>OY720663.1:8406153-13406153 GCA_963170745.1 Phymatocera aterrima
CAAATGCGCCTGTTTTATCGTACTTAAAAACCAAACAATCTGTATAATAGAGAAGTTACTTGATCAATAGGGAATTAGTCTTTGATACATTGGTCTGTAGAATGATACTACGGTTCTCAATCGATCAGAAGCTTCGGAGAATCGTTCAATAAACAGATGCGAGATATTAGAATACCTGGGAAACTGTTGCTGGCGAAAACATCGGCACATATTGGTAAGTAGGACCTTCTAATTCTAGTATTTGCTGACGTACTGCTGCGGACCATTGATTAGGGGAAACTTTACTTCTACTTAATCGCGCATCGTCCATACAATTCTCAATCTCAAATAACATTGTCGCCAATTTCGGTTGCGCGAGAACCTAAGAAGTGGTAAATCAAAGAACATTTAATGGTTGCTCGACATCATGGATAAGAATCTTGTCTTGGAACCTTCCAAAGACAAGAATAGAAAGTCGAAAGTTACCTTTGTGACTCTAAAGAGCATCAGCGCGTTCTTAGGAGCAACGAGATCAGTTCTCATAAAGCGTGGTAACAATTGTTGAAAAATTGCTGTGTACGCCAGTAGATTATTGGCTACAAAGGAAAGCCACCTTGTTTCATCGGTTATTTTACCCCTTTCTTCTTCTTGGGGTCGTCTTTGAACAGAAGAGGATAAATAGAGGTTTATCACAATGTAAAAACCGTATTTGAGAGCGACAGACATTGAAATTTATTCATTGTATTTACCCAAGGTTGCTGTAACTCAATTCAGGAATATATCTCCATGGTTGAATGAAGCTTAACCATGCTTCTAGTATCAATCTAAAAGAACTATCCAGTGGCCAGTGATGAATCGCTTTGCGTAAGAAGATATATATTTTCCCCTGTACAGACGGAACTATCACCCTACATTTTCGAATGAATAATATTTCAATCAATGAGGTATAAAACAAATTGAAAACATTATTCAGAGGGTACAAAACATTGTACAATGAGTAGTATGAACCTTTTTAGTTCATCCATTGCGCTAGAGTCTCCCGTCGCACTGTTCGCAAATTGGTGTAAAGTCTTTATAAACCCTCGAACCAACCGAATGTGCTCCCCAGAATGAATACTGTGCTGTAATAAACATTTTTCGATTAGATTGAACAGAAACTGAGATAGTTATAATGATCTCCTAGATCTTCAAATCGTACAACTTATCATAAAATCATGATATAATTGCAAGCCACTCACTCTACGAGGCAATACACCTGGGAACCCCGTTGCACGATATGCTGGGAGCTCTTCTTCTTCGGTATACTCTAACCAGAAGTCCAAAAACACTTGAACTACAGTTTCACTTCTCCACACTTGCGGCAAACACTGCTGCTGTGGTACACCAGCTGTTGGACTAGTCGGTCCAGGTGATAAAATGGAAGTTCTTAAAAGTCTCGGAGTTTGAAGCCTGTGAATTTTAGTTATCATGAATTTACTGCGTACATCCTCTGGATACAATCTCTTTCAGCTTGCAAATCATGATCTTTCGACTATTCACCTCTTGGAGTCTGGAGATTGCATCAACTTTCTTGGTGGAGTTTTAACGTAGGGTCCGATAATTGGTAAGACGGGTGAATTATCTCTAGGTAAAAAATGATACAGATATGTATGAGCTAATTGAACATAAATTGTCTCCCAATTTACCCATACGTTGTCTTCTTGTTGTAACTGAAGCCAAGGATTGG
Organism: Phymatocera aterrima; assembly: GCA_963170745.1. Classification (NCBI taxonomy): domain Eukaryota; kingdom Metazoa; phylum Arthropoda; class Insecta; order Hymenoptera; family Tenthredinidae; genus Phymatocera; species Phymatocera aterrima. The sequence continues at coordinate 8,407,859 of OY720663.1, forward strand.
TCAAGTGGTAAGCGAAGTGGAATATGTAGTACTCAAAAGGATATGTATAAGCATCTTAAGGAAATATATATTCAACAATATCACCAAGTCTACTGAATTAGTTAAATTCAATCAACAACCAGAAATGATTTATTATCGTCATTGAAAATTAAAGGATACTCATGAACAAAGCAATTGGAAGTCTTGTGCTTTGATCAACCCTGATTTTGTCCGAATAGAATGGCGGAATGATCCCATCTTCCAACATTAAACGAATTTTGGACTGAAAAAAGTGGAAGGAAAAACCTTTATAGAGGAAATTGGACTTCGTGAACAAGATAAATGTTCTATTTCATGCACATTCTTTTCTCTACGTTTCTCTTCTCTTTGATTTTGATAGAAACATTATAAGATAATGTGAAAATAGGTTGTACCGGTAAATACGAAAGTGGAAATTTGTATTTGAGGTAACAGTCTGGAAGTAGTTTGTAGCAGAGTGAAAATATAGGGCCTTGAGGGCCTAGGAAATGACAAAGCACTTCATATTCCTGTTGATGTCTCTTGAGATTGATAGAATGTAATCCCCATCCCATATTATCTGTGACACCAAACAAAGAATCGACTAAAACTGGAAAAACATGCTGAAGGTCTGTTGTACTTGATTCATCTATCAGCCCAGCTATTTCTCTGCATCTCTGGACTAGAGGCAAATTCAAAAAATTCTGCATTCGGATCTGTGAATAAAATTGCAGCTGTTAAATTTAATTCTACATTAATGAATGTGTATAGGATACCAGATTAAACTTGTTTAAAGACTAGAAGAATTAAGCATTCATGTGGTGTTTTGAAAATGAGAAACTCTCAACTTGGTACAGAAAAATGCAGCTTCGAAATTGGATTTTCAAAAAGTCTGGTCCATGATAAAAGAAAGTGACGAGAACCAACTTCACGGTGAGTTTGTGAAAATTCATCTTTCAAATTTACATTGCTCTGTAACTGATCGTTTCTTTCTCTGATATCGCAGCGCTGGATAAAAGCTTGATTCGTCCAGTCTCTGGCTGATAGAAAATTACAATGATCGATCAACGTGCGGTTTTAGAACTGACCGTTTCTTATTGAACCACCCTGTATGTATGTATATAGGTAGAAGATTGCACCCAGTAAACTGAATCATGATATTTTGAGGTTAGAATGACAGTTTGTGATTTCATAAATACTATCATATCTAAATGATTTATGTAAAATATAATGAGGATATATTGATTCTTTGTTCGATAATCAGGATATTGAAATTCCCAGGACCATTGTTCATTAGATGCTAAAGAGACTGGAGCTGATTACATGGCGGTAGAGGTTAGTTGTCGACATGTTTTAAAAAATTCAAGATGAAATTCAATTCGTTGGGTATTAAAATATCACATATGTTACCATTACAACATCTACGGGTGCAGCCATTTTCTCTTATTCTAAGTAACTTCCACACGTTTTGCTCACGATTTCTCCTAAAATAGATTTAAAAATGAATTGATCTTTCAAAGTCCATAACACCCGCCTTTTAAGTTCAAAACGTCATGCCACCACAAATGGTGAAAGCAAGAACGCTACAGAAGCCGTACGTCACAAAAATCTGAATAGCCAATGCAATCACTCTTTCACCTGCGCGACAGAAATGTCATTTTGGAAACCCGCCATTCTATTGGCTATTGAAAATTTTGAACAATTCAATTGGCTTGAAGCAATAAAAGCCTCGTTTACAATCACAGTTCACGCTTCAAATGAGCGAAAGGCATTTGATGAAAGCGTTGATTCTACACTCAACGATGAAAGTAACCACTGCCAATAATAGGAAACTTTATACAGAGTTTGACAATTATATTGATGATTGTGAGATGTCAGCCGGACTTTATAGTTGATTCCACAATGGTCGGATAGATCAGATAGCTGCAGATCCCATCCTCTTTGGCTGCAGATAGTCGCACTTTTGGGCGCGTTCCGATATTCGCTTCAAGCGCTTTCAACAGTCTTCTATCTGCGTCACACTACTCGATTATCCTCAAGCTCTGCCCTCCTCCCGCTGGACTGATGCGCTTGAAGCAAGTATCGGAACGCGCTCTTTGTATGTATGCGTCAAGTCAAGTATAGGCTCCATACATAACCTGTATACTTTTCCTCCTTCGATTTCCGTCGATGTAATCAAGTTGAGTAAAATATTGTGGACACCGTTGTTCTCGAAATTACAATATTCTATATACGTAAATAAGAGTTTAGTGAATATCAAGTACAATATAAAGTATCGTCAATAAAGAAGGTGTTTTACATCATCCTGCGAAATGCAGCAGCCCGAAGAACCAATGGATCTAGATTCGAGCGTATCTTTTATAGAAGTTGATAAACTCAGCGAATCGATAGACTCGAATATATTCCAAAGTATTATAAAAAGCGAAAGTATCGACGATCCAAGTCCTATTAGCCAGGTAAAGTTTCTATACAATATTTTTCGCACGTGATTTTCTTGAAACATCACTCTTCAGGCTGTTTTTTTTTATTTATTTTTATTCATGTAATCTGCTAGCTTATAAATACCATACCATTTTAGCTCGTATTTATGATTCGTACAATTTTAGATTTGTTCAATTACACATGCGAACTGCACTGGGGCTGCACAAGGGCTGTAAATTACATGTTTGGTCATCCAAAAGCGCCTAATGTCGATTGTTCTCAGCCTATCACGTTATAGCTTGGAACAGAATTTAAAACCCTAGTACAACCCTAGCGCAGCTCCAGTGCAATTCGCATGTGCAATCATACAAACTTTCTATATTTACTAAAATATCGAATCAAGTCCTCAAACTGCGACTAATTGTGTGAATCTTACTATTAATTTGAGTTCTTAAACTTTTTATGTTCAATTGTTCGCTGCATTTCGGGGCAAGATTTCTCTAGTATCTTTTATCAAAATCCAGGATCCAGGATTAAAGTTTCTTACATTGTGACCTTCAGCTTTTCATTTTTACTGCAGGATATTCGTTACAAGAATAAAGGTGGTACATTCGCAACTGGTATCGATATATTTGGCGACGAAGAAAAGCTAAAAATGGAAGAGCGTGCCAAAAGGTTTGGGCTAACCGAACAAGCTAAAAATTCAGTACAAGACCAAGAGCCTGAAATATATACTAGGTAAAAACACGTAGAGCAGATAATCTTAACACCTGACCAATTTATAATGTTTAATCCACCAATTGCAGCCTTGGTATACCAGAAGAAGACGATGCCATGAAGAATCTCAGATTAAATGTGCTTCATATGAGAGGAACCGAAGAAATGAGCACCAAAGACGTGTTCAAATATTTTGAAGATTATGCTCCAGCTTCTATAGAATGGATCAACGACATATCATGTAAGACAATGCGAAGTGCAGAATTTTATTGTGTTTTTCACATGAGAATTTCGAGTTGTTAACACAATTTATTTGTTCACATTCCAGGCAATGTGGTTTGGCTCGATGATGTTACAGCTGCGAGAGCGCTGTTGAGATTATCAAAGAGAATCGACGGTTTGGGTGAAAAAGTTAGAACAGATAAGAATTCCACGTCTGAAACGAGTAATTTTGATAATGAGAATAATATGGCTAATGAAGAATGTGTGATAGAAGTTATTGGGGATGATATGAGGGATGAAACGGAAGACAACAAAATAGAAAATTCAATTAACATTAAAGATATTAAATGCCCTCTGCCTCCAGGGCTATGGAGGAAAGGTAACGATTGTTCAAAATCGAGATGCATTCTATTACGCTTTGCTACACGAGCCGATAAAAAACAACCAAATGCTGAGAAAATGAGCGATTATTATAGAAAATATGGAAATCCTAATTTTGGAGGTAAAGATTAGTTTTAAACTTGTGGAATGAATAAATAATATAACGTTTGAGCCAATTGACGACAATATTCCCACATTTTCAGGTATCAGAGGTATTTTGACGCAGTCACGAAAACGACTGTACAAAGAATCAAGAAACGGGCGGAAAAGGATAAAACAAGAAGAATCTCTTCTTGTCGATGACGCGGATGATAAAAAGTTTCCTAAAAATCCTTGGGGTAGTTTATCCCAAACCTGGGGTGTGAATGACTTCACAGAAGAATACGTTGTGAGTAGAAACCCAATAAGAGATCAAGGTCCCAGCATAAAAGAGCGGCTCGGTTTAAAACCTTTACCAAAAGAAGCACCAGTACAACACTCAGAAGAATCAGGTACTAGTTCAGAAGCTGAGAGCAACGAGGAATGGTGCAAAAGAAGCAAAGTATTGAGAATGCGGATGCATGCCGATGACGAAGAGGCTAAAGTTCAAAAACGACGATTGCAAATACAACATCAGGTCATACATCCATCTTAATGCAACATAATGAACAAAATTCTTTTTTCAATCCTTTTACTTATTATTTGACGCTCTTTTTCCATAGGTAGCCACAATTAGTACATCGAGAAGTGATGATCTACGATCTAGACTTCGTAATCCTCAGAAACCGCAAGCTGCTTTTCGTGATGCAATTCAAGTCGTGGTAACTAATAGTCAAGTAGTATTACCAGATTCGCCGAACAATAATATATCTGAGGTAAGTAAAAAAAACAAAAAACAGGTCATTCAAAATATCCTTTTCCTCGATCGATGGAATTCAATATTTACTAATTTGCAGGAAGAGGATGTCGTGGAAAACGAAGATGAAGAACAAGAAGAAGGTGAAATCATAGACGAAGTTGAGGACGTAATCGAAGAAGCGCAAGATGAAAGCTTTGAGAAAACCGACGAGGACGAAGATGGTGAAGAAGAAGAGGAAGAAGATGAGGATAGCGATGAATCAGAAAAGGAAGTCCAAGGTCCTCGAGGGAGTGTGATTAAAGTTGTTCAACACAAACCTCGTGTCGCTTCCACTGTCTGGGCAAGACTGAATAATAAGCCTCCTGAAGAAAGTGAAGACCTTAAGCAAAGGTGAATTTAAACTTCATTCCAGATAATTATAATTCATCAACATCAATATATCAAATTATTATCTTTTTCTCTGTCTTCATAGACGTCAAATGCAGGGTGATCTAAGAGAGACATTGCGCGGTGATCTCCGCTCCCGACTGGGAAAACCAACCAGAGGACGGTCACCTCTGAGGATAGAAGTAAAGAATGATAAGTATGCAAGTAATGCAAGCGATTCTGAATGACCTTGCCTTCAATCAGGTGTATGAATTTGAAACTATAATTCTAAATTAGGTGGAAATTATTGTAAATTGATGCTAGAGAAGAGAACATGAGTATTGTAAGAACAAATCTGTGCCTATATTGGTATTAGATTCTTCTGGTGCCGGATTCAGCAAGCAAACTACTGAAATTAACAAATATATATGTAGCATTTAGTGTTTTCTACAGATTAATGAATCCTAGTTTTTTTAATTCTATTACAGAAAATAGGTTTATTGGAATTGTTTCTCTACTCTTTTGTTTTTAGTTTAATTAATTAAATTTTTTTATGAAGTTTAAGTCCCTACGTTTTCTCCTCCATTAAGAACAATTCAGATCCTTACTCTTTCTTCAACAATAGTTCCCTTTTTTTATTAAATATGGGACTGGTAAACAAAAGACGTGTGTTTTGTTCCATTCTCCCTGTATAAACTTGAAGAATTTTCTACAAAGCCTCTTTTCACGAAATATGAATTAATACAAAATATGATTTATTCCAAATACTTTTGTAATTGAGAAAAATGTACAAAAATGTTTATTTTCAAAGATTGTATTAATTCTTAGTGAAAGATTTAGATAAAAAATCAGGGTAATGAAATGACCATTACCTAAAAGTATTCTGTTGATAAATTTAGGTATAGGTTTATTCAATGCAATCAGCATGCGTAGGATCGAAAATACTTTATTTTATTTATTTTTTTTTCAATCATAAAATAATCAAAATATACCATGTCTTCAAATACATTGTGAATAATGTATGGAATAAAAAATTGTGCACAAATTGTGAAAATAAATGGTAATTTTTTCAAAATAAACAAATATTGTTATTTTCGATTACTGTAAAAGTGTTCGTCCCATCCCATTATTTCAATGAACTTCCATGTCAAGTTTTGAACCAGCATATTCGTAAATATCTCAAAAAGTATAATTAATTACAATTGGATATAGTGGTGTAGCAATATTTGGAAAATTATGAACAATATCCAGATTGCGAAACAAAAATTAAAAATCCATCGCAAAATTGATGACAACTTTGATGAGCCATACGGCTAAGGAAATCTCCTAAAGTATGGTTCAATTCAGAGTTCAAAGTTTTTCATAATTTCTCAAAAACCAATGTCGATGATTGAATTTTATTTCGAGTAAAATTCCGCCAAGTGATGACAAATTTGTTTCAAAAACACGTGCTCAGGTTTCTTATAATTTAACTGAAAAATATACGTAGTTTGTCAAAGATTATACAAAATTTCATAGGTCTTGTTTTAATAATTGAAATCGTGAAAAAAATTATGAGAAATTTTTCGCCCATGGTGTACAAATTTGTAGTGCATACTCCAATCAGCTCATTAGGGTTGAGATATAATAACTGTAAATGAATATCCCCAATAATTGGCCAATAAAGCCTGTTTATATTAGCACAATAATACTTCGAATATTAATTTCAATACAATCATTGATAATAATAATTAATAAATTCAAATACATGTATCTTACATTGATAACAATATGTAATTTGAAAAAATGATCGAGTAATGTAGTAAAAGAGTTCTGCCGTAGATAATTACAGCAAGTATGTAGGTATATTCAGACACTTAAGAGCTACATTCATAGACTCGTGTTAAATTTTCTTAAATATAACATACATAGGTTGTTCACCACCTCTTTGAATTTACTTAGTTCTTTTGTTTTTCACTCATTTTTCATGCTCTGCTTTTCAACGTTTTTTTCTGATATGATTTACCAATGCGAGGAAATATCGCATATCCCAAATAAATCTTTGCCTACTCATAAAATTTAACTTGCATATCATTTAATAGCGAGTGCAGATCGCATCTGGTATCCGATTTAGAGGAAAGTAACATTTTTTTTTCTAGATTTTTTTTTCAGACTGTCAAATCGCATCCCAAAGATTAAATCCTTTCAATTCATGAATAATATTTACCTAGGGTCGAAGGATCGTTTATGTTAGTGTTTCAATGGAATTCTACAATTCACTGAAGGGATGATACAGCAATGAATAATTCCATCCCTGTTCAGAATATACCATTTCATTTATATTTTCAACTTTGTTTACATAAAATAATTCACCAATTATATAGCTATGTATGTATATACATAGGTATGTCGCTTTTCCGGGTTTTTTTTATTACGTTTGGTTTGTTGTTTCTTTACTCAGTTAATCTGAGTGAATGGAAAAAATTCCGAAAAATTTCAGTACCCGAAATCTGAGATTCAGAATAGAGGTATCTATTGCGACAAGGCTTTCCTAAATTCTTCATGCAACTTGGGATATATTTCAATCGATAGATTGTGTTCATTAAAGCACAGTGTGGTCGCAATAAATATGTACATAAACTTGATTATGTATATTACGTAATTTACAGAAAGACTTACATCGTTGGGTAATTTTCTTTCAATTGTTCCTCGTTTGTTCAATTTTTGTTCAAATCAATGTATCAGAGTTCTTTATTTGTTATGGAGAAAATCAGGCACTGACATATAATTTGATTATAAATCCGCATATTCTTATCGTTATTAGAAAGACAGTGAATAAATAAATATTTTCATCCAAATCTATGAATGCAGCTAAGCCATATGCATTAATTATGTAATATCTTATATTAACAAACAAGACAGAATATAAGTTGTTGGATAGTTGATGGCATATATTCAGAGAAAACAATGTGATAAAAGTAAAAAATTTGAGTTTAATAATATTTATGAGAATTGAAATCAAGGAGAAACAAAAACAAAAAACGAAAGTATTTCTTACGGAATATGGAAGATATTGATGATTTATTTGTGACAATCCAACAATTTCATATTAGCGCTTTCAAGAGTACATTTTCTTAAAGTTATAAATCAATTATATTGCAAAATTCATTGGGGTTTGAGAAAGTTTTGATTTTCGTGTCCTAGTACCAGAATAGCAGCGTAATATAAATATTCATATTTTATTGATGTATTTTATTTTATTCGATTTTCATTATGAATTTAAAACCAAAACATCAGTCTTGTCTGTTAAAAATAATTTACGAAATTCTACGATTCTATATAATGTATAGTATTATAGTATGTATAACACTAGAGTTAACTAGTATTATAATCGGTAGATAGTTTGAATTAACTATCAACTTATCTGCCAATTCACTGTAATTAGGTATCAAGATTATTACAGCCTTTGTTGAAATGATTTTTGTTGTATTTTTTTTCTTTTAATTTGTTTTCATTTGTTTGTTTCTTTTGTTATATAACATTGAAATCCATAGATGAAATATTTTAATAATATTGGATATAAGATATTATGAATTAGCAACAACAACAAATACACATACATAACGTTAAGTATATTAGGCCTGATGATATTGATAATTTATCAATTAGGTTCATATAATATGATTTATATTATATTATATTATATCGTACGTTACTTGCATTACCACACTTTGCATGTTAAATTTTTGTATAATCTAAAAGCTAGTTGGTATATGCAAGAAAACTTTTCTCTATACACTTTCCTTCACCACCTGCTCATCATCATCACCATCCTTGACAAGTTTCGAGCAACGCCATTGATCCTCAAAATTATTATAATAAATATTTTATTTGTAATAGTTATTATTTACGATTTTTTTTTTTTTTTTCCACTTTTATTATTTGATAAAGAATTAATGTGAAATTGGTTATTAGTATATTTTCAGAGGGTCTTCATATCTATCATGTAGGAAAAAGAAGTGAAACGAAAATAGACAATATGATCCAAAAATTAATTCCATAGAATCTTATCTTTTTTACATGTATGCAATGCGACGAGGAAAAACAGTAGGAGAACATGTGCGATGTGTGTTATGCATTCAAAAATACACATTCATAACTAACGAGTCACATATAGTTGAACAAATTCAGGTATAAGATTATGAAACAGTTATTTTAACAGCTGATTGATAAATCAGAACAGATTTCAAGTCACATTGCGTTAATACCAAACCAGAACCAGACATGGTCCAGCTGTTCAATTTCAGTAATTGTTTCAAATTTAATGTATTTTGTATTTTCCAAATGACGAAATGTATGCTTTGTCTGGTGTTATCGTTATTTGGTATTTCATTAATTTGTAAGGAACTATGACAGATTTGATACACCTCATTGCTAAAAAAGAGATAGTGTTGTTTCATTTGGATTAACTTTGACTCTTAGCATGAAGAAACAAGACTCTCGGATCGGAACCCGAGAAAAAAAATGTATCCTTTCTCTAGTATATGTAGTTCGTAAGCTCGAAATATCTTGTGGAGTTTAGTAAGAATACCAGACAACGGTAGTGTAAGGTTTGATTTTATAAAAGACAAGAAAATTCAATTTTTTTGTAATAAACGAATGTCTTTTGAATAGGTGAAACAAAATGCTTTCTATCTGTGACAAAAACAGCTCAATTTTTTCACGTTTTTCTTTATTTGTTTTTGTCCTCTTCTACGATTTCTAAATTTGATGAAGAATTAAAGTATGCAAATGAAAAGCACTTGAGAATGAGTATACTGAATATTTAATGATTACAAAATCTTCCATGCAATCCTAACGAAGGCTTATTAATACACAAGTGTGTAATCCGCTTGTGGTATTATAGTATGTAAGCAATAAATATTATTTGATGAATTGAAAATTGAAAGTTTTACAATATTGAATCATAGATTGTCATGATGTTTTCACGATTAAGGTTTTTTCTGTTTCTCTGTATGCCCAAGCCTAATAATTGCATCCTAATCAACTCATAAACACATCTGGATATTAATAAGAAGTATTCATTCATTAATACCTGATTGAATTCAAATAATAAAATGAATACTCCTCACTTCCTCAGATAGACGTTAATTTTGAATGCCTCTTCATTGAAATTTGTGATTGGTGATAAATTCGTGAAATTTAAATCAGTTTTATTGGAAAGGCCAGGTCTTTATTCTTCATTCTTTTATAATTTCTTTCTTATTTATGTATGAGATTGGCTGAACGGTTTTGCTATAATTCGCGAACTGCAAGTCAACAATAATCATCAATCAAGTACCTATAAACAAAGGTGAAAATTCAGTAACATATTATTTACATACACATATATGCTGAAAGATTTGTCTACAAATTGTGAATTAGGTAATTAACAAAGCAAATGAAAAGAATTTTTAGAATGCATATGATTCAACATCAGGTGTCAAAGGTATCCAAGTATGGTCTACAGATGATTGGCAGCATTGTTTCGAGAGGAAAGATAACAAAATTTGTTCTAAATAGAATGAAAATAGAAATCATGACGACAAAGTATTTCACATTTCAGTTTGGAATCACAATCAATCGCGAACTTTTTTTCTGTGACAAATCTAACTCACGACAAATAAACGTTCAGGTGTCTGATATAACAGGGAGCTAAGTTGACGATTGTAAATTGAATTCCACAAACTGCCTGATTCTGTAATGAATTTGATTCGAGTGTTAGTCTTCTAAATAAGATATTTACTCAAAGAAACACGAAAGTTTCATTTCCATTCCAAAGAGTGAAGAAAATTTCATACACATCATGTCTACTCGTTAAGACACAAATTCATCGAAAAATTATTATTATTATGTATTACTATACAATAAATGATTCTAATGTCCGTTTTTAGTTTTTTTTTCTCTTGTTGGTTTTTCTTTCAATTACCATTGACAAAAGTCTGGCACTATTTTTTTATTTTTGTTTCAGCGGTATACCTACTTAATAGGTATAACTGAAATACCAAAGTCAATTTCTCAATGTCTATTGCTTGACATACGAAGACAACAAAAAAAAAAAAAGTAAAAGATACGATTTTTTTTTTATAAATTCGAAGTAGGTAAAATTTCTACAGTGTCACCATATTACGTACGTTTAATAATATATGTATAGTATGTGTCAAAATCTCTTTTCTTCATTTTCTATTTAGATTATACTAATAATGACAGAATCACCTTGATTGATCAGTAATGAAATCACAGATAGTGCATATGATGGTAATTACTGATTGATAATTAATAATTACTAAGTAATAATAATTAATTGTAAAGTAGTTATAGTATAGTATTATATAATAAGTATAATAATAATAATAATAATAATAATAATAATAATAATAATGATAATAATAATAGACTATAAACTCAGGATAAATAAAAATTATTATACAAATTATTATTATGCATTTAGTGTGATAAAAATCACTATATGTATTTCGGTAGACTGTGAATGTACAAGTGTATACGCGTGGCACGAATGCCTGACCAACAAACCAACTGAAACTCACGCTGAGTCACAATAACAAACCTTAAACTTCCAGCACTTAAATAATCTCCTTCATTAATCGCATTTGCATTCAAGTTTGGCAGGTGTGCCAGCGTCACCCCCCTTTTTATGCCCCTCATATTTTGTTACTCGTGCGATTTTTGAGTCGGGCTATAAAGCGTAAGAATTCTAAATTTTTGTTACTGACTAAAATGAAAAGGGAAATGAAAATGAAGAAACCTACTTACCAGTGGACTACATAGCATTCTCTTGATGATTTTTTTGGAAAAGTAGAGTTTCCTCAAAGATATACTGCTTTAAAGTTTCCTTAGGTAGGTCGTCAAGTTCCATGGCAAATTTGAATGGCTCTTCAGCTACAGGCTGTCAAAGGAAGAAAAAAAAAAAACGGCGATCAATTTGTCCACTGATTTAGTATTCTAACGTGTAACTATTCTAATGAAAATATTGAAAAAATTATGGAGATATATTGTGCGATTCAATTGCTCACCTCGTCAGCTGGATCATAATACTGTTCTAGATATGGATGAGCCAAAGCGTCTTCGACTATTATACGCTTGTTTGGATTAAAAGTCAACATTTTGTCCAAAAGATCCAATGCTCTAGGATCAGCATTCGGGAACAAACTCGTCCATGGTACTTTGGGCTTGTATGGTAATGATTGAAGGTATCCACGGGCCTGTTATGAACGATTATAGATGTAATATAGCGATTGAACTGGAAAATAGAAGCTTGTTCCGATGCAGGGAGTTCGGAGAGCATGAACGGATCTACGATTTTATTTTCCTACCTTTTCATTGATGATACATTCGAGGTCATCGGCAGAAGGTGAACCAAGTACACCTAAAATATGGTTGAGCTGATCGAGGTAATGTTTACCAGGAAATATCGCCCGCCTCGACAACATTTCTGCTAAAATACAGCCAACAGACCAAATATCGATGGATTTCGTATACCCCTGGAGATACATATTATAAGATAATGAATATTTGAATGAAAATATTATTCTGAGTTAGGTTATTCGTAATTTTTGAGAAAAGTGAGAGAAAAATGAATGATTGTAGATCAAGAGAAGAAATTTGATGACAAAAATGTAAAAATAGTGGTATCATTGAAGATGAAATACTCTCGAATATTGAATTCAGTTGGTAATAATGCAGACCTTTGAGTTGAGCATTATTTCTGGTGCCCTGTACCACCTAGTTGCGACATACTCTGTAAGAAAGCCTGCGTGATTATGATCAGGATCGGCAACTCGGGCGAGTCCAAAATCGCAAATTTTAAGGTCACAAGTGGTGTTCAACAGTAAATTACTCGGCTTGAGATCTCTGTGCAGTACATTTGCTGAGTGGATGTATTTAAGCCCTCGTAATATTTGGTAGAGGAAGTAGCATATATGATCATTACTAATGGGCTGTGAACATGAAGAGAAACACAAGAATCTAAAATTTGCATCAACGTTTGTGTTTTATTTCAGCATTAATTCAAACAGAGAAGAGAAAAATAATAGAATGAAACATGTGAGCAGAAGAAATACCCTTTACTTTCAACACATTTCAAACATCTTAAGAAACATTTCAAATCTGATATATTTACATCATTTTACCTGAGACTTGAGTAGTTTATACAGGTCAGTTTCCATCAAACATTGCACAATGTATACATCTTTCATTTGATCTATGGTCGGTGCTCTTAGTATATCTCGTATGTCTATAATCTACAAAATAAATTTATAAAATGATGATATATAATGATGTGGATTTGCCTATGTAGAGTAGCAAACAGTAAGGCATTCTTGAATTGTTTGAGAAATTCAGGATTTTTTGATCAATATTCACCCTCTGGCTATTGTAAAACATGTTACGGAATCCGGTGTACTTTTGGGTGAATGAAAACGAGACATGAATAATACATGTGAAATTAAATTGTGGAATTCTCAGTGTTGAATCCAAATGCATGATTTGAAGTTTCGAAACAATTACATAAAATTGAAAGTTGTGGAAATCAAAAGTCTTTGAAATGAAACTCCTCTGAAGCTTGCCTAGGTTTTCCCTGTTACTGGGCAACCTGTTGTATGTATTACACAATTTTGTCGAACTATGAACTATGAGTTTTTTCACACAGATGTAAAATAAAGTATCGTGAATTATTGATTCAATGATGCAAGAGGAAATTAATATCAACCTCCATTACTGTTTTATAATAAAAAGTTTCAGGACCTAATGCGATTCGGGAATAGAAAGATTGGATCAGTGCAATCAAGCTCTAACCCAATCGAGATATTGGAATGCAATACCTTGTTCATTCGGTACTAGGTTTGAAAAATATCTTACATTTTCATGCTTGAACCTGGTGAGAATTTTTATTTCCCTCAAAGTCCGTTGACTATAAGTTTGATGTTCAAAGGGAGAGATTTTCTTTATAGCTACTTTTGTTTTCGTTACATTGTCATATGCGGATCTGTAAAAATTGAAAAATCATTAACTGGAATTAGCTCTCTATACAAATCTATAATTCTGAAAACCTACAAATTATGCTGAGTGATCATATCGCATGTATAACTAACAACAAGTGTTATAAATAAATGAGCGAAAATCTCTTTCTAACCAATGCACGTATACCACGTCCATCCATGTATTCAAGTAGTTTTCTCACGGAAATTATTAACGTATTATTCTTGCAGCCATATGTGCCTTATGCAAATAAACAAAATATAATTTGCTTATCATGGGCTCTGAATGATGTCATACATATTGAACGCAAAGATAACCGTGGCTAAAATGAAACACCAAACGACCCAGAAGGATGTGGTTTCACGGCTTTCTTATCTCAGAAACCAAAGTTGCCAAGTAATATTCATGCCGAGCAAATCATATCTGGCGCATTTTAACTACGGAGTGAAACTGAATCGAATGTCTTGTGAGATTGTTCGTGTTTTCAGCAAGTGATGAATAATTGCACACAATTTTTGTGCCCAATCAATCAAGTCGATAACCTGGAGAGATCAAGGAACATAAAGAAAAAGGGAAAATAGTTTTATGGCTTCTATTTGAGGAATTGTTTCAAATTTGTTATTATGTCATCGGGCATAAGCAATTAGCTTTAGATAATTTATCAGAGTGCTTAATTCGATTTAAGAATTGGTCTGATAAGGAGATAAAACATTGTGGATAACATATAATCAGGAACTTTAATCGGTTTAGATAAAAGTGATATTCAGTAGATATTGGTTATAGATTACATCATAACAGTAACCTTGTTTATTGATAAATAATGCATGTTCCATATCAAGTGAACCTTCTTTTTCATGTTTCAATAAATCAATGTACTATACTTCAGTTTTCAAATGGCTTCTCAACAAAAATGATTCACGTGTTTACTTTTTTTTAATTTTTGCCAATGATATGAAATACAGAGTCAAAGCAATTGAATTTGGGAGTCAGAAAATGGAGGTAGCGATCATAAATATTGAATAAATATTCAAATCCAACGGTAAAGTTACTCACATTATATGTATCTAGAGGGACTTATAAACTCATAGCAACAGTAAACTATCATGAAATTCATAAGCTAATACTCGATTTTATCGAATTCATTGATAGTTGAAGAATGAGATAGAGGAGAAAAAGCGTTCGAAACGGTAATTTTGAACAACGATAGCAATAAGAGACGTGATAATAGATAGGCTAACGACAATTGGAAAAAAAAGGAAAGGGGTGTGACATGAATTTGAATGTCGCGCCAATTAGAAGTAATCAACAGCTGGTATAAAGGTGTGGTTCGCAGTATATGTAGTATAAAAAAAGATTGTAAATGATATTGTAAAAGTTTGAGTATAATGAAGATGATAAAATTAATAGAATATCGTAATAGATGATATTTCAATTGTTTATCTTATCGTCTGTCAGAGAGCTGCAATCGAGACTTGATACTACTAGAGAAGAAATAATAAATTATTTAACGACTGAAATATTGAATAATAAACTTACACAACCATTCCGTAAGCTCCTTCTCCCATATACGATAAATTAGTATATCGCGGTCCCACCTCAAACACTTGTCCTCGGACAATTTCTGCATTGGGATTTACACTTGCCGAACCTTCACCCGCCATTTTGACAACTACTTTGCGGCTATCGCTCTCCCGATGCTCGACGTTTTTCGTTATAGCAAAGCACAAGCAAAGCACAATTGCGAAGTTACTATACCATCCAAAAACTATGAAAACTTGACAAGAACCTTACGTTACGCTTCATTTATATTCATGGGCGATGCCTATCACGTATCTACAAACGAGATCCCTATCTTGGTACAATTAATCAGTCTATTTATTCATAGTTTTCGATCGCTACATCGCTACGTATTGTGATTAAAGTGGATTTTCACGAGAACGACAGATGAGGACAGGCAGTCATTTGGTTGGTCCAAAAAAATAGCTGGCGTCAATTTTAACGCACAACTCGACGGAGAGCAATATGGTTGGGCGGATCCAAGGGAAGCACGAATAATATCAGTTTGTGCAATATGTATTTCGAAATTAATGTTCAAAATCCAGCGACTGACAAAATACCGTGCGCGTAGTTCGTCGGTTTTATACGAATGAGGCCTAATTGTCAAAGTCCCAAACACTGAAACGCGTAATGGATGTTGTTTGGAATTAAAGTTCGAATATTTGTTGCGTTTTAATAGATTTCGTATTATTTTTTAGTCTCAAATAGAATAAGTAGATCAATAAAATGAACGCGCCACCGACCTTCGAATCGTTTCTGTTATATGACGGAGAAAAAAAGTGAGAATAAATTGAAAAAGTATTTAATTTTTAGGTTAGATTCAAGCA
Source organism: Phymatocera aterrima (assembly GCA_963170745.1). Lineage (NCBI taxonomy): Eukaryota > Metazoa > Arthropoda > Insecta > Hymenoptera > Tenthredinidae > Phymatocera > Phymatocera aterrima. Next base: position 8,424,200 of record OY720663.1, read on the forward strand.
ATACGGTTTTCACTCGCCGTATTTCTTTTTTTCAGGATAATAAAAGAGCAGGATTCTAAGGTACCGAATGCAGCTATATTTACAGTAAATAAGGAAGATCATACTTTGGGAAACATGATCAGAAAGTAAGTTTTACAAGTTTTTTTTCTAACGAGTTTTCTTTCACTCATTTATTTTCATCATCAGCTTTCTACGATAAGAAAGAAGAAAAAAATACGATTTAGAAAATGTAATGATTCTAATTTCCGTATTCCGTTATTTTAGCCAGTTGTTGAAGGATCCTCAAGTTTTGTTCGCTGGATATAAATTACCGCATCCATTGGAACACAAATTTGTAATTCGTATTCAAACAACATCAGATTATACCCCTCACGAAGCATTCATGCATGCCATAACTGATCTTATCGCAGAACTTTCTTTGTTTGAAGAACGATTCAAGGTATGCATCCTCTGGATTGTTTCAATCCATAAATTATTAACGTACTATATGGGATGAAAATATCTGAGAATGATTAGTGCTATATTTAACTTTAGAGCATGTTGATCTCCTGAACAAAGATTCCACAATATATCGCTTCGTTTGCAAATAGATGAAAATATATTCAAAACTTATTGTGACTTGTGAGTCAATCTCTTGCGGAAGATCATCTTCTCTAAAAGAACATTTAGAATGTGCAAATCATTTAAAATGAGGCTGTAGTTGTTAACGCCAACATTAACACAACCATATCTAAGAAAATAATATCAGCTGTTTCAATACCTAAATATCGTGAGAAGTCCAATTTTCGCTGATATTTTTCGATGAGAATAATATCCTAATTTCAATGATCGAGGATCCACGAATTTTGTTATGAACTTCAGCCCCATGATTTACAGGAATAAATGTATTTCGAAACGCCGTGTAGTGACTAATCTTTGTCAAGTCTATAACGAGAACCAGAATTTAGTCTTAATATGTGCGTGATATTTTCGTATTTCAGGAAGCAATAAAAGAGAAGAAGGATGGTTTGGATTGAACATAGTGATAGAGTTCCCCTCTTGGTTCTATTCAATGAATAAATAATAATAAACTTATGTATCATAATAATTTTTGTTACTGTATTTCAATAGATGATCAATAAATAATGAAGAAGGATTATTTTCACCTATCATATAGCTTTCTTAGTAATTTTTGGCAAATGAATTCGCGCAACACTTTTACTAAACTCGGCAAGATTTCGGTTAAAGAAACATTCGACATTAGATGTATTAATATTCCGGTGCAAAATTTGTGTTTCTAATATAAATTATGCTCTATGATCATATGAAATAAGGTATCGTGCGTTTTCTCTCTTAGGGGAAAAAACGAAGATCTAATTAGCAAATAAGTGTAGCGTTTTTAGTATTGATCTTTACCCTACGAAAGCACAGGGTAAGATGTTTATAAATTTATAAACTTGTGTACTGTAGAAGGATATTCATAGAATATAATAAAGTATATGCTATGTTTTTATCGACTATCACACGTTTCATTGATTTTAAATATGATAGATTATCATTCAGAGTCAAATAGACAAATAAAATTAACTTTTAAGATGCCTGGATCGTTATATTTACCGATGATGTTTATTTAGGAACTACTTTCTCCGTTATTAATCAACTTTTGTCATTCAGGGTGGCGACAATTCAACTGAAATAAAATTACCCGACTTTTCCCACGTAAAAATTTGATATTTTCCTGACTTTGGTCGACAGAATTCAAAATACGTTAAGGGCAAGGGCATGCTATACTCGATTTCGACGAAAACAAATGATTTTTTCGAATATCTTGGAAGCTGTGATTCCAAATGGATTCGATGATTTATAAGGAGTTATTGATTCGATCCATCAGACGAAAATTAAAAAAAACATAACATTTTTGTTCGTTTGCGTCGTGAGGTGCCACCACCATGTACCACACTTTGACCATCAGCAAAGCCTGCGCACCATTTACACCAAAGAGGCTTTAAGAGCAGCATTCCCGTGAAATGCATATTTTGAAATCAAGTAATTTAAAAAATGTTAAAGAAAAAATAAATGGTTTTTTCCCGTGTACCGGTATAATTCCCTGACTTTTCCCTGAATTGTCCAGACTGACAAGATTCCCTGACATGTCCCGGTTTTCCCGGTCTGTCGCCACCCTCTCATTACTTATAATGTATGAATTTCAAGCGGATTGAATTCGCGTTTCAAATTCATCAAGAAATACATACAATAAATATTAAATGATAAAAATATAAATAATGATTATGTACAATAATTACAATGAAGATTATCAAATTTTCACTTGTTATGTATCTTAAAATCCTCTAAGTAAAATTGATCTATAAAAGATAGTTAACGAATCATAAATCCGGGGATTGATCTCAAGTTAGCCGAATAAGCCTACTATCGAAAGGTTTGTATCATGTAAACAAAACATTACGTTTTTGGCATGATATAACTTTGAAACCATCGAGTTTTCGAGTATCTGAGTATTTCTGAAAGATTCAGATCTATTACGAACGTAGGTAGGGTCCCCCACTTTAGAAAATTCATTAAAAAAAAGTACTTTTCTATATATAGCGGAAGACGCAGCTAAGATTGGCGATTTTTTTTTTTTGCGTAAGTTGGTTTTTTCTTTATAAAAATATACTCTGCAAATTCAACAGATTTTCATAGGCAAGACAATTCTAACAAATAGCATTCCTGGCATCATTAAAAAGTTTCTCCGTCATCACAGTTCGCTGAATCATGTCCAAATGCTGCAAAACCATGGATAGATATTAGTTAAGATTAGAGAGAAAGTAGAGATTGATTGAATGTTCGTTTTTACAAAGCTATGAAGAATCCAGAAAGAATCCAATGAAAACAAATCTCACCCTCACAAATTTCACAGTAAGGTCTTTCAGCCGGTAGTTTCTTTGGGGTTCGTGGCGATATTTCAGGCTCTGGAGATCCTTGGGCTTGTCTAGGACAATCTTCTGTATCATGCAAATCAAACTGGTCACAAATATCACAGAACATTCGAGGCGCCGCCATTTTAGAGTTGATTGAATTTCTGTAATGCGAAAATAAAGATTTGATTTCTAAAGATTATGATTCCCACGTAAAAATAATAAATTATCATTCAAACTTACAAATTATAATCGTCGGCTTCGCTAGCCGGAATTCCCATTTCTAGTACCTCAACTTTACACGTTAATGCATCGTTCTTCTTCTTCATATCGACTATAACTGAGTTTAGAAACTCTATTTGGCCTCTAGCCAATTCATATTCTTCTAATAATTTGTCCCCGTTAACATTATTCCCTACAAATGTAAGAAACAGACTATGCGAATTGTTTTGCCTACCTGATAAGAAATAATTTCTGAAAAGCTGATTGATTCAAAGATTTACCGGTATTATTCTTCTGTTTGATCATATCGCCTCCCGCAGCATGAATAGATTGATTATTTGGAACGATTTCAACCTGCTAAGAGTATAAATAAGAAATTTAGTATTGATAAACTCATGTAGCTATTACTAGGTCCTGATGAATTTCATCCTACGTACTTCGTGAAGATTTTTGTGATTCTGAGTCGCTAGTTTTAAAGCTTGTTTATCTTGATTCCACTTCTCAATAACCTGTTGCAGTTCTTTTTGTCTGAAAACGGTTTGTCATTACTACAACGAAATACTTTTGAGTGGAGTAATGGATTGTTGCAAAATACGTACAATAGAGATTGAGCTTCTTTCAACTGAGTTGATTCAGCCGTTGCGAGATTCAATTTATCCATGATTTCTTTGGTTTTTACTGATTCCTCAATGTTCCTGCCGTCGAAAGATTCTTTCAGAGCTTCTATACTCTTCTCTTGTTCTTTCAATGAAGTTTCTAGAGATTCTTTGGCTTTTGTTAAATCTATGTTCTGTTTGCTAATATTATGAAGTTCCAATTCTTTTGCTGTAAGTTTTACTCTGGTTTCTTCAATGGCTTCTAATTGCTCATTATTCATTCCCTCCGCATTCTTCAACTGTGTATTCAATGTCTCTATAATCTTTTGCTTTTCATTAAACTCAGCATCTTTCTCATTTATCAAAGCTTTCAAAGCTTCTACATTCGCAGTCAGTTCACTGTTCGTTGAGTTCATTGTTTCAATTTCTTTGCACAGGTTTCCAATCTCAGTATCCTTAGAGCTCACGATTTCATGAACAGATTTTTCCTGAGTTTTCATCGAGTCTTCTAATTTCGTGATCAATTCTTGCTCAGTATTTTTCTGAGCAGCCAAATTATTTTGCGTAGCAAGCAATTCTCTCTCAAGTGTCTTTACCCTCTCTGCAGAAATATATTTCTCTTTTTTAGCAGAATCGAGCTCCTGCTGTGTCGATTTCAGATCATCGATAATTTTCATCAATTCGTTTATAGATTTTCTGCCCTCTTTTTCAACACTGAAAATTTCATTCTGTAGTTCACAGATACGGTCTTCTTTAGTTTTCGTTTCTTTCCCAGCTTCTATAACTGCACTATGAAGATTCTTGTTGCTCTCTGTAACTTCAGCAAGTTTAATATTCAATTCATTATGAAGTTTGGTCAATTCGGCAAAAGAATTTCTCAAAGTTTCATTTTCTGTCGTCATATTAGTCAGTTGTTTTTCTACCATTACCAATTTCATTTGTGCTTCGGAAGCAGAATTATCGTTGGCAGATTTTAAAAGCGCTATTTCTGTAAGGCAATCATTATACTTGGTATTCATAGTCTTCAGATTGTTATCAAGAAGATTTTTCTCTTCTACCAAGGCTTGAATTTTCACACCATTCTGACTAAGCTTGGAATTCGTTTCTATCAAAACTTTGTTTAGATCTGCTTTTGAATCCGCCTCGGAATTGAGTTTCTGTGCTAATTCTGCAATCGATTGTTCTCTACCGTTCAACTCGTTTTCTAATTTCTGTTTAGATTGTTGCAACGTTTTCAATTCCTGCGAATGTTCTCCAAGCTTCGATTCCAATTCCTGCACAATTATTTCCTTTGATATTTTTTCATTGTTAGTTCTTTCAACAATTTCTGCATATAATTTTTCCAACTTTACGTTTTTATCTTTTAATTCAATAATTTCTTGACGACAAGTATCAAGCTGGGTAGTTAATTCAGAAATTTCATTTATTTTTCTATGAAGATCGATACCAAGATCCTTGCCTTTGTTAACACTATCAAGAAGTTCTCGTTCTTGATTTTCTAGGTAAGTTACTTGCGTCGAAAGATCTTCCTTGAACTTCCTTTCTGCATTAAATAAACCTTGTAGTTCTTCAACTTTTGATCTTAATTCTTTGTTCAATGATTCTGCCTTTTCTAAATTTTGCTGCGTCATACTCAATTGATTTTTAATCGATTCGTGAGAATTTTCAAGTTGCGTAACTTTGTCACGAATTTCATCTAACTCTTGTTCTTTCTTTCTAAGATCTTCGTTATATTTTATGAGCTGATCGGAAGAATCTGCTGAAGAACTTATCAAGTTAGAAATATCTAACTCCTGAAAAATGAGAAAAAAAAATTACAATTTGAGTCTTCATGTACAGATACCGAAATATCAGAAAAAATGTCATAGGACAACACAAACCAATTTCTTCTTCTGTTCAATAAGCAGACAAGTTTTTTCTTCACTAGTCGCCAACTTTCTGTTTAAATCCACAACAGAAGATGTTAAAGTTTGCACTTCGGCATCGAGACCAGACTTGGCCTTTTCCGATAGCAAAAGTGTGTTTTCCAAATCTGTAAGACGTTTGAAGTTTAATAAAATTCAGTCCTCAACTTAATTGGATGTTTAGAAATCCTATAAACGTTTGAAAAGTACTGAATTGTTTTACCTGCACATTTTTTCGACAGCTGTTGAGTTTCTTCGTTTTTCTGAGCAACAGAATTTTTCTGATCTGTAATTTCCTTTTGCAAATTCTCGAGTTTTTCTGTTTGACTAACGGTTTCTGATTTCAACTCCTGGATATGTTTCTCCTTATTGGCAATTTGGCTTGTAAAATGTTTTGTGAATGCGTCGATTTCCTTCACTTTACTTTCATTAAGATTGCTAATATCTATTTCCTTATTTCTTAGATCTTCTTTCAACTTCTCTAATTGTGCTGAAGTATTTACCAGCGAAGTCTTGTGCTCATTGATGTCCTTTTCCTAAATTCAAATAATTCAAACAGCGTTAATTAATTATGTATTACTATATAGAACAGCAAATCGAATTTTTGTAATTAACTGGATACTAACAAGTCTTTCTTTTTCGTGGATATTTTTTAAACTCTCCTCTTGAATCTTTGATTGCAAAACTTGAATTTGATCTCTCAGAATTCTATCATTTTCATCTGATAATTTTAACTTTTCTTTCAAATCTGAAATTAAAGAAAGAAAACTTAAAAGAGAAAAGAATTTGTTATAAATTGTTAATTCAATGATAACTTATCTTCTCGATTTTAAATTCGTATAATCAACTGTTAAAAATATATTACAATGATTTGAAATTTGGTAGAAGCGAACTTTGGTGATGTTACATGTCCAGGATTCTCTCATTCATAATGTTTGATATAATTACCTTTGAGTTCTGTGGAAGCTCTTTGAAGTTGATCATCCTTAGTTTGATTAAAGCTTAAGATCTCAGCTTTCAGTGTCTCAATCTCTGCATTTTTTTCTTCAAGTTGTGAATTAATATTCTCAATTTTAAGTTCCTTCTCATTCAATTGATTCTTGAACATATTTGAAAGTTCTTCGATATGTTTATTATTGTCGCCTTTAAGTTGTTCTAAATTTGATTTTTGAATTTCCAAGTTTCTCTTCACTTCAATATCCAATTCTTCACTTTTTTGTTTGATAATATTATCGTTTTGGGATAAAATTTTCTCATATTTCGAAACTAAGCCCTCTTGTGTCGTTGTATTCTGTTTTGTAATATTTTCCATATTGTTTCGACTCTCTTCTAATGCCCTTTTCAAATTCGATGTATCCACCTCAAATTTATGACTCATTTCAGAAATGATTGTATTCCTACTTTCTAAGCTCTGTTTAGCATGTTCTAATTCATTTTGAATATTCAACTGCGAATCTTTTAGCAATGTGTTTGATTTTTCTAACTCGGTTAATTGCGTCTGTAAGGATTTTATTTGAGTCTCATACTGCACAACGAGAACTCTTTTCTCTCCATCTTCATGATGCAAAGCCTTCTGTGCTTCTTCTAAAAGTTGTCGAAGCTTCTGCAAATCTGAACCAAGCCAATTTTCTGATTGTAATTAAAATGATTGATCTGATACCAAGAAATTGTGGTCAACCAAAAGTTTATTTTACCTTCTGAACTATTTTCATCCAGACCCTGGGTTGTGGACAGTTCAGTACGAAGCTTTGTTAATTCTTCTTCAACTTCAAACAGTTTAATGCTGTCCTGTTCGAGCTGGACGACTCGTTCTCTTTCTTCAGAAAGTTTCAACTCTAGTTCCTTGATTTTATTTTCGTTCAAGGAATTAGTGACCTGATGGAAAATCGATTGCTTTACTCAACAAAGATGAGATTTGTATCAGTAAACACATGAGACATAGGAAACGTACATCCGATATAGGCAGAACATATTCCTGCTTGAAATTCTACAAAATAAATATAAAGAAAAAGCGAACTAAGTTCTTCAGTATTGAAATTGATTGCCAGAACTGGGGAGAAAAGTATTTTATAATTATGAGGTATAAATGAGGTATGGAATGCAATTCAAGTAATTACGCATCAAGAATATCACAATCTATGTGAGTTTTCATATCCTGTTAGTAGTGAACGAAAATTCCAGTGACAAAGAACTGAAAGTTTTCGAGATCAGAATCAAATACATGGATTTTTTTTTCATCTACATTGTGGTCATAAAGAAAACCGCCTCGGACACGTGATTAAGGAAAATGGAATAAAATCTTGTTAGTAAAAAATAGCTTGAGTTAGGTGACGAAGCTCCATCGTATCTAGAGGTGAGTCGTCGATTGAAAATAATATTTATAGTAAATGGTATAAGACTACTGTTTCAATATAAGCAGTGCGGAAGTAGATACATCGGCAAAACTTTCTGCAACCAAAAAAGGCTCCCCCTTGGATATACTCACATTCTGTGCAGTTTTTTCTTCCTGAAAATGAACCACAATTTGCCCGTGTTAAATTCATTGTGAAATGTAAATATGTAATGTATTCATCTGATAGATGCAAAAAGGGTAAACAGCACTGTTTTCATTTCAAGTAACAGTATTGCAAGAAATAATTATAGCGAATTGAGTTCATTTCTTAGCCTCAAGTTATTATCAAGTTGAAGTGGTAAGGTCCAGATATCTATCTCGAAACTATTCAGTTTGAAACCAACGAATGCTGTTTACAATTTTCCCAGCAGATATTTGTTAATAATTTGTGAATACCACATTATGGTCTTATTGTTAATTGATGCCCGTAGCGTATAGTGGAATTATTTCAACTTATGCTTATAGTATATCACCAGCAACCGGATATTTGTACCCCATACCAAAGCATCATCATCAATAATCGGTAGAAGTTATAACATTGGAATTAATAATCTGTTATTCAAAAGCATCGTAATTCATGTTTATCTTTGCATTGTCAATCAAATTCATGGCTATATGTTTGCAAAAGGTTCATTGGTGTGTTGATATATGATCGTGGCAAGGGATAATTTCATTGATTTTAAACAAAGTATGATTCTATTAGGTGGTTCTGCACCACTGTAGACCTTGGGGTAAGGGCTGGCTGCTTTCGATTGTATTACTTACCTGAGAAATACAGGAGCCTATTATAACAGGAGACTTTAATAGTAACACATAACAGAGATTTTTGAATGAGTGATATCCATCTGTACCTGGATGTCATCCTTGTTAACGGATTCCTCTTCAAAGCGAAATAGCAGGTCTTCACATTTTCTGCGCTCTTCTTCAAGCTGCGCAGTCAATATACTTTTTTCATCCAATAGTTTTGCTAGAGCTAATTGTGCTTCTTGAATTTTCTTCTCCATATCTTCACGGTACTGATTTTTTTTGATCAAATTTTATTAGATTAGATTAAGATTATAACTCTTCTATATTCAATATTGCGATTATTCTATCAAATTGAATAGAATCAGATTGATATATGACCATAAAATACACTGTATTTCTTCTTTTTCATTTAGTTTATTTGACAATCATCTTACCAACAATGCATATCATCTTCAACAAACTAGATACCTTTTCATGTTCCTGTTTTATCAATGTCACCATCTGTTCAGCTTGATCAGCCTGATTTGCTGCTCTGGTCACCCTTTCACGTTCCAGATCTCTCTCTTTCAAAAGATGCTCAATCTCTGCTTGTTTGTCTTTGAGCATTTCCTGTAATGGAGAATTTCAAGATGTTGTAACTAATTTTGTGGTATGATTATGTGTGGCCAGCTTAAATGTATCTCAGTTATCAAGGTAAACCATGTTTCGAGTCAAGATTCTGGAGACAGACAAAAACTGCAGAGCAAAACTGCAATACATAAATCTGAAATTTCATCTTTTGATCCAAGCGAGACCAAATTCCTGGGGTGGATCAGTTACTTGTGAGTAATGATCTAAGCTATATTGCATTTAATAATGATTATTGTTTTTACAAATGTGTGATCAACAAATTGTACAACAGCGCGCCGATTAAAAGTTCAAAATAAAATTCCCTGACTCTCCCCGGTTTTCCAGTAGAAAAATAAGTATCAATAGGCCCTGATTTTTTTCTATATCACATGCACTGATGTCTGGAACAACCGAACATTAATTTTGCCAAATCGAAACACCTTTTCCTTGCTTTACATCGATGTAAAAATATTTTTTTAACAACTATTTGCCTTCTTTTTCGCTAAGATTTAAAAACTTCTTGACTTTTCCAGTTGTTTCAGAAATTCTCAGAATTTGTTCATGATATCCCTGACTTTCAAATTGAAGTTAAACCCTGTACTATTTTATTTATACAACACGGAAGCTTGTACAAGTGACAGAAGCTGTATAGTAGTTAAAATCAGGATAATTATAAACTACTCATTATCTTTACATCCCTACAATTGTGTGAATCTAGAGAATACGAATATGTTTTGCATTTTTAATATCAGTACACTAATCATTGGTATCGAGTGTATTGTGATTATCTTGTGTACTTTTGTTTTAAACATTGAATGATCTCTAAAAATCAATAACTTATGCTATCTTTTCTGATCAATGATTCCAGATCTCAAATTTTGCATGCAAATTTGAATACAGAGATACAAAATCGATAGATAAAACTTTTTCCTTAGATTGTATACGATCTCAATTCGAATTTAAGATTTCACATCAATATGACAAGATTATTCGACTTATAGAATTGATAAATCATGATACACGACTAAATTTAATTATTAAATTTTATTTAAATTAAATTCGACTACTTCATTAATAATTACGACTGATTAGCTGATATATAATTTCTTACACTCTATTTGCTACATTGCATTTGTTGTTGAGGAAGTTGTGGCGAAACATTCATAAAATTTTATTAACAAAGCACAATAATGTATACATGGAAAAACAACATGGCTTACGAACAATTTTTTATACAATGGAAATAAAATCGAAACTAAAATCTTAATACATAAATTATGAATACAATACACTATAAAAAGTATGCCTACCATCATTTACCTCGAAACATGGATTATCAACAATTATATACCACTGAAGCGTAGAAAATGAAATATATCATTCAATCAAGTGAATTTGAAGGGCCACTTAATAATAAACTAGCTTTCAGTAGCTCAGTCCTATGCTGACAGGTAAATATTCACTCGAAACTGATAATTTCATATTAAAGTTCATTCTGAATTTTCAATCATAAATTCTAATGCATTTATTCAATTATGAATTGGTTATAATTTGACACTGAGATTAAGAAATAGATTGAAAATTCAATCTATAGACTTAAACCTTCTGAGATATACTATATTAAAGTCTCACCTGCATTGAACTTCTTGCAGGTGTTGAAGTGCGCATACCGGTTCTCTGTAAGTTCATAAGTTACAACACACAATACATCATGCAGTATTAAATTAGGACATGAAAATTCTACTAACTTATTATGTCACGTAGTAATAACAATATTCAATAACATCAAGTAATAATAATTATAGAAAAAAACGATCATTCACTCTTTGTTTAATTTTGAATGCACATAAATGAGAGACTACGATCAGAATTAGATTGGAGGAAATTCAATTTCGCTGCCATTTGGTTAACAGAGTTTCCAGAATCACTGAAGAAGTTTAACAAAACAGAGATAAAACCTACCACGATCTTAAGATTATCTTTTCTTTGAGTGTTAAATAAACTTGACAACTAAAACTACAATACTACAATATGAAAATACTGTGGGTAAGTGGATATGTGGTTTCTAAATAACTACGACAACACAAAGACACAAAGAAGTAGATCAACTGTTGCAACGTATCATTCTGGCATCGTGAATCTTACCCTAGCAGTTGGAGCATTTTTTGTAGCAGTACTAGCAGTGGTACTGGCGATACTTGAGACTGAGACCAAAGACTCTCTGGAGCCTAACTTTCTTAGTGACATGCTCAATGCCGCTCCCGAAGGTCTGTGGACGATACATGTTGATGCTCTCTTGTTCGATGGTGAACGACTTACTTTATGCATTGGAGCGAAAAGGCCGTGTTTAGCACGACATTCGAAATACCTATAGGAGCAGTTATATAGGATCTGAGACACATGTATTGAAGGCTAAAGAAAAGCATAATCAGGTGTTCGATAAGTTCAATGACGATTCATGCAGTATATTGAGCTGGGAGCAGACGATCTTTATCAATTTTCGAACAGGCAACCGTTCCTTCAAGGGCTTGAATCGTGAATATGCTGCTATACTTAATGTTGGGAATTTTGAAAATGGTAGCTTGATCCAAAAAATTAATAATCAGCACCTTCTTTCACCGACAGATCCATCATTCTTTCCAACTGGATCATCTAGTTCGATGCCACACCATTCTCCAGCAGCAAATTCGGTCGTTCCCATAAACCGTAGTATACCAGCTTTGCTGCCTTGGCTTGAGGATACTATTACTCGCTCCCCTAATCTCAATTCTCTATGTGACACTGATGACAGGCTGGTTGTTGAAGTGTCTGTGCGATTACATTATAATAATTATTTTACAGTACTTGCGCACTTATGAAATGGCGGGGTAGATGCTCTTTGAATGTTAAAAATTTCAATGTATCTACCCAATGAAAAAGTCATGTGCACCCAATATGATATAAGGTCTTCAATAAATTGGAAACTTCACTGCCATACTTTTACGCAAATTATGTCTTAAAATTTATTAGAGAATAATTGTTTAGATGAATTTTCCAATGGACTCGTATGTCCGTTAATAATTATATGATCTTTATTTTCTGGAACTGAAAGTCTTACTTAGCGACGGTGAAATGGATTTGTTCAAATTGCCTCTGGTACTTTCGGTTGGGGACGTTGGAGTTCTTTGTGTAGTAGAGTACAGTGAAGAAGACATTACTTCTGACAAAGGTTGTCTTGTTAGCCTGGTGAGCCGAGAAAATACTCCTCTCTTAGGTTCGCATTGAAAATACCGTGAGCCAGCCACAGATCCATCATTCTTCCCTGATTTTCAACATTTTTCATTACACAGATGAAATTCTTGGGACTCAATTGCGGGATTAATTTTCTCCGTTTAATTCAATAATTTCTTTATATCGCTATATTTTTTTACTTACCAATTGGCTCATCAAGCACTATCCCAGCCCAATCACCAGGGGCAAATTGAGTCTCTCCAATATAGGCAATTAACCCAGGTTTTGTGCCGCCTACCCAAACTCGATCTCCAATTATAAAGCTGTCTGTATCCTCTGTCAAGACGACACTTGTATCTGTCCAGATCGACGTTACATGTATAACACGTTTACTAATTGTTTTAACTAATTAATTGGCTGTAAGACTGAAGGAGCATTCGAGCTCCATGATGAAGGAGTTGATTAAAAACTATCATAATAGGGTACACAAGTATATCTCTTCACTTTGAAAAAACATAAATTTATCCTTGTTATCATGAACGAATATAATAAAGTTTACACAATGAAATTTACATATGCATAACATTTGCTAAGAGCTCTATCAGCAAATCTATCTGGAGAACGTGCGCTAGGTAATTACAATTATGGTACAAGGTTGCAAAAACAATCACAGAAACGCAAGAACATAATTTACATACAAAGGGAGCAAAGAAATACTGTCTAATCCGGAGGTGAAATTCATTTATTTACGGTGGAATGAGGAACGGGATGTGCAAGCAACCTACCTGATCCTCTGCGTAACCCTGCCTCGCTAAGACGGCGACCGTGCGTCTCCCAAAGGTGCTCCATGGAGTCTTGTGTACCATGCAACACACAACAATTCACACTCAAAAGCTTCGCAACAATTAGCAACAACACAACTCGAGGGTGGTACACTAGAATCTAGAAGCCGCAGTAGGGTCCCGATCGAATCAGCATCACATTGAGTTACTCTAAACCTTTCACTGAGATAATAAACATTATAGATCCTTATTACAAGTGCGACCTTACGCATGCAGAAGTGTAAAAAAAAAATACAAAATAAGAAATACAAAATTGCAATCCACCAGTGAGGGAAACATAAATACAATCGTACCTAATTTATCTTACGGGAAGAGAACCATCTAATTATATGTATGCACGGACTGTATTCACACATATATATAAATATATAAAAGGCATAATTTATCAATTATTAGGCCAAATTGTTTGTTGCTTTATACAAAAAATATTAACTGGCAATAATCGTTATGTTTTCCGAAGCGATTTCGAATTATTACGAAATAATAATTTGTTGATTTTTTGTTTTCGACTCTGTATAGTTTATTTTTTCATTTCCCGTTATATTAGAAATGCGTTTTCTCATCGTTCGCCATATCATCATGCGGTTTGGAATGATTTATTCCGAATAAGTAATATTTACGAAAGAATGTGTAGGATATAATGATAGGCGTGGGATAAGGAAATTCCTGAAATGGTATCAGCATCGAATCTAAGTATCTGTTGATCAAGATTTTATTAAATATTTATGAAAACCGTGGGCGTCAGAGTAGTAGGTCGAACATGTACTTTGATCACTTAATATCTGAACAAGGTATCTGCAGTGATAATCCTATAATCATGCCACGATTATTGACAAACAAATTCTTTGAACGTGACATGGATATCCGATATTTTTATACGCATGATGAGCGGGCCCCTGTAAATTTATATGAACAACAAGCTACACTAAGAATTCAGACCAGTTGATGGTCAGTTGTAGTTGTACTTACTGAGCACATATTATTGTAGAACTTTACGAATGGGTTCAAAATCGTAGTTAGTCGATCAAAAATCAGACTTGTTCACCTCCATGGATAATCAGATCTCATGAATAAATAACGTAAAAATCGAGGACAACGCGTAAATGACCTAACAAATGACAAGACAGATGGAATAGAGATACTACATACATTCATTGCTCGCAATAAACTCGGCTCTGAATAATCCGAACAATTCGGTTCATTAACAAAGAAGAGATACACGTTTATTACCGTTTCGACCCGTTAGAATTACATATATCCGCTCCCGTATCCGCTTATGAGTTACGACTATCACGCGCTCGAAAGATTGCTTCAATACGGATATCAAGAAATGGTGAAATCCAATTGCCAGGATAATTCCGCGGGAATAGCAAGCCAATAGTTGTAAATTGAGTGAATTCAACGTTGATTCGTTAAACTCTGAGACGGAATATTTTCGCGTTAATAGAGTGTTCGATATTACGAAATGTCGATTAGTTTGAATGAATTTCAATGCGAAATTGTACGTAGATTGCGACGTACCATTTTACAATAAATGTTTCTCAATATTTTAATCGAAGGGTCCAAAGATATCGTCAAATGCCGTCGTTTAATTCACATGAGCTAGTCGACCAATATTCTGTATGCATATTGAGTGATGAGTCAATATCGTAATATTTGTACATAACAAATTATCACTTTGCGATTACATATGAAAACTAACATTTGACTAGGTGGTATCTGAAAATTCGTGCCTACGTTAAAAACTTGTTAATATTTCAGGGTCTTTTACATTTTTCAAGTATCCACGTAGAAATATATATGTAAAAACCTGAAGCAATAAAATATAATCGAAACAGGTCTCACCGACGAGAGCGGGCTAATGAAACCGTTTTAAATGTCACTTCTGGACCAGGTATTTTTTAAGGCAGAAAAAAACCCCTACATCGCGGAGAACTGTACGACACAGACAGTTGCATAAGCATCGAAAGAAATCGAATGCGTCATCCAATGACCGTGGTGACCATGATATATATTATTACTTGGGAGAGCAATGCTGCATGATGCAAAAGAAGCCCATGTGCGAATAAGGCGCGTGATGAGCGCAACAACGGATCTAGATGCATGCACCGATATGAAAAGAACAAAAATCGAAGTATGAAGCAACCCATCATATTCAAGAAACGAGTAACAGAGGCCTCGCCCATTTGAGCGGGTCATGCAATCAATGTTATGTAGATTGCAGAAAAGCGAAGGAGTACAATATAAAGCTGAACACAACACTGAAGACCTGTTGCTTACGACAACGATCACGAAAATAGTTGAGATTTTTGAGAGATAGAAATTGATTATTAAATGAAATTCATGGTGGAATGAATATTGGAAAATTCGTCTTGACGAACGAACGGGTTACAAATGTGCTTAAAAAATAATAATCACAGATAAATCTTCGGACAATCTAAAGTGTCTTTAGAAATGCGAGCGAATTTACAAAAAGAAAGTAGACGAGGAAGCTACATGAGTTCGAATGAAACAGAAACAATGATGAAAATGGATCGGAGTAACAGGGAATTAATTCTAAGAATGAGTACAGGTCTAGCATTTTCGAAAAGCTTTGGCTTGATGGAAATGAGTTATAAATTTCAAAAACCTATAAGTCGAGTTCAGACCGTGAATCTAGTGGCGTAGATATATGTATTGAAGAATGTTTACCAGGTAATCGAATACGATGCGTCGTGTTGAATGGTACAAAGGTGACTTGTCAGATCTTAAAACGCGAGCAGCTATGGGACCGCGAAGCCGGAGATTGTGGGAGATGTTCAAGATCACTGGATAAATTGTTTTGTCGCGTGGGGGTAATCGCCACTCGCCAAATTAACAATTATTGGGCTCTGAAAAACGTGTGGTTTGGAACGGCTACTTATTATAAAGTCTCAATTATTATCTTCGAACGGAAAAACAACCGGCAATTTTGCGGCAATCCATATTATGAATGAGTATAGCACAGAAGGATATATATAATAAGAGCATATATATATATATATATAGTACGAATACGCGTATACGGGGCTTTCCATGCCAAATGCACAAACCCTCGGCCCTGATTGATTTTTGTGCATTTTTTTTCTGTACCAGATTGAACTTTGTTATTTTTACCTGTCTAGAGTGATATTTTTTTCCATAGTGAAGTATGAAAATCATAATTTTGTGAAGCGTGTGCTTTTTGATTTTCGTGAGATAGAAGTTCAAAAATTTTCCTTCTCACAGCAGACATCTAAATCATGAGAAAATTCGTAACTTACTAATAACTACTAATAACTTACGCATTTTCCATTGATTCTGAATAAGTTTGATAATCAAAAATATAACGCTTCTATCCAAACACAGTTTCAGGGATTTTTGGATCTCACAATTTAGCCTGAAGCATACCAGCTAAAATTCCATTTTGCTCTCATTTTTTCACTTTGTAGAAGTTGTAGAGGTAATCGAAAAAAGGGCAGGGAGAGTGAATATGGATATGCACGAATAGGTGGAATAGTTTCTTCACAATGAGCTTGCATTTCTTGAGCTATTATGCGCTACTTTATTGTCTACTCGTCACAAACTATTCTGACCACATGAACTTTTCTTACAGTTCAAAGATGACTGCATGGCATGTGTACCGAACGGACAATGAGTAATATATATAGTTTTATAAAAAATTCATTGGTTCAAAGTATGAGAAAATTCAATTGAGAATTCAATCGATGCTTTTCTAAATAATATAGTCATGACTCCTTCTAGTGATTTTTTCTCTCGAATATGGGACATTTTGATCGCTGACCGATCCATTTTTGATACCGTACAGCAAAAGTCACGGATCACAAATGGACCAGTCGAGGGACCAGCCTTCATTATTCGTAAGTCCAATTTTTGTTTGCACCACAGTATTTTGTTCTAGAAAGAGGGTATGAGAGAGCTGAATTTTCATAGGGAGATTTCTTTTCGCAACGAAATTAGAAAAAAAATGTGATTATAAACTTTGAAGTCTACATCCACTCTAAATTGGTCTTCAATCTCAATTTTATCTTGTTGTTTCCAATGAATAGGCGATTTCGTCTAATTGTTATAGATGTCAGAAGTTATCATATTTTTTGCATTTTGGTATTGAATATTAATCAAAACAGATAAATTCCGTTTGATCACATGAGCTTTTCACGATGTTCTTCTATCGTTTGACCTACATATTTCTCTAACTATTAAGTAGTGGAGAAAACTAACTTTATAGGTATATGCAAATATCAAAGCACCCAAGCTTCATCATCCGTGAAGTCTACCATACCAAAGCATCCAAGTCAAACAATAGGCAAACCAAATCAATGAAACAAATAATTTCCTGTAAAACTGCAGAAGCACATAAGAAGATTGAGAGATAATGGGAACCTAGATCCAGAAACTGGAGTTAACATACTGTGATTTAAACCATATTTTATCTTTTGAAAATTGTATGAGGCTGAATTTTGGATACGCTATTAACAGTGCATTCATAGATTATTTCTTGCTAATAATATACGTGTAATTCTCTGCACATATCTCTGACCAGGTAAAATGTTCTGTTCTTGTTGTTGCTTCTGATTGAATGTAGTCTATCGAACAAGGATACAGTAGTCGGGTGTCCAAAGAGTTACAATTTCCTAATTGCAGGTCTTTCCCATACATTTTCACGAAAATATGAGACCACTCGAAATATCTCAGACACTAACTACTGGACAGATTCCGATTAAGAAGCAAGCTTAATATTTCGACCAAATCGAAAGAAATTTGTTGTTGGAAACTCACAATTTCAAGTGGTATTTACTTTATGTCCACGAAATCAAAATAAAATAACTGAATCTAGGAAAAAATATAAACCCCAAAATGGAAAATCCACGGATTTTGAATCAATTCCCAAGTATTTCCAGACTATGTAAAGGCACCCGAGATTCCTTTCTTTCTAACTTAGACACTGATAAAAAAAAAAAGAACACATACAGTCAAAGAGCTGGACAATAAAATTAATTTTTATCGAAATAAGACCTAACAGCATACTGAAATACACAGAATGGTATCATGCAAGGTTGAAACTCACTCGCTATTGATCGTGGGGGAGATGGTGGAATACTAGGCTTGGGTCCACCGGCACAACAAGGTCTTCCAATCTTTGACGGGAGCCGTAGCCCCGACGACTTTGCTTCTGCCATCCTCACCTTTGCACTGGCAATGCACTAGCTACAATAGATCACTGAAAAATGGAAAGATAATATTAGACATTAGGCAGTTGATACCATGATGCGATTCCATGAATGTTTTCTTTTAATAGCTGATCATTTACAGTTAGCCAAAAATGGTCCGTTCTAATGGCAAATAGTGAATATGAATCTTTAATTAAACCTCGATAAAATACGTTTGTTCTACCTAGTGAAATAATCATTTTAATGTAGTAGTAATTCATAGCAGTGTGGATAGATCATAAGCCCTTCGATTTAAGATGCATCTTATTTCGAGGAGAATTTAATTACTTTTCGATATCCACTGCTATCCATCATCGCATTAGAATTACGATAGAGTTGCACTAAAGCATTTTTCGACATAATTGTAATGTATGTATCACATGCATCTCGGATTAACAGTTGTTCCAGCTGGCTCATAATGAGGCCATCCCAGTTATTTTAAATAAAGTGTTGTGTATAACGGTGAATCTGTATGCACCAGTTAATTTTTTGCAATACATAAAACGCTAGAGATACCTAAGCTAATGAGTAGCTGCAGAAAATCTCGTTTTTGTCGCATTATGACAAAAGGCGTAATTGTCATAAATGGGATGAATATTTTTATCAAAGGTTTCTAAAAAATGGTCTGACTCGTTGGTATATTTTTATAGCGACTATTTTTAATTTAACAGCGATAATGCTAGATTGGTGAATTACGATCTGTCACGACAAGACACGGTGAAAATATCGATGTGTATTTTTGAGAGGTTAACTCTATACAAACAATGACATACTTCTTGCGGTGTACCTTTGTAGTAAATTATTGTCTTACCTTATTGAACCTTCGTGATGTCCTGCACTTTAATCACAAATTACCATATTCAAATGTATGAAACATCACGATTATGCCATCACTATTTTAGCTCGTAGCGTAATATAAAATTCATTCAACTGTACTCTAGTGATATTGGCACCGACGTCATAAACATACTAGCGCCAATTGTGGTAGATTTTGGTACTAAATTTGGTATGCAATGGATACCTATACTGTTGAGTGTAGCATATACCCTTCTTCACTCAACGCCTATACGGTCGTTGAGTGTATACGATGAGTGTATACCTATGCATACAACGCCGGTACTTCCCTATCCTAGTTTTTCACAAAGAACAACGCCATGTGCTTACTGCGCGCGGATTCTGGAACACGTATATTTCACTGTTTTCCGCTCTATCTTCGGGTTGATTAATCCCGGTTTCACATTGCAGAATTGAGATTAGGTTATGGAAGGAATCACGAGTAAATCTCAAAATTTCGATTCATTAGCTCCATAAATAAAATTATCAATGCTGAAGTGTATAATACAGTTTACTTCAATCCTTATTGTTTAAAATTTATCACGAAACAGGACCTAAAAATAGCAAAAATATGTTGAATTATATGTTTAACAACCTGTTCAGAGAACATATGGATGAGCGCAGCTGAATTGAACATAACCTAAACTAGAATAATTTAGTATTATGCATCAAACTATTATTTATTCGAACGTAGCGTTGAAAGAAATTATTCCATCACAATGAAGCTGTTGTCGAAAAACCTCGACAAGGACGGCAAAGGGTGAGTTTCGTTTTTTTCCTATTTTCTTAGGGCAAGATAAATAAATTACTGCGTGTGATAAAAGTATGATCATCCACGGTTTAAGCACGATCCAACGATTATTGAAGTATTCAATAAACAAATTTCAAAACCCTCCCTACACAGTGAAGTAACTCTGATCCCAGAGGAACCAGAAGATCTTTGGCATGCTTATAATTTAATAAGCGAAGGTGATTCTGTGCGAGGATCTACCATCAGGTATTTGAAAATCCTTGAAAAAAACCCAGTAAAACAAAGACTCTTGATTGAAATGGATTACAAATGATTCAAAATTACGTCAATTTAATTCTTTACAGTTTATTTCAATCTTTTTTCACTCCTAAACATGTTTTGGTCTACTAGGAAACTGCAAAGAAGAAATTGTAGTTCTCACCTATTCGAAGCTTGTATCTTTGAAGATGAAACAATTTTTACGAATCTCTAGAACAAAAACCATCTAATACAAAGCATTTTTTTGGTAAATTTTTTTATAATGTCTCACAATACTTGTAAACTTTTTAGGAAAGTACAAACTGAATCGTCTACCGGAAGTTCCTCTAGCAATAGAGTAAGAACCGTCCTAACGATCAAAGTAGAATCTATAGACTTTGATACTCAAGCTTGTAAGTTGAGATTGAAAGGCCGAAATATCGAAGAGAACCAATACGTCAAGGTAAAATCTATACACCTAAAAGAAATTTAATTGACTTATATTATAAGTTGAGGATAATTGCCTATTTTACTAAAATATGAAGGCAAAATTTGATCCTGATTCTGATTTCAATCTATAGATGGGAGCTTATCATACATTGGACTTGGAACAAAACAGAAAATTTACACTATTCAAATCCGAGTGGGATTCGATTGCCTTGGATCGAGTTGATACAGCCTGTGATGTCACTCAGGTATTTGCACGTTGTGGCTCACAAAATTCTCATATTTGTCTATTTATTATGATAATTCATGAAGATCATTAATATTCTGTCCCAAAATGAATCATTTGCTTCTGAAAAATTAAAGATCCTCCATATTTTCAGAGTGCTGATTTGGCTGCGGTCATAATGCAGGATGGAATAGCTCATATTTGTCTCGTAACTTCTAATATGACTTTGGTCAGAGCAAAAATAGATCAAAATATTCCTAGAAAAAGAAAAGGGAATGTATCTCAGCATGAGAAGGTTCGTTTTTATGCATAATGAATCAGGTTGAAGTTTCTGAACAAAAACGTTTACGTTATAAAACAGCTCGTATTATTTTTTTTTTTTTTTATCTTCTCGTCAGCCTCATTAAAATGATGCATCTTGATTTATTCATGATAATAAAATTATAGGAATTATCAGTTCCTGCTAATATGATATTTAGATAATTTATTTTTTATTATTTTTTTACGATTGATTAATAAACTTCCTGTATTCTTCGAATTATTCATTAACATTATACAAACATTCAGGGTTTAGCTCGGTTCTACGAAAGCGTAATGCAGGCGCTCTTGCGACATGTTAATTTTGACGTTGTGAAATGCGTACTTCTCGCTAGCCCTGGTTTTGTGAAAAATCAATTCATGGATTACATGATTCAAGGAGCTGTGAGAACAGACAACAAAGTTATTCTGGAAAACAAGACAAAATTTATGCTCGTTCACGCCAGTTCTGGTTTCAAGCATTCATTGAAAGGTATACTTTACTTCGGGTATCTCCAATGCATTTTACCAAGTATATGTCATCCAATTATCGATTCTTTCATCAATAAGAAATAGTTTCATCAATGTTTCACAAAATTATTGGCAGAGGTTTTAGCGGATCCAGCAGTTGTCAGTCGGGTGGCTGATACGAAAGCGGCAAGCGAAGTACGGGCTCTAGAAGCCTTCTATGCATTGTTACAAACAGAACCAGCACGTGCGTTTTATGGGAAAAGACATGTTGAGAAAGCAAACGAAGCCCAAGCGATTGAGACATTGTTAATTTCGGACAAACTGTTCAGGTGATTGCCGAAGATCGCCTCAAAAATTTGACACGCTTTGACGTATTTCATTTGCTCTTTGAATTACAGATGTCAAGACGTGGCCTCTCGGAAACAGTATGTCAACCTTGTCGATAGTGTCAGAGACCTAGGTGGCGACGTGAAAATTTTCTCTAGTATGCATGTTTCCGGCGAACGTAAGTGGGATAATTTTGTGGATAAATTCGTTTAGAGAGTTGTGTGTAACTGTGAATTTATTGTGTCTTAGAATTGGAACAACTTACGGGAGTAGCTGCTTTACTGCGGTTTCCAATCCCAGAATTAGAAGATGATAGTGACGAAAGTGAATCAGAGAAAGAAGAAGAAGAATAGATAAATTATGTATAGGTATGAGGTATAAATGATAGGCATAGGCACTAAGGACCTTATCACATTTCAAGGTGCAATGAATGAAACATATTTGCATACCTACATAGATCGATACTTTGTTAAGGAAAGTTAGTAAAGGAAATGAAAATTATTTATTCAATGTAGTTCCTATTATGACTACTCAAAGATGATATCTCAACCAACAGACGTTAGCGCAATTGAATAAATTATTTTATTATATCATGTTGCTATTGTAAATAACTCTTTAATTATAATAATAATATTATGTAACTATTTAGAAATACTCTCGTCGTTTCTTTGTAGTAAAATTGTAATCAATGTTTCGACTTTCTCAGTAGCTCATCAATGTTGATTTTGCATTTTGTAACAGCAATACCTCTGATCATGAATATATTTCGATCTTCATACGAGTTACATGTTATACCCATTTTTCGTATACACGCGATGTTCGTTCAATTAAACAGTTTGAATGACCCCGAATTTTTGGTTGTAGCTTTCATGCCAGATGCACGCCGATTTATGTTCAGGGCTCAAAATTCTTGTATTTTCTCCCAGAATTGTGTAAGTTTTTTTCTTACATCTACTATGGTTCACGGCAATCCACGTATTCGAGCGATTACCAGCAAACTAATGTTCAAGAGATGTAAACAAACTTTACAAATCGTGTTTTTCCGCCGTATCCTATGACATACACGATACGTATGTATTACATACAGAGGAAAAGAAAATTGGAAATGGTCACGGCAAGATCGAGATGATAGCTGAAACCCCGTACATGTGAATGTGACTCAATTGTTGATTCTATGTTATGAGACATTTACATTGTTCGATGGAAATTTCGCTATGCCGCGATGGTTCGGTTTCTATTGGTGGGGACGATATTTGTATGATATCTCGTATTGAATAGTTTTGCAGTGAAAAATATTGATTTCCGAGAAATTCTAGCTCTTCCACGATGGTTGTTATTTCTCGCTCCAAGTCTAAGAATAAATTTTTCGGATGCCTGCACGCATTCCGTATTTCTGCACCTACAAAATCAACTGCCAAATTTCTTGATATATTATGCGATTATAGAGTGATTCTAAATTTACGTGGTTACTTTCTATTTGTAGTTATATCAACCACGATAAGGTAAGGAGGCGCGGCAAGCGCGAAATCAGTCAACGGATTTTTGAATTTAAAATATTTTATTCATCGATTCAAATTCATCTACAATTGAAACTCTATTTCCCGTTGGTAAAACTGGGAATAAGAATAGATGGAAGCAGACGTCCTTGGTTTTGTTTACCTCACTATTTAAAGATATCGCTATAGCGATTTGGAGATTCTGCATGTATGTGTTATATTGCATATATGCAAAATCTGGAGCTGCAGTTTCGTCTCTATACGACTATACAGGAACAAAAATATAGGTATACATTTCTGAGTGAAACCTAGAATGGCCCCCTCCCGATTTACCGTACCTCACAATTTAATTTGTTCGAACTACTAGAAAGAAAAAAGAGACTATTATAGAATATGCATTGCCGCCTTTTATACCGCGGCCCGCGGCGTGTATGATACCTAGCACACAGTGGGTTATGCTATAAGTCGCAGCATGACATCATCCGCGATCTGCAGAATAGTATACGAGAATGTTACGCTTCGATCCGAAGTGTTCCCAACTTACTATCGTATATACGGCTCAGATCTTCTCAGTCAGCCGTCGAGCTAGTTTCTACCTACAATATACCATAGTCTTCAGTAGGCAGTAAATTGTACAAAATTCAATCAAACAGTTAGCGAAGTGAGGATTGAAAAAAATCTCGAATAGGTATACACAGAAATCAACGTATCAATGTCGACACTGTCTATAATTGGAATAGCAAAACCAATATTAATGGGGAATTCTCCCTGTGAGCTTTTGGTATGAGTACCAAAGTGTATCAGAATGTCGTTGCGTGACATACACTGTTGTTCTGGAATACGTATATACATACTTTAGTAGACCTATATGCCTATTCACACCCAACCAGAGGCTCTCCGAAAATCGCATAATGTTCACAACCTTGACTACTCAATATGACTGTTTTCGATGTATTCAAATAACACTACTGAAAAGAACCCACATAGATGCGTGTGTTTCTTGATTTATAGTTTCGCGGCTGCACAATTTGCATGAAACTGAATTCCGAAATTTTGCAATTCACGTTTCCAGTCGTATCTTGAGCTGCATATAATCTCGTACAACGAAAATCAAACATAAGATTGACTGATATTTCGTTTACATCCACCAGGAGCAATAGGAAAATGTCATTCCATATACCTAAGTATAGTATGTACAGCGGAAAGTGGAAGTATTATTATTTGAACGCAAGGTTTCCTACTGCACCTACGCGGGGGAAAAAAATATCAGTCAATCCTATGGTTGATTGTTACTCAAGATTATGAGCGAAGCTCCGTTTGGGCCAAAAAAGTTGTTTAAATTATGAGGGAATGAGATAAAGATTTTCATTAATTCGTCAATACGTGTCATCTCAATTTATAGTATATTTATCTGTTCCAGTGTTATTATTATCGTCGTGAGGTACGCAATTCAAACAACAATTATGGCTGAACAAACCCAATCTGATAACAGTAGTGGACTTCAGGCAATAGCCCAAACCACTCGCCAGTTCGCTAATAATTTTCTGAAGGTATATATGGGAATAATGAGTATAGTATTCCAATGAGAAATATAGAACATTCCATACCAATTCTTCTCATTGCAATGGTCATGATTCATGCCGAGCTATTACTGTGATTACTCTGGAGTCCATTATTATTTTTGGGTATTCAAATATCATTCCATTATTCGTAATTTTCACTGTCAAATGCCAGGTTGTAGCTAACGATAATCGTGGGAACTTAATAAGCTCACCAGTGTGTGCTCAAGTGGTGCTGGCCATGGCTGCATACGGAGCTGGTGGTGATACTGCAGCCCAAATGCGTTCGGCTCTTCTCATTCCTAGCAATGATGAACTCGGCCAATCTGGCTATCAAGTTCTCATTGAATCTTTGAACGTAAGTGATATTCATTTCTAATACTCGGCTGCTCAATGAGCGATTGTTGTTTTCATATGCTGGGCCAAATTCAGTGTAATGATTCGAGAGCTTCTTTGTCAGGCAATAACCCGCGTTGAACTACGACTTGCAAACAAGATATATACCGCATCAAATTTTGAAGTAAAACCAGCGTTTAAAGAGTTGACTGCAAAAAAATTCTTGTCAGAAAACCAGGAAGTCGACTTCAACGACCCAGTTTCTGCAGCAAAAATGATAAACACTTGGTGCGAAGATCAAACAAATAAACGCATCCAAGATGTAATGGATCCAGGTAAATCAGATTTTAAGAAAATGGTCGATACTAATAAAATGTCTGCACAGACACAGACATTATCTCAGATGCATGTAGGGATGTTCTCGTTCGATCGCGAATCAAGTGTATTTTTACAGGATCCCTGGATCCTAGTACATTGATGATACTGGTGACTGCAGTCTATTTCAAGGGACAATGGGAAAACAAGTTCAATCCTTCCGCCACTCAAGACAGACCTTTTCACATTGATGAAAAAACAACCGTAGACATACCAACCATGTTCATAAAAAAGAAATTTCGATTTGGAAATCTTCCGAATTTGGAGGCAACGTTTATTGAGATACCATATCAGGTATTTAATACACATTCACGCCAATAAAAAATTCAAATGATGATAGGCGTCAGCATTTGTATTATTGTGCATGACACCATGTTCAATATGTTTCAAGTAAACCGTTAAACCATTTAGGGCCAAGAACTGAGCATGATTATAATTCTACCAGATGAAATAAACGGGCTTGAAAGAGTTCAGGAGAATCTCGATGAACTGAATCTCAGTCAGACTTTAGGGGATTTTAGTCCGAAGGAAACTCAGTTGTATTTACCAAAATTCAAGATCGAATGTACCTTGGATCTCAAAAAGACTCTAGAAACGGTACGTACTAACGATTTGTATGAAAATTGATGACTCCAATTTTCACCACTATTGTAGGTGGAAAGTGAATACTCCCATTTTGAGTAAACTTCAGAGTCTCCAAGTCAATGTATCTCGATCAGAGAATTTGAATAATTACCTCCTATTCGTTATGAATTTTTCCTAAAATTTAGTCCTTCAGTTTTGGAAGTGATTCTCTTTCTCACATTTTGTGATTAATTCCTTTCTGAGCAACATATCTGATTCTAGTTGGGAATGACGGACATGTTTGATAAACGGGCTGATTTTTCCGGTTTAACAGACACTTCAGTTAAAGTCAGTTCAGTTGTCCAAAAGGCATTCATTGAAGTGAACGAAGAAGGTAGCGAAGCAGCTGCAGTTACTCGTAAGTTGACATTTTTTCAAGTTGCACGACATAGTAAATTTATTATCAAATATTTGTTCGATGAATTGTTCTTGGTGTTCTATATAGTTCAGTTATGTGTCTCCTGAATTTTCATCTCTCTCATAATATGTGGAGTGAGAAAACCCTGACGTATCCCCCATCAATTTCCAACAATAATTATTGTATCTCACATCATACCATCTAACTTTTGTGTCGAACAGTTTTAAATTAATCTGTCACGGTTTGATCGAAATACACACCCTACTTTGGAAGCCTTCATATTTTATGGATGCCACCCAAGCTAATTGTGCATCTGATAAAGTAATGCTAGTGAGAGGCCCTTGTTAGATTCCTATTACCTCTATCAGAGTCCATATTATTGTGCAATGTACGTAAGATATTAGATCGAATGCATGAAAACGATAAAAGTCGCCTCATGATTTTTTTTGTAATCATTTCAAGGATATTGCATGGCACCGCCACTTTGTTCAATATAACTTGGGTTGATAGAATGAAGATTGAATTAGAATTATACTATAATCATAGGAATTTTCTGGGATGCTGTTTTCAGGCATGCAAATCTCCAAAAAATGTGCCCCACGATCTCATATCTTTGAGGCCAATCGGCCCTTCTACTATGAAATTAGATCTGCTATTCAGAACGTGCCGCTCTTTACAGGACTGTACATGGGTCAACAATAGAATTATTATGTGAATGTTAATATATTTCGGAATTCGTAACATAGTACCTGTAGTTGAACTATGAATTGATGCCATTCGTCAGTCTAGAAATGATGCATTGCTGTTTGTTGGCCTCCTCGTTGATTTCTCTAGTCCTTATAGTTGCCCCGCTCAGAATGCTTTGTCCTAAACCTATTTCTTCTGGTAGGTATTGTCGCATCCTCTAGGCCTACTTTCATCCCGCGTATATGGTTTTCAACCAGCAATACATACAATTCTGAAATGGGAAGTCCTTCCAATTAATCAAATCTCTTCACACAATAAAATCGACCCTTCGTAAATAATAGAACTATGTGCTAAGAATTGGACCTCTAATTTTGAGGCAATTCGAATACATCCATGTCGTTAATAATCTTAATTACACCTATTATTATTCATAAGTAAAACACCCGAATCTCTACAACCATTAGTGGTTGAGAAGGATGAATATCGGCGCAGCCTGGCAGCATGGAGACCAATTAATTTCAAATTGGTTTCACCATCGGAAATGCCTTTGACTCTTGGTTCTGAAAGCTGGTAAGACAAGCAGTCTAAGGACATGAGGAATTGCTCTGTAAATTTTTGGAATTGTGTATCTTGTAAACATCAAATGAATGTGTGTGTGCAGTTGACAACAACCCATCCTGCATTTGAACTCCCAAAATAGTGGCAATCAATTTCTTCAAATCTTTGAATTTATGAAATTGACTAAATCCGAATGAAGAAAGGAAGGTAAAAAAAAACAAAAAATTGGGAAACGATTGAATTTCACTAATTATACAGACATTTTGTACTTTGTATTATTGTGTAGAACCACATTATATTATGAAACTATATAAAAAAATATGAAAAATATTCATTGTAACAAACATAATAGGTCAATATAAAACAAGTTATACTTATATTAAGTAGTTGTGTGAAGGTACATGTACCTTAACGTTATCGTATATGAAACATTTTTCCAATATTTACTTTTGTATGATACTTTCGTACATACGTTACCAAGCAGCAGCATGAACACTAATTTTCTGCCTGCAACGAAGCATGTTACAGTTGGATTAGATTTTCAATATCATCTCAAAGAGCAGTCAGTTCTTTTGCTATGAGAACAATTTTGCAAGCCCACTGATGATCGATTCCCGCAAATGCCATTATGACTTTGGTGTAAACAGCGAATAAAATTACACCGATGGATCTGTTACATGGCCAGTCAACAGTGGCACCATGTCTACTTCTTCATTTGTAGTGCCATAAGTCCAAGCTACGATCTCGTAAATAAATGGTCGGTTAATCAATACTTTAGTTGGAGACCGCAGGCATAGCTTCTGCCCCATAACTGCTGGAATAAATATTCGAGTTTCAAAATTTGCAAGTTTCAAGAACGTTGGATGATGAATTATCAACCACACTGTCTGACAAGATTTGGTACTAATTTGGTTTCACAATTCAAGAACACATTTCTAGAGAGAATTTTCACGCAGATTACGAGTCGTAGACCCAACTAATTCAATGAGTTCGGTTTGTCAAAAAATTGCACTTGACGTTCGACAAACTGGTGTGAAAATTAGTTTGACAGTGTTATCAATATTATTAGAGAGAAATTATAATTGATGGGCAGGTTTCTTACTTGAGGTAGAGGAGAATTAAAAGATTCGAATTTTTCTCCGACTAGAAAGCTTCAACAGGAGATTTACTCCGAATAAACATAGTATGGTTCAGTAACGGTACAAGCATATTGAGTTATTCAGAAACATTTGAAATCGGATGTTAAAAATAAAAGCTGAGAAGAGGGCTTACAGGATAGTTCAGTTGATTTTATCATTCCTGGAATACAATATTTCCTGCCAAGAATCAAGAGAGTGTACATTGTGAAATAATTTACAAAATATTTCAACTCACCAGTAGCAGCACCTGCTTCACTGCCTCTTTCGTTAACTACAATGAATGCCTTTTGAACTACTTGGCTCACTTTGAGTGGAATGTCAGCTATACCAGAAAAGTCAGCCTCTTTGTCAAACATCTCGGTCATCCCCAACTAGAATTTGATAATTACTTGTTAGTGGATGGAAAATACAATAAATTATTGAATTTACAATATTTGGTTCGTTCTTAATTATGAGCTCATTAAAATAGTTAGAATGTTAAAACAAAATTCACATAACTGGTGGATATTACCTATTTCAAAGAAACAAACGAGTAAAATCCTCACTTTGGTTGCATTATTTAAAAGTACTGTACATTTGTTGTTTTCTTGACTATGAAGGTTATATTATGAATTCAGATACCCATTCCCATAATAAAAGTACTGTATGATTTTCGGATTCAATTTAATTGAAACTTAATAGCTGACCGAATTGAAATCTGAACTTTTACATAGTGGAAAAAAATACTCAACACATTAAAATACACTTTACACATACCTTCGTAAGGTGATTGTTGAGATCCAAACTACTTTCAATTTTGAACTTCGGTAAGGATAATTCGACATCTTGGAGACGCGCTTGCTGGACGGCTTGTCTGAGATTCACTGCGTGGAGCTTATTTTGAGCTGTTTTGAGCCCTTTTATTTCATTTGGCGAAATTATGATCATGCTAAGCTGATTGCCCTGAAAAATGAAATAACTCATGGATATACTTTCCGAATCTGCTGTTGGTGTTCACCAACAACTAGATTGGTACATCAAGAATGAATATTCGCAATCTGTGAAATTTTCTCAGAAGGATGTGGTACTTTTTGTTGTCAATACCTGGTATGGCAATTCAATAAATCGCGCATTTAGCTCTGGCAGATCGCCCAACTTCAATTTATTTTTCATAAACATGGTAGGTACATCCTTGACAGTTAGTGCATTGATGTAGAAAGGTTTATTCTCGGTAAGTCTGAATTTTTTTTTCCACTGGCCCTTGAAATAGACTGCGTTCACCAATACCATTTTCGTATCTGAGTTGAGGCTGTCTATGAAAAACCATTTGGTTAAGAGTTGAAGGAGAGTGTATAACGCAAGTATACACGATATCTTTGTTATTGATGGGATCAAATTAACGGACAACATTTGTTATTATTGATACTGAATCCAGAGCAATGAACATAACCTGGATTGATCGCATTCTTGATCCGTTTATTGGTTTGCTTTTCGCACCAAGTGTTTATGGTAGTAGCAGCAGCCTTTGCATTGTTAAAGTCCACTTCCTGGCTTGAGGATAAAAATTTTGTGGCAGTCAATTCCTTATAGGCAGATTTTACTTCGGACTGAGATGCAGTGTATATTTTATTGGCGAGATGTAGTTCAACGCCTTTTACAGCCTGGAATGAAGCATTTTTGTAACAATCAAAACATTTGGCACACGAGATTTCATACAAGATCTCCTACGTTTCTAGTTTTATGATTACCGTTACAAATTAAAGAATGTGATAGATGATAACAAGCCATGCCATGAATACCGATAATTATATTACGGTCAATTGTCTGCATAGCTTACATGTAGGCCTTCAATAAGAGATTGATAACCAGATTGACCAAGTTCATCGTTGCTGGGAATGCCGAGCGTTGACCGCATCTGAGTAGCGGTAGTTCCACAAGCTCCGTACGCGGCCATGGCCAACACAACTTGAGCACTCAATGGAGAGGTGATTAAGTTGTCAGGGTTATCATTGGCAACCACCTGAAATTCCAAAGTGCAATTAGCAAAAACTTGAATAACGTTTAGGATGCACCATGATTTGACAAATCAATGAGGTATAGTGGTGGAACGATTGTCTGAATTTGAATAATTGGCTTGTAAGAAAGTCAACTCCATTCTTCATTCGCATTTAACAATTGCAGATGATAGCGGAGATAAACGAATAGTTACATTCCTGCATTTTTAAAATAGTCAATGACACCCCCTCGGTGAAATTTACAGTCGTAAATTAATACCGATCAAGTAAATACAAATACAAATACATAATTATCGCGCCTTTTATCTGACGTACCTTTGAAAAATTGTGGGTGAATTGGCCAGTAGCTTCGGCTACGGCGTGAAGTCCAAGTTTACTAGTAGTCATAATATCAGCGAAGATTGCGAATTCGATCACAGAAGACGATAATTACACTGAAATAGATGAATAAGATAAGGTTTACAAAACGCCCTCATGAGCTTATGACACATGCGTTTGTTTTTACGTATGTATATACATATGTATACGCACTATGCAGTAGGGACGAGACTTGAAGTGCTGTCTTTCCCGGGAAAATTTAATACTAAAGATTGATTCCTCCAATGGGGTTCAAGCTCTGACAATATTTGATCTCGAGAGTTAAGAAAATCCTCCCATTACCAACCCTATCTACAATTCAGTCGGTATTCGCTGCAACCACGAAGGTCTGATTCCTCCGACGTGATCCAAGATTTGATCTCTGTTGAAGTCGCTAAAAGTTGCCGGTGATTGGCTAATTCCGAGTTCAAACCGAGATCAAACCTCAACCATGCTGGAAGAAACGGGCGTTAGCCAATCACCAGCGACCTTTAGCGACTTAAACCGAAATCTTGAAGTCGGAGGAAACGGGCGAAAGTGGTTCAGATACAACTGATGATTGATACCTCAAATGGCTCAAATAGTTTTACGCGTAATAAGGTGAATACGATTGTTTATCATCTTTAATGAGTCCCAATTGATTATTATCAACAGTATAATGAAGAAAATTTTCGAATAAGCAGATGTCAGCAAAAAGTACACCGAAAAAGATCTTCTACCTACTTGGGTTTGAAGTGAAAAAGATGAGTGAAACTAGATTACCTAGTAATCGAGAGGTTTTAAGTTTGTTCATGTATAAACACAGCTCTCTCAAACTCACAATTCGACAAAGTGCCAGTGAGGTTATTAACGAAGTGAATAACATTTGGAATAAATTTTTCATTCCCATAGGACGACCTCAGCATAGTATCGCCAAGTTGGAAAAGCTCCATAAAGAATGGATGAAAGTGAGAAAAAATCGGTCGAGAAAGAAGTCCGCTGCACAGAAAAAAAACGTTGAAAATTTAACAATCAAATTGAATAAATTATTCGACATCGCACGTCAGGATGTTATGGAATCTCTAACTGATGAACGAAAAGAATTTTTATTACGTTGTCGAAGCAATGATGGCCATCGCTGAATCATTTCATGAAACTGAAACTTTGACGACATGGCATAACTGCAGGGATTAGCAGTAAAAGTGCAGTGCACTTTTCATCTGATACTACCAACACTAAGCTACAGATTTATTATCAATGGAATTAATTCGAGCAAAAGTGCACCATCAATAAGAATTGGATCAAACTTAGGGAGCAGCAGACCGCACCACAAACGAAAGAAAAACTATATCGCTGATTGTCCTGTAGTCCACTGGGGAGGAGGACTGTTCGGAGAATCGATTGCCAAAATTATTTCGGAACAAGAAAAGTTGAAAGACTATGCACCATTTTGTCTGGATTGAATACTAAACATTTCATTTAGCTTGTCATAGCATTATTTTCAATCAGAAATGTATTGTACTCATTTTATCATATCATTTATATTACTATAATGAAAATTGTAGATGTAACCACATGGTATAAGAATTGTGATATAATAAAAATTTTAAAATACATTCACAATTCTTTACTTTATTGTAATTAATTAACAAATTTGGTGGAGATTGTTTTTTGATAATTGCATGAAGAACTGATTATTCTGAGGAATGTTCCTTCACTCTTCATTTTTTCATCTGGCTTTCTAGGAAATAAGAAGTATACATTATCATATCAAATGAACTTGGAACAGCCTTAACAATTGTGAATCATTCAACTTACAGATTTGGGTCCGTAGACTATCTTCGTACCGAATCAAACGTATTCGAAAATAATAATTTGAAATACAGCGCGGCCGTCGGTAGCTATTCGATCTGATTGTTATCGATACATATTTCGATATCTCGCCACTCGTGACTCGCTCTTCATCGATTGCAGCCATGTGTTGAAGAGTGGTCGTTGCACGTGCATGACAAAAGTCGGCTTCAAATTTTCTTATAAACATAAAATCAAAGTGGAAAGTTCGTCATCACAATGGTAGTGATAGGAAAGAAAAAGGTACAGTTATAAAAAATGTCCGCTCTCCACAAGTCGACAACATCTATACTCTCAAATATTTTGAGGTTATATTGCTCCCATTTCGTCTTCTCCACAGTACCAATCCGGGGAAGGTGCTCAGTTTTTATCGAGGAGATCAGCCTTGAAGAAACTCCAACTTTCTTTGAAAGATTTTCGCAAATTATGTATACTCAAAGGAATCTATCCGCGAGAACCTCGTAACAGAAAACGAGCTCAGCAGGGCGACACAAGCATAAAAACGTTGTACCACAAAAAAGACATACAATTTCTCATGCACGAACCGATAATATGGAAATTTCGGGAATTCAAGGTAGAGAGCTTTTCATAATTCGATTTCCAAGTCGATACTTAAGCAAAAAAGAATTTCCAACACACAGTTGCTTTTCCTCTACAGATTTTCAACCGAAAAGTTGGCAGAGCAAAAGCCATGAGAGATTTTGGCGCCATGCGACGATACTTGAACAATCATCCACAACTGAAGTTGGATCATATAGTAAAAGAACGTTATCCAACGTTTGTAGACGCTCTAAGAGATTTGGACGATTGTTTAACATTGTGTTTTCTCTTCAGCACATTTCCTTCCATAGCTCACGTACCGAGAGAGCATTCTCTGCTGTGCAGGAGATTAACTGTAGAGTTTATGCATGCAGTCATAGCAGCTAAAGCACTCAGAAAAGTGTTTGTCTCTATCAAAGGTTTTTATTATCAAGCCGAGATCAAGGGGCAAACCATCACTTGGATCGTTCCTCATCATTTCTCCTTCGAGCCGCAGTCTAAGAATGACGTAGACTTCAAAATCATGTCTACATTCGTCGAGTTTTATATCGTTATGCTCGGATTTGTAAACTTCAGGCTTTATCACTCTTTGAACATGTTCTATCCACCGAAATTCAACAGCTCAGGTAGTAAAGGAGTTTTGATATTGTTGTTAATGACTTTCTAATGAAAATCTTATTTATAAATTTGATCATGCCGATTATCTGTTCGTTCATTAACGAACTTCATATTTTTTGTTCAAAGTAACCAATAATTCTAAATTGGTGGACGAAGAGGTTTACGTTTCTGAAAGAATCGCAGCATTGAATTCTCCGTTATCCAGCGCTAACAGCGCGGCACAAAGTCTAGAAGAGGAGGAATTGGACGTTGATCAATTTCCAAGTGTACGTTACCTCGCTTCACACATTTCAAGGATTCTTTCTACACCAGAATGCACAGCAGAACTTTCGAATAAGTTAATTATTAATTACTTTTAATTTTCATTCTAGGAAACTGACGCCTCTCAGATAGAAAAAGCCAGAATAGAAGCGGATAAAGTAAGAAAACTGAAGACTCTTTTCAAAGGTCTTAAGTTTTTCATAAACAGAGAAGTCCCGAGAGAACCCCTCGTCTTTGTACTACGGTGTTTTGGAGCAGAAGTATCTTGGGACAAGGTTCTCTTTGTTGGTTCAACTTTTGATGAAAATGACGAGAGTATCACGCATCAAATCGTCGATAGACCGAGCATGGCTAAACAATATATTTCCAGGTAGGAAACCGAGCTTTGCTTTACTTCTCAAACTCTAAAAAGCCTCTCAAGACTGTGAATCTATCCCAGATATAGGAAGAATTGTATAATCTATAACATAAATCAAACTATAATTGATTTCATAGTACAGAATATGTTATGAGTTCTTACGATAGTTGAAACTTCGTTCCTACTAATCATCGAATAATAACTTCAGATATTACGTCCAACCGCAATGGGTATTCGATTCGGTAAACGCCAGAGAATTATTACCTGTTGAGTCTTATTTGATGGGTGCCATACTTCCGGCGCATCTTTCACCATTCATAGACAATCAGCGTGATCAAACGTATATCCCGCCAGAGCAACGTGCTCTACTTGATCCAGAATTTAAATTAAAAACAGGTAAAACTATGGTGAACTTCATAATAGTTTGTATTTTGAACCGATGATAAACAAGTTTTATAATATTATAATCATTCGATTCAACATTATTCTTAAGGTTG
Organism: Phymatocera aterrima; assembly: GCA_963170745.1. Lineage (NCBI taxonomy): Eukaryota > Metazoa > Arthropoda > Insecta > Hymenoptera > Tenthredinidae > Phymatocera > Phymatocera aterrima. The sequence goes on from OY720663.1 coordinate 8,460,021, forward strand.
AGTGAATAGATAATTTTGTCTAAGAGTGTAGAAGATAATTAGAAACGAATTGATCATTCAAAATTAGCTGAATGAATTAAAATCCACAAGCGATTCCTGGATAAAATTCAGACAATTCAGCGGATTCCAAATAAATAATTCTGTCTAATGCTTTTTAAAGCTGAAGATGATAGTGAAGATTCAGAAGTAGAGGAGAATAATGAAGCTGGCGAAGTTGAGGACTCCAAACCTGTAGCTAAAACCGAAAGTGATGCTGCATGTACCAGTGAAGTATCAGAAGACGAGGTTGAAGCTATTGAAGTGGAAATGAAAGTGGATGAAGTGGAGCAAGAGAGACGGAAGAAGGTGAGATTCAAGAAATTGAATTTATTAGAATATCCAAAGTATTTCGTGAAGTATTGAGGTGAATTAAAATTTTGCCGAATATGAACTTTGTATTGATTTTCAGAAAAAGGGAATGAAGGTAAAAGCTGGAGAACTGACAAAGGAGAATCCATGGGAACAAAATCGTGTAGAAAAGCAGGAGTACAGATTAAGAGAAAAAATGATGAAGAAAAAGCACAGGAATTTGTACAAGAGTATGATGCAAGGAAAGGAGGATAGGGCAAAGGAGATTTGGTTGCTTAGGAAGAAACGACGTATTCATGATGCTACCGAGAAAGAGAAGCGCAAACAAACGCGAAAAGCAGAAAAAACTAAACTGATTGTAAGTGCTAAATGATCTTCGGTGGATGTGAGCAATCATTACGTACGTTTCTAGGAACGTAGAGACGACGATGAATCATCGATGTCGGAATGCAATCGCATTCGATGTTGATGGTCATTATGTTACACATGCTTAATTTTATTCACTACACATTTACTGAGCCTATTATTCAGCTGTATCGTGTCTATATCTAGGTTCGTGTAATGCGTTATAACACATGGAATTAAAATTTCCCTGATTTCATAAAAATTTGTAATTTGTTATCCAAGGATTTGAATAATTACTTAATTAAATAGTTTCTATTTATCTACAGTGATATTGCGGGTTGGAAAAATACCTGAGGAATAGGTACTCGTATATTCGAAATAATGAATTCCAATGTGAAATATACTGTCTAGTTTATTTATTCAAGTTTCGAACACTCAAAATGAATTGATTTCGGAAACTTCGATGACGTTCAAAAAGTCAATACGCATACAGCAAATATAAATTTAGAAACCAAATACTAATAGTAATGGCCTGCCTTATGGAATTGTCGTAAAATCAACCTGATCCTGGAATTATATGCCACGATTTGCATTTTTGAAATCCAAACGAGCACCAGGCCTCGAAAATTGAGATAACTTTGAAAATTTGTACATCAAAATTTGACTAACTCCTGGGAGTCTTGTGACATGAAAATTTCGAAGGTTTTGAGTTCTTTGGCGATTTTGGAAAATGCTTTGACTTTCATTTTGCATTTTATTGTCTATTGTGGTCCAAATTTGTTTGTAGAAGTCGCAAATTTTATCGGGGACAGCTGAAATTATGCCATAGAACTTGTTTTTTCGGATTTAAGAAAATAATCATCAAATATGGTATACGTACGTGTCCGGGACAATGGAAAATCGTGAAAATTACGACGGGTGCATTTCAGGATCGCGTTCCATATTTGGAACGCAAATTCAGAAATCTCTATAAGGTTAGTTAACGAACCGGGGAAACCGCGAAAAGCGACGGAATTCTCACAAAATCTCTGGATAAGGCAAGAAAAGTCATTGAATTTGATCAGAAACCTGGAATTTAGAATGTTGTATTGCCGTATATAGTCTGAAATGATGGCTCAACCGCGTTATATGATGACAAAGTCTTTTCTCCACGCACAATCAGTAATCGTATAGCCAAACCACACTAGACTTTATCCATGTCTCAATTTACAAGCGATTTTATGTAACATAAAGCAGGATTCAAAATATTATGCTATATAATTATAAATTATCTATTGGTCACGCATGGAATTTCAATACTGCGATGATGTGCTCAACAAATTTCAAAAATCGTATTATGATTCAGAGATTTTTCGGAGTGAAAGTACGCGACCACCCCGAATATATGTAACGTGTGTGTATAATGCGCCAATTGTCTTCCTATCCCCTTTTCTAAAGGTACTTGCCAGAATATCCGTGATATGCGAAGATCAATTTTTATGGGGTCCTTTAGAGGCATTCTCATTCCAAACTAGTAGTTCTCATTTTTGCTAGAATTATCCTCAAGCAATACCACAGGTAGGTATATTTCGCAGTGTAGGTACGGATGTACTTACTTCACATTGTACAGAGGTATATGTATGTAGCATATACAGCTCCTTTTTCCATTTTTCTACGATGAAAATGGGTACAGTTATAATATAATGCGCAAAGGTGGCTCACCGGCTCTTCACGTATTCGTAATTCTCGAAGTAAATATCCAGTCCTCCCACCGGAAACCCACGCATCGAAGTCGTACGACTCCGGAGCGCCGGCCCCGCTCTTGCTTTTGCTCTTGCTTTTGCTCCCAGTATTTCCCCCGAAGGACTTCGAAGGCCAGAAAACCTACGCGTTTTTGGCCCACGCGAATTTATGACCGTAAAACACTTTAGCACTTTATTATATCGCGCCTACAGGGTGGTACGGCTCGATCAAGTCGACGGAAATTCTCATTTTCGATGGGGGTTTTCACCCGTCATTGTATATACCTGCATTTTATATCGGATAAATATGAAAATAATGATAAGTTATACACATTTTTTCCGTATTGTATACCATACAGAGACCACGACGCAAAACCTCAAGCAGTTTGTTTGCCTTCGCGAAGCGGATTTCCTGGAGTCCTGAAACGAAATTTCGGTAGCATAATGAGCAGAGAGAGACAGAGAGAGAGAGCGAGAGAGAGAGAGAAAGGAAAAAAACGACGACTAACCATGATTGGCCGATCCAATTTCGTGATTTCAAGTGAGAATTGTGTTACAGATAGTCCTGTATGGTGTCTGCAGCATAAGTGGGCATTATTGAGTTTTGTTACCTTCATCATTTCATGATTCTCGACGGGCAGCATGAACAAGAATACGTGTATAATGGCAATTAATTACTTATTTTGCTGACTGTTGACACGGAATATACTTTTCTCCGGGTTCGATACGCCTGGTTTGTCGTGGCAGATATTTTGGAGCTTAGCCGTGAGAAGTCAAACTAATAAAATTAAGAAATATGAAGAGGCGATTTTCGAACAAGTATGCAAATTTCAGGAGATGCTCTGGAACGGTTTCGTCGGCAAATATAACGAAGAGTTGGCTACGTGGCATAAAATATATATACATATTCAAACAAATGAGAAGATAAAATACCTGTAGCAATTGAGAGCTTTAACAATCTTATAGTTATTCAGTTAAACTTTTAACTTTAAATTATCATGTGCGACTAATTGCTGGGTCTAGCTGGCAAGGCCGATTTTGTTTCGTTATAGACATTCGAGGCTCCCTCAAACAGGCATTGCGCATCCGGTCAATCAACAATCGTGTCTTCGTTGCCTTGGGCGTTCTTTTACACATAGATCACCGCTAGCAGCTTGCAGGAAACAAGTTCACGTGTATATTTTAACGAAAATTGCATCGCCAACAATTAAATAGAAAAAAAAAGTAAAATCAAATGATATATGTACAGTCTCGAGGTCCGAGGATCTGACGTCATGGTATATTTCTACTGCAAAGATCTGTAGACCGTATAGAAAGGCATGGGAACCTACGATGTATGTAATTATAAACGATCGCTTGATCATCCTTTCACAAAAAATGACGTTCCTCTTTATGCGATTTAACAATGAAATGCTAGGAGCCAGTTTTTGTTACAAACTTCTAAACCCAGTCGAAAAAATGTTTTCTAGTACGAATGAAAATGGATCATGGACTTTTGCGGATGAAGCGATGATTCATCAGAAGCTCCACAATATCATAATGTACAAGGGGGGTCTAAAAGACGCAAATGTAATCGACGATGAGAGGGTACAAAGAAACAGTTAGTACAACATGGAATCGACTTTACATACACCTACTTTAATCGAATATATAAATATAAAATTGGTTTTAAACACTCATTCCCAAACGTGGATTTTTTTCGAAACGTGAAATAAATTGAGCATCGATTTCCAGTTCTGGGATCCAGTTTATTGGAGTGGCTATTTACAGTGGTGACCAGAGTCACCAGCTTTGATGGCGGTGCCGGAGAATATACAAGCTTGTACCCAGCTATAGCTGGAAAGGAGCTACTTTATCTGGTATTAGAGTTGCAAAGGTGAGAGGGGATCGTACGTATGTGTGTGCATGGGTGGACATTGGGTATACAGATAGAGGGACGGCGTAGCGTATACCTGTGCATAGAAGCTAAGACATGAAGGAGGTGGATTGGTTACGTCATCATGGCTATTTCTGTTCCCACCGCATCTCCAAGTCTCATCCTTAATCGAGACGACCTCAGTAGCGCCGCTATTACACGTTCGCTAATTGTGGCATAATTGCTACCATTAATAATCAAAGATTTTTCCCGAATATCCGTATATACGAATTCTCGAGAAGTATGAATTTTCGTACGGGGGAATGAGATTGGGAAAACAGCCACGCCACATACTCGCATCCAACATCTCTTTGTTCTAGATAGATTAGTTATGTAAATTAGTTAACACTTCCTGTTTTCGAAGCTCGTTATATTCGAAATATCAGATATGCTGCATATTGGTCAATTTTTTATTCATATCCCTATATTGTCTTCGAACCCGTCGGCCTTAAAACGCCTACACATTATTCTCAGCAAGCCCCAATTATTTATCAGATTTGTCATCAAGCAAACTCTCACGTGTGGGCATGCAGATAGATTTTAAAACAGGTAAATTGGTTTCCTTTATCCGCAAGATTCACGATCGTAATCACGTTTCGGGTTTATTGCAAAGCATTTCACGCACGAATATATAATTATTGCAAGGAAAGGCTAGGCAGCGAAGAATAGTCAATCACAATACAAAGAACAATTGCTGCACAGGTATCCTATCTATACCACACATCGATTTACCTGCGCATGCAATACACGCACATTATTACCGCGACGAGAAACGATGCTAGGAAAAATGGCGAACAGAGCGAACTGTCCTATTTACAAGTTAAGTTGATGCATTGGAAAGTGTACCGCCTGCCACCCATCAGCGTTAATGACGTCCACATGAGTTAGCGTCCTTCATTCATTATTATGTAGCCCATGATATGTATTTTGATTTTTTTGATCGCGCAGTGTGTAGAATGAATAGATTTTTCAACAGCAAAAATGGAAAGTTCCTTGCTGTTTTCGAACATCGGCCTACATATGATGATAGTGCACCTTGGAAGAGTACCGAATTGAACAGCCTTGTGCTCCCGATTGTCCACAGAAATCCCATTTCACAAATTTCGGATCCGTATGGCTGGAGTGAGAGAACGTCAAACGCGTTTGTTGTGGGATTTTTTTTTACTGACTCAATGAGTGAAGAGCAAAAAAATGTGAACCTGTTGTTCGCGAAACGTTAAACTATCACACCGAAGTACCATGTGTAGCCATTATGCGGTGAAGTGATAGCGGTCTTCCTCACTGGTTAAATAATATCCGGGGTCAGTATAATGGCCGAAGTAAAATTAGATGCGATTGTGTCGTAAAATTAAACCAAGAACTAAGCCAGGCATTCGCGGGTGCGATTTCGGAGAGGTTTCAGCATCAAAGTTTCCTGGAATCCGGACTTCGGGTATTACGGTCCAAATAAAAAAGTTATTCCTTTACGTAACTATTTGTAAACTGAATCCGCGAATCCTTTGGTAGCATGTTGTTACATCGATGAGTATTACGTGCTCAGGAATAATAGTATTGCTTGCATTCGGATTTAATGGCGAGCCATATAATGTTGCCGAGCTCGGAATTCGATTAGCTTGAATAATTAATCGAAACGTGCGATGGAAACGTATGACTTCACTATCAAATAATCCCGCACACCTCTTCCTCGCTGTAGCTACATTCTTTGCAAAATTATGTAGTTTTGAGGCATTCCCTTAGATCATTATCAAAGGGTTTGTAAATTCACTCTTCTTGGTCTCTAGGCGGAGACTTCGACTAGTATAGAACTATTCACATAATTGACTCCTATAGTTACAAGTGAAATATCGCCGTACAAACGAGGCGATTAGAGACGAATTTGTAAAAAGAGTTCAACTTCATCCCATGATTGGTATAACCGACGAGGAAGACGATGAAAGATCTAGTCTACTACAGCTCATTAGGTTAGTGATGAGATAAAAGAAACTACGATGTGCATTTCCAACTTATAGCAAGCACAGAGAGATTGTATGCATACAAAGAACACACAGGCTATTGAAATCCTAAGTAATCTTCACTTCATGCGTGAAAAGGCCCAAATTGTAGTGATGGGTTGTTGAAGAGGGATTGGAAATCCTTTAAATGGAAGACTGAGGAGGTCAAGAGGGGCCTGCACTTTGAAACAGTGTCGAAAGGCCCAGAGTCATCCTGCTGAGTGGGCAGTACGGGATACATACAGCGTACGACCCACGTCTTTGCAACCATACGTAGACCAACAAAATATCAAGGATCTTGAATTATAGCTCATAATATAATAACTATAAGCTGACTCGGTGAAAGTCGCTGTTAATTTTTCACCCACCCGTGATCCATGAGTACAATATAATTATCGATAATTTAGGTGTACGTAGAGGTTGATGAATCGATTCCTGAAAAATCGTTGCGATAGCGTAAAAATTGGCGATGATTGTTCGAAGGAAGAGTTCACTTTACAATAAACTGAAAAATATTCAGATTGTCCGGATTCCCAAAGAATGACTCAATGGCCAGTCGTAATAGATGAAGAATTACGAAAAGAGATAGAGAAACAAAGAAGGCCTTTAAACTATTTTTATACATATCGCAATAGCGATAGATTGATGGTTATACTAATTCGCGTACAAACATGATTATACATTCATCAAATTAGCGGTTTGAAACTGTAATCAGCGTACTCAGTCCCTGTACCTACTTCTGCTCGGATTTATGATTTATGGGGCAAAATATTTTCAAACTAACTGAGGTGTGCCGATGTTTTGGTGAAACACTGTTCCTTTCAATGGTCCAGTGGTGGCTGGTTTCTTAGTAAATACTAAACGGGGTGGCTGCAGAGCTGTCTCAAGTTGCACCGGCACGCGTTCAGGTTCAAGTAATGGGCACCACAAGAGGTACAAAAAAATGGTTGAATCTGTCCAGCCAGCAAATTGAAAAGTGCAAAGGTATACACATGCGATATAATGCCGACAATGAGAAGCTGCGAACTTTGGATTCTGGATGCGTGAACATGCGTATTTTAGCGGTGTATACTCGGAGTATATGGCTACACGTCCTATTTAATCACCCAACTGTCAATCAATTATACGTATAGAATCGTGTGACGTTGGAATAGACCGTGTCTGCTAAAATGCGTAGGTGACGCGGATACTGATGCGTACCGTATAAGGTGGCTGCAAAAATTTCGATTTGGCAGTTCGTTCCTCTCTGTGCTGGTTGTGCAATTTTAGGCGAATTGGTATTGCACATTATGTCGCAATATGCTCGATCCTTCAAACGACATTTACCTACGATTATATAAGTTCAATGGAAAATACAGGCTTTTATGTAAATTATAGTTAGTATGCTGCACTCAATGCCTGAGCATATACCTACACATAATAGCATTTTTTATATCATGGAATAAATTGACATAGTTTCAAGGCACACATGTTACGACTCTTGTTCGTTCGAATAAATCGTTGAAGGATATAATTTCTAAGTTGAATAATTTCTCTGGCAGAGGAAAAGTGGCAAAAAGATACAGATCTGACAATCCAGCATACCCTTCTTTCTCTGCTGTTCACTGTGATGTAATTTATCGATATTTATAGATCGGACCAGTTGATCGGTTACTTTTTTGGAGACAGAATGTCGAGTTTCCCGAGACCGGAACAGACACTCATATTTGTAATTTTTACCGAGTAATTTTTCCCCAATTTACAATTCCTACATTTTCCAGTTTGTTAACAGAACTCTGAGGAACTCGGGGATTCTCTCGGAAAAATTCACAGCTTGTTTCTATTTCTGTGTTCAGAAAATAATATGTATATTATACCTTCTAAAGCTGATACATGCGGATGAATCTACATTATGAGCTTATGTCACAGTATTTTCAGCATGTTCCGGGGTGATATCGATTTGGGCGCGAGTTTCTCGACGGCTAATTTTGCATCACCTGGGAAAAAGTGAGAAAATTGTGAATCGATATGCCAGATTCCGGTGACAAAATGGTACGTCGGTTTTGACTTAATCTCTCTTGTAGAAAGGTGCAGGCTTGGGGTATAGAGAATGAAAATCAATGTTCAGTTTCAACAGTTACAAGAATATTTATAGTATATGTACATAATTTGTTAAGTTTCATCACAGTCATTCTTGGTTCCGAGAAAAATTACGTAAGAGATGAGGTATATCTTTTGGCTGTAAGAAATATATTGCTATTACACCACAATTAGTTTTTGCATAAAGTGATTAAAAGTACCGGAATTCACGCGAGTCGTATAATGTCGGATGATCGGATATGATCGTCTCCTCCCATCTCATACTCAGTTAATTATATTCATGATTGTGCCGAGTTCGAACTCCATTATCATGGCTATGAGCATACCGCGAAAGGTCAGTGACAAAGATGTTTTGCGGGGAAGTAGATATTCTCGTCAGATCGAGAATACGATTCGCAGGAGTACACAGCAACTGGGATCATCGTCAATTCGAAATGGCAGCCGGTAGCCGGCAACTGGCAACTGGCAAGTGGCAAGTGGTAACTCGCGCGTATGGTTGTCTGGCCTCGATGGCATTTGCCCACTACTCGTGAATCGGTAAATGGGCGATATCAACGCTTCCCTAACCCGCATAGATCGCCTCAGCGATTCTCGAGGTCTATAAAATTTCGAGGTTTCGCATCGGCCCGGCTTGAAGTTAAAAAACAAATTAGTCATTGGTAAAGAATCATACTTATTCTCACCGGAAGGTCGTGAGAGAACCCGCACGGCAGAATATGGATTCGCGGTAGATGAAGTATTGTACGTTTGAATTGAAAAATACCCACTACTTCATCATGTATGTTTACGATGTGATTGAAAATTGAAAACTCCTGGAAATAAAATGGTAGAATAGGTTTCTCGGCCGCCGCGCCGCAACATATTGTGAATATTTTCACCTCTTCGGGAAAGATCGAGAGTATAGTATATAATTATTCTCTTGCGGAAAATAATTTACACTCATACCTATGTATAGGGATTCAGAAGTTGTTTCCATAGCAGAATTTGTTTCAATTGGTCAAAATGTCTATAACAGGAAGGAACTGATACCGTTCTGTAGATTAGTATAGTAAAGCGTGCCTGTCCTTTCAGAAATGTGAATTATTATTTGGAAATTTTGTTCGATATCGTATAGGCATCATCGCTGGCGGATAATATCTGTCGATTATCATACGAAGGTCGCTGATTTTAATTCAAATTGAAATCATCTGCAGCGTTATGTAAGCCAAGCCGCCGCTGATTTCATGAATTGAGCCTTGACCAGAAGATGCAATTACTTATGGACTAATGTGAGTAATTCTCACTAAATAGCAAAAACTTGAAAGACTTTTTCTCAGGAATATCACTTTGTACGAGTTGAGTAAAAAATGCCATTATTTTACCCGCATCTAGATGAGTGAACAGACTTCTAAATTAGTAACAGATTTTGATCTGTGCCGTTTGGCTTTCGTGATCGCAGTACGAGAAATTTCGAGTGATAATCTTCATCCCACAAATAAACTAATTAGGAAAGTTAATTGGATTTTTTTGTTTGCTGCAGAACAAAGGTACTAATTGCCGTTTTGCTGTGTATCATAATTCGCTTGCGTAGCTGGAGATAGAAAGATGGCACTTCTCAAGGTTCGAAAACCTGTTAAAATAGCATTATTAACAAACTATATTATTATGATATCTCTCCTTCTCGTCATACTACCAGCCCGATTGTCACTCTTGATTAATTTCATCGTACAGGTAACGTGTATACAGCATAAACATACAGGTACCTGCGTAAAAGTGTGAAAAAATTGCACGAATTAATATTTGTGCCAGTTTTCATGTTCCCACGAGATTGCGATGAGGATAGTTCGGATTCCCAACTACTGATCTGCTATTCTGCCAATTGATCGGAAGCAATGATTTTCATGATCGGGGGTTCCTCCGGTTGGTCCTGGCATTCTCTCGACGAAGCTAGAACGTAGGATCATTTCCAGCCGCGATCTGAATGAAGCCTATGGGGTCTATAGACGCGGCTTAAATTCTCGCGTGTAAATACAAATATCCAAGACTTTACGGTTTCCCGTTGGACGGTCAGAGAACAGAACCGAGAACACAGGACTCAGAATTCAGAAGCAAGAGGCGCCTCCCCGAGAAATTGTATGCGGCAGGTCCGTAGGTGTGATAGAGAGAGGTAGCGAAACAGGTCGACCAATCGGAAACCAGGTAGGTAATGACGTCGTCTTGTCTGTGGTGAAGGCTCTCCAAATGTTCCTTCGAGCAACAGTCCGTCCGCGGTCTTCCGACTGGACGAAGAGATCGTTTTCGTGAGTGATACGAAATACGATCCACAACTTGGCTGGATAATATTAAGGATAAACGTGCAGGAAAGAGGCTGCGCTCAGCCATGGGAACGGGTAAGTTTTTTCCCCTGATAAATGAACGCACAATTTTCCTAGGCGCAAGACTCTTGGACATACTTTAATGACGAAACAAGACCGTCGAATGTCCCTATACTGACTACAGTGAGTCCTTGAGAGATGTTTCAAAAGTATCTATAGAATATACGTTTTGAAAAAGGAACATAAGGCGATCGAAGTGGAGAAGAAATTATCAAAGGCTATACTCGCAGGTGTTTTGTTTCCTTTTTCTTTCTTTCACCTCTAATACAGGTGGGAAACAAAAACAGCTGCCGAGTAATGTTCAGATCCTTTAGATCGAGGTGTAGATCAGTAGTTTTGTTTCTTTCTGAGGTTTGAATTTACAATTTTTGTGGTCAGTCATCGATGTCACTTTCTTCTACAGTCAGAGTCTTGCACCTAAGAGTATCACCACTTGTGCAAACACAAACAGGTAAACAAACAAACGCACATGAAATTACACCCACCTAACACTTAACACGAAAAAACTTAGGTCTCGATGAAGAGCTCGTCATTGAATTAATGAAAGTGAGCAGGCCACGGTGTGTCTTACGTGTGTAGTGTACGTCAGTGCGTTGAAATATGCAATTGTTTGAAACTTGAAGAACAACTTGAGAGACTTGAGATGAGGAATTGATTTACAAGTAACAATAAAGTGGCGAAGGATTACACCACCTTATTAACAATTAACGCTGAACGAAAGAGATAATCTCGGCAAAGCGGGGATTGAAACCGTGAAGAATAAAAATTGCACTCGAGGGAGTGCAGAAGAGTCGAAAAAAGATTTCACTTGATGAATGGGGAAATATTAGGGGAAATTGGGGCAAAAGACACGAGTGTGGTGCGACTAGTGAGTGACCAGTTCGGTTGACGCTTGTCAAGGATACGCGGTCTTAAGTGACAGAAGAAAATAAGACAAAGATGGAGAGGAAAATCTGTTGAGTGCTTTCCTGGATATCGCGCCCCGCAACACGAGGTAACGCAAGAACTATTTTTGTCTCTCTGATCAATTTTGCAGAAATGCAGGGCTTCCCACATCAAAGACACGATACGTCGATTGTTCGATTATACTTCGTCCTACCGGAAATATATCTCGTCTCATTCGCAGAATATCTGTACAGTAAAGTACTTTGGTTACTAATCGGAACCAGCCATTTTTTCCCCTCTTTGAGTGTCCGCGATTTTGATATTCGTTCAAAAAAGCTCTCAGAACTCTTTACGTCAGAGGGAGGAGGAATCACAATCGAACGTAATTTCGTTACAAATTGGAGCTTGTTAGTATAAAAGTCTTGTTGTAAATAAGAAACTGCAATAATCCTAATGTCGAAGAAATGCGGTCAAGAAACGTTTCACACCAAAAAAGGTCTAGCTGTACATTAGAATTTGTGTTTCACATTATGTGCGAATTTTTTTGGAGAACGTGAATTCTCGTTTACTGGTAACAGGATGAAGAATTTAGTAGATTTGGAGCATGAAAAATTTCGGTCTATACTTTGAGGGAGTTTTAAGTGACACCGAGTGCTTTTTAGTTTGAATATAATGTAGAAGAGGATAATCTATACCTGATGAAAAATGTTACTGCCTCAGAGATTTTACATCATTAAATGTGGCTTCCATTTCGATCTCCAAGGATTGTGAGCTAGGCCTAGGCGTGCATAGCGGCAGTATATGAAAAATTTGGCAAGGTCCCGATGACGCCACGCGTCTCCTTTCAAATCACATCGAGCTATACGAAAAACTCGTTTCTTATACACTCAGCGCTTCTCAGATCTTCCATTACTCAATCATTGCCTCTAAATTATTGAGTATCTGCACGGAGTCAAAATCGGTTTTATGTTAGGATAATCGATTCTACATGTATGGATATAACTAATTTACATTACGACGATCACAAAAATCACGTTTGCAACTGAATATGATTAGATAGAAAGATAAAAGAGACACCAAGAACTGTAAAGATTTGACAATCAGCGTATACTTTCGGTCTAATCGAACGATTATCGGTTAGATCAAGAAACAGACAAAGTCATGCTGTCCAGAGATTATGGACACTCGCTTTTCACCGCAATGGTGTTCATGCCTAGGACGTACGAAGGCTTTCAATTTTGAAAGCATTATAGATTCTGTTCAATAAGACGAAACTCATGATTCAATATCGTGGTTGTTAAACTTCAGATATTTTGTCGAAGCATGCTGGTATATATCAATTATAATACATAAAGATCGTGTATTATGCATACAACGAAGTGAAGCTACATCTTTCCTGGAGTCGGTATATCCTCCGAGTAGAAACAGGTATTCATTATCGTTTGAATACAAATTCTTGCATCCATTTAGCATTGTCGATTACAGGTTAATATCAAGGATTGAGTCTGTTTTTTTCGTTCAACTTTTGCTTTTGTTTTCATCGAAAAGGCCACTGAGGCTGAACGCCATTTTGTTTCAACAATATCTCAGTATATCGGTTTTCGACTGAATATAGCCATCCTTCGTCAAGCTGTGAATATAAAAGCGTAAAGTATCCTTGATTTCTTAATACGGGCAATAAATTCTAATCGATTAGTAGCGTAGTAAACATCTAAAAAGGAGCCTCTGTATAAAGGGCGGCGAAGTAACGCCCATCTTTTTACCATCATCGATGAGCAGCCATTGATCAAAAATAATTCCTGAAAAAGAAGGACGTTTTTGTACCGCGTGAAGCGAGCGGCGGATACCCATCGACACCTCTCATCTCCCGAATCGCGTCTTTCTTTTTTTTGAATAAACCTGTATCTCATTCTCGACGCATACATAGGTATAGGTGTGTGCGAAAGAGTCGATGTATCGAGTTCATTATATTCGCTAGTCGCTGGTGCAGGACCAAAAGCCTGGAACCAGAAAACAAGGACCCAAATAAAATGAAACGAATGGGGAAAAAAAACGAATCAAAAATACAAAATACGAAAAATCTATGGAATGCTCACATACATCTATGAATATTTCTTATCCCGGAAAACGGAGAAGAACGCCCGTTATGGTGTACCGGAGAAGAGCGCGTCGCGTGAAGGAAGGCGCGGTCAGTCAGGTCCCCACATCGCCGATTATAGGCATCCGCCGCGAGTTGGTATACGAAGGTATACCTCTGCCTTTGCTGCTATAATGTTCTCGCGATACACCACCTAAGCTGCAGCCGAGCTCAAGCTCGCCGAAGAGTCGCGCGGAAAGTATAGTCTATGCACTTCGCAAATACCTATATGTATAGCCACGCGAGGGAGGGAGTAGAAAGAGAGAAATTGCATTTATTTATAAGACACGGAGGAGAGAGAGAAAAAGAGAGAGTGTCTATGTATTAAGAGATACAAAGGTGTGTAGTGTTTCTGTATACATAATACATTGGTGCAAGTACACAAGATATACGTATCCTATATCGCAGGGGATATCTGCGAGGCCGGGTTGGCGTAGATGCCATTACTTCGCCTCCTCCTTCAACAAGTTGAACGAGTCAAGGACCGATCTCAAGGAGGTCGCTTATTTTCAGTCGTACCTACAACCACCTACCTATTAGCTACCTCTGCCTCTTTGTTTCTGCAGAATCCGGCTCCCCCCGGCGACCCTTGTGAGGTTGAGGCTGCAGAACGGAAGTTGATTGCATTTGACTTATTGTAATAGATTCGTTCGACCCCGAATAAGAATTTTCACTACACATTTAGCTTATTCTCTAGGTATTGCGAGATCTGCGGTGATACAATTCACATAATTTTCACCTTTTAGTAGTTATGCACTTTTCGATTTGCCAATTTTGCGGATGCACTCAGGTGTAGGAGCATTTCGGCACGTCCAGGTAGATTTAATCCCACCGGGAGCTTTGTATCGTAGGCAACCCTAAGCTTCTACCTGCGGTGCTAATAGAATTACAATAAAGAGAAAAGGAGAGGGAATCAAAAATCGAAAAACCAGTCGGGGAATTTAGATGTCATTGAACCGTTCAGGTATACCTATACACATAAAAACGAAAAAGAAATTTTGAAATAACTCTGGATGAGGATATTGTTTTGAAGAATGCATACCGTTAAACGTTAATGATCTGGAAGGCTGAGTGTTCTGGTATTAGTATGTATCGTATCGGCATGGCAAGTAAGGAGATGACTGAATTCAAGCAAAAAATGATGTTAGACCGGTTCTCGCACTCTGTGAGCTCTTCAATTACCTTTGAACATTGGTTATGTCTGTATATGGAAATATCTTAGAGAATTATAAATTGAAAGGAACAGCAAATGAAAGACTGAAAGTATATACTCGTCAGTGGCGCCGCAAAATTCCATCAATTTGCAATTCAATTCTGGCAACATCAATGATCAAATTTTAGTATTTGAATTAACCGCGCAACAATAACCCCTCGAATTTATAAATACCACATTAATGTATCTTGGTATATTATTCGCGATGAATCTCATTGTGTTCGCCGGGTATTGAGTAGTAAGTAAAGAAATCTGTACATTTCATTCATATTTACTTAGCAAGCATGAGTGTTTGATGGTATTGGGTAGCATAACGTAGGTACAACTTTCTGAAAATGAATTTCACTCGGATAACAATCTTCCTGTAATGAAAAATGGTTCGAAGTACGTAATGAAATGGTAGACAAGAAACGGACCTGCGTAAACCAGCTGCAGTAGCAGCAGGAAATAGTAAAGCCTCTGATATATTATAGGTACGAACTTGAAAATAAGGAATGGTTTTCTTTTTAAACACTGCAGCATTCCTTGCTGCAGGATCGGTCAAGAGCTGCAATTACTCGTTAACGAACGTGTGAGTTTGTTATGCGTATCCCGCAGACTATGCCGGTTTCATGCGGTAAACTTTATTATCTTCCAGAATCCTTCAGCTAGATAGCATAGGCACCTCTATACTATACTCCTCTATGTAGAGTTGTGGCACCAGTGGATGCGGAGAGTTCAATGCTTGCCGCGAATACGTCACGAGCCTCGAGTATCTCAACTCCCGAGCTAAACTCCTCTCTGCCTGTCGTGTAGGTACGAATACCTCCTTGATGTAAATCGTGTGTACCGAAGACGAGCACCTTGAGTGCCTGCTAGAAAATGTAGCCGATGCATAGCTCCGTCCGAATTCAAATCAGTTCGTCGTGTCTACGGGTTAAATGCACAAAACACCTCATTGTGATCCAATCTATGAATTTTTTCGCATCTCCAAAGCTGTACAGCTTCTTTTCGCCATCAATTTTCTTCGCTTGCGAGGAAATGAGATGCCGAACTATGAAACGGATGTGCCGAATATATAAATTTCGATTTGAGGCAAAAATTGGTTCAGCTCATTAAATTTCACGGAGCCAAGTATTCCATTAGTTGAATATTTTATGCGAAATTGATTGTGATAGCTAACTAAGTGGTTGATTGATAAAAATTAAACCCCTTCGTAATTGGTACCTGATGCAATGAGTGGGATTATCAACGCGCGTTGCGTCACACATGGCCATTTTATTCCTGTTATAAGTAAGTTGGATCGTAAGATGCGAAGATACAATTTGAACGAAAAAATCAAATAAGAAATAGGAAGATTTTGGGTACCCACATCTACCGGTTTCTCTTAAGGAAAGTATTCACCGTCAAGGTGTCATTAAAATTGTCATGTTTGAAGCAACTTTTTTATACGGCACAGGCGTTAAGTTAGGAATATATAGTGAACGCTGCAAAGGTCAACGTTTCTAGGAGTTTATAAAGTCTACCTAACACGGTTAATGGGTTCGTTATAAGGCAAGATGTGGAAATTAATGGTTATCATAATATACCTGTCTACCTGCAAACGTCAGCGCGAGTTATTGAATCGGCGGAATGAATCTTATTCGAATTTGATTCAATCTCTATGTAATACGCATTTTGTCGGAACAAATGTTAGTTATTTTCAGACGTTCGATATCTATATGCAATTACGGGGCATAACGTTAATAAAAAGCACGCATTGAATGACGCGGTTTATACCGTTAGGATCAGAAGTTAATCTATACCCGGAGAGTTGATTGGTACCAATTACTTCCAATCGCGCGGTACCGGTACATACTCACCTCCGCAAAATATAATAAGCTATTGTGTCATGAAACGAGACTCGAACTACAATCACGTCCTTGAGAACCATCGCGCGGACGGAGATTTTTCCGCGCACAAAGAATCGCGGGTGTAAAGTATACCCATTATCGGGCATGTATCGAGTTACAATAAAAGCAATCGGTTTTCCTTGACACGTTAAAGCTTATACAACAAATACATAAAAGTCTATTGTATCAGTGTAGTCTAATGTCAGTAGTTGAGTTAAGGATGGAGCTAGGCATCAGTTTATTCATATCCAATAGTCTCCCGCATGGCATTCAATATTTCGGCAATATTTCGGCAATATTTCTAAAACATTCAATATTCCCGTTGATTATAATAATAGGAATATTTGCACGCGTTAATTTACCAGTTAAATTTACGCGGTGAAACTGATCATCGTGTCAATTATTTTGCGTCACATTACAACACGCCTAAGAATACCGCTATTGTGTTATAAAATGAACCGAGACTCTCTGTATAGGTGTAATGCATATCCTTGAAAGATATTCAGCGTTAAAACTCAATGCAGGTAATCTAAGTTGTAACAACAGTTAATGGTAAAAGTCTACGTGCGTAATTGGCGCTAATTGTTGACATTGAAAAAGGAAAACCAGATTAGCGTGTCGGAAGTGAATGAATACTACCGCAATTTTGAATCTTTAGCGAATATATTGACGACCTAATCATCCTACGGTTAAGGTTTCACACATCCTTGATTGAGTCATTTAAAATAATGACGAAAAGATATTATTGCCAGCTCGCTCAGTGAATGACGTCAGGCTATTGGGAGTCGGGATGACGAAAGGCGTTGCTGCTGCTTGCTGCTGCTGCACCAACAGCCTTGTATAGATAGACTTTCAGTTTTTTACGACAATTCCTCTGAGTTGGAAAAAATTTGAAAATTATTCGATCGAATCGATCCGGATTTGAGCTGAAATTTTTCTACTCTCACCTTTTTTTTTCATCTATTTTTCGATTGGTAATTTGATTTCGGTTATTCATCCAGCAGAATTTGGTATCGTGATCGATCTGCTCTGCAGGCTGCGATAAATCGTACATTTATCAAGTGGCCGACATTCTAAGCAAGTTGTGCAATTAAACTAGACTTTGCCATAGACGGTTGCGAACCCAGCGCAAAACCATGCAAGTATACGTATATAAAATATACTCACACAACATATAGCTTCGAATTGTTTTTTCGGTCGACGACCTCCGTACTAACCGTAGAGCTCGAGTTGTGTGAGTACTTACACTTACTTACTCCAGCCAGCGTCTCGACATTCACGTATAGTAATAACCGTTGGCTTTCGAATTTAGGGAATGGGCTGAAAGCATTGGGTTTTGGTTATGGACACGCACGTGGGAAGTCGAATGCGCGACAAACATTTACAGGAAGCTATAATAAACTGATCGCTTGATTTTCCGCCAGTTCGTCGGATGCGCAGACTTCGGAGTAGAATATAAATGGTACAGAATGAGTAGGTACTGGGAGTTTTTCCTTCCGTTCGTTTAGGGAAGATATTTGTCTATAAAATTGGATCCCATTCCTCCCCTTTGACAAACTTAATGCAGTCCAATACGCGTTAGTATCTCATACATATTATGTGCCTATACGAAATGGTAAGTGTTAGAAAAAATATTGCTTTTGGTACCCATAATCCCGAGTTCGATGGATGAAGAGGCTTTGGATCAGCCCACGCCAACGGATCGAGTCGGCATCGACTTTCACTCTACAATAAATTCAGCTTTGCTTCGTCCAGCAATTCCTGGGCCCCCTCAGTAGGCGTTAAGTTAGGTTCTTTGGCAAGATATATTCTTGGGCTGTTTTACTTTGTTGATTCATGCCGGATGTTGCCTCAGTCCGTAGCTTCGTGTCTGCAAGCGTGCACGCTTCTACGTCTCTTTCTTCGTTTCTCTCTTTCTCCATGCTTCGTATACGTACGTATGCTACCTTTGTATGCGTGTACAGAAAACAGAGTTCGCATTTGTATGCTCAGAGATCGTCCGTTGAATACAGATCCATCGGAAGACTTGTATCTCCAAACAACTTCTGTCTGTACGGGAGTGTCGCACCGGTTGATAATTGTCAGTCATTCTCGGGCGCGCCTCTCTTTCATGAAATACATCGCAGAATATTACACAGTATAGCTGATAGAAGAATTGCTGCCGCGTTCTGTGAACACATTTTTACCCATTACTTCGAATAATGGGAATAATACTCTTCGTCACAAATAAGAAGAATGTTTCATTTCTTTGGTTGGTGGAAATAAATGAAAAAAAGAACAACAAAATTTGGGTCTGACCAGAATTTAGTAGCTGCGAAATTGCAGACTCAACTTTATCAACTAGCTTTCGTAACTCCCAATTCCGAAAATGAGTTTGAAGCATGAGATTGTAATCTCAAATTCAGTACCGGATTTACATGTTCAATATTTCATTATTTTTTAAGTTATTTGTCAGACGGCGAACATGTGACACTTACGAATGTGTCCTAGGACTATTCCATGGGGCACTAGAAAAAGGAACTGTTGAACAATAGGGAAACACCTGCCACCAAGATCGACACGTGTTTGAGCTCGAACTTGACCTGACCGTCTGGGAAGGAGGGCATCTATTCCCTCTTCCTCTTGGTGTGGTGAAGACGAAATAGATGTTTCGTAAATTTTTATGATACTGGGAAGGCAAATATTCTGAAGTATTGAATTAACTACGTGGCGCGTGTCTAACACGAGCAGTCAATGATTCGGGTCATTTCTCAAAATGGTGATGAGGGATCCCATTATTTTGAGTATAGAAAATCTGCCTACGTTTCCAGCTCAACTGTGATTCTGAATTTAATTGAAAAGAGTTATTAGTCGTTTTATCTTCTGACAAAAGGAGACTGGAAGATCCTTTGGGTTTTTTAAGATAGATATTAATGGGCATAAATGATTAGAAAGATACGATTCGTCTGACGCATTAGTCGCAGCGAATAATGTAACAAGATGATCGCCAACGCGCGGATTAATTCCAATAAGCATAGACGTAACTTCCCGCATATGAATCCTTAATGAGAATAATGGCCTCTGTGGCCACATGGGTTTCACAGGATAATGACCCGTGCGGCTCCTTGGATAGCTGCGTGTAAAATTAACTTCGATATCTATAATTCAATTCATCTCCTTTTGGAACAAGATTCGTGATGTGCTGCCATGAAAATTCCTTCACAACTTTTCTGAAGCATAAATCTCCAGATTTGATAGCGTCAACCCGGTGTCTTTGCAACCTCTATGATTGCCTGATTGGACTTCATGAGTCAAAAGACGCTACAAAGTTCATTGATCATTGAATATTTTCATACAAAATGGCAAACATCGGATTTATTATTTCAAAATGGAAATTACTCATTTGGCGAATTCGAGATCAGAATGACAAAGGAGTATGACGAGCCTGTTTTAAATTCCGGTTCGATATATCCGAGTGTCATCCATATCCGCAGACGTTTTGCATTTCTTTTTTTTCCAATGTTCTCATTATAATTCTACCAGCATCTTCCGAAAGTCTCGGTTCACATCCCCCTTGATCATATAATAGACGGAGAATGACGGGAAGCAGCGGCGAGTCTCGTACGCCTCAAATCCCCGTTTTATATATCGCTTTGTTGGTAAGGCGGTTGTCTTATTATAACGGTTTCTTGATTTAATTTATAAATTCCGGTCCGTGGTCTGAAGCAGCGACGCGTTGCATAAGACCGACTCCATCTTTGCGTCATTGAGAAGGTTTTTCTCCAAGGAACGCCTAGCGATGGGCTGTTATTTGCATAAAACTGTGGTTTCGCTAGGTCCCGCGAGTGGCCACGTAAGCACCAACGAGCCATGAGGAGGAGGCGGATTCTACGGTGAAGGCGAAGTTGCCTGGCGCCCAGGGCAAGAATATAACTAACCAAGCCAAAGCCGGGACCAGGACCAGTATACATCTACCACACTTTCACAAAGATATATACCAACTAAATACCAGTTGTTAACTCGCAACCTTCCATAAACGATGATCCCGTGGTGGGCGACGTTGACGCGGTTTCGGTTTAATCGGAGAGGGAGTCAAGTCACGCCTGTTAATTAATTCCAAAAAATATCTCACTGAAAACCTCCGAAAAATTTAATGTGAGCTTCGGTCGTTTTTATCGAAACTTCTCGAATATATTCTGAAACGTTTTTTCACATGAATTCCTCCTCGGTAGTTAATTATAGGCAACATGTGGATGTGCGACTGGTATTTTCGATGAGAGCGGACGATGTTCGCGGCGATTCATATTTCCACAAAATAAATCCCAATCTATAAATATTTTTGCTTCATTTGAAATCATCGAACGATAGTTGGAACGTTCATAGCTCAGAAGCATACACGCAAGACTGGCGCGAGGCTATTGCGTTCTTGTATGTTAATTTTGAGCATACAGTGTATATGTCACAGCCAAATAAAGACGTTCCGTATTGGGTCAGAAATTTCTCCTCACCTCATCGTCCTTGAACCATGAGCAAGAAGGCGTCTTTTCGTGCCAGTATCTCGAATATCAGCCAGCACTACAATACAGCATCCTCGTCCTTCCATCTGTTTGCGATTCTCTTGTATATATCTACCAATATCCACGCGTGATTTCCCTATGTAGGCTATCTCGTGCCTAATGTTAACTTTTCCAGAGTTTGCTTCTAGCACGTTTTTAGCACGCCAGAGTCCGCTTCTGTGTCTAGGTCCCACCTTCAACTCGCAACTTACGAAATAGGTGACAAGATAACTCGTGAGAAACGATCGTGTTTTATGTTAGTGTACCTATGTTGGCTCATGTACAGAGTGCTATGCATAGTATGGAAAACACCTACATTTGATTACCTAGCTGTGCGCGATGACTATATACGCATGTTTACGGTATGATGTCTTCGATTCGTGAGTCACGTTTTTGAAATCATGATAGTTTCGGCGATTTAAGAACAACGAAGTCCGTATAGTCGTATATATTTTGGTCCGTGAAAGAGTAGCGGTTTTTCAATCCCAACTTTCGTGACATTTAGTTAATTCGGGGCACGTTAAATCCGGTATGAAATGTTCGATGCTGCAGGAGAATATTTTTACTGCAGAAATTGTGGCACATGCGTGTTGAAAAAAATTTGCACTGCGATACTGTAGTTATATAGAGGTATGTCGCCAAGATCCGTTATATTAATTGACAATTTCTACTTTTTTTTCTTTGTTCTCTACAAACTTTTTATCACCGTTTATTTAACCAGATGCCATATATATATACAGGTAATACCTTATATGTACATGCAAGCGTGGGGTTTCCACGTGGAGAAACGAGTGAAAGGAAGAGGTATCTACCGGCGTAAGTAAGAACTCTCGCGGAACGAATAAGTTGATATTCTACAGAGGCTTAATATCGTAAATAATTTTTGACCACAAAAAATTACAAATTCAAATATCATCCTATTGCTCTCGATGAGCTGGTCACAATTTTGTCCCCATTCACGAATCGAGGACACAATTTCAGTACAATTCACATCATTGCATAAGTCTTGTGTCTGACGTTCTACATTCGTCGACCTGAAATAATTGAGCATTGTAAGAGTCGTTTGGAGACGGAAATTAAGACATGAATCATTATCAGGTTTTGAATCCATTGAAGAATTCAAATACCCCGGAACAGCTTCACACGCACCGTTTTCAAACAGCCTGACAGAATTTTTCACAGAGAAGAATTCTGCGAGCAATAATATTTCGAAAGCATATGACGTACAACTTTTATACATATATTTATGTGAATACAATCGCAGATTGAGCTATCAGGGTAATGTTCTTTTTCTTTGCCGTCATGTTGACGTGCCTTCACTTTTTCGTCTACATGGTATTTTACTCATTTTATCGTTAAATGAGTAATCAGATAGCTATTGGGTCTTTGTTGCGAGATTTAATCGAAGGTTAAACTTCTAAGCCGTCAATTTTGGATTTGAGTATATAACTATTTTATATATACCGAGAAATTCGTCATATTCTGCATGTAGCTTCCTTCGGGCTACGTTAATTGAGAGAAGAGTTTATTTCGTCATAGTTCCATCTCGCAAAATCTTTGCTTCGTCTTTTTGTCATCGGATTACGTTGCTTCAAATCCCACCAATTATATTCTGGACAAGGTCGATGGCTAAATGCTAAACAAGCAAGACTTTCTACCTAGCATAACATGTATATGTAACTCCCGCTTTCTTCTGCTTGGTTTTAGCCAGTGTGCGATTTCACGATCCATTTTGTCCATTAATTCTACTCGTGTACTGATCCTTGTCACAATCGACTTCGAGTATTGCTTAGAAGTCGTTGAATCAAGAAATAAGTCCACCGCGCATCTTGCCCTCAAACTCCAAAATGACTATAACAGAATACGGGAGAAATGGATATCATCCAAAAATTATATTCGCAAGTTAGGAGTAAATCACAGGATTCAAAGACCACGATCTTTCGCTAGAAATCATGTGTACGATTCCTTGGAGATATTGGAGAACCTTGGAATAATGCGGATCTTCCGAGCACCCGCGCTTCACTAATTGTGACAATTCTCTTGCTCTGCAGCTGCGTATGCATGCGGCCAATAACGTTCAAGTCTGCAAGGCGTAGTGAAGGAGGAGTACAGGTGCATTGCCTCTGTGCGCCCTCCGGTGCTCTACTTATTATAATCATAATTATTATTATCATTATCATCATTATTATTTCTGTTGTTGATATTAACATTGTGATTGGCATCATTATTATTTACAACAACTTGCTCTATTTCTCTTTGACTTGAAAACCGGATACCTGGGGCGAAGCCCAAATTTGAATATCGATTTTCGAAACATATTGGTACCGTGGCGCATTGAATCAGCGAGCGATAATACCGGATGAATTGTTAGTGGATACTGAGAAAGCACAGAGACCTTGTGAATGATAAATATTTTAAAATGTATGCCCTTACTCACGGTTTGGACGACACAACTTTGCCTGGTACGACGAATCAAGATTTCACGGTACACCAACCCTTCCGGTTGAGGGAACAGAAGTATTCGACCATTCTTCGGAGAGGATATGAAAAAGTAGTCCAGACTCAACATGAAGCGGAGATCGGGCATGTAATAAAAAAATCGGAATGACAGCAAAAATGTCGAAGAAACGAATAATTCGTGCGAGATAAAAAATGACAGTGATGATTTGATCTCATCGATGGAAATTCGTCACGCCTACCCGAAATTTATTCCGAACATTTTTTGTACATACGGAATGAAGTACTTTCACACTCCACAATGGCGATATCATTCATCTATACCTACACACACGATACATTCGCAACACATTTGATATGCACTTTCACACTTTCAATTGGCAATATTGTTATTAATTGTCGCATTGTTATACTTTTTTACAGCAAAGATGAAACATCTTTTGCCGTTGGTGGTATGGATAATATTTACCTCATACCCAGTGAGTATGATAATTACCATTTTAATTTATGTGCTATCTTCATAGATGTTCATTGGATTTGCAAATTTTTATGAAAACCAAACAAGACTTGGATTGATCAATCGCGTTTTCAACATCTCTTTTTTTCTTTATCAACAGGCCGAATCATTAAATAGAGGGAGACCAGGAGCTAGAAGAGAAGTATTCTTTTTAAATTTAGAAGATGGCTATTTTGGCTGTCAAGTAAACGAGTCTACAGATGTTTTACAGCTATTAGAGCTGTCGAAACTCTGCGATGGACATACTGATTGTTTTCAAGGCACTGATGAGCAGCGGAATAAGCTCAAATGTACCGGTGAGTATTTACAATCAATTTTGTGAATTTTCGTGAACTGTAAAACCGCGTTAGCATCGAAGTTCACAACAGTTTCGCAGACCCGAGTATCACTGCGATGTTCGAGAAAAGAGATATCACAATTCTGTCTATTGCAGATGACTGTACAAAAGAAGATGGAACGAAATGTCAGAACGGAGTTTGTCTTGACTCTGTTTGCCATTGCAACGATGGCTTCGGAGGCTGTAACTGCCAAGTTCCAGGTACTTTTCAGCAATATAGCTATACAATTACGACAAAAACAGGGAGCCGGTAATATTGCTCAGAATAATTCGCCAGCCAAGACCTGTATTGGTTTTCTTTGTTACAGATGAAAACGAGTGCAAGTATCGTCCGTGTGATATTTTTGCTCATTGCACAAATACTCTAGGTAGTTTTCAATGCTCGTGCTTCCCTGGTTACCGGGGTGACGGATTTCAATGCGAAGGTACGTTCTCCCATAAAGTATTGTTGCCGTTATCGTTATACCGGGAATGTTTCTAATCAGAGAAAAATATCATTTCGATTACATGTTAATCATGCTTAAAATGTTTGCCTGTAGACATAAATGAATGCGACGACCCAGTCCTCGCTGCAAGATGTGTCGAAAATGCCGAGTGTTGCAATTTACCATCGAATTTCCTTTGTAAATGTAAACCCGGTTATGTTGGCGATGGTGAAGAATATTGCGAGGATTTGGACGAATGCAGTGTCCCTGGCGCTTGTGCAGAAGATGCTATTTGTCAAAATATTCCCGGAAATTACACTTGTTCGTGTAAGGAAGGATACACAGGAGATCCGTACTCTAATGTGAGTTTCCATTGGAAAACACTTCGTATTAATGAGAAGAGAAGTGACCGAAATTATTGTCGCCCACATACTTTAGGTCATCAACAAATAATCGGTGAATATTTGTGTCAGCTCTGGAACAGTGAATTTGTGTGTTCACAGTGCGTCGATATAAACGAATGCGAGAATGGAAGAGCTTGTGGCCGAGGAGCTTCATGCATAAATTTACCCGGAACTCACAGATGCGAATGTCTTCAAGGCTTCGAAGGTAATCCTGAAGATGGTTGTTCGGATGTCGACGAATGTGTTCGAAGCCCTTGCGGTCGATCAGCTCTTTGTACAAATATGGATGGAAGCTTTCGTTGCGCTTGTCCTGAAGGGATGGACGGAGATCCGATGACAGGTTGCTATGGTAAGTGACGTAGATATCTATCTCTGCAGCCTTCGAGGATTCATATGAAACACAATTGCAGATGTGGGTGACTCTATTTTCTGAGAGAACTCGCTTCCTTTGCCATCGACTAAAACATACAACAATATTGTTTCGAATGTACTGAAAGTTTTTATTGAATGTATCTCGGGAAAACTTTTCGCTTTATCTGTGTTTTTTTCCGTACTAATTATTATTTCACAGATAATTAATATAGTGCGAGGTTGAAAAATTATCATGTCTGAATAATTATCAATAATGAATAGAGCAATTTAACAGGAATTAATGTGCTATAATCGAATCATAATTTGCTATTGAATGACTAACGGCTAACAGATATAAACGAGTGCGAAGACGTCGGTCGCTGCGGACCAAATTCGGAATGCGTGAATACCGAAAAAAGTTTCAAGTGCGAGTGCCATGCGGGATACCAGGAAGATCCAATTCACGGATGCATCGATATCAACGAATGCGGGCAGAGTAATGCTTGTGCTACTAATGCCAAGTGCATCAATGTACCCGGATCATTCAAGTGCATTTGTCCTCAAGGCTTTATCGGTCAAGGTCTCACGTTGTGTGAAAGTCAGTTATTCTTCTTTTAATCGAAATTAATGTTATTAAATTGCCGATCAGCGGCTACTAACCAACGTGCATTAACTATTAACAGATGTTAACGAATGTGAAACCGATCCATGTGGTGAGAATACAGAATGTACCGATACAGTCGGAAGCTACGTCTGCAGCTGCAAAGCAGATTATACCGGCGATCCATTTAAAGGCTGTGTTGGTTAGCAAAAATTCACTAACAATTTGTCCATGATAACAGAGTCAGGATTCATCGAATGACTATTGACCTGATTTCTTTTTTTAACACAGATATTGACGAATGTACAGCTTACGAAAAACCATGTGGCATAAATGCTGTTTGTAAAAATTCGAATCCCGGATATAACTGCATCTGCCCACCAGGATATAGCGCTAATCCCAGCCCAGCAGTCGCTTGCGATCAGGTATGTTTGCGTGATATTTAGCGTCAACGTACTACGTACGAAAGATGTTCAGCATGTCTAGAATTCTGGAAATATGAATTTTTCAATATTCCCAGACCGATGTGACGACTCTCTGTAAATCAAACTTCGACTGTGTAAATAATGCGGAATGTATTGAGCAACAATGTCTCTGTAAAGACGGATTCAAAGCAGTTGGCGCGAAGTGTGAGGATGTAGACGAATGTCTTGCAAACCCTTGTGGGTCTTCTGCAGTTTGTATTAATGTTAAAGGAAGCTTCCACTGCGACTGTGATACCGGATTTGTTGGTAGTCCTCCGCATATTCCATGCAAGGGTGAGCTATTGGGTTTCCTTTCATATTCGCACGCTTTTGGATTGAATTCTTTTTTTTCGATTCATCATCGAGTCAGTTGGCTAGAATTATGATGATCGATGTAGGATCCAATCTTCTATCGCTATAACGTTCCGTAATACTCATCTTTCATGAATTAGCACCTTGTGACGAAGTCACTTGCGGGGACCATGCATTTTGTAAGCCAGATGGACATGAAGCTTACTGCATTTGCGAGGAAGGCTGGACTTTCAATCCTAATGATATAGCAGCGGGATGTGTTGGTGAGCATTAATCTTATATACATGGGACAATCCGTTACGTATCACGAATAAAATTAGAACAGATTTCAAGTTATATATCCATTTTTAAACTAGATATCAACGAATGTGACAGTACCAATGGCCCGTCCGGACGTTGTGGGAAGAATGCAATTTGTACAAACACTCCTGGTGGATTTAACTGTCAATGTGAACCAGGATATTCTGGAAATGCTTTCAAACAGTGTATAGGTACGTTTTTATAATTTCTTAATTCAAGATCACAGCTCCGGGGCTTGCCTATAGGTGAAGCTCTTTAAAAATGATTGCTCTCACGCAGATGTTGATGAATGTCTTCGCCCGGGTGCATGTGGCCATGGTGCTATCTGTACAAACAACGACGGTTCTTACACTTGTTCGTGTCCGGAAGAAACACTACCAGATCCAGACCCTTACATCAAATGCGTCGGTATAGTGACCTGCAATACAGGCAGTGATTGTCCAGGAAATGCGATCTGTGATTCACAAAAACGATGCCTATGCCCCGAGCCGAACGTTGGAAATGATTGCAGACGTGAGTTATACACCACAGACAGTTTTACAAATATTATTTTACTGGTAACTCAAGTGTCACAGGCTCATTCCAATGTTACAACTTACTCTTTTCCAGATCCATGCGAAGATTTGTCTTGCGGTCCGAATGCTCACTGTATGTTATTGAAGGATGTTGCAACTTGTATATGCAGTAATGGATTCACTGGAAAACCTGGCGTGAAGGGAGGATGTAGCGACATCAATGAATGTGCAGTGAATCCTTGTCCACCCGGAGCTATTTGTAACAACGAGCCAGGCTCATTCTCTTGCCAGTGTCCTAGCGGTACAATGGGAGATCCCTACAACGGAGGATGCCAGGAATCTGAATTGCCTCATGTTTGTGGCCCTAACACACCATGCCCTCCGGGCGAACAGTGCATTAAGGATGAATTCATTGGAAGCAGCGTTTGCATTTGCCAGCGCGGATACACCCGCGATACAGAAACTGGAAAATGCAGGGATGTCAATGAATGTTTGGAGCCAAGAGACAAGACAGCTTGCGGTGTTAATGCGATCTGTAAGAACTTACCTGGAAGCTACGAATGTCAGTGTCCACCAGGATTCAATGGAAATCCGTTTTCCCTTTGCGAAGGTAATTTTCTCTTCACAATACTGATTGAAACTCAGGCGCGAATTTCAGATTGGGGAGTCATCAGCGATGGCTATAGATTAATGAAATGCATCATTGGTTTTTTGCTTCATAAAATTTCTCTGATTTCGTTTGGTAATATTCACAAGTATCATGGAAGATTCACGAGCTAACCATAGTCATGCATCGATTCAATTTCAGAATGCAACAGCATTGAATGTCAATGTCAACCGCCATACAAGATCGTGAATGGCAAGTGCATGTTGGCTGGCTGTTCGAAGGGTGAAAGCTGTCCCAGTGGTGCCGAATGTATCACTATTGCTGGCGGCGTGAGCTACTGCGCTTGTCCTAAGGGCTACAGAACAAGACCGGATGGCTCCTGTGAAGGTGGGTGTTATGTGGTCAAAATTAAATTTTACTAGTTGAATGAGAGATATTGCGGTCGTCGAACTCGGTGATAGGCACAGAACGGAAGACGACACGAAGCTGTATCACTCCCCTAACTTTTTTCGAGTGAACTAATGAACGGTTGTTTCGAACATCACAGATATAAATGAGTGCATTGAGGGACAACAGATGTGCGGGTACGGAGCTGAATGTATCAATCTTCCGGGATCACATCAGTGCATTTGCCCTCACGATTACGGCGGTGATCCGTACAATGGCCTCTGCTCACCAGCTCAGAAGAGATGTACTAACGACAACGAGTGCAAGGCAAACGAGAAATGTGTCCAGCCTGGCGAATGTGTTTGCCCACCTCCGTTCTACACAGATATTCAGGACGGAAATCTCTGCAAAAGTAGGTTTCAGTTAATGCAATTCTTACAGTTGAACAGTTCGCTGAAGTTAGAATCAAAATAAGAACAAGATTCATTGTTATTGGATATCCAACAGATCCTTGTAAGCGATTCCCATGTGGTATCAATGCTAAATGCACTCCAAGTGATCCACCAAAGTGCATGTGCGAAGCGGGATTTGAAGGCGATCCGCAACACGGCTGTGCTGACATTAATGAATGTGCTGAAAATCCTTGTGGCCAAGGCGCTTATTGTCTCAATACAAACGGAGCTCATATCTGCGAATGTCCAAGGGGTACGATTGGTGATCCTTACGGTGCTGGATGTACAGATGCTGGTTCGTCTAAGCAGTGCGCATCCAATGACGATTGTGAAAACTATTACGCTTGTGATCACGGTAGCTGCGTCAACCCTTGCGACACATTGCCTTGTGGACCGAACGCTTACTGCGAGCCGGACAAGCACGCTGCATGGTGTCGATGTTTGGTCGGATTCACCGAAGGGAAGGATAACGAATGTGTTTCTCGTATGTATATTATTAATGACACCTTTTCATCTCATTCTTGTGATTATATCGATTACTTCGAATCTTATGAGTTAGATCAGTGGAAAATTTCATGGGATAAAAAGGCCAGGATGAATTATCTTCATAGCTAACCATTTTGTCTTTCTATTATATTATAAACTCTATTATAAACGCTACGAAATTTCTATTATATTGTTTTGTTCGATAAGTCTTGTATATGTGTGGCCATCGAGAGATATATTGTTGTTGTTTCAGAATGTAATGGATTCGTTTGCGGAGCTGGGGCACAGTGTATTGTTAGTTATGACGGTCCGACTTGCAAGTGTATCGAAGGGTTCATCGGGAATCCCTTCCCAGGTGGTCGGTGTACTCCAGATGTATGCTCACCAGATGTACCATGCGCCGAGCCGAGCATTTGCATAAGTGGACGATGTAAGCGCCGTTGTGAAGGTGTAGTTTGTGGTGTTGGTGCAAGTTGTGATCCATCTTCCAACAAATGCGTGTGTAATCCATATTTTGTGGGAAATCCTGATCTTCTATGTATGCCTCGTAAGTTCTCTTGTATTTACCTACAACTGTGATCCAATACACGTGCCAGTAATATAGATTGATACATTGCTGAATGATTCTGCTTGCAGCGATTCAACCGCCGACATGTAATCCCAGTTGCGGCGATAATGCTCACTGTGAATATGGACCAACAGCTTCTAGTTGCGTTTGCAACCCTGGTACACGCGGTAATCCTTACCAAGGGTGTGGTATACAAAAGAAATCAGATTGCTCCGGTCAGTTGTGCGGTAAAGATGCACACTGTAATGCTGGACCTAACGCCGTCGAATGTCTATGCCCACCGGGATATGCTGGAAATCCCTACATTCAATGCCACGGTAAGAATAGAAGAAAGAATATGAGATGTCTCTCAAATGCAACGCTTATCGCAGTGAATGTCATTTTCCCTTAGAGATAAACTGATAAATGATATCGAACTTTCACAGTTCGTGAAACATTATTAATCCGGCTTTTTATGCGGTCGTCTTTTCAGATATCAACGAATGCAATGGAAATGCTTGTGGAAACGATGCAGTTTGCATAAACACAATAGGAAGTTATGATTGTCGTTGTAGAGAAGGATTTGTAGGAAATCCATTCATTGGTTGTCAAAAACCAAGCGTTGGTCTGTGCGAAGATCCTTCCGTTTGCACGTGTAATAACGAAGTGCCATGTCCGTCAGGTTATTCATGCATCCAAAGTAAATGCATCGATAGATGTAGTGACATAAAGTGTGGCCCAAGATCTGTATGTGAAGAAGGAACGTGTATATGTCCGCCTGGATATAGTGGTAATGCAAATGATCTCAATAACGGCTGCTATTTGCAAGGTCACTGTGCCAATGATGTCGATTGCGAACCCCAACAAATATGTTTCCAAGTCGGTAAGGGATCCCGAAAGTGTGTGGACGCCTGTAGCAAATTGCAGTGTGGTCCAAACGCTTTGTGCGTCGCGCAGAATCATATATCATTCTGTATTTGTACCGATGGCTACTTCGGAAATCCGAGCAATCTTGCCGATGGATGTCAACCCCACAAATCAGTTCCGCCTAGTGCATGTGCCGATGATACAGAATGTGTCGAAGGCTCCTTCTGCACACCGGTTGAAGGTGGACGTCGGGAATGCATAGATCCATGCAGTCAAGTCGCATGCGGTTCTAATGAGAAATGTAAGCCAGAAGAATCGGGACATGCCTCATGTATCTGTCAAGACGGATATGAATGGAATCCTGTACTATCCTCCTGTGAGAAGCCGTCAGTGCCAGATTGCATAAGTGACGACGATTGCCAACCGACTGCTGCCTGTCGTCCGGATGCTCTTGGAGTTTTGAAGTGCTCTTTCATCTGTAAAGCATTCACGTGTCCTATCAACTCACAGTGTGTTGCTTCCAGTCACCAAGGTCATTGTGAATGTTTACCAGGTTATACTGGGAATCCAAATGACCGTAGTGGGTGTCAAACTTCCCACAAAGACAAATGTAACACGGATACGCAGTGTCCTGAAGACCAAACATGCAGATCTTCGAGCGATGGCACTCTATCTTGCCAACCTGTCTGTAACTTTGTTTCCTGCGGGCCGAACGCACTCTGCATTGTAAATAATCACGTAGCACGATGCGAATGTCCGCCAGGTCTTTATGCTGGAGATGCCAACGACCAGACTAACGGATGTCAAACTGTCCCCTGTGTTTATAACATCGATTGTCCGCCAACGCAGCTGTGCAATCGTTTAACGCATACTTGCTACGATGCTTGTGACGAGAATTCGTGCGGTTTGAACGCTGTGTGCATAGCAGATGATCATAGGGCGGTGTGCCAATGTCCGCCAGGATTCAAAGCGAACCCTGTACCCGATATCGAATGTGTCAGCAGCAACGTATGCTCACCAAACTATTGTCACGCCTCCGCAGTATGTATTGAAGGAGATTCCAGTACTCCCGTCTGTCAGTGCCCACCAAATCAAGTTGGAGATCCGTATACAACTGGATGCCAACCAGAAGGATCTTGTACGACGAGTAAGGATTGCCCGGTACAATCAATTTGTCACAATCACAGATGTATCAATCCATGCGAAAATGTCTGTGGAGCGAATGCAATATGTGAAATCGTCAACGGTGAGCCTATCTGCAAGTGCGCTCACAGATTCGTGCCATCTAGCAGAGGTCCACAGGAAGGATGTGTCAGATCAACTGGCTCCTGCTTGTCCAATGCAGATTGTGATGGCGATTTTTGTCTGGATGGTCGTTGCCAAGGTACTTTTATCATCAATGCAGCAATCTCGTTATAGTATACACTGGACAACGATCAATCTTTGAAACGCATTATTATTCCTGTTTTAGCTGCATGTCGCACAGTTTCTGATTGTTCCGAGGGAGAAAAATGTATAAACAGCTTATGTGCAATTCCGTGTGTATCTCACTCTCAGTGTCAATCGGACCAAGCTTGCGTCAGTGGTACGTGTACGCTTGGATGTCGAAGCAATAAGAATTGCCCATCGTCTCAGTCATGTATTAATAACAAATGTCAAGGTAAGGGGAGAGATACATTGTATTTAGGCATAAAAATTTTACCGACAAAATATGTCCTTTTCTTCAATATTCCAAGTTCTCATTGAATTTCAGATCCTTGCACGAAAGAGAATGTGTGTGGCGCCAATGCGGAATGTAACTGCATAGATCATTCTACAACATGCGTCTGTCCAGTCGGTTTTCAAGGTAATCCAACTCCAGAACAGGGATGCGTACGAGTTCCAACTACATGCGAGACACCGCAAGACTGCCCATCCCAACACACATGCATTACTGGCTTTTGCCAATGCCAATGCAATGCACAAAAAGACTGTGCTCATGGAGAGCGTTGTAAGAATGGATTATGCGTGAAGATATGTTACGGAGACAGCAATTGTTTACCCGGTGAACAATGCATCGGGGGTCATTGCGAAATTGGATGTACTTCTGACGCTGGTTGCAAAACCGACGAAATCTGTATCAATAAGAAGTGCAGGTGAGGATGATAGCGAACAATCCGCATAAAACGTCTCCGTTTTTACTAAGAGATAATTGTTCCTATTTGAATCGGAATTGAAGTCTTTTTGGAACCCTCTCCAATTGTTGATTGCTCTGTTTTAGATGCGGTCACGGATTCATTGCTGGGCCTGAAAAGTGCTTGGACATTAACGAATGCGAAGAACAACCGTGTCACCAAAGTGCAGAATGTATCAATCTACACGGTTCATATCGATGCGTATGTCCTCAAGGAACGGCTGGTGACCCAATGGGAACTGGGTGTCTGACACCACATCAGTGTACTCTCCATTCCGATTGTCCCGATTCGCAAGCTTGCCTTCAAAACAACTGCACAGATCCATGCACGTATGTGGACTGTGGATCTAACACAATTTGCTCCGCGATCGACCACACCGCGTCTTGCCAGTGTCAGCCTGGTTTCATCGGAGATGCCTCTGGATGTTTCAAAGTTGAATGTTCCTCCAACGATGATTGCTCAGGGGACAAATATTGTAATCAAGAAGCCAACAAATGTGCGAGTAAGTGGCTCCCGATACTCTGTTACATTGGTTTGACATTATAACGACTTTCATTATCTATGTACTGAGCTGTTCGGAAAACATGACAGCACAAATTAATGTTCCACTGTTCTCTGAAATAACAGGTCCTTGTAATCAAATGAATTGTGGATATGGAAATTGCGCGGTTGTCGATCATATTGCTACGTGCAATTGCTACCCAGGCTTTGCCCTTCTGGGTGATACGTGCGCCGATATAGACGAATGTTTAGAAAACCCATGTCATTCAACTGCTACGTGAGTTCAATTATGATATGCTATTGTGGTTATACAAGAATTATTATCAAAACTGTTACACCAATATATGGCCAAGTCCTTCGAAACACATGATTTTTATTGCATTATTAAATCATTTTGTGCCTCGAAGAGAAGATGCTATGAATCAGTATTCATTACCCCAATAAACGATAACACATGCTTATGGTCAACCGTAGATGCCACAATACCGAAGGTTCCTTCACATGTGTTTGTCCTCACGGATTGGTTGGAGATCCCATAAAAGTCGGCTGTAGACAACCCGGTGATTGTTATACCGACTCTGATTGCCCGACTGCAGCGGCATGCATTAAAAATCGGTGTCGCAATCCTTGCGACAATCCAACTGTCTGTGGACAAAACTCTGAATGCGATGCTATAGGTCACGCAGCTGTTTGCAGATGTCCTGGCCAAACCACCGGGAACCCCAAGGTAGTGTGTATTTACGAGCTAATGTCCGACTGGCCTGTATCTCGGATCAGGCTGAAGATTTTGTACGCCAAAATCAACAAACCCATCAAGTTTATTTACATTTTGCTGGATTCTAGGTCAATTGCATTCACTTAGAATGTAACTACCACAGTGATTGTGGTCCATCTAAAGCATGCTTCGACAATGCGTGTATTGATCCTTGTTCGGTACCGAACGTATGTGGACAGAGAGCTGATTGTTCCTCGTTGAATCACAGTGCAGTTTGCACCTGCCAGCCTGGTTGCACGGGTGACCCAAATCTCGGTTGTGTTCCGGTACAATATTGTAAATCTGATACACAATGTCCAACAAGCTCTGCCTGCAATGGAGGAGTGTGTACATGTATGTAATATTGAATTACAAATTTGATGATACGCAACAAGTTTACGGAATGAATCAATGGTTGAGAGAGTGAATACACATAGGATAAAAAGATGTGACACTACATTCAGTTGTAGTTTAATAATTATTGATCACCTATTTTACAGCTATTTGCACAAACACGAGAGATTGTATTGGAGACCAACTGTGTATTAATGGGATTTGTCAGCCAACCTGCCGAAGTAACTCCAGCTGCCCAGAGTATCAATTCTGTCAAAATAGTATTTGCGTACAAGACTTCCGTTGCGTTTCAGATGATGATTGCGGCTACAGCGAGAAATGTATTAGAAACGCAATTGGACAAGTAAGTGCATCCAGATATTCACTTATCAGCGTAGTAACTTATCAGCATAACTTGACGAACTCAAATATGTTTTTTTTTTATGTAGGCCGAATGCAAAGAGTCATGCGAGCTTATACTCTGTGGACGCAACGCAGTTTGCAAAGGTGAAAATCATGATGCTTCTTGCACTTGCGAACCTGGTTTCTTCGGTGATGCTAACAGCGATAAAATTGGCTGTCAACCAGTGGAATGTGAAACTAATCAGGACTGCTCAGAGGAGAAAATATGCGATTCGCATAAATGCCGAATTGCTTGCCTAGCCGACAATCCTTGTGGCACCAACGCGATATGTTCAACCGCGAACCATGTACAAGTAAGATATTTTCAGCTCCCTTCATGACTTCTTGTAACATTCGTTTAGGCTCACGCAAATGGATAATTGTATGTAATACGTTGCCAAGAGGTCCATGAAGTCCATGAATAATACAATCGACCTTCTTTCCATAGGTATGTACCTGTCAACCCGGTTATACTGGAGAACCAACCAGAGGATGTGAGCTTATCGATTTCTGTGCTTCAATTCCGTGCGGACCTGGTGCCTCATGCGAAAATTCAAGAGGATCATTCAGGTGTCAATGCAATCCAGGAACTGTCGGGGATCCGTACAACAGTGGTTGTCACGAGCCTGGTTACTGCCAGGAAGATCAGGATTGTCCGTTATCCGCAAGTTGCGTTACTACAAACGGAAAGCCTCAATGCGTTGGTACGAAACTCTGCTATACGCTACATATTTCGTCTCTTGAAATATTCTACGACGCTATAGTTATGTTAAACGTTCAATGAATCTATTACAGATAGTTGCTTCGGAATACGATGTGGTCCGAATGCCGATTGTATCGTATCGAATCATAATTCCGTTTGTCAGTGCCGCGATGGTTATGAAGGGCAGAACCCTGGCAGTCCGAGCGAGGGATGTCGACCAAAACGGATATCTTGTTCATCAGCCGCCGATTGCCGGGCCAATAACTATTGTTATGAAAGCATCTGTCGACGTGAGTCTTTAATTTGATACAATCGGATGTTCGACGATTCTGTCTCACACCAGTGCGTTAAATAATGAATTTTCTTTCAATTTTGTAGCCTCTTGTCAATCCGATGAAGAATGCAATTTGTCGGATGTCTGTTTGAACGGACAGTGCTTAGACCCGTGCGACATACGAGCAGCATGCGGAATAAATGCTGAATGCCAAGTGAGAAGCCATATAAAGCAGTGCAGTTGTCCTCCAGGGTTCACCGGTAATTCAGAGGTGGAATGCGTGAGAGGTACCCATGTTTGCTGTATTACAAACTATGAATGATTCATCTAAATTCATCAATTAACAAATCTCGTAACGAAAATATTATGATGTATTTCCAGTACCCGTGTCTTGTAAAAGTAGCAGTGATTGCAACGACGGAAACAGCTGTCGGGATAACATGTGCTTGCCGACTTGCACAGCAGACAACGAATGTGCATTCAATGAAAAATGTATCGGTAAAAATTGTCTGCTGACTTGCAGACTCGACAACGATTGCTTCCTCGGGCATATATGCTTGAATAATATGTGCTCATTTGGCTGCCGTGGTGATGAAGATTGTAACGCAGATCAGGCGTGCTTATCTAACAAATGTACGAATCCTTGCGAAGAAGCACCATGCGGTCCAAATGCCAAATGCACGGTAACAAACCAGAGAGCCACATGTTCTTGTGGAACTGGATTTATAGCTAATCCAACTGCTAAGGTAGCGTGTTTGCGTGCTCCCGGACCAGGATGTCAGGCAAATAGAGATTGCGCACCGGGCACAGCCTGTGTCTCTGCACTTTGCACACCTGTCTGTTCATCTAATGCAAATTGCTTGAGCAATGAAAGATGCGATAGTTCTGGAGTATGTAAATCACTATGCAGACGTGACGAGGATTGCAGTAGCGGCGAAATATGTGAAGGTCTGGTCTGCTCCATTGGCTGTCGATCAGATAGTGAATGCAGCGAGAGCGATGCATGTGTGAACAATAAGTGCTCAGGTAAAACACTGACTGAGTGACGTGAAAACATATTCATAGATTTCTCAGATTCATTCGTGATAATTTATATCTTGTGTTTGATCATTTTACAGACATCTGCGCATCTCCCAACGCATGTGGTACAAATGCAAAATGTTCTACTGTGAATCATCAAAAACAATGTTTATGTCCAACTCCATTGGTAGGAGATCCGAGTATTGGCTGTAGACACGCATTCCTGCCTTGTACGGCAAGTGCTGATTGCTTGCCAGGTCAATCATGCTATGGCAAAATGTGTTATCCTACATGCAGAAGGTAGGTTCCACCCCATCGGACATAATAATATCGATTTCATATCTTTGATTGGGTATCACTAAGCGATCCGACAATATTTCATTTCAGTGATTCCAATTGTCTAAACGATGAACGATGCGATGGTGGTTTATGTAAGACAATATGCAACAGCGACGACAAATGTGTGTCACAGCAAATTTGTACAAACCGACTATGCGATATTGGCTGTCGTAGCGATACTACATGTCCAAGTGAAGAGTCTTGCTTGAATAATAAATGTAAAAGTAAGTCGCGGATGAATTGCATGCCAATATCTTTCATCAAATCACGGTTTCCACTTGTTTTGATTGTTCCATATTTATCAAATTTGAATTTTCAATTTTCAGACCCATGCGAAGGAGGCAGTGCTTGTGGAGAATGTGCAGGCTGCCGCGTAGTGAATCACGCGGCGCAATGTAGTTGTCCGGCCAATTACTTCGGCAACGCTATAGTAGGTTGTACCAAATCTGCAATTCCCTGTGACGGTTCCTGTGAGTGTGATGAAGTCGGTTTTTGCACGACAAGCTGCACAACTCAGGTTCAATGTTCATGTGGGGAAGTTTGTAACGCTGGAAAGTGCAGAGCTAAATGTGACGTGAACAGTGCTTGTCCAAAGGTATGCCATTAAATTAGTTTCTAATATTGTAGACTAGATTTTTACATGATCGTGAAAAAAATCAAGTTCGTCATTCGGCTTATACGTACCTATATGCCAAAAATCCGAATATTAGATTCTCTATACGATAGAAGTTCGAAGGGGAACTCCAGTCCTGGATATTTGAAAGCAGGAGTACTTAATCGATATGAATTTCACCAATTAGAGCTACACATGTGAAAAAGGCGTCTGCCTCGTGGGATGTCGAACTCATTCTGATTGCCCGTCGTCACTTTCATGCACAAACAATCAATGTGCGGATCCATGTAACAGCGGAGACTCACCGTGTGGAATCAACGCTCTTTGCCGGGTGTCCAACCATCGGGCTGTATGCCTGTGCCCAGAGGGCTTCCAGGGCGAACCAAGCCAAGAATGTTATCAATTGGAATGTCATCTGGACGAGGATTGCGAGCCCAATAAGCGATGCAGCGTGGGTGGTGTTTGTAGCAATCCATGTCTACAACATGGAGTATGCGGATTCAATGCACAATGTCGCGTGGTAAACAGACAAGCCCAGTGTTCCTGTCCACCGGGGCACTTTGGAAATCCTAAAATCAATTGCAAGAAAGGTCAGTACAGATTCTCATATTTCAGGTCGATATCGGCTTCGAGAAATTGTGCTCAACAATAATCAGTCACCTATCACAGTACGGTAGACTCTACATTGAGTGTTGAGGTTCGGGCTTTTCCCATAGTTATCCTGTCTTAGCCAATAGCGATAACATCTGGCGACTTTGTTTTAATGTATGAGAAAGGTACGTCGTTTTTAGCGGGTAATCGGGGCTAGGATATCTCTAAAAGAGGGAGAGATGGGGAGCGAGAGTACCGCACGCTCAGAGAGAGAGTCTACCATAATGTCGAATCGTTAGGTAATAGTTTCACAAATATCTGCATTATGCTTTGACAGGCGGAGACGAGTGCTTGCGTAGCCCATGCGGGGCTAATGCCAAGTGTCGTGATGTTGCCGGGGGCTTCGAATGTAGTTGCGAAGCCGGATGCAAAGGGGATCCATACTCAGGCTGCTTATGCGGCGGAGGAGATCTTTGCCGAGATCTCCAGTGTGGAGTTAATGCGGCATGTCGTATTTATAGGAACCAACCGCAGTGCTACTGTCCATCAAATTACCCGTCCGGAGACCCATCTCAAGAATGTAAGTGTCGACATTAATGATGATGATTTTTGTATTCATAATCTCATCCATATCCTTTTCGGATTGTTTCAAACAGGTACTCCAGAGCGGAGCGCGGGAGACTGTCGAACAGCTGGTTGTGGAAAAGGTATGGAATGCGTACGAGATGGTACAATATTCGTGTGTAGATGTCCTCCAGGTACCGGCGGCTCTTCCGATGTCGAATGCAAAACAGGTAGGAAACAACCTACTAACTGTTTAACAAAGTATACTAGTTAATTACCTACTATATGTACAGCACTTGTGATTAGAAACAACAATAGATTTGTGACTGACGAGAAAGGAACATGGTGTGTAGAATAACCATGTATCGTCCAGTAGGATATAATAATATATAGATGTATTAATCCAGTGGATCGTGTAACACTGAGAGACAGATGTGATTGGAGCAGATCGATATTGAGTTATCGATGCATCGATTGATTATTTTTGAAAGAAATATCAATGCTCATAATGTACATATATTCGTTAGACATACTGTACATAATCTGGATATATATATTATATATACAACATGTTCACACATCTCACATTATATAACCTCATATGTAGAATGTTTATCTCAGTATCCAATCTGTTTTGTTGTTTGATAGCAGAATGCGTCTTTGACTCAAATAGTTAAGCAGGTATACAGTGATACAATGACACGACATATTTTAGGCTAATACAGATTGGGAACTGCGAAAGGGACATTCTCATATACCCATGCTTGATATTTGCTGATATTCACAGGTCATTTCCTCTTTCTTAAGTCTGTGGGGGCTTGTGTGTAAATATTGCTGCTTGTCATTATTCTGTACGAGATGTCTAAAATTGAAAAATTGTAAATTCTTTCCACCTTTCACAAAGCTACCCTATTTTCATCATAAATACAAAGCATGTGGTTAATGTTATTTGTGAGAAAGTTTCTTTTCACAGTTCTTATAAATGCTTTTTTTCTTTTTTTTCCTGTCCCACCCGCAACCCGTCAATGAAATTTCGTGACAATAGAAAGAGAATGCACCAGCGACTTAGAGTGTCCCAATGAGAAAGCCTGCATAAATCTACAATGTCTGGACCCATGCGCGCTTCGTGGTGCCTGCGGGATAAATGCCTTATGCCGCGTTGTGTTACACAAGCCACGTTGCTCGTGCCCGCAATGTTACATCGGCATGCCCCATACCGCTTGTCAACCAGATCCTAAGTGTGAAACTCTTGATCCCCGACCTTATCCCCCAAGTATAGGTTGCACTTCTAACTACGATTGCCCGGAAAGTCTTTCCTGCAATATTCAGACTGAAGAGTGCCGCGATCCATGCTTAGGCTCCAAGTATAACTGTGATGTAAATAAGAAGTGTCAGGTGCGAAACCACAGTCCGATGTGTGTCTGTAAATATGGGTTTGTTGTCAACGAAATTGGGGAACTAACTTGTGCTCCTGACACCTTGACCTGCTTGAGAGATTTTGATTGCCCATCAAATGCTGCTTGCATTAACGGAAAATGTCAAAGCCCCTGTAATGTACGAAACAAACCGCCATGCCCGGTCGACAAAACTTGCGACGTATTGGATCATCGACCTGTGTGCATATGCACTCAGAACTGTCACCCCTCCTTATCCATCTGCCTGCGAGACGGTGGCTGCTCCAGAAAAATGGCGTGCCGCAACTTTCGCTGTGTGGATCCTTGCAGCAACTCCACCTGTCCGGCTGATGCTCCTTGTTACGTGGAAGAGCACAAACCTATCTGCAAGTTCTGTCCCTCGGGCTTTGTGCCAGATACTAAATATGGATGCATGAAAGGTAAACACCATTTCTCAGTTGCTATCTGAGTAGGTCATCTCATAAGCGGACAATTTGAAATGTTCAATGTGCTTTGCCTTTACTGAAAAGTTGCCACGCAATTTTTTCGAACTTGATTCACTTAGATGCAACATTGAACGTGTCATTTAACAGTTAATTAGTTACAAGAATACATAGATAATGTCCTTTGTCCTGACCTCCTGCACTCTTCTGCCAGTCCTTATACTACTAGAAGGTACTTTCCGTTACATCTGTCTCAGTAAAGTCCTAATAAATATTTCTCAAATAGCTTGTCTATTATGCAGCATGCTAACTTTTAATCTGTAGTACTTATTAAAACATTTTATCTGTAGTATAACGTAATACAAGATGCTTCATATTTACTTTGTTTAACCAAAAGTATATTGTGTGTACGTATCTATTGTATCCACAGCAGTTGAGAACTTCAAACCAGCGATTGTCTGCGAGTCCGATGACGACTGCAATCATACAAATGCCTGCGTAAAAGGGTCTTGCGTAGATCCTTGCACCACCAACTGTCTCCTGGCAGCTCAGTGTCGGGTCGAAGCACACAGGCCTATTTGTGTTTGCGATTCGAATGATTTTCAATGTTTAAATAGCACATCTAATTTTACAGACTCTGTTTTACATGTAGAAGCTATGACTACTTCAATTAAGCCGAACGCGTATTCACAATTAAACAATAGTACGGTAGAAGTAATCACTTCTACTGTAAGAACTATAGAGGCAATGTCCACACCGGATATTGAAAATTCAACAGTCTCATTCATGG
This sequence comes from Phymatocera aterrima, assembly GCA_963170745.1. Classification (NCBI taxonomy): domain Eukaryota; kingdom Metazoa; phylum Arthropoda; class Insecta; order Hymenoptera; family Tenthredinidae; genus Phymatocera; species Phymatocera aterrima. Next base: position 8,502,339 of record OY720663.1, read on the forward strand.
CACCGAATACGGCGCCTATACACGATTCTAACACTGAAGGCTCAACAACTACATCCAGTGCAGTAGTTACAGAATCCACAGTGGGTACTACTACCGATAGCGTAACAGCTACATGGATTAGTTCAACCACGGAGCCCACATTGAACACTACCAACGAAGATACAACAATTACATCCACCACAATGATTACTGAGCATACAATGAGTACTAGCACCGAGGATCCAACTACCACAATGCTTACCGAACCCACCCTCAGTACTAATACCGAAGACACGAATTTTACATCTACCACATTGATAACCGAGCCCACAATAAATACTAGCACCAGAGATACAACTATTGTATCCATAACATTTTCTACCGAGCCCGCAATGAGTACTAGCACCGAAGACACAACTATTACATCTACTACATTGACTTCGGAGCCCACAATTAGTATTAGCACCGAAGACACAACTATTACATCTACTACATTGACTTCGGAGCCCACAATTAGTATTAGCACCGAAGACACAACTGTCACGTCTACCACATTGTCTACTGAGTCCACAATTAGTACAAGTACTGACGACACAACTACTACATCCACAACATCGATTATAGATTCAACATTGCTCACTAGTACTGAAGATATGTTAACTTCAACTACGTTACCCGCAGATACTACAACAAATAATGATGGATATGATGTCACACCTAAAGTATCCGAATACATAACCTCAGCCAGACCAGACACAAACTTACATTCTTTCACAGATAGCGGAGAGTCATTGACAGCTGAACAAATAAGTGTTTCGAGTTATCCAACTACTATATCAAGTAGTGTAACTCGGATTTCGAGTACGGAGACGACTATAACGCTGAAACCAGAATTGACAACTCATTCAGATACGGACAGTCTCGAGTCATTGACGACACAAAATGCGTATGAATGGAGTAATCCAACCACCGTACATAGCAAGGTAACGGAACCTGCGAGGACAGACGGAATTACTGTACAAAACATGGCATCAACAACAGATTCGTTCACCAACAGCGGAGGGTCGTTAACAAGTCAAAAAGCTACTTCGTCGGCTGAATCAAGCACAGTAACGAGTAAAGTGACAGACGGCACGGTCACGAGGGAAATGCCAACAGATGAACCAGCAGCAATCACGATAAAGCCTAGTAATGATCTATTGACTTCCGAAGCAACTACTATAACAGTAGTAGAGAATAGTTCACATTCAACGCCTTCCCATGATGATGATGAATCTTTCACAGCTCCAAGTACTGTTGATTCAACACAAGTTTATACATCAGAACCAGACACAGAAAAGATTAAAGATTTCTCGCTGGCCGCGTTGACAACAGAGCGTTCCTACTCAACATTTGACTGGCTCACAGAGAGCAGTAGTGCAACTCAGAAGCCAGGTTCAGTTGATAGTCATATGGAAGGATCCACTCAAAGTTCAACTATAGAAAATTCGAATCTAACGACAATATATAAGCTCAGTTCATCCGCTGACATTTATATAACTTCTGAAAATCCCTCGGGCACAAGTGTGACGTCTACAGAAAGCACGGAAAGAATACCAACGCCGATGACCACATTGGAGCCCAATGAATCAGTAGGGGGTGATGAAATCCAACACGTTACAGATCAGAATGGGCATACCACTATGAAAATAGGAACAACTTCTTGGTCCACAACACTCACAGATACTGAATTTATAAATCCTGAAGACACTATGCAACCATTTGTTACTAATAGCATCGGGCCATTAACTACTGAATCCTCATTCCTGACACGTAATCAAAGTACGAATGGCGAATCTTATGAACCTCCTAAATATGTAACTACCGAATCTGGAAGTGACAATCAGTCAACAGAAGTCATCGACAATAATTTCACGACTTCGACAACGACGGAAAATGTTGAAACGAATGATGTACACACCATAACGCCGTCTGATGAGCTAACAGCTACTACCGATTGTCTCAAACAGTCCTGCAATCAAACAACAGCAACTGCCCGACCATATTCGGCATATAATGACACCAGAGCATCTGAATCTACAACGCCATCCGTACCAGTACACTTCCATCAGAATAATGTAAGTGAAGGAATCTCAGATATTAATGAATCCTTCACTGAACAATCATCGTTTTCGAATGTGCCTTATTCCACACCCACATATGAGATGACAGCGAAGCAAGATCCCCCATCGGATGGTATCACAACTTATGTACCCACAACACCGAATGTACCTGATCAATCATCAGTGCCGTCTGAAGTTTCAACGGTCCGAAACAATATTGATTCCGTAGAGACGACAACGAAGACGGGTTTACTTTATTCAGATACACCGCTCACAACACGAACAGACATGAATGTTTCCTCATTTGATATGTCAACCACTGACAGATACCTTCCACCATCATTGACAGAATCAACACAATCACTCGTAGATGAATCCCAGGTAGGAGGAGAATCATCAACGCCTGAAAGAGTTATGGACTCAGGTATAAAATTATCGACCTTACCTACTATCGATATCATTTACGAACATACGTTGAACTCGACAGTTACGAGAGATGGCCAAACAACAGTTGCTTCTGAGATCAGCGGATCTTCGTCACGGACAAAGGAGATAACGGACGGCACATCCACTTTTGGACATACGGATAACACGAGTCCACACATTAGCTTTGAGATTCAGGAAACTACGCCATTGTCTCCTGCCACAGTTTCACAATATGCGGACCATGTTGCTGAAGATTTGACGACACACAAATATGCGTCCGTCGATAATGCTCAGACAGTAAATGGTGAAGGAATTGGTACAAAACTGCCAGCCACTGTCTCAATAATAGATTATGTTACCGGATCCACACCAATAATAACTCAGCCAGTGTATTTTGATGCCGTTGGGTCTCCAATTCCGAATATTGGTACTGATCTGACAACTGAAAAGATTTCAGAGTTCAATACTCGTATGACGTCAGGTGAACCTTATGAGGTTACGGAACTATCGACTAAACAGACGCCAGGCTACTCAGGCGTTGACCTTACGACAAGTACTCATCATAATAGCAGTCCAGTGACGGGAAGTAATCCTGAACTCCATATTGAGACCACTGTGCAGAGCAATGACGGAATTGAAGAGCAAACAACAATAAAGCTGGCCCAGGCCAATTCAGAAGTCGATCATACTACACAGAAATTTGTCACGCCTGTGGGTTCGACTATGGAGGTTCTCGAATCTCACACTACACAACAACCTAGTGATTCAGAAAAGATTGGGACAACACAGTTAGCTCATAAATACAATGATGATACAACGACAGAAGATATTGCTTCGTTAAACATCGACACAACAACACACAAGAGTAACTCATTTACAGAGGAGACAACACAACTGATCCAGGGAAATTCAGTGATTGATCAAACCACGCAAGAATTAAATGCCATTCTTAACGTGACGACGAGAATACCGGAGAGACAAGTCACAGCAGATGCTGAATTTCAGACAACACAGAAATTACCAAATATAGATGAAATGGAAACGACGCATACGTATCCCAATAACAATAATCTGACAATGGAGACAGTTTCTGGACTGAATATTCAGACTACCACCAATATAATAAACGAACTTTCGGAGCAAACGACCATACCGAATCAATACGATTCAGTCGTCGATCAGACAACAGATAAAATCATCCCCACTGTGGGTTTCGGCACGCAAACTCCAGCCGCAGTTTTCACCGTAGTCCCTGAACCACAGACGACACAAAAGTCGATCATTGAGGATGGGATTGATACGACGCATACAAATCTCAATGACAATAGCCCGACGACCGAAAATCCTCAATTGAATATTCAGAGTACCTCGAATAAAATACACGAACTTTCAGAGCATACGACGGTACCGAATCAAAACGATTTCGTCGAAGGTCATACCACAGATAAATTCATCCCCACTGTGGGCTTCGGCACGCAAACTCCAGCCGCAGTTTTCACGGTAGTTCCTGAACCACAGACGACACAAAAGTCGATCGTTGAGGATGGGATTGATACGACGCATACAAATCTCAATGACAATAGCCCGACGACCGAAAATCCTCAATTGAATATTCAGAGTACCTCTGATAAGATAAACGAACTTCCGGAGCAAACGACGCCGCCGAATCAATACGATTCAGTCGTCAGTGGTCAGACCACTGAAAAGTTCATTCCTACGGTTGGTTTTATTACCCAAACTCCAGCCGCAGTTTTCACGGTAGTTCCTGAACCACAGACGACACGAAAGTCGATCATTGAGGATGGGATTGATACGACGCATACAAATCTCAATGACAATAGCCCGACGACCGAAAATCCTCAACTTCCGGAGCAAACGACGCCGCCGAATCAATACGATTCAGTCGTCAGTGGTCAGACCACTGAAAAGTTCATTCCTACAGTTGGTTTTGTTACGCAAACTCCAGCCGCAGTTTTCACGGTAGTCCCTGAACCACAGACGACACAAAAGTCGGTCATTGAGGATGGGATTGATACGACGTATACAAATCTCAATGACAATAGCCCGACGACCGAAAATCCTCAATTGAATATTCAGAGTACCTCTGATAAGATAAACGAACTTCCGGAGCAAACGACGGTACCGAATCAAAACGATTTCGTCGAAGGTCATACCACAGATAAATTCATCCCCACTGTGGGCTTCGGCACGCAAACTCCAGCCGCAGTTTTCACCGTAGTCCCTGAACCACAGACGACACGAAAGTCGATCATTGAGGATGGGATTGATACGACGCATACAAATCTCAATGACAATAGCCCGACGACCGAAAATCCTCAACTTCCGGAGCAAACGACGCCGCCGAATCAATACGATTCAGTCGTCAGTGGTCAGACCACTGAAAAGTTCATTCCTACAGTTGGTTTTGTTACGCAAACTCCAGCCGCAGTTTTCACGGTAGTCCCTGAACCACAGACGACACAAAAGTCGATCATTGAGGATGGGATTGATACGACGCATACAAATCTCAATGACAATAGTCCGACGACCGAGAATCCTCAATTGAATGTCCAGAGTACCTCGAATAAAATACACGAACTTTCAGAGCATGCGACGGTACCGAATCAAAACGATTTCGTCGAAGGTCATACCACAGATAAATTCATCCCCACTGTGGGTTTCGGCACGCAAACTCCAGCCGCAGTTTTCACCGTAGTCCCTGAACCACAGACGACACAAAAGTCGATCAATGAAGATGGGATTGATACAACGCATACAAATCTCAATGACAATAGCCCGACGACCGAAAATCCTCAATTGAATATTCAGAGTACCTCCGATAAGATAAGCGAACTTCCAGAGCAAACGACGACACCGAATCAATACGATTCAGTCGTCAGTGGTCAGACCACTGAAAAGTTCATTCCTACGGTTGGTTTTGTTACGCAAACTCCAGCCGCAGTTTTCACGGTATTCCCTGAACCACAGACGACACAAAAGTCGATCATTGAGGATGAGATTGATTCAACGCTTACAAATCTCAATGACAATAGCCCGACGACCGAAAATCCTCAATTGAATATTCAGAGTACCTCTGATAAGATAAACGAACTTCCGGAGCAAACGACGACACCGAATCAATACGATTCAGTCGTCAGTGGTCAGACCACTGAAAAGTTCATTCCTACGGTTGGTTTTGTTAGGCAAACTCCAGCCGCAGTTTTCACTGTAGTCCCTGAACCACAGACGACACAAAAGTCGATCAATGAGGATGGGATTGATACGACGCATACAAATCTCAATGACAATAGTCCGACGACCGAGAATCCTCAATTGAATGTCCAGAGTACCTCGAATAAAATACACGAACTTTCAGAGCATGCGACGGTACCGAATCAAAACGATTTCGTCGAAGGTCATACCACAGATAAATTCATCCCCACTGTGGGTTTCGGCACGCAAACTCCAGCCGCAGTTTTCACCGTAGTCCCTGAACCACAGACGACACAAAAGTCGATCAATGAAGATGGGATTGATACAACGCATACAAATCTCAATGACAATAGCCCGACGACCGAAAATCCTCAATTGAATATTCAGAGTACCTCTGATAAGATAAGCGAACTTCCGGAGCAAACGACGACACCGAATCAATACGATTCAGTCGTCAGTGGTCAGACCACTGAAAAGTTCATTCCTACGGTTGGTTTTGTTACGCAAACTCCAGCCGCAGTTTTCACGGTAGTCCCTGAACCACAGACGACACAAAAGTCGATCATTGAGGATGAGATTGATACAACGCATACAAATCTCAATGACAATAGCCCGACGACCGAAAATCCTCAATTGAATGCCCAGAGTACCTCGAATAAAATACCCGAACTTTTAGAGCATACGACGGTACCGAATCAAAACGATTTCGTCGAAGGTCATACCACAGATAAATTCATCCCCACTGTGGGTTTCGGCACGCAAACTCCAGCCGCAGTTTTCACTGTAGTCCCTGAACCACAGACGACACAAAAGTCGATCATTGAGGATGGGATTGATACGACGCATACAAATCTTAATGACAATAGTCCGACCACCGAGAATCCTCAATTGAATGTCCAGAGTACCTTGAATAAAATACACGAACTTTCAGAGCATACGACGGTACCGAATCAAAACGATTTCGTCGAAGGTCATACCACAGATAAATTCATCCCCACTGTGGGTTTCGGCACGCAAACTCCAGCCGCAGTTTTCACCGTAGTCCCTGAACCACACACGACACAAAAGTCGAGCATTGAAGAAGGGATTGATACGACGCATACAAATCTTAATGACAATAGTCCGACCACCGAGAATCCTCAATTGAATGTCCAGAGTACCTTGAATAAAATACACGAACTTTCAGAGCATACGACGGTACCGAATCAAAACGATTTCGTCGAAGGTCATACCACAGATAAATTCATCCCCACTGTGGGTTTCGGCACGCAAACTCCAGCCGCAGTTTTCACCGTAGTCCCTGAACCACACACGACACAAAAGTCGAGCATTGAGGATGGGATTGATACGACGCCTACAAATCTCAATGACAATAGCCCGACGACCGAAAATCCTCAACTTCCGGAGCAAACGACGCCGCCGAATCAATACGATTCAGTCGTCAGTGGTCAGACCACTGAAAAGTTCATTCCTACGGTTGGTTTTATTACCCAAACTCCAGCCGCAGTTTTCACGGTAGTTCCTGAACCACAGACGACACGAAAGTCGATCATTGAGGATGGGATTGATACGACCCATACAAATCTCAATGACAATAGCCCGACGACCGAAAATCCTCAACTTCCGGAGCAAACGACGCCGCCGAATCAATACGATTCAGTCGTCAGTGGTCAGACCACTGAAAAGTTCATTCCTACGGTTGGTTTTGTTACGCAAACTCCAGCCGCAGTTTTCACCGTAGTCCCTGAACCACAGACGACACAAAAGTCGGTCATTGAGGATGGGATTGAAACGACGCATACAAATCTCAATGACAATAGTCCGACGACTGAGAATCCTCAATTGAATATTCAGAGTACCTCTAATAAGATAAACGAACATCCGGAGCAAACGACGGAACCGAATCAATACGATGCAGTCGTCAGTGGTCAGACCACTGAAAAGTTCATTCCAACGGTTGGTTTTGTTACACAAACTCCAGCTGCAGTTTTCACGGTAGTTCCTGAACCACAGACGACCCAAAAGTCGATCATTGAGGATGAGATTGATACGACACATACAAATCTCAATAACAATAGCCCGACGACCGAGAATCCTCAATTGAATGTCCAGAGTACCTCGAATCAAATACACGAACTTTCAGAGCATCCGACGGTACCGAATCAAAACGATTTCGTCGAAGGTCATACCACAGATAAATTCATCCCCACTGTGGGTTTCGGCACGCAAACTCCAGTCGCAGTTTTCACTGTAGTCCCTGAACCACAGACGACACAAAAGTCGATCATTGAGGATGGGATTGATACGACGCATACAAATCTCAATGACAATAGCCCGACGACCGAAAATCCTCAATTGAATATTCAGAGTACCTCTGATAAGATAAACGAACTTCCGGAACAAACGACGACACCGAATCAATACGATTCAGTCGTCAGTGGTCAGACCACTGAAAAGTTCATTCCAACGGTTGGTTTTGTTACGCAAACTCCAGCCCCAGTTTTCACGGTAGTTCCTGAACCACAGACGACACAAAAGTCGATCGTTGAGGATGGGATTGATACGACGCATACAAATCTCAATGACAATAGCCCGACGACCGAAAATCTTCAATTGAATATTCAGAGTACCTCTGATAAGATAAACGAACTTCCGGAGCAAACGACGCCGCCGAATCAATACGATTCAGTCGTCAGTGGTCAGACCACTGAAAAGTTCATTCCTACGGTTGGTTTTATTACCCAAACTCCAGCCGCAGTTTTCACGGTAGTTCCTGAACCACAGACGACACAAAAGTCGATCATTGAGGATGGGATTGATACGACGCATACAAATCTTAATGACAATAGTCTGACCACCGAGAATCCTCAATTGAATGTCCAGAGTACCTTGAATAAAATACACGAACTTTCAGAGCATACGACGGTACCGAATCAAAACGATTTCGTCGAAGGTCATACCACAGATAAATTCATCCCCACTGTGGGTTTCGGCACGCAAACTCCAGCCGCAGTTTTCACCGTAGTCCCTGAACCACACACGACACAAAAGTCGAGCATTGAGGATGGGATTGATACGACGCCAACAAATCTCAATGACAATAGCCCGACGACCGAGAATCCTCAATTGAATATTCAGAGTACCTCTGATAGGGTAAACGAACTTCTGGAGCAAATGACGGTACCAAATCAATACAGTTCAGTCGTCGGTCAGACGACTGAAAAGTTCATCTCTACTGTTGGCATCGTCATGCAAACTCCAGACGTAATTCCCACTGTAGTCTCTGAACCACAGACAACTCAAAAATCCGTCAATGCAGATGGGATTGAAACGTCACATGCCAATCTGGATGAAAGTACGACTGATGCAGTTGAACTTACGAGTGCGCATAGCACTGAAGTAACTGACGGAATCAGTACAACGGAACCAAGTACTACATCGAGTGAAATCGAAATAGCGTATTCTTCCATCACAACGGATGTAAGTGATGTGGCTAGTACTACGGAGAGCACAGGAGAGGTGCGTACGACCGATACGACTTACGTATCTAGCACAGTAGAAACTACTACTTCATATAGCACAGCAGAATCTGATGAACCAGCATCATCTACTACATTCACTGGATCGACAGAAATCGGAACTACAAAAATATATCTGTCGGACGACACATCTACTTTTTCCACTACTGAAAATAATCTTTTCGTTACAAAAGATTACTCAACAAGTACAACTCCAGAGACTAGCTCTACCTTTGCCGACTCCTCTATAGACCCGTACCAAACCACGGAAGAATTCAGTGAAATTCCCGATACAAGTACAAAATTAATCACACAACAGTATAGTATTACCGAGCCAACTTTGTCTACCGCACCTAGTTCAGATGAAGTGTTCTGTAGTGAGGATATTGATTGTATTGAATTCCGTTCATGTATTAACAATACTTGCCAAAATCCATGTGAAGTTAGTCACCCTTGTTTGGATAACATAAAATGTCAGGTGATCGAACATCGGCCTGTGTGCTTGTGCTCAGCTGAACACCAGAATTCGTCTAATTGTAGCATACTCCCAGGTAAAAAAACCTCTCTAGACGGGAGTTTAGTAATTTAAGTCACATCATTATTTCTCTGCTACCGATGTGCCTCTGGAAGCTTTTTCAGTGCATATCCATCACATCCAGAAGAAAATTGGAGACAACCAATTCTGGAGAATCTCGATGTTGTGCCGCTTCCCAATGATTGTCTTCTACTGTCATGTGATGGTTGTTATGAATATATTAGTTGGAATATGCTATGTGTACTTCGAGAACAGGATTCAGCCAAAATACTCTCATAATACGAATAAGAAAAATTATACGAATTATTATATTATGTTGCTTTACCTATGCGGTTGATTGACTTTTTGCATTGTAGCATGAGTGCCTGCGGTGAATTACGTACTAAACTGCATGCTTGTTTCTTTTATGGCTTGTGGATGTGTAATATTGGCACGAAGTGAAATATGGGAAAACATGGGACAATGTAAGAGTGAAAAAGTGTGAAATTTTGATTTGAACGTATAACAAAATATACTGTTATGTGGTGGGATTGGCAATCTGGCTCACTACTATTCACCTCGCATTCTCATAGCACTTGTAGGTTCATATAAACATTTCATCGATTCATCATGTTTTTGTGATACAGTGTATTTATCTTGTATATATATTATAAGCACCATCGAAAAATCGATACAATTACCCAAGTGCAATCCAATTGACAATTATTGGCATTGATATCAATTTTCGTTATTGATCTTCATATATTTTCTGGTGCTTACGATATTTAAACTCATAAACTTTTCAGATGTCAGCTTTCTTTCTTTTTTGAATATTCAATAAATTTTTCGATCACATGTCCTGATCATCGTTTTTTTGAATAGATGTGAAATGTACGTCACACACCGATTGCCCAGAGCAGTTGGCTTGCATCAACCAACAGTGCCTGAATCCGTGCACGCTTGGAAATCCCTGTGATTATGTCGAAAATTGCCATGTTCAGGAACACCGACCAGTCTGTTTCAAACGAGGTATTATTCATAGTCTTTATCAATTTTGAGTTTTGTGAATGGCATATGAGAAACGGTACAATCGGTAATTTTAGGCCCCTCTTGGCAAGTTTAATCATCATTTTTCGTAAGATGTATAAGTTTTGAAAATTATATTGGAAACAATTTTGCCCGCTAAAAATATGAATACTGAGAATTTTGGCTACGGCAGGTTCCAATGTCTATATTTTCTCATCACTGCACTCTACGTTCATGATATACTTATGAGCTGTGGCTGGTTTCGGTTAGAGAGACATTCGAGAATACTGAATTGTGCCTATATGCATACTAGACATCGTTTTGATATCTGAGAGAAAAATTTGTTCCAAATTTGCAGATGAAGGGCCTCTTGATACCTGCCCAGAATACTGTCCACCAGGAATGGAGTGCGATCCTCAAACAAGTACTTGTGTACAAGGTTTGTATCAATGCAATTGGAACGCTTAAAAATGATTTCAATGAAAAATGGTGCTGTTCAGATGAAACACTGCACAAATTTACATTTCTATGACAATTTGAGAATCATCAATGACTGAATGTAAATATGTAATTAATGTATATGACTAGTACGTGTACATACATGGATGCTCTGAAAGTTTTGAATTGTGCAATTCCAACAATGGAATGATGAAACTCAGATAACGCTCACATATTCCAGTTATGCTTTTTTGCACGTTGCATGTATCGCGTCAAGATTCTCGATTTAATTGGTTTCTATGAGAAAAGATCTCCAACTACTTCAATTACGTACTACTTCTATAAATAAAATTCTCATCGATAAAACGTCGTGTAATTACATGGATGATTGACAACCTATTATATTAGACATCTTTTTATTTTTACAACACAATATGCACCTTTCTTTGGGCTGTATGGGCTTTCTCACTCTCCCTTTAGCGGGTTGCACTAGCAACAGAGATTGCGCGTTGACACAGGCCTGTGTCAACCAAATTTGTCAAGAGCCATGCGCCGTCCACAATCCCTGCGCCAGACATGCGGTTTGCATCAACACAAACCATGGAACGGACTGTAGTTGCGAGGAAGGCTATCATGGCAATGGATTTGTTACCTGCAATTTAGGTAATGGTGGACGAATTGTATCTATATTACACAGTTGACAATTTGTGTCGAAAATCTAGATGTACGCAAACATATAGATGTTTTTAATAGCTGTGCCCCTTCCGAAAAATAAGCTCTTGTTGTACTGTGTATTCAATTTCCCATCTAGGATTCTACGTAGATTAGATATGGTTCTCATGAACCGATGACGATTATTTACGACCATGAAAATTTGTCGACACGTACAGGAAATATGGATATTTACTGATGGGGGGGGGGGGGGGGGGGGATTTTTCATAAAAGGATTCACGAAACACTTCTATGATTTCAATGCTACACAAACAAAAGCATAGGGGAAAAAGCAAAATTACTCTCTCTGAGAATACCGTCAGAATGAAATTATGCGTACAATATCAGCAGTTCATGGAATTTTTTCAGTCGAAGAAGGCAAAAACATTTGCCAATATAATGAGGATTGCCCACCGAACAAACTTTGTGATCGACTGAATAGGCTCTGCATTAATCCTTGCTCCGAAGAGGCCTGTGGAGAAAACGCTCAATGTGAAGCAGACAATCGTGAAGCTCAGTGTAAATGTCTACCTGGATACCAAGGCAATGCATACATCGAATGTAACAGAGGTAATTTTATGCGACAAGTCATTGCTAGGATAATAAATTCGCCGTATTCACTTCACATCTCTGTGTCTTCGCTACAACAATCGCAATGTGATTTATTTTCGTTCAGTTGCGGGATGTTCGAGCAACGGGGAATGTGCGAGTAACGAGGCTTGTATTAACGGTAAATGTGGCAACCCATGTACTTGTGGAAAAAATGCAATTTGCGATGTGAAAAATCACAGACCATCTTGTAAATGTTTACCTGGCTATTCCGGCAACCCGGAACTTGGTTGTCAAGAAACATCCTCGAACCCTTGCGTTCCAAGTCCATGTGGAATCCAAGCAATGTGTGAAATTGACAATGGAAATCCCATCTGCTTCTGTCCAAAGGGTTTGACTGGAAATCCTTTCAAACAGTGCAGTATGTATCATTTTTACACGTAATGCTTTATTGACAATGACATAAATCGAGGATGCAATTCAATGATCTTAATTTCCATATCAGTTCCTGAAGGCGACAACTGTAAGGATAATCCATGTGGTTTGAATTCTGGCTGCCGAGTGGTTGATGGCCACGTCAGATGCTTCTGCTTGCCGGGCTATGAAGGTAGTCCACCTACAACGCAATGTGCTCTTCCCGATAATCCTTGTGATCCATCTCCATGCGGCCCGAATACTCAATGCTCAATATTGGCTAATGGATTTTCAAAATGCTCGTGTCTTTCGGGCTACATAGAAAGTCCAAACACCATTAGAGGCTGCGTACCCAAGTCCAATCCGTGTCAACCAAACCCATGTGGATTGGGGGCTTTGTGTGACATCAATAGAGATCCACCATGTTATTGTCCTCATTCAACACTTGGAAATCCTTACAAACGGTGTAGAGGTATGCACAAATTGATGTTACATTACGTATGTACAATGTCATATGATTACCTGTCAATTTTTGATCAATCCATTATTCAACTGAATATTTCCCAACAGAACCTGCTCAAGTCGAGCCGTGCACACCCGGACCATGTGGAGTAAATGCAGACTGTTATGTATCTAATGACCGAGAAGAATGTTACTGTCAAGCGGGATATATAGGAGATGCTTATTCGGGCTGTCACCTTCCGGCCTTAAGTCCATGTCAACCAAGCCCGTGTGGTCCGAACGCGGAATGCAGAGTGACTTTGGAGAACCAAGCTCTATGTGAATGTACGCCGGGAACATCTGGTGATCCAACAAGTTCTCTCGGTTGTAACAGGCCGGAGTGTACCACCGATGATGAATGTTCCTTAACGGAAGCGTGTATAGGGTACAGATGTCGGAATCCATGCTTGGGAGCTTGTGGCATTGGAGCTGGTTGTCGTGTCGAGGTACATCACCCAGTTTGTTCCTGCAAGGAAGGACTCTTCGGGAATCCTATGGTCAGATGTTCTCCTCCGCTAGCTGATCCCACAGTAAACCCGTGTCTGCCAAGTCCATGTGGAAGTAATACGGTGTGCCAAGTGATGGAGAATCGAGCAGTTTGTTCATGTTTACCGGACTTCTTGGGTGACCCACAAAGCGGATGCCATCCGGAGTGTACCATAAATTCAGATTGCCCTCTAGACAAAGCTTGTCTGAATATGAAGTGTGTTAATCCATGCTCATTAGGATCAATTTGTGGCTCTAATGCCGAATGCAGCGTTTCTTATCATACAGCAGCTTGTACTTGCATCAAAGATTATTTCGGCAATCCTTTCATCAGATGCATTCCGAGACGTGAGTTGAAATGCTTGTGTTTGAGATATTCGTCTCTTATAACGCCAATGCAGTGAAATGGAAAATGTCACATCCAGGTTGTAATACATACTGATACCGACGGTGAAATATTTTTTCAGCCATCATTACGGTGGATCAACAGAGAAACACTACCCGCCCTTGCAGTGCTTCACCATGCGGACCAAATAAAATATGCGACACATATACCGATCAAGTAGCTATCTGTGGAGGCTGTGATTCTGTAGAAAGCGGATATGATATGCTTTGCCGGCCGGAGTGCTTGAGTAATACCGATTGTCAATTCAACCAAGCTTGTATTGGTTGGAAATGTGCAGATCCATGCTTGGGTTCTTGCGGTATCAACGCAAATTGTCAAGTATATTTACATGCACCGATCTGTAGTTGTCCAGTTGGATTATACGGCAATCCATACGATAGCTGCGCACCGCAAGCCATCGGTGAATATGTTCATCAGATATTTCCTATTATGCAATTTCTAATCATATTGATCGGGTTACGTCTAGAGTGTCGTAGATCGAATGACGATAATTAACAAATAATACTTCTATTGCAGAAAATCCAGATCCATGCGGCACAACACAGTGCGGAGCGAATGCCATATGCGAAGAGAGAAATGGCGCGATCACCTGCAAATGCTTACCGAACTACTTTGGGAATCCGTTCACAGCATGTCATCTGGAGTGTGTTCAGAATTCCGACTGTCATTTGAATCAAGCTTGTTCGAACAACAAATGTGTGAATCCTTGTTCTGGGGCATGTGGTACAGGAGCATCCTGCGATGTTATCAATCACTATCCAGTCTGCTTCTGTGATCGTGGGCTCAGAGGAGATCCATTCGTTCACTGCCAACCTCAGCGAGACAGTAAGTCAAAACACTCACTATATTTCATCTCACAATATTGCGATCAATAACAGATATTTCATTTCAATGCGAATGAAGCGATAGTTAGGTCCGAATGAGACAAACCTTACAATACTACTCGTACTGAAATATTACTCTTTTTTATGCAGCTCCGATCCCAGGACCATTGAATGCGTGCGATCCATCACCATGTGGGCCAAACAGCAGATGTATAGTTTCACAAACTGGTTATGCAACGTGCTCATGTTTGCCAGGTTTCAAGGGAAGTCCTCCACTATGTAACCCAGAATGCGTCGTGAGCTCAGATTGTTTGCAAATACAAGCTTGCATCAAGAACAAGTGTGTGAACCCATGTCATGGAATCTGTGGACATGGAGCGCTGTGTTCAGTAATTAATCACAATCCAACGTGCAGCTGTCCCGCTGGTCAGGAGGGTGATCCATTCAGTAGATGCTATGCATCGACTGGTAAGCTCTCATTATAATTGACAGTACACTCTGTAAGCATTATGTTGTAGAAGAACGATTTTAATTTCGTTTCGATCTACAGAACCAGATCCACCGAAGTCACCGTGCAGTCCGTCTCCATGTGGTCCTCATTCTGTTTGTCAAGTGAAAATGGGAAGGCCAGTTTGTTCCTGCTCAAGTACGTTCATAGGAAGCCCGCCAAACTGTAGACCGGAATGTTTGATCAGTCAAGAATGCTCCATCAATCAGGCTTGTGTAGCACACAAATGTATCAACCCCTGCCCAGAAAGTTGTGGACCTAATTCTGATTGTACAGTCATCAGCCATACACCGTATTGCTCTTGTAAGCTAGGCTTCGAGGGCGATGCATTTGTTGGATGTACCCTGATTCCGGGTAAATACATTATTACTGCGAATAATTCTCAAACAGTATGCTCATCGATCGAATACCTGACGAAGTTCACTGTAATAATACGAATCATATTTTTAGAACAAAAACACGATACACGTGATCCTTGCTCGCCAACTCCATGTGGAAATAATGCTATATGCACGGTTAACGACGGGGTGGCCAGATGTAGCTGTATACCGCCCTACATCGGAAACGCGTACGTCGGTGGATGTAAGCCTGAATGTATAATGAATGCAGATTGCGCCAGTCACTTATCATGTTTGAATCAGCACTGCCGAGATCCATGTCCAGGTGTTTGTGGTCGGAACGCAGAATGTGAAGTAGCGAATCATATACCAGTATGTACTTGTTCAAGGGGATACTCTGGTGATCCTTTCCAGGGATGTAAAATTGAACGACCTCGTGAGTTTGCGCAGCACAATTTTTAAAAAAACTATCCATCGCACTAAATTCCGCGTGACCTGATCGAAAAGTAATGAATGACAACTTTTATTCACTTTCAGCTATACTCCCGTCACAAAATCCATGTACACCATCGCCGTGTGGGCCATACAGCATTTGTCGTGTGATGAATGATCGGGCAGTTTGTTCTTGTAGTCCAGGGTACCGAGGCACAGCACCAAATTGTCGACCAGAATGTCTCGTCAGCTCAGAATGCTCGCAACATCTCGCTTGCATCGGGCAAAAGTGTACCGACCCATGTCCAGGAGTGTGTGGCCTCAATGCTCATTGCCAAGTGGCTAATCACAACCCGATATGTAGTTGCCCACATCAATACACTGGAGACCCCTTCGTGCAGTGCTTGAGAGAAGGTATGGATGATTTTTCATTTCTTTGTTCAGAATATCCTGTATACGCAATGAACGTGATGAAATTGCGTGATTGTGAAGATTTCGGTGTGCATACAATATTTTAAGAAAACCCGACGACTTACTTGACGTACATGAAGATATGCCTGATGCCTGATTTCATACCAATTATTACTGCTACAATGATATTGTATCTGGCCTACAGAGCCGAAAGTAGTGACGCCTAAAGATCCATGTTTGTCGTCACCTTGTGGACCAAACGCACAATGCCGGGTAGAAGGAATTCGTCCTGTGTGTATGTGCCTGAGTGGAATGTTCGGAGCGCCACCCAACTGCAGACCGGAATGTCTAATTCATCAAGATTGCCCGAACCATCTAGCTTGTGTACAAAAGAAGTGTGTGGATCCATGCATTGGATCCTGTGGATTCAATGCTCGATGCAGCGTGCAGAATCATCGTCCAATGTGCCAGTGCTATGAAGGTTTCGAAGGAGATCCGTTCTCAGGATGTAACCAGAAAAGTACGTGATGCCTTGACAATTTCGAATGATTTTCAAATTGCGGCGAAAAAAGTTTTTTCCTTACAATTATCAATAATTGAATTTCTATTCATCAGTTGAGCTACCACCGATCCAGCCACCAGCTGAACCTTGTAACCCATCACCGTGTGGTTCGAACGCTGTATGCAAAGAACGCAACGGAGCAGGTTCATGCACTTGTCTTCCTGACTATACAGGAGATCCGTACTTAGGATGCAGGCCAGAATGCGTACAAAATTCAGACTGCGCCCATACTAAAGCATGCACCAATAACAAATGTAAGGATCCATGCACAGGAGCTTGCGGGCTGAACGCTCAGTGTCAAGTTTACAATCACCAACCTTCATGCAGCTGTTTCTCAGGCTACACCGGAAACCCGTCGATATCTTGTCACATGCCACAAGGTACGTCAATATGTATTTCTAGCACATGACTACTCTGGTGCTACTAGAATGAGACAAACCTTACGGGGTTCAAGAAAAATCAATTTTCTACTATTGCAGTGCCTTCTGAAACACCAATAACACCGTGTGAACCTTCGCCATGTGGACCTTACAGTAATTGTCGGGCAGTCAATGACCACGCTGTTTGCACCTGCCAACCAAATTACGTCGGTAGTCCACCGACTTGTCGGCCTGAATGTGTGGTGAGCGCGGACTGTGCTCAAAACAAGGCTTGCATCGGTCAAACGTGCCAGGATCCATGCCCCGGAACCTGCGGAGAAAATACCCATTGTCAAGTTGTTAACCACAATCCGGTGTGCAGTTGTGTTCCAGGATATACAGGCGATCCATTCTTCCGATGTTTGAAGGGAGATGGTAAAAAATTTGCAAACAAATCGCTTGTATTATTAATCTATGAACACTTGTGAGAAGAATGAGAATTAGGCCACAAGATGATATTAGATCACATTTTCAAGATATTTGTGTATTTCGCGTGCTCAGAGTATATCCAGATTTATTTATTTATTGTATTCTTTTACAGTTAAATTACCAACTCCACCGAGTGGGCATCCATGTATGCCATCACCATGTGGTCCTAATTCACAATGTCGAGTGATTGATGGTTTTCCGGCTTGTTCCTGCCTCCCAAACTACGTCGGTCGTGCACCTACTTGTCGCCCGGAGTGTGTGATTAACGAAGAGTGTCCAGGAAATCTTGCTTGCCAAGGTGTGCAGTGTAGGGATCCTTGTCCAGGATCATGCGGCGTCAACACTCTGTGTAATGTAGTCAAGCACAATCCCGTGTGCGTCTGTAGTCCTGGATACACCGGTGATCCATTCACTGAATGTGAACCGATAAAAGAAGGTAAATTTGCCAACCGTTAGCGACAAAAGTACTGTAGTATTGCTCACTGCAAAATTGAAAAGTTCAGAGTGCGAGTGATACATTAATCATTGATCAATTTTCGCAGTTCCTACAACTACTGAAAATCCTCGCACTCCCTGTAACCCGTCGCCGTGTGGAGCTAATGCGCGATGCAATGAAAGGAATGGAGCCGGTTCATGCTCTTGCCTTCCCGAGTACTTCGGAGATCCATATACGGGCTGTAGACCCGAATGCGTAACCAATTCCGATTGTGAGCGCGCCAAGGCTTGCTTGAATAACAAATGTATCAATCCTTGCCCGGGCAAATGTGGTCAGAGCGCAACCTGTCAAGTATTCAACCATGCACCGTCCTGCAGCTGCTTGCCGGGATATACGGGTGACCCATTACTAGCTTGCGAGCGTGAAAAGGGTAAGCTGCTATTTGCTAAATGTCACGTTGCTCAAAATCAGAATCGAATTCTGTGATCATTGAACCTCATTTTGTATTCCATCCAATGTGTAGTATATGATGTGTACATCGACCCGTGTGAACCATCGCCCTGTGGACCTAATGGTATCTGTCGTGTGTTAAATGAGCATGCCGTGTGCTCTTGTCAAACTGGATTCATTGGAACTCCACCTTCTTGCCGACCTGAGTGTACAGGCAGTTCTGAATGTCAACAAAATAGAGCATGTGTGAACAACAAATGCGTTGATCCTTGTCCAGGAACATGTGGTCAGAATTCGAAGTGCCTCGTTGTAAATCACAATCCTATTTGTAGCTGCTCGAACGGTTACACCGGAGATCCGTTCGTACACTGTGAAAAAATTGAGTGTAAGTATGAGTCTGTAGACGAAAGATACTCCAGAAATAGATGTATGATAATTTCGATGAGTGATCGAAAATAGAGGCAGAGAGTAGGAACGTGTTTAATAAATTGCCATTCCAGTACCAACAACACCTGGCAAAGGAGCTGAAAATCCCTGCATTCCAAACCCGTGTGGTCCCAACTCTCAATGCAGGGTTATAGGATCGCAGCCTGCGTGCTCGTGTGCATTGAACTTCATCGGGCGTCCACCTAACTGCAAACCAGAATGTACAGATAATTCAGAATGTCCCAGTATTGCGGCTTGCATAAATCAGCGCTGCAAAGATCCATGCCCAGGAGCATGTGGTACTTTTGCACAATGCGCTGTACTAAATCATCAACCGCTCTGCTCGTGCCCAGATGGTTACGTTGGAGATGCAGTATTCGGATGCAGCTTAGCTCCTCCGTCGAGTAAGTAACATAAGATATACGGAAAGTTATGATTGAATGAAAGCAGCTCAGTGACGGTACACTCGATATGAAAAACGGTCGTTCTTATAGCTACGGAATACACACCGACAAATCCGTGCATGCCAACACCCTGTGGACCAAATGCGCAATGTCGGGAAAGGAATGGAGCTGCCGCGTGCGCCTGTGCTCCCGATTACATGGGAGATCCCTATGATAAACAAACAGGTTGTAGAAGAGAGTGTGAATCTAATGACGACTGTGCTTCTCATTCGGCTTGTGTTGGATTCAAATGTATCGATCCATGCCCGGGTACCTGTGGCACATTATCAATTTGTAACGTAGAAGCACATGTTCCACGCTGCACCTGTCCAACTGGATACTCCGGAGATCCGTTCTTTGCTTGTACCTTGGAATACATAGGTAAATAATATTATAACTCAAAATTCGAACCAATGTTGTTACTTTAAGAATAATCCAGAAGTCAAGGTTATTATTTAAATATATTTTAAGAAGTGAAACCGCATCGAGATCCATGTGCTCCGTCTCCGTGTGGGCCGAATAGTAAATGCCGTACCATCAACGAGCAAGCTGTATGTACATGTTTACCGGACTACATCGGTGTACCTCCATCATGTCGCCCGGAATGTATCGTTAATACGGAATGCCCAGTCGATTTGGCTTGTGTTAACAGAAAATGTTCAGACCCTTGTCCAAATACGTGCGGATTGAGGGCGCAGTGCGCTACGAAAAATCACAACCCAATTTGCACCTGTCCACCTGGATTCACAGGAGACCCTTTCACTCAGTGTTCTCCTCATAGTAAGTTGCTTGAAAACAAAGTTATGGAATATTATAATATGCAGGCGCTTGTAGGTAATTGCAATATGAAAGAAAGTATTCCGGAAATTTTGCATTTAACGTCTCGTCGTATGTCAACGTTTGATAAATACTCACACACGTGATTTCAGTACCGACTGAAATTTCGCCCACCGCAAGACCTCCATCCTGTACACCATCACCTTGCGGGCCTAATTCACAGTGTCAGATCATTTCTGGCAATCCTGCATGCTCGTGCCTCCCAAGTTATATCGGCGTTCCACCAGCATGTAGACCTGAGTGTGTTTTGAGCTCTGAATGCAAAAGTCATCTTGCTTGCATTAGTCAACGATGCCAAGATCCTTGCTCGGGATCATGTGGAGTCAGCGCCGAATGCCATGTACTAAACCATATACCAGTGTGTACATGCACCACAGGGTTCACTGGGGATCCATTTTCACAGTGTTCACCGATTCCAACAAGTAAATTGATCACTCAGTTATTCGTTTTAAAAAATTATGCAATCTACATAGCTGGAGGTTGTATCTTCAGCTCTATTTCACAGAATTTCAATTCACAAGCAACGAAGCATTCCAAATTCGATATATTAATCACTTCATTTTCATTTCAGCTACATTACCCACTGTTACCGATCCTTGCAATCCATCGCCATGCGGACCAAATGCTTTGTGCAGAGACGGAGATTGTGAATGTTTACCAGAATTTATTGGTAATCCATTCGAAGCCTGCAGACCTGAATGTATTCTCAACTCTGAATGTCCACGTGATAAATCTTGCTTACGAAACAAATGTAAAGATCCGTGCCCCGGTATTTGTGGACAGAATGCTCAGTGTGATGTTGTAAATCATATCCCGGTCTGTTCGTGCATCACTGGATATGTTGGAGATCCGTTCGTTAGCTGCCGCATAGACAACATTGGTATAGACTTTGGTTTATTACGAGACGGAAAAATGTATAACCGTTGACTGAAAATAATGTGCTGAATCCTAATATTACTTGCTCTGTTCAATGTAATTCACATCGTATATGCATGTTGCAGTACCCCAAGACAAGCTTGATCCGTGTTCACAATCACCATGCGGACCAAATAGCCAGTGTCGCAATTCCGAAGATCATGCTGTGTGTTCTTGTCTCCAAGGATACTTGGGGGCCCCACCATCGTGTCGCCCGGAATGTATTGTCAGTTCTGAATGCTCATCAACCAGAGCGTGTGTTAACAAAAAATGCACGGATCCATGCTTAGGCTCATGCGGACTTTATGCTCGATGTGAAGTAATAAACCACAGTCCAATATGTAGTTGTCTCTCGGGACAGACTGGAGATCCTTTCAGAAGTTGTTATGATATGCCAGGTATGAATGTTCATCATTAATTGCATTTGTCAATTCATTTCAATACTGAAATCTGAAACGAGCTGCTGTAGTTTCAAATAATTACAGTGAAGCTTCCTACAAAATGAACGAAGTGTAGTTACGTGTTATAAGTATTTAGGGATACATTATATTATTACAGAGCCAACAGAGTCACCGAAAATACCTGACGACCCCTGTCTTCCATCGCCATGCGGACCAAATGCAATTTGTCAAAATAACGGCGGTAACGCTGCCTGTTCTTGTCTTCCAACTTACATTGGAAATCCACCTTCATGTCGTCCGGAATGTGTTATAAACCCAGATTGCTCGAGCAGTGAAGCGTGCATCAATTCCAAATGTAGAGATCCTTGTCCAGGCTCCTGCGGAGAAAATGCCGAGTGTCATATAGTTAATCATGCTGTTACCTGCACATGCTCTACTGGATACACGGGAAATCCATTCGTGCAATGTGTTGTCAAAAAAGGTCCGTGACACTCACACAAGACATTCCAACTGTTGTAGATTTCTCACAGATTATCAACAATATTATCAACGAATGTCTCCGTGCCGAAAATTTAACATTTTTTCTGTAATTGCAGACGAGGTCTTGAACCCCTGCGAGCCATCTCCGTGTGGCGCAAACGCCATTTGCCAGCGTCGTGACAATGCGGGTGCATGCAGTTGCATCGAAGATTATTATGGAAATCCCTACGAAGGTTGTCAGCCAGAATGTATTCTAAGTCCAGATTGCCCGACAAACAAAGCTTGTGTTCGCAATAAATGTGAAGATCCTTGCCCCGGTGTTTGCGGTACCCTCGCACAATGCTCAGTTGTGAACCACATACCAACATGTATTTGTATGAATGGATACATCGGTGATCCGTTCACAGCTTGCACACTTCGGCCAATAACAGGTAAAATTAGAAATTACGCGTATTTGCTCAGAAAGAGAAAAACTGTGTAACATAATATCGGATTCAATTATTTTGCGTGTAATACCGTGTTCCGATCTTACAGAACCAACAGTTGCCGACCCATGCTCACCCTCACCCTGTGGACCAAGTAGCTTATGCCGAGTGGTTAATAACCAAGCCGTGTGCACTTGCCAAGAATTGTACATCGGTTCACCACCAAACTGCAGGCCTGAATGTGTCGTTAATTCTGAATGTCCTCAAGATCGTGCGTGCTATAAATTCAAATGTAACGACCCATGTCCGGGTACTTGTGGAATCGGAGCAAGATGTCAAGTCGTAAACCACAACCCGCTCTGCAGTTGTCCACATGGAATGACGGGTGATCCATTCTCGAGATGTTATCGAGAGCCAGGTAAAATACATACTAAAATTATTCCAATTCTCGAATTGAGCTTTCCAGCGGAAGATTACGAACAATGCGGGTATTATTGCGACAATCTACACATACTTTATGTATCGATCTATCCACTCACGATGTTATTTGCATTTGTTCACCAATTTCTACAGTTCCGCCCAAGATGGATCCAGCACCGAGGGATCCTTGCTTGCCAAGCCCATGCGGTCTCTATGCAGAGTGCAGGAATATCGGCGATCAAGCAGCGTGCTCTTGTCTGAAGAATTATATAGGTTCTCCACCAAACTGCCGCCCGGAATGTGTCGTCAATACAGATTGTTCGTCTAATCATGCTTGTATCTCGGAAAAGTGCAGAGACCCTTGCATAGGATCTTGTGGGGAGAACGCCGATTGCCGTGTCCAGAATCACATACCTACGTGTCTCTGCCAGCAAGGATTTACTGGGGATCCTTTCACACTTTGCTCAGCAGCCATAGGTTCGTCAGAGATATACTTACTCAATCTACATTGCGGCTTTTCTATCTGATTCTCTACTCTTGGCTTAACTGATATCTATAAAATGATTATTTGATTTCAGAACAACCGAAAGTGCCTGATGACCCGTGTAATCCATCTCCATGTGGTCCGAATGCTGAATGTATCAAAGGATCTTGTACGTGTCTACCAGACTACTTCGGAGATCCATTTTCGTACTGCCGTCCAGAATGTACAATGAATTCTGATTGTTCACGGGTTAAATCGTGTGCCAATCAGCATTGTATAGATCCCTGTTCTGGTACATGCGGATCCAATGCCCACTGCGACGTTGTCAATCATATTCCTATGTGCAGTTGTCCGGCTGGTACAACCGGTAATCCGTTCACTCTATGTAAACCGGATAAAACAGATGGTACGTAGTTTCAATGCACCGAAATAATACCGTGGTTAGATGATTCGGAGAATCGTTGGTTTCTAAGATTATGGCATGATCGCCAGTAGAACCTGATTGCTGGTTGAATAAATGCTTTCACGTCTTACGAAAAATAAAAACGAAGAGAAACATGACTGACGATTTTCGATAGTATCATTCAAAGGCAACGCTTTCATATTTTTATTTCAGACGAGCCAGTGGAACCCTGCACACCGTCTCCTTGTGGTCCAAATAGTATATGTAGAGTTGTTAATGACCATGCGGTGTGTTCGTGTCAATCAAATTTCATTGGCAGTCCTCCGTCTTGCCGACCAGAATGTATAGTCAGCTCAGAGTGTCCATTGACTCAAGCTTGCTTGGGCAATAAGTGTTTAGATCCATGCCCAGGTACTTGTGGACAAAATGCAAGATGTCAGGTGGTCAATCACAATCCGATATGCAGTTGCAGCGAGGGCCACACCGGAGATCCGTTTACTAGATGTAGTCAAAGACACGGTAATTATTGTCAATGATTGAATTAATACGGACCCCATAGGATTGGCTAACTTGGTACAGTTCCTAACGAGACATATTTTTCTGAATTGTAGAACCGCCTCCACCCGTAAATCCGTGCGATCCATCGCCGTGTGGGCCCAACTCTGAATGCCAAATCCGCGGAGAGAGTCCCGCGTGTTCGTGTTCCCAAAATTACATCGGAACTCCACCAAACTGTCGGCCAGAGTGTACAATTAATCCAGAGTGCGCGCCACAGCTTGCTTGTGTTAAACAAAAATGTCGTGACCCTTGTGTTGGTGTTTGTGGTTTAAATTCTCAGTGCTCCGTGATCAATCATCGACCTGTTTGTACGTGTCTCCAAGACTTCACCGGTGATCCATTCAGCAGTTGTCATCCAGTTGGTGAGTCCACTTCCGTTAATACAGCATGTTGCATGAATACCAATAAAACTGTTTGATTGATTGTAACAGACCTGGGTTGTTGCGTATCCCATGTTGAAAACAATCAATAGTTGCTTCTAGCTCATCAAGTAGGGCTCTAATTTGAAAGCCTGCTTGTTTAATTTGCTGGAGACACTCCCATAGATGAAAATTTGATCGGGCCTTGTTCAGCCTCGAACAGAATCAAAACCATAGTGTTTGCGTTTTCGAAATTGAATTCCTGCATACATGCGATGTTGTGTGGGAATATGCACCCTCACTTATGTTTTTGAACTTGTCCATCCTACGCGATATGACCTTTATAATGATAAAGTCCCTCTCTCTGGTAACATGACCGATACCTGCATTCGAAAAACAAACACTTCCGCATCATGCATATCTGTAAATAGATCATGCATAATCCCCCAATTTGTCCTCAACGAAAGTAATCGATGAAGGGTCTATACACAAATGCACACATGCGCTTAAACACCTGGGTAGAATAAGCAAAACCATTGGAGATGATAAAATGAACATGGAGTGGTCCCAAATTGCGTTTATCCCTGAAAGCTGTATGTTGCGGTTGCATATGATACAGAACCATCATGCGCATAACTCCCCCTGCCGGTTTTGGTCCGCCAATAAACTAATTGGTTGTATGAATTTATGAGTTCATGTAATTTGCACCCCAGAGACACTGCCCCCTAATCCCAAAACACGATTAAACCCTAGTTGTAGAAAACGGACACAAATTGACACAGCTACTATAGGATATAGCGCTAACAAGCACTTTAACAAAGCTGTGGAAGTTAATGCCTACTCAAAATGCCACTAAAATGAATTATAACATAAGAAACATGCAAAGTTGGTCAGAATACAGCAAATTCATAGTCCCTCCAAGCAATTGGAGCCCGGAATGAGGTTGACTAAATGCCACTGCCACTGCCCTATAACTCCACTTGCAATAGAAATCGTTTCACAGTGTTCACCTTCATCCTGCACAGTGCACTCGGCAATCACATGACATATTGTATCAGTCTGACCAGCTCATGTACACGACGCCTTACATATAAATATGAAAATGGCCCTCGAAAAATGTGATACCTAGATCTAGATGAACTGATGCTATTAACCGCGGTGCCGTTAATTTTGTACTAAAACCTAATCGCTGGGTAACCCATTAGATAGTCGCTATGTGAAGGTTTACATTGCCGAGAATATTTTTCTTTACAGTACGAGTAGAACCCCAAACAGAAATTAGGAATCCATGTGACCCGTCTCCCTGTGGCTCGAATGCCATTTGCCGTGAATATAATGGCGCTGGATCGTGCTCATGCCTTCCAGACCATATAGGAAATCCATACGAAGGCTGTCGCCCCGAGTGCATATCAAACTCAGATTGCATGTCAAATATGGCTTGTATCAACTCCAAGTGCAAGGATCCTTGTCCTGGAACGTGTGGCCTGAATGCACAATGCCATGTTGTTAACCATTTACCAACGTGTAACTGCAATTCGGGTTATACGGGTGATCCCTTCAGATATTGTACCCCACACCAGCAGCTTCGTAAGACCTTTTTTCACTCAGATTTATGTTAAAATATTCTCGAATTGTTTACAGCCAATGTTTGAACGTCTTTCCCACTATAGCTCTAATGGCTGATGTAGACCCATGCTACCCATCGCCCTGTGGACCCAATAGTAAATGTCGAGATGTAAATGGCCAAGGCGTTTGCTCCTGTTTGCCAACATACATTGGAAGTCCACCAAATTGTAAGCCAGAGTGCGTGGTAAATAGCGAATGCTCTCCAACATTGGCATGTGTCAATCAAAAATGCATCTCGCCTTGCCCAGAGCCATGCGGATTAAATACAGAATGCAAAGTTATTCATCACAGCCCCATTTGCAGTTGTATTGCAAAATATACAGGAGATCCTTTCACCAGATGTTTCCCACTTCCACGTAAGATTATTTGCCAACGAAATTCACTGCGCGTACAACCTAGTTATGTATATATACTTTAAACTAAGGAATATGGGATTTCAGAACCCCCAGCGGTACAACATGTAGACATCGATCCATGCGTTCCGTCCCCCTGCGGATTATATTCTGAATGCCGCAATATTAGGGGGTCGGCATCCTGTTCATGTTTATCAGCATACATAGGTGCCCCACCCAATTGCCGACCTGAATGTAGAGTAAATTCAGAATGTTCTATGAATTTAGCTTGTATCAATGAAAGATGTAAGAATCCATGCTTAGGATCATGCAGCAATACAGCCGTATGTAATGTTCGTAATCATGTCCCAATGTGCACTTGTCCCGAAGGCTATACAGGGGATCCTTTCAGTAGTTGTTATCCCAAGCCACCATCTCCAAGTAAGAATTTTACTCAATGGATAAATTCGAATCTTTGGTATATCAAGTGCCCGAAACCGAATTATTTGTTCTTCTAGCTGAACCAGCAATTCGTGATCTGTGCAATCCATCCCCGTGTGGCCCTAACGCTGTATGTGATAACGGGGCATGTACATGTTTGCCCGAATATAGAGGTGATCCATATTACGAATGTCGTCCAGAATGTGTCTTAAATTCAGATTGCTCACGTGAAACAGCATGCATTCGTAATAAATGCATAGACCCATGTCCAGGAACATGTGGACAGATGGCAGACTGTGTCGTATTTAATCATGTCCCTATGTGTAGCTGCCCTGCAAGAATGACAGGAAATGCCTTTGTACTTTGCTTACCATTCCGAGGTATGTCACTAGAACCAATCAAGGCCTTGGTCGAAAATTATGATACCTTAAAATCCAGTTGGAAAACCGACTGTATCCTATGTTAAAGATACAGGATACAGTCTCTAATGCAACTGGACTCGGGGATGTCATAGCCTTCGACCAAGTCGTCAAAATGTAAAACTAAAAAAATAGTAACGATTGACATAACGAGGAACTAACATTAGAATTATAACATTCCATGTGTGCGAAACGGAAGCATAAAGAGAAGAAAAACATTCTTTGCATACACTAGAAATTGTGATTCCATCCAATCAATACGATGGCAATGCGAGGGAGGGGGGGTTCTCTCGTTCCACGTACCCTTTTGACAAATGGCCCCCTGATAATGAAAAGACGTCCTTTTTCGTTTTAAATTTTGAATAACGAAATCTTATGAGCCACTTCATGAGCTCTACTCTGGCAATGATGCACCAAATCTAACGCTTTATATTCTGTTCAAACACCGTCCAGACATTTTAATACAGCACGAGACATTGTAATTTAAGCCAATTTCTTCCACGGGGTATATAGTTTCTTAGTGAATGATGTCAAAAAGTGATGTAGTACATCGGTAGTTCTTTTTCACTTTGGAGACACGGAATTCGAATTGTTGACTGATATTCAATTTTGAAAATATATCAGGTAGAGAAACGTAACTCATATAAGCTTATGTCTCCGTGTACAGAACCCATAGAGACGAATCCATGCCAGCCTAGCCCCTGCGGTCCGAATAGTGTCTGTCGAAAAGTAAATGAGCAAGCAGTTTGTTCGTGCGTACCAGGCTATATTGGGGCCCCACCCTCTTGTAGACCTGAGTGTACTGTGAGCTCTGATTGCCCGTTGAACGAAGCATGCAGTAATCAGAAATGCAGGGATCCATGTCCTGGCTCGTGTGGAATACGTTCTAGATGCGAAGTCATCAATCATAATCCGATTTGCACCTGCCCAGAGTTTTATACGGGTGATCCGTTCGTGAGATGCATTCCAAAACGTAAGAATCGGTTTACCTAACGATCTTATAGTTACCTAATCCACGAAGTACGATTCATTTTTCATATTCTTTCTTCTCAGCAATCGAAGACAAACCCATTCGAGTAAATCCTTGTCAGCCATCTCCGTGTGGGCCCAACGCTCAATGTCAAGTAATCAACGACTCACCTTCGTGCTCGTGTTTGCAAAATTACATAGGTGCTCCGCCAAATTGTAGGCCAGAATGCATAAGTAATAGCGAATGTAGTAGCCACCTGGCATGTATCAATCAGAAATGTAAAGATCCTTGTCCTGGCTCATGTGGGAACAATGCCGAATGTCGAGTCGTTAGTCATACACCGATGTGTGTATGCGTGCTCGGTTTCACCGGAGATCCATTTACTCAATGTTTGAAACAACGTAAGCTGAAACACATTTTTTCAATTTCATCTTAAAGTTCAGTTCTTTTGAATTTTAGTTTCAATTATTCAAAAATACTGTTTTCGATATAGCTCCTGTCGTTACTGAAGATCTCACTCCATGCACTCCATCCCCATGTGGTTCAAATGCCATTTGTAAGGAACATAATAAAGTTGGGTCTTGCACATGTTTGCCTGAATACATTGGAAATCCTTACGAAGGCTGTCGCCCAGAGTGCGTGATAAACTCTGATTGTTCATCGACTCTTGCCTGTATTCGATCCAAATGTCAAAACCCATGTCCAGGAACATGCGGACAAAATGCCGAATGCCAAGTTGTAAATCATTTGCCTTCGTGTACATGTATTCTCGGGTTCACTGGAGATCCATTCCGTTACTGTAATCGTGTAACGCAGCCTGGTAATTACATGCGATACCATCAAGAGCAGCTTATAGATAATTCCTTGCAATATTTTTCTTCACAATGTTCCATTCTTTAGTACAAGCAGATCCTGTGGATCCATGTAACCCATCACCTTGTGGGCCAAACAGTCAATGCCGCGTTGTCAATGGCCAGGGCGTATGTTCTTGTCAACCTCAATACGTAGGCAGCCCCCCAGGTTGCCGACCTGAATGTGTAGTGAGCTCAGAATGTCCTTTGAATAGAGCGTGCATCCGACAGAAATGTGTTAATCCGTGTCCCGGACCATGTGGATTGAACACTAATTGCGAAGTCTTGAATCACAGTCCGATTTGTGCTTGCAAACAAGGTTTCACTGGAGATCCATTTACAAGATGCTTTTCAATTCCGAGTAAGCAGATACCTCTGTTTCTTTCACGTTCGCAACATTTTTCCGATGAAAAGGGGCTAAAAGTATACCAAACTTTTTCCAGAACCACTTCCAGAGAAAGTTCCAGTGATAAATCCATGTGTACCTTCACCTTGTGGTCCAAATGCTGAATGTCGTGACATAGGAGGATCTCCCTCTTGCTCATGCATAGCTAATTATATTGGCAGCCCACCGAATTGTAGACCCGAGTGTACGATAAATCCCGATTGTCCAAGTAGTAGGGCCTGCATCCGAGAAAAATGTAAAGATCCCTGTCTCGGATCTTGTGGAATAGGATCTCAATGCAATGTTATAAATCATACACCCATGTGCACCTGTCCAGATGGGTATACTGGAGATCCATTCAATAACTGCTACCCCAAATTACGTAAGCAAAACTTGCGATTCTTCTTCAGAATCATCACATGAGCTTGATCGATAGTTAACATCCGATAATAATATTACAGAAACAGAAATAATAGAAACAGATCCCTGCAATCCATCTCCTTGTGGACCAAACGCGGATTGTAACAATGGCATTTGTACATGTTTACCCGAGTATCAAGGGGATCCCTACGCAGGCTGTCGACCTGAATGTGTTCTAAACGTAGATTGTCCGTTGAATAAAGCTTGTGGAAACAATAAATGTTTTGATCCCTGTCCTGGTACATGTGGGGAATATGCAATATGCAATGTTTACAATCATGTTCCAATGTGTAGCTGTCCACCAGGAATGACAGGAAATTCTTTTGTCTTCTGCTCACCTATAAAAGGTATGAGAAATATCATTTGGATTGTCGGTCTCTCATATATTTTCTAACCATTTCCTTCCGCTGCAGAGCTGGATGTCCAAAATCCATGCAATCCATCACCCTGCGGTCCCAATAGTCTGTGCCGTGAAATAAACGGGCAGGGTGTATGCTCATGTGTTCCGGGTTATATCGGAAGCCCTCCATCATGTAGACCCGAATGTGTAGTCAGCTCAGATTGCGGAAGAAACGAAGCTTGTAGTAACCAGAAATGTATCGATCCTTGCCCTGGAACGTGTGGCCGCAGGGCTCAGTGCCAAGTCGTTAACCACAATCCAATATGTAGCTGCCCTTCAGGTTTCACCGGTGATCCATTCCTGAGATGCGAATTCATCTGTAAGAACCTGTTAGAATTTTGTTAACATCAACTGATAGCAAACCCAGTCTGACATTACAATAAATTTTCTTAGTGCAAACCGAGGTTAAACCAGTGAATCCATGTCAGCCATCTCCTTGTGGTCCGAATGCTCAATGTCAAGTCATTAATGAAACTCCTTCATGTTCCTGTTCGCCACAATTCATTGGATCTCCACCAAACTGCAGACCAGAATGCGTCAGTAACAGTGAATGCTCTAGCCACCTGGCATGTATCAACCAGAAATGCAAAGATCCTTGCCCCGGCTCATGTGGTTTGAACGCAGAATGTCGTGTTGTTAGTCATACGCCAATGTGCATTTGTATTACCGGCTACTTTGGCGATCCGTTTTCTCAATGTATCATCAAACAATGTAAGAATAATTCTGATGAAAGTCATTCTGTTCGTAACATTATAGTAAGTGTATTTGTGACTATCAAGAACTCATGTCAATTTATACGATTTTAGCTGACCCAATTATTAGTGAAAAACTTTCTCCGTGCACACCTTCTCCATGTGGTTCGAATGCCATTTGCAGAGAACAAAATGGTGTGGGGTCGTGTACCTGCGTACCAGAATACATTGGTAACCCATACGAAGGATGTCGCCCAGAGTGTACAATAAATTCAGATTGCATATCTAGTCTGGCATGTATACGATCCAAGTGCCAAAACCCATGCCCTGGAACATGCGGCCAAAACGCTGAATGTCAAGTCATTAGTCACTTACCTAGTTGCACGTGCGTCCCTGGATTCACAGGAGATCCATTCCGTTATTGTCACCCACATCAACCGATAAGTAAGTGTTATACCGCATAATATAGAAATGGGGATTGGCTCACCGGCAAATAACGCTACTCCGAATAGATCAGTATTAATGTAAACCGATTCCCAACTCCTCACGAAAAGTCGCACTATTAATGACACTTATGATTATTAATCAAACTAAAGACCACTACGAATCAGAATACAGAAATGCACAATGAATACTAAAACTGAATAACACATGCCTATTAAAAAACATGTTGTAAACTGGAGTGAATATGCCCGCACGAATGCTGTTGAGTCAGATTAAAAACCGTGCATCGTAAAGCTGATGAATGATGCGATTCATATAACATTAGGATAGATACAACAAAAGTTCCAATAATATTACACCCCTAACGTTCAATGCAGAGATAACAAATAACATGAAGATTATTCAAAAAATTTGTGGTGTACGTAACAAGCATATCAGTAATCACTTAGCACTATCATTTTTAGACATAATTCTGCTATCATACCTATAGGACCTGTTGAAGCTCTCCGTCGAAGCGAGCTACTGTACTCATTAGCGCATTTCGGCAGGGTCGCTTTCATTGATCCTCACAGTATAATTAGCTTGTGATATAATGAAAGATGATTTTATTGTTTCCCGAATGATAATTTCATTTTCGATCAATATTACAATATAATTATATCATTGGTAGTACACAATTTTGATTCCCTAAAATTTACATCAGTCGAAGCTGATCCACAAGACCCGTGTGACCCTTCGCCATGTGGGCCGAACAGTCAATGCCGTGTTAGTAATGGGCAAGCAGTCTGCTCATGCCTTCCTGAGTATAGAGGAAGCCCGCCTGGTTGCAGGCCAGAATGTGTTGTGAGCTCAGAATGTGCAACAAATAGAGCGTGTATAAATCAAAAATGTGTCAACCCGTGCCCTAGTCCATGCGGTTTGAATACCAATTGCGAGGTCTTCATTCACAGCCCGATCTGCACCTGTAAACCTGGACATACTGGAGATCCGTTCACAAGATGTTTCCCAATTCCAAGTAAGATTATACCTATTTTCTGTTCGATCACCGCTTTCGTCAATTAGAAAAAATACCGAACTGCAACGTCCATTACCTTACAGAGCCTGAACCAACATTTGTTCAGCCAACAAATCCCTGCATACCGTCCCCTTGTGGACCTTATGCCGAATGTCGTAGT
The DNA here is from genome assembly GCA_963170745.1 of Phymatocera aterrima. Classification (NCBI taxonomy): domain Eukaryota; kingdom Metazoa; phylum Arthropoda; class Insecta; order Hymenoptera; family Tenthredinidae; genus Phymatocera; species Phymatocera aterrima. The sequence continues at coordinate 8,535,737 of OY720663.1, forward strand.
ATTGGTGGATCCCCATCGTGTTCTTGCTCCGCAAATTACATTGGCAGCCCACCTAATTGCAGACCAGAATGTATCATAAACCCAGACTGTTCAAGTAATAAAGCATGTATGAGGGAAAAATGTCAAGATCCGTGCCCCGGCTCTTGCGGAATCAATGCCCAATGTGGCGTAATCAATCATACACCTACGTGCACATGTCCAGATGGTTATACCGGTGATCCGTTCACCAATTGCTACCAAAAACCACCACGTAAGAACGAAATCTCATGCAACCATTAATACATCAGGGTGAGTAGGTATTAACAAAATGTACTTACAGCTGTCCAACAAATCGAAGCAGACCCCTGTAATCCATCCCCTTGTGGGCCGAATGCTATATGCAATGCAGGAACATGCACATGTTTGCCAGAATACAATGGAGACCCGTATTCTGGTTGTCGCCCAGAATGCGTTCTTAATACAGATTGTCCTTTAAATCGAGCTTGTGTACGAAATAAATGTATTGATCCGTGCCCCGGCACTTGCGGTCAAGATGCTCTGTGCAATGTATATAATCACGTTCCGATGTGCAGCTGTCCGGCAGGAATGAGTGGAAATGCTTTTGTTGTATGCTCTCCTGCTAGAGGTATGAACATTGTTGATACAAATTGGTTGGTTTCATCAGATCCGATCGTATTACTATTGATCATACTTCACTTACAGATCCGGTAGTAGAAAATCCATGCAATCCCTCACCGTGTGGTCCCAACAGTCAATGTCGAGTAATAAATCAGCAGGCAGTATGTTCATGCGTGCCTGGATATATAGGAAGTCCTCCCTCCTGTAGACCTGAATGTACTGTCAGTTCTGACTGTCCCAGAAATCAAGCATGCAGCAATCAGAAATGTATCGATCCATGCCCTGGGACCTGTGGTCACAGAGCCCAGTGTCAAGTCAGTAATCACAACCCTATTTGTAGCTGCCCGACTCGATATACTGGCGATCCATTCGTTAGATGCACGCCAATTCGTAAGGATTATCTATAACGATTCTTAATTCAGCCAAAATGATCTCAACATCAATCTATGCGCACACTTCAACAACCGAAAAATGATATTATGTTCTGAGGATTTTTAATGAAACATCAAGCTTCCACCATTGACAAACCTTTCGGGTTGAGGATCTCATGAATCCTAATCCATCGGTTGCAGTCTTTTGGATCAAACTCAATATAATTTTGCGAATGATGTACTGTTCTACATTAGACATATGTCGACGAATTATGATTTTGGATTTGCCTACTATACCTTCCGGTAATAATCCATTAGAAATTCGAAAAAATCATGTTTCGATGCTGTCTGTTGCGGGTAGATTGATGAGTAGGATTCACTTTGGTATGAAATAACGAACACGTGACGATATAACACGATTACTTTTTTCCAATACAGCTGATACACCAGTTGTAAAGGTGAACCCATGCCAACCTTCACCTTGCGGGCCCAACGCTCAATGCCAAGTGATAAACGACTCACCATCGTGCTCTTGCCTACCAGCGTTTACCGGGTCACCACCGAATTGTCGACCCGAATGTGTTAGCAACAGTGAATGCTCTAGTCACTTGGCATGCATTAATCAAAAATGCAAAGATCCATGCCCTGGCTCCTGCGGGGCTAACGCCGAATGTCGCGTGGTCAGCCACACTCCGATGTGTGTTTGCGTTATTGGTTATACCGGCGATCCGTTCACGCAATGTACTTTCAGACAACGTAAGATCGATCACATGAATTTGCGAATTTCACTGTCACTTCCTTCCAGCAATTATTAGAATAACTCATTTCATTCAACAGCTGATCCAATATTCGAGGACATATCTCCATGCACACCTTCTCCGTGTGGTTCAAATGCTATTTGCAAAGAACAGAACAATGTTGGATCTTGTACATGTTTACCGGAATATATTGGTAATCCTTACGAAGGATGTCGCCCAGAATGTGTTGTCAATTCTGATTGTGTTCCAAGTTTGGCTTGTATCCGATCCAAATGTCAAAATCCCTGCCCTGGTACTTGTGGTCAAAATGCACAGTGCCAAGTTATCAATCATCTGCCATCGTGTACATGTGTATCTGGCTTTACTGGAGATCCATTCCGTTACTGTCATCCAACACCCCAACCTGGTAAAATATCACACTGTTTTCTGTTATTACATCCAATTCCAATTACAGAATAATAAACATTACTTATCACCCAATAGTAGTAGAAGCAGATCCTGGAGATCCATGCAATCCTTCACCATGTGGGTCGAATAGTCAATGTCGCGTTGTGAACGGACAAGCTGTATGCTCCTGTCTTCCTGAATACATCGGAAGTCCGCCAGGTTGTAGGCCTGAATGTGTTGTGAGCTCCGAATGTCCAACGAACCGAGCTTGTATCGATCAAAAATGTGTCAATCCATGTCCGGCACCGTGTGGTCTAAATACCAACTGTGAGGTTTCCAACCATAGCCCGATATGTGCCTGTAAAGAGGGCCATACTGGAGATCCATTCAGTAGATGCTTCCCTATTCCAAGTAAGCAAGAGAGAATAGTACATTGAGCAGTCACGTATTAAAGACTTTTGAGTGTGCGATGGTAGCAACAATTTTACGGGTCCTAGTCGTGAATATGCTTTAACGGAATTACATCTCTATGAAACCTCCAATAATTTTGCGGTTAAATATGATCTTTTTTCGGATTATTATGAACTTCGCTCTGGTGTAAATCGAATGAATAAATGTGGCTGAGATTAATCATTATATTTATTTATGGGCGGCTCTCACTGCCACACCCTAATGCGAATGCCTTAGCCGTAGAACAATTTTATTCTTCTCTGTTTTATAAAAAATTCGGCTATGGCTAACTAGAGCGCACCTTTCAGTAAACACAGGATTGTTTAAATGAATCTTCAACGGAAATCAATTATGCGAGAAAAATCTGAGATCACAATTTCAATTGACAAACACATCCAACGCAATCATGCATAAGAAGTGCCCGATTTTATCAAAATTGTCACTACAATCGCCATTACTCTGCCGTTTGAGACGCTCAAAAGTCCTTAAATCGGTTCCTGGAATGATACACTATTAGGCATTTCGGCAACAAGCTAATACTATCCGCAACCTTGTTTTTGTAATCTCTGTCGCGAAATTTTTTTTCTTTGCGCAGCTTTTCTAAGTAGTCAACATTTTGGTAATCTTTGTGAAAGTATTTAATGTTGGTAGATTAAATTCTCAGTACACGTATAAAAAACTTTCCCTTCTCGTCCAGAACCTGTTCCAAATATAGAACCGGTACGCAATCCATGTGTCCCATCTCCGTGCGGACCCTATTCGGAGTGCCGTGATATTGGAGGCTCACCTTCGTGCTCTTGCTTGCCCACTTATATTGGCAGCCCACCAAACTGTAAACCGGAATGTTCTATAAATCCTGATTGCCCAAGCAATAGAGCATGCATGAGAGAAAAGTGCCGCGATCCTTGCGCAAGTTCATGTGGTCTGGGAGCTCAGTGTAGCGTTATCAATCATACTCCAATGTGTACCTGTCCCGAAGGATATACAGGAGATCCGTTCAGCAATTGCTACCCGAAACCACCATGTGAGGACACGCACAATATATGAGATTTTTGTATGACATAATCCGAGCTGGAGATTACGTTTTATATTCATATTTACAGTAGCCGATGTTGTGGAACCGGATCCATGTCATCCTTCTCCTTGTGGACCGAATGCTGAGTGCAACCAGGGCACATGTACCTGTTTACCAGAGTACCAAGGAGATCCTTATGTTGGGTGTAGGCCCGAATGCGTTCTCAATAATGACTGTCCTCTGAATAGAGCATGCGTGCGTAATAAATGCATTGATCCCTGTCCCGGTACTTGTGCACAAAATGCGCAATGTAATGTGTACAACCACGTGCCTATGTGCACCTGCCCTCCGGGAACGAATGGCAATGCATTCGTCTTGTGCTCTCCAGTTAGAGGTAATTAGATAATCTAGCTTCAAAATGATTTACCTCGAAGACACTCTTCTCAATATTTATTTCACATTTTATTATAGATCCTATCGTAACGAACCCATGCAATCCATCACCATGTGGACCTAACAGTCAATGTCGTACGATAAACGGGCAAGCAGTATGTTCATGTGCTCCCAGTTTTATCGGAAGTCCTCCATCTTGTAGACCCGAATGTGTAGTCAGTTCAGATTGTGAGAGAAACGAGGCATGTAGTAATCAAAAATGCATTGACCCATGTCCTGGTACTTGTGGTCACCGAGCGCAGTGCCAAGTTAATAACCACAATCCCATATGTAGCTGCCCTCCCAGATACACCGGTGATCCATTCCTCAGATGCGAGCAAATACGTAAGCACACCAAAAACGATCATCTTCTAGTCGGAAACAGTCGAATAATTTTCTCAATTCATGTCAAAGTAGATTCAGTAGATGTGATGAATGTTCCGTTTATAAGTTCATTCTATTCAGCTCTGTTGTAACGAATTTGTCTCCCGTTATCCGATTGATAGGGACTTTGATACATAAATTCAATATTCATTTATAGTAGATACACCAGTGATTCCTATAAATCCGTGCCAACCATCACCCTGCGGCCCTAATGCGCAATGCCAAGTCATTAATGAGTCGCCATCGTGTTCATGTCTGCCAGAATTTACGGGATCACCACCGAATTGTCGACCAGAATGTGTCAGTAATAGTGAATGTTCAACACATTTAGCATGCATTAATCAGAAATGTAAAGATCCTTGCCCAGGGTCATGTGGTGCCAACGCAGAATGTCGGGTAGTCAGTCATACACCGATGTGTGTTTGTAATATTGGCTATACCGGAGATCCGTTCACGCAATGTACTTTCAGACAACGTAAGATCAATAGCATCAATTTGGGAATTGTACTGTCCCTTCTATTCGGCAATTATGTGAATAACTTATTTTCTTCAACAGCTGATCCAGTATTTGAGGATATATCTCCATGTACACCTTCTCCGTGTGGTTCAAATGCTGTTTGCAAAGAACAAAACAAAGTTGGGTCCTGTACATGCTTACCAGAGTACATTGGTAATCCCTATGAAGGATGCCGCCCAGAGTGTGTGGTTAATTCCGATTGTGTGTCAAACCTAGCTTGCATTCGTTCTAAATGCCAAAATCCTTGTCCTGGAACATGTGGTCAGAGTGCAGAGTGCCAGGTTATCAATCATCTGCCGTCATGTACATGTGTACCCGGCTTTACTGGAGATCCATTCCGTTACTGTCATCCAACACCCCAGCCTGGTAAAATATCCTACTGTTCTCTGTTATCTCATTCAATTTCAATCATAGAATAATGAACATCATGTATTATCTAATAGTAATAGAAGCAGATCCTGGAGATCCATGCAATCCATCGCCATGCGGACCAAATAGTCAATGTCGCGTTATCAATGAACAAGCAGTGTGCTCATGTCTCTCGGAATATATAGGCAGTCCGCCTGGTTGTCGACCGGAATGTGTTGTGAGCGCAGAATGTCCGGCAAACAGAGCTTGTATCAATAAGAAGTGTGTTAATCCATGCCCTACTCCATGTGGCTTGAATACCAATTGCGAAGTGTCGAGTCACAGCCCAATATGTGCTTGCAAACCAGGACATACTGGAGATCCGTTCACTCGATGTTTCCCCATTCCAAGTAAGACGACTCATTTCATCGCGACAGTAACAAAGTCTCATTGTATAACGAAACACTTCGCATTGACAAATAATTGGAATCTGGAGAGCTTTTTTTCATTTTGCTTCAGAAGACCAGTTGATCTTCGCGTTTTCGACGTTCAACACACTTTCTACCTCATGTTTTATTATCAACTTGATTCGACACAGTACTCACAATATTTATATTAGTTGATATTCAATTTCCAATCATTCCAACATTTTTAAATTCATGTCTTCCGCCTCTTAGAACCTCCACCAGATATACTTCCGGCTCAAAATCCATGTATACCATCGCCATGTGGACCTTACGCGGAATGTCGTGATATTGGTGGATCACCCTCGTGCTCCTGCTTGTTAAATTATATTGGCAGCCCACCCAATTGTAGACCGGAATGTACCATAAACCCGGATTGCCCTAGCAATAGAGCATGCATGCGAGAAAAATGTAGGGATCCTTGTTCTGGATCATGTGGTATAGGAGCTCATTGTAACGTTATCAATCATACTCCGACATGCACGTGCCCCGATGGTTATACAGGAGATCCATTCAGCAATTGCTTCCCCAAACCGCCACGTAAGGATAGATCAATTTACAGCTGATACATTTTTTTGAAAGATATGTAGTTCAACGAGAATCAAGAGACGAGACGTTACGTATTCATACTTGTAGTGGCCGATGTTGTGGAACCTGACCCATGTTATCCTTCTCCATGCGGGCCGAACGCTGAGTGCAATCAAGGCGTATGCACCTGTCTATCGGAATATCAAGGAGATCCTTATGTAGGCTGTAGACCAGAATGCATTTTAAATATGGAGTGTCCGCTAAATAGAGCTTGCGTACGTAACAAATGTATTGATCCCTGCCCTGGTACTTGTGCACAAAATGCACAATGTAATGTGTACAATCACGTGCCCATGTGCAATTGTCCTCCGGGAACAGATGGAAATGCATTCGTATTGTGTTCTGCCGTTAGAGGTAATTTGGTCATTCTCTCACTTCTCTATGCCAACTTGCGTGAAATCTCCTAATACCGTTTATAACTTTCTCACAGATCCCGTTGTGTCAAACCCATGTCATCCATCGCCTTGTGGGCCCAACAGTCAATGCCGTATGATAAATGGGCAAGCAGTATGTTCGTGTGCACCCAGTTTTATAGGAAGCCCACCATCTTGTAGACCAGAATGTGTAGTAAGCTCTGATTGCGAAAGAAATGAAGCATGCAGTAACCAAAAATGTATTGACCCATGTCCTGGTACTTGTGGCCTTCGAGCTCAGTGCCAAGTCAACAACCACAATCCTATATGTAGCTGTCCCTCAAGATATACCGGTGATCCATTCGTCAGATGTGAATTGATACGTAAGAATCTTACCCAAGCACATACTTTATCGACAATTATGGCATTTTCGTTTGACTGTCCTCAGTGTGCACTGTGTATGAGTGCAGTTTCTCTAATTTCTTAGACCGTTCATTAGTAAGAATCTCGGAAAACGACACTCAGCTCGCACTGATGGCAGTCAAACAAAAACTCTATTAGTAATTGAATCTCTCTCCGCCGTGGAAAGTGATCAAATATTCCATTCCAAATTACGTACTAGAGTAATGAATCGCGAATATGATTATCGAAGTCCATACACCCCGTGAATATTGTTCTGCCGTTGAAGCATCAGAGTTCTGAAGCATCGGAGTTTCAGTGAATTTTTGTCGTATTGGTCTTATCGTGTGTATAAATTCACGGGAAAAACTTGCTCAACATTTGATTCATCAAGATTCATACTCTCAGAATATCCGAACTCGAAATATTGTCTTAAATTACATCGTGAAGAAAGCTTTCATTTATGAAAATCCAAAATTATTACCAAAATTGACATTTATATTATATGTATGCAAACCTTTCATGTGCAGTTGAGACACCAGTAGTGCATATAAATCCATGCCAACCATCTCCATGCGGTCCGAATGCTCAGTGTCAAGTGATCAATGAATCACCATCTTGCTCCTGTCTGCCAGAATTTACAGGATCCCCACCAAACTGTAGACCAGAATGTGTTAGTAACAGCGAATGCTCTAGTCATTTGGCATGCATTAATCAGAAGTGTAAAGACCCTTGCCCTGGATCTTGTGGTGCGAATGCAGAATGCCGAGTCGTCAGTCACACGCCAATGTGCGTTTGTAGCACTGGCTACACCGGTGATCCATTCACTCTATGTAGCGTGAGGCAACGTAAGTCTGATTGAGTGACTCAGAAATTGTATAAATTCCTCGATTTCGTTTACTGAATGCATATATTTTTCTTTAGCTGATCCAATAATTGAGAACATATCTCCGTGCACACCTTCTCCGTGTGGTTCGAATGCTATTTGCAAAGAACAGAACAATGTTGGATCTTGTACATGTTTACCAGAATACATTGGGAATCCATATGAAGGATGTCGTCCAGAATGTGTAATCAATTCTGACTGTGTTTCAAGCCTTGCTTGCATTAGATCGAAATGTCAGAATCCTTGTCCAGGAACTTGTGGTCAGAATGCTGAATGTCAAGTTATAAATCATTTGCCTTCGTGTACATGTTTTACTGGATATACCGGGGATCCATTCCGTTATTGTAGTCCAGCACAACAACCTGGTAATATTTCCGAAATTTCACGATTCAATCCAAAGTTCTCTCACATAAAACATTACACCAATGTCATATTTTCCTGCAGTGGTAGAAGCAGATCCTGGTGATCCATGTAATCCATCTCCTTGCGGGCCGAACAGTCAATGTCGCGTTTCTAACGGACAAGCTGTGTGCTCATGCCTTCCTGAATATACAGGAAGTCCCCCAGGATGTAGGCCCGAATGCGTCGTGAGCTCCGAATGCCCAACGAACAAAGCATGTGTCAATCAGAAATGTGTGAATCCATGTCCTAGCCCATGCGGTCAAAATACGAATTGCGAGGTTTCGAATCATAGTCCTATATGTGCTTGTAAGCAAGGATTCACCGGCGATCCATTCACGCGATGCTTCCCTACTCCACGTAAGCAGCTGCTCAAATCTTGACTACCTAATATGTTACATTGCACGTGAAGGCGCTATTCTATGAACAAATGTATTTCAGCACCACCACCAAACCCTGTTTCGATCCAAAATCCATGCGCGTCTTCTCCCTGTGGCCCACATGCAGAATGCCGCGATATCGGAGGCTCACCTTCGTGTTCATGTTTGCCCACTTACATTGGTAGCCCACCAAACTGTAGACCTGAATGTACCATAAATCCAGATTGTACCAGCAGTACTGCTTGCATCAGAGAAAAGTGTCGAGATCCTTGTCCCGGTTCATGTGGTATAAGTGCTCATTGTACAGTAATCAATCACACTCCGATGTGTACTTGCCCGGAGGGTTATACCGGAGATCCATTCAGTAGCTGTTATCCGAAACCACCAACACGTAAGATTGAATAATTGAAATCTATTGAACAATATGCAATGTGACTCTGAAGTCTGAGACATGAGTACACCAGACACATTTGGATGAAAATTTGAGTTGAGAAATTGTTTTAGCCGGTTAGAATTGTTCTCTTAACATAAGAAATCGCCTAAACATTCCTTTTTCGGCAGATGGCACATACAAAAAAGACCAACCGGGTTTCATCATACATGTAGTAATTGCATCAAGGCCTGTGCAGATTTTAATTCTGTGCAGTGTAACAGATTGTGGAATATTTCAAATGTGACTCGTGTGTTTCTGTCCAAGTCCACAGTCGTGGTAGTGCATATCGTTAAAAAGTCGGTATTTTCAGAACCCGAGGCCGATGAAACAGACCCTTGCAATCCATCTCCCTGTGGGGCTAATGCTCAATGCAATGGTGGTTCTTGTACATGTTTACCAGAATATCAAGGTGACCCTTATTCAGGGTGTCGGCCGGAATGTGTTCTCAATACAGATTGCTCGTCAGATAAGGCTTGCAAAAATAACAAATGCATCGACCCTTGCCCTGGTACTTGCGGTCAAAATGCGCAATGCAATGTCTTCTACCATGTTCCCATGTGCAGTTGCCCAGTAGGGATGACAGGAAATGCATTCGTATCATGCACGCCATTTAGAGGTATGACTATTTTCTGTACTACTTAACACAACGACGTATTTCATTTGATATATGAGACTCTGATCGTGAACATTGAACCCTCCAATAGAACCTGTAGTTACACATCCCTGCAATCCATCGCCATGTGGACCAAATAGTCAATGCAGAGAAATTAATGGTTTGGCGGTATGTACATGTGTCGTTGGATATATTGGAAGCCCACCAACATGCAGACCCGAATGTATTGTGAGCACAGATTGTGGTCAGGCCGAGGCATGCATAAACCAAAAATGCAGGGACCCTTGCCCAGGCACTTGTGGAAAAGGAGCTACATGTCAAGTCATAAATCATAATCCTATTTGTAGTTGTCCTCAGCATCTATCGGGTGATCCGTTCATCAGATGCTCACCGATAAGTAAGACACCAATTTTTGATCTTCGGCCACAATAGATTTTACGTTGTCTGTGCTGTACGAATATATTAATGAATACTTTCAGTGCACGATCCTATTCCTGAGGCAGATCCATGCCGACCATCACCTTGTGGACCTAATGCCCAATGTCAAGTTATCAATGATTCTCCGTCGTGCTCTTGTTTCCCTGAATTTATCGGATCTCCTCCAAATTGTAGACCGGAATGTGTCAGCAATAGCGAGTGTACTAGCCGCCTTGCTTGCATCAATCAAAAATGTAAAGATCCTTGTCCTGGCTCATGCGGAGCAAATGCCGAATGCAGGGTAGTTAGCCATACGCCAATGTGTACTTGTACTATAGGCCACACGGGAGATCCATTTACTCAGTGCAATATCGAACAAAGTGAGCATCCAACATAATGAAAGTTTATAATTTATCACATGACCAATGCAATGATAATCCTCGTGGTTTATTCTAGTCCAACCGATGGCAAATCCGTTACCATGTACTCCATCCCCGTGCGGCTCCAACGCCATTTGTACAGAAAGGAATGGTGCAGGAGCATGTTCTTGTTTACCAGACTATATCGGGAACCCGTATGAAGGTTGTCGCCCTGAATGTGTGATTAACTCAGACTGCATACCAAGTAAAGCGTGTATTCGTTCAAAATGCCAAGATCCGTGTCCAGGAACTTGTGGGCAAAATGCAGAGTGCCACGTGATAAATCATCTACCATCTTGCACCTGTAATATTGGATTCACAGGAGACCCATTCCGTTACTGCAATAGAGAACGAGACACAAGTACGTTTACACGCAACTCGATTATGAGCTAGTTCATAAATGACCGAATATTTTCTACAAATGTTTGAATTCAATCACAGTTATCGAAGCCGATCGAACCGATCCGTGTAACCCTTCACCTTGTGGACCGAACAGCGTGTGTCGTGAAAATAATGGTCAAGCTGTCTGCTCTTGTTTACCAACATATAGTGGCTCACCACCCGGTTGTAGACCCGAATGTGTCGTAAGTTCTGAATGTCCCACGAATAAAGCTTGTGTCAATCAGAAATGTGCTGACCCATGTCCGGATCCGTGTGGACGTAATGCGAACTGTAAGGTTATAAACCACAGTCCTATATGCACCTGTCGACAAGGGTTCACTGGAGATGCGTTTTCATCTTGCTTCCCAATCCCGCGTAAGAATCGAAGTAATTTTGCGAAATAATGGAGAAAACAGAATGCAAGTTAATCATCTGAAATTCTTGTAGGACCACCAATCGAAAGTCAGCCACCTATCCAAAGAGATCCATGTCTACCTTCACCCTGCGGTTCATATTCTCAATGCCGAGATATTGGCGGAACACCTTCGTGTTCCTGCTTAACTACTTATATAGGAACACCTCCAAACTGTAGACCTGAATGCACAATAAATTCAGAATGTACTAGCAATATGGCATGTATTCGGGAAAAATGTAGAGACCCATGTCCAGGATCTTGTGGTTTAGGAGCAAAGTGTGAAGTTATGAACCACACTCCGATTTGTACATGCCCGGACGGTTACACGGGAGATCCATTTAACAATTGTGTTCCAAAACGACCAGTCCGTAAGTCTAGCTTTGCATTACCAATCTATGAATTTGATTCTCCCCACTTTCTCATATTTTCAAAGTGATATCTCGATATCTCTTCTATTTTTCTCACTTGAATTTCAATATATTTATATTTTATAGCCGATGACCCACCCGCGGTAGCCGATTTATGTAATCCGTCACCATGTGGGTCAAATGCAATTTGTCAAGAAGGCACATGTTCTTGTATACCAGAATACCACGGCGATCCTTATAGCGGATGCCGGCCAGAATGTGTTGTGAATGATGATTGTTCTCGTGACAAAGCTTGCGTCCGCAATAAATGTTTGGATCCATGCGTGGGTACTTGTGGACTGAATGCATTGTGCATAACGTCAAATCACGTCCCAATGTGCAGTTGTCCGCAAGGAATGATGGGAAATGCTTTCGTTCAATGCTTGCCAGTGCAAGGTATCTATTCCCCTTCGGTCAAGTTCCATTCTGAAATACATTCATCCCTGTATGCCATAGATATTACGAATTCTAGAAAACTTTCATAATCAGTGAATCCACACGAGTTCATAAATTTATGTCTTAAAGTGATGTCTATTAACACGAACAGTTAAAATTGACCACAAAGTTCCGCATTTACATTGAATCTCATTTCATTAGCCGACATCATCACAAATCCTTGCTCACCGTCACCGTGCGGACCTAATAGTCACTGTCAGGAAGTTAATGGACTAGCTATATGCAAATGTGTACAAGGATACATTGGGAGTCCACCCACCTGCCGACCAGAATGTACACTTAGCTCTGATTGTGCGCAAAATGAAGCTTGCATTAATCTGAAATGTAAAGACCCATGTCCCGGAACTTGTGGTCTCAGGGCTCAATGTTCAGTCATTAGTCACAATCCGATATGTATTTGTCCTCAAGGCATGACAGGAGATCCATTCCGGTCTTGCACTCCAATTCGTAAGTTTGAATTTTTGCTCAAGGAAATTATTCCCTTGCAATCTCGTAACATCGTTGTATATAATGTATGTTACTGATTTCGAAAACAGCTCAAATTCAACAAGAACCGGTCAATCCGTGCCAACCATCACCTTGTGGACCAAATGCCCAGTGCCGAGTCTTGAATCAATCACCTTCATGTTCTTGTTTACCTGAATTTACCGGTGTCCCACCTAACTGTAGACCTGAATGTGTCAGTAACAGCGAGTGTCCGAGTAATGAGGCTTGCATCAATCAAAAATGTAGAGATCCATGCCCGGGATCGTGTGGATCAAATGCCGAGTGTCACGCCTTCAGCCATACACCAATGTGCACTTGTATCTCAGGTTTTACGGGAGACCCATTCACACAGTGTACCATAATTCAACGTGAGCGATTTTCTTTACATATAAATTCAGTGATCGAATTTGTTCCTATAACAATCTGGTGATTCTTGTTTCATGCATGATACTAATTTATATCCTCGAGCCTGATATTATCCGTGTTATTAGATGAATAACACCGCAGCAAGCTTAGAATCAGATAAATACCGATCTACTTCTTCCCTAGCAAACATTGAGGAACGGCCAACCCCATGCAGACCCACACCATGTGGAGCAAATGCAATGTGCAAGGAACTAGGTGGAGCTGGATCATGTTCATGTTTACCTGAATATATTGGTAACCCCTATGAAGGATGTAGACCAGAATGTGTCACGAATTCCGATTGTGCATCCAATCTTGCTTGCATCAGATCTAAATGTCAAGATCCTTGTCCAGGATCTTGTGGCCAGAATGCTCATTGCCAAGTTATAAGTCACGCGCCAACTTGCACTTGCATTGAGGGTTATACCGGCGATCCTTTCCGTTATTGCAATATCCAATCACCAATCGGTGAGACTTTTCATTCTAGTTATGGAGTAGCGCTAGAAATGAGGTGATTATAAAACTAATCATATTTCCACAGTATACGAAGAAGAAAACCGAGATCCGTGCAATCCGTCCCCTTGTGGGCCAAATAGCGAGTGTAGAGTCAACAATAATCAGGCAGTTTGTTCATGTCGTCCTACGTATACGGGCAGCCCTCCAGCTTGCCGCCCTGAATGTGTAGTTAGCTCAGAGTGTTCTTCAACTCGTACTTGTGTCAACCAGAAATGTATAGATCCGTGTCCAGATCCTTGTGGCAGAAATGCACAATGCAAAGTCATCAATCATAGTCCCATATGCTTTTGCGTAAATGGCTATACCGGAGATCCATTTTCACAATGTTTCCCCATGGTCGAAGGTACGTTGTTGGTCTTCTATAGAATATTTGGAGTACCTGATTTTTATTTTCATTATAATCATACCATTTTCTGAAATTGCTGGATTCCTTGAATCACAGACAGTTTCGTGTTCTGATTGTTCCCTTTTTTAAAACTACAACTCGTTACAGCGAAACCATCCCAGCCACCTGTCATGAGAAATCCTTGTATTCCTTCACCTTGTGGTGCGAATGCTGAGTGTCGACCTGTTGGTGATACACCGTCATGCAGTTGTTTACAAAATTACGTAGGCAGCCCACCAAACTGTAGACCCGAGTGCACAATAAATGCGGAATGTTCCAGTAATACGGCTTGTATTCGAGAAAAATGTAGAGACCCATGTCCAGGATCGTGCGGATTCAATGCCCAATGTGCGGTGATAAATCACACACCAATGTGTATGTGTTTCGAAGGTTATACTGGGGATCCGTTCACCGATTGTCAAATCCAACCAATCCAACGTGAGTCAATTTGTGATACCAGCAGGAATAGGTTTCTGTAATCTTGTGTTATAATATTGTTATATTTCCTCAAACCTTCTGACCGAGACAAATGATATCTTCTCTTAGAAATCAATGTAGAATCAGATCCATGTAATCCATCTCCATGCGGGGCGAACGCTCAATGTGACAATGGCATTTGTACCTGTTTACCCGAATACCAAGGAGACCCGTATGCGGGATGCCGCCCGGAATGTGTTCTCAATTCCGATTGCCCTCGCAACCGAGCTTGCATTCGTAACAAATGTTCGGATCCTTGCCCAGGGACATGCGCAAGCAATGCTATCTGCAGTATGATAAATCATATCCCTATGTGCAGTTGCCCAGAAGGATTCGAGGGGAATGCTTTCGTATTTTGCACTCCTATTCATGGTACTTTACCCATTGTCTGTTACACTCTCCATATTTCGCCTGGATTGAATCAATCAATCAATCAATCCATCTATTTATGATTTTCAATAGCTCCGGCAGTTTCATCACCATGTAATCCTTCACCGTGCGGACCAAATAGTCAATGCCGAAGTAACAACGGTCAATCAGTATGTACTTGCGTCCCCGGTTTTATCGGAAGTCCACCATCATGCCGACCTGAATGTGTCGTTAGTTCCGACTGCGCACAAAATGAAGCCTGTAATAATCAGAAATGTAGAAATCCTTGTATTGGCACATGTGGCTTGGGAGCTCGATGCGAAGTTGTTAATCACAATCCGATATGCCATTGCCCTGTGAGATATACCGGCGACCCATTTCTGCAATGTTCTCCAATACGTAAGACCCATTGTATTATCCAATCATTATTTACATGCGATCATACATACATCTTACCAATTGCAACGATTGTTATTTCCAGCTGAAATTCCCGTTGAATCAGTCAATCCTTGCCAGCCATCTCCTTGCGGTGTGAATGCTATATGCCAAGTAATCAACGATTCTCCATCGTGTTCCTGTTTATCAGAATTTATCGGATCACCACCAAACTGTCGACCCGAGTGCGTCAGTAATAGCGAATGTTCTAGTCACCATGCATGTATCAATCGAAAATGCAAGGACCCATGCCCAGGTTCATGCGGTAATAACGCGGAATGCCGTACTGTAAGCCATACGCCAATGTGCTTTTGTTCCATTGGCTACACAGGAGATCCATTCTCCCAATGCTTCAGCAAGCCAAGTGAGATATGCTACATTTATCATCACAATCTACATAACCATTTTCATAACAGATCCGATGAAATGACTGCTTGAAAATGAATTCATTAAAATTTCGACCATCTCAAGGAAATCAAATTATTTGCCCCGAAAATGTGACCAGTCATTTTTCATTCTTGCGTAATAATTATTTTTGAGGTATTCATTGCGCATACATGCGGACCGAATTAGAATGATCATCTGAAAGGTTTGATAATATTTGCAGTTGATGACGTTGTCGATAAACGACCGACTCCGTGTTTGCCATCTCCGTGTGGACCTAATGCCATTTGTATGGAACGTAATGAAGCAGGGTCATGCACTTGCCTACCTGAATATATCGGAAATCCCTACGAAGGCTGTAGACCAGAATGTGTTCTCAATTCAGATTGTCCATCTAATCTTGCTTGCGTCAGAGCCAAATGCGTAGACCCGTGTCCAGGAACTTGCGGAACAAATGCAGAGTGTCGCGTAGTTAGCCACCTTCCAACTTGCTCTTGCTACGTATCTTACACGGGAGATCCTTATCGATACTGTTCATTACAACAACCAATAAGTAAGTTTTACTTACCTGAAACTGCAATTTATGATTTTCAAACGTTAAGTATTTCAAGTTCATCAAATTTTCCTCTCATTTGATTCCTCATTCTTTCACTGTTATCGCTGTTATTAGTTGCTGCAGACAAGTCTGACCCATGCAGTGAAGCTCGTTGCGGTCCCAATAGTCAGTGTAGGGTGATAAATGATCAAGCAGTTTGTTCCTGTCTCCCCACATACATTGGCAGCCCACCATCATGCAGACCAGAATGTGTTGTTAGTGCTGAGTGTTCTTCAGACAAAGCATGTGTGCAACAGAAATGCAAAAATCCATGTCCAACGCCATGTGGTCAAAATTCCGACTGCAGAGTAATAAATCACGCTCCATTATGCAGTTGCAGACCAGGATTTACGGGTGATCCATTCACCATATGTTTGCATACACCATGTAAGAACCACTTTATCTCAATACGATTGGAATATAATGATCTATATCATTTGACCACGTTCGTCATGTAAAAATAACGTGCGGAAAAAATTGCAGTGACATCACCAGGTCAGGATGAAATTATTCAAAGAGATCCTTGTATTCCATCACCGTGCGGGCAATACTCTGAATGTCGAAACATAGGAGGAGTTCCGTCATGTTCTTGTCTGACCAATTACATCGGAGGCCCTCCGAATTGCAGACCTGAATGCACAATCAATCAAGAATGCCCGAGTAATCTTGCATGTATACGAGAAAAATGTAGAGATCCTTGCCCAGGATCATGCGGTCTATTGGCTCAATGCCATGTAATGAGTCATGTTCCAATATGCTCTTGTATTCAAGGGTATACTGGAGATCCGTTTAGTAACTGCTTCCCGAACCCGCCACGTAAGACTGATTTAACATATTTTCTTGCTGTCATATTTCCTCTCATGAAGTCTACAATGGAACTTAATTACAGCACCGGCAGCTGACGTGACAGACCCATGTAATCCTTCCCCCTGCGGGCCGAATGCACAATGTAACGATGGTATATGTACATGCTTACGTGAATATCAGGGAGATCCTTACGCAGGCTGCCGGCCAGAATGTGTTCTAAACACAGAGTGCCCTCTCGACAGAGCATGTATTCGCAATAAATGCGTAGATCCTTGCCCTGGAACTTGCGGCCAAAATGCTATATGCAATGTATATAATCACATACCAATGTGCAGTTGCCCTCCAGGAATGACCGGAAATGCCTTCGCTTTATGTTCTATACAACACGGTACGGGGAGACAGAATTTTACCAGTTTCTCAATGTGTGAAACTTCGTTTTCACGATATAACCCAAAATACTATATCGAAACAATGTAATAATTACAGCCCCCGTCGATATGGACCCATGTATTCCATCTCCGTGTGGACCAAACAGTCAATGCAGACAGAGTAACGGACATGCAATATGTTCGTGTGTGATTGGTTATATCGGTGCTCCACCGACTTGTAGGCCTGAATGTTCTGTCAGCTCAGATTGTGCGCAGAACGAAGCTTGTAGTAATCAGAAGTGTCGTGACCCATGTCCCGGAACGTGTGGAATCAGTGCAAATTGCGACGTTATTAATCACAACCCGATTTGTAGTTGTCCCGCTCATTTGACGGGAGATCCATTCATACGATGCTCACCAATTCGTAAGAATACTTGCTTTATATTCTTTCACCATGAAATTACAACTTTCCAATAATTAATTGTTTGGTAATTAGACATTCTGTCAACATAACGTGAATTGTAAAAATTATCCCGATGAAAGTTGTAATTTGATAGAGATAAAATACGAAGTACATTACCATGACTCATGAATATTCCATGCATGTTCAAGCTGTGAAACCAGTGGAACAAGTGAATCCATGTCAACCATCACCTTGCGGTCCCAATGCACAATGTCAAGTTATCAATGATTCACCATCTTGTTCATGCTTACCTGAATTTACTGGAGCACCACCTCAGTGCAGGCCAGAATGTGTTAGTAACAGTGAATGTACGAGTCAACTGGCGTGCATCAATCAAAAATGCCGAGATCCGTGCCCTGGTTCTTGTGGATCTAATGCAAATTGCCATGTTATCAGTCACACGCCGATGTGTGTCTGTCCCATCGGCCATACTGGAGATCCGTTTACGCAATGCGTACAGCAGAGTAAGATTCTTTCTGAAACTTGAATATCTAACTACTTAGAGTAGTCTCAGCCTGATTCGCTAATCCTCAACTTAGTGCAAATGTCATCTTCCTCTGATATTAAATTCGATGCATTCTAGTTGATATAATACCGAACGAATCACCGACTCCTTGTATGCCATCTCCTTGCGGGGCGAACGCAGAATGCAGAGTACAACAAAACGCTGGCTCTTGTACATGTTTGCCAGAGTACATTGGCAATCCTTACGAAGGATGCAGACCAGAATGTGTCGTAAATTCGGATTGTTCATCGAACCAAGCATGCATCGGATTGAAATGTAAAAATCCTTGCCCAGGAACGTGTGGTCAAAATGCCGAATGCCATGTGATAAATCATGCGCCAACATGTACTTGCTTCGAAAGATACACTGGCGATCCTTTCCGCTATTGTCACCCAATTTCAGAACCCAGTAAGCAATCTGATCTGCCAACCATATGATTTCCCAAACGTAAGATATTAATGTGTAATATTTTTACCAGCAGTTGCAGCTGATCCAATCAATCCCTGTGAGCCATCGCCGTGTGGTCCCAATAGTCAATGTCGGGAAATCAACGGCCAGGCCGTTTGTTCTTGTCTTTCAACTCACATAGGCAGTCCACCTAATTGTAGGCCTGAATGTGTCGTAAGCTCGGACTGTCCGTCAAGCTTAGCATGTATTAAAACAAAATGTATTAATCCTTGTCCTAATCCGTGTGGAGCAAACACGATATGCAATGTGATTAATCACAGCCCCATATGCATCTGCAAACGTGGATTTACTGGAGATCCATTCACACAATGTTTCGGGATTCCACGTAAGAATAATTGCAATATCATTCCTTTAGTATAGAATTGACAAATTTTATTCATTGCTTTTAATATATTGCTGGGTCCTGATGAAATCAAGACGAATTTTATCGGACTGATTTAAAAAAAGATGTATTTCCGGAAGACGAAGACAGAAATAGCGAATGTCTAATAACAGTAACCTTATCGTCCGCTGTTTTTGTCTGTCTTTGTGATACATGACTTATCGAACCGGGCTAACAGGATATGTCCTCTTCGTCAGGGCATGTCCATATGGTTGTAAAATTCTCAATTGAAGAATTTGATACCGTTTACTGTATTACTACCAAACACAAGATACCGGATAGTTATTTCTGTGCTATCTCCGTCGAAAACTCCACAAAAATCAAGTTTTCGACGAAGGTAACGCAGAAGATGGGATGTGTGGCGCGAGCGCATATAGGGACTCCGTGACTGGTGGACGTGGCGCACTCGCCTTCGACTCGTGCGACACTCTACACTCGTCAAAGAATCCCTACTTTTTGCGCCTTTGCCACACAAATCCTTTTTTTAGAAAATTGGATACTATGAATACAACGATCTTCAAATACTCTTGCAGCCCCGAGAGACCCAGTTGTTGAAGTACAAAGAGATCCATGCTTCCCGTCACCATGTGGACCATATTCACAATGCCAGAATATTGGAGGAATGCCATCTTGTTCTTGTTCGATTGAATATATCGGAAGCCCCCCGAATTGTAGACCCGAATGTACAATCCATCCCGATTGTCCTAGTAACAAAGCCTGTATAAACGAAAAATGCCGCGATCCATGTGCAGGGTCATGCGGATTAAATGCGTTGTGTACTGTGTTCAATCACATTCCTGTATGCACTTGCATTGCAAGCTACACCGGGGATCCATTCAGCAGTTGTTATTATAAGCCACCAAGTAAGATCACATCCCTGACAAATAACAAAGATCGTAAGGATCATATTTATCCCCCCCTAATTTTCGTCTAAATAATGTGCGATATGCAGTTACAGAAGATATTCCAATTGATAAGTGTAACCCATCACCATGTGGGCCCAATGCAGTATGTAACGACGGAGTTTGTAACTGCTTACCCGAATTTTATGGTGATCCATACACCGGATGCAGACCAGAATGTGTCCTAAATACCGACTGCCTTTCCAACAAAGCATGTGTGCGCAATAAGTGTATAGACCCGTGCCCTGGTACCTGCGGACAGAACGCCCTGTGCAATGTCATCAATCATACCCCAATGTGTAGCTGCCCACCGGGCACAAGCGGAAATGCGTTGATTCTGTGTCAAACAGTAACAGGTATATACCCACTAACAATGAGGTAACAGTGATAATTAGGAAAAATTTGAACCCGAACATGATCATAACTATATTTGAATATAGCTCCTGTCAATACAAGGCCATGCAATCCGTCACCCTGTGGCCCTAATAGCATTTGTCGGGAAATAAATGGCCAAGCTGTATGTTCTTGTGCGCCTGAATACATAGGCAGCCCACCATCCTGTCGTCCCGAATGTATAGTTAGTTCTGATTGCCCAAGAAACGAAGCTTGTACAAATCAAAGATGCAGAGATCCATGTCCTGGTACATGTGGCCGACAAGCAATATGTGCAGTAATTAATCACAACCCGATTTGTACGTGCCCTGATCGTCATACCGGCGATCCATTTATCAGATGCAGTGTCATACGTAAGATATCTCGTATACTTGATCGATACTCAGCAATCGTAGAATTTTAATGACAACCATGACTATTTCCTTTAGAAATGATTGAAGCACCACCAATAAATCCCTGCCAACCTTCGCCATGTGGCCCTTACGCGCAATGCCAGGTGATCAACGAATCACCCTCGTGCTCTTGTTTACCACAATATATAGGGTCTCCTCCAAATTGTAGACCTGAGTGCGTTAGCAATAACGAATGCCCCAGTCACCAAGCATGTCTCAATCAAAAATGTACAGATCCATGTCCTGGAACATGTGGCACAAATGCGGAATGTTATGTCGTTAGTCACACGCCAAATTGTGTGTGTTCGAATTATTACACAGGAAATCCATTCGCTCAATGTTTCCCAGCTCAATGTAAGACAGTTTCGAAAAAATTGAATATCCAAGCATCGGAACATCCAGGATTTCCTATAAAATTTTTTGTTTTCTTCTCCGTGTTTTAGCTGATCCAATTCCCGAAGATAAACATTCCCCCTGTTCACCATCACCTTGTGGTTCGAACGCCATATGTAAGGAACAAAACGGTGCTGGATCTTGCACCTGTCTACCCGACTACCAAGGAAACCCTTACGAAGGATGTAGACCTGAATGTGTCATTAATTCTGACTGCCCATCATATCAAGCGTGCATTCAATCCAAGTGCAAGGACCCCTGTCCAGGTGCTTGTGGTCAAAACGCAGAATGTACAGCTATTAATCATTTGCCATCTTGTAACTGCCGCCCAGGATATTCTGGCGATCCTTTCTCGTTCTGTTCGATCCCACAGTTGCCTCGTGAGTTTCTATTGTCTTTGTTTTCAAGTAACAGTTTTTAAATGTTCATATTGTCGATGTTCCCCATATAAACGCATACTTTCCCACTCAGCCGACTATGTAGAGAAGAAAGATCCTTGTTACCCATCACCGTGTGGACCAAACAGCCAATGCAAAGAGCTCAATGGACAAGCAGTGTGTTCTTGCCTTCCCACATACATTGGCACCCCACCAGGTTGTAGACCAGAGTGCGTTTCCAGCTCGGAATGTTCTTCCCAATTGGCATGCGTCAATCAGAAATGTGTGGATCCGTGCCCCAACCCTTGTGGCCTAAGGACCAACTGCGTGGTTGTGAATCATAGCCCAATTTGCAGCTGCTTACCCGGACATAGCGGAGATCCGTTTACTAGATGTACACCTATTCCACGTGAGCGATTTGAATAATTAGAAAATTCGAATTCTCGTTGATACCCTCCGTATACAATGATCATAATTTTGAAAACGAAATCTATTACTTTGCAGCACCTGACACCCCAACAGTAACTCCATCAGATCCATGCGTCCCGTCCCCCTGCGGTAACTTCGCGCAGTGTCGCAATATTGGTGGTACACCAGCTTGCACTTGTTTGAATAATTACATTGGATCACCGCCAAATTGTAGACCAGAGTGTACTATAAATTCCGAATGTCAGAGTAATGAAGCATGCATAAACGAAAAATGTAGAGATCCATGCCCCGGGTCATGCGGTGTTGGAGCTCAATGTGCCGTTGTGACACATACCCCGATGTGCACGTGCCCCGAAGGCTATATTGGAGATCCATTCTCAAGCTGCAATCTACGGCCATCACCTCGTAAGCATTTCAAACTTCCAACGTGTGAAGATATATTATCGTCATAACAGCGCCATCCGCGGTTTAGATTCTCATATCGAAGATTCTTTGATAAACTTGTGATAAAGACTGAGAAACAGATTTTGATAAAATATTCAAAAAATAGGACTTTTGTGTAACATCAATATCGAGATTAGAACTTGAATTCAAACTCATAAAATATTATTCATTCATAAAGTTAACATGATTACTCACTCATCGACAAGGTTTCATGAAATCATACTCATCACTGTTGAATCTTCAAATGTTGCCACTAAAAACTGCCGTTAATATTACAGCTGACGATCCTGTGCCCGTGGATAAGTGTAATCCATCGCCTTGCGGTCCAAATGCTCAATGTAATGATGGCACTTGTACTTGCTTACCAGAGTATCAAGGAAATGCATATTCTGGTTGTAGACCTGAATGTGTACTCAATCCTGATTGCCCTCGTGACAAAGCCTGTATGCGAAATAAGTGCAAGGATCCCTGTCCTGGCGCGTGTGCTAGTAACGCTCTGTGTACTGTAATCAATCATGTACCAATGTGTAGTTGCCCGGAGAACATGAGCGGTAATGCCTTCAGTTTCTGTTCCCCCATAAAAGGTGTGTATCAATCTACTTTCAAAATGATGGGCTCCCACCATTTAAAGCCTCACATTCTCACAATATCTTTTCCAACAGAGCCTGTCGTGACAAATCCATGTAATCCGACACCCTGTGGACCTAGCAGCGAATGTCGTGTCATAAACGGGCAGGCTGTATGTTCTTGCGTGAGCGGATATATCGGTAGTCCTCCAACTTGCCGGCCAGAATGTATAGTTAGCACGGATTGCCCTCAAAACGAAGCATGCAGTAACCAAAAGTGTAAAGACCCGTGTCCAGGAACATGTGGACTGAAAGCCAAATGCGAGGTTGTAAATCATAATCCCATCTGCAGCTGTCCCATACGATTCACTGGCGATCCTTTCGTCAGATGCACACCGATTTGTAAGACTATTTTTGTTTCGTTTCGACACCGAAAAACAAAACCAGTCACCGATCGTAATCGTAATAATTTAATTACAGTGGATGAACCCCCGCCAATAATAAACCCATGCCAACCATCGCCTTGTGGCTCCAATGCAGTATGTCAGGTCGTAAACGATTCTCCATCTTGTTCCTGTCTACCAGAATTTATAGGCGCCCCACCAAACTGCAGGCCGGAATGTAATAGCAACAGCGAATGTTCGAGCCATATGGCATGCATTCATCAGAAATGCAAAGACCCTTGTCCCGGCTCTTGTGGCGCTAATGCCGAATGTCACGTAGTTAGCCATACTCCAATGTGTGTATGTATGAGTTCCTACACCGGAGATCCCTTCACGCAATGCACTTTCAGAGAACGTAAGTATCACTTGAATTTTCTGAACAATGGAATCAGTAGAATTTAGCATCATTATAATCGTATTCATATCGTAAAATTGAATCGGTTGTCACGACTTCCGATACGTGTGACATCTGCTTCTGAATACTTAATCGCAATATTTTTTTGTAGCAACACCACCCGCTGAATATCAAAGACCTTGTGAGCCCTCTCCATGTGGGGCAAATGCCGTATGTAGAGAACTCAATGGCGCAGGCTCGTGCTCTTGCCTTCCCGACTATCATGGAAACCCGTACGAAGGATGCCGACCAGAGTGTGTTCTTAATTCTGATTGCTCGTCCAATCTGGCATGCATTAATTCAAAATGTAAAGATCCTTGTCCAGGAACATGTGGTCAAAATGCAGAATGCCAAGTCATTACGCACCTGCCGATGTGTACTTGTTACATGAGATACACCGGTGATCCTTTCAATTACTGCACCCCAATTGCAGAAGGTACATACAATGTCAATTATCAGTGACTGATGTTAGGCTTTTTTTCGCCAATAGTTATCAATAATTCTTGGTCTGTTCTCCGATATCACCAAAATTGCATTCTTTACCAGATCCCGAGCCCGCCAGCAGAGACCCATGCAATCCATCGCAGTGCGGACCAAACAGCCAATGTCGTGTAATAAATGAACAAGCTGTGTGCTCATGTTTGCCCGAATATATCGGAAGTCCGCCGGCATGTCGGCCAGAGTGCGTTGTTAGTTCTGAATGTCCCTCGAACCGTGCTTGCGTTAATAAAAAATGTGTAGACCCATGCCCCGAGAGATGTGGCTCAAACTCGAGATGCGAAACGATAAATCACAGCCCAATTTGTAGTTGCCAGCGGGGTTACACCGGAGATCCGTTCGTCACCTGTTTCAAAATTCCACGTAAGCCATTAATTCACGAAAATGAAAATTCTTCGGATAATTATATTCACCACATATCACCATTGTTTGAAACTAATTACTCACGATTCTTACTTGCAGTCGAAGACCCACCTGAACGACCGTCGTATGTAAATCCTTGCGTTCCATCACCATGCGGACAAAACTCTGAATGTCGGGATGTCAATGGTCAAGCTTCTTGTGCCTGTCTGGCTAGTTTCATAGGGTCACCACCCAATTGTAGACCAGAGTGTACAATAAATCCAGACTGTTCCAGTAACGAGGCATGTATTCAAGCCAAATGCAGAGATCCTTGTCCCGGATCTTGTGGCATAGCGGCTGAATGTATCGTGATTAATCATACGCCGATATGTACTTGTCCCGAGGGTTACACGGGAGATCCATTCACTAGATGTACACCAACACCGGAATCACGTAAGATAAATTACATGAAAATGCATGATAAGCGAAACCTCTGACATTCTCTCATCAGCCCTTCATAATACTGATTATGAATTCATGAGAACTCAGTCTCGTTCAATTCTATCATGGTTAATTTTCCAGCGAAAGATAAAGAGCCTATTGACCCTTGCTACCGCTGCGGATCAAACACAGAATGTCCCAACGGTGTGTGTGAATGCCTACCAGAATTCCAAGGGGATCCATTTATGGGCTGCCGCCCAGAATGTGTTTTAAATCAAGATTGCACCCGTACTTTGGCATGTATCAGAAATAAGTGCAAAGATCCTTGTATCGGAACATGTGGTCAAAATGCTTTATGCAGTGTCGTCAATCATGTTCCAATTTGTACCTGTCCACCTAATATGAATGGCAACGCGTTCGTGGCGTGTTCTCCGAAAGAAGGTATAATAATCAATCATCAAGAATCAGTCGATCAAATAATTTACCGTAGCATCGATGCATGTGACTCTCAGAAGATTTTTCGTCCATTCCATGTTCCGAACATTGATTTCTTTCAACAGATCCAATACCTGCCAGAGACCCCTGCAATCCTTCTCCATGTGGGTCAAACAGTCAATGTCGCCAAATCAATGGACAAGCTGTTTGTTCCTGTATTCCTGGTTATATCGGCAGCCCACCAAGCTGCAGACCAGAATGTATAATCAGCTCTGATTGTGTGCCAAATATGGCATGCAGCAATCAAAAGTGCATAGATCCTTGCCCGGGTACATGCGGGCTGAGAGCTATGTGTAATGTCGTGAACCACAGCCCCATATGCAGTTGTCCAACAGATCTTTCCGGAGATCCATTCGTTATGTGTACCCTGATCCGTGAGTAGCTAATAACTTGCATAATTGCATTACTACAATTGAAATGCACTCTATGACATTCTCAACCTTCAACAGAAAAAGACCCAGAACCGCATGTCAACCCGTGTCAACCATCGCCATGTGGTCCAAATGCTCAATGCCAGGTAGTCAATGACTCGCCCTCGTGCTCTTGTCTGCCAGAATTCATTGGGACTCCGCCACAATGTAGACCAGAATGTGTCAGTAATAGCGAATGTACAACTCAGTTGGCTTGTATCAACCAAAAGTGCAGGGATCCTTGCCCAGGCTCGTGTGGAGCAAATGCCGATTGCAGAGTGATAAGTCATACTCCAATGTGTGTCTGCGCAACCGGCTTCGTAGGAGATCCGTTCACACAATGCATTCCTAAGCAGGGTAAGTAAATAATAACGTGTTTCTCTTGAGCCGATTCAACATAGCGGTCTTTGCAGTTGAGCCAGTCTCAGTGGAAAAACCAACACCCTGTATACCATCGCCTTGTGGATCCAACGCCGTATGCCGCGAATCCAACGGAGCTGGATCTTGCACATGTCTGCCGGATTATATTGGAAACCCGTACGAGGGATGTCGGCCAGAATGCGTGATCAACTCGGATTGTACATCCGACAGAGCTTGTATCAGATCGAAGTGTGAAAATCCATGTCCGGGAACATGTGGACAGAATGCCATATGTCAAGTGATTAATCATTTACCAACCTGCAGCTGTCAATCCGGTTACACCGGAGATCCATTCCGATACTGCAATGTTCCGTTGCCCGAAAGTGAGTTAACGAAACATTGTCACTATTCCTGAACTATACAAACTATCGGGGAATCCTTCATTAATAAATCTATATTACGCAGACGATGACTATCGCGATCCATGCAATCCTTCGCCATGTGGACCAAATAGCCAATGCCGTGAAGTCAATGACCAGGCTACCTGTTCCTGCCTACCAACTTATGTGGGAAGTCCGCCGTCATGTAGGCCAGAATGTCTAGTTAGCTCTGAGTGTCCTACAAACCGTGCTTGCATCCATCAAAAGTGCGCCGATCCATGTCCTGGAATTTGCGGGCAAAATGCCAGATGCGAAACGATCAATCACAGCCCTATATGCAGTTGTATTCAAAAATACACTGGCGATCCATTTGTCAAATGCTTCAACATCCCCGGTAAGTTTGGCACAAGCTATCAACATAAGTGATTCGTCTTCAACTGGATGATGAACGAACATTTTTTTAATTATAGACGAAAAACCAACGCCACCCGAAAATAGAAATCCGTGCGCACCCTCTCCATGCGGGCCTTTTTCGATTTGTCGAGCAGTTGGTAATTTGCCATCATGCTCATGCCTAGATACTTACATTGGGTCACCCCCTAACTGTAGACCAGAATGTACAATCAACTCTGAATGTGTTAGTAACAGAGCTTGTATGAGAGAGAAGTGTAGAGATCCATGTCCAGGATCCTGCGGCATTGGAGCACAATGTAATGTTATCAATCACACTCCTACTTGTACCTGTCCGGAAGGATATACAGGAGATCCATTCAATAATTGCTTCCCGAAACCACAACCACGTGAGTAATTTGTTCATCGTATATTTCCCGTCACATGTCAGCATTGTATGGTACAAATTAAAAACCATCATCTAAATCTGTAGCTGTACCGGTTGTGCCAGACCTTTGCAATCCTTCGCCCTGTGGACCTAATGCCGAATGCCGTGATGGCGTATGTACTTGCTTGCCGGAATACCACGGCGATCCGTATTATGGATGTCGCCCTGAATGTGTACAGAACACAGAGTGCACCTTCGACAAAGCATGTATACGTAATAAATGTGTTGACCCTTGTCCTGGAGTATGTGGTCAAAATGCAGAATGCGCGGTGACGAATCACATACCAATGTGCAGTTGCCGCAGCGGAACAACTGGAAACGCCTTCATTCAATGTTCGACCGCTAAAGGTATGTTCGCTATTTTACGTGTAGGTACTTGATCTGGTCATGTACTTACATTGATTTTTCCAGTACCAGACACAATTCACCCGTGCAATCCGTCGCCGTGTGGTCCAAACAGCCGATGCCAAGAAATTAACGATCAAGCTATATGTAGCTGCGTAATCGGGTACATTGGAAATCCTCCATCTTGTAGACCAGAATGTGTGATCAATTCTGAATGCGCTCAAAACGAAGCGTGCATTAATCAAAAGTGTAAAGATCCTTGTCCCGGTACATGTGGAGTATCAGCTCGTTGTCAAGTCGTTTATCATAATCCGATTTGTAGCTGTCCACCTACTTACACTGGGGATCCATTCATAAGATGCACACCAATCCGTATGTACTTGTGCTTATGGATATCTATTCTCGCTAGTCAAAGACAAATACTGATTCATTTTTCTCTCTAACAGCTGAGGTATTCGATGACCCGAAAAATCCTTGTCAACCATCTCCTTGCGGTCATAATGCTCTGTGTCAAGTACGCAATGATTCACCATCATGTTCTTGTTTGCCAAACTTTATCGGGTCACCTCCAAACTGCAGACCAGAATGTATTAGCAATAACGATTGCTCAAATACACTGGCATGCATTTCCCAAAAATGTAAGGATCCATGTCCCGGTTCATGCGGTGCAAACGCAGAATGTCGCGTAGTTGGTCATACTCCAATGTGTATTTGTATTACTGGATATACCGGTGATCCGTTCACGCAGTGTATTGTAGAACCAGGTAACTTGAATTACGAAATTTGTACATGCTATTTCACTCATTTTTCCTTCATTCTGAACTAAGTGAATCCATCGGACTCTGTTTTCATTTCATCAAAATTCGTTTTCAAACTAGCTCAACCTGACACCGAACGAACACCTTGCGTACCATCTCCTTGCGGCACGAATGCAGTCTGTAAGGAACAAAATGGAGCGGGCTCTTGTATGTGCTTGCCGGAGTACATTGGAAATCCATATGAAAGTTGCCGACCTGAGTGTACTGTCAATTCTGACTGCACCGCCAGTCTAGCATGTATCCGATCCAAATGTCAAAACCCGTGCCCAGGAACATGTGGCAGGAACGCACAGTGTCAAGTTGTCGATCATTTGCCTTCTTGCACCTGTATTGCGGGTTATACTGGAAATCCGTTCAGTTATTGTAGCCCGATACCACTTACGAAAGGTAAATACTTTCATCCGAAGAATCGATAACAATGGTCGGACAATTATTAGCTCCATGTAATCGATGTGATGTAACAAGGAATGCAAATTTTTAGTAGGACGAGAATCATAGTCCATAAAGAAAAGCAGTAAATTGACACTCTCGTGATCAAGCACGTGCAGATTGTCGAAAAGATTTGAGTGATTGAAACAATGATGGACTTTATTATGTGTTTTTTTGAAATAGATCCGATTATCGAGCGCGATCCATGCAACCCTTCACCTTGCGGTCCCAACAGTCAATGCCAGCAAAACAACGGCCAAGCCGTTTGTTCGTGTTTGCCCACGTTCTTCGGAAGTGCTCCAAATTGCAGACCAGAATGTGTTGTTAGTTCCGAGTGCCAACCGAATTTAGCGTGCATTAATCAGAAGTGTCAAGACCCATGTCCTGGTACTTGTGGGAACAACGCACAATGCAGAGTCTTGAATCATAGCCCGATATGTAGCTGCGAAAGTGGATTGACCGGCGATCCCTTCAGTCACTGCTATTTAATGGAGCGTGAGTAGCTACAGCGATTGATGTATTTTGCGAATGGTTTTTCCATGCAATCAATAACACCCTATGTGCTTCTGTTTTCGGCTTAGCACCAAAACTGGATGAAGAGTATCCAAAGAATCCGTGCGCTCCTTCACCTTGCGGACCTAATGCAATTTGCCAAGCTCTTGGCGATCGCCCATCGTGTACCTGCATGAATAATTACATCGGATTACCACCGAACTGCCGTCCAGAATGTTCTATCAATTCTGATTGTACGAGTAACAAGGCTTGCATAAGAGAAAAATGTAGAGACCCATGCCCAGGTTCTTGCGGCGTCGGAGCTCGTTGTACTGTTGTGAAGCATGTTCCGATCTGTACATGTCCCGAGGGCCAGACGGGTGATCCTTTCAGAAGCTGTTACCCGAAACCACCGGAGCCATGTGAGAAAACAAACACAATTGGTTATGACCTGTGCATTATTCACTCGTTTTATAACTTTTCTCGCTTTTCACAGTGGACAAACCAGTCGATCCGTGCAGTCCATCCCCTTGTGGTTCAAATGCACAGTGCAATGACGGTGTCTGCTCATGTTTACCTGAGTACTTTGGCGATCCGTACCAAGGATGCCGCCCAGAATGTGTACTGAATCCAGATTGTTCTCGCGACAAAGCATGCATACGTAACAAATGCATAGACCCATGCCCTGGAACTTGTGGCACCAATGCCGAATGTAATGTGGTAAATCATTTGCCAATGTGTAGCTGCCCCCGCAACATGAACGGAAATGCATTCGTGTTATGCTCACCTTTACAAGGTTAGTTCTCATGTTTGAATAGCGAAGACACAATGTGTTTCGTTAAATTCTAGAACGAGCAATACAAACTCACAATTATTTGTTTCAACAGATCCAACTCCACAAAATCCTTGCCAGCCATCGCCGTGCGGGCCTAATAGCCACTGTCAAATAGTCAATGGACAAGCTGTGTGCTCTTGTATTCCTGGTGTTATAGGATCACCACCTACTTGCAAGCCAGAATGTATAATAAGTTCAGATTGTGCACAAAACAAAGCATGTAATAATCAAAAATGTATAAACCCATGTCCGGGTACATGCGGCTTGTCGGCGCAATGTGTTGTCGTTAATCACAATCCTATGTGTAGTTGCCCGCCGCAACTTACTGGAGATCCATTTGTTCGATGCTACCCACTACGTAAGTTTAAATACTATTTCGTATGGCTACTATGTCGTCCATTCGTCAACGTTCATATTAATATTGCAACAAATGACTTTTCACATATATAGTTTAACGGACAAATATTTTCATTTCCAGCGAGAGATCCAGTGGTTCAAAAAGATCCTTGCCAACCATCTCCGTGCGGTTCAAATGCTAGATGTGAAGTTATAAATGATAGTCCGTCGTGTTCTTGCCTCATCGAATTTATTGGAGTTCCACCAAACTGCAGACCTGAATGTTCTAGCAATAGCGATTGTTATAGTCATCTAGCATGTATTAACCAGAAATGTAGAGACCCTTGTCCCGGTTCATGTGGAATAAATACTGAATGTCGTGCGATTAGCCATACTCCTATGTGCGCTTGTGCTAGCGGATTTAGTGGAGATCCATTCGTGCAGTGCATTCCACGCGATGGTGAGTATTTCTTCCGCTTGAAACTCGATGCCATTTTTCTTTGTACTATTATATACTTTTATATGGGCCGCTTTTGAAATTGAATAATTATGTATTTGCAGTCGAACTAATACCAATGGATAAAATAGCCCCATGTTCACCATCACCATGCGGAGCAAACGCGGTCTGTAGAGAATCAAACGGCGCAGGCTCTTGTGTATGCTTACCAGAATACTTTGGAAATCCTTATGAAGGCTGTCGACCGGAATGCGTTCTCAATTCTGATTGCACATCAGACAAGGCTTGCATTCGTTCAAAATGTCAAGATCCATGCCCAGGAATATGCGGGCAGAATGCTATTTGCCAAGCAATCAATCACTTACCATCGTGCACTTGCCAACCAGGTTACTCCGGTGATCCATTCTACTATTGTAGAGTGATCCGTAAGTTACATTCCAATTGGAGTACCCGTTCATGAATCCTATACATATAATTCGAGAGTCCAAATTTAGTTATGCATTCTCTGCTTTCATCAGCAGTTAATTATCCCGAAGATAAGGACCCTTGCAGACCTTCACCGTGTGGACCGAACAGCGAATGCCGCTCTTCGAATGAACAGGCTGTCTGTACGTGCTTACCAGGCTATCTTGGAAGCCCACCATCCTGTAGACCAGAATGCAGAGTTAGCTCGGAGTGCGCTGGAAATCTTGCTTGCGTAAATAAAAAATGTATCGATCCATGCCCGGGCATTTGCGGCATTGAAGCTCGATGTGAAACTTTGAATCATAGTCCCATTTGCAGTTGCAATGCAGGTTTCACTGGTGACCCGTTCGTAAGATGCTTCGATGTTCCTCGTAAGTGTATAACAGGCGTTCAGAAAGTTTTAGGACACGGAGCATTCGCCAATAATTCGAAATTGTAATATTTCAGCACCACCTAAAATCCCACAAGCAAATCCGTGCCACCCATCTCCCTGTGGACCGTTTTCTATCTGCAATCCTATCGGAGACACGCCCTCATGCTCTTGTATAGAAAGCTATATTGGCTCACCTCCTAATTGCCATCCTGAATGCTCAATCAATGCAGAATGCCCGAGCAACAGAGCTTGCATAAGAGAAAAGTGTAAAGACCCATGTCTCGGATCTTGTGGCTTAGGAGCACTATGCAACGTAGTCAATCACACCCCAATGTGTATTTGCCCTGAAGGTCATATGGGAGATCCCTTCAGTAGATGTGTCCCCAGACCACGTAAGCTATACCTACTTTCATCGAATCCGATTCTGTCACCCATGCTCCACAGCTAGCGTTACTATTATGTTCGTCTATATTATTACTATAGCAATAAAGCCGACACCAACGGATTTGTGTAACCCTTCACCGTGCGGATCTAACGCCAGATGCGATGATGGCACATGCACTTGTTTGCCTGAATATCACGGTGACCCGTACTATATGTGCCGACCGGAATGTGTCCTGAATACCGATTGTTCCTCCGACAAAGCCTGCATCCGTAATAAATGTGTCGATCCTTGCCCTGGTGTCTGTGGACAAAACGCAGAATGTGTAGCTGTGAACCACGTGCCAATGTGCAGCTGTTTGCCGAACTATCAAGGCGATCCGTTCAGATTCTGCCAGATTGTGCCACGTAAGCCCACCTGTTTATGTCACACCTATATTACCCATCGAATACGCGTATCCAAACAAATACATATAATTCCTCCTGATCACATCTTCCACAGCAATAGACCGAGTAGACCACTGTAACCCATCACCATGCGGGCCAAACAGTATTTGCCGTGAGCTATCCAATCAAGCCTCGTGCTCATGCATTCCTGGGTACTTCGGAATACCACCCTCCTGTAGGCCCGAATGTTCAGTAAGCTCCGATTGTGAACAAAACAAAGCTTGCATAAACCAGAGATGTCAAAACCCTTGCCCAAATACTTGTGGTCAATACGCTTTGTGTACTGTACACAATCACAATCCGATTTGTAGTTGTCCACAAAAATACACCGGAGATCCGTTCATTTACTGTACACCTATAAGTAAGTCGTATCAAATCATTCCATGAAACAGGATTCATAACTCGAAACAAACTAACGATAAGCTTCTTCAGGAGAGCCACCACTATACGACCCCAACACGAAGGATCCCTGTAACCCATCGCCCTGTGGACCGAATGCTCAATGCTCACGAACCACTGCCAATACACCCTCGTGCTCTTGTGTACCACCTTACTTGGGCAATCCACCAAACTGTAGACCCGAATGTGTTATCAATGACGAGTGCCCTGCCCATCGAGCATGTATTAACACCAAATGTAGCGATCCTTGCATAGGCTTATGCGGTGCCAATGCATTATGTGATGTTACTTTACATCAGCCAAGATGCTCATGTTCCCAAGGATATACAGGAGACCCGTTCACAATATGCTCGATTGTGCCATGTAAGATATTGTCAAAAATTTATTACCAATCACAAAGCTTGGAAGGAGATACAAAGCTTTTATGAGGTGCCTGGTTCTGACAAATTTATATATAAGTGCCTGCAACCAAGTATTGCTTACCTACCCCTGCCACAAAATCACCCTTTATTGCGTTCATCGTTTATCCTCAACCCGTTTAAACTACAACGAGATATACATGGATGAACGTTAATAAAAACACTGCGTTCTTATCTTCCCAAAGTTGTTGCATATGTTACCCCCTGCTTATAACACGCTGGAGAAATCTTTTTCTTTTTATATTTTAAGTTTACTACTAAACCGCTAGCATTAAGTATTTACCTGCTTTTGAGCTTCGATTATTATCTAACAATATTCCGAAAACAACTAATTGGAGCCGCATAAAATGCTTTTTTCTATAACATAAATGTTATTACTGATTACTAATAGCAAATTTATCGTATTACAGCTCCACCAGACGTGCCAACCACTCCACCAAGGCCATGCAGCCCATCACCATGTGGAGTGAATGCATATTGTAGGGAAAGTTATGACACAGCTATATGCGAGTGCTTACCAGAGTACCGAGGTAACCCTTACGAAGGATGTAGACCGGAATGTTCAATCAACAGTGACTGCTCAATGTCGCAAGCTTGCATACGAAACAAATGCCAAGATCCTTGTCCCGGCACTTGCGGTATTGGGGCAGTTTGCAGAGTCTCGAATCATGTCGCTGTGTGCTTCTGTCCTGCACAAACTGTTGGCGATGCATTTAAAATATGTAGAGCTGTTGAAGGTGATTTTCTATTATTTCTCACACATACATGAATGTGGACAAATCTATGCGAGTCGAAGCGATTTCCAATTGGACATTTTCTATGTTTTTTTAAATACTACTACGGGATCCCCGTAGTAGTATTTGTTTTCACTTGAAGTTATGAACAACACAAATTTGCAGTTGAAATAGCTTTATTCCACTTACAAATTTTCCAAAATAGTTCAAAAATCAAATTTTCTGTAAAAAAAAAAAAATAATTTTTCCGCTTAGTGGTGTAGCCTCCCGAGAGCCGGGGCTCCGGTCCCGGGCCCCGTGGGCCCGTGCCTAAGGACGGCACTGGTCCTACGTCGAAGTAAAAAAGTGTCAGATGCCTTGTGAAATAATGTGAAATTGTGTATAATTCTATTCATAGCTTCGATGTCGTTAAATTTATTCGATTACTGCTACTAAATAGTATATTGTCTCACTCTGATTGCTCCACGCGAATGGAAAGCATCAGAATTCATTTTTGGTAGTGGATATCATTAACATATGTATGGCGCAAAATTTTTCAGTTCCCAAAGAAAGAGATCCTTGCAATCCTTCACCTTGTGGGCCAAATGCCATCTGCCAGAAACAAGGAGCCACCGCTATCTGCCTATGTCCACCAGGTCTGCTGGGCGACGCGACGAGCGTCAGTGGCTGTAGACCCGAATGTGTCCTCAGCTCCGATTGTCCTGGAGACAAAGCTTGTATTAATACAAAATGCGTCGATCCCTGCTTACGCAATGTCTGTGGATTTGGAGCGGTGTGCAAAGCTATCAACCATAGTCCACTGTGCAGTTGTCCTCAACCAACAGTTGGCAATCCATTCATTGAATGTCACGAAGTCAAAGGTATTTTTAATAAAAAAAATAATACTAATCTTGCATGAGCATACATTCAATTATGAAGGAAATTGACTGAAATATGGGTTGTTTTATCAAAACCCACTGCTGTTTCAATTATGTTTTCGAAAGGCTCTGGCCACAGTCGATTTTTCTCGACATACGCATGATTCTCGGGAGTTAATATAATACAGCTAATATTTTTTTTCGCCTCATCAGAAACCGACCCATGCAATCCGTCTCCATGCAACGCTAACGGAGAATGCCGAGTAAGAAACGGGGCTGCAGTCTGTGTATACCCAGAATGTGTTATCAATCAAGATTGTCCGAGAGACAGGGCTTGTTACTCTCAGAAATGCAGAGATCCATGTATTGGAGCGTGCGGTATCAATTCACTCTGTCAGACTGTGAATCACGGAGCTGTATGTTCGTGTCCCGACGGTTACACAGGCAATCCTCAAATACAATGTAGAATATCCATCATGCCCCAAGGTAAATATTGTTGGATGCCTGGATGTGAAAAATTTCATCAGCACCGGCGGATGAAGAATATAAACGATGAAACTACTCTCCCTAATTTTGTTTAGATCCACCAAAGCCGGAATGTATGCAAAACGAAGACTGTACAAACGACAAAGCTTGCATAGAACAGAAATGTATTAATCCTTGCAGCCGAAATGCATGTGGTCAGAACAGCGTTTGTCATGTTCAATTGCATCGGGCAATTTGTGTGTGTGATGACGGTTTCACTGGTAATCCACAACAGAATTGTTACGAACGTGAGTTAAAGAAAAAGTAACATACTTTGGACCAATTGGTTATCGAAGCAATAAGGCTTCAATGCATGTGCAAATGTCATGACCTTCTTTTCCTCGTAGTTGGGTGTCGCAGTGACGACGAATGTTCACTCAGCCAAACGTGTCGCAATAAGGAATGTATCGACACCTGTCTAGTGACGCAATGTGGGGTGAATGCCATGTGCCGTCCAGACGGTTATCACAAAGCCCGTTGCTATTGCCCAGAAGGATTCACCGGCAACGCTTACCAGATATGTGAGAGACCAGAATGTACGGTGGACGACGATTGTGCATCATTTTTGGCTTGCCGCAACACGAAGTGTATAGATCCTTGCAATTGCGTACCATCAGCTCAATGCTCAGTTTTCAATCACCAGCCAACCTGCAGATGTCCGACTGGATATATCGGTGATCCTTACACCGCTTGTAACATAGGTAATATCATCGCCACGCACTTCTAAATTGGTTTTGAGAACAGTTTTCACTGGAATTATGAACTTACACGTGGATCTCTCTTCGCAGAACCAACATCGCCGAGACCAGAATGTACCGTGGATGCAGATTGCCCCAGTAAACTGGCATGCTTTAGTGGAACTTGTAAAGACTCATGTGCTCAATCACAGCCTTGCGGTACTAACGCTCAGTGCACCGTTGTAGACACATTACCAATGAGAACAATGGTTTGCGAATGTTTACCAAACTTTATTGGCGATGCGAATGTTGCCTGTACATCAGGTATTGACTCTGCATAATTATACCAATTTTCACCGAATTATTTCATTTCATACGATATATAATACTCTAATTATCTTGTTTCAGATTACTAACATCCGCATGCCTGTATCATATTTGCATATACTGTAACATATGTATAACACAATTCATCCCTTGTATATTATAATTCATAAAAAAGGAACAGAAAACCAGCATCGCTTTCCATTAACTTGTAAATTTGAATAAAATCCAAAATGTCATCACGGAGCTCGTAATATGTCTATGTTCAATTTTCAATTTCTAGTTGACAAATCTATCGAAGTCGGCTGCAAATCTGACTCCGAGTGTGCTCCAAACACGGCATGTTTGAATCGCCGATGCGTAGATCCATGCACTACGAAACCTTGTGCGGCTTCCGCTGAATGTCACGTTGAAAATCACAGACACACATGCCAGTGCCCTGCAGGATACATCGGAAACCCAATGTTCAATTGTTATACAGGTGATTGTCCCAAATATACTAATACGAATGCTAATATTACATTTCTTACATACATCCAATCGAGGCAAGCATCGAGACCCATTTCTAATTTCGTCTACTCATTTTATTTCAGAAACGACAGTTTTACCGAAGTGCACATCGGATGCAGAATGTTCAGTCAATCAGGCGTGTTTGAACGCACGCTGCCAAGATCCGTGCTTGGGTAATTCTTGTGGTTCCAATGCAGAATGCGTTACAATAAATCATCATCCAACGTGTCATTGCCAGCAAGGATACGCTGGAGATCCACAAGTTCAGTGCTTCAGACGTAAGTATTGCCAACATGAAGAATTATACATTTTGAACACATTTGTTGTAACATTAAACTCGTGTACGAATACAACATGAAATCAATGTTTCCCTTTTCAGCGGAGTGTAAGACAGATGACGATTGTCCGATGGATAAGTCGTGTAAAAATACCAACTGCGTTAGTCCTTGTTCAAGTGTCGAGCTACTTTGTGGCCGAGGAGCAGAATGTGCTGTTTTCTATCACAGAGCAGAGTGCACTTGTCCTCCAGGCACTCAAGGAGATCCGCAAGTAGCTTGCATCACAGGAATTTGCCATTACAACGAGGACTGTGCTGACCATGAAGCATGCGACAGATTGAATAGAGTATGTAGACCTGTTTGCGACGATGACACTTGCGCAGAAACTGCAACTTGCCGTGCGAGAAATCATCAACCACAATGCTATTGCGCACCAGGAACTACAGGGAACCCTTACATAGAATGTTCCGGTATGTCATGAATCCATTATAGGTGTACAAACGCGTAGCTTGAACAAAGATCAAAATACAATTTGTAGAAGTTTGAAATGTCCAGAATTATACTGAACTAGGATATGAAATATTGTGAATAGTGTACGCTAATTAGAGGATAATAAATTTCAGGACCAAGCGTAATTGAACCAGAATGTAGTGGAGATAACGAATGTCCGTCGAGATTGGCATGTATTAACGCCAAATGCCAAGATCCATGCGCATCTACAAATATGTGTAGCATTGACCAACAGTGCAGAGTATTAGATACACTGCCACTACGTACAATGATATGCCAATGTCCATCAGACACCATCACGGACGAGAACGGAAGCTGCAAGAGAATTGGTGCGTATAAATAGCGTAATAAAATATACAAAAATGTCTAGCATCCGAGATAAGGATTCCTCAAATGCATGTATTCGTAACTAATACCGGAAAATATTATTGGTCTAGTATCACCACCCAAGGTTCAATGTCGGGCCGACCATGAATGTGAGGATCCAGATAAATGCGTCAATGGAAAATGTGTCGAAGCTTGCCGATTAGCTAAATGTGGAATCAATGCTCAATGCAAATCTGCTTTCCATAACGCACAATGCCTGTGTGCTCCAGGATACACAGGAAACGCTTTCTTCGAGTGCACCAATGGCGAGTATTGTTTTTAGTTTATTTCAAAATTGATTAGTCCCAATTGGTCGGCAAAGAAAATTGTCATCAGTCCGGATCACGTCTTATAGTCGTTTTGACATATACTTCGATATTTCAGAACCTAGATATCCGCTGCCGGGAATACAACCAGAATGTTCCACAAATGACGAATGTGCAAATGACAGACAATGCATAAACGATCGCTGCGTAAATCCATGCGTCGCAAGCGTCCCTTGTGGAAGAAATTCATTGTGTCACGTAGATAACCACAGCCCAGTATGCAAATGCCCAATTAATTATATGGGTGACCCTAGAACAGAGTGTATACCACGTGAGTATACATTTCAAATCAGATTCGAATAAATGTATAAAAATTGAGCGCGATGAGTACGCTGTTCAACTCCAGCAGTTAGAGCAAGCTTGCTTTATTCGTCAACCATATCGTAGTCCTGAATAGAAATGACGAATCGATAGCCGTCAGATCTGCCAGACCATATCACGAGGAACAAATTCGCTCTCATGCGGTTGTCTTTTTCTCTTTTCAGCCGCAATCGTCATCGGATGTATATCAAACAGCGAATGTGCTGGAACCGAAGCATGTGTCAACGGTTTATGCACCAACCCTTGTAACTGTGGTCCAAATGCCAAGTGCGCTGTCAGCAATCATTACCCATCCTGTAATTGTCCTCCGGGTTACTCTGGAAATCCGCAACTTGGATGCACCAAAGGTACATTTGATTTATTAGAGCGAATGAAAATACTTTGTAATGTACAGCAATTACTTCAATTCAAACTGAGTTAAGTATAACTTGTAAACATATTTCATTTTCAGTGGAATGTGAGACAGACAACGACTGTGGATATGCGGATACGTGCTATAACAGCCAGTGCGTAAACCCTTGCATAATAGAAAATAATTGTGCTATTAACGCTGAGTGCTATGGAGAAAATCATCAAGCCTCATGCCGATGCGGTCCAGGATTCTATGGAAATCCCAAAGCACTATGCGAGAGGGCAGAGTGTAACAGCGACTTCGATTGCCCTCTGAATCTAGCCTGTCAAAACATGCGCTGCATGAATCCCTGCACTGATCAGTCACCTTGTGCCCAAAATGCCATATGCTACGTACAAAATCATGCACCTTCGTGTCGATGCCCCGAACATCTGCCTACCGGAAATCCGTTCTCGTATTGTGAAAAACAGCGTGTGACGCCGGAGGCTCCAGAGTGCGAAAAGGATATTGAGTGTCCCAGTAAATTGGCTTGCATAAGAAACACCTGTCAAGATCCATGCGCGATTATTCGACCGTGCTTGGAAAATGCTCGATGTGATGTGCTGGACACCACCCCGGTACGAACGATGACTTGTACATGTCCGGAAGGTTGGATTACAGACTCCGATGGGATATGTAGACCAGGTAAAATGTTTGGAAATGTATTTCTCAAATTTTTTAATGCTGTTAATCAGTTTGAGAACCAGGTGCTGATTCCGCCGTTTTCTTTCAGTATTATTAACAACCACTGCCAGCTGTACCACTGATGATGAATGCGGTCAGAGCGAATCATGCATAAATAGACAGTGCCGAGATCCCTGCAATTGCGGCACAAATGCAGCTTGTTACGTTAAAAATCATAAGCCGGTTTGCTCTTGCGAACAGGGTTACCAAGGCAATCCAAATCTCGCTTGTTACACAGTCGAATGCCGATCAGATTCTGATTGCATGGATGATAAATCATGCATAAACCACAACTGTGTCAACCCATGTTTACTCGCAAGCCCATGTGCAGTTAATGCCGAATGTTATGCTGCTAACCATGTCACCAACTGTCGCTGTCGTAGCGGATATTACGGCAATCCATCAGAAAAGTGCCTGGTCATTGGATGTTACAGCAACAGTGATTGCCCGGACGATCACGCGTGTATCAACATGCAATGTATCGACCCATGTCTCAGAGACAGACCTTGTTCACCACGCGCAGAATGCAGGGCACAAAATCATATAGCAGTTTGTCGATGCCCTCCGCAATACAACGGAGACCCATACGTGAATTGTCAACCTATAGCAGAACCTGAATGTAGACTAGATGGCGATTGCCCAACTCAACTCGCATGTCTCAATCAGAAGTGTCAGGACCCATGTCCCGTCATACATCCTTGTCAAGATCCTTCCGAATGTAGAGTACTTTCAACTTTCCCTGTACGTACAATGGTATGCGTGTGTCCGAGTGGATATTTCAGCAGCGGTAGCGGCACTTGTGAGCCAACGAAAGCTCTAATTCCAATCGGAGGCTGTACGAGAGATGCAGATTGTGCAACTGATAAGGCATGCATCAACGCTGTGTGTCGAGATCCCTGCGATTGCGGAGCATATGCAGTTTGTCGTGTTACGAACCACAAGCCCATCTGTTCTTGCGAGGACGGATATGACGGAAATCCAGATATTCAGTGTACTCGAGGTAAGAGAGTTAGTTACTTCTGTGGTGTGACATTTTTGCGTGTCCGATTGCCAAATCATATTTCGTTTCTCCATGTCATGATCTAGATTTCTGTCCTAATGGAATGTTAGTCAATGCAGAAAATTTTTGTTCACGACCCTCACAATAAATCCACTATCGTTCTTCTTCCACAGTACTTGGTTGCCGCTCTGACACCGAGTGTAGTGGAACTCACGCCTGCATTCAACATAGTTGCGTGCCGGTGTGCTCACCCTCATTGATTACTTGCGGAAAAGGAGCTGAATGTCACGGCGTAAACCACGAAGCTATTTGTGAATGCCCACCTGGTCTAGGCGGTAATCCAAGAGCTGCCTGCGTACTTTTGGGCTGCAGAAGCAACACTGACTGTCCGACGAATAAGGCCTGCATCAACCAGAAATGCGAAAACCCGTGTGACTCTAATGTTTGCACGAATCAAACTGAGTGTAATGTTTATAATCACGCCGTGGAATGCACTTGCCCGCCAGGATACAGAGGAACCCTGGAAGCTGGTTGTGCTAAAGGTACAATTGCACTTGTAGTTCGGATATTCTCCGGCAATTGACTTTTAGTATTTGTTATATTACAACTGAATCATGGATTGATGATAATCAATATTATATCATTTATAGTCGCCGTGGGATGCAGATCTGACTCTGAATGCCCGTCGCAGACAGCGTGCTTCAGTGGAGCGTGTATCAACCCTTGCATCAAGATAGAACCTTGCGGTATTAATGCCGAGTGTAAGGTGTTAGATTCGAACCCAGTAAGAACAATGATTTGCGAGTGTCTGCCGGGATATCAGGGTAACGCGGTTGTACGCTGTGACAAAGGTATGGAATTTGTTCAATAGCGTTCCACAAAAT
The DNA here is from genome assembly GCA_963170745.1 of Phymatocera aterrima. Lineage (NCBI taxonomy): Eukaryota > Metazoa > Arthropoda > Insecta > Hymenoptera > Tenthredinidae > Phymatocera > Phymatocera aterrima. Next base: position 8,578,152 of record OY720663.1, read on the forward strand.
ATTGCAAACATTATTCTCATCTGTAAGGCCATATACCGGTCTTGTATTACATTCGAACATCTTTCAATATTCAGTTTGTCATGCTAGATGATGTCAACTAAATAACTACGGTAATTTTATTCCAGCAAACATTTGCCCAATTGAGCGTGGTCAAATTCGTGACGTGAACGGCAATTGTGTCTGTCAGCCTAACTTTGCCAAGAACGAAAACGAAGTATGTGTACCATGCCGCGTGGAAGCTGGTATGAGAATCACTCCGCAAGGCTATTGCGAATGTGCGCTGGACAGGGGAATGATAATAGACGAGTACGGAGATTGCGTATGCCCTACCAAACATGAATACTATCTAGACAGAAACGGAAACTGTATAGCAAGTGCGTATCTTTACATTTCGTGCATCCGACTCTGGTACCTTTTCGTGAAATCTTGCTCCAGCAATCTAATTTATTCGTATATATTGTTTTCAGTTGGAATAACAGAATGTGAAACCAACGAAGAATGCCCAGATGATAGATATTGCGAACAAATAACAAGAACGTGTCAAAATCCATGCAACAGAAAAACTTGCGGTATCAATGCACAGTGTGTTGCGACAAAACACCAAGCGGTATGCATCTGCAACGCCAACTACACCGGAGACGCCAATACATACTGCCGTACGTGCAAACCTTATTCCTTAGTCCTCAGCTATTACTGAGATGAACTATTCAATACGTAAAATTTCACGAGATAAGTTGATCATTGAATTTTTTTCTATAGTCGATCCGAAAAAACCGTACCGCACGGACTTCCCACTACCAGAAATGGTCGTTACTTGTCTTTCGGACGGAGTACAAGTCAGAATTCAAATCCAGGATCAAGGCTTCAATGGAGTTGTTTACGTCAAAGGACACAGCAAGGACGAACAGTGTCATCGGGTAGTATCGACACCAGCAGATACTATGCCCAGTTCTGAAATATTCACGGTTTCATTCGGCAATTGCGGATTAATACACATTAACGTAAGTGGTTCATATTTTGTGAGAGTAACTTACATCATTCCTTGCTCGTTGGTCCGCAATAAATACTAACCTTATATCGTATTATTTGTTGAAGGGCCAAGCCAGTTTCGTGCTGGTTATTCAAAAGCATCCGAAGCTTATGACTTTGATGGCACAAGCCTACCACATAAAGTGCTTATATCAAACTGGAGAACAAATCGTAACGCTTGGATTCAATGTCTCGATGCTAACCACAGCCGGTACAATTGCCAACACTGGCCCTCCGCCTAGATGTGTGATGAAAATCGTTACTCAAAACGGCAACGAAATTAGCTCGGCTGAAATAGGAGATAATCTGATGCTGCAAGTCGAAGTACAACCCTCAAGTAAGTACTCGGAGACGATGATCTATGCTCGATTGTGACTGACATCAAATATTTTGTCGAATATCTCGGAAACGGTGATCCAAATGGATCGCCCGTTTGGGATTCGATGATTTTTAAAGAATAGGACCAATCCAATGGATATATTCGACAAAATATTCTATGGCGTGTCACATTGCTTCAGTTGAGATGGATAAATTCTTAGAAAAAATTACAACACCATGTCTTTTTTCAGCAATCTACGGCGGATTTGCCCGTAACTGTGTAGCCAAGACTATGGAAGATGCTGTTGAAAATGAATACATCGTGACGGATGAAAATGGTTGCGCAACTGATCCAACGATATTCAGTGAATGGGTGCATGACGCGGACAGCCAATCTTTGTGGGCTAGTTTCAACGCTTTCAAGTTCCCAAGTAGCGACAATATACGATTCCAATGTAACATTCGTGTATGCTTTGGAAAATGTCAACCGGTAATTTTCGAAAGACTATTTTAATTTCCTACTATATTTCCGTCGATGATTGCCAATTCATGAATTTTCTCTTCGCAAATGCAGGTTAATTGCCGAGGCTACAATGCGTTCGGTAGACGGCGCAGAGATGTGGAATCTGATCCAAACGATACCGCGCTCAGCGTGGATGATGGAATCGAAGGACAACTTAGAGAGGAAATAACAATTCAATCAAATCTCATATTCACTGTAGAAAGAAGAGAGGAGAGGCACACAGCAGATAATCCTGCGGGAGGTACATACATTTCCGAAACTTTACACAACTTCAACTTGATAGAAATGAATTATTAATGCATACCCAGATGAGAATATGATTGAAACGCGATTTCGTGAAATATGAGACTAATGTTTTCTTTCATTTTATATCATTCTTAGTTCCATCAGCTCAACGTGTAGAAGATATTTGTGTCTCCATGGTCGGCTTCATCATCTCATTAGTGATGACAGCACTTTTGGCACTAGTCGCGGTTGCCATTGCCGTATCCTGTTGGTTGATGGCGTATCGTCGCCAGCCAAAGACAGCAGGACCATTGCCACATCCCCCGGAATTTCCAAATCCGTTGTTTACTACAGAATCTGTAGCCGAACCATCTCCAGACTATCATTTGTCATAAATGTTAGGATATAGATAATTATTTTAGTTTTAACGTTAATTTTATAACTATTGATAGGAAAATATTGATATAAATTAGCGGAATACATTTCTGACCATATTTCCTATTGGCCAGTGTTGTATTCCTGAATATATCTCCTCCATTGGCTACTTTTTATACTTTCTTCGGAGGGCTTCGAAAATGAATTTATCTCTTATTTTTTATCATTTTTTTTCTTCATATCCTCTAATGCTATTCAAAAATAGTGGGCGATTTTAAGCGTTATTTATGGTGATGGCCTATTCCATTATCTAAACTTATGCAGAGGATATTATATATTACGTTCTATATCGAACCTTTCTATACCCAATTCTGCATTCATACTCTCGTTTCTTTTCATCTTCAGCCAATGGAGGATTTGTCTTGTATACGTATGCATATTTTATATGTTATATATAAATAAATATATTCTAATAATGAATTTAATTCACTGTAAAGTCAACTGAATTAGTCTAATATAGCTTTCTTATAATTATAGTAGAAATGACTGTACATTTTATCAAATAAAATGCTAATAAAAATACTACTCATTTTATAAATCGCTCGCGGTATTTCATATGGTTTTTCTAATTTAGTTACCGGAATAAAATGCAATCTGGATATGGGCGAATCAATTCGAGACCTTCGACTTTTGATGTTCGATACTAAAAAGGAGAAAGTAAAATAAAATCCAGCAGTGTTTTTTAACTATATCCGAGACATACGATAAAATCATAATTGGTCGTTGAATGGATATGTTAGCCTTCAAAAGTCTCAACCTTCGAAATCGAAAGTTTCAGCATCTTCAAATTTTCGAGTTTTTATCACTATTTATTTTCTTGGTTGATGGCTTCAAAGATTTCCGAATCTCATGTTTTCTAATCGTTGAATTTTTTATTTTCAAAATTTGAAACGTTCGAAACTACCAAATTTTCGCATTGGCAGTTCTTGAAGGTTTTCCATTTTACTTTAGTCGATAAATTATCAGTGATTTTTATTGTGATAGTGAGTGAAAATTATTGGTCGGCGACCGCTATACGGCCGGGGCAATGAATTTTCGTTATTCTCCAACAGAGAAAACACGTGGAGCTGAATCATGCACATTCCGACGAAAGCCGAAATCCTAGTATTCGACGACAGAATCACTCACTTGGAATTGCAATTCGGTCAAGTCGTTCGAGAGATATTAAATTGCAAGTAGGACTCTGCGGAGCGTTGAGTACTTTTTTTTACCCCTGCCGTCGCAGGGATCACATAGCTTGCCAAGGGGAACAGACTTATTTGAAGACAAATGATGTACAGCATACGCGGAAACCATCGAAAGACGTGCATGAAATTTTTCGATGACTGATTTCGCCAGGAATGCTCTGTAATATGGGCAAAAAGACTGCCAGTGCATGGTCATAACAACGTGAACGGCACAGCATATTATTCTTCTAGCCACGGTGTGTTTTAGTGTTTCTAGCCGACAATAAGGGGGACAGATTTTACTCCGTGAATTTTACCACATATTTTGCATATGGAGTTGAGAGGCTGCAGTACATCCTGTCAGACACTAAGAGATCATTCAACACTGATTTGTGGCGCTATCTCATAAATGGTAGATAAAGAAGCGAGTAAAAGATGCTATATCCGCAATTAAAATATATTTAGTCCAGCTGATAAAGAAAAGAGTACACCGAAGGCAAGTGTTGATCTATTGCGATAGCGACCAAAATACCATTTCATACACACACTCATAGCTATACTGAAACGGTCTTTCTGTACGACCATTTGCACGACTCTGAATAACCAGATCATATAGAACGAAATATTCCATTTCGCGCCCAACGTGGGGCTCGCTTCATTCCGGGCCGTATGTTGGGCGCCAAATGGAGCGTGTTTTTTCTGTATGGTTAGGTAAGTCAGAGGCGCATAAGTAGCCACAGAAAAAGACATTTCAATACATATTTAAATCTTTATGGTTTCCAAAAATTGTCGACAATATTTTGGCACTAGCATTAATTATTATTTGGCCCTTTTCTCTGTCAGAGTGAATGCGTGGATTGACGTAGAAGAAAGGGAACCACAGTCAGCAAATATTCTATTCCATGCGAAGTGGTTGTAAACTTGAAGAATCAACAAATTGAGAACGCGAAAATATTTGATAACCGATTAGCACAAAAACAAAAAAACCATTTACTCGGAATTGGGACATAACAAACGCATTTGCGTAGCTTCGTTCATGTACAGTAGTTATCCAAACTTATAGATATTGTTCTATTTAATCTACATTTTTCGAAATATAATTATATCCAATTAATATCATCTGTGGCTACATAGTTTCGTCGAAGAATTCTGAAGCACGAGTAACGTAAAGAGTTTAGCTATTGACTCATTTGAAAACTGGACCACCGTTGATACAAGAATGGAACAAAGCCTTAAACTGCAGCCTCAACGTCTTGCATGGCACGATATCAACAATCTGACAATATATTATATTCATATGTGACGTGGTGTGGTGTGATACGATACACAAATTACAAGATGAGGAGTGCAAAGCTCAGAGACTTTCGGCGTGTCATAGATAAGAGCGTCGGTAGCGCGGGAAAGATAAATCAAGCATTTTTTCCCCAAACTTATCGCACGCGTCACCTAAGTGTAGTGTTGTGATCTGTCATTAGTATACAAACTATCGAATAACATTTCGTTAGTGAATAATATGAATTCATAATCGCACCAACACCACCAATGAAGTGAATTATCACTCTGACGCTACTACTCATTATCAGTAGTCAGTAATCAGTAATCAGTAATCAGTAATCAGTAATCAGTAATCAGTAATCAGGCATCAGTCATCAGTCATCAGTCATCAGTCATCACTGCATACATCATGTTGAAGAACGTTGTATTTAATACTTGCAAATTGATTTACAAGACCTCGCGCACGAAGTCGACTTCCTTTATCACAGGATAGGGGGTCCGAACTTAGGTTGTGAGCTTGTGATGTAATGTATGCATTAAATAATAAATTACAATCTCGTTGGAACAGTACATCGGTACATGACATAGACTTCGGGCCAAAAGACTTTCGAGAAAGAATGTGAAATGGTACGGTTCAAGTAGATGTGCAAGTCCAAATTGTGGTAAAATAAAAAAATGTTTCCATTGAAAAAGAATGAGAGAACAAAAATGCAGCATCAATTAAAAGTTCTACCATGTTTTACGTTTACATCGGCGCGGGATGATGCGCTAAGACCGGCGTCAGCGCCTAACACACGCCCGGTGTGCCAGGCACGCGTGAGTACCTGTTGCCCGGTGGCGTTAGCCGTGAAGTGAGGTGAGGTGAGGTAGGGTAAGGTAAGGTAAGATAAGTGGAGACGCGGAGGTATGAGACGGCAGGTAACCGGCCAACGGGGCGGCGCGGCGGTGAGGAGTCAGCGGGCAACGGCTTCGGAGAAGTCGAAGAAGACGAGGTGTTGTTCTCCTACTCCAACATTTCCAGTTGAAGCAGAGCTGCGGAGTGAGGTGAAGAAGGGCGTCATGCTGCTGATGAATATATGAGTACATACATGTATAGCTCGTAGGAAAGGGAACTACGCAACTGGTGAACACATTATATTATTAGTTAGGTGCGGTTGGCGCACGGCGGCGGCCTCGTCGCCTGTGCTGATCGCTGATTGCGTCCGTCTCTTTGCTGGGACAACGAAACGGAGCTGCGGGCCCCAGGCGCGCTTTATAACATTATCTTGGTCCGCGTCCGACTTGCCCGGATTACGACACGGAGGGAGAACGCGTTGCGCTCTGTCATTCATTGTCTGCTAGTCAGTCAGTCAGTCAGTCAGTCAGTCAGTCAGTCAGTGAGACGGGCGACCGGGCTGTTCGTCAATTAGTCGGTGCATTTCATCTTGAACAGGTGTAGGCGGTACACGTGAGTGTTGGTGAGTGTTCAAACGGTAGACACGATGTCTGTTAAACCGTTGAAAATGATGAATCAAGTGACCATCCTCACTCCTTACTGCAGATTGTGACGAAGAACCGATATCTGCGTCTGGTGGACGTTATTCAACCACCGGAAGATAGCGATCATCTTACCATGTGCATCAGTATTCCACATAGTAATCATTAAGAGATTGAATATACTATCTTACACCACACGTGTGCGCGCGATTCGGGCCACAGATATAAATACAGAACTGCAAAGACGCTCTTGTCGAATGAGATAGAATAACTTATCTGCATAACATACCATAACGTAGAGAGTAAGATTGAGAGAGCACGGTCGGAATAATGAGAGCGTGAGAAAATGGAATCTTCTAACTTAAACGGTAACAATCCGACAATGATAAGCGATAATAAGGCAAGTCTTCTAAAACAGCATGCGAACAACAACCGGCTGAATGCAATTGGCAAACAGAACAGTGTGAGAAAGATGAGCACTATGCCGGAAGAAGACGGGTCGGATGCTGATCCAGAGTCTGTAATCGTGACCCCGCTGTTAGTTCACCAACATCAGCAGGATCCAGATTCCGACTCGCCGAGCGAAGGCAAAGAGAGAGGTCGTCTCCTGAGCGCTGGAAGTCGTAAGATAATGGTTACTCCAGCAAGTATGTCTAGCATAGCATCAACGACAAATGGAATAAAACGATCCAGCAGTGGTAACAGCTCGACTGACAGCGTCCAGGAAACAAAACAGCCGAGAATTCCGCAATCTCGTCTTGCAGCTTTGGAAGCTGAGCCGCGGTTATATCGTGATGGTTTAACGCACGGGACCGGGGGTCGTATAAGTCGAGGAATCGAGCTCCATGGTAGTAGACATCGTTATCCTAGTATGCGATCCCTAAAATCAACAGCTGCTGACGATCATCATCACCATAATCATCACCCAGCCACTAGCTGGGCCTCGATTGTTTTCTCGGATGCAGCGAGTCAGTCAGGAAGACCGTTTCCGGACTCTGTGTCCATACGCTCCCTTGCCTCCATAGGCATGGGATCTTCGGATGGTCGGAAACTCACGATCCGTAGGGTTCCCACATCACCGTCCGAACTGCTCAACATGGTACATCCTCCAACGTAAGTGAAAATAATGAAAAAGTACCGTGACCGTGAAAAATTCCGATACGGTCCACTCCTCGTCACATCTTCTTCGACATTGTGTGATAGAAAACTTTGATAAGAAACGATGTACGTTTTATGTGCCATGTGGTTCACGGGCTCAATCAGAACACCTTCGTTTTTTTCCTAACCCAACGTCAGCGTTGATAATTAATAACAATCAAGGTAACTTCTTCTCTGTGTACGTGACACGTACCTATGTACCGCAATAGTATTATCTTGAGCGTGGTGTCATTATCGGCGAGGCCAGCGAAGGCCTTAGTTTCGAGTCGACGTCCGTCAGTTGCCTATGGATTGCCGATACTCAGGGGCTCGTATCTTTTGCGGGACTGCATGATTGATGTATGCAGTGTACGAAATGTAAACTATGACTTGTGCAGGCGGTGCAGGGCTCAACTCATATTGGTGGTTGATCATCCGGAAAAACCAACAAGTCCATTCGAATAGACCGCATTCCTCAATCGGGATCTGTTTTCGTATTTTCTCAGTTATACTTTCGTCGTCTCAAAAGTGCAGAGGAACCGCTCGCTCCGCGCGGCTATTCACTGGACCAATAGATTCCACGAGAAGTCACGACGAAATTGATGGGAAATTGTTAGAAATCATTGGAATCCAAATACACCGAAATCCGGGATAGGTACAGATCATTTTTGACGATTTCCATTGATTTCCTGTGAATTCCTCTGATTTGGTCTGAGTCGCTCAATATTTTAAAATTTATTCGTGGCGATTTCCACAAACCAGAAATCACCGGGAATCTCCAGCGCTTACCGACAGATAAGCGAAATCATTGGAATTCGCGATATTTAATGATCTCTTTCACTTGCCAAGTGAATAGCCCATCGCCTCGGTTCGACTTGAACTCCGTCGAATTACCCGAATACGTATGCAGGGCACGTCTGAAGAGACGATATACAGTTATCTGTCTTTCTCACGCTAAAGTGACCGCGAGAGATCTGATGATAATGAGTTGAAAAAATGACGTGAAATTATACAAAATGCGGGAGTAAGCAATATACGTATACAGCATGTGCATAGATACATACTCTGTTTACATACATATACATATGTATGTACACTTGGTGAGATAATATCTGACCGATTCAAGGCCACGCACGTTCAACTGTTCGCATGGTTTTCAATATGTCGTCAAGGAAATGTTTGGCCTTGAGCCGGTCGGATATAATCTCGCCAAGTGTACATACATAATCGTACATACACTGTTAAGAAGGATGTTATCCAGGAGCTGATCCACTCACATTTTGTGTTGATTTTAACATTTTTTTTACAGTCGGAACACAGTTCGTTCACTTATAAAACCAAATACGTTGTAAGATGTATTGAATAATAAAAACGATGTCAAAATAAACACAAAAATTCCAGCAAACCTCCTCCAATGGACTTTTTTCCATTGTGCACGCGTAAAAATTCGGGGGGCCGAGTGAATACGCAAGTCCACCTGAAAATTAATAAATGTTCTATTTCAAGTGGGACCAACGAGAACCGTGAGACATCAATCTGAAGTAACGCGAATCAGTTCAATAATTTGCAAATCAACTTTCTCGTATGATCCGATATAGCTTACATTTTTATATTAGAAATGTTAACAACCGCATCTCCGTAGATCAAGCGCTAATTTGCGGCCACTAGAATTTTGGAAAATACCTTTACCACAAAAATAATGGAAAAGAAACGAAAACCAATAGAGTGCAAGAATAATTGAAGCCGATTTCGTAACATCGTAGAGCGGACTGAATTTCGCGAACGATAAGCTTACAACTGGTTCGTGAATGCTGAGGTTGCATAATCGGGGCAATATTATGATATGTAATTTCCTCACAGAATATGCAACTGCAACAAAATAAAGCTTAATTGTCAAAATTTAATTGATCGGATTTGCCGCTAGTCATTTCCACTGGAAATATAATATTGATGCATATGCACTTTCGATTATGATTATGCTCGAATTATTCCAACTTTCGATCAGCTAAGTAGAATAGGAAATGTTCTGTAAGAATTCCCGTAAAACTGGAAGTATAGTTTATTCTGCGAATATGAGATTTAAAACTACGTAAAGAAGATTGCTATATGGGCCATCTGATTTCGAACAAATTTTCTCCAATTTCCATTTTCGACAAGACTTACGTATTTTGAGTTGGTGTCACCGAAAATTTCAAAATTTCAAATCTCTCTGCCGTAACGAAACGATGAAACAGGTCGACGAAACAAGGAACATGAATGGCAGCTATAAAAATAGTTTCTATGAATAATCTTTTCCTATTATACGAAAAAGTTTCGCGTCAGGCTCTCTGTCTCTCTAGGTTAAATTCGCACGTATAAGTATACATACACATGTATGTATATGCGAGGTCCGGAACAAAGGGACGAACACAGGACGTAGCCGTTATATATTCCGCGTATGTACATACATAGGTATATACTTTCACCGGTTCTTCGGTCGGAGGCAGAAACTCTACCCTGTTACCTTCGTGACTCCAGGGTCGATGTTCAGCCAACTCTAGTTCCTCGAGACCAGAACCTGTCCGTTTGAATCCTTGCTGAATCCTGTTCCACGATTTTCTGCATTCTCTGTAGTTGACGCCGCAATACATAGCAAAAATTATGTTGATCAGCTATAAGCGAGGATAGCCACCACGTGAATTCATCATCAAACGCCGGCACAGTCAGCTGTTATTTGAAATTCTGTCCACGAATCAACAACAATTCGTTTATTGCTGGTTCGGTAGCAATTTCTCAGCAAGAACTTAGATTTTGTATTTTTATTTTTTTAATTTTTTGCTCCTTTTGCTGGTGTATAGTTTCTTCTGTTTGAACAGGTAGTTTACAACGTGGTCATAAATTCCAAGAGAAGTTCTTAAGCCACGCGAAACCAGTAACCACAAGCGTATGGAAACGCCGAACATAAAACAATACAGAGCTATAAGAGTCAATATTCTCGCGGTTTTCGGTTCATGACCCTTATGCCTATTTATAATTTTATAAAACGGTTCACCGAGTATCGAAGATATATTTGAAACACATTCAGAAATCTTCTACCGTATATGTGGACATGCGATGAAAATTGTTCGCTTACGTGTATTAGCAGCAGTAGAATAATTGATCAGAGACGATAGAGTAGTGATTAATTGGGGTAAGTTTATACGTGCCGGAGTAGGTATACAGGTGATTAAAAATATTTCGGATGATATTGATTGCCAAGTAAGCATGCACCATATCAAATCGATTGCGCGTCTTATTAGACCGGTTGAGATCCTTGAAATCCCGGAAATGATCTCTCTTTTTCGCATCATAAATCTTAACGGATCATATCGTGCCCGAAGCTGTATAACTGAAGCCCGAATTAATCAGGCGTCTTCTCGACGCATATCAATGTAAAAGCTGTTCACTCAAAACTGTATCTTCCCGAAAGAAAACTTTCGAGAAGACAAAGATTTCGGTCAACTTTGTTTGACTATTTTGTTATATTTTGTATTCCCGACTCAACCGTAATGACCACTTCGATGACCTGAAAAGCGGGACAAAAGTGGCATATGATTCCCTGATATACTTTTTCCCCGCGAATTCACTTTCCCCCGTAAATTCACGTTTTTCCATAATTTTTATTTTTTTCCCGCGGAGGAGGAAAAGAAGTATCACTCATTTCCCGCAGATACAGTTTCATTTCTTCTGATTTTCACTTTTTTCTTCAATTTTGAACTATGTCTCTGCACATTACTATAAATGTTCACTACTTTCTAGTTTTCAGACTCATAAAACAACATAAAGTGGTCATTACGGTTGAATCGGGAATAAAATACTATACGGAATAGGAATACAGGAATGGAGCGGATTATTCCCTCGGGTTTACTGCCCTCACAAATATTCCCTCGTGGATGATCTTCAACTTTATTCTCTTGTTGCATAATGTACTATATTTCAAAATCTGGACTACTTGAAATTATGATACTCTTATTACTACTTACTTCGTGAATACCGGTATGAAAATATGAGAGCATTCACACCACAGCCCCAATAATCCTGCTCTGCTACGCGGAGAGAATTTTACAGGAAAATTCACGATAATTTTATAGCGATTATGAGACAACTCGATCATGAGGTTCCGTCCTATACAGTTTCAGAAGCGTTGATACAATTCTGACGAGTTTTGCCACAAATATAACTTCTCTGTATTTTATATAGGACAAAACCTCGCCTACATCTCACAATTGCTATAAGATTGTCGTGATTTTCCTATGAAGTTCTCTCCGTGTACCTGCTGTGATATTCGTACAAGGTAACGTTACCGATATAGTGTAGCTTATCGGTGACTTCCCTATACAACATGGGAATATAGACGTTGGCCTACCCAATCAAGACCATTAGCACAACTCGAGGCGAAATGATCTAAAATTGCACGATATTTACCTGCTGAGAGGTGGCCACAGGTTCTAATCTCAACAGTAAACGACACCAGACCTCAGGGTGTTGGTTATAGCAGATGGTCCACTGGCCAGTTTGCCTTATATAATATCGGTGAGCTTCGAAGCGAGACTTAGTCGGCCGTCGAGACTTTGTGACAGAGTATATAGGCGAAAAAAATTGGAAAAAGATTCAGTTTTCTACAGTTGCGTATCGTTCATCCATATTTTTCCATCCAGATACTATATAGCAATTGGTATTTTTTTCAATTGTCTAAATGACAATTGGGCAGTGACTACGGCAAGCAGAGGCGTGAATAATAAATTGCACATTGCAAATATAGTGCCGCATTAAAGATGCAGCGAGGTTCTAGCTTCCAAGCGACTAAGAGAGGCCTAATCATCCAGGACTTACAATTCAAGCGTATTGTTCCAGACACGTAAGTGGGTAATTGGCATTTTAGAAGAAGCCGTTTAGAGGATGAAACGACCTGCCCCATTTGCGCAAGAGAATCGAGTCTTGACTTCGCGAGTGCGTGTACCTACATTGCAAACAGCAGTTTCGTTCATCGATTGATTTTTTTATCAAATACCTACAGCACACTCAAGTGCCCGCTCCATAACCGTTGCGATTCTCGGAGAACCGTTTCCTTCCTACGATTTGGCTATCGGATTTTTTGTTTCGGTGCACTCAATTTGAATTGTAAAAAATCATGACGCGTGCAGAGGATCATAAAAAATATATAATACGGGTAGGTGAAGTGCGTCATTTTTATGAACCAGTAATAGTGGAATACAGTGGAGAACGGTATAATAAGACTTTTGAGTTTATTCAAGCAAACGACCAAGCCTATCGGACCAAAGTAATTTGCGATAAGCTGCTCGAATCTGAGAGAATTCTACTGACCTCTTTCCAGTCAATTTCTATCCGTGAATCGTCAGAGTCGTGTCAGGGAATGTGTGCAGAGATTCCAGCATACTCTCTCCGGAAAAATTTCATCTTTCTGAGCTCGTGAGTTTGCGGTTTTTTTGTCAATGATTCACTTACTAAATATCACGAATTCCTGTCCCGGTTTACCTTCGCCGTGGGCAATCATGCGCGTGCATACCCCTGCAATGCAAGAATTATCACGTTCAATCTTTGACTTTTATCGCGTGTTTTTATCCTCGCGCCGTTCCCGCAGCCATTGTCGACGGGTAACAATGAGCAACAAATGAGTTTCTCGACGAGGAAACCATGCCGAATAACAATAAATTATGAGTCAATAATACAAGTAACATTCCATAGGAAATATCAAGTTACGCGAATCTCCAAATTATGTTTGCTATACCTGACCCATATATAGACTCGAGTAACATTGTCTACGATCGCGCGGTTAACCACAGATTTGCAAGAAACCCAAACGAGATCATATTTCACGGTGAAACATCTGGAGCGAGGAAAAGAGAACCACTAATTGTCACGATGGAAAGGAGTAATAAATTATTTCCGGCAATTCTATACTATAACTGCATGCTGCGCTGATTATGGCCTATTCTGCATTCACTCATATCTCTATACAGGCATATTCTATATAGCACACGTGTGTGTGTATATATGCATACATGAATGGGTGTGATATTTGTTCGTGAACGAATGCCCTTCTCTTACGTAACGGTCCCACCTCAGGTGAAGGAATCAAGTATTCATCAGTACATGTATATCTTAAACAAAGAAGTTGTCCATGTGCTTGAAAGGAAACGAGACATTTATACGTGGATGCTATTATTAATAACCAACGTGTTATAATTACCACCGTTGATACACGTACGTGCAATTCTTGTGATTCATTTATAATCGTCAATCGTTTTTCTTCCACGATCGCGTAGGATCGGTGTACGCTACCACGTTGTTTGTGCGCGTCTCGTGCACGTACAATACGTCTATCGGCGCGCCTAGCCGCATTTTCAGGCGAATTTCGGGTAAAAACTGATCGCGTGTGCACAAGAGCACAAGTATTCTTTACATACATGTGACGTAGGCAGGTGGCCTATATGGTAATTACAATACTATATACGACCCTGATATGGGGCACTGACGGCACAGCTTGAGACCAGTGTACCTACTACATACAAGTACTTACTTCTGTTTCGAAACACTCGAATATAGATTTTTTTATTTACACAAATACTTGGTGAAAAAGCGATCTCGTTGTAACTTACATGGAGAATAGGGAGGCTTGAGATCATGAAATGAGTTGAAATTTTACATGGTGAGAGGTGACGTATGCGATTCGACGTAGATTTGGTTTTTTGTGCCAATGCAGCGGTTTAGTTGCTGTGATACGGTGATTTGAAATTCTTGGATGTTCTAATTTTTTCAATTTTCCCAAATATATTTCAAATGTGTCGTTCTAATGTGAAATAAAAAAAAAAAAAATTCGCTGAGCACATTATTGCAATACTATACAAAAATTATTCCACCTAACGAAAACCTACTGACTTTTTGAAAATTGCCGGCTACGGAAGTATGTAAATCAATTGATGTTGCCGGCTACATATTTTCTCTTAGTATGCCGTGTAATTGAACAAATTCAATATCAAGATTTTGTATAAAAGAAGGGAGAAAGGGTATCTAAAAGAAATTGGAGTACGTGGTTTTTGCCCTCCAAACTCCTGAATTATTATGAGAATGATAACATGATCATGTGTACGTTTGATGCATGTTTTCGACATGAATTCTACAAAAGCCTGCCAAAAGTACCACGTACTCCATTTTCATGTTTTTTAATAATTTCTTTTCCATACGCATACAAAATTTGCACATTGATTTTGTTCAATTGAATGTTATACAATGCAAAAATAAATGTCGTCGGCAACATCAATTGATTTACACACTTTCGTAGACGGCAATTTTTTGATGTCTTTTATAGGAAGGATTGTTAGGTGGAATAATTCCCGTAAGTACCTTTGTCGCTAATGACGATGATGCATTTAGCAAGTTCTTTTGCACCATAGGTGCTTTTCGTGGTTTACCATATTGTAACGACGCATCGAAATATATTTCCGGAAGATCGAAAAATCAACAAATCCGGGAATTTCAAATCGCCATATTTCAACGACCAAAGCCCGTTGGCACAAAAAAACAGGAACCACATTAAATGGCATGACCTCATCGCTCGCCATGTAAAATTTCAACTCAATCTGCGATCCCAAGCCGCCATATACCCTCCTTGCTAAGAATGTTTCTTGACAATAAAACAAAAAACAAAATTACCATTTAGCTACATACATTTCTGGATAGGCATGTATTCGTACCTATGATAATATACACGAACTCTAATGCACTTTCGACGAGAGGTTCTAGTGAAATTTATACAGCTGGGTTTTTAGAATAAAATAATATCTGCAATGTTGGTGTTAATGATACATTGGTATGTTCCTGCATACGAGAGACAATGATCGCGGAAGATATTAGATGCACATCCGTTTGTCAAGTACGTGTGCAGATGTCACTTTTTCCAACGGAGATAGGTGGATAGATGTGTTTTACGAACTATGCAAGCCTGCAAGGCCTTGGCTGAAGACAAATAATGCAGTATAACATGTGTACTCGTTACACCGTGTACCTATTCTTCTTTTTCTAGAAAAATCATGTAGCAAAACGTCCATAAGAGAAACTCGTGCAGAAATGAAAATAGCACTGGTTCAGCCTCTGGGGGGGAGCTGAGAGTTGCGATAATGGTAGGCACCTACTCGTACTTCTGCACGTAGCTCAGCAAACTTTATTTATTTATTTTCTCTGTTTGTTTAGCGGAAACGCAGTGCATTCACCGTTACGTGAAATTGAAAAAAACTTGTAGAGGCTTCTACGTTCACGAAGAAACTGTAGCGAAATCGATTTATATTTCTGAAGGTTGATCGTTGATAATGAACGAATGCAAATAATTGAAACATCCCGTCCGAAAAGCATAATCGAGAAAGAGAAAGAGAAAGAGAATGAGAGAAAACCGCGGATACATTTAGTAATTTGAAAATAATTTCAAACCGATTTGCGGAGTGATCGAGGATGCAATTTTTTGAATAAAATAGTTCCCAGGTAATGTCGCGTCGTGCGTAGGATTAATATGTACCTATAGGCACGTAAGCTAGCTAGTTTGATGAATTAAAAAAATAATATCTATGCGTGGACGTATCAGATAATTTGAAATTTGAATATTATACTTCTTTGCGTACGAAGTAGCTAGGTTATCTTACAGCCGGTAAATAAATTAACGACGCGATGTAATTTTATATCACCGAATGCTTCGTACGCGAACTAACGTACGTAAGCTGAATTTAGGGTCGAGTTAGCTTGTGATATAATTTGGCACACACTACTACATAATGAGTGTGGCCAGCCACGAGAAGATCCCCCCACTACAAAAATTGCAAATCTATGCCCCGGAGGCCGCGCGGTTACAATTCAAGAAATTATTTCTTGTTAAGCTTGTTCCTTTCAGAGTAGCAGCAGGATATAACTGTAACCACAATCGCGTATTCAAAGAATGTCAGTTTTGTAATCGTTCTACATGAGCTAGAGGCTTTCTGCAA
The DNA here is from genome assembly GCA_963170745.1 of Phymatocera aterrima. Lineage (NCBI taxonomy): Eukaryota > Metazoa > Arthropoda > Insecta > Hymenoptera > Tenthredinidae > Phymatocera > Phymatocera aterrima. The sequence goes on from OY720663.1 coordinate 8,594,744, forward strand.
AATCAATAAATACAACAATTTGACAATTTTGCAATTTTGCATTCCATAAGTTGTCATCGAAAATTTCATTCGCCGAACAATTTTCCCGCGACGAAAGTGGTTCCTCAAACATTCATGGTACATACGGTTATTGTGATCGAATAGTACGAACAAGTCAAGAAACAGAACCAAACGAAAAAAAGAGGAACTATTATGGATCTTTGTCTTGCAGACCTATCGAAGATGACCTTTCAACGTGCAGTAGCTACGACGATGTGGATGCCGAGGATCCTGGTGATTACCGGCAACCAAAGAGGCCCCACTGGGCCAACAAGGTGCAATTCGTTCTCGCTTGCATCGGCTATTCCGTCGGCCTTGGTAACGTCTGGAGATTTCCCTATCTCTGTTACAAAAGTGGCGGCGGTAAGCATTCGTTTCTCTTCTTACAATATGACGACTATGACAATAACTACTCATATACCTCTTAACAACCTCTCGACCTACGCCTTACGTGCGCATAGTAGGTACATACATATGTATAATACAATCTACGACAATTACAACTGGTGCGATTCAATGCGCGAGAAAACGATCGTAGTGTGTTGGTGCGGACGAAACAACGCAATTCGACAGTCCTCGGTCGTACATATACATACGGTATATGTAATTTCTATACGTATACCGAAAAACAATTGCTACAGGTGTTCGAATTCTTTAATTTCCTTCTGTGATTATGTATGCACAGAAATATGCTTCTGAAATCCGTACCTGTATGATGAATTCGAAAGAAATAGAATCACCATTTTGCATACGTATATGTATTCTTACGAGTTCAGTGAAGTTCGCGAAACACGGAAAACGAAGAAGAAAAAAGAAACCAATCCAAACGAGCTTATTGTGAGAATATTTATACTTTCGTATAAGTTGCACGTCGAGTATTCGATGCAAGTATGCAAGTACATTGATCTGAAAACGCGATGTATTAACGTTACGTTATGGATGAGTGTCGTAAAAGTGTACGAGCTGTCATGTCGCACGTACGAAGGTTGGGAATTCAGCTACGCTTAGATATACTCTATAGGATTGTGGGCGTAAGTTATTGGCTATAATTAAAATACTAGTCGAAACGGTTATATGCGAACTAACACACCGAGCCCGGAAACGCTTGGCTGCCAAGACATACTACGGAGACCAGTGGCGTAGCTACATCTGGGTGCCGTCAATTATGGCAAAATGCCCAAGAAGCTCCAAATTTCAGTTTATATTATCTTCCAAAGTTCAATAGTGCATATTGTTGGTTAATAAATTCCTGATGCAACGTTTAGCAACGACAGAACTGTTCTAGTCAATAACACCTAAGATTTTCCAAAATGTTCGGTACGACATTCTTGCGAAAATACTCAGCAAGGTGGAAGCCTTTCTCGAGATCCGGGCGCGACAGATTATTCCTTGACATTTCGTTTCACGTGAATGCAAAGATCGCTCATCGAAGAACTCTTGAGATATTGTAGGTATACACTATGCATATTCTTGAAAAAGCGTTAGAATGTTCAAATTATGCATAATGGGAATCTCTCTCTAGAAATATGCAGAAATTTATCATCACAGCGACTATATACGGGCCAACCGTAGTGAAATTTCGCGGAGAAAAAAGAATTGATTCTATAGTTTCTCAAAAAATCATCGTTCCATCCATCTGAATTCCCGAATTAATTAGATTTATACCGAAACAGACCTGGGAGAGGTATTCATCGTCTTCATTTTCGTTGTAGTATACATATACTACATTATAGTTAATTTAATCAAAAATCTGGTTTGCTATACAAATTTTGCTATTTCGGCTCGCTCGATGCACATTATAACGGAGAACGAATCGGTCGATATAGTTTATCGAACATTTCCATTTCTGCCAAGAAAATTCGCACTCATGATGACTCGCAAAAAATTTTGCAGAATTTTTATAATTTCAGCTGCATATTATCATAGTGCAAAACTCTGCCACGTTCTGGGTAGACTTACCTATATACACCTATACTATGTGTAATCCACGGGTGACGCATATAGTATATAATATATATTTTACCAATATCACCGGAAGCGGCGTATTCTCGGAGTATGACGATGACGACTATCGCCAATTACATAGAGTACTACGGCAGACTTGGTACAGGTGAAATTTTTTTCATTTTTGGCGTTCAACTAGTCATGATCTGATAAGTACACAGGTACCTAACAATTGAATAGTTATTCGCCTCTACAGATACGGATTACGATCGTGTCATCGCATGTGAGTCACGTTAGAAAGATCGATCGAAATTTCGCAGCACGGGTGGCTGTTATGCTAAAAAAAATTCCCCACAAAGTGGCATTGTCGACTCTGGAAACGGAACTTCAATCGCGGTCTTGCCCGATAAGTAATTTGATATAATCGGTGATAGTATGATTCGTAGCATACAACTCATCACGAGTTACAGCATATTTTCGGATTTGCGGAACGTCACCGACCTACTCCCGAAGCACCATTCAACATATATATATATTGTCATAAAAAGACATAAATCAACAGCCGCGAGAGTACCTACTTTCGGCGCAATCTAGGGACTGTGATGTGTTGATCCGTAGGTCATTATTTGCTTCTGTTTTTCTGTTCTTTCGTTATATTGCTTTTTGAACCGTAGGTAAATCAATTGACAATACGTTGTAACGATGGAAGAATAAAAACATGTTTACCTCCATGAAGGATCTAGCTCTCTCAGATACTGAGCGTGTATCATAGTGATTAATTATATTAACCTAATCATGGAATCATCGATTTTAGTTACTGAACTCGCGAGATCATGCATGATCCAAAAAATAATGTAACACCAAAGCTCGACGATCCGGAAGGCGAAAAACTCTATATGATCGAATGGGAGTTATTGTTTTGCTTGCACATATATAGAATGAACAGATGATTGCGTACCAATAACATAGGTATGTGTGTCGCCGTTTCTCATCTACGTAAGAAGTAATGTAAACGAGGCGCTTATACCGCACGCTGCTAGATTGATTTACTGTTCAAGATAAATAAGACCTATACTCATTATCAACGCTCCTTTTGTCACGAGTGCGTTCGTATGTTGTATGTTCATACACTAATAAATGGATACTTTTTTCATCTAAGACTGAACACATACAATTACATTCAAGTATATAGGCCCGCGTGTGCTTACGTTGAGACGTCTAATTCCAGAACAGGACGTATGTTCAAAAACAGAAACGAAAACCAAAATGAGTTATTAATAAATTCTACTTATACTATATCTTACTAGTGGATTTTTATGAATCAATCTGACTAGTTCTGAAATCCTTGATAGTTATGAGAAAATGGGCAAGAAACATGACAGATATAGGTCTATATTTCCAAATATGTTCGGTCTTTTTGGTTCCAATTCATGGTTCCTCTGCATCTCATTTTCGTCCTGGTATCATTGGCATGATAAATGCAGAGAATGCCTTTTTTGTCAGTATCTTGGATTGAAATTTTCATGGTTGCGCGAAAAATACCACCAAAATGAGGAGATTTTCTTGTTAGGTATTTTTCCACAAGTCTCTGTTTTATTTGCCATATATACTAATCATCCTTCTCATACATTTTTGTACCTTTACCAGCGAATCGTAAAGAAGTGCGTGACTGTAAAGAAGGAGAAGAGAATTTGAAGGATGTGTGTGTGTGTGTGTGTGCGTTTTTTTTTTTTAATTTTCACCAAAAATACCGAAAAGTGACTTTGGAAACGGAGAGAAGTTTGAGATACTTCCTCATCCTAGTATCAAAATACGCCAAATTTTCTAGTAACATATTAAATATGCCGGCCGAGCGCATACATGGAAATATACAGCGGTAGTTTTGTTACTGCATCCCATTGGGTTTTAAAGCCTACACACAACATTCATCATACAATTCTAAATAATTCAACAGTTGAATGATTATTCATTTTTTTAACTATATCCAGAATTCGTTAACTCCTATATCTAAATGATGTATACTACATATATTTAAATTCGGCAACGAGTTGATATGATTACTGTGTCTACTAGTGTTGATTTCCATCTCCTACTATATCTAATCAGACACTGCGAACCAGTACCTAGACGGGTAGTTTATCATCCATCGGTTATATTTCGTATTTGCTCTTATAACAGAATTGAGATAGTAATCTTGGTTTATTTATTTGTGTGCGGGTTAAGGATAATTCGAAGTCGCCACTGGCAATCTAACCTAGCTAACACAGCGAATATTCATTTTCCATCGAATCCGATCAATGTTTTGACAAAGTGAAATACTTCGCCACTTTCTGCCATCATGCTCAACTAATTCTCGGAGTTTCGTTAAAAACGATCAAGTCGTTTGCGTAAACCTACGATTCTAGCTTTCGAAACGGCGCAATGTTGGATACCTAAGCAGATGATCAGTTTTGAAAAGTGCAAAAACGAATTCTTTTCATGTTTGACACAAAAATGGCCGATTCTGTGTTATTCGCACACAGATCCGTCAATGTCCCCGCTTTTACAGACAACAATGACTTCCATTATATCATCGAATAACGGTAAGATGAAGAAATTTTCAATCAGATGAAAATCAGATTACAATTTCTGTTACAAATTCTCCTTGAGGAAAGCTCTTCAATTTGAAAACAAAAAAAGTTTCAAACGCCATTAACTGTTCCGGCAGCGAAAGTATTGTTTTTTACTGGTTCAGATCTACTATATTAAACATTTTTCCGTTATCTAGTCTAGTTGATAAATTCAGAAAGATATTATAACATTGAGCATATGAAACTCCACAGTAGAGTGGGCAGAGTACGTAATTATTTCATGTCGCCTTACACAAATACAATCTTTGATAGCCCATACGTAGGCATTCGATAATCAATTACGTAGGTAAGCCTAATTAAATGAAAAAAGAAGCTAATCGATAGCTAGAATTAAGAGATTCTATCAGACTAGTCGGACTACACGGACGACAGAATCGACGCATATAATTGAGAGCTAATTCATTACCTTCATATTCTTGTCGGAAAATTTGCAAGTTTCTCAATTTGCAGTTGTTTAGGTCAGATTAAACGTCGTCTGCAATATCAATTATCCAACAATTGGAGTTCCATTATCATCGGTCGATCGATTTGTGTATTAAATATAAGGTCTAAGAATTTGGTGCAAGCGCGTATGAACACATTCTATATATCTTTATGAAAAATTCGCTTTGCTATATTACCTTCGCCTTACGTCTCTGTGGGCTGCAGCAAGGTCAGTGGATGTAGCTCTTTATGACGATTTATAAATTGTGCGGCGGTGGACAGTTTAGAGCTGCGCGCAAGTCGTGACAGCCACACATTACTCCTCTATTCGTACTCTGTACGGGGTGAATTATGAAAGTTGTTCAGTAATATATCATAACATGAGTGAAATGAAGATTGAACACCCTAAAATCATGCATTTCGTCCCGTGGACATTAGAAATGCGCAACTGCATATTGAATTAATTAAACGATTGAAACGGACAGAGATAATTACTTACGTCTGGTCTCTCTGTTCCTGATATACCAATGCATAGTTACATCATTCGCTATTCGACAGGAAATAAATGCGGAATAGCCGAGTAGATTGGTTGCTAAGGGCAAACCGATTATAATCACACTGTTCAATTCTAGTTGGCTGAGGAATGAGAGTAGGTACTGAAATTACAAACCATAAATTATTCCTACCGGTAGTGTCATTGAAATTACTATAAACCGAGGGGCATCGCGATGAGCTCGGATGTGAAGCCGGGTTTGTACATGCAGCGTTATACCATAATACGACAAGGTCATGTATCAAGTTCAGGCCGGCAAAGTTCCGCAATTTCCGTTTCTGCCCTAGTTATGTAATAGTTACAGATTTTTTGAAAATCATCAGCAATCTGAGAGCTGCTTATATTACCACATGCGTATTGCACGTACAACTCTCGCATTTGAATAATAAACTGCAGCGAGTCGTTATACCCGTAATTATCAGATCTTCCGAGCAACTAGAGCTCTAGGGGTACTATACAAATACAATCCTACCGCATTGCGCAATTGTCATGCGAAGCGGTTGCGAAAGGAATTCGAAAACCGAATGGATCGGATATTGTTTTTGCAGCCCCGACGACTCATAGTTTATTATTATATATTTGTGGAAATAGGTATATTCGTGCTAATAGATGCGGCTTAGTCTCACGGAATGTTAGGAAATAGGGACGATTAATAATCTTTTCCACGACGTGGGTGTATCTTACTCAAATTTATACATCCACCTGGCATGGGACATTAAGTTCGGAGTTATCACAATGTTGACACTTGACTTTGAGGCAACTGTGCGCCCGAATTGCCAAGTCCAATCTATCCTTGGCCGAGTTGATTCCAACAAACTCTAAAATATATTCTTACGGAGTTTCGTACTTCTATGATCACATATATATAGGTACTAGACCCGCATGATATACAACGAAATAATTAAACCACACGTTATCGCTTTAGATCTGACATGTTGATGCGGCAGATTTTATATACGTGTCAGATTGTGGACGAATCAAAAACCGTATAATACATCGCGACTAACGTGAATGAAATCACGATAATCAAACTGTCGAATGATAGTTATATCATCTATTGAATAATCGGTGACATGCGTATATCCCGTAGCACACATCGAGGCTGCGAGCGATCGCAGAAACACATCGCAATATTCAAGAAATATTGCTGCAATGTTAGTGCAGTGTCGTGTGCCACATATGGAGTGTTCTCTGTCAACGCAGCCACTTTTTATCTGATAAGGCACTCCTCATTTTCCTTTGCATTTCACACAATATTCATTGACGCGTGCAGACGCTTGAAAATATGTAGAAAATCTCGATAGCAATCATAAAGCGTTTGAAGTTCGAGAAATCTTTGAGAGACATTCGGGGCCCATGGGACCTTCAACAGATTTTTTCAAAGTTATTCTGAATATTGTGAGAATATATTCAATGCATGTTTCTGCATTTCATCGAATTTTTCGACTTTCAAATGATTCATTAGATCATTGCCAAGAACTTATATTGTTGAAGTTGCAGGGGCCAAATATGATTCATCTGAATCCGCAGCTTTATTGAATTCCAATTAGCCTTCGTCATATTTTTAATCACATGTCTTTTCCGGATTATGTTACAGGAGTATTTCTTGTACCTTACTTCCTGATACTCATAGTATGCGGTGTACCTCTCCTGTACATGGAACTTGCAGTCGGGCAGTTCACACGTCGAGGTCCAATCGGCGCTTTAGGGCAAATATGCCCTCTGTTCAAAGGTATTCCGAATGTATTCCAAATCGCGATTCAAATAAAGGAACTGTATTATACAATAGTACAGGCTTCAGATTCTCGTGATGTAACAACAATATATCAATTATTATATGCTGTTATCGCGTTAATTTCCGGAACGATGAATCATCTTAGGTAAGTACTTTGAATCAGTTCAATCAATGATAATGACGAATGATATTGGCAGGACACAAATGTATGCAGTCCATTATTGAATCTTGCGTCAAACTGATTGTCTAATGCAGTTTCTTTCGTTTTCTCGGGAACAAGTAAACCACTTTCACTCTGTTAATGCGATTCTGCATTCATCATCAACCCAACTGTTCGCTGTATAACCGTGGGGTTAACTTATGTTAAAAGATGTATATGGATATGTTCGAAATCATGAATTTTCTCGTCTTTTTCTTACAGGGGCAGGTTTGTCATCCGTAGTTATATCATTCCTAATGTCCACTTACCATAATGTGATAATAGCGTATGCCATTTACTATTTCTTCACGGCGTTCAAAGCTGATCAGCCGTGGTCGGACTGTCATAATTCATGGAATACACCAGCCTGCTGGGCACCCGCCTCGCACTCACAGTTATCTATAGATAATCGCACCCGACCAAACACTTCGAGAACACCATCAGAGGAGTTTTTTGAGTATGGCGATCACTGATTAAGTAGCACAAAATACGCACACTCGCTAAAAGCTTTAGTGAACACAACTCACGATAATTTGGCTTTCAGAAAGAAAGTACTTCAGATGAGCAATGGCATCGAAGAGCCCGGACTCTTACGATGGGAATTAGTTGCCTGTTTGATAACTGCTTGGGTAATGGTTTACTTTTCTATTTGGAAGTCCATCAGATCTTCGGCACAAGTAAGATACCTGACAGCCACGCTACCGTTTCTACTCATCATCGTGTTTCTTACACGCTCTCTGACCCTCGAAGGCGCAGATAAGGGTCTACAGTATTTTTTCAAACCTCGATGGGAGCTGCTGGCTGATGCTCAGGTATTAAGACAGTTTTTTTTTTCTATACATTCCACATCCAAATGCATATTCAAAGTCCCATGAACTCTATGAAATCCTGTGCAAACCGGTGAAATCCCTGCATGAGATCTTCGGATCTTGATGGTTCAATGACTATACATGATTTTTTCAATTGATGAAACCCTCGAACTGCATGAGGTTTTCAATTTTTATTCAAGGTATGGGTTAACGCAGCTGCTCAAATCTTCAACTCAGTGGGTATTGCGTTTGGTTCGATGATTTGTTTCGCAAGTTACAATAAGTTCCACAACAATATCTTGATAGATACAGTAGCAGTGTCTCTGATCAACGCCTTCAGCAGTCTACTAGTTGGTATATTTGCCTTCGCAACGATAGGCAATATCGCACTCGAACAAAATATGTCCGTGGAAGCTGTCCTTAGCGATGGTATGTGATATCGATGATCGTTGTTGATAATTGATCGCCTACTAATTGTTATCGAAAGGGCATTCGCCATTAATTTTCGTACATATTTTTATTGCTGAAGAAGAAAGTTAGTACGAGGGCAGCTGAAAGTAGTATTCTCATTACAGGTCCTGGACTAGTATTCGTCGTGTATCCTCAAGCCTTGGCAAAAATGCCGGCATCTCAACTATGGGCTGTGCTATTTTTCTTCATGCTAGTTTGCCTCTCTCTCAATAGTCAGGTGAGTGATAGTTTGTACAGCATAGTGACAAGGAACTTAAATATAGTATGTGACTTGCGAAAGATTCATGGCTTCGGAACGGACGGGGATTCACTCCGAAAGCTGATTCCAAATCAAATACGCATGTATGTATGTATTACATGATCCTCTGAACTCTTATTTGCCGATTATTGTATGTCTACAGTTTGCAATCGTTGAAGTTGTGGTAACGTCGATACAAGATGGATTTCCAAACTGGATAAAGCGGATATTGCTCTGCCACGAAATGCTGGTTCTTTTTATATGTGTAGTTTCCTTTTTATTTGGATTACCGAACATAACGCAGGTATATTACAAATGAGAGTTCTCATAATATTGAAAGGCGGATTGTTCTTTTATCTTCATCGACAGAAATAATCAAACTTTTTCAATCCTCAGGGCGGTATATACTTCTTCCAACTGATAGATCATTACGCCGCATCAATTTCCATAATGTTCTTGGCATTCTTTGAGGTAATTGCAATATCTTGGTTCTACGGAGTGCAGAGATTAAGCAGTAACGTCAAGGAAATGACAGGCCGTATGCCATCCCTTTACTTTCGGTTCTGTTGGCTCATAGCTTCTCCTCTTTTGATTATGGTGAGGAATATTCAGTAATTTTTCATAATCACCCTGGAGAAAATCGATTACGAAAAACTACAAATGTTCCGAAATGTTCGTAAAGATATCACAAATAACTCGTCGCGATATTCTACAGAGAATCTCGGACACTCTTCCGTTTTCCATAATTGATGTTCACCGGGGCAACATATATTTTCCTTCCTAAATCAATTTTAAGTAGGATTTGGAATCATGGAGATTATTGCAATTGCAGGCTGTGTGGGTGTTCAGCTTGATTGATTACGAACCACCCACTTATCGCAATGGTGAATACCCTTACCCCTGGTGGGCGGAAGCTCTTGGGTGGAGCATTGCGTCGCTTTCTCTTGTATGCATTCCAGCCTTTGCCATTTACGTATTAATTCGTGCCGAAGGCGAAACATTTCTCCAGGTGAATACGATGCGTCGCTCGCTGGCTCCGCGTTTACGACTTGTTACTTTTCATATCCGGCCAAGATTTCATGGATTTTAATTTATATTCTTTCATTCAATTGCTATATATGATTTGCAGAAATTGAGGAACTCTGTCAAGCCGGATTTCGAGGCATGTAGAACTTGCGGTCAAGAATATTGCACCGAACCATCACACATATCGGATGAGGATCAGATCAAGGAACCACTTCACGAATTGAACAATTTGATACAACCAAATTCCATATATCTTCCACCAAAACCAGAAGTATAAAAGTTAAAGCTAACAACGTACACTCTACCACGATGCCTCGTGTGTCACATGAATTATTCTTTCAATTTTTAGTTAAGTATACCTATAATTGTTCCATGAACAAAACAATGATAAGCAATGATTTTGCTGTTAGTACTGTTAGTAGCATTTTGGCATGTATTCAAAAGGTAATTCTATTTTTATAGTCAATCCCGCATGCAATTTATCCCGGTGACATTATCCGCAGAGATTTTCATATACCCTAGTTTTCAAATTAGGTAAGCACTTTGAATAACTATATTTCGAACATTTACGAATACCTAGAGTCCCGGTAAACGGATAACTATGGTCCGGTAAACCGAAGCAGCTTCCTAGATGTAAACATACCTACTTGAGAGTCTGAAGTAAATATTTTTTATCACTAGCCAAAAATGCAATAACCAAAAAGATGTAATTTTTTTTTTTTTTTTTTTTTTTAAATATACTTTGAAAAAGAAAAACAAAAATTTGGTAATGCACTAATAGAACTTAGAATAATTATAGAACTGGTAACATCCGATCAATTCTAAATTCAATTCTAAATCAATTCCATTAAATAAGTTCGTAATACCTAAATAATATTCGTGTACGTTGATTGTTATCTTGTGTATAATTTAACATTATTTATGATAATTTTAAGTGTAATTTCACCAACTTATATCACATCACGGTGTGTATTAGTGCTACGTTAATGTACTAAGTGTAAAACACAATACGATAAGACGAAGCGTGAATGTGAATCATGCACATTATTTAAATCAAATGAATCAAATTTTTCGCATACCTTCATTAAGCGGCAAAGAAACAATTAGCTTAAATGAGGTACTACATGGTGAAAAATTATACAACCATGCAGAAGAAGAATAGACAACAACGAAGATGATAAACAATTTTATGTTTGTTTGTTTTATAACTAATAATGGCAAAATCTCCCACGAGTCAGAGATTCACATTATTCGTAATTCCATCCGGCGCTGTATTAGCTGTATATATTTTTGAAATTCTATAAGTTTCATAGAATCAATTTCTCTTCGTTTTTATCGATCCTCCATTATACGTAATTATTCTGTACAATATAGGAATAAAAAAAGATACACGGGTAATTGTACAAGCGTGTATGATTAGCCGCGCTGGACTTTGACAAAAGTAAAGGACGTGAACTTCATGTACAAATTTACATAGAAGTTACCTTTAGTTGAAATTGGTTAAGTTTACCAATTTTTATAACTATAATCCCCTACATTCCTACTCTGTGAATTCAATCACAGTGCGAATGATGCCTGTGAAATATTTATTAAAGTTGAGTAGTTAAGGAGATAGATGATAGGAACGAGCAGAAAGAATATCCTAAAGCTCCAGTTTTGCACATCCAAAAACCGTTTCAATCCGTAAACGATGAGGCCTTGAAAAATAATCCAAAAGTAAAAACGTGAGGCGTTTTGTTAAGCCGACAGATTTTTTGTCAATTTCAAAGCTGACACCGGACGGAAAATAACTACGTAGAAAAAATTGTGATTTGATTAGAAAAGTGAGACTTGTTTCTTCTGCTCCGCTCTATAATAGACTAGCATTCCAAGAATGTGAAAGATATTTATTAAAAATTGAAAAAGGATACTACGTCGTGTCGATATTACAGTGAATTTCAATAAGTAAATGAGTATGCTTAAAAAATAAATTTTTTGATCAATTTTTGGATTCAGTATTGATATTATTATCTTTTATGAAAAAAAAGAACTCATAAAAAAATTAAAATAAATAAATATTCGCCGCTATTTTATTTTAGTGGCATACCATAATCATATGTAAATTAAGGCCCGGTAAATGTATGTATGTATTTGAAGTGGTTCCAAGACTTTTAACAAGAAATTGAAATATCTATTGATATTTTGGAAAATGTAGTTATCTTACATACTATGTATACTATACATACATAATATGCATATGTCAATTAAGCATGTCAGTAAATTTGAATACCCGGACATCATAACTTTATCAATATTAATGTTGCATTCTGTGTTATTTTTGTTTTGTTTTTATTTTCAAGATTGTTGTATCAAGATCTAAGATCTGTGAAAATTAGCTTTACTTTTGTGCAAAAATAGCGGTATACATACATCAATGACAATAAATTATTATGTATAATGTGTTACCTATATCGACAATTCATCATTTCACCTTTCATTTCAGAAATTAATGTAATTTCTATCATATTCCACGCGCCTGTTATAAAACTGTGTTTGTTCATTCTAATTGATAGTTTTTATTACAAAGTTTTTCTGATTGATTTTTGAATTTGCATACATGTGGAGCATTCTGCGTTATCGCAGATACTTTCGAACCCAATTTTGTTACCAAATTTTCATTGTTTCTATTGAAGGTTATTGAATATTCGGTATTGCCATCTTTCAAATTTAGGCATATGCTCATTTTCATAAATCGTATTAATTTTCAGAAGCATGTATTAGGAATTGTGAAGCATTAAACACGTCAACATTATTTTGTTGTTGTATAAAATATTTATTACATACTATCATTCATATATACTAAGAACTATGCAACTTATAACTGGTAATGAATGTTTTATGTATATTCAGCTTTTTCAAACTCAAATTCAAGGGACTCCTTTCTAATACGTCAAAGTATAATCTTTAAATCGTCTGTCAAGCGTCGAGGAATTCAGCTCTAAGTTCAAACGAAACTGGGAAACCATGCGAAAATAGGTAATCATATTATTTTTAATTTCAGTTTCAACCTGTGGGATAGTAGTAATGAACCTTTTGTCATTGTAATGGATGCAATTAGAAAATGTGAATCGAAATCCAATCAATTTTTAATGAGTTATTCCACTCTCGAAAAAAAGAAAAGTGAAGCAACGAAGAATGGAAACGAAGGAGAGCTTATGTTTTCACAAAAATGGTTGATTTTAATTCGCGGCAACATGTAATTGAAAACAGAACACAAATAGGTAGGTAATTTTTGTGTATCTTGGATTTTCTCCACGTATTATTAATACCATGGCCTTCATTTATAGCTGTTTATTAGTTTCTATTATTTTCATGATAACATCAACGGTGAATATACCAACACTAATTGTAAGTCTAAGTGAAAATTGAAGAGACAAGAGAGAAGATTAGAAAGAGAAGAAAGTAAAAATTATGCCACAGTAAAGTGATATCGTCAATGTTTCTCCATCTTTTCATCTCTTTGAACTTTTGATAATTTATTCTTTATAATATTTTATTATTAAATATACCTGTTTGAACTGACGCTTAAGGTAAACCATAGAGTTTTAGCGTTCGATCCATGCTGGTAGAAGCAATATACTGTGCATGCTTCCCAAATCTAACACCAGTAGCTGTTGCCGTATGATCATTGAGTACTTTCAATTCTTGCCATTGCTTACACAGATAAATCCTGTGAAAAAGAAGAAGAGAAAAAATTATAATCGATCCTAATTTTCACCCGGAAAAATATTACTCAGCAGAAGAAAATAATCCTTACCTAACGTCGGATCCAGCTACCGCTAGATACGTGCCGCTTTGGTCGAAACAAATGTCTTTCACCTCATAAGACTCATCTAATTGTAGCGTTTTGAAATTTTTAAGCTTTCGTAAATCCCAAAGTTTTACGCAAGAGTCCTCCGCTGCTGTTGCCAAGTAGTAACCATTTTCAGAGAAACTAATCGCCGTAATTGGCCCAGAATGACCAGGGAAATTTGCTACATTCGATTGCTCTTTCAAATCCCAAATCTTAACTTGAGAATCTGCTGTTCCCGTACCAAAGATAAGTCCGTCTGGATGGAATTGAGCCGTTGTCAAAGGCTGGCCGGATTGTCCAGCAACCTGCAATGGTAAATGAATGAAAATAATGATCTATTAACATTTTAAAGACAAATCTCATTTCCCTGTGACTTGGATAGTCTGACTACTTACTTTAGTGAGTAGTCTACCAGTGCGTATATCAGAAAATGCCCAATGCTGATCGAGAGACGAGCTCAACAAGTAATCTCCGGTCGGATGAAGAGACAGGCCAGTTACAGGGGCGTCGTGAGCCTTTAATAAAAGTGTCGTCTGGCTTGTCGCCACATTCCATACACGAATTGTTGTGTCGGGCGATGCTGTCATCACCACATCTTCTTCGGGGTGATAGATAACTCGAGTGACCTGAAAATTGTTTGGATGATTTAGAAAAAAAATTTTAGGCAGTGTATACCATAATAAATTGACTGAGATGAGCATTATGATGTTAATTTTGATGAAAAACCAGACTTTCAATGGAAGAAATGATGCCTCCACTCTCAGAGTCGTTCTCGAATGATTGTAATTCATATTCTTGGAGTTTCGAGAATTGTTTTGAAAATTCAGCTCATGCGAGTTTTTTTTCTTGTTTCAACTTGTTATTTACCTTCTTAGTGTGTCCTTTGAGAATGGCAACCACCTGCTCAGTGTCCTTGTTGAAAACGGTAGCATTTTTGTCTGCGCCACCGGTCAAGATTTTACTGGTATCTGCGCCGTGTATATCAAGAGCAAGGATTCCTGGTACACTTGCAGAATGAAGACCCTGTGAACCACGAAAATTTAGGTAATGAATATTAGATTATCGATATAATGAGTTTTTGTTTACAGGGAGATAATGGTAAATGAGATTCTTATTACAGGATGCGAAGCGAGTGTCTGGAATGAGCGAATGCTTTCTTGTGGTAGAAGATCTTCAGGTATAGAACGCCCTCGTCTTTTTCTTTCTTGAGTCAATACAGTAGCTCGTTCTTGTAATTTCTGAATTACTTCCTCGGTTATACCAGCCTGTTCTGTTGGTTGAGCAGCAGAACCGCCAGCCTCCACTGCAACGGACTGTAAACATTGTTTCAGAAGACAGTTACACGACCTTGAGGTCTATAAAAAAGCGTAATTGTATATGACTCCGTAGTTCCTGAGGTATCATCAACGCAGCTAAAAGTTAATGCGATATTTGAAGTGGCTGTTTTGGAAATTGGCAAAAAAATGCAGAAATTTTTCTTGTAACATTCCACTGAGATAAGATTTTATGATTTTTATACTTCTTCGAATATTTTTATCCTAACTGTAAAAGAGCGCATCCTGAGTTTTCCGATCTATTTTAACAAACTTCTCGTTATTTACTTATAAATCTATTGAGCTCAGAAAAAAAACCTGATGGAAGAGATACCCTTTTCATAGATTCATCGATATCAATCATCCCTTATTGAATGGGCAAACAAAAATTCTCGACTGTGAAATTAATGGATTTACAATTCTCCAGAATCATTGCTTGAAGAAAAAATTGTTTGTTGAAAACTTGCGTCGATTAGGCGGAAGAGAAACATGAAACCAGTGGTACTCATTCCTTCTGCATTCACGGAATGAAATTTTGTTTGAAATCAAGCAAATGGTGAAACCGGAAATAAACAGTGGTGATTTAAGATAGAAGATTTAGAAGAAAAATTCATTTCTCTAAATTATAGAATTATTGAACAGAAATCTTTTGTCTCCTTGGCATAAAGAAGTTCGTTTGTCAACACCGAGAAGGAAAACAAAAGGCTACAAAAAGTGATAGCCTCTTCGAAATCGGGTAGCATAAATACGACGGTTTTAAATTTAATTTGCGATTGAGATTCAGTATAAAAGTTTTCCTCCTAAAATTGAAACTACAAATAATATAACATACCGGTTGTGGAATAACGGTAGCCTGCGTAATGCCAGCTTGTGGTTTAAGAGTGGCAAGTGCTTCTCTGGCAGCGGTAACTTCTTTAGTCAATCTAGCGATGACTCTGCAAGCTGCGTCGTGCTGGTATAGAGCATGAGACAATTCTTGCCGAGCTGTTTGAAGCTGTTGTCTTTGCGTGAAGGAATGTAACATGACTGCGTCCCATTCATCTTGTAAAATTTTCAATATCGCCGGAATCGAAGTAGCGCTGGGCGGTTTTGGCTTTACTATCGGCGTAGCTGAAAGAGAGAATAAAAAACATTCGAAAATAAGAAGCGAACCGAAAAATTTCATCTCCAACCGATTATTCAACAGAATGAGAAAGTTCAGCGCACCTTTGACGTCGATTAGTTGCTCAACGGCCAATTCTTTGCCATTTATGGGATCGACTCCGTTCTCTATAACGTATTTTTCAATTAAACGTTTCTCGAAGATCGAACCTGATGCCGGAGAGATAACCGGGTGCTCTGGAACCTCGTTAGAAACTGTAAATAAAAGCGTTCATATATTTATTTTTTTACATTTAATTAGAGATGAAATGATGAGAACGCGCGGTTTTTTAGGTTAGGTTTTACCAGCCGGTATAAAATACCGATTTATAATACCCAGTGGTATAAAATATCGTGCATTTTATGGAGAAAGTATTGAAACCGAGTACAGTTCCACATACGGATTAAAAGATTACGTATAATACATATTAAATAACGTAAAATCCTAAACTTACTCGCACAAGACAGCGCCATTTTTCACGATATACAATCACTGCGCAAACTCTGATACTTTTCACTCCTTCCGCGCAATCAGAACTCCGTAAACTACTAATCAAAGAAATTGGATTTTCATCTAATTATAAAACGAATCTTTGGACTGTGCACTAAGGTCAATTTCTGTAATAAATTGACTGTCTCACACTTATCATTTAGGCGCTTATTATCCCTTTCGGTTTAAATTCTATAGCCATATTGTTTACGAGTTGGGTGGGAGTGAACTTCCGGTACACTTTTTTTGTATACCACGATATTGCAGAAACATGGCATCTACAACATTCGCATTTTTCACTATTTTCGTTTCACTGACGATTTTGCATATTGCAAATTCTTCTTCAGATGAATACGCGTCGGCGAGGGTCGAGGTAAGGTAGATTCCTCATTTTATTAAACTGAAAAAAACTAAGAATAAAATCTTCATCATTCACCGCAAGTTGTAGGCCAGAATATATCTCAACGTGTCAAAATAAACTCATCATATTCGTATTTTTGCAGAGTTGTAGAGGATGCAGTTTGAACCGGCTTCCTGAAGTGAAAAAATTTATCTTCGAAGATATTCCTCTGTAGTATCCTTTTATGCGACAAAGTTTAATATTATTTCATTGAAAATTATCCGTGATATCGATCAAATATCACGTTATCAATACATTATCTGCATTTATCACTCGTGAGAATTTCAACGAATCGATCAAGTATTGTTGCAGATTTTCGTTGGTCTTATTTCCAATCGTCAGTCAATTATTACCAATATTAGTATGCGATATCCTTGACTCATCTATCTTTCAGTGAAAACGTGGAATTCAAACCAATACCTGGTGCGATTCCAGAAGTTGTTTTTCTCAACAAAAATGACGAGGTGAAATTTTTATTCTATTACAGTATATACCTACGGATGATTTGTTTTGAACTTTCTTATGAACTTCATCTAGATTGGCTTCATTTGGAATCACCAGCTTTTTCGAGTCACAGGACAAAAGTTGTCTCCAAAAATTTTCCGGGGATGTCTATAGGCATTTTCGTTTTATTTGTGGTATAATTTTCCATGAATATGCTCTATCAAGGAATTTTAAGGAGTTATCAACTCCATGAGGTCGTAAGACCAAGAGAATATCACAAAAAGTTCCCTTGTTTTGGAACATCTTTCCAATTTTTGAAATCTTTCAATTTTTAACTTGAATCATTTTACTTGTCGAGTATTTTCGAATGCAAGAGTAAAGTACTGATTCACGATGAACGATGTATACACTACACAACGTACATGGAATTATAATTATTGCAGGAAGTTGAAAGGTTGCAGCTCTCGAGATTGAATCGTGAGGAATGCAACGAGCTGCTAGTTACAAAGGGTTTTAAACCGTCCAAGCCAGCCAAGGATGAGATCTAACTGACTATAATCATTTTGCTGGTATATTTTATACCAGCAAAATCCAGTTTGATGTCAACTTTTTATTGCCTGTCATCCGAATGTGGTACAGCTCACAGAATGAATAAAAAATAATGGAAGTCTTCATTCAGATTGAATAGCTTACCGTTGAGCATAATCCCCACTCGTTTACTATACATACAATACATAGATATAGGTAGAATAAAATGAATTAAGAAAGGTTTTAGTACTTGACTTGACGAGTTTTTCAATCACACATTTATTGAAATTTATTAAAAACTGATTTTACGTGCGTAATTATGATTTGCAACATTCAGATATGAAGGTGTTCAATGAGGGCTCTCCCATTTTTCAATTTCAATTGAAATAATGATTGTTCAACCAAATGGAATTGATTCAATGAATAGACTACACTCAAAACAATCTTGTATTCTGTTTACAGAGTAATGAATATAATGGCATGAAATGTAGTTTTGATTGCTATTTATTGGATTTCATTTTTTCACCGTTACAATATAAAACTTGGAAAAAATTCCAGATATCTAATTAAATAATCGGCAAGTAGTCTTCTCACGATATTTTAAAATCCAAACACATATTTATTTACTACTAATCTTAGATGTTTTATTTTTAGTTTAATCTCACAAACTCCGAATATTTCACCTGTATCTCCACTCGACACCGTAGATTACTGATCTTAAAAGAAACTACGTACGTGGAATGTGTTACCGATAATTGGAATCAAGCTGATTGAGATGAATGAAATATTGATACATGCGACTCCCATTGATCCATGAAATTCCACAGCTGATTCTCATACACGAAATTCCAAACTTCACCACATCCGCAATGGTGATAAATTTTTTGGGGTAATGGGAAAGTTATCTTCCATTAGTTCAAGATATAGTAATCCGATTGATGGCTGATAATGTATATTCATAGACATTATCAATTTCAAGACTATTAATTTCATTAGAAATATCAATTTGACTAGAAAACCATCAGGCAAATGTGAATTTTGAAGAATTAAGCATTCTTCATAATTATTGATTGACGTAGTTAGAAATAATTATTTCGTGCCTATAATCAGGAAAACTTAGATTTGTCATACCTATAACTTGATTTTGAAGAGTTTTATTATGATACAAAATTCCATGAGTGTTTTTTTTTTCTCCCATATAATAGGATATGCGTATATTCAGAAATTAGCCAATCTTATCTATGTCTAATTACCTACTATTCATTATTTAATATGGGTATAAACTTATCAGAATGATATTTCAAATAACATTTTCAAAGTTTACGTAAATCCTATTAGTTTTTGCAAGGGCAAGGAGGGGAGGGATATATATAGCTCTTATCTATATTATGACACATCGTGATATAATATCTTCGCATTTATACATATATATTTAATCATGCGGAAAGGTACATTTATATTCTTCTTGTTTATTGGAATTTTTTAAATCTAGCTTAAAAATAAAATTATATACAAACTCGAAATATTGATATGGTTTTGTATAATAAAACCGTAACGATATTACAAAGAGCAAAGCAAACGATTCTTAATTTTTCGTTCACTTATACATATATGTCTCTATGGTTTTTTTTTTTTTCTTTTTTGTTGTTCCTGTTGTTATACTCGTTCTAATAGAATACAATATTTCTTAACAAACCTACTATGTAGCTTTATATATTATATATACAATGTGATTGGTAAAATTTCCAAAACCCAAGTAAAATTATCACCTGCCTGGATACGTGCATCTATTATTATTCTTTTTCATAAAACCAGGATAACGATTTTAACGCCAGCTTCTATGATGGATTAACCGCCGTGAGAGCAAACTATTGTGTGATGTCGTTTTTTTTTTTAATCCATAACAAATAACAGGATATTGAAATACGTGTATGATGTAATCTCTCATCTAGATATTTTGACAAATTAATTTTATTTAATTTATTTCGTATATTATGTGCTCTTTTTTCATCATAACTTTTACGGAAATTTCCGAGCTATTGATATTACGTACAAAAAGATTCAACGAAATAGATTTTCAAATAGTTCGATCGTTCTTTCATGTACCCATGTACGTGAAATTCGGCAAAATTGATTTTTAATAAATTGAACGTGTTAGTACTTCTTCGATTTTAAATTAATTTTCTCAAGTTTTGGTACACAGTTGCAAGAAGTAAAATTGACCAAATTGTCTGCAGGGCCCAGCTTGCATCACTCTTTCCTATATTAATAATTCTGTTCCTGAAATGAATTGATGAGAACATTGTTGTATAAATATTTGTCGTATCCACGCAGGCATCATCACAATAATATCGATGAAAATCATTTGTTAGAATGAGCCGGTCAAGGGAATAGTATACAGCAGATACAAAAAAAAAAAAAATCGTGGAAAAAAGGCAGGATCAGGTCTTTGAATTTGGTTACAAATTGGGAGTCTGGAATTCACGAGTAATGTTATGCCATTAATAACCAACAGATGATGAGCAATGCGACCCACAGGAACACTTTGGATAAGAATTGCTCTTCCTCAAACTGAGGGGTACCGCGAGGAGCTGTAAAACAAAGAAGAAGAATTGATAAAAAATGAAGAAATTGTTGTATGACTTGAACATTGAACACACTCGACAAAGAGATATTTGTCACCATGGTATTAGGATCGAAAAGTATGGGAAGAAATTAGGAAGAAGAAGATCGTCGGTATCTATAAGAATCAAGAATCAAGCAAGCAACTACGATTATAGAGACGCATCAATATTGCGTAGAAAACTACCTGGTGCTGGTCTCGTATCTCCAAAATTTAATGTAGACGTAAAGAAACCAAACGGAAATGCACCGATACCGAATGACATGTGAAAGCCGCCTTCGCCGAATCCGAATCCAGAAAATCCTGCATTAGCTTCTGGTTCTGTTCTCTGCCCGGCTGGACGGGGTGGAACGTTATTTCTACGATCACGAAGTACATAATTATAAGATGAATTACTCAACATTTTAGGATTGAATACACAAAGATCAGATATACCAAAGTAAGTACCAATTGAATTGGACTTGAAGGCAAGAGCAATAAACTAACATCGATAACACGAAGATTTAGAATAGTCTGCACTCCGTACCTTGGGTCTTCTTGTTTAGTAATCCCACGTCCATACAGTGGAATTACTTTTTCTTTACTGATGGCAGCTTTACAGACTGGACAGAGTTGTCTAGCAGGTCGAGTTTCTAGCCATTGGTAAAGGCATGGCCAGCTAGAAGAACATGTCATTTATTTTTACATTGATTATATCAACTGCTAAGAGCCACAGAGGGCCCAATGTATAATAATACAGCTAATTCAGGCAGTTTTGGTTTTATATAATCTTTTGAGATCACTGCTTCATTAAGCAAATTCAGTTTGCTCCGAATTAAAATTCAATTAAGATTGATGAGATCGATGTAAGTACGAAGAACTAGTCACAAAATGGAGTAGGTGGCCACGAAAATGACGTGAGAATACATTAAAAAACGAAAAAGAAAAATATTTGTAAATATTATGCCACTTTTTCGTAATAATGATACAAGATGGTTGGTAGTGGTTCTCTACGTAATGTTTGCAAGAGAATTTGCCATACCCATACTCTGCGTCAAATGCTTTTAATATAAATAAATAATCTTGTGAAGGCCGTTATACTTATAATGGCACTCTTCCAAATTGATTGTAATAAAATATTACATCTTCATTCAAATCCATATGAGACTGAAGTTTGGAAAGTTAATGCAACACAATCACGGAAAATAATCAGCTGTTTGAGTTTTGAT
The DNA here is from genome assembly GCA_963170745.1 of Phymatocera aterrima. Taxonomy (NCBI): domain Eukaryota; kingdom Metazoa; phylum Arthropoda; class Insecta; order Hymenoptera; family Tenthredinidae; genus Phymatocera; species Phymatocera aterrima. Next base: position 8,616,789 of record OY720663.1, read on the forward strand.
AACGAGACAATGCGAGAAATTTTGTCGTTGTCGAAACACTTGATATCATTTTACATGATTCTGTTGAAAAATTTGAACCTCGCAAATTCATTCCATTTCATTTCAATTGAAGCTTGAAAAGGTTCTAAAATTAAAATTTTCTTACAAAATCTACGTTATATATCAGAAGTGCAGTTCAATAACTGTGATGGTGGAAGAGTGGGGGTGTACGCTCATAACAAAACACCCTCCATATATTGTATTATCGTTCGCTGATTGTGAGTATACTTTAAAAGGCTCAAGTCTTAATATCCTGCACAACAAACGCTCATGCCGTTGTAAAATGTGAAGTTGTTTTCTGCATAACTCTCTATCATAAATCTCGATATTTAATTAGCAGCATGCGCGATGGAATATGAATATTTTTCTGTGGTCTGAATCATTGAAGCTCTTGTGTTCATCACAGTTATCTTGAAGAAGATTAGACAGTGACTACTTGAATTTCCAATTACTTCTTCGCTGTTGGGGGGAAAATTTCTGAAAAAATCTAAATTTCGAGTGGTTGAGGGCACATGGAATGCTCTATACATGAAATCCGCCGATTATTAGTGTAAGCAAACTATTGTTGTTAATCGAATGTTAAAATTTACCAAAACAAATGTCCACACATGCTGACCACCGCATCTTTAGCTGTATCCAAGCATATATTGCACTCGAACATACGTTCATCCCTTTCTTTTTCTTCCTGAGCTGATCCCGACGGCCTTGAAGGCCCAGGCTGCTCTTTTGCGGTACTCATCCCAACACACGGTTACCTAAAATAATAAGACGAGTATTTTATGATTATTCCAAACAATGGAAACAATAACCTTGCAAATTTTCAGTTGGAAAACAATGGAGAAGTCAAGTCTTCAGATACAAGAACTATTTGGGTAATAAACACGAGGAGTACAGTTTTGTTTTTTAAATACAGAGGTGATCGAATTTCATCACCGGATACAGCAAATGGATAACGGAATGGATGATTACGATTGATATTGCCGATTTATTCCATTTTTTTTATATCATCAAGATCATTGATAACGGCTAATTCTATGGCAGCTGTTATGTGAATGTAAATTAATCTTTTCGTTGGAAGATGAGGGAATATTTAATCAGATGTACCGGATGTAGAGATTCTTTGCAATCTATGATCTGATGATGGAATTTAGAACAGATGTAGCAATTTGTTGCTAGGGATCGAATCCCTTAAAAAATAAATAAAAAACAGAGATAAGGAATTAAACTGTCTGTTTCGACGTTATGCGAGTGTGGCTTTCGTGTCTTTAGTGTGGTAAACAACCACCCGTACCTGAATCCTGTTATTTAAATTTTGAATATGATAATATATTCGATTTCGGATTGAAATGAAGATCGTGAATTTTATGAACTGTGCAATAATCGAACAGTTTATATTCGAAATATTCGAGATCGTATGAGGCAGAAATATGATCGGGAATTATTTACGTTGTGTTTTTAGAACGCAGGTGTGTGAGACACACGTCACAAACGAATCGAATGTATAAAAATCTGTAGTATATTTTCCAGACTGCAAAATACTGGAGAAAATGGGTCAAGTTTATGAGTGTGTCTCTTAAGTCTGTGTAAAATATTGTAGAAATTTCGTGCAGTCAGTGTTGTCTGTCAAACAGAGGTCAAATTTCTGCGAAATATATGGATGAAATGTCAGGATTTATGTAATAAAAACGACAATAGTAAACTCACGTTCTCAGGGAATTAAGCCAACTGATCAAAAACACTGAAATATTGTTGTAAACACTTTGAGAATGTTGGCAAACTGCCTGAAATTAAAATTCCTAATTGCGCAAGTACTAGCAGATGATTTTCATGATTTTACGAGAAACGGATGTTCAGAATAACACGTAAGATTCTTGACTTTTAAATCCGCCCGAAAATTGGACAAACACTTCCTTGTTTACTCCACGGTTACAATACACGCGAATTTAAATTGCGTACTGATACTCATTATGCATTTTATATCTTTGGAATGTTATTTCAGCAGAAATCGGAAAGAATTGCTTGACTAAAGCAGTAAGAATGAAAGATTACTTATATTTCTCGTTACCATTCGAGATTTCAAATCTCATTATTCTAAGTTCTTTGTTCCTATGACAGATAGCGGGACTGAAAAGCTCAAATTTTTTGTTGTTAATCGGCTCGAATAATGGTCGATCGAGTAGAATCCTATGCCGGTAAAACAGATCCATAGCCTTAGCAATGCTAGGTAATGTTCAGACAGATTCATCCGGCACTTTATGAATCACAAATTTCATGAATACTGAACTCTTTCGCATCTCATTCCGGTGGGTTTCATTTGACACCTTTCGTAAACGAAAGCTTGGTAGGCGCCGTGTGATTGGTCTTTTTTGAAATATTCACTACTGAGCTGTTTCTGTCGCTTTCCGAAGGTGGCATATAAAAAACAATTTAAACAGATCGAGAAATCTAACAAAAGGTTATGATTGGTCGAGGGCCAGATTCGAAATGCCATTTCAATTTGTTTTTATTTCCTTTGCCGCTGCGAAGAAGAATCGATCTCGTAGTACGCATGCCAACAAGGCTAACCGGTTGTTCATGGTGATCGATATCACCCTGAGATACCGCGAGTCAATTAAGAAAGCAGAGCAGATTGCGGAACTTGCAGTGCCAGTAGACACGTCTACAGAATTTGAATTTAAACGGATTTTTTTTTCCGGTATCGTTCACGAGGATATGTGTTCATAGCTACGAAAGTGACGTTTCCGTTCCTTTGACTGGAAGATTATATTGCTTTTCTAATGCAAACGCGCAGCAGAAGTTTGTCGCTCCGAAAGTTAAGGGGTTCCGATGGAGGTGGTATTGATAAACAGAGTAATACATCCGCCAAGACATCGATACCGTCGAAAAATCGTAGGATTCAGCGAAAGAACCCTGTAACCTCGATCTTGAATCGAAGACAACATTTTCACATTATCGAAGATGACGTCGATCTAACACCGAAGAATTTAATGCACGCGGTTTACCATCGGATCGAGGATAATCGCCTTACCGCTTTTGACACTATTGGATTGGGCCAGGGCTCGAGTAATACCCAACTATTTTCTTGGTCTTCGGGATCTCAGTTTGGGAATTTAAAGGCTAATTCCTCTCTCCTGATTAAATCCAGCTCTATACATATGCAGCAGACACAATTGATGGATGATTTCGCTCTTGGCGAAAGCCTCACTTCCTACACTCTGCAGCCGTCAACCGTTGAAGAAGACAGCGCTCCGTCCCAATTTTATCTCCCGAGGTAAGTACATCATTTAGAACTGTAGGTTTCAGTCGGAAACATTCACTTTTTTTCGGGACTCCACAATTTTCGAATCCTCTCCGGCAAGGGATGCATTATCCATTCGAATTTAAAAATATTTGTGCGACGAAATGATAATTGGAAGATTCGAGCTCCTCAATATGACTCAATATGACCTTCAGATACGACTCAGAACTTATTCACGTCCGCCCAGAGAAAGTGAACATAATTCTTCAAGAAACGGATATATTCTTCATCTTTGAGCTTCCACAGTTAACCGTCGACCTATCATCCGAAGAGGGTTTGGCTGTTAAAAAGACAAATGAACAGTACGAATATATCACAACCGGTCCTGGGTCGAATAGAAAATTGGCAAATGCCGAGGCCCAAACCCCATGTATCTACCGAAAAAACAGATCCACGTGTTTATCGAGAACTTTGCGAAGCAACCAGGGAAATATGGTCAACAATTGGATAATGTATGATACGTACGAGAATTTGAAAAACACCAAAGCTAATAAGGGTCCAATATTTATAGATACGGACGAAGCAAAGCAAAAGGCCCTAGAAAAAAAGGTACGTGCATACCATGTGACAGTATCTTTTACAGCCATTCCAATCGCATGGCAACGATAATATATTTACTTCTCAGATAAGTCCGACGAAGCTACCAGAGATCGAAGGAAGTATTGATCAGCTGACGCCAGAAATGCAACTAACGCATCTGGCTGAACAAACAAATTTTTTAGATTCCGCCACAATTGTTGAACGCATGGTGGCGAGCAGCTTGTACATAGTAGCCCAAAAACGGTTCAAGGGTATAATAAAGCAGGACCCGTACAGCCCGACGCTACAATTCACATACAGCCTCGAGTTTCTCTGGTCTTTTGCATCGGTACTTTGCACAGGATACAATGTTGCTTGTTTTTGTTGGAATTACGTAAACCGAGACGTTCTGGCTGTGGGTTACGGTCCAATTAATAACCAGCCGGGTCGTCAGGGGCTTGTGATGATATGGACGGCAAAGAATCCGCATAGGGCTGGCCGATGGCACTACTTCAACAGTCCCATCTCCGGTCTGGACTGGAGTCGCGATAGACCAAATCTTTTGGCGATTGGATTTTACGACGGCGTTTTACAGGTCATCGATGTCAGCACCAAAAACTTGGTGGTCATGCGTTGTAGCAACAGAATAAGTTCGCCCTCTTACGCGCCACACTGGCAAGTACAGTGGTGGCCGGGCGAGGATGAAGTTATGTTCGAGGAGCAGCTCTACACTTGCAATCAAGACGGCAGAGTCCTAACGTACAGAGCAGACACGGACTTTAGCTGCACTCAGATAATGAGAATAAGCAAAATCGAAGGGAGGATTAAGGGTGTGGAACAGCAGCCCGAGCAGTGCGGCACGCACGACATATCAATCACCAGAAACCCAGGGGCTCTTATTTTGTGCAGACATCCGGCACTCTCGATGATCTATTTTGTGGGCTCTGACGAGGGTTGCATTCATCGCTGTTCCACGACTCACTTGCAACAGCATATCGACAGCTTTCGCGCCCACAATGGTCCGATTTATGCTATGGAATTCGCACCGTACTGTTCGAAGATATTTTTGACAAGCGGCGCGGATTGGTGCACGAGGATATGGGCCGATGGTATAAACGAGCCGTTGATTACGTTGTCAACGCAAATGGCTTGTGTTCAGAAAGCAACATGGAGCCCGAAAAACTCTACGGTTATCGCGACAATTGCTAACAACCAGATTGACGTCTGGGACCTCAGGAGGAAGTCTCATACTGCTGTTTCCAGTACGATTTGTGACACACGAGGAAGACTTTTGCTACTCGAATTCACTGCTAACGGGAATCAACTTGTTACCGGTGACAGTCTGGGAACCATCTTCATCTATAACTTAGAAGAAATCCCGTTCCCCCCGTATAACCAATCCGGAGTACTTGTTACTTCCATACTCAAGGCGCTCGAAACTAAGCCGAATTTGATCAAGAAATTGAAGAAACTTGGAACTCCGTTTTAGATGCTGTGAAGTTCTGCCCCAAATGTGACGAATTTGCAGCGGTTATTATGGCAGAATATGAAGACCTTACTTTCCATATCATGTATTGTTATGATCTTCTGTTACGAGGAAAATATGCAATATTTCTGTAGAATGTCAGTAGAGTTCTGTTTGTCTGTTATATATACTGCGGTCTCATCGTTCATAAAGTATAAATATATCACCTTTGCCATATCATAAATCTATACACAAATCGTTCTCGTACCTGCAGTTGAATCAATGAAGTGGGGGGAAACTATAATAACAAATTTTCAAAATATTAGGTCCGAGTGGTTTCTCGTTTGATGTGCTGCGAACTCGCGCATCTCTCTGGCTCCTCGGAAATACGATATGCTCACATTTTACTTCTATTGTTGCCGCCACATGCATGGCGATGGTTTGCCAATTGCTAATGCAAACTGTAACTTCAGAGGGCATTACTGGGGTACTCACAGCCAGATAAGCTTGTGATAGGTGAAAAGGACTCCGATTTCCTAACTATCTTATTGCTCCTGAGTCTCCGTCTGCGAGCCTCTTTCTTGTTTGCAGTCTCCTGTATCTCATTCTTCGCCCCTCGGCGACCGAGCAGTTCCACAGCCCGCAACTTACACGTGGTTCGAGACTTCACCGAGCGATGGAGGAGCCTGCGGGACTAGAATTCAGGATTGGGTCCCAAGCATGCGTCCGTTCTATCGCGGCGGTCTCGGTTCGCGACTCTCCGGCCCGAGGTAGAACCGTAGAGGGGCCGTCAGGCGGCGACTCACGGGCACCTCTCGGGCAGCCGGTGCCGCGGGCGCGATCCTTGCTACCGCCGCGCCGTCAGCAGGCAGTCTTACTCACGCCCGCACTGAACCACACTACTTCAATACGTGACTCAAGTACGTAGGCTAAGGCCCGAATTAATAGTCCTTGAGGGGAAGACCCGTTTGACCGTCAGTGTTTCGCGCGGGCCGTTGCAACGTCACTGAGAACGCAGAATTCCCCGCCACTATATCTGCACGATTTACGTATACGTATTATACTAAATTCCATCCGTTGCAACTGGAGTACTTTGAATTCTGAAGGGTATTATAATAACGGGCCTTACTCCAGCCGGTCTCTTGTTTACTCATCTATCTTCATGATTTACACATTATTACATTTGTGCAATTAACACGAGAGTCGCTGTCGCTGATTCCATTCAAACTCGCTTACATCGTCTTCGTGGAGTAACAAGAGTTCGCGATTTCGTGTTGCTGTTCCATGTACGGACGATCATAAACTTCACCCATGCTGACCGTGACGTTGCCGATTCACGGGCTTGAGTGCGAGCTTCTTTCAATACTCCGGCACTTTTTATAACAGATCATTCTTCGAATTGATAACAGCATAACACTGAAGTTTTTCCAACATCCGATTTTCCTTCATGGCTGTTAACCTTCTAGTTCACTGCTGGACTACTTAATAATATCCTTAAATCTATTCTAAGTCGAGTCATAGATAATAATGATCATGTAATACCTCGCGCGTTATTCTACACGCTGTGTATATTCGAACGGGTGGTCTTTGACCGGCATTCCTACGCGAAAATTTCACGTTTGAACTTACGTTTAAACATTCGGTGCGCTATGAACATCAACATCGTTGACTGTACCGGGTGGCTAACAAGTAAGTGCTTTTCATCGTTATAACCATAGATTCTTTCCTTGTACTTATACATGGGAAAGCTATTATCATAGCATATCATTGTAATACGCATATTGAACTTGGAACTGTACTATTTACGAGAAATTGAAAACGATCGATTTTTGATCGACAGGTTTCGTGATTGGTCGGTAAAACAGATTTACTTTGTAAGCTGTAGCCCAAAAGTACTATTCTGTGATTTGATACGGATCATCGAATTTTCGTTGAGTAAATTTATAAGTTTTGTAATTGTATATGCTGGTATACATACTTAGCAGGCTGGTGATTTGGGATCTATCCCATCAATGATACTGAAGAGCTTAACGATTTTTTGCACGTACCGTAATAAACGGGTAAACATATATTTATACTTTTAACGGCGTGTTGCCCGCCAATAAAAGGTAACATTATTCGATTGTAACTGCGAGCAATCGGTGGAAGGTATAATTGTACATTGAATTCCGATCCGATCTGAAGTTTCTGTAACAAGATGATCAGATGATCAGTCCATCTCTGTGAAATATTAGCAGAAATCAGTATATAATGCTAATTATGCCCCACTTGATTCTGAACGATTTTCATTTAGGTATAACTACTTTTTAAATACAGGCACATTCAAAAGATACGGGATGCTTCAGTCACATAATACGTCTTTTTTCTTGTTGCCTGGCTCATTTAGTGTCACTGAATTTGTCGTAACTACCTACTGTCGAAACGCCACGGGGTAGCTTTGATAATCGTTATAATGCATCACCGACTATCTCCATCTACTCTTTACCGTCTATGATGGTAGAAGTTAGTTTCTTACTAGACGGAGAACAGCCTTTTCTCATTTCGTCTCTGATAATCTGTCTCTACTGATTAGTTACTACCTACTGACGATTAGAAACTAACTCGATAGCGAGAACCCACAACGATACAGGAAATGGTAACAGCTTAGACCAGTCCGTCACTGTGAAGTTCTACCATTAAGACACGTTTCGATTCGTTAATTAATTGGGAATTCCTAATATGGGAATATGGTGAGAAAAACCTGCTGGAATTTCAACGTTTGAAGGAAGAGCAATAAAAGATCCACCTATCACTATGGATTTAGTCTTAGATGATCGATAACTTAGTGTCCGAAAGATAGTTGCCGTCGTTGATAATCTAAAGAATTCTACGGGCAGCTATCAAACTTAGTCACTGAATATAATTACCGATATGGCGAAGAATATTTCAGTGGTAAAAATTTGTCGGTCTTCTCAACATAATTGGCTGGCCGTATCAGTACATGCAATATCCTGATTGTGCGTCTCGAGGGGAGTTGTAACGTGTCTCTTACTTTTAATACATATGATTTTGTGGTCAAAGATGTTGAGGACAATGTTATAAGGATACAGCTCGTCCCTTGAAACCTTCCAAAACCATCGAAAATGCCAAACCGGGTACTTTGCACGTCCGAGCATTTTGCGGCAGCATCATCCGTGCACAATAATAACCCCGCTATAGTAATGGTGCTGGGAATTTACTTCAAGTTTTGAAAATCTCTGAGACAGATCGGATCAATGCAATAGCTCGCCGAAATTCTTATCAACGGAGAGATACATAGATAGATAGATAGATGGATAGAGAGATATTCTTTTATTGAATCATAAGTTGCTGTGGAAAATTCTTCTCTGTTTTAAAATTCGTACACGTTTTATAGAGGCGAAACCTTTTCCGGAAGTGACCACTTTACGGGCTCTGGAAAGAGGTACGATTAGTGGAGATACTTTTTCACCCAAGATGAGTAGACTTATTTCCAGAACGAGTCGCAGATGTGTTTTCCAGAGTTCTCCGGTTTGAGAAACCGTTTTGAACAAGGAAAAGTCTTCGATCCTTCATTCACGTCCATCTCTGAAGAACACCCAGTATGCAAGTGTATATAAGATACTGGACTCTCCAAGTAAACTTGTTTATCAAGTTACATGAACAGCAGTCGGTAGGTCGGCGCAAGGAGCCGAAGCTGAAGGAGGTGGGGTTGGCGGCAAAGAGTCGATGGCGGAGGAAAAGATGTTTCTATGACGTTCGTGCAGGATTGCGTTCGTACCTCGTTCCTATAATCATTTCAATCCGGGCTCCCATTCATCATATCTTTGTGCGCGAAAATTTCTGCACGTTGAAAAACTGGGAACAAAGTTTAAGGATGTGTTCGACAATGATCACATCAAAACGATCTATTTTCTTTCAATCGTATATCTATTCAATCCTATATTCAGAATATCAATTTCCACCATTCACTGACTACCCCAAATTTTCAGACACGTTATTATTCATGTCAGGACATTTACTACGAGTGGGATTGACCGAGTCCAATTTCTTTGATTGTATTCCATCGAAGTTTAACGTTCGAAAAAGGATCTTGAAATATTTATGCGCAGTGGTGTTCCGGTATGTTTCCAATTTGCGTTATAGGCTTTTACCGAGAAGTCATCAACATAATCGCAAGATAAATGCCCCCTATAAAATTAAAAAGCTTGCACTCCGCTATCTTCAGGCCTTTCTACTTCTTTGGCCTCGCTGAGGTTCTTCTATAGGTGTATACGTATATGCGCAAGATGTATGCCAGCTTGCTGTTTTATCTTAGTATGAAGACGACCGAGTGCAATCCGGGGGTGTGTAATTATTTCAGGTAATAACGAATGTTCTGGTATCAACTGGATTAAACAAGTTATTCATATCGACAATCAAATAAGCTGCACATAGTAATTACTTGGTACACTAACACTCATTTCTGCACGATACTCGTATCGTTTTTATTTACAATCAGACTCTAAAGATCACATTTACCTAACTAATGAATTCCAACCATTGGCCTATTTGTAGATTGAAAGATGGATGGATGGACGGTATACTTAATTGATTTTTTGTACACTTGGTTAGTATTGCGCGCGTAGACATACATGATGATTGAAAGTGGTGAATAATTAAATATACAGTTGAGTCCGCGCCTATCAACACTTTATCAGTCAAGAGAAGTCCGTCAGACAGTTTGTACGGGTGTAGGTACCGTTGAATACTTGATGGTCGATTATTTGTAGTTAGCACGTGCACAACGATGCACGATGCTCATGGAGGAAGTAGCGACGCCGCCGTGACGGTGAAGGAGTAGTTGAATGCCGGCGGCATTCGTGATGACGAGAGCCAAGAGCGTGAACTCTGGCCCCCTCTTTCCTTCCAATAACAAAGAGTACCACTATTTCTTGGCCCATTGTCGTACCACATCAGCCTAGACTTAAACTTGTCTTTTGATTCCAGGTGGTAAAAGATTGTTCACTTTTCACAAAATCGGATACGCGGCAATAATTAATTCATTAGCCATTTATGAATGTAAGTTTTTTTGTTTGTTTCCAATGGCGTGAAATTAACGCATAGGACATCTATTCTCGTCTCAGGACAAACGTAGTTAGAACCCTTCCACTACATTCTCAGGTATGTACCTACATACATACTGTTGCTGACACGCGTGCCACGCGACCGTGCATTGACTCCGGAGACTTACGCCTTATTTTTCGGCTTTACTACAGTAGCACTTCGTCATGCCCGTACCCAGCAATGACCCGACGATTTGTTTCATCGTTCTTCCTGTATGCCAGCTCTCATGTGGATATCATGCCGTTAACTAAGCTAATAGCAAGGAGAATTATATTGGGCGGATGTTGGAGTCGAATTTCAGTGGGTTTATTGCGTCTGGGTTCGTAGTGGTGTTGTAGAATCGAGTACGAACCTTGAATATAATTCGGGTATACAATATATACAGTCGTACCTACGTTATGTACCGGAGAACAGTATACGAAAACTCGTAAGAAAAATTTGTGTATGCTACTGTGAGATGCTAATAATTGCAAGTTTGCATCCTTCGACAGTATTGAAGTACGGCTGATCAGAAACGTGGATTTCGTACCGATTACTTTACAATCGAATTTTGCATATGCCATGAAATTCACGATGTCAATGATCAGTTCTTGCGAAATGAGAAATTGAGAACTACGATGTCACTTGAATAAGTATAGCTCTGCAATTGTACCCTCGATTGTGACAGCAGCACTCTGTAGCATGCTGAAGCAGCTTCGGTTCAATCGTCTGAACTTCAAAAGCTCGCGAGAGGGAGAATGCACTGCGGTGCCACTCTTCCAAGGCTCGACATATTCTTGTTCTTTTTACTTCTACTCCTCGGTATGCGCGTGTATGTTGTTTAATGGCTCTATTCTTACACTCTGATCTACTCGTGTGTATATTGTTGCAGATACTCAGTAGAATGAATGCCTCTGCTGACTCCCGTTGACACGTGATTAATGCACCTGCTGTTTAAACAAAGTTACAAGCGTATCTGTATCTCCCTCTCGCGGTAGACATACTCGTTGCAAATAGTCGTGACTCGAGCAAGTTATTGCTGAGGCAAAGAGAGAAATAGAACAGTACAGAAATCGGTAGCTGTCGGATCCAGATGCCCGATAACACTCCGTCGGACTGCCGCAATTCCTTACCATATCCTAGTTCCAGAATACTGGAGTCCAGCTATCAACCAAATCTAATCTCGGCTTGTTGAAAATACTTGTGGGTACGATGTTGATATACGAGATTAGCACTTCCAAATTTTCGTTTTTCTCCAATGTTTTTTTATATCTATTATTCGTCTTTCGTACATTGATATGATTGCAGCAAAGGTGATCGAAGTGAATCGAACAGATATAGTAGAGTTTTGTTTCTATAATAACCAGCCACATGATGTGAGCTTTCCAAATCCAAGAGTGGGCCCTTTGACCGTAACAATCGGCAAAGAAAATTTCATGAGTAGGTATAATCAGTTCTGCATACGTCCCATCAGATATTGTGTCTTTGCTATATGGGGAGCTGAAGAATCACGAGTGTTTCCACGTTCACATTTTCCTTAACTTTGCGCTCGCCAGATTAACGAAATTCATGGATAATTGTGAAGAAAATCACATTTCTCAGTTGAAGCTAGCATTTGAATACAATAAGATGGCAGTGTCGTAAGATTGACTTCTAAATTGCGACTTGGTAGTTATGCATCTTGTTTCCAGGGGGTCATTACGTACTGAGCTTGACAAAAGACGTCGGGCTTGCTCTCCTGTGTATATAGATGACGGATAATAAGGTAGTTTGTTGGTCGGTTGGCTTGCTTATCTTGGAAGTTGAATCGAGTGAGTAGCAGAAGCTCGAGGAGATAGAGCGTAGAATCGTGCTTGACGTCATCTTTTTACGCACCCTTTTGTGGTGTCTAATTATATTTATACTATCAGTCGCATTATCTCATCATTTCTGCAGGCCGAAGAGCTTCGCTTGGCAACTGACGACGCCGTATTTCGTTGTGTAGGTTATACCCGTCTATAATTTCTAAGTTAAATACTGAGACGAAGATCTCGAAAGATAACTGGCCGAGAGTACCGCTACTACAACGTTAAATGACGACAACATTAATGATAATAGTGACGACGATAACAGTAAAAGTATTAACAGAATATAGTGCTTCCTGAAACGATAGGTCACAGACCTTGTAATGATCTAGACACACATACCTACAGCTGTTACGTTTCCAAGTTCAATACTTATTCTGTACTCCTTTTTCCAACCGCGCGACTGTTCTATTCGTATGATTTTCTTGATTTGAGTAGGCATGATGAAATTCCAAATCCTGTTTATGTATCTACCTTCTTATTATTTATCAACTGCGCATAATTCCGGAAGGTTTTTACGTTTACATACCGTGCATTAATATGAATATGTAAACGCACTTAAAGAAGTTTCCAGCGAAGTTCTAGTCCACCAATCAGTGCTGAAAGTGCATCGTCTTCTCTGATTACATCGGAATGAACGTTTCGGTCCTCGTAAACTTTTACACGCGCTAATGAACGCGTTAAGTTCGCGGCCCACTCTGCCGCATCACGTTATTGCTTATAATTAACCGCCTGCATTGAAAGTTTGCAATTATTCGACTACCTACGCTGTGATCCATTTATACCTATGCATGCAAGAAAATATTTCGACTGCTTAGTGCTTCAATAATTTCATTCGTAATTTCATTCGAGCCACTCAAATCGTCGTACCGTGGAAGTAGCCATGGAGTTTATAGAACACGTGACTTCCGGCTTTGTGCCATTCGAGGTAACGAGCCGTAGTTTCCGGTCTCTTGAGCTCTATATCCGGTTTCTCCTCGTATCTTCGAGATTATAATTTATCACGAGATGTAAGCTGAGAGCATCGGCTAGAATTACATTTAGCAATTAATATTATGGTATACGTGTCTAGTACTTGCAACGTTAATTTTTTATTTGAGAACCGTTATGCAGACTACAACGATTCCTGCAGTAAACTAGAAATGCAATCCTCGGCGCAAAGTTCTGAAGTTCTCAATTATTGAATGAATTTTTATGAAAAATGTCACAATCAGCGGGTAATTGTTGATTCACAGTGCAAAGTACACACATGGTGAAAGAACGTCAGGAACTAAAAGAGACTGCTGCTGCGGTGACTGAACACCCAGCCCTTGCACATCCAGACATCTAATTGAGAAAGAGATACGAATCTCGAGCGAACGTTCATGATCACTGTCGCGTGATGTCTCGTCAGTTTTTTCAGCACTTATTTCTGCATTTCCGTTTTTTTTTCATGTAAGACGCATGAAAGAGGAAAGGCAGTTTTGCTGGCTGATGTAGGGAAAGGAAATGATGGAAATAGTGGAGCTCTAACGAGCTCTATACGCCGCTTTGGCTGCAAAGAGGGTAAAAGAAACAAAGGAATCATTAACTGACATTGACACACGAAGAAGCACGAGCCGCAAAAAACCTGCCGATCGCAAGACTGTGTTTCTTAGATGAGACATCATGGTTTCACGTTTTACAGTTGCACAACCGCAGATTACCCGAGTTTATATTCTCATATTCTTACTCGAGAATATACATCTGTCTAGTTTTTCAGCACCATCTTCTTGACTCTTAGGATTTAACGATCGACCAGTACCTTTCATTCGGCCAACGGGGATCATAAACTCTTCCAGGCTGTACAGAGCGTTGATGCAAGATCTAAAACTTCCAATCATTACATGTCTGCATAAGGAATATACCCGCTTTTAACGGCTTCCCTCTCTTCATTCGGCTCATTCATTGATTTTCTGACGATATTCGGTAATTCTTTTCCAGCCGGTTATTGGACCTCAGACGCAAAGTAGCTTGTGCGTAGATATCGGGGAAAAAATGATTTACGTGATATTGCGATGGTCAAGAATTGTTCGGGATCTTTGAGCTGAGCGTCCTTGCCTGCAGCATCGAACTGGTTATGACAAACAAGCAGGCAACTGTGCCTCGCTCAATCCCGCGACGCTCTAAACGTCACTTTTTCCACTAACCACTTCCGTCCGTTCCTTCGTCAGTCAGTCAAGTCAGCCCATATTATGTCGCGACTCGCTGACGTCCAGCGTTCCACCGGTCAACTTCTTTCATCCTTTCGAACATGAGCATTGATATATGTACTTAAATTGAGAGAGTCGCCGGACATCATCGCCGCCTCTCGCGATTGTGGTCCAAATATTCCTACTGCAACTTGGAGTTGTACCGTTCAGTCGTATTGAACACTTCGTAAAGGAGCCCTGATTGTCCAATAATTGCCAAAGAATTGTCCGAAACCTAAACAAAAAAAGATTTGATGAAAATTCTGGTGAATGCAATATGCGATATTCTGCGATGTTTCGAAATTGGATGTAGAATCGGCTACCTTCTGATAAAGTTTTACCGAGAAACGTCAGAAATTCTAACAGAACATGAGAATGCAAACCTAAACGTAGTTCACATCATCCTCATCCCGGCGAACCCGTAAATCGTGCGGGATGTAGAAAAATCTTGCGGCTTTTTAATTGAATAATGCGGTGATGATAATCGTCGAGGAAAGTACTATAATGTGTGCGAATAAACTTTGTCTTTGCACGAGTACGAAAATGGTTAATTAGATACAGGCATATGAACTTTGAACCGCATTACCATAAGTCTCCTATCGGTGCATTAATCTGTTATTTATGCACAGCAAATAGGACTAACTAAAATAAAATGTACAGTATTCGTGGAGCTGTTTCACCGTCCGGGTAATTAGTGATACTAATTAATGTAGGTAGGTTACGAGTTGCCTGCTTGGCGGGTTGGTCTGGTAGTTGAACGCCGGTTGGCTGGCTGGCTGGCTGGCTAATCGGAAGTAAAGAACACGACCGCGTTCCCAAACTGTCACAAACGCTACCAGCACTATTTACATCCAACATACTATGTAAGGCCCCACGCCTTCTGTGGCACAGAATTTTGTAACTCATTGTGATCTAGGATAAAGCAATGCATCAACGCGCGTGGAACAATCATGTAATGTCGGTTGAAACATGAGAATAAGGGTGCAAGAAATTTGAAAATTTTCTTGTCATCTGATTAGACCGCTGGATGGATCCAATGGGGAAGCTCACCTTGTGTCGCATAGATCTTCAGCGTGTATTAGGTCCACCCTCTCCTCAGTGATAGACAAATCTATGAGTGTAATACAATAATACCCTCGGGTTAACAATCACTCAGAATGTCTGGTTGAAAAAGAAGAGTTTTAGACCTCAGGGTGAGGCTGTATAGTTGCAGTACGTACCGCAGATTTGCTTTCCTGCCTTCCTGTCCGTCTACCTGCCTTCTTCTCTTGTCCAGACCTGAGTTCGCCGACGTAAAAGCCCGGGAATGCACGGAAATCAGCAACGGTGTAAATCATACTCTCTCACACTTCTCGAGACACTCTATACGCGTACGTGCGTTAAGCCCACGTATACCTGGACGTGGGTATGCTTCCTTCCGTAATTATATGGTTGCGGGTGCGAGGCCAGAGAGAGACGGAGATAAACTTGGGGAATAGTTGAGATATCGAGTAATGAAGTGAGAAACCTACAGACAAAGGAAAAAATCATACATATTATACTCACGTTAACTTGTTATAAGTCCGGCCGATACATTATCACAAAGGACACACGAAAATGGCCCGGAAATTGGTAATTTGTACAAATATATGCTGTAGCACCCGGCCACAGTCGATGCCTGATGATTAGGACAGCATGTCCAGCGATCCTGAAGGTGCTGGAGATCCTTTCAGTCGTAAATGACAACCGGCAAAGTCCCGGATTTTTATGTGTGCATTTAACTGCAAACCAATTGAGCGTAAAGTGCTAGAAAAAATTCTCAATCAAGATCCGATAGTCTTCTTTGGAATTCCGCTGATGTGAGACTGCCCATTACAATAAGGAACTGGTATAAATGATCTGTGTGTGGGTAGATACCGTACGTAAATCTAACCGATCACTGTATACTCGTTCCATCGCGGTGAAACGAGGTGTTTCGAAAACACTCGGGCCGCGGAGATCGGGTCTTAAAAGGAGGCAATAATTATCTTACGAAATGCTACATGATTCATTAAATCATGAGCTCCAAATATATTTCCTTGATTTGGAGTCCACGGTTTTTTTGTCTATTGATTACCTGCTGCTCATCATAACCTACGCTTTCTGTAGCTACATAATTGAATGAGAAAACACGTATAGGTATGTATATACATACATGCTCCACACATGCTGGTACATCGCCATGATAGTCATAAGACAGCAACATTTGTATTGCGATGATATTTCTGAATCTATACGAAGTATGGTACCCGTTGGCATTGCAGGAATATGTCTGTGCCCTTTACTTTATATTGGTAATGAAATATTGTGCCCATTAAAACCTTGGTTCCGTGTATTTGGCATTTGAACATTTTCATCCGGAAAGAGAATCTCATTTTTAGACACAATTGGAATCGATTTATCACCTCATCCTATATTGCGCGATGGAAATTGTCAATTTATTCTGAGTTATTGGCAATACTTTATTGATTCATTTTCTAACGTTGGAACGAAAGTAGACGGGCATCGGTCACCGCATTGGAAGCGTTGTAACATACTTCAGGGAACAATTAGATGTTATACGTCTGCCCATGTTGCAAGTGCTGGTAATAATTGCTTGTGTCACGCAGGGAAGCTATTGATTTGTGTAGGTGGAACCGTCAGTGCCAGAACATTAATTCCTGGAATATACTGCCCACTTTGCGGTATATTGGACACGGTCATCTTCCGCAATCATCGATTTTCGTCAGCCATAGATGAATTGTTTGGAGACATCGGACTATGATTTCGCGAAATTTTTATTTGATTTGACAATGCTAACTGCATTCTGAATCTGAACAGTCCATCTAACGAGAATACTTGCTGAGTAGTTTACTCCTTCGCACTCTCCAGCTGAACTTTTGTCAATACCGGAATTCACTAGTTCCTGGATTTCATGAAGCTGACGAAAAATGTTCAGTACAAACATAGTCTGATGTGGACTGATGTATAGACGTGGAGTGCATCTATGATAAGGAATCATGAGCCTGTGCAGGTTATTGAACAGAAGTAACTATGAAAGTAATAATCAGTTTTGTTACAACGCCGTTGTCGGTAGGAGGTCGGACTTGCCGGCACAGGATGTTCGTAAAAAGTATGTAGTCATCCGCAAAAGTAAAAGTGCTGGACACAATGTGGCCTTTTGCCGGGGCTGACTTTTGCCTTTCTTCGTTATACGAATTGTCATAAGTTCTCCTCATTGAATACAGCTTACTCTTTCCAAATTTGAGAGAAAGTTGTGTCTTTGAGGAACCAAAACTTCTTCCGATGGGAATCCACTTGAAAATAGCAGAAAATTTGGGTAGACCGTCAACTATTGCTTATAATTTCCATGTGAGTATTTTTGGGACACTCAGTTGGGGTTGAAAGAGTTGGTTCTTGTCAAATGAATCCACTCGTCACTGCTTCAACGAAATGAATAAACTTTCCACACATTTGTGTTACGTAAGATCTTCCTGAAGACGATATCCAGATTTTGTTGATTTTCGACCAACTTCTACGGTCATTGGATTTAGAGAATTTGGCAATCATATCCGAGGGAATTGATTGAATAATCGATGAAATCCAACAATTCGATGGGCCTAAAAGTCCGCGGAGAGTTCAACCCGGTGGGAGATCGATGAAAGTCGTCTGGGTCAAAGTTTATGTTGCGCGTTCGCGTGCCGGGGGCAAAGGCCACGACCCTAAGGGTAGGATGGCCTGGGAACGCGAAGATCTTCCTCCGGGGTCTTTGAAGGCCGGAATTCGAGGTTTCATCTTTGGGGCTTACGATTTTAAAAATTTTCAAGTGTTCCGATTTTCTTCTTTTTTTTTTGTTTCCGTTGCACAAGATACATATGATAAAGTATACGATTTTGGAACTCTCAAAATGCGATGTGAAATTATAGCTTATTGATTCTTAATCGGCTTTCGTCAACTGTCACAGTCATATCTTCGCTCCAAATGAGTCGCCACTACCTGCATGGTGACGGACCTATGGCTTGCGTGAGCACTAAAGCTGTCATCGATAACCAATTACCGGATGAATCAGAATAATCACCATGATTATGAGGCCCCGTGTCCCAGTAACATCAGACGACTATATCCCAGGGTACAAGTTAGAAGTAGAAGTGACGTTAATATTCGAGTAATAAAATTAATAACAGGGTACTAAATCCTGCTGGGCAATTATAAATTCATTTCAATATACACATCTACCAATAAGCGACTTAGGTACTGCAGCAATGAAACCTGAGAATCATGCAAAGTGCATACTGACCTCTAACTATGTTTGCACTTTACGTGGTCGTGCAATGTGGCATACGACAAATAAGATTCATTCACCTTCAAATCAACGTCCATATGCAACGATGAAAGCCATTGGCTGCACGACGGTCATTCCATGAATGGGATATTCTTTGTCGACTGATTGTGAGCCACTGCTATCCATCAACCTCTTGGATATTTATCACAATTTGTCAGTTCATAGTTTCGCTTTAGACAGCCTCCTGTGAACTCCTCCAAAGTTTTCGAGTCAACAGTTTCGCAATTGAACTTTTCTTTGCAGCCTGCAGTATATTGAAACTAAATATTGAAACTGCGATCAGATTGGCTCGTTGGTTGCTTACGTAGATAATTCATTGCAGGAATGAAATAAATAATATTTATCCTGATGGCTAACTCGTTGTAGGGGTACATTACGCAGTATGTATGGTAATTTACTACGCGTATCTTGCGTACAAATGTGAGCATAAATAATACACGGGATTTCACGAGACAAATAAATATTACATTGCGTAGTATATTTATGACTCGGAAAGAAAACCAAAACGAAAAGTACATGGTTGCTTCTTTTTCACACACTGGAGCTGTTATGACTTGTTGTCTTCGAACCTACGGGGCTGTTTTATGTTTTACGACGCGGTGAAGTTCGTTTTTAACAACCTCTGACCTGGTTTTTTGGTCACAAAGAGATTCACCAGTATCAAACACAGTCCAAACTATGTCATAAGAATCCCTCGGACACCTACAGATACCCAATACCTAATTTAGGCTCAGAAAAACACGTTCGTCGCTCTTGAAGATGTACGCAGTAAAGCAGTTCAAGAGTCTGGAACGGTCAACGAATATAAGATAATAGATTAGCGTTTGACATCCTACATAGATGGGCCATTGATACTAACGGCAGGAGGCTACCATTAGAGTTTATCGACGATTCAATCTAACGTTGTATATTCAGTAGTACTATACTGCAGAGTGAGGGTACTACAATAGTATTATTATATCTCGCTAGGCGTTGCGTTGCATACGCCATACAGCATAGTTAAGTCAGATACCAAAGACGAATCCTTGTCTCTCGATGCTTCCCATTTTATCTTTGGTTACGTATCCAGTTCTTGCTCGGTAGGTCGAATAATAAATGTAACGAGATCATCATGATTCAGATTCGGAGAGAAGCAGATGTAGAGGGAGGCTTTTTTGTATCCCAAATAATATTTCTCAACCGCTTTGCGGTGAGCAACCTATCCGCAATATTCGAGAATTATGGTTTATGAAACCGATCCTTCGGCTTGGGACTAGTGCGGTCGAGGAAGAGCGCGAGTGCTTAATCATCGTGGATTAAACATGCGTGTTCTCATCCACGATTCACCTTTCCTGAAGCACGATTTAGATATCTGGGGAATGAGCTGTAACGCAATTATTTGCCTATAGGTGTTTATGAACAGTACATAGCTATTTCAACAAATCAATTTCGAATATACCTAGCTCTGTGCTCCTGCTACTTCGTTCATTTCTCCTTCTTCCCTGTTCTTGTTCAACCCCAACTTTACGACTCCTTCCGTACATCCCGTCGCGCAAATAATGGTTCGCCATCCTCCGGGACTAGCGTTGGGCTCACTCACAGTCAAAAATGAAAATGGAATATCGCGAGAGGTGATTAATGATGGGGTAAAAAACAATCATTCCATACTATACGTCCTAAAATTGTATTGCAGCCCGGCTTCGTTTTTTTCGTCAATTTATTCGGTATGCCATTTGGTTTCTCAGCAGGCTAATTGCCATGAAATAATTAACCCCAGCCCGGGCGAACGCTGACTGTAAGGAGCTTTGATTAATGATGCAATTAATACGGTGAAAAGTAAGATTATTGTTTGGGCTGATCATTCGCAATTTCTCGAACAAGCCATGTACCATATTACGCTAAATTATCATCACTCGTCGCGTAACAGGTGTTTTATCGGCAACGGACAGACTAGCCGGTTCAAATCACTTCTCCAATTATTAAATTTGACCGTGGCTGCTACCAGGTTATATGGCAATTAATCCTGACCAATTATCACCTGCAGATATGTCACTCTGGATTTAATCCAATCTGAAAATAATTGTGTTTGCAAAAATAATATGACTATACCAAAGAAGAATTGAACTCTGGTTACAAATTATTTCGGTGAATGGTCGTCAGTTTTAATTACTAATCTATTTGAAGTGACGACTAGTAGATAGAATATTCAAAGTCTTGGGTGAGGGAGGATGTGCTGTCCAATGAAATTACCTGAAGATAGATTCTCGAAGTTTTTGTATGTACTTTAATGCTATCGCTGATAACACAGGTAATGCCACGTATATAGACCTCGACGAAGATTGTCTCCTATCATTCTCTTATTGTTAATTGATTTCTAACTCCAACGCACTATGACTAATCGCTATTCACGAATAAAACCAACTAGTTGCGATCAGATGCATTGAGAAAAATGCCCTACGATCAACCAAGCTTCTTTTTAGACTGATCTCTTCATGACGAGCGGAGTGAGTTGGAGACTGAAATTATAGGTATGATGCGAGCTCGCGACATTTAATGAAATCACGATTTTTTCATTATAACTGTTACATATTCTTGTACAAGCATCTTTCATCTCGTTCTTTTTCTGATAAGTCTGTGGCCATGGCAGGAAAAAATGATGTGTGATTATCTGGGACAGATAATAACCGAGGAATTCTGCCTGCACATAGTTGGGTCATTCACGAAAAACAAAATTCATTCTCATTGCTATATATATGTATACGCGCATATAGTCGATATGACCAAATTTTTTTTTCGTGAACCATCAACGTACGCAATACGAAAAGAAACGAACGTGACCAATTTGTTTTCCGATATTGCACCAACTATCGTGAAACCAATAATTAAGGTTACACTCCGATCTAGAGGACTCATGAACAGCCAAAGTCAATTAGAATTCTCTGAATGTCCACGGAGAATATTCTAACGCTTGACACTTGTTCCCTCCAAATTGTATACCCAGTGGACGAATCAATTTGATGAACATCCATATAATATTCGTAATGTGTTTCTAAAGCTAATCTAAAAAACCGAAAGGTGCTAATATTCAAGAACCTCAACAATCGACAGCATATTACAGAAATGTTGATATTTAACACATTTGTATGTGATATTTAACATAATTCACACGTTTCCCAACCTCTGCAGCAGCAAACATGGTTTCATATTTTTTGCTTATGTAGTTGCTCGATATTCTACGTTGTCCCAAATTTATTCACTTTCCAGTTGGGCTGTATAGATCATGAATTAATTTCCAGGTAACAACTATTCAGAACATGTTTTTTCATTAGTCTAGTTGATTCAATTCCACAAATGTTTCACTCTTCCCCGATCATCCCATTGATCAATTATTCATACGATGTGGACACGCGCAGTGTAGTCGACATTGCAACTGATGGATCTTGATCGCATAAAAACTAGAAATATGGAAGCTTCAGTTTCACTTTGCGTAACTTTCTCGTACAGAAGAAGAAAGAAATTTATCGTAATGAGTATCAGGGCAAAACCGATGCAGATTTTCTGTAAATTTATCGGCGTGGCACCTTATTCCTTCGATCCGGGATCTTCTCCGACGAAATTTAGGACGTCGAGATTAGGTGTAGTCTACTCTTTATTAATCGCCGCTCTTTTGACGTGGTTTACCATTTTGAACTACGAGACTATGTACTGGCATCAAAATTCTGGAAGTTACGTAACGATCGGCGCACAGTGGCTTCAGTTTTATGTTAATAATGGATTTTCGGTCCTATTAATCGCCACGAGTTCTCTACAGCAATGGAAAATCGTCAAGGTATTTATCGTGAACAAATGAATCACCGCTGATTTCTTCTTCGTGTACATACTTCACTTTCGACTAATTGCACATTCAACAGGTGTTCAACAAGCTCTTTGACACGAGGAATCGCCCGGAAGAGATACTCGACCACGGAAAATTTGAAAAAGATATTTTCTACGGCATCGCGATAGTGGCCATCACAATATTCGTCCATCTCCTAACCACACTCACCTCATATTTCGACAATGAGAAGATGATTGAATACTACTGGTTTCCTTACGGGATTTTATTTCTTTTGAACACCTCGGTGGTCCTTCAATTCTCATATGGCGTCGTTGAGATCGGAAAGAAATTTAAGGCTTTGAATCTCTGACTAGAAGATTGTATCGGCGAGGTATTTCTCTAGGGCTTACTACAATTAGTTCACGTCTATTTTCGGGTCTTCTGATAGCATTATCAGTTATTATTCATCTATAGTCTGTTGCTATTATCGTTCAGAAATTACATGCAGCTGCAGGCGCATACTCGAGCATGACGATATTTTACAGGGGCGGGCGACTATGGCAAAATATAATGAAAACACGGAAACAATGCGGATAGAAATGGATAAAGCTGCGGAAGAACACTCAGAACTTATCGATGTAACTGATCTTCTGATGTCTGCCTTTTCCCATCAACTCTTACTCTGCTTCGTAGCAGCATTGATAATTCCGGTTACAGGTTTATACTTGATCAGCAAAAGGATAATACAATACGTCATTGACAAAACGGTGGTGTTAGATCACGTTACCGAAAAGCATTACAATTGGTGGTGTTTAGCCTGTTATCCATTGTTGTATTCAATTCTCTTCGGATCTATCATCAGTGTTTGTAACTGGACGATGAACCAGGTTAGCGTTTGTTGAGTCACTACAAGTCAACATTTAATTTTGGACCCTTCTATCAATAATTCCCATTTGACCATATGCACAGACTACATTGCTCGACGGAACCCTGCCGCGCCTCCAGAGGGTCTTTCGGCTTTCGGCAATAAGTTCGAGTGTAAGTATTTTCCACAATTGTGTATCCGCGCGGGTCTGACCTTCAGTTTCATGCAAGTTCACGAGGACTTGATATAAATCCATTTGACTAAGTTTTAGAGATCACTTTCTTTTAGTTGCAACTGTTTATCAGATCTCTGTGAACTTTTGTTTATGATACGGCGGACAAAATGCAACTCCGAGGATGGAAGAGGTGCTCAATTTTCATGTAAACTGATTTTCACCTATTTTCTGTGTCACTGATAAGGAATCTGGCCTCAAAATGGTGAAATGAAAAATGGTGAACGTCAGTAGAGTCTTGCATAACAGGCATCAGATTTTCACGCAACAGCATTTTTCACAGATCGGTGGCTTTTCTCAACAACTTCTATTGCAGCGAATCTCTTTCAATGTTCTTCATCTGTTTACGATGAACCCGTCGATCATTTGCTCGGTAAGTCGACAGCCGTTAACAACAATGATAATTCCTTTATCGAGGAATGATATCTATCAAATGATCAGTTGACTCCTGCCGCTAGACTCAAACACAACTTTGCATATTGACTTTCAGATAATCAGCACGGTGCTGACTTACTTGATAATTTTGATCCAGTTTGAAGTTAGTCAAGACATTGGCAAGACTCTGCATGCTGATGTATTGAACAGCGTCTCAGATGGGTACAATATTCATTCGTATGCCGAAGTTCGTTTTCAAATTAATAGTTTGGATTCAAATTATTCTGAATTATCCCGAATTTGAATGACCGTCATTCATCATCCCTCGGGGTGATGATGACCGACGATATTTCACCATATATACATGTAAAATTTGAACACATCAAATACTGTGCTTCTCAGATGCGCACGTAGGTAGACTTCTTGAGCGTAATAATTCATCCCCGGTCTATGTGAGAGCCGAGTTTCAAGAATTATTCAGCCTATTGGCTCGCGAGATGCGAGCAAAGAACGCCTTCTCAGTGATCTATTGCATAATTGGACGTTTCATGGAGACGAGGTATGCGCGTGCAGTAAACCGAGCCTCTTTCATTTCTCCTCCATAAACTTTGTGGAAGTTAGCACCGAGATATTTCAAAAGGGAACAATATGACCGGCTACACTGGGCACTAGGATCATATAACTATACGTAAAGATCTTATTTTTATCCCATAAAAATACCAGCTTCGAAGTAAGGAACCCGGACAGAACTATCTTAAACGTTTTCCGATTGCATGGTGCAGAGCTCTTCAGTCAGTCAACGAACAAAGGAAGAATGACAAAGAACTGCGTGAAAAAATATTCATAACTCAAGAAATGGCGATAAGTATTGCGGATTATGAGTGCTATTTCATTACTTTCGGTTCGTTTCAAAATTGCGTATGTAAAATAATTTAGCTGTGTTTTTACTCCTTTGGATTCAGATGGAAAAATATTACTAGGATAGATTTTGCACAAGGTCTTAAAAGCTTTCTATATATACCAGAGCAACGATTTATCGCCCTTAATAATTTATTACGACACCGCCCAAGAACATTTATCTGGTGTTAGTTGGCAGTTGCTAAGGAAATCAATGCTTGACGTTAAACCCATTATTTAACATACATAGTCGTGGGCCCGGACTTGCGTGGATTGGCCGTTTGACCCCTGTCGACCTCGGAAGAGGAACGAAGTCCGTTAGAGACCAGCGCGGGCGATCAGGCGGGTATACTCACTCCAGGTGGACCGAAATTGCGAGGCATCCGGTACCCATAGCTCGTATCTTTAATCTGGCAATTACTTCTCAAGCTCGTGGAACCAATCTCAATCGATGCTGTAGAAAATTCGATACAAATCAGCAGAGTCTGCGGATTTAACTCCACTCAATTATTGGATCCTTACAGATTTCATCATCTTAGAAGTCTCAAGTGGTTCAGCTTCGACCATATTCTTTCCTGCGATTTATGTAACGTTTCGTCGCCCATGAAACTTACTTTTTCTCTGATTCACGTATTTCCCTCATTTGCATGATAACGGCGTATCCATTAGATGAAATTATCCACGGATGAATCCGATGGATTTGATGGTGTCTGTGGTGGTGTACAAATTATTTATGGCGAATACAATAAAGTTAACTTACTCAATCAACGTGCGCAACTGTGTGTGTACGAGTTTTAGTGTACCTCATAAATTCATGTCACTTGAGCAAGCAATTATTATTCGACTGTCTTTCACTTCGCTCGATTATTCAATGAGCAGTTGGTCCTAGAACAAAGAAACTTCGTTACTTCGTTGCAGAGCTCCGACTTGGAAGGTGGTAGTTTTTGTTCTTTGCCATATTCCTTCCATCGCTATGATTTTTTCAACCACCTCAGGATGCCCCGCGATGGGTTTATCATATAGTAACGGCCACGATGAACATGTATCAAATTTATAGCATATGACGTACGGCGCACGGTTCAGTTGCGTTCGGTTTGTGCAGAATCGCCGTATTCTTGGACCCCGCCTACTCACACTATTGTGCACAGTTATATGATTCATGGCACTCATAAAGTAACCCCGGCATGGCCTCGTGAGTAAAGCCGCCCTGAGATTCATGTACAAAAACTGCTTTGTATTTTCCTTTCACGGTACCTACTCTATTGGCCCCCCCCCCCCCCCCCCCCCATCGTTGGAAAATATTGTCGTCTGCCATTCAATCCAAAATTTCTTTTGATTCCATAATGCGTGACTTACAATACAATAGTACAGGCTGGCGGTCTGCGAGATACGTTTGAGAAAACCTATTATGCTTATAATTCATGCTGAATTTATCGTTTTTCAATATCCAAGTCGATCACAATCACGTTTCGTGATCTCATGGTCTGATGATTTACGTTTTGCTATAACTCTTTTGTGTAACAAGTGAACCATAACTTTTCAAGACAGCGGGCCTCATTATCAGGGAAAGCAAATTAGACATCATTCCTAGTATCAAACTTGTTCTTATTATTTTCCACGAATCGTTAATAAGAGGTCAATATTTCGCACGCAAGACACGAAATGTTGTTTCTTGGCAAATGAACCTGCAGCGGGTAAATCAGCCAGGGATGTAGGATGGGAATCAACAGTGTGCTCCCATGGGATACCATGCCGATCGTGCTTCGTTTTGGACTTCCAACCGATCGCCTGAGGCATGGGTCCCACGCACGGCGCCAGCCCCGAGTATTCCTATAGGATCCCCAAAGACGGTGGTTCGCCGTTTGGGATTGGAATATGATTTGTACCACCCATCAAATCTCAGGCCAACCTGATTATATCCGCAAGATTCACATTGATGGTAAAAATTTGTTTTTTACGTCCGTAGTAGTAAAATTATGCTCGTGCAGGAAGCTTTCTCATGCGACGCGTAAAGCATAAACTCCCGTATGACATCATCTGCCAAAATAGTAATTATTATATCTTTATAACATTCGGATGTACGATTCAACCAAGATGGCCGCCAGGGGCCAAGGTGGTTTGAACTTCAGCAAGTGGATTGACCGCATAAAATATGAAAGATATACATATGTGAATGGGAGAAAACTGAGTACGTGGTTCTGTCAAAATATTAGATGCATCCTAAATGTGAAGACCGGCCAGCTCGTTACGGATATGACATCGAAAAAATACAGCGTTGCTTCAGTGATGAAAAGAGAGATATAAAACCGGATAAAAGAATCTCAAGTTAAAATCAAGACGCGATCATCGAACTAAAAATTCCAGACCAACCATTTGATCGTTTCGATCGTAACGATCGCAGGGCCAGCTTCGTAGGAGCGACTTAATTCGTCGAGAGAATTTCGATGGTGACCTACGACCCGGGCATTATGACGCTGGGGCCCGGGCTGATTCCTGAAATACTTGCGCGCGCCCTGTAATCTTGCCTCCCCCATCTTTTACTCTGAACGCGTTCGTACCTACTCGAGGGAGAAGCTCGAGAGCAGATATCTATAATTTAAATCTCTGCGGCGTATAAGTGGCAGGGAATCATTGTAATTAATATCCTATATCTATACATATAACAATGTACTGATATACGTACGTATACCGAGTCGTTAGACCGAATATGCGATCCAACACGTGCTCGTTATTCGCATCCTGCAAATTCCGATCTCGTGCAATGCCCAGAATGCTCATTATGAGAAGTGAACTCGTGGAAATATCGTCAGAAGAATTATATCTGGTAAATTTTTCACGTCTAATTGAAGGTTTTTCGAAATCGTTGGTTCTGACTCCTTTTGAATAGCTATATTCTTAGACCGGTTACTGGATTTACGGAACAAAGATGATCCAAATGAAACGTGGAAAAAAATGTAGAGACGCAATTTTTCGAACTGTCGAATTATTTCCAAACTCCCACACTTCAAGATTAGCATGTCAGAACGAAATAAGAATGGCTTCGTACTAAATTTAACCCAGATGTTATAGGTAATCCGCTAATGTCGTTGTCAAAAGTTTACAGCCCGTCATCCCACCGCACACTTCACTGATAATCGTTTTCACCATCTTCCGGGGAGCTGTATAGTTATCCTCGCAATCAGTAAACGTACCTACGTTGGTTTAGGTATATCAGCGGATATGAACATTCTCGCAGTTAACATACTTACGATACACCGCCGAGGGAGCCTACGGCACCTCTGAAAAAATTGACGAGAAAACCGCCGACCGATGGGTAAACGCATTTCTCTTATGTATATTTTATTTATACATTCTATAACGATACGTCAGAAGTATATAGGGCCCGTAGTTTCATGGTATGGCTGCAAGAACGATACGACGTATTCCACTCCGGTTTATTCTACATGTTTGTAAGACGTTCAGCTAGTTCGGTTAGCTCCGTGCTTCAAATCACGCCTTCATAATTATGTCTCTCCTGTGGAATGATGAGGAACTTGATGATTGGATAATCACATCCACGCTCTGTCAGCCTGAGTAGCTACACGGTTACCGGTGTTCACATATCACTCGTTTTGTAGAATTTGCAAATTATCTGATGCATGGTTTATAATAAAATGGTGATAATTGAGGGCCCTGATTATTGGAGGAATTCTCCGCCGAAGAGGTACGATTTTCTCACGATTTCCCTGGTGAGATTCTGCACGCCATACCTAAACCGCAGGTAATTATTTATGATTAAAAGCATCACACTTAAAACTTGCGAGGGAAATTGTAAACGCAATAATCACGTGGCTAATTAATTGTAAGTGCTGTCAGTGGAACGGGCAGCAAGACTATCAAAAACGCGTTAAACTCCTAGGAGTTTTTTCTTTCGAGACGGGCTCTTAATTTGTTATCTGCAAAAACTGATCGTTCAATAAAATAAAGTCACAACAAAAAAAAACTAATCCTTGGCGTATTCTCTTCGCGGTAACTTTACCAGGCTTTTTGACTGAGCGCATCTTGGCAAAGAAACTGACCAACTGCAACCCGGTTTTCACTGGAGATAATTCGGCTGGGTCTCCTTGTTCCGGAATTCATTTTACCAAATCAGTTTTATTATCATTTCACATGAAGGTATGCTATTTTTCATTTCCTCCGACCGATTTAGCCACCATGTAGGTGTAAATGTTTCCCTGTGTCCGTGTAATATTTTTTGTGGACGGGTGGGTTGAGTGCAAGAGTGAAATTTGAATGTGATAAAAATGGAGACTGATTATCTTGGACATTGTAAGATACACGATTTAGTTAACGATCGATATTGATTCATGAGACTCGCGCCGATTTGCATCGACTGTGAAAGAATAGAATTACCATAATTTAAGAGGCACGTCAATTTTTCCATTTTAACACGTGGGATCCACTAATTAACCGTTACAAAGACAAAAAAATGAAATGAGCAGAGAAAATCTCGATGGTCGAAGCTACAGACTACGAGGGTCAATTAAATGGCAGCTGCTCAGAGCTGTAAGATGATTGTGAGGCTTAAAGTAGTGCGTGTGGAGTTGCGTGCCATGGTGCATGTGGATCGGTCTTCCGTGATTTACACCGTCTCGCTCTTTCCATCGATTTGTAACGCTGGTATTACCAGTGTTGATAATTGTCATTCGTTACGATGATCAGGCTTCGAATCGAATTGAAACTTACGTCCAATACCAAAAGCCGATAACCATCGACGGCGGATGTCAAAAGAGTTGTAAAACTTGAGGCAAAGAAGTTTATGGAAAAGCCGGAAAATCAATAGATCAATCCACTCGAAAATTTCAGCACTTCATTTATCCCCATAGGGACAAAAGTCTCTGATTAATATTGTGCATGTATGATTAGCAAGTGCAGGGAGATGCGATCGCGAATCACAGATATGGATATTACACAAAGCGATTATGTTAGGGGCTAGATTATGGAGTCCTATTTACTTCGACCTCACTCGTCTACCAGGGGAAGTTCTTAAGCCTTTCGGGTGAGCAGGGCCGAATGGATTCTCCAGCTTCGAGCCCGCAGGGCCTGCGAGGTTCTCAGGCAGGTCAAAGGTCGCGGAGCCCACCTCCTTTCGTACGCCCCTCGCGTACCCCCTGACCGCGCGGTTCTTGGGCCAGTTTTCTTCCATCCTCTGACCACGCCATACCTCGCGAAGGACGCGTGTATACACACGCGTAAATGTGTATGTTTATGTATGTACATCCATGAACACAACGATTCCAGGAGTTACTGACTTGAGCATGGGATACTCGTTTAGAGAATCGTATAGACCCCGCATCATGTTAGTCCCCTTAAGCTGAACGAAAGTTCCTGATGAAAAGTATACTAGATCTTCGCTACGCTGTTCGGAAGCAGCCGACGCAGACCTGCATATCTCGTAGAAAACCACGCTTTTTTCACGAGTCCACTGTAAAAAAAAAAAAAAAAAACAACCCGATATGTAGCTTGCTGGCCTAGTCACATACAATGTTACATCTGTTACACCTTCGCCAAGTAGGTACAATCGATGATGATTTTTACCCGCCATAGTTGACTATCATCGTTGTTCATTCAGGCCTTTCAGGATCTTCTATATGCAGCCTTTCGCTTCTTTCACAAAGAACTCATCAGAGGATAGTATTCTAGTGATACTTCATCATGCTGAAATTGTTAGATAAAAAAGTTACGGCTATTGATCACGCAATCACTGGCGAAGATAATGTGGATGACGCCGGATGAAGTGGAAAAAGTATTGTTGGTAACGAAGTTCATATTTGAAAGGACCTGTCAGGCAGCCACGAAAGACGGTGCCTATCCTGTCTAGGGTAGTTCTGCAGGCGGATAAAAAAGCCGGACAGGTCAATCCAGATCTTTGATATTTTGAAGGTTCCTTCCGAAGTGTGGTGTCTCGCTTGTGAGAAAACAATTGCCTTGTATATCGATTCTTATTGGGGGGGTAAAGTTTTACGCGGGAAAGTTACGGCCAATCAGAGATCACCCCGCCACTCTCCGATCGGCTAGAGACTCGCGTGCAACAACCAGACACTCCCGAAGTTTAGTGTAGTCGCGGCAGTAGGTACCTAAGAGTGAGGCTGTACCTGTTCAAAATAAATCCCAACCTTCCACGTTACCGCGAGACGGGCCGCATCAACGAAGATTGTACTATCAGAGAAAGTATTGATTGGAGTACATAGAATAATTGTAATTACCGTTCACGTTATATAGGGCAATAAAAATGTGACACCGCATATTTTAATAACCATCTTTCTCGAAATTTTTCTCAAATACAATTGAAACGAGGATTATTTACTTCGAGCCAGGTCTGACTGAAGTCGAAGGAGTTCAGTTGCTCAGTGAAAACTGAAAGGTGTGAATTGCGAAAAAGTTGCCGCAGTAAAGTGCATCTTGATGGAGTGCGATATTTGAAGCAAACAGTAAGCCTATTGTTCAAATCAACGAATTTTATTTCCATTGTTGAATGGTCGGCAATCATAGATGAAACTTTGATGAAAGCGGCAAGCGGGTCTTTCAAGTTCTGTGTTCCTCAGTGACAATTCCTACACGTGTCTCTCTGCTGTCAGCGTCGCGAGCCTTCCGCCCCGACACGCGGCACACGTGACACTATGCCGTCGTTGTGAAAAACGTAGCGTGACGCGGACAACACGCGCGGCGTGCGTTTCAAGAACGCATCGTTGACCAACGGGAATGTGACGTGTGGGGAAGGGAGGCGGTACAGGCGAAAGAAGAGAAAAAAGT
Organism: Phymatocera aterrima; assembly: GCA_963170745.1. Lineage (NCBI taxonomy): Eukaryota > Metazoa > Arthropoda > Insecta > Hymenoptera > Tenthredinidae > Phymatocera > Phymatocera aterrima. The sequence goes on from OY720663.1 coordinate 8,648,542, forward strand.
TCGAGAAATAAGGCAAATAAGAATGAAGTGAATAGAACGCGAGCCCACTGAATAAGAGAGTACCTTCTTCTTAAAGATTCGCCCTTAACACTCTATTATAGGAATTCGCTCATCATTGCCAAGTTAGAGGCTGATTCTAATATCCGAGAGGCAGATTTCATTTTTCCTGTAACGCCGTTTGACGGTGGGTGAATTCGTGAACGTAGCTGGAACATTTTATGTACATACTGATTGTTATCCGACACGCCCACGCTGAACTCAAGTCCAAGATTTTACCGGTTCGGGTTCACGTCGCTGGGAGGCTGGTTCACGTCTCTCCTATACCGCTGTTCAAATTAACGTTCAATTATCCTGATGTTTTGACAGACCGTGGACACGCGCCTGATGTAGGTACCTGCACCGGAGGTTTCTCCTGGACTTTGTATTTTGAAATAATCATCTTGAGTCCAGGTAATCCTTCACACTCTTCCGGACTGACATACTCCTACGTTCTATTATATCAGACCATGCCAGTAATCAGTGGTGACAGCGATAACTTTGAACCATAAGTGTAGGTACATAATGCGTAATCTTCTAGACGCCTCAATACCGAGGCCTTTTCGCGCGCGAAAACACTTTGAATGGGATACATTACATACATTCGTCATGGAAGGAACTATCTTTCAAGAGCGAGTGTGCCCCGAAGAAAGATTCCGATAATATGGTTGCATTTTCATCTCGATCTCATACTCGTTCAAATTTTACTCCGGTATTGAAATATTTACGATTGGTTGACCCGGTGAAAAGTTCCGCAAACTCGAAGTATTTGCTTTCGGAAGATCTACGTGGTTTAAGCTCATTAGTTTCTTTCACATGTTTCTGATATTGGAGTAGGCGAAATTTCCATCTATCGCCTTGTTTCCGCGCGCGCGGTCGTAACGCGCGTTAGTAATTGCTGTTATCACTATAGTAACAATTGTTCAACGGGCCATAGCGCGCGTTACAACACGCGCATGGAAATGAGGAGTAACGATAGGTCGGATCAATCCATTGCTTCATCATCAACTCATTTCCTCGCATGTGCATACAATGATTCATTTGTTAACCATTTAGCCGCACTGAGGAACTCGAAAAATATCAATGTAATGGATTCCAAGCCTCAGACTCCGCTGGATCGACCCCCACAGCCATATAGCGACTATAGCAAATTTCGAAATATTCAACTGAAATTTGTCTTATTTCTATTCTCGACGTATGTAACCTGCTGCATGATACTTCCATCATAGCAGTTCACTCAACTTATCGAGTATATTCAGGTGAAATTTGAGAATCATCGCCCCTCATAGTTACATGCAATCGAAGTAGAACCAGTTGGTGCAAGAAATAAAATCAACCCCATGGTTCCATTTCGAATATTTTGGTCTTCAATTGTTCACAAAGTAATTCTCTGCCGAGTGAACCTTGAAATTATTGTTAAGACGGCAATAGGCTGGGTAATCGATTCTTCACGTAAAAATTCTGTTTCTATGACCTTTTTTGTAAATTTGATTGCTCATTTATCCAATCCTTCCGGAGGCTAGCGAGTATTTCAATACCTCAAAGGTATATTGGACATGAATTGAAAAGAGTTTGATTGGGGGTGACGCCGGCTAAAAGAATCAATTTTGACCCACGTACCAGAAAATGGAGGGATTGCCATCGGCAGGATCAATGAAAATCATAGAACACAAAAGGGCTTGGTTGGTTTGAATCTACATACCGCGCCGCACGGGAAGAAGGCGCCTGTTCAAGTGGCAGCAATATAAGACGCATACGTGCAAAAAACTACTGAATAAGAACAAGTAGAAGGCACCTGGTTGGTCAGACACGCTTGAATACACTTGCGGTAACGGTTACAGTTGACTGATAGTGACACATTAAATCGAGCTGGCCTAATTAGTTTAAGTTGTTTTAATTGCTCCGTCCGCTATCTCCGTCGAGTATCATTTAACGGGCACCGAACCAATTGCCATTATTATTGATACCTTATTGAAATTACAATAATTTTGAATTCGCGATAAACCGTATAATATCATGTAATACGATTACCAGTATATAAATATCGATTGTTGATATCGCAGTAAAACTTCACAATTTTCTTGCATGACAAGCGGAATAACATTCTGTTTCGTTTTTCTTTGAGGAGACCTGAAGAGGCGGCATTCCTGGGGCAGTGAAGCTGACTTTCGCACTGCTGAATCGGAAGCTGGATATCCACCAGGAATCTATCCGGATCATTCGCCGTTTCGAGACGAGGAGAGCCTCTCCTACAAGGTTCAATTTAACTTCATCATCTTCTTGTTGGTCTCATTCAGAATGTTTCAAAACCACAACAAGATTGAACAAAAAAACTACAAATATTATGTCAAGGCGGTTGCAGGTTTTTGTTTATCATCCAAGTTCTTCGTCTCCGCTAGCGAAATATGACTATTACAATATGATGATGTCCGCTTCTTTCAAAACGGAGCTTCGGAATCTCGTGTGATCTGAATTATTTACAAAAACCACAAATTTCCGTCTCATAGACCTTTAATCGGATTTCTATACAAATTTTGTTTCGTGCTTGGATTTATTCGCGCTAATGTTTCACTGGGCGAAAATATCATGACATTCAATTTGTTTCCGGCTGCAGAACCCTCTAACCGAATATAGACTCTTTCAAAACGAATTCCATAATTGAGTGAATCAAATGGAGGAACTATATTTCAGTAATGTTTGCTGGAACCTTTACATAATAAGTCAGGCTACTCTTTTGTTAGTGACGTAGAGAGCATATAATCACACTTTTCAGGAGCAAAATTTGGAAAACTGATTCAGGCTTGATCATCAAAGAGAGCATGACTTGCAGCCTGCGAGCCGTATAAATGTAAGACTAACAATTCTTCTTGGCAGTGGTAGAAGGCATGTTGTTGCAGTTAGCGTAACATTGTTCATAAAATGAAGCTCGGGAATTTACTATAAGGCATTCGCAGTTTTCTGCTTCGGAGAACGCGTAAATCTGTTGCTGCAGTTGAACCCGGTCACCGTTTTGCCATGACTCTGTAAATACACAAATACGGAGAAACAAATGTGATGAGCCTTCTTGGTGGAATTCCCATTTGAATTATTTCAGCGAAGCAAATAATCGCGTCAGCGATAAATATTTCAACTAATAACGTGTTAAAATAGTATTATCATGGAGAAATCTTGTCGAGAAAAAGTTCGCTCACTGCGCGAGAATTAGACTCGAACACAGAATTACTGTCTTGATCTCTAGGGAATACTGAAAACTCGAATAAACAGTTTTGCGAAAAGAGAATAAGAGAACACTCCCGCTCGCCGGAGCGATCTGGTTTCGAATACGTTACAAGGAGTAGACTGCTTTTTACGAAAATCGTATCTTCAATAATTATAAAATTCATAATAACTATGAAATTCATCAACGACCATAAATTGCGTAAATTCAATTATTTTTCTACACATGCGAGGTAGACTGTTCCATGTATAACAGAATTTGAAAATTTTCGCTCAATGCATGGACGTCGGGGGAGCCGATTCGAGCTTTAATCTGCTCAAATGCCCGTTCATGTCAGACATATCGGTAAAAAGTTTGAAGCGTATAGGAAATTCACGTGTTTTCGCCGATTATGAGAGTGTAGCTAAAAATTCCCTGCTCAACAATGCGAGGAATCCGATCGTGAAAGGTTACGTCCGTGTTGGGAATTCATACATGAAAGTCAAAAATCAAAATAAAAAGATATCATTCGTCCTCTGAGAATGATATCATCGATCACTCGATGAAATGATATGAACCTCCCAGATCAGATCACAATAACAGTAATATATCATCCGATATATCGATGTCCACGTAAAATTTTAACGAACGCCTTGAAGGAGGGTATCATCGATAAATGTTGAAGAACATATTCTATCGGTGACTTTACGAAATAAATGGAAATGGACTGCATTCAAACCACCTGAATTAATTTTTCCGAGTCATTCATCGGAATCAAAGATTGGTCATTATGTATTCAATAAAGTCAAATTATACACTTTGCTTGTAGATTGCAGATGCTAGGTTGTCAGCACGGCGTGTGGATCTTAGATTATTTCATACGCGGCATAATTACCATCTCGTTTGTAATCGCCAGATCCTGTTCAGATTTATAGTGTAGGCAGTTTCTAAAATAACCGACCCACGAGCTAACAGGTCGAAGAAAAATACGAGTACTCACAACTCAGCTTTGTTTGATTAGTCCATTCGTATCATCGAATCGGATGATACCGAGTTCACTGGCATAGCGAACTCGGATGAAACGGACTCTGACAATAATTGAGGCTTTAGAGTAGTCCGTATTATCCATCATATTTCTAGAAAAAACTTTACGAAACGGTTGAATCCCTGATATGGATCCGATTCTTCAAATAGATCTAACGAGAAGCGTAAATGCAACGTGTATGCGGCGGTCTTGCGAGGAAAAGTGCCGTTCGTCCCGCTGTAAAAAACGGTCGACACAGATTTATACCTATAGGTTCAAAGTGTAAATTAGTCATTTTTATGTTACACCCCATTACAATTTCAATGATAACTTGTTTATGATAGCGAGTAAAGAAATTTAGGTATGGATAGATTGGCTCTCGAATATCGGTTACTTTCTTTGATCGATGGATACGGGAAGCAAAGATTCGCTTGCAGGCATAAGGATTATGCAGAAACTCGACACATTTGATCATCTTTTGACAAATGACCATGTAATTTTCTCTGATGCCCGATAGCTTGTTTTACCAACGTTATAATTCACGGTCATTTGGCGAATCGCTTGGCAGAATAAAAAAAATTATCAGATAAAGATTTATCAAAGAAGTCTGCAGCCTGAGTAGCCCTTAATAATCGATTAATCGTCAATCGTGGAGAGGCGAATGGCAAAAGCTTTGCACGTTGCAGGAAGCTTGATTATAAGATTATAGCTGACTTCACACGTAATATATCTTTATATGGAGTATTTTACTCCAAACCTTAATTCCGCTAACTTCTGTCATCACTACAAATAAGAGTGAGAGTTAATCAGGTTGAGGGCGTTATTTACTTGCCAAAAGTGCGGCGAATACTATTGAGCGAATTGGGGTTTTTTTCCTGCCTTTCCCGGCTTTTCCGCAGAACAATGAAGTCTACCGAGACTTATTTGCCTAAAGTTAGCATTTTTCGTGATGTGACACAAGGAAGATGAACTTTTTTCCAAACTCGAGTCTTAGCAAGACTCAGTTTTATTCTTCATCTTCAATAACTTCATTTCATAAATACAAGCAATAATTTTATCTTCCCTCACCAGTGGTTTAATGGAGAGCCAGGAATCTTAAATGCGGCTAATATCGAAGTAAGTCGGCCTTAGAAAATACAATGATATAGGTTGAAAGAGTCCGAGCATGCGCAACTGGAAGAAAAAACTTGGATATATATGAGAGAAGAAACGAAAAGAAAAGAAAGGTACCCGAGGTGACAAGTGAAGCGCGCGCCCCGCGTGTTAATGAAAGTCCCTTCGAGATATTTATCTCACCTGCCAGGCTGCGCCTAAGATATTGCAGTTAATTTTCGTTGATTCATCCAGGCAAAGTGTGTCCGATTATTTAATCATCTGCGCTTATCCGTATCCATCGTCCGCAGCTTATTTAAAGGGAGAAGAGTTAGAGGAGAAAAATTGAGGTTTTCCTTTGGTTTTCGTCAATCCTTCAGGATATCTGAGTAAAGGCTATGATATAAAGAATTCTATAGTTCCACTGTTCAACGAGGCTCCGAAACCTCAGTCAATGCTAGACAACATACAAATTTTTTTATATGTGTTCACTGATTTTCCAATGCTTATAGGTCCTAACACTGTAAAAAGAATGGTGTTAAAATTAACACCACTGTGACACCACGCGTATATTATAGTCACAGGAAGTCCACTCCATTTGTAGTGTTAGTACAGACAATGTAAAAATCTTGGTAGCGATAATAATAATAATGATAATATCTCGGAGGGTGTTAAATTCACACCTTCTTGTTTTCATACACTCGAAAAGTGTCGTTATTTACACCAAATTTCTTAATCACCAACTCCGAGCTAGTTTGCGCCGACAATTTTGTACAGTGTACTTGTCCGAAGAAGTGGGCAGACAATTGCTATGATTATAGACACGGCGTTGAGCGTCGACCTGACCCTCAAAAAAATCCCATTGAAGTGATAATCAATTAGCGTAAAGGGATTTCATGCCTACGCCGTTAATGCCTTCAGCTGGTATTAATAAACACCACGCCGACAACACTGCGAGGAATTAGTTTCTATTCAACTGTTAGGTACATACATACTAATGGAGAGTGAAAATTGACCGACCGTTAATTGTTTTCAGTTTTCACATCTGGATCTTCGAATTTATTTAAAAGTAAAACGTCGTATTTGTTATACCAACCACAGCGGATTGTCCATTCGCAATGAGTCTCGTTATTATGTTATTATCCAAGTCTGCGATGCGATTATGAAAAGTTTTATTACAGCTGATGTCCATTGCACCAATAACCAAAATTTTGGTCGCATCAGATTTATACAATAAAAATGCCCGCGGCAAAATGTAAGACCGGCACGGTAATACATCTAACCATTCAATTCGTTTTCTGTTTTCATTGATGCAATGAGAGAACATATTTTTAATTATCTTCTGCCGAAACAAAACGGATCTAACTGAAATGAAATTGTGTTGGTGCACGCAACGTGCACACCATTACGTAACTCCGTTTTGTAACTGATTCACTGTGAGATTGCGGATACGTAACTAAATCCGAATTTCTAAAATATGTCATAATTTCAAACACGCAGTTATTTCGAAAACATCTTCCGTTCTAATATTCGTTTGTCTTACACAGGAAAATGCACATGCGGTCCAGGCGGTGGACCTGGTGGCGGGCTGCCCATTGCCGATGGTGACGCCGCCATTGACGCCGACGTCGCGAGCGGCAGGGACGGCCAGGGTGAATTCACCTTCGACGCCGACCCCGACGCCGACGACCCCAAGTAGCATGGGGCAGCGTCCGAGCGCGTTATTGCGCCCCAAGATCTCTTTAACCTGGGTATTGAGGGGCCAGCAGCAGCCCACGGCTACAGCTAGTGTTGTACCAGTCAATTCGAACGGAGTGTCTGGCAGAAGTAATAAGGAAAGATCGTCGAAGAGGAGCGTCAAGAGTGTGAAGAATAAAGAAAGGGACATAGGGAAGGAGAAGGAGAAGGAAAAGGAAATGGCGAAAGAGAAGGAAAACATTGATCGTATCGACAAACAGGAAACCATAATCGTTCAAAGGATTGAAAAGATCGAAAGGCTAGAGAAGGTATATTGATATATACATACATAATATTCGTTTTATACTCACGGGTACAGCTGGAATGCCTATGCTAATTCTTGGGGAAAAAAAACATTCAAAGGTCGAATCAGATTTTATACATATACGTCCAGCCACTTTGCTCTCGCACGTTATCAATCGACATCTTTGAACGAGTCGAGCAATTATGGCGCACGTTATTTTTCCAATCATTCTTAAGCTACTAGGAAAAAATCGAAAATTCAAGAAGGGGCCCATCTCGGTGTGTACGAAAAAATGCCATTTTAATTTCTGCACAAAGATGTCTTGAGTTATACATGTTCGATCGATAAATGTGACCGTGGATAAATAAATCATTCCCTCAGAGCCCATCACGCGAAACAGAAAACCCAAAATCTTGTTTCGAAGTCCTAATTTGAATTAGGCGAAATTCTATAATCCTTTTCTAAATAAAACTTCTGATCTGTGTGGTGTACGTCATGCTGTGAAATTGGCGAAATTTCACCCGCACACGCAATGACGGCCGCAACTAAAAAGCAAGGTGGAACGGTTGAGTAGTCACAGCGGAAGCTGACTAGACTAATGAAACCTCAGAAATTTGTGGGAGTGTAATCGTTCCGCCGGTTCCACGAAAGCATGCGATTCTTTGATCTGAGTGACCACAAGAATGTTACAACAATATCCAATTGCTACTAACATTCGAATTCGGGGCTTCACGAAGACGAGTCACAGACGGAATTGAAGCAAACTATCTCAACTCCGAACAGTGACCACCGAACCCAAATTCGATACAGATTTCACGATCTATTGCGATGAAGGAAAAATCCTGTTGCCGAAGAAACTCATAATTGCCACAATTGTGACATTATTACGCTGTCGTTTCTAGGGTGGAGAATTTCTGTGACTGTATAAAATTTTAACTCAATATCGTATTACACTGTTCGCGCTGTGGCAAAGTGTAAATGATAAGCATTGCCCCCTATATACTTGTACGGCTTTCCCCCAACATTATGAAAAATATTTAGGAGGTGCTGTACATTTTGATGACATCCAAACGTGTGAAGTGGAGGCAATTTTAATCGTGTCAAACTTCATAGATCGACAATTCAATTTTTACAGGCCTTTGAGAAGGACGAAAGGCTGACCGAGAAATCGCTAATGAACATATCCGAAAAGCTAGTTGGCGAAAGCATTAATCAAAATGAAAAGTGCTGTAACAAAGATGTGGACAAAGTGCGGAGAGCAGCTTCAGAGCCTGCATTGGCTGCACGTGATTCTCCAGCGACTCCAAGTGGGCGAGAAAAACACAGAACTCGACGGGCTAAGCGCCCCCACAAGCCTCGACCTCCCAGCCGATTCGGTTATGAGATATCCGATCTGGATGCATTTTTGACGAAGGTGTGTATGCTCGTTATCCGAAATGGAGTCGCCTTGTTTCGAAAAAGTTGGTTAGCACATTCCGGTACTTTTCTACTACGAACCGTTTTTAGGCATCCATAGAGAGTCCAGCCAACATTCCTGTTGTTCTTTCGTTCCCATCTGTGTTGTACCAAACCCAAGGCGGCACTCAGGACGAGGTAGCTCTTCCCCTGGGAACAGTGGTGAATGCCGTCTTCAAGAATCAGGCTTGGCTCTACGTGCAAACGCCCCACGGCCAGGAAGGATACGTCGGATACGCGGGCTGCCTTCCCCTGGGCATCTTGCCTCAACCGACGAGAGGACCCTGCTGGGAAAATTCTACCGATGTTTTCCCTCGACCTTTGGGTAACGTCCGCTTCCCCGATGTGGTTCCAAAATTAATCTCGGCCCAAGCCACTAAGAGCTGGTAATCGGTTAACCCTAAGTTTGAACCAGGATTCATTTTTGAACCACGTCAGAGAAACCATCCCTAAGATTTGCAGATCTGAAACTTCAAAGTTTACATATGCATGGAGCTGAACTCAGCACAACTCATTTGCAACCTTGACGTTTCCAGGGCGGCTAGCGTTCCCTTCACACGTAATATTCGGAAATAAAACCACCCGTTTTTCTCCGCTTATCGATCTCCGCACGGTTTCGTTGATAACGAATTTGGAAATTTCCAAGTTTGTGGCGAAAATTGCCGAGCGTAGAGGTGTAATTTGATATCCTCTATTCCCATTGAACAAATGAATATAGGACAATATTTTTTGGGGATCAATGTTCTATTTCGAAAAAATTCCTTCCGAATTATTCAATCATATTGAATCACTAAACACGTAATAGAAAACGAAAGCCGCTATTCGATCAATGGACCATCTTCAATCCACCGAAAATTTTCAGAAAGTAAAAACAGAGTTTTCACTTTATCACTTGATGGCATGATTGAATGATTCTAAATAAAAAGAATCCTGAATATTAGACAAAAATAACCCGAGGATTGCATATGCAAGCAATTCACCGGATTAGAAATATCAAGGTTCCAATGGCGTTGCGTAGAGGTGGACTGCCCTGCATACAAATTACATATTTTTTATCAACATATGTATGTACAGACGTTAAACCTCATTTTTTGTCTCCCTACGAAGGCAACATGACGGACACGGAAAAGCTTCGCGATACTCGGTCGGAGTGCGGGGGTGGCAGAGCAAGGGCGCGCCGCGACACTCGGGACGCCGTCTCGGCCTGCGGCGAGAGAAGCGTTGACAGACTTTACCTGAGGGCAGCGGCCAACGCGAAAACGAAAGGATCGCGCCACACGCTACTCATCGTAAGAAACGACTACGAGAGTCGGGGTGGTAACACGATAAGCGTGACCAGAGGCGACGTCGTCGCTCTGCTCAGCGGACACGTTAACGAGTGGTTCTGGGTCAGATCTCGCGACGGCAGAGAGGGATTCATTCCCGCAGTCATAGCCGGCCACGGATTTCTATGATCTTCATTCAAAATATACTAACTCAATCGCCTGTAGCATTCTGGAATTTGAGTCCACAATGTTAGACAACATTCGGAGCTTCCGTCAGAGCGATAATCCATTCTATAATCGCATATGATCCACTGATAACGACAGAAACAATACGCGGGAATTTGTCTCCTGAGGGAACTAATTTCTCAATTTGTCCCGTATCCATATTTATACATAAGATTATCTTATCAAAAACCGTTAGCTAGTTCATGTTTATAGATTACGAAGGTAAGAGGAATGGCATCCAGATTGGCTGCAGGGCAAAAATGAAAAATGGACAGAATGTGATCAGCATCCATTGATTTGTGATAATAATTTTGCAAATAATATAATCGTTTTCAAATTATGTTATCTCAAAATCATCTGAGCTCATCTTGGACTACGATGAATTATCTTCTCTCCACAGATATCAAGTTGTATGAAACAAACTAGAGATAAAAAGTGTGATCGACTTGAAATTCAATTTTGTTTCCATACAAATATTGAAACGAATTTCATTTTAGAACTTTCGTGATAAAGAGCGACCAATATATCATCCCTGGCAGCAGAGATGAAGTGTATGGGATACATAAGTGATTATTAATCCACCAGATCGCGAGGGTTCAACGTTTGTTCCACGGAGTGGAACGATGTGGCGGAAAGAAAAAAAATATTGTATATTTGTATAAACTTTTATTACATGTTTATAAACACATTATGTATTAATATATTTATTGAATACAATGAGATCTCCATGTTGTGTTTTGCGCCTGAACTTTTTAACGCAGCATTATAATACAGTTATTAGAAGATCCCGCAGTCATCAGAATTACGGGAATTCGATCGATTATCATGATCGTTTTTATCCGTTGAACATAAAGACAAAAACAAGACTTTTGATCGACAAAGTTTGTGCACATAAGTCGCCGTCCGCTGCCGTTATCTCAAGCAAATTTCAGTATCATTTCCCTGTAGCTGAAATTTGTGCAAATATCAATGTTATTGCTGGAACCAGCCATGCTCAGTAATTTTTGAGGACTTTCTTGGTAAACAATGGAATAAATTGTGTTGCTGGACGTTGGAACTTCGGCTAAAGTTTCTCCTTGGTAATTCAAGTGGTGTACGTTGGACATTGCACCTCCGGCGATGACTCTCTCCTCGTAAATACTTCCGACGTGAATGCCTTGGTCAGGTAATTCGAATATGGTAGCTGCTTCCATGGTACGCATATGCCAGAGTGCCAATTTTGGACCACCTCCGCACAGCTAAAAAGCAGAGACAAAGAAGATTTAATGTTTTAAATGTATCATCAGGCCAGTTTCTGAGTTGGATAAGGCTACGTAACGTACCAGCCAATCTTCTGTGAAGTCTACAGTTCCGATCCACTTGCCGAGTCTTGGTCTCGCCACTTTGTCTGCTAGGAAGGGTTTCACTATGTTTGTGTTTTCTTTTTTCCGTAAATCCCATAATCTCACTGATCCATCTTCACCGGCAGATGCAAGCTGATTCCCTCTGGTGAAATTATCCAATTAGTTTTATAGACTACATTGCCAATTTTCTGGTAATAGTACATCCATAACGTGAAAAGTTTAATCTCCTTACGACAATGAAAGGGCATGAATAAAATCCTCATGGCCCTCTAGTGTCCTCAGTAGTTTTCCATCTTCTAAATTAAACGTATATATTTTATTGTCACCACAACCGGCGTGTAGTAAATTGTCTTCTTTCGAAAGTACCATGAAGTTAACATCAGGTCTTTCGTAACTGTCTCTTGAGTCGAAAGGGAACGATAATTATTAGCAATTTAATTTTACCAGACAAGTAGGAATTCTAGGCAGATCTCAAATGCTAACAGGGAATAGTTCCTTGGATCAGGACACGCTTGAAATAAGCAGCGAACAACGATATGCGGGTGTAATATGTGGCGTACTTGATAGTTGGTATTTGTATAGTCCAAGATACTTTGATCTTGGAGACTTTATTGGAAGTAACAACGTTCCAATCCCATCCAGATATTTCTCCCACTGTTCCTGTTACGAGGAATTTATCTGTCGCAACGATGCTGTGTACTTGTTGTTGCGGATGTGCTGTAAATCGATAATTTGGTCCATGCGGGTCGCTCTCGTCTCCATGATGAGGGCCAAGCGTCTTTGATAATCTATCGGCAATGAATTATTTCATAGAAAACTGAGAATGAGATCGAATGTATCCAACAGAATTGTCTGCTCTCATTCCAGCCGAAATAATTGGTGTGAATATTATAAGAAATGGTGTAGTACATATTGTTATGTGAAACATTGGCGAATACGAATATTCGATGAGAATTTCACTGTGAAATATCGAGTATACAAACATCGTGAACATAACCTGTCGTCCATAATCGCGGTGAGGCACGAATGTGGGATTCAGAAACGATCGAATTAATGTGTTATACTCACTGGAAAATGGAAACATCGCCGTATATATTTCCGGCCGATAGATAATTTCCGTCGGGAGAAAACGTCTGACATTGAACGGTGTTGTAAAACAATTTTTCATTCACGTTGCACGATTGTTGTTCCGGCATTTTGGCACGAGCGATTCACAGACGCTCCACTGCGGCGAAAATGACGCGTGCGTGGATAACGACAAGCAAAACACTTATCGACGCGGGAAATGAACGTCGCCTCGTACTTACCCACCGACGTTGATACAGAGATCGATGCCTCGAGGTTATCCGTCGTATTGCGTATATACATCTTGCACGCTTCCGGCGTTCGCTTGTGAACAGTGACAAAAGCTTAGAGCGGTATATATGCTCTAAGAATAAAAGCCCACCGGAAATTGATTTCCGCTTCAACAAGGTTAGTTATTATCATCACCCTAAAAATGAGAAGTTGAGTTTTCACCACATGTCCTCATGTCCACGGTCTGAGATCTGGAGAATCATTTGCGACCATTTTTGGACGGATTTCTGTGTGTGCGCGCGTTTGCGTGATCAAATTTGTGTACGACGATAACTTGAGAACGAATAATACGTAACTCAGAACTGACTAGATTTTGAGATTGATTGGTTCAGTTGTTTGTGAGTTTTTCAAACACAAAAATTATGAGTTTTTCTCTGTGGACCGATGATAACGAATACGACCATGAACGATCACCGATCGAAGTGAATCCTTGTGACTCAAAACGGATTGCATTTTGAATACGATCGGTTTCTCATAGTTACAGAGTTATTCCGGTGCGAAGATTTTGATAAAAACAGAAATTCTGTTTCTTCTTCTTTATATTCGTGCCTTTTGGTATGAAAAAGCGGCAGAAAACAAAATAACAATAATTTCAGCTCGGAGAAACGGAAAGTGTTCGGACTGGCCCATGGCCAACCGATTGCCAATTTTTTTATTGAGAAATAGAGCTTCTTCAATTTCATTTTGTTTAGTTTCATTTCAAAGAAACATTCATTATTTTCAATCCTAATTCATCGAGACGGAGAAACCCATCGTGCCCAGGTAACACGAAATCCTCTGTGACTTATATTAGGCCCTAAGACGACTTTTAGACGTCTGTGGGCCGTCTTAGGACCTAACATAAGTCACAGAGGTTTTTGTGCTACCCGGGATGGGATATATAGTACTTATTATTATAGTAGAATAGTTACAGCTTCAAGACATAAATATTATCATCGAGTTCCGCGCATTTTAAGGTTGTTGAACCACGCCGGTGAAGAGGGATACTCCAGTCTCACGATGGTATATGGTATAATGATAAGGCCGATCTATTCTGAAGATCGGCGGAGGTTCAGAGAAGGTGATCGAACAGCAATATACAGCATGCATCACTGAAAAAAAAATAGGAATTGTTGTATTGGCTGATATACAGTATATATATACAATGGGTTCAAATTTATATTCCGTAAGAAAAACCATTTGAAAAATTGTGGCTTACTAGTAACAGCAGCGGCTTCACTACCTTCTTCGTTTACTTCAATGAATGCTTTTTGCACCACTTTGCTAACTTTGAGCGGAAAATCAGCTATTCCAGAAAAGTCAGCATGGTTTTTGAACATGTCGGTTATTCCAAGCTATGTAATGAGAGTCACATCATGAGAAATAGAATGAACTCTACTGTCAAATTCATCATTAATTTGATTTTGATAATTAGTAGATTTTCAACGCCCTAGCAGAATAGTACGCGAGATAAACAATTCAGTTTCATAATTGAATACGTGAGTTATACCTATGTGTGTAGTTTGTACATTACTTGTTCTAGAGTTTCGTTCAGATCCAAGGTACTTTCGATTTTGAATTTTGGTAAGAATAGCTCAACTTCTTGAGGCCACGCTTCTTTCAAACTCTCACTCAGGTTGAGTTGATGAAGATTATCCAGGACTTTTTCCAGTCCACTAACTTGATTCGGTAAAATTATAATCATACTGAGTTGATGGCCCTGGAAAAAGCAGTTCGTTCGCTGCCGGTAATACATTTGTGATTCTGTTTCTCATTGTCAGTGAATCAACATGAGCAATCAGATAAGTATTCTCCGAATCGATCATCCGTGTAGTCCAGCAATCTTATCGAGTTGCTCTGGCGGAATCGGGATGTGAAGCAAACATAAATTATTTTAAAGACAAATGGGACAAGTATGAATTTAATGAGAATTGTTCCAATGTACAACATTCTCCACACGCATCCGCCACGATTCATTTTCGCCAGGGTATGTCATTACGAATTTTCTATGGTATGAACATAAAATGTTTACGGTGCTCATGAACGAAGCAACTATAATTTTTCGGCACCATTTGTTATTTCCATACCTACCTTGTATGGTATTTCGATAAATCGCGCATCAAGTTTCCGTAGATCGCCAAATCGAAAAGATTTTTTAATGAACATGGTCGGTACATTTACGGTAGTGTCTTCATCGACGTGGAAAGGTCTGTCCACAGTCGTGGATGGATTGAATTTATTCTGCCATTGACCCTTAAAGTAGACTGCATTTACCAGGATCAATTTGGTATCTGCACCAAGGCTGTCTGTAGAAAAAAGTTCAATACAGCACTTGGAAAGGATTTGAATCGTTCTCAGAACTGTCATTCCGAGTATCCATGCAGAAAGCTGTTTATCAATCGCTTCAATTACGCAAATTAGTTTGATATCGAAATGAAAATTACCTGGAGAAATCACATCTTTAATGCGTTTGTTGGTCTGCTCTTCACACCAATTGTTTATAGTAGCAGCAGCAGCCGCTGGCTCGTTGAAGTTCAATTCTTGATTCGCTGATAAAAATTTGTTAGCTGTCAGTTCTTTGTATGTAGATTTCACTGCAAACTGAGACGCGGTGTATATCTTATTGACGAGACGCAATTCAACTTCTTCCAGAGACTGAAACAAGAATTCTCTACTATATCAAAGTATCAAGATCAAGAGCATTGAAGAGTGAAGAGTATGCCAACACTCTCGCGCCAGCTATGGCTGGTTACATGATTGAACCACTTGTTTAACATACATTGAATAGCTCAATGAGGGACAGGTAACCAGATTGGCCAAGTTCATTATCACTGGGAATTTGGAGAACCAATCGCATTTGGGTCGCGGTCGTACCACCAGCTCCGTATGCAGCCATTGCTAATACCACTTGAGCACTCAGTGGCGAGGTGATCAAGTTACCAGGATTATCACTGACCACCACCTGGTAATTTCAAGAAATCACGATGAATGATAAAACGAAGGCAACTTGTTGATCAAAATTGTGAACGATATAGCAGTGCTGTGTCATCAGGTTGCCACAGTAATGGGCAATTAATGGATAAGGATATTCTGTATAGGGATATTCTTCGGATACGTACCTTCAAAAAGTTATTCGTGAATTGGCCAATAGTTGGGCATATCGTTTCAAGTCCTACATTCTTGTTATCAGCTTGTTCAGCCATGATCGTAGTGTGAATTACGAATTACACCACGAAGAGAAATTATACTGAAACAGACGAATATTACAAATTAATTAATTGTTCGTGTCGACGGTATGGCGATGGGACACCATTGCTATACCGTTGCTCTCAGGGATGTGGGACTCTGGTTGGTAAAGCCGAACGAACAACGACTTCGTCAACAAAACATTCTCACGTCGAGCATTGACTGATCTCATATAGTTCCGCTATTGCAGCGGCCTAACGGAGCGCAATAATTTATATTCTCATAGGATTCAGATCGTGATATAATCTATAAACTGATTCTGATCTTCTTAACAACCCGATTTCGAAAACACTCTTCCACTGTCTCGTGATTTTCTGATATAATCGGGCGGACATTAACATCAAATTCTCCGTAGGATCTAGCTACTACGTACGTATTGCATATTGCAATACTTCAATTTTTGTGTAACCGAATTATTGTTAGATCATAGTGATACGAACACAACGATTAGTCGCTCCCACTTCTGGCTACGCGTGATTGCATCGTTTCGCACTCATGCTCGAACACTATCTCCAGTCGAGGCCCTGGATTGAAGGCCTAAAATGCACGCTGCCATTCAGGCTCCGTATAGACAGTGCACATCGAGACTCGAGAGATAGCCACTCATGGCAGTTCCGTGTGTGTCAGTCACGGATCGTAATGATCTATCATTTTCCATTCCATTTTGCTACATAACAAACGAAATTTTTGATCGGTTTGTTCGTGCAGACAATGAGCTAACGAATAACACGTGTTATTGGCTCGGAATCCGGCGCCTTTCGCGATATTCCGTCGTATCTCGTCGCGTCTACGCGGCGTTGGCAGGCGTAGCATTCCCCCACCACGATTCATATAACCGTCGCTGGCTAGCTAAGATTCGAACATTCTCTTCACCATAAATTTTACTCATTCGAAAAGAAAAAACTCATTGAGATCTATTTCAGTTCATTTTTCGTGCACTATGTTTTACAATACACTTCTCACAGTCACACCATCTTCAATACAATAGGAGAAATTAAAGAGCTGAATACCGCAGACTAGACAATAACCACCTATCGACCACTGCAGACTGAACTCCTTCCTATTGTACTTGAAAAGTATAGATTTGGATACAGAGCAAACGCAACTGGAGGCGGCATGACGTCATCGTTTCAATCCCTACTCCGCGATACAGCGTGCGGAAGCACATGAGATGACAGCAGGTGGTTATAAAAATACATAAAGCAATTGGCCTTGCCATTGGCAGATGATGATGTATTATGAGGTAACCGTCATGATTAGGCTACGGCAGATCCAACGTGACCCAGGACTCGCTGGCCATATAGAAACTACTTGAGACGAGTTACTCGATTGTCTACAGATTAGAAAGGCAAGAATAATTACTAGGAATACATGAATCTTGTGTGATTATCCATGTCGCACAATGTTCGAGAGGGCATTAGAAAAGTTGTGTCGTTAGGCAGCACACGTTCGAACATTTCGGCATCAACGCCTAGCTCATTGGAAAGCCATTTTCGGACGTCCAATGTGCCGACTTTCAGCCACAAATGTTCATCAATGAGAAGTATCGATTTTGAAACATATTTCGCTATGCACAAAGGAAGAAGTCCTCAAGCGCTTCCCGGAATGTGTACGTTGTCATACTGGGCATTCTATGCCGAATTGACCGGTCTGCGACCCCTGCCATCGTGAATTTGCTTAATTTCTTATATGCTGTAGCACTTGATAAAATATAGCACGAAATCACGAATTTTATATTATGGGACAAATTATTTTCTACCACACCTACATGAAAAACTCAAGTTCCTGAACGTCTAAAACGGGATAAAAGTTACAGTTTTCTAACCGGGGCAGAAAGTGCAGAGTGTCTTACCAGAAAGCACCACTCGAAAATGCCACTTTCCTCATAATTCTGAAGTCTTCATGGAACCTTTGGCCTTCATATTTTGAATAATCAGCGCGAAAAACTAAATGTTTCCCAAAATTTGTCAGACAATGCAATACTGAGAACGAAAAAACGAACTGCCATACATATCCTGAGAGTTGAAAATCGATCAATTTCTAGTCTAGTTATAATAATGAAATCGTATACCTGAGTCATGTATCAAAACGTTTTCAGACACCATTACGATCTAGATAGTAACAGAAGGCGGATGAAGTATCGTATTGAATAGGAAGATAAGATGATATTTTTAGAAGATAATGTTCACACCACCAAATACATCGCTTGGTGCGTTTGCGCATGAGAGAACGTCAGCTGCATCAGGTTATTTCTGATTAGTCAAAGTCATGGTCGGTGTACAAGATAGGAACTAAGGCGAATACCAGAACTATTCTTCGAGCCGAGATCTCTGTATCATGAAAGGGTGCCTAATGATACGTCATTGTGGGAGATTATATCGGGTGTGTTATCTGTATGCCCCATCTGAGATAACTTCACTGTGGTTATGCAAGGGGTCAAACTTCGGATTTTTACATGGAACATGTAATCTTGTATTTCCATTAACACTCCATAACTTTGGCCTGGGACGGTTTTTATACTTGTTGACGCATCAGATTTATTTCAGGTAGAACAGATAGACGCCTTACCTACTCTCTGTATAGACATTCCTATACTCACTGGCGCGATGTTATGCTTTTTCTATTGCGCATGTGTTGCGGAGATGGCCTTCCGCGGCGATGAGGTCATTTCGGCTCCCTACTTCCAGTTACATTGGCTCGCCAATATAATCTATACAATCCCAGTTAACATAATAGAATCTAACAGCATTCTGTCGAGATCCGTGTTCACAAATCGGTGTGTGGATATTTGGGAACGAACAATCACATCTTGTCATTCAGTTATCCATAATATATTTGAAAATTGACAACACTTGCAACGGTGTTTCTCGTTCCAGCAATTGTAATCTACACTATATACAAGGATGGCTGAACAGACTGGCGATGATAATATCGCACTCCGTACTATAGCTGCGACTACGGGCCAATTCACTCACAATTTTTTGAAGGTATACACACAAATATTACGAGTACTATTAGGATTCAATGAACTACAATTTAATAATCCTCCATCAACTTCGGTGGCGGAATAACGAAGGCATACGAAATTGCCTCTGAATGTCGAACGATGTTCACGCTGCGAAACGATCCCATTTCCATCAAGCGCATGATAATATTCATTTTGCATACTGTAGCCCCAAAAATTGCAATATCAATGAACTGAATTTGGTAATATTTGTCATTTTCCCGGAAACTAGTACCGTAATGTGTTGCACATTTTATCTCACGGTCCATATCTATTTGTGTGGTCATATCAACCGAGAGTTATTTCGATCGGTGTAATCATGAAGAGTTTATTCTACTATCTTATCCTCCATTTCAATCAATAGGTTGAGGTATTGACGATTGAATTATTTCCCTGATGACATTGCCCCATGAGACATCGACTTGCTTCAACTGGGCATGGTTTTATTCGAATTTCATGCGGCATTGTCGTTCATCATTACCTATTCCCAAATTTCAGATCGTGGCTCAGGAAAATCCTGGGAACTTGATCACCTCCGCATTAAGCGCTCAAGTAGTTTTGGCCACGGCGGCGTACGGAGCTGGTGGAACGACCGCAACTCAAATGCGTTCGGTGCTTTTCATTCCGAGAGATGATAAACTTGGCCAATCTGGTTATAAGTCTCTCATGGAATCCTTCAATGTAAGCAGTACAGATTCATATCGGTGCTTTCCACGGATGTAAATGTATCTGTCGGTTCATAGTGACAACCAACAATTGTACTTGCTAATGTATTGCAATACGCTTTTTACCTCCTGAGTTTCGGTACGTTGACGATATAGGAGATCTTCTTTCAGTGCGTTACAGGAGTTGAACTGCGTATCGCCAATAAGATATACACGGCATCTCAGTTCACAGTGAAATCTGCGTATAAAGAACTGACTGCCGAACAATTTTTATCAGCGACCCAGGAATTGGACTTCGTAGCCGATCCAATCGGCGCTGCGAATACCATAAATGCTTGGTGCGAAGAGCGAACCAATAAACGTATCAAAGATGTAATTTATCCTCATGGTAAATTTTATCATACGATTGAACTCATTGAAGTCGATAAAATATATCCATCTTTAGTTCTTCTTATGTGGTTTCGGAATGATTGATATAGACTCACACCGATAGTTTCGATATCAATTCACTCCCATTGACAAATCGAATGGATTTTCACAGACAGCCTGAACTCAGACACGAAGTTGATACTAGTGAATGCAGTCTACTTCAAGGGTGAATGGGTAGAAAAGTTCGATCGACTTTGGACCAACGATCGACCCTTCCACATTGATGAAAATACAACGAAAGATGTACCTACCATGTATATCAAGGAGGAATTCCGATTTGGAGATTTGCCACAGCTCAGTGCGAGATTCATCGAATTACCATATCGGGTATGAAGAAAACAGATGAATATCACGAGTAATATCCAACTCCACCGTTTTGTGCTACGTAAAATATTACGGAGTATTTGCAGCATACGAGTAGTATTCTCGCCACAGAGCATTCATACCGGTGCAATATCATGTTACCGATCATATCGCGTTCCCACTTCGTACGAGAAAACATCTTTCAATAGTACAGTATAGGAACATATTAATTGTTTGGATTATCAACTTGCCAATAAGTTACATACCCATACAGCTGCACAGATAATTTTAAAGCGTCGCAGTAATATATTTCCGCACGATTGCAATATCACAGAAGTACATGGGTAGATTTGCGAAGAAAAGTTTCGAGATATTGAAATTATCTAGTCACATAGTTCTTTCGATACCTACGCCATGCTGATCTATTCCAAAATCAATTCAATCGTTCGTTTTCCAGGGGAATCAATTTAGTATGATTATAATTCTACCGAATGAAGTGGATGGGTTGAAAACAGTTATGGATAATCTCCATCAACTGAATCTATCCGAAAGTTTACAGCAAACACATCCCAGTAAAATTGAATTATTCCTACCGAAATTCAAAATTGAAAGTAGCCTCGATCTCGTCGAGCCTCTGAAAAAGGTAAGGTATAAACGACATGAGACTATTCGAATATCACCAGACTACTGACTGTATATGGGAGCAGCGTTGCTGATTTACGGATCATGATCAATCCTTGTTTAAGAAATTCACGGTATATCAGTGAACAAAATATTACACCAATGCCTGAACACCTTGTGTCGATAATGTGGTGAATAGTAAGTGCAATGAAATTATTAACTTCATTTCATGTGCTATTTCATCGAATGCAAAGTGCAAACTCTGTTTCCTCCAAAACCATCTCAGCATCGGCAATCTCAACTTTTGTTTGGGTGGTATGCAACGTCGAGTTCATGCTTCATACTACGGTGTTATCTCATTCTAGCTGGGAATGACAGAGATGTTCACGGATGAGGCGAACTTTTCTGGAATTACTGATACTTCAATAAAAATCAGCAAAGTCATTCAGAAGGCATTCATTGAGGTGAACGAAGACGGCAGCGAAGCAGCTGCTGTTACCAGTGAGTTGAAGTATTTTGAAAATCACCTCAAAATTAGCATGCTTCGTATGAGATCTATCTTTTCGAAAATCATTTTCAGCATAAGTCCCAACTTTGCGACTGTCATTGTCTGCTAATGATTTTTCCCACATACTTTTTCCTTTCCTGTACGCGTTCATATCACTAATTCTTCAAACGTGCTGCAAATCTCGTCCATCACGTGGCGCGATTTTGAACAAATTATATTTTTTCAGCAATGATAGCTGTTGGGTGCTGTCCCACGCCATTCTTTGAACCACCACCGACATTTATTGTCGATCGACCGTATTATTACACGATATACCATCGTAGCACTGGAGCATCGTTGTTCACCGGCATTGTTAAACTACCAAAGTTGGCGTAATTTGATAACGAATTTCCAGAAATATCAGAAAATCGCACATCTTTATCTGTTTCGTACCGAGATTATCCATACATTTTTTCACTCTCTAATACGGATTGTTGACGCGAACATACCGGTAACCCAACATTTGAACGCAGCACCATGTACTGATGAAAAAATCTACTGTCACGGATGGGCAATACTCCCTAATTAGCTGCGATATTTACTTAAAGGTGGGGAGACCAGCATTTGACGTTCTTTGGGTTCATATACTAGGTTATTTGAGATTGCAAACGACTCGCAATCGGCACTTTGTCGTGTATACTCAGACTCCACCGGGCAGAAGTTACCACTTATTTCATAGAAAGTGAAAAATGAAACAGTGCAAAAATTCGGTAACGAACATCGGCGAGTTCGTAAATCGGGGCTCAGGCATTGAACGTGTATGATGGTTCACATGATTGTAACGGAGAATGGAGATGGATCAAGAACTCAAGATACGATCTTCATGAATTGATAATGGATGAGAAATGGTAACTTAGCTCAGAGACTGTGGAGTGTTGGGAATAAAGGCGAGAAATACATTGACATGTGCAACGAAGTAAGTCATTTCTTCACCGTAATAGAATGCTGCAAGATACGGCTGCAACGAAATAAATGCGTGGGTCTCCGAAAGGAATAAAGTGGCTGGTAGGTAGAAGTAGATGAATCAGGGAAAATATGTGTATTCGCATACGTCCGTTCTGTTTGACGTCTGGAGGGAGACTGTTTTTACAATGATCTTGGTTGATTTGTATATAAATTGGGTATGAAATAAAAATTGGATAAGTGGAGGAAGAACTTTAATTACCACAATATTGAGCACGGACGTATAAACATATTGAATGTTTTCGCGAGTCCATTAGGTTATAGAATATTTCAATCCAAGTTGAGCGAGCTCCAAAAACTCGTATCCCCGAAGTTGGTGGAACTTGCCATATGAATTTTCGTCGGATTCCAAATATGCATATACCGTGACTTCTTGTCATTAGAACTCGATTCGGGCCACTCTACTCCCACGTCAGGCACACTACGGAAACAGAAAATATCGTTACTGTAGTTGTCAGTGGAATTTATGGTTCCGAAATACTCACCCATTAGTGGCATATGACACCCAGAGATCAAGTAGAACCCGTTGCATCTCTTGGTCTTCGGCAGTCGTCGTTGCATCGAAGAACGATGGCAATACGTAGGAAAGGTCATCGCAATGGGCTACTCCTAGATAATGCAATCAAATAAAAACAACGTTACCAATTTGTGTGACTCGTTCATGTGGCAAACATTTATAAAACAGCTACCTGATATTTCAAACCTACCCAAATTTTTGCTAGTTTCGCTCAATGCTTCGCTGAAACTGTGTGCTCCTCTGTACGAGAAATAATAAGTGTAGACGGGACTTTGGTTAGCTTTCGCCTGTAACCTCGTAGCTATGTTGAAACCAGAGTAGAACAAACGATCGTTGAAAAGACGCACACCTTCCTTGAAGGTCGCCTTGCTGATGTCGCTTTTGTTGAAGTAATGTTCCTTTATCGACTTCGAAACTTTCGGTTGATTATCTCTCGTAACCGTATCAGTATAGGCAAAGAACAGAGGTGCAAGATTCTCCCAGTTATCGTTCAACTGTGCGTAGGACATATCTTTGTGTTCATACACTGAAAAATGTAATTGCGATTCCATTTAGCCAGAGTTTTTCAGCTTTCGGCGATAATGTCTGATAATATACGATCAGGCGATACCTTCTAGGTGGACGAAACCCATACAAATATGCATGTTGGCACAATGGCTACACTATGGCTACACGAAGAACAATTGATCAGAGAAGTTACCATACTTGGTATGAGCTGCATTATTGTTGTAGTTCGTACTAGATTCTCTAGAATCAGCGGCTATAGGATGTGTTAGGTGTGTTCTACTGGTACAGTATCTAGTATAACGTACAATTATGGATCATGTCTTACCGGCCATTGGCCATAAACCTTCTTCGCTGACGACGCCCGTCACCCAGGGTTTGTCCTGTATGTCGCCTGACGCCATGATGTCCAGTGGTAGGCGAGTGATGAACGCGGACTCGTTACTCTCTTCCTCTACTGACGGTGCGAATCCGTTGGGAATTAGGAGGTCACCCACCTAGAAATGTGGCAATTGAAACTAACGTGGTATGAACAGTTACTATACATCATCCGTTGAAGTATTCTATTACTTTGCGTGACTGCGGTGCGCTAGACATTGATTTCGGTCGACTAATAATTCATTGCTTTTCTGCGCACGCGAAAATGACTTACGGGATACATGGTAACGGCATTTAAGATCTGGTCCACCGGTAGAGCTTTCAAACAGTTCACCATAACTTGATTATCTTCGGTCGGACATTTCACCTTCTGAGCCAGCTGCTGCGCCTGCGCCAGAGGCTTGTGGACGAAAGCCCAGGGGTCCAGTGCACACCCACTTAACGACATTCCCCCTGTAAACATTGTTGGGAATTCGAAGGTGTGTAGGGTATTAATCGCAGTGATTTTGGGCATTGTGTGGATCTCTAACTAGATGTGATATTTACAGCAGTCTCGAATATACCCACCGGTGAACAAGTCCCTCGTCTGATTTGTCAGATAATGATAATTCACACTCGCACCGCCAGCGCTTTGACCAAAAATCGTAATCCTTGACGGATCACCGCCGAAGGACTCGATGTTATCGTTGACCCAACGCAGCGCGCTCACCTGATCCTTCAATCCCATATTTCCCGACACTACCGCGTCTTCGGTACTCAGGAAACCTGCACAATAGTGTCTCGATTATTGACACATCCACGAAAAGTTGCATCGGATCACATTTTCCCACTGGCATGTAACTAATGCCTCTTACAGATACTCATATCATTCTCATGAAAGAATTTTCACACTTTAATGCTCACCCAGTGGTCCCAGTCTGTAATTAATCGTGACTAGCACCACATCTCTATCGAGTAGGTGGTCAGGTTTGTATTGGCTTCCGGCTCCGAATACAAAGGCTCCACCGTGTATGTAAACCATAACTGGCAGTAATTCACTAGTACTATGTTTTGAAGCTGGAGTATAAACGTTCAAGTAGAGACAATCCTCTGAACCTGTTAGCTTGGTAATAGACTTCCGATCGAGGATAGTGTACTGGTAGCAGACTGCGCTGGCTTGTTTTGCCTCTAGGACACCCGACCATGGACGGACGCTCGTTGCGATCTGTAAAATCCCAACTTCTCCGTCAATCATGACTATCAAAGGTGCCAGAACACAACTTCACCCTTGCCTCAAATCTTGAAGGTGGTTGGGCATAAGGGATGCCTTCGTAGGCTTCGAATTTTCGACCACGGAATGCAGTATTGTAATAACCTTCGATTGTTCCCAGCGGCGTGTTAACGCGCGGGGCGGAGTCCGCCGCGCATTGCGATGTACGGAGGCCAAGGCCCAGTAGAAAGGACACAATAATTGGAAACTGCATCGTGTTGTGTTTCCAATTCTTATGAAAAAACCACCCTTCAACGGGAAAACTAGAACGAAGAATTCGAGTCATGGGGAGTATGCGTGATGTCAGATACGAACGAATCCAGAAACCTATCGCACGAAAACTTATACACTGAATCAGCGAACCGATATATTGAGAATTACAAGAATGATTATTTTTCGATTGTAACTTGCTGTATGGTCGCAGTATAGTACGAATTACAAGATCGGCATGGTAAATTGTTTGAGTTGCTACATTCGAGTAGTAGAAGATACAGAAGTATTCCCCCCATAGACAGTAAATCTTCTAACAAATCATGTCCTGTGACATTATCGCTCATACGTTCATGGACCCGATGTGTAGCATACTCAATGTAGGAATGCAGCATTCGCTCTGAATATCACCGAAAACCATAAATTGTTCGCCGGTAGACATCTCATGTCAACGAATAGACAGATATGGATGAAAAAATCTGCCGAATGCCCTCGTCCCGGTGTAACAAGGTGGGTCGATAGAATGATATTCTTCGAGTGTACTCGTAGTTTGGTTTCTTTAGTATAAAAGTAAACAATAATTTCAAGTTTTTGTATGAAAAAGCCACATGACTTTCCTTGCCCATTGGATATTCGTGCATTATAACCGATGCTGAACTTGCAGTTCGGGAGTGTAATGTATTCAACATGGCGTGGCGTAGGCTCAATAAGTCAATCCCCGAAGTGCAGAAGAAAAGAAGTAAAAGAGTCTCATATACTTACGTTGTCAATAAGCGATACCAGCCGATAAACAGCAAGTCGCACTATTTTACCGAAGATCGTCACAGAGGTCGAAGAAGACGAAAATTCCACGTAGCCAGTGTACGCGAAATCTTGACGATAAACGATACTTATGGCCCGATCACGCTTTATATACAACTGGTTTTGCTCATTTTTTACTCCCACACGTCACCTATGGTAACGCTTCATAACGTTCGGAGGAATCGTTATCCCACTACCATTACGTAACCTGATTATACATTCCCCGGACATGAATCTACTCCAGAATTTTTCGTACGAAGAGTTTGAATTACGTGAAATTATGGATACAATCGTTTCTACAATAGAAGCAAAATCATTCGGTCTCTACATCATTTGATTGGAACGGAAACTTAGTGATTCAGCAGCGTCGAAAATAGTAACATCGAGTGAAATTCGTCGGAGGAATTAATAGTCATCAACATGAGATTCCAATAGTTTTAGGAGTTGAGTGAAATTCATGCAGAGACGAATATACGTTGACAAATCAATCCAAAAGGATGGGGTGATTTCAGAAGAGGATAAGACTACGAGAAATAATTCAGATGTATTCGAGTCAATCTGCATTCGAGTCTGAATATAGTTGAATTTGTTTGAAAAAGAATAGAATCGGTTTGATTCGCCGTTATATTTATTTATTGGCTTTTTCCAATCATGACGAATAGCGGGATGAAACTGATAATTGTAGATCTGCAGCGCAATATGCGGAAACTTCCCAGCAATTGGATCGACCTCTGCTCAAGCATGGTTTCTTTGTACAGGTGTTCCTTTCCTCACATCTATCAATATACTCGCTGCTTCAGACACGTGTCCACTATTTCTTGGATTAAACGGAAGAGATTCAAATAAAAAGAGTTCGTGTGCCTGGTCTCATGAAAACAAAGACTATTATCAGACGTGTACGGGGACATATGTTGCTATGATCGAACCCAATAGATCCAAATGGAACCGGCCTTTGTTATGTCACGCCCGTCGGTGATCCATGGTTCAGCCAACGGCCTCGATGATTTTCCGATTCAAATAGAATAAATTCGACAAACTAGAATTTCATGCACAACCATACATTTATATATATAATAGTCGTTTCGTTCGGTGCACGATGCATCTAGACTACTCAGAGTGCAGAGAAGACGGGGGCAAAATAGTATATCCAACAATTTCTAGGGAACCGGGATTTCATAAGAGTTTCGGTCATTCAATACTTATTTTTCTCGTTTCTGAATGATACTGTCATTATATCTTATTAAATGAAAATTAAGGTTAATCTTTGAAACACAAGAATTATGAATATTTTTTTCCGGCATAGGCATGAAAGAGTCTCTTTTTGACACCTGTTTTCGATCCGTAAAATGGCATTTTATATGGCTGAATGCAGAACTGCCCTATAAAGTCTTTATCTCAACCGGCGTAAGTGACTTTTCATGCTTTACCGCTAAAAATACTGTATGAGGCGTCGCCGTAAACTACTATTCTACCTGAAATTCGATTCCGGTAGAAAATTACGTATTTTTTACATACATGGACAAACCTTGCTTCATTCATGATTTTACTTTTGCTAAAGTAGTGGAAAACAAATCATCATTACGCCGAAATACAAAAATTTGCTCAGATGGTGAAATAATTGTCAACATGTAATCGAAATAATCCAGAAGTGAAGAGTCGAATTGTTTCGTTATTAGCTTCACGAATAAACCTCGGTACACGGAAATATATAAGTATCATATAATCAATTGTGCCCGATATGAATCGATTCCTAACGATGCATGTATGTATTTTAGAATAACGTTCACGATTAAAGCTATTGAAATCGTGTTGTATCGAATTTGATAGAGGAAATTGGGAGATAATTCAGTATGCAATCAAATACACGATTGATAAAAGAACTTGATAGGTACTAATATACCTTTTTGTTAGCATAATCTTCCTCCGAACCCTAATTAACTAATTAGCCGTTACCTATTCCGACCAACGCTGTCGCCATCGTCGAAAACAAATTCTACGCATGTTATAATTCGGGATTTATCATCGAGCTCGATTTTTATAAGTTGAACAACTGATGCTAACCGGAATTCTTCACGATTACGGGTCAATATAACAATGACACTATTTTGAATTGCATGAAATACCGTAGACTATAGTAAAAGTATGGTTTTATTCCAATGAGGTTGAGAAATATCATATGCTATGAAGGGCTGATCACTCTGATAATTCGTGTACACCGGACTTCAAAACTTCAAAGATTTCATTGGATTTTAGAGGCTTTACCGGTACTTAAAAGACCTCATAGGATCTGAACGAATTCATAAGATTTCACGGGACATGTGCAACGAAGTAAGTCATTTCTTCACCGTAATGGAATGCCGCAAGATGCGGCTGCAACGAAATAAATGCGTAGGTCTCCGAAAGGAATAAAGTGGCTGGTAGGTAGGAGTAGATGAATCGGGGAAAATGTGTGTATTCGTATACGTCCGTTCTGTTTGACGTCTGGAGGGAGACTGTTTTTACAATGATATTGGTTGATTTTTATATAAATTGGGTATGAAATAAAAATTGGATAAGTGGAGGAAGAACTTTAATTACCACAATATTGAGCACGGACGTATAAACATATTGGATGTTTTCGGGAGTTCATTAGGTTATAGAATATTTCAATCCAAGTTGAGCGAGCTCCAAAAACTCGTATCCCCGAAGTTAGTGGAACTTGCCATATGAATTTTCGTCGGATTCCAAATATGCATATAACGTGACTTCTTGTCATTAGAACTCAATTTGGGCCACTCTACTCCCACGTCAGGCACACTACGGAAACAGAAAATATTGTAACTGTAGTTGTCAGTGGAATTTATGGTTCCGAAATACTCACCCATTAGTGGCATATGACACCCAGAGATCAAGTAGCACCCGTTGCATCTCTTGGTCTTCGGCAGTCGTCGTTGCATCGAAGAACGATTGCAATACGTACGAAAGGTCATCGCAATGGGCTACCCCTAGATAATGCAATCAAATAAAAACAACGTTACAATTTATGTGACTCGTTCGTGTGGCAAACATTCATAAAACAGCTGTCTCATATTTCAAACCTACCCAAATTTTCGCTAGTTTCGCTCAATGCTTCGCTGAAACTGTGTGCTCCTCTGTACGAGAAATAATAAGTGTAGACGGGACTTTGGTTAGCTTTCGCCTGTAACCTCGTAGCTCTGTTGAAATCAGAGTAGAACAAACGATCGTTGAAAAGACGCACACCTTCCTTGAAGGTCGCCTTGCTGATGTCGCTTTTGTTGAAGTAATGTTCCTTTATCGACTTCGAAACTTTCGGTTGATCATTTCTCGTAACCGTTTCAGTATAGTCAAACAACAGAGGTGCAAGAGTCTCCCAGTTATCGTTCAGCTGTGCGTAGGACGTACCGGAGTGTTCATACACTGAAAAAATGTATTTGCGATTCCAGTTAGCCAGACTTTTTCAGCTTTCGGCGATAATGTCTGATAATATACGATCAGGCGATACCTTCTAGGTGGAAGAAACCCATACCAATATGCATGTTGGCACAGTGGCTACACTATGGCTACACGAAGAAAAATTGATCAGAGAAATTACCATACTTGGTATGAGCTGCATTATTGTTGTAGTTCGTACTAGATTCTCTAGAATCAGCGGCTATAGAATGTGTTAGATATATTCCACCGGTACAGTATCTAGTATAACAATTATGGATCATGTCTTACCGGCCATTGGCCATAAACCTTCTTCGCTGACGACGCCCGTCACCCAGGGTTTGTCCTGTATGTCGCCTGACGCCATGATGTCCAGTGGTAGGCGAGTGATGAACGCGGACTCGTTACTCTCTTCCTCTACTGACGGTGCGAATCCGTTGGGAATTAGGAGGTCACCCAGCTAGAAATGTGGCAATTGAAACTAACGTGGTATGAACAGTTACTATACATCATCCGTTGAAGTATTCTATTACTTTGCGTGACTGCGGTGCGCTAGACATTGATTTCGGTTGAATAACAATTCATTGCTTTTCTGCGCACGCGAAACTGACTTACGGGATACATGGTAACGGCATTTAAGATCTGGTCCACCGGTAGAGCTTTCAAACAGTTCACCATAACTTGATTATCTTCGGTCGGACATTTCACCTTCTGAGCCAGCTGCTGCGCCTGCGCCAGAGGCTTGTGGATGAAAGCCCAGGGCTCCAGTGCAGTCCCACTTAACGACATTCCCCCTGTAAACATTGTTGGAA
Source organism: Phymatocera aterrima (assembly GCA_963170745.1). Lineage (NCBI taxonomy): Eukaryota > Metazoa > Arthropoda > Insecta > Hymenoptera > Tenthredinidae > Phymatocera > Phymatocera aterrima. The sequence continues at coordinate 8,679,172 of OY720663.1, forward strand.
ATTCGAAGGTGTGTAGGGTATTAATCGCAGTGATTTCGGGCATCGTGTGGATCTCTAACTAGATGTGATATTTACAGCAGCCTCGAATATACCCACCTTTGAACAAGTCCTTCGTCTGATTCGTCAGATAATGATAATTCACACTCGCGCCGCCAGCGCTTTGACCAAAAATCGTAATCCTTGACGGATCACCGCCGAAGGACTCGATGTTATCGTTGACCCAACGCAGCGCGCTCACCTGATCCTTCAATCCCATATTTCCCGACACTACCGCGTCTTCCGTACTCAGAAAACCTGCACAATAGTGTCTCGATTATTGACACATCCACGAAAAGTTGCATCGGATCACATTTTCCCACTCGCGTGTAACTTATGCCTCTTGCAGATACGCATATCATTCTCATGGAAGAATTTTCACACTTTAATGCTCACCCAGTGGTCCCAGTCTGTAATTAATCGTGACTAGCACCACATCTCTATCGAGTAGGTAGTCGGGTTTGTATTGGCTTCCGGCTCCGAATACAAAGGATCCACCGTGTATGTAAACCATAACTGGCAGTAATTCACTAGTACTATGTTTTGAAGCTGGGGTATAAACGTTCAAGTAGAGACAATCCTCTGAACCTGTTAGCTTGGTAATAGACTTCCGATCGAGGACATTGTACTGGTAGCAGACTGCGCTGACTTGTTTTGCCTCTAGGACACCCGACCATGGACGGACGCTCGTTGCGATCTGTAAAATCCCAGTTTCTCCGTCAATCATGACTATCAAACATGCCAAAACACAACTGAACCCTTACCTCAAATCTTGAAGGTGGTTCGGCATAAGGGATGCCTTCGTAGGCTTCGAATTTTCGACCACGGAATGCAGTATTGTAATAACCTTCGATTGTTCCCAGCGGCGTGTTAACGCGCGGGGCGGAGTCCGCCGCGCATTGCGATGTACGGAGGCCAAGACCCAGTAGGAACGACACAATAATTGGAAACTGCATCGTGTTGTGTTTCGAATTTCTATGAAAAAACCACCCTTCAACGGGAAAACTAGAACGAAGAATTCGAGTCACGCGGAGTGTGCGTGATGTCAGATTCGAACGAATTCAGAAACCTACCGCACGAAAACTTATACACTGAATCAGCGAACGGATATATTGAGAATTACAAGAATGATTATTTTTCAATTGTAACTTGCTGTATGGTCGCAGTATAGTACGAATTACAAGATCGGCATGGTAAATTGTTTGTAACTTCAAGAGTTGCAACATTCGAGTCGTAGAAGATACAGAAGTATTTCCCCCACAGACAGTAACTCTTCTGACAAATCATGTCCTGTGACGTTATCGCTCATACGTTCATGGACCCGAAGTGTAGCATACTTAATGTAGGAATGCAGCATTCGCTCTGAATATCACCGAAAACCATAAATTGTTCGCCGGTACGCATCTCATGTCAACGAATGAAAAAATCTGCCGAATGCCCTCGTCCCGGTGTAGCAAGGTGGGTCGATAGAATCATATTCTTCGAGTGTACTCATAGTTTGGTTTCTTTCATATAAAAGTGAACAATGATTTCAAGTCGTAGTATGAAAAAGCCAGATGCCTTTCCTTGTCCATTGGATATTCGTGCATTATAACCGATGCTGAACTTGCAGTTCGGGAGTGTAATGTGTTCAACATGGCATGGCGTGGCGTAGGCTCAATAAGTCAACCCCGAAGTTCAGAAGAAATGAAGTGAAAGAGTCTCATATACTTACGTTGTCAATAAGCGATACCAGCCGATAAACAGCAAGTCGCACTATTTTACCGAAGATCGTCACAGAGGTCGAAGAAGACGAAAATTCCACGTAGCCAATGTACGCGAAATCTTGACGATAAACGATAATTATGGCCCGATCACGCCTTATATACAACTGGGTTTGCCAATTTTTTACTCCCACCACGTCGCTTATGGTAACCCTCCATAACGTTCGGGGGAATCGTTATCCCACCACCATTACGTAACATGATTATACATTCCGCGGACATGAATCTACTCCCGAATTTTTTGTACGAAGAGTTCGAGTTACGTGAAATTATGAATACAATCGTTTCTACAATAGAAGCGAAATCATTCGGTCTCTACATCATTTGATCGGAACGCAAACTTAGTGATTCAGCAGCCTCGAAAATAGTAATATCGAGTGAAATTCATGGGAGGAATTAATAGTCATCAACGTGAGATTTCAATGGTTTTAGGAGTCGAGTGAAATTCATGCAGAGACAAATATACGTTGACAAATTGATCCAAAAGGAGAGGTAATTTCAGAAGAGGATAAAACGACGAGAAATAATTTAGATGTGTTCGAGTCAATCTGGACTCGAGTCTGAATATAGTTAAATTTGTTTGAACATGAATAGAATAGGCTTGATTCACCACGATATTTATTTATTGGCTTTTTCCAATCATGACGAATAGCGGGATGAAACTGATAATTGTAGATCCGCAGCGCAATATGCGGAAACTTTCCAGCAATTGGATCGACCTCTGCTCAAGCATGGTTTCTTTGTACAGGTGTTCCTTTCCTCACATCTATCAATATACTCGCTGCTCCAGACATGTATTAACTATTTCCTGGATTGAACGAAAGACACTCAAATAGAGAGAGCTCGTGTACCTAGTCTCATGAAAGCAAAGACTATTATCAGACGTGTACGGGGACATATGTTGCTATGATCGATCCCAATAGATCCAAATGGAACCGGCCTTTGTTATGTCACGCCCGTCAGTGATCCATGGTTCAGCCAACAGCCTCGATGATCTTCCGATTCAAATAGAATAAATTTGACAAACTAGAATCTCATGCACAACCATACATTTATATATATAATAGTCGTTTCGTTCGGTGCACGATGCATCTAGACTACTCAGAGTGCAGAGAAGACGGGGGCAAAATAGCGTGTCCCATAATTTCTAGGGAACCGGGATTTCCCTACAAAGTCTTTATCTCAACCGGCGTAAGTGACTTTCCATGCTTTACCGGAAAAAATACTGTATGAGGCGTCACCGTAAACTACTATTCTACCTGAAATTTGATTCCGGTAGAAAATTATGTATTTTTTACATACATGGACAACCTTGCTTCATTCATGATTTTACTTTTTCTAAAGTAGCGGAAAACAAATCACCATTACGCCGAAATACAAAAATTTGCTCAGATGGTGAAATAATTGTCAACATGCACGTGTATCGAAATAATCCAGAAGTGAAAAGTGAAATTGTTTCGTTATTAGCTTCATGAATAAACCTCGGTACACGGAAATATATATGAATCATATAATCAATTGTGCCCGATATGAATCGACTCCTAACGATGCATGTATGTATATTAGAATAACGTTCACGATTAAAGCTATTGAAATCGTGTTGTATCTAATTTGATAGAGGAAATTGGGAGATAATTCAGTATGCAATCAAATACACGATTGATAAAAGAACGTGATACTAATATACCTTTTTGTTAGCATAATCTTCCTCTGAACCCTAATTAACTAATTAGCCGTTACCTATTCCAACCAACGCTGTCGCCATCGTCGAAAACAAATTCTACGCATGTTATAATTCGGGATCTATCATCGAGCTCGATTTTTATAAGTTGAACAACTGATGCTCACCGGAATTCTTCACGATTACGGGTCAATATAATAATGACACTATTTTGAATTGCATGAAATACCGTAGACTATAGTAAAAGTATGGTTTTATTCCAATGAGGTTGAGAAATATCATATGCTACGAAGGGCTGATCACTCTGATAATTCGTGTACATCGGACTTCAAGACTTCAAAGATTTCATTGGATTTTAGAGGCTTTACCGGGACTTAAGGGGCATTTGGACGCGCTATCTTAGATGTACAGGAACCGTCTCGGAAACGAGAATCGTAAATCTTCGCAAACGACTGGATCGATTTCAATGAAACTTCAAGAATTCTTTGAGTACGATGGCAGAAATGGGCTAAATATTTTACTTCTCCAAAACAACGCTCGGATTTGATGGAAAATGATTATTCCTTATGTTAGCTAGGTTAGATTGCCAGCGGCGACTCCAATGGCCTCTTAAAAGATCTCACAGGATCCGAGCGAATTCATAAAATTTCATGGGACTCATATGGCTACATGGGATTCCACAGACTCCAATGGGATTTTGAAGATTTCATATGATTTTAGAGATTTCGAAGAATCCCATAAGAATTCGAGGGATTTCATAAAACTTCACGGAACTTCCGGGAATTTCAAAACAATATATGGGATTTCAAAAGATTGCATAAGATTCCAAGAATTCCAAAAAAATTCACATGATCTTAAAGATATTATAGGACTTCACGATTCGGTGTCACCAGACTTCAGTGGTTAGCCCCTTGATATGCTGATACTTCTTGTCGAGTAATGAATGATGTTTCACCGTCGATAAACGCGATAGCATGCTGAGACAGCACAATAAACCAAATATGTCCGTAAAGTCAGTCAGTGCGATATGTCCATACGTAATAATGGAATCGTTTACCTAAGTCATGTATCGAAACCTCTTCAAGAACCATCACGATCCAGAGAGTAACGTAAGGCGGCTGAATGATTGCATTCAATAATAAGATAACATGATATTTTGATAAGATAATGTTAGCACCAGTAAATGCGTCGCTCCGTGCGTTCGGGCTGGAGAGAACGTCAGCTGCATCAGCCTATTCTTGAATAGTCAAAAGCCATGGTCGACGTAGAAGATAGGAACTACGGCCGAAACCAGAACTATATTATTCGCCCCGAGATCTCTGCATCATCAAGGGCGCCTGATCATACGTCATCGTGGAATATTATATCGGGTGTGTTATCTGTATCTTTCATCTGAGATAACTTCGCTGCTTCATCAACTTCGAAACTTCTGCAAAGGTGCAAAAGTCTCCCAGTTTACGTTCGACTGTTCAAAGGACGCATCTTCGGCTACGTACACTAAAAAAATGTATTCGCGCTTCTATAGCCGGAATTCTTGATCTCTTGTTGTTAGCAATAATGTGTGATGGAATACGATGAATAGGTACCGAGCTTCTAGGTGAAAAACCCATTGAAAACGTGGTTGGCACGGTGGCTACACTATGGCTACATGGAGAAAAATCGATCAGAGAAGTTACCATACTGTTGTGGAACAGTTCGAACTCAGAACGTTCATTCACGGACGTCGAATACGTTCACGAACATCGAGGGTAAATCATTCGGCGTCGAAGTGTAGCCCATCCAATAGAAATGTAGCATTCGCTCTTAACATCACGAGGAGTCATAAATCGGTCGCGTGGAGGTATTTCATGACGAATAGACACACATGGATAAAGAAAATCGGCTCTATGCCCTCGTCCAGATGTAGGCAATGAGGCGGTAGGAAATCATAATGGCTTTGACTCAATCGTTTAACACACTCACAGATAATATTCGCAGCTCTAATAATCCGATAATCGTATTTATCAGAAATGGCTTGAATAATTGGACGTTGAACCTATCTCATTATTTTTTTGTTTCATCTGCAACACTGAGAAAGGATATATTATAGACTTCATGAAATCTTTAATTGGATGGCTGCAATTGAATGTTTTGAAGGCACAGCTTAGTATACCTTTATTGGCGTAAATAATTGTCATACAATTTAAACTGATTTTTAGTTACACCAATTGATATTTAGTTGCACCAATCAGATATTCAATGGCTGAGATGAGCTTTCTTTGTCTGAAAATAATTCCAGAAATTGGAGCATAGTGTACAGAAAAACATCATGATATCAGATGTTTCCGTAGAAGCCCGTTAGGTTATGAAATACTTCATATCAAACGGTTTGCTTTCCAAAAACTCTTGTCTGCGAAGTCCCCGGCACTTTCCATGAAGATTTTTTCCGGGCTCGCAATGTGCATGTAGCCGAAATCGTCCGTACTGCTTGCACTCAAACTGGGCCACTTAACTCCCAATTCAGGCTTACTATGAGAGAAAAAAATATTGATATTGTTGTTGTCAGCATAATTCAGCAGCAATATACTTACCCATGAGTGGCAACCGAGACCCAGAGATCAATTAGCACCTTTTGCATCTTCCGGTCTTCAGGTGTCGTCGTTGCATTGTAGAAGGATTGCAATACGTACGAAAGGTCATCGCAATGACAAACTCCTAGATAATGAAATCAAGTAAAACCGCGTTACCAATTAATCTGACTCATTCATGTAGTTGAACACCTATGAAGCAGCTGTCAAAGATTTAAGACTTACCAAAGCTTGTGGTAGTTCCGGTCATCACTTCAGTGAAACTGTGAGCTCCTCTGTACGAGAATAAATAAGTATAGACTGGGCTTTTGTTCGCTTGCGCCTGTAACCTTGCAGTTTTCTCGAAATTAACGAAGAAAAACCAATCGCTGGAAAGACGGACAATGTTATTGAAGCTCGCCCTGTCTATATTGCTTTCACCGAAGTAATGTTTCCTTATTTCGTTTGAAACTTGTGATTGATCTTCCTTCGCAATCGTGTCCGTATATTCGAGGATACGGGGTGCAACGGCGTCCCAGTTATTGTTCAATTGTGAAAGGAACGTGTCGTCGTAAGCTGTGCGAAGGATTCAAATTTGTATAAGCACATACTTTGACAATGAAATTTTCGTGTCTGCATTCACGGACGAATGATTTTACGGAACGCTGGTACATTTTTGTACTCCGACTCCACGGATTCAACGGCAACGATGGTCGGTTTGTAAACCATATCAAAAAGAGTAGCCCGTATACGTATGTTTCGTTTTTTTTTTGAACAAACGAATCTTCAGAATCTAATCACGAAGCTTCTAGATTCTTCAAAACATGTGATGTCTCTTCGATTATTCTAGCGAGATTTTCAAATATTCAAAAACCATAAATTGGCTGTTTCATGTCAAAATTTGGATCAGAAACGACTGTAGACCGCTGACCTTAAATATGGACTACAAACCGAACACGTCACTAATGCATCGGTCATGTATGCGGACAAAAAGGGTTGAGTATTCCATGGAATCCTCCACATATGGTATTCGATAACCACCCAAGGTGGTGAACATATCCATATGGGAGTTTGCATCTTCTGCAATTATAAACAAGATTCTAATAACTATCATGGATCATATTACAAACGATGGGGTATAAGCCGTCCTCGCTAACAACACCAGTCAGCCAGGGTACGTCATGTAAGTCGCCAGAAGCTATGATATCCTTCGGTGATCGATCGATAAACGTCATCTTGCCACCCCCTTTCTCTAATGACGGCCCCCATCCATAAGATATTCCACCGTTCTAGAAACGATGCAATCCACGTGAACATTCTCTCAGTCGATCACAAATAACGTCCATTCAAACATTATATTGCCTCGGCGTGTAGGTACACGAAATTTGTTCCAGTTAACGTACAGTAGAACCGCGATAACCCAAACCAATTGGGACCGGGAAAACGATATTCAATGGTGAAAAATATTTGAGACATATGTAACACACATACCGGTATGTTATAATATATATACAGGCTGGGGCATTTAAAGTTTTACAACTGAATATCTGGAATACCAAGCGTCGTAGAAACCATTATGTCGGATAAAAGTTACCCATCGATATGAAACCCATTTTTTTGAATGGTAATCGATTTTTTGTTGCGAATTCAAATTCTAGCCAGCGTCAGGGGGAATCCAATGGAGTGCATGTTTCTGTTATTCTAATGATTTTCAACTGAGCTATGGCGCATCAAAGTTTTCCAGACCGAGCCATGTTCTCTCTCAAATCTTGAAAACTACGCGTCCGATTTTGCTCGAGATAGGTTTGATCTTCTACTTGCGACTAACTTTTACATTTTTGTGTTGTTTGAAACACAGCTAGATGTGAGAAACTTCCATGTATCATAACTCACAAGGAGACGGTCATACCTCCGGGTCATGGATCTTGCTTGTATAAAAGTATAAAAATATAAAAATATGAAAATATTTCGAAATATTTTGTGTTGTCGAGGTTGGATCACATGATACCATATTCTAATGGAAAAGATCCAATTCTAAAAAAAAAACCGCTGAAAATGCAATATCGCCACTAGGAGGAAGATAAAATATCTCAAAAAACGGAACATTTTAGGACAAATATACATACCGTGTCATAATACACGAAAAACGCTTGCAAAAAAAGCAAATTGAGGTTCGGATCATAGATGGTTCGGTTAACAGAGGTTCGGTTTATCGAGGTTCTACTGTAATAACGAATTGCCTCCCCCCCAACTTACCGCAAACTGGATAACGGCGTTCACAAGCTGCTCTGCGGGCTTAGCCTTCAAACATTTGACCATAGCTCCGTTATCTTCCTTCGGGCATCCCACGATGTCAGCAAGCTGCCTTGCGTTCTCCAGAGGATGTTCAACATGGGCCCACGAGTTCAGTGCGTTTCCGCTCAACGATATTCCCGCTGCGAATATTGTTAGGCAAACGTTGACGAATGTATACAATACCCGAAATTACTTTCGGCATACCACAGATAGATTACTGTGTAGTATATACGGTAGTGTCGATTTCACCTACCTCTGAACAAGTCTTTCGTCTGACTTGTCATATAATGATAATGCACACTCGCACCGCCAGCGCTTTGTCCAACAATCGTAATCTTTGACGGATCCCCGCCGAAAGACTCGATGTTGTCTCTAACCCACCGCAGCGCGATCACTTGATCCTTCAGCCCCATATTTCCCGGTACCGTTGCGTCTTCCGTACTCAGGAAACCTACAAATCGGCATAAGGATTGCTGATATTCGCACGAAAGGCTGCATTCGATTGGATTTTCGCACTTGTACATCACTTATACCCCGTACGTCCACGCACATATTATCTTCCTGGAACGATTCTAATGCCGTAGGTTGTCCTTACCCAGTGGTCCAACTCTGTAATTGATTGTGACAAGCGTAACTCTTCTATCGAGTACGTAGTCAGGTCCGTACAGACTTCCGGCTCCGAATACGAAGGCTCCTCCGGTTATGAAGAAAATAACAGGCAGCGGTTCGGTGCTGATACTATTCTTCCTAACTGGAGTGTAAACGTTTAAGTAAAGACAATCCTCCGAACCCACTACTTTGTTGCCGGAAGTTCGGTCGAGAATATTGTACTGGAGACACGGCGAGGCGAATTGTTTTGCCTTTAAAACGCCATTCCATCGAGAGATGCTCTGGGGGACCTACAAAATGATAGCTTCCACTGTTAGGTCATGATCCAAAACACCGGATGAGAAATACGCACTGAGTATGCCAGAACGAATCAATTCGAAGGGTAACTTAGCTGAACCCTCACCTCAAATCTCAAATCTCCAACTGGTGGCTCGGCGAAAGGGATTCCTTCGTAGGCTTCGAATTTTGTGCCGCCGGATGCAGTGTCATAATAACCCTCGATTGTTCCTAGCCGCGTAGTGACGCGCGGGGCTGCGGCATTTGCGTCTTCCGAGGTACAGAGGACAGCGAAGCCCAGTACGGACGACACAATAATTGCAAATTTCATTGCGTTGCCTAAGTCTCGTCTGCGAGAGCAAACCGGTTGTGATGGAAACTAGCAAAAAAATACTCTTCTTTTGCATTATGACCGTTGGGAAATGGAAGCAAGTCAACAGAAGAGAGTCTCATATACTTACGTTGCCAATAAGCAATACCAGCCGATAAACAGCAAGGCGCACTATTTTACCGAAGATCGTCACAGAGGTCGAAGAAGACGAAAATTCCACGTAGCCAGTGTACGCGAAATCTTGACGATAAACGATAATTATGGCCCGATCACGCCTTATATGCAACTGGTTTTGCCAATTTTTTACTCCCACCACGTCACTTATGGAAGCGCTTCATAACGTTCGGAGGAATCGTTATCCCACTACCATTACGTAACCTGATTATACATTCCCCGGACATGAATCTACCCCAGAATTTTTCGCACGAAGAGTTCGAGTTACGTGAAATTATGAATACAATCGTTTCTACAATAGAAGCAAAATCATTTAGTCTCTATATCATTTGATCGGAACGCAAACTTAGCGATTCAGCAGCGTCGAAAATAGTAATATCGAGTGAAATTCGTGGGAGGAATTAATAGTCATCAACATGAGATTTCAATGGTTTTAGGAGTCGAGTGAAATTCATGCAGAGACAAATATACGTTGACAAAATAATCCAAAAGCAGGGGGTAACTTCAGAAGAGGATAAAACGACGAGAAATAATTCAGATGTGTTCTAGTCAATCTGGACTCGAGTCTGAATATAGTTAAATTTGTTTGAACAACAATAGAATAGGTTTGATTCACCACGATATTTATTTATTGGTTTTTTCCAATCATGACGAATAACAGGATGAAACTGATAATTGTAGATCCGCAGCGCAATATGTGGAAACTTTTCAGCAATTGACTCGACCTCTGCTCAAGCACCGTTTCTTTGCACTGGTGTTCCTTTCCTCACATCAGTCATTATACTCGCTGCTTCAGACACGCGTCTACTATTCCCTGGATTAACTGGAAGAGATTCAAATGAAAAGAGTTCGTGTGCCTAGATTCATGGATATAAAACTTTTTTTAACAGAAGGATATCTTGCGTTGAGGAGTTCAAAATAGGTTCATTTGAACCAGCCGCGTCACGCAGTCGCCTACACGCGTGTCCGGAGTATCCGTACATCGATTTTCGAATACTACCGTGAAATTACGTTTCATACTGTTTTCAAGAATATAGTACGAAATAATATCCTTTGATGAATGATGTGATTGCTTGCTGCATTTCCCTAGAAGAATAAATATTTCAAATAGCGCGGTGGGTGCACAGAGTACGCCACGCGGGTAACTCAACGCGCGATAGTTTAAAATCATTCGTTAATAATTCGGGACCGAAATCGAAAATGAGAACGAAATTAATTCATGAACAAGATGAGTGTATTAGAAGAATACCAGAAAGTTCGAAGACCGTTCGTTAACAATAATATACCCTATTTTCCGAAAACTGACCCGGCCGCTACATGAATGCTTGAAGGTAAACCGAACCATCATCCCGTTAGGCTGATTATATCCAGCCTAATCTTTCATGCATACAACTCACATCAGCCGAATGCATCTCACCTCTACTGGCAAAAATCATAGAGAAACCAAGTTCGCATAGCGTTGACGCTATTGGGATCCGGTTACAGGAAAAGAAACCTATGCCCGGATAACAATTCTCCTGAAATAATGTTATCCAGACGAAAATGGAGCATAATCTCTATCACGCAAAAACTGTCAATATTTTCTACATAAGATTCGAATCAGGCATGAAATGATGTACTCTTTACATACCTGCATTGTGAATCTCGTTTCATTTATAGTTTCACTTCACCAATAATAGCGTGAAATCAATCATCATTACGTTGACATGCACAAATTTACACAGATTGCAAGACTTCTGTTCGCATTACAGTCGCAATACGCACGTGTATCAGCAATCCAGACTTAAGAGGTATGATTCGACATAATTAGCTTCGCAAAATAATAACCTTGGTCCACGGAAATATATAAATATTGTATATATCCATGAATTCTTAACGATGCATGTATGTATTTCATAATTATGGTTACGATTAGAGCTATAGTAGTCGTTTCATAACTAATTTAATCTAGTATATTGGGAGTTGGTTTGGTATGCAATCAAACAGACGGTCGATGAAGAACGTCATACTTCATACGTGCGTATTCTGTTTCGTAACCATGATCCTCCCACTAACCGTAGTTGCGGCTATCACCGCCGGCGAGGACAAATTCTCCGTAGATTAGATAGAATAACGTAAAACTAATTGTGGCACGAAAAGATATTGTATAAACGAGAATTTTTCGTAATATTTGAGTTAAAATGGAGAATCTGCAGCCGCCTGCCACTCGCCTACGCGTACGTATGGCAAACCTACACGAAGCCACAATCATCCAGCATCAGGCAAGTTGGCGATTAGTCTAATGTCCTTTCTTTGTTGATGTATGTCAATAGATAATCGTCATGATATGAGTCTTTATGACAATACAATTCCAGAGTATGAAGCACAGTGAACATGTCTTAATGTTTCACCAACGTATAATAATGGACAGAACATGTCTCAAGAAAACGTTTATTACACGTACAACACGTTCTTCTGAGGAACATTTGGGCCATTTTCATACGTTGGTGTTTATCGAGCTGTCAGGTTATAGAATGATTCATTCCAAATCGATTGCGCACCAGAAACTCTCGTCCCCGAAGTTGGTGGCACCTTCCATCTGGATTTTTTCCGGGCTCGCAATATGCATGTAGCGCAAGTCGTTCGTATTGTATCGGCTGAATCTGGGCCACTCGACTCCCAAGTTAGGAGCACTGTGGAAGAAAGGAATATTGTTCCTGCGATTGTCGGGAGAATTAATATATATTAAATATACTTACCCATAAGTGGCAAACGAGACCCAGAGATCAAGTAGCATCTGTTGCATCTTCCGGTCTTCGGCTGTCGTCGTTGCATCGAAGAAGGATAACAGTACGTACGAAAGGTCATCGTAATGACATACTCCTAGATAATGCAATCAGGTAAAATAGCGTTACCAATTTATCCAACTCAATCATGTGGTGAGCCATTTTCCGAAACAGCTGTCAAATATTCAAGACTTACCCAAATTTTCGGTAGTTCGGGCTATCAATTCGGTGAAACTGTGGGCTCCTCTGTACGAGAAATAATAAGTATAGACGGGGCTCCGGTTAGCTCGTGCCTGTAATCTTACAGCTCGTTCGAAATGGTGAAAGAACCACCGATCGCTGATAAGTTGGAAAATCCGATCCAAAGTCGTCCTGTTGATGGCCCTTCTCCCAAAGTAATGTTCCCTTATCAACGCTTCGACTTCTGATCGACGACTCTCCGGGATCGAATCAGTAAAGAAAAGTAGGTAGGGTGCGATCGTCTCCCAGTTATCGTTTAACACTCCTAAGGACGACTTGTTGGCTACATAAGCTGAAAAAATTTGTACACAGAAATATATTATCAGCGTGGGTAGCAATGATGAAATTCCCATTCGCGTATACCCATGCGTAATTTTCCATAGTATAATCACCCGAGCTGCTATGGTTGTTCGTATGTTTATCTTTCAGTTAGTGCAGAATATGGTACACATAACACAGAATCTATATGGTATCTAATCATGGATCATGTCTTACCAGCCCCTAGAAATAAACCTTCGTCGCTAACGACACCCGTTATCCAAGGTAAGTCTTGTATGTCGCCAGAAGCGATGATATCCATTGGTGACCGATCGATGAACGTGGACTCGCAAGTTCCTTTCTCTATTGACGGTCCGAATCCAGCAGGAATAGAGATTTCTCCTATCTGGGAACACGATAATGCTTATGAATCTGATTTATTTAATCAGTATTATATCCATTAGAATATTTTATTATGCCGGCGTATACTAGACATTCGTTTCCATTAGTAACGATTTGCTCTTCCGTAACTTACAGGGAACTTGGTGACGGCGTTCAGAATCTGCTCCGCCGGCTGAGCTTTCAAGCAGTCCACCATAACTTTGTTATTTTCAGTTGGACATCCCAATCTGTGAGCTAGCTGCTGCGCCTTTGTCAAAGTATCTTCAACGAAGGCCCAGGGTGCCAGTGCAGTCCCGCTCAACGATATTCCTCCTGCGGATATTGTTAAGCATGCGTGAGTGTACAAAACCGTAATTATTTTGGACATCGCTGCAGCCGTGACTATCCTCATATTCGCAGTAGTCTCAATTATACCCACTTTGGAACAAGCCTTTGGTAAGAGGAGTCAGATAATGATAATGCACGCTCGCACTGCCAGCGCTGTGTCCAACAATGGTAATCCTTGACGGATCCCCACCGAAATATTTAATGTTATCCTTGACCCAACGCAGTGCGATCACTTGATCTTTCAATCCCATATTCCCAGGCACTATCGCGTCTTCCGTATTCAGGAAACCTACACGCCGTGTGTCCATTAGTGGCATGCGCATGAGACACTATAACACTCGACTGCATCTTCGTACTTGCATATAACTTGTATCGCAAATCATCCATATCGAGAAATGTTGCCATATCAATGCTTACCAAGTGGACCCACTCTGTAATTGATCGTGACCAGCGTTACATTTCTGTCGAGTAGGTAGTCAGGTGCGTATTGACTTCCGGCCCCGTATATGAAGCCACCTCCGGTTATGAAAAAAATAACGGGCAACAATTCGGTGGTCCTGCAGATACTATTTTTCGTCGCTGGAGTATAAACGTTTAGGTAGAGACAGTCCTCTGAACCTGTCAGCCGGTTACTAGGATTTGGCTCCACGAGATTATACTGGAAGCACGGTGCCCGAAATTGTTTTGCTTTCAAAACACCTTCCCATGGAGTGATGCTTCTCGCGACCTGTTGAGTCGTAGATTTCGTAGTCGAATCATCACCAGCATAGATATGTGCCAGAACACTGCTGAACGCTTACCTCAAATCTTAGATCTCCAACTGGTGGCTCGGCGAAGGGAATCCCTTTATAGGCTTCGAATTTTCGACCTCTATAAGCGGTATCGTAATAGCCCTCGACTGTTCCCAGTCGCGTACGGACTCGCGGGCTTGGGTCGTCGAAACCTTCCGAGAGACGGAAACCGCAGGATCCCAATACGAACAACACAACAACCACCAACCCCATAATGTTTTATGAGAACCTGTATCGACCCTCGAGAGAAGAATGAGGCTTTTTCACGGAGCAACGCAGGTATATAAATTGACAATATGATTGTTTTACTGTTACGTAAACCATCTGACACACATGCTCTGAAGTTAATACAGTTGTGCTCTAGTCAGGTGCATTTTGAAATATTGGTATTTGGAGAATTTCAACTCAGCTGAAAACGAAAGCCGATGTAAATCGATATGCGTACATACATAGGAGTCCGCCGCGCAGAAGGCTGACGGTGTAAGTGTAAATATACAGTAGAACCTCAATTATCCGAATCAATTGGGGCCGAGTCTAGTTCGGACTAGCGAAAGTTCGGTGATGGAACAGTAGTGTTGATGGAAGAAACAATGTTTCACACAGTAAAAAATATCAGAAAGATAACACGGTACATGTATTGTCATTGTTACCCATAAACGTCCTCATAAACATTACGGCATATTTTTAGTGTGTATAACGTGCTTCGACATATTTTCATCATTGACGACTACCATTACAACGACTCCAAGGTTTCGTTCTGTATAATTTTTTGTCATTTCTTTCTCATTTCGAGGAGTCATCGGTGTCGATATCAGAGTAAGATTCAACGTCTAGGTGTGGGTAACCACTGTCAGTAAGAAACAATGATGAAGATATGACAACAAAAGACGACAGCACGAAATGTAAACAATTAGGTTTGTCTTGGCATATGAGAGTCATGTTCACTCATGGACCTAGCATAGTTTATATAGTTTATAGTTATGCATAGGATAGTCAGTATGACCAGAGAAATTGATTGTATCAGAGCTATTGGAGATGGTAATTGACTCCTCGGCGTATAATACTCAACATGATCCGCCTGATTGGCTGAGGAATAAGGCCGAATTCATCAACTCAGCTCCTCCCATTCTCGGAGTTTCAATTGACTCACCCTGTATAGTGTTAAGTGTTGTTGAAATATACAAATGATCTTTATTCGCTTCGAACATCAGTGCAACTAGTCAATCATTTCAGCATCCCAAACATATTGAACTAGTCACACGAATACGGTGCCGGCGTGTGACGCTACATCGAGGTAAGCTCTTATTGCGTTGATCCTGAATAGAAGAATAATTATGGCTGACATAAGATTACACAAGATTTTTAGCAGCTTTAACCCGTTGCACGTATTCTCAAAATGTTTTGCTGCATTTTGTAAGATTTCCCTGGATCGGATAAAGAGGTATACACGAGATACCAAGAATGGTTGGCCCCTCAGTTTTATTCTACAGGGCCAATCGGCTGCCTAACGATACAAATGACAGAGAAATAATCATCTTCATCTCAGAAACACGTACGGTGCTTCATTGAACAACTGAAATGAAGAGATATTGACATTTGCAATAAATATCAGGCGTTTTCGCGTATCGATACATTATCGGCTTGCACTTATGTTCGTCATTATAGATAAATGAATTCGGTAAGCCGCCTGGTATTTGAGTTGGACGAGAAAATCCCACTGTACATATGGATGATTGAAATGGTGTGGTCGGTCACTCAGATGTGTGTGGTCGATATTGATACGGCGGGCAAATGTTACGATCTTCATAATTCTTCATCATCCATAGTTGACATCCCTGTAGCACGCCTTTACAAGTGACTATAGATTGTCAACTCACGTGCATTAACCAATTACGAGATTGATACAGTTCTTCATCGCCTTATTGAAATAATGGAGACTATTTATGGATAGTCGGCTCATTGCCTGCGCGTGATTAGAGATAAAAATTTCCAAATGCTCGTGTTAGGTACCCATGAAAGCATTTGAATCGGTATTTTCTGTGCTGAAACACAGAACATACGACCTTCAGATTTTAGTAACGCGATGTATATACCGGCAGTTTTCATGGATGAGCACAATAGGAAACTGAAACATGGAACAGAATTATAGGCAATCTTCAATGCATATACGAACAAAGAAAGAGATACAACATAATATCTCGTTGCCAGTCTTACGCATTCTAAATTGTCCATGATTTGTTCGGTCTCCGTTGCCTTTTGAGCTTATCCACGAAAACTCCTAGTATATGGTGGCTAGACTGATAACTCAAATACCGTTACAAATTTTTTGCTCACGCCAAAGTCACCCATGACACGATACCACGAACCCCTCACAGGTAAGGGGATCATATGAAATGAGAGCCGTCTTCGACTTATGGTTCCTCAGAATAGCTGCTTCCCCCCTAATTACACGATTTGACCTCGAATTTCGGAGTTGAAGTCGATTTTGCCGGGGCATATTGCTAGCGCTTCAGCGATCTCGAACTGGAGAACCACCCGGTGGAGTTGCCACACATAATTTTCATACAGCCTGTACCGAGCTGACACTCTCGAGTATCATAATTCACTCCTAATCCACGGGACGCGGTTCGATGGCTCCTTGAAAATCGACCTCTTTCTCCTCAATCGTGCTAAGCTGAGCCTTTCATTGTTCCCGCATAACCAGTCGGCCAAAATTTAGCATCGTAGATAATTGAAAAGATTTGCATGTTCGCATCTGTGAGGGTGTGGATGGTTTATCATCTATTTCATATTTAATAGCATCGCGTGAAGGAAAAGTAGGAGAAGTTATCATTTGCGCGTATGTGCGTATGAGCTAAATTGGCAACTTTTATTTAATTTTCATGATTGAGGTCAAACTTCGACAGGGCTCTGTCTATGACACGTGGTGAAATTTCTAGCCGCACACCTGAGTCCATGACACACAAACGAGTCATGGCACAGAGTACATCACGATCAAATTGGAGCAACAATACTGAACCAGCTAGACCGTGTCTGTAATGGTTTTTCTTTTGCCCATTAAATTGTGACTGGCATGACCTCAAAGGTCACCATGTTTCTCGTAAGTTTTACGAGTTTGATTCACGTATGACATTGATTAGCATAATATTTGAGCACTCGTACAACATTCGTTCTGCGATAGTCGGTTTTGTGCATATAGCAACATTGAAAGCTATAGATATGAGCCAAAATGAGCGGATCGAATCATTGAGTGGCAACGACTAATCTTCGGAGGATTCCTCGGAGCTTCGGAATATTGATAACGACAAGTATAAAACCGAAGAAATTGGTGCGAACGAACTGACTCATATCGCATACATTGCCAGGGGAAAGTCAAAGGATTCATCTTCTATTCCACAATCCCCTTGTGCCCTGCGATTTAGGGAGTAACTCCATCGTCAACCAACTGCTTACTTCTCCCTCTTATACGGTCCGGTCGGTTCAAGTCCGATTTGTATTTGCAATTCTATACACGAACAAAGAAGATCGGTTATACCTGCTGAAAATGAAGTGCTGATCTAGAGACAATTAAATATTTGGTATAACAGTAGTGAGAATTTCGGCTTCAATGGCGAGAACCGAGCAACGGCAGCAGGATCCACCCCTAGCTAGAAACCACTTTTCGCTCGTGGCAGGCTTTCTGGTCTTGCAGATTTGTTCCACCGCCCTGGGAAGTCAGCCAGAACTAAGATTAGTCAATGTCGTGAGTAAAGCCCTAGAATTTTTCATTTCCTTCATTCAAACTGTTAGCAGTAGTTCGGTTTTCTGGTTACCCACTCGAGTCACATGATTTTCCATGGTTTGTACTATTTTGCAGTGCATTATAAAATACGTGTAGGGTATAAATCACATCAATATGAACCACCAATCGATCAAAACCTGTTCTGTCCGTACAAAGAAAAATGGTTAAATATAATTTTCACGTCGAAGTGTACTTTATAACACTGTATAGTGTGTGTTTGCCATGAGAATTGCCATAGAGCATGAGAATTGCCATAGTGCTGGACTGCTTTTTACGGGTTTATGCCAACTCACAAACGGTTTTTCGTAAATTATACAAGGTATTGGCAAGATAGACCATACAATTGACTGTAGCAAAATCGTCAGAGTCGACCATAGAGATTCTAGTGACTCACGATCAGAGAGAATAAATTGCCCGAATTAGGTGCTGTTTTGTGAATATTAATACGCTAATCTTCTTTCTTTCCAATCCGAATTTTCTTTTAGTAATTTACTCCTGAAGATTGAAGTACAACCCATTACCTTGGATAACAACCACATTCGCTTCAAATTTCCGAATTAGTTATGAAATATCAGGTCTTCTCTCCGTGCAACACATTAGCTCTCTGCAGCAGTCCGATTGTTTCTGCAATCCTAATGAATAGGAATTTGTGATGCACGGAAATCCCAAGTGGCGTTGAATTCACTTATAGATTTATAGCTTCGTAGGGGAGATATCCCACTGGAGCGAAAGTGCTGGAATAAAAATACGTCACGTGGTAATTGCGAGCTATTGATCGACGAATTTCGTATCAATTTCACATTTTTTTCAGGTGTTCAGACATGGTGATCGAACCCCTGCTGAGACGGAAAATTATCCTAATGACCCGTACGCCAATTTTAAATACTATCCACTAGGCCGAGGACAATTAACAAACGTATGTACCCGGACAACCAAAATACAATTTGATGATGTGCAGTGGCGATAGATAGATCTCCGTACCTAATGGAATTATTCAAATGCAGGCGGGAAAACGGCGGGAATATAACCTTGGGCGAGTGCTAAAATCGCGGTACACTAAATTCCTGGGTCCCATCTACGACCCTACGGTTCTTGTAGCTCGCAGCTCAGATATCGACAGAACAAAAATGTCGCTTCAGTTGGTCCTCAGCGCTCTTTATCCGCCGAAGCCTATTCAAAAATGGAACAACCAGTTGGACTGGCAGCCAATTCCAGCTGTCTACTCAGCCATGTTCGATGATAAGCTGTTCTTCCCTCAGCTATCGTGTCCATTGTGAGTTTTCAACAGTTTTTAATTATTTATGACAACCGTAGACAAACCTCGCTAATAACAGTCTACTGATTGATTTATACATCTGTCATATGTTTTGTCTGCAGATACGATACCGAATACCGCCGTGTTAAAAGCACTCCCGAAGTGCGAGAAAAGATTACTGCCTTTTCCGGCCTGATGAAAACTCTCGAAAAGCGCACGGGCCAAGAAATTAACGACACCTTTCAGCTGTATGCTCTGTATCACACGTTCGCTGCTCAAACATCGGCTAACTTGATCCTACCAAAATGGGTGTATGAGTTTTGGCCGACCGGCGAACTTTTGGACGCAGCAAATCTCGAATACGAGATAAGTTCCTACAACGACTATTTGAAGAGAATATACGGTGGTAATTGAATAGCACAATCTTATCACGGTGTTGATATCGTTCCAACGTATTAGGTCTTACTTAGGGCGTAGATACTGGGATATCCTGGGATAATCCATTATCTTCATGTTAAGAGACGTATTCTGGAGTAATGCATGAATATGCAATCAAGATTTCTTTCATCGATGGTCGAAAATATTTCGGAAATTTCGATGAGCTGATCAGTTTATCAGTAGTTATAAAAACATGGTAGCTTGCGGCAATAATTTCGGTATACCATTTCCAAGTGCTTCATACTCATTGCACTGGTCTATTCATTTTTCCAATCTTCACTGTCTTCTAGGTACGCTATTGCGCGAGATTACTGATAATGCACGCAGTTACGTGGAAGGAACCCTCGAAAAAGGCAGGAAGTTGTACCTTTACAGCGGTCACGAAACGAATGTTGCCACTCTACAGTTAACACTTGGAGTTTACGAACCCCATGTGCCGGCTTACTCGAGCGCGGTGATTCTCGAATTGTGGCAACAAGACGACGAATACTTTGTCAAGGTGGGTCTCATGTAACAAACGCTCGAATAATGATAATAATAATTTCCATACAGATTCTGATAGACAATAAACGTGTGCTCGCTTTTTTCTCAACTTTCTATAGGTCCTTCATCATACTGGCATTCCGTCGAGAGTCGTTGTGCAACAGATACCAGGCTGCTCGGTCTTGTGCCCGTTTGAAAAATTCATGGAGCTGCTAAAGCCTGTTACGGCAACCGACGCAGATCTGCAGTGCTCCGGAAGCTAGACTTGGATGTCCTGCTGGATATAATCATGTCGGAAGTGAACTAGAATGAGTATAAACCTCCGATAACTCCCCGCAAAGAATTGTGATATGATTCCAAGACAGTTTTAGCAATTGAACGTGCGTCCAGCAATATGTAATTGAGCCGTATGGACCGCTCTGTCGTTGAGTCCTGACGTCTACACGTCTTAGCACAGAATGTGAATACTGTAGTCCATATCCGGCACTATTAGAAATGCTGTGCTGATTATAAAATGTCTAGTTATAGGTGTCAGTCACTATGACTGCTACGAAAATACGATACGTGTCCATTACTCATGAATCATTGAATTTCCCTGTCCAAGATGTAATACTTCAACAACTTGAGTATCATGCCTCAGGTCACATACTCGAATCGAATTATTCGTGGTGATTCCTCGAGCCAAAACTTGCCGTTTGGGCTGCTCCATCTATTCCGATGGGCCTTCGTTTACCTTGGCCACCCCAAATTATGGTAATGTCCAATACTTGATTTGGGTATGATCTGATATTGAATGCCCGAATTAGCACAGAATTGAGTTCCAAGCGCATTTGGCTACACTACAGCGAAGCCGTTGGATCTAATTTCTTCGTTGTCATTTTCCAAGGGATGCACAACTCATTCTGCGACGTAGGCGTTATCAATTCTTGCAAAAAGATTCTTCCGATCGACCCTATAATCGTATGTACCTACTCCGACACTGTGTTTGTTACACAATATCCCCACGTTTGAGAGTTTGACTCTGTTTTCAACTAGGTATGTAATGATATTCATGTTAGTTCTAGTTCCTACTATGATTACTCGGGTGTAGGATAATATATCTAAATAAATAAGCATTCTATTATTGAAATTGTAGTCTATTTTTCATTAAATGGCAGCCTTTACCGAAAACACGCGTCATTGATATAGTAGTTACGAAGAGTCTGTTTTATAATTAAAAAATAAGCAACAAAGTCATTCGGTTCTATGTGAGATGAAGAAACAATGTTTACAATTCTTTGGCATTTCCGTGGCAACAAATGCTGATACATCATTATGCGCGTATTAGAATCTACTATACGCTTCCCATCAACGTTGATGAGAATAAACCTGTATCTAACAAATATGGTTGTTATCGTTGAAGAATTTGTTTGTTCTTCTGTAATAGAAAGGCATTGTTGTGCGCACACTCGATTCTACATGCTACAACAAACAAATAAGGTGCACACCGTGTGTCTATCGATCGTATGAAAAGTGGATTGTGTTTGGGAAATTCTACAATGAATTGTGTATTTGTATATCCAGATATAGGCAAAACACCGGTATCATACGAATACAGCCTCAGTTGCTTATACGTAGGTACAGTGACGTTATGTGTTGTACGCCGATAAGAGAAACGTGCTTACGAACATGTTTATTATTCACACTCGGTTGTCCCATTTGTTTATACAATTGAATTATTTCAGACAATCGCGATCGGTCAGATTAGCAGTAGCCGATAATTAGTACGTGTAAAGTTTGGGGAAATTAACGCCTAATAATTGTTCAATCCAGGCGCCCTACGGTATAGCATATTAAAAACCGGTTAACGAAATCCGGTTGGCAGAGTGTCTCTGCACTCCATAAATTTGCGTAGGTATGTACGTGTACCGCATTTCTACTCCACCCAAATCGTGGTATCAAACCAATGATCCCCGTCGCTTTTGGAGTAGAAAGACAAGTTCACGTTGACTTATCATCCTGAGTACGAATCAATTTTTCTCGCAGTTAAAACTCATCGAAGGTTATCGTGGAACAAAAAGTAGAAGGAGTTGATATCATTGGAATCCATTTGCTCGTCTACAAATCAAGAAAGTCATGTTTTGGCTGGATGGCATGCATCTATTTTGGCCAATATATGCGTTATATTGCAAACGTTCTGCGTTGAATGTCACCTTAATAGTAGCTGAATAAATATTTGAGAAACATCGTAAAACGTCTGTCTCCATTGGTCCCAGGTCACCATCCTACGCAAACCTATTGATTACAGGAGAGGAATTTGTACAACATATTCAATTTATTTTGACGTTTCAGCCTGGAACATGACCTTCGATGCCGTTCTAGACAGAAATCGATTTCTAGCGGACTATAAAGCGGGCATTTGTCAACTGAAAGTAGTCGTATGGTCAGCTCTCAATTTTGTATTGTTTAAGCATTCTCAAAAAATTTTGAACTTCCGTTAGCTCATGATGTTTTACTAGTTGAGGCGTCGAGGAACTATTCTGAGAATGGTTGGCGATGCTCCAGGTCGAAAGGTCGAGATAAGTTGAATATCTCGTACAAATTGACCGCTATATCTGTTATTTTCTGTTATAACCAAACCTCCACGGTCACAAAAATCCCGCTAAACAGCTAACAAGTAACGAGTACCGAGAATCTACACTTGTCCAAATATTATATTTTTCAATTTGTCGTTCGATGCATGGCGAACTATCCGATTTCGATACGAACCCGGATCCAGAGTATCTGCAATACTTTCATGACATGACGCCAGAACTAAATTTCATATTAGTGTGGTTTAATCCCTGTTCCGACGATATGGTGCTGACTTATTTTCGTAATATGGGTTCAAATCATGATAATACCGGTGTAATATGTACACTTGTAATGAATACAGCACTGAAATGCGCATTGATTATCACTTAGAGGCTATAATGAACAATGTGTGATTCGCATCAATCTGAATAAATAAAGTGATGTTATTGCTGCCGTACACAATGTGATCTTGTATCGCTCATATCACGTGAGCCACGCGATGAAAATATTATCTGTTCTGTACCTGGATGCAAATAGGAAGCTCTTGAGAACAACTATACGACTGCAGTAATCACAATGATCAACTATATACTATATTTTGATGAATTTCGAACATTCTTTGTAGTATAAAAAAAACACCAGTTCATCTCCGGAGGATTCATTCTTTCTTTTTCTCCAAAACAATTCTTCAGAATTTTTGAATTTTCATTAAAGAAAAAAATCACACTGGGGTTTTCAATATCCGCACATTTGGATCGTTGAATGCATGCAATATCATGTGATATTCGTTCACATAACATTTGGATGACGAATTCCTAAAACATATCTACTGTCGGATCAAAAAGGTTTGGCGGTTCAGTTTGAGTGATTATAACTTCTGAAAAAAAAATGTGAGAGGGTAAATTCAAAAACGTGCTTAAAGCGTAGAGTTTTCTGCGTTCAACGATTCTTCACGGGCTTCGGTGCAAAAATTGTGCGAACCGATATGGTCTCCGAAGTGTTAAAAAACGTAGTTTTTTCGGGGTACATTGCCGTAGGTCAACTTTATATCGTCACTGTTCGTCTAAAAGAAGCGTTAAAAATCTGAAAAAATTCACAGTTATTTCCTGAACATTATCAAACGTCGTGGCATTCGAAATTTTGAGAAATATCAAAAAATCTGGACGCCGGGTGCAAAAAAGTTCAATGTCGTGATTTCGGTAACGACTGGGAACCGGTGACACCGAGCTAGCTTAAAATTTTCGTTAAAATATACACTATTTGATTCTGTAATCACTTTTTGATTTGCAATACTGAGCCTCCAGTAATAGACGTCGATAATTTTTTGAATTTGCTACGGGCAATGTATATGCGAGCCACAATATTCGTTACTGCATTTTCCCCTCCGCGCGTCCACCGCCTCAATTGTTGCTCGCGGTCGACGTAGAAGACGATTGAAAAACAATTGATGCGGCGGAGGCGTGAAGGGGAAAATGCAGTGACGAATATCGCGGCTCGCACATACATTGCCCGTAGTAAATTCAAAAAATTATCGACGTCTATTACTGTCGGCTCAGTATCGCAAATCAAAAAGTGATTACAGAATCAAATAGTGTATATTTTAACGAAAATTTTAAGCTAGCTCGGTGTCACCTGTTCCCAGTCGTTTCCGAAATCACGACATTGGACTTTTTTGCACCCGGCGTCCAGATTTTTTGATATTTTTCAAAATTTCAAAAGCCATGACGTTTGATAATGTTTAGGGAATAACTACGAATTGTTTCAGATTTTTAACGCTTCTGTTAGACGAACAGTGACAATATAAAGTTGGCCTACGGCAACGTACCCCGAAAAAACTACGTTTCTTAACCCTTCGGAGAACATATCGGTTCGCACGATTTTTGTACCGAAACCCGTAAATAATTGTTAAACGCAGAAAACTCTACGCTTTACGCACGATTTTGAATTTACGCTCTAACATTTTTTTTTTAGAAGTTATGATCACTGAAACTGAACCGCCAAACCTTTTTGATCCGACAGTAGTCTTATTCACGTGGCTATAAACAATGAAAGCTATCTGAGTGAACGAAATCGGGTGGGTGAACCATATAAGCGGGGATAATCATAATCGTTGGAGGATCTCTGAGATCAGCGTTTTGTTGTGATACTGACGCCTATAAAGTCCGAGGAATAGGTAAGAGTAACGTGAGTTAGTAGGAAATCAATCGTAGAAGGTGTAAGAGAGTTGATCTTCAATTTCAAGCACACGTACTGTGAACTGCGATTTCGGCGTCATTCCACCATAAGCCATTGGAGCGTGATTTATGGTAAGACTCAACGTGATCTATGTTAGCATTTTCAATGTGATGGATGCGCTGAAATTTGAATGGAATAGAGATGTCCCTGAAACATTTTGAATCAAAACCGACATTTTCTCCTCACGTCTATCTCGAATTTTGTCGAATTGGCTAGCTGGCTAGTGTTCGAAAAGTATCTAAAATAATTCCGTTTTGCGTCAATTCTGAGCTCAAAAAGTCTCTGCAGACGTACTATACTACATTAATTTTCCGGCGTCTTTCTCGTAAGAAAACATATTTCGGATGATATTCAATGCCTGGTGCCTACGGTGAAGTTTGATCTTTCATTGCAAACAAAAATTGATCAATTTTTCAATGTGTCATTTGCTGTCATGAAAACTGAAGTTTGATTTTGAAAGTACTTGAGCTGATGCATAGAAGATTTTTCAAGTTTCCGAGCCAGAATCGGTCCATAGTATCTTGGATACTCGAGGATCCACTGTAAACCGAAACGTCTGAAACGCTGATATTTGTTTCGACAATAAGTGAATTTCCTCTGCAAGCGCAGCAGTATTTGACTAATTATAACGAAACCGATTTCGTCTATCAGCAAAATGATCCAGCATATTGATTGACTAATAAAGTGTTTATCTCGTTCAAAATTTCACGAAAATAGGAGAATGAGCTTGCTTGCTGATCCTGCGAGCTTCCAGGCAGCAGATTATGCCACTAAATGACGAAATCTACTCGCAAACTAAACTAACCCTGGGTATAGTAATGGACTGAAGTGTATGAACTATGTGTTAAATGACAATTATGTCTCGTCTCGTTTGAGCCGAATGCGGCAAATAGAAATTTTCTAACTCGGTCGAATTCTTTTGCAATCTAGCCGCCCATTGCGTAAAGGAAATTGAAACAAAATGTGAGACAAATGAATGAGAATTTCCGACTTCGCATGAAATCTCTATAGGTACCCACACACAGTGATTTGTATCTTGATTTACAGAGGCATCTTCAGTGTGAACATAACCGGTAGCCAATAATTGCTTGCAATGGAGATCCGATTGACGTTCGGGGCAATTTTCGTGATTACGCAGATCAACTTCATTGCCATCGTCCTTGGAGTTCAGCCAAAACTCAGATTAGTCAATGTTGTGAGTAAAATCGTGCAATCATTTTTTCCATCCAATTTCCAATTGTCTGGGGTAATTTGCTGGAAGATTCAACGTACTCGCGCAATGCAAAACTGAGTGAACTATACTCTAAGCTACTGAATCTCTACCGGTGAAGCATACATCTCCTGGAAAAAAATTATCAGATATGATCATAAAGGTCGTCGCCCACTATGCCGCGACGCAGCGAATTACTGCAAAGCGGTGTGAAACGCTCGGACGTTTTCGGATTGTGCGGATCACACTTAAGCAATTTTTGTTTTCTCAAATATATCTCACGCGTTGATACGAAATAAAATCATCCAAAATTTGTCCTCGGATGGCTCCCGATTGAGCCGCTGCGATTAGACATAGAGCGAAAATGTATAGGACCAAACTTGTAGAGCACAAATTAGAAAAAAAATATTGCTCCTGTGTCCGCACAATTCAAAACATTCCGAACGCTTCGTACCGATTATTTTTCTACTTCAAATCTCATTGTTGTTGACGAATGAATATCAAAGAAACAGAGCATGTTGAAGGAGGGTTTTTAGTAGGTGGATAAAATCATTTCTTTACTTTATTAGGTTCATAGACATGGCGATCGGACACCTTTTGCATCTGAAACTTATCCGAATGACCCGTACGCCGATTATCCATATTATCCAATGGGCCACGGAGAGCTGACAAACGTATGTATCCGCACAACTACCTCGCTGTACAGATTAATTTTCATTGGTCATGGAAAGACCTGCATGCTTCCATTAAAAATCGAAGAAATTGATTCTTTTTGGATACGAATTGTGGGATGACCGTGATGGTGATATACGCACCATCTTGACAAATTCTTTTTATAAATGTCTACATCGTTGCATTTCCTGCGAAATTTTTGGATATTTGACAGATGAAGACTCATTTGTTACAAATCAAGCATGCTGATTTGAATTGGTCGCGATTATGACTTGTCAGGCGTCTGACGAGATGGGGCAATAACTTTTTGAGAGCGTGATCGCGTACACTCGGTTGGATTTTACTGAACTAACTTTTCCTTCTCGAATGCAGAGTACTCGCATTCGCGGATGAAAAATTTAGAGCGATATAGCAGCTGAAGAGAATGCGTACTTTCAGCTAGGGCAAATCTGGGACTGCCGAAATCGAAATAGGTCAATAATGAACGAAATTATAATCACACAGTATGTTATGTTGAAAGATTATTCGGTTATTTTTTCATTATAAGTTTTGACCTCATTAGTCGAAGATTTACCGCAGTTGACCGTACACCTGATAGAACTCAAGAAGCTTAACAGTTTTAACTGAACGCAGAAAGGAAAACGGCGCGCCCATGACCTCGGGCGACTGTTGAAATCGCGGTACGGTGGATTTCTCGGCCCCATCTACGAACCAAAGGTCCTTGAGGCTCGCAGCACGGACGTTGACAGGGCAAAAATGTCGCTCCAACTGGTTTTGAGTGGTCTTTATCCACCCGCACCCATCCAACAATGGCACGACGAGCTGCTCTGGCAACCAATACCAACTACGTACGAGACGGGGGACGACGATGTCATATTATCTACTGATGGTTGCTCACAGTGCGTTTTACTTCCTTATATGTAGAATCGATGCCGAAGCCGCTGATACAATGAGTATAACTTATGTATGCTTGCCTCTCACATCTCTTTCCAGATACATCACCGAATATAACCGTGTGAAGAAGTCTCTTGAGGTGCAAAGAAAAATCGCTGCATTTTCTAACTTAATGGCTTCGCTCGAAGAGCATACTGGAAAGAAATTTCACAACACTGACGATCTGTATGTCCTCTATCATACCTTCAACGCACAAATCTCAGCAAATTTAACGCTGCCGGAATGGGCGTATGAATATTATCCGGACGGAGAACTTCTGGAAGCCACCAGTCTCGATTACCAGATATCTTCCTACAATGACTACATGAAGAGAATAAATGGAGGTAATTTTTGTTCATAACTTCATCTTCATTTTGTGGATGACGTCTACTACGATCTAGTCCTAAAATCAGAATGAACATTTTCCTGAATTTATGACATAATCGCCATGCATTCTATTGCTCGAGCAATTTCTCATCAGATAACAACATCATCATCGTCATTGTAACGTGAACGAATTTAACGTCTTTTTGTTACTTACATTACAGTTGTTCTAACATTGTTTACACCAACGAAATGTGTCACTTTTGACCATTTGGATCGATCTGTGTATTCATTCATTTTTTTTTTTGTTCTCTAGGGGCGCTTCTACGTACAATTTATGATGCTGCACTTGGTTACATAGAAGGAAGTCTTGAAAAAGGCAGAAAACTGTTTCTTTATAGTGGACATGATTCGAATGTTGCTAGTCTCCTGTTAACACTGGGAGTGTACAAACCACACGTGCCCTTTTACTCGAGTGCCGTGATTCTTGAATTGTGGCAACAAGAAGACGAGTATTTCATCAAGGTAGGCTTTCAGTAATTAACAAATGGATAATTTATACACGAATTCTGGCGCACCATGAAGGCACAGCTTAAGCTGTCTGACCATTTTGTCTCATTCCACGTAGGTCTTATATTACACTGGCAGTTCGTCGGGTGTCATCACCCAACGGATACCAGGGTGCTCGGTGTTGTGTCCCGTTGATAAATTCTTGGAGCTACTAGGGCCCTTTATGGCAACAGACCAAGATCTACGATGTCCTTAACGAAAGGCTGGATCCTTGTGAGGAGTGCTTATATTCTACTCCATTTAGTAAAATTTTTTACATGTAAGACTGACTTCTCGAGCCTCACAGCTTCGAGACCACGGGCTACGGTTGAAGCCCATTTAGTGTAAAAATTAGATTCAGTGCAGCAATTGGAATGCAATCCCAACGAGAATACTGCGAATTGCATTTAAACTAGTAGGAGAAGCCGTGGGGACGAATGAAGATGCATATTCAGAGCACAAAGTAGCGCTTCATTCATGGTATATACATACTGATTGAAGAATCGAGCCGTTACCTCAATTTATGACAATTCTCCAGTTGTCACTTCAAAATTCTAATTACTTGTCAAAAATAATGTTTTATATCAACAGAGAGAGAGTTCAATGTCCACGGCCGGATATTCGTAGAACAGTTTTCAGACCCCGGTCTATGCACGAAGTATTGTACCGATGATCCACTCCGATTACATAGTTTGTATAATAGTCTGCATTTCCAATCCAAATGGCAATGGGCACAATAATTCAACGACATTCCAGCAGACTCTGTGATATTTCTAGTCGTGTCGTTGATTTAGACCATTCCCTGGCCCATGTTTACTACTAATTTCGCATGACCAGGCTGATCTTGACTATTTCAGTAGTGCATGGATACACTACTTGAAATTTCTGTCCCATGCCTATGCATATCCAGGTACCATGAAAGTTCATTGAATCTGATTTCGAGATGAAATATTTTCGGCCGGTGCAATATGTTCCGTGAAATACATGACAAATATGTTGACTTTGATGACTCAACATGAGTGGTCGCAACTGGTCACTTGATGTCATTATAGATAAAGTGCATATTATTCTCACGTTTCATTTATCTACCATTTTTGGAGCTGTCTTCGAAATTTCAAACTAGCACTGCTGCTAGGTATGTATAATTAGTATAATATTGCGTTATTGGGCCAATGTAATGTACTGACCTATTACTTATTGTATTTTAGCGATAATTACTTTATTATGTACTTTCTAGTATTAATTTAGCAGAACCTACTCTTAGATATGATCACTGTTTAGTTTAATACTTTACTCTTCATTCGCGTAAACGTAAGATAATCTATACACACAGTCCCAACCATCCTCTATTTTACGACCAGAACACTCTTCTTACCTACTTGGGTATTTCCTATATCCTTAACCCTGCAATAAACCATTTCCGTTCCTCCAACTCAAAATCCATAAAATAAACAAACTGGTCTTTATCGACAACTTCATCTATCCTCATCCCTCAATTCATTGGTAACCTTCCACCAAAAAGACACCACCCACCAACTCCTACCACCTTGTTTCAAAACCCACATTCTTCCCTCCACCAGACTCCTAAATCACTTCGATTTCAACTTCCAAACCGAAAACTACTACCTCTGACTACTTCACAATATCGAGCCTATACTCAATCATACTTAATAAAGAATTATATATTTCACTTGAAAAAAATATCTTGTACAATTTCTTCGTAGTCCATTACACCTATTTAAAATCTCAGTACTCAATTAAAGAACAATGAGATTTGTTCGCTAATTGTAAGTTAGACGTATAGTTATATTTTCTCACGGTGGAGAGCAGCCACCCTACCGTGGCTTCTTTTTCTTTCTTTCGTGGTTATATCGTCATATCACGATCGTACGAGGCAAGTACCAAACCAACCGTAACTGGCCAAGGGCCTGGAATTTCTAATTCCCCCGCTCTACTCGGAATTTTAATAATGAGTAGATACCTACTGTTCAATGTAACAAGAACCATATAACATAAGATTCGGCTCACAATAAGTTACAGTTTTTTAAACTCACAAGGTCACAATTTCGCATTGATGTCAAGTAAAATTTGTGGAGGAGCAGTTCTGCTTCGAAAAAAAGTACCATCATTGGCAAATTTCCTCCGACTTTTTTTATAAGAGACCGTTGATTCTGGCTCAAGGCTCTTACTCTGACAATGACCCTATTCTTCTGACGGAGCATAAATATTGTACATACCACGATATATTGATGTCACATATATACACCTCAGACTGTATCATGTCTTGCTACCCAACCAAATCATTACAAGATCCCAATATTATATCTCCGCCTTCCGGAACGTTTACGACCCATGTTGGTGCTTTGCTGTTGAGTTCCTCTTTCCTTCAATGGATGTCAGTGTTCTTAGAGCGCCTGAAGTCCGCTTTTTTGGTCATGACTGCGAAGCGGACTTTCGGCGACTGCTAGTCGGCTTCAAGTTATCTTTCGCTCTTGATCATAAGTCGAAGAGCGTGTTATGAAAGCTTGGTTTAAAAAGCAAATGTCTTTATACGAGACGAATAGTCGACTATTGGTATATACATTCTGACCACGTTGATTTTTGTTCTCCCGAATTCGAAAAATGCCGACAAAAGTAGAAATTTGATGCACAGCCTTACATGACCGTAACCACTGAATATAATTTAATCTATATCTGGGTATGCAGTATATCGTTCTTGTAGAAAACTGGGATACATACTTTAGATTTAATCAAATCTTTCACGGGAT
Organism: Phymatocera aterrima; assembly: GCA_963170745.1. Taxonomy (NCBI): domain Eukaryota; kingdom Metazoa; phylum Arthropoda; class Insecta; order Hymenoptera; family Tenthredinidae; genus Phymatocera; species Phymatocera aterrima. The sequence continues at coordinate 8,710,867 of OY720663.1, forward strand.
TCGAGTTCCAAAAATCATCCAAACTTTTTTCCCAGCCTGCCTTCCGAGGTGACAAAATCACTGATCACGAGAGGGCGCCGGCTCCCAATGGATTCCAGGCGATACGGCAGGGTGCACAGCTGCTACCAATTACCGGCAAGAGCGGAAATGTACTAAAGTCTGTATTACCGAACGGACCACGACGTCATTCGTAGTCACGTGACCTGACTTGTGCGCAATATTTTCAAGCTCTTTGAATATATTTCACCGGAGCGCCACGTAGTGGTGAGACCTTAAACCTGTGGGCTGTGGTCTAAAATGGCAACGTTTGTAGTTCGTCGTTGTGTTTTCGATAATTGAATTTCGCCCATTAGATTGAGATTCAGTTAATCTATTTTCAAAATGATATGGCGCTTGTGAAACAACTGTAAAGGCATTCGTGGTAAGCACGTCCGGCACTTTGGTTCATTCACGCTTTGTATATTTGGTGCGGTATTTTGCCGGATCGATAAATTGATCTGCTAGGTACTGAGTACTTGTTCCCTCGGAATTCTAACCTCAGCTCAGCTTTGGCGCCTGTTTCATTATGTATAACGCTGCACTATCTTACATTAACGTATCTTTGGCAAGTTTCGCACAGCCTTACGTACTTCGATGTAATTTCATTGATTCATGTACGCTCCATTCAGATAACTGCTATAACTATACACTGTACTTATAGAACTCTTATCTTATGATAATATGTAAATAGAATCCCATTGCGTTAATTATCCATAATAGGGATATCAAATTCTCATTTCCTTCCTCCAATAAAACGCTTGAATCAGACACTCGCATACTCTAAACGATTAAAGCCCTGCGATCACTGCAGATGTCGTACGACGGAGGCGGGAAAACCTAGAAATCTTAGAAATATTTGTAAGACTGTCTAAACATTTCAAATTTTTCTTCACATATCACAGATAATATTCTCGAATTATTTGTCCCGTTTCTCTCACCTCGACGCGAACTCGTTTTATTCGAATTCCATTACAAACTATCTAGTCAACGTTTCATACATCTTTCTCGTAGATCAATATTCTTTTGCGACGGAAAAGGTGAAGTGCATGAAGCACCATTAGACTAAAAGTTCGTTACATATAGACTTCAAGTTAGAAGTGTGTTCTCAAAAACTGAGCGCTATTCTTCCATGCAAATGCAGGGAAAATCACAAATTCATTAGTTCAGGTCGTACAGTTGAATATGTAGATTTCAGGGTTTTCCAATATAGTTGCGTTGTTTATCAGATACTGCTAATTTTTCTACCCACTAACATGGCAATTGGTATTTCTGACTTTTCCAGGTGTGTAGAATCAAGATGTATAACGGTATAGGACTGCAAACACCCCGAGGTTCGGGAACCAACGGACACGTACAACGGAACTGGGCTATCGTGCGAAAAACTAAAGACAAAGTTTCTTACAAAACTGAAGAAGAACTCCAGAAGCTAGACCAGCTCAACAAGCAACCTAACAAAGAAATCTTGGACCATGAACGAAAACGAAAGATGGAAGTCAAGTGCGCCGAACTTGCCGACATCCTCGAAGACCAGGGGTAAGCATCAAGTTGTCTCCTTTCTATTTCGCTAAACCTACAATCCCACACGAGGAAAGCCTTCTCCGTGTCTTCATTCTCCCACTTATAATTCTATGAAGTCCTTGGGCGCGGAGGAATGTAGATCTAGTATTACAAAGCCCCAAAGATCGTCTTGTAAACGATTACGTACGCATTGTGCGTGAACTTTCTCATCTCACGTCTTCACAATTGACAGAATAACTACTCTGTGTTTTCTTAGATTTTGTTCGGTTTTTCGAAATCATGTCAATTTCATTCCATTCCACGATACGTTCGGGCGAACAATACGATTTATAATTTCGTGAATATTGTTAATTTTTGGTCATTCCTTGAAATCATGGGCATACTGCATTCATTATACGTGGAATAAACGAAAAAATTCGAAAAACATCCCAGTTTTATAAACTCTGGCAACAGTAACGACAAATGAATTCAGCAGCATGGTATGAATATATATCTATTGGTATTGTGGGTTGAATTTTGTTTGAGGAGAAAGTCCAGTTTGATTTTCTTCCTACGGAATCCGCCGGTTTAAAAATTGTTCTTCAAATCGAATTAAATTGCAGCACCCAGTCTGAAATTCGTGTGGTCGCTCGCACGCGGTTATTGCAAAAGTAATTATGTCACGTGTGGTATATATATATATTGTATATATATACACAATTGGATTACAAGAATCCAGAGGAATTGACTCAGCTTTCAGTCTGAACAGCTTTGGCTTCCCATAACTTCGAAATGTAGAGCACACTTCGTAATCTTCTTACTACTGCTACCAATAAGAAATGAAAAATGTACAAAAACAACAACATACGTCTTCACTTGTTTCACAGTATCTATATACTGCGAGAAGGCTTCGAAATTTCACGGCAATTTATAACCGAGTTCGATTACCTCATTTCTTGAAACACAATTCAGTATTACTCGAATTGAAGTCCCACCACGTCCCGCCTGTTCAAAACAGGCTTGATTTCCCGCGCTAAGTTGCTGTGAGCAATCGTTTTACTCCAACCGAACAGCATACCTCAATTTCTCTTCCAGATTTACTGCCGAGGAAGTCGGACAGAAGGTGAAGTCATATCGCTCGATGTTAGCCGGCAGCGACATTCAGCCCGGTGTTTCTCGTGACGAATTCGGACGTGTAAAGTGAGTATTGTCTGTGCTCTACTATTTATTCCACTGTTTGAATATGCTTCCCACCTTCGCTAACGGGTTTCCGGGCAATGTATCTGCCAAGGTACTCGATAAATGTACCTCCCCCCCCCTGCCGGAATCATTTGTATTTCGCGACACGGCATGCCGTCCTTATAATCCAAGATCAAGTTATAAATCGAAAATCCAAAAATTCGTATAAAAGATTGGAAGCAAATATACATCCGTGATTGCAATTCAGGGCAGAATGGCCGATGATCCATTCTGTTAAGTCATTGAATCCTGGAAATCCTGAAAACGTATCAATTACTTTTACTCAATTATTGATTACGGAAACGGCTTGAGCTCAATTCCGTAACTAATAATATCCAGTACTTGATACTTGAATCTGGAAACGCTGAACCTTTGGTTCGAGAATATCAAACATTTCGTACATATACGTTGATTCCGTTATCGAAGTATTGAAAAAACTGGGAATCTTCGGGAAGTCGAAGTTAGATTTTTACACTGCCCTGTGGAGCTGCGAATAAGTCTTAAGGCGTGGATTTTGTTTGATCGTCTTCGCAAATTATATTGACGGTGAACAATCTTTATTGCACAGAATTTTGTTATTCATATTTCCACGTCTGGATCATAATACTTTCCCATTTTCGGTGAATTTTCAGTCTGGTATGTTTAGATTGAATAGAAAATGTATTGGAAGATTAGCACAAGAAAAAGAACGGTTGAGGTTTAGGCAATGCGAATTTCACTTGCCTCAGCATAGCGGGGAAGTATGTGGATAATTGTGTCACGTGAGCTGCTTGCGAATAGATTCTGGTATGTTCCGGATCTTTTGTTTAAAAGAATTAGATTACATCGTTCGAGCTGTGCGAGTCCCATCCAAAAATCACAAACTGCTTAGTAGGATATTAAATTATTCTCCCGATCCGATATCCGTAAATTGTCAAAATTTTTACGATTATTCGCGAACATTGGATCCAACACGTTTTTATAGATACATGAGGTTTAGTTGATTTTCTTTTCTTCTGTGTTCTGTCTTGCTCGCATGCATATGCGTAAAACACTACAATCACCAACATTCAATTTCACTAATGAGTAACCGCAATAACCCCTAAAAGAGGGTGAAACGAAATATATAATTCACCGTATAAAACGTGCAGTATTCGACTATCTTCTTTCAAATCACGTGAAATGTGGAATCGGAGTTATTGAGAAAACGGCAAAAACGGCCAGTTTCTACACTGAAAAGACGATCGTCTCTCGCTTTTATACGACTGGTCTGATCCGGGATAATCTTCCCGGACGATGAGAAATCGCAGAGGGGTTTGAGAGCAAGAAAAACCATTCATCTTCAATGAGTAATATACGTACGATTGATTCTCGAGTTTTCGGAAAATCTCTTCTACGGCTGCTGCCGTCTCCAAAGTTTGATCAGAACACGAATTCGAAAATGGTACCTAGACACGAATAGTTGGAGATGTAATTGTTGATACATCTGGAAACATCATAAACATAAATGACGTTTATTAATCTCGCGATGGGTTCTGTATGTGGGATTTTATAAGATTCTATGGTGTGCGTATTATGTACGAATATAGGTATCGTAAAAGCTATACAAACTCGTCCCTACGCGCCCCCGTAATATCGACTTACTTTAGCGCCGGCGCCCCTTTCGAAAGCCATTGGGAGCAAGAGAGAGATACGAAAACTCTTACCCAGCATCCCGCTGATATCAGTTAGGAAATGGACCGACGTTACGACGCTTCGCGTCGTCGCCGGACCGCGGTAGTCGTCTACGCGGTATACCCGGGAATTAAAAACATGTAGCTTACGTATATACGGGATTAAAAACTCGTTAAAAATCACAAAAGTCTTCCACTAGCTCGTAATTTAATATATTATACATAGATTAAGATTAAGCGTCGTTGATTAAGCCAACGTAATTTTGAAAATCATAATCATAAGTTATAACAATAAATATATGCGTCTAATTATATCGTATAATATAATATAATAAAATATACCAGTTTTAATTATTCGACAATAACTGAAGAAAGAAGATAGATTCGGAAAACGCGTTTTATATCGAGAGAAAATATATTGAAACAGAAGAAAAATATATAAATAAATAGCCCAGATTAACCGAACGTTGATAATATTGCCGTGTATTTTCGAAGAAGCATATTCAAACATACATCTTTTTTATATAATCAATTTCTCGCGCACGTGAATTACTGTGAAAAAAACCATTTTTTCAATCGACAGTACAACCTCGTGTCTGTACAATTCATGTGTCTCTCCATTCATAGACTATACCGAGATATACATAAGAATATATTGAAGAAATTGATTGAGTTTAAAAATCGAAGCAGGGCTGAAATAATCTATAGTACTATACTATACCATAAACCAAACTTATGGGAACATTATGATTCACCGCGAATGAATTGTATAATATTAATAATCACGATCCTTGATCTGAATTTTAAATAACATTGCGAATATAATATAAGAAAGTTATCTATATGTGGGTGTTTAATTGAAAATAAGTTTAAATAGTGTGCCTGAATCCAACGTCTTCCTAAAATCTATAAAATAATCATACTAAACTGATAGCGACAATAATATATTGATTATGAGCATTGATGGAATCTCAAAGTAAATAATAGATGAATATACGTACATCTGCACATGGAAAGAGGGTGAAAATTTGAAAGGAAAATTTACCTTTGATGTGAAAGGGTAGTGTTGTATGTAGTTAGAAAAGCAGAAACTGAGGAAAACAAAAGACGGGGTGGTATAAGTAGAGAGGAAGCTATTACAGTCCCCTTACCTCTCAAAGTACCTCTCTCACAATCAGCCACTTGTATATTCGCTACCACTACTACCGCTCGATCCATTCACTAAGTCCTCGGAAATGAAGGATTGAAACAGACGAAGAATCTGCATTTGCTATTTAGCATAGAGAACGATGCTACCGCAATCCCGTAATGACCGATCGATTACACGAGAATGAAAATAGATGGACGGAAATTGAAATTATTTCATATGAAAATAGATACGCGATAAATTTGTGGATTCGTTCACTACACATTATAATTTCACTCCAAGAGACAATAATCAATCAATAATCCTGATAATCAATAAGAAGAAAAAAAGATTAGTTCAGCTAATACCTACAAGCAGCTAAAATCGAAGATACATTTTTACGAGGCGTTAGTTTTTCGTCGACAACGAATCTTCGATGACGATGTCTTCACCATTTCCGGTGAAGACGGCAAGGGGCCGCGGCCCGGCCGATGGTCGCGCTTTTTTTGAGCGTTTATGGAGAGGTAATTTCTTTCTGGATCGGCAGAAATCCCTGAAACGATCGAGACGAAGGAAAGTACAAGCTGCGAAACAAATTTCAGCGAGCAAAAAAGCACAACAAATTAAACAGCACTGTTGTTGTTGTCAGCGTACTCTACGTGACATTCAACTTCACCTGTTAGCCGAACGCCGTAGCAGCATCCGTTCCGTCGTGAGGTGATTATCAAAATGAAGAAGAAAACTGTTATTGCTTTATGAGAAAGCTTATGTCCAATAATTTATATGAAATTTTCTACTGCTTCGATACTAAAAACTAAAAACTACCAGTTGAATGTATCTGAAGACTGAAATTTAGGGTTGATTGGCCAATCTTCATACGAATTTGAGATTTCCCTCAATATGTTACTTATTATTGATTAGGGTTCATGAACACAAAGTGTTCACTGGCTTTAGAATACCACAAGAAATGAAAAATCTCGAAAGCTGTAACGACATTTCAAAAAAGAAAAACACCGTTTTTTTTTTTATTATAAGAGACATCTTCTCGGTTCACGTGACGTTTTGAAACTGAACGCACAAAAAGGGTCAAAATTGATTCTTGGGAACCCAAGAAAATTGTTACCATCGAATCAAATTACGCCAAACATTCAAGAAGATCAACTTGTGGGGTAGGGCACGGAAACTCGCTCTGTCTGCGAGTCTTGACCGTTTCGATATCACTGCCTGTCTTTTATGTATCATACAAACTACCAAAATAAACTTACCCGCGTGTTTCGGGTTACAGTTATACGATTTGCCATTTTGGTGGTACAGAATTTCGATAGATGGTTATTTCAGTTTTCATCAGCCATAGATTCATAGAACATTATTGATAATCGAGTGTTTGAACGGAAACCGAACATAAAATTGAGAATTTTCGACCCGTGCGGTAAAATTATCACGATTCGGAACACACGTGGCTGCAGACTTCAAAAATGAGAAAATTTCTTACGATGCATATGAGCATCCTTGCGTCTTCGGTAGCAGTATTCTCGTCCACCATTTCTGCCTGGGACGATTTTGAAAAATATTACTAAATTTCCGCTCTTCCGATGTTTAAGTTACTGCAACATCTGAACCAAGTGTTTTTCCGTCGTGACCTGCAACATGGTAGAATTTTTGTCTTTGTTAGTAGAATTCTTTATACTTTCCCGAGAAAATCCAACAGGGCCTATTGCTTGAAGAACGAGTTTTCGATGTTTGTTCTCATGAAAAACCATTTTGGAGACGCAAAAAATTTTCAAAAGTTTGTTTTTTCCAAGTACATGCACGCAAATGTGAGAAAATTTGTTCGACGGATTTTCCGGATGCTCACGCAACGAAATCGTGAAGAATAATTTCCGCTAAAATGTTTGCATGAATAAAAATCTGGATTTCTTGGCGGATTTTACTGTAGTGAAAAATTTCAGCCGATATCATTTTCGACGATTTTGTTGCGTAACAAAACGGAGTTACTTTCGCGTTTCTTCAACATCTGCATTCTGTGTTGTGTGCAAAGTTTTAGGTCTACGAATCTGCTGTCTACTTCCTTTCACTTGTATTTGATTGCGTATTTAATGTATTATACGCGTAGTTGTGTCCATACACTTTGTTGTCTATAACCTCCCAGTCAAGCGGCGCTAATTGGCGAATACCTATACGTATGGGGAGATTCGCACGGTAGAGATCTGCCACCGGCTGAGCCGTTGCCGATTGGCTGATGCTATTTGCATTGAAACCGGAAGGCAGAAAAAGAAAACTAAAACTTTCATTCCTCAGGAAAAACAAGGAATATTAGAATGTGGCACCTAATAAAACGTATTTTACTGTGCAAACAAATTTTTGGCTGGAGAAATAATGATCGTTTCACAGTTTATGATTCCAAGAAAAATGTCTTATAATTTAGATAGACTTTCAATGAGAATGTCCAATCGTTTTACAGAATTTCGCACACAACTGCATCAAATGAGAGTACAATATCGGAGGAGTTGTTCGTGATAAATTATATATGAGACGGAATTATCCATTTCATTTGAAATTTCCGCATTGAAGACCATATCGTTGCCGTTTTCGATGCCAATAGTAGTGGCCTAGATCTCGCTCTAGAGGATTTCTGCAGGTATAAACTCACAAACGTACGCAGCACTCACGTAAAAAATGTACGCTCTAGTCCTGCCTCGAATTCTGTATATATTCAACTCGTTCTTCTCCGATTTCTACATACATTTATATATACTACACATAACGCGCTACATAGTTTGATGTATACAAGCGACACAGCTTATTGCCGCGATTACGATCATCATTTCTCGAGAAGCCAAAAAGTGCAACATGATTTACTGCTCTACTTCGAGCTCCACTCGAATTTGCTGCTCGTTTATTCTACCCATGCTTCTCGTGAGACGAAATGAACATGTTCATCTTTCATCTAGCCACAATATTTCAAGAAGTGATATTTCGACGTGTCGAGCGTTTAATTGCTAGTTGCGTACACCTATGCACGCAAGACCATACGAAAATAATGAATAAACATGCGATGGTAATTCATGATTCATAGGATCGAACAGAAACGAGGAAAGGTGTTTTTCATTCTGACTCATTCTCAATTTTTCAATTTTTGCCACCTATTTTTATTTCCAAGGAAAATCTACGAAAAATTCACACAAGTGTACTATACAGGTGCAGATTGTAGTGCGACGTACGCAAACATTCATTCATATGAAAGTAGGTGGGATAAAAATTAGCAATAATGTAGATAATAACTAATATAAAGGGGGCGCCTGCAGCAAAGAGAACAGCTGGCACGTATTGATCCGAACGAGTCGCGTGAGCGTAGCACAGGGGTGATTTCCACCTCTTCGTCCCGCTGCCCTCGCGCTTCCTCCTCTTCTCTTCTGGTTTTGGAATACGAGAGGGGGTGGATCGGTAGCTAGCTCTACGAGCAGTTCCAGTATTATGTCACCCCGATAGTATCATCGAACTCCATTCTCGGCTCGTGAACCAAAAGAAAAAAAAAGAGTGAACGATACCAGTTGGAAAAATCAAGTAGTAATAGAAACAGTTGCAAAGAGTTGAGAATTTTAAATACTTTCGATATGTTTAAAGTCATCCCGAATTTCGACATACCGTGATACTGTTCATTTTGGTATGCCACATCGAACGGGGACAGGAAGAAACGAATGAAGAAAACAAACACGCCCCCGCCGTGATATTGATCGTAATTCAAAAAATTATGACTGTCAAAATACCCACACGGTATGTGCCAAAAATAATAAATTAAATCATCGATGAATTGAATTTCTGTAGAAGAGATTCAAAATTAACACAGCAAATTCAACATTGATGAGTAACAATTTCGCGGATGTATTTATGCCCATCTTTGTTCGCACATACAAATGGTTTCCCATTTTTCCGTTCATTTAAAGAAAAGAATTCATCAGAGCTTATAGGTAACAATAGTTGAACATGTAATTTCAAATGTGGTATTACATTTCTGTTTTTTAACGTATATGTGCCGCAGTTGAATAGCTTTTTGGTGCGCCCCGCACGATCTGTTTGATTAAAATTATATTCTTATAATTTATCTTTATCATTATGTTGAATATATTTCTTGCGTCACGTCCTGTACTTTTCGCATTAAGGTGCGTAGCTTACGCGAATGCAGAATACAGATTCAGGAAACTGTCTTACAGTACAAATACTCGGTTAAAATGGTTCGAATATTCACAATTCAAAGGTGTTAACACCTGATTTTAATGATTGTTTTACAGTGTGAGAGAGACACATCAAATAGCTGAAGCTCAGCAAGAAAAGAACGCAAAATTACGTGAGGCGTTTGGGATATCAGAATTTTTCGTAGAGGGAAGCAGTTTGGATCCAGAAAGACACGCGCGCGAAGCCGAAGCCAGAGCAGCGGCTAATAAAGTGTACGAACTAGTGAGGACTCCCAGTCCGGCTCCGGACACAACAACAGTACCCGAAAAAAAACGGAAGAGGAAACGCTCACGAAGTAATTCAAAAAAGAAGAAAGGGAAGAAGCACAAACGAGACAGGTATGTTCAATCTTAGCGGTGCACGAGTCAATGGAGGCTGGACTTTTTACAATTCCTGCTGACACATTTTCACATCAGATATTAATTCTCTTTTTATGAACATTGATTCATGCGCTGGTAATAAATTACTAATAACTGAAGATCTGAGCGATCGTTTTTCCAACGCTGCTACAGATCTCTTTGATTGGTTGATTCATGAATAATATAATCTGCTGGGTGCATCTGCATATTTTGTTCAATATTAAAAGAACATAAATTGAAGAAAAAAAAAACCCAGAATGGATAATGAATGCTTTGGAATTGTTCTTGGTTCTTGTCATTCTTCGAATTATAGTAAATAGGGTTGCATAGAGTTTGAGAAAATTAGCAGGATACTAACCAAGTCGAGGCTCCAGGACTGGGCATCCTTCCTCCCGTAGTATTTTCCTTTCTTTCCTGAAATCTTCATTTATCACATTCCCCCACTCGTTCATTCTCGCTTACTACACATCTGATGTTTGTTACTGACTCTTGAATCGCCTACTATTTCATGCCCCGTACACGTTTCTCTGTTTCAAACAGAACTGAGGAGGACTGAGTGCCTACCTAGTAGGCTCAGTAGGTAAGTGTGGCCGTCGCGTCTAATTTAAAAAGAAAAAAAAAGTACCCTCAGATTTTCAGACTGTATATTTCATGCACATATAACAATATCAAATATATTTATATAGATCTATAGTAGTTGGAATATGATTACCCAATCTTAGGAGGTAGATAACGTTCTATCAATTATGAGCTGCAATCGTTGTTAAGGGGATACGTACACTTCTATGACTCAGAATTTTCCTACAAATATTATTTATTTTAATTTTTTTGCCCGGTATTTAGCTCCGTGATTGAATCGAGAAAATTTTTACGAACTAGAGAGTGTAATCCACATTCTCCATCATCGATCGCTTGCAATGTCATAATAGTTGAGCTGGAAATAGAAAAACACCAGCTCGTTAGGTTTTTGTAAAGAATCAGACCCATCGATTCTTAGATTTTGAGTTCCTTGATTTGGAATCAGATCGGAGAAGTGTTTCTGCCTGACAAGTTCTCAAGGGAATCTAACATAGGTAGTTTTGTATCTTTCTCTCTCCAATGCAACCACCGTTGCATGTCCGGGTAAAGGCTGATTGGAAATGTGGTTTGTAGAGATCGATTTCTGCTTGATCCTCATAAATTTTTCCGATTCAATTAGGAACCGTACTGTCCAGAAGAAAAAAACTGAAAGTGTACATACTCCCCTCTACTTTATTTTGAGAGTAAATGTTTGCTTCTGTGTATGCAAAATATCCGAGAAAATCCTTTGGAAAGTTGTTGCAATGAGAGTCATGTGTTTCATTAATTTTTAAGTCTTAAAAATATAGTTCCCCCATTGTTCTCATCTCTGATGTTGTAGCTCACATGGTATGGCATGCAAAAAAAAATAAGAACGATGAATCTTAGAGTGACCTTTTCACTAGTCATTTTAGCGTACTTCTTTCTTACCGTCGCTTTATATGAGGTGCAATTTTTTGCTCATTTATCATGAAAAAAAATTGAAAACAAATTAAAAACAAAAAAAAACAAAAAAAAACATAATGGAACATCGAGCAGACATTTACTTTTGATTCAGAATTCACATATTTCCGACTTATGTATAACGCATAACACAGTATTTGATGATGAACAATACATTATTTCTCTATCTTTGTTGTTGTTACCGATAAAGCTTGTTGTTAATGTCATCTCTCTATTTTTTTCTGACAAGTCCGTCCCTATCGATGGTTATCAAGGTAATGCTAATCCCATATTATATCAATACTCCTCAAATTTTTTATATTATATGTCATTTACATTAGTTGAAAGATATGGTTTGTTTGTTGCGCAACATTCACTTCGGTTCTGATTGTTAAACAGCGTCGGAGACAGATCAAATCTTCCAAGTAATTTACTAGTTCAAGTTTATTAGCAGTAGACTGATGTTTCGGCCGATTATCACATTTGTTATTTAAATTGTTCAAAATTCATTATTATAAGATTGTAGTATCAAAGTAATCGAAATAAGCAACGTGGACTCCGCAAGGAATTCCTATGAATTTCGAATGACTAAATAGTTTGCTACTTGAGAGTCACGACGGCCGAATCGAAATGTTTAAATCACATTCATCACAATAATTTTTTAATGCAGCTTTCTTATTGTCAGCACAAGGTATGCACTTGCGACTACAAGAAAACAACGACTCCAAGAAATTGAATTCGAATATACCTATTATCCGATCATTTGTTTAACTTATTGACACAGTACTCGCCAAAGGTAATTAACAATTTCATGAATGTCCTAGGTCCGAGTCCCCCAAGAGCACCAAGAAAAAGGAAAAACCTAAAAAGAAAAAGAAGGAAAAGAAACACAAGAAAATAGAAGTCTCCTCATCCGACAGCAATTCAGATAGCGAAGATTCAGACGACAGCAGGTAACAATTCACACAGAACGTTCGTCAATCAAGAAAAATTTTCAATCTCAATATCAAATCTCAAATGCGACTTGTGTTTTCTCCTGTTTGAATAATTTTTCCGTTCGTTTCAGTTCATCGGAGAATGAATCGAAAAAGAAGAGGAAGAAGAAGAAGAAGAGGTCCAAGTCAGATGGAAAAGATAAGCGTGAGGTAGGAAACAGCGATTTTTAAATATGGAAAAAGAGTATCAACTAAAATATCTACCTTAGCACGAGAAGCGGGAGCATGCAACATATTGTTTGTGGTTTATTTTCATACAAAACATAAGTTGACAAATAACACTTGAAGGTTATCCAAAATTTGTATTGTTTCTTGATTAGCATGATTCTTCCATTGCTGCCTAATTTCGTCTTCTTTACTTAAAAGATTTAATCTGATTTCAAGTTACCGTTCATTATTTCAAAGTGTAAATCTCAGTATTGTTTGTAATTATCAGCGCCATTTGACAGGAGGCATTCCCTGAGTGAGTACCCGATATGCCGCTACTCAATGTAATAATTATTATTCGTAATCTACATTTCATATGAGTTTACGACTGTTGTATGTTCACTTGTTTTGTGTCAAGCACCAACACAACTTAGAGACAAAAAGCTCCATTCTCATAAGAACACATTGTTTATTCCTTGTGAACAACGAATACACTCTCATCGAATGGGTACCTACTCTATTCCGCAGAGATCGAAATGACCTTTCAAGAATATATACAACGCAAGAAACACAGAAATTCGAAAATCCGTTCATTAGTTTATTAGGTATTGAGTTTTATTTTGTACTCGGAACAGCTTTGTAATTCACTGGATCCATTTCAGATCACCCAGGCTCCTACCGATTGAAATTCATCATTCCTTTTGACATAGAAAATTTGAGTAAAAATGAAAAATATCAATTCTGAGAAAATTGAGGTATTTTATATTTTCATAAATATCTTGCCTAATTGATCACGGATCTGGATAAAGTTAGAATTTTTTGAAAGCTTATCATCTTCCCCAAATTTCGAAGAACAAAATCATAACGAAGTGATTTGGAGAATGAACAAAATTAGCCATACCAGACAAATCGACTTCTTGTTACAAAAAGCCTGAGATATAGGTTGATGTGCACCAGAGGATTACATATTTCGTTTTCAGATTATTTGGACTATCAGTCTGTAGGAGCAGGCACGATTCGAAATTGATCGTGACACATACAATTCGCATACAATAACAAATGTATAATGGATAATAATCTGACAGAATTCGCTGATATACGACATGGAATAAACAGACTATCACAAGAAACAGAGAAAATAATATATTAAAGTTCAAATAAAATAATTGGGATATGAATAGTATGGGTGCTGCTGCCGGGTGACAGAATCGCAAACTAATTGAAATAAATGACTTACTGAATTTAATCACATCTTTTCATTACACCATATCATTTTATTTTGGTTTTCTAATATCCGACACAACACTTTGATACATGTGATTAACCCGGTTTTGAGAGGTAATGTTTTAGAAAATGGCTGAAGGAAATCGAAGTGTACAACTGATGAAAAAACCAACTGTAACCGTGATGAGAGAAAAAAATTGTGTTTTGCTCTGTATGCGGCTGTGATAGTATGCACGCAATGATGTTTATTCTCACCTGTTCCAAACACAAGGAGCTAATTTTGTTAAGAGTCGAAGATAAATCTGGAGAGTTTGAAAGAATAGATTGAAGAGAGGCTTGTATGAAAGCTCTGAATTGGCACAAAAGTCTCTTCTTACATGCGGATACGTTCATTAAATTTCAATCTTGAAGATTGTCAATACTCGACAGGAACGAACAACTATTACAGCCACGTACTGACCAAAACACATTATTTTTTGTTTGTTCGTACATTCACAATTGGTTGGTTAACTAGTTGTACACTTAAATTCTCTTTAGCCATCTTTCAAACCATTACCGCTCAAAAGCTCATTAATCGCATGTATCTTCGTGTATTATGGGATATTCGAAAATGGAAATGAAATGATATAGTGTATCGGAAAGATGCGAACAAACTCAGGGTCTCGTTCACAAAGCTTACTCTTTAACTCAGAGTTAACTAGAGTTAACTCTATTACCTTTCAGAATCTCAACGAGTACTGGAAGTGAGTCTAGTCAACTCTGACTTAAAGAGTAAACTTTGTGAACGTAACCCAGCTAGTTACCCATTTCTTTTGATTTGCGAATTCGTCACCCCCGTGGCAGTACTCATACTATTCATATCCCAATAGTCGCTAATTGAAAAAAAATAAATATGAGAATGCATGATTGGTGTTTAAATATTGTTCATTTTTATCGTCTCTAAATAATGTGGAAATAATTTTTTTCTAGAAAAAAAAGGCCGCTGCCAAAAAGAAGCATAAGTCCTCTGACAGCTCATCTGAAAGGTACGCATATACTTTTATTAAAGAAGCAAACATTTTGTACAATGCTCTTTTTGTCAGAAATGAGGCTTATCAATAAATTTTCTTCGTATTCCTATTCTAGTTCACCAGAGAGACCAAAGAAGTCTTCTAAACATGATAAAATCGTGGAAACAGCCCAAGCAGAGGAATCTGAGAACACAAGCAAAAGAACAGAATATTTGCGAAAAGAATTAGAAGAACTGGAAAAACGTATCAAAGAACGTGAGCAGAGAGAACTGGAGGCGCAAAACCATATGAAGAAAGAAAAAGCAAATGAAAGAACCAGACGTAGGAGCCGCTCGACTTCTTTAAAACAACGAGAATCAAGGAATAGATCACCAAGGAGACAAGACAGGCTCACCAGAGGTGAAACGAGGAATGAATCACCTCCGCTTCTGCCACCCAGACGGCGAGAATCTCCTGTGCAAAAAGCTAGCTTAGAAAAACGAGACAAGTCACCGTTTGCACATAGAAATTCACCATTTCATAGGAACAGATCTCCGTCAAGAGGCAGAGTTGAGAGACGTTCACCAAGAATACAGTCGCGACCTAGACGCATATCACCGTCACCCAGGAGGAGGCGATTTTCAAGATCCAGAAGACAAAGACCCTCAATTTCGAGGAGCAGAAGTCAATCTAGATTTGAACGCTACAGCTCTAGACGAAGACCGTCACCACCAAGACGCAGGGGGTCTGGATCTCGCAGAAGATCAAGATCACCACGGAGAGATAGAGAGAGACGAGGAAGATCTAGGGATCGTAAGAGTCGCAGCAAGTCGAGAAGTCATTCTAGAAGATCGAGCCTTAGTTATTCACCAGTGCGGAAAAATCCAGAGCGTTACAGAGACATTTTGGAAGACAAAAAAAGAGAATCTGAGAAAAATGACAACGGTAAAAATAAATCTCGATCAATTTCTCGTAATACAAAAATTCAGACGATCACACCAAGAGTTAGCTTGAGATCTTCAAGTGAAGATGAAGGAGATTTAGCTGATGACGAACCAAAACAAGAGGATGAAGAAAGACAGAAAGAGCTGAACACATTAAAACAGCTGCAAACTGGCTTAGCGGCGAAGGCTAGAGAAACTTTGGGTAAAAAAATAATCAGCCCTGTGAAAGTTAAAGTCGAGAGGAAGGACGAAAACGTCTTTGATATTGCTTTACCGGATGAATTGCCTAAGTCAGGGCATAAAGTAATCGGTCCTGTGCAAGAGAGATCTGAATCTTCTAGTTCACCGGAAAAAATCACAGCCGCTATATCACCGGCGACCAGTAGATCACCTTCACCAGCTTTACCCCTAACTAGGGCCGAAGCAGCAGTGAGGCTGAGGTCCCCATCCGAATCTCCACCTCCGTTGAGAACTAATTTTTTGCAAAGATCAGTGAGATCAAGATCCAGAAGTTCAACGAAGAAGATCATAAACACACGCTCTCAATCAAAGTCCAGATCCCGGTCAAAATCTAGATGTAGATCTGTTGAAAAAGTTACTAAAAATAATCGTTCCAGATCAGTATCCAAACATCCAGATTCCCGATCAAGTTCAAACTCCGTATCGCCAGAAAGAATGCGAAATAAATCAATTTCAAAGTCACCAAAACAGATGAACAAAATTTCTCCAAAAATTAAATCTCCACTGCAATGTAAATCGACTTTGAAACATAAATCGGTGTCTAGATCACCTTCTAGGAATTCAGATAAATCTAAAGATGTCTCTCCCAAAAACATGTCTATATCACGTTCGACAACCAGATCACCAGCTCGTTCTATTTCAAAGAAAATGTCTGCATCTCGATCAACATCAAGGTCTCCTACTTCTAGATTACGAAAAATTTCTCCAAGAGATAAATCTTACTCTAGATCACACACGAGATCTTACTCCAGATCAAGATCAAGAGAAAAAAGACCATCCAGATCACCCAGTAACCAATCTTCAGTGTAAGCAGAATTTGAACTCCAATAAATAAATCACTGTCTGAATGGATTAAAAACTAAATCATCCATGAAAACAAGGCGTCTAAAACTATTGTATGATTTAAATAATGTTCCAGGGTACGATCAACGTCACGGACGAAGCGTTCTATCTCCAGATCACCACAGAGAGTGAAGATATCTATTTCACCAGTTCCGAAGAAGTCCAAGAGCAGAAGCAGGTCATTATCTAAGAGATCTAGGAGCCGTTCTTTGTCTAAAAAATCGCAAAGTCGATCTAGATCCCCTTCCAGAGAGTCCTGTAGAAACAAAGCTAAAAGAAGTCACAGTCACAGCAGCTCGCGCTCGTCAGCTAGGTAAATTTTACAATTAGCGCGTTATTTTTATATAATTTCCTAATTTCTCATGTAGTAAATTATCCTACTATGTTCTTACAGCTCTACCAGACATAGTAGAAGAAGCTATTCTAGTTCTTCTCGATCATCAAGCAGTGGCTCCAGCCGCTCATCACGTTCAAGTTCAAGCAGTTCTGCTTCTAGTAGATCAAGATCACCTTCTATTCCGCGACGTCATGGTTCGCCCAGCTTCTTAGACAGACGCCGAATCACCAGGTGAGCCATTACTGTTTTTCACTATTTGAATATCTATAGCGTAGTAATTTGTTACATATCCAGTTATTATATAAAATGCACAAAGCTAGTAATCGTAATCACACCTTTATTTTATTTTGTGTAGCAATGATTCATCTTTTCCCAATTATATTTATTTATTCATTCTCTTATTTATTTGCTGATTCCTTAATGTGATTGTTTTTACTTGTTTGCCATTTACTGTTTATCGTTAAATTTCTTTATTCGAACGACCCGACATTCTCAGATGCATAAAAAAGTCTGAATATCTATTACAGAAGCGAGTGTGAAAGAGTTGACGACTGCTTTTGGAATTAAAAAATTTGATGTAGTCAAAGATGAAGTGACTGCAATAATCACTGTCGACATTAGTTTAGTATGAACCTAATGTTATCTTTTTATTTTATTCCAACAGAAACAGATCGAGGGACAAACATAGAAGATAGTGTATCGTGACTCCGTAAAATGATTGTAATAATTTCTTACACTAAGTGTAGAAATAAAATAACATGTCCTTATGATTTACTTCATTTTTTTGTTCGTTGTCTCTTTGAAATCAAGAGAAAAATTAATCACTTACTAAAGTAGCTTTTAAATTGAACACACATGCAGTCGATTCTATTGAATTTAAAATGAATTTCAAACGACATGAAAAGACTGGGTGAAATATAAATCGTGAACTTTAGCTTAATGTGCGATGTAATTATTGTAATTTTTAACTATCTCTCACTACTCGGTATACATTTTCATTCAATTCAATCTTGTTCAAACTCCCTGCCACAACCTGAACACGCAAAATACAAACATTGTTCACAATATTTAATGTTTAACTTCCTTATAATTTATGCTTATTTGTTGAATTTAATTAAGAACACTTATCTATTTTAGTTGTAGCATGTGTGTATTTTCCACGTAAGTTATACCTCAATATATATTGTAAATTGAAAATGGCTAGTAGTGATTCTTCCTTTTTTTTTTTATATCCTATATACACTATATACTATAAATCGCAAAATAAAAAGCGTATAGTTGTGAAAAAGCCGTCATAGTTTTTATTTATTTTGTTTTGAGATTTCATAAGCCTTTTTCAATTCCATCATCTATTATTATACATATTTCATCAATGTGATCAGATATATGCTAGGTAAGTAACATTTATTTTATTTTGCATCCTTATGTTTAGTTATTCAATGTCGCACGAATATTCTACCCTGTTATCGCATGTTTTCTTTAATCACGTACATTTTTCATCTATACTCCTAATTGTACGTACTATATACATATAGCTATGAAGCAAGACTTAACAGAGTTTAACGATACCCATTATAACATTTTATTCACTTTTCAAGTTCCATGGAAGATGGAGCTCATGAAATAACAAAAATGAATCCCTGATAAATAAAATACTCTGCAGTGATACTAATTTATTTGTAATAAAACGATTTGCAACTAACATAATTCGAACATAAATTGTGCAGTCGTCGCCTCATATCAACTATAAACCAAACTAACATTCGTTACAGTGCTAGAAAACGACCAATACCGTATCATCGACCAACACCATCACCACCATCTTCACCAAGCAGTTCTGAAAGCAGTGGACAGAGCGATTGGTCTAGTCCACATTCAAGCCGTTCTCCAACTCGGAGCCCATCTTATAGTCATTAATATTATTAGATCATTTAGTTTAATGAAGGGGCTCTAAGTCTAAGATGTTCCTATATGTATACTAAATCCAAAATGATTTGAATCTTTATTGCGATTTTTAGTTTGTTGACTTTGTCATCGGAGAAATTGCATTAATATTCGTTTTAATTGTTTTTCAGAATATAGCCTGGTGGCTGTTATTTTCACACTTGTCTAATTTCCTGCTCACTCTAAGCAATGTTTTGTGCCTGTATGTTTGTGCTATCAATTAGGTAAACAATAGATTTTGGTAAAATTCAGAAAGGCATAATCGAAAGAAGAATTGTTTCAGAAGCCAAGTTTTGTTCTGACAAGTGGGTTAGATCGAAAACAACGCATACTGTAATTATAGTAAATTATTATTGCCAAGCCTCTCCAGGCTGGTAAATACCTGTATACAGGATAAGTGAAAAATATCGGCCAGTTTAAAACGTGAATAAAATCCGACGGTGTCAACCAATCTCAATCTGGGCAATATTGAATATTCCAGAAATTAAAAGAGACAGGCTCTCATTTGCAGTTTTTAAATTATTTGCATTCGTAAAATAAGTCTCCGAATAATTGATTGCTGGGAAAACTCGTTTCTCAAACACCTCTTTCCCAACAGAACGCGGAAATTTTTTCGACTCAGAATCACCAAATGGAAGCTTCATTCTTCTAGTTTCTAAAAAAAAAAAAAAAAATTACAGGGATTAATTGACACGTTCAGATTTGATGCATGTTTTAAAACCAGCAGTTTTCTTCCTCGGCTACCCTGTGCGTACATATTATGTATGTAATTTTCTAGTCAACGGTATTCAATACTCATGAAAATGTCGAAGGATAGTTGTTGAATGTTGGTGAACTAATCAAAAGCAAAAAAAAAACGAAGAAAAAGTAAAATTTATTAGAAACAAACTTTACTGTTACCAAAGCACCAGCATACAACGTATGCATGTACCTAGTCAAGAAAAGGAATCACATCAGCAAATACCTTTATTGCCTATTATACACTGTTATTCATGTGATCCTAGTAGAAACTTACTATCTGCAGGTGTTAGATAAAATCGTCACCTACAGACATTGTAGTATATTTTTCAAATCATTCTTTTTATACTTTCCCACGCTGTAAAGCTGGAAATTGACCTGCAGTCTTGCAAAAGCCAATTTTGCAAATAACAATTATTCAATGTTTCTCATTAAAATTCCAGTAATATTTATAGCGACAGTATTCACGATTTTCAGTATAGTCTAAATATGTAAGCAATAACGAATAGAAATGAGGTTTGAACAATGTTATGCTCATATGAGATTCTAAGTCATAATTTTAATTTATTTCCATATTTATGTATTTATTTATTCATTCATTTATATTTATTATTCTAGTCATTTTTGTACTACTATTGTAGTTTTGTACGTTTTTTATATTTTTTTCACCCGATCCTCCGTGGATGTGTGTATCTATGAAAGATCTTTATATCATTTATCATATTGACATTTGATTTTAGCTGCAATACTTATGCTGTATAGATTTACATATTGTGTTCATGATATTATAATCAAATTGCCACATTCCATGATAAACGATAAACTATTCAACCAATATTAAGTTACATATATATTGACCAATTTCGCAACTTATTGTGATCTAATATTTTAGTGCAATGTTAAAGAACTCAGTCTCTTGTGTACATAGATAGTTGTAAGCATAGCAAAAGTCGTCATTGTAGTACAATTTATTCTATATGATTTAGAATTTTAGATATCACTCATGCATTATTTATTCATTTATTTATTATTCGATTATTTATTTACTATATGTATTGATGTAGCTAGTCACTCAACATAATTAAATTTACTAGTCCATTGCAGCCAGTGGATTAGTAAACGATATTCTCAAGTAATAAGAACAAATTTTCAATGTTAATTCTTTTTATAATACTCATTGAAAATTTCAGACTAATTGTTAATCTACGATATTATTTATTAAATGAAAAAAAAAAGGAAATCAGGCAGCATCTCAGAAGACATGTTAATAGGATAGTACCAATACTAATCGCAGATAACTAGACGTGATTTGATGACGTTTGAAAGTCACAATACATTACTACAGCATACAAGCTTACTGCGAAAGTATAGATAAAAGATCTGCATTAGGTAATGCCAATAAGAATCATTAATTACAAATTCGTTTAGACCACTAGTATGTATCTCATCTCGTAATTTGACTGTCTGGGTATGCTAATGGCTGTTCAATACCTTCTCGATATTATAGTTACATAACGTAACGAACGGATGCTCATTCTGAAAATTATTATCGGTTCTATTCGTGATAAGACACCTACATTACAAACACTTACATTTTATAAGAAATAAAGGAAAATGGAGCTAATCTGCTTTATAAACTTATAATTTTAGTTGATTTGAATGATAAAATGTGTTACAATATTAGATGAGCTTCCACGCAAGATAACAAAAACCATTGCTCTAATCTGCGTCACTGATTTATCTTGGAGCAATTATAAGACGTATGACTTCTTGATTGGAAGATGTGATTATTTATAAGATCTGAAACCGTATACCAACTTGTAACAGTTATAAAAAGCTAGTTCATCAATCATCACCTTAAGATGTATAATTATAAACAAGTAGCTTTTAAATGAACATGTTACAGTCGTTGAAACAAATATCTGATTATATCTGTAATATACTCTGTATTGTTGTTGTGTGAATAAATCAAAATGCTTTCAAATTGTACCGTTCATTTCCGTTCATTACAATGTCATATTCACAATTTGCCAATTTTCTAGTTCACTGCAGATAATCGTGGTGATCTTTGTACTTTATCGTGAAAAATATTTAATAAGGCTGCGCCTTGATGAAATAAACGTGCAATTATTTTCTCGAAAATTTCATAGATTTATTCTTTTTTGCATTAAAGTAGAGCTTGCTGAAAATTTCTGAACATCTTCTCCACAATCTCTAATAACACTCATAGTGTTCGAATTTCGAGAATCTCTCTACAGATAATCCGGGCTACTGGGAATTTTTACAAAGTATTTCCGAGTTTTACCATTTTCAGAGTTACTCATAGTTCCATCGAGATTTTATCATTCAAGTGACATTAAAGTCTCGTAATAAGATTCATAATATTCCAAATTTTGGTAGTAGCTAGCAAAAATGAAAGGAAGTCAACATCAGACCATAGTTTGATTCACACTATAACTATGTGGAATACAATTTACACCAAAGATGGAAATCAATCAGATGTAGTAAAGAAGTATTCAACAATATATTCACAGTAAAAATACGTACAAAAAACATTTTAAAGATACATTATGCTGCGATTATCATACAAGTTCCACAGGATTAAATAATTA
Organism: Phymatocera aterrima; assembly: GCA_963170745.1. Lineage (NCBI taxonomy): Eukaryota > Metazoa > Arthropoda > Insecta > Hymenoptera > Tenthredinidae > Phymatocera > Phymatocera aterrima. Next base: position 8,733,525 of record OY720663.1, read on the forward strand.
ATACATTCACCTATTTCAGGAAGACATTGGTAATTGGCATGCAACAAATTCACATAATAACATAAGCTTGAGGTTTCGAACATCTTAGAACGTTTGATAAAGATAATTCATGAGTGATATTTTGCTCACTGTTTAGTTACATAAACTGACGAACTAGATATTCAGGTCAGATGTTATGCTTTGGATTAAGATATCATTTGTGTCGTGCTAAACATATTTATAGAAAGAATTACCCGGGCAAATATTGTGCGTAAAATATTCAACATTCAACGTCTCAAAATTCACACAGGATTTTTAATGCTTTTACAATGCTAAAGTTTCAACTCCGTATCGTATATTCATATGGAATATAACTGATGGCATAATTTATAGGTTCTTTACTGTGTTATTGAAAATTTGTTCGTATACTATATATTCCAATAAATTATATCAATTTATTATAACATGGGGATAAGATATCTATGAATATTAGTAACGTCTAATAACATTTTATGCATTTATTTACGTTGGCGATCAAATTTACCAGGATAAACCTTCTGGGAAATAAACTCGCAAATTACATTCGGTTAATTTGCATCTATGGTATTATTGTAGGTAAGTTATAGCTTTTACCGTGAATAGATGTAATCAATCAAAGCATGTATGTGCATGAATATAAAATACAATGTCCGGTATTTCAGAACAGGCTGTTACAGCGTTTTGGAAAATATAGTCAAAAAGTTGTCTATGGAATGAGACAGCATCTAAGTTCACTGCATATCTTTAACAATTTGAACCTCGGTTTTAATCGCCGCTATTAACCATCAACGTTTATGCTCACAAACAATAGAAAAACAGTATAAAAAATAATATAATCTTCATTTGATTTTTCAATTCGCTTCTATTCCTTCCTATCTCTGTCTTGTGCTGCTTGTTTAGCTCTCTTGTTAGCCAAATATATTGACCAAAAAAATCCAATCAGATTGACCACCAGGACACGAAGCTATAAAAATGGTATCAACATGTGTGAATGAAACAGAAATCAGACGGAATTAACAGATTAGGAAAGTGCATATAGAAAATGGAAATTAGTCTTCCTTTACCATTGGCGGAATGAATGTGATGTTAATGAACTGGAAGACTGTTAAGTATTTCAGATTGGCAACTAGCACAGGCCAATATAATTTTTCCAACTGCGAATAAGACGCTTCGTGAGATTTTCCCTGGACGAAGAATCAGAAAAAGGAGATTGATACAATTATTAATCATCAGGTATTTCAGACCGTGAGATGACCACATACTTTTTATCACTGGGATGCGAAGCTTACCTCAAATCGGGCGAGCATGTATAAAGACAAAACCTGGAAGCATGGTGTATACAATAATCTTTCTACCAACAAAGTTCCGAGGGGATGAGTAGTAATTTGCCTAACGTACTGGTAGAAGTAATGCGGTACAGGACCGCCGAAAATAAGTCTGAAAAAATAATACTATTATAATTTATTATTTCTACTACGATATTTGGAATTCTATTTTCATATTATGTCCACACTGGCGATGAAGCGATAATAAATTCAACAGTAATGAGATACTCGAGTGTTAAAATTCACTTGTCAAAATTTAAATTGCAAATATATATTGCCACTTACCCAAATAATGCGAATGAAATAAGACTATCTTGATTAAGATATTTCCTTCCAGCTAATTTCTGCGATACTAAATTACCCAAAGTTGCAATACAGCAACTAAAAATTAGAAACAAAAATGTGTCAATGATGTCCAATGCCTATGGCGTTCGGTTTCTCATCAAAAGCGAAAGTACTCTGAACGTGACAATCTTCGAACACTAGTTGTTATGACGGATCTCAGTGGTTTATGGCTTCAGGCAATTGAAAAAGTGAATGAATAGACAATTTCGTCTATCTCTAACGGAAGCTACAGCCAAATCGGCGCAACAATTCACTTTGACTCTAATCATTTATTATTAAGCCACACCTGGAGGGGACATTGAAATTCCGACTTCATCATCTGGAATTAAAATTACTGATGATCGATTCTTGCAAATTTCAAATTCAATCTAACTCACATGATCGATTTCGTTCGAAATTGATATGCGAAGAGTTTACCGATGATCGATTTTTGAAATTTTCTAATTTCATCGAATGATCTCAATCCATTTCGTTCAAATTCAATTTCGACCACTTATCTACCTGATGAATACAATGGCATAGTCGTTTCCCAATAAAAGTAAAAAAGAAAAAAATTCATTGACCGGGTAGTCCACTCATATTCGTGTTTCTTGATAGAACACCATGAGAGCCATAATATAATATAAAATAGAAAAACATGTGCCGCTCGACTGCGTCAAATATATTTTTTGATTTTTACCTTGTAAGTGCTTTTGTTTTTATCGGATTCTCGTACAAACTCTGAAAATATGCGCCAACGAGTTCATAAATAATGTGTGTAGGTTTGGAAAATGCCATCTCGATTATTGGAGATCTATCTTGACGAAAATTGAATTTTTAATCGTAATTTATAAACTATGTTTATCCGGAAGAATATAAACACTTGGACACAGCTCACCACACTCGTCACTTGTCACCGATTGAATGAAACTTTGCACCCACTTTGCACTTGTCTGACAAGCTGGACGTGCTTTTACATGTATATATGCATTGCGTCAGTGCGTACAAACTTTCCGAGACAATATGCATACAATACTCGACTTTTTACCCGGTGAATTTTAAGAAGTTTATAAATAGACGCCAATTAAAACAGTGATCGATTGTATACGTGATTAAATAATTATTCAACTTGGTGCTCATGCATGTTCTTCAGAATTTAATCATCATCTATTGTTTTTTTCTTTCACCGAGTTTGAACTTTCCGGGAATATTTTTTCCGTTGGCTAAACTGCAAGCTAATGCATGTCTCGTGATAGGATAAATTTCGAACGTATGCGTATCGAATGACTTTCGAACGCCCATATTACAAAGTTCAAAATTTTGGATTGATACCAGCTACATACGTGTTCTTCTACTAGCCGGTTATCTGTAACTGAATTAAAGAATATACTGTGGTTTCATCATCAAATACAATTAATCCAAGCTATTTAAGCCTTATATGTTATCGGCCACTATCAAAACCGTCACGAGAAACTTTTCTACGAGACAGAAATCGGCGAAAATGGTTGTTCGACATCACGTAGAGGGTTACGAAAATTTTCACAAATTCATGGAAAGTCTTCCGAAAGATAATATTGTCCACGTATTATACAGCGGTACTAAACTACCCAATGGCACGAGCTGGTGTCCCGATTGCGTCGTAGGTTAGTCCACTTAAATGTCTACTATAACCTCAAATTTTTATCTCATTTTCATATTGTTTTGCGCGATTTTGTTGCATTCAACGTTATAAACGGCCAGGTTCATGATACGATGCTTGCTAAGCAAAAGCAGTCGATCGAGATTGCTTTTGCTATCGATTTAGAAACTGTTTTTGTTCATCGTGGGGGATGAGGACAATTCATTGAAAAATTGCTTGCCTATTTCAGCGGAGCCATTCATACAAAAGGGTTTGGAGGCTGCGCCAGAGAGTTCTCATTTTGTTCACGTCGAAGTTGGAGATAGAGCTTTGTGAGTGGACTGACCTAATTTTCCTCTTTAATTGCGAGAGACAATCTCTGTCAAAGTCTGTGAACTGTGTAAAACCGATTTTGAATCACTCCTAATTCACCTGATGCCTAATTGTAGTTGGAAAGATTTGAAATGCCCGTTCCGCACAGACAGTAATACTAAATTGAAAGTTTTACCAACGTTGGCGAGATGGGGAACTCAGAAACGTCTGGAAGGTGATCAATGCCTGGAGGTCGAACTCATTGAAATGTTGGTCACTGATGAAGATGAATAAATAATCACATAATATCTTTGTACCATATACATATATGATATATATATAAAACTGATGGATGATGTACATTATTACACTCTTTTTTATATGAAAGTTTTTCTTTCATACGATGTAAAAGAAGCGGAGAGAGTGTAGCAATAGCAGCTATTGGCTAAGTCTTACAACAACGATGAATTGTTCAATTGAAAAAATAAAAGAAAGCTCATATATTCTATCCTATTGATCTATCGCTAACATCGAACAGCATTATTCGATTCATTTGTAGACAAGACCGTAGGCAATGAGTTTGGATGAGTAAAAATATATTCATTTACTGGTACTTTCGTAAATGTAACATAAACAGACAACTTTTTACAGTACATGGATCATGAGCCTAATCACAAATCACCGAGACCAATTTGCATAGACGAGACAAGTTTGAAAATACAGACATGAGAAGATGAAAAGGTAACAATTATATACAACGTGATTTTTCCATTCATAAAGCCACAGACGTCATCCTGTTGTTTCATGACCTTCTGCATGATCCCAAGTTGCAGAGGCGAATCGAATGTTTCAGTTTTCAGCTAAAGTTAATGCCTCCGTAGCTATGGGTATTGGAGCTGTCATTCTGACCGAATAGTGAATCTTTTTGTTCCTCAGCATACTGTAGGTGTTATCGAAGATGACCGAATCTGAAAGTTAACAATAAAAAAAAAAGTAGTTGGTTGGTTTAAAAAAAATTCTAGCTCCAATCGCTTATAATTATCAACTTTGGCTATTAGTTGATATTTTTGACTCACAAGTGGCTGGTGCCTTGCAAGTAATAACACCGATTTCATCTGATTGATGAGCCGGAACTCTGTGAAGCGGTATAATTTCCGATTGTACTCCCTCGTCATTCTTCATTACGATTCCAAATTTGATATCGTGGCCTTCCGATCTGAATTCCCATCTGAAAATGAAGATAATTTGTTGTTGTTGGTTTCTATACTCGTTGCCGTATTAGAGGTATGATGACATTAGAAACAACAAATAATGAACTTCTATAAGTGTTAAAGCCACAGCGTTATATCTGTGTCATGGTGATGACATTGATTCTGATTTGGAGTTAGCTTTTGAAAATACAATATTTCCAGTTGTTAGTACCTCAAAAAACTGCCCTCCTCTGCAGTCAAAAAGTCTAAAGTGAGTTTGTCCCCTTTCTTAATGGTCGCTGTTGACAGGTCATCGTTAATTTTGTCCTTATCTGCCTTGTTCGTGTACATGTGCTTTGGGACTTTACCACCTTGACAGATCTGTAAATATTTCAAGCGGTTATTCAGGATCTATTTTTCTTGTAACCCTCTACAAGCTAGAATAACTGTTTCACAAACTTATGAGAAAAAATCATATTTTTTTAGATGCCAGCTATTTGGAATCCTTTGTAACTGTTTTTGCCAGGTTTTCCTGCGACAAAGTGAACTTGGAAATCTCGGGGGATTTCGGAAAAATGTTGAATTCATCATTCGGGAATTCAGGTTTAACTAGACCTCCGCGCGCTCGCATGTTCCTGAATTTCCATAAATAAAAGCCAGTTAATAAAAATAGACAACATCTTTACGTTGTGCATGTAGACATAACAAAATACGGTCTTCGTACTCTGCTAGAGAGTAAACCATGGTCTGGGAAACGTGTAACCCCCGGGGTATTTTCAAATTTACAACGACTGGACAATCTTTATTCTTCATTTTTTTTTTTCAATAGGTGGTCACAATATGACAGAACTTTCACATAGTCTGTCAAATATTTCGAATTATTGCCTTCATCCAGCAGTATTGAATTCTGAGAAGAATAGTCAATAACCTTGGTAATAAGTTTTGGATTTCCATCGGGGTCCGTCAAGTTACCACCGAAGTGTTTTGGCAATTGATCAGGCGAAATAGTTTTCAACAATGCAGGTTTCCATTTGGCAGGATCCGCTTTGTGAATTTGAATTTTCGATAATGTGTACTCATTCAAGAAGTTCTTCACTATGGAGAAAGCGAGAGCAAACACTTTCGGTGCTGCAAAAAATGACGTCTAGTTTAACGACTATGAATTAATATTCAATTTTACATATTATTTCATTCATAGATCCAATAATGCTTCACCGCTTCAGGTAGAGTTCTCTTACCATTTATTATGTAACACATCTTCAAAATTTCGGGGTAGTTTGCTTCGTACATTTGAATAAGCGCAATGACGACTTCTCCAGCTATGAAATAAGAAAACACACCGATTTCAAATATTGTTGCATGGTTGAGAAACGAATTTTCGTTCGAGTATATGCCATTGAAGTAATCAACGCGTTGATATAATTATGTCCTATCGAAGTTCAAAAGTCTAGCATTGAGACAAACCTGGCCGCCATGCGTATTGCCGTAAATTAAAATCTTCCATATCAAATATTACGGTTATCTGGTTAGCGATTTGTCCGTGTTTTTTGCTCTGCTCCTGACAGACTTTCAGGTATTCTTCCAGTTGATTTATCGTCACTTTCATCATATCATTCTTCGTTACGGTGTGCAAGATCCCGTACATGTCCAGTCCAGCAAATGGTGCTATCACAACTGCAATAAATAATGACACTCTAAATTTAACTCGGTTGTTCCTCTTTCTACCTGCACCAGGTATCAATAATACGATAATATTTACGAGTGCTCACGCCTTGTATTTTGATTATTAACGATTTACCTGGAGCTCCGTCTTTGTCGAACCCGCAAAGTCCGTGAGGTAAATAATCCCTGAACAACGGAGGTGCTTCCCATTCGTGTATCTGGTCCACCTGCCATATTTTCCTCCATTCCAAGGACTGAAAGTCATTTATAGTCGTTGAATACTTCTGGCAATCATAACGTGTATCAAGTATATCTACAATCCGATGTGCCATAATTCCTAATGATTATATTATCCACTTTCGAGCTGTCCCCTCCCCCGCCCCAGCCCACCTCTTCAATTAACTTGTCAAGGAAAAATATTGAATAGAATCTTATGTATTTTACCAAGTATTGTGGGCTGTTTGAGTTCAGAGTGATGGTTTAGAGTACGCAAATTGTTGACCGACATAAATTGTTCAGATTTTGTGCAACGCAAATCGTATCAAAATTTCAGTAGTACACGCCGCTCTAATTTCTTCTGTACCACTCGATTTTTGCAACAATTAATAACAACCGGCGTGTATTCCCTGCGCTTACAGTTGAATTGAGCCTCGCAATGGATATCTGAAAATATTTCTTTCTAATGCACGAGCGTTCGTATTTGCTGGGCAGTAGTTCGCCGGATCGCTAAACACAATAACAATTCTTTGCTCCAGAGTCCGATATACCACACTTTCTCATAAACTTATGAACTTTTTGGTGTGTGAGCGTGTGTAATAATTTTTATTTATTCACTTTCATACTCTAGTAGTGTGTCACAAATTTTCGTTACAAAAAATGTCGTGCTTGAGCTCTACAAATTAAATACCATACATATACGAGATACATATCTACAGCCAAATACTGTGCACGAAACACTAATTTCCAGCTAGAGTAAAAAGTAAGAGGGGCTATTACAGCTATTCTGCAATAGGCTACCGCCTCTGAATGCATCCTCGGAATCAAATTAGTATCTACATATGGGTACAGTGGGATCGTTCTGAAATTATAGTCATCGATGCCAACGAAAATAACTGCATTTAACAAATAGCTAACAGCTCACGCGGCAGTTTTTGACCACCTGCATCCCAGCCTAAGGTGATTGAGGTAAAACTGATATACATACATATGTAAAGTGTCCATCTTGCTTGAAAAATCAATGACAAAATATACGAATAGCCGGGACCTTGTATTGAATGAAAACGCGGCTGAGGATGACTATATACTTACATCTCTGAGCATCTTTTCAGCTGCGACTGCATCCCATTTCCGTGCTGAAACATGAAAACAGTCGCAATAACGAGAAGGCATGAGCCACGGAGCATTACATAGAATGGAATGGCACTCGATTCCATCCAGTGAAATGGTTTAATTATAGCGCAGCGAAGATGCATAAAGATTAAATAAACCGCACTCGTATATTTTCTCTAATTTGTTAGCTCGTTTGATCATTCGAGAAATTCAAACGACGGACGTAGATAGACAGTTAAACCTGTTTACATATATTTCGTTAAGTCGTGAAGCGGGATATGTCAAGATTCATAATTTCCAAAACCACATACTAGTGGGTTTGATTCAATCACGAAAGATAATTTATCCACGGAGATTTATGACGACCTATTAGTGACCGTATGAATTTATTCATTCTGCTAGAGCTGATGTGATTATATCTATGTGATACGGAAATTACAATTTATATTAAAGCATACCTCTGAGCCATCGTAGCAGAAAGTGATCGTCGTGATGCGGCTGCAAAACATCGCGGACGCTTCGCCTGAACTGTAGGAAAGAACATATCAATCGTCAGTTGATTTGTATTTTTTTGTTCATCAGATGAATGGAGGATTCAGTTATCATAAATATGGATATATTTGAACCTTAGAATATACATAGAGTGAATACTAGTTCAACTAGTGAATAGACTAAGGGATGGAGTCGCTCAGCGCTACGTGAGTGTGAAAGACGAAGGTAACAAAGGGACTTTTGAGTAATCTTTGACGTAAGAATGACGTAAGACTGGACATTGCAAGGAATCTAGTCAGCTAGCTCAGCAAAAACGTTAATTGATCAAAATTGTGTCAAGAATGTTGAATCCGTAATTGTTTACAGTTTAGTGCTTTTTATTCACTTGAGAAATTAGTTGCTCAATGTTCGCACCTACACCTGCAGTTGGGCAACTCCAGTGATTTGTGCGGATTGTGCAAATAGAGAACCGATATTTTAGTATAGGAGAACCCATGGCGTATGTTTTGTGTCGACGATGTATTACTTCATATCAATTTCATAAGACGTGTACGCATATGAGTTTAGCAATTCGCTCTTCAGGCTCTCAGTGCATGATGGCCAATCACCTGGAAAACCGGGAAAATCTGGAAAGGCAGAAAATTTGAAACGACCTAGTAAAGGTCAGGGAAAGCCAGGGATTTTTCTCGCGTCGAATGTTTTTCAGACATTTTTCGCAATAAAAATATTTTCCGTGGTCGAAATGTTTTTATCCCTCTTCTTGCTATACTAGTTGCAACAAAGTTTTTCCACTCTCGGAAATATATGTTAAATTAGCGTCTAGTATACTCCACCTGGAAAATTGTAAAAATGCACCTGGAGAAACCTATAGAAAGTCAGGGAATTCAAAATTGAGATTTGAGTGGCCACCATGTCAGTGGAATCCTGCTTCATTGCTAATTACTCATAAACAAGTTGAAATATCGTTGCGGTGCCTGCCACCTACGGTCAGGCCGACCTGCACATCGTCGGTAAAACAATTTTCGATAAATGATGATTATTGATTGATGAAAATTAAAATTCGCGAATATTGTAGAATCACCCTGAAGATTCAGAACAAACACTCAATATCTGCAGTGAAATTTGCGGAGACAATTGATCAAAGTATAACTAAAACTCTTTCCAACGTATATTAGTAGCTGAGGCCCACTGCCATGCACAAATAAGCTGGGCAAGGAAGCCACAACGGTAAGAGATTATAACTCTTGCGCTTACGAAAAGGAACGGTCGGTGTATCTAGATAAGTATGTGTTTACTTTATTATGTCATATAATAAATCGATTAGGCATTGCTTGCCACATTCATTTATGGTCTGCCAATCGCCTGACCTTTAAAAGTGAGAAGGATTTAAATACTGACTCCTGTTGACTTTGAAAGTTCTGAAATGTTACGCAAAAACTATCAACACATTTTGGCGATTTGACCAAAAATCTCAATCTAGCCGAAATAAGTTACAGCATGTCTATGTATATGTACTAGACGTCACACGGCAATGTGTGTGATGTGGTTTTGTACCTCTGATTGTGAGCAAACAATTGGTGCGGAACTGAGCATACCAGAAGGTTCTTCATCACTGATTGTGAGTACTTGCCGACGAAGAAATAAGCCGCAATAACTGTAGGGAAAGTTAGTGCAGATCATTAAAACGCGATATCATCGTGATTCGGTTTTTTCATCACCGAATATTTCTGAGTAATTATCCAAGCTTCGAAACAATTGATCAGAGATATTTTTGTGATTTTCATGGAACAGGTAATGAGGTATAAATTCGATACTGATACATGCCCCTGTTTTTGACGAAACTCACATTTTTTGGTAACCATATTTTGTGAAATGGGGCCGGATTTAGTCTGTGCAACTGAAAAGGTGGCTTCATAGACGTCTAAGGGAAATTACAAAAGTTTCGTACACTTCATCCATGGCTTCATGGCTGCGATTATATCTCAACTCATCCCTTTCACATCGATTGCCTTGCCACTCTTTACGAGCTGTTTTTCTTTCATATTACAGTAAACTCTCATTGCTTCCTGTGTGTATTGCCGACGATATAATCATGGAAAGTTGGTAACAACAAAGTATGGAACATGTAAAATGACACTAGCTGTGAAAGAACGGTGAAAGTCACTTCGAAACATCAACTCACTAATTTCATCTAACTATGTACTAAATCACAAAGATGTGTGTCAAAATGGAAGGTTGGTTCGATCGAATACCGAAAATAATTTTCTGGCTCGAAAAATTCGGTACCGAGCCATTCGGCGCCTACCTTCCTCAATGCTTCGTCGACGAAGTACCCCATGGAAAAAGTTAGTTGGCCGTAATTTAACTACTGGATGTTTGACGCCAGGCACAGGCGATGAAGTTTGAGACCATACCCGAAATTTCGCTGTTACTTATACCGACATCTAAATCTGTGTAACCATGTGGCAGGTAATTTTGAACAATTATTATGATCAAGTTATTCGTTCAATCGAGAGGAAACGAGAGAAAGACGCGTTCGCGTGCTTTCCATAAATTATCATAACTGGAGCGATGGGCGTTTCAATGTCCAAAGAGCGTGATGCAAGGTTTTTCATGGATATGTAGGTGCCTGCATATGCACATTTACATTTTGCAGACTATAAGCACTTGCATCATTATAGCACATAAGTTGATTTAGGCCTGCGTTTCAGATTATGTTATAGTGAAGGTCTAAAATTTCACGAACCGAATTAATATCAATTATGTGCAAGGCTGAATTATCGGACCACTTAGCAGTGACCGAATTTCCCGAAGATTTTCCAAAGATTTTCCGAAAACAGAATTTCGTGTATCTAACGATCTACATTGATAATATAGAAGTAATAAATTCAGAAACGATTCGGGATTCAAAGTCGAACAATTTTCGAAGATCGCTATGGGCGGCTGCAGAAAACCCGAAGGTTGCTTATAAGGAATCTTAAAAAATAACCAATGTCCCAGTTTTTTATTCGCTAAAAATCAAGTTTCGTCAGAAATAAGTCTTTCGAACATCAGTTTACTCTTTCACAATTGGGGACGTCCTATAGGCAACTCTTATAGTTTCATGACGTCTGGGTACCAAACTTAGTGTTGAAACATATCACTGTCGCTATTCTGTAAAAACAGTTCTCTTACTATGAATATTCGATTGAAAGCATGTTTCAGAAACAGTTTCCGGCCACTTCGTACCAAAACAAGTCAGAACTATTCATCTCAATTGCTATATATATTGATGATTTTGGAATTCATTATTTCAACTATTTAGTATGTATGGTAAAGCTAAAAGACGTATTCATATATCTTTTGTGAAAAATTGAAATGCTCGCAATTTCTACACGGATATGCCAAAAGAGAGTCGAGATATACAACATAGATCCATTATTCACACATGCCTGAGTTCTTGCATGCTGAGTGTTGCAGAAAAAAATTATGGAAAGTAATAATATAGGAAAGGCGCGTGTAACTGCAAGCAGCATGTATTGATACACACGTATGTATACGTGCACACTTGAGGTTCCACACGGTTTTTGCGTAAACCCCAGTTAGGCGACGTTATAACAGGCGTAGTTAAGGGAATGCCTCACACGGTTAGCATCGCAAAGAACTTCCGGATGTGAAATGATGGATTTTATATTTGTTCAGAGCCTTTCAATCTCACATTATGAAATGGCAGCCGAAATTCTTTGTTATATTCCTTTTCCTTTGACGACTTTACATAAATGCAGATGAACCACGGATCTCACTGACAAGAGTGAGATTTCGGCTGTCCCGGAGCCGACGATTCGTTGATGACGTGCTTATTATAATCTGTATAGTCTTGGACCTTAGAAAGCTGAACGAATTTATGTGCTAAGTTTTTGTCCAAAAGGTAATATGCCTAATGATATCGTTCATACACTCACTTTCCGCAAGAATTGGACGAGAAGAAGTAGGCTAGAAAAGAATGACCCCGCCGCATTATCATGGCTGCAGTTAAAAAGAAGAAACTGCATTACGAAACTTTCAAAAGTTATTGATTATTTTTAGCGGATTGTCATTCAACCGATCCGTCTAACTGTTTGGAGAAATTTATTGATAGTTTTTTAGCGATGATTATAAGATAATGGCCATGAATTTTTGGACGGAATTGCAGCTGAATTTTGTTTATATATAGGTATAGGTATATATAGGTATGTATGAATAACTATCCGCCGAAAATCAGGATCTGTACGTGATCTCGGCATTTATGCGGCTGGGCGAGTCGAACTGACCTATCCATTTCCGAATTACGCAACGGAACACGAACACGAAGATTATTATGTAATACAAAGGCAATTAATAGCAAATCATCTGTACATATCTGCAGTGATAATCATTTTTCTAACAATAGTTTCGCCTATCTGATTCATGATCATTGTTCAGTACCGAGGATTATCATATCATATAAGAATCTATCCCGACTTGACAGCGATGTAATTACTCTCAAACAGAAAGCTGAGTGAAAGTCAAGCTGATTGTATAGAACAACTTTACACACGGATACTTAGAGTCAATGTACTACCTATCGTTTTATTAAAGAGTTGACGATGTAAAAGCAAGTTCCGTTTTAGAGAAGCCGCTCTATTCGAAGAATGGAATATACCCAAGTTATCCAGAGAGAAGTTAGTGCGATGACGCGGTGAAGCAAATGAATATCGAAAGTATGAGAATCCGTGAACGTTACGCATTCTAATTAGTCTTGATTGGAAGTAACGATTGCGGAATAAGGACTGACTGATAATTCTCACCGCAGAAGCTAAAAGTCGTATAATACCTGTGTGTGACCTTTAGCAAGATTATCAATGTGCTACAAGACATTTCTCCTGCTCCTACAGGAGGATGTTTTCTTATTTTCCATTTCTAGCAACCTTATGAATAGATACTAATGAAAATCAGCCGATGAGCACAAACTCTTATGAGTTTATAACGAAGGAGACAAAGATCCGAATCAACGTTGGGTTTCCCTGAATAAGAAACGGAGAAAATGGGAAAGTAAAGAATCGGAAGGAATGAACAATAATTTTCAAACATCAAATTATTTGTTCAAAACGAATTATGAACTGTATACATTATCGACAAATATTCATGCATCAATTGCTATTACGTCTTCGAGTCGTACATACAATCGCTTTGCTATGAATGTAATTAATTTTACAAAATGATTACTCAATTTTGAATGAACTCAACAGAAGCCAATTTATTGTGAAATAGTTAATTAGTCAGTATAGGAAAGTTTTATACTTTCAAAATGAAATTACCATCATTAGATGTAATAAAACTTCCCGCTCAGACGATGCATTCTGGCACAGAACTCAAGTTTGCATAATTCGTAATCTGAAATTGAAGATTTGACAAAACCTGGGACTTTTTTTCGAAACCTATCAAAACTATTCAATTGATGTAGCTTCGATCCTAACTGAGTTAATCTCCATTTATTTATCTATTTAGATAACGTCGAAGGAGTTGTACAACGATCAATTAGGTAGAATAGTATACTGTGTACGTGTACCTAGGAGGCAAAGTAAGTCATATAAAGGCGAGCGTAATTTGCAAATACGTGAGGCGTAAAAGACTTTGCCTCCTTAGTACACACGATATTTTATATAACAAAATCATGTTTACAAGTCTTTTCACGAAAGGAGGTGAATGATCAAAGTAGAGAAAATGTAGGCAAGTGCGCATGCGCATGAGTTACAGATGCTAGACTCAGGCGTCGAGCAGTCGACTCGTTTGTGTACAGTTACGCAAGAGTTGAACGCAAATGCGCATGTGCGGAGTACAATAATGGGCATTTTTTACTCCTAGGACTTAAAAGTGCCCTTACTGTACTCCGCACATGCGCATTCGTCGACTCACTTTCACCGTCGCTGAAACAATTACTCTACGTACCGAACACAAGCGTGAAAAGACGCGTTTAACGTGCTTGCGGTATATGGGAACAATTACCTTCCCACTTGACGACCCAACTTGAATCTTCAGTTTACAATTAACGAACAATCTATCGGATTTAAGGAGCAAGGTGAAGGAAGTTGCAATAGCGAATGGGAGTTAGCATATTAGAATGAAATCACAGAGACGGTGGCCATAGAAAAATTCAATTCAATTCAATTATCGACCAGAAATATTTCTGATATAAAATTCCGACTCTCTGAACCTGGCTAGGAACTCAAATTCTGTTATAATTACATAATTATACAAAAAGATGATACATCCCGGAGGCTATAACTTTTTTATACCCTCATACTATGATACTCCAAGGCTTTTTCTTTATTATGATTCTTGATCAAGTCGCAGCAGAGACTGAAGGTCACAAAAATAACCCCACCCATCCACAAACTTGATACACAAGTTTCGTAATATCAAGAATCGCAGCATATGTTTAATTATTATATACTCGTTCGAAACGCGTGGATTGCAAGGTTCTAAACACCTGGAATGTACAGGTTGGTTTAAAATCCGCCTGCATAACTACAAAAAACGCGTGATAGCAAAGTTGGGAGTCTCATGTTGGGAAAAGAAGACCTATACCTATAGATACTTAGATCCGCGAATAAGTCTTATGTTCGCTCAACTCCGTGTTCTCTCGAAGATTGGACATTTCTTTCTCATTACTATTCTGCCCGTCAATATTATCGTCTGAAGATTTCCTCTCGGTTTGTCCTCAACATATTCAACGCCCTGTACCTACGAAGCAACCAGCACAAATCTATAGTGGCTGTGGCTCCAGCGTGCCTTGATACGACGCTTTCGGTGAATGCTTCGTAGAGAATTTTTCAAATGTTTCTCGTATTCAAATCGCGTAACACCTGGACTATGTCATGATCATTGACATACATTTCTACATGCCGGTTGCGAAGCGGTCTGAATACGCCAATCTTACACAAATCACGATGATTTATTCCGTAACAGTGGAGTGAAATTATGCTGTCAGTTACTAATTGATATACCATTCTTCTTCATGGAAGTCTTGACAATATTGGCCATAAAAAGTCACGCAATGTCCAGGCCACGTAATGATCAGAGGTCTTGTGACAAATTTATGGTATTATACGTCAAGGATAACAACACCGACAACAATAAACGCCTGATGTATGCATTTTTCTTTGTATAATATTTTTTGAATTTGCGAAGTAATCCAGTCTACTGGTCGATCGATCGTTCACTTCAAAATGCAATATACCCCAGAGATATTTGCAATAATAAATCGCAGGGCTTAAATCTTTCGCAAAACTATTTGGCAAACCGTCAATTATAGTTCAATATTTTTCCCCGTCTCTTATTGGTGCTTCTTATTCTTATCTCGTTTACAACGTAAGCCTTGTTGGAATTTACTGCCCTCATAGTCGTAAATATTAAATATAATCGTACACCGAACGCGGGAAGAAGAAAGTACGTTCGGGCTCAGAAAAATCGAACATTTTAAAAACAGAATGAACCAAGAAATTTACTGACGAGACTTCCCGCTATTTTACCATTCAATTTGAAATACCAGAAACTGATGTGTGTTCACAGACGATGTTGCGTCTCGAAACTAACAACGATATTGTAGATACCCATTGAAGAATCAACATAATAACTCACCTTCATCAGAGCAAAGACTTGATCATCGGCTAATCCGAGCGCTGGTGCCATCCTCACAGATCGATTATTCAGACTGTTTGAACAAAATATTGAATATCTAATACTCGAGGTAACGGATCATACCGAGCTTGATCGCGAAAGGGATGGAAAAGGTGGGAAATCAACTAGCAACAAGTTTTTTATACCGATATTTATATAACGCTAAGGCTCAACAGTGGATCGTTGCTGCTCAATCTCAGACTACTTTTCCTCTACTATCGCTTAGACGTATGCAATGCCGTTCCGTTTGGAATCGTAAACCCCACTATCGAGATTTCTGCTGGTCGTCGATGAGTGGGTAAAAAGACCACGTGAAAGCCTCGGTTCAGCGTTTTGTATTCTTTGGTAACTCGCGATAGAGCTACGTTCACCGTTCGAACAAGTGCAAAAAATAAACTCCGAAAACTTGTCTTTAGAATGGATATAACAGGTTCCATAATCCCATACCAATACCTACTGACAAATTAGGAGAATGCCTCTAGGGTTTTAAACGTGCGGAAGTGAATGACCTTAACGTGCAAACCATATCAAAAGGACCATTCAACAATCACGCACGATTCCAGGGGAAGCGGAAGATAATTTCTGACGAAGTATTAGAAGAGGGTGAATTAGGGCAGGTCTACGTGGGAAGACATGCCTGCGGAAACGCACATTCGAATGAATAACGAAAATCTGTTGCGTTCGTGTATTTTTCAAATCGTCCGTCTCGAGATATTCAGAAAATATTCTTCTAAGATTCATAAGATACAGATTGATTCAAGAACGCAATTGCGAAGTCCGATTGGACTGAGATGGCCTGCAGTTTTGTTCTGGCGTGAAATGAACAAAATTCGAACAGATCTGGAAATTCTCGAACGCAGACCAGCCCGCAATGTATCTTAAATTCAAATAATCGGTAAGCTGCGCGACGAGTTCCTATACCTGCGTATGATGTAGGAATAGAAAGGCAAAATGTCCTGGCTAGTGCCGTTCTCTGTTGGAATTTGTGCGTACTCACTAGGAACTGAGAGGTTCAGAGAACATAACAACAACAACAAGAGGAAAAAAAAATAGGAAATTGATAATCGATTGAACACTTAGTTTTCACGCGCACCGCGAGGTGCCAACAGCAGTGGCTCGCAGAACTCGCGGACTGCGGAAAGTTCTTTCATACTAGGAACACGCGCCGATGACCCGAAGTGCCCGAAGTAAACAGGAAAATGTGTTAGATATTCTCTTCTTTCAAAGGAGACCTGCACCTCGTTAAGGTCCAATAGCTATTCTAGTAATTTTTCACATTCTAACTCTATCGAAAGCCACAAATTCGTCAGAAATAACGGCTAATGGGTGACGCTCCGTATAACTTTATAGTCTTGAGATTTTTTTCAATACAAAAACTTCACCACCCGCTAAACCGTATAGTTGTCAAGCAAGTTGTGAACAAGAAATGCTGCACTAATTGACGTGCGTATGCAACGTACGTCGTTTTGACTGCTTTCCACGTCGACATCGAGCTCAATCGCTCAGAGAAGAAAATTTATCGCTGTGAGTTTATTATTACGCTACATGCGCATTCGTATTATTTCACATACGCTGTTTCGTTTCTCGAGACGGCATCTTATACACACACTTATTTATAGTCTCTTCACGTATATGATTGTTTGTAATAACTATTCTTTCGAGTTTCTAACGATTCCTTGACCCATTCCTATGCTCCAATAATCAAATAATGTGTTACGCGCCACTGGGTCAGATTTTTGGCTTCGACTCTAATCCGAGTTGAATCTATGAACTTATAGGTATGTACTAACATAAGATGAAATGTTCACATGTGAATTCGTATGCTATGATTTGCTCGCGCCCTCCTAGTTCAAACCCTGCTTCAGTTCAGTGCGTGGCTTTTGAAGTGGCGACCTAAAAGATCCTTGTACCCGTGACATTGCTTCCAAAAATACACACCCAGAAGAGGAAATAAAAAGCACAACAAACCACAGAATGGTTATGATACACGCGATGACGGCGGCAGGATAAGTGCGAGTATTCTGACGGTTCTCGCCAAACATAGTCAACCCAGAAAGACTCGAGATAAACAACATGTTTGAGAATAATATTCACATTTGACCCTCAGCTGACTGTAATTGTCCAGGAGAATCTGAATTGTGCGGGTAATACGAAACACCTGAATCCAATTGAGTCACTTTATGAACCTCTTTAATTCCGTATAGCTTTCATTCCATTTCAGGAAACGAATACAAATTGTACTCGTTGATACAATATCCGATTTATTAACAGAGGAAATTTATCGCGAATATAAAGAATGCAAAGTTAACGAGTGATCAAGCATTTACATGACGCTAGTGTCTGCCACTTCATACTCTCTTCGTCACAGACCTTTGGCTTTCTCTGATTTATTAGATTCGAACGCATTCAATTATTACGTGATATTGGAATTATAACTACTCTTGAAAAACTTATTCTCTTTCCTGTGAAACTGACAAAAAGAGGATATTCTATTTCTATTCTCTCTCCCGCACGTCCCGAATCATGACGATACTAAAAATTCACCTCTCGAAGCAGGATATATTATTGGAATGGCTTCCAAGTTCAATTGGTAGAATTAGTAATTTTATTTGATTTTTTATGTTGACAATTATTTAGTCGAGGAATGAATTCGAATTCGTTATACAAGTTATCTTTGATGTAGAAAATTATACGTGCGAGCCCCGACACTTCTTCAATTTCACTCTACGGCGATAATTTTTATTCATTTGCGGGTCATCTGCGACGAACAACAAAGATGGTTCATATTTCGCTTCCGACGACAAGTTGCTACAACCGTTTTTTTCGAATCCGTTTGAATATTGACATCCCGCTTTAACAAGGCAAATCATTCTATATGTTTTTAGTACCCATACGTACACCGTGTTACATTTCACACAATAATTGGCAGAAGCATCGGTACGCACGACCTCATATATCTTGTGGTGTACATACATACATATTGTGCAAATGAAATGATCTGAAAACTGGAAATCATTTGACCCGATGTATTTGGTTTTCCGTAACAACTCCTATGTATATATAGATATACAAGTGATAGCATTATGTTAGTGGAATCACTGTCATCATCTTTCGTAATCTGTGCCCAACTTCAATCCTGAAATTCAGTCGAGATTCAAGACTGCAGTTATTTCTGTGGCCAGAATTAGGCCGCCTTCACGTTTGGCGGTAAATTTCACAGACCGTGTTGTGTCAAAGGATTTCAAAAAAAGCTTCTAGCAGTCTTGCCAATATAAAGTTTGTCGTGAACAGCTGCGATAAATGGGCTCTCGGTGTTTCAACCTGCGTTTGCTAAATCGGTAATAGTTTCGTACATATTAATGAGATCGCGAAAAAAGTCTTATCATCACGGACTGGCAGAGATTTGATGAATCTTCGTATCAAGCTTCCGGGCTAGTATCGTTGCACATCAGCGCGTAGGTAGTTTTAAACCGCGAACATTTTTACGGTAACAGAACTTTTATTTGTATGTAGGGCATCCCAGACTGTTGGCCAGTTTCGGATCGGTACCCCATCATCTCAGTTATTCAAGAGATCTGCATGACAATTTTTTCAGTGTTTTCAGCCAATAAACAATTTCTTTTTTATTGATTTGGACCTGAAATGAATTACCGACGGATATCATATGGACAGCACTGTGCTCAGTTAATTTTACTATTTCATTGGAGCAACTGTATTGTAGTAGAATTGACTGGTGTCCCAGGCTGTTGTGTTTGCTGTATAATTTGTAAAACTCCAAATTACTTTTGCGAATGTAAAACTGACATACGTTGGCCGTTCAGACTACCTTCAAGCGCGTAAAATTCACTACCATTACACCATGGGACGTAATTCAAACAGAAAATTATCGTTATTGTACCATCAATATTTATTATTTTAACTCTAATAATTTCACTTGCGTCCGGATATGAATCTGAGAACACTATTTTTTCCGTGTATATGTATTCGTACTCCTCTGAAACCACATTTTGCCCTCCCCTTCCTAAACCTCCCAGTTTATTCGATTCGTTAACACCAGATTTACAAATTACTCGATATCTTTCTGAACCAGATTTCCTTATAATTTGTTCATTTGTTTCAAATTCATTTGATGAATTAAAAAGCCGATAAAATTATCTATATGTATGCCCGGGGATAATCCAATTGGAAGCCTGCAAGGAAATGTGGAAACAGGATCGAATCGTTCGCAGGGCTTCCGTTTTTGAGCCGTTTATTTTCATTTTCGTTCACAAATCTTTCCGTAACGTACCAATCTTCACGAGTGGGAGCTATGACGTTTCAAAATATGTGTCACAATGGGTTACCAGAAGTGAAGGAGACCCAGACTCTATCTGTTATTTGGCCAAGCGCAAATTGTTTAAACAAAAATTTAGCCATTCGTCGTATACCTATACATATAAATTGCGGTATTTCCCATGCTAATAGACAGTCGTAACGGCAGCCACAGTATGTGTCGAAAGATTGGCTAAATTCTTCAGGTATACTAATGAATTCTGTGTAGATATGCATGCTCGAAAGAGTGTGCGATAAATCGAAAGAGAATACTGGTATTCTGGACAGAAGCGCCTGTTAATAGGGAATCCGAGTTGCGTACGCGTAGTACGGTGTGAACTTTAGTAGATGTCGATCTACCGCGGAAGAGCGGGATATAGGAACACTTATCCGTAAGCTGTACAGTACTGAATAATTAATTGCGTGGAAACCAAGCAGGCCGGTAACCCCTTTCAGATGTGAAGGCAGAAATTATGCATACATAATTAGAAGGATACACTGTTACACAACTATATGGTCATGTCAGTTGCAAGCTAAATATAGCTATTACGATATGGTATCGCGTGCCTTTCTGAGCAAACTTTTTTCAACGTGATCATATTTGGCGTAATTACAGACGTCGCGAACTTGACTTCATCCTATTATCCTGACTCAGTTATCATATTGCGGAACGTTCGCCGTTGAAACTTGATATTCTATTCTCATTGTTTGGAACTTCATCATCGACTACGTGTCCCTGCATCTGACGTCGCCACGTTTTCGTAGCTTCAATTCCGCGGAGTCGCAAACGATCGCGACATGACACAGAGAATAGAAAACCTAAATAGATCAGACGACGCCACTGAAAAATAGGCAAGGGGTGCCCTGGCCGTGACTTCACCTTTTACTCGGAGTGGTTGCACCCTGGACGATTGCCACGTCGCGAAACCAGAATTAAACCTCTATAGCTTGAATCAGCCAATATACGACTGTCTACTGTTACGTAGGACGTAGGTGATGACTAATATCTGAATATCACTGATATTCTATGTTCATTGTTGTAATATAGTTAAACACCTATAGAAGATAGAAGTATGAGAACTTCGATTACCGGTACATTTCAAATCATTTTTAACGTGCTTCTACAATAACGAATCCATGAATAGATGCTACGTAAGTGAAAAATTTGGAAACTTCCCTCGCCACCAATACAATTCATTATTTCTGCAATTCTTGGCCTTCTTTTTCGTTTTTCACCATGAGTGTCCGGCTGCGCTGCAGTTATTTGTCTCCCTCGCCTACTTCTCAATATTTTGGGATAAACAGTTTTCAAAGTACCTTTCCATTACCGTACAGGTATGCCTTGAGTATACCTACGTCCATTGGACTTTGACAGCAGTTATAGTGGAGTCGACTTTTTTGTGAATATATAATCTCTTGGTAGTGGTTTCAGTTCAGCCGTCATCAGCCTCTTCAACGTTGAAGCATTCAAAATAGGAAACAACAATTGCATAAACAATTGTTTGCAATAACTTTTCGTCAATCACTCACCGTGAATACGTAGTACAGAGAATAACAATCCCCGCGCAACGAGGAATAACCATTGGCTTCAATTTGAGCAATTGCTAACGAAGATCAAAGAATATATAAGAGTTCTTCAGCAACTTATAAAACGAATCATCATCGCTAGAAGGTTAAAACTTCGGTTGAACTGTTCACAATGATTTCTACTTACGACACACATGCTTTACAATTGTATATATGCGTATCGCGTCTCTTCATTGTATCGCCTATATATTACTGTACCAGCTGTTGAAACCTTCGAGTTATAGCTTCTCTTTTGCGAGGTGCTATTCTAATGTATCGTATTCAATCATCGATTTCAGGATTTTTGGAAGTTGCAAGTCTGCAATTCGACTCGACGTAAAGATACATAATATATTTTTCGATTTCCATTCTTTGCTTTTTCTCTGATGTTCAAAAGTTGCGGTGAAATTAGAAGTATGTGCCTGGTATGTGCCCGACGTGTTCAATGTTTCAATTGTTTGAATCGCAAACGTAAGAATTCGTCTGATGGCCTATAGCGTGCGAACTTTATTTACAATTAGTATATGGGATTTCTATTTTTTGATACATCACGAAATGGTATATAGTTGATCACGATATGTTACAGTGCTCCGGAAGGACAGCTGTTGCATGCTTTAACAGCTGACATAATCGACAATCATTGTTTAGCTTTAAAATATACAAATTTGTTAACTTTTACATGGGTAGCTCCCGGAATCTTGCTAGTTACCATTAATATCAGATGAAATATACATCGTGCACATCGCTCCTATGTAATATGAGCGCAATTTCACGTCAAGAGCAGAAAATAAGTGCTTCTGCATTCAACCTCGGTACACGTGTTTTTTCGCCCACGAAGATCGGATATACTCGACAACTTCGCGCTCATGCTCGTGCTTTCAAAGAAGACAGAAAAAACTTTTCGCATAGTATTTGCCAGATATTGTGAAACAAAAATTAACAGCTACGAGGCCGCAGGCAAGCAGGCACCAGCGGTATTACACTTTCGGCTCGTCGTAATTCCGAGGCCATCATGCCAAATTCAATAGCCAGTGGTATGATAGCAGTTTGTAAGACAAAATATACAAGTAAATATAGTTAAAGAATTGAATTTACTATGCTTTGCCCTACGGTGCCAACAAATAAACTACATTCGGGGGTGAAGTTTCAGTTGAGTCGCGAACCGATTCGATTTCTCCCACACGATCCTAAGACGATCCCAGTTGAAAATTATTAAAAAAACTCGAGTTGATAATCAAGGATTACAGTGAACACAAAATATTTTCTCATCGCTATGGGTTGTATACATGCAGGCGATGAAAACTGCATGTTTAAAGTTTTGAATTGCTCATAACATTCGCATTTTAGTGACGTACGAAATCTACCGTACATTGCTATAACCGTTAGAGTAAGTAGTTCATTGACTTGAAATAATCTCCACAGAGTCTGTGTCATAGACTGTTAGAGATCTCGCGGCACGGCGTCTACCGCGGACTCCACACAATCTGGGGTTTGAATCGCTTGGTGTTAATAACAAGATTTTCAGTAATTGGTATCATTTTCACACCCAATCATGTAAAATTTCTAAATTTTGTACGCCAGTCCTCGCACAGGCCGAAATAAACGAAAAGTATGGAATGGGGTGACCTGACCTGCAACAATTTTTCAACATCTCCCAGCAGATTGGACTGCATTTGAACGATTGTTCGTTCATAACGAGTACAAAATAAGGACGAAAAATTAATTTTCGCCGATATCTCAAGCACGGTACAGATTCTACGGGAAAAAGCGTTATTGTCGAGAATGTAGAGGTCTAAAATTTCGACGAGAAACGGTTACATTATGTATATCTTTTTCGTAAAAATGATAGATTTCAGTCCTTCTCAACGCCGGTGTCATCCTAGCACTCTCGAAAGTGCTGCTTCTCCCTGAATTCGGACATGGTACATGACGTGTTAGAAATCCGCTAGCGTGACCGGGGGACACCTATGGAAGTAACGTGGTTTTACAGCCTTATACGATCAGAATGCCGGTATATCGTTATATTACTATAATATATCCGGGTATTATCTGTAGTCTGGAATTAAAGCGCGGGTTCATACAGTACCGCTGTTGTAGATGATTTTTGAACTCTGTCCATCAATCATTGCCTGGATTTCGCAGCATTTGTTTTATTTGATCCGACTCTCGATATTGTGATTTTATTTTTACAATTCAAAAACAAGGAGTAGGAGTCAAAGAAGAAAATGGAGAAATAGAAGAAAAAGAAGAGGATAACAAGAGAAAGATTTATTTAGCGGTGATCATATAACGGCAGCTTACGTGTTTAAATTTTATTCACGGTATTTCACTACTGAAAATCCTTCAAGTTTTGTGCGTTTTCTTATCTGACTATAAAATGAGAAATTTTATGAATTCAGATTTTATGAATGTACAGATGTGAAACACAATGGGATTGCGTAACAGCTGGAACTCGTCACCGAGCAATACAAATTCTGCTATCCGGTAATATTTTTGCGATGGATAAAACCTCCGCAGTCTTTCCTGTAACGTTTTTATTGTCGGCAATAATAGAACGAAAGTACAGTTATACAGTATGTCCGAATTTCATAGCATCTATATTCCATACGCACATTATTATACGCAACGGCGGCGATTGGCTCTATCATATTCCCGTCTATGCGCATACTTATCGTGTAATTGATTTCATCTTCAGTCGCAAGACTGCAGTTATTCCACAGATTTAATTGAGAAGATATAATCATATAATAAATAACGTCCGCAAAAATTCCAAACAGTCGGTCACTCGATCGGTTCTCAGTTATCACTGATTCGTTTTCGGTGCAGAACGGTCATAAAATAATTATTTCCGATGGATCCTATGACATACATTATGACGAATCTTACATGCAGGTATTTTTCTCCAAAACACGGTAACTTGGTCGTGAAACTTCAGAGCGTAAATAAGTGAGTTCTTTATATAGCTGACGTGCAGCTATCGAAAAACAAGAACAATGAATACAAGTTCGAAGTTTGTTTTATATGACCTTCGAAATGAGATTCGACGCAAGTTAGGATATCATTATATCTTGAATTAGGACTATTGTGGATTATACATATGGGACATTCCACCAACCAACTCCCCCAGTGTTAAACCCCGACCATCTCGAAATTGAAAATTGCGTCCAGATTTTTTTTAGATTTTCTTATTTAGCCGTTTGTTTTTTCTAATTTTTCGAAGTTGATTGAAAAAGCCCCCATTGACAAATCTGAAGAAATTATCAAAAATCCAGTGGACGACATAGACTTTTTTCTATTTTTTTTCACTCGTTTCGGAATTGCGAAATTTCGAAATTGATCGCGTCACAGAGATTAATTTTGGGTAATGTCGTATGAGAAACATTGTATGAATGGGATAAAATTAAATGACCTAAATTTATCTCACTTAATTCGTAATTTCGAAATTACGAATTAAGTGAAGAAGAAATTGGAAAAAACATTCTTCCCACATTTCTGAAAATGAAATGGGGGCTGTTCTATATCATCCACTGGATTTTTGAAATTTTTTTCAGATTTTTTAAAAAGCGGCTTCCGCAATGGGCTCCAAAAAACTATAAAAAATGAATAGCTGAGCAAAAACATCTGAAAATTAATCTGAACGCATTTTTCAATGAGCAGAGTGTTGGAAAAAAATCGGAGATGATTTCGAAATGGTAGAGGTTCAACACTGGTTCAGTTCGCGTGGGGACCTTTCCTTTCTCAAAAACTTCAAGCATCGACATAAAAGTCAAATTATTATCGTAATGCACAGGAATAAAATTATAGCTGTGATGAGTTACGAAAACATTCCAAATATTTTCGTTGAATATTTTCGTCAATTTCGGTCAAAATATTGTCTGATTACGTTAAAACAGCTAATATATGGGCATCAAATTTCAATTCATCAACAGACAATGAGAATACGATAATGCAGGTTTCAAGTATCGGGGATAAAAATAGACGAACATATAAAAGCGTGAACACAATCTAAGAGCGCCTTGTGTTGAAATTGCAAATCATGGGCAATAATCTGGTCGTTTCAACTCAAGTGCCGTTGATTAGAACGCGACGTAACAAATATGTTCTGGAGTACTAATGCTACCGTACCATATGATCTATCCGTATGCGGATATATATGATTGGCTTCATTTGGCTTTTTTTTATTACTATATCGCCTCGAACTTGGAATCTGCGCGCGCCTGCGTCTCGTTCGCCGTTTTCTTATCCATATTATCTAGGGATAAATTACGTTCATTTTTCTGTCTGCCAGTATAGAAAGAGAAATAAAAGCCGACCGAGAAGCGAACTGAGGCGAGAGAGATGCCCGACCACTTGCGGAATACTTGCAGTAAAAAGAATAATTATAATACTACATACATACATACCTATTGTGGATTCTCACTAAACTCAGGCTATTCGCCACCAACGATGCCGAGTTCGCTTCGCCGTTCGCCGCGTAGTCTGCGATGTGGGCAGGTTCGTTAGTTCTCGGTTAATCTCGTAGATTTTCGGCGCGTCGTCCGTCACTTGTTTTGAGTCCGGCGAGGGACGCGGAGCTGTTGTCTAACGTTAAAGTTAAACACAATGGTGGTGTAGCCCAGACAGTCACTGTGATTAATACTGTGATTACACGAATAATTGACTCCGATTATTACGGAACAAGCTATGCGTCAACACATAGTTAACCTGCCTCTGTGAAAATGGTAACATATCATTATTTACCGTATGAATTATGTTGAAAATTTCATTCCAATCATACCACGCATCTCGTTTGTTCTTGGTAACGTATGCATATACTACTATACGTCGCTAACTAATAAAACTATTGAAAACTACATCGTTTGCTAATAACACTAAATAAATACTCTGCTACAATAGCGTCAGTTCTAATCAAAAGTTAACGATGCAATTCGGAAACTTAGGACTTCGATACACTATTAGAAATATTTTCAGTGATGTTAGCACGAGGTGGTCCAAGTCCTTCAGTGACACGCAATTGCATATCTTTTTTTTTGTCTGTTCCTATTCTATTGCATAATTCGGAAGTGTTGATTGTTCCAACAGAATTCAATAGCAAGTTCAGGAAAAAGCATACTTTCATTGATTTCTATGCAAGAATTATTTCATCCGAGATCACAGTGTCAAAACGCGGAAGAGTGCGAGTAAGGTGTCAAAAATAAGGAATAAGTTATTTCCACTGCATTATTCTACGACCTAAACACGGAGCACGGCTTTTCAGTAGACAATTATACTCATCGTCAATGTCGATTTTTCTAATTTATCCAATTTTCTCTCTTCTATGAGTAACGAAATTGCATTTGTCCGCTTTGGTTCATGAATTTTCATCACTTACGTTTGTTATTGCATGTTCGGTCGGAGTCACTATGACGAACGACATATGTACTACATATGTTCATGTTTATGCCTCAGTTTTTTCAAATTTCTAGTCCAGAACTTATCTCATGATCATACACTTTTGTTGAGGGATAATCGGTTTGGAGTGTATAGTTCTTATCAAAAGCATAGCCCTCATCTAGCATAATTCTAGCGATAACTTCAGGCTATTAATTCTAACTCTTGCATAAATGTTTACTCCGCAATAATATTTACATATGAGATTGAAATTCTTATTCCTTTGACTTAACAGCAACAGCAAACATTCTACTTGATAACGTCTCAAAGCTTGTTGTCATAACAAATAATTCATCAAATAAGCCGACTTATTTATGTAGTAGGATGATTAAAAATGCTGTCATTCATACGAATCAAAGCCACACAACTAGTTGAAATAGATTAAAAATACCATTGTTATGTAGGTTTAATTTCTCACAACCACACTGTCGATTATCGCTGCGTCGCATGTTTAATACTCCGTATATCTCTCGTGTGTATAATCCAATATATTGATCACGCCAATTTGTTTGCTCGAAATAGCCTAAATCCCAATTCTCAAGTCTTGGTTTCCTAGGTTCGAAGACATATTCAATTCTCACGTAAATCAGAGTTGAATACCGTTCAGCTTAAACAGTTTGAACTAATTGTGTGCGTTCACTGTGAAACTAGATCAGTCTAAGATATTTTCAGCATCACCTCAAAAACCCAACTCAAAGTTATTCTAGTCTGTCTTTTAATTGGGTTGATAATTCTGATACACGTAAAGCAAAATTGAAA
Source organism: Phymatocera aterrima (assembly GCA_963170745.1). Lineage (NCBI taxonomy): Eukaryota > Metazoa > Arthropoda > Insecta > Hymenoptera > Tenthredinidae > Phymatocera > Phymatocera aterrima. Next base: position 8,761,538 of record OY720663.1, read on the forward strand.
GATATATTACATTTATTCTGAGCTCTTGGCAGGAACTAGAAAAAGTGCGAACTTTTTCAGATTACATACATATACCTATCAATGAAGACTGTTACGCAGAAAAATTCTGCCACTTATTATCACACAAGGAATCATGCGTCCAAAATCGAATCACCGTACGAGTTCTCATGTTGTATAATAAATGATATAAAATAACAATATACACAAGGTAACTGCAATGTTATTACTTTCATTACAGTTTTCAACTTTACGTTATGTTACATACTCACCCTGACCTACTAACATAGTGGCAATTACTACTGTAACCTTCGCCTTTGTAAAGTTGCTCTTTACCCATATTTGCCTCAGAGGTATGATTCGTTCAAGTCGTATAAATTGTTGTATCATAGGACTGTGAAAGTCGATAAATGATTTAGACATTTAGAAGGTTTTTTTTCATTCATTGCCTAAACAGCAGCTGCATAATCTTCCCATGAGCGCATAGCCATTATCACCTCCTTATTGTTATTTCTCATGGAGAGACACACAGTGCACAAATATACAAATACTTAAAAAAATGTCCTCGCAGCATATTCCGGATGTGAGTCAGATTGTCTTGTTACAGATATCTCTACTTTCCGGTATAACTATTTGCTAACTTGTAGAACAGTGTGATGCGATCAACGCACAAAACAAGCATTTAATTACGTGTATATTTACAATATTTACTCTATTTCTTTGAATTCTAATTTCGCTGTTCCACTCATTTCATCCGTGCAATATCTAGTTTCACTGATCAGCTTTTTTTTCCAAAATATTATCCATTGCCACTTGGGAATTATAAAATTGTAAATAGAGTGATGGTTTCTACTATAAACAATCAATCTCTAATTCTAATTTTCAGAAAATTCTCAAATAAGCGGAAATATCATAACATTCGATCAGGAACCTGGAATTTAGAACTTAGGATTGACACATTCTGTAACGATTGCTCGCTCAACTATAAACAATGAAATGCGGTTTACTTCATGTTCCATACTAAACTATATTCATGTCATGAATTGTAAATGAATATTTAATTCGTTATAACGGAGAAAGTGTATCCACGATATAATTCCACAACGATCTGTAATCGTTGTCAAAATTGCATAATAATTATACATTGTTAGTTGGCAAAATTTGGAAATATTGAGTAATTGTAAAAGTGGAAACTTCCCAATCTCTGAATTAGCCACACCTCCTACATTAGGGTTCTCTTATTTTAGAATAAAAAATTATAATAATTCTTTGAGGTGTTCACAGCGCTGAAACAATTTTTTCAATGGGATTGGTTGAATCTTCTATGAAACGATAGGAAATTCTGAGATAAATTGAACTCGTCCCATTTTCACCAATTTTTGCTTACAAAAGAGTGTTAGAACTATTTTCCCTTTATATACACACGTGTGATTAAGTAAGCGACGGTGAAACTGATGTTCTTTTGATGATATTTGTTTCAGTGCCGGTTGTGGGCGCATAACGCTTCGGCCTAATGTCTGTATGGTCGACAAGTACTGGGCGTAACTCAGTGTTGGGTGCTGAGGGTGGACCACCTCCCTTTTCTCAATTGCCGGTTCATGCTCACACGCATACCCAGCAGCATAATAATAACAGCCATTGCTTCCATAAGCGTGCCCATAGTTGTCAGGTATGTTACAATGAAAGTAGAATCTGTATGTTTTAATCTCACATACCGAACAAGTTGACACATAAATTTTGTAAATATGAGGTAAATTCGTTTCACTTAATCACTGATCATGATGACTTCTTCTCTTTCTAAGGCAATGTGTTGGAAAGAAAAGAACGTGATCCTAAAGTTTGAAGAATTCACTTATATAAATACGAGGATCTAATGGCAATTTAGATTATCAATCATTCAGGGATAGTCTAATCTTTGGCCTACTTTTATAATTCCAAAAAGTGCATCTTTCTTTGAAGTATAAGTTTTTCACACTCATAATCTGAAGTGCACACCTTGCCCGTCTGCCGCAAAATCGATCTTATTTGAGTGATTCAATTAAAGAATAGGTAGAATCTCACTATGCCAATAGATTTCAATAATCCAGCACCTGATTATGATTATCACTTGTTATCAATTGGATACAACAAGTTATATCGATGTCAATATCCTTCTGTTCTTGGTACTTATCCTGGACATTAACTACAAACGTGAGTGATAAATTTTGATTATCAAACAGATATTCGTTAGATTGTTCTTACAGAAATACAAGAATAGATCGAAGAAAAGTTCCCATTTGTAATTGTAGAATTTGTGTTAGTACGAAGTTTAGACAATAACTATAACATTTTTAATCCTGGAAGACCCTAATCAGGATCCATCATAATACCATACCATTCCCGAGTGCCTGCAAATATTGTATTACAGGTTTGCCTGATACATATTTATCTTTGTTTATGGATTCTTACATAGTGTCATAGAATTTCTGCTGCCAAAAGAAATGCAATTCATCTTTGCAATTCAATTAATTGCAGGTCCAAAATAACAGTATTCTACTTTTGGCCCTTTTGTTTCTGCTATTTTTATTCGATAAACTTTAGTGCTATTATGGTGAAAGCTCGAATGCACTCCGTAGACTACCAAATTAACAAGAAATAGTTACGTTACTGGTAAAATCTGTTTTATTTTTTTCGTCGAATAATCTTCTGATTGTCTAAAGATGACATGTTTGGCTCGTTGTGGTGGAATGTTGTTTTGCATTTATAAACAGCCATTAGTGAGTGCTTCTCACGTTCATTAGAATCTCAGATTGTCTCACATCTCATGAATTTTATCAAACTAACACAACCAATTTGATTCAGTCTTCAAGAATAATAGTTTCACAATAAGACAAATACATTTTGCAATGTAATACACATTTCTTTGATATTCTTATCAAATCATTGTGCATATCACAAATTTAATTTACTTCATCTTTGTACGATCATTCTTCAAGTGATTTGGTGCATCTTCAGTTTTTCATTAATAGTTCCTACTATTTTGTTTGGTTCAGCACACATTGGTTTTTTTGCCTTCCGTGGGACTACTGACAAGCACTTCTATCGGCACCATCGTTTGGTACGTTTTAATCTTCTGGAATCATCGAAAAAAATATCACAAATTTACTAACAAAGACATAATTATTAGAAAAAAATCTACTATCGTGACTGTTTTCTCTCTCGACTACTTTTCCAGATTGAGAAAATGGCTATAGCACAGAGGTATTCTTTTTTCTTTCTAATTTTTAATATTGTTTATCGTTACTTAATCACATTCATTTATTTAACCAATTCATTTGTGAACTCACAGAGAATTATCAGTGAATTATATGTATACTCATTCCTTGCTGCAATAAAATGAGCAGTTGACTCAAAACTGGAATTAATAGATTGAGAGAACCGAGTACAACAAATCTGGTCGCATTCAGTCGCATCTCTTTGTCTTTCAGTCGACTGAACGTGTTATTGAGTTAAAAAATAGGACTGGATTGCCAAAACTGTATTCATATTCAAGTTTCGAAAAAAGCTACTTCACTTGTGGATGTGCACTGTGTTATTATGAACAACATTTCACTGAATAAAAATTAATCTTCAATATTATTCTCTCAGGTGATTAAATTTGAGAAAGTATCAGAGTAAAAGTGGTATACAAGCTACAGGAAACCAATATTACAATTTGAATCTCGAAACCGGATATCATTTTCGTTTCATAAGAAAAAATATAAAGTCATCTCTCGTGGTAATCATGTTTGTCATACTCAAATTTTGCTCATTTAACTTTTTATTTAATTGAAAAACATTTTACATCATACAAGTAGTGAGTAACTTTTCCGTACAAGGCACTGTGATTGTTAGAATCTTAAGTCCAGCTATGCTAGTTTACCAAACTTGCTGAAAACAAAGATAAAGAGTTATTCAGATAAAGAGTTATTGTTTGTTATTAGTCCAAGATGTCACAATCCGGAGATGGGCTGCATACTCCGGGCTATTTATCCTGGAGGAAACTTCAGTTGAGCAGAGCCAAACTCAAAGCTTCCAGCAAAACTTCAGCTCTCCTTTCTGGCTTCGCCATGGTAAGACATCCCTCAGCAATTCCCGTATTTTTCTCATCTATCCTGAAGCTATTTACCAGCCAATGAAGCTTCATGATTGATCGGATGATGGCAATAATCTAGGGATCAGTTTTTTGTTAGAGTAAGAGATGAAGGAAGCAGTTTCTTTCTTTGTGTCTATGCAATTTTCATATGCTCCTCGTATTATTCGAAATAATTAGCGATGGTCTATCGACAACAAACAAATAGTTTCAGTCATAAGAGCCTTCATTCTTCTAGCTGGCAAACACTGTGAATAGTAATTAATAGTCTTGATAGATACACAAGATTACTGGATTCCTCTGCACATTTCGCCACTCATGTAATTACAGGAAATAGGCAATATGCATAAATTATCAATATGTTTTTCTTTCAGGGAAAATAAATATGGTTATTATCTAATGTAAGAATAGCGTCTGGGCAGACTGCCGGTATAAATCTTCTCTAAGCATTTTCAGCTTCTGACTATAAGATTCAAGTCTTCACGGGCCAGTTCCACAATCGAATGTTACAATTGCACCCTTGATCCGCTTGATCACCTGCCATTGGCTGAATCTGACTTCAGACCAAGTTTAAGTCTGAAACCTGGACTAAAGTCAATTTGAGGAACTGGCCCTAAAAGGTCTAAAAGGATGCATTACCCAAAACTATAAGTTAAACGTTCTCGAATGTTATCGAAATGGTAATTCAATCAACAGGTTGCCATGGTTGAAGTGCAGTTGGATAAGAATACAGAAGTGCCAAACTCGATGCTGGTAGCCTTTGCAGTCTGCACAACATTATTGGTCGCGGTCCACATGCTGGCCCTCATGATATCCACATGTATTCTGCCGAACATTGAAGCAGTGTGTAATCTTCACAGCATTAGCCTCGTGCACGAGTCGCCGCACGAACGACTCCATTGGTACATTGAAATAGCTTGGGCATTCTCAACGCTGTTGGGATTGTTGTTGTTTTTGTTGGAGATCGCGATTTTGTGTTGGGTCAAATTTTACGATATGTCACCAGCTGCGGCATGGTCAGCTTGTATAATCTTGATTCCAGTGTTAATTGTCTTTTTGGCATTTGCAATACACTTCTACAGAAGTCTAGTGGCACATAAATACGAAGTTACCGCATGTGGCATTAGAGAGCTAGAATTGCTCAAGGAACAGATAGAATCTACGGATTTAGAGGGAAGAAATGGGATGAATGTGTTACAAGGTAACACCCATATTGTATAAAAGGATTTTGTAAATACGATATAGATTTCCCAAATAATATTTTCGACATACGAATGAAAGTACATAAAGTAACATTTCAAAGACTCTTCAGCTCCATGCATAAGACACATTAGGTCATAATTCAACAGCCAAAATTTGGTAAGCTTTAAAATAATTCAAGTATGTTTTGCTGTTAGGGATTAATGAATTATTGTGCAAGGACAAACTTCAGTCTGATATAAATCAGTGTCTTCGAATATCATGAAAAATTGACTGTTGGATTGTTTCTTATATCATTATACTTATTTTTGGATTGAGGAGATTTTTTAGCTACACTTTTACAGAACAGTTGAACGTTTCTTGTATACATCAGTTGATGGAATAATACAATGAAATACGATAGTCGTGTCTTTCATTGTTATCGTGCCTTCAATTTTACAATTTTCTGATTTCATAAGTTTCATATCTCAACTTGAGCACTGAATTACATAAACCGTCTGAAATATTACTGCAACTAATAATATTCGAGGAGGAGATATTAAATACACTGATAATGATAAGTAGGTAAATCTATATTAAAATATGAAAAATCTGACGAAAATTTATGTTTTCCATTGTTGATATATATAGTTTATTATTTTCGCAATCAAACGTTTGAGTTGTTGGATATAAGAATTAGTATCTAGGATCCAAGCAATATTGAAGAGCAATATCTTTTATCAAATGATCTTCAAGCTAAACAATTATATACATACATGCATAGATTCATAATTTATTTGTATATATAAGATTTTACGATATTCCTCCGATTCTAAATGCTTTTCTTGCAGACTGATACAGTCTTCCAGTTTCGACGGTGATTTCTCTCATTTTTCTTTCTTTCGTTTACTTATAAGTGGTTCTCCGCCATGAAAAACTTCTTTCATAATATACAGATGAGAATAGAAGTTATGATTCAGTGATTTTCGGCTTCTTGTTTGCTCATTTATTGTATTATTCAATGAGAAAAGAATCAAAATATTTATGTTAAAGAAACTCATAAGTTACGTGAAGAATTATGAAAGATATTTAAACTAGCCATACCCATGTATATGTATAATTATGTGAGCATTTCTGGAAAGGAAATTCATTCGAATCATTGTAAATATGACTAAACATTCCCTTTTGTGCATAGTGACTTAAGTTAAGGAAAGTAAAATAATATCTCTATGAAAGTATGAACCATTGTTATATTATTATGAATCTTACGTTCATTTTGCGCTTAAATTTTTCGCAACTGACCAAACCTATTGACAAATTTTTATAAACATTTACAATTCTGTTACACACAATCTATCGGGTTGTCCATCTTAATCATCGAGAATTGTGACAAAAAAAACCACCATGACACCAGCCACGGGCCTAACCTTACAATTTCAATAAATTATCATTATTTTTTAAATGTTCTGTAAATAACTTCTCGAAAACGTAGAAGCATATCACCATATGCCACTTTCTTAAACTTAATACCATACAGATGGACGCTACAGCTATGTATTTATCTTTAGTCTTATTCCTTGCAGGGTTTCGAGAAATGCCATCGCCAACTACCTATTTAAGATTAAGACATAAATCTGTTACAAGTAATTGTGTTTATCCTATTATTTCGCGTCATTCAGCGAAAATTGAGACATTTCAATGCACACTGCTTCTATCTATCACTATACCCAACATTATCTAGTGTTTAACTGCTCTGTTCTATAGATTCAAAATCATTATATAAGTTTGAAAGTTGAACAGTTGACGTCGATGCTTTTTTATGAATATTATCGTAAATGCATCGTATATTTAAGAAAAATTACTACCAGATGTTTAATGAGAACAAGTTTTATTATTACCTCATGACAAAGAAAAACAGTAATATACCAAATAATTAGTATTTAGAACATGATGATTCTCTTCTTCATTGGAATTCTTTAGTAGAATTCTCACCGATCCTTGTCTTTAACTACCAGATTAATTTCCAATCCTTTCTCATGGGAGCTTATAACTTCTTTTTCCATACGTGCAATGACGTCACCACTGTTCAAAAGCTTATCCTAGAAGTAATGAGGTATTCTTATTTGTAGATACTCTTATTGTTATTATTATCATCTTTTCAAGGTAAGCTATAGTTAAAACTGAACGCACTTGTGGTATAGAATAGAAAGTCGAATTACGAGATGTCTGTCGCCACGTAAAGTCTTCCATTGTACTCAATACGCATACGTTATCATTCCAACGACCTTCTTGGATCTGACCACTGTCTAAATGATAATATATTCCACGTCCATGTTTTTTACCACAGAAAAACTCCCCCTCATATCGATTCCCATTAACTGAAGATATAATTCCAAATTTTACGTGGAGATGTCTTGTGATTGAAACCTTTCATGACTCAAAACACTACATTCAGTGGCCTATTTCTAAGCTACGTATCAATTATCATTCATGATTTTCCATGCAAATTCTCTATCGTGAATTATCTATTCATCCATATATGAGGTAACAACATGCCAAACTACCAATTGTCAGTAGAATTTCTACTCCGTTTGTTAATTTTTGCCCAATAATTAAAGAAACAAGTGAAATTCTAAATAAATTGCAATATTCGATTGTGAAATTGATTTCATTTTGGCAGATGACGAGGTAGAGAAAAAATGTTATTAGTGCTCATGTTTTATATTCCTAACGAGGAAATTTCGACTTGCAAAGAGACCTTGAACCAACATTCCGTCACCGTGATGAAGGTCCATTTTCCACATTCCTTGATAAAAATCTCCACTTCCATACCACATTCTACCAAAGCCGTGCCGATTGTTTTGCCAAAAATTTCCTTCGTAGTAACTTCCATCCACAAACCATAGACCTCCAAATCCTTGTTTTCGTCCCTTCATCCACTGACCTGCGTAGCATTTCCATATTTCATTGTTTTTCTGGACTTTACTCAGCACTCCATATCCATGCCGAAATCCCTGCCACCAGTCTCCTTCGTAAAGCCACTTAGTCCTGACAGTTTTAGTATTTCCATCAGTTTCGTCTATTTTGCTATGTTCTATTCCTAATTGCTAATTTTGGAGTGTTCCTGAACTTGAAAATTGATCTCAAACTTTTTGCAATTCACTCTTATTAGATCAGTATGGTTCGTAAAAAATTAAACAAAGACAAAAAATAAGAAGAGAAACTTGATAACCCTGACGAAAAAATGCACGAAATTTCAAATTTGATATTTTTCGTTTACAGTTGGTAAAATGAATGAAATTTTTACGTGATCATTAGGTATACCCGCTCAGCTGAGATCCCTTGCCCTCTTTTTTGTCATTATTCCATTCGCCCTTGTAGCAGCTTTTAAGCGGTAAACTAGGGCTGAATATTGATTTACGTAAACCGTTTCTTTTACATTTTTGAAATTTTGAATCAGAAGCGGTGACTTTCACCGGTTTCAAGAATGGCATGATTTCTATACTCACGATCCCTTCAAGGGCATATTAAAGAAATTTCATCGATTCATGTATATACATACTACTTTTATGAGGATGTATAATAGTTGAGAAAATTTCGAACTAATATTTTAATCGAAACGTAACATCGTATAAAAATATTCCGCGCATAATCAGCCCGCGCCCGTCATCTCTATGGTAACGCGTAGATGCGCGCATGTTGAATAAGACGTTTCACCATTTTATTAGCGCTAATTGGGGCAATTGATAATCAATTAACTCTCACAGACCTCTTCTCCTTCCTGCAGTTATTCCATGTTTCAGCTCCCTCTCTTGCGATCGTATTTTCAAAAATAAACAAATTCTAAAGTTAATTTTTTTCTAATTGTCCGAAACCGATTTGAATTTTTTTTAAATCATGCCGCGGCTTTGATATTGAACGTGACGTCATGACAAAATGTGAGATGCAAGTTGGGCTCATGAAATTAGCTGCAAATCGTGAGTGCATAAGCGTTGCATAATATTTATAATCGATTATGGCTATCGATACGAGAGATTAGGAAGATGCGTCTCCAACTTCAGGTATTTGAGAAAAATTGTAAAAATGGCGACAAGTGAACAAATTAACAAATCGAGCAAACGAAAATTACTCCTGGATGACGATATATACGAATTGGACGCAGAGGATCGATCCTCTGTCGAATCGCCTACTGTCATCACCACCCAACCCTCTGACAAAGATAACATTGAATTAGACGCGAACCAAGAGTTGGTTGAACTTGATAACCTCTCCGAATCTGTCAGTTTTGATAAAACCGTTGGTTCAAGTGCTACTCCTGAAAATTGTATATTAGTAGACGAAGAGATCTGCGCCGCTGATGCTAATAATTCACAGAACCAGAATGAATCCTCGTCCAAAACTTGGAGTCCAATTTTCAAGGTTATGTTTAGGGACATTGACGCTGCCAGGTATGCATATATTATGTTTACATTACTCACTCAAGGGGTTTCTCGACAACATGTTCCGTTCCGCGGTTTATTTTTTTCACCTCACGAGTGGATCGAAAGAAATATGTCGTTCTACTCGATAATTGAAGATTTTTTTTAAAGATAGTCAAGTACGTAGATATGATGTTTGATTTGCATACTAACATAAGCCGAGAAATAACTATGGTAACTTGACCTGGAGTTTACGATTGAATTACAGAAAGCATAGACAAACTATTGAAGAGTTTCTACAAAATGTAATTGCCAAGGATGCAAACGTCAAAACAGAAATTGATTCCTCTGGCTTAATTCTTGATGTTTGGGATCAACATGTGGCTCCAGAGGACGGAGAAATCCTTCTTTCAACCGAGTCTGAAAACAGTCAGGAAACACTTGAGGATCAACTTTTTACTATCGATACCAAGCCAAAATTAAAGGATGACTTGGACATTCCTACTTATGGAAAGGTTCGGTCACTTTTCTACTTTTTTTCATCCTAGATTTATTTTGAACCTCAAAAACACCTGCAGGGTTTATCGGCATATCCCAATGTTTCATGATTTCATACCATGATTGATAAATGAAGATTTTTTTCTTTTATGAGGATCACAGATCATTTTATGTCGATAAGATCAAAGCCGTCTGGTCTTTGGCACATTGAGCCGAACACCACTAGGATTTTCGGTAGTAGAGACTAGATTTGTTTATCAGGCTGAAGTTTATAACGTTAACGTAACAAAACTGCAAACTGCATTTCTTGGAGGTTTTTCCAGGCTCAAGAATCAGAATTCCACAGATTGTTGTTCTTTTATACGTATGTGCATACAATAAGACCTATAATACACACAAAATCAAAATTTTGGCGCCGAATAACTTTGCAGTATTTCGTGGAATGTGTTTTCTACATAATTATTTACAACGTCTTATGTCATTTCTTTTCTCCGTGATCTGGTGATTCTACAAAAAATTATACTATGCATCTTCTTTTTCCTTTCTTTGTATCCGGTATAAATAGAAATTCGAGAAAGTATTAAAAAAACAAGCCGCCAAGGATGTTGCGGAAAACCTGCCTGAAGATTCTCCAAAGTTGTCATGTTTCAACTGCTTAGGGAATCATAATTTACGCGATTGTACAGAGCCGCGTAATCATGTGAATATTAACAAAAATCGCAAGGAATTTACCGCAAAAGTTGGCCCTAGAAACGGTAGATATCACTTAGAAGATGAACAAAAGTTTGGACATTTTGTGCCGGGGCAACTGAGTAAAAATCTTCGTCGAGCTTTGGGACTTAGAGACAATGAACTTCCTAAACATATTTACAGGTAGTGATTTTTAAACATACTTAAATACGGTATTGCCGTTTTTTTTCTCCATCCTTTCCATTAGCATTCAATTTTCAAATCACTTTGGGAAATGGGAATTGCTCCATTTCTATCCGACTAGACTTGTGTTATAATAATTTTGAGCCGTACTCCACCTCGTTTGATATTCTGATGAAAATCCTTGGATTCAGAGAAGTTCGTTTATACCGAGGAGCTGTATGATAACACAGTGCGAGAGTTAATTTTCAGTCACGTATTTTCACTCTTTAATTTTTTCATGAGAAGAAATCGTTTTTGAGAATGATGAGGTCAAAAGTTTTATTACTTTCGTTATTGAAACATTTTTCTTAGCATGAGAATACTTGGCTACCCTCCAGGGTGGATGGAGGAGGCTCGCGTCCAACATTCTGGATTAACGCTCTTCAATGATGATGGTACTGCAGATCTTGACCCGGCTGATGAAGAAGGTGAAATTTATGTTTATGGAGAAAAGGATGAATTTGATGTGAAAAAAATCTATGATTTTCCTGGGTTCAATGTGAATCCTCCTCATGGTACACGCGACGTGAGTAATCTATTTGTTAATCATCTCCATGCATTTGAAAAAGTAGATCGAGGATGTGCTTTTTGACATCTTTAATAATCAAGATTCACGAACTGCTTGCAATAATTATCATTGCCAATTGCTAAATGTATTATCTTCCGATTGTCTTTCTAAGTTTTTGAGCAACTCTGAACAAAGTCATTAGATTTATCATTTAACGGATATATTTGGTACTCTTCGTCCAGGAACATAAATATTATGGTACACCAAGGATGCAAGAAATGCACAGTAAAGAGATTATGTTATCGTCACTGATCGGTAGAGAAGCGCAAGATGGTTACAAACGAAAGAAAATGAAAGTGACACGATCTGGAACAGTTCCAAACTCTTCCACTTTCCCTAGTGAAATGGATGTCGTAGATGTCGAAGGTATTTTTCAGGAATTGATAAAATCCAGCAGATATTCGCAATTTCGCTAGACCTGTATTGGAAAGTTCAAATATTAATCCAGACGTTTCACAATATATTGCATATCTTCTATTGAAATTCAGATGGCGAAGTTGAAATTGTGACAACAAATGGGCTGTTTGTTCCACCATTACCTGCGGAGACACCTGTGAAGCCGCCAGAACCGCCTGTTATTATATCTGAAGACTCGAATAGTCAATCACAAGGTTCTCAATCTCCGGATCTCACGGTAAGCTAAAAAAGATTGTCTTATTGACCAACATTTTTCGTTGATTCTCATTGTAACTGTACTTTCGCAAATGTAGGACCGAAACACAATTGCGCCATCGTCGAGAACCAATTCACCATCTTTATCAGATCTGGAAACGGCCAAGAAACAGCTTCTCGCTGAGTTGGACCAGCCTGGGACACCGTCGAATCCAGAAACCTCTGTTAATTCTGTTAAATCTTGTATAACTCCGGAATCTAGTGATATGACTCACATGCTTCCCCCACCCAACACAGAGTTAACGCCGCAGTCTAGCAGAACACGAAGTAAACTAGAAACACCAAAGGTGAGTAATACAGGTACAGTAAAATCGGTAGATCTTGGTACTCCGATTCTGCAGAGTACATCACCTTACAGCAAATTGCCATCGTCGGAAAAATTCTCTAAAGATGTTTGCGACGTTATGAATTTCGAAAACTTGCCAGATTCTACAGGTAAGTATGAAAAAATGAGCGGACTGATTCAAAGAGTACGTGATGTCGTATCGAAAATACAGCAAGAATAATTGTCACAATTTATTTGTAGAGATATGACTTTTATTTATCCTATGTGTAACTGTAACTGTTCAAAATTTCGGATCACATTTTCTAATTTATTAGTATTTAGCTAGAAAAATGGAAAAAAACGTATTCTTATGAACTTTTATATAAAATAAACAGATAGAGAATTGTAATTAGCATTTTTATTCTTTTTCGGCGCATCTGAATTCATTAATGAAGTGCTCTGAATTGCAAGCAATATCTGTTCTTTATCATTCTTCAATTTTAACTAAAAAGATACCCAAGATTACTTATGACATGAACGTGATTTGTAAACTGATAAATATATTTTTTATTGCCATTTCATGTGTAAGTGGAATGATAATTGAATGAGGAATGAAAACCAAAGAACAGGAATCTCTTTCACGATATGTTACTTGATAATTTCTTGAAAAAGTACAAACGATATTGAAAAATTTTTCACAGTGAAACCTCATTTATACGTTTTTCAAGGGGTAGGGCCAAAAAGACGTATAAGTGCAAATTACGTTCCAAGTGAAATACCTACGAGGTTTCACTGTATTTAAAAAATATTTATAGAGTGCAGATAGATTTACATTTAAGTTATTCGAAATGCGACAGCGGCATAGGGTAACTAGCAATACGATGATAAATAATATGGCTCAATTAATTCAGCTCATACGAAAATTTTCAATTCGTCATTCTTTGACGATAATTCCAGATCAGGACTAGCCATCGTGCTGCTTCTGGAAATGTAACTGTTAGAAAAATTTATCTATATTGATTAATATACTATACTTAGAAATGAATCCTCTTCCTTAAATACGGAAATATTGATATGTAAATAAATTACATGGGGCTGCCCACTTCAAATAAGAACCTTTTGAAGTTTCAACTTTACTTCTGGTCCAAATCAGAACACAAGAGTTTCTTCCGAATTTCTCGAGCTCTTGTTTTTCTCATTGGTTGAAATTGCAAAATTCTGACCCTTGACCGAGGCCTAAAAAATTTGGAACAAATCCCATTTCCAATCTGGACCAAAAGTAAAACAAAAGCTAATTTTCGCCCCAATTTGGAAGGATATTGGATTGCGGTGGACAGCCTCACATACATATAATATACACTAATATTGTACAAAATATCTTTTGTGGTTGCACTTTTATCGGCCATATTTTTCGAATGTGAAATAAAACAGAGTTTATAAGTTTTTGATTTGTTATTTTCCGTGTATCTATGATTTCTTAAACTCCGTTTTTCTGTTTATGTTCCTCATGAATAATTTATTACAAATACCATTTGCTTTTTGAACAAAGTTAGACACAGACATGAAGTCTAATCAGCTTTCGATGACTGTATTATCAGGTGTAGGATGTATGTACACGGCTATGACAGAGAATGAGGTCACGTTTCTCGAAATACGTATAAGCCATTGAATCCTGTTTCGAATAAATGCAGATGAATAATAACGTTCTACATTCTGAGGGTGGGATATTAAAAATGCAACTGATGATATTCAATTAACATACCATTCGAGGCATTTATTATTGATAAAATTATTCAGCAATGTATGTACAATCTTGGAACATCTTTTTATGCAATTACAATAAAATGATACAGAAATTCAAGTTAATTATTCCTATATGTATAATGTATATAAATATATATATTTATATATGATAGGTTTGGACTCATAATTATTCACGTTACTTTTTTTACACATTTATTGTTTGCTAAGTTGTTCAATTGTACACAATCTCGATTTTGGTAGAATTATATTAAAATTTGTTATTATTAAATTTATTAATTTGCAATAATATTCAATCTTTGTGCTAAGACGTGATTACCTGTGTGGTATATGTTACAAATTACTCTGTAATATATATCTACAAATTATATTACAGATCTATGCAACTTCTTCAACTTATTAATTAGTGTAATATCCTCGGCAATAGCTATCTAGGGAACAGATTTGTCATTTAATTTTCAATTAGAATATAGGAGGGAGAAAATTTACAATAAAGAATTTTGACCACATAGAATGCTTTACGCTATTCCTAGGCCAGCCCAATGAGCCGGGTGTTTTTCTCATGGCAAGGTCTAATCACAATCAGAATTTTGAATTCCAGTGGATTCCTCAAATAAGAACCGCATCTCTAATCATATTGAATTGAATTTTTCAGTTTTTCCCCATAGTTAGGTCTACTCACAATCAGTATTCATAATTCAAGTGAGTTTATTAAATGAGAAACTCATCTCTAAGTATTTTGTAAATATTGCTTGAGACCACGCGGTAATAAATAGCCCTGCGCCAGTGAGTGAGTTGTATTATATTTTGTCGATTTATTATGAATTTTGGTAATTGTGATGTCAGATATGAGATGTCATGTCAGATTTCAATTTGGTGAAGATTTTTGAAAAATATTTTATTCAACCAAATTAAATTGGGCACCAAAGATTGTTTGGACCTTTATATTTTACCTTTTTGAAAGCAAACCAATGTAATATCAATTCTTTTAAAATTAATATCGGCTATTTTTGTACATGTTTATCTTCTCATCGTCAAATTATAAGTATAATGTCAAACAGAAAAATAATTGTTGTTTCTATTACTTTGTATTAACTTTCAAGCTCGCGGCAGATTTCAGCTATAGTCAACTCTGGTTCACAGTTATAACTTTTAATCGGCTGTTGGTGGTGGCATTGGTGGATTCCCATGCGGGTCCTATAATAGTATTCACGTAATTTGAATTGTATTTCAAAGTCATATAATTGATCAGAATGGAATATGATATAGTGTTAATCCTCCATTCATATTGGTTTTTAGTTTAAAAAATGTAGAGAGAACACATTTCTGGAGACGAGAATAATTCAAATGAATAAATAAAACTGATGCTTTGAATGTTTGATCGGTAGTCATATTGTGTTACTTGTGATCACGGAGCATGCTGGAAATTGTTTCACAGAACTACATCTATACAAAATAGCTGAGACAAAACAAAAACTCACAGTGCCGGGATCACGCCTCTTCGTGTCACCGTCTCCAACTCTTCCTCGAAGCGACCTTGGCCTAAGTGCTAGCATAAGTGCTATGAATCCAAAAACTATACACATGAGAAAAAAGTCCGAAGAACCTGTATGGGTACCTGGTCCAGGAACTGTAAAATAAATATCCAATGTAAGTCAGCCCATTCTGACTTCGGATCGAAGTATTTCAAGCCAGCAAACATGAACTGCTTTTTCAGATGTTGGCGCAGGGACACAGTATAAGAAGAAATCTATTGATTTGAAATTTCGAATTGTCGAAATAATCAATTCAAAAAAGAGAATTCTACATGTCACCAGAGGCATATCCGTATGATGTTATACAACGTATAATTATACATACGTGCAG
The DNA here is from genome assembly GCA_963170745.1 of Phymatocera aterrima. Taxonomy (NCBI): domain Eukaryota; kingdom Metazoa; phylum Arthropoda; class Insecta; order Hymenoptera; family Tenthredinidae; genus Phymatocera; species Phymatocera aterrima. Next base: position 8,777,785 of record OY720663.1, read on the forward strand.
CGTCATTGAGGCACTCGGTGTCGGTACAGTACGCCTGTGTTTGTCGTAACTAAAATTTCAACCAAATCAACCACGTTAGATTAATATTTCATTTCCTATTTTTCAATTGAGTGAAACATATAAACGATTTTCCGTGATCAACATAGCCACACTATTTCAGGTAAAAATTTCCCCACCTCTTTATGTCTTCCCTGATTCGAAAGTCGAGTTTTTTGTGATGAGAAATAGAAGGAGTTTCATCAGAAAGAGGCGTAAGCAAGATCATGCTTACAGATATCTTGTTAAACTATATTTGAAGATATTTTTCTTCACTACACTGAACAGGACAATTTGCTCGGTCAATTTCAAATTTCTTGATTTTGTTGGGGAGTTCCAAGTTGCACAGTGTAATTCTCTTTGACCTTTCAAAAGTGCAGAGATATATTCCTTCTGAAAATTTGAGACTGAAGTTCTTTCAGTGGAAATTTGAGGTCATTAACTCACAGAAGATTTAAATTGAGTATGATCTCATTGATTGGTCAATACGAATCTTCTGAATTTCCGAAACTATTGGTTCCACGAATTTTAGGTGAAGGAACTTTATCCTGGGCTTTCACAGGGTAACCATTTATTGAATTTTGAGCGGTCGACCTAGATCATCCTGTGTAGCTTGACTCTTTAATTTGCTTGTTGAAGATTTTATATTTCAAAGATAAGATGAACGTGATCTCTCGGAATTTTAATCTCGGTTTTCGTGATCACGTGATAATATCTGGGTCTGGGTCATCATATTCTATGTATCATAATGTGAACGAATGTGTGTATTGGATTGTTGTTCTTCATACTCAGCAATGAATATTGATGAAAGATGTTTCGATTTAGAGTTTGGATTCCTGGTATAAATGGCATATCTGATTGTATTCTCGAAAATTTTAGAGTGTCTTTGGAAAACTCCAAATTACTCTTTAGTCTCATAAACTCCGATCCGATCTCTGAAAAGATCCTCGAAATTCAAGCACTTTGTACGTGTTGAGAGATATTTGGCAGCAAATGAATATGTTTCTACATATTCAGAATTTGAATGAAATCTCTGAGGAAAAAATCATTTCTCAACATTTTTCAGGTTCGTTTGAAAATATTAGAAAATTTGTTAGAAAAATAATGGGAAATCATTTTTGTTTCCGCAGGATTGAGTTATAGTTGAAGAACTTTAATCTCAATGTACGTTGAGTAATTTCTACTCTTCTACTCTTTGCAAAGTTTCTGAAAATCCTCAAATAAACTCTGACAATCTACAAAATAGCGAAATTTCCTGGGACTCAGAAAATTTTCTGCAGTATCTTCATTAATACTTATAAGGTGTTCGAACTTTGAGAATGAGAATGAGAATTCAAACACTTCAGAGACCTGTCTTTCCGAAAATAATCAGTATTATTCACACTTTTTACAGAGTATATCAGAATGTTTCTATTCACAAAAGTATTCATAAACTTTCAAGAACATAAACAACCATATTCTTACCAGGGAAGAATACTCAATTGTACCCGGAGTATTAATTTATGAAACATCTTTTGTAATGTAATAACGAGTTCACTTACTAAATAATTAAAGTAAACATACATACAATTGAAAGAAGGCGACGCATGACGACGTTGGGGTCCCACATATACTCGCACATGTCAAATCCCTCGTCGCTCATTTCGAAGTTTAGTTATTCTGTACTCAGATGATAGAAAATCAAGCGAGAACGAAGGGTGTTACTGAAATGATGGACACAATGTTTATGTATGTATTTACATTCTCGCTACACCTAAGTATATAAATATGACATATGATAAACATAAGCTAATATTATTACCAATTGATATACATAATTATCATAATTATTTATAACGATAACGGTTAGTTTTAGCAGATAATGACAAAGTTTATTTGATATGTGATATGAATCTGTAGATAGCAAAGATTTGGATTGACTTCAATAAGGCGATTAATGAACTGGGATTCGCCACGATAGCTATTGATGTGGCAGTATGTAATGTCAGGATGACAGCGGAGTGGAAATTAAAAAAACAAACACGCAACAACCTGCAAGATTTGAGAACAGTTTATAAAGTGTTGACGATCACAAACGACGAGCGAGAGCTACGCCAAAATATATTATAATTTCAATGAGACAAGGATGTAATCGATTATTACCTTTTTCAGCGCTGAAATATGGGTTGTTATGGCTGTCGACGAGGGTTTTGATGGATGGATGCGTGCATACGGATTGGGCGCTAGCTCGGAAATACGTAGAATAGTTCCCTACTTTAGCATTTAACTTCATTTTTACGGTATTTAGTACCGAAATATGTCACAGAGTAGCGCGCGCATCAAACCTCCTGAACTTTCGCGGCAACAAGCCTACATTTTAACGTTCATAAATCTATCCACTATTCAGGAGTAGACACGGGCCCGAATTCAAATGGTGTCAGATTAGAAGTACCCGAATCAGAAAAAGTGTACTCTTCAGGAGAGCGAAAAAGCGTTGCCATTTCCACAGTTTCAAATGAGGTTGTTCGAGAATGCGACAAGGTTTATCGTACGCCCGGTACTCTAAATATTGGACTGTGTTAGGCAAAATTCGAAAAGTAGTCCAGTTGCTGGGGAAAAAGATGTATTTTTTGTTGTATAGCACAACCGAAATTCAGTCTCATTTTTAGAAATACTTTTTGGGTTTCTGATGGATTCCCGTAGTAGGAGACAATACTGATATCGTGCAAAATATTTTGCAAATCAAAAATGTTTTTCTTTGGCTGTGAGAGACATATTCTTCTTTCTCTAATGCATATCTGTATAAAAATGAACGAAAATAAGGAAATGTAGAGGATATAAGTATGATTTTCGATGTCAAACGCAAAATATTCAGCTATATTTTTAACATGCGGTACAGTAGTCCGCTTGCAGTATTTGGAATCATGCTCGCGCGTGCGCACTCACGGGAATATGCGCGCTAGGATTTCAAACTGTTTGCCAAAAAATGATTTCTCATTCATTTGGATATAACCTGAAGACAGTAGAACCTCGATTATCTGAATCATTAGCACCGGGCTTAGTTCGGATTAGCGAATGGTCGGATAATGGAACAGTATGTTAATAACAGATGTTCAACACAGTAAAAAATATTCGCAAGATGGCGGGATACATATATTTTTATTGTTATACCCATAAACATACTCATAAAACGTATTCGTAAACATTAGGGCATATTTTTAGTATGTATTACGTACTTGGACATATTTTTATTTTCAACGACTTACATTATATGCCCGATTTAACCAACAATGCAAAATTATACATTTCCAATGTAAATAATGCCATATATTCTTATTCGACGAATGAAGATATTTGATGAATACATTTGACTCATTATCGGTGAAATAGGGCATACTATAGATTGTCGAATTGATGAACCGGTTGAAAATATTATAACTTGAGGTATCATATGCGTCTCTACTTATTATTATAGTCAATTGAGTTCATGGATCAGTGAATTTCATTTAATTTACCAAATTTGGAATAGAAATTAACGGAAAAGGATGAATCGGAATTTACGTAAATACTGATTTATTTTTTATTCACGTCACTCATGAATCTCTAAAATCAGGAATTATGAATCCATTTGCGTTTACTGGGCATTGATTTCGAGAATGACATAAGGGTAAAATTTCTCCTAAATGTAGTTTCGATAAAAACGGAATATTTCGGCGGTATGATACTACTTGAATGAATAGGCATCAATAACGCCGGTAAAAAAAAAAAAAAAGTTTTCATCTTGTGTCTGATTTTAGTCCATTTTTTTTCATTTGTCATGCATCAAAACAATGAAAAAATTTATACACTTCCGTCGAAGTTTGCTTTTGTAATCTTGGGAGAAATAATAAAAATGTTTAATTTTTAACTTCTACTTCATTTCTTAACTTTTTGTTAATTAATGAATTAATTGAAATAATATACGAAAATAGTTGTTCCGGTTTTTTATCAGCTGAATAACTAGAATCATAGATTTTCTTAACATTTGGAGTAGCATTCTCCTGGCTGCAAAAGTAAACTTTTTCGACAAATAGTAGTTTTTCTCTGTTGAGTATCACCAAACCTATAGGTAATAATCACGTACACAAATCCCAGACTCAAAATTCGTGTAATCGGCATTAATTTTTCATGAGCCTCTGATACTTGGGAGTGGTATGTACATACCAAGGGGTATCGGAACGATACCGTACCTTTACGCAAACTATATCCTGTTATACTTTGATGATACTTATACCAATGGATCGTGAGAAATTTCCTAAAATCTACGGTGCTTACAATAGATGAATCCATCAACTGGCAGTTGGTAAAATTAAATACAAGAACTCATTATAGTTCGTTAAAAATTAAGAGTTCCATATAATGCAGCGAACAATAATTTGTAATGGAAACACGCGCATATTCCAACGCGCTATTTCAAATCCCACTCCCATCGTACTCGCGGTTCACCGTGCTCTCTGATTGGCTGTTTCTCTTACCACCGCTCGGTCGTGCCCGTATAAGCGAGGGATGTTCGCTCAGATTTGTCATTTGCTCCATTTAGAGCTGTAGAAGCGTCGAGCCGTGTCACGTTTTTTGACCTTAGCATGAGTATAGTCTAAACTAATACGTACAGCGTATGCGCCCCGCGAAAAGATTTCAAATTTTTGAAAACCAATTATCGAGACTTGAAAAAAGTGACACATTAACTAAAAAGTTTCGCCCGTGATATTAGGTGCAGAACGTGCGTATTCGCTCAAATATTTCAAATTGTTGATTATTTGAACTGTCGAATATTTGAAATTCTCCATTGCCTTTTCAAACTGTCTGCCTATAACATTCAATCCTCCAATTAACGGAAATGAAGCTTTCTTAGAAAACTTGTACCAGTTGAGAATTAAATGGAACTGCAATTGACGAAATAGCGTTTGAACATGTCAGTAAATATTTCGACATGTGAAGCGGATTTAATCACAGATTGATATTGACTCTATGATTCGGGCTTGAACAACAAACAACGTGACGTGTACTCAAGTATAAATTTCGAATTCCGTTTCCGCGGAAGTATGGAAAGTACATTTTTCGTTGAATTCGACGACTAGTCTAGCGTATACGTATAACGTCATGAACAGTGGCTCCTTACGGTTGTATACAATCCCAAAAACTTGAACCCCAATACACAATCGCGATAAAAATTTGGTACCTTTTAACTGGCCATATACCGTGGGTTTTTATTTTGCAATTAAGGATCCTTCGCAGCTTGTGATCCTCAAAGTGAGACCGTTTATCTCAGAGCGGGTATGGGTTTAACAGACACGAGTTTTGAGTTACTCTTGACCCTGTGGCGAGTTGTGGTCTTCGGCGTAGCGTGGCCTTTTAGGTCCTTCGAGTTTGGCCTGCAGTTCCTTGCTGTCCCACGCTACCGCAACATCGCGATCGTCGCGCAGTAGTTGCTCTTGCAATACCGAGGTAAGTCTTTTCGCTCTGACCGTAGAACACATTTCTTCTATTTTGTGTGAAAATAAAATCAGAACCAAACTTTAGTCGTCAATGATCTCCTGTGGTCGCATTACAAGTATTCCATCATCAGAATACACTGTTCGATCCACCAATTCAAACCGGAGCCGGAGGGAAAATAATTATTGTAATGGTTCTCTTTTATGTACTCCCGAGCATCCCCCAACACGAATAGAAATTCTGATTTAAGAATTAACATTCATTTATGAATATAAATACATACCTACGTGTATTACTTTACATACATCGTCATTAATATCAGTTTTCGAGCTCTTCGTTGATGGCTTTTGAAATTGAATATAGCGTAGTCACGGTAAATTTTCAATAATTTCAGTTAAAATGTTTACTTCCGCTAGACCTACGTTGCGTGCCAATTGACACATCTTGCTTTCACCACTGAGCTTTGTTCTCAGAGCCCGCGTACTCTGTAGTGTTTGGTGAATATTCTTTACGACTTCTAAGTTCTTGGGCAGCTTTTCATTGCTCATTACGAAAGAGGCTGTCCGACAGAGACAGTGGCGTAACAATTACCGTCGCCCACGGTCTGTTAGACCGCATTTCCTCAATTTTCAAATGTTAGGGCAGTGATGGAATTAATCAAAGTACGAAGCCGTTCACCGGATTTGCTCATTACTTTCTTGAAGTGATATACATTGAAATGATAATTCTATTTTTTGTTAATACCGTTCTCCTATCTGTATATGCGAGATAGTTCAATAACCCGGATATAGCGCGATCACTACACAACTTTTAGCATATCTACGATTTTTGAACACTGCCATTTCTGAAATGAATCATCGAATCAAATTATTCTTACACTAACCCGAAGGGAAGAACAACAAGATAGGAAGCTTTTCAGTCTAATCTTTCAATAAACTACTTATAAATTATCGCACATATATGCGATTCAATGGATCGGAACAAATTCCTACATCTCGGCGGACATGTCAATCCTCGTAAAAATATCGTCAAATTTAGGTATAGGTACGCTATGAAGCGTGCCATGTAGTATAGCGGCCTCAAAATTATTCCCAATGAGCCAATGAAATTAGAAATGATGTCGTGATTCCAGCACTCGCATCTCTTAAGCCATAACGAACGTGTGAATCGTGACCTATTATTTTCGAACAACAGGCAAATATCATGCGAGTGACAGAAAACTCTTAACTTTCATCGCCTATCAGTTATAACGTTTGAAATATGTGCCCGCATTTATATAAATCGGATTGACCGGTCATCGCCGATTCTGGGCGACGTCGACACACAATGGGCTTGTTAGGGTTGAGTGTTGGCGTCGAGGGCCATCGATAACTTACGTGTCAACCCCACATTAACGATATTCTCTGACACCAGCGTGGCTCAGGGCTTTATAAAATTCATGCATGTGTACGTAAAAGTATACGGAAATTTTTCATCAGCGCGAAATTTTTTTATCTCATTTCTTTCATTTTTATTCGTCGAATTATAAATCTAAAAAACTTCATAATGATAACCTCCCGACAAGCCGAATGCTCCCGAAACATTTTTTACACTCTACTATCATGAATTTGCTGGAATCTTTTCACAGGAGCAGGGGCACTATGGCGTCGAGGGTGATGAAGTCACCCACTCCGGGGGACATCGATATCGAACGCAGAGAAACCTGGTCAGGAAAAGTTGACTTCTTGCTATCCGTGATCGGCTTTGCAGTTGACCTGGCCAATGTTTGGAGATTCCCCTATCTGTGCTACAAGAATGGAGGCGGTGAGTTTTTTTATTTATTTTTTTGTATATCAAGTTGATTTGAGTACGGTGAAAATTTTCGGTTCTTTTTCGAGCTGCAATTAAGCGCCATTCACTCATTTGCTGAAAATTTTATAGTGATCGTGTTTTGCGCTATTTACTGCAGTACTCATTTTTACGTGGAGACGTTCCATGGCTGTTGATTATGGCTGAGTGAAATATCCGTGTATGACGGAAAGGCATCAGTCACGAAAATTGGAGCTCGTGATTTCTCAAGACATAGTACACGATGTGGGAAGATGCTGGATTTGTACATTCATTATGTTAACGCGTATTCGGTGCCATGTAAAATTTTATGAAAATCCGGCCGTTACGATATTCTCGACGCAAGTTACAAAATGTCGCGAATTTGAAAAATCATCAAGTTTCAATTGGCGTGCGGCAGGGGACATCGGTGGGTTTGAAAAATGTAGTCCGTCTTATTGAAACCCTTTTTTTTCGTTGGAAGTATCAGCTAAAAGTTGGACCATTTCATGATTCGTCTGAAAAACAGCTTCCTTTGCAAACCAGTAGGTTTTTATTTAAAAAGTGAAGTCAGAACGAACGTAATTTGCATTAACTACGATTAGGATCCCATCGAGTTGAAAGTGAGTAGAATGAGAATTGATGAAAATTGATGAAAAATGTACAAAATGTTCTGATTTTGCTTCAGTTGCATACTCGATAATGCTAAATTATTCCTACTAAAGTTCCTTCGAGTTAGAGGCCGTATTAATTCCGAATAGTATTCTTTTATTGTGGTATAATGCTTTGGAATTAAAGTTTCAATCAACGCCAGTCAATTGTTATACTTTAGTAAGAACGTAAGACTACTCTGCGAGCATTATTGAATTATTTTAGGGGAATCCTCTGTGCCGTGCGATAGCGCTCGTCCATGGTGGTATTTTTTAATGGAATTTTAATCCAATCAGTCTTTCATAGCCGTGTCACTGTGAGTCCATTATTTCGAGGGCTTTTGCTAAGTGCTACTTCACTTTTCGGCCAGCAAAAAGTGAGTTACAAAAAGTATGATCGTACCAAATAATCTCGACTTTTCGAATCTCGTGAATTCCCTAATCAATCCAACCGCACTTCACCAAGCTAGAAAAAAGACTGTATGAAATTGAATCATACAGGTACCCACACGAGTTTAGTCAAGAAAATCTGTCACGCCAAAGTACTTCACATTCAATTAAAAAATCTGGCATCGATTGTTCGGCTGCTGAAGAAATCTCTGATCAATTTGAGGGGTTGCGGAGATTGAATCCCATAAAATCGTGCATAATCTCTTCTGACATCGCTGTATACATCATTTATTCTCTTGAATCAAGCATTTTCAGTTACTACAGCCATTTTTACAAATGCTCGCACATATACACCTACCTAATTAAGATTATACTGAAATATGGATAAACTTCACTTGTATTTTGCTGTTTGTAGACTATTTTATTCTGATCGATGTGATTGGAATTTCACTACGATCTTTATTGGTGAATAATTTCCATTCTGGTAATCACTAAGCTATCCTTGATTAGGTACTGTTGTAAAAAATCTTGGGCTCTGATAAACTAGGTAGAAAACAGTTAAGGTTGTTCTCCAGATTCTCAGAGTTCCTCATTTACCTTGGAGATTAAATCCTAACGTGATATACAAGCCTCAAATCTAGAACTTGTTCCACTCGCAGGAAACAATTAAACTCGTAGCTCCGATGTGCCTTGCTTTGAACTTCAGCTATACGTACTTTTAATCGAGATAGAGAAAAGTTATGAGATTTTTCACTCAGCGAGTAATTACTCAACAGGGATAGTATGGTTTTGCGACAATTTTAATGCACTTCGCTTTACTCAATACACGGTTTACTCCGTTACTCGGGTAGGGCAAGTGAAGAGCTCCATAACGTAGCTCATTTTAAGAAAGTCGCGTTCCGCGTTCAACTTGCACGGCCAACCAAGTTTGAGCTGAAAATGAGGGAGTAATATACGCCGTAGTAATACGGCGTTAACAAGGTGGCTAATTGCCATTTACTTTACGGAAAATGACCCCGTTGTGAATTTCGCGTGTCTGCAGATGCCTACAGCCGGGTTCAGCGACTATTTCGTGCTGAACAAATCACGGCATGGTAACACGGTCGACGTGGTGTAACCCTACTAGTTTTCGACTTTACAAATGAAATTGCCGTGAATGCAAGGAGCCTGGGTGTGAAAAAGCAATGGAATTATCGACGGATGAAACAAGTTGATATTTTCAAACGAATCATAAAACGTGGCATTTTCATTTTACGAATACTTTATTTTTGTTTTCTTCTCCAAATCCCTTGAATATAATCAATCTGATAAATCGTAAAATTCACTCCATAATGTCTCATAAAATATATTTGTGATCGTGTGCTGTTGGATGTTCATGTATATTGGAGCTTGATTTTGTAGAACCGCTGCAAAAAACATGCAGCATACGTCACAGTCGTAGATTAGAAGCAATGCAGCTGTTACTGAAAGGAAATTAGGACAGAAGCGACCAACGATACAATAATACATAATCGGGAAATGAAGGAGTATAATTTCATGATGGACAAAGTTAAGGAAGTGGAAAAGATTGTGGCAACTCTTCTGCATCTTTTGACTGCCTTTGCGACAAAGCAGAATCAAGAATGTCTTAATTTGCTATTTCCCAGATTCTGTGATAATTTCCATTTTTTTTTTCATTGCTGATTGAATTTTGGTTTTGGTTCCCCTATCGAGAAATTATTCATCAGACAAGATGAATCTGAATCTATAATTCCATAGTAAAGTCTAAACGATTGCAGGTATAGTCGTATATTTGTCGGGTATCTAAAGTTAGCTGTGAACTTTTGAAAATGCACAGCGTCTCCGTCGCGACGCCATTAGCCCTCTATCAAGGCTTGTAGGCGGTAGGAATGTGATTAAAGGTTGACTGTCGACGATACAGAAGCTGCTCCAGTGCTTCGCTTCTCAAAAGCGGCCGCTAACCTAATTAAAGAGAACGATGGAAAGGACAGAAACTGAGAGAGAGACAAGAGCACTGAGGCACCGAGAGCGGTGAGAGGTGATGCGCGGTGAGAGGGCCAAGAGGAGCCATTAGGATGGGCAAGATCGGTCGGTAATATTCAATTATATCAATTAATCACAATTACCTATTTTGGTCCTCTTTTGACCGTGTTAATTCTGGTCGCAGTTAATATTTAGATTCAAAAAAAATTCCCCACCTTCCCACGCGTTCGTATACTTATATCTGATAACGTACATCTTGGATCACATTGCCTTCTTATCTCAAGTTGGTCAGGTTTAGATGGTTTTGACTTGGCCTTTCTTCGAATGACAGAAAAAATAAAATCGGGGGAATCTATGCTTTTATAAAACTATGTTCGAATGGTACGGAGTTGTAGTAATTGAAATATAAAAGCAGTAATTTGAAATGCCTTCTCAGCTTCTCCCGTGTAAACTCTAATATCTCGAAAGCTTATTTACCGCCGAATCTGACGCCGGGACAAAGTAGTGAAGCTCCTGAAGAGTCAGATCAAAGAACGAACGGACGCAAGCCCATCTAACAGCGGAAGTTTGCTCTTGACACCACAAGTGCGAGAAGCTACGGAGCAAATAATCCTGGATATTTTGACCAGGTGCAGAGTAGAGTCGATTTTTGGGACGGTTAGGTAGATCAAAGTCCGTGTTACGCGTGTCAGCGTCTTCAGGCTTGGAAAAATTAACATTCTCCAGCTTCTACGGGAATTGAATGTCTGACTGCATATTTGATCTGACAATTGCATGGTAATGAAATAACGTGCATCCACTGAATCTTCAATATGTGAACTCATATTTTGACCCGTCAATTAAATAAAATTCAAGACAATATCCTCCGCAATGAGATTACTTCGGATCTGGGTTACCATGACTACGAGAATGAAGAATTCTTCATCTTTGAGGTAAGAAAGACGCGGTCTCTTGGCGTGCCAGTCTGTGACTACTTGGCAGAGCTGAGGGGTAGATTGAAGGAGGAACCTGTTGATCCCTGCAAATCCCAGGGATCGTAGCATAAGCCCTGTGACTTAATTTGTCGTTCGAATATTTTTACAGCTCTAACTTCGTATAATTCAACATTCCTAATCGTAAAAGCATCATATTCCTCAAGCATGTTTATGTCAGTTTATAAAAATACATGATTCACACTATTTGGACTTCATAAATAACTCAAGAGTTAGATGAAAAGTTAGAGAATCATGCGAAAGTTTTTTCAAAAGTTGAAGTACCTAATTGCTTCGGGACTGTTATTTCGTTTCGAAATTTTAATGATTTTAGTTGGAATTAATGAACGGTTTCTAAGAATCATGTAATCTGTGCGCAGTGTACCACAGACAGAACTTTGGTTAGATATTTCCAACGAAGTTTCTGATTATGCTTCACGTTGGTGTATAATTTCATACCGTAAATATGACTGGGGAAACTTAAGCGGTCCTTGAGCTTTTCTTGATAACGTAGAATTAGACAAAATTCAGCGTTGAGACAGTGAGACGAGAAAAGACGAGATGCTGGACCGAATCGAGGGATGATCTTCCAGGCGAAGGCACGCGCTCAAGAGATTAGGAAGCAATTACATCTACGGGAGATTCATCCCTACCTCTAACCTTCCCTCAGCTTACTTACTTACACATATATACCTACTTACGGTTCGCTCTTATCTCAACGAGAATCTCTTTCTCGGGATGAAGACAAGCTGGATTCACGATTTCGGCTAGAAGACTCTCAACCCAATTCAAGCGGCGGCTAGTCCAGGGCTGTGAATATTTTCACTCACGCAGTTCCAAATATTTCGACACAAGTTGTTCTGAACAAAACTTCAATGGTCCTAAACTTCCGTTTTAGACGGCTTCACACTTGGTATTGTAATTGTCGTTATAGCGGGGGCGCATCGTTTCATTTATAGCTCGTTCAACAGTCTGCAGTAATCTCCGTCAGAATTGATGTAAAATTTCTGATCGATAATCTTCTGGAAACCGCTTGTAGAAAAGCATATAAATTGAAGCATCGTCTTAATACAGAATTTGGCTTTTATCGTCGATGAGCATTAACTTATTTCTCATTTGATGTTAAGTGAATCGAGATTAGTGTAAATTCTACTACTTTTTCTTAACTTGCCCTCCCCCCCTCACGGCATGCCATCCTCTCTCGCTCTCACCCCAGTTCGAAGCTCGCAGTCCTGACTAAAGTGGTACTCTGAATTCTACCGCTACAATTACCACCCCTTGGGTGAACAATGGAAAATTCAAGCGTTGTCAGGACTCGACGTTGACGGTTCAGCAGCCACATAAACCGCTGTACACACTGTATAACGGCTGTGTTATACATTCACTGACGAATTTTTTCAAGACACTTGTGAAGCAGTGGATAATTTCAGCCGCACCACGCGTCAGGATGAACTGAAAACGTATGACGTCACTCACCAATTCATAATTAATGTGAACAACGACCTCTTCATTTTCAGGAGCATTCCTTGTCCCATACTGCGTCATGCTCGTAGTTGGGGGAATTCCTCTGTTCTACATGGAACTTGCCTTGGGACAATTCAACCGCAAGGGTGCGATCACTTGTTGGGGTCGCTTGGTTCCACTCCTCAAAGGTGAAGTATTAACTGCTGATTGTTATCATAAGACTACTTCTCAGCATTGGAAATGAAAATATTGCGCCATGTAGCGGAGAATCTGCAAGCTTTGAAATAATCGAAACCGAACGTTTAGTGAATTGTCATTTTTGATCGTTGGCGAGGTACGAAAACTCTGACTCTAAGTTCATTCGAAGTAAGATCCATTTATATGTCGTGAAAAATGGTAATAGTACTTGTATCATCTCAATTAGTAACTTATATCTAAGGTAATTGGTGTGATCATGTGACGGATAAAGAGAGTGCAAAGTGATGTTAGGCGAGAGTTAGATAATTCTGTCACAAAGCCGTTATTTCTTAAAGCTCCGCAACCGACCGTGTAACTTCTGGGCAACGAGCTGAACGTATTTCCTCTGAAACATTGGTATTCCAGAAGCGGGATAGCGCCGCACTCACTTTTCACTCTTTCCATTCTTTCCACCATCCTCTCTGGGTCACTTAAGGGACAATTGTCGGGCTCAGACAGGACGAGGGGGTAAAAGGACGGAGTTGAGGTTCGTGAGTTGAGCGGTGCGATTTCCAAGTGTGGGAAAAGGCACAGGACTTCCATTTCCGCAGATTTTAAGCTTCGCTTCCACCGGAGCTCGAGCTACGTTAACCTCCGCACTCCGCACTCCACATTCTTATACACGGTCACGAATATAGATGGACATTTCTCACTTGAATTACTCGACACGAAAAACTATATTTCATCGTGCTCAAATTCTCACGCCTCACCGACCCTCTTCGCTCTACAATGATTTCATGGATCTGAAATCCAAGTTATTACGACGGAACAGATTCTCAAAAAATGGCTCACATATTATTCAGCCCTATAGCTTATTCATATTCTTCGGGATTGAAATAAAGTCGAAACTCTTTAACTCTCAAGTCGAATGTCTGATTGTGAACTACATCTTACCGTAGATGTAGAATACCTTCAACAGAACGGTGGGAGTCTGCAATCTCATATGCACACTTTTTATGTGCATCCTGAATTATTCACCTGTACGACACATCTGCAGTGAGAGATCGTTGAGAACACTGAGTAATGATTTCTCCTCAGGAATCGGCTATGCTGTTGCTTTAATAGCGTTCTACGTTGATTTTTATTACAATGTAATAATCGCGTGGGCGCTCCGCTATTTCTTCGCATCGTTTTCTGGCATGTTGCCGTGGACGACATGCGACAATCCTTGGAATACACCCAGGTGTCGTAGACTTGACGTGAACGCTTCTTACGTTGGTGGTTACGCATTGACGGATGACGATTTAGCTGGGAATGTGTCACGCATTGCTTTCGAGGGAATGCGAAATGGCACTCTAATGAGTGACCACGGTAACGACACTAGATACACCAGCGCCGCGCAAGAATACTTCAAGTAAGATCATCCAGGATAAATTCATTACCTCCAAACAATATTTTCGCCGCCGATGAAAAGAAAATGCCTTTCATTCTCCTTTAACACAGTCGAGCAATACTGGAACTTCATCAAAGCGGCGGTCTGCACGATCTCGGAGCTGTTAAATGGGATATTGCCATGTGTTTGCTGGTAGTATACATTATATGCTACTTCTCCCTGTGGAAGGGCATCTCCACCTCTGGGAAGGCAAGTTATCATGAATAGTATGACCTCGAACAAAATTTCTCGATTTTTGTTCCATAGTTGGATACAATTATTTGAGTGTGATGATTTTTGCACAGGTGGTATGGTTTACGGCTTTATTTCCGTACGCGGTATTATTAATTCTCCTCGTGAGGGGCATAACTTTGCCTGGAAGTGCCGAGGGCATAAAGTACTACCTGAGTCCGAATTTCTCCGCGATCACGAAAGCCGAGGTAAGTAAAAGAAAAAATATTAACTTTATGGATTCGTCATTGTTTCGAGGCTTTTTCAGAATTATCATACCCTTGTAGCTAGATTAAGGACATTATTTCTCCCCACCTATCCCGGTGGAATAATCGTCAGAAATTTTACCGAATAACGTAGCAGAGGCTAGGTAGGATTTTGGGGAGCTATTACTCAGACCTTGGAAAAATCCAGACTCATGGTAATGCATCATAATGCGGTCATGGGGTGTCACTGAAGGAAAAAGATTGCGGGGCACGAAAATGGAGACTCGGTGTAGCTGTCGTTCTAACCGTTAGATACTTCATATTTTTCTCGGACAAGTTCTATTGTATATATACACACCTACAATTTTCACACTGGAGGCAATGAATTTAATCTACATAAGAAAGAGGAATGTGCGTTTTTCTCGAAAATAAGAATGGTTCGTCCTGAATCTAATAGGTTTGGGTGGACGCAGCAACACAAGTTTTCTTTTCGCTTGGTCCAGGCTTCGGAGTTTTGTTGGCGTACGCAAGTTACAACAAATACCACAACAACGTTTACAAGTAAGCATCTAAGCAATGCTCTACGATTTTCTTCGTTTCATCTATCCTCCGTTAAAAAACCGGAGCACTATTTGAGTTACTCGTTACGTTATTCTTACAGAGATGCTATATTGACGAGCGTCATAAACAGCGTCACCTCCTTCGTGGCTGGTTTCGTAATATTTTCAGTATTGGGCTACATGGCCCACGCCAGTGGAAGGTCCATCCAAGATGTTGCGACGGAAGGTCCTGGTCTGGTTTTCATAGTATATCCAGCAGCCATTGCTACAATGCCGGGATCAATCTTCTGGGCTCTGATATTTTTCATGATGCTTCTGACACTGGGGCTGGATAGCTCCGTACGTATTCTTGATGTTCAGTTTCCGTCTCGAATAATTATAGTAACTGACAGTTCATCCTTATGTGGTTGCAGTTCGGAGGTTCTGAAGCCATAATAACAGCTTTGAGTGACGAATTTCCGCTGATCGGGAATCACAGGGAAATATTCGTGGCTTGTTTGTTCACCCTTTACTTTCTTGTTGGTCTGGCATCGTGTTCCCAGGTGAGAAATTCCACCTGAGTACTAATGATGGACAGCCCGATCTTTCTCAAGATTTTTTCACCGCCGGCTGGAAGGTGATACAATAGTTTTCATGAATTTCTTTTGTCAGGGTGGTTTTTACTTCTTCCATTTACTCGATCGCTACGCAGCAGGGTATTCTATGCTTTTCGCTGTCCTAGCCGAAGCAATAGCTGTCAGCTGGATTTACGGAACTGATCGCTTCTGCGCTGATATCAAGGACATGATTGGGTTCTCGCCAGGAATTTATTGGCGAGTTTGCTGGAAGTTTGTGGCGCCAATTTTTCTCATGGTAAGACGATACTAACAATCGGCCCATTCTCCAATCGAGCATTAACGTACACTGTACCAACAAAATCTACGCATTGACCTCTTCCAGTTTATCATCGTCTATGGATTGATAGGCTACGAGCCTCTCACTTACGAGGACTATGTTTATCCATTATGGGCCAACGTCCTCGGCTGGTTGATCGCCTCGTCGTCAATAGCCATGATCCCTGGAGTTGCTATTTACAAGCTCCTTACCACTCCAGGAACCTTTGTTCAGGTCAGTTGGGAACTATCAACCATTGGTATCGAAAATGCGCGACTAATTACGAACGATAAAATTTCCATCACCTCTGGCTTTCTATAATTACAGAGAATGAAAATTTTAACCACGCCGTGGAGGGATACTCAGCAGAAGCAGACGTCGATAGCCACTACGAATGGATCTGTTCGACGAAGCTCAAGCGTCTGTTTGTCTCCGGGAGAAGAGTCTCCGATGACCAACAACGGGCAAACAGACGCAATGAAGGAACAAACTGAGGTCACCATTCAATCCCGCGAATCTCTCAACGGTGCTCCGCCGGAGCCCGTATAGGACGATACCGTTGTCATTTTCACTGGCTCTAAGTTTCAGGTCTATCTTTGTTGAAGGATTATAATCAAAAAGTCCCCCTCCCCTCCCCTCCGCCCCCGCCGCGGCCCACGCCCTCACGTCGCCCCAAAGAAGAAGTCTGGATGTCGAACTTCGATCCAAGGTACGACAGAACTACTGTAATACACAATACGGAATTTTCGTATACGGTGAAAAGATACCGATAACTGTTACATTGTTAATAAATTATAGACGTCCATCTCAAGCTGCTATAGTATGCATCGTGAAAAGTTGGTTTATTCTTTAGTTGATGTAGATCGTAATAGAGATTTGTATTCCGCTTCGAAGAGTCACTCTGCGAATAGAGCATTATTCTGATCTAGGTATAGTTGAATGACCTAAATTTCAGCCATGCAAGAGGGGCAGGAAGGTGTATGTAGTGCGAAACTGAATTGAAGCCACGAAGAAAGTATAACCGAAGGTCCCCACCAGTGTTTGCGATGAATATATTTATATCGTGAATACGCAACACTACTTACAAACATTAGAAGCACATGTTTATGTGTTCTTTGATATGACTGGTCATGAGGTTAATTAATTTCCCAGTAAAATAACAAATAATATCAACTGTTCGAAATTGAAAATAGTTGTATGAAAACTTTTGCTCGTCATTTTCGATGCTCGACCGAGTGCCACAAAAAAAGTGGATTGGGCCATTGGAATTAATAATAATTATTAATCTAAAATTAATTGCGTTAGTATTCGGTTTTGGTCCTCTGAAGAGAAAGTATTTTCACGATCGTGAAATTTGGATGCATTTTTCTCCCTATGCTCGGCAGTATTAGCTGTCACGGGATAATAAAAATGACAATGATAGTTTACCCATTTTTCCTCAAGTGGTTCGAATAGTGTAACGTCATATACATACATGTCTACAACTATAACTAATGTATAGTTAATAGTCGAGCTTAGGTACCCGTGTATAAATGCAATATAAAAAATACCGGTATACATTAATGGATGACGTACCGTCTTTGTCTACCTGCGCGTTCATATCCATTTAGCGTAGGTATAATATTAGGCCACACATTTATATATGAGGTATGCAAAAAATGTTTGAATAGTTACAGGATCTCACTCCTTTTGGTTTCAAAATGTATTTTATTCCTCGTAATCTTGATTTGCCAAAATGTTCATGAAATTGTGTTTTCAACTTTTTGCATTAAATTTAGGAGGTACGATTTGTAAAAAATATCGGAGAATTGAACGTAGTTCGTGCGATCGTATACTATATACTGGAAGGTACAGTTCACAAAAAATTGTCGAGTTGTGCAAATGTACTTTTTGAGAAAAACAATTCATCAGATTTGAAGCGTGCATTTTTCGATTCGGACAAGGAAACGTCTTGTATTCCAAAAACCACCATCATCGACTTGGCTGAATTGTTTACACAAAATTCGGCATTAATATATACCTAGTTTTAAGGCCTTAACGAACGAGGGCTGCACATGGGTTTTTTTTAAATTTATTTCACTATTTATATTGGATAGTAATTTCAGTGATACTGAATGAAGAATAATTCGCAAATCCTGGGTATCCTGCTCTCTTTAGAATGGTAAAAGTTTCGTATTTCGAGGCAGAATTTTGCATAAAAGTTTCAGCTAAATCAGCTATGGTATTTTTTTGAAATTCACGAATTTCACTTAGTCAGGTCGAAGAACTCATATTCTCAATTCAGTTCTGATATTCGCCGAATTTCCAAATATGTAGATTTTTCAGAATCCAGGACTTCAAATCCTGAGGCCGAAAAACGCCCACCAAAAGCGATCGTGCTATTCGTTTTAAAATCGCTCCAGAGATGAGAGTTTGCCGCTGTTGGAAAATTTGTTGAATACCCCGTATATATGTACTGACGATTTCTTGTAGAATACTTATAGCATCAGTCTCTCGGTATAGCGATAAATATGATATCCAATAATTCGCGTAGCGTGTAGTTTTTCTCGATTCAATTTATAGCCCCTGTAGCTCATTTCTACATTTTACGATATTCGATTTCAAATAAAACGACACAATTTGTTTATAATAAATTAATGAGTGATCAGTATATATTATAGACTATGTATAATAAATATAAAATAATAATACAGTAGATCGTAATGTTAATTGGTCATAAAAATTTAATTGACTTTTTTGTAAGATACATAGACGGAATATGGTCGAACTTCTCATCACCCGAGGGTTTTCGAAGTAACCAATCTAATGGGTAATGGCTTTAGTAGTGAAGTAGGTAGTCCCTTATCCATCATACTAAGTAGGTGTAGATTCTGCGGCCTGATGCTAGTGTAACCAAATGGGGGGGGGGGGGGGGGGGGGGGGGGAAATACTGACCAAATGCAATGTCCATTTAAGCATTACAATCGCACTTATGGCGATTTGTAATAATGCAGAAACTTTGTGTAAAATTAGCAAGCAACGAGATGGATGTATTTCTTTTAATTGGCACAACATCATAAATTATAATACAGTCTCCGACATAATTGATGCATTACTTGCACGGAGAAATGTATATTTCAGCAGCTTGATTCGAATCAAACAGATTCGGGAATTGAACTGTATTGGGCTCTACCACTCCTATAGTTACTCTACTGATATCGGGATATCGTTTCATACATGTTTGTTAGGCGTAAAACAAAAAGAAAAAATAACTATTTCATAGGACCCAACGTGATAGACAGTAGAATTGAGAGCTTGTTGAAAACCTGTATAACATATAGACTAGTCAAACCGACTGATAGGGAACAAGGTTTCTTTCAAAAGGCTCACAGAAGCATTCAACCACACATTAATTGATTGCATTCTCAAACGGTTCTAGATCACGAACCAGATACAATTTAAAAAGTTCAAATGCTTAGAGAGCTCTATGTATTTGATTCGCGTACATAGTTATTAATATGATTACAGAATTATAAGATAAGGAGCCAGTAATTTTAGCAAGTAAGAAAATCTCATAGTCGTAACATTAATTCGGTAGCTTTAAATAGTTCTATTTCATTTTACTTTCAACATTTATACAACATCCGAGCTTTAACGCCGGGTTTGCGTGCTGTGTGGACTATAGAAACGCCAAATGAACAACCACAATAGATAAGCATAAATAAATAAACAATAGGTAATTTATTTATGCAACGTAATATATTGTAATAGTATCTATGGGTAATACTGGGAAATATACTTCTGAAAAATTCCTACACTTACATATATTATAAAGGCAAAGCAAAATGGAGGCGGTTGTTGGAAGGGCGCCGCGCTTGACTCTCGAGTTCAACTGATTTCAGTGATTTCAAGTGACTCAAAAATCAATTTCAGAGTCGGATGAGCCCTGACTTCACTAGTGAGTTTGCAGATAAGAAACTATAATTACATGTCAAATATTCATCACAATAGCTACTCAAGCTTCTTCAATCTATTTTGAAAGCTGTGTTTTCCTACGAACATCATGAAACAAAAATTCGATGATCTCGTATCACTGAGCGGACATTCAAGAGAACAAGTATCAATCATTTGTTGTACTGATAAAAGTATTCCAAGGAGCGCTACCCCCTAAAATATTCTCGAAAAACTCGAGAATCAGACAAAAGAATGGATAGAAAGAATAAGAATGAGGAAATTGAACAAGATTACTCGCGGAATCGAATCGTTCGACGGAATGAATGGTTGGACGTCAGCAAAGAATTCACAGCATTTCATTCAGCTGTAATATAGACTGCAGTTCCATCAAATATTTCTGACCTTCTCGAATGTCTGTTGAATAATTCAAAGATTTCTTTTGTTATCGATGCAGTCTTAATCGAGACACGGAAAATCGCATCTGATCTGACAATGATATTCAACCTATTGTCATTTCCATAGATATGTATATATACATAAATACATACAAATTCTCGAAATATAACTCATATAGCAATTGCTACGAGTATAACTATATTTCTCTAATCGACTTCAAGTTCTAATGACGCATAATTATAGATTCGATATTTCATAAAAAGTTATTCGTGAAATTGTATAATAACCGAAATAATTCTTTTTTACTCATTTTACGAATCCGGTGAGCCGTTATAGAAGTTCATATCAAACAGAGACCAATGCGGAAAAGGTGGTGCTTCGCAAGTCGAATAACGGTTTGCGAAACTCGTTAAATATATATACCTAATAACAGGAATATTCTATGATCATTTAATGTTAGTGTAAATGATAACTGATAATCGTATCATTAGATATCGATAAGCGCATATTCATTGTGATTACCTATGCTAGAGACCTACTGATTGTTGTTGATAAATGAAATATATATATTTTGTACATCGCATCTGAATTGCTGCCACAGCCATAGGTGGCAGTTCGGGCCTTGTTGATCCATAATTATAATTATTGATAAGTAAATCCATATACGTGTAGTCATCGTGCATGTAACCATTATGTTATAATAAATAAATTACCGCAATTACTGATTGTGAGTAGCACAAAATACCTATAGTATATATAAATACTCCGAAATGTGTGCTTTTCCAAGAGCCATATTGGTCAAGCACTATATTATATTTTCACTTTTTGTGTGATATTAATTTATACGTTGTAATAATTATAATGACCATTCTACTTTACATTATTAATGATTATTTTATATCCCGTTAATCATCGCACCGATAAGATTCACAGTTCAATTTCTGTATTTTAATCACCGCAGATATACATAACTGTGTATATCGTATCAAATTTTCGTTCTATACTCATTTTACAATTATCCGAAAGAACCAACAATAATAAAAAAAAAATAATAACCATGATAATTATAATATATATATCTATTGTCAGTATTGTAAAGCTGTTTTCAAATAAAGTTTGTTTATTCATTAAAACGTAAGGTTTGTTCGTTGGGCCTACACTATGCTACACTTTCCACACTATAGTGTAGCATACGCCTAGGCAGTGCTGGTGTATATCACACCCCGTTCGTTTTAACGGTTGATGATACACCAGCAGGGGGTATATAATACACCAGCACTGCCTATACCTATATGCTTCACTAGTGCAGAAAGTGTAGCTTATTGTTAGTGTGGGACCAACGAACGAACCTATAGTACATACGTATACCTACATATGCTGGATTGAATACCGTTCAATAATGTTCACAAACATTCATTAATAGTTCACTCGTAAAATCACAACGTATAATGTATGTATACGTTGACCAACGTATGCAAAATGAATCGGATTAAATAGGAAGACGTATTGACGGATAGCGCGCGCTCGTTATGATAAGTTTGTTGAATCTCAAGGAACACGTATAATGGAAAAATGCCCGATGAAAATGTACTTCCGATTATATTGCCCATAGTCGGTAGATATTCGTGTTGAACTATGCGACTGGAAGTACCTCTGGACCTTCAATAATTATCCGTGTCGAAATGAGACCATATTTTTGATAAATCTCCACTCAACCACGATCAATTTTTGAAAATCAAAATTCACAGCGATGGTTGCGCGTGCGCACAGCGCGCATGACTCGTTAGTTGGGAGCTGCAGGTTCGAATTTGTAAAGTTCGGACGAGTTTGTAAAGTTATGAAACCTTCAATTCCTTGAAAATCTACGAAAAACTATATATAAGTGTACTCAAGTAATGACGAAGGTTCAACTATATGGGAGTGAGAATTTGTTCGGTTCGAGAGCTCGATTATTATTCTTCGTGTATATATAACAACGAACATGTTATTTTACCATAAAATATAGGTGGCAGCATCTGCTGCACCGAACACAACACACAGATAAGATATCAGTGGGTGGATTTCTACATGTGGAGTCCGTGTGACGGATGCAGAATGCAGATTCGGATACGGCTATTGTAAACCGGGCTTCACTTGTCCAATATACCTCTATTATGGTACTGACAGATCTATGGTAAACCGCAAAACTAAACTATTTTTATAATACTGATCTGCGAATACCATAGATCTGTATCTATTAGTTTTACTTTCGAATATAATAGCATTTTTCACTGGCTGCGCTAGTGCGCACTGAGTGCAGTTTTACCCTTTTCTATATTCTACCCGACAGGAGGTTGGAAGTATGTAGTACATTCAGCATCAGTGCGCACTAGTGCAGTCCGTGAAAAACGCTATAAAAAATAGACAACGGACGTGCGGTGATATTTCTCTCTACCGTACCTACTCGACTCCTACCGTCCATGGTATAGGCCGTCGTACGTCTTTATCAACGGAGTTCTCTCGAAGCGTCGACCCCACTGGCAGAGGCTGCTCCCTGCCACTGGAAACCACACCGCGATAAGCTATATCTCATATTAAAAACAACATGGCGCCGGCTACAGATAGCTTGACGGAGTTGGAGAAGGAGATTTTTACAAAAATTAGCAAGAATGAGATCGCCGAGCTGAGAACATTATTGGCGGCAAACAAATGCAAGATTGATTTTGTCGATGAGAATGGTATGACACCTCTGCAGCATGCTTGTTACAAGGGAAACAAAGAGATTGTGCAGATGCTCCTAGATCAGGTAGGTTAAGTCTTTTCTCAGTATTTTAGGCTCGGAATTATCGTAGGAATTGAAATTGAACGTATTTAAATACCGCTACTGTTCCTCTACCGATACCCATGATTTCGCTAGTTTTATGATACGTGCTGTAAGATGAAATTAGAGTTTGCTGCCTTGTTGATTCACCTTTTCCAATATTGAGTGAAGAATACGAGATGACGAATTGCAATTGTTTCAAAAGTAACGTGAAACGAGTTTTCGAATTTCTTTAACTCTGGTAAAGCAAGAAGCAAATCTAAGAAGTGCAATGTAAAATTGTTATTCAATTATTGTTCCAATCCAGGGCGCAGACGTGAATTCTTCTCAGCACGAACATGCCTACACTGCTCTACACTTTGCGGCGTTAAGTGGAAACGCGGATTTATGTCATTTGCTGATGTCGCACGGGGCTCGTTTGGGAGTAACTAATAGCGTCGGTCGTACTCCTGCTCAGATGGCTGCTTTTGTTGGAAACCACGACTGCGTAGCCACGATTAATAATTTCATACCAAAGGCTGATATTGACTATTATATTACACCCCAAGGGCTTCAAACGGAATCTATGCTTCCTCCATACCTGGCTGACTCTTTTCACAAATTTATAATGCAAGTCAATGTCCATCCGGTCAGAGTTGCACTGAATCTACAAAGATGCCCCGGACTTTTGGAGAACTTGAATAAGGTGAAATTACTGATAATTCATCAGACGATTGTTATGCAATGTTAGAGAATAATTTCTAACGCTTATTCTCCTCATTTCAGATACAAAAAGTGCTGGAAGCTATGCGTCATAAGGAAATGAGACGAGGAATTGAAACGAACGAAGTGATGGCATTTAAGTACCACTATCTTAGTTGTGTGACTGCAGAGGTAGCCAAATGTCAAAAGCGCCAGGAGGCAATGAAGGCGGAGAAATCAGACAAGGAGAAAAACGGGGAGGATAACGAAGAGAAGAAATCCGACTCTGTAGAGTTGCTAGTTAGAAAATTTTTGAAGTGTAGTAAAAGCGACGGAAATTCGGAGTATCAAGAAGCTTTCTTGAGAGAAGTTGTCAGGGAATTTCCCTTCAGAGAAAGCACAATCTTTCGTCAGATGGTAGCTACTTTGGCAGGCTCTGATCCACCATCAGCCGTGTCTGTTGTTTCCGCTGCAATAAACGGTCAGAGAGGGTTTTCCGATAATATTCAAATCTGCGTTACTTGCGGTGAAGAAAAGGCGACGAAAAAGTGTAGCAAGTGTAAAGCCGTTCAGTATTGCGATCGAGAATGTCAGAGACTGCACTGGTTCATGCATAAAAAGTCGTGCGCAAGATTAGGACAAACGTCTAGCATTAAATTAACGGATGTTGACCGGGCCCAGGTGGCTAACGCCGTCGGTTCAAGGCTACAAAATTTGGCTGTTAATTGATTGTCGTGATCAATGCAGCCTACGTTACCAGCAATCAAATGTCGGATGCTCTATTGTATTTATTAAAATTAAAGAAACAAAGACCAATTCATTTAAATGTAAATAAATGTTTAAATAGCTATATCATTTGTATGCATCACACGTATTCTACGATAGATAATACAAGTGAAAATTAGTGACTGGAAATAAGCCTATTACAATGTGAAATGCGTTGTCTAAAGATTCAACCCTGCGATTTCGTTTGCCTTCAGCTAAGTCAGACGACCTTTCCTTTTTTTTTACATATTTCTGATATTTTTTGTTCAAATCAATCGTCGAGCATCCTTCTATTCTTATTGTCAATGTATACGTGTGTACTTAGGATTATTTCTCTTGATTTTTCGACGTTGTTCTTCGTGATCATCTTTTATAGTGAATAATTTTCAATAAAATGTGTATATGTGTACATATAACACGTTCGTTTTATCATTCCCATTACAAACCAGGCACGGGAGGCTATTTTCTTTGATCTTTGATCGTATAACCAATTTTTTCTGTATAACACCGTAGCCTTGATAAGAAATCTGATAATTTAGTGGAAATTTTCTCACATTGTTTTTCAAGTTTTTCTGGCATCATTATGATTCTATTGTGAGTAATTCTAAGAAATATTTCGAAAATTATGAGCAATATCTGATTGTAAATTCTCATGAGATATTTATAGGAGTGGTTGATATTCGTGACAATATACCACTGATATGAGCCAAAAATGACAACAGCATAAACAAATGGACTGAATTGTGTATCAAGAAATTTTGTACGACCTCGAAGTCCGATTTAGAATTGTATTCAACAGCTAATTCTAGATTAAGATTCGCAAAGTAAGTATAATCGTCTTTGAAGTTAGCACAGTTGGACACATGACAAATAGTCGATAGAAAGTGAAAAAAAATTAAGAGAAAGCCTGAATCTTTTTAAATGTTCTTTACAGTAACTCGGTAATATAAAAGGCATTATAGGACGCGGTAATTATGAGATTGTAGAAGAGTTTTCAGCAGCGGAATTGCGGGAATTGCTGCAAATAAGAAAATGTAACACAAAGGCATTTTGTAGAACAGATAGCGGTTATTTACTCTGTATGATTGCGTATGCACAGCCGGGTTCTTCCTCAATGCACTTTGAATTACAATGAGCCTCGCCTCATACAAGCGTCTAGAACATAACGGATTCAGCAAGATCGTCAAATAAATATAAAAAATTATCGGCGCGGTAATAACAATGACAATTATAGCTAATGTATTTTTAACGCACTTGAGAAAGAAATTTTCTCGCGAAAGTTGAATCAGACGGTTTCTCTTAAAAAATATGAAATCGAAAAGATCTTGGCAGATCGACCGCCTCCTCATCTGTCGAATCATGATCAAACACAACACCTCTCGTCTCCTCTACTGTGCCCGTATCTAGGGCAATATGGCGGATTAACGCTGGATAAACAAAACGACCCTCTGACAGTTCCCGGGGTGTGTTGCCCCATTATTAGGTCATTGCCGCTTCTCTGGGTGATTCTTGGCCCGGCTGGACATCGCCGGGAACAAGGTTGCGCCATGAGGTCTGTGTCCCCGTCGACGCTGTGGGCCATGTAGCAAACGGACCAGACATGACTGCAGAGCTGATCATTGCGTCTATTTTCGCAAAAGGGCTGAAGTTTCCCACCGTTGACGCAGAAGTCAACGTGACCGACGCGCCCCGTTTCACCGTAATAACCGGCATTCGTGTGTATCACTTGCACGAAGTCAGCATCACCGCTGTCAAGCCGATTCACGTACCCTGGCCGGACCAAAGGCCGCGCAGGATCGAGCCCTACGATGCGATGAAGACGGAAAAGCAGATAATTCGCCATTACGCCACAGATGTGCGAGCCCAGAGAATGCCCCACGCAGGTTGTTTTTTCCATGGGGAGGCCGAGGTTCCTGAGCGTTGTTAACGTTGCCGCGAGGCACTTTGCGACCGGGCGAAGATTCGCTACTGCAGCTGGATAACAAGGTGCTGCGCAAAGAGCACTCCAGTCGACCATGAAGACGTTGTAGCTGCCATTCCTCAAGTAAGCGTCTCTCAGGACTGCGATGGGGAGAGTATCATCTCCACCGGCGTAGCCATGAATCACGAAGACATTCTCGAGCGTAGGTTCGTACGGGCCATCCCGAAGCCAGTCTGATTGATCCACTTCGAGTTTCCGCTTCGGCTGGCCAGGGGTGTAGAGAAAGACATGGACGTCAGGATCTGGACAAAGATCTCTATCGTTTCCTCTTCTCCAGGTACAGTCGTCCTTGTCGTACTCGGCCGCCATGCCGTTGTTAATTGCGTCCTGTATCGGACCTGCTGCCGAAGCCTGTTGAATTCGCTCCAGCTTTTCTCCAAAACATATCACAACGAGGAAATACGGTAACACGCGCATGATTTCCTCGCACTTTAAGCCAGTGCCAGTCCGGCTGAAGCAGTTCAATGACTAAGTGCGAGGACAGAAATTACATTGATTTTAAACCTGAGCGTGCACCGTCGTCCCGTTTTGTGGTACCGTTGAACCCCTTCCGCGACTTGGCAGTTGCCGTGACACGTTTTTCACGCACGTATGTGTCGATGGGTTTTCTGCCAACTGAAAACAGCTGTACCCGATATCTCTGACTATTGGAAAACCGTTTCAATTCGAAGGTTAATATTTAGAGATATGTTAAAATTAAACGCGCTTCCGGTTTATCCTCTCTGACTTTCCACTGACAATGTGCCGAGATCTGTGCGAACGTTTTGACGACACTCAGCGCAGACGAGTGGGAGGATAGATGGATGCAGTCGCAGCTGTATGACTATTCAACCCACTGATATTTTATGGAGAGTCGATATTACGTTTGTAGATATTACGGTAACTCCGAGCCAAATTCACTACGGTGAACCTAGGCACTTTCTATGAAATACAAGCCGGGATCGTTATATAATTCAAACTCTTCAAATGACTATAGAGAAGGTAATAGTATTCTATATACGAAGCTGTGCTGATGTCGGCTTTCCTAATCCACGATTATTCTAGAGTGGTGTTCGAATGTATTTTCGAAATAGTTACAACCGGGAGACGATAGCACTTTCCACAAAAACATAGTCGTATATTGAAATCGAAAATTCTGAACCACTGCCATAGCTCTCATCTCTCAGTGAAAGTGCGGGTTCTTTGCGAGAGTAGTGTGCCAGTATAGTAGTCCAAGAGTAAGTTTCAAGGTCAGCGCTTCTTGAATGACGTAAAAAGATGTAGACTTTGACAGAATTCATACCGCCCTAGTTTCGCGGAGTACCACAGAAAACTTATGCATTACTATAGCGATAAAATTTGAAGATTCTCTCATAGCTGTGGCTCCTCGTAATGAAATCAGCTTCGCGAAGGTTACTACGAAAAATGTCCAGAAACGGCTCGTACCGTATGAAGCCAGAATATTTCACCATAGTATGCATGAACTTATCTCGA
The DNA here is from genome assembly GCA_963170745.1 of Phymatocera aterrima. NCBI lineage: Eukaryota > Metazoa > Arthropoda > Insecta > Hymenoptera > Tenthredinidae > Phymatocera > Phymatocera aterrima. The sequence goes on from OY720663.1 coordinate 8,806,044, forward strand.
TAGCATGCCAATAGACGATTATGTTACATAATATGAAAATTCTAGGCCGACGTCGTTGATCTCGATAGGATGCCATTAGCATTATAATGCGTGATATAAAAATTCTGGACGGTCGTCGTCGCAAATACAATAGCACAGTGCTTCGAACAGGATAGTGAAATGATGAATATCTCGGGACACCATTATATTCTTGATTAGGTTGCATTTGATTATATTTCAAAACCCTTGTCATAGGGAACCTGAATCGCATCGCCTTTGTTGAAGGATAGACATAGACAAACGTATTTCCGAAAATGATATATTGCACATTGTATTTCAAGAATGATTCAAATTAGCGGAATAGAATAAAAATGTATATCTCACGTTCATCTAACGCCATTATAACTTGCCGGTATCGACCGAAATTTAGCTATACTTAAATTTGCGAAGACCTGAATTTCATACAACTGAACGAAATTGAATGGTCTTGAAAAGAGGACGAAGAATGATTTAGGGCTGTGGCCCAGGACAAACCATAATATCAATTTTCCAAATATCATGGAGGTTTACATACCTAAATCATTCAAAATTTCTGTAAAATGAATTCAGTTACTTATAAACCTGGTTTTCATATTAACCGATTACCGCTGTTGTCTGCTACAGAAATACCCAGGAGAACATACCTATGTATTTCAAGTACTAGCTTCATGCAACAGCGCCCAGCTTTCCTCACCAAAAAAATCAGAATTTGCACCCTTCGCAATTAAACACCTCACTACGTCCCAATTACCGGAAGAAGCAGCGTATTGCACCGGTGTAACGCCGAACATATCTGGGAGATTAAAATCGGCACCGGCTTCGAGCAAGTAGCTTATTATGTCCAAATCACCGTGCAAACAAGATTGGTAAATAGGCGTCATACCGAAACTGTCTTGAATATTGACATTTGCACCTTTCTCCACCAAGTACTTTAGAACGTCCAAATTCCGTCTCCCCGAAGCCCAGTGAACGGGAGTGAATCCAGAATCACTTTGACAATTGATTTCGGCACCTTTCATCACTAAGTACTTCGTTACATTTAAATGACCAATGAAAGCAGCTTCGTCGATCGGCGTAAAGCCGAAATTATCTCGTGAATTAACATTGGCACCTGCCTCGACCAAGTACTCCACTACATCCAGATTACCGGTGGAAGCAGCCATTTGGAGTGGTGGTTTACCGACAAGGGGTGAAAAATTGATATCAGCCTGTCCGTGTTGTGCCAGTAATCTGAATGCGTCCCAATGGCTATGTTTAGCCGCTATATATATCGCTGTGCGGCCAGTATCATCTTTGAGGTTGATTAGAGCTCTGCGTTCTGTAGGATGCTCTTGAAAGCAGTTCAAAAAGAATCGAATAATTCCGCAATTTTCCTCTGCAGCCGCAATGTGTAAGACTGGTTGAGTAAGCCTACTGCAATATTTATCCCAAACAAGTTTGAAGGATTTGTTCCCAAAAGCGTCTGTACTTTCCTTCGATAGTAGACAATTCAAAAAGGCACGAATAGTCTTATGATCCGGTTTTACCAGAATCTCACATACGAAAAATTTTCGTGTCCGTTCACAGTGATCAATTTCTTTCAATACGTTTATTAAAAACATAGCAGCGAAATATTCAGCGAAAGTACGATGGATGAAGTACGGTTTATTGTTGATAACTTGAGTAACAATGCCAGTCCTTTCTCTTCCGTTATTGAACTTACTAACGAGTGCGTCAAACTTTACTTCCTGCTGAGAAGGCAGCAGCTCTCCTAAGTCGTCTTCATTGAACAATGTATACAAGGCCAACATTTGATGTCTCTTCAAGAATATTTGACGTAGATCCTCGCTATCTTCTTCGATTCCCAGATTTGTGGGATCATCTTTTTTTTTCTCTATACGATAAATGTAATATTTCTTAGCGATGAACCGGTGATATAAATCGATCAGGTCAATTTTTTCGGGTAACTTGGGATTATTATCTTCTGAATCTAAAAACTCTTCATGTCGCTTAAAATCTTCCTGGTTTGTGTCTCCAACGTGTCCAAAAACTTCCGCCACCATCCTCGTTTGCAATGGTACCCCAGTCAACTCATTCATCCAGTCGTCAATGGATTTCGCTAGTATTTTCATCACTGCTTCAGCATACTCTTTCAGGCGGTTCTTATTGTTAGTCGAAAAATTATAACGGCCGGAATTGAATCCTCTTTTCCAAAACTTAGTAAGAAACTCAATTTGATTAGCTGCGGAAAATGGCTGAATTGTAAATGAGAATGTATTCAATCGTACTTCTAGCACTTCTCTCGTGTGAGGCCGGGTAGTGACGAATAGCTTCTTGATGTGAAGTGTCGCAAATGTTTGAAGTAGTTCGATCACTGTATTCTCATAGTTTGGACTGATTTCATCGAAACCGTCGAAGAACAGTGCCGCATTACCATGCTTTTTCAGCATTGTTTTGAAGACATTCGCTTCTGAACCAGTTTTTATGTTCAGTAAATGATCCACTAAGAAGTCAACTGCGGCATTGGAATTGTCACGGTCGAAACTTGGATTCTTCTGCTCTTTTGCTAACACAGTTGTATGATGAGTCAAATCAATATGAACCACCAGCAGATCGGAGTGGTTCTCTTTTATTCTGCCTGCCAGATAATTCAACACGGTAGTTTTACCCATTCCTGCGGTGTCCGAAATGATTACAATCTTAGGATATTCATTGTACACTGCCAGTTGATCTTCTGATATGACCTGCGACCCTGGTCTGTCCATTTTGTCATCGCTGCTAATGGAGTCCCTATATTTCACCAAATTAGAAAGATCTCCTGAAGATCGCTTCCACACGAAGTTGTCCGACTCACCGTGCAACCAATGGATGTTACACTTTGAATTCTGTTCGCATAGGATTTTAAATTGATTCACCTCTCGGCCATCGTCCAGAATGATGAATTTATTCAGCTGACATCCAGTTGGACTAGTTTCGCAAATTTCTTTGCTTGGCATTGCATCGACCAAATCACGTAGGTCATAGAAATTACTAATAGCAAACAGATCTGGTATATGTGGAGTGTGAAGAATATCTTTTTTGATAATCACGCGGCGAACAATCGTACGATTTATGTAGTAGTCTTCAACCTCTCCTAATCCCTTCAAACTCTCGCCTATTTGAATTTCTTCATCGCGAATCAGTCTCACTAATATGCTCGAATCTATAACTTCCTCAAGATTTTCTAAATTTTCTGTTCCAATATTTTCAGAAATATGGATTCCCAGCAATTTCCCGAAGCTAGTTCGTTCTCTGTGACCCTGAAAATTGATGATTTTTTTCTCTAACAGTTTTTGTTGCGAATGTTTCGTAAGATTATTGAAACTGACTTCCACAGCTCTTTCATGACGAAAATAAATTTCAGTTCCGAATATAGTAGTCATGCTGTTCTTTCCTTGGGTGATGATTATCATTTTTTTGGTAGAATGTTTCATCACAATTTCACATAACGGATTCCATAACTCCTGTGAATTGCAATTCTCAGTGGTTACTGACCCGCAATCAACGATCAACAAATGGTGACTATTCGGCGATTCAAAAGCACGGATCACTCGATTCATCACACCTGTTAGCACCAAAGTTTTGAGACGTATGAGAATGAAACTGTCATTTTTCTCATATCCTTGATGCTCCAGAAGAGTTTGATAAGTCCGTAAAGCAGTTAACAAGGTTTCGTTTTGAGCAATTAAATTCAGTATTCGGGGCTTAGTGATATTAGAATGAGTCACAAATCGACATAATTCACTGTTTGTATCTTGATACTTCACGCCGTATTTCTCAAGCTTCTCTGGATACGCCAAATTTAAACCGACAGTAACGAGAGAGCTAACTTTTAGTTCCATTGCATTAAAGAAATCTTCAGCATCTTCGTTGGACAGAAACACACCGTCTTTTCCTTTTTGTTTGAACCAATCTAACATCAACTTTTGAAATGAATCGCCAACAAAATCACTATTCAGGATGTTGAATTGGCTGTCCGCGCCGATTTCAGACGTGATCATTTCACCAAGTTCGCCTTCACCAAGTTGATTCACTGCTAAAACAAACTCTTCCAAGAACTCTAAGATTTCTTCATCGATGATGTCGTCATCTGGTAAGTCGGTTCTTGAATATAGTTGATCTTGTTCACATGTTTTGAAATTGTTTATCTCGAATTCTATTTGATTAAGTTCGTCATATTTACTTCCCAAATGAGTTTTCAGTATGCTTCTAAAATCTCCGATATTTTCCGCCAACTGAATCCCGTCGTTCAAAAATTGTGAACTAAATTTAATTTTTCCGCCGTCCCTAATCAAGACGCGTCCAACTAGCTTGTCAATATTATCCGCAACGATTTTCTCAATAGAGCCTTTTCTAGCCTGCTTATGATATATGTTTCTGCCAATCTTGATCACATTATCTTTTTTTGCATTACTCTGAATCAATCTGATAAATTCCCGAGTAAATTGTTCCACATCAGTCAGCTCAGGATCAATCGGCAGCTGGAATTCCTTGCCGAATGTTGTAGATAACTTAAGTGAACATTTTTCTAGCCGTTTCCAAATATCTTCATCCGAGGTATCGCGTCTCGACAATCGCTTCATGTTTGAAAAAAAAATTGCACGAAAGTTTTGCGCTTTTTCAGATAAGCAATTGTTTTTAATGAAATTACGAAAAAACTTGCTATCCTCGATATCAATAATCTCTTGGGCCAGCGCAGTATGATAATATTTGAAGACTCCAGTTCTCAAGTCTATATCCTTGGCATCATGAACACGCTGGGCCAACACCCTTGCTAAGACACAGACGTCAGATGATGATTTCAATATATCATACAGCTCAGAATGCTTGTTGACTGAAAGCTTGTAGCGCGGCGGTTGTTCTGATCTGTTTGTTTTCAAAAACTCATCAGACCCTGTTTCGAGTTTGCAGATGATCCCTGCCTTACTCAATCCCTCTAAGTCAAGACCAATATTAGTGCAAAGAATGAAACACTTCGAGCCACGGCTAGTAAATTCTGAGTTTTTTCGAATTTTACGCCACGATATAAAATACTTCTGGATGCTGAAATCGCCGTCTCCTTGTGCCAATAAATCAGAGGCATAAATCTTCCTAGATTCGTCTTGCTTGTGTTTCACCTGTACAAATCGATGCATCTCATTTCCCACATTGTCTCGATATTGTAAAACTAAGTCATCGAATTTCTCTGCAGCCGTCATTTCGGTTGATAACTGAAACGGATAATCCAGCTTCCATGCGCGATGCAAAATTAACATCAGATGTTTCAGTTGATAAATGGTTCCATGTAAAGATCGTTTCAGCCCTGAAGCGGCATATGTTTTTTTTTCGTTAAATGGTGAAGTATGAATGATTCCGTCCTCTATTGCACCAGCACGAAGCTTTGAGCTTGAGCCAGTTTGGCCGGAACCAGCATCACCGGCGTTCTCCAATGTTCGTTGCCTTTTTTCATAACATTCATTGAAATCATCATCAGTCACGGGTTGACGTTTGCTTTGTGAACGGCAACCAAAGCCGGTTCGCAAATCATCGATCGTCTTTCTTGGTGATAAATTTGTACAAAATTGCAACACACTTCCTCGCGAGGTAGAAGGCTGATGATTGTTGACCGATATAAAATCATTTACGGCCGTTGAGCGATGAACTACCAGATCACCTCGATCTTTGCTGGATGATGTTGGCATATTCACGATCTTTTGTTTATCAATGGTTGCAGTTGGCATAATGGCCATGTGGCCACGGCGATTGTAAATATCGGTCCTTGCTCCATTACGTAGGAGAAATTCGGTGACTTTCTTCCAATTTTTTTTAACTGCCGTATGCAATACTGTGTTGCCAACTTTGTCAACTGCATTTATATCTGCTCCTTCATTCAGACAATCTTCTATTCGTTCGAGCCTGTTTTCTTCAGTGATTTTCTTCGACCTCCCTTCTTTTTCATGAACAGCGCTGATCAATTGTTCGTTCCAATCTGGATTGCTGTCACTATCGTCATCAGAGAAGCGAATATCCTGCGGCGATACTTTTGAATAGTCAGACTGCATTTTATGAATCTTATGCCCGTTGATCAATGATGCAATTCTAAATATTTACTCGTCGCAAAATTCCATAAGGTCTCCTCTATCGCATGTACACCCTCCGTTTGAATTATGGCAAAGTGTTCAGTATTTTCCCCCCTTAACCAGGAACTTTCATACTCTGTCAGTAGCTGGTGGGCATAAGTGCGATTGGAGAATAATCGGTCGGTTGAAATCTGGAAGAAATATTGTGATATCATGATCGCGAGGAAATTTTATCCTGGTCAACATTTCGCTGAATCTTGTACGACTGACTAAAAATATAGTCACTCGTGCCATTGTATGCGTCATTCGAATGTAAGATATATATTTATATAGAAAGTGGCTTCGGATTATGAAATTGAAATTCGCGTGTTGTTGTTTCATGAATTCATCAAGAATGAATTCATGAATCAATATTATTTGATGCGAATTCTTTAGAAACTTGGAGACCGTTTGTTTTTTACATCCGGTTTTTCCAGGTTTTGAAGTCAGATATGCTAGTAACGTTCCGAGAGGCTAAACGTTAAAATTATGTGACGACCATGGAAGTTATAGGTAGTCTAGAAAATAGAGAGTGCTTTCCGTATGCCCGCGCAAATGAATAAACTATACATATATACTTCGTTGCCTAAAAATATTCGAAACGTTACTATCATAGGAGGCATTTCTTAATGTCATGAGATTGAGATTTTGTGTTGAATCTAGTGAATTACACAAGCAAACTACATAGATTTATAAGCACCCTGGAACCTTAATCTCCTTTTGACAAACTGATCTCAGACAACGCGTCGTCATAATTGATAATGAGACTGATGCAAATGTTGATAACTGAATTCTTGGAATTAGTCACCATTTATAATCTTTCACATATTACTGTGCAAGTGCGACAACTATATACTATGGGTATGTAGTAGTTGGCCTTCTATCGAGTGATACTGACATATCTCATCATACGTTCAAAGAATTTGTTCTACTGGTGGCATTCGGATAGTTCGGTTCGACTCTTATCTGTGTTACTTTTTCATCTGTTGAATGAGAAAAATCGCAATGTACCCATTAGCCTGAGAAGTGCCACTTCATTGTTAGTTTTCTCTCGCCTCGAGATATTTTGGCCCGATATTACTCTAAGAAAATTCTTACAACCCTCAATTCCATGTTCACAAAGAGAGACAATCAGGAATATATTCCCAATGTTTATCGATGACGAAAATGAAAGTCATCCGTCTACCCGAAAAAGGAGTAAGAAAGTCCTGTAAACTGGATTTACAGGTTTCTTTTATCCAGTGATCAAAGTTTTTTTTTATCCGTGCTTGGAAAGTTCGAGAGATGATCTTACCCAGTGCTGAGGATTTTCAGGAGACGGATGAGCTTTTTAAATGACGATCCAGTCACTCCACTCGCAATACTCTACTGCGCATGATATCATCGGCGTTAGTCTATCTTGAGGAACCTCGAATGACATGATGCACGGATTGGAGACCTGTTGTATAAAGATAAAAAATACTATAACGAAAGAGGTTTGAGTCATGCGGCTGACGTTGCGTGGCTTGTTACAGGGTAACCGGAAGACATGGAAATCTGAAAAACCTGAAAATCAGAGAATTTTGTCCAAAGTCAGAGATTTTCTTAACACAGGCTAGATTCCGAAATTGTTTTCTATTTTTTTTTGTTCATGCGCTCGGTTTATTTCGATCTGTGTCTGATCAAATCGTCGGAATTTGGAAGCGCGGAATGCGGAATCTGACACGAAATCTGACAATACAATCGTCAGGAAAAGAATGGATTTTAGTACTGGAAAAGTCAGGGAATTTGAGATCCCAGATTTTATGGCTACCCCTTTCTTAGTGCCTGACGTATAATATACACCGTGACTCGCCCGGACAATCAAACAGACCGTGGTAAGCGCATCACAATTAATTATATGTATGTCGAAGTTATTATTATAACAATACATATAACCGAAGATGAAGAATCAGCGAGTGCAATATTTGGACCAAAAAGATAACGATTATCGCATAATCGTATTGAATTGCGCCGCTATACTTTGTCCTTCAAAGTTCTCACAGTTTGACCCTATGGGCTATCTGCACTTGTCTGTTCTATACATATATATATTTGCAATCAAGGAGAATGAACATCCGAATTTGAAAAATAAAAACCAGTTTACTTTATACCCTGGCGAACATTTCTGTTCCTATAAATTTTTACGAATTTTTTGGGGAATATTGGAATATTTCATAGTTTTCCACACAAACATTGTAGATTTCTATAGTTTTTCATCAAAAATTGTAAATTTGCATGGTTATCCAGAAAATTTCGATGTTTTTCGTCGATAAAGCCAGAAAAAACTACAATACCGCCAGTAGATTGGTATTTTTTGTTTCAACTTTGGCCTCAAAATTTTCTGTCGATTGATAGGTTGTGGTTTCTTTGGTATTAAGTTGATAGCATGGAGGTATATGTCTCTCTACGATATTCCTGCAGTCGTTTTTTCTTCCTTCTCTCCCCTAATAGATAATTTTTATCTCATATCACTGTAGTACGGGTACTGTACAGTCTATTATACTATGTTGAATCTCTCGAGCAATTTTCACCGGATGTATACTCTATACTGTGGAATATAATCAAATTTCTTCGCCTATTTATCATCGTCGTTGCTTCCGTTAGCGATGTGCATAAAGCATACTATGACAATGATTCATATCATTTTCTGCGCATCGATTATCTGCATTTAATTAACTATGCCGATGAAAGCGATTTATGTTTAGTATGCGCAATAGCACATGTACCTACGTGGTAAAAGCGTAATCGCTATAGAGATAAACAGCGGAGAAAAATGATAATTGAGCAATGCAACACGATGGACCTTGGCACAGGAAAATTTTGAATGAAAAGAAAAACCGTTCGTGCTGAGTAAGCAGAAACTGTGTGAGCTGCAATTATATGATTGTATCGTGATATCATAGTCAATTCTCAGGATTTGGTAGGCAACGTAAATCAGATTGAATCATCCGAATCACGTACCACGCGTGTAAGGCAACACGTGGTATTTTATTGGGTATAACAGCTGTATCCTAAATCACATCGAAGATGCTCAATTATTAGAAGTTTATAAAAATTGCGAGGGTTTTATGTACCACTACAATACGACGCGTCGTCTGAGAAATTCCTCTTCTTCGTCTTTTTGTTCTTGTTCTTCTTTCACTTTATCTAATTCTAATTATTCGTAATACACTTTCTGTAAGAAGGTTCTATAATCGCATGCAGACTCTCCGCAGTATGATAATACATACCCAATGATGCAAAACGTACTCAATGATAATTTTACCCATTATATACGAACAAATAAGATAGATAAGTCGGAAAGAAGGTATAATATGTGTATTAATTCTAAGAGTCGAGACGTGGAGCGGGGAATCAAGAGTCTAGGACCCAACCGACGAAACTCTTTATCGTCAGTATCACAAGTCTAACCGCTAGCTGACGAGCTTACTCTGGTAGGTACTGCAGTTCGCCAGCATTCAATTCAGATCGAAGCTATAAATGCGGTGATCTTTTGCCAATGAGTATTGAGTTAAGTGTGGAGCCATGGTCTCGCGATTGATGCGGTACCCTGCGATTCCTGAATTTCACTAATCGCGTAAATCTTATGAAATAATATACAATTGCTATTATAGCATATCTACAAATATTTACATCACGACTCAAGATGAGCATAGGAAAGTGATTATAATGTGTTCAAGTCTTAATCGCATTGATTGAGCGGAAAAGTTGGAAAAATGGAAAAGTTGAACAAGCCTAGTGCAAATATTCATCAGGATCATGATGCTGCGTTAGGGAATAGTAATATTCCTTACATACGTCCAAACGCTGCAGCGATTGCACGAACTGGGGACGAAGTCCCTGAAGATATAGAAGGTAAGTTAATATGTTTCGATCATATTTCGTTCATTCATGTACAAATTTCACGGACAGCAGCGTACTTTTTTTCTATAAATTTAAACTATATTTATACGTTTACTCGACGCGTTTATCCACTTATCTAATTGTGCGATGAGTGTATAACTCGAATAGATATATACGCTATGCAATAAATTGCAATTTGAGCATATTTTGCGACTGCGAGCTCATACATAATATGTGTATATACATGTATATTTATTTTTCTGTTCAGTTGAGGATAAGGAGAAGAAGTCTCCTCCAGTTGCAGGTCAACAGTCTACTGATATCATAACAACAGCTGGCGATGAAATTTTGCGAAGCATGTCAATGGACAAATTACGCGATCGTATCCAGGTGCGCTGTAATATGTATTTACGGGAGTTGACTCGAACTTATTATTCAAGAAAAAATCGAAATTGTATAAATAGATTCCTAATGTAGTATACATAATACCCGATATTGGAAAGATTCACTACATAAATAGCTAGGTATTATTTTTTATAATAGACTTCGATTATAGACAAGGTATTATGGATGTATTCCATTCATTACGTCGTACGTCTTCAAAATATTTATCTACATCACACGTGTACGTAGGTATATACATACCTATGTACTACGTACATGTAAGAATATTATATTTTCATAGAAAACTTGCGTGTTCACAATACACTGTTAATTCTCGATATCAGAAATTCGATTGCGCATAATAAATTTGTGATACATACTTTGGTTCTAGTATAGACGTACTATGAGTTGAATGGTACTGAAAACTTAACCGAACTCTATTACAAAATTTGATAACGCACGGATCGTCACTGCAGCGGGTCACATCTTCGTTTGATTTTCTCTATTTTTCTCTCTTTTCTTTTTTAACATGCAACTGAACTTTGAACGCGGTGCGTTATGCTGCGCATAAGAAATAGAATACCGACTCGGATCATGCCTTAACTCCGGTTTACATGACCCTTCGTAAATAAAAATGATTGTATGTATAGAACGTATGTGTACGTATGCATCAAACGGGTCCCAACCACAAGAGTTATAAACCTCTGCAGGAATAGAATATGTACCTATATTATATTATGTTATCGATATGCATGTGTGTATGTAGAAACGAATCAAATCATGCCCATTGATCACGCTATATATTATTTGTATATGGCAACAGCAAATGGAAAAAGATGTTACAGAACAAGTGAACAATAAAATAAAAAATATGATATCTGACGTATTGCGGCAATTGGAACAAGTACAGCCCGGAAAAGAGATGAGCTATCTATTTGACGAATCAACGAAATATGAAAATAGGAAGTGAGTTATTATAACTTTTGTTTTTCAGAGTATTATAATTATCGTTTTGAGAAAGGAGAGGCATACCTGTGTATGTAACTATATAATATAATATTATTGATGTTCTCCTAATTCTTTACTCTTTTTCATTTAAATATGTTGACAGAAAATTTTCCAAAGATGGGTCTCTACCGGAGAAACAATTCGTGATGAGAAATTCTCTACTCACTGATCTATTCAAAATTAAACATATTAGAACAATTTATCACATATTTATTGTTATCCTTATAATCCTATTCATAAACACTGCTGTTTATGATATTGTGGATACCGGCTCGTGAGTGTATAATAGAAAGCATTATGCCTATAATAATATACATATAGTACCGATGATAATTACTATCCGCAATTTTTCATTTGATTCTAAAATCTTTTTCAGCACTAATTTTGGCATATCAACAATAATGTTCGGTTTTGGTAAATTTGACAAAGCTTTGTACATATGGTTAGCAATGATGGCCTCATCTCTTGGAGTTTACGTAGCATTTAGTGCATGGTCTAATCAACGGATTCACTTTTCACCAAAATGTGGGTTACGCAATATACAATGTTTTATTTACCATATCTGAAAGGCGTGTGAGAAAATATTAATGATATACATGCTATAAAATCATCAACATATATCCACTATGACCGCTATATGACTGTCAATGCCATTCAATATTGTTTTCTTTTCTGTTTTATGCTTTTACTGTTGTTGCAGCAGCTGTGCAATTGAGATTCTGGGACTATTTCTGGTTAACTGCGTTCATAGTTCATCAGATTCTATTTATCGTATTTTCAGTGAAATTATTGCTCGCGGAAGATTTACCTCCTGCTACTTCTATAACTATTCTTATGGAACAGGTATCAATCAAATGGAGGAATCCATTTTTCTTTCTCAATTGAAAAAATCATATCCCCACTAATTGGATAGCCATTATTTAATATTATCGGAAAAATATAGTTTCTTTTTTCGAATTTTTGGTCCGCAGGTAAAAAAATCACGATACGATACCACCTGAAATCACTTGAGATAATGGTATCACTCGAAATTGTAACGAAATCACATAAAATCCCCATGATACCCTATGAAAGATAAATAATAATAAATAATAATAGCTGAATTGGCCCCAATTCGTTTGTCTTGAACGAAACATTGTCGGTCCAAAGTGTCGTGGCTGAACTCGTAAATGTACTTTTGCCTACTGGTACTTTTACGTTAAATATTGTAGATACTCAGATTGATATTGACTATAGGCATTAATATGTCCCGCCAACTGGATTGAGTCTGATACCTGAAGTACACCAATTATTATTTTAGTCGATGTTCACGAATTCAATCAGCAAAGATAAGATCGCTAATATGTCAGAAGAAAACAAGCGAGCTATCAAAATTATCCGATCTAATCATACATTTTTCAATTACTATCGATATTATATACGTAGTTATGCTGATCTGGCAATACCTAATTTCAGGTCCGTCTGATAATGAAGAGTCATGCATTTGTAAGAAGTTCTGCGCCACGTGCATTGAACTATAAACCACACAGTGAAAAAAGGAGTTTATCAGTATGCCCAGAATTCACGAAGTTCTTGTATTTCTTGTTCTGTCCAACCTTGGTATACCGGGACGATTATCCCCGGTACGTGATGATAAATTTGAATTTCATTTCCACTTGAATTCCTAACAATTTATACGATTTATACCTACTACACAAATGCAAAAACTTTTTTGACGTGATCCTCGATCTTTTTTCATTCAGGACAAAATTGATTCGGTGGCGTGTAGTAGTTTGGAATTACACAGAAGTAATTTTGGTCGTATTTTACATGGCCTTCATATTCGAACGTCTGTTGATACCGGTATTTAATAAATTTGGTTCAAGTCCACTGGAACCGAGAGCATTAGTGCTTAGTATATTCGGGACAATGTTACCAGGAATTTTAACATTTCTCTGCGGTTTTTACTGCCTACTTCATTCCTGGATGAACGGATGTGCCGAAGTGTTACGATTCGCGGACAGGATGTTCTATCAGGTATTATATTATTGAAATTTGCGCATAAAATGTATTATTTTCTCTCTTAAGCTAATTATTATCATCTATCTGCACATTCCTTAATAAATTGGCATTCCGAAATATAGGATTGGTGGAATTCGACATCGTACGGGGCTTATTACCGTACCTGGAATGTGGTAGTGCACGATTGGCTGTACACATACATATATAAAGACCTTTACGAGATAGTGATACCGCGAAACAGATTGATTGCAACCTTTATGGTATTTTTAGTTTCAGCAATTTTCCATGAATATATATTAGCATTTACGTTTAGATTTTTTTACCCCGGATTGTTAGTTACGTTCGGTGGCGTTAGTGTGATATTTGTATTTCTTACACGTAAATATGATAAAGCTGGTGGTAACGTATTCATGTGGTTAACTCTCTGTATGGGTACCGGTACTTTGCTTAGTTTATATTCAATGGAATTTTACTCTAGGATAAATTGCCCACCATACAAAGATCCATTCTTGGATTTATTTATACCAAGGAGTTGGACTTGTAATGGATTATCGAATAATAATAATAATAATGATTCTTAACCATGAAATAAAATGATAATCCATTGTTACCTGTAATATATATCATATTGTGCAGAATTCTCTAATCGAGATCAAACAGCTGTATTATACATGATTTGAAACTTCAAACAAAATGTAGTCTCATTAAATCAAATCATTTCGAATAGTACAAAATCCATCTGTCGGCCGTCTACAACGTAAAAACAGAATAGAACGAAAAGGAATAAAAATTTATCAAGTTCCCGATTAGTAAAGCATCGGATGCGTTTTGATTGTCGTATTTCAAATCAAACATCTTTGAAAGATGCAGTTGAATGGTCAACGTCAAGCTATAGATCCCGAACAGAAACTTCTGTTAATGAGTTACAATTTCAAACATTTATCATTGAAACGTACCCATTGGTGATAAAGGAATTGAAAATTACAAAAAAGAAATAAATTTGATAGAATATTATACTGAATATGTATACTGTAATGTATGATAATTGATAATTGAATATAAATACTGTAAAAATTAATTGCCACTGTTTGAAATACACGTCTCTTTCATTTTTTATCTTTCATGTTTCTTTTCTTATCAGTGGTTATTTGATTATAAAATAGTAATTGAATATTACATTTTTTTGATTGATAATTGAAGTAAAGTGTATGGTATATATTATAGATTCATAATTTGTAAGCAAAAAAAGAAAATTGAAAAAATTGACGTACATAGATAGACATAGATATATTTTTGTGCAGGGTGTAAAACGCTATTGTGTATATTTTCGTTTTTCTTCTTCCATTTTTTTTTTGTTTTTGTTATTTACCAATACATCTATTGAAATGTCACACTGTATCGTGTAATTGTTGAAGCTATTATAGTATAGATGTAGACTTATTAGATTCCTATTCCGAAATTTTACAATACATTGGCTCTTCAATTATTATTATTATTATCATCTTCATCAACATCATATGCATATATTATCATTATGCAACTAATTAATTGATAATAATAACAACAGTGATAATAATAATAATAATAATGGCTAGACGAAATAAGTCTACAGGCCTCTGCGCCTACTACATGGCACAGCAAGGCAGCGGCGGACACTGCACAGCAGCGCGCAGCAGAGCTCCGAAATGGTGTTCTCCCTCTTTTGTCTTGCTACTCGAATTTTGAGTTTCGCGGTGTGCCACGAATACGGCGCAAACAGTTATTGTGGAAATTGTTTGAAAATATACACTAGCGTTATTAAAATCACAAGAAAAGATAATTGTTACGTCATCGCGGAATACTCAAGTATTCGCTGATTGGTCGTGGACGATTAACGAAAGCGTCAACAAATAGAATTCTGTTAAAAAATTACGCGATATTGTAATGACAAAATTCGTCATTCTCGAAAGACATAGGTCTCATAGCAGGTCTTTTTTCCATTAGAATAAAAATTAATTGAGATTCAATGTAGTTTTTGATTAAATTCCAACTTTACATGAAAAATATGTACATACATGGGAGGTCTGATCGACGAGCGAGTTTTTACAGACAGAAAAGGGACAAAAGTAACACATTTTATTATTCAGAGTGGATAATTTTTATTCTAGGCTTAAGATTAATTATACTATTGGTAAATATAATGCGAAAACATCCAACTGTTTCATAATCTACAACCATACCTTACATTTTCGCATGATGCATTTATAGTTTAGTAATACCTTATACATATAAACATCTTTTCACAAATGTACAAGTCGGCTAACCCACAATGAAACAATATCAAAAAATTCATCTCCATTTATACTACTTTCACGACTGTCGGACACAGCCATTGTGCCATACTCATCGAACGGGAGAGTCTGCGAAATTACAGACAAAATATGCTATGGAACAAAGCTGTGAAAAATGCTTCCTGAATGTATCTATAGATACGGATTCAGATACGTGACAATGAAGTAGATGCAGATACAGATACTCAGTAAAGAAATCAAATGTTTTGAACAAAAAATAGATTTTTGCACTGCACTAATACGAGCAGTTTCAAGAATATCATGCATGTCAATAGCATAAACGGATCGATTCAAAAAACTTGAATACAGAGGGGTCCAGATTTTTTTACAAATTATCTGCTGCATCTTCAAGAGTAGGTATCTTCGATATAGACGAAGATATTGAGAAAAATATCGTATCAATGCTTCGATATTGTCACGGTGTCATAACAATTCGAAAATTGACTTTATCCGTGTCTAGTGCGTTCGTGATTTTTCAAATACCGTTTCTGACCAAAGCTGAGACCACACTGTTGACACATGAATGGTTTTTCTTCGGAATGAATTCGTTTATGTCTTGTGAGATCGTTTTTAACCCCGAAGCGTTTTCCGCATATTTCACAAATGTGATTTTTTTGTCCGGTGTGAATAGTCAAATGTCCTAACATTTGTTGCCTCCACCGAAATGCTTTTGGACAATAAGAACATTTGTGAGGGAGCTCGTCAGTGTGTGTTTTACTATGAATATACAATGAAGCTTTGGTCTTGAAAGTTTTACCACAAGACGCGCAACAATATGGCCGTTCTCCAGTATGAATTCGCCTATGATCTTCCATAGCTGCTTTCATCGCAAAACTTCTCCCACAAAGATCACAAGAATGTTGTTTAACTCCACCGTGAACGTGTTTCAAATGATAGTATAAGCTTCCGGTCTGTCCAAACTGCTTTCCGCAAATATGACATGTGAAACGTTTCGCATCGGTATGGATATTCATGTGAGCGCGATAACTATCCTGCAACCGGAATTTTTTACTACATAGTTTACAATCATATGAAGTTTTCACTGGAACTGACGAAAGTTCTCCAATAGACTGATCATCTGCTTTATAGCTTCGTTCTTCAACACTTTTCTCTGGTGACGAACTCGCAGCAACCATACTCGCATGCTTGTCGCAAATTCGCGGACTGAACGCTTCAGCTATCACCGAACTATTGACAAGTTCTAGCGATTGATTTTCATCGTTCGAAACGTTAGTCACATTACTTTGGAGAACACTGGTTGAGATTGAATGTTCTTCTGTTGATTTCGTTTTGGTATTTATATCTACGTGACTACTGTTGTTCATGCCGTCATCCAATGAAACAATATCTAACCACTCGTTACTTTTAGTGTTCCTTGAAGTCGATTGATGAGGAAGTTTCACTTGCCTTTGATAGGACTGTAGTAAGGCTTGGTAAGCCCTCCGAAAATCAACGAGGGACGAAGATCGAGGGCAATGAATATAACTCTTCAATCTGCAAGTATAAGAAGCTCACAAGAAATACGAATAGCGGTACGACTATTGGCGAAGTTTCAAATTGAGAAACAGAGTCATGGATAAGGTTTACTAATCAGGATCATAGTTAACCAATGGCACATCGAGCCCGATAAAAATGTTACGGATTTGGAGGATGAACACGTTTCAAGGATATACATATTTCATCACGATTCTTAAGCGGAAAATTTTTTGTATGTTCATTTATAATATAATTTATGGTTGTATGCTTGTTTTAAGTGTTTCAATCGGCCAATTCGGTATAAATGTTCACGTGGGTAGAAACGATAATATTTCGTAAATGTGTGTGCTATAATTTTGCGTAACCCTACGATACGCTGGAGTGACAGTATCCACGAGAAGTAGAAGGTGTTTTGAGCTTATAATGTGTCACTATATGTTTCCTCATATCACCACGTTGCGCGAATCCACGACCGCACAAATCACACAAATGGGGTTTTTCCCCTGTATGAGTTCGTAGATGCAGTATTAAGTTGGGTCTTCTTCGAAATTTTTTGCCACAATATTCACAAGGAAAGGGCCTATTGTCGAAGTGAACGTCTTTATGTAATTGTAGCTGGCTGGTAGTCTTGAACGTTTGGGTGCATATGTCACAGGCATACGGTCTTTCTCCTGTATGTACCCGCATGTGGGTCTGCAGTTGTGTCTTCAATGCGAAATTCTTATTGCAAATAACGCAGGAAAATGCTTTAATTTTTTGATGAACCGATCTTTCGTGCATGTATAAACTAGATGTGCGTTTGAATGCCCGATTACAAGTTTTACAAATATACGGCTGATCGTTACTGTGCCTAATCATATGATGTCGTAGGCTAGATTTATTGGCGAACACCTTTTCACATATTTCACAAGAGATAACTATCTTCTCCTTGTGAGCTTCTTTGATATGATGCATCTGTAACTCTTCTGTATCGAATTTGAGGTCACAATCTGGACAAGGAATACGGTGTTCACGAGAAACGTGAGCGTCAAGACTTGCTATCGCAGCGAAACTGGCCCCGCAGAAATCACATATGTGAGCTCCTGCTTCCGTATGGAGTTCAAGATGCTGTAACAATGCTGCCTGTGAATCACATTTGCTCTCACAAATTTCGCACTTAAAATTGTTTATGGTGGATTGAAGAGATCTGGCAACTGCAGCATGCAGCGCCTCTTGGCTTTCATATTCTTCGCTGCACTCGCCATTGTCCGATGAATGGCTACTGACATGCGCGGTGAATTCATTGAACATCAAATTGTGGATGTTGCAAGTACGACATCCGTACGCGTGTGCATTGGGATCGTCTGGTTTGTTCTGCGGTATCATTAGAACAAATGATTCTTCTGCGCATTGTTTACCATCTTGCTCTTTAGAATACATTACTGTAACGTCTATGGTATCCCCATACGTAAATTGTTCTTCATCATCAACATTTTGGTCGATAGTTTCGAGAAGTGATGCCGAAATTTCCTCTTCCCCCAGCAAACACCTAGAATGATACAGGATCGTGAAGTAGAGCCGATGTCAGAATGTCCGGTATCACAGGATGAATATCATCATTGATATTTTAGTATTTGTGGCTATTAAGAGCGGAATTCTTGCACTAAGTCTATAGTTTTGGCATTTAATTGTTAGCGGAATTAGATCAAGCTTCTCGCCTATACACCCTATAATTTCAGTTCGATAGGACGAAAAGCGCACACTTGTGAAGGATGGACAATAAAGTAGGGATCAATGGGATGCCTCTGTCAATTTAGCTAACAATAAACTGGATTGTTCTTTATGTTGCTGTTTTATATGATGTCGCAAATATCTCTTCTGTCCAAATTTTATTCCACAACTAGTGCACGTGAACGGTTTGTCTTGTGAATGAATAGCCCGATGACGAGCAACTTCGCCCTTGATAGAGAATGACTTGAAACAAATTTCACAAGAGAATTTTTTCAGGCCTGTATGAGTGGTCAAATGATTATTGAGTCTTTGTCTGCTAGGAAATTGTTTGTCACACGACGGACATTTGTGCGGCTTGTAATTAGTATGTGTCCGATTATGTATATAAATTGAATTTAAAGTACGGAATGTTTTTTTACATAATTTACACGAATAAGGTCGTTCTCCTGTGTGAATTCGTTGATGATCTTCTTTAGAACCCTTACTAGCAAAAGGACGAGCACATATATCACATTGATACTTTTTTATACGTTCGTGTACGTCTCTAATGTGCCTCGTTAAATCTTGTTTAATGCGATATTGTTTGCCGCAGATATTGCATCTGCAGGGTCGATTTCCTGTATGAATCCTGATGTGACGTAAAAAACCCCGCTTTGTTAAAATATGCTTGCCACATGTGATGCACTTGTATAACCACCGACCATCCACGGTGATTTTGGCCCGTTTTAGAATCTCTATCTCTTCATTATTTTCAATGTATGAAAGATCTTTGTGCAAATATATGTGTTGTCGAAGATCAAATTTTCTTGAGTAAGTTCTGTTGCATAAATCACAGGTGTACGATTTTGGAGGTTTGGCTTTATTCAGAAGTCGTTTGTCGTCGACGTGCTTGAGCAAATGTTGTTTGAGTTTTGCAAGAGAGTTAAATATTTTGTTGCATAAAGAACAAAGGACGTTATTTTTCGAAGTTTTTTTCGTCGTGTTATTATCGGTGACATGGTTTCTTTCGTGCAGCTTGAAGTCTCTTATATCTCCACGAAAGACAGTTTGACACTGAGAACAATAATGAACGGCATCGTTGTGCTCGGAATTCATGTGCGCAGCAAGATCTGCAAACTCTATGAACGTTGCTTTGCATTCTTCACAATCAACGTATTCTAGTCTTTCTTCAGAAGAAGAATCTCCAATTTCTGCTTTAGGTATTTGTAACAAGCTCACGGTACACTCCTCCAGATGAAACCTGGAAAACAAATATTCTCAGATCACGTTCGAGCATGGGCAGAATTAAGCTCAGAGCACTTTCGATGCAATTCTTCATGAAGCAATCTCCAGTATAACCACTAGCTGTGGAGGCTGTAGACATGTCAAAGTACACCTGTACCGCACATCTTAATTTATGTTTATGGACAGAGAAATAGATAGATATTCATGATTTTTCTCCTTCGGTTTTTATACATCTGCCAATTCTTTATTCATTTGATTTCTTGGGCTACTGGGATATAAGGCATCCCAGTATTAAGGAATTTAGAAGATTGATTATGAATGTAATTCATGGAGACCATTTTATTCGGAACACTTTCTGCGGTGATTATATTAAGACGATCAATGTGCAAGTACATTACGATTTGCACTGTGATTAATTTTATTGTGATTAACTAAATAACGTTTCTGTCTAAAGGAAAGTCCACAGTCAGTGCAGAGCCAAGGTTTTTCCTCAAAATGGACAAGCCGATGGCGTTTTAGTTCATACTTAATGCGGAAATGACGATTACATATATCACAGGCATGGGGTTTTTCACCAGTATGTTTAGTGATGTGAACCATGAGCGGAGGTCTGGTACGAAAAGCTTGATTACAATAATTGCATTTGAATGGGAACGAGTCTGTGTGAGTGCGGTTGTGAACAAACAGTGATGCCTTTTGTTTAAATGATTTGCCGCACGTTTTACATACAAACGGTCTTTCTCCGGTATGAATACGTCGATGGTCCTCGACATTCCGTTTCGTGGAAAACAGTCTCCCGCATATATCACATGGGAATTCTTTAATTCCTGCATGAGTTTCCCGCAGATGTCTCACTAAGCCTTGGTTCACTCGGAATTGGCGGCCGCACAAATGACAAGTGTAAGGTTTCTCTCCTGTATGAATGCGAATGTGCCATGAAAAAGTGTACGGGGAATAGAGATTCTTTCCACAATCGTTACAGTGATAGTAAACTTTGCCATCAACTTCGACACGAGCTCGTTTTATTGTTTCATTGTCTGTATTTCTTGACTGTTTTATTTGCTTCTTCCGTAAAACTTCTCGATGAAGTTCTAAACAATGGGAGTTGAGTAATTTCTTTTTACTTGCTGAATAATTGCAGTGCATGCAAGGATAAGACTTGAGCTTATTTCTTCCCTCCTTCTTATCTAAATTCCAATCGTTTTCAGATTCAGTTGATTTCACCTCTTCGTTGGTATCTTTGTCTATTTTTTCAGCAAACTTCACCGCTCCTATTGCTAATTTTTCTTCAACTATATCTGAAGCGACGGCACCTTTTTCCCCACATTTCATAATGTGACGATTGAAATGGAATTCTCTTTTGAAAATTCGTTCACATTTCAGGCAGGAGTACGACGTTTTAGTATTGTCTGATTGGAGTTCAGTCAATTCGGTTGAAAGCTTTCGGAAAGACCGAATTGGGTTTCTTCTGTGTGAGCCAGTGGCGTCAAATTCCTGTTTCGAAACCTCATCCCTATTATTATCAGAGGTTCTAGTTTTATTCATTAACTTGTCACTCTGTTCTGATAATTCTAAGGGCAGAACAACCCTTCGGGGTTTTAGATATTCCGCACCGTTATAATTTGACTGCCATGAAGAATTTCTGGATATAATTTCCTTTTGAGTTGTGCGAAACACCGTGAACGATTTCTTTCTTGTCAAGGTGAACCTGGAAGCATAATAAGTGCAAGATGTTTGAGAAACTTTCCTTTTGATGTTGCATCGTTGTGGGATAAGAAGGAATACAGGGGCTATATATTAGCAGTTTCGTAGGGTATCGGTGTGCCTGCTTTTAGTGTGATTATTTAGGTAACGTTTCTGTCTAAACGCCAGACCACATCTGTTACAAACGAACGGTTTATCTTCAGAGTGAACGAGCTTGTGCCTCACAAGTTCTGATTTGACTCTAAATCTTTTTGAACATACGTCACAGGTATGATTTTTTTCCCCTGTATGAGTCGTAATATGAGCCAGCATTTCTTGTCTACGTCGAAATTTCTTATTACAATAGGAACACGGGTGTGGAAATTCATTGGTATGTAGTTTGCTGTGTATATAAAGTGACGCCTTGGATTTGAAAGTGTTACCACAAGTCTCACAAATGTAAGGTCTTTCTCCTGTATGAGTTCGACGATGATCCTCTCTCGTTGCTTTTGAGGCAAAAAATTTTCCGCACATATCGCACGAAAACTTTTTTAATTTAGCATGGACGTCTTTTAAGTGCCTTGACAAACCACCCGAGTCACGAAACTGCTTTGCGCAAACATGACAAGTGAAAGGGCGCTCGTCTGTATGTATTCGCATATGTCTTTGGTAAGAATCTTTGAGTTTAAAACATTTTCCACACTCGAAACATCGGTAAGATTCCTGTGTGTCGTATACAGTCTTCTCCGGTTTGAGGTGATTTGTTATTATTTCTGACCTAGGAACTTCTTTCGAGCATTCACTTTGTACTTCTTCTTTTTCGACTTCTTCTTTGCGTGGTTTTGAGCAATTGGTCAGCATTGTTGGCACATGAACATTTCCAGGGCACTTAGGATCTTCTACGTTATGTTCTTGAGCTCCGTCTTCATTCTTAACTTCTATTTCTTGGGTACTTAGGTTTATACACTTTCTGCTCATTCCCTGACTATGAACTTGACGAGAGCTCTGATGTAACAGTGAATCGCTACATTGCAGAGGATCAGATGCCACTTGGGGATCGTCAAAGGCAGAGTCTGGTACTGCAATCCATATTGATTCGGTACCGTCTTCAGAAATAGCTTTTCCATTGGTTCTCTGGATTGATTTTTTGTATGGCCTCCAAAAAATACTCTTCGTGTCTAGGAATGCTTTGAATGGCATCTGGAGTCTACTGGACCTGTAAAATAGTCAAAACTTGACTCCAGATTTGCAGTACATAGAACCATGAGGCAGGGAGGTGGGTGGTGCACGTTCAACCATTATCGATGAGTGATTAACATCCGTTGATTTTTGTTTTACATTTTGAAATAATATTTGAAAATGGTAGTTAGTTTATGGAGTGGAGACATGAACCGTTGGCTCTTGCTTCTGATGTTACAGTGAAGTTTACAGGAATAAGTAAGACAAAAATGGAGAATATTTTTAATTCTCATGTGCTTCATTATTTACGTTTATTGCATATCACTTATAAATATAAACCAGAGATTTAGGTAACTAATGTTCTGTGTTTGTACTGGAATTTCACAATGCTTCATTCAGCTCTGTTTCAAATTTGGTGTTTCATATGTGTATTTGATTGCTAATTTTATTCCAGTAGTTATGTTGCTTTTTTCATGTCACATTCGAATTATATGAATTCTTTTTACTAAACTCAATGACCATTCAAGACATACCTAGGATTAAGAAACGGTGCCATGTATTTTTTATCCTTCATTCGCCGCTATAGTTGTTTGTAAAATATGTGGACCAGTTTGGAGTGATTTAGAGAAATTTGGACTTGCTTACTTATTTCTTACTCTTGATACCGTTGTTGCCACAACTTTTGTTTTGTGTGTCTTTTTTAATGCATAAGCCCGGATCAGTGTCCAATTACGTTCGTGAGCTCAGGGGCATGATAAGTAATGCATTGTATTACTTAGTAAGCATGAATTATACGTCTCTCATGCTGCCATAATAGTCGGGGAAACAACCAAGTAATTGTATAAATATGATGTGAAGCCCGGAAATGACATTTCTTAACATCTATTCCCAACATCAAGATACTTTGTTTCCCCATCCTGACCACCCACCTCTAAAATATCCCTCTGCTTAGTAAATTGATTCAGTTTCTGACAAGATTTATATTCACCTCTAATTGATCCGATGTCTTAATCACGTTATGATATTCCAATGGATCGTACAAGCAGTAAGTTAAAATGCTCCAGAAATTGAAGTATTGAGGTAAGATTTCAAAATTACTACAATTTATAGATATAAATGCTGGTAAATTAGTGTGACCAACATCATGTGCAAGATAATTTACAGCTTTATAATTCAGAGTAACTTAGGGACAGCATGTCTTCTACAGAGCATTGATTCACGCCACAATGCTGTTGAATTAGACCTTTCCTTACCAGTCTACGAAACAGAAGGTAAAATATAAGCAATATTGACATGATTTTAAATTTTCTTCCATCATGAAACTAATAGTGTTTGAGTGAACTAAAATGTAACGAATAAAGCATGGGCAAATTGAAAATTTGTTCATTATTAATAGAACGCGATTCGTTTGCAAATAAAATTGTAGGATATGTGGTGATGCTCGTTCATATGCAGAAATGGCTCTCAGAATCAAAGACAATAACCTGTTTCTCAATAAGTACAACGTGATAATATAAGGAACAAATTTATCATAAAGAGTAGCGGAAAAAAAATCATAAACGAGGAGTTGAAACTTATAGATTTTGGTAAAGACCATCCGACAAAGGTGCCCTGCATTCGATTTATGCAGACAGAACACTGATATCAGGTCAAAAAAATGGACTCGTTTCATTATTTATACCATGGCATTTGGTAAAAACAGATTTGGTCCATTAAAGAACACCAGGAATAAAATTGAATTTCATATCACATCTCAAGCCTCTCAAGAATCACAGCAGCGCGAGTGTTTTTGTTTCAAAAATTACAAATGGTGCAGAATTGTATTTTCCGAGATGAAAAATCATAATAGTTTTACACAACTTATGACTTAAATTTCTGAAAAAATTAAGCAGGGTGTCTACAGGTTTCTCATTTTCAAATTCCAGGCCTTTTCCACGATTTTCAGGCCCACTGTCACCAAAATTTAAGGCTACTCGAGGTATCTCACAAACTAACTCCTTGATGTCTTATGGATCGAGGGAATATCCTACTGTAGACTGAAATTTCGGAGAATCTGTAATTTTTTTTCATTTTGAAACTAGCTCTGGATTTTGAAAGTGCTGTTCAAAAGAAACTGAATGCTGCCCTACAATCTAAAATTCATAAAAAATGCAGGAGCTATTCACAGTTACATGTAAGAAAATAAAAAATTTCAAAATGCTACTTGCGCATCAATAATGGTTGCAAGGGATTCATCTTTGAGGATGGTGTCCAGGACATTAAGATGGAGATATTGTAGTAAAAAATTGGTTTTTAATTTTTTTCTGCTGAACAAGAGTTTCAATTTGGAATCCCATACCACAATATCTTCATCTTAGTGTTCTGAACACCACGCTAAAACATGAATTTCTTGCAACAATTATTGATGTGCAAGGAGCATATTTCCTTACATGTAACGGTACAGAGCTCTGTTATTTTTCATCCGATTTTTAATCGGAATTTCGATTTCAAGATTAACATCACCTCAATTACAATGTGATTCTTACATCCTCATCCATGATCACAAGCGTTTATTATTGTGAACAGCACAGTATGTGAAACAAACCGCGAATGAAAAATAGCTATGGTAGTCTAAGAACCTGCGTTACAACCTACAAGTACAAGTTACTATTCATTCTAGCTATTGAATCTGATCACGGAAATAAATGACGAACTATGAATAGTACGCGACAATGAAGTTTCGGAAATGAAAAAATTCAAGGCTTCAACAAAATCTCAAGCCTATTTCCAGGATTTCAAGGCACTAACAAAATTTCAGGCTAATTCCAGGCCTTTCAGACACCCTGTTAACTTACACCACTTCATTTTTTGATGGCTTACAATTTGCGCTGAGTAGAATGAATGTGCCGAAATTTAAACAAAACCAAATGCCACAGAATAATTTCAATTATCATTGTATGAAATACGTTACCTTTCGGAATCCTTTACAGTTGACTCTTCATTACACTCTCCTTTTACAACAACGTGCTCCACTGACTATAACAAAGTGAGTAAAATATTATTAGAATAGTTGATTCAATGAAAGACAAACGTTATAGGTTCAAATGACAAGAATAACAAATATTTTGACTATAATTGAATGGAGAACGGGAATTTGTTGTATACACTGGAGATTATATGGACAGAAATTACAAAAAATCTTAAATTTTAGAGAATCTATGTATATACAATTCAATACTCACTAAGTGATCTTTTACTGCTAAACTAATAGCTTCAGTTGTTGAAGCAGCACTTTCTTCGTCTAATGATTCATCCAGCACAATGGACTGCAAAATCAATGAAGTAGGTTTTTCAATATAACTCATCAGATTATTGCACGAAAACATTCATCCAAAATTCAAAAACCTGACTACTAACCCGAGCTTTCTGTTGGAACTCGTTTCGTATTTGTAAAAGACGTTGCTCGGCTTCTAGACAACCTTCGGCTAATTCGTGCCAAGCCAACAGTGTAGCGGCGCAGTGATAACAGAGGTGTAGGGGCAGATTGTCTTCCTCAGACACCTAAAATTTCCTCAATTATTCCTGATTCTGAATGAATCTGAAATTTCCTGTGGTACAATTCTACATACCTGAATAGGCAAATATTTATGTATCTTGTTGTTGAGCTCATGTTCGAGGCCTTCGCCCATAAAGATGGGAATCAGATGATCACTGTTATTGGCGCATATCCTACAGATTTCAGTCCACGGTTCATTTTCATCATTCTGATTGGTGGCTCCGTCCAGTTTCTCCGGCTCTGTGATCTGTATCAGGTTTGTCTGTTCTCGGTTCGCTTCAGTTACAACAAAATAATTATCACCAGCCTGAGTGCTCTCTGAATCTTTCTCTACTATCGTATCTTGGCTGTCGATTAACATTCCAGACTCATCGCAAGATACAAGCAATCCTGAAGTCCCAGCTTCCATTTCATCTAGCAAAATCATTCACTTAGGATAAAAATTAAAGACAAGATTCACCGTTTTGTGATGCAGAATCAATCAGGAGTCAAGATTAATGAGCCTTAGCTTATCATAATCAAACCAATACAAAGTCAGGACAGTAGCATTGAGGAATACCTAGGCCGTTGTTTGGATTTTACATCTTCAGATAGTGATCTGTTTCAAAACACAGATTAATTGATAGAGGCTTGGGAGCGTACCGATTGACTTTGAAATGAAATTTCCTGAAGTACGCCAGGATTCTGGGGAAATATACTATTTTGACTTTTTTTTTTTCTTGCAACTGTGCACTAACGTGTGATAATGGACCTGTTCGAATGGATTAAAACAGCATGGCTCCAATCCGTGACAAATTAAAATATCTTTGAACAAAAATTTCCTTGATTTTCAGCCAGGACTTTCAAATTTACTTTTTTTTTAGTTGTTGCTTCGTTATTCAGAAGCCCCCTGATTTTGTTATTGGTTCATTAGTTTCTAAGTTCTATAGGTATCCGTCTGTTTTCTTCATGTATGCATACACAAGGAGACGGAATAGTGAATGTAAACTCCGAACTGCAGTTCAGCAGTATGTGATTGGCGCTTTAGATTTTGTACAATCACTGACTTATGAGTAAAAGCGAAAGGTGATAAATGGCAAATTCTAGTGCGTTGTATGCAAGGCTATTATACTAAATTAGTATAATATCCTTGCGTTGTATGTACTCCCTCGAACCACAGACTACCAAACATTAGCTTGGATTGCTTTCCAAGAATAATTATCTTGGAATTGTTTAAAAATGAAATAATTGCAGGATTTGTGAATGCATTGTTTGTGTTTTAAGTGTTCAAAGCGGGGAAGCGTATAATCAATGCATTGTGACGATTTCTACCAAATAATTTGATTCATATTATTGAAGTATGAATGAAGAATAAAAGTAAGATAAGCCGCATAATTATGTTATATGTTTTGAGAAACTTAATCGTTCTATATAGTTAGTAAAGTAGGCAAGTATGCATAAAGTTTACTCACATTCGTCAGGAATGTTACTCATTATAGTTCACTTTATTTTGATGTATTCACTATTCAGTCAAATAAAAATAGCTGAGCATCGGAGCGACGTGAAAAAATGATCGCGTAAATCGACAAACATCAGTTCTTGCGAATATATGTTAGCAAAAAATTCATACTTCGTAAATATACGTAACGTTAATTATTAGCATTGCAACTGCTAGCTTATTTCGTGGTTATTTCTCATTTCTCGTTGTAAGAAAAAATGAAAAAACGCAACTGATTCCCGTAACTCGTAAGTTATAATGGCTACAGCCAATCGCTCATCTCTGCGATGCGTATCGTATTGGTGGATTGGATCAAGGAGTATTTTTGGATTGGATAAGAGCCAGACGCGGACGCAAACACTGCCCGTTGTGCGCTAAGCATGGAACACATGGAAACTGGAAACTTCACGCGCCATTTTTGAAATGTCTGAAATGTTGCCCTCGAAGTTTATTGCGGCCACTGGCCGTGCACTGTGCAGTTCCATCATCATTTGCAATTCACAAATCGAAGTGCTATTTCGAATGAAGCACCGAACTTCTATCTAGTAAAATGCCAAAATCTTGCGCAGAGCCCAAATGGAGATCAGAATATAAAAGTGTATAAGAAAAAAACCTTCCATTTTTAGAATGCCCCAAAATGAGTATTTATTTAGAAAATGGGCAGCAGCGATACGCCTGACAAGTCGCATTTACTAACGTTGGTTCAAAATGTATATATTCGGTCACACTAGTACAAAGGATTATGCTCTGCTTATTAATGATACTAGATCACCGTCTTAATACGAATTCTTATGAAAAAAATTGTATCGTACTACTGCCGTGTACTCAGGCTATTCACGGAAATTTTTCGCCGATAAAAAATATCCACGATGGCTTCAACAAAATATAGTTACTACCCTCTATAAAAATAGTCATTGGATTGCCTGATAGTAAGTCTACGAAAGAGAATTTGCTGAAAGAACATGATGAAACTGTCAGATACGTTATGAACACATGAAAAAGAAAACGGCGGTCGTTTGTTCTGAAAAATAAACTCACATGGGATTAATTGACTTTCGATATAATCTGTGATGTATTGATAATAATGATGGAGCCATTCGTGGTTTCATTACGCTGTATCAGTTCTCAGTCTGTAGCAGATCAATAAAACCGAGTAATGCAGTTCTTCTAGAACTTCGAATCAAGCTGAAGAACTAGAAAAATAAAGTATTCAGTCATTGTATTCTTTCGAAAATTATATGAAAGTTTTGTCGGAGCAATGGTTTCCGAGTAATTGGGGGATAATTAACTTTATGACCCTTTTGTCCCCTTAGAGGATTGTACCATCATCGTTTTAGTGGGGAAATTATCAATTTCTTACCTCGAAACCTTGAAGATCCCATAAAGAAATCTTTGATTACGGATACATCCCTTAGAAAACCTTTTTTGAGATTCATTGACTGGACTAGGAGAGTATTCAGAGTTGAATCTGTTCTGACAGAGAGCTAACTATTGTAAATGAATGAATGCTTCTCGTACCCTCTATCATGAACCTACCACATCAGTTCAATATATAATGCAACTAAAAATTAATTGTTCAGTCGTTTATCATTGCCCATATTAGTGATGATAAAATAACTTACATTCAGATAGAGGAAGGTATGTATATACATGCTTGGGGTTGAGAATATTTAAAAGAATCATTCGGAAACAAAATGACTTTATTTGTTCCTTATTTTTTCTTCGTTTTGGTTTTATGATCAATTCATATGAAATTACTGTGTGTTAATGTGTAATTAGTTAAGTTACAAATAACGGCTTTGCCATCCCGGTATGATTCATTTTTCCTTCTATCTTTGCAGTTATCTTGTTTTCTTACGAGGGAACTAATACTTGACGCTACATAACAATGTACCCATTGATTTGTTTCTTTCTCATCCTTTTTTTTTTTTTTTTTTTTTTTTTTTAATTATTATCATTTATTATTTGTTAACATAATCTTAAGTTCAGTCGCATTGCATGTAGGGGTACCAGCTACATTAAACGAGGAACATGTATTAATAAATATGGAGTAACATTTGGTACTTATAATAGTAGTAAAAGTACAGAGTGTAGAGAACGTCATTGCAGTACATAAATTGTAGTACAACTGCCCACGACCAGACAAGTACATACCTACACGCAACGCTCACAATCTCGCGCACATACATTATTACATATCTCTTCATTACCTATTACTCGCCCTTTCCTCCTTCTTAATTGCCACAATAGCCCACTTTATTCGTTTTTCTTTTCTCATTTTTCGATCCATTTTTTAGCCGGCTATTATCCAACTGATTCAATCCCATTATTGTTCATAACACTAACAATAGACTTTGCAAAAGGTCCAACAATATTATCAACACCCGTTAACTCTATTCACACACTTTTGAAACCATCTTCTCCATTTCTACATCTGTGTCAATGTCATGATGCATCATATTACTAGCTTCAACATTGCTAATGGGTGTAATCGCATTGCTTATTATCGCTATCGGAGTAGCACCTGAAGTCGTTGACGTTGGTGGTGTACTTGGACTTCCAGGGGTTCCGACAAGTTCCAATGGTGAGCCGGGCGATGGTAGCGGCTCTACCAAATCCTCCAAACCTTCCGGTGTTGGTAGTTTGTTTAATTCGTCTCGGAGTTGTCTGTAATGTCTCTGTAAAACCACAATTTATAAACGTGAATGTCTTTTCAGCTCATTTTCGGCAATAAAAATCTACTTCTACAAATGTCTAAGCTCAAGCTTACCTTCAGGGCCAGAGCATGGAGTGAGATAGTTCGGCCTGATCTCCGATCAGCACCATGCCGTTCCATGTCTCTTATCCAGCCTTCAAGCTGTGCAACAATTTCATGTCGTTTTATCCAAAAATGGGTGTGAATGACCTGATTAAAAAATGTAAATTCATATTAGATGTGGACGAATATCAACGTCGTTGGCCAGTAATTATTATTGATGAAAGTGCATTACGACTGTAGCAATTTTTGTAAACTGTATTGTTAGTGATAAATGATTGAATGAATGAACAAAGAACAAAGGGGCATACCTCCTTAAAACAGGGGCAAGGGTTCCGTATTTGATCAAGCATTGCCCACTTGGCTGTAGCTTGGCAAATATTAGCGTTATATTCTTGACTAGATTGAGCTCCACCGGACGTACCCCGTGATCGCTCGTAGCCTGGTTCATTAAAGTATGGCTCTGAGACCAGGATCAACGACTGTATTGAGACTAAAACCTATGGAAAACGAAAAGACCTTAAAAATGGTGTGCTCGGAGTAATTCGCCACAGCAGAACCAAAAAGATGCTTGAGAATTCCCGAATTTCTAGCATTGAGGACTACCAGAAATTTCAAATAACTTAAAATTACCTGAAGAAAACTACTAGTATGAGCGTTCCATTTCTCTTCTGGGCGGCCATGCCACGTGTTCAATACACTGAGACATACCTTTCCATCATTGTACAAATTAGGATTAAATCTAACTGTATGCCGACCAGTTGTCTCCAAATTTATCATCATCGGACTATTCGGGTAGTCTGGAGGAAAGTACACGTCAAACTCAAAGCAACCGTTTGCATACGGAGTTTCTGCTGGGCCCGTTATTAGAACCTGAGAAGAAAAACGTTTGATTTCTCCATTAGCTTGAAGATGTGAAACTTAATTTAGGGTTTGATGGCAAATTTTACTCATCAAACTGAATTACCTTCATAACATCGAGCCTGTCTGCATCGCATCTCACGAATACACTACTGCTGTATGAAAGAGGCAGGGCCGTAGAGAGAGTAACAGCTTCTTGTGCTAGCCGTTTGACTCTTGTTGGATGGCTTCGTTCCCCAGCCGCCCTCATGTTCGATTCGAAGTGATAAGAAACGACGAATTTGAAGCCACCACCTTCAGAGTTTTCTGTTATCATTTCATAGGTATCTGGAAAATGATTTTTAATATCGGTTAATGAAGAGCATTGTGCTTTGTCACACTTGTGGTGTATGAATTTTGAAATATTCTCACAATAGGATACACGAGTCTTCATGTGATATATACACTCACCAAACTGTAGATTTTTCATAACTTCTAAATATCTTTGTTCAACAGAACGTAATGGTAATTCGGAAGCAGTAGGACTAGGGCCTGCAAGTTCTTCGGCTATGCTTGCCAATCTTGATGTAGCATTTTGTACGATACTAGCGCTTTCTTGAATGTCTGGTATAAGCGTGGCTAAGCCTTCATCTTGTTCAGTTTCATCTGGATATTTTGAAGCCGATTTAGATTTGTTACTTCTAGTTCGATTGATCTTGTGCATATAGGTATCCACGCAAACTTTCATACTAGACAAAAGTGAGACGATAGAAGGATTTCCGCTTCTTCCTCCACGCGGTAAAAGAAGGGGAGCTAATTGGCTAGACAATGCCATAGCTCTAAGCAATTGCAATACTGCTCTATAAAGCGGAATGTGTCTTGCCATATCCAATACCGAGTCATTCCTCAAGTACGAAGACAATGCCGGAAGCAAACAAGATCTTGCTAATAGATCGCCAAATGGTGTTGGCAGTTCTCTTTGCGGTGGTCCGCCAGGACCTACGTAGCTTGCAATGACTTGTAATAAAACTGTGACATGCTCCTCCTCCGATCGTTGTCTCAAAAGAGCTTGTTCCACGTTCCAAGATTGTTGCGTAGATCCCGTTCCAAATCCTGTACCTTTTGCCCAGTACAATTGTGACTTGTCGTCACTCCGACCTCCGGCTTGACCTAATTTTTGTTCTGTTCCTTCGTTCTGTCCAGTTTGATGTGTAAATACTGCTAAACAATTGAGTAGTAGGTGTACTGCGCCTATGTCAATCGTAGTTCGCCTCAATAATAGGCCGTCGTCAGTAGTAGGGGGCGTCGCTTCGAGCAGCTGCTTCAATACTTGGAAAGGTAGAGTTGGGAGTGAAGCAGCTAGTGGAGAAGCTAGAACATCTCCTCCATCTCCGTCGTCCAATACGCCTAAAGCCAGTCTAAGCAAACACTGCGCAGGTTTTCGGTCCCTGAGTAAGACCTCGGCGTACCCAGGGAGTCTAAGGAATAGACCAAAGGCTGCGAGCGAATGAGGTGGAATGTGTGGTGTAGGAGGCGGCGTTCTTGGAGAGACAACATTCACACCTTCTAAATCTTCGTAAATATCGTCACTGGCTTCAACTTTTACCCAATCAGCATCTGGCTGTTCTGGGGAAGGGGATTTCTCTGTGTAGGTCGCAGATCTACCAGAATCGGGATAGACTAGTGGCAAATGCGTAGCTAGGACAGCTAGGCCACCTGTTGCGCTAAACACACCCAATGAACTCTCGGCATTTCTATGGCTCAGTAGTTCGTTGTCATTCGGTTTTGTCATGTCTTCTGAAAGTTTATTAGAATATTGAATTTTGCTGGGGGGAGATGAAGGTCAATTATCATTTGTTGATCTCTTTTTGCAACAGTAAAATATGATCGATATTAAATATTTTCGTAACTCCTAACGTACCTTTACAGTCTTTATTACGTTGACGTAGAGATAAATAAACGCAAGGCTCGGATAAAGATGTGCCACTGTCTTCCGCTATAGCTAATAATTGGGCGATAGTGAGCTGTGGAGGAAGCGGAGTATCGGGATGCGATGAGTGTGTTAAGAATTGTTGGTTGCCTGTACTTGACGAACCTCCTGGTAGACTATTTGAAGAACTTTTACCTGTGATTGGAATTCCATCTATCAATAAATCACCATTTTAAATGAATAGAATCAGACATTCAAGTTCATTGTTAAGCTGATTCAAAATGAAGACTTCAAAATTTTCCAGAATCAATTTTACCCATACCAGGATTTAATCGACTCTTTCTTAAAACGGGACCACGCGCCTGAGTTCGGTTTGATACTTCTTTGGCTCGTTTATCTTTTGCCGTATTCCCAGCAGCGACGCTAAGAGTATCGGCCACAAGAGCCATACCAGATTCCCAAAGTTCACGTGTCCGATTAGAACCAGATGGATTATTTTCATTTCCTTTATAAGTAGATGGAAGCAGTAAGGGAAGCCAGGATCCTAAATTGATAAAGTTGATTCACACGTTAATAATAGTTCTTGATATAATAAATAGCAAGGAGTGTCGAACTGCCAATGAAATAAAGTTTCAAATATTATTAAAAAAAAAAAACGAATTTAGATATTATTAAATTCTGACACAGACAATGAAAACATACCAGATACTTGCTGTAAAATATCCGCAACAGTCGCTTGAGTAGGAAGATAAAGTAGCTGATGGTAATGGCCGAGAGGATGCGCAGGATGCAGAGGCATGGATGGAATATTATGCTTAGCATCTGTTGTTGCGACTTTCATTGGTACTTCGGAGCTAATAGCGACTAATACTCTCTCTCCTTCCAAGAGCAATTGTAAAATTAATCGACGAGTGAATCCGGATATTCCATGTAAATATCTCACGCCTGAAAGTTGTACTGTGTAAAATAGATTTTGATAATTCGAGATCTATAATTATTTAATACAAAACGAATTATTGTTCGAGTGAGAGAAACTCAAATTATCTGTAGATTGTAGCTGGTAGGCTGAATTATTTTTGAAATATCTTCGAACATTTATACTTACTCGGCGGTGTTCTTTGCTGTGAAATAACATCTGTTAAAAGTTCAGCAAGTAATTTTTGATTTACTGGATGACACCAGCAACATCGAGAAAGGAACTTGATCATTGCACTCTCCAAGCTAGCATATGAGACACTCGTCTTTGAGCACCTGCAAAAAGAGGCAGATATTCAATAATAGTTCATTTTCGATATCTTCATTCTGCAATTTGACTTCTATTTTGTTTCCAATGCGATGAACGTACCTAGAAGAACATGCAGAAGGGTTCTCAATGGGCCGATTACTGAGTAGGGATAAGAGTGGAAGCCAAAAATTCCGACCTTCTTTACCCAACCAATCTCGTATTCTACCTTCAGAACAAACGAGTGATAAAAACTCCAACACCATTGAAATGCTCTCGGGCTCTGCCATGCACAATCCATCTGAAAAGTCATGTTTTTATGGTAAAAATTTCAAAACTTTCAACATGATTCGAAATTCCAGTCAAACACCCTGCGTACGTTACCTAAATTGTTGTTAGTTTGATGTGATGATTCTCCGGCTTTATCGCTGTCCGTTAAACTTTGATTTCCCATATTGTTTTGACGAAATCTTTCATTGTTAGGTAATCCTTGTTTCATTTGTTCCATATTGCAGAATTCTGTAAAAATATTAGATTTTGTATAAAAAAGAACTGATGAAAACTTGGAGGTATAACAATATGTTCAAATCTCAAGTCAAATATTGACCTGTGATGGAAGCAGTGAGAAGAGCGGGTAGACCAGAGTCTATAAGCTGTTGAGTAACAGGCGGCGATCTCGCAGCTGCTGCGACGGTGAGTAACTGACCCTCGCTAAGATGTAGTCTTTTACATTCTGGTAATACTAATCTACAATACCATTCCTCGGCATCGTTTTCACTCTTCCTATCATCAGTTTGTCCCTCACTCTCTTTACGATCATCAGATATAGATGCGGAATGATCAGTGGCTAAATTAGGAACCAGAATCCTAACTCTTTGAAGTAGGAGCGGGAATAACGACGGTCTCACATAACACAGAGCACATATCATTGAATCGATACCTTGCTTCAATGCTGTGTATGTTCCGAGAGTTAAACTCCATTCGTAAAGTGCGCTATAAAGCATAAGATACTTGGAATTAGAACTTAGATTTTTTATGTCTAATTATTTCTCATCAGTAATATGTAAATGCTGTAGTTTGAAAGAGATAAAGACGAGTATAAAATTCTTACTTGAATAATTCGTTGGTCAACATAGCTTGAAGATCATAATTGAGATTGCTTTGTCCATGAGCTTTCCAAATAATAGCGGATATGCAATGAACATATACCGCCGAAGGTGAAATTGGACTACTGTTAGAATTATATCGTGTAATAGCGCTAATGGCTGAATTATAAAGCCAGGAAAGTACCGCGGATATTCTAGCTGCGGTATCTTCATCCTGTGCAGAACACAATTGTTGTAATAATTCTACGACCAATTGAACAGTCGAGGTTTCTTGACTGCCAGCTGCCAAAGCCCCTATAAAAATGAGAAAATAGTTCCATAAAAGAAGCTTGAATTTCTACAGCACATTCATTCTTCTTACAAATTTGAAAACAGTCAAACCTTGAAGAAGCGGAGTTGATCTGTTGTTCAGTAATAAATTGATTAATCGTAGACCAAGTTCTCGGGAGTGGAGACCCAACTGTAAGAGAACTCTTTCTAAATTAGGAGTGAAAAGTGACGGAGCCGGGAGCAGCAGTAGATTACAGCAGGCTTCCAGCAGTCCTTCAACCGATTCTGCTGAATTCAAGACTTCTTCTGCTAAATCAGGGTTCAACATGCTGACCGAGAAGCATTGGTGAACTAGCCGGAGCCAACCCAAGCTGTACAAAGAATTATTAGTTTCCCACTAGTGAAGTCATTTTTAAACATTATTGTTGCTTGTATTGTAAATTTTCAAGATAAATTCACCTAGTCTTTGTCAACTGTTCTTCATCGATTGCCTCCGTGGTAGTTTTTATTTCGCCGAAAGCAGTTGTGCCTAATAGTCTTATTTGAGTTAATCCAATATTCGTTGAGTCTCTGGGTTTATAGAGTCTAACTAAAACTGCAGTCGCTACTTCTGGTTGCGATAAACTTAGTCTTATGAAAGTTAGCCCAGCTGTTGGCATTGGTGGACAAACTGGCGTTAGTGTTGTATTTCCTTCTCGTGATATTTCCAAAGCAACTGCTGACGGACAGGCTGCAATACGAAAAAATTAAACACTTTGCTAACAAATTTTCATCGTAATTATGGAGCAACGGAAAAAGTACTTACTGGCGAGCGCGGTAAGATGTGGTTGGAGTTCAACTTCCCTTAGTAGTATAGCGCAAGGTAGAGTAATAGTCAGATCAACCCAAGCTTCGTCAGGATAAAAGTGATAAGACCACGCCGCAGTTCTGGCTCTTCTATGCGGCGCAGCGCTTTGAATGAGAACATCTGCCGGTTGAGCAGTGGGATTGGACCAAGAAATTGTTCCGAGTGGTGCAAAGTTGAGTAATCCATCTTCATGAGATTCTGAAGAATTTGCTGGTTTTTTGCTGCTCGCGGCAACATGAGCGAGATTTGGGGAATTGGAAAGATGCTGCATGACCAAGGCTATAACTCCAGGAAACGCCGAGTTACTGCCGCTGCTACTACTGCTAGCTTTGACCAGATTTTCACAAAGTACTTTCACACCACCCATATTTGTAAAGACTTCTAAAGATGCTTCGTTGTCGAGAACTCTCAAGATATACCAAAGCAATGGTTCTGATAATTGCATTACTCCCAATTGTCGTTCTCCAGTTTGCCCACAAGCTGTATATGAAATAAATTAAATAAATCAGTGCAGCGATCGCTAGATATCTCCGCTAACAGTTTCTTTCGTCTTTAAACTAATTTTTATATTTTCCTCCATCTCTGAAGTTCTATACTCACATGATGCGAGGTACTGATACAGCGGATTAAGAACCAGCGTAGGACTACTAGCTTTTCTAGTAAGGGTAGATAACAGTTGGAAAGTAGCGTCAGGAATTGACGAAGGATCCCCTAGCTCTGTAGCTGCACCCGCTCCCTCTCCCAAAAGCATTGCTAGAGAAGATCCTGTACTATGACCGAGAGCACCTAATAGCCTCATCATAGTTGGCTCATGCTGCAGTACTGGAAAAAATTGTAGTTGTTAGACGGAAACCGATTTTTCATGCAGAATATTACACGAACTCAACTTGAAATTAGAAAATTATTAAATATATATACCGGTATCAGCAACGCACGGAACACGTGCTTTACTAGTACTGGGTTGATGAATTCGAGAGGAAGTTTGTTGCTCGGCAACTTTACTTTCGTCTGTTTGCGAGGTATTTATTTTGTCTTGTTCTACACTACTGCTTGAACTAGATCTTTGTGTCGATTCTCCTATTTCCATGTCTGTTCCACTGTCTTGCCTCGTTGTTTTTGCCTGATTCAGAAATGAATATTGAAGCATTAAATCATCGAAAGAATTTCAAGACTTCAGTTCACATCACTATAAGATGGTAAATATGAACTTTCATCTCTTTCACTTACGTTAGGAAGAGGTGTCTGAATTAATTTGCAAACTAATTTTATCAGTGCAACGACCAAAGTGTCCCAAGACACTGGACGACCTTGTCTCGCATCACCACCAAGAACGCATGCAAATAATCCTCCAAATCCTCCGGATTGATTGCCAGTATCGACTGCGCCTCCGCACTGCGCACCGACTGTAATGGAATGCTTGGATTTAAAGGCTGATAAGAGGATGAAAAGTGAATGAACAATTTGTTAATTGAGAACATTCAGAATTAAATTATTTTGGTTTCATTTAGGAGGTATGAGGAATTAGAAAACAATTGGAATATGTTAAAGATATTTGATTAAAGATTTTCTACTGACCTCCAGATCCTCTGACATATGTAGATACCAGGACACCCACGCATTCAGATATGCTCATGGCAGTGCCAAGGTCTGTGTTAGTGAAGTTTAAGTTTATCAGAGATGTTATTAGTTTACACTGTGCATCGAGAGGACCACGTCGAGCAACCAAAGCGCCTCCAGGTTGTACGAGTTGATAAACGACCCACAGTAAAAGTTCCTTCAAAGCATTACCCAAAGAACTGCTAGGCGTTATAACGTCACATCGCATTTCTAATCTGACCAAGAAATCTTGTAATGCCTTGCATAATGTCGGTCCCGCCTTTGGAAAAGTTTCAAAAATATAAGTATCAATGACTAATTTCCTTCGATACAAGATTTCGAATTTGTGATAAACAATTCAAAGATATTTACCATCACATACTGCTTGTCTGTGGTATCAACGTTTAATCCATTGCCTGAGAAGAGGCGTAATAACATTGGGCCTATGTTTTGTTCTTTAATGATGCAGCTAGCCATCCCACCAACCAAACCATCTAAAGGCTCACTGCTACTAGCTACGTCGACACTTTCGGTTGTTGTTTTTAAAGGCTGGTCACTAGCTAGAGTCAAGCATTGCAGTGCGAGGCACCAAGCGCGCAGAGATACTCCAGGATGCCTATGTAACAAAATTATATGAAAATTTTTCATTGCATTAAATGTTATGAAATCGGATAAAAGGAATGACTGAAATATTATATGTATTTGGCAATCATTTACCAGGACAAGGCAGATATCAGTCCTGAAATAGCCGCAGAACTTAGAGGTATTGCTGGCAAGGGAGATGGGTGAAACAGACTCGAGGTACTTGGTAGTTCTGATGCACCATCCAAATTCAGGGTGAGCCATAACTGTAGTACGAGTTGTAAACTCGTGCTGGCATTCTGTTCATGAATATTATAAAATCGTGTCCGTAACTTGTGATCATAGTATTTGATATTGTTATAAACGACTAATCAAAAAGGAAACAAAAGATACCTACTTGTAGGTATAAATCAGTGAATATTTTTTCAAAACATCGAGTAAGCATTCGCAGGCTCGAAGGAGCCGTGTCACGAGAATTCCAATTATCTTGAACTCTGTCATTCCATCGAGAACTTCTGGAAGTCGTAGATTGTGTATAGCGACTCGATTCCACAGGAAACTAGAGAAAGTAATATTGATTTTGTTTGTTTAAATCATTGCAAAAAAATCTTGATCTTTTATCTTCTCGAATTATGAATTCGTCAAATTAAACCAACCTGTATAGTAGCATTAACGCTCAGTGGTAGATTGTACGCTCCGAGAGTAGATAGTCTCCTCAAAGCAATTTCTACGCCAGTTTCAACACCGTATTCCAGTCTTGCATCGACTGCTAAAGAAATGCTGCTGAAATCGGACAGTTAACTTATAAGCATTCGTTTATTTTAGGTAATGTAAAATCATTTTGTTGATTCTTCAGTTGAATCTTATGATGTTTTACTCAGAAAGAATAAAAGTTTGACTTCGAAATAATTATTAAATAAATCAAATTACCCCGAGCCAGCGGAAGCAGGAAATTTGGAAACAGTATTTCCTTTTTTAAGTAAATTTCTACCCCGTTCCAAAATATCATCTAAGAAATCTTCAAGTTCGCTATCGTCTGATTCAAGGAGGGAAGGAAGTGTGAATCCATTAGACTTAGATGTTGAAGCAGTTGCTGAAGTGACGATAACACTGTCTTGCGTATCTTCGTCGCCATCAACATCTCCGTCGCCAACTTCGTTAACAAATGATGTCATAGCTGAACTACTCATCGTTCCCGCAACACTTGCTGCCACATCTTCGTCAGCGACACTACTTTCTCCCGCTTGTAATGAATTGAAGCTTTCTTCTGACGGACTTCCTTCGTGTGGTGCTGATGCTTTTGGAAATAGCCTTCCACCTGAGGAAATATGACATTAGATGCTGTAATTTGCGAGTATCGGTATCAAATGCCTGAAATTGTGTCGAACATGAGTATTTGCGTTTTGATTATGGGTTGTGAAGTTAGTTATTTGATAGTCATCACGTTTCAGAACCCCTGGGGGTTCTATAAACTTTTTTAATCATCAATAGCTTGTTTATCACTAGCTGTTCATTAAAATTCTTCATATTTACTTTGCAATGAACTGGTAACTTTACCTTCTAACAAGTCTTGTAATAGGCATGAAACTGCATGGGATGCCCAAGCAGCATCTGAGGCACCTGTGGCGAGTCTGACTAATCTGAACAGTTGTTCCTCGGTCATAAGTTCGCCTAGGCTAATAGCGGGACGTGTAGATACAACTAATCTGGCAACCACCTGAATTTGTTTATTGGGGAATGAAAGATGTGTTTGGATTGTGAAATACTTCAAGAGATATAATCAATGAGTTCAACTTACTTTGCAGGCCAAGAGGAACATGTCGACATTAGCAGCATTGTTCAATATAAGAGCAATGAGGCCTCGAGTAACTGATAAGCAATGCGTGTGAGATAAATTCCCTGCAGATTCAACATCTGCTTCTGCGCCTCCTTCAGATTTACTATATTTATTTAAATAAATCGAAGACCATTGTTAGTATACCTTAAACCCGAAAGTGAACTATAAAATGGAAATGATCATTCTTCATTTTGTAATTATTGAAAAAGTCGGACGGGGCTTTTGATTCAGTGAAAATGAGGAATAATTCCAGTAGAAATATTTGCTATTACCTACCTTGAGCAAGGCTGTGGTTGTGAACGCGGACTTCGAGATAAGTTTTGTGATTCATTCCGTCTGATACTCAAAAGATCTTTGAGATGTTTAGCAGAGTGTTGTTTCAATGTTTTTTTGAAAAAATGTTCTTGCTGTTTCAACGCCGCTTCAAGTTTACTCGATAAAGTTGCGGCTTGAGATGAAAGTGCAGACAAAGCCTGAAAAATCAGTTGTAATACAATTTTTCTTACATAAATTTCATAAACGATTATTAAAAGTTATTTTTCATTTCATTGTGCAAATATTACTAACTTGTACTTGAGTAGAGGCGTGAAAGGCTTTCTTAGCTTGTTCAAGATCTTGAAGCTGTTGTTTATGATGCATAAGACGCTTTTGTAGTTTTCTACGATAACTACGAGAAGCAGAAGACCGACTAGCGCTAACAAATTTTCTTTGCATAGCAGATTCTCCCTGAATGAATTCCCATCTTGTAGATAAAACTGTGAAAATCAGATATATTATTTTCAATCTATGATCCTCAATAAATCCTTTTTATTATGTAATAATATACCTAGAACAGAATATAAAATATACCTTGGTCTTTGAATTTGTCGTTATTTTCTTCATTTGGAATTGGTTGGTTAGCTGTTGTGTCCAAGCAAACAGACAGAAAGAGAAGTACCCATCCAATCAGGGTAGTATCTAAACGACTCGTACTTGATGCTTGGTCATTAGTTAACGGAGCCAACAGTTTACCCAATGTTCGAACCATCGAATCAATGACCGATGATTTATTAGCTCCGGCTATCAGTGACTTTTGTCCCAGGAATGTTAGGAGAATGAAAACCCTAAGAATCAGACGATATTGTTGGTTTTAAGGAACAGGGCGTGTTGTAAAGTTGCAAAAGATTGCAGAAGCATTGATTTATTTGTATGAAAAAAATTAAATGTTGTATAATTCTCACCTGTCTTGAGGAAAGATATGAGTACAAGAGGCTGAATACAAGTTAATTAATGTATTTGCCAAGAAATCCCCCCACCAAGGTTGATGCCCAGCCATACGTGCGAGCAAAGCAGCGGCATGAAGTTGAAGTCTAGGTGCCGCAGTGACAACGCAAATGGAATGGAAAAATTTGTCACAAATCATCGGTGTGAAAACATCACAAACTGTATTGGAAATCTGTGAGAAATAACAATCAACATAGAGATGAGATAGGTCATCGAACGTGACGGAAATATTGTTAACATTATTATGAGTCTCATATTTCAATATTAAGTATTTCATTTATACTTACGCTAGGCACAGGTCCGATTTCATAAACAGTATAGAGAAGAATATCAAGTAAAGTTTCTCCAAGAATTCTGAGTTTGTCTGTAGGTGCACTAGCTAAAGATGGTATGGATGTATTTGGAGATCCCTTCCACGATTCTAGTCGCCGCCAGACACCTCTCACAACGTTTAATTGGTGTTGAAACATTATGCACTCCTGGTAAGTGGACAAGATTTTTGCTGATGATTGTTCGCTGTTGCTTTCATTGGAAGTTTTACTTTGATGTAAATAATGCTGCATGTGAACAACATTTGGGGTTTCTGTGCACAATAATGGGTCCAGAAGACTCTTAAGTCGCTCCGTTGCTAAGCTGAATCTATATGAGACATTATAATAATGAGTTCATATGATTTGCAAATTATTTACGGACTATTATTCAGATTATTTGTTAATTTTAGGAGGATAATAAGAATAGACTACCTGCACTGAACGTCTTCGGCGAGAGCCGAAAGAATGCTACACTGAGATTCTATGGAGGCGTGTAAAGCTGCGTCTGTAGTACCGTCATTTCTAGTGTAAGAAGCATTTGGTTCGGAGTAATCTTCCCCTGGCAATACAACCAGATGCCCATAAAACATTCCAAGTGGGATTTTACATCTCGCAGTAGACATTCCATAGCGACCGATTGTCGTGATCTGATAAAGAAGAATTTTATTGTTATATCAAGAATATTCTTAATATTCAGGCTGAAATTGGATGTGAGAGAAATTTCAAAAAACGAATGAGATACCTTAAGATAGCGACAAACTGGGGGTGGCTGTAGATCGTTAACGACGAGTGGCTTGGAGCCGATATCTCCTGCGACGACGAGACGAGTACCGTCGCTCTCTTCACTCTTTGTCCAAATATCTATCGACAAGGAGACTAGATCGCTGCACGACGGAATCATTAAGTCAGTGAGTAGCACAGGAGAACCAAAATCCAAGACGACAAACCGGCGAGCTCCGGAATGCATTCGTTCAACAACCAAAGCTTGCTGTGGAGGCCAGCACAGGAGTCTACCCCATGGAAACGTGATGTCTTCACGCTATAATTGTATTGGAATATCAATATACATCACATTTATGATATTTTTAACGCTAATGAAAATTCTATATTGGCAAAAAAGAATATAAGCTTCAACTTTTTTGTACATACAGATTCAGACATAAGGAAGTAAACGTAGATAACAATTCACAGGGTGTCTAGCTTCAGTGGCATATGGAATTCCCTGTCAGTTCCAGGTTTTCCATAAAAAAAAGATCATTGCTCCCTGACACAACTTGACCCTCCGCCGGTTGTGCCCGCGGGTAATCGCTGGTTGAAGGTTGAAAATAGGTTACCATTCAAACTACCATTATTTATTAGAAAGTAGAAACAAGTTGTTACAGATTTTTCATAACAAATTTTACATATTCGTCATGATCAAAAACTCGTTAAAAAATCGTTACGAGTACCCGAATAAAATTCTCAAAAATGACCAGCGGGATGGTATTAGTGTGGTCACGCGAATGAAACCTCGACTACCCGAAAAAATAGAAAATTACGCAACCTCGGTTAGACGAACAGAAAAAAATTCAGCACAGATACCCGGTTTCCCTGATATTTCCAGGATATTTCCAGTCATGTGAAAGTCCCTGACATTTCCCGGTTCTCCATATTTCTCTGCCAGCTAGACACCCTGATTCAAGATGTCTGAGGAGAGATTTAAGCACTATGTAGGTAAGCAGTTCGGATTTACAATACTCAAAGATCTATGTAAGTGCAGATTTGCAATCCTGGGACATAAGTTAGAACAGAATTACATACATCTTGTCGTGCTATCCAAATAAATGTATCGCAAATGAATTAGGAGTCATAGGTTTAGCAACGCACATATATACAAGACAATTATTACGCAGAATAAATGTTGTAATGAAACGGAGGTGAAAACCCAACGATTATTTAGTAGATTCCAATTCTACGAAATTCCTAGATATTTTGTCTTAGCATTTTTTGGTGCACCCAAACAACGAACAAAAATATTATTAATCTACACTGATTCTACGTCAGCGAAGTTCCAACACGTCTGGAATGTTTTATTAGAGTGTTTTAATTAAGGTGACGATTCTACCTAACACGCTTTTCGTTTTTTGGCTTGGAATGCTGTGTATACGATTCACTACTTGTTGTACGAAATACATCTTTGTATTTGGAATAAAGACCCAATTTTCAAGATAGTTGATCGATAAACTGTTCTAGAGACAAAGGTATAAGTAAAGCACATAGTGATCTAGTTAAAGGTTGCACGAAAAAAATAGAGAACCTAAAGCAATGATGATATTCAAATTAGGCCTTTTTTCCATCTATTTCGTCAATCACTTTGC
This sequence comes from Phymatocera aterrima, assembly GCA_963170745.1. Classification (NCBI taxonomy): domain Eukaryota; kingdom Metazoa; phylum Arthropoda; class Insecta; order Hymenoptera; family Tenthredinidae; genus Phymatocera; species Phymatocera aterrima. The sequence goes on from OY720663.1 coordinate 8,850,965, forward strand.
GTAACCAGAGAGAAAAATTATTGTAAGCAAATAAATGAATGAATAAATATAATATTAACAACGTTAAACCTCTCGCCATTGATAATAAGTCAAAAATAATAATAAAAATACACAATCTAATACAAAATGATGAATACATTAAATAATATAAAATTTAATAGGTCCTGAACTACAAAAAATCTACCTTTTTGTTATGGTTGTCTTCAATTTTGTTTGTAGCTGTGCTAGCAGTATTTGGTACTGATGATTTTTCTTTCGTTAGAGAAGAAGCTATGGTATGAGGATTAGGAGCATCGTTTTGTGCGTTGTGCCATATTTTAAATTCACCAGGTATATTGTTAGCTTCGTCGCTATCTGATTGGTCGTCAGGTGTAAGCGACAATGAAGTCGCTGGTTTTTTTGACATTTCTGCTTTACACTGACTAAGTAGATTACTTAATTTTGTTGTCAACTTTGCTTGAAGATCTGGTTCTAGCGATACCGCATCCAAATTCTACAATGTACAAATAGTACAATCATTTCTCAATGCGTATAATCCTCTCTCAAACTCAAAGTCATATATATTTCATATGTTTCAACGCTGATTCGTCTTCACCTCTAATTTTTATAATCTCGACATTTTATCTTTATTTTCTTTCAAGATTTAATTTGCTTCGAATTTCATTGCTTAAATTCTACCTGCCTACTGGTATCCACGTTACTTTATTCTTCGGAAGTAATACATTCTGATTTATAATTGCCAGGCAAGAAGTGATCCTTAGAGGCTGTAAATTTCATTTAACGCCCAATAAACTGCCTATTGATTTTTCTTAAAACTATATGAGGAATTTGAAGTATCCTGTAGTGAATGATTTGACCAGCTGGTGATATTGAACTGATTGAGTAACACAAAATCAGTATTTCAGATTAAAGTTACTGGTTGTTTCATTTTTTGTTGGTGGAACTTCAGGTTTTTATACATTAAAAAATCATATTTGTTGTATTTGTGAAGCAGCCAATGAATTCGTTAAAGTAGCTAACACTTTATGGAATAAACTTGTGTCTCTTTATCTCTTTCCAGTTCCAGTCTTCACTGTATCGTAAACCAACATGCTTGGTAATTAGATTATCAATTATTTATGCAGGAATGATCACACCATTCATTGTTATCATTATTTTCAACAAATGCAAAAACATTTCAAGAGTATGAGATATTCGAGAGGATTGAAAAAATAACACAATTGCTAAAAAAACGAAATAAAACTTACGTATGAGTGATGAATAATTTTAATGTCTGGTGCAGGGTTGTTGTTGTTTGTACTTGTGTTATCGTACAGCGCGGTTCCAATGTTAACTGTGCTTATACCAGGATCAATCTTCTCCATTTTAGTACCATCGGATGCTGCGTGGCACGTGAAGTGAAGAGGCTCTACCTATATGCAACAATTATTGAGAATATTTAGGCCATGAATACAAAATCTGAATATATCCAAGACTCGAGACACGGATTAGCTGCCATTGGAAGTCTCCAAGAACTTTGAACACGGATTCTGATCTGTGAATCATATATCCTCGTAATCTTTGATTTGGTCACATAACTTCAAGAATTTTCAATATGATGGTAACCAAATATAAAAGAGAATAACTTTTTCCACAACAAAATGGCAAATGGGAGTTATAAATATTTTAACGCAGAATGACATTCACTTACCTCAAGAAGGCCCTTCATGTTATTGTTTGCGCAAAGAGCTCGAAGTTTGCTAGGTACTTTAAGCTCACTCGTAGGATACGAAGGAAGTGTGAGAAGATCTCTCAAATCAATAGTCTCTTGTGAATGCATGGAGTTACTGGCCGTAACCGAGGCGCCAGCCTGCTCTCCAGTAACTACAGTCGCATATGTTACAGGCATGGAGCTAAATTTTGCTGGCATTGGTGGCTCCATGTCAAATAATTCCATTTCAAAAGGTGTGTTATATAATCCAAACCTTAAGATCAGAGAACACATAACAGTGATAATCAAAACATACAGAATAACTGCAAGAGATCGTGAAATTTTTCTGCAATATAGGTATGGAATGATCAAAATATGAGTAATACAGCATACCTCGTAGCGAGTAATAAATGATAGGGATTCACTCTGTTTGATATTTCTGTAGCGATTTGCTGGACAAGAGTTATGCATTGTTGAGCAACGCTGTGATTCCTATCAAGCGGTAATAATCTAGTAATAAGTACAGCGAGCCATCGCAATGAGCCCGCCCATTGAACTCCAGCTATGGAAGGAAGTAGAGTGACTAAAACTGACAATACAGCTTCATCGAAAGAGTGTGGTGACGGTTCTTCCAAGTTATGAAGACCCCTAAAATAATAATGAATGTCATGATAACACGGAGTACTTGATCATTTTTCAGCAAATTTATGTAGAATACTCACTCGCTACATAATACAATCAATTTAACACATTTATGTGCAATACTTCTTCCCGCATGTAGAAGACAGATGCGCAACAAGTCCAGAAGCCGCCGTTGCACCGAACGTATTGTTTCTAATTGTATATTTCTAACTCCAGTATTAATTCGTAATCTTGTTAAGCGGATTGCGACTACCCAAATGAGTATATCTAATGCCAGAGACTGTACAACCAGTGATCTAGAGAAATAGAAATTTCAAAAACAAATAGCCGAATAGTTGGAGCTTCAATTTGTTCAAATTTGCCAATATTTTCACATACTTGTCTGGTCCGTGTAGGCAAGCGACGTTGAGAATATTATCGATGAATATTTTTGATTCCAGCATCGCGCATCGCTGTGCTCTTTCATTTGCTATGCTAGTAGAATAAACTGATCTTACAGTAATAGAGATTTCATGAATCCAATCGCAACCAATGTAGTATTCTAATTTTTTATTTGCACTAGCGGCAAGCCGCTCCACTGTTGCTCCAGGCAAAAGTGGTCCTGCTTCACCAATTTTCAGTTTCTTTGAAGTCGGCGGTTTAGTTTCCATTATATTCGAGCGGGACTTTGTAGTAATCTGAAAGAAAAACATCATAAATATCTTTTCTCTGTAGCGTACTCAAAAATCGTTATAAAAAGTTCAAATTCTTTCTACTGTAAAGAGAAACGAGAAATAAATAAGCAGAATATCAATGGTCAACTTACTTCATCCTTTGCGGGATCGATTAGCGCTTTAATATGAACAAGAATGGTCTTTGCTTTAGATCGGAAGAGCCTAGGACTAGTGAGAGTAACGCATCCAGAATGATCCGAGAGATCAGTGCATCGTTGTAAATTAATAGGTCCACATAATACTTCGGCATTATGTTGACGTAGATATTCATCCGTAGTAACAGGATTTTCACCCTTTTGTTCGTTACCAATACTGAAATCAATTCTTTCGTCGACAGGAGTTAACGGAGACTTGTGATGGCCAATCCCAGTTATATTTTGCTTAAGTAAAGTCACTTGAATCGCAGGAAGTTCTGGACAAGGAGAATGGAGACTAAATCTTACATCAACGTGGCCCATGCTACTTGCCGCTCCACGTGGCAATGTTAATTCAAAGACGTGTTCATCCCATGTCGTTCTGGAAAATATATTAAGATACCTTCCAATTCATTGGGCATGATTACGAAGGTAGTTACACAAATAAAACGTGAGATAGAATCTGAGTAACACACAAATTGATAAGAACTTTTCTTACGCGTCATTTTGGAGACGCCAAGTCCGTGTGTGATGCTGATCTTCTGATTGATGTAGATGCTGAGGATGACGACGTTGTCTTTGCGCTTGCATCATCTCACTCCAACAAGGCGGAACTGTTGCTCCATAGGCAGGAGAGTGCCGATCAAATCTTGTAAGTTCGTAAAGTGTCCTCAAGTCTGAATAGGATAAGTTGCTTCTATTTGCCAATACGGAATCTCTGTAATAAAGAAGTAGATGAACAAAAACTGGGAAAAGAAAGGTATTTTCCCTAATAAAAGTTCATCTAGCAATTGTCCCAATTATGATAAACACAGAATCCTGGCAATTCTGAAAGAGATACTTACTGATAAGTAACTGAACATGTAGAGGTACTAGGAGCAAGGTGATCGTTATTGGTTGAGCCAATTTCAGTGATCATATTCACATCGTCGATGTCTTCTTTTTCTTCAGTCGAATCTTCTTCTTCCATTGTAGCAAAGAAGTGGAGTGCTCCTTCGCTTGTGCTTACGCATAATCTTTCCAGACCTGAATACAGAGATAGGAATATTGGTTGGTTAATAGATATTGCTTGGAGAATAATTCTCAATGAACAAGTTCGCACAATCAACTTACTATTACAATATGTAGCCGAGATGAATTTGCTTCCTTCAAGTTTAGCTTCTGAGGCAGTTTTTAAAGTATCGAGATCCAATAATCTGACGACACCATCTTTACAAACTAATGCTATCTGACCTCTCGGCAGTGTGACAGCAGATGGAGGAGTGACGGTAGCCGAACTAGACGACAGAGATCGATTTTTTTCGTGAAGAGGTAATAAAACATGTTCAATTGGAACTTGATTAGGGGGGAGCTCTCGCTTTGCAACAGGCTCGGGTATGAGTTTGAGGACTTGTCCAGTAAGATCAAATGCGTAAACAAGTAAAAGTGCACCGCCTCTACTCTCATTGTTATGAAGATCTCCATTAATTATTTTCGAAGATTCAACTTCGTTCTGGTCCCAGTACATGTAGCTTTTTGGTGGTAGAAATTCACTCTCTTCGTCGATGTCCATTTGATTGGCATTGGAATTAGGTGGAGGATCTGTCAGCGCGATATCTGGAGCAGGGCACAGTGCAACGTACAAATGTCTCCCGTCTCTAGATGAAACTGCGTAAGTAATTCTTTGAACATCTGGAGCATCTATACAAACTGTTTGTATAACAACAGGTTCTCTTTTCAGGCCTTTCATTAGGTCGAGTGTTTTTTTGTTCAATTGAGTGATGTCAGAAGTTGATGCGAACTGTTCCGTAGCATTGATCGGATTGAAGTTAGCATCAAATGGGAAAGTTGAAGTTGGCGGAACAGCGATATTAATTGGTGTCGAGCATTGTATTCCATTTGACGAAGACGCAGTTAGAGCATCAAAATGTGCGCCGATAACCATTTCATCGACGTCGTCGATAACAACATTTTCAATAACATCTTCAATGACTGGAACCTCGTACAAAAATTTACTAAGAAAAAGTTCCTGGTATAAACTTTCTTGACGACCACCATTAGAGCTCGCGCTAGTACCCGTACCCGAGAGAACTTTTTTTGTTTTAGAATCTTTAGTCTTATCTGTTTTAGTTGATTGTGATACGTCGATCTTGTGGTAAAAATCGTAGAGTATTAGATAGTGTGATTTTGAAGACGTACATCTGTCCGCCACTTTCATAATATCTAAACTATCGCTAGCCGCACTATTAACGCTGTTCATTGCTCGTACTAATGAGGAAGCTGGAGCTAAATCCGTTGATGCTGCCCATACATTTTCTAAAGTTCTTATTTGAGGAGAATTGTTTGATGTTACTGACACTCCACACACCAAACACGGCCTGATCCCAACGCTCGCAGTCTCAACTAGAGTTGTAGATACTGTTGTACTGATGTTACTCGATTCTTCAGCTTCTGGTTTAGGTCCTCCTGCTATTGACAAGGCAGTAAGTTGCAGTTTGTAAGATCCCAAAGACTTATATTCTGATAAAGGATCTGTCTCTGAGCCAAGACTCGATAGGTAAGGTGTGGCTAGAGTTCTTGCCGCGTGAAATTGGATTGTCGCGTTATTCGTCACATCCTGGTCACTGGCAGCGATAAAGAATGCCACTTCTTTCTGCAAAAACGAAAATTTGGATACCCTTAATAATAGTTTATCAGTTCTGAAGACAAATTGAAGTCATCAGCAAACATAACTACAAGGTATAACGATGATTAGATCAATTACGTACTTTTAACTGATTACTGACGTTCCAAACGTTGACGAAGCAGTTATGCGAGGCAGTCGCAGCAAGACCAGAGACATTTGTTGTGCTTATTATTTCTACATTGTCACCAGATTCTCGTGCAGGGGCTGTAGCTAGAGCTACCGAGAACGGTACATTCTGTGTGTATTCTCCTTTGACAAATGGGCAATTAGGTGAATGGCGTTCGTGCTCTGACCAAGGTTCGTCTGTTGGTTCCCAACAAACTAAACAAACGTTGCAAGTAAAGCACATTGCTCTATCATCTCCTGTAGAATTTGGCTGGTGGTAAAATCCAGCTTGTGCCATTTGGTCAGGTAATGCCCATCTGGAAGTCATTTCTCTTCTTTATATCGTCATTGATTTGTTACATGAAATGCAATTATTTTGTCACTTATTGATATTTCGAATGAAACTTTCAGTAAATAATAAGAAAAGCATGGGCAATGGATATTTTAATGCGACTCACTTGTAATTCATGTGAGGCCATTTCGAAAATGTATCTCGCCGTGCCGCTTCACTGAACATAAGTGCTCTATCTGCCGGCCCGCCTTCTAGTACCAGGCCTGGTAATAGGCCATTGAGCTGTTCGTTGATAGCCGAAGCAATAGGCAGAGCAGGAATATGCCTATTTTGACGTTTCAATTCCGTCACCAACCCAGAGCAAACTAGCTTTAGGGCCCCATGTGGTAATTCTAAGCATACTGTATTCCACTGTGAAATATATTAAGTTGAAAACAATTACATGAAAGTTCAGCTGCCTCCAAATCTACCTCATCAAGTGCAGATAACTTTACTTTTTGCGCTTTGATGCCCTTTTTCTGCGTCGCTTGGGCAGCAACAATTTTACTGGATAATTCTTGCAGCACTTCTTGAACGTGATCGATGCCAGGTAACTCCACACATCTTAGACAGAGGTGTAATAGAATAGCTTCGCTAAGTAAAAGCTCTAGTTTTATTATGTCTTCGCTGCATGATACAGGGGTCTGCAATATTGTGTCCAGTAAAAGAACTCCATTGTAGTCACTACGTACACCAATACCTCGTCCATCTGTGTACAGTACTTTGTCTATCCCTTCTGCTAAATATACGCCATTTATTTTTCCATCTGATTTACCTGTCCCAAGAATAGAAGAAACTGGTATATTCCACACGTGTATTGACCATGTCATGTGAAACTGATAAGTTCCGGTAGATATGAGAACCGATTGAAAAGGCGACAAATTCCATAATGATGCGCATTATGCATACAGTAAAATCGAAATATATTTTCAATTAATAACTTCTTAATAATAAGGATATTTTCAATTTGACAACGAGTTGAATGTCTAAAAAATTTACAAAACAGATATCAAACTCGGAGCACATGTTTGAACTATGAAAGATGCTGACTGACCACTCAGAAATGAATATTGATATACATAGACATCTGCACTGTTGTGAAGCATAGGCGAGAGTTGAATTTCTCAGAACAGTTATAGAGATAAGACGAGATTGAGAAAGCTTCTCATTCAATGGTGTACAGAATATAATACTGAAATGATGGAATGCAGTACAGGGGCTTCTAAAAGTTGAAATGTTTCGATGATATGTTCCTCGAGAAACAGATTTGTTACTCATATATAACAATTGAATAATGAGGTCAATAAGTCAAGGATCCGAGATATCAATAGTATGTTGTATAGTTTAGCCAGAAAATCTAGCAACAAAAGATTCTCTGATATTTTGGGATAAAATCCCAGCCTAAAAATTCAGGACTCAGCAAGAATACCAATGGAAATAGGGAGAAAGTTGTTTACATTTGGCTTCGAAATTATGTCAATTCTTCGCGTACTAACGATGGAAAAATCATTTTTCTCATTGGAACCAGTTCCCCTGTTTGTAGATAAGTAAAATTGAGAAAGGTAAGAACTGAAATTGATAAGAGGCGCATGACAATTTGGAGAATAATCGCAACTGCTATTGTTGTCATGGAATTTCGTGATCAATTACGACGTAGTAATTACCCATGAAATGTCAAGACAAGAGACTCGTGAGTGTGAAGTCTAGAGATATATATGTTGCAGAATACTAATGAAGTGCAATTTATTGCGCTGTAGTTATATGCTAATGTGCATGACTATTGAAGAGTTCTTTAGCTTCGTTCTAGATTGTTTACTACATGTTGAGGGCAATCTCAATCTCAAACTTCAATCAAGTGGATAGAAAAGTCTTGAGCTTCTAGCCCTAGTACTGAAGTAAATAGGAGCAATTAGGAAATGAGGAGTATGGTCAGAGAAGCGAATCTTCGAGGAATGTTTCAGCCAAGGAGGAAAAAACGAAACATAAAATCGACAAAGAGAAGTTGGAATTCAGTGGGAAGATGAAATTCGTTTTGAAAGTTCTGGAAGAACGTGTTAAGGAAAAGAGAGGTTGATGGGTAAAATGAATAGGAAATTGAAGAGAGAATACGAAGAAAAATGTTATGAACTTTGGGTCTGTGGTATGGTGTGAATATTGTCGCATGATAAAGATTCCCGACAGTGTTGAGAATGCGTCTGACATGTCGTTTAAGATACGACCTTGACCATGGTGAATGTCTGAATGACGTTTTGATTCTTACTAGCTAGACAATGGATTTCGTTGGGTTGAGAAATATTGTGAAATTTAAAGGCGAGGTAATTAATGACGAGAGGTCTTACCCGACAGGCAACTTTTCTGTAGGATTACCCCGGAGTTGACATCAAACACGTATACTTGGGCACTGCCAGTTGTAATTAAAATCACATTTAAAATTGGATGATATATTATACTTTTGCACGCAGTATCCAAATTCAAATAGCCGTCTTCTTTTAATAACCATGGATCATCATCAGCCATTTTGCTTATACGAATTTACGATTCTCAAAAAATTTTTCTTAATGCGCGAACATCACAAAAAACATGGCGTACTCATCACCGCCATCTTTGAGTCGAACGTCAGCAAGGCGGCCTGAAATTAGATAAATGTGTTCAGTCTTCGATATGTCAGCGGTCGAAGATCGAGTAGTCGATTCAGTATCCCGCCAAATTTCAAATATTTTGATTCAAAAAGCATAAGCTTCCCCTTCAACATTTGAATGTATGTTCCGACTATAACGTTATTGTTAAATTCAAAGTGAGCCGATAACTTTTTAGCTACGACCATTTATAAATGAAGAACTTCATCAATCTTATTTCAGATTTCATGCATAGTATTGCAGCGAACAGTTATTGGTTTATTATCTCGTTGGAATAATAGATCAGAAGTTTCTGTACAATTTTTCTGAGAAGTATTGCAAATGCAAATGCAGGTCGGAGCAGAGATTATTTTCTCAAATTCGGTGAAAAACTTCAAAATTCTATCTGGGACTATTCCAAAAATGACAAGGTTGCGGAATAGTTTAAAAATTCCCACAGAAGCAGGGACTACTTTTTTCTTTTTTCTGAAAAATTCTGCAAAACTATCTATGTTTCACCAATTAGGTACTTATCAATTATATGGCAGCAAAAAAGTGCGCAGAAATTTAGGAATGATGCTATATCAAAATTTGTTGACAGATCAAAATGAACACCTAAGATCAATTGAATATTATATTTTCCACGGGGTATTCCACGCGAGCAGGGTCGGGCTTAGGCCGATGGTCAGCGAATTTGACGCCCTCCTGGAATTCATGTCCCTTTTCACCACGGAAAAAGCCCCTCGCAGCTATAGATCAAAAAATTAATTGGTTCAATTGAGATATCGCCGGTTTGAAAACACACAAAAAATCGCTAATATCATGTTCAACTCCATAAATCAGCTATGAATGAACGACTTTATATAGTGGATTTGACGTGGAAACCGAGCTCGTTCTAAATATTTGCCGAAAATTTGAAGGAAATTGATTAGATCCTTCTGGTAGTAAATGAACGAAGTCACACATTTCATTGATTTTACATACTTAGAAATTTTCGAAATAGTTTGAACGGCAAATATTTCGAAGAAGCTTATTTTTCCGCGTAAAATGCACTATATAAGATCACTATTCGGTTCGCGTAAAGCTGAAATGTTTAGAGTTGAACATGAGATTTGTGAAGTTTTTCGTGTTCTCAAGCCGGTGATATCTCTTGAATCAATTAATATTTCGGCCTATAGCTGTCAGGGGCTTTTTCCGTGACGAAACGGAACTGAATTTCAGAAGAGCGTCAAATTCGCCGACCATCGGCCAAAATCCGACCCGTCTCGCATGGAATATCCTACATGTGTTCCTTTACATTTGCGTGTATAGACATAGGTAGATGTCTTCGAGGAGTTGGATGTTTGTGCCGCAGGGCTAACTCGTCAGTTTATTCAAAATTGAGACTAGAAAGTCGTTCTCGGTACCAGCCATGCAGGTCGGGAAAAAATTCTTATTATGACGAACAATGATTAATAATCGATGGAAGTTACACAGTTTGAATCTGTTGAAAGAAATTTGCTTCTCTTTCCTTGGGTATGAGTAGTATTGCGAATGAATGACTCAAATGATCTCCGTTTCTATTGAATATAGAGCTTCGATAGAAATAAATGTCTGGTTATGAAGCTGATTGACAATTTTGTGTCGAATTTATTGTATTAGACCTCTTGAACTACGAATGTAACCGTACAATGGCAAAACAGCCATTTACGTGGATATTATGAGTATTGGGAGATTGATTTCAAATGTTTTACACATTAACGGACTATCAATACTTATCGTTGCAACCGACTTTTTTTTGATATAATATAGAACTAAGCGCATGTAAATTATCTAACCATTCGTGAGGGGAATCCAGCGGAGATTTTACCGCCGCATGCGTTCTTCCCCAATCGTATTATCTGCGCAATTGACCGACTATATAAGGAGATGGTCCACAAGCAGAGAGCATATTCCAGATACAAAAACCACTCTGCAGTTGTAATAGCTGGTAAGTCTTCACTCCAAAGCTTCACAATATTTTTGACGTATAATCAGATTGACTAATTGTAAGTAATGTAAAACTAGAAATAAGTAATACGCAATAATTCATGATTACTAACATTTTTCAGACAGCTCGTGAAGATGAAATCTGCCGTTTTTATAATTACGATAATCGCTGCAATAGCGCTGGCGGAGTCAACTTTTTCGAATAAAGGAGAGGTCAAGCGAGCCATCCCCTACATTGTGAGTATTGTTCGTTCTTTGTCATAGTTATCAACGATTTGCAGTACCTTTGGATACAAATTTTGTTTCCACGTTGCAGAATCGTGTACTTTCACCCAAGCTCCGATTCTCGAGATCGCCGAATCCCGAACCCCAGCGTTCGGGAACCTTCAATGCTAATTTGCAGCGAGATGCCCTGAACCTCGACTACCAGCATAATATAATCAACAACGACCGCGGATCACTCAGTGCGTCAGCTGGAGCACTGAAAGTTCCGGGACAGAATTGGATGACGAATGTTGGAGTACAAGGAACGTATAGATTCCCCCTGCAGAATCACCCGGGATCGATTACCGGCACTTGGCAAAAAAATCTCAATGGACCAGAACGCCGTCCCTCCTACGGCCTCGGCTACGAGCAAACGATATTCCAGAACAGACATGGTTCGATCGGCGTATCAGCCGGAGCACAAAGGTTCCCGGGTCAGAGGTGGCAACCGAATGTTGGAGTTGGAGGGCGTTTCCGGTTCCGTAGATCAGCCGATGAGATCGACCAGCAAGAATGGAATTGAGAACTCTTAAATTTCTATCAGTTTATTCAAATTCTCCATATATTTTCCAATAATGATCTCAATATCGTCTCCTCCATTAACTCGAATAACTCGAACGCACAACTAATTGCTATTATTGTAATGGTTTGAAGAATAAAGTCGAACATCATCTATATCCAAAAGTATGAATTGAATCAATGAGAAATACTCGTTTCTTGATAACCCACGAACGAGTCTCTGGTGGCACTTCATAATTCGTGAAGATGTTCGCGATCAGTCCCATGCCACAATCGCTCACGAATTCTGGTCTCGCAGTACTCCTACTCTCGTATGGTATAACCTTCTCGTTGAGGAACCAATGTACCCGATAGATGAACCTTTCCAGACGAAAAGTGCTTATGTATTACGTGTCACATGATTTTCGATTGGAAATAATGTACCCACGACAGGCTGGAAAGCATTCAAATTCCGATATCCAGAATTCTGAATACACACAAGCTGTTAGATATCCTAGCATGTCGAATCATACGACAGCGATTAATTCTATAGCAACATACGAAAAAGTAAATGCTTCAACAAAGAAATTGAGCGTCATATGTGTTGTTCGTGACTATTGCAGAAGATTTCTTGTTGCTCGAGCGCTATGTCATAAGTATATCGGAAGCTCCAAAAATAGATTCTTCATCCTTCAGAACCTACGCAAATGCCATACAGATCAGCAGCGACACTTTTCGAGAGAAGATGTAGGCACGAATACAACATACCGAACCAACAGTGTATCTTGATACAGGTATCCCAGCTGCGCAGCTTTGTGATACTATTGAGATACTTAATTTCCGTCAGAAGTAATTCCTGCAGTGCAAATTTCATATAAGTAGAACGCGAATTGTTAGAACCAGAAATCGGGATATTTTTTATTCTTGTTTTCATTTTGTTAAACTGCAGGAGATTTTATAATCCATGTATGATTCATAAAGGTATAACTGCAGCTCTCTGTAATCATTTTACAGAATTTCAAATTACTAGTTGCCAATCATCTGGGGACTGATAGCCAAGCGAATGGCATTTTTTTGGGAACCGTACGTTCGGTGATCACACACGTATATCCCGTATGAATGGTTTGTTGACCCATACGCGCGTGTATCATTCTTCTTCAGTTAATTTATCCAACTGAATGTACTAGCGGCAAGAAAACAGAATAAAACGCAATTTTGATATTACACATGAATTCGAATTTCAGCGAGGGGCGCCTAGGCCTTGGGACGTTTCGGCTCCAACCCGCATTCGCGAGAGCGTAGTTATGATTGAAGAAATACAATTTGTCTATCGACCGAAGAACAGATTGACTGCCATACAGATTATTGACGGAGTGATTATTGTGATATGGTGAAAAACTTACAGTTAGAAGAAAACCACAGTTTTCATTGTATGATATACGCAATTTAAAAAGGCATAGTTGAACGGCTTGCGCCGAAACGTATTGGATCCATAAGATAGCGGGATGAGCACACTGCCCCAGTACAGACGCTTCGTGAGATTTAAGGGAAGATTGTTACTGCAACAAATGGAAGTCTTTCATTTGTTGAGGGATATATAGTTCATGAACGATCAACTCTTCGAATAATCTAGAGAGATATGCTCAGCGTTGTACGAAAATATGATTACAGAAAATGCTCACGGTACAGCACGCAGCTTGAGAAATGAAAATGCTGACGAAGTTGGGTTGGTATAGTAAGGATCATTAACCGATCTCATTCCACAAGGATGGCTGCAGCAGATGAAAGAATGCAGAAATAACAATAGAAAGAAAAAATGAAACGAATGAACAACACCGAAGAGAAATGATGGAACCGCAAGACGATTAGTTTAGATAAACGAACATTTGCTTGAGATGTGAAGTAGATATGGTTTTCTTGGACGCCAACGCTAGTAAGGTTTGAAATAGTAGGAGAAGCAGCATAGGTGTGGGTATCCGTGATTCGAAAACACGTTATCTTAATGAAAAAGAAGACATATTTGGTATAAACTTATTTATTCAGACTGGAAGTGTGATTGCATTACATTCAAATAAATATGGATAATGTAGGTACTAATAAATAATATTCTTTGATCACTTAATTTTATTCTACTTGGCCGATCTCTTCTTCAGAATTGACTCCGGCTGATCTACGGAATCGGAAAGATCCTTGGAGTCCGACGTTAGTTCCCCATTTCTGACCTGGGAACTTTTGTGCACCGGCTGTCGCGGAGATCGATCCATGTTTGTTCTCAAATATCTTGTGCTGGTAATCGACGTTGTATGAAGGACGACGTTCTGGGCCGTTAAGATTTTTCTGCCACGTAGCGCTCAGTGATCCTTGAGGTTCTGGTTGGGGCTCAGGAGACCTACGGAATCGGAAAGATCCTTGGAGTCCGACGTTTGTTCCCCATCTCTGACCTGGGAACTTCTGTGCACCGGCTGTGGCGCTGATCGATCCATGTTTGTTCTCGAATATCTTGTGCTGGTAATCGACGTTGTAAGAAGGACGACGTTCTGGGCCGTTAAGGTTTTTCTGCCAAGTAGCGCTCAGAGATCCTTGCGGTTCTGGTTGGGGCTCAGGAGACCTGCGGAATCGGAAAGATCCTTGGAGTCCAACGTTTGTTCCCCATTTCTGACCTGGGAATTTTTGTGCACCGGCTGTCGCGGAGATCGATCCATGTTTGTTCTCGAATATCTTGTGCTGGTAATCGACGTTGTATGAAGGACGACGTTCTGGGCCGTTGAGATTTTTCTGCCAAGTAGCGCTCAGAGATCCTTGCGGTTCTGGTTGGGGCTCAGGAGACCTGCGGAATCGGAAAGATCCTTGGAGTCCAACGTTTGTTCCCCATTTCTGACCTGGGAATTTTTGTGCACCGGCTGTCGCGGAGATCGATCCATGTTTGTTCTCGAATATCTTGTGCTGGTAATCGACGTTGTAAGAAGGACGACGTTCTGGGCCGTTAAGGTTTTTCTGCCAAGTAGCGCTCAGAGATCCTTGCGGTTCTGGTTGGGGCTCAGGAGACCTGCGGAATCGGAAAGATCCTTGGAGTCCAACGTTTGTTCCCCATTTCTGACCTGGGAATTTTTGTGCACCGGCTGTCGCGGAGATCGATCCATGTTTGTTCTCGAATATCTTGTGCTGGTAATCGACGTTGTAAGAAGGACGACGTTCTGGGCCGTTTAGATTTTTCTGCCACGTAGCACTCAAGGACCCCTGAGGTTCGGGACTAGCTGATCTCCGAAAACGAGGTTTCGGAGGAGGTAGCCGATTCTGGAACAACAAAAGGCAATGAAACCCAGAGATTCGAGAGCAGTAACTATGATCCCACTATTCGCACATTGGTACGTGTAAAAGAATACCTTATCCCTATACCAACAAGTATGCATACGTGGGTGCAGCAATTCGATCGATACTGTACACGAATATGGTATTCTTATGCGCACACCAAGCATGAACGAATATGAACATAGTTTTCGTTGAATATCACATGCGAAGTTGAAATACTCACAACGTAAGGAGCGGGTCGCCGGTTATTCCCAATTCCTGGAGTTGATTCCACTAGCGCTGTTAGAGCGATGACCAAAAGTATGAAAATAGCAGCCCTCATCTTGATTAGTCCTTAGTTGTCTAAACAAAAATTGCCGTCTACGATATAAGGACATGTACTTGGACGTATTGTTCACTCGAAGATACTTTACGGTCTTATCGAAAATCCGGCTATCCCGAATGATTTGTTTATTCGAAAAAACTTCATTCTATGGCAACTGAACTATTTTTGGGATTCTCACCCTTAGTTTTTGAAAATGGATGGTCTGGGGTCTATACTCCGCGTTTATCTGACCAATTAAACTACCAATTCTTCCAAGGTACTAAATGTATAAATGACAGATTACTATATATTTGTTCAAGCTATATTTACCACACTAAATTTGATGTTCCGAATTTGGTGTGCTGCTGGAATGAAATTGTCTTACTTATTGTTCCAACTGGAATGGTTGTTAGATTTCAACTGTGCTCTGAGTACACCAATCGTCCGATTTTATAGCCAGGAGTAATAACACGATAAGGTTGGGGAAGAACGGTCTTCGCCAAAGATATCGCATCGTCTACACTCAAAACTTCATTGGGTTTCCCTCGCCAGTGTTTGGGCGCTTTGTATGCCTACTCATTCGTGTTCTTTACAAACAAAAGTTATATTTATGACGTACATGCCTATATTGTTTACTGTGCAGCGTATATTGCAGAATTTCGTAAGTGTAAAAAGGCAGCGATGTCTCAAACAATTGGCGGGTGACTTACAACAGAAAAATATACTTTTACGAATTTTCCAATGCTTTGGGCCTCATCCTGCCACACCATCGCATAGTCCAGTCGGATTAGACATAAAATCGAGTGAGTCTTGTTGTGGAATTGCTGAGGGTTAGGATTTTTTTCCAGCTAGATTACACCCCCATATACTGAGATTCGGGGAGTCAGCCAGGGCCGGTTTTTTGTAACCAGCTTTTTTCGTAATCCGTTTAATTCAACGAATCAAAAAATCGTATTTTATGACTCCAAAATCTTCATCAATCAGAAAACGCATATTCCACAGTTTCCGATTTTGAATATCGTAGATATCTGACCCCACTTCAGTGACCAGCACCTAAGAATTCTTCCAGGCGCTAACAAGCTTAAAGATTTATTGAGGGGACCAGTACAGCTTGATTAGGAAAATGTAGCATAGTCCACAAGTGATTTATTTCTTATGTATGGGTCATTTGGCATCAACAATTTTTCATCCAAAACCGTAAGGTGTCGTAAGGTTTGTGATACACCATTGGTCCAATTCAAGTCATCGAGGGTTCATTTTGTTCAGAAAATAAATCCCCATTGTGGAAACTGGGGGAATTTGTAACGTTTTTCTTTCGCCCAAGTTATCGGTAAATAAGTGGCAGAAATCTTCGACACGTTATATAATTGACCGTAACTTTTCATATGATTATTTCTTTTCAGATCCATTCGTTCACATGAAGAGGTCTCATTCCCTGAACAAAATAAGCCATTAATGACTTATTATTGAATCGGACCAACGGTGTGCGTCAAACTTAACGACATACGTTTTGGAGAACAAATTTTGTTTTATCTCAGATGACCTACACTCAAGCAATGAATAACTTGTGGACTCTGTTAGATTTTGCCAATCAAGCTCTACTGGTCCCCTGAACGTGTAAGTGAAGTCGAAGCGTATACATACACTTCTTTTAACTAACAAGCTACTCACTGAAGAGTTACCACTGAATCTATTGAGTTTGAACTTCATTCAGGTTCAAGATGGATCAAATTCTATATACATGCATTGAAGCAAAATTTGATTAAAATCCGCTGATCCGTCTCGAGGTATAATTGACAATAAATTTTCGAAATTCTGTTTTCCCAATAACTCAAAAACTAGTTAACCGATTGAATTGGAATTACAGCATTTCTGAGTTACATGTAACCGCATTGAATGAAATATTGAAAGTTCAAATCCATCCATTCGTTTCTAAGATCATATATGTGTTCATCTCGAAGCGGTCAACGGTAATTCTACAAGCCTGAAATCGTGAAGATCTGGTAAAAAAACTCAGCTTCTCATCTCCAGGGCGATTATAATAACTACCATCTGTGAAGCATGAAGTTAAAACGGAGAAACACTTAAGCGGCTACTGTGACCCTAAGAGGACACACCGGGGTACTATTCCGCTACAAGCATCTGGCACTAGAATTCATGAACAATGGCAAAACTCGGTTTTCGTGATGTTAACAGATACCACGAAGGCGGCTAAGAGTTACATCGGTCGTCAATAGGTCCATATTCGGAAATTGGACTCAACCGAATCTTTCATCATCTGAACATTAAAGCAATATAGCCAGAGCAAAGAGAGGAATGCTAATAAATCATATTGCACTCTGACCCCCAATCAAAAGCCGCTATACATGTACTGTAGGCGTTATCTATAATTGCCCGATGAACAACGCACTCGCACAATCTCGCGTTACATTATAGTAATCAATGAATGATCGTTCGCGAAATGCGGGAGTTCCCGGGTTAGGAATCAAATATGCATGGAATCAGTATCTTTTTAAATGAAAGTGTGAACTCCATTTGGTTTCTGCGGTAGTATGGATTCTGTATCTACGGCTCCTGAACTCAAGCGCGATTTGTAATCGGTTACGTGTGTAGTTGCTATACGATGTTCTTCCCCGTATGTTGGGATCGCTAATATCATGTTCGCAAAAAATGACAAGCAAATAGGCCTGGGATTTTTTGTGCAATCTCTAGTACATAGAAAAGTGAAGGTCGAGTTGTCGACCATGATTTAGGTGAAAGTAGACACATTCAATCGCTCGACGAGACTGCTTGACGTTGAGAAGTTGAGTGTGGCTACCGAGCTAATGATTGATGACGAAGATAACCCGGGCTCATGAACTCAACATACCCAATATAATTGGAAGTAAATATTGTATAAGAATTGGGAATGAATGCAGCTTGTATCATGTTTTATTTGTGACTTTCTGTGATGTACAGATTTTCATCAAATTGGGAGTGTAGCATGAGATTTATATAACACAACCACGCACGATATTACGCATTTTCAACAATATCCATATGGTTATTTGAAAAGGAGAAAGTCCGACAAAACGTCTGTCCCCTTAAAGTACCAAAGAGATCCGAAGAGTCGATATCGATGATTGGATTGATACGTGGACTTGCTGTATTATTTTTACAGTAAATTCGCATCGGGTCACTGAAGATGAGGGTCTCAGCTATTTAGTGCACGAATATCATACATTTATTACCAATTTTGCCGGAACGAAGGAATAACATTGTTGTTTGGTATCTTTCCCCAGGGTGTTCCTCGTTAATCTCGTTCCGCAATGAACCCTTCTCTAAACCTACAAAGAATTATAACGAGAGAAAAAATCTCGGTGGCTAAAGGAACGAGATGGTAATTCAACTTGGTATTCCACATTTTATATGTTTTTGCTAATCGAATGATTCGTTCCATGTGTATTCCACCTACAGCTAGCTTATCATCATTCAATAATGTTGTCGCTGGCAAGCTGTCTCTGCTCTTCACAAATGTAGTAATATTGACTTTAAAATCTTCTGACGTGGAGTTATCCTGTACATTGGATCTTTTATCTTCCGTTGCCGGGTCGTATGGATCACACTCATTGTTAGCCAAGAATGAACTGTGCTTATCCATTTGTTGGTCACTGGTCGATGCCGTGTCAGCTGGAGAACAATACGATGTCATACAACCAGGAGCAACACCAGTACCAATTTTAGAAGTCTTTCTTTTACTATATGCTCTGAAAGTTGTTCGTCGTGCTTGTGGATTCTTAGGAATCTCAGTTCCATCCACAATGACCTTATCGTTAGTTGGAGGATATTTCGTACGAAGAGTCGCAGGCATGTAGTATTCCACCATTTCTTTCGATGGCCAAATGTCAATCTTGGACCACTGACGAGCCATAAATTTAATCCACGTATGTACGATATTTGAAACTGTAGCTTTTGAAACGCCGAAATTAATACCTAGCTCGAAATCTGCGCAATTTCTTTTCAGCTTCCACAGAGTAATGAACAGCTGGTCAGGAACACTCACACTGATTACTTGGCTGTTGCGATACTTCATTGTATACGCGTCTCGTCCAAGAGAACGAAGTACCTTCATGAACTTGTCATATGATTCTAGGCCGGTGTAATAAGAAATGAAATCACGTCTCAGCCTGAGCTCTTCGATTGTGAAAATTCCAAGAGTTCTCGGTGTCTGTGTTGATGTAGTAGACTTTCTAGTGCTCTGTACACTTTCAGAAAGATCACATTGACATGAGGCTTCGATTTTACCGGTTGTTAAATCGTCAGCTGTACCTGCACCACAGTCATCTGTTTTGATATCCATCATCGGCTCAAACTCGGGATCTCCGAGGGCGGCGTCCACCATCGGCTCGAACTCAGGATCTCCAAGTAGGGCTACGTCCTCTCTCTCTTGTTTGATGGGTCTCATTTCGCAATCCATTCGCTCAAATTCGGGCTCTGGGAAATTCCACGTGAAGACGCAGGGAACGGCATCTCTGGATAAAATTCTACGAGTGTTTTTGAATCCTGGACGGAAATATAGGAAAAACATAGATTGATTAGAAGTACAGGTACCTATAGTGTGGGCGCTTACTTCGTCACGTGGTCCAAGCAAGTAATTATAATTAATCCGATGAATTATAACCAACTAATCGAATTATCGTGAGAGATCAGTAACAAAAAAAAAACCTGACCTCCGTCTCGGCTTTCAACAACTAAATGCTGTTTCACAAAATGGTGGTGACACAAGCCGTGATGTTTCTTAGGGATGTACGTGGGTCTTCTAATAGCTTCTAACCACTTCTTTTTCCTTTCCGGATCACTCGGAAATCTGAAGTCCACTCTATTCTTACATCCGTGAACGGAACACGATATCATCTCGAAATGCGCGAAGTATAATAAATGTTGCGAAGCGTCCAAAGATGAACGTTGATAGCGAACACAAAAATAATTCGAACACTTTCGCAACGAAGAGACCAAACGAGTCACCGAATGTGTAATGGAGGACGCCAGCCAACGACCCAAGGCTGTTCCAGATGGCGCCAGGGAGCGGAATCACCAATATGGAAGCGCTTGTCTGTTATCGCACATGGCTCGGTGAGCGATGCTATATCGATTGTTCTACAGGCGTTGCTCCGCAGAGGCTCCGCTCCCTGGTGCTACCTGGAATAGCGGCTTTCGGTATGAAATATCTCGAAACACCGTAACGTGCTATCAGAGACCCACTGAAATAACAATGCGCATTTAGTAATGGGTAACAATTATATTTCAATAGTAGGAAAAGCTGGGGAGGTTTGTTACGATTGATCAATGATCCCATGCACAGTATCAATTATTCCGAGCTCGCATATCTTTACTAGGCTGGGAGAAAATGAGCTCCAAATGATCCTGAGTTGAAGGTTTTATAGATATAGTTGATATAGTGCCTCGAGGAATTACCAGATGAATATCACAGCATTGCGGCGACCATCTAGGGGTTCGGCTGCAATTTATACCCCACTCGAAAAATAACATTGAGTTGCAATATTCCTGTGAGGCAAAATACCAGAAGCATCTAACTTTCGAGTTGAGTTGACCATCAATGGACTCGTATATTTCCGCATGATATCTCCATAATTATAGTAAATATGAAGTTTTATTCGTGGAAAATTTATCGGAGTTTCTTCATATACCCTTCATATTTTCATTTTTCCTGAACCGTCACTACCTTCCTACTTTCTGTTGCCGCCACATGATTAATCCGATCAAATAACAACTGAATCTCCCATGTTAGCAATTGGCTGTTGAGATCTAACGAATGATTCAAGAATCTGGCGTATAATGTAGATACGGGTTATCGCGATGAAACAGTTCCAGCTACATCGGGAAAATTTCTTCCCAGGATCCAATCGATGACAAATTAGAAGATACTTTTTTTTAGGTCAATATCAAAGCCGCTCAACTGAATATGTGTCTTGTGTTACGAACCGTGAACGGCGACAGCAGATAATAAACGTTTTGTCGCTTCGAAAGATAATTGCTTTACAATCTTGTTTTTACATATAAAACGCGTTTCTACTGCTTATCTTATTTAATTATTACCACAATTGGGAAACAGATCTATATTAATGTATTTTTCAACATGCGGTAGGTGGTTCCCCGTATCATGTTGCCGTATTGTAATTATATTATGTTGTCACAGCTGTGAGCTTCTGATTCACGTTATGTGCGCTGCGAAGAAACTTATCTCCATGCGCGTGTGAACACGAGGTTTAGCCGATCGTGAAATATGGAATAGTTGATCAGGTAGTGGTCGCTGCTTTCGGTGTTCGGAAAAGAATTTTTTCTCGAAATATTTGATGCCGGAAGATAAAATTCTTTTGAGCATTTTGGTTCCACGAAAATATATTTTCGAGACGTGTTGGTTGTACGCGTGAATCGTGCTGAAAATTCAAATTCGTAATATGCGAAGAAATCTTGAATCCGTGAGTTTTCCCCCATGCGACAAGACTTGTTGTCAGCTTCGTTCACTGCAGCGAGTTAGGGTCTTTGCTACACGCATAAAAACAACTCAGGCGTACGATACGTGTGTGTATACATACATACATACATACATACTTAACGACTTCGCATGATGCACGAATTATGCATACTGCCGCTTCTCCTTTCCTGCTAACCAGCATATCTTTGTATGGATCTGATTATATGCATCCAACGCTCTTCGACGACTTCAAATTTCATGCTCATGACTCATGCGGAAAAGTATAAACACTTTCCCTGAAGCATTGAGCATCGTGTACAACATTCTTTCAGCCGGGTACATTGCAGCGCAGGTATACGGTGGAATAGAAGGGTGGTCGCAATTATAGGTGCTCACGTAATGATTCCTGAGCATCCATAAAATCTTTCCAGAATCGTCGGACAAAAATGCAATTGCAAGCGTTAGAATAGCAACGACCCATAATTCTTTATACTCGAATAACAGCAATAATGCTTACTGGCTGATAAGGAATGATAATGTGTGTCTCATCTCAGTTTCTTCATTAATATGTGTAATATGACTGTTGGAACTGCACATCTAAATTGAGACACTGCGAACTGTTGTTCTATTTATACAATTTGAAATTCCAATGTTGAAATCATGGTTGAATTATAATAGGTATGCATTAGGGTGGTGCTCATTTCAACTGTTTTTGAAATTTATGTTACGTGCCCCCTTGCCCTGAATAACTAACAAATATATTTAAAAAAATTTGCATGCAAAATTTCAGCTCTTAATTTTAAGATCAACACCTGCCCCAAAGCTTCGAAAGTTTTTTTTTTCATCATTTTTGTTAACATTAAATTCAAGAACTTTGGACATTACTAAATCTTCAAATTACATGAAGAAGTATTCTTTCTAATGGAACATTGATGAGAAACAGTAAGTTAGTTCATATTCTTCATAATAATTGCAATATTACAAGAATATCTCAAATGGATGGAATGGCGTCATTTGTATTTAGCTTGTATATAAGAGAATAAGTATAACAAAAAAATTCCAAATTCTGAATGGTTTATTCCTATTATTAGGAGTAACACCTCTGACGAATTTAGAATTTTTTCTTCAATTTTTACCCAAATTATATAAAAAAAAGGAACTGGTTGGATAAACTACGTGTATTTTACATTTAAAACTTCCGGAGCTTTGAGGATGTGTTAATCTTGAAGTTAAGAGCTCAAATTTTACAGCGATTTTTGTTGATATATTTGCAAGGTACCCAGGGGCGCGGAACATTATTTTGGAAAACCGTTGAAATAAGAACCACTCTAGTATGTATTTATGTACCTAGAGATTTCACCGATTTGGTTATCGACAAAAAACTTCGGATTTGAGATCCTATGCATCCGTGGAAATGCTAGAAAAATTAACAATAAATATTTTCAGATCCACTTCTATCATAGAAGATGCCTATACTAATAGTTGTAGGTCCATGGGGAGTGTTCTATCGAGGAAAATCACAAAATAGTTCCTGATTTTCGAAAAAGATCACCACCCAATTATTTTTATTCGTTACAAGAATGTATTGGAAAGTAAATGTTCAACCGATCGAATGCATCGAATTTCAATGAGGCGAATGAGAACTTCGATTTTGTTCGAACGAGATACATGGCTCGCGAGCAGATCTGCGAGTTATAAAGTTTCTGAGACGTCGAATACTTTCCTTTGTCGGGCATGCTTCTGATCCAATAATTCAACCAATTTTGAAATTTGACCGGATCAAGTAAGCTAGAATGACCCAACGTTCGGTTTTTTACAATAAGAAGTAAAATATCTTCCCGATGTAGCATAGAAATCTGCGAACCTGCGTGTTGAAAGAGCGCGAATACTTTCAACTCTTATAATATAGTTCTCAAACTGCTGCTGAAATCTTCAGAGAACATCGACATTATTTTCATAACAGCTGCTGAAGCAATCACCGATCCAAATGTGAGAGTAGAATTGCTATTCTAAGAAACAATCGATGCGAATTCACGGGGGGAAAACCAATCGGGGATTTTGGCTACGAAGTTGCCGTATTCAGAGGTGCACCGCGCAGATCGTTCAGTTGACGAGGCTGTCAGCAGCGTGTTGTCGAGGTAAATCCCCTGTGCTCCTAATCGCAGGCCACACTACGTGCCGCCAATGCAATACTCAGCTGTGCTCTCTAGCCGTGTCTGTAAAAGTTGAGCGTATATAAGCTGTACGCACCGAAGTACCATCATCCAGTTCGAAGTGTAAGCAACGAAGGCATCGAGCAATTACCATTCGATACACTTGAAACTCCAGATACCTCATTTTCAAAACATGAAGTTCACCATCTTCGTCATTGGTTTGGTGGTTCTCGCCGTGGCTTCAGCCGAGCCTCGTAGATCGCAGGGTTGGCCACCGAAAAGCACGGGTCCAACTATCCCCAGAAATCCATACGGGGTAGGTCACAAATAATTATTCCCTTACTAGCGGGTTCCATTATCACGTTTGTTCTCATAGACTGATCAACTGTTGATCTTTTTTCTCTTGTAGGGATCACACCGCTTCCGTCGTTCACCCGATCCAGCGGATAATTCGTTCTCTGCTTCGTGGAGTAAACCACTGTCTGGCCCCGAGAGACGCCCATCCTACAACCTCGACTACAAGTACAATTTCGTCGACAAGAACAGCGGATCAATCGGTGCCACGATTGGAGCCCAAAAACTTCCTGGTCAGCGGTTCGAGCCGACTGTCGGAGTTCAAGGAGAATTGAGATTCCGCAGAGAAGCCAACCCTGACAACTCCTTCTCGGCTTCGTGGAACAAGCCCTTGTCCGGTCCCGAAAGACGCCCATCCTACAACGTCGACTACAACCACAGATTTATCGATAACAAGCGAGGATCATTTGGCGCGTCGATCGGAGGTCAAAAACTTCCTGGTCATCGATTCGAGCCGACCGTTGGAGTACAGGGGCAATGGAGATTCCGAAGGGAATCGAACCCTGACAACTCCTTCTCGGCCTCGTGGAACAAGCCCTTGTCCGGTCCCGAAAGACGCCCATCCTACAACGTCGACTACAACCACAGATTTATCGATAACAAGCGAGGATCATTTGGCGCGTCGATCGGAGGTCAAAAACTTCCTGGTCATCGATTCGAACCTACCGTTGGAGTTCAAGGGCAATGGAGATTCCGTAGAGAAGCAGATTCTGAGGACGTTGACGAGGCTGTAGACGCAATGGAGGCAGACGAATTCGATCAGTGATCGATATGATGTTTGGCAGCCGGCGAGAACTCTATTAATAAGATCAAATCATGGCTTCATATGCCGGAGTGCAGCGCTCGATCATCTTTGCATATGTATATATGCGTTGTAATTCATAAGCTTCACCTCAAATTATGCTATTGAATGATAATGTACTTAATTCCAATTATAAGGTAGTTTTAAAGATGAGTGAATAAAGTAAATTGAATGTATGTACAGAAGGATAATGAAATTTAATCGCTATCATCTGCACTCTAAAGTATATGTACATACGTTCGGTGCAAAAATACATTATCGCCGGGTGCTTCTTGCAAACCCAATACCCCGATATTGTTCTCAAATTTCTACCATACATGAGAGAAAAGAGAACGAACGTGCCTTCGCACTTATGTGATGCAATTCACGTTGAGTCAGAGTGCTGCAAGGCCACATCCCCAGCTGTAGAGCGGTCTATGTACCGATATATTCGGAAAAAAAATATCTACATGTTCACCAAAGATCTAGGTTTTATTTCGCAAAATTTTGGTCCATGAGTGCGCTTCATTGCGGTAATTGATATTGATACATGTCCTCATAGTCTTGCAACAAGTGAAAATACGAGTTCTATGACGCAATCAAAGAATGTTCCATACCATGCCATAAAAAACATAGTTTGAAGTACATTTTCATCTGAGAGTATACTCAAAGTCTACGATTTTCGACTGACTTGCATGGCCATAAGTCTGGACGAATCTGTGCCATGAAGTGGTTACGTCTTCAATTTCGGTATATTTTGTCACCACTTGCGATATAATTTGGGCTGGGAGTAGAATAAACGGATGATATACAACGTCACATTAGAAGATGGTTTATTTGCATAAAAATCGACACATATTTTCAGATCATTCTGGTACTAGGCTGACGACGAACCTCTAGACCTAGACCCGCGTGAAAGAAGTGCTGGTCGATTCAGGAAATTTTTTATTGCTTATATGCTGAAAGGGCAAAAATTCATTTTTTCATATAAATATCAACCGTACTCATATGATATGTATTCAGGCTTGTCAGTGTTAAGGGATTATATTGCTCTAATACGTTCGAATACCCTACCATTAACAACTAAATTGGCTACCGAAGTAAACTCTTGGCTGAGCAAGTACAGTGTTCTATATCCAACGGTATCGTGTCAACTGTCAATTGGGTCCTCGAGTGGATAATAACTTGATAAGGTACGTATTGAATTGAGATGAATGCTTACCACAGTAATACCAGTTTCATGAAATTCATAGACTTTCGTGTCCTCTGTATCGGCTAGAGTTGATTCAGTGATCAGCTTATCACCTTCGCGTTTTGTCACACTCTACAAGATAAATAATAGATAAAGCAGACGTAGGAGAAAGTAGACGAATTTCTTGTTACTCAATTTATTCAATCTGCTCATGGTCTGAAAATTTTCTATGATCCTTTTTGTCGAGATTGAAGTGACCCATGTGGCATTTTTCCATAATTCTTGCCACTTTTGAACCTTGGGGTCTCCAATTTTTTTCTAACTAAAATTATACCGAAATATACGTCGTAGAAGGGCTCTTGAAAATTTTTTTGCAAATCTTTAAACCACCTGTTTCGATATTTCATGGATTTGATGGCAAAACCATTATATTTCGTAAGAAATTTGTATTTTTCGGTGGTTTCCTGACGTTCTAGAGAGTTCAAAATATTTCAATGGCATGTAGGGAAGTTTTTCATACGCGGCCGTGGCAGTGATTATTCTAGTTTTGGCACGTCTTTGTTTGATTTGGGCTTTGGACTGAACTATAATATCGTAGTTTTAGACTGTCCGCGGATGAAATAGGTGTACCTTCAAGACTACTCCGTTGAAAGTATTCTCATCATAAGGTTCTCCCAGTTTGAAGGTTGAGGACCATTCCCTTCCAGCATCTGAGCTGTGGAACGTCCACTGGCCGTTATTCTCAGAGACTGTTATGGTTGGCTTCCCGTTGGCAACATTTGATAATTCTGAGTCCGGAACTCCCAAAGCCTTCAAGTAACTCTTGAAATTGGGTGCGGTACCACTGTGCTTGTAAGTTCCAACGATTTGAACCATCTTCCCTTGTGAGTGAAACGGTGGTCTTCTAACTCGTGGACTTGCTCACGAACTCGGAGCACTAAATGAACTGAGTCGCCACGGAAATCGTTTCCTTTTATCCGATACCACGGGGACGTGTACTTACTGCGTTGCTCCAATTGGCAGTATAAGTTTCAGCTTAACTGATAAGGTTCCGATTGAGATATCGTAAATCGGCTCAAGCCGGATTGGATTGTCATAATTCAGGTTAACTGATTAGCGGCAGAATTCAGTTATTTCAATGAAGGGATCAGTATGTATCACAAATGCGGGCTACTCACTTAAGGAGTCTTTCGTACGCCGGCATTTCAAGGGACTTCATATTTCTGGAAGTCTTATGGTAGCCTGAAGATTATCAGAAATTTTTGCAAGTCACGAGTAGTAAGATAGAAGTCAAAGAATATGCGTCGAATAGTCAGCTGTAAGTCTCTGGAAGTTTCTTGGAATTCTTCGAAAATCTTTCAAATTCCGTAAACTCTTTGAAATTCTCTGAAATTTTTCGGAATTCTGCGGAATCCTTTGTAATTCTTCTGTAATTCTAAGTCAATTGAAATCGATCGTAGTCGGTGGAAGTTACTGATCGTCCGGAAGTGTGTGCATGACCTGTAGTATAAGGCCGTCATTACCGCCCATCAGGGTAGAAGTCGAAAGTTGGGGTGGAAAATTAAGAACACACGAGTAGGTATTCACTCCACGAGCGTATATCGGTTCGCCGATATCGCTGAATGATAACTTAATTTGTGAGGATGACTGTTGATATAAAGAATATATGGGGTAGTTTAAATGAACGTGAACAAAATCTGCCCCCTTCGCCTTCGCTGAATCGGTTGCCAATTTTTTCCCGTGTAGTACTCCGCAAAAGGAACATTTTATGATTTTTTGAGATTTTTCATATTCCACATCCAAAATTTTTCACACATCACCAGTTTGTTCAGATCACTCCTTCGAGCGATAACGTTCGAAGAACGTTCATGTCAAACTGGCAATTTATAAGCTGAATTCTTTTCTCCAAATTCGTTTCCGCAGCCGAAAAATCTGAAAAAATTTCCGATGTGTTCCCCGATGACGGCAGGGCTCTGCGATCTCTTTCATCAGTTTTGATCCGATAAAAGACCAGAAATCGAATGATAACGGAAAACAACGTTTTTCATGTGCTGATAGTGAAGGATTACGGATTGGCAGAGAATGTTCTTTGAGGGAGAGCCTTCGATTGACGATACAATACGATAAGTACGATTCTGCAGCTTGGGGACACTTCACATGCTTACCCAGCTATATGGCCTTCCGTAATCTTATCACACAATTCCTATATATTATTCTATGTCATTGATTGAATATTGCTAGGAAGCTGCATTTTCCGGCGTTGGGCCAGCAAGACAGGCTGCAAGCTTCGGATTCAAATGGTACTGAGCGACAGGTAACGAGTCGCACCGAGGTGTAAGCAAAGAAACACCCAGTATGCTTTATACCTAATACTGGGTCACATTATATATAAATCGAGGCTCACAGGAACCAGACTCTATAATTACGTACAAATGAGTTCAGTCACCCGTATACGTTGCAGAAAAAGATATAATTCGAGGTACATTTTCAACTTGGAGCGACAGGTTCAATAATTCAGTTGAAAATTGATTTTCGGACGACCGTGGGAGTCATTGTTTCGAACTTCAATCTTTACATATCTTGTCATCAATTGGCGTCTTATTGAACCTCAAAGCGGTATAACTTGGGCTGAGGGTAAAATAAGCAAAACGATTCAAAAATTTCACGATATAAAATGATTTATTAACAGAAAAATCGACAGAAATCTCGAAATAATTTCGGTATCATGGCGACGACGAACTTCTCTAGACCCGCTCGTAAACAGCGCCGGTCGTTCC
The DNA here is from genome assembly GCA_963170745.1 of Phymatocera aterrima. Lineage (NCBI taxonomy): Eukaryota > Metazoa > Arthropoda > Insecta > Hymenoptera > Tenthredinidae > Phymatocera > Phymatocera aterrima. Next base: position 8,879,935 of record OY720663.1, read on the forward strand.
GTTGAATTTTGCATTGGTTACTTTCTGGAAAAAGAAATTTTTCCAAAATTAATTTCCATGTGCTGTAAACGTATGTGCGTAGGTTTCTTCGCATTTCAGCATTTGTATCTCGTTTTCTATTACGATATTGATAACATCGTGTGCTGTAAATTTAGCACTCGCGTAAAAAAAAAACTTGATCGGTATGGTCAATAGAGATTAATGCTTACCACGGAAATGCCACTGTCATTGAATTCGTAGACTCTGGAATCGTCTGCACCATGTATCGCCGATTCGATGATTAAAGTATCACCAACGCGTTTCGCCACACTCTGCAAGAGAAATGAAGAGGAAGTTCACGGTAACTTATTTGGAAATTACCTTTCAGCTTAGAAACAGCAAAATTCATGCCGCAGTATATTTATTTAATTAAATGCAGATTGATCGGCGTCTAGGTCGGCATCGATCTATAATTCTTGTGTTCTTGAGTCTTTTTCACCGTGCGAACGAAGCAGACGAGGTGAAAATGGAAAGACGGCGCCCCGTCTTTATGTTCTTCGAGCCATAAATGTCAATTTTCGGCAAAGCGTCAAATGTAGTACTACTATTTAAGAATTATCATGAATATGCAAGCGCGTTGGGCAAAAGATGTACCTTCACGACTGATCCGGTGGCCACCGTCTCATCAAAAGGTTCTCCCAGCTTGAAGGTTGAGGACCATTCGTTTCCGTCTTCAGAGTTGTGGAACGTCCACTGGCCGTTATTCTCAGAGATTGTTAGATTTGGTTTCCTGTTAGCAACAGTTGCTAATTGTGAGTCCGGAACTCCCAAGGCCTTCAAGTAACTCTCGAAATTCGGAGCGTTGCTAACGTACTTGTAAGTTCCAACGATTTGAACCATCTTTCCAATTACGAGTGAACCGCTTGTCTAAAAATTTGTAAACTTTCTCACGACTCGGAGCACTGAACAAACTGAGCTGCCACGAAAAATGTTTCCTTTTATACGATTCAGACCGTGTTCATTCTGATTGCACCAGTAATTCAGTATAGCTGATTAGCTGGAAGATTGAGCGATGATACTTATACGATAATCGGCTGACGGAGAGATAAGTTACCGGAAGTGGAGAGGGAGGTTTCGCACCAGTGAAAAAGGTTCAGATAAATTGCAGGATTCATCACACGGAACATTTATTTAAAATTCTGGCGAATATTATGGTATAGCCGAAAATCAATTCTGTCATCCATGCAACTGGCATATGCTCGGTATCTATTCAGAACTATGTATATTCACATTTTGTGCTCTTTTCTCCCGTTAAAAGTTATAGGATACCATTCCTAGCTAATGTTGGTATAATAATGACTTTGATCGATATGAGAATTGATACAGTTTTCAACTTTGAATAGCCCTCGCCGTTCGTTGGTTTTCGATGCACATATACCGAAAATTTGCTATGTCTTTACACGATCTTGAAAACCTTATATGACATTACAAGTCGCAAAAAGATGTCCGCGACGGAATCCAACAATAATGATCGAGATTCGGAGGAATGCGGTGACTTAGGCTAGTTGTGAAACCGTAACATCAATTTCACGTTACATACCGGCCGGAACGGATGTAACGATCAACCATTTCGATCCAAGCTCAATTGTTGTGTTACTGGCGATTGAAAAACCCTGACAGCTATACGGTTGCGCATGCAAGCCAAAAGTTTCATCGTGCGAACACGTATCTGTAATGTTCCTGTAACATCACAATAAAGTTACATGTCCTCCTCGAAAGGTTACATTTGCAATACTTCTTGACCATTTTGAAACCAGGAAAAAAAATTCAGATTGCGATCTAACTGTATTCTTTTGGAAATTTCGAACGTGCTTCACAAACTGCTGTCCTCACCGGGATTCGAATTTGCCCTCGGATTGTCAGTCGCACATTCTACCCACTACGCCGATTACTTATGAATAAAACTTTTTCTATTTGTCACGAGTTTTACCTCTATCATAGTCAAATAATATCACTTTTAATTGAGACACATTCCTCGATCATTTACAGAAAGACGCAAACAAATATTTCTATGAACATTCTAGAATGTTTACTGGTATAAAAGAGTCATATTCCTATATAAACTCTTTGTTCGTCTTGCATAAGCTGGAAAATGTTCTATTATTTTGATATTCGGTAACGTTTCCGTGAACATGTAAGTTGGAAGATTTCTTGATTCGAATGCTGCAAAAATATAACAGACGAAATATTGATTTCATTATTTTTAGACATCACAATTGAGACATTCATATAATATTACACGACATTATGAATGTAATATTTCATGGAAAACGTTTCGACACATTATTAAAATATTACGAACAAAATGTTATAGAAATATTATAAATTTGATATTACATTTAGATATCAATATATTGTAATGTTTCTCAAACGTTTTGTGTCGTGTGGGAGTAGATAACAAAACATGGCTCATTGACGCTGATTAGCGTTTCCTGGCGCGATCTGCAGGTGATGATTACGATAACATCTTTTGTACATATCATCGTCGCATTGCAATGATAAGAATTATAACTGCGGTCGATGCTATATTAACGATCTGCCCCTCTGTGCGTAACATCGCATGGCGTTTCAATAATTATAGGTATTTTATCATAGGTGATCTGCCTAGCGTATGGGAATTCAAGCGTACGCGACTGAAACCTCCCGTTGATTCGAATAACATGAAAGTCCCGTAGTTTTTGATAGTGGACTCTATTTCAGGTTTTTCGTAAGGATCTGTCCTTTTTCCATTCATTAATCCATTTATGTCAGACCTTACTTTTGAAGAGAATCTGGAGACGCGTACTTAATTCCGATTTCACGGTTTATATCGTGTAAAGAACGATCGATACTTCCAGTATTTGGAGATATCTATGACCTAAATCGTGAAATCAAAACAGTTCATGTCTTGTATGAGGTCGGCCCTGAAGCTTTTCAGTTCCAAAAATCAACATCAATATAGCGATTGCGATCCTGAGTTGGTTTTTCCCTCTGACAAAACGTAATAATCAGTAATCGGTATTGTTCCAACTTTGTTATGTCCAATATAACTTTATGATATCTACTACCAAATTAAAAAATCTGGACACCTGCAGAGTTTGAGGCCCAATATTTCCACGTGAAAAGTGATATCTCAACGCGATCGAAATTCGCTACGATCAAATATAGAGACAGCAAAACGCAATATTTTCGTTCTTTTTCCCAGAAAGTAAGTTCTAAGGCAGATAATTTGATGTCATCGCTTTTAGCGATTCTTTTTATACGTTCGTATATGTATACTATACGTGTGCATAGTTAGCCGCAATTGTAATGTCGGCATCTGAAAAATTTGTAAACCTTACAGAAAATTAAAAAAAGAAAACATGAATATTCATTATGCTCGTTGACAATCGATTCATATTACATATTAAAAGATTTTTGGAACTCTATCCGGCACGTGGCTACATTAGATACGCTGTAGAAGCTTGAACAGGGAATATGACATCAATTCATCGTAATGATACGTTCTTCAGCTGCGGTGATTCCTTATCAAGGCGGGAAGTGAGGTCTCAATAGATTTCGATCGTAGATATTCAGTTGGTACTTTCCGTGCTCGGAATTTCCCAACAAGTCTGATAGCAAACAGACCGAATACAGATCATGATTTGAATTTATCAAAATTTGTACAAGAATCAAGTCAGTCAGTATTTATGGATTCTTCGAGTTTGACGCATAATTGGAATTGTAATGAATCAACTAATGCCGGAAAGAATTATTGATACCATGGTGAAAATAAGTCCGAGAATGTCCGTACAAATTTTCAAGGAAATTGGAACTTGCCTGAGTTTTTTTTATAAGAAATCGTAGTGTTTTCTAGTTTGAACCGCAGAAACAACAAACTTTTATGAATAACTATAGGTTTATATATAAATTCACGATATTCTTGGAAAAACTACAAAAATCTACAATTGTTTATTACAATGCTTCAATTCTCTTACAAATTCGTAGAAATTCGTGAGAGTAGAAATTTTGACTGGAGTGAAGATCAATCTGTTTTATGTGTTGCTAAAAAAACTCTGCCATAGATCTCATCTCAAGTGCTTAGGTTTATCAATTATCTTCTGATACACTATATACACGTGAATCAATGGTCGAAGCAATGTTATCGAGATGACGAATTTGTCGAGTGAAATTTTTACAATTCCTGACCCAGAAAAAATATGTCAAAATGTGAGTGTAGCATTGAAACAACGGTTCTAAGTATCTTGCGGCCAAGCTGATACCGGGGCAAAAACTGATGAACAATGTTACCTATATGCTTCCGTATTAGGGGCATGATACATGGGGTGAGAAATCGGAATCACAATCAAACGGAACTTGCCCAACGGATACAATTTATTTACAAACTAAGAATACTCTACGAGTATACAGTGGGATGACGGTCGATGGATTTCAAGCTTCATCTTGTTTACCAGGTTTTGTGCCTGGCAGAGGTGGTCTTGCTTCTGGATATTTGTCGGTTAGAAAGCTCCGTAGTTCGCCATGATTAGCCAGTAGACGAATCCTAACTTTATCTTGATTCCTAAGATACTCCTGCTTTCTCAGACGGATTTCCCATGATTTGTGTTTAGTGTAAAATGGCGGGAATTTCTTCCTCTTTAAGATCACTCGATTGTTCATCACATGCTGGTTGAAGTCAAGAACTTCGTCGTGTTTTATTTCGTGTTGTTTTCTAACAACCGAAGGCGAGGCTACGACGTGAGGAAATTCACCAGTTTCCTTCCTGATCTCAACAAGATGCAGTTTTTTCTCTTCTGCCAATTGCACGTGGGTTTTCTGTTAGATTTCGGAATAATTATGAGATTAATCAAATACCCTTAAATGTTTTATAAATATTTTTCGGATCGGATAGCCCGAATAAGGCAATGAACCAATTTTTAGTAATCAAAAATAAGAACAACTCTTGTTTTGTGAAGAAATGAGAAACAGCTTTACCTGTTGTAGCAGTCCAACAAAGAAGGCTTTAATGATGTGCTGGAGATTGAGGGACCCTTCGATCTTTGCGTGTAAATCTTTGATTCCGATAACTTCGCAACAACTTTTAATTGCCCGATGACAAACAAGCCCATAACCTTCTGGTTTCTTGCTCACAAATATTTTCGTTTTTCCAAATTGCGCAAAAAAGTCGTGGTAGACTGCATCGAGAAATATTCAAGCTCTCGTCAAACGGTTAAAATTGAACTATTCGAATACAAATAGACTGGGAGAAGAGGATCGAAGAACCAACAATTCTGTAATTAGGCCAACTCATTTGACCTAGTTAAGAAATATGCAGTGAGTACTGTTGCGTACCTGTATGATTATTGTAGATTTCAATGTACATGAGTCTCTGACCGGCTCTGTTCTTAGCATTTTTCAGAGCTGCTCTAGTCTCTATCGCTTTGCCGAGCCCGAATCCAGCCAATCCATTCCCATTTCCAGTAACAACAAACACACTCATTTTACGTTTGCGTCCTACGTTTCCTTGCACGTTGAATACTGCCTTTGATTCTAAGCACTTTGAATCAAATCCTTCAAAAGTTTCTAAAACAAAATTTCCCGCGGTGGATTAAGAAACTAGGTACCCAGTCATATCAACGACGAGTGTATTAATAGCTTGAAGCAAATCAATCTTCCAAAATCATCAAGCAGGGTTGTTACTATCTCTGGGATCTGAAATTCTTAGAATTTTCTGGGCATTCTAATGCAGAAATAGCATAAAATGACAAATTTTCAACCATCCTGGACAGATGCGCCTTGCCACGTGCAATGGGATTAGCAGGTAGGTAAGCAATCCAAAAAATCCAAAAAATCCAAAAAATCCTAATCATTCCTCGAAAATTCCATGAATATTCCTGATTTTGAGATGTACGATGTCAACCCTGATCAGATTCACTCTTTTTACCTTCGCCTCTAGGGTGAGGAGGTCCAACGGTTCTTCCTGGCAGTTTGCCACCAGACCATCCTCGATCTAGTGGGTGTATTCTGAAGGATCTACGGCCACTACTCCCATCCCGCAATTTGGCTAATCTTGCGGCTCTCTCTGTATCATCGGGAAGTTTTTCCTGTTGAACAAGTTCTCTGCCCCGAAAAATTGGCGCCGTGAGTCCAGGCCATATTACATTAGCTTGTCCGGCACCAATAACTTGGCCCATGTTCAAGTTTTTGCTGAATTTTTTTCCCATTCCTCTTCCTCTGCCTCTTTTACGTCCCGCATTACTTACGCTGGTAACAGACTTCCATAATTTTTCCCCAGGCTCTTTAATACAAATAAGATGAGATAGATTTTATGAAGGATATTGAATGCGAATGAAACTCACAAGATAATTGAACAACCATTACTAGAGTCTAATGAACGCCTTACGTTTGTTGAAAAAGTTCGTGTACCGAACTGCGCACGTTAAAGGAATTCGTGTTTTGAGAAGATTTTCATTGACAGTTGTGACAAGATTTCGCTTCGGTAATTCAAGGCCTGAAAATGACTTTCAAAATTAGGTTATGATTGTTTTGTTAGGTTAGGATAGGTTAGGTGATTTCAGATCTACTCATATGCGCAAGCCGAATTCGGAATTTACAGAATAGAGAGCAGCTGTGTCTTGTGATTTTGTTCAATTACCATTATTAAGCATATGAATCTGTTTCGCCGCTTTCACCACAGTTTCATATGCACGTAATATGCGGCAGGCCATTTTTTTGTTCGCCGAAAAACAGGTAGAGCCTGTACACCGATAACGTTAGTATTTTCAACCCTACACTGTTTTGGGTAATCGATTATTAGCTCCGTTCTCAATTGAATAATCGACAAAATGATGCTGTGAGATAGATGACAAAATATTATTAAATATTCTCAAAACGGCTCATCGAAGTTGTTCACACGACACAGACGCCGTGCGACAACTTTTCTACTGCATCTTAGCCGCATGATCAGGGGCTCTAGCGCCCTCTAGCTGCCCATATTCAGGACTTTCTTGTTCAGAATTACAGATTTCGACTTGATCGTTGTTGGTTTCGGCCGTCAGCCGACCTAGGAGTTATCGACGGATATCTAAATCTTCCGAATTATATGCGTACTGTGAGTGAAGCTCGTCGATAAGTCAGCGTCGGTAGCGTAAATCACTGTGATATATGCTACATTCACAGGAAAGATTTCTACCAACGGCTAACGATATCTCTTGATCGAGAGTAAGGTCGGGTTATGTGGACCGGCGCAGCGTGAGCTGCGGGCAGATTGGACCAGCAACACGACACTTGTCAATTTACTTGAAGTTATTATTTTTTGAAACAAAAAAGGCAGAGAGTGCGATGGTTATCAATAACTGTGAGTACTCACATTTTTATACCTATACCAACAGATTCGAAATGAGCAAATAAAACAAAACAAAACCCCGCGGCACATCTCCAGATCACATATTTTAATATTTACGCACTTTACGTAATTATTAGGCTTATTGTCTGCGGAGTGCGACTACCTCTACGAAAATTACAATTTGTGCAGACTGTAATCGGAAATAGGTATATTTTGATCATTATATGACGTTTGTAGGTATAATATAGTCGTGTTGCAATTCGTCACAGTTTATCGGTCTTTGGCCTTAGTCTCGGTCCTATGGTATAGTTCGATAACGAGAATGGATATAACAAACTATACCATAAGACCGAGATCAAGCCAAGACCGATGAATTTTGACGAATTGAAAGACGGCTATGGTCGATATTGATCAATCCACAAAAATCGCAATCTCGTACATCTTTCATTGAACTCTGTTCAATTTCAACATAGATCAAGTGCCTGATAGCATCTGTTCATCGAAAGCACAGTTACCTCGATAGTTACGTTCGTTCTTCTCTTGGCTCAAAATGAATTCGACGGCAAAGGGATCAATGACATTTGATGGTTGAACATAGCGAAAAACAACCATCATCAATCGTCTGATCTCAAAGCCTTTCTGTACCAACTTGGGCGTCTCTAAGAAAAAAAGAATGAATAATCAGAGATTTTTTCATGCCTCCAATTGTAATGATCGAGTTGTGTTCCCTAATTCTCCGACCCTCATCTGCAATCAGTTAACGAAAACGGTTGTGTGGTGTGCACAAAAGTAGGTACTCAGAATGGATTTCTATTTTACCTCCAGTTGTAGGCATGTAGGTGTGTGGGTCAGGGTCAGGACTCTATCAGGACTCCGAGCACCGCTACGTCGCTTGCGGTGAGTGTTCGTCGTGCAGGGGTAAGTACAGTCATATCAAAGATCCTGTGCAATACCTTGTACACGGTAAGCGTTCGACCGTGAATTTCCTATAATCCGTGGAAGCGCCGAGTCAGGCATCGCCTCGCGCAGTCAAAATTGGAGGGTAGAATTTACCCGTCCCAGGGGCTGCGGTGGAGCACTGCGTAGCTGATCAAGGCGCGTCCCGGTCTGCGCAGCCAATAGTTTTTGCGGAGGGTTGTACCTGGTCGCCGTACCCACGTATCTGGTTAGACAAGAATCGTGGGTGGCCATGGCGATGATCCGTAAATCCCGCCTCCTCGCAGGCACGGCTGGTTGGCCATTGGCGACCTGAACAGCTCCGAGAACAACCCTCGTTTTACTGCAAGCCTATTAAGAAGGGGCAACAAGGGGAGGAGAGGGTCTCCCCTCGGGTATCGAGCCAATGCTCTCCTCCGTCAAGCAGGATTGGTGATAGAGGGAAGTGGTGGGGACATCTGGGAGCACCTCTCGAACGAGAAGGACCTCTCCCGGGTCCCGCGTCTCGCGGAAGGGGACAACTCGACTCTTGCTACCAGGCACTTCTCGGTAGTGGGTACTCATCGCATCATCTACTGGTTCGCGAAGCTGGGCTGGGCCGAGCGAACGACCTGCGACGGTCGAGTGGTTCTAAGCGGTTGTGAGGAGTCGTGAGGACTCTCCACAGAGCCCAACAGTCCTCCATTCGTCTATCCATCCGACCATAGGACCATCCATCCATAGCACGGCTCCGGCGAACGTATATCCTCAACTGAGTGCAAAGTTGACTCTACATCCACCACACGACCAACCGAGTCCAAGGACTAAAAGACTCGACAGGAGTTTTCAGTCGGCCGCCGGCCGGCTGCCGGCCACTCCTCACCAGCGAACCCTGTGTACACATTAAATTACTGGGTTCATTTCTCTTAAAAAAACCAGCGGGTGCCTTATCTGGGGCTTACCACGATGTTCTTGGTGTCTGGGTTTTTGTGTTCGACGATGAAAGACGGCTGACTTTGTGACAGTGAAAGTCAGTTGCTTCCAATCGAATAATGATCAGTTGATCAGCCTGAAAAACACCCACATTGCTTTGGACTACTGTAGTTCTAACTAAGAGGTAACCTTATAGTGCGCGTTCAGCCGTGTACCGTCCGTTGCTGAAATATTAGGCTGGGTCGTAGTGCGGTTCGCGATTACGGAATGGCCAATAGTGTATCCAAAGGATATTCACCCTCCTAATTCCACCGAAGTTTGTACATCAGGCACAGTGATTTGAAAACCCGATAACCTGCGAGCCCAAGTGATCGTGATGTGGAACGTTTTCGGTATTCTAAGAACGTGAGGATTGTTTACAGATCAAGGCCTATTGTGTCGATAGCCATGCATCGCGAAAGTATTTAGCGCCAGTGCCTCTGAGGAAGGAGCGACCTCGCAAGCAGAGCCGGGTAAGTAGTTTGGGCGAGTAAACGAGTTCGGAAATGAGCGCTGGAAGTGGAGGTGGCGGTGGCGGTGGCCAAGGCAACAATAACGCAGCATCTTACCATCAGCATCATCAGCAGCAGACGCAGCTGGAACAAGCCGGTCTTTTGCCGGACTTAAACGGTGTGGACTTGGCTATGAGTTTGTCCCCTAAACAGCATCAATCCCATGTTCAGGCTGGTGGCGGTGCTCACACGACGCCCTTTAGTGTTACCGATATACTCAGCCCCATAGAAGAGTCATATAGAAAACTAGAATTAGCAGCAGCGGCCGCCGCGGTTGGCGTCGGAGTTGTAAGTCACCCACAGGGATCACCGTACACAAACGCCTGCGGTGGACGAGTTGGTGGAAACGCCGGAAGTTCAAGTGCAAGTAGCGGAAGTCCTCCACTACACGGGGGTTCAACACCTGGTGGTTCAACGCCAGGTCCACCTTTGGGCGGTGCGGGTGGCAACGGTGGCATGGGAACAATGGGTAATCCTTATGCAACGATGCAGCTGACTTCACAGTACCAGTATTGTGCGGCGGAATTGTCACCCTATCATCACGCGGGGGCTGGGGTTGGCGGCGGTGCGACTGCCTCGGACCCCATGAGATCTTCACATCATCATCCTTGGTACGCCCCGGCGCCCCCGGCGACGAATGACCCCCGTTTCGCCAGTGAGTACCACTTCTCAGATTTTTATCACTCTAATTGCACTCCAAATCGCGGTTGTCGACGCGTGTCGGGAGCGTAGATTACAATTGAGGAAAGTGATTCCATACTAACCGACGACGTGTTTCACAGGGAGAAAAGTTAGGGCCGAATATAATTGGGGAACAATGATTTCCATTTCAATTTGGTATAAGTAACTCTAAAAGTAGATTTTGAGGATGCTCATTATAGCCATAATTTACAGTTTGTGAACGGCAGCATCATTCTAGGTATGCGTCGAACATTCTTTTTCAGAAATGCTATGAGCTGTTGGATATCGTATAGCCCTGACACTAATTGTAACGGGATTCATATCAACCCCTCAACATTTTGGCGTCCAAATCCTTGTACATATTCTTACGAGAATTTTTCACATTAAATATTTGTCATTTGAATACAGAGAGTTCAAGATTATTTAGAAGTTCATTGTCAGAGTAGGTTATCACAAATTTTCCATGAAGTGGATTCAAGCATTTGTTGCTCTCTCATTTTCGTAGAGTTTTGAGGTTTCGAAAAATCGAGATCTGATTATAATCTACGTTTCGGAAATCTAGGAAATACTACAACATTGCTATTTTGCTCAATTTCATGGGATTGTAACTATGTACGCTGCTCTGTAGACGTGCTACTGCGTCAAGTTCAAGCGACAGCTCCTCGAGCATTTAGAATTCCGTCGGAGGCCCGAAAGTTTCCTGAATTCTTGGCAAATTCCAAGCGAGCGTCGGTTGCGCGAACCCCATTGTGGCTCAGATTTTTCAATGTTCCGATGTGTGGTAAACGGGCATTCTCAAGTCTCATCGATCAGGGAATATTCATAAGACAATTTTGAAATCGTACAATTCACTCTTGAAGAAGGAATAACAACCGAGCCACATAATATTAATCGAATAAATTGCAGAACTAAAAATAACAAGACATAATATTTCGTCATATGCTGCTTCACGTCCATGGTGAATCTCTGGTAAAAAGTCCATTGCCAAATCGTAGTAATCTAGCCTTGGCAGTTGTCGGATTATTCATTTTTTCATAAAAATGAACAAGCCGAGACGAGACGATGCCTTGTTTGTTATACGTATTGCAGTCTCATAAATATCGCAGGTCATTTGTGAACTCGGCAATTACCAACCATAGACACGAGTGCAGGATTACTTCTTTTTATCATGACGACTGTAGAGTGCCTATTATTGCTCCTATAGAAACATATCGCTGATGCGATTCCGCAATTTTATTCAATAACTTATGTGCGCTCTAGGTGTCAAAAAAGTTAATTGGTAATTCTCCAGCTAATTTCGAGAGCCGAATTTTTGACGCCTACAGTCTTCGAACAAATAATAATAATTCACGCTGTTCGGCCTCCACACTCGACATCTCGGAAGTGTCCACCAACATAACTCTTAGGAACATCGATGACCGTATGTAAATAGAACTACGTTGCTTTAGCACTTTCGATGATTTCTTAAAATGATTATTTCATCAATTATGTGTACATGATCGTGAGATATATGCCGGCTATATACCTATGTATAGCTACAGGGTCATATATCGTGCTAGCTACGCTCGGTGTATATACATAGGATTTTGATGAATAGTGAAGGGAAAAGTACAAGGAAGGTTAGAATAGTAAGATATGTCCTCGATTTTTCGGAGGTATACATACGACCGAGTAAATCTCCCTGTGAAAATCTGTCCGAAAAACTTCGGAATCGAAGTGCAGAGCGCTTCAGGTTAATTTTTTTCAATTTCCAGTATCACTTTAAAAGCCTTAATTCGCACGCTCTGCAAAATTTCCTCCGAAAATGAAAGAAGGAAAAATTTAGAGAACATAAACGTTTTCAAATGGACCTCCAGATTTTCCTTTGTATTGCAAATTGCAAGTTCTGTGTCGACACAGTTCAGCATTCTAGATCGCTGGTTTTAGACTATCATGTAAGTCTGAGAGTTCGGATTATTGCACACAATTCTAGAGTTTTACGGAGAATTTTACGATAAAGGTCCGTTTTTAGTCATCATAAGTTTCATCAAAATTTTTTAGCAGAGTGCGGTGTGACGAAAGCGATTTGAAGTCAGCTCCAATCGGTTTACCAAATAATGAGTAGGTATAAGTTGAGAAACCAACGGTCTCGAATTTCAAATTAAGCTCTGATTGAAAAACGTACTAGTTTTGATTAAAATTAGAAATAAAAGAAATGAATTGAGCTGTAATCGATTGCAGACAGACGAAGTACGGCTTTAACCTGAGAGGTATAATAACTTTCTCCAAAGAATTCTTCAAGTTAAGCTTCAATCTCCGTCGATGAAAGCTCTAACTCAATTGACTACTCCCTTATAGGTAAACTTGGATCTGAATAATTTGATTGACGGTTCAAAGATCATTGCTACGCGCGATTTCTCTCAAGCAAGTGATTCAAATGACATCAAAGACTGTGCAAGACATCTGACTCTCGAATATATCAAGCCTAATGCAACCGTCGTGCATACAAGTTCATATTAGATACATAGAAAACAATTGAGCTTAATAAAGTAGATTGAAGTTCTAAGTTATTTCATATTCAATTAAAATCCAATCAATTCATACGCACTTGAACCAGAATTAATTAAAATTGTCGAGTACGAAGATATATTATACACATCCTCTCATTCGTCACTCTATTTCATATCTGAACCTCGTCAATCTAATTTTCGACCTAGCGATATTGCAATCTGTCCATGAATTAAATTAGAAAAATTCCAATGAAATTGAAAACAGATCACAAAACAATTGAAAAATCATTGAAAACAGTAATTGGTCATCTTCATACCGTTGAGTATCATTTTCATATAGAACAACGCAGGATTTCCGAGTAACGAAGTAGTTTTTCTAATTTGAGTCGAATAACGGCAGTGGAAATGATTTATACCTACATTCTTCATTTTCCCATCGAAATTGATCTCGGCAGAAAACTACGCAACTGAGATTACTTTCGAACGTGACGACCGAGAATTGAATCTCGATAAATATAGATACGTGAACGTGGCGTAAACTAGGGCGATTGGGATTGAGCAAAGTGAAGCGCGGATGTGCGTGCAGAGAGGGGTGAAACTTCTCGATTCGATTTTCAAGATGTGCCTCGGACATGGTATCCGCGCCTTATACTGCCCCTCGCTCTTTTCCATCCATCGTTTTTTTATTTGCTTAACTAAAATCCATCCCGATGTCCAGTCCCACGCGTCGCCACATCCTCACGTCGCCAAGATTCGCTTTTGCCACGAGGCGTGAGCTCGGACTAGTAGGTATACCGCGATCGATGGGAATTCAGTGTGACTTATTTCGCAGTATTCAAGTTATACGCGACACGCTTCTCTCCCATGTAGCTCTGAAAGCAAATTGTAAATTTGGGTACATCGCAAATTTGGTATCATCTCTAGATTCACTATCAACGATTCAGAAGATCGTACCCGAATAACATAATTATAATGCATCGAATGGAATCCACACAATATGAGATATTATATACTCTAATGATTAGCGAAAAACTTTCGTTTTTCCCTATTTTCCAATCATCGACGTTAGTGCGCACGCGTTGTACATTCGCAATGACTGTTGAATGAAGACCTCAAGCTATTTACCTATTGCAAAAACGACTTATTGCCAGTACTCAACATCAGTGAGTTGACATACGTATAGAATATTTCATAAAAAACAAGACGAACAACTGTTCAATTTCAATGCGGTTAATTATGAAATCAAATTGTCATATAAGTATACATTCAATATCTTCCTAGTAGCTCTCATCGTGTGTAAGCGAACGTTTAAATATGGGTCAACGTGGAACTGGTTCACCTCTATTACTCACGTTTTTCTCTCTGTTCGATTGCGACTCGATGTACCCTGCAGGCATACATGCATACATGGTGGTCTGAATATGTCTGATTATATCAAATTCCTTGGATTTGGTTTGTTCATCGTTGAGGGTAGCGTACTCGAAAGAATAATAATTGGGGATACGAGCTTTGGATGCGCTCGAATACCTCTTTCGCTTATAACCCTTGATTCTCGCGCTCTTTTATCGGCTATTCCACACACCTCCGCGATGACAAGGGTCGGAACGGGAGTTGAGATTTCAAAACTAACGAGGCCCCACGCGTCGGAAAGAATTTGACCAGATTGTAGGTATGAAATTAGCGATTGTTACCCCATACCTCCATCCATTCAAATGTCCATCAAACGCTGCGGCCTTCATTTGTCTTATACGATTCATGACGTGAATCGTTAGACTTATGTCGTACCAGTGAAATCGCGGCTGTACGGCCAAGATGTATTCAGATATATCTACCTCAATGCTTCAAATTTGGATTGTTGGAAAGTAGCTATAATATACTAATGACTCAAAAGCTTGACCATATTTACCAAAACTGCGGTAGAATATACGGCGAGATTTTTTTCAACCAAAACATTTTTCAATTTTAATTTGAATCCGTCGCTCGGACCTCCCGGGCTGCGGACGTCGTGACGAAGCATCCCTGGTCCACCCAACATCCACAAATGATCCCTTTGTCCGGCTGTCTCTCGGTTCTTCTTGTTCTCCCGGGTCTGTCGGAGGCAAAAGGCTCCTGGGACTTGTCCGACGGTGTTCATTCTCGGCCCCACGTACCATATACCTACCCGCGACGGTGCAGCAGGCTTCTTCGATCCGGTAGCTCAAGAGGCGACTCGAGATATCTTGGACGGCCCTTGCTGCCTCCTCGAGTTTAAATGTTTTGCATTCACTCGGTTATAATACTTCAGCATTTTTCTTGGTCATTTTAATAGATATCCGGCGATCCTTTCCACGGAATGAATCTCATTATATGGAGATATAAATGTAACCCTGCACCCTGCAGCGGCTCGTGCTGCGATAAACTTCAATAGCGTGAAGCTGTACACTAGCATTACCTTTCTTCACATTACGACTCTCAAGCCATTGCTTAAGTTTTTGCGGTTTCTGCGGTTTTTGCTCCCATCACACATGGTTTGCTACGGTGAGGAGATATTAGGGCAACGTTACAGTTGTTAGAAAGGATCTTTCTATACGCGTCATACATGAGATAGGTATACACCTAATACATAGGGTGACGTTTAATACCGAAATTAAGCCAGGTTTGCTTTGGGTCTCGGAAACAACAAGGGTAGGTACTTTCGCCAGCGCACCCCACTTAATCTCCTCCAAAGATGAAACCAAAATACTCTTCATTTCCTCACCGAGCATGCATAGCCATCCGAGGTCAAACTTCCTCTACCAATTAGTGCATGACTTCAGGATTATCTCGTTATTTGTTCCATCATTATACATTGAAGTTCGTCTTGGCAGGCGGCACTGTTTTTTATAGGCAATATTGTCCACTATTATCAATCACAGTTTGCATACGGAATGAAAATATCCTGAAAATGAGATACCGATGGTTCCAATGTGACGGTAGACAACTCTTGTGTCAACGTAGGCTCGGAAGAACGTTCTTTCCTAATTTGTTCGACTGATTGTTGACCTTCTTAACATTGCAGCTAATTAACTTTCTCAACTTGGTTGCAGTTTCGCGTCTGATGGGAGCAGCGGCGGCTGGAGCTGGTTCCAACATGGCGGGTTGTTCGGTTGGTCAGTCCATGGGGGACATGAGCAAGTCTTCAGGAATGGGCGTGGGCGTTGGCGTCGGCATGGGCGTCGGCGCGATGCAGTTTCCTCTGGCCCAGAGACGAAAACGTCGTGTTCTCTTTACTCAGGCGCAAGTGTACGAGCTCGAGAGAAGATTTAAGCAACAAAAATACCTCAGTGCACCGGAAAGAGAGCATCTTGCGTCGCTGATTCATCTCACGCCAACTCAGGTATGTGCACCACACGACAAACCTCCACAGCATTTACTCATCAATGTACGGAGCTGTCTTTTCGTTCACTCCGGTGTCGCATCGTCGTCCACGTTTGATTTGATGTATGGCGAGAAAAAAAAAAGATGAAATTATGCGATGATATGAGAGCGCGATTACAATGGCAATCAAATCAGAAAGAAACTGCTTGCCTGAGTATTGACTGACTTTTATATGTTACCGACGAATATGAGTTGATGCGCACGGAAGGCTAGGAACTCGTTTCTATCACTGCATCCCAACAAAAGTTATTACACGTTCTATATCGTTTTGATCGTTATCACGTTGAGAAATCCAATGGCGAATGGAGAAAACCATTGAACATAAGGTACGATATGATCACCCCACGTGTAATGTGGCTATGCCTGCAGTATATCTATGGATGGAAAATATGTCAAGAAGAAAGATAGGGATGGAGAGAGAGGGAGAGAGAAAGAAGGTGAGGAGTGCACAGAGAGTGAAGTGAGTTTTGCCTAGACGCGTCTGTTCTACAGCACATAATGCGTTCCCATACAGAGCTTTGGGGACTTGGGAATGAGCTCTCATTGGAACAATTAATCTTACGAGTCGCTGCGTTCCAGTGAACGGTATGGGGTGGCCAGGGACCGATTGTATACGGAAAGGACAAAGGTCTGAACGGTATTTGCGTTTTATCGTCTCATTACTACAACTTTGGTCGTAGATATGGGTGCAGTATACCTAAATACGTATATGAAAACTTTTTCTGCGCTCGAATGGACGGTGAATTCCAAAGACTTGTGAAATTTGTATGCCTACGATATACAGCTATTGTCGATTCGCGGATGCAGGTGTGGAAGAAGAGTAACGAATCTCTGCAGAATTACGCTCATTGCTGTTCAACGATAGCCGTATATAGGTACTCAATGCGTATACACGCTCATCGTATCTTGTGTATCGCATCCCGGCATCTACCTACTGAACATTATCAAATGGGCAAATCTATCTGGCACAACATGAACGTTGTCTGACAACAATAAATAATTGTTGTCGCCTTCATTGCTGGCATCCTGTACTCCCGGCATTCCCTCTCCCCTGTCTGTCTGTGGTTCAAACCTATATTCCCGTGTATCTCTCTCCTTTTTCACCTCTCTATCGCTCCATGTCTTCGTCTCTTTCGCTCGGCTTGCGCGTGGACAATGTAACCCCTTCCGTTTGACAATGAGTATCGTGTTACCGAAACTGGTTACCTATCACGGTTTGCGCCATGCCCATATCACCACGTTTGCCAATTTATCGGAGTTATTCGCATAGTTGGTGATCCTCGTTTTCGATTTTCTTGAATTCTCTAACGTTCGGGTGATTCGAGACTGAAGGGTAACAGACAGTGCTGGAAATTATGCTCTTGAGTTAATGGATTTTCCGTTACTTCCTCCTTTCGAGCTTTTCAACTATCAAACTTGGGTAACAAGCCACCACGCTCAACTATGGCAAATATTGAGGATGAAATTTTCGTCCAATTCCGCAATGCAGTGGAGTGGACACTAGACACTGCCAATGCAGCATTGTGTAGATTCTCGATAGTTGGGAGAGCAAGGTATAGTTATGAGTATATGAGTATATCGGTTCCGGTACTCTGGCTATTGTATATAGCAATGAAGTCTGGTAGCAGAACATCCACAAAGGAATTTGTGCTTGAGACTGGCAAGTCACATGACGAAAGAAAAGTGTCTGATTAAATTACCATTGTTTGGATATTGTTGTATGTTGGGAAATTTTCTTCGTCGCGCAACTCCAACATAATATAGTGGAGACATTCTAGGTTAACATTTTGATAGAATTGGTAAATCAGTTGCTCCGTACAGATCTGAATTTACATGAATTTCCACTCGTGCGATACATCACATATTCAGTTCTGTCACTTCACATATCCTCTTCACATATTTCATAACGCGATGCGATATATACTGTAGCTTTTTGAATCATTTGACAACGTTGAACTTTATATCAGTACAGGTTGCTTTTTGTACCTATACAGAGTCCCAATTCTGTACGAGCTGATCAAATAGGCTGAAAAACACGGTGCCGGTTCTTTCCACCCCGTTTTTGCATATCCAATTTAACGAATATTATTCAGAATACTAAAATTGGTACCGATGCAGTTGTACACGATTTTGGAAGCATAATATATACACAACAACAATACACTAGAACAAATTGACGACTGCCATTTTACCTTGGATTTTGAATACGTCCAATCACAGAGCACAATCTGTCTCGCTAGCCCATCTGTCGGAGTGGCATCGTTCGGTCGTTTCATAGTTGTTTAAATATACCGATTCGCATCAGGGACGCATATTAATTGCACCTTCCCGTTTGAATCAGTGCGGAGAAATGCGGTGTTCTGATCGGCCTTCTACAGGTCCGCGTTGAAATGGGAGCCAGCAGACTGTCCCATAGCGGACAATGCTCTATGTACCGGGATACGTGTTCCAGTGTATTATATAGTTCAGTGATACACATATTTAGGTACTACTATCTTCATCTACGTATATGTATGCCAATTATACAAGCCGTTGGGAAAAGCTCGTTTGCGGTTATTTGTGGTTGAAAGTTGAAGCGTTAGCTGGACGCCCTCGGCAGCCCCGAGGCCCATTCACGGATTGGCAAAACGTGAGTACCTACATCTACCACCGTCGAACTCGTTATTCAGAATCATGGCTGGGTACTGCGTTCGCGCCATTGTCACAGCCGCGGAAGTCGAGTCGTCGAGCTTGATTGCTGCAATCACGCTCGCTTCTTCTTTCGAGTAACGCTCAGGCATATGGCATGGCGATGCTTTACTCCCAGCGCATACGTTATGACTATACACAAAGGTCAAAGCGAGAAGAGCGAGGAATGAAGAAAAGGAAATAAGAGAACCGATAGAGATGGAGAGAAAGTGGACTTGGTACTTAAAACTCCGCATCAATTATATTTATCTAGCTTTTCAACCATATCGCACGACAAATATTATAGAAAAGGGCATATTATCGTGCTTGGATGGCCAATCATCGTGCACCGCTACCATACGCAGAGTTTACTTTCTTCTTAATTGTCACTTTCAGCTGTGGATTCAAAACCACGTTTGACAATATTTGACAATCTTTCATAGCGCCATTTACAGATATACTGGTGCCATTACACAACGCGAAAGTCTACGTTTGGTTTTTACACTAACGCACGACGTGTGGGGGGCATTTCGACTATCAGCTTGAGAGGTCAGGCAGCTGGGTACAGCTCCGGCAAGAGTAACAATAATAATGATAATAATAACAGCAACAACGGTAACAACAATGCCCAAGTGGGCAGGCACTGACAATGACCCGACTGTACTTAAAGTAACAATGCGAAAATAAAATGGAGGGTCGCATCTGTGTCCCGCGTGCGCCTGCAGCAACGCTCTGTAAAAACACATGCATGTATTACAATGCATTGCACACATATGCCTAGCCCTGCATATAACGCGTGTCCAGATATGAATGTAGGTGTGTGTGTGTATACATTATTACATTATACATTCGCATGTGCGCGATGTAACCCTCAAATATATGCGCATGGTCGCGAGCCCACGTACCTAATGGACGCTCTTTGCTGGGTGGATGGATGGCCTAAACTGCCGTCCGTGATCCTTTGCTCTCTCCATTTTAAGAATGGTGCAGTTTCATACACTGCAGATTATTATACGGTTACTTACACATAGCTACGTGAAGTACCCATAATGGTTGCCGAACCGGACATCATCGGCATGGAAGAGATTTTTTTCTAGTCGAATGACGACTGAATTTCATTTCGAACCCACGCGAATATCGCGTTACGAGAGATTTTAACACTTGATTTTGGTCTCCGAATATGGATAGTTGAAACGGAAGAAAATCTCTTCAATTTCAACGAATCAATCTTTTTCGATTTCTGAGAAACATATTTTGAGCCGCGTCTATTTGATTGCGGAACGATGTTTCCGTTTCGCTCGCCTCTGATCTCACCTGTTATTCCAATGTAAATTAGAAAATGCGTCGCTAGTGGACTCAGCTATTCCAAAATGTAACGACGGTACATATTTTCGGTTTCGTGAAACTGCATGTTTACTGTGCAGTGCATTGAAAAAGAGGATGGGATCGGATCGGATCAGATCACGACGTATAAGAAAGAAAACGATTTTTAACGCAGTAGCACAAAGAGTGTCGTGATTGGTAAACAGTATTAAAGATTAAATCTTTGTTCGCACGTCTGAATTTGAAAGGAATGGAGTATACGGGAGAGTGCATAGAGTGGGAGAGAGAGTCGGCGAGGGAGAAGGAGAGGTATGGCAAGGGGTATGTTTGTACAGAGATGGCGAGGAGCCTCGGAGAGAGCCTCATCATACCGGGGGGCTGGGGCCGGGGCTAAGCACACAAAGTTATTTTGGCACATCGTCCTCCTGCAGACGCGGTTATACGTATAAAAGTGACGTCCCTCTGATCGGGTCCCGGAGAAATGGAGTCCAATCGCGAGATCGAGCTACCTTTACCCCTGTAATAATCATAATAATTGGTTTGCGCAGCGGCCTCTTGAAATTCGCCCGCGACCTGTCCCGGGGAGTCAGGACCGACGGCAAACACGGAAAGTAACATATAGAAGCTCGATTCTTCAAGAAGACAATTAGACGTCCGGCATCGTTGATTTGCAAAAGAACGTTACGAATCTGGAAAACTTCTTTCCCGCGGTTCTCTCTCACAAGATCTTCGTCTTTCGTGTCCAAGAGAATGGATGTGGACCCCGCGAAGTTCAACCAATATTTTGCACACTTGATCGTTTTCTATAAAAATAATCTCCATTTCAAATTTGTTCATTTGCACGCCTTCTTTGGGTGAACGAAAAGTACTGAACATTTATAAGGTGGTCCATTTATCCGTAACGACTTTTTACATTTGAATTGGTCCGGCGAAATGGACTGAGGCGGGCCCAGGAAGCGGACATCGACTATTATAAAAATGATCTATATTCGAATCAAGAGACACGACGCGGTGTGTGTCATGGAACGAATCATCTCAAATGTGATTGAATGAAAAGTTACAATACCTTCGCGAGATATCTCGAATGACGCGTGCCTGGAAAGATGTTCCTCAGGCTGTATTCTACGGAAATTGAGTGTTCGTATAGGAGATGAAATGAACCTGCGTTGAAAAGGGAAGCGGGATGCGCGTACCGAAGCCTCTTTACTTCAGCAATGTATGCACCCCCTTGCGCTCTGAGAAGTGTGCAGAGCCGTGGAGTGCTGCAGAAATTCAACGGTGCATCATCAGGTACCAGCTGTAATCTGCATAGAACACCCGACCGCGAAACGCGCAGGAGGATGTAATTATCGTTCGCCACATGCGTTGGTTTGCATTATTCCCGGAGCTAGCGGCGCGCAATCAAATTTTAGCATTTCATTAAATTATCATACTTGACAACTGGCGATTGGCATGGTATTTCTTTTCTTTGAGACCTTGATACTATTGTAGCAATTTACGATCAGCAATATTACGTATGTATAGCGGGACTATCGCTAAAATGAGTCCATATGATATCGTCCGAATTTTCTTCTCAAACCGTTGTTCGGTTATGAAATTTTGTGAATCAAAAACGTACGCAAACCGTTTTTTTTTTTTTTTTTTAAGAATTCCTAACACCTCTACAACCAAGTACGAAAAGTTTCCAGTATGAAAAAAACGAAATCTCGGACCTTCTCTTTCTTCCGAGCATTATTTAGCTTCTTCGCTCAGTTGGAAAAACATAAGTTTTCGAAGAATTGGTATCATCTACTTTGACGATTATCTTAATTATCATGATTGTTTTGTATCTGGGATACTATTTATAGCCGCACACTGATAGAAACATTCTTGAATTAAAATTGTACACAAACATTGACTATGCCATCAAACACACAAAATTTTGAATGACGCCAAAAATTAGAGTCACAAATTGAGCTGTCATTTTTCCATTGTTGGAAAAAATTCAAAATGGCTCCTAGAAATTTGTAAGTTTTTCTCTTCAAATTGTTCCGGCCAGGATTTTCAGTTCAGATAATTCATAACTGGAAAACGGGTGAAGACAAGAACTCGGAAAAATCATCGAAGTGTTTCAGGGTCGGTAATTCTGGATGAAAAAAAATCACCGATCAACTCAGCGACGGTACGAGTTCTGTGTTTGTCGAGTGGACATGTAGAAGGACCCGTAAATACATTCCTGTAGGCCCCTAACAGAAATAAAATTAGAAAAGCCTTACCGAACTGCGTAGTTGGAACACCGGAGGTTCGAGTTGTGCACGGTAATCGGCAAGTCATTCTGGGACCGTGGTGTTCGGTTAAAACAACACAAGGCCACGTGGGAGGCTCCAGGGATAAGAAAGTCCCCCTGAGGTACCACTTAGCAAGGTCAACACGCGCCAATTAACAGCCTCTGATCAGAATTTGATATTTCTGCTGCAATATAATCATTTGGATCAAACCATATGATGTCGTTTATTACAAGTTAGCAAAATGTATAAGAATTTAAATTTAAAGGCTGAAGTCTTCTCGTTTAGTATTCCTTTACTCCAGATTAGGAGTCTTGAGGATAGAATTCAATGGCACTTTAATGAGTGTATCAGTAGTCATTTTTGCTTTGACCTCATACCTATAAAAATACTTGATCAAAAATCGTTATTACATTTTGAGATACGCGAAAAACAAATCATCTCCAATTTTTGACGGAGAGATAGTCTATCAGGCACTCAAATGTATCCGATTGCGACGGAGATTTTGTGGCCAGTTGCCTGAACGGTTAAATAAATTGGCGGTTTCGAATGCCCGGATAAACTGTGCAGTCTAAGCGAGGCTATAATTTCTGAACAGCCCCGAATTTACCCTGCCAATTGCGTTAGCCTAACTCAATCAATTGCTCGCTCGCCCACCCTGTCACCTCACGAACCCCTTGTCGAACACAACTACTGCTCGACTGTCTCCCTGCGATTGCACCCTCGGCCATCCCTTAGCACAGCGATCCGAGAGATTCATTGCGTTTTGATAGAGAAATGTAATCATAATGTATACCGGCGTGCTCTCGTACAACGAGCTAGGGTGAGCACCACCAATTTTTTTAACCCAGATTCCGAATACAAAAAGAAGTATGAAGTAGTTATATGCGATACTCTATGCTTTTTGGTTTTCTGCGATTGAAACCAATTGAAACCGAGAATCAAATTTCGCTTGAAGGTATGAATGAAACTTCTCAAAGCTGACATTAAAAAACGACAAAAATTGCAACTACGGGCGTCCTCTTTTAACCAACTAACATTAAAGTTCCTCTTCTTCCATGGAAGAGTGAAAATGAACAATGAGTTGCGAGCGGAGAGGGGTCTATGCACAACGTGATGATCAACGGGCTTTGATTCGGTAAAAATTTACTTCTTTCGTCAACGAGTCACTAGCGAGCTGGGAGTCAATTACCGGCAATCCGTTTATCAAAAGTTATCCTCAAGCCATCGCAACGTTGGGTAAACGCTGGAGTCACAGTCGACTCTCGTCTTTTCGTCCGCGACTTCAGTTTCCAGCCTCCAGCCTCCAGGGTAAACACAGGTCTGCTCTCCTCGACGGCGCGCCGGCTACCTGGCTGTTAGAAAATTCTCCGAGAGCGTCTCCACAGAGTCTGTCACAGCCTGCTGCAGGGTACAGTGCTCACTATATGTATAAGACATGCGTTTAATGCTGCCTTGTGCTCTCATACAGACACCACAAGTATATACTGCCCAGCCAGCATCAGTCAGACCTTCGACAGAGCTTTCTTGAAGCTCAGTAACGGGCGCGTGTTTACACACCACATTGCTGGGCAGTGATGGACAAACGGAGAAACGGGCGGACGGTCTATGGCTTGAAATAACACGTGGTCCCACTACGGCCACGGAAATTTTCTTCCCTCGTCATCGTTCTCCACCTCCCACCTCTTCGTGGCTTCTCTTCATCCCGCAGACTCCTGCGTCTCTGCACGAATTTCTCCCCAGTAAATCTCACGTCTTCGTGCAGCGGTTGTCACATGTTTTCAATACTGCCTCAGTTAAGTACTGCTTCACTTTTTACACTCCAAATGCAGAGAGAGAGAGAGAGATAAAGAATACTGCGATCACTGTGATGTATATACATGCGTAGATCATGTACCGCAATTGCTGTAATGCAAAAGTCATTTTTCGTGCAGTGTGGATCAATTTAGTTCCCTCTAAAACGGTCTGCAGTTATTCAATTCTCGATAAACCACTTTTGCATTGGAGACTCGAATGGATTTCACGAACATTGTGAATGGTTCCTGATCACGTACTTTGTATCATTCATCCTTCGACCCATTTGAAGAGGAATAAACACCGAGCTAAGTTCATGGGCACAAAAAAGGTTCATGAGACAATATAAGTGCAGCGATACATGCTCCACACGGGATCTAGTCGCTGACAATGAGTTACACTCCGATCGGCTAACACTCCCGACGGTTATTAGTAGTGATAAAAACCATTCGTTGCCGTTTGGTATTACGATCGATACGAGTTCCATATTCGAGGCGAATAAAACTCCGAAGAATAAATGCTCTGATCCCATTTTCTCCTCGTTTTTCCTAGATTTCGAGTTCAAATGTTGATCCACTCACGTGATTACATAAAGTATCTGATCCGAAGCCGAGGAACATATGGGTCGAAGTGCTCGGTGCACTATACACTCATATAGCAGAAGAAAAATTGTGGGGTTCCATTGTGGTTCCCATCACGCAGAAGTTATCTCGCCCGGGGTTAATATCATACGAATTACACGCGCGAGGACACTCACTCGTCTTACGGACCGATAAACTGCACCCCGGGCTATTCGTACTCGCTTGTATGTACGTACTACATACATGAAAACACACGTCCGAGGACGCGGTAGCTAGTATACCTTCATACACGAAGCGTCTATTTTCGGCTCAAGTGGTTCTGCGGCATTCTGTTCCACCTAGAATCAGGGTTCAAGCTTTTGCGTGAAGCGTTATACTAGTAACAGCGTAGTCGGAATTACGGGTTACGTATGTGCGGAATCTGTACACGTGGCCACTTGACGATTTTATGCACTCACGTACGTGTTTCGCTATTGTGTCAAACTTGCTCGCTACATAATTACGGTATGAAACCAAACATGTGGGTTACCATGCAGGGCCTCGGACCATCATAGTCTCTAACTCACAATTGCTAGTGTTCAAGGTAGGAACCCACATAGGGGTTTGGTAGCAGATATGTAATAATATGTAAAAACTGTGCAGGAATAGTCTCACGGTAATGGCTTATATAGCTTCTTGAGAGACAACGGTAAACCCTTCCATTTTTGAATTCTGCTAGACGGAAGGGGTTGCTCTTGCTCATTTCAGATAAATCTATAAAATTTGTGTGAAAAGTTTGTCCAGCACTTATCGAGTCCTCACGGTGAAACGGAAAGAAGATTTTCATGATACGGTCGAGACCGCATAGGGTCTATTGACATGAAATTTAATGGAATAGATGGAACGTCTGCACTTTTGTTTTCCGACGATTTATATCTGAATCGGCGCATTATTGAGTGGTACTCGAAAAAATGAGAGAGAGGCTGAGCGTGGAGACCGACGCGGTGGGACCGTTTAACACGGATTAGAGGATTAGGCCCTCCGAGTCGTTCGGAAAATCGTCAGTCACTAAAATCGGATTTTGGCGCGCCTAGGAAAACACGGCTTCGCGGCTTGCCTGAAGCGGATATCTGTGCAGCTGCTTAAAAATAGCATAGCGCACGTACTCATATATATACCTACATCGTATTTTTATTGCTCATGCAGCAAAAGACAAGCGAAGACATTAGTTTTTCTCTCATCTTTTTCATTCTGACGAGTAATATCTCCTACCAACGTGACACATCGCATTTGTATTCAAACCGCATGTCTCTATTTTCTAGGTCAAAATCTGGTTCCAAAATCACCGGTACAAGTGCAAGCGACAGGCCAAAGAAAAAGCGATGGCAGAACAGAACGCGCAAAATCAGGTAAGAAGAATTAACCACATACAGTTTAACCGATATCCACTCTCGGTGAAGTATACTTCTGTCAGTACTTGCGACGTCGGTATACAGCACACAATGTTCGTCTATTTCGGACTGGTCTCCATTGTACCAGACTGGAGCTTCATCGTGCTAGATCTAGAAATCTAGTTATTCCATATTTCCCTGAGTATATTTCGCCGACACGAGGACAAAAAGACGCGTTGCAGTAGTCGACGAGCGGAGGGTTGGAGCCAAGATATTAGAATTCAGAGCGTGCCGTGTCTCGATCTCCCGTGTGGCGTTTGCATCGACAAATAAAGTCTGTGAAATTCAAAAGTTTCTGGCAACCCGTATAAGTGCTTTGATCGGCAAAGATATAAAAGACGCGTCTGTACAGATCTCGTAGGTATTATAATATCATACGTATGCAGGGTCACGTAATCGCTTATTGTCATATCATTACCATAAAGTTCTACACGAATACACGAGAAAGTCTGTTTCACTGGAAAGATAGCGAAAATGGGGGAAACAACAGATCGGGACAAATCCAGACAATCGAATAATTGTATTAGTTGACTGAACCGCTGAATCTATGTTCCTCAGAATGCTGTCTGAAATAGAGTGAACGGAGATCAAAAAATCAGTTGAAAATTGTCAGCCTCATTCTCAAAAATAAGCAATCGATGCGAAATCTCTCTATTACTGTGCTCGGGCCGCGCCGATGCAGACGATCGCCGAGTCTTTCGAGATAATCAAGATAAACGTCGAAAGGTAAACAAGCCATAGGAATCGGAACGGCAATCGTATTGAGGCCAAAAAGTGAATTGATGCATCAGGAAGGCCCGAGTAGGGGCTGCGAGGAGCTCGGCATACCTAGCATGGAGGGTCTCGCCGCGTCGGTCGCGTACGGAGTTCGTTTCTGTAGATTGTGGGGGTTCCCCAGCTTGCTAACGAGGGAATTATGGACTGGTGCGCTCGACGGAGCGTGCGAGTTGGCGATGTAGATGGAGATCGTTTCGTGTAGGTTAATATTGTATGATGTGCGCCGCGAGCTAGTCGATCGCAAACAATGTTTGTTATAGGAGCATTGTTACCACTCGTTCAGATCTTAATCTGTGTTTAGGTATCGAGGAAATTGTCGACCACTTAGAACAATTTCATAACAATGCTACTTCTACTTCTTTTTTATCAACTCGAATACCTCCACACGGAGCTACCTATCCCTCATACATTATCCACACGAAAACTGTCGGGACGCTTTTTTTTTTACGTAAAACGTTACAGTCTTGCGATGGATCCAAGCTGAGTAGGACAGATTTTCTCTTCTGAGGTATCGTCGAAGTCACCTAAATATGCATGCAGATATATTTCGTGGGAAGATGAATTTTCAAAGGATTGAAGCACCTCGAAAGTATTATTCGATCACCCTCCTGTGTTATCAGAGTAATTCTCTGGTCTTCTAAACTTTAATTATGGTTGATAGTCATAATCAGTAAGCCTTGCTCTTGTGATTTTTTTAACATCGTTCAAACGAAAGAGAACAATCAAGACGTTGTTTTTCATGTTACAAATTTGACTTTTACCTGGATGGATAATCAAAACGGAACGGAACAAATTTCTCCTTCGAATGAATACTGTAAAAGCAAATTCCAGGAATTTCACAACGCCCGAGTGACCCAAATTTTGGAGATTAAGTTCAACACGCAGGTCGCATACTGAGCTTTCCAAATATCTCAGGATCGGCCGAACGAGTATAAGAGATCATAGAAATTGTAAACGCTCGTGCTCAGGTAGCCTTTATAGCGGCTTTGGGTGTCGAAGCGGAATAAACATATCGCTTACTAACAATGAGATATGCTTCGCGCTCCGGTTCACGTAGGTACGGACGGATATTCCTATCCATAAGATTCATCGCGACACATATACATCCGCTCAATTTAATAGGAAAATACACCGCGAGATATGAACGCGCGCATTAAGATGTACACTGCAGGTATTACGTGTAGGTATATACCTATACTATACGTATGTGTAGGTATATGCGTGGGTATAATCTAAATGTCAGCAGTACCTGCCAGCGTAGCAGCAAAACCGTGCCGAGATTTTCTCTTTCTCTTTTTCATTTTTTTTTTTTCTCGATTTCTTCTTTTCTCTTCTCTTTTTTTCCGCTTTATTTTATTTCCCCCTCGCGGCGGTAAAAAATCTCGAGTGCCGGAGCAAGCGAACGTTCGTCGTTCTCCCCTGATGCCCGCTTCGCCCCTCGGTGTAGAAACGAGGATGGAGAGGGCAGGTCGCCATCTTGCCAGGGGTACAGTCAACCCCAGCACCTGGTGCCCACAAAAGTACAGACAAGAATTAATTCTTCAGCATTCTCCTTACTATGCTTGAAACTTTTTCGGACATAGTTTTCAAATGTTTCACAGTATTTCGATACGCCTTCTTTTTCGAGAGTCAATCACTAGCTCCCACTAGATTCGTCCATTTGATGGTGACTTGTTTCAAGAATATTTCGACTAGCCCATATTATACCTTGTTCGTGATACAAATTCTGCAGAGTAAATTGTAGAGACCTTCGCGTACCGAAATGGTAATCTCTTTTTTCCTCTTACTTGTTACATTTCTTCCTCCACTTTGATTTTCACGGTTTTTCAAGCCAGCTCTTAAGCTCTCTCGAAATTGTGTTAGGACGGATAGTCTCGGAGTGCCTACGTGCAAAAATTCGTGAACGTAAATGTACAACGAAGTGGTTTTTGACTGTAGAAGCTAGAGAGGAAAAAATTTGCTCCGTGAAAATCTGCTTCGGACTTGGCGGCGAGGCTACATGCATCTTTCAATTTTTGTGCCCTATTATAAATTCGCTATTATAAATTTCTCGGACCTGATCGAAACGCGTACAGGAATATAATGCGTATACAAGGGTATAGGGTTGCGTTCGACATAACCACGAATCGTCAGCACTTTTGCAAGCGGTTTTACCGAAACAACAAGTTTCCAATGCGAACTCAGCTTGACGGTAAGCCAATCTTTTATGTACCTCACAACGGGCAAATCCCTAAGGAATGTTTTAATATCTCCGTAGTCTTCTTTTGTTCGGCCGCGCATCAGTAAGTATGCGGCTACGTGATCCTCTTCGCGGAAAAAAAAGCTTTTACTTAATTACATAAATTTTTGTAACAAGTGAGTCGGTATAGGTATGATTTGTTTCCTCCTTCCTTCCTGGACCCCGTAACCAGAAGCCTCACATTAATTACTCCTGTTTGAATTCAGCCGCTCGCTCATGTTTTCCTGCGGTATAGGTATAAGTCAAAATATGGAAATATGATATCCTCCAAAACGACATTATTATGACAAACTTTTCAATCCATCTTATCGGACGTGGGGCGCGTGGAAGACTCAGGCTTGTTGCTATAAGCTTGTCTCAGGGTTAAATAATCATTGAGCTGAAAATTTTCACCGGATATTGTTTTAAAGTAGTGGCGTGATGCTGTATGCTCGTGACGTGCGCGACCGCAACTGTCATGCGTTCGGCACAATCATCCTGTTGCGATTCTCAAGTGCAGCATCGCGTTTGCTGCACTTACACTTAATCCGAAAGCTTATCTTAGCCCACACGTCACTCAGCTGCCACTTACTCCAAGTAATTGCATAATATTAATGCGATGCGCGCGCACGCCTCGTTATGCTTGCTGTTTCCGGTTAAGATTATGCTCAAAAAATACAACACATACATTCAAGGGAAGATCCAAATGAATCCTAGAATCCTCAACTGTCTGGAATTGTCTTTTATCTGCAATAATTCATCGCCCACTTCTCCAGGGTTATCTGCATAGTTTAGTCGCGTTTCTCCATCTGACCTACTCGAACGCTTTCCCTTACTCTCAGGCCCGCTGATACTGAATTAAGAGGCGATGAACAAGGTAAAAACAAGGTTATATTCACCGATCAATGCTCAATTTGTGATTCTCCATGTACATATTCAAACAGAAAAATAATTCTGTTTCTAGCATTAACGTTAAGCACAGTACATTGTTAACTGTCAGACAATTTATATATGTGAGAAATGACTTTCCCGCATAGTCGAAATCATTCTAAGTTAGCTTTTCAACGAAATATCTTATAAATTGTGATAAATAAAAATTTACGTGTCCCTGAGGTGAATTATCTGTTCAAACAAATCACGAAATCAGATTACCCGGATCCTGAGATCAGGGATTACTTTAACAATTCTGCAAGTCTGAACTGAGAATATAGAATGATCAAAGCATGTTGAAAAAGATGGAAAAGGAATGTCATGTTCTGAATGTTGATACAGCTGAGTGGTTGGCCAGGTAGCCGGAGCTTCTGTAAGGCATACCGATGAACGCAGATCAGTCAATGGACGTCGGCGGCGGGGCGTCCGGTGTCTGGAGCAGGACGGTGCGACGCGACGGTAGCTGGGCAAGCGCGTCTCTATTCTGTTCTGTTCTGCTCTCTTCTCTTCTCTTCTCTTCTTTTTTCTTATGCTGAGGAATATAACGAGTTTACTCCTCGCGAAGTGGTTGTAGATACGCTTCGACATTCGTGCGGAACTGTGGACAGAGATCGTGGTCACGTTGCGACGATGTGTTTGCTGGACACACACCTGCAGCAGCAGTTGGCCGAGAAATGCATTTTCCAAAGAAACCTTGTTTACCCATATTGCTTATCCATGGTACGCCTTCGTTTCAGCGTTAGCCGCGACCAAGAATGCTTTGGAAAAAACTTTATGTGCCTTTTAACGCTTCGGCTCTGATTTCAAGCATTATTCTACCCCCGAGCACGACGTACGATGTACGTCCTTCAATTCAAATATTAACTGAATATATGAGGCAAATTATAACGATTTCAGATGATTAATTCAACAAAATTGATCGGTCTTCAGTTTCTAGCGATTTTTCAATTCGTCTTAACCTCGTGTGATTTCCTTTTCCCATCTCTTTTTGGATTTACCATTTTAGTTTTTCAAATTGGGATGCCATACTGCGATCTAGCAAACACAAAGTCCTCTGGAAACCAAGATTCATCACAGTCCACCATTATTAATGTCCATGTGATCAGAATCTCATGTTGAAAGTTCGCAGGTTCAAGAACCTCTACTTGAGGAAGCTAGAAGATAAAGGACGAGCGTAGGGATGTTGGAATAATAAACTCTTCAGGCCTCCCGAACGGTGTTATACAGCCTCAAAGAGTATACACGGTCGGTTGGCCATTGCCATCACCAATGTCATCAGCTAAGCTCTGAAAGTCACCTCAATTTTTCACTCTCAAGTTCCGAGTTATATGTGAAAATAATTGTTGGTCAACGATAACACATGTCCTGCTGAATCATAGCAGAATCTGATTGATCGTACTCCACTCTAACTTGACCACCACAAACCTTATCTTTGACATTTCAGAGCGCAAGTTCCCCTCGAAGGGTAGCCGTCCCCGTACTAGTGAAGGACGGGAAACCCTGCGGAAGCGGCGGCGGCAACGAGGGTAGCCGCGGCGGTCCGAGCGCAGCTCTGGCTAGTCCGGCGCCCCACATGACCGCAGCATCCAGCCCCCACGGATCTCATCATGCGGCTGTAGTCTCTCACCATTCGGTGGTCGGGGTCAGTCACGTGATGTCATCCAGTCAGAGCCTTCAGCACTGCTCGTACACGAGAACGGGTGCGCAACAGAGCATGCAGCAGCAGCAACAACCTCAGTGTGGTGCTTATCTACCGCTTCAAGGTAGAGCCTGGTAGTGCGCACCATCCGCGGCGGGGGCTGCGTCGTACGCAGGTCCCCAGGTCGCTGGCCCATGGGCCCTCGCCGCGGATCCAGCCGCTTGGTACGCCATTCCTGAAGACAGTCCTTAAAGCTTGACCGTGCGCTTTTCTGTGCGCGCATCATTAACGGTGTGACAGAAGACAGAAGTCAGTTCGGAGGTCAGTGGTGAGTTCCGAATTTATGATCAGTGAAATTCTTTCCATCACCTTCCGCCCTTCGTTTCTCGCGCTTTTTCGAGTCAAGGTTTTAGATCTGAATCTCGGAACAATCGAAGTCTCCGGAAGAGGAATATAGGTAGAGTATAGAATATGTGCCGCCGATCTTTTAGTAGGTAAGCCACGAAATGAGGCGCAACTGTTCTCAACGCCGACAAAATATGGGAATGAATTTCGAGAGAAATATCCGAAGAAGCATATTATTGTCAAGAGAAAATTTCCAAACTTGGGTACATGCTACCAGTTCTTCGAATTCCTACACAATTTTTGATCATCCGTTAAATTATACCTGCGGGACGAAAAATAAGCCCAATAAGTTAGGACTATGTTTATCTGTGTAATGCCCGCTTGCTGGTGACTATAATGCTGACATTCGACAAGGCCGGAAGTTGATGCTTTATTCTCTTGCTTCGGAATTCATTATCTCCCATAATACAGAACCTAATTTGAGTTTGTGACATGAATCTTGGTAGAAAATCGGGCCAGCTGCCAAAATGATTCATTGAAGACCATTTTGAATTACGTTTCTACAGCGAAGCAACTTCTTCGTAGCTGCAATCCGTGATGTCGAGACTGTTCGCGCGCGATGATACAATTTTTCAATTATGTTCAGAATCTTGTATAATTCCCGTTCTCAAATCAGATTCACGCATACTCATTCGCGGTGGAGTTGAGGTTATTGTTCAGCAATACAATCCAGCGAATCAGTTCTCCGATTGACATATATCGACGTTTTTATAATTCCATCAGATAAATCTTTTTCAAATATTCAAATCCGGTCCATTCTTGCGGGAGATACTGAATGTGTAACTGAAGTAAAGTAAACTCCAAGTGTTTGCTTTTCGCTTTGCGAGCATGGTACGGGCAGCTACACGGATAAACTGGACACGCGTTGTTTCATCGGTCAACGTACATCGTACCTACCTACAACGTTTGATTTGCTACCAAAACATAACTAAGTTGTGCAGAGGTACCAATAAACGGCTGTTA
Organism: Phymatocera aterrima; assembly: GCA_963170745.1. Classification (NCBI taxonomy): domain Eukaryota; kingdom Metazoa; phylum Arthropoda; class Insecta; order Hymenoptera; family Tenthredinidae; genus Phymatocera; species Phymatocera aterrima. The sequence goes on from OY720663.1 coordinate 8,913,233, forward strand.
ATTTTTGATATCTGATTTGGTCTGGTGAAAATATTGCCTGAAGTGAAATATTCCTCTCTGCAGTATGTACAATATCTGTCTCTCCGTGAGTGCGAGATAAATTGCGGTGTCGCGACTTTAGCTGCACTGATCTATAGTTCGGATTGGTTCGAACGTCACGGAAGCTAAGTTAAGGTTTGAAGTCGATTTAAGGAAAGTTGTGGGAAAATGTCGTACCTCGTTGAACGCATGCAGTGGCTGGTTGGTGAACATATATTGGACACTTAAACACATGCTCCAGGAGTAAAAAACGCGATCTATGAGCCATTTTTCTTATAATAAATCTAGTTTTTCGAAAAAAAAAGTAAAGTGGAATCTCAATCTACTGTACCTTTATTTTTGCCGGTAGGGAAAAAGCAATCGAGCATTTCTGGAATATTCTTTTACGGAAGTGTAATTAATTAATAAATTATCCGCGTGTGTCAGAAAAATGCGCGTGTGAACAACTTTTCGTTTTATCGCGCGAACTAAGGATACCTACCAACGAGTGCGGAAATCATTATCCGACGAAACTTTTGGTTAAACTTGATCCGCAGTGAACGGCAATGGCTAGAGTTATTACAAAAAAATTGGTCACGGTGGACGTTTAGTATAAAAAGGGGGGGGAAAAGAAATTGACCATACGGTTAAATTATAGACGATTGTAAGTTTAAATTTAAGAAAGTAATTCGTCTTCAAGACTTTGTAAATAATTGATTATAGCTCTAGAATAATATTATCTTAGGTAATTTGTAGAAACGGAGATACCTAATCTATAATTCGTTTGATTCCACAAATCTTTGAATCTGGGCATCATTATAAGTTATCGTACCAATAAGTTTGTAACATTCGTGTGTAATCGTCTCTTGGAAATTGGATCGTTTCATAGGTTTTTGAACACGTAGAATTATGACGAAAACAAATTAAATAAAAGGATAAATAATATTTCAGAAACAAGGAGGAAGTACGCGAGTCCATCGAAGTCACAGATTAGATTTTCAATAAAATCTTCTCAAACAATAAACTCTTTTTTATGTCAATTCTATTTGTATATGGTGCACACAGACATTTAATCTAGTATTGTGCATAGCGTTTAGTATAATGTAGATTTTCTCGTATAGGTATATATAAATTAATAAATGAATGAATAAATAAATATAATAGATACCGAATGGTGTATATAATGTCTTTAATTATCATAATTCATTATTGCTACTTGTTTTGTTTCAAAAATTAATAGGAGCGGATCTTGACGCAGTCGCAGCAGAATTTATTTTCTCTCTCTCTCTCTCTCCTTCTCTCTTTCTTCCTTTGTTTTTTGCATCAACAGAGCATTTCTGTTAGAAACGAGTAAAGTAACTAACGATAATAATTATCGTAACTCTTTGGTAATTGGCAATTTATATTATGGATATGCAGTACCTATACTTCGTGAAATATGACTAATAAAAAGCACTGTGATAGTTTCTTCATCCTTTACTCAAGCGTCAGTGAATTTTATGAAACTTATCGTGATCACAAAAACTGTATTTCTTTTGCTACGTCTATAGGAAGTAGAATCACAAATTTCAACTCCTGCAAGACTGCGACTGCAACCTCATATGCCTCGTTGTATAAAGCTTCAAGGGGTATTGTGTAACAGAAAATGTGTAAATAATAATCCAAAATTTTGGACAGGAAAAAACTAAAAAACAAAAGAAAAAAAAAACGTAAAACGTCGTTCTCCTGGTACCAACGAATTTGTAAAAATTTAAACGACGTTATATATATGAATATACATATGTATATGCATATATATGATATCTTCGTAAATAAATAAATATATATATACATATAAATTATACATAACGTTGGAGAATGATGGATATTATTAATAATGAATATAATGCGATCAAAGTATACAATTTATAGTAATATAGTATCGTGTGACGGTGAAAACTAGACATTATTATAAAGTTTTTTGTAAATAATAAAGAGATATTAATAAAAATGATACCCAAAAGCTTAAGGAATAAAATTCATAATTACCTCTATCCTTCGGCGTTTCCCATGTAATTAGTTCCCTTATTTCGTCATTACGGTAAATCAACAATGAACAAAAGATAACCGTCCCGCGCGGAATTGTGATACTTATAATAATAGGCTGAAAATTGTTGACCGTGAGGTAAAATTTCCACCGCTGTGATTTTAGCCGCTTAGGATATACGGAGACGAAAGGACGAACCCCAGCTGCAGCCTGGGAGCCTCTCATTCAGTTCAATGTATTTCTCAATGCCAATAAAACTAAGAACGTTTCATTACATGTCTCGTATTTTGATCATTGCTTCTGCCAATAAGTTTGACTGCCATGGCAACCCCCCGTTGCACGATATGCGTTAACGGCAACCCACGCAGATCTCCCCTTCCTCGCCTCTCCACTCCTCTCTTCTCCGGGCCCTCGCTTCCTCCAGACTTTGCCAACAAATATTAAGGTAAGCCGATCTTCAGCGAAGGCTTAATACCCGGCGGTACAGGTTACCTAGTCGCTGTACTCTAGACCCACGCGTTACACTTTTCCCCTGCAAGTACACGAATCGCGGGCGCGACGCGGCGACGGGGTAAGGTCGGGTTCGGTAGCTAGGTAGGTGCGTGCACGAACCTTGCAGATCTTTGTATCACGGGGATGTATACCTACGCTAGTTTTGTGAACGGTGAGGGTTCGCTGGTTGTTGTTGGCTTCGGATGAAAAGGTATTTATTAAGCGGCGTTCCTAATTGCTGAGCCGGTGATGCATTACGGAAAACGTCCGAATATAACTCACGGTTCAATATGCCAATAAAATTTACCCTCCGTGCAGGGGATCAACTAATCCCTCAATTCATGTAATAATCATAATAGTGATTTCATTGTTTCTTATATTTTACTGACGGAGGTTGGTATATGGGCAGAAATCTTTCTTTCTCTCGAGCGTTGCTTCACGGCTATAGTACGTTTGCTAGTGAACAGGTTTTTCATTATTATTCAAATCGACCGATTCCTCGACTCCAGCTACAGCGTATCTCGTCGATAATTAGGTGCACTATCTCGAAACTGTCAATCGGGCATCCACCGAATTTCAAAATAGAAAAATCGGTATATACTTCACGTAAAAATCTTGCGTTATATTGCAGGTACCTGCCGACAAAAAATCAAATTGATACGGGCTCATGCAGGAAAATGTCCTTCATTAGAAATGGACCGTGTAGTTTAGTTTTAACAGCAATCGGAAGTTGAAAGTTTAGAATAACTCTAGTTAACCGACACGGTTAGGATTATTTGAATCCAGTCTTGTGATTCGTTAGAATTTCAAAAATCAAGCTAAATGCACTATTCATTGTAGATTGACGATACAGAAGGAGAATCTTCACTTCGTGTACGCTATAATTCAATAATCGCGTGAGAATGCGACGACGCGTGAATGCATTGCAGACTCGTGCCTGCCTTGAGGACACGGCGTAATCGTATCAAACAACAAATCGGGGTTTGCCACGTGCCGCTGTCATTACCACGTTGCTGTACGCACGTATATATATGCCATTCACGCGGTACATATACATATATTTATAGTATACACACATCCATATACACAGTAGCGTAACTACGGGGTGACATTGCAACGGTAAGTACATATCCGAAGTTCATGTGACAAAGAACCACTGAAAATTCCTTCAAATTATGGTTTTTTATAATCGGTAAATGAAATTCGAATAGCATATATCATCATTGCTCTCCGGAGCTTGCTGTAAAATTGTGGAAACAATTATACATATGATTCGGGGAGAAGAAATGGAGCTCCTATTTGCCCCCGGATCACATTGATGTAGAATAACATCCTATCAAATTTCAAAAGGTTTCCATCGCCGAAGCTGCAGCCGATTACTTCGATCGACAGCTAATTTTTGTTGCGTAGCCGCGAGGTATATCATATCCACTAGGATCAAGTTGAGAGAATCTTCAATGATTTTCAATTATATTACGAAATACTGATGATTTTAAGAAAAAATAACAGCTGACTGAGTCATTCGAATATCTCTATCCATTCTGAACCATATGCCAGGGATGCGGAGAAAATTATTGTCAAAGTCTGTGTATATATATACACTGACTCCCACGAGATTATTGAAGATTAAACAAATTTTGTTGACCATATTTTCAAGAGAATGTTATAATAAGGTTAACAGTAGCTAATATTCAAGCGAACGAAATTTTATTTTCATTCACTCACGCCACTGCTGCAGTGGATATTTTTGGGGGCACGTGCGGATGGTGTGCGTGAATGCGTTTATACGATGACAGATATAGTTGGTGTTAGGCGGTGGAGATATAAGCACCGTGCGGCAGTTAATAAATATGATAATAGAGGATACGACAGGGATAGTATAGGATGGGGTGTATGAGAGTGACCAGTAGAGGCTGACCTGTCACCGACAGACCGGCTCGTATGTCACGCGCCCAACCCGCCAACCACATCGAGTTCCCCGCTCCAAATTCTCGTTTTGCTCTCGACGAGGTGTCAGACCTCCGCCTCCGCATCTACAGCATCCCTTACTTACCATACCCGGCCGTTTTGTAGCCGTTAAGTTATTCTCAGAAAATATCAATCACTTGCTAGTGTCAATGAAATTTGGATGTTCTAAAAATTGAATCTGCGACAGTTATGATCAATGAGTACATTTCGATAGCGCTTATAAGCATGACACAATAAGTTTAAGTCGTGCTTGCTACAGACATCGAATAATTGTAATGGTAAGCCTGTGAGTCACGCAGATGAAAATATAGGTATGCAATTTTCGGCTGACGTCTGTTTTGCAAATTTTCAAAGTGAGGTGAAACAGGCGTGATGTCATCTGCAGCCATAACGGATTTATCAACTTTTCTCGAATTCAGAACAATAACTTATCGAAATTATGGACGAGGGCAAACCCTACACCAGTTCACTGGAATCGAGTTGAAAGTCAGAAGCTACTTGAAGATCCTTCCCGAGAATTTATACCAATATCATTTCCTCGTTCATAATCAGGCTCAAATTCGAAATAGGTCCTCGAAGACCAAGCATCTCGAGCGATTCTCTTTATTCTAAATTCATGGGGTAATGCGACTCATTCATTGGCGTATTCATGAACAGCTTCGCGCGTCGACGTTTTGGCAGGGGTTGTTTTGAGGCGCGGGAGTTAAACTCCTCAGAAGACGCCGAGGAGATCGCAAGGAGTGGCTCCAGGACCATCGCGGGGATGCTAATGTCCTTTTCCTACGACGTTGCGCGCACTGAGCAACAAGGGTGGATCTCGGGAAGCCTATATAATGTATTGCAAGGGTTGTCTTGTTTGCGTTCGAGGAGCTAAGTTTACATTTATCATTCATGGGGGTCATGCATTATCCAAACCCCATTATATGGACGAATATACCAAGCGAACTCGCACCATTCCTGCAATAACTGCATATACTTATAAGTATCATCGGCTCATGTTGAAATTACCATTATTCTTTCTGTCTTGGATTCCATTTACGCCTTTCGTCCAGAGACGTGCACGATTTTTCCGTCCGTATATTTAATACACTAGAATGCTTCGAAATATTTTTGAAAATTTTCAACTTCGGCGCTGTGCTGCTCTAATTGAATCACGCCATTAAAGCTAGAGCTGTAATTGATTTACTACCAGCTGAAGTAATGGCTATCTCGAATTCAGATTAACCTCCACCTTGTGGCGTGATCTATATGCGTCCCTAGCCCCAGCCCCTACTGCCACACCAATAACCCTCGTAGATCGGAGTATGAAGCGAACCATTTGCCCCGAGGATATTGGCAATTAATAGTGCCGCAACACAGGACCAATAATCGCATAATTGCATATCGCATATTCACGACTATACCAATCTTATAAAGAGCGGAGAAATATGGGAACAGGATTTTCCATGATACGTATGATCTTTTTCGAATAACTACTGTACCCTGAAAATTTAGTAGTTCTTTTTTGTTTTCCGTCTACTTGAGAATTCACGCGATAGCAACAGACTGCTCATTGACTGTGAGATACAATTTGTGAGTATAGGCACTTAGGTACAGCTAACAACGGATTTGCAACTTTGAAAAGGAAAACGTCTGCATTTTCGACTGACCGCGTTAATGGCAGTTGAAAGGATAAAATGAATTGAAAAAGTATAAATTGATTGAGAGGAGAGTGGAATTTTTAATATTGCAACAAAATGAAATGTGTCTCAATGTCGCCTGTTTGCGGTGCAGGTATGCTGGTACAGCTTCCTGCATACCGGTGTACGGCGTGTTTCATATAGTGCTCGTGCACACTCTCACATAAGTAATCCTCAAAGCATTCCGCACGTGATAGTCGAATGGCGGGCTTCTCTATGGCCGATATTGCTACTCGATATCTTCCAACCTGTTCGTTCGCCATCCAATTTCCCCTCTCGTAATCAATTATATAACAGGATACCTCTACTGCAATATTGTACGGCTAGGAATGGTTTAAAGTGACGACTCTAGTACTTGAAAGTATCTCTCTCTCTTCCATTTTCGAGTTCCACGTATGGATTCTCTCCATGTCGGAAATGAACTGAGAACATTCTTCATCCTCCTCTACATGCATGGGATAAACCGGGACGAGATGAGGAAGATGAGGTACCGAAATAAGAAAACGCGAAGGAACGCAATTATTATAATAAATATGACGACGTTTTTCGACGGCTTTTTTCTTGTATTCGAAACTACCCGAGGATATCAATTGGATATTTCATTGGGTTTCATTCTAGTAGGTGACATCAAGCGCGTTTTTTCCTCCAACGTTCGTCTCATCCTTCGAATTAGGTCTGCGGAAATGTTCACTCTGCTGGATTGGAAGGAATATGTACCATTTGTACTCGATAATGGAAACGAGGCGTTGGTGAGAGAGGATCTCGAATCTGAAAATTTGCAGAAAGCACGAGGACACCAAATGCCGTTAGATGAATATTGTCTCCACAAAAAATAATTGCATCAGGCGAAATGCATCCTAAAAAATGCAAAAATAGATCAGGTGGCTTCGGGTTTGGGTTCAGAATAAGCCCAAGAAGACACGAAGCCGCTTTACATCTCCGTGTTCATATTATGTATGACATCGTCGCTTGAGTAAAGGCACGATGGTTTTGGGCCTGTGAGATCTAGTCGGTGGTCCCTCGCAGGATGTTGGCGTCGAGTAACATGAGACTAGGGGTGTAATTGAGCTCCCTTATTAGTCATAGGTATTTAATTCCTGGCTACGAAGATCAATGAAATACCAAACGCAAACCCCTCGTTGACGTAACCTACGGCTTATCCAGGGAGTCGATTTTCTTCATTCTTCTTATCAAGATCGGCTTGATGATGACGTATGGCAAAATCTATAAACGGAATTGAATTTCCATCCATATAGAGATTGGTGTCGTAATATCGATCGATTTTGTTAGAGATCTTGAAAAGATTTCTCACTACAGTTGAACGAAATTTGTTTTCTTGTTATCGGATATGATCCGGGAATCAACTTATACGACTTCGTTCGTTTTGCTGGACACAGATATGAGACATGAAATTGGGAATAAGTAGTCTTCCATATCTGAATAAGAACACGTAATTGCCAATTTTTTATTCTCCTGTTATATTATCTGTTGTTCTTTATTGATCTGGTACAGGTATAATTCAGGCATAAGTTTTAACAATTACTAGAGGTAAGGCACACTGGTTGTTCGATCAGAGTGGAGATATTTTAACCGTTTCAGCCGCTGTCCACGGTAAAGTTTGAAAGTTATCTAGAATGCCCGTAAAATATTTCTATTTCTGAAAGTACCATTTTTGGGAGGAAATCCAAAATTTTGCAATGAATTTGTCTGCAAAGGTATAGGTCTGTCGGGAGCTAGTGTGATATACATTTTGTTAGAATCGGTGAAACGCAAAGACAATAAAATGAATAAGAAATAATTAATTTTGTATAAAATTATTATGACTTATCCGTATGAGCATTAAATTTTTGGTAAAATCCTGATCATTGATATTGTGAAATTAAAATTAATATTTTTTCTTACATCGAGGTAATCTGGATTCAACCGAAAATTCGATGTCGGCCAATACGTACCTACGGAGAGAATTTTATGAGAAATTTCACGATAATTTCATAGCAATTGAGGAATTTACCGGAGTATGAGACTCTGTCCTATATAAATACAGAGCGGAGCTATATTTGTGGTTCACCTCGTCAGAATTGTCGCAAACCTTGTCAGAATTGTATCAACGCTTCCAAAACTGTACTGGACAGAACCTCATGCTCAAGTATATATTCCACGATTGCTATGAAATTATCGTAAATTTTCCTAAAGAATTCTCTCCGTGTACGGAGATGGAGGTCGTCGATTTCTTACTTGAATAAATCTGAGGGCAGAAATAAGCTGCCCACGTTTCACTATGTCCAACTACAAATCACTCGATTTTGTGAATAGCTCTGCACTCAACAAAGAATGCCGTGTGATCAGACCCGTAGAGCGTCCATTGACAAACATTAAAACAGTACGAATCCGAAAGAATGATGAAAATAGGAATTGAACAACGTAACGCTTCCGCACTGCCGTTTAACACGAATCTTGTACTCGCATAATACAGAATTTGAAAAAGCAAATTAAGTAATAAGTAATAAATCTAATAAAGATAATAATAAAAGTAAGTAATAAATCGACAAACTTCATGTCCGTATTAACTGACGTTAAATTTTTGGTAAAGTTTTGATGATCTTGATGAATGAGTAAATGGATAATTGAAGTAAAATGAAATATCTTAAGTGAAGATCTCCATGGATTTGACAAATCAACGACAATTCATCCCACCATGTTCACGCTTTCGGTAATTGTTTTACATTTCTGAAAACAGAGGAATATAAATGACGAGAAAGATAATTCGATTCCGCGTGACAGGCTTTGAATGCATGTGACCAAAAAATGGTATCACTTGCAAAATTCTCGTCCTGGCAAGGCGAAACCGTTTTTTTGTTTGCATGTGATACTACCCTGACGAACAAGCAATTCGTTGAATAATATTTTCGTTATAGATTTATTGAGACATTTGAAGCGTGTAATGGAATCGAAACTCAAAGAAAATATTCATTATTGTTTTAAGCCAAAACTCCCTCCGATTGGTTTCTGTAAAACCGATTGATTTGACAAACCGAACATCCTTTATCGATGAGCAATTTTTATCATCTTATTAGAAAGCGTTTTGGAATGTAAAAAATCAACATGTATATTTCTCATCGAAAATCGTCCCTTTCGACATTTCGCTCGGCAGAGTATTACAAGCGTACACAACAAATTTTGGCACCGTACGATGTAAAATTTGGAAGAGTTCACGTTTGAAAGAGGAAGAAAATTTGTTCTCGTTAGTGTTACCGACTTTGTTGACTGCATGGGCGAAAAACAAGTCACAAAAGCACAGATGTGTCAGAGAAAAGCGCCCACAGTTTTTCAATTTTACAAATCGTCGAAGTCAGTTGGTTTTTACAATAAGCACCGTTACACACCTGACGTTGGGGCTTATTCACGGCCGTATCACTGTTGCAGATTAATGATCGCGATATAACACTTTGCGGGCTGGATACGCGGATGTATTATATTATATCATCAAACGAGCGTCGCGGTACACGGTCAGCCATCGGAGCCGCCGGCGTCGAAGACAACGGCGGGCACGCTGCAGGGGCCAAAGAAATCGTTCGTATCGCGATGAAACGTAGGTTAAATTGCAGCGGGGGTGTCGAGACGTAGTAGAGAACGGCATCGCCGGGAGGAACACGGATTCACAGACATTCCCGCACACCAGCCCCGGATTTCGACGCTCAGTGTCGTCGGCGTCGTTTCAGGTGGGGAACGCGACTCCGCCTCATTCTTCGACCGGAAACGCCCTCGACGTCGGCCCGCCTCCGGGACTACGCTCCGAGACCGAAGACGATTTCAAATTTTCAAAGTCTCAGCGGCGACCGAAAATCCAGAATCGTCGTCAACCAGACAGTAAAGAGTATACAGAGGAGTCCACAGAAATAGATATACTAAAATCTATTATAAAAGGTGGAAAACCGCTGTTTTTTCTTCACGCTATTTTTTTGTTTGGAAAGAGGTATTGGAACGATGCAATTCCATAGATAGGTACATTTGAAAAAGAATATTTGGCAAAAAACAAAATTCGGATACCTCGTATAGTCCATTTTCTTTTCTTTCATCCGGTTGCTGGGTATCTTTTTGATTATACTGCCGAATTCTCGAACTACATCATTACTCTGGTAGCAAATGAATCTATCGTATTCGATAGATTAGATAACGCAATTAAAAGGAAACTCGCATGAACGAATCTATATACTTCCACTATCAACATTTTACGGATTATACGAGTAGATAATCAATTTTATGAATTGTTGATCCCTTTACGGCAAAAGAGTTGCATAGTTTTATTGATTCCTGGATCGATAGCCCTTCAATTACAATCCCATCCGTTCCTGAATGAAAAATAATTAGACTCTAGAAATGATACGAAGCAAATGCAATTTTTTCCAATTTTTTTCTTTGCGGTGGATCCAGCAAACGAACACAACCGATCTATAGCCGCAGCTATTGCGCGTCATAACATGAAAAGAGTGCAGTAGTGTGGCTCATAGTAACATGAGACGCAGTTCCGATTCGAGGGCGTAGTAATATTCATAAGTTAACGTAAATCATGATAGCTGTTTTAACTTATTGTAGACAGTTATCTAGCACAGATAGAGTCAACGATATCAGTTCAATTATGAGGTCAACTATAGTTGAATCAGATGTCATTTCATCGCCATTTGCGGGTTTATTTTCCGCGCGTGAGAAAATCACCCGCACCACCATAATAGCTCTTGAAATGCTGTTTCTGAATCTGCTGCAAAAATTAGCCTAGCACTTCTGATTTAAAGGAAAAATGGTCCTCAAGTGATAAAGACTTCCTATATGTATACAAAGGCGTATATAAAGCTCCGAAAATTGTGGAGCGCACCTGCAACAGGATTCTGTACACGACATTCGTTAGCTGACGAAATCGTTTATCGACATGCAGCCAATTGCAGGGACGATCTACCGGAAAGACGCAGTGCCCACAGGATATCGCTCGCTAACGATATCGTTAGCTAACGAATTTCGTGTACAGAATCCCGGCTCCGGTCGGATCCATTTTCCGAAAAATGTCGAGTGAAATTTGCTGGACGACGGTGTTATCTCTAGGATCGAATGGAAATACACAATCAATCCTACTACACTTGGATTTAATTCTAGGCTGAGAATATGCAGAGTGTATGTTGTACCGTAGATCGGATTGAGTTGGATTTTGGAAACTGTTAAAAGAAAATATTCCTCCTACGCAATTGCGAAGAGGTAATCGTTGACTTCTACTCGTGACCAAAGATGCAATGGAATGATCCGAAATGGACAGATGAACAGATCTCCGGGATTCTGGAAAATTAGAAATGGAGTTTTATACTATCTAAATCGATTCAGTGAACACATGTTTGCAAGAATTTGGATGAAAATGAACTAATAAGAATCGACGAGAATTGATCCTTCGACAAAATGAGCGCTTCTATGGCAATCGAAACTATTTGTAGAGAAATCCACTCGATCAGCGGTTAAAACTCACTCCAGCCACAGGAAATGTCTATAACTTCGTCGCGTGAAGCATGGGATTCCGAAAGCGAACCGCAATTTAATGCAGAACGAACTGCTATTCGAAAATTGATCATACCGATTCTGTAGTAGAGATTCAAACTTTTAATTGTAGTAAAAACAGCTGCTGGCTATAATAACCGAGCTGAAATGGGATAAGTAGCTGGCTGCAAGTAACAGCCCGACGTTCCGAGGCGTCATTGCTTAAAGAACCTCCCTTGAATGCAGTTCAAGAGCTATATAGTACTTACAAGATCTCGATCAAATCTTTGATTCGTTCCAACGTGTGGGTATAATATGAATGTACCGCATACTACTCCGTATATTCAATTGTACGAATTCCTCGCTGTGCAATACCGAAGTACATGTACATACGTGTACACGTGAATATAGGGAGGCACGCCGCATGTACACTGCATCAGCATCAGCAGCAGCAGCAGCAGCAGCACCCAGGAAACCGTTGCCCTCGCAATATAAAAGCATCGAAAGGTGCTCTGGAGCGCGATTTGGATGTGGTATATATAATAATTCTTGGCGAGAACTAACAAGCTGTTCTGCGCGGTGGTTATTTCAATCGTATAGCATAATATAACGGCCGAGCACTCAAAAATGTCATGAGATCGAGGTATTGTATCGTTAGCACTTATCGGTTTGGTGACGCGTTAACGATGGGACATTGTTTAACTACGAGTGGAAATGCAGGCTTTTGTTATTTCTTTTACCCGGTGCTCAACGAACGGACGAATTTTCGAATGTTAATACTCTCGAGAGGTGCCGCATGTCGCGCTGCGGCCGCGAACCGAACCTGCAGGGTTGCAGAATTTGGGCTGAGACTCAGAAATGCGGCGGTCGCATACATCAGGATTCCCACACACGGCGAAAACCGAAGTGGACGCCGAGCCCACCAGCAGCGACAGCACCCCGACGCGTATCCACGCGGCGTTCCGACTTTCCCCTTCCGGACTAACGTATAGATATTTCCGGGAGACTGGTTACTCTTCGCCTCCGGGAGCCGCCGCGTTACCACCGTCGCCGTAGTCTCGAGTCCGCAGAGTCAAGGAGCCGCTTCGCGGGGGGCTCCTGCATTCGCACGAAGGACGAGGTGCCGGGAGTCGGGGACCCCGGGACATTAGAGACACCCGGGTGCCCCGCGCGGGAACTGCACCCGGGGGGCCCTTGCTCGTCAACCGAACACTGACTCTTAGCCTTTTGGTTTCATATTGACTTCTTCGACGGCTCGTCAACCGCCCTGAATTTAACGCAACTTGAAGTGCGTGTAAGAAGCGATTCTACAAGTCGTTATTTGAATAAAGACTCGATCATAATTCGACTGTTCACTGGGGCGATGCGTGCTTCGGAAGACTTGCAGGAATTTCTCTCGGGGTACGCCACCAGAGCCATTTTCTATTTCTTTGTGTTTCGCATGTGCGTTATAAAACACATTCTTCGGGTTGATTTTCTTCATCCAACCAAATTATAGACACTTTCATACTACTGTCTTCAGAGAATATTTTCTTCGGCTATTTTCGTTCATGCTATATGAATCCAATCGATGATGAAACACTGGATATTAGGCGAACGGCACGTTACAGCCGAATCAATTTTACGGAACCCTCAATGCCAGCCACCAGCAGAGGCAGGAGGACATATTTTTATTCGAAATCTGCATCGTCTTTAGTTACTCCGATTTTTATACCAGTTTTCCATGACTCAGGGAGTGCCTCATCAGTTGCCAACAGTACAATAGCAGTAAGACATGAAATCGAAGGAAAAAAATATACTTCTGTCCGCAAGGGTAGAACAAAAACACAGATCCGTCTTAGACTCGTGTCACACCTAGTTTTACCTGAGTAATCAACTGCAGTGTGTATCGGTGGAACACAATATTACCTGTATTAACGACAAGCTGTGATTCAATGATCGTAACCTGCATAAAAAATTCTCTAATATCGTTCTAATATGCATATCCACGAGATGCGGCAGGAGCATATTCAGTTTACCTTGTCCCTCGCATAATGTGTCCTGTCAGACATGTTTGCTTTCAACTATAAGCTCCTTAGTTCACGCAGAGATACCGTAGAAGATAGACAGCTCCGCGCGATGTGTGCGCATAAATATATGGCTGAGATTATCCAAAGAGGCTCACGTATGTCAAGTGAATTTCTATTTGTTTGTTTTCATCTGTATGATGTTCCCCACTGACCAGCCATCACAGCCCGGCTAAAACTCTATCGGAGAACATATCTTGAAGATTCGTTGAGCAAGTGTATGTCCTAATCAACTACCTGATTTGAATGATAATAATATTTAAAATTCTGTTCAGCTCCACGAATAGGCTACACATAATTTTTTTCATATTTTGAATACGAATGGAAGAACCGATTGTCTTTCTCTCGTAGATAAACTTGGCGGGCAACAATTTCTTTATATTTGAACGGTGATATCGAGCGATGAGCCTGCGATAATAACCGTAGAATTAAAAATTACGAATCGTTAACACCTGTCTCCTCCGGGCCGCACGAGAGCATTCAATGTGTACCTACAGTCTATGCGCGAGCATGAAATCCCATAGAAGCCTGAACTTCACCGCGTGTTTGCACTTCAGGGGAAAAGTAGATCCCTGAGCGTGTGTCTGTGTTTGCATATTTTCGCGTCAAGCTTGAAAGGTAAAGAAGTTTATGCTCCACCCTGACGAAAATGGCACCTTCAAAAGCTATATTTAACAAAGTGAGTGATGATTTGACTTGGTCTTATGAAAGTACTCGAGATTTCAAAAACACATAGAACGACGTGGAAATACGTAACAGCAGATCTCACTTCCGTCAATCTCTCTGTGAAACGATCCATGCGATTTTTTGCATGCATGAAATTTTCATGGCTTTCGCGAGTTAAATCACTCGCCGGCAGGAGTTTCAGCCTAAGAGATAGCTGCAATCAATTATTGTGTGAAATTGGAGATCGGCTAATAGCAAGTATCGAAATGGAGTAAATATGTACGGATAACACATTTCGCGTGCTGACGAAACTTATAATGGCGGTACGCGTGGAAAAAATGCTTCCGAATCGGCGTGCGTGACAAAAGTGTGATTTTTAGGTGGTCTTTTCTGCCGGAGATCCTCGAAACAAGCAAGCTTGTAATTCTGAAAAATATCTCGTTTAAAATTAAACTACATAGTAATATCCGCGGGGGTTCAGGTGGATCAAATGTTGGAGGGTGGCCGTCCCCCGGGACTCGGAGACTTCATAGGTACTCCAGCACTTGAGCACGAGCTCAGAATAAATGCGGGGGAAACAATGGAAGGTAACCAGGAGGTATTCGTGCTGCGTCATGTCGAGCTTCTCAAACTACTACGAGGACAAAAAGCCTCACTGACCAACCTGCCCGGGGTCTCACCAAGGTAAAACTTTCGTCCCTCTCTGCAGGAGGCTACATATCGTGGAACAAGGGGTCTATAAAAATCAGCGAACTGTGGCAATTTCTCGGAGAAAATATCCCTCCTCCGTGGAGAGTGGGTGCCAAATATATTTCGATCGTTGTTTACCAGATAACACTTGCGTAACGAGTTTCGAATATGCTGAAAACTATATACAGGCATGAGATATTGACTTTCGGCTCATCATCCACTGAACCTGAAGAATCGACGGTCGTTGACATCGCGACACAGAGGTCGTCTGCTGCTTTCTCACATCGCACGTTTTACCAAGCTAGAGCTAATACATCTCGTGGGGTGATGTGCTCGAAGACATTCCTGCTCTGAGAGAGGATTATTCATTTCATCTCATCCCATGCCTACCGCTGGCTTCGCACAATTTTTCGGCCACACGTGCGCTCCCGATATCTTCAGCTACACCTGGACCTTCTTCGAGAGTCGTTGAGGGCCTCCTAAAACCCCTCTTTACTCCTAGCGGCTCAACGGATTTGAAGTATCCTTCTCATCCCCATTCCCATTCGCATTCGCTCTTCTCTTCGCTCCACTTCTCTCGACTTCCGTTTCCTCTGAGCTTCTTTCCACACGATGAGGAAATCGAAGTTCGTTCGACTCACAGGGAATTGATAATAATGACGCAGAGAACGGGTTTGGTTGAGAAAAAAGATTGAATAAAAATTGAATAATAAATTTATATAGCGAGACGTATGTATGAGGAATGAATCAAAGTGAATATAGATGAGTGGCAGAGAGCATAGGAGTTGCAAATTAGTTTGCCTTGGAAGAATTAAATGGAACGTGAATGAATACAAGCCCTTGGCAACGTAATCGAGAACACCTACACCTACACCTACACCTACACCCACATACGCTATAGAAGCAGGAGCAGAAGCAGCAGCAAATGTATTAAGCAGTTGCCAAGTGTGCGGCGTATACGTGGTGCACTCAACGGCACGTAGGAGCTCCATTGTCCCGAGGAGGAGGTAGAAGAGGAGTGCCAGGACACCGCAACCAAAGGGGGGAGATTTCCCGCGCGGATACCGCTTTATTCGTCAAAGGGAGCCAGCCGAGATAACACAGACGCATTATTCGCCCGCGTTCCTGTCCCGGTACTTTGCTTGTCCCTACTTGCCCCCCTCGGTATATCTATGCATGCATCAATATGTGCCTGTATTATACGCGGCACGTACATACAACACGTCATAGGTATGTATATATTCCGCATCAATTCAATATGCTTTCAAAAAATTATACTTCACCTATTTTTCTCTCAAAAACGGAATTTTATCGTTAAAAGTGAAGCGATTGTCAAGAGATGGATAGACGATCGTTCACCACACGTTCATTGTTAAGTCGAATGTTAATTTAATTGCCACGAATATAGCCATTATAGGATTGATCGGAAACAGCGTTGACTAAAGATTAATGAAGACTAGGCAAGATTTGAAAAATTGTGGACCGCCGAGAAACGGTAGCAGAAAAAGCAAATCCCAATCGGACGTCGTCCTGGTACCCTTCGGATTTCGAAGATGGAATTATTTATACCTCGAAAGATATCCGTCGGTATATACACCTTCGATATAGATTGCGGTTTAGCATAATTAGGTCGTACAGTAAATAATTTGCAACTATAGTGGTACAGTCGAGCAGAAAAAAAATAGTCTACTAATTTTTCGACCGATCAATGTGATCAGGCAGACTGTCAGTGACAGCGTTTCTTCTCTTCTCTTTTCCATTTCTTGATAGGATTTCCGTCAAATTTTCAACTTGAAAATCCGTCGCAATTGATGAGGTCTGAACACGATCTGCAGCCTTTCTGCAGCCGTTTTACTCTAACATCCTTTCAAACATTTTCGGAATTCTGTAATGTACAAATCCTTACCCTGGCATTAATTCAGACGACCAGATAGTACCGGACTTTCGCTTGCGAGTATTTTCAATACCGCAAGTCCTTACTGGAAACAATATAATGACCAATTTTTAATTTTGGAGACGATCTGGGAGGGGGGGGGGGGGGGGGGGGGTGATCAGGTAACAAGGTAGACAGAAAATCTAGTAAGGAGGACGAAACGATACGAGATGCGGGTGATCGGAAGTATCGGCTCGAATAGTTTCAAAAGGATTGAGCTACATGCGGGCCTGGGTCAGCATAAACTCTCGACAATAAATATGCATTGAATTTGAACACGTACGCGCTTACTTTTAGTATAAAGCTCCGGTCAGAATGAAGACAAATATTTTTCAAGTTAAAAATGCTTTCGAACGTATACAGTCCGAGGGAGTCATACGTGGATTTTCGTGTTACTTGCTGCAGTTCTTAATCAGTACATGCAAAATAGAAAAAAGCTATGGAATATGACACTATATTCATGACGTACGTATCTTTCTTCAGATATGAATTTTGAATATACTCATAACCGTGAGAATGATTTCCGAGGAATTTGAAATATTCGAAAACCGAGCAACGACAAACTGCTCTTGGATCAATTCGAGAAACAAAAAACCGAGTAGATCATCTTGCATATCTTTGAAAACAACCAGCGAATATGAATTTTGACGGATATCGGTAAACAGCCAATTTTAAGAAATTGTAAGTTTTTCGAAAATCGATCGTCGAGAGTATAGACTCCCGTACCTAATTTTGAGATTATAGTCGGAACATTGATTCCGCCTGAGATACAATCTCATATCTGAATATACCGATTCCAGATAATTCTTTCAACCGGTTCGTCTGTAGCCTGCATGGCCCAGACGAAACCGTTTCATTCGCTATTTCCAGTGCCACAGCCCATGGCATACTGAAATCGGTGGTAACCTCGAGATAGAAAGTTTCCAGGATTGGAATGACTCCTACTCAAGATGAAGAAGCAGAGATATATATCGATCCAAATCGACATAGTACGTCGCGGAGGCGAGACGAAATCAGTTTAAAGTATAAGTTTTCATTTTTGAATATAATGGCAGAAGCTGAGTTGCAGACACGAGAGGATACCTCCGCGTATACCCGCAGTGCGCTGCAGTAGGTATGTAGTAATAAAATCGGAGAATGAAACGGAATGGAAAGAGGCGAGGCAAGGCGAGTTGTTTCGTACAGAGGGCTTGTGCCTCGTAAGAGGATGAGGATTATGGGATCCAGAATCCAGGGTGACGATGGAGAGAGGAACGCTGTTCGCTATTGTTTTCTCGAGTGGCACTCGCGCGTTCGCTGGTTCGCCCATTCGCTCGTTCGCCCGCCAGCAGCTGGCGCCCTGGTTGGTCGTCTCTTTCATCTTCCGTAGTAAGTACGTACGTAGGTACCTACGTTCATCCATTTCGAATCACACAGCGTACTGTAGGTAGGTATATGTACCCCGCACACAATAATCTACATATGCGGATACCCACACGATTTTATCCACCAAAAAAGTTACCCTCCAAGGTTCATTCATACCTCCGTCAACTTATGATTCACACGCGCCCCGAATATACTGTACCTACGTTTTTTGTCTTCGCTGCGAACACATGTTACTCCATACTCTCGCGATTCGAGTAGTTTTTCCTCAAGTTCACAATTTCTTGCCCAATCGAGACGTCATTAGACTGTTGTTTTATTGATTTATTGATTTACTATTTTTTTCAACTTTTGATAATCAGTGACGAGTGTTTTCGATCCGAGAACTGCATCTCCGTTTATTTCTTTCATTTTCAAGCACACCCGCCTCCCTAGTCTCGAATTGATTTTTATTTTGTGTTGAGTCGCAGTGTATTCGGAGACAGCGGAATACCCGCTAGTCGCAGGTCTCCGTTTTGGTAGAAATACGGGATTGATGAAAAATTAAGACAAAGTGAACCAGTTTCCTTAGAGAAATATTTTTATATTGCTACAATTGGGTCTCAATTATAGTACATACATTTTCAATAGTCTCATGATCCAATGAGAGGGATAGGTCGCCGTAAAAATATGTGAGAAACATTTCGTTACCTCGTGACTAAACTGAATGACAATAAGTGGGAAAATAATCCTGTTGTTACATTGACCTGCGTATCTTCGATTCACATACCTTACAGATCACTTCACTGCTGCTGCTGCTATTCTTCGCACTTCTCATACAATACGAACGTAAAGATGTGCCAATCACAGTTTACGATTCTATACTGCACGAGTGTAGATAGTGTAGAAAAGCGTAGCGGCTGTGAATCTACATTCGATCTTCAAATTCGGAATATTGTCATCACACACGTGAATCGAAGGAAAATTAAATCAAAGAAAGATTATACTTACAACGTAGAGTACAGCTGCCTCGACAAAGAGACGATCACACACGTGAACAACGTTATCGATAACATATTTATATGATTATAAGATACACATCATTGCCGTGAGATTGGATTCATTCGGTACCAACACCGTGTGTAAGGGATAAAAATAAAAAATCTCGAAGTTTCAGTGGAATACTTCGAGGCGTATCCATGAAATAGGTATATTGTGATGTAGGTGCGCGTACTCAACCGATTGCACAATACAAATATGATAGCAAATGCATTTCTGTCTCTATAGTAATATTAAAATTATCACGTGACCGTTTACAGTGGTACAAATATAATTAGTGAAAACCTACGTTTTTGGAAAACCTATTGACGGATGTGTGGGGGGCAGTAGAATGTAAGAGAATTAGAAGATACATATATATCTGTATATCTGTATGTATATAGATACAAAAAAGTTCAACTGATTCCTCGGTTGTTTTCTCTTCATCGATAAATTCCAATGGGCATGGATCGATGAGTCGGTTTTGTATCAGTATACCGCGACTGATCTAGCGCAGATATTTTAAAGACGATTATGTACAATAAAAATTTCATGGAATAATCGAGCCATCGTTGAATTGCAACAATGTACCAAGTATGCGTGTGTGTGTGTGTGTTCTGTGTGTGTGTGTGTAATTATTGGGCAATTTGAATATGAAATTTGAGACAATGACATAGATGTCAGGGGTGGTCGGGCAGTCCAGTGAGCGGATTGAAACTTCTGATAACGTCAGACAGTTTATCGCCCTCTCCATCCACCACCAGATCCATTTCCGCCACTGCCACCTCCGCGGCGATTCAAGGCTGGGTTCTACAGGAAAAATATACGAAAAATAATGACGGTGGTTAGGATAAATCGGTTGGTTCCGATGAGCAAGTGATTTTCTCGTAAAATTGAAGAAATGTGATGCAGAAAGGGGAGACGATCACGTCGGAGACTTATCTGTACCCCGAAGAGGTTTCACCACTCTCGAAACTCGGTTTTTATACACCCCTCTTTACGGAATTTCATGAAATCATTGAAAGTATTCGAAATCTTTTAGAATGAGCTTGCAGGCCCCGTGAAATTTTTCGGAATGTTGGAACCTTGGAGAAATGTTCGAAGAATTACAAAATCGAGGTGAAAATCTTATGATTGCATCAAGTTGTCGGACAAGAACGCCTTGGCATACTTGTCACGAACTTGTTTAAAGTATACAATGAGGATATAACCACTCAAGGAATAACAAAAAAAAGGAAAGAAAAACGAAGAGAACGAAATCTGCCTTCGTCGAACTTGAATCTTCACTAAGGTAGCCGGAAATAATGAAAACGTGAGTTTTACCGTACAATTGATATCTCTGATGAATTATTTTGAAAACTGTGAAGGCATAAGCTTCGATCGACCCCGAACGGGTTTTCTATTCTTTGCGCGTAATGGGCTCCCTCGCGAGACGCGGTGATATGCATAAAACTGATTTCATCTTACCCATGGTGAGTTCTGGTAGTTCGGATTATGCTGTTTGTTCTGATACGGATGAGACCGAGCGTGTTGCTGCTGCTGCTGATTGCGATGCGGATTCTGATGTTGGTTTCGTTGTTGGTAGTTTGATTGGTGAGGAACGTACCCACCCGCCCAAACTCCGGCTTGCGGGTTTTGATAGCTGCGATTACTGCCCCCACGGCCACCCCTGGTGCTGCCACCCCCGCCACTACCTGTGCCGGAAGTTACGCCACCGTAACTACCAGCGCTACTGCTGTTGGATGAACCGGAATGGTAGCCACTCTGATAGCCTGAAACAAAAGAGCAATTTCTTTTACAGCAAGGACTTTTACTGAAAGAATGTTTCCGGCAATTTTCCACTCGAAACAGAAAGCCGGAAACATGGGATTGCCGAGTGCAATGCGAGAGAGAATTGTGAGAGAAAAACCACCCCGCCGAGGATTTGTCACGAGATAAATATCACAGCGTTACGTAACTGTCCGAGTATGTTACGCCGTTCGCAGAGTGAATGTAATTGATTATAAGAGAAGAAGTACGGAACTTTGATTTTCCAATCACATACTAACTCATCGAGACAGAAATCATACATGAACAGATAAGAAAAACACATCTCATACTTCGCGGATCCTTTTTCTATACCGTCACAAAACTCCGAGGTACGGAGTATTGTCGTCTCTGTGAAGCTGGTAGCTTCAAGAGTCTCCAAATCTGTGAATAATTATCAAATTATATACCCTTCGACGATAGTTCGTGTGATTTTACAAGTCTATGAATCATTAGAGGGTAAGAAGATTTGGTGAAAATATTTTAACGCTCCTGTCGGTTTAATTCCATGAATAATGATCGGTCCGATTATTAACTATAAACTGCATACTCAGACAAGAGAACCGGGCGCTTTGTTCGACCAGCACAATATTTAGTTGAATGGGAACGTGGCGGCGCGTGGCTCTGTATGTTCGTAGCTCGTGAAACGTCATATTAATACTCGCGAACGTAGAGCTAGCTAATAACAGATTTCACAGCATCACAATGAACATTTCAGTTTTATTTCTTGGCGATCGAGCTCCAAGTCCCGCCGAAATTGACGTGCCTTACAGTGTAAATATTTATTCGAAAGGAGTATACGGACCTGAAGCTCACGAGGAAGTAGAACAAGTACTATCGAACAATGGTTAATGAAAAATTGATTATTTTCCAACCGTTGTTTTCGGGTGGTGAACAACTTACATATCGTATAAACCTCGGAGCCGAAAAGAAAAATATAAAACGGAAATTGGAAGAACGAATGAATCAAACGAACATCCGAAGCACCTGCATAATTCCACCGACTAAAATACTCTTGTTTGGTTATAGCAGGTCGATACGCTGGGGGGTATTCGCTGAGCGCATGTAAAATCACGTAGATCGACTTTCGACGGAGTCCGAAGGCACGGAATCGGTTAATATGCGATATAGTATCGTAACGACGAGTGTTCTGTGCTAGGCCACTAGCACGGTGAGGCAACAATAACATCCTGTCGTATTTCCAAGGGATCCCCGCCCTCCCGACGGGGGTTAATCCGCGCCCCCGTCGTGCTCAAAGGGGACTGACTGCCACGGTTCCTAACCGTTTACATGTCGGATCATCCTTCGTTATTGTTGCGTTTATGATAATAGTTACCTCCGACAATCAACCCCTGCCACTAAAATCGCAACTATATGAACACCCTTCATCAGGCGTAATATACCGCGTTGAACTCTTTCCTTCGCTCGTTAAAAGCTACGCTCCATGTCTTTAATTTTCGTTTCGTTTCGTTTAATCGGGCCATAATTTCGCCAAGATTCATTTTCTGCTAGTCAGACGCTAATTAAGTGTACGTACGCATACGAAGAGCAGAGCCAAACCACGTTCGAACATTGAATAGCTGCCTCGAATATCCGCTCTCGGGCATGGGATATTTAAAAATATTTTTGAGGAGATGAACCGCGTCTGATTCAACGTGAAATGAACTCTTTTTGCTCCTTCGTCAACGAATTCAATTTCATATTGTCGAAATACGGCGTTCATTTATGCTGAATTCTGCGATGAATGTAGCTCACTCGCTGACTCGCTCCCGAGATAAATATTGCTTTGATAAACGTGACTCGTTAAGCTTCACCGGAATTGAATAAAGCTCGTGGAATTTGGAGCACCAGCTGTCCTCGGGATCGTCCTCGCCTATTGACTTACAATAAGTGCTCATGGCCAGCTACTGGGTAAAGCGTGGTCCTTGATTCCTCAGAAGCTGCGCAGTTACTCTGAAGCCACGAAACGGTGTTTTATCGTAAGAGTGTTTAGGAGAAAAGCTAGCAGTTGGCAGTTGGGCTTGGCTCATAGCTACCCACTGCGAAACCGTGCAGAGCCCATAGAGTGGCAGAATTGTATTGCCAGGGACTCCAAGTGCTCGGTATCCTCTGGATGGTGGTATTGGATTCGATCGCCGCGTCAGCAATACAAACACTCGAGTTCCGATGTGGGTCGTCTGCCGCCCTCCACTCTTCAGCGCCGTGCTGGTGCACCCCTGGCGGATTCTCTTCGTCATCCAATGCCAAACAGCCATCACTCGCATCTTCATTCGTCATATAATATGGTCCAGGACTGTTTCCGCGACTAGAATTACAGTTCGACCCCGCTGATCGAGTTTTATCTACTGAAATCCTGCATGCTTGCTGTTTTGTGATCAGCTCGTTGAAAGTAATTCTGGGCGCAAGCTGGATACCTCGTATGTAAATTTTATGTTGAACGAAACGAGCGTATGCTCTAACGTTACTTTGTTATAGTCCTTTGACATCAGCTGTGTAGATGAGCATCGTGCCTGCAGTTGCACGATGCGCGGAAGTGCAAGATTCGATCAAAGCCACGGTGTAAAGGCTTTCTGAAGTTGGATAAAGTGCTCGTCTGTATAAAGGCAGTTAGAATCTGAAAAAAAGTCTTGGTATCCTCCTCGTACTCGAGGCGCATCGGCGTCTTCGTTTCACTCGGTTTCCTCCTCGTTCAACTGCCGTCTTCATCTTGGCATTCATTTTCATCTTTGCACTACGAAACACAAGCCTCGGCGGTCTCGAGATTCTCAGTCGCCGGTAATGGAGGCTCTTTCGCCACTCTGCCAGTCTCATGAAGATTGAATGTTTACAGCACTCCCTCGCAGTGATTTCCTCGAGAGGAAAACCTTTCCGTGGGTTTGGCCGACATCACTTCCTTTGAAAACGTCTCGCATTTAAATTGCACGCTGTGGGAAGAACCACGTGAGATATGGGCAGCGAAGTTACACAATTTGTGTGTACGATATATCTTGCTTATCATCATCGACAATTTTGTTTTCTACTCAAGAATTGCACATTGTTGAATCACTTTCCTCCCTAGGATTTTACTACGAATAATTATTCATATAATCGAAAATCAATACGAGAGCTAGCATACAGCGGTACATATGGAAAAGTGGGATTAGTGCAGGTGGGAAAAATCGCGAATTCAGCAAACGGAATATAAAAATACGCTCTTTGATCAGAAAACAAAATGGGAAGAGGAACATTGAAGAGTATACACCTGTCAAAAGAATTCAGATTCCTTAATAATTCGTTAATAACATTGAAGAATAGGACAACTTCAATCTTATGAATTTGCATAGGTAGCCCATTTTGCCCCAGTCACCCCTATATACCTATATATTTCCGTATATAAATGTATGTACAGTTGCTCAGGGGACTGCAATTAAATCACAATATTGACGATTGTAGCCGGGTAACTCCGACGCACGCTTCCCTCTACGCGCACCAGTGTAACTAATTCCCACTGCATTTAATGACTATGTGCTCTGTCGGGCTGGCAAGCCTGCCCGGCAAGCCACCCTCGCAACGCTTGTGGGGCGGGAGTGTTTGAGTAGAGACCTCGCCGGGGCGGCAACCACTTGACCCTGCTGCCCGGAGTTTCACTGTTCGGACCATAGTTTCATTTCTTGTCTTTGGGGTAGCTATGGCGGTCTTTTTAGTCGTTGTTCCATCTGAAGAATCCGCTACATCAGTTTGAGATACCGGAAACGAACATTCCGGGAACGGCGCGGAGACTAATCGTTCCAGACTAGTTTTCAGCTTCAATTTAATCACTTTATCGTATAAAGTTTGCGTGAAATCTCACTGGGAATTTTATCGGGCAGAATTACGTGACTGGTAACAATGACAGAAAAACACATTGAACCAGTGAAATTCCAAGGGACCTCGCATCGGGTTGCAGTGCACTTCACGTGAATTTATATCCCCGCAACAGGCGCACGCGTCATGGACATTCATTGTAACAAAATCCTGTTGCCAAGAGGATGGACCCCCACCGCATGTGTTTCGTTGGTTCAAAATTCAACAGTTTTTCCTCCCACCTCTATGGACGCTCTCATGGAGGCATCACATCCACGATTGGACGATTTTACGAAACATTCACTGTGTTCATACATATTTTGAATTCAAATTAGAATGATTCATTCAAGTTTGCCCATGATTTCGAGTTAAAATTCATCTAATTCATCTTACGATTGATCGTATACACACTTTTGTCTACTTTCCACAAACGTAGTGAGAGGTGGCAGTTCTCTGATTCTATCACTTACGGAAAGAAGTATCTTATTGTTCCTCTCGCTCCCTCTCTTTATTTTCTTCAAGAGTTTTTCAGCCTCAGAGAAAGACGAGTCCGTGACTTCGGTTTCATTGTTTGACTTTCTCGGCTTGGGTTTAGATCATTCGTCGGGTTCGAGTATGGCATAACGGCCGAGTTAGGTACAAATCGTAAATAAGTGGATGCAGGAACCTGCGAGTTTCTTTTCATCCAAGATCTGAGTGTGAAAGAAAATGTCCGCAAATGACACCCGAGAAGTTGAATCCCCTGTGATGTGGCTTTGAGGAAATTGAGGACGAAGTAGTCCGCGTAGGGGTCGGGTGTCGAGTGACATCGTCAAGCGCGTTGACTCCTGAAGGCGAATTCGTCCAGGAATCATCCCTGTGCCTAGATATAGAGGACCAATTTATCGAGCGCGCGTTGGCATGGAGACCTGCTGGACAGGATCTGGTGAGCAGGCGGGTAGCCGAGAGCCCAGGGTGTGAGGGACGAGCTTTCTCGAGGACCTACTCGAGGATATTTCAGGAGGCCGTCACGGGGAAGCGGAGAGCCGGGACTCCGGAGGTTGGCTACGGTACCCGCTTACTCTGCCGTGAGAGTATCGATTCTTGCGGTGATCCAATCAACGCCGGCGCCTTTGCGACGACTTCCCAGTCCAGGGGATGCACGCCACCTTCCGACTTTCCTAGCTCACCGGTCTTTCGCTCGCAGGTTGAAGGTTTGGAAAAGTGGTTTCATACCAACCAATGCACAAATCCACAACGGTACCTTCATGAATGTGTTTATTTAGCAGTCAATTGTACCAAGTTATCGTTTCGTACTGCCATCTGGCATTTTTTCGATTCTATGTACTCTGTGTGCCAAACAAATTACAATTCTTACATGAAATTATATTTTCAAGAGCCGGTCTGTCCTGATAGAATGTTTTAATGATTTAGTTTTTTCACAGTAGTCTGTAAGTCTATTGAATCATGATCAGGTAACAGCCTCTCGAATTTGTCTGTAATCAATTACAAGTACAGAGCTATAACATACTTCGGTAAAAGATAGAAAATTCTTCTGAAACTTCACGCTGGTCGTTGAAAGCTACGTAATTTTAAGATATTCTTATCCCCTTGAATGACAATTATTAGCCCCTGCTGCAAGCGGTGAAATGTACCTAGGCGACGTGGATGCTATGCCGGGATCATAGACTCGTCGGAAATAAAAAAATATGTTGAAGCATCTTGCGGTTCAAAAGTGACAAGGGGGATTATGAAATAATTCGTGTAAAAGTAGCGAGTGTCATTTACGGGATGTAGGTATGTGCATGAGCCTACTCGTACGTAATCCAGGTACGTCGTGATACCGGGTAAGCATAGAAATATAGACAATAAAGCGAACACTCAAGTCACGAAGCCGTGTACGGAGCCACGGAGCCAACTACAGATATAACGCGCTCTGGTTGATTTTACGTCGGCGAATCCTGAAGCGAGGTTGGCGCTTGGTCGGCGGTGTAGGACTCTCCGGTGGAGGGCTCTTCCCTTTTCCTCCCGGCTCCCTGCTGCCGCTTCCCCACTTTCGTCCCTTTAAGCTCCATCCACATTCGCAACCAGTACTCATTTATCAAATAAATCAACACACCTCCTCGTACACCTGTGAAGAGGTTTTACAGCTCGCCGTTCCAGAGATGGAACTCCTGCACGGCAGACCGCGAGTTCCGCTGCGAAACTATTAGGCGGATTCAAGCGGATTTCATGCATTTTTCAGCATAGATACTTCCAATCCTCTGTGGCCAGTCTCGTTTATTACGGTTGATACGATTTGTACGACGATTGTACAATCGCAATACAAATAGAAAGCGGTGGATCGAGATAATGCTCGTTCACAGCACACGAGTATTCGGTACCCACGTATGATGAACGGAATGATCTTCGTCGATAACCTGCAACCATTGTTGCTCATATATGGCATCGGATCTACTTCATGCGACTCTCTAATGATGAAAACTTTCGGTGCACTGACTCGAGATAAATGGTCAGTCGAATTTGTGGCTCAATCTCACTTCGTGTCTCGCGCATGATCCGAGTCAAGAAGTGCCTCGCATACTCACGGTTCCAATTTGCAGAATGTAAAAAGTCTGTGAATATTGAGAGACACGAGGTGCATTTATAACTGAACGCCGACGACTGACGAGAGCGTGTAATCAAAAAGCGGTTCTGAAAATCAGGATGCACTTAGAAGCACGTACTCTGCTATAGAAGGGCATTCAGCCAAACTCCGTAGCGGAGTCAAAGCAAGGACCCTCAGCTTGCACGGCCTCCCTGTTCTTACCTGCGGTACCCACGGATTCCGGACGTACCTGAGCAGCCCAAGGTCTGCATGTTCACCACCCTGAACTTCTACGAGAAGAACACTTCAGTTACATGTTGTAGTTGCCCTCGACTTGGAATTCTCCAAGTTTTTCCTTGCCGTTTCACTTGTACATGAACAATAATGCAAGCATTCGTTACGAAGAGACAACGCAGTGATATACATATGTATACAGAAATGGGTGAATGCGTGGTCGTGCTTCTTTTCCAAGGTCATTAATGAGAACAATTATTCGACAGGTTAATTCGGTTCCGGAATAAGATATATGTTATGTGCGCTGTGGAAAAAAATGTATAGTATCACCTAATTTACGGATGTGAAAGATCAGGGAATGTAGAACCACTCGAATATCAACGATCCGAGTATAGTCGAGCGATAGTTAATTGGTCGAACGTTTCGAGTGAAAGACGAAGCGAAAATAAAGTTCGCTATGGCAGAGTCGGAGCTGTGCGTAGAGAGATGATCAGGTTCGTATTGAGGTCGCAAAATGGCGGAAGGAAATGTCCTTCTTTACTCTACCCTCTCATCGCCGTTCAAGTGCTGAAGATGTCATGGCATGGTCGCTGTGTGATCACTACGAAAAACTTGACAGGGTTTTTGGTCCGTGCTGGTAATGATTACGTAATGTCAGAATACCTACATACGCATATATACCGCTACAAGGTCCAACGTCTTCCATGACGGGCAATGGTGCTGGGTACGGCGGACGTCCCGGGGAACGACACGGAGGAATGCGCACGCGCTTACTTTCTCGAGAGATCGAGAGAGGGAGCAGAAAGAGGAAGCGGGAGGGCGCGAGGAGGGCTTAGTACACGGCAGAAGAGGACGCGGATGGTTCTTGTGAACTGAGGGCTACGAGGATCTCAATAAGGAGTATCCTAGAGTCGTCGAGGAGGCTTCGACGGCCCCCTGCCTTCCTGGCCCTCTAGCCCTTAGTTCCTGGTCCCTGCAGCTTCCAGGTTCCAGGCTTGAGTCTCCTGCCCCCGTCGTCTACTCATCTCGTTGTAAATATGCCCTCCACTTCCCCTAGCTCGAGCATTGGCCTTCACTACCACCATCACAATCACCGGTATCATCTCCTTGAAATGCTACAAGGATATCGGGTGTTTGCCACGAGACTTTTGTACGGGTTGCGGAATCAAGGGTTTTCCCAGTTCTGGAGTAGTTGGCGCCCTCCTCCTTTGCGGGCCCGTTCTCCACGCGTCCTCTGAACGTCCTTCAGGCATCCTTAAGTCCGGGTGCCCGGATGACGGAGCTTCTGAAGCTCTTGAAACTTGCGAAATGAGTCTTCTCATCGTCAGCGTCCCGTAGCTGCCGGTCCCCAGCGTCTTTTCTTCTTGTATCCGTGAGATGCAAATTCTTTCGAACTAGCTTTACGACTTTATCAACTGGCGTGGTCAAACGCATGTGCCACTGTTGCTGGTGCAGTAATTTCTTCTCATATATCGAGCGGCGCGTGTTCCGAGACAAGGACTGCAGGGATTCCAGGATACGGCAAGGGGCACGGTGCTGGGTTAGGTTGCAACGAGAGATTTGTTTTGACAGATAAAGTTAACCTGTCATGTTCACGCGTTGGCTCGGTAAAAACCCAGCGCCGATGAAATCCGAGACGTTTGGCCGACGGCCCGGTCAAACAGGGCGGGAACTACCCGCGCCTAAGAGGTAACGTGATCCATTTCCGCAGGAATCAGACCGCGTGTGTCAATAAACTGGAGTAGTTCTCGTAGACAATACACTGTAAATATCCTCAGCGGTTAGCCTGGTGTGAAAAAGGTTTCCACGGTTCAGAAATAAGGAATTTCGTGCAAACCAATTTTTATTACGAGCTGCGACCGACGAGAAGAATTTTCGAACTTTAATAATTTAGATAGTGAATTTAGTTCAGGTATAGGACAGGTACCTATTTGGTGGGAGTTTTATTTGTGAGCTGAAGTTTCCTGCTGGAGAACTTTCGGAGTTTGGAGGTATTTTTGAGAAATAAAAAAAGAATTCGACGGGTCGGCAGTTGACTCAAGATTCTTGTGTAGAATTCGATTTGACGGATCAACCGAGGATCACAAAAGCGCGGGGTAAAGTCGGCCACAATCGCATTCACTTCTCGCGGAAATGAGGCGGAAGACCACAAGAGAACCACCGTCGTCGAGTACAGTAGGTTCGGAGCGATGCCTGCTCTTTGTGTGTATGTGTGTGTGTTTTTTTTTCAATCTGTCAGATTTGTTCTTGATGTGGTTTTGATATTACTATAGCTCAGGTAAAACCGTCGTGCGTGGGCACTCGGGGGTTCATATGTTTGAAGAATGAAGGCAGACTGACAGGCGGTGAGACGAGGTAAGAAAGAACGATAGATGCCAGAAAAGGTTCACCCCATACTTTCGTCATTATATTGATGATCATTATTCCCATCTCCATGCTTTTCTCTTCATTGGTTAAAGCAGGCAGAAAATTTTTCTGCCGAAAATACGTTTTTCCCATCCTCATTTCTCGCAACTGCGATGTATACGTTGTACATATGTACCTTCGATTCTCAAATTATGTAAAAAAAAATGGCACTTCCCACATTGAAAATAGAGAGAAACGGAATGGAAAGTAATATTATGATGATGTTGTAGGCAAGTAAGGGAGCGCGAAAGAGAATATGGAATACGAGTACCTACTACTGAGTGTAATCGTAATCTCAGTTATCGGGTTGGGTGTTCGGCGAAGATTCTTTGTGCCATGAGACCAGCAGCAGTACGCCTCCAATGCGGAAAAGGAGGAAAGCCCTCAGAGGCCCTCGGCGTTTTACACCGCCGCATGCGCACCGAAGTCTAAAGAACTCAACGTCATTTTTGAATTAATCTCATTCGACTGCCTCCTTTATAGCCGAGCCTCTTACCTCGCCGGGAGACCGCTCAGCGCACCTTCAAGGTTAATTGGAATAAAAAAATCCGGGGAACGAAGTTATTTTTTAAAGAGCTCGCGTGTGTATGCCTCTCCACGCTGCATAAAAGCTCGAGATATTCATCTTGTGTTGTATATAAACGAATTTTTGCCGGCAAGTTCTTCCTACGAAGCTTATTCGTGGCTGTGGCGAATGCGAAAGCATATAATGGTCACATAATCAAGCTATCAGATGCAATTATTTATTAATCTCCACATTCGTTTCACAATATAATGGATGAACGATTGAAGAACCAACATCGTATGTAAGGGTGGCTGAATTTTTTCAATTTTCTTTCAGATCAACGTACGTTGCACAGAATTTCACAAGATTCGATTCCAGTTTTCTTTCGTCCTACATGATACGAACAGTGAGTTGAAAACGAGCAACACTTTTCGAAAGAGTATATTTCAACGGCAAACCCTCGTAGACGACGTTACAATCGCTGAATCTTCAACGTTTTCTCTGATAAAATAAATTCCGTGCCGTAATGGATCATTTGTAAAATGAATATATCTACCCGAGAATGTTGAAAACTCAAAAGGAGCCGGCCTGTAATTTGGACATTGATACGATCTTCCTACAACCAGTGATTACCTATACTCATATATTCACCGTAAATATTTCAGATAAAGTATTGTGTCATTCAGGTCGAGAACATGCTCTCGTGGTACTTTCGAAGACACAATCGGATGTTTTGCCGTCTATTGTTACGTCGAGAAACTCCGTATCTTCACTTTTTGAAAGTTATTGTGCTGCTTTTCTTCACTTTTGAATACACTAGCCATTACGACATTATAACCTATGTCCACGTTGCCTGAACAAAACTGTTCCTCTACTCGATGACATTTCTATCCACGACGTTATTATAGCTACTCCATGCGACCTTTCCCCTCCTCGCAGAAGAAAAAAAAAAAGATGAAAACTAAAAGTCTATAATCATCGGCATACGATCCCTGGTCAAACAAGACCGACCCAGAAGCTTTTTGTGGTAGATAAACGACTTGACACTTGTCTCTCGAATGAATGGATGCCCAACCCCCTCGTCTGTCCGTTTATCCGCCTGTCTGCCGGTCGGTAGTCGGTACGTAAGCAACTGGTAAATACCTCATAGAATTCCCTCGAAGGTAATGGAGCGCATATCCTAGCCAAGGAACAAAAAACTTTACTTGCCAAGCACTAAACGCAGGGGCGTTCTGTTGTGACGGAAGGTATTAAACGGGCATGGGCCTCTGGGCACCTGTGCGTTGCTTGTAGACCTGTGGATCACCTCTTAGGGCTCAAAGATTTGTATTGAACAGAAGCAGTCAGTTCCCAACGCGAAATTAGTCGGTCAATATCCATTAGGATACCAACATAAACGTAATGCTCCTTCCGCGATGTTCGGTGAGAGTAAATAAGTCGAGAAAATTTCACAAAATGATATCTAAAATTTTGGCCAATCATTTTACGTTGGTAGGTAATCTTGAGCTCGGCGTGTACCGCGAACTTTTTCCAATTTCATGTGTGCTTACACGGTAGGCACACGAGATTGTACGAAATTTTTCATCTTCTAAAACATATGCCCTGCGCCTCCGCAGCGCTCACGACTGATTGATTTCGGGTTGGATAAACGGATGACTCCCTCATCCGGCTATTTGGCTCTATTAGCCGTTAGACAAAGTTGGCTCGCCCGTTCGGAGGAGGGTGGTGAACGAATCAGTAAGGCGCGATAATAGAGTTTCTTAGTCGAAAATTGGGTAATTCTGTGGGGCAGAGGACCGGTCAGGCGAGGAATTGATAATCAAACGTACCCTGTGTTCTCACCCCTACGTCTGCTCGCCAATTTGACCAAGGGGTTCCGAAGGATAGTGGACCATGCGCATACACACACGTATACACATTTGCACATCCGTATCCCCGTACGTGGATATGTGTGTGAAACAAGTCAAGTTTGCGCACTGTATACAGCGAGGATCCCGCAGTAGGTTACGAATGATCACGAGTCGACGGTATAGGTAGAAACAAAAATAACGTTCAAATCTTATACCACAATTTTGAAAAACAGATATTAGGGGCTCGGTGTTCTGCGAGACAATTCACAGGTGAAAGTGTATCGAGGTTGCACTCAATGGGCATTCGGAGCCGCTATCCTGAATGTACAGAAACCGTTTCGAAAACGAGAATAATCAATTTTTTCCAAACGATCTGATCGATTCTTATGAAATTTTGTGACTTCATTGAGCGCGATGGCACAAAGTGGCTGGGTATTTTACTTTGTTCAAAACGTCGATTGGATTTGATGTAGAACAAATATTTCCTATGTTAGCTGGGTTAGATTGGCGGCGGCGACTCCAATCGCCCCTTAAAAATTGATTCGATCTCAGTTTGGTAGAGGTTTCCGTCGAAATAGGAACAATATCGGTTTTCAACACCGGTCCAGTGA
The DNA here is from genome assembly GCA_963170745.1 of Phymatocera aterrima. Taxonomy (NCBI): domain Eukaryota; kingdom Metazoa; phylum Arthropoda; class Insecta; order Hymenoptera; family Tenthredinidae; genus Phymatocera; species Phymatocera aterrima. The sequence continues at coordinate 8,946,464 of OY720663.1, forward strand.
ATACTTATTCATAATTCGAACTGAAATTATGACACGAGTGTGGCGAGTGTTTCGTTTAGTTTAAAGAGATATTGAAAAAGTAAAAAATCGTGAGATTACACTTTTATTTAGTGCTCATATGATAGAAAAGACCGTCGGACGGAACGACGAGCGTTTTCGATGTTGGGTTTTTCGAAACTAGAATATGAGAATCGGTGGTCGGAAAATTGTGTTTGTTAGTTGTAGCGTGATAATCGTATCTCACAGATGACGTCATTTCCCTAAAAAATAAAATTTTCGACGCTCACCTTTACGCTTCTATTCATGGTCCTCCCGGAACCCCAATTATACTAACGCACAATTGACGATAAAACCTCAACTTGAATTCGGTTTCTGGCCGATCGTTCTCCTCCAGAGTAAATGCGTCTCGCAACCGGATTCAGAGAGTTCTTCACCCTTTGTCCCGGTTTCCATTCAAGAATAATACCGTATTCCTGATATACCCGTAAAAGAAATCAGATTAAACCCCAAACCCTCTGCTGTATGTACGTGGTGAAACGTGACGGATAATCTCAATACTCCATCTTGTTTCCTCATCCTAAAACCACGAAAAAATGCAACAGCTACACAATAATAAATATTTCACCGCCGACGTCATCGAATCGAGGTGAAGTTTCAGTTTGCAAAGAAAAAAAATCGTCAGCGTAATTTCGATCACCGGTTAGAATGAGCGAGAACGTGATCAAATCGTTACGCCTGATCCCATATTCCGAAGGATCGTCGTCAAATTTTTCGCCGAAAAACTTATCGTCGTAGAACCCTACGGGACTCCGTTACGCGACACTCGAAAACGTCGCGCAGAGCTTTGCCCGCACTCGACGCCGAGTGAAGTACAAGGTACAAGGGGATGAGGTAGAAAAGAGAAAGGGGTGGTGCAAGGGGGAAGAGGGTAGTGTCGAGGTGACGCTAATGAGGCACACCATAATTAGTGATACTGTCTACCGGGCGCTCGAACGGGTTCTCGAGGACACGGGCAATCCCACACTCGGGAACGAGAGGCTAGGAGAAGCCCCTCTTCCTGTCCCTCCTTTTTCTTCTCTTCCACCCCTATCCTTAGTTCCATCTCATGCCTTCTTTGGCACTGGTTTACCCTCTTCTGAGCTCAGCACGGCGACACCAAGAAGAGCCCTGCACGTACTCACTAGCAGAGCTCTTGTGCACGCTGCAGAGCCCGAGGCGCTGCACAGCGGCTTTGACTTTTGCAGCGAGAAAGAGTATTATACTATAGTTTCTAACTCAACGACTGTGAATCCGTTGAAGTCTGTTTGATTCTTAGTACTTTGACCAGATATCTACCCGCAGGTACTGATATCTTACTATCAATTCAGGGTAATCGGTACGTCATTAATTTGATTCCCCATCTGATTGTAATGATTGTGCATAACCGCAGGAGTCCATGTCAAAGATATTCCGTGAAACTGTTCGAGAAAATCCAACGATCCCGACGACGAAGAGGAGAAAATTTGTCTAAATATATATATCTCCACACTCGAAGACCATATAATAATCACTCATCTGCATCGCGTTCCTATCGTATCGAAAATCCGGAAAGATGATACGGAACCCGCATTATATAGTGATATTTTGTTGGCACAAACGCTGCAGGTCTGAGAGCATAGTAAAAAAAGCTATTGTAACGATCGAGTGTCGTATTTCGTGAGGTGACGACGCGTGTTTCTTGTTTACTCATTTAAAACGGCGTGTCGATTCAATGGCAGCATTTACGAAAGCCCGGTATCGTCCGAAGCGGAACAACGAGGCCGAGGACCCACGTGAATCTTACGTGTAGATTTACTATATGCGCGCACCGATGTACCAATACTATCACAGTATCAGGCGAGTGAATAGATCTACAATTATAGAAGCCACGTAGTAGGGTGAGGAAGTTCGCAGGGGAAGGATGGAGACCGATTTGAAGCACAATGCGGCTCAATGCCGAGGAAATTAGCCGCGGTACTGCTGGTGACGCCCGTCATCCCCATCCCATAAACACCCAGTGAACACTGGGCACACCATCATCCCCGTTTCTCCTGGCTTCTCTTTCCTCCGGGCAGCAGGAAGATCCTATATATATATATACGTATATACATATATCTCTTCATGCAAAAAGAATTCGCAGCCGCCGCGTAGGAGATTTTTTTCGTAGAAAATCCAATGCATTTTGAGAAATTACAGTGGAATCTTAGCTGGCCCAGTGCATTCTTGGGAATCCGAGTGCAGGATTACGGGAAAGTCCACAGTCAAGTGGATTCTGAAGGATTTCCGACGCGTCAGCGGCAAAATCTTTAGATCAAATCGGAGGCAACGAATCCAATGAAATACGTAGCACGAAACGAAATTTTCGATCAATTCTCTGCCGAATTTATCGTTCGCAACACACGACCAAGAACGGGGGGTTGATGCGCGTAGCGCGCAGGGGAAATATGTGGCGAAGAGAGAGAAGAGCAAGGGGGGAGTGACGTGTGTTGTTATACGCATATACCCACATGGTACACAGAACGCAATCGTGCTTTGGTATAAGTGTGAAACTCGTATACCTATATCATTCTCATATAAGCCCATAGAAAGATCTTCGTCCCGGATGGAAGGAGAAATTCAATGAGATTCTCTCAGCGTCATAAATTATTTCACGGGAACCTGCATGCCGCACCTTGGAATCGTGCATATTTTCACTGATCTAGAGCAGCGACGGGTATGCTAGAGTTTCCGAAAACTTGTTCTGTTGGATACGATTTATGACATGGGAATTCATCACCACATATTGGTCCAGCATTATTTGAATGAACAGCCAACTCTTCTCTTTTGGACGGCCAACGAATGCTACGGAACTTCGCTAGTCTCAATTAGGTCCGTTTGATTTCATGGATTCATCTGCAGTGTAAAAATACTGCGGTAGCTCACCGATAGAAATGAATCATTCAATCATGCTCACAATTTGATAAAAAAAATCAATTACCGGAAAACTCGGGTTTTTTCATCCTACTATATTTCTCTATGCGCATCCCGTCGGATTTGGATAGAGCGAGTTGTTCAATTTGCTCAAAATTGGAACGACTTCTGCGAGGAGACAAAGAGGTGATCTCAACCACTTCGAAGCGGATGCGGAACGTCCGTGACCTGTCGAATCTAAGCACCTATCTATACTTTCCATATTGTATTTCGTGGTTCTACGTAAATGTCTGCAGGTTTATCTATTTCTTGTACGTAATGTAATACAGCAGCGTGACAGGAAGGCAAGTAAATAGTATATTGTGTATAGACGAGAGAGCAAGACGGGGGCCAGCCTTTCCATCCTATCCGTCATTGTCTATCCGTCTATATGACAGGTGGGCCCCACGTCGCGGGCCCCCGGGTCCTGGTGGGCCCTCGTTAGACAAATTAAGCCCTGCTGACTGGTGCGTTCGCCCGGGACGAACTTGGAGTGGACTGCAAACACTCGAAGAGGCGCGCTACCGTTCTCCCGTCTCTTCGCCGTACACCCCTTCGCCGCCGTGCTTACAGCTATATACATTGATATATAGATGTATATTGTATGCCCATGTATGTATGTACATCTGTACATAGATACAGGTCGGGCCAAGAGAAAACGGACAGATTTAGAACCGCTGTAACTGCTTGTGAATGTAAGAACAGCGGCGAATAGGTTTACGCTCGCGTACACGAGTATTTGAAGAGATACTACTACGCATATCTTCTCATACAAAATTTGTATGTACCGATCATGGTCCGTGAATACACGTGATTCACATTGGAGCAACAGTCACAAAAATGCATACACCGTATCGATCCAATGATCAGTCCGATCGGAAAAATTGTTTTGAATCACTGAATGATTAGGAGAAATGGAGATATTATACCCAAGTTCCATGATTACCTGCATAGAATATTTTACGCGAGTGCCGGGAATAGTCTCCCACGTGCAGGACCAACCCTCGATAGTATGGCTGCACTTCTTCGTTTCTTCTGTGTGCAGTATTTCACCTACTAGATAAATATATACGCTAAATTACAGCACGAGTGGTTCTAATGTTTCTTTTCTGCCTTCGGGGTAAAATCCTGCATCTACCCTCTGCGCAGGGGGTGTCCAAACCTGCAGGACTAACTCACCGGATCCAAGTGTGGCAGTGGCGTCTACATTCGTTATATAAATCAATCACTCTGTAACGAGGAGCTGATGCCCCAATATTTCCTCTGTCGGTTTATCTTTCTCTACCGATTTAGTAACTTGACTTTTATGCTTCTTTGTCTTTCTCGCCGTAACTTTTCGCGTAATAAGTTTAAGAACAGATGAATCGGTATCCCCGATTGGATTAAAACTTAGCCATACCGCGAACATATATTTTATAAAGTATGAATGAAAATAAATTCAAGAATGTCATTAGTAAAACTGAGTATAACCAATAGATTTTATTTGCATCGGATGGGCGGGAATTTTGATGTAACGATCATTTTCTATCGATATTGATCTCCGGAAGCCACGCGTCACTGGTAGCCGTCTGTTTACAGAATACATACAGAATATTTTTTGCGTTTTCCTTTCTCTCCGTCTCTTTACTCGTATGAATAAGTGAGCGTCGATTTGACGTGCGCAAACGAACTCTCTGGACTTTGAAAACACGATGATAATTTATTACCAAGACTTTAGTCTGATTTGAGTAACTATGTTTGTACTTAGAAACGACCGAAGGCCGACCGGTTTCACTATACTTCAGCCTTATATTAACATAACTCGTTAATTGACAGTGGACCGCGCGTCACACGATCGTTATTTGAAGAGCAATCGAACGGAAAATTATAAACAATATTATTAGTCGAAAGAAGAACAGAAAACAATGTAATATGACAAGCGGAAGTTTGCAAAATTTCGTGAATTATTTTCGAGATAATTTAGGAACTCGTTCGTACTCGGTGCCCTGTGCTCTTTCAAGGGTTGTTGTTTGCGTGGGCGAACGGGGGTTCCCCTTTCTTCTATTCTTTTGGTCGGAGGTCGCCGCGCGTCTCTGGCCACGCACTGGGGACACGAGGTACATCCGCTAATTGGATAATTACGGAGTGCGGCGTGCTTGTTTTATAATTGGGAGCGGGCGACCCGCCCGACCGCCCGACGTGACGAAACGTCGACATCCCGAGTCACGCGGAACGTGACAATCTACCCTTGGAGCTCATTTCGCGAACTCTCTAGCCTCTGACGTCCCAGGGCATCAAAATTCTATGGTTCTGCCGTCAGCCCCCAAAGTTTGTTTGTCCCTTTCCAACCCCCCGCCCCCATGTTCATTTAATTTCACGTACCAAGACGAAATGTATTAAAAAATTTTCACCTTCCTGTACATCTGTCTGAAACCACAACTGAACCGGTGTGACGGATTCACTATGAATTTGATGTTTCCCGTTCCGAGGATTTTTTCGAAAATCCACATTCATTTACATTATTCGTCACAAATATATCGGCGTAGGTAAGCGTTTTTCGGAAGACAGTTCATTGAGGGCAGTTGTTCAATATTTGATGATTTAAAACTACAATAGTCAATGAGACTCGAACGCACGCGCGCCCTCGTGGGGATTTTTCTCATCTTTACCTGGAGAAGTCTCTCGAATCAAAAATTTCGTCCTCTGCGCTTGACGAGCATGATATACTCGTATCTAGTGCATTTTGATAACAAAATATCTGGAACGGCGTCTGCTTCTTCTCACTCGATATTTTATCAGCAGCATGCAAATTTTTAGCGTCGAAAACAATATGTAAAGGGTATCGGTTCTCCCGGGATATATAGATCTAGGTGGGCGTGCGTCGCGTCGGGAGTCAGTAAGGCACGCGTGCGTTTTAATTCAAGTTTCGTAATCCTTATGGGAATGAGTGACTGGAAGGGCGAAGTTGGGGGTGAGAAGGGCTCGGCGAAGGACCGAACCCCATCCAAATCGCCCCACAATTTGTTTGTATGTACATACATACGTGGAGGCAGTCAATGCGCGCCCATGCATTTTTAAGTCACTGGCTAATCAATAAATTCAATCGTGCGTCGAAACCTTTTGACTTTTCACGACTCGGTTATACATATGCATGCCACCACCCATCTCGTTAACAAACGATCGACGACCAATGAAATTTATACGGTATATAGGTTCGCATGCCAACATGCGATTGAAATATACGTACAAAATAATTGGCGCCAAAACATATTTTTACGAAAATATATATTATCATTTTTTCGAATAATCAACGAATAACAAATTTGGAAACATTCGAATACATTCCCCGGGGGTTTTTTTTTCTCATTCAGACACCTCTTGAATTGAGGTACTACAAAAGATTCGAAGCTGATACGTTAACGCCGAATTTTGAAAGTCAAATTTCCCTCCCTCGAAAAATTCACGCGATTGTACAGATTGCATCTCGCAATATTATTTTCTGTCACTGTGAAACGGGAAAAACTTGCAAATCTAACTCAGCTCTATCAGCGTTCAAATTGTTCGAGTGCCAGAGGTGTATACAACAAATTTTCACGTTTTGAATAATTATGTATTTTACGACCGGTAAATTCTGACATAGGTAGCGGATTTCAATTCGCAGATTTTTCCAATTCGGAAATGACAAAGTAAGACCGAACAGTGTAGTAAAATACCAATGAACTGTGCAACAAAAAACTCAATTTGTACATTAATAACGTTGACGGATATTGATCGATAAATTTTATCGAAGTTAAATACCAATATCGAGGCCGCGTGTGACTATACGTGCTATCAGCAACAAAACACGCATATCTACGCATTGAAAGTTTCAGGATTCACGTTTTTACTTCACTCTCAAGTCAAAAGTTAAAAGTGTTTGTCTTTCTCGACGCAGTGGGCTGATTGTAAATATTATCCAAAAGACTACAGCAGCGTTTGTCTACCGAATTTTTCGAACGTCAACGCATGAGTTTGTCAACGTGCATCAGACTGTTTGAAAAGCCGGTTCCTACTTTTGAAACGCATTCATATCCACGTGTAGGTATATACGTATCGTATAATCGCAGTGGAGGAATCTTATTGCACATAATTTATGCAATAAGATAACTTGATAAATTTAATAACGATAACCGGAGGTATTTATCTCCTAGGATTTAATATTCTTATTCGACTCACCACGATTTTGATGGTGTGAATTCTGAGGAGGTGGAACGTAGGCGTACTGTCCAGGTCCGTTGTTATTCCTATGGTGATGTCTGCGAACGAAAAAAGGAAAGGAGATAAAAACAAGAATTAAGAAAATTAAGATTTTTTCCAAATTCAGTATGGATGATCAGAATCGATCAGCGTTGCCGAATAAGTTCCCTACTCGGGACTTTTACGGGATTGAGTATGCATTTCCGTTATCCACATGGCTGTGAATTATCACAGCTGCAACAACGAATGCTCAAAACGTTCGTCGGACGAACACAATCGGTCTTAGAAAACACATTACACATTATGTGCATGCGTAAGATATGAAATTTACGGAAATTGAGGGCCTCTCTCCGCTCGTTTCTCCGTAAACGCCCAAGTCACGTGTGAATAAGTAAAACTTTGATTTTGTGATAAAAATGAATAATCACAAGTTTATCGTCTGACAACTAGCCACGTTAAGTTTACTGAAATAGTTGGCTTCAATGCTCCGCAAGTAGTCCTACTCATCTGGTAAATTTTCAGTTTTTCATGCGTTTTTTACGAATCGTCGGGATTAACAACAACACCAATGAACATGCGATTTTTGGCAGAAAACACATCTCCCCGCGATTTCTCATTAAATTAATTGAAGACTAGTCAATGTGGCCGAGTTTCGTTGGAACCTCAAGTTTAAATACGACTGGATATCGGAAAGAATACGTTGTCTGACTCATGTGAGGAAAAATCTTCCAGAGTCGTGGTTTCGTTCAACCGATTTCAAGATTACTCGCCTGTTCCCGGTTATTGAAAAATTTTTATGTTTATAAAGATCTTTGTTTCATAATCCGTAATGATATGCGTTCTGCGAACGGTGTATATTACAGTTGGAAAAAGAAATTATAATAATTATTATTATTGAAGGAACTTTTGTCAAAATGACGTACCGAAATTTGATAAGAATCGAAATCGAAGATAGGATAATTGATTGAATTCAATTATCCTCATTTCATGTAACAGAACTTAGGCAGAGATTTTAATCATGCGAAAATGTAATTAAATTTTGGTGGATAATTTTGAAAATTTGAAATTGACAGTTTATATATACCAAGAAATGCCAGAACTGCAACCTTGGAACAAGGAAAGTGAAAGAAGTAGTTCTACTCAAGACTAGAGCTCTGAATAGCAAACGTACACGCAAGAGTTTCACGCGAAATATTATTTATGAAATAAATTACCACCATGAATGCATGAGGCTAACAGAATTTCATAACATAGTAAAATACTAGAATTTATAAGGAATTCGACAATTTAAATTTGCTAACTGAGAAACGTCATTTGGAGAAATGAATCAAATATTTGAAGGAAACAAAAGGATCCTGAATTTGTATTCTTACAATCTTCTTCTGTTGCCCTGACTAGAGTTGCTGATTTTCTTTCTAACTACATCGATGCTCTGTACATAACATGATATGAAGAGTAAATGTGTGATTGAATAATTGGAGTTGGAGTTTCTGCAGGAAAAAAAGAGACTTGCGAAACATTACTATGCCCTATCAAAGCATTCGCCTGGTTTGCAGAATTATTAGTTTGTAAAATTACAATATGCACCTCTCAATTTACAGAGATATTTCATTAGCCTCCCTGCAACATTTTCATTCATTGAATTGAACTTTTCGACTATTTGAAGCCGTCGCAGTCTCCTAAGAAGATAATATCTAGCTATTGGCATACTCTAGCCATCAGAAATAGCGATTACTTACCATTTCCAGATACCGAGCCAGATTCTGACTTACTCAATTTTCAGACGCATAAATTATATGTCAAATCATAAACTTGTTTATAAAAATGAGAAACTACACGAAATCGAAATGCTAATGGACCAATATAGGAATCGAGCAAGTCTACTCACCCCACCATCCGATGGCCAGCTTCTCCTAGAGAAGCTCTTTGCGTAGACGGTGTGAAACCGATTTGTGGACGCCACTGATTACCACCGCCACCACCACCGCCCCGGTTCATCTGCTCAAAGTCCTGTGGTTTTAGAACCTTCGGAGGTTCTACAACACCCTTGAGCTTTCTAGCAGGGAATATGAAGTTCTGACTATATTTTGGGTCTCTGAATCTCACACTGAAAATTACAATCAGAATATGCCGGGTCAAACTAGCACTGTTAGTAATCAATGGTCAGAAACACCAAAAAAAGTGGGGAAAGTTACCAGTAAACCCGATTATCTCGTACAGGCGCTCCACCGATTGGTGAATTCAAGGTCGCACCCTCTCCGATACAATCTTCTGCCAGTAGAACAGTTCCTCGCATACCGTCAGCGCTTATTTCTGACTCCGTGTTGGGGTCTACTTTATTTTTGTATAGTCCCGTTATAAAATCGTAGCTTTTATTGTGTAAGCTCACGTACAAACGGTCGTCACCTTTTACGTTACGCTTTTCTGAAACGGGGGAAAATAGAAGATTGGATTAAATCGCTAGACTAGAAAATATCAATTATAGCTGCCAGTTGTCTTAGAAGCTAGCTTATGAAAGCGCAGGAACATCTGGAAAGAAAATCACGCTGAAGTTTACAATGTTACCGCAACAAAATTATGGAAAATAATATCGGCTAAAATTTTCCAATATTGTTTTCCGTTATTTTGTTGTATTGACGTTGTAAACTTCAGCCACATTTCATCTACCAAACGATTTGATGAATTAGATCCTAATCATTATTTTCAATCAATAACTGAAGTAAAACTCACTCTCTGCTTCTGTTAAACACAAATAGTACGGTTCCAAGGCTTTGAATAATCTCTTTTCGTCGACAAACGGCAAGAGAGCGACGCCTTGCCAGGCAAATTTCTTGCCATTCAAATCTATCTTGAAATCTTCAGGATAAAAATCTATTATCGTTGATTTCTGTGAACATAATTATTAGGAATTTGTTAATGATTGTATATAGGGTGTGAAAACCGTGAAATCGTTCGATGTAATTGAAAAACTACAAAATTTCATTTATCTCAATTTTCCAGTTCACTAAATCCAACAATACATAATCATTTTGCAAGCTCACCGGATCGCTCATTAATTTTGCCCACGGTTCAGGTACATGAGAGCTACTAGCAGCAGGAAATACACCCATGAGTTGTTCTAGTGGTCGGAACTGTAAAAAGGAACGAACAAAATGAAAAAACCATAGAAAATTATAGAATTTTCTCAAGTAATGTAAAATATTCGAGCGAATTTATCGACTTCAGATATTCAAGCAGACTACTTACTGGAACGGTGTCTTTTTCAAATTCTGTTGAAAGTCCACCTATGTTAATAAAGTCACTGGCGAATGGCGCATAATGATAGGGAAAGTACCATTTCCAAGAAGCGCAGCCTTGATAATAGTATCGAAGTACCCAACACAGCCCACGCACATATTGGAGAGCCACGTTGTTTCTGGAATAAAAATAGTCAGACATTAAATTTGGTGATAATTACTGTTAGTAACAATAGGGGTTAGAAAAGATTAATAAAATTGGGATTGTCAAATTCCGAGGCAAGTTCTTTCGAGATGGAAATTCCAAATTATCAAATTGTAAAAATTACCTAAACTCCATGTTGTCAGGTGAGACATCAAACTTGGATTCATAGTATCGGTCTTTGAAACCATCTTCCCACAGCCTGACTTCATCGTGAGCTTGATCGTCCTCAGCTTCTTCAACAGAGTGATCCTCGCTTTTGCGTTTCTGCCCTCTGTTACCAGCTCCCTGAAATTGTCACATTAGTCTCAGATGAAAAACTGCTCTCATCACATCGCTGAGACCAAAAAAATTGTTTGAAATGCCATAAAGCAGTCAAAACACAGTAAACTTACCTCCGGTACCAACATGCTTTCCAAAGCATTACTGGCATTAGTTCCCTTCAGGGCGCGCTCTGTGGCACTAGTGTTATAATTTCTACCCTGCATCCGCATTTGGTATGCTTCTTGTCTGGCGTTTTGTACCGGAGTTGTCGTTCGACCTAGAGGCTGAAATGAGAGGCGGTTCGATCCAATTTATTCCTAGTCTTTCATTCATTAAATGATGAGATGGTGGGGAAAATGCTTTGCCCTGCTGAATGTTAATATAAATCTTCGAAAACTTACAGTCGGAGCAAATTGTCCAGCTGGAACCCAGTTGGGCTTGTAATTACTTATAGCTTCCATTCTTTTCTTCTTGTTTTTCTCTCGTTGCTTGAAGGCCAGTTCATTCTGTTGTCGTTTTTTAAAAATTTCATCTTCAACGTCTCCTAGATCGGACATAATCATCTGTACCCTATCAAGATTAACGTCGCCGCTGTCTGTGAGGAAACCCTGGAAAACAAAAATTACATATTTCAGCAAGATTAATTCCCGTTGAAATTTTATCAGAAGGAATTTTGACCACAAGATCGTCGTAGAAACTCACGCCTGTTTTGTATACAGTCTTCTTATACAAATTGACTAATCTGTCTATAGCACCTTCCCTAATTTCAAGCGAGGGAAGATGGGGTAGAAAATCATTTCCTACGAAGAAGCACATGAACACCCAATCGTCGATAGCTCGTTCAAAATCGTACTTGAAAGGCAAATTTGGCATTTGCAATTCACGTTCGAGGTACTCTCGAAGTACATTCAATCTAACGAATATGAATTGGCACTCAGATCCAAACGCGTTTTCGTCTTCTTTTGCCGCAGGCTCTGAGCCCGTACAGTCTTTCATTTCGTGACCTAATTGACCACAGATATCGCATGGTCGTGGCTTGTTGGGCTTGAATTCTTCTCTAATAATCGTAAAGTTTGGCTCATGAGTCGCCAACCCCAACATTATCAAATCTGCATCGGCTCCGCACAAAACGTGCTGCGTGTTAGGATCATGATCCGGTTGGCCTATAACGATATCACAAATATTGTTAAAGATATACTCGGATTTTTGATAAAACTTGAAAATATGTGCAGATCATGGCAAGGTGAGCCCATATCTTGCGATCTGTAATAAATAACGTAAAAAAAAAGGTCATAAATTGGCAATTCGACACTCTTACCTCGCTGCTTACGAACGTAATCCATAATTTTATGCTCTCCTTCTCCAGGTACGTTGGCGTCGCTTAGAATTACTTTTATTCCACGCCATCCAGGGTCGTTGTTCAATCGTTCGTGAATGTAATAATGTAAACATGCGGATAATCTTGCCATAAACGGTGTGCCCTGATTAAAATACGAATAATCAGTTTCTGTCGAGCATTCCAAGTAATCGATGTATGGTAATTCTTCTTGCATTTAAAACTCGTGTCTAACTCAGATCTTCCATCGCAATCATAATACAAAGCTCAAGACTTACAGGGGTGATACAATTACTGTCAAAATGATCTCCCTTAGGTTTTTCCGGAGGTAGAAAAGCGCCCTTCAAAGCCAACTCAGAACGTATTCTACTAATTTCGGTAATCTTCTCAGTAGTTTCTTTCGACGCTCTAAAACGCCTGGACCTTTGCTGATTCATTTTCGCTCTCGGTGCCTGTAGATTGTGGAATTATAGATTACGGAGATGTCAAAATTCAGAGTAATCGCCTCACAAATACAAACTATGTAGATTTTGTTCACTGTTGAAAATCTAGTGAAATTTCTGTCCATTCACTAATGTTTTGGTTACTTTAATTGTCAAAATCATACTCACAACGCCGTCGATTGCCATGTATAATAATTTCCTAGGTCTCACAATGGCAAATAATCTGTCGATGCATTCAAAGATTGCATCCATCATTTCATCTTCATTCTTGGGCGCTGGCCTGCGTAGAATATACAATATTTTGATGTAATATTTTCGTTCGGCTAAATTGTTTGTCTGACAAATCTAGGTGCGTTAGCGCACAAAGATGCAAGGGGATTACTCACTTGTCTTCGGGATGAGTACAAGGATGTATAATACCGTTCATGTCAAGATATAAATTGTCAAATTCTACACCGTTGGGGTTAGGATCGGCGGAGTTGACTGGTACGCGAACCCCGTTTACTGAACCCGGCTGAAAATAAGGGATAAGAAATGATAAATTCACTGTTGGGTAGTTTAGTGATAGTATGTAAGTAATTGATGCGAAAGAGGGTGATAATAAACTAGCGATTTTCGATAATAAGATGTAACAATATACCTATGTGGTTCAACGAAGGCATGTAATTGATAACTAACCTTTTGCTCGATACATTCTACGATAACTGATGGATATTTTCTACTTAACCATCGGAAAAATGCTGGTACACCCATCGCTGAGTATATCGGTATCAATTTCTTCGTTAATATATAACTCTATTATAATGTAAATATAAATTTAAAAAATTGTTACGATGAATTTTAATTCGAGTCAAAGATGGTTCGGAACCATCTTGTAAATTAACAGGCCTATCGAAGCTCGGTTGTAACTCGAAGCTCGAAGCTCGAAGCTCGATAATCGAATCTCGAATCACGATTGGACGAGGAACTCGGTCGGTAAGGCGGAAAAGCTCACAATCAGTTCAATTTCAATGATTTTCTGTGAGCGATAGCGATCTCGCCTAATAACATCAATTTGTTGATGGTTTTTTTTTTTCTATATTACCAGAAGCTCAATTTCAATAAGGCCACACGGAAACGATGTTCCATAGAACATGTCATTTTATTCAGCATAAATCATTGCCAACGTTATACATGTAATATTCTATATTGTTCATTTTACTTTCATATTCGAACGCGTTTAAAAGTTTTTGGAAATTGTTAGAAAACAATCGAGTTTCCAAATTTCACACGTCAATATTTAACAAAAATTACATGAGTAATTAATAGCAGTTATAGAATCTACGCTACAGACTATAAGGCTTTGATTACTCTATTGTGAGTGGTATAGTTACTATTTCATTCTACCATTCCACCTCACTGACGTTATAGTAACCGTCCATATTCCCTTTCCTCCGGGTTGCGAACAATCCAGCAGATTGATGGAATATCTTACACCTGCTTTATGAAAATTTCAGCCCTTTCCAGAGTTCTAGAAACGTCATTCGATACCAGCGGCCTTATATCTAAGCGACACATCTTCTGGCAGGTCTCGCTTACGAGAATTTCATAGAACTTATAGCACGTTCTATGAAGAATTTCTTTGTCACATGGTTTCATGTCATGCCGCTGCATGACAGTGACGAATCGTGCGCTTTTCGTCTAGAAATGCTTGATAGAAGCGATAGAAGGGAGCAGGCGGATACAATATCCACAGACTTCCGAAAGGGTTTCGATAAGATCTTTCACGAAGAGATACCAATTACCTAGACCATCAGGTTAGAAGGCCATGTATGTGCCAAAGAGATCCCAACAGAGTAGCTAGGTGATGTGGCATTCCCGAAAGTCAGGTCGACTTGCTCGGCTACTGACCTCGGGGTCACCTTTGATGGCGGATGGGATGTCTATAAAATGATTAGAGTTTCTGTTTGTTTGGCATAGAATCCATCATATGCTTCGTGGATACGAAGTGAGTTCCTGTTGAGTGTGAAAATCTATTTTCATGATACTGGAAAAGTCTATTTTTGTCCACCTCTATACCAACTCATCGAAGAAATGCAAGTTTTATTCTTCCGAGGCTAATTTGGTGAATTTGTTTTCCCTCGTCGCGTATTGTGAAATTGCCGATGTGGAATTCGAGGTAATGTTCGCTAATATGTTCGATGAAACATCAATAAACAGTCATGAGCGGACGAAAATATCTCACGGTTTCACCAGTACAGCAGTATTTTGTCAACAATACATAATTAATAATGCCAATATAATTCACATAATTTTTATCATCGATGGCATATTTGAAATGCAAAAAAGAGTTTCGATTTTTAGCTCACAATTGCAGGCACCCTCTGACCTTTAGATCCCACCACATTTCGTACTGCCAGAAATGTATAAAAGAGATATTGCCCAAGGTTAGGTACTTGTTTGACTCTAAAACTCAGTTGACGGAGGATTATTGCCGAAAGTGCTATCAGAACAGACCGCCATTAACAGACACGCATTACTCAATTTTCCCGAGATGTCTGTTGCTGATAAACAAGAAATTTTCAATCAGGTGTGCGAGGATGCGTACAAGGAAAAATCTGTGACGCATTACACATGGGGTCAATTTTGGGAAAGCATAATTTGGGACCGGTTCATCTTGATGGCGCTTCTACAGATCGGACTTTTTAGTTCGCTGATTATGTACGGTCTCGGGTTATATTCGGTACCGCTCAAATTATGGACGATTCCTTGGAGTAAGTATGAATATTGAAAACGGCAGAATCACATTGTGCGTAGGTATCTATTTGAATTAGGAATGTGATTGCGAGGAGGAAGAAGGTGTGCTGAATCTGAGAGAATTGATAAATTGATACGAGAGTTCAAACCTGAGAGGAGAAAGCACGAATTTTGGATGATCTATCGTCGTTCCATAATTTGATTATTCTCTAATTTCACGCAGTTTTTATCGTTGGCATTTCATCGTTTTTCGGGACCACTGCGGGAGCTCATCGTCTCTGGTCACATCACTCGTACAAAGCTAAACTTCCCTTGAGGATACTGCTAATGATTCTCTACTGTACTCTTGGTATGGTGAGTAGAGAATGAGGGTGCGGTGAAATGGGCACCCAGGGCAAAGCTCATACCAGAAAATTTCAATTGGAATTGAGTTGAAGTCGGTAAAACTATTTTTCCGGCATTTTTGGCATATATATCGTTGACGCATGTGATAGATTTCGCAGCTTTCGAAAAATCGATTGAATTCCCTGGTGACTCACTTCGTCCACCCTTGATTACATAGATCCTCATCGTCTCTGACGACCAACTTGTTGCACGTCCGTCTGAAACTGATATGAAATCTCCAATACTCACATTAGTATAAAATTTTAAGGATATAATGTGTGAACATTCGGAATCATCGGTTCTATTGAGCTGCAGTGCCAGAAGTTCGTGTGAATATTCTTATGCACCGAACGACGAACTACGTCAGAAGCACAATTACAATAAATGACCAAGTATCTCATTCGTGCCGATGAAAATTTCGCTTCGCGTTACAGTACAGCATCTTTGATTGGGCGAGAGACCATCGCGTCCACCATAAGTATGTGGAGACGGACGCAGATCCCCACAACGCGAAACGAGGATTCTTGTTTTCCCATTTTGGGTGGCTTATCCTCAAGCGCCATCCCGAGTGCTTGCGCCGACTAAAGGAGATCGATATGACTGACAACAAGGCGGATGCAGTATTGATGTTTCAAAAGAAGTAATTACTGTGCCTACGGTTCTATATGATCTTCTGATATAGCGATCCCAGTATGTCTCCCGATTTCTACATAAATATTTTCCAATAATACTCAGGTATGGTGCCGTGTTGAATACAGTATTTTGTTTCACTCTTCCGATCGTCATTCCCGTCATGGTTTGGGAAGAAACCATCATGCACGCTATTCTGACTCAATTGTTCATTCGCTACATGGCGACCCTGCATTGTATTTGGTGTGTTAACAGTATCGCTCATCTTTGGGGCGATCGTCCCTACAACAGGTAATATGTCAGAGCACGATTGCACAACTGTGATAATTTTCTCCCGAAAATATACCCCGCGACATCACGGCGATTCTGACACACGTACTTTTTGCAGGCTCATAAATCCAACGGATAACATTCTCGTCTGCATTCTCACGAATGGAGAGGGTTCGCACAACTATCATCACACCTTTCCCTGGGACTACAAAGGCTCCGAATTTCCCTACCTCAATTACAATGTCACAACAATTCTGATTCACACATTTGCCAAGCTGGGCTGGGCGTACGACCTCCGAGAACCTTCGCCCGAACTCGTAGAGAAAGTAGTTAAACGCATCGGCTACAAATCTGAAGTTCCTTTAGAGCACGAAACGTTTCTATCCAATTTCAGATTCGTCAAAGACAATAGGTAAAATATTTTTCCAATCAGGAATTGGGTCACAGAATTAGTAGTGGTATGCCTAAAACGATGTGTAAGGGTTGATTCGATTATCTCTTGATACTGGTATTCTCTGTATAATCCTGTGTCCGCTGCAATAAATTTTTTACAATTTCATAAATCGGAATGTATGATCTATCTGAACAAGCAACGTAATCCAAATGACAAAGTTGAAAAAAAGAATAAAATTGGGTACAATAATGTAATCCTGCAATAGAATGCGATCGAATTATAATCTTCGTTACATTACAACGATTTATTAATTTATTTCGCACGCGGCCGAAATGGCATCCCGACGAAATCCCGGTCAAACGTCGACTCTCATTGGCTGCACTCCGCTATCCTAATTTTTCACAAGGAACAACGTCTTGCAGTGCTTACTGGGCACGAATTCGGGGACATCCTGTACATACATCAAACTAATAAAGCATTGCGATCGTATATAATATCAGGATGACTCCTGATTGGTTCGATTCGTCGTGTACAAGAGGAAAAGTTCACCCTTTCATGGTTGGTCGAGTTCCAACCACACAAGAAAACATCAACTTCGGAGACAAGCGTTTTTTCATAAAGATCGAATTGCCTCCGAGGCACACCATTGAAGAAACAGTCGAACAGAAAGATTTAATTTAATTTAATTGAAAATGTCACTCAAAATCTTCTACAACAATTCAATCTCAGGATGGATTGTAAAGAATTAAATAAAATCTGCCGCATGGGCGTTTTCGTACCCACGAAAACGATACCAGAATTAGAAGTTGGCGAGGATCGGAAGGTGACATCTTTCAAATCTGTTACCAGAAAATTCGCTCCTAGAACCATGGTGTGTAGCCTTGTTTGAAAGTATGCTTATTCCTGGTCTTCGAACTTCTTTTTTCAAGTTCGATTAACTCGGAATTCACCGTAGACCTTTCGCGGAGAGTTTCTGTTATTCGGAGCGGTAACCTCGATCAGCTTGATTCTGCTGGTACGATGCATCCTGGTGTTGTAAGTTAACATGTACCAAGTCAGGTACAATAATTATGTATCCACTTGTGATTTCCTCGAGGAGAAAACTGTTTCCACATTTTACCTTTTAGCGTACGATTCAAACGTTCGCAGATCGAGGCTTTCAGATTGCTGAAAGTTGAGTACGACGTACGATGCTGTGTCGATGCATGCGAAGCTTGAACTCGGTGCTGTGAAATTCTTCACGACGATCGACCTGCAATTTCTTCGGTATGCGACCGTTCTTGAAAACGGAGTTACTGTATAGCATTACTTACATCCTTACGACTCTTTGTCTTGATCGGCTCTACCCCGGCGAATTTCGAAAAAATCTCTGTTAGTAGATATTTGTAGTTGTTGTTGAATTTCGCGGATAAGCAACCATATCCGCGAGATCAGTCTGCCATCCGGTCTCATCCGATCCTCACATATCAACGCGACGTCGAGGATAATTTCTTCGTGCAGGCGTAAAGCCAATAGGCACTACGGGGAAGCGAACGTCTACGAAGCGTGCGGAAGTTTTTCAATCGTACCCGCACCACTTCGAACAACGCCGTAGCACCACGAAATTTCGAGTCGGGCATCCGATGCATTTTTGTGTTGGTTACGTTTGTATATTTATATCGGTATGATCAAATGAGAAATGAACCGTTTTTAACCGGTCATAAAATGGATAGCTCCGAAGAAGACAGCGTTCTAATTCATTTCCGTTCGCCGTCGTTGAAAATATTTTTGAGAATCAAAAATAACGATTTTTCAGCTGAAAACGTCGACCAACACCGATGTAGGTTATGCTTCTGATAACTATTGAAGGCGGGATCACGATCAACTTATTGTTAGCTCGACTTAATAAGTGTCTAATTCATCAACTAAGCTCCTCTCACTTTCGGAGCTTCAATTGACTCACCCTGTATGGGTATCATACCCCCAGAGCAACGCACTTTTGAAAACTACTCGGAGTACTTTCACCGTGGCGAACGGGGATTCCCTCACTATCGTCAAAATTGTGTATTACTGTTAAAAAAAGTTCAACGTCAAATATATCACGTCGTATTCGATACATATTTGAATGCTGATTCGTCGGATTCGATTTAGGTCAAGCTGGTGTTTTATGTTCAAGCTTATCATCAAGAGATTCTGCACAGAGAATTTTACACATCTATTACGTTAACTTCGGAATGAAGAAGAAATAACACCATGTTCAATCTTTGAAGTAACATGTCGATCGTGTATGGAAGTACTAGAAATTTATATCATTCGATTAAAAATTGACGGAAACATTTGATCAAAAATATAAGTCAATTCGACTCTTTTTATATGCTACATTGACAGAGACGAAAAGGCCAATTTTCTTCCCGGTAATAGGGTAGCAAAGAGCAGTTTTACCGACGGGGAAGTCTCTTCTCCCTGAAAGTTTTTTCTCCCGATTTGTTTCCCCGGGAAGTCTTTGCTTCCCGTGTCTTTTGTCCCTGAACGTCTCCCTGCTTTTTCTCCCGCGCCGACCCAGCCACATTGCACTGCAGTCACATAATCTAAAATAATCGCCGGAGTGCTCACAGAATCTGACTCCCTTCGTGTGTAAAAAGAATATCGTGTGCATCCATTAGTGGCGACGGAGCAAAGAGTTTTCGCTCCCTCGGTGTGGTTTGCTGCCCTCGCCTTCGGACTACCGCTAGGGCACAAAAATAACACGCTTGGGAATGAAAACTTCCTTTGGTCTAGGAATGGCCGAAAATTATCGATTTATTCTTGCCGATTAATCGAGTATAATCGGTTACTGTTGGTACTCGAGAAGATTCCAGTTTTTACCAGTAGCGTAAAATTTAGTGACACTATTCTGCACCGAAGCCTGCCGAAGTTCCCATGCCGAGGAGGAACGAGAGCATCGGGGGCGAACTGAAAAATTGACTAGAAGACTGCAATTAGTAGACCTAATGGGACACGCGAAATGAGTTGAAATTGATAATTTTTTCCAACTGCAGTACTCTAGTCATCACTCCATGGCGCATGGTTTTCTTCAAGAATGGATAGCTTGATTGATATCAATGTTAACGAGATAGTTCTGTATTCGAATTGCGCTGAAAGCTCCGTAGCTTCCAATAAAATATAGGAACTTGGGTGAAAATCTGTCATCGACTTGATTATTTAGAAAATGAACATCCTTCAATTTTTTAACACTGCTGGAGCAGAAACAATCTAAAAAAATCACACGTAGACGCAGGTTTACCAGAAACGCGCGACATATGGAATGGCAGATTATAGGTTTGTCGTTTTTCTCGAAAGAATTATTATATAGACGAGCAGGACGATATCTGCACGTTCACCCGATAAAAACTGGAGCATCTATATGACGCCTCATGTAAGCAGCTTTTGGTTCCGTACTGCGTAGGTCTAACACCAATCGGTGAATGATAATTTGGCAATGCGTGAATCCGAATTCAAGGTCTCCCGCCGATCTTACTTAACCCGATTGGATCGAGTCGTAGCTTGAACTTGTTGACAAAGATGCATACTCATGCGGTGAACCCTATATTCATATCGAATTAATGTTATAAGTGGAATTGCCGTTATTTACGGTTTGTAGTAATTTATACCGTTCTAATTATACTTTGCGGTCTCGATCGTACATACAGTATACATCCGATCGCATTATTTGTACTTATGATGTTCCGAATTTGTTCTTTTATCCTTCTTTTTGGTCTTCACTTTGACACTTTCTCGATATGTCTACGAGTGGATGAATAGAAAATGGTCAATCTATCCGAACGAGAAGGCCCGTTTTGATTTCCAATCACCGAAAGCTCAAGGATAAAGATGTCTCTCTATTCTCTGTTACATGTTACGTATCACCTCCACGTACGTATGTATATTTTTAATCAGATAAGAGCGAAGAAATGAATAAATATCCCAACCGGAGTAGGATTATTCGACAATATTGAAAAACCTTCATTGGTCGCCGAAGACATCGCTCGGTTCCACCTGCAGTAAGGCGGTATTTTGTGTCGACAATACATAACTCGTATTCCCATTACCTGCACTGAGAAGAAAATGAAATATGTCTCTCAATACCTAATCGCAATTCAATATTCAATTGGTAAAACTGAAGTCTGATTGATGTTACTAAAAATGATCGGTTAACAATGTGTCATACTTAATTACAGCAATAGACATTCAGTTGAGCCTATTGAATATTTGATCGCGAGTAGCGTGCATTGCAACGATTATTTGGCCAAGTCTGTTGTAATTTGTTCTCAGTGTATAATATCATATTTGAAATGCAAACGAACAACGCCAATTTATAGCTCATGTCTCCGTCCACCTCGTCACCTCAAGTTCCCACCCCGCTTCGTATGGCCGGAAGTGTATATAAGAGATGTATTGCCCCGTCAAATACTTATTTAACTCTGCATTTTGATTAGCGAGAGTCACCTGCAAGTAGTGCCATTACGACACAGAACCTCCAGCGAGCATCATATATCCATAAACAGTATCCAGAATGTCTGCCGATGAACACGAAACGTTAGACCTGGTGTGCAAGGAAGCATATAAGGATAAATCCGCCGCGTCCTATACATGGTTCGAAATTTGGCAAAATATAGTCTGGGATAACTTTCTTTCTTTGGTATTTTTGCACGCTGGCCTTTTCGGTTCACTGATTATGTACGGTCTCGGACTAAATTCGGTACCGATCAAGTCGTGGACGATTGCTTGGAGTAAGTGTGAACATCGGAGACCGTGTAGAATTACACTATTCTGGATATACGAATTCCTCCGAAGTGCAGCTAATTAATTCCTAGTATCCTTTAATCTTTTACAGTCTTCATCGTTGGTCCTGTAACATTCTTTGGTACCAGCGCAGGGGGGCATCGTCTTTGGGCTCATCGCGCATACAAGGCTAATCGTGCCTTCAGGATATTGCTGACTATTCTCTATTCTGGTCTTGGGATGGTAAATACATAATCTTTTGCATCTCCGAAGTCTGAGGGAATAGCGAGCGTGTTGTGTTTTCGTGAATCTTGTTCTCGCATTGACAAACCTGATGATCACTCATGCGTATTCATTGATGATAGTGACGATAAATTTGCAAGTGGTATGTATGGCCATGAAAATTTACGATCGAATTGCAGTACACCCTCTTCGATTGGGTGAGAGACCATCGCGTCCATCATAAGTATGTGGAGACGGATGCAGACCCTCATAACGCGAAACGGGGATTTTGGTTTTCCCATTGTGGCTGGCTCTTTCTGAAGAGACATCCTGAGTGTGTTCGTCGACTGAAGGAGATTGATATGACTGACATCAAAGCGGATGCGATAGTCATGTTTCAGAAAAAGTAAATACGCGCTTTCTACAGCTCACAATTTTTGGCGTAACAATTCTGCTGCAAGTGATTTGTGCATGAAAATGGTCCGACAATTTTCAGGTATGCAACGCTCTTCAACATACTATTCTGTTTCACGCTCCCGTCCGTAGTTCCTGTTGTATTTTGGGATGAAACCATTCTGCATGCTATCTTGACTCAATGTTTCATACGCTACATGATGGTCATGCATTGTCTTTGGAGTGTCAACAGTGTTGCACACCTTTGGGGCGATCGTCCTTACAACAGGTAAACTTTCTTTTCTTTCTTTTTTCAATTTTGATAATTTTGATTTAATAATATTCTATGCAACAACTTGTTTTTTGCAGGCTCATAAATCCGACCGATAATATTTTTGTTAGTTTTGTCACGTATGGAGAAGGCTCGCACAACTATCATCACACCTTTCCTTGGGACTACAAGACCTCTGAATTTCCCTACATGCATTTCAATTTCACCACATTTTGGATTGACATGTTTGCCAAGCTTGGGTGGGCGTACGATCTTCGACAACCTTCGCCTCAACTGATAGAGAAAGTAGTCGAACGCATCGGTCGCAAATCCAAAATCTCTGTTGAGCACACAATGTTTCCACTCTACCTTAGAAACAATTTGATCTCTCTATTAGGCATTGATTCATTACTTAGATTTCGCAAACGTTGTTGAGTGCATGGGTCGACGTAAAACACTTTTAGAAATCTAACTTTTCAAATTTTCTCAAATTTTCAATCGATCATATCCTAAAATTGAGACGGTATTTTGAAAAAGTATTCGGGTTATAACTTTTGATATTTCATCTCAGCATGATGAAAAAATTTGTTCGGAAATATTTCGGACTCCACAGCAATCGCCCGAACAAACCAGTCCAAATATAAATCTCGATTTTTCATTGAGTGCGGCACGATTGATTTCTTTGAAAAGAATAGATGATATTCCTTGTGTGAGAACGAAAATTTTGAGCGCTGGTTCATCGTGGCAACACTATCCGCTTCAGTGGCTCTTAGATGGCCCGACTCTCGATTTTGGGTCCGCGGGCGGCGGGGTGGAAATTTTGTAAGATAAACAAAGAGAAAAACTGAAATTCTTCTAGATAAACGCTATATACCTGCAATATCCTAAAAAAGTAAAACCAGATTTGCATTTTTCAATATCTTGATTACATTTAATCGGAAATGAATGTGTGTTCTAATGCCAAATCTCTGCGTATTCATTTGATTCTAGTTGCAAAACTCTAACATTATTAAAATCCGAATTGCTTTCGGCCCTCACCGCCGCGCGGACCCAAATTCGAGAGTTGGGCCACCTAAGTTTGTTCGGGCACTTGCTGACTCGGGAATATTTGAAAGATAATGTTTCCAAAAAGTTGAGATGAAATATCAAAAGTTACGACCCAAACACTTTTTCGAAATATTGGCTCTGGTTCGAGATATCAACCGAGTGAGAATGTGAAAAAATTTGAAAAGTTAGATTTCTTAAAATTCGTGTCTCCGTGAAAATGTTCAAAAGTTATGCTAAAAAGTGAGAGGGAAGTATCTCCGAAGGAGTAGTATGTATGTACATACAATATAAAAAGAAAACGATCCAGAATCGGAGATGGTGAGGTTTGCTCGAGTTGGTCGAGTTCACGGGGAATACCTCATATATAACTCCACTGATGTGTGTACAACTCTGAGGAACTGTAATGAACTGTGAATTTATAAATTTATATAAATTTAATAAATCAATAAATAATAAATTAATAGTACAGTAGATAATCGAAGAAACCTCATTCGAAAATCTGTCGACTAGTGATGTCGATACTCGACCTATCGATAGAAAGCAATCGACATAATCGAAGTCGGCTGTCTTGGGTCAATAATTTTCAACGAATCACAACTCGCGTTCCTCTAGCTGAAAGGACGAGCTCGCTTAAAAGTGAGGTTATGTGGATTGTAGAGTTTTATTAATTGTAGTCACGGACTGACTGTAGTAGATGTTGGGTTTTGAAACGCAGCAACGCGGTGTCATTCAGAAATGGCAGCGATTATACCTTTTAGGTTAATACAAAAACGTAGATTATTATTTAAATACAAGAAAAATCAGTATAGTCTGAATCTCTCACATTGTAAATTTAGTTCTGGAACTAAGCCTCCGGATCAACCTGAAGTTCGAGTTCCATTAACCAGCGGGTAAGCAAAACATCCGAAACCTGAACATGTGACATAACCTAGAGCCTAGCTTCACCGCCGAAAACTATACTTCTGATATACAAATCGCCGGCTACAATAAAGAAGTTGAATTATTTTCAGAAATAGATTAACTATCTCGACGGGTCAATATGCAAAAATGGCAGACGGATGTGCGGTGGCAACGATAGGCGAAACTGCAGTCATGGTTACGACTGTCAGTAAAACGCGAGCCTCTTATAATTCGTTTCTTCCGTTGGTTGTAGACTACAGACAGAAAGCAGCGGCGGCTGGTCGTATTCCGACTAACTTTTTCCGCAGAGAATTGGGACCGAGCGAACACGAAATTCTAACTAGTCGTTTAATAGATCGATCATTGCGCCCTTTATTCCCCAATCATTATCGTTACGACACTCAAGTAATGTGCAACATGTTAGCAATCGACGGAGTAAACGATCCTGATGTTATATCAATAAATGCTGCATCCGCGGCTTTATCTTTATCCGACATTCCTTGGAACGGACCTGTCGGTGCAGTCAGAGTAGGCCTGATCGATCAAGACGTAATAATAAACCCAACAAGAAAGGAAATACAAAAGAGTGATTTGAACCTCATAGTTACCGCGAGGCAAGGCAACCTCGTAGTAATGCTCGAAGGCTCTGCGAACAACATACTTCAGCAAGATTTTTGCAAAGCGCTTAAAATTGGCGTCAAAGAATGCCAGATTATTGTACAGAGTATATCACAGCTGCAACAACAATATGGGAAGGCTAAACGGACGATAGAACCCGCCGCCTTAACTTGTTCCGATGTTATCGAATCAATCAGATCTCTCTCGGAAATGAGATTACGAGAAATATTCCGCGACCCTAATCACGATAAGCTTTCGCGTGACAATGCAGTTACCAGTGTAAAAACAGATGTCATAGAGAAAATGAGACAAAACCACCCTGATACTGACTCTGCTCTGGTGTCCGATGAATTTTCTCTAATCAGCAAGGATGTATTCCGATCTCTCATTTTCGAGGATAATTTAAGGTATTTCCGATTGATGATCAGGAATTTCATTTTTATAATATAGAAACGTGATTTCTAGTTTAGTTTTTTGATTAGGCTTGAAGTGTCACTCACTCGTCGGTATCTTATTCACCAGGTGTGACGGGCGGGGCCCGGAAGAGCTCAGAGATATATCGTGCAAAGTTAATCTGCACAATCCGCTCCATGGGTCGGCGATATTCCAAAGAGGGCAGACACAAGTATTTTGTACAGTTACTCTCGACTCTCCAGAAAGTGCGCTGAAGATGGATACTATATCGATGCTAACGAGGTAAGTGAAACCCGGAAAGTATGGGGAAAGCATTATGATTGCCAAACTTTTACCATATTATTATCGTTCGGCGTAGATTTGGGGAAATAAAAACGTTTTGTCCTTATTCCATCAATTATCCATTTCAGCGGTATAAAAGCCAAGAACTTTTTTCTCCATTACGAGTTCCCTCCATTCGCAACTAATGAAACCGGCCGAACAGGACCTATTGGGCGAAGAGAGGTCGGTCATGGCGCTCTAGCTGAACGAGGGCTACGTGCAGTTCTTCCCGAAGACTATCCGTTTACGATAAGGCTAACCAGCGAGGTATTAGAGTCAAACGGTAAGTGGAGTTTATCTGAAAAATTATTCACAGATTTCACTGTTTTCATTTTGTGTACTTTGTATTATAGAGATGCATTGAAGTAATATGAAACTTTTGACATCTGTAACACAGATTGAAAATGGTCGTTATTACATATGCTGGCACCACTATATCGTGAATTTTTTTTCGAAGGCTCTTCATCGATGGCTTCTGTCTGTGGCGGAAGTTTGGCTTTAATGGACGCTGGAGTTCCAATAGCATCAGCGGCTGCAGGCGTCGCTATGGGATTGGTTACAAAATATGACAGTGAAAATCAAATAAGTGACTACAGAATCCTCACAGATTTATTGGTATGATCTTCTCCGTGGAATATATGCCTATGGTTCCATAGTTTATTTTCATGAATTGTGTTTTTGTATTCGAAATTGTCGTATCATTTGATCAAACGACCTCACAAAATGTTATCTGTATAAATTACAGGGAATTGAAGACTACATGGGTGATATGGACTTCAAACTAGCGGGTACAAAGAAAGGGATTACGGCTGTGCAAGCGGATATAAAAATCTCTGGACTTCCTTTAAAAATTATAATGGAAACCTTGCAGTTTGGCCATAACGCGAAATCACGTATAATCGACATTATGAATACAGCAATCGCGAAACCCAGATTGGAAAAGAAAGCAAACATGCCTGTATCAGACACCCTCGAGGTCCCTGTGCACAAGCGCGCGAAATTTGTTGGAATCGGTGGGGCTAATCTGAAGAAAATTCTAGTCGAAACGGGAGTTCAGGTACTATTTTCTATCCCGTGTTTGATGGTATTTATTTAATTCAAAATCGCAAGGAGTATCGAGTACCAAGTATAAATTTGAATTATTTTACATGACGGATTGCAGATAAGCCAAGTAGACGATACATTATTCTCATTATTTGGTCCCAACCAAACGGCGATGGATGAAGCGAGAGAAATAATCGATAAGATTTTAGCTACAGAACGTGAGCCGACATTAGAATTTGGAGCAATTTATACCGCTAAGATAGTAGAAATTAGAGAAATAGGGGTGATGGTAACGCTGTACCCAACGATGAATCCGACATTGCTGCACAACTCGCAACTAGATCAACGTAAAGTGAATCATCCGAGTGCCCTTGGTCTGGAAACTGGTCAAGAATTACATGTTAAATATTTCGGTCGTGATCCCGCATCAGGAACCATGCGATTATCGAGAAAAGTTTTACAAAGTAGTGGCACTGCTCCTGTGAGAACCTTCAAGGCGCCATAGGTCCAAGGAATTTCCATTCACAATATAGATCAGCGTGTTGGAATGACAGAAGTGATGGGAATTAACCGTGAAATTCTATTTTCGATTTTTATTGTATAAAAATCTGTTGTATATTGTGCCTGATAATTGGAGCTCTGTTCATTACCAATATGTATACTGTATGTTGTAAATAGTACGACTTTATGTCTTGATATTTTTACACAGTAATCTTCGTTCTCAAAGTACGCACTTTGACAGTGTTACTGTAACAGTCACGCACTTCGATAGGTAAGATTAATTATATTTGAGCGAAACTGACTGACTTAGCGAGGCGAGATATTCTCAACTTTAGGCTTAAAACAAATAAAAAAAAAATAAAGAACGAGATCAAAGAAACTTTCTAATAAATATTGACATCGAACAATTCTAAAGAATTTACCCAAGTACAACCATACAACGTTCCTCTTTAGTGCATAATTTATGTTATTGTTACCTCGATAATTCAAATCTATACTATACTCTCTATCGATAGCACATATATTTAGTTATTGTGGAAGTGATTGAGAACTAGAATCGCTAACACGACTAAATCAAAGAGAGTTCAGCCATTACTTTGAGTTATTTGTCTAGGTTGCGTTCACAAAGTTTACTCTTTGAACCATAGTTGACTAGAGTTAACTCACTTCCAGCACTCGTTGAGTTTCCCAATGGTAATAGAGTTAACTCTAGTTAACTCTGAGTTAAAGAGTGAACTTTGTGACCGCAACCCTAGTCAACCTACACGAATTTATTTATCTTCCATGTGCTTGGTTTATTTTTAGGCAGTAGAGCAGCTATGGAAATTGTCGATAGACAGGAATAAGTTTGCCAAACATCCGTTTTTTTTCTTATTATGGGTGATGGATAGGTGGATATATAATTCACTTTGTTATGTCCGCACATCTTGAAGTCCATTTTCTCTCATGGAATTGCCTATCGATAGGCCCGGTATTTTGTAAATAAACATATCGTAAATCAGAATGAGAATAGAGTAACTACATTCATTACAAATGCTTGTCAATTTGAAGAAAAACAATTCTAGTCACAGGGACCAGTTCACTATATCTGCTGGGACGCCGCATTGATATTATACAACGCATGAAAAATCGAGGAATTCTAGTACAATGAGTTTCGGAAAATCTGTTGCGATTACTTATGTTTAGATAAGAATTCACTTCGATTCTATCGGTCAAGTAATATTTGTGATGTTTGAGTGGTCATACGTTGTGTTATAGAGAGTGATAGTCCTGCATCACTGTATACATCGTCCTTCTAGTTTATGTTCTAATTTCTGGTTATCTTCGATCATCAACTTGGGGAACAAGTTTCTCAGATTGCAGATCCATCATCAAACTTCCTCCGACGCCAATTGCGCTTAATTGATTCGGAGAAATGGCACTCGTTGCTAATGTTTGAGTACCTATAAACCGTAGGTCGAGTGATGTGCGAAAATTGTGGCTGTTTCTTCCAAAAGCTCGTGCCCGCGTGCCACTTCGATTTTCAGTTCGAACTGTTACTCATAGAATTGGTGCTTGTGGCGTGAAATCGAAATGACCCTCGGGGACTTCAATTTACCTATTATTAGATTTTAAACAGGATAGAGTACATCGTACAATTATAGACCAGTATATTCATGCTTGTAAATCAAATTCATTTTGTGCAAATACAGAGAAATAGTGAGTTGAATTCCAGAGTAAATCTGATTACATGTTTCATCCCACGCTTTCGAATTATTCAACTTCCTATTCTTTCGTCCAGTTGATAATTCGAAAGTGAAAGCATTGTACTTCATGGAAGGGATGCTGGACTTCTCTTCCTCGTTCGTCAGGGATTTCCGCGTATTTTTTTCTAAAATCATATAATTCTCTAGTTTTCTATTATTCTTTGTACCTTGGCATACATGTAGACTGAGGACAGGTTTTTCGAATTTGATTTTTTTCCATTTTTCGAATCTGACGAAACGTTCATCATTCAACTCGTTACCCCCCATTCGTGCCATATTCTCAGCCCCAGATATTGTTTGAGGAAGAGAGTAATCGCAATCGTTTTTCTTCGAGGCTGTCGGTTCTGCAACAAAAATGTTCCTGGACATTTTCCTCGAGTTGTTATATTGCCAGAAGTTCTACCAAACGTACTTTGCTCAAGTACCGATGCAAGGTACATACAAACGTCCGTCAAATTCACCGATACATATCTGCATATTTATTGACGCTATTGAATCTAGTACTAGCGAATGTTTTTGAGATTAGAACGCGCCTCCGCGACATGCAATAACACCTCTTGCACCTTCTAGGGTTGGCAAATAAGGAGGACCTTCTGTGATTTGATCGGACGGTGAATGATTATCGGAAAGAATCGATACTACGAGTGAATGCAAGGGATCTCTAACTATATTCCATGATTCCGCATCCGACTTACTTATTAATGAATAAGATCGAGCCACAGGAAAATCATGTATTATCCCCTCGAGTCTTGTGCTCCTAAGCCCATCGTCAGCGAATACCCCCAATGGTATAATCTCTATTTTTTTTGAATCTGCGATTCTGGTTGTGTCATTGGATGCGGCAGATTTCTCTCCAGTTTCCTTTTCTAATGGAGAATTTTCTGCTGACATAGGAAAAAAATTCGATTGTGTCGATGTTGATACATTTTCGCCAGCTAGTACCGCCTTCGACGTCATTAATCTGCTTCGTTCAGTATCGTCTGGTTCGGTTTTACTCCTTAACGATCTTTCAAACCTCGTCACGGCGGTTCTCATGCTCCCCAAAGCTTCCGGCGAGAAGTATTAAGTATATACCGAATACTGAAATCAGGTTCTTTCATTTTCCGACAACTTTTATAATTCTATCAGGTCGAATTATTAGTAGGAAAGGTGTCTGTGGAGTTGGCGTCTCATTTTTGAAAATTCGATTTTTTTTTTTTTTAGAGAGTTCTGAGATCCGTCCGAAGTTGGGTTGGGTTGGGTTGGGTTGGGTTGGGTTGGGTCAGGTCAGATTCATATCATTTCTTCGTTTCAATTTTTGTTCACTACTATCGCTATTCGTTTGCACACTATTAGTATATGGTATACCTAATACTAAATTCAGGTTCTTTCATTTTCCAACAATTTTTATAATTCTATCAGGTCGAATTATTAGTAGGAAAGTGGTCTGTGGAGATGGCGTGTCATTTTTGAAAATTCGATTTTTTTTTTCGAGAGTTCTGAGATCCTTCCGAATAGTTCTGGAGTTTGTGATAGGTTTGAAGAATAGTTCCGGTTGTTCCTTTAAAAAAAAAAAAAACAGTGCTGTTTTTAGACTCGGAACTGAAACTCTCCTTTAAACCTATGAGAAACTCCGAAACTATTTGAAAGAATTTCAGAACTCTCGATAAAAAATATATATGAAAAATGAGGCGCCAACCTTACAGACACACAGGACGGAGAACTTTTGTTGCGTTCAATAATTTTTAAATGATAACGATTTTTTCTCTTCATCTTCTTCATATCGCAGAACATCACGCACGAAACAGCAGAAGAGATCCTGACGCTCAGAATAACCGTGAGAAGCCGAAGAATGTATCGCACCTTTTATTTATTTATCGCAGTCGCAGTCAAATATATATAATTGTGAGTATCAAATAATTCTATAGATTTCGGAACGCACATCGCGGCTGTTTTATGTTTCATTTGTTTTTACGCTTTTCATTTGCCTTCTCTATTTGTAAATGTTGAAATCCAATTTCAATTCTAATAATGAGTACTCTGTAATGAAATTAGTATTCGAATAGAATACCAAAACTACTGCTCATTCGGAAATGATTCTGTGGCCAAACAACTTCTTTTTTTTTCCTAACTCTATCATCTCGAGTATATGAGGATTCTTCAAGACATTTTCATTACATCTGAAAAATCTGGTCATTTCCTTGTTTCTATCTCTCATAACAATGCTTCCACGATAATAATCTTACCTTATTCTTCTTATGTTCGCAGTTCAAAGGAAATTCCAAAAACACGGAATATATATAGACCAATCACAATATACCTGGATACCCGAATAAATCGAAAAACAACCAATGTCACCGAGACTCATAATCATGAAAATCCTACCTTCTGGAACAATCGCACACCAGGTCAATCAGTATAACTAAGACCTGCTTCTGAGTTATGTATCATCATTTCTTCGTTTCATTTTTGTTTATTACTTTCGCGATTCGTTTGCACATTATGAGTACATGGTATGCCTAATACTGAAATCAGGTTCTTTCATTTTCCGACAACTTTTATAATTCTATCGGGTCGAATTATTAGTAGGAAAGGTGTCTGTGGAGTTGGCGTCTCATTTTTGAAAATTCGATTTTTTTTTTTTCTAGAGAGTTCTCAGATCCTTCGGAAGTTGGGTTGGGTTGGGTTGGGTTGGGTTGGGTCAGGTCAGATTCATATCATTTCTTCGTTTCACTTTTTATTTATAATTTATTTATCGCAGTCACAGTCAAATATATATAATTCTGAGTATCAAATAATTCTATAGATTTCGGAACGCACATCGCGGCTGTTTTATGTTTCATTTGTTTTTACGCTTTTCATTCGCCTTCTCTATTTGTAAATGTTGAAATCCAATTTCAATTCTAATAATGAGTACTTTGTAATGGAATTAGAATTCGAATAGAATACTATAACCACTGCTTATTCGCAAATGATTCTGTGGCCAAATAACATTTTTTTTTTCTTAACTCTATCGTCTCGAGTATATGAGAATTCTTCCATACATTTTCATTACATCTGAAAAATCTGGTCATTTCCTTGTTTCTATCTCTTATAACAATGCTTCCACGATAATAATCTAACCTTATTTTTCTTATGTTCACAGTTCATAGAAAATTCCAAAAACACGGAATATATATAGACCAATCACAATATACCTGGATACCCGAATAAATCGAAAAACAACCAACGTCACCGAGACTCATAATCATGAAAATCCGACTTTCTGGAACAATCGCACACCAGGTCAATCAGTATAACTAAAACCTGCTTTTGAGTTATGTATCATCATTTCTTCGTTTCATTTTTGTTTATTACTTTCGCTATTCGTTTGCACATTATCAGTACATGATTCGTACTAATAAGGCGTTTTGTAGTCTCAAGGAATCCTTCTGGCTGACAGAAATGTTGGAAAATAGTATTTCAGGTGATTGATGTTTGCTACGAAATCCTTCCACCACGAATTGCTCTCCCTGATGTAATGTCGACCGTCTCGATCGTGTCCGAAAATGCAGTCGTTTTTGGCGATTGTCTACCACAAACCTCGATTGTTGGAAAATATCGAAACACCGACACAAACTGATCATGACAATCCCGCACCAATACTCACGCTTCGTCTGAGTTGAGTTGATTTTTCTCAGACTGTTCTCCAATGAGTTTTTTCGGTGCAGAGAATTCCCGAGGATTTTGAATCGTATTCAGAAAAGGGTTCTCCTCTGAGGGTGGTGGTACGTGAACGTGGGCAGCGACTATTCTCACTCCCCGATCTTTTTCTTTCGTTGATGGTCCATCCTTATATTTTATCGCAGAAGGGGAGGGATCTGGTTGTGGATGATTGGTAGTCCCATGCTTTTCAGCCAATGCTTGGTCGCATGTCATTTTTAAACGGGGTAATTTTTCGAAGATGCACGGGTCCAGCCGGCTCAAAAACGCCTCGTCCTTAGATTTCAGAGTGCATGGCTTAGTAGGACATCCTTTGGGCGGTTCAACCCTGAAATCACACAATATAAGTGTCGTTGTTAACATGCTCGGGCCGGAGATTAGATTCGGCGGAACAATGTAGCTACGGATAACACGGGTACGCGTGGAGTACCGGCAGCTGTTGAATGTTCGTGCCGAAGCGATACAATTAGGTTCATGAGTTCCTTTTTTGCGCGTACTATACTATAACTTATCACATAATTTCGTCCTGTGCCTGAGTGAATGTTCAAATACTCACTTCTTCTCTTTTCTGAAAGCACGGAAACAAGTTATTAATATTGGTTTATATCGTTTCGGACAGGTTGAATATCCTGGACGTGAAAATTTCATACCGAGGTGCTGGCTCCTTCACCGGGCAGCTCGGGATATTACACAATTGTCCTTTGTCCATAAACTCCCTGACCTTTGCCTTCTGCGTAACTATAGGGCATTCTGGTAAGTCGCAGACAGTTGATTTGTTCGCCTTTTCCGGTCCTCTGTGGGCGCGATCGTTCTTCTGTGACATTGGCAATTCGCACTGCACTCCTTTCGACTGTTTTGCTTTCGCTGATGCATTGCAGTTATCATCATTGTCTTTTTCGGCTTGCTTCATTCGCTTCAATGTCTTTTTTTCTTTTTTGGTCAACTTGCAGGATGAATCGTGACCTGCGAAGCTGGGTTTTCAAAGAACGATTACGTTTCTCTGAACAGCTGTGATTCTGAAGCATCGATCTACTTACGTGCTCATCAAAGCTGCCCTGAAACAAAATCAAAATCATATCCCATCAGGAACCGTTACACTAATTCCACAAGTGTTCATAGTAACGTACCCGAGGATCGCCAGGGGATTTTTTCTCTTCTTTCCACAGGACTTTTTCATAGCTTTCTTAGCTTCTTTGACTACAGCTTTTTTCAGAGTAACTGGACACTCCGGGGCCATGCACAGTCTTTCTATCTGCTTTGGGACACGGGCAGGACATTCGGGGTAATCGCATATGCCATTTCCTGCATCAGAAGACGGTGACGTTCTGGGGTGCTGTGATTTTTCAGAAGGTGCCGGTGGGTCGGGAGATACCGATGGTCCCGGAGCTGGTTGTGGCGGTGCATGCACAGGCGCTGGCACAGGCGCTGGCACTGGCGGTGGCACTGGCGCTGGCGGTGGTACAGGAGGGGGCATCTTTCCGTCGGTTGGTGACGCAGGAGGAGCGGAAGGTTCATGGTGGGATTGCTCGGCAGCGGCCGGATGTCTGCTTTCTCCTTTAGGTCCTTTCTCCCTGGCAGCTTTCGGACCTCCAGCGACTTCCGTTGACGGGAGTTCCCCCCACAGCTGGTTCGCTTTCTCTGTTTGTGAGGCAGACTTGGCCTTGTTACGTTTAACTTTTCCACGCTGGACGATTATCACATTCTCTCGATTGAAGGGATTCGTTGGGGCGAGAGTATTGAATGGGGACGTTGATTTGTTTTTACTGAAAACAATAGAATGAGTGCTGTTACGCTAGCCAAGAGGTTGGAAAGCCGCTCTTTTTCGAGATTTCAACTTTATTTGAGTTATTTCCGGTCCCGACTCTATCTCATGCGCATGCCAAACTTTGGAGTTTGTTTCACCGATTTCAGACTCGTATCTTGTTGGGATTTTAGTTATTCTCATCAAGAGGAGCGTTAAGTTTTTCGAGTTTACCTGGGAATGAGTATTCCTTGATTTTCTGCTGCTAACTGAAACATTTTCCAAATGATTGAACCACCAACAAACTTATTGAACTGGTTAGCGTATCATTCGATTGTTACGTTACAAGAGGTAAATTATCCTCTGCCGACCAAGTTGCGAGCATGAGCTTACGATATTTCCTGCAGCGTCCCGTGTCGTATGCTCTTTCCTTGATCGAATAAGTGATGATGAACTCCTTTGGCTGTTGATACTGTCAGCTGTGCTATAAGCAGAGAAGATAAATAGAAGATAAATGGATACAAGTAGACTTGCAATAAAATTATGTGGCCGGGAAACTTCTCAATAACGTAGAAATGATGAAAAAAACAATCTTGCAATCTGAGATAAACCTTGCTGCGGCCAGCGCATGACGAGCTCCAACATTATCGGAACAAAAAAAAAACAAAACAAAAAAACAGAAAATTCATTTCACACTTTCACGCAGTGACTATTGCAACTTCAGAGAGTGAGATATCTGACGTAGCTCCGACCTACTGAACATTCATGTGGATTTGAAACATTTACTGAATTTACTCAGATATTATGTAACGAAAAACGTGGGAAGGAAAAGTCACGATGTGTGTACAGAGATGAGCATTACATCGAAGAGACATTTTTAGAGGATACCTACTAGTTTTATACGAAGAACGGAAACCGTCCCGATTACTTACTTGTCGTCCGTGTCAACTACTGGAGAGGCTGTTTTACTTTCCTTCCATTTCTTCCAAGACTTCTCTTTGACTCCAGGCATATTTCAGAGTGTTAACGTAATCTCTGCTGCTCTACGTCTTCATCGCACATACATATAACTTTTGATTTTGGGACCGAGAGGGAATTTGTTTTCTTCAATTAATCCATTCAAGTTGTTCAGAATTTCGACCAGATGCGAAGCTCGTTTGATATATCGATCAGATAATTTAGTAGTCTGCCAAATCTGCAGTCTGCAGTCAGTTATTCGACCATTAGGTAGCAACTTCAGTCATGTCGGAGTTTTCCACGTTTCATAAATTCCTTTTGATTATACTCCGAAGATATAGTATACGCATTTCCGTCGCAACGTGGGTCATTCAACCGAAAGACTTTAATTCTTTGGACCAAGTTCGAAGATTCCCTTTCGCGGCGTTGTTAGATTTACGAACTTAATTGGTATAGTTTCAGAAGCTTATAGGCCAGACGCATACTCGGTGAAGATTTAATGACTATATCAGCAAGTTTCATTACCTCGTTCATCAACTTCCCAAATCGATATTCTAGTTGTACCACACCGGTTCTTAACTTTCTGAACGGTATGAAACCTATTCGCTTTACGGAAGGAAACAACTCGTTGTTGCCTCGCTTTGGCGAATGAGATGTCGGCATCTTTTTCCGACCTTTGTCTCTTATTGGCGATTCACAATTTTTTTTTCGTCTTCTCATAGTCGCGTAAGTTTAGGTTATCGAAAATAGAACTTCCGAAGGATATTGAGACCGTAGGAGATTCATTGCCCTCGGATATCTCTGCAGATTCTGAAGACTTTGCATTTTCACGAGGCGTGATGCAGTATTTTTTGCGCGAGTTGATCGGCTCGTCGATAATAGGTGCGGAAATTTGTGTTTCTTTTGATTGTTCGGCGTTGATAAGATCTTTTCGGATACTCTTTGTTCTGTTCAGGATTGTCTTCAAAGTACTGTACGCTTTTTGTAGCGACGGAATTGAGTCATTTGAAATTTGGTCTGCGACGCAGATTTTTGCAGACATGTCAATTTTTTCGTAATCAACGCTTTTGCAAAATTCGCTCCTCTTACAACGTGCTTCGTTCTGATTAAACTTTCCTCTATCGCAGGTCGCTCGATCCTGTTCACCGTCAGAGCATGAAGCTGTTTGCTCGCAGTTTTTCTTTCTCCTCGACGTGAGAAATTCTTGTCCTTGATTTAAAAAGCGCTTGAGATCGTCAGTGAAGCAAGGATTCCGGTCTGACGAATCGCTGATTACTTTTTCAGGAGCACAGGGAATCTTTAGTTTCTCTGAAACATTATTGCGTTGCATTATTTCTTCCTCCGTCTTCGTCCCAGAATTCAGAGAGCCTTCGCACAGCCTTTTAAATTCTACACTATTACATTCAGATTTCGTATATTTTTCAGACTTCGCTTCAGGGATCGCAGAATCCTCAATCTTAGTAATTGCTTTCTCCGATCTGATCTCAGTATCCTCCTCCACGCTGCAGTGAATTCCTTGGTTTTTTATATTTTTTGCTTCCGTTGAGCTTTCGCCGGCATAACTTGAATATGATGCGCTCCTATCTTCACATGGAGGGGATTCTGGACGTAGGACCTCCGCAAGAGCTGTTTGTTTCTTTTTTTCATCAGAGTCCGAACTTGTTCGAGAAGATAATGATGGTTTTCGATCTTCCCTGCGACACGAAGACCCTCGGGATTTACAAGAAAGTCTTTCGTGGCTTGGTTCTTTGCCGGAAGGGCAAATGGAGTATTCGTCGATCGAAATTTTCATTGGCAAGGCTCCTTTCTCTGCTGTGGGATTTTTCTCAACATTATCATTCGTTAGATCGCGTTTGCACGATCGCGAACTTTGTTTCTCGATACGTGTGGCTTCATCTGAATTCTCTGCAGTTAAGCGTAACTCGACGTTTCTGTCGTGATTCACGTTTCTCTTGCAAGACGTCGATTCGCACGCTTCTGGCTTATGCACTCCGACTGTGAGAGATGTCCCAGTCACGTGAATTTCATCAACACCGGAATCTTCCGTAGCCCTTTCATCGCTGCTTGTGATGTGAGAACTCGCAGGCAATGTTCTCGCTAAGTTTCCAGTCCTATCTGCATTAGTAATTCCAGCAGTCTTAGTGATCTTGCCGGTGCTTTCTTCAATGTTTCTTGATTTTTCATCGCTTTTATTATTCTTAGAAGTCTTTTTCGCGTCGGTCTTATTGCCTTCTGATGACTTTGAAACTTTTGATTCACTTCGAGTCGTCGCGGTACCTGATCTCCGTAATTGCTCATCCGTCGATGTGGAAGTTCGATTTAAATTAGAATTTTCCTCAGCCGCTGACTGTAAATCACGGCGAATCTCGTTGTTATATTTCTCTTCCGTTCGCGGGTTCGCGAATAAATCTGCATTCATCGTGACATGTTCCTGCGTTGGGCTACTTGTATCTATTTCAGAATCGATTTGCGTTAAAAGTTTTAGGGGTGGTAACGGCTTATAGTTTCCATTTTTTTCACTCGCTATCTCCGACTTTGGTCGTTTTTCCTTAGTCTGTTTATTCTCTTTCGACTCCTTTGCGGATGCAATATTGAGATTCCTACCATCCCCACTCCGTGTGCCGTTGCTTTGAAGTCTCGATGATTTACTAGACCTACGACGTTCACCTGCTTCCGCTACTCCAGTAGTACGACTAGTACCCTGGCCGCCAGCACTGTTCGTAATGTTTTGCTCCTTGACGCTCGACATCTCTACTTGTAGAATTCGTACCTCTGTATTTGCGTTATCGAAGATATACACAGGGATCTTCAATTCTTTCTGCCTCTCCCTATCTCTCCCGTCGCATGTATCGGTCGATCTCGTAAGTCTATTTGAAGGTTCACTCTCCGCACTCTGCGCAAATTTCTCAGCCTCTCTTACTGTTCCCTTTTCATCGGTGGCACTGTTGGCTGTTCCACTATTCGCTTTCTTCGACGAACTTTCATGCGAGCTCTTTTTGAGCTTCACGCTCGAATTTTCAAGAGCTTGCGTAGCGGAAAGCGAGACACGCTCAGGAGTTTGACTTTTTATCAACGGCCTTGACTTTTTAGGAATTTTCGACGGTGGAATTCGCATTTCGTGACTCACAGAACATTTTTCACCGAGCATTTGCATGGATGAAACACGATCGCTGATCGGAGTAGCCACGGATTCTTTGGAAAAACTTGCATCAGCGAGAGTGACATTTTGGACCAAATGATTCTTTGCATCATTATCAAAAACGCTTCCACCCCGAGTGTATTGACAACGAGTCGTTCTAGTTACGATGCGATTATCTTTCTCGAAAGTGTTTCGCTCCGTGCTTTCATCATCCTTGATTACAAGTGTTCGAGTGCATTCCATTTGTTTTACATTCTCAATTCGTTGGAAAGGCTTACGAGC
Organism: Phymatocera aterrima; assembly: GCA_963170745.1. Taxonomy (NCBI): domain Eukaryota; kingdom Metazoa; phylum Arthropoda; class Insecta; order Hymenoptera; family Tenthredinidae; genus Phymatocera; species Phymatocera aterrima. The sequence goes on from OY720663.1 coordinate 8,985,557, forward strand.
TTTTGTACGACTTTTTTCCAATACGCTACCGTCGCGTTTTACGTTTCCCTTTTTCACTTTCACGTATTCATTGTTGCGAACTTCGCACCTCGAGGGGAGAATACTTCTCCTCTGGGAATAGCACGTATTCACTATATTTCTCGGTTCTGGTATTGTCACGGTTAAATCCGTCCCACGTGATTTTATCCAGCTGCTCCGTTTTTCGGGACTGCCGATTCTCGCGTGCTCTCCATCTAATTTCCCGCTTTCACTAAAATCATCATTCACGGCTTGATCTTGGCAGCTTCGCTCATCAGTACAACCAACTTTTTTTTCATCACTCCTGGCTTCTGCTGCCACCAACGAAGTCGAGCAATCATTACCTTCCGAAGGACTTGCCGCGGCAGTACTTTGCCTTTGGCAGAAATCGGCATCCTTCGATATTCCTAGCGCCTTTTCGGCTTCCGATTCAATCAAGTCCGTGCGAAGATATGTTTCGTTCCCGCAGACTGTGCTTCCACGCTCCCCATGAGCTTCCTGCGAAAATGGAGAGAATACCTTTCCTACGTTTTGTTCAGCTTTCCGGATATCTTCACTCGCTGAAATTCCCCGTGGATGAACCCAGCATGCACCATCTTCACAGAACGACCCCACGCATTCCTCACAGTCTACCCTAATTCGCATTGCGTTCTCCGGATGCTTTCGTGTACTGGTGTTGCCATTTTGTTCTGGAAGTGGATCATCGTGCGGAGACGTCGACTGCGGGTAAGACACTTCGGAATCTCGGCTCGAGACTTTGATTTCAGAATTTTTGATAACCTTGGTGATGCTGTTCCGTTCAGTTTTTTTACTCTCAGACGCACCATTGTTCATCTCTTCCCCTACAGTAGTCAGGGTCGGCTTGTGTTCTGCAATAGATTTCGTTTTTCGGCAATGTGCTGATCCCGGAAAATCATCGGTGCAAGTCTCACGATCATGTAACGTCTTCACGCGAATATCTTCACCAGCTATTACAAACGCCCTTTGCATTCCTTCCGCCAAGCATTGCGGGAATTCTCGACATGCCAATTGCGAACTCTTGTATCCAATTTCATTTTGACCGTGAACTCTGCAGGAACATTTCTTTGGACTTGAGATTTTTGTACATCGTCCCGCTCGTATCTCTGACTTTGCCTCCCGCTTTCTTTGATGCAATGCACTGCAGCAAAGCTCTTTCAATTCCTGTCGATAAGTACGTTTATCGATCACCTGCTCAACTCCCGGCTCCACGAAACTTCGGACCTTCGAGGCTCCGCAGCTTTCGCAACCCTGGCATTCCATTTCCCGAGTTGATTCATTTTCAAATTTACTTGAACGATCATTAGTCATTGTTTGACTTACTTTTTCACACAAATCTTTTACATTTTCATCAAGACTATCTTCAGCCACAAACGTTTGCCCACTTTTCCGGTACAGAAGCTTTTTTTTTCCGCTAGGAAAATCCCTTGTTATTTTTCTTTCACCAGGAACGTCCGGAAAGTCAAGAGTGCAGCAGACCGGTGACATATTTTGTTCCGAGGAGCCGCAAACTACTTCTCTCCTTCCCGACTCATTTCCAATGTATCTCGGGCGTTTTATAGATTTGTTTCTGTGTTTATAAATGCTAGTGGTCGCATATTTACGTGATATAGTATTGGTCTTGTGCTCGAGAGCGCATTTCTTTTCAAGCTGCTCTCTCTTGCCCCTACTTCTTCCATCTACTGTGTTACGAGGACATCGCTTCTCGTTGCAAGCTTCTTTGACGTTTCCATGCTTATTAAGGAGCTTCATGATTAAATTGGAAAAAAATATGTGCTCCGTGGAAGTTTTTTTCTCGACCGGATGTGTTTTTCTTGAACTTCTCTTTGCGGCGCTTCCTCTTGACTTTAGACACGGTTTCGGTGAGCGAGATTTTGCCGCCCCCACCCTTTTTCCTAAATTCTCGCTCGACAGCTCTGCACTCCGTTCCTGGATGGTTTCGAGTTTTTTCTCTTTATCATTGAACATTTTTACGCAAATTTGACTATGCAATTTACTTCTAGTATTGGCTAGTTGCGCACCAGGAATAATGTCGAAGCACAATGTCTCTTCCGTGGTCTCCGGCGTCTGCGAAATGGTATACTTCTTCAGCAGCAAACGTCCTTTTTTTGTTGCGGGTAATGAGCTGTCGACCTCACGAGAAATTTCTAATCTATCCTCGTCCCTATCCGATACTTTTTCATACTTTACTTTACTGTCAATCGCGCAACATTGCATGACTTTTTCGTTTCGCGGACTGAAAAGTTTCTCCGATAAAATCGCCGGCCAGTTTGACGATCGGGGGGAAGTCTTCCCTCGTTTCTTACTCTCAGAAAACGACGAACTTGTCCTATTTCTCGCCCCACAATTCGACCAAGGCTCGCGTGGCTCTGATCTTCGCGAATGAACAACGTCTGAATAATTCGCGGACTCGTTCAACCGCGCACAATCGTCTTTCCGATATGGAGTGCACTTGGAGTTTATTTTTTCACGAGTTACGTTACTTTTTTCCGATTTTCGAAGGCACCTTCTACACCGGACGTCGTCCTGGAAGGATTGAGATGCCCGTGAATAACAGGGCTCGACTTGGCTCGATTTTTCAACAAAAACTTTGTCCGCCTCCGTGTTTTTGTCCCAGCCGTGATCCGCTAACGAGCTCACCCGCGACTCAACCGACTTCTTGTTGCTCTGATCTCTTGAGCTTGGTTTAGAAGTATTCTTGGGAATTGGCTGGGATCTGTTTAGCCTGGAGTCGTCATTGCAAATGGTGCGTTCGCTGTCTCTTGATGCTTCACAAGTGGCGCGTGGACCGAAAAGTTTATCAGACAAAGTTACAGGCAGGTTCATCATGAAGTTGGAACACCTAGCCTGCCAAGATGGCTCTGGCTCCGTCTGCTGCAGAGTGTGTCTCTTCTTCACCTTCAGCGATTTGACAACAAATGTTCTCGCGGTACAACCGGAGTCTGAGCTAAAGACAGAGCTGCAGTCTTCCCTTGAATTACTGCAAGGTAGATAATCTTGGTGCGAATGATCTGATTTCGTTATCTTCTCACTGCAAGTTCTTGAGTCCGCGGGAGCGTCGTGGAGCTCGATCGAACGGTCGGCGCAACTCGAAAAATGGTCCTGCGTCGCTATTTGGCGGCCTTTATATCGTGGGATCTCTGGGCAGGCTGGTTGTTGTCTACTTTCTTGCTTTCTATTTTGTAATTGACGAATTACAGCTGTTCAGAAATTTTTGCCAAGCTATCTAATATTCAGAATGTGCAAGACTCGAACTGAGAAATTCGTAAGTGAGTCATGAATTGTCTGCGGATGTTTCCAGCTGCTTAGAATTTGTGAACGTTCAGAACGAAAAATATTCGCTTATTATGAAAGGATGAGGTACGTGAGCAGAGTAAGAGGTAAAAGAGCGATCGGAATAAATTGTGTAAAATTATTCAGACGGGATATAGTCGGCGGAGGGGTGCCCTCGGTGGCATGAAAGAAAAAGAACGAACGAAGTCAAAGGAAGAGCAAACGAAATGCATCGTTAATATTCTATCATTCAAACTGAAGGGAGTCTCAAAACGGTGGGCTGTCGAAATTCGTTCACGAAAGAGTGTGCGCACGAGCATTACAATTGGAAAGTTACGCGTGCGCTTGGCATCAGATGAGACTTTTTCTAAACAAGTTTTCTCTTTCGAACAAGATTTAATTCACTCACCTTAAGCCTTGCCCTGCAGCAAAAGGACATTGCGACTTAGAGCAACTTTTAACGAGGTGATTACGAGACACTGTGAAATATTGGACCACAAAATTCTTAGGTGATGTCAGCGACAGACATTCACTAAGGCCACGAGGCTCTAAGCATATCTCGAAGATGCTGTTCAGTCTTCGTTCTTTCGTGATAATTTCGCTAGTGTCAACGGCGTCGAATGTACTTGGCTCGTGAATTCGTTCGCTGATATCCTGCGAGGTGCTATTCTTTAGGATACCGTTCATACAATTCTCCCCCAGATTAGCTTTCAACGGTTTTCTGAAAGGAATATTCGCAATCTTTGGGCTCCGGTTTATGGAGTTTCAATACTACGCTTTCAAAGCAGACGAATTTCAACTCACTTCCCTTCGTACGGTGCGCATGTTCTGGTTCCCGTGGTCCATCCGTAGTTCTGGTAGAACGGTATTTCCACCATCTCTCCAAGGCTCTATGACACATTAGGTATATATTTGGGTGCTAGGTGATGCTCAGGGAGTGAACTCGGTGTGAGTAAAATGAAGATATATTCGCATAAGATAATTCAGAGCAGCTGTTTCACTTTTCGCGGATACATATTTTTGGAAATTTGAAGAAATTTTGACGAGAAAGAAGTTGGTTAGTGGCGTTTTGTGACCGAAAATAGATTGCTGAGCTTGCCGTAAGTCGCGTAGTCGTAATATTTCAGCGCTCGACGCTACGTTCAGAGGACGAATGGCGAGTCTCCTTGGGTATACTAATTCCCCCGAAACCACACGCCAAGAAATTGTTGTTCCGTTATTTACAATTCGAAAAATACTCTCGAAAGTCACGGTGTCTCGCAAGGGTTGAAAATTGTAATATATTCATTCCAGACTACTTGGGGCCACCTCAGGCACAGAAATCCATGAATAGCAAGTGGTGGTTCACCTGAGCCAGTCGAAGTTACTGACCTATTTAAACTTGGCCAAGGGTTGTTTTCTCGTAGCAGGGGGGCGGGATCTGTCCGAATTTCGCAGCGAATTAAAAATCAAACGAAACATCGAATGACCAGGTCAGAATTTGCGAACAATGTTTTTCGAAGATCAAATAATGAGGGGCGAGAGAAGGAGACCTACTCGATGAAATTGCTGAGAATCACGAGTCACGTTATTATCATCATCATCGTCCCCTGAGAGTCATCTATGTGAATAATATTGACATCCAATATAATCACAACGAATCACGAATGAATAGAATAAGGTAAAATAAGTCATTTGTGAAATTCGCCATTTTTTTTCATATTGCGAATGATATTTTCCATGTTCACTGTGTCTGACCCGAGCCTCCCCCGCAGGTAAAACTTATAGAAGCACGTACACGGTCACAGCGGCATTAAGATTCTTGTAATAACATTCAACTGTCGTTTACTTTATGATTAGCGTTAATTATATCCTAAAAAAGTGTCCTTTGCACTTCCTGCGTGGGGGAGACCGGAGCACAGTGAAATTGCGTTGGTATACCAAGTGGTACGAGGTTAATTGAGCCGTTTGTTGCAATGACAATAATTCAAGCCGAATTCCAAGGGAGCGTTACCAGCGGTAATTACGCCATTGGCGTTGAACTCGGTACGCAGAAAAAATGCTTGAATTATGTGTTATTTGAACTGCAATTCGTGATCGACAAGATCCAAAGTAATTGGCCATGACGGCCGATACCTACTACAACGGTACATTGTATCATGAATCGAACTTCTACGCTCCCAGTAAGCTAAGGTCGGAACGGACAGCAACAATATACAATTTAACAGTAGACGCCATGCATCCTAATGGCGATGGTCCTTAAGATGGAAGAGACCACACGCAGACACGACAGCTTACAACGAGATCACCAAGATGGCGATAACAACACTCTAATCCCCAAAAAGCTCGCTAATCTCGATCCCCCCCATTATGAAGTTAGGATAGTAAGCCGGGGTAACGTGGCTTATACCTTTCTGTATGTAATTTCATGTCAATTAGTGTGACAGTAAAGCGTTTCGTATGAGCGTAATCATTTTATAACATCAAGTATATCTTCGTTATCGTTATATAAGCGAGTTATTTCCTTCCATGAATGCGACTATACGATAAAACGAAGGTTAAAAAGTTCCAATGAGCAAATATTGGAAGCTCTTCTGAATCGTTGTACATATTGGGAGAGAATTTGAGTACGAATTTGAAAAAGTATTCGATTTTAAAAAATTTCACAATTTTTCAACCTGAATTTCAGAGACAAACGTCAACACCAGTTCGAGGATCAGCTAATTTACAATATCTATCGGTAAATATCGCGATATAAACATGCGACGATGATAGAGGAAATAAATTCGATAATTTATTCAGGCGGGAATAATACGACAGGTCATAATTATCAATCGGAAAACGGTTAACATTATTCATCACTGATATTGTGAGCTATCTGGTTTTTTTTTTCACTCGCGTTTATGGTGATGAATGAACGTTCGCAGCCTGAGTCTGAGCTGAGCATAAAAATTGATAAATATCGTTAACTACATGACGGTATTAAATATTTTAATCACGAACTGCACTGCAATAACGCAAGCTTTATAAGCTCGTTCAACCGTCTCGGATATAGCAGAATGATCCACAGATTAATTTTAATGTCCTAACGTTATACGGGGTTTATTATACTAGTATTGGCTGAGTTTATATAACCTTTTACTTTATGGACCGATATCTGATGCGATGTGAGAAGAGTGATTTAGATCAATCACATAAAGTCCATGGATAAAACTATTTCGGAAATGATACCCCATCATTTACCGTTCAATCCGCACGCAGGGTGGCTCAATCTCCTATGTATCCACCCGTTGAAAAATCGCTGTCATATTTTTCCAAACGACGTTCGAACGATTGATCACAGAATGAATACGTCATTGCTTGGATACGGGATACAATTAATCTCTGCATTCTGACATGGTGTTATTCTAATAACGCCATTCAGAGGTATTCAAAGTCGTGCGTACTGTCTGGGACCAATTACGTGATGGAAAAAATTGGAGATAGAAAGAAACCCCCGCGATTCGTGGCTCATTGAAAAATATTCCGAGCATTGAGTGCAATTGTACGAGTACTCCCACTCAAGCTCAAGCATTCCATCATTGGTCGTGCATAGACTATAAGACAACTTGCTGTAAGATAAGCGACTTACAGTTTTGAAATACAATTAGTAGCTTCCTGCTCCAGAACACAGCTCTCGGGAACGAAATCACGGTAATGAAGCGTATTGATAAATCGTTTTTCAGTTGGAAACGGAAACAATACAATATATCATGTGGAGGGGATCGGATATGGCACTCCTATCTGTAATTATATTTGGCAGATTCTGTGCAATCTAGATTACCAAATTACCGGCATTTGTCAATGCTAGTGCAATGTATGATTTGGTCGAGCTATGTTGTGTACATACATGGAATACCGAGCAATTGAAGAAAATTTGCATCTACTAATCCGCGATGATGTATGTCAATGTGGGTTGCAGTGCTTGCGCGGAAGGGAAAGAGGCTCAAAATGAAAACCGGGTGTCAGTGCAGCACTTTCGGTTATCCAAAGTATCCAAAGCCGCAGATGGGGCGAGTGTCCATTTACAAGCTAACGCGTGCTGTACAAAGTTCGAAACGTGGGGCGGCCTAATTATACCCAAATAATGGGATTGAACAAAATTGGAGAATCTATAGTCGCTGGACGTAACGATACATTAAACATATCAAGAATCTTTGAGAATTTGTAATTATAGTGACATTGAAGATATTAAGGGCCGGTTCCACAATCCGAGGTTAACCGAGGTTTAAGACCTAAACTTGGTTTAAAGTCAAATTCCGCCAATGACAGACAATCTTTAGCGGTTTAACCGAAATTTAAATCTCAACCTTGGATTGCGGAACTGGCGCTTAGGCATGAATGTGATGGAAAAACTATACCATGCATGTGGTGACTTTCCGGAATGTATATATATAGCCAGTTCAGAAGTCGAAAATCTCCTATCGAACTCCTATCAACTTGTATGATTCATTGATTGCCCTGGACTCCTGGCAAAAACAGGTTTACGTCCAACGAGGATGTTTTTCTTGCCGAAGTACCTCTGGTATCCCTTTCCCTCGAAGATAATCCGTTGACAGGCGGAATCTCACGTTGGTTTGCAGCTGTGTCACGAAATTTGAACATCGTTTTAGGAAGATTCTGCTATATGCTCCCGTGCCGTACACAATTTCATTGTTAAATACCGAAATCACTTGGCTGGAAACTATGGAACTGGTAGCACGAAATGAATTTGCATGCATTGGGCATTCCGCATTATCTTAGCCACCTAATATTTCGATTCGGTGAATCGAGTCATGATTATTACTGCAGCATTACTTTTTGAATTCTTATTCCCAATACTTCGAGAGTTATGAATTTTTCAATATTCTCAAACTTTATCATCAGGTGAATTGTCAATCACTGACTTCATCCGCTGGAGCATCAGAATTTGACACACCAATCTCTCCTCTTGAAACGTACTTTTCAAAACTAAATTTTAAACTAAATTTCTAAATCGTTCAACTTTTTTCCGAAAACTGAAATGCTCTTTGATCGCTTCTCTTCCGTGGCCTGCATCAATCTCGTGCTTGTATAATCGGTATTATTAAATATATTCGCATAATATCTGCGGATGAATTGTGAATACGATGGCCAGTGTTCTTTCATCAGTCATCTGCAATGAGACCAGTTCTCTCAAAGCCATTATTTCTTATGATTAAACAGGTCACATACAATTTGCGTCAGAGAAAAAGCTCAGAAATCAGTTTCATTCCACGATCCATCCGATATAAAGGTTCGGGTCGTAGGCGTTCACAGCATTGACTCCGATATCTTGCAGTGAACCCAATTCTGCTGCAGTAGAGGAAATCCGGAAATAGGAGTTAGCTTTTCCGTTCGAATATAAAGGTGAATAAATTAACGGATAACGGCCATTTCCGATAATTTTTTTAGTATAACGTTTCGGCTGTAACGCGAGAACAGATCTGTGCCAATATTCTTCGTGTTTGAATATAAAGAAAACGGAATTATTTCCAAACTACTCACAGATGGTTTGATACGAATCGTAAAATAATTTGTGTATTCGAAATATTCTTTCCGATGTGGAACACTCTTCATTCAATGCGTGTCGCCGAGTTCCACCTCTTCTGATATTCTACGCTCTAATTAAGTCCGAGCCATTTATGACCAATTATTCAGTATTTTGATGAAAAAAATTAATTGAAAGCTGACCCATACAGCACAGAACTTGCAGACATATTGCAGCAATATTTCAACAATATTACAACAATGCCGAGATATTACTGCAATTATCTGTGCTGTATGGAAAGTCATAGAGTCCTAATCCGTGACGATCAATGTTCACGGCGCGATGTCAGGAAATAATGCGGAAAACTAGTTTGCAGACCGGTGGTCCTCGAAATTGACAGTTATCTACCATAATTGGTTAGCAGATTGTTAACATCTCGTTATCTTGCTATTAATATTCCTCAAATGCAAATTATGGGCAGCTTCTGTGAATCAGAACTATCCGTAGAATTTGGTTATGAGGGCATCAATTCGTCCAAGATTCGTTCAGGTCAATTTCTGACGCATTTATTTCACTTTATAGGCGGTGATAACAACGATGATTCCTTCCCAGCTGCTTGTATTCGCATTCGTTGTTGTGCCGGTGATATCAGGCGAGCCCGATGGAAGTTTCACAGGGACCAACGAAGAATCAGGTATAAATTCGGTTGGACATGTGACTCCGGATTTACTGGAGCAACTCAATATATCACTATTTTTTGAGAACATGGAATTGAAGGAACTCCCCACCGGATTCATCAAAAGTGAATTCCTCACGCATCTCAGTTTCGAGGGAAGTCAGATTGGCAGCATTTCGCATATGGCGTTTGGATTTGTACCTCGACTCCGGCATCTCAACTTGGCAAATAATTTGTTGAATAATATTGATCTTCATCAATTTTCTATGATGGAAAGCTTGCAGACTTTGAATTTGAACGGAAATTGTATGGGTAGAGAAAAATTGATAACCGAAGCACCTGTTGAAGAAAGAACCGAAGAATATATCCACGAATTGAGTGAAGAGCCAGTGTATGGGAGCAACGCGTGGCTCGGGCCCGGACTTGGTTCACAAGCAGAGCCCGAATATACAAGGACTGCATCCACAGCATTATGTGAAATCAATTTTTCCGGGCAATTTCTCAGTCTAACAAAATTATACTTGGAGAATAATGATTTGAAACGTGTGACGTTTTCTATGGGCATGAAACTTCCTCTGCTGACTCACTTATACCTCTCCGGTAATCAGTTGAACGTGGATGACGATATGATGTCAAATTTGAGTGAGTTCGCACCGTCACTTTCAAACCTTTATCTGGAGGTTTCCAACATCAATGAATTGGATACTTCTCAGTTGCCGACAATAATGTCACTTCATTTAGACAGAAATAGTATTTCTGGTGTTTGCAACGAATATTGCGACGGCCCATCTCTGAAGCTACGGGGTGCTCGAAATCTGAAGACATTGTCTCTATCTCAGAATCGAATTTCGAAGATAGAGCCCGACTCTTTCAACCATACAACAAGTTTGGTGATACTTGATCTCTCCCACAATAAAATTTCGGAAATACGAGAAGGAACCTTTGAGAAACTATATCTGCTGCGAGTTCTGTCTTTAGAACATAACAATCTCGTGAAGCCGACCGAATTGTATGCATTGAGAAGATTACCCAAAATAGAGCATCTCTCTCTGGGGTACAACAATTTGTGGAACATTAGCGCAGCAGCTTTCGCTACCTTGGCCACGTTGAAGACACTCACGCTAGACTACAACGGAATATCTGGCATCGACTCGGGAGCCTTTTCCAAGTTGACTAGTTTGGAGACACTTTCACTAGCCGGGAATCGACTGTCGAAAATCCCCGACGGATGTATGCCAACTTCTGATTCGCTCGTCACTCTGAATCTCAATAATAATAAGTTTACGAGTACCGAATACATTTCTTTCGTCAATTTGCCGAATTTACTGTTTCTCTACCTCAGAGATAACCCCTTGACAACCATGACCGTGCACTGGCATTCTGATGTGTCAAAAAATTTGACAATAAATTTGGGAAACCATTGTCTCGACGAAGAAACTACCAAAAATCCATACAATCTGAATCTCCTTTACCAGTGATTAGCTATACTCCCGTCTAACACAATCCTGTTACCCTTACAAACTGCAGTCTTGACGAACTATACGATGTACACCACACTAGTATGCAGTATACTTGCCAACTTTTATCCTCTATGTAACCAACTTTTATGCAGCTTCAATAAACGAGAAAATAATTACTTGTTCGTTCTAATTTCTTACATCCACTGTGCGAAATTGAACAAGAAATTCATAATTTCCGGTAACTGATTTGTTGTGATTAGGAATAAATTTTTGGGTCGAACTGTGCGTGAAGTATGTGAATAATTGGTCTCGTATGAGCAAAAGTTATTATTACAAATAGTTCGACCGTCTTCTGAAATTTAACATCAACTCGAACTCGCCATTCTGCAAAGGCTCCTATTCATCCTGTGCTTCGGATACGCATTCGACCATTAATTTGAAGTATTTTCACGTGATCTTTGCCTCTGAATTATGAATAGCTGACCACTGTCCTCCCATGAGACATCAATATAGCAATCAGTCCTTCAAACCTCATTATATTTTTATCATTATACTGGTCATCCGGTTTGGAGAAACAGCGCACAACACAGAGATCAGTTTCTTCTGACTGTTCACGGAGTTCGTACAGTTCGTAGCGGTGAAACATTATATCTGCATATCCTGCGCTCCAACTTTTATCTGACTCTGCTATTATCTCACCGCCAAAAACGAGTAAGTAACTTTTTCTCTAGATAGCAAATCGATATTTCCGAGGTATTATTTTTCAAGAATTTTGGAATGTGTTGATTATGAATCGAGCTTCGAGGATAGAAGTGGTGCGAGTCATGTTCACGTCTATGGTCAAGATGACGTGATAAGTGTACGCATACAGAAAATGTATTCAAACTAAATTCAATAACCTTCATTTTATATTCAATATTACTCATTTTTTGATTTGCTATTGGTTGTAAATCGACCTACCTACACCATCAACGCATGACGTGAATTGATCGGAAGAGGACATTGAAAACTATGCATTTGCATACTTGACATTTTCTCTAAAGTCGGTGAAAACTATCCAAATTTTTTGGTTATTCACGCTTCGAAAGAGCTCTTCATCAGTTCAAATATATATTCTATCGGGTGTGCGATCTCCGAATGACTGTATGTGATTCATCGGATGATTCATCGCTTTTGATTCCGTCAACGTGAACAGTTCCTTTTTTTTATCTTGAATGAATGATGATTCGACGAGTCATTTGATAAAATTGTCTAAATAATCGAGCAAATATTCGAGCAAATCATGCGATTGATCGGTTTTCTCAATGAATTGGAATTGATTGATCGATTTTTGTGAACACCACGAGGTAAATCCTTGTTGCATATCGGTCCATGTACGGAAAATTGTTCATGTTATATCTTGGACAATGTGTTCCTCAAGGCACACGCATGTCCGATAACACAGCCTTTATGTACGTTTTCTTGTATTTTGTAATCTGTATCAAAGTATCAGAAGAACTTTGAAACACATTTTACTCAGTATACTCAATATAATAGCCATTTATACATTACAGATCTCAGCTTTCGAATATAGTTTGATTAGTTTTTTTTCAACAATATACATAGGTTCTACTCTAGCAGCTGAGTATGAGAAGTCTCAACGTTTATTTTTCTGATACTTCGCAGGTGATGTTGAGAGTAATGCCGATCCGTCAGGGGCTGCTGATGTTGATACTCTTGGGAGTATCAATGTTCGGCTCAATTGAAGGCAGCTCAGATGATTTATCAACAGAGAAGTGCAGCTTGTCTTTGAATCTTACTGCCGTTGGATTGACCAATTTGCCAGATGGATTCATCAGAAATGAATTCGTGACGCACCTCAGTTTGGACGAAAATGAAATTTTATCAGTCGAATCTGAGGCATTTTCATTCGTCCCGGGGTTGTCTTACCTCAGTTTAGCGAAAAACAAACTCGAGACCCTCGCTCTCCGGCCGTTCTACGCGCTACAGAATTTGGAAACGTTAATTTTAAACGGAAATTGCCACAAGCGACGTGAGCTAAGATTTCCACCACGAAACTCCTACCATTATAATTATAACCAACAGTATTACGGTCGTACAACGATGTCACCATCGTCGGAGGAATATCGCTACTGTAGTTTACAATTGGACTCATATCTCCCGAATCTCACTCATCTATTCGTCGAAAATAATGACCTAAAAAACTTAGCATTCACTAGTGAACTTCCAGCGTTGAAGCATTTGCACCTGTCGCATAATCCACTCGAAATGGATCAGGCAACTATGTCCGGTTTCAGCTCATTCGCACCAGCTTTAACGCACCTCTATTTGCAGAATTGTGGTATTCTCGAATTTGACATACGTCATCTACCAGTCATGACGTCCCTTTATCTTGACGGGAACGGAATTCAGTCGATTTGTAATAAGTATTGCGAGGACTGGTCTTTGAAATTGTACGAAGCTCGGAAACTGGAGATACTATCCGCACCTCGTAATCAAATATCGAAGATCGAGCCGGACTCTTTTAACTACACCATTAATTTAACTATACTTGACCTCTCCCATAACCAGATTTCGGAAATACGAGTAGGAACTTTCGACAAATTACACTCGCTGCGGTCTCTGTCCCTGGAATATAATAATCTAGTAAAACTGAGTGATAACGACATGTTCAAAAGATTGATAAACTTACAGAATCTGTCTCTGGGGCATAACGATATATCAGACATCGCGGCGGGAGTCTTCGAGCATTTAGCCTCATTGAAAACACTGACCCTGGACCATAATAGAATATCTAACATCAAAGTGGGAACTTTCTCGAATTTGACGAGCTTGGAACGGCTCTCTTTAGCTACCAATCAGCTGTCGAAAATTCCCGAACAATCTGTACCAATTTCTGGATCATTGATTGTCCTGAATCTTGACACAAACAGGTTCGAGACCGTGGAAAATATTTCTATCGCCAAAATTCCGAGTATGCTATCCCTCTCCCTGAAAGATAATCCGTTGTCGGGTATGACGTCACGTTGGTTCGCAGACGTATCACCGAATTTGAACGTTATTTTAGGGAGCTCATGCTTTGCCACCGAGCAGACTCCCGGGATTCATACCTTAGACGATTAAGAAGTCGAATATTGAAGTGGTCTGGTTAACTGTGGAATGATTCGACAACTCATTTGTAACTATAACAAATTTGCGTGTACCCTGAGTAATGCAAGGGAACTTTGGAACACGGAAAAACTCGTTTATTGCCAATAAATTTTTGTATTTGGTCATACACACTGACATAAATATGTTCGAATATTCTTTGATCAGCGTCCGATGAAAATTAACTAAACACCAACGGAAATTTGTTTACTGAATATTCACCGTTAACTAGATCCGTTTCTCAAGTTAAAATTCACCAGGAATGGTCTGCTCCCTTTACTCGTAAGCTCATCATAATCTTCTATACTCTTCCGTATCCGATATGATTGATGCGATAATTGATATGTCAATGACTATCGATATTTATACATATTAACCATACCCGTGTATTAATTATGTTTCCTAATTATATCAATGAGAATGTTTAATCTTTAAGCTAGCATAATGCCATGTCTATCAACTGTAATTCCTGAAAATATATACAGTGCATGATTTTCCATATTTGAGAGAAAAATATATCGTAAGTTTCACGTAAAATTAATCACGGCAAATATCCTTTTTTATTCCGATACTTTTCTGGTCGCGTAGCATACCTGAGGCATCCAATTACACAAGAGATTCCTTCACCGCCCTTTCCCACGATGGTCCTGATATCTATTCGCAGTTTATTACAGCTGAGAAATTTTTACCGATCATTCGAACAGAAGTCTGTGGGATCGTGAGCTGATATCGAAATTCCTTTCCGGCACTATCGAACTTGGATCGGTTCGCAATAAAGGACTCCTATGAGTGGACGCTTCGTTCGCCCGTTCGTAATGATTTGTTCATATCTGCTGATCGAACGTATCGTTAGTTAGGCGAATTTTGATTAGAAAAAGAATCATAGACAATGGATTTGTCCTGAAAAAATAAATTCGCCGCAACTTGTACAAAATTTGAGCTCGGTCCAACCATAATTTCTTTTTGGAATGAAACAAAAACTGTCAGCAATTATTTTCACCCAGTTCATCGTTGCTTGGCGTCTTAAAGTCTCGATTCCTCCTCCGGAGGACTTCTCCACAACATCCCCATGAAAATTGCCGGCCCTGCTGTTATGTTACGTACTATATACGTGGATTGACCTAGAGTTCATCAGATTGATCCTACTGCGGAGGCCGGCTATCGGAATACGGTTCCATCAATGATCAAGCAGCGCGCTCGGGATTGTTAACATAGCTCGCAATACCATTACGGCATGGTAGCGTATAGCATAAGGACTCAGTAAGAATTCGGCGTACGGTTGGAGTAGCTGGTCGGAGCTCTGAGGATTTCTTCCGTTGTGCAACGATTGTCACTCCACTCGAATAAACGGTAATAGAACAAAGTTCTCGTATTGATTATCCTATGTGGACGTATTATAGACAGGATTAAATTACAGCCACGAATCAGGCAGAATAATTTGGAGTACTAGACCCATATTCACATCTGTGATATGAGAACCAACTTCAAACGAGCTAAACGTATTGAGCTCCATAATGGTCCAGACTACAGACAACGGAGTTCCCAAGTTTGACTTTTTCTGGCTTGATCGATCGACGTTGTTTCAAGAGATCGTTCTGCTCTCAAAGCTAGATCTTTCTTCTCCCTATAACTGTATATATACATCTCTGAAATCATTCAGCGAGACCCCCGCGAAAAATAAATTCAATTAACCGGCCTCAGATGACTGTGATAATTGGGAAACATCGTCGATATGTGGACGACAGATGATGATCAAGTATCTATTGATCCCACAGGCTCTATAATATAAAGTATCAGTTGCAAGAATATACGATCTAGATCCATGAGTCTATCTCTCCGTAAACAGGTGCGCAATTTTTACGGGGACTAATTGTAAGAGACCGCGTTAATGGAGACGGTCTCGTGTGAAATCTCGTTTGAATGTTGTAATTTTGTGACCTCCTCTAACACGGGCAAAGTTCACAATAGTAAGTTACAATGTGATCTTATCTCATTAGCGGACTGCGAACAATGATATTTTTATCCGCACGGGGTTAAAGTTGTGGCTTGAGACAGCTTTGTCTGCCAACAGAACTCAGGATAGATGATTATTCACTGGCATAAAGTGTAATTCCGGCAGGGAGAAGAACTGATACAAAATGTATTGCCACATAACGATAGATGGGCATTCTATGTTGATTTTCACGACGTATGTATGTACTGAAAATGCTAATGAAATCTTAACTCGAAAATATCAGCGGACACAACGGTGCGGAAAGCTGCAGAGCAGTTGAATTTACTCTCACAAAACATATCTGCAATCGTCAAGCTTTTTATAACTCCGTTTGCATGTGTGAAGCGTATAAAAATATCCGTTCGTCGTTCCATCACGCGATTTTGCAGTTTAAGATCAACGAATCTCTTGAACAATGTATCCCGCATTATTAGAATAACTTCACAAATCTGGATCAAATTTTCATGATTTCCTAAAACGTCCGTATACTCGTTGGAAGGAGCTGAAGTCTCTGACAAAAAAGTATTGAATATATTTGATCTCCGTGAATCCTGGTACCGATCTTTCCAAATAATAGGTACTTAGATTCTTCCGAAGCTAATAAGATGCTCTCACAGTTGGAACACCTAGAATAGTTTGAGAATGTATAGCAAATTTTATGATCACCTAAAATCGTTCAACCTAGCTTCGAGCACCAGACTCGCGACAGAAAGACAGACTCACCTCTCATCCAAATTCCGAATTTGCATGGCTATGCGTAAGTGTCTGGGCTAGCCGCTCGCGTCACACCGTACTCCAGCACCCTTGTATGAATGTGTTACACGCGAATCCAAATTCTTGTTACAGATCACATTGACATACCGTTTTCATTTTCCAATTAACAAAAATTCAAGACTCAAGTTCCTCGGCAAGACTCAGCCACCGCTCGGTCTGCGAATGAGTAGAAGTTCGCCTTCGAATAGATCTGCTTCATCGTCACCACTGCGCGAAGTAATTTTGATCTATATCTGAATCCTGATTCAGTCCAAGCTAGATTTTTAGACCCGTTTTGAAACAACCAGCAGAAACAGATCAGTCTGATGATGCGTTAGACTCTATTTTCTGCGGAACAAACTTTTCAAGCAGTCCGAAAATCGCCATCAATTGATTTAGTTGAAAAAGTCATCTTCCCCTGAATTCAATCATCGAAATTTCATTTCCAATCATTCCATGATCAATCTTTGTCTTTTCGTAGGCAGTGAGAGCGAGGATGATTCCTCTGTGGTTACTCACATTCGTATCCATCGCTGCAACAGCAGCCGTGGAACCACTGCTGCGAACTGAACCAGATGATAGTTACGCAGGAACCACCGAAGATTCGGGTGTAAATTTGGTTGAAAATGTGACACCGAATTTACTGGAGCAGATCAATGTGTCGCTTTCCTTTGAGAATATGAAATTGAAAAATCTCCCTGACGGATTCGTCAGAAGTAAATTTCTAACTCATCTCAACTTGGAAGGGAGTCAGATCGAAATGATTTCGCCGTTGGCTTTTGAATTTGTACCCCGACTCTCACATCTCAGCTTGGCGAATAATTTTCTACGAAATATTGATCTTGATCAATTTTCTACTTTGAAAAATTTGGAAACATTAAACTTGAACGGAAACTGCAAGGAGACTATGAGAGCGGTAATCGAAGAAACAACTGCACGGCCCTTATATTTCGGAAGATATGATTACGAGTACCATGAAAGATCTGGCCCGCCCAGAGTAATATCGATTCCGTGTCACGTGAATCTTTCGGCAGAAGTTACCAGCTTAACCAAATTGTACCTAGAAAATAACAATTTGAAACAGTTGACTTTTTCTGGGGGCGTGAGTCTTCCGCTGCTGACACACCTGTACCTTGCAGGTAATCAACTGAGTATAAATAACGACATGATGTCGAGCTTGGGTGACCTTGCGCCGTCACTTTCAGACCTTCATTTGGAGAATTGTAACGTTTACGAATTCGATACATCTGCGCTCTCAACAATAACGTCACTTTACTTAGACGGAAACAGCATTTCTTGCATTTGTAACGAATATTGTGATCGTTTATCTTTGAAGCTACGGGCTGCCCGGAGTTTGAAGACATTGTCTGCATCTCGGAACTCCATTTCGAAGATCGAAGCCGACGCATTTGACAATGCAACAAGTTTAGTGACACTGGACCTCTCCAACAATAAAATTCCGGAAATACGAGAAGGTACTTTCGGCAAATTATATCAGCTGCGGTCTCTGTCTCTGGAACATAACAATCTCGTAGACGCAAGTCAATTATACGCATTGAGAGGCTTAATCAACTTGGAGACTCTGTCTCTGGGGTACAACGGTATGCGGATAATTACCGAAGCAACTTTCGAAAATTTGGTCAGGCTGAAGACGCTCGCGCTAGACCACAACAAAATATCCGAAATCGACTCGGGGACCTTTTCCAAGTTGACTAGTTTGGAAACACTTTCATTGGCCGGCAATCGGCTATCGAGAATCCACGGCGGATGTTTGCCAACTTCTGGTTCATTGGTCACTTTGAACCTGAATGACAACAAGTTTACGAATACCGAATACATTCCACTCGCTGATTTGCCGAACTTACTGGTTTTATCGCTCGAAGATAATCCCTTGACAACTATGATCTTGCATTCGCGTTTAAGTACGTCAGAAAACTTGACGATCAGTTTAGGTAACACATGTTAAACAGGGTATATTATTTAATGTGGGCTCTGATTGTGAGTATTTCAACCGAATATCAACTGGCATCACGGATAATGATGCCCGTGCTTACATTTATATATCATATTACATTTATTCTGGGTTCGTTTTCTTGATTATTTTTACCGACAAACAGATTGCAGTTCTGGCGGTGGGTAGGCAGTTGTTTTGCTAACTGATGTCATGAAACAGTCTGACCATTAAATATTAACATAATCGTGAAGGACTACGTGGAAAGGGCACGCTTTCTCTATCCTAGCTTTCGCATTCTCCAGGAAAAGATGCAAATCGGCAATTTCGGATATCTTGTATTATGATAATGCTAGACATCTGATGATGGAAGGTTCCACACCGTCATCGTGTTTCGCCAGAAGCTGTAGCTTCGATTTTCGCCAACTATTAGTCTTTTGAGCTTTTCCCCAGCTTCGACGGTGAACATATATCCGCAATACTTCTCAGCTGGAAAGGTCCAATTGTGATTCCCACGAATCATTATTGTTCGGACAGCAATCTACACGCAGAGATTTTCATAGGAAAATTCACGATAACTGTACAGCAATTGCGAGATACACTTGATTATGAATTTCTGTCCCATACTAAATACAGAGAAATGTTATATTTGTGGTAAGCCTCGTCAGAATTGTATCAAAGCTTCCAAAGCTGTGTAGGACGCACCACATGATCAAGTGTATCGCACAATTGCTATGAAATTATCGCAAACTTTCCTATAAAATTCTCCCCGTGTACCTCCATCTCTTATAAGTGAGCCCTTTCCATGGAGAGTCTCACATATTTCCTCCTCTTATATCATGTAACTGTAGCTCCTATGTAATGTAACGATGATTTATGATCGCTCAATAAACTTAAATGAGTGCAAGGTGCAAGCAAGATTAGTTCATCACCTGTCGTATGCTCTACGTATCCCAAAAATCCTTACCGTTCGTTAGATTAAAACTTGTGGATGAATGATTTGATGATCGATCGCCGCTGTCTGAAACTTACGCTGAAGCCTGAGGCAAAAGTCAAGAAGAATTCTGTAACGCCTTGCTACCAATCAAGGCTTTCTCTTCCGCATCGTAAATTTCCGATATCTAAGACCGCAAGAACTGCTCACTCTTACATGATATCTACGTTGAATCCACGTACTGAATTGCCTCAAAAAGTGTTTCAGCATTCTACCGCATCTCTTATAGATGAATACGAATATTAGCCAATATATTTAGGGCTCCGCAGTTTTTTGCGGTAAATGGAGGATTGAACGTTATCCATGGCCTAGATATTTATACGATGAAGTCTCTCCGATCATGGCCTTATCTCCAGGATTCATATTCCAAATGAATCATAACAGCTGTATATACATATTTGCATTCAATCACTGGATTTCCAATTGATCCAGCCGTCCGTCGCTCAATTGCCGCTCGATTTTCACTCTCAGCTCTCCGCACTTGTCATTATGGTTCGCTAGGTATTTTGTCAACTGATCGCTCGTCTCGCGATCACGAGCCAATGATTTTTTCACGGAATTATTCAAAGCCCTATAACATTGGCAGACTAGCAAGCCTTACGTTACCATATCGATCGCATTTTGAGCAAATATTGCGAACATGTGGTTGGTTGGTAATCGCGCTATTTATTTTCGTTCATGATTGCAGAAATGTATCGAGTGGCGAATGCCGAGGCAGTTTATTAAACTTCATCAAAGGCCTTGTGCAAATCTTAGTCACACAATTTGATAATGACTTGATTAGGCAGTACGGAATACTCGAAAAGATTCCCGCTATCTAAACCCGCGACTGCATATCTGTATGATGTATTCAAGTAATTAATTTTCGTGCCTTTCAAGTGCTATTTTATATCATGCTATTCCAAATGGATCATCATATTCATAACTCGTGATTAGATATTAGCTTATGGCGGAAACCCCTGAACCCCCCGTACGAATCAAGTCATTTTTCTGATAACCCAATCAAGGTCATACCTCAAGGTATCCATGATAAAGCATTCGAGTATCGTTCAAGCAACTTATAGGCCGTTAACGCTCCTACTGCGAACCTCGAAGCGTATCAGTGTCAATGCTCAATGTGATATATATTTGATTTTTTTTGGTGCAGAATTGCGGCTTTCTGTCGAAGAGCGGTGGATTCCTGAGATATTACTTCAATTACAACGACAGGTATGAGCAGTTCAGATAGGTAGATAATTCATTATAACACGCCCTAGGACAGACCTAGCTCCCCAGATGTCCAACAGTGCGGAAAGAAATTTAAATGCGTGAAAATGAAAGTACATACATCAGTGATGAAGGGCACAAGCTCCGATTCGATTAGAATCAAAGGTGCGGGTGCCGAAGTGGCACGAAATATTTCATCGATCTGATCTCTACATTCGTTCATGTTGCTAAATACAAGCCAGGCAGGAGCTTAGGCCATGTCAAGTCAGCGATTTTCTTTCTCATGAAAACATATCAGTGCCGGACCGAGTTTAGTCGTTGCATAGGCTATACTTCGGGCGAAATATTTGAAAAATGTTCCAAAAGTTACGAAAACGCTGTGTTGCGTTTGAAATACTCTTGCGATCTTTTCGCCCGTCTTATTACATTCAATTTTGGAATCGTATAATGTTCCACAGAACAGTTTATAGCTTCGTGTACAGGTGCTCGCGAGTACCGATACGCCGCCAGGCACATTTGCGCTCGAGCGATTTTGCTCAGATCTGATACCGGATCCACATCTATTCAAGGAGTTTTGATACTTTTTCGTGAAATCGGTTGACCGGTTCGCAGCTCACTGCTGAACGTGAGAGGCTCATCAGTATGCCGCTTCGTGTTTTCGAGTTGTTAATATTTTTCATTCTCCATTGGAATGAAAGTGAAAATATATGAAATCCAGGAATGAGAATGACCGTTCGCGGGAGGATCAGCTGTAGCGTGATCGCGCCTATATTCCTGGCTTACCTGACGATACAGAGAGCGATAGCTGTTGATAATCTTAGAGTGGTCCATCAATGGAAAGAGCTGGAGTATGCCTGGCCAAACAACGAGACGCGAGAACTATTCTCCCATTACGTACGCGAAAAAAACAACCCCATGGGAGTCCAAGTCGCGGGCGATAGACTCTTCATTACCGTGCCACGATGGTTTTCCGGCGTCGCGGCAACACTGACCTACATCGATCTGAACGGTAAATAATCCCTGCATTAAATGGAAGTTCTTGCTATGAATCCGCACTTGATGTACACGAATGAGTGGAAAAATTTCCACTATTTCAAGCCATTTCCTTGGGCTCGATGTGTGCGCGTGAATCTTCATCGAATTCAAATCGGTATCTCTGAACGCATAGTTCTATATTTTTCTTTCAGATCCAAGTGAGTCACCTTTACTGAATCCATATCCATCTTGGGACGCACATCGTTTCGATGAAAATAATGTTCCGGAAGTGGTATCTACGTTTCGTCTTTGGGCGGACAACTGCGATCGTCTTTGGGTGTTAGACGGGGGGGTAGAGGGCCTCCTCGAGGGCTGGCAGCAGGTGGCTCGACCGGCTTTGCTTATCTATGACCTGAAAACTGACCAGCTCCTTCGCAAATACGTGGTCCCACCAGATCAGACCGTGGAATATTCCCATTTCGCGAATGTCGTTGTTGAAGAGTCTGACTCATGCGAGAACGTTTTCGCCTACCTCGCAGACATTGCCAACCCAAGCATCGTCGTTTATTCTTGGGCGAACGACACCTCCTGGGTTGTTCAACACCACTACTTCCACCCTGATCCACTGGTATGAGACCGTGATTATCGGTAAAATTGTTCCATCGAGGGGCAACTTTCGCAAAATTCCGGAAAACCCGATTTCTCTGTTTTGAATGACCAACGAAATGAAATCTGATCAAAACTCCATCCACAAATCTTTGATTCGCATTTAGAGGTACGCGGCAGGCCTATTTTTCACGTGACACGCAGCGAAATTTAAAATAATACACAATCTGTAACAAGACTTTACACGTTGATCCCGCAGGCGTGCAAATTCCTGTATCGAACAATTTGACAAAAATTCTCTGATTCCGAGTAGATCTTAGGTTGCCACTAAATTGGCAAGAAGGTCAAAAAGTTACTCAAATGAGATGAAAAATATCATTTTCTCTTTGTCTCCGGTAGAAAAAAGAAAAATCTCGGGAGGTGCCATAACTTCAGGAACAATAACATTTCTTTCCCATTTCCATGATGATGAAACGAAAGATCTGTGACTTGTTCAACTTCCTCATAATACATAGAAGATATTGAAAAGGTTCATCGAAAGAGATTCTAATCCCTGGAAAACGAACATAGCCATAATTAGCACGTAACAATTACATTTTTCAGTCTGGAAACTTCAACACCTCGGGCTATTCCTTTACATGGTGGGATGGTGTTATAAATCTCGCCCTAGCTCCCAGCGGTGACGGCTACAGCACTTTATACTTCCATCCACTCTGCAGCAACGCAGCGTTTGCCGTCAGTACGCAGATACTTCGGGATCCCGTGTCTGCTTCGGCAGAAAGTGAGTTTTGCCGCTGGTGGCTGTCGACGGTTCTTCATTTGCTTTGTCATCGGAAATGTTCTTCACGTGTAATATCGACGGGTAACTGATAACGACGTGATTATTCCGAATCCAGGTAATTTTCACGAGTACGTCTATCTGGGATCGAGAGGGTCCACCGGCCAGGGCGCCGCCAGTTACCTAGATCCAGCAACTGGGATCCTATTCCACGCCCTTTCGATCGGAAATGCTATCTCGTGCTGGAACCCGGCGAGTACTTACACCGAGGAAAATTTGGGCCGTGTTCAAGCTGACAATACCACCATGATCTTCCCCGGCGATGTCAAGGTCGGTCGAAAATTTTCACGATATTTTTATACATAGATATTTTCGTTTCACTCTCCAGACACTATTCACGGCATTTTTCAATTCGGAAATTTCGTGACCAATCGATTCGACGAATGTCTTATTACGAACTGATTCTGTATTGTTTTTCCATAGGTCGATCGGCAGGGTAACATTTGGGTGATTTCAAACAGACTTCCAATTTTCATGTACGGTCAATGGGATTCCGAAGATTACAACTATCGAATTTTTACCGGCACCGTGGCAGAGGCTGTGGACGGGACGGTGTGCTCCTACGGGATTCGTGCGTGTCAGACGAACGGCGTTCTCATTCTTCTTGTTGCCTTGGTGCTGGCTTACGAAAATGGCCAAAAAATTCCGAAAGTTATATAAGAAGCTCCTTACATAGGACATAATATATACGCTGTTTTCTTTAGCAGCAAAGAGATCCGTTATCGCGTTTGATAATTTATTACCGCACGATTGTAAAATATTTCGTCCTCGAACTACGTTTGCATGCAACGCGATTCAGCAATTCACGTTACATCATCGAAGTATCTGAGACTCCTGGACGATCTCATGTTGGCTTTGGAAAATTGAATTTAATGAGAAATGAATGTGATAAAAATTGAAATAAACGAAAGCAATCAGCTACTTTTGGAACATGTCTCTCTGTCGCCCTGGCATACACAAAACCCCAAAATGGTATTCATAACTGGGTCAGTCGATATTGTAGGAAAATATTCGGTGTCCGTTTGTCACAACGCGTTATTTCGGCCAATTTTAGAAGGTACCTCTCTAAAATTCCATGAGATGTCCTGTCGCGATTTTGTGAATTCAATGTAATGTGGATACATCATCACTTCGTCCTTGGCGTGAACCGTCAATTCTTCTATAACGTTCGTGACACATGATTATGTGAATGCGAACTTCAGCTGTATAATAATTAATAATGTACCTACACCAGGGAAGTGGATACCTCTGTTAGTTTCGAAATTATAAAGGATGAATTTCACTAATTCTAATGATAGATAGCTGAAACTCAATTCGTAGGAAGATGGAGTTCCATTGTTGTATGAATTTGCGCCAAAGCTGGTACGTACGAGCAATGCCAGCTGCTGTCACGTAGCCCTCGGGCCGTAATCATTCCCAATTCCGTCGTTATACTCTGGTGGCTCGTAGTACCATCAACTGAAACTGCCCGTAGTAATTTTAATTCCTCTTCGAATGACGAGTGCTGCGAACCATTGGGAAACCATTTCGTCTGCGCGGTTATTCTCTAAGGATACGACAACAGTCCCTTTTCATTTTTTCGGAATATGAATTAGTCGATATTGCATCGATGTATAGCGTCCGCAACTGCACAATCAAAAATCCTACCCTTCGCCTTACATTTTTGTAAAAATTATCACACAGTTAAATTCGTGAAGACGGGATGATTGCAGATGTTTGCTAATGTGTGAAAGCGGAATAGACTCAAGCGGGACTACGATGAACTCGACGGAACGTAACCGACGGAATATACATGCCAGTGAAACGGATGGAAGAATATGAACAATAATTAATTTTTGTTTGTGTTCCATCCCGTTCTGTTAAATAGATTTATCGTCATCCCGGCTTTAGACAGATTAAAGTCTGATGACTTTTATGCATTGCAGCTCGGTACATGATGTTGAAAAATCCGGTAACTTTCTTAGCTCGGTCAATTGGTCAACATAAACTGACAATTCAATAACTCGCAAACGGCAAATGCAGATATGAAGAGGAAAAATTGTGGAAATTGTCGGCTAGCACTGCGAAGTACCAAAGTGAGAAAGAACTTAAAGATTAAATGGTATAGCAGTCTGCAGTCTGAGGCTATCTGAAACCAGCTTCGATTTGATATAAACATTGTTCACATTGACATGGACGTCAGCACTTATTCATCGTTCAAGATAAGAACCACGGGTCGAAAAGTCATACAGACTCAAGTTCATAAGCTACTTAGTCAAGAATGTATTTGGGTAGGTTTGAAGTTCCATCTATATCTAAGCAGGAAGAAATCTGAGAGTGATCTACGCGACAGTTTCTGAAAGCGCACAGTGTTTCACCGCCAGCAATTAGAAACATAGCTTTTCGGAAAATTTTCCGCCAAAGATATCGCTCTAGAAATAGTGGAAAACGTATTTCTTGCTAACCTTTTTCCGTGGTTCTAGTTCAACCCGTTGCAGGTCCGTTGATAATAAAAATTTAGGAATTAAAAATTTGGCAAAATTTGTACGTAATCTTCATAATCTTCTGAGAGTATACCTTATTAGGAACATTTCAATTCTTTGAAAAACTATGCTAGCTGTGAACAATAATTGGTGGAATTGTTAACTCGGATACCGGTAGTCGCAGCTGTGTGTGGGTAAGTTTGTGGTAAGTTTGACCGTTTTTTGAAAAAGAAAACACAGAAATTTGGATCCCATAAAAGGAAATTTAATTAATTGCATCCACGGTTTTCCCGTGAACGTAAGTTACATTATGGCGATCTTAACACGTCACGGATCGTTATAGTTTCCCTGCTGGAGTGGGACACAGCACGTTTGTCGTCACAGAGCCAATCCATTCTTCACAAGAAACAAAGATGTTCAATTGCTTTTCAAATATCGGGCTGCGCTGTGCCCCATTCCAGTAAGGAAATCGTTACGATGTAACTCACGTTTACAAAAAAACCGTGCCCGCCTGATCCAAATTTTCGTATTTTTTTTTTACAAAATTGTCAAACTTACCACGTATCTACAGCAGCGACTATCAGTGTTCGAGATAACCATTCCGCCAATTACTGGCCATAGCTACCATAATTCGTCAAAGAATTCAAATTTCATATGCATTATCAACGGCACTGCAACGAGTTTAAGTCGACCACCGGAAAAAGCCCAGCAAAAAATAAATTTTTTTATATATCTGGAGTGATATCTATGACGCAAAATATGTCGAAAAGTTATGTATATAATTACTGGTTATACGAAAGACTCTACGCTCCCAGAAACTGTCTCATACGATGCTCTCAGATTTCTTTTCCGCGTAGATATACAGCTTGAATCCCAACCGACAACATTTTTTTATTCCTTAGTAGTTCATTGCGGGGTCGCTCATGCTAATTAAAACTATCGCCAACTCCGAGACTCCATCATTAGTGATACGGTTTAGCATTATCTGGTTGCTCAGCGAGTCAATACGACAGTGAACAGTACGACTTCTTCTGGCCGCGTGAGTCTACTGTACAGCGCGATCATTGACTACAAGTTAGGAGGAATCGGCATAGCGACCACTGGCTTTTCCATACTATCGTAAGTATAATTGCGATCGAAATTGGTTCAATTGTAGAAATATGCTGGAAGTGAATTATCTATCACAATATACAGCACGGGCTGTTACTAGTTTTGGACCACTTATCATGCCGAACTTTCGACATGAGGATACAATCCGATCTTGGCATCCCCGTAATTCAATTATTTTCAATTCGGATTTGGTTCTTTTTCTTCTTTCAACAACTTGCTCGGTTTTCACCTAATAAACGAACTGGACAATTGAGAATCAATATTCATTTCCACTACTATTGTACTTTGCAGGTTACGATGAGAGTAATGATGCTTCTCCCGAAGCCATTGACATTGATATTGATTGTGGTATCTACGTTTGGTGTGATTCGGGGCAGTAATGACGATTTGTCGACAGAAGAGTGTAACGTGTCCCTCGATCTGATTGCCGTTGGATTAAAAACTTTACCGAATGGATTCGTCAAAAATAAATTTGTAACGCATCTCACTTTAGACGAAAATGAAATTTCATCGGTTACATCTGGGGCATTCTCATTCGTTCCACGATTGTCTTATCTCAGCTTAGCAAAAAACAAACTTAAGACCCTCGATCTCCGGTCATTCTCAGAGCTGCAAGACTTGAAAACGCTTAATTTGAATGGAAATTGTAAAGCGCAAGTTACTGTGATATATGTTACCGAAAGGCCGAACTATAGATCCTTTTATTACGGCTACGATTCCAGCACAAAGTTGAAACCGACAGTGCACCAGGAATATGACTATTGTAAGTTAGAATTCGACTCATATTTCGGGAGCCTTACACATCTGTTCCTAGAGGAAAATGACCTGAAAACGCTATCATTCGCTTCCGGTGAACTTCCAGCGTTGACACATTTGTATCTGTCGCATAATCCGGTTGAAATGAATCTGGACACTATGTCCGGCTTGAACATTTTCGCACCGGCTTTGACGCATCTCTATTTGCAACATTGTGGCATCCTTCATCTGGATGTACTTCCGCTACCAACGATTACTGCCCTCTATATTGACAACAATGCGATTCAGTCGATTTGCAGTAAGTACAACTGCGAAGATTCCTCATTGAAACTGAACGAAGCTCAAGAATTGAAGACATTGTCCGTATCTCATAATCAGATTGCAAAGATACGCTCCGACTCATTTGTCTATACAAAAAATCTGCTGCATCTTGATCTCTCCCACAATAAAATATCGGAAATACAAGTAGGAACTTTCGATGGATTACATCAGCTGCAATCTCTTTCACTTGGGCACAATAAACTTGTACGGCTGGGTGCAGGAGATACCTTCAAAGATTTAATCAAACTGGAGAGTCTGTTCCTCGGGGGCAATAATATATCATATATTGACCCGGGTCTCTTCAAAAACTTGTCATCTCTGAGGCAGCTGATGCTAAATGGAACAAAAATATCCAGCATTGATCTGGAAATCTTCTCAAAATTGCCCAGCTTAGAAGAATTGTCTCTGGCTGACAATCAAATATCAGGAATTCCTGACGGAGCTCTACCAACTCCCGGTATACTGATCACTCTGGACCTCGATAAAAATAACTTCAAAAGTACCGACGATATATCTCTGACCGACGAGCCACGCCTGCTGTCATTGTCCCTCAGAGACAATCCGTTGACACGCATCACCGCTCAGTGGATTGCGAATATTAAGGCTCAAAATTTGACAATTATCTTAGGTCAATCTCCTTCTCCATAAGCCTGAAATTTGTACAACATCGCAAGACTCTGCAATCGTATCCAAATTTTCCCTTGCTACACCTAAATTTTGAAGGAATGATTCCAAAATATTGCCTTATTCGATATATAACCTGAAAAGAGTTCTTATCTGTCGCCGGAAAAATATTCAAAGTATAGCGCATGAATTTAATGAGCCGCATACATACATATTTCATATTCTGATTGGTTTCGGTACTGTTGTAAAAAACTGGAGAACGTGTGTTATATCACGTTATTTTTGCGGACGTGCGGCGGGGAAAAGCATTCCTGTCTACCCAAATACGTCATCTGTATGACTGAGTTTGCTCGCGCTTGTATTACGTTGTGCACACTCTCTCCATTATATTCTAATCTATTCTATGTATTATATTTGATATTTCTCTGCTGGGTTTCCTCTCTGTTCTCCATTCTGAGGGTTAAACTTACCATTTTAATGTTACTCTACTTGCATGCTGTTATGGGTTGAGTTTGTACCATCAGATAAATTTTTTAATGATTCGTGTAGGTATTATGCACGACACTATTCATCGCATAGAATTGCCATGGGCATGTCAATAAATTATCTGTTTTAAGTTACGTATCCGTCTAGGTCTGTATCTTCGGAGAGGCTTTCATTGCGTTCCCAACTTTCACAGTATAGGTATATTATATTCAAAATCGAATTAACGTACAGAATAATACATCAATTAGTTTGTCACGAGCCAGTAATACTTCGCAAACTGTACTGTCTCTGGCGTATATCATCAATAGAATCCTTCGGAGGAATGGGAGATTTGTTCCAGTAATCAGTGCTCACGTAAATCATTGGAATATTACGGAATCTTTGAGATCTAAGGCGGAGAATGCGAATGATATTGCGTCTGCCCTAATGATGGCCTACACTACTTAATCGGCCCGCTACATCTGCTCGCTTCGAGCGCTGTGAAGAAACAGAACAAATTTTTAGTCTTCCGATGAAGGCTGATCTAAAGTGACTTGAAAAAAATGAAACCATGCCGCCATCGACGCAAACTTTCCAACGAATTAGTTCTCGCTGTAATTTTATTAACGGTATAGGTATAGGTACATACTCGACGTGCTATTTTTTAGCCTGAAAATGACAAAATGTATTCTTTCTATAGATAAAACTGTAAATTTCACGGACTCTCCGGCAATGTATGCAAAATTAACAGAATAAATGGTAGGGCCTACGTTTCATGGTTCAGATCTTACACGATAAAATGAATCATGCAGTCTCTTGCGGCAAGTGTTATAGTCGCATCATTCTTCATTTTTGAGCTGTACGACCTGCCAAGGTATTTAAACATTCTGAAACTGTTCTCACGGTAAAAATCTTCTTCCACAAACACTACAGTGTGCGATTCCTATTGACCAAAATATTGCAGTCTTCGTCTCACAATCAGTAGAAGATACGAAACGTGATTCTCGAGTCGTAGATGATATATACTGTAGGTACGTCTACGGATGTCTGTGAGATGAGCGATCATCACAGATGATTTTTGTTTCACTTGAATCTAAGCTATATCGGAGGCTAGGTTATGATTACATTTTTATTACTCACATCATCCACGATTTCTCAATGTTTCGTGGGGCTCGCTCTATTGACCCGATTGCTCATAAATCGTTCCCGAACTGACCGCTGTCTAAAGGTCAAGCTCAAGGAAAGGGGTGGAAGAGTGGATGACGTTGAGCATTATACCTGCATACGTGCACTGCATATAGAGATAGATAAATGTGTACAATACCGGCTTGCGATAATTCTAAGCTCCGAAATCCGTTTCAGTGCCGAATTATGCAGCCGCGCTGTTACCAGAAAACTCTAATTGCGCAACCCCTTATTGGCGACTTGTAAAAGCAAAGTCAATGGATGGTTGGATCGCAAGGATTGCGAGAGCCAAGATTCGAAATTTTTGGACAAAGTATCTTATCAATAACAGGGCAGACCAGTTTTTCTATAAAAATATCGAGCACAGAAATATCCCAGGATGTAAATGATACCTCGTGGTCTTTTTCTATCCCTTAGTTGGTGATATACTAATTAGTATAATCATCTTTGTAAATACTTAACTACAGCTAAAATTGCTGTCAAATTTGTCCGAAAAGCTGTTCCAAAATACTAATTTTTGTTACATAAGGATCCAACTGTACAAAATTTTTACGGCATTCTAAGGAGACCCCACGAACCTAACGAGGATATGAAACTTGGTGACAAAACTCCCAACACAACCAATGTACGATCTTTCTTCATTGAAAGAATTATAACGATGAAAACACACTGGGGGCGGGGGTCACTCTAGATGACCGCGTTTTCTTCTGAATTAAAATCAGTTAA
Source organism: Phymatocera aterrima (assembly GCA_963170745.1). Lineage (NCBI taxonomy): Eukaryota > Metazoa > Arthropoda > Insecta > Hymenoptera > Tenthredinidae > Phymatocera > Phymatocera aterrima. The sequence continues at coordinate 9,016,620 of OY720663.1, forward strand.
AATCTACCTGCTTTTCCATTTTTTTTCATGTGGGGAATGAATTTGATGCAGCGCGTTGTGAGAAATGTAATTTAGCCTGGAGTCTGGTTAAAAATGTTACGCTGTTCATCGCATTTTACCGCATAACGAATGTTGACGAGACTGTTTCTTTCATATTTGCCAGATGAGGGGCGAGGTTTTGAGATCCGTTCGTTCAGTATAAATCTGTACTTGTCTACACAGCTTCCTCACACCTAATAGCGATCCCATAATTGGGCAAATATTGAGAAATGATATATCGTTAATCAAGTAGAATAGTTGAAGGAAAAATGAAGGAATTTTTTAGTTGCGCGAATGACTCTGGAGTACAGAAATCTAAACCTGCACACGGCTGATACAGACGAAGGTCAGATTCCGGAAGTGTTAAAACTTGGGCGGATCTCGTGGCGAAAGCACAGAGCAAAGGTATCTTGTATACTAGGCAAAGCTCAGGTATGAACTTTATTGAGACTCCAGGGTGGTTTGTTGGTCGTCGTCGCCGCAATAGACGCGCTTGCGCTTTCTGCTGGCGGGCCTTAACGGAGGACGCCCAGCGTCGGCGTCAGGGCGCCGGGGCGTCGAGGCGACGGAGGCGAGGTTCGGCTGCCTGAACCGAAGCAGTACGCGGTTGAGCGCGATCAAGGATCCGTCCGTGTTAATTCGTGATGGACCACATAAAACGCGACTTTCTGGGTAGCGACCCTAGGTAGCTGTTCTACAGGAAGTGATAAAACCCCTCGGGTCGTAGTCCCCCCCTCTTTCGTTATATTTTTCTCTTGCACCGCTCCTCTTTACTTCTGGATTTTTCTCCCCTTCAATCTTCCTTATTTTTCCAAGCGGCCACTTGGCTTTTGGTTTTAAAAATGCCAGGAAATTATTCCGCCCAGTGCGAACCGGGGCTGATATTTCCGATCTGGTCACCAAACGACAACTTGGAACTTATTGACATTGTTCTCCGAGGTTTCGTGTACTTTTTTCTCCTCCTTTACTTGTTCATCGGTGTCTCGATAATCAGCGATCGGTTCATGGCAGCCATCGAAGTAATAACTTCTAAGGAAAAGGAGCTTGTAGTTCGCAGACCAGGTAGAGAACCCCAGATCGTCGTTGTCCGAGTATGGAACGAGACAGTGGCCAACCTGACCCTGATGGCCTTGGGAAGTAGTGCTCCGGAAATTCTGTTGTCGATTATCGAGATCTGGGCAAAGAATTTCCAAGCCGGAGAACTCGGTCCTGGAACTATCGTCGGATCAGCGGCCTACAATCTGTTCGTGATAATTGCTCTGTGCGTTTTCGTAATCCCCGATGGTGAAACGCGTAAAATAAAACACCTCAGAGTCTTCTTCGTGACGGCCACCTGGAGCATTTTCGCATATGTTTGGCTCTACATTATCCTCGCGGTTTCGAGCCCTGGGGTCCTGGAAGTCTGGGAAGGAATCCTGACTTTTTCGTTCTTCCCGGCAACCGTTTTGACGGCCTACGTCGCTGACAGGCGTCTTCTAATCTATAAATACCTACACAAGGGTTACCGAATGAATAAACGCGGTGTAATTGTTCAGGGCGAAGCTGGCGACTCGGACGGAGGCGTTGAATTAGAAATTAAAACTCAGATCGACGGTGCGAGCTGCGATCATATCGATAGCGATTCACCGGAAGCTCGGGAGTTCGAGCAAACGCGTCGTGATTACATACAAACTTTACGGGAACTTCGAAAACGACATCCTACCTTGTCGCTGGAACAGCTAGAGGTAATGGCCCACGAAGAGGTCCTCGGCAAGGGGCCAAAGAGCCGAGCATTCTACCGAGTTCAAGCTACCAGGAAGATGGTCGGTGCTGGTAATCTGAGCAGAAAGATAAGCGAACGTGCCCAGAGCGACCTTAGCGAAGTCAAGGCAGAACTTCAGCGGGCGGAAGCCGAAAGTGTCGACATAGAAGCGGTGAATGCAATGCGCGTTTTCTTCGAGCCTGGTCATTACACGGTTATGGAAAACGTGGGGACTTTCGAAGTCGGAGTAACTCGGGCTGGTGGTGATCTGAGCAAGGCCTGTAACGTCGATTATTGCACGGAAGATGGCTCGGCCGAGGCTGGCTCCGACTATGTGAGTGCCAGAGGCACGCTAACCTTCGCACCTGGTGAGACCAGGAAAACGATTATACTTTCCGTTATCGACGACGAGCTCTTCGAAGAGGACGAACACTTTTACATCAGGTGAGTAATATTGACGATGAGTAAATCTCTGTTGAAATATCAGGTGTAGATGTATGTACATGCTCGACAACCGCGCGAGAATTAACACGAGCTCACACACTCAAATATTGAAGATGCGTGGGAGGGTGGGATATAATGCGCGAGTAATTGATGCTCAAGTGCTCGGTTCCGTTGTTACGATATCGTCGCAGCGTTTTTAGCTCCAGGTTGAAGATGGAGTATATGTGACGCATACGTGACGCGTTCGATTGGGAATTAGGTTCATAGCTACTTGCCTATGGCCATACAAAGACAAAAAGTTGTGCGAGATACTATCTCCGCAACAGAAGCCCCAGCCCACAGAGGTGCTATACTTTCCTTGACGGGTTTATGGAAGTCCTACAATAGAATTATCTTACTGAGGATGCGCTGTACGGAAAAGTGCCTACCAGGTAAATTTGAGCGAGAATCGTGACACGTGGTTATTTTTCGGCGTTGTTCATCCGGTACTGACTAAACGGACTGCCCTGGATATTCATGAAGAATTACGGAGCGACCTTCGTTTCGGTTACGCCTCTTGCTCCCTAAATTTCAAAATAACACGTCGTGTCTCAAATGGAGTGAACTTTTCAAACGAGATTTATGGGATCTCGTGATACACACGCGATAACTCAAGTTTCCTCTCCGGTGAAATCGCTGTAATGGATATGGCAGTTATAAATAGAGTTACCAAAATCCTCTTCGCTGTCATTGCATTACTCTTTGTAGTCTCCAAAAAGGGGCTGAATGTTTGTTAGACAAGTGACAAATAAATATCGTCCAGAAATATGACAAGGAAGATATTTCGCGTGGTTAAACCCCTTTGTGCTCCGCTATTCACACGGAACCGAGGTATACACGGTTTTGTGGGGTGGACAAGGGAGATCCGAGCCCCATTAACAACGGGATGGAGGATCCCGCACCCTTTTCCTTCGCTGCGCCAAAGTACGTGTCATGAATCGTATTGGTGGCTAGATCGATGAAATAGAGAGAAACTCGGAGGCGGCTCAACCGACCGAATCGGCGTACGCCTTGTAGAAAATGAGCCATTTAAATGATAGTGAAGGAGTTTCACCGGTTCAAAAAGCGTCAGAATCTTTCCGTATTTATAAAAAGCATTTCTCGTACTTTTTAGGATATAATTACGCGGTCAATACCGATCAAGAATACTTTGTTTCGATAGGTGATTCGAATGTTCGAACACTATAACAATTTCCATAGTTATCCTCTATGCCTTTTCATGTTCTTCGGAATTGTATACGTATTTTCAAACTGGTAAATGCTCTCATCAGCGATGCCGGAAAATCTGCGTGGCTCCTGTTCAATTGGTACCTGCACCGCGTCGCATACGTTGAACGATTCAGACTATTTTGGTTAACGTATAGTAATGAGGAATGCAGTGTCTTGAAACGATATCATCAGTTCAGGTTACTATAGAAGCATAATATGGTTGGATAATTCGGGTTATAATCCATTCCACCCACAATTAGCGCTGGCTGAGTCTATTTTACTGCATATCTATCTCGCATCAGCATTGTGGCTTGCCCCAGGACGCAGTTTCGAGTGTGGCAATAGTCGAAATTATCCACCGACACCGAAAAATCTCATAAATTTTACCCCACACAAACTCTAGCTGTCACAGCTCGGAGCTTACAGCTAGCTTCTCTCGGTTCCCGCAGCTTTCTAAGCTAAATCTGTTCGCGTTGAGCATTTCTTCTCATTCTCTCATTGTTGGCAGGACGCGAGCATCTTGAATAAATATCTTGGATCACATCACAACCTTCTACTGTCATTGTCTGGAGATTGAATAAATTTGGTGTCATGCAACTCGCATATGCTAACGCAGAAGAAGGATTTGAGTCTATAAAATTGTTCAAGCACACGTCGAAGACTTCGAAAGCAAAATCTGTTTTCTCTCAAATCTCCTCTGTAATTTTCGACGCTTCACATTTGATTCTCTAATACTTCTTCCAAAAACCATGCACTTTCATGAGGACAAGAATAGGAGAAACGTGAAAAATGATTCAAAATTTCAGAAAAAGGTTTTCTGATTTGACAAAACCGTCTCAAAGCTGTTGTCGGTCTTCCTCAAACAGTATTTTGAGGCGATGAAAAAATCGTACGACCTTAGTTCGTGGGAAGAACATGTAAACAGAATTTTCGAAACATGCGATCAGCACTCCGTGTGCATGATGTGGAATTGATCCCCTCTGGAACATCCTCGCCAACTATAGCATCGTCGAACAAGTCTCTCTGCAAAATAAAGCCGAAATTGATTATGAGCGTATAGAATATAATAATTACCTGACATCCCATAGCTGATTAAATTTTGCTAAAGGGCCGAATTTTTATCACAATTAGTCGCGAGTTGATCTCCGAACACTTTTTTCAATTGAGATTATAATTAACGCAGGCTTCATTATCGCGAGCAAGCCAAACGGTTTTTCTTGTTCCTGAAAATTCTGCAAAGGCCTGATTCGACGGAAACCGAATCCGCGTCATTCCCGAAAAATTCTGTTATCTACTCAACGTCAGGACTGCGGACACGGAGTTGAGCTATCTTTGTTTATAATGAAGGCACAAAATGTTCTCAATATGCATGACGAGGCTCGTTATGTCAGAACATAACATTTTTTGGGTCAACTCCTCTCGCGTAACATTTACTAGATCGATCGAGGTAATTACCCTAATGCTCTTAACAGAATCTAGACTTTCCCGCGCCTTGGGTAGAACAAACTTGTCGTGTTCTCCGCGTATTTCCGTCCTATGTGCACCACAAACGACCTATATTTCCCTTGCGGAGCGGTAGTCGAGACCGCCAAGCCGATTGACCAGAACATGCAACCACCTCGAAGTACTTCTGGTTACTCGAACTGCGTCTTATAGCGTGAAATGAAAACAATAAATGAAATAATGGCTCCTCCCACTTTTCCAGGTTGAGTAATTGCACACAACCGGCAATGCTAGTTTCGCCGAGTCTGGCGACGGTCATGATCCTGGACGACGATCACAGTGGGATTTTCGGATTTCCGGAACGAGATGTGGAGCTGGTGGAAAGCGTCGGCCAATATTCCCTCAGGGTTGTTCGCTACAGCGGAGCTCGTGGCCGCGTTGTCATCCCGTTTCGCACTGAGGAAGGTACTGCGAAGCCAGGGAAGCAGTATATGCACGTTGAGGGAACCTTGACCTTCGAGGATAACCAGACAGAGTAAGTTGACGAAGATCGGCTGACCATTTTTTCATGTAGTTTAGTCATTAGGCGACAAGGAAGCAGTTATCTTGACCGGAATGAACTTCCAGAATTGCCCAGCTACGAATGTCTTATACACATAATAATTTCGACCGTCACCCCGTTTAGTCGAGGTCTTTTGGAGTATGGAATTTCGTGATATATTAGGTATAGATAGATTCGTTCAGTAATTGGAACTTTTTGTGGAACCAACTGGAGCGATCTTATAACTCACGAGTTTAATTGGTATCGGTGGATGGTTATTTGGGGAGAAAACATTCCTATATTGGCTGAGAGAATTGGCGTCCAGTTTTTCGAACCATAAAAACATCCGCTCAAATAATTACCATCGATATTGCCCGGCCGGAAAATGTCATATCATGGTAAACCGCACACCCACGCGAACGGAGCGAGATTCCCCGGAGTACACCAACAGTTTTTAAAAACTTCCGGATGACCTGCCGCGAGTAGAATTTGGTGGCTTTAAACTGTAAAGGGTGAAGCTGATGGCATTCATTCGTTTTCATCTCACAGTCGTGAACAGCAATTGGCTCTCGTCAGCTCCTTCGACTCCTTAGCAATGTCGTGAATATATTATGAAATCAAGTCGTTCATTCCTAATCGAATGAGGATCAATTTTTCTTATCAATCTCTAATCATCTACGGCTACGAAGATTGGCCGAAAATCATCCACGGGGTTAATTTATGAAACCCGTTATCCAAGCTTAGTAACCGAAGTAATCAGATGTTAATGTATTCCTTAAATTTGCATGTAAGCAGGGTTAGATTTTCCCGGTAGGCAAAATTGAACGAACGAGTTGACAGGCTCTGGAGACCAGATTTCAACCACGGAGCTTCCGCGTGAACCCATGTTTTATACATGCGATAGTACGACACTTGCGTCAAACGAAATGTGATTCTTTATCGTCAGTTCTGTCGGAACTCGATTCGACGGGATTCTGATTTAGCTTCTAAAATTTCGCGGGGGAATTCCACGGAAGATCTGATCTGTAGGATTCTAAACTCCAAAAAACTGCATTCCCATTATGTATGCATCTCCGGAGAGAAGATCTACGAAATCTAGTTGTAGAATGAAAAATTGATACGGGGAGTTCCGTGACGAACCGGAAATTCGTTGTTCACGCAGCCACCGATCCCTCATTGATTTGCCGCTGCTCGATGTTTTATCGGGAAAAAGATCATTAATCTGTGCAAATTATAGCGCGAGCTAGGAGGACGAACGAATTCGAAATTCGGGTTATCGTCTCTCTCGTTCAAAAATATAGATCTGTATCTTCGAAGTACGAAGCACCGTCGAAGTCTTGTAATTTTATGTAGTTTTCCTCGATAGCGTATGGCAAAGTATATCGCGAGCTGTGTTCGTCGAGAAATAAAAAAAGAGTACAATCCAAAACCACAGTTCTGAGTTTATCCGGCGAATTTATTCGGTTTCAAACTTTCACCACGATTGCGACAATCCATCGCGAAACGATCGATGCCAAGAAACGTTACAGTGGTTGGCCGATATTCATAACGCTACGTGAATTTCTGATTTTGCAGCTCTTCGCGAAGTGATGAAAAAGAAAATGAAAATTATAATATATTTTTGTGGAGCATAATTTTCATGAATAATGTGCATTCGTGAATACAATATCTTTGCGTGTATTATTATATGTTCGAACTGCTCCTATGGTGGAATAAAATTTTACGTTTACGTCACGATTGTGCGTTCCCAGCCATGTAGGTACTCATATTCAAGTGGGAAAACTTCACATTTGATGTTTACCCGGAAATTGATTTTCAGTGGCCTGCACACTTTCTCGCAGGCTCAGGAAGGATTGCTGTATCTTGAAAACTTTATGGAATAAATGATCGATTTGTAATAATTTCATTCGTGAAAGACTCTTTACGATAAATTTTTTTCGCTACTACATAAAATACAGCTTAATTTTTGCGAGGAGGTCATGCCCTCGATTACACCGTTGATACCGACGCTATGTTTTCATATTGGCACATTAGATTCATATCTATTGTACTCAAGTTTCCGGTTGATGATATTTTCGCATAATGGTGCTGTAATTTTTGATCGACTTGTGCCGAATAAATGTGTTCAGATTGCTTCACCATTTTTTATCTTCAGTTTTGACGTCTGCAATCAACTGTCGACTTCGTCACGTACTACTATTGCAAGGTAGATGAAGTTTGACAGCTTTCATGTACGCTCTGCTTTCACTTCCTAATAAGATGCGACCCTGCTGGTAATACATTAATGTCAAAACACGAGATCACGAAATTTCCATTCCATGCATCTCACGAATTTATCAGAACTAAGCATTTATCCGTGAAAACTCGAAACAGACGCAGATGGGGTGAGGGAAAATTTTGGGTATGGTGTGAAACTACCAGCTATTAACAATTCTGAACCCATCTAAGAAAAAAGATAGTACGCCGAGAGCTTATGAGTCGATGTAATATACTTGGTGTCCGTGAACTGCGTGCTTTTTCGATGGGATAATTGGGAGCGTCTAGCTTGTTACCCTGCCGTTGGTAGAAGTGATATCCGTTGCAGCATCTGTGAGCTACAGCTCATTTCAAAAGTTACGCTAGCGATTGAAAGTCCTGGTACTTCAATCCACTTCGAGAGCAGTACTTTTGAAATGTCCCAAACTAGACTCCCCCGATCGTCCCCTTCCCCTTCCACTCACTCCGCCGGACGAATCGCAGTGTTGATAGAAGTGTACCTAAGTGGCTTATCCTTGCGAAATACTGTAGAGCATTATCCACCGTATTTCTAGAATAGCCAGAAAATTTATGAGCTGCAGCGTTGGAGTTACCAAATAATAAATTTTCCACCGTATTTCTAGAATAGCCAGAACACTTATGAGCTGCGTTGGAGTTACCAAATAATAAATTTTCTCATCCTATTCATAACCAGAATTAAATCTTTCTCTGGGGAACCTCGTTGACAAGTTTAATCTAACTAATTTTTCGAGCCAAATCTTCAAGTCTCATTGTCAGTAAAGTCAGATGCAATTCACTCGAATCTGCGGTGCTAGATTTAATTTTCAAGTGAAAAGAAAATCATTACCGAGACAAAAGACTCTCGTACCGAGATAAACGCGGTGCCGAAAAATCAACTGTCTTGCTATTCTCATTGTCAAGTTGGACAGGGTCGTCGTGAAATTTAGTACATATATATTGTGCACCAAGGGGGAGAAATGGGAAATGGGGCCTCTTCTCCATGATACACACGATATTTTTTGTAACACAGGCATGAATATCTCTATAGCCATTTCTAACGCACATATGAAGAACATGTGACACAACGATGTTATGTCACAGAAGTAGAAAGTAGCATAGCACAAAGATACAAGTCTAGTATATTTTCGTTTCATTTTACATCTCTGACGTCACACTTTTGCTCCAGAAGGAATAGAAGTTAGGTTTTGCTTCCGTTCACGTTCGAGCGGCTCGAAAAACGGTACTTCTATCCCGTCCCAGAGGCACGAAAAACACCCGTATTCATGCATGTATTATAAAAAAGAACTTTTTCCATTTTTTGTTTTTTTCCTAACAAACAGTACGATTCCGCGAAAACAAACAGTTTTTACACTTCAGAAATCACGTGACAAAAGGACAAAAAAAAAGAAAAAAAAAGTAAAAGCCAGCTGGAACTCGACCGAGTGTACGCGTGGCTGCGTTCAAGTTGCAAGTGGGCCACTAGGGGGAGGGAAGCCCCAAGGCTTCGTTCACGAGCCCCTAGCTGTTGGCTACTACCTGCTGACTGCTAACGACCCTCGGCAGTCCTTCTCTCTATTGCTCAAGCATTTTACCGTAATATACTCATCCTGGGAAGATATTGAACTCATTTTATCGACTTGTAATTAAGACTTGTCAACTCTGCTAGGGCGACGGATCCGCGAAAATGTTCATGAATTTACATTCCTCGTTTTACCGTCAAAACTGTTTTCAACTGAAGTCGTCAACAATTGGCAGAATCTTTTCAATAATTGACTAGCAATTTGGTAATCGTGTTTTTCTACGCATGGGACAAATTTGTGAGATATTTCAAAATGAAAAATCGTTTATAGATCAATTGAATTTTTCCGATACACTTTTTCTTGCTCTTTTGAATCAATATATAATACATCTTCGGAGATCAATGGATTGATGATGTTGTGTGAATTATTTTGACACGCTATAAGAAACGATCAAAGTGTGGAGTACAGTTCTTAAATTACTATGGTTTCTTCACTGCGTGTCGCGTACGAGTTGGTCTGGTAATAGGGAGCCAGAGAGAGAGTGGGGCGGAGACAGGGAAAATTCGATTAGAATTATCGCCGTCTCTCTTTGTTACCCTTGTCCGAAGCTGGCGGATGGAAAAGAGTCGAAATAAGTATGAGGACAGATGTATGTGCGCGAAAGCGGGACGAGCGAAACTGATAGAATTAAAAGACGAAAGAGAAAAAGACTGGTAGAAACAGATAATTTCTCTTTACGGTAATGGAAAGCAAATTTTACTGCTCAACCAATTACGGGTTTCAATATTAAGTCCGCCGCGCCGCATTGAGAATTATTCATCAATTCTACCGTTAATCACGACTCATTGAATTGTCCGAAGGGACAGACCAGTGCTGAGCCAATGATTGTGACATTAATCGAATCCTGTTCTGCAGCTCGATTTTCAGGGTCTAAGACTATTTCCTCCGACGTCTGTCTTCCAAGTGTCGCTTGAACTTCGTATTATACAGGAAAATCTGTGAGTTCTACTTTGCTGACGATGATTTTATCCAGAAATTTTACACAGATCGCATACCGATGTATATTATGAAAAAAAAAAAAAATTGCCCATCGGTGCTGAGATTTTGTTCATCTCGGAATATACCTTTCATGGACTTTCTCTTTTCGGATGAACTGGTTTCTCTAGTACTGGGATCAAGTCATCATTCACGATGTAGCTGAGGTGAGCTCATAAGCCAGATGAAGACTTTCGGTCACAATTAGCATCCACCACGTTAAAAAAATGTACATCCAAAATTTCACGCGTCAAATGTTGTATGGATAGAGAATTATTTGCACTGAACGAATCTCCTGCGATTGAGCGTGCAATGGAACAATGAATGGGTCCCAGTCTCGATTAATTGAGAAACCAGTTCCTTGCGAGGTGAATTTAGTTTTGGCCGTGAATTTGGTATATTGGAAGGCCTCCTATCCTGACGGTTAATGGGATGATAGCAGTCAATAGGATGACCTGCAGGGTAGAATTGGCAAAAGGCTGAGAATAAGTACAGTCGCTTTCCACCGGTTTGCCGAAGAACTCTGAAAAATTTGGTCAAAGGAGTCAATTGATGTTCTGATCGAAGTACGATATATTCCCGTATATAAGATAGCGATAATGAAACAATTTGGAATCTCGTTAGGAAAACAAATGACACTTCTTGTCCAAATTTTGGCTTCTTGAGAGGTCTCTGATCCCGTTGGGAATATTGTTTAAAGCCCGTAGGGATTAACTTCGTGAAAATTAGTTCGAGGCTGAGCACCGGGAGAAAATCAGAGGGGGAAAGTGATCGAAGAAGATAGGATAAAGTTTGGAACTAACCTTTTTTACGTAATTGACCTGAACACTCTTCTTGGTGCAAAATATACCTACTTCCGTGAGTTGGCTGCCATTCAGAACACTGAGGTTACTCGACACTTCTCCACCTATCAAATCTAGCAAGTACGTGGAGCTGAATAGAGCTCCTATTATGATGCCTGTACACGAGCCTCCGTTGGAAGAAATGTTTCCTCTCGTTATCGTGAATAGAATATATTGAGCGCGCGATGGTCAGCGTTGTTTTAAATCAGGAGCACAGCATTCATGGTACTCTTGCATAATTACTGCAGGTATGCGTTTACGAGCGATTATAATTTCCAAGATCATTCCTAGCTCCGAGAATTTCTTCTTTAGAGAACTGCGCATAATTATGATAGCCAACTAGAAATTCGGAGCTCGCGGTGGAGGCGGCAGGCCACAATTTTGGTTGGTATACTTGAAATGTCTCCCATCAGCCCAGCTGAACCGGGATTACACTTTGGCTCAAGATCCTGCCTGAGACGGAGCGTAATTTTAAACAGAAGATGATCGATGCATGGGCATTTGAGAAAATTTGCAAAATTCATATCTTACAAAGTTTTTAAGGTAATATCATCCACCGAGTAGTCTTGAAATTTTTTGCATCCCATTAGTGGTAGCTTGGAGAGAAAAAAAGAAACAATTTTTAACGCTGCAGTGAAATGGAAAAAAAATTTCCTCATTCCAATCGCTGAAAACCATTTTACACTACGTTAGCTCCTACAAATTTATTCATTACTTCGTTCTAGAATCTCTGCAGTCGACATGGGAAATACTGTCTCATTTATATTACGAGCAAACTCGTTGTCAGTGGCAGTTGAATCACGTTGAAATGATTTCTGTAACGTGGATTGATTGTTGATATCGAACGTACGTCTCGCGATCACAACTATTGCGAACTAAAATCCACAAAGACTATCTGGGGCCTTGGCCTTTCTAAATGCTACCCCATAATTTCACCACTGCCAGGAGCCCGGAGCGCTGGCGCACCAGAGAATCCCTGGACAACTCTGGGAACGTGGAAGGAGGAGGATTCGTGGTGTCTAACGTGGGTGGCGATCCTGCGCAGTTACACTATGCTGCGGCTTAGGAATTAATTCCATCGCAAAGATCGCTTCGGGGTGCCCTCCACAAGGTAACCGGATATGAAGGATACGAAACAGTCCGTAGTGACGAAAATCTCATAATTTATACGGCCAGCTATAAACATTGAGTTCGCCCAGGTGGATTCGTACGTTGGAGCCGCTCACTTTGTTGGAACCAGCAAAGTGTAGCTGGTGCATTTGTCACTGCAGAAAGCACCAGCTTAGTCTAATTGAATTCCTATTCCCCGGTATCCACTCTCTAGACTGCAGTAAGTGATGGCTATGCTTCTATATGCTTGCATGCACGGTCACGTAATGTGTTACATTAATGGATACAGGAGTTTACTACACGATTAGAGGACGCACCACGTGGAGTGCATGATTTATAATTCAAAGAAAGTGCAGCTACGGGGTTCACCTCTAAAACACGCACCACGGATTCCTGGGGCTGGAGACCCGCTACCTTTCAACCGAACAATATTTCTGAAGTTCGTTTCCACATTCTTCATTCTTACTGCATTTTTGCTCCAACTCTCAGTCTATTTCGTTGACGTACCAAATCGCTCACATTTTGGGATGATACCACCGAGAAGAGAACGATCAGATCAACTCTGGCCAGGTTTCATTCGGCTCTGACTCGGATCTAATTTTTGTCTGATTATATCCTATCATCCTCAAATTTTCATTCAATCACGTCTGATCGGACCTGAAATTTTGTGACGACAGATCATCTTGCAATATGCGACGGTTGTATTTCTGGAAGGCTGCGATAATACACTATTATATCTGGCGAAGATCGTTGTCCCGTTCATTGGTATAGCATAGATTCGTGAAAATTCGAGCCATCCGTTATGCATGTAGAATTATGAGTTAGATTTTGGGATAAGAGAAAGCTATCTACTGCTATTTGCAATTCGTGAATGATGCACGAATTTCAGAGGCACGTTGATCATTTGGCTCACAGATTATTCGGCCATTAGAAAGGTGGGATATTGGCTGTAAAGAATTTTAAATTCGGATCACATTTCCGATTACATCGATAACGTATTAATAATCAATTTCGAGGCTTGGCGACTCATGAACGATGTGGTGATTTTAATACCTCGGGTGATCGCTAGAATTGAAACCTCCCCGTGCTGTAAAATCGCGATTACGTCAAACTCGTGGTAAAATGCCATTACTTGATAAGACTGGACGATTTATGAGCAATGAAATGGGACAGTTACGTCGTCCATATCGGTATGTCCCCGTAACTTCACTCTTTGAAATTGTAGCTTCAGCGCCCATGATATTTCTTCATTTTCCAGATGAAAAATATGTCGTTAATAGGGATCGGATACGGTTTACAAAGCAGGATTTACGATTTGTCGCTGAATATAATACGCAGCGGTGAAAAAACTGTGTGAACAGAATCCTATGCCAGTATCCATTTTCCTGATTTCTGTCTTTCTGTTTGGAAGCGAAAAAATGATACCTTCTACCGTAATATTTACTTGAAAGCGCCCAACGACTTCCACACGTATTCTGTGACAACCGCTTTTGTGGTATCATTATTTCGAGGATCCAAGCTCGAACAAAGTTCAGCGTGGTTTCAGAAATTCGATGGGTTAATCCCGGAAGCCCAGTAATAAATCCAACCGCAGTAATGAGTTCGTGAAATTGGAGGAAGTACTCATCGGTATAGTTAGTCTGCAAAGTTTGTATTTCGATATAATTTACGCTGGAATGAGCAAACGTCGACGAGCCAGAAACAAGTGTAAAGTATTCACAAATATCAATTTAGAAGTAGATACTTCTTTCGAAGGATCACTCACTTCGGGGCTTTCATTATCTACTTCTAAACGCAATGCCGATAAGCATTCGGATCGGTACGGGAAGTTGTCATGCGGGAAACTGTAGGCCCGAATGATTATTGTTTTATAAATTCATGATCATAGGCGCACGTATTATGAGCATGTGATTCGCTCGTGATGAGACAAAACCGTACCTAAGAAAAGAAAAGGGTCGATGGCAGGCGAGTGGGTTAATGGGTCGAGAGTATTTTTGGAATCGTTATGATAATCACCTCTCTAGCTCCAGTCTCTTACAATAAGTATCACCGAAGCGTGTGCTTATCAGCGAGTCTGATGGCCAGATATACCTACCGGCCGCGGATAAAATGCTTGATGAATAAATTAGTCACGAGGTTTAACGCGCCCGGAAAAGCGTCTCTTTCCGCGAGTTCTCGCGTCGAGCGGTTTACCACACAATTTTGCATTATACATCAGAGTGAAAATTGAATCGACTGTGAAAGGGGTTGTAACTATGTAGGTAGGTCCATACTCGTATTTACCGAAAATGTCGGACCCGTTCTTTCTCTCCCCGAAATGCGGGGCTATATTATGGAAAAAGCTCATGTCTGCAAAGCTACTAGTCGCTTGTCCGAATCGTAAAGCTGATATTCGGATATAACGTTTCATTTATCGTACAATTCCGTGCATGCCGTTTGACACACTCGGCTGGTCACCTTCGTAAGAGAAACTGCAGTACGGCGCACCTGTCCGGCTTCTGTCCTGGATTTTATCACACGACAAACAACTCGGTGATACGAACGCTCATGTTTTTATAGTTTATCATATATCCTCTTTTATACCCGTGCATATGGGAGTGATGAAACACTGTTCCTACATCGAGGAGTCTTCATTCTTGGTTGAGGCTCAAATGACGCGAGTGAGTCGTTCCAGACCTCGCTGTTTCCCCAGTAACGGTCTTTACCGTCGAGGAAAAGCACATACGATATTTCATGGAAAGGTGTCTTCATCAAAGAGAATAGTATCGCAATCGTGAAAATTCTTGGCCTCGATATCGTGCCGGATCTTCGTGTTTCATGTGTTAAAAAATGTGAAAAAGTTGGATGAAATCATCGTATCTCTTTGTACGTAACATCAACATTTCGAGTCTAGCTCTGAAATTGCCAAGGGTGGCTCATTGATTTCCCAATCTTTTTCAATTCATTTTTCCAAGACATCGATCTAACGATTTTGTTGAAAAATGCCTCCCACGGTTTGTTCGATATTGATGTCTGACAAGATTTTCACCGAATAAGTAAGTATCGTAGCACAGTGATTTTGCCCGGAAATAAATCCAGTCGAGAGTAGTCACAAAATTCATGATTGCTAACGGGAAACTACAGTATAGATAAAAGAAGAAAATACGTTACGATTGACTCAACCGGACGTGCTATTTCCTCATAAATTCAATGAAGCAATTCAGAAGCGAGGTTCCAGCGTTCCAGAACTAAAACGGAGATTGTGAAAGAGCTTCGCGAGGTTGGTCTCCGAACACGAGCTTGTCTTCGGAGGTAGACTTTTCTGGGGGAAGAGGAGGAAATCTGATTACGAAACACGTGCAGTCGATAAGCCCAGCCATTCCGAATGAATCTGATACACAGCTGTGTAGTGTAGTGATTGTGCCGAGGTAGCAGAGGCTCGAGCTCACTACGCGCGCTAGCAAGACACGCACAACGTACAACGCATGACGTACCGCGCAAAGACTCGTGCGTCGACTTATCGAACCCCTCACGAAACATGAAATTAATTCTAACACGATTACATCTTATCGGTATAGTACCTACTCGCACCCGAACTCCACCCGCGTCGTTACAGAGACAGATACGGGAAAATTATCCTCCAGATTTAGATTCTCCTGTCGTTGAAACGTATGTATATAATAATGCTTGCTGGTTCCTCGCATAAACATTAGGCGGTCAACGCTCGCCGTGATTTGAACATGCCCCCGTATTTTATCCGCTGTACCGCGCGAGTGCAGGCTCAGAAGAACAAACACGGAAGTTCATACGAATCGCAAGGTACCTTTCGAGTAATCCTTGCCATGATTTTGACGAATTCGGCGATGTTCAAGTAATGAATTGTCAAACATCAAAATTTGATTCCTGCAGCGATATTTCGTGCTACTTCTCTAGCTGCAGGACACGTAGGTGCAGCTAGTTGGACACTGGGAAGAAAATGGTGACGCTCGAGTACACTGGAAATTTGAATCCCATCGGTTTAGTCATTCCTGAGATTTTTGAAAAAAATAACCTCGAAGTTCTGTGTAATATAGACCACAGAGCGCATTGAATGGAGTAGATGCTGATTACTCGGCCACCAAGAATCACGATGACGCGAGAGTGGGCTGAAATTAATTGTCACAGCTGAGGCTATCGAGAAAAAATACAATGCGGGCTGAGAACCGAATATAATTTCCTGCAGGTTTGGGGGTCCTGTGAAAGGCACTTGCTCTTTTCCAGAATGAGGCTTGAGTAGACTTCAGCTATAGATGGACGAGAGCTAGATAGATCACGACGCGATTTGTAATTACCGAAAAAGACAACCGGGGAAATATGTTCGGTTAGCGGGAAGAGTCGCTCGGTGCGTAGGTGTGTAATTGCAGAGGAAAATATTGCACAACGTAATTTTGGTAACTCTGAAAATGGCGTTATCATCAATTTTTAAAGTACTCCTCTGAAGCGAAAATAACGGCAATGTTCTCGTGTCAATGCCTATAGACTTTGGGGGTTTTGGCAGGCAGCCATCAATTCATTCTACCAAATTGGCGCTGAAGTTATCGACGATATACCTATACATACACGCCATGAATGATCATTCGATATTTACGATATTTACCTACACTGTTCGGCGAGTATACCTAATTATTATTCATACGTCACGACGTTGTGTCAACCGGGCTGAAAATAAAATTGATCATTATCCCATCATCCGTCAATATTCCGTTTTGGCTCTCGATCGAATATACTAATTTCGGCATACCTGCAGCGAAAGTTCTGTAGTATCAGCCAAATCCTTTTCTCCGATTTGTTATACAGCCCTCAAAAGTTATGTAATACAAAAGACTCGGGCTGCCTTGGCCCGATAAAGTATAGCGGAGGAGAGTGAAATAACAACGTTGCCGATGGAAACACAACAGTTGAGGAGGAAAAGTCCTAATCGTTAAGACGTTCCTCGTTGTTAGCGTGTAACAGGTTTGATATCGTAAGAGAAAACGATCAAACTTTGGGACAACTTAAAATGTGAAATTTTAAGCGGCTTCGTAGTTCGCGCTTCAGAGCTTCGTAATTCCATCTGACAATACCCGCCACGCCCTAGCACTTGAGATTGCTGCAAGCACTCGAGGTGGTACATCATCGAGCTTTTAAACCTGCCGCCTTCCAGAAATTTTCGTAAGCCTTGTTGTGTGGTATTTCATTTAGTTCTCTCCTACATATAGTTCCTATACCGAAATGAGCTTTGATTTCGGAAAATATTGCTGACACACCTGTCGAGCTTGATACCTGCGGCAACATTTTGTATCTCTAATAGGTATATGGGATGAGGTTTCGGAAAGTTATAGATGCGGAGACCGTGGCCGCTACGCCTCGAAAGTAGGCAGTAAATTCTAAAGTTCCGACCTACTGGAAATTTTTCAGGAAAATTTACAACAATTCTGTCACCGTGGAGAACGAATGGTGTCTTAGCAGGCCTTAAGCCAAGGTTTGATAAATCATTTCTAACGTTTCACCCGCTCAGACAGCGGGCACCTCCCAGCTGGGAAACGTTCTCAGATCTTTGGGATAAAAAGAAAACGTGGCCAAAACCAGAGGAAAAATATTACCAGTTAGATGACAGGAAAAAAACTCGTTCCCCTATCTTCTCGTTTCGACAATAAGCGTGGGCTCGCGTGTCTGAATCTTTCACTGTAGATTAGAGACGACCGGTTCAAGAGATATGTATATATATAGAGAGAGCAAACAAATTGGGCCCACTCATCGTCGGATAAGCAAAGGTCGACTTATCGCCTGAGATCTACGAGGGGAGTTCTTACAATCTTGAAGAGGGTAAATTGACCCACTTTCACGAAAAAGTCACGCACGAATTTCAACGCGTTTCTTCCTTAGAAAATTTCACGATCAGTACATGGAGAGAGATAGAGAGAGAGAGAGGGAGAATTTTTATATACAATGGATGTTCGAAAGTAGACACGATTGTACGGCTGAAGGAGGCTCGAGATTTAAGATCGAGCAAGACTCCGGATTTTCGCATTCATTCACAGGTGAAGAGAATCTTCTACCTCAGGCGACGGTTCTCATCTGTAGAAGGATGCATTAACCATGGCAGAAAAATATTGCAATTACAATAGCCAGTCTAGAATTGAAATTCGGGGCCAGCTAATTCATTATGATCAATGAATGGGCCCCAATGCATTTCCGGAATGGTTCTGAAATTTTTTGGAACTACGATCATTTGAAATAATGGCACTATTCCAACAGCTTCTGCTGCGGTCAATGAACAGATGGAAGATGTCGAGAAAAAATTGGATCCGCGCCGGTACAGAATATGATATTTAGAAAAAATCCTTGATTTTCCACAACACAGAAGAAGACCAAAAGAGCGCAATGATTCCGGTTTACCGCCTGAATTCCACTTCTTCACGAGAAGAGTACTGTCTTCGGCGAAGTTATACATAAGTTTCAAAAATATGTTATAGTTTAGATAACTGCTTCTATCTTCCGGGTGTAACTATACTTCAGTGACATCTTGCCTGCTCGAACATTTTTTCGCATGATTGTTTCCGCAAGATAAGCCGAGTGAGAATCCAAGAGGCTTTGTGAAGGCACGAGGACACTGCCACGAGGAGCACGAACCTCGAGTGTGCTTAACGCAGTTACCTCACTTTTACCATCAAAAATTTCCCTGAAGCTGCTTCAATTTGACGGTTCTTTTTACCGCAAGAACGGCTCTAACTACTGTCGTCTTTTTGTCCCTCAAAAATAAATACTGCCTCCCGTACTTCGCCTCAGTAATTTCGAAAATCACGTACTCTTCGTCATTATGGGTACGCAAAAAATTACCTGTATCTAGATTGAGCCCGTTCGAATTACTTCTTCAGATATTTCATTCCCTTTCTCCGTGAATCGAACTGTACATTTATGAATGATGAATAACTCAATTGCAGCGAAATGTTCAAAAGTGCGATAGCCGCGGGAACGATGAATGGTCAACTTTTTCTAACACCGTGGTGAGAAATTAGCTCATTAGTACCAACGCTTGCATAAGACTGATTAGAACTACACTACAAACAACGAGCAGACGGCATTCCGTAGTACGAAAACATCGCGTAAATTTCCTTGTACCTACTAGCCTCTATTCAAATGAAGCGAACCTTGTTTGCTCATAATTAAGAGCAGATCCAAATCTGTTTAGCACGGCACTAGCATCTGGAAATTTAACTTAATTCAAACAACAGCGTCTCACGTACTAGCACTCTATAGAATTCATTCCAATTTGATAACTCGGAACTCAACAGAAATCCTTGTCGTGAAATATAGTGAAAGATGTGAATGTGTAAATTAACTCAGCGATGTTATGTATGTCTTACGAATCTTCAACTAGTTCCGATCTAGCACGTATATCAATCACAAAATATCCTCTACAATATCGTGAATAGCAATATCTATTCGGCGATATGAAGTTTAAACTCAAATTTCTAATACATAGAAAATACGTATCAGCAGGAATTCTCAAAAAATTCCAAACCTCGATTGGGAGCTATGCCGTCGCAGAATTCGTTTAAAACTTCTTCAGTCACAAATTTTTGGAGAACCTATGCTATCCCGAAATGACATAAATAAATATTCCTTTTCTGAAATTAGGTTGGTAGCGCCGTGGCGCTGCCACAAGAGACTTCGGGTTCCGGGTTTTAGCATGTTCAAAAAGGCAAATTGTGAAATGTCATGGTTTTCAATCAGAATTTCTGCTGATTCGTTAGTATGGTAAGTTCAATTGTTCTGTTCCATGATTATTGGAGTACATACCTGCGCGAAAGTTTTCTGGAGCTCCGTTCCTGCATAGTGGCATAAAGACGTAGAAGCTTAGTTGAACATTTCGTACGATCTTTATAGGCTTGCGAGACGATGAGACTATGAAAGATCACAACGGGTAACGAGCTCTTGGGACCGGAGTGTCGTAAGCCTTCATGCAGGTTCATCGAGGGTTGAAGCGCGGAACTCATCAAGTTCACGTACGAAAGTATAAACGGCCGTTTACACCTAGCTAGACTATAATAAGCCGATCTCGAATCTGTTCGGCCACGTTTTCATTCTAATTGCAAAGCGCAATCTTTCTTCTTGGCCCCGAATCACACAGCCTGACATTTGAAAAAGAGAGGTTGAAAACCTTTTGGACTCTCCGCTACGCCCAGACTTAGCTCGCCACTTATCCCATCCGGAGGGATGGAGAATTTATATGTATGTACCATATAAACCGGCTCCTGGGCATTCGAGCTCCACGCTCACTTTCTCATTTTGCTTCGTCTACGGCCTCTTCTTCTTTATATTCTTGCCCACGATTCGAGAGAATCGTCGAGCTATCTCCGACCACTGTATTGTTATGATTGTTATTATATCAATAGCTACTCGGATGAGCGCTATACCTCACTCGAGGGAGTATTTTTTCTCTCTGATATAACTCAATAAGAGGATATCGAATTCACGAATCACGGTCCATGAGAATTGGGCGGAAGCTGTAACGGATTGGCCGGGATTTTGAGACACCAGTCTGAGAAAGTTATCTCATCAGCGTCGTTTCTTGTTTCAGGAAAATCATAACGTTAACGATAATCGAGGAGGACTCTTACGAGAAGGATGCTTTGTTTTACGTGGAGCTTGGAGAACCGCAGCTGCAAGGAGGTGAGCTAGTATAATGTAGCTCATCATTATTTGCACCCGGCGTTGTATACACGCTGGTTGCACTTCATGCATACTCGAGAATATTAATTTACTGCAGCTCGACAGTCTGAGGTGTGAGTAGAACATTTTTATACCATCCCGCCCCCGATTAAGAGGCACGTCACGTTATTGCACGTATTTCCAAAGTGCCATAGATCGGTTCAAAGGAATAAATACTGCCAATAATTGAGAATTCATGAAATTATATGAAACTTTAGCCACAGGAACAGATTGAGGTGATAACTGATCTTCAATCATCGCTCATCTTCACCAGATCCAAAGTGTCCTCGATGTACGACCTGCTTCTTTTCTTATTCAGCGTCGCCGGCGCGATCATAATGGTCTGTTACTCCGAGCCACATGATTTGAAACGATGTCTGCAAACATATTCATCCGAAGTTAGATGGAGATTCAGCGACCCGTTTATTCTGCGTAATTTTAACCGCTCTTTCAGCCATGAAGATTATCAAATCATGTTGAGTTAATTACAGTTAAAGGCTATAAAGTCGGGGTCGGTACGTCTTAAACAGGCCCTAGCGACGGTTCTATTCGTTTTATAGATGTAGCACGTGAGCAAGCAGGATCTGTGCTCAGTTATTGTATATTCACGGCTGAATTGTGTTTCAATTGGTCGTTGCTCTGATATTCGAAGAGTCCAGAAATGGAATAAAAAATGATGGTCATTAATTGCGGCAATGCCAAAGATTCTTTCGAGTTGATATATAATATATCAGAGAATAACCTAGGACGGCGGAAAGCCAATCAATTTTTACCGTAATCTCATTTCATCGATTGAATCCTCCCCCACTTTTTCGTAAAAAGTTCCTCAACGGAAGATGGACAAACAATGTTGGGGCGGGTGAAAAATGTCCCTTTGAGAAATGAGATGGACTAGCAACCACGGGCTGAAAAAGTACACATGAAATTTCCAATTATCTAACGTACAGTCGAGCCACTCGGCGGACTTGCGATGTTTCCGATAGAGGCCATCGCCATACACGAGCTAATCGATATAAAGCATGGACAAATTCTGTCGTGCAAGACGCTTCAATATAGAATTTATGCGTTACGGCGATCGCTCGCATTCCGGGTTCCGGGCAAACTCCCGGCGAAATTAAATCCTCGAATTGCGTGTATCTGTATAATTAAACAGGCTACATCATTCGGAGCTAAGGGGGAGCAGCAAACGCAAACGAGAATGGCCATTTTTATTGCCTCGGTGAAGGGGAAATTTTCATTTTGTACAACGAAAAAAATTACCTGAACTTCGTAAGTCAAAGCCACCGTATAACAACTCGAGAGTATTTTCGCGTGAAGGTCTGCGTGGAGGATATTTCGAAAATTTCATACATGATTGTAACAATCGGAGAAGCTTATCCGTCCGACTGAATATTTTGAAATTCACGATTTAATCCAGGAGAATCCGAGTTCATTATGAAATTTGAGCATTAGCGCGTTATAATGAACAGGGATGCGAAGATTTTTTTTCGAATGTCTCACATGGGAGAGATGTTCGTGATGTAGTTTAATAATAATTTATGGGATCAAATATTGCGAGATCCGCGCACAAAATGAAGACGGGCTTACGCGGCACCGGGATGTAATAAAAACGTCGTTTCACGGGGCTCTTAAGTACGGCTATAGTTTACCGTTAAGGGTTACCGGTTTTATTGACAAAACAGTCGCTCTTATAAAGTTGAGGGTGCCGTCGAGTCTATTGTGCTTCTGATCATACCAAATTTCGAACATTTAATGCTTTTACTTAACCGGAAGTACTCGTCTGTCCGTTCGAAGCTCGCTATTGTTGCACAACAATGCCCTTTCAGACTGAGCTAAGAATACTCATATTTTAACACGATTCCCCGAAACCCTCGTAGTAGCATATCGAGTCACTCGATTCGAATTATAAGATCAAATCTCAAAACTGCGATGCTTGACTCAATATCATGATTCCAAATATGTCTTGTTGAATGCAAATCTGATGTGGAAACTGGCGAATTTAGTAGCTCGAAAAAACCCTGCAGAGTACCAATTTCCATGCAAATCAGTCTACATATTTTTTGTCATTCTAGTCCAGTGTATCGGTCTCGCCATTTTGAATTTCTGCCTGCAATGAAAATCGGAAATTTGCCTCATTTCCCAATTGATATCATTGCTGGTGGTTCATGCGTTACGGAATTCCTGAGCCATTTGCGGTCTTCGTGTTGCTGTAAGACCTAGCTACGAGGTCTGGAATCCAGGCCAACTTTTACCTTTGCGGCAGCGTTGTGGCTCGAGAGAAACAGATTATTACGTGCCATTGTCGCGTGGTGAAGCAGAGAGATGATATCCGTCCAGGGTACCGACATATTTCCAAATTGGTCAATTAAGGGCTAAAGTTTCATCCACTTCAAAGTTGTCTTAACAACTTGAAGATACCGCAATATTACATGTGGTTAGGAGAAGAATCCTAGGATTCGGTATTTGAACTTCCACTCACACCAACGATTCGAAACATAGACCCGGTCACACTTTGTGTCATCCTTTGATGAAATAATTAAAACGGAGCGCCGAATTGGAGGCTGCCGATTGAGGGAAGGGTTATCGGTTATAATTTAAGACTTTAGACCGTAAGCATATTATGTAAGAAACAAAAAAGAAAGAAAAACCCCGAAGATCAAAGAAATCAATGAATTTTTTCGCGTACGTGCAAACTGGGCGATCTCGCGACGTGGATTGTCTACGTCACTTATCAATAACTGTAAGTCGTTTAAAATGTTCACCAAAACGTAGGCCAAACGCAATAACAATTACTTCATGCCAGCACGCACGCTATACACTCTGTGAATATTATTTCGAACAATATACTTACAGGTATATTTGTATATGTATAATACACACATTAGCACTCGAGTGTGAGTAGAAAATTGCGATCAGTATTGTACACTGTTCGGTGTGATAAATGATTCGTTAGTACGAACGGCTTTAGCGATGCGACACAAGCATCAAAATTCACAATGCATATACTGTTAAAATTATTATAACGAATTATAGTATTTATGTAGGTATAGTCTAGCGAGTAGTGAGTCGATATAATTGACGGAGAAATCAACACACGCCACAATAAACGAGTTATCGGAACACTCCGCATTGGATACCTATCTGATTTTTTCCGTGAGACAGGCCTCCACCGGATTCCTGTCGTACTTCCGTTGGTTCTTCGTTTTATGTTCGATTTCATTTCATTTTTTCATAAAGTATGCCTCGCCAGTTTCTCAAAAGCGCGATTAAAAGAGAAGAAATATATGAGGGTTCGACCCGACCTCGTGTAATCTCGGATACCAATGACGGAATTCCGGCATCGTTCCACGTGGAAAGAAAGATGACGAAAATCTTTGAAATTCTGTAAATTTCGCTTGAAATATCGCAAATAAACTGAATTCTTTCCGGCTGGGCAGCTACGCGGATGATGCGTACGATTTCATTTCGAAACCTTCATCCGTAGCGGGTTCATGAGACCCCGTTAGAATTCAATCCTGTTGATTGACTCTGATGTTCGCGTGAGATCATGACGAATAACGAAGAGCTCGCGGACATGCGCAAATTAATAAGAAAAAGAAACCGAAAGAAATTGAAAAATTCGAAACACTCGCTTCGGGTAGCTGAACACGGCCCCGAAATTGATTTCAGTGCTTTTTCACAATCGTGGGTACGTTTTCCGCCGCATAGAATTCATTGGGCACTCCATTTATGAGCGGTTGTGCCTTCAAAAAGGAAACAAACTTTACCGTCTGAACAAACCGCTCCTCAGGCTATTCCTAGGGATTAAAGGTACAACGAATTTAAGCGAACCGCGATACCCGTCTCGGTATTAGGTACTGCGTCAGTTTTCTCTTTAAAAAATGCAAATTATCACAATTTGTTGATTTTTCAAGCAGGTACGTTCCAATCGATCGAGCCAGCGTCGTTAAACGCTCAAGATTGTCAATATAAAGGCGTGAGGTATAGATAGGTACACATACGTATACATTATAGATCAGCCTGGAAAGACATTACATCATCTCGGTGTTATTTATAGCAATCGATTTATTCTCTTCGGCCAAGAATTTCCAGACTTCTCATTGCATATGACATACACATACAAGTACAAGTTGTTGACTATCTCTGCATTGAAGAGATATTTCAGCGATGTCTGCGCGATCTGTTAGACTTCTATTTGGATAAGAATTAGGGTTTGCCGATGATCTGACATTTTCGATTGTGCTTAAACAAATTCTGCGCAAAGGTGCATAACTAGATTTTTGTTACCGCGAATCTCTCCAACCGATTGTAACCCGAAGATGAGCTCATGCTGCTGAGTAGTCATATCGAACGAATGGAAAAAGATTAGCTTTACACATTCCGAGATTATCTACGCTGCTACCGAATAATGTAATTTCGCTCGAACACTGCAAACACCTGATCTCTATTTCCGAACGCTGCTTTGTAGGATTCTATCGTGAAGGATCGGGAGATGAATCTTTGAATGGTCCCCCGCCGGCGAATCTGTCATATTGGTGGATTTTCTCTCCAACATTCACACTCCGTGATATAAATTATTGAAAGACACGTTTCATCGCTCACTCTCTACGCCGCAATGTACTTACATATGTATATCCTGTGATGTGTATGTAAATATTCATGTACCAGTATGTACGTGTGTGCATATTTAGAAAACGAAGCAAAATACTAAGCTGCAACGTGTGCGGATTAGGAACAGCTGCAGCAGTTAAAGCTTCCGCGGGACTTGTACAGCGGGTGAAGTTTCGAGTTGATAGCGGAAACCTCTCGTATTCTCTCATTCACCTCTTCTCTGTTTTGTGTTTTCATCCGAAAGAGAGAAACGAACAAAGGTACGAGGTGCCCGGTGAGTTCAAGTTTTTGACGTTCGTCTCAATGCAGGTATAACTAAATTTTCTCACAAGATATAATTAACTCACTCTCTGCTTTCCGGGTTGAAAGCAATTTTCAGAAAATACGTGTCACTATAGTTACAGCAAGCACACACATACGTATATATACATTATACTTGCGGGAAACAGTCACATGCTCGAATGATACGACCGGAACTCCGACGGCCGAGTTACACGTACCTATATAGGCCCCGCAAAAAATTCGGGGCTTGTGCAAATGTATGTGGAATTCGGGTTGAGGGATATTCACATACGGCCTCTAACAAATTAGCATTACATTTGAATAATCGCAACTGAGAGCAATGTAAATGCTAACTTATCCTAATCAAATATCGCTGAGAACGTTCATCGTTTTACAAAAATTTCACCGATGATCAAAGGATATTTGTCAATCTTGGAAAATGGAAAATGAAAATAATCGAAAGCCCAGGCCAGTGAACAACTCCGTTAGGTTACAAGTCTCCGCATCGTATCAACCCAACGATACACCTGTTCCGGTCTGTAACTCACAGAAACTTGAATTGAAACCGATCTAGCCAGGTTAAATTTCGTGTCCGACCAGGTGAATGCAATTCAGAACCCGAGGCATCGGCGGACAAGCCTGATTGCAGTGAACTTATGCCCAATGAAGCATTCTGGCGAAACACTGGAGATGGTGATTATGGTAGACCGTGGTGGCGAAAACGGTGCTGCGCAATGAACGAGATCGATTATAATCGGTCCTTGCCCCAGGGAGCTGCTTCACGGGAAGTCTCATGTTAGTCGAATAAAGCCGCATGCCATTGATGAGCCAATTTCATTTCAATCTCACTCTCTTTGAAGTTTCGAGCCTACGAGCAACAACTCTCGGTGGGTACAATAAATTGCATTTGACGGACTCTTGGAGGATCTGGTAAAAGAATTCCTGCCATTTCCGTTTTCGGGGCTGCGAAGGTATCTTATTTGTCACGTTACTCTTTACCCAAGTCAGAATTCGGAATGGCTGGCTTTTTCATCGGTGGCCATTATCACCGAGGCCTGAAGTTAATTACATGAATTCAGATGTACATTCTTGGAAACGAGAGCGAGTACCGCACGAAAGAAAAACGCCACGCTGATAGTCTGACGAATGCGTGCCGATTTGTTACGGGAGAAAAACGACTACTTAGGTCTGAATATAATGTCGACATGAAGATGGGGATGCGAATTAGCTGGTAATTCAGACTACTTCTTGCAAATTAATGAGACGTAGATTCGCGTTACCTTGTCTCTCCCCGCTCGAAATTTAATTAAAACCGCTCAGATATGCGTGAACGACTGCAGAACACTGTGAAATAACAGATTCTATCGATTTTTTAGCAATGTACAGCGCTCTGCTATGTATGGACTTTGGAAAATCACCTCGAGCTGGATGATCATTCGCATTGAAAAACTCGTACAAAGCTCTGGATGAGAATTTTAGATTTGAAAAGATCGAATACAGTTTCATCCCCGGCTATTGAAGCTTTCAATCGGAACCAGCAGCACTCTTTCATGTCGTTGAAACGGAATTTTACTCAGTTCAAACACGATGATAATCGTTCGTGCAGAAATGTTTGCGATGATTTCTTGTTTGCCAATCAGAAAGAACAACCTGAACTGTCCACGACGTATAAAATAAAAAGCGACCCAATAAGCTGTCAGGTCTTCGGATGCTTTGAACTTTTCATAAATACATTCATCCAGCATCTTGTGCAGATTTCATCAATTGAAAATCAATGTCTGCGGATGAAAATAGGTTGCGCGGAAAACCTGCCAATGTTTGAAACACATGGATAAGGCGGATTAAACTCGTAATGTTTTCGAGTTGAAGATTCAGAAGGATACCGTCTACGACGAGAAGTGCAGGGGCCACAATCTTTTTGGCACAATGCTGGCAAAAGGCGGATACGCTCTGGGATAAGAAGATGTGAATTGTGAAAAATTGGGAGGATAAAAAATCAGACATGCGTCTGCGGCTACCGGTAGTTAACTCCCGAAAGGTTAACATAGCGAAGAAGCTAAGAGTCGGCCTCAGTTCTGTTCGTCATAAATAAATTAGCTCCGTGCAAAGGTTGGGAAAAATCTTCCGAAGACGAAACACGAGGAGTATATTTTTTGAACATGAATTCTGTAGCCAAGTCTGATAATGCACATTTTTCCTGTCGCCGCGGCGAAGAAAACCTATCCGCTTGTCAACACCTCTGTAATTGGATTATGCGAGTTGGAAAATCCCCAGAGGATAGCCGAAGATTAAGATAAATCGGATCTACCCGGTCGCGGTCTACCCACTCCGTTATCCTCTGCTACGAAAAGCAGTAGAGATAGATACCTGACGCCATTCTTCACGTGAGAAACTCTCGCGTTACGTGCTATCGGTAAGGCATTGTTATCCTTGTTGTCACGTAGTTGATAACGAGCTTTCTAGACCCAGAACATGGTGAAACGTAGAATAAATCTCAACCCTACCGTGCCGTGGATGTAAACGCATGTGGGGTCGCTCAGCTATACGTTCTGTGAAGTTTGAAAACATGCAAATCTGATTTCAACGCTAGTGTAGTCGAAAATCGATTATTATCATTACAATTATGATTCGCATTGGTGTTGAACATCACGAGGATTTGTAAAGGTGGGAAAGAACTCGAATAGAACTGGTGCGGGCGTTGCTGTCAGAGATAAAATATCAAATATGAATATGCTGGAAGTGTCGGAATACGGAGCTATTCAGATATTAAAAAAGATCTTGAGATACGACGTAGGCCGCCTGTTTCGACGGATTCTTATTCCGGATTTCCAACGTTTATTCCAAACTTCTGAGCCTGGGGTTCAGAGTTCAATGCCAAAATTTGAGAACACTGAGAAATAGAAATCGTGAAAAAACCGTCGAGTCTGACGGCGAAGCATCTGCAGTGTGAAACAGATGTGAGACGTATAGGTATGGGCGGACTTTACCGCCGATCGAAGTACGTATTTTCATTTTCCTAGCAGGGTAAACCTTCTGGATTATTGTCGTAACTTTTCTTTCGACGCATATGTACGTCCGCGTAATATATCGTACGAGAGGTCGTTCAGGATTCTCAATTCACGGCTGAATCTACACAAAAGTGATGTTTCAGAAAGGGACACTTTATCCGTTTTCATGTTGCACTCGTTTCCGTTCGCCAGTTTTCTTCCAAGCGTTTTTCTCTTCCATCGTGTCTCAAGAACTCGCGAGCGTCTCAACTAGGAAATATTGTTTCCGAAAATCAGTGTTAATGGTGTCTTATGTTTAGGTTTAATCATAATTAATCTTTCGCACTCTTTCCACTCGTTTCACTAGATATCCTCTGAGCTCATTCAAACGCCAAAACGCCACGGTTGAGCGGTGAGAAGATTGATCCCGGCTAGTGAACATAAGCCCTAGAGATCAGTCAGGGAAAAGATGTGGAAGTATTGATTAGGGTTTGTAGCCACTCCGGGGATTTATACTTCTGTAATTTATCGAAGTATCCAATTCGTAACCACGAGATTCTGGATTCGACGTAGACAACATTTTAGTCTTGCTCGTCGACCATCTTTGTCATCTAGAATTTGGGAGCTCAGATCACACTCACGCAATGGTTTCATTCTTGGTTCGTTCAGGACCTTCAATCGATATTCTAGAAATCGCTATCGAAACCTCATCACGGTTGTACAACATGAAGCGTTTGCAGCAAGAATTGGATGCGTATTTCCATTGATAATTCATGAACCAGGACTGGAGAATTCCATGTCATTGAAATCTTCACCTCGATCCTTCAAAAAAACTATTTGTGGGGTGATTCTAGAGAATTTATCCTGACATGAAGTAGGCGCTTGATCTTTCAACAAAAAAACTATGAATAGCGATATTCCTTCCGAGGAGTAAATATGCCACAACGGATCGAATGTGAACCGAATTCACGCCAGAATGGGAAAATTTTTCGACGTGTTTTAGAGATTCGCTGATATGGACTCGGAGTTTTCGACCTACGCAGGGGGTCGATGTCCGTATTCTTGAAGATTGATTCATATTTTAATTCAAAATTCAATCCCCGATGCTTTATCATCTCTCGTGGGCATTTTTTCTATGATAACTTTCACTTCGGTGTTCTCTTGAGATCGCAATAAATCTATAACCATTGAACTCCCGTTCTACAAATTACGAACTCGAAACTCGAACAGTCGGCAACAGTTTCAAGGTGGAACCGAGGCGAGAAAATTCTGCTTCTAATTAATGTTTTACTCACGGTGTTGATGAAAACACTGTACCGATTGCTTCAAAAAGAATTTCTCAGAGTGGAACAGCGCGCGAATGTACGGAATAGATGAGAAAACTTTCAAGCCTATAATGCCAGTAACAGTTTCAGTAGTTGAAAGCTGAACGCGGTTAGAGTCGGGCTTTTGCCTTGTTCATATTCTGCACATTCCGGAGTCTGAGCATCATTACTATGATCATTTATTTCCGTTCTGATATTTGAGCCACGACAAAGTAGCCAAATTGTCCGAAAGTCGCGCTCCCACTAATCGAACCAACTTCGTTTAGCGAATTCGGTTGTAGCTGACAATGGAATCGCCCCTTGTTTGATCGCAAGTTGACCCTTTGTTTGGAAAATTTCTACACCACCAAGAATCAGGACACCCACTTCAGCAATCCAAGCCAAAACAAAGTTAAACCGCTTTACATTCGCGTCCTCGCGGATGGGAGTGTAATTCTAAAGCCCCACAAAATTTATTCAGCGCCTCGGACACCTAGTTGGATAAATACACATTGTTGCAAAGCCCGCGGAGGGCATTTACTCGCGTATTTTGTTCCATTATTAACGAATAAGCATACCTTGGCGACGCTCGGCCCCCGAATACCGAATGCGTCATGAATTATTGAAGCCCAAAAGTTGAAAGGCTCTCGTCATATTGCAAGATCGGTCAATCGAGGCACAGATGATGTTTTCTTCAGACCAATCCCATTCGTTGAGGGGAATCCCGGGTTTGATCAGGTACTTTAGCAGTAAGTTCTGACGATCTCTTGATATGCGTGAGACATAACATAAATATTCATCGTCTATCGAAGAGCTTCGGAAAGTTCGTGAATAAATCTACTTTCGGTTTAACAATCTTTGAAAATCTGCTCGAGAATCTCGTGCATAGTTAAGTCGAATTACGTATTACTTAGCGTTAAAAATTCATTAGGCTGGTAACACTGCTCTCTAGCACAGATATTGCATCGGCTAAATTATTAACCGGTGAAAATTTGCGGAGGGAAATTTCATCTCCAACCCCATGCGGTGCTCGAATCAAATTCTACCAATCGAGGAACTTTTCCTCCTGAGTATATTGTTAGGTACGCCGGATAGCCGAAGGAGGGGAAACTTTGTAATATTGCACCGCTTTTCCTCAACATTTCGAGCCAAGGAAGCGATTAACTCTAATACCGCTGTATCATTTCAGTCTCGGTCTATTCGGAATGAGATTTGCAGCTACGAACGAAGTTTCAAGCAAATTTCTCCATAAACTATGTAAAAGATAGACATAGAGTATCAGTGGATACATATTATTGGAATTTATAACTATAGCCCGGAATATCTACGGGCAATTTTTCAAGCATGGAACTCACTTCCGATATGGTGATCCGGTTCCACACGAAAAAATTTGGGCCCAATATTTCATTTACTGCAGCTGCCCGGATGAGGTTTGAATTAATCTCATTGCCACGCGGGATATTTCTGATTGAACAGGGGCGCTGCCGAACTGAAAATAGCAGCTAATAAATATTTCATCAGTCCCCAACCATGTATCAGAATACTCATGTATCTCTTTCAATGATTCGTATAGTATGTCGGGTCAGCTATATATATAAAGACAGTATGACGCAGCTACCCTCACTTCCAGAGTAATAATTTCATTGCCTTTGGACGAAAGCGGGAGGAATGAAACTCTTGAACGATTGCACGTCAGATTCCGAATCGGAACCAGGTCCTGGTCCTGAACGAATTTCCGTTCAAAATATCGATTCGGGCGAAAAAAAATCGAGTCAATATTCCCTGGGTTCTGTCACATGGAAATTATCCGTGAAATCGTAAAATTTGTATATTCTATAGACGTGTTCGTCTGAATCCCAGATTCTCGGTCTCATAAGTTATAACGTATATGCAACTACGTTAACGTTTCGGTCACTGCAGCGAGGAAGTGTGAAATCTTGGAAGCCACCCTTTGACAACCATCAAACAAGTCTTTTATACAGAAGTTTAGCAATTCGCAGTGGACAGCTGACTCGATGGAATTGGGACGGAAACCGCTGTTGTCATTTCAATTGAAGTTTAACAAATTTTTTCAATCCACGAACCGCTGTAGCTTTCCATCTACGACCAGAAATCGACGCACGCAGACACACAGGTATAATTTGATTGGGCTTTGCTATTCGATCCAGGCAATCATATTGCCGTGTGTCTCAGTGTGTCGATTTTTGTGGTGTAGATGGAAAGCCTCCCTGAATGTTTCCCACTTTGAAGACAGGCGAAGCGCCGGTCCGATTCCAGGATCCGTCATTGTCCATGTTTCAAGAAGTCGTATAATTCAAGTTTCGCACCTGGTTTATATTCGTCGAGTTTACCTTATCTCTACGATAAGATGGAAAACCTCATACAACTTTCCTCTGAGTCATCCATCACTCGAACATCCATCGTTCGTATTGGCTAAAGTGAAAGTGGAGATTGAAGTGATGGCGAAGCAATTCGGTGTGGCAATCTGGTTACCTATCGATTGGAGAACATTTGGAAATTCAAATTTGTCAACATCTGTGCTTTCACGCCAGTGATCGGATCCACAACCAAATGAAATGATCTCTGCTTGGACAAAATTCCATTTATTCGTGATATTTACTGAGTAGTGGAATGTTCCACGTGGATATAGAGCATTCTCGTTTGCAACGCCTCGCCGCGTTACGATTCCTTCACACTCCAATTGGAATTGTCATGAGATTACGACATGTTCTACTTACGAAACATTCGCGAAATGTGTTCGCGCTCTTAAGGAGGAGGACAAGCGTGCCGGTGTTTTATAAACGAAATACAGAACTCTGTGACGGAGTTTCCTTTCCTTTGATTTCGAAGGAGATTCTCAGCTGCAAAGGTTGTGGCGAACGAAGTCGTCTAGTCATTTCACATAATTAGGGTTTGCGAAACTTTGCTGCTATGTTCCTATGGCTGTATGGGGTGTATTCACAGTAGCTGCGGTGCTCATCATATCTTTGGAGAGGATGTCTATGGACTTTCTGAGAGCTTCAAGCCTCCTCTATATCAGCTTCGCTCTCGTGCCTCACATTTTCGGAGGAACAAAAGAGAAACGAGCGCTGTCGAACCTCGGGGGAATTCTCGTATTTCTTCTTGTCCGCGGAAAATTAACAAGAACTCTCTTCTCTGTGTACGACTCGTAACCTGTTGGTTTGAAATATGGATTTTGGAGAAGTTATCCATGAAAATATGATATCATATGTCACGGAGTCAACGCGTTGATTATCAATGTACGTGACAAAATGTATAAAATACATTCTTC
The DNA here is from genome assembly GCA_963170745.1 of Phymatocera aterrima. Taxonomy (NCBI): domain Eukaryota; kingdom Metazoa; phylum Arthropoda; class Insecta; order Hymenoptera; family Tenthredinidae; genus Phymatocera; species Phymatocera aterrima. The sequence continues at coordinate 9,050,027 of OY720663.1, forward strand.
GGGAAGGTTTTCCCAGTTTTTCGAACACGGACTGCACACCAATATTTCAGCGGGGCTCTCATTTTGACCTACATAAACGTTTGCCCTATTCCATCAAACTCGGAAGGAGGATTCAAGCAGTCATTCGTCAGGGACGTAGCCGTAAAATAATGTACACACGGGCGCAGGTGAGTTCAGTCAGCTTTGAAGGAGTCCTCCACCCTACTTCAGAGTATCGAACGAACGCCGGAACACGGTAGGACCGACTGAGACACGTAAGTTTCTTTGAACGAGGAAATAGATGTTGATTCAATTCGTACATCGGAGGAGGAAATGTTGTACCAAAGTACGCTTGCGATTGGCGGAAATAAAAAGTTGTGCCAAATCTTCACTCCCTGGAAAAGCCCCTTTGGCAAGGCTTGTAATTCGTTCGACGATCGTGATATGTGAATGAGGTATATTCTTCGATGAAACTTTTGGCTACTACATTCGTACCGGTCTTCAGACACGGAAAAATATTCATGAAGTGAAGGTATATGTCGGTAACGACCCCAAATTTTGTTTTCGAGTTGAAGACCGTCAGAGGTAGAAATATACCTGCGTGGGAGTCTCTGCCGGCGTACCGAAAACCAACCCCATCGACCGAGAGCGAGTTGTGAAGGACTTTTCCGAAGTGCAAAATTGATCTTCCTCGACGCTCAGCACTTTGATGTCCTTGTGGTCAAGGAGCAAGTGCGATGGGACCGCGGTGTGAAAGTAACGCAGAAATTGGAGGAACGGATCCACATCAATGAACAATTTTCAACGTAACAATCATCCAACTCTACGTATCCCTTCACCGTTTTGGGCTCTGATTATCTTCGGTAGCTTCTGGGAGAAGATTCTCAATCTCACGCGGGATGATATAATAACAAACTCATTTCTATTTAGTTTTACGTGCAATCTCACCACCGCACCCGTCAAGTCTTATAATAAGGCCTGGATTGACTTAATAGGTATCCTCACGCCCCTCGATTACGCCGGAGAAGATGGCGATTAGTCTTTAGAAGCGGATAGGGCGGCTAGCAAGCATTGGACGCGCAAACGCGTCCAGAGAATGAACGACATTCCAATTTCGAGCACATAATTCAAGATTCTCGATACTTTGACCTACTGATACAAATCATGGTTGATTAGCTGAGTGATTATTTTTGCAATCCGAACGATGATTCTTCAGGTTTTCAGAATCGGTCCACCAGAGTGTTGTACGGCTTAATTTTTCCGTCATAAAATACAGTACGCTGGCTTCGGTAACATTTTTCATTTCCATTTCCATTTTGAACGAACGTATAGCTGAGAATATACACATTGTGACGTGAGGGATGAAATCCGTAGGAAATTTTATGTCCTTGAGAACTTTGAAAACGGAGCCAGCCCATTCCAAAGCGGATAGACTATATAGTCGTCTATAAGAAAATACGTAGACAACTCCAGAAATGTTTCAATCGGGCGAGTCTTCTGTCTTCTTGATTTCTTGTATCCCTTGCGCTATGAACGAAAAAAATTGCTTGCGTCGGTTTTACACGGGTCTGCAATTCTGTTTCTGTTTAATACTTCCAGTCACGACCGTTCGTTCGTTGTACCAGTGATTCCAGACAAACCAACTTCGATGTAATTTTGACAGAAATTCATACATCGGTTGACATTGTATCAACAAGCTTTTCGGTGCCTAATGCGGTGCACTCGGGTCTCAAATGGTAGGTTCCTGAACCACGAGAAACTTCGTAACACTTGCAGTTCTCGAAAACAATCGCCGAGCTAATTTTTTCAAGAGCTCTCGATCTGACGATATATGGAATAAGAGATGAAATTTCAGATCAAACCCCGAGGCTGAATTGGTTATAATTTTCACTGAAAATTGAGTATCCATCGACGACGTGCAAATGAGCTTTTCCAACTCGTTCGGGGATTTTGCGTAAATATAAGTTCGCAACGAAAAATTTTGTGAATACTCATATTACGGTGAGTCTGCTTCCCGAGGGAAGATCGAAAATTTCGTTCATTTGTATTCGCATGAGGCGGAACTTTCGCAAGATGTTTTTTTTTCATCTTTCATTCTTTCCGGCCGAATGATTGCTTTCGGCAAAACAAATAACATTTACCCAGTGGAGATTGTATATTGTTATTCCTACGCGGTGCTATCGATCAATAATCTCACGGTAATTCTGATCGCTCAGAATAAGGTTCACCCGCCGTCACATCAAAGCTCGAATACAATTTTGCCCAGGACGACGCTCGACAGATACTATTGTCGAACCATCGGACAGATAAATATGTGAGCTTGAATAATTCGAGAACGAATACTATTCTCACCGAGCTATTCTAATTCAGTGTGAAACGTCGAGTTTATACCTATCAATTAATTGCGAGCGGAGAATCCAGTGCCACTTTGGGCCGAAAAGAGAATGCCTCAGGGAGCAGGAGTGACCTAAGTTGGAGGCTGAAAGCCCTACCTGACTTAATGACTCGGTAACACAAAGCCTGAACTATAGTTTATGAAGACTATTGCCTGCAAGCATTTTACATCAGAGGATCATGAAAGAGACTAGAATGATTGTTCTACTTCGGCATCAGCCCCACTTTTCGTCGTTCGTTGATCGCTATTAGTTATTCCGTGAGAGAAATCGGGAAATCAACCAACCAGAAAAGCAAATGGTACTGCGTGACCTGATGAAACTCGAGGAAGACATTCCAAATGATTGAATAGACTTTGAATTATAATTACTAACCTAGTTCGCCATTTGGCGAAGAATAATCAAATTGCACGACTAGACTAGACCTATATGTGTTGAATATTGTGGGCGCTGCATTTAATGGATCCACTATGGATATATCCATACGTTTAGAACAGAAAACAAATTTTAAATGACATATTTCATGAATTAGTGACGTAGATTTAAGATATATGCATACCCATAGTATACACGTTTACCAAGCGATGATAGATACCTACTCAGAGAGCAATAATTATGCTGATCTCCAATGCAGATCACTATTTTGTACACTAAATTATTGTTAGCTCAGCACGAGATGAGTAGCCTGATTGTTACAGCAGCAGTAATCAGCTTTTCCTCGATCTACTATTTCATTGGAGGAATAATAGTAAGATATTATACATGTGTGGTAGATGAAAATTTAGCAGTAGTAATGAGCATTAAGCGACACGGTTCTGCTAATTGTAAAAAATTCATACGAGATCATTTCTCGATGGTTCAGTACATTGCCAAGGTATTCAACCATCTTGGAAAACGCTCTTTACGGTTTGTCAGAAAAGAGATAGATCCCAATATCGCCCGCCATTGTCACCCAACAGTAAGTGTAGCTCGAGGCAAAACTGAGGTGACAATTACGGGCATTCGTATAACAGAAACACGCAGCAGGCCTATATATCGTGGAATGACTGTGTCCATTTGTTTACCTAATTACTCGGAGATGACGTCTCTCGCTTGATCAATCTCAAAGCTTAAGCCGGATACAGACTTGAGGAAATTTTCGCGCACGAACAGTTGTCTCACTCAATTCACTGATGAGCCGGTGTACAAGGGAAAGGGACAGAGAGTGTGCGTGCGCGCAGATTTGCTCAAGTCTGTACACAGCTTTAAGTTGAAAAAATTCAAATTTGAGTCGAGAAAGACGAACGCATGATTATCTTTTTATCTCATTCCTGACATCACCTCATTCGTACGCTTCTTGATGGCAGTCAAGGCGCCCCTTTCTCTCACAATCGACGATATAATACCGCGAGAGAAAATCCCTTTGAAATTCGAATGGAATGGAGCCAAACTGAATCCTTGATCGTGTACTGTAGCCAGCTTTGCGCTCGCCGCAAGGGTTTTGCATACCTAACGCATGCCCTTGTCATTTTGGCACGGGCATTCGACTTCTGTTTACAGCGGAAGCAGGAATGGCAGCTATCGCCGAACAGAAGCCGCCAGAAGAACGTACCGAAGAAGAGAAGATGGCACTGCTCGGTCGTCCACGTTTGGGTGAAGTCGCACGCGCCCAGGTCCGAATCAAGGAATCTAAAGAATTCAAAAACACGGTTGACAAACTCGTCCAGAGAGCCAACGCCTCGATTCTACTCGGTGAGTAAACAGACCAACATACATTCTACAGTCTACTCTCGTTCTCTTAAATACGGCTGAGCATCTACGCTCAACTTCAACAGGCCCTCTTTCGTTCAGCTTGTGGAACAATAAAAATAATGGAGTAAGGTCATGGCCATGGGGTTCCTACTAACAATGAGAAAGAGGAACATCTTAGCTTCGCGAGGATCCCTCGGGTGCAAGTTCCCCGGCTGTGCTTCTGTGACGGAACTTTGTCCCACGAAAGAAGCTATTATATTACTTGTTCTACGTTATACTTTCGCGACAGTTTAGAGCAAAGTTGCTGAGCGTTTGCAAGTTTATACGAATCCACGTGGATATTTGTGGCTTGGTTATCCAAAGACAAAGTCAAATATTGAGATCTCGATTGTTTGTCGATAGAAAGCAGAGGAACGTCGGCTTTCGCTTGTGTATCCTGTTCTCGGTCAAACTTTCGGAAGTCTCCTGTTAGGCGAGTCGAATAGCATGATATGAAAAAAATAGTTCCGAAAGTTTCGGAATTTGGGTTAGATGTTCATAAAGGGTGCTATCGAACTTGTCAAAAGTCCTGAATGGATGAAGTTGAGGAAAATAAAAATCGATGCATAGTAATAAATTCTCGTCTCACTTGGAGCAAAAATTTGATATGAAATGAGCTGAACGTAGAATTTGTTTTTCTGTCGAGTGCTGTGAAATGCTGTAAGCACCGAAAAATTGCTAATTGCTATGTGTGCATATATCTGTTTTCCATGAGACGGCCATTCTGGATCTTACACCGAGTAATATCATTTTTCCATTCCTTTCATGATGAGAATATATTAGAAGTGAATGTTCCGAATGACCGCATGTATTCGCAGGTATTCCTATCTCCATCATATGAGACCCCGAGATCATTGGAAAAAGAATCCTAGCTGCTGAGTTTTGTAAATTGATTATTGACGGCTATTTCTCGGGTGAAATTGATGTTCCGGAAGTAATTGCCAGAGAGCTGTGTAATTTCTTGACGTGAATATAAGCCCGGGGGAATCTAATCTCGAATCATTCGACCCAGACAAGATTATCCCGTGCTAATCCGTTTATTAATGGTGAGCTCAGGGAAACAATTTTCCAATTTCATCGGGAACTCCGTTGCCTCTTGTATTTCTCCCATTCCGTCTTCGAGGTAAATTTTCACGTCGTCGTTCCACCACACGCTTTCAGAAACCACATCGTACTGCAACCGCGCGACATAACGTAGAGGTAATCCGTTTAAAAGTCCCAACTTTCATCCGTCGGATACGACCGGGAAAAGTTTGTCACTTTGTCAGAAAAAGAGTTTCACCCCTCACCTTCTAATACTGATTCGTCGTACACCTTCGTCGACCGAATCCCAACGCAGCTGGTTCCCGAAAGAATATCAGGAAGCACTCTCTCTTACACAGACGATGACAAAGGACGTGAGTCATGGACTGCAAAGTTGACATAAAAATTTTTGCATAACTCGGTGCTGTGGGAAAAATGGCTCCGTTTCAACGCCCCTTTTCAGGGAAAAAATATTATTATGCAAAAATATTCTTTCCAAATTACTCGTGAAGAAGCCCATCCATCTGCAGCTTTTTTCGTAGGTACCTGTATTAGTACGGTGAAGTAATCTGGACCGAGTTAAGTGGCCAATATTAAGTGCGGCGAAAGTGATCTACATTCGGAATTCGAGATGTCACACAATAATGAAATTGTTGATGAAAAAATATGAACAAATAGCTTCCTTCGCAGACTTTTCGGCTGCTTCATTTCTGGTGTTCATCAAATCCACGTGACAGGCTACAGTTTAGTTTTCAATATCGAACTAGATTCCAAGTTCGCTACGCTTGTCCGTGGTGGATACTGAATACTGTAGTGAAGCACTCCATATTTTCTTATCGGTAAATACAATCCACGAAACTTCGTGGCGGTGCTAGTATCCACGAAGATCCGTATACTTGTTAACTTCACCTTGTACGAGATGTTTCAGAGTGGACGTTGCAACGAATACCGTACGAAAATCGATGCACGATAAACATTTTCGATGTCACATCGTTTTCAATAATTCCGCCACTAACTACCAGTTATTATATTCCAACACTTCGATAGATGAATCCATAGCCGTTCGATGCACGCCGCACCAGTCATGGAACATTGCCAGAGTTTCATAGTTCGCACTACTATCAGCGACGAAACAACACGCTGGAAAAACCAGAATATTGCACCGTCTGCTATTGAACACCCAGTATATGGATATGAACGTGAATACGTGTACGTAGGAGATGTCGTATTATTACAGCCCATATAATCCGAAGAACGCAGCCCCACGCGCTGCGTCGGGTAACTTTTATGCGTTTACTTCCATCAAAGTGTTCAGTTTTATGGCTGAATGCACAGTAAAATATGATTTCTCCATGATTATATAAACCCGCAGGCTTTGTGCAGTGCAGCACAAAGCTAGGCCAACGATATGTGGAGAAACAGCGCAACGGCAAAGCTGTGCGTGTCTGTCAAAATAACCGTCATACTTGGAAGGAACTTTTCCTCTACGTCTCACGGCACACATGTGCAAAGTGAAAATGGTTGTCTAGAAAATCTCTCATGTAACGCATGCATGGTATGCGTGCAGGGCTTGGGGAAATATGTTCTTGTTCGATTTCTTGCTCCCGTTGAGATAGAGAACGGGATCACGTGAGTTCTACGAGCTCATGTATGTCGCAACGCATCACAGAAATTCGGAATCACGTGTGTACGATCAGTTTTCGTAGAGACATGGCATACCAGTGAGAACGGGCCCTTGATCAATCGCAGCCATATATTCCGATGTAGTCTCGAGATTTTCATCCGGAATTCCAGATGAATGTGTGTACTCAGCTCGAATCTTGGGCGAGTGTTCATCACCATGGTAAACATGATTAGCAACGAAAACACTCTTTCTTGATTTTGAGGGTGGTCCACTTACCGGTGAATGCCTTGTATCAACTTCGTGGAGGAAACTGACGTAGGTCATAGGTGTACTTTGCCATAATTCTGATGTGCGTGTAGGTGAGAATCTTACCTAACTATACTCAAGTCTCTCAGAATCACGAGAGTCACACGGCATAGAAAATTCATTATCGATCTGAATTAACGATGGCGAACTTGTGACTGACATCGCACCTCAACGACGCTATACGCTTGCAGGGTATTCTGTATGATTTTTTTCCAACGACTTACCGATCACTCTGCTCGGCCATGGCGTAGATGTGCAGCTGAAAGTCGTTCGCCTGCTCCAGGAAGCGCTAAGCTATAAACAGGCAGCTCATATAGCTCCGTGCCCTCTTTATCGCCGCATGTGTATACGTGGTACAATGTACTTAACAAGATACAATATAGGTATACGTTGTGCTTTCTGTACAGGAACAAGCTCATGGAAGGAGCAGTTCACGGAAGCTTTGACCGTGAGCGGGGACGGGGCCGGCGACGAACAGGACGGCGAGGGCGGCCCAAGCCAAGTAGCTTCACCGAGTACCATGGACTACTTCATGCACTCGCTTACCATCTTCTGGAAACTTCTATTCGCCTTTGTCCCACCAACAGGTTAGTCGATCCCCATTCAATGCTATCGAGACACTTGATGCGTCAAAACGCGAACACTGACACGAAGTAATTCGGTGTCTGATGTGGATTGCGATCAAAATTGTCAACACACGTGTGATCCGAACTACAAGATTTACTGTTCAGAATCATGATTTTCTAAGGAAGTTTGAAAATGTTAGCAGCGCCCCGCCCGCACAACCCCCTTGAATCAATCGGAACGTCACGTGCAAGTTACAGCGCTGTGGCGCTACGCAACCCCCAATGTTCAAAAATCCTGCTTAGTTGGAAGCTTGGATCGTTTCTTAGGGTTGACGCCACTGGACCACGACGATTGGCGGCAAACCGCAGAGAAAATTGTAAAAGGTCAAGGGACACCATTTGTCGACATCAATCGCCGCAGTGTGGTTGGCCTCAACCTTAAGTCTCGAGGTGACGAAAGGGAACCTGTGCAAAACTAACGGTGGCATTCATAGTTCAGGCTCATTTTCAAGGTAATCTCAAGACAGCTCTAGACATGGCCTCAGTGGTCTCAAATTTCCGCTCACTTTATTCATTTAGAACAACTAGGACACAGCCTGGTCGAAGCTTACAGTGACCGTAGTGAGTTAAAGTTTTATATGAAAAGCTCAAGTTCGCCGGTAATAGGTGAGTTCTTGCCAGTAGATAAGCAATTATAGTCCTAGACCATAATTGCACACATAAGCACACGCGCGCGCAAACATGTCGTGTCCATGTGAGGCTTCATCAGGTATTGGCCTATACTTTTAGAAACTCGAAAATCATGGAATAATTGAGGTAATTCAGGAAACTATAATTCCGATTCACACCTGCATATTACATTGCCTTAAGGTGCTAATAAAGTCGCATGAAATGCCGAATGTTACACGGTGTTGATTGGATTGTTGCCTATTGTTGGAGGCCATTAGTCTTCAATAGCACCTTGAGGGGCGATTGGACTCGCTATTTTGAATGTCCAGAAACCGTTTCGGAAACTAGAATCGTAGATTCACGCAAACGGCTATATCGATTTTTATGAAACTTCTAGAATTCGTTGAGTACGATGGCAGAAACCGGCTAAGTATTTCACTTTTTCAAAACGCCGCGCCGATCGGCTTTGATGACATATAAGTATTCCCTATGTTTGCTAGGTGAGATTGCCGGTGGCGTCTTCAAATTCCCCTCAATAGGATCAATTCACGAATCCGGACGGAACTCACTCTGAAACTTCGAAAAATCATGAAAAAATTTCGGAAATTTTGACATAAAATATTTATTCTAGCGTTTATCGCAAATTGACTGAAAAACAGCACCAGGATCGCTATAGGTTAGTGTTATACAAATATCAGTGAAGCGGCATAATGCGTAAGAATGTGAGAAGAAAAAACAAAAAAATGTCTGTCAGAGCTCAGAGGCAAATTTCGTCTCCAGCTATACGCTCAACACAAATTCCTTGCATAGTCTTTTCGGTTTCGTGAAACGCCAGAAAAAATGTAGAATGTTTTAAAGCAAAAGCACTACAAATCTTGTGAAACGAGAACGGACGAAAGGTGAATATGACAGAATTTTGCTCTTCCGTGGAATCTGACCTAACTTCGGAAAACCTTTACTTAGGTTACCAGAAGGAGATAAAAAAAAAAACACAGGCCAACCCCGACCGCGATAGGAGAAAATCTGAAGTCAGCATCTTTCTTCATACTTTGGTTAGACCAGCGGTTAATGCATGAAATATGACATACATTCTTTGCGCCCTTGGTTTTAGAACGTATCGTTTCACTCGACTCAAGCAACAAAACGTAATATCTGAGTGGACTCAAAATCATTACAATTTTCCATCCTCCTTTCACGTAAGGGAAGAAACATTGCGTATCTATAATTTAGGACCATGTATATTTTGAATGACGACCGGAATCTCTCCCATTGCCGAAAGTAAAAGTTGAAAACCTCGAAAAAAAAAAGAATTACATCGCGCGCGAAGACATTTGTACGATTCCGTGGTATAGGTACTGACGCCGTGGTTTTTCTTCGGTCTTCGGCGTCGTAACCTTTATAGGACATCGTTGAACGGTCCAAGTTTCATTCCTGTCAGTCTTTTCTCCCGTCGTGTGAGCGCACGGATTGCCACATTTCTAAGGTGCTTTGTATACAGCAGAGATCGTTGAATAAATTGAAAGCTTCGAACGGTGTCATTCTCAACGCGGGGCGTGTGAATGATGCCCAAGGTGTATCAGACGGGAAGAGCCGATTTCTCGATGAAATTCTCCTGGAGAAGAGCAAGGGTGTGTTTTTGAAATTCAATTTTCGGATGAAATAAAAATTCATAAAAATTCTTTCCTTAGGTAGGTATATTTCACCGGCAGGTATAACTTCGCTAGAGGAATGATAACAGGACGTTTACAAATTAAGAAAATAATGAGGATTCTGTGAATCCATGATCTTGACGATTCGCATTGAAAACGTAAAAGCCCAGAAAAGAACAGCATTGGTATCGCCAGCTGCTTAAAAATTCTGAATTAATCCGAAGCCCTAATCGTGGCCGAGTAAGTTACGCTATACTTTTACCCTCGCTGTCCCTTATTGGCCACAAGCCTTCCCAGCTTGACACTATCGATCGACCTACTGCTTTGCGTAACAACTACACGATGCCAATCACATTCCCAACCGATACAGCGAGTGATGATAAATCGTCTCTAATTACCACTAAAATATGAAAAATCCAAGCCCGTTGATCATCAGAAAATCTGCTGCACGTGTTTCGAATTACTGTTTTCAACTGTATTACGCTTTTTGGTGATATGCGTAGGTATGTATATACAGTGAATCGCTAATGTTCAATGATAGTCTTTTCGAAATCAAGATTTCATCCTGCATTCCTGGGGGTATTTTTTTTGCATCATGGGAGTAGAAAATCCGACTGATTTTTGGAAAAGAAAATGAATGGAGGTCTTATGAGTCTCTGGAGAGCTATCGCTTAACAGCGGCTATAAATACCTGGGTACATCTATGGTATGTAGTACCCAGACCTACTACATACATGCATATAGTATACCTGTACCGCAGGTCACTAGAGATTAGTTATCACGCAGAGACAAAGCTCGAAGGTAGACCACCGCTCAGAAATATGGAGAATCACGTGCAGCAGTTGGCGGTAGAAATTACTTCCATCTCTAACGTCACATAGCTCTCCGGAGAAAATCTTACGGAATTTGAAAATGACTTATAGCTTTCGCGAGGTGTGAGAGAATTATATTATACATCGAATGAGTATCATGCTGAACTGCGCGAATGACTCTGATTGTGCGACGTCTCATATTTTCGAGCCTAGTGGACCTAAACGGCAACTTTTTGTATGAAACGAAAATTCCATAAGAATTCTGAAGCATCGAGTCGAAGGAATATCACACAGCTGGGCGAGTTTCAGTCAGCTTAAGATGAATGATTGATGGAACTTTGAGGTAGTGCGGGAAATTCAACTCGTAAGCTATGAAAATTCAAGAGGGAAAGTCAGGAAGTAGGCGCGCAGACGGTACTGTTGAAATGGAAAAGAGTTCATGCCGATTTAAATTATTGCGAATGGGAGTTGCAACGTTTTGCAAACTCATTAAACTCCTTGCTTCAGCTTCAACCCGCTTTCTGCGTCTAACTGCGCAATCTGGATTCCGGTGGAAATAATTAGATTCTGAAAAACATCTTGTCCCAGTAGAACAACTCATAGAGAAATCACGGAGTGGTTTTCCCACAAAAAACAAATTGGCTAAAGACAACCGAAAAAAATCATGAGTCACAAAAATTGTAGCAGCAGAGAACCGCGAGACTTTACTCAAACGAATAATTTCCAAGAGCGAATGGCTAGTGACAACGAAGGGCTCTAATCTTCAGAACGCCCGACGAAATAACTAAGGACGTCCACCAACGTTACACCAACGTCAACCGGAGCTTTGTCGGGTATCTCCCATTCCTTGCGAGAGAGGGAGAGAGAACGAGTTTATTCAGCCGCTTAACGGATATGAGCAAAAAATGAGGCTTGAAGGGAGCAAACCGGCCCATTTTTACATGAAATATCAGCTTCTGCTGATAGTTATTGGATCGTACAAATACACGTATCATCTCGTTCGAACCCGTGGGAATAATATTCCAAGATTTATCATCCGCCATGAATGAAGGCGACGATGAAATTCGGAAGGAAACAACTTTCTTTAGAAAAGAAAAAATGGCGCCAAGATTTGAAAACCGTTCAAGCACGTATTGGCTTAGAAATTTTCAAAAGCTACCGCCTATGACATTGACCAGGGAAGCTCGGGTCCAAGGGCCAAGTACATCCATCACTCTTAGTCAAGTCCTCCATCCTTAGCTCAGGATCAGGATATATTTTTCATCCGCTCACATTGTTGGGAGAAGCTTTCTAAATTCCCTACAATGAAAATAAGGTCTTCGCACGTGAAATGTACAAGCAAAACCACACCAGCCTCGATCACGTTTCGCGTTGGTATTTTATTAATTCGCGTAGTCACTGCCGGTCTGTTACCACAGAGCAATCCTCCGGTACGAATGCGGAAATTGAAACATGAAATACGTAGCACATCAAGTAATGAAAAAATTGTGTTCGGGAGTGGTCATGGATTGATTAAATTATAAAGCCCATATTTTCGGATGAAAGTGATCCTTCAGAGATTTCAAACGGAAATGAAAACTCGTAAATCATTGGTCACCGAGATTGAAATGAACATTGCGCTCACTGCAGCACTGATACCGAAACGTCGGGTGCACACATATAATTCACTTATCTTTTTCTATATAGGCGGACGCGTCTCGCCGGAAAATATGACGAAATTGGAAAATACAACGGTCTTCTACCTATATCGAGTTTCATCGCTCGTTTGTATTCACCCGCATCGTGGTATAGATACTGACCACAACCAACTCGCTGACCTGACTGTAATTCTAACCGCAGGACACGAGATCCGCCTCCATGCTCGACGGATATCCACCACCCTCGGTATTTTCAACTTTGTTAACCTTCGAGTTGAAATTTCTGGGGTGAACACATGGCCCAGATTTTGTAGATAGAACATGACATCCACGCTCGTCAGCCCTGCAGACGTATGCGTGCATGTGTCACCTAATAGAACAATCCTAAAAGTTGGATCTCCAAACAAGCTGAAATTATATTATATATCCCACGTAATTATCAAGGCTTTCGGAATGTTTGTAATCGAATTAGGTTCATTTCACGATTCCCCAACTCTCGATTTCAGCCCTTCGAGCCTCATCGATTTGCAGTTCCCAACGATTGATGAGAAACTGGGACGTATACCACGCGAACTTGACTTACGGTCATTCCTGTCCCTCTAAGAGGCTCTGAGCTAACCCTAATTGTATATGCACACTGATCTACGAGGGTTACTAGAACCCACATTGCGTACATGCAGACCATCTTCAAATCGAGGATATACGTGTATGAGAGAGAATGTTTTATCCGTAGCATTTCCTGTTTCAGGACTACACGATCCATGTCATTCTCCATGTTCTGCTTTCCTCTCAAATTTACACATAAATGGAAAAATTTGGAAAAAAAACTAGCCACTAGCGACTCTGTTTCATTCATCGACAGGATCAATGTGAATCCAGAGAGGGGCCGCTTCGTACAGCCAGGATAATGAATTCCTACAAGCGACTCGCATTCTGAATGATCTTCTTCGGTTCTTTTTTTTAGCCACCGAATCTTTTTCAAGCCCATCCCGTGCTTCAAGCTATTCGCAGTGTCCAACAGTCGACTGGGACCTCTGCACTTTCAGTATAACTTCCACCATATGTGGAAAAAATCAATTGACGAATGTTTCGTCCCAGTATTATTGAATAGATGAGCTGTACGTCTCATCAGCACGATTATCATGCTCCGAGCTCGATCGATACTTAATTTCGAATTCAGCTTTTTTTGCAGAATCGAACACGTTGAGAATCGTCGTTCAATTTATTATATTGGTGATACTGAACATCATGGCTGGTAGCATTCTTTGGACAGTAATTCTCGAGATTATCAAGCATTTTGGTCTTAGGAACTATCTAAGTTCCTAAGATCCTGAGATCCTTATTCTTTGGTGTTGGGAACTATCTAAGTTCGAAGATCCTTATCACTCCGTTCCGCAAGGATCTTCTAACAGCTTTGAAACTCGTACAGAATGGCTCATATACAAGATCTCTTATCTTCATTCACTACGTTTCACGACCTTTTCAGTCTTTCACTCTTTGAGGCACGTAATTAAATCTCCCCAGAGGCACCGACCAGAGCTACATGAACTGACGAGCAATTTAAACTTCCGAATGATCAAGATGAGCCCGGAATAATTTCGGCCTTCCCCAGTCTACTCTAGCGACTGCTGGATTCTGCCTGATGATCCGAGTTTCAACACTCATTGATTTTCTCGAGAAGAGGAAATATCACGGTATAATTGAAACGTACATATAGTAAATATCATTCCATTTGATTCACAGTGCAGGAAGCTTTTGCCTGGATAAGATGTTCGTAGACTGTAGCACCACAGCGAAAGAATCGATTGATGATGTGCTTGGCTTCGGCACGTTGAGATCTATAAGCCGTATTTTATCGGCAAGCCCCAGCCCCAACTGCACGCTCTTTCATTTTTGAAAAGGCTGCCTTGAAAAGCTTGCGTCTACTGCCGATCGGCGTTCGACTTTAACTGATGAAAGTGGGCCTCGTAGATCGACTATCTGCTCGCACTACCCCCCAGGAATAATCAATGCCCTCCGCAGTTTGAGTTTCAGTGGAATCGGAATAAATATCCAGATGTCTGAGTAGCTCGAGTGAAGAATTTCTATTCGGCATTCCCTTTTCTTCATTTGCATGTATGCAGCTTCTCAATGCATTTTTAATGCGAATGCAAATGCTTGACCAAGAACTCGTGAGACGGGCCTTCTATCAATACCACGACATTGAACGTTCATCTCAAGCAAATGCGATTAATACCTGAACAAGTCCTGTCTGCTGGGCTCTATGGCACTGCGATGTTCTAGTTTCCAAGGGGAAGTGATCAGCGTCTGTTCAGGCGCCGACGAGTCAGAGATAGGCATTTATGTTTGGAGGAATCTAGTATAATTAATACTGGAAAGTTTCTTGACATTGTTCAGGCTTCCGTGCAGAAATATCTAGACGAGGATCGATTGATTTGAATCAAATTTTCTAATCTGCAGACAAAAATTCATTCCAATATAAAGCACTCTTATCCCGTGTCTTTATAGTCTTGCGTGATGCCTCGCGTAAATGCGAAGTTTTATCTTTTACGTTAAAGTTTTATGTCCGTAACGTAATTTTTGACGGAGATAAAATATGCGCGAGAATTCCTCATCCTTCAGTTGCTCGCCACCGTATGAATTCGCGATTTATTCGTACCATTTGTTAAATTACTCAGAAATGACGCAAGTCCTTTCTATTCGGTCAGATATTTCGGGACAGTTCTCTCCCATCCCCAGTTTGAGTGTGAAACTGTCAACCGGATAGTTAGCTATTCTTTCTGAAAACAGTATCCGAGTCCCACGCTGCTTCGCCAAATTTTTCATCAAAAGTTTTTCATGTATTTTGGCGGGAGAACAAAATGTATTTATACATAAAGAGGTCATTATACGGAAAATTGAAGTTGAAGTACACAATCACGTACAAAATGGAAGTATGTTTCGAGACAATTTGCCTAACTTCGTAATTCATTCAATCGAGTAACAGTTTGCGAGAATTATAACGTTGCGATACTGAAAGTTCGTGAGCATCCAGAAATTTATATCTTCAGATCAATTTCTTTCTCTGTTTAGGATAATCGTGCGAAGAATTGCCGAATGTTAAATATTATCTTATGCATTCGCGAAGAATCAATATTGCCGATAAAATTTACATCTCAAGCTCGAATGGCTCGCACCCCGCACGAGGAGGCAGTAATCCCTCAGGTTCTCAAACTTTTTTTTTAAACCAAAAATGGTATTTCCCAGTCTATGCTTCAGTTTAATTAGAATGATGAGCTTTAAGCCTATTTTCGATTACCTCTCACAGTCTGATTCGCTGTTATTGGAATTCGACGAGCCATGAGTCGTGATCAGCGCTAATGGTCCATCGACGTACTACTCCCACGGGAGAATCTGGAGGTATTCAAAGCCCGTTGAAATACGTTAACGCGGTTATCCAGTGATTTATCCCGCCGCCATGAGTCTGCGTGTTATCCAAATCGATTAAACGCGTCTGGTTATGAATCTCAAATATTATTAACACAAATTTTACTCGGTTTCTTTCACGCTCTGGCAATTGATAGTTTCACTCACTAAAACTGCAAGGCAACAGCAATGGATTTAAATTTTCTCATGAAAGAAACGAGACAGGATATAGTCTATTAGCTAGACCGTGAAATTAGGCAAAATGGTTCAAGTCGCTCTAGAAAGATGAACTAGGAGTCAAAAAATTCGTAATTTTAAAATGTATGTCCGGAGATGGAAATCGGTAGCTCAAGGATCATAATGTTGTTTTTGCCCTTAAAGAGCCTTAAGCTACCGATTTCGATTTCCGGACTTACATCTTCCGAATCGGTGAAAAATTACACATTTTTCGACCCCTCGTTCATCTTTGTCGGACGACTGAAACCATTTTCTGACTCAGCTGATAGACTAATATGAATAAAACACGTCGACATTGACCTCGGTCGGAAATATTCTCGTTCCCGATTACACTTCGCTTGATGAGAGTTATCGTCTACGATAAAGTAGTCGGATGATAGTTACGATCGGAGATCGGATGATCGTTGCTTTCTAGGATCGAATTTACAAGATTTAGAAGATCCCATTATGAGGAAATCAAGTTCCGACCCTTTCAACATACTTGAACACGGCTATTAAATCACCGCTGAAGTTTCCGTTTCCGACAAAGGAAAGTACGTCTACGGAATTTCGATCGCAAGCTGTAAAGTGGACGCGAGTTGACGCGGAGTGAATACATACGCCGCCTGTATGTAGGTAGTTATAAGTGTATGTAATACCTACTTCACGTAGATACGTAGTAACACGCCGTTTAGCCACCCACCGAACTCGGTAACGAGCGTGAACATAACGCAAGGGAGATGGAATTTGCATGACAAATATATGTTCAAATCGTCAGCTGGCAAACACACGATGCATAAATTATTTTCGCGAAAACGTTCATTTATACTAAACAATTGCGTTAAAAGGACGGATGGCGATATTATCGGTACGAACAGGACACCGGAAGTTCACGACATCAAACGGCGATCCAATTCCTGCTGAAATCATCAATCATACCTCCGTTGACATCGAAATTAAAAATTAGTTATCACAATTATTGATCGACAATTCATGACGGAAACTGTGGTTCTGTCACGCGTAGTTGTAGTTTACTGTCTTCAATACTGCCATCCTGCTCCTTGAGAATCGTGTTCGTGTAGTGTGAAGGATTTGCGGAAGGAACCCTTCATCTAAGTCTGAACATCGACAAAAATTCAGGCCTAGATCGAAGAGGATCTTTGAAGGAGACAGAACGTGTGAGACTCACCCTTACTCAACCGCGACGCAGAAGAAGATTTTCTTTAAGTGTACCTCGCGAAAGCCGGGATAGGTTTACCGGATTTAGAACTAGGTTAAGCGGGTGCTCCTGATGGCGAAACTTTCTCCAGCCGTCATCGAGAGATAAAAAGCTTATATGTATTTTGTATCCATATACCCACGTGACCAGAAATACGTAACGTGACGTAGAACCACCAACGAGATGCACAACACATCCTGGGAACTCAATCTTTCGAAATGCGACCCGATGCTGATCTAGAAATTACTTAACATACGTGAGACGCCTACCGATACGCGAAGAATACTGCGGTGTTGCTCCTGAGCCCCGTATTCACTCTATCGATTGGCAACCTTGTTCCAGATCGGGATCTTTCAGATCTCTCTCCCAGGCTGCTTTCTACTCAACCACAAAATAATCGGAATAGCTCTTATCATCCGCTGATCAAATTGTGCATCTAACGGGGGACTGAGAAGAGAAAGATTATTCCTCCGGTCAAAAAATGAGACCTCTTTTCTTCGCAGTAGAATCATCTACAGACTATGATCTACACTATTTTCTCCAAATTTTACTCCAATAACTTCAGAGTGCTCTTCGGTTCATGTGATCTTGATGAATTTTGAATTCGACAGAGTGTTTTCGTTCTCATTAGTTATGGGCTTGTTTAGTTCCAATGAATCATCATGAAAAGATCAGAAAACTCTCCTTCACATGGTGGGATTCCCGAGTAGTTGAATTTGTCTTTGAACCCAGAGACACGGACAATTTTGTTGTCATGCCATCGCCTGCGAGCGTGCGGCGTCCATCTTGCGCACTGCAATGTGCGGCAATTTGTTGCCAAGTGACGTGTCGTAAATCTGATAAATTATGAAGCAGGAAATACAGAACATGTCGCGGAGTCATTTATACGTGGATATACCTACGGTAGGAATAAATTATATACTATACTGCAACGGGAGGACATAATCGCTCAGGATAACGCGCGTGTATACGTATGTACGCTGTAGAGCGGAAACGATTTGACACTTTCGTCATAAATTTCCTGAAAATACATATATGTCTCATGAGTATCACTCCGGTCACGGGGCGAGCTCCGATCACTACGCTGCTCGGACTCAAGTAAAAAAAAACGTGTAATTACGGATGCCATGACGATCACGTATGCCGATCCGTGTTCCAAGCCCTCGTGAGGGGCAGTTGGAGTCGCCGCTGGCAATCTAACCTAGCTGACATAGGGGATATTCATTTTTCATCGAATCCAATCGATGTTTTGAAAAAGTGGAATACTTGGCCACTTTCTGCCAGCATACTCAATGAAATCTCGAAGTTTCGTCAAAATCGATCGAGCCGTTCGTGAAAATTTACGATTTTCGTGTTCGAAACGGCTTCTGTACATTCAAGATAGCGACTGCGATTGCCTCTGGAAACTTCGGGGCCGAATTAATCCTCGAATAGCAGGATATTTAAAAAAAAAGCTGAACAGCCGATGGAAACCCGTGGGCCGAAGTCGTAGAAAGTTACATTATCCTCGACCAAGAATATCCGAAAAATTTCGGAATGAGGTTCACCGTTCTCTACACCGTGCCTACAAAGTTTCGGATTTATTTAGGTCCAGATGAAATTCTGTTGAAGTGGTTTGGGCGAATAAAAAGGAAAGATGTCTCAGCTCTGGAACAATATCGCCACCGTATCTATGCGACCCGGAAGTGAGAGCCACTTGAAGACAGACCCGCGACGAAAGTCCCTGATTCGTTTATCCAGCAGCCGTAGGCGCCGTGTCAAGTGAGACCCGGTCGGCTCGAGAAGCCGAAGATTGACGCAGATCTCATCGTCTCGAACTGCGAAACTTTTACCATCGACTATGGTGTCTACCTCATCTCGGCAGATAACAAGGCCATTCTACGATTCTCTCGCTCGCTTCCGCCTCCCTCTGTTCGACCCGGCATCTCAGCGATAGAATCGTGACCACCTGCTCTTCAAGAGCCGGCAATTACAGGAGAAGCATAGTGGGAACGATTAGTAGCGGGCGTTCTAATGGAGCGGTAATTCGAAATCAATAATCAGCTGCGCCTATCATGGCGAACAATGGACTATATCAAGATTGGGAGGAATGATAATGCATAACGGTAATAATAACTATTATTACCGTCGCCACGCTCATTAGTTTCTTTTCAATTCAAATGAAGCAGACAAATGTATACATAGCGCAGAGATTCAAGTACCGCAGTGGAAGCTTATTATCCACGACTGTATATCAACCGTGGAAAAATATATCCTTGATAGAAAAGTGCAGGCGAATACATTATCCCGAGGAAATAAGAGCTCAAGTTTTCCTTCAAAGATATTGAAAGAAGTAAAGTCTCCTTCCGAAGTATCGTGATGTTGAGATATCCGATACCGAGAGACTCGATAGTGCACTTTCCGCGGACTGGTATCAGGACATCAGCGTAAGTTGTAAGATATACGGGATGATATATTATAGCGCACGCTACACGCGTCAAGTGCCATTTTTCAAAGTTCTGTGATTACGGACACGATAAACAATTAGCTTGCTTTAGTGAACCAAGAGCAGCTACGTAGGGATCGTTTTACCGAGGCTCAACAAGCTCGGCCGTTTTGAAAGAAATATATACAGAGATCGTTGAACTTCACACACCGCGTTCTCGGAACAGCCCTACGTACGAGAAATATTCATTTTTGATCGTATGCTGGATATGAATAATTCAAAAATTGAAAGCTATAAAACTGTTGGATACACAGCTGCAACACTATTACTTTATTACGGAGATAACGATTTTCACACCACACCAGAAAGAGAAAACCTACGCGAAGATCTGGAGTCGTTGGAAGTCATTGTGAGATTTTTCAAATCACAGAAGTCACTGGATATCTCTGAAAATATCCGATGGTCAGCACTCAAAAGCCATTTGCCAGCGTTAAATTATTGCGGCTGGAGGATAATCAAGTCAATTGCAAGTATTTGAACGTTAATTCGAATCTCTGATCGCGTATGGAAACCATTCGGTGGCATCAAAGTCGTCTCGAATCACATACGGTCACCGGAACTTGTGGACAATAAGATTTTAATGTTGGTGGCAAGAAAATAATGCGTGACGCGATTGGAAAGTCTCTCACGGAGAAATCAATGTCACTTGAATCGTGGAAAATCGCGAAATCCATCATGATTAGAGTTGTTTGAACTATTATGAGTAATTTACAATCAAACGTGGCTTGTACTCGACCAGACAATCTCTAATCCCACTCGATTTCATTTTTCTATGAATGCAGCTTTGATCTGAAGCGAGTCACGTTACCCTGCCTGACTGTGAGTAAAATCTGATGAAATGCTTGTCAGTCGTTAGCACAGAAACACATTCAAAGAAACACCAGTTGTCTACAGATTGATGCGATCATTGATAGTACAACACAAACGCTATTCATTTCAATTAATTAAGATATTGGTCATCATTTTCGGCGGGAACAATTGTGAGTCGAAAATTTGTTCTTCGGAGTATCAAAAATGCTTTAAACTTTTATTTCATCTGACTTTTATACTGCTTGAACACATTGCGAATTCACAGCGATAGTCTTTCACTGAAGGGAAGCAATCACAACGTGATGAAACGGCTCACAATCGCCATGCAATTATGGGGATCCAGATTGAGGTAGGTCTATCATGGAGCCGTCGATTCCAATCCCAACCTCAGTTCTGAGACAATCGGCTCCGTCAGACTCCCCCGCAATAACGAGAGAACTAATTGGCATGGCTGCAAATAGGAGTTAATTCAATAGTCCTTTTCGACAAAGCGCTGATTCCGTCAACGGTCCTTTGTGGACGTGCATCTTTCATACAGTAGAGGGAAAGGCGATGTTACGGGACCGTATTGGTGAAATTCGGTTCATCTGCTTATCATCGAGACGCGTGACGCGTGACGCCTTCCCAATTCCGTCGGGTAGGTCAATTATGAACTCTGTGCAAAATAAACGCGCGATGACAGGTTGCAAATGATACTGTACAATCGCCCATTTGTCAACGAATTTTTAATAAAAACCGTCACTCTTGGTAAGCTCGGATTCGAATAGGATACTGCCGAGATTCTGTTGAACGCAAGTTTCATAAAAATCGAGCCAACAAGTTCGTGAATGAGAGAAGGTGGCCAGTATGGTATTTGCCCATCCACGGAAATAGCCGGTTGTGGAGTAATTATACGTGGGAATGGAATATCTACTTTTGTTGATCGGTGGCATGTGTCATATTGGCTGAGAATTTCTTATCATTCCAGAATTAACATGGTTCCATTTATGTTCTACCCGTGCCTGTCGAGTCTTGAAACTTACCAGTTAAACTTCACTAACTTTCTTATCTTTCCATGACGCCCACAACTAGTTTCAAGGATATTTGTCTACGAACTACATATAAATTCGAGAGTGGCACTCATCGTCCAAATCATATTGCAGCTACGTGAGCAGCTATGTGTGTGCTCTACTCTACCAGTTATAAATATTACCGATTCCCAATCATTACATACTTGGAGTGTCCAATTGAGATGGAGCTACAATGGGTGAAGCAATAAAAAACAGAACGGGATATCATGAGTTCAGAAGTAGCTTTCACCTGCTTGAAGTGAGCTGTGACATTTCGTGAGGATATTCGTTTTCAATAGTCCCGAAACTACAGTCTTAATTTCTCTCTGGTTCCTCGGGAAAAGTCGGGGCAAGGCTTCCGTGGAAGGTTGAGTCGAGGATTGTCCACTCCGCCAGAATCGTCAAGTCATTATTGTGATCAAGGGACACGCGATTGCTATACGCCCGGTAGACAGAGACTCCGTGCACAACGGTCAAGATGAAACGCGCCGTATCGTTTCGTAGATCAAGAGGGAAAAGACGCCTGACGACAAATACTAATGCAAGCCTTGAGAAACTGGCATCAGCCAATATGAGATTGAATTTTCTAAATCCCTATCAACCACGCATCTTTTCCATGTTAGCTTGGTGCCGTTTCATATGTATGTGAAAAATGAACACAGCCTCAGTTGTGGAATACCGTCGTCACCTGTGAACCACGCGATCATGCATCTATACAGGAACCAAAAGTTTTAGAGGAAACAGTCTTCCACCACAACACGCTTCCGCCATGTTATGTTTACGTTGTTCTCCGCTATGAAGGGACGCGTCAATTCTAATTAGCTTCGGTGCTCGTTACACGGACCAATTCCGAAGCATTCTGGTCTCGTGGTTGATCCTGCGGAGTGCAAAACCCGATGCCGCAAGCTACCCCACGATCACTCTCCCTGATATCAGAGATAGAGAGAGACTTGTAATTACGAAATTTGAGCTACTGCAGTCTGGCGTCCGATGTGGACTTCAAATCCGTTTCCCAGATTTTTATTTTCTAATGAGTTACATCGCACCGAAACATTAATTTCTGAATAAATTTCGCAAAAATATGTCCATTCAAATGATATCTCATGTTTCAGATATTGCTGGTGGATATCTATGCTTCGTTATTAGCATATTTGGTATTGGAGTAGTGACCGCCGTCATCGGAGACGTAGCATCCTACTTCGGCTGCACCTTGGGCATCAAGGATTCAGTCACCGCCGTTGTCTTCGTTGCTCTGGGTACCAGCATTCCAGGTAGATAAATATACCAGCTACCAAGGTGATGTTCACTGACAAATGCATTAGGTGGAAGTTTTTCAACGTCGGTCTTGTACTGCTATCAATTAACGGTGATAATTATCGATGGCTTACGCCAACCTCACCTTACGCGGATTATGGCCGCTGGTATATTCACAAATTACGGTAATATCCGATTTCCGATAGGAATTAATAATCTTTTTTGGCGAAAATCTGCCTCGTGGGTTCATTAGGCTCGAGTAGCCAGGAAAGTGATCGTTTTTAACACTCCCGGATTAATTCCGATGCTGTAGTTTAATTCCTATTTTATCTCTGTATTCATTCAGTCCGATCGCAAGGTTAGCTGGATTTCAATTATCAAATTTTAATAACTGACTACCGCTCGATTTGCCACCTGCGATTACTAAATGAGTATAGAAGTACTAGATTGAATCGCAGCGTACTCTGTCGATTTTCAAAACACAAAAGATTACTGTAATCTTCATTTGCACAATATTGAGACAATGCGTGAACATACCGATCGGAATATCACCAATAGGGGGCATCCAATACTTAGGAATTTGAACGCATGGAGGAGGCCTCTTGAACCAGCGTCGTTTTAATTGAGAGTAGACTGTTTTCGCTCATTATCGGTTCCTCCGTATGAATGGTTAATCAATCAAGACTCGTCCCTTCGATGTGGAGGCCTTTGTTGCTACCGTAACAATCGACGTTCTCCTCGTTGCGAGCGTGATGTCGATGAAGAGTATCAGCGGTACTTCATCATCCCGTTGGAGTTATTATTCCTTTCACAGAATTATGTAACGACATTTTACATGGAGGTCCCTCGTAAGCAAAGGACGGCGCTGGATGACCCGGCAGCGCCGACGAAAACGACTGCGAATTGCTCGGTCAGAACCGAGTTCAAATTTATAATTTTTGGCTCGGCTCGCTGGTACTGCAGATATTTTTATTTTTGAGACACAAAACAGCATCTAAACAAAAATTGGGAGTCACCTACGACCATTACTGTCCGGTTATTGGAGGCATTTTCCAGCTAACAAGCGCACAATTTAACCTCACTTGGTCCTGTTCAACATAACTGTGAAGTTGATGGGAC
The DNA here is from genome assembly GCA_963170745.1 of Phymatocera aterrima. Taxonomy (NCBI): domain Eukaryota; kingdom Metazoa; phylum Arthropoda; class Insecta; order Hymenoptera; family Tenthredinidae; genus Phymatocera; species Phymatocera aterrima. The sequence continues at coordinate 9,074,012 of OY720663.1, forward strand.
CTCGAAGGGTTGATAATTTGCCAAAGTAGTTTGACGTCTTTTAATCAAAGGTGAGAGGTCGAGGAACTTGTTCAAACTTGTGGGCCTGAAAAGAGTTCTGTAAGACAAGGAAAGATTATCTGCGCAAAGTGAAAATTGGCTCCAACGGGAGATTTGGAAAGACTGCTTCCTCATCCGCTTAATTAGACTCTTCGTCACGAGTTCGCAACGCTGTCAGAGACGCCGAAAACTACCAGGTGCTGTGCAGAAAACATCTAACGATACCGGTAACAAATGGATCCTGACTTCCATCTATTTCTGAAATACGAAGCGGTGGTCGGAAGTAGATTGATCTTCATAACTGCATTCCAGTTGATTCCGCAAAAATTCTGCTCCAACCGCGAGAAGAGGAAGAAGATTCAATCCGTCTCTGGCGACCAAAGCCTCGTTGTTTCGTCAATTGATCATTGGTTCAAAAGAACGGGTGTGGTATCTCACACGGAAGCTTTTGTCTGAATCGGATATTGCCAAATATTTGTGCAGCACAAAGTACGAAACATTTTTAAATACTGCCACTCTGCCGGTGAATGCTCAAGCAAACTTTGAAGACACCTCATCGAGTACGGATCGAATCGGAAATAGACTGAAGTGAAAATCAATGAAAGAAGAAGCCAATCGGAAGTCTTGGAACAAAATTTGACAGAAGTCTCAGATCAATTTCATTTGCGTTTCATTAATGAAAGCACTTCATGGAAGTTCGATGGTATCGCGCTCTCTGGACGCGAATTATCGTGAGATTATGAAAAAACGCCTGCTGCGTGAGGAATGGAGGTCGTAAATTTGGTGTAAATTGCAAATAAGTTGCCTGGAAATAGAACTTGCAAGTCATCCAAAATTTGATTAATCAGCGCATTTACATATCCAGATTCTATAAACTACTGGGAAATTGGTAGTAGCGAACACAATACCAAAAAGCACTAATATTGTACTTTTGGATTCAACGCAATTTCATACAGCAATAAATTATACCGCGTATAATTAGAGAAAATCTTCATACTGCGCGCAGAGTCTGCAGTGAACATGCTGAATCCTCATAATTCTGGTAAAAAGAACAGAAAAAAAAAATTAAAAAAATGGACTCATTTCTTTTTACCTGCCACCCGTTGTGCCTTAACTGCAGAGCTTCGCGAATACACTATCGCCGGAATTAAATACTGGATTTAACTATTTATGCAAGCGGAAGTTACCGTGGGGCGTGAAATATGTACCAACTATCATAGTTGTTTGAATATGGGGCTTCAAAACTTCTAATTATAAAGAGCTATCTACTGTAATCGATATTTTCATTATCCAATTATCGGAATGAGTCGACTCCGACGATTTCACAAACTGTTGCGAAAAATGTTTTGGTCGAGAAAGACTCGCACCAAATATCCACTGATGTCAAAAATCTTTTTTTTCGTGGGTTCCTAAGATTGTAATACATCGGGGTTGAAGTTTGTCTGTTTTTATTTTCATAATTTCTATGCAAAATGGCACTAAAGTTGAGAATAGCGAAAGTTTTAGTCCCTGTAGCGGAAAAATGACCAAGTTAATGTGAGAAGCACCGTATATATTATGTGGATCGTGACGAAGGGCAATTGAATATCAACACACAGTTAATGGATCGTGGAGTAACTTGACTGAGAAAGTTTACTGATGATCAAGTGGTGAAATAACACCATTACCCACTAATTCCTCAGGACCACATGCTACGTCTTATCGATCTCCCATCAATGTCATAACCACTCATCAATCTCTCCCGTTTTGCGTAACAACATGTTCACGAGAACCCGGTGATTGTATGTCAGCTTCGGGTGTCGATAACTCCGACCGATCCTAATTGAAGGTTTGTAGGCATTAATGAGTTTCGTACAGCTTAATCGTTATAGATGTCGTGAAATTTGACTGATATATATATATATATTCTAATAATGGATTAAAAGATAACGATTATAGCTAAAATATGAAATCTGATTGAGAAGGTATAATTTGTGTTGATTGCGGAGAAGTTGCGCACTCGTCTCTGCTGGTTGACTTTTGAGTGGCGAGTGGTAAAAATTGGTGAGAAAATAGAAAAGCGAAATTTGAAGAGACGGTCGACAGATGCCAGACACATAAATTGACCGAAAAAAAGAGCATATGACGGAGAAAGATACGAAAGTACTTGGAATCGACTGAGCTGGGACGCGGAGAAAAAGGGCCTGGTTACCGTCAGCGAGACTCTTGACTCGGCTTCGTCTGCATTAGCCGAGGCAGCGTCCCTCTGGTCCTGTGACCTGTATTGAAGGCAGTATGCATCGCAACACGATACGAAACGCTAGTTTCTAACTAGAGAATGGACTCGGGAGTAAAATAAAAAATTAGAGGTCGATCCCACTGATCTTAGAATCCAATGGGCGGCCCGTTATCTTGTTCAATTCTTCCGAGTTACCCGTCTGGCCGCGAAATTGTCTCGCCATCTCATAAATATTTATCGGACTTCTCATCCGCCCATCGCCGCTCGCCCTCAGCATCCTTTGCTCCTGCTCCGATGTCCACCATATTTACGAGGAGAACGTGTCTCTGCAGTCTTCGCCCCATGCAGACGGGATCAACTGCCTATTTCTATCGGGCACGAAATCCCGGGAATATTCGAGGTATGCCTGCGGTTCTCTCGTAACTATGAACGAAAATTGGCGAGGTTCCGTTATTATGAGATCCCAAATATCGCTATTCGAATTTCTGCCCTGAAAACGTTTCGGAAAATTTCTGCGCAAATTTCAGGGCTTCATCTAGGTATTCAACGGGAAATGAGCTTCTCTCGTTATTTCCTAATGAACCAGGAAAGAAAGAAATTTCATTTCACAGTTCCTCACAATTTCTGTCACCCAAACATCACATCGTGAGAACATAAAACGGCTCACTACATAATGTGAATATTTTAAGTTTGCGGGGTATCGTCGAGTCAGAGATTGGGAGGGCTTAATTCGGGACAGGCATTTGTTCCGCTCTTATGGAATTTTTCGTACGTAAACGAGTCTGCTGATTTTTTATTTCCTCCCATTAAGAACTTCCACAAAATTTGGAGGCATATTGGAAAGCAGATCGTAAAAGTCGAGAGTACTGCGAGAGCAGCGGGGACCGCCGCTTGAAAATCAAATTTTGAACACACGAAATTAAATGTTGCACCCCATAATCCGCGGGAAGTAGAAACAGAATTATTCAAATCTGGAGTTATGAATTGCAGGGTAATCAGAGTGAACTAACTTTCAAAAGTTACAGATTATAAACCGCGAGGGACTTTTTTCTATTTTATTACAGGATGCACGCACAACATTTCATCTCTTGCGTGTGATCTATTCGCGGCGGAACTTTGTCTTTCCTCCTTTATCTTGTATTCTTCTCTTGTTTCGCAGCGCGGTTGCGTAACAAATTATAGATCTTTTCTGAACCACGGAAATCAGAGTCGTACTCTATGCAAGCGCAGGATGATCCAAAGCTCAGTCCCGGAAAGCCAGACAAAGTAGTATTCATCTCATGTTTAAATAACTCGAAAACGACCTGAGATACGAAATGAGAAAGTCGTGTTCTCACGCTCACGGCTATGCGACTCCCTGCGCAGCAGAGACATCGAGGCTCCCTACGTTTTCCTGTGTCACTATATGTGGCTTCTTACTTAGCCACCAAGGTCAACATTTATCAATACCTACTTGACCCAGTTTCAAGATAAATATCACACATCGATGAGCAACTGAGGAGTAATGGACATTAAAGATCCAGTAGCTTGGCCATAAAACATCGCTTTCCGGCGTGAGACGCGACTATGCTGATGAAAGAAAAACTGCCATCTAAGGAATATCCGATTTCCACAAAAAATCAGAGGCATATAGATTGAGTAGTTCACCTGAAATCTTGAAATGTATGATCAGGATATTTTGCGAAGATTCGTAAAGTGGGCTTCCATTATGGTCGGCGGCATTCCAAATTTCGTTAAATTTTTATGAGACACGAAAAGATTCCAAACTTTCTCAACGCTTGGACGACCGCCAGCCCAATACTGAAGCCGAAGAGCAAGTGAGCTTTTGCAAAATATTATCCAATCGTGACTTGAGAATTATGTTGCGCTGGCAGCAAGGTCTTCTGCAATGACAATAAACGCTCGTGCGCGAAAACAGGTGGAGAGTTTGGCACAAAGTTAGACATGACCGTATAAAAGTGTGGTACCAAATTTTCGATGATAACACACATCAGAGGTGGCAGCATTTCCGTAACATGCATATAATAGGCCTGCGGTCAAGTTTTGCTAAAGTTTTTATATCACACGACTGCAGCTAACGACTATACATAGAAAAAGCAATTTCAACTCCACCGTTAGACGGTATTGACCCAAATGTACGTCGGCTAGTATCGTTCAGAATATATCGCTAAAAGATCGCCGAGGGATTAGAGTATATAGAGAAATCAATATGCCGGCAAGAAATATGTGCGAAAAACTCGTGGGAATAAAATTCGCCCGCAGCTGTGCCGAGAAAAACATATCGCTCGTACGCGAATAACAAACGATTGCATGTAAAAATTCTCCGATTCTCGAACCGCCGATTTCTTGCCAGCTGTCATAGTGGCTGCCCTATATCCGGAGTCGCACTACTTTTGTTCACGGTCGTACTAATGTAGACAGCTTACCAGTCAGCCTTAGATCATCGATCTGGAGTTCAATTGATTCGGAGCAGCCGGAAGATATCACAGAAACTTCCCGCATGGTTTAAATTGCGTCGGTGTTGGAAACGGCGGCAATAGAAACCGTGGTGAAATTAAAGACTTGCTACCGGCCGAATCGGAGGGTAGGTCTCATCGCTATGTTATATTCTTCTCTGTCTTTCATCAGCAGAAGAACATCCAGGTAATAGGCTTATTCCCAGCTTGAAGTTTCCTGAGCTTCATCCAATTTCACTTTACGAACCATCAAAGTTCTCCCTTCTGGCCTTGTCGCTCCGCATGTGATGCTGTAGTTAGGTGCGAAACTTCTGGAGGAGGTGAAAATAGTCAACATTTTCGACAGCAAATATTCCGCAGACTTGCCTCGAGTCTTCTTCGCAGGCTTACAAATTCAAAAGAATTACCTGCGCCATTTTACGAAGTCATGAATTTCCCGAAAATTATCGCGTTCAAATTATATTGGTGGACGCAAAAACTTTATTGTTCGGTGTTCATATTTTCTCGAAATTTGAATCGAATCAAATAACTCCTAAGCTTTTATCGTTCCGATCGTTTCTGCTCTGTCCTTGAGCTCGGGCGTCGAATGATGAAAAATTTCAATTTTCGCAAATGGTAACATCGGAAAATCCGAATTATCATATGAATAATCCAATGAATCCGCAAACTAGTAGCCCACGGAACACGCAGTGAAATACTTCACCCGATTTCCCCCTCGAAATTGCAAATGTTTTCATGCAGACCGATATCTCATTAAACTCTTGAACTGTTTATTAATTCCAGACACCTTCGCCAGTAAAGTGGCTGCCTGCCAGGATAAATACGCGGACGCGAGCGTGGGCAACGTGACCGGTAGCAACGCAGTGAACGTCTTTCTTGGGATCGGTATCGCGTGGAGTATCGCAGCAATCTACCACGCCTGCCATGGGAGAAGTTTTCAAGTTTCACCCGGCAAGTGAGTCATTCCACCCGTCACTTCATTTCTCGTTTATCTTTCTGGTTTACTCAATGTCTTCGTACGCCATTCGTTCGCAAAGTATTTATCGGCACGCACAGAGCTTCCTGTTCTCAGGACTATTATTTTCCGCCTCTATATTCGCGCCTACTTCAATCACTGCAAGGACCAACTCCCTCATGAATCTGTGCCTCGTCGATCACGCGCTGATTCACAATGATGAAACTCAGGTATTCCTCGGCAACAGCTTCTGATCATCGGAATCATCAAATTGCCTGATTCAACTATTTTACTCTCGCGAAAGGATTCTGCACGCCGTGCGAAATTCGGCGATCGCACCATCTACGGATAACCTTAGGGCGCGCAATGGGGAGTGCAAAATAAACTGAGGGTAGATATTGATTCGGAGGTATTCAGCCGCGTGCGTTGCCCAAACCCAAACGTGGCGATGCTCTTTGTCGACCGAAACCGTTGAGTAGATGAAGAAGGTGTAAAGATAAAAGGTGATCGCACGCCTGATGAATACCTCGGTCAATTTGTATTACACTCCGCAGGCGCGAGGGGACCTCGATATGATTTAATGTTGATCTCCTGCCCTACAATATTTGAAAAACGGTGTATCCCACGATTCTCTGTGGCTCTGAGTCAGATGAAAGCCTCTGTACATACATTTAAAAATAAACAAAAAGTATGATAACGTTCACAATTTATGATCCATTAATTATGTCCTCTGTAGAGGAAACGTACGAGGAGGTACTCGTTATTCAAAAAGAGGAGACTATATGGTAGATTATTACCGTTACGTATTCATGGAACGCGAATATTTTACTTTATGTTTCCCATTCAGCCTGGCCTTCTCAGTGACACTATTCTGCACCGAAGCCTGCTTTGTAATTGTGGTCCTCATGCTGAGGAGGAACAAGAGCATCGGGGGCGAACTGGGAGGACCTAAAGTGCCAAAATATCTAACTTCCATGTTCCTGTTCTCCTTGTGGATCTTCTACCTTATCATGTCGACCCTCGAGGCCTACGGCGTAATCGCGGGCTTCTAAGTCGCCTGGCACGAGGCTTACTTTGGCGCGGAATTGCCCGTTGAAAAAACGCCAAAACCAACGCTCAATCAAAAAAATCCAGGGCAAGTATTGCCCCGTCACTTTCCGCAGTCCGAGCCCACTCTCTCACTCAGTTTTCGGCCTTCACTTCTTCTCCATTAATCTTGTCGTGTCTATTTCGCATTCGGCAAGAATTGAGAAACCTGAAAAGAAGCTGAGTGAAAAAAAACCGCGATTGATTTATTGCTTTATCATTTTTCATCAGAGCGTCATTTGAAATTAAAAAATCATTCGAGTCTTTAACGGAAGATTGAAAGTGACAAATTTCTAATACGGTTACAAAATCTTTGCACTCGCAGAATTTCACCAGAAATTTATACCGGCATGCTTAATCATGAACAGTTTCGATCCAGTCTTTAAGCTCTTCAGAGATGGCGAACACTTTGCCCGTATACAATTTATGGGGCGAAAGTTATAGAATGTTATCGGAGCTGCGATGTACTCAAATATTTGGCACTTGTTTCACTTTGATTTTATTGCTTGGACATATCCTTTGAACGTAAAATTACCACACGTTTCGAATACTCAAAAGATAATCGGATACAGCGGAGAATTTAAAGGCGGAACGTTTCAAGTCGAGGGCTTTAAGCTCACATAATCGATTGTTGTTTCAGGGTAAGAACCGACAAGAAAAATAACGAAAACTCGTCAATGATCGAGTAATCAACAAGCCCGCATTGGATACACAACGAGTGAATACGTGGTCATCGAGATCACAATTATAGCAAATGGAGAGTATCTATCTATGAAACTCGCGTGAATGTGTGTGAACGAAAAGAAACAAGTGAAAGTGAAAAAAATAGCAAAAGGATTCGCCTTACGAAATCTAGTCAGATCGCTGTTTCGCAATAAATAAGAAAATATTATAATGATTCAGAGTACGTTATGTATTTATTTTATCATTCAAGGAATACAGGTTTATATAATATCTCCGCATTATCGGACAGCATTAGGATTGAATGCAGCTCGTTTCGCCCGAGGATATTACAGAACATTTTATTTTAATTTGAAAAGAACGGAATATCTTTGCAAGCATGCTGGCGCCATCTGAACAATAGCAAACATCAACATTTTCGTTAGGGTTGGAAAACATCGTATTCTGTAAAAAGTGTAAAAATTGCATTCAGCTGCATAAATAGAATTTTAGACAAATTAATGATTCTCAAACAAACGAGGTGATAATACTAGTCGAAATGATTATCATCATTTCGAAAACTATGCAAATGCTCGACCCATCGCGTCTGAAGGAAACGGAAAAAAATTCTATATCCTCGTGGTGTATAAAGTTACACAAACTTCGAAGATCCACAAAATCCATCTGAGCCAATAGTGCAAGCTCGGTACCAATATATCGCTTCTTCTCATCGTTCGAACTCGAACAATAAGTTCTCGAATCACGTGACGTGGATTAAATATAAACTCGGGCGAAACCCAATTTCCGAAAATGTCTGAAATCAAAACGAACGTGGAACTATAACTACAGAATTAACTCCTCGGCCATTCAATTTCCAAGTCTATACTGTGATCTTGCACCAATCTCATCGTTAATCTCGTTGTCATAGTTGCTGCGTCTGTTGTTGTTGTTATTATTGATGTTGTTGTTCTCGTTGTTATCACCGTTCTTGTGGCTGTTGCTGTTGTTGTTGTTGTTGTTATCATTGTAAACGCAGCCATCAATATGGACTCAAAGTTCCCTCCTACCAAATGCAATCCAAATTTGTTACTGAAAAACCATTTCACTCCACATTCATAGTTGAAAATATAGGCATAGTTCTGTTGATTTTCACTGAAGACAATCTTCCAGCGAGTTCCTAAGCTCCGCGTCAGCAATGAATTTACTACGAGCGACAGACTTTCTTTCATGTACTATATAGTACATAGAGTGATACGATGACAGGAAATAGCCAAGTGGTCCAAATATATATATCAGATGTACAGCACAAACATATCCGATAGCTAATCTTATCAGTGTTACTCCGATTAGTCGGGAAATTCAGTGGTCATACAGGTGATATGATTCAGCAGCCGATTCGCCAAACTTCACAGATTGCACGAAGAGAGTACAAAAACTATTGTACTATTAGTTTGTCGCCATCGCTAGTTCGAGTACCACTCCAACAAAATTCTGAACAGCCAATCCATACATTTTTCTGCAAAATCACTTCGATGGTGAAATACTAACCGATATAAAACACAAACACAATTAGTATAACGTAAGGTGAAATGTAATATCAATTGACAGGGTGGCCATTCCGCTTTGTAAAAACCGAGAGACAACAGCGAGAAGTCTGAGTAATTCGATTGATTATGGAAATACTGGGATAATGTCGAGGAATATTACGATGATCAAATCCTAGGATTGAAGTAGCCGAAGACATTCTTTCGAGATCCAGGTCAACTCAACCATATCTCTCGTTTCGCCAACCCTAAAAACTGTGGAAATATTCACAGCACGGTGCTAGATGAAGACTTGATTCTCGATTCAGGGTGAAGACGAAGCTCAAATAAAAGATACATGTTCGTACCACAGTCGACAAACGTATATGAATTCCGTAACGATAAAATGCGAAATTAGAATGCGAAAGTAGGTATATGGTTCGGTACGGAGAAAATACCGCCGATTTGCATGAGAGGGAAGAAGAACCGTGGAGAATAATTGAATGCTTTCGGCATCCATCGTCGAGACGGCGATTGCAATGGGTATGATCCCCACGTTCCAATTATTTTTCCATTCTTTATTTGCTTATGAATACCCAATTCTTTTATTCTCCTTTTCTGAATTACCTCTTTGTCTTCTCCAAATCAATAGACCTCCTTTTTTCATTACCAACCTCAGCGAAATCCTGCGCGATTGCATCTTGATGGAATTTTTCGGAAAAAACCATTTTTGTTCAGTTTTATTTTGAAGCGCGGATTATTCACGGGTACTCCACTGCCTCGATCTAACCGAAATTTCAATATTACAATACGAAAATGCATTTGCTGTGTCGCGTGTCCAAGTGCCCGAACGCAACCTTAATTGCGGATTTCATGAAATCTTGGTGCCCTGAATACTCGACAGGATTCCCTGAGAACGGGAGAACCACTTGGGTTCAAATTTTAATGCAATCTTCATACCAGGCCTTCCTCTCATCCAATGAGGCCGTTCATCGGTCTGATGCAGTTCAGTTTCTCCGTCAAGTCGCAGAAAAGTCGGTTCCTCGTATAATTCCGGTACACGAAATCCAAACTCGTAGAGTTTACTTGAATGGTAATGGTGAACGATAGTCACAGGTTTCTATTTTGAGGCACATCGTTTTGGGTTTCGACATCATCGATTCGACAGCAGAAGGAAATCCGATTAACCGATCGCGATGATGACACCTTACTTTACTTTGAGTATTATCGTGCGTTGGACTAAAAGACTGGAACTAAAGGATGATGGGCCATGCTTAGGAAATATATCTCACTGAGGAAGAGGATGATCTCACATTGAGATAGATGAGGGGAGGGGGAAATGGTTTTGGCAATAGGGTACGAGATGCGGACAAGATTCGATTGAACGGATATGAGATTCCTGGCCGTTATTCCATTCGTAGCTGGCTATGCTACGGGAGATTGTAGACAAGTATTGAGAACTTCAGGCGACATCTGATGCCGATTGGGTGACATCATGGTAATATTATTCCCGACAATAAATCAGTGGAAAGTAATGATCGATCGTAAAACGAATCCAAGCTGAGCACGGGGATTTATTGTTTGATTTATACGAGGCTGAAATCGTTCCTCTCGAGATTAAGGGACGCCCCACTTTTCCTAAACCATCTAATTCATTTGTCAGATTTTCACGATTTCAATTGTTTTCCGGTCGCACCGCATGTGCCTGATCCATCGCTGATACTGTGTTTAAAATAGCTATTTTTCATACGCCGCAAATCACAATTTATAGGGAAAATATGAAATCAAAGATCCCTTCTGAAAACAGTATTCGACTATAGAAAAGCTTGCTAAGGAATGGCCGAGGACCTTTTTTTTCTTGCCACTATTGGCAGTGATTTGTACAAATCTCCAAAACTCGACCGTCGGTGTAATTATGCGAATAAAAATTACAACAGCGAAGAAAAATGAGATTAGTACATCATGGTTATACGCTTCCTGCACGCTAGAAGTAGGATTAGATATTTATGATAAGTGTATGAACCCAGAAGGTACAAAAATATTCCGAAATTATTTTAATGTGCTAGTCAACTTAATGTTAATGTAAATGAAGCCAAAGATAATATTTTGATAAGCCGAATGATTAAACAAGTCGAAAACAGTAAAAAAATCAACAATCGACAGATAAAACAAGCGTGTGTTTGAATAAAAATAATAAAGAGTACATAAAAGTACCCACTCGATTTTCATCAACAAAAATGCTTAACAAATATGTATAACGATGAGAGAAAAATTCTCATCCCTTAGCGTCGCTACCACTGAATCGATGCTCATACATACAAATTTTCATGGATTTTTTTCAGAAAAAAAGAAAAAACCAACAAAAAATAAGACTTTGTTCGCGTTGCCTACAAAGTTTCCGTAGAAACAGTCGAAGAGTATCAGAAAATATAATGAAATAACAGGGCCAGCACAATTGTTCGAGCAATATCATAAAATTCGAAAAATAGCATAGTGCCATTAATATTGGTCGAAAACCAGACCCTGGGGTTCAAATCGATGATTTATGACCGTCAGGTGGATTATTGTAAGAAATACTTCACCGATGCGAATGAAGAAGAAGTTTTTGAAAAATTAGACGAAATTTGTCACAATTAGATCTCATTGAGTTAAAAATTAGTCTCATAATCTGCAATCACGGATTGTTATATTCTTAGATCAGATGGAATTAAACTCTGAAAATTTTTGATGAAAACGTTGAAACAAAATTGTATCATGATACGTAGATATGTAATTTTTAACGTACGTATGCCGTACAGAATCAGTAAAATGTTGTCAAGTTGTTCGCTAATCTGCAGCTGCCATGATCAAAAACGGGAAGAGGCGATTATACATATATTGCATAGATCTAATGTTAGAGAAATTGATCATGACATTGGATTATTGTAGATTTTAACGAAAGTAGATAGATAGAAAAGAAATGTAAGTAAATTTGTTTAGATCGAAATTGATTACAATTATTATACTCGAACCTTTCTAATACATCTTCTAAGACTTTCGCTTCATCTTCTGTGTTGTGAACTAATAAATATGTACACGTCGTATAAAATACGTAGCTGATAGATGTAGCATTACAATGCCGTCTAACAATGAGGCAGAGAATGTGTTATACTAAACCTAATCAATTCTGTCTAAAGCCTAAAGTATTTTACGTGGTCAGCTCTGGATTCATATAAATTTACTCATTATTAGTTGAATTCATATCATGAAGAATTGATCGAAAAAAAATTATATCAGTAAATTACTTAACTTTTTGTATAAACTATTTTAGTTTAGTTTAGTTTAGCTTAGCTGAGTGTAGCTCAGAGGTTCGTCATTGCTTAGAATTGCATTGTGAAAAGTATGAATGAATCAAGAATCTATGCGATAATTCTGTCAAGATAAATTCTTCGACCGTTATCAGCGTCGCATGAATTGAGACAAATTTTTGAACATTTGATCGGAAGAAATCAATAACGACCCGGAGAAGCAATTGACAATCCAGACCGATAAAAGTAACCATTGATTAATTGTATCCTTGTCACGGCCACAAAACTTTTTCCACCTGCATATCTTTAATATGTGCCAATACTACGGACGTCCATTTTTTTATCAAGACTAAACGATACTATGATCACTGATTCAAGTGTACTGAGTGAAGGTCAAAAATTGGAATTCAGCACCAAAAATTCATCATTGCATATTCCTTGTCATAATCTAGCCCAATGTTCTAGACGAATACATTTATCCATTTGCATATAATATATCGTTATCATCAGCGATCGAATTTAACATAAGATGCATACTTTCGGGCGATGTGATGCGGTTTTGCTTTACCGACCGATATCACCTGATCTCATCTTTGGGTTCATTATTAAATCCATTAACGAAATAGATTCAAATTTTGCGTGTTATCTTGATTTTATGCTACGAGGCTAGTTCTGTTCGTCGGTCGTGAGATGAAAAGCAATACTGCAATTTCAAGTTACTGACCCTCGATGGGGTTTGGGAGAGAGAGAGTACCGACAATTTTTGTACCGCCTTAAGCATGCTCTTTCGTGTACGTTGAAGTAATCAATTTACCAATTAATTAAAAAAGGACTTGATTAAAGAGAAGATCACAAGCCGAATTGGCCTAATTGCATGAATAAAAACACGTTAATTTGCTCGTTTATTTGAAGGATATTAATGAACCACAGTCTTTAGCAATTAGATATCTTCGAACGTTGAGTAAAATCAGAAAATGACCAATCCTAGAGGAAATTGAAATTGGACCAAATTTTTTATGTACTTGATACATTCTTGCGTTCCGTTTTAATACTGATTCGATTGTGCGTGAAAAATTTCGAGTCTAGGTAATAATAAAGTTCGAAACATCATTCTACCCAAATTTTCGAAACTCTATACAATAGCAATAAAAAACGTTTACAGAAAATTGAAAAATTTCTACGTTCCATCTCTCATTGGTATATTTGGAACTCTTATTCTCTTTCCGGGAATCTTTCACGTACATAGTTTTCTATCTTCCCAATATTGGGTATGGCGTCCAAAATGACGACCGACTTACAATTCATAACGACTTATTGTTAGAACTCGTGCTAGAGCTGGCCACTTTTTTTTTGTACATAACTTTTACCGTTTCCAGAATCACTATCGAATTTCTCATAGCTATAAACTATATGTATATATAATAATAATTATACACTATATATATACATCTATACTATGAAATATAATATGGATATACGTCTACACCATTCGGCAAACTTTTTCGGTCTCTATACTTACTATATACATACGTAGATAGTTCTTCTTATATACATACATACATATACATATATATATATATATATGTATATTAGGGTGATCCTTATTTCAGGGTCGGTGGAATTTTAATTACGACACCCCCTAGATCGGTTTGAAATAAATAAACCGCCGCCGACAGCTTCTAATTTTGCAAAAATTTCACGTTTCGCCGGCTGCGGCTACTATGCGAAATATGATTGTGAATCGTTGGAGAAATTTGTGCACACTTACCAACTGTTGTGGTACTACAAAGTGATGGAATCACGGATTTTTCCAACGCACTACAGACACGGAAAGAAATGACGAATTCTTTCAATGAAAAATACTACGTTAATCGAATTGGCAAACTCACAGGCTTGCAGGCACCTTTCCTCATTAGGCTGCAGAGCTCAAATTCCACCCAGATTTTTATTCATTTATTTCATACCGATCTAGGGGGTGTCGTGGTGAAAATTTCAGCCGGCCCCCAAATAAGGGCCACTCTAATGTATATGTTTACTATATATACAGTCTATTATGCATCTATATACTAGTAGATTCAAAATGACAAGCGTTAAAGTAAAAAAAATAAATTAAAAATACTGAAATACTCCTCGTAACCATCCATAAGTGGAATTATTTAACACTAAAACTTCTATATCCAATTAAATTAATATATAAATATAAACTATATAAATATATAATATACATATATACATAGAAAATATATACCATAACGGTTAATCATTGGGGGCCTATAGAAACGGCCGGTTTTAAAAGACACGAAATAATTGTCGTGGCGTTTAAAGTTGGAATGTGACATTACCAATTATTGCTTAATTGAATCACGTGACCTAATAGACGATGATGAACAAAATAGCACACTCGCAATCAAACCTCAGTTTAATATCGTTTTACGATGAAAATTCCGTTTCAATAGTCGGGATATTCTCCAATTCTCATAGACTTCATTGTGTAAATAAAATTGTTATTCATTTATTCATTTGTTTTTGTATCGAAATTTTCTATCCTGCCTTCAGTTGTCAATGAGTCATTTTTCAGCCCACACAAGTGATCTGAAATCGTGTCGAATGATTGTGTATTGGATTACACTTCTTAGCTTATAACAGGGGTTGAGCAGGAATTCCAAAAATCAGAGTAGACCTCCCGAAAATAAAAACCAGTTACAATGCCATCATGTAAAGACATGGCAGGTGTGACATACATAGGACCATGGTTCAATGCCATCTGAACTCATGACACTGGTTTCGTAAAAATTTGACTCACAACATTTTTCTGCAACACTCCGAAATTTGAGACTGAAGAATAATTGAGACAAGTGTAACTGGATTCTACGATTTACTCTGAAAAATTACAATGTTCGCGAATTGTTGACAAAAATTTCCAGATGAATCTACAAGATTGGAGAGAAGTCGGGGAAAACTGTAACATCGAGCATTTTACAAGGATTAATAATTTCTACTGATAATCTTACTCCGATGATTTCTGATTCACTCTAAATAAATCGAACTTGAGTACTTTTCAGAGTTAATTGGCAAGTTTCGGACACAATTTTAGAATTTTCAACCAAGTTTTAGATGAAAGTATACCAACGAGAGCAGATACGTGTTCTCTTGTGTGGAAGGCTTTTTGTTAACTTCGTAAAACAACGAACAAAACTCGATGCCGAATTTTCCAAACATACCTAAGCAGTACACACATTAACGGGCACACAATTTACCGAGGTCCGCTTCCCCTTGATTTGATTTTGCTAAAAATTGCTCAATTTGAGCAAATTAAGTATTTCTGAAATTGTGCAAACGTATATACTAGACATACTAGAGTCGATTAATTACTTTGGCGCAGTGAATAGTAAAGCCGAGAAGAAACTGGCAACTCTTGAGATACTTCGTCTTCAGCATGGAAATAAAGTTACGCGTGAATCGTGACTTCGTAAAGCGTATAATGATCAATTATACGTGATCCAATCAAGGAGCTGGAACCGATTCAGAAAGAGCTTTATGACCGAAAGCTGAATCACAACTGGAAAATTGTTGTCAGAATATCGGTCCTAATCTTATCGTTATAAATGCTCCGCATAGGCTAACTTCAGTTGAACACATGATATATTGACTCTCAGAATGATTTTCGAAAAACCGTGTGACATACATCACTTCACGATAGATATCATATGATTGATACTTTTATAATAGCGATTTGACAAGTATTGTGAAAAACCACTTGAAATCGCTTGTAGGAGACGAGAAATAATGGATATTTCATAAAGTGTAATGTCGCGAGAGTGAATCTTTCACCATCAGTCAAATTCAGCAGCTGATTAACGCGCGGATGGGTAAATATAGACGAGTACATCAAGTCAAATGATGATGAGTCGACTAATAATTGCTATTGGTCTAGTTGGTATGTAACAAGAATTAGAAGAGCAAACTATACATACCTATATAAAGGTATGTACTGCATAATTGAAATGTTGTTCAACAAACCGTAACGATGTTTAAACGCAGTTGGTAAAGAAATATCACTTTCGCTTCCGAAAACTGCGACTATTTCGTACCTGCAGTACCCAATTTCTTCACGATTGTTGAAAAATGATGTTCGATTTTTCCTGTCACACGAAGCCTCAGTATTAAAATGCGAAATTTGAGAAAATTTTGAGAAAGTATACTACCTGTCGATGAATATTGGGTTTCATACAAATTGTTGCACAGCTTTCCTCTTTTTTGATAATTCTTGTCGCCTGTTCATACCCTTTTGCGTTTCAATAATTTTTACCGGGATCGTGGGAGTAATGTACCTACTATTTCTGTACATTTTGTTAACTAGAAGTTCATGCAACAGCAAAAAAACCGAAGTCTGAACGGAAGCAGCCACGATGTAAAATGTAATTCAGTGTAAGATTATAATATATATTTTGTATAAATCAACGTTGTAGTTCGGCATGGATAGCGATAACATAAAACTAGTACCTAACTATACTGACTCAAATGAGCGTGTGCTTATATCCACGGCTGGGTTACTTCGAGCTCGAGACTCCGAATCTCTTCAGACAAATGGTTATTCCAAATTTTCTGTGAAAAAAAACCTTTGGACGTTCCTATCTCGTGGAACAGATTGGTGACAGAGATACAATGGTTAATAACAATTCGATGGATTCATAAAATTACTGAAATTCTTGCGGATAGTCACCTCTCGGTTCAGCTATTAGATTGATTCCTGGTGGCCTAATCAATAATTAACATAAAATGCAACTGAATGAGGTCGATCGAATGTGACGCCATTTTTCTCGCTTATTTTTTCATCAGATAATTACCAACGTTCAAACATATCACTGACAGAAGAATTTACCTGACTTTTTTAGTATCTTTTTTACTGAAGCAAGTGAATACTCATAATTGATACAAATTGATAAAAATCGATTGATATCTAAAATAAATATCACCCAATGTAACATGATTTCCAGTTGTATCGATTGGGAGAATATTGTGAAATTGATGCAAACTTCATGAAATAAGGTTTCGAAAATAATACGGAAGATTTCTAGCAAGTGGATAATTTTCCTCCATAAATGATATTAGTATCGTATTAGAGCTCTAGAGATTAGGTCACCGCAATTCAATCCCGTTTTGAAAATCGCCCCTGCTACTTGCACAATACCTTTCTTTGGAAAAGGAAACAAGAAAAGAAAGGAGAAAAGGATAGAAAGAAAAAGAATCAATTGGCGAATTTACGCCAAAGCGAAATGAATGACAAGCAATTATTATTGTAAATCGAGGGATGTCAGTTGCCAAATTACCATCGAGATTCGAAACTAGACAACCTAAACTAAACTACGATTACATCTTAATATACCTTCCTATAGCTAACATAAAATGCCAACGTTCGCTCGAGCAGCTTTGTTATAAATGTTATTGTTGACGTTGCTTTATTAAAATATGTGGTTTAGATATAACATGATGTTTTATCGCGATGCATGCTGGATGTTTTCGATGAGACATCGCAGCAAGTTGAATTAACCATCGCAAGCTGCTTTAAAAACGCCACTCCGGTAGTACGATACATGAAACTGATAGAGCCTACCGGAATATCAGAAGATCACATTGGATCAAACTTATCCAGATCAGCGCGATGCTTGTCCAACGAACAATGACTTTTCCGAATTCATAAGCCTTCGAAGGTGATTACTATACAACCCGTTTATTACCGACTGTTGAGAATCCGAAGCTGCGTCGGTAAGACAGGCCAATGGTACAGATACATTACGGTGATTTCTCTTCGGAAACATCCAGTGCATGTATGTATATACATGTATTGTAAGTATACATAATGCAAATCCATCGTGTAGAGGGTGTTCCATTTCTGACGGAAAACTTTAATTATGTATACCGTGCCCGAATTGATCGTCTCAATCCAGAATAAACTCGGTTCACACGACTTATCGTCAGAAAAGTAATATTGATCTACAGTACGTACGTTATTGCCCTGGATATTATCTAGTGCCGAAGATATCGTGACTCTGGATTTCCAGTGAACATCCCTCCAACAATCTCCATACAGATGTATCTGAAGTTCTTTTCCGATGAGTTTCATCCGTTGAGATGCCTTTTTCTCAATCCACCAATTATGCACTTTACAATTATTTCGTGCACCGTTCAGCCTTACGCAAGTCTTAAACTCCCCATCTTTTTTCGTGAATAACATAAAAGCGATGCATTGTTCAACCGAATTTGTACCTTTATTTTGGAATTGCAAGCCGACCTGAAAACCACTACAATTCTTTTTGAGTTGCAGGATTGACTGATCTCAATTCGCATGATTGATCCATGTGCTAATTTTTTCTCCACCTCCAAGTGCGAACATACAAATATGAAATGAAGTGCCTAATAACGGCCGATGTACATTGAAAGGTGACGGCGATAAACTATATCTTTCCACGATATCTTCGACATTACTCAATATGTGTATAGCCTAATTCCTCGATAACGTTTACTCGAACCCAGTTTTCGATGAAGGTTGATGTAGGTCACCCCGTCGGTCTAAGAGGTGATCCACCAGTAACGGAAAACCCTGTATATAGATATATGTTGGGTTAAAATGACAGAAGCAGGAAACTAATCTAGGTCTAAAAATTGTAATGTCTGAGGTCATCCTAATGTGGAGATTATTGAATCAAACTTAGTTGTCCAGAAACTTGTACTTATACATAGATCCATGAAATCATGTGTATAATAACGATGCTGTTAAATTAACCTTGTTTCAAGATGTATATCTAAATTATCAATGTTATTGCCCTTAGAGATAAAGATGTGAAAGCAAAATCTGTTTCGTTGCCTTCGATCGAAGTATAATTATTATCTTTTGATTAAGTTGACCTCTGGCAACCAGATGGCTGGTTGAAATCTAATGAACTAATACGATCAATTAATTGAATTATGAAATACATATACACGTAAACGTTTAACGTCTCTTTTCTCTCTTCACCGCGATGAGATCCTCTCGTCATCCTCCAATTTATTTATTTTTCCAAAAAACAGCCTAAATTCATCATTTGGAACGATAGAACTGCTGCTCCCTCCCGTTTCCAGAAAACCCGCCAACTTATTCTTTCGTTTCCAGAGATCGGCTTCAGCCATAGAAAATCTTGGTCTAAGAGATGCAGCTATTCAAAAATGGAGATATCATTCGTTGGTGAGACGTTGAATTTTCCAGTTTACGATCGGCGACAGGTGTAATACTGCGCCATTTTTATAACTTCATACTGACTAGGTATGTATAAAAATACAACTGTATACACTCGGGGGACAGAGTACCTCGGAACGTCTGCCAGGACTTGGGAGCTGAAGGAATCCCCCAGCTCTTGGCATAGGCGCGATTTGGATCAGTGCAGACGGTCGCCGCGCCGCGCGCCGGTGTCTTTCTCGACGTGAAAGTTTCTGCGAGGAAACAACGTTGCGACTCCGAATTAAACATTGCTTGTGAACCGGAAATTGGATGATTTATCATCGTAAATCGGGTGTTGGAGTTCGCCGTGTTTGTAAAGATCAAAGCTGATCTAATTCAGACAAAAAATACTGAACGAATCGTCATCGAGACGTTTTTCAAAATTAAACTATCGACAGTAGCTACGAATCGATGACTATTTTTTCATTTTTGTTATAACTACGATCAGCAATATCTTCGAACGTGTATGTCCTATGAGAATGAGTGAATCGTATGTGCGAAGAATCTGCTTTCGGGAATAACAACGGTGTCTGTATTATTTCTGTTTCAATTTTTCCGCCATTTATCCGATAGCACAACTTGTTTGGGATTACAGTAATCGTACGGAATTGTATAAATTGATGCCGTTTATCAGCCACATCCGCCCACAATCTTTACAACGAAGCATTTTTCCAGTTAGCCGTATTTAATAACTGTTGTAAATCGATTAGAAATTACTGTATTACTATTCTGCAGAGACGCAAAAGTCTTACAATTTATTAGTCTCTGACTTCCCGGTCTTTTCTCGCTCTCGTCACACCCGGTTTAACGAGAAAAAGACTATTACATCCTCGGACGAAGATCTGGATGTGCATTAATTCATTCAGCCACAAGTTCGAATGAAAACTAAAGCGAACTGTATAAAGAGTAGAGATAACTGACAAGAAGCACGTATAAATGTTAAAGAGTGGTTTATCTGTGATAACAAAAAGCTTCAAATTACACGCACGAGTGCGTTCATAATTTAAACTACAGAAGCGGACCATCACCTTATCATAATATTCCCGATAAGGCTAATGATATCGTCACCTGGAAGTAATCTATAAATCGAAGCGGCGAAAATCACCCGCCTTTATAGTGCTAGTATGTCGAACGTGAATAGTGCATTGCCGATCCTGAGCATCATCTTCGGGGTGCTTCTGGCCCTCGCCGGAAAAACAAAAGCGCAAGATCTAGATGAGAAGAAATGGTGGGAGAGCACGATCGTTTACCAAGTGTGGCCGAGATCTTTCCAGGACAGCGATGCCGATGGTTCAGGGGATCTCCAAGGTACATAACATTATAGAATATCTGCTGAAACTCTGACCAACAATGAGCAAGTTTAGGGGAGAATATTGTGCGAAAATGAATTTGAAGCGGGCATTTTCCATTCGTTGAGGTGCGCCTACAGTCGAGAGAGTAATACAGGATAATTAATTGTTGAGTAGAATCAATACATGAGGGATCACATGAGGCTTTGTGCCTAATTATAATCTATCGCTGTGCAGACGTTGAGGGATTAATCGGCCTCGTCGTTAGTTATTATTTGGGACATAAGTGACAAGTTTAGATAATTATTATTTATGGCATTAGGTATTCGCGTTGAATGAGATGTGCAATTTCAATGATACGAATCGCAAGAACGATGGTAGTCGCCTACGAATCTGTACATCTTGTCGCAATCATCTACTTCAACTATCCGGGGTAGCAAAGTTCCAGAAGTATCGATGATAAACTTGTTCCGAAGACAATTTTCTAGACGGTCCACTTGACTCGTGGAATCTCCATATTGTACAATTTTGTATTCCATCCTTTTCAACAAATGGCGTTCAAAAAAATTAGATTCCAAGACGATACAGCCGTAGTTTAAAGATTCGTGATTATTCAGTTCGAATAGGGGAATAGTCGAACGCAAGTTACTCAGACGTGAATTCGGTTGTGAATTTTTTTGGTAGTCGCTCCACGAACAGTTCGTAATTCATAAATTATCGCGGTGGACGCACCTCTTCATAGTTTTCGCTGTATTTATAGATCCCGAGCTTCTGTGGGTACGGATATTCTCTCGCGCAAACCAAGCGACATTGAAGCAGATGCTCGAGCCGTTACGAAACTGTCAAACTCACGTGAAACATCGCAACAAGTGTACTGGCGAAATCCACCCCAGATATAAACTAAGTTTGATCACACTTCGAACCGATTTCACTGTTGCACGAAAATATCTACGGGCTTTGTACTTTAAAAAAAATTACACACTCCAAATCAGAAGTTTCGCAGCTTAGTAACACTTTGGCGATTGATGCAACTCGTTCGAATATGCCAATACATGCAATCTGTTTAATTTCAGGAATGTACCGTATGCCTAATTGCTCAATAATCCAGTTCTATGCTAGTAGGTTGTATTCCACTAATCCAGTACATTCTAGAGCATACTCGAAGGCAATTCAGCATTTGCAAACCTCTAGCATGGTTCAATGTCGTTGGTATAAAACCCATTTTACGCTAGTTTTCCATGTATTATACATGATCAGACTGTGGACAGAACTTGCGACAGTGAGTAACCGGATAATCAGATAATCCCTAAACAACAGTATCTGAAACCCGGTATGGATCAGCATTATCGGTAATTGCAGATACCTTTTCTATTCTCTTTAAACGAAGACAAAGTTTCAATGATAGGACCTAGGAGAATCATGAGTACGCGGAAATTCTCACCCGGAGATCTGTTGGAGATATGAATTTGAAAAAATTACGAATGCTCATTACTCTTCAACGGATACAAACAAATATATCAGCAACAGAATCGACATTTCAAGTGGCCGAGGTGCTTGCAATTTCGTTTCATGAAACTAGAAATGGCTTCGATTCAAATGTAATAAGGTCGCACTTTTAACACGTTGACGAGTCGGCGGATCAATACAGGTATTCAAACAAACTTCGCAGCGATTGAAGTTGATCAGGTAACTTTTGCAGTAATTGATCTTCAATGAGCTTCAGCTTCATTACTACCGGATCACATATCATTAGACGATTTTGACTACGACGAACGTTCACAGCTAACTACTGATTGAATCCTTTCGTTGTGCTGAAAGAATCTTTAGATCCGGAGATACGGGAGTTATACTTACCAGGAAAACTGTGTGTGTATACAATGCGGAAAAATCATAGAAATATTCGAGTTCGGATCGCGCGTAGGTACCTACTATCTTCTGAGATATGAGCCTGGTTAAGTGTCTACGCTAACAATAGAATCGGTATAGGTAGAACGTCGCGACGGACATGATTGTAAATCTTGGCAGTGGCCAAACGTCCACTATGTGGAGGTTGGGGACATCGGAGGCGCCTTGAATCGCAACTTGGCGCAAGCTAGACACAATAACTTCCAATTGGCTACTAGTTGTCGTGCACAGAGGTGACCCTCAATTTTTGTAATTCTATTTTCCGAGACTAGCCTAGATTTGAAAAATACAGCCTAAGAATTCGAAGCTCATTCTTTACTTCTAGAAAACCTGTGAAGATACAATTTTTTCTAAAGACGCGCGCGAGAACCTGCGTTCTTCGACAATGAAGAATCACACGAATAAACGATTCCATGATGCGCACTGTCAATATTCCAGGCATCAACGGCTTTCGCCAAAATGTCCAGGTACATACAGGGAACGAACTTTGGAATCGAAAATACTTCCACTTGTGTCAGACACAGAGAATCAAAGTCATATTTTGACATGTGTGAAAGTATTGCGTTAATGTGGCAAACAGGTTGCTGCTACATCTTTCTAATTTTATACCTGCAGTACTGTAGAGCTGACCAGGTATCGACAATTTTCTAAAGCAAGAACTATTTCCAATCTTGGCAGCATCGGAAAAATAACGAGTCCTCAGCATTTCGTAAATTGTAGTAATATGCGGAGCCCTAGCCATAGTCCATACTAACGGAAAGAGTATCAGACTTCTAGATCATGGATTTGGATCAAACTTCTACAGAAGTTCGCTTTGGCAAACTACTAATCTTCACGCGGTGTCAATAAACTCACTCAAACCGAGAAAATGATCATGATCGCATGATCATGAGCCAATTTATATACTGACCTCTGCAGGTGCTCCAATATCATTTGATATCATGAACATATAATTTCCATCAGTTCCTCGACATTACTATAATTTGGGACTCAAAGAGAGACCGCCAGCTTATCGGAATCAGTGGAATAACATGGATGTCCTTTCCTCGCGGAGGGAAAATCCATAGGAGTTTGATACAAATTCGTGATCCGAAGCTCCGATACTCTCTTTCCGACGTGAATAATAACGACAGCCAAATTTGATCTTTTCTAAGGTGCTATAAGCCGTCTGGATTACCTCGGTGATTTAGGCGTGGAGACGATATGGTTGAATACAGTCTACCCCTCGCCTCTCGCAAATTCTGGCTTTGACGTATCGGACTTTAAAATGATCGACCCCATGTACGGCAACCTCGATGATTTTGATCAACTTATAACTGCAGCTCACGATCGTGGTAAGTCTTCACCGATTGCTTCTCTCATCCTGCTATGAGGAATTCTTTTTTCCATCTTCCACATTGGGGAAAAATGGTCTACAAGGAGAATGTCAAAATTTTAGATCTCAAAGTTATTCTGGACTTCATCCCTAACCATTCGAGCGTCGACCACCCCTGGTTCAATGCCTCGGTTCATCGCGTTGATCCCTACACCGACTACTATGTCTGGAACAATGGAACTGTGGATGACACTGGAAACAACGTTGCTCCAAACAATTGGGTATGGCAAAATGTATTTTTGAAGAAGACCTGATCCATATTTTCTCGCGAGGTACGTATAGTTGATATCAATGAAATCCGTGCACCACTGATTACGTAAGCTCGTGTGAAAAATGTTGCCGAACAAGTGGAGCCAGAAATCTGCAAAGCGAACGCATCAACGCTGTTGAGTTCTGCTATGACTAGATCAAAAATGAAGTACTCAAATCTCAGTGCTAGGTCATGATATTGTGCATCATTGCTATGTAGCATAGATGTGAAAAGTGGTAATATGGAGGTGTGAATTGAGTGCCATGAATCGTAGATTACTGTTCAAAGCAACCTTGAGCTCTAGCAGCAATGATTTATGATCGAAGATCACGATGCGTTATCTCCGTCATGCAGGAAAGTGTGCTATCCAATGGTGAAAGCGGTTCTGCTTGGGAATGGAATGAGATTCGGGAACAATGGTACCTACATCAGTTTTCAACGGGCGAGGCAGACTTCGACTTGAGAAATGAAGCTGTAGTCCAAGAGCTATTGGTAATGGAATTTGACAACGAATCATAAAGTGACGTTTTGTTATCCGCGTATCTATGGAAATCATGATTCGTAACCCTTCACGTAGAATTAATGAGAGCTTTTCAATGCAGGACGTGCTTGACTTCTGGCTGAAAAGAGGAGTGGATGGTTTCTATGTCAACGGAGTCCCTTACTTCTTTGAGGACGAGGACTTCGTCGATAACCCTACGGGCTTGATGAACAACACGTTTGGTCTCGCCGACAACGTGGTACTGCTTTACAGATTTCGAAAACACGTTGATTCCTGGGTGTCGGCTAACGACCACGTATCAAAGTATGCTGTTACTTCGGTCCCATCCCTTTCGCCTGAATATTTTTCAGCCCCGACCAACTCTTCATCAATTTGAACCATTTCTCGTGCTTATCTCGCCAGGTTCCTGACCGCTGAAGGCTTTGAAGACGATGCAAGCTTGATCGCTTACTACGGCGATGGCACCAGCGAAGGAATCGCTCCTGTCAACACTCGTTTCATCACTGACTTCACCCGCACCAGTAACGCCGCGTATATCAAGAGCGCCATCGACGCGTGGATATCAGCTCTTCCGAATAAGCAAACTACTAACTGGAAGGTATCGCAAACTGTTAATTCAGCAATACGGTCAGTGGACGATATTGCATGTTTTGTCTCTCTCCTTCTTTGCAGCTCTCTAATCAGGACTATCCCCGAGTCGCATCCAGGTTTGACCTAAACCGGGCTGATGGCCTTAATATGTTTGTCCTGTCGTTACCAGGGCGTGTTTTCACTTACTATGGTGAAGAAATAGCGATGTTGAACAATGAAGATATCACATATGCCGAGACTTCGGATTCTTGGGGTTGCGCGCACGGAAAAGATGGCTACTCTGACGTCTCCAGAGATCCTTACAGAACGCCGATGCAGTGGACTGCATCTGCTAATGCCGGATTCACTACTGGTTCTAACCCATATCTACCGGTACACGCTAACTACAAGACCAGAAACGTGGAGGCGCAACTAGCTGCCAAATCCAGTAACATTCGAACATACAAAGCAGTGGCTGCTTTGAGATCGAAGCCCACATTCGTGAACGGAGGTCACGAGATTCAATCTCTGAACAATGATCGAGTTCTGGTCCTCCGAAGGTACGTGTCAAACCACTTTTATTACCAGACAAATTTTCATCCACGATGCTCTCCGACGATTTTCATTAAAATTACGACTATTTTCTGGCAGATCACTGGCGGATCATCCCACATACATCTTGGTTATCAATATTGGCTTGTCAAGGCAGACTGTAAATCTTACAGAGGTATTCGCTGACCTGCCAACAACACTGAACATTTCCGTTCTCTCTACAAATGCTGTTCTACCTGGGTATGTTTGCATAATGCTTGAAAGAAAGTCTACGAAACAAATCGCATTATTTTAGTGTCAAATTATATCGAACGCTCAAAGCACGGGTCCATGAAGACTATCTGTCGAATGATTTTCCCACAGGAACACAGCCACGGTCGCGGAATTCACGCTCACAGCTAATGCCGCGGTTATCCTCACAGATGCCGAAATAGATGGTGAGTCTACTAGCGGTGGAGAAACTGCCTCAACTATGACGGGCATTGTACTGCTCTGTTTATCAGCTATTTTCTGACTTAAAGAGAGCACCTGAGCCTGTTAAACTAACCGATACTTGTTCCCGTATTCGCGGGAAGCATTTGTATCCCTCGATTTCATTGCTATGCAGTATTTGGTAGTCAGTAAGCAGAAGTCAATAGTCGGTGTGCTTTGAACTTGAAAGTGATACACGTACGTTTGACAATAAGCAAATACCTGCGGAATAGTTGACTCATATAGTGATTACATTAAAGTGCTGAATGAAGTCAAAGATCCTGATAATGAAACAACAAAGTTTGAAGAGGAAAGTAACTCTGAGAAATCTTGTAGTCAAGCGTTATGCCTCACGTGGAAGGACTTCTTTCGAGTTACAGAAAGAGAGAATTTTTCTACAATGGATGTTCGATCTGACACCAAAAGGCGTTTCCAGACTACAACAAAACTGTATTAGTTCCAGACTTTGTCAATATGAAATAATGCATACTTGTCCGCAATTTTGCAAAACAAGTGCCAATTTAATGTCAATTTAATATTGCTATGTAAAACCTTCTGTTTTTTGGTCAATTGCACTCACAATCAGATTACTGGTAACGCATCCTGCAACAGTATCGCGGAATTCTGCAAGCTTGATCGGTCAGCATTTCATCCTGAAGCAGCGATGAGGTGCTGAAAATTGATAATTGATATCCTCCGAAATCAATTTTGTGCATTTTATCAATTCCGAAGCAGTCAAATTTGCGGAGTTAATTCTGTAGCTTCAGTTATCTTTACCGGTAAAACGGGGTGACAGCTAATTCCAGATACCGTAAAAGTCATCTCACAGATAATAACATCACAGAATTTGTAAGCCAAACTTCCCACTACTTTGATAACTCGTTGTTCGTTGTCAGACGTTCATTTGCAAGAACTTTTTCTTCTCTTTTCGACGTCCGTGCACTCATGAAACGTATGACAAGCTTCTTTTGTTTTGCAATGCCCATCTTCGCAATAGACGAAATAGAAGATAGTGTGACAACAACAGAGTCTGGGGATGAGAGCACAACCGAATCTGGAACTGAAGGGACAACTGGATCTGGAGATGAAGGCACAACTGTGACGGGTGGCAATGAAGAAATTGAGCCGACGTCAACCGAGAACCCTGCTGGGAGCGCCGGGTTCGCGACTGCTCCGACTGGAGTTGGACCGATTCTTAGTTTATGCTTTTTGTTAATATCGTTCTATTGGCGTTCGTAAATGTTCAAACATCGTAACGAATGGAACGAGTAAATGTTTAATAAATTACAATACCTCGGTCTGTATATTATACTGTACTTCAATAAAATAGTATCTTTTATAAGCAATCATATAGTTGCAGTGGTTGTATGTACTCCCAGTAGCAGTAGTATTTGTAGTTGTAGTTGTAGTAGCGTTACCATAGTAGTCGTATATATATAGACGTCGATGAATAGCTCTCAAAATATTTTTCAGTCATCCGCAGTCTCTGTATTCTAATTCGCATTATTTAGCTCTTTGTATTTATTCTCCCATTTCTTGCACCACATGCGAGTACCCAATTCCCTATTCGAGGTTCACCAGATCATAAGTGAACCATGCAGAATTAAAGAAACCTTGAGGCTGTCTAACATGCAACCGTAACAGGTGTATGAAATTCGAAGCAAATTTTGGAAAAAAAACTCAGAATTTCACATATGAGAATCAATAAATATTTTGGATAGGAAATTCAATAGACTTTCGAACGAATGTGATCACCGGTGAACGCGATTGGTGGCAGATAGCAGCCTTTTACCAAATCTAACCGAAATCTTTTGAGTGATAACCTGTCCGTATCTTATAATATGAATTTAATCAATATTCAAACTTCCGTACGGCGCGATATCGTTGTAAGTAATGAGTCGCTCATATATCGTAATGCAAACGTACTATTGGAGGTACTTCAACTAATTCGTAGAGGGGTTAAGAAATTCCAATGAATTAGAGTATTTCCAATTGACCGTTTAAATCTTTAGTCGAAACAATCGTGCCATTGCTGAAACTGATCAATCCATTGACTAATTCATTGAAAAACAGAAATATAGTGTTACTCGTGATTTGTATTCTCATAGATGACAATGTCGGCGAGCTGAATTCCATTTGAAAATTACAAGTGTCAATTGATAAGTACATAGAAAATCTTCGAAAATTTATACGTAGGTGTACCGCTTGAACATATTTCCGGTGGATTTTCGTGAAACACATCAACGTGGTGACCAATCAACGCCAATGACTTGCCCCCAAACCTCGAGTTCCAAGGCGCTGCCGATCAAAGTCGCTTCCGGCCGGTTCCTAGCTTTGAACGGAGACGGTGAAGAGCCTTGGCTCGTGAACTTCGCATCGTCTTCAATTTGGGTCATCCAACTGTGAGCATTGATCTATAAGGAATCTCCGGTCTTCCTCCTTGAGGAATTTCAATCTACCTAGCCAGTTCCGACGGAATCATGACTACCAGGTAAATATGAGCTACTCGTCTAAACTCAGATACACGCGCTCACCATGTTTTGGCAATTTTGTTCGCAGTGACGCGAAAGTGTGAATTGAGCAGCAATTGGGGGTCCTAGGAAGTTCCTTGAGCTGCCAATACCTGAGAGTTCTGCCCCGATCTAATGGACATACCGAACTAGCTTCATGAGTATACATCGGTCCATTTTTCGCGGTTTTGATGCAGTGCGTGCAAAATCGGTAAAATCATTTGCATGACATAACTCCATGGTAATGTGCGAACTAGTTATATGAACTTTATCTCACTGTTTCAGGACCGCTGTCATCACAACGGCAGTTCCATTATCAGCTAACGCAGCCGTAGTACCTACTTTGCGATACATAAATACCAGAAACTACTATGACGACTATTACTTCTACTGCTCCGACAACCACTACTACCATTCCTAGTATAACCACTACCGCAAAAATACCTACCACAACTAAATTGAGCACTAAACCTGGATCTGAAAGTTCCGAGGTGCATACCGCATCGACAATAACGGAACAGCAGCAGCACGTATTTCGTCTGTGTTCTTACAATTAGTAATATCTTTGTGGGTGATTTCGCTGCGAGTATGATGTCCATAACCTGCCTGTACTCTGCGTTATGTACCTGTGAATTATCTCTGATATCATTTTATTGCTTTAGAATTATCAGTCACACAGAGCCAAAAGAAAATTGAACGAAAAAGTGTACGATGCGGAGCCTGAGCTAACCGGGAATAATCATTCTTGCTTCAAAAATGGATAATTATTACTTTTTTTAACAGGTTACTTCCCAAATTAGCAAAACAACAGAAAACGGGAATTTGCGGTTCGTTGAAATGTTACATAACGCTAGACCATTTTACCAATCCTTTATTAAATGGAGGAGCAAGAGCAATACTTACAGTGATACAGAAAATTATTCTTTTCAGCCATATAGGTGCACACAATTTTTGAAATTGGCTTTCAACGAATATCTGAGTTGAAAGTACTCGTCTTAAAACTATGTTCTTTCACACAAAAAGTTGAATAGCGGCTATGCGAAATGTAAATTTGTTTGCCAATACGGTTTTTGATTTTTCATTTTCCGTGTCTCGCAACCGAGGTATGATGGAAGAAAAGTTGCCATTGATGACGTTGAGACGTTCTTGAAGGTAATACTGATCGGATTATAGAAAGTCTGGACCCAGTGAACTGAATCAAATTGTTGGGTTAAATTTTCCCGTAGATTTTAAGCCGCATCAATAAATGAATCAATAAGCATGATTTGTTTCCTGCTGCTATAATTCATTTCTGAATCTTATCATTTTATCCAAATTTCAAATCTTTGGGAACCTAGGCTTAGCTGATTGTGAATTATTGAAAGCGTCGTTATTCCCCTTCTGAAGATTCTTGAGACTTCGGACATCCATTGAACAGTCTTTCATTCAATATCGGATCAACTGTGTTGCACATTGAAGTAAGGTGCTATACCATGTCTAAGTCAAGAGAAGCATTATTAATAACTATCGGTGCACTGGACGCATTCTGGTTGTTATCAAAATTTTATCATAATAGTAGATAAGATAGAAGTATCATTGATTTTTATGGATTACTTACCAATAATGGCAGGTAAATTATGTGGAAGATCATACTGCTCTGAACTTACGAATGAATAGTGGTTCCCTCGGACGTCCAAGGTAGCAGCACTTATTGGAGCTTAAGTAGGTAGCGGAAACGACAGTAAGTGAGATAATTCCAGCTGCAGCGATCATCATTGGGAGAATGAAACGGAATCTGAAAGTCGGAATCCACGTTTCAGTGATCAAGATATGACGTTGCATCTTACACTCATGGACCTCAATAAAGAAAGGGAAACAGTAATCGAGTCGATTTTCCTTCGAGTGGACTGGAATTGTGATTACGAAGTTCCTGATGCACCAGAATATAATGAAACAGATCAAAAAATGAAACTGATGACCGGAGTTGTATCGGACTCTGTCATATCTTACCCGTCACGAGCAAGGTATTCCGGTATTGAACAACAGCAACGATGCCCATATTTCATGCAGCAATCGGTTGTCGGTGGACAATCGGAATCGGTAAAGATTTCCTTTAACTCAGCGAAAAAATTGTCGTGTTTGTCGAGGGAACAGTTCATGCCTGAATAAGAAAAAAATAGAAACTCAAAAATCAAAGTAAAATCTTGATCAATATGACATCTTACTGTAATGCATGCGTACACACGAGTGAGTGTGATTTGATTATGCGTGTGGATGACATACAGAATGATTTATTCTCCGCAAATAGATACGATTCTGATAAGAGCATCGTTTCAGTTTCATTTTCAACAACGACATATAGGTATGTGCGTCACTGAAATTTTCAAATGCATATTTTCCGGTTGGGATGGAACAATACCTCAAGCCTATGTATACTTTTTCGCAAGTAAACCGTAATGCAGGATGCGGTGAAATGAGAGCTTTGATAAGACGTGGTCGATTCAACCACGTATACCTATAAGTGTTGTGCTTTGTTTGTGATACAACGGAAAATAGATCGAAACAATTCTACTAGAGCAATAAATGCACCTGGCTGTTCTGGAAATCAGAGGAAATTTTTTCAGATGATTCATAGACTTCTAATATTTGTAGGTATATCACTTTCTGTATTTGAACTGCACCGTTCCATTCAACTGGAATCTCAATCTGCTGGATGGACACATACGGATACATAGGTGAATTCGATATTTATCTGATATTTCGTCTCTCTATAGAACAATTGACAAGATATCTCTAACAGGTGCGAAATAAAGTTAAATTAAATAATGTAAGATTTTCGTATCTGCCGATGAAAAAGTTCTGGTTTTTTTCTAGAGCTTGCGAGTTTGTCCTTTTTATAGCATATATAGTATGATTCGGATTACTCACCGTACGCCACACCGAGGAAACAAGTCAGGAGAAGAAGCGATAGCATAGTGCAGTGACACATCGTGGTCGTTGAATAAGAAAAATCGAATACGGTCAAATATGACAAGAAGGAATTAATAGTACTGCAAATTAGGAGGAGATACCGCCTAGCTCTAGTTCCTGTTATACAGCCGTAGAACGACTGCGGTAAATTGCTTACTTAACAATAAGTCAAGGAAAATAATAATCTCCGTTTGCCACTACCGCTAGACCATTGTGTCTGATAAGGAGAGACCGAGTCCTTAATTAATTGCAAACGGCTTTTCATTACGTTTGAATTACGATATAGGTATGTGGATATAGGAGAGAATTTTTCGAATAATCTTCGGAAATGAAATAATCATCGCGGCTTGAGAGGCAAATTAAAATGTAAAGTCCGGTGTATTGCGAAGGTAGAGTTTTCCATCAAATCGAAGCATGTTTTGGAGTCAAATATCTGAATTCCAATTCGAGCACAAAAACTCTTCGTGTAATGGAAGATGCCGTCAATACTGCAAGTCAATTCCGTTACAGATAATACGATGTGTAAGCTCTCGCAAAAATGTATCAATTCATCGCTCCAAATCCCGTAACCATGAAGCTTTTCATGCTTTTATGTCGGCTGACATTTTTTTCACAAACTATCGACGTCTTACTGAATCGAAAAAAAATAGACAGCTGCACCGTGGAAGGGGGTTATGCGTCAACCGCCCGGATCTTGTAAATTTTGGGAAGGTTTTGGCGGCTCGGAAGCCGCCGCAGGACCGTGTTTTTTGAAAGCTTCGAGCGATTTCGAGTCGATCGGGACGGGCGACAAAATACCTCATACCGAAATCCTCGGACGGGGGGCTTGTGAATTTTCGGTCCCAAAAATCTGCACCTTTACCTCACTCATTGGTCATACCACATCTTTCGCAGAAGGTACCAGTCTATCGGCGTAAAAAGACACATGATGTAGGATGTACACTATTGTCAAAATTATTTCGTCCATTGCTACTTGGATTTCTGGTAGACTGTTCGAATGATGCTGGAATTGCTGCTGAAACAGTGACACATTCAGAGAATAGTGGACAGTGGATGGAATAATATTTTTCTACGTGTGGACTGTATCAGCGCATGACCGCAATGTTACCAAGAAAATCACTAAAAGCTGTGCAACGACCGAAGCGTCCTCGTATGCTAAGTATGGATCGCGTAGATTTTTAAAAAGTTCCTATCATAAAAATTAAAGACCACATAATATCTGAACTGCAAAGTAGAATCCACATCTCAAATAACGAGTATCAGACGAACGCAATAATAAACATGGCAGAAGCAAATATAGAGAACTAATGCAGTCATTATAAATGTGATGATAAGACAACTTTCTATGATGGGTTTAACTAGCCTGGAACAAAAACAAAATCCAAGATGCCTATTGATGTCAGTCGAAATCGAATACGATTTATCCTGCATTCAAGTTCGACTAGTAATCTCCACCAGCTCCAGGTTCTCGTGCGGATAATAATATTGTTCCTTCATTGTACAGGAAAATGTTGGAACAAATTGACATACGAATAACCGAGTGTACCGCAATTCACCCGGTGGCACCGCTTTCTGCTATGAAAACATATTCCTTCGTCAAGTCAGCAATATGTATATACCTATGCATATCATGGAATTTTGTTTTCAAACGAAAATTATTCGGCGGTGCAATTTTTTGCGACTATATCCGTGGATGTGGACACGTGGAACAGGTAACAAATGGCAATGCGAATGAACACATGCAGAATTGTAATGGAATTACTGGCTTATAGCATTTATTGTATGTATCAAGTTAATAGGACAATCTTGATACCTTAAAATACAACCACAATAAGCTCCGATACGTCTAAATTAAAGGTGCGATATAACTGAATAACATCAAATTACCAGATTAAATCAGGTAGTAAGCGAGCAAGCAGTATAACACATAATTATAAAATAGAAGTAAACAGAATATCGTTACTTATGGTCTTATAGTATCGGCTGGAAGCAAAGCAAAACGAATGATTGGCGGCATGATAAGAAACTCCTTTCGGAAAATGGAATTCATGACAATAGATGCGCATCATTAGAATATTTTCTGATTATCATAGCAGCGTATGAAAATATAATGTAGAACAGTATTCGACGCAGTCGTATGATATGACAAAATAGTAATAATAATACGACACGAAGATTCTGTGATCACGGTACAAAAATTACGTAATGATCACAAAAATTCGCTGCATTATTCGTATGACTGTTGCATTTTAAATGACACTTAGATATATCTTTCTCGACTGTCTGCTGGCAGCCCAGACAGAACAAATATCCAGTAGACGTCCATAGGACATTCATAAGACATCGAATATCTGATGGATGTCCCATGGAAGTCTAATGGATATCGTGTTCCGTGTGGCAAGAGTGGTCCGATGTTTAGTCCGATGGCCACACGCCCATCACATCACTTCTTACTGAATGTAGTTTGAATCAGGATTCTGAGGTTCTGATAGTTTCGAATAACCTCTTTGGTTGTATTGAGGAGGAAGATCCTGCGACGTTGCTGTACGAATACATAATAAATAGAAATAATAAGGATGTGATTGTGGTTGGCGAGTGTAGAAAAATTAGGCGCACGTATTCATGTTCTGCAATCCTAATTCAAATTTTTTGAGAGCTCAAATCGTGATCTCCGTCCAAATTACCTGATCCAGTAGGCATAGTAATGCCAACGCTGCTTTGTCCGTTGGTACCCGGATATCCATACGACGGCTGGAGTATGGTCACGTTCGTGTCTGGAATAATAGAATGTAAATACGATTAACAGTAGAAGAAA
Source organism: Phymatocera aterrima (assembly GCA_963170745.1). Lineage (NCBI taxonomy): Eukaryota > Metazoa > Arthropoda > Insecta > Hymenoptera > Tenthredinidae > Phymatocera > Phymatocera aterrima. The sequence goes on from OY720663.1 coordinate 9,108,679, forward strand.
CAAGTTTATAAATAATGTCGAATGAATCAAGTTTTGCGAAATAATCGCAATAATCACCGCTGCACATTAATGGTTTCGGCCTGAAGTTAGCTGCACTCGTGACTTAAGTCGCCCCAGCGGGTAAAGCAGATACCAATCAGTGCGACGTATTTTTGAATTCGTTGGAATACAGCGCGTCGATTGGTCTCTGCCTTATAGTCTTGGAGTAACTGACCACAAGCGTGGCTAATTTCAGAACGAACCCATTTTTGTGCAGGAGTGTACATGGGTATAATTTTCTCAATTGTCACAGAGGTTATGGGCCTCAAAACATCGATTTGTGTCACGATTCGATACTCGATTGTACCCATGAAAAGCGACAATTGTGTAGAATTTGAAGCGTCTCAACATCTAAAATAGCGAAGATACACGTTATCGCGTTTTCACCTGAGTGAATAGTGGCAATGTTTTCCTCAGTTATTAATTAACTGAACAATCGCAAAAATAAAAATAAAAAGACCATGTTTCGTCCAAAATTTTCTAAATTGTCCTTTTTTTTTCTTCGAATAAATTTGTACATATTTCCCCCACTCGGCACACGAAAATTGAGGCATTTTTCGAAGAACTCAGACAATTTTTGACGAAACATTGTCTCTTTATTTTTATTTTTGCAATTTTTCAGTCAATAATTAACTAGGAAAAAAAATGCCGTTATTCACTCAGGTGAAAATGCGCTTGGGCGTATCTCCGCTATTTTAGATGTTGAGAAGCTTCAAATTCTACACAATTGTCACTTTTTATAAAAACAATCGAGTATCGAATCGTGAAATGAATTGATTTTTTGAGGCCTGAGCCTCGACGAGAATCGAGAGAATCGAGTTATCAACAAAAAAAGCATTGAATCTGTGTTTAAAATTTGTGAATATTGTGGTGTTTCCTTACTATTGGGGTGACACAAGTGGTAACATGGACAACAGGCGCAGCAGCAACAGCAACAACAGATTATTGCCACTATAACGAGCACGGCCACACTAATTACTATGATGATGACGGTATCCAATCTGCAACAAAGATTCGTTAGAACGATTAATTAAATTCGACAAGATCATATACACGGCGTGGCGATCGAAACTTCGGAATAGAATTTTTTCAATTTTTTGGTGAAGAAAATTTAAAAGATCTTATGATTGCTTCACTAATTACGAACTATGACGAGGAGAAAAAGAAAAATCCGTCTATATAACTGAAAACTTCACAACGATTTCAAATATTTTGTTAACGAAAATTTTCCCAATTGTCACGATTTTCAGTTTATGAATAGAAGGAGCATTAATTCTCTGCTGTAATAATGTTACGAAAGCATGGAGATTCCAATCAATCAAGTTATTCAAGACTGAATAATTGCTGTACGTACCCGTCTGCCCCCGTGTACGAAGTTGAGTATTGGCTGGTCAAGTCATTATACCCGTATCCTCGTTTAATCCGAAACTTGAGCGGCTTTCCTTCGCCACCGTAACTTCTCCGAGTGAGAAATTCTTCCTCATCGCAACAGCTGGGTGAATCTTGAATCTCGCAGCAATACTTCTTCGTTGGGTCTAACAGTCCTGGACAAGTGATTGGGAACTTGGATCCCCGTTCAGAGGAACATTCAGCGGCTGTATCAAACGATTCAAATTTCCAGTTAACACATGCAGCGGGATTGGTATAAATCTCACATAAATCTAACGTACTTCAATACCAACAATATCCGGTGACAAAGTACCAACACAGAACACGGATGTCTAGTGGAATGTGATCATTACCAGAGTCTACAATTATCGGATCACTCATTAGGTCCAAACGTGAGCCAAGTAAGCAATTGTGCATACGTGGTCATTGACCACATGACGGCACATGAAACCGCAAGTGGACAAATTTCAGAATTAATAAGATTCGAAACCTATACCGGATGAAGCAACCGGTATTATTATCTCATCCCACATCGTAACAGCCTGAACACGTGCCGCGGAAACTTACCATTTGGAATTTTGGATAAGACCGCAACGCGAGCACGATTTGTGGTTCTGACAATAATCGAGATACTACCGGATGCGAGCCTACTGAAGAGATTGCGGATGAGACGGAACTATCTCGTGCAGGTCCGGATCCAAAAGTGGAATCGAAATCCACATGCATTCCGGACAGGATGGTTTACATTCCGGATGCTATCCGGTTCCTATCTGAGATCTTTAGCGGGGTTCTAGCGCAAGAATACAGTGGAATCGAATCGCCCAATTCTTTTCAATTCGTGCCAATCCGCACTCGCTGGACATCGTTTCAATTCCAAACAATTTGAAATATAGGATATATCTGATGGTCTATTCCGCATTTATAATTCGAACTAATAGACTTTGATCATACTTTATCCGGATCAATTCCGACACTGGAATAGGAAAACGGGATTCATAGGGATTCGAAATTCCCAATTCTTCCGAATTCGTTTTGGTTTACTGCGTAGGTATCGGGGATGTTCAGAGCACGTAGACATTTGGAGTAATATTATAGGTCTATTAGATATCTATGACGTGTGATGGACCTGCAGTGCACGCGTATATAGGGATTATCCTAAATTCGAAAACTAAAAATCTTCATTTAGCGTCTTCGTGTCTACAAATACGATAAAACATTCAAATTTTGATCAATGTGGAAAAACTCTAGCTTCGATTTCCGATGCAATTTACGAAATTCAAATACCACATGAAGTTGGGTATTATCTAAATTGTAAACAGTGGAGCTAGGTGCTGTTTGATTTCACGGCGTGTGATATGTAAACACAGTCCGTGGTTCTCTTGAATATGCTCCATGAGCGAGCGGCTGACACTTTGCAAGGCGAAGGGAAGGCGTTTTTGTGTGCTAAGATAATTGTGCTCCTCATTGAATTCGAAGAATGACTGTAATTCAGACCCGATTAGTAGACGTAGCGAATTGAATTGAATTGTCCCAACCGAAGTTAGAATTCCCTGAATATACTGACAAGCAGGAATCAATTTTGGTGAATATCTGCTACAGCTTTATCCAAGAATGTTCGATGTCGGTGGATCCGCCAGAATCCGGCACTATTTACACTCGAAATTCAACTACATTGTTATTTTTTATTACATATACTCACCGTACGTCACGCTGATGAAACAAATCGCAGTAAAGAGTGATATCAGTGCGGTGTGACACATTTTTGTTATCGAGTTAGGAAAAATGAGGAATAATTGTTACTTTTTGTTGAAACCGAGATAATATCGCGATACCCGGGTCGCACTGATTCAGTTTCCACCCCACGCCTACGCGACGAATGAATGAATGATTCTGTGGCAAGCTTGTACCGCGGTACAGGAAGAACAGTGCACAACGGTCGAGAGAGTATGCCGAACAGTACGAGAAAGACAGCCTCAGCGATCGGTCTCGGTCGTGCTAACTGTGAATGTCGTAAAGATTCCATAGCGACACAGGCCATGCGATCCGGCAGAAGCGCGGCAACGCAGCAGCTACACGCAGCCACAATACTCCCTTGAGGGACTCCATTTTCCATCATCCAGCATGGGCTTCAGCATCGGGAATTCGTGCTACATGTCGCTTCGCGATACGGGCTGAAATGTTTACGAAAACGTTACGGAGAACTGCTCAAGAAATATGATACGTATATATACGTATGAACACGAGACAGCCGCAGGGCCCGCAGGTTATAAGTCTACCAACGAGCACTTTCGGTGCCCATGATATGTGAGGCATTGTTTTCTTTGAGGAAATTATCATTTTCTGTTTCTATTCAACTGTAGAAACTCAGCTTCACGCGAATTCAGAGAGTCTGCACGAATATACAATCTAGTGACGATCAGAGCAGAAATCAGTATTCACTCGCTCGTGAGAGCAATGCGAAGATAAGGAAAGAAAATATCGTAACATATTCTGTTACAAATCTACCCACTGTCAGTAACTTCGGTAACCGTGACATTATGTTTTTCATTTCTGTCATCGTTTCCTACGGACGTCTCCTACGGAAGTTCTATGCCGACACAGCAGAAATTGTAAAATGAACCGCAAAGTAATGTGACAATCGTAACTCTTCTCGGTTCGTAAAATTTTTCGAAATGTATGTATATACCTGTAACATCGTAATATAGCTAGATGTCTTGACTGTGTTATCATTCGTGATGACGTGCTGCGGTTTTCGATATTTGTACCCAGTCTTACCTCGAGCTAAATGGCAATCTCACCGCTGAGAATTACACATTTCTTGCAGAATATTCATATACAGTATGCGCAGCAAAAAATCGCATGTATGTACAGTAACGTGTATTCCATTTCCGTTTCTCGCAAAATTTTCAAATCATTACGAAGGAATACTTGTTTAAGGGCGAAGCGGTTGCTCTCAACTAGATTCTCATTGAACTCCAAGGTCCAAGCAGTTGTACTCAACTGGATTTGAGGTACATGTGGGCTTCATTTGAATTTCCCGCATCCGAGCTCGCGCACAGTAAAAAGGATTTGGGGTTGCAAAAAGTCAAAGTGGATCAGAAGTCGTATAACTATTACACAGTCGTCATGGAAATTCTGGAAATACGGAAATCTTGGCAAATTTAATAGTATCTCGGAGAAACCTGGAAATCTCGACAAATTCTGTTCACTGTCTAAAATTTTGAGAAAATTTTAGTCTTCGCGGCTCGCGCATCAAAATTCAGGGAAGTCTCGAAAGATTTGCACCTTCTCAAGGCTCAAGTTCTGCGATATTGCTGCTATAAGCACCTGCTACGTAGTGAAAATGCAAAGATGCAAACGACTGAAAAATGAGTGGTTTTTTTTTGCCCATTACAGAATCTATATTTAGTTATCTTCGTGTTATCGTGTACTCAAAGTTGGTCTTGAAAGATTAAAATTGTTTTCCGGAAAAGCTGAATTTCTCATGGGATTTCGTATTGATCATATTAATCTGGACACCCCGCAGTTATACTACTGAAGAGTTTACAAGTTCTAAGATTCACTCTTCCAGTTTGCACAAGCAAGAGATTGTTTTGATTTTGATATTCGGTAACGTTTCCATGAACATTGAAACTGGAACATCTCTGTATTGTTGCGAAAATGTTGCGAAAATGTTACGAATGACAAATTCGGAATCATGAATTCAAATGTTCTTGGCCATTAAAATTCAGACGTGCATATAATGTAATGACATGGGCACAGACACAATAATCCTTATGAGCATCTCATGAAAATATTACGGATGAAATTTTACAGAATTAACATTATGAGTGTCGTAGATGTGATATCACGATTGAGTATCAATTTTTATGTTTCTTCAACGTTTCGTAACATTATCTGCTACGTGAGTGGTGATCTTCGACTTCGGTGAAGCACAGCGAGAAGCACTATGAAATTGGTCCCATTGAATCAAATATCTACATTTATCGCCACCTGAGAAGCGTACCGCGCGCGCCAGCGGATGAGACGCAGGAGTCAGCTTAGTCCGGGAGCCCGTGGACATTTTCATGTCAAATCTTACTCGCTTTGATATTCATAGAATTAGTTAAATGGGCCGAATAAGAAGTGTGATTAATGTTGCCGAGGTTGTCCGTTGGGGGTGTTGCACAACGTTATAATAAGCATGTTATACCTGGCTTAGGCAACATGTTTGCTATATTTTATTCACCTCGAAACTTGTCTAGTAGCCAGTTTCTTATCGATTATGTGTCACTTGGATTTCAAAAAATTGACAGCGACACGTTTTTTTCACTCCTGCATGACCTTTATTCAATGATTAGAATATTGTGACAAAAAGCATTCTACATTACCGAATTGTCCGCGAATGAATGTCAAAAATGAGAATTTATCGTGCAGAAATTGCCTATCTGAAACAGCTTGTAGGCGTTGATTATAAACAGGACATTCGTATTCAATTTTACCCGGGAGACACCTTAGGTATTGGTGGCATAAGTCTACTACTTCGTGAACGATGGACAAATTTTGTATCCAAGATTCTTCGATAAGCATAACGAACGGCCAAAGACCTGGCGTGCGAGTAGCTCGCTATTATCTGTGTAGTGCGGGGCGCGTTCATTGTTCCGTGCCTGATTACACTTCACCCAACATGCAAGGCTCATCCATGCCGGATGCTAAAGCCACTCTCTGATTGGTTCGCCCTTTGGCGGATATCCTGAAATCGGGGCCACGGTGGGATTTTTTGAAAGAAGATTGGTAATACATTTCCGGCGGCGAATACGCCGGTACTAATGCAGTGCGCCGTTTCAGATTCACCCCGTATATATATATCAGTGGTTTGAAAGTAAAGGATGAAAATTTGAAGATCGCGACATCTTGAACCTTGCAAATTGACAGCCGGGAGTGCCCGAATGTCCCGAAATTTGATATCAACACGCCGCAACGTATCCTCTACGAGCGGCAGTTTGCGGCACACTCCTGACTTGCTGAGCCTGTTACCGCGTACCACTTGCCGCATCCGTTCCGCGGTTGTCACGTCAGTCCGGTCGCGAAATTTCGTCAAATGCGAGCCACAACACAGTGTGCTACGTATACGCATTCATGCATGTATTGTGTGGCTAATACAGCAAGTGGGAACATGCGGCACATTGAAGGGTATAGAAAGATTGTTATTTTGCAAAAACTTGGGTAATAGAGCAGAAATGCACATGACACGAAAAATACCTGACGAATTGAAATTTTCAAAGAGGCCAATTAAGGAATCGAATGATACAAAGCGTGGGTTCACTTCTTGAGCACCTTAGCATGCAACACTTCATCTCACATATTAGAAAAACGAATTTTCTCCAACTTTGCATGAAAGCGGAGGAGCGCAGAAAAAGATTGCAATTACGAAGAATACACCACTGAGAAGATGAAATAGAATATCATACGATTATGAATAAAGTTAACAACGTTTATTAACATAAATAAGAATCGAATAATTTGAAAAGGAATACAAAAAGTGATAGTTTTCAGTGAATTTTATACTACTAGAGTGATCAACACCGGCCATAATAATTCTTAATAGCTATACAAATGAATAATTTTGCGAATAAGAGATTCCATATTCTATTTAGCATACATTGATTTGCTGTAACGTGTTCTTCGTCTCTTCTAGGATGATGCACACTTTCACGCCCTTCACTGAACCCAACCTGCGGCTGATGGCTTAGCGAAGTCTTCTTGAGAATACTGTGGAGGAGGCTGATGTACAGGCATTGGTACATGGGACGTGCCTAGGTAAATGATAAATATACCTATAATGTAAATCATTTCTTGACTCATTTTTATACTATAAATAATAACAGAAGTTATGCGAATTCACGAAATTCTTGATTCCAACTTCGAAGGTAATTGGGATATTCTGTAGGTATTTAATTTTTGGAAAAAACGATGTTTCGTAATGTCCATCAGATCTCCGCGCACAACCTATCGCAGATATTCTACTCGGATCGTGTTATTAATTATTCACAACAGTAGCGACAGGATATTTTTTCTAATTTCTAGACTATACGTGATCCTCCATCTTCATTGATGTCACACCCAGGTATAATTTCATCCCTGACTTCGTCCTAGAAATTTTGTCCATCATACATCATTGCGTATCCATAGGAACTTTGTCCCCATTTTATCCTCGGATTCTCATTGGTCTACGTTTTCGTGACCAGTGAGAATTCAAAGTTAGGTACTAAAAATAATGCAGCGACAAAATCACGAGAACATCAACTGCACCACATTATCGCCTAGCATCGTCAATCTAGTCCTTTACAGTTCGCCCAAATTACCGGATTGCGTCGCGGTCGGTACGCTAATGTTGAAATTATTTTGTGAGTAGCCTGCGGGAGCACCTGTACCGGGCTGAATTATAGTAACATTTGTTGCTGAAACAGAATAAAAATTGTCAAACGGTGAGAATTTTTCGTGAATTTTGATCCAAAATGTGAATTGCACATTTTGACAAAACAGATGAGCCTGGAATTGAATTGACCAAATATTCGGGTAATTGTGAATTGCAACGAAACATAACAGATCTTTACACAAATCATAAAAAGTTTCATAGCATGAAGATACTTTGGAACTGAATAACAAATCTGATAGTGGGCCTGTTCAACCTGAGCATATTTTCGAAAAAAGTGTTCATAGGTCTCGCGACGACTAGTAAGTAGAATACATCTTGGATGCGGTGGTTTCCTTACAATTACGGTGACACCAGTGGTAACAGGGACAACAGGCGCAGCAACAACAGCAGCAGCACAAAGCGAATGGAAAAATTGCTGCTATGATAATACCTATTATAGCAGCCACTCCCAGTCTGTGACAATAAATAGTTGTTACTTATTAATATTTGCGTGGAAAGCAGATTGTCATTTGCAAATGCGGATGTATATGTACATGTCAAACAACATTATTCAGCTAGATTCAATCCGCGAATGATATTATCGATCGTTAGCAATCAATAATTCTCAATTAATCTGTAATGTAATGTACTGCGTCATTGTACCCATTAACCGAGGCCCGATAGCTGTAGCTGGTTTGATATGACCTGAGATCTGACAGGTAGTTTCGTTTATTGCGAAGTACGCCTGGTTCCTTATCATCGTCATTATCACGATGAATTCGTTGGCCCAGGAATTCCTTCTCGTCGCAGCAGAGGAATGATCCTTCGATTTCACAGCAATAGCTCTTCGCGGGATCCAGTTTTTCTGGACAAGTGATTGGGAACCTGTATCCAGGTCCAGCGGAGCATTTGGTACCTGTGTCAAACATGAATGGATTAAACTTACGGTCATCGTCAGTTGAAATTGTAAATTATGGTATCAAATATTCCATCATGATGATGAGTTACGAATTGAATTTTTTATGGACTTTCACATGGGAGAATATTTGTCGAATGTGGTAATAATAATGATAGATGTGTGAATCCTCAGTGAAAGAGGTCACTAGAGCGTATAAAAATTGCGTCGTTTTCATTAGAAAAGTAATTCGTTCCAGTTCATGAAGTGAATTTCACAATGAAACGGTGAACAGGATACGGCGAACGGTGATAACATTTTTAATATAGATTTCTCCGTCCCACTGTAGGTCGGCGTATGAGTCAATCTGCGTCGACAATATTCCACTTAACGCGTTCGAGGGGAACACTGCAACTGTTCATACACCATACATGACTTTCTTTTATCAACACCCTGTGCGTCAGAGAATTTAAACTAATGTTGTACAAAATTCTAGTTCTCCTTTTTTTACACCAAATATTGGTTCGACATTTATAGACAGTTGAAAGTGAGGAAAATCAGTCAAGTCTCAGATATCTCTTCGATTGATGTTCGTAGTTAGTCCTCAGGGAGACGGATTTAGTGCTAAAAGGCTGGTTAATGTGTGCAGAATTTGATAAGTTATCGGTCGTTTTGGAAAATTCGTAAGAGGTTTTCTTCAGAATTGAAGAACTCTATTAACATCGTTGACGCGGAGATCCACTTGATTTCATTTCGGGCGAAAGACTCTGGAGTTTTTGAAAAAGAGAAAATAAACAACGACAGCATAGTATTTCGTGTAAAAAATGAATCCAAATCAGCCATGGCGACATTTGAGAAATGCAAGAGTTTCGACCGAAATTGGGTCGAAAAATGATTAAAAATTTCTGCAAATACTTTCACTTGACACATCGTACAAGAACAATTTCTCTTTGTATAGGAAAAATTGTTCTCTACAAGTTTTCATGATTATCATCGACAAGAATACGATTTATTTACTATCCGAATTTGTCAAAAGTCTTGTTTCTCGAGTCGTACAGCAGCCGTTCTCCTAGTTTATCAATAAAACGAGATGTGGAACGGAGAATCGACGTTCATTCATAGATTCATCAGTCTTACGTGTACCTTATATCACTAGATAATTGTCATCAGTCATGAAATTCTGCATTCGGACTTCATATTTTTTCACTTCTGAATATAAAATTCTTGTTATAGGATCGCAGAGCGCGGATCAGTAATTCTCATCGGTGGTAGAAAAAAAGAAAAACGAAGAAGAAATAGCGATGTTATAAGATCAGTAACGAAATATGTGCGACTCTTTAAATCTTTGGAACAGGTTGAAATTGAAATACATAGTGTCCAGGCTCATTGAAAAATGGAGTAACAATGGAAAGATTCTGCGAGCATGATTTACGAAAATTCATTTCTTGGTCTAATAGTTTCTCACAATATTTCCCAAGAATCAGGTAAAGATAAAATATTCGAAATTTTAGAAATTATATCAGGAGTGAAAAATGTGCATACATGTGAACAAAATTCGTGTGACTCACCATACGTCGCGGCGATCAAGCAAATCGCTACGAAAACTGATAATGCACTGCAACCCATTTCTGTTGTTCAATTAGGATGAAAAAAATATGAATACGATCCGATCGAATCACTGTATGCCTTTCTCGTCCGCGCGCCTCTTCTATCTGGATGGTATTCGCACAACGATTGGTGTTCACGAAAAAAAGCATAATAACTGAGTGGGGTGTCAGTCTAGATTGCAGATATGACGCTGGACCGAAGGTTCTCGGTAAAGATGAAACAACGATTTATACATAGAAGCGAAACTTTCCCGTTCGTTTGTACCGGAACAGGATTCCGTGGGCGGATGAGGATGATGATAACAAAAATGGTCAGACATTATTCAATTCTATCATCTGCAAACTTGTTACCACGATGTGTTATCTCTGCGTGATAATCATTTCCCAGAATGATTTCTAGAACAAGCGTGCAGATCTGTTCTTACTATTGCGACTCCATAGTGAATTACAATATCGCAGATGACAAGCCTCGACGAGTTATCTAGTGATATGGCATTTACTTTTTCCATATTGAACGGAGATGATTCTCCTCCGTATGCGTACGTACTGAAACTATTCACAAAAAATCGATGTTATCAAATGTCGAGGGAAATCTTGCTTCGATCACTGATAAAAGTGATCAAATCAATGGCAATTTTTCGAACAACGAGTTTACAGAAAATTGTTACCTCAAGAGTAGAATCAATGTGAAGCAACGCTGAACTGAGTTTCCAAATTCACTCAAACTTTCGAGGTCTATTCAGTATGTGATGTCTCGGACCCACTTTAAGTTGATCACAAATATTTTCGGGTCCTAAGTCTCATCACTATCTTTGTTACCGTACGTGGTGTAGGAGAATTTCATTCGAGCAAACGTGTCTATGAAACATTGTTAGGCGTGAACAATATTGTAATAGTACGAGTACATAAGGACTCTGTCCTAGAAACTTATCTACGAATTTCGATGGGTATACGCGTTTATAGCCACTAAGAACTGAGAACGTCGGACTACAAAATCTCAGCACATTTCCGCAAAAGCGGAGATTACAAGATAGTATTTCTTCAGGAGTACAACTCTCACAACTATTTCTCTTATTGTTCCGGATACTTAGTGGTGATTTTTGCACGACGACGCGACGTGTTGATATATTTCTGAATGTAGTGCAACTGCGATATAGCCATGTGATCGATCAGGCCGTGTAATTCGTTAACTTCGTCCATCCCCAGTAGACTTCACTGTTGAATTGCTCTGATGTCAAGCATTCATTTAGCTTCTATATCCTGGAGGGACAGCAGCAGAAACTTGCTCTGCTCCTTTCAGTATTGGTACATGCAGCTTTTCTTGTTTTCAATTTTCTCCCTGATCGAAGCTGCTCTAAATGTTGATCCAATATTCTGATATTCACTGGCAAACGCTACTTAACAACACTCAAACGTTCATGAACGTATTTTAGAAAACGAAGTTGCACGTTGGTCCAGAGTACTTTTTTCGTGTCCTCGACTGGCCTATCGCAAACTCATTTTTCAATCACTCATATCTCAGCAACGAACGAAGCTTTTCCCGATTTCGAATCACCGAACGAAAATCTGATTCAGATATTAATCAGCGACGGGTGCATAGTCTCGTGATTAGTCTGGATTGAACCTATCAAATACATCTGAATCTCCTGGAGCGTTATACTACAAAGGATTTGGGGACCGTATATCAGCCGCAGATTGCAGGATACCAATGAATCAGGTAAAATTTTATATTTTTGCGGACTACTGTATTGAAATTGAAGAGCAGATCACACTTATTTCATTATTTATTTTCATCAGCTCGCTGTATGAGAGTCAAATAAGTTATCTCGATCTCCCAATCACACTGATACCATAAAGTTTATGCTGTGACTAATGCCATCGCCCATACATTGCACTGTGTGCCCAGGCTGTGGGCAATTTTGCTTGAGATTTGATATCAATATCTGATCGCGCAGCTGATTTCCAATTCCGGTCAGCTCTTCAATGAGTCTGAGATATCTGCGACAAGCTTTGATCCATGGCTAAACAGTAATCATGACGAAATCCAAGCTCTTCACGCAAATATTTGCGGCCTTGTCCGGTAAAGTTATAACTCATTACTTATTTCATACAATGAAAGAAAGAAAAATATTCCTGATTGATCCAAATGCTTCTCACTTCCATGTTTGTGGCGAGAGCATATATTTCTACTACTTTACGCCCGAACGCAAAACTGTGCCGAAGTCTCATGGCCGTAATGCTTTCTACCTGTATACAGCCTCACTAATCCTGGTTGGTACCGGATTTCATTCTGGATGGACATCCCCATCATTAGCGAAGCTAGTGTCAAATGACTCCGATATTATGGTAACGTCAGACCAGGGATCTTGGATCGTTAGTTTCTCTCAAATCGGTTGCATATGTGGTGCGATCCTCACTATTCCAATGGTTGATAAATTGGGCAGAAAAACTTCACTGCTCCTAATGTCAGTTCCCCAGTTCGTCGCATGTCTAGTCATTGTGTTTGCGAAAAGTTACCGGTGGTTTTACATAGCGCGGTCAGTAATTTTGTTTAGATTTATCATTTCATACTAAAAAAAAAGAAGCAATTCGCAACCCCCAGCTGCGGTACCGCCAGTAAATAACAAGACGCTTCTTTCGTATCTGTAGGTTCATCACCGGCATTTCCTTCGGAACTATTCTCACAGGAGTTCCCATGTACATTGGTGAGATCGCTGAAGATAGAGTGCGCGGAGGTTTGGGAATTGCGGCACGAGTTATGCAGCATTTCGGCCAGCTCATACCGTACTGTATCGGTCCCTGGGTTAGCAGAGCTACCCTCGCAGCAGTGGGGGCTGTTATCCCGATTACATACGTTGCAACTTTCATTTGGGCGCTTGAGTCCCCTTACTATTATGCTATGAGAAGCCTTCCGTGCAAGATCGAACAGAGTCTCATGTGGCTGAGACGAAATTCTGACGTTAACGAAGAATTACAGACCATTCTTGAAAACGTGAGGCATAATCATAGTAACAAGAGAACGATAATGGATCTATTCCGGACGAAGGGTAATCGGAAGGTCAGTTATCCTAATCCGTACGATTCTCATAGAAATACTATGTTATCGTTTGAAAAAATATGCTTAATCATCATTCGGTTTCCCAATACATACAGGCGCTTGGTATTATTATTGGGCTGATAACTTGTCAGGAATTGTCGGGTCACCCAGCGATTTTGGCTTACACCACCATTATCTTCGACCACGTGGGTTTCGAAATCAGTTCCAGTGTTTCCGTCATCATAGTAGGACTCGTTAGATTCGTGACTGCCGTCGCAGTTGTTTTTGTAGTTGACAAGGTCGGAAGAAGGACATTACTCCTCATATCCATGTCACTATGCGCGGGTTTTCTTTTCGGTTAGTAGACACAGATCGTCTCGATCGATGCATTTATTTCAATGATTCACCAATGAATACAATCCACGAGATAAAACACCGTAGCGCCTCTAATCATATCTTCCGGATTCCAGGTGAAGCTTTGTATTTTCATCTACGAGCCAACGGAGCTGACGTCACGCCGATCGCATGGCTCCCACTACTGGGAGTGATTGGTTATTTGATCAGCTTCTCAATTGGAATAGGACCTATACCGATAGCGATATCTTCAGAAATTTTTCACTGTGAATTCAAGGCGCTTGCAATGACTCTTAGTGTCGTATATATGAGTGTGACTGGAATCGGCGTTACGAAATTCTATCAAATCGTGTCGGATGCTTATGGCATCCACGTGGCGTTCTACGTGTTTGGAACCTGTAGCATCGTTTCTACGATTTTTATTTACTTCGTTGTCCCGGAGACGAGAGGTCGTTCGCTACGTGAAATCCAAGACTCACTTCACAGATCATTTGAACCAATACTGTGACTCCATACTGGAGCTATTACAAATTTTTACCTTCGATCCATCCAATAATTGTCTGCCAATTTCTCCCGTAAAATGCCTGTTCGTAATTATCACATCGCTGGAGATGTTTCCCATAGAGTTATAGTCGAACAAATAAAATAATGAGAAAAATGTATTTGCGTAGCGGTACGATTCACACGATAATTATGTAAGTTACGAAAATATGATCGGCTGAATGCTAATATCCGATAAAGACTAATAAATTCTCAATCCATTGCATTCGTTTCTTGTCGCCACCGTGCGCCACACAAATAGGCGAAGCGTCACTCCCCGCTGCCGAGATTCATTGGCTTCGGGTTGAAGGCCGCAAATATTTGAAAGAGAATCAGGCACAAAGTCCCAACGATACATGCATCGGAACATCATTAAACCTAGATAATCTACCTCATAAAAGGATTACTCTTCTATAGAAGCATGTATAAGACACAAGACGAAAGATTGAACAAATTTGTTCTAGACGACTGTTATATCCGAAAGTTCAGATATAATTCTACACCTGAAAGATCACGCAATCTACTGGAAGATCTTGATAGGAAATAACTGATGTTGTCCGAACTGGTCAACAATATCAAATTACTTTTTGAAACTCTGCGCCACCTGGATGATGAATCACCCAATCAATTGATATATCGTCAATTGCCTTGCAGTGCAGCACATTCTACGCCATACGGCACAGAACTTGTTTCGAAACGTACACTGCAGCAATATTTCCGCAATATTGCAATAGTGCACAAATATTGCTGCAATGGTATGGAATGGAAAATTGATAGATTCAATAATCAGTAAGGAAAGAATAGCGTTGAGATAATGTTTGATCACGCAGAATGTCCAATTGAGAGTTCGATTCGGTGTTGAGATATTGTATGAAGGACATGGGGACCTCATCTGTTATGGATTAAGCATTGTGAAGTCAGGCGAGAATCGGCGTTTCGACACACTACAACTCCCAGACTGTTAGAGAAAACTTGCAAGATACTACGTAGTTTTTCTGGAATCATTCCCAACGCCCCTTCACAAATGTTCTGAAACCCAAGTAATGTTTGCAGTCGAATATATGCATTGATTGATTATATTTAGTGCACTCGGATATGTCTATTTGGTTTTAAAAACAGTGTATTTTTTCTGTATCTGTCAGATGTATCTCAGATATTTCACAGAGTCTATATCTATATCTGTATACGCTGTCTTCATTTTTCTCACCCAATATTTTTAACCAAGCAATACTCACCATGAAATACGGGAATCTCACTGAAGTTAGTACGCTCATAATGAAAACGACACCGAATGGAGACTTATGACTGGCGTAGATAATTCTACAGCCTAATTTAATAATTCAAGTCATAAAATCAAGCCGCATAGCAACCGCATAGTAATTTCATGAACTTGAGCTTCGCGCCGCTCTTGGCCAATCAAGTAAAAGTCGATAAAATTCGTAAGTCGTTATAATTTATCACTAGCGAAAAGATACAGAGTCGCACTCCAGGTATAGCTGTACGATAAACCTCATTTCTTCGGCCGAAGTCATAGTTACAATAATAATATGAAAAGGATATTGCGGAAGAAACATGTACGACAGTACCAGCTACGACAACTTGGTGTGGATCTCTTCAAGTGGTAGAAATTTTCCGTATGCAACGAAAAGAATGTATTGTGATTGGCTGAAGAGTAACAAATGCTTTAATCAGTTAGGGAAAAATGATTGTAAGATACTGTCGGGTCGCGCGTATTGAGCAATTGAAAGTCCTATTCGAACTGAACCTGAGTATCTCTTGAGACATTGTTGGGAAGGCATGGGGAGCTGATCCGTCGCAGATTGGGCATTGTGAAATCAGGTGAGATTCAACATTTTCGAAGTTTGTTAACAAGGACTCGAAAATTCATTCCAAGGTTTTCCATAATCATGTCTAACTTTGCTATACTGTCCGATAGTTATATTGTTGATTTCAATTTTCCAATCAGCCCACCTCCAATGATCCTCACTGTTCACCGTCATCTGAACGAGTGAAATTCAGGCGCTAGCCCGATCCCGAAAACAATTATCCTTCACATTGTTTTGTTCGTGTTCAAAGAAGTTAGTACTTTGTTCGTCGTGTGATCGAGATTGATCTCTGGCATAGCTGATTTTCGATCTCGGCCTGCCACGCTGCAAATCCCGGCCCCTGGCAAGTTTCATTGTACAAGCTTCGATTCTCAGCTGAAGAATAATCATGGTGGATTCGAGGGTTTACCCACAAATATTTGCAGCTGTGTCTGGTAAAGTTGCAACTCATTCATGATTTTATATAAAATGAAATATACATATACCAACTAGTTATAGCGTTCCATGGCAGAGTCCAGTTTACTTGCTTGCTTGCTTGCAACAGGGACATTTCTCTGTAACTGTATTCGTAGGATCAAAGGATTTGAAACACGTCATTTTTATAATCCGCGAGCAGCCTCACTGATTGTGATTGGTATCGGATTTCATTTCGGATGGGTATCTCCCACATTGGCGAAGCTCCTCGCCGAAGACTCTGATATTCCAGTAACGTCAGACCAGGGATCTTGGATTGTCAGTTTTGCGCAGATCGGTAGCGTCTGCGGTGCGATCCTTGCTATTCCTTTGGTTGATAAAGTGGGCAGGAAAACTTCACTACTCCTCATGGCAGCTCCCCAGTTTGTCGGATGTCTACTGATTGCCTTTGCAACAAGTTACTGGTGGTTTTACGTAGCACGGTTAGTTATTGATCTTGTTTGAAGTCACTGTTTATGACTAGGAAGAGCAATTTGACACCTCCAACAATATTGTAAGTGAAAATAACGGAACGCGCTCTTGGTCCCTATAGGTTCATCACCGGCATTGCCATCGGGACTGTTTTAACAGTCATCCCCATGTACATTGGCGAGATTGCTGAGGATAGAGTGCGTGGCGGCTTGGGGATTCTGATAACCGTCATGACGAATATGGGCCAACTCATACCATACTGTATCGGCCCCTGGGTTAGCAGAGCTGCTCTCGCAGCAGTCGGAGCTGTCATTCCGATCGTGTATGTTGCCACTTTTGTTTGGGCACCGGAGTCTCCTTACTATTATGCCATGAAGAATGCTCCGCACAAGATCGAAAAGAGCCTTACTTGGTTGAGAGGAAAATCTGACGTCAGTGATGAAATACTGGCAATCCAGATGAACGTAAAGCTCAATCATAATAACAAAAAAACAATACCGAATCTATTCCTGGTGAAGGCTAATGTGAAGGTGAGTTATTCTGAATCTGTAGAATCTTTCAAACTGATTCCACATCGCTGTAAAAAATATGCCGAATCACTTTTTTTTATCATGCACAGGCACTAGGCATCACTACTTTTCTCGTTAATTGTCAGCAATTCTCTGGTTACCCGGCGATTTCGGCTTACTACACCGTCATCTTCAACGAAGTGGATTCTGGAATCAATTCTAGTATTTCCGTTATTATAATAGGACTCGTCTCACTTGGAGCTGGTATCATGGCTGTCTTTGTAGCTGACAAAGTCGGACGGAGGCCAATGCTTCTCATGTCTATGTCACTGTGCACAGTTTTCATTCTATGTAAGTGGACACAGCGAACGTGCGTTTTCCATGATATCGTTAAAGTAAGGTGACGTTTTCCATCATATTTTCCGTATCACAGGTGAAGCTTTATATTTCCACCTACGAGCCAGCGGAGCTGACGTCACATTGCTCTCATGGATTCCCCTAATGGGGATAATTGGTTTCTTGATCAGCTATTCAGTTGGAGTAGCATGTGTACCATTTGCGATAAATTCAGAACTCTTCTGCTGTGAAGTGAAGGCTCTTGCAATTACCGTTGGTGCCATATATCTGTGTGTGATTGGAGTCTGCGTCACGAAATTGTATCAGATCGTGACAGATGCGTACGGTATACACGTAGCATTCTACAGTTTTGGAGCCTGCAGCTTCGCCTCTACCATTTCCATCTTCTTCGTTGTCCCGGAAACGCGAGGACGTTCCTTCGGTGAAATCCAAGACATGCTTCGCGGATCATCGAAATCAGTATCATGAATCTAACCTGTACAAATATAGGAGAACTGTAGCAATACCAGCAACACATAAGCTCTCAATCGCTAGTTTGACGTACAATAAGTAGCTCAGATTTTCATTTTTCGATCCATCCGGCAAGTCGTTATTCATTCCTTCAGCGAAGGAGCTGTTTACGATTAATATATCCTTGAAGATCTCTTCTCTTACGTTATATCAGTCGAATCAGAGTTATAATTCTCATGATTAATCTGTAAATGACGACAGTCTGAACTATTGAATAATGATGCCCTGAAATTATTGTTCAATAAATATGTCGAGCTTTGTTGTAGCTTTTGGCCACTGTGGTCACGCAACTTTTGAAATTTGATTACTCGCCTCGTATAGCTTCTCGACCGAGTCGATTGATCGAGAGTTTGTTCATTTCCTCTGGTATTTTCGGGTCGGAACTAGCACGAAGTTTTATAGATTTATGAAGTTTCACAATTGTGAGGAGACCAAGTCACAACGTTCCGAAGAATCTGTCTATGACTATGACGTACTGCCTTCAGCAGTACGTAACAGCATTATCACGTGAAATTGTGGGGAAGAATGAACTCTATGATATTCAATGTCATTGTAATCAGGTGTCCGAATCCAAATATTATCTCGAAACGAGTCTCCGCGCTATCGGCCACCTTAGATCTCTTCAATTCTTCTCGTTTCCTATCTTTAAAATTCTCGCCGATTCTGATCAGCAATGGTTATCACTTTCAAAGGTCATCTCCGGCGATCGTTCTTCTCTTAATCAATTCAAATCTTCTTGATTGGTAGGGAACTTCATGGAATGACAATTATATATCGAAATATGAAAAGGAAAGACAATATTCAGCTGCATTATTATGTACAGGTATACTTCGTCAGACATGTCCTAAAATTTGACAGCTCGCTATATATACACGAAAGTGTTCATTTATTAAATTTCTCCAATTCAATCGCACTACTTAGGCTCTTTCGGTATCTTTATAGCAAAATTTGCAATATTGTTATTTCACTGAAAATATACCCATCAATCATTATCATCATATCGCACCGCTCTCCGGTCTTTGATTTCTGTAATGCCTCAATAGCCTCCTAATCTATCGCAGCAATTACAGTTACCACTTCACTAATTCAGCAACGCTATACCTATCTTTCAATTCCAAATGAATCTTGTAGACAATGGAAATCCCCTCCGAATACATTCTCGCTCATACGCATACCTACCTGACCTGCATCAGACGATTTGAGTAGGTGTTCAGGTTAGAATCCGTGGCTTCTTGTTGTGAGAATACATATAACTTCGATGGCGACAGTGATCATCGATAACCATTGATGATAGTGGATTAGCATGAATAACACGGAGCCAAACGTAGGTTCAATCGCGTAATACTAGAGTGCATATTTTATCAGCTAAATTATCACGGTCTGTCGTTGATAACATGCTTCCCAACTCACGACTAATTCGTATGTTGATAGATACTGACCATATATGCGGTTCTGATTATGAGGCAGATTGCAGCAGAAATTGATGAAGAAATGTGACGCCATTTCAAAGAGCTAATCGCAAATGATGCACCGACAAACGAAACAATACAGCCGCCTAATATTCGATGTGAGTTCTAGACTCAATACACTATGTCGTTGTTATTGAGTTCTTGTCTTCGTCTAATTGTCGGAACCGCGTTCGCAATACGAACAATAATCAGGTACACGTCTGAATTCGCAAACTTGTTACAATGCACTTTCACCTCCGGATCTACAAGCTCCGTATGAGAATATAAACTGAATTACAACAAATCTTCCGGATTTATGGTAAGACTTCGGTCCGATTTTGAGTACTTGTTACCCAAGTCTCAAAAATCCTAGAATATAGACACGACATCCACGGAATTTCAAATTCCTAATCATCCTTCCCGAAAACAAATCCGATGTGCTCGTACAGTACGCATAAGGTAATGGGAAGCCCACTGGAAATCGTCAGTTGGAATAATTCTTGTTGAGAACTGACTGCGAATATCAAGGGACTCAATTTTAGTGGCAGTCGTTTGCAGGGAAAATACCGGCTGCCAACACCTTCGACTGAAATCTATTTCACTTATTCATGAACATTATTCCAGACAATTGGCACCATTCCCAATCCCTGCAAGCCGATATTCAACGAACAAACGATACCAAATATTGGATGTATAGAATACAAACCATATTTTGGTGATAGGGGAAGTATTCTGCGTTATGCGAGATTGAAGTTATAACCAAAAGGGATGAGAAGAAGCAGACAAGATTCCAAGGAACTCAATAAATTATAAGCATAAATCATATCTCTAGAACCAGGTGAGACCCTAAGCTTTCCGGTATGTGAATAGTTTTGAGATAGAATGCCGCATCTAGGGTGGGATATTAGGGCTCCAAAAAAGTTTGGGGATTCAACTTAAAAGTCCAAATTCACGATTTTCGGTTGAATTTGCATTTCGCCACGTACGAAAATAAGCATAAACTCAGTTAAGTAATGAAAATAAAAATTAAATGAAATTACGCAATTTCTATATTGTTCGATTTCGTGTCTCGGATATGTCGGCTTGGAGATCTTGTGAATTCGAAAACCGGTGACACGATTTTTGAATTCTTGAACTCCAACGGATTTCTCTCTTCCCGTTTCGATGTTTCTTTGAAGCTGTTTAGCTCGAGTAAAATTATTGAATTATCGATGATTATTGCATTATCAACTGCTGAAATAGAGTCTTGAGTTACGTGGTATTTCATTTCGAGACAAATGACTCATCAGCTTTGATGTTTGATGTTTCGGAACTGCCTGGTCATACACCTTGTATGACAAATCTTATCATTTGCTGCAACGTATGATAATAACATGCAAAAAAACGTTGAACCCCGAACATACACGACACTATCATACAAGTGAATTTTAATCTCTACGAGTGATAGCAGCTTTCGATGGCCGATGGATTATCTAACTGCAACAAGTCATTTTTCCTTCTTTCAGAGCCTACTTTTAGCCATTCTTATGCAATGAAATGTGTCGGCTCGATTACGATTCCGCGAGACATTGCCCGTGGGGGCCTTATTAGTTGCAGATTAGGCATTGTGAAATCAGGCGAGTTTCAGTATTTTCAGAGACTATTAATGAGAACTTGAAGAATGATTCTTGGTTCCTTTGAAACCATGTTCAACGCCCCATTAAGAAAATTATATTGTTGATTCTAATTTTGCAATCAGTCCATGATATAACGCAATTCCACGATCTGCATTTCATAACTTTCTAGCTCCATGCGAAAGTATAAAACTGTTGATACACATCGCATGGATTCGAAGCCAGCCTTCATTCTGAGCATAACTTGTTACCTACAGCAGCGTGAGGTCAAAGAATATTGATCAAACAATGAATATACGATACCCACAGAATTTCAAATGCTGATCCGTTCCAAATAAAATTTGACGTGCTCAAGCGAAACCTACGTTGGTAATGAACATCGCGCTGGAAATCTACAGTCGGAATAGCTTTTCGAAAACGACTGCTAGTATCAAGGGAATCAGACTCTAGTCGCAGTCGTTCACCGCCGTTTATCGCAGTCGGCTGCCAAGACAGCTCCGACTGAAATCTGTTTCACCTATTCCCGGATATTGTGTCAAGCATCAGGCAGCCACGATTCTTGTTTGATTCGCATTCATTTCCCCCCGTTTGCTTACAATCGGCGATGAGCTGGATAAAACAGTTTTTTGGATATACCGCGATAGGTAAACCAGGTTTACAGAACCGAAGCGAAGGTAGGTACAGGCAGCTAGAATCCCCCGCGGAAATCCCTCAAACTGGAGCTTGCGCGGAAGTTTGAAAGGCGCGTCTGGAGCTCTCACGATCAGCTCAGGTCGTCCGCACCGGTGTATTCGTCTGTAAGCTTCCGAGAGGGACTTACGCGTCTCAGGTATCCCTCGAACCGTCGAAAGCTTGCAGTAGCTGGAGCAGGAGCCTTTGCCCTTTAGTATAAAACCGGGGCGTGCCGCGAGCGTTAAAATGTGAGAGGAGAACTCGATAACTCTGATACAAGGGAGGATTTTTTGTTATTGTGTGTGTGTCGTTAGTGCAGGCGAAAAGCTTACCTCAAGTGGGAGTTGGGAGTCTGTGAGAAAAATCCCATGGCTTGAAGAGAGGAGGTCCGAGCTTTAGCCAGCTTTCGTTTTGTGATAACAACGAGGAAAGCTTTATTCGAATCAGGTGAGAATTCTTTACATAAATTTACTTCCCAACTACTTGGCTCACTCAATCGATATAGGTAGACACCGGCGGCCTCCCACTGATCCATGTTGCGTCGCAAAAGCTGATATGCTTCTCCAAAACTTCATGTCTTCTTCTCGAAGCTGAATGAATATTTTCAAACTCAGGCTCTCGAAATGAATGTCACTGCGATTATGGTAGAGCACAAAAAGAAGAGAAAACTAGTTCCATCAGAAATTATACTTAACGTAGTATTTTCGTCCAGTATAATATGCTTCATTCCATGCAGATTATTCCATCACAACCGCACAGCTGTAAGTAATGGAAATTGGACCATTTGTTTGATCGGACTTATACGTATAAACCTACAATATATGTATTCCTAACGACGCGGAATCTATCCTTATTTTTCAAAGCTCCGAATAAGATATCCGACGGAAACGCGTAGTTAGTGGATAAGTACTCTCGAATGACGGGGCGGCGTGCTTGGATGAGGAAGAGATTAAATTTACAAATTAGGTAGGATTCAAGACTAACCAAATTTCTCACTCTTTTGGCCTCCACGTTCCATGACGACGAATAAATTTCCTCTATACCGAGATAACCGTGATCGATAAACTCTTGCTCAGACTCGCTTTCGCTACAACCTCTTGTAAAATAAATATACTACCACATACATAATTTTCTGGAAGGCTGTTCCTCAAGCTTTGTTGTGTCTAGTGTAGAGCAGAATCCGCAAAATAAACTTCGCCTGAATCTTGTTCAACTGAACGTAGTATATTATACAACGACGCTTACAATACACAACCGTAAACAGGGGATCATTATATACCTGCTAACGGAGCCTAGAGCTTCGCGGTCCTTGGAATCTCTCTTAATTATACAAACCAGAATTATCGTCGCAGTTAGATGTTATTCCTCAGCCGCAATTATTCGAAACCGTGAAAGGCTCGTGGAAGTGTCGTTTCTGTTTTTGTTTCTTTTTTTTTTGTTCAATTCTTCTTGTTTCCTTTCCGGCACAGTCTTGAGGCGGGGTAATATCAGTATGTAACGTATACTCACGCGTCCAGAATATTGACGAAGGGTTGGCGTGCTCTATCGCATCTCCGGATAATATCATGGATCTTGGCGAACGGCCAAACTGCAGAAAATAACCAAAAACAAGTCGCAGCACCATGCAAGCTTGCGAGTCAGATTTTACTTTACGTCGCACGAGTTTATGAATGTATACTAGCACCAGAATCCGTCCGGTTGAAAACATACTATGATGCGGCGCGAGCTCTCTTCGGATAAGGAGAAAAAAATAGAAAAAAAGGAAAAACGAGTTACTCAAACCAAAATGTGAAAGCTGCCGTTCATGCAAATGCATTTTTCTGAACACTCGCGTGTTTCAAACCCCTCGAATTTTTTCTACCTCGATCAGTAACTTCGCTAAGATACCTACTAGCATCATTTTCAGTTATGAAACTTTCGAGTATGTACCTGCACCCTCAATGTAGGTACACAGAAACTCCTTCTGGGTAGGTACGTTAACAGTCAAACAAAAAGAGATCCTCTGAATTCATTCCGGAGGTTAATCCATCCACTTTCTACATGACCCTGTCCTCCGGAAGCTGGATAGATGACACTCAATTCAGGGACCCGGGAGCATGCAGAACCGTGTATTTGATAGAGGCGGAATATCGGTGAAACCTATAGATCTTACATTGGTAAATGAGTTAGTTTTTCTGGCCGACTGTAGCGTGTATAAATTGATGATGATAAGTTCGTTGATCGGCGCCTACCACCGAGAGCATCGGAATCCGATCTAAAAATTTACTCTGAAGTTGGGAGCCGCGTCTGTATCATACTTTATTGATATGCGTACACCCGAGGCTCTGAAAATCAGACATCTGAATATTCACAGAAAGTCTGAAGCTCCGAACCTTCGACGCTCAGGCTAAAGTTGTATACAAGCACAACGAGCAAGTCATGTTCTTACGTATTTTTATTAATGAATCTAAAATTTCACACGATTTTCCATCTCCGCATAATGATATAGATAATATGAGGTTCAAAGTCTGCGCTGTTCGACCGCCAATGAATCATTACTTCGTTTACACGGTGATCAAATATCGTGCCTCAAATTAATCAGAGGTCAGATTCAATCGGGGCAACCATATTCGCTGATTACATCGATAGAATGCTGCTCCATTGTGCTGGTTAAATTCGCTTTCGACTTTGCTCCTATTTCGGGAGAACCTATTAAACGTATGTCTACAGAATACGGACCTCGATATAATTCGATTTAAAAACCGAAGAAGATGACCTGAAGAGAGTGCTCAAAAAACACGTCACTCAGCATTCCATATTCCACCTTTCCAGATTCCAACTTCAGCCTGTCTGGCACATCAACCATTTTTCCCTCTGCCATCAATTGCTGAAAAAGATGTATCGGTGTCCGTTTTCAAAAGGCTGAATGCGTCGTCGCGTTTGTATAAACGAGACTGCGGCCGTACATACGTAGCCAGATTGTTCATCCCTCTTTACATGGCAATGCTAACATTATTGAAGAATATATAATCGGGCTGGAATTACCGTAACCTAAATAAGCTCGTTGGAGAAGGGAAGAGAGGGGAGAGGGATGATTGTAGGCTAAACGCGATGGCTTTGTTCATTCCTAATCTCTATTTGCTCGAATGGAGAATAATGTGCGTGAGCTGTGCACGGCACAGTCCGAGTGAAATTTCATTGCCCAATTTAGAGACGGATCGAGTTATGAGCGAGTCAAAGCTCGTATTTGCGAGCGTGACCCACGCTCACTCGCATCAGCTGATGTTATTTCAAAGTAACGATCGTGCGTCTACATCCGCATACATGCTCATTGTAACACGCACGCGTTTTGTTCTCTTTCGTAATATTTTTCCTTCAAGCTTTCCTTTTTTGTCATTCCGAAGGATGCCGGTTTGCCTTGGCAAATGTATTCATGGACTTTGTTTGTCAGCTCCATCCTCTTTTCACTTCACTTTCTCCATCCCTCTCTCTCATTCGTTGTATTTTCTAATGTATTTCCTGCTTCCACATCAACACTCTATAGATGAGCTTGCGATAGTACTGCGGAGGAAGCATGAAGAGAATTAGAACCACGCTATCCAGAAGCAATAGTCGCCCTTATAAAGTATGGGAACACATTTGATACAGTATCAGTTTGATCTTTACACCCTACCTGCGTGTGTCAAGTGCTCGCGATAATCACTGCGAAGTCTGTAAACTTTGTTACTGTATTGTTATATTCGATACACGAACCGATAAAAACTGGTCTGGGCAAGGCAAACGACCCGTAATTATCATTTACTCGATCCCTTGGGCATTGTACTGATAATTTTATTTGGAAAGACAAATTCACTGTACATGCCTGTGCTATACTACAAGAGCCGCTGTTTTCACTGACAAGACAAACTCCGCAAAATAATTATCCTTATCACGTAGCAAGAAGCGAATCTTGATGATGTTGCGGGTGGGTATTGAAGATATTGAACTGAATAGAACAAAAAGCCAGAAGTTTTCCGGGCTCACAACAAGTGTCTAATTAAAAGTCGGTCGACGATGATCAGGGACGGTGCTGATATCACCGCGAGCGACGTACTCCAGCTGAGACAATTCTGTATAAACTGCAATATACGGGTCCTTCCTTACTCAAAATTGGCAACGGGTCAGTTTACAAATACTGCCATACATGTGACAGGTTTTTCCGCGTATAATATGTTTGTTAATGTTTCTCCCTGTGTTTTCCTCTGTATGATATACGTCTATGATGTATATGTCACGTAGAAGGGATTCATTCAAGCCATCAGAGTTAATCAGAGCGAGTTTATTTCGTATAAGGAAACGTAGTGGATCAATCAAAATAATTATATCTATGTGGTCAATCAACGACCCCACAACCTCGTAAAACGATGCTAAACCGTTTCGAAAACGAGAATGGTAAATTTTCGCAAACGACTCGATCGATTTTAATGAAATTTCGAGAAATCATTGAGTCTGATGGCATTTCACTCCTCCGAAACATTGATCTGATTTGATGAAAAATGAATATTACCCATGCTAGCTAGGCTAGATTGCCAGCGGCGACTCCAATGGCCTCTTAAGTATGTGAAACTTGGAATTTACTCGGGGCGGGTATAAGAGATACGCGTGTACCCTGCGTATTCTTTGCAAAATATCGTTGTACATCATATAGTATATACATATTTCAGCGTTTTTGTGCCAAGTTTCTGTTTTCTTTTTCAACTTTTTCCTGTTCTCATTCATTTTTGAGAGCTAGATTGGAGAAAAATGTGAATAACTGTTAATTGAGGAATATGAACAATAAGAAAATAAGGAAAAAAATCTTGCCGCGAGAGATTTTCGAGAGCCAAAAAGCTCCGTGATGAAATTTTTCGTTATAACATAAAGGTCGATCAAGTTAACGAAAATTGTCACATCTCCGATTTGGTAAACTAATGCATATTAAACGGTTCATTAATAAATAATTAGATGTAGATTATATTCAAAGGTACGTACCTATGTACTCGTACTCCACGTACATAGCACACATTCGAGGAATGTTCGTGTATTATTGTAGTATAGGTTTAGTGATGTATAACGTGATATATAATATACCTTACACACATATGTGGGCGTAAGGTTTTATCAAGGATAGAGTTTTCCGCACCGAAATATGTTTACACATGCGACGACCGTGGAGCGAGATACATAACTCTTTCGTAAATATATCAACAATTTGAATATTTGCACTCTGTAAAAGGTCGGAGAGCTCGCCTGCGTCAAGGGTAATTTTTTGTTTACTTATATATGCATTCGAAGCTCGCCCAGCAGCAGAGCTAGCCCCTACATATTAATATTATATGTTGAACCCAAGTTTTCCACCTACGTTTTCTGTACAACAACGGTGACGCGATTCTGAATATTACTTATAGGTATATAATAGAAATTTGCCGTGAAATTAATTTTTTAAATTCATTCGTGACTTTATAATGTAGAATCCACGTTCCCATTTCACAAAATTGTCCCTTTCTATTCCTGCAGGATCGCGAGGCTGAAGTTTATAACTTATCTAATAATTTCACCCGATATTAGATATATTTTCGTCATTTTGTTTGCCCTAACGTTATAAACTTCCAGCCCCATGGAGGATCAACGTCAAGGACGATTCAGACTGATCGCGTGATCGTTGAGACTTCCAGTATAATTTATCGTTTTACTTTCATCACTTTTTTTATCCAGTTGCATATCGATCAGTCTCTATTTTATGATGCATAAGTTGATGGTTTCACGGCATTTCGTGTATAAAGTGTCCACCGATCTCTCGCTTTATGGGTTCGAATACAGAATTTATATCGCTAAACATCAATTTGCGAATTTAATTTACAAACAAAAAAAGTGGGGCAAGTTTGGGTTCACTTCTCTCAAAGCTCGATCTATGAAATTATCATGAAGTGAACGGCATCCTGAAGGAAAAGGAATTGGAAAGAGAAAGAGAAGGAGTTATGACCGAAGAGTAATGAGCGCTCTTGATTAAATTTAAGGCCGAGACACAACGACGACCAAAACGCCGTTTATACTCAGGCCAAAAATCTCCGGCTTAAATATGTATGATTTTTACACAAAGCAGTGGAGTTATAATTCATTATTTATCAAGGCAAATTAATTCTTCCGACCGTAGCCTCTCCGTAACTATGGTTCAGTAAAGGTGAAATAATGTTTAGGTTACAGGTATCAGGTGTATACATAATAATTGTCACTGCCTATAGAATAATTATATTGTTAGCAATTTGTTATTTCCCGTAAAGGAGATTCGTTCGAGACAGTGCCGTCTTTAGGCACGGGCCCACGGGGCTCAGCCCCGTGCATTCGGCGAAAAAATGAACTTTCTTTGACCAAAAATTCGATATTAGTTCTATTCTGAAAATTTGTAAGCAGAATAAAGCTATCGCAACTACAAATTTGTTCTTTTGGTAACTTCAAGGGAAGGGAAATACTACTACGGCGCCCCCCTCCCCGAAGAACCTCTGAACTGGGGCCCCGCGGTTCCCAAGGACGGCACTGGTTCAAGAAGCTGAACCATTACTCTTTTTCGATGAATTTTTATCATTATTATTACTATACCACCGAAAAAAAATGTTCAGAAACAAGATATTGGTAACTGAAGGAATACTTTTTCGACTCAAGCGAATCTTTGAGAAAAACTCTGTCGAATTAAATATCTGATGTAGGTATACTCATATAAGTATGTTGAAGAGCCGGTATTCTAGTCTGAGAAAAGAATTCATTCATAAGGAAGAAAAACTATTCGGCTGTCAGATAACGAGCGGGATTCACATTGAAGCTGAAGAGAACTAGGAATATATTTTATTACTCGAATCACTACATTCTTTAGAAGTTCTCAGATCACCTTATTTTGAAAATTATACGGTACCTAAGACATTATAAACAGAACTATTTCTTAGTCTGAAAGGACGACGAAGAACAGTTATTGTAGTTCGAAGATGATCGAGATTCTTACAAATATATGTAACTAAAAATCAGCCTGTAACGAATGCCTCTTTAGGAAAAGAAAATACAAGAATGAAAAAAAGGAAAACCGGTCAGGTCTCCTGAAATTCCGATGCGATAGAATGCAAATAAAATTGTCTTCGGTATTGGCGGACACATCGAAACGTGAAAATCGTCACAATATCCTTTTAACACACGGCTATTCAATTATGCTCCTTGTTCACACCACGTCTACTCTGATAAAACGACAGAAGACTCGGGTCGCTCGTTTGGGGGATGAAAAATATTCGTGCGGTCACCGTGAGACGTTCAATTCCGTCAGAAGCGAGCACTACATACTATACAACTTACGGAAAAGAAAGTAATATCATGTTATAGAACTTGTGACGAAACAGGACAAAATTCATAATCTCAGATACAATAAAAAAAAGATCTTGGTTTACGCGAAAAACGAAGGGATGCAAGTTTCGGAGACTGCAGGTCACTGGCAAGTACGAATGCATGAGATGTAGACAAATCAGAAAAACGTGATCTCCTCTGCGGCGCCATCAACTCAATGAGACAGTGAACAAGGTTATGGGGCTGAAACATATCGAGCCACTTTCTAGCTTGCAGAATATACTCGTAATGTCTTGGACGAAGTACCCTCCATCCTACCACTTATTCTCCGCAATTGAGAATTCATCTGTCGATGTTGTTTTTCGTCTCAATGTTCATCGTATAATATCAGGATACACTGCACATCAGCTATTCCTCTGCCTTTTTATGTCCTCCGCGAAGATCCCTGGCGAATTTTACACATCGTTGAGCATCTCACTGGGATGAAGAAAAAATCGACACATAAATGTACATGAATAAATGAATAAATAAACAAAGTACACTTGAGTGCTCGTACGTAAGTAGTAAATACCTGGCTACCTATCCGAGTATTTGAATCGAATGAAGGTTCCATTCGCCTGCCGTAATATTCCCTCATTTAGAGGAAACTTCCATTCTGAAAAGCGAAAACGTTACCCTTCGCAAAAAGTATCTACGGAATCCGTATAAATTCGGTGGTATCAGAATCCAGTCATTTCTCAGGATAGGCGAACGTACACGGTTTCCCCTTCTATCGAATCTGGAAGCCCGTTACTTTTGAACCATTTCCTCCAGTCGACCAATCGCCGAAACGAACCGTGATGTTTAACGGACTCAACCCTTGTCGGATACCATTCGATACGAACGAATGACATCGACGGCACTCGAACCCTTGCGGGTAGTTGGTAGGTAAATCCCGGTTTCATTCCCTCTTGCGAAGTGAATTTTTACTTGAGATTTCAGCGCGGTTAGTTCGGGGTAGACATTCTCCAGCCTTATTCCGTTCCGGTGCTGACATCGGGTTCAACGAGATATCACATTCAAAGTTGCCCCGAAAAGACTTACGGTTTTCGATACGCATGTCTGGATCCTGAACCGCCGGTTTTGTCCGAAACTTTCACTCATGACTAGTTGTTCTTCACAGTTATCAGCAATGAAATATGCCGTAATGAAGAACTTTTGTTGTCTTCAATTGTACTTTATGTTAAAACGCGCGTGCAAGCAACGGCTACTCATTCTCGAAATATGAAGCAGCTCTCTTCTTTCCGAGGGAGAGATGTGAATCAAGTCAGATTTTTCACCCCCTTGAATAAAAGGGGAAACAACAAAATGGCTGCTCTTTATTCTGCTGCCGTAATCGAACCTCTTATTTCTAATTCGAAGAGGTCCGAGGGTTTTATCAATCCATTAATGTAAATAAGATTCGCAGTCGTAAGAGACTGCCCCTGTAATTTAATTCTCGATCCATTATTCAGAATCGGGAGAAACGCCGAATGGTTTTCAACGAGGAAGCCGTCAGTATAGTATGAAATATTATGATCTACATTCCTCCAAATATTCTACAGAGACTCGAATTTCTGGCTCACCGCCCAAAAGCTAGAACGAGTTAGTAAGCAAAGCGTTGCTGTAGTTCGGTCCAAAACAATGCTTCGTTTGTTTCGCGATTCACGAGGCAACGAAGCATCCAAATTCCAGGATATTCGGACAGTTTTTGATTACTAGGAGCGTATGAATAGCCGAATAACTGTCGGGGTCAACCGAACACTGCTTGCTCCATCTGTAGTACATACGAGGTCCAGGTCTTTGGCTGGATCTATTCCGGATGTAACGTAAAGGACGAACGAGATACCAAGTTCCGTCATCTTAGAAAACGTATATTATACATTCAAAATGATAACCGTCTACCGGTCCGATACCGAGAGAAGTTTCGTTGGATAAAATCATCTCTATATTACGACAAAGTGCGCGAATATGCGGGACGCACCACAAAGATTCAAAAATATTATCCAAATATTATCTCCCGCTGTTCCAGAATGAAAAGTTTCTGAATGAAGTTGATCTCCGTTATTTCATCCTATTCACAACAACAACAACAAAAATACTAGAACACTCTGAAAGAATGATTGCCATTCATTTTTCTTTCTACAAACTACAGGTATGAATTTACTAGGTATACATATCTACATCGAGACCAGATGGCTGTTTCGTGATGAACTCAATTTTCGAGACTGAATAAGATTTTGTTTTGTGTTGTTTGTCCCCATTTAGTTGACCGAACGGGTATCAGAATTCGGGACCATTTCTTTTCAAGATTTATTCCCTTTGATCGGGGATAGTCATGCTTGTGTATTTGTGCTTTCCCCAACCTGCTTTGAACCTCGAATTAATTATGCCTATTCTTCGTTTGTTTCTTTCATCTGTTTCCTCGTCTTGCTTTCTTTGAACGAAGAGTGCCGCGTTTTCAGGTCTCTTCTTTGAGTTTTCTACGTACACTAGGCTTTGGAAACCGTCTTCAATATCTGACAGTGAATGGTTGGAAATATTTTTCATTTTCATTTTTGTTAGTTGTGATATTTTCCGATGTATTGGATGTGATGCTGGATTGAATGACTGTTTCATCGAAAGGCTCCACCGAAACGCGGTTTTATCTGACAATGTATTTTCAGAATGTTTACATTCCGAACGAACGAAGCGTAGATTGACAAAATTTGGAAAATTAATATTTCTGAAATTGTAAATTCAGAGCGGGAAGAGAGTTTCTATCAGCCAATAAATTGAAAAAAACGAGATTCAAATTCCAGGTTCGGAATGGTAAAACTCCGTTAAGCTAAATTTCGGAAGGCCGGAATTCCGAAATGCCAAAACTCCGAAAAAAGGCAAGTCATCAATTATTTTCCCAGTACAAAATAATAAATGTTTTTCTAATGTCTCCCGAGTTTTCGCTTTTTTGGCCCTTCTATTCCACTGGGTTTCGGAACTCTGACCTTCCGAGTTTCTGGTCTTTCGGTTCAATGGCTTCGGATTGGCTGACTTTCGCAATAAGCACAATTCTGAACTGTGAACACAGGACTTTTGAAGCGTTCGTTATTTTGACCAATCGGATATTTCAGCGCTCGTAGTCTCGCTCATTCTAAGTGATAATTTTCGGTATGTATCTATTTCTACGTTTTTGTGTCCTGAATTTATATTCATACTTGATAGTCTTCCGTTATCATGGCATTTGTACGTTTTGCACTTTCGGTAATCTGACTTTTGAAAGCTTGGCCCGTCTATCCTTTGGTCTTTCGGAATTTTCTCCCTCAACACATGCAGGCACACTCAAAGGTTAAATTTCACAACTGAAAATACTGCGGAAGCAAGCGTCTGAGAAGACATAAAAAAACTTTATTTTTTTCGATTTTCCGCCTGATATACTCGGCTGTCTCGGGAGGGTAGTTTTCCCAAAGGGTCACACAAGTAGAACAGATTCGACAACCTACTGTCGAAATAGAAGAGCAGCGCAGAGTCGTATAAAGAGATGAAAGATAGAAAGGAAACCCTGAAACAAGTAAAATAACGTAGGTATATACAGTGAATGCGCGAAGCCATCGGCCGTTGAATGACTTCGCGTTGTCTCGAAAGAAGGGTGCAGAGCTTCACTGTTGAAGAATGATAAAGATCCTGGTAAAGCTCCGAGTTAGTCGTTACCAGATCTTGTATAAAGCCCCCGGAGATTTTCTGTAGATAAATTTTATGGTTTCTTTAAAGATTACAGACCAAGGCGGCGATGGCTTGGCTGAAACGAGCCTCAAACAAATCATAAGGAATGTAATTTTTTAGTGTCCCGCGAGCTATCCGTCTCTGGGGTGAATCAGTCGTTCGCAATTTTATGACCTTTCCTTGCAGAAATCGGATTCACGATTCTGAAGAATAGTAAAAACAGAAATAGAGAACGAGAGAAAAAAAAAACAGATATCCCCCGTCAACTTGATTCGTTTCGATTTGAACCCCCCCTCCCCGCGAATCGATCAGTAGCCCGGAAGTTATGTGAAATGAATTTTTCAGTTCTTTTGCTGCTCCATTTGCGAAAGAGGGGCCGGGATATCTTGGAGGTTCGCAGCGTGTACATGAGTTCGCGCGTTGTAAAACGAAAATAGGTCTGTATATATACATGTTCGTGAAAAAAATCGTTCTCGCTGCAATACTGGACCTACCCAAAGCTCGAGCTTCGGCTGTATATGGAGAGAATTCATTCGAATCTTGGAAAACCTGCAGTGACTTTTTACACTTCGATTTTCCAGATCCTTCTTTCCTCCTCCAATATAATATCACGACTGTGAAAATGAACAAATTAACTTGTCAGTTTCAATAACCGCGTGTATCGACTAAACGGGCGAAGTAGGAACAAGGTATTCGTATATGATTAATCGCGGAATGTGAATTGACAGCGGTTTGAAAGAGGCAAAGCGCTGTCAGACGCAAATCGTTCGGTCACGTTATTGTACCAGGTATCAATCGTCGGGGAAAAAATTGAACAAATTACATAAATATGTTATGTATAATGTACATTGTGATTCATTAAAATTTGATTCGGGTCGTTGGTTCCTGTCAAGTTCACTTGCCGCCTCACTCTGTCCTGTTGCCTGTTGTTATTCGTTATCTTATC
Source organism: Phymatocera aterrima (assembly GCA_963170745.1). Lineage (NCBI taxonomy): Eukaryota > Metazoa > Arthropoda > Insecta > Hymenoptera > Tenthredinidae > Phymatocera > Phymatocera aterrima. The sequence goes on from OY720663.1 coordinate 9,142,740, forward strand.
AAGCGTTCACCCTTCTCATACCCCCTCAGTCCATTCGATCGCAGACTTACTTGATAAGCACTTACTTTCACGACTCACGCTTCGGTGAGCTCTGGCAGCATTTCATAAGCCCATCAGGTAGCTAATTGTAGAATAACAATCATTCATCCGTTGACAATAATCATACGGATCCAACGGTCAATTAGTTCTCTTCGTATTCCGTATTGAACGTTCGAATAATAAACGTAATGAAAATGGAAGTGAGCTGAACTTTTTCATGTATCTCGTAGACAGAAAAAGAAGACGCTCACCTGTCTAAGGTAGAATCCACCTTAATCTCATTTGTTTTTCTCGCAAGCACGAAAATATGAAAATATTTCAACGCAGTTCGGAAGCTGATCCGGACAAATGAAAGGCAACGTATATTCAACGTACACGTAGGTAGGCAAAGGATGTTGAAATCCTCGCATAAAGCGGACGACGCAGAGTCGTTTATCTTGCAGGTTAATTAACAATCGGCTCAACCGGTTAGTTAGAAGATCCGCAGAAAATCCTGAAGATTACATTGCTCGCGACGACCGCGACATACTTCCCCCACCAACCACACGACCAAACGTGCCTGTTCCCTCCAAGAACCCGAATCATGGGTCTTGAGGTCTAACCGCATACATATACAGCATGAACACGTATAAAATATCAACTTTTGTCCGTCAATCAATTACTTAGCTCCCGTATCGGATGCAAGTCTAGGCATAACCTTTCACGGCGAGAACAACAAAGAAATGAGTTCGTTCCTTTTTGATTTTTTTTCGCTGCATTTCCTTTTTCTGCCATTTATGTTAACACTTTGCCAGGGTCTCTATGATCCATCGCAACGTACGCGGTTAGAAAAAAGATGTTGCAGGAGACGACCCACTCGAGTTTTCATGTTGATTCCGACGTCTCCTTCTCATAAATGCCACACAAATTCTTGTTATTTGAGCAAAAAATGTTATCTCGTCATAATAAAAATGTCAAAATGAACGCAAAATCTTGAGCGAATTTCCTCCGAGATTTTTATTTCTGGCAGTGCAGGCAGGTACACCGAGCTCCTCACTCACGTGCCTCGACAGAAAAGAAAATGGGGGTAAAAAGTAAAAGGAAAAGGAGAAGGAAAAAGAAATCAGAAACAAAGTTCCACCCCATAGACCTTCGGTTTCTACCCTCTTCCCCTTAATACAGCTGAATACATCGTGTAGAATATACCAGCTGTAGACAGGGTTGGCGGCTTGTATTGATCCACCAAGGCTGGTGGTCGTGCCTCTGGCCGTCATGCTGGTGTTGGCTGTGGCGATGGTGGCGGTCGTGGTAGTTGTCTGTTGGTATTGGTGGTAGTAGTGGTAAGCGTGATAAAGGTTGGGGATCATGTCCTGTGACCTAAGTATTGTATTCCTGGTTTTACTGGAAGTGCCCTCCCCGCCGCTCCGAGGCACATTGCGGTCACTGGAAAGGAGAAAAATTTGAAAAAATTGGTAGCAAAGGGGAAAAATACGAAAAATTCAAGTCCGATGGGGAAAACTATCGATCTGCACCGTTTCGCGTGAATGTATGATAAAAATTTTGTTAGCGGTTCCGAAAATTTCAAATTTTTAATTCTCGGTGACAAAGTTATACAATGATACAAAACGCGGTTCGCGATTCGTTCGGATATATGGGAATTTGATTACTTCTAATATCGGTCATTTCGAGGATTCGCGCCGAATGAGAGAAATCTGAACGAGGAAAAGGAACGAGCGGCGAGGGGTGGGGGAGCTAGGCACCAATCCGTCTTGTGATTACGGGTTATCGTTTTATCGCTTGACCCTAGCTTTTTCGCTCGTTGAAGAGAAGCTAAGGGGGGATCTAATGTCCTGCAGGCCTCATATTTTTTCTTGATAAACAAAATGCGAACGCTGTACGATTAATGACAAATATTTACCCACCCCATACCTACCCACCTAACTACCTGCGGCTTTTAATCAAAGCTGCCTGCCCTGCAGTCACCGCAAGGTTTATTTCGTTGCCTCCTAATTTTCGGTAAACAAATTCCGTGACGCAGATCGAGGGGATGATGTTAGGTATTTTAATGAGAATCTAGGACACTGCAGCAAATGGAACTGTCCTTCGGCTCACTGTGTACAAAAAGCGAAACTTCTTTCACGCAGCAGTATCCCATGGATGGGAAGGAAGCTGGTTCGAACCGTGCCATTCTCTCTCGCCGCCAGTTCCCGTCATGAACTTTACTGTAAAAACGAGCCTCCTCGTTTATTTAATAATAATATTGTATTCAAGTATAACCACCCGCGTCGTGAAATTGTCAACCTCGTATGGAAGAAGAGAAAATTTTAGCAAGCTTGCGATGCCCAGTTTAATTTTCCGAGGGGTTAATTCCATTTCGTTAATTGCTTCGAAACGAGCTACTATATACGTTCACCCGTGACTGAGAAAGAGACCATCGCGCATCGCGACGCGGGTGCGACGTCAGGGTATGATGTCGCACAAAATAACGTTAAGAGAGGCGCCGTTCTACAGTCTGACGACTAGGCGTTCGCTCCGTTCAGACTCGCCAATCCCGTTGCATTCCAATTCAGTTCGATATTGTTTCTCGTTTCACTTACTCGAGATTGCCGAGTCTCAATATCACTGCAAATCGTGTGACCGATGTGTAATACCTACGTCCGTAGTTCGTAGGAGTTGATTGAAGTATACCTACCGTGAATGATGAAGTTATCGTTTGAAATGTGTATGAAAGAGAGGTTCCCCTCTCTTTTATATTTCATAATTTGGACGCGCTGTTTTTTTCTTTTTCTACCCCCACACACGTACGGAACTGACCCGGAAGAGCACGTCCGTTTCATAAAAGTTAATCAGAGTTAATAGGAACTGGAACTCTTTTAATATTCTAGTTTGAACGCGCTTCCATAATTAAGCTCCTCAATTCGCTGTCGGTTGAAGTTCATTCAAATATCTCCGCGTACACATTAGACCATTTCAATTTTCAGGTGTAACGTACGTTTCTAGTTCAACCGCACGATCTTCGAAAGGACTAAAAGAATGTACAAAAGTAAGAGAATATGGTCGTGCGAGGTTGATGATAAATATCGCTTAAATAAGCAATTCGCAGTCTCAGTTTCAGCGATGTGACGAGGCGACGAAGATATTCAGACTCGCAGCTGAAGTAGGTAATTCAAAATTTTCCGACTGCAACGAAACCCGTAATTGTAGCAGTATCCATATGCAGTGTGGACGAAAAAAAGGAATCGGATCCAGTTTACGCAGACCCTCTAACTCGAGATTAAACTTGATATTTTTTGCTCGGTTTTCGGGACTGTCTCAAGAGAAACGGGGTGGCTACTTCAGCACTCCGAATTGCAAGCACAAGATGTGGATGAGAAAATAAAATATTCACGTTCGTAAATTGATAATGCATAATCATCTTATACTTGGGGCATAATAATCGCATAGAAACTGAAAATCATTTGTGAAATGGAATTTCCAACGCCTGTACCGATATTCATTTCTAATCTTCCGTGCAGTTTCCCTGCTTTTTCTTTCTCGAATTACCTAAACTCTACGCAGAGCCTCGTTCTCGTGTATGTATTATTTGTGGAAACTTTATCTTCGCGATTGTCTCATAGAATGCCAAAGACTAGACTAGACTAGACTAAACTTTCCGCTAGAAGTCTAGAGCACTACTCACACTTCAAAACTTCACGTTCCGCTCTTTTGTACTTACTTCACTACCTGAACACACTTTGTCTAGAAACGATCAGAACTCGCTTTCAAAGGATGTTATATATCACATGTATACCTGAACCTGAAAACGTAGTTTCATTATTACAACGCGTTTGCTAAAGTGTTGTAACATTTCTTGAAAATCGATCTCAGCGACCGAAAGCAATCACACAACTGATATAGAAAATAATAAGAAGAAAAATTCTCACAGCTATAGTTAGCGAACAGAGGTAGTGCTAGAAGGATAGAGAAAACTTTGATCGCTCTGGTCTTCTCTTCGTGTATACCGACACATAACGTTACTGAAACAATCGTTTATAGAAAAATGCGAACGGTGCTTGACGCCGAAAGAAACCCTCTGAGATAATATAATGTATTGTACAACGATACATGATTCTAATCGAAAAACTGAGGTACTGAATATTTTCATGTTCGAACATCACCGCAATCGCACGATGCAATAAAAAGTTATGCAGGTTGGTCCATGCGGAAAGAGATAAGCGAAGATATGAATGAGGGAAATTCGGACTCGCTATCTTGAAGGTACAGAAACCGTTTCGAAAACGAGAATCGTGAATTTTCGCAAAGGACACGATCGATTTTGGTGAAACTTTGAGGAATTATTGAGTATGATGGCAACAACTGACCAAGTACTTCACTCTTTCGCAACATCGATCGGATTTCATGGAAAATGAATATTCCTTATGTTAGCTAGGTTAGATTGCCAGTAGCGCTTCCAGATTCCCCTGAAAATATATTTTCCAGCGAGCTGCACCGTGTTACTCCATAGTTCTATAGATACGGGTAGGTATAGGTATAGGCACGGACAAGAGCTCGGCAAATGAACAACTACGCGGTGCCGGAGGGAACGCTACGGCTCCCACAATGAGGGTTGTGAAAGATATTCATCTTATCTGAGAAAACCTCTACCGCGTTCAAACCACGCCATGGCCTACATTTCCCGTGTCGTATTACAGATGAACCGCAATAGACATAGGTATACATTTGGAATGGGTGCCTTTATCTGGTGGATATCCACGGTTATAAGTATAGACATGAGCTTATCCGAGAGTAAAAAAAGAGCGCCGATCCCTCTTGTTCTCCGTGAGCCATAGTATATCTTCACAGATAACTTCCACCTGGCAAAAAGAAGAAGAATCCGGAGCATTACAAATATCGATATGGTTATCGTGGCAATAACTGACGATATTATTCTTAGCATTTGACATAGCCGCCAGCTTGGTCTAACAATGTGAGAATGCCGGTGAATCCGACTCTAAGAGGTGCCACTCGCTTCTCCACGTTCAGTAAAGTCTGTAGTATTGAAATTGCAATCAAGAGTTCGGAGTGTAATGAAGAAGCGAACTGGAAATCTTCCCTGATACAATAACTCAATGTAAATTCAATAATTGAGTAATTTGCCCTCGTTGTTTTCGTTGCTTTCCACTTTTGTGTATCATTTCGAATGGATGCGAGGTTCGAGCTTTGCTGCTAAAGAGTAAGCAGTCAAATTTGGAATTCTAACAGCAGCACGATATATGTAGTGGAGCAGAGTGAAAAACGCGGATTCGCTGATAGATCGCATTCGTATAAATTCGCAGTTCGTAGTTCATCTAACTTCACGGCTCCCGCGGCGGAGATTTCCTCGAGGAAAGCGAACCGGATCCGGGTTATGACCGCATGCATTAAATTAGATGAGAAAGACTGGAAGCCTGGGCCATTTCTCGGTCTAGTTGATCACAGCAACCGTAATAATTTCGGGGCCGAAGTTGTTTTACCCGATTGCACCAATTGCTGATACAGAATGCAAACAGATCAACCCACACACATGCACGGATTATACTCGACACTCCATTCACCACGTCGTGATATATTAATAGCATAACTATCGCTGACTTGAAGCACGCCGATGCATCGTTTTGTTAAGTATTATCATATCAGTTCCGTCGTCGTCCACACGTCTAGGAAGAATTATTCCTATACCAAAGACATCGGTGAATGGATGGCAATGAAATCGCACGCCCTCCGTTGATATTTAGATTTGGATTCGATCAATCCCAATCGAGTAACGGCTTTCATGGGGCTAGGCGTACCCGACATGCCATGAATGGTCCTTGACCATAACTCTGTAATGGTGAGAAAAAAAAAAGAAGAAAGAAGTCAATGGCCAACGTGAAACGAAGAAATCGGTTCAGAGTAGTTTCCTCTAGACGTGTAGGTTATACATTTAACGACGGGGTACATACGTAGGCAGGTATATAAGGGCAACTATTCCCGGCTATTTCGCCACGATGCGATGCGATGTTTACGTCTCCAGACGCGTTTAGCTCATTTTAGTTACCTGGCCGTACGTAGGTATGCCTACCTACGAGAATAAGAGCCGCCTCCTGTTTCTAGCGTATAGGTAAGTTGGGTTAGGATACGTAAGTACACTCGAGACGGAAGTTCACTTGAGTTCAAGTGTTCCACGGGCTCGTTCACTGACTCGTTCATCGTCTAAGAGGGGCGGCCATCTTGTGGGAACATGACGACAAAAAGGGAAAAAACCGGTCGCTGGGTTTTCGAATTTTCATCCAGGGAAAAATTCTTTCCGTTTTTTTTCTCCCGTTTTTCCTTTTTGTATTTTTTCTGCTTTTATCGCGTCACTCTATTTCCTTTCGACGTCGATTTTTCAACAGGCACTTTACACGTTCTTTTTCGCACTTTTGCAATTCCGCTCCCTTAATAATTTCACACTCTACGTACCTACCTATACCTACCTACGTTCACTTCGTCGGTACATATTCATATCTATATCCATCGTACATGAGCGGTTGTACACTTTGAGAAAAAAAGTCTTGAAACCATTTTTCATCATCTGACTGTATATTGCCAAAAAAAGTCACCATCGCGATCATAGTTCTACCTCGATTTTGTACCACCGATATCGAACAAGGGTCACACCAAATCCCACTGAAAATGTCAACGAGAAAGACTGCCTAAAGCTCCATGGAATTTTTTGCAAATGAACAGACTTTTGTCCATATATATAGGTAGCGATGATGTAAGCCACACTAATTACGTGCCTTCTATTAACTATACAACGCACACTCTTCGCTCGACTTGATTCAATCCATGTGCTCTCCTACAAATGATAGACTTTGGACTCGAGTGAACTTTCATTTAGCCGCTTCCAAAGCTGCCTTTTTCCAAAGTTTTGATATTTCGCTCGGTCTTTCATTGTCAGGTTGGGTTACCGCATAGCTCGCGTACTGCAGACGTGGCACGTCATACTCATGTTAGCCGATATTTGGGATCTGGGTAAGAGATCGTGAGAAAACTGTGCAGGACGCTGGGTATTTCTGTGAGTTAGATGAAGAATTTAATAGTAGAACCATCCAAATAACTTGGAGCTTGCGTCGCGCGGCTTTCCAGGATAGAAAAATTCCTACCTCATTTCTGAACCGAAAGAAGCTCGCGAACGAAAAAGAGAATTTACGGCACTGGTCACTTCAGGCCTGAGTGGGCGACGTTTTACAGGTATGTTACCTACGATTTCCCAAAAATTTATTTCGACGATGTTGATGCTCATGCCGTCAAGTTGTACACCGGAACGATAAAATCAAATTTGAACGCTTGTTCCTTATTCTAATCATCCACGACCACGAGGTCGAACGGGAGGAAAATTTCATCCCCGAGTTCTTCCTTACAGGAGGATTTATGACATCTTTTTTCTGTCGCTGTACGTTTGTCGAGCACCGCGTCCTCCTCGACTCTTCAAACTTTTACTCCACAAAGAATATCAGTATACATACTCATATCTCATTCATCGCAAATTCAATCCAGTTCCGTCACCGAGCTTATTTCGTCATCTAAAGCGGCGATCATTCACGAAATTTACATCGTTACGCGAGCCTAATATATTCTGGATTATTCACTTGACCAGCGTACTGCCTGGTAGGTATATACTCGATTGTAGTTTTACAGTGGATTCTCAAGTTCACAGTTACAATATTCATTGTAGCTCGAAACTTTTTTATCATTTTTATCACAAGGCACGACAGTATGTATGTATGCATGTACATGCTTCCGTATCTCTCCGTACGTATGTGATATGCCGAACAAACCCCTCTCGCAATAATTGTCACCCCCGAGGAACATCGGTCGCGAATTATAAGTACCTACGTGTACAACAGACGAAATTTGTTGCTATACATGTATGGGAAGAAACCTGCCTATATTTGGCACAATGTTATACACACGCGCATTAACGAAAAGAAGCGTTTCCAGATTTTCAACCCTGGACGAAAAATCAGATTTTCTCTGCCCTCTACTAAGCACGTGACGTCCTCCGTTTGAAATGCTTTGTACCAACGATAATGGTATCCGGATACACACGAATCTCTTCGTTATTCGAGCTAGATTAGAATGGTGTACGTTGAAGTGAATTTCCCAAAGCCAAAATTGGTGAAAAAGTGCTTTAAACGAAAAGAAATGTCAAAAAAATGGAAAAATGGCTTTTTTCAGACGAAAAGTGGGGTCCGCACGGCCCCCACATGCACCGTCTAGGGTTAAGCGGGATAAAAAGCTGTAGGTACCATAGCTGAGAAATGAAAAGGGAAAACTACCCCTGCATTTATTTACGATACGTACCTACGTCGCGTGAAAATAACAGAGCACGCAAAGCGGCGGCGCCGCGCAGGGAGGAACGATAGGCGGAGTAAACAGATGTCGTTCAACTGTAATTTTGTGAATTGCGTACCCAGTATACATGTATAGGCTCTGCCTCATGTATTCGATCTTTATATAGAGAGTGTCCTTACTTCCAGATCGCATGTTAGATTCGTTTAAAACCAAGCCCCATATTTAGTTTATACAGTATTTAAACATTTACCAACGGAAACAGCCCGGTTTCCCCCAAACATAAATTCTGGCAACCGATCAGTCCGTTAGATGGGGTAGAAAAACAGCCACAGTTTCAATTTTATCGTGACTCTGTAGCGAAATTTTATAACTTGCGTATATGTTATACCAGAAAGTCTCAGTAACTGCAGGGAGCATCGGAAGACTGTTCCTTCAAATCGTTCGATAAATCGCCTGACCTATAGCGTGGTATATATACATACACCCGGGAATATCTCAATTGAAGTTATTATCCGCACCGCATCTTCACTGCCAACGAAAAAAGTTGAGAGCTTCCGGACCTCAAATGAAAGCTCCCTGGATTCCGATCCGTTTCTTCGGAACTCTGTACCTATAGGTAACGAAAAGTGTCGCTCGATTGGACAGAAACTGTCGAAAATTGATGTCGAAAAAAAACACGGCTATACCAAGCTAGTGTTCTTGTACCTCATACAGAGCTGAAGTTTACAGTTTTCACAAGTTTCGTCAAAATTACGAAAGGGGGTGAAACTCTCTTTTATCTTTCCGCGATATCGAGAAACATATATATTTTTCAAACTATTTTTGTAATCTTTGGAAAAAGTCGCTCACGTCGCCTAATTTCTCAAGGGCTTCTATATCCGCTGTACCTATTACGCGACTTGTCCCATGTGGTTCACAGCCCGTCGAATTGCATCAAGTAAGACGGAAGGACGAATCTTCCGAAGTCCGACATAGGTCTGTATTATCCGACCCGGAAGTTGATCAAAATTTCCACTTATAGAGAGCGATCTATAGTCATCGTGGGTCCACCGTTTGTCATTTTTGACACGAATACAACCGAATACCTGACACTGAATACCTAAAGAAATTCGAATGCGTGACGTTGAATATTATACAGACATATATACAGATATACAGCATGCATACGATTCAAAGAGCTCTGCAAAATACTTCCATTCTTCATGCCCTGATCTCATGTATGATCCAACAACTACAAAAGGGGAGAAACCGATTATAACTCAAATACAACTCAAACTACATTTATAACGATAATTAATTGCTATCCAGCCATAAGCAGTTTGTTTGTCAAGGCATATAATATATTACAGAAACATCATACAGTGCGGTTTTCAGCTATAATAGTCAATCAAAGCGAGAGGCTGGATATGGGCATGTATGTATAATACTCCACAAAGCTATAGTACGTATGGAGGTTCGTTTAACCGGAGGAAATTCCTGTAGGATCGCTGGATATGATATCATATAATACCGGAATAAAACGGAAAACCCTTGAGGATAAAGCTTCGGAAATTCGATGTAAATTTTATACCCATACGTCCATAGATACTTATATACCGCGAATAAGAAGAAGGTGCCGGCATTGAAAACGACGAATTTCGACAATTTTTCAAAGTTTCACAAAAATGTTCAAGATGCATTTCGGAATAGCTGCGTCGACTCAATTTTCTCACCAGCGACATAAAACGCAGATGGGTTTCAGCGCTGCATTAAATGAAGATGGAAAATCAATATAGGTTTTCAGAATGCCAATTGCTCAAAATAGCTATTACGTACGAACGAATAGGATAGTTTGGTATAATCAATACGAAATTTACATGTTTGTATGTATATACAATAACGTATAACAACTGCGAGACCTGCAGCGTGCATCCTGTAACTTCGTTTCTGCGGCCTGTCGATCCTGCGGAGAGAACAAACGAAAAACAAAAAAAAAAAAACAACAACAACAAAATGGAAATATAAAATAAATTTGAAAAAAGCGAAACGGAAAAAAAAAAAAAATGAGAATGAATTTAAAAGAACAAAATGAATTGACGGTATGTTTCTCCGGTGTTGCAGGATGCACGCGGTGGGCTTGCACTCGGCGTTGGCGATCAAACGTCAGCGCAAGCGTCGGGACGAGCAGCGTCGCGCACGCGAGCGTCGTTACAGCGCGCAGAGTGGTGAAAGCGGTTTGACGTCACCAAGAGCATCAACGGGCTCCCTGGATCATCATCCGCGTCATCATCATGCGCCGCATGTCCACAGGGCAGCCGGCGAAGGTGTCCTCGATTCGAAAGTGATGACATCAATCGGGATGCTGCACGTCGGTGTGGTATTTCTGGTTTTAGGTGGTTTTTTACTAGCCAGCGGTCTGCTGCCCGGGGATTTCGCAAGCTGGGGAACAAAGGCGTCCGGTGGCTGGTGGAACGAGCTTGTTGCCACGGGCATCTTCGCCGCTGTAATGGGCATTTTTCTAATAATACTGAACAAGATCATAGCAAAAAAGGAAGAAGACGATTTGGAGGAGTACGTGCAAAGGCAGTTGACCAGATCGAGGTCTGGTCATCGGCTTGAAAGAGACGTCGAGACTGGCGGTCTTACCACGAGACACGCGCGACGTGCAAAGCAAATGAAGGCTATGGCTTCCTCCGGGACTTTATCGGTCGAAGAAGAAGCTAACCTTGGAACACCACCGAGGAGCCCTCCTCCAGCTTATTCGCCGCCGCCGGTTAGCGCTGGGGAAATTCAAACCCAGCCAGCGCACCTTCTGGAACAAATAACCGAGGAGGAATTTGCTAACGATAGAATTGAGACTTCGACAACCGGCAGTCTCAGCCCTGGAACACCGAGCGAGACTAGAGAACTGATACACGCCAATCCGAATTATTGTAATCTCAATGGGAATCATCCTCAAGCTCACAGGCCTCTCTACGTTCACGTTTCTAGGATTTAGGAAACTTCCTTTCCGTTTCAAACGTATATCTCAGTCTTTCGGAAGCATTAACATCGGTTTAGTCAACTCTGGACTCTGAACTCTGTAGTGGTAATCCTTGGTCCTCGTCGCGCAGTCGGCACGAAAGGATCGTAACATATAGTTCTCAAACTTTCGCGTCTCCAAACCTTTTTACCTGTTATATGTATTTTACGTTGATGTCGAGCGATCGATATCAGGCGCCTTGCCGCACAGGTAAACGCAAAGAAGAGACAGAGACAACTGACGAACAAAGAGAAACAAAAAATCTAATTTATCTCATTAAAGCAAACGTTAATCATTGTGCACTACCTACGTGGCGTTCGAGGATCAGGGAATGGAGTATTTTTTCGAACCAGCTTCTCATATGAAAGTACGTCCATACGTACGCACGTCATACATATAGTATATGGCTAAGTTTTTCGTCCAATGCAGGAGCTTTTACAAAGTATAATGTAGGTATCTAAGCTGATTTGGGAGACAGGGATTTGCTTTCATCGGGAAAGAGATGAAACAGAGAGAAGATTCAGCAGAGCTGAAGGTATACATATACCTGTAGGTATACCTTACGTATTAAAATTTCACTCATTCTCCAATAGACATTAGATCACGATAATTCTGCTCATCGGTGTGAACTAACAAATTGAAATGTCTCCATTGAGATGACGTCGTCAGAGATAAGTGCTTAACTTCTCAAATTGAATACCGCATGCTTCCAGGGCGACTGGACTGTTCATAAAATTCCGACATACATTCGCTCGTTCATTCATTCGTTCATTGTTCAGTTTTGATCTGCAGTCGTACTTCATTCGAATAGAATGCAGTACCTCATTTTCGATACACGATACACGATAAACATGTAGAATACAAACGTTCAAAAATTGACGGACTTTTTCAGTTCAAATTTCATAGTTTGAGCACGAATTTTCGATATTCTTTTCCCAAGTATACTAACGGGCGAATATCATGGGGGATGTTTGAAAAACGTCGATAAAATATTAAACGACGACGACGACGACGTGAATTATAAGTTTACCGTTACGTCGCCTCGCGTCGCGTGCAGCGCTTACAATTAGGTATATACCTGTATACTATATACTATGTATGATAATTATAAGCGAGGAAATCGAGAGTAGGGGTGGGATATATAGATACGTTGGGTTATAAATTTCGAAGGGATTAAATTCGAGATGAAAAAAAAAATTGCGAAGATGAGAAGAATTGAAACGGTTTGAGTCAAATTGAAAGAGTATTATGTAGAACGTGTGGATTAACGGGAATGATTCGGCTACATGATATTACATAAGGACCAAAGTATAAGTAATCCGAAGATACTGTATGAATAAATTGAAACTTGAAGAAAAAGACAAGAAAGGAAAAAAAAAAAAAAAAAAACTAATGGGATGGAATGAAATGGTATGGAAATTTATAAAGTTCGCCGAAAGGCGGGCGGCGCGGTGGCACCGCAAACGGAATTATAAGAAACTGCAGAAAACGATTAGGCTGATTCTACCTACCTATATAGGTACCTATAGTATAGCAAAATGGATTTTATAATAAATCGTCGTATCTTTGTACAATTAATTATTATATCGTTGGAATTTGAATTATTATACTATAATTATAGATCGTTAAGTAATTTGATAGCGAATAAAGACACATTGCCAAAAAAACCGGAGAAGAAAAATGAAAAAAATGATATACTCATCTAATATTATAGGCAATGGCTGCAGGATCAGCAGATCAGAGCCACGTGCGGTCGTCTGCATCACGATCAAGTATTTGGAAATATGATATACCTATCTACCACGACGAAAAAATACATTTACATATTCACAAATAGAAACTATACATATAATATTGAATACATATATATACTGCGCTCTATTTTTGAAATTCCGTTTATAATAAGCTGTGCCGCAATTATTACGCTACCGCACGTATAATAAGTACGACAATCGCTCGCTGTCATATATCTTAACGCATGTATGTACATACGAGTATGCGACAGAAGCGGGATCCAATATTTTCCCTAGTTGGTACGAGGACACTTCCGACGAAACACGTAACACGTAACACGTTTGAGAAAATAAATGTCCTGGTTCTGAGGCAAATTCAGTTATCGGTACTTGTCGAAGTATTGCTCTCCCGAGGTACTCTTACGTTACATCGTGTCAAAATTCATTTTGTCTCCATATCGAAAACTGTATCTCCTTTATCTACTATATCTATACCTACTGTGCACGTTATTTGAATAAAATGCACGAAATGCCGGCTTCAATCGCATTCGACTCTCAAACGCATTGATAATCATAATTTTTCAATCTTTCGATTTTTCAATCTTATTTCTAAATTCTGTGCGTGTCCATTGGCGGTGGATTTGCAAATCTCTAATTCTACTCGCGATAGGTATGTAGGGATAATTTCCAACTTATTTAGCGATACGAATGTCCTCACGCCCCGCTGTTGCGAACATTAGATATGTGAATCAGTGATCAAGGAGGTTCAAAAATCTGTTCCAAAAAGTAAAGCATTCCCTTGCTTCTCTTTTTTCCACTTTTTTCTGCTTATAATGAATTTCTATCTACTAATCTACGGTACAGGATATCATGATTTTATAATTTATACGTCATTGGATCACTGATTCATTTGCACATTTAATATATCATAATATTTCGATTTACATAATATATGATACACGATTGATACTATACTATATAATTGTATAATATAATGAATAATTTTATATAATAGTTGGCATAGGTATATCCTCATATATACATATTATGCTGTATAAAGTACATATACCTATATACAATTGGAAGAAAACGCTAGCTATTATTTCGAATTTTTGAATTTAGAACTATGATATAATATGAAGTTTTTCAAAAACGCTGTACTTTCCGACTCAACTCACTCAATCTCACATTCGTTACTCAATCATATCCGCCTCTACTTATACCTATGTACAATGTACGTGTACGTGGATAATGAGAACGTATTAATTCAGGCAGATTATATACGGTACTTTGAGCGCGGATTATACTATAGTCACGAAGATGGATTATTTACCGATTCGCAATTGCGTATTACAATTATTTGATAGAAAAGAGAGAAGGACGCGGATGAAAAAGGACGCCATAACGTGTATAAGTATAACCAATACTCATTTTTTTAAACTTATCATATCAAAGGACCACCATCGCCATTTCCGGTATCGAAATGTAGATGTACATACCTGTATGTGTCTATTATCATTATAAATTCATTCAAATATTTCATGATAAATTAAGCGTTTATCGAGAATTTTTAAATTGCCATGTTCGGGCGCTACAATTCTGTGATCAAAAAATTCACTCGCGCACCAATAATGGACAAAGAAAAACACAAAAAATACAAAAAAACATTTACTCTTCAAATATACATATACCTCTACCGATTCTATCATAAACTGCGATAACTTTTTCAATTTTCAATTCCAAAATATAACGCAAAAATGACATTATTATATGATAAGTGTAATATTAATTACGTTGGATATCCCGTACTTGTATAAAATATGCAGTTTTATTCATTATCTGCGTGATTTAGTCAAATTGCAGCTCATACCATGTATAATGTACTATAGTTGTACTATACGTTAAACATTCCTCGACGTATATATTCCATTTCTACTTCAGGTAATATTTAAGTATCTATTCATACATATATATATTCACATATTATACCTAAAGCCACGTATCCTACTATACCGCAGATATTTTGTGAATCATTTTCAATTATATACTCGCGATAAATCTTTCCATGCACATGTATTATTATTACCATTATTTTTAATATAATCATTATTTTTCTTAACAATATTATTCATTAAACATTACAGTGCCTTTCTTAATATGGTACGCTCAATTATGTTATAATTTCGAATTTTCGAAAAAAGACACGCCTGAATTTTGTTATCGTGCATATGCGGTGAAATGATCAATTTTTTTGTTCACAGTTTTCGTCAACTTATTGAAAAATATTATTACATTATATCATATACACTATATGTTACTATGTATATCTCTCCGACCACAGAACTTAATATATGTATCATATATACAATATATGTTATCTAATGCTATGTATATTATATGTGTATATCTAATTACAAATTTCGGTAAATCGGATAAAAGACGATGAAAAAAGTGAGAAACGGGAGAGAAAAAGAGAAGTGGAGAAAAGAAAAAGCAGAAAACAGGAAACGTCACGAACTCAAAATACCAGCGAATTATGTTACATATTTATAAAAATTGACTTCCACGTCGCGTGAAATTTAGATTCATTGTAAATTGACCATGCTGTAGTATACTTTCTCTCTCTCCGAATAATTACACGTTAAAAGATAATAAGATAAAGCTTCGATTTAAGATTGAAAATTTAAATTTGAAATGATTAAGGATAAATCTGAAAATTTCAATTCAACGAAAAAGTCAGCTGTAATGGATTTTTGAAAACAGAATTCTGGTAAAAAATTTGTTCGGGCTAGAATAAATTTGAGGAAATCAAAAAAACTCACAGATATCGTGATAATAATTTAACAAGACATTCCAAAGTCGTGAAAAGGAAAAGAAAAAGAGGCAACTGATCAAGCACTCGAATACGAGATTCGAATTCCCCTAAAATTAGCAACCGATACGTTACCTTCCACTACTTTATCGTTATCTTCTTTTTTAATCAATTAGAATTAGGTGTATTATAATTAAGAGAATAATCCAATTAACGAATATAAAGTAATAAAGTAATTTGTATAACCTTCCCGCGAAGTTTTTTAATTATATACTAAAAATACTATTATAAAAAAAAAAACTCAAAGTACTCGAAAGTTAAATATCTCGAAACAGAAAAAACGAAACAAAAATTGGACAAGAAAAGAAGAGGAAAAAATACATATATACGTATGTATGTACTGAATCGGGACACGTTGAGGTACATACATACATATAGCTCATAATCAAGTAATAGAATACAATAATTATAAATATACTATAATATAACGATAATGATGATATTATATTATTCGTAAACTATAATTAAATAATAATGACTTATTGTTAAGCTTTCTTATGCCATTTCTCTACCACTTATATACATTTGATGCACGAATTTTTCGAGAATAAAACTTTACGGAATACGCTCCTTGACGCTTGTTCGACTGTTTTCATCCCCTGTTATACTTCCACACTGTCACTATACCTGTGTAGTGTACATGAATCCACATTTCTTGTACAGTATATCATACAGGTGCTCCGATACAAATCTACCCCTAAATTATACAGTCTGCAGGAGAACGTTACTCCTCCAGGTAAACATAATTGATAATGTATAATATTTATATATAGGTATGTATGTATGTACAGATACCGATAATACATAATACCGTGTATCATGCCATGTGAGAATGTGCTTTTAAGCTTGCCCGAAAAATGTCCGTGTACATATATACTCGTGCATATACTTAAAACGTGATTATTTTCCATTCACGCGCGTCTCCTTTCCACAATACTTGAAAGCCTTGTGTACCTGTACCGTACAATTTCGGCGCTATAGGTTTACCTGTATGTACTCGAATATTTTGATTTAACTTTCATGATTTAGCCAGATTCAGAATTCTCATTTCCGCTTTAAAAGTCAACAATACGGAGCACGGTTTTGTATTTTTCATTTTTCTCTCTTTCTCAATATTCTTTCGATCACGTCTATTATTCGCTTTTTTCACTCGACAAAAATTTAGTTCCTGTTGATTCACATATTCGCAAATTTTCTCTCTCAAATTCCTGTATAAATTTTCTCAAATATTTTATCCGGACCGTTGAGGCTGGATAATTTGGTTAAATGTTGCCCATCCCCCCCGCACCCTTTTAACATAACTGTGTTACCTCGTATAATTATTCTACACTCGAGTCTTTTAGCCGGCCAAATAGGTGCCAAGTGAAATTGATTGAATTTTAACCAAAGGTGACAATTATTTTATCGATAGCCATTCCGCGGAGATACCTACTCAAATTTCATATACGAATAACCTGTACAGAATTCATCGTGTGAACGAACAATTATCACACCAACCCCAACCCCTTCATGTGTAGCAATAAATTTCACAAACTCATGGGTCAGCTGGCGTAACGGTCATCAATTTATGAAAATATCAACTACGGTCTAATATAATTGATGCCTATTTTCATCATCATCATATATACTCCAGCTGAAATACATACATATAGTATTATGCGTAACGATATTTATATCTATAGGGATATATGATATTCTGTCCACACGGAGATCAAACCGCAGTAGAAAAGGAACTCTGTTCCGAATCGGGTATAAAATCTCGCGCAATCTCACGATTTCGCAAAAAGATCTTACGGGCAATTTGGATTCGCTATCTTGAATGTACAGAAACCGTTTCGAAAACGAGAATCGTGAATTTTCACAAACGACGGGACCGAATTCGATGAGACTTTGTGAATTCATGAATTATGATGGCAGAAAGTGACTGACTATTTCGCTTCTTCAAAACATGGATCGGATTTGATGGAAAATGAATATTTGTTATGTTAGCTAGGTTACGTATTGCCAGTGGCGTCTCGTAATTCCCCTTGAAAAAGAAAATCTCTCGTGTGTTGCAGGTCTCTGAAGTCTGCCTTTCGAGGCAAACTTCTGTGGCTAATTGATTGGATTTGTTTAACTTAGAATTTGAGAATACGGGTAATCTCTGTCTTCCTTTTTATAACTGAAAGCTTCGAAGAAATCTGTCTAATTGTCAGTATAGGTATTTCATGTCGAGAGGATTTTAATCCCTGCTATGACAGTAAAATCACATTTTCCTCCCCACCGAAGTGACGAAGGAAAAAATAGAGAAGGTCAAAAATATCACTCACGAAACATTAACGGAGGTTTGAAAGCGGGTAAGTGTATGTGCATGTGCCTATCGAGTTTCGCTTTTCAAGGCGTCGCGTCGCGACGCTTCGCAACACGGCACACGTCACGGACGCCTTAGCCTACACATCTAGAAACGTCGCGATGACATGATGGGGCGGTGATGTCTCGTCACTTTTTACCCCCGACATATTTTTCAACTTGAAAAATCCTGCGCGATTTTGTGTATACCTGAGTACACACAGCTATATAAGTATACATATATATATATAGGTACACAAACCTCACGCGAAACGGTTTACATCATCGCGTAATCGCCGATCTCAATTCTCACTTCTCGGTTATTCTTCTCTCGTTCCTAAAATACACAAGCTTATACAAGAACATTGATTCATTGAAATCCATTAGCTAAATCTCTCGTGTTGAACACAGTCCTGATGCCCAATACCTGCGCAAATTATATCCATAGTCATATGACCTATCAGATATACATAATTGAATAAACAAACAAATGTCAAGCACAGCGGATACAGATTCTAAATTGCGGTGAATTCATCCCGTTGAACCAGATTCCGTGATATTTTCAAGTGGCCGATTGCTACAGATCGTGTGCTGCGGATATCACAGTGGTTGAAAGCTTGAAAGCACTCCGCTTTTCAAGTTATTCAACTATACGCGATAAATTAGCTATTTATACTGTAACTTGGTAACAAGTTCACGAGTGCAAGGTGTACAGATATACTATACATGTATATATATAGATAGATAGATAGATAGATAGATAGATAGATAGTTGTATGAAAACCACGAGTTCTACTCGAGCTTGCAGATACTAACTCTACTACATAACACATAGGTATACCTATACGCGCGAAGTACTTGAGCATACAGATGATCCCGACAGCGTCATGGTCCTGCGGTGTCATATGATTGACGATGACAAGTGGTGAAATGGTGAAGTATAAGGTACGTACAAACCAATAAACTGCAGTCAGGAGCAGAACTGATTTTCGAACAAACTTCACCTATGCACGTGTTATAGGTATATTAATATGATCGTCTATATTGAAATTATTTTACGGTTGAAAAATGATTGGGAAAGCAATCAATGACTTCAGTCCGACCATATCGTGAATCTCAAGGTGCCACGGGACTCGCGATTTTTGATGTAAAGGAACCGATTCGAAAACGAGAATGGTGAATTTTCGCAAACGACTCGATCAATTTCGATGAAACTTCGAGAATCCGTTGGGCATGATGGCAGAACGCGGCCAGGTATTTCACTTCCTCGAGACATCGCTCAGATTCGATGGGAACTAAATATTCCCTGTGTTAGCTAGGTTAGATCGCCAACGGCGACTCTAGTTGCCCCTAATTAGTGATCGCCGATTCCATAGGTGTGGAAAACACGGATAAACTTCATTCACAGATCTTACGCCAGCCCGATGTAACTATTACGGACTTATATTGCAGGCTAATTAGGAGTAACAACGTAGACCGTCAGATATCGGATTATGAACCAATTGGTGCCATGGATAGGTGACGTTTACGGGGGCGTGAGCCATTTCCCTGGAGATAAGAGACGCGAGACGGGAGAGTCGAAAGTAGAGACCGGAGAGCTACGACCTCTAGTTTCTTCGTCAAGCTGAATTAATTCATGTTTCTGCTTCGAGAGATCTATGTATATAAAATCGTGAATTGATCTCACGTCTGCAGTTTCGTTGTTACAAAAATATACTAAACGCAGAACGGCTGTTGTGAAAATGACGAGTCCGACTGTAAAGCGGAGGCGGGAGATCAGAATACTATAGGTTGCTAGGTAACATTCTGTAATAAAGTTTGTTTGAGTTTGGATACGAATTTGTCTTCGAAGGTAGATCGTACAACACAACATGATAACTATACAGTTTTTGAATCCACTGAAGCGTGTAGCCACACAGCGCATGACACCATCCGAAATTTACCAAAAGCATTATGTCCAAGTTATAGCTTGGCTCAAACATTCGCTCCATCGTTCCATTTCGGGGATACACCCGCAAGTACACATGTATACACAGTAGGTATACCTATATATAACCCGAGAAGTTTGATTTTGTGGATAAATACTAACGGACAGCTGCAGCTTTTGTCCTCGCTCATTCAACTATGAACAGAAGTTTAGGCATCGGTTTGTATACAAATTCCAACATACTTCGTGCAGGAATTGGCAAATTTTCATCGTCAGTTTGAAAGCTTCTACGTAAGCATCCGGTTGGCTGGTAATTTCGCTGCTTGCGATAATCACACGTGAGTCACTAAGCTTTGCGGTTCCAACGATTTTTACTGCCTGTCGTGACTATGTTACCTGCAGATACAGCACGCGCGATTGAATAATTTGGACCCCGTGCCAATATTATGACCACGTTGAAAGGTGCTATGAGTACGAAACGAAACAAGAGTTCAATCAACAGATTGAAATTCAACTTTGTTTATTCTTTTTTCAATTTCATTGATTTCCATGATCCGTCTGATTGGGAGTGAAATTCCTAATTGAACTGTCACGCCTATCCATTGGCCAGGATCACAACTTCCCCATAAAAACTGTAGTATGTGATTCGCCATATCGATCGGTAGCATGAAGATGAATATCAAGTTCGCCGACTGAACCTGGGGGGTAGAAATTGTATGGCTGTTTATACTTTCCGCGAGGAGACAGTGAGACAAACATATGTCAACGCGATAGAAAACGGGGGTCGACAAAGTTTTGCGACCCCCGTTTAAACCGATTGAAAAAACGTATTTTAACCGTATTCGATCGTGATTAGAACTATGTTCGTACCCAACGTGCTAGTGGTTTTATTTGTACGCGATAGTAAGTTCTGATGCGTGGTGGATAACTAATTGCGCGAAGTGGTCGCAAGACGATAGGTACAGGTTTAGCTTGAGAATCGTAAAAGCAGAAAGGCAATGCGGACTACTTACAATCAGTGGTGGTTGCAAAATTCCACTTGGAATTGAGTGCCCGGATTAAATCCCGGTTTGAATAATTTATTACTTAGGTAGGTACTCGAGGCTAGTCACTTATATATTTTTTTCAGATTCGAACGCTGAGCGCGTCGCTAGACCGGTAAGAATACTCCACGATTTATTTCGCGAAAGCTCGATTTGCCGTGAGAAGCTCAATTCTACTTTCTCCCGTGGCAAATTTTCCCCCCACGCCCACCTCGAGCTTCGATTTTTTGTACGTCCACATCTTTTCCTAAAATCCATCGATCGAGTTTGATTATTTTTGGCGAATTCAAAATCAGCTGAATTTCATCCTCCCGTTGTGCAGCCGGGGCATGCCGGGTAGCAAACTGACGTATCGACCCACGGGGTCAGCTGAGGTCATGGGAGTTCAAAGCGCCCCGCACGGTTCGCCAACCCCGTATAAAATCCAGGTACAGGTACCTACAGGCTCGTCAATCTCCAACATTCGAACATGCGTCTGCTTTTTCATTCCTTTTTTTTATTCGGACTTTTTTCTTTCTGTGTATATTTTGCAAGTTTTTCAACTTTTTAATTCATGCGCCAGAATTGAAACTAGCTTTCCCCGCATTAAATCATTCCCCCTGAATCTTGTGATCTGATGATTGTCGCGGAATCGCAGCATTAATTATTTATGAAGTGCTGAAAATTCTCAAATTTTCAAAGTAAATTTCATCCATAATTTAAGTCGGTATATAGGCACACAGTATAACGTAAAAAGGGTGGCTGGATTTCGTTAGGCAAATTTTGTACACCGGCTGCTCGGCCCGCCGCCCGCGCCCGCGCCGGTGGGATGGATAGCTGTGTACCGGAAGTTTTCTTCGCTCGGGAAAATTAAATCAAGAAATGCAATTTCACTCATCACTTGTATATTCATGTGATTGTACGTCATACCTCATATACCGAGATATCGCTACTTCTTCTGAAACTGAGCCATCTTTCATTACGGACCGCGGGACCTTCGAAGATTGCCGGAGTGCAGGCAGCCGGGGAGAAAACTGTGTCCCGCAGGGCTCTTTGTTTTTTTCTTTCATTCGTCAAAATCCGCAGGACTACAGTCTCAAATCTTCTCTCTCCTTACAGGATGATCGGGGCTATGCCGGCGGTTGCCGTTCGCCACGAACGACGTAGACAAGAAAAAAGACTAAAACGACCGAGCCAGCTATATCTGGGTGGACAATGGATGCCACCACCCCCGGGTTCCCCGCCAACTCCAAGTCCCCACGGACCCAATAGTCACCTAGATCCTATGCCAGAATTATACCTATGTGGGAAGGTTAGTCTTTCATTTTCAGTTTAATCAAGAAAGCACTGTCATGTCGGTACACTGCAGCATGTACGATTGTCACATTCTCGTCGATGTTTATTCTCCTGTACACGAACTGAGATCATTACTAAATTCGATTGCTCCCCCCCCTTGCTCCAGATATCTGGTCTCCACGCCGTTGTTGTTTGTCTTTTACTTGGAGCCGTTGTTCTGGTTGTTGGATTAGTCCAACTAGCACCTGGGGCAACCACAACCGACCACAGACTCGTTCTCCTCGTCGCTGGGGCGGCTCTTCTCTTATTGGGTGAGAAATCTGCTTTGATCCTATAGAATAATCCCATTATTCCACAATGCCTTCCGGAGCGTTAGAAAAATAAAAAGTCATGCCGTATAGCTGTCTTCGATTACAGCTGATACGGAGATTGGTTAATCGTCACAGCTGTCTTCTTTTGACTACTAACAAATATCATGACGGAACAAGTCATGTCCCCGATTCCCTATTCTCATCTTTGACATTTTTCTGTTTGCTTTGTCCTCTACGTTGTTTTATTAGGCATAGCCTTGGCCGGCGTGAGATGTTACGTTCTTCACTGCATGCCTTTGCCAGCAATATCACCAATGGCAACACCTGTGCCACCAGTTGGTACAGATCCACCAGCCAGAGGCGGCACCCTGGACCTTCTAGTTGGGCACCAAAATCAAAACCATCAAAACACCCCAGAATTAGACGCGCTGATGCACTCGGAGCATCAGCACCATCATCACCATCATCATCACCATGGAAATCATAAGAAGAAGCGAAGTTCGCAGGGTTCGCACACGGAGGAAGCTTAGCTGGCTTAAATTCAAAGAACCAAATAAACAATATATACTCACCCTTATTACAATGAGCTTTGTCGGACGTGGGGAAAAGATTTGATCAAGTCGATCCCATTTGAACGAAACGAGATATGACAGAGTGCGATAGAGAGAGAGAGAGAAATCGAACAGCAACGCGGGGATGTGCCTAATCGAAAATTATCTACCAACAGAAACAAGTTTTTCAGTTCAGGTTAACGCGATGCCGAAACCCCTGCGGAATAAAAATTAAATTAAAAAACTAGGGGCCAGGGTCTAACTAAGGGATTAATTTACGTCTTATCAACTCCGTCTCTACAATCTTCCAGAATGACTGAGAGAACGAAGGAAAGGGAAAACGGGAAACGGACAAGACAAATTACGTTCATTCATTGAGAACTGAGGGCTATTGAATTTATGTACGCGCCCAAGTAAGTGAGAGGATTCTGCTAAGAGTGGTAAGTTTTTTTTTTATTTGTTTTTTTTTTTTCGTTTTCTTTCAATACCACATAGCTGCGAGCGAATATGATATAATATACATAAATAATATGATATATGATATAACAGACTATAAATCAATAGTGTAATAAAGAAGGCGTACACACATGCGTGTACCTTTCATTAATTTGCGTTGCCTTCGAGCAGGCAAGTTTTTGAATATTGAATCATAATTGATGAAAGTAAAGAAATGCAAATGACGTACCTGACATACACGGAAATTTCATGACAAACTCACGGCTGTTTTAACTCTATACAAATTGGCGCAGTCTGCACTCGGTGGATAAATTGCTATTGTAAATTATGAAGTTAATTTGAAAAAAGCTTCATGGTTCTTATATATTTGATATCTAATCAGTACCTTACCACAATTAGTAGACTCGTTTTCCCTACAACGTATCATACTGTGTGCCAGTATATACATATATTATCGACAATACGCGAGAATTTACGCCGCAAGTAGAGAACGTGGATGAAGAAGAAAAAGAAGAATACGTATCGGGGAGGTGTCCTCCTCAACTCGAATTAGTTGGCCAAGCCTCCAGCACCAGCTGACTCCTCGGGATTCGACCGAAGCTTTTTCATCGCTTTTCTTCCGGTTCGAGTCGGAACTCAGAATTGTTTCAAAATTATTTTTGCCGCCAGGTTTCAGGCGAACGGAATTGTTTTCTGCTTCCCGTTTCACTCGAGCCTAGAGTCGAAAACATTCTGAACGAAATCTAGGCTCCGATTTGTATCGAAAGTAGAGCGAGGAAAAAGTTCCGCTCTAATCTTCGAGTGTCAGGCTGCTGGAGGTAGTAGGGTGGCTCGAATCGGGAAAGAGACATACTCGATATACAAATGAGATCTGACCGAGCACTGATATTGACAGATTTTTATTAAACGTACCTGCTCGTGTATGCCTACGAATTTCAATGATATCAGGAATGCTTTTCGATTGACTATTTTCTAATTTATCTATTATTATTATTTCGACGCATAACTTGTGGCAATGCCTCGGTATACCACAAGTATCTTGTGCTTTTTTTTGTACTTAGAGCCGTTCTTATATTCGAATTCTTTCACAATAAACAATCACTTCTCTTTGCTGAACCGATTACATCAATTTTTTCGACGTATATACTACACCATATATTCTTACAATCGAGAAACAAATATCTAGGTATTTAATTTAGGTGTCATAAGTATGTACCTAATCGCGTAGGAGGAGATCGAAGAGAAAACGAAATGAACAGAGGTAACTAGATGAAGGAGGAAATTGAACTATACCTGAATAATTATGAAACATTTAATGATATATACCTGCCATAGCATATATACCATATACTTGCAAATGCACAATTGAACTATTATGTATACCAGACCAGAAGTCGTACAAAAAGTAAAGAAAAAAAAAAACAAGTACTAAATCAAACAGATAATCAAACAGGCATTTCTAATGTTACCTATTTTAATCGGTATATAATACATACCTATAACTCCTCGGCGAATAGAAAAAATTCAATTTAATTACATATGTATAACGTGTAAATTATAAAATAATATGGATAATTATTATGTTACTGTAAAGTATAATCGGCGTACCTATTGATGAGTAAAAGAGGGAGGGAAGGAGAAGAAAGAAACGGGCGAAAACCCAACAAGAAAAGAGCGGGAAACCTCAGCTTTATTCGATGTCTAACATTACACGATATACATACATATATATATAAATATACACTAAATATCTATAGTCTCTATAATTATACTGCGTATTATTATGTACCTCATTATGAAACTTTTTCGACCAAAATGAAAATTAGCTTATGAATGGGGGTGTGGTTGATCTGATGCGAGAGCGAATGCGAACGTATATGTGAAATTATGTAAGTGTGCCAATATAATACTATACGGGAGACAATTCATTGAGCAAATGGTGATTCCGGATATGTACATAAATATATCAGAGTACATGCATATGAAGTATACATGCATACGGGATTAAGAATTTCGGAAAAACCAAAGTAGAAAACGTTGAAATAAAATATAAATATAGGTATACTGCATACATAGTATATATTCAGGGTGTCCGCGAAGTAAGTGCTTTTTTGAGGAGGTCAATTTTGACTTGGTACCCTGCCGTTGGAAATAGTGATCTCCGTTGCAGCTGCCGTAAGCTACAGGTCATTTGAGAAGTTGCGGCAGCACCTGCATGTAGGCAGCCAACTACACAGAGGCGCTCAGTGGGCGGTCGCAACACTTTGAAGTTCGTGAACCACAAAGACTACCTCGATGATCCACCTTCCACAAAATAGCACTCAGTTCGCGGTCACGCTGTATGTAGGTACTTATAAAAATGATGAGTCGATACACATATGTATATACATATATATAATATTTGTTCACATCTCTTGCCTGATATACCATATGAATATATATAAAATACTGTTATAACTGTTATTGTATCTAATACCTTACACTGAATATCTTTACGCAGTCTTGTTACATGCTTGGACTTTGATATTGACGTAAAATCGGTATACATTATCAATTATAAAAAATAAATTGATAAATAATCATCGTTCGGTATCACATTATATTATGTATTTAATTATGCACCTGGCTACTCGGGTATTATTATAATTTACCTGAGTGTTGAGAAAAAATCAGGCCTTACAATCTGCATTAGGTTTCATTATACTTACCTTATTCGAACTTATTTACTCATTTTTCGCCACCGTTTTCGACGATTTTTCTATCGCCTAGTCCTGATACATTGTGATTTCAGTATCATCGTCAACCGCGACATGATAGTTTCGATAATATAATAATACACCCGCGACGCTAGGGGTGCATGGAATAATTTTGAAACAAAATTCAAAAAATTTACACGCTAATTCGATGAATAAACTCGAGTTATTCAACAAAAAGAACAGAAATTCATGAAAATTGAATCGAACAAAACTGTATATATAGTATATACTATATAAAAGTTCGATTCCGATTCCAACGCGAAACTATATATTATAATAACGTATAACAATATATAATACTAAAAAATATCAATGATCTGAACAATATAATATAAATATATGATATACATTTAATATAATTAACTATCAACTATATTATACTAATTGTATTATCTACTATACATATATATACTATATTGATAATTGTATATTCGCATTTCACTGTATCGCACGCGCACTGTTATATCAATGGTATTTTGTAATTTCGAAAATTAATACATATTTATAAATGAAGATGGGAGAATTGAAATTTTAATAATAACAATAATTCTGCAGTACAAGTTGTTTCAGAAACAATCTGAAAATTCACACGATATTATTCATGTTCATTGAGAAATGGTTCATCGCTCTTGATAAGCACACAGAAAAATTCCCGAACAACCCGGCTATGACTGAAAACATTTTAATTTTATACTGTGCGAGTATGGAGCTCAATAATAAACGAGAGCAAATAATCGATTCTTACACTGGAATATATTACGGAATGTACCAAAATTACACATAATTCTTCGTCCTATCATTGCGTATGCTATAATTATACCTATATTATACATTATAATGTAAATAGTTTTACAGAAAAGAGAGAAACAAAAAACAAGGAATCGTTTTCAGTCACCATATTATGTATATAGGTACATATATATATATATATATATATATATGTATATACACCAATTTTTGCAATATCCTCTACCCATTGATATATATCTATATTATAAATAATAATATACTATCATATGTATATATATATATATGTATGTACAGATATATGGAAAGAAATTGCTGAATCTTTCGAAGCAAAGAAATATCGCGAAAAACCTATAATATACTAACATATGATTGAAAAAAAAAAAAAGAAAAAATAAGAAAATGGAACAAAAAAACACAACAAAAATGATAAAAAAAAAGAACCATGTGGAAGGTACTCATGATCTTTATGTTAGTACCTAACAATCGATTTACACGATATTATTACATACATACATGCAAAAGCAACTATGCGCCAAACTTGCGTGCCAAAATAATACGATGCTGTAGTATATATGTATAATTTATATGAAAGTTTGTGATATCGGGGGCAATTATCGCAAGAACAATGCAATGGCCTTAACTCCAAATTTGTCCAAGTATAATTGTTCTCCCTCTCGGCTACTATGCAGGTTTTGAAAATTGATAATGATAGAACGAAATATCGTATCGTACGCTAGTAAAACATGAAACGAGGAGAAGCTGTGTTCAATTTATTCACAATGATATAATCTGCCGATTGGATAAAAGTTCAATACTCACATATATAATATCATACATATTACAGGACGCGACGTGATAGGCTGAAGATTTTTGAAAATTGAAAAGAAAGAAATAAGTGGTGAAAAACTATACATTATGAAGTAGTATAATCAAAGTTGTCGCGTTCGAAATCTCTGAACGAAAAAATGTGACTTGAATTTATTTTGAGGAAAAAGTACGTACACCTACTCGTAACGTGTAGTATAACGTAAACGAAATGAATCATTGAATCTCGACACGCAAGTTTCGCATATTTGACTACCGCTGGGGTCCACTTATATATTTATTGATATTACCTATAATTATACTATAATATACATTTATACACGTAACCTGAGAAAAAAACACTTTACAACATACATAAATAAAATATATATATTATAAATAGATATAAGATATCTATAGCCGTGGTGAAATATATGTATTATGCGTAGGTAGGTACATATAATGCCAGTTATAGTACCTATGATACTTGAAGAATTTTAAATTGATAAATAAATATATTTACACAATATATATATATATACTGTACTTCTATACCTGTACTATTATACTGGCTATCATAATCGATATAGTACCGAGCTTTTCATTTGAAATTTAACATAAAATATTCATTTCTATACACTTTACATACACACGTAGGTACTATACCAAATTATATATATTACCTAAAATATGCATTTTTACGCCGATTGTGAAATTAACGTACATACAGTACTAGGTATTATATATAATTATGAACGTAAGAAAATATCATACACGCGTCTGGAAACCTGATATGATACACGAATCAATTCCTAACAATTATTTGAACCTCAATGTGTAAAATTCCAAAACTCTTGGTAGCTGGTAAAATTGTTACAGCGCCGGGGGCAGGGGGAGGGGGGGGGGGGGGGGGGGGGGGGGGGGGATATTCGAACAACCCTGGGGATTTTTCAATTCAAATTTTCATTGCACGAGATACGTGGGGTGACGTAAAGTTTGTGGCTGCTTGAAATGTTAGAAATTCTATAATTTATAATATTTATAAACGGATAAAAAATAGAGTACCAAATAGTAATGGGTCGAGATGAGTATCTGTATAATATAAATAAATGAGAACAGACATTGGACAGGCATACCTAGCCATATATCAGACAAATTGATCGATTATCTTTCTTAGTAATATTTAATCGTTATAACCGCAGATGCGAGCGAATTTTAAAGGAAAATGACAATTTTTCTTTCGTCATAAAAATACATAAATAAGAAATAAAACCAGACAAGATATATATATATAAATATATATATGTATATGTATATCAATATATATATATATATCATATTATATTATAAATTGTAAATAATATAATATGACACAAAGCACTGCAGCCATCTGTGAATATATTATATAAATATCATATAATATAATCTATACACATAGTACATACTCTTACTTTACGCGACAACTGACTATTAGCGTTAAACCTGTCGAGCCACGGCAATTATTATTGGTATTATTAAAACATCATGTGATTTATTATACTATCATTACATTCGTTGTGAGATTTGATGAGTAGGCACACCGTGGCTCGTGAACCTAGTTATGTCTATATACCTATACCATAGGTATACGTGTAATATCGTATCTTTTGAAACAAAATCACGTAATTTATAGTATTCTTCCAGAATTCTGTGAAACTAATTGTTCAAAAATTATAAGTACTTGAAGCTAGTGAGTCTTAAGCATATACCTGTAACCCATTAAATTCGTAAAATTGTTCAAA
Organism: Phymatocera aterrima; assembly: GCA_963170745.1. NCBI lineage: Eukaryota > Metazoa > Arthropoda > Insecta > Hymenoptera > Tenthredinidae > Phymatocera > Phymatocera aterrima. The sequence goes on from OY720663.1 coordinate 9,172,683, forward strand.
CTCCTGCAATTATTCATCGCGCTAGAGATATACACAATATAGTAGTTTGTTTCACATTTTTTTTCTTATTTCACTTTTACGTATACGCTGATATGTAATTTTCGGGATAATTGAACTGCGGCGTACAACAGTATAACAAATTATGAAATTTATTTTTCGTCGAATTTTCCAGACAGTTTTTCGTTTTCTTCTTTTTACCATTGTCATACATATTCAGCACTATTATTTTTCCGTTCAAATATACGATATACTTCAATATATTCAATGATCCGTACATTAACAATTAGTATAAGTATATGTTAAGAATAAAATCATATTGGATATAAAAGTTGAAAATAATGTATGTAAGTGTGGTAATGAAAAAAGTATTGTAACCCTATATGTGATTCTATATTGTAAAACTCTACAACTATTGTAACTTTCAGAGTTTAATAAAGCGTTTTCACTAACAGTAAAAAAAAAAGAAGAAAAACCGTTATCGATTTCTATCAATCGACCAATACCACAATCGTTTCTCTCGAATTGCAAATTTTTTTATTTTTTTTAAGGAGGAGGGCGCGAGTTTCTCTCCCACAGTAATTATCATCGGCAGATTTCTGTAAAAGCTCCGTTACCATCAGAGCGCGAATAATGTAGAGCGCGAAGCAATGGGAAAATTCGTGGAGCTTTTTAAAGTCGCGGATTACGATATTACCTTCTGAGCTGTAGGAGGGGCTGGGGGTGCATTTTTCGCGAAGCAGAAGGAGCTTCGTAAAATTCCAAGCACGAGGGTGCTTTTAAGCTCAAGTTTCAAAAATATCTACCAATCGCGTTTACTATCGTATTGAGAAATAACACCGACCATTCATAGGCCTCGAATTTCACCCCCGTGACCAGAGTCGGCCAATGAAAACAGAGAGGAAATTTCAAATCAACAAATCGGGGGTGTTTTCAGGGATGAACGACGGAGAGAGGAACGTGAGCTGTTTGCAAAACAACTTCATTCACCATTGCGCACGGGTTTGAGTACATACTACGACGAATAGTATACGCGGTGTGTTCGAGATTCATCGATAAAAATATTCGATGGGATGCAGTAATGTAATTTGAGGACTGGAATGCAAATATCATAAATTATATATACCTAAATGAGTATTATAACTAATTACTTAGACAGTAGAATGAATCACAAGATCTCCAGATATAAATGGATATACTGTTCATTTCATTGAGAGTAGACGCAATATTTATAACTATCGAATAAACCAGTTCGATTTTTAACGACAATCGATGCACCAATAAATCAGGTCCAGTTCGGTTATGAAACGCGTTTACGTTCGCGAATCGATTGAAATAGCTACTGGAAGTAGAATATAGAGTAATTACTGAAAACCAAGTCTCGGAAATTTGGTATCAGTTGAACTTGGCTCGTCCTGCAGAACAGAGAAGTTACGAGATCTTTGACGATAATTTCACCCCCGAACAGCTATATCATACCAAACTGATAGACGATTTTCGAACAGTACGAAGATAAATAAGAAGAAAATCTGTAAAACCTAGTATGTGCATGGTATTCGAACGTTGACGTCATTAGCTGCGACCAGATAAAAATCCACGCTTATCTATGCCTAAATCCATGTATATAGGTACGAGAGTAAACAAAATAACAAAAATTCTCCAAACCCCTGTCGCGACTGCACGCGCGGATATTATTCTCTAGAAGCTGATTACCGCGATTGTGGAATTATTCACGCTGACCACTATACATACCTGTATACAGGTATATATATATGAGAAGAACCGTGCGGACAAAAAAGCATGTATAGAATAATTTTGAGCCCAGTTTAGAAAAACGAGGAAGAAAAAAAATTGATCAGCGGGGATTGCAAAAGAAAGCCCGTTCTCTATTTTCTCTTTCAAATCTCCGCCAAAAATTCGCAGCCCCCTACATCCAATTCCAATTCTTGCAGGAAAAATAATCTCGTCCAACGTTACGGGTTGATGCAGGGTATACCTGTCAACGGGACTGCCCACCAGGTCCTGTATACCCAGGGATTCTCTCCTGCGTGTCGCGGGGGTGGTGCCCGCCCGACCCGTGGAAGGGGGATGAAGGTGTATCGACCGGAGCAGAAACCCCGTAGACCGTCGCGCTGCCACCCTCAGTTCTCGCGGGACCAGCATCCTGACAAAACGTCGAAGACTCATATACCGAGTGCGGTGCAACGCCGTGTAAAATCGTACACATAATAAACATTAGAAGAAATTTGAGTCCGAGATCAAATTCAAATTCAAATTCGAGTTCGAATCCGAATCGGCGGTTGAACGAATTTCAACTTTTGGACATATAAACTACATAAATCCTCACCGAGATCCGCCCCGTCCCCGAAGACTGAGGAATAATATATCCCCCCAAATCAGATATATATCTACTATTGCACCCAATTCTAAATCCCTTTTATATTCGCCGATTAATTACAACCGTTCGTCGATGCAGCAGTTAATGAGGCCGATTTAATTCATCCAGCAAGTTATACGCCAGCCTCAATCCAGAATTGAGGTTCAGTGAGGACAGAGTACAACCAGGGGAAGAATTTATACGGCATATTGTGTTCTAAAAATATTTTCTCGGGAACAGAAGATCTCCCGGAGCAGAGTAAGTAGCTTACGACAATTTGCCATGAGTAACCATGAATTGAACCGACTATCATCATTGTCTCGACGTATTATCGGTGATGAGGGATGCTTATAATAGACGTCCGTAAACTCGAAGAAATTATTCTCAAATCCGTGGCAGAATTAAATACGTTCCCTCTGCTTACACGAAACCGTAGTTTCCAACCCCCGACGGATAAAGCCTCGAAGCTCCTAAGCTGCGACGAAGAAGAAACGCTGACGAAGTTTTCACTCCTTGTTTTGTAAAATAACATTTTCCAAAGCGTAGGCGGTCTCGCAAAGATCCCCGACGCCCGCGCCGTCAAGCTGTCGCTGAAAAGGTCATCAGTCGTCGCGTCGGGACGCGGAGGCATAGGTATAGACGTAGACATCGGTGTAATACCTCCCGCCCGCACGTCGCGAGTTGTATGAATGAAGCCGTATTAATACACCAGCTAACGGAGATGTAGTTGTTGAACAAAACGGATGGATGTTTCGATACACACTCCGCCGCGATTATTTTCCGTTTTTTCAAATGTAAAATCGCCAAATTTGTACATTATTTTTCGAATTTCGAAAACTCTCATCCATAAATCTAGCTAGCAGTACATACGTGCATTCATACACACGTATGGCACATAGCCGCAGCTTTCGAGTGGCGAAATTATTTCCGAATTAAAACTATATAGGTATAAGGTATACACGTAACGTTTATCTCCGTATTCCCGAGCAGTCTAAAAAATCCCATGGCACATAAATATATCGCTATATTTCAAGTACTGGAGTGCAATGACCAGCGTCTAACATAGACCACATTACACACACAGGACAACGAGGAAAACTGTTGCAGCAGTACATAGGCACCTACTGTACGACAGCATAATATCGTCTGTGCAAATATTATCGCCGATGCAGCTTTGGAACGAAGCCAAATTCAATGCAGACTGTATTTCAGAGCTCCGAACGTTGTTAGGTATAGATCAGTTTAACGTAATTGCTTTCAAAACCGGGCGAAAAACGTGAATTTTTCCCAAAATTATTGCAGCTTCTTCGATTTTTATTTTTTTTCTCAAATCAAAATCGCCCCGATATCCTCTCATCGCTGTGAATGGCGATCACGAGGAAAAAAGGGATTTTGCAATGATACATGTATTATATGGCGATGGCCAATTTTTTTTTCTTCAATCTTTGCGTTATAGCATCAGCAGCGTTAATTAGTTGGACACTCTAATGGGAAATATGTAATAAACCAGACAAGGTTGAGTACTCATACTCCGAGGGACTAAATGCTCGTTAAAGCGTAGCTGCACCCTGGTGATTATAAGTACCGTGCCTCTGCTAATCTGCTTTTGGCTTTTACAAATAATGTATAATGCGTATACCTATAATATATAATTCTTTCAGTTCTCCAACTGGATACATACCATTCGATTGAATTATTATTATTCTGTTTCATTTTTGCATCAATTCTTTCGAAAGCTTTTTCAACTCACCAAGTCGACGATGCCGAAGTTTCTAACGTTGAAGCACCAAAAAAATCATGAACAATAATATCAGCTGTTTGCCAAAAATGCAATTTTTATCACGTTTTTCGATAAAAACAAATTCGCATGTCCGACGATGATCAGGATTCGCGATGTATCGCGAAGAGTGAATATGCGAATTTGTTTTTATCGAAAAATATCATGAAAAATTGTAGTTTTGGCAAACAGCTGACACTAGCTTTCGCCGATTCGATGATACGTTGGCAATTGAAGTTATGAACTTCGACCGTTACAAAATTGCGTCATTCTTACCCGTTATTTATAATTTATAAAATCGCGTGCAGCCTGGGGAGCGAGAAAAAAGTTTATTCAATACTCGCCACCATAAGAGGGGAGCGAGGGGGTCAAAGAGGTGAAACTTTCCACCTCAGGTGAACCACCTTTGTACATCGTGTCTACGATCGTATACCGTGGACACGATGCATGTCATGCGAAGGCTTTCAGCTTTCAGCTTCCAGATTTACATACATACCTACGTTTATAGGCGTTATAAAACACACGGGAGTATCAAATCTACAGCTATCGGTGCATGGCGGAGATATTTTCGATACCGTATCCCAATCCGAGGCAATGAAATTTGTCTCAAATTTGAATTCCCAAAAAACCGTCAAGCTGAGCAAGTGCCGTGCCCATAAGATTACATTATGGTTCAACGTTTATGTTTTCAGTATGAAGATATTTTCCACCATTCTCTGTGTATCATGTACAGCTGTATGATATCACGTGGAGGGGTAGAAATACTGATCGCCATTTCATTTCAATAGTCGTTTACGTGCGACAAGCGGCTCCTCCGCGATTTATTGCGGAAGGCGCGGGCGTCGCGGCGTAGGAGTTGGTCGATGAGGTAAACACGTAATCCTGTAGTACAGTGTATTCTATTATATTCCACTACGAATGCCCGAAGTGTGTATAGAATCGAGTATTGATATCCGAACGATCAAGCTTCGTACTCCTCTTCTTTCGTCCTTGTTTTTCCATTTTTTCACGTGCTTCTTCGTGTTTTTGTTTATGTATCACAGTACGATTTCATGCACTCGAAGTGAACAACGAGGCTGGTATGTACATAGGTACGTATTTGTACGAGGATTCATCTTCCCTCAATCTACGTCCCTCGCCTTATAAAAGCAGGAAGGTACGAAGGGGAACTTAGTACGAGCTACAAACGCTGTGATGTTCTCGATCCTTTCATCCCATTTTCTCGATGGGTCGACGTTTCCTCCTCTCATAGCGTCTTCGTTGCTTCTTTTGTTGATTTTGGATTTCTTTTCTCCGTTCTTCGCTCCATCCTCTTCCGCTCGTTTTCCGACACTTCAAGAATATGCATTTAAGTTGTAGACCCCGCGCCATGTGCCAGTTCGTAAGCTACACCGATCTTTATATACCATGCAGATAAATGCACACAGATGTATATAAATGTGTACATATGTATATATATACATATACCAAATATGCATGTAACTATAGGAGAGGTTTATTGCTTCGGACGGCATAAAGTGGAACACTGGCCTGGATTGCGGTGTCATGGCTCAATGTGCAACGACCGCAGTTCTGTTTTTCGATTCGGCGTAGGTACCAGTAGCTCCTGCAGAGAGCTCCCCCTCTCTTCCTCTCTCTCTCTTTCTCTCTTTCGATCCTACTTTCGAGCTTTCAAGTTTCGCCACCCCTCTTCCCTTTTCCGCCATATTCTCCCTATACATGGTCTCTCTCTATCTGTCAATTTTATTGGAACTCGGCCAAGTATTTCATACGGTGCACATTTCTTCCTTCACAATCCCAAAGATTAGATATAAGCGATTTCATACGACGCCACTTATCCCTCCTCACGGAAATTCGGCCTAAATATTTCCATCTCCAACATTTTTCCGAGCTGCATCGCTAAGATCCGGTAGAACAAATTTTCAGGGCGAATTCTCACCCGAAAATTTCGTCAACTCGATCATAAGTTCGGAAACAACTTTCGACAGCGATTCATTGGACGAATATATGTACGTCTAGAGAAGAAAAATCGTTAGCCTGGCAAAGTTATCAATCAATTTCAGGCCGGGAATTCACCGGGCTGGAAAAGAAGGGTTACTTTGCAGAAAACGTGAGAAAGAAAGACAGCGAAAATGAGTATTTGCTGTCCCTCTATACGTGCGGATACAGGAAAAATTAACACCATTACGCAGATACATGTATATACATTGTATACACACGAACCGGCTACGAGTTATGCAATGAATAGTGTGGAAGTATATAGTTTCTCGCTCGTTCGATAGCCAACCGGGTTGCAGTGGTCGTCGGCCCCGGTATCGTATCTAGGCCAACACCCTCTGCCCTCCTCTTCGCCCTCGCAAACCTCGATTTTGCGCCCCTTTGCAGCTGCTTTATATATTTCCCTATGCACAGCGGAGTATGGCATAGCACGGCGCAACAAACTCTCCATCCCTATGGCAGACGGCTCGCGGTTCGCAATTGGAGTTTTTCGTGCCGCAGGATTAGAAGAACCTGGAGAAGTTGCAGGTTTTAGAATAAATCCTGAAAAAGCAGAGTTTTCCGCCGATCGGGTATCATGAAAAAGGATAATAAAGCCATTCGAAGATCTCGGAGGAGAATGAGCGGCCTGCGCGATACGAAGGTCTGGAAAGTTCGTTTTTCCGTATAAACAAACGAATTCTCGCAAATTCTCGCTTCCCACGGAGAAACTGAATGTTGGGTACGAGCAACAGTGGCTGGCGAGATATCAGCACATAGGCATTTGAGTCGGACGGCCCATTATAAGCAGCCTCAATTAGACTATGCACCTGTCCGCTAGTTTACTTACACCTATAACAATTCAGGCATTTTGCATATCTTAATATTGATCGAACAAAACTCCTATAGGATATGTAGATGCAGGGTGTACAGGTGTACGTACCTATCTATCTAAAACGCCAGCCCAACTAGGCTACGTCTACACTAACTTGGGTACGTTTATCTCAACGTAGTAATCGTATGTAGGTACCGTTAACGAGCGTAAAGATTGTGGTGACTGAGAGTTGGTATAACGATTTGCTCGTTGAATTGGAGATTGAAGAAACCGGCTCGCGAATCGAGATTGCATGAAAAACAAAGCGAATGAAACCAGCTTCGAGAAACATCCCCCTGACTTTGGTGATGTTCAGCACCTATGCGGATCCAATAGAAGATGGTGAACCTGGAATTGGATTGTTGTGCAGGTCGCTTGAATTCACCAAGCACATTTTCGTCCCCAGCTAAATTTCGCTAGTTCGCGAACGACCACCCGAAGTTTTCGTTCCTGTCTCCAGCTTTACGACGAATTTCTTTTCCCTTCTCCTGTTTTGTATATTTTCTTGCACCAAGTGGGCAAGGATCGATGCAGAAAGTATCAGCTGGAGCGATTTTGATCTCGGTTTTTCACCTTTTTTCCGAATTTTTAATCACCATTCTCTTGAATTTTCTGAAACCATACGTTTCGCTCGTGCATGTTTCTATGCTCGATGGCGAGCAGAGGAGAAAGCTGTCGGAGATATTTATATACTTTATTTCATGCCACTAGGTATATATACATGTAATCCGGAGCTTCGATCCGATATTATAGATCGGTGAAAATGTAGTTCCGAAGTGTTCAGTCTGCGAATTCCACTCACCGAGGCTTATGTTCTGTCGGGAAATAAATTGGAATCCTCTCATGAAACATGCGGAGGCTTTTCTTCAAAGCTTATTACATGTATCTATATGTATAATACTTAAGTTTTCTGTGCAAATTTCCAAAAGCACCGTCACGCACTTTCAGAAATAAAATCTTTGTATACGTACCAGCTCCCTGACAAACCGAGCTAATTATAGCAATACCCTACGTGTACGGATCAAATGAATTATTCCAAGATTATTTCAATTAATTCCATTGATTCCGCAGTCGAGGCACGGACTAACCTGTTGATTACGTCTCCCTACTACAGACGGGTATAGGTACATGAGTATGTACGTACCCTCTGAAACGATAATTACGTAACAGTGGTAAAATTGGCACGACCGTATACATCAGAGGAATATTATTATGGCACGCGAATTGTGCGTAATCCACAAAATGCGTCGACGCAGTTCATCGGCTAGATATTATTCATCGCATCTTTGAACGGGAGAAATTAATTACGATCGAAGAAATTGAGGCTGGGTGGCGAATTAGGGACTTAGGAGGAATTCTATCAACACGGGATTGAGATGTGAATTTGTTATCATTGCAATTTGCAGAGATGAAAAAAGAATGACCATAAGATGAGGAGTGACATTCTGATTTTGTATTTTCAGAATGATTACGGCATTGCCAGTGCCCTCGGTAAAAGTATTCCACAAAACATACTATCAAGAAAAATGTCCGAGAATTGGAAGCAGCCAGCCCGGAAGTCCCCTTACGGAAAGTGAAGCCGTTTTAGCACTACTCGATAAAGAACCACCGGAATATTATTTTTGTGGAAAGGTGAGTGAAAATCTGATCCATCAATTAATTATCATTACTCAAAGTGAAAGACAAATGAAATCGTGGTCAAGACGCCATTGAAGACCCATTATTAATTGCGATGTTACCCACCTCGGAAACCCGATTAGCAGCCACTGCGGCACCAGCCGAGCAATCGGACCGAGACTTTGGAGATTGATGCAGTATTTTGGCAGAAAGTGGTCGAGTATTTTATCTCTCTAAAATTACGAGAAAATTCGAGAAAAGTTTCTCGAAAATCTCCGAATCGTAGGTTAGGTATGGTTGGATTGACAAAATTTTGAACTTTTCTGAGGTCCTTCCGAGATTTCGGAGAGCGACGAAATACTCAGCCACTTGCTGCCAGAGTACTGCATCAATCCCCAAAGTTTCATTACAAACTGTTACGCCGTGTTGGAGCGATTGCAAATCGTGTTTTCGAGGTGGTCTCTAGCAGCGCCATACATGATTGAATATGAATTGATAAAATCGTAGATTGAGACATTGTATTTCCAACTTTCCTGAACACGATTCGTATCGAGTGCAACCGTCAACCAACGAAGTCTATGGGATAATTCAATGGTGCAAAAATATCCAACGCAATTATGGGAACAACAAAACGAAAATCCTGGCTATTCAATCGGAATTGTTGTATCATAAATAACCTACAGCCAAAGACGAAGGCCGAGATCATATTTTTCTAGTTATTTCTATATCTAGATTCTATATTTCTTTATTTATATATTTAGAAATAATAGCTACTTTCTTTCGACAGTTTCGGCGGCATTTTATCCGACACTGACCATACCTCTGGCCAACTATTATTATATCTACAGTAGCTATAGCTATAGTATTATGCATGTGCATACCAGATATTCTACCTAGATATCATTTGCGCTTGGGAATAAAGATCGACGAATTTGGGTCGAAAAAAATCAAGTGGACGTTATAGACGGACATTCGGATTTCACTCTGTCACGTGGCTCATCCTCAGTGGCTTGGAAAGAATATAAATAAATATACCTATAACATACCTCAAGGAAGCCCCAAAAATCCTATCCTAGATCTTTATAGCGCGGTACCTACATAAATCAAATTACCAATTAACAGACGAGACATTCCAAAACCAAGAAGATTACAGTTGGATCGAAAGTTGATTTTTTTTCTTCTCAGATTTGATCCAACGATCGTTTCCGAAATTTTCGAAAACTCATGCATCGACAAATAGAAAGAAGAAAAAAATTGTCCCAAGAAATGTCTATAGAAAATACAAATTTCGTCGTAAACGCGATTTTATGGGGGGAAAAAAAAAAAACGGAAATCGATAGGAGCACGCGAAAACTGCAACGTGGCGTGTCGTATTCATAAATATGTATAATCAGCTTATTTCACCCACGGCGCGGCAGTTCGTGATGCGTTAATTTTCTCGAAACTGACGCGTCACGAAAGTTTCTCCGAACCTTTTCGCCTCACCTCCGCCCCCATGAAACCTTCGATCGATATACCTAAATGGTGAACAGTTTCTGTACGAAGTTAGGAACAAATTCTCTCACAACTATACGTATATACTATAGTATGTACGCGTATATATACAATCTCACAACCGTGGATTCAACGGATAACTCTTGTGCCGCGTGCGTCACGCTTATTTTTCGACCGAAACATTATCCTTGAGCTACTGCGCCGTTACAACTATACCGATATCTGATTGCTAGTGAAATCTTTGTCTGCAGGAAGTACCGTATCTACACGTATAGGAATATTAGAGGCTAGAACGCAATTCTCCAAACATCGGCGGTCCAAATTTTTATGTTTTTTTCTTCAATCAGGATGAATGAAAAATATGGAAAATTTCAGTGCAGCATAGGACATCGGATTGTGTACGTGTATTACATGTATCATCGATTCCTTCGACAAAATGGAGGGGAGGAGACGAGGGAAGAAACAATTGATCAATGATTAACTAAATAAATAAATGAACGAATTTCAGGTGAACTCTCTGCACGTTGTCGTCGGCTCTTTACTCCTCGGTGCCGTAGTCCTGGTCGTAGGTCTTGTGCAATTGGCTCCGGGCGCCGAAGCGGCACAAAATTCAGCAGCCCTGATCGCAGCAGGCTGTGGTCTCCTGGTTGGTGGAGTACTTTTAGCCCCCTTGAGAGCCTTGTGCATCAGACGACAAAAGGCTGCTCACAAAGACGGTGCCTATCAACGCAGCGTCACTAGCATAGACATGCTCTTGGCCCAGCACAGGTGCGGTGCTATACATACATAGACGTAGAAATGCGGCCTACCTAATATAAGAGAGAAAATTCAACGATCAACGATCGGTCTCAAATTCGTTTTATCAAACTTCACAATAATTCAAATATCGATAAAAAATAGATACAAAAATTAGACAATCCTACGCGCATTTTGCACAATTTATCTTCGTAAACTGATAACTATAGCGTATTATGTTTATACGTTCATTTATTCCCAGAGATTTTACGGTTCTGACGCCCGATGAACTGGAAGATTTGGTTGGACGACCGACCGCTGCTTTGGAGAGCAAAATTCGTAAACAGGGCCACAACACCTAGGCCCCGGTGGTATCGACTGAATCATCAAAAAGCATAACACCCTCATCGCCAAACCAACCCCTGTCGTCGTCGTCGTCACCACCGCCACTACCACGACCCAAAATCACACACGTCGTAAACGCGATGCGGTACACACACTCGCACGATATGCGTAAACATAGTCTAGTCTAGTGACGACGATGACAGTAGGATAATTCCCTCATCGAACTTTTCCGTTCTACTATATTGCACGGTATACCGCAATCGTATAACTGGTAAGAAATTTTTCGTTCGGTGTTGTTTCTATGTGCAATTTTTTGATTTTTTTTTTTTAATTTCTCTTCGTTTTTTTTCTCCAAATTCGACGTTTTTCGCTTTTGTTTTTTTCAATTTTGTCGCTCATTCATTTTTTTTCTACGCAAAATGAGAGAGGAATTTGCGGCTGACGAGCTGCGGTCGAGATATACGTTGTATACATACTCTAGAATTCGTGCAGACGGACAAAAAATGTGGTGCTGCAGAAATATTACGTTTGAACAGAATTTGAGAAATTCGCGCGTCTAATAATGAAAACTTTTTCTCCCGTCACCCAATCCAAAATCGATTAATTCTGCCGGCACTATATGGGCAACAGCTCATATAGAACCATATGTATATTATGTATGTGCAATAGTGGATAGGAGATACCGTTATTATCAATTTTCACAGCTTGGTCGACTGCAATCGCGACCGCGAGCCGCGGGTGAGTAGAAAATAATTAGACTTTAAACTAAAAATACGATCAGAATCATAATATAATGCAGTTAATTATGATAATATTGAATATAATAATGATAATGATAATTTAGGATCATATTACAATATAGGTACCTATATACAATACACACATATATATATATATATATATATATTCATATTTATTAATTTTAGTCGAAGCAGATTTTCTAATATTGAATTTAATTACGAACATAATACATAATATATAGTATATATATTACAGTATGTGTGAGATATAGAACGAATACGCATATACATATGTATATATAACAGGTACTACATAGATCCCATTGAACATTTATTTATTGTATTTTTTTTCAACTATTTTATCAATATAGTATTCCAGTCGATTGCCGAAAAGTACTAGGTCGACGAGGGAAGTGTTTGTCGTTTATAAAAGCGTTTCGTCGGTTTTTTTTCAGATTTTTACAAAATTCTCCACGTCTAATATTAATACAGGAATCGTTGTTGCCAAAATCGCTGGTCGATTTTATCATACCTGTACGGGTAGGCACAACCTACATTATCATGAGTTCGTTTTTGATTTACTTCGATGATTTTTCCTTTCCAACAACCAGTTAAATGATTATACTTGAATAGCATAGATATTTATTGACAAAGTTATAGCAAATTTATTTCATTCGACTTTCTATATCAGGTAGCTATATACGCATGTAACGACGACTATTGATTAACATAGATATTTATCGGATAAAAGTATAATACCTTGAATTTATTCCAATATTTTTATTAACTTCGTCGTAAAATTCTATCCCCCAAACTAGACGATCGAAAATCTAGAGCAAGAAAAGTTCGTTGATTTTAGGATAGAAATCGAATAATAATAATAGTGGGTCTCTGAAAAAAAAAAGAAAAAATATAATATTTCGCATTATTATGTTACTATACTACACATAGTTATATAGTTTCATATTAATTAGCTGGATATATACTTGATATTATTGAATATATACCCGCGCACGCACATATCTCTACGTCTGTCACTATTTTCGAACAAAAAAAGAAAGAAAAAAAAAAATACAAAATACAAAAAAAAAAAAAAGTTAAATAAAAAAATCAACAAGGGGATAAATTTATCGAAAATTTTCCAAATTAGAAAAAGTAATTAGGAAGAAAGGGAGAACGGAAGACGAAGAGAAAAAGGAAAATACACACACAGAATATATATTCTTCCCTAAAATTGTATTAAAACGTCGGAGTTTCGGATTGGCCAAACTGTATAGCTGCCAAAAAAAAAAAAAAAAAGAAAAAGAGTGAAATGAAATTTATATATACCTACATATGATGATTTGACAAAAATATGTATCGCCTATGGGGATACAGGTGTGTATTATACACACCGTTTTCGAAAAAGCTAATTGTAATACAAAAATTTACTTCTAAAATTATATACTATAGATATAGATACGTTACGATATCACATGCGTATATTGTGTGTGTATAGAAAATTTTGCAAAATTGTCATCGACTGATGAAAAAAAATGAGTATATCTAAATACATATATACATGGTAGACGTATGTATAAACATACCTACATGTATTCAAAATCTGAAGAAAATTTAAACGAATTGACGTTGATTATTGATTATTAATTATTAATTGTATATTAAAACTCGATGAAAGTATTATCATTGTCAGGTGTGTTATTTAAAGATCATTTTTCAACAACGACGTATCATTACATGAAAAATGATAAGAAATGAAAAAAATGGACAATTGAAAACCAGATAAAAAAAAAATTGAAAATAATTATGAACGAAAGAATTGAAAGGATAATAAAACACACGGGGTCATACTACTTGTAATTTTAACAGTTTACGAATATAGGATAATATAATTCGTACTATACATTACATACTATATGAATATATAAATAATTTATAGTATATAAGCGTGATTGTTTTAACGAGAAATGTGATAAAACGCCTATTATTATCATTATTATTACTGTTATTATCGTTTACTAATTCCTATCCTTCGCTCGAATTTAGATTCCTTTTGTTTAACAAACGAGTCGGAAAAGCTCCCTATAAGGACACGATACTAATCAATATCTCAACTCATAGCGGTACAGAAAATTTTGTTCACCGGACGGAATATTTTATCGGCAACATCGGATGTTTCAAAAATAATCAATGAAATACATATTTCGAAAATATTTTCACGAACAATCTGGTTCGTAATATTGCTGAAATATAGATTCCGGAGATATTTCTGCATTTGAAATTCTTCGGAAAGTACAATTACAGGTATGATCCTTCGTTCGGAATTTACAACGATAATCCAAACCTGATACTTCTGGCTACATATTTCGGCAATATTTCAACCGAACGTTCACCATGTAATACATATTTCCGAAATATGTCTGAATCATTCTGCAGTGCTGTACGGGGGTATACCTACTAATGTAAATAATAATATCAATTATCGTACGAAAGTAAACGATAATCTGCAGTAAATTACCGTGCAGAATAATATGACACAGAAATTCAAACAGAAGCAAAAAATGAAACCGAAAGATGAAAATTAAAAATATTATAGTAATTTGCAGAAACGGAATTATTCATACTCAAATATATATACTATGTATAGAAGAGCTTGCAGGACACACGTATATATATACCTATGGAGCGTAGGAGTGTCTTCATTATTGCATTATTATTGTTATTATTATGATTATTCTACTATGATCCGTTTATATTATATAAATTTCTATATAAATGAACTCATTTATTTATTGTATACTATAAGCATAGAAACATAATAAATGATAAACAAAAAACATCTTATATAATAGTACGTATACATGCATTGTAAGAGATAACATGCTTCAAACAAGAAACATAAAATCGATGTTAGTCATAGCTGTAGTAAATTATTACAAGAACTACCAGTATGCGCTCGTCACGATTAGAATCATTGCGTTATAGATTAAACGAACCAGCGGGGAATCATTTGATACTTACCTACGTGAACTATTTACAGGCGAATCGATTGTTGCAGGAAACTGTCATGGACAAATCAAATTGCAATTATTTGAAAATCATTATGATATGATAATTATATTAATTGTTTTTCGGATTTCATTTATTCGTTTATTCATATTGTTCGTTTCTCAAACCTAGACCGGAAAAAGGAACGTAAAATACAAATTTTTAACTATTCAATGTACCTACGAACATTTTGAAACCGTTAATTTTCTCTTTGAGAATAATTGGGACATAGAATGGAAATCGGAATTCTGTAATATTTTGTTGAATTTTTGTTCCCCGATTCTGCTGTTGCCTACACTTTTTCATTTTTTCTACCAGAGAAAAAAACATGAGTGTAATAATTATTGTCGCGCAATTATTGTTGGTGTAACGCGTGATTTGTTGCCACCGCATCGCACAGGAAGTAAACTACGCTACTCCGTGCATCACATAAATGGCAAATATTTGTTCAACAGTCCATCATGACACCAGAGTATACCTTATAATAATGATACCTGTAGGAGAAATCGATTATTGATTTAATAATGTGTAGCGATAGGCACACACCTACGCGGTGACGTTACTTGCTTAGCGTGGAAGGTTGATAATTCGTCAGTATCGCGGTGAGTAGGTACATTGTATATTTTCTACGACGCTTCGGCCAACTATTTTCGTGGAAAATTTTGCGACTTTCGTTTCCGAGTTCGAACGTGGGTTTCTCCTGTAAATGGTCCGCCCAGGTCAGCCGAAAGATCGGATGTAGGTAAAATATTTAAATTCGAACCAATTTTCACGTTGTGTGCTATGCATATACATATAGCTGTATAAATATGATAAAATACCGTAAATCATACACCATATACAACATTGAATTAAACAGATATTAAAATTATTCAAAGACGCCTTTTATCAGATCATGATCGAAACATGCAACAAAGAGAAGAACGAAAAGATTATTGAGATCATATATTATTATATTAAATACCCTAGCATAATAAATTCATTATAATTAGTACCTATATACTATGCGATGCTCGTATATCATGGTATATAGTGTATACATATACCTATAGTAGATCCTCGATGTGATTTTTAGATATGATAATGGATAACATGTCACAATATAGAATAATAATGCCACATTGTTGGTATAACTGCATAAATCCTATATATATATATACACATACATATACTATATGATAGATTATTATACCTATAATAATAAGTCATTCAAACGCACACATTTAGCTTTTAACGGTAATTATCATGGTGCTCTATGAAACACAAAGTCATTCTTAATTAATAAACCTAATAATTCATTTATGTCTGTCATATAGCTATTAACGCTCCACAATTAATATTATACCGTAGCTGTATAGATTCTCATCTATGTCCGTGTATATCCCGATACGTCACGGAATTCAAATTCGACCAAAGAAACCAAAATTAACGAATGATTTTTCCAAATTATTCTCTCATCAATACAGAGTTGCAGCTTGTGAGCTTTCATTAAAATAGGCAGCCGCGACGACGATGACGAAGGTTTATCGGAAAGTACGAAACTATTGCTCGGTTGGAATTAACTATAATAATTATTAATAATATGAATTATCTAACGTACATAATATTGTACTTGATCATGAAAGTGAAATATCTCTAGCGGGGGACCAAAATCAGTTTATTATTTCCATATCGGGAATTCAGGATTAGATATAATGATTCATACAAAACTTATACGTTTTACAAAACATTACAAAATTTGTAATATTTATGAATTTGATCTGCAAAAATTATGAAACATGTGTACCTAATTACATCTTTTCGAATTTCGAGATTTTTACCTTTTTTTTCTTTCTTCTAATTGGCAAAATGAAAACCATTAATAAATTTCAAACATCATAGAACACCATTATACCTTCCGAGCCGTGTAATATATTATACTAAATATTATAATACCTACGTAATAGAATATAGACGATATGGTGAGAGTTTGTAATGCCAAATGAAGTTGAAAACAAAAACAAAAAAACTGGATAGAAATATTGATAAGAATCGAAACATACGTACCCTGTGGTAAAATTACACGGGCCGATAAAGAAATTCACAAACTTTTTGAACTTATGATATAACATTGTAAAATCCATTATAATAGATTTTAAGCTCCCCCCCCCCCCCCCCCCCCCCCCTTCCTTCTACTCGCTAATTGAATAATAGCGGCCCCATACCGCTATTTAGCATAATTGAGATAGGAATATGAAAGATAAAATCCGTAGATATACATATAAAAATGATACAAGTAGGTATGTACATACCTGGCAATTAAGAGTACCAACAAAGTGATCGTTATACAATTTTATCATCGATATAAGTGATAGATTTTTTCAAAATTTCATGCAGGTAGGTTATTGAATCGAATGTAGAGTAAAATTTGTCGAAGAGCTATGCAATTGATTAAACCAAAATATGAAAATAAATTGAAAAAAAACCGGCACACGACGCAAACCCATTTTTTCAATATAGGTATACGTGTACTATGTATGTATTTTCAACGACAGGCATACATCAAAAAATTCATCACGTGTTTTTGATGATTTTTTTTACTCCGAAAAGGAGTTTCTCGGATAAATATTACATACATACATGTATACAGGTATACGGAAGAATAAGAGCACCATGAAAAATGGCAGAAGAATCAAATCGTAGTAAAAAAAAAAAGAATAATCGATACAACTTTTTTGTCGCTATACAGTCGCAATAATTGTTCGTCGTACAAAAGAATAATGGGTTTGCGACTAGGTTCATGGGGTTTGGAAAATAGAAAGTTTCTTTTCTCCAAATTACGTATCACGAAAATTTGCAACAGCTATATATACGCATGATGCTCGGTACCTAAATCGTTCTATGAAAATGCGCCGACGTTGATCGAAAGTTGGCAATATTGGGTTTGAAATTGAAACGAACCTACGAAAAGTGTATCAGGATTTTTCATATAAATTATGACGGAAAAAAAGGAAAGAAAGAGAAGATCCCTGAAACCTCCCCCCCCCCCCCCCCTCCGACCCTCAAATCTGTTACAAAATTCGGATGGTATAGATACACTATTTGTGTAATCCGAAAAATCTTCTTGTTGTAAATATACAGAGTGAGTCAACTGAAAATCCGAGACTGAGAGGAGCTCAGTTGATAAATCGGGACCTATACCTACCCCTCAGCCAATCTGGCGAATGTTCAGTGCATACGTCGAGGATCAGTCATGAGTATTGATATAGAAGTATGATTCGGGATCTACGTGTGGGTAACCACTGTTAATGAGAAACAATAATGAAGATATGACAAGACAAGAAAGACGGTAGCACAAAATGTAAACAATTAGGTTTGACTTGGTATATGAAAATCATGTTCACTCATAGCCCTAGCATAGTTAACATAGTTTATAGTTATGAATAGGCTCGTCATACATACTCCTTGACGTATATAATACTAAACATTCACCAGATTGGCTGAGGGGGAGGGCCTGATTCTTCTTTCATTCCCGGAGTTTCCATTGACTCACCCTGTATACTACGATTATATTGGCGAATTAAGCGAAATAATTATTGTTCGTATTATTATCATTAATAATAAACTTGAATGATCGAAGCGGCGTGATTATGAAATAACTTTTGATAGTAATATAAAACGCTTGTTTAATTACTTGATTGTTCTCTCATTATGCAGTATATCTATCTACGATTATACTATGTATACATATATATGAAAGCATATGAAACGTATGTATGTAACGTGACAGATATGCTATAATATCAAATATGATACAATAATTACTAAAAGTGATTATAAAAAGGAATTGATGATGGATGATATTGTGTGTGCTGAATATGCTGAGTTTTCAAAATTATGAAATAAAACCAAACGAGAAAAAAATCAAAGAAAGTCTTCGATTTCAATCGCGATATAATATAATAAATATATCCAAAAAATCTGATTAATAATCATAGATTTACCATGTAAAGAAAAAAAAACTTCGATTGATTTCTATTATAATGTATTAACTTATTGGTAATGAAGAAAGTTTATTGATATATAATTATTATTACATAATTAAATTAAGTATAGGTGATATATAAATTAATTATTAAAATACAATATGTGAAAAAAAAGAAAATAAGAAAGAATGAAAAATTATTTCTTCGTCGCTTGAAATTGTGTTTTCCGTATATTTTGTATAACCCGTTATATACATAATACATAATTGAACCTATACATGTATACTGATATCAATGAATAATTGCGATCGATTAATATACGTACATACAATGCTACAAATAATAATTTTCAAAATAATATTCCAGCGATGTCATTTTTATTGTACGCACAAAAAAAATTTTTGGTAGATATCTTACGATCCGTGAAAAGATATTGTGTAATGAACAGATTGGCACGAAAAAAAGAGAGAGAGGAAGAGAAAAGCAATGGAAACTCGACCGACTTCCACGTCCTTTGTTTCATAAAATGTTATTGAAAATAGAAAGAAAAAAGTGATGGAACCAGAGTTTTTCTGTCAAAATTCTTAGCGAGTTATAAAATTTCAATACAATAAATTCATTCAAATGTAAAAATAAAGAGGAAATCTTTGAGATACACGTCTGCGTTTCCCTTTATGGGATGGAGAAAACGACAGAGTACTGAGGGAATGCATTTAGCTTGAAAAAAGGGAAGAACTTGGAAGATCCTTGATGATGTACTACATACGTACCCACCGCTATTCAAAAGTTCCTATTGCCTTTATACGAAGCTGAAACCTACGTAATGCGACAGGGAGGGGTATCGCTCTCGAGTTCAATAGGAGCCCTTATTGTTCTAAATTCTTGATACTTGACCCTGCCCTCGATTTGAGAGCCTGCAGCACACAGTAAGTAGTTACAACCTATACACTTCGCTAGACTCTAGAGATGGACGGAGTCTGCCTTTCGTACTTTGTACATGGAAAGGTAAGAATCGTCAAGGCCGACAACGAAGTCCTGGTTTCACGGTGCAGCTTTGCCCAAGGCTTTTTCAGCCACTCGTGTTCTGACAAGCTTTCGAGCCTCCAGCACTGTTCCTTCGTGCTTATAGTATACCTACTCAGGTACTTTAGTACAGGTTCATATTTAAGCCCTGACGCACGGCTGCAGCCCGCATTTACGATCGATACGCTCTTAGCTGATCTTTCATCGAAACCGATTATAAGTACCGAGTCGTATTTGAAATAAGTACCACCGAACCGACGATGTCATCGTATTTTCGGGCACGGAGATATAATAATACGACCTATTGATTGCAGAAAAAATTAGCGAGAAAAACAGAGGAAATCGAAAAACGGAAATGGATTGAAAATGAGAATCTCGAGTATTCCATAAACGGTGGAAAAACAAAATTCCTTGTTATTCGCTATTTTGAATTCGCAGTAGTACAATCAACGAACTAGATACCTGTATCATGGGATTTGAGAAACAGTACCCTTACTCTTTCTATTTTAACGTTATTGAGTGTAGTCCCACATATTGCGTATCGCCATTTGCAATAGGGATTATAAAATTTGTTGAACAAAATTTGTCAACGAAAAATCTTCTCAAATGTTTACGATCCACGTTTATTCCTCGCCGTTGGACGCTGTAGCCTTGTTATTGTCATTGTCCACGTGGCTGTGCATTTGTCGTTGGGGATTCAAATATGACATGAAAGATCACGAGGTAAGGATGATCGATCAATACCATAGATATCAATGTATGAATTTTTGGAGTAAGAAGAACGAAAAAATATCAATGGAATGAAAAAATCACCGCGATCGGTGAATCCCGAAGTTCGAATAATTTCAAAAAATATACATAGTAGGTATTGATCCTTGAAATCAGAGAAGAATGCGGAGATTTCGAAAATTTGGTAAAAAAACGAAACCAACACGTTATGTTTGGCGTCCGAAATTCATATTTGATTGATGCAAACGAAAACCACAAATGAGAGAAGAGAAAGAGAAAACTATTGACAAGGCCGATGTTTCTCCTTTTTCTAGATCGTCTATCATCTGGTGATATACTTCTTCGTTATAACGCTCTTGAACATGTTCTTTCTCGGGCACTTACAGTTCACCTGCGATAAGTCGATTAACTTGTTACCTCCGAAATGAAAAACTGAAGAAAAAAATGGATAAATAGTAAATGAAACGAGCAAAAAATTAGCAAAAGCAATTCGTAAACAGAAACTGTTTGAATCGACGCGGCGGCGAATACGCTTCCAGAATTCGCCGTCAATGTCGCTCGCTTCCACGAACTGCCCGAAAAGCGGTCTGCTGCTTCGACGAAAACTGAAGCTTGAGAGCATTGAGAATTTCGCTATTTACGCTGATATTTTCATGACGAATTCCGCTCGCTTGAGAGAATTATAATACTGGAAAAAGAAGACTTCGTTTCGAGGTATAGAGCCTAGAATATTCTTGCTTGTTATCTATAGTCATCACTTTCGCCTTGCTCCGGGAGCTAACAATAACTAGGCTTCCTAACCTAAAAAACCGATGAGAATTATTTTCCTCGGCTATGATTGTTGCTCTTTGATTTTCGGTCATTAATTTTCACGTTTACTGATTACTGATTGCTGATTACGATTTCCAGATGGGTATCCGACACGCCGCGTTCATTGCTAGAACGGTTTTCGTTCGTGAGAATAACCTAGAAGAAGCCTGCGGTATATTGAATAGAATAATGGGTCGAGAAGGATTTTTCGATCAGTATAGACGTATGAGATATTACGAAAAACCATTCCAGACTAGACGGCGTGTTAATTTTGAAAAATGTAAAGCCATTTACAACGAAGATATGGATCGCAAAATTCGATTCGTTATGCGTAAAAATAGGGAAGAACCATTCCCAGGATGCTGTTAATAAAAATTCAATTTTCCCGCATTTTCTTCTTTCTGTATCCGTTAATTGAAATACTTCAATAAATTTTCCGTCGTCGAGATATGCGAGACACATCCTACTCTGTAAATAAATAATTATTATTACGTACGATATTATAATGCGGCAGAAATACCCTCGTAGCTAAATAATAAAGAAATCCCCCAAAAAATTATATATTCGGTGGTCATGAATTCCCCCAAAAAATCTAAAATCCGCATATTTTCCTCGCGGGGCATAAATTGGTGAGTTATATGCCCGTGTGTGAATTTTACCCAACGGAAGAAAAGCAGATATTTTGCTCTCGTTTCAATAATGGATTCAAAATTTGATTGAGAGTAATTGATATCTTTCATTCTTTTTTATATCGAGTTATCGCTCACAATCAGTTATGCGAAGATAACGGCGGTATATGTAAAAGATCTCTATTACCGACCTAATTTGAACCTCCACCGATCTAAGCTGCCCTCTATAATGCGTGGAAGGAACTGGTTGGTTCAAAATGTCACCGCTAGATGGAAATTGTAACGACTGAAGATTGAATTTGAAAATTGATGTTCTTATACCTAGCATGAATTCGTGAAGACGAAGTGCAGCTATCAGCGACCGTCCGCACGCATAGCTATGAGGAAAACGTTTTCTAAATACTCCTTCGCCATTCTGCACTCCCTTAATTTGTAATTTCTGTACATTCATGAGGGAGAAGAGGAGAAGGATGAATCGTTAAAACGAAATGATTAAATTTCGATATATTTTGTAATTAATTCACTTTTGTCCATGAAGTAGATAAAACTTCGTTACATGAATTTTTCATATTTGCTGATTTCCGATTGTCCAGCTTCAGGAATCAGACGACTCATGTATTATAGATAATATGCAGACGTTCACTATTATAATCGACGAACCTAATTAGAACCGTATAAAGGCTAGCGCAGTATTTATACCAGATCAGTCATTAGCTGATTACCTCTATAGGGTATATAATGTATTTCGATTGATGAATCGGGAACGATTTATTCCAGCGGTATCAAATAGAACCCGGATGTGGAGACACAATAGTTCCATTTCATATGAATGCTTCACCCACATTTCGAATCGACAGTGGAAGTTTTACATTCAAATTTTACAGCAGAAAGAACTAATCATTTTTTGCTGTATGCATACCGCGGTACGATGTGTTTGTCATTTTTTTCGCTGCAGATATTCGCGTCGGAAAATTAACGAAAGAACAGGATATTAAATTTACGACGAAATGCTTCATTCGAAGTGTGACATGATTAGGTAAATGTTCCGAACAATTTTAGCCGCAAACAAAATACCGATATTCGTAATTGAAAAACCTGGCTTTTTGCGGATTGTAATACATTACCTGCCCGCCTATTTCAATTTCGCCAAAAAGGTGAATTTCAATTTTGCTGGAAACTGTCTTTCTCTTTCAACCTACTTCCGTGAACTCCGAAGCTTTACGCACGTTCGATATACAATGCGCTTCTATTCTCTTGGCAATCTTTCTGCGAGCTTGATAAAAATTGAATATATGTATAGCTACTATGAAAGCTCCGCTGCGGTAGTAGAGGACATGCCAAGTCCGGTTCTCAAGGATTCGCGTTCCGCAGGACCAGAGCTTGAATAACAGCAATAACAATCTTCAGAGAAGGCCGGCCCTGGTTTTATATCACCACCCCTAGGCGACCCAATTTCGTTGTCTCACAATCCGATGGCTAATTAGATGTCCATCTACCTCATCCCACCCGCGGCTATTCCTTTTGCTAGGTAAATTTTTCTCTCCATTTCTTCGTTACGCGAGATCAAAAAATATACCTACAGCCCCGAATCGATCCAACGATCGTTTTGAATACTGGACCTGAGATACAGGAAAAGAGAACATGCTCTGCAAGATTTACATTGAGATGTAAACGTGAGCGAAAAAATTGCGAAAATTCATCGTCCTGGAATAGAATCTGAAATTTCGAATTCCAAAGTAAGCTAATTTTTCTGCGATAATACCCAAAGGAAAAGGAAAACAAAAATGGAAATCATCAGTTTACGTTTCAGCGTTTGGGATCTGCGCGCACCATATATACTTCCAAGGGGAGACTAGATGTCCGAAAGTTTCCAAATACGAATCTGCGTGTGGTGTACACGCAAAGTGTCGGGGATCTGATTGGTCGGTCGAAGGTCATCCTGGGTCGATACTCACAAGCGTCATCGCCGACAAGGTCCTTTATATCTCCTAGGAAACGAGTATGATATGTATATATAAGTTTGGAGTCTGCATGTTTTTGTGTGTATGCACGTATGTACATGCATATAGTAGCTCGATTACATCAAGTCATAACCGTGACAAGGTCCACTCGTGTCTCATTACACCAAGTGAATAGATTTTGGTCACTCCGATTACTTTATCCGACGATTCCTAGGAGTAAACTCGAAAGTAAAAGCGATCGGAAACAATGGGCGCTCCATCCGTAGGGTTTCTATAAAACAAAACCCTGAACCTTGAACCCATTCATAGTTTGATACTTGCACAGCTTCTGAGATCCTGAGGTCCCGAGGTCCTGAATGTTCCTCGAGTTCGGGATTCCGTAGCAGCTAGTTTACTTGGAAACACGAGTAGGAAGTCTAACCAAAGTCTTAGGCTTAGTCCTTTGGTTCCTACAACTTTCTAGTTTCTATCATTGACGCCGTCTCATGCTCGTAGCTAACTACCCCTCACCGCACGCGGTCGTAGTCTACGACGGGAAATTACCACGTACCGCGCCAAGTTCACGACCGTACACATATGTGGGTGGATATAAGTTCCACAAGCTAGATACACATATTATGCGATGGAATTTTGTCCACGGTAATAACGATAATAATAATGATAGTAATAACTATATCGTGCCATCGAATATCAATTGGATGTGCACACTGTATAGGAATACGTATGTCAATCGGAACAGTTTTGTTTCCTTCATTTTCTGAGGCAGTGCATAATACGTGTTATATGATACATTATATCATGCCAATAACGGGCATACACACACCTATGTACATACAATCAGTAGCCATACTTTCATTAGACCTAATCTCGAAGGTGAGTATATTTTTGCATTCTACTGCAGAAGCGGGTCTTCAGCATTCACGCAACATACACAACCACGCACACACGCCAAGTGAATGAATTAAAGATGAGAGTTAGGTAGGTATAGATAAGGTGAGGTAAGCTAAGATAAGGTATAACAAGGCTTGTATATAGCGAAATGGCATGGTCGGTGACCTCGGTTCCTCGGCACTACGTCGTCGTCGTCGTCGTTGTCGTATCTCCTCTTCTTTCTTTTCTCCGCGGTTGCAGTATAAGTATGTATCGTAGGTACACCTGGCTACAATATACGAACCTCGAAGGTTTGCAAAAAGGACGTACACAGCGGTCGGTATATGAGTACGGTCTAGGAAGAAGAATATTTAAAATGTAAAACCCCAGGTGTTCCACCGCGCCACCGGAATACACCCATGAGCAAAGGGGATAGAGCTCTTTCATTGGCGGGATTTCAAGTACGATATTGTACACGCAAAAAGTTTTTGTTGTTCGTATCTTTCGACCCTAAAATGAAGGCTGCTAGGTCGGTACAGCAGGCGTATACTTTCCACGGTTTCTTGCCAGCGGAATTATTTCGCGGTTTCCATAAATTCTCTCGAAAAAAGAAACGAGGGAGAGCGAAATGGAAAGAAGAAGGAAAAGAACGAGATTCGCTGTACGTACATATATCGCCAAGTATACTACATAGATATGAAGGTATGTATATGATGACAGATACCAAAAGTCATTTCAAGCTTATTACATCAGCGTTTAGTACAAACTGGTGTTGGCTTGTATGGAAGCTTGAAAGACTCCGGTGGGGGGGGGGGGGGGGGGGGGGGATGGAGTTTTTGAAATCTTCAGAGCGTGACATGGAAACGACCCGCGAGATTAACGCTCAGCGTCAAACAACCCTTAAGGTACCCGAAGATATGTGTGTGCGTACGTCTTACCTGCATCTATCTGCTCTCTGGCTTAGTCAAGCCTGGCACGAGACTTCCATACGTCATTATAGGCATAGTAGGTATATATAGAAAGATCGAAAGATTGAAAGATACATGTGACCGTGCAGTGATGCGTACCTGTGTACGTAAATTACACATGCATGTATATACTGCCTATAAATGAAAGGACCGTGAGGTTGAGGCAGTCACGAACCGGAAGTCGATGTTCAGGTCCCGAGCGTTCCCGTTTGGTACCTACTTCCGGTATATCTATATATTACGGGTTCAACCCACGTAAAGTTTCTATTAATCGATTTTTCATCGCCATATCAGTTCCCTTTGTCTTCGACGTCGTTCAGCGATATATGTATGATTGCGCGATGCATGTAAGAAAACGCCCCGAAATTCGATTCGTGAATTGAAAATGGTCCCTGGAATAATTAAGTTATAGGTGAGTAGCATAGAAGATCGACTCTAGTTATACTCATCATTACGGAACTTACCCCTACGATGTAATGAAATATACGTCGAAGTCGAACCACCCTGTGGCTCACCGGGAATTACGATTCGTGTGAAAGTTTCCGTATACTCGAATTTGCGAAACACTACATCGAGGGCATGGAAATAATGAAAAACAAAAAATCATTTTTTGGGGCCATTGACAGGATGAAGGAGGACATCATAAGTCGATCAAACCGGCTGTTCCAGCTATCCTGTACCTATCCTTGAAAGTGTATATCGATATATAGAGTATAAACTATAGAGAGAATCGCTTGGTCATCGTCAGCTCGATTTAATCACGAGTTCCTCTATGGCCCGCCTATCCGCAGGCTTCGACGGTCAATAATTACTAATTTTACAACCCTGAATTAGGCCATCCCTTTATTTTCGATCTGCGGTGTACCAATTCATTATCCCTCAATAATTTTGGTCTTTTTTCTCTTTCTAGGTATACATATATAGCTAGCTTTACGCTCTGTCTGCCAACCCATCCCGCTGAAACGTGTATTTTGTGTGCAGGAGGCATTTTGGCGAACGACAGGATACGAAGAGAAAGGGTAAGGAAAAAAGAAACGCGTTTTGGAGATACTCAATTGATAACTCGTCGCAAGCACCGCTCTATCGCTTCGTATAGTGCATACATATACATGCGCGAAACAATTTCGAAGATAATCATGAATCTCGTCTACTTTCGGACTCATTAGACGAAAATTACGATTGTACGTCCAACCACGTAGAATGTACATACGTGGCATATTAATATAATTACGCATAAACGTTCGAAAAGTGACGCCTGCGGACGCGGGCTAGTTCATTATATTGTTGATAAGATTAATCAACAATATATCGCTCGCGTTTGAACTTCGATTGCATTCATTCGTGCGTATACGTACACATACTATTTGTCAATTACCAGTTTCGCAGTCTCGATTGCGATTCATGGAGAACCGATGACCTATTGAATTCCATAACAATCCGCGGCTCGTGGGCTCGATCTACACCGTATCACGTGTGTTGTACAGAGTGGCCAAGAATTGACGCCGGAATTTTTGGCGGGATATTTTTTGTCAAACACGGGATCGAAATTTCCTCAATAATTTGTTTTCCAGAATGTATATATTCGTGATTGTTACCGTCGATCGGAGATCAGCCCGATCGAACGCGTTCTATGGACGGGTGCCTGTCGATGGTGGATTACGAGCTAATTGTAAGAAACGACAGGGGCGCACAACGGCGGCGAACGCCGCGACTCACCGACACTACTCCCGTACATTTGGAAAACAATAGCTTGGGAATTTTTCATCCCGTTTCCAAATCCAAAATAGCCCGTTAAAAATCTTCGCGTTAAGTTCAGGTGCTGAAAAGCGGCGGTTGCATCGATATAGGAATTACAAACTGAACACAAATTGGCGCCACTCTTCCTCTCTCTCTCTCTCTCTCCCTCTCTCTCTCTCTCTCTCTTTCTCTCTCTCTCGCGGAACCTCTTTCTCTCCGATAGTCATAATGACAATAATAATAAGAGCGGTGATATACGGTGTAATATATATAAGGTGCAGCAGCGCAAAGACGCCGGGGATTTATGCGAAGCGCGAGCTAGGAAGGTGCGGATGAGAAGAATTGAGGGTTTAATAAAGAGATATAAACCAAGAGGAGTCGGGTGGCCGGTGGGAGGAGAGACGACGGGTTACGCGGCGGGAAAAGGTGTAAGGGAGTATAAGCGCGGGCACCCGCGGCTAGGCTGCGGAGATATCAAAAAACTTTTGAAACAATATTTTTTTATCTCACTCCAGTTTACGAAGTGTCTAGATTTTAGAACGAGCTGCAAAAAGAACTGCCAGCTACGAGCGCAGTTCTTGCCTCCCAAGAAAGTTCATACGGGGTGACTCGCGAGGAATGTAAATACCATTTTATATTAGGTGTGTGGACTAACTCATACTATGAAATACCGAACATGTGCCTATAGTAGAGTAACCTTTTGCTTTTCGTTGTGTTACTGCATTAGGAGGTACCTAGGTGTATGCGAATTCGATTGAAAATATAGAATAGGGAAACAACTATTAATCGGGCCAATCGTGATTTGGTATACCTACACAAAGGATGGGATATAAACGATAAAAATTGTTAAAATATTTTCGAGATACTGAAAAGATGTTTTGCCAGTAGACGTGATTCCGAATTTTTCGCTTCACGAAAAATGTCATGTTCTCGTTCATCGCCCGTACAACTTATGACGAAATTGGATTCTTAAGGGGCATCCTACGCCGGAAAATTCGAAAATAGTATTTTCTCTATTTTTTGCATTTTCTTGCAGTTCGGGGTCGTGAAAATGTGTCCATAAAATATTACGGCGAAATGCGTGAAACTACGACAGTTATAGAGGTTTAATTTCAACTCGTCGTTACAGCGAATCGTACAGAGTTACGAGGCTTAAGTTTATAACTTTGAGGCAACACTCTCGGTGAAGAAATAATTCCATCCGATACGAGTTTTCGGGATATTGTTGATGGGCTAACGCTGTAAACTTCAGCCTCGTGCAGTCGAGTTAACCACAAGTAGGCACAGCTATGGGTCGATATTTTAATACATGTTATACTATATAATAACTCGAGTGTTCAGTGCATGTAATGAGAAGCAATTGTGTAAACACGTCACAATATCTTTCGATGAAACTCTGTGTAAACTGTAAATCGACTCATTCAGAGGGAATAAAAAAAAACTCGTACGATGTACAGATACAACATCGTACGATCTTTTTACCTGCGGAGGTATATCAGCGATGTATTGGTATACCCGATCATCCGATAAATCGCGCGATGTCTACGCGCGTGAAGCGTAGTATATACTACAGTATACGTGTGTACATGAATATACATTATATGTATGCGGATTTCGCTGTTAAAATCACCACGCGATCGAACGACAGGAAATCGCATCATTTATGTGTTGAAAGAACATCGGCCACTTGCATGCAATGTATACATATAGTATGTACCTATGTATGTATGTACATATATACATATATTCGATATTCACTAATCGGGTATACTATAGATCATGGCAATGGATCAGCACCGCGTAGAGGTACTTGTATAGATGAATCAATCGAAAGCTGAAAAAACCGAAGAGAATTGAATAAAATAGCTCGAAAGCTCCGAGAAAGTATGAGGAGAAAGAAAATATGAGGAGGGTTAAACGTGCAGAACCTAGGATAAGGTTCAAGGCATATCTGTAGGCGTATACGCCTACTCCTATCTAAGTGACTTTTACATATGTGCTTATATATATGCATGTACATAGTACGATGTAGGCAGTGGTAGCTGGGATCCGGGAGCCAGGCAATTCGTTCAGCACAAGTTTGTCGATTCGAACTTACGTTTACGAGGGTATATTCAAGAACGGTAGGTAAAACGTTCTAGCATTGCAGGTTAAACTTGTGAGTGAGGGGTTGAACATTTTGTTTCACCTCCGATATATACCTGTACATAGGCATTATATCCTACCACGTAGATGTAGGTATCTAATCGAGAAGACGTATACCTACAGAGAGGTTAGCTAGTCTCATTATACTGACTGCAATCAGCAAATAGGTACCTCATACTTAATCATCGTTATTATTCTCCCTCAAATTTCTCAACTTGTACCTGAATTATACTACTCCCGCACCTACGTTAACGTAACGAAGTAAAATCGTGAGTCTTGGATGTAGTTAAACTGCAGCTATATATAGCATACACATACCTGTACCTACGTATAATGCATACATGTATCATATATTTCCATTATTACAGCAGGCGCGCTAGGCGTATGAAATTTTCAATAGTTTTGTGGCGACAGCGTAGGTACGCCTGCTCATTACATAATTTAATGCATATGATAATGTATGCGTGTACGTATATTGTGTAACGGAGGTGAAAGGATGAGATATGACATCGATATGCGACTGCAATAGTATAACAAGAGCGGCTACAGTACAGCTCCGCAAGGATATGATGTATATACATAGATACACTTCAGCCGAACCATCTGAGCTGAAAATCTCGAATCACGGAAACGCGACTAGTTTGACTCATGGACGCAGATAATTGTTATAGAATATATATATATATATATTCTGGCCGCGGTAAGACTTCCAGAAATCCACCATTCGGAAGGAAGATTTGTGCAACTGCCTACTGTCGGATCAAAAAGGTTTGGCGGTTCAGTTTGAGTGATTATAACTTCTAAAAAAAAAATGTTAGAGGGTAAATTCAAAAACGTGCGTGAAGCGTAGAGTTTTCTGCGTTCAACGATTATTCACGGGTTTCGGTGCAAAAATCGTGCGAACCGATATGGTCTCCGAAGTGTTAAAAAACGTAGTTTTTTCGGGGTACGTTGCCGTAGGTCAACTTTATATCGTCACTGTTCGTCTAAAAGAAGCGTTAAAAATCTGAAAAAATTCACAGTTATTCCCTGAACATTATCAAACGTCGTGGCATTCGAAATTTTGAAAAATATCAAAAAATCTGGACGCCGGGTGCAAAAGAGTCCAATGTCGTGATTTCGGAAACGACTGGGAACAGGTGACACCGAGCTAGCTTAAAATTTTCGTTAAAATATACACTATTTGATTCTGTAATCACTTTTTGATTTGCGATACTGAGCCGACAGTAATAGACGTCGATAATTTTTTGAATTTACTACGGGCAATGTATGTGCGAGCCGCGATATTCGTCACTGCATTTTCCCCTTCACGCCTCCGCCGCGTCAATTGTTTTTCAATCGTCTTCTACGTCGACCGCGAGTAACGATTGAGGCGGTGGACGCGCGGAGGGGAAAATGCAGTAACGAATATTGTGGCTCGCACATACATTGCCCGTAGTAAATTCAAAAAATTATCGACGTCTATTACTGTCGGCTCAGTATCGCAAATCAAAAAGTGATTACGGAATCAAATAGTGTATATTTTAACGAAAATTTTAAGCTAGCTCGGTGTCACCTGTTCCCAGTCATTACCGAAATCGCGAAATTGGACTTTTTTGCACCCGGCGTCCAGGTTTTTAAATATTTTCCAAAATTTCAAAAGCCATGACGTTTGATAATGTTCAGGGAATACCTACGAATTTTTTCAGATTTTTAACGCTTCTGTTAGACGAACAGTGACAATATAAACTTGACCTACGGCAACGTACCCCGAAAAAACTACGTTTTTCAACCCTTCGGAGAACATATCGGTTCGCACGATTTTTGTACGGAAACCCGTAAATAATTGTTGAACGCAGAAAACTCTACGCTTCCCGCACGATTTTGGATTTACGCTCTAACATTTTTTTTTTAGAAGTTATGATCACTCAAACTGAACCGCCAAACCATTTTGATCCGACAGTAGTCCTAAGGCACCGTTTTATCGATTCAAGGATTATGGCAGATTTACGCTGTTGCGGGAATACAGGCGCGTTCAAATCAAATTAACGGGGTTTTCCATGTGCCTCACATATTTACGACAATACATATACCAGAAATTCAAGGGGATTGCCAGTGCGTGAAATTTGGCAAAATTGAGAAATATAATCGAAGTATTTCTCCCAATTTCTTCCTTCGATTTCGATTCACTCGCAGCAGCCGAGTCTCGGGAACGAAGAGACCGAAACAAAATTAATTCAGTTGTCTGTTTTGTTCTCGTTTTTTTTCTTTCGAGTTTGTTGATTACAAAACTGAGGTAAAATTCAATCGGCTTCTTCGGTGGTTCGGAACTTTGGAAAATCGTCTTGTACCTCTCATTGCGAGGAATCATTCGACATAAGAAAGCCGAAGTTCTTCTCAGAGTTATTCGTCGGCACACGAACTCATGCGGATTCATTATCCGGACTGTTTGCCCTGACTGATAATGTCCGGAGTAGAAATGTCAGGTGAAGGTGGTCCCATATGCCATGTACCATGCAATAAAGGCAGAAGAATAATGCTAAAACTCGGATAATTAGTCGTGAGAATTACGTAGACACTGTCTGCAGCCTCACCCATGAATCGCAATACTTATAAATTACGTGAAAGAAAGAATTTACCGCAGTTGGTACAGACTGAAGTATAATATGCCTTGGAAAGCGATCCAACGATCAATTATCAAACGAATCTTCCCCGTTAATAATTCGACTGAACAGGAAAAATAAAATTGATAGGTATGGGCCTAACCATAACTGTAAGAGTTGAATTATGTGTCGACCAACGTTTTACTCCTCGTAAAGTGCGTCTCGCCAATTTTACGGGCGATTATGTACATACACTCGTATATCGGGTATAGTACAGCGAACGGGTGATGTGACTTCGGTCAAAGAAGCGTTAAAAAACGAAATTATGGGGTAGTACGTTGTTTAATTAGGGCTTTTCGGGATGAGTTCTCAATCCAGATCGCCGCGTCAACGTCGCGATGCGTACTAGTTTGTAGGCTCGTAATACGATGCCGTTAATTGTACCCAGAAATGGAAATGCGGCTCAATTCGTGTGATTAATTTCCACAAATGAACTCGCGAGCTCAGCCGACACGGGAGACTCCCATTTTCGGATGAGGAATTAAACACCTCGTGAAATTGAGATGGATGCAATTTCACGATGGACATTTTTTAGAGTATGTAACTGCATATTAGGTATTTTCATTCGTAATTATTCATCTTTGTGCACCGAGACAGACATCGTCGTGGATACATGTATACACGTGGCGCATAAAAATGAATGATTATACCAAGAAGAATACCCGATTGGGCAAATTGATTGATTTTTTATTGTCGGAAATCGTGAAGAATGATGATAATATGGAATAAAATTCATCGTGGACGGAGCTAGAAAAATCGTGAATCGTGTTACCGTAATTTAATGAATTTTACTTCTTTTTCTATCTCATCGTAAGTCATTCATAAATTTAAGCCGCGTGTCCCGCGTTGTATGCACCTGGTAGGTACTACGTATAAGCGAAAAAAAAAGCCGACAATAATATTAGCGGATACCTATATACGTTATAACGCGCTGGGGTTCCGGTTCTCAGAAACGAACACAAAAGCTGCAGAGTCGGTGGACGCCCGGGCGGCGTGAAAGAGGCAAGAGAAAAAAACGGAAGAAAAAAAAGATCAGCGTAAATACATTACCTATGTATGTACTCTATAAATACTTACGATAGTCGGCATAGGGGAGAGAAGAAAAGAAAGGATTAAGGAAGAAAAAAAAGGAAGGGAAAAAAACGGACAAAGAAAAGAATACAATGAGGAGCTAAACGTTCTGGCTTAAGTAGTGTCCGGTATATCTGTATATGGACTAATGCAATTCTCGGTATACCGACTACTTACCGAATGAACTAATACCTCCGTGTCAATGAACCGCGGTGTGTATCTTCGATCGTAATAAGTGTGTACACCTGACCTATGCTATTCAAACTAATACATATATTTAAACTGTGGTTTGGCTTTGAAATTTTATAGGATAAATAAGACGTATCCGAGGACGCAGGAGCTTGACGATTGACCCTGAGAAATCTGTGTCAATGCCAAGCAAATAAATGTTGTAGTATAACGTGGAAGAGAAGTTTTTTTACTTTGGAACAGGACGCCTGCGGATTTTTAACGACCGATAGGTATCCATAAAATTTGTGAAAAATGTGCTCGCACAATTCATTTATTTATACAGAGTGACCCGGGATCGACGCCGAGATTCTTTGTTAAAATCGGAGATCGTAGATCTGCATCCAATTTTTTTCAAAAAAATGCATAAATTTCCTGTTGCGGTCGATCGAAGATTAGCCGACGACTCGCGTTCTATGAACGGGCTCTTGTCCACAATATGTGTGATACAAGCGAAGAAACCAAGGGGACGTAACCGAGCGCGCGACACAGTGACACTACTCCCGTTCACGGTACGCGCGTTATTGGTTAATCTTCAATGAACCATAACGAAAAGTCAAGGGCCTGTAATCAGCACTCGCCTACTGTCGGATCAAAAAGGTTTGGCGGTTCAGTTTGAGTGATCATAACTTCTAAAAAAAAAATGTTAGAGCGTAAATTCAAAATCGTGCGTAAAGCGTAGAGTTTTCTGCGTTTAACAATTATTTACGGGTTTCGGTACAAAAATCGTGCGAACCGATATGTTCTCCGAAGGGTTGAAAAACGTAGTTTTTTCGGGGTACGTTGCCGTAGGCCAACTTTATATTGTCACTGTTCGTCTAACAGAAGCGTTAAAAATCTGAAAAAATTCGTAGTTATTCCCTGAACATTATCAAACGTCATGGCTTTTGAAATTTTGGAAAATATTGAAAAACCTGGACGCCGGGTGCAAAAAAGTCCAATGTCGCGATTTCGGTAACGACTGGGAACAGGTGACACCGAGCTGGCTCAAAATTTTCATTAAAATATACACTATTTGATTCTGTAATCACTTTTTGATTTGCAATACTGAGCCTCCAGTAATAGACGTCGATAATTTTTTGAATTTGCTACGGGCAATGTATATGCGAGCCGCAATATTCGTTACTGCATTTTCCCCTCCGCGCGTCCACCGCCTCAATTGTTACTCGCGGTCGACGTAGAAGACGATTGAAAAACAACTGATGCGGCGGAGGCGTGAAGGGGAAAATGCAGTGACGAATATCGCGGCTCGCACATACATTGCCTGTAGTAAATTCAAAAAATTATCGACGTCTATTACTGTCGGCTCAGTATCGCAAATCAAAAAGTGATTATAGAATCAAATAGTGTATATTTTAACGAAAATTTTAAGCTAGCTCGGTGTCACCTGTTCCCAGTCGTTTCCGAAATCACGACATTGGACTTTTTTGCACCCGGCGTCCAGATTTTTTGATATTTTTCAAAATTTCGAATGCCACGACGTTTGATAATGTTCAGGGAATAACTGTGAATTTTTTCAGATTTTTAACGCTTCTTTTAGACGAACAGTGACGATATAAAGTTGGCCTACGGCAACGTACCCCGAAAAAACTACGTTTTTTAACACTTCGGAGACCATATCGGTTCGCACAATTTTTTCACCGAAGCCCGTGAATAATCGTTGAACGCAGAAAACTCTACGCTTTACGCACGTTTTTGAATTTACCCTCTCACATTTTTTTTTCAGAAGTTATAATCACTCAAACTGAACCGCCAAACCTTTTTGATCCGACAGTAGGTATATATTTTGTCCGCTCCATTTTACATACACATATCTAACAATCCAGGGAATTCGGAATTGCGCTCGTTATCTCAGAGTTGTATACCGATATCGGTGTGCATGCCTATACGTACCGTACGGAAGCGAATGTCTGTTCGCCAAAAAGCAGATCACCTCAAAGAAGCAAAGGCTAAAGGCTAAAGGCTGCGTATGACAATCGTTCGCGGGTATGAAAAGCAATGAGATATGCTAGAGCGTTAGAGGAAGAGAGAGAGAGAGAGAGACAGAGAGGAAGAGTAGGATCGATGGATAGTATGCCAAACCTACGGATGGAGAGGGAACAGGACAGCAAGTGGCGCCGTGTGTTTTACAGACTACAGTTATACAGACTATACCTAAACGAAGCCAGACAGGATCGTACGATTCTTACGTAACGAGATATACTGTGTATACGTATTCATTTCTGTTTCGCGTCCATATACTACGCTTGCTATAGGTATTCATGAGTGCTATGTATAACTATGACGATACGCGGCATTGCGTGGGAGTCAGCCGAAATTCGGTACAAATTGCTAGATAGGTATGCATGTATGTAGATACCTATCGCGTTTTTGCATATCATTCTATTCCATCGTTGTATGACTAGAATGACTGGTGTCTGGCCATCCGATTGCGCGGTTTTATGGTACCATGTTGGAATTTGGATAAGCGAAAATGAGTCTACGAATAATTTCTACAAATTTTGGGAAAAATCAGAACGCTCGGTTAGTTTCTCATGAGAAATCGTTGTTTTTCTTCATAGTTTGATCAACTGAAACAGCGATTTTTCCGAAAAATAATACAGCTCTAAACTTTTGTGAAGATGAAAACTACAGAAATCCACAATCTTTCATCACGATGCACGAAAGAAGTCTACGATTTTGTTTCTCGTCGAAAACTATGAAATTTTCCGATACCATAAACATTCGCAGGAATTCGTATAGGAGCAGAAATATGTGTCGATACGTAATGCGTACCTGTGTAAAATTCACTCGAAATCTTACCTACATAAATATGTGTTAAGTGCACGAACGTGTAAGCGTAGTATATAGTCTGATCACGCGATATTATACACATTCCCGCTACGGCGCCAAATTATAAAACAGTTTCCGTCCATTAATTGTTATTCTAGAATCTGGCTGAATGAAGAAGAGCCACGTGTGTATATAGGTATACATTCCTACATACCTAAGTACCTACTTCTGCCTTTATACCTCCGAAGCCATAAGTGTACACCTACTGATCCACCTAACCTCGGATTGTTATAACACATCGTTCATAATGTTATTGGAACAGGTGCGAGAATGATGATCCTTTTATATCAGACTGGCGAACAACCATCCGTCGGCCCTCAGCTGTTTCGGATGGTATTCGAAATTTTGCAAAATCTGACGCTCTCGGAAGAAAGTAGTAAAAATGCGGCCTGTATTGGTATTCGAAAGAGAAGGAGTCACAAAAATCTGCCGTGTATTGATCTCCGGGGTTTGCCTCGCGATCGCGAGATCGTCAGGTTTTGCAAGATTCCGAATAACTCCAATCGGAACGTGTATAAAAGCGATCGATTTTTCGGTAGTTTGATATACACATTTCTTCGATTGAATTTTCACCCCGGCTCAAATTTTGAGCGAAAAACTAGTTATACCGCGGCCTGTACTTCGTAACCTACACAGGCATTCGTCATACGTATTGCCCGATTCTTGCAGTTTTCCTGTTTTCTTGTACTCTTCATCGCTGTTTCATCGTACCAGTTTCGAAATAATTGCTCCTGAATTTCACGCTCAACGCTCGTATAGATTGAAAAGTTTCACAAAATGGATATCCCTGTACGCATGCATAGCTACGATACTGTAATAATTATACGGAATTATAATATTTTCGAAATACAAATTATAACCTGGATAACTGATCTTGAACCCGCGTTTGTGAGGTCACCGTTAGAATCGAATGGCTTTTATATCTGTATATCTTGTTGGCCTCGGCCGACCGGATAAACTTTGTTCAAACTCGGAAAGTACCGGATTCAAACGAGGCATACGAAGTTACGCCGCGAATCGTTCGTCTATAGGCGCCGCCCGTTTGTCCTGGAGAATCAACTACAGGATGACATTACTCCCCGTACATCCTCATAAATTCTTTCAGCATCGTATAAGTTATCATATATGATACATTCACGATTTTTTACTTGATCGTTGATTGAAATTTTATTGAAATCTCGTAGATATACCGATAGATATATAGCGAAGGCTACGTCCGATGTCGACCAGGCATCCAATAGAATTTTCCATATTCGGTTCATCCGTGTTGACGGGAATTATCTTTTCAAATATTTATTCTGTGATATCATTTCTACACAGCTATCCTCGTGTACTGGTACGGATCTAAATTTTCGAAGAGCGTTTTTAATGATGTTTCAATCCCCGATAGCTCGATTTCTGTACTAAACAGATCATTAATTCATGAACATGGCGGAGTGAGGACCGACCTGTTAGCAACGAATGGAGGAAAACATCTGACCGGAAAAGTCTCGCCGTAGAAAGACTCACTGAAAAAATCTCAACGGCATGAATTTCACATGAAAAATTCAGTCGCTAAATTTTGGAATATCGGAATCGTGTCTAGAGAACTCTACGTGCGCACATACGCCTGTATCTACAAATATATTATTTGTACATTCCGATGACGGATTCCATTCCGGCGACGAGTCACGATCCAACAAATTTCGAAAATCGATCCAGTACTCGGGATGCTCACGTGCCCCGGGATGTAACGAAGAACTATCACTCACGGGC
This sequence comes from Phymatocera aterrima, assembly GCA_963170745.1. Taxonomy (NCBI): domain Eukaryota; kingdom Metazoa; phylum Arthropoda; class Insecta; order Hymenoptera; family Tenthredinidae; genus Phymatocera; species Phymatocera aterrima. The sequence continues at coordinate 9,211,029 of OY720663.1, forward strand.
AGACGGCTGGGGGGGGGGGGGGGGGGGGGGCAGATATTGGTAGCGAAAATATTGGGGATCCTGAAACCGACTGAATTAAGCGCTGCCCCCGAAACCCTGCCACCGAAGTGTCAAAAAATTACGTGGAAAACTTTGTTTCATGACAGTCAGAAAAGAGGAACGAATGATACGTGTATAAATCTGATGCATGAAATAATATCGTCGCCGCAATCTCGGCGATTGTTGGGAGCTCTGTGCGGTTTGCCCGGAAAGAGAAGGACAATCGTCCAGCCTCGCCAAAGTTATGCAATTGCTGTATCACCTGCGGCGAAAATTTTGTAAAGTTCGGGATCGTGTTTGGGGAAATCAGTCGATATGCCTATTTCGTTCGATTCGACGGCGAATCTACATCCGAGCTTTCCGGCACAATCCTGGCGATTGTTCAATTTTTAGATATGGTAATCGGTGAGATTTTCTATAGTGGGATACTTTTCGGATGAGATTTTTCCCGGATTCCGTATAATATATCATTCGGAAGGTATAATAGATCATGCGTGTATGTGTAACCGAGTTATCGGGGCGATAAACTCATCTCGCGCTATCTGAGTGACGCCATAATGCACCACAAATGAGTAATAGACATAATAAATACATTATAGAATGCAGTAGACTAAAAAATGTGTCAATGTCAGCGCGGAAGTGCACTCGCTCAAGGAAAGCTTACAATCTCGTTGTATAAAGTCATAAAATATGTAAACCACGAGTATGATAAACACAACTTCGACCCTCGGAGCTCTTGTTTCACTATTTTCCTCCTCTTCGTTTTTCTTCGTTTATTTCTGTATTATTCTTCCATTTCTGTAATCGTCATCGGCGCGAGTCTTTCGTGATCTCTATCTGTCGTGATGCGATTTCCGTGAATGACGCGTTCATTCAGAATAATATGAAAGAAGTGTAACGAACTCTGCGTGGATCCGTCAGTCGAGTCGCGCGGTTGCACTCCGCGTGAGCATTACACTTGCGATATCTTATCAATTCGGTATATTATATTACAGTATATAATACATATTTATTTATACCCGTTTATCACGCATCTATTTACTCACTCACTTCATACTTATCTATAGCTACTTATGTAATAAATTTTCTACTGTCAACTGTCTCACAGTCTAACGAGCTTCAGACAGCATCTTGTTTTCCTTTTTCATCTCTCTCTTTCTCTCTCTCCGTCTCTCCCTCTCTCACGATAATTATAACAAATGTAATATAGATAACGTCACCTTTGACGTATGTAGATTTCACGTTATATCATACTACATGCATATTGTTATCGCGAAGGGTGAAATCGTGCCCTTACATTTATCTCACACAGACCTAGTAGTCGCGAATGATAAAAGACACATACCTACGAATTACGAATGAACTATCGGTTGCTGCGCCAACCATTATTATTGTAAATACAGTCTTGTTTCAGACTTCAAACTGATAACCCGACGCATCTCGAATACAACCCGCTTTTATCTATTCATTCGATTCGCTTGTCTCTCCGTTTCATTTCGCCAAGGAATTCGCCTATTTTTATTGCGTCGCAACTCGAGTTTTGCAACAATATTGTATAACGGGAATCGGAATAAATGTATGATACCTACTCAAGATTTCATTGAATTCAATGAGGTTCAAGATCACGTAACAAAATCGTGGAGCTTGGCTGGTATTGTTCCTTCAAGCTAATTGCAAGCCCGAAAGGAAACTCGGATTCTTCGTCCTCGCTAAACTTCGGCCGATATTTATTTCTCACGATTTTGGCACGTGAGTTCCGGCCTCGTTGAATTCATCACAACGATCAGAACGGAACGCAACAATCGGCGTGATCAATTTCGCAATTTGATTGTTCGTTAGATCCAGCTCTGACTCGCTCTTTGTGCTCACAGTTATCAGAAATCATGGAAGAGAAAACAAACGAAAACTTGACTATACCGCGTCTTCATTATACATATATATATTGCTGCAATTTATAGATGAGTACAAGGACATCATAATTTCTTACAATTATCCCCCGTTCGAAATTCAAGTCGAAAGAGGAAAGAAAGAAACAAAATAGAAAAATCAACGGGTGGAATACATGAATCCTCCTCTGACCACTTGCGGCGATGCACGGCACAGAATTCTACCCGTAAAATATTTTCAATCGCGGATTCCAGCCGTTGCGACGCTTATTCGATTGCTACTTTTATTTTCATTCTTTTCCTCCATTTTTCTTCATCTTTTTTAATCATTTTATTTTTGCATCATAATTTTGACTCGGCGCCCCTGCGCTGAGGACGTCCACGTCGCGTCGATCTCCGTCCCTTATAACGTCACGTCAAAGAATTTGCATGAATTTGAATCTCAAAGATGGGGAAATTCGTTAATCTACATTTATAAGTGAAAGCTCTGACGGTTACATCCGCCCCCCTCGCCACCAAGAAGCACTTGCAGTATATCTACGTAGAATATAGAAGTAACATATATATCTATACCTACTGAAAGTAGGCATGTGCGTAGATGTATCGTAACTAACGTAAAGATTCTCTGCCTGACTGCATGAAGACTGCGAAACTGAGAGAAGAGACTACGGAAAAACGCAAATTGGGCAGAATAGGAAACAACAATCAGATGGCCTCATCTACTTGGCCGGAAAAACGCGTGACCGATGGAAAAAGGAAAACATTGTTGCCCGGAGTTTGAAATGTTGTCGAAACTTTGAAGGAATTCCGGCAGATAGCTATGCCTACATATATATCTGGAGTGTAGAAAAGCCCAGCAAGATAATTATCCATTTGCGTAGTGAATAATTTGGCCTAGTGAATCTCGATTTCGAAAACTGCGGTGCATGGCGAAGTGATCAGGTAACACAATGTCACACGTTGAATCGCAGCGTATGCTGCATGCGCGTTTATACATCGCCTATACATATTCATATCCATATTCATACGTGTACTACATATGCTGTATGGATACGGATGTGATATAGGTATACATTCTGAACGCGGACTGCTCGGCGTAGGTCGGTAATGATAATGAATTTAACCTACATTAACATTCCCCTTATGCATCCTCTACAGAACTTTACATCGCGGCAATCTGATGTGCGTGCGTCAGAAAAAAAGTCGGACAAGTTTGAAAATCGAAACGTGCGCACATTACGAGTATAGCTGTAGACATTAAAAAATAATTACATTGACAGTAAATTTATCGTTAGTCGATGGAATATCGATAGAATGAAAATGAATCTAAAATATTAGATATCACTGTTAAGGAGGTTTGGTTTTTAAAATCACTATACGTTTGTGATTAATGTTATTTTGTATCGAGTGATGATCGCACTGTGAATATTTAAAGCAATCATTTACTCGTCAACTACGAGAACTCGGCTCAAAATTCGTGAAAGAGATTTGAAAATTTTAAACGAATGCCCGGATATCAATGTTTCGTTACAAAGTGCTTCGAAGATATGTATTTGCAAATTTTTTTGCAATCTGCCGATGCCGTTGTAAGTTAGCTTTTTTCGTTCGGTAAACCGTTCCCCCGCAATGTCACTGAACATCTGAAGCGATGAGATTCCGTAGGTACGGATTTTGAGTAACGCAAATAGCAATATCCGGCAAATAAATGAGAAAATAGAAGTTGCGTGAGAGTGAAATCGCAGGGAATATAGTTTTCCGACCGAAAGAACAAGCCAACTTAGAATGCGATCGACCGATTCTAACAGATTTTTTATATTCTCGGAACGCTTCGTAACGAAACGTTCATATCTCAGCATTTGTTTGAATAATTATCGAATGTTTTTCTCCGGGAATTTCGAGGCCAGTTGTCATAGTTGACGAGTGAATAATTGCTGAAATATCCAATGTGCGATGACCACTCGCGCGATAACATTAATCACAAAAGCAACGATTTTGGCAACCGTACGTTAATCAGAAAGAAAAAAACAGCAAAGAAACGAATTAAAAACAAAAATCAGTCCCAGTCACTTAGTCGGGATGTCGATGATTCAAAATTATCATTATTATTATCATCATTATTAGCCGAAACATCGAGATGTTAAAAGAATCTGTTGGCTCCGCCGTAACTCGCGAGAACGACGCAATGTCTATCCATCGGTAAAGCCTTGGTATGTAGGATAAAATAAAAAAGAAGAAAAAGGAGAAGACCAACGTCTGCGACGTTGAACGAAACCGTAAGTTCTGCCACGAGTATCTAGGTAACTGCACAACATTTAGTTAGTGACGCTAAGATCTGACGTGGAGGCGCGACTCTTGCGACTTGCGAGCGAGGCAAGTTGCGAGTTGAAAAAGAGAGAATGAGAAGTAAAAAGGTTGACGTTGCCCCTCCGAGCGAGTTATACAAATACTTGGATCGCCTGATCGTTCTGCGCATGCGCACTCACGAGAGAGTCGAGCTTTGAGTCGCGTCCCGCGAAAACTTCGAGTCGGTAGTTCGGTTCGTAACTTCAGTCAGCAGCAAGCGGCCAGTTGCTCGGGTTGCACGACGAGAGTTGAAACGCCCCTCCGCTCCGTCGCGTAATATCTTGAATAACGAAACCCACGTCGTCGCATGCCTGTGAATTATTATATTCATAGAGATAAAGTAACAAAGTAATCATTGTAATCAGTATATCAATTGTATTCGCTGTGCCGGCTTCGCCCCCTGCCCCTCTTTCATTCCCCCGCCGACAAGCTTCGTTCTTGAATCGGCTAATAATAATAACACCGACAACAGTATAAAACTCGTTTTGATTACAACTGATTTTGTCAAAATTCGTTTCTTAGTTTATATTGTAAATATGATAAATTAAATATAATAAATTATACGCAGACTGTTGTAAAAATTTTCAGTTTCTATTTATTATTTATCGTGCGTGTGAATATTCACCTATATAAATATACTATATAGGTTTATAGAGAAAACTTCTGTGAAAATAAATCCTTTTTTATATTATATTTATAAACAAGTGAAGGCGAATGAGAAACGTCATGGAAAATCAACTTTCCTGGTTTGCGATATTGATGACCGCATTTTATTCCTGTAAGTATTATCATTGTACGTTTCTCGGAATAGTTATTTTTTCCTCGTAACTTTGACGGTTTCTATCGTCTCTTGTCCTGCTATATTATCAAAAAGTGAAGAAGTTTTATGCGTTTGAAATTTCGAATGTCATTTCCACGTGGGCCGTGGAACTCAGGCTATTGAAACTCCGAGAGTGGCGTCTTATCGGTTACTTTTTTTATCCTTCCACTCTTCGAAAGTTCCAGAGTAGTTCGTGTCTCGAGCTTCGCAGTACAGTTCCCCTAATCGGACGTTCTAAAAACTGTGTGGAATATATTATCATTCGACAAAACGAGATGGGAATGAAATCGTCGATTGAAACGAAAGCGTGCATCGGTCTGCACGGTAGCATGATACTCGCGAATGTTATAAATTTCACGACACTGTTATTCCATTTTCAACCTTACTGCGATTCAGATTGAAAATCGACTTGCATCGAAGCAGTTGACAATCGTCCCTCAAACGCGCTGTACCCTTAAAATTCCAATTTACAAATAACATCCGATTCGTCGAGTTGTTTTTTCATAATCGATCGATACTTCTCATACAAGTTCCGCAAAATCTATTCGAAGTTTTTTTTATACGATCGAAAAGTCTCGAAGGTATGATTATATCTCTGTCCTGCGAAGAAGTCCATCAAACTTCCGCACGAGATAACAAGGAATAATCAATGAATAATCGAACTAGTCTCTGCAGACGACGATCGTCAACTTCCATTCTATTATAGTCGGTCGTAGTAGATTTCACGCTTTGCTGTCGCGTCTATCAAGTGTCGAGTTATCGGTATCCTACGTATCGTTCCTATTATTCCTGTTACTATGATCTGTCTCGCTCGCGGTATGCTGCCTTTCGCCGCGCCGCGCCGCGCCGGGCTCCAAGAATAAACGAAAGCACGTGGGTATCGCTGTCCGTTATATCGTACGAGATGACGTCACGCGTACCGCCGTACTCCGATTGGTCGAAAGAATGGGCGTGCGCGGCGACCGACCTCACATACATTCCATATCCTTTCGCACACCACCTGCTCGCTCTATGTCCCCCTGAGGCTATCTATGCGTTGCCTATTAGTTTTTTTTCTCTTCCTCGAATTAGATTGGATTATCAGCGTTTTGTTTTCGTTCATTCGTTCGTTCATTCATTCATTCATTCATTCATTCATTCGTTCGTTCATTCGATTTTCGTTTCATGAAATGTATGATAAACGATCGGCATACCTAACCGAGATGTTAATAGAAGGTGAATTCCAGATTTTAGAATGTTGGAATATTACAGGGAGAAACCGTGATTCGCGAATGAAGAAGTAGAAAAAAAAAAGATGAATAGGCGATAAAAGAGAGGAGAGAAAAATCCGCGGCGGAGTTTGCCGACCGGGTAGAAGATATTGTAAGATATCGGCGGGGTGGAAAAAACATTTTTTACTTTATATCCGTGAAAAATTTATCACCGACTTGGGAACCACACACACACACACACACACGCGCGCGGACACAGTTTCCGCAAACTTTCTGTAAGAATTGTCCGTGAAAATTTATGAATATTTTTTGTCGGTCCTCCTTCCCTTTTTTTCAAATGTATACAGACGCATTTGGTCGACCCATTGGTCCCGCTCGGTATTCGAACAAAAATAATGCAAATTGGTATCTTCATTCTCCACCTTTTTCTCATCTTGTCTCCGGTGCATGCATACTTATGCATGGACGTACACCTATATACAGAAAACTTCATTACATCCCGTTTCATTATCATATACATAAAAATGTGACGATCGTGCATAAAGCTGCAAATTTTCCTCATAACAGAATACATGAGGATATATATCATTACATTTGCGATAGATTTTCTCGATGTAGTGTGTATAATTTATGTATGCATGTATGTGTCTGTCGATATTCGTTGATTTATCGTCCGAAAAGCATTGCGATTGTAGTTTTATCATCAAACTTTTGGCATGCCTACTTCGGCTGCTCGTCTCTATATTTCAGTACCCGCGGTAATTGTGATAATATGTCTCTAGAATTTAATTCGTCAGGCGTATATCTCTGTACGGTACGCGATCTCGCCTTCTTTACTCATCTCCTTAAACTTCGTGACTAGTAATTCAAACGCTTTCGATGTGTTACGGTGTTCCGTAGCCGTGTAGCCCCGTAGCCATATAACAGCGGCAGAGCAGGATCGGCCAACGAGCCAGCACAGAGCAACGTGGATATTTATATCGCGCGTATAACATCGTACGATGTATTTGAGCCAATGAGAAACGAGTATGTGGCCTGGCCTTGGCTACGTAGGTGCATACCGGGTTTTCGTACGCGTGTGCGTGTGTGTGCGCGTGTGCGTAGCCCCCCGACCCGTTCCGTCCCATTCTCTCTAGTCAGGTTCTGATCCTCACTCTCTCTCTCTCTCTCTTTCTCTCTCTCTCCCTCATACACGGTTAAAAGTATAAAAAGAAAGATGGAGAAAAGTGAATTCTCAACCACCTATACCTGTAGCTAGAGCTACCCGACACCCGCCTTCGAAAATAACACGATATTATAGCACTGCGAGAGAGATACGCGCTTCGTTTTCGGAGATTACAATACCTATATACATATTCGTATATATATATATATATATATCGCGGTTGGCAATTATACCATCAAAATGATTATAGTCATTGCCCCATTATCGTTGTTTTCTACTGCATTATTGTCCATTCTTTGCGTAGCTTACTTTTCTCCATTCATTATTATTATTATTATTGTTGTTGTTGTTGAGATTGCATCGAGACGTATTCATTCTACGTCCAAACTACACAAATATGTATACCCTATATATACCCTAACTACATCATTCATTAATATATTCTCATTGATCATATACGATACGTAGACCGTACATTTCCGTCCGAATACATCAGATAGATCACAAAATTTCGATAAACGACGTTTATGTATCGCGTACAGGTATGCCTAGGCAGGTTTTTACACCGTGGCGTGAACATACGACCCTGAGCTGCGGTGCGATCTTATGCATACATACATATATATATATAATACATACGATTATAATGTTATGGCGAATCACTATATAACTCTGTGTTTGAGATTGTCAAAGAGACACGAGTCTCTAATGCTGAGTAAAGGTTGCGTCAGAGAGTTTACGAGGGAGAACCAGGAGTTTAAACTAAATAGATATGAGGCTGTTTGTAGGCATCTACTATGTACATGAACACGAATACATCGCAGGTTAGAAATGTTGGGTAGTCGAACGTTTTCGGCTGCTCAAATTCTTGGATCTACGTATATTCAGCTGTTGGTTACGTAACCCAGAGATATCTGCGTACAACGCCTATCACATAGTACAATCGTACGTGATGTAAAAACACACGGGAAGAAGAACAACGGAAAAAGAAGAGGCGACGAAAAATATCTTCTTACACGCCGCCACTGTTCTTCGCGCGCTCGTTCACGAGTAAAAAAAGAAGACAAGAATCGCGGGATATGATATTGGATATGTAATTTGTCGATGTAAAATAGTATATTGCGTTGGCTAGTGCGGGAAGTAGGCGATTTCCGGCGAGTGAGAATAGAAGTTGTTGGCAGAACGAGCCGAAGGCACGACAATCGCTGCATTCAGACGAAGTAGATTCGATGTCAATCGTGTATATTTACAGCGGCACTCGTTGAACTTCATTTTTTTTACCATTCAATCCACGACCCGACGTGATATGACCATAAAAATTATCCAGATGCGGATGTTTCTCTCTATATTATACTGTATACCATATTTGTAATTTTTTATTCCTCGATTAGCTTCATTGATGAATCATATGTTGATCTTGCGATTATTGTTTATTAATGCGCGTATCGAAGTTTTCACTCGGACTTGTGAAGTTTGAGGCAAAGGTCTCGATCGATCGTTACATCGACTCCACTCTATTGATTGAGACCTTTCCGCATTTCACTTTTTCATTTCCTTTCGTCTTCCGTAACGGATAACAAAGGGAGATCAAGAAGAGAGACGATGGAGAGGAGGTCTCAAAAACTCGTATGCGCGTGTATGTATATATACCTGTACATTCGTCATACGCGGTTTACAATAATGACAATGATTCTGATTATGATAAGAGGCTTGAGGAGTCTCACAATGAGGTAAAACTATATTACACGGACTGCAACGATCATCTATTACGAATCCCAATCAATTTCCTGGACTTGTTGTTCTCGTTCACTTTCCTAATCTCAGCCAGACAATCTATACTATCGCAGATGAGTAACTTACACATATTGTAATCCACCTAATCGCCAAATTTTCTCTTTTCTCTCGGTTTAACAAAAGTCTTGCGATACTGTAATATATGATATTTACACGCGTACATATACAGTACCCGTTCTAATCAATTATACATAATTATGTGATTGATAATTACGATACGAAAATTGAATAAAAACATTGCACTGTAGTTCTCTCAACTAATTCTCTGGACTAGTTAATCTAATTTTGAGACATGTTAATACGATGAAGATATATATATAAGTGTGATACATCGTTTCCAATATATCTGTGCATCTGCCTGCATATTATTGATTGATGGATGACTTATGTTTCGATAATCAGTATCACGGTTATACATAAAGGTATAATATGATGTAACGTGATACAATATATATGTACACATGTTTTAGAGATAGGTTATAAGTACATCATACACTGTAATCATTATTCTACATCGAATAATTTGCACATCTGTACACTATGTTGCGTATATATCCATGCGCACGTATAATGTACATTCGGACGCGGATTAATTACGCTTTGAGAGATCGAGATAGAGAAATAATATGAAAGAAGCAAAATACGTGCGGTGCGATATAGGTTATTGATTTGTGTTTTAACCCCCTGTTGTTATGAAATGAATGGGAAAAAAATACACGAATATAAAAGAGAAAAGAAAGAGAAGAATTGACGATGATATAGAAATTGCATCCTCGTTTTATCATGCGGAAGTGTCGACTTGTTTTCGTTTTCGTTTTCGTTTTCGTTATTGTTTTTTTCTCATTCCGATTGATCGAACACGCTGCAGCAGCAGCCACAGGTTCAATGTATATTATACCGCTATATACATTCGCCACGGTATATATATATATACATGTACACAGCTATACCTACCTGCAGATCAGACGAAAGATTTTCATTCATTATTTTTCTCTCTGCAGGAAAAACATATTTCCAATTATTTTCACCTTCTATGACGTATAACCCGCGCCACAAACCAAACTCCCCTCACGCCTTTCAGCTTCAATGAAAAATCATATCCCTTTGTTGTCTTGCGTTGTGTTTCTATTCTATTATGTTCTGCTGCTGCTGCTGCTGCTGCTGCTGATGCTGATGTTGCTCCTCCTGCCTCTGCTGCCGTTGTTGATGCTGATCCTCCTGATGAGCCGATGCTGATACTCTCGTTGTTGTTATCATTATCAGCCGCCGCTCTGTACCTATATCGTTCATTCACATTCATTTTATTCTACCTGTAGACATTTCTTTGCGTTTTCTACTCGAGATAAATCGATCCTCACATTATTCCAATTTTCATTTATATATTATACAAACTAATATCCAACTCTCGGCGTCTGTAGGCTTTCGTTCCTTCTATGGAAAGATATACCTATTGATTTTCCAAAATCTCGCATCTTTCACATTCAAGATTTCTGCGCATATTTTATCCCAACAATTTTCGACTGAATGAAACGAATTTTTAGCGATTCCGAGCGATTTCCACGCATGCAACGATTCATCGTTTCATTAATTTCGAGTTGATCTTACGGTCTCGAACGATTTCCACGTCCATTCTCGAGTCAATTTTCCACAAAGTGGTTCGCTTGCCATTACAGCGATCGGAATAGCCTCTCGCTGTAAACGTACATGCGTACATAATATACATATGTGTATATAACCTACGAGATAACCTACCTAATTTTTCACATTATTCCCGCGAATTGAATTAATCGCCGCCTTTCGCGGCTGAATGGTGAAAACGGGGTGATGAATATAATATATCATATATTCATCATATAGAAAACGAACGGGTGGTGGGATATTACCGGGGTGAGTTTTAGCGGTTTGTGCAAAAGTAGATACTGCTGCGGCAGTTAATATACAAAAGCCATTAAATTCAAATCAACTTTTTAATTTAAACGAATGGTTTTCATACCCCCGGTGTACACGTAGGCAACACCCGATGGTGGAGGTTCCTCCTGTATCCATCCCGGTGCTGCAGAGATAGTCAGACAAACGCAACCTGCCGTGGAATATTCTACAATATCATATTCATGCGTCATCATTAGATGGGTAAATGCAATTTCGATGTTTTATGCCAAAAACTTTCACGCCTTCGGGGAAAACCTGTATCATCAAGCCCGTACATTAAAGGCTCCGACAAATACGGTTCGGGAAAAACTCATTCATCGTATAATATATGTATACACACCCATACCATCCCCGTCCGATCAATTAGCCGCTCGTCACCATGTAGACGATTTGCGTTGTGCGTAGGTATACCTATATATACAGATATACTATGCGGTTTCTTGACTCTAGGCGAGATCGAATTCATATATGTGATTTATATATAGGTATATTATCATCTATTCCTTTTTGATTGAACTAGAATAGAGGATAGGGTAGTATAGTATATGGAGGCGAGGTTGAGCTAGATTTGAGGTTTTCAAGATGGCGTCTCTATAGACGTCAAAGATTGTTTTTTAGATGTATAATGAGAGGTGGAGTGCGTTACAGAGGTTTCTAGAAATAGAACGACGAGCTAGGCTCACCTACGCGCGAAGGTCAAGAATGAAAACTTCTGGAACAACGAATTCAGGCGTATCATAAAAGTTTGATTTTTCGCTTCGGAGTCGGTTCAACCTTCTATCAATTATTATCATTAGTATTTGTATTATCGCTTATGTTATACGAACTACTTGCAATAACCAGCTAATTTGATAATTTCCTGTTTTTGTTTCAGTATTGAGTACCTGTCGAGGGGAAGATTGCGGACCCGAAGTATTACAAGGCTGTGCAAAACCGTTACAACAAATAACTAACACCCCAACGGATTATGTGAAATCGAAGGAAGACCTGGTCAGACTTTGCCCGTTAGTATAATCATTTGTCATTTCTGATCAGAGGACTCACTTATTGCTATATATATATACCGAGAGAGTTTCTTGAAACCTCACGGTCGAAGCGCGCGAATTTCGACTTGCTATTTTCTGATTGGCTGAACAAATGCCAGTCAACGCGCACTAACGTACGTTAACTCCCTAGAACCGGCTGATAGGTGTCAGTTCACGAGAGGGTATGTTCGTTGCTTTGTAACGGACATGAGACGCATGAGCTGGAGTTAGTTAAAATCAGCGTTGCTCAAATATTAAACTTGAAATGTTTATTAAAAATAAAACAATGCACATCTTTCAAGTTGTGAACGGTGCTAGTTATCTCTATCTGCGAAAGATTGTGTTTCCTAACTTTTTCAAGTCAACTCATGGACTTTGAATACCTGACACACAGACCTGACTGAGATTTTTTATTTATTCGACTTAAGACGATTGTGACAAAAAAATCTATCGTTGTCGAACTTTCAGTGACTAGATTTCTCGATCGACGGAATTTAGTTCATTTTCATTTTCAACATACTCGAAATAACAAAAATAATCATTCTCGTTTAAACAAAAATAGCAGAGGTCACTGATTAATCGCTTCCAATTATTCGATTAATTCGTAATAACCATCAGTAGCACAATCTTCAAGGGCTGCTACTTACGCTACGGCAAACGTAACATAACCTCTCGACATTTCATAGCCAGCTGTCTGCAATAGCAGACGCGATTCGCAATTCAATCATCCTAGTAAGATTTTGACGAAGTTGGCCGCCTGTACAGACTCGGCGCCGGCGCAGTCTGAGCGGGAGGTATCAAGAAACTCTCTCGGTATATATATATGCATACACGTAATGTTGAAAATTTGTGTGAATCGTTGAAATTTGAACAAGATAGGTTGGTCTGGTTGAGCTTTTTCAATATCGCATATACATAATATTAACATTATCATTATTATTATTATTATTATTTAATTCATAGCATCGGGATTAAGACGTATATTATGGAGTGGCAGAAAGTTTGATCGCGGAAGACATGACGACTGTAACTTTTTAAGTAAACTTGATCGTTTCAGTAGCTAGTATATATGTGCGTAGGTATATAATGTAATAGTAGTCGTATATATAGGCACACTCGTATCTAGAGCCTAGTACTTTGAGATATACCCATATATATATATAGGATAATAACATGATGAATAAAGTTTATAACAACTTAGCTACTACTGCAGAAGAGGTTTGCGTTATAGAAGTTATAAGGTACATAATAATGCGGAAGAAGATTTGATATTATTATTATTACTGCTTCCGCGGGGAGTATGAGTGCGGAGAAATATACACCGACAAGTCGTCGTTTTAGTTTCAGTTTTTACTCGCATTTGATTCGTTTTCATCTCATCTTACCTCATCTCGTTTCATTTCATTTCATAATAGCGTACACATCATATAATGTCATATTATATCCGAAATTGCGGGAATTGAAAAAAAGTAGAAAGGGAGGAAGAAAGTGATGGTGGAGGAACGGAGAATTAGATATTAGGTATGGCATTTAGGAGGAAAATAGCATTAACTGAATGCCCCAAATTATTTTAGTCCCAAGCTCCATTAGACCAAATTACATTGTAAATTGGGGAATCAGTTTCATTGTCAGTTCAACTCCCAGTCTCTTCGCCTCTTCGTCTCATCGTCTTTTCGTCTTTTCAATTATTACGTCGTTTCAATTCTGTCACACTCTCCCACGTCCTCTTCGCCCGCCTATACCTACCTATATACTGTGACACGGTATTCCGCCTGCGCCGTGACCGATGATGACTCGCAGACGCGAACGACCAGTATTTCGAGATAAAATAGACAAATTGATGAGAAGTCTGACCAACCATTCGATAAATTTCTCAGGTTGCCTATTCCCAGTTTCGAAGAATGAGTAATTTTTCAATCATTGTTGTTCGTTTTATCTGGTTTAAATTCCCCATGACCCAACTCTCCGTATTCCCGGATTCCCGGATTCGGAAATACGCTATTAATCGACAAGCCCGCGGTAGACTACTTCTTCGACGTCCCAGAGTCAGTATGGGCAGACGCAACGGCTGAGAGCAGTGACGCTCAACCAAAGACTGAACTAGCAGTGGAGCTACTTGAAAATGTGGGCGGAGTGAACCCGCCCACATTTCAAAACGTCGGCGATTCTCAACCAAATATTAAAGGAAAAATTGTGAAATGAAATGAAAAAATATAACGGATCGGTGAAGAAAATTCTCGAGCTATTATCAGGATTCATCCACGCACCTTGAGTGAACAAACGAAAAGTAATGGGCAATGTTCATTTATAACATGAATATGAACTAAAAACGATTGTGCTCACCCCAATAAATCACCGATACAGTTTGCCCCAGATAATTCACGATCACCGCGACCCGGAATTTTTCTGAACACGATTTGTTCAGGGCAATCGAGCTAGATCCAGAGAGCTCTGCCGCCACCTACCATTAGTCTTACCGAACCTTACTCTGGCGGTTTAGAATGCCCTTCATCGCAGCGAATTTTTATCGATCAATCGATTTCGTCGCCCATTTCCGCCGTCAACATCCTGTCGGGTTTTTAAGATTTCTGATTCTGCGAGCCACGAAGGGACACCTTTCCCTTTCCGCTGCCTGGTATATAATGTCGTAACTTTTATATTCTCTAGATTTTGGGAATGATTCATCTTTCACAAGACTCTCGTATGAATATTAGAGATTCAGTGTTGGGTGTAATACACCTTTTTGGTAATTCTATCTTCTTTCAATCTTCTTCCATTATTATTAATATTGATGAGCGGAAATTGTGCTTGTTTGGTCCGTATACGAAATATTTATGCTTTTGATTGATATTTTCTTATTGATTGGATAATTTTGCGAACAATCCAATCCCCTCTTCCTGAGGAAGCTACCTTATCGCGCCAATCTCTAGGGATATTCACTGTCACGCTGGATATCATTGAATTGATACTTTTGATAGTGATGATAGTTAATAGTTCAATCATTTTTTCACGCATATATTCCATCATCAACATTGGAAGTAACTATTGGCCCCGGATTATTCGATCGATTTCTTTTGATTTCATGTGTATTTCAGATCGAGTTTCTTTCACTTTCAGACTTCCAAGTTCCATGATACACAAATTATTACAATTATTTTAGCGTTGATAATCGTTGTAATTCTTTGTAATGTTAGAGTGACAAGCGTGAAAAACCAATCCTCGTTTACATGTTGTAAATTTGATTATTTTCTTCGGAATTTCGAAATTCTAATTTGATTGAAGTTCTCACCATTTCTGCTGACCAGCATCGAAGCGGAAACGATCCACGTCACAGTGCCTACTTATCTCTCCTTCACTTCCTTCTCCTCGCACGTTGACATATCCGGAAATTACGGTCTTCTATCCCGACGTCAGTCTTCCTATCCGTATAGAGAGAGAGAGAGAGCAAGAAAAAGAGAGAGAGAAAACAAAATAAAAAATCTTCCACTTTTTCATCCACCCGAGGGACCATTTTATTTTTTGTTCTTCTCTCCCTCTCTCTCTCGTTTTCTTCTCCTTTCCTCTGTTTTTGTTCCTCGGATTGAAGTACTCCCAATAATTTTCGGGGAAGGGGGGTTTAGATTTTTCATCAACGATGAAACAGTTTCAGGATATTTTTATTAATCGATTGGTAGATTTCAATTTTTTTCATTTTTTATTCTAAACTCGAATATTTTCCTTTATAATTGAACGAACTTGCAAATTGTCGGATAGATCTTCGAAGTGAAACGTGCACAAGTATAATATCTATGACAACTAATTTTCTTCAATTCTCCTCGTTTCATCATACCTAATATCATAAAATTGTAAATTTTCATTATTAGAGATATATTGTAACCGTACGCTGCAGCGGGCTATAATCTTTTATATATAGTTCAGTTAGTTAGTCAGTTAGTTATAGTTATACATAGTATAATTCATCACCCTCTGGTATATTCTCTAATTGAAAGAAAATTCCCCCCCCCCCCCCCCCCCCCCCCCTCAATTTCAGCTTGCGAACCATTCAAACTTCCGGTATAATTACTCTTTTCAATGTATTACAATTGTTATATTTGTTATATAAAACTAATTTTCGCGTTCTTTCCTCCTTGTAATGTTACAGAGAGTTGGAAGCAGGAACGGCGTGCATAAGGCGTTACACACAACGTTGTATGACCGATCGTCAACGTGAACATTTCACCCAATTATACAGTGGCACAAATATGGCTGTTATGGAACTGTGTCAGGACGAACTTTACCAAGAAAGTAAGTGATCGAATATAACCATATACCTGTACCGAAAAAATGTAACGCATACATACAGGTATTCTCTCTTTTTCTTCTTTTCTTTCCGTTCCTCTGTTTTCATCATATTTTTCCCCTACCTTGTTTCGTCAGATTTTTTTCCCTCTTTTCTTTACATCGATGAAGTTTGAACATCATAACCCGAAGTAAAAAAAAAAAAAAAGATGACGAAAAATTTATATCCGGCTGTCCGGTTGTCCGAGTATTTAGTTGTTCTTTTAATTTGCAATTTCGGTAATTCCTCGGTAATTCGACTGATGCATGCATACCACCCGTACATGCTTCTGCAAAGATGTATTTTTGAGCGATCGTTGGTGTGAAATTTTTCAATTGGAACAAAAAAAAGAAAAATCATTATTTTTCCTTCGTTTATAAATTTTGCACCGAGAATCGCTAGAAAACATGATTTTTCGGGAAACCGTTCAGAGCAGGAACAGCTGCGATGGGATGGTTAGAAATTTTTCTTCATTCCATTGGCGTCGACTATATTATGATCGATCTCAACGGTCTCATTCGTGATAATTATGGTGTGTAACTTGCCGATTAATTGATTGCGATTTATCGATCATATTAATTGATTGATTGAACGAATGATTTATCAATGAAACTCTGATCGAGTAATTATTGTCTTTTTTTTTTTTTATCTATTTTATATTGATGTGTTTCAGGATTTCTTATACACGCGCCGTGCATGCAGAAGGTTGAAAAAGAATTTGACACTTGTTCAACAAATTATACATTTACGATGCACGAAATTACAACAAGGAAACAACCGAATCAAGTGAAATCGATTTGCTGGTGAGTAAAGAATAATAAAACTGAATCATTATTTATTTATTGATTGATCGATTGATTTATCCTTTTCTTTTTCTCTCACTTCTACTATTTCTTCAATTTTTTCATGTCAAATCCCAACAATCGTCTAATACAAAGTTTGAATCTGTAATAATTTATGAATGACAATCAAGATTATAATCAACGTCGCCGACGGTGGATGAACAATTTCAAATTTGGAAATTTGGAAAAATTCCAATTAGGAGTTGTTCGATTGATGTGAATTAAATGAATTTTTAAACGATTTTGTTCGTATGAAATAAAATTAACTTCTCATAGAGTATATAAATATCAATCCTCCATTATGATTCGTAAACATATTATATTGCTGGTTGATTAAAAATAATGACGCATGCGGGAGTGACCTATTTATAAATATAATTTCATTACCAATTGGTGTTATGAGATTTATCATATGTATATATTTCTCTCTCTCTCTCTCTCTGATTATATATAATGCGTTATATACCTATATGTATATAATGTTCCGTGCCTGATATGATATATCAATTTGACTTTGAAGCGCTCTTATGTACGAATCACAAGCTATTTTTGACTTTTTCCTCATTTCCTTTTCCAACTCTGACCTCCGCCATATCAGGCCTTTGATACGAACTCAAGTTTTCACTTGTAGTTAGTGCTTTGAATACATGCAGTACATAAATATTAGTACCTATAGCTTATATAAACGAATATAATGCTGACGCAATATTCTTTACGTCGGTTTCTCGCAGTTGCTTCGTTCGGTACTTTCTATGTGATTATTTATTAGCTAATTATACGCATACATACATATACATACATATTTGATGTAATACTTGAATATTTTTGAAAATTAATATTATATTCAATGAAATACTATGATGATAGATATCACAGTTTACGTCAGAAGCTCGACGTCAATAGGTTATTATCGAATCTTTTCATTTTATTATCACCCGAATCGCATTTTTTTCGAGTTAAAAGCTCATTAGTTCGATCGTGGAAACTAAATTGCTGGGTCGCGGCTTTGATCAAGCAAAAGTTGCAGAGAGACATTAAACCTCGCCTCGATTCACTGCTCGGTTCTCACCTCTTTTCATTCTTCTTTTTGTGTTCTTTTTGAAAGCAACCTCTGTCCACCGGTTTCCATTCCACCCTTCGTGATAATATCAATTTTATACGAACTAATTTGCCTCGCCTGCCCTGCGTCACTATATCATTAGTACTATACTACTTTACATACACCTACAGAGGTAGGTGTGTGTGTATACATAGTCTCTACATACGAATGAATACTCTTGATTATACAAATATTTTGCCAAATTTTGTATTCTATTTTTTATTTTCTATTTTCTATTTATGTTACAGTTCGTTCCAAGAGTATATCAATTGTTCGCACAATGCTGTGCTGAGAACGTGCGGCAATGAAGCAGCCAAATTCGCTAAAGAATTTCTCGATCGGATGTCCAATTCTCTTATCAAGGTAAAAAATTGCACACATCTTATGTATCGAATTGAATCCAATCCGTCTACATATAATTAATAGAAATTGCTTATTTTTCGTAAGAAAAAAACCAAAGACACCAAAAAAAACCCCCTCCAAAAATTATCAATCGAATCGCATAATCGGGAGAACCTTATACTATAATAACGATTGCCTGCACTTGAGAAAAATAATGTGACACTTGGTAAGATTTTCTATATCCAACGATTACATCTATAAGATACGCGGAATCCTTTGATGTTTGTTACAGCTGGTTAATTCTAAACGTTATATTTAGTGATTTTTGTTATTTTTTCTCAATTCACAGATGCATTGTCAGGCATATACGGAAGACAAATGTAAATCGGCGAGTACCCATTCAAAATCAAGCAAGGGAAATGGATCAAGTTCCGTAAATACGACGGGCTGTGGTTCTCTCGTCGTCGTACTACCGTTGCTTCTCATCGCCACGGCGAGTAAATACTTATTGTAATTCGCATTCCTTGCAATTTTTCAAATTTTCAACGCGTTCCCTTGGTTTTTTTTTTCTTTTTTTTCTTCTATTTATTCATTTTTTTCACCTTTTTTTTTTGTTTTTCTTCTTTTTTTTTTTGTTTCTCCTGATCCGATCGATGGGTACACGGCAGAAAATTCCATCGGTGAGAACGATAGGAGCGAAATTTTGAACAGCAAAAAAAAAAGCAAAAAAAAAAAAAAACAGAAACAAAAAGAAATAATACCTATAAAATAAAATATAAATTATAAAATAAAATGATACTTATATGTTACATATGTATAGGTATACCTAGTATATAGAGTCTAATGCTAATGAAAGATAAGAAATAACGAAAGAAAGAAAGAAAGAAAGTATTAGATACCACAGACGAAGAAGAAAAAAAGAATATGATAATATGAGAGAATTTATATGTATATATATACCTGTATTACTTGAATATAGATACGTAGTCGCGTTTTTTTAAATTACGCCTTCCGCCTTAATTAAAGTATAATTATCCCTCGTGCTCTCACTCTCCCTCTCTCTCTCTCTCTCTGTCTCTCTCTACGAGTATATAGGTATACGTACTTACTTATTTCGTGGATTGATTGTTATTTGCTCGCAGATGATAATATAACATATACCTATTTACATACATCTTCGTAAATTTGTTAGTCCCCTTGGCTACCGCGCGTACATACGTACGATTATATTGTAGGTATATTGTAGGTGGTATGTTACGTGCAACTGTATGCGGGCCACGTCATTGCCAGGTAGCTATGTACACATATACAGATTTTAGGTAATATATGCATGAATGTATATATATATATATATATATATATATTGAAAAATGCGATGTAGGCACTGTAATTGAGAAGAGGATGCAATTTGTGCGTCATGCCATTCCGGCCGTTTCTTTTTTGATTATTTTTTTTGCCGCGTTCCTTCTCATTTAATTTTCAAAAATGTTCACGGGGAGGGAGCAACGAAGAAATAGAGACAAAGAAAAAGACAACAACGAAAACATCGACGAATCGGCGTCCCACGTGTTTCGTGCATGTCCTACCGCGGTACGTATGTGTGCGTACGTGAGATCGCATTTTGCAAGTATTTTTGTGAAAGACATCGTACGGTAGTGATCGCTTGGTCTGAGAGAGAGAGAAAGAGAGAGAGAGACAGAGGAAAAAAACCTAACAAGAAGAAGGATTTGAAATTCTATGTTAGATTGTTTTGCGAATTAGTTATATACATATATATATATATCGTTTTTTTCGTTTTTTTTTTTTAGCCATTCAAATGAAACGTTCACAAAAACTGGCGATTTCATTAGTCAGCTAGAATTCCCAGAAAAATCTCATTTGTTTTAGAAAATTTTTTCTCTTCAAATCTAGTAAAACTATTTCAAAACCGAACGTAATTTTTCCACAGGCCCCCCTCCGTTCCCCCTTGGCAGTTGGTAACGTCACGTTATCCAGTACTTCCCCTCCCCCCCTCGGAGCAAACGTATTACTCGAATGACCCCTTTCGCAATTTCTCATTGGAATCCATTTGAAAAATATACATATAATGTATCGTACCTATTTGGTAACTCGTCACTGGGAATTTCTAACGGACTGATAATAATAGCGCGTATACATATGTTTCCAATTCAATTCTTCGAGTATACCGCGATGCGATACGAAGGTGATACTATCTTTCTTTCCTTTTTTTTTTCTCTCCGTTTTCTTTCTTTCTTCCGTTTTCTAGTTCTCGCGATTGAAAACTATAATGAATAATAATGATAATAATCATATGAGATAATAATTATTTCATACACTCACGCGTTGAACCTCTTTATATATTATACTACCTATATAGTATAGTATATATTGTACTATTATGCGGCTGAAGTTTATCTTTATAAACGGGTTAACGCTGAAAATCGGAGGACAGAACAGCATCCACCGCAGAAATTTGTCGATGACAACCACAGCGAAAAAAAAAAAGAAAGAGAGAATTCAAAGTTTCGACGCTCCGATTTCGGGGATAATCCACGAAATCGGGAAGCGGAAAAAAAATTTGCAATACGTCTTTTTTTTTTTTATTTTTTTTTTTATATCAACAAATATCATCATACCGTTTGTTTCTCGACAGATTTCGTTGCGTTAACCGTTATTCAAACTTGAGCATCATATACTACTCTGAGGTATGTGTAGTATTATATTATATACGCGACTGCCTATTAGGTATTTATAAACTGTAGCGGAGTATAATAGCGGTCACATTGATGCACGACTGACATTTATTCCCGTCTGAAAACGCTTTAGTTATCGTTATAACTATCAACTATTATACCTGTATAGTATATCCAATGGATAACTACTATTCCTATTACTGTATACACAGACATACTCCGGATGAATTTCGAAGCTTACGCATTATGTAACTGGTGCAGTGGGAAAATCGAATGAAATTATTATTTACCGATGGCGCGGCGGTGGCTCTTTTTCTCTCTCTCTCTCTCTCTCTCTGGTTTACATATGTATGTACAGCACTATAATTCATTGATATATGTGTATATATATACACACGTATGTACATGCCTCTTTTTTTTATATACATGTGTATACCCGGAAGTTGATTTCTTGGCCGTATATATTTAATGAGGAAAATAATCACGGAAAGCGGTCAGGTCATAATAAAATTTATTTTATTATTGTTATCTTATTTACAACGCTTCGGCTGGAAGGTCCGGCCAGCCATCTTCAGATCTATAAAATTATTATTACAACGTATTAAGAACCTTTTCAACTTGCTCAAGATTGTGTCGTAAATCAATCTGTCCGCAAGCTTACGTATTTGTTATTGAGCAAAATGTAACAATAAATGTGCTTAAATTAAGCAAAATTTAACAATAAATGTGCTTAAATTGTTACATTTTGCTCAATAACAAATACGTAAGCTTGCGGACAGATTGATTTACGACACAATCTTGAGCAAGTTGAAAAGGTTCTTAATACGTTGTAATAATCATTTTATAGATGTGAAGATGGCTGGCCGGAGGTTCCAGCCGAAACGTTATAAATAAAATAACAATATTAAGATAAATTTTATTATGACCTGACCGCTTCCCGTGATTTTTCCTCGTGTGCATACTTGTATAATATGTGTACAAAACTCGATTTCCCGATACAATGGTTCGGATACAATTAAATACCGCCTGGCGCATGCCTCTACATACATTTATAGGGTAAGGTAAAGGTAACGATGGTGGATAATGAGAATCATACTTTATTCGTTGGATTTGAAGTTTTTTTCGGTTTCTATCCAAAATTAGGCAGAAACGGGTAAAAAAAAAAACAAATAACAAAAAAAAAAAAACCACCACCACCCCTTCATTCGCCGCAAGCTTTGTGACATATAATATATATCTGTGAAGTATAATATTAGCGCGTTTGGAGAATCGATGGGGTAAATCAGAAATAAGTTGAAATTTGGTTGTTTGTCTTTTTGTATTTGTTTTCGTATCATTCTTTCTCCCTCGTTTTCGTGCAGTATGATACCGTATATGCATGTATATACAGGTCAATTTCAACTCGTTGACGAATGAGAATGCACGCAAAAGAATTGATATGAAAATTATTGAGATTTTGATAAAAATGGATCGTGTTTTTTTTTTGTTTGTTTTTTTTTCTCATTATTATTTCATGTTTTTATTCCATATTTGATACAGAAGAAAAACAAAAACGGGAAAAAAGAGAGAGGACAAAAAATATACATGTTCTCGTTCCTCGTTATCGACGAGTCAATAAACAAGTATTGTAATCTTGAATAACTTTTACATCGCCCCCATTTATTTTCATCATCACCGGCGAGAAGATAATATATAATAGTAGAAGTAGTAGTAGTAGTAGTAGGAGTAGGAGTGTACACGAAATGATTAATTAGCATTCGTCATTGAAGAATATATGTATATAGGTATAATATAACATGCTAATACTGTAAATATTCGATGCATAGATCAGAGATGAATATATAGAAATAGATATGGAGAATATATAATATAGTGAAATCATTTCACCTCATTTTTATATTTCATTCATATGGATTCGGTCATTATACTTTTGGTCAACGACTATAAATGATTATGCACAGCTTTATATGCTATGCTGTACTGTACTATGTATATCGAACAATTTACGTGGTTACAGTATACGTATGTAATGTGTCGTGCGTATGTCCCCACGGCGACTGATTTTATTTATATTTTGTACTATGTACATGCAGGGATTCTATATATACAGGGTGAATTCCTAACGTCTCGAAGACTCGGAGCGGCGTTCAGGCGGCCGCGAAACCCCCGTCGTCAATGTTTTTTTGCCGTTTTTGGCCAATAAAAAAAATCGGAAACCACTGAAAACAATCGTCGTTTCGGACTCGCGGGCACATCACGCTCCTCCGAGTGTTCAGACGTTAGGAATTCTCCCTGTATATAATATATATAGCTCTTGTTTTCGGGCGATTGTATTGCAATGCGACACATAGTACTACCTAAGTACGTATAACCTTCTATTATTCTATGAAAGTACGGAGCTTCGATTTATTGGAGCCAAAAATGATCTATAGTAGGTATCAATTTATACTTTTGCTACACATGTGTACCGTACGATCGCCCGGAGATCATCGCGCATCGCACCATTTTTTACATTTCAATTTTGTCATTATTGTTATTTTCTAAATATATATATATATACACGATGATTGAAATTGTACGTGAAATATTGATTAATCTTACGATATAGTGATATAAACGAATAATGAGTTTAATAACAGGTACTTATATACTATACCGTGTGTAACTATCGTACGCATGATACGCGGTATGATGTTAAAATATTATGATGTATATGCATGGTGATTGTAAAATTGAATGGAATCGTGATCAATGAAATGATAATTGTCGAAATTCATGGTATTTTTTTCCTGGCTCTTTCGTTTTGTCCAGAAAAGAAAGGGAGAAACAGAAGAAAAAAAATGCAAAAAATACTGTGAGTATTATTTACGAGGGTTTCATACCTCCGTGATTACTTTAATACAACCTACTTCGTTTTTCAATATGATTTATTATCATTGAATTATTAATATTGCTATCATTACAGTTATTTTCTATTCTTAATTTTTTTTCATACCGCTTCCGTGGAAAATGATATAATACCTTTATATGATTACCAATTTATCTTTACGTTGAAAATTCGGTTTTCTAATAGGGCAGAGTACATACACGCTATATCATAAGTACAAAACATATACCTACAGATAATTTTCAGATCTCTTTTCATTTATCCTGATATTTGATCTTTCGTTGATTTTGTTTCTATTTTCTTGTTTTTCGTTGTTTTTTCCTTTTTTTTTCTCGTTTCTCTCTCATTTCGATCATTGCGTTACATACATTTATTCGATTACACGTGTCTTGTCCATTTTATGTTTTAAGTACACTCGTAATCCTTAGGTATATATGTATATACCTACGAGCAGAGGTAGAGTTGGTCGATACATCATAATGTCTGTTATACCTGTGTAAAACCCGTCTCATCTAAGTTTTCAACGGTTTAGATCATATAAATCGGGTATAATTTTAGAATAATATTTATTTGTATATATAATATACAGTATGCTAAAATGATAATTTGAATAATAATAAGAATAATCATCATCATAATAATGATAATAGTTTGCGCTGTTGTAAATATAACTATAAATATACACAATACTTATAGTAGAAAAAAAACCATATTGTCGGTTTTGAAAGACTATTATACTATTATATTATATTATATATGTAATAACTTGAAGTGTTTTACAGTAAAAATAAAACCATTATTTTTCTTTACATATCAGCTGGTTCTGTTTCTTGGAGGGAGGATCCCCCTTCCTTTCCTTTACTTTCCTTGCCGCGTAATTCATTTCGTTACAGCTGACAATGTGTTACTTCCATTCCGAGAGAGAGAGAGAGAGAGAGAGAGAGTGAGATAGATAGATAGGATTAATAACAGGGAAAGAAAATGAAAAGAAATGAATATAACATAGAATAATATGAAAAAATAACATAAGATAGAATAAAATAAGAAAATATCGTAACATAAACTAATATAAAACAAGAGAATAACATAAGAAAAAATATATAAAATAGATGAATAGACGAATAAAAATATATAAACATAAAATAATATAAAATAAAATAAGAAAATAACAACCAAAACCCTAATATAAAGGTGAGACAGACTAATGCTCACTAGCTCTCGCTCTCACTCTCAGTACCGGAGAGATGGACGTGCAACCTACGTCTGGATAGGACGCTAGCGAGACGGCGCGGCGGACTTCAGATCGCGAACCAGAGAATCCCAGTGACGGGAGAGAGAGAGAGAGCGTAAGTGCAACGAGAAATCGGGGGACGATGTCTTCGCCCTGTAGCCACCTATCGTTGGCGAACTATAGTTCTTGAATCGACATCACGTAATCGTGATCGACAATGACAGGAGAAGATGAATTATCGATTCTGCAATATATCTATTTGAGTTGTATAACTAATTTTCTTCGGGACGAGAATTTAGAGACTTTTTTTCAATCATTCGATTACTTTCTTATTGTAAATGTGTATGTAGGTACGGCAGAAGGAAAATCAAAGAATACTTCATTCGCCAAGCTTGTTGCTCTTTCGTTCGGGCGATGGGATTTCTCTTTTTTTCGCCTTCTGTTTCAACATAAGTTAAACAAATAATGTTATAACATGCGATGACGATCGTACGTTTTAATGTTTTACGTCATACGATTCCACGTTTGAACTCTGACAAATTTTGGTATACACGTATGGTACCATAAATATATAGCCATCGTATAATTAGTGCCAATGAAATCGAGTTTCGTATATTCGCGTAAACTGTGCCGACCATGTTGTTATAATAGATGTAAATTGAAAAGAAAAATTAACCTTGATCCAGAATTCAAGGGGATAAATATAACAGTTAAGTAGCTCTTTCATTGAAACGTTTCAGCCGCGGTAGCTACTAAACCGTAATCGAGATAACAAATGTGTCGCTGGGATGGGATTGCATGAAAACGTGTTTGTACTGTCAATGTTGTAAAATTCTGTTCCAGCAGTACTCGCATGATGTATAATCGTGCAACGGACACGACACGACGCGCGACCCGTGAATATATCGTCCACCGTAACATGCAGCATTACTCGCGGTCCAGATATGCCGATACAGCCTTTCCGGGAGTTGAGGATGGCAAAGTTAGGCTAAGTTAATCATCGGGAACCGGACTCTCCGCGGAGTGTTCGACAAATTATCGGAAATATGTTGTACGTGGACGCGCGATACTATCCCATGGCATATAATGTATGTATGCATATATGTACCTACGTGGAGCCTCTTCTCCTCTTCCGCCCCATTTTCAAACCGCTCTTTCTATCACCGTCTCGCTCTCTCCCTTTCGCCCTCGCTTTTGCTTTCGATCTATACAGCGACCGACGAGAAAGCCCAGCATAGCTGTAATATATGTATGTCCAGCCGAATGGTAAATATAGATACCGGGTAGGTATATATTCGCACCAGGTACCGTTGATTGAATTAGGAAGAAAATTCTGTCAATGCCATTGATAGACGGAAAATTCATTGCCGCGTGGATCTCGTGCGTCATGAATATTTCAATGAGTAGCCATGAAAGTATAATAAATATAGAGTACGGCACAATTATTCGATCCTGATCCAGTCTGCCTTGGTTTGTCATACGATACTTGACGATGCTGCAAGCTTGAAACCCTGTCCGCATGCTTGTAGTACGAGGGCAAGTGACATCAGCGTTCTTCTGTTTCTACCGTTTTGCGTTCCTTTTTGTTCTTTGGTTCTCTTGGACTTTGGTACTTTCGTTTTGTGGTTCGGAGAGGAAGAGATTCTACTTCTTACACTCATGCATTTGGGGAAAGTGAGAAGTGATGAGCGGTGGTATCGGACAGAAAGGAAACGATGCTGCAAAATGTTTTCCCGCTGCCGCTGCTGAACTCGGATCGTTTTAATTTCGAATTTTTTGTAACTGTGAATCATCTTCCGATTCAAGCGCTGCGCGGAAAAATTTAGACTGAAGAAAAATCTGGAGTCGTAATTTGGCAAAATATCACGATATAGTGTAGGTACATGCATACATACAAAAATCAAATTTATTTCGTTTTGAACTACATGCGCCTTCTTCGCTGCGGTGATATCCATTCTCAGCAGTAGATAATTCGCTTTGTTCAGAAATTAACGAGCATAGTCTTTCGAAGAGTAGTATACATACATACATATCTGAGTGTCCGACTTCTGCACAGAATGATTCACATGTGGAATCGAAAATTTGGCAGCAATTCGAGTCGCAAAGGAACCAAAAAGTATTGAATTCAAAAACGAAATCAGGTCTGCACGTACTAGGACGGTGGTCCGAGTGTGAATTTCATTTCTCTTTTCACATATACTAGGTATAAACTGTACCTTGAATTTGACTCACGTGCACTTCACGTGGGGAAGTTTTCGCTCATATCCAGCCGACAATCCGGTAGCGCGGTGGATAAAATCGTATCAACGTCGAAGGAGTGTGGGACAGATATCGGCATGCACATCCGTGCATACATCCCCAGGTACAGGCATGAGATATACACCACCCAGAAAGTCGTATCGCTGTATAAGAGGCGGGGCTGCGAGTTGTAGGCAAGCATGTATCTAACTCAATTTGAGTATATGATAGGATTTACAAGTAAAGTTAAATTGGAAAACATTGTAGCCGCGGGCTTAAATGCCGTTGTACCTACATATTGCTTACCGAGACCACCATCGTATTTCAGAAGACTGCAGCGCAGCAGCAGTAGCAGCAGCAGCAGCAGCAGCGAAGCTTTTCGCTTTTTCTACTTTGCTATATAGGCAGGCACATAGACCAATCGGGAGTTCGCAGAGCATTACTTCCTATTTATTTTCCAATCGCTTGGAGAAAAAGTAAGCGAGGGAACGTGAATTTCCAAAGCTCTTTGATAATAATATACTGCAGCCAATAAATGTAATATATCTGTAACTAGAAGCTGGAAGAGAGAAACGGGAAAACTGTGAAAATTGATAAAAACAAACGAATGAGGGTAAAAAGAAAAATCCATTCGATACCTTCACTATGATACCTGTACTCACTGTGAGCGATGGGATCTCGCAGCCCGGACCGACAAGCTATACGCGCTTTCCGTCCTTCTCTCGATATGCTCGCGTTAGTGGGAAAAGGGGGAACGGCAGGTTCATCTGTGCTTCGTTTCACTATTTTGCTACTTCTATTCAGTCACCACCAGGGTCAGCGGGGAATCAATCCAGATATGTCTCACAACATGCAAGTTCTAATGCCACCCGAGTCACAGCGAGCGGCGAGCCACGGGCGGAGTTGGAGCCGATCGCGATCGTGGGAGTGTGCACGCATGAGCTCATTTTCATACCGAACTTTTTCGGTTATCGGGATTCCTTCATAAACCCCCACGGAATCTGTCCACGTTCTACCGCAAACTCACGGGTTGTAATGATCCACACCGGTTTGCCGGGGGCCAACCTTAGGGCGTTCCTATACCTTTATCAAGGTCCCGTGAAGGTCAACCCGTGAATTTCCCTTTTTGTGCGGTTCGACGGCGCTCTTATCTACACGGATTGCAATATCTTCCCGGTTTCCTGGTCGGCCAGTCATCCGGCGTTGCTACCTCCAACAAGGCTCTGGGAAGGCCAATCCGTGAACTTCTGGTTTAGTCTAGTCTTCCTCCGAGATTCTTATGTGTATCCCTCGCGATCGTGACCGCATCAGGTCACCGACTGCCGATTTTTAGCCCTAGTCTTACTGTCGTTTTCCCACATCGCATCGTCGATTCATGCATCCTCGGAACTGTCGCAATAGCGCGTATCTTGTCCGGCGCGTCACCAACATCTGTAGGTATCCGATATTATATCTGGGACACTCAATTATGTACTTTTCCGATTAAAAGCTGAATTTTCCGGAATTTCCACACCGGTGTCATCCCCGACGATCTAGTATACCTACGTACTCTACCTATACCTACATATATCGCGCCCTCGACCCGTTTTCCAAACTGTTATCGGTACTTCGCACGCGCCGATGGACAAATTGTGTGTGAAAAAAGGGAAGATTAAAAACGTGTGAAATAGTGAGTGCGGGAGTAGGTAGTACAGCTATTCTAACTGAAAAGCGAATTTCCGATGCGGAGTTTCTCAAATTTTGATGAACTTGGGTTTTTCCTCTCTTTTGCTAAATTACATTTCGACTATATATCTCCTATGTTACCGAACGTCAATCAAGTATTCACGAAATCTACACGAGTAAATACTATACGATTATTCCGAGTTTGGCGAAATTTTCGGAATTATAATGCTCGCTCAAAAATATAGGTGGTCATGAAATTTTGAAATTTTTCTCTCAAATATAGGTACATACACCTGTACGTCACTAGACGCGCGTGTAGGCGAATTTCTTCGTCGTAGTCGGTACCTAATAATGAGGCTTCCATTTTTCCATAAAAAAGGAAAAAACCCAGAACGAGAGACGAGGGACAATCGTGTTTTCTTTTCGTCAAAACATCGGTCTCCTTTGGCCCATATCACAGGTTCTTACATACCTGTATAAGTAGACGCGAACGAGCCGGGTGCGAGTGTGTACTGTGTACTTGAACCTAGTAAGATTCGTATAAAACTTTTGGAATCAGGTATAAGAGAAATTGGGAAAGTCTTTACGATCTGGCGGCGGGAGGGGCGGCTGATAAACTAAGCTTCGTGTTCCATTCCGTGCGCAGGATGAGGCAGGCAGATAGCCAGATACATGCATATATACATACATGCATACTTATATAGATATAGTATAGGTACATACCTAGTTATGTACCATATGAAGAAGGACTCTTAATCGCAGTTCAATTGAGCTACTGATTTAGCCGTCAGTCAAAATGTGGGGCGCTGCCATTACGAAAGTAAGTACACGGAATAAAAAACCGAAAAACTAGACACAAATACTACAAGCTGCTAGATATACTCATATATTATTATCTCGTAATGATCCGACCAGTGAACGTCGCTCTTGATTATATGCCTTGATAGGTATTCACCCGAATCAACGGGTTAGGAAAATTCTTTAACAACCATAAATCCATCTCGTTGCGTCTGTAGGTATGAGTGAGAGCCGCGGATCAGGAAAAGAGAAAATTTTGTTTGTTCTATTATTTTATTTTCATCATTCAATGACCATTTTGTATTTTTCTTTCAAATTGAACTTTCGACTTTCGGCGCCGGCGCGGCGGCAAAAGTATATGAAATTAATTGACTCACTTGTTCACAAACTTATTGGCATATCATCTTTTTTTCCTCACTCGGGGCATATATATCTGATATTCATATCTATTACACCCAATACGTGAAAAGTAGAAGTACGGAGCCCTAAATTTTTCAATTATTATTCCGAATCGAATTTTCAATCTCTGTATGCGGTGATGTCAATTTAATTGAGACCTGTATTTGAGTAAAAATGAATGAATAACACTGATAATAATGAGCTATATATACTTCCCGCCCGTATTAATTAAAATTTCGATTAACGTTCGAATCAGAAAAAACACAAGAGAGATAATAAAATAAAAAATTCGATCACAGAAGACCAATTCACGGGTCACTACAGTATCGTACATCGTCACAGTTGTAATTATTTTCCGAATGTCATTCTATTCGCCCACGAACTAAGCCTGATAGCGTGATACGAATCCCCCCAATCAAATTTCTTTATCGCTTCTTCTAAATTTTTATACGACTGCGAGTTTCGTTTTAAGTTTTGCGCCAGTCCACAAATTCCTCCATAATTATCAGAGCTTCGAAAAATGATACTTTCGTACAAAATTGTTTATATCGTAGACCGATTTGGGAGAAAAAAATAGATTCAATTTCCTTCGAATTTTATTCGGTACTGTTAATCAGATTCAATATTCATTATACGTCGATGCTGGTTAAAATATAAACGAATTATCGAATGGTGTTGATTCATATATTTTGTATTACTATTATGTTCTAATCGATCGATTGTAGCGTGGCTTTGACGTGAACCTGCAGCGTTATACCTCGAAATTGCAGTGTAAATGAATAAATTTGGAATGCAGCGTGTGACGGAAATTGCATTATTCAAATTATTTAGTAGATTAAATCAGCAATATTCTGTTTCCATCGTTGGCAGGTATACCAACGCTCATCGTATGTATGTATCTATTCAATCCTCTTTGTATCGTGTTGAATAATTTGAAAAGATTGAGCTTTATTTATTGATTTTTTTGTTCCTTTTTTGCGGAAAACTGCAGTTCTCGGCGAACAGCCATTACAGTTTTAAGACATTTTGGTCATGATTACTGTGAGATCTCGCCGACGAATTCTTGTCGACGAATGAATTAGTTGCAGAGAAAAAGTGTGAGCCAAAAGAATTGAACATTTTGTAAATGGTGGAATTTTTGTAGTGTAATTCGAGAGTCGAGCTCTTGCAAAAATAGACAATGAACTTTGTGTTCTGACCCCCGTAAAATTTTATGATCATATCATTTGCACGAAACTTAGGTAGGTAATAATGTTTACAACTATTATTGTATAGTTGTATCTAAAATTGATTGGTATTGGGAGAGCGAGAATCCAGGTATAATGGATGAACTATCAATAGCTTGCTATCATTAGTAAATTATGTTTGTATGTGCATTATGAGTTGAATGCATTAGTCTGATTGGTGGATTTAGTTGGCTATGGAGGACCACAAATGGATTGAAGTGTATGTTGTACAGTAGGTATGCCATTCTATGATATGTATACAGTTCAATATACGCATATTGTGCGCAGTTTCATGTAATACTCAAGCGGCCGTCAGACTCGCAGCTGGCAACCTAACCTCCCTAACATAGGGAATATTCATTTTTCATCGAATCCTATCAATGTTTTGGGAAAGTGAAATACTTAACCTCTTCTTGCCATCATACTCAAAGGATTTCGAAAGTTTCATAAAAATCGATTGAGTCGTTTGCGGAAATTCACGATTCTCGTTTTCGAAACGGGATCTCTACATTTGAAATAGCGGGTCCGCTCGCACTCTAGGTAGATTACATAACTGAATGATTCCAGAAAGGCCATGAACAAGAAACGAATGAAGAGCAGAAACAATCTACGTGTGTTTATTTATACATTCGAAATTTTGTCAAATTTGAGTTGTATTTGTTCGACGCTCAATTCATCGGCATTCTTCTCCGTTCATGTGTTCCAATGTGAGGTTTCGTATGAATCAGAATATTTTGTTTATAATTAATACAAGGGTGGAAGTTAAGTGAGATTCCGCCTACCGCTCAATCCGTGAAGCATATCGTCGAGCTCGGTGCTTCTGTAGTACCTATGTGGGGAAATTTTGAGATTTCGGTAAGTATCCATGCAAATATTTTCCAGAACAATCTTGATAATTGCGTTGTATGTTCATCGGCTAGATTCACGTCGTTAGTTAAACTATGAATATCAAGTGAGCGCGAGGGGCGAGTGGGATCGATTTGCGAAACTATGCAAGACCTTAGAATAAGGTATAAATTTTATTACCGGTATATCAAATCGAGTTTAAAAGCTGAGATTATCTCGTTATCAACCCCCGTACACCGACCTACCACATGAACATTTTCAAACAATAACCGCGGACGGACATGCAGCAATGAGAAGGGCTCCTATTGGATTCGATTTTTATCATTGGTGGTATACTATAATTTATGTATAATCGCGGTATTTCTCTCTCTCTCTCTCTTCATTGAGCTCTGTATACTGTACACACACAATCATGACAAGAATTATCGAGATCCTATAAAGTGATGCGCATATTTGTTAGCTTCTTCATACTGCAGCTATACCTACCTATCGGCTCAGCTTTCTAATTTTACGCCGTTTTTCGAACCATCTATTTCTTTTTTTTTCTCCTTGTTTTTCTTCTTCTTTTCATTCTCGCCGTCGTACGCGTATCGCTCAATATTAATGAGGGTGTGAGTGTCATATAGTGGGTACCCTTAGTCATGTTATGAAGAAGCTTGTTCTAAGCGAGCTCCATTTTGATATGGGTATTCCGCGTAAAGGAGATAGAAGTTTTATAAAGCGGCGAACAACAACAAATAAGAGACAAGAACTTGCGCGGATTATAATTATCGCAAATCGCAACCTCACACCGCTTTTATCCTCATACTCATATATTTTTATGTGAAAGTGGATGAGAAAAAGATCCGACTCGAAATGCTATAGCCACTTGGATAATTCATCTCCGTCGAACGATTTCTCTTCGAACCTTTTTTCACAACCTGCAGTCTTGGTCTATTGTGCTTTACACGCGATATAGTGTACCTTATACATGGGGAAAAAACGATATTTGAAATAACATTTCCACCGAGGGTAATCCACTTGAATTTTTTCTCTTGTTTTCTCCCTATTTTTTTTTTTTATCACGGGCCATATACATTCACGTCAAATGAATTCTTGTGTCACATAGGTATAGATAGATACGGCGTATTTTCTTTTCTCACAATTTACAATATCATACCACTATGCATATCTGACCAATATTACTATGAATCCGGCAGAATGTTTCCCATTCCTGGTTTATCCACAGGAAAAACAAAATCTCTCTCCGGTTGTTCATAGGTGACCAGATTCCGGAAGAGATTTTGTAATTCATATTCATCGAACTGCAGCGATCCATCATCGATCAGTTGAGGGCGCAGTAAATTTGTGGTACATGAATAAAGGCTATGGTTACGAAAAGAAATCCGAGATTCAGCGAATGAGAAACCATGAAAATTAAGAATCCTTTCGATAGCCAAAAACCTGTGAAAATCCTTCATCGACCACAGATTGTGATGTATGTGCAAGTATATACAATATATATACGATATATAAGCGACGGAGAAACCCCATTAATTTCCATCTAGCATAAGGCGAGTGTGAATTTATTACTTCGTCAGGAAGCTACCGTAAAGCGTTTGTTTAGCATCTATTAACGTGATTATTAAAGAGATTTTATAATCTAATATCTGCATTGTTCGCGGGTCTAATTAGCGAAAGAAAATTGGGAATCAGCACTTTTACGTTATAAATAATGAGATTAAAGTCCGGTGGGAGAAGAGGAGCTCGATTTGATAACCATAATTCGTGCATAATTATTTTTATCAGCTGGATACACATCTTTAATCTGATGTTGATCATTTTATTGAATCTCCCGATCTTCCAGCTTTCTAGTTTTCTTCATTGAATCTTCAATTTTGTCCACAATCACAATATTCTCCTATTTCATTCTTCATCTCTCATCAGCTATAGCATATAATAAGAAATCGTTCGACCCCTAAAACCCCAAAAGTTATAATGTATAGTGGAAGACGACAAGCCCTGCCAGATGACAGATGAGTGGCGTACATCATCCCCAACCACAAAACTGACGATACCCTGGACGATGGCCAGATCCCACAAAGCCCCGGGAGTTCTTTGTTAGCCACGAAAGAAAACCCTGCAAATTCGCTAGATCGGTTCAGCCTAGAAATTTCTCATACATATATACGTTGAAAACAAAAGCAGAACTTGTTTTTGTCGAATATTCAGTAACTCTTTTGAAGTATTAGATTGTTAGGTCGCATTGCTTGTGATTTATTGCCGTTTTTTGTTTTCATTTTCGTATTTTTCTATTCGTCAAAAAACAGTGTTATATATTTTCGTGAGTAGGTATTCGATGTTGTTTTCGGCCTGGATAGAAGAGAAAACTGTAAACATTTTCTCATGTCTTTTCGGTTTGGGATGATCGTATACATGGATTCTTCTGATGTACCTAAATCATAACAGGTTAAAATTTTTCATTCCGAATCTTGGCAAAACTGCGTGGATTCCTTCTCGCCTCTTTTCTGGACGTGATTTTCTTATTTTTCATTTTTCTTCTTTTTTTTTCATCTTTCGATTTCTGCTTCTGCCCTCACTCCAGCTTCTTTCCGATTCACAACCCCGCGGGACTATGATTTATCGCCACTCCTGATTCCGACCCCTTCCTTCCGTGAAAACATCCACCCCCACCCCACCCCACTCCACCCCTCACTTCTCTCCAGTTTTTCTATCTCTTTTACAAGCCTGCTTCGTCTTCACCTTCGTGCAGATTTCCTATCTATATCGCAACATAGCTACGTTCAATCTCGACAAATTCACATTTACAACCTTACGTTCCCCTGCAAAAACCAGTGGATAGTATTCTGCCTCTTTTTCTCTTCTTCTGTCTTAGTTTGAATTTCGTCCGAAAGCTTTTATAAGAAGAAAAGTGGCAACAAAAACAGCAATCTGAGACAATATTTGTTGGCTGCTCGAACTGCTTTCCTCTTCCTCCCTGAAATGGACTGCATTTTCAAAATTATTCTCACAATCGGTGGAAAATGAATTTCGGCGTGAACTCATAAATTGTAAAATCAGTAGCATACTGTTCGGGGATGGCAGAGTATCTAGGAACTAGACTCTGCTGGGTACACGCTTCGTAGAGCAGAGCAATAAAACTATGTAACCGAAGTTTGTCAGCAGTTAGAAAGTTTTTGTAAAGTAGAGCCGTAGGTATCGAGGAGAAACGGAGATGGTTTTTGGCACCCGATAGGTAGGCACACAGCTTCTCGCCTACTCCACTCTTCTCCCGGGCTTTTACCACTTATATCCATCCCTTGTAGTATTATAAGTATAATAATTATGATACGCCTGCTAGCTACTTTAGCCCGCCACTTATATCATTATTATATCGCGATAGCACGTAACGTGTGCAAAATATTATATAACCTCGGAGATTCTCATAGTATACCTATGTATAAAGATTCTCAAAGTTTCTCACGATCGGATATCTAACATATCATTGGCTACACCAAAGTTCTTATCGAGTTTTCAATATTTCACAATCAGAGATACAGAGGTCCTGCATACATATAATATCCTGCATGTACGACCCATGTGGCACACTGCTGAAGTTATAAAATCACAATTGATGTAATCAATCTCAATTCATTTATTCATCGTTACACCTATCCATAAATATAGCATCGCTATCCCATGAAGGAGAGAAGCGAAGGTTGGTGTATTATAAATTCTTGAAAGAAGACTATACTGCAGGTATGTACCTATGACTCGAATTGTGACGGAGTGGTTATCGACTCATTAAAAATTGAAGTTAACGGAAAAATTTTACCTTTCATAGCCATTCTCCCAAGGGTACATTCTCGTGGAACGTCGATAATATCCGCGACCTTATTTTCGAACGCTGAAAAATTTATACACCCGAAGTATCATGGGTATGAGTATAATGTAATAGAGATTGACTCGACGTACACATGGACAGAATTTTGGCAACGGTTTTTTTTTTCGTCAAAATGAAAAGCGAGTCACAAAAAAAAAATTTTGAGAAATTTTTGCATTCTGTGCAGTCTAATTGCGATCCCATTTCGCGGTTAAATGCGTTACAGGCATGAATACGATTGGAATGAAAATATGAATGACAATTAAACTGGAGATAGGGGATCGCGAGCGTTTTTCCTGTAGAGAGTTTCAACGCCACTATACCTACGGCGGAGTATAATTAGATTTTATAAGGGCCAATAAAATGATGAAATTTTCGTATATACCTAAGATTGTTGTATACGGAAATAGCCGCGACGCCCCTTCTGTAATTAGCTTGGTTAACGGGCGATATGAATTCTAAAGAAAGGACGGAAACGAACATTCAAGACATTCAAGATATGGTCGTCCTGTAGGTGTGCGCGCACGTACTGCACAACTAATTACCAAGGATGCCCAATGAGGAAACGACGAATTGGTATAATTATTACGCCGACAACGTTCACAATTGGCGGTCAATTGCATAAAACCACTTCCTCGGAGAAGATAAGAATTGAAAACCGAAGAAGAGGGAAAAATTTTTCTACCTCTTCGCTTGTATAGGAACCAGGGGGAAAGAAAATCTAAACTTATTTGATCGAGTGTCATACAGATACAGGTATACAGAGTTCCTGCTGCAGTATGTGTACAGAGAAGAGAGCATATCCACTATAAATCTAGAATAATCCAACACCTCGGAGAATTGGCATCATTTTAGATTACCCGTGAAAGAGAGCTCACGCGTGCAGTGTAAGATGTATGGAAAGACAATATCTACAGCCTCCAGGGCCTTTGATATATGGGATCTAAATATTGACGAGCGAATGGCGAAAGCGCAGTTGTTGACGCTTTGGAATAATGTATATAGTTCAAGCAGGCGTGCTTGTTTCACATGCGAGTATCAATCCCTCGCAGTCCCCCCTGTGTACACACACATGCATATCCCGTAGGTAGTACACATATTTGTATGTATCTATGCCATGCAAGTGCGAAAAGCTCTGGAAGACAATAAATAAATGAAGAAATGAATGAATGAATAAATAAACGAAACGAAATACATACTTAGGTATAGTAGAGAGTAAAAAGTTAAAGAGGGAAACTATTATACCATGAAGCTCGTACGTATCTAGGGGTGTTGGTATGAAGAGCAAGCTCGCGACCGAGTAGAGGGATGTGCGCGTCTGTGTTTGGCCTGCAGATATCGAGGTGGCCGGGGTAATTGGAAAGAGATCTGACAGTGACGTGCAGAGTTAGCAGAAAGGTGGATTTGAAACGGGAGGGGGTATGGTAGGTATAACTGAAGAGAAGAGGAGGTAAAAATGAGAACAGGTGAGAGGGATGAAGAGAGGAATTGGAAGAGAAAAGAGAAAAGAGGAAACGAAAGACGACAAAAAAAAAAAATACGTTTCAAATGGAAGAAATAATCATCCGTTGGCTCCGTGCCTTCCTTTCTTCCTTCCCAGTGAAATTCAATTAATTTCAATTTAATTAGAACACTTTGTAAGCGGATTATTGCGCCACGTTCGCTGGTCCAGAGTCCGAGGAGAGAGGGATGGTACTTAACGATATTGTTATTAATTTCATTCCAGGTTGAACCACAGGTAAAACACAACAAAAAATTTCATTCTTTAGTTCACTAAGTCTAAAAAGTTACCCTCACAGTTTGACAAAGATATTATCTCTAGATCTGTTGGGGCCTTTTCGAAATCTTGTCGAAAAACTTGAGAACTGTAATAATTCTCAAATACGAATATATATGTCCCATCTGTATCCATATTGAATGGGACGTGCGAGATCGTTCCTAATTACAGGCAGGCTTTAGGTAAAATTTGTTCAAAAGATAAAACAACGAGTTTGACAAACGGTATCCCGCTTATCGCCGTTCATCAATCAACCCGAAAGATAAACCTTGTCTTTCTCCTGCATAATCCATAGCAAAAAAAAAAAAAACTGATTAAAAAAAATGTGTATAC
Source organism: Phymatocera aterrima (assembly GCA_963170745.1). Taxonomy (NCBI): domain Eukaryota; kingdom Metazoa; phylum Arthropoda; class Insecta; order Hymenoptera; family Tenthredinidae; genus Phymatocera; species Phymatocera aterrima. Next base: position 9,249,797 of record OY720663.1, read on the forward strand.
ATGTGAAAAATAAAGTGAATGAACGATATCCTGCAGGCTCGTTGAAAATTAAACAAACTTAAACTATCGCGGGATGTGCTTTTGCTCAAAAATCAACAGACTCGATTCTTTTGACTGCAAAATTTTCCAATTCCAGCTCCGCTTTTAGTCCATTGATTCCGTCCAATACATGCTTCTACACTGAGCCCTATATTTTTTGAGGAAATTGTAGCGCATACGGAAAAGAATACGCAAGTACAATGTTGGTTTAAAAAATTCAAATCCTGACGTACTGCCTGTGTCTGCACATAGTACATAACCTTGTGAATATGTACATACATATTCTGTATCTCACGCTTGCTGCAGCAACCTCTCCGCATAGTTTTCCACTAAACTTGAGTCTTTGCGTTCGTCTCTCGATTTTGCTGTCTCGCCCCTCCGCCCCGTGGATGACGGTGGCCCGCGGAGTCATGCTCTTTAATAACCGTATAACAAGGGCGCCTGGATATCTAACTCACCCTGAGAGCGCAGGGGTCGTTCCTATACCGGGGACTACAGGTAGTATTATACATGGGAGGAGCGAGACTCCACAGGCAACAAATCAAGCGGACTTAAGCCTGATTTAGAGTAAAACTTCAGATATAATATCTGCAGGATACACCCTATAAAATTGTACCAATTCATTTACCGCATTTCGTTCACAGTTTATTCTCGAGTTCGTTGCTTGAGCTTACTCGCCATTGTTTATTGCTCCTAGTAATTATTTACCCGAAAGAACAATAGAACTACTTCAGCCTCTCGATTTTTGTCTTTTCTGTTTTTTGTTTCGTTACTTTCGTTTCTTCATTTATCAGAAATAAATTTTGCGGACAACTTACATGCATAACTAATTGTAAGATAAAAAAAAGAGGAAATCGGTGAATGGGAGAAAGAAATGGAGAAGGAAACAAATTTTTGACGATCGCACGTTTTAATCGATCTAAAAAGAAGAGAGAAGAAAAGAGAACTGACTGAGGGCGAATTTCGAGGGGATAAGGCTGCACGTCCTATCAAACTGATCCAAAATAATCTCTCGAAGCTTAAGGGCGGTTTGCACCCACCAGCTCTCCTTATACCAACGAGTCTTGAATTTTAAAGTTTTCCGAATTGCCGCAAAGCAATTACTCCAACGATTAAATTCCGGATCTGCGCCGTTTCCAGCAAAATGTCAAAACTTTAACGGAAACGACTGAATGAAATTGGAGTTTGACAAATTTCCAAACGAAAAGCAATGATTCCTTGACACATAGCTGGATGTATCTAAATACAATTGCGAATTTCGAGCGAATTGAGGATACGCCTTCCATACACACACGTTGCATCCGGACAACATTTGAGCCGAAGAGGTAGCACAATTATTTTCGTTTTTTGAAGTGCATAGGATCGTGAGAGAGAATACATGAGAGGAGGGACAAAAACGTGCAGAGTCACGAAAAGCTTTCGGTGGAATTCAAAAATCTGAAATTTTTAACCGAAAATTCGAGTTTGTATCAGAATAACATCTGAGCCGAAGAGGTGGCACAATTTCTTCCGTTTTTTTCGAATGCATGAAGATATGAGTGAGGATACACGTGTAGGTGGGTCGAGTGACAGGCGGGTACGAGTTTGTATCAGCAAAACATCTCACAATTAGTCGAAGAGGTGACACAATTTTTTATTTCGATCATATGGGGATGGAAGAACGGACATGGAGATCGTGGAACAAGTGGAAGGAGGAACAGTCGTAGGTTTTGTTCCAATTTTAGATCACGAACGTTTCAACTGGAACTTTTGTTTCACACCATTGAAATATCTGATCCGTCCAGGTGGCATATTTCATCATTTTTTCTTTTCATTTCAAATTATGCCGGCATCGGGTATGACGGTCCCGGAATAACCGAACAGCAGTAAAGAATTTCCATCATCGAACTATTTCAGCAGACGTCATTCTTCGTGGATTGATTTACGGCAACGTCACATAAACGTCTGCCTCGTATCATTATCAGTACGAAACATGTCACCTGGATAATATAATATGAAAAAAAACGGATCTTTTTTACACGCAACGTTGATCAACTCTCATAATATAGCGGACACGAGTTCTGATCTCGCAGCTTTAATGAGGAAGGAGAGAATTTCAACCGCGACTACTCCCACGGGTGTGCTTCATACCCTTAAATAAAGAAAGAAGTAAAAGAGAAAGAGGCGATGAAATGGACTCTGTCTGAAGCGGTACGGTAAATTTAGTTGAATCAGAATTTGATCTCGTCAAAATATAGCCACCCGTCATCCGGGGACGTGCGGAAGTGCTCGAGCCAGGATTCTATGACTAAGGACTAACCAATTTACTTATCGTTAGCATGTATGAACAGCACGCTCATACCTGCTACGATGATAACGATCGTTGAATATAAGTACGTGGGAAAGTAAATGTGTTCGATGTGTCTTGACGGGGTTGTATCCATGCGTATATATACATGATCATGATCATTTGTTGACGATAGAGTAAACACCAACCCTTAATCTTCCAAGTCGTTATCTCAACAAGTATTATTCCGTAGCATGTAGTATTTGTTTGACAAGGTTTAGATTTTGTTTACCAACAACAGCCAACATCGTTTCACGGCACGAAGTGGCTGGTGAGTACACATTCCTCCTCGCAGTACTTCGATGAGGGTGGATTAACCCCGCATTAAATTAACGCATTTCGATAATCCCTCTCATACTGTACACTAATTATTGAATCCCACAGTTCTGCCATGGAGGCACATACGAAGCCGATGCCATATGATCTGAACTAATTGTGCGAAGATAATTACAATTCAATTCTGTGTGTACTAATATGTTATGTATTTCATCGTCAGAATGATAGATTTACTGTACAACCCCATTGAATTTTTATCTCCAATGGAATACATTTTTCCCACAGTAGTGCGCGCTTCAGCACAGCTTTTCATTCCCCGTAGCTTCTGGTGCCTAGCTGTTTGTTGTATTCCGGGTTTGGCCTTCGCGTTGCGCTCCGAAAGTAATGAAATTAAAGTTAAAAGATACTATAGAGGACTGAAAGAGCGTAGAAATAAAAATGAGGTTACGGCCCTCTACGAACACAGAATTGCGATTTGGTTAGCATAAAATTATCTCCGGTTTTTTGTACTGTGTATTTTCGACCTACGTACCAGCTCGTAGGTCGGTCGAGTTTTCCGTTAAAAAAATTGACCGTGTAGGGAGAGTTCCTCCAGTACGTCGATCTCCCGGCAGTTAGGTACATACTCATTCTCCATACCTGTACATCCATTGCGGTTCTTCATTTCGGCTCTTCCATGAAATTCTCCTCGTCATATTCGTCATATTTGTCATGTGGAATCTGAACCAGCTGAAGTGAGTCGTCTATCAGCAAAAGAAAACCAATTGATCAATTACAAAGTACATAATTAGATATTGAATTCAGGGGATGAAAAGTGATTGACGAAATCTCGTTTCAATTTGGATTTACATATTTATAACAGCGATAGGTAATAAGCACGTACTTATACAAGTCCGATTGTACCAATGGCTCGGCCTCTGCAGTGTTATACCGACGTTGCAGGAGTACAGGTCCTAGGTCCTAGGACCGACTTACATAGGGATTGGTGTGAGCATGCAGCTATGGTTTGAGAATAGAGAGACGGGGTACAGGTGCCTACGTGTACCTACTAAGATCGCGTGCAAGTATATAACTGTGAGATGAGAAAATCTGGGCTGAGGATAAAAACTATGAAAATAGAAAAAAAAAGAAATCACAAAAAAAAGTGATAAAAAAAAAAAAAAAAGCAAAAGCAGAAATAAAAAACAACAAAAATAACTTCGCCTCTGGAAAAAGTTCACTTTCTGGATCTCGGCTAACTTTTTTAGTCGACCTGTCGTGGGCACACCACAAAACCGAGAAAAAACTTTTTTATTCCCATTTCCCCTTGTTTTTGCGAAACTCAAGCCAACTTCTATGTATACTCGCTCCAATTTACCTCGTATATACATAGGTGCATGTATGCTATATACATGTCTATCGTGTTTCAATTGTTTAAGGTAATCGCACTCATATAACTACATGCTGCGACCACTTTCTATCCCTTTTAGAGTTTATAAGCCTACCTGTATCCCATTTTTCCAATTGTACGTTAAATTTACACGTGCTACCTCGTCGGCGAAGTCTTGCGAACATTTGAACTTGTTCATCGACTGATTTTGCCTCCATCCTCCTTTCGCCCTTCGATTGGTTCATTTTTGATTTTCAAGATCCGAATGAGAGTAAAAATCCAGGTTTTTATCGTTATCATTATTACCACGGCCTGAGAGATTGGAAATTTGGAAAACATGAATTGAAATGTGTATGGTGTAAATACTTCGGACCCTTGAAATTAGGGGTAAAGTACTTAATACCTATTGATTGAAAGAACTTTTTTTAAGCTTCAGTTATAGGATTTGAAGAGGATTTTGGTCGGAAATTTTGTCCATCGAGTGACGTATGAACGGTAAAAATGAGTACAAATAAACATCCGTGTTATACAGCTAATTTTCTGTCCGAATGTAAGAAGTTGATGAAAGATGAAACTTTGAAGCTCTATTTTAATTTTTTGAATTCTCTTTCGACTTCTTCCCAACCACGAGTGAGAGGGAGAGAATTACCCGAGCAATTACTATAAGGGATGAATTTGATAAGTTCTATCCGTAACGCTCGAGGGCCACAGTCAATTTAGGTCGTTATAATATTAGCTTCTGCGACAGGTGTAGTATACCGCAGGGGTTTTCAAAAAAGTGCTATATGACAATGACGGTGCTGGTTTTGAACCAATTTCAGATGTTCGCAGCTCGATCTCAGTTCCAACAATGAAATACCGGTACCTCACTACCATCCTTGATAAATATCAAGAAAAAGTAGGAAGATATTTCATGCTATTCAATTACGGATATCCTCTTCTTCTTTACAGCGGACGGCAATTGCGAAAACATGCTTGTGTTCTACCGGGTAATTCCGCAATCAAGAAACCTGTCACTCCTACCTGCTTACCCATCTATGACCTGCGTATACATACATCTACGAACACATATATACGCGAATATTGGTATATGTATGCGTATGCGATAGATATATGTATGCGCTCGAATGCTCTTGGCATACGGAATCATGGCCCATGGTTATATTATTATAGACGAGAAATTTGGAATGCGGAGGCAGCGTGGCATGGTAGTAGAAGTCGTAGTAGACGTGAAATGGAAATGACTTTACAGTCATAGCTACAAATGAGGTGCCATTCATTGCCGCGCTTCTGACGTAGCGAATCACAGAGGATTATAGCATCGCCACGGGCGAGGTATCCATGTATACATACATACATTACACATGCGTACAAGTATACAAATAGAAATAATTTGGTATAACGTGATATAATATAATACGTACTCGCTCTCGTGCGTCTCGAGAAATCTGCAGGCATCCCCACCCACCCCCACCCCCCTGCGCCATATTCACGGTGAAAAGCTGGGAATTATGAAATGTAGTGATATTCATGCATTCTAACCGTTACTTTTTCACAATTGTATTTTCGAATCCTGCGGCACGGCGAAGAGATGGCTTTTCCGTGTTCTTCTTTAATAAATAATGCATCGATCACCCTCGCCAGATGATATTTGAGAATTTTTCATCCGCATCATCTGACGAAATCCGCACGCATCACGTGTACACCGTATCTTTTGTTCAATCCTAAATATATTTTACACATCTGCCCTCCCACCGGCTCCTTGCTCCTGGCTCCTGGCGCTCCTTGTAGCACAAAGTTTATTAGAAAAACACTCACGGATTTTTTAACAGGGAAATAAATAAAATGCCGAGAACTGGAAAAGGTGAAGAAGCAAAAGGAAGATCGCGTAAATTTCGACACATCAAGTCGTTTCCTAGATACATATATCCTCGAGTATGCAATGTGCTTTCATTATTCAAAATCGAGCCGATTTATTGAGTTTTAGAATACGCAATAAGTTTGGGTGGGAAAGTGTAACCGAGTCGGGAGAGAAGAATTTCATTTTTATCTTCCGTTTTTTTCTCTTCATATACGTGTACAACAACCCAACCGCTCGAACATCAGCATTACGTATGGTTTTCCCAAAAGGAAAAAGTCATTGTCAAACGGCATACAATATTGTACGATAAATTGCGTGTGCGAGAGAGAAAGAGAGAGAGAGAGAGAGAGAGAGAGAGAGAGAAAGCCTCCAGCCCGTTATGAGTTGTGCTTTGCATATTTTAATATTCGTACCAAATGCGGAAAAATATATATATGTGTTTCACATCTCCGTTGCCGTTGTGGAAGACCACCAGTGGATAGGCTCGAGGCTTGAGCAGGCGGATTCGGATAGGTATGTACTACATACCTGGCATATACGTTGGATTCAAAACAACATTCCCTGGCACCAGCGAGCTCCAATCTACAATTTTGTAATCTCATGTATGCGAAAAGTTATGAAACCTTTTGAATCGTTCTGTCACCAGGCTGAAGTTCGTAGCGTCCGCGTCAACGGAGCAAAATTATGAGGCTGAGTTTTATGTCGTTGGAGTAACAAAATGGCCGGAGATAATATCGGGCGAAACTACCCGACGAAACAAAGATCTTGATTATCTGGGGAGATTTTTCGAAAAATATCGATTATTCGGGAATATTTCGGGATTCTTCGCGGAGAGATAGAATTTTGGTAGATATTATTTTTCGTCATTTTGTTCCGACGATAAAGTCATATAAACCTCAGCCACATGATTTCGTCACGTTAAAACGCTACGAATTTTATCAGCCGCGGAGTTTGCTGGACGAGGCAAATAAGGAACGAAAAAAAGTCATTTGAAATTCTATAAAACTGCGTAGCCGCTGCACCGAGCACAGTTTTAATTAATGTAAAAAATCTAGTTTCAGAAGGGAAGAGAGCAATTGGAAACAAAAAATTAATTCCCAGGGTGAAAGGGGCCGGCAAAGAAGAGTCAACGCAGCGCGAGTTCTTTTACCAGTTTTGGTGGACGGCCAAAATGTCTTTCTGCGACTCGTTCTCGCAGGTGTTTGAAGAAAGTAGTTGAAAAATGGAAAAGAAAAAAGAAAATGCTCCAAATCACACTCATCAGAGTTTAATTAATATGAAAGCTCGCGCGGGTGTGCTCTTGGCGTATGAAACTCAAGTAATTATACCAATTTCGTTGAGTCCTTGTACAGAGGTTGACGCAGAGCGTTGAGACACGTCGACATCGACGTCAAAGCCCCTCGGTGAACGATACCTGTGATGAGCTGCAGCATGAGGATGAAAATTAGGTGAGTAGAATTGGGGATGAATGCTTTGAGGACAAAACTCTTAGCCCTCACAGTCGCCCCCAGCCTACAAATGACAGACCGGATTACCGTTCGCTTCTCTCTTTTTACCTAGTCTGATTTTATTTGATTTTTTTTGCGTCTTCTTCTTTTGTTCGCATTTTCAACCTGCGATATCAAAAAGTTCGCACGTTCTTTCTAAGTGCCAGTGAGTAGGTACCTGCTACTACTTCGTAGTTATAGACATAGTTATACTATATAGATTCTCTCTACCTCGTGCTTTCTAGAATAGAACATCCAGAGTAGAAAGTGCCAAGAGTTTTTTTAGATAAAGTGGCTGCTAGCCAAGTTAGCGTGCGGAGGCACTAGCTAAAGGTTTTCAGGGATGGATTTTAACAGTTTTCTTTTCCCTCATTTCAACAAATTCTTCTCTTCCTTTCATTCTTTCTTCCTTGTAAGCTGCGGGTTGATGCAACTGCCAGCTTTTTATCGTGTCAAACTTAATGACTGAATTTCTCTGACCTATCTTCACCGAGAACTTAGATGTATACGTACTATATATGTTTGTACGTTGACTATATAGGCAAATGTAGATGTCGGAAAGGCAGGTATTTTACACTTAGGTATCGGTGGATGTGATCTTAGAGTATATGTATACATATAACTGCGAAAGTCGTTAACTGCAGACACTTGTCAATTTGATCTTCTTATATAGCCTTTTTATATAGAAACTTCGGGGTAGGCATGTATGTACCTATATATTATCAAGATACCTAAAGACCTCCCTTCTTTATCCTGTTTTATATCACGCCTCTGGGAATCCTACGGTGTGGTAATAAAATTTTTCAAACGTGCTGATCTAGTTTGTGCTTCTATGTAACCGAAAACGCCGGTCATTGAACCAAACTCTGTGAACTAAAGAGAAAAATAAATGTAAGTAGCATAATTTAGGAAAAGAGGGGATAGGTTCGTATCATCTGTATCTCTCTAAATATAGCTGCCGCCGATGAACCAAGTTTGAAATTCTTTCCCATCGAACACCTTATACGATTCAAGAAACCTCGCGGTGGTCCAACTACGTCAGCGCCAGTCCATAATTTTGGCTCTCTTCGCTCTCCGTGGTTTATACGATGTTCATCTGGCCTTAGAAATGGAAATTTTAGCACCTTCCTACGCCTGAAGTAACTTTGTTTTGCATGGGAATAAAATTTGTTGTGACGCATGACTGCGACCGCCACGGTGACGGTGACGAGAGCTAAATCAAGTAAAGTTCGAGCCATGCGGTTAGTTGGAGGAATTCAAAGACTAAACTCGCGCGAGTATTCGGGAACATCAAAGTTTCCTCCGTAATTGGTTCAATGTACAAATTCTATCGTGACCGTAGCCAATATCCGTTGGCAGTTGGCATTCATTAACGTGAATTCGTAGCCTAGGTCTGCTATATGAAATAATTTACAACCGGTGCAGAACTCGGTAGGTAGAAAATCTCACACGCGATGAATGGCGAAACTTCAATCTTCACGTCGGAGTCGTAGTCGCAGTTGGTGATGATTCAAATTTTACAATTCCGAGTTTAGAACGCACATTTCAGTATCTGCAAGTCGTTATTCATTAAGAATTTCGCCGCTCAAGTGTCTGCAAAATTCTTTTTATCTATTTCACCGTTTCACCATTTTACCATTTTTCTTTATTCTTTCATCACGAACTCCTACTTCGTCCCGTGTTTACTAGGATCAAGGGAAACTGTTGCATCGTTGAAAAGAACAATTGAACCGTGAATACGAGTGAGCAGGTAACTACGTTTCTGCGCTCCGGGGAGAGAAGAATTTTGTTCATTTTACGTTTGAAAACGGGCTGGAGTCTCGATAACCCATTTTATAAATCAAGTTGGCTGGACTCCGCGGTCCACTAGTAAAGTGTAATCATTTTTCTCCCGCAACTCAGAGAGATCGGTTTTATATCTATACCGCCAACGACCGTTATTCACTTTGGGGAGGTTGCTGCTGTAGGAAGTGAAATTATCGTTGAACCAATTAATGGTCGGCTATTATACGAAATACCGGTAAAAGCGTTACGTACGGGGCTAAAAGAAATATATGTTTTACATATATCGGGGTTTTTCAATAATCTCTCGTTGGATTTGGTAGATTTCATACCTGGGCATACGTTTGTAATTTAGTTCAGAAAATTTTTAGCGTGCTTGCGCGAAGGACGAGTATGTGTGAGAAAATTGTTGGAATCAGAGAGAGAGAGGAAGAGAAAGAATGATGAAGACTTTTCTTTTCTGTGAAAAAGATACCCATACACATATATGTATATATTGGACGAATTCTTAACGTGTGTTTTACGTACTCTGCGTATGTTGTAAAATATGCCAAGTGAATCGAGTACAATAAGGTTACTCAAGTATAACTGTAGCACGAATGCAACGAGAGGAGGAAAAAATACAATAGAAACGATCATTCTTTTCAATAAAAGCGAGAAGAAGACATTGAAGTTTGAAAAGCGGCGAATATCAAGTAAAATTGAAACACTCTTACCATTCTCTGATTCAACCTTGTGAGAATCCACTCACGTTTGTGTATTGCAAAGGAAACAGTCCCCATATTCGAAAATAAACAGTTTATAGTAGAAATGGAGAGTAACAAATTTCATTCGAAATTTTCGTCGTATGAAAATTGGTAAAATTCGGAATTCTCGAAGTGAGAGAAAACTGTTTCATTGCAGAAATTAAGGGGATGTGTTCTACAACGATCAAGATATCTGTGAATTATTACGGCGAGGGTGAATTATTGTAATTTATATTCTCACAGTATGAACTCGTGTTCTGAAATTCCCTGCGACTCAGGGATGTATCTATCGCTGTGACTAGAAATAAAATCGTAACGTCTATCAATGCGGAATTCAGAATTCGAAGGAGTGCAGTCAGCAGCGAATACGAAATAATCTAGAACCGCACGAATGGGTTTACCGAACCGATATCGATAACCGGAGTCACATCAAATTGAGAATGAATTATAGAGAAGTGAGTGAAACATGAATAATTCTAAATAAAATAAAAAAGAAACACGAAATGAATAAAAATCTCCGCCCGAGAGCATGAGGCTGAGGAAAAAAATGAACCAGAAGTGTATCACAAGGGTGGACGCCGTAATTATCTCAACCCTTTTTTAACGTACTTCTGTGCTCACAATACGTCGCAGGAGTTATCAGAGCAGGTATCGTGAAGTATTACAGTATAATACAATAATCGGGCCGGGGGAGAAATGGAATTTTTTTCTTCTATTTACTTGATTCAACCTGCAAGCCTTGAAAGCTCCGAACCATCGCATGTACTCCCACTGGCGTGGAATCTGTCCGTTTGAGAATCAGGCAACTAGCATCACATCTAGTTTTTGAACCTCTCAAGTTGGCGATTCTGTTGAAATTCATTACTCGACCGAATTTTCGTGAATCATTATATGTTTCTTGCTTCATTTTCTCAAAATTTTGACACAATCGTCGATTCCAGAGGTTTGAAAACTACATGTAATGCAAGTTGCCTGATTATGCAAAGGACAGATTCCACGCCGGTGGATGAACGTATATAAACAGTCTCTGTGAGGTGGGGGGTAAATTTTCGAATTTTATTCATATTCATTGTTCGGTCTCGTTCTTGTTTTCTGCCGTCGTTCTTTCTCCGGGTAAATCGAGGGGGCATTTTAGTTGTTGAAACATAAGAATGTACAACCTACGCTGTACACCTACCTACGTAAAGCTGAAGGATATATTTACGCTTCCGTGAGATCAACGAGGCAGTATGCAGGTAGATATGATATGTACAACACAGATAGGTAGATATGTACGTAGATGATATTTTTTGCGTTATTTATTGTGTGATATTACACTATAACGTATGACTCATGTGCTCAGTATTAGAAACCGAAGTTTTTACTACTAAAACGTGCGTATAAGTGGGCTTTTTATTATAATATCATTTTAGAACGGACTTCGCGAACGGAACGCGCGGATGAACTCTACATATCCCTTCAACTCTTCAGCTCTTCGGTAAGACAACTTCTCGCGGGAAATAATATGAGAGATTGCTAATAAAATTCTGGACGGCCTATATGAATCATCGTGATATGATATACAATAGAGTCTCGGATCTAGAATCTAGATGTCGAATTATATTGCGCGGAATAATTCTCGACCGACGCAATTTCGACGATATGAAACTTCTTGCTGTTAGCAATAATAACAACGAGCTCGTGCCAACTTCCGACAGCCAATCGCAAAGATATATACCTACTCGCGAACGTGCGAATTGAAAATAAACACGAAACTGTCTTCTTCGCAGATATTTCAAGCATCATCAACGATCGTCGGACTATTGGAGGTATGATAAACGATGAACGCGAAATAAAAGACGAAAAAACCGGAAATTTGTATTCTTATAGATGAAAGAGAAACGACGTATGACTGCGTGTCGCGAACTACGCAGCGTATATCGGCAGAGCTCACTGGCGCCGTTACAGATTTCAGGTGATAAAGTGGGGAGCAACACTTTGAAGCTTCGTCTAATTTCGGACCATCTCAAATTGACGTTACTTTCAAATTCCACGACGCGCAGGTGAGTACACGTATACGCAAGCAATGTAGGTAACTAGGTAATACATACCTTCAAGATGAGTCATCTTCTTCAACATTTACAGGGGAAGTAACGACAGCCGAATTTTAGGGGTCGAAACTTATCTTCGTTTTACGGCCCACTAAATTCTAAGGTTTCTCTGCTTCTGCTTCTCCTTCTTCTTCTTCTGCTCCTTCTTCTTCTTCATCTCCTTCTTCTTCTGCTTCAGGATCCTGCAGAATTTATGTTTACTGTCAAATTAATCTGGGAGTTCCATTTTTATTTTTGAGCGTCGAATGATACTAGCAGAACTTAAAATCGGCAGATTTTGAACTTGACCTCTTTTCATTATTTTTGACAATTAGGAAAGCAAGAGAAAAAACGGCGAGGAATGAGAATATGAAAATTTTTGAGAATGAGCATAGAATATGACTGCGGTTTGCGGTTGAAAGAAAATCTATCGAAAGCGGATGCGATTCAGAATCAGTTTATAGTCAGTGACGCTTTAAATTACATATTATAAGCCATCATGCACGAAGTTGACTGCCCATTTGTTGAACTCAATTTCAACGAGTAAATAAATGACGCGGTTGTTCCCACGTCTAGCGCAGCCTCCGTAATTGTCAATTGTGTGTCAATTGGTGTCAACTAACATTGGAATCGTACGACTTTTCGCTGGCCAATCACGACCGCGGGATTCGGTCGAGCCTCCAAGAGCGTCCCGACGCAACGCACGTCTCGCTTCTTCTTCGTTTTCTTCTTCTCTTCGTGCTACACAACGAATAATAGCGATTTACTATTTCAAGCTCTCTCTAATGTTACTCAGCCGTAGGTATAACCTTCCTACGTGAACGTGAATCATTTTGTTTTGCAAAGTGCAGCAACGTGGATGTGTGATAATATACGTATATTGTACACCGAGATCGATATATATTCCATATATGTAATCATATTCGATTTTTATGTGCTATGTACGGAACATTTTTTCGATGTCATTATTACCATTTTCAAATTTATTTGCTTTTCGGTGATTTGAATTATCGGTATTAACGTACATTGCTGGAATTCGGTGACTTTTTGTGACTAGCTCGAGACTTTTTCGCGAAGAGTGATATTATTCTTTTTTTCTCCTGCCTTCCCAATATTCACGAAGTTCGATCTCCGGAAAAACGTCCGATGCAATCGGCTTATATCTCCAAGTTTTTATACGCGAAGAAAATAAATCCTGCAAAGAGGTTCAAATATCATTTTCAAACGCGAAACGAATTCCTGACCATTCCTATGGGAAATATTTTCGCAATTGACACGTAACTCATTCTACATGCGACTAGCAAAATTTTAATGGAAAGAGAATGGAAAGAGAATTCAGCGATAGCACAGTTTCCATCAAATTTTTTACAATTCAGGAAACCTTGCTTGTTTTCTTTATAAATCAACCGCATTTTTATCTCTTCTGTGTACATATTTTTATTATTTTTATTCCCAATACAACAACTAGAGAGGTTCCCGTGCGCATGTACGGCGTCTGCTAATTACCCTAGAATTATTTTCGCGTGCTCGCATGAATTTAATTTACAGAAGAGAACCCGGAGGCAATATCACATTGAGTAACAACAATTAGTAGCAGTTACAGGTACTTACAAAGTTCAAAATCCGATCAACAATATATGTACAGCACATATAGGTACAATACTTGAATTCCTGATCCCGATGAATCTAGATATTTTAGAAAATTTGTTCAAAAAATGTATATTTTACTTTCATCGGGAAACAATTGAGTTCCAGTTAATTTTCCGGAATCGTTATCCGTCCGAAGAACAAACTTCATGGGATAAACAGGAAACAATACAGAATTTCGGTCTGATCGTTTCCAAAAAACATAAAAGTAACAAGAAAAAATCGTACTCGAAATTTCAAAATCTCAATCGAATAAGAATCAGATTTTTTCGTTCAATCCGCGTATTGTTCGGGTAGGAACTACGCTTTAATCTATCAGTAGAGGTAACAGTTTCAAAGCTCGTATCTGGTGAAGCACAACCCTCCTGGGAGTTTCGTGGTTCCAGTTAGACTAAAAGGGGGTAGTACGGGGTGTGGTCGAGCCCCGGTTGCCAGTGAACTGGCCACCGTGTTCTAAGAGATATTCTAAATCTTGCTAATGCCAGGTGTATGTACGTGTGCGTGTATATAGACATACCCTGCACCTACATTCCGTGCATTAACTCATCTACGATCTTCTCTTGGCCAACACGAATACTGATTGCGATTCAAAGAAACATGCAAATTCATAATTGTAGAACGTCCAACTCCACCGGTACGGGAATTACTGAGATTCCATATCTATATAATTCAGTTTCGAAGCCTGCCTCTGTCTAATTTCATACCGTTCCTACGAATTTCCAACCTGCTGCAGTTTTCGGCACTTTCCATAAACTCGAAATTTTAGGTAGTACGTACCTTGTATTATAAATCTGTTCGAGCGTATGACCTGCCGAAATCCTACGGCCATTTGTGACCCTAATCATCTCGTTATTACAATATGCCCGTGGGTTGAAGACTTGCGGGAAGGAGAATACGTGATTCGTTATACGAAGGTAGTTTAGGTACGATTGTATGCGGAATTTGATGAGATTCAGAACAGCAATTCCAGCATGGTAAAATCTCATCGTAGATTAACGAGATATTTCACTTTCCTTAACGCTCTCGATTTTTCTGTCTAGATCTCCGCATTCACGTGTCCCGCGTGGCGCCGATTGGTTCCACGTTCATTCTGACGAGATGGAACTATCCTGTGCCGCAGAGACACAAAATTTCCAAAGGTTTCTCATAAGATCGTAATTGGGCATTCGAACTGTTTGATTGTGCGAAGTCCTTTGTATGTACATACCTACCATCAGCTTATCGTATAATTTTTGGACTTTATTCGTACTACCTACACATCCATATCTTCTCGAGTCGTAGGTATAAAGGAAGATCCGACTAACTAAACGAAAAATCTAATTACATTTAGTCAGCGGAGATAAAAGTGACCTAGTTCTTTGACGACCTTCAACGAGCTACGAGCTGAGTTATAGCTCGTAAAAATACGAGTATTCACAATTGATTACGAGGAGTAGTCTAGCCACGGTAACACGCAGGGCTATAATATGGCTTTCACGCAAAATTCAGAGCCTAAAGAATGCGAAAGAGGTATATGTACTTCATGCTTGTATGAAGAACAGTCCTCGGTCAATTCGAATATAGAAAACAAACTCACGAATTTTATAGAGGCAATTGCTCGCCGCGTCGAAAGTCGAGATGTCTATATCGGGGGATCAGATTTATGAAGATTTATAGAGGATCAGTTTTCCTGCAGTTCAGTTTGAAAAATTGCGATGAATTATAAATATGCGAACATAATAACTATGCATCTCCAACTTTCACACGGATACCTAGTATTATTCATAAAATGGAGACATTTTTGATTATATATGTACATAAAAAATGGAAATCGAGTACCTGTTTCAACCACTTCATACCGTACGAAATCTCAATCCGTGAAAACAAAAAGACTGAATCATGTGATTGGTGAAAAAAAAAGACTAATCACCAAAAAAAAGGTAGAAATGGATTGTGAAAATTCTCAGAATATTGAACGAGGGAAATGGGTACACAGTTTACTCGTAGCAATGGCCTAATCAAACGAATGAATCCGGGAGAATACAGAGTACACTATACCTACCCGGTATATAGATAGAGGAATAATTTTGAGAGAATACGAGAAACTGAATGGATACCTATAATCGTCTCTGTAACATTATTGGCGCCGTGTTTCACGCTAATATCTGCGCGTATAAATTTGGTCTGAAAAAATTCAACTCTGAATATAAGGAATGTATTGGAAATATCTATCGTAGGAAGTACAATGCATTGAGAATAATGAGACTAGGGAAATAAATTTTTATGCCTTTCTGTATATTTCTATTATCGATGATCGAGCTGCAGCAGCAGCCGCAGCCGCAGTCGCAGCAGCTACTGGAGAAGGAAACTATGGAACGTCCTTTGAGTTAGGGGTGGAAAAAGAGGGTGGTGAAAGATAAATGAAGAAAAAAATAGCTGGAGAGTGGAAGTAGGGGATGATTCTGCCTTCGCCCAATGCATCGGAAAAGCTGTCGATGGAGGGAAAGGGTTTTATTGCTTTCAAGTGAGTGTATACCACCGCGGGAAGCATTGTGTATGGTGACTCCTGCCCCCGGATATACGTGTGTGTGTGTGTATATATATATATATATATATATAGTATAAAGGAACTGTGTAAACATTATCGATGTAAACTTTCCCGTGCGCCACGGGTGCATGTATCCGGTATACATCCATATAAAGTGACTTTCTTGTTATTTTTGTTACTCACCTGTAATCCAGACTTTGCTCAAACATGATATACCTATATACATATGTATACTCCTATGTGTGTTCGGATACGCTCTTCCACCTCCTGGAATAAACGCATATATACCTACTATACCTACACCCGTTTATAGTGCATGTGTGTGAATTGTGCTATAATATATTTGAGAGAATGTCACGGCGAAAAGCATTCTTCATTTTTCATCTGCAGTGTGCAGATATTTTTGCGAAACACTGTGATAGTATATAAGATGATCGTACAGTTTTCTCGTCAGAATAGGCAAAAGAAAAATGAATTATCAGTCCATGGGTCGTTCGAATTTGATTTGGAAATCTTGAATTACCTCAAAAACTTTCCTGTTATAAAATTTCATTTGAAATTAGTATATCGGTGGTCTTTGAAATTGGAATATGGAAAACATTTAATTCCCTTGAAAGGGAGGATGGTATGTATATACATATTTTTCATATAGCCTGCGCAGATTTACTACTGTTGCGTGGGTACCTCTACACTGACCGATATGAATTTTCGATGTAGCTTCTCAACACAAATATCTCTTTCACTGTGTAAACGGAAAACAAAAATGGCAGCAAATATATTGAAAAAGAAAAAAAAATGTTTGATGTCAAAGGTCTCCACGTTTTCATCTCCTGACTGGTATCAAACAATGCGAATCTCATCGATTGATTCAAATAGCTCTGAGAATACTCTTAAATTCATTGAAAATTGAACAATCAAACGAACTCACCTGATTGTGAGTCCAGTTCGATTACAATTGTATGATTCGCCTCGTCCGACTAGATCAAATGGTAGCGTTCAGTTGCCGAACCTTAGCGAATACTAGCTTAGAATTGTAGCGAGATAAGGTAAACTCGGAAGATGATGCGATAGCTTCGCATATATACATACGACTGAACGAGCTGGAGCCGGCTGTGATGCGGTTGCCGTACTTTACGTCAGCAGGACCTTACCAACCCCGAATCCTGGACATCCAAAGGCTGTGGCTTTGGTCAAAGGCTTTCAGACATTTGTTAAGCAAATTTTACCCTTGCTGGTCGGTGCTCCGGGTGTGTACTCGAATCAATTTTGGTTGAATCCTCTCCAACGCGTACATTAGTTTATATCCTTAAACTTGTTGTTTCAAGCTCCTTCACATGGAATAAAATACAGTTAGACGTTGGAACCTCACCACAGGCTATAATCAAAGGTCTAAGGGCCAAGGCACCTGATTATAGAGTCTAAAGAGGATTCAATCACGGTGAATCCAATTTCCGAACCTTCGTGTAGTCGCGATATAATTGAAAAAGGAACGAGATATTCGTCAGTATGCTATAGTTGAATTGTCTGATTTAAATGTGAGACATAATCAGCCGCGTATTGCGAAAATACTTCATTAATTTGAACGTAACGGCGAAGAGCTGCGCAGGGGAAAAAAACTTGTAAATGATTTTGAACCTGAAGCGGCGAGCTCTTCGCGAGTGATTAAAAGTTATGCTTTGAAAATTCCCCGCGTGGGTGAAACCTGATTGATATTCACCTGTTTCATAACGGAGAAATTTGAAGTGAGTGAAATGAAGGAGAAAAATTGAAATACAGCCAGTCTTGTAACTTCGTGAGATAAGTTATAATGAGAAATGCAAAGAGACAATTACAACGAGTAGGCTAATAAAATGATTCGGTGCATGGAGAAAGAAGCTCGATTATTATGCATCCGCTCCACGAGCTCCTCGTCCTTATTATTTTCGCATTTGTTTATTCAATGATTTGATGCAGCAGCCGAGACAAAGTTTGAAAAATATTATATAAAGTAAAGTGTCCATTAAAAGTTGCCGGGTAGCTCTTCGCATCCAGCGTAACATATATAAGTTTATTTTTATATATTTCACAAGCGCACGCTGCACTGCAGCCCTCACCCAGGTCGGTAGGTAACTCTATTTTGTTAAATTTTTACTCTTCACTTTTTGTAAACTGCTCTATAAATTAGATCCTCTTCACCCTGTGCGGCTAGTTTTGCTTCCACCGTTAAATAAGGCAATATTTCAAACCGAGGGTATACCCCAAGCTCCGTATCTCCTTATATACTACCGTATAGAGTTGTATATGTATATTATATGTATAAATTTCTGGCTACATACACACATATTATATGCCGTATTAAGTATAACGTTCTCGTGTACGGTAATCTATGGCGGTTGTCTTACTTATCGACCAGAAAGCTGAACGGAAAATCTTCCACGAATCATCAATAAATCGCCGTGCAGTAGGAATCCTTTTTTGTCCCCTCTTTCTCTTCATCTGGGAAAATCGCTCGTTCAGTTTCAAATGTTCAAAATATGCTCGTAAATCTCAATTTGGAATTGATACTATCAGATTTTTTTCGAATTCCTGCTCCGGCGAAGTGCCAAAGTTCGAGATAATCTTGGTTTCGAAAGTCTTTGAAAATTTACACAGAACTTTCTTCACCTAGAGCGTATAGGTACACTAGATTAGATGAGACAGCACGACT
Source organism: Phymatocera aterrima (assembly GCA_963170745.1). Classification (NCBI taxonomy): domain Eukaryota; kingdom Metazoa; phylum Arthropoda; class Insecta; order Hymenoptera; family Tenthredinidae; genus Phymatocera; species Phymatocera aterrima. The sequence goes on from OY720663.1 coordinate 9,268,612, forward strand.
GGAATATTTTTTTCTTTAAAGTGGAAACGAGTGTGGCTTTCTGTACTTCTGTACCTGCGCAAGTACAATGTAGAGTGAATCAATTATGAACACTGCAGAGAGTGCCTTTTCACGGTTCCTACTATATGGGACCATACAATATACAAAGTATTATGTGCTTGTAATCGGGAGGCTTACGACGCTCACTCTAAAGTCTACGAATCGAGGGTAGAGAAAACATGGAAAAAGGCATGCGGCGGGTTACGAAAGGGTTTCCAAGATGGGACAGAAGGTTTACACCAACGCATGAGAGTCAAATCATGAATTATATATCATCTTAGGAAAGCTCCTAAGCGCCTTACAACTTCCAGACGAGTAGGCCAGATCATTCGACAACCTAAAACACTTCACCCTTCTTCAACGATCTTACTTTTTACACCCTGTGTATGTACGTACTTTATATTTGTGAGAAAAAATATTATATACAGACAGATAGGGGGGGGGGGGGGGGGGGGGGCAAATCGGACACCCAACAAAATTGTCGACATTTTTCAAAATTGAAACATGGTTTGAATTCATTTTCGTATTTATGTACTTTGAAATGCTTGAACATGGAAAAATCAGAAGAAGAAAAAATAATAATTTGAAGATTTTCCGGGGGCATTTCGCCCCTCGCTTCCTCAGTTCTTTTGATGAATCCTTAATTTGGTGTTTCCGAATTTCCAAGGCTATTGGACTTTTTTTTGTTCATCAATTTTGAAAAAGCACGAAAGACTTTCAATGGTGTCCATTTTGCCCGTCACTCCCCTATATATATATTTTTTTTTTCCTTCTACAACTATAATTCCGAGGCACTCTAGAACAATTTTCATTCAAGCGCGGTCTTCACGCCTCTGTACCAACTTCCGTATTTTTCTTTTCCTTTCTTTTTCTCTTTTTACACGGGGCACTTGAGAATATTATATTTGAAATTTGATGTCCTTTTCTTCGAGGGATTGCGAAATTTATTAGTCACGGTCTGTATTCCTCATGTAAATAGCCGACTAATTTATAGATCATCGTAAATCTAGCATGTTTCTTGGCACCTGTAACCTCCTATAGATTGGTGACGGTTTTCTTTCAGATATTCAGTTTTTCTTGAGAAAGTCCGAGTTCATAGCGTTTCCCAGGCGACGCGTTTGTATTATTATTTATTATAGTGGAGTAAAGTGGAACAAATCGTTGATCCCCAAAATTGCAAACCAGGAATAATGTATCGTTCATATTATATGACGTGTTATTCTCGTGTTCATGAATTTTTACCCCGCTTCAGAGATGTATAGGAAATAAGTGTATTGTGTAGGCATAGGCAGGTAGATGCAATAAATATAAAAGCGAATTGACAGGCTTTCTCTATTCAAAAATATTGTCATCAGATATTAGGCATCCACTTTTTTGGGTCAATTTCTCAATTATTGTTGTACCAATTCGGAAGCATAATATTCCAAGAGCATTGTCGATCCCAGTTTTACTCCACGGAAAAAATCTCGTTGATACGTACGTACCTATGAAGTTTTCCCAGAGTCTTATACTTCGTACAATAATTTTTGTTTTCGCGTGAAAAATATTCTCATATAAAATTTACCCGCCTTTTCACAAAGCTTATGATCCATTTCGAGCCTGTCCGCGAGGATATATTTAGCCCCGACTGAGATGATCGAATATTCTCTCTCACTCACAATCAGTTTATATTAAAAGACGCATCAGTCACTATACTACAAGACAGACCGGTGTTTGAATAATTATATGACACGAGAAATCGCGGGACGTTGATATTGTCGAAGACCAGAAGATAGAAAACACAATAACGATAAATTAACACTCCGGCACTTAGCCGAATGAAGTCAGTTTCGAGCTCTGAAAACAGGTGGAGAAAATTATTAACACAATTTGACTCTCGTATAATTTTCAATATCAGGTAGGTATATTATTTCCTCAAGCATCTGAGCTCTCGTTTGCGTTTGCTCAGAAAGTTCCTCAGCATGTTTCTCACAGAAGTTGGAGTGAATCTAGTATTCACTACAAACGACGAGAAGTGAGTACCTAATTCAAAACTTCAGATTGGACGGCCTTTTAAGCGAATTGACTCTCAAAGAGCTTGGATAACTTCTGCGTATCCATAATAACAATATTCGATAACGAAGTGGACTCCGAAGCTGTCTGAATACATATCATATGTATTATCGAGAACGGGAGCTCCAGACTTTCGCTATTTCGATCCTCTCTATACCTGCAGCCGCGATCAACTCTAATTAACGGTGCTCCAATTACCGCTCTAATTGCACCCCGAGCGCCCATTAGAAACGACTACATCTTCTATTATCACACATTACAACATGGTCAAAAATTATTCTTACGTAAAAGGAATTCCTTCGAAATATAAGTAACATGCTATCTATTATTTTCGTGTCGTACCTATGCGTGTATTATATAAGTTCCGATTCTGCCCATGAATATCTGTAATAATTTATCACGTGAATGTAAAAGAAAAAGGAGCAAATATTACTTTTTTCGCTGAAAGTTTTGAACGCGAAATTTTTTCTCACACGTTCGTTTTATACTATATCCCCTAATATAACGAGACATGGCATAGCAGGAACTACATACTGCAGCTGCTGCAACGGAACATCAACCCAACAAACATTTTGTACTGTATGCGCATGTATATATATATATATAAAGTAACACACGTTCGCCAAGCGCAGTTCGTTTTCGTCTTCTTGTGCAAACACCAAACTCGACTTTCCGTTCTGGCCGCAACGTTCGCGTAATGAACTGACCTTTCGCAATATATACCTTTCAACAGCGACCATTTTGTTAACAAAAAAAGAAAGCGAGGGGGAAAAAAAAGAAAAAAAAAACCACGACAAAAAAGAACCAACAGACACCGACAATTTCGTGAGTCCAGGGTGCAGCAGAAAATGTTCGAAAATAAATCTTGCTTAGAATTTTAGCTGCGTAAGCTGTAGCTTTAGCGAGCTAAGACTCTGTCTAGTCTTGATAAGACTATTCAAGTATTCGTCCTTCAACTTTTGACCTACAGAATAGGAGAACTTAAACCACGTATCTACATACGTTGGTATACATCGACAAGAATGTGAAGCGAATATTTATAGGCTTAGGAATTTCTCCTGTTTTTCTCTCTTTTTCTTCTCACGGGAGCTTAGAAATTCCAGAAACGAATGGGGGGTGAATATACTTATATAGGTGCAGTACCTACTCGTGATCTTCTAAATCGCGTGAACTGGGTACTAGAAGTATATCTCACGTCGAAGAAGATCGTCGTTTATTTAACCACATGATAAATATTAGGTAAGAATATTAATTTGTAATGCCTCGTAAGCTTAGCTAAACGCATTCAGTATTCTCGTGCATAAATCTACTCAACGTTTACAACAGGAAACGGTCGACTAACAACTAGCTGACAATGAGATTGAAAATGAATTATTAACCTCGAGCTGTGAATAGAATCGAGGACAAATACAGTCTTGCATGTGTATAAATGGAACTGGACAATTATATAGTAGGTGGTACAGTGCTTTGGTAGAAACAAGAATCGAATGTTTCACGAAGAATTGGGCAATTAGCGAATAAATTGAATTCCACGTTGAGCAAAAGTAAGAAAGGAAAAAACGAAAATTGTAGAAAAAACCCGAGGAATCGTAATAATTGAGAAGGTAAAAGTTATTGGAAGGTCCTTAGAACTTATTTTCATTGTTAGCGCGTAGTTTGCAGGAATCCTACAGCAGTAGCGTATAATAATTTCCCTCGTTAGCTGGTTATTCGTTTAGGTAAAACCAGTTATATGCGAGACACGAATCATGTTCACCGCCGGAGTTCTCTGCAGCGAATATGATTTGCAGTTTAAACCGAAATGAATTATTCCCACCTGCAGTGTATAACGCATACCTATATGTAGGTACACACATGTAAATATCTGTAGCGTATCATTCACAAACGACGAGTCTCGTAATATTGCGCGAAGCCCACAATCGCGACGTTCAATAGTTCATAAAAATTACCGATCACTTGTGACGCGCGGGGCACAATATTGTTGTACTACAATACAGCGCAGAAAAATTTCTACACTATGGTAAGGTAAAAAACGATACGGAAACTGCAGAATTGAATTCACGACGAATTAAAGCGCAATGGATTTTAAGCTGTCGCAGCTAATTGCCGCGCAGGCTAAATCTGAACACTGCGCTGATACCTAAAGCAGACCAGTCTCTGAATAATTAACGCGTAGGAAATGTTCGCCGTTGGTCGAGATTCTCCTAGACTTCACAATAATTAAATAATAAAGTCTCGTACATCGGTCGGTCGTGTTTATTAGCTCTGGGTGGCTTCACGACAAGCCTAACATTGTCTGTCATAATATACTATCTTCCTTCCGGTTTCGACCGCAGTGAAACGACTATCCCAAACTGATTGTTGTATGTCGTCAAGTGACGACAAATATATCAATTATGCGTAACGTTCGCGCTGGTTTCTCTTCAAATCTTGCTTTTCATATCTACATTATTTTGCCTATGGTGCTTCATGGACTCCGGAGAGTGTAACAAGTTGCACTTAAAATGGTTGAAATATACCTGGGCTCAGCAATTAAATAGATTGACAAGGGGCGAAGATTATACATCCTCGGTTACACCCATCTAATAAAGCCATAATTGCAGTATCTGGTTTTCGTTCTGTCCGGTCTGTCTTTTTGCCTAAACGAGGACCCAACGACCGCAAAACTTCGCTACTCTACTCTTCTCTTCTGTTCTCTTCTCTCCTCCTTTCCTCTCCAGGGTCCATTTAGAAGATGAAGAACAAAAGCTGGCTCCATACATCGCTTCGCGTGTAATGGCCTCGGCATTATGTATGCCCGTGTGTGTATTGTTTTCCGCGTAGTTTTCGCGCGACTACATATGGATAGATAGAGAAATGGCGCGGGGGAAGTTCACTTGAACTTATCTACCCCCGCCGTCCGGCTTGGCTCGCTACGGCGCTAAGTGCTCGACACATTGATATTAATAACTCACCTAACTCTATGCGTATGGATTTTCAATCAACTATTAAATACGAATGCTAATGCTCGCTGTATGTATGTACCTACGTTGTTTCTACAAAAAACGCCCTTGCAAAATCCTCTACGATTTAATTCGGGGGTCCAGTTAGTATGTACGAATGCATTAATGCTTCTCGTACACGAATTTGTACTATTGCTACCTGTTGTCGAAGCCGATATAACGAGATGAATTCGTGGATGGATCTTTGAAGAAGCTGAATAACTTCGCATACACTGTTGAAGAAAAATGTGTCGGAGGACGTCTTTCGAAACTTCAGAGGTAATTTCAACATCCTTCGTTCGTTCGTTGCAACACAAATGCTTGTTGTTCCGGGCAAAAAAGTATTGCTCCAATTCAGAGAGATCTTGAATTTGATGGAGCAGTCGGTCCCTAAAATTGGCACAAAAATTTGCAGTTCACTTCATCCGACACATTGCTCGCAATAGAAGATTACAAATAGGAAGAAGACTTTTAATTCTTTCTTTCAGCATTCTTGATTCGGTAACATGAGATTCCAAATTCGCTCTGATATAGACAAAAGAAAAGAACAGCAATAACATTTTATCAATGAACAAGGAAACATTTGTCGATTACCTCAGCTCTTCAAGAACAAAACGGACAACCGATCACGTGCGTGTACGTATCACGCTGGTCGCCTATTTACAAATTTAGCAAACGAATCTAAACTCAGTTTAGAACTTCGTGAAAATAACCTTCGCAGTCTGGAACGGACGTACGGCTCGCTACGACTGACCGACTCCTGATACGATTCAAGTAAACAGTCGGTACGGTTCACGGTATTGTAAACCCCACTGTAAACTTTTTCCTAGCCTGTATACCCGTTTTCCAAAAAGACATCCTGCAGTAAGGGGCGCTGTAACGACGGAACTAGACAACGTATGTTCTACCGAGAGCACGTATTCCTTGTTAACAATTGTTTATCCACTGTTGTATGTACTCGTATACTCTCAGAATCCAATCTGGGTGAACCGAAGATTTCAGACTCCAGACCATGGAACAGGATTTTGTCGGCCAAAATCGGTAATCACAGGAAATAGCGCCTTCGTGTAGAGTGCAATAGCCTTCATAGCAGCTATAATCAAAAATTCGAACTTGTTGTAGAACTTGAGAAAAAAATGTATTCTTCCGAAGAAGAACTGGATGGGGCATGGGGTTGTTTTACCATGGATACAGTACCATATACTTTGCTTTACAGGTCGTTCGTATTGTGGAATGACTTCGAACTTTGGACAGTCGATTCTAGTTGGGAGTGATTTCTCATAGTGGCAGAGTGTATTTTGAATCGACATCGAATCGATTTGTCCCGTAACATGGACGAGCTGATAGGTGATAGAATATTTGTGTATAACATAGGTCGCACGAGAAATTCAATATATTATAGTGGCCGCAATGTATGAATGCAGATGAAATGTTAACGATGTCTATTGCGGCATGTCATATTGTATGTTGCAAATGAGTAAATATTTGTCGGTCAAAAGTTCAATACATAGTTTCAACTTCAGGAGACGTATGTAAGGGACTTTGTGGTCGCTGTCGTATTTCTTCATACAAAACACATTTCAGCCTACTTGTTAGATTGTGTATATATATATATGTGATATTGCCACCTACCTGCCTGGCAATATTGAGGAAACTTGTGATATTATCGCCCAAAGTACAATATCAGAAGATACTTCGTCACCTGGGGCTTCACCTCACTCTCTCTAGACCGTCTCACATATTTACCAATGGAGACGTTACTCTCGTCGCTTGGTACATGAAATACAGTACCTATACAGTATACAGTATACAGTATGCAATGTATAATATTACCTGCGTTACACCAACATCTGCACTTTGATGGATTGATGGCATGGCACGATAAAGTTTACTCACTTCTCTGTGATATTGGATGTCGTGCATTGCTGAATGCATCGTATTCGAGCAAAAAACAGTTCATACCTGCATGCAGTCAAGGAAAGACGACATAACTCTCCTACTTCTATGGTTCGATATCCAATAGAAGTAGGGAGGATTCGGTCTGTAAGATCTGTTCGGTTTTTTTTCTTCCCCTCCCATTCTTTCTCGTCCGATTATTAACTTTCGGCCTTTACGTTGAACGGTTTCTGCCCTTGTGTCCGATTCTTTATAGTTCCTTGGTAAAAAAAATATAAGGAGAGAAATAAATGTCTGCCGGAGCAGTAGTGCACCGAGAGGCAGAGTCAAACACCACACCACTACACGTCAATTTTAATGCGATTTACGCTAGATCAAAGGAAGACGCACGAAGGATGTCCCTTCAGTGAAGAGAAAAAGGAGGAAAAAGAGGACGAAGAACGTTGGGTAGAAAGATATTTGAGAACCTTTTATCCTCCGTGGGGATACAACGATCGCTTCAGACACTTCGTCGAAGTGGGACTGCGGAACTTGAACTGGAACCTAGAGTGGAGCTTGAATGTGAAAAGAAAATGTTGAGTACCTATACCTAAATACACACATGCATGAACATATAGAATGCAGATATTTGACCGTCATTATATTGTCGTCGTTCCTGATTTCATTTTCTGGGTAAACTTGTTCCACCAAAAATTAACAGGATGTGTTCGATCCTTCTTCTAATCGAGGACTCCCCTACGATATGCTACTTTCGATCAACGCCAGACCGTATCGTATTATCGCTGCGGTATTCTCGTTCTCGTCTCGTTCAATTTAGTAAATCAAACCTGAAGTATTAGACGAATTTCTGGTTCATTTTATCGTATTACAATCGAGGATTTGAGGAAGCTCATGGCTTAACCTTTTCTTTTCCTTTTCTTTTTCTTTTTCCTCGTGTGGATTTTTCTTGAGAGACGAAGTAACTTGAATGAAAGTGACATCGTGGATTCGCTCTCCCTTACATCCTCCCTCGTAGTTCGGACCACAGGTCTCGCGGTCGTGGGTCAGGTCACGAAGGCAATTCCAGTAGAAGATTCATATGTCATGAGAAATACTCGTCAAGGTACTAAAATAACCACCTGTTATACGATGGCAAACGTTTCGTATATATACATAGGAACCACCTTGCTCTGTTACGTAGTACATAGGTAACCTTTGCCACATGAAAATACGTACACATATCGACTTGAATTCGGATCGCACCAGTGCATCATCAGGTATTATGTCAGATTAAGAATCTATAAGTACGTACGTACGCCCAGCTTCGTTTATTATGAATTTTGAGTTAGGCCATATATACCTATATACACATAAACGTTTGGTATTTGACCGGGAATAAAATTATGTACCTGTATGTATTAAGCGAGTCCTAAGCCCTGCTTACTCTGGAACCCTTGTACATAATAATTTATTCTAATCTGTCGGTGAATTCTTGACTAGCACAACAGGAAGTGCCTGTGGATACTTAGATCGCCAAGTATTCGATGTAGCGGACGACCGGAAATAGAAGTAATTAACGCTTTTTGAATGTTATACTGGTTGTTAAATAATTCCAGACGATGAATGAAACAACAACAACTTTACCTTCGAATATTCTGACAAAGGTGATTTAGTTGGTAAAATAATCTAAACAACTTTTCCTGGCTCTTTAGAGTTTCGGGTGAACACTGTACACCGTGAACTTTGCCAGTTATCTTGACGCGATGGTGTGAGAGGAAACAGAAGCGGAATACAAAACGGAGTGTATCAGCCTGAAGTCTTTGTAGCTTCCCCCATTAGTACAGTCAATCCGGTAGAAGCCCTTGCATTTTGGATAGGCAGCGATTTTTTGGGAGGTTTGCAGGGGAGTCTGCCGTGAGCTTAAGTCTGAGTTTCCGGGACTGGGGGTGTTGTCATTAGGCCCCCATTTTGAAATAAGGGTGCAATTCGTTTTTTTTTTTGTATTTATGTACGCAACCGTGGGTCTAACAAAAATTTTGTACGCAACATTGTTATAGATAACACAATTATCTATAACTTAGATCCATAATTTTTTCGGGTAACAGTAATAACAAAAAGGTTACGAGCGGGAAACTATGCGAATTGAGAGAATCAAAGACTTTAAAGGGAAATCACTCTCAAGTTTCAACACAACAATGAAAATGCTTCCCAGTTTCAATGCTCCATACCAATTGATTGTTATTGATGTTACGTTGCGGATCGAAGTTGTAGATAATTACACTATTTACTAAAATGCTATTCAGAAAATTTATCCCAGACTCACGGTTATGAAGATAAATAGAAAAAATTAATGCACCCTTATTTCAAGATGGCGGCTAATTGACAATACCCCCAGTCCTGGAAACTCAAATTTACGCTCACGGCCGACTCTCCTACGTAACCAAAAAAGAAAAAAAAATCGTGGCCAACCCAAAATCCAAGGTTGCCCTTTTATTTTAGCCGGATTGACTGTACTAAGTGGATAGATTACAGTTGAGCATTTTCAAGGAGGGCATTTCCTAAGCAGAGAGAGGAAAATAGGCGGAAGAGAAATTGTAAATTACATTAACGGTAGGATCGCTTGCTGCAGGCTTAAAGAATCCTATTTGCAAACCTGTGAGATGTATTGTACTATATGTATATCTCTGCATTTTAATTTCGTGAGAGTTGATCTGACGAGCATTGGCACAGTTCGATATTCTCATGTAGTCTCGATAGCTGAAATTTATAAGAAAAACAAAATCTGCGAGAGTGTGCGGTAATAATTCCACGATTTTGTTTATTTTCATGCCTCTGAAAGTGGGCACTTTTACTCACAAAATAAGGAAAGAGCTGTTATATTCGAAACCTTCCGAAGGGAGAAATATAACTAAGTTTTTAAAGTAAACGTCACTCTCTTCAAACAGAATTTTATTACCTTAAGAAACTGACAACAAATTTGGAAAGACCTAATGATAAGCGTCACAATTTTTAAAACGTCTTTGAGACTTTGGAAAATTGAATTTCATGAAAAAATATTATCTGAAAAAGATTTTGCATGCATAGGTATAGGATATGTGCCTATCTAATTTACTGTTTGAGAAATATGAGGCAAAGAGTTATACGACGATGTTGAGATAATTGAACTGTCACAGATATAACATCATTATCTGAATCATATAACACCGACGAGAATCCGAACAGAGAATAAAAAGTTGAAAAACATTTTAATGATAATTCACTTGCCTGGAGCGTTGATTGTAAATGTGTTATTTAAACTTGTGAAACTTTTAGCACACGAATCCGACATTGTGAATTGCTTGTTGAACATCCGGTCGCAAGCTCTGTAGAGACAGCCCGAAAAGGTCGAGTGCGGCGACTAGATCTGTCGGGTTTTAATTGCTATCAGATTTTTTCAATGACGTTTTTAAAAATCTCACAAACTCTGCGACGTGTCACTGAAAACCGATGACAATTAATGATAGAGACAGACATTATACACATTGGCGGTAGAAATATTTGTGTATGATCAACAACCAGAAAAAGAAGAAGAAAAAAAAACTGTCCAATAGTTTTTCATTCACGCGTATACATAATCTGAAATATGTATCTAGTACGAATGACCCATAAAATATAACCCGTGGTGAAGAGGATTGACGTTTTAATTCCAATTTTGATAAAATTGAGTGCTGAAATTTGTTTGTTAATGATTCACCGGATAATTTAAACCGTTTGAAGCAACATATCATTCGGACGACAAGCCATACTGGTTGTCCCCAATATTTCCAGTTAATTACTTAACGGGAAAATTTATGAGAGTTTATACCAAAAATTTAAATGAAGAGCTTAAATGACTAGTAATTAATTCGGAACGTAGAGGATGGGGAGCGCAGGTAGCTGGTGTTTATTCTGCAGATGATACAGCGTTGAAATTCTATGGATTTTATTTGAGCGTAGAGGTGATAAAAATCCACCGCAATCCGGGGTCTTCACTGAATTATCGTAACCGGATGATAGTAGCTGTGCCGAGTTGGAATTGATTCGCCAATTCGTAAGCTGGCGAAAATTACAGGCAAAAATCAGCGCGCAGTCAATTTCTTTGATAACAGTTATTGCGAAATTTACGAGCGTGTAATTTCGAACAAAAGGTAGAGCTATCTACAATATGGTGCGGAATTTTGTTCAAGGAAATCGCGTGTCTGAAGCTCGTTCGTCAACACCAAGGGATGCAAAGTTTCCTTCTACTACGAACAGATCCGGAGATCGCTATCTGGGGCGCCGTGTATCGTATAGCTAATATAGAATTCTTGAATCTGCTATCAGATTTACAGGTAAATGAACCATTGATGGAGTACACAATTTTCAAATGTATCTCATCTATTTGCCCGTTCGTTTTCTAAATCGTTTTGCATCGTTTCATTTCACTTTTCCATGTATTTCATACGTTCAATATCCGATTATTCGTGTCCTATCGACATTTCTTTTTTTTCCACTAATAATTTTTGACTCCATTACAATTATCTAATTTCGCTCCTGTCAAATAAACACAAGCCCGAAAAAAAGAGAAGAATAAATAAAATGAAATGAAATTATCAAATGGAATTAAACGTCACCAGCGAGTGCCGCAGTAGAAACGCCTTTGTGGCCAGACAAGGTTGTCCACCCATTACACGGTTCGACTACTTGCGATTAGTAGTCTCAGCCTTTCCCGCCGGTGGGCAGGCATCGGCTGACTCCCGGATAACCGCTACTACTGCCACTCTCTTCTGTTGTGTAAGGCAAGAAGCAGAATGTGGAGAGTAAATTTGCGGTTATTTTATCACCAACCGTAAGGAGAGAACAAATTGTTGGTTACATCTTAGTGTTTGACAATCATAATAACCTCGTTAATGAGGCGTAAAGTTGGGCGGGGTAAATAAAGTGAAAAAAGAAGACAAAAAATGATCAAATTTGATTCTAACATGAATTTAAAGAAATTGAATAGAAGAAATAAATAAATTACCGCATGCACATGTTTACTGGATGTATGTATGTATCTATGTACAGCTGCGCGTAAAATATATATAGGGTTTAATTTAGAACGTAAATTTTTTTGCGGGGTATAGTACTACCAGCTGCGCCATTTCTTATGGCGGGTTGGTACTTTACAGTTCCTATTTACAATTCCGTACGGAGAATCCTGGGCAAAGATTCCATTCCACGATTCTATTTGAGTATTGCATTTCTAGCGGCCACGTGAGAGCTGTACTATTTGAATAATACTACGTGCAGCCGCGGCGACACCGACGTCAAGGCTCCGAGAGAAACATTGAAACTACTCAATTTCAATGAATTTTTTATCCGCGTAACGTTTCCTTCAATTCCATCTGCAAAATTATCGACCCGCTCGACGTTTATATCATATACAGTAGTTGGCGGCGATTCGCCACTGCGAATCTTGATTATAATTATTAACGACGAAAAAATTATTCCTGTGACCTTGTTAGATAAAACAAAACATTATTATTAATGGCTCGTATTACTGAGTCATTGAAAAGCTCCTAAACTGATGGATAGTTTTTCGTTCTTTTCTTTTTCTTCGTTTCTATATACTTATACTATCGGTAGACAGACGTCTTCTCGTCTGGCTTGAATAAAGCCTATTGAAATGATATTCAGCATTGCTAATGTACCCTGAGCAGGCTTTATACTTGCCCTGAAATATTATATTTCGTAAGACTATAATTTCAAGTGAAACATAATATGTATATATATATATATATATATATATATGAGGTATACATACCTCAGGCCGCAGTCATCTATTCAATGCTCATTGCAATTCAGTCAGCTGTAATTACCGCACAGGTACGAGGTAGACATGTCTAGACTGTTTTGGATCTTATTCCCTCAAGGCGGCAAGAGTCGAGGTAGTTCTGGTATTTCGAATTTCGATTAGGTTTAAATCCCCAATTGAATTTTCCAATAATCAAATTATCCGTGGACGAAAGGGAAAGAGAATCGGAAAAGAGTAGTTTATGTATGACGTTATTTTTATTCGATTAATCAGCCCGTAATGTTCTTTTAATTGCGGTACATTACGGTGCTGGATTGTTCATTCTTCTCGCTTGTCCATCCGATTGTAATTAATGCCTACAGCCAATCGAATAACGAATAGAAACAAAAGATGAGAATTTCCTGAAAAGTGAAAATAACTGTTTCTGCTTCATCAATATTCATTATTCCTCGATCAGTATAATGGGCATCGGGATGTGGAACTATTCTGTGAAGATAATCTACACGTGGTATCCTATCGTCGAAAAATATTCATGGATTTCACGTGAAACCACGGTTAAATCAATTCGTCATTGATCTATATTATAATCGCGTGGAGATTATTCATCGAGAATGATGAAAACGGAAAAATTGGAGTCAAAATTTGCGGTTAATCGTTTGAACGGGGTAGGAATATGAAAAAAGAAATGAACAGAAAAACCGGCGTAAACGGTGGATTGATAGGTATACGTACTAACTATATCCTGTACGTATGTAAATTTCGTCCCAGCTAACCAACGGACGAAATTCAATTGAATGTGGATTTTGGGAAGTGTCCAGTTCGGGGTGGGGGCGGACACAAGAGTGAACTCGACGAATGACTCGTCTATCGAAAAGTGCCAATACCAGGATATAAAAGAAGAAAAAACAGTAAAACTGTAAACGAAGCCAAACGCTCGTGTGAGTTCAATGATAATTGACAGATGTGGGGGTAGGCATGGGCTACTTCCTGAAATGTATTGCCAAAAATTCAATTCTACATATCCGCTGCTTACACAAATTAGATATAAAATCAAGACTTTGTAATCGAAATTGATTCTGTGAAAAGAATAAAAACAACTTCGAAGCGATCCTTTGACTCTCTTTTCCTCTCCAATTCCCTTCTGCTTTGAAATAAGGTATATAAAAATAAAATTGTGTTACTCGGTTGATATGATGCGCGAGAGCGAGGTAATTCTTTAGTCGACTGAGCTAGAGCTTCATTCCCCTGGCGATAAAGTTATACACGGTACATGGAACCAACGTTCAATGTCTTTGGCACACTTTCTCATCCCTATGACCCTGCATCACACTCCATTGCCGGAGGTAAAATAGGAGGAGATTTTAGCACGGGGAAACGTTCTTCTCTCCCTTACAAAGGGGTGTAACCTTATTTTCAACGTTTGACTACGAAGGTGAATTTTCCCATACTTTTCCAAGCATAAAAGAATTAGAAGGAGTAAAATGTGGAGAAAAGTAGAAGAGATGGAAAAACAAAAATGAAACGAGATAGGCACATTTTCTTTTACGTAAACCATTATTATGTGCGAAAATATGAATTTACTGATGAAACCTACCATAGGTTATATGATGCCTACGTATCATATAATACTCCTTCCGTTTGAATAATTTTTCTATAAATCACCTCGCAGCTCTAGCAAAAGATTATTACGTAAATTCGTAGCGCTCACGCTCATGGTACATAGTTATATTGTATGCGAGTACATACGCAGATATAAGATTTCTTGTTAAAGTTTCTCTAAAGTTTCTTTTACGATCGAAAACTTGTATATGCATACAACTTTCCTATAGGTATTGTTAGTATTGGAAAAAGCAGCCGTAGGAATACTTAACTTTATACTTGGTGCCTACATAGATTAAAGCTGGGTGAATTTAGCCTTAGAGCTCAAATTCAAGTGAACAACGATTCGATGTAAATATTGTATAATATTAATAAAATATTTGAAAAATAACTATTCACAAAGCTGATATACAACCGTAATCAAATTTCCCTATACGATTGCCCATAACTTGATAAAAATACCTATATATTTACTTCAATTGCATCTTCGCTCCCTGTTACGAAGAATCTGCAATTTTTATTGCAAATTCTGTAAGCGAATAATAAACTGATATGCAAAAAATATGTAATAGAATCGCGACTCTATATTTCCACTGAGCTTCAAGTTATTCGATGCACAGTATCGTAGAAAATTTGATACGGATAAATGTATCTTAAAGTATAGCGCGTTCGTTTAGAAAATTTGCATTGCTGACTTGTCTGTGAATCCTCGGATCACTGCCTTCACTTGTATTTTTACATAGAATACTATAATTCCTAGGTTTTATTCTTCGCACACTTTGAAATGCTATTTCAAAGATATACGGCCGTACGATGAAATATATATACCTATTCGATATATCGGCATGGAACTCCGTATAGCATGAGTCACATTTTCTACATTGTCGAAAAATTCCTTTAAGCTCGATTGAATCAGATCAAAAATTAATATATAAGACAATTTTTACCGCACCCCACGTGAAATATAATTTGAGAAATTTCTCATTTCAGTTGAAACTTTTACACATTTTTTGTTTCATTGTTGTTATCGTTTGTTTTTCATCCCCGCTTTTGGAGCAATTTAAAGGACATTTAGGTACTGTGCGGACCCGGTCTATTTCACCCTTGTTCGCAAACCCAAGCACTTATATTACTCTCACCATGCCCGTTTGGGATCATTGAAATCACAACTTAAACCGTTCCCTGGTAATTGGGTAGAAAAATCAATGACCCAAGACAAAAAAGTGTTCCCGATACACGGTCCTCAGATTGGCATAGCACTTTTTCCAGGTTTAATTGATAACGAGGCAATCGACCCCGGCGGCTTTGGGGGATGGCTCAAGTTCTACTATATATACACCTATACACATTATATCGACAGTAGTTAATTGCTCTCGAAAGTACTTTTCTCTCGGAGTTCATTTCACTTTTTCATCCTATCTCTCTCGTCTTCCCTTTTTCCGTCCTTCAGATTAATAACCTTTTTGACCGCAATTTTCCTCACGCCCATGGATCGAGGATACGTCTTCTCTGACAGGTATTAACCTACCACATACTTATCCCTGAATTCCACTAATATACTGATTATGAGTAGCTATACCAAGAGTAGATTATGAAGGATAATAATCTAGATACGCACATGCCAGACTGTCGCATTAATCTTAAGAGCTCTAAGAGTTTGAGCTGAACCTGCAATTTTCAATTATCGTTTTCTATCAATACTTTCAATTTGTACAAAATTTATGAGATTCAATTTCATCTTCTGTTCCTAATAATACCGTTTCTTATCTACCTAATTTACCAGTTGGTATACATATCAATGGTAAACGGATTTCACTTTCGGTGCATATTTTTCTACAATTCAGTTAGAACAATTTTTTCAACCGCGCGCCGATCAAGCTAGTAACGAATCGATATCAAAATTTTATCAAATTTGGTGAAAATCTCGCACGTGTTGGTTTCTGATGAAGTTTGGTGGGCAAATTAATTTTTGACTATCTGATTTGATAACGATAAATTGCCATGCGAATCATAACTCCGTATGATGTATACCTATATCGGGTATATGCGGATGTAGTTCATTTATTAGCAAAATTATGTATACACTCCAGACTATATGTAGAGAGAGAGAGAGAGAGAGAGAGAGTTGTAGGCTGAGCAAAGGAGTAGAGATACGTGGTTGATTGGGTTTATTAATTATCGATTACTTATAATTAGATTCCAACGAGGTTCTGCGGTATATGTATAAGCAGATTCCAGAAGCGGAGAACCTCCACGATATATAAGTAATATGGTAATCTACATAGACACGCGTACGTATGCATGCACGATGCGTATATGAGTAGCCATCGCATATCCAATCTGCCTTTCGACGTAAAACTACCTACCTACAGCTTCACCGATAAAGACCAAATTGACAACCATCGAGAAAATTTTGTTTTCGTCTGTGGTTGATACCCGAGTACTGCAGCAGCTGGAAAAACTGTATGTCCTCCCAACCATTCCTCACGATTTTGGTTGGTGAGTCAAAAACACCGATAGAGTATCAGAAATATGTTTCTAATTTCACAGGTATTGCGTGTGGTGTATAATTCCGGTGAGTGGAAGATCCTCAGGTATATACAATTCGAATAGCTAGTTTGTTTTAGTGGATCTTTGTTCAGAAGGAGAGAGAGACGAAAAAAATTGGACAAAATTATTGAGATTGACTTATGTTAGTAAAAATAATGGCAAATAGATACGAACTATATGAGAAGATTACGAACCAGACGTTTGATAGATGGCATAACGGTCTGATGCGAGCCACGAATAATAAAATAGAAGAATTCCGTACAGTTTGATAGGAAGCATTTATTTGATATTGGCATGGCGTAGCTACATGTATACAGTATAGTTGCAGCGGAAACCGTACATATACCTCTCCGCCTCTATTTTCCATCACATTTCTATACGAGAAAGATATATCTGCGTTACGCAATTTGACGCCCGTAGACTTCAATATTCTTCAGCAGATCAAACTAACTCATTCCTATCTTATAGCTCGTAGGTATATATATTCATATATAGGTATACTCCCGCAGAACGGTGGCAAAGCGGAAACGATAGCGAACGCAGAGATATAATATTTCATCGCAAATGCGAAAGGTTTGTTCGTACACCTGTATGCAGCGAATTCTTTTCGTGTTAACTATTCTATATTCTTTTTTCTTTTCTTTTCATTTTATTCCATTCCTTCTGCTCCATTTACTTTCAACTTCCTCATGGCAGCTCTTGATTATTACGAGAGCAAGCAATAAAAGAAAAAATCAAAAAACCGTTTCTTATCGTTGCCTAGGACAAACTTGAACTAAAGCTAGGATCAACTAAAAGCTTTTAATAAAAGGGAAGAAAAGTACAAACGGAGATAAGTACCTGCGTATAATTGCATGCAAAAAAAATACGATCCACCCAAAAACTCCTCACAGATATAGAGACATTATATGTATAACTAACTTGGCCAAATTCTAGTCACGTTCTATGAGAAAATTGTTTATACGTTAGATATAAAATAAATTTCCAGTTTCCCTTTCCAGGTATAACGTATGTATATCAGTATGTACTGTAGCTGTGTAAGATATGAAAAAGTGTATAATCTTTATCTTTATTACACTAACACTGTGAGTCGAGTATGTAATTGCCTAGAATATTACATGAATATTTTGACGATAATTTTTAACGATGTAAGAAAGGTGGAAAATCTACATACATACTCCATACAGTAGGTACTAGGTACAGTACCACATGCTCTGTGGATCCTCGGGGTTAACAAATTTTCAACCACTTTAATCTCTTCCATTTGCATAGTTTTCGTACCTCTTCATTAGCACGAGATTAAACACAGAGTGCAGAAAAACAGAAGTTGACAAAAATCGTATACAAAGCTGAATGATTTGCACGAGTTGCCATGGCGAAACAGTAAAATCTTTCTCTTTTTCTACACGACTGACTTTTTTGTAAGTTATTGGTATTCGATGAATGGCGGGTCGTGAGATGACTAAAACGTCCTGAAAACTTCAACGGATAAAGAATATCAGCTTACATGACATGCACATAACAAATGGGCTTTGTGCAATCGCAGTATAATACTGTGTATAGTAGCTATGTATAAAGTTGACAGTGTATGAAAACAAACACGTATGAACCTATATAAGTTGTAGAATGTTATTGATCGCCCAAATCGATTGGTATTTTCATTTCAATCAGTTGAAAAAATCTGTAAAAATAATATGCAATTCAATCCACAGTCGATGCAGTTATCTACCTATATTGGTTAAAATTGGATTTTAATAGAATTCTGTTATAAGCCTCTGGCAGCTATACGTATACGCGGCGCAACGTTATGGCTGTATTTAACACGCATACATGTACATACTGTATATTTACACGCATATCCGATACGGTTCACAGCGGAATTGGGAGAACCATCGAGGGACAATTTTTATTGTAGATTCGTTGAGCCCACACGAGTTTCTATATCACGTCGATACAATATCAGTTTCCACCCGATCGGTTTTTATATCTGGCATTCATTTTTTCACATAAAAAACTCCAAACGGTCTTTCGCGAACTCAAGCAAGACTGTATCCACCGCCGGTGCAACGAGAGACAACGCTTGCGAATTGGCGAAAAAAAGTGATGGCATGTGGCCTGTGTGCGTGATACTTTTTGTTCGTCATTTTTCGTTTAGTTTAGTTATCGAGTAGGTATGTCCTCCCACGAGACTTTTAACAAATAGTAAAGTACTGCATTTCGACGATGATTTTTGCATCAATCCGTTTCGCTGATTTAAAAAATGATTCTAATCTATAGGTGCATACGTGAACGAACCGTAATAAACCAAGAAATTAATTACGGAGCATTCGCACAAACGTACACACACATTACACGTAAGAAGTCAGTCCATCGGATTCGCGTATGCGGAAGTACTAACAAGTGTAGGTACAAATGATTAATCAATCGATCAAATAAGGGATTGATTGAAGTTGTATATGGCTATAACTCGCTCCGTATACCTACTCTGCGTACACGTAATTAAGGGGTTTTGTATCGCCACATCGTAAGGATTGCTGAGATAACAGACCTGAAATCTCACCCGAATGGGATTAGGTAAACCGCGCAGTGGTTCTCATTCCCAAGACACAAGTAAATCACGGAATATAATGAAATAACGGACGGACGAAAATCGATTGTTGTTTTGACCGTGAATAAAGTCATTCGAAAAATATCCGAAATTATTGTACCATTTCAAATACCTCTCTGTCTTAACCAGAAAATTAATTCTCATTAAACAAAAAAAAAATGGAAACAGCGGAAACTGCATCATTTTCAAAATTGAAATGATAAATTCGTTAACCATCCACCAACCTCGTAGGATATTTGTTATACCTGCTACAGTTTGCACAGCGCTAGAAACTGTGGCCCTCTGCACGCTTCCGCACGGTTGTTATCGGATTCGTAGAGTTGGAGTAGAGCAGAGAAATCCCGTCACAGTTAGACGTGTCAACGCTTGGCTCGTTAAAGTAATTGTAGCCGCGGCGTCGCGTCTGTGCGACAATGTGAAACGAGAAAAAAAAATCACACTTGATATATACCGATGCATGGGAGGTAAAACTTACCCATAAAAATCACCTGTCACACAATTATCCATGCGTACTGTAGAGTTCAATAACAATTTTCGTCGCTCTACTATGATTGTGCCAAGAGTAAAAAAATTTGAACCAGCGTATATGAGTAGATGGATACTAAGCAAAATTCGTATCTTGATTAGTATCATTAATTAAATAACTAGTTATTAGTTCATTAAGCACATAATGCGCAGCCTTCTTGTCAGCTGATTACGTAAGCCACTGGCCTATGTTTTAGTACATATATTTTGAGAGACGAAAAGGAGACAGAAAGTTGCCCTTGGGACATGGAAAATAAGAGAAATGAAATTGTTTCATCCAAACTTGGATTCTTTTTGCATTGGAATGTGGGACCGGAGCTGACAACCCGTCAGCTCTGTCAGCAAGAGGCACAGGCGTGTATCCGAACGGTATGTTACGCCGAATATCTCCTTTTCACCGCGATAGAGTCACCAAACCAGGGTAAAACGGTCTTCTAATGTTCTACTAAAGGCTTCTTCTCTTTTGGGAACCCGTGAGTGCGCATTTATATCGACAATTTAACCCTTGGCTTTTTACCTCGAGCTTGTACGAATGTAGAGAAAAGAGAAGAATGGGATCGAGGCACAGTAAAAAGGGGTTGCCCGGATGAAAAAAACCCCCGAAAGATAATTCTCGCATATTTGTCTACGGGAATTTCTCTTTTTCTCCGATCTTTTTATTTTTCCAAATGTACCGCACGTATTTTCTCTCTAGTCGCCGACACTCTAAAATAACTCTTCCCGATTCTATAGTCCTGTTTCAAACTATATTGTGTTCATCCCTAAAAGTTCAGAGACAAAAATTTCAAAACCCTGTTGCTCAATAATCACGTTCGGAGTGTGTCTGCTCTTTAATTTGTTTTACATATAGCAACTCATATAAATAACTGACACAAAAATAATGATAATCATTGTCGAACCTAGATATAAAATTATCCGCAACTACAACTTAACGGGTGAGGATCTGCTGAGCCGATTAATCGACAAGGGAATGGATTGTAGGGTAAAATATTCTGCATAATACGATCTCGCGCGATTGTAGCACGATGTGAAAGCCCCGTGTAAGTGTATTATAATCGAGTCGAATGATAAATTTCGTTGAAAAAGAATCGCTGAAAATTATAATATGGTTCAGAAAGTTCATTCATAATACGGACTAGAATTCATGTTACTTACATCCATACATACATGTAAGCATGTATTAAAGATATACACGTTTTGACGTATAACGAGCAGATCCCTGGGTCAAGTATGACGCGGAAAAAGATTATTGGATACGACAATATGCGATATATGTGCACCTATTCATATTACATACTCGTAAATCATAAGAGCTGCTTCATAAAATCAGTCGATGAATGATGCGGCATGGAAAGATTGCGCGCAAAAATATTCTATATAGGTTTAGTGAAATCATAAAATAGAAAGTTCGACGACCTGTCTGAATATGTAAAGATGGATTTTGATTTATTTCATTTGGTTCAACACAGAGCAAAAAAAAATGGGAATATTGATGGAATTTATTGACGCAAATGTTTGTAAAATTCGCATACATTCTTACGACGTTTAAAAGATAGTGAGACGTAATTTGCGAGTTCAGGTGAAAAATTTAGAACAACTCTAATTGCAATTATACATTTCATTCGGAATCGCGGGTAGGCATCTACGTCTTCTGTTTTTCATTTTCGTATATAATTACGAGTAGAATTATGACGTTAATTAAACAAAAAAAAGTTCATAAAAGATTCTTCGTTAGATCTCGAGAACAATATCATCTGATAACTATCAAGATTTACTTTCAACGAAGATAAGCAAAATAAAAGATATCCCTCCCCAAAAAGTGTGCTCATAAAATCCATAGAAGAGAAGTTAAATGTTTTTAGAAACAGAGCTTCGCAGATAATACCTAGTAAGCAATCAACTGAATAAATAAAATCAACCTTGGAACGTGCAGGACTCTACGTAAAGAATTATCAAATTTCTGTTTGCATGTGTTATTTTCTAACCAAATTAGATGAATATTATTTGAAAATTGAATTGCATCTACATCCCTACGCATACCGTATAAAAATCTGAATTTATATCATCAGCCCCCGTCCTTATCCGGAAACATATTTTCCTCGGTAAAATTCTTTTTATCTAAAAAAGTGAGATAGAATAAACTATAAACAACTGACTGACTATTACTTTCCGCAAAAGGTGGGGTAGATAGGCAGATAGGTGGGTAAAAGCGGGATAGTAACATATAGCAAGGAGTAGAGAAGGTATGGGAACAACAGCTATCACACCTTTGGGGGTGCTTGTTTAGTATCGTTCTCGTAAGAAGTGAGAGCCCCCCCCCCCCCCCCCCAGAACCTGCGGCCAGCTCGACTACACAATACTCGACTACGATATTTCGGTATGTATGTATGTATGTATGCATGTGTGTTAGAGCGTGCCCTTGGAAAAGAGGCTGAGGAGCGAACCTCTGGCGGGTGAATTTGCATAATTAGGGAAAAAATTTATTATTGCTTTCACTTTCCGGCAACCTCCTGAGGATGCCCCCCACTCTTCTTTTTTCTCTTACCATCTAGCAGCCCCCTACTACTATACCTCCCCCTGTTACAAGCGTATAATTTGCGAAACTTTGTTGTCCCGCGTGTTAAGAAATACAAACAAGAAAATATTTGTCTCATTTACAAACGTTCTTCGTCCTTTAATTTACTCAGCAAATGTTTTCCCCATTTACATTCTTGGGGGTCGCTGGTACCTCGGACATTTAATATAATTTATATATATAAGTATATATATTCTCTTTCCCTTTTATAACCACTTTTTCATTTTCCATTTCACGCAGAATCGGTCAATTTATGAAAGAAAGCTGGTAATCGGCTGACCATGGGTCAATCCGAAAACTTCCCGTTTCTTCGAGCTTGATTATAATTATGATTATTTTCCGCTTTGTCATACTAAAAGTAACGGGTATAAAGAAGGAGGAAGGAAATTTCTGTTTCCGTCAGAATTTTCTCATCGGAATAACTCGGGAACTAAGAAACCGATCGCATTCAAAATGCAATCGGTTTCGAGTCACAGGAATCCGTATCGATTGGCCTATATTGAGAGTTAAAATCTGTCAATTCGTTCTCAAGTTATCATCGAACAAGAAACAATTGGAAACGTTTTTTTCTGTGAAACTGAAAATCGACTGAACCGATCAAACTGAAAAATCTAATCAAATGTGAGTGAAGTAAATCCGCATCGATTGGTGTATTGGAAGTTAAAATCCGTTCATCCGTCCTCAAATAATCGACGGACATGAATTTAATCACACACAAACGTCCCGAAGAAGATGGTCGCAGACGTCGAAACGTGGACATCTCAGAAAAACCCAACTTTTTATTTTTGTGCTGATTAGTGATTATAATAACTTCCCTTTTCGAAGCGTGAAGTGGAAAACGTTGAATTTACGCGATATCGAATAATTTTTAATATTTATTATATACAATTCTTACGTGTTTTCTTTGTAAACATAATCGAGAAATAATGATATCTACCAATAAGTATTACAGACAGACGTATAATATGCTATAATGAATTGGGGACAAAAAATGATAAACTCTTGAATATTATTATTTCTCATAGATATTTTATTATTATTATTATTTAATTATTATTGTTGGCCAAATATTTTATGACAGAAATCAGACAGAATGTATAATGGGTATTGTGTTATGTTAGTTCGCTCGACTTGTAAAGTAGGGTAGGTATGAATAGAAAGCAATAAACATTTACGTGGGTATGAGCCATAATCGAGATATATGAATGAGTTTTGTTAATCGGTTAACTAATCGAATTAACCATATTATTTCAATTAAATTCCATATCATTTCAATTCATTTCATTTGATAAACATTGAAAGGTATTCTTATTCTTTGTATTTGTTATTTCTCTCTTTTATTTCTATTTTGTTCAAGATGATAGGCAATAACAATTTTTTATCATTTTTAGTAAATTATTTTTTATGTCAACTGCAATGCTGTTCTAAAAGCGTATAATACATACTCGAAATCTGATCCAACTTTCTTGGTTGGGTTTATCAATGGAATCTTAACGTTTATAGTTGACCCCCCTTCAATTATTTACACAGAATTGAGGTACATATAATCCACATATATATATATATATGTTTTTTGCTTTTCCTTCTTTAAAGATTATTAATTAAAGTTATTATCAATTTTACGTTTTTTCTCCTCTCTCTTCCTTCCTTGTTACTCGTCGCTATGTACATGAATATTATTTATATTTTTACTTCGGAATTTAGAAGTTTTCACGCAGGTATAATAGTATACATACACACGTCTGAAATATGGTATCCAAAATCTAATTTTTGTCATTTTTTCATTTATCTTATTCCTCTCTCTCTCTTTCACTCTTTCTCTCTCCCTCTCTCCCTCTCTCCCTCTCTCCCCCTAATTGCTCTCTTTTTTATATTTTTATAAATCGCATAGGAAAATATAAACCAAATTACATATCTTCAGACTTTTGGGTTCAAACAGTCACGTTAAAATTTTGTTTTTTCTTTCTTCTTCTTATTTTTTTTTCTTTCTAGAAATAGGAAAGATTTTAAAATATATTTCTATATGTGTATCTAATATATCTACGACAGTATAATATACAGTATGTACGGTATTACACGGAGTAATTTCGCGTCATTCGAACCAGTCCATGTATATACATTCGCTTATATTACCGCTTCCAACTTGATATCAATTCCTGTTTGACGAAGTATGTATTATATACCTCGAGAAACGCATTTTTTCCCATTATTATTATTATTACTGTTCTCCTTCCGCGTTTGTC
The DNA here is from genome assembly GCA_963170745.1 of Phymatocera aterrima. Taxonomy (NCBI): domain Eukaryota; kingdom Metazoa; phylum Arthropoda; class Insecta; order Hymenoptera; family Tenthredinidae; genus Phymatocera; species Phymatocera aterrima. The sequence continues at coordinate 9,293,453 of OY720663.1, forward strand.
GTAATGCCCGACGAAATAAAAAATCAAAATTCAAGTGTTTCGAGGCAGTTTTCTCATTCGACTACTTATGCAGCTTCCGGAAAATCGGAAAGTTTCTTTAGTTCAAAAAGTTAATGTATATTACGATACGTAATTTTCGTCCAAACATATAACAATTCTTAATGTTATACGATCATTACTTTTCATGAAAAATTTCTTTTTGAAAACGTACAAATTTAAGAAAAATTGAAGAAAGAAAAACTTGCAACGTTCCTAGGTAACCCAATTGAAAATGAGCAGGAATAACAAAATTCAAATAATTCGTGTATGCATACGAGTTTCGCGAGGTAAAATACTACGTCAGAAGGAAAAACAGATGCGGAATTCAAATCGGAAGTGGCGATTGCATGTGTGTATTTTAATGTATGTATGTACGTACATACACGGGCTGCTGGAAATATGCTGTTTGATAATCCCATATATCCATATACATACATCGTATATTACATACTCGTTTTCCTGACTATCATTTTACTTCTAGACAATAATTAAATTTTTACGCAATCCTCTTCTTAGATTTATACATGCTATATACTATGTATATCGATGGTGAAAAAAATGGTCACTTTTCTTACAGATTAATCTTACAATATCGTAAGAGAAAATATCGTAGTATAATGTATAGTATATAGTATGTGCGAGAAACCCTTTTTTTTTCTAAATTTAAATTCGCATCGTATATATTTAAGTATATTAATGATATCTACGGGCAATGATACCTACAGCAGCACCTTATAAAAACTACCCTCACGATTCAACTAGACTAGGAATAGTACTGGTATACTTTTCAATCCATCGACCTCATCCTTGATTTCAATTTCAAAAACAGACAACAAAACACAGTGATTCCTCAAGATTTCTTTTTCTTCTTTCTTTTTTATTCGTATACTTTTATAAATCGCCTCAATTCCATGTAAATTCTGAAAGTCGCAATTTGTGGATACGAATACATATATTATGTGGCATCATTAAGAAATAATTCTATAACTGTACTATATTTACGATTTATAGAATTCTACGAAACAGAAAAATCATTGAAAATCAATAATCATTTATATCCTTCGATCCATATACCTACATCCATCCATTTCATTCGATATTCGAATTATTTTATCATTCAAATGACAATGTTTATATTATTATTATCATATGATTTAATTAATTATCAAGCGTACGGAATAGTAGAATGATAATGTAAGAGATACCGCATATAGTTTCCAAACTACTCACATTATTTACAAATCTACAAGCAATAAATTTTATTTCATTTTTCTCTTTTTTCCCCGTTCACTCTATTTTCTCTTCTTTCCCTCTGCTTCTTTTTTCTCCTTTTCATATATTCATATATAATGATAGTCCAAATATTTAAATATCTTCGTAATACTCAGTAGTACCACTATACCTATTAATTAATCTCGTTAAATCTACACTAAACAATTACTTGTTTTTATTTAATTTATTTATTTTTGTTATTTTTTTGTGTATATTTTTTGTTTTTGTTCATTTAATTATTTTTCATGGAAAAATACTATATTCTAACTAAGTATGCTTATTACTTTATCATTATTACAATAATAACAATAATAATAATAATAATAATAATAATCATCGTTATTAGATCGTTAATATTATGGACAGAATAATAAAATATGTTGATTATTATTTCTGGAGTTGTGTTTTGTTTCTCTGCTATATACCTATGTACAGGTAATTATATGTATATATTCAATAATTAAGTGCCTCGTCATCAACTCTCTAAGTATTATGTATATTATAATAATAATAATGATTTTAATACATACTATAATGTATAATATAATGCGAACATATGTATATTATCATTAATCATTATTATATATACTATGTACTTATATATATATCCATATTAATACTAGGTTTTATCTATTCAAGTATGTATGTACATCCAAAATTACAATGGCTAATATAATAAGTACTTTTCTTTTTTCTTTTCGCTCTCGCCCTCTCTCTCTCTCTTTTTAATATTTTTGTATTCCATATTTATTGTTTTTATTTTGTACTAGATTGTACCTTAATATGCTCGAGTAATAAATACCAAACGTGCGTATGTAAATTTCATTAATTTAATATGTCTCATGAGCCGAAAATATAATCCTTGATAAAATAAAATAAAGAAACAAATAAGTGTCATGAATCGTGAACAATTACACATAATAATGAATCGCAGAGTATATAGTATGAGAAATTTGGTATTGACTGTGACACAAAATGTTAATTATATTATATTAATGATAATGATTGGTTATTGATAACATTCAGTTCGCCTGTTTACAAATATTCACAAATCTTATTCCTTCTCCTTCATCTTTTTCTTCTTCTTCCCCTTCTCTGTTTCTTTCCTTCTTTCTAAATACTGCTAACATATTATCTTGCGGAGTACTTACAGCGATTGCGATAATTATACTATGATTATAACTATAATCACGCATTTTGAAGCACGGGTATAGCAAAAATCTAAACTTGTAACCTTGTTGGAACTTAAAACTTACTTGATAGAGTAAAACGATTGTGATATTATAAAATGTCTGCCAAGTTCAACTTGAACGCAGTATAAATCTTATGTATTTATTGTATGTAGATGTATGGCTACTCAACACATCTCCAAGTAGAAAACAAAAAAACAAATTATAGAAAAAAGGGGTCAGTCTATATAGCACCGTGTCATCTCCTATCACTGATACTTGTTTACCTTCATTTTTCCTTTCTCTCAGTATCTCTTCTTTTTCATTTTTCAAAAGATTCGCTTGCGTTATTGCAGTAATCAATATACATCAAAAAACACTTGTTATGCATTTTGAAGGAGAACAATTTTCCATTAAAAATAGTAAAAAGATGAAAAGTAGAAAAAAAAAAAGAATCAAATATATTGAAAGAAACACTGTCAAGTTTCTTGTTTTTGGATTCTTTTTTTTCCAACAATGTAATCATTATGAGGTTATTTACGCGATCACACGTAGATCTTTAGAGCATTTTTACTACATACCTATATTTGTGTATTTCGAGAAGGCCGCCTTTTGAGTTTTATTTTACTATATATTATTTCTTCATGTTTCTTAGAGATATGTATGAAATTCAATTCTCAATTTTCAAATTGCATTATCATTTATGTATGTATTTATTTATCATCATTATGTGTTATAGTCATGTGTAAAATCTTGATCGGTCATACCAATAAAATTTAAGAATTGCAGGCTAAAGTGAACAATTCGTACTTCATACGCTACTAGGAAACTAAATTCGTACGCAAGTTAAAAAATACTGTGTCAATTCAGAGCTATAAGTATATAATCTCTTGATTTTCAAGTACCAACTATTCATTCATACAATTATAATGAAATTGTAAGTATGCAAGTATAATTTATGATTTCATTCACCATGTAGTCAACTTGATACTTAAAATTAAAATCTCGATAAGCTATTTATTCCATTTTTTTTTTTTTCTCTTTTTCGAATACCACAATGAATCGTTATTTGTCAATCATATTGTATAGGTATAATGGCTATAATTCGAAATATTTGCGGACGAATTGTTCTTAATATTCTGCGTTTTTCCGTATGCGCCGCTGTCTATAATTGTTTTAGAATGTAAAATATCCTAATCAAATAGGCCTTCGTTACGATTATAGCTATTAGATAATCTGTTATTTATTGTTTGTTATTTATATCTATAATATACTTTATGTACAACTTATTGATGATTGATAAAAATTGCAAAATTTACAATATTTACACAGTTTGTTTTTTATTTTTAACCACCTTATTTGCATTTAATGCCTCTCGGTGCAGTTCTTGCGTTATTTATTTATTTTTTTCGTTTTATTGCATCTTTTCCGATTCTAGCTGCACCTCTAAAACCCATTCAATCAAATAACCAAATGGAAAATATGAAAGTTTTATTCTTTATATGCATCTTCTTTTATCAACAACTATGAAAAACCACATCGTAGCACTTCGATTAACGTTTTTCATAATATCCCTTGATTCACGTGTCTATGATATTCCACCCGTGTCCATCTTCTTTTCTTCCCCGATTTATTCATTTTTTAAATATATCCACAGATTACCACCGTAGAATTAGACATATGTATATCACTGAAAAAAATGATTGCACTGCTTTGAATGTCCACTGGGTGTTGTCGACGAAATTGGAAAACGTTAAAAAATCTCAATGCGCATTACGCATACGTTGGTAAACACCTTGTTCATCAAGTTCACCCGTTGCTCACTGTTACTCCAATGTTCTATCATTTTCCAAAACAAAAAACTGACGATCTCACAATTTCTCCGAGTTTTTAAGGAATGTATTTTCACTCAAAAATCGTAGTTTTAATTATTCGGACACCGTATTACAATGATCTCTCATTGCTTTGCGTATTCTTTTTTTCTCTGTTTGTTCCAAAATATGTTATTCGATTCTTTTGAGCGAACTTCTTTTATTCGACACTGTGAATCCGACCCATTTTTTTCACAAAAGCCACACATGGGGAAGCAAAGGGGTCCCTGACATGTTTTTTTCACCATTTTCGATTCATCAAATTAGCAGTACTTTAGCTGACGCGTGATCAAGTTACCCCTGTTAACTTGATCGTCAGCTTAAGCTGTTCTCAAACAACACCTGGTTGCATATTTAAAAGATATGTTGTGGGATCGTAATATCCAGCTAAATAATAAATATCATTATTGTCATATATCGTTAAATATCTATGCGGCTCTTTACTCAACTTTCCGACATATTCTTCCAACGGTAGGACTTCACACTTGTGCGATATCGTTTGTACATCATTTTCGTCCGTATGAGGCGACTCGAAAAGAGCACCCTGAAAAGAACAAAAAAAGAATAATGAAATGATTCATTTATTTATTTATTTATTTATTTATTTATTTATTTATCTTTACTCTTTTGTTAAATAATCAAATTCCAATCGCCAGAAAAATAAAAATGGTAAAAAACAGAAATAAACCAGAAACTGTTATCTGTTATTAAAATGATTAGTTTCAGCTTAAGATTCATGATAGTCACCGGGTATTTGAGATTTGTAGGACATCCGACCGTTTCTTCGGGATGATAAAACCACTTGACTTTAACAATCATATTTGAGCTAGTAGTTTCCCACATAGATTTTATCCTGCCGATGTAAGGTCTGTCCGGTCTACCTGTAGAAAGGAATACGGCGCTGTCGCCAATCTCGATAGTTTCACTCCCACGTTGTATCGCTTTGAAGAATTGTTTCTTAGCTCTTCCCTTAGCCCCTGGTCTCCTATATCCTTTACCTGCCCAACCCCAAAGTTGTCTAGCGGGTAAGAAAGCCGCCATTTTACTACGGCTTTCAACAGATTCCTGCCTTTCACGAGACTTTGTTTTTTTCTCTGTAACCTTATTATTCTTCACTTGCTTCTCATCGCCCTCTTCAATTCCTTCCGTATTATCAACTTCCCGCTCATTTCTCTCTTCTTGTGGCTCACTTTTGGACTTAGACTTTGCTTTTTGAACATGTTTTTCCTCAATTTTGGGCTCAACTTCCGGCTCTTCCGATTCTATCACTGAAACAGCTACCGTTGTAGATTCTTCCTCGCTCTTTTGGCCTGAACAACTTTCTCCGCCGCTGTAAGGACAATAATATTATGAAAAAAAAAAGGTTAAAAACCAAGACAAAAAAAGATGAAAACTCAAAAATTCAGTCAGTTCACATTTTATGTAATCATTTCTTACCTGTGATGACTTGCTTCGCTATGACTGCTATGATGACTGTGTCTGTGCCGATGTTTTCTGTGTTTCCGGTGCTTATGTTTCCTATGTTCTTCGCAGCACTTGTGTTTTTTATGTCTCTTTTTTCCGTCCTGAGGTCCTTCGTTACTTATTCTTTTAAGCTTGTCTCTCCTCCTTTTCTTCATTCTTTTTCTTTCTCTATGTTCTTCGGAAACTTTTGAATCTCCATCCTGAATTTTCGAAGATTCATTTGATGTCAATTCTGGCGCTTCATTTACCGCATTTATGATCGCCGGTTGACTTCCTGTCGACAAACGTTTCTCCTCTGTCGATAATGACGTTTGTCTTCGTCGTTTACCCAGAGTCAAAAGTGGGTTTGGATCATATTCTGTATTATGAAAAATTGTCGTTAAATTTTAGTTAGGAAAAGAAAGTGAAAGGAATTATTTTTTCAAATAATATCTTTTCCATCAATTTCTATCTTATACTCATGAAATAGATAGATTGTTCATACTTACCAACGACTGGATAATCAGGCTGCAAGAGTCTAATATCATCAAGAGCGATTCTGCCGCTGTCTCCATCGTCAAATTCAACGCTAACAAATTTTTCATCCAGTTCTGGATCAGGTTCGGAAGGTTCAACAGATGTACCAGGATATAGACAACGGTACTGTTGACTCCAGTAAGCGCACAGTCTTGTACCAGGAGGTATTTCGTTTGTGGAACTTGGGCATACTTCGACAATCTGTGATTACAGTAACATTTTATTAAGATATGGAGTCCATTTTGTATTATTTTTTAAAAAACGAAGCAGATTCTGAATATCTAGAGTAAGAGAAACTTACGGCGTCCCTTAGTATTTCTTCCCTTGGATGAATATGTGGCCTATTTCCTCTCTCACCGTCCAAAGTTATAGCATATACATCAGGCGCTTGGACAGCGCTGAGTCTGCCAGCATAAAACAAGCCACCCATAGCAGTTAGAACACGTAATTGATCGATGGCAAGATGTGCAGGTGTGAGTTTGCACCTATTTAAAACATTATCGTTTACTGTTTTATCAGCCTTATCATTTTTAGCAATTTTAGCGCACTCCTTGCACTCTTTGCATTCTGTTGACTTCTGCCTCTTAGAATCCTTCGATCCGTGATCGCCGGACTTTCTCCTTTTTGGCGAAGACGAACATGATTTACGTTTCTTCTTCTTGGATTTTTCGTGCTTCTCATTATCCTTCTCCATCTGTTCGGCTTGAACGATTACTGGTTCTTCGACAGAAGTCAATTCAGGCGGCGGGGTCATTTCTTTAGGTGCAATATTGACATTGGAAATAATTCCGCTATTCCATTTGGTATTTTCATCGTCTTCCCACGTTTTGAGCTTTGCCTCCGCTTTCAACTTGGGCTTTACTTTACTCACTTGTTTCTCTAGCTTCGCATTACTGCTGAATTTCTCTTTTTCCGCAATTATTGAACTGATAACACTCTTGTTGTGCAGCGGTGTTTGTTTCACAGGTTTTGTTTTTCCTTTACCCAAATGCTTGGAATTTTTATGCGCCTTGGTTTGACTCACTTTTGAACAAGAAATACCAGATTTGAAAGGCAGGGGCGTATACCCGGTCTTGTTAGAAAACTGAAAAATTGGAAACAAGCGCCAATTTTTACAATTCCTCTCTCCTCTTTTCTACAACTAAACTAAAGCAACTAATAAATTATATAATTTACCTTATTTTGAAGATGTCGATTTTTAGCTGCGAGTAAATAGCCGACCAATGAGCCTTTGCTCTTTGGTTTTTTTGCAACAATAGTTTCTGTGAGATGTCTCACGCTGCCTGAAGCGCACATGAGTTTCCTGGGTCTACCAACTTTTCTTTTCTTTGATGCAGAGCTGAGGCCAGTAACAGTTGGCGCAGGTGACGAGGTATCGTATTCGAGCTAAGAGATATCATTCAAAAAATTACTGCAACAGTTTGGGCTGCTTACTGTCAGTATATTATCGATTGGCCTTACTATCACATCCTTTTTTTGCTTTTTTGCATTTGTTTTTTTTTCAATTGGTCAGCGTAGAACAAAGGGTAAAAAAAGAATTTGGGATTATGTATATTGAATAGTAAATAAATGCATCCTACCCTTGTGACACTCTTCTCGTCGTCATCTTGGAGCAATGTACTTGTCGGAAGAACTGTAATAGGCGATGCAACAGGCGCAACTGGTATTGGTATACTAGGAATGCTATCCAATAACTTTATGTGACTTCGTGGTTCGCCAAGTTTTACCAAATTTACATTACATCTTGGCATTCCTACGACACCAGACGTTAGCGGGGGTGTTACTACTTCTGGTGAACGCGCCGGAGACTTCTCTGAAGACTCTATGATCATCGGCTCCAACATTGGCGGGGAAGAAATGGCGCCACCGCAATCAGAGCTGATTTTTCGGAACAATGTCAAAATGAAAGATATTACTGAGGATTTTCCGAAGATCAAAGGCCCAAAAAAGAAATTTTGGTCTATTGATTCGAAATCTGGATCAGAGTTTTATAGTACCTTCATCTTTGAAGTGAAGCAAAATTGATCAGCTTATTAATCGTAGTTCAAAAATTAGTTAGGATTGAACACGGAAGAAATATGCTAAGTTGAAGTAAAATTATAAAAGTATATTGTGTGGCAAGAGCGGAAAGTAGGCAGTTTCCGACGAGTGCGAAGTTTAACGCACGAGCTGAAGGCGAGTGCTGTAATCAGACGAGTCAGAAACTGCCTATCCGCCCGAACCAAGCGCGATCATTTTTGTCACACCCGTGAAAAAAGAACGGCTTTTCGTGCTTGTAGAGCGTATAGCGCGTCGCGAGAAGCTAGATAAAGAGACTACAAAATAAGGACGTTGGCGCACGCGCACATCGCGAATACTACATCGTCCGCACGAAAAAACTAACACCCTAGTGCGGCAAACGTAGGCTTCACGATGTGCACATACGCCAACATGCCGGCGCCAGGCGGAAATCGGCGACTTTACGCTCGCTCTATAAGCACGAAAAGTCGAACTTTTCGTGCATATGTGACGTAAAAGAATATTCTCTCAACGTAGTTTTCCGAAAGTTCGAGGCGGCATAAATCTCTACTACGATTTTCAATATGTTTTCAGCGTTTCCAAATTTCTAAAGATTTATTTCAGCCTGTATGACAAAAAACCTGACGATGATCTAAAAAATGTTAAATTAAAATTTCGTTAATAATTTTATGATTGACTTACTTAGAAGAATGACTTTTCTTTCGGGGTCTACCGGGTCCTTTTTTGTCGTCTTTTTTGGGTGTGAGCCTGGACAATTCTTTTTGTTTTTCCTTATATTTCCTTTGAATATCAGCGAGCTTGACGCGCATATCTAGCTCCATGGCATCCATATTGGGCCATTCGGTATCACCATCAGCCTGACCTTTACGAGCAATAAATTTCTTCGCCTCATCTTCAGCCTGTTGACTTCGGTACCTGTGATGAGAATCTCGACACTCTTCGATGGACGTGTTCAGATTTATAAAACTGCCGTTATTTTCTGACAACGATAATTTTCTCTTGGGATCTTTATTCACGGCCCAATAATTTTCACCTTCGATTGAATTCTTTTCGGTATTAGTACCGTTGAATTCATTTTCGCGATAACTATCGTCAAAATATTCTTTGCATTCCCGTATATAGTATTCGTATTTCTTCTTATACTCGTTGTGGACTCGATTACAGTTTTCTAATTTCAAATTTTTTATTAACTTCTGTGGAGACGTGGATTCTCGGCCGGATTTTTCGTCAGATTTAATCAAATTTTCCTTCTTATCAATATCATGCTCAACATCTTTTTCCCCGGTGTTCAATGCCGCCCCATTCCTGCCCGAAAACTCAATTTGGCGTCTAGTCTTTTCTTTGAATTCAATCCAGCTGTCATCAGATAATTTATCGAATTTTTCATAAGGTTGGAAGCCGATTTTCGGACCATCGTTTTCCACAATAGTAGCAACGACGACGTCCGTGGTTCGTAATTTTTTAGAATTCTCGTAACCGTCCTCAGAGTATTTTCTCTTATCACCACGATTTTCCGGTATCTCAACTTTCCCTTTGCCTAAATTCAAAAGCAATATTCCCGCCTGTGATATCTCCTCACAATTATCAAAACCTGATAAATTTTTTGGCTTTTGTTCTTCTCCCCCTCCTTCTCCTTTTCCTTGTTCTTTTTCCTCGACACCTTCTCCTTCACCTCCTCCAACTTCTTCCATGAATCTCTGTTCGGCCAATGCACATAACAATCCCAAAGGACTGTCAACATTGTTGTTATTACTCTCATTCTGCGGTGTTGCAGCTGTGCACGATTTTAATTTTACCGGTGATTTTAAAAACTCGGTTGGTGTTTCATTTTCCGTTAATCCACCCGCTTGTAGTACATCAGGTTTCAAATGTTCGAACTGCTCTATACTATTCGACAATAATTCAAGCCCGCTGAGATCTACGGCAGGTTTCAATCTCGCAGAATTTAATTTCACGTTTATATTCGTCGTCAGAATTTCTTTTGAAGAAGGTGCTCGCGGACTGGCGTCTGTCGTTATTGAGCCGATATTCTTAACGGGTGTTATCTTCGAAACATGAGCATTACCTCCTTCTTCAGGAGAATTTATCTGAGAATTATCATCCGGCAAAATTTCAACACTACCATTATGTTTATTTACGTCAGGTTTCTCGTCGACGTTATTATTCAAAATATAATTATTAAAGACGTAATTTTTCTTGGGAGAATTGTAGCTATGATTTTCCGGTCGTTTCGTGGACTTCCTTATAATCGACGTTGCCAAATTATCTGCAACTTCGACTTTTTCTTGCACAAGATTATTCTCCTTCTCAGATTTCGAATTATTGTTCAAGAATTTATCCACCTTTTCACTGGGGTAATCTTCGACTTTACAAAGACGATTATCCGTATTTCCAACCCGGTTATTATCGTCGCCAGTTTTACGAATATCCTGCAGGGCTGCGGCATTTTTCTTCAATTTTTCAACAACATTTTCAATACCGGGATGAAATTTTTCACCACAATGTCTCTTAGCAGGTTCGTTAATTCTCTCTTGGCACTTGATTACGGTGTTTTGAGTTTGATTTTCATTTTGAATTATATGAGACTGCCCCTTATGCGAATAAATACAGTCATTGGTGAATTTCTCTTCTTTTTCAACTTTAACAACAACAACTGGTTCGCAATCTTGTTCCTCATAATCTATCGAAGGCATATCAAAAGACTTTTTAACAACATTCACACTATCCCGAGGTGTTTCAATATTTTTATAACAATTGAAACAATTTTTATTGTTCGTTGTTGTTACGCCTCCTTCTACTTTCGAAAATGGCTCCAACATTATTTTATTCAAATCCTTGACTTTAGTTTCAACAATTTCTTCTTCTACTTCACTCTTTCTCACGCTTTCCACGTTTTCAATTTTAGTTTGCACCTCCGTCGGAATTGCGGAAACGCAAGAAGGAACCCTTTCCTTTTTTTCGTCAACAAAGTGCCCGTTGATTGTATCACCTGATTTAACTACCACGTGATTATCGTCGGTTCTTCGTCTGGTGAAGAATTCTAAATTTTCATGAAAACTATCGCAATTTTCTTCAGTAATTTCAATAATTTTCGGTCCCGATCTAATCTGATCAGGTATTCTTTCTTCTTGAGCATGACAATTGACGACATGTTCAATAGTTCTGTCAACGGAATTGATGCTCCTGCAATCTTTAACGGCACTTGTCATACTCGAATTATATTTCGTGCATTCGGGAACACTGTTAGCATTAACGTTAACATTTTCACTTTTTTCAATTTTACTTGAAACAACATTGCACACGCTGCTGCTATTCACATTTGTTATCCTCACGATATTGCATAATTTTTCGGGCGATGATACTATCTCAAAATTCGTCACATTCGTCGTGCTACTACTGTGCAATTGGCATGGGCTCAAATTTTGCTCTTGTTTAACAATTGTTTCAACATTATGAACATTATCGTCCTCAACTTCAGGAGCGTCGGTTTGATTTGACGCGTCTTGAACACCGATTGGTGTTATTTCTGGCTGTTCGACAGAATGATGAATAGTCGTTGATTCGGGAGGCGGCGTTAGACAAGAAACTGGCGAAGTTGCCTTTAAACGAGGAAACAAAGAAAATATAGAAATAAAAAGTGAATCTATGATTTCCCAATTTTTAGTAAACAAATTTGCAAAAAAAAAAAAAAAAAAAAAACTTCGTGTAAACTGACCACCGTTACATCATTCGGGTACATTATATACGCCTAAAGGTGTATAAATATACTTTTTATAACTGCAGCAGCGTACATAACACAGCATAGAACGAGGATTACCTGTGACCTGCAATGAGCAGGTTCCGCCTGGCTGATCTGGACCAACGCTGGGGCATGGGGATAATAATGAAGCGTGGTAACGAGTGGTGAGTCAGGAATCAATGTTCCGGACATAGACGTTACCGTTTGCAGGGCTTTCGTCGATTCGTTTGACGCTGAAATTTTATACATCTCAATTTGTATTCTCAAGAATTTCGATACTAACGACAATCCGGCTAAAGAGAATTTCATCTCTTGGTGTTATTTCTTTTCTTTCCGACCGAAACTTTGTTTTCTCGACTGATCAATCTTTCTTGACGGCCAACTTACTTCCCCCAATTAAAGCGTAAGAATAAAGCTAAAAACAAATAATTGAAAACGACGTGGTGGTCATGATCGATTTTTCCCCAAGTTTCAACAAGCTATCACTGTATTAAATTTTTTTTTATTCACATTGGCACTGAAAGAGTTGAGCTGATCGAAAAATAAAAACAGAAGATCTACATAATATACAAAGTATATATACATATAACCTCAAGTAACCGGACTCACATATTATCGTGGTCGGACTGTTGCTGCAATCGGCTTCGATTTTAACAATTGGTAAATTGCTTTGTTGTTTTCTTTTGCTTTCGGTAAGTACAAGACGAGCTCCGCCGATATCGCTAAGAAGTTGAAGTGACGGAGGCGGTGGTGGCGGTAATAAAAGTGGCGGTGGACCAACATTGGCTCCACTATTACCGGGGTAGTTTGGCCACACTACGGCCTGCTGTACTTGTTCTGCTGCGACAAAGTACGGCGATCATTAATAATTATCACAGGATTACATCACCTGTATATATCATAATTCCGATCAATTTTTCTTTCATTTCTCATTTTATTTCCCCTGCTTTTACTTTCTATTCATATTCTTATACGGATTTCAATCGCTGCAGTCACAAGAATTTTTTTCTCATTCAAATTGTTAAATTAATAATACGTGCCGATCAATGAATTTCAGTTACGTGCGGTAATAATAATAATAATGATAATAACGATCGAGGAATTTTAATTGAAACGAATCATTAAAAAGAACATCTTGAAAAATAATAGAGATCTATAGCAAGTAGATATAGGTATATATATATATATGGGTATAGGTATACAATCTTATACATCGCGAGAGATCTTGAGAACATGAAGATTATATTTTTAATGCGCTAGTCGGTATATACAGCTCGTATTCAGGACCGTGTACAGACGTATAATATGCCATAAAAAGTAAATGAAAAGAGCAGCCCCCCCCCCACACACTCTTCTCCCTTGACGGTTTAGATCCAAACGCGACGATCCAAATCAGTCTTCCCAAGTATCTATCTGTTTATCGATCTATCTATCTATTTATCTAATGATTTTCCCAAGCTGTACATTAGGGATATAAAACTGGGTCTTCCTGTGATATGATGACGTATAGTACCTATAGCCATGTATGAATTGAATGCGAGTGCGATAATGAATAAATGCGAGAAGAGGCGGAGAAATAAAGAAAGGGCGAAGGAGCGTAAAAATGAAATGGACAAAATTGGAACCAGTAAGAATACAATGTGATAGGATCCGCGCATGAGACACCTGCCATTCAATTTTTTAATTATCATCAATCGATCTTTACTTCAAGAGAGTCAGGGCAGCTGCTAGCCTATACATGGGACAATATATCCTACACACTATAATGCGGTACAAAGTTCTTTTGGTGCATAGGTATCATACCTTATCTTATATAGTATATATTTACCTATACGCTCGCACCTATGCGTATACGTATTACATATATTACATGCTTCTACATACATACATTGAACATCTATATTATGTGTCATATACTTTGGATACTCGTACGGTATATGTGTCACGTTAGTTAGCGATCACTTATTCCCTATATAGGTACGCGCTATAGGTATGCTTGCTATATTTATACAGCTAGACAAAAAACAACACAGATAATGGTACAGGTCGTTTCTTAGTCACGCGGGTACCTGGCAGTTTACCTATATACGTACGCCTGTATGTATGTGTACCTACGTGTACCTATATAATATAATATCTGTATATGGTACATATACGTACACGGGGTGGACGAAAAAAAAACCGGAGCAATGTAAAACGTGAATGAAATCCGCACGCGATGGCCGATTTTCAAAAATTTTATTCTGCTCGATACTAGAAGATTGAAGACTTTCGTCTCGCGTTTGAAAATCCGAAAAACCTTCGTTCTTTGCTTGGGTACGCGCGCTCGTAAAACGGGTTTTGAAACAGACGCTGGGAGGATGAACAAAATTATTATTGGAGAATGTTCAACTCAATTTTCGTCTTGAATTATGATTTGAAGTCGTATTGATGTTGGTTCAATTAATGAGAAACAATTTGCAACAATGTGTTTTTCAACAAGCATTCAGAGCGGAATTCGGTTCTCGACGTGATTTACGGTCGACTTTTTCGACAGTGAACTTTTTTCATAATGTCCTGAAAACAGAATTTTAATCACAGGTCAGGCGTTTTAACTCTAATATTACAAGAAACATTTCATGTCATGTAAATAGAAGAATCGCTAAAATGTCATGATCAAACTCCGAATCACAATTCAGGATGAAAATTGAGTTGAACATTCTTAGATATTGATTTTGTTCATCCTCCCAGCGACACATTTTCAAAACTCCTTTCTCAAAAGCGTGTATCTCGACAAGGCACGAAGATTATTCGAATTTCCAAACGCGAGACGAAAGGTTCATTCTTCCTATTTCGAGAGAGAAGAAATTTCTGAAAATCGGTCGACGCGTTCGGATTTCATTCACGTTTCAAATCAGTCCGGTTTTTTTTTATATATAGGTATGGTATATATTTTAGGTATATTACAGGCATACCTACCGCATCTAGCCTGCATTGGTTCATCATTATATGACCGTAATAAATGTGTTAATAAATGAGAAACTGACGAAAGTATATAATATACCAAGACACGAGGAGAAAAATAACATGAGACAAGAAACAAAAAAAAAACCAACGCAAGCGATGAAACTATGAGGCTAACCTATCGGTCGGATGGATCCAGTCGGCCGTTTCATCACCGCGCGTTCCGAAGTGTGTACATATACTTACCGCAGGTAGGTGGGTAGGTATATGTACACCCTGTCCTCAAATTGTGTGAAAGAAAGGAAGAAAGAAAGAAAGAAAGAAAGAAAGAAAGAAAGAAAACACAGATAGTACAGGAAACAATGGAAACAAAATTTCTTGACAACCTTTTATTTACACTGGATACTAAAATTTATCTTTTCTTTTTTGTTCTTGTAAGTCTAGCTTCTGTTCAAATTTGTAGTTTGTACGCAACCTGATCTTGTATCGGCTCGACTGTGGCACGTAGTGCGAAAAAACGGCGGCTTTTATCGCGCGGAAAACCTTATGTAGATACGCAGTTATTACAGGAATAATTATACATACTAGATTCTCGTCTCACATATTTCCTTATAAGATAATTTTCCAATTGTTATTGTCTCACCTGCAGCGTGTATCAGAAGTAAATGACCAGTGGTTGGATCTCTGACGAGCTGAAGACCGCTTTGAAGACCTCCAATTCCCATTTGTGGAAAGCCCACAGGATCCATTGGCATCGCTACATGTGAAGTGACGAAAGACGGTATAGTAATAATGAGACGGTGTAATAATAACAATTCAAACTCAAATATCAATTGTCGTTGAGTTCAGATGATATTCTTTGTACGAATCTTGAATCTTAAGAAGTCATAGGACTCGCTATGTACAGAAACTTACGGGAACCGTATACGTAGTACAGAAACCGTTTCGAAAATGAGAATCATAAATTCCAACAAACGACTCGATCGATTCCGATGAAACTTTGATCATTCATTGGCTACGACGGCAGGAAGTCGCTGAGTGTTTCACCTTCTAAAAAAATCGATCGGATTTGATGAAAAATAAATATTTCCTGTGTTAGCTGGGTTAGATTGCGAGCGGCGACTCCAATGGCCACCTAGGTATTCGCAACAGCGATTATTGTGTACACATGAAGCGATTTTGGTGAAGAGGCTATAAATCCGATGGCACCAGAACCTATCAGCACTTCAAAAGTTCAAACTTGACTTTTCATTTCTGCATGGTTCACAACAATTCTCAATACATTACAACGTTTCGTTCTCGAGAATTATTGCACGTTACGGTTTAGAAAACTTGAAATGCCGAGTTGAGAAAAAAAATTCCCCGTTACTTGAACGACACGGCAATAACTCGATAATCAATGGTAAGTTGGCGAAATCGAAAAGCCGAAAAATCTATCAGCATATCGTATGTATTAACGTGTTGTACATTGATAAAATGAAGCACGATATACGGATAAGTATTGGTACGTACATCAATCGTAAAAGTTTTACGGCAACTCTGTAGAGTGAATATATGAGAAAATAGATCAACGAACTAACAATATTAACTACACCGGTGTTAACCTATCTGTCGGTTATACCGGAGTCCTCGACTAGGTAGTAGGTAGCTGGATGTTGATATACGTATGATAATAAATGAATTTCACAATAATTCAACAACAAGTGTTCAGAACCCTGAGCTGAGTTATGCGCACGTGTTATTGCACGCAACGAAGCTGCGCGGGAGAGGTTGGATACGTATACGCAGGTATAAGATAGGTAGATTAGTAGATATCATACGTATCTCCCAGGTGCCTACCCACCTACCCACCTGCCCACCTAAGAGAAGCATATATACGCGCTTTAAATAACATTCTGACAAACAAACATACAGACACACACATGGTCACAAATCTACTCACAATCAGATGTATAATAGTTCGGAAAAGTCAAATGCCAGGAGAGCAGTGTATAAAGTATTCTAACATGAGCTATAGCATCAAATTACAAATCTATAAATCTATGATGTGAATGTGTACGTATACCTAATACTGTAAAACAGGCAACCAATATAGTCATAGTAGAAACACCGTATAAACATATATCGCGTAAAGGTCGCTTCACCCGGAGATAATATTTGCAAGAATTATAGCATGCTCGTGTACGTATATATACACACCGTATACATACGTTCGTACCTAATACAAATCAAAGACTGTAGGTTATGAGGCTTCAGCCATAAAAGATTAAAACTGTCGGACTTGAAATGAGCAAACAGAACGCAACTATTATACATATATAGTCGATAATATATCTAGACGCGCCGGATTCCATTTAACATTTCATAAAATCTAAATGTCACTGGGTCAAAAACGCCTAGCCTAGCATACTGGAGCCACCTCCTCAAGCTAAATCACATCCGTTATCATATAGAGCTAGTATATATTATACTACATTTGCGCGGTGCCGCGCGCAAATTCATCACCATCGTCGTCATTGCGATAATTCTAAAGTCCTATAAAATCGCTGTCTCAAAACGCTCGTTACATTGCCAAAGGCTCGTCATTTACTATCTAAATTGTATTTCTGGAGGGTTTCAGGGGAATATGGAGTCACCGATGGCGATCTAACCTAGCTAACACAGGGAATATTAACTTTTCATCAAATCCAATCAATGTTATGAAAAAGTGAAATATTCAGCGAATTTCTGCCACCATACCTCAACAAATTCTCCAAGTTCCATGAAGATCGATCGAGTCGTTTGCGAAAACTTACGATTCTCGTTTCCGAAACGGTTTCTGTACATTCGAGATACCGAGTTCGAATTCAGCTTAAATCCGTCCGTACATGTTCCCGATCGTTTTGCAATGAGATGAAAATCTCTTTTATCCGTAGCTATAAGATACCGCTAAAAAAATATGAGAAGTAATTTCTCGTTGACTTCACTCGTTCCTTGGCTAAAAATAGTCTGTATAGACAGACGCTCCAGTACCTACGTATTTCGGGAGGGTTTCGTAGTCGGAGTTCATACCCTTCGGACATGTTTCGGAGACAATCGTTTTTCACCTGCGGTCGGAAATAGCCGAAAAATGTGCGAACACGATAATTTTTCCATTGGCCAAACCTATTTCAACTGTCTAGTATAGATTTCCCACCAATTTAAAGCCGGACGATGAACCTTCGGACATATTTCCGACCGTTCGGAGTAAAAATTTCTCATCATTCGCAGTTGGATGCTGCCAAAACTATACGAGACCGAGTAATTTTCAAGCGAACTGAACTAATTTCTCTAAAAAAAAAAAGACAAAAAAAAAGAAGCGATTCTGTACGTATACTATCTAACGAAGATTTCCAAAGAACTGGGAATCGAGGGTACGCTGACCCCCTCGGACATGTTTACAAAGTGTTTTAGATGAAAATCTATCTCACCTGCGGTTGGATACTGCCAAAAAGTATGAGGCCACGTAGCAGCCTGTGTAGCGGCAGCCCCCAAGCTACCGAGGGTTGAATTCAGGGTAGAATTAAGGGCGGCGTTTAACCCAGGCGGAAGTGTAGTTGAGGGTATGGCCAGGTGGGCAGGTCGATCTTCCCCGTTTCCCCCGCAATGTAGAAGCGTGGCTCCGCCCACTGTCATGGCCGCCGTACCTCCTGGACGCCCCCCCAGAAACAAACACACAAAGACCCCTTCTTAACAGCCTTCGGTTGGAAACATGGCCGAACCTTCTAGACCGGCCACAGATATGTATTATATACGTAGTATAACCGACCACCGCGGCGTACGTAGTATACGTACGTCGGCTTTTTTTTTTTCTCCTTTATACATACACAACTATCCACATTACATCCGTTCACCTGAAATTTCACCACGATTTTCCGGACACAGGTGCGAGGTATATTGGAAAATTATTTCATTCAAATCGTCAAATTCGCGCGTTACCGATGCACGTACGGAAGCATGGAATGCCTCGATCCCGTGATATGTCGCGGGGGTTTACGAAGATCAGCCCAACGCCGGAAACTTGTATACGTCGAATGTTTCTGCATCCGCGCGTATTACAGGTACAGGTACAGGTACAAGTATAGGTATAGGTAACAGGTGAAATTTTCCTACGAACATCTACCATTCTAGAACTTCTCAGGAAGAAACGAGCACTGCGGCGGACGCGTAAATGAAAAACCTGTACAAACATCCTGATTCTTCGCTGTATATATCTAGATAATCAAATCGCGATCATATATATATATGTATATGTATATAGTATACATGTATACTGCAAAGAGATGCTGTACAGGGTTTTCATTAAGTTTGTCTCACTTTTTTCATTATGAAACCGTGAAGTTGAAAGTAGAGTGAGAATCCGTATCGAATACAGTATCAACTGGCGGTGTTGAAAATATGTGCGACCAGCAGATGTATAGGTATACCTACATTTCTATATAATACACTTTCCGCGCCACCTCACGATCGAACTCTCGTTCAAAAACTCGACGATCATGGAACTTTTCAAACACTAGTGCGTGAAAACCAAGCTTCTATGCATTCGTGCCGGAAAAACGTCGTAAACGTCTCGTTTTTATCTATAAGTATATATATAGCCGCGGGAAATAGGATGTGAGGCACGAGCGCACATGGGGACTCCTTGACTCGTATGAATTTCGAAAAGTATCTCGTTTTGCGCCCTTGTCACACAAATAACTATATTTAGTTAGGTACACCAAGCCAGACTCGCTTGTATCTCAAGCTGATATGAGACACGTGTGCAGTGTTTATCGTTATAGGAATTTTCCGGCAAGTAGGTATACCCATATAACTATCGAATTTATAGTTATCCTACAGAGTTTCAACACTTATAGGTATAGGTACGTGCATTTTCGTAGTACATACGTATGTTATACGTACACCCATACGGAGTATATAATTCGGTGGCGGACGAAACATCGGATTTATCATCATGTGTAGGTGTATGCGGAACAGCATACGGTGCTATACGCGAGCTGGACATCTATTATATTTATATTTATATTTATACGGACGCGTAGTGTTTGTAGTATAGGTATATGTACGTATGTACCGCCGCATGTCATATATTTCTTGTATGTGTGTTGACGCGGGTGAGTTTTAAAGTTTGTGAAGGTATAGGTGCAGCATGTCGGTATATAGGTATATATATTGTAAGGTAACCGGCTCCGACTTCGACCCTTGTTAATATTCTAGTCTGATATTTGAAACATTCCACCCCGTGGCGTTGTTGGAATTTCGATAAATATAACGCGCCCGCGGTTGTTAAATGAAAATCGGCATACATCCTGCATAGGAAGGTTATAGGTATAGTACAGATATTGATATGTTAAAGGAGGCTGCATATATCCATGTACTCCGATATAATATGCACCCCAGCAGCCTATATATAGGTATAGGAATGCCACAATATTTCCAATACATGTAATAATTAACAACAATCCATCGCATTCATATCGTATTGCTCACATAGTAGCTATCGCGTTCTTGTTGTGGCGTTCTTCTGCGCATGAAAAACGTTACAGAAAAACGCGATTTCGTCTTCACCGCGCGTTCACAAATTACGTACTATATATATAGGTAATCCGCTAATTATGTATTTCGTGCTTGTTTCTTCGCATCGTTTCCGCAAGGATCAAACTATCTTTCAATTGGTGTATACGTATGCAACCAGTTTTCATTGAATATTCATAGAACGCTAATAAAATCAAAAAATCTGCAGCACTCGAAAATTTCATTGCCGAATAACAGCAAGCACCCCCACGGGAATCGATGGACCGACCGATCATACACCAAAATTTACCGCAAAATTTTACTCTGATGTATAGGTAGGTAACTCAAGCCGCGTATTTGATCGTGCTACAATTTTGTACCGCGAATTATGTAGCACATACATAAGTGAAATTCAATGCGCACATTTCACCTTTTCATCCACATTTAAAAAAAAAGTGGTGTCAAAATTAACGACACGCCGTCACCGCGCGTAGTCCGAGGAAGTCCACCCTATTCCTCGTGTAACTAGGCAGTGTAAGAATCTTGGTAGAGTTTATTATGAAAATGATAACTCAGAAGGTGTTAAATTGACGTCTTCGTTTGTTTCAATGGCGCCAATATTCGCTCAGTGCGAAGCCATGGTGGGGAGAAACTGATTTACCGTCAGCGCTACCCGTGGCTATATCCGATACTACGGGGGGCTGTTTTTATGTTTCGAGTTAGCTAAATATACAAGTGAATTGTTATTTAAAATTTATTTAAATAAAATAACGTAAAATGAGTCACAAAAGTTGTTGTGTTGTAAGTTGTAAGAATACAGGTAGAAAAAGTGCTTGTCATTTTTATAAATTTCCAACAGCAAGTTGGAAAATAAATCAAAGGAAAAAATGGATAGCTGCTGTTAGGAGACAAAAGTAAGTAGAATCATAACCTTACTATCCGTAATAATAAAAATCTTGAAAGGAGTGAAACTTAAAAAAATAGTAAGTTTAGAAAATGCTAGGAAATATTATTATTAATTAAAAAAAAAAATTTTTTTTAACATTTTTAAATTTAGCATAATTATATATTAAAAAATAAGATTTTTTAATATATATATATATATATATATATATTTTTTCTATTTTTTTGTACTCAAAAACAATCAGCACTTTTAATTTGTAGAATTTTGAAACAATAAAATATTTTGGTAATTTCGTTCAATCTAAATTTACTTATAAAAAAAAAAATAATTAAATGTTTATTCAAGTTTTCTTATAATTTTAATTTTAAAAAAAATTTTTCTCTATTTTCTTTTTATTTGATTTCAGTTAACCTATCTTTATGTGTGCTAACTTCTATGCTACTTTTTCAGTATTAACTATACTTACATTTTATTTTTTAATGCACAAGAACACTTTACATTAACAAATATTTATTATAAATATTCCCTTTAATTAAAAAAGCATTTTTTTATTTATCATTCGATATTATTATTACTGACAGCCATTCAATACTTAGTAAAATATATTACAATAGCCCCCTGTAGTTCAACCATACCATGGCGCTGAAGTCGCGCACAGAGCGAATAGGTGTCGGAAGTTTCGGAGTTTGGAAACTCCGTACGGTTTTCATTCGGATACGATACAGCCGTTGTTCATCCCGACAACATCGCCGGAGTACGAGAAAATTGTTGTTATTGACACGGAATTTTTCATCACCACCAGCTCCGAGCTAGTTTGCACGGACAATTTTGCACCGTGTACATATAGGTATGTATGGGCTTCATAGGCTGAATTCAATTGCGGAAAATCAGAGAATACAATATACATTCGATCACGTGATCGTGAATATTTGTTGAACAAAATTTTCGAAACGTCCCACGCAGTCAGACACACCTGTAAGTTAGGTGAAGGTTACATACTTCCGCGCGGTCACATCGCATTATAAGATTCTTATTCGTTGTATACGGAAGAACGGTAACACGTTATGTTAACGTTAGTGCAGGTCCCTATATATTTAAGTATAGATCGAAAATTCTATTTCAATATCATTCACCCCGTTTCGTTGACATTGATGGTTTTCTCGCGGTGGCTTTTAGTCGGGATATAATTAAGGCCGTTGCTGAATAGAGTATATGTATGTATGTATATATATACATATATATATATATACATACATAGATACATATATACCCCATCGTATACACACGCGCGTGCGCATAGACATATAGCCGATGGTCTTAAGCTAGCTATAACAACGTAGTTTAAAATAATAATCAACACAGGTAGTTAATGGCTTACCCATCACAGCGTCTGGTTGGAAGTGATGATAGCTCGCATGGTGAGACGTGTGGTGACTGCTCAGGGAAACATTTCTCGTCGACGACGATGTTTCCTGATGCTGTAACCTCTGACGAGCGACTGCTATTCCAACCGGTATACCGCCGCCACCACCCCCAGAATTTGACATGACAATACCTATAGACGAGAAGAACAGAAAACAAACCCCCGCAATTTTTATTCGGTGACAAAACATTTCAACGTCTGAACATAAAAATTATGATGTTCGATGTTATCCGTCAAGTTCTCCGCAGGTATAACTGAAGGAAGATACTTCGTTTCTAACGATTCGAATTATTTCGGAGAAAAAAAGAAAAGAGATCTGCAATTCTCCGCCTCTCTCCTCCTCTTATACTCTTTACATTCTTGTTTTATCCTTTTTTCAATTATTTTTAATCACGCTATAATATGAAATATGGAGTTGAAATACATCTTCCCGGGAAGTAGGTATAGCTACAGATATCTGTAAAGTGTCATGGAATCGAGCCCCGCCTTGTGTTTGGGTCGCCATGCGTGTCACCGCACCTTCTGCACAGCAGGAAATTTTCTTCTCCTCCTCCTTCTCCTCCTCCTCTTCCTCCTCCCCCCACCCTCGCGCTCTTTCTCTGTCTCTATCTATTTCCCGTTTTTTTCGTTCTTTTATTTCAACTCGCAGCTCCTGCGTAGCCCCCCGCCCCCCTGCCCCCTGCCCCCTGCCTCCGGCCGCCACCCGTTGCCACTTCGTTTCACTTGCGGTTCTGTAATGAGGGGGTTAGCTTCTGCAAGAGGATTGCTTGCCTGATGCTTACCACCTCCTGCATGCACGTAAAATCTCATTGGTTCTAAACTCTCGCGACTGTATGCACACACTTAAGCCTGAACCTGCATCAGCGCCACGCGACTATCGAAGATTCGCGGTTTTACACCGCTGCAGCATCACGTTTCTCTCTCTTATTCTTTCTCTCGCTCCCTCTCTCTCTCTCTTTCTCTCTCTCTCATCGGATTTTTTCACCCTACTCTTTACCATACCGATTCCCGACATTCACCAGCCCCCTTGATCTACGCTCTGCAGGGTTCACCGACGTTCGCAAATGAAATGAGCCAACGAACGCACGACCAACCCTTTTTTCACGCGAGGTGCATATACGGGATATAGATATAGATATAGATATATACCACACCACGAGCTTCAGAGGTATTTTTTTCACGAATTGGACAAGCATACGTCTTTCCTTTTTGACAAGAATTTTTCAAATCTATGAAGAAGTAAAAAAAAAGAGAATTAACTGCAGGGCAGATATCGCGATGCCTCTGATGCTAAATGTTCAACGAGCTAATCACAGAAATTTCACCGATTAAAGCCGTACAAACAACCGATGCAACGGAAGGAAAAAGCAACGAAATAATACGAAAAGAATGAAAGCCAAACAAGAACAAAAACTGCCGATGATTTCTTTCGAGGATATGATATCATCGTTACGTCATATCGTCGTCAGTATTGTATACAAAGTTATGAGATGATTATAACTGTTGATAGATTCATCTCTATACGTTTTTACAATTAATTACAAAATTCTCTTTATATCTCTCCGCGTATGTATCCAGGTATAAAACATATAGAAATGATCATATTTACGTTTATGATGCATATCGACTGAAACAACGAAGAAAAAGAAATCAACGAAAAAATCACGACCATAAAGAATAGATAATCGCATTTACCGCAGCATGCATGCGACTAAATGCCAATTTCTACAATTATTACTTGAAAATTTGATTTCACGGATAATAAATTGAAAGTCGTCGCACGTATGCATGCATGTACCGAATACATGCATATAGATATATTATACATAGGTATATATCAATATCCAAACAATGAATGCGTATAATGTTTCGAAGGAAAGTGATTGTTGCCCAGCGATCGTCAACTGGATCTGCATTATTCGCACGGATTGACTTGTCAATCGGGTATACTATAATGCTGTTTTTATTTATGCATGATATTACATTTTCTTCTCAAGAAGAAAGAGAGACAGAGAGAATATGTAAGTTATACGAAGCGGGAGAAAAACTATGGAAAACAATCGAGACAGCGGCGGTAGGTACACATCATATACTATAAGTATACCTTGACCGAGAACGGAATCACTGAATTTCAATAGTTTATAGCAATCGCGTCCGTATATAGGTGGTGTAAAATAATCCCCGGATGGTTTTCAATAATTGATTATATACCGATCGCGGCCTCTTCAAAATTCTAAATCACAACCCCCGGTTTCATTGCTCTTCAATATATATGTTAAACGTGAATAAATATATAATACAACTATATAATCGAAATACAGCGAACGAAATAGTTGTACAAAATAATCCATTCCCCCCGCCCCCTTTTTAATCTCGTTCTCATACCCCGTTATAAACTCAGGCGCCACGGTATACGGTATGTTGGCTAATCTGTAGTAATTAATATCAGTGTGCGCCAGCAAGAGCTCGCTTGTCCGGTTACCTACTCGTCGCCGCGCCGCGCCGCGCCGAGCCGTACGGCAGTCGGCAGTCGGCAGTCCGCTACCCAGTTCTACCACTGGTTTTTTTTCTCTTTCTTTTATCGAAAAAAATATCAGCCCACATACCTATCTGTAGCTTGGGTATAGTCATTTCAATGCGGTAAAATTGGTATAGAGAAAAGAAAAAGACAAAAACAGAAAGAAAAAAAAGAAACGAGGAAAAAATACAGAAATTATAATATCTAGGTAATATACTTCTATATCTTATGGTTATCGTATACTTTTATACGTGGATCCCGCGCGATACTTTATGGATTTCGATTGTACTGTACATGATATAATACGAGAAACGAGAATCAGGATTGTCCAAATAATGATCGTCTCATGCGATTCATTTATCTATACCGTATATATACTATAAATAGTATATATAACAATAAGCAACGATTTATAAAAATTGTTATCTCATTTTTTAATGCGGAATTTGATAAATCCGATACAACTGTATTAGATACGATACCTATGTATCATATACAGTAAAGTCCTGCAAGTATATCGCGGATCCAAGTATAGTTGGTACCTCTGCATCTATACTATGCATGAACGTAGATATATCTATACATGAGAGGAATAAATAGGTAATATATCGTCGACTTATATAGCTGCAGCTATAACTGTCGGATATATTTTTAATCCTAGCTCCGCAGCTGTATGTACAGGTAATCCAAATATCAGGATTTTAATTGCCCAATGTACCTATATACCTGTGTATACTACCGCTCTTTGCTTAGTTACCGCGAAGTAACGGTTTCTTTTTTTGGGAGGGGTTCTTTTTCATTCCTTTTTTGTATTTCCGCCATCTTGTTAACAAAAAATTCACACCGATGAGAATATCCTCGCAGCAATTTATGTATGATGACTCGAATTGGGGGGGGGGGGGGGGGGGGGGGGTAGAAATACGAGACAGAGAGGGCCGGGAAGAAAAGAAAGGGATTAAGAATTTGGTTGAAATCATTATACCTACAATTATACAATATCGAAGTATATTACAGGAAGGTATTTATTACTCACCATTTTCCGACTTCGGAGGAACTGGTTCTATTTTAACGGCTGTAGTTGTGGCGTGCAGAGACGTCGAGACTTCGGCAACCTGGCACGGAACCGAGGTCAAAGGTTCTCTCTTCACCAGACTCGTCGCCGAGTTCATCGTGCCGCTACCATTGGAGGAGTTCGATGTTATATCCTGTCCATTCCAAGAGGATACGATTGGAAGTGTCCTGCTACAGCCAGCGTCCGAATGAACAATTTTCGTCTTACCTGAGAGCAAAGAGACGACGAAAAATTGATCAAAAGTAGAACAAAAAAAAAAGGGAGAAGAGCAAAAGTAGGAGATGAAGAAAATGGTGGTAAAAAAAAAGCTACAAAAACGCATACGGAAAAAGGACTGAACAGAGACTTTGGATTGGACGATTGTGTTTCCGGATTTTTCTTCATGAGGAAAGAAGAGAAGTAAAATTAATAACTAGTGAGCTTCCGGGTACGAAAAAAATCGCGCCGATCGAAGCTCCCGTACGGTAGGTACACGCGCTCACTGATACATATATATATATGCATGTATATATATAAATATATATATGACTGCTTACGGGAGAAGGTGAACCGTAGTACAGTACCTACAGCGACGTTATAAGTCGCGAGTGTTACCCGCGCGGGAGCGTCGATCATCTCAATGGAATCTGACACACCCCTCGAGGCAAATAAAAGCATATAGGACTTTCCTGAAAATATGTAACGCTATATAGAACCCGGAGGGTGGGGTGTGGCGGGGCGGGAGCGATGCAATTCTAACCTTTATACTTCAAAGAACGCAAAAACCTTGGATAATATTGAGTTACCCGACCGCGCGTCATACATATATCGTAATAATAACTTCCACGTATCTGAGTTTTTGACGAGTTGGTGGAAGGATACCGACCGGTGCCATGCCGTACGGCTGATCGTGAGCCCGTCTAGGCCGGCTAAAATTGCTGATTCGGCTAATTGGCCGGCTAACAGTTTTTAACCGGCCAATCAAGAAATTGAACGGCGGCCAACACATAGTCTGAACCAGCTGAACAAAATTAGATGACTATGTTCAGCTATGGTGAATATTTATTAGTTTTTCAAAAAACTGTTAGCCGGCTTAGCTTCGGCTGATAAGCCAAATTAGCCATTTTAGCTGACTTAGCCGTCTAAGCCGTACAGCACTAATATCTACCTACTTTATGCTTTCCAGCTCCTGACTTTAACGTTTTGATCATTCGTCATAGGTATTTTATGTATTTATATACCTATTCGTTCATCGAAGCTCCCTGAGATTCACATCGTCGAATCAGTTACATCGTTGGGCTAATTTTTATCCGTGAGATTTTATGGGAATACGATAGTGAGACGAAAATAACAAATTATTTTGAAATTTGATGCAAATTTCGACAAAACGTCCGTTTTTGGAACTTGAGCTGATTCATCGTATACCTATACCTACATATATAACAATTACCAAAAGTGTAGCCGCCTATTCTCGACTTCACGGGACTCAGGCGCCACCTGGTGAATTCTCTCTGGAACTGTGGCAGGAATAGTAGACGACGAAAACGTAGGTAATCGTTCCGAGAGAATAACCCCCGGAAAGAATTTTTCAAATATCGTCGCGTCGTTTCTTACCGTAAAATATCAACTACTCGAATACTAAATATTCCAAAATTAGCGACTACTACGCGCGCACAATGAAGATTCTAACCTCACCAAATCGACTACCCTTTTGTCGTCCATATTGGAGTTTCAGAGCGCCACCTATCGTCGGCGCGTGAAAACGTAAACTGTGACATCGGAATGCCATAATTGTGTAATTGAAGTAGACATTGTGAATTGGAAAGGAGGAAAATGAGGGAAACTCGATTTTTGTTCGTCACAAGTTAACGAGTCACGGAGAAGATTCGTAAGATTCAAAATATGTTGCTCTATGATATCGTGTTCATTGATAATGAAAAGATAACCTAAAGAACAAGATAAAATACGACGATAATAATGATAATAACAACAAATGAACTGACCGTTGGTACTTCTGCATACGCAAGGTTGCCTGCTTTTGTTTTCAAGTTTAATAGGTTGTCCTTGGCTCGGTAGAAATGCCTCTCTCCTCTTAGTGATGCCTTGATATGCAGTACCCTGAATCACCATAGCGCTAGCTGAGCTAGTGGCTGATCCATTTGCTCCATTGAGTCCATTGGATCCGTTCGATCCGATGGCACCTCCTGACGAAGAGCTTAGGGACGTTTGGCAGCTGGTATTCGACGATATTGGATTCTGATACTCCTGCAGAACTACTCCTGTCGTCGGTACTACAACGTTATTCGTTGAATTTGGTGACGAAAAACTATTAATAGTTAACGTGGGCGCGCTACCGGTGACCAGCGACAGCTGCGGCGAAAATGCCGCACTTTGATGCAGACCTCCTGGATTTTCACACAAAACCGACCAAATATACTTCATGCTCTATAATAATCAGTCAGGGCCCTACTATATAGCATCTATGAGTATCGGCACATTCACGAACGGCACTATTTCGTCCGTTTTACAAAATTTTCGAAATTCAGTTCACTCGCTCCATTCTCCAATTTTTATCTTCTTGCGTTTCTTCAATTTTTTATTTTTATTTATTTATTTATTTATTTTTTTGTTTTCTCAATATTTTTTCCCCCCGTTTCTCAGTTTCGTATGTATGTAATAAACTTTGCAGAGGTCCCGAACAAAATGTTTGATGATCATTTCGGTTTCCAAAGATAGAAAAAGAGAAAAGAAAAAAAAAAACGAGCGAACGAACGAACAAACAAACACCGACAATAAGATGGGTAAAAAAAAAAAAGAGAAAATGTGAAAGTCTTTGATATTCCGAAAAAGAATATATGAATTGATTGAAACGGGTAGGGAACCGAACAGAAAAATCCAAATAAATATCACTCACCGTGATGAAGATGATGCAGTCCGGCTAGGTTCAGAGTGTGTTGAGTATGCTGAGTGTGTTGGGCGTGGTGAAGGCTGCCCACATTAACTCCGACACCCTGAAGACTCAAAGCCTGTTGTGCCGGAGGCGCGAGACTAGCGAGATTCTTAGCCAAAAGCTCTAGCTGTGTCACGGGTACAGGACTATACGGTGAACCTGGGGGAGGCGTGGGAGCACCCCAGGTGTACCCACCGACCCCAACGCCGACGCCAACGGCTGCTGAAAACACGCTCTCTGAAACTAACGGAGAGAAGAAAGAAAACCCTCATGAGAAAATTAATTACAATTCAAAATAAAAAATACCGGATTGCTAAATCCTATAACTATATAACGTAGTAGGTATCGATACATTAATTTGCGAAAATGCGAACGGCAACGAATTTCTTCTTAACCCGCGCCGACTTCGTACATACATGAATATATGCGTAAATCGATTTATCAAAAAAATATGTATACGTAACAAAGAGAAAAAATTGCCTTTGTAGCAGACAGAGTTTATAGGATATTTTTCAATTTCCAATGAATCATCAGACGTTTGTTGATTTTTGTAATTTTTTCTACCCATTTCAGGATAAGTCATAAGCGTGACCTAACTCGCATTACAAACTGTATTATCAATTTTTCCCGAACTTGTACTGTATTTCGTTGAGTATAAGTAGTAGTAGTAGTAGTAGTAGTAGTAGGAGTACTAGTAGTAGTAGCAGTAGACGTATTACTACTTACTTATTCATCTTATACTGACGGCCGTTTGGCGGCATGAAAGTAAACACAAGAGGAAAAGTAAACAAAAATTGTAACTGTACGATATGACTTTACAACAATGATTATAATGATAATTATACGAACGCGGTTGAAGCTCATATTGTTTGACGTTTGCGAAATCAAGAAAAAATGATCATACTAGATAAAATGATCGTATTATTTGAACATCATATCATCGAGCTTTGTTTGCGAAAAATGCAATCTTTTTCCCGGAAGAATATTATTGTTCGTCATTCGTTTTCTTCTCCTTTACAACTTTATAAACCACAGCCTAACAACGCATGTAGGTACCTATGTAAAAACAGTTGCGGATAAATAGTTGAATAGATATGTTATAGATAAAACTCTGTTTGAATCAAAAAGTAGAAAAAACAACCAACCACACTCCTCCCCCATGCATACCTATATGTATATACAGTATAATGCCGATGGTACCAACAATAAGCGATAAGCGAACGTTTGTTTCGATAGTAGAAAATCGTTCGATAGGTAGGCATTAGTAGGTATAGGTACAGGTATCGTTTCACATTCAATTTCTTCTAGACAAGTTTTCTCACCGCAGGTTTTCGCTGCGCAGATAAAGGTCGATCGGGATAGTTTCATTCTATACCTATATACCCATATGATGAGAGAAAAAAAAAGGAAAACCTCAAGAAATAAAAAAGGATGCAGGAATTGCTTAATTTCATTCCATTCCATTCACCCCACTCCACTTCACTCCACTTCACTCCACTTCACTTCACTTCACTTCATTCTTCACTTCACTTCATTTCATTTCAAGTGATGCGCGATGATTAATTGAAAAGAAGAAGAAAAAAGAAGCAGGAAACTAAAAACTAGAGTGAAAATGAAAAAAAAAGGAAATTCCGGTTGCGCAAACTACTTACACACCCACTAGGCTCCACTACTACTCCTACTATAATGATCAGAATGCGAATAGTAATTCCCTGGCTCACTCCCTTTTTCCTTTTATTTAATATTACTCCGCCCTCCTACGCATAGAGACGCGTAAGGCGTAAGGCGTAAGGCACAAGGCACAAGGCACGAAGGGGGGAACCGGAACCCCGGCACTATACTAAAAGAGAGTGTGGAGAAGTCCGAAATGTGAAGGGCGTTTAGGATTACGCCTTGGACAATAGCGAATCTTAAAGGAGTCCATCCTACTACTCCACCATATCTACGTGTAGGTACAAGTATTATACATATACATACACAAATACATCTATATACTTATACGTATAAATGCGCTGCTCGAGAG
This sequence comes from Phymatocera aterrima, assembly GCA_963170745.1. Taxonomy (NCBI): domain Eukaryota; kingdom Metazoa; phylum Arthropoda; class Insecta; order Hymenoptera; family Tenthredinidae; genus Phymatocera; species Phymatocera aterrima. The sequence goes on from OY720663.1 coordinate 9,324,886, forward strand.
GGTCTCCTCTATACGCATTTTTATCATAATATAATCACAATAATGATGATAATAATAATAAGATCCTCTATACATACACACACACATGCGTATGTGTATGCTGTAGTCAATTCTATTTAGGTATATTTCAGCACTCAGCATTCATATGCATAATTGAATAATTGCTCTATTGTGCATTTTCCGCACCTGCAGCAGCAGCGGCAGCGAACGGCCAGCCAACGAAAAGGCTCAAAATAAAAATCGGCAAAATAGTAATAAAGAAAAATTGTCTTCTTATTCCGTTTCTTCAGCTTCTTCATAATATCTCATCGGTAAACCACTATCATCTCTGTCATTACAATGGAAACGGAATGTTGGAACCGGGATACGCAGGTGAAAGAAGGAGGCTGCTGGTTTAGCACCGATCATTTACACATGTCAGCAAACCAATAATACTCAATCAATTGATCGGGTAAAGAATAATAATGACTCATTCTTCAATTTTGATTTAGGTACCTACATGGTTCTGGGATTCTCGTCTTCTCTTATAATATAGTACACAGAGTTCAATCTTCTACGCATCTATAGATACATGTGGAAAACGATCTTTCAGGATATAGATCATTTTATTTCCTTTTCTTTTCATTTTCACTTCTCTACATTCTATTCGTCTATCTTCCGTACATGAATAGTATTATATATTTTCAAACTTGAATCTTACCCTTGTGAGTTGTCGCGTGGTAAGCCCTGGTAGATGGTGGTCCAGGGGTAGCCGGCGTCGCGACGTAACCTCCGGAATTACTCCCGGGAAATAACGAGTACAATCCATAACGATTGACACCTGAAATTCAAAGATAAAAAGAAATTAGACTAAATTTAACTGCATCAATCTGACATTCTTATATCCTTTGCAGGTATACTTATATACCTATATATATATATATATATATTATAACCTATAAGGCATACCTATACCTGCGTGCCCTTAATTTTTCATCATAATATAGGTATATTATAGCATACGAATCGATAAAAAAAATGATTTCACATTTAGGTATGCAATCGCGTGGATTTGCTCTTTTGGTAGAATGACGAATTTTTATGCTGAAAAATATTTTGGCGTCTCATGCCGCGGGCACATACTATATCCTGTCATATAACCGACTGACGTCAATGAAATTGCGATACATATTATTGTTCTACACTAAGTATATACTATACAATGCATATTATATTTGTAAATCAAATTCATAATCGAAGTGTATTTTTGCATTACGCAAATCATTCGGCTCAAAGTATACATGCGCATGTATGTATGGCAGTTATGTATGTACCTTTATACTTATACCCATCTCCATACGTATACGCGAAACAAGGGACAGCTCTCGGTCAAACGGACGGATGCGTGTGCTCATGGAAATCCCACAATTCTTATTATATATCTACGTATTATATGTATATGAATGTATGAATGTACGTATGTGTGTACGTCTATATACGCTTGAGCATTTCCTTTGCGATAATAAATTAACCGCGCGTATGTATATATGCAGGATGTCTTGCATCGTGAAAATAGATAAAATATCAATGTATATAGGTATATGTATAAACGCACGCATATATATACATATACACAATTCACTATACATAGGTATGTATAAATTCTTGAATTTGAATTTGAGCGAAAAATTATGAAACATTTCAAATGTTACCACACGTATCTATGTGGGTATACGGTACGGTACATACATATACGCCTTGCATTATCACGGTATCGCCTCGCACTATCTTATACCGCACACATTCGTCTAATCGTAATCTATTACACCCAATTAACGATACTTTAGGGAAAATTATACGGAGATTGATCATATAAACTATCCAACTGTTCCTTCCCTACGCTATAAGGTATATATAGAAGAAAAAGAGAAAACAAATTATTCAAAATATGGAAACGGAAATGGTTGATTATTGGTTCGTTTCTCAAGATAGTGCCGCAGGCACATAGATCCTATACCTATGTTAACCGATTGTTTGTTCGAAATTTAGCCGCGGATGAGATGAATTTTTTAACGATCATTTGCTGAAAGAAAATCCTAGTATGCTTCGGATTTTGGGGATACAGGAATCGAAACCGCGGCGGGGCGCGGCGGCGCGCGATCGCCCACCGACTCCCGAACTCCCGCCCGAATCCGCCGGTAAATGAAGATTTTCTTATGTATTGAAAAATTTCACTAATAAATCGTTCCATTCGGCTAAATTTCAAACAAACATAACTGCAAAAATTTGTTTCCCACTCTCGGCACTAACCTTATACTTCAGAATGGATATATTTTCTAGGCTCGACGATTACCTTGACTATGAGCTGGTGCAGGAGTAGTTGATAACGGCGGTGTACCCTGGGATTGTCCAGCGGGTGAAACCGAGGGCTGCGTCGGGGTCAGAGGCCAGAGAGCAGCCGTAGGTCCGACGGATGATTGTCCGCGAGTTCCCAGGCCTCCTGAACCTCCTCCTGTACCACCAACGGGCCTCCCTCCTGCCCCCTGGGCCACGGGAGGGGCCAACATTGGACCACCCCCTCCCGAGGCTGATATGAAACAAAACGAAAAGAATCTAAATTAATGATCATTACAAAAATTGCTTGTGACGAGTGTATATGAAAAAATAAATGCCGCAAATTTTCAGGGTACGGCTGCTGCGGTCCGATAACACGCGTTCGAATGGGACATCGTTGGAAAAATGCCCAAGACTTTTCATCGCCGTTTATTATCAAATATGCAGATACAATTTTTTTTTACACGACATCGATGTACGAACATGCGATATTATGGAACAACTGTACGAACAACAAATTTTTCCGTCTCAACCGCAGTCGGTCAATCGCGCTGACAATGAGAGATAGCGATTTTTCGTCGTCAAGGCACAAGCTATAATCCTATGAAGTTTCAGATTTGTCCGTTCAGCGGTTTTCCAGAACACCGTGCTTCGTTATTCCCGGCCAAACTGACAGACAGACGGAAAGACGGACAGACCAGCGTATGTTGAGAATCATGTTTGATGGTATCTACGCTGTCTCCGAGACGATCGAGAATCCTTGAAATTGTTAATAGTCGTTTTTGACACGAACCCAATGCTTTCCTATCACTTCCGTGATGAAAAGTAAAAAGGAAAGAAAAAAGTGAAGAACGGAAAACATATAATTTACAGTACAGCGAGAATTGGTACTCCTTTTGAACAAATCGTTTGATTCTTCTTGGTCAAAGGTGATAAGAATTTAAAAAGGAGTGGAACAGTATTTGCTGACGATACGGATGAGAGTGGTTCGACTGTATCTATCTACTATTTGCGTAAATTGGACAAAGATGGCGGTCCGTGGAAGGTATAAAAACAAGGAGGATTTATTCGTTATACCTATACCATATGTATAGATGCGGGACGAAGAAACGAGCTACAGAAGAAGGTAAAATGGGTAACTATCCTCACGTAGTTGCATGACGCCGCGCGCCGCATTACACCACACGAACGAGCCAAAAGCAGGGGGACGACGAAAACGAGACACACGAAGAAAGAGAGAAAGAGAAAGAGAAAGAGAAAGAGAGAGAGGGAGAGGGAGAGAGACAGAGAGACTGAACCCAACGCAGCTAAGGAAAGGTTGGGGAGATACAGCAACAGGTAGACCAGCATAATGTGGTCTTAGATAGATAGATAGATAGGTGAGGTAGGTAAGTATAAGTTACATATACGGCATATATGTATAACACACCACACAAGTCGTAGGCGTAACACGCGCTTAGGTATATGTACTACAGCGTGAGTGTCCAAGTATATAAGTATAAGTATATTGCACACATCGGATCATACGGGTATAAATTTTGAAATCTTGACTCACGACGAAGATGATTACGAAAATGGAAATGGAAATGGAAACGAAACAGGTTAACGAAGTATCTCGAGACTAGTAATTTGGATATTGTTTCTTTTTCAATCTCTCCAACTTTTCTGTTCAACGGGCAGGGATAATCGTCAAAGATATTGAAAATGCCTAATTTATATGAAATCTGGTGTTAGATATTTCGTTTCGAAAAATTCTTTCGAGTAGTCAGTGACGAATACCCATATGGAGGCAACTTATAGCTAGGTAAGTCCTCTCGGTGCCGGGCGGCGCGGCACGGCGCGCGTATTTACGAGATAAGCGAAACTCGAAGAAGCGCGACGCAACGCGACGCGATGCGATGCCGCGCGATGTCCTTATTCACCGCACATATAGCTATACCTACGTATATACGTATACCTACCTATACCTATATACCACAAGCTACAATATATAGGTATATATATATATATATATATACCTATGTAGATACACGGATAGAACTGCTCTCGCAGCATCTTATATTATACTTTCATCGTAGTATGTATACTCCCGGATTTTTCGACTCGCACATGTACAGTGATCACGTGCGTTTGCGTAGGTAGAGCAGATATATGGGCGACCACCCCAAGCGGCGAGGGCTTCAAGAGTGAAACTAAAGAGAGAGAGAGAGAGAGAGAGAGAGAGAGAGAGAGAGAGAGAAAGAAAGAAAGAAAGAAAGAAAGAAAACCTTTATTTTTATTACAATTATGTTTGTAAATATACTTAAGAGAGAGAGAGAGAGAGAGAGAGAAAGAGAGAGAGCGAGAACGAGAGAGGGAGAGAGAAATAGAGATGAATAGATGAGTATGTGTGTATGTATCTATCTATGCAATGCATAATAGGTATATCGATGTGGGCGGATATATCATGTATAGGTATATAGGTAACCATGCTCGTACACTAGGTACATACTCGAATAAAAGCGAGCTATATCACACATTACACGAAGTAATCCCCTCGATGACGTGGATTATCATCATTTCATTACAAAAGTTTCTGTTCGCACAATTTAGGCGGATAGATGTACGAGCGAATATGGAAACTATATATGTAACACGTATGCGCGGCGGAACATGGTCCAGCGCGGCATTATCAGATTGTCCCAGTTTAACATCGCAAGACGAAATACCATGCGAAATACATCCGGTTTTCCGGACACAGGTTTGGATCTCACAAGATCTGCATGGTTCGAGTACGCAACAAGAGAGAACCGACTAGGTATATATATAGATATCTAGAAATGGGCAAAAAAGCAAACATTTGATTGAAACTCTGTATTTTCTAGAGATAGGTATACCTGCCACGCAGCAGGTGCTAGCGCGCACTGATATCCCTGAATTTGTGAATCTGAAACGCGTTAGGAATTGTTAACGCGCATGATCTTCCGGAACTTTACTGGATTTTAATACGGCAAGACTCAGATTTGCCAAAATTCCAGAGAGTAAACAAAATTTCCTGAGATTTTCAGGTTTCTTTAGAAGGGACTATCGAATTTCCGAAGATTTCCATGATTCCAGAATTTTCATGATCATTGGGACACCCCCGAACATGCACGGCACTGTACCGAGCTACTTGACGGACACGGTATGTGTCGGAAAAGGGCACCGGGCAAGTCTTACGATTAGACCGTGAATAAAATCCGGACGCGTTCGTCGATCCCGGGGATCTCTGTTATCCGAGAATCTAGAAGAACGAGGCTTTCATTTGGTATATTAAAAGCGAAAAAAATCTCTGCGTGTTGCTGAGGAAACGAGCGTTCGAAGAATAAATTTTCAGGAAATTGCCACCGGAATTCAAGGATGTGGATAGATAATGTCAAGCAACGGCAAGAGGCTGCGAAGAAGTTTATGACGTCGGGGCAACGAAATCACGAAAAATAATATCGGCTGCAATTTTTTTCACGAAGAAACTTTTTGACTTCAAACTTTATTGTGAACTTCAGCCGCGTGCAATGTTACGGCACGATATGTCTGCGGTCGCACGTTCAGTCCCCCATCAGGCAAACACAATCATTACATTCTTTTTCAACTGGGAGCGTTTCTTCCCAATTCGTTTTCGTCTCTTCTGTTTAATAAAATTGCGGAAATCTTGTCAACAATTGAGACAAACTGTCAATCGCCTGAACGAAATTATTGATACGAAAATTTTCCGTAGTTCTTGTAAAACTGATCGTTATATGCGATGAAAATATGTACGTAAACTTAGAAAATCTAATAGTTTCCTCGATCTCAATATCTCTTTGAAATCACTGTAAAACATTTTCGATACGCTTATGCAAGAACGAGATGAAATTGTTCGTGTGTTGAGTAATGTTACCAGGCGATACCTACTATGAGTCCAATATATCCTTATCTTTCAGGTTCGCTTGAAATTTTCAGGCTGATCGTTGTTATATACTACGTTTTTCTTCTTTTTATTTTTTTTTTAGTACTCATATAAGATGTCAGGAACGCATATATATATATCATTGTTTTTTGTTCCTCACGATTTCCTGTGCCCTGGCGCAGCGCAGCCTTTCTACTTAAAAAAAAAAAAGTAAAAGGAAAAAGGAACTCGCCGCGCGTGTAAATTATATACAGATATTTATTTAGATACATAAACGCCTACCTACGAACATCTAGACTCTATAGAGAGAGAAAGAGAGAGAGAAAGACGACCATACGGTTTCGATCACAGTCTCAACTACTTAAACACCCTTGGCTTTTCCTCGGTCAAGGTTGAAAGGAGATTAACGGGAGCCGCCCCTCCTCCTGCGCCGCCAAGCATGGTCTAATTTAACGTGATAAACTTCAAGCGACGTAAGACCATAGGATTCATTATTGTTCGGATTAATTGAACTGATATGCAACAGATGAAACGCAGTTATACATATATGCGGATATACCTGAATATGTATCATGTAGTTTCCATGGTATACGCAACAACGATGCCGCAGATAATCACCGTCGTCGTAATTAGGTATAATGACAATTCGCAAATACTGGGGTCGGTATATGCTATAACGTATGTTCATTTCTTTTTTGTTCTACAAATTTTTTACTAGTAATAGATGAGCTTACGAGAGCTTACGCTTCCCGAGCATAGATGTGTAAGCATGGCAGATAATGAATAGAAATACATAGGTATACAATCACGGCGAATGGATATATTGTGAGATTAGGGTGAAAGTTAAAAGAACAGAAGCGAGCGGAGAAGGATAGGTGCCAACTATCATTTGTTTACAATGTTATTCGCATGACAGACAAATGATAGTTGGCACCTATCATCTCACGGAAGATTCTGTTTTGTTAACTTTCACCGTAATCTCACGGTATGTATGTACATAAACTGCAATTGAAGATCAAGGGTGCTGACAACTATATAGACGAAGAATGAAGTGTGAAGTAAATTGATGGAAGATAATTCATAGTAGAACGATAAGTACGAGAGAATGATAAACGTAGAAGTTATGTCTCCTGGTTTAAACAGTGAGGTAGGAAAGGAGAGCGATAAGTTGAAGAAAGAAAATAAAAGGTTGATCAGAAGTGATCAATAGCGCAGATCCATTGGTAGCGCCAATTATTTCGGTACCAATACCCGAAGCAGCACATCGTCTCCTGACGTTGTAAAATAGACTATGAAACTCCGGACATTGGTAACGAGGAATTCCTTCATCTGGAAAAAGTGTAATAGGTATGTGAGAGGACGAAAGCTCGCGTTTTTGAGTCAAGATCACGAGAATGAAGAATATTGTGAGAAAAAAGAATCGAACAAAAAACCAGGTAAGTGGATATATATGTATACATAAATGAAAATCTCAAATATCACAATTCACAAGTCCGTTGGGCATTCTTTTTTCCATCTCTCAATTATCGAAACAAAGGGCCCGCTAATTGCGCGAACAAAAACGAATGAATCATAATCATTATTTCTTCCTTTTCTGCCTCCAACCCCGATCCCCGATCCCCGATCCACGATCCACGAACCCATGTCCCTTTCCCTGTCCGCCTACCCCTAGCCCCTGGCTCATTTAGTATTCAGTGAGAGAGAGATTCGGGGTTGGTATGTATAGTTGGATTTTTGAAGCACCTGTTCACAATTTTCCACCCCAGAGATCCCCTGGGCACAGGTAGTTTCTCTCAGCCCATCCGCGCGCGCGGCGTTCTGCGGCCTGACCTAACTCGAAAACCTGTTTCTTTACGAGGGCCGCCCTTGCCCCGAGATGAAACCCAGAAATTAGGTCGCTGTTAAGACCGCGCAAGCAAATGCGGTATATCGTTCAATCGCACACTCTTAGTTTTCCCTTTCTCCTATCTTTCCCCCACTACTTTCCATTCATTAGGAATGTAAAACATAATAAATGACAAAGATATCGGAATAGTTCGAAAATCGTACATTACAGATCGAAAAATCTTTGCGTAAATCTGCATACAAATTTTTGCAATGCGTATTAGCTGTAAATAATAGGTATAGGTATAGCTGGTATAGGTACATCGGAATATTTCACCATACAACATTTCTCTAGTGCCTAATTCTTTCCGAGCGAAACCAATGAGAATACCGACCGATCGGATATCAGGAAGTTCGAAAATCCTAGAATCATTTTCCTTTTCCATTGTTTTGTGTGAAACGTTCGATGAATCTACCTACGTAGGTATGTGGTAAAAATGAATATGACTGCTGACTAAACTTCGTGAAACTGTTACCTTATACTCTCATGAGGTAGACGTCCTGCAACTTTTTCCGTGTGAACTTGACACTCGGTTAGTTATTCGTTGATGGACAATCTCCACCAACTACGAAATATCCAGAGTGCTCGTAGGTTTCCATTAGTGTACCTATACCTATTCATGCAATCACAACCGATTTTGCTATGCTCAAAACTATAGAATTCAAATTCACTGACAATCCAAAATATTTCGACTCACAATCTTTCGAATTTCAATCCGAATTTCACCTTCCTATAGCAAGGATGATCATATACTACATTTATACACGTAGACACGTTGCATCGCTTCTGCACGCCGTCCGACTCGAAAGCACAATTTGGTCTAATGGATCTTTCCGTTTGCCAAACTACTATACTTGTTTTCGAATTGCCTGGAATTATCGGTCTGGTGGCACGTGAGTTCTCCGGACCTGCGGAGATGGCTACAAAATTTTCTAGGCCCGATGGGAAGAAAAATACTACAACTGACGTTAATAGGCCATTGGAGTCGACACTGGCAATCTAACCTCGCTAACATAGGGAATATTTGTTTTTCATCAAATCCGATGAACGGTTTGAAGAAGTGAAAAATACTTGACCACTTTCTGCCATCGTACTCAATAAATTATCAAAGTTTCATCGAAATCAATTGAGTCGGTTGCAAAAAATTCTCATTTTTCTTTTCGAAACGGTTTCTGTACATTTAGGATATCGAGTCATATGGCACCTTCAGGTGATATCAAAGACGCATGAGGTCCCAATTGTTGCATATTGTTGAATTCATGGCTGCCCATTGTTGAATGCCGTGAGTCTCTAATATCACCTCAAGGGGAATTTGGACTGGCTATCTCAAATGTAGAGAAATCGTTTCGAAAACGAGAATCGTAAATTTACGTAAACGACTCGATCGATTTTGATGAAACGTCGAGCATTCGTTGAGTAATATTTCACTTTTACAAGACATCGCTCGGATTTGATGAAAAATGAATATTCCATATGTTAGCGAGGTTAGATTGCAAGCGGCGTTTAACTTAACTGGTACAATTATAGTCGAATTATTTCTAGCTGAAAGCCCGTAAGTACATACATAGGTACATATATACATGCATACATACATACTGAGGTCCGTAACGAGCAGACGTATGTATGTATATATATATATATACCTACAGTATATGACACATAAATGAATCTACATACATAAGTAAATTTGATCGCGTGAGACTCGGTAAGTGTACATATATAATAATGTAACCTATTTGAGAACACTTACGCGCTCTTAAAACTCTTACATGCCTCGTAAGACGCACGGGGTGGTTTTCAGAGTGGAGACACATCCAGCGGGGCGGGCGGGCGGGGGCGGTTGATTATAAACATGAATGTAATATACCTATACGATGAGGTGGAAGGGAAGAGGCGAGTGTCGGTGGCGGTGCAAACGGAAACTCTCTAAAATTTCCATAGCTCGTTTATCCGTAGTATATGAGTATTCTCAGCCATCCGCATATCTGATTTTTATCCCATTTCGGATTTCACTGAGTATGGAAATTTAAAGATTCCAACCACGGGAAGCAGGTACCTGATCAATATAATTTCAAAACAATGAGAAATCTTCGAACCCCGCAACGTCGCGACGCGCAGTGGCGTATTATACCTATACGACGTCTTCTGACGAGTCATATCCAGGCCTCCGTCGGTCGATAGACATCTAACATGCGTCGGTCGCAGCTATAAGCATACGCACAAGGAAGAGCCGAAATCCTACTCCGACCAACTACGCTGCTACCAAGGCAGTTTCATTGATTCACAAAAATTTATACGATATAAATTCGCCTCAACATAGATTTTCAAATTCTATAAAAAATATGTATCGAACGGAGGTGCGGAAAAAGATTAAGGCCAGAGGTATGGGAAATGATACGAGGCAAAAATTTGTAATTCTATCGTAGCAAAATTCCGTATATATGGCAAAAGAAAAAACCTGAAGATTTCTCTTCATGGAGCACTATTACCCAAAAATCGTTTTAAAATACATTTTTCGTAATTGTGTTTCGTTGACGTCATTAGCGTGAGCTTATCAGCCTGATGAAATGTTAAGATGATAAATAATATGCAAAAGGAAAAAGCAATAATCTGCAAATTTTCGCCGCCGCTTCCGTGATAACTAACCGCACCTATACTACCTACCAACGTGTATATGTATATAATCTATGTATGTATAGAACCTAAGCGGCTTTCAAGTTCGCGGGTCGATATAGGCGGGACACAGACCCCGTGGCAGGGGTCTGAACGTTTCGGAGTAGCAAACTGCCTGTCATTTCCATCCGCCCATTCTGCAGCAGCAGCAGTGATATTCTACACGATTATCAAACATCGGACTAACTGGAATTTAATAAAACTGCGAACTTTCGCTATAGGTACCTGATGTAGTATATGATGTCGTCTATAACCCAGCTACGCACATATGCAGATATTATTTAGAAAAAATGAATAAACATAGTACCTACACGTATTTTGGAAACCGAAGAATACGAGAAATCGTATGTCCGACGGAGTCGTGGACAATTTCTTACATCGCGTCTGCCTATATTCCTCACCATAATTTTTCAATTGTCAAACTTGTCAAATAAATTTCATCCCCATTTTTGATAAGAGAAGAAAACACGAGAACGGAGTGTCCAGCGGTCGCAGGCGCTTCTAAATTTTCTCCAAATTTCATTCACTCCGAATAGATGGTCGCTATTTTTTCCAACCAATAAAAACCCAGAAGCCAGTGTTTTTCCATCAAAACGAATATATATAAGTGTATCAATCTGTCATTTGAATAGTAGGTACTCGATTACTCAGTTCAGTTAACGATTGGCATAGCTCCTCTACATGCTCGATATATCGGGATGGTGAAAAAAAAAAAAAACATGGAAAAAATTTCATCGCGATCCATCCACCGCGTACAAGAATTTCTTTCGAAATTGTATCTCCGAATTAAAAAATTTCGAATCCCTGGACATTCTTGTGTACGACGTTGAAACCACGGAAGAATTATCATTGACTGTACACTATTCGTCGGTTAAGAATCACTCGGAATATGAATTTTGAAAATAAACGGTAGTAGAATAGATTTCACGAAATTTCTGTAAATTATCCAGATAAACTTGTCACCGCGTTAAACTCACCTCAAGTGAATATTTGTTTCAAAGAAACCGAGCAGAATGCATCGGGATATGAATCATTAAGGATAACCAGTAATCATGCCGTTCTTATGGAAAATTTCAAATTCTGGAAAATCGGTCACCAAAAAACTCTCGCATTACAACTACAGTCTGGTTGTAGAAGTGGTAATATTGTCGAGCAAGAGGCATCCAGGGTCGGGGTCGGGGTCGGGGTCCGGGTCGGGGTTGGGGGTTGAGGGTTGGGGGTTGTCGCGTGTCCTTGGGTGGTTCGGAGCGATACTTTTCGACGATTAAATGCCTTAGGTATAATACCTGCAGTACAGTACCTATACAACGTATGAAGAAGACTGGCAAGTGATTGTAAATGAGCGGTAAACCGGCGCGACCTTTGATTACCGATTACCAACCGGAAGAGTGGGATAAGAAACAAGTAAGAAAACAGAAAAGAGGAAACGTAGGAACAGAATCAAAAAGTTACAAGCCAAGAGAAAAGGAAGGAAAAGAACAAAACCGGACAATAACACGAAGCTTTTTAAAAGTGGCGTGTACCTACACTATGCATATGTCACATACGTAACGCATACCATGCATCCTCATAGTCTACTTTATATACATACTATTTTCTCGTCGCGTCGTTACGGTGTGCGACTCGACTGCTATACCGTGCCCATAATTCCGTCAAAACGCGTCCAAATAATGATTTGTGAACAAAATTTTCCAAATCACATTGCGCCTCGTCATGCGACCTCGCGTTTAAAGGCTAGGATACAAGTTATACATAGCTACGTTAATCTTCCTCTACTTCTTCTTCCTCTTCTGCGTCTTTGTATTCTTCTCTTTCTTCTCGTACAGTAGTTATAGGTCGTATTAGTTTCACATCCTCCTACCTTGTAGGTAAATAATCCGTACACGGAGAAACTTTTAGTATCAACAGTTGTTTGATTGCGTATGAAAAGTTGACATAAAACGTAAGAATTTAGGGATAATCGAGGCACGCTGATAATTCTTCCTACAATCATATGAAATCATGATATTTTTGTATGCATTATCCCAATATTTATGAGCAATAATTAGTATAGTAAGTTTAGAAAGAGTACTATTCACTGTTAGAAATGTAAAGGTGTGAAAAAGTGATACCAATAAATAAGAGGTTTTGTAAAAATAATTCTAGATATAAGTATTCAAAACAGCAGAAGTTGTAAGCAATATACGAAACTTTAGTATTCTCCATAAGAACGCGCAACGAAATGAGTAACGCTTATATTTTCTGCTACTGGGGCTTGAGAGAAATTCTAAAACTTTATACTAAAAACGGCCGAATATTTCCGAGCTATTCCGAATTCAGCCGAAGGGCCAGACCGCTCTCACATCGGGGACGCGCGCTCTCTTGTGTTAGTGTGGTTGTGTGTACTCAATACCAGTGTAGTGTGGTGTGCCAGTTGGGACATCTTTGGCAATCGAAAGCAATTGAAACAGTGCGAAGAAAAAAAAGTGCCAATTTTATAATTCTGAACAGGTCGCAATTATACTGATGAGAGAAGTGTAAGTATTAACAGATTACCAAAGTCATTTTAAAGCATATATCCCTACTATACACGTGTAGTCTTTGAGGTTAGGAACGTTACATCAAATACCGGCTTTTCGAAATCTAAAACAAATTCTTACGATTGTTATTTCGAATGTCGAAGATATAGTATTGGTATGTAAATATTGAAAAGTACATTGTTGTTTGATAATTTATATGTATATATAGAAAATGTTCGACGATCTCATAGACTTCGAACCTGAAACCCAGGTAAGCATCGTTGCAACGACAGTTTCAACGTATAGTGAGTCGCAAATATGGTCGAGTGAAACAAGTAAACTTTGATATTAAGATAACAGACTTTCCGGTAGGTATTGAGAATAAAGTGTATGGAATAATTTAGATTTATACGAAAAATGTTATGTTACAGGATTATGTCCTTCAGAACCTAGATTCTGGATCTATAATCAACGCGAATAAAAAACCACGGCTTTCTCCGGGACTGTCTCAGTTACCTCTAAAAGTAAGCAAAATACAAAATTTGAAACCGTGTTAAAAGTTCTCAGTTTAGTACTTTTGTATTTCGATATTCATTATTTCAATTTGTTTCAGATACTGTAATTATCAGAAAGCATAAATAATTTTCAACATTTGAAATTTTAAGGGGGGATTTCGGTGAAATTTCGTCTAAATTTCAACTTTTTATATTTTATTTTTTTTAATTACAAAAAAAGGTATGTAAAAAATCTTTCAAGCTATTTTCAGATTATGTTAGTACGTGTCTTTGAAAAAAATTGTCTCAGTCTCATGATTATACGTTTAATATGTGCAATATTATGGATTAAATAAAAGTTGTAAAAACATTCGTAAGCTGTTTCGTTTTTTCATCTACCTATTGTCCCTACGCAATTTATTTATGTGTGCGTGCGTGTGTGTGTGAATACGCGCACACACGCACGCTTACGTTCACTACTACACTATATTGCGCGTGGGTACGTATATACCTATATGCGCAGTATAGTGTAGTAGTGAACGCAAGCGTGCGTGTGTGTGCGCGTATATACACACACACACACGCGCATACATATATAGATATAGTATATACATATATATGTAGGTCCGCTTACTCGGCACACCACGTGACCACCATTTTTCATATAGTGGTTTAGAAAGATCGCAACGCTCATACTGAACCGTACAACATTTAGTTTCACTCTTTGCTAAGTTCTATACTAATTTTTGTTATTCGAGTCCATTACAGATTTTAATATGAAGACTTACATACACTGTAAATCTTTTGATGAAAAATTCTAATATTCTTATGAATGATTCTAAAAAGATGTATCAACTCGGCATTTTCAGAGTCACTATGTGAATTCTTATAACAGTACCTCGATTATCCCTAAATTCTTATATTTTATGTTAACTTTTCATACGCAATCAAACAACTGTTGATACTAAAAGTTTCTCCGTGTAGGTGTACCGACCAATAGACCTACGGGATGCGCGGGAGCTTTTGCCGCGCAGTTTAAAAACAATTGTAAAGCTCGATATCGGCGTATGTATAAAATTTTATTGACGAGAAAAACAAAAATCTGACTTTCCTCTTCTGGCATTGGGCGGAACGGATTTTCCCTCATTTTCTCTCTACCTGTATTTCATTGTTCCGTGACTGCAGACAACGATCGCGTGCCCCCGACACTTTCAAATATATTATGTAGAACGTAGGTCCGTTTTTTCATCGTTTTATACCTCCGCAGGTTTTGTGCTTATATTATTATTTATACCATGAGTTCGTGCATTTTGTTCACATTATCATATTCATTTATTGAATTGCTTTCTAATTACTATCTAAAGTGCACCTACCACGTATATATACATATACATATATGCTTGCAATTGAGAATACTATGAAAGGGGAAACGTATTCTTTGTACCTGCGTTTTGAATCTTGTTAAAAAGGAAAATAACATCTTCGCAATTTTTCTATCCAAAATTATAATAAACTATCACTCTACGATCAGGTTTGCAGAAAATTCGCAACTCTTCATTTCACGTTCCATTTGAAATGAATTTGAAAAAATTCTATCGAATCTTATATATTTGACGTGATACGGATATGAAAACTTCGGGATGGAAAATTCTTTGACGAATGCACACGTGTCATTTTTCCCTGTTTTATTACCTTTCACACTAAATCATACACCGAACATTGATCATTGAAATAGGCTACAGTTTACAGCGTTAACGGTATAATTAACGGACTCGCGGGAGTCGCGAATCCCGGATCGTTGAAACCGTGAATTCATTTTGATCGGTAAAAAATCAGCAAAAACGGTATTTTTCGTAAACAGCTGATATTATTTTTCGTAACAATTTCGAAGATATTATTTTAACGAAAATTTTTCCTCAATTTTCAGCGTGAATTTCGGAATTTTCATTGCTTTACCCTAAATCGTATAGGATTTCCTGTGAGTTCGATCGTTACCTGCATGAAGTATATTCCTAATTTTCTATCACTCTCGTTTTGTTTCTTTCTCTAACACCTGAATGCACGGAGGAGGCGAGAGTGGCGATAATGGAGGGAAAAGTTTGAAATTAAATCTTATCTCTCTCTCTCTCTCTCTTTCTCTCTATTGAGAATAAAGCAGAGTAGAATGGAAAAAGAACGAAGGAAGAAAGAACAAAAATCACTGACTGCAGAGCAGCATTATCGTGGCCAGAAACTCGCGGTTTCCAGATAACATTGCTGCGGGAAATGAGATAATAATATCAAAACAAACACCGTGTTTTCAAACATCTTGCACGTAGGTAGTGCACATACCTACATATACCTATATACCTAATTATATATCTCTATCTATAACCTGTACTCAATATATGTTCCACGGATACTCTTACGAAACCACGTGGTTTATCGTTCGAATAACTTCACGTCAGAATGGAAAGGCTCCGAGTGACCGATCACTTCGTAGAAAGTGACGAGAAAAAAAAAAAAAAAATATATATATATATATATATATACATATATATATATATATATATAACATATTATACCAAAAGCTATCTCTCTACGCCGCAGCTGCTTTCCGAAAACGAAGAATTTTCATCCCTTTCGTCATAGATAGGAACGTAGGTATGTATGTATAATACGGTATGATCACAGACCAAACGAGAGATAGAGAGAGAGAGAGAGAGAGAGAAAAGCCATAAAAGAAAATGAAGACCGACGACGAAAAAGAAAGAAAAGAAGAAAAGTCGTCGAAGAAAACTTCCGAGCTTTTAATTCCGTTCCGGAACTTGTTTCCTATACAAACTACGTAAAGTATCCATATGACATTCCCGTAACTGCAGATGCGAGTGATAAAGTATAATACACAATACGCATAGGATGACTATTATTTACTAAAATAAATCAAGATCGTTTCAGAGACCCGATACGATGATATGTGGTTTTTGTCTTCGATACAGGTACATATTACGCATGCCCATCGAAAATTTCACTATTCGACTACAATCGGTTCAATTTATCCATCACAGTGTCTAGTTATTGTTCATTATAGTTCTTCTCTATAGTTGCCGCGATGGGGAATCAACGTTCTCAAAAATCTGTAATGCGGTGTGAATTCGTATGACGAAAACGCGGCGAAAGAAAAAAAAAAAATCCCCCGTAAAAGAAAACGAGAGAATAGGATCATAGACATTTCAAAATTTAGAATAATATGGAAAAAATGTGCGCTGATAATCGAGAGATATAATCTGCAGGATCCTTCCCGATATACTGCACGGGTAGGTACTCGTTTTGAAAATACTCCGAGGATCTCCCTTCTTACTTTAGTCCTTCTCCAATATCTTTGAGTCTCTTGGTTCTCCTTCCTCGCTGCCTCCTCCTGGCAACGGGACAAAGAATCGTCAGAACTCTGAACTGCCTGCACGCCCGGCTCGCCGTAGACGATCAATGATGTTGGGCTTCGAGTGTTTTCGTCCTACGCTAGCCCACGCCGTACTGGACTCTATCCATCTTTATTGCAAAAGCAGCAGCAGCAGCAGCAGCAGTAACAGCAACAGCCAAAATTCTATCCCTCACGAGTTGCAGAGTGTATACCGAGGGAAGAAATATGTAATAATTCCCAAAACTAGTCATATTTGGGATAAGAAATTGCGGAGAAAAAATCGAATCAATCGATTCCTCACAATCGCTTTTCATGTATGACATTCTCCCGGCGACGTTCAAAATTAGTCAATTTTCATTCCACCCCGTAACTTTGAAAATTTCTAGCTTTTCTTGTACATACATACGCGATTAAATTCACGGTGTGTATATATATATATATATCTCTCTTCTCAAGTGTATATTCATCGGACATACGTTACGCTGCAGCGGTGTAGGTACATTTGTGTCTATCGCTTGAATATCTAATATGACAAAAATGGGCGGCGGCGGCGACGCACGGCGCGGCTGCAGCGTGGTCGCCTAAAAATAATTCTAACAATATGTGTAGGTATGTAATGAACAAATAAGTAGGTACAATAGGTGTATATAATGTACATGATGCCTGGCATGCGGACGCTGGTGGTGCAGTGGCACCGACAAACAACGTGTTTTTGCAAGGCCAACGTGAAGAAAAGCTGTGCGGTAAACCTACGCGATATATGAGGTAAGTAACTATATAATATCCTGTTTCCTCTTAGCTATGTATTGCCCGGCCGCTGCACGGTCGAGTTTTCCTCAAACAAAATAGAAATTGAAATAAAATTTCACCGTTTCAGTGAAAAATTATAGAAAGAAGAGGAGCTTCCCGGAGAACGGCATTGAATAAGATGAGACGGCACTTTCTAATGAGGTTGATGTTCGTAACGAAAATTTCATTGGCGAATGAAATTATTCCGTTTTCATTTCAGCCGTTTCGGTCACCCGGGACGCCCGTCTGGCCAAGATTCTTCAAATGGTGAGAAAAAAAATTTCATAAAATAAAGATCTGTCTTGATCGACAAATTTCACCCAAAAAAAAAATCGGTCGAAAATATCATTTTTCGGGATAAACTTTTTCGGTTGTCGAAACATTTGCAGTCGTTTAATGAAACCAATGGTAGAGGGAGCAAACACTGGAATGTCTATTATAAATGTATGTACCTACATCGTCCGATTCGATCCGATCCGATCCGATCAACATCCATATTTCGTATACTACAATATTACATATTTGAAGAAATTTGAACACCAAAAAAAAAAACAGTCGCTACGCGCTATCTAAAGATGTCAATCAAAATATGTCGCCAGAGGATATGGTATAGGGTGCCCACGACTATCTGAGATCAAACAACCCTATCAAACTTTCTCAAACATGTCCCTCTCGCAATCAGTTGCCTCTCATTTTTTCTTGTTCTTCTTTCGCTTCTTTTCCCAGATGCAGATCTCTTCTTATTTTTCTTCTTCGGCTACACATGCACGATACACTTCCGTCTGCATCTCTCTGCCTACTTGGTCAAATTTTTCAAAGTAGGTATATCGTATTATACCTACAGTATAATGTATATACAATTATACACTATGACGTATCCACGGGGACGAACGTCGGTGATGCATGGATGAATGTACGCGGTTGACACGCACGCACGCACGCACGCACGCACGCGCGTAGCAGCGAACTATCCTACGGAAACGTGTAAAGTCTTATCAATTGTCACTGGAAGTGGCAAGCGCTGCGTCTGGGTGATAATAAGCTCGCGTGTCAGATGCGGAGGTAGGTATATATATATACATATATATATATATATATATGTACATATTGTTTGTTCCTGTTTTTTTCGTTATTTTTTATTCTCATTTTTTTTGTTTGCTTGCTTTTTAAAGAAGAAAGTAGGAAAGGAAGAAAGTGAAGAGCAATGCCGAGATGTAAGAAATGAGAACGTAATTCTTGCATGTGACAATGAGAAGAATGAATGGAGTATTTGTGCGCGTGGGGTGGTGATGGCGCACAAGGGTATAATTTATCGAAGAGAAAAACATTCGCAACAACAAACTGCGATCTGCAGGTGAATATCGGCACTACAACGAAATTTATGATACACAAATCCAAGTCGAAATCGACGGGCTTCTAGCGACCGAATTGATCGAAATGTATATATGATAGTAGAAAATTTGTAAAAACAGTATTTTACGAAGTCGCAGGTGGATCGATTCCGCGATATCTCCGGTATATAATATATATATATATATATATGCTACACCTATGTATAGAAAATACGAGATCAAAATTTTACATCCGCTGATACAAGAGTATTGGCTCTGTCGGATCATAGTAGCATTCGCACTGAGTAAAGATGAGGCGTAGGCGTTGTACTACGACAAGTTTGATATTTTTACATGGTAAAATAATTAGGACGGTAAAAATAGAAATCATACATACACATTTAGAAATAGAATTCATGTAACTCTCTATCGTCTAGCCCTGCAATTATATCGAATGATACTGATATAACGTATACGTATAGTATATTTATTGTTAAAAACTCGGCATATAGATACACCTACCTATACCTTCTACCAATGCGTATATATACCAAAGCGGGAATCGCAATTAGTCTTATTAAGGGTCGCAGGGAGACTGCGGGACCCGATGTTATACCGCGGGTCCATTACATCACAAGAAATAGTAGTTCCGGAGTACAATTTGTCTTGCAGAGATCAACTCTAATGCATCTACGGTATACGGTATGGATGGTGCTGAGGCATAAGCCTGTATAGTACCTAGCATAGAGAAAGGTATACTACATATACTACGTGAAGTCCGAAAGACAAGAAGAAGGCGTCGCGTCCGCGTCCGCGTCCGCGTCTACTAACGTCTACGTCGCGCGGTGTAACCCGTCAAGACAAAAACTTGTTTTCCCCAGTCTTAGGCAAAAGGCGGGCGCAGACTGGGCTGTTTGCCTACCTATAGTAGAAGATGACGGTGGTGGTGGTGGTGGTGGTGGTTTACTATAAGGCACGGCACACGGCGTGTGCCGCAAGCGTGCAGGCAAGCCAGGCAGTGTGAACTTTCAAAGTTAATCCGTATCGGACGAATATGGCGGCGAGCGATCCACCACTCGAGTCTCCTCCACTCTCTGCCTCTGCCGCAATTCCTACACATGGAGGAGCATCCCGTTTCTTTTTTGGTTTCTGGGGATATTTTTCTTTTCTCTTGCTTCCAGAGAGAGAGAGAGAGAGAGAGAGAAAGAGAGAGCGTTAGTATAGGAGAGAATGAAATAATAAGACTGCGCACAGAAGTCCTAAACGGTGTTTTTTGCAATTGTACCTAAGCCTGAAACGTAGGTGCTTAGTTTTTTAGTCGCGCCAAATTATTTGTCTACTTTTGAGGAACCGGCATCGACGCTATGCCTTCGGATCTTTTCATTTATCCGAACCGCGCACGTCCCGTATGTATGCATCAGGGTATGAGGTATGCATGGAGTCGAAGAAAAACTGAGTTAAAGACCTAATAATCTGGTATTTGAGCGAAGTTTAAACCCGGAGTTGATCTAACATAACCTAACCTAACCTAGCCTAAACCTGCAGACTCAAGGGAACCCAGTCTCATCCATGTGACTTCGGGAGTAAGTAAGCAAAGCGCAAACGCTTGCCTTGCTTTTTGAATGCATTTTCTTGGGTGTCAGCCCATTCGAATATAGAACTTTTTGAAGTCAAGCTTTTAGGCCAGCGGGAGAGTTGCGTCTGTGTACTTTAGTTTGTGAAACTCGATATAATAATAATAATAATCGAGAGTCATACAGAGAAGTCGAATATACTAGATATGTACCTTCCATGCATAGGTAGGTATACATACCTACATGATCTACATCTACGCCTGCATGTTATAATACATAATACACATAATACTAACGCACTACAGGGATCGAATTTCCACCGTTTTCAAATGACATCCCCCTGTTCAATCCTCACACCAAATGTAGGTATCCCTTTTTATCCGTGTGTTCTCACTCTCTTTCTATTCGCGTCTATTTTAGTTACAAAATCCTTTCGAATAGTTTTAGAGTTCCTTTCTAAGTTTGAAAAAATGAACGACCGGAACTATTCTTCAACTTATAAATTTCATTAATTCTTAGGATTCTGTAACTTCGTAACGGCGCGGGCGCTCTGTCGCTGTCGTTAAACATTGCTACGCCAATGCGTGCCACCCCCACTATGATATCTATCGTTCATCATTTTCGACACGATGATACTCCTCCATTCGTCGTTACAGAAATAGATTCGACGCGTTTACGCGACAGAATATATAAATAAATATATAGAGATGTATAAATTCAGGGAAATCGGGACTTCGTTAATATGATCTAATAATTGAGTAAAATTCAGATTTCGGATCAATTCAAACCTTAAATATCGATGACGAATATAACGAGGGACATCTTTTTCCACTTTCGTTACCTTTCGACCCCCGTGTTCGGTTATACTGCGTCTTACCTGTAATCAAAAAGCGAAGAATATACACTGAGCATGAATAATCAAGTGAAAATGTATTACACATACACACCTATGTATATTATGTATATACATCATATATACATATGTGAACAAGTAAACAAGGCGAACAAGCACGAGCAAATGAATGATCCATACATACGAATTGTTACATGACGATTTGCCTGTAATTTGGTTTCCTCCCTTATATATATATATATATATATATATATTACATAATCAATCTATCAAATTACCGGATGAAACATTGGTTTTGGGTGACAGTTGGGTAGTTACTACATGAAATCGTATATAAAATTTTCTTCAAACGACAACGGCAACCACGACGACGACGACGACGACGACGACGACGACGACGACGACGACGACGACGACATAGAATTTTATTAGATGACACTGGATCGAGATATAACGTTTGTTACTTTACCGTGTCGACAACATTTCCATCGTGAACGTGCAGGTATCAGTAGGTACTCTCTAATTATAGAAACATATTTTGCCCAATGAAATTCTATCCGTTTTTAAACAACGGGTTAAGGAGTTCAATTTCCTCAAGAAGCCCTGAAGAAACAAATAATAATAATAATAATAGTAATAATAATAATAATGAAAGAAGATTAGAAAACAGGCTCTACTTTTTGGAGACAAGGTTCCGCGAGAGAAGATTGATTACCTCGGTGAAAAGATTTAGAGTACGTACACCTATGCCTATATACAGTTTATATATAATATAATATACTAATCCGCTATATATCTATACTTATACGCGGAGTGAAACACAGATTTTTGAAAGAGAACGAGAAAAAAAAAAGACCTCAAAATATACAGAAAACGAAAAACAAAAACCAAACTGCGGCACAAATTTGTTCGAATATATAAAAATAAATCAATGCAGATAGTATCTAGGCGAGACTTTATACGAATAGCAGTGTGACATAAGTTAATATCTCGTGCCCGCGCCGCCGTGCGTCGGACGGTGATCAAATTCGCCGTGCAGCACCCCACCCACAGAGCGTATATATCGAGGCATACCAACTCATTCGAGATGACGACGAGGAGACGGAGGAGGAGGAAGAGACAAACGGTGAGATAAATATTTGTCAAAAAATAGAAATAAATGAATAAATAAATAAATAAAATAAAATGAAATAAAATAAAATAAGGAAAAACGTAACAAATTTTATTTAACATGTGACATTTTCTCTAAGGTATTCCATCTGTTCTTTGTTCCGCTCTTTTTTTTCTCTTCTTCTTCTTTCGATACAGAAAACAGAGATTTCGTAACGCTCGCGCCAGCCGGACGGAAGACGAACCCGTAAACGCTTTTCCACGACAACGAATTGGGAAGCGCACACAGCGTACCTACAGTCAGTCGTCATTTGGTTATTTTTCAAGTAACACAGCATAAAATATAATATGCACATACGTATATACGTATGTGAGCTTGCGGCATGAGTACACGCAGTAGATGATCAGAAGTAGAAGTAACGGCACAAGCGTGATACGGGATGGAACTACGAAGAAGGAAGATCAGCTGTGCGGACCGCCGCTAACTTAGGCCTAGCCGGGGCGTGCGATGCTTCGGGAGTATGATTCGCGCCGAATTCGATCACGTGCCTCTACGCCGCAACGTTGGAAATCATGGGAATTAGAGCTTGTAAGATTTTAGTTCATCGTCGATCCGATTCATGGTAACGACCAGCGTGAACGGTAGAAAACTTGAACGTGTCTCTCGGACCATACAATGTCGTCACGTTTCTGTTTTTCAGGTTCGAACCACTCGCAAACCTATTTGCCGAGCGACGGCCAGCTACGCTGCGCGCTCTGGCGCTGCAGCGATGTGGTCCAATTTTCGAAATTCAAAATGTCACAGACAGATCATCTCTCCTTCTTCTTCTCCTTCTTCTCTCCATTCTTCAGGAACACGCAAAGTTGATAAAAAAAACGGCAAATAATACGTGCCGGGTAACAGAATTTTACGGTCGATGAAACATGTAACGTGAAAGTGAGAAAAGGAGTAGAGAATTTTGTGACCGACGCGACGCAGCTTCCGAGTTCACGTGACAAAGTGACGCGAAATAATATCGGCGGTTTCGGCACCCAACGGTATAGGGAGAAAATTACATTTCTTAACGATTGTTTGCCGAAATTTCACGACGAAGAAAAGCTCTCGAGAACCGAAGTTCCGAGAACTTCAAAATCTGAGATTCCGAAATTCCCCGAGGAAAAACAAAAACTGAAGACTTGCATCTTCACCGTCAAATTTCAGCCATCAATCGTCGAAAAATATCACTTTTTCGCTCTGTAACGTTCGAGCGGCGAAACGGCCGATATTACTTGACGTCACTTAGTTGCATTAAATTGACCTTCTGAGCTCCAGTCCCAATGGAAAATTGGTGACTGCAGTAGAGACAGAAAAGACGGTTGCCGTTTCAAAATAGAATGTGTAGGCACCTATAGGTATAACGTCGTCTGGCAAAGGTTAATCCGTACAATACATAAACATATACCATGCAGACCTTGAAGAATTATCCTCTACCTACGGTAAAGCTGCTACGTGCGGTGGTAGGCACAAAGAATTATCGTAGGTAGATGCTAGTTTAGTTAGAAGTTTCCATTTTTCCCAAATCCATCCGCCATTGATGCATTTTTCGTTTTCTTTTTTCATTTTGTTTTTCTTCCTTTCGTTATACCCGCGTTTCAGTCAATATTTTTATGCGCATCAGACTCGTAGAGAAGAACAAAATTTTGTTATTATACGCATCAAATACCTATATACCGTGATTAGCGTTGAAATTTTCCAAGTACGAACTGGACCCGAAGCTTTTCCTTCTTTCTACCCTTTTTCGGTTATTCTTTACTGATTTTTTGTTTTGTTGGTATTATGTGAAACTTCGTTCTATAAAGCAGATGTATCATATTTTTCAGTTCCCTTAAGACGAACAAGAAGCGAAAGGAAAATAAGGAGCAATGACTGATTGCATAATAGTTTGGTACACCTGATACTACACCTCGCGGTTACTCATGCGAATGATTATTGAATCGTGTATAAACGTGTGAGATGAAAAAATAAAGCGAAAAAATTATATTTTGGTAACTAGAAAACGGAATGATGAGATGACTGATGTTAGTCGTTAGAAGTTCGTCGAACACTGAGAACTAAACGTCTTAAACGTCCCGGAAAACTTAAGCTCAACAGCCGAATAGTCCTAAGTATTTTTCTGACCATTCCTGTGAGGGTCTTTTCTTTAGTCTTCTTCTCTCTCTTGCTCTCACACTCTCTCGGTATAGTCCTTTTCTCCTCAGAGCTACCTGCGTTTGAGAAGCGGTCGCTCAACAGTTACCTGTTTCTACCTCGGTCCTATACATACATTATACACGTATATATTAGCACAAGGGTAGTGTAGGGATGGTAGAAAATCTAGGAATAAAACAGGACACAGAACTAGGGTCCGAAAAGGTCTACACATTAGTGTAGGTACAACCCGACAAAATTTCAAACTAAAATTCTCTCCGTGAGGTGAGGAGGAGGAGGAAAAGGAGGAAGAGGAGGACAGCATCATACGTTTCGCCCACGCCGCGCCGTAGCGCTGCGCAACGAGTCAATTGACAAAATTACACAAATAAAATACATGGCAAAATGGAAATGGCAGAGAAACTGGCAATTCAACAATAGCATAAATCGATGCCAAATTAATAAATTTACGAATATAACTATACTGATTGAGGTAGATATTATATACAAACTAGAATAACTCGTAGAAATATTTTTAGGGGAGGAGGTCGAAATTCTAAAAGACCACAAAGTAGACAAGACAAAATGTCGAATTTCAAGGATACGAGCTCTAAAGTAGCGAAAGATGAAGAAAGCGAAATTTTCATTCTTGATATTTTAATAAATCGAATGATTGTTCTATCGAGAAGCTATTCACCCGAAAGCGCGTTTATCCGAAAATGTATTTTCGCATAATTTACATTCCGGACGAACGAAGCGCGGATGACAAACTTTGGAAATTTAATATTTTTGAAATTGTAAATTCAGAGCGGCTTACATTTCCGTCAGCCAGTGAACCGGCGAAGACAAGATCGAAAATGAAGGTGCAGAAAGGGTGAAACTTCGATAAGCGAAATGCCGATAGACCAGAATTCGCGGAGGTGAAAATTTCGAAAATATGACAAGCAATCGATTATTCTTTCCGTACGAATCAATAAATGTTTGTCGAATGTCTCCTGAGTTTTCGCTGTCTTGGCCCTTCTATATCGTCCGATGAGTTTCGGAATTCTGGCCTTTCAAGTTTTTTTTTCGGGTCTTTCGATTCACTGAATGCGGATTCGTTAACTTTCGCAATAAGCACGATTCTGAATTGTGAACAGAGGACTGTTCAAGCTTTCGATATTTTGACCGATCGGATTTTCACCGTACTCGTAGTCTCGCCCATTCTGGGGAATAATTTTCAGCATATATATTCGATTCCACGTTTTTGTGTTCTGAACTTGTTGTTTCTACTTGACAGCCTTTCGTTGTCATGGCTTTCCTACATTTTGCCCTTCCCTGTAATTTGACTTTCGCAATCTCGGCCCGTCTATTCTACATGGTCCTTCGGAATTTTGACCCACACCATTTTCTAGTTACGGTCGCTGCTCCGCGCCCTCTCCGAGATTCTGAACGGTAAAAATAGGTAAAAATAATTTCATCTCTATAATATATACACTCGTATTTTGAACATAGGAAGTCTGTCAGGTTTCTTTTCTTATAAACTTCAAAATATAACTTCAAAACCTACACCTACACCTATATCCACCTACATTGTTGAACCAGCGCTTCACATTTCTACCTAAGGCCTACTTGGTCAGAACAAACTGACAGGGCCCCATTACCAAGAGTGACGTGACGATTTTATAGTAAGCCGAAAAACTTTCTTGGGATGAGGTTTCCCTATCCTAAATCCTGAGTGAACTGGTAGTTATAATACCTGAGTTACTTCTCTCTAGCGTGAAGCAAAACTGTATACTATAGGTACCTATACCTACAGATAAGTATGTTCGATTTTTCTTATGCTTCATAATTGTATGTACATATACCGTAGGTACGAGGTACTATCAAAAGCTACAACCGGAGTTTTGGCGTCTCAATCTGATGACTTTTTCATTTCTGTTTGAGGTAAGATCCGTTTTTTCTTTGAATATTACGTCGATGACAAAGAGTTCGACGAGGTAAGGACGCGATATTTGTTTCTCCTATAAATTTTAGCAGGGAAAATGCGTACGAAGCGGAAAACCGCGTAAGATGAACTCAATTTTCATCAGGGTTATTACATATCATGCATTTCGGTAGCGAATCGCAGTTACACCGCGAAATGCATCACCCTATAATTTGTGAACAATATGATTATTTGGAAAATAAATTGAGAAATTTCAATCTTGTGCAGGACGGATGTTCGAGGGTTTTATTTCGCGGGTGCGTTTCGCAAACGAGGGTTTTCGATCGAACTCGTAGATTCTGTTGGAACGGGAATTTTGCATACTGTGAACTTGTTCTTTCACGAACGGATTGCCTCTGGCATGTAAATGCACTGTAGGAGTGATATATTTTGTAGAAACCGTGATTTCAATACATTGGGCCATTCGCAGAGGAAAACTCTAATTGCTCGGAGTAAAAAAATTCACAGTATAACAAAAAGACGTGTTCCAATAACGGGATCTACAATTTTCGTAGGAAACCTTTCCCCGTAGATCCTGTCTCTATCCTATATGCACAGTATTCCCATTCGATCCTAGATCTGTGAGAACATATTCAATGTAGAGATGATTTTCATTTTATTGTCAGAACAAGAACAGTTTCAAAATCCATCCCTCCACGATGCACCACGATAATTCATGTTAGTTAGGTACTAGAATATGCATTTTCGATCGAGCGTATGTGTAGGTACGTGTACGTAGATATGAGTATATAATGAATCGCGTAAAAGTATGCGCCTTCTTGTATTTCGATCGTATGCATTTGGGTAAATCGCGTATACATACGTATATACATACACACGTATACGTTACATTGCAGCGACGCATGAAAGCCCTCGCGATCTACCGACAAACAAAGTAACTGAACTCCTCCAAGCAGCACTTTGTGCCCCGACTAACCAGTCGAGGGATAGTCGTTTTCCGGTACCCCACGGTACTATCAATTATTTCAAACCTGTTGCTGCGCCAAAGGGAGGAGAGAAAGAAGAGAAGAAGATAGAAGAAGAGACGAGGCCGAGGGAAGAAGAGAAGACTGCAGAGAGGATACAGCGCGAGCGGAGGAGAGGAGAGAAGAGGAGAGGAGAGGATTCGATCGCAGATAAAATTTTGCTTCTTTTATTCTTGTACTGAAGAGAAAGGGAGCGCGACACCGCGACAGGAAAAGAAGAAGAGGAGGAGGAGGAGGAGGAGGAGGATCAAGAGGGAGAGGAAGAAGAAGAAGAAGAACAAGGAGAGGGAGAAAAATGAAAAATAAAGGAACTATAAACTAAACCGAATAAAAAATAAGACGTATCAATTTTTCAACCCAATTTTACTATCTGTTGAACATATTTTCAAACAGCATATATCATATGTATACATCCGTATCGAATCGCTTATTTTCTGTACAAACATAAAAATATTGAAATGGGACCGCGACTGTAGGAGATAAAGAAATGACCCAAGTTAGTTGAAACGTGCAGATAATCGTTTGGTGTATATATATATATATATATACACACATATGTACACATAGGTATATATAGGTGAGTATTTATAAGGAGCCAAGATATTACATGGGTATATACGTGTTTTTATAGAAAAAAAGGGTAAGTACATAGATTGTATGAAAAATGAAACTTTCGTAAGATATTTTTTGCAAAAATATGTCGATGAGGCGAAATCTCAATTTGTATTATCTCGACGCCGGTGATTTTTGGATTGACAAAAGAAAAAGCTAAGCTAAAAACAGAACACAGATTTTTATTCGTCGACAAATTTCGACGGATAAAATGCAGGCGAGAAATCGTATTATATAGTTTTTGAAGATAATGCAAAGGAAATTACGAAATCTCGCATGATCGTCGCACCGAAGATCTTCCATCTCCGAAATATTGGAAGACTCGAAATCTCGCATCTACTATAACGAAATGAAGAAAAATTGCCACTGGTGTATGCAAATTTTGGAATTACCAACTTTCACGAAATACGAGGCGGAAAATCATTGAACTTTGTAAATGACCAAGTTTTGGACTATTTTATGAAATAATCGATTCCACATATATACATACCAGAACGGGCAAAATGGTAGCTCGATCGTTGGCTGGGTGGTGACTGCAGGGTGGCTGATGGCTGAGGAGAGGGGGGAGGGATGGGGCGGTAGGTACAAAATTGCGCAATTCCCAAGACGCTTAATTAGTGGGTAACAGTACCTGAGGGGTACTTGGAGAAACCTTGACGAGGACAGAAAACGACTGAGAGTAGTTACGGCTGGCATTCTATGTATAGCCACTTCAGTTTCGAAGACGACGGTCGGTAGGTAGGTATAAGATGCAGAGAAGAAGAGGGATACGCGCGTACTATATACCCAGGCATGTATGTACAGAAGGTGTGTGTTGTGTGTGTGAGTGTGCATAGGTACGGGATAAGAGAGACCGAAATATACGCATACATACACACACACACCACGCGCGCGCGCGCGCACACATATACACCAATATGTATAGCATAACTAAAGAACGCGAGAAAAAGAGAAAGAGAGAAGTAGAGAAGGAGAGGCCCGTAGAAGAAACGAGGCAATGAAACTATGATGGAAGAGGATAAAGGAGGACGGCAAATTGAGCCCGGCGCGGCGGGGCGTCTTGCCGCTGCCGCTGCTGATGGTGGTGGTGGTGGTGGTGGTGCTGCCGCTGGACAGGGTTCAACTGCAAGGAACTTGTGCGCGGGGTTACCGTTGCCAGGGGTACCGCCTTGAGAAACGTTCAGATCATTTCATGGGTGAAAAATACAAGACGACGGGTGAATTTCAACATTTTTCTTCATCATATCCATCTTCTCAAGACTTCCTTTTATTCGTTCTCTTATTTCTCATATTTACGCGTATCAGGCGATCTCTTTCTCCCCGCTAGATTAATGATAAATCCGTGCGATATCACTGTATCAGCAGGCACGCATCACCGGCGGTATCGGCAGATGATATTCGGCGTTGTTATGAACATTAGGATGAAAAAAACCGATGAGGCGAGAGACGAATCTTCATCGGTTTTCCTCCAATCATTCGCATTTCCAGGTACAAAGATTTTTTCCATACCTTGCCGCGGTGCAGTTAAGGTATACCTATATGCACGCGAAACCGTAAGTATACGCGAAAAATTCTGCAGAATAATATTAGAATAATTCTGCACTTAGCGTTCGAATCAGCGTGTTTTTCGATTGTTCGATTGTACCGCGGAAAAACCGCACATTACTAAGTCGATGATTGTTCATTCCTTTTTCCTCTCGGCGAATTCGTTAATTAGCGGTATTTTCGCGCGAAAAAAATTCGAGCGAAGTGTTTGTGAAATTATTTCATAGACGAGGAAAAAACGCCGGATAAAATAAGAGTGAGAAATAGTGTATGTACCTAACGCAGGAGCTTCATACTGGTTTCGGGAAGGTTGTATCGCGATCACTTTTTAACCAAGTATGAAAAGAAGCCTTTCGTCGCCAAAAACGGAAGTGTACGTGCGCAGGTAGCAGCAGCGAAACGACATTTACACGGCGGTATGCGGTAACCAAAGAAAACAGAAACGCTTCAACGACGCCACAGCTGTAGTATAATATATATTAAGTATTGCCTCGGAAAGTTACCGTGTCTCGTTATCCATGTCGGTCCGAATGAACAACTGCGCCAAATTATTAGGAAAGGATTCCCTGCGTCAATGTCAGTTATACGTAGCACGTGTCTACGCATCGTATGTAGGTATACATATTGTACATATACATTCCGTATGTATCAGATACAATGCAATTTCTTCTGGTCTTTCTTATTTTCTTGTTTCATTCATACTCCGCGTGTATATTGTATACTTCCGCGTAATATTATACACACATGTACGTGCCTAATCCCTATGTACCCGTATAACGTGTAGGGGGACTCCAAAACACAGTACCTCTGCCTTTTGTTTTCTTTCTTCGAACGAAACTCAAGAAATATATAATAATTACGTAGGTACATATGTATGTATGTGACGTATTCGACAAATTAAAAACGATAAGCCGTTAACTACTGCGATTTCCAACAATTTCTATACATATCTTGCACGACGCTTATCGTCTTAATCACTTTCGTTACAACCAACCAAAAAATTTGGAAATATATATATATATACTGTATATACGTGCTACAAGAATTATTGAACAAGAATAGATAGACAAATCATCGGTTTGACAATTCCAAGCAACTGCTGATGATACTCTGCCGCGTTATATTTAGACTGCGATACTGTAGGTATGTATATATAATATAAATATTTCACTTTCATGAGATAGGTATTATATATCATACGGATCGTATCAATTAATCTATATTCTATTTTTTATGGCTATATTTTGTTTATTCTGCGGTTAGAATTCTTTGTAACAAACATCGCATGCAGTCATTTGTTACGTATAGTGAAACGCGGCGATTCGCGGTCTATATAGGTATGTATATATGTATATAGGTGTATATATATAAATATACAGTATAATACGTATAGTATATCTAATGCACAACACGATTAACAAGTAGAAGAAAAATCGCCGTGGTGAGACCTCCCCGAAGAATTCCGTTAGGTTCCGTGTCAAAAATTGAGAATTAAAAGGGGGAAAAATAAGAAAAAA
Source organism: Phymatocera aterrima (assembly GCA_963170745.1). Lineage (NCBI taxonomy): Eukaryota > Metazoa > Arthropoda > Insecta > Hymenoptera > Tenthredinidae > Phymatocera > Phymatocera aterrima. The sequence continues at coordinate 9,356,503 of OY720663.1, forward strand.
AAAAAAAAAAAAAAGAACCACAGAAGAAGGAAGATACGAAACCAAGGAGAAAGAAGAAAAAAACGACGACGCAGACGGAATGAGTTGAAGAGAATATATATAAGGTGTAAAAATAAACTATAGAACGAAAACGATAGGAAAAAGAAAAAGAAGAAGGATGAAGAGGAATAGGGGGAAAAAAGCAGAAACGAAAGAAAGAAAGAAAGAAAGTAGAAAGAGAAGAGAGGTCGGAACCACGCCAGTTTGTACTATTCCGACTATATAATATCCCCCGGAGGCCCGCGTTCCTCGATAGTCCCATGAGAGGCAGGAGGATCAGAGAAACGGAGCGAGGGAGAGGAAACCCTCGACAAAATTACGCAAAAACAAGGCAAAAGCTAGAAATTCTCAAAGCGAGAGAAAAACCCACCACATGTGGCCTACTACTCGCGACCCAACGCGAGTCACCCCTCCCCCTGCCCCTCCACCGCCCCTTCATCTTCTTCTTGGTCTTCTTCTTTTCCTTCTCCTCCTCCTCCCCCTCCTCCATCTCCTGCGTCTTTTTCTTCTTCTTCTTCTTCGTCATATAACAGGTTATTCATACGAACGGACGAACATAGGGGGGTCTTGACGTGCAGCAGGCAAAGTCCCAACTTCCAAGTCCGAACTTCAGATAAACTTGAAAGTTGGAAATCCGAAGTGCACCCTGACTTTGTTCCCGCGAACACGAGGGCAAGAAGTACCTACCTATAACCTCTCGCAATAAGGCGGGTTACATAGTTTATTTATCCCCCCCCCCCCCCCCCCCCCCCCCCGCCCCTCCGCCCCCGCCGTCGCGGTCGTCGCGATGGTCGTTTGTATAATCAGTCTGTTACAGATCTCTACTCGTCCCTTATACCAGCCATAATAGAGTATCATATATGTGTGTACATATGCCTATAAGCATAAGTATGCATATACATAAGTACACTGTATGCGGAGACAAATGAAGATTAGGTACTACTGTTATCAATTACGTATATAGTGTGTGTACATGCCGGTTCATGCCGAATAACAAATTATGAATTGAATGAATCACGAATTCCTCACGGCCTGCGAGAAACCTGATCAAAATATCATCTGTCAATTCGAAACTAGGTATATATATTATATTTTCAACGGGCCAAGATTTGTAACGGGGGTATATAATTCTTTGCTGGAAACGGGTTCGAGATTCTCTCATCAGTTTCTCTTCCAAAATCTATCGATTTTTCGTTACGGTCGATCGAAGACCGGCCGATGCCAGGCGTTCTATGAACAGGCGGGCCATCGTCGATGTGCGGAATACGAGCTCGAGCGCCGCGCGACGACACACCGACGACGTTACTCCCGCGTTCATAAAACGCGCGTCGAATTTGCTAATCCTCAATGAACGATAGCAAAAAGTCTATGCGGTTTGGAAAAGAATTGATGAAGAATTTCGTGATCCCGTTTTCAACAGATAACAATCCGTTTGAAATCACGGCTTCAATCGCGGGTCATCCCGAACAAAAATCAACAGAAGCAAAGACAAGAGAAAACACCTACTTATTCGACATAGTGACACGCGATATTCTTTATTGCACATGCGTGAAGAGATGCCGATTTTCCGAACCAAGTTTTTCCGAAAGCGGCCATCGCAGGGATGAAAAAATATTGGCATTGCGCGCATGCGAGAAATCTCTTGACGCCATCGCGGCCGTCGAACTGGCGTTTTCCTCCCTCTCCGCAGGCGCGGAAAATCGGCTTTTTCGTGCATGTATGATAAAATAGTATATTACACTACTAGGGCAGAAAGTTTGAGATTTCTGCACTGCGCGCCGTGATGCCCGAGGCGTAGCCGGGCCCCTTCATGCACTTGTTTTAAAAAGTATCGTGTGTGACGCGGGCAAGAGTTGCGGGCGATGCGATTCGAACGATTGCTGCCCTCGCTTCGCTTGGGTGGCAGCCTTCACACGCTTCGCGTCGCCAACTTTCGTCCCTCGTAACACAATATACTATTTTATAACACGTGCGTGAAAACAGGTGCTTGGCATGAAATATATACTATTTCTACCCCGTGTCAGTGTTTTAGTAAATTCACAATCGTCAGAAAACTTGTATTTCTCTCCCTAGTCACACAGTATATTACTATATAGTTACATACCAAAGTACAAAATAGGTACCTACGTAGGTGCGTATAGCTGCCATACATTTTCGTCGTAAAATTCAAGAAATATGATGATCTTTTCTCTGTTCATTCTACAAAATATTTTCTTCTCATTAGATGAAAATAGATTGTGAAATTCGAACAGGTGAATAAATGCTATGCAGGTTATTATTATGTAGGTACACAGTTGCAACGATTTATCAACGGGATCATTCATAATCTGGACGTTGAGGAGATTGTGAGAGGTTTAGCATGCCGCTGTGGTAGATCGATGTTGCGTGGGTATATGTATGTACCGGGGGCCAAGGTAAGTAAAGCGCGTTGGAAAAATATATGGCAAGGAAGTTATACTAGGTGGGTAGGTATATACGTACACCTACATACAGCTATACTATACCAACGCCGGAGAATTAGCTAGCTGTAACACGAAACAGAGGCAAAACACGTCCGTCCGGCCGCGAAACTGCAGAGAAAAAAATTGAAAAAAAAAAAAAAAAAAAACTAGACAAACTAGAAGAAGCAGCAGAAATAAACGTACAAAAAAAAAAACAACAACGTAAAAGACCAGGACCTAAACTTTTACCGAGATAGTCGGTAGATAGCTATATGTATATATACATGTGCACATATGTAGATAAAAGCATTCAAAAAAAAAAAAAAAAAAAACACCTTCAACTCGTGCAGCAGAATGCCCTACCGGTTTACAATTTCAGAATAAGTGTGAAACGAAGCAATTCAGTCGGAATTTCATTGTTCTGAGAATTTCTTTTGTTTTTGTCTGTTGTTAATCATCATCAGACTTTAAGGAGGATGGCTACATACGTCAAAATGTTAGGAATTAGTTGAAACTTTTAGGGGATATTCGTTTATGCAAATCGCGATTCTCTGAAAAATTTCAAGACAATCGCGTCTACATAGTTGTCCAGTAAATGATTAGGGAAATTGCACTCTTATGCACGGGCAACATTGGCGAAATCGTACGATATCTCAAGTAACTCTCAAATAACTACACAAAAAATGTTGAGAATTTAGTGAAAATAGATCCGAATCATTATTCAGACCTTTCGGCAAGAACATTTACAAAAACCAAATGCTTTGTTTACGTAGTTATCGAGAAATCACAAAAATATAAGAGCATTTCGTATCTATTTCGCGTAAAGCTATCGGGTGCGTTACGAAGATTGGTAACGTCGCATTGAAGTCGGCCGAGTTAAACGGGCGCGAAATTCGAACATACAGATTACCCCCCGAGTCTTTGCGAATGAAGCTAGTGCTACCAGCTGCTAAAAACTGAATCGCGCGTTGCCGCATTCCCACGTGCATTTATGCATCAATTATATAGATAATGTTCCCAAATGTTGATAAGCAGGTGACTATTTGCATTTCACATGTTTATTGCTAAAACTCGTCTATTAGACGAGAAGAAAAACTGATAATTTCCAGTTGGCGGCCGTTACACGCGCCCGTGTATAATCATAGGCTCTCCTCTCTTGACGACTGCTCCGCAATGACGGCGCCGTCATCCTCCGTAAATTTAAAAGTATTGCTTGTTTCATTGAACAGAACAATTTTATGATGATCATCATCATCAATCATCAATTTAGGTTCGTCAATAATCCATCTCTGAATATCGTCTGTATCGAAGCGATCTCGGGATTTCGGAGAATGATATTTCAAAAAATGGAAACGCGTCGAAAATCTCGCAGACGTGTTCGTCTCGGATATTTGCCTTGGAAGGCAATCCCATGTGAGCCCAATCGAATTTCTACGCGCGGATTGCAGATCCAGAAGTGACTTCCGGAATTCCGTGAGGAATTTCATCCCGCTCCGTCAATTTTGGAAATCAAAATTGTCGAGACTATTCATATTATATTTCAAGGTCAATTATTCACTTCCTCGGCTCAATGCACCAATTTTCCCCACTTATATCGACCTCACATCAGTTGTTTGTCATTTGTTTCTGGATTCCAACTTTTGCCGCTGCGGGTCAACTACCCGAAAGTTTTTCACATTTCTCGTGCAAACACTCTCGAGCTTTCGGACCATCAGCCACTACTTATAACTTCTCACCTCGAGCTATACTTTCTCCATCCACCAAGTGATCGGTATTTAAACGCATATACATTGGTTCGTCTTTTTCAATGGCTGTTCACTGTTTTTTATTTCGAGTATTTGCTCCACTCGTTACGATTCTACAAAAATTCAAGAAACGGAGTCATCGAATTCATCGTTCAGGTACAGTTTCTCAAAATTCTCATATGACTAATTAGATTCAATGGAATTCTGTTATTTACGCAAATACAGCATCACGATTTCGTTTCTTTCCATACCTCGGGATACTCGTGAAGAAAGTACCAATACTATAACCATGCTGTTCAAATTATTGAGCCACAGTAATCAATCTCCTTGCGTCCTTCGCCATCATCAAATTTCAAAACGGTTAATTCAATGACGACTATATTCCATGGAGTCATACTTACAATTAGAAGAGCTCATTGAATGTGGGGCCACTCGTACTTGAACGGGTACCGCACTCGATTTCTCATTTCAAGTGATTTCGAGTGAATTCAGATGATTTCGTATAATCTGAACGATTTCAACTGATTTTACGTGATTTCATACGATTTACTATTTTATCTGACGACTGTGCGTGATTTTCAGTGATCGAAAATCGATTCCAGGGTAGGACACGCCGCGGCCGCACCGATCTCACTATGTAGGTATGAGCGAGAATAGCCTCGAGCGTATTTACAATCCGAACATATATACATATATAATATAACTGGAACGCCTTCTTGCGAACTCGCTGGATTTTTCAAGTTTTCTGGCCACGACAGCCATCTTTCGAGTCATATAAATTGTTGTTATCACATGACGCGATCCAGAACTGGTGGAACTATAAATAATCAAGTTTTCGAACTGTAGGCACGTGGTGGTATCCTGGATGTTATTGAAAATTCCCAACCATTTCGAATCAATAGCCCGTTACTCTAATGTGGCAATAATCTACACCAACGACTTCCATTAAATGTGACCGCCAAATATAATATGTGAAAAGATAATTACGATTCCACACGGGCCGATGATCTCCCTAAGTATGGATACCTAATTGACAAATTGTTTAATTTTCAAGTCACTTTGTCTCGCATCGGTTGACTGAAGTTCAGCTGAAATCCATATAATAAAAGTCAAAATCCCAACCTGACGAGGACGGTGAGCGCGGTGAAGAAAATTATATGCATATACGTATGTACCTACCTGCCTATACTATAAGATATAAACACGCAAATTATATATACTACGATGCGCGAACATAGATAATTACAAATGAAAAGCAATGAATTTCATTCGGCACCGCAAACATTTTGGCAAGAGCACACACTCGCGCCAGCAGCACTAACCTTACACTCTACTATATTGCCTGTTTCTCCTGTGTAAATTGTATTTTAAATATTCATACAGATTCGATCGCGCTTAGCGGTCATACCTGTAATATCAACTATAGGTATATACCTGTAACGCGCGGAATGCGAATATTTAATTATCGATCTTATATAGGCGGATATAAGGAGAAGAAAAAAATTTATGGGAAATAGAAAAGAGACGAAAGAGGTTAATGGACTCCGTAGATCGTCTACTATATGGGACGCAACCTACTATGCCCACGAAATGGCGTTCGTCGTGAGGTGAGACCCGATCGTTAAGCAGTTTTTTCCTTCGGTTTTTTTTTTCTCTTCGACAGTGAAAAACAACTCCCGCGATACGAAGCTATCTCGTAGATGAGTGATGATGATCATTGGTACGGAAATAATGCTCATTTACTCAGTAATTAGAAATTATTTATACCCGTTCATTAGAAATCCAACATCCGAAAACCGCATCGTTCGTGACTACTTGATTAATATGATTAGGATGATAGTTATTTTTGTGTCAATGAATGATAAGAATATTCTGTAAAAATATCCTTTTCAACAAAATTCGTTGTTTTTGGTTTTGGCGAATACAGCTAATTAATAGACATGGTGGCCACTCGATTCTGCTCACAAAATTCCCCGACATTTCCCGGTTTTCCCTGACTAAAATCAACATTTTTCCCCTGACATTCTGATGTACGATATGTGCACTAAACCATTGAACCCCGTTTCTTCCGCCGCGGTACAGAATCGAATCTCAGTTCAAACTCAGAATTACTCAATTTTAAACTTTGAGTAATCGTAAACACACATGTATACGCAATGCACATACACACACACACACACGACGAGATGTATGGTAGACTGTACCTCCTCGCGGTACATCCTGGATACTGCCAAACCAGTCTACGCCTAAACTTATCGTTCCTGCCCTTAATCACAAGGCTTGTCTAAAAGTTGAATAACTCGGTGTAAAAAAAATCGTACGACAAACTTCTTCGAATCGTGTCGAAGAGGAGATTTCAGGCTACAAGATGGCTATGTCAAAAATTCTCTGCGATCTTTGCCAAGCCCCGTAGAGAACTTTGAAAAACTTGTTTTTCTCGGCGTTTCGCAACTCGGCACTCAAACCGACGCCACGGGGTCAAAAATGATTTTAGACGGAATTTTCAAAAACCATCTCCAAGGTGAAGCCTCGACAACTTTCAAAATGCTTCCCGGAATGATTTTTTTTTTTTTTTTTTTACATTTTTTCACTGAGTTACAGCATTTTGAAAATCGGTATTATTTCGCCGAGTACCGCCGGGTGCGCCGTTAATTTTGTTGCTAATTGTAAGTGTATTTTGGAAATTCTTAGAATGCGTCTGAATTCCCTGAACGATAAAAAATTCCATGACATTTCCCTGACTGTTCCCTGACAGACCGAATTCTCTGACTTTTCCCGGTTTTCCAGTCGAGTGGCCACCATGATTAGAGGAAAAGTAAAAAATGAACGGATTTTGAACATTGAACGCGAAGAGGCACCTCTTCCCTTCAATTGAAAGGCTTCGGGTTTTGCAGGTATTTTTTCTTTCTTTTTTAGCGATCATCCTGAATATGCATCTAGATATCGTTCGGGCAATTTTTTCAATTTTTTGGTTTTTGTTTCTGTTACTTCTTCTTCTCGTCGTGTTGCTACAGAGGAGTAAAAACGGGGGAAAAAAAACAAGAAAGAAAGTGCAAAAGAGAAGGAAGAATTTTCCAGACCGAGGTGCTTTCCGCGGTTCTGATATATATAATATATATATACGTATATATAATGAGCATAAAATTTTTGACAAATCGAAAAAAAGAAGGAAAACAAAATGGTAGTAACAGTATCTGCCGCTCCTCGTTTCTTTTCTGCTTCATCTTTTCTCCGCGCATCTCTTTCCCTTTTTCTGTTTTCTTTTTCACTTCATATTCTTCTAACTCTATAGTATAAAAATACCTCGTGCGTATATATATAGGTATGTAGGTAACTTTGAGCAGGGTTGCACATTGCGTCGCAGACCGTGACAAATCAACTTCGGAAGAAGAAGAAGAAGAAGAAGAAGAAGAAGAAGAAAAAGAACAGAAAACCCCTGTATACGAAAAAATAGTGAAGTCAAGTGGTATATCGTTCAACAATTGAATAATTTAGTTTTTTGAATTCCCGGGGTCAAAGAATCCGGGATAGACCTCATAGTTGCCTACACGTACCATAGTAGGTAGAGTAGTTGTGGTCAAAGTGGTAGTTACCTACCTGAAGATATTATTTTGCTTTTCGTTTCTTCTTTTCTTTTTTTTCCTTTTCTTTCCTTCCCGAAGAATACGAGAAAGAAGAGGGGAGACGGAAGAAAATGAAAAAGGAATGAAAAAAGAAGCAAGAAAAATATGAAATGAAATGAAATTTCTTTCGACAAATATAATTTTCTAACAAAAAATCACCTATTATACTCATTACACTACACGCGTGTATGCATATTACTATTATTATCATTATACATATCAAACTATTGTAATATATATAATATCGGGCGGCTATCGGCGGTAGGTATGTATACATTATACATAGTCGAGCGTCTTGTATATATTAATATATTAGGTATATCACGCGCTTTTCAGCCGTGTATTAGGGTAGGTCTCTGTATAGGCAAATAGACAGATTATAGGTATACGAGGTATGTACAGCGTGACACGGTGGGTAACGTGGATATAGGAATACTTGCGTGACCTCTTGAGGAAGATGAGGGAACAAGAAGAATGGTAGAAAGAACGAAAAAAAAAAAAAACAGAGAGAAAATAGAAGAAAATAATTGCACACTCGTGCACCGAAACCTTTTTCCTCCGTGTATCGTACGGCTTATTCTATGTACCTAGTTATACCTACTACATGTACATACATAGACTTCCATACATACGTGTATATACCTAAACCTACAACGTGAAAAAAATTCGTTCAGCCCGATAAAAAACCATGCGAAGATCCATAGGCCCCACCATGTCCGCAAGGATAGGACACATGACGGAGAGGAAAGCATACCGCATGTTGGTATAACACGACACGACACGGCGACACGACATGACACGATATCCAAAAATATGTTCGATAGGTATTAGGTAGGTGGGAAAACAAATTCTTTTTTTTTTTCGGACATCACCGGACATAACCTCGCCTAACGCTGCATCAGCTGTACGTGTGCGTATACGATACCTACGGTGAATATGAAACACTGGAATTATAGTTGTACCTACGTGTCTTAACGAACAACGAAAAAGCCCGTAGATACGTAGGTATATCGTAGCCAGGCTGCGTTGACGCCTGTGCGACGTACGCGTGAGCTACCCGCTGTCAGGTGGGTAGATTTGTTCGTTCTAGTTTCAAAATATCATCGACGCCTCGGTCTCGCTGGTAACCTGACTGTACAATATAACTTAATGCTATTCTAAGGGTGGTCCGGAAGATTGAGAGTCTCTCTCTCTCCCTATCTCTCTCTCTCTCGCTCTCTCTCCTTCGACTAGATTTCAAGATAGCACGATAGTAGTTTTCCACCGCCACTGCACCGTTTCAAGCTGCAGCTTTGATATGGTCATTCAACTTTGGCTCGTACGCACTGCCGAAGAATCGTAGACGAGGAGGAGATATCGAGCTTCGAATTTCCAGAAAGAACAAAAACAGAACGAGGAGAGAGAGAAAGAGAAAGAGAGAGAGAGAGAGAAAGAGAAAGAGAGAGAGAGAGAGACGTAAATTAGTATTTTCATACACAAGTTTTCATATTTCGTGAGTCCTAATAACGCGAATTCGCTATTTTTCCATCCTTTTTCAAATCCAATTTCCCTCCACCGGCACGATTCTTGTCAAAAACGAAACGGAACGGAATGAGAGAGAAGAGAAAAAAGAGCACCGTTCCCATTATCCGACTTCTATGTACTATATACATACACACACAACTATGGAATGACATTCGTCATATATACCTATGTAGGTGGTACACGTACACCATCGAACTCGGAATCGATACCCTCTCTCCTGCTGCAGATCTGCACAAAGCAGGAGCATACAGCTATATGATAATTAACGTCGGAATGAGCGCTCCGGAAGTATGGCGCATTTTCCAAGCCCACATAGATTGCGGTTTGCTTGTAAGGTAGATCAAGGGTGTGTATATATATATAGAGTTGATTGTGTGCATGAGCTTATCAGCGGAGCTGATCCCCAAGAACCAAAGCACGGAGGAGAAAAGACCGCCGCCTATCAGCTGAGCAGCAGCGTGAGCTGTTTTATGCGATACAATTTGATCCGATCGAGCGATGAGATAGGTAATAATAGTTAGAACTTATTTACCTAGCCTACACGTCTTACTGCAGTATATACATATACTATATACAACGCAGTATCAATATGGTGTATAACGCCATCGGTAAAATCTACGCTTCTATATCAGCACGGTCTATATTTCAAACAGCCGACAAGTTCATCGCGATATACAGAGGGAATGTGAAATTCTCATCCCACTTTTTTCACGATTCTTTTTTCAATTTTATTTTTCTCTCTCTCTCTCTCTCTCTCTGTGTCTCTCTTTAAAGAAGACGAGAAAAGGGCAATATTCGCACGCAATACGAAGAAGATTTCAGATAAACTTATCTCCCGTACTTACGTAACTGGAGGCTTGCTACGCAGCGGCTCGTGCAGATATAACATCGCGGGGAGCACAGGTATACACACACACATGTGTATGGATACGTATAGTACATGGTGTAGCATGGTATTCTTTTTCCCACCTGCATACGCGGAGGGAAAGAAACTCGTGAAAGCTAATTATCGCCGGCTGAACCGTATATTGCAGGTATCACGTGCATGCGGTTGGCAATTTGTATGAAAAAATATCATTATAATTCATATCTGTGGTCTAATGGGAGGAGAGGATTTGGTGAAGCGAAACGCGCCGAATACTGCTCGCCCACTGAGGCGCGTTGCGATTCGCTCATGTAGTTGAAAAAAAATACATTATCCCAAGTCTTCCATAATAGTTTTCCGTCATCTGGGGGGTGGGGGGGTTGTTTTTTTTTCAAATTTCAACCGACCATTTTGCGAATAATTTGTCGTACGTTTATGTAGGTACGCCATTTCATATCGGGCCGAAGTTCGCAACGTGAGCGGAACAAAATTTTGTAAAAAAATGTGAATTGATTTTCATATCGAGAAATATCGGGGAGAATTGCATTTTCCGCCAACGACTGACAGGTACGTGTGTGATTTAATTTTTTACAATTTTGTTGCCTCGACCTTGCGAACTTGGTATGCCACGACATACCAACGTCCCCGCCGTCAGGCCGTGAAATTTGAACCGCTGCAATCAGGGCCGAGTCGCTGAGAAATAACAGAACTGCATGTGCAATGTACACCACAGTTGGAGTAGAAAAATTTACAATATCTCGAGAAATGACAGTTCATAATCTATACTATATATAACATAAGTGCGGAGCATGGAATAACTGGATCATCAAAAATGAAAAATCGTTCAACGTCAAAGCAGTAAAAAAAAAAAAAAAAAAAAAAATGATAATTTAGTGTACAGATATTTTTCCAACATTCTACATGTTCTCAATCTACAACATATGCTACATCCCCACACCATTTTATTGCTCATCCGCTGTCCCGTCCGCTGTACTACATAGGTATATATGTATATAAGTTTATTGTATGTGTGATACAACGCTATATATACAGGCATACCTACTACTCGACTCTACGTCATTATACAAATGCAATGTATGCATGTATGTGTGGTAGATACCTCTGCGACGGGGGATTTTTGCTGCAACTGCACTAGGTAGTTAGTTAGGTAGGTAGGTACGTCCGCGTCGGTCGGTACGGCACGATGGGATGTGGAATGTGACAGAATTGGATACGATGCGTTGGACTTCAGAGGTAGTATATTAGTATATATAAGGTCTGAGTAGGTATGGGTATGGTTAAAATCAGAAATCTCTATGAAGGCATGAGATTACTCACGATAACCGGAGGGAGGACGCCTCATTACCGGTATTACGTCAACTAATTAGCAATTACTTGGGCGCCCTAATTAATCAGCAAGAGTTTTAATTGTCGTGAGGTGGCGTGTGTGTGTGTGTGCGTGTATATGTATATACACCTATATACCTACTATAAGAAAGGAAATTTGAAAGAAAAAAATTCGAAAAAACAGAAATCAAAAACTAGCTGGAGAGAACAGATAGAGACAGAGAGAGAGAGAGAGAGAGAAAGAGAGAGAGAAAATGACAAGATATAGACGATTACGCATTTCGATCCCATAAACTGCGACTTTTTCGAAAGTATAATGGTACACGGAGAGAATTTTCTAGGAAAATTCTCGATAATTTTATAGCAATTGAGTATTATAGTTGATTATGATGTTCTGTCCCGTACAGTTTTGTAACCGTTGGATACAATTCTGACGAGGGTTTGTGACAAATACATCTTCCCTCTGTGTCCGTACCTATAGATCGGAGACTCTCATACTCGAATATTTTTCCTCAATTGCTATGAAATGATCATGAATTTTCATCGAATGTTTGCTCACGATACAAACTAACATCCCGGGGGGCGGTGTTGAAAAAATAACCAAAATTTCGCGAATAACGGACACCCCGATCATAATCACGTACGTATGTCATGTGTGTGCGAAATTGATTTCGCCTCGATCGTCAAGTAATTCAATTACAACGAATAATTTGAAACAAATGTTTCACGTTGTGACTGCACCTATGCATACAGAAGAATACAATACGCGCATAATCATGTATGTATATATATATATATACATAGAATAATGAAATTTCTCGCGGTTTCCTCCACGCGGCCACTCGCAACTTAATTACCAAGTTAAGTAAAATATATAGGTATAGGTATACACAATCGTTTCACACAGGATCTGGAACGAGGAGTATCAGTTCTGCATTCGTCGTTGCAGAATCGAAGTTAGCTAAGCAGCTGCTGCTGCTGCTGCTGCTGCGAGTTACAGTACGCAGTAGGGTATAGCTGATAGGTATACCGCGAGCGGCCGCGTCTTACGACAGTTGACAAGTGGTCGTCCTTCGGCACTACCCGTGTAGGTAGATATACGAGTATACACCTACCTACCACCTTCTGCGGGAGAAGCCCCGAGGATCTTCGTGGCCCCCCACCAGCCCGGCCGGCCACGCGTAATCTATAATGGAGCTAAAGTTCACGTAGTCAACGCAACGAATTTTGGTACCGACGAATAATGATATGTACCTAAATACAGCTGACGAGCGGTGCAGCCGTTTCGATTGCTGCGCCCCGAACTGCCCCCACGAAAAACGCGGTAATGGACATTCGTTTTTCATTTAGAAAACGTGTGCATCAACGAAACTTGCCGTTATCGCGAAATTTCGGTTTTCCGCTGCGTAAACGGCGGATATGATTGATTATTCGTACGAAGCTGATTTTGTTGTTCCGTTAAAGTAACTGCATAGGCTTCTTGTTTGTGCCTCGTCGTATATTGTCTATGATCTATATCTGCAATCTATGTGGTATCGTATCGGTTTGTTTTTCTTCATATAAATTATAGGGTAAAATGCTAGATTGTATGGAAAAGTATGTATGGTTAAACAGTTGTAATATAGGACAAATCGTGTACATAGTAAACACGTAAACACGTAATACACATTATAATAGTTGCGTATGATGAATCATCTATACGTATATCCAGCTACTGCATAATACATAAATATTAGGTAAGTGAGCTGGTTCGGGATTCGCGGTTATAAAAAAGAGAAGGTATACGCTAGAAAGAGTCACTCCTACTTCACGATCTGTGTCTGGTACGTGTGTGTGCGTGTGTGTGTCAGGAGAGGGAAAGGCCGATTCAAGAATAGCTATCCGGCGGGGAAAAAGGAGGGACTAAAGCAGAACAAGCAGAAGAAGAGGAAGAAGAAGAGGAGGGAGAAATGATAAATAAGAAGAGGAAAGAGCAGAAGAACTCGTGGGCCAACTTACGTAACGAATTTACAGCATATACCTATACGAAGTATCTATATAATAATGTACGTGTATATGTATACTTATGTATAAATATACATGTGCAGTGTACAGGAGTTGGAAATAAGATGAAACGTCGAGAGATCAACGCTAGTGGAAAAATGAGAAGAAACGAGAACTTGACAATGAAGTACGAAAAGGAGGAGAAGAAGAAGAAGAAGAAGAAGAAGAAGAAGGAGAAAAAGAAGAAGAATAAAACGAAAGTTATAGGCATGATTTGAAAGTACACCACCTAAGTAGAATATTGGGAAGGAAAGAGAAAGAGACAGAGAGAGAGAGAGAGAGAAAGAAGAATGAAAAATGAAATTAGAGAATTACAAATGTGGTAGGAAGACGGACGAAAAGACGTTGGCGAAGGGAAAGGTGACGGAAAAAACGTCGGCGGCGTCATATCGGCGTAGCTATATATATGTAGAATATCAATTGGCTTCACGCGCGTCGCGCGTTGCGGTTGCGTTGCATCGCATCGCATTGCAGCCTGTACGTACCTATATCTTGCCTTTTCTTTTTATTTTTTTATTCTCTCATTCTCGTTTCTTGGTTTTTCCTTTTTGCTTTCATTCAGGAATTTTCACCATGTGCAACTTAAACCCGAGAACCGGCACCCTGGTCGACCGATCGAACTGCAGTCTGAACTCTATACTCTTACACAGTAGGAACAGCGAACGGTGACGAAGTTCAAGACGAATATTGGTCGTTATTTAGAACTCTCTCTTTTTTATCGTAACGGTTAACTATATAGAATTGCCGTGAAAATATTCATAATCAATCGCGCAGTTGAAATCCTCGACCAATAAACAATACGCGAGGGATAGAGAGCCAGCTGTATAATAGAGAGATATGAGAAGAGTGATTTTTTAGGAAAATATACTTTTTTCATCATTTCACGGAGAAAAATTGAAAATCTCAATATCCCGCAAGTAGAGTATACGGTGCCATATATGTAGTAGTGTAGTACACATAGTTATGTGCCTGAAGGGCTGTGGCAGAATTCGTGACAGGATTTTCACAGGATCATCGAATCGTCTTTATTGAAAATGAGATCGAAGATCGGAGAGTAAACTGTTGTCTCGATATGATCACGTGGGAGGAACAATTTCGTGTTAATCAAATTTTCTGAACCTCGCATCTGCCGGTTGGCCGACAAGAAAATATTTGGAAAAAAGAACTTACAATTAGTTATTTCTACTCAGAGACCGGAAAATCTGTCGGAGCGGGTCGAAAGAATAGATCTCCCACCGGGAGAACAATTTCGTCGACGATTAGAGGTGTCTCATCGAATTCCACGGTTCTGTTCAATTCTATTCGATCAACACGGGGAAACAGAATTAACCACCACATCCGTGGTCGTATAACTATACTCCAGAGATGACTCGGACGAAAACCGAATGTTTCACGAGCGTAATTTTGTACAGAAATGGATTCTCTACGAAAGTAGGAAGAAAGTAATCTTCCGAGAGCGAGCTCGATGGGTACCGGTAGCGAACCGTTTGATAAGAATTTTCATCCCCTCCGAGAACTTAATTTTTGACAAAATTTCTTCTGCATGAGATTTCCACGGTATAATAGCAGTTATCACAGTCCAGTTGTTCGTCGACCGGTATCGCAGATTGTATTTTCCCATGTTGATCGAATGGAAAGAGGATGAACCTTAAGAATCTACGAGCCATCGCGGACGAGTCTCAGATCGTTCTCCCCGTGGGACGTCGCATGTCGCGTATGTATTCCTTTGCATCTTTTAAACCATTTTTTGCGGTAACATCAAGAAAGAATATCGGTTTCTTTTCGCCCGGCGTATTGCTCGTATCCTTTAAAAAAAATTTACCTTTTCATTGAAAGAGA
The DNA here is from genome assembly GCA_963170745.1 of Phymatocera aterrima. Classification (NCBI taxonomy): domain Eukaryota; kingdom Metazoa; phylum Arthropoda; class Insecta; order Hymenoptera; family Tenthredinidae; genus Phymatocera; species Phymatocera aterrima. The sequence goes on from OY720663.1 coordinate 9,371,969, forward strand.
AACTACCGGAGTATTGTCATGTGGTAGGTATAGTACGAAACTTTACAATTTCAAGATCACCATAAATTCCATCGAGGGGTTACTCGCACGCCGAAACGGTGCCCACACTCGATGTGCAATTTTACGTGTGATCCTCAAGGTGATTTTCTTCGTCACGAATTTTGATTGATTTCATACGACTTCAAACGATTTCGAGTCAATTCGGATAATTTCACTAAACGATTCGAACTATAATTTCGTATAATCCTGAGTCATCCAAATGCGAAGAAGAATCAATCGCTTCATAATCTCAGGCGATTTTCGTGTCCTATATTTCCTCGATTTTTCGTGATTCGTAACCGATTTCGAAGTAAAGCAATTCTACGATCGAGTATTAGAGGTTCATTCCGATCCCTCGGACTTCACGAGTTTCTCTCACGGATCGCACGTGAGTCGAGGAATTTGGTGAAATCAATATCCTTGGATTCCCATTCCGAAGATGCGAGGTACATACAAATAATTCGACGAACGTAATTTTCACACGAATTTCAAACTATTCGAACAAAAAAGGTACGAGTTTTTTTTTTTTTTTGTTTTTTTTCTTCTTTACAAAATTCATACTCGCGGAGTTGAATTGGCGGGGATATCGAATCACACTGTGATATCGTTCGATGAACAAGAAATGTCATTTTTCATTGGAAACTGCGATAGATATAAATATATAAATATTATCTCGCCCAGAAGACGTGCGATTTCCTCGAACTTGCATTATAATGATACGGTGCAAAAATGGGAAAATACGTGAAATGTATAATAGTTCCAGTATAGAAAACAGCTAAGACTCTTGCGCTGATATCGTGTAGATTATGTATAAGTGAATATAGGATAGATATTGAAATAATGATGATTACTGTTATCATTATTTTGATGGAAAAGTTATAGATATATAGGAATATATACGTGTGTGCCCCGTAGGTATAGGTATAAATAAATACATGCGCGCGCGCGTGCGCGTGTGTGTATGATTCCGTACTGTAGGTAGGTATGTATACTATGAACATAATAAGCGATGAGAATTATCGCGTTTATTTAAATAATGCCTGGCAAGAGGTTAACGACCCACGAAACGTTTACGGGTACTTTGGCTCATTGGCTGGTCAACAATATACAACAAACACACACGATTCTCAAAATTTATGTATTGTACGTATCCATGTATGCGTGTAACGAAGAACCACGGCGCGTAAGCCCATGCTATACCGACCCATACATATTATGTGGACCGAGGACTCTCCGTTACATTGCAATGCTGGAACGGTCGGTGCAGTTCAATGTAACTTGAAACTATGTAATAATAGCAATTACAATATTATACCAAAAGTTGAGAAGTACAGGGAAAATCACAAGCGTATATGAAGCGTGTACCTAAATACAATGGAAATCCACTTTTTTGTCGAACTAAAAATACAAATTTCTCATCAGTTTGATTACCGCGCTCGAACGATCAATGCTGCGTATGCAGCGATCGAGAAGATGTGTTTAGATGAAACTTTTACTTCGAAAATTAACTTGTCACTCACATCAGTATATATACGTGACGATCTGCTGCATTCGAAATGTCACGATTCGGAAATACCGCGATTCAAAGTTCACAAAAAATGATATCAACTGAATAATTTGTCGATAAGCAAAATTTTCATCATTTTATTGCCATTTTTGGATTTTCCCACGCGAACTCGTAAACGTTACAACCTCTGCGTCTGCATGTATACGGTACTTGTATATGTAATATATATTGATAAAATTTCTTTCGTTAGAATCATTATATATGCCTTGCGCATGTATATTCTGATATTATATACGGTAATCAAATTGTTGTAAAAATCGATGTTCACCAATCTCTGCAGGGCGTGCCGCAGTACCTATATCTAATTATTATTCACGTATCTGTAATTCACGTTGTGAGTTTGATTCGGTATCCTGTTTCTTTTCATTGCGATATTGAGATAGTTAAAATGTCTTGATAAAATTGAAAAATATGACAATAAATTTCCGAAATTTTATCAAGAGTTTGTTAAATACTATCTTGAAGCAACAAAATTGAAAGCTCGCTGATTATATAATGAAGGAACGAGTGAACCTCTAGCCGCGAAGTCCGAGGAGGTGCAGTATACCTACAAGTTGAATAAACCACGTGCTTACATCGGAAGGCACGACGCGGCGATCAGAAAATTACGGAAAACAAAGATAACAATAAAACGGACAATGGTGACTTGAAGAGGTAGGTAGAGAGAGAGAGAGAGAGAAAAAAGAAGAAAACAGCAAGAATTCAGGAATTTACAAAAAGCGGAGAAGAAAACGAAGAAGATGAAAAAGGAGGAATAGAATGGAAAAGAGAAGAGAAGACAAAGAAATAAGGAAGAACTGAGAAAAGAGTCTGAACATGTGTATACATAAATATGATCGATTACATCTACAGTTCTACGTATGCGTGAAAAATTAAAAAACGAAAAGAGATACGAGTGTAGCTCTACATATAATAATAGCGGACGGCAGTAGCAAGCAGCAGCAGCAGCAGCAGCCGCAGCAGAGACACTGACGGTGAGAACCTCGTTCAAGGGGATAGGCCACTCTCTCTCACTATACGTCTACAGAGAGATACCGCGGGATGACATCGGGCATCCATACACGTGGTGGACGTTGAAACGTGCGTAAATATATGTATATCGAGACGCTACACGCCTCTATCCTCTTTACTGGAGTCGATCTCCGTCTCCGTCTCCGTCTCCACCTCCGTCTCCACCTCACGTTCGTTTTCTGTTTTTTTTTCCAACCGCTATCGGCATTTTATTCTCTAAAGGTGCATTATATTATACAGGATTTCCCTGGAATACCCGTTGAATTCCTTGTCAAAAACTGATAAGACGCAAATGTTTTGCAAAAATGTCGAGAGATGGAGAGCCGTTCGCGTAAGCTGGCCAACGTCAGATTAGTAGAGCAGCCGGCGCCAGTGCCGGTAGGACGGCGAGCGCCCGGCGCAAATCGCGGTTTATTTATTTCTGTCACATCAACTGATTAGGAATAGTATATCGCGTACGTGTATCGAGGGCGAAAAGTAGGCGATTCCCGTCCCGAGTGTGAAATTTGCAGCACGAGCCGAAGGCCAGTGGGATATCCGCACGAGGTGAGCTCAGGCTGCGATCTGCACACGAGTGAAGAATTGCCTATCCATCCACCCGTGTGTACACATGATATTTTTAAGTGGATTAAGTAGACAAATAATCGTCTCCGTAGAGCGGGCAAAGTAGCTTCCTCCGCCCGCTTAATTAATACTTTCTCGCACCGGTGGCGGAAAAGAATTATACTTTGCGCCCCCTCTACAGAGACGATCTCGTGAAAAGTGTCTTCTTTTCTGAGCGGACGCGAGGAAAAAGTAGATCAGACATTGGCCGGTTTTGAACGGCTCTCGTCCCCGAACGATTCATCACGCGACGTTTTTGGCAATACATATTCCCCATACCTTCGATTTTCGCAAGGGATGCAACTGCGTTATGCCGTGGCGCGTTGGCTAGTCCAGGACACTCTGTACACACGGAATCAAGAGAGAGCAAGCGATATGGGGCTAAAAATGAAAGTACTAGTTCACTCCGTACCTACTCCCGTATAATCTACCATCATTTTATTCCATACCTACTATATAACTATTTGCCATCAATCCGCTCATCCCTTGCAGACTGTACCTATATAGTTGTATTGTTATAGTATAGCGGGTGAGTATGTATGCACGTATTGTTGAGGTTGTATTAGAGGTGAAACATCATGCAAAAAAACAGTCAAATCCACGCGACCTGCTTAATCGGCTATGCTATGAATGATCGATTAGGCTCATGCTCCGAATTTATGATAAATTATAATAATTCACGAACATTGTTAGTTGCAGATTTTTCTTCGAGTCTATGTATATGGTACGTTGACGGTGAAGTTCGTGATATTGAGCAGGCAACAAAATTAGGCAAATTGTAGAGATAATAATAATAATAGTAATTACGATTTCAGTTCTGCTGTTCCGTCACGGAAAAGTTTTACCAAAAAATTATATTTTCAAACGATTTTCAGGTGAAAACGTTACGGTTCATACTATTCCCTCGCCTTCGCCCTTTTTGGTTTCGCTGAACATCAGAATCTTCAATCCCATAACGTGCAATATACATAATATATAATGCTTTATACCACCGTTTAGACTATGGTGATAGTTTAGTTATTTTCACGGTAGAGACAAACAATAGTTGGCACCTATCATTACACGGGAGATTCGCTGTTCTGTAAACTTTCATCGTAATCTTGTGATATATCGTACGATTATCGGTATGTTATACATATATAGATAGATACGTAATGCGGTACGCATACGGTAGTTCAGTTTTTCGTATAACTGTGACGCGCACTGCTTCGCATCTTGACGCCTTGAAGAACGCGGACTTGAACCGTGTCTCTCGTGATCAAGATGAAAGAGAGAAAAGAGTGTTTTTTGAACCAAAGTGCGGTACGTATATAAGCTGAACTGTTACAGTGTAGCGAGCATGAGAAACAGAACAGAAGCAGCCTAAGGAATAGGCGGCAGCGGTAAAACACTGCGTCTTCCTCGCGGATGCGATGCGTGCGAGAACGGGAGAGAGAGTGAGAGAGAGAGAGAAGAAAAAGAAAGCAAGATACAAGAAACGATCACGCGGGCGGCAAGTCGACCGCGACAATCTTTCGACTTCCGGAAATTAGGCTAAACGTTATTATAGGTATACCTAACTATATCTAATATATCAATTTTCCATATATTTTCACGTGTTTTTCCCAATTTCTCCGATTTTTTCTTTTCTTCTTCTTCTTCTGTTGGCTTCTCTTGCTCTGGCTCTCTCTCTCTCTCTCTCCCGGTTTCCTGCAATACCTACACTATTCTGGATTCCATGTTCCGTATCCGCGTTACAGTCGCAGGTTGCTTCAAGCTAGGTTCACCTATATACATACATATAGATTATACGAGTCACCGAATTTCGCTCCAAGTTAGCGGTTAATGCGGACGAGTGATTAGTCCGCTGCGTGAAAAATCGGGTAGGTAGGTGTAATATATACCTTCTGTAGTATAGGATACATAGGAACAGGTGATAGCTACTGTACGTAATGAGTATGTACTCACCACCTACTGTGTACACACGCATATGTATGAGAAATTTGAAAGTGCAAAATTGAAATAGTGAGCACAACGCAACGTCGCCAATGTTTGTTTGAATAGTATAGGTGGGCTAAATCGCTTCTCTAATGACGGTATCTATATAATTTATAAGAACGTACCTGTATGGGCAAACTTTTTCAGGGGGTCAATAGCTTTTCGATAAAACAGTCATTCAATTCAGTAAAACATAAAATATGGCAATTCGCTTTCTTGGTCTTTCGCTACTTTAGAATTCGTATCTTTGGAATTCGGAATCTCGTCCTGTCGACTTTTTGGTATTTCCAGAATCCGAGCCTCGCCAAAAAAAAAAGAAAGAAAACGCCAAGTAATCGTACATAAGGTCGTGTGTGCCCAACCTGTGTCCCAGCCACTGTTCTGTATTTATCGACAAGAATGGGGGAAAATTTCAACGCGTATAGTCATACGAATCGCAGACTTTTCATTAACCAGGTTTTCCTCTTCTTCGGGGACTATGAGGCGCAAAAACAAATTGTAGCACCGTTTGTGGATACGTTCTGCAGCTGCTGCATTGCGTGGTTAACCCGCAGTTCAATTTAGCAAAAAGTACAAGCGGATATAGCAATTTTAATCGTGATTTGGATGCTTTCCAATCTTCTGATCAAAAAGGTTCAGCAACGAATCGATTCCCAGATCCATTTGCAACGCTTCTGTCTTGAAAGAATTTGCAAATAGATATCCGATATTTGAAGTGCGAGTTGCCCGAAAATCGGTATTAGGTATCTCAGATCTTGGACCGATTTTCTTTTTTCACATGTAACGATCTGGAAAAAATGCTCACAGGTTTTGCACTGTTCCATAAAGTTCTTTCAAAGATTTGGAATGAATTTCTTCGAAACAATTTTCTTATACCACTGGACGCGCGAATATCGGTACATATTGTGCTACAAGGGACGAAAGTTGCCGATTGCGTCGAGTGTGAAGTTGGCCGCCCGAGCGAAGCGAGTCGCATCGCCAAAACTTTCGTCCCTTGTCACACAATATACTATGTATTTCAGATATAATTTCAACTATATATACATACTGCAGCTTCAGCGAAAAAAATCGAATGTGTAACTGTTGCTCTATAGGTAACGTACGCGTATGAAAATGTACTCGTGCCCGTATACTGCAACCCCGAGGTTATAGGTAGTTACGTATCTCTACGCATAGTATACATACAGGCCATGTACTACATACAATGCATAAATTCAAAAGAGCTGTGATATACGAGCGTACAATTCCTATACCTCACAAGGGACTCACACAAGAATATATATATGTGTGTATATATATATATATATACACACACACAACAACATTGCCCGATGGCTGATGGTACGTATGCGTAGGTATATAAGCGAAAAAGCCGAGCCTGCATGCATGGCGATGGTGTTTTGGCTGGTGACGTCATCGCGGGTCAGAGGACCTGACAACATCACGTCTTACCTTATACACACGCAGCACGCGCAACGTAAATATATATACTTATACCGAATCAGTATATATGTATCTCCCCCACTATACCTATGACTTTGAACTTGTAGGTCCTTAACCACGCGCGTATTCCCCCGTTTCGTCTCACGATCCGCCAACAAATTCTGCATTGTGAAACACACGAAAATTTACACTACTCATTACTATTTTCTCTTATCGCGATCGATTCGCGGACGGTTTCGTCCCGATTGTTTTCTGGTTGGGCAATTTCAGACAATTTATTTTGACCACCGCTGAACGCTGACGACAGCGCCGCGCCGGTTGGTTGCCAATGAATGAAAGTAACTGCACGATCTTCTGCCGTCTAGTGTCCGATCTCCCGAGTCTCCGATGACAGTTTAATACCGATACCTAACCTCGCAATCTACTTCCTATCCGTATTTTCCTATACAACGAGTATTCGTTATCAATTGAGCAACAATTTCCAAACGATTATCACTTTCGAATGACAACTTTCGATATGCCGAAATAGATTACGAGGTTAGGTATCGGTATTGAACTGTCATCGGAGACTCGGAGATCGGACACTAGACGGCAGAAGATCGTGCAGTTGCTTCCATTCGCTTGCACTTAACCGGCGCTGCAGTCAGCGTTCAGTGGTGGTCAAAATAAATTGTCTGATGTTGCCCAACGAGAAAACAATTGGGACGAAACCGTCCGCGAATCAACCGCAGCGAGTAGTGTACATACAATGAACAAGGATTTCGGTTACCTTATAGGTATGTATATACCTGAACATGCAGCTGTTATACACGTGGAATATGTTATTCCGAGATGATTTTCCGACGTTTTTTATGTACTTTTTTTACCCGACATACGCAACTTCTTGAAAAAATTCTCCGTTTGCCAACCGATCCCTCATCCTGCCTATCCTATATATTCCTGTATTGTCGGAAGATTCGTCCCAACTTCAAATCAACTGGTCACAATCCAACACGCTGGGTTTACACGCTGTACCTCTACAGCGAAATCTGGAGAGTAGAAGAGGAGAGATGCGCTCGGTTATACATGGGGCGCCAGTTGCCTAGCGACCAGTATATGGGGGAAATAAGGATGTTCCCTTGCCATTTCTCGCTTCAGCCTGTACCTCGTCGCCCCCCCACGTGCAATAGCCAAAACCTTTTTGCGAAATCTGTCTAGTGGTGGCGTCGAGTCGCGCGATGCCGTGCTTCTTTGCGATGATAGGCCGCAAACTCTTCGCGAATAGACATAGTATACGCGGCGAAATATATATATTATATATATAATTTATCATGTGAATCAACTTAAATATCATATGTATATACAATTTGCTCGAAAGTCTACAATCCATGTACGTGGGCGGATCCGCGCTAAGTTTCAACGCGTTTTTGCCATTTTCATTTCTTTTTCTGTTTGCAGTCAACTATGTGTATATATATACGTAAGTACGTGTACACGTGTTAATTCAGAATACGGTTTCAGAAATAAAGGACCTCCGAAACATTCCGTCTTAGGGATACCGAGGTGACTAAATTTTGGAAAAATAAAAGAAAAAAATATAAAACATAAAATAAATAACAATCATGACGTATGTATGTACCCCTAATTTTTTTTACAATAACGTCCGGTAACTTTTCATTCAGCTGCGGTATTTTATTCATGGTAATAGGTAGGTATATGTAACATTTAGGACACGTAGTTGTCCTCTTTCTTTTGCGTTTTTCGTTCCATTATTCTTTCTCCCAAAAATGACGAGTGGTACCGCGCGGTATGAACGAACGAAGATCCACAACTTAAATCCGAACAATTGTAAACGAACGGCATAACCAGAGACGCGAGTTATCAATTTCACGTAAAATACAGGGTCTCTTGAACAAAAGACGTGCGTATAATCATCGCGTTAGCCTCGCATCCTCCCTCCTGCCTGTATATGTATATTATACTGTATACTTTGGAGTATACACCGCTGGCAATCTAACCTAGCTTAACCCACAGGATATATCTATTTTTCATCAAATCCGATCAATGCTCGGAAAAGGTTGAATGCTTAGCCACTCTATGCCATCGTGCTCAATGATTTTCTCAAGTTTTATCAGAATCGATCGAGTTGCTCGTGATAATTTACGATTCTAGTCTACGAAACGGTTTCTGTATATACATTCAAGATTTAAGCTCAATAACATAATTTCAGGATATGGAAGTGAGTTTGAAAGAAAAAAAAGAACACACCCCCCCCCCCCCCCCCCCCCCAAATGAAAAGAATTTGAAGATATTTAAATGGTTCAGAGTTACATGTCGATATATATATATATACATATATATATATATCATAATTTGGTGACGTAATTCACCAGCTGCTGCTGGAGTCGTGAAACGGGATGACGACAGAGAATTTCACATCTATTATTTTTACTCGGTCTCTTGAACTGTCTCTTTACATCTACGCGTACACACTACGAACGATACGCTATACACACACACACACGCTCATAGTAACGTTTACCTACGTATGTACATATATGTACATATAACGCACAGCGCACTTGAAGACGACTGGATCTCGATCGATCCTTCGACTTCGAGATAGGAATTATGTATACTTACGTACATATATATATATATCATATACCTATATTTACCCATATTCTTCGCTTAACGACAATTTTTCCATTTCGTTCGTTGTTTCTTCCCCCCCCCCCCCCCCCCTCCCCCCCATTGTTTCTTTGTTCTCCGTCCGCCGCGCCGATTGAAAACGAGAAAAAAAGAAAATGAAATCCGGAAGATCGACTCCGTCGAACCATTTTTTTCGGCACCGTGCCCCAATTTTACATATGATATCGTAGCTTTATGTTTTTGCACAAAGTATCCGCGCAGTTTCGAATTAAATTTTCTTCGTTTTCCGTTGTAACGCCTATGCATAGTCTACCTCTACGTTGTATGTATGTACATACTACATACATACCTATCATATCGAGTACCGCAGTAATTCGCCAAGTTTCAAACTTGTTCGTCGAATGAAATCTGAAAACTGGTCCGTATTCGCCCACTTCACTCTCCGTATAGATATATATATATTATACATATAAGTACGCGAAGAAAATTTGACAGGAAAATTTACGATACGTTGTACACGGTACTGGCATGGCAGCGCCGTGCGGTAGATTTTCTTAGCATGATGCAAGTCTTCGGAATGCCGCCCCGTTAAATGGTTTTCTTTCGAAATAACCTTTAATTGTGATAAACATAAAAAAAAGAAGAAAACAAAAATTGTACGAATACTATTTTTATTTTGAAAATATAAATCAGTAAAAGATAATGATATCAACTGTGAACTACGAACAATCTACTAAAGTTTCAAGAATGGCGAAAATATTATACTGATGCACATATACATTGTATAGGTATATATCCTATTCAGCACAGGTCAGTAGTCACTTGCCACTTATCCGGAGACAAACCAACTTTAAGATCAATAGTTGTGAGCGCAAAGGACAGCCATGAATACGTCGCATGTGCAATTGTCTTTTTTGATGATTGCCGCCTCATTTCTTAGTAACCGCCCCGTGCAGTACATTGCAAAGAAAAATAATAGCTTCGCGCTGTCACGTCAAAAATCTTTTGACGAGCGCGCTCGCCGACAATGTATCCAATATACGTATGTATTATACAACCAACGTCTGATTATCCGAATAACATAGGACCATTACGGAAAACGTTGCATGAAGATTCTTACTTATTGAATAGGTCATATTGCATTTTATCATGCAAAGAAAAAAAACAAAAAAAAATGATTGTATTTTGGTTATGCTGCTTATGCGCCGCCCCCGTACGGTGCCGCCTGAGCTGTGTATCGTAGTACGGCACGACGCGACGCTGTGTACTAGCAAAAACGTGGGACATACCTATACTTGTAGCAGTATGGCGTTCTGTCTCAGGTATACCAGTTAAGTTTCGAAAGCATTGATACAAACAAAATCCTATCAAAGTTTACAACAAATACGGTTCATCTTTACATTACGTATGAAGACAGAACCCCCGAATTACGAGCATGTCCCACAATTGCTGTACTACACAGCACAGTATTACGTGCCTTACATTCTCTGTTATAATGCATTTTTTTGTTTTTTTGTTTTTTCGTTTTTTCGTTTTTTCTCTCTCTCTCTCTCTCTCGTCAACGTTTCGTTTGTCCCATTTTCCCTCTCTCCGAAGGTTCTCAAGAATTTGAAAATTCGCGATGAATGCGTTAGAATATAGAAAATTTGCGTATACAGTGTTATGTGTATAGGTGCATAGGTTAGCGCGTAGGAATAATGGAAGTATCTGCAAGAGCATACGCTTACGCACATGTTCAGGCACATCGTACTGCTCACCGCCTATGGGGAATATTTTAACCTCAGGAGAAAACACGGCGATCGTTTGACGTGCGAGAGTGCGAAAATACGTAGCAACACAAAGGTCGATCGTATTATATGTATGTATATATACCTAGTCGGAAGTTTCAACTCTAGTGCGTTATGTATGTATGTATGTATGTACATACTATGCAGTTTGTAGGCACACGTCTGCGGTTTTTGACTGCAGCCGATCCGAGTGAAATTCGTGAAAACGATGAAGCCGGACAGTGAAAAAATATGGAACAAACAAAAATAAATCGACAGAACCGGCAGGAGAAGAAAAATAAACAAATAACCTAGTGAAATGTCAATACACCGACGAACAGATAATTGACACGCGATTGATCAATTTTTTCAAGAGACAACAAATGTAACTACTGATGCGAGCGTGTGATGGATGATCCGTTGAAGGTTTTTTCCACCTCTCCTCATTCCGCTAGATGACTTCGATCACGAGAATAGATCATACAGCAAGAAAAAACGAGGTATTATACTACGGATCTATCAGTAGATAAGAAAATAACGAAAAAAATTTCACCAAACGTACGGAGTTATAGCAGGTATAACTCTACAGTATAATACAGGTTGTTATAGATAGTCAAGAAGTTGGGTGAAACCTCCGCGGTGGCGGTATAACACCTACAAGAAGAAAAAGAAGAAGAGAAAGAAAAAAAAGAAGAGGAAGAGGAAGAGAAAGAAACAGAGAGAAGGGAGAAGGGAGAAAAGAGAAAAGAAAACCGGGATCTGCACAAACCCGCGAAGAATGCAATTCGCCGCGCATACTTGACGTATCAGGTAAAGTCGTGATGGAAGGGGGAGACCCCCGTTACACAGTCATACGTTGGCATAGCTAGCGCGCTGCTGAGTTAAGAGAGAGGGGTTGTTGAATCGCAGGAAGTTATACAGGCGTAACAAATACGAGCAACGAATAGTGTAACGTGGCCTACGCTTATGCCGCTATCTCTTCAGTCAGCCTTTCCTCCCGCAGGGGCCAGGGATTTTTGTCAGTGGTTCTCATCCTCGGCTTTGTTTTTGTTCATTTTTATCTTTGTCATCGTGTTTCGTTTTTATTCGATATTTTCCGATCCTCGATTCTTTATCTTCAAATCAATCCGAAATCCCGAAACGATATTTCCATTGAACTTACAACTGTACACGAGTGCATACAACAATGAGATATTTTTGTTTTCTAATCATTCGATGAAGGGAATTATCGTTGGAGATCTTTCCATCATTTGCAAATTCACTGGCACACGATATGGTAGGTATTTTGATCTTATGGGATCTCAAATTAGTTTCTTCATTTATTCTTCGCTTCTACTTGTTCCTTGGGGCTTACGATTATGCGCGCTATCAAACATATGTTGTACATACCTACACACGATCTTGAAATCGTTCGATTTTCTTTTTTGTGTTCCCTTATTTCAGTGGAATCCGTGTACTATAATGTAGGTACTAGCTATTTGAGTAGAAGAGACAAGCAGTACACCGCATACTTCTATTCCCGAATTCAAGATGAGCTCCACTGCAGTGTGGCACACACAATCTAGGGAGCGAGAAGGATAACGAGATAAATACCTAGAGAGAGTAAGAGAAAGATAGATGGATGGAGCGAGGCAGCGGGGTGAAAAGAGGGAAAGGAGAAGAGGGAGAGGGGAACATGAGATGGCAGAGTAGAAAGAGATGCCGCTAATTCTCCGCTGCTCCGGAGCTGTTGTCGGCAGAGAAAACTGAACATCGGGTCTCGAAGGGCCTTCCCATCTCTCCATTTCTCCTCTTCTATGCGCACAAACTTCAAGGACTTCAGGCGAAGCCGATCATCGTCATCCGGCATTTCACCATTGCAGCACTTTTGGGCCGTGTGTGTGTGTGTGTGTGTGTGTGTGTGTGTGTGTGTGTGTGTGTGTGTGTGTATATATATATATGTAACACCTACTATACTCTCATCTAGATGAGGCTTGCCGATTTTTCTAGATATTCGATTCGAAAGAAAAATGGCGAAAGTTTTGTTGGATGCGACCACGATTCTGGGGACGAGCGTCGGAAATTAGCAAAATCGCGGAAAACGAAACAATTAAGATTCGTATGTAATCTTCGGCGAAAAAATTTCGCCGCAAAACCAGCCTGAGAATATATTTTTGTCGCGATTGTTTCTGCACCGATGTGGCAAACTTTAGCCTCGTGTGATACCCACCCAACTTACCTTATACCTATACAGTGAACTCGAGGGATCCCAATTTTTCCAAATCATTGTACGTTTTTCACGTTCATGGCGAAACTAAGAAAATTTGCAGTAGGTACATGAGTTTATTGGTAGAGTGAAAAAGTCACGATGTAGGATCGTGTATGCTATGTCAGGTACATACACATAAGAAAAAGAACTACCCGAGAACAAGTGTAATATGCGTGGCTGTACCATTACGAGGAAGCGAAAAACAACAAGGACGAAACCAAGAATGAAGTGAGAAAAAAAAAGATCCAGAGAGAAAAAGGTACGAGAAAAAAATAAGAATCGACCGCGGAGTTCAGACTTGTAGGTAGTACCTACGGTCTCCTCAAAGTATGTCTATATATATATACATCTCACAAGCTATAGCTGTGTAACTCAGGTTTGAACTACCGAAGAATACGGGAGAGAGAAGACCATTAGGGATACCAGTCCACCTGCAGACAGCTCGGAGACACGAGGCACGAGACTAAAGGACTTGGAGAGTAAAGACGAAAGACGAAAGAGAGAAGAATCCACGTGTCCGTCTAGGTACAGGTACCTACGTATATTATACTATATACCTACTCATATAATCGTATCTCGTTCAGTTACAATACAGAGTATATATCAGGTAGGTGTATGTATGTATGTATGTATCATGTACCAATGCATATCGGTGGGTATATAGATATAATTGTAACATATCACTAGCTGAACTTGTTACGATCACAGTGTACCACCTACGCGTGATGATAGACGCATGGAGAAGGAGAAGTAATTATCACGGAGGGAGAACGAAGAATTCAAAAGCGGTACCTACTATTGACTATTACTTCAATTAACCGAAAAATTACGATGCGGTCGTTCCTTATCAGGGGATGAAAATTCGTAAAAAATTGCATTATCGGTTGTTATTGGTGTTGGAGTTTTCTGTCTTTTCCTTTTTTTCTTTCCTTCTTCTGGCTCTCCTGATTATCGGAAAGAGAGTCGCGACAATGTCATATTCCTTAGGAAAGACGAAATTTGTATTTTTGTTTGTTTGCTTTTTTTTGTTTTCTCTTCCTTCATTCTCAACTTTATCCTGATGCGACTGACAAACCAGCACGCATTGCAGTCCACGCCAATGTGGATCGTTCGAGGTTCAAAATTCATCTTTCCTACGTGGGAATCACCTGTACGTGCGTAGGTATAAAATTACGTTAGAATCGATTACATCTAACGGAGTTTTTCATATCCGAGCGATCAGGTAAGCAGGCACTATGGTACCTAAAGTAATTTTCCCAGCGGAAAATGGAAATGAAAAACCTTGTGAATCGTGCTTTTGCGCAATAATACAGAGAAAGCAGCGTTCGTCTACAAACAAAATCGACTATACGGGTGGGTTAGGGTATTAGGTGCAGTAGCTCGGAAAACTCAATGTGTGATCCTGGTCATCTACACTACTGTACCTGTCATACCATACCATACAATTTACAAAAAAAAAACAAAAATTCTACACTGAGTTTTCATTTTGTTACAGATTTCATTGCATCGTGTCGTACGTGCTGGGGGGGGGGGGGGGGGGGGGGGCACGGGGTCGCGACAGCGCAGCCGCCCGAGCGTGTGAAGTATGCAAATATAGCCAAAAAGATGAAGAACAAGAACAAAAAAAACCAGGAGAGACAAAACGAGTTGAATGAAACATAATTAGGCGCATACATATGCGGAAGTTGTATAATATAACACAGTGTGGATATGATACCTACGTGTATATATTATACATAACTCGGAAGCCGTTTGTCCTGTCCTGGCGTTTTCTTTCTTTTCGTCTTTTTCGGTGTTTTGAGAAAATCAAATTTCAAATAAATGACTGCCGTATGCGCGGATGTACCCTGTGCTAACAGCGGACCGAGTGGATCGGTGATTGCACCAATCCGCGCTGTTTGCTGCTGTAGTAAACCGCGAGAAAGTGCTGGGGATGGGATGCGTGCCGAATTCAGGTATTATGAACGAAGTACCCTACAATCGTATGCAAACCACGGAAACGGTGTAGGTTAGGTATCGAAATGTAGTATATCGTGTGACCAGGGAGAAAAGTAGGTATTCCCTGACGAGTCTCAATGTACCGCACGAGGCGAAGACGAGCTTCCGAAAAGCAGTCACGATCGCAATGAGTTAAATAGCCTTTTCTTGCCGCTCTCCCTTGGTGGGAACGAAATCTCTTGACGCCCTCGGCCGGCGAATTGCCGTTTTCCTCCCGCTGGACGGGCGTGAAAAATCGGTTTTTTTCGTGCATCATGTGCGATAAAGAGGAAATTTAAAAATTACCACCTTCTAGTCATCGTATGATTCATTGTTGAAAATCATTCAATGTGGGATGCGAGTATATTGCATACTATTGGAACGTCATATTACATATTATCTCTCGGAAAAATCGCCAAACTTTTGCAACTATTCGCCGGAAAAAATTCGATCCCTCAATGACCCCCCCCCCCCCCCCCCGACCCTCTTTCCGGACGTCCGCAATTGAATAAGAACTCGTACCTGAAACCCGTTATACTTACGTAAGCTGTACACCTACATAAGTATATCATGTACATAAATTTTTCCGCGACAAAAACAAAGAACAAACGAAAAAAAAAAAAAAAAAACAATCCTTGGGATTGCCTGCACCAATCAGAGTCACCATTTCAGCACCAAATGTATATATATACACCCTGCCCAACGACGCCCGACGAATCGCTGTAGCGATTTTCAAAATGTCTAGTATTATTATCCAAAAAATTGTTTCTACATTCTGTTTGCATATAGGTGAGATGAATCGAAAGAATGTCAGAACTGCAGCGGGGCACGTCAAACTCGGGCCTAGGTCAACCATCGAGCATTGTTAAAGCGAGGGTGGGGTCCCTCGGTCTGTCAGTCCATCCCGCCGCTCTGAAACGGGTATTTAAGCATCGGAGGCACCCTTGCGCCCTTGTCGAACGCCCTTCACTCCCCCCTCGCCGCTTCCATTCTTTTTCTCTTTCCATTTTAGTTTTCCCCTCGTTCTCTTTATCCTTGCATATACATAGCTATGTGTATGTATGCCGGGCGTGCGCGTGTGTGTGTGTGGGGGAGGGGGGGTCCTTTTCCGTTCCTCCGAGAGAGAAAATCACCGGGCTGCATGCCGTCGCCCGGTGCCTAGAGTGCGGACGCTGGAACCAACGACGGGACGGGACGGGACGCGCGCTGCGCTGCGCTGCAGGAACCCCGGCGAGGGAAAATTTCGTCTTTCCCTGACGTTAGCCTGCAGTGTGTATTGTATGTGTACTATGTATACCATGCATACCAACCCGGACAGGATGCCTGTACATACATACATACATGCATGCATGCATACATTCATAAATCCATATTATATATACTCGTGCCTACCCTTTGAATGATTGACGCTGCAGCGGCGCGACTTTGCTTATTGTTAGCTCTTTCTCTTTCTCTTTCTCTCTCTCCCTCTCTCTTTCTCTTTCTCTACCCTCCTGCAGGATCCTCTTTTCTCGTTTCTTATAAAACTAATGCTACACCCTATATATGGGTACCCCAATATATATGATGTATATATCTATTCAAAATATCTCCAACGAGAGTGATACTCTGTACCATATATAGATGTGTCAGTACGTATAAAAATCGAACCGATGATGCTGCGTCCACAACGTATATGCTTGTATAGGTTGGATGGGCGGATAAAGTAGGTACAAGTATACGTATAGGTTGATGTCGGTATGCATATACAGTAGTGCAGCGCTGAACGATAAAACCCGGTAAAGGGGGGGGGGGGGGGGGGGGGGGGGGGCTTGATATGGTGTATCTCTAAATGTTTGTAGGATATATTTTGATACCTGCAGCATGCATATATATATATTTATTATACGTACAGGAATACGTAGTTATGTATACCTGATATACCTATAATGGATTGTTTCAGGATATAATATTGATAACGTACAATAATGTAAATAACGCAACGCGCAACGCGGTGCGCCGCGGTTCTCACGAAGTATGTTATAGATGGAAAGGCAGGTTGGTAGGGTAAGAGTAGGTACAAGGTATACAATGAACGATAATATCAATAATATAACAATTGTTTGCAGTAATTAGAATATACATACGTAGATACGATTGTATGGGAAACATCTGACGTTGTTATAGATCGTAATAACGGACGAATTTCGAATTTTCATTTTTCTCATGAGACCGCAGATCACGTAGAGGTACACACAACGTAGAGATGAACGAAGGAAGAAAAAAAAAGAAAAGAGAAAAAAAAAACCGGGTGAAATTTTCTCGCTGAAGGCAAAAACTTTGATAGACAAAAATTTCAACCGATATTGTTGTTTCCGCCGCGATTCAATCGTAAGCCTGTCTTAACGTTGTACCCAAACTTCAGCCCCCCGCCCCCCGATACGTAGATTAGAATGATTGGCAAAATTCTCGGCCGCGTCGGCGAAGCATTGCGGTTTAGAGGTGGTACACAATATGGGCTGTTGTACGCACGCATGATGAAATATGAGGAAGAGACGAAAAAAACTCTCAGGTGCGAACACGGCACGTGAGAAAAAAAAAACCACGCGTATAGGCACTTGCGTGTGTACGTACATACATACATACGTAAGAGTGTATAGTTTAAGGTGAAAATAGCAATTCTCCGCTAGACGTATAAGACAGACGACTTTGGAGTTCGAAGATTGGAGATTTGAACTTCCGATGTGCGGCGCCACGGCGGTGAACATACCTACCCAGAGATATATAAACATTTACCTATACTTACCTACCCAACCCTGCCAACCTGCCTCTACCTACTTATGTACTGCATTATTGTATACTACATCGCGTGCGGCAATTTGGACCACCATGCGTAAAGTTAGACGGTTACGAATAGTTCAAGCTCAAATATCACCGATATGTATTATATCTATGTACTACCTATAATGGAGGTATACTACTTTACTTATAGAAACTTATAACTCGACCCGGCTTCTCTCTCAATCCAATTTTCAACCACGAATATATTATACTTCAAACGCAACCCGGGCACTCTCAAATCGAACTAACCTATTGCATGGAAAATCTGCTGCAGCATGTAGGCTAGTCGTAAAGAGAAGAGGAAATCGCGTGGATTGGAGGAGAAAAATAGAAGGAAAGAGAAGAGAAGAGAAGAGAAGAGAAAAGAAGAGAAGAGAAGAGAAGAAAAGAAAAGAACCCCCCTCCGCCCCGCACGAAAAACTTTGGAGCCGAATCACTGTTTTGCTCTCTGCGCGTTGATGCGCTCCGCCGAACGCGTTGCAAATTTAACACGGTCGAACACTTACAAGAAAAGAGAAGAAATGAAAATTATTCTCTAACTGATCGGAATTATAATGGAGAAAAACTTTTGAATCAACAATATAAGAAAAAGAGGCTGAAAATTTATCAGATTCATAATAAATTTTCGAAATATTATTACGCGCGCAACTACAGAGACAAAGATAGGAGTAGTAGCTATTCGGAAAGCTGAACGATGAAAGGTTAAGTTTGGGATAAAATCTGAGCGGATTTGCATCGCCATTAGTAATACTGTATTATTTATTATGTTATCTCTAAGGTTTGCTTCTTCGCGTTTTTGGCCCAAAGAAGTATAGAAAAGCTTTGAAAAGTTTGTCCGTTATCGCAAAATGACGAAAAGAAACGGAAACAAAAAACCAATAAAACAACCAAGAAATCTCGAGAGATAGATATATATGTATATTCCTGTTTAAAATGAAAAGGAAGAAGAAGAAATAGGATAATATATAGATATGATAAAGAGGATATGCGCAGGTAATTTCTTGTAGTTCTCGGTTCTACCGAATCCTCCTAAAAGTGTCATCGACTCCATACCCAAGGAAACGAGCGCAGGGAAGGTAGATGGATAGATAGATAGATAGATAGATATATAGATAGATAGATAGATAGATAGATAGATAGATAAATAAATAAATAAATGAATGAATAATTCAGCCGACAGCCGCGTACGGCCGAACGTTCGAGAGGAGTATAGGTAGGTTTATTGAGCGGAGCTATAGAAGAGATAAATATGAGGTAAACTGCTTGTAAATTCATATCCGCCTCTATCTCAAACTTTCTGATTGGTCTCGAAAATTTCATCCAAGCCTCATCGCCGATTCGTCGCACGAGCCCTCGGTCTAGTTCCGCCCGCCACGCGATCAGCCTTTTCCATGTGACGAAAAGAAAGAGACCAGGCAGTGTTCTTCCCGCACTCTGCGGGCCTGCAGAAGCCGAGAGGCTATAGAGCTGTAAGCTCATAGCCTTAGACTACAGATGGTGGTCGGCAGCAGGTATTGCCAACCAACACAAACCAAGCGGACAACACATACCTAACTGAGTAGGAATAGGTACAGTCGAAGGTACATGACAGTAGATGTGGTTGGTAACAACTGTACGCACGTATAGGAATACAGCCAAGGATTGCGAAATGGAAAATGCTTCTCGGAACTCGAACCTTTTCGGACTTAGGATGCCAACGCTGCATGCGGCTTAAGTCCCATAACCTAACCAGCATTAGTTTAGTATAGTATAGTTTAGTATATATGCACATCATATCCATCACAGATGTTGGGCGGCGGCGGCGCCGCCTTTTACAGAATTGGCAATATTTTTTCGTCTCTTTTTTGTTTTTCGTTTAGAGCTGCGCGCCCGTTTAGGATTTATCCAAATTCTGTTACGGGTATAGCTATATATATATCTCTTGGTGCCATTAGTAGAATAATTTTGTTCCGAATACATGCAATGCGTCTATGGTACAGCGCTTTTGTTACGTGCAGTAAAAACCATGTGATGATCATTTGAAAATTCACGTATGACTATTATATGTTAAAATATATCGAGGAGTCTCGCACGTACAGAAGAAGGGCGCGATAAACAGAGATAAACGAAAAATGAAAACGACGGTTGCTGCCATAAGAGCGTATCTGCAAATTTACCACGCGATGTCCATATCGGGAAAAAATATGCAAGCACGCTGCCGGACGGGCGCAATATGCATATATATATATGTACACAAGCCATGACAGCCACTTTTAGCGGAATATAAGGTATCTACCAAAAACATGTTCCTACCAAAATGTGAGTAAATTTTGAGCCATAGAAAATAGCACCGTTCGCGATGGATCATGCGCGTTCGATATTTTCGTGGGTGTACAATAAGTATACATATATATACTTATATATTTATACCATGAGTGACTTACAGTCTTTGATCATTCATATAAGAGATAATAACGTGCGACACACGTATCGTGATCTATCGCATAAATTTTCACCCTCCATTATCTAGTTTGTTTAAATCGAATTTTTACAAAATTTGCAATTGGGTACAACACTTTTTATATCATTATAGGTATATACACCGACGATGAGTTTTTCTGATTGACAGTATACGGCATGACCGAGCCGACCGAGTCCCGCACCAGTTCAGGTACTCTGGTATTTTATTAATTTTTCTCTCTTTTTCTGCACGGAGAGAATTTGATGAGAAGATTCACGATAATTTTATGTAGCAATTGGGTTATATATTTGTGTAATGAGGCTCTGTTCTATACAAACACGGAGAGAAGCTATACCTGCGGCAGAATCTGGTCAGAAGTGTATCAACGCTTCCAAAATTGTATGGGACAGAACCTCATAATCAACTATATTCCACGATTGCTGTAAAATTATCGTCAATTTTTCTAGAAAATTCTCTCCGTGTATAACGTTATCGATAACCAACAAAATAACGAGCAGCCTCTCATTCAAAGGATCATTTCTACTGTCTTTATAATATGTCTTTCTAGCCGCATATTTTCGACTGAAAGTCTCTGCAAGAACCGAGAAAAGTCACACATTCCTATACCGAAGAAGACGACCCGAATTATCTGCAAACTAAGGAGAAACGGAAGAAGAAGAAACGACGAAGGAAGAGGAGGAAGAGGAAGAGGAAGAAGATCCTCGCTCAACTTATGGGAAAAACATAGAAATCTCGAAGAAAAGTTTTATAAACTCTTGTCGTCAATTCCGGACCGTGCTCTCTGTAGCGAAGCTATTCAACCAGGAATCGCTCTCCTCGGTAGCCAGCTCGATCGGTTAACGTCAATAATTATATCTATAACTGCCCGGTAGCCGTATCCTTTAAATTTGATTGAATTAAATGAAAAACAAAGTATGCATAGAAGACGCAACGAAAAGGAAAAGGAAGCGGAAAAGGAAATGGAAAAGAGGAAAAGGAAAAGGAGAATTGATCCTACTATAGCTGTAGGTATAATATGCGGATATTTCACCGTAGGCGTTACATAAAAAGCCTCCGCTCACAAGTTATAAATACGGTGAGAATCCGTGACTTTTTTTTTCATCTTTGTCAATCACCAAGCTTTCGTTCCCGGCATTGATATAGTTTGTTACATGAGAATATGAATTGGTACGGATATAATATGTGTGTTATAATTCAATTTATTTATGATCCGCGTGCCGTGAAGTGCTGCAGTGTAGGTATATTATATACCTATGTGTGGGAAAAAAACAAGAACGGAGAACAAGGGATAGAGAAATAGCTTCAGCTTGTGTTTAGTCAATTAACTAAAATCTTTCGATATATTTAGTACAACGCGCAGTGCAGTGTAGTGTGGTTCGATAGTTTTATGAACAATTATAATGAGTAATTTGCGCCATCTAGATTCTGAGTAGTATAGTAAAGTAGGTAGTCAGGTATACCATTCCACACTGAAATGCGAATCGGTTTCAGCTGCTGCTGCTGCCGTTGCTGCAGCAAAACCGACATCTTCGATGATAGCGAAAAAAAATAACGACCGTTGACCCGGAGGCCCGATAGTTTCGACATGACTTACGAGTTATTACGAGAGTCTTATGTCAGCTATAACGTACTATACGAGTAATTCTATGGGCAAAAAACGTGAGCCGATGAAAAATCTTCAAATTTACTACGAACGGTCATCCGCGGAGGCTGAAGTTCGTAAATTTAACGTAATGAAATCGCGCAGGAGAATATCAGCCGTTCGAACAAGGAAATACAATTTTCGCAGCTGTTTTCCAACGAAAACGAAATTCGCTGATAGGTACCTGCGTACCCACAGTTCGCAGATTACGAATCATGATCGAAAATACGAATTCCTTTTAATTAGCGAAAAATATCAGCGGAAATTACATCTTCCCCAAACAGCTGATATTATTTTTCACGATTTCGTCCCCCCCCCCCCCCCCCCCCAATGTTATTCAAGCTTCGGCCTCATTAACAGTTGATAATCAATAACATGAACGGAACGCGGTACCCACAATATTACATTAGTAGATGCCTACACAACTCGCATGTGCATTTACGCCTGCGGTAGACAAATATAACAATAAAACTCTTTCTCTGACTCACCTCACAGTTTGTACTTACAGATACGACTATACTATACTTTAATATACTGTACTGTACCATACCAGGCTCTAGTATACCTGCGTAAAATGGAATTCACTTCTGATTTACTAGCGTTTCCAAGATCCTGAATAACAAAGCTAAGCGCGCTCCAAGAAGTTCAGTGAATAAAATCAAACCACAAAATACAAACGATAAATATCAGTTTTCCTTTTTTCGTACACAAGAAAATTGTCTGCGCGTGTATAATATTTGAGAATAACAGTTACCTGTGATGAAGCAATACTCCAGGGTGGCGACTAAGCGCACGGACCCTTGATGATGGATCTTGTCATCCCGAACGGGCACGTTATTATCCTCCGTTGAATAAAATCCAATTTCAGTTACTGCGGGGCATTATAACACTTTGTTTTTATTTTCCTCTCCTTTGTTTCTTTTTACGATTTAGTTCCGTTTTGTTGACTTTTGTTTTGTTTTAGAAACAATTAAGTATTACATCAACAGCACATAAACTTGTTTTTCTTTTTTCCTTCTATTTTTTCTTGTTTTTAGAAAAAAGAACACACTTCTGTCTCTTATCACTTCACCCTCTGACGGTCGTCACTTCTACGTATAATATATATATCTGTAATTATAATCTCCTTCGTATTCAAGTATTATAGGTAAATAATATCTAACACAATATGAACGAGAAATGTCGAATTTTTATATGTACGTTTTTCTTTCTATTGTTTTGTTTTGTTCTGTTCTCTTTGTTTCAAACGCGTAACGGAAAAAAAAAAACGAAACACGCGCGCTTCGTTTGTTTGTTCCCCCTCCCCCTTTTTTTCGACGTAGGTATTTATTATTATTTCAATATACTAGTATTATATTTGACGTGATTTTGGTACAACACCCTCATGGGTGTATCGAGTAGCATATGAATTATAAAGAAAAGAAAAGAAAAGAGAAAAAAAAACATTCCAAACTTTGAACGAAAAATCTACATTTTGACGGGCAAAGTTTATCGAGCTTATTCACATAGGTATGCATGCACCGTGTATAATAATTTATCATCAAGTTTTCTTTGTTTCGTTTCGTTTGTTTTTATTTTTTTTTTCATCTATTTGATTTTTTGTATTCCAAACTCGTTACAATATTTAATTTGTATGTTCACGATTCAATTTTTTCTTTTCTCTTCTGTTTTGTTCATCACTCTGCCTTCTCCACTCGTATGTGCCGCTTATACGTATATACATACTACTTTCTACAATAATTGAATTTCACGATATTAGTTGATAAAACGTTTTTTTTATTATATTACTTGTATCGATCGATATCGATCAGAGCCCTGTGAATTTTCATCCGATATTTACGTACCACGTTCGTTGAACCAGTCTCGCGGAGATATCTTTCGTTAATATAACTATAACTTACAAGTACGACGAATAATATAACGCGTAAAACGCAATGCTGATTCCGAACGTAATTATTATCGTAGAAAACTTTATAGATAAATAGTAAATTAGGATTTTATTCTTTCTAACGCGGAAGCAAATTTCAGTTCCGATGCTTTGGATATATTCCCTTTAACTCGGGTGCACAGAGAGGAGTTAGCTTGCGCGGAACGAGCGGTCGAAACTCTTTAAGGGTTATCTGCTACAACGAAGGTGTTTTTTATTATTTAAATAAATGAAACAAATTCAATCCGTGGATAACGGCGAATAAAACTCACAGTTGTTTGTCACAAGAAAAGAAACAAAACAAGCAAACGAACAAACAAACAAAAAAGAAAGAAAGAAAAAGCAAGCTGAATTATAAAAACTCGCTTTCTTGCTTCCTTTATTCTGAGAAAACTCTTCCCAATATTCTTCTATTCATTCGTTTCACGATGTATCGTTTCACCATAAACGTACCACTTATGGAAGGATAGCGCGCGTTTGTTTTCCTTTTTCTTCAGTATTCTTCGATTTGATTTGATAAAACAAAAAAAAAACACTTATTATGGATAAACCTGACAGTTTCTTAAATTGCACTCGTATCAACTCATATCTCGTTCGTATTCATCATTAATCTCATTTTGTCCTCTCTTTTGTTTTCCCTTTAATGTTACGTTCTTCGAATGTTATAATATAGCGTTGATGGAGTCTAGTCTAGTATAGTATAGCCTTACGGTGTTATTTCCGGTAAAATAACTCCGAATGTTTGTTAACGATGAAATAACGTCTTCACTTACCGACGGCTCGCTTGTGACTGCAGGTTGATGAGCTTGCAAGTGCCTATCCCCCCCGCCCTCGCCCCCACTGCTGCTACTGATATTTATTTACTCTCAACTTTAGGAACGCCCAAAGGGACGTTCCGAAATACGCCGACTCCCACAAACGGAGCTACCCGAGCTGCGGCCCGAGACAGCCGACTGACCCGACCGAACAAACCCTACCTACATTCACGTTGTTGGCTATGTGTGTATGCTTATGATGCTAATGCATACACAGTCGTGGCGTAGCGTAGGTATCTCCAAATCGCTCTTCGTCATGGTGGTTCTTACCCGTTGGTTCGACGATCATTCATTTTTCCTGCATTTCCGGTCCCAGATCGTCCCGGTTATACATCAATTTACTAAGTTATGTTATTTATTGTTACACGAACCGATCATCATCGCCAGTTATCGAGTGTATAAATATGAGTATACCTTGAAGCTGGGAGCAGGGGAAGTTGACGCGACTGCAACTATTTTCACACGTAAAGAAGCAGAAATACATACATACATTCGCACCGCGGTTGACACATAATTTAAACGTAACATTTACCAAATAATGTTGAGTGTATCATCATCGTTATTATTATTATGTATAACCGATTTATTTTTTCGATCTGCCCGAACGTTACACAGTGATCGCGTTTCGATGTTTCAAAACTTAGGTTTTTCAGAACGCTCGTATATTTTTGGTGTGATTAGAATAACTTTTAATGCACAATTTGTATACTAGAATATGTCTATGCACTGTATGTATATACATACGCGTGTCATACGTCCATATCTGGATCTGTGATATGAACGTGCTCTGCTCTTGTCGTGGGCTAAAATATTATCGTCTAAATTCGAGATATATTCCATCATGTTCCGGTGCATGGACTGCATCATCCATCCCACTTGGTTATGCATTATAGATATCTATAGGTATATAGCCTGGGTTCATGATGTAGGTATACGTATAATACCTTGCAGTACAGCGTAACATCGATGAAAGATATTTTATTGAGAAATCGACTTCTTTCCGATAATCTCAAATCGTGCCTGACATGGGTTGGATACCTAGCTAATACGCCTTGTTATGAAAAAGGCGTTTCTTCGCGCGGTATAGGTACCTACTGGTATTCGGGTTATGGCGTTCTTCTGTCTCGTTCCGTGTTGCGTTGTTGCGGAGAGCTGCTGTTGTATAGACCGTTCCTTCTTTTTTCTTTTCCTTTCTTTTGGTTCCTTTTCTCCGCCCGTCAACGGGGAGCGCGCGAGGACCGAGGAAGGAGTGAGCGGATGGTAGAGACAGAAAGATAGAAAGAAATGAAAAAGGGTGCAGAGGAGAGTGGAGTAGACTGCAGAGTGGTGGGTTCAGAGTTAGACGGCGGTCGACACCGACACACTACCGGTCGAGTTGTTAAAACGAAGGTTTATGCCCCGCCCAAGTTCACTCGTGGACACGGACCTCGAGCGAGGCTCGAGATATACTCATGGGCGGGATATTTTAACAATCTGACGACCGTCATCAGACAGTCGAGTCTGTCGAGTCAAGTTTGCCGGCTGCCGCACGGGGACTTCATGTAGTTATATGTACGGGCGCGTCGCTCGTGCGTAATCACCATTACCTATGTACGTTTATATTAAGTACTGCAGCTACAGCTATGATGCGGATTCGCACGCGATAACCAGAGACAAAATCCTCAGTCCGTGTTCCGTTTCTCTCGATGTCATAAAAAAGGAAACCTTCGAGACCATAGTCGTCGCTCGATCCGCAGCAATTTATTCTGTATCGTATTCCCTGCGGTCGGCCTCTAGCGAATCTGAATCCGAAAACCGCGGCGGGGGGCACCAAAATGGCGCGCTTGGCATCTCCTTTTTATGCTTTTATAAGATACATTATTATACCGTGTACGCTGGACATGCCATGACGCGTGTTCAGATGTATGAAAGGATAGTTATAGATAAACGGATATATTATAGCTATATGCAAGCGATTGTTGGAAAACATTTTATCCATTTTGTTTGATTATAAACATTCGATTTAACTTATATACGCGTATCAGGTTCGGCACAAGGTAAAATGAACGCTTCGTTGAATTAGGAATAATATGTAGAAACGTTACGAGGAATTCGAATTGTTTAAAGTCTTATCTTGATTGAGGGTGACAATGCGCGAGTGCCATTAGTCGCGTCTGATTATGTAAGTATGCACATATACTTGGCATATAACGTGCATCGTACGCACACAGCATTGTGCTATATATGTATTGCGGCCATATATGGTGTATATTAATGTATACAGTACAATGAATTAAAGGCTTGCAGCCCGTGCGATGTATCAAGAATGTAAATTAGTGAACAGGCACCTATATACATATACCATACATATGGCCATTGCGCATATCTTGCAGATATGATTACCTTTTTACGCGACTTGTTTTTTCATTTCTTCGTTGCGCTAGGACTATACATACATGAATTAACGTATGAGTCTTCTTCATTCAAAATTCCATGCCGTAATCAAGCATTATTTCGATTGCAACATTACTTTTCTGATTTCTATATAATATAGTACAATCAAGTCTGATGGTTTATCGGATAACAAAGTAGAATCACAGTGGAATTACACAATTGATCTTTTCGTCTTTTCTCTTCTTTCTCCTGCCAGTTGGAATTCATTGCTCTTTGTTATTGAGAGAAAGCATACATTGAAAAGTATTCCAGCCGCATCAATGTAATTATTATGGTAGATATATTGTAGAGACCATAATATATCATATATCAGGGTTGAATTATAGAAATTAACAATTGTTAAATCTTAGAATTGTTGTGTGATTAGCATTCGACGAAAAATGGCGGTTTTGTAATAACAATCCGAAAAATCTCTAATACGTTGAAAGAAGAAAGATGGAAAAAGCCTACTACTTTGTTTCTGTCGTCAAATGTTCTTATAGACATTTTGGGACCTTTGTTGATAAACATTTCCTCGGTGAAGCGAGTTCGAGTAGAATAAATTGAACCACAAGTTATTCGAGTGTTTTGGACGAAGCTCACTTGCTTTCTCACTAACAATCGCTCAAATCGTGCGTAAATATAATTACGAACGGTATATAAAGCTTATGAATGAAATTCGGTGCAACTGTGTGAAGTATATTCCTAATGCCGGAGATCGTTACGCAAGACGATTATACCAATATTTATATGATTACAAAATATTAAGTGTACAAAAAAACAGCTCACTGCCGAAACCCGGGATTGAACCGGGGACATTTAGATCTTCAGTCTAACGCTCTCCCAACTGAGCTATTTCGGCTTATAATAGTGTTTCCCACAAACAATGTTTCGAACGACTACTGAGAGCGTTTTTATGTTAGCAATCTATTCATATTTTCTACCATCAATTAAACTTCTGCTATTTGAACCAACTGTAAAAAAAATCCCGCGGATAATATTCTCAATACCAATATTACCCGGCCTCACTTTGACAGCTGACGCGATAAACATAACCTAAAAATAAATTTTACCACCGACTACGCGAATCACAGGCGCGTTCCGAAATGTACTGCCGGTAACGTGAAATGTGAATTCTCTGGAGAAAGAGACGGAGCTAGGTCGATATAACAAGCGAAACAGAGACAGACACAAAATTCATGGCAGTTTATTTCGGAATACGCCCCCAGCTGTGAACTGTGGCTGGACTGCTGTTTCAACCTTCCAGCGGTCAACCACTTGCTTAGGTAATGAATATTAACCGAAAATACTTGTTAATTAATTCACAATCAGACATATTCGTACGATCCTATTATCATCATGAATAATAATGAATTGCGATATAATTTCCATTTTGACGTATGTTTTTACAGCGAGCTTGGTTAGAAATCCTTGAGAGTTTTAATCAGCAAACTCAAATGCATGAGAAATCAAACTTATTTATTTTTCAATATTTTATTTTCTTTTTCCAGTTCAATCGATGATAGTCCTAATAGCACTGATAAATCCAATTACAGAACATGCAGGAAGCATTTTTAGACATCAATGGCGTACCGACGCATGTAACATCCGAGGGACGTTGGGTAGAGGCTGGCATAGCTGCCGATGGTTGTAAAGATGTGGTAGTAATAATTCCAGGGAATCCTGGTCTACCAAGTTTTTACAATGGTTTTATAAAGGCCTTGAATTCAAAACTGCCAACGGAAACACCGGTTTGGATGGTCGGTCACGCGGGGCATGTTGAACCGAGCAAAACGAGCCTTAGAACTCTACCTAAATTCGAAACTAACAGACAACTGTATAATCTTGAGGGGCAGCTTAAGCACAAAGTATATTTCAAACACTCATAATGTGTACTGCTTGCTAACTCACCCATAAAAAGTATCTATACTTTCGCGCGTTAATTATTCTTATATTTATTCAGGCTGAGTTCATAAAAAAGTACGTTCCGAAAGATGCTAGAATCCATTTAGTCGCTCATTCAATTGGCAGTTGGTTGACTTTAAATCTGCTGAAAGATGAGGAGATCAGACGTCAAGTCGTCAAATGTTACTTGTTATTTCCGACAATTGAAAACATGGCCGATACTCCGAATGGAAAATTTTTTACAAGAATTGTAAGAACCTTGGCATATGTTTAATTGTGTGATAATTGAATGTTTAGTCGATCAGGTTTTAACTTAACGAACTTGTAATCCTGATTATTGCTCACTTTCTTCAGGTTACACCTCTAGCTTCGACACTGATTTTTCTCTCCTGGATATTTACGCTTCTTCCTCTGATTATTCAAATTCTATTGATCGAAATATTTGGCTTTCTCAACGGCGTACCTCGCAAGTGTAGATACTCCGTTTTGCAGCTCGTTAATCCCGAAGTTTTGAGACGAGTATTTTCTCTTGCAAAAGAGGAAATGGCTGTGGTTAGAGAACCGGATCACGATTGGATATCGCAAAATGAAAATAAACTTTGGCTTTATTACGGATCGAGGGATGGTTGGACGCCGGTTAAATATTACGAAGGATTGAGGTCCAAGCATCCCAATATTAACGCTGTCTTATGCAAAAGAGGAATACTGCACTCTTTTGTTCTACAAAGCGAAACTGAGATGGGATACATTGTAGCTGATGTTATCAATGAAAGTATTTTATAACACTTGGTTTAGGCTGTGTTTAAATATTTGAACTAAATACTCGAAGTAGAATGCGAGATGAATAATCAACGAATATCATTCCACGCTAACTCATAATAGAGTAATATTAAAATAATAATAATCTTGCACGCAGTTCATTTTCTCATTTGCTGCTCAACTACGGCGGGTTTATTTCTTTGATGAGGGTTCTACTCTCGGTTTTCTATAGTCGCTGTATTCTAGGAATTAGAATGGGGTTGGAAAGTTTGTTTAGGTAGCTAATTAAATGATAATGTAAATTTTATGAATGAATATTACTTTGTACTAAATAGATGAAAACATTAAATTGAAATACAAATTTATGCGATCAGTGGATGTGGGGGAACGAAGAAAAGACCTGAAGCATAAATTTTGGTTATCATCTTCCTAATCGTGATTTATTTCTAGCGATCAATTATTGGATGAGACTGTTCTATCATTCTTTGAAGATTTCAGTAAGATTGATATTGATGTTTTTTCGCTGTTGCGGTCCACCTTTCCCAGTCGACAAAGGCCTTTCTTCCATTTCTTCCAATGTTCTCTCTTTTGATTCAGTCAAAGGTTCGCTACTCGTTTGTGAGACCGCTGTCGCGTAAAGCTCCGATTTCGTTACACCTTCCTAGTAGAAATAATAAGAATTGAGAATGTGAATGAAAATCTGTAACAGTTTCTATTATTCAGGCGATCTCTGTAAATTGCATAGATTCATTATCCCTAAAATCTTAATTCGGATGTTCTTGATACCTTTGCCAACTGTTGATACGCCGCTATGAATTTTTGTGTTTGAGTTTTATATGAAGTATTATCCAGATGTATCAAAGGTAGATTGCGATGATCTTTGTGATATTTTCTGTAATAAATTAAAACAGTCGTGAAAATGAAGATGATTATAAATGGAATTGAAATATTTAACTGTCTTAAGTAATAGCTTAGGAAAAATTGAATGCTTTGACTGGAAATCGAAGAGCAAAACAAAAAAAAACCAAACAAACAAACAAAGTCAAATAGAGAGATAAACAGATGTCGACAAGCTTTAGTGCGCATTTGATTATGCGATATCACAATATGAAATAAAGTTAATAATATTACGCTCGGATAACATCTTCCTCGTAGAATATACTTCTTATAGGAGCCTTCGATTCAGGTCGATCAAATCGGGGCTCATCCTTAGGTGGAAAAGCTTCGTAGACATCAAACCACAGTGGTTTATCTTCTTCTTTCATGGCACCGGCCCTAAGAAGACCGGTTGTTCTGGAAATATGAGTCGAAAATGAAATTTTGGTTGACAAAATTCAGAATAATCACGACGTTCATACTCAACTGTTGAAATAATTATAACCAAAATTCGTAAAACTTCACCTTGAATGAATTGTGCCAATTCTGGTTAACCTGCTTCGTGCCATTTCTGTGTTTTATTATTACTTTTGATAATTATTTGATTTGATATTTGTGAGGTTATATTGCAGGTTATGTTACGTTATTTTGTTAAGTTAGGATTCGTTATGAGACGACATGCGCATCCGACGGATTTTAACATAACCTACAAAAATTTCAGTCACACGGCGATTTCTGTCGCACGAGCTTCTTTTCCCGCGACAACAAATTACTTTCGAAAGTACTGAAGAATCGAATACACCATAATTACGAGAGGAAAAAGTGCAATAAATGGATGAAAAGATGGCAAACATTGAAGAAGATAAGATATTGCGGATCGGTAGTGTTCTAAACGACGATACCCGACCATTGAAAGAAAGATTTCGTGCGTTATTCACATTGAAAAATATTGGAGGCTATACAGCGATCGATCAAATAAATAATTGTTTTAAAGATTCATCGGCTTTGTTGAAGCACGAATTAGCCTATTGTCTTGGCCAAATGCAAGACGTTCGTGCTCTACCTGTTCTGGAAAAGGTTCTGAGAGATAAAACGCAAGAGCCTATGGTGCGTCACGAGGCAGGTTAGTTTACCTGACATATAAAAAAAAAAAAAAAAAAAAAAAAAAAAACAGCAGAGAGGCAATAAAGGACTTCAGTTAATTTTAATTCTTCGATCTTTTCATGAAAACTATTGTTTCCCTTTAAAAGGCGAGGCTCTGGGTGCGATCGGCGACGCCTCAGTCCTACCAATACTTGAAGAATATAGCAAAGATCCTGTCATTGAAGTGGCGGAAACCTGCCAGCTGGCGCTGAGTCGTTTAAAATGGTTATCAAATTCAGAAAATCTAGGCCAGAATCTTTCTACTAATCCTTTTGCGTCCGTTGATCCTGCGCCTCCAGCTCCTATACAAGATGTTGCTGAACTCAGAAAAACGTTACTCGACGAATCCGCCTCTCTATTCGACAGATACCGAGCAATGTTTTCGTTACGTAATATGGGAACAATTGAAAGCGTGCACGCTCTTGGCGAAGGTAAGAAATAATCGTTGTCGGTCTTTGATAGCTCTGATTTTTATGATGATTTTAAACTGAGGTAGAATCGCAAGGATCACTCGTAATCTCTGCTTCAAATTATTTCAAATTATGTCTTTCGAATACTGTTGTGAGAATGAGTCTTCACTTTCGTATTTTTCAATCAACTTTCGTTTTGTGCTTTGAAATTCCAGGTTTGAAATCCGGTAGCGCGCTATTCAGACATGAGGTAGCGTTTGTACTGGGTCAATTACAGGAAGAAGTATCGGTTCCTTATCTTCGCGCTTCATTAGAAGATGTGAACGAGAATGAAATGGTAAGACACGAATGTGCCGAAGCATTGGGTTCAATTGCCAGCAAGGATTGTTTGAAAGTATTGAATAAATACATCGGCGACGACGAACGTGTTGTTCACGAAAGCTGCGTTATCGCGTTAGACATGTGTGAGTATGAAAATAGTCCTGAATTTCAATATGCAGATACCCTTGCGAAAATCTCGTCGTGAAACGTGTTCAACTTTGATAATAAAGGACGGCTTCGTCGAATCTACTTAGTTTCTCAAATTCCTCTACCAAATTCAATCAATTATCGTGTACATTCGAGTTTAATGCAAAATTTAATTGAATTATCGATAATTTTGAATAAATTGAACTATTCTTCATAATCGTGAAGTCAGTTTCTGAAAGAAATTCCAAAGTTTCGGAATAGAGATTCAATAGGTGAATTTGAGTCTATTTTTTTAAGTAAGTTGTAACACATTTCGGTTACATCCTTCTATTATTACCGTTTATTTACTTGTAAATAACGAAACAAACACAAGTATCTTGAACGCTTGAATCGTACTATTACAACAAATTTCTATCATGTTTGAAATTCTCGCAACTACGTTATGTAGTAGATGAATCCTAACCTATTGGGTTTTTTTCCCAATGGTAATCAACCGGCGATCGGTAAGTAGGGAATCATCTTCCTCGGTATCAGCAATTCATGTGAAGAGAAAGCTGTGAGCGCCGACTGCCTTACCGATTGATTTCTACTCGGAGTTTCGAGCGTATTCGCGATGTTTGAAATTTTGTGATTACGTCATTTTTCATCATTTGTTTTCGTACAATTTTCTTTCTCACAGCAGTAGTCCATAAATTGAGATATACGGTACTACATACATTTGATAAAGTTAAATTAAATGGTGTTTACTGTCTATAATCAGATCGAATAGGTATAGTTTCGCTACCGCAAAAAGTAGAAAAGGCAGCAGCTGCTCTGCGTGTACCGGAGAACGAGTGGCGGTTAATTTGAATTCAAAATATCGAGGGTTAATATGAGATGGCAAGGATTGAATCTTTCACGTAGAATGAATACTCTTCAAACTTTTTTTTCCACCTAAAATTTCCGAGAAATTCATAATCCAGCAATCCATTCTTCCGTTTCATTCCGTTTCACGTATCACCGATTCATCCATACGAGCGTTCAAACTGTAAGAGTTGAAGTGGTGAAGCAGTGAAAGTGAACCTCACTGAACTTTCGCCTTTCAGCAACTGAGCGATCGTCGATGAGTGTTAACATGGGCAATCATGAGAACAAATCGACTGACGGTGGTGACAAAATTTACTGCCTAAAGCCACGCGAAGTTCGTATCATGAGCGAGATTTGGAAATTTGTAGAAACTGACCTCGTTCATTATGGGACCCAGTTTTACTCTCTGTAATGGAATTAGAACAAGTTTCCTTCTCCCACCGATGATGCATCAATGATCAATAAGAGTGTGGCTGATGAATGTTCTCACAAAATTTCCCTAGGCTCCTACACAATCATCCGGAGTACGTGAAGTATTTTCAAGAAAAAAAACCGCACGAATTTCAGGTCGATGTTCCGGCAATGCGGACGATATTTTCGCTAACTTGTAGCACTCTTGCTGCTCTTTTTGTTGAATATTCCCATAAACCGCAGCCACGCGAGAATCTATTAGGATACGTTGCAATGGTCCACAAAGATATGAACCTGACCCAGAAAGACATGGAAGTTAGTGTCCGCAGCATATTTTGATGCTAGAGTTACTTTTTATCTATACCCAATTGAAAACTCAAAATCAAACCCATGTATACGGTTTGAGAAAACATCCTTCAAATTTCCGTTTTTCTAAACCGCTTTGATTCTCCGCTGAACGATTTACCAGAACTTTATGATGGACATGTTGGAGATGCTGATGCAACATTTTCCTGAACTCATGACGGCCGAGTGCTGTTTAGCGTATATAAGATACGCATTATCCCTAACATCGCGGCTACATATATTGATGAAGAAACAGCGCGAACTAGCCACGCTGAATAAAGGATTCAGGGAAATGCCAGAGGTAATAACGGTTGAAAAAATCTATCTTTCAAAACTGTAATGGCCTGCTGTTAAAAATCTGCAGAAAAATCAAATTTTCCAATGCTTCCGCTCGTCGAATTGCACTTGGCTACCGTGCCACCATCAGAATCTTATTCACGGTCGTCCCGCGGAATATTGGGCACAAAAGAAACGTCATTGGATACTTCAACGCGCGGTATGGGCTACAGCCCAGGGAGGAGAGAAGAACCGTGATTCATCTGTCGAGGACATTATATCGAAGAGCAGCGTCACGAACGTTTCGGCGATGTCTGTAATCGAGGATAGCACTTCTAGTCAGTTGGGATGAAGAATTCGATCGAGTTTTACCATACTAAATACGTTTTTACACCAACAGCCGAAGAAGACCGCGGCGAAAGAGCGATCAGAAATAAGTCAGTTCTCAGGAAGAGGCAATTTCGTAAGCTGAAAGAGCCCTCTACTCTCTCGAATGACGATGTCACTGATGTTGACGCGGGAATTATCCTGAAATCTAGTGATGTATGATGCCTTCCGTTTTCCATATTCGAGGAGTGGTTGTAGTACTGAATAATATGAGCGAGTGTTAAAAATAAACAGAAAGTTTGTGATTTCAAATAGCTTCTCAACGGAGATAGGCGACCTATAAGATCTCGAGTACGGAAGTCTCTGGCGGCGGACCACTCCACGAATTCAGCAAACCGCGGTCAGAATCTGATTGGCAGAAATTATTACTTCTGATTGTGGTTTATTCGCACTGTCTGTGTATGCGAGGGTCACGCAAACTACGAAGTTTAAAGAACTTTGACGTCTGTGTAGATGAGTATCGCCCGAATGAAGTTAATCGTGGTAGATATCAGCTCGTCTCGATGGCCACATCTACAGCGAGAGAGAGGAGACGAAAAAATTCACAAGAAGCAGCCAGTTCCAAAGTCGGAGCGTATCCTGTAGGTTGATAGTTTTGCGAGGATTTTGACGATGTGTCGTTCACGGATTAGATAACTTGCAGCGTACGGCAACACGCACATTAACTATCGTCGCGATTGGTACCGGGAGAAACGCAGACGATTCTTCTTCACCGGATGAAGCTGAGGAGAGAGATTTTGGATCGCGTTTATTGAAATCACGGAATGTGGCTAATTGTGAAACGAGAGAACGTGGAACATCCATCAGGTCAGCGTCCTCAACGAGTCTATACGTATATGATCGTGGCTGTAGTTCCCCCATTTTGGAATCATTTCCTATTTCGTATAATTGTTTCTCTCGTCCAAGAGGGAATTGCAGTCGCGGATTAAACGGTAGGGGTTCTTTCTTTTTCCATGTTTCAGTAACGTGCCGAATCATTTTAATGTGACGGGCGGATACACATCAACGGGAGCAACCAAGGTATGTGCAATTTTGACCCTGGGCGATTTTTTCAAGTATTTCGCTACGGCGACGATAACATTACTGTCATACGTCTATTTCTTAGCGGTCCTACGTTGACGAAAGACCTCGAACAACTTTTTCGGTTAAAAATGATCCCCCCGCTAGTACCATCGGCTCAGGTACAGCTACGGTAAGTGAATGGAATATTATGTACGGATTACACTTGCAGTGAGAAATGTTGGAAATTTTGTTAAGGCAACGAATGCATCAATTTTCCTCGATTGTATCTTACACTGTAGAGTCGGAATATAAAGACTAACAAGCGAGTTTCGATATCGAATGCCCACTGGATTACGCCTGAAGAATCTGATAGATGACAACATCGGATGAAATAATTAGCACACGCTGCAAACCGTTGTCACAGATATATTTGTTCATTGTAACTGAGCACATTCAATTGGATCATGATCGTTAAATGTTCAAATAAACATCTCGAGACTAGGTTCTGGTTGTCGGCAACTTTCACAATCTTTTCCTTCTATCTTTGTAGCTTATCTCATTAACAGACAATCCAATCGTACATCAAGCAGACAGACTTCAGGTATCTGAATACATTTTACTCAAATAACGATGGGATGAACACTACCCATTTGTACGACTTTATTTTCTGTTTGCAACGATGAAGTAAGAACTGGATTCGTCTGCTTTTCATCTTCCGACCCTCATTGTCTATTGCTCGAGGGCCCGATTGGGACTGTATGGTTATGGAAATGGAAATGGAAATGGGGCTAGTTCGCTATTTTCTATATTATTGCGCTGACTATTGCTTGAAGATATTGACACCGTGTTTAGGTACATTGATCATGACGACAAAAGATAGTGGATTAATTTTGCCACAGTCAATTTTAGGAGACGCTTCTAATTTCGGATTTGACTCGGTACGTCCGTGCAGTATATCTTGGATTTCAAGGAATGATTTCCCTTTGGTTTCGGGTACGTAGAAAAATGTGAACACCATGAGAATGGTGGTACCGAAAGCGAATCCATAGAACGCAACATGGACACCGTAAGCATTTGATATGATCGGATAAAATTGCGACACGACCATTGCGGCCATGGCAAGGTATAAAGTACTGATCGTTGTGGCATAGGCTTTCACGTTACATGAAAATATTTCGGAAATGACAGTCATTGGTAGTACGCCCAAGCCTACCGTGTAGCTGCACATATACCCAACTATCGATGTTACAGGTAGCCAAGAAATTCCGGACACGTCATTTCCCACGGCTTTTAAATGGAAATATACAGCTTCACCTGTATCATGAAGAAACATAATATTAGATTCATATTCGTTCACCATGACGAAACTCATTTACGCTGCGAGCATACCTATGAGAAATAATATGCTAAAAAACATTGATATCATTAGCAGTGTTCTCCGGCCTGCCTTGTAACTCAGAAAAACCGCCAAAATTGAGGCAATGAGTTGAACCACTCCGATTATGATGACGGAAAGGCTGGAGCTCATACCGGATGTGACTTCGTTGAATATGATTGTGGTGTAAGCCAGGATTGCAGTATTGCCAGAAATTTGCTGCGCCGTCAGTAGGCCAATGACGATGAGTAGCGCCTATGAAAATCAAGAAAAATTTAAAAGATTTTTCTCTCGGTTTAAATCACCGTAGATTCTGTGTTAACTGCTCTGATTGAGTATCTCTGGAAAATTAGAGCGCGTGGTTCACGGTGATAAAAATAAATAACATTCATTCACAGCCAACGATACGACGCGTGTAACGGAGCCCCGTCACCAAGCGCGCGCGTGGCAGACTGACAATGAGAGCCGAACAGTTATATTTCCACGGCATACTGTATACAGAATCTGGATAAATCGAACCTTTCGGTTCCCTTTGTCGGTGAAAAGCTCCCTCAAAGTTCCGAGATTCTTAAGATCGAATTCCACCGTTTCCTTCACTCTCTTCATCTCTTCGCTGATGTTTTTCGTCCCCCTTAACCATTCGAGGCTCTGCCTGGCTCTCTCTGGTTGATCGGTCATAATGTAATAATGAGGCGTATCTGGCATCCATGCAAAGGTTGAAACATGAAGAATTGGAATTAGAGCCCCTAATACTGCAAGCACAGCCCTGCTAACCCAGGGCCCGACACAATAAGGCAGCAGAAGTCCGATATTTATCATAACGTTCATCAGCATACTGAGACTGCCGCGTATTCTGTCCTCCGCAATCTCGCCCAGGTACATTGGTACTATCACGAAAATTGCTCCTCCAGCCATTCCGCAGATGAGCCTTATGAAGAAAGTGATGCGTGATACATGGTTCCTGATTACGATTCCCAAATGCAGCAGCTTTACGTGGAATATCGAATTCAACGGCAAACCTACCTGCCCATGTAGTACCACCAGTAGTTTTGAGCAAAGGCAATAAGGATGCAGGATAATAAAAACGGTATCGACGTTAACAGCATCGATGCCTTTCTACCCCATCTGTCAACCACTGCAACACTGATGAGCGGTCCAGAGAAACTTCCGAATATCATAAGACTCACGATCCATGTGCTTTGACTAAGTGTCACCGGGACGGTATTATCTTCTAGTAATATTGGCAACGAAGGCGATGCCCATCCGATATGGAATCCAAACGCCGCGAGTAATATTGTTCCTGAAAATCGTAAAGAGGATAACCAACGCGAGATGGAATAGAGTCGATTTATCGATGCACGGTGTTGCCGTAAGAGAACATCTTCTCAAAGTAAGGAGAAGCACATTCGTCTCATTCGAATTTTGTTCTGCGGTTTCTTCCCTGCGGCATTTTGAATCGGTAAATCCGAATCTGAACTCGCAATTTCAGACTTCACACTGGTTCTTAGATTGAATCAATATGGTGGCTAATCGTTCAGAAAATTTGTGATTTACATAAAATCTGTTGTAGCCCAAAATTTCAATTTGCCAGGTCGGGTGAGTTTGAAATTTTTGAATTTCAACGCCAGATTTGAATTCAGCTACCCGATCAGTGCCTGAGGGACGGCAGTTCTTTGGCATCATCGATAAAAAATATCAAATGTCAAATTACCGGTCAAGGCTGCGAACATCTGCGGATCAGTTCTCGTCTTTTTCCCACATTCTTCTTCCATTATGTCACTGTCTATAGAGTTAGGGATGTAAGATTGAACTATGAAACACAATATGTCGATGAGCGTATTTTGCCTGATAGGTATTTGCGTTTCAAGTCCAATTCATCCTCGGTTTTATCGAACTTCGTATACCAAGTTGGTCACTTCTCGCAACTTTTGCCCTAGTGGATAGAAATGCAACATATTATGGCAAATGCAAAGATTCTCAACTTAGATAGGTGCCTAAATATCCGGCGGATAACTCTGTACAATCGCCCTGTGAAAGGTTTGATTGGGAATATCAATTGTTCGTACGCTACTTCGTCAATTGCAACAATTGCCTGAAAAATATGCCTCGATGTTGCACTGTGCAATGAATTTTAGAGATCGCTGGTTGCGGGAATCGACCAATCATGGCACGAGACCATATATTCAAACGCGCAATAGTTCTTGTCCAACTAGAAGTACGGCGATTTTGATTTGAAGAATCTGAGTATGTACAGCGTAGTTCAAGTTGATGGCAAGTGAGCGGATATGATATCAGTTGCAATGGATGAGATCAGTCCAATGTATATTGTTATATGTGTAACTATATCTGAGGAGTAATTATTCTTGACCGTGATAAAATCAGGAGAATGAAGATTCACGAGTGCTACGATCATATTTTTCGCTGAAGCGTGTTTTCATTGATGAGATTTCGGCCAGAGCACCGTGGGCCGTCCTTATAGTTGTACACAAGATTCAGAAATATTGAATGCCTCAACTGAAATTCTGTTTCAGTTGAAATATGCTTATTTTAGTCGTTTTCCGAAATAATGTTTTACGTAACTTGCAAATTTTCGAATAGACAATACTTCCGAGGCCTGTGACGAAATGAGATGATTTTTTATTCGAAATTCGAGGGATCTCGTAGGTTGTGAAAAACTCAAACTTCAACCAGATCGGTATCAAATTTCCAGAGATATTAATGGTCGTGTGAAAAAATTAGAAATTTTTTTTTAAATGTCGTTTTAAAATAAATCTAGTCCACTTTTCAGCTTGTGTCGAATCCGCTAGACCAGTGCTCCAAAAATTCTAGTAAGTGGTCATAAAGTTCAGTCAAAAACCAACATTTCCAACATACCAACATACGCTTTCGCGTTACGACCCTTGAATTCCCAATTAGGTACATCTACGAGCGTGAAGAAGTCTTGACTACTGAAAGCTAAAAACTTTTCTCCTCCATATTCTATAGTATCGAATTAGCAAGAGAATTCACGATGGTAAAGGTATTGTT
Organism: Phymatocera aterrima; assembly: GCA_963170745.1. Taxonomy (NCBI): domain Eukaryota; kingdom Metazoa; phylum Arthropoda; class Insecta; order Hymenoptera; family Tenthredinidae; genus Phymatocera; species Phymatocera aterrima. Next base: position 9,412,538 of record OY720663.1, read on the forward strand.
CACTCAACACAACGTATATAATTTCGAAAACTGTTCGGCTCGAAGTCATTTGCGCCGTTTTTGGTACACCTACTCTTGGGAATCTATTATTCCTCTGCCATTATGACATTCTAGCTGATGTCGATATAATTGTACACTGAGAGAAGAGTTCATTTGTAGCTATTGAAGGTAATGTTGGTCATGGATGACCGGATGTTTCATTGCAAGAACAAAACGCTCGTTAACTGTAACTAATTTTATTTGGCACAAGAAAATATTCCGCCACCTCCAATGTTACCTTCATTAACTACAAATTAACTCTTTTGCGATTAGTGTATAATATTGATCGTGGTGCTCTTACGTTCAGCTGAATATAATATTGTATTTTTTGATATCCATCGGTGAAGGAAATCATTTTTATACATTCTTGGGAAAATAATTCAGTTATATTGATTTTCAGAGATCGAATAAGCAAAGCATCGCTGATTTTATTCATTGAAATATTATCGAGTAGAATATTTACTCACTTTTGAATAATTTTTCTTATTCATCGTTATCTACGCCTAGAAGACTATGAGTGTATTTAGTTTCAATATTTACAAAACCAGTATTTTCCAAATCCAGAATGATTCTCCACTGTGGTATGGAAGAAAAATTCGTTCAGCTGCAGTATGTGACATGAAAGCTGACGATCGAACGACTGAGTATCGTGGTTCGAAGCACTGGAGATAATACGAGGTGACTGAGTGCAATAGTTACCTCTAAGAAGCCCAAGTTGGAATTTCTGACATCATTCACATTTCTGAATTGTTCATGCCTTTGTTGTTCAAATTTGCCGACACCAATTAGTTTCGATTTTACAATTACCGGAGCCTCATAGTTATCAGTTAGACTCAACGAAGCCTCGAAATTCTCTAAACCTTTATATGAGCATTAAAATCCAAGGTTCTTCAAGAAGCTGAACTAATGTCAACGTTTCATTTTCAATTCAAAATGAGTGTATATCAAGTGAGACTCGCAATATTCTCGACGATCAATTGTGTAAAAGGTCATCTTGTGAACGGTAAGAAAACATCTCAATATGATTTTTGTTAGGCTATTCAACTACGTTTTATGAGATTCAAAAGAATTATTTCTCAGCCAACCAAAATGTATTTTCGTCAATCGAGATTACTCATACGTTATACACATACCGCCGGCATACGAAGACCCCCGCATTTTTCAGCTATTCAATTAGTTGATATAGGTATGTGCACTATGAGGTTGAAGTCAAAAGAGAACCTCGAGGACCAATTATGGTCTGACATAAGCTGAAAATTGCAACTGAAGTCTTCGAGAGTTAAATGATTCCTGATCCCAAGTCTCATTAGAACCTCAAACGAGCGGAATAGGACGTAAGCGCACAGTCTCGAGCTTCAAATAAGTTCTACTTCACTTAGCTTTTCCCCATCTAAAGAAACTCATACAGACTTCGAAAACCTTGAAACATTTTCGTGGTTCGAATGTGGTTCGAAATTTTGACCCTGGTGCGTCAGTTTCTACATCAAGAAGCTTCCAAAGCATGTTTTCACGTAGTTGGAAAAACAATGAAAGGATAATAACTTATGCTTCCGTTAGAATACGATCATTTTGCAGTTCTTACTTCGAACATACCTATACTGACGATCTTCTCTATCGGTACGAAGTATAACTATCACGCTGGATACAAAATATAAAGATCGCGGTGATTACGAGCGGTGGAACCTTAACGCCCTACTTTCTATGCATAAACGGATCCCAATGTGTGAAGAAAATTACGCGATTTAACAAACGGACTTTCCGGTTGTATTAAAAAATACACGTAACACATTATACGCATAATACATGTTTAATATTGAATATGGATGATGAATGGTATGTAACATACATACATACAGATCACAACCTAATTGCGAATACGGAACACGTCACATTTTACTACCCACTCGAGTGTTATATTTTTACGAAGTTTTTGCTTAACGATATCACTAGAACTATTGAATGATGACTAAATCGGCGGTTGTTGTTTCCGACTTTCGTTCATGAATAAAGTGAAAGAATCCTGTCTGAGGAGGGCCTAAACCGGGGTCGAAACGTCACAAGAAAAAATCATTTCATCACTGACCTATTGCCAAGAACAAGCTCACATATGCTACAAAATGTCAGGTACAAAGAACTCATTATTAGTTGGCGCTGAGAAATGAGAACGCGTATGCTGTGCTCTGCACCCACAACGTATAAAATTTTATTTAAATTCGTGACGCCTCGATATTGGTAACTTGGAATCTGTGGAGCCCCGCAATTCGTCCTGAATATCGCGAAAAGACTTTTGCTTCGTCTCGGAAAGGAGAAAGTAGATACGCAATGCCAGAGCAAGAGCACCCGCGGCAAATACATAGAAGGAAACGTGAATCCCGTAGGCATCGGCGATAACTTGATATAGTTTTGTGGTAATCATGGCACTGCCTGCAGATATCCAAATGGCGTACGTCATGCCGGCAGCCTTCAAGTTGCATGGAAGTATCTCCGAGAATACGACGAATGGAATACATCCCAGTATTCGTCGAGTTATCCGGCTTCATGCACGACCATCAACTGGATTTGTATGAAAATATGTATGAGTAGACCGTAATGCTTGCGATACGGCATCCGTGTCGTTTTGGGCATTAAAAATCTTTAATTGCATCGATGAAAACGACAGTAGACGTAATCGAGATTGCATTTATCTATCAAAGAACGAGTGTAAGTATGATGATCATGATTATCGCGTGTGATAGGACCTTACATTATATACGGTTTTCGTCAATTTAACAGAAATATTCGCCAATTCTGTGATTTTTCCGTTTTATCAATTCTTGTGTCTTGTAATCTGGAATTTCCTACTCTTATCAGGAGAGAAATCTAATCCAAAAAGTTTCGAAAATGGTCGAAAATATCAACATCTTTCAAAAAAACATGAGACATCATTTTTCTCAGTGACTTAATTTTTCTTTCTTAATACCGGATATATTCTGGGTGGTCAAGTGGAGTATTCATTCATCATCCACTGATCCCAAAAATGGCGACGGCAATTCCCGAAATGCAAGCATTTCTTTCCGTGAATGTATTCGAGATAATTGCCAAAAAGTTATTCGAAGGTCGCACAGGATACAATACGATGATAATTCATAAACTTTATGCATGGAAGATCTTTGCAACTTAAATTATTGCAACAGCTTAGTATCATTAGCATCTCAATGCGCGACACGAAACGGCACATTCCAAGATAAGCAAAGGCTCAATTCGCACACGGATAACAAGACACCGTGGCAATTTTACGATTATAAGGCTCAAGCTTGATATTTATACGTCTTTATTGCCACTACCAAATGATCACAGATATCTCAAGATTCACAACACGCTCCACTTGATCCAGGGTTTCATATTCGGTGTACTCACATGATCTGACTGTATTGAGGTAACAATCCATATAACGATGCTAAAACATTCATCAGGTTGTCTGGTTAACTTGTATAAAAATATGTGTGAACGTGCTTGGTACTTTTGATACGGTGTTTGCTCAATGTTCTACCTTAACAATCACCAATCGTAATCACAAAGACGATGGTAGACATATGATTGGAATGACATTCAGCTATCGGGGTACAAGGACAAGTACGATTACCTTCGGAGGGTGCTATACCTATATTCATATTGACGCCAATGGCCGAGAAAACCAACCTAGCCCGTGGTCATTTCACTCATTTCGACTGATATCTAAGCCTACGCATCATTAATGCGAAAAAACGTTCTGTAGCGCACTTCCGCATTCAACGGGGAATATTTATATTTTAGAACTTCTTCATTCAATGCAATATTAACGACAAAAACCTTACACAGCGTGATTATTGAAAATTAGTGACTTCAAACAGCCGTTTACTCCCAAAATAATCTCGCCGCGATTTTCAATATTCATCATTTTCTTTATTCGGTATACAGTTGGCTATCAAAACGAAAACTGCCGCAATTAGCTAGAGTCGACTGCGAGAGGGAGGGAGGATGGGCAGGGGATTCGCATGCACTTTCGCACACGATCAATATGACTGGTACTAAAAATATTTTTCATTGTTCAATTCGATTTTTTCAATAATTGTAACCCAGATTCCGGATGGATATTCAAATGACTCGATATGATGACGTTTGTAAATCTATTATCAAACTTACTGTAACACAGAGATCACGAAGTGAATCGTCAAGGTTAATTATCCTAATCCTATATTGAAAAATCGTTCAAACAAAATGGCAGAAAAAGAGACGAAACTAAATGGTACAAAATATGAAAGTGAAATGACGGTGAACATTCGGAATCGAATGGGCGAAATGATGTTCAAAAATATTGCCGATTACCATTGTCAGAATCGAAACGGTCCACGCTACTCAATCTTATCAATTTAGGTCTTTCAATGAATCAATCATAATGTTATGTGATGATACGTAACGACGAAGTTAATCGATAACCTATTATAAATGGCATCAAAATATAAAAAATCACGGAAGAACAGCATTTTGTTGATGAAGCCAACTACATGTTAACTCGAAGAACCATACGCACAAGACTTAATATGGAATTTGTCTAATTTTTATAAATATTAATATCAAACATTATAAATATAATACAATATTATAAATATTAATACAATATTAATATCAAACGCGGAGTTGTGGTTGGTCGAGGGATTCACACATTGTGTATGAAATAGTAGCCAAGAAAGTAATACGAAAGTCACACATAATGAAAACTTCAAAGAGACTTAACTATAAGTACTAATGACGCAGTTATAATTACGGAAACTGAGCGGAATGTGAAAGTAACTAGTCAGATCGAACTGATGTCAAATACTGGACACAGAGTAGTTTGACAACCCAAGTCCAATAATCATGAGAAAATGTTATGCAGTTAGTTACAATGGTGTAGTCCGAACCTAGGATGGAGAATCCGATTGAAATCGTTTGATCACCGATGCCGGTAACTTTGAATTTGTTGCGACCCGTAATTCGCTTTGAATGACACTCATGGACTTCTGCTTCGTCTCGGGTAGAAAGAAATAGACACAGAATGCCAGAACAAGAGAACATCCAGCGAATATATAGAAGGAAACGTGGATCCCGTAGGCATCGGTGATAACTTGATAAAATTTTGTAACAGCCATGCTACTGATTGCCATTGTGATAATAGCATACATCATGGCGACAGCCTTTAAATTGCATGGCAGTATCTCCGAAAGAACGACAAATGGAACACATCCCAAGCCAAGAGAGTAGGAAACGAAAAAACCGATTATAGCGGTCATTGGAAGCCAGGAGATCGAACCAACGTCAGCCCCGATGGCTTGTAATTGGAAGTACAGAGCCTCCGCTGTAAGTAAAAAATGAGTGAAAAATTGTGCCAAATTATTTCAGCGGACTCTTGCAGAGCTCCAATCGACAGAGTTTCCTGTGCGAGACAGTCAATTGTCAAACTGCACAACGAAATTTGCAGTATTTTCATGTGGAGGCAATCTCGTCATACCTAGAAGAAATATGATCGAGCCGCTGGTGGATAACAGCAGCAAGGATCGTCGTCCGGTAGAGTCCACGATGAATACACTGAGCGCACCGCTGAGAAATTGAACCACCCCAGCAATGATAACGGAGATACTCGAACTCAGCTCGGACCCGGACGTTTCGAATATGAGTCCAGTGTAGGCAAGAATCGCATTGATACCACTTAATTGTGGTCCCACCATCAATATGGTCGTGATTACCAGAGCCTGTACGAGACAGTACAGAACATACGGTGAATATCATGATTCAAGTAACCATTCGGATTGTAAAATGTTCATGCGATGCCTTGCAAGCACGAGATATCGTCATTTGTGCCTCGGGCTATCCGCATAACGTATGACGCGTTGACTACACTTTGCTTATCATTTCACAAACCTTACGATTTCCCGGTGTCATAATTAGGTGTTTTAAGGTCCCAGTCTCTTCGTTTCGAATATGTTCCTCGATCTTCTTCAGTTCCTCCTCCACGTCACCAGTTCCTCTGAGCCAAGCTAAATTTTTCTGCGCATCTGCAACTCTATTCTTCATCAGTAGAAAATAAGGCGATTCTGGGAGCCAAACGGAGCAGACTGCAAAAATAATAGGGAATACAAGTCCTACGCTAGCAAAGGACACGCGATCTGTCCAGGGCCCAACACAATAGGCCAATAAAATACCAAGGCTTGCCATCTGGTTGTAAAGTACACCAAGCGCACCCCGGATTCTGTCATTGGCAATCTCTCCCAAATACATCAATACAACCGGCATCGCTCCACCCAGACCAACACCAGCTATGAATCTGAAAAGAGAAAATCAGAAATTGTTTTTGTTGCTATGACGAGTATGTATAAAACACAGGCTATCAAAAGATTATTGGCGCTTGTGATATTGAATATAGGTACCTTGCGATGATTAACCACCAGTACTTCTGAGCTACCATAATGAGTATGCAGGTAACAGTAAGGGGGACTGTTGTCAAACGAAGCGAAAGTTTTCTACCCCAATTGTTGGCGGTGTAAACGGTGAGCAACGTACCAAACGCCACTGCGACAGAATAAATACTCGCAATCCAGGCACCTTGTTCCGATGAAATGGGAATGTCCGAGTCATCCGCCTGGAGTTTGACCAAGGACGGCGATGCCCAGCCATTGTGAAATCCTCCGATCAGTGCAGGAATACATGCTGGGACCCACTTATGGTTACCACGTCTAATAAATACAGACAAGGTCTATTTTCCTACAATCTTCTCACCTATCGACGCGGCGATTACTTGTGTCTTGATACTGGATTTTTCCATGATTGTGATCTGCCAAACTAGCGTCGTATCCGACTGTAGATCTCATTATATGCATGCCGAAAGCCTCAACCAATAGCACAAGATAGGCGCATTCGTAGCCCTGATAAGAAGAGAATACAATCTGGGAGGAATGATAACGGATTTCACAAGGTACCAGGATTATTCAAGATAACTCTCAGCTTTTACAACGCCAATTCCAGGTTCTTTAAGTGAATATATTCGAGACGAAACGCTGCACTAGAAATTTCCACCCTCTCACATCAGTTCGACTTCTGCTGCATAATTCGTGGATGTCAGTTTCAGAGATTTATGTATATCTTCTTCGGAATTGTAGTACCATTTCTTCCCAAAGTGCGGGGTCCCTCAAGTTTTATCATTCCCATTACTCGTTCATTTATTGGACGAAGATAAAGATTACGAAGCCAGGTCTATCTCACACTAAAATACAAACACCACGTTTCTGCTGAAACGTTCTGGCCCCTAGCTTACCAGGTACTGTGTGCTTTCTCCCCGGCAGCTTAGTCCAGTTCCCGGCGTTTCGTCGGTCTAGAGACAGCGAACAGCATAACGCTGAAGTTCGAGGCGGTTCGCGTACTTCTTCTTCATCGTGGACATGATATAACGGAATTTAAATCGTTGAAACTTTTGTCCCCATTTCCGGAATAGCTTAGCTTAACTCCTGTCGGACTCTGATCTACCAGACAGCTCGAGTGAATCTCTTTGTGCGAAATATACAGCTACGAAGTCTAATGATACGCAACGTGATTCGCGAACGTGATACGTATCAGAACTCGTCCGCGTCATTCATTCTCTGATGAAAAGGGAAAACCATGCAGGGGGACAGAACTGCCAACTAACAACAACGATTCATAATTCTATGTATATACATAAATACATCTAAACGATAGTTTTGTTTGCAAAACCGTCAGTTTTATAGTTGTTACACTGAAAATATAAATTTGACATTTTTTTTCCGTGTATGCCGCGAATTATCTTCGATTTTTTCCGTCTCGCTATGTAGACGAAATCAGAATAATTTATTCTAGGATGTGAGCATGAAAAGCTTTCATTGGAGCCCTATGCCGATGAAATCGGTGTCTGGAGTGCTGAGATATGATTAATTGCAGATTTCTAACACCCCGTTTCATCGTGATAATTACATGTGATACGAGAGAATGGTAAAATATTTCATTTATTTACATTTTCCATAAACTGATGAAGTGCAACAAAATTGTCTGTATTTGAGAGCAATCAAATCTATTCGTTCAGGAATCGTGCGAGTCCGAGACTTTGAGATTATGAAAAAGCTTTGAAGCTACGAAATATCTAATCAATCCGTGATGATTGGGAGCGTCGTTTCTATATTTCTATAACTTGAGGACATTTAATTTATTTATCCGTGGCTTGTCGGCGGCTACTATTTCTAGACTTGATGTCCGTTTTTCCTCATTATCGCAGTTGATGAATAGCCACCCAGCAAGTTATGTCTCACGATTCCAAGTACGGTAGACCTATCCTAGACTCTTCCCATGGAACGCATTTCCGTAATTCTCTTAATATGAAAATATCATTCTGCTCGTTAACGCCGCTGTACTTGATATCCTCCAGGTTATAGGATTTTTCGCACAACCAATTTTGTGACCCGATCCTTGTGAGAGCAGGAGTAGATGTGCACCAAACACTCTCAATACTGTACTTGTATCTATCATTGTGTATATCTGACAAATCTGCAGTTCAGATTGTAAAAACGACATTGGGCATGGCTGAAGTAACATGTTTAATTTTCGGCGTATCAAATAGGGTGGACTCATTTGCTACGAGTTATCGACACAGCAGATCTTCAACAGACTCAAGGATAACGGAGATTGTGAGGTTCTCCCACATATTTCTCCATTTTTGGCTCCGTCCTAGCGTGGTTTGGAAACGGCTGAACTTTTTAGAAGCTATTCGGGATATCTTGCTAGGATATAGGCATTAAAAAAAAAATGAAGGCTCACAGATCAAGAGAGCATGTTAACCTGAAAATAACATAGGGCAGGTCGAGGCGGCATAAGAAATTGGTCTATGAAGGGTTACTGAATTGATAAATATTTCGTATTTGTCATGGTGCAGGAGCACTGAAATTGAAATGATGACTTTGTCTCGTAAGTTGTCCTTTTGCTTGTCTACTAAAAGCGTTTCGCATGATAGATTAGAATAAAGAATTGACTAACGAAGTACGGAGTCCCTAAAATGCTGGAAACGAACAAATCGATTGGAAATAAGGAAAACCATCTTGAAAAACAGAGTGGTAGAAAACGAGAAATAAAAAAAACATGGGCTACCGTTATTCATTCATCTTCCAACACCCGGATCGCATACTAAACTCGATGAGAAAATCTGTAAAAATACCCACCAATGTTCAGAATAAAAATTTGCATGTTTATTGGAGGAGATATAAAATAAAAATCTGAATTCAGACTCTCACTTCAGATATCCTGAACTTATTTCGATGTCAGCGAGAAAAATTCTCAGTCAGAATTGTATAATTGATATAGCATGGTTACCGTGAAATTAGCACATATGTCATCGACGTAACTGAACATACTTTGGGATCAGATATTTTTGTGCTGACATGAAATTGATATTAGATAGTTGAGGTACATTTTCTAGCTGTTGCAAACGATCGTTGACAGTAGGTCGTTACAAAACTGGATGGTACATTTTATTTCACAACTTCAGTAGGCCCTTTCTCTGAAAGATGGTTTTGATTTTTGGTCAATTACTTCTCACCTGCCGGCATGTTGTATTCACACAAAACAATCGAGACTATGAAACGAGAACAACTATGGACTTGACTGAGGTGCATTTCGCAACCACAACGTGGCCAACCCCATTAGAATCTGTTTTCCGTCGATATTGGTAGCTTTGATTTTGTCGAGCCCCGCAATTCGTCCTGAATATCAGTGAAGGACTTCTGTTTCGTCTCAGGAAGGATGAAGTAAACAACCATTGCCAGCACGAAACAGCACGCAGCGAAAACATAGAAAGAAACATGGATTCCGTAGGCATCGGCAATAACTTGATAAAGTTTCGTGATTGCCATGCCGACGAATGCAATTACGAAAACGGCATACGTCATCGCGACAGCCTTCAAGTTGCAAGGAAGTATCTCTGAGAGCACGACGAATGGAACACATCCCAAACCGAGAGAGAAAAAGATTATATAACCAACTATCGCGGTCGTCGGAAGCCAACTGATTGAACTCACGTCAGTTCCGAAATCTTGTAACTGGAAATACAGAGCCTCCACTGTAAAACGAAATCAACCAGTTTTATGGTCGTATTATTTCTGCAGGCTGCCGCAGAGGATGAATTTATAGAATTTCTCAGGGCTTGATAGTTTTGAAACTACGGAAAAACTTGCAGGAATCTCACCGGGTAACAATATCGCTTACATAAAAGGAATATGATCGATCCACCGAAGGACAACAGCAGCAAGGGTCTTCGTCCAGCCAAATCCACGATGAATACGCTCATCACTCCGCTGACTACTTGAACAATTCCGATAACAGCAACGGAGATACTTGGACTCAGCTGAGCCCCGGACGCTTCGAATATGAGCCCAGTGTAGGCGAGAATCGCATTGATTCCACTCAATTGAGGTGCCAGCATGGTTATAGTGACGATCATTAGAGCCTGTATGAGGTAATTAATATCATTTTACAAATAACGTGAGTCGAGTAGCCATTCATTAAAGAAACTGTAACGTTTCACGCCTCGTAGCACGGGGCTGTCGTGATTTGCATCTCCATCTATCGTTTTAACGCGCGGTACAAGTACTGGGATACGACATTTTCTATTTAGGCGAATCTTCGAATCATTATATCCATTATACTCCGTTTGTCGATTCCACCCACCTTGCGATTTCCTGGTGCCATGATCAGCTCTCTCAAAGTTCCCGTCTCTTCGTCTTCAATACTTTTCTCGACCTTCCTCAGTTCTTCTTTCACTTCATCAGTTCCTCTGAGCCGAATCAAACTTTTTTCTGCATCTTCCGTTCTATTTTTCATCACAAGGTAGTAGGGCGATTCTGGCATCCAGACGAAGGATACAGCGAAGATGATAGGTACAGCAAGTCCGACACCAGCGAGCGCCATGCGACTAGTCCACGGCCCGATGCAGTAGGCCAGTAAAACACCAATGTTTGCCATCAGATTGTAAAGTACACCCAGAGCACCTCTGATTCTGTCACCGGCGATTTCCCCCAAATACATCAGTAAAATCGGTACCGATCCTCCAAAACTAAGACCCGCTGAAAATCTGAAGTTGAAGAGTCAGCAGTGGTCGTTCAGAGTTTTACGGCAGCCGAATGATTTCTACCGCGTGATTCCGGTCTCGTATAATGAATTTGACAGAAGTCTAAACCACTAAGGATGGGTCTGTATGAAACATGAAGCAACAACTTATCACCGACACAACTGAGTCTTTCTGGTTCATGAACTTGAAGGATCGACTCTTTTCAAAATATCTCTTTGGAAAATATTGATACAGAAATGCAAAGTGCTAGAAATATTGCAATTCATATACCTACCTAGCGACAATTAGCCACCAGTAATTCTGAGCCACAGCAATGAGGACACAAGCAACGGCGAAGGGAACCGCTGTTAGCAGAAGTGTCAGTTTCCGGCCCCATTTATTGGCGGTAATACCAGTGAGGAGCCCACCAAATGCGCCGGCAACAAGGTAAATACTTGCGATCCAGGCACCCTGATCCGTTGTAACGGGAAGGTCAGAGTCCGCCGCTTGAAGCTTGACCAGAGACGGAGAAGCCCATCCGCTGTGAAATCCTCCGGATAACGCAGCCAGAGTTGCTGAAACTCGCGTATGTTTAGCGCAGCTGGAGGCACCGGGAAGTCACCATTTTACCTCAGTAAACTTCATTCTGTTGACTGAATACGACGAATATTCTCACCTATTGACCCGGCGATTACTTGTGTCTTGATACTCGATTTTTCCATGATTATTAACAGTCAGTCAAGAGCCGTACCTGAATGATAATTGCCATAGACCAGGTATATATACAAGTATATATAGTCAACCCGTAGATAAGACTCGTGCTGAGTATATAGTAATAGTACGCGTCATAACGCACCGCAATCGTTGGTCGGCTATAACTAGATAAACGCCACTTCACAATGTTAATAAAGGCTTATTTATATTGCATATATTCTAAATATGTTGCTATCACACTACACCATAAGTCATAAAATTGACTCCAAGATTACATCGGATGAGACCGTAGTAAGTGTTAAAAATTATATAGATTTTATATAGTTGGATAAAAGCTTCAAACATATCATCATTATTTGATCACTGTGTTATAAGGTTGCCCGCTGTACCTTGAATGTGTTTTTCACTCGTATGCAAGATACAGCGTGTTTTCTTGCCGACAAAAGACACCCTCGGGCCCCGATCCCTGGATTATCTTCCACTTCACCCGTAGAACTATACCTACATATTTCTGGTGACCTGGTGAAAGATTATAATATTATTTTTTATCATGTTGTAATCGCCGTGACAAGAAGCGACTCAAAGTGCATTGGAGACATGTAGACATCGAGAGGATACGGATACACCGTAACGATGCATGCATGTTCACATATAGTCAAATGTATTCTCTTCTGCTGCCAAGTTTGTTGATTAGTTCATCCAATTCCGATGATTACATCCGATCTGCTCGTTCACGACGTCTAATATGTCATATGCTGCAGTACAAGGAATTATCTTCAAATTAGCAATTCAAACACCGAACTTATCTGCCGAAGTAATTAGCTTATATGTCTCCGGCCTGAAAGACCTGGTAGATACTCACAATCAGACAGTCTCTCCTATAACGCTAATCTGTGCATGAGTACTAGGATAACCTTGTCTCCACTGCGTATCTTTTTTTGACGGCAAATTATTGTTAGAATTATACGCTGGAATTTAACCCAACTCGTTTTGTATTATCTCTTCAATGTTCCACTCAACCTCAAATCTTATGAAAATATGCGTATGTATCACCGATACATTGAACTCACACATGCATGAATATGTAGATATAACTACAAACGTTTCATGCTCATATACTTACTAATCAAACAAGTTATCAGCAGCTAGCTAGCATGGAGCTTATATCACCCGATAAGCTAGCGTATGATAAGTGTTCGGGTAGATTTGCATGCAAATGATAACCGTGATTACGATAAGAACTAATTTTTCCTGAATGGGAACAAGTTCGTTCATAAACGAGCGCATTCTGGTTCAGATAGGAGTACATCACTGTCGATTAAGCGTACAGCAGCAACTTCATGGAACATTTGAAACGGATCTAACATGGGATACTAGTTTTTTCAACACGTGCATGATACAGACCCTGTTTCTCACATGTAATTACAAATTTCTTATGGATTACAAATTTCATTTCACAACTTCATGGGGCCTTTTCTATGAAAGATGGTTTTGATTTTTGTTCGATCACTTCTCACCCGCCGGCATGTTGTATTCACACAAAACTATTATCAATTGAGACTATGAAACCAGAACAACTTCGAACTCGACTGCGGTGCACTTCGCAACCACAACGCGGCCAACCCCATTAGAATCTGTTATCCGTCGATATTGGTAGCTTGGATTTTGTCGAGCCTCGCAATTCGTCCTGGATATCACTAACGGACTTCTGTTTCGTCTCAGGAGGGATGAAGTAAACAAACATTGCCAGCACGAAACAGCAAGCAGCGGAAACATAGAAAGAAACATGGTTTCCGCACGCATCAGCAATAACTTGATAAAGTTTCATGTTTGCCATGCCGGCGAATGCAATTACGAAAACGGCGTACGTCATTGCGACAGCCTTCAAGTTGCAAGGTAGTATCTCAGAGAGCACGACGAATGGAACACATCCCAAATCGAGAGAGAAAAAGATTATATAACCAACTATCGCGGTCGTCGGAAGCCAACGGATTGAACTCACGTCAGTTCCGAAATCTTGTAACTGGAAATACAGAGCCTCCACTGTAAAACGAAATCAACTAGTTTTATGGTCGTATGATTTCAGCAGGCTGCCGCAGAGGATGAATTTATAGAATTTCTCAGGGCTTGATAGTTTTTAAACTGTGGAAAAACTTGCAGGAATCTGACGTGGTAACAATTTCGCTTACATAAAAGGAATATGATCGATCCACCGAAGGACAACAGCAGCAAGGGTCTTCGTCCAGCCAAATCCACGATGAATACGCTCATCATTCCGTCGACTACTTGAACAATTCCGCTAACAATAACGGAGATACTCGAACTCAGCTGAGCCCCGGATGCTTCGAATATGAGTTCAGTGTAGGCGAGAATCGAATTGATTCCAATTGCGGTGCCAGCATCGTTATAGTGATGATCATCAAAGCCTGTATGAGCATCTTGCATCTAATTGCATCTGCATTTACCTTTTTAACGCGCGGTACAAGTAATGACATACGACATTTTCTGTTCACGCGAATCTTTGAATCATTATATTTGTAACATTTCGTTCATCGATGTCACAAACCTCGCGATTTCCTGGTATCATGATTAGCTCTCTCAAAGTTCCCGTCTCTTCGTCTTCAATACTTTTCTCGACCTTTCTCAGTTCTTCTTTCACCTCACCAGGTCCTCTAAGCCAAGTCAAGCTTTTTTCTGCCTCTTCCGTTCTATTTTTCATCACAAGGTAGTAGGTTGATTCCGGCATCCAGACAATAAAACACCAATGTTTGCGATTAGATTGTAAAGTAGACCTAGATCACCTCTGATTCTGTCACTAGCAATTTGACGCAAATACATGAGTATAATTGGTACCGATCCTCCAAAACCAAGACCACCTACAAATCTGAAGATGAAGAGTCAGTAGTGGTCGTTCAGAGTTTTACGGCAGTCGAACGATTTTGAGTCATTCTGGTTCATGAATTTGAAGGATCGACTCTTTTCAAAATATCGCTTTGGAAAATATTGATACAGAAATGCAAAGTGCTAAAAATATTGCAATTCATATACCTAGCGACAATTAGCCACCAGTAATTCTGAGCCACAGCAATGAGGACACAAGCAACGGCGAAGGGAACCGCTGTTAGCAGAAGTGTCAGTTTTCGGCCCCATTTATTGGCGGTAATACCAGTGAGGAGCCCACCAAATGCGCCGGCGACAAGGTAAATACTTGCGATCCAGGCACCCTGATCCGCCGTAACGGGAAGGTCAGAGTCCGCCGCTTGAAGCTTGACCCGAGACGGAGACGCCGATCCGCTGTGAAATCCTCCGGATAACGCAGCCAGAGTTGCTGAAACTCGCGTATGTTTAGCGCAGCTGGAGGCACCGGGAAGTCACCATTTTACATCAGTAAACTTCACTTTGTTGACTGAATACGAAGAATACTCTAACCTACTGAGCCGGTGATCACTTGGTTCTTGACGCCCGTATTCTCCGTGATTATTGCACGACAGACAAGCGTCGCGCCTTGTCACAAATTACAGAATGCCAATGGCGTAGACCGCGGAAGGGATTGCAAGGAATAATAATCCATATTCGTGCCGCAGATAAGGTGAGATTCGAGAATGGATCGAGTGATAACACCTCCCAATTGCTGGGTGACTCCACCAAGATAATTGGCATTTCTTGAATCACCAATCACAGGTTTCCAAATCGAATATACTTGTCACGTAGTGTCATCACAAGATACTATATTTCGGCATAGTTTCACTAACATTGCAATGAAACACAAGTTTATTGTGTAGCTAACGAACGTGAAGTTCTGCATCGGGGAATAAACGGTCCGTTGCCGCTGTAAAAAATCATTCATCCACTGGTACCACATTTAATTGGTTGAAGTGACTTCCGAATCGCCTGGATTAACTAGAATTAATGACGCTCGTCAAAGTTCTGATAGCCGAGGAAATGAAGTTGATAGCGGGTAGGTATGCGTTCATGGCGCATAATGATTAGACTTATCTGCGAGAGGGAAAAGTGCGGGGAGGGCGATCTACTGAATTGTGATATTAGGCTCAAGTTTTTATTGATCGCTCGAAAGTATGGCACGTGGATCATCGATATTCGCACATGATACATAATTTCGACGCCACAAACGCACGTTTTCAATGAATCACCGCAACAATCCAATTAATCAGAATCGACCGTTTAATTCACGGCCTGATAATGAATCCAGTCTCTTTCGATGTATTGAGCTGACTCTCTCAAATTAGTTATTATTGAAACGCTGATTTCAAAACACTGCATCTTGATTACTAATCGTTGGATTAGCATTTTTAATAAACAATAAGTGCAACCTAAACGAATCCAGCATAGGTATACCTATAACAGATTTGTGCCAAGTTACATGACTGTAGATGTGTACATATACATATTTGACATTTGAAGTAACATTGCATTGGATCAAGAATATTGCATGTATTGTTTTAAATTATGGTGTTTATAGTCTGATATTGTGGTTTGACATCTCAATCAATCCTGCAATTCTTTCATCGCAATCTTCGACTTCGTGGTCTTCCGAAGTTCGTCTTGGATTTGCTGCAACGATCTCTGCTTCGTCTCGGGTAGCATAAGGCTAATGAAACCACCCGAAAGCACGGTAATTCCTGCAAATCCCCAGAAGGAACTATGGATTCCGTAGGCGTCGGCAACAACTTGATAGAGCTTCGTGACAACAACTGAGGATAAGGAGCCAACTATATTCGCAATCATTGTAGCCAAGGCTTTCACGTTGCAAGGTAACATCTCCGATAGTACAACGTACGGGAGAGTTCCCAATCCGATTGTGAAAATTGATATGAAACAGATCATGGTTGTCACCGGAAGCCAGAAAATCGCGCTCACATCGTTTCCGATGGCTTGCAGCTGGAAATATACAGCCACTCCTGCAGAAGAAAAAGACATCCGCCCAATCAACGGTCATCCAAATCAATTCGAATGGGATCACTCTGTTTTAAAGATGTGGTCATGATGGTTTTCCCGAGCTAGCATCCACGCAGGTATTATTTTGCACCAGATCTACTAGATCGATAGAAAGCAGCGCAAACAGGTAGAATAAGAATAACCGATCGCTTACCTACGAGACAGATAATCGAACCACAGGTGGAAATCAGCAGTAATAGCCTCCGACCGACCATGTCTACTATGAAGACGGTCAGCACTCCGCTAAGGATCTGAACTGCTCCAACGATGATGACGGAAATGCTTGAATCCAGCTTCGAACCAGATGCCCTGAAGATCAGGCCACTGTAGGCGACAACTGCCGATATACCGCTAAGCTGTTGCGCTGCCATCAATCCAGCGACGATAACTAATGCCTTAATGAGACAATTAGTAATCTCTGACAATATCTCCAGAACGAGTGCTCCAATTATCGACGATGGATGTGAAAGGAATCATACATACCTTGCGATTTCCAGCTATCATTAATAGTTCTTTGACTGAGCCCGTATTCTTTCGTCCATCGTCTACACTCTCTTGAATCATTCTGAGTTCTTCGCTTACGTCGATCCGTCCTCTGAGCCACATCAAGCTTTTCTCAGCTTGATCACGTTTCTCCTTCATCATTAAGAAGTAGGGTGACTCTGGCATCCACACAAATATCAATCCGAATATGAGTGGCAAGGCTCCGCCCAAACCAGCGAGAGCCGTACGGCTAACCCACGGACCGACACAATAAATTAACACAACTGATAGGTTCACGACGGGATCAAGCATGCCGCTTACAGCACCTCGAATCCTGTTCTCCGCAATTTCCCCCGTATACATAGGCACAACTGCAAATGAGATCCCAGTTCCAAGCCCGCCAATTATCCTTTTGGAAATAGAAAATTGCATAGCATCATCGGCCAAGACCTAACTTCGGAAGAATTGATTCCGTGGATTTGTCATTAGTGGAACGTAAATGAGCCCCGTAAAAAACAGAAACCTGTTCTGTTTTATACTATCATTTGCAATGTTATTCTGGACTGTCAGTTGTGGGGTAATTATGCCACAAATGGATCATCGAGCTCCAGATTTATGAGAGATCTTCAAACGACTAGACAAGTGCATACAGGAAGAATTCCTAATGTCCGAACACTCGGAGGAGCGTTGAGGTGGCCGCGAGCGCAGAACGGCAATCGCTTCAGTCATTTCCGACTTTCTGATTGACTAAAATCGGCAAAAAATTAATGACGCAGGTTTCGCGGCTACTCTGCGTGTTCCGACGTTACAAATAAAGGTATTTGAAAAGTACATTCAATATCAAGTTACCATTTTTATCCATATTGAGGATCGTGACCCCGTCATACGATTGATTTAAAATGAATAGTTTGAATAGGAGGGAAAAAGCGATGAATCAATCGAAGCGAAAATCTGAATTAAAGTGGATCGCTGTTTCTGAGATGATAGACAAAAATTTTGAGTAATCTACCGCGTGCGTAGACATAAAATTTAGCGGTAACCGGACCAAGATGAAATGAATACGAGAGATCTCGATAGAGTTATGAGCACGGAGTGCGACCATAGAGAGCATTGTCCGAGTAGTTGGTCAGACAACATAATCGAGAGATATTCAAATAGTAGTTTTTCCCAACAAGCACGATCGCATGTTCCAGCCGCTCGTTTGCCATCTATAGTTCGTGCGCCTGATATGCTAGACCCATCATTATCATTCGGTTTCGAATTGTATTAACGCTTGCATCACAATGCTGGATAAAATGTATCGACATATACAGAGGGACATGGAATACACAACTGCCAAGACACGACATAGGATTTTTCCTCCAGGATTTTAATCCACATAGGTGAACGAAAATACCTTAATATTAAATTCGAATGAATTGAAATTATGCACAGAGTGGAGTGCGCAATTTGACATGAAATTCATTGTTGGGAAATATGCATGAAAACAGCGGGGTCACTTGATTCCCGGGTGCCTGCCGCTGGACTGAGTTTATGTATTTGGACCGGCGTCAAGGAAATATCTGCGCATCTCACTCCTGGAACACTTCTCGTCGAGCGGAAGCATTCATTCGGAACATACCAAAAATACGAAGATCAAGAACAATATTATACCTTGCGGCAATGAACCACCAAACATTCTGTGCTCTCCCGATCAGGATACTGGCAATAAGATGAGGAATCGCTGTGAGAAGGAGCAACGACTTTCTGCCCCATCTATCAACCAGCGCAGCACCAAAAAATGAACCAAATGCACTTCCCATTGTGAAGACACTGACGATCCATGAACCTTCATCCGATGTCACAGGAATGTCAGAGTCGTTAGCGAGGAGTTTGGGCAGAGAAGGTGAAGGCCATCCAAAATCGAAGCCTGCGCCGGTCAGGGACATAGTTGCTATGAAATAAGACAAAAGTTCTTCCATAAAACCGAATTTGTCGAAATGAAACAGCCGATGGATGGATATTAAAGATAATCAGTGACTCATTTTCAACACTTCAACCGTAGCTATACAATTATCCTCCTCTCTCACCTGCGAGTCCAGCGATCAGTTGGTTAGCGATTTCGGACCTTTCCATTTTTCTTGTCGATTCTTTGGATTCCACGTGGGACACTTGAAACGGAACTTGAGATTACTAACCACGCAAAAACGAAATGTTCTGGTAAAATATGCAATTTCCAGTTCAGAGGATCTTCTTATACAGATTTGCCGAATTTTGTTCAACGAATACACTCGTTTGGGACAAGGACTAATGTAATAGTCGATAACAATTGTTATAGTCTCATCATTTCAAGTTAATGTCTGCATTCGTTGTGGATGATTGCCAAGACTATGCAATGTCATCAGCTTGTTGATACTCCCGCTGATCATACTGAACTGATACTGCCACTGCTGCCTGGATATGAAACATTAATCCCGATTTGCAACTGACCCTCAAGATTGTGCATGTTGTAAATTGCAATACTCGATGCTGACACCCCTCAGGGCTTAGCTCATTGTTAGTATTTTTACGTTTGAGATTCACCAGAGCCACTCACATGCCGCTACATGAGCCGTTTCATTCTAATACTCCATTTGAGGATTCCGCATACATGCACGTTGAACCCGCGAATAACACGGAGTGAAAGCATTGTAGATATGTCACCTTTGATCTCGCGTTACGTGATAAGAATTTGCTCTAAATTCTCGTAGCGCTATTCACATTCGTAATAGAAGGTTTATCGGAGTGATTGAAATATCTCTACTACGAACAACGTGAGAGATTCTCCGGGCTGTCGATCCCCAGGTGTTTTTCCGCCGCAAATTCAAACTGAATTTATAATTGGTTGACTTTTCTGTTCGTGATTGACGGTTCTGAAAGGCGTGACAAGTTTCACAGAACGGTACTCACCAAATTTCGAAAGTGGTGGTCACTGTCCCACGTAGCGGCGCGGCGTATCCGTGAAAAAATTCGACTCACAGCGCTCTGGAAGTTACTCTTGGATTTTTGGGAGACAAGAGTGAAGGCTTCCAATTGTCGAGGATTGTGATTCAGATCGTCATCATTGAGAGACACGAAATTCAGTGGTTTTGCTCATATTTTTGTGAAAATAAGAAGACTGAAGTCGGTATAGGTAAATCGGTTATTGAAATACTGTAATTTATACATACACTTATATGTGTGTCGCATATTTGTAGAATAATCATATCTTACATAATATTCATAGTTCTATGTACATTTAATCTATTGATTTGTTATTAGGATATTTTCAGCTGCCTCATAAGTATACATATACGTATGCATAGTAAGTAAACGTTCATTATTCATGAGGTACAGAAGTCGAATAATCAATATTTGGATTTTTTCATTTTTCATATTTCCTCGGGGATGAAGCAGTCCGTGAAATCTCATCTGCTGCTCCCCTAAGAACTCATAAGTAATTTCACACGACATGCGCTAATTCCGATGGACACCTCAGCTCTAGGATTACATATTCCACTAAACGCAATGTTTTACTAAATCCATTGCAGAATTACATATCTTGAAAGAATCATGATTGCGTGAAGCGAATTGTGGTCAGACACAAAACATAATATGGTTATCGGAAAGAGAACTGTGTCAGTGTGATAAGAATAGCTTAGCACAATAATATGGAATCGAGACTATTTACACATATTAATTTTCTTCAGACAACATAGCATACGCTATATTGTATTGTACGTACGATATTCCTTCCGCTTTTATCGCCGCAGAATTTTCGATCACTCGGTTGAAGTTAGTCATCTCATGCTCAATCGATAAACGCGGCAATGGAACATCTTGCTATCAGTAATATATTCCAATTTATCGTGTAATAGTTCACAAAGGAAGTTCGCATCTTACTGCCTAGAACTAGCGATGATTTCCATCGGTCCATGGCACATACAAATATATGTATAAGAACATCCAGAATGTGGAAACATATGTTGTGCTATAACTATGTCACTGATTTCAATTTTCATTATCAATACTAGAAATATCATAGCCTTGTATGCACATTTGTAAATTCCCATTGCCAGCTCTTACAGCTGTGTTCGTACTCATAGGATGACAGATACAAGTTATTGATTATTCTTCTCTTTCGTAACCTCCGCCAATACACTGCCGAACGAATCGGAATGGAAATACCCTGTTATATTATTGATACGAGATAATGCACCGTCCAAGTATAACGTGACGTGATGCCGATGTTTTCGGACATTTTTACCCGCCTTCCTCATGGCAACACTCGATCTTTGTCTTGTTCTATTCTAGATGACTATCGCATCTAGAAGGGAGGCCAGTGATTCATGGTAACAGATCGCGTAATCATACCTGAACGTCGCTATGAAAATAAATTCAACTGATGTCTCGAGTACGATTGTTCTGTGTCGTATCCAATAATTGATGTCTTCGGGAGGACGAATACTTGTGGAAGCTGAACAGTTGACTAATATACATCGACATACACTTACGATCAATCCTCACATCTATTTAACGCAACCTCGGATTCAGTAATCTTGTGAAGTTCATCGTAGATGTCCTGTAATGACCTCTGTTTCGTTTCAGGTACGAGAAAGTATATAAAAATAACGGATAACACAGTAAATCCCGCGAATCCCCAAAAAGATGCATGGATCCCGTAAGAATCGGCAACAATTTGATAGAGTTTCGTGGCTGCCACCGCGAATACAGAGCCTACTATGTTGGCGATCATTACAGCCACAGCTTTCACGTTGCAAGGAAATATCTCCGAAAGTACAACGTAGGGAAGAGCTCCCAAGCCGATTGTGAAAACTAATATGAAACCTATCATGGCAGTCACCGGAAGCCAGGAAATCATACTGACGTCAGTCCCATTCGCTTGCAGCTGGTAGTACGTGCCCATTCCTGTGAAGCGAAAATGAATGTGGTTACTCATTGGCTGGATAAAGTCAATTCGCAGGGAATTTCAGAGGAATTCCTTCCTCATCATAATGTAGTTTCAATTAATCCGCAATATTAGCGGGATTTGCAGCCGTGTCATATTGCACCACGATCTATGAGATCGATAGAAAACTGCATAACCTACTTATTGGTATCGCAGAAGAATCGTTCAGTGTGACAATAAACTGCTCCAATTCCAAATGTTGATTAACAAATTCAACAGATCAACATACGCTGCAAATAATCCGTATGATGATAACGCAATATGCACACAATACGAATGATAAGGGATTATCAGTTCATGGTATGCAGCTACAGATGAGAGGTTTCCCAGAACTGCCATTACCGTAGGATATTGTTCCATTACACTTTCGATGCTAAAGTAGGTAGTATAATCAATAGAGACCTACCTACGAGAAAGAAGACCGAACCACAGGCAGAAATTAACAGCAATAGCCTTCGGCCGACCATGTCTACTATGAAGGCTGCTAGTACTCCGCTAAGGGTTTGAACTACTCCAACGATGATGACGGAAATGCTTGAATCCAGCTTAGATCCGGAAGCTTTGAATATCAGACTACTGTAGGCCATTGTAGAAATGCCGCTGAACTGTTGAGCGACCATCAATCCAGCGATGATAGTCAGCGCCTGATAGTATATTTCATTCGTTAGGAATAATCCCACGGTATATCAGTCACCTAGTTGTCGTCAGGATGTGGCATAAGTTGCCATTTTGACCGCTGATCGGAAAATGGTAGTACAAATACGAAAACATTGTACATACCCTGCGATTTCCTGGCGTAGTTATTAGATCTCGAATTGTACCAGTGTTTCCGCCTCCAGATTCTACATTGTTCTTGATCATTCTGAGTTCTTCACTCACATCACTCTTTTTTCTGAGCCACATCAAACTTTTCTCAGCTTCATGGGTTTTGTCTTTCATTATCAAGAAGTAGGGCGAATCCGGCATCCAGATGAACATCGCGCCGAAAACGAGCGGCAGAATTCCACCAACACCAGCGAGAGCTTCGGGGCTGACCCATGGGCCGACACAATAAGTTATCACAACTGAGATGTTCACAACAGGATCAAGCATGCCACTCACGGCACCTCTGATTCTGTCCTCCGTGATTTCTCCCGCGTACATGGGCACGACTGTGAACGCGATACCAGTTCCCAGCCCGCCAATTATCCTGTGAATATGCAAAATTCCATCAGTAATTTTTCTCGCAACTAATTCTACCGGTATAGATATAACATCGCATTGACGTTAGCTCTGACTTATTGAACAGGAGTATTGCATCCTGTGCTCATTTTGAAATATGCAATAGCGGCTCAAATTGGCCACCAACTTTAACGGAATCAATTTTCGAAACATCGTTGTACAGCGCTGGGTTGATTTTTTGTATTCAGAATGGAACGAGTTCCAACAAAGATTTTGCCCAAAGAATAGCCAGCCTTCACAGAGCGTCGGAAAGAAAGAACAAGAGGAGCAAAATGTGACTGTCTGGCTGATTAGATAATGTGATTCATATGTAATTCCATACTCTCGTGAGGAAACGAAACGTCACACAAAGCGTACG
Source organism: Phymatocera aterrima (assembly GCA_963170745.1). Lineage (NCBI taxonomy): Eukaryota > Metazoa > Arthropoda > Insecta > Hymenoptera > Tenthredinidae > Phymatocera > Phymatocera aterrima. Next base: position 9,436,370 of record OY720663.1, read on the forward strand.
AATACGAACAGTTATAAAACTAGAGTTTGATGAGCATTTGTACGGACATTCTGATTCAGCTATACTTCGTATTATTTCTAATGATAACCGTCCTGGTTAACAAATATTCGAATTGTTTTTGCCAGGGGATGTCGGTAGTGTTCACCTCGTCGCCGAGGAGTCTGAAACTGTAGCTGTCGCGTGTTGAAAAATGTGATAAAATGTTTATTCGTATGCATTTAATAATATCAGCTGCAGCAACGTCATATCTCGTCTGATGCACCGCCAGTGACCATTTGCATCATTCGTATGTATGCCTCTACACTTATACATGACACGCGCGTGGTCAAGACCTTTCTCGTGAACATTCAACGTCAAGTAATCAGATTTAAACTTTTGATAATCTTGAATTTCTAATTAGCTACAATCGCAATCTCTTTCTGAATTCAGCCCCATTGTCATAACGTTTGTTTCGTAGTGTCTGACACGGAATATATGTACTTTCCTTTCACTCCTACGGATGAAAATGTAACTTGTTTCTCACTTATGTCAGTTACAAGAGTAATTTTTTCACGACAATATAATCAATGTTATTCTTGATAAAACTTTCAATTGGAGTCAAGTGTCACTATCAATGCCCGATAGCATGTCCGCGCTGTAGTTGAGATGCGGAGAAAAGAAATTACCTGCCCGAAATCAGCCACCAGAGATTTTGTGCTGCACCGATCAGAGCACTGGCAACGAGGTGAGGAAACACTGTGAAAAGAAGCAGCCACTTTCTGCCCCATCTATCGACCAGCAGAGCACCGATGAATGAACCAATTGCACATCCGATTGTGAAGACGCTGACAACCCAGGACCCTTCACTCGATGTTAGCGGGATGCTGGAGTCGTTAGACAGAAGTTTTGGCAGAGAGGGCGAGGGCCATCCAAATTCGAAGCCCGCGCCCGCCAGAGACATGGTTGCTGGAAAATACGACAAGATCAATGGAGCACTGTAGTTTACGAACTTGCATCTGTGAAACGATGCATGATTTATTGCCTCAGACTCGAATTACAGAACATACACACTGGTCTCTCACCTGTAAAACCAGCGAGCATTTGTGTTATGATTTGGGAACTTGTCATCGTTGGTTTCTTTTTAGTTACACAAATACACACGCACGCGCGCAGCACAGTTGAATCGGAACTATGAAAACCACCACGACTGAGCAGTCGGAAATATACGTTTTCGATGAATCGAATAATTTAGTTTCGATCACCGGAGTAGCAGGCGTTTTCAAACTTCTCGGGATGAGAATTGGTAGAATTGTTGATCGGAATTACCATGCTCCAGATCTCGTCGGTTTTATGTATCACAAGTGATACGGCAGACCAAGTATCATTACCTCGGTCATGATTCTCTCGTTGTTCATGCGATACTGACGCTGTGGTCTGCAGAGGAAGTACCTATTCTGGTTTACGGCTCGCAGTCCCCCCAGACTATGTATATATGTATGTATTATAATACGGGATATAATACGTATTTTATTTTTCCCCCGACTCACAATCGGCCTGTGCAGCTGTTCATTGTAACTGCCATTTAAGAATCGTTTACGTACTGCTATTTTGGTACAACTCGATTCAATAATCCAATTGAGGACTTGACACTTACGTTCAATCGAAGACAAAAATAGCATGCTGGAATAAACTTCAGGGCGCACATTCAATGATAATAAATCTTCTCTCTGAGTTCCGGTGTTGTTATTCGTTAATCTTCTTCAACAATTGTTAGTGGAGGTAGCGGTGATCAGCTTGAGATTGCCTCCTCCAAGAGTAAATAAGAAATTTGGCGGCGATTCGCTGCCGCGAATCTTCATACCGCGCTAAAAGTAAAATAAACATAATTATGGGCATGGCGAAGATGCGGATAGTATTCCGTGCAGCTAAAGAAGGTTGATAATTCATTTATTAGTAGATTGATTAGGTATATCATCCTACTGAAAAACTAGCCGACAACTTTCCCAATATCTGATATAGTGATAAGGATAATAGTATGGAGTACACACTATTGGCCGTACTTTATTATTATTATTTCTCCGTTTCCAAAATATTATTTTCACTAAAAATGTGATTTGTACAAAAACAAATTATTTGTTACGCATTATATAAGTTTCAACTATAATTTTCGGTTTCCCTTCAAATTTCAACACCTCGTAAGTAGATGTATAAAAACTTTCCGAAAATTAGAAAATTCTCAACAAGTTAAATATCTTGCTTCGTTTAGTGTTACAACCGCGAAAGTAATGTGAACCCTGATTTGGATCGTTTGAATATACGATTGATCACGTTTTCACGAGATAAACAATTTGGCAAGAGACAAACCATCGAATAGTCATGAGTGAAGGTACCGTGTATACATGCAGTGTTGTAAAGTCACTAGGTACAAGTATCTTGTTTTGTACCCAGGTACATTTTCCAGTACCTATACCTGTACCCAGGTACTTTCCTAATCAGGTACCTTGTACCTATACCTAGGTACAATTAGAGGAACTTTTTCATGGTATGGAAGAATACATTTCCTCAATAATAAGTGATGTACATACACTATCGGACCCGCCGATTCTTGAATGCATTTTCTGAAATTTTGACAAGAATTTTGTTGAGTAATGAAACTATAGACACAAATGCTAGCATGTGAGAGCAGTTATAAAAATTTACAATATTGTGCTACTTCTCACGCATCAGGTGTTGTGTGTTGACCGCGTCAAGGAGAAGTGAACGAGGAAAAGGAACAGCGGACTAATTTGCCAAGACGAGAACCATTCGACCACGGAATGGTACAACAGACCGGCGAGGCGGTAATTCAAAATTGCGATTTACAACAGCGGATTGTATATCCTGCTGAGGTTATCAATATCAGCCCTTCTATTGCATACACTGTTATTAGAGATATATGGATCATCTCCTTAATCAATCGTTTTTGTAAATTTTCTTCCTTGTCAAAAATTTTCACATGTTCAAAATCAAACCTATGCCCGAAGGACAAGGAATGCAACGCGACAGCAGAAGAGTCTACAGATTTGGTTTTCACACTATACTTGTGACCATGAATTCTTTGCGATAGATGCTGGGAGATCTGACCTATAACATACGAAAGATCACAATTCAAACAAAAAATCTGATACACACAGATAATTTGGTCCAAAACTGGTACCGGGTCTTTAAGTTTCGTGAATAAACTCATGCTATTACGTGAGTTTTTGAAGGCTGACTTGATGTTAACCTTTCCCAGCTTTTTTCTAATTCGTTATGAAAGATAGACCCTTGGCGTATGGAATGCTACCAAATCTCATGACTCCACCGTTTTCGCTCACATTGCTATTATACAATTTGTATACTCTATCTTTGACAATACTCGTAGTCAAGTTTTTGACATCACCATTGTTCAGCGGGGTATCTCTTACCAATTTGATATATTTTCCCTGAATTCAGGTTCAGCCAGCTTGCCAACCCCTGCCAGCCATGCTAACCACTGTACATTTCATGTCTTTTAAAGAGTGATATGACACGAAGTTGAGATATCTACCAGACCAAGTCGGCTTGTGAAGCCAGTCACATCTCAGATAGTTATTGCTGTTAATGAACCAAATATCTAGGAAACTGATTCTAGAATCTTATTCGATTCCAAGCGTGAATTGTAATTTATCATAGAACTTATCAAGAAATCCAATAACTGACCGACATTATCCCTATGGACCAAAGTTAAGATGTTATCCACATACCTTTTGTACCAAGGCAGTTGGAAATTCAGAGTTTTTAACGTTTCTGTTTCCAAAAATTCCATGACTAAATTCGCAATTACAGGGCTATAATAGGGAAACCCATGACACAGCCGAATATTTGTTTGTGAAATTGGTTATTGCATATAAAATAAGTCGTGCCCAAACACAGCTCTACACTCTTGACAAGCTCACTCCTCGTTAATTTTACATGCGGATTAATCGTGACTTGAGTTTACTATTTAGTAGAACACTAGAACCTAGTAGGCTTAACTCACGTTTTAACTATGAATACGGCTGATCGTGATTTCATTTATTAGCATTGTATCATTTCCAAGCCATCGCGAACAGACTATACCTTGAAGCTGCGTGCGCAACCCCGATCACGGAGGGGATAGGAGGCTGTCCGCGCCGAGAATATAGCACAGACGCCGCGCCGTGCCTCGGGAGACTCATTAGTTGAAGCGGTAGTGTTGTAATTACAACTTATATTTCGGTAAGATATTTGCTGAAATCCAAAGATCTACTCATAATTCTGAAGCGAATTTTATGTCTTCGCTCTCAGATAGAGTTTTAATTACTGTCCGTTTCTGATAACGCTTATGTTGACGTACGAATCCGAGTCTGGCATGGCTTGATATTCTCTTGAATATCTAGCTCTGTAGCTCGGGGAAACGGCTTCGGGAAGTTGACATCATAGTAAGAACGTGTACGACACAGATAGAGCTCTATTGCTATTCGTCTCCGTTGACGCATTGTTGCTATTGCTGACCCGAGTCCAGTACAGGTTATAGGTATAGGTCCATTATTGCCTTGAAATGCTGGTGTAATTTATGAGAGAGGAGCTCTTACAAACAGATAAATTTAATGCATGCTAGTAATGAGCAAGCACAAACAACCCTGAACAGCTCCGATTCGGGAGCTTAGGCTTCACGTATCATTCCAAAAGTTGCAGTATACTATAAGCTATCCACTTCTACGCGAACCCTAAATCACATGAATTCCTTGTTGTGCACACATGCATGGGTACATTCTGAACATTTATCAGAAACATCATCCATTTTGTACTGGTACATGGCCGGCAATCGGTACGCTGCAGCCTTATCCATCATATTTTGACAGCACTTTGCTGATGAACTGGGAGCCATTATCGACTATGAGCTTCCAACATATCGACTGAACATGAGTGATCTTCCCATGAATCCAGATATCACGCATCTGCACAATCTGTGCAACATTTCTTCATAGCATACTCACACTTGACCAGTCTTGCAACAAGAGCTCATACAAGAATGTCAAAGCGTTTGTGCCCAGAATTTGTTCAACGCTATCTTGGATACGGTAGTTCTATGTAGTTCATCCGGGATGTTCTGCAATGACCGACCTCCGCTTTGTCTTAAGTAACATAAAGTGAATGGAACCGTCCGAAAATATTGTGAACACTATGAATCTCCAAAAGGAAGAACGAGGTCAGCACGGATTTACACCGACTTGGTAGAGTTTTGTGACAAACACTGGAACCACGGCGACTCTGCAATATGATGAAAATGAGATGTTGCGGTATGCTGCAAAGTGAAGTGTTCAATGGGTTCTCGAAAATATATCATCCTTGGAATTATATTTTGAAAGGAAGTCTGATTCACACTTTATTTCTTGGTATCTATATTCTATAGCTGATATATTAGTATCCTATGTGATCTTTAAAGACGAAGGAATATACCTCCCGTCGAGAAAAGAATGGGTAACGATTACCCAGAAGTACACTGTGTGTAGAAGTTCGTGCATATTGTGTTCGCGTCAGGTTGTGCAGGCTTTTCTTGATACATTCCAGTAACATGATAGAAATTATGGAATGAAAGCGCATATGGCCATGCTGCTTCAAATATTCTGCAATATTGCTGCGATACTGCTAATATTTTAGTGTCACGTTGATTGTACATTACTTGTTTTGTTCGCCAATTTATTAGCAATTTTTATCCTCAACCTATGTCCAGATGCATCAATACTTCTCTAATTGCAAAACCAATTCGTATCTTCCGAGTACGCTTAAGTTTCTTGAGTTTCGGTCTTGTCCGGAAAAAGCTTTCATTATCACGCAAAACCAAGTCTAGCAGCCTTCGCATGTATGCACACTCCGATTTCAATGTAATGTTACATACAGGTAGTAAGTGATTAGCCTTAGTAAATTGATTTAGGGCGCAGAGAAAAAATAATCTACTTTGGCAAATTCAAGTGGGAGACACACGGAATATTTAGACGGAAAGAGATTAACGAGAAATCACATCGAAAAGAAGGAAATGAATGATGGAAAATTATTTCACAGATAGAGTAGCTCTATGAAATTGGAATCGACGATGTTTTCGTTCATCATCACTCCGCTGACAATCAGCGACTATGGATTGCCAATTCTAGGTACCTACCACGCGCTTGCTGAAAATGCCCAACATTTTTACACGGCATGCTGCATCTGAACCAGCAGTGATACAAACTACGCGAATGATCGTAGATTCGGTTCAGTATTGGCTGCGTAATTTATAAGGTAGAATTCATTGGAAACTATCGACGCACTCATGAGATAAGCTACATAGTTTGCAGTTATAAGGAGTTGGTCCGCGATAACGATTGGCTGGCACTCGCCGGCCTACGGAACTTGGCGACGATTCACTGCCACAAATCTTGATGGACATGCGCTCAGATGGCCATGCCTAGAATTTATTCAACATCAACTTGGACTCAGCAGTCTGATGTAGTTCATCCTGGATTTCCTGCAAGGATCTCTGCGTTGTCTCGGGTAACGTGAAGTAAATAAAAATTCCTGAGAATATTGTGAACACTGCGAATCCCCAGAAGGAAACATGGATCCCATACGTGTCGGCAACAACTTGGTAGAGTTTCGTCACAAGCACTGAAACCACGGCGGATGCTACGTTACCAATTGTTATTGCTGAGGCCTTCACATTGCAGGGAAATATTTCTGAGAATATAACGTATGGAAGAGCCCCCAAACCGATTGTAAAAATTACTATAAAACCTATCAGAGCAGTCATCGGGAGCCAGGAAATCGAACTGACGTCAACCCCAATCTCTCTCAGTTGGTAATATATAGCCACTCCTATTGGTGGAAAACAAATGTCAGTATTTCATACATAGCATAACATAGGTACATCGAGATTGTTGGCGCTAGAATAATTTATACATCACCTATAAGACATAGGACTGTTCCAAATGTGGAGAATAACATCAACGGCCTTCGCCCAGCTAAGTCTACTGTGAAAGCGGTGATCACTCCGGCGAGCATTTGAACCACTCCGATTATAATAACAGATATGCTCGTGTCCATATCGGATCCAGAAGCCTCGAAGATCAAGCTGCTGTACGCAACAATTGCTGATATACCGCTGAGCTGTTGGGCTGCCATCAGGCCAACGGCGATAATCAGCGCCTGAACGAGTTAATTATAATGTTTGACGATATGTCCGAATCAATTCCGTAATTTGTGTACTCTCGCGTGAGGGCCCGAGAAGGTGACCGAGGCTATGAAAATATAGCTACAAACGTTACTTCATACGGGTTTTCGAAAATTTGTTCAAAAGTCCGTCTCTGCTCGTTGTTTGAATGGTTCAATCGAATGTTATATGACACAGATTATTATAAATGAAAGACAGCGAACATGCGAAAAAGAATATCATAGGCACCTTGCGATTCCCCGGTATCATTATCAAATCCATGATGTGCCCGGTATCTTTTCGTTCATTCTCTACATTTTCTTGAAGCCTGTTGAGCTCCTCGCTTACATCATCCATTCCTCTGAGCCACTTTAGACTTCTCTCTGCCTGATCTGGCTTCTTCTTCATTATGAGGTGGTAGGGCGACTCTGGCATCCAGATGAACATCAACCCGAACACCAGAGGCAACACTCCACCCACGATAGCTATAGTTCGGAGGCGGACCCATGGACCAATACAATAGATTAAAATGACCCACACGTTCACCAGAGGATCGAGCATTCCACTCACAGCGCCTCGAATGCGATCGTCAGCAATTTCTCCCGTATACATGGGCACAACTGTGTATCCCACACCGGTACCAAGCCCAGATATAAACCTTCAACGTATAAAATTTATGTCAATATTCATGCAGATAACCCAAACGAATTGACAAGTAACGGAAATGTGTCACAGTCGTGATTTCACATACATTTGAAAAGAATCTTGGATGGAGATGACTTATTTTAGAGAATCATACGTATTTCGTCTCGAATCTGCCACCCTACTATGGATACATGTGCACATCTGGATGTAGAGCAATTCGGACCGATAAGGACTAAATTGACCACAAGTGATATCAAGTCAGTGTCAGATTTTCCTGATCCAGCATACTATACTACACTTTGCACCAATCCACATACAAAGTTGGGAATACTTTGTTCTTAGAGTATTGGACCAAGCTCTAGATCCGTCTTACATCTAGATTGTGATCATTGATATTCTCTTATCACAATATATAATGGCGGTGCTTCGAGTTATTTAGATTTCTTGTCAATATCGACAACAAACAGTTTGATACTTGATTGAAATGTGCATATAAAGTCAGTCGGCTAAATGTACCGGATTTGTTCGACCTCAAGCAACTGTCCCGATTGGCAATCCACGTGAAAAGCTCGCTACGTGAACGACGAATTCTCATTTGTTCGGAAAATCAATTGCGATCGAGTTTTGCGGAGAGTCATAAAGAAAAAGACCCACTGACGTGTGTAATACCGATCGCAGGGCTTTGGAATTCATGAAATGGATTCTACACGTCTGCAGATTGAAACGCGCATGCATTCCAATATGAAAATCGGGAGTATACTGCATGGATAGTTACCTCCCGACGATGAACCACCACACACTTTTCGCTACGCCTAGTAGTATACAGGCGACCACGTGAGGGATTATTGTAGAAAGCAGCAACCATTTTCTTCCACATCTGTCAACGGTCGCAGCACCGAGCAGTGAACCAATTGCGCTGCCAATCGTGAAAACACTTACGATCCACGAACTTTCATCCGACGTAACCGTCACCTCATCGTTGTCCGTTAAAAGTTTTGGCAGGGACGGTGAAGGCCATCCGAAACCAAAACCTGCCCCCGCCAAAGACATCGTTCCTAAGATATATGAGAAATTTTTCACGTAATGTATGTATGGAACGAACTGGTGAAGAGTTGAAGCGAGGAACATTCATTTCGCGGGATGAAGTTTTTTTTGTATCTGTATCTAGGTCGCTTGGATGGAATACTTTGGATACAGATGCGGTATGGATTAAGTGGTCGCAGATAGTTTGAACAAATTTTTCGTTCCCGAAAAATTTCATAATTTATCGATTTTTCAGATTTATGCATTACTCGAGTACGGCACAAATATTTCTACTCGCAACTGGTTGAAGACGTGTACAAAATTGAATCAATTTGAAATTTTAAGCCTTCTCCAAAATCTAGACTTTTTTGAGTGTATCAGCTGTCGCTCCTGTCCGTAAATAAATATCAAATGGATTGAAAATCAAATTGCTACCGGCACTTTTACTGCATATCTCACCTGCGAATCCGGCGATTAATTGGGTGGTTGTTCTGGATTTAGCCATCTTTCTCGTACAAAATGTTCACTAGACCCTTGGACAAAAACAAATATGTGTCCGATTTGGAAGATCACTATCGCAGGTGCTCGAAACTTGTTCTTTAGATAATCGTAGGCGAAAACCAGTCCGACCAGCGATGACAACTATCGCAAGTTCACTTTACTTTTCCAATTCCACGTGTTAAATGAAACCAAATACTAATATTACCATCATGAGACTTCCAAAGCTACACTCGTCGTTGGAATGATGTTATGCTACCGTGACTCGTGTCACGAGTCGGCTCCTTTGTGTATGTTCCGCGCAGGTAAGTCAAGTGGGAGAAATAGTTATACATATCTCATTTTATCGTACCCTTCAACCCATAATCTACCGAACTCACCTCATCTCATGCTATTTACGTTATAATGCACATGATAACGCATTGTAAATCGAAGTTCATAATGGCTGTTGGACAAGAATATCTGTATAAGAGACTATAATTACAATTCACGCTTTCAAATGCATTATATTTTTCAATTGGGACTCTCGAGAAATTGGATGAATAGTCAAATTTGCGGAAGGTCATGCTGTGAGAGTGTTTGATTTGCAATTCTCAGACAGAGCACTGGGAGAAGACTTCACAGGAGAACGGCATGTTTCGGGGTAGGTATGCTGTCTACCAACTGACAGAACTTTTGAGAAATCGCTATTTCGTAATTTATATCCGTTGAAAAATGGCACAAATTACTTTCAATACCCAATACTATATTGCACGTGTCGAGGCGAATCATGGCTTCGGGCTGCTGGGACGAGTTTTTGTCATCTTGAGTGCCCCAACGATCTGTATCATTCACATAATATTTCACAATATGTAATGCATATTTCATGACCAATGCACGACATCAAGAATTCCACCGTGGAATGAATGAACGAAACATTTGCAATATTGACCGAAACTATCAATCAGACATGAAATATAAACATTTGCCGAAACTGTCGGATACACAGAAATTAAAATTGAAGAACTCGGCAACAATTTGCTTCTGTTCTATTATATTTCATTTTCATCGAATTGGATATGTTGTTTGAATTCAAGTGTATATACGGTTTCTCATATTCACACATCCGACATTAGTAAATATTAAGACTTGCTACTTTCGTTCAATAGATTATTGCCTCAAAAATGGCTCCTCATTGCAAGATTCAGGTCGAAATTCCATTGGTAATGATTTATGCCAACGGGCTTTGTTATACTTGTGTTACATGAAATAAGCGAGCCTGCGTGCGTCAGACTGTCGATGGCTTCCGCGATTTATCGTCGGTGACAAGTGATCTAGAGACAAACTATCGAATAGTCACGAGAGAATGTATACGTGGGGTAGAGTCCGATTATCAAATCAATTGGGCTCGGGCCTAGTTCAGATTAGCGAAAGTTCGGATAATGGAACAGTATCTGATGATGGGAGAAACAATGTTACACATAGTAAAAAGTATTTGAAGGGTAACACGATATATATATTTTCATTCATCCTTATAAACATACTGATAAATATCGGGGTACATATATTCAGCATGCATAACGTTCTTGGACATATTTTTATTCTTAACGACTTGCAATTACTCCAAGGTTTCTTTATTATATAATTTTTCATTTTTTCTTTCCACATGGCTGCCACGCGTTTATGAGCAGCTGAATCACGCAACCGTTTGAGAAGAAGAAGCTGCCTATTCAAAAAAAGCAAAATTTGCTCTCTAGCGTACTTTTCATTTTCAATGTCGAAGAAACTGCATTAAAACAAAATGAGGAATTTAAATGGGATATACATCTCCCAGAGATACGATCTGCTACATGCGTATACAAAACCGTATATCTCTGGGTATATCCAAACCAAACAGGTATTCGCGAGGACCAACTGTTATCACAGATGGATGAAAGTACAACCGTAATATCAAATCCTCACCTAATAAACAAGCAATCTTGAACGGATTTCAGGCATAATCTTTTAATAATTCTTCTTGAAGCTTGGCCATTGGTTAACTTGTATTGTTCTCCCCTTCCCCTCTTTCGTAATTAGAAGTAGATAAAAGCGAGCAGGTAAACCGGAGAATACGACAAAAATAAATGCGCCAGATTGTGCGATTTGGGGAATAATTTCATTCGTCATAATTGTGACAGTTAATACTTTTACGGACGTTATAATATATTTTATCCTCGAACATACAACATTCGGTATTCTAGACAAAGATTACAATTGTCAATGGTTCGTCAATTAGTTGAAAACAAGCTCTGATGAACAACGACTTATAATCAAGAATCATATAGATAATGGTTCAATGGCCCACTTGAAAAGCTGTATATACTTCAATAAATATATGCTTATCAATACCGACATTCCGATGTGAAATCACAAGAAATTATTGTTGATTGTTTGACACGTACTACATTCCATATTTCACATATCGCATGCTCTTATTATTTGGTATAGTATGTTATTTCAAAGGCACTCACGGTTTACCATCTATCACACACGACACTGTAATCATCGGCGAGACGGTATATTAGCCGTGAGATGACCTTATTGACAAAAGTACTGTCTCCGAAATTTTCTCCTAAGCAGATACGAGGCTCCTCAAGTTTCACCACTTGTTGACTTCCATCACGTGCAAAATAAGGTGAAGGTCAAGCCGCAAATGATTTCTCTAATCCGACCGTGGGCTTGGTGGTCTTATGTAGTTCGGCCTGAATGCTTTGGAATGACCTCTGCTTTGTTTCAGGTAAAATAAAGTAAATGAAAATCACTGAACATAGAGTAATCCCCATGAATCCCCAGAATGATGCGTGGATCCCGAACGCATCAGCTACAACTTGATAAAGTTTCGTAACTGCCATTCCACCCAGTGCGCCAGCAATGGCAGAAACCATCGAGGCCAAGGCTTTCACGTTATAAGGAAATATTTCAGAGAGCACAACATACGGCAGAGTGCCCAGACCAATAGTATAGAAAATTGTGTATCCTACAATAGCAGTCACCGGAAGCCAGGAAATCGAACTGACGTCGTACCCGGTTTCTCGTAACTGAAAGTATAGCGCCTCTCCTGCAAATTGAAAACAAATCCTGTTATACGGTTGTCATTTCAAAGATCTAAGAGTTGATCTAACACTTCTTCACAGGCAATTGCACGGCGAACTAGAATAGACCACTGTACGTGACGGCAAATGACATGTGCCCTATTGGTCTGGGATAATGCAATATAGGTGTACCGGAAACTTCATTAATAAAATAATGTAGGTTCAAACGTTGCTGGCTATCCGTCCGTATGGGGATCAAAGTCAGATATAGCTCTATAAGTCAACTCATTGCTACATTACCCTAAATTCAACGTACGAGAAAATACGCATAAATTTGCCAGCTGATGACGAGCATTTCATACGACTGGCGTTGTGTTGAAGATATGATGAATATGTACATCATTCGCAGTATAGGCATTTTATATAACAGAATACGGATAGTAAAAGTTGTTTCGTCACCTCCGAGAAATACAATCGAACCCGCGGCAGAAAGAAGCAGCAACACCCTACGCCCAGCCAAGTCTACGGTGAAGATGGTCAGCAGTCCACTGAGGAATTGAATAGCTCCGAAAATGATGACAGAAATGCTTGGATCCAGTGTGGATCCAGATGATTTAAATATAAGGCTAACGTAGGCAAGGATTGCACCGATACCACTGAACTGTTGAGCAAACGCCAATCCAAGGATGATAACAAGCGCCTGTTCGAGTTGAATTGGAGATGTATAACAATTAGTATTAACTCCAGTATGTGTTGATGAATTTTAATTCTGATTCAAACGAAGTAAATTTCATCTTGGAAATGTCCAATGCATATAAATCCCATTTTATTTTTGATTTTGATTTGTTGGTAGCAGAGAAAAATTTCGAAATTTCACGTACCTTACGATTTCCGGGTGTCATTACTAGCTCCTTCATTGTACCAGAATTTTTCTGATCAAATTCAACGCTCTCTTGGATCCTTTTTAGGTCCTCACTAACGGATACCGTTCCGCGGAACCACTGCAAACTTTTTTCTGCGCGATCATGTTTGTCCTTCATTACCCAGTAGTAGGGTGACTCTGGCATCCAGACGAAGATCAGCCCGAAGGCTAGAGGCAAGGCTGCTCCTAAACCAGCAAGACCAGCACGGCTAACCCATGGCCCAACGCAATAAGTCAGCAAGATACTCGCATTCAGCATAACGCCAATCATGGTACCTAAAGCACCTCGAATCTTGTCGTCAGCGATCTCTCCCAAATACATGGGCGCAGTTCCATACGTAATTCCAGAGCCAACTCCCGCAATAAACCTTTATCAAAATTTAATATCAAATATCAAATGGCATGGTTCCTTCCCGTATGATGACCGAGGGATCATAAGTGACACTATAATCTAACTATGTATTTATACATAGGTATGTGTATCTTTTTCAATACAAATATAAATTGGAAGGTGAAGTGACATCGCGATATCTTGGACGTTGGATAAATGAGTTTTTACTACGAGATATCGTTGATTATTACTACGAGTCGTAGTACTGTCGTAGACAATATCGATATTGCAATTTATTTCATATTGTTCGATCGATTATACATATACTTTATGGAAAGAGGAAAAAATTGAATCGCAGCTGTCGATTACACAGTTACCTTATAGTTACGATAATTATATACAGCTGCGTAGGTATATGAGAATTCTTACCTCGCAGCAATGAGCAACCAGTAGTCCCGTGCTACACCGATGAGGATCGCGGCGAGAAGATATGGAATTGCTGCGAAGAGGAGAGAACATTTTCTGCCAAATTTGTCAACGAGTACGGCACTGATAAGTGGACCGAACGCGCAGCCAAATGTGAAAAAACTGGCAATCCAAGAACTTTCATCTGATGTTATAACGATGTCAGAATCGTCCGCAAGTAGTTTGGGCAGAGACGGGGAGGTCCATCCGAAATGAAAGCCTGCACACGCCACAGAAAGCGTTGCTGAAAAATTTGCCCGAATATTATTCACTGTCCGATGATAATTATTACGAGTAATGCATCATCGAAGAGCATTATTGTCGTGCTCATGCTCAAATATTGCAGTGATTTTTTTTCAAAACTATCTCACCTGCAAAACCACCAACTAGTTGAGACGTTATTGTTGGTTTTTCCATGTTTGTTGACTAAGATACACGACGCACACTCGAATATGATCAACTGAAGTTCACTAACCACTAGAAAACACACGTTATCATTGAAATATCCATTCAGATAGAGTATATTATGTACACCATGATGCGTTCGTACCAAATCCTCTTTTATCTCGGTAATTCAAGGTTGGAGATAGATAAAAAATTCTGATATACATCTGATTAATCAATCCACCTTTGATCGTACACACCCCCACGACCAAGTTCCATCAGCTTATCACTTCTACGTTCTGTTGATCGTACTGTACAGTTGACATGTGGATCACCGCTGACCATTGAGAGGTAACTTTCCAAAGTACACTGACTGAATTCCAAATTCGTAGACCCCCCATCTACTTCTTTAATTGCTCAACGCGACATGGTCAACTCGGTTGGTTCGATGACAATTTAACATTCTTCATTTCGCCAAGCATTGCGAATGAAATTTCTAGGCGATTAGTTTTCACATGGTGATATCTATAATATCTATGAGTTATTGCCCTGCTAATCCAGAATTAAGCTACCTAGAGCGGTCAATAAACATGACATCGCCGTTATATCGATTTTATATATTTTCATTTCGCTAGCTCTTCACTGCGTTTCTGGTAGGGAATTCCGCCCGAGATGACATATCAGGTAAGATGACATATTTGCACTATCTCACTATGTATTCGCTTAGGGAGTCAAACAAAAGTACGTCAGTAATCTCTGAAAGATGTCTCCATGATGTTGAAACCGACGTTGACCACCAGTGTGACAACAACTACCAGCAAACGTCAATGCGGCATTCCTGGTGAGAGCAAGATATAGCAGAAGAAAAAGTACAACGTGCCACAGGCACCAATGCGTCGTCATTAATCTAGGTTGCTATACAAGCCCACTGTCGACACAGAAGTTGAAAGCCAAATACAGTAGAGCATGTTCTGGGATTCGGCAAAAGGTATTCTTGTTTCATCACCACTCTGTTGGAAAAATTGTGTATAACTGTTGAACAAAATTCGTAGTCTATAATATCGCGCATGTCGTCAATACATATTCGAATGTTAATTCAATTGATGTTGAAATTTATTATTAACTGATTCACATAGAACTTGACACATTCATCGCGATAACTTTCAAATATTATAGAAAGAACTTTGTGCTTTTGGTAAATATTTGAAGTGACAAATGGTTTATCTATACAAGTACTAGAAATTCACGCCATTCAATGATTGAGTAGAACCTGTATGTTGCAATAACATGAGTGAGATATCAATCTTGACAGCGAGTATTGTTCATTTTGTTGACTCAGTTGTCGTTCATTATGAACATTCGTTTGCTTTCACTTCAACAGAGTGAATATGTATTATTGACACATGATCTGCGTCGGATGGAACTACAAATACGTTAACGTTTCAACTTAAGAGGCCATGGCCGCTGGCAATCTAACCTAGCTAATATAGGAAATATTCATTCTTTATCAAATGTGATAAACGTTTTGAAAAAAGGGAATTACTCAGCCACTTCCTGCCATTGTAATCAATGAATTCTCAAAGTTTCATCAAAATCGATCGAGTCGTTTGCGAAAATTGATGATTCTCGTTTTCGGAACGGAATTTGTACATTCAAGATAGCGAGTGGTATGGCACCTTAAATCCCAGGTTGAATTTTTATATATTGTATCTCTGTGGAACTAACTAAAAAAAATTAAAGGACCTAATGGGACGTAAGAAATTAGTTGAACCTGACATCATTTTTTCAACAGTGTAACGCGGTTCGAAAATTGGGTTATCAATTTGCGACGAGACTCGGAATGACCGTACAGAACTGACGAAACCACTCAGATGGCTGGTTGGGACTCGCTAACTGGTTCTCGAGTTCGACACCTTCAGCTTTCTTCAGAGGCACCCAACCGACATCGGTAGCAAGGGCGAAAGCTTTCACGGCTGAGTGAAGTCAATGCGTTACGGTAAGTGTTCGTCCAAATGCAGCTAGGAATCGAATTTCACCTGCGTTGGTCCTTCCACGAGGGAACAACAACCCATGATATTTTGATACCTGTACAAGAATTGCAATTCGTACACTTGTAGTGCTGTTGATTTCATTTCCGGCAATCAAAATTAACGGCGCCGTTCTATGCCAGGCAGCCTGGGGATTCAATTCCTGCGGTGTTCTCACTCCTCGATGATTCTACGGCTTCGTTGTGAATCCAAAAATATCTCCTTGCGTTATATTCTTGGATTCCTGTTCACGTTGTAGTCTGGCAAAGTCGCAGTTGCAAAAGACGATGAAAATATTTTGAAGAGTACAAACTGGTACATGACCGGTGTCAATTTCATTCACACGAATTGCTTAATGGCTGTCTCATTTGTGAATTCTCGTTGGTCAATCATCATTCCCATACGCATTATGTAGATTTGTCTATCGTGGCCTCCGCTCGAACGCGGCCACGTTCTCTGTTCACGTGTTGCTCGGACTGAAGAAACTGCAATTTTATTCTGTAAGACTGTATCCAATACCGTATGAAAAAGGGTTTTCAAATTCTCAAAGTGGCAAGAAACTTTTAGCTCATAGACAGAAATCCCGCATAGTGATACGAAACGAGATGTTCAGTTACGACGATCACAAATATTATCTGTAAAATTAAACAACGATATCGATATTCAGGCTTATCGCAGCGCATCCAGAATCATTTCAACGATGATAACACGATCTCATGGAATTTTGAAAGCGAGCTAACTGCAATGTGAATATACGAATCCGCCCACACATGACAGTAGATTTCACCTCTAACGATAAGTTATGCACTCAGCTATACATTTATGTTCAGGCAACATAGGTGGTCATGCCAATGAACCTACGCTGTTTGCTATGTCGTATATATGTATACTAGGGTGATCATTATTGAGGCCATTTTCGAATTTCTTTAATCCCACCCCAGAAATATAATCAAGGAATTGGTATGTGAAAGAAAGTTTGAGCAAAGGCTGAAGTTGTAAATGCAAAATACATTGGTTTTTTCGATATTTTGTTATTATTTTTTTTTATTTGTTGAAATGAATTTGAAAAATAAGTTCGTTGCATGATAATTATGTTTATACTTCCTACTAAACGAATGGAAAAAGAATACGTGTCAAGAGCATGTATCAGGTCGAAAACTACATTTTCAGATACATCGATATCGAAAAATGTATATACAATGAATTTCAAGCCTCTCGGACAAAGACATTGATTCACATCTCATGAAAAAATCAACATCTTTGTCGCGCTCGGTGGCGCGACCTAGACCATGTCTCGCGGGTGTCTTATGTCTCGGGCTTTTACGTCGAAAGTTCGTCTTCCGTTAGAAAGACGGCCCTTGAACGTGAAATATCTCCAAGATATCATGAACGAAGACAGAAGACATTTAAAAAACGTCCTATGAGACGAACTTTCGTTTTGTGTTATCTGGGTAGGTGGATGGCGGATTACAAGACAGCATAAAACTCTTGAAAGAGCATTGTGAGTTTTCACAATTCGCTTAAACAAATACGTTTAGTACGTTCATTATGGGCGTAGATTTACTGGATAAACTGCGTAAATTTCCAAACTTTGTCATTCAAAGTTGTTATATTCACGACTGAATTAACACGCATGATGAATAGGAGGGACATTTTCATTTATGCTTTAATCTCACCGGATAAATTCTACATGGCAAAGGTATAGCCGATGATAATGATATCAAGTAATCAAGCTATTGGTTGTGCTCCAATGGTTTGCGCAAAAAAAAAACGTGTCGCCCCTCCACTTTTGATAACTGAATTGTTTAAATAAATATGCTTGAATATTAAGATATTCGTAACATAAGATTACTAAGTATTTACGACCAGGATAGGCACTTCGGAAAACGGGTATCCAACGTGAACACCCATCGTGCATAATATGTTTGCTCAATATTGCGGAAAAGAACTGTTATCTGCAGCTGACTTGAGGTAAAATCCTGTAACAAATAGTTGAGTAAGTTCCGAGCCACCTCTGATTAGCTGAAACCGACCTTGGAACCGGTAGTTCTGTGAAGTTCTTTTTGAATGTTTCCCAACGACTTTTGCTTAGTCTCAGGCAGGATAAAGTAAATGAAAATTCCCGAAAATATGGTGATCACGGTAAATCCCCAGAAGGAAACGTGGACCCCATATTCATCGGCGACAGTTTGGTAAGCTTTCAAAATAACCATTGCAGCTACAGCAGCAAAAATAGTACCGAACATGCCAGCCGAACTTTTCAAATTTCCAGGAAATAACTCCGATAGTACAACATACGGAAGGGATCCGAGGCCAATCGTGAAGCAGATTATATAACCGACAATAGCAGTCACCGGAAGCCAGGTAATCATACTAAGGTCACTTCCCATTGCTTGCAGCTGAAAGTACAGAGCCTCTCCTGTGAATTAGAGATAAATTATGTCGCACATCGTTGTTTTTCCGAATACGTATCTTATTTTTATGATATTCTTTCGGATTCCCTGCAAATGTCGTCAGATTCATGCACAACGTAACACAAACTCATACGGCAGGTTATGACGAATTGAGACAATAATGTTTTGTCTATAGTCTACCCAATACCGATTCCTATCGAAGTAACTATATCCTGAACCGATAGCCCGCGATTCAACCGACAGCAATTACGAAATCACTCATCAAATCCATAATCAAATACGCGAGGCACGTGTTTGATAGAAATGAGTAAATATACGGAAAAGTTATTATCATTGTAGATTACATTAAACTTTGGAAGAACTATGAGCTGTGCATACTTTCCTAGCAATGATTTACGAAGTGTGATATATCTTCATGCTTTACCTGAGAGAAACAAAATTGAACCGCCAGTGGAAAGCAGTAACAGAAAGCGTCGCCCTGCTAAATCGACGGTGAAGGCAGTTAGCATTGAGCCCAGGAGTTGAATTGCTCCAATTACAATAACAGATATACTCGAATCCAATGTGGATCCAGACGTCTCAAAAATTATGCTACCGTAAGCCAGAATAGCGTTTATTCCACTGAGCTGTTGAGCGAATAGCAATCCAATGACGATAATCAGAGCCTGTTCGATATCATTTGGGAAAAAGGTGTGATAATGACTCTAGAATGAATATTAGGAGCATTGATAATTTATGGGAGTAAATCAGGGCTCGAAAATGTTCAATACAGAAAACACTCGTACCTTACGATTTCCAGCTACGAATACGAGATCTTTCATGCTCGCGGCATTCTTCCTATCAAATTCTACACTGTCTCGAAGCTTTTTTATATCATCACTCACGGACCTCGTTCCTTTGAGCCAAATCAAACTCTTTTCAGCTTGATCAGTTTTATCCACCATTATCAGGTAGTAGGGTGTCTCTGGCATCCAGACGAAGATCAGTCCGAATACGAGAGGTATCACTCCACCGATGCAAGCAAAAAGCACACGGCTAATCCAGGGCCCGACAGAATAAGCCAGCAAAACACCGACGTTATACATGATGGCGAGCATCGTACCCAGAGCACCTCGAATTCTATCATCCGCAATCTCTGCCAAATACATGGGCACAACGATATACGTTATCCCAATACCAAGTCCGGAGATGAATCTTTGGACGCATAAATAAATATTATTCGGTTAGACTTCATTCAACTACCTAATAAAAGCTGGGGAGATCGCTTGGGAGATCGCGTGTAACAATTCAGAAGAGAGATTATACCTTGCAACGAGTAACAACCAGAAACTCTGTGCTACACCGATACAGATCCACGATATGAGCGAAGGGATTATTGTGGTAAGAAGAGACAATTTTCTACCGCATCTATCGAACAGTGCAGCGCCAAGAAGTGAACCCAACATGCATCCTAATGGGGTGAAACTAACCATCCAGGAGCTTTCATCTGATGTAATGGGAATATCAGAGTCTTCTGCCATGAGCTTGGGTAAAGACGGTGCAGACCACATATATTGGAAGCCCGCGCTCAACACAGATATACTTGCTGAAAGATATAGGGTGATCGATTATTTGTGCAATTTGAGAAGACGAATTATCATCGAGCATCTTTTCGATATCAGGCGAGCATACAATTTTTCACTCATGCTCTCTTACCAACAAAACTAGCTGTCAACTGCACCAATATTTTCGACTTTTCCATGTTCGTGAAGCAAACCACGGGCAGGGTGCACTTGAAGACGGACTGAATATCACGATATAGTAGGATTCGCACGATCCATTGAAATATATATTTGAGTACGTGACGTTATTGGTACCACATTCAGACTGAGGTGTAGGATTATTGGGACTTTGAACGCATGTGCTCAGTTTTGAGCTTTCGATCCGTGATGCGTAATTGAAGGAGAATGCACATCACATTCAACGTCTGTGATGTTTATGTTACTTTTTGCTGAAAAGAAAGTGGTGGGACTCAAAAGTATCGTCACAATTCACAACTATATTGGCACCGCCCTCTTGTTACTCATGTTAATGAAAAATCAGACGCAGTGCAGAAAAACCAGACCACGTCACATCGATTTCGAATCGGCAAATGATCAGAGGCTTATTCTCTTCACGACTGTGAACACTAATGAAAGTAGTCAGGATTATTGCCGGCTTTTTTCAGCGGATAGTTTTGGCAAGAGGGGGAAATCATCCTGATTACTCCAATCATAGCTATCACGAGATAACAAGAACCCAACTCATGAATGTAATTCTGCATCTTTATAAATGATGATAAAATTTTTGCGACTTGTGATAATAACTTTTATCATCTCTTGATTGTTAACCATCATTGGCTGGGGAATGCACGGAGGTTCAATTGAACGCATCAGCCGAGTCCGTGGCATAGACAATATTTAGCAACCGGTTGCTATGCGGTATAATTTAACGACTTACATCAACAAATGTGGCTGTTATTCCATAATCCCGCGCCAATGTAAACCGTCAATTCGGTGTTTATTTCGGTATTAGTATTATAAGGCATTGTGAGCGAGTTTGTCGTATCAAAATATACCAGAATACAGTATGCGTGACATACAATATCGTTCTGATACACTTTGGTACCTATACCAGGGACTCGCTAAAAATGCCTATAGTGACTCTAACAGGATTCTTATATTCTGGGGCAAGTTTTGCTTGATTGAAAACGTTTTTGAAGCATCTGAATGAAAAGAACCATCAAGGGTGACGCCTACTAGATTGGGTCAAAAATGTTGTCGTGAAGTAAAAGTTAACGATAAGTCACGTCACGGCACTGTTTCGACACTTCCATTCGATAATCGTGGATAGTTTTATCACGCTTCTATCAACGCTCGAAGAATCGGAACCATCGTCAACTATTATGCCACGTGAAAAATAAGACAATCTCATATTAAATAGTGGCCATACTTTTTTGACGAACGTTCATTGACAACGTGTGCAATTGTTACTGCCGATAAAATTTCGATCCTAGTCGATAAAATCATAATGCAGCAATACATACATACTTGAACTTGGTGGATACAAGAATATTTTCATAGACAGTTCTCGTTTAGTGAATTTTATGTTCGAAGCGAAAATACAGTTCACAAAGTGCAGTGATGTTGATAATAATGTAGTATAGATACGTTAAGAATGCATTTCATATTTTAGAGAGATTATATCCGTGTGGCTTATAGCCATTCCGGTATCATTTTTTGGTCCACTTTGGACCGCTGCACTGTAGGGCTAGCTATAAGGTAAATTAGTTGACGCAGATACAAATATCAATGCGGTAAAGAAATTTCGGCAATATGCTCCAGAGGTAGAAATAAGAGTTTTCAATCCCGATTCACAATGGTTGAATCGTTGCAATGAATAGGCTAACCTTATCGAAAAATATGATATTCAAATAGAATAAAATACACTATGACTAATGTAATATGCTAATCATGTCTGGAATTCGAAACCGAAATAATAATTATTCGGATCTTCTTGTTCCAGATGCATATTTGCTCGATATTGTAGAAATAGAATGTGAGCCGCTGATTTGAGATACAAAACATACAATAAATAGTACATAGTCGGATTTAAGCTATCTGGGATTTGCTCAATTCGAGAGTGGACTCGGTTGTCCTATGGAGTTCGTCCTGAATGCTTTTGAACGACCTCTGCTTAGTCTCAGGCACAAAGAAATAAATAGCAATTCCCGAAATTACGGTAAGCACCACAAATGCCCAGAAGGGAATGTGAACCCCGTACTTATCAGCAATAGCTTGGTAGAGTTTCGTGACAATTACTCCTCCTCCGGAACCAGCAATGGTGGCTGCGACGGCTGCCAAGCCTTTCACGTTGCAAGGAAATATCTCCGAAAGTACAACACACGGAAGAGTTCCATAGCCAATCGCGTAGCAAATTATGTAACCAGTCATTGCTGTTACCGGAAGCCATGAAATCGTGCTGACGTCACTTCCCATGGCTTGCAGCTGGAAGTATAGAGCCTCTCCTGTGAACGCGAGACGTATTCTATTACGTATGATTGTTTTTCGAGTCATTTCTTATCTATACTACACTGACTATACTCGGCAGTTCTATGCAGAATGTAATACGAATACGCGTGGCAGATTATATGATTATCCAAGAGAATTGGCTCAATAGTCCATTCAATGCTGGTTCCTATCAAACCAATTGTGTCTCTAATGGCAAACCTGCCAGTCAGCCGATGTCAGTTTCCGGAACACTCAACAAACCAGCAAATACAATTGTGCCATTGTTATAACTAAAAGGTGATGCATGTATGATAAGATGCATGCATGCAAATTTTGGAAAAAGTATCAGTTATATTTTGTGATGATCGCTTACGATGCGTACTGTATCTAGATACTCTACCTGCGAGGAATAGGATTGAACCGGTGGCGGAAAATAGAAGCAGCAACCGTCGTCCATATAAGTCGACGACGAAGGTGGTCAGCGCTACACTAAGAAGTTGAATCACTCCGATGATAATGACCGAAATATTTGAATCCAACGTGGATCCAGACGCCTCGAATATCAGGCTGCTGTAAGCTACAATGGCACTTATTCCACTGAACTGCTGAGCAAATAGCAATCCAATAATGATGAATAAAGCCTGTTGAAAAATAATTATCCAAAGCTTAGGAATTACTTCCGAATTGTTAATACAGAAGTTCCTTTCGAGGCAAAGGAAAATTATACGTACCCTACGATTTCCCGCTACCAGTACCAGATCTTTCATACTACCGGCATGCTGTTTATCAAATTCTACACTCTCTTGAACCTTTTTCAATTCCTCGCTTACGTTTCTCGTTCCTCGGAGCCAAACCAAACTTTTCTCAGCGTTATCAAGTTTATCCTTCATCACCAAGTAATAGGGTGACTCTGGCATCCAGATGGAGATAAATCCGCAGATGAGAGGGCAAGCTCCTCCCAAGCCAGCAAGAACTGCACGGCTAACCCACGGCCCGACACAATAAGTTATGAGAATACCGGTGTTCATTGAGACGGTGATTATGGCAGTGAGAGCACCACGGATCCTGTCGTCCGCAATCTCTCCCACATATACGGGAACAACTATGTATAAGATTCCGATGCCGACCCCGCCAAGAAACCTTGGAGGTACATCAATTTCGTTTACTTACTTGGACTTCGGACAACTGCATAACGAAAGCTCGTAGGAGGTTATCAAGTTTAATTTAGTGAAGAAATTGTACCTCGCGGCTATGAACCACCAGTAACTATGCGCCACACCAATGAGGATGCAAGAGGTGACGAAAGGAATTATCGCAAAAAGATTACTCAATTTTCTGCTGAATTTTTCGAACAGAGCAACTCCGATGAATGAACCAAATATGCTTCCAAATTGGCTAGCACTGGTGATCCAAGAACCTTGATCCGGTGTAATAGGAACGTCAGAATCTGCTGCCAAAAGTTTGGGCAGGGACGGTGCAGGCCATCCATGATTGAAGCCTGCGCTCAGCATAGACGAAGACGCTGTCAAATGCAAGGACACAGCTTATTGTCTGACTTGAATAACAGAGGATCAAGAATAGAAGACTGTACCATTTCCCACTTATACTCTCGTACCTGCAAGGCAAGCAATTAGATGCATCGTGATCTTCGACTTTTCCATATTCGTTACCTCGCCGGACGCCCAAACACAACCTGGAGATCGCTCAACCGCGGAAAACGAACTTTATCGTTGTAATATTCATGCCAGTACGTGATATGATAACTTCATCCAAATAGGATCTGCGTGCAATAGGATTGATGTGATCATGGGCATTACAGTTGTAGTTGAAGACAGGAACGAATGAGAGTGAGCGGTCTGGGGAAAATTACTCGTGAAATAGGGGTAAACGTTACAAGAAGAAAGAGTGAAAATTTTATGAGTAGCTACAAAGGTAATAGTGGAATTATGCATAAGCCATTTGTATACTTGGCTACCCTCGGTGGTTATTCTCCAGCTTTGCGGGTACCGTAACTGTGAGAATAACTGCTGTTCTCATTTGCAACAACCAATCATATAACAGAATATAAACAGCTATGCTATTGGTTTGCAGTGTTTTTCCCAGTTATTCTGCAAATATGGGTTAAAGAATAAGCCCCGGAGCTCAGTCACTCGAAATTTGGATAATTAATCTTTCTGACCAAATTGATTGGATTATCAAGGGCAGAGACTTCAAATTATTCATCCAAAATCGTCATTTCTTGAAGAAGTTGCCGAAATATTTTCCGAATTTTCGGTTGATCTTGATGAATCGGGCCAGTCCCGATTGTCATGAGACGAGTGATTTTTTAACTAATTCTTCAGTCAATTATAAATTGTCGTAGTGGCGGTGAATTGACACGGAATCGCAAACGTTACAGTCAAATATGTTATACGATTATAAAATATGTGCACGAAATCGTAATAAAAACGTGATCGGTCTTTAGAACACACGTTACATCTGAAAGGTAATCAGAAACTGATCATCTCAGCAGATCATGCCTTTGAACAAGTTGCTAACGTCCATAAATGGAGTGCTTTTTAAACAATGCATACCAGCAGCTACGCAAACTCATGATCCTGCGGTGCATACATGTATGTATATACATACGTATAAGCAGTAACATGCAGCACCATTTTACGAAAGTTAAATTTGATCTGTACCGCCCGTGCCGCCAGGTACCTACTGAAAGTGTATCACCAAACACCAAAACTCAAAAATAATAATTAGGAAAGGAGAATAATATTCGCTTAGCTCAGGGCGAGGCGAACATAGGGTCCAAAGTTATGAATAAATGAATATAATATCAATGAAATTGATTTTATGATTTGTTAGATAAAAATAGGGAACTGGGCTCCCTGTGACACGGCTCCTATGTCCGGTCATTTACAATAACCAAACCGATTTAATTAAATTGAACAGGGATAGCCAAAGTACTGCATCGAAGTTTTACATTAAACAGCTGATCGGTGAGAGTAGGCGTAGGTTGACGACACAGGAAATAAATGAATTATAGGGATTCAGAATCGATATACTTAGATATAATTCAGCAGACAAAACCGAGGCGAAAAGAGAGGAATTATTGATGAGTTTGCGTTTAACAATCCGTAGTCACCCAGAGTGAAATCGATCCTACGGAGTGCTAATCGCATCCAAGGAGTATCCACCTCCAACTTTTAGTTGCAGATATCAAGAATTGACAAAGTTATAGATTTTCAGAGTAACAAAAGTTTTGCTTACGCATTGACCGCTTTATGATTTTTTATAAATCGATGTTCTACGTAATCTAGAATGTTCAAATCATGTTCCATCATTTTTTCATCCACATCGGACGGATAGTCTTCTCATGATAATTTTTCGAAAACTAACTGGGTAGTATCGACCCAATGTGACTAGAAGTTTCGCCCAGATTATCGTAGTGGCATTAAGGGCTTCGAGGACTCAGCATGATTGCGTTATCAGTCGGGATAACAAATAAGAGTACCATCACCCGTGCAATCTGCGGAACTCGCGAAACATATGTTTTACTACTATTTCGAAACATCTCTCCTATGTTCTTGTGTTACGTTGAAAAGATAGTTCTATTCCACCAAATATAGGTATGTATTTATTATCCAAATCTTCACTAGAGTGTCCGCGTAGATATTCTTCACTGTGAAGAGAGACCAGTTTAATTTACTTTCTGAAGTTCAGTGACTGTCAATAATTATTTACAAACAGACAGAACTTCAGTCTGTTTTGGTTTCGCGCACTCACTGCTTGAAAGTTCGGAACGGGCCTCACTCCAACGGCTCGAGCGAATCACAAGGATTACTTCATTCCGGTTTTGCGTATCAACTTCATACGTTAGGGCAATAGTGAAGTGGGGACCACATTGTAAGATTGTTTGACAAGGAGATGAGACAAAAGATACAGCCGGTTGTTTATCTTTTAGAGTCCATTGACGGCAGCTGGTTCTGCTGGACTCCTGAATCTGGGATTTTAGAGAAACTAACCAGGTTTTTTCAGGCAAGAACCATCGGGTTTCGGGATCCAGGGAACGATAGCAAGGGAAGTAAAAAAAACAGAACACAAACGAAATGGAGATTACGAGATATTCTTACAAATAAAAAGACAATCTACAGGAAATTGAGCTTCCGTGAATATTCCGAATGAATAGACTTCTCGTCAATTTTCAAGAAATATCAACGGCAGTCGCTATCGTCCGGAAAGGTTGTCGGTCATTGACGAGCAACAAGGTGTCACATCATATATTGCATAGAATGCATACTAATATTGACTTCGGTACGAGACAAAAAATGTGATTTCTATACTTGCAGCTAATAATGATACATACGTCGTTAATACTAGCAGATATATGTCAAAATTATCTTTTGATGCACATTTATAACAACGTCTGGTTATGTAGTCAGGCTGACATCAGCGACGATGTGACCAATCGAGATCTTTTCATCCTCCTATCTGTTTTATATAATCAATCATTATTGAAGGCTTTCGAAACAGAGGCAGGAATGTTATTGGTTGAGTCATGCAATCTCGAGCTTCGGAGGCATCCTCACCTTCAATACCTATAATACCTGACTATGACTAATTCAAGAGCAAATTTACGTCATTGGCATGGAGCGTCCTGAATGCTCTTGAACGACTTTCGCTCAGTCTCAGGCACAACGAAATAAATGAAAATTCATGAAAATACGGTAAGCACCACAAATCTCCAGAAGGGAACGTGAACCCTGTACTCATCAGCGATAACTTGGTAAAGTTTCGTGACAATGAGCATCCTACGGAAACAGCAATGATGGTTGCCATGGCTGCCAAGTCTTTCACGTTGCAGGGAAATATGTCCGAGAATACAACATACGGAAGAGTTCCATGGCCAATCGCGTAGCAAATTATGTAACCGATGATCGCTGTTACCGGAAGCCATGAAAACGTACCAACTTCACCTCCCATGGCTTGCGGCTAGAAGTGTAGAGCCTCTCCTGTGAACGAGTGTCAAATTCTATTACATATGATTGCTTTTCAAGTCATTTCTTATCCATACTCTACTAACTATACTCGGCAGATCTATGCACAGTGTAACACGAATATGTGTGGCAGATTATATGATTATCCAAGAGAATTGCCCCAAAAGTCCATTTAATGCTGGTTCCTATCTGAGCAATGTCATATCTCCGACGGATAACCTGCCATTCAGCCGACGGCAATTCCCAAATCACTCATCAAATCAGCAAATATAATTATACTACAGGTCTATACATGCGTTTAGGTGTGTACGCGTATAATAAGAGATATCACATGCGGTACACAGATTAAACCAATCTTGAAAACAGGTGTAAATTGCATTCTGCAGGTTATTGCCCAGGATACATGTTGCGACGCATATTGCCTTCAATACAGGTCGCAGGGACAGATGGACAGAGGGACAATGCCTCGGCTATTTAGACGAACTGTCTCAATAACAGTAACCAGGCCCTTTTTCTCTGCATCCTAGTTTTGTATATTTCAAGTATTTCTGCATCTTTCTGCATCTTTCTCCATTATACACTTTCTTTCTCAGTAAATTTATGCGCTGTGTCTAGCATTTGTCGACAATCTCTCCAAATTTCACTTTTCTATTTTCTCACCAATTTTCACCAGTCGCTACTCAAAAGTCAACCTGCACAGACGGGTTCCCGATTTCTCCACAATCAACACAAATTACATCTTCCAATCACATTTCGTATTTACTGTAATTGTTGTTTGTTAATCATTATTAGAATATACATATCGGTTAAATTTCACAACGTCTACGATTCGTTCGTACAAAAGTCACAAATACCTACAATCCTTTAATGAGAATTGGTAGGAGTTCCCGAAACCTGGAGCTGACATACAATCACAGGGTTCTCGTGAACAATACAGATGCGGATTGTATCTAGACACTTTACTTACTAGAACAGAATGGCACCAGAGATCCCATAGAACTGTTGAGCGAATACCAATCCGATGATGATCATCAAAGCCTGTTCGGGAATATTTGTATTTGAGGTTCAAAAATAACTGTCGTTTGGGTTTGTCGACTTGTGGTTCTAATACAGAGAATTCTTTTCATAACAATCAGATCCTGGACATGGCCAGCAAAGAAATTTTCCCATCCGTGACGTAAAGTATACCGACCTTACGATTTCCCGGCACCAGTAGTAGATCTTTTATTTCACCGGCATGCTGTTTAGCAAATTCTACAGGTTCTCTCTTGAGCCTTCTTCAATTCCTCGATTACTAAGCTAGCTAAGCCATGGCTCGACACCATAAGCCAGCAAAACACCAGTATTCGACAATAGGATGAGCACGGACAGCAGAGCACCTCGAATCCTATCATCCGCAATCTCTTCCAAATATATGGGAGCAACTGTATACGTCATTCCTATGCCGACCCCGGCGAGAAACTTTGTAAATGCATGAATTGTGGCACTCGCTTGAACTCCAATCAACTACGAAATAAAAGCTCCTAGGAGATTCCGAAGTTCACTTCGAAGGAAAAATTGTACCTCGTAATGATCAGCCCCCAATAACTCTGCACCAGACCAATGAGGATGGAAGAGCTGGTGAAAGGAATTACAATGGCAAGAAGACACATTTTTCTGCCACAGCTTTCAAAGGTGAAAATGCGATAAGTGGATCAAACATGCTTCCGAATAACGGAGAACTGACAATCCAAGAACTTCGATCAGATGTAATGGAAATGTCGGAATCCGCCGCCAGAAATTTGGACGAGGACGGTGCAGGCCATTCGGAATGGAGGCCTATAGATAGCGAAGACATGGTCCCTGAAAGATGCGAGCCTATTGTTCATTGTCTGATTCGAAATCCGATGATGAACAATGATATTAATATTGAGTGAGTGTAACATTTTGCGTTCATACTTACTTACCTGCAACGCCAGCAATTAATTGCCTTGTAATCTTCGCCTTTTCCGTACTGTAATGTGACCCCGGTTATGATATCATTCAATTAGGATCCAGGATTATAGGCAGATAGAGCCAGGAACAAATAAGATGTCCGAGCGAGGAATATTATATCCCAGATAAAAAACTGGTAGCAGTTGAAATAATAGAGAGTGAAAAATTTTGAGAATGGCTCCATACGTAACAGCAGTTGGATCATGCGCCCCTCATTCATCACGATTTTCCACAGCCGGGGAGATTGATTGGAAATTATTGCCAAAAGCAACGTACTTCTTCTCATTAATGAATAATTTGAAAATACAGAGGAACGACGGCTCTAACACCCTTTTGAAACACATGAAAACAAACATGATCCGAGTATTCACTGGCGAGATAATATTCACCGATGTGTACGGAGTGTTTCACGTTAAGCTCTTGGAGCTCACGTCAGCTACTCGAGGCTTCGTTTGACAATCATTCTGACGAATGTGTATCAAATCGTAGTTTCTGAGAAATTACCGGAGAATTTTTTAATCTCCGAGTCGCTGAGTTGTCGCAAATACTCTCATATGTCACAGTGATCCAGAAATATATCTATCGAGTCTCGACGAAAACGCTACCGTTTTTTGTTTTACGTGCTAAAAATCTGAGCGATTTCCTCGAACTGATCATCTAGGCAGATCAAGGCGCCGAACAAGTTGTAATGTTTCTCAGTCCCATGCTTTTCATTCAATGCATACCAGCAGTTGCGTAAACCTGTGACCCCTTGATACATGTAGAGTGTTTGTATATGTAAATATGAGCGGTAACATACAGTTCTGTTCTGAAAAGATGGAGAAAATTTTGCAGGAGCCCCTACAGGCTCTATGACATTGGAAAGAAGAATAGCATAACTACGTACCGGGTGTTTGTTCTCTCGCGGTGTCTGATGTGTTGAGCTGCCTACAGCCTCGTAACACTTCCCACGTTAACGCGCAGGAGAATTGTCGTTACTACAAAACACCGAATCAGACGCACCGTGATAACTACCTTTTAGACATCACATGAAGTTTTTAAAGACGCGATCCACTCTGTTGCTCGAATTAATTGCCGATCGACGTAAAATTTATATTTAAAAATTTTTCACGTTATAATTGCTTTTTTAGTCCGAACTGATAATTCAAAAGTGCAGAAATGACCAAGTTCAACTACATTTCGCTAAGTATCGTTGGTTTCATGTTGGAATGGACCGACGTGGTCGAATTCCGTAGGAACGGACTGACGTGCACGATCTCTGTAGAAACGAGCGATCTGGAATGATTTCTCTGTAGAAACGAGCCTCTCGGTTAGCACCGTAGAATCGGTCTGGAAATCATTCTGTAAAAACAAACTTCTGTAGAACGAATTTCCGTAGGAACGAGCTCTGTAAGAACGGATCCCTCTCCTTGAAGCTAAACGAACTTGTTATAGGCAACCCAATACACTGAGGTGGCATTGGGCAGCCACCCGGTATATGTAAAATGAAACCGTCAGTGATTCTCATTATTCATTAAGGAGCTAATAACTTTGGTACCAAACAAATAATCGAATATTCTTTGATGCAGCTAATTGCGTGCATACATACGTGACAGGCGCAGGAATGCTAAAATTATCTGGTGACGTATAGAAGTGAGACGTCTTGTTAGATATTTAGTATGGCATCGGTGATAATACCAATTGGTATTTCCAATGGTGAAGGCTTTTGAACAGAGGCAGGAATGTTGATCGTTAAGTCATGCGAAGTAAAATATTATGAGAATTCAGCATGTTTCGCAAAAGAAGAAAGAAGTAAAGAGTCATTCCCACACTGTGCGTATAACAATTCGGCAATGGCCACGGAATGAGTCAACATTTCAATCTTCGGTAGCATACTCAGTTTTCAGTATCATCGCTTCTGCAGTTTTTTCTTTTGGGCTTATGCAAGTCCTTAATTCTGCACTTCAGTGGGGACCAGAAGTAGGCAGCTTCGTAGCCCCGCACTTCCGGTGCTCATAATCTCCACAAAGACACCAGTCGTCGCCGCTTTATAGGCACGGCATAAGAGGAAGAATCAGGAGGACCCGAAAGGGAATGTCCTGAAGGTCCAGAGTATGGTAAGGATTAGATTTTCAAGTTGATGCTAATAAGAACGGCGCTCTTCCAGTGAGACTTGGGAGTCTTATAACGAAATTATTCGTGCTACGAGCTAGTATTTTTTTCGGCATGCGGTGGCATTGGATCGCCATGCACAGCATAGCACGCATCCAAATATCTATTGAACCATTGGAAGCTTACAAAGTCTAAAAACAAAGAACCGCACATACATAAGAGGGCAAAGGGCGAAGCATGTGCTAGAAGAATTTTTGAAACTATGTCATTGAATCATGAAATATTTATTACACCCTTGGTACGGATAATATACTTTGCTTTCACAATAAGTATGTGGAACACACATTCTCCTCTTGGTGTACAATATTTCGCAATATATCGCATGCATCTGACACAAACGAATAGAATTATATTATCTCATTTTACGTATTTCGATTCTGCAATTGGTATAGAATTTTTGTTCTCGAATTTTCCATACATACATACATACATACTTTTTAACTGGTTTCTGTTGACTTGGATTGGATGAAATAGGCATTTGAAGTGTATCATTATATTGCGCAAATATTGGATTACAATATTGCAGCAATGTGGACAAAAACTACGTCTCGAAGTGCCGTGACATAAGCTAGTAAATTACTGTAGCCCATCAACCCGTTTGACCCCGGTTCCTCATTCGCCCTGGTCTCCACCTTACCATTTTCAAGTATAATTGGTATAAATGTTCCATTAACTCAGAGATGGGGGCCACATTTCATAATTTGGATAGCTAATAACTTACTTAGTAAGAAAAATACTCAACAGTATACAAACAATTTTGGCTAATTCGTCTCAGCCGTTTCCAAACTAAGCGAAGTCAAACAGCTAAAGAAATAATAACAAACCGGGAGTTTGCTTCTAATTTAGAAAATGGAAAGTGAAAATTAAATGGGAAGGCAAGCGTTTCTTGTCTCGTGCGATGTTTGCAGAACTCGTATGAAAACGCTCGCTTTCTTCCCTAGGTGCATTATATACTATTGCACATTCGAAACAGTTGATCGACTTCTGGAACTATTTTGTTTATTCCATTACATCTTGTAATTTTCATCCTTCTTCGAAGCGTAGGCATATTCGACAAAATGTACGAACTCAGTAAGTAATAATTATAGTCATGTTAGATTGAGCTCATTCCGTTCCTCCGTTGTTGAACGCGTTTGAGAGAAACCAATGAAAATAATACTCTGCTGAGTACGCATGGCTATATTCAACTGAACATACTGTGAAACGTAAATTTGTTTACTTTCAATACCAATCAGTATCTTGACTGACAAGGCACAAATATCCATGGCTACCTGGTTCCATTTTTTACTTGCGAGATTACGAGCAGAATTCAATCATGAGGTGAATACTTCTATTCATTATAATGCTACCGCCAGTATGCGGAACATTGTCAGATCGTAATAGCACGCAATAATCCTAGACTTCGAATTGACAATAATTGAACATCAGAGCCAAAATTGTTGTAAGTCATTAAGCAAATCATTATTGAGAAATTGAACTGAAACTCGTTTGTCGCCTGTGCTAGATTGCTCCTTGCGTTCAACCATCACAATGCGCAAAAGTTCTACAAACATAAAAACACAAAACATGTACAGCACCAACAGTGATGAAGAACAGAATAGCGAAAAGGCAACTCTGAGAAATAAATTTCTTAATTACAATCCAGGAATCTGGATTCATAATAAACGTGGGTATTCAGTCATAGATTCCAATATACGACTACGAAGCATCTTTCCAACTTTTCCACATCCCAATAAACATTTGCCTATAAAAATGGTAAGAATGTCCGGCCGAAAAACGTATATTGCACGTTTTGACATGCGCTCACGTATGATATACGTTTTTCGGCCGGACAGTTTTCCCATTTTCAATGGGATGTGTTTTATTTCCTTCGATTGTCTGTTATCTCTCAGTGTCCCAGTACGAAATCGAAATAACGTTGTGGGATTGAAGTTACGGAAAGATGCCACTTGGCGACAAAATAGTATACTAGAACAATCAGCTGGATATACTTCGGATTGAAAGTCGCCGTTTTTCCCATTTCGTACTCTGAATTTTCTTATTGTAATGCCGCAGACGCCCCTTGGGTAACGGTAAGTCCTCTTCGATATCATGGTAACCGTATCATACCTATATCTCCCTGGAAGGATCAGATGATTTGCGGCTCATCATCGCCTGCATATTGCTCGATTCCGCCCACTTACCAAGTGGTGATCGAGCAGTACCAGATTTCTTGAACGACATCTAGCACTCATTGTCAGTAGGCTTATGAAGTTCGTCCTGGATGCTCTTCAATGATTTTTGCTTGGTCTCAGGCAGAGTAATGTAAATAAAAATCACCAATAACATTGTTATCGCTGCAAATCCCCAAAAGGAGACGTATATCCCAAACTTGTCGGCGACAACTTGATACATTTTCGTGGCGACAATTCCTGCTATGGAGCCAACAATGATGTAAGCCATAGTGGCCACGGCCTTCACATTGCAGGGAAATATTTCCGAGAGTACGATGAGTGGAACATCCGATAAGCCGATCACGTAGAAGACTATGTAACCGACAATGGCAGTCACCGGAAGCCATGATATCGTATTGGCGTCAAATCCGTTAGCTCGCAGGTAAAAGTATAAGCCCTCTCCTGTTAATAAAACGAATTCTTTCACACAACGTTGTTGTTGAGTCATCTTTCACTTATCTCCATTTTAGTCTCCTTTTTTAAAAAGGTCTAGCCGCATAGAAATGATGTGCGTTATATGATGTTCATAACAAAGTATTCTCAAGATATCGTGTAGGGTGCATGCTATAGCGTGCTCACACCTTACCTCCGAGGAACACGATGGAACCACAACCGGAAATCAGGAATAATAGCCGTCTCCCAGCTAAATCTACTGTGAATGTGGTCACCAAGCCACTAAGGAGTTGAACTACTCCGATGATGATCACGGACATACTTGAATCGAGCTGAGATCCAGATGCTTCAAAGATCGAAGTGCTGTACGCCAAAATCGTATTTATCCCGCTGAGCTGTTGGGCTCCCACCAACCCAAAGATAATAAGCAACGCCTACATGAATTGATTCGTAACGTTTGACGAGTGTTTCAAATTAGAGAGGTAGTCTGTTGATTAAAATTACTGGGCAACACGTTTAAGTAGACGAAACATGTGCATGCACGAATTCGGATCTATAACGTTGTTCAATGGAGTTATTTTTCTTGTTCTGTTCTCTATTTCTACAGCATAAGAGAAATTAAACGAACCTTACGATTCCCCGGTATCACCACCAGGTCCTTCATCGAACCGGTATTTTTCTTGTTGAATTCCACTGTCCCTTGAATCTTTTTTAGTTCCTCGGTAACAGATCCTGTTCCTCTGAGCCATAACAAACTTTTTTCAGCGCCATCACGTTTGCCCTTCATGATGAAATAGTAGGGAGACTCTGGCAGCCAGATAAACAATAGCCCAGAGATGAGAGGCAAGGCAGCTCCGAAGCAAGCAAATGCCGTACTACTGACCCACGGACCGACGCAATAACCCAGCAAAATACCAGCATTCTGCATGCCGCTGAACATGGTAATCAGAGCACCACGGATCTTGTCATCCGCAATTTCACCCAGATACATAGGCATGAAAGTGAAGGTAAGTCCTACGCCGAGCCCAGCAATAAATCTTTGGGGTGCAAAAAATGGTATTAATCGGCCACGCTTGACTGAACTGCCGAATATAAACTCCTACGAGAATATTGAGGGTGAGTTCAGGTAAGAAATTGTACCTTGCAACAATGAACCACCAGTAACCCTGCGCTACACCGATGAGAATGGAGCTGATGAAATAAGGTATTAATGATAAGAAAAGAGACAATTTTCTGCCCCATCTATCGACCACTGCAGCCCCGATAGTTGGACCAAACATACACCCGAATTGCATAGTACTGACAATCCAAGAACTCTGATCCAATGTTATGTAGATGTCAGAATCCGCCGCCATAAGTTTGAACAAAGACTGCGATGGCCATGCGACATGATATCCCGTACACAACATAGATGTGGACGCTGAAAAATAGGGAGAATCTTTCGTCATCCTTATCAAGAAAAGGGTATTCAAAAAGTATCTCTCTGATTCTAAGCTAGCTGACACACGGACGTAGCAAACGCTATAGACAGCTGAAGAGTCTTTTTTCATCGAACAATGGATGATGCGAGGCTCAGGATGATCAAAGATAAGGACTTTGGTAGGTATATTGTGAGTTATATTATTCTTGTCTTGATGAATGTTCCGGTGTTTTCAATAATCAATCAAATTTTCATCAAAAATCCACGACATTAACACAAGTATGTATTGCAATATTCAACTCATAATCTCTCACCTAAGAATCCAGCTAGTAATTGCGTTCTGATCTTATTGTTAGACTTTCCCATGGTAGTTGAGGAAGGCCCACGCAGCGAACTTGAGCACGAACTTGAAATGAATACTCACCAGGATACTGGCGCTATCGAGACGTAGGTATATATTCAAGAACGGTGGATCATATGCACCTATATATCACCGCAGATTGTCGGATGTCTTTTTATCATATTTGGTAAAGAGATTAGAGCCAATCATATAAACCTGATAACGATAACTGCAATTGACTCACCTTTGTCCCTACGAACCTCTAAGGACGAGACCAGATTTCAACCGTTCGTTGTTTCTACGGCCGCTCCTATTGTACCTACCGACGCTGCTTTTGGAGGCATCGAAGTAAACCAACGTCAAAGACTAAATATACAATTTGCATTCCGCAGACTCCAGCGTCGAACTCTTTGAACGCCTATTGCGACATGGGCGACTCGAGTTGGGTATGTGAATTCACGTTTTTTATCGCGAGTCTACAAATTTACATTTGGCAATCATTATTCATTTACCGGCGCCTTTGAGAACGAGGGCACTGTTAACTCGAAATGATACGTATATATTATCAAATTACAATCAGCTAAGCCTCGTAATTGAGATACTTTATTGCTGTTGAGCGACTTTATCTTAATCAGTCGTCGGATGTATGGCGTAAACGCGAAAAATAAATAATATACATATGGTATATCTTCAGATTGTACTTTTGCCCCTCTGACGAAAATTACTAATTGAAAATTGTCCATCGTCTTGTGATGGAGATGTGATGAAAATGTTTTCAATTGTGACAGGTCATGAAAAAACTATACATAGAATGCAAACGTATTAGAGCGCAATAACCAAAACAACGAGCAAGTACACGAGAAATATACTTCTCACGTGTGCTGCAAATTCAGAATAGTACTAAAGTAGTTAGCAAGTGCGTACGACATTTTCAAACTGATCGTGTATGCTCGAATCATGCATCATCAGTGATGCAACACTGATACCAAAATTTTGAGACTGTAGGGTAAAGCTGGCAAATAATTTCCCCATTTGTTACTCAAAGATTCATATTCGTGTAGCATCATGCACGTTTTTATTTTCCAATTTTAATACATGATTACAAAATATCGTCTGATCTCTTCCGCACGTTGCTCAAGTCCTTCAACTATCCAAATTGGTGTTCTTCACGCCGTACTTAGCGGCATACTTCGTCAATTCTGATGATCAATTAGCGCTTGATTTCACAATCTCAACTTCAGTATCAGTAGACTTATGAAATTCCTCCTGAATGCTCTGTAATGACCTTTGTTTGGTCTCAGGCAGGGTGAAGTAAATGTTAATCAATGAGCATGCGGTGAGGCCCGCAAATCCCAATAAAATAACGTGGATTCCGTAAGCATCAGCAAAAATTTGATAAAGTTTTGTGACACCGATTCCCAGCATGGCGGCAACGGTGGTGCAACCCGTGATGCCCAAGGCTTTCAAGTTGACAGGTAGTATTTCCGAAGCTACAACAAATGGAATAGATCCCAAACCATTGGCGAAACAAATCATGTAACCGACCAAAGCGGTTACTGGAAGCCAGGATATTGTACTAACGTCAGCTCCGATAGCTTGCAGGTAAAAGTATAGAGCCTCACCTGTAAATGGGAGACATATTCTATTGCAAACGATCAACAATGCAGCGATACTTCGCATTTTTTCAATATAGACTTTCCGAGCATCTCAACATGTCATGTTCTCGGAAGTGGTGATATCGTACATACACGAGCTGGTCGGAATGAGATGGATTATCCCGTACAGTGTGGGATATTCCTTGTACCTCTTTTCAATACAGTGAATAGTATCGAATTGTGACGAAAGCCGGATCTGTTGTATTCCGTGGAATATCATTATGGCTACTGTTATAGCTCAAGCCTTACCTGCAAGGAACAGAATCGTGCCGCAGCCGGAAATCAGTAGCAACGGCCTTCGCCCAGCCAAGTCTACTATAAAGACGGACAGCAGGCCACAAAAGAGTTGAACCGCTCCAATGATAATCACGGAAATATTCGAATCGAGCGTGGATCCAGATGCCTTGAAGATCATTCCGGCATAAGCCAGAATGGCCATTACCCCGCTGGCACTTTGGGCTGTCACCAGTCCACAAAGGATGAACAGAATCTGCAGAAACGACTTTGTAGTGTTCGATGTAGAATTTCTAGTCTATCAGTACATTTTTCATTGAACTAATGAAAACGTTCACGTAAAAATTCAAACTCAGGAATGATCAACACAGAAATTTCTTTTTTCAGAGACGAGAACGATATACGTGCCTTCCGATTCCCCGGTATCAGTACTAGATCTTTCTTGGATCCAGCGTTTTTCATGTCGAATTTTACAGCCTCTCGAACCTTGCTCAGTTCTTCGCTTACTGATTTCGTTCCGCTAAACCATATCGAACTTTTTTTAGCGCGTTCATGTTCGTCCTTCATTACCGAGTAATAGGGCGATTCTGGCATCCAGACAAACAACAGTCCGAAGATAAGAGGCAACGCTCCTCCTAAGCCAACAAGCGCCGCACGGCTAACCCATGGCCCGACGCAATATGTCAGTAAAATACCAACATTCGTCATGACGTTGAGCATGATACCCACAGCACCTCGGGTTTGATCATCCGCGATCTCTCCCAAGTACATCGGAAGAACTATATACGTCACTCCTGTGCCGAGCCCAGCAAGAAACCTTATATATGCAAAAAACAGTGTATTACATGATCAGACTGAACTGAATGAAAGCTCTCAAAACGCGTTACAGATCAGTTCCGAAGAGAAACAATACCTCGCGACGATGAACCACCAGTAACTCTGCGCCACACCAATGAGGATGCAAGAGATGACGCAGGGAACTACTACAGCAAGAAGACACAATTTTCTGCCATATCGATCGACTATTGCTAAGCCGATGAATGGACCAAATACGCCTCCAAATGAGTAGACACTGACAATCCAGGAGCCCTGATCCGGCGTTAGGGCGACATCAGAATCATCCGCCAAAAGTTTGGTCAAAGAGGGAGTGGGCCATGCGATATGAAATCCAGAGCACATCATAATTAAAGTTGCTGGAAGATAGTGGCCGGGGGATCGATTTGGTAACCAATATGAGAAATGGATAACCACAGAACATTGGCATACATTAAAAAGGAAAAGTTCCTTCTTCGAAACTCACTCACCTATGCATCCCGCGATGTGTCGCTTCGAGATTTTGAACTCGTGCATAATTTATAGAGAAGAAACACACAGCACACCAGGAAATTAACTGAAGCTGAATAACCACCGAATTTCAGACCATCTCACTGCGTATTGGATTCCTAGATTGCACAATAATCGGCAAGGAAATGCAAAGTCGTTCAACATATACCGACGATCACGTGCGTAAGTATGTTCGTTCAAATTCGCCTGCCATTGTACGGTGCTTTTATACCTGTTATGACTGATAATGGCTTGATTTATGCTTCACTTTTAGATTCAGGGTGTTCGATTCGGTAGCAAAGTGTCCTAAAAGCACCAACACATTTCACGAATGTCTCGTGAACGTAATATTGTGTAACAACACATAATAGTCACGTATTATTTACATCGAAGTCCATACGGCACATTGCAGAATCGGGTACTTTGGAATTAGTTTTTTAAGAGCCGTTGAAGTTAGCTAGTTTCAGCGGACCTTCAACAGTTATATGATTTCGGCATGAATATATTCATTTCAAACTTGAAACTATTTGAAATCTCCCGCCGAACAATTTGTATACATATTTCATTGAAGTTTAGTACATCAAATATTACGGCTGTATGGTAAATGTCCCAATTACCGCGGCCTGGTTTGATTTTCTATTGAATACAGACTTAGCAAGTATCATATGTATTTTGCAATAGGAGACAATTCATTTTGTGATAAAATGATGAAAAATTGATTGGAAATTAATTAGAGTGTGGAAAAGTCGCTTCTTCCAAATATTGACAATCGTATTCGAATCACTGCCCTTATTAAGCTGGCCCAACGGCTGAGCTGCATCTATTTCACAATGTGTCAGTAATTGGGACACCAATTAAAAATGGCGCACGCGGGGCTGCGAGACGAAGACTCTTCGAGTGGATGCCTTTGTCGAACGGAGCCACAGCTCTAGAAATGTTGATTGGAAGATCAGTCTTTTCTGAACTGAGCTAGAGAGTGTCACGATGAGAGTTGACCTGACATTTTGAATGTAGAATGGCTCGTAGATTCGTCTCCGTGTTTCCCGTTGCGTTACAAACGTTTACAGAACTTAATAATCGCTTCTTGTTATATTAAGATAGTCTCACGGTATTGCGACTACATCATATTACTTGTTTCGTTGATTGAAATTAATATGCTTGCAAGATAAGTCCGTGTGTACCCTATAATGTAACGCTTCGGTTCCTTTCTCCGACGTCTATATAATGTCCAGCTTTTAAGAAGAAATAATCGTGAGGAGAGGCGTCGTCTGTCTAGCAAAGAGGAACCCTGTATTCAGCACGTGTATGGAAACGACGTTATAACTGTGATAATTTTTGAGAAACATTACAGTAATATTACAAATATGTTAATGGTAATGTCATCAGCTTTCCGCAACGTCTCAGGTACCTTTTAAATCCAATGTGCCATACGTACGAAGCTGTTACGAGTTGTTACGTTACTAAATGTAGAGTGCTGTTAGGGTGGCAACGAAATCAACATTTTTCTGGCAAGTAATGTAAGTTAGTTAGACATGTGGTAGGAGGTCGTTTAACAATCACGTCACGCGATTTTTCTCCATGTTCACCCCTATTTTCTCCATCCATCAGATACTGCATCATGCCTATCTTCTCACGCCACCTCTCTCGAGGCGTGTAATAATTGCTCAATGATCGCATGTGCGATTGTACTAATTTGAAAAGGTAAAGTATATTAATATCACTCCCATGATCTTGTGATCTCGGTGGGTGAGCTGACTCGAAGACAACGTTCCGAAAATGGGGTTACAAGATCAGGCGAACTTATATCAAATTTGAAACCTTGTGCGGACTATCGTAAATACCTTGAATATCTGTCCGTGGTTGAACTGACCATACGCGATAGGAATTCGATTGCCTAATACGACAGTTTATTCT
This sequence comes from Phymatocera aterrima, assembly GCA_963170745.1. Taxonomy (NCBI): domain Eukaryota; kingdom Metazoa; phylum Arthropoda; class Insecta; order Hymenoptera; family Tenthredinidae; genus Phymatocera; species Phymatocera aterrima. The sequence continues at coordinate 9,477,945 of OY720663.1, forward strand.
CTACAATTCTTAACTAATTTGCAATTCACTGCACACTGTAACAACGGGAGTAATTATGCTGTTCGGTGGCTATCACTTGAGATAGCTACTACCAATTTACACGGAAGATCGAGAAAGCAGAGCCTCCGCAACCCCACTCTCAACTACGGCCAACTTGTTCTTGATTCTTCTGATAACATAGCAAATCGTTCATATCAGCATGCGATTATCTCGGCGAAATACAATTCGGAGTACGTACAATTCTTGTTTTTTACAATTACGAACGTCCCATCTTTGGTGAGCTAGCATAATTTCGAGTGTGGTGAATTATATGGTTATTGTCACCTTGAGTTTATCAATCGTTTTTATTACCGTTAGGCGATATTAGAGAACAGCTCGTTTAACATTTCTGCTCACAATTACTCGAATTGAACCACCTTTGGCTTCACACAGCTCATTGAATAAATTACAACGCTATTTCGTTTGAGGAAGGTAACAATGTAGTCTGCAGCTAGTCCATGTGCCTCAAACAGATTGGCGACTCGCCAAACCCTAAGAAACACTTCCAATATCGAACCCACAAACACGGACTTGTTTCCAGCTGACTTATTTACATTTACAAATAATAAACTTGCCGATTGACTTGGGACAGTCAATTCTTATCCGCTCATACAAATGTGCAATATGGTATTTTAGAAATACATGAAACATATTTCAGAAATGGGTCGGTAATGTTTTGGAAATATGTCAGAAATATGTTAGGCGAACATGTTAATGTTTCTGTCATACATTTCAGAAATACTCATTTCGAAATAGTGTAATAAGAGTAAATCTTAGTTTAGCTCGAATCGGTTTAGCCGCATCAGCATCGGCATAACGTGGAAGCCTATTGGTGGCAGGTAAGCCCAGCATGCAAATCGACGTCGATAGATTGCTGAGTATAAAACTGAGTATACATAAGTAGTCATATTTATTGCATCGATAAATTAATGAACACTTTAACAGTCCCACTTAATTACATGAGTGTCCATACCACCTACCAAATGGCGTCAAGAATTTGGTACACATCTTCATCACAGATTGCTTTCCTAATTCTTATATAGTATGTGAGATGTCAGAAATATTTATTGAACTCTCTTACTTACACCACATATTCAGAAACAAAGTTCAATTGAGCCGACACAACCTTGGGCTTGGTGGCATTATGAAGTTCCTCCTGAATGCCGTACAACGACCTTTGTTTAGTCTCGGGCAGCGTGAGATAGATGATGATTGACGAACATAAAGTGAGCATTGCGAATCCCAGTAAAACCACGTGGATCCCGAACGCATCAGCAACGATTTGATAAAGTTTTGTAACAGCGATTCCCAGTATGGCGTGGAAAACGATGCAAACTGTCGTAGCAAAAGCCTTCATGGTGCAGGGTAACATCTCCGAAGTTACAGCATACGGAACAGATCCCAAACCACTCACGAAAAAGACTACGTATCCGATCAAAGCGGTCACCGGAAGCCACGAGATTGTACTTACGTCAGATCCCATCGCTTGCAGATAAAAGTACAGAGCCTCTCCTGTGAACGAGACATAGATTCTGTTGAAACTGATTTTTGCCTCAGCGATATTTATCATGTTCTCATTCTAGGTTCCACGATCCCTTAGGTATGCATGTCATGATGAGGTGAGATAATGAGAATACGGAATACAGCACGATGCAAACAAATATATAATTGCTTCGATATAATCTATACCGGCTACTATCGAAACAATCATCCCTGGCGCACTGATACCTCTTCATCTAAGTCAACGGAAATTGAATCACACGGTCAACACGTTATCCTATTGACTCATTAACTGAATTGAAACATATCTGACAAAATATATTCTCTTAAAAACATTTGGATACAAAAGATGGTAACAAATTTTGAAAAGTGCAAACATATGCTGTATGACGTTCGAAAGCATTCAGGACTCTGATACAACTTGATCCCTTACCAACAAGAAACAGGATCGTACCACAGCCGGAACTCAGTAGCAATGGCCGTCGTCCAACAGAGTCCACTGTGAAGACGGTCAGCAAACCGCTGAGGACTTGAACCGCTCCGATGATAATCACGGAAATACTCGAATCAAGAGTAGATCCAGATGCTTTGAAGATCAGGTCGATGTACGCCCAAATGGCCATTATACCGCTGAAACTTTGGGCGACTACCAATCCGAACAGAATAAGCAAAGCCTGCAACAAATAAGTACATAGTTTGAGGATTGCTCCATTGTGGTTCTGTAGATTATTCAATGAATTAATACAAATGCTCACACGAGAATTTTAGCTCAAGAATATTCAACATAAAATATTTTTCCGGAAGGCCGAAAAATTTACATACCTTTCGATTTCCCGGTATCATTACTAGATCCTTTATAGAACCGGCGTTTTTCTTGTCGAATTCTATAGCCTTTTGAACCTTTCTTAGATCCTCGCTCACGGATTTCGTTCCTCTTAGCCACAATAAACTGTTTTTAGCGCGATCAGATTCGTCCTTCATTATCAGGTAGTAGGGTGACTCTGGCATCCAGACATACATCACTCCAAAGAGGAGGGGCAGGGCTCCTCCCAAGCTAGAAAGAGCCGCACGGCTGACCCATGGCCCAACGCAGTAAGTCAGCAAAATACCAATACTCGACATGACATCGAGCATGACACACACAGCACCTCGGGTCCGATCGTCCGCAATCTCCCCCAAATACATTGGGAGAACTACGTGCGTCATTCCTATGCCGAGCCCAGCGATGAACCTTATGCATGAAATTATATCACATGATTAGACTGAACTGAGCTGATGAATGTAAGAGCTCGTAAAAGGCATTATGGATCAGTTCAGAAGAGAAATTGTACCTCGCGACGATGAACCACCAGTAACTCTGCGCCACACCAATGAGGATGCAAGAGATGATGCAGGGAACAACTGCAGAAAGGAGACACAATTTTCTGCCATATCGATCGACTAATGCTAAGCCGATGAATGGACCAAATACGCCTCCAAATGAGTAGAAACTGACAATCCAGGAACCGTGATCTGGTGTTAGGGCAACATCAGAATCATCCGCCAGAAGTTTGTTCAAAGAGGGGGCGGACCATGCGACATGAAATCCTGCGGTCATCGTAAGTGTCGTTGCTGAAAGTAGGAGGTGATCGTGTTTGGTAATCAACGCACGAAACAGGTGACTAAAAACGAACGTGCATGTTCCACCTCCGGAACTCACTCACCTATGCATCCCGCGACAAATTGCTCCGAAATTATAGATCTTTGCATGCTTTATAGAAGGGAGATGCGCACCACACCAGCAAATCAACTGGAGCTGAATAATCACTGGACTTCCTACGTTCTCGGTGTATACATAGGATAATGGGAGCCGAGGTTCCCACAGTCTAGATTCCAGAATAAGAGGGATAGTGATGCAGAGGTATTTAGCAAAGATCAACAATTGAACCTATATATACACGTGTATTGTCAAGTTCGCCTGCCATTTTGAGGTGATTACACATCTACTGTCTCTGGCAATGGCTTGATTCATAGTTCTCTACATGTTGACTTTTCGATTCAGAGTGCTTTCAACGAAGTGACGAATAAGGTTTACGAGGCAACTCATTGTTAGTTATTTAGAAAATAGAATCACATCGTCACACGAACTTATATCACATCTGTTTCTGTAAATATATACCTTGAATAGTGTATATCCACAATTCATCCGAGCATACGTAAAGAAAATCTTATTGCTTGATTTGACGGTCTATTTCACACACTTGCCGATCAATTCATAATTGATTGCAGCATGATGAAATTTATTATGCTATGATGATTCGACGACGACTCAAGACGACTTCTATTAACGTGCAAAAAGAATAGGAAGAGCAGGGCCCTCGGCATCCCTACTTCTAACTGCTTCGAATTATCTGCTATCCTCCTGATAACGTAACCAGTCATTCATATCTGTTCTCGATTGGCCAGGCAAACTACAAATCAAAATACGCTAATGCAGAATATATTGATGCTAATTTGAATGTTGCACAAATTTTCCTAATTTTGCGCCACTACTCCTCGCATTACTCTGCATTTGAACACGGTCAAATTGACAGGGAGAATGCGAGGAAACGACACGCACGTCTCGACTACCGAAGTGGCTTTATAACGGCAACCCTGTGAATCATTTCTTATCACAGTTGTTCATAATTATAAAAGACGTTGATCGAAATTCTGATATTTTTATCAGAATTGTCAATCGACTCTGATTAATCCACCGTTGGCTCCAAGCGTTGTTCCAAAGTATAAATCACAACACCACCGTATACTGTGTACTATATTATACTACGAGTAAAAATTACGCGTTATAAAGTACACGAATAACCCAGATAAGGAAAACGTTAGATTAGCATGAATTCCTCGAACTTGATTTGGTATCGACAATTCGATTTTGTATAAATACATGAGATATATATCCTTTACCAGAAATTTCGATATAGATGGTGCGTACCGCGTTCTATGAAAAATCCCACTCCCACCACTGACATGGTTGCTGAAAACTGCAAGGTTTCTGTGACCCGATGTATGAGACGCGCGGTCGTAGGGGAAGAACCACATGTCGAGGAAGCGGTCGATTTTTGATGCCTGGTTGTTCGCCGGAGGACTCAGCTATTAATTGTGAGGTGATTTCAGAATGTACTAACATTTGTTGGACAAGTCACACTTGGACACGAACTGAAGCCGAATAAATTTAATCAACCACTGCACAACTATTCAAGTACAGTCAACCCTTCATAGGTATGTATGTGCATGTATATACCGCATCGAAAATTCGACAAATCCGTGACAGCGGAATTGATCGGGATTAGAGGTCGATCGAAAATTCTGATGACAATCACTTCTGCCGATACACCTTCGACCCGACACATCCTCAGGATCACGTTCCAACACTTCGATGTACATATTATATTGTATTGCCGTTAGAGGAAACCACGTAGCCTGCAGGTTCTGTGCGCCTTGAATGTATTGGCAGCTGGCCAACCCTCATCGTAGATCGCTTTGTATGACCAATGCAACGGCACCGACTCGCGCTTAATTAATTAATTCGCATTCAAAATGCCAGGATCACCATCCAACTCTCGGAGGTCTAGTATCATCTACTCACAATTGCATATCGGTACTATCCGAAATTACAAAACCAACTCTGGACTTTATCTTGATACTTGATTCGGCTATCACGCGTGATCGTAGAAGAGACATTATTGATTGGATGATTAAAACTCTCTTGGTGCCCCCCCCCCCCCCCCTCCCTCCGCCTCTCTGCCGCAATTGCTCTTGCGATTGACTCTTCTGAACGATGCTCAATGGAATAGGTGAGTCAGTGGAATTGAGAACCAAATAATGGTCATCTCTTTTAAATTCATTCCGTATTCTTGGGCAGTACCTATACATACATCGTCATTTCCATTTCATAGATACATATAGCAACTTCCGTGCGTGGTACCTTGGTATCGCCTTTACTGAATACAAAATGATAAAAGAACCACAAACCGACACATGATTGGTGTCAATTGCAATAAAACTAATTGGTAATAGCTGCGTCACTCACTAATTTCAATTTGCGACTAATGCTATACTCCATAGATGCCTAGATGTATGTACATTGGGGTTCGTCTAAACTCTAAAGTGCTATTTGCAGCTCGAAAGCGCTCACGATTTCTGTTCACGTGCTCAGACTAAAGAAATGACTACTTGTTGTTGAGCAGCGGTATATCGGCTACCGTAATGAAAAAAGGTTGACTATCCAGATTCTCCCAGTACCTCAATGATTGTGAATCGTGATACAATACGAATCAGCTGATCGGTACAAAATGTGCTACCGTGATTCTGATAGGTTTTTCGTGAATTTGAGCCCATTTTTTCTTAGCAGATAACACAAACGCCTCTAGTCACATCTTAGATCCCGAAGCCCGAAGGTTTCTCCAGACGGCACTAGATTATCCAAGGTCAATGTCGATGATGGTAATTGAATTACCACGAGGCGCGTGAATTACGATTCCAAAATGCATGGCCAAATAATTTTGCAGACGTTCAAGCAATTACATTTTGGCGAAGATACTGCAATATCTACTCGGGAATATCGCTCATAGTCCGTATACGAACGACGATAAGAAGCTCATTGTCAGACTGTGAAAATTTCTCTCCATAATTCCATAGACGAAATGAAATGATCGAATCCTTTCTTTGATGAATGTAATTAATTTTTCTTCTGATTCGTGAAAGAATTGTCCCGTTTGCAAATGTATCTTGAACCAAAACGGGACGTCAGCTCAGCTTGAATTCCCATTGGTAGGAACGCTCCATAGCATTAGTAGAACAGGTAGTTACACCGGGCAAATGGTGACCTAATAGATTTATTTTATGTACAACTAAGCCGTAGCTTAGAATTCACAATCTAGAGATTCACAATAGAAAGGAAGTAATTATACTCTCGGAATAGGCACTCAATCTCCGTTAGATAGACGAAGCTGTAACGCTTCAGATTCATTGTAGATTAGGAAAGGAATGTTCGAAGAGTTCATTGTACACGTTGAAAAATTTCATCAGTTTGAAACACTCGCGAAGAATAATCACGGAGAAATAAATTGAACCCCGAACCCCCTTTTATGAATGAAAAACCATGAGCATGAATTCGGTGACCTCCTGAACGCAGCCAAAGAGTTTCACCCTTTCTGTCGAACTTAATAGAAGTTGAATAATTGTATGCCAGTGGAATTCGTCATCGTGTAACATACAAATTCAGTCGTCCTCGGTATACTGCAGTTCCATTAGAACTTGCGGAAATTATAACCAATTTGTGAAATATGTTGACTACCAAATCTTAGCTGAACTATTTACCAATATATCGGTACTGGTAATCTACAGGCAATTTTACTTGCGAGCGTAGTTTGTAATCAGACATGATAGAAAGAGGAGACATTCTTTGATAAGAAACACAATCATTGAAAGACAAGTAATCGATTGATTTTCAAAGTTTTCCACAATATCTACCGTTCTCCTTTTCATCGACGTTATCGCGTTACGAAAAATACGATAAAAATCAAGAAAAAGATCTCGGTAATCACGGATGTAAATGTACGTATCCATGCAGCCATGATATGATTGTGTTAATTACGGTTGCAACGTAATTTAAGTCGATGCAATCAATGTTGGGAGCTAGAGAAGGACGTCGAGGGCGTCGTTGGTCCGTTGGTTAGGCGCAGGGCAGAGAGGAGTGGTGGCGTCGGTATATTTATGTAACAGTCCTGGCGTGCTGGTTCTAAATACAACCCAGTGAAAGCATCGCCGTGGCAGCAGTAGCAGCAGCAGCAGCAGCAGCAACAGTAGCGGTGGCAGCAAGCAGTACCGCATAGTGCGGTGGACTGATGATTTTATAATTTTTTTATTTACAATTGTGTAATTAATAGCCGACAATCAAATCATTTTTGGATAAATTTCACCTGCCGCTATCTGTCGCTCGAGTGAATAAGATATCGAAATCGTATAATACATTTGGCGTTTTCGTGTGACCGCCCTCAGTGCGCACTGAGTGCAGTTTCTCTAGTTTCGCAGTTTGTTTATTGGTCAGAAACTAGGGAAACTGCACTCAGCTCGCACTGAGGGCAGTCAAACGAAAACGCAATTGACTCCTACTCCCTCAATCAGATAATTGTATAGCGCGTTCTATATCGGGAAAGCAAGACGTATAATTATTGTGATAAAGAGTTTGAAAAGCGCTGTGAAGTAATTCGCATATTCTCTTTTAGGTAAGTATTTGAGAGATGTCTCAAAAAAGTCTGCAACGATATTTGAAAATCGAAGAATTTTGTTTGATCCGAGAAATGTAATATTCTTTTTTCGAATTGGCCAGGAACTCAGCCAGAATTATGGTCGAGAATTCGTTCGGAGAAATTCTCGTTCCGTAATGACGGGATGATTATAATTATTTTTAATTATTCATTCTCTTATTAAGTTTGAAAACTTTGTACGATTGCTCAGCGCGAAGCGCGGGTTAATTTCAGCCCGAGTTTAAACCTCTCGCGCTAAATTGTCCAATCTAATTAAGCGAGCGGTTGGCCGCTTGGAATAATCATTCCAAAGAGCTACTCCTCCGTGGATCCAAAATATTTCTTGAATCCATTTTGAAAAAAGTATACCTCTGGGCTATAGATAACTAGCCCATTATACGAGAACATATTTTCAACATGGAATAATGATCTTCATCGACCGTTTGGCCTGCTTATCTTACAACCTTGCCATGCACGTGTATAGGTACTGTAATTATATTCCATGCGGTTTCCTTAATGCGTGTTCTGCTGGATCTTTCGTTAGATAGCGCTGAACTGCTATACGTAGTCAGCTGAAGTCAAGGTTCAGCTAATGAAGGTCAACTGTTGCGAATATTGAAGACGTAGAAAAACACTTAAAAAGAATGTTTACACTAGTATGTATACAGTACATATATTACACATAAATAACGATTGATAAATTTTTTTATTATTCCAGCAGCATGGGAGGTTTTTTATCTTCATATTGGGGCTACGCTGGTGACGACGAAGTTGACCCAGCGAGTGGTCTTACTGGAAAAGAAAAAAGACTCGTAACAGAAGCCTGGGTTATTATGCGGCAGGAACCTATGAAAGTAGGAATAGCCATTATGATAAAGTGAGCAATTATTTTTAACCGCAAGTAGACTACTAATTATGCGGTGCTTTCAATTTTCGAAACTATTATACGAGCGTTCATCATTAAACTATGTATCTTATCAAGCTTTTGCCTCTGAAATTGTCTTCAATCCGTGAGAAATAACTCACGCTATCTAGACTCGAACTGGTTTCTACTTTTCGTGTATAGCAATGTTTCTGTAAATAGGCTTCGAATTCGACCTATAAACTCAAAAAATCAGATATAGTTCATATGATCCGCTGACCTTAATTCCCACGTATATTCTGGCAGTCCAACTACGTCTTTATTCTTTTTTCAGTTCTAACGGTAAATTTGTTTCTGTGAAAGAACACGAGAGTATAACGAATAACTGCGATGCACGCGAGTTCTCTCTCTTTCTCTCTCTCTCTCTCTCTCTCTCTCTCTCTCTCTCTCTCTTTTTTTCTCCTTCTCTTTCTCTTTCTCTTTCACTCTTGTGTTTTATTAGCCTCTTGTCGTTCTTTTCCCTCGTCTGTATTCTTTCGTACCAGCCCTAGCTTATTTCCCTCGCGTAAAACGAATAGATGATGCGAATCCTCCCTGCCAACAGCACGGAATCTTACCATCTCTAGTTGTAGGTATATACATGTATGTACAAAGATACGTATACCTGAGTATATTATGTACCTACAGCCGTGTATAGTAAATAGGATGAGCAACCACGGGCATCGTGTGATCAAAGTATTAACAAACTTTTACACGCTTTTCCCCTTTCTTCTTATATTCCATTTCTACATACTTTGACCCCGACCAAGTAAACGAAAGTGCAAAGTTTTTACTACCTACGTCCGGAACAATAAGACCAAGTTTTCACCCGGAAGGTCTGATGTATTTTTTCCTTCTCATCTTTCCTTATTGTTTTTCCTTTTCTGAAACGTATTTGCAAACTTATACGCAACACTTTGATAAACTATGCAGAAGACAGAGGAGAAGTGTTGGTCATTCTGTACCTGTAATATTTTATTATGAATAATTAATGAAGCAATGAAACTACTCACTACGTCTGCAGTGCTGAATTGTTAAAATTCAAAACGCACATCACGGTGTTATTATTCTCCACGATTGCACCTGCAACGGATAGCTATACTAGCAATTGAATTCAATGGATCATCGACTAGCTATTCAACGAGTTGCATGAAATCCTGAATGATAAATCGCCTGTTTCTGATCCCATCTGCTGCAATTCTCAGCTCATAAAATTTATTATTATTTCTTCTATTACGGACTATAATTTTTATGACGTAATATTTGCTGCACACAGCTTCCTCACGAAACACCCTGATTACCAGAGCCAATTTCACGCGTTTCAAGATGTACCGATACCAGATCTACCAGGAAACAAGAGGTTTCAAGCGCACTGTAAATCCATCGTGAATGCGATTGGCGCCACCATAGATTCACTCAAGGATCCTGGCCTCTTGGAAGCTACCTTATTAACACTTGGGGAAAAACACGAAAAACGTGGACAAACCAAAGAACATTTCAACGTGAGTTATTCAAATTGCAGTTGTATAGTATAACCGTTATCTCGATTACTTTTGCGCAATGAATACTAATAATAAGATTAGAACATGACGTAGTTTTTTCATTCGCGGATAACGCAATTGTTCGCGCAATATTTCTCGAATCAGCGCTATAAAAGGTCACCAACGAGCTGATACGAAATAATAGCTTGCTTATACCGCGATATACATTCGTATATGCGCACAATTTTGTGCATAGCAATATTACGTTTTATGGTCTATCAAATATTTGCGCGTATGCTAAGTCAGGTTTGTCGAGTGTAATGTATTTGCGCAAGTTTTGTTGTTCAAACATTAAATGTTTCTTCGCGCCAACGAGCAGCAAAGTGTGACTGTTTGCTCAAGTAGACTATACTAACAATACCAGTATTGATTCAATATTCAATTCACGTCTGATTAGAAATTCTCAATTGCCATCAAGGCGAAGAGCACAAGAGGTTGCCAGTTCCAAGCTGCGTTGTGGCTATGGAGATATAAGTGCCCATACCTTTATTTCATAGATGCAGACCGTATTGCATTCATTTCAAATGAAAGACTACTTCATGGCAAATTATTCGTCCAATTATTTGGCGAAGATCGTGATTGAATGAAAAAAAATTCTCATTATGGAAAGAACGCTTCCAATATTCATTTCCGTTTTATTTTTCTCATCTCGATACCTCACATTCTCATGTTAATAACACACACGCCACGTACATGTATAAAGTAATTCGTATACCAGACATATGTACGAAAAGATGATAAATTCGTGCGTGATTTGATTATCAGAATAATTTTGCGCGAAAGCAAACGCACTTTACTTATGAATATTTCAGAATCTGAAAGTTGTCTTGTTGTCAACGTTCAGAGAATATTTGGGCTCGAGATGGACCCCAGAAGTGAGCAGCGCATGGAACAACACTTTGGATACCGCGTACAGCATCATCTTTAAGGCATACGCGTAATAATTAACCCCAATTGTAAAAAGCACACTGCAGTTATCTATCGCGGATAGAATATTCCGTTACCAAGGCGATGCTGTAGTCCGTCTTCATCGACTAAAATTAGATACCCCAGATTGCGAGTTTCCAAATTATTGCTGCGAACGGAGACATTGAATTGATTCCATCTTTAGGGATCAAAGTTCTATAATTACATGAATAAAGTGGCGACGTTATGATCACACGTTATACGTCAAAAGTAAGCAGAAGTGATTAAGAATTCGGACTTCCTCGGTGACTATAGCATCGTTTAACCATGGTTTCCGGTTGCCCAATATTTGGGGTATACCGGTAGCGTGTATTTGCACTTACAGTAACATATTCTATAACATGTAGGTGAAGGCTCCTCATTTGATCTCTGTAAGACCACAGGACCCTACCCTACTGCAAGTAACAAGTGATATCACAAATGATTGTTGTTATTATTATCATTATTATTATCATTAACCCTAGGATGAAGTCAAAATATCATATTTTCTTTGCCCATCTTTTACTATCAAAATGAAAATTGGACTGTGAAAATCTGTACCTACGAACCATCACAAATACCTATAATACATAGAAATATATAATGATGTACACTTTACCGACTGTACGCATGTTTTTTTTTATCTGTATGATTATAATAAATTAACATTCATTAATTCTACATTATATGTGTACCTCCTGAATATCGACTATCATATCCTGAGGGTATTTCATCCTGTGACTTTTATTCCTATTCTATAATTCTGTATATGATCGATCTCGTGCAGGTTTCATTACGAATGAGTTTAAACAGATTTAGACGCGCCGTGTCACATGGGCTCCGTTCTATTTTCAATTGAACCAGACTTCGAACGAACGAACAATTATTTCATAAAGTGAATTGAGTATGTTACTGTGTATTATAAGTCACAGTCCCGAACAAATCTTATGCGTATTGTACAATATCTTTAAATGGATACAAGCGGTCTATAGCAATTCAAAGTAGACACAAAAACCAAAAAGAAAAGAAACCAACCCATTTTGTAACGCGAATAAGATCTGAACGAAGACTTCTTCACGGTGAAGTCGTAGAATAAGGTTCTCATTTATACCTGCAACGTCCGAAAGACGTTTTGATATTCAGTAAATGAGCTTCGGAAGAGATTCCAGTTTGGCAGAATAAAATGGTAATTAGAGGCAATTTTCACCTCAATTTCTCAGATAAGGTACTCACATCTCTACAAATCCCAATTCAGGGTCTAGTTAGTGAGTGGCATGAATTTTTTTCAACGGAGATGAAAATCTACATGACCAGATGATATATTCCAGTGTAATAAAAAAATAATTTCGAAGAATAACTAGTACGCAGAAGAAAAACTAACAGCTGGGACAGGTAGCGTAACTTCAGCCAAGCCAAATGGATTGATTAAAATTATACCTAATTAATTAATATACGTGAACCACTCGAACTGAGGCTCTTTATCTGCACTCATATGATCTGCGTTCTCGCGGTACAACTAAACGCTTCAGGCCATCGATTACCACCTGCTATACACAATATCTAATATGAATTCGTGTTCCACGAAAACCATATCAAAGAATAACCTATCCACAAATTCCATTCGATATTAAAATCATAAAATTATATATGAACGTATAATTATTCGATTAACTTTGGTTTCACTATCGATTGAAAAATTCAGACCAAGTATATGTAGCTAAGTGTTATTTTTTCTTAGAACGACTGTAGATCAGTCATCTCAATATCTAGAGCAAGAATCTATTATTCAACAGCTAAAATAGGTAATCTCTGATCCCCTTATCGGTGGAATTTCCGTACGTACGATATATAAAGATCAATAAAAAGTAATACCTTTGAATCTTGCAACCAATCAGAGTACCAAATTTCATGGAAATTTCATTATTTCTACTTCACCATTAATGATCAGTCAATTTTCAACCCCTTTTCGATTGATAGGTATAATTGCAAAAAGATTGGGAGTATGCTGTGCACTTTTATTGAAAGAATAATCCGGTTGCCTTAAATTAAGTACATAATTTGCTTATGAGATACTGATAATCCAATAAATAATTATATATACATTGATACATCGTATTAGTGAGTAGTGGAGGTAAATAAATTGAATTGGAAGGCTTAAGGTATACTCTATAATTGTAAGGATAATTAGATTTGTTTCTTGTTTTCTTTATGCAGCTGTAAACTTTGTGAATTACTGATCATAAGATATGACAGGAAGTGCCGCAACAACCTTTCTTCTGTTTCGTTTCTAAAAGAGAATTTTTATCGTATGATTCTTGTTTCCTCTTTCTCGCAGTCATCGAGCCTTTCTTTTTCTTTTTATGGGTCATGAGTTTTTTCTTTTTCTTTTGATTTTCATTCGTTACAGTATCGCTTCTGCCGTTCTCCTCGTCAATGATACTTTGAAAAGATGAGTTCCAAATTACAACCTCACGATTTAATAAATGAACTTCAATTCGGAAACTCTATTCAATGATCGCTTATTTTTTCATCCACTGCAATCTCATTTAGTCCAGATATTCGATCGATTCTTACTTGTAATTATTCTGCTGGGTACGACGAAGCTTTACAGAATGAATGACCAACGCTATACAAACAAACATCAGCGTAGCAAACAACACAACCAATGTAGCGAATAGAAGAGTATCAATAGGAAGCCAAGGATCTTCTTCGAGAGGCTCGTCAGTTGGTTCTATAGTTGCGGGAACCCTGTAATGAGAAGGATTCGACTCATTGCACCCGTTGTACGGAAAAAGTTTTCAGGAAAAAAGTTGTACATACTTGTATTGCGAGAATAAAGCTTCCACATTCATCTACATCTACATAGGGTACACAACGACGAGCATTGCGAACGTAACATATATCTAATAAAATAATTGTTTAGATTGTTGTTGTTGGTTTTTGGTTTTTTATTTTTACTGTGGTTCGGTGTCTTGCATTCCTTCTTCGCCGAATGCATGAACGATGGCTCTGTCAAGATCATTTCCGAGCTGTTTGAAGGTAGTTTTACCGAGCCAGTCAGCAAGATCATTCCGATTTATCTGACGAAGACGGTGTTCTATGTCTTCGTGGGTTTGCCCACGACCCTCGCCCGGAGAACTATTCCAATGTATAAGTTGCCGGAGACAAGGAATATCCTCGTCAACTTTTCTTTCTGGAGAGTCATTTTTTGGAATGAACAAAAATTTGTTGTGCACGAAAATCACAGACACAGTAAGAATGATTTTTGTCGGAGAATGTGATAGCTCCGCGGCGATTTATTGAGATTGAATTGAGAATTTTGGCAGCATAGGGGGTTCAGCAAGCTGTTGGAATTTTTCGACCTACCGGCACCGGCTATACTTTCTGGAAGTTCAAAAGTATTGTAATGCAATGCTGCTACAAGACGTCGACATTCTGAAGGCTCGAGATGACCTGCTAAATATTCAAGCTCGGATAAATTAACGTCGATTGTACAAAGGACCAGATTCTTATTATTAGCAACGAAAAATGAGAGTGGAGGGATGACCAGGCGAATTAATTTCATAATCCAAGTCTGTAACTTCACCGTTGTTTTCGTTGTTACATCCTAACCAACTAGGGCTACGTTCCGAAATTAGCTGGCGGTACAGTCAGCAGTCTTGTGTCTTTCTCGCTGTATCAGATCTTCAATGAGCACTGGAATCTCTCTTTCGCTGGAATTCCAGCGCTGACTGCTAATTTCGGAACGCAGCCTAAGTATGCAAGGTTACACCATGTCAGAGAACTGACAAAGCTGTTTCTTATCACTGCAATTGATCACAACTCCAGATGAATGAATCATGCATTTCCATGAGAGATCGCGTGATGAAGTGGCTGCTACTTCACCGAATTATTATGTTTTCGATGACGTAGAAGATATTCCGAAATTTAGAAATATCAATATCCAGAATTTTAACGGAAGATCCTGATGTCTCTGTTTGTCGCTCCATCCACTCTTAGAACAGACTGTGTGCCCATTTTTTGAATGAAAATTTTAGAATATCGGATTCAAACGGAAGCAGCTGGTTTTTATGCGAGTCTCTCCATCCACCTTCTCTCCCGTCCAAATGCAATGGAAAAATTAGGAGAATTCTACCACCTCTTGAGTTGAGATGTTATCCTGATACAAACTCGCAATTTTACTTGGAAATGCCAAAATCCAAAATTTCAACGGAAGCTGCTCTTCACTCTGCCGGTCTATAGTCCCACCAGCACGTGCCCTCTATCCAATGCCCATGCGTGTCAAGAAAGATTGTGCCATCTGTTGGGCCCAGATGATATCCTGATACAATCTCGAATTTTCAGATAAAAATTTCAAAATCTAGGTTCCAACGAAAGCTGCTCATGACTGTGCCTGTCCCGGCTTCCACCTTCATGGGCCCACTCGCCCATCCCCATGCATTTGAGAAGGAGAGAAAACTTGTGCCACCTCTTGAGCTCAGATGTTCTGCTGGAACAATCTCGGAATTTCAGATATAGATCTCAAAATCTAGAAATCAAACGAAAGCTGCTCATGCCTCTGCCTTTCTATGCTCTCACATATACCTATGTGTTCTCTCCCACGGGTAGACATATGCAAGAAAGGAAAAAATCGTGCCACCTTTCGGGCTCAGATATTGTACAAGCTACAGAGTCGAATTTTCAGTTGAAAATCGCAAAATCTAGTAAAAGATACATATGTCCTCTCTCCCATGCCCATACTAGAAAAAGAAGAAAAAAATTGTGCCACCTCTTGGGCTCAGATGTTCTCCTGATACAAATTCGAATTTTCAGTTAAAAATCTCAAAATTTAGGATTCGTGGGAAACCTGCTCACGCCTCTGCCTGTCTCTGCTCTCACCTACATGCATCCTCTCTCGCATTCCCATGCATACGCGAAAAAGAAAAAAATCGTGCCACCTCTTGGACTCGGATGATTTCCTGATACATGCCTCTGCCTGTCTCTGCTCTCACCTACATGCGTCCTCTCTCGCATTCCCATGCATACGCGAAAAAGAAAAAAAACGTGCCACCTCTTGGGCTCAGATGTTCTCCTGATACAAATTCGAATTTTCGGTTGAAAATCTCAAAATTTAGGATTCGTGGGAAAACTGCTCGCGCCTCTGCCTGTCTCTGCTCTCACCTACATGCGTCCTCTCTCGCATTCCCATGCATACGCGAAAAAGAAAAAAAACGTGCCACCTCTTGGGCTCAGATGTTCTCCTGATACAAATTCGAATTTTCGGTTGAAAATCTCAAAATTTAGGATTCGTGCGAAAACTGCTCGCGCCTCTGCCTGTCTCTGCTCTCACCTACATGCGTCCTCTCTCGCAATTCCATGCATACGCGAGAAAGAAAAAAATCGTGCCACCTCTTGGGCTCAGATGTTCTCCTGATACAAATTCGAATTTTCGGTTAAAAATCTCAAAATTTAGGATTCGTGGGAAAACTGCTCGCGCCTCTGCCTGTCTCTGCTCTCACCTACATGCGTCCTCTCTCGCAATTCCATGCATACGCGAGAAAGAAAAAAATCGTGCCACCTCTTGGGCTCAGATGTTCTCCTGATAGAAATTCGAATTTTCAGTTAAAAATCTCAAAATTTAGGATTCGTGGGAAAACTGCTCGCGCCTCTGCCTGTCTCTGCTCTCACCTACATGCGTCCTCTCTCGCATTCCCATGCATACGCGAAAAAGAAAAAAAACGTGCCACCTCTTGGGCTCAGATGTTCTCCTGATACAAATTCGAATTTTCGGTTGAAAATCTCAAAATTTAGGATTCGTGGGAAAACTGCTCGCGCCTCTGCCTGTCTCTGCTCTCACCTACATGCGTCCTCTCTCGCAATTCCATGCATACGCGAGAAAGAAAAAAATCGTGCCACCTCTTGGGCTCAGATGTTCTCCTGATAGAAATTCGAATTTTCAGTTAAAAATCTCAAAATTTAGGATTCGTGGGAAAACTGCTCGCGCCTCTGCCTGTCTCTGCTCTCACCTACATGCGTCCTCTCTCGCATTCCCATGCATACGCGAAAAAGAAAAAAAACGTGCCACCTCTTGGGCTCAGATGTTCTCCTGATACAAATTCGAATTTTCGGTTAAAAATCTCAAAATTTAGGATTCGTGGGAAAACTGCTCGCGCCTCTGCCTGTCTCTGCTCTGACCTACATGCGTCCTCTCTCGCATTCCCATGCATACGCGAAAAAGAAAAAAAACGTGCCACCTCTTGGGCTCAGATGTTCTCCTGATACAAATTCGAATTTTCGGTTAAAAATCTCAAAATTTAGGATTCGTGGGAAAACTGCTCGCGCCTCTGCCTGTCTCTGCTCTCACCTACATGCGTCCTCTCTCGCATTCCCATGCATACGCGAAAAAGAAAAAAAACGTGCCACCTCTTGGGCTCAGATGTTCTCCTGATACAAATTCGAATTTTCGGTTGAAAATCTCAAAATTTAGGATTCGTGGGAAAACTGCTCGCGCCTCTGCCTGTCTCTGCTCTCACCTACATGCGTCCTCTCTCGCAATTCCATGCATACGCGAGAAAGAAAAAAATCGTGCCACCTCTTGGGCTCAGATGTTCTCCTGATAGAAATTCGAATTTTCAGTTAAAAATCTCAAAATTTAGGATTCGTGGGAAAACTGCTCGCGCCTCTGCCTGCCTCTGCTCTCACCTACATGCGTCCTCTCTCGCATTCCCATGCATACGCGAAAAAGAAAAAAAACGTGCCACCTCTTGGGCTCAGATGTTCTCCTGATACAAATTCGAATTTTCGGTTAAAAATCTCAAAATTTAGGATTCGTGGGAAAACTGCTCGCGCCTCTGCCTGCCTCTGCTCTCACCTACATGCGTCCTCTCTCGCATTTCCATGCATACGCAAAAAAGAAAAAAATCGTGCCACCTCTTGGACTCGGATGTTTTCCTGATACATGCCTCTGCCTGTCTCTGCTCTGACCTACATGCGTCCTCTCTCGCATTCCCATGCATATGCGAAAAAGAAAAAAAACGTGCCACCTCTTGGGCTCAGATGTTCTCCTGATACAAATTCGAACTTTCGGTTAAAAATCTCAAAATTTAGGATTCGTGGGAAAACTGCTCGCGCCTCTGCCTGTCTCTGCTCTCACCTACATGCGTCCTCTCTCGCATTCCCATGCATACGCGAAAAAGAAAAAAAACGTGCCACCTCTTGGGCTCAGATGTTCTCCTGATACAAATTCGAATTTTCGGTTGAAAATCTCAAAATTTAGGATTCGTGGGAAAACTGCTCGCGCCTCTGCCTGTCTCTGCTCTCACCTACATGCGTCCTCTCTCGCATTCCCATGCATACGCGAAAAAGAAAAAAAACGTGCCACCTCTTGGGCTCAGATGTTCTCCTGATACAAATTCGAATTTTCGGTTGAAAATCTCAAAATTTAGGATTCGTGGGAAAACTGCTCGCGCCTCTGCCTGTCTCTGCTCTCACCTACATGCGTCCTCTCTTGCATTCCCATGCATACGCGAAAAAGAAAAAAATCGTGCCACCTCTTGGGCTCAGATGTTATCCTGATACAAATTCGAATTTTCAGTTAAAAATCTCAAAATTTCGGATTCGTGGGAAACCTGCTCGCGCCTCTGCCTGTCTCTGCTCTCACCTACATGCGTCCTCTCTCGCAATTCCATGCATACGCGAGAAAGAAAAAAATCGTGCCACCTCTTGGGCTCAGATGTTCTCCTGATAGAAATTCGAATTTTCAGTTAAAAATCTCAAAATTTAGGATTCGTGGGAAAACTGCTCGCGCCTCTGCCTGCCTCTGCTCTCACCTACATGCGTCCTCTCTCGCATTCCCATGCATACGCGAAAAAGAAAAAAAACGTGCCACCTCTTGGGCTCAGATGTTCTCCTGATACAAATTCGAATTTTCGGTTAAAAATCTCAAAATTTAGGATTCGTGGGAAAACTGCTCGCGCCTCTGCCTGTCTCTGCTCTCACCTACATGCGTCCTCTCTCGCATTCCCATGCATACGCGAAAAAGAAAAAAACCGTGCCACCTCTTGGGCTCAGATGTTCTCCTGATACAAATTCGAATTTTCGGTTGAAAATCTCAAAATTTAGGATTCGTGGGAAAACTGCTCGCGCCTCTGCCTGTCTCTGCTCTCACCTACATGCGTCCTCCCTCGCATTCCCATGCATACGCGAAAAAGAAAAAAATCGTGCCACCTCTTGGACTCGGATGTTTTCCTGATACATGCCTCTGCCTGTCTCTGCTCTGACCTACATGCGTCCTATCTCGCATTCCCATGCATACGCGAAAAAGAAAAAAAACGTGCCACCTCTTGGGCTCAGATGTTCTCCTGATACAAATTCGAATTTTCGGTTGAAAATCTCAAAATTTAGGATTCGTGGGAAAACTGCTCGCGCCTCTGCCTGTCTCTGCTCTCACCTACATGCGTCCTCTCTCGCAATTCCATGCATACGCGAGAAAGAAAAAAATCGTGCCACCTCTTGGGCTCAGATGTTCTCCTGATAGAAATTCGAATTTTCAGTTAAAAATCTCAAAATTTAGGATTCGTGGGAAAACTGCTCGCGCCTCTGCCTGCCTCTGCTCTCACCTACATGCGTCCTCTCTCGCATTCCCATGCATACGCGAAAAAGAAAAAAAACGTGCCACCTCTTGGGCTCAGATGTTCTCCTGATACAAATTCGAATTTTCGGTTAAAAATCTCAAAATTTAGGATTCGTGGGAAAACTGCTCGCGCCTCTGCCTGTCTCTGCTCTCACCTACATGCGTCCTCTCTCGCATTCCCATGCATACGCGAAAAAGAAAAAAACCGTGCCACCTCTTGGGCTCAGATGTTCTCCTGATACAAATTCGAATTTTCGGTTGAAAATCTCAAAATTTAGGATTCGTGGGAAAACTGCTCGCGCCTCTGCCTGTCTCTGCTCTCACCTACATGCGTCCTCCCTCGCATTCCCATGCATACGCGAAAAAGAAAAAAATCGTGCCACCTCTTGGACTCGGATGTTTTCCTGATACATGCCTCTGCCTGTCTCTGCTCTGACCTACATGCGTCCTATCTCGCATTCCCATGCATACGCGAAAAAGAAAAGAAATCGTGCCACCTCTTGGGCTCAGATGTTCTCCTGATACAAATTCGAATTTTCGGTTAAAAATCTCAAAATTTAGGATTCGTGGGAAAACTGCTCGCGCCTCTGCCTGCCTCTGCTCTCACCTACATGCGTCCTCTCTCGCATTCCCATGCATACGCGAAAAAGAAAAAAAACGTGCCACCTCTTGGGCTCAGATGTTCTCCTGATACAAATTCGAATTTTCGGTTAAAAATCTCAAAATTTAGGATTCGTGGGAAAACTGCTCGCGCCTCTGCCTGTCTCTGCTCTGACCTACATGCGTCCCATCTCGCATTCCCATGCATACGCGAAAAAGAAAAAAAACGTGCCACCTCTTGGGCTCAGATGTTCTCCTGATACAAATTCGAATTTTCGGTTGAAAATCTCAAAATTTAGGATTCGTGGGAAAACTGCTCGCGCCTCTGCCTGTCTCTGCTCTCACCTACATGCGTCCTCTCTCGCAATTCCATGCATACGCGAGAAAGAAAAAAATCGTGCCACCTCTTGGGCTCAGATGTTCTCCTGATAGAAATTCGAATTTTCAGTTAAAAATCTCAAAATTTAGGATTCGTGGGAAAACTGCTCGCGCCTCTGCCTGCCTCTGCTCTCACCTACATGCGTCCTCTCTCGCATTCCCATGCATACGCGAAAAAGAAAAAAAACGTGCCACCTCTTGGGCTCAGATGTTCTCCTGATACAAATTCGAATTTTCGGTTAAAAATCTCAAAATTTAGGATTCGTGGGAAAACTGCTCGCGCCTCTGCCTGCCTCTGCTCTCACCTACATGCGTCCTCTCTCGCATTCCCATGCATACGCGAAAAAGAAAAAAAACGTGCCACCTCTTGGGCTCAGATGTTCTCCTGATAGAAATTCGAATTTTCAGTTAAAAATCTCAAAATTTAGGATTCGTGGGAAAACTGCTCGCGCCTCTGCCTGCCTCTGCTCTCACCTACATGCGTCCTCTCTCGCATTCCCATGCATACGCGAAAAAGAAAAAAAACGTGCCACCTCTTGGGCTCAGATGTTCTCCTGATACAAATTCGAATTTTCGGTTAAAAATCTCAAAATTTAGGATTCGTGGGAAAACTGCTCGCGCCTCTGCCTGCCTCTGCTCTCACCTACATGCGTCCTCTCTCGCATTCCCATGCATACGCGAAAAAGAAAAAAAACGTGCCACCTCTTGGGCTCAGATGTTCTCCTGATAGAAATTCGAATTTTCAGTTAAAAATCTCAAAATTTAGGATTCGTGGGAAAACTGCTCGCGCCTCTGCCTGCCTCTGCTCTCACCTACATGCGTCCTCTCTCGCATTCCCATGCATACGCGAAAAAGAAAAAAAACGTGCCACCTCTTGGGCTCAGATGTTCTCCTGATACAAATTCGAATTTTCGGTTAAAAATCTCAAAATTTAGGATTCGTGGGAAAACTGCTCGCGCCTCTGCCTGTCTCTGCTCTCACCTACATGCGTCCTCTCTCGCATTCCCATGCATACGCGAAAAAGAAAAAAACCGTGCCACCTCTTGGGCTCAGATGTTCTCCTGATACAAATTCGAATTTTCGGTTGAAAATCTCAAAATTTAGGATTCGTGGGAAAACTGCTCGCGCCTCTGCCTGTCTCTGCTCTCACCTACATGCGTCCTCCCTCGCATTCCCATGCATACGCGAAAAAGAAAAAAATCGTGCCACCTCTTGGACTCGGATGTTTTCCTGATACATGCCTCTGCCTGTCTCTGCTCTGACCTACATGCGTCCTATCTCGCATTCCCATGCATACGCGAAAAAGAAAAGAAATCGTGCCACCTCTTGGGCTCAGATGTTCTCCTGATACAAATTCGAATTTTCGGTTAAAAATCTCAAAATTTAGGATTCGTGGGAAAACTGCTCGCGCCTCTGCCTGCCTCTGCTCTCACCTACATGCGTCCTCTCTCGCATTCCCATGCATACGCGAAAAAGAAAAAAAACGTGCCACCTCTTGGGCTCAGATGTTCTCCTGATACAAATTCGAATTTTCGGTTAAAAATCTCAAAATTTAGGATTCGTGGGAAAACTGCTCGCGCCTCTGCCTGTCTCTGCTCTGACCTACATGCGTCCCATCTCGCATTCCCATGCATACGCGAAAAAGAAAAAAAACGTGCCACCTCTTGGGCTCAGATGTTCTCCTGATACAAATTCGAATTTTCGGTTGAAAATCTCAAAATTTAGGATTCGTGGGAAAACTGCTCGCGCCTCTGCCTGTCTCTGCTCTCACCTACATGCGTCCTCTCTCGCAATTCCATGCATACGCGAGAAAGAAAAAAATCGTGCCACCTCTTGGGCTCAGATGTTCTCCTGATAGAAATTCGAATTTTCAGTTAAAAATCTCAAAATTTAGGATTCGTGGGAAAACTGCTCGCGCCTCTGCCTGCCTCTGCTCTCACCTACATGCGTCCTCTCTCGCATTCCCATGCATACGCGAAAAAGAAAAAAAACGTGCCACCTCTTGGGCTCAGATGTTCTCCTGATACAAATTCGAATTTTCGGTTAAAAATCTCAAAATTTAGGATTCGTGGGAAAACTGCTCGCGCCTCTGCCTGCCTCTGCTCTCACCTACATGCGTCCTCTCTCGCATTCCCATGCATACGCGAAAAAGAAAAAAAACGTGCCACCTCTTGGGCTCAGATGTTCTCCTGATACAAATTCGAATTTTCGGTTAAAAATCTCAAAATTTAGGATTCGTGGGAAAACTGCTCGCGCCTCTGCCTGTCTCTGCTCTCACCTACATGCGTCCTCCCTCGCATTCCCATGCATACGCGAAAAAGAAAAAAATCGTGCCACCTCTTGGACTCGGATGTTTTCCTGATACATGCCTCTGCCTGTCTCTGCTCTGACCTACATGCGTCCTATCTCGCATTCCCATGCATACGCGAAAAAGAAAAGAAATCGTGCCACCTCTTGGGCTCAGATGTTCTCCTGATACAAATTCGAATTTTCGGTTAAAAATCTCAAAATTTAGGATTCGTGGGAAAACTGCTCGCGCCTCTGCCTGTCTCTGCTCTCACCTACATGCGCCCTCTCTCGCATTCCCATGCATACGCGAAAAAGAAAAAAATCGTGCCACCTCTTGGGCTCAGATGTTCTCCTGATACAAATTCGAATTTTCAGTTAAAAATCTCAAAATTTAGGATTCGTGGGAAACCTGCTCGCGCCTCTGCCTGTCTCTGCTCTCACCTACATGCGTCCTCCCTCGCATTCCCATGCATACGCGAAAAAGAAAAAAATCGTGCCACCTCTTGGACTCGGATGTTTTCCTGATACATGCCTCTGCCTGTCTCTGCTCTCACCTACATGCGTCCTCCCTCGCATTCCCATGCATACGCGAAAAAGAAAAAAATCGTGCCACCTCTTGGACTCGGATGTTTTCCTGATACATGCCTCTGCCTGTCTCTGCTCTCACCTACATGCGTCCTCTCTCGCATTCCCATGCATACGCGGAAAAGAAAAAAATCGTGCCACCTCTTGGGCTCAGATGTTCTCCTGATACATGCCTCTGCCTGTCTCTGCTCTCACCTACATGCGTCCTCTCTCGCATTCCCATGCATACGCGAAAAAGAAAAAAATCGTGCCACCTCTTGGACTCGGATGTTTTCCTGATACATGCCTCTGCCTGTCTCTGCTCTCACCTACATGCGTCCTCTCTCGCATTCCCATGCATACGCGAAAAAGAAAAAAAACGTGCCACCTCTTGGGCTCAGATGTTCTCCTGATACAAATTCGAATTTTCGGTTAAAAATCTCAAAATTTAGGATTCGTGGGAAAACTGCTCGCGCCTCTGCCTGTCTCTGCTCTCACCTACATGCGTCCTCTCTCGCATTCCCATGCATACGCGAAAAAGAAAAAAATCGTGCCACCTCTTGGACTCGGATGTTTTCCTGATACAGAGTCGAATTTCCGGTTAAAAATCTCAAAATCTAAATACAAACTAGGATATCAATCACCAACAATTGCTTGTCCTTTGATTACAATCAGAATTGATTTCAAACAATACCATCAACGGGCTAACTGCAAGAATCCACCAAAGCTAACTTGAGAAACATTAATTTTCAATCAAGGAATTACTGTTGAACCTCAGGATTAGTCCATCATTCACCAACAATTGGTCCACAACCGATTGTAAACAAAATGCATTTATTTCACCTTCAAAAAGAGCGAAGCAGATGGAAGTGCCGCAGTCACCTCAAAAGTCCAGTGGAAATTTGTGGAATACTTTTTTCGCAAATAGTCCGCAGAAATTATTCGAAATTTCTACAAAGATTGACTTCTAATAACGAAGCGGAGAGCGATTGCGAATAGGTTGAAAAGAAAACTCTTGTTTATGAGAAAATATAATATGTATATATTAGACGAGTAATGTTTGTTACAGTATATATAGATACTGCTTATCAACTTGTAATCATTTCTAGCCTCCTGATAATAACACATAATAATAATATATCATTGTTTGCATATAAAAACTCATATTACAATAGATCTGAATTCGACTAATATCAAAGTCTCCATTTGACATATATTACCTTTTTTAATGATAATTACGTGGTAAAATATCGTCCATTACGGTCTTCTTAATACTCATAGTTGAATATCCTATAAATTTAGATCAGGCTAAACTCACTGTACCTACGTAAATAATAAACATCTTGAACAAGAATTCATTTCAAGCTAGGTAGGTGCTTTGTTTTGCACCTGTTCATTTTTCCATTATTTTCCAAATGATCTATTTTTTATACACATTCTAATTGCAATTCTCCTTTTTTTTTTCTTTTGTTTCTTCACTTGTCAGTACAGTCTTCCCTCCACTCTAACGCAAATTTGTAAATCAATTGTATATAAGTACTGAACATTCATGCTACATTTCTTTCTCGTCGTAACGAAAGGAGAAAAAACTGCACAGTATTATTCATAATTCCAAATTAATATTATTTATACAGATTGAAAGTATATCCGAACTAATAATATTAATATCATACACATAACAAGTAAGAAGAAATTACACTAAAGATTAGTTTATTTATTTATTTATTCATATTTGATTTCCTACTTTATGTTTTATGTTCAAATAAACTGAAATTACCACATAAACAAAGTCTAGGTTTTATGCTACATGATTAGAAGCACACATCTGTTGAGACAATATACAGATTGAGTTTTTTTTTTCCTTTGAGTTGATATTTATTAAATAATTACAAAAGAAATTATTCAATAATGAGTATTTGTTGTTAATTTGATAAAAATCACATTCAAACCACAATGTTCTCATCGCTTCACAATTCTTGTTATTTTTTTTCTTGTCCAACATACTACTCTGATAATAAATAAGCAGGCCAAAATTATTTACTTATATCTTTTGTAACAATTCCTGGAAGTTGAAAAAATTCTTCTAGACTTTTCGGAGATGTGGTAAATTCCTTAACAACCGTTTAAGAAATCTTAAGCCTTATACGATATTATTGAGCTGTCGATTAATTCTCGACTCGCGAGTAACATTCTATTGCTATCATGGTTTTCAGTTTTAATTTAATATTTATTTTGTATTAATCTTACTTCTGGAAAAATATTGTTTCATCCCTT
Organism: Phymatocera aterrima; assembly: GCA_963170745.1. NCBI lineage: Eukaryota > Metazoa > Arthropoda > Insecta > Hymenoptera > Tenthredinidae > Phymatocera > Phymatocera aterrima. The sequence continues at coordinate 9,503,871 of OY720663.1, forward strand.
CACCAATGAGAAACAAATTTATCAGACAAGAAAAAATGTCTTTTATAAAACGATTACCTGTACAGTAAATGTATTATTTTTGATTCTGGAAAATATCTAGTCTATTTTTATAATATATAGTAATACCTACATAATGTGATGGACGCTTTGAAGATTACAATATAGAAACCGATTTCATCCTCACTACGATAAAACATGAGCTCATTAATCTTGTCATTGTTTCACTATATCAATGGAATATGGTATTAATGTTAATAATATATGTATCTATGTGTATAAGTTTCCAAATGCCCAACGGGAGAGTCACTTCCAATTAATGATACGAGAGGTAAAAAAAGTACGTTGATAATAAACGACTGTAAGGTTTTTTTCCCGCTACCCTGTATGTTAAAGAGAGACCTCCTCGCCACATATTGAATTAAGAAATTGTACAGCTTGATTGATTATTATTGCTTTCAACGATGCTTACATTATTCAAGCTACCCCGTATACTATCTTCCATAGTTAACGAAGAATCTTGAGACCTTTCTTCCTCAAGAGGTGCAGTCGTGGACGTATGACTTATTGAGGAATGTCTTGACCTTGAAATTACTGCACGAGGATTACCGCTCGAAGATGGAGCGGGACTCGGAGATGGACTTTCTGGAATTTGCTCCTGTTCCTGTTGGTGTTTTGTTCCTATTAATCTATTCAATAGCGCTAATTGAACTTGAATTCCGATCATGAATGGTCGATACCCGAAGCTGAAAATGGAAATACTATCATCATCACAAGTTCAATGTACATCACTATACTTAAAAATCTTGGAGTAGGCTCACCATTCGGAATTCGACCACCTAGTCAACGTCATCAACCCATCACGCAAGTTAATGATCGAATCTATAGTCTGCGACGGAGCATTTGCAGCTCTGACAATCCTAGCAATAGCAGGTGCGTCTCTAAGAACAGTAGCCAAAACTGCAGCCCAGCCCAAACATCCACCTTCCAAGAAAAGCTGAAGAAGATACCGTAACTGTACTTCACCCCGACTAGTGGGACCACAAGATACAGAAACGTTAGCATCAACTGGTTCAACTGATTCTGCAGCCCAGCAAACATTTCCAATACCAGTATCGACAATAGATTCTACATCATCTCGCCAAACTGTACTGGAATCACTTAAAACGCTGTGTTCATCTGAAAAAGAAGAATGAAGTGTAATTTATACTCTCAGATCAATGATATACGTTTAAAATCAAATTCAAAAGCCGAGAGCATACCTTGCATCATGTGTGGCGCAAGTTTTGCTTCAACAGCCGGGAACTGAGTTTCTAAGCTAGCCACGGGAGATATTAAACTTGTATACGGAGGTCTACCACCGGGTAAACTAGTGTATCCGCTATCGGGTAAATCGACAGTAAAATTTGGTTTCAGAATTTCTTCTTCAGGATTTTCTAAGCTAATAGACCTCAGAGACCTTAACGATGTGACGCTGGCACGTCTGATTTTTTGTAGCATCGGTAAGGAGAGGACGGGATAAGAGATGCCAAAGTCTTCGTGAAGAGTCTTCAACGCAATTGTATAGTCATCAATTTTAGCTGCACGGTCACGTTCTCGAGCAAACCATGTTACCAAATGAAAATCAAGACGTGCAGCAAATCTTCCTAAATCTGCTAATCGACGTGCAGTTAGTAAACGTCTGGCGTGGCGCTGGAGTATTACATCAATAAAGAATTCTTCCGCAGATCCTTCTCTGTCTCTGGAAATTAGATTGAAAGAAATCATGAGAAAATGGAAATATCGAACGGATTTGCCAGATAGAAAGATTTGAATGAACTTTCGTTACATATTTGAACTACTAGTTTTCCTTGAATCATTTCGATCCATATACCTGTTTTCATTTTTTTCAAATTTAGCTGTTGGAACAGACTTCTTTCGCCTCATAACAACGTTTCTAGTTTTTTCCAAAACCGAGGAAGGTGCAACTTCCTTATTCGTTTGATCAGTTTGAACTTTGGGAGTCGCCGTTGTGCTGTAACTACGGCTTCTTGAAACTTGCATCGTACCTAATACCAGCGACAAATCTTCTTCGTGAGGTGATACTGATGGTGTTTGCGCAGGACCTCCGAGTTTCCCAGTCCCACCCCACGAAGTTCGTGGAGATTCGACGTCATTCGGATCTTTTTACAAACAAGGTACCTTTAGTATTGCCAATGTTACGATATTGCAGAGAATGAGAAACTCAAATATTCAAAATAAGAAGCTCCAGCTCACCAATAGCCCTGAGGAATCGTACCAAATCCCTAGAAAGCTCCCATCTTCCCTGTTCTAAAGCAGCGTCAAGCAATAGAGTTGCGTGCTGCCTGCTTACGGACGAAGGTTCCAAATTTTGTAGTATAATTAAATAACTAGCGGCAGTGTCAAGCTGCTGCCTTTGTAAACAATCTTGAAGTAATTTTTTTGGCGGTCCGGCGACAGAGAATAAATATGGCCAAAGCGCTATTTCCGTTTTCCTGGCACACTGAACAACGGCACGTGCCCAAACTCCCGGAAATTCACGTATAAATTCAACTACAGATGGTAACTGAGCGTCTGGAATCGGCTCTTTACTTGTCGCCTCTTCTTCTAATACCTCGTGTAGCAGAAGCTCTAAAGAGTGAGGGAAATACGGAAGAGCTGAGCAGGATCGAGCTATCTCCCAAGCATGGTATCCCAAGTTACGACGTATTAATTGACGGAGTATTTGATGGAGGTAGACTTGGCTCTGAAATAAGAATATGAATTTGATTGAAAATATAGCCCAGGAGATTTCAGTAAAGTATTCTGTATTCCAGGGTAGAATTTAAGTAGAATAATATTCTGAAATTCTAATTTCAAGATAATAATCCGCATCATTCATTCCTAATTACCGTGAGCTCCAATACACTGAAAGGCAACGAAAATGGAGAGTTTGTATCCGAAGTATATAAAACGGTATCATTTTCAGCACCGAGTAGTATGGCATCTTCGAAAAGTATCGCCATTGGGTAAATTCTCAGATGAAACGGGAGCATTATCCTCTTGCTCATGAAGGTGTGCGCCTTGTCTTGATGGTTCCTTGGAAATAAAGGAAGCCATACTCTCATTCCGTGCGCCCCACAAAATAGCCACAGTGCTTCAGTCAGGTGAGGTTTATCTCTGCGAGATCTCCACGGTACCCAAACGTTTTCTACACAGGAGGCTAACACTGTTGGCGGACTGCATGTGTACAGCTGGAGAAAGAACAGAATAAATAAATAAAATGAATAAATAAATACTAATAATATTTCAAATCATTCATCATCCCGTGTACGATATCTACAATAATTACTCTGTGCTCTCACCACTTCAGAATTATCGTTGCAATGATCTCTTTGCACCATAAGTAATCGTCCTGAAACATTCAGTAATAAACTCTCTGGATGTGGATGGCTTCCAGCTGTTTCTGCACGAATCGTTGTCAAAGTGGCGCTCACAACGCAAGCTGGATGGACGCAAAGGCCTCCGATATCTACCGTCTGTATTCTCGTGAGCTCTATCCCGCTCGTGCCTGTTAAAAAGTTAAAACTATTAGATAATTCGATTTGTCATTCATACTTCTGAGTTGAAATATTGAGAATTACAAGGACAATGACAGAGACTGACCTTCGTTACCCTGAAGAAGCATATCGTAAATACTAACTTGCCCATTGGCGCAGAAAGTAAGTAATCTGTCTTTTAACGTATTTAGTAATAAAACTTGAGCAGGCATTTTGATATTTTTTGCATAACTATTATCCAGTCGTGTATCTCTAGGATATATTCTAATCTCATCTTTGTCTTCAAGTAAAGAATAACTTCCAGCTATTAGATGACCTCGATGCCAGAGCAAACCTCCAGTCACAATAAAATCGCGTTCTTGTGTTTCATTGCCGAATAATTTCCACTTTCTTGATGGTAGAGAGTAATGCGCTAAACCCGCACGACCGGCTACAGCTATGCTAATACCTTCGTTGTCTATCGCCGTGTACTGGAACGAAAGCAGAACTAATCAACAAATGAATATCACATGGAATCGATTTGGATTTTTGAATTACTTTTTTCTAAACAGGAAAATACTCTGTGAAAGATTTATTTCATTGTTAAATTCAATACGCACTCGAATTGGCCAATTGGATCCACTGTAAGCACTTGGTATTGGAACCACGAGCCATTGTTTACATCCTGCGAGAGCCTGATTTGAAGTATCTAAAGGCGACTCATTAGAAGGATAGAGTACACCACTGCTAGTTGTCGGGACACCTCCGCCCCCCAAATTCAAATACAAACGATCTTCACCTTGGAGATACAAATGGCCGTGATGACTCTGAAATATAACTGAAATTTAAGATTCTTTGGAATATTTCGTAAAAATGGAATGAAGAGATATCGAGAGCTGAAATATGTTAAAGGAATCCAAAAATCTTGGTAAATTTCTTGAGAAAAGCCCAAATCTTTAATACTGCTATAGAAACATCCCTAGTTTTGCAATTCACGAAGTTATTACCATGCATGGATTGACTGTCAGAGGACTTTTAACAAAATCTAATTGAACAAGAGAACGATTCCGACTTATTGCTTCCTCTCCATTTTCCTCTGGTAATATATGCTCTGGAGATTCTTGAAGCATCCATAATTGGTAGCCTTCCGCGGACCATTCCTAAAGTCAAATAACCAAACGAAATTTGCATTAGATACATGCAATCATTCGGTGACTAAAAACTGAGAACTTGAGTGATAAATGATCTTCACCATCGCGTGAATGTGGAGTGGATTATCCCGCGTCAAGTCCACCCTCAATCCGTAATCCCATTTTAGAGTGCACAATAACAAAGCGCCAAAAGTACTCCAAATTGCTAATCCTCCGCCTTCCCACGCTAATGCAATTGCGCAACCATCGGGAGTCCATTTTAAGCATTTGACAGATCCTGGAGTACCTGGATAATCTTTAGACAAAAGGCTTAGAGTATGAGATACTTCTAAGCCACCAGTAGTTTCATCTACGTAGTAAACTACTCCCTGAGAACTGAAAACAAAGAAGAATGGATCATTTATTAAAAGAAAACAGCAGTGCGTTTCGAGCACAGCATAAAACGAAGATCTTTGTTTTCATTGGACACATACTTTTCTCTACCAACAGCTATAAGTCGGTATTTATGATTGACTGCAGCGCACGTAGCGTCGTCTAAATCCCTAGCCCATATGCCTTGTACTTGCTGTCAAATAAGCATTCAATAAAATTAGATTAAACAGATATGAAAATTCAAATTCACGTACCATGAGAATTTTCAATACTTAATGAGAGCTGTATCAATGAAATTACTAAACGTACGTTAGGATCAAATTTCAAAGATTGCGCGGTCAGAAAAGCGGCTTTGCCGTTGCTCAAAGTCACAGCGAATCCTCCGACCAATGGAGAATACTCGATATCCGAAACATAGACGTTATTGTCAGTAATGGGAACAGCTACAGTAGAAACTTGTTGATCTATGCTGAATGGAATTCTGCGTAAATCAAGGGAATAATCACGGTTTATAGCGCCGTCCCATTTATAACGAATCACATGACTCGTTCGAGTTGCTACCATCAGCTCATCCCTTATGCACACTAAGGAACTAATTCCGCCATCTACCCACACAGATTTTTCCTTAAAGAAAAATCAAAACATATTATCGATTCTTTGGCTCATCTCATTGTTCTACCGTTTCGTTTGATTAGAAAGAACAAGCTAGTAGTTGAATTATCCACTTTTGCACCTACCAGGGTCAACACAATTGGCGGAACAACTTCTTTTACAAATAATTCAGCGCTATCGCGTCTCAGACTAGTAACAGGGGAATCTTTTTGCTCATAAAGTCCTCGCCCTTCGACGCTGAATTCTGTTAATCGATAGAAGAGAAGATGGCTGTCGGATGTCTTGAGGGATAAAAGAGGAAAAGAAAAAAAGATGAGCCCAACTGAGAAGATACATTTTTTAATGTAAATCAACTTAAAGTAAAAAGCTTGGAAAAATTTTCGAGATTATAGGTATAGGATAAGATCAGTTTAGAAGAAATAATTTACCGCAACGACGAGCATACTGGAATCTGGTCTCCACTGTACCAATGTATTTTCTCCATATTTGTTTATTGAGTCTTCTTGCCGCCTGATGAATACTATCGGCACACATGGCTTCAAAATTCAAGAGAAACAAATTAAAGTGAAATAATTGCAAAATCATTGATCTGTATTGTTGTTTTCATGTCTTTTTTCGGTTCGTAGCTTTGTCAACGCATTTCTCTACACCTTGAAAGTTGAAAGAAAGTTGAAAACTTCTGTCTCCTTTTTTTTGTCCAAAAAGCAGTATAAAAAAAACGGAAAAAATGAAAAACCACGTTTGAAAATAATGTATAGTCGTAGAGTTTGTATTATCTACTTTTAGATTGAAATAAGGTGAAATTGTGTGATAAGAGCAGTTTCGAGATACAACAGAGATAATAAAATGGTAAAAAATCATGAGGTTTAAAATTAATTAAGAGAAAGGTTATGAATTTCTAGATAATTGATATGCTATTGTGGGAGTGAAAAAATTTATGTAAAATAATATTAACCGTATTATTATTCTAATTGTTTATTATTGAAAAATTACCTTACAATACCAGATGGCTACCACGTCATTAGTTAGAATAGCGAACAATATTTTGTCCCTATTACAAACAACTGAACGAATTCTTTCAGTTTCGGGTGTGTTCAGTACTCTGGGCCATCCTATCGGAAAGAACATGATTCTTCCGATTGTTTGAAAGATTACCGCGCTTCTACCTCACAGTGTTCACATTTTTTTACTTGACGTTATTTTTTGTTATGAGGTCTCTTTTCTTCGCTCTAAGAATTGATATGTAAACACCATTTAACCTAAATTTCAAGTATAATTGTATGCATGCATTTATGTGTATGTGTTTGTATTTGGTATTGGCCAAAGCCTCTTGGTATTGAGATGCCAGGTCGGTTAGTATAGTGCGAAGTTGGTCACATGTCACATCCGCGTAGGTAACTCGATTTGCGATGTAAATCGATTAGCGGGAATAATTCAACACACTTCAAAAACACGACATAATTTCGAATCTCTATATTTAAATACTGTGATTTATCTACAGCCGGTTTATGAGCCGGTATGGATCTCAGAAATTCATCTACCTTCCTACAACCCTTTACTTTTATGATATGATGTTTAATAAGAACGTTATTTACTTAATTGAAGCAAGAAAAATATCTGGTTCGCGAACTTTTTATTTCACGTGAATTTGTGTTCTAGGTTGCATATGCACAGGCGCTGATAAAACCGAATGCGTTTCATAGCACGATTATTATTGCAAGATTTGTATTGTTACGGTTTCAAGAAACGCTACCTTATATGAAAATAGAACCGAACTTCCCATAGGATTTATAATATACCAACTTTTTATTCTTATTAATGCAATTTAGGTCGTTCAAATCGCATAATTGTTTATTAGGCATCAAACGATCATACTCCGGTATACGATACAAATTAACTGGATTAATTATTGTGCCGTAACGAAAGATTACCGCCAAGTGCAGAGTCGAATTGGGTCAAACAATTCACGATGATACTTATTTCTTCGACTATTTCGTTACAGCTTTAGTTTCTCCTCTCCCGAAATTATATTATTTAATTCAAAGATTATATAAATTATGAAAAAATTAGATAAAGAAAAAAAAAATGATATAAGTGGTTGAATGCAATTGATTATAATTTATACCATAACCACATGTTCATTATTAAAGTTTCATTTGTATATTACTTTCACATTTTAATTTTATTTGAGGAACAAAATATGATAGTTTCATAGTATTACAAATTATACACACATTACATGTATACACACAGATCTTGAACAAGTCTGTACCAATTATACGCTCACTTTGTATTCATAAATAATTAATCATACGAAAATTTGTAATAATCTGCATACGCTCAGTTAAAAATAATTATACTAAATAATGTTAACAACATAAATACACATTACAACAATACATTATACAACAAAACAATAAATAAATTGCTTAATAATAAATAATGAGTAAACTTCACTGTTTAAACAAAAACAAAAAATCACCCCTTGTACCGGATCCGTGAAGCTCTCCGAACTTGAATAAAATATATGACGATGGAAAAATACGATAAACATCCACATCACACTTTAGCTCTTTCAATTTGTAATGAAATTAAATTAAGAATGAATTTTACCGAAACATATAATGCCTCGACCCGGAAACATCCGTGTATTTCAACATGCAGGCCCCATGGGAGCCGCCATAAGAGGTGACATTGAATTTATTGGGTTCATTCGTGGTGGTCTACCAAAACCTCGAGTACCATCGGGACCTGATGGCATTCTAGTGATATTATCAGGAAGATGGGTTGTTCCAGCTCCGCTATTGCTCCTGGATCTACAAAAAGAAGCATCAGAGCCAGCGGAGCCAGCGGAGCAGCTTGAAAGTCTCCTTACGCCGGGATCGAAACCTGAATCTCTACTACAAGCTGAAAGTCTTCGTAAAAATGGTCCGCAATCAGCAGAACCACGTCTCGATGGACTAAACCCACCCCCACAATCGGATCCGGAGCCAGAACAACAAGAGAAACGTCGATTTTGTGCAGTGAAATAGCCTTGAGGATAAATTTGGTGGTGGTACCCAGTCTCGGAACTTGTTGAACAGCTTGAATATCTTCGTCCAAAACTACCTGTGTCTGATCCTGAACCGGAACAAGATGATAATCGGCGTAAAACGTAACCCGCATCTGATCCTGACATTGAACATGCAGATAATCTTCTAGATAACCAAGACTCTGGTGATGGAGGACCTGGAAAATTATATCAAACACGTTTCACGTCTTGAATGTTGATTGATTCAAAGTTGCATGTTAATTGTTGAACAACGATAAATTAATCGGAGCATCATTTGAAAATTTCTCTAATTTAGATCGCAGTGGCAAAGTTGAAAAGAGGAAAGAAAAAGAATTGAGGAGCAACTCAATTTTTTTTCTTACTCAACTTCCAACACGCGTCTAACAACGTACATCACGCGTCTAGCAGAACAGAACCCGTTGAACTTATTAACAAAAAATGTATAATAAACGGAGGAAGAAAGAATATTGAAAACGAACAAGCAAAAAACATCGCAAAACCGCATCCGTTATGAAAAAAAGAGAAGGAAAAAAGTTCACCTTGATACGGTTGCCCAGGATATATCATTGGATAAATCGGATGCCCATGAACCGGTCTTCTGTGTCTGGATCTGCCGTCTTCGGCTTCGGAACCGCTAGCACAACTAGAAGAGTTGTAAACATCTTCCCTGGCAACTCTAGCAATTGCATTTTTCTTGTTAGGCTGTTGTTTCCGTTTTTTTTCATTGTTCTGTTGTAGTTCATAGACTCTCATTTCGCCGAGATTCATTTGTAGAGCAGTTCTAGCTGACGATGAATCGGTAAATTCAACCAAAGCACACTCTTCGCTAGTTGCAAGTTCTGGTCGTTTTGCAATCGCTTGTCTTACTTCCGCAGGAGCCGGATGTCCTGGTCTGAGTACGCGTATCAACGCGATTTCGCCACACGATCCAAATAATTCGGCAACTGTTTCGACGGAAATTTTGTCCACCGGTAATCTTGCCGCGAGAATTGTTCTGGACGGTGTTGTTTGGTCGTAGACAGGTAGAGGATCAAGTCTTCTCAATTTAGTTCCAAGTTCATTGACCTCTAATTTTTTAGATCTAACCAAAGCCGCTCCAACAACTCTCCAGTCTCTGCTAAGGTGCTTTACTCTTTTGAAGCTTGATATTAATTTCAAAGATACAAAACCTTCCTTATTTCGTTTCACGTGTTTAAGAAGAAAAGCATCCTTGACAATATTTTCATCAGAGAAGTAAAACTCTACTTGGGCACAAATTTTATCAGCCAATTCTTCACTCGGGGGCAAAAAATCCTCTCCAGTTGTTTTCGGGCTCGGTTTAACGTCCGCCACAACCGAAACTTCCGGTGCTCGTGATACTACTGCATCGTCGAAAGAATCTGCTCCCGAGTCATGGTCGCTGGTTTTTTGCTTTTTACTACTAGACTCTGACTTCCGGTCGCAGTCCGAACTGCCGGTGTCCGAGAAATCGGCTTCTTCTCCTTTCGATCCTCGACGATCGAAAGACAAGCTCACATCGCTGTCTATTGACGAAATGCTGTCCTTTGTATCCGATTTTTTCATCGGGGGCGGAGAAAACGATAAATTTCCTACTTTGTCCATTGATTCTCCCTGTGATTCGAGCTCTTCCATTATTATAATTAACTCAAATTCCAAGTTGAAACAATATACCAACGATTTTCAGTCAAATTCGTTTCTTGCTTTCTTCTGAATTAGGAGCTCGTCTGTGCGTTAATTAGCACCGTGGGTAATAATTTATGAATTTGATGCGCAGCAAATTATTTCACATGTGCGACACTATATTTCACTAGAACTGAATAACTTAAGGGTGGTTTTTTGTTTGACTTTGCGGAATCTTCTTCAGGTGGGGAAGTTCAGTTTTCCAGAGCGTTGAGCTCTCACAGAGCCGGTGTTCGAGCTCGTATATATGATGGATGTTATTACACGGGACCAGGGTGGAATCCACACTGAGCTTATATGCCTGTTGACAAACTAGTGGCCTTCTGCAAGGCTCGATCCCTCCTTTAAATACTTTCGCCTCAATCGGACATGCAGAGTAAGAAGGTGATATGCGCGTGCGCATTGAAGATATATTCGTCAGTCTATTCGCTTATCCGTATCTGTATATAAGTATACATATGTGTTATATATCGCGCAGCGAACCTTTAAAGACCTCGATGAGGTCATGACCTTCTATTATACCGGTCAAGTATGACCCCTTCCCGTAACTAGCGATTTTTGCGGAAGCTGAAAGGAAAAGAAGCTGGCGAAAGGACGTCCGGTATTAATACAACCGCGTCTGCTAAAGTCTGACTATTTTGATCCAACCGTTTAATATTATAATACCTATACGTAGTACGATATGCCTGCAGCCGTTTAATAGCGAATATACTATACTATGGACAGAACTATACTATAATAATCGTATCGTCGTTATACTCGATCATACTTTACAGCCGCATCGGTTGAAAAGCGGCTATGTTGCAGGTTGTTGCTTTAAAGGCATAAACACAACAACCTCGTCTGCCGGTATTAAGAGTTATAACACATCCGGACGCTGAACGAATAATAAGATATGGGTCAAGTGCGGCCGGTACCTACACAAGATCGGAGAAGGGGTTCTCGGAGAAGCATTCTCTGATCACTATCCAATAAAAATCTTTTCTTCACCTTCCCTATTGTATGTATTGTACCTATAACACCACCCATCTGATGTATCGATGCATTCTTTACATCCCAATTTCATTCCATACTTTCCCAATAAATTTGTATCGTTTTACAATAAAATTCCCATACATGACAATTAAGGGGTGGCAAGAAATGTGTAGGGAATATTTGAATAGCCGCGCAGCAAATCTCCCTGCAACATTTCTGCACCTTTCCAAACGCTCGGTTATGATGATATGCTGAATATTAATTTTTCTTGTGTATTTGCTCTTTTTTGGTCAATCTCAATTCGTTCGTGAAAAAGCTATAGCGCAATACTCATTTATACCAATGGATGACCGCTCAGTGTCGTCACTGATTAGAAACAAAAAAGAAAAGAAAAGACAGAAAAGGAAGACGATATCATGTAGGAGTCTCGCCTCAGGCAGAGACAAATTGGTTTATCTTTTACGTAAATGTATTTAACTACGAAGTGCGTGCCTTGCCTCGTTTTCAGGTAGGGCTTCGCCTTGGTTATAGTTCCAATTATGCAATGAGAACACGCCATCCCCTAGTAGTTTGTCAATATATTGAATAATATTGCGTCATTTATGATTTTTTCTTTTCTTTCTGGAGAAGCACACAATATAAAATGCAGATAAACTAAACAATTTCAGAGAATAATTCAATTATGTGTGGAATCCGGTGAATAATTTGAAAGAGAAGTAAAGACTGAAGCAAAATTATGATGATGATGATGATGATGATGATGATTACTATTATTATTACTAATAATATTATTACCATTCTCCCTGGTCAATATGGGCGAATGTGCAGTTAATTGTGTATAGAAAATAATGAATGTGTGTATACATTGGGCGCTAGATATTCACGTAACCCCGCAGGGTCTATTGATCAAGTGTAGGTGTACATATATGATATGCCTATGGATAGATATATGTCATATACATGAATATATTGTGCAACCCGAAAAATTAAGAGTGCTAACCTTGGAGGATGCAATAACCAATAGTTAAGTACGTATCTTGCACGTTTTATTTTATAAATATGACGATAGAATAATCACACGCAACGATTATACCGTAAATGGGGTACAGCTGTGGCTGTGTAACGTATGTTATACACCACAGTCATGGTGTGATGTGTTTTCATCGAGAATTTCTACAAACGAATAAACAATTACTCACATAACACATAAGCTATACCTATGAACTACCTACCTCATAATACTCTTCGACGTGAAGTATAAAGCTTGCGTTCTTGATCCGATTCCGAATAAACAGTATTTATACGATTATACCTATATACCTATACATATATCTGTATACCTATATACATACATACAAGCGTGACAATTAGTTAGTCACAAAAGATATGTGTGGATATGTGTGATAGATACCAGCTAGACCTAAGTATCTGCAGTTATAATAATATATAGACTCAGGGTTATATGAATTTATAAGAAAATGCACATAGATCCGTGGTATGAAAAATGCGAATAATCGTCCCCGGGAGGAGCAAATTTTTCTGTAGTATCCGTTTACAGCCGTAACAACAACAAATAATATATCATGGTATATGGTCAATCTTTACTTCTAATAATATATACTAGACAATTAATAACTTAATAACATGTAATTCACAAATTGACGCACTTTTTTTGTCTCATGCTTAATTGTGCTGCATCGTGAGCGATTTAATTGCAGAAATCTCTAGTTGTATTGTATATATAAATAACCAATCTATGAATTAATGTATAGATATAAAGAGAATTGTTACACTGAACGTATCCGTATTCTTCTTTTATAGGTACCTACCTATTATAAGGTAAGTATGTAGGTAAATGATTTTTCTAACGGTTGGTATCTGCGAAAGACAAGATGTTATAAGATACACTGTAATTTGAGGGAAATATGTGATTCAAACTATGGTACACATTCACATACCTACAAGCAAACAAGAAAAGGACTGGCAAATAAAAACGATCATTTTTCATGCCATTCATGAAATAATTTCTGTCTTTTTATAGTTTATATTTCAATTTTCGTGAAGGTGGTAGCACGTAGATAAGGGACTCGAAAAATGCTATTAAAGTGGAAAAATTGTGCAATCGCCGCGTTTCCGATAACGTACCAGAGCTGGGATAATTATTTGGTAACGGAGAAAAAATCGAGAAAGGTCTACGCTACGTCTTCTCGCTAACTGACCTCGCACTTAACCATCACGCATCGTTGGCTACAACTTTTGCTATAATATACTGGATACAGCCACGAATACTGCATACATCCATAGTATGCGTACACATGCATACATCTGTAAAATGTAGACTATAATATTATAGCAATTGGTTATCACGGTAGCATGTATGTAAATGGTTATAATGACTGCTGATAGATAATTGGGGATCAAGAGTGATCGCAGCTGTTTTATAGTAACATATATATAAATATATATATGCACATACATGCATCAGGTACACATGCATATGTAGGTGCAGATATACAATTGCTCGTACTTTCGCTAGGATTGCATATTTATTTCATAATAATAGATCATACGTTGTAAACTGCAATTGAGGGGGGTCAGCAGCGACGTTTAACCGCTATAGAGTATTTATAATTGATAATTATTACTGAACTGTATGCAATAGGTATAGTACATAATCTACTGTGTGGTATACTGATTAATCTTTCTTCGCGATTATAGTTAATAATCGAGATAAGTCAAGGTTCGATATACATACATAATAGATACATATGCAGGTATATGTCTGCTTACCTTATTAAACTATAATATCTCAACTACTCACTCAAAATACCTAAAGCGAATTACCGTAGCCTATAGAAGATAATTTCAAATGCGATCGTTTTATTCTTCCAGACGTTATATATGGATCAATATCTGGTTTAAAATCCGTTGCACAACTAATATATACTAATTCCTCCTGCATTACATACCTATCGGTATACCTATATCTCTTTGCGGTTGCACGATCGCCTTCGAAATATAGCAAGTCCGAATTTCCCTTAACGTGATTTTAAAGACGCATTAAATTCTCATTGTTACATATTGTTACCCATGCAACGTATTTTCCATTCGGTTGCAATTCAAATCCAAATTCGTATTGCATTTTCAATGCTTCGTGAACAACGAATGCATTGATATGCAAATATGGTAGTTATCGCTTACAAGAAATGTATTATTACGTTACGTGTTTGGAAAATGCAAATGCATAAATTTTCATTTTATATACCTTGTTTGTAAATTACATATAATATTGTGTGGTAAAGATGTTGTAAATTTCATATCTATCTTAACAGTGTACCTAATTAATTGAATTATTCGTCCATTCGCTATGATCGGATTCCCATATAATATATGACACGATCATATTTGAGCCCGATTCGTTATCAATAATCATACTATACTAAATTATGCTAAACTATTCCAAGCCATTGACATAACATGTAGGACTTATTGAAGAAGAAAATTTCATCCGTACGTATGTACGTGCATACAGCTGCATACAAGTCAAGTTCACTGCTATAATATTGTTCAGTTGTTATTACATAGAATTCGTTTTATTTTATTTATTATAATTGATGGACAGTACATGTGTAGGAAGACCTATACTACAACTTTTTGAAAGTGTACTAATTATGACGACTCACGCCTACGGGAGATCACCTCACAAAATATATTATACCTGCCTATAACTTTCAAGGCTCTCTTTCTCTCTTCTCTAGTTCAAAACATCACGTACTGCGGACAGACGATACGAAAGCGAAATTAATACCTATATAGTCTACCTATAATATTGAAACTACCAAATCGCGTACTATGCAGGTGAATATAATAAAGATCGGTATATGCCAAGATCAAATTTATGTAAACGTACGTACAATGTATAGGTACACATATATACAAACTGAAGTTATGTGTATATTATAATGGAAAGGAAAAATGTAACACATAACTAATCTGAAAACTTAAAATTTGGAATTTGTACTTGAACAATTTTTCAAACCACGTCATAGTTCAGTAGTATACATATGTGCAACTCATACTTGTTGAAACTGCTGTAAAATTCTATGAATTCCTTGTTTTCCGCTATACGGACATAATAACGTTTACACAATTATTATCACACACACGCACGCACCATTTAGACCATACTTAGAGTAATAAGACTACATAGGTATACACGTATGCCGATGTAACAATATAATACTTATATAGGGTTCAAGAGTATTTACTAGTTGTTTACTCGAAAAAGGAACAACTGAAGATAAAAAAGTGGACAGAAAGAAAGAAGACGATGAGAATTCCTGCAAGCATGCAGCCGAGCTTCGAGTCGTGGGAAGTCCCGCTCAAACTTACGCGGATAAATCGAGGGCAGAAATTAATAATTTAAGATTCAACGGTTCATGATTACGTTGAAATTGACGGTGGTACAATTTTGACAAATTTCTGACGCAGGCAATATGAAAATTCGTAACCGAATGTCCTCGCTGATTCTTCGTATAGCACAAAACTTATACTGAGGTGAACCAAAAAAACCAGAGAAACAACCGAAATTTGAAATTATTCCTGTTGAACGTGAGTACTAAGGAACGCGTTAAAAGGCTGACGGTGATTCCCCGAGGCAATTCCAGCTTACGCGCCGCCACAAGAGACAGGAGACAATCTAGGTCAGGGCTCAGGGCAACTCGCAAAACGCTCAAATCAATTTTATGTTCAATTTATCACTAGATTTTTTATTTGTTCACTACTATTTGTTATTCAATTGAATTTAATGATTTTGCTTTTCTTTGTCATTTTTATTGTTCATTTGTATTTTTATTCTTCTTTCTCTGCCACCAATCCCCACCTGCATATCATCGGATTCGCTCAACCTGCGCCTCGTACGCTCCCCACGGTCATTTTTTTATTCTCAAAAGCTTCGTTCTTCACTTTTTCCTATAAATATGTATAGTAGGTATAATTCTGATGACATCAACTTACGTTACTTCCACGTTGACTTAATTATCTACGCTACGTTTCCTCTTATCGCGACTATAATAATCTGCAGGTCCATGATCTTGGTGAAGCCAAGCGGATCACTTCCGTCGAGAATGGAATACACTTTATATAGCTTTCCTCTATGCGCCCCGATACCATCTGCTTTGAATAACATAACTGATAAGGACAAGAATTGCACTAATCGATTCAATTCTCATTTTTCTACTTTGTGTTCTCAAGAAAGGAAAATTATTTTCCATTTTTAAGGAAATTTAAACACTTTCGCGGAACGTACGTGGCGGGCTTCCTGCAGGTATACATCGTATATACAAAGACGAGGCGAAATTCTCTTTTTTTTTTGTTCGAAATCAATGATTGATGAATTGACAGTTATTTGCAGGATTTATGAAATGTGACGAAGCTTTTATTTCTTTCAGCATTTTTTCTTTGTTACTCCAGCGGTTTTGTGGAACGTTGAGAAGCACTGGTTCGCTTGCCTCAGGCCTAAGGCCCGATGTGAGGCCCTGGGGTATCCGCCGCGATGACCATGACCATATTACAGGCCATAGGCCCAATACTTGGTATAACAATACTAATACCAGTCAACGCACCTTTTACGACCACCACATTTATACAACAACGAAAGTATAACATCTCGAAGTTGCCAGAAGATGGTTATAGGTATATCAGTTCGAAATTAGCATCATGATTCAGAAAAGCTGGAAAATACAGAATTAAAAAACAAAAACAAAAAAAATGGAAATGATTTTTGCTCAATTGTTATAATTTGTTTCTTATTAACTTTAATTGCCAATATCATTTATGGGCCTCGTTTGTTTGATTGACATTTATACCGATGAACGACGTACAGTGTTACCTATGTGCAATATCTGGAAAGTAAAAGTATATATGAATATATTATAATATGTAGAATATCGAGGAAGCTGAATTTAGTACTGTGATTAATTTATTCGTTGAAAATTCGTTAGAAACTGCTACTAAATATGGTCAAAGATCATGATCTTGATCAACATATATTGTGAACTCATCTGTAAATGCCAGGAAGACATCATTCGGCCCTCGATTTCGGCAGGGATCGGAAATGTAGATAATAATAAAAAAAACCGACTATTTAAATTTGAGGTATACATTTCCTAGATGACTTTTTATTATGAAGAACGAATTCTCTGATTATATGTTAGTGGGAAAAGAAACCTCCACATACAGATTTCTATAGTCGAATGTAGTATATATTATTCTTATGTAAATGATCGGTGTTGTTAGGTATTGACAAGTAGATTAGGCTATTTTTTTGAAATGACATAAGAAAATATGCAGAAAAGCTCGATGTCCAAACATTCCTAATAATTGAATAATTGTTCCAGCCGCCCCCCCCCCCCCCCCCCCCCCCCCCTCGCGACTAAGACGATTACTTTGCGCGATGTTTCAAATCCGATTTATAGGTTTATGCAATATGTTATATACCTGAGACGACATTACTCGGGTTTAGGGAGATACGTGTGCTGCAACGTGGGTAGGTTTGCCACGAATTAACGCCAAGCCACAACTGTAATACATAATGGAAAATTTAAACTTTAAATCGCGCAATGAATTTCACTTGTGATTCTTATCTCGATTACTACATTTGAGCGCGTCAAAGGTACTAAAGTCAAGGTGTCTAGATCCTGTCTTCCTGATTCTACAGTCGCAGTAGATTTTGATAGTTATTATAATTTTAGTAGCGTTGGACTGGAACCAAAAAATTCGTATGATATGCTTAAGTAGAAAACTGATTTGAAGGATTCTTACAGAGATAAAAGTGTTTTCATTTATTATCGAAACCTTGTCTTATATTTTTCAAAGAAACACTCAAATTTTCATTTTTTTCGTGTGTTAATTAACGTACTTTACGATCATGTATTTTTGCTTTTTTCATACTTCATAGATGGAAATTCAATTAATATGAGTATGGTTATAATTTTTTTTTGAGAACACGTTTTTCAAGTTTGGTTTAGATCAATGAATGAATCCTATTTTCAACGACGCGATCTCGTATTTGTAAGAATTAACAGTGGAAGGGATGTAACAGTGCCGGATCTGTATTCTGATCCTGAATTGGAAGGGGCGGTCTCCTCGGTACATAATAATATAATAATATACTGGGTCAGGGATCTTTCTTAGTTTTGCTCGAGGGACATAGCCGCAGGCCATCCCCATCCCTCCTTGATGACCTTAGCGCCGATCCTTAGTCAACCAGATTAAATACAATATATTTTCCACGACGCAATGCGTTTCATGAAGCAAGACCGGTGGTTGGAAAAATTGTATAAAGAAAAAAGGCGCGAATTATTCTGCATGAGTTAAGTATTGAAAAAGATGTAACAGATATGTTTTTCGATATAACAAAAGAGGGAATCCGTTGATCATCAGTCATTAAGTGATGCTGATGATTTTTGTCGAATAATCAGCGAGCATAAGAAATTTGACTGCCATAATGAGACTTGAGAAGAATCATGAATAGAATATTATCCATTTCGTTACGGAATAATCTAGATATCAAATGACGTCAGATATCAGTACTGGTACATATTACGTACGATATAAGTTATACCGGCGACAAACCATTCGCAAGGACCTAAAAGCGAGTTAAAACTTCGGCCCACTCGATACAGATATGACAATCTACGATTTGAAATTATAATTCAAAGTTATCGTATAAGGCGCGTAATGTAGGTCGACTTTATTATCGACTTATATCTATGTATGTATGTATATACTATACAGGTATGTATTGTATACAGCATTCCAAGAAAAAGATAACCACTTAGAGATGTGTCTTTTTTTATATGTGTCTTTTCAAAATTGTATCTCTAATATTCATATCTGCAGATACGTTGACCCGAGAATGTTAAAGACGGCTATCGGGCCAGCCTAATTCAAAAAGCTTCGAACTTGTGCTCGTCGAGTGGGTCTGGGAATATAAACGATCTCTGCATTATCGACGAAATTTTCTATTCCGCTTGAAGAGCATAAATTTTCCGATCAGACTAGCCATCTTGAACATTCTTCAAATATCATATGAAGAATTCAGTGCGAGGGTAAAGCCTATCCCACATTGTCGAAACTGCTCATTCTAACTATCGTCAGACATTAAAAATGAGCCTTATGGACATTGTGGGGTCGACGACTCTGGCCCTGAATCCCTCTGCCCTCGTATAATGTACTCCAATCAAGGCTGCAAATATCAATTTTCAAATCAGGAACCGATAGCCACTTACACAAAAAAGAAGAATTTTCAAATATTTACTAATTATCTATATCCTATGAGATTCTGATTGAAATTTTTGATAAATCAATCTTTTATCATCATTGGCTGAATCATGAAAAACAAAGGTATTAAATTACATACCATACGTTTGGAAAGGTACTCTTAAAAAAAAGAAAAAAGAGAAGGTGATCCAATGTTAAGATTCAACGAAGTATACTGATAAGTATAGCAATAATATGTAATCCAAATGAATAATAAATAAAAAAATTAAATTAAAAAAACTGAAAAAATATGTGGAATTATGTACCAGCTTTCGACTATCAACGATGCAATATGATGTGCATCACAGAGTCCCTGATCCGATATGCATGTTACGTGTGTATTAAGTATTAAATTCAATGAAACAATTTAACTATTAATGAAAAAACAAACCGATATCAGGTCTATATATATGGTAGTTTTTTAATACATTTATTCTTAGATATCCATATTTATACACAGTAGTAGCTATTATTAATAGTTATATATGTAGTTTAGCATGTAGTGGCGCAATGCATTTTGCATTTTCGATCATATTCAAATTTTGGTATTTTCTTTCTTTGTTTTTTTTTCATTTATAATATTTGACAAAAATACAAAAATTATCAAGATATAATAATTGTTATGAGATTCTACCTTTCTTGCAGTGCTTTTCCGCTTCTCCTTTTCATCGTCATCGTCATTATTCTTCTTCTTATTATTATTATTATTATTATTAATAAAATCATATCAATTCTTTTTCAATGAAACTTCACTTCACTTACTATACTTGTATCTATTCATTTGTCTATTCATTTCATACTTATTTTAATCATTTTTTTCTTCATACATTATTACACTCAGCACGTCACTACTTAAGACCCATCCATATTAATTTTTTCACTATTAGTATAATATTGTATGACGACTAATTCAAATAAACTAAAATACCCTAGAATTGAAAGAATATATAGTATTATTCCGTGTTCGTCCGTATGTCTTTGTCTCGTTACTTTCTCTCGCACTATTAGTACGTTATCATTAATAAATGTGTGTTATGTATAATGTAATATGCATTTTCTCCCATTCTTTTTCTCTATGCATGTATATTGGAGATATATGGATTTTTTTTTTTGTATGTGTTCAGGGTGTGTACGTACTTCAGTAGTTGATAAATACTGATTAAACAAACGCAGAGAAAATAACCAAAATTTACAATGATTTTCATTTTGTTCATTATTTTTCTGTCTAATTTCTTTTTTCTTTTTCCCCTTTCCTTCTTATAGCGTGTTCGACTGGGTCTACTCTATGCTGCACTGGTGTAGTGTGAATCGTTCTATCTCTTTCTTTCCTCTGAAGGAAAAGGAGACACAGAGAGCTACACTAAACCAGTGCAGCCCAGTGTAGCCCCAGTCGAAAACGCTATTACTTTGCCTAAATGCGCTACCCACTATTTCTTTTCTTGTTTTTTTTTTCAACTGTTTCGGACACTGATTAAATCCATGCACGAACCTCAATTACTGGTATTTTGAGTTACGGAATGAATTTTAAAAAAAATGAAGTGAAGAACGAGTATCTAGAATGAAAAAAAAAGTTAAGAAGAAGAAGCTTGCAAATATGACTCAATATCGTGATATATGTAGCACCCACCTCGCGTGTTGATATGCACAAAAATGAAAACTGGATATCGATTGTGTTTCATGTGCGATGGAATTGAAATTGATTGAGAGAACGAAAAAAAGGGAGAACAATTCCTTCAATAATAGACCGCATTGGTTTATCGATGTTAGGTCTAATAATAAGTCTATTGATACGAAATTTCCTTTTTTCAAATTAATATACCGCACCAGTTTCTACGAGATAACCAATTAGTTTCATTCCAGTTTTTCAATCGAGAATCTAAATATTTAATAATAAAAACCTGTCGCATTTGTCTATCATAAGGCGGCATGAAAATTCTCTATTTCGTATTTAACTATTGCATATTAGTTCTGTGAACATGAATGAGATATGTTCATTAATATTTATGCACTTTGTTTTGTTTTTCAATTCCTTTTATCTAATTTGTTTATTTGACATTTTTTACTTAATTTTTATCGAATTTATTTGTTTTCGTAGATAATTTATATCATCATAATTATTATTAATATAAGTAGTAGTTCAACTAGTAGAGAAAAGAGTGTTTTTCTTTAGTCGTTTTGAGACGTTCGTGAGCAAAAAAATAATAATAATCGTAATTATGTGAGTATCGTTCACTCTTTCATTTTTTTTCGATTGATTAAAAAAACAAAAAATCAGAGCGAGTTTGTAATGAATGAATCAATAAATCTAATAAATTGAATTATCATAGTTCATGTGAATATAGGTTCAAGCTCTGGTCGTAGATTCGTTTAATCTGAAATGATAGATATATCAAACGTGCGAACGACAAAAAAACTGGAAAGAAAGGAAAAAAACATTATTGACTCATATAGTTTAATGATTTTTTGTTTTTTGTATTTTTTTCTGATGATTCAAATATTTCATGTATGTTTAATGAAGCGATGAAATAATAAAGTAATAAAGTCATAATAATAATAATAATAACAATAATATAATAGAAACATGTTTTGAAATGGGCAAAATAAATGCGTTGACCTTTTCTTAATTTTGTTCTGTTTCTATTTCTGTTTGATATTTTTTGTGATTCTTCTTTCATTTGCGTCACGACATATTCATTGTAGATATGTATTCGTGTTCGTCTGTGTGTTTTTTCTATTCTTTTCGATCATGATTAAATACACGCAGTTGTCATAGTTTATAATAACAAATGATCATACATAGTATATCATTTTGCACTGAGAGCATTTAAACTGACTGCAAGTTTGGAGCGCACCCACAGACCATGTACTTTATCTGTCTTAATAGTCAACCGGGTAGGGAAAAATTAAGAGAAAATATATGTATGAGGAAAATGAATGATCAAACATTAATTTAACATTAATTTTGTATGACGACGGATGATAAAAAAAAGAAAGAAAGAAAAAGAACAATCCTTTTTGAAAAGAGAGATAAAAAAAGAAGCAACACGACTATAAATGACAATGATGATATTTGTGACATTTGAGCACCTTTTTTTAAATGGTGAACGAATCTAACCAATTTTTACCTTACTTCCACATGATGATAGTAGTAGTCGATTAAAAAAATGAGTCAACTGTTGAGACAGTGGCAAGCAAGTGCGTTCGTCAGTTCAAACGTTCTCGTATTTATCACCTTTGGCTTTAACTGCAACACATTGCCAATTGCACTATCTTAATTACGTCACATTTTCATTTTTGTTATTTTTGTTTCAATTTTTTGTGTTCCTGTATTCACATATTTTGTGGAGAGCGGTTCAAAACCTATTCCGAACAATATTCAGAACCTTACAATCTGTGAATTTTTATTTCATTTTCTTTATTTTATGAAGAATTTGAATGCTGTGATAATTATACTGGATTTGTTCCTTTCCACATTCTCTGGACACTTTTAACAAGTTACAAATAAGGAGAAAACGACAGTCCCTACTATCAGATTTTATGAATATCTTGTTAAAATATTGTCAAAAGTGAAGAGCGTGACGAATCCAGAATGGAAGAACTAAACAATTACATCTATTATATCTATTTATTATATTGTGAGCTTACATTATCGTTTATATATTTTTGTTCAATATTTGTCTTGTTTTTTCCCACTTTCATTTCATTTTTGTATTTTCTTTGCATCAAAACCTCATTATTATCATTCGACAGATTTTACAGAAGGTATCAAGTCTTTCGTATGATATTTCTATGCAGCTTGTATATTGTGTCATAACTAAAATTCTTCATTCTGTTCAGAGTATTCGATTAATAACCAATAGCGTTTTCGACTGGTTAAACTTCCCTACACTAGAATATGGGTAGCACTGCCGGTATTTGTCCCGTCGCAGCAAGCTAGGGCCCCACGATGGAGTTGCACCTCCTGTACTCTAGTACTCTCGTCCTGATTGGGCAACACATATCAAGGGACTCACGATTATAACACTAATCGGTAGGAGCTCTCAAAATAGTGGATACTATTCCGGAATGCATGCACCAATTTTGCCAGCACAACACCATACGCGGGAGTGTAGCGTGTTCTTACATACACTCAGTGTGCCCCAGTGTAGAAAAGTGTAGCCAGCCAAATAGAATAGAATATAATAAAATAGAGGAAAAAAAAGAGAGAGAGCGAGAGATAGAGAAGCAGAAAATATGATACATGTATAGTATATTGTATATGATTTTTTTTTTTCTCGCTAATTTTTATATTATACACATACAGACACATTTTCCCTAAATATTGGTATGAAAAAGAGAGAAAGAAAAGGATTTTTAAATTTGCACCGAGAAAGGAAAATGACTGCTGCGTGGCTTCTACAATGTAGATGTACTTTTTTTTTCAGCGTTTCTTAGTTATCTTCACTAGTTGTACCTCATTGTGATTGATACTTGATCAAAAATACGATATTATGTATTTATACCGTGTGTACTGTTTCGATAATGACTTCAGTAATGATTTATATTCAAGAGAAAGAGAACATTTTTCCGTCTATATCTAACATATGTACGATTTTTCAATTTGTCTTCTTTTTGGTTTCTTATTATCTTTCTTTTCTGAAAGTTTATACAAGTAGTACGTGTTCTATATCGGTATTCGTATTTACGTATATTATATAATTTGAAAAATCATAATAAGGAAATAGTATGAGTGGAAAAAATATCAATACCTTTACCTGAAATTTATCAAACACAATTTTTGTTTTTTCTTGATTTTTGGGACGTTTCATAGACATAACATATCATATTACCTATATTATTATTATTTATTATTATTATCATAATAATAATTATTATTATATTATAGCACTTGATATAATATTTATACATCTTAGTTTGTAATTATGTATAAAAAGAATTTTCGTCTATAAATTAATAATTCTTACTAACGGAAGGGAAGGAGAAAGGGAGGAGGGGGCGAGGGTGCAGGGAGAGAGACAACAAAACGAATTGTCTAATTCTTCCATTCTCTTACTGGATACCATCCAAATGCTAATTCGTTTTGGTTTTTTTTTCTTTTTTTTCAAATTTTATTTCTCTTTTCCATATTTTTTTCAGTTTTCTTTTTGAGTTCGAATATTCACCTTATAATTCCAGTTTTTCTCTTTGTTTTTATTTTCATTTCATTTATTAATCATCTATATTCCGTATATAAAATCAGGTCTATATCTGTGTATGTTCATTAATGTAGAGATTGTTAAATCTTACTAATTCTGTGTCGACGTGAAATCATCAATCTTTTCATTCCTTTTCATTTCGAATCTTTACCTTATCTTTTCCTTATTTTTTTTGTCTAGAACTGTATTTTATGTATATTAATGTTAGTTACCACCAGCCCAATAGCTTGGGCTATATCCTCCCGGCTTAGCTTGAGCCTTATTTTGAGAACTTGTATTAGAACGTTGTCCCGTGCTACTACCACTGTCTTGATGCAACGGCTGATGCAATTGATGAGGCATAGTCGGAATAAAAAGATGCGGAGTACCGTAACCACCCGGTAGTCCGGCACTCTGACTTCCAGCTAAACCAAACGGAGGCGGAGTCGCAGAGTGGAAAGTCTGTTTATCGTAAGACTGGAAAAAAAACAACATGAAATCATTTATCATTCAGCGTTGTGAATGGTTTTTCAATCAACATACAAAAATAGTAGAGTTGATGAAAATTGTCAGTCAAAATTTAAATCCATCAACTTACATTGACTTTGCTAAGCGCTACGTGACTTTTTCCATACATAGTAGCGCCGATATCAGCTCCCGATGAACCTCCGGAATTTGTGTTTCCTGTTGACGTACCAGTTTTTCCAGTCTGCGTTCCTGTATAACCGCTGCTAGCTCCTTTATACTCTCCGGCTGGACCGGCACTTGCCAAAGTATCGTAACTAGCACCTCCTCCGTATCCCGAACCGTAACTTCCTGGTTTTGCGCTATATGCGCCACTATTAGTACCTGCATTTCCTGCTGCTGCGATCTGCTATTGAAACGAACAATACCAATTTTCAATGAAATTTTGCATCTAAGAGACTTTCTGGAGTATTAAGTAATATTCAACATAAAAAAGAAATGAAAACTTGTAAAAATTATTCATGCACACAATTTCCAAAGTGAATAACTACTCACTGGGTAAATAGCTGGTGTCCCATACTGAAAACTTCCTGGCATCATACCACCGCCATACGCAAAATATGCATAACCAGGCGGTAACGTTGGATTCATCATTGGTTGTTGATGCTGTGTAGCGGTCTAAAAAGAGAATAAAGAAAAAAAAGAAAGAACTTTCATCTTAAAGTATCGTGACAGTTAAAAAATATTTGCTATTTCAGTTGCAAACTGGGATTTCTTTTTTTTCCAAGAATTATTTTATCGTTGTTCAATGTAATCTTTTAAATCAAATTCTTTCACTTCTATAATGTAGAAACGAAGAATTTTCAATTTAGAATTCAAAACTTTACATAAATGAAACACTATACGAATGAAGAAAGAGAGACTTACCTGTTGAGACATAGTCGAGGGTACAGGGGAAGCGTTGCTATCATTTCTTGCGAACCTGGCGTCGCTAATACTGGTATAGGCCCCTTGAACACCTTGAACACCCTGGACACCTTGAACGCCAGTTAAAGCGTCGCCACGACCACCTCCAAGACTCGTAGCTGGACCAGTCGTCTGATAGCCCAAAGCCGCGTCATAGTAACCAGTAGTGGGCTGCACGTTAGTCAGGGAGGCCAAACACAAAACTACATGCATACACTGTGTACTCCAGATACGAGGAGACTAACTAAACTAAAATCTTCTAGGGGTTTTTTTTTCATTTATGCGTTCTAAATAAATTGGGATAAAGGCAAGAAACAAAAAGAAAAAAAAAACAACAACGGCTCTACGACGAATGAATGTACTAAAAAATTGAGCCATGCGACGAGTGGTTCTGCTAGAGAGAAAGTGTACCATGTTTGAAGAAAAAGAATAAATAATTACAATATTGCAGCATTCTGTAAGTGCACTCTGAATAGAGATACAAAATAATTATTATGGAACAATCGATGAATTCTCTCATTCTAACTGAAATCCAAATTAATGAATCAACAAGCAGTAATAATAAACGTACAAAAAAGTATGATGAGGCAATGTAAAAGTTTCAAAATAACAAAGCACAGCTTCTTCATCTTCCTTATACCAAATATCGTATTTGTATTCAATAGTTTCATACATATTATACACGCTTCTACAAGAAAAAAAAATTTGGATGAATAAAAATCAAAGCTAGAAAAACTATTTCAACTACGATGAGTGGTTTGTTATTTTTAAATCTTCGGAATGTTATTTTCTTTCATCGAAAATTATAAAAAATTATGGAAAAATATAGAAAATTGGTTCTGCATTTTTGAATTTCTGTCACAATAGTATTAGAATAATGAATCAGAATACTGAAAATCTATGTAACAGGAGCCAGATTGAATATTTGGTTCCTACTACCTAAGATACTCATTCCCCCCTTCACTTTCAAACCATAAACATTCAGATTATGGTTTTATGATAATAAAGATGAAATAAATTTTGCAGAAATTGAAAGTATAATCTAGCAACTACCACGCACCAAGTAAATATTAACCATTATCATTCTTAGATAAATTTGAAAAAATGTATAATTTATGTAAATTCATAGTACATTTCATAGAAGGTATAGAATAAAGCTGTTGGTCACTAATCCCAATGAAAAGCATTCAAATACATAAAAAAATAAAAATAGGCATGTGTCCACATAAATTCCTAATATCGACATCAAAGCTGCAGCACGATTCAGTTTTCAAATTTTGTTTGTAGTTGAACAATGTAGTTCAATTAACACCAGAAAAACGAGATAACAAATCAAATTTTGAGTAAAAGTCAATTTAAATTTCCAAATTCTGCATATGAAATGCAAAATACAAATCGTACATAGTAAGTCGCCTTTGTTTTGTATTAGGAAATCGTTCTTTATTCTTTCGTTTCGTATCATCTAAAAATTACTTGAAGAAAGATACAAAATCAATGATTCGAGATATATTATTGGGAAATGTACCGCAATAATACAGAATCTATACCAATCTATGAATATCAAAAGAATTTTGCTATATAATGAAAAAAATCGAAAAGAAAAAGGAATAGCAAATTGAATTAAAAACTGACCATATGTGGTATTCTCTGCTGCATAAGTTGCAAATCCTCATAGCTATACATGGGTTGTTGGAAAGCTGCATATGGAACACCTTGCCCCATGATATATTGATGACTGAGAATTGGCGCCATACTACCAGCAGCGCCGCCTCCAGTCATACTACCGGCTCCGCCGCCACTTCCAGTTACAACGCCACTTGATGTGCTCTTGGGTACAGCTATTTAACAAATAACAATCAAGTTTATTTAGTAGTTAATATCTGGTAATAAATTATTAATATTTTGTCATCCGTTTGAATAATTAAGTGAATAAATCTTACTCCCCTTGCATAATAAAGAAAACCATAAAAGTGAATAAGTTGATTACATAAGTCAAGGATTTACCATTTGAATTGGTCGCCTTTGCCTGCGAGCTATTTGACGTAGTTGTAGGAAGACCGAGAGCCGGGGAGCTTGTCGTAGCGAGAGAACTGCTGGACGTAGTTGCGCCTCCGTCATACTGAGAGTCTTTGTTCGTTCCGCTGTTTAACTTATGATTATGAGTCCCACTCTGTGGTTGGCTACCATAGCTGCTATACGCGCTGGCATAGACCTGTAAGATGTTTATATGGAATGAGTATTCTGATATATTATTGATAATTATTAAGCAAATATGCAATAATGGACATGATTGTGAACATTACCGATTGCGTTGCGCTTTGATAACCGCTTGATGCTTGAGTAATTGGGGATGTAAAGTTAGCTCCTGACGGCTGATAAGCCTGTGGCGTAGATTGGAATGAAGATGATCCCTGATAGCCAGTAGCTTGGTAACCCGAGTTACTATTTGCCGCAGTATTAGTAGCAACAGATGGCGACTGATACTGAGAAGTTGTAGCAGCAGGTACATAAGCACTGGCAGGCTGATAGACCTAAAAAATGAATAAAATAAAATCATTAGTACGTAACGGTAGCCGAAGAGAATATAGAGAAAACTACAATGAAAACGGAAAGAGGAAAAAGCGATAAGCAAAATCCATGAAATCAAAGACAGAAAAAGAAATACGAACAGGATTATTAATAGTTACCTGATTAGTTGTATTTTGGTTATAGGTTGAAGCCGCTGATGCGACAGCGGCTGGGGAAGCTTGATTGACAAAATTTGATGAATTATTTTGTGAGTAAGAGGACGATGTGTTGTAACCAGAAACTTGAGTGACCGTTGGTGTAGCCGAGTAGCTATTACTGTTGCTCACAGATTGAGCAGGGAATGAAGATTGGGTAGATTGCGTACTGGTAGAATAAGCATTGTAGCTGTTTGGTGTTTGATTCGAAGGCTGATAAGCCACCTTCTGAGATTGATAAGCAGCTGCTGTACCATATCCAGATGTATTCCCTGGTGATACCTGGGAGGAGAAGTCCTGCTTGGTAATATCCAGAGAAGGAGCACTATTTCCACTACGTGAGACAAAGCCACTTTGCGAACTTAAAGAGTGTTCACTAGACACTGGCAAGCTATCATTGCTTGATAACTGAAATCATGGATAGGGGGAAAAAAAAAACCATGTTACGACAAGTGCACAGGGAAGAAGTTATCAAAGCGAAGGTATACTTGAATTCTATTATTGTTCATTCCGTTCTATTACTCCGTTTTAAAAAACTAAAATCATGCGGACAGTAAACATTGAAAAAATATTTGAGTAGTAGTTTTGTTAATACTTATTAGATAAGGAATACATCGACTCGGTCCCATTTATTATACATAAAATGTGAATAAAATTATAATTTACTTCATAAAGAGCAAAATACGTTGAAAAGTACGTCAAAAATTTTCACTCACCATTTGAGATGTCGTGTTATACTGATTGGCATTCGTCTGGCTCGTCTCAATATCCATTGCATTAGAAGCATTGGTAGGATTAGTGACATTGGCGAGTGGGGTAACGTCTATACCAGCAGATGTTGTATTCGAAGAATTATATTTCTCTGTCGCAGAGCCGTCCAGAGATCCAGCTTCTGTGCCAAATTCCAAAGCACCGAATTGCACGTCAAGAAATCCTATTCCACTGTTTACAGCATCTCCAGGCATCTCCACTGCGCTTGATGGGATCTTTGAAGGCGGTGGTACTCTGGGCCTCTGCTTCGGTTGCCTCTGAGGCTATTAAAATAAAAATAAAAAAACATTGTATTGCTCAGAAACAAAAAAGTAAAACCAAGAAAAATCTATTCTAATAGTATCCATACTTTTCTTTTTTGTTATCCTCTAAATTGAAAACCAAACATCAATCTAATAAGACCATGTTTCTTCGATAACTAAATTGATACAAAAAGTGAAATCGATGAAACAGAAAAGGACCTTGAATATTTTAAACCGTTAAGAACGCCTGTACAATTCTTTTCCATTCATTATTAACAATAAAATAATTACCTGATTGTTCATCGTTGAAGAGAAGGGGCCTTGGCCGGAGGCTTTCAAGTTTTCGCTAGTCTGCTGAGTAAGTTGAGTGAAATACTGGCTCTGAGCAGCAGTAAGAACACCACCCGTAGCGGCATGGGGTTGCTGAGGCATCTGCATCGTCGGCATATTTAATTGCTGCTGTTGTTGCTGTTGAGAAATGATTGATTGCTGTTGCTGTTGTAATTGTTGCTGTTGCTGTTGCTGGATGGAAGTTTCAGATAACTTTGGCAACTCCTAAAATGAATACAAAAATGATAATTCACTTCGCTTAGAAAATGACCCACTAGACTAAAGATTTGGTTCGTATTCCAAACACCTAACCATACAAAATTTCCCAACCATATATGAAAATTTCTAATATAAAATAAACAAATACACTCACGTCTTGTTGCAACGACGACAGTTTTACAGATTGAGCAGACTGAAGAGCTTGATTTTCTTGGAGTTTCTGATCCTCGCTTCCAGGCGTAGGTTCAGGCAACCCGCTACTCGGAGTAAAAACTTTGGTGTCTGCTAGAGAGCCGGTGTATTCTTCGTTATCCCAATCTTCGGCTGGCTCCAAGTTGTTCCAGGCATCTAGAAACGATAATTTGCTAATTGAATTGACTGCAGATGACAAAAATGGTGAAAATTGTGTGCGAAGAAATTAAATTCATTTAGCTTACACATTTTACATCCCAAGAACTTTGAAAGATACCAAAATTCCGTAGGTGTCATCAATCAGTAATTATTTCACAAATATTCTGATCAATTATTCTTAGATTATTATTCAAATTTTTACCCATTTTAGGCTCCTGCGCAGTCTGTTGCTGTTCTTCGCTGCCTGTCCAAGTGTCGATAGGTCGACTAAAGCTATGCCCTGACGCACCCGAGCCTGTATCACCTCGATTAGCAAAAGTGCGAGGCCCCAGACCTCGCCCACCGCCTCTACCACCACGACCCGATCGTCCTGGTCCTCCTCTTCCACGTCTGTTACCACTATAACCACCCTCTCGACCACTTTCTTCGATATTTCTTTCATTCTCTTTGTTCTCTCGTCCACGCCCTAATAGAATGAGACGAAAATTGAATAATTGCGAGGAAAAAGAAGTTTGAGAGTCTAAAAAAAAGATGGAAAATATCATAAACTAACTGGTTGTAACTCACAATCAATTTAAACTATAATAAAGAATGAAATAGGAGTGTGAAAACAGTTTCAAATAAATAAATTGAGTAATTAAATGAATAAAACGAAAACCTACAGCCACGATTATCATGGTTAGCCCCACGCCCTCGTAAGCGGGGAGGTCCTCCGCCCCGTTGATTACGCCTTTCCTCCCAGTCACCAGAGTCGTCTTGGCCACCTGATTGATCAGCATTCTGCTTTGAACCTGCTGGCTGGCGGGTCTTCTTCTTTTTAACTTCCCACTCAGGCATAACACCTTCTAGAAGATTATTAACAGCGCTTTCCAAGTCGCCATCGCAATCGTGCAAGGCTAGTACCACTTCGTCCTCGGAACGACGTGTCATATCCATAACTTGCCTTACACGCTCTTTTACTACAGGATCTTCGCCACCACCCATCCGAGTGTCAATTATTTGTGCGTGTCGCATCTGGTCCGTATTAGGCTTTAATAAAAATTCCAGGAATTACTAATTGAACAATAGATTAGTCAGAGGATAGATGGGATTCAAATTGGCATACTTTCGGATGGGGAAAATCTGTGATGTTGTCTAATTCAACTCGATCCAACGCATATAATCTCTCGAAAAAATGTCATAATCAAATATTTAATCAAGCCTTCCTGTGCAACTTGATAATGTTACAGGAAACAAGTAATGTGGTTGAATGAGCAAAAAATAAATAAAATTATTGTTAGACAGAAATATTGTGATTTTTGTATAGGCACAGGATGAATATCTGTAAATAATACGATTTGATTTAAGGAAACGATTACAATGGAGAATTATTATCGCACCACAAGCATGTTTCTACTTCTGTGGAAGTGTGAGCAAAAAAAAATAAACCGAGTTATACTAATTATTATTTGTTAAACTGTAACATTGATGATTGGTCTGAATTACTGAACAAGGAAACTATGTGATTTCAAAAAAAATACCTGTGCTTTATCATGTTTGGCTGTATCTGTGGACTTGGAGTGATGATGATCAGACTTGCTGTGTTGTTGTGATGACTTGTTCTTGTTAGTGCCCCTTCCGCCAGAAGGCACCGCTGATTTGTTGCTCGAACTCATTGCCAACTACAAAAACCCTCGCTCACCTATGTCACTCACCTATCACGCTATGTACAGTCACTATTTACAATCTGAAAACGACAAAAAGAAAAGTATTTATTTTATGTGTAATAAGTATCAACAAAGCATTTCAAGTTACACCTCTCAAATTGCTACGCATTCTTTCTCTTTCTTGAGGCTACTGTGATAATCTCAATCTTTACTGTAATATATTTTCTGCAAACAATATATAAGACATTGTTTATATGTTATGTTTATAAACCGTAACAAATGTGATAGCCAAGTTGTTACCGCAGGTGCATAGCGATAACGAAAAGATGAACAATTTGCATTATATGAGGTGAGATATACATGCTGTCGATAATTGTTTGAAGTTTTAAACCTAGCGTTCCAAGTGTACACGGTAAAGTTATACCAAGCTGTTTGACTTGAAATGTGATAATCGGCGGTAGTGCATTGTAAACAAAAAAATACAAAGGAAAAATATTTATTACATGACTTCCAAGTACCCAATTGTTCTATTCGTTCCCTCCAAGTACTCTATCGCGGCTTTTGGTAACGATAATAAAATACAAGCGTTGTGAATCAAGTGGTAAAATGTTATTTTGAATATCTTTATAGACGGGTTATTTTTAGGTGGAGAAGTTAATATCGTGTGCGATAACAATGAGTAATGAAAAATGGGTAAAACGAACAGCTACTTTGATAACTAGATGGAGAAAATTGCATGAATGAAAAATGAAAGAAAAAAAAGAAAGGAAAATGATTGAGGAAATTTTTGACGTGTGGCAACGCTGGACGATGGAGATCGGGCCGTGTAGACGCACACAAAAGAAACTTTGATAGTAGGATTGTTTTTATAGCAATGTTATAAGGCGGTTATAAAAAAATTCCTTCCCCTTATGGGAAAAAGTATTTTGAATATACCCTCTACGATCTAAGTATTGAATTGAATGATATAAATGGTTATTTTAGCCAACCATGTGGACGGGAGACGCCATTTCCCAGACAAGGCTTGTCAACCATCATCGCTCGACCATCAATACCTGAAGATATGATCTAAAAATGATGGGAAGAACTGAGAAATATTCAAGCGAAATATATTTGTCTCACGTTTATGGGTTCCCTACCTTTGATCGATGAGAAATTTTTTTATTTCTCCCTAACCGCCGACCAAATATCACGAAAAAACAACGATTTTTACCGTACCTGGTTAGTGCGCTCAAAACGCAGCTCGGTCACGTGACCCCGGGATCCCCAGTCCCCCCCGGCCCCTTTCAAAGCTCGTCAACCCTCCCGGCGACGCGACACATGCGATGCGCGCGCCGCATTCATGCTATTCGCCGAAATTTCATTTATTAGCTTGATTTTCCGAGAAAGTCCGAGGAAAAATTTGCGAATCTTTTTCCTCCTTTTCTCAAATCGCATTACGATTATAACGATGAAGTAGTATTGTTTATATATTGTATAATATTCCGTATATAGGTAATCAAACTTTTTGCAAAGGGTATAGGTGTATACTAAGTGCTATACCTAGTATGAAACAATTTTGTTTATTTTGAATTCACTTGAATGCGATAAGCGATCCCTGAACTCTTAGTCTATAATATAAAAATGTAAGAATACTTTTTTATTTTAAGCCATTGAAATATTTCACCTACTGTTGTCAATGTTCAGAAATAATAGATTAATAGAGACTATATAATATATGCGTATTTATTCATCCATTTCACTATTTATTTTTTCAAATAAGAATGTAGATTGTCGTAAATATAATCATATTCAAAATTACGTAATTTTGGAGAAATTAAAATCATTCAAATTCCTTTTCGGTGGTATATCGGTTATGCAATAACGCGGTGTCTCTTGAACTCATCGTTAATCTTTTACCCTAACCTAACCATGCATATCCTAACCTAATCCAAAAACTACCAAACATAACCTCTTCACCTCTTGCGAGTGTTTGATATTTTGAGCGACGTAAAATAAGTTTGTTATTACCAAAATGCCGAAATTACCGTGGCATCCTGCTTCAGGAACTGGATTGTCATCTCAAGTTGCAAAAAAGGTTATCAGATTTGTTAGATACGGTTGTACAAACAGACCGTTCTTTCACATCGTTGTTATTGCGGTAAGAGACCTATTTTTCATAGGTTAGCTCACACGTTCCAAAATAACACCGACACATAGGTATAACAATAAAGAATGTTATCATTGTGCATTTTTTCGATGTACAGAACGAAAAATGATAATAACTATAATTCATGAATCAATCCAATTCCCATTGAGAATACGCTATACATTTGTCAATTTATATCTTGATAAACTCTGATATTCTCGTCATGATTGAATTTTCTGCACTAGATTTCTTTCGTCTATTTCATTAAATGATCTGTGAATAATAATCGAACTTCATTATCACAGGCAAGAAAAGAGCAGCGTCAACCGCCCATCGAACAATTAGGCACATTTGATCCAATCACTAATGTACATAATGAAAAATTAGTTTCTCTCAATTATGAAAGAATACAATACTGGCTTGCAAAAGGAGCCCAGTTATCGACGCCCGTCGCAGAGCTACTTGGAATCTGCGGATTCTTTCCCATACATCCAAAGTCTTACATGACTGCTTGGAGAAGTAGAGAAGCTGCGGATCTCGCTACAGCAGCTGCTGCTGCTAAAGAACAAGAAACTGTAGCTGCAGAATCGAAATAAA
Organism: Phymatocera aterrima; assembly: GCA_963170745.1. Lineage (NCBI taxonomy): Eukaryota > Metazoa > Arthropoda > Insecta > Hymenoptera > Tenthredinidae > Phymatocera > Phymatocera aterrima. The sequence goes on from OY720663.1 coordinate 9,539,162, forward strand.
TTTCATTCTAGTCTTATTTTACAATAATAACAATTATCATACATTGTAGAAATAGTACAAAACAATTCTTCTAATAAACCGTTTCAACCGATTTTCATTTCTCTGTTTATTAATCAGTGCTTATGCATATGTCCTGATAATATTTCCAATCGATTATCTACAGACGATTTATGAATAAAAAAGTATTAAATATTATTGGATAAGCATATCTTTTTGTTCCTTTTAATTACAGGTCAAGATTTTGTTACAAAATTCGTAAAATATTATGAGAATTGATTTCAAATGATAGAGAAAGAAATCTCCGTGAAATATTATCATACCTAAGTGAGAAAGAAATATTGTTAAGTACATACTATTTAGATATATCAAAGTTTGATTCCGGAAATGAAGAGCAGGAAACAAGAAAAGGAATAAGGGGGAGACGGGAAAGTAAATAATGGATAGAAATTAAGGAAAAAGTATGTAAGGAAGGGTGGAGATGTAATTCAGTAGCTAAGATGAAAGTAAATGAAGTAAACGAAATTAAATGAAACAACTTTGTAAAACCCGAAAAGGGTACGCAAATAATTTATATCAAAGTTTGATTAAAATTCAAAATCAATCAGGAATAATGACAGTGGTTATTACTTCGAATGAATTAAACTGTATCGTAATTTTTAATGTCCAACATCTTTGGTATAAGAGTACCAGAAGAATCGTGAAAAAAAATAATTCCCCAGGTGAGGCTCGAACTCACAACCCCGGCATTGCTCACGAACACTGTCATATAAGTACCGTGCGCTAACCAATTGCGCCACTGGGGATTGTGCGTGCAATCGGTTTACCGAATAATATTAATCCGGGAAACGGATTAGACAGTATATTCAACGTCATGGTTGAATTTTTTAACTACTTTTATCGTCCAGTGATTATAGAAATACTTGCACCGCCTACATCAGCGCGAGTTGATAAAACTATGCCCCAAGTACGATTTATAAGTATATAGTTGCATGTATATACATATGTATAACTACAGTTACGTATTTAAGTAATAATTTATATGAGAACTTAGGTGTACATATTATTGCACAATCATTTATACATGATGTAAATATCAGTTATAATAACAAAATAATTTAACTATTACGGTGGTACTTTATCTCATCACAGCTGTATAATCAAGATTCGCGGTAGCGAATCGCCGCCAAGTACAAAAAAAAGGCATATAGTATACAGTATATAGGTTCGGATTTTCGATACTTATAAGAAATTATGAGGATTGTAAAACGCGTTATCTCACCAATTAGTCTGATAATAATAAATATGTTACATTCGAACGGAATGAAATCATTATTATAGACTGGAATACATCCTTCTCTCGGTGTAGATTTGTAGATACATAATTTCCTTCAAATATGAATGAATATTACGATTACTAATCATTTAATATATCCGAGGTGACTCCATATATCAGTGCCGGCTCCAGAGATATTGGGGCAATCCCCCCCCTTGCCGCGTAACTTAATTAGTATGAGGACGGAGAAAATCCCATTCTATGAATCACGTGTTGATTGTGAAGTCATCAAATTATAATTTTATTCGATATTACAATGCTGTCATGGATTACTCATTAGCATTATTATATGTGGATTGTGGTTTACAGGAGCTTCAGGATCACATGCATTTCGTAAACTATAATGGACTTTGGTTCGTTTTCCTATTCGTGTTATTTGCTAGAAAACCAGGATGTGACTCGCACACCGGACACATGAAGCCCACGGTTTACCGGTATGCCCATAGATAGGAAACAGTTCCGCAAATTGGAAAAAATTATTTTCCAGATGAACAATTTAGGTCATATAGGTATATTTCTGAACGTACCTACTTTCTTTAAATTTATTCATATAATTTTACTGAGAGTTGAACGAAACGGTTTGTACCACACCTCTACAGTGACCGAACGTCAAATGATCACAAAGCATTCTCTCCAGTATGATGTCAATTGAATATACTTCGCGTTTACTGATTCACTATATCATTCATCTGTCCTTTAAATTCTTACGAAAGGTGGTAAACTTTGGAGGCAATCTATGAACAAACCCTATCGATAATAACAACAATCTATTATAGCTTTGTTCTTATGGTCTATTATACAGTTTACAAATATATTATATACTATGCATATAATAGCGAAGTAGGTTCCTGGATATCGAGCTGATCTAGGGGAGAGGCGGACAAAATGGGCACCCCTGAAATTTTTTTATACTTTTTCCAAAATTGATATACAAAAGGAGTTCAGTTGCCTTAGAAATTCAGAAACAATAAATGAATGATGTATTGAAAGAACGGAAGAAATGAGGGGCGAAATGCTCCGGCAAATTTTCAGTTTCTAATTTTTTTCTCAATTCTCCTACGTTCAAGTATTCCAAAGTAAATACGAAAATAAATACAAAACATGTTCCAATTTTGGAAAATTCTGAACATTTTTAGAGTTCCCATTTTGCCCGCAATTTTCGAACTTTTTAGGTAAACGCATTCAACACTAGGCATCAGTCAAACTATCGTTTTTCAGTCAAAATTCGGAGATCCATTGATTCAAACCTCTTTTTGAAGCGCTCGTTTCGCCCCTCCCCTATATGATGAAAAATTGAGAAATAAAGTAAATAGTTTCGTAAACACAACAGCCCTTCATATAGGGTTCAGCATGTATTGTAGTATGCCATTATACTATAACTATTACAGCATCGCTTTGGCGCAAGCATTACTGGATCATTCTGAATTCATTCTAGTATACAAGAAAATGCAAATAGATAACAGCTGGCAGACGTTTAAAAACTCGGATACAAGAACATGAGGAAAAATATACACCTGCTGGGAATAATCCACATCACAGTGTTGTACCAAACAACAAATCAATTAACTTTAGGAATGACATTCAAAACCTGATCGCGCTATACACCAATATAGGTATCATTAAATCTGCAGTGAATATGTACATTTGGGATTCTCACGCGATCACCTTGGTTAATTCTCAGTTTGTGAAATGGTTCTAGACTGGTTTCTTCCCGATGCGGTTAGACCGACGAACAGACCCGTCAACAGAGAAGAAAAATAAGATGATCATCATGTGAACATATGGAAAAACGGAAGGATGGGGGAAATAATCAAGCAGACTCAAGTGACGGGACACTGGACCACGCATGCACTGGACACACCATGAGGATGGAAATGAACCGCAAAGATGTTTCCTCACCCCGTTGAATTTCATTCTGACTTTCCTCTCCGTCTCCTTGGCTTTCTGTGTCCGTCAACTTGGTTCAGTATATTTTCTCAAATGCTTCCAAGGTCCCAGTAAAAGCATGTGAGGCACATAAACCCTAACGAAGGTCCCAGACAGAGCCGATGATACGTTGTACTTGAAGTCAAACAGCTCCTCATTGACCTGATTGCCAAGTCCGATCCTCACATGGCACATTCCGCGTCCGCGTCAGATAGAATGGAGTTTAAAAAATATTCATTCAAGCTGTTCGAAATTCTCGATTTTTCCAACACGAATATGGGGTGGGTATCACTTGGAACAGAGAAATGTAGTTTCCAAATAATCTCTGTCTCCGATAGTTCAAAAGTTACAGCCAAATAAAAGTGAAATGGTATATGTTCTGGGCCAAAGAAACGGCTTATGCGTACCAAAATAAGGGTCGTCAGAAAAGCTTTAAAATAATGGTACCTTCTATATAAGCTGACATAGATCCAATAGCCCGTGACAGTTCTCAATGTCTTATTGATTCGTCGATGAGAGTATGCATATGTGGTCTCCAATTAGCATGTGTACATCACTAAAACGGACCGCTTACAACTAACTGGCGTGGCAACGCTTTTTGAGACCGTTTATACCATGCAATAAACAATTGAAAAAAGATGTATTTGTTCGTCGTTGGCCCTTCGTGATCTTGTTAATTGGCATCAAACAATGTCAAAGAATATAGTACTGCGTTTATATTTGTTCATCGCGCCAATATAACGCTTACAAGAGCATAAAGCGATATTCGGTTAAATTCCGCGCGACGAAATGTGAGTCGGTGCCGGGGACTTGACCTGGGCCAACGTTTTCTCGGCGTTTCGCGCGATTTCGAGTCGATCTGAACGGGCGACGAAACGAGTTTTTCCGGAAAACGAATTTTTGCTTCTTGCGATTTTTACGTCTGTCCGCGCTTGTAAGCGGTATATTGCCGCGAGAAATGGATGTAAGCAGTCTTTTTACAACCAACATTGTTTGATGCTTATCAAAAGGAACTAATAAGTTTGTTTCCAATTATTTACTGCACGTTACAAACGCTCCTGACAATGAATGCGAAGTGCGCTGTGAGCAAGTCCCTTTTAATCACACAAATCACTGTATTGAAAGCAACATTACTGTATGAACGACGAACAAATTGACATTTCTTTACTGTCACGGGCTCCCGGACACAATGGACCTGAAGATATCCTCATTGAAACTGTCAAAAAATTTGAAATTGGCTGTATACCTTCCGAACAGTAAGAGATAAAGGGGTCGAAAAAACCGGATTTTTCAATATTGATTGATACCCTCGTTTATGATAATGTATTCATTTTGTGCGATTGCAGGTCGTGCAGGAACTGTTCAATGTCCCATGCGCATGAAAAGGTTGAAAATGAATCAATCCCCACGTAAATAAACATCAAGCACAATAATGATGATAATAATGAGGATAATGATAATGACAACAACGCTAATAGTACATAAGTAATTATATACTATGAAAAATTCTTAAACCTCCAAATGAGGGCATGTTATTATAGTACTTATACCTATATTTCTATAATTGTATATAGATATAATAAACTATATAGGTATATGAAATTACGCAAGATTCTTGATGATTTAATCTAAAACCTAGACTGTCGCGATCTTCCTCCATCCTCATGTCTTTCCTCTCGCTTTCTGGAATCTATCGTGATATGATTTATTCTGAAGTGAAGGAAAGTAGCTGTAGGTATGGCGAGACGAAGATATTCCTAGGTCAAATTTTCTGGATTCAAATTGTAATACGAAATAGCTATAATATACGCACGTGGTATAATCCAATAATTAATTGATCGTCGTCATCACGCATACAGTATGTTCGTAGTATTTTATACGTGCTGCTGGAATGCTTCCGTCAAAAAATACACAAACATGATACATATATACCTATTATACATATATATCAGATTTATATATATGTATAATACGATATCGTATTAACAACTTGATAGATTTTTGTACATTTCCTAGGTCGTAGACTGACGAAGATATTTGGACTGCTCTCCAAGTAGTTATACGGAAATTAGAGAGAGAGAGAGAGAGAGAGAGAGAAAGAGACAGAGAGAGACAGAGAGAGAGAGAGAGAGAGAGGGAGAGAGAGAGAGAAACAAAAATGTTTAGAGGTCAGCAGCAGTGTTGACGATCAATTTTTAAACTCATGCCGTATGTTTATGTTAAATATCCGGATTTAGTGTAAGTTTAAATTGCCCTCTATAATTTATTATTAGCGGACACTATGAATCGTATACTATACTTCCGGTTTTACCTTGTATATCTTGCGTAGGTATGGGAGTACAAAATCTACATCAATTACAATCGTATATACTTATAAAATCCAACTGAACCAAAATCCAATATCTATTTATGTTAAATTATCTCAGTGGGAAATATTAGTCGTTATAGCTGATCGATCAATGTTTTTTATCATTTGAATTTCCCGATGTAGCCGCACGCAGTTACAGCGAAATACAATGCTATATAGTATACCTATATCTATCAAATATACATTATAGTTATTAGTATCCATGATTTGATATATCCATACCAATTGTATAGAAACTAATTAATACGTTCTATAACCCAATTGCCCCGCGTTGAAGTAATTACATTTGGAAAATTTCTAATCAAATTTCTGTAAAGTACGTAATTAGTTGCCACACGTTGCACATTTGCGTATACACACATACTCGAAACGTTTCACGTTAGAACAAACTTCGCAACATTAGTAAATAAATAAATAAGAAATAAAACAAAAAACACACTTCATACGCATGATTTTGGTGAAAATTTTAATGTAAAAGAAGAGAAGCGATGTCACGAGATTGTGGCATTGAAATCTCCAAAGATGGAGATGCGTCCTTGCCATAGATTTGAAACAAATTGTGTAAATAAAAGCGTAAGGTGCTAATGTATAAGTGCAGCTGAAATACTCACCGAATATTATATACATCATAACATTTACATACGGGTATGTGTGTACTACTATGTAGCTGTAAGTATTAGGTACCTACTCTTACTGAGAGACTGCACCGCAGTGAAATTTTTACGGTATCCATATGTATGTATATACGTATAAGTATAACTACATAATACTTACCAATAATACAAGTTACCAAAGTTCAACCCAAGTGGGTATAGATATCTAACTATCACATAGTACTCACTTTACCTATGCTTATTGATTCAGAATCATCATTTTTCTATTCATGGTATTATACCAACACTATGAATATATGCGTGATTTAAGAAAAAACAATTTACAAAACAATCAAAAGCGTGAGCTACGTTTATTGCGTCTAGACAAAAGTGCTTTTTTGTAGAAATTTCAGGGCCGAATTGATCCTAATAATCTGCAATTGGGCGTTTCACAGGTTTTTTTTCAACATATTCTAGTAGTTTTTGAAAAGATATTCAGGACCGGGTTTTTATTTTTATTTTTCAGTTTCAACCAAAATTGACGAAAACTACAACAATATGACGTTACCCATATCAAAATATATCTGTATACCGTGAGGATGACAGGAAATATACATAAAAATCATTGAAATTCAATTGCAGTCTAAAACACGCGGAATTAGGATTTTTAACGAATAAGCAAAAACACGTCCGCATTAATCTACACAGAAAAAAATTTTCAGCGGGGGAACGCACGTTCAATTAAGGGACGAAATATTAATTATTGTCAACAAATGTTCATTTGTGTTATAGTGAAGCCAAAAATTGTTGGTTCGATCTGAAAAAATAACTGTTCGATACAACTAATACCCCGTTACTTCGAATGAATGTGCGTTCGTGACCCAACCCGCGACCGCCGATTGATTGGTCCAACCGAACATTTTTCTCCGTGTATTTTTGTTATGCACTAACAAAAATTGAAAAAAAATTCGCATGCAAATTTCCAATTGTGAAAGAGAAGAATCGTCATTTCCTTCTTGTATATGTATGCGCAATCCAATTAAAATCTTTTGCTGAATAGGCGTTGTACTTTTCCGAGTTTTAGTGTTTTCCTCGGTTTTTTTTTCTTCTCAATTTGCATGACTTGACTATACAAGACTAAGAATCGCATCCGGGTATTTTGACAAGTTTGCTGCTCGCGGGCCGGTTTTTATTATGTAATAGTGAAAAACGTAGACAAAAAAAGGGAGGAGAAAAAAACAAGATTAGCAATATCGTCGAAGATTATTATATGAGCCTATATCACACGGGGGTTAATGAGGCATGAACCTGAATCTAAATATAATGTATGATAATGAACTAGCTGTTATATCGCGAAATATGCAAGATTGAGGTAATAATCAATTCGCCAAATGCGAAACATGATACCAAAAAACAACACCAATTTTTGTTTCTCTCATTTTGTGGCGGGAATTTGACTATAAAGCAAGAATCTTGATGCACAACTTGACCCTCAATTCTGGGAGAAGGAAGTGGAAGATCTGTCTGCCGGGCTTGAGAACTAAAGTACAACGTACCATACTCTCAAGCTTATTTCGTTTATCGTTAGTCCCTAAGAGAGCTGCAAGCCGACCAGTGGTCACTGCTGTTATCGCCTAATGACAGCCAAACATCTCACAACGTGGTTTCGGAGTTGCCTATTATCAGGCTGAGCCGCGAATTAAAATTTGAATTCTAATTGCCTTTTCGAGGGTAAAATTACAAGTGAATTGTTAAATATTTGTCATTATTATATTGTTTTTTGAATATATCAAGTATATAAAACCAGTGAAATTCTTCAGTGAAACAAAGATAACATACATTCGTGATATTTTTTAAACATTGAACAATTTCTGGATTTTTGTCACGTTATGTTATTGTTATTTACGTGCGAAGGTGCATTATAGCCATACATACGAAATAGAAAGAAGTATTTCATTTTTTTCTGCCTCGTTTTGTAAATATTTTTTCCAAGTTGTGTAAATACTTGACATATTATTTGTTAATAAGCAAACGATATATCTATAATATCATAATATAATTTCAGAGTTTTATTGACACCAAACCGAATTAACGTTTCAATGCAAATCAATTTTACCGAAGACATTATACATAGATCGATAAATGTTCACCAGTGACCAATACTATCAATTATACAAGTCAAAATAAATACGCTCGGACAACGCACACAACATTAAAACATTTGTTGAAAATCATTGAATACAATAATAATTATGAGAATATTAATTTACAATTCATAAATAAATAGATGAGCAAATAAATAAATAAATAAACGGTAAATTAAAACTTGTTACTTTTTGTTCACTAATTGTAAAAACCAATAAAGTAATAACACAAAATACGGTAAAAAATAAAAATAAACAAATAAATTGTAACGAGTGAATATATAAGTTACTATATAGCGGTTAAAAATGTCTTTGGATCGTTGCAGAAGGATATTTATATTTTTTTTAACGATTACATTCGTGAACAGTGCGAAAATACGATCGAGTCCGTTCAATGTACCTGATATTCCACAATATATAGAAAATTTAGTGCCAAATGATATCGCGCAACATTATCCAGTCATGAGACTTAATTTAGGATACGTTAGAGGTAATTGGTTGCATTCTGCAAGTGGTAGGAGATATGCAGCATACAAGGGTATACCTTACGCGCAACCACCCTTGGGAGATCTTCGTTTCCAGGTATTCCATTAATCATTCCAATTGTTATTATTATCCATCAATTAAATGTAGCAAAAACGCAAAAAAAGCGAAAGATTATGAAAAATAACCGAAACTAGAACAAACATATAGTCAAGTTTTATTTATTTTTTTCCCCCCTTATTTCCAGCCACCTCAAGAAACGAAACCTTGGTACGGTGTTCGAGACACTTTGAATCACGGTCCTCAATGTCCTCAGCAATTGTTCGTACTAAACAGATACGTTGGTCATGAGGATTGTCTTTATTTGAATCTTTACGTACCGCAGGTGAGATTGAATTCTATATTATACATGACATATTAATATGATTGATGATATTTGGTCACAGTTACAGATGTATATCATTTCTCGAGTTTTTTAAATTTCATTTTATTTCATTCTTTGAGATTCCACTATATCGACACGCTGCGAAGGCTGATGAAAATTTAGTCACTGATTCCTTGGAAGATGAACCCAGATAGATCTTTGATCACATTGATTAAAATTCAGAATATGTTGTTAATAGTTTCGTCATTGGTGGAACTACGAATATCCGCCTCATCTCGATTAGGCAATCGGCAATTTGAGTTGATTAATATACTTCCGGTTATCTTCTCTCAATTATGAATAGAATCTGTCGAACTATAACAAGCGAAATGAACAAAGTGGATTCCTCAATGATTTCTGGTTCTGGTATATAGATATCTAAATATACTAAACCTGTACATACGAAAACTTTAAAACTATTTAAATATAGACATTTTTCAAGTATAGTACAGTAATTTGTATTTATAATGTCCACGTAAACTGTACACCTTGACGTTCAGGCATTAGTACAATGAGGTATAAGGTATAATTTATCACTTTGATGACATCTACAGAAAAAAACGTATATCCATGTTTTAACGCCGTGTAATCTTGACGTTACCACTTATAGCTGAAATAATGATGCGCTGTTTGATAATGTGCGGACGCCGCTAGATAGTAAACGTTTTCAAATCTGCGCTGTATTACTTCGTGGAATACCGTCACTAAAATTAATTACACTAACGCGAATTCATTCCGAAACTATTTTTACATCTACCATTTATCACGATTAGTACAGGTTTTGATTGGAAATTAATGTTCATAGGTAAAGACGAATCTGTTATTTTTAACCTTTAACTCTCATGTAGCTCAATTTGATCTAGTTCACGTTCTGCGTCTGAATTTCAAATTTTTAATGATCATCGCTCGTATACATTTATCGTCCCCCCCCCCCCCCCCCCCCCCCCGGCAAAGGAAAAAAGAATGTCATCCCAATTCGTATAATTAACATTATCCCTCCCATTAGGGTCTTTCTTTCCTATTATATCATTAAATATCATATTAAATGGGCATAGTTTGAAAATTCTATTATACGATTGAACCACAGTACCTAGTGGTGATTAACGTGATTTAATTAGTCAATGGGAAAATTTCATACGCATAGCTGATTAGACTGTACAAGAAAAGATGATTATAAAACCTATAACATTGACGTCAGTTCCTTATGAGAACGGATAATACAGTTCTGGTTAGAACGAGAAAATGAACGTCTGCAATTTCTACATGTAGTAATAATTTACGTTCTATAGTCAACGCGAAATGAAGTCTGAAAACTGTTTTTTTTCCACCGTTCTTTTCCTGTTTTTCTGATGTCCGGAGCCACCGACGCGCGCGCACAGATTTTTAATAGCATTGAATTTTTTCTTTTTTTATTCATTTCTTATTTTTAATCATTGTATCTCATTATAGTTGAGCGAAGCCTGCTTCTGTGTATAGTAAAAAATCAAAAAATCAAAAAAGCAACATAACAATCTACATCCGGAAATGGAAATGTCGACAATTGAATCACACGCATTTTTTTGTTTGGTTCAATGTGATTTATATCCGGGTGGAACAATAAATAAATCCAGATCTCAATTAATCATGTATAATGGTATATGACTGCTGCAGCGTCTGAAGCCAAATATTACGCAAAATGAATAAAAATGAAAAAATAAATAAAAGTAAAAGACATGTGAATAAAAACACTTTAGTCATATAAATGTCAATGTCATTGACACGCGCAGGGGCCGGGCAGTATAGGTATGAGGTACCTATATTAATATTGAACTACCAGTAGGTATAATCAATTTGCATTACGTTACTCAACTTGGGTCAATAATCCAAAATCCTATATAGTATACCTATACCTATATCGCATTTACGTCATCTCCTATGAAAAAAAAATACTTCCGCGAATATTCAAATATACTAAATAATGCAAGAAAATGATGGAAAAATTAACAAATAAATGTATGAATTTATTGCAGAATGGTAATAATAAAACTTCTACGATAATTCGGAAATTAGACATATTTTATTTTCAAATTTACAGCCCGAAGGTAGAGGGAACGAGCCGAGAAACTTTAACGATGAATTACTACCAATAATATTATTCATTCATGGTGGTTCTTGGGTGGTCGGGGCCGGAGACATGGACGATTACCTTTATGGTCCTGACAGAATGATGGACGAGGACGTAATCTTGGTTACTATAAACTACCGCCTTGGAGCCATGGGATTTCTCTACTTAGAAAACACAGTTTCCGGTAATATGGGATTGAAAGATCAAGCCATGGCATTGAGGCTGATAAAAGCGAATGCAAGATCATTCGGCGGTGATCCGAACCGAATAGTGATCATGGGGGAGAGCGCTGGCGCAGCATCCGCTGAATATCACACAATGAATCCAGAATCAAGAAAATTAATTTCTGGAGTCATCGCTCAAAGCGGTTCTGTATTGGCTGCATGGGCTTGGTCCAGACCAGCCGTCCTTGCTAGAAGGACGCGGCGTTTAGCAAAGTTTTTAAACTGTCCCAATGACTCGCACCCAGACTACATTATGGATTGTCTCAGAAGAGCCAGTCCCAAAGATATTGTCAGATACCAACTTTACACGGATTGGGTGAGTGTTGCATTGATTTATCAAAAAATTAATAGATATCTTAGATCTTTAACCGCTCTTCTCTGTACTCGATCAAAATATAATATCATAGTTATTCAACTTTTATAAATATTCCTTTTCATCGATTTTGTTTATTGACGGACGATCAATCTGCACTCTCCGTGTCTCGGTCTAAAGGTACCTTTTCATTCGGACTTTTGACGCTAGCGTAAAGATCTTGAAGTTGAATATGTCTGACTTCAAGCGTCAATTCAAGAATATTTATTGGTATCGAAATCTAGTGCCATCAATTGTTTTAACAAATAGTTGGTCAATTATAATCACATGACTGTTTTGGTGCTCTGACGCTAGCATCAAGCGTCATTATGAGAACGTACCTTAAACTCATTCGTTTCTCTGATTATCCATTTTTTTGTTCAGATACTTTACTTGTTTTTTTTTTTTCTTTTTCAGTCTCCCATACAACTTCCAATCGGAGTATCGTTTACTCCGACACGCGAGCCGCCCGGAACTCATAATCCATTTCTTCAGGATTGCCCACGAAATATTTTGGGACGTCTCAGAGAAATGCCCCAACGTGTGCCATATTTAACCGGATACAATACAGCGGAGGGACAAATATTTAGTAAAATTGCTGGTAAGAAATTAACCGATGTTCAGAAAAGAAGGCATGTTCGATTGTTTCAAGACCTTACTCTGCGTATAAATGTATCAGGTCTCATTTTTTTTCATTTTCTTCTCCTTCATATAGTTTCACTGGTTGACTCTATGATACAATCCATTGGTAAAGGTCCATTGGGTTTACCTCATGAACCAACAACTGTGGAATATTTGAAGAAAAAGCCTCACGTTGTACAACCGACATCAAAATTGATTGATACTGTCTTGGGAGATTATGAATTCAAAGCACCAGTAATAGACTCATCGCGGCATCACGCGAATGCTGGATCTGACGTTTATCTTTACCACTTTTCATTCATCGGGAGGAATAATTTCGCTAGATTATTTTGGAACAGCCAGGGTACGTAATAAATACCTAGTATGCGATTTACTAAATTATATTCAGTAATTACGCATATCATTAACACTGATATACGCATAATTACATACGTGGGTGATTTGTGTAAGCATATGAGAACGAGCACAAAGTCGAAAATTTAACTTGTCCGTAATTTACACCTGTATTGATAGACAAATCTTAATTTTTTTTAACGATTCTGGGAATCCCGTATGTTGAACTAGAAAACTAGAGGTTTGAACATTGATACGCTTTCATATCTCAGTTTATACTGTATCGATTATGAGATGTAGAAAAATTACAGACGAATTTAATTTGTGTTTTTTTCCGGACCGTTGATAACATATTAAGATTCATGAAATTGCTCATATTTATATTAGTTGATGGTTGTATTCATTTTCAGCATCAACGCACATGGATGAGTTGACCTATTTATTCCAAGGGCGAGGAATATTCGCGGGACTTCCCCGGCTTGCATCATCGGAAGCTGCGGTTTCTCAACGAATAATTCGATTGTGGACTAATTTTGCAAGAACCGGGTAAGTTCGATATTGTCAAAGCGTATACGTGATTGGATCGAATGATTAACGTTAATGTACTTATTCGCTGAATCATGTATAACACATTGCATTTCAGTATATTCTATGTATTCAGAGAAAAGTGAAATTTTCATTTTGTGTTGCTATTGCTGTATGAATGTTACTTGTTGAAATAGTATGTATTGATTAACTGACTGAATTGTTATTATTATCGTTATTACTATTATTATATATCGCAGAAATCCAACGCCAATGAATAATACTGGCATTGATATTGACTGGCCGCTAGGACCTTCGAAGCTTCTGATTATTGGTGAAAAATTAAGTGTACGTAATTCACCACTTAAAACTGGTTGGAGCGGTTTTCTCGACAATCAATGCTCACTGTAGAGACACGTGGTATCCTCCCGAAGTATACTATTTATTGTACAGACATCCATGAAAGTTATACTATTCGAAAAACGTGATATAAGTATGAAACAAGAAGAAAAAGAAAAAAGAAATTGAAGTGATGAAGAATGTTGAGAAATAGATTCGTCAAAACTACTCGAAAACACGATAGACGGAGGCCGTATATGCACGCGGTGATGTGATAGAGTATTATAATAAATATACAGCCCGATGGGTATAGTATATACTATATATTATTTATTCAAATAACAAATTACGATATATTACTTTATATTTATTCATATATTTTTAAATATATATATATATTGATATATAGTATTAAGATTATACTTACATATACACAGATACCTGCGCGCGATTATGATTACCTCTATATTGCTCAATCCGTTTATATCATAGTTTTAAATCAATTTTGTTTCTTATTTGTCTATTTATTTATTTATTTGTGTATTCGTTTATATCCTGGTTAATGTATAATCATATAACCCTGGCATAAGAAAAAGAACGAAGTAAATATCACGAAACTGTGATCCCTTCTTTCTGAAATCTGATGGAAACCATGTAACCGTACCTAATTTTATTTTCATTATTCAACATTTTTGATAACACTCGTACCAATGATTCAATTTCTTGCAGGTACAGGGTGACAGCCACTAAATTAACGCATTACCATAATTTTACAGACAGTCATTTCCGCAGCCATTTAAATGGCAATGATCAGGTTCGTTAGTACATGACATGATAGAACTGAGTATGGCAGTATTCATGTTATTATTAGCTGAATGTTGATAATTCACTAGCTCTGTTACCCTGATAAAAATGTCTATCAAGGATATCGATTTTTTCGAGATTATAATCCAATCATAAGCAAAAGATGTCCAATTATTTCACCAGGAAATAGTTGATCTATTGGAGACTTTTATCTCGTATATTAACTGGTATAGATGACATTCATAAACCCAATCTGACTTACACATTTATCAGTATTTCTATGTGCATTTTGAAAAATATCAGCGTATACCTCGCCCTATATCCTATTATTTTAAAACTTACTACACGTAGATGATATATTTCCCATATTTTCAATGTAGATTATTTACATATGTAGTATGAATCTTGCCCCACAGAGCTCACTATTCTGAACCTCACTCAACGTAAATATACCTACACGTATATATAGGTGATAAATTGTATATTTCTTATTTTGAGAATTTAAAATATACACGCAAAATTATATAGTTCCTATGTAAATTCCTAACGTCTTTGCTGAGTCAGTGCAGCGTTTAGGTGACAGCGAGAATTCAGCGGCGGCAATTTTAGGTGAAATGAATGAAACACGTTTATCCACTGGAATTTTTCAATCTGTTTCTCGACAAAAACACACTCGATTGATACGAAATTGATATCGGCGACGAAGGAAAAAGGAACGGAGGGCATGACGCTCTTCGATTTTCAAATATCGGAAAAAAGTTTAACAAATTATACAATTTTCGATAAATAATATGTACAACTTTTTTTCTATTTTTGGAAATCGGAGAGTGTCATGCCATTCTTTCTCCCTTTCTTCATCGCTGACATCAATTTCATATGAATTGGATGTATTTTTGTTGAGAAACTAGGTTGTTAAAAAGCTACCAGTGTCGGAAGCCACTGAAACAGTTGCCGTTCCAGGCTCGCGACCACACTACTACCCTACTCTGAATGTAAAGACGGTCAAAATATCACCCTCTATAATATATCAAAAAAACCGAAGTATGTATTAGGATAAGTCGAGGTCATCAATCGACGTAGCAGAGTAAGATATATGTATATACATATTATAAAATAAGTATGGAGTATAGTAGAGAACCAAAGTCATATATCTACTGTGCATGTTAATTAATCGTATAAACTTGACGATTTGAGGTTAATGTCCGAACTACGGGATGAAGCCTTGAAAAATAAATGAATGACTGTTGAATTTATTTCCTTATACCTGTTACAACCATACCATCCGTCGCAGCTAGTGTATGTATTGCATGCAACATACGTTTCATACCCAGAGATCCGGAGGAGACGGACCACGGGACCACTGCCAAAACTGTGGCCTGCAGAGGCATATCCTGCAGGCACCGATTCAACACACGGTCATACCGTCATACACGTGGCACGTACGTGTAACGTCGCGTCGTCGGCAGCGGCCGCCGGCCGATGACTGAGCCGCTGCTACAGCCTACAGCTTGGCGGGCTGAGGTTCGCACACGTGTTGATCAAGCTATAGTTTTGTTTCTAGTTTATTGTCAACTTCCCACGGGACGCACGGTATAGCAGTTCAGTTAATTAACGAATCAATTAATCAATCATATGAAAATCGTCAATTATAATCACGCATCGACCGTAGATTTCCAATTTACAAATCCCCTATAGGTATAGGTAATAGGAATATGCTGCTGTATCGAGAATGTAGAATTTCATCCCAACCGAACAGCTCGACCGTGACCCGTTTCGATCTTGTTCGTAATGTAATTTTTGCATTATATTCGTGAGATTGAAACGAACGCTACGAATTTTTTCTTCTCAAATGGTCTTTCAGTTATGGATTTTCGTGGATTTGATAAAACCACATTATAACCAACCATCGGATATGTTCGAAATACTACGGTATTCTGCATGTAAGTATATTGAACTTGTATCAGCAGCTGATCATTGTTGATCACAATACGAAAAATAAATCCCCGAATTCCCCCGGAACAACGATTGCACGATATAAGGATATATTCTATTCCACATACATACTTAATGCAATATTTACGGTACTAATTACTAATACATTTTAGGCGCGTTCCGATATTCGCTCCAAGCGCTTTCAGCAGTCTCAGTCGTGTGTATAGGTATACATACATACGCCTCGTTGGAATCGTCAGCACTGTTCAGCACTCTACCGTTGAGTGTAGACCTTCTACACTCAACGACTCTACTCTGCGTATGTTTTCTCAATATACATATTTTATACTTCCGGTTATAGGTATAGCGCTATAGTGCAAATACTATACTGTATACCTAACATGCGGCGGAAGAGGAAGTATTTCTGCAGATCTCTCACTTCCTGACGTGGATATGCCTCTCTCACAAGAATTCGCGGATGCATGTAAAAAAAAATAAACCGCATTTCACACACTCAGGTATAAGCGATCTGTTCTTTTTTATTTTTTATTTTTTCTTCCAATTAATTTCAATTTAATTACGTATTCATAACTGATTCATCTCTTCTTCCAATTGTTTTGTAAATTAATCTTCAGTATGAATGGTTTCTTTTCAGTTCACGTGAAATTCAAATTACTCAACATACTCGGGATTTTATTAATATTACAATTGGGATTTTCTAAGTCAGATCTCGATCTGGTCATAATATGTGGCAAAATCAATCCACACGTGTATAACCTGTGTATACTTACATCATACATGGTATACATATAATAACTGATAAAAATTGATGCTTTACACCTACCGGAATAGATTATGAACAAATTTGCAATATTTTTCATATCCATGACGTGCGAATAGGACTTATTATGTGTGTATCCGCTAACTGCCGATTACTATCCCAAACTACAGCTCCTTCCTGTTAAATTGATAATTAATGTTATCTTCGTTTTTATTGAATTTTTGTATATTCTATTCACGAAGCTTCGTATGTATATGTATTCATAGATACATATTCACGTAGTATAAAACCGTGAATAACTTTTTTATTTTCTCCGTTTTTTTATTAATTTTTATCCAGTGTTGGGAAGTATCTAGATACAAGTATCTGAGATACAGTATCTCGATACTTTTCTTATATATTGTATCTGTATCTAGATACATTTTTAGTTCAGTATCTTGTATCTGTACCTAGATACTATTGAGAAGTATCTTTCCCAACACTGAATATACAGTGGTATATTCAATAAAATGTCGAAACAAAGGTATCTGAAAAGTATCTAACAGATACAATTAGGATATCTGTATCTGTATCTAGATACTTCGGTGCTGTTGTATCTTATTGTATCTGTACCTAGATACTATTGAGAAGTATCTTTCCCAACACTGTTTTTATCCTATTTCTCGTGCTGTAGCACACGCTGGGTAATTTGGAGCCTCACTCATAGGCATACCAGGTTATAGAACAAAATCGTTAAATATGCAAAAGTGAAAATATTGCAAATAGCTGATGGTATGAAACTATTTGGGGCCACTATACGCAAATGATTTGGCTCAAAATACAGAATGATTCGTAGAATTAGATAATGGAATGTGATTTGAAAAAAAAAACTCTACAGAGAATGTCTGGACATTATGCCTATAAGAATGTGCAAGAAAAAGCGTTTTCCTATAGACTATTTTATTTATTCAACAAATTCAACGAAAATTTTGTATAAAATGTTTTAATATCTGAAAACCAAATGTATATGAAAAAGTATCATAACCATCTTCCTAATTCCTTTGCCAGAGATAAAAATTGGCAATTACATTATATTGAGATAAGACGCAGATGTGAAGTGGAAAAAAAAATCCATCGATCATTCGAAAGAGCCATAATTATTCGCTGGGGTATTCAACCTTTCAAGGTTATCAAGTTTTTTGCCATTCAATCGATCGCTGCTGGTAATATATAAAACCAGAGTCCGCACACAGCATTCCCAATCTCAAATATCTTTAATTATTGCTTAGCTCTCTATCTCTCCAGTCATTATATAGTATTGGATAAAAATCACAATTGGTAATTTAACACTTTTGGCAGGGTACCATTATCTCTATTATAAGCAAGCAAGCGATTTATTTTTCACCTTGAAAAATTGATTGAAATTATTCGGCCACTAACATATTTTGATAGTATTACTATAATACTGATGATACCCAAAACCGATTCTGTATTATATTCAACTAAAAAAGAAAAAAAAATGTCCAAATCTGTGAGGAAAAATACATATCAATGTATTCTATTGTATTTATATACACGACGTATGTATGTACATTATTAGCTATTTGCGGATCCCTTGTTTCATTTTTTTTTTCTGATTTTTGTTATACTGAAATAATATGTCTTGGAGAATTCTTGAATCTTATCGAACTCTCAATCAAAGGTTTTTTTCAGTTCAATTATATTTCATCAACGAAAAAGTTCCTCATATTATAATCTAATATCTTTCATTATTCTCAAGAATAGGTTCTATCGATAGTTTTCTCTCATCCGAAGATATCCTGCTCTGATTAATATCGAGTTCGTGTAAAGACCCAATGTCGTAACCCATAAACAGCATTTGCGTGCTCCTGATAACACTTGGTTGGTTTAATACGTTTTGACTACGATGTTGTGAAAGGATAAGCTCTTCGGGAATCGGATAACTCACTAGGTTGTTTTGTATCTGGAAGTATTCCAATTTTTTAAGAAATGTACATACCTATAGTGAAGAATATTGATAATTGGACTCTACTTTATTTTTCGTTTCTTCAGAGAATAAAAATGTGAGAATAATTAGACCCATTATATTCTGAAATTTTCTCTAAAATCGAAAAAATGTAATAACAAAAGAAATATTTCATATACCTGAGGATTATCGAGGCATAAAAGTGCCTGGGATAAAGTAACGGGAAGATCATCATGGCTATCCTCAATGTTAAAATATACAGAAAAATTATTCCGAGCGTAACGATTAGTATTATCGTTATTGAAACAACAACAGAAAGAAGAGAACAGAGTTGGAGAATCTGTTTCCGATACTTTTGAAGTATCATAACGACACGGAACGTAAGCCCATTGAGTTTTTGGGACTGTTGTTATCTCTTGGTTACCTTGAACTTCATTTCTCCGCATGATTCCACGTGAGGCTGCCAGTTGTGAATTTTATAGCATACTAGTAATTTCAAGAACTGCGTATGGTCGATATTTTATCACTATTTAAACTCTGAAGTTGCAAATTATAAGCATTTTTTTGTTTCACGATACGGAAATTATAATCAAACTTGAATCATTCTATTATTAGACATGAGAAAAGAATTAAAAAGCAGATAGAAACTATTTATTGCCAAAATCTGGAATTTATATTAATAATAGTGTGAATATTTATGATGAGTTAGTTTCTGCAATTGATTGTAAAGTTTCATCTTGTTCAACTGCGGAGGATAATTTCTGCCAAAGATCTTGAAGATCATTATTCTTGATTTTGTATTTACAAAAGCCTTGTAAAAGTTGTGTGTTAGCTTTTAAAAAATCGTCCCCTGAAAATGTGCAGAAAAAATTATAATATATGAACTGAAATATCTGTAATTTAAGTGATAGGATATATATTCATAATTGGCAAAAATTTCATACCTGCAGAGATCGGTTGAATAACAAAAAAGTTGTCAATACCCTGAAGACTTTCCACGAATCTCAAAACCCATTGTATTTCGAAGTATAAAAAATCGGGGTCGTTTTTTGAATGTAACAAAATCGTTATTCCTCCATCATCATCAGTGTGTTCTTGTACAGACATTACGCTGTTTTTTCGAAATTTCTTCAGAATTTTAGTTCGCATTATATTGTGCTCAGTATAATCTGCTACGGCTGAAATTCAATGCGAAAAAACCAGTTTGAACAAAAAATGTCTTAATGTTTGCATAAAATTTATGAATTCAGCAATTAATGTCAGAAAAGAATTCCTAGTCATAGAGGCGAAACAAAATATCAAGAGACACTAAAATAGAAGAAGTACCGTATCTACCCAGAAATAAGCTGTACCTTTTTCGTTTTTCTTCACCTCTCAAAACCTGGGTGCGGCTTATACACGGTGGTGGCTCATACAGAGACACGAATACCGAGTCGTGAGAAAAAATTCAGAAGGCGCGTTTACATACTTGGTACGGATTGAAACGGCGAGTAATGACTTGGGTCAGGTGTAAGGATAGCGATCTAGCGAAACAGATAAAAACACGGCATGAAATCAACAACAATTAGTGTATTCTATCGAGCTATTTTCATACCGCGCCATTTCGACTCTTGCGGCTTATACAAGGGCACAATCGTTTTCCTCTAAAATGACCCCTCTGAAAACGTGTTACGGCTTATTTCTGGGTATATATGGTGGGTATTTTACAAAAAAAAAATATCGAATATTATTCAGAGACTGTGAAGCAGCTGGTTTGCTATTTATTAGCGAGAAAAAAAATTCTTCAATGATCAGTAACTCCAGGTCCATAAGAATTAAATTAATTTCATCTTTACTGCTGAATAAATTTGCGGTATTCTTAGCTTCAGTGAACCTATGAACCCAGGGAGTAATTTCAAGAGAGTAACATTTTCTGATGTTGACAAAATTGCAATTTATGCCCAAAATTTCAAGCCCTTTAGACTCGTTCTGAAATTTAGAGAAAAAAAGACAAATTTATTCAAAGAATTGGAAAAAAACAAATCTTTGGCTACATAGGAATAATAATAATTATAAATCATATAATGCTCAATTTAATATCAAAGATTGGCATTGAAATCTGAATTAAACTAAAACGTTTTTGGTATATCAAGTATTAGATAATATTGGAGGAACATTAAGTGTGAATAATAACAAAAGGAAAAAAATATAGATGCCAAGAAGCGTATACCTTGGCATCGACGGTGAGCTCCAAATGAAATTCCAATGCCTTTGTTTTAACGTCAGCAGTGTATAGGTACTTTTTTTCAGATATCCACTTCTTATCAACAGCATCAAACTTAATTCCCATCATAAACCCAGAGAGAGCGATGCATCTTTTGCTCCAATACTGTACCTTCTCATCACGAGCAGATAAATCATGAAATTCACTTTTTGTCACAATAAAGTCCCTGCGCAACAAAATTCAAAAATCGATGGATGATATAAATACTCCTGGAAATGCTTGCATGTATTGAAAAAATTAATGCTCAAACGATTTGAGAGATAACAGAGGTAAGCAGTAGGGGTGTGCGAATAACCCTACTTTGTCGGGTACCCAAGTCAGGTATTGAAGTCGTGCGAATGACGGTCGGGTATCGCTGAAACCGATGTTGACTCGAGTAGCCGAATGAGAATCAGCTACCCGAATTAGAATGGGGTACCCGGGTCAAAAATCAGGTATCCCGAGTAAATTTTGGTATGATTCTATGCACAGAATCAGTCGAAAAATATCGGGTATACCCGAGTGAAGTCGGGTACCCAAGTTGGACTCGGGTATCCGTCAGCGCGGGTACCAGGGTCCAAAACTTAGTCGGTTACCCGACTCAAAGAAATTGACCACCTGCACACCCCTAGTAGACAGTAGAAACAAAATAGTCACAATATTTCCTATATTGCAACTATCATTTAACGAGTTACTGAGTTCCACACCAATGTATACAAATTTATTATTTTTGTTATTACTTCTACACTACTGATTCCAACCAATTTCTCAGTTGTGAAATTATAAATTTCTTAAGATTTTAATACGACATTAATGGATTTATCGTTTACTTCAAGATCTATGTTGCATAAAAATTAGTAAGAATATGAAAATGTTTTCTGTCTCCCAATTTTCGACTCATTGAGCTCATTTCCCAAATTATCTGTAGCGAAATTCTAAACAATATGAAGTCACCTATAAAGTATACAAAAAATACAAATTGATATTTCAATATGGTAGTTATCTCGTTACCGAAACTGATTTCTTAGGTTAAATTGAATACCTAATTGAAATTCAATGATATTGATAAAATAGAAGAGCTTTCAGGTACTTCAGTGCTGCGAAGAGTCAGAATTTCATAATTAAGTTGTGCTATAATATTTATTCCGTACTTGTCAGGTCTATCAGAATTTTTAGAAGCCAATCTTTCCCACGTCTCTAATTCCTTCCTTAGTTCAATCGCTCTGGCAAGAAGTCTGCCTTTAGTTGCTCTCAATCGAACTAGTTCCTCGTCAACCTAAATGAAGTAAAACATAGTGCAGTAAATTGACTGTAAAGTATAGACTAAATAATTCAAAAGAGAAAAAGAAGGGAAAAAAACAGCAAGTGAAATATTCCAAACTCAGAATTAAAGTATATGGTACATACCATTTCGTTAGACATATTTTTCGTTTCCTTCGATAGAAATAGATAGGGAGAGGAAAATTATCTGCCGATTTCAAAAAGTAAATAATGAATATGAATGAATACTAATGGCAATGTTGAGTTACTACAGTTGCGTGTATTTCTTGATCGAGGGCTAAATGAACAGGGCTTTGTTTGAAAACAAGTAAATATACACACGTATGTGCTCAATACATTGGAAAACAGATAATATATTTGTAATATCCAATTCAATATTTACAATCCCATATTATTTGCATTGTTTATCAACGAGTGAAAAGCTAGACAGGACCGTTGACTATAGATCATCTTCGGTTCAAAATTTGATGCAACTTCAGGTGGCTGCAATCCAACACGATGGAGTACACATGGAGTAGATTTTATAACATTCGTCAAATCGAAAATTGATAAAGTTTTCAATACACTAATTTATTTAATTCATCCCGTTCTTCTTCTAAGTATGTATGTACTACGTAAATAAATAATTGTTAGCCCATATATTATTTCACCAACGTAGTGCAGCGTTCTTGGTATGATAGAAGACTTTGGCGGGCGAATTATAATTGATTTACATATGTCGTGAAGCTAGATACAGATGAAGCGACAAAGATGGCGGACGTGGTAAAACATAACATAATCGCGTAGCAACAAAAAATTTGCAGAATATCTCGTTTAGGTTTCAATATTTGCGATTTCGAGAGAGACCAAACAAGAGAATATCATTTGTGTGTTTCCAAATGGTTGAAAATTCAGAACGCGCTTCCGTCTCACCGCTTCTCAAGTCTCGAAAAGTGTCAGTTTTTGTTAAGTATACTATAGTATACATTATTTAATTAACCATTTTTTTTTATAGGTTATAGTATACCCATTTCGACATTCAACATTGTGTAACTGCTTTAAACGATACCGTACGCGTATATATCTAACCTTTGCACATTTTTTTATCGAAGTTGAAAGTTATGCATAGTACCGTCGTATCACCTTCATTCAAAACTTATATGAAAACTTTCCGATGGACTTTCTCACCGACAAATATCACAAGTGTATCATATAATACATTTTCAGTGCAATAAATTCTCATATAATTAACACAAACTTCTGCAAAATGTCTCATGGAAATAATCATCAGTATACTATTCTGTCGACATATTCTAATCAGGTGGGAATTGCCATTTTACCTTATATTTAATTATCTGAATTCATTATTTTGTGTATAAAAATGAAAACTGAATCATGTTTCTAATTTATTCTGATCATAATTAATCACCCATATTATAATTTGATCCTGATAATTTATATTTTCTTTTGAATTTTTTTCATTCTCAACATCTCCAAAAATTTTCTCTACAGTTTTTTCTGTTGTTTGAATTCCAGAAACTATTAATAAATTTGTGTCATTTTTTCAGGATGATTCAATGCTTGAATCGATCGATGGTATATCCTTAGAAAATGTTCATGGAGTATCGCTTGATTATTTAAATGAATGCATGAGCGATCTTGAAAGCAAGGATTCTGGTATTCGTCTATCGCCAGGCTCGCCTGGCATGTTTGCTGGAGACCCTCGTTTGGATAAATTCACAGAATCAGATCTACCAGGACTCGATATAAGCCTAATAGCAAAAACCATAGATTTATGCTCAAAAACTGTAAATAGTATACACAAAGAAAACAACTCTATTCAGAATTTAAAATCTATAACAAAAAAAATCAGAAACGATAACAACAGCTCGAAAAATGAAGGAAAAATATCAAAAATTAATAAATCTGTTGAACAATTTGAACTCCATGAAATTTCTGAGCATGACATAAACTCGAATAACAGAAAGGGAACTATTTCTGAAAAATTTCTGAAAAATTCTCATAATTCAAACGACGTAGAGTTTCGAAATCGACCTTCAAGTAGCGATTATAGCACTGACAGAGATTCAGAGGTAGAAAAAAGCTCCGATATTGAAGAACACATTTATGACGATGTTGTCGAAGCGGATGAGAGATCGATTGATGATATAAATACAGCAGAGTTATTGCCTCAAGCTTGCAAACAATGTCCAATGACTTTCAAATACAAGAGACACTTGGACAGGCACTTGGAGGGTCATGACAAAAACAATTGTCCACATTGCGAAGCAAAATTTGCTAGAAAAAAGCATTTGGATGTACACTTATTCAGATCACATGGTGAGCGTATAATCAAATATGCTCATACATGCGACGTGTGTTTAAGGGGATTTCCAAAGCGGATTCTACTAAATAGACACAAAGCTAATCATCATTACGAAAAAGGAAAGATATGCTCAGACTGCGGCGATGTGTTAGAAAATATTGAAGATGCTAAAGAACATAACGAAAAACATAATCAGGAGAGAAGATTCCACTGTGATAAATGCCCGCAAGCATTTAGCATGGAACAGAAGTATCTTACTCATGTTAAAAATCATGATACCTATAAATGCCCTAGATGCGAGGCTACTTTCGCTTCTAAAAAAAGAGCTAATGAACATTACAGGACAAAACATCCTGTTAAACAATCTAAGGAGCCTGAAGATTCGATTATCGGTACGCAACGATCTATAAACTACACGCAATAAACAGATTTTCATATAATATAATCTTAATTTTCTATAAACAAACTACAAATAATTATAATTATTATTTTATGGTTTTCAGGAATGCATTACTGTAACGACTGTCATCATAATTTTATGACAAAAGATAGTTACCTTCGTCACTTGAAGACGGCATCGCACTTGAGCAAAATGCACTCAGACATACCATTGAAAGAATTATTCACATGTGAAATATGCAAGAAACAATTAACGTCGCGTAAAGCGCTAGATCAACACGTTAGGAGAGTTCATAGAGATGAGAAAAAATTTTCCTGTGGTACGGAGGGTTGTAAATTTCATTCTACAAACAAAAGTGACTTGGAAAGGCACCGGCAGTTGCATATAGAAGAGAGAAATATAGTCTGTGAACATTGCGGAAAAACTTTCACTACCATTAGCATACTCAAGGATCATGTTCTCTACGTACATAATATGGAGAGACAATTTGTATGTGAAGAATGTGGCAAAGCATTTAAAAGAAATAGTTTATTGAATAGACATAAAATGTCTCATCAACAAATAAGACCTTTCAAATGCGAACAATGTGGTGCGGCTTTTAAAAGATCTCATCATTTAACTAGGCACATGGAGTCATGCCATAGAATAACGCTAGAGAAAAAGAAAAGGGTAAAAAGACTTAGTGCAATATTGTATGATTTTTCGTCCATTTGTTCGAGTTTTTCAATAAAAAATAGTAAATTATTCATGTTTTCAATTAACAGGTAGTCAAATTGATGAAAACTGAAGACGGTCGACTAGTGCCAATCCCTGAGGTACCAAAAAAACCAAAAACGAAAAAACCAAGAGCAAAGAAAGATGATCAGTTGATAAATTATGAAGATTCTTCTAGTACAACAAGCATTATGAATTGTTTAGTAATTAGTAAAGACATGATTGAGTTGCCAACAGAATTGTCTAGTGTTACTCCAATGTCGACGATAACTAGTTCAGAATCGAATGACGCTTCTTTAGGTTTATCAAATGAAATATCTGAGATAGATTCTTCCGTACCTCAAGTATTATCTCTTGTAGATGTGAATTCTGGTCAAGTTGTTACTGTAGAAGTAACTAATCCTGATACACTTCCATTGACAGATTTAGTTGATCAATTTGAAGCTAATTGTAATGAAATACTTGGAATATCTGGTTATACTGATTTAGAATTTCAGAACGGTATATTAAATACTGAACATAGTTATTATGATCAAGATAATTACGGAGTATTACCTCTGGAAAATGTTGGAGAATCTTCACTTTTGTTGGACCCAACTTCTAACAAAATGGACAGCCTACCGGCCATAGAAAATTATTTACATCAACCTTTTTCTCCGTTCTTGAATCTCTGAATAAATTGCATCTTTTCTTCGAAAAGCAGATAATTAAAAAAATATATAAAAAATGATCTGAATGCTTATACATATGATAGAAATCTGTACTTTTACAATAACACAGTATATTACAAATGCAAGATTTTGGTTTTTCACTCCTATATTATTAGAACGGCGATTTAATTAGTTTTCATCGTCGAATAATATCGCTCTCAATTTAAATTGAGAGAAATAAAGATATTGTGAAAAGTGAAAGAGATGGGTTCAGTATTAATGTAGTACAGATGTGAAAACAAATACCTACTAAGTATTTCCTGAGTTATAATTATTCATAAATTATTCAAAAATAGTGTATTTCTATAGATAGACTAATAGATAAAAAATAACATTAATATACAATAATATCCATGTTTTAAATTTCTTTCCCCATTTCAATACACACTTAGAAGACGAGAGAAGATGATCTTCCATTTCAATGTATTAATAATTTATGTCAATATCGATTTATGTGTGATGTCAATTGACACAGAATTTTTGATTTATAAAAACTATTTGACATATTTCATGATTTTTCATAAGATTCAGTCCTATTCATTCAGTCCTTGACCTTAAACGTAAGATTCTATTTGTTGTGGTCAATATCTCCATTGATTAATGCTTAAAATTTTCAAAATACCATTGTTCCCTGCACAAAAGTAGGGTTAATGGGTATCACTCGGTTGGAATTATCTGTCGATTAGCTTTCACGTATCATTTTCCACTTCAATAATACAGTTCAATTGTTGTTGGTTTTTTCGTTTTGTGTTCAGCTTATTTTCCTTCATTAATAATTAATCAATTATTATTAAAAATAGTATACTAAAATATATAAAATTGAATAATACAAGATTTATCCCACAGCAGCAATAATCACGGTATCCGAAATTTATTTGAAAATTGTGTATGTATGTGCGGTGTTAATTCTTCATATTAATATAATTTTAGGAAACCAATATTCATGTTCGGAAAAAGAACAAAAAAAAATGGATGAATAAACATTTTGTACACATTTTTATTATCATTCTTTGTAAGATAAGGATACCTATCTATAACCCATCGATGATACTTCGAATGTTTATTCATAATCTATAAATATAAAGGAATGTTTGTTGTTCTTTTGGTTTTTCTATTTCGTGATTCAATCTCCATAACGAAATTATATCAAGTCATTAACGTAAGATTATCGAATAATTGAATTACAACATAGGTATAAATGATTTGATCATATGACTTTGAATGGAAACCCGAATAGTACAATTGAAACTAATGAAAATAATAGTAATATATCATATTTCTTATCATTATTTATTGAAGAATAGCAGCAATAAAAATCAGTTCGAAGACGTAATTGAAAAAATAAATGAAATATCTTTTTGGTACGGTTTTCCTTTTCCTACGTACGTCGTTAATAAGAAAAAACGAGATTGAAAAAAAGTCTCAAGTAATTATCGTCATCATCTATTATACTTTGAATGAATTATTACATACTAGAATCATAACCAAGATGAGAACATACTTCTATTAAAAATAGAGATAACAAGAAAAATAAACCATACAAAATAGCATAAAATTTTCAATAAATTAGATTTTTTTTCTGCTACGAATGAGAGAAATTATTTATTTAATTTGATCTATCAAAAAAAGTACTTTGAGATTTGTTTGATTTGGTGTCACTATAATCTACCATAATTTGATACTCAACTGTGTAGGAAATTGCAAGACAAAATACCTACACAGATATTGGAATAATAATTATAAAGTATTTTTTCAAACCAGATTCCACATGGATTTTGTTGTCTACTTTTTTGTTTTTATTCTAGAAGATATTATACCTGTAAACAATAACTCCAGCGATAGCAGCAACAGCACCACCGATCAAACTCCATGCAATTGTTGAAGGCGAATTTTTATGATTCAAAATATCGTTAGTCTTGCTAGAAGTTGTACCGTTCTGTTTATCCGTTCCCAGCATTTTTTTGTACAAATTTTTCTCATGTTTTGCATCTTTAGCTGTTTTTTCTTTGAGAATTGCCAACTCTTGTTGAATAGCTTTAGATTCAGGATCGAGCTTCGAAGCTTGCAATAAAACGCTATAAGCGGTAGCTCTCTCTCCTTTATATTGTAGAATCTTCCCTTTTCTGAATAAAGCCTTGACGTTTTTTGGCTGGCATCTTAATACGCTTTCAACACTTTTCAATGCAGCATCATAAGCCTCTGTCTTCATTTGTGCTGCTGCTAAATTATTGTAAACTTTCATACGATCCTCTAGCAATAATTGAAGATCAGCATCACTTAAGGAATCCTCTTGTTCACCGGGGGTAAAATTTATTCCACCTTTTGTTTCGTCCAAATAATCCAAAGCCCTTCTATAGCTCTGGACTGCTAGAGACGCCTCGTCTCTCGAATACCACCAATTTCCTCTTTCACGTTTTTTATTTCTAGAATCATTTCATCATTACTTATTTATTTATTTACCTTAATTACTATATACAAATAAAACAACGAGAATTATAACGCAAACTCTATACTTGAAGTGAAATTATATCACAAACAAAATTTGAAAACTATTGTCAGTACCCTATTTCTTTTCTTTGCGTGACTCCAAGCGATTCAATTTCGGGTTCCATATCAACAGCTAATAATTCTACGGTATAATAAAGCGTAGCTCCACCAGGAATATTTGGTTCTCTTCCTAAATCGCCATAAGCAAATCTGGAAGCCATTTCAACTTCTGCCACTTCCTCGACGTCCATCAACGCAATAACCAGATCCAATCCCTTCATTGAATGAATAATTCGAATTATTGTCACAATTATTGGTATTATTAGAGAAGGTGAATGTTGAAAAACGTTTCTAGTAAGTCAGGATATTAATTCGAATGAGTTTGACAAAGAATAGAAGGAGAATTGTTAATTGTTTCATCACCTGAACAACTTCGACATCTCCTAATTGTACTGTTAATTTTTCCTCTTCTTCGACTGTAGTACCGTCTTCTAATTTTCCGGTGACCTTAATAGTGCAAATATCTGATCGATTTGGTCTTGTTCCTTTCTGACCACATTTTATTACTTTCTTTTTCAATTGCCCACCTCCGAGGACATCCATCCATTCTCCTTCATTATGATCTTCAAGTGCCGCTTTTGTTAATGGATTATTAGGATCGACGGCAAAGCTCAATTCATTTTTTATAAACTCGGATTGCGAACTGCCTGGGTTAATAGTTTCATTTTCCATTTTACAAGACCTGGAATTTTGAAAACGAAAACATAAAAACAACAGAAAGGGAGAAAAAAATGAGGGAGCGCTACAGAAAAATTTGCACTTGAAATTTTTGTCGTCTATTTTTTTTTTTACGACTCATTATTACGATTTGTCCATAAAATTGTGTGTATTCTAATGCCATGCGAATTGAATATTACGGGTGAATTTTGGTTGTTATGTTAGGTTATGTTGAGATTGGTTTTTCTTATGGAGGCTAGTTTTTCTTTATGAACAACAACGACTATACGCGAATTCGTCGATTATCAATTTTATTTTAGGATTTAATTATTAGTTCTACGGTTGAACAAAATTATTGATGAAAACAAGAAAATGAAAGTAAAAGAAATCATTGGATAAGGAGATAATTTTGTCTACACATAAAAGTGCTAACTCATCCGGCAAAAACACATCGGTTCGTATTATCGTTTCATTTTCTTGTTTGCGTGGAATATTGGAGTAAATGACAACTCAAAATAACGAAATTTTTTTCTACGTACCTTTATTAGACGAGATTATTTTTATTATTGCGATTTCTCGTGTTAAAAAATCGTTTTTGAAGAGATAATTTACTCGTTGGTCATGATCCAATGCAACGATTGTAAACCTGGGTAAACCAGGAACGGAGTTGGCCGTTTAACTTCTAGCAGAAGTTAAACACGATAGTCGTTTGCTAGCAGACGAATCGTAAATTCTCAAGTAAGAAGATAATATAGGTATATGAATAAAGGCCGTATTCCATGCATACGACTGCGACAACTTGTCGCACGACGAAACCACGCTGATGTCAAGAATTTCGTCGCGTCTATGAAATATAGCGACCTCTGCTGCGAGTTGTCGCATTACCCTTCTACACTCAACGGTCGCATCAAGTCGCATACGTCGCCTTCTGTCAAAAGCAAGCGTCTATAACCTATGTTCTATGTTCTCTTCATCCACTTCACCTCGGCAAAAGCCACATTTCAGTGTCATAATCTGAAAATAATTGTAGTTTGGACGTCTCATAATCAAAATTATATAGGTCATTTCCAACGAGAAATCAAATAAAAATCTACTAGCCTCATCGATGCGCGCTTGTTTCACGCGGTTTTGCAAGCTGTCGCATACTAGATAGAATTCTGTCGCATGCATAAAATATGGCCTTAATTGGTTACAATTTTACGACTGTATTTACAGGTGGTGGCTAGGAATTTACAGTTTTTCTACTTTCACTATACTATACCCTTAATTTTTTAACCTTCAGTTTCCGGACGGAGCAGATTTTTGCCATCCGACAGCGCCGAATGATCGAATGAACAGAATTCAAAAAATAATGATGTATTTATCGCACGAATAAATTTTTATCTCAATAGAAACATTACACCCTAAATTATGGCCATCTATTCTACAATATGAAAATATGTTTCTCAAAGAATTATTCATAATTGTTACCGTATAGTCGTTTTTCGCGGTTAGACAAAAGTGAAAGTTGTTTGTTAACTACAAAGCTCCGTGACTGCTAATCTATCACATTCAGAAACTGCACGTTCAGAACATTTTTCCTGCCTTCAGAACTAGCCCGACAATATCCTAGGAATAAAATTAGCTCTTCCTTTGCGGCCAAGCGACATGCAAAGTATATTAAATGAACATGGCGCTTACCGACCGAGAATCCTGCCAGATTAGTTTCGAAAATTAATTGCATGTTGGACAGCGCCACTAAGGTGAGAACCTGTGAAACGTCCGCATAAGCTCTCTCCCCTCCGTCATTGATGTCCTTAGAAACTGTCTGCAAAAGAAACATTTCCAAGAACTTTGCCTGTGTATAAAAAACGAAAACATTGACAAATTCATGAATACTTAGAGGTCAACGAATCATTGACGATTTAGCCTTCGATATTCATCCCGTTGAAAAAGAGAATGTATAAATAGCAGAACAAAACAAACACCGAAGTTCGAACCGGCATCGCTATACAGTCTCTATTCTACGTGGCAAATGCGCGACCAATCACCGCCCACCACATATTTCCTTTTGTTGAAGGTGCGCCGCGATCCATTCTTCAGAATTCCGTCTAGTTCCGTTGGTATCGGGCGGTCCATATTCTACTTACAATTTACGTTTAACATAAATAAAATATGAGATTGATATTATTTGCGGCCTTTGTGGGCCTAGTTTCTTGTTCTGGTAACAACGCCGAATCAAAGGGACCTAGAGTTACCGAGAAGGTGAACCTGAAACTATTACAATTATCATTATTGTTCGAAATATGTAGTGCAACCACCTAGATAACAATGATTTTAAACATTTTTATCGTTAAATATCGATCGCGTTTTTACCTCAATCAACATCAAGTTGATTATATTTATCGGTGAATAATGGGATTCCTTTATTTTCAAAGCAACCATCGGAGGTTTAGGTCGTGAAACAACTGGAATACATATGTCTCAGGATTCAAATCAACTGAATTTTTATTCAAGAATTACGAGATTGATTCATACAAAATTTTACGGAATGAAATTGGATAAAGAAATAGGAATTTCCAAAGTTTATCATAAATACAGAAGAAAAAAGGGATTGTCACCATGTATAAATTGATTTTAGGTATGGTTTGACATAACAATCGGCGGTGAACCAGTCGGAAGGATTGAAATTGGTTTATTTGGTAAAACTGTGCCAAAAACTGTGAAAAACTTTGCTGAACTGGCAAAAAAACCTGAGGGCGAAGGTTACAAAGGAAGCAAATTCCACAGAGTTATTCCAGACTTTATGATACAAGGCGGTGACTTCACTCGAGGAGATGGAACCGGCGGTAAAAATAACAAAAATTTATATAAAATCATTGCAATTATTTAATTTTATTAATTTCGTTACCATATTGTGGTTCAAGAATGTATATAGAATATTCAAATACACGTTTTTTTCATTGTTTGTTCGTTCTAAAATCAGGTCGCAGCATTTATGGAGAGCGTTTTGCCGACGAAAACTTTAAACTTAATCATTACGGTGCTGGGTGGTTGTCCATGGCAAATGCTGGCAAGGATACAAATGGCTCTCAGTTTTTCATTACGACTGTGAAGACGACATGGCTAGATGGAAGACATGTAGTTTTTGGAAAAATTATCAAAGGAATGGTGGGTTGAAATTGATCGTTGTGAATGTTGAATCTCTAAATTTAACAGTCAGGTGAAAATTTCTTTCTATGTTTCTATATTTTCTTCTAATTTTTGGTTCATCTCTGTTCTATAGGATGTGGTAAGAAAAATTGAGAGCTCTGGTACAGACAGCCGTGATAAACCTACTAAGGAAGTTAAGATAGTTGATTGTGGAGCAGAAACAATTGACCAGCCATTCTCCGTTGCTAAAGAGGATGCAACTGATTAAACTTGAACTATGTAGTATCAACTATGCAACGAAAAGTACAATTGATTGTCAAGGAAGCTCAATTACGATCTATCAAATCGTTCCTCTTCTCAATAAGTAAATGCTGGCATTAATCATTTGCTGTCAGAGAGGAGGAAAGAAGTGCAACATGGAGCGAGGTAGAGACGGAGAGGCTGCAATCCATTGTCGCATGGTTGTTGGATAACATTGTCTGAGTTATAATCAAAATTTTGACGTAATAATTAGTCAATTGAATAACAGGAACAAAAAACAAATCAATGTAAATGCGTCATGATCATATTGAATTAAAGCTGCCAAGAATTGTATTTTCATTTCACCTTTTTTACTATATACATAAATAATTAACTTTGTAATACGTAAAATAACGAATAAATCTACTTCAAATTTTTTCAAACAAAAAAGTAAAAATACTTCAGTTTGTACTTATTGAGAAATCTCAACAATCTCCATCCATTATCCATAGTAGTAAGATTATATTAAGTTGGTTTAGATTCCGAAGATATTCTACTGTTGCTTTGGCAGAGATTATAGCATATACTACAAGTAAGGACTTCGTCATAATCCAAAGAGAAAGGCATTCGGATTGAAAGGGCAGTGGTATAAAGTTGGGTGCTCTGCGTTTGTAAATATAAGAATTATAGTCAGATATGATGAAACGTTTGTATTAGAAATTCTGTATAGTATAAGTTTTCCATCCCACGTACACGGAATTCAAAAAAATTATGAATAAAGTCGATAAAATCAAATTCAGATATGTCATTCACGATGAATGAAGAGCATAGAAAAATGAAATATGGATTCATAAATCAATCCAAATTTAGACGCGTTATTTCAAAGATAAAAAATTGAAGCTCATTCTGATATATAAAATTGTAAAATGAAAGGAGACCGGGTGACAAAAGATTCATATTTCGTGGTGTTATTGGCTGCGCTCCAAAATCAGCTATCAGCGTTGAAATTTTAGCGAGAGAGAGACAGCGCTGATTGAGAATCTGATAGAGAGAGAAACACGCAAGACTGCTGACTGTACCGTTGAGTGTAGAATCTACACTCAACGACTGTACTGCCAGCTAATTACGGAACGTAGCCGTTATCACGGATCGTTTTTACCGTGTTGTTGTTTTTAATTGTTTTTACTTGATCGATTACGGTGAATCCTAATTTACCGATTGCTCCGCTATTATTGACGTTTATCAAATTCAAACGAAGTGTCAAGAGCGGTTTGAAACCAAATAAAGCAATCGGCCAAAAAAAATAAGCAAGGTGTATATGAATATACTGATTTATATATCAATTCAAAATCATTTATGATACCTTTCGGATGTCACAATTGAAATTCAATTCATAAAATTATATTACCAAGAAAATCTAAGTTTTTGAGGTTATAACACATAACCTCTATTCAATAAATTTTTGATATTTTGGGCAATAATTACAGGTATGTAGCTCATCATCAAACATATTCTACTTCAGAGCCAATTTGAACTCGAAATTTTATATCATCCGAAGCAAACAAAGTATCGTCACTTTTGCAACACAGATCGTATTTTTATAACCAAACAATTTGAGCAACAATGCATTATAGTGAAATGTAAACAATGTTGGTCTGGAGTAAAAAAAAAGAAGATAATTAAGTCATTTAATCCAGATTTAATATGATACAAATTATGTCCGAGCGAGCAGTAGATTGGTAATTTTTTTACAGTATTCAATATGTCGAACGCATCGAAAGCAAGCTTGAAAGAAGCTCATGAATTGATAAAGCAGAAAGAATATGAAGAGGCTATAAAGAAATGTAAAACTATACTAAAAGATGATAAAACTAATTACGTGGCTCTGGTGTTCCTCGGAGCAGCTATGCAAGAAGTAGAAGAATTGAGATCTCAGGCACCTCTGGCACTCAAAAAGGCTTCTGAAATTCAGCCCAATAAAATTCTAGCATGGCAGGGATTAGTTGCATTTTACGAACGAGAAACAAGTAGCACTTCATCTTTATTAGAGTTATTGAATGCACACAGTAAACTCCTACAGCTGGATAGGTATCTAAAAGTTTCTTCATTTTCTAGGAATAAAGATAAACTAACAAAATGAGATAGGTCTTCAGCTTTCTCGAATTTGATATTTATTTTTCACCAAATCACAGCGAACCGGCAAAGTTTTATGACACATTGATCAAGGTCGTCGATTTAGCACTACAGCTACAAGACGATACAGCTTTAGCCCAAGTTGTATCGATTTTTTGTCAGCTTTTGGAAATATCAAGCGATGATAGAATAAAAATGATAAACTCTAACTTGGCAAAGATTTTATCCGAGTATCCAAAAGATTTGGAGGAATATTCTGATTTGTTAGAAAATACTCTTGCCAAAGTATGCAAAGATTCAGATACCCTTAACAGACAAGAATATTATAAAAAATATTTGAAGATTTTATATAAAACTGGGAAGCTAGACGCATTACTCACAGAAGCTACAAGAATGCACGAACAATTTTCTGACGATACTTATCCTCTGGGTGGGTTCAGTAAAGATTCATTCTTGCTCCATGTTTTTATTTCGAATTTTTAATGGTATCTTCTATTTTGTATTACATTTTCTCTTCAGAATGGATCTGCCGAATATATTCAGAAGAAAGTATTTTAAACGGTGCTTGCGACGGAATAGAAATAACACCGTTTTTTGAAGCGCTTTCAGCTCTTAATACAGAGTCTAGTATGGCGGCCATGGCTAAAGGAGTAAATTCATATCAAAAAGCTAACTTTATCGAAGCGAGAGATATCTACAATCAAGTTATTCTGTTAAAACCAAATTGGTTGCACGCTCGGCTAGCTTATGCTGACGTTAATCTAAAGCTTTACTGCTTCAATGAGGCAGAGAGATCTGCGGCTAATGCTGAGCAATTGATAAAACATGATACGCCGCATAAGTTACACCAGAAAATAAAACTAGCCCTGACAGAAGCTTTGGTTCAGAGTCCAAATCGTGAACAATTAATGATGGGTGTCTTGAAATGTGAAGATGTAAGTTTAGATTCCCCAAAACTTTCCTTTTTCTTTATATTATTCCGCAATCCACATTACGTGGTCTAGAACTGAAAGTTTTTAATTTGTGTTTCACACTTATTGAGCTTTTCTATATTTTATGAACAGATGATGAAAGAAGATCCCTCCCCGAAGGTAAAAGCACTATTAGCACGTGCTTATGTTTCCCTGAAAGATCCAAGCGCAGAAGATTTATTGAAGGAACTAGAAACCGACACAGAAACAAAAGTCCAGGCTACTATTCTTAGAGCTATTGCTTTGAAGAATTCACAGAACTTGGATGAAGCTTTAGACGTTGTTGGTTCAGCTTTAGAAAACTCTGAAGCGTGGTTATTATTGGGAAAAATTCACTGGGAAATGGGTGACTACAGTCACAGTCTCATGGCTTTTTTAAAAGGCGTTCACGCCGATCCTTATAATTGGGAATGCTTGGTTTATCTTGGACACTATTATCAGCGTTACGGGAACGATTTGGAACGATCTCGAAGATGCTATCAAAAAGCTTTCCAGATTAATCCTGCCTCAGAGGAAGCTGGAATTGGTCTAAGCACCGCTTACAGACTTCTGAAAAATAGCGTTAGTTCAGAATTTCTAGATATTCTAGATAAAAGAAGGCGGAAGTTCCAAATAAAATAAGGCGAAATTTCCAGATAAAATAAGGCGGTAAATTTCCTAAACTCAATAGTTTTAATAGAATTATTACGCTATTTCATAGGAAGCCAACATGCAGCTGCTCCAACGAGTAACAATCTACGGCAGTGGGCCTAAGTGGGCTTGGCTCCAGTTAGGTTTGCATCATTTAGACCTGGGGGAAGCTGACCAAGCGATTAATGCATTGCGTAGCGTAATTAGAAGCGATCCAAACGACAAGTATATAATCTGTGAAATACAGAAAAAAAAAATTATCTACGAGTTGAACTAAGTTTAACAGACTTTATTTTACGTACTTACTTACAGTCGTTGCTGGGAGATTCTAGCGGATGCGTATTTAGCCAGAGGAGCCTATACTTCAGCATTAAAATCATATCAGCGAGCGTTGGAATTAATTCCTGGATCTGTATACCCAATGATACAAGTAGCGAACATTAAACTGGTATTTTGATAACTGATAAGCTTATGTATTTGGAAGATTGTCACTATATTTTTATGCAATTGCTATTCGATTCACTTGTTTTTAGATGTTGAGTCAATTTTTAGAGGCCAAAAAAGACTTTGAAAAAGTTTTATCAATCGAAAAGCGTTACATTCCAGCATTGAAGGGATTAGCAGAAACTTTGCTTGGTTTATCAAAGGATTATGCCGATAACCAATTACTTGGTCGATCCAAAGACAACGCTCAATTAGCCGCTGATCATTTGACAACAGCTATTATAGAGAACAGCAGTTTATCCTGCATTTGGAAACTTTTGGGCGATGCTTGTTACAGAATATCACATTTACCAGAGAAATATTGTTTTCTAAAAATTGTAAGCGGTTTAGTAAAAGCTGGAGGCCAAGAAGAATTCATTACAATTAAAAGAGACGATATATTTACGTTGTCCATAAGGTAGAATACAGTTCATGAAAAAAAATATAGTTTTCATCACATTTTGCAGAGATTTAAAGAAACTTCTCAATTTCTCAGGTCATATTGTCGATCGTTGAGTTTATCCCCAGGTTCTGGATTGCTCTGGCATGATTTAGCGTCTTGTTACTTAGCACAGTTGAGAATAATTTCAACTAATGATCGGCTTTACGTAGCTAACAAAGCTTCAGCTGCTGCTAAACAAGCCATAAAAATGTCTCCATCGTCTTGGTTGCATTGGAATCTTTTAGGAGTCATTTGCATGACGAATGAGATAAAAAATTACGCTCTTTCACAGCATTGTTACGTTATGGCGATCGATATGGAACCGCAGAATGCTATTGCATGGACAAATTTAGGAACCCTATATTTATATTTAAGTAATATTGACTTTTTCCACTTTCAAATTCAAATTATTCTCATGTTATCAGACAAAACCTAACAATATTGAACTCCTTGATCATTTTTTCCAAGACGATCCTTACAAAGCAAATGAAGCCTTTGCACGAGCTCAGAGAGTCGATCCCAGTTACAATAATAGCTGGATAGGGCAGGCGTTGATAGCGGAAAAAATGAATAGAAAAGAGGCTATGGAATTATTTAGGCACACAATGCAACTAGGATATCATAGCCAGGCTGCGTTAGGCTATACTCATTGGGTCTTAACAACACTTTTAAATCCCGCGGCTAAAAAAGACCCTCTATATACATACACTATTGAAAATATGCATGCTATATCCGTAGCAACAGATGCGATAAATTGGTACATTGGTAAGCAATTTTTTCCTCATATAAATTCAGAACACATTTTCAAGGAACTCAAAAAGCAAAATTCTCCGTAAATACTTCTCTAACATTGCTATTTTCCTACAGAACGTGTTCCCAATGATCCTTATGCCTTAAATGCCCACGGTCTACTACAGGAACGTAACAAATTGTACAATCCAGCAGCCAGAGCGTTTTCATTAGCTCTGAAACTAGCTATTAATGATAGCGAGCTGGATG
This sequence comes from Phymatocera aterrima, assembly GCA_963170745.1. NCBI lineage: Eukaryota > Metazoa > Arthropoda > Insecta > Hymenoptera > Tenthredinidae > Phymatocera > Phymatocera aterrima. Next base: position 9,578,321 of record OY720663.1, read on the forward strand.
TGGTGCGGGTGAACTTATCCAGGGTCTTAGTACAGCTTAATAAGTTTGATGAAGCAGTTCAACTTTGTCAAGCAATTAAGAATGCTGATTTTAATTCTCACTGTCAGCTCGCTATCTCATTATTCAAAGGTGAGCGGACATGGAATGATAAAAACATATTTTTTAATAGAAGAAATGTACATGATGTTACAAGTCTCCAGATTATTTTATTCTCATGAACAGCGGAGAGATATGAAGAGTCTTACGGCGCTTATGAAGCAGCTTTGCATTGGCTAGCAGGTGCAGGTTCGGATAAAGCTCATATACTATGCGCAATGGCAGCAATGGCCTACATGTTTCAAGGCGTTGATGATACGAAAACTTTGCTTTTCCAATGCATACAAATTCAGCCGCCTATAGTGCCAGGACTCCTTGCTGCAGCTGCTTTAGGACTATTACATCAAGACTTTAACTTAACTGCTCTAGTTCTGAAGGAATTAAGACCTTTCCAAGATCATCATGAATACAGAAGTCATATTACTTTGCTCACAGCTTACTCACATATTGTTCAAAATGATCGTAGGAAAGCTGTTAGGGTATTGAGTAAAGCTGCGCATCGACATCCTGGCAAGTAAACGAGCAGAGCAGATTTACAAAAATATTCACAATCACTTTTTATCTTTTATTTCAATTCACAGCCGACGTGGAATCTTGGGTTTTGCTGGTACGATTTTTATTTGATACAGAACCACAAATTGCTGGCAATAGTGCGGAAAAAACTTTATTTTTGGGGAGAAAAAATTGTACAAATATCGTAGCACAAGTGGCTTGTTTTTCTTCAATAAGTCGACTTATTTCTGGACATGGAAATGAAGGGTTGATATCCGCGCAGAAAACTGTTTTCTCTTTTCCTTATATGGCCGAAAGTTGGGCTACTCTGGTCGCAGGTCTATTGCCAAGGTAGAAGAAATAAAATTTCGTATTCATTGTCAGACAATTAAGAGATAAGTTTTTTTTATCTTCTATTATGCAGGAGAAATCTAATGCTCTGCTAACTTTTTTTTCTGTTTCAGTTGTAGTGATAAAGATTCGAAGCCGAGCGCTCACTGGCTAACTGTATTAATTTCTATCACACGACGCTGTTTCTTAATGACAAGACCGATGGCCAAATGGCTGTCTAACAATGAACGACAAGCTAGTTTACTTGCTGACCAAGCAGCAGCGTCATGATGATGTATAAATTGGTTTAAATCTCCTCAGTTTCGAAAAAACTTATTTCTTTCATAAACCTTTTGTTTTTAGATGTGAAAAAAACAATGAATCCTATGAATAAATTTCAAAAGATACTAAACTACTGTGAATTACTATCATATATTTTATACGATTACATAAGAATTGTTATTTGTTATTACACTGTAACTAATTACATGAATGGAACATGTCTATTGCATTCTAAAATTGCAATATACTTTTTATACGAACTCCTTCAAACCCGGCCGTTGATAATTATTGAACTGTCTGCGCGGTCTGGCTAATTCATAATTATTACTTGTATAATTATTGTAGTTGAGATTGTTAACAGAATTTCGGTGTTCTGGCTGTGTTCTTGATCCAATTATGGCTATCTCCGAAGTTAACAGATCGTCAAGTTGCTGTGAATAATTTTAAAGCATTTTAATCAGTTCCCAAAATCAATGGTCTCATGAATGAAACTGTTCTATGAAAATTATTGCAGTTTCAACAACAAACAAAATGAAATAATTCAAGAAATAACTTACGGTGTCTATAACATGACCAGTCTGCTTCAGTTGTCTGACCAGATTAACGATTGTCTCGTTGTCACTCAGCTCCGCTCTTTCGATTGCTTCTTCGATTTTGTCCACCTGAAGAATAAATTTATTTAATAAACAGCTTTTTATTCATTAGCTTGTCATAAGTGGTGAAAAATTCATGGATAATAAATAATCAACGTACCACATCTTTCGTGTAAGTCTGCTTGTGTTGAGATAGATTATCATTTGCCAAGCTGCTTCTTAGTATCGGAACAATGTCGTCTAATCTATTCAAATCAGAGAGGGCAATGACCTTCAAGTTTCTCGTCGTAACGTAATTCCCGTGTTTTACATGGAATAAAACTTCTAAAGCTATGTCAGGCTTTCCATGTTTCAAAGCAAGTGCTGCAAGGAAATTGGATGATCTACGCATTGGGGAGTGACCTCTGTCTTTCAACATTTGCCATAAATCTGTGGCGTACTTCATACTTTCCGGAGTATTCTGTGAACCAAACAAAGATTAACATTAAATCTTGTAGATTTTCATTATTTCTGAAAGTTTATAATAAGTCAAAGGACAAAATTAGGGAATACCTCTTTGTAACATCCCGCCAAGACCAAAGTAACAGCATGTCTTGGATATTTGGTCAAATTTGTATGCCGTGTGGAAATGGAATCAAATACTTGTCGCAGTTCGGCAAATTTGTTATGATTGTACAACAAATCCATTAAGATATAAAAAGTGTTCATTTGACTGAAAAATCCTTCCAATTCAGGATTGTTGAATGCAGCTAAGGCTTCATCCGGTTTATTGAGATAGTAGTAAGCCCTCATAACAACTGGGCCAAATACGAATGAGCCAAATCTCATCTCTTTATCTTGCCGATTGAATTTAATCATCATTTCAGATAGCAGTTCTAAATCCGATTCGTTATCATTAATTAAATGCACCATGTTTTTTAAATCTTCAGTGAATATCATATTTTGTGACTCGTTGTCTACATAGGATTGCATTTTTTCACGAAATTTATCGTTCAGCAATGAAAATCGCTGATAAATAGAATCCCGTGCTTTTTTGTATCCATCTAGCCCCAATGCGGCAGGTGAGTACAGCGTTCTTGTTCCTGAATTTTGATTACCGATGTTAGAGAATCATTTACTTTGTTATGATTGAAACATTTTTCTTTTTTTTACATTCACCATTTATGTGTTTTTTAAATTACATAAATGGTTTGATTATCATACATAAATACTTGAACCAATAAAATTACAAATTAAATTTTTACTAGGTAGGAACGATAGTGAGGAAAAGAGAAATAGAAAATTGAAGGCGTAAGCCCAGCGTGAGAATTGTATTGTTAAATGAAAGAACAGCAGAACATAGAAACGTATAAAACGATTATTGCAAACGATATTAAATCTCCTTTAGAATAAAATTTACAGTTAATATGTTTTGGTAGTAATTTTGTTTTTTCTTTTTTAATTTTATGGATTTGCTACTCAATGGCGCTAATAATTTGAGTAAGAGAGGTTAAGCCGCGTTATTCTTACCGCTGAGGGAAATACTCTTCGTGATATTCTGGTTGAATATATTCGATGTTATTTTTAACAAACTATGAATATTCCGAGCCATATTCAACTATTGAATATTACAAGTTTTACAATTAATTTAACAAATTAAACCGTGAGATGCTTGTGTAATCGGCTTCACAATTCCGTTACGGACGACGGAAAGACTGCAGCGACATTTAACTATGACGGACCGACTACGGACTAGGCGAGCTTCCTCTTTAACCTTTGGGCAGAAGCATATTGGCTTCAGCCCATGAGATTTCCACAAACGCGCGCAACCAGAACATGCCGCCACACGATGCCCTAAAATTCAAATTTACGGAACTTATCATATTATGTAAGAGGGGTAAGAGATCAATTACCAATCAATGTATTTTCGCCATCGTGTTTCATCCGTGTTCGTTTTTTTCAATGAAAACTTCATCTATGAGTGTTTCTTTTTGAATTTTCATTCATAACTTACAGAATTGATCCTAGAATCTTTGTAGAAAAAAACAAAATACCGGTCACCTTTAGAACGTAATCACAATCTGATTAATCGGGGCTGTCCGTTATATCTCGGGAACTATTTTATTATCGATATTATTAGCCTCATTCCAATTGTAACACATAAATCTAATAATGGGGCAGTGTGACTCTGGAGACTTGCATCGATATCTAGGTATGTATGTACATGAAAGACCGATAATCAAAGAATAATGAACAATTATTTCAAAGAAATTAGGAACTTTATTTGTCACATAGAATTACAGATCGTAATCATGCATGTGAATTACATGACGTGTTCATCAATTCTCTGTGTTTATTATTATTAGGCTTCATATTATTATATAATTGTGATATCGGGTATTATATTAGCACACACTTAAATGATAATAGTAATAATAACAGTAATAATTAATGGGTAACTCGCACCATAGTCTGTTTGAGAGAAAGTTTTTCCGTTCCTCAACTAGTATATAATAACGTAAGAAAAAAATCCAGACACAAAAACTACAAAAATCGAATTTCAATTTTGACACACTGGACAGTATGGATTATTATTATTATTATTTGCTCCATAATATTGTGTCGCTTCCGGCTACGTATACGTACAATAATAATAATTATAGTAACATTAATAATAATAATAATAATCATAATATATTACTTATTGGTGATCGCTCATTTTACATTGTAATTGTAACAATAATAATTTCGAAATTACAAATTTCGCATAATTTATTCAACTTATCCGTCAATCGATATTGTTTCAATCATGTATCCAATTCTTTGTTTCTCGTACCATGGGCGGCAAAACAAAACAGAAATAGTAATTTATATGTTACATGTTACAATTATTACGAAACAGAACATTTGTCTTTTTTTCCTTTTTCCATAAGGCTTGCTCTGCATCAATAATATAGTATTAATAGCATTGATTATACGAATAATAGTTTGCACTTGAGACAAACAAATATTTGTTTGCTCAGTTTTCCTCCTGTTTCATGACTTCCTTATTTCTTTTTTGTTTTGCCATTATAGTATTAATAATATGTATAGCAAAAAATTAGCGAAAAATTTATGACCTCATATTATTTATTCATATATCATTAATATATTATAGATTTATTACGAGAGACATTGTACTACTTTGATATACTAGGTATAATATATATCGTTTCACGCTGTTAATTCGCATATATCTCAATTTTCAAAGCGTACCTATGACTTAGGCGGCTTTGTACAATGGCGTTCAATAGATAATCACTCTTCTTCACAAAGTTTTCTCTCTGCCTTTTTTTTCTTTTGCACAATCTTTCACTTGCTTGTACATTCATTTTCATATTATTATTTATCATGTTAAATATATTTTTTATTCAATATATTCATGATACACTATAGTATATACCATATCAATATTTTGGCATACAGCGTATGTATCACTATTATATTATCTGGGAATCAATATCATCATATGGTATATATGTATATATATATGTGTATAACATATTTTTATATATACACAGTATTAATTGAAATATCTGACATCCTAATAATGTAATACTATAGTTCAATACCATTATTTTTTTCCTCTTCACCAAATATCATTTCATATTATCCGCCCAATGCGTATTTTGATATTTCTACAATTTATTATTATTAAGTATGAAATTACTACAACTATGAATAATACGGATTGAAAATTTATATTCATTATACAGTCTTGAAGAATGTTAAGCAATGATTTTCCTTCTTTTTTTTGTTGTTTTTTTTTTGTTGAGGAATTTCTTTTCAAAGTCCTTCCTTCCACTATATAACTATACATTGATTCCCGATAATAATGCATGAATATTTCACTTTGAAATGGCGTATTATACCTATATCTTAATTTTATACCCATTATGAAGCATGATTTTTCTTTGTTCCTCTCTTAATATATAATCATTGCCTTGCGTAATGAGTCTCTCTCTGTATAAAGAATAAAATTGAAATAATATGTAAGCATGTCGATTGGATAAAAGAAGCTAAATACATTTATATTGTAATATGTATACAACGATATAGTAGATTATAATTATTTGTTATTACAACAATTAGTCCTGAGATACATGAGGTTTATAAATATGTGTGTTGATCAATAATATATATACTATATTATCATTATTATTATTATTATTAGTATTGAAATTCGAAGCTATACGTTTGATGAGGAAAAAGGAAAATAAACTTTGGCACTATGTATGTGCAGCGATGTTTGGCTTACATGCCTGTACATATATAATTTAATTACACTGAAAATGTATGATACGAAAATTGTAATTCTTCAATTATGTAACTGTATGTCATTGTGAGAATATAATAATCATATCATATGTATGAATAAAACCACTGTTATTATTTATTATTCATATTATTTAAATAGCGAGTGGTTTTTTTTTTATTTCCTCTTATGTCAAGTTTAACACTGTTTTTGTACTGTATGATTCTGAATAGAAAAACGAGACCGTACGCTTAAGCATTCTTCACACACTTTTCATACATATCATTCAGCTATTTAGTTATTTATATTTCATACATAGAATCATCATGATAATTAATAATTGTGCATTAGGTATCATATTCTTGTTTGTTATTTGCGCTATATTACATAATAAAATTTAAAAAGAAAAATCATTCATTATTGTATAATTAGCACAGATAAACATTAGAGATTAACGATGTAAAGAAAAATACAATTTAGAATAAATGTTTCTTTTTAGTGAAATAAATATTTCTCGCATATTTTCAAGATATACTGTGTATACTATTAAAAATATTGCTTATTTTGTACTAACTTCTCGAGTATATCATGTAATGTATAATGAACAACAACTTCGATTTTCATTTTATATTCATTTCGTGTTTCATCGATCAGAATATCTGAATATATATATATAGCGTATGTCCATAATTAATCAATGTTTATCTATGCTCCACAATGAGACATATTTTATATAATATTAGTAAAATATAAATGTAAACAAGAATAATCTAAATCACTGCTATTTTATGAGCAAATAAATCCTGAGATCAAGTTTGCGTTTGCAGTTTCAATACAAATATTTACCTTAATGATAGGTAATAATGATAATGATATTAATTAAGTTTTCTTAAAACTGTGAAATATTATCAATGATTATCTTGTAATAATATTAATACAATTTTCGGTTATATATTTTGTCCAGTCTCTCTATCTATGTATAATATACCTTAATAAGTTATATTATACCATTGCTATATTAATACAAATACACATGTTTAATATAAAATGTATGTAACTTTACCAATTATATCAAATAATCAATAAAATCAATCGAAATTTTAATTAGACTATACTTCACCACAAATAATACAACACGCTTTACTTCCAGTATACATAAATTGATAAAAATTGATGAAAAATATCAGTAAAAAGGAACTACGAAAACTGTAATCATTTTTGTTTTTTATCGTTCGTGTGTATACAAAAGACAGCCCAAGTAAAAAAATGATAGAATCCACCGAAAACCGAGGCTCCTGCTACTCTCAATTGTTCCTAGAATTAACTAAATTGAAAGAATTATGAACTCTTCCTACTGACGTACACCCGTGAAGAATTGAATTTCAATCATAGGAAATATATAAAGTTGAATAATTTGTTTGTGTGTTTTTTTTACATTTTTTTCTTTTTTTGGCGTTAAGGAAGCAACGATAGATGATCTTTTGCATAAATTTATCTCAGTTAAATAAACGGAATAGATACGTAATGAATTGAGTAATCACATGAATCAATGTGAAATGATGATGAAAATGGAAGAATATAATTCTACAATATGAAGCACACCCTGCATTGCAGTAGATTCAATACCGAAAATTGATTGATTCGACATTTTCGCGTGAAAATGTCTATAGGTAAGTTGTTATACCTATGTTTGAACATAAGTTATATGATTATATAATTGAATTCCAATTGGTTTTTTTTTTCTTTTTTCTTTCTTATAATGTATACGCAATGAATTTACACGAGAAAATTCCAAACATGTTAATATTTATTATCTTATTCAATGAGATAAATATTTGTAGTTCAATTATAGTTTATTATTAGAAAATATTTCAGCCTAATCAAAGTTATTACGCAATAAAGTATTTTGTCCTGCTATTTTTTCATCAATTTCAATAACAAGCGAAAGGTAATAATAATAATGAAAATGAAAATTCCACTTCAAATTTCCAAATTTCATTATCACCTGTTTTTTTTTCTCTGCTTTCATCTAGGCATAGCATACAGCAAATGCTCAAGCTTTTTTGTTGTTCAATACAATATACACATACATATTCATATAATATATTTACCAGCCCCTCAATGAAAACTATTTCAATTACAATTAATATCGAAATAAAATTACATTCTCCTAAGGAAGATCAAAAAGACATATGGCAAACTCTTTATAGGACAGTATCGTAGACTTCAATATTCATTATATATTCTCATTATTTTTCTTCTTTTTTTTTCTTTTTGGACAACATACAACATAATTCTTTGCATCAGTCTTCAATCAGTCTTACTGGTGTGTGCGCAATCAATATTCATTAAAAATTATTTTCATTTCATTCGCTCCAATCACATATATATATACCTATGTGTAGTATACATTAATCTCTAAACTGCTATACCAAAGAATTCTGTCATGTTCATTTTTATATTATTATAATTATTATTCTTTTCTTTTTTCTTACTCTACAGGGATTTGCAATAATAATTATAATACTACTAATAATAATAATAATATAACACATACGCAGATCGCTCCCTCTATATCCTTTCGTGACGACCAAACCATTATGCATATCATACATGAAAATAAAAACATCATCTATACTAGCTAACTAAAAAATACTAGAGAAAACCGTGTTAAAAATGATAATGTCCCACAGGTATTGTTTTCATATTAGACATATACTATTTATACACCAGCACAAAAAAAGTCCCGTTGATGAAAAAATTAAAAAAGACGAAGAATACAGATAGCAAGAAAAAAGAAAAAAAAACTCGAATCGTTGTAACATTGTGCCTTATTATCATTTGTAATCTCTCACAGTTTTTCGTTCCACTTTTCGTCGAATGCGGCTAAAGAATAAAAAAATTAAAAAAATATATAAACCCACAAAGAAGAACATTTGAAGACAAAGCTTTTGTTCGACTGTTTCATAATATCCGAAAAAAAAAACATTTTTCCATCAATTTAACAAAATGAATGAAAAACTTCCAGCAACAAAAATGTGAGTAGGTATTATATTATAATAAAATGGAATATCTCTTCTTTTATTTTACATTAAAACTGCAGGTACGTTTGGCATATATCAGTATTTTATAAAATAATAAAATAAAATGATGCGTGATGATATTGAAAGATAATATAGTATTAGCTCAATAAATAATACAATAATAACATTGGATTCGATTTTCATTAAGCCATCGCCAAGGGTACTTATTCTCCCTCTCACTATTCACTTTCAAGGCCTCTTCAGAGAATGTTCATACTTCCGCCATGACACTGAATATAACAGATCAACAAAAAAAATAGAGTAAGAACAATTGACAAGAAAAAAGGAAGGAAAAGAACACAGAACTTCGAGCAGTAGCATATAATAAAAATATACGAAAAAAGTATCCATGATAAACACTAATATGCTACTTCTACTTTTTAAAACTTTAGAGTGTTTAACTTTAATAATTGTGTATAATATAAGTCACATTGCCAAGAAGAAGTAAAAAAAAAAAAACACTGCGTCAAACGCATATATACATCGGTTCTGTTACTATATCAACCAAACCCCTTTGCACCTAATTATATTTTGATGTTTCTTTTTTTATGTTTGTCTTCATAATTAGAACATAATCACATTTATTAAACATACGTATACTTTCTTTTACTTATACTTTTTTTAAGCTTTCCGCTAGCTTTGGATAAATTATTTGATTTTAGTTTTGCAACTTTTTGTTGTTCTTTTTTAAGACGTAACACATAACTACTACTATAGTAATGTTTAAAAATTATTTTTTGGACAAAATATTCTTTGTACGCACGATAAGTATAACTTACACATGTTTCTTTTTTAGAACATCATTTTTTATGCCAGATTCGATCACTATCATTACCAGTGCTATCAATAACATCTCTTTCCTTTTTATTTCATATTCAAAACTGACTGTGTTAAATTATACGTTAAATTCTAAGATATTTCTTCAAATTATACCCTATTTATATGATTAATATCATTATGATTATTATGCTTATTATTGATTATTCATTAATATCAATACTGAAGTATAGGTTATTATATTATATTAGTCATATATTTTTGGAAAATAAGACATTTATTCATATTATGTATCATTATCCAATCATTCATTATCGGCATTGGAGTAAATGAGACCAAGGATTCATTTGGTTTTTATTTTTCAGTGTCTCTTTTTTTTTTTTTAAATAATCATAAGCACAGATATAAAACTTCGAAAAAATAATAATCAACTGTATTTTTTTTCTTATACCTATATTGAGGTAGATGCGTTCTAATTTCTTTCAACTTTTCAATTAATTCTTCTCGCTCATTATATTTATAGCTCATAATATTTATAAGGTCTCACACAAATACATAGATACATACGTAGTCGAAAGAAGATACGTAGTGACAATAATAAAGGGGAAAATAGCAAAAAAAGGTAAAAAAAAAGACTCTCATCATTATGTATGAATGTATATCAATTGTGCGAAGTTTCATAAATACTGTTTCAAATTAATATTACTATACTATATATATTATTTATATAATATAACAAGATGTATAATTATATTACACATTATCATTATTATTATTAGTATTATTAGTATTATTAGTATTATTAGTATTATTATTCCGTATAATGGTTTCATTGGAAAAAAGAAAGAAAAATATGATAAATAGGTATATACACACCAATAAAAAATACTCCTTGCAAATTTTTACTACTTCAATTCAATTAAATATGTAAAGACCTGAAATTCTAACTTTTATGCCATACCTATAAATATTAGTTTATGGTATATAGGTGTGTGTGTGTGTATATACGTGTTTCTTTCAACCATTTTTCAGAATTTAGCAATGCGTGAAGTGATAAAAAGAAGATATTTTTCTCGTTTCTCTTTTCGTTTATATTCAAAAACTTTAAAACACTTGAATTCTGTTATTGCCAAAGTCAACGACCACTATTGCACCATCTGGAGTTAAAGCGACACCAGACGGTCTGTCTAATTCGCCAAGTGCTTTACCAGGACCCCCTACTTTCCATAATAATCCTCCGGATGGCTCAAATATCTGTATTCTATGATTTCTAGAATCAGCAACGACGATGCGCCCATTGTCATCTATGATGACACCCTGCGGTCTCAAAAACTGTTTAAATCCAGTTCCTTCCCCACCTAAAAATCTAGCATTAACAAAATCAGGTTCGATAACGACAAGCCTATGGTTGTTAAAATCTGTAACAACGACGCATCCTTGAGGACTGAAAGCAACGCCTCTAGGAGAATCGAAGTGCTTCCATAAACCTGAACATCCTTCGAATCCATATTTTCTCAGGAATGTACCTTCGTTTGAGAATAATTGAATACGATGATTTCTGGTATCAGATACAGCTATATGTCCTTCAGAATTACAAGCCACATCCCATGGATAATTAAACTGCCCGCACTTACTACCTTTCTCACCAAAACTTAATAGAAATTTACCTTCTAATGTGAACATTTGAATTCTATGATTATCTTTGTCGGCAACGACAATATGCCCTCTAGCGTCAACTGTGATACCAGCTGGTCGATCAAATTGACTTGGACCAGATCCCTGCGTACCAAATTTTCGAACAAAAGTTCCATTTTGTCGAAAGATTTGAATACGATTGTTCGATCGATCGGCAACAATAACGTGACCACCTTTATCACAGCAGACACCCCAAGGTCTGCAAAACTGGCCATCCTTATCGCCCTCCGAACCCCAAACAGCAATTGGTCCCATGGAATTAAAACCGTGGCACGCTCTCACAGATACAAGAAATGGATTATCTAGGACAGGCCTTCCGTGAGGTATTGTATTCGACAAAAAGTTTACCTGAGCTCCATTTCGCGCCACTGCAGTTCCTTCTAAAGTCAATCGGCCTCTAACAGCTCGACGATCTCCTACCGGACCTGGATTATATATCAAGATTGATCCCATGGAAGCGATTGCATGAAAGATGTTGATGTCAGGTCCTGTGAATGATATCCAGTCTTCTTCTCTTGGTGGAAGAGCGTTCTGAGCTTGACGAATGTGAACGACCTGAAAAAACAGATTAAATTTTTTAGAAATTTACAATCTTTATGTAATTGGGAGTAGAATGTTGACGTAAGTGATTGAAAACTAGCCTCTGTAGCTGCTCCCTCTTTGATTCTTAAAAGTTCAACTGGATTATTTCTTGAATTAGCCTCCATAGCTTCACTCAGTCTATCCACAGTCCTAGATAGTCGAGTTAGAGCTGTTCTTAAAGTATCAGCTCTTGCCTGTAGTGCTGTGCCTTTCATGAGTCTTGCTCTTTCAACTCTAGCAAGGAGCTGTCTCTCTCGTTGTTCTAGTGCTGAAGCTAATCTACGAACTGCTATCCTCACTTCAGAAGCGGCTTGTCGTGCTTTTTGCTCTACAACTTCGGCAGCGACCTGGATAGAGTAGAAACAGAAGGGATTTATTTAATCTAATCTTCTTTCAAATCCTAAAAATAATACTCTTCTCTTTGAATATTCGGAAACAAATTGTGGTACCTGAACCGCCTCGAGGTCCTCCCTAACAGCGGCGATTCCAACTCTAGCCTCACCTAAGACTTGAGTGGCCATGGCGCTAGCACATTCTACAGCTTCTAATAGATAAACTAAAACATGTCCCCTGTGATCTCTAATCCCACATTCGCCGCATGCAGCAAGTCCGCAGGTTTCACAATAAAATCTTTGTACCTCTCGGTGCATGTCACAATAAAGCAAGGTTGATACCGGAGGTGAACAGGAAGCTGGTGCAGATGGTGGACTCGGTGTATTGCTACCAGCGTATCGTTCGATTCTATGATGCCTTGTGAGACGAACCTGTTTAGAAAATAGCTTGATTTTTAATGAGATACAAAATATCGGTTTATTTTCCTCAAAAATTTCTCAACAATCAATATTCTTGAATTTGGGGCAACAAATTAACAGTATGTGAAAAACTGTAGCTTCAGGTGTTCCGTTAAGAACAGACGAACAAAAATAGGATCAATTCAGATATTAACTCACAAAGTAATACGAGCAAAGGTATCTTTGCTGTATTAGAAATTGATCTTACCCTCCGATGAACAGTAATGCAAGCCTCACAGAGAGGTTCTCTGCAATCACGACACCGAGCTACAGCCTGGGTAGCATTCCTAGATGAAGAATGTTCTCTATAGTTACCGCAAGGCTCGCCATTGACTACTTGAAGAAGAGAACTTATCAATGAATCCACGCTCGAAGATTCAAGATCCAGAGGTGATCTACGATGTGAATTAGTACTACTCCCAGAAGAGAATGCTCCTGGCGGACTCGGGTTGCTCAAACAAGACATCATGCTTAAAAGTCCTGTTCAAAGAACTTCTCTAGCTGCCTCTCCTCAACTGTGAAATAAATCTGTAAATGGAAAAAGCATACTGTGTTTCTCGTAGTGTTATGTGACAATTTTTTAATGCTGCGAGTCTGATGCATGCTACAAACAAATTTCGCATGTTCAAATCTTGTGCCCTAGTAGCGATATATTTTTGATCATTTTTTTATAAATCTTCGAATAGGTAACTTATAACAGAAAAACTCTTAGATACTATGAAGCTGAAGTTCGTAACGTTAGCGCGACCGAATCACGAAAAATAATGGCAGGTGAAATTATTTATGATTTTGTTCCGTTAACATCATAAACTTCAGCCTCACAAGATACTCCGTGAAGTGTCAAATTAACTTCGATTATCTATGTGAAAAGACGTTTTAAATTCTAACGCTTTATGAGCAATATCAAACATATTAGAGAAAATTTTCTCCGATTCTTGATAAGTTCTATTGAAAGCGAAAGAAAAACAACAAAGAAAATTGTAGTTTCTGAATAGATTTTCGATAGATTGTCTAGAAATGTTTAGAAATTTTTTCAGAAAATAAGTGAAACTTATTTTCCATACAAGAGATTAAATAAGTGGTTGTTTTTTAAATGCAGAGCATATTCATCCTCTGTCAAATTTCTGAAATATTTTCACAAGTTAAATTATAGTTAAACTCTGTAAAAAATTTGAAGAATTTATGTTCTCTTTTGAAATTTACTTGGAACTCTAAAATGGCTGAACATTTTTCGAGCAAGTCCTTTACAATATTTATAGTGTACGAATTTGGAGAAATCTTTTCAGATAAAGATGATCATAGTTTATATGGGACATTCTCACAAAGGACTGTCAAATCTTTCCCATAGGTAATCCAAAATTTGTATGAGAATAATCAAATATACATTTCCAGGAAGGATGTTAATGGGTATAAAATCCTGAATGTAAATTAATGCTAGATGAAATTAGAAATTCTTCTGGTCCCCCGGTCCCGGGACGGAAAACTCGTTCACCCTGTTTCAAGATCTTGTATTCTCGTATTGGGGATAGTAGTAGGCAGGTATAAGTATGTAGGTATAGACCGAGGGGCAGGGGCATGGGCATGGCGGGTTCCCTGGGTTCGTGACAAGTTGCAGGACTATCGAAAACAATTGAGAGTAAAGAAGTATAGAGACCGCAGTAGTATGCCTCGGATATACAGAGACAGGATTTTTCGGTCTGAAAGCTGAGTTGTTGGGCCTCGTTTCAGACCTTCGAGGGTTCTGAAACTGCGAGAGAGAACAGCACTGCTTGTGGAGTTGCAATGCTCAAACGGGGATAGTATATAAATCGATATGGTTACCTATTATAACACTGCATTAGCCTAAGCATTATCAATACAAAGGTATACGTTCATTTATTTCTTAGCTCTTCCTTCTCCTTAATTTTGCTCAAAAGCTCATATTAGTAAGCTGTTCAAATACTCAATTTTGTATACATGATATGTATACATGTAATCGAGTGCGTAATCATATTTTGAACGTGAACCTACTTATAGTGTACCACAAAATTCTGAAATCTGGTTTTCCGGGATGCATCACATCTGTAGCCTGTAACCGTACCTGTACCTATACGGTGTATACTTGGCGGCGATTCGCTACCGCAAATCTTGATACATTTCTCTCTAGCACATTTGTTGGACATCTATGTGTTATATACCTATTCCTCGCGATACAGTTGCTGTTGCCTAGAGGGAGAAAAATAGGAATGGAGAAGGATAGAGAAGAAAGAAAAGAGAAAATAAAAGCCACGAAGGAGGTATAGGTATGAAGAAAAGAGACGAAAGAAGAAGAGAGACAGAGAGCTTAAACTGACGATGAGAATCCACGTTCCCTGGAATATCAGCCGCAACTCTTAAAGGCCATCTAAAGGCCACCCGTATTTGCAGGCCCTGCCCTGCGCCTTTACGGTCCTTCTCTTCCTTACTTAAGTACTACGAACCTTGCGGTCCTTTTCCTTTTCTCTGCCGGCTTTGCTACTCTGTATCCCTTCGGTTGAGTTTTGAGGATTGGAGGGACCTCATGGCAAAGAGATGCATCAATCATTGTGCACATCATAGCTCAGCTAGCTATGCCATGGTCAACTATTTCATTATATTCGTTTTTCGTTAGGTATACAGTCATTCGAACTAATTCAAGTAGAAAATCCATGAAACTGCAAAATTCCCTCCCATACGTATTGAATTTCGAAAGGATATACCTAGATATATGGCCATAATGTAATTAGATTGTTTTGGAATTGACAACAAGATGATTCTCGTTTTTAACATAAACGTAAATCTAAAGTTAAAATATATTCATAAACACTATTAGCTAAATTCACCATTTCATTGTTCCTACAATTTTTACTGCTACATGACAAATCTCTTCACATATAAATAATGAAGATAAGAATCGTAATAACATTTATCATGTGTAAATAGATTTTCGAATTTAGCAGTATCTGCCCAATACTGGACCCAAATAGAATATTTATATACGTATGGTATAGTATAACATACATTCTGTAGGTATACTGTGAATAGAAAAGCATTATAGTCGTTTCACTAACAGAAATAAATAAAATTCATCCTGAGCTATACCTAGTTCCTATAAGATATATCAAGCTGTATAGTGTATAGTTTATACTATATATCCCGAGAGCAGCGTTTCTCTCGTTGGCTGCATCATGCAGGAAAAGACGAAACCACGAGGGGAGATGAAAATGTATAAGGGAAGGGACGCCCCCAAATTTTCCGAAACTAACGCAATCGATATACGACATAGTATGTGTGCTCCCGGGCTTATAGGTGGTATATACCTATAGTATCATCATATACCTACATCTATATAGGTATTCACATATAAAATCGGATGAGATGAAAAGACTGTATAACAACACAACGTCTACTTTTCTTTCCATACATTTGTACAGAAAACATATCCAAGAAGTATAGCTATGCCTAAGAAGATGCCGCGCTTCATTATACATTATACATTATAGTACAGTGTTGCATAGTAATAATATGTAGTGGGCATTTAATTTTACGATAACGCTGCACTATTTAGTATTAACGAATAAAGGTCAGGCTGGGTCAGGCTTGACCAAACACAGGCGTTATATAACTCATTATAGTATATGCGTATAGTAGTAGTACAGAGTGATAAGCAGGTCTAGTCAGAAAAAAGAGATAATTTACCTGCACGCATGAATTTATAGTGATTTTTCATTCATACCATAAATACAGTATCATATGCAATACAATCATGATAATAATCGCGCATTTTAATAGTAATCATAATAATACAAGGTATAATTAGTTGAGTTACATTTGAAGAAATGATATTAACGTTATTGAATTGAGTGATTATGGAAAAAAATTGTTATTAAACACCCTCTTCTACGACTATATCCCAATGGAGGTATAATATAGTAATTTTCTGTATAATTGTAGTTATAGGGTGCCTCTACGCATTTATATGAAAGAACGGATGATTGAGGGTATCGAAGTGTATACTATGTAGGAGCAAACCGTTCAACCTTAAAATAAATTTCAGATATCGTGTATTCTCCCCGAAAATATGTATAATGGGCAGCAACGAAGATAACAAAATTGTTCATAATTGAGATAATTCAAACGGTATAAAAGGCTTGCGGAAAGATTTTTAGAATGTAAACAAAACAAAAGAGAACAAAAACGACAAATCTTGTTGCAATCAAGGCTTATGTACATTTCGATGAGAGACGTAGGTATGTGTACTATGCATGCGCGCTGCGTGTTGCCTATACGCACTTTTGCGTAGGGCAGGTCGTGTATATCGACGTCATAACAAAACAGAGCTACGTATACGCAGGACGCACGGTCTGCGCACGGGGATGCTGCGACAGTAGGAAGAAAAATCCGGGGGGAAAGAGGGATAAGTGGGGGACGGGGGTACCGGGAGTATTTTTAGGTTTTTTTCCATCTCTAACGCGTTGAATTTCTTTCAAATTCATAACAGATATCGCATACTATCTATAACATTGTGTATACTACTGCTAGCGAAAAATCGAAAAACAAAGTGAAAGTAGATAATCCTATTTGTAATGTGATTGAAAATATTTCATTTATATTACGTTTCGCGTTTTCCTCCCATACCAAGTCGGTGAGATATTACGGGGTGAATCAGATAGATAGATATATAACTGATGCAATATGAAATTAACTTGGATTTGAATTCATTTGTGTTTGCGTTTTCGGATTGTCTGAGCGTGTCCTCATTTCTTATTATTATATTCGTCTGTGTCTATTGGTTCGTTTGTTTTTCATTCCTTGGTTTTAACACTGAGTCAATGAATTGTCACATTTTCACATCCATTTTCAACCACCCAAAACAAGACCATGCGTTGTTATTATTATTCTAATTACATTCACTATAAAATTGATGGTTAAATGCTTATGCTTGGAATCTAGATAAGAGTACGCGAGGTGAAACAATAATGGAATTACAAAACGTGCCATTGATCGATAATTATTTGTACGTAATGTCAAAAACGCAATGTTTACGATCACAGTACAGTATACAACAAGAATTCAATTCATCAGGTACTATAAAATGGGGAAGAAATTATAACACAGATCTATAGCAACTTTGAGTAATCCGAAAGCTAGATAATACGCAGCGTTGTGTTTGTTGCCGTTTTCGGGAATTTCTTCAATGATAATGAGATCATCAACAACAAGAACAACAAAAATAATAATAGAATGAGAGAAACTTGATCGAAACTGACAAGTGTCGTAAAGTGAACAAAGTATATAAATTAAAATGATTATTATTCATTTATTGTACTTACAAAATATTATTTTCATAACAGTTCGACTCAGACTTGATGATGGCTATAGTAACCGGCGATTGATAGTGTAAGGCAGTGGCAGCTTTTGAAATTGAAAAAAACTTTTCACCGCGTCAAATGAAGGAAAAAGCCGTCGTTGCCACAGAACGAAATAAGAATCAGGAAGAAGGATCACGAATGAACAACTAACGGAATGAAAAGATCACTAAACGCTTATGTTATGTATTAAAACTTGATAAAGTGAATAGAACAAAACAAAAAAAGAAACTCTTTCTAGGTCTGTGAAATATATCTGTACCATAGATGATACCGGCTTTTTTCGCGTAAACCTCGCAGCAACGTGCCTAAAACATTGTTTACTATCTCTCACTCTCTTTATCTTTCCGCTACGCGAGTGACTATAATAGAGTAGAATTCTTGAATATACTATTATAACTAACGAAAACATATAGCTAACGAAAACAATCAGTCTAACCAAACTATAGAGTAAAGATTTCAATTTTTAAAATCCGTTCTTCACTTTAATACCGTAAATCCAATTCGAATATACAAACGTAAATAAATATAATTACGTTCAGGTATGCTAATTTGTTCGTTTTTTTTTTGTTTTGTTTGCTTTTTCGTTTCTTTTATATATTACCTTGTCTTGAAGTCCTTTAGAATTTCGAAACTAATATCTCTTCCTCGTATTAGGTATCAGGGTATGTGTTACAATGTTTTGACGCACAATCTCGATCTTTCCTCGATCACAACACCGCTCGACGAATGCTTTGTCCGTACTGATGCTGAGGCGCGCTACTTGGCGCGCCCAGCCTCCCACTCTGAGTCACTTTCGCTCTTCCCCCTCACGTTGCTCTACTACTACGAAAAAGCCCCACTCACATCACCTACCCCATATATGTAGCTTGTCATGGCTGAAATTTTCCCTGCGTTCCCCCTCGAAACCACCGCCACCACGCCCTTCTACTACCCCGAGAAACATGCAGCACACTGCGTAGAAGATTTCGCCTTTTCCATAGCGCGGCATGGGCACGCCGAAATCGTCCGTCCTTACGATTTTACCCACCCTACAGAATCAGCAGCCTTGATGGCTGCACGTAAACATATACTCTGACAAGATTTTGAGGTGTCGTTGTCGCTCCGCGTTTCTAGCCGCGTGAGCCTGGGGGTATAATCCGTCAGTAGTAGACAGAACATAGAAGGTTGGCGGAGGCGAAGGTGGGGGCGGAAGAGGCCGGGAAGGCGGCGGTGGTGGATTAGAAATAGGGAAAATTGACGTAGGTCAGTTTGGAATAAGAGGGAGGGGAAGAACTTGAGAGATGCCTAAGAAGTGCGCAATTCTCGCAATCTCGACTTATCTTGCGCGCATTATACTATTCCATGCAGTATTATAGTTTCTCTTAACCATATATGTATACACAAACGCGGAACGCCAACGCGTTCGTAGTACTCATCTAATGTACGATGTGGATCATTCCTGCCCCCCCCCCCCCCCCCTCCCCCCCTTCTTTCTTCAGATTCTATTTCAAGATTTTCATACAAAATATTTATAGATGCACTAACGATGCATAAAAAAAAGCAACTGCAACAGACAATAGGCGGCCGAGCCTGTATTATCCCTGTGTTATCCATGTAGGCAGATATAAATCTTTCTAAGCAAACTCGGCTCGAGTAAATTGAAAAAGAACGATAAACATCCAGACAATTGATGAAATTAAATGAACCAAACAGAAAAAAAATGTCATACCCATTCGTAATATGTGTATAAATTATTGATGTATATATATACATTAATCAAATCACAAGCTCTCAAATCCCTAGACTCATAATCATATATTTTTTGATAAGATTTGGCTCGCTTACCATATCCTCGTTAGATCTATTAAAATTCGTCATCATGCACGGACGACGAGTCAAGAGGGAGAGAGCGAGTGTGTGTGTGTGTGTGTGTGTGTGTGTGTGTGTGTGTGTGTGTTCTATGATGTATGCATAAGTATAAAATGTATAAAACTATACTATTGCTCTATATCAAGGTATATCTGTACACGTATTATAAAGTAAACCTCATTATCTACCGCGACGTTGCCTTTTCCTTCAGCCTTAGGCGCGGTGCACATAAGAATAAAGGACCATGAAACGAAGAGAAGACGGCCGGAGAAAAGAGAAGAAGGAAAAACAAGATCGCAGAGAAGAAAAGAATTCCTATACCAGAACTCTGACGTGGTGATTATCTATATACTGCATATACATAGATATGTAAAAATGTTGGGTAATTCTTTGACTGCTTCACGCAGGCGAGGAGAGGGAGTAGAAATAAATAACAAATAATACATTGTACATATAGCACTGCACAGAGAGACTGTACGATATAAATGTATACACAATTTCGTCAAGGGTGGTGCCGGCTGGTCTTCAAAGTATATACATATTTGAAGGGTAAATGCGTAGGTGGATGATGTACCCATATATATGTATATAATACCTAGGCTGGATAACAGTACAGGGCGATGGTAGTGATGGTGGTCGTGGTTGGTCCCGAGCCTACTGTATGGATTATTTGATTGAAAGAGGCGTCACGCGAGCGCTTTAGTGCTGCAAAGGACAGAGAGAGAGAGA
Source organism: Phymatocera aterrima (assembly GCA_963170745.1). Classification (NCBI taxonomy): domain Eukaryota; kingdom Metazoa; phylum Arthropoda; class Insecta; order Hymenoptera; family Tenthredinidae; genus Phymatocera; species Phymatocera aterrima. Next base: position 9,599,261 of record OY720663.1, read on the forward strand.
GAGAGAGAGAGAGAGAGAGAGAGAGAGAGAGAGAGAGAGAGAGAGAGAGAGAGAGAGAGAGAGAGAGAGAAGAGAGAGAGAGAGAGACAAGTTAATGCATAGATAGATATTTATTAGCTCCAGTAGCTACATTTGAAGTTGCACTACCATCGGTAGTAATACATAAGTTTTACATAAATAACTCTCCTTTTAATCCTATCTTACCCTACAAAATATTGCCCTCCCTGCTATCACTCTCTGCTTTCTATATGCGGTACTAGCAGTTTCTTAAAATCTATCAATTTCTTTTGGTTTCTTATTTCCTTTGGTAGTTTGTTAAACATTTTAAACCCATCATGGAGTAACATTTTTTGCTCTTTGCTAGTATTACACTTGCTTATAAAGATCTCACCCCTTTGTCTGGTTTGTATTGACCCTTCGTGCCGTATTAAATCAATCATGTTTGCTAAGTAATTTGGGCACAGCCCATTGACCATCTTATACACTAGTATACAAACATTATATTCTAATCGTTCATTTATAGGCATAAAATGTAACGCCTCCGGCATATCCTTTATTCTAGTTCTCTTATCACACCGCAGTATGATTCTCATACCTTGATTTTGTAATTTTTGCAAGTATTTCAAGTTGGTCACACCTACCCGTAGTAGGATAGTCATACAATATTCAAATAGCGGCGCAATCAGAGGTAGGGGGGGGGGGGGTGGGGGGGGGGGTGACGGTGCGTGGCTCAGTGAGAGTGCCGGGGCGGGGGAGAGACGGGACGCTAGAAACGTAAACACGAAAGGGATGCTGCGGCGCCCGATTCTCTCCTGCGACTCTTTGCCCCGCCGCCGCGGAACGCCGCCGCGCGGGCGAAGTACGCTATGCGGTTACGCAAGGCGCTTGCGCGCAAAAACCATGAATGGAACGCGCTCATCAACGTGTACAATACTACAATGCGAGTATGCCTGTATACCTATATTCTGTTGGAGAACGTCGTTGGATTACGCTCGAAGGTTGCAGGCGGGAGGAGGAAACCTGATGACGCGAGACCACCGGCTTATCGACAACGGCGCCATGTTTGTTACAAATGAAAAACTCACCCCGAGGATATGAAGAGTGCGGGGACGTTGAACAATTTTCAAAGTATTCATTAGAAATGCATATTTATGCGATAGATTATCATTTGCAGAATCCGAATTTTTGCACCTAATTGCAATAAATATGTGAAATAAGAATTGCACGATTCATTCGTTCGAATCATATTGAAATATAAACATCTTCATGAAGTATTGCAGCTTATTACCATTCTAATAATATGATATTATTGCATTTGGCTCTTGCTGATCTCTGGTATATGAAATTGAGCAAAACATGGCGGTACGCAACCGGTAAAATTTTCACCCCACTCTATCCGAAGTGAATATCATCAATTTGATTTGAAACTTTGCTGCGGTGGTACTATCGTACTATTCGATTTCTTTCTACAGGTACAGGATTACAGGTATGCTATAGTCATGACCCAGCTAACGCGTCGTGGAGAATTTCATCCACCTAGAGTGGGTTTCCTTTTGTTTTTAATACATTCATTCGTACTAGATATATACGTTTTTCTCTTCTGATACGAAACAATATCGACGAAAATTTATTCTGAAACAATACAACACAAGTTGAAACAAAAAACAACGAAAAAAAAAAGAAAGAACAAAAAATTATTGTGACAATATTGCGTACGCCGAAGACAGGGAGATTAAATTATTGCACGGATCACAGAATATATATCCCAGTGTCTAGAGTTAAGTCAAACACGGGATTCCCCGTGAGGTCTCAATCCTATCGATACAGAAGCTGAGGGCGTCTCTGAATTCGAAACATACCGTATAACTATTTATTAGGCACTGTGTTCTCATCGCGCATCGTCACACAGGGTACATATAGCTAGGTAAGTTGATATTTCATACGATCAATACCCGTTATTCTTTACATTATACTATGATCTCTCCATTTATTTCAACCCCGCGGTTCCCATCAAACCTTCAGCTTCAAAAGGGTGTGTACAAAGAAAAAATGCACGTAAGGAAAATTAAAAACTGACTTTTCATTTTTTATTTTAATTTTATGTATCCCATATTCACTCCCCCTAATTGTTCATATAGTATCAACAAATAATACATATACCTTACCACACCGTGGAAAAATATCCGAGACGTATAGATATAGAAATGAAAATTAGCAAGAGTGTAGCTCATGAATGGGCGCCTGCCGCGCCAGAGTGAGAAAATCGCGAGCGCGGGGGCGGCGTCGCGACGCTTTAACGATCGTGCGTCGCGGGTTTAAGGAGGGGAGATAGAAGGGCGAATATAACGGGGGCGGCGGCGCAGAATGGGAGTGGAGTGGGGGGAGAGCCAGACGTCGATGAACGGAGCTCTGTAGCGTCGCGTGGGCGACGTTCAAGGTCACCCCCGGAGCTCGAACAACGTAGTACGACGCCTCCGTCGCGACACCCCTATACATACATGTATATATATATATAGGTATATGTATGCAAGGGGAGAATTGGTGGGGGTGTCTATATAGCAAACGACGCAGAGGTGACCTTAAGGTTCCAACAACCCAGCCAGAGTTCAATGTATAGACCGAAAACGGTTATTTCTACCTCCAGTACCTTATTATATACCTACTCCTTGTACTCTTTACGCTTATATACCTAAAAAGCTGGATAATTCTCCTTATTACTTGTACCGTACTATCTTTAATAACAAAAAATTGCGAACAGACGATGGATCCGAGTGGTCTGATTGTGAGCTTAAGCTTGGGCTTGGGTGAAAGTACGGCTGAAAAATACAATGTAAAAAGAGAATAATCTATGCAATGTACATATTATTGAATTATTCTGGCTGGGTACATAGCTATGGTACGTACTATTCGGTTGGTATGGATTAAACAGATTGTCTCACGTCCTCCAAAAGTTCAAAGTCAAAACACATTACAACGAAGGATGAGGAGAAGGAGCAGGAGCATCCTTGTCAGGCTCAAGTTTTAAACGTCGAAAATCGCTGATGTATTTACATACCTACAATCTCTCAGAGACGCGCAGGTGATCGAGATTTATACAAAGTGTTGTAAGTTCGAGTTTTTCCAAAAATTACATACGACGAACATAAATATATAGGCCTTTTCTTTCTACGTTGAAAGAATAGTTTTTCGCTCTTTCTTGTGATTTTGAGAATGATTCACTTACATTGCTTTATTTCTCACGAGTTGATGTGAGATTGAAATATTGAAAGCGAGATTGAAAAGGAAGATAACATCAAATCAACGACCCCACGAGGAGAATAATTTTGAAAAAGACTTCAAGGTTGCACGAACGGTGTTTTGGCCTTGTATTATTTCGTTTATTTTCAAATTTCGTTGCTGTGCTATCTACCTCCAAATGTAAAGCGCATATACCTATCATACGTATAACAGATTATACAAATTTTTTTTTCGTCCCTAATATCTTTGGAGAAAAATCAAAGTATATTTTGTAAACTGATGCAGCGTAGCGTGGGAGTTTACAGATCGCGCGTTATATTGTATTACAGGTATAACAGGTACTCGGTATATATACTATATGCCCTGAATGAGGGTCTCTAATTTTTAGATCCGTTCATATAATATGTCCGTAGAATAGAATGTCGAGAACTGGGACGCATCTGTTCATAAAATCGATATCCCGCATTGATTCCATTCATCGACGGTAAAAATGTGCATTCAAAAAACTCACGAACCTCAATTCTTATACATATACCAGTCGATCTTTATATCTTCTCTATATATATACTCTATTGTAACCTGCGACATCCGGATCTTTCTATCTTATAATGTCTACGTGTAAGTCTATAGGTGGTAGGTAAAGTATAAAACCGATACAACCTGCATCCACGATCCTGCATTTGATTTTGTTGTTTCGCGTTTCGAAGCCCGTAATAAGATCTACCTGTGTATACCTACTAACATCAGTAAGCGATTCAATATTCATTTTCCCAATTTCGTTATAGTTGTAGTCGATTTACAGATGATTCATAATTCAATCAAATAGCTATCGATATACGAGCGTGTGATGAGGATTGTAATTGGAATTCATTCATCCCGAGACCCGCCACCGTTTTCAATTCTCAAAATTGAGAAAAAAAAGGAAAAGGAAAAATGAAAATGAAAATGATAAAAGGTTACATAGAATGATTCTCGGTCTCCCAGTATACTGTATGGGGAACACATTCCAACGAACAATTCAGTAAATCTAGCGTAAAACTCTTTCAGGTATGCATGTATGTATATCCCTACCAGCTGCCTATATTCCATTCGAAAATCTTAAAGCATTGAGTTTTCGAGCCATATGTGAATAGTAAATAAAGTCGCAAAAATTTTGGCAGAGAATAAAAAGATCGAGTTGTTCTGTGAATTTAGGTTTAGGATGTATTAGTACGAGCTTACTCCCATGGACTACGCAAAATACATAAATACCTGCCAATATCTCGGAATAGGTACATATCTTTGTATCCAGATTTTGTTTTTTACAAAATTTTCTACGGTATACCTATAGGTATAAGATCTTATAATAATGAAAAGCGTAAACAGAGATTGCAGAGTTTGAAGCCTCAAGTGACTACTCGTTGTATTTATATATACTTATTATACCTGCTGCAGCATGCAGCGACGCAGCAGCCGCACTATATGCTTCGTCATTGTTAGGTCTAGAGAAACACAGGTGAAGCTTACCGCACTGTGTTCACGCCTTCGTATAGTTACTACAAATCCGCGCAGGTGAAGACTGCAAAGATGCACATGAGAATATACTGAGGCTCTTTGTGAAAATAGAGAAACTCGCGCGTTACCGACAAGCACTGATAAGATAAAAACCAAACCTAAGTATAGTGTATAAGTAGGTTTTCGCTTTTCCTTCAGAGAAGCGAAGTTTTGTATTCAAAGATATTATGTGTTAAAAATAATTAACGAAACGTGTTAAGTTATATGTTTCCAACTGTGTGTTCTCTTCCTCCCCCGCGGTTATCAGAGTTCCTATAGATCGTAATTGTCCTGAATTTAATCCTATACAGCAGCTCGTCACAACATATTTCAAAATGTATCCAACGAACGTTATGTATTGTACATACATCTAAGTAGATATATGATTAGGTAAATAATCATTGGTAACGATTTCGGTGACTCAAATTATTATCATAATTTTGATTTTTTTCGTGTTTTTTCGCTCTTTTATCTCACGCTAAGATCGTAGGACACCAGCAATATCAGTAAGAAGAATAAAACCCGCGACCTTTGTCCTCGGGGAAGAGTTTTTTGCAACGTCTAGTCTCCACGTTTATAGATAAATACTATATTATATGTATATATTTTGATATACCTATTAAGGTAGAAGCTTTGTAAACAAAACAAATAAGAAAACAAATTGTGGAATTTTTGTTTCTCCTTCTATTTCTGATTTATTACTGATTTCGCTATTTTACCAATTCTAAACAAATGAATAATAATTATAAATTCGCGTGTAGTAAAGAAAAAATATTCTTTCGGTGATATCAACAATCCATACTCTGCCACACAAATCTTATTATACCTACACTATCGTATGTCGCAAGTTCTCTTTTCTTGAAAGCTTTTGTATATCGTCGTGCGGGACGGGAAGTGTAATTTGAGCGCAACACGCTTTTTACCACACCGCCGTATATGCAGCATACTATACGTAGATTAGACGCCTATAGGCAGAACAAGGCAGAGGTATACTAAATGTGACACATACAAATGGGCTACGGTCACTCCTACTGTCTCATGGTGTGCCTCACGCCCTTAAAAACTTTCAGTTTCTATCTCTCCCTTCCGCCCTCACCTACTCCCGCGTCTACTTTCAGACCTTGCTCAGTGATTTACAACCCCTGCAGGCCTGGGCACGTCGGCTAGGCTTGGGCCTCAAAGCCGTGGTATGTGCTCTACGGGCTGCCTAGGCGCCTAAACGGACTTGGCTTCCCTCCCCCCCGCGCCACGGCCTTACTTCTCAGCCCTCAACTATGGATATGTGTTATTTAAACTACCGCTTATAAACTTGAGAGTATAGAGTAGTAAATAAACATGTATTCGATGAATACTCGCATTCTTTTTTCTTTCATCTTCCTTCATTCGGGTATTTTTTTCAACGCCGATTATCCATTAATTGTGGACCAGCCGATTTGAGGAGGGTAAACAAAAAAAGAAATGAAACTATTCGATTGGAATCATGATTCACTGATTGATGAAACAAAAGCATGCTTAAATGTTTACCGAAGAAGTTCCAAATTGCGAATATTGAAAATAACGCTTTCTATGTTATGAGGTGTAGAAACGAAAGTTTGAAGCACAACTATTCGGGAAATATGAAATTAACTGTCTGAAGCTTGGTTGTAATAATACATTATGAAATTAGGGACCTAGCCAACGCGTACCTAGACAATATTTGCGGTTTATTACCATTTGTTAAATCTCGTCAGTGAAAATATCTTAGATTTGTTATCATATTATTATTGATTAATGAAGGTATGTACGTTACTACGTTACAACAGATTTCGAGAAATGTTGAATTGATGTATAGTATTGATATATTGTATGTATGCATACCTATAGACATGGAATATAAATCTCGTCGACGTCCGGTAAATAGAATAGTTGATGAGGTTTCAAATGGTATGTACAAGAGGGCAATAAAGTATACATTTGCGGTTACAACCAGCTCTCAATAGAACCACCTTTCACTCTGAGCCAATTACTGGTATACCTAGGAAATATAATAAATGGTATCCAAGAAATGATCATATTGCATTGATTTTTGTCTATATTTTTTTCATTTTTGTGTCATCTCTTCCTCACTCTTCGTCAGAAAAACATAAAATTTATACATATATCTACTATGTACCTGTATAACATAAATAAATAAATAGCTCGAAGATAGAATGGGAGAAGATTCTCTCAACCCCACCTTCCGCCATAATCTATATCGTCTGCCTGCACTGCAGCGGCAATCTAGCCGTCCTGTGTGGATACACCTAAGCATTACTAGTATGTATATGTACCTTTAGGTACGTAGGATATACATACAAAATACGAATCTAACTATACTACCACCCCCACATTTATTTGGCATTTCTATTATAGCGTCAGGCTAGTGCTACATAGACCCGTTCTTCATTATCTTTGGCTTGTCTGTCCCGCTGTGTGATTCTCTGTCTATCCGTTCGTTCGTTCGTGCGGAGGTTACGACGTAACGCGCGTCTAACAAATTTCTATCGGAGAATTGGGGATTCGCCAAGAAAATTCACCAGCTCTATGAAGGAGTATGGACTTTTCTGAGCGTGCGCATCCCGGCATATTATTATGTGTCGCATGCATTGCTCTACAACTCTAACAATAATATAAACCTCACGTCAAATGATATAGCGAATAAGATGCATTTATTCGTGGAACTAATACCTATATAGCTATGTACGGATATAAGTACGCGTAGGTAGATATACCATAAGATGATTTATCATTTGGGGATGAGTAGGTGCTACACGGCAGTAGTAAATACATAAAAGTACCTAAGCATGTATATACGACGACAAACTGTAGGTATTGCTGTATTGCCCAACTGCCGAACGCAGCATCCCTTTGCAGGTATGTATTTGTACGTGCGAAACAGTAGGCTGGTGATATTAACTGATTTTTCCAGGAAGGCCTACGACTGTTGAGAGTCCCTTAAAAAACCCATCCCCATCCCCATCCCCGTCCCATCCCATCCCATCCCATCCCATCCCATCCCATCCTATCCTATACTATACTATACTATACTATACTATACTATGCCATGCCATACCGTACCTATTTCGCCTTTCCTTCAACAGGATCTCATCTGACAAAGAATTTTTCACAGCAAAAATACCAGAGACAGCAAAGCTCAACCTTAAATGCATAATAAAATATGTACTACCTAACCTTGCTTTGCTTTTGGCTTGCCTCCTTACAGTTTCATTCTTATTTCCAGAATATAGGGGAACATTTATTAAAGTACAAAAAAATATATTGGTGGCGCATATCTTTCAGACGTAGTTATGTTTCCGCCGTAAAATGAAATGACGAAAAAAATAGAATCACAATAATAAAACCAAATATACCTACTGTAAGAATAGAAAAAAGGATGCTGCGAGTTTCCGAACAATCATTCTGAATCACGGTTGGTGTAAAAGAATCACCTCCTCCCAGAGCTGTTTCTTTTATCTTATTTTTTTTGTTTTTTCTTTTCGTGAAAAGAAGAGAAATTTCAGGCTCTGAAACCCAAAATCTTCAGGTAGTTACCGACAACTTGGCTACGTCAATACGCCGAAATACTGAATGCGTTTGAATAACGTTGAAACGACGCGGCGAGTTACATAAATTTCCGTGTGTTTATCCGTTAATTTCTCCATTCGACATTTATCTTCATCTCGATTGGAATACATTCATCGAATATTAGGGATCTGAAATATCCGGCACGAGCATAATATAGAAAAGAGAGAGGAATAATAATAAATTGAAATACTAAAGACCATGTAATTTCGTGGAAATCATGGAGCAGCAACGTATCATTATGTACATTTTTTCTTGCTTGTCTTTTCTTTGTGGATCAATTTGAGGGCAAAGAAAAGACAAAGAAGATGAGATGGGTGATGAAAATCTAATTCTCGTAAATACATAATTATATAGCCTGTGAGATGATGTAGCGTAATATTATGAACTAATATAATTAACGAGATAGGCAACTGAAATCTGAATGGTCATAATTATTATAAGTATTGGTGATTTACTATGAAAGTAGGAAAAGGAATATTATGAAATTAAATGGTTGAGAATATGAATAATTTATGATAAAAAAAAAAAGAAGCATAAAGTTGCATAAAAAAGTATTTTCAAATTTTTATTATTACAAACAATGATAAGAAATCATATTTGACCAAGTATATTATAATTACAGTTCAAAAATAAAACCAATGATTATGCAAGATTGGAATAGTAACGATAATTATACGTAAACAATCCACTGAATTAAATTGAAAAAGCAACCGGATAAACCTAAAGAATAATATTCGATGTATATAGCAGTAATCTTGAGTAGTTTTCACGATAAAAAATAACGAAAAAAGAAAATACGAAACGACTCAAAATAAAAAAAGAAACTCCACAGTTCCGCTTTACCAGCGTTACTTATGTTGATACTTATTTTATTCTTATGTTTATATTTGTGTTTTATTTTTTTTCGTTCTCATTAAAATTGATTTTGATAAGCTACCCCTCTGTTTCAACACTATTCGAAAAAGACACAAAGGAGAACATTTCTATAATCCCTTCTTCATACTGAACTAATTATTTTTTTTTCAATTCATGACTTGCAAATACTCTTTTCTTATTCTTCACGTTTTTATTCTAATCAATAGAATCAAGACTTTAAAAATGATGCATACAGACGTATATTCTCTCATCCAAATATGTGAAATTATAATCTGGGAGAATTTGGATAGAAAATATGATTTCATATCAAACTTTTCAACAGACGCGAATGGTATTTTTACCAATAACAACGACAAAATCATCGTCTTGTAGCTCCTTGAGAGAATCTTCAAACATCTCGCGTGTTACCAGCTGAAATAATAATTTATATCCAATTTTTTTAATTTAAAAATACCAGGAATTAAACCGCTTTTTGTTTTGTCTTTCATTCTTCAAATCTGAGCTTTTAATTCAATCAATTCATTTTAATTTTCGTTATTTTCTTCTCGTTTTATATACTTTCCACTGTATCTGAATTTTATTCCACTATTATATTCTCCGTCGAACGTAAATTTGGTAAATCTTCATAATCATTAATCAACATTGGAAGAAAGTGAGAAGACAGTAGATGAGAGAGAAATTGTTAAAAAAAAAATGAATTTAAAAACGAAATAAAAAGTCGTGTTCGATCAATGTCTGGCGTAGATATATCCTACGACTTTGGGATCAGCAGAATATGAGAACCATTATTTAAAGAAAAAAATAAGCAGGGTCAAATAAGACAAAAAAGATTCACTCACAATTTGAGAAGTTTCCTTAGTCTCGGTGAAGATTTTCTGATAATTTAGAGTTGGTACTTTGCCCTTGGATTCAATCAGACTTCTTATAGCCTGGGTCAACTCCATTTTTCGCTTTCTTGCCGCTGCTGACAATCCTGTAGTCAAAATTCCAACATCTATTTTTCCACTGAGAGGATCCATTGCCGATTGCTTCAATGCCTCACGATGTAATCTGAGGAAATAACAAGTTGCAAGAAATCAATGAAAACAATTAATTAGTATTAATCAAGTCCAGAAATTAGCAAAAAGTATTGATTATTTGATCTTTTTATCCATTATTTCGAGAAAATTCGAATTCTCTGAATACAAAACTGAAAATAGTACACATACATAAATAAAAAAAAAAGCCAGAATACACTTTAAGAAAAATTAACGGAAATTTTGTTATCCTGAAAATATATAAATTAAATTTTACCTCCATGCCTCTTCGACATCTTCAACAACGACAGTGTTACTAAATCTGAGTTTAGCATGAGCTTCTGCTAATCTAATCAGAGATTCAAGCTGCCTTGGATAGGCACTGATCTGTCCTTTGCCGCTGCCAACTTTTCTCATATCAACATAGGCCTGGACCAATCTTTGCTGAGCTTCCTCGCTGAGAACCGGATGTACATGTTCTTTAGCGTAAGCTATGTAATCTCGAAGGATGCTCATGTCTATTAAATCATCTTCATTCTCCGGCTGAGATTTGTAATACAAAGATACTAAATGGCGTGCTAGACGACGATCGAATAATTCGTTTTGAGGATCGAGAATCAAAAATATTAAATCAAATCTTGACATCAGAGTATGTGGTAGCATAACGTTCTCTACTACCTGAAACAGTGAAATCAAAATATGAATAGAATAATTAATTCTTTTGATGTGAATAAAAATAGAAACAAAAAAGAAGAATGGATTAGTTACAGTTTTGTTTTTATTCCATTGCGATTCACAGGGATTAGCAGCAGCCAAGATGCTAGTTCTAGCATTAAGCTGGCAGATAATTCCAGCTTTTGCAATGCTCAAAGTTTGCTGTTCCATTACTTCATGTAATACAGAGCGAGTAGCGTCGTTCATTTTATCAAATTCATCGATACAACATATCCCGTTATCCGCTAAAACCAAGGCTCCTGTTTGTAGAACGAGCTGACGAGTTTCAGGATCTTTTGTAACAAAAGCAGTCAATCCAACGGCGCTAGAACCTTTAATAATAAAAAAAAGAGACGAATAAGTTCAAAAAAACAAAATTCATGAACATTAAAATAATGGAAAAGAGTTATTTCAAACTCGGAACACACCTTTGCCGCTGGTGTACTGAGACCTCGGTACTAAATTATAGATGTATTGAAGAAGTTGAGATTTGCTTGTGCCAGGATCACCGCATAGCAAAATATTAAGTTCCGCACGAAAATGGCTCCGGCCTGATGATGTATGGGTCTTTTTAGTACCCCCAAAAAGCTGAAGTAGTATTCCCTTCTTTATATCGTCATTCTCGTAGATACTAGGCGCTATGTTACGAGCTAGGCGCTCGTAAACATCTTTTTTTTGCGATAATAACTGCAATAGTTCAACTCTTTCAGGTGGGAAGGCATGGTCTTTACCATCCTCTTGCTCATAAAGCCTGAAAGAATAAATAAATGTATCAAGACTTGTAAATAAAAAAAGAAAGGCATATAAACAAATAGAAACCTTTTAGAATCTTGCTTCCTGAAATGAACGACGTCGATATGAGTTTTATAAACAGCTCTGACGTTGCTTTGTCTGAAACTAACTTGTAGCGGAAGAGCACGATATATTCCGGTAACAGCAACTCTGTCCCCAGGTTGAACAGCGTCGACAAGATCATTGTGAGCAAATAATGCAACAGTATGAGGGGTCTGACCAGCTGGCATTTCATCAGGGGATTCTTGAAGCTTGACCATTTGTTTGTCGGAAAACTGACTTCGGTTATGAATGAGGTTAAAGCAATGGTTGCTCTTGCAATGAGTGCATTGAGTCGGCTCGGCTATTCTGCCTCTATCAATTTCAACCAAAGTAGTAAAGGAGCAAGAGATACATTTGAAAAAAGCTTCTCGCATTTCTGGTATCACGTCTGAGGTTCTTATCACCATTCCAGATATTGTGATAAGTTGATCGATATTTTCCGGGTTTAAACTACGCATGTTTCTAGTTTTGGCTGCATTGAACGGTCTCACTTGTATTTGATGGTCCAAAACTGCGGCAGGATATTTTTCGAAGAACATTTCATTAGCCGCCATGTCTAAAGTTGGAATTACTTCTTGAGGATAACATACTAATTGTCTGTATAATTGACCATCGAAACTTTCTAAATGAGCGCAATTTATATTCAAGTAAGGTTCTTCTAGGGTATGAATTTCGTCTAGTTTTTGGAGGTACAACGGCTCCGTAAGATTCATATTTTCAGGTAATTCATCATTCTCAGCTTCGGGATCAATGAAACGTTTTACAAAGCGTTTAAACTGATCTTTACATCTGTTTACGACTACATTTGTACCCCAAATAACAAGCTGCGGACCTGCGTTTTCACTTTCTGAAGAACCAGGTTCTTCTGGGATCTGAAAAAATTATATTCAATGAAAATAACTTCAACTCACAGAAATAAAATTCAATACTGTGTGATGAACGTGAAATATAATATGCATTGTATCCTCAATTTTAGATATTTTGAAATCAGTATTACCGGCTCGCCTACGTTGACCTGTCTAATACGCTTGTCGGTTCTGATGTCCGGTCTTTGTCTAATCGGAGTTCCTCTAACTCCGCTTCTAGGTGTTCGTATTGATCCCAGAGAACTTGGCGTCCCGTAATATAAAGGCGAGGATAAATCTATCTCGCTCATTCCTACTGCCAAAGGACTCGTTACTTGAACACCTTGAGTAGGTGATGAGGCAGGTCCGGAAGACGGACCTTCTGAAGATGGCGCTATTGTATCTCTCGTACCACGTGTACCCCATCGTAAAGGAGTCTCGACGGTTGGATTATTTCTCGTATTGTCCGGGGTCTGACCTTGAAAAAGGAAAATTGATTTCATTTTACTGATTGGGGAATTGAGAATTTGTAATCATAGAATAATTCAAATTTCATTAAGAGACAAAAACAAATTTCAATGATAGTTGCATAAAATATCCGTAAATTTTCTCATGGGTGAAAAAGAGATAAAATAAAAATAAATAAAATTAATTTGTCCAAATAGGATTGAAAAGTTGGTTCTCTTCTCTGCTTTTTGTTGTTACTTGTAATTAATAATAAGATCTCTTAAGTCCAAAGCAAAAATCACACACCAAGAATAAAATTCTGTAGTACTACCAACATAATTTCGGAGTAAATAATAGAATGATTATTTATGTTTCATGCAAAATTGAGTGCTTAAAAAAACTTGGTAATTATATACTTATATATTGTTAATATAATAGATTGATAAACAGATATTAACTTACCTCGTTTATTTGGTGTGCCGTTTTTGCTTGGGGTTCCATTTTTGTTTGGCGTGCTTGTTGGTGTCGGAGTTTTTCGCCGACGTCTAGGAGTTCCACTTGTTGAATTTCCATCGTTGTCTTGTCTGGACGGAGTCCGAGGTCTTTTCATAGGACTCGACATAATATTATTATTGATATAGATACACCAACTTCAATTATCAAAGCCAAATTATTCTTCAGGTTGAACGAAACGGATAATTGTTTTAACTCATAACTCATGAATAGGGAGGGCGATGTTAACCGAATAATCGAACGTGTCGATATTACTTTTTTCTTAAGAATCGATTATTTTCGGGCGATGGTTCTTTTAAACCCCGAATAATCGAGGCGTCGGGTCAGGGTTGAATTTGAGCCAACGAATGACGAGAATTGACAAGAAATTATTGTCTCCCTCGCTAATCTTAATTCTCATTGGTTCAAATCCAACCCCAACCCGACTCTGAGCCTACGATGGAATCGTAGTCATTAAATATGATTTCCAGCACCAGCCTACCGAGCAATTCGAGACCAAAGTCACACCAGAACGGCCGTTCTGCCAATTTCTTTCAATTTTCCAACTAAATTTGTATATACAATATTGAATAACGTGAACTGTAAATAGCCTGATTTTGTCAAAGTTCCGATTTTTTTTTCAACCAACGATTTTGAATAGCGATACTCTTTAAACATCGATTGTTTTAAAATCGATTTTCATTTGATCATCGCCTATCTCTACCTGTCTCTACTCTCGGATTCTTTGGCGGTAAAAGACAGATGTCGCTATACTGGTTTTTTTTTCTCATAAAATGCGCGGGAAAACGAAAAACGCGTGATGCGATATCGGCACATAACTCGATTATCGCTGACCCACGGATGACGGACTTATAGACGGCGTCTTCCCTTGCGGGGGTGAAACAAAAGACGAAAGGGGAATCAAATGGTCGACCATCTTGACAGGCGCTATCAATATAGATATAGCACCGTGTACATATTTGTTTACGTAGTGCCTGATGCAACATTAAGTTTGTGTGCAATGTTTTCAGTGATTTTCATAGTTTTACGAATATTCTACGACAAGGTAATTATATCTAATGTGAATTCAGCCACGTGCTCAGTAAGTGTAGTAATCTATTGCGAGACATAGTTTTTATGATTTTAGAGGTTCAGAGGTTAGGATGTACGGTAAATTTATACCCCAACGGATATACATTATTATTCTTGCTTTTCGGTCTAGATACAATATGCCGCACTGTGCGGCAATAGGTTGCACAAAAAAAATGCTAAATGCGTCTATAGTAATTAGTATATAGGGCCACTGGTTTGAACGTGGCGCGCAAATGGTGCCAGTCAATATGACCGACGCGTTGGCTCACGTACTCCGCCCAGATTCCATACCCTTTGCTTACAACTCCAGCTTGCGCTCCGTCCATAAGTCCGTGCGCTGACCGATGTCTCGACGAAGATATCTGGAATTCAGATTTTATACGCGATGCGTCGATTGCAGAACTCGGGATGTAATTTAATTTCCACCTCCTGATCGATTTCACGATAGTATTTTTCATTCAGTCGCTTCAAGGAAACTAGGATACTCTTCTTTAGTCGCTTGTAGGATTTGAATTAACCACTCCTTCCAAAATTTTGTTGAATTAGGCTCCCGATTGGGGGCGGAAACGCCCGAAGTCGTGTTGCAATTCATTTAATTTTGAATTTGAATGATCTTAATGGAATACTATTCATCTATCACGATTCTTGGCAGGCCTTTGGAAAATGCATACAGATACCAAAGTACAACAATAGTGAATGTCACATAAACTATATGCACACATTGGTACCCATACAGAGGCTCGTCAAAAATCACCTATTAATTCCTTCAATTTTATTATATGATTGAAAAATAAAATATGATTGTTGTAAATTTTTGTTTTCTAATTTATTTTTAAGAGCTATATACAAATTAATTAATTGTTAACTCATGGTAAAATTTTTTTACAGTTTTTTTCTTCATTTTTTTTTAATGTTATTTCTATTAGATAATGCGGGAACTAAGTCTATCTAACACTCGAGGTTTTTGTAAAAATAGTAAACAAAAAGAAAAGAATTCTTTCGTAAAACTCATCCACATATAATTTTAGAATACATTGTTTTGAAAAACTATTTTTTTCTGAAGATAGTAGCACAACAGATGAATGTTTTAATTACTAGTCTCTAATTTAATGATTTTTTTTTCTTGCTCTTTTCTTCTCTTTTTCGTTTTTTTTCATCAATTTTTTTTTCTTTTAGTAGTAAAATGTAATAAGAATAATTATGAGATCAAATTGTTAAAAAATATATAATTTAGACGCATATTTATGCTAATAATTGTAAGTGATATTTTCTTGTTATTATTACAATTTTTTTTATACAATCTATAAAAAAAATGATTCAAAACCAAAAAGAAGCAATTTAATAATATAATATATATATTATGCAATAATAATTGCTGATAAAGATATTAGATTAGATTGCAAAAAATAATGGGTATATAATATTATTCTAAGTAATAATCGTATATAAATAAATTTCCCAAATAAATTTAGCACAAATACACATAGTATAATTATTGTTTGTTTCTGCTTGGTCAAGACACTGTATAAACTTGGAGGGGGAGGAAAATTTCACAAATTTTAAATATCTATCATTACAATAACGAAAGAAAAAAAAGAAGCTACATAGACCTAGTTCTACAAATTGGCAAATGGATTTTTGTATCTATATACCATTGATATATCATCTACTTTACCTATATATGTATCACCTAGTTTATCATTGAAGAAGATTAGTGGTATAATAATGAGAATAATAATAATTCAGCATAGTATACATAGAACTACAATATCATAACATGTAACGGGCTGGTTGGTAATATCTAAATCTATGTGGTATCTAGTAATAAAGATGTTGCTCTCTTCTTTCAAATTGTTTTTCTTTTCCCAAGTATTATGTATAATAGTCGGAAGATTGTTCGAGACAAGATATTCCTGAAACTTTGAAATGGTAGGGTAAAAAGAATAAAGAAAAAACAAAAAAAAAAGGACCACAATTATTATTCAAACATTTATGATGATCTATGTAGAATCTCAGACTCACTCTTAGATATCATTAATGTCTTTGAAGTGTCATAATACGTGCAACAAAAGTCTATGTTAAAGTTTGAAGACAATTCACATATCATGTATACTTGAATGAAAAAAAAAATTTGCTAAACAATTTTACATAATTAATCTTGTAGCTTATATTCTTTGAAAAAGAAAGAAAAACAATTGTGTAGATATATATATATATATACACACGTATATGTATATATATATATACATGAGATTAGTGTTTTTATAGAACCTATATGTGAATGCATAATTATTTATACATTTATCACCCGAATCGCAAACAACGTTAACTCTCTCGAGAACTATAATATTAATTATAATGTATTATATACTTCCTCCCTTTACATCGCACCTTTAGTAAAATTAAGAAACTCGTGAAACAACGAAAAGAAAACTCCTGTCGAATGGGCTTATTTACTTTTCTTCTTTGTTCGCCAATATTTAACAGAACAAGCTAATGTTCATCATTTTTTATTACCAAATCTAGGATAAGAAGAATTCTCAATATTGGAATTTTCAATTTTGTTGTAGAAATGCATGAGTGAAACACATTGTGAATAAGCGGGTTGTACACAAGGTACAAAAAGTGAGGAAGTAAGGAAAACAAAAAATTAACATGTTGCTACAATGCTGCCACGCGAATATTAAGAAAACATTTCCTCCTAATCCAATCAGAGATAAAATATTCAGTCAAAAGTATCATTTAATTTGTACAAGGATTTTTGTTTCTAACCGAATTTTTATTATTAAAAGAAAAAAAAGAAAAAAAAAATAAAATAAACGATTACATAAATAAATTCTATTAATTTTTGTTTCTTTTGGGTACTCGTGGAACCCATATCTTTTATTTGTTGAATAAAAGAATAAATAAAGAAAAAAAGAAAAAAGTATATTATAACTACCCAGATAGTTATTTCATACTGTTGTTAGCTTTGTACCATTACTGGTTCAAATTTCATGTAATAGTCGACACGAAAGATTGAATACAAAAAAAAAAAAAAAAAAAAGAAAAGTAACAGAAACATTACAACCTAATATTTAATTGTACGCGCATATTCACGTTAAAAATCAATCATGTTCAAAGCTATACTAAAAAGTAGTTGTAGATGTTTGAATATGTTATGTAGATAGTACTACTATTTATTTATGAAATGAGTTAATTTTTGTCAAGAGTTAAACCTGCAATGCTTAAATTTTTGTTTAATTTTTTTTTTCTCTTTCAGATATATATATCACAGATTTTCCAGTCATGAAATTTTGTATATTTACAAAAAAAGAAGAAAAAAACTGTGAGCTTATTTTATGAGAAAAAATAAGCAACCTGTGTAATATGCATTTACGGATAAATGAATAGAATCAATCAATGCGATACACACAATCGATCAAAGTATATAATATAATAAATTCTTTCCTCTCTGTGATAATCAAATTCCAGTATAATAATAATTCAAGTTCAATGACTATCGAGTCTAAGTTCAATAAAATTAATGTCATAGCGGGGAAGGGGTTTGCATCTGATTTTCGTCTATCAAGACTTATTTGATAATTATTCAATTAAACGTAATTGCGATATAATTGGCATCATAATTATTGGGCATGACCGGAAATAGAGGTGGGCAAGATTTGTAAAAGAATAATTCATATTTCTTCAATTTTCTTGTACAGTTATTTAGTTATAAGTCAATAAACTTATTTGTGTGAAAGTTTTTATGGAAACTATCAAGGAGGCTTGAGAGAAACAAAATTTTCACATCAGATCTGCAAAATTTTTTCATTTTCCCAAAACTTTCTCTGAAGAGCTTACTTACGATGAGACAATGGATAAATTTAACGATTACCCATTACACAACCCGATATCGAAAGCATGAAAACATGATGTAGAACAAAAATAAAGCAGATCTGATTCGATAATTGTATCACTAATTAAAGTTCACATCAATAAAACTGTAAAATAAAAATGACGTGATTAACTCTGTGTGGATTTTTGATTGAACTCTTGTACTTCTTCATTCTTTTTCTATTAGAAAATGGATTGAATAGACCGCACCCACCTCTTGATGTGTAAATTGTACATTATACAAGTTTCCAAAACAATAAGGATAAATAATGCGTAACTTATTAATCTAAAAGATAATTCTTTTGTAGTAAGTATAAATTTCAAATAGAATTGAAATTCATTTCTCTCATATGTAATCACAATCTATATATACAACGAATGAAAATTCACAATGAATCAACATTATAAATTCAGAATCCTATTGATTAAAAAGGAAAACAATGAGGAAAAAAAAACAGACGATTGTTCATAATATTCCTAGGTACTGTTTTTCAAATAATTTCTGAATATATTCTTTATCGTAATATTATTTAAGCATAAGGCAAAATTTCATAACTGGATTTTTATTACTGATTCTGCGTACGACGTTCACCTATTATATTTTCCAATTTCCGGGCAATGCAAGGAGTCGTTGTCTTCTTTGCTGGGGAGTGTTCAACAGCTATCATATCGACGTCGGTATCATCTGTTAAAAGACGTTTCCCAACAGATTTTCGTGCATCCACAGATATCATCATTCTGTTGATTGCTTCGAGATCCTTGAAATATAAAAACACGCAAGAATTCACTTAAATATCCTAAAACTTTCATTTCTACATCAGTGTTCCCAAGTTTCAGATAAATGAAGAAAAAATGAATGAAAAAGAAATAAAAACGAACCTTAGCTGGACTGCGGCTAAAACAATAGCTTAGCTGTGGCGCAGGCGAAGCGGTAATAGCTTTAGGGTCCAATGTTCTCGTCATAACGCTACTTGTAACACGTCTAACCGGCGACTTAGCGGTGGGTTTAGTCTTTGGTAAAGGACTCAACGTAAGATTCATAGATCCGCCTCTGAAGGTGAATTTGTTAGCAAATTCTTTAACTTGCGGTACGTAGACAGTGTTGTAAAACTTGATTAAATCTCCTCTAATTTGTGATCCGAAATTCTGTGAAGTACCAGCCATGCAAGTTGGAGTGGGCGGTGCTGTGCCGTTGTTTTCTTGATCGATATTATTATCAGAAATATCAATGTCGCTGGTATTCATATTATTATCACCTTGACCAGTTTTAGCAATTAATACAGATCTATAAATGTGAGACTCAGCTTGTGGCTGTAATCTATAACAGCGCATTATTTCCGTGAATGAATTGTTGTCTAGTTTAGCTATTTTGCAAATAACATACACAGCGCACATCAATATTTGATCCAAATGTCTATCCTTCATCAATTCCGTTCGATCTTTTACTGAGTATTCGAATATCGTCCATATCTTTTTTTTCAAATCTGTATCAATGAGTTCAAGCTTTGTACATAAATCGTTCATCCGCACCCAAGCGAGGTGATAAAATTTCCTGAAAAATAATGCTGTGGAACCGGTTCTCCTTGGTTTTCCTATTTCCTTTTGTTGCAACGGCGTACTCGTACCACCCATTGGACAAGCTGTTTTTAATACAGTTATTTGATTCGGTGCCAATAGTAATTTCTGGTCACCTTCAACCGAAGAAAGTTTACTTTGCAATACGCTCTGCCCTGTTCCAACTCTTAGAACGCTTTGCTGACCGCCAGATCTACCTTCAGAGAATAATCTTTTCTTTGCATGACCAGTCGCCGCTACTGGGGATTGGAATCTGTGGAAAAAATAATAAAAAATACCATGAATTTGTATCAGTGGAGAATTTTTCCAATACAAATCAATACGAAGATACTTTTATTTTTTCATATGCACCTTTCCGAGGCGGAGGAAACTGGACTTTGCTGAACATCGTGATGATTTCCTCGGTCCAGAGCAATACGTCTCAATACAGGTTGCCCTGGAGTATTTGGATCAACAGTATCCAAGTTCAAAGTCCCGGGCAAAGAGACTTCCTCGTAGCTTGGAACTCCCCCTTCAGTTTTTTCAATTGCCTCCCACAGGGGGCTTTCACTTTTCCAAGCTAAAGTTTCCAGGACTTTTTCCTCTATCACATTGAGATGCTTTACAATATCACGAGATAATTGGTCCTCTGATCTTACAATGATTTCAATTACTTTGTAAAAGTTGTAGGGTTCCAAATTCAAGGCGGTCAATATCCATGGAAATGATCTATGACTCTTGTAAGAATAAATCACAATCTCTAAACAGCAGGCGAACAAACATTGGTGGAAAATTTCTTGCGATAACAGATACTGGAAAGAAGAAAACCAATTTGTATGATCCAAGGTACAGTTGCTACCAATGAAGACAAAAAACCGGTTTGCTCTACTTACTGTAATATCGAAATTGGGCTTTTTACGTTTCTCGTCGATCAAAATCGTCTCCAAAAGTTTATAGAATAGAGTCTGAGCCAGCTGTAGTCGTTTTCTGGCAAATTCTGCGTTTGTAGCATCACTATCTTCTGTATTTTGGGTATAATTTCTACAAAACTTTTCACCAATTTCATTAACACGTGCCTCAATCCGCACCTTAACATCTGTTGTACAAGTATTCAACATTTCTTTCAAAGCGTCGCTTGGCGTTGGCTTGCGTCCAGCTAAAAGAGCTTGTAAACGACTGACGCTTTGAGTTGCCGTTGACAGTGGTGTCGGGTTTGGAACATCTTTTGATCGCAGATATTTTCTACCGGTTAATGGAGTTGGCGGTGCCAAGTGCTGCATCTGCTTTATAAATAAAAATGAAAAGAATTTAGTTTAATAGTTAGTTTCATTTTCGAATACTTAAAATTAGCGGAATAGATTCCAGAACCGATACTTACTCCGTCATATTGTTCACGCCTTAGTAATTGTTCGTGGAGATCCCCAACATTGACGATTATAGTTGGTGATCCTATATTGTCACTCGCATCTGCGTCTAAAAAATGAAGCAAATGATCCTATGCAATTCTCGATTTTTCTACAAGTGATAAAGTAAAAAATCGATTTCCTATTTTATCCAATGTAAGTGTCATAGCTGTCCGACAATACACGAATAAAAGAGAAGAACAAATTCTGTGGATAATCTGCCAATAATCAGCTAACTGAAATATTTCAAGTCGATGTCAACACTAAGTGGAAGTATTTTCTAGTCTATTGAGGAGGTTTTTGAAAGACGATACAGAATAGAAGAGGCATTAAAACTTGGGCAAAGACCTGTACACGTGATTTGAGTCATCATAGTGTTTTACTCTTTTGAACTTCGATAAATGCAGAAGAAAAGATTATTTCTCGCGATCACAGTGTCGTAAAATGCACATCAGCCGTTACCAAGCAGCAGAGAAACAAAAATAAAGTGGATGTAGTTATGAAAATTAAACAAATGATCGAACAATGGAAAATAGGGTTATTATTGTTAGAGAAAAATTAATGATTGGAATTGGGAGATTGACTGAATGAACTTGCATAACTTCAATTCTAGGAATTTCATCCGCACTCTGACTCTAGTCCTGTCTGCATTGAATCAGGCTATTGCAAACCCACCTTTAAGTATGTGGTGCCTGGGAATTTTAGCGCGGTAAGTAATATCTCCGCCAAGCATCTCGATCTTCGAGATTCCGTTCAGTCTTACTCGCCTCCATTCGGCTGGAAAACCATAGCCCCAAAAAAGCGGACAGAGATCCGTTAACAGCCAGAAATGAAAATGAATCATAATAAATGAATTTCAACGGTTAGGTGCGGCAAATATTATTAAAGTTCGATGTAAAATTTTAATGAAATGAAAATGTTGATAAAATAACAACATTACAAAAACAGGAAGAATTCATCTATGATAAAAAAAAAATATTGAAATCTAAAATTAGTGAACACCCCTAGCAGAGGACGCTGCAGAAGTACCGGTAGAGAATATTGTAAATAAAAAAATTAATGAAATACAAGAATCCCACCCTTTTGTTCAAAGTGACCCGTATAATAAGCAAGCAAGGAAATTGTCAGAAGCAGCCTAGTCGATACTAGATAGAAAAAATACAAAGGATAAAACAGGAATGATATGTGAAATTGGTCAATTAAATATGATCCATAAATTCCTGTTAACAAGAAGCACAACATTTTCAAACTCTTTCATACCCGTTGATATTTCTCATGCGGTTCGGTCACAATGAAAATTTGTTCCCGCTGTGAAACATCATCACGTGAGCTATACTTGCCGATATCCTATTCTCAGATCTAGGTACCGAGTTTGGTATAATCATAAATAAAACCAAACAATTCAATCTATTTGCTCATGCAGAATGGGCTCACATTACTACAAACTTGACCGTGCTCAAGCCAGATAATTATAGGGAGAATGTGGGGAAATCTTATGTAAAAATAGGGGAGTGTTATGGTTCCAAAACTTTTGCATGGTAATGGCGGAAAGCAACAAAATCAGATGCACAACAATGGTAATGACTCTATTATATTATGTTCATACTTTTTGAAAAGTATAAGCTATGAGCATGACTTACAACTAATAAAACTCCATTAAACTATGAAATAATCCTTCTAGTTTTCATAGGAATAAATATTTCGGTGAAGTTCCGTGAGTGTAAAAATTCCGCCAAACCATACCGTGAAGTTCTAAAAACGTAGATGGAAAAAACGCAACAGACTGCCCAAAATGGTTGGATTTCAGGAAGGAGAAGTGTGCTTTAGGGTACATTTAAGGAAAACCCGTAGGGGAAAGAAAAGAAATGGAATGCTTTTAGGAAAATAGGGGACCCACTGTGTAAGCCTATTACTCACTTTTTTTTCAGCTCCGAAAAACAATTATTCTTTTGATATAATATAACAGAAAATATAATAAATCCTGATTTATCTTACCCAAAAATTTTCTCTCGTCGAAATCACCGACGCTGAGAACATGCTGTTCATATGCTTTATTAACAGCCTTGCTGTTGCCGTCAAAATTCAGGGGCTCAAGGATACCAGAAAAGTTTGATTGATCACCGCGCAATACTTTTTCGTTAAACAATTTATTTATATGATTTTTCAAGTAATATTCCTTTATCACTTTAGCTTCAACTGCAATTCCTTCACGAGTATCGCAAAGCAGGCTGATAATGCAATTCGCGGTCTCCGGAGGTACGTAATTTTCAGCGTTGTAGTTAGCTGGAAGTCCTAAATGAACAAAACAACAATAACAAAATTAACGTTCTTCACAATAATAATAATAATATCAATAATGAAAAATAATCGAAAATTTATAAGTTAAGAAGCTTTATTCCTTGAAAACAGGCGGAAGTATGAACATTTTTGTCTTATCCAGAAAACGGAAGGTTGAAGCACATGAAACACCATAACCCAAAAACCGAGAATGCAGAAGCCATAGTGCATGCACAGTAGACAGTGCACATGCGCTATGGCTTCTGCATTCTCTGTTTTGGGCTCATGGAGTTTTATATGCTCCAGCCTGTGTTCTCAATGAAAGCACTTTTTCGTTTGTCTTCTTGGATTCACTCACCAGTAAAAGCTGGATTAAGTAGATCTCGTCTATTGGCCAAGAGAGCGTTGCTATAAATAAGATCACAGCAGGCAAGAAGAAGGTGATTAAGATTGACTAAATCATGTGAAATTTCTGGGAAAGCACCCTTAACGCAAACAAAAAGAGTCCAACAAAATTCAAAGACTCTAGAAGGTGTGCATGGCATAGCTCTCTGTCTCCTGGATCGTAAAGGTCTAGCGACGTCGTCGGCAGGGTTCTTAAATATGTCGGTAAATATCGGTTGATATTTTCTAAATATTAACATAGAGACTGTGAAATTTCTTTCAAGTTTATCTATCTTCGCTCTAAAATCCTGTGGCATGCTTGCCATATCCGCCCAGTTTTTACTCTTTGTGAAGAATTGGATTAACGATAAATTACATAAACGTAATAGACGTGTCAGCGACACACAGTTTCCCTCGACATTCGTACCCGTTCGACCGACGGTTGGCGTCGATGATTTTCGACATGCTACGTATAACGCGCATCCTATCCAATGCAGTTGATCTCCCTGTAATGTGAAATTCAAAGTATGGAGTCGATGCTAGAGAATTTTGATGAGTTCAAAATAAGAAATGGAAAGATTTGATATTTTTGTAATAAAAATGATTTAACAATGTTGAAGTTCGGGTCTAATCTTAGTGAAATTTGAATTTAACGATTTATAGAATCAAAGTTCTGAGTTTTGTAATCAGAATTGATGAAAATAGAATTAAACTATGAAAGTTGGGAGTATGAATTCTGAATGATGTAAATTTGTTATCGCAGGAATTAGATTTTTGGGAACGGTGTTGTCATGTAGGGATTTAGTAAATTTTGTGATATTTTATTTATAGATTTCTAACAAAGAAAAATGTTGATCTTCAGTTTAAAGATCGTGAAAATGTAGATATAACCGTGATTTTTGGTAAATGATTATTGCATATTATTGCAGGGGGATAAAGTGGAGTGAGTAATATTTTTGAATGATTGTATTGTTACTCGGTATGTACGTTGAAGACGTATGAATATAATTGATATTTGATTATTTTAGAATAATAAATATTAATCGTGGTTTGAAATTTATTATATAAATTGTGCTACGGGGGGTCCCAAGAATGGTGAGATATTTATTCAATTAAATATGAATGTGTAATAATAGTAAAAATATACCTACCTCAAGAGTATAATTCTGTCTGATAGTCTCGTACGATTTCCAAGCTTCAGAAGCCGCTGTAGCGTCCATATTTAACTTTTGGCATAAATCTTGGTGCCTACTATAAGTAGAATCTTCAACATCGTCTGATTGCCCCATTTTGATAATGATATTTTATAATAAAATCACTTTAAAATCACTGAATAAACCTCAACAGCACAACTGGGGTGCGCCATACGAGGAGCCGTAGCACCTTGGCGGGAAACGATGAACAATCGCCATGTTTGCCAAGTTGGCGGGAAATCTATAAATTGATATATTCTACAGAATCGGAATGTAACGAAGGGATGAAAATTGTCGACCGATGATGAAGATTCACAGCTTATTTTTGATTATTTTCAATTGACTTTAGCCGATTTTTATTATACTCATTCCATTTTCGGCACTATTTTATTACGCGTATTGTTAAGGTAGTTGTGTAGATTCCCCACACGCAATAGAAATATGTATTTGATTATGTTCTCGATAATTTGTATGAAACAATAAATTAGACGTCTTTATTTTTTTCATAAGTTTCCTATTATTTCCCGTACCCTATGTTTCTATCATTATACCACGATGTTATTACACTAGATTTGTATTACTTATTAAAATATTATCATCTAGCAGAAGCTAATATGTTGACGCCTCGCGGAACTATATGCGTGCAATAGTTGGTGGCCTTTTGATTTGGACAACCCTGCGGATCCAACTTTTCGAGAACGATCGTAAAGAACAGATAAAAGAGCAAAACCAGCAGAAAGAGTCGCCGAACATAACCTCAAACAATAATAACTATGAATTATATTCGTTGAGTGAAATGTTGAACGTGGAATGAAACATGAAAGGAGTATCAGCTCACCTTCAACCGATTGCTTTCTCCAATTTAACCTTAAATCATATAAATCATTAACAAAATGCAAGACTTGGCAAAGTTCAAACTGGTCTATAACCTTTCTCGTAGTATTTCAACTTGCAATATTAATTTGAGTAAATATGCTTCTAGAGAAGGTAAATTTATGACTAAAATTATGAGAGAAGAACAGGGTAGGAGGTGAGAATTATTTGCAATATTTGAAATGTATCCAATCAAGTACTGCGCAGACATCTAATAGAAATGAGACGAGCGTAACCCCTCTTTTTCTCACAAATTTTACATACTTCTCTTCCGAACTTAACTAACTTCCAAATAAATAAGATTTCCGTCAATCAGATTGCAATGAAAAAAAATGTATGTCTCATCCGTAAATGATGAAAATTTCAGGAAATGGTATGCGCAACCAGAACGTCCAGTACCAACTGGTGGGCTGTCAAAAAAGCCACAAGCAGTACCGCGGAGTAATCGTAGAAACACAGTTTTGAATAAGCTATTCATGAAACATATAACCGATTTAATGGCAACGGGAGAAGTAGCATCAGATATAGTAGGTAAAGGAATTCAGATATCTCGGGTTAATGTAACACCAGATTTTCATCAAGTCAATGTATACTGGCTTGCACAAGGAGACGAGAAAAAAGATAAACTGGTGGAAGAGAGTTTGACCAGAGCAGAAGGACCGTTGAGACACGAACTAAGTCAACTTCGAGTAATGGGCATTGTACCCACGATAAAATTTGTCAAAGATAAACAGTACATCAGGTTCATGGAAATTGATAGAAGATTAACTGTGGCTGATTTTGGGGAAGATTTTGTGCCCACAGATCGTACTTTATGGTACAAAACTACTCCCGTTTTAAATGTTAAATTACCTTCCGAAGTTTGGAGTGATATTGAGGAGCTAGAAGAAGATATTGATAAAGAATATGAAGAGGTTGAAGAAATTTTACCAGAGATGCGAAATGACGTCTTGGGACTAGATCATTCTCATATTATGGCTAAGGTTGATTGAAATAATATTTATTCACAGAATTTATGTTATTTTAGTAGATAAAAATTCCAACACCCAAAAGAATTGGAAAAGAATAGCAGGATACGTAATAACCGTTTTTTTTTTCTTGAAATTTCAGGTGAAAACTTCTATAGATAAATCTATATCAGCCTCCAAAAATCGAGCTCTAAATATAGTAAATCCTGTACCTGAGAATATCAAAGAGAGTGCAAAAGTATCAATGTATTTGACCATCAAGCAAAGAAATGCAACGTTTTCAGAATTTCTGATGAAAAGACAACTGGCCGAAAAACTAAGAAAAAAATCTGAAATGAATAAGCATTCCATTTCAGAGGAGGAGCGTTATGCTCTTGATAAAGAGTATTCAGACGCTGAGGATGAAATATTAGACCTCGATATCCACGAGGAGAAAATTCAAGAGAGATAAATCCATTGATTTAGAATTTATTTACGTATTCGTATAATACGTTGTTTCGAAATTTGATTTGGAATTTAATGTTCATTCTTGTTGTTTCCGTTAATCCTTTTTTTTTTTCAAATTAAGGTTTTTCAACTTGATCTGTAGATCATCACAAGGAGCTTCATAAAATGTCTCGTTAACAAAGAATATACTTTTATTATTTCATATATAAATATAATACTTAAATATTAAATTTTGGTTGCGTGTGTGAAATCCGTGGTTGTAATGTGATTCTGTAAATATTACTACCTAATTATTTAGAAATAGTTTTCCTTTTTTTGATCTATTTAAACTGAAGACCGTTATCTTTTCTGTACATATAGGTATGATAGATATAAATATGGCGGGAATTATAAACCAGATTAAAAATGTATGATAAAAATTGAAAAATCTGCTATTTTTCTTTTGTAATCACGTTATTAAATTCCGTTTTTAAGTAGGTAATGTAATTCATTCTTCACCAGTAAATACCTACCTAAAAATTTTTCAAGGTACAATGTTAGTTTTTGGTTTATATTTTACAACTATCATCATTTGTAGCCTTTTTGAGGCCTTTGTAATTTATTTCAATATTGTTAGTTTATAATTGCTTCACTATATTGTCATCACACCTAATGATGGTGCTGTGCTCTTTGTTCGATGCAGTTAACTTTTTATTTTCAAATTTGTGATTTCGTATTTTTGTTTCTCTCCATGATCCTGATAATTATCAAGTATAAGTAATCATAAAAACCGCTTTAATTATTATGATTGTTATAAAGGCATCAAGCTGCCTGGCTCAAGTTCAGAACAAATCATAATATGAAAGGAATGATGCTATGAAATTTGGATTTTTTGTGTAAATAAGCTATGTACAAGAATTTTTTATTTTCTTACCGATATTCTTCAATGTTAAAAAAATACTAGAATAAAAAATAATGTTGATCCAAATTTTTTTTTCTTCGTTTTTGATAGAATTTTCCAAGATGTAGCATTTCATTGGAAATTTTATCAAAATGAATTTATCGTCCAGGATACGAATATCATGACCAATTATATGAATGATTTTTTTCTTCATATAAACTATGGTACGAAGAAAGAAAAACGGTAGAAAAAATATAAGGAAAAATTATAGCTGTATAAGATAATATCTTATCAATTGTTATATCTATTCTTGAAGAAAGATAGTCTTTAATAATTTTAGAAAATTTGATTGCTCATATTCTTCACAGATGGAAAAAAACACCTAACCTACCATACGGGGATGATAGATAGTGAAATTAGAATGACAATAAAAAATTATTAAATTCGAAGAATAATATTCGTACTATTTTTATCTACGCTTTGCTTCTGGGACTGTCTAATTCTTGTGATTCTAATCGTTTTGCTTCTAGTTTTTCTTCCTCTTCAGGTGAAGATTGATTGCTGCTATTTTTTATCGCTGGACGAATACTCAGTGATTTTGGTATAACATCCGAATCGCTTATTTCACATGCCTCTAATACATGTTTATTAAACGTTTCACTTTTGTCTGCATATACGTGGTGGCCAGCACCACTTATGACCTAAAGAAATGACATTTATCATTTTATCAATTTTCCAGGACAACATTCTAAAACATTTTGAATCAATGCCAAGTTGCAATTCCAGTGGAGAATGTACTAAAATTTATCTACTCACTTGTACATTAACGAAAGAACCAGCTCTGTTTTGCTTTATTGTTTCTCCCGCAGTATTATCAACCCATGATCGACTACCGTACAATAATGTTATAGGTATTTCTTGTTTCAACTGGTCCATTCTTTTAACTATAGGATTTTTTGCCCAACCAAACCCGTGCATCATTGCATGAAAAGCGCTCTCGCCTCTATGGATTAAATTTTTATTAACAAATCTACTGTAAATACGTTACGAAATTTAATCTTATTACTACGAAAATCTATGTAAATCTTAAAGAATCATTGAAAAATATCGAACTTACGAAGGCGTCTGTGCGTTGCATTGATAAATGTATTCGGAAATAACTCCATCCTCCTTCAACAGCGGCGTAAACTTCTTCACAATATCTGGTCTCGTCGTTTCTATCAACCACTGACCTGAGAAAGTACCAGAAAATAATTTCAATGCTGGGAATGGGAACAGAAATTTTTTGTTCAAACTAATGAAAGTTGTTTTATTAATTCAGTACCAAAAGGTCCAGCGAATCTAACGGCCCATAGAGGATTAAGGGGTTGAACAACGAACGCAATAGCTTTAACCCAGAATGGAATATTGTTTCTGGAAGCATAATCTGCTGGTTTTTCAGGAAATCCCCAAGGATCAGCCAATATCAGATGTTTGACTCGATCTGGATATTTGATGGCATATGAAGCGGCCAAAAAACCGCCCATTGAATGACCGAGTAGAACGACTTTTTCAAGCTGCATTTCTCTTCTCCATTCTTCAACGGATCTTACCAATTGATTTTCAGCCTCTTTTGCGTCTTTGCTAAAAACTGGTCTACTGCTACGACCAAATCCTTTAAGAACCATAAAAATAATAGATTATTTTTGTTTTGTTCTCATCAGGAGAAAATAGACAATGAGATTAATTTGTATTAATAATAGTATGAACATGAAACAAAGGATTACATAATGCAAATATTTATAATACGAGGGCAGAGTTCACGAAGTTAGTTTAGTCATACTTGTTATAATCAATTAAAAATAAGACTAAGAAAGAAGAAGCATGCGTATCAAAGTAAGAGGAAAGTAAATAAAGATATCGAGATACTTTGTTTCATGTAGGACAACAGAAAATTGAGCGGCTTATCACTTGCAAAGAGTTTTCACTCGATACAGAAGATCAAGAGCTACAAAATTTCTTCACAGATTTATTTTTACATGAAAATAGAACCATTTTTTTCTCACCTAATACATCGATGGCATAAACTGGTCTCTGTGATGCTAAAGTGTCCAAATTCAAACACCATAAAGCAACGCCAGCCCCTAATCCATGGAGTAAAACAACCGGAGTTTTTGGTGATTCTTCATTCAATGATATCGTCCATATTTTATCAGCGCTTCCAACAACTGGGCCAATATCTACGTACCATCCACGATACGCAGTTTTCAAACCTTGAGGATATAGGTGAGAGAGGGTTCAGAACACAATAGAAAAATGGAAATGAAAATTGAGGACTAAATTAGGTGGTTAATTTTTAACTTCAAACGAAAAAATGCACTCTTTGTTATTTATTTCTCTCGACTGACTCATTGAGGGTTACATCATATCGAGTAATCAATATCATGTGCGAGTGCAAGTCACTTCCTAATTGGGCTACCAAGGTCAGGCGTGGATTACAACACTTCGAGATACTATATTGAAGAATGTAATAAAATATCTTTACTTACAGGATAAAATCTTTTTTTCGGTAGCACGTAACATTGTTGTCGAAGATCTAGACCAGCTAATTAATCTCCATATCCAGCTGTCAAAGTCGGAATTATATACCATTTTTAAAATAGGTATGTTGGTATATTTAGGGATTGAATATAATTGATAGGTTATGTAACTTTTGCCGTATTATCCACGCGTAGAACTGCATATACATAGGTATATACAATAGGTGAATATCGGATGTATGAAGTATTTATAAATAGAATTTTTAGCGTGGAGTGTTTCAGTTTACAAATATCATCCGTAAGCATGCGAATTATACTTTTCCAGGAGAAGCGCAAGAGACGTTTAATGTTTATCGCTATAAACGCAACCACATGTTTTTGACAGATCGGACAAATAGATGAAATTGTAATAAATTCATATCATGTATGTAGTAGTACCTTTACCTGTTAGAACTGGTAGATTGTATCGTCGTGCTGTCCGCCATCGATCCAACGTTTTATGCGATATATTAATATTATATTTATCCCAGAACACGTTCTTACCTCTTTTTAAGGGTTTTTTTAAATTTCTGATCAGTATTGCCGAATCTTTACTACTACTATTTCTCAGTCAACACCTCAGAGCACGTCGTCTGCTAGATCGAAATAATATGAGTGGGAGAAATGCCGCGGGCTAATAATTTTTTATCGGACGATAATTATTGATCGCACAATTTATAATTTATCAAGATTTGTGTAGTATCTAGTACTTGCTCGTTAGATTTTCGATGAACTTCGGATTCCACGGTTCGTTTAGGATTGAAAATACATCACTATGAGCTCGAAACACGCCTGTATCAGAGTCCTGGGTTATAATAATTCTAACATGAAATTATGAATTATATCATACGAGTTGTTTATACGTTATTATGTTTTCCAAATATTCACACGGGTATTGATCATCTACTCTCGTACAATGTATGAATTACTACTGTCAGCTGGGAAAGATAGAGTCGACGATCCAACGACTGCAGAATTAGATATATCTATAATCTATATGATGATACCTATTATTTTGATCATCATACAGTACAAACGTAAGATATGTATAGTATGTATGAGTGCTCGCTGATTAATAATAATTTTTTAAGGTGATATCAGCTACTAAGAGAATTTCTGGAGTGGGAGGTCTCAAAGGCCAAACAATTATTATTTTCATCGCGTACCAATATTGTAGAATATATTGTAGCGATAATAAAATTGTTATACTAATATATATAATACCTATTCCACGAATATTATATTGATTATAATAATCACATCATTCGTTATTTGAATTATAAATATAATACGTCATTTGGTTCGATATATCTAATACACGATTATTTCATATCTCTTTGCCCAAGTTTGCCTTCCGCAACGCAATTATCATCACTACGATTGATAAAAACGTCATCACTTTTTCACTGATAAACACCTACGTTTCGTTCCCTCGTGTACTAACACTTACTACTCCACATTCACTTGGGGATATAGCTCAGTGGTAGAGCATTCGACTGCAGATCGAGAGGTCCCCGGTTCAAACCCGGGTGTCCCCTACCCCATTCTAGTTTTTATTTTTTTCATGTATTTTAATACATGGATGCAATCATTACGTAGATCTTGATTGATTATTTTATCTACCAGTCAATTATTATATTTTGTCGATTTCATTGATATACTAGGCGAACCTTACGATTATCGGCAAAGATCAAAATAAAAATCAATTGATATAGGTGTGATACATGATTAATTTCGATTCTATGTATAGAGGTCCAATTGATTCGACGTATTTTGTTATTCATTTATCTTCCTTTTAAGCAATAGATATTTTTACGTTTTTGTGTACACTATCTAAAATGCAATTGTCTGTGATGTGTCATTGTGATCGACGATTGTTGTTAATTATTGCATTGCGACGGCAAATTCACACAACAATTGGACCGAATCATGGGAATTACACAGCTCGGCAATGAGGATGTGCTGATTGGAGCGAATGACTTTGATGCTAATCCGGATTTTTCGATAATGTGGGATAGAATCCAGCCCACATTATTTCCAAGATCGAATAATTAGATGGGTATACCTATATTATAGCGGACTACGAATTTCTAGTCAAAGGAATGAAGAGCTCGCAGCTCTTTCACTCGAGCGATATCACGGAG
Source organism: Phymatocera aterrima (assembly GCA_963170745.1). NCBI lineage: Eukaryota > Metazoa > Arthropoda > Insecta > Hymenoptera > Tenthredinidae > Phymatocera > Phymatocera aterrima. The sequence goes on from OY720663.1 coordinate 9,632,507, forward strand.
CTCTGTTAGCTATAACATTCACAGCAATCGCGGCTGGCTTTTCCGGTGAATTATTCTCAAGTAATATCCCGCGGTTATCAATTATTCCCAATGGTATTATCGCGGGAAGGAAGCTTTTTCGGGGAAAGAAACAAAAAGCCTCAGACTATTCTCTTGTTTATTCATCCGTACATAATTTCGTTCTCTAAAACTCAGCTCAGTATTGTTAATTATCTACGAAATACTGACGATCAATTGTCTATATTATTGTTAGAAGATACCAAACTTTATTCCGCATAATGTCAAATCGTATTCCTACGATAAAAAAGCTTCATCGTTGATCCAAGCTGACAATTGTTCATTCGGAGTCGGGTATCATTAGGGGTGTTTTTTGTATTCACGTGTTTCAAATTATAGACTGTTTTATTTCGTTATTTTTCATCTTGTTATGAATTTTTGTTCTGTTTTCACCCTTCGTGATAACCAGTACCAAGTTTTCTTGAATTGATTATTATTTATTAAATCGTACTACATACATAAGCGATAAAATCATGCGGCGTATTAATACAGAAAAGCAGTACGCCGGGCGTCGTCTGCTGGGCTGCTTTTCCAATGACGAATCGCGAATCACCCCGCAATGGTGAGGCGATTGGTGTGCTCATGACGTGTGTATGCAGTACTTGACAGGGCGCGTCGAAGCGAGGAATTACTCTGAAAGTAAAGAAGCCTTGCTACGTTATCGACAGAATTTTCTGAAATAGTTGAAGGAGAACGTATAGCACCACATTCCCTATTCTTTTGTTCCTGTCATTTGAAAAAGGATAACAAATTTTTGAGAATAATATCCCCGACCTACTTCAAATGTATATTCTCGCTATCATGTGTAAACTAAAATCTGGAATATGAAAATAAAACTCGTATATTCCCTAATTGTTGGGTGTGATAGCTAGTATACTATATCCACAGTTTTCCTGATTAATTCATCAAATTATCGATTAGATATCTTTTTCAGACCGTATTTCAATCGATCCAGCATATGCAGCACATAAATATCGTATGCCGGCGTTTACAAATGTAAATTTCCAAGGGCGATTAAAAAGAAAGAAGCACTGTATTATATTGCGGAAAAGAATTTTTGTTATCTAGTACCTAATGATATTTTTATCGTTTTATGATATCCGTTTCCCGATAAACTGTAGACTATAGCTTTTTTCAAAAATTTTTCCCCAAATTCCTGTCTGCTTCATCACTGTGATTTAGGGATTATAAGGGACTACTTTGCGCGGGCGTAATGCGCCGGCAAGTTCTCACCGGGCACCTGTTACAGGGGCGGCGAGTTGCTAGGCGACGCTACGCGTCAGATCGCTGTCAGACGTAGTCTCGTGCGGACGTTAGGTAGTGTAGTCCTTGATCAGTTGAACATATCTTGTCGTAAATTTTTTTGAAACAAGTATACCGTATATAATAAGTAAGGAATTAGTCAAGTAACAAACGATCAGAGATTATACATCAGTCCCGTAGACAACAAAATACGAGACAAAATTAAATAGAATAAAACAGAAGAAGGAGAATATACTAGGTCCCCGCTAGCCGTGTGTATCAAAAGCCGAAAAATGGCCGAAGAGAAAAATGAGACAAGCCCGACCGTTGAGGGGGATAAAACTGCCGAAGAAATAGTATCAAAAGATGAGAATGAAAGTAAAAGCGAAAAATCTGAAGCGCAAAAGGAAGAAGGGGATGAAAAAAAGAGCGAAGAAAATGGAGACGGTGAAAAACCTAAAGAAAATGGTGAAGAAAAATCATCACCCGAACCGAAAGACATGCGGGCTATAGTTCTCAACGGTTTTGGCGGACTCAAAAGCGTCAAGGTTCTCCGCAAGCCGGAGCCAACGCTTGGCGAGGGCGAGGTTCTTATTCGCGTTAAAGCATGGTCAGTACAATTATTACAATTTTATACTTTCCTTTATATTAACTCGTTGAATAACTTTTTACATTATGTATATATTATACGTATTATATGAAATGCTTCGGTTTATCGTTAAAACTCAACCTATCGTCCGACTGTCAATGTCAGTCAAGAGAAAGAGAAGGACAAGTCTTCTTCTTTTGTTTCCTCGCCTTTCGATGTGTGTACGTATACATATTGTAATAGGTATAACCTATGTATCGTGTTTGCGGATGAAGATAGTGACTCTTCTTTTTACGTTGATTTTTTTCCTTTCCTTCTCTTTCTTTCTTCCTCTTTTTTGATTACTTATAGTGTAATATATGTATAATACTAATTTATAGCTGTATTGTTATTTTGTAACTGATTGTGTCGAGGATTGCGTTCAGGTCAATAATTGCATTGCTATAATGTATACATGTAGTTTATGTAGACCATAACTTATTATCATTCGTTGATACATTCTATAGCGAAAGAAGTGAAAAAAAAAAAAAAAAAAAAAGCAAGAACGAAAATGAGTGCAAATATCGGTATACCTAGACGTAGTATAAGTGTAATACTCATGATGATAACAGTCGTGGTATAAGAAGAATATAATAAATATATACTCAAATGTTAGTCTCATTAGTTGTTTTATAATCTGAATTAGAGTAGCGTAGTAGAGGTTCAAGAAAACACCTGAGATATTGAATTAATATCATATCTTGCTCCCGCGTTGTATTTCTATACCTCACTCTCGACGCTAAGCATATATATATATATATTAGCCTGCTGCACAGCTGATGAGCGGCAGGGTAGTCCTAGCGAAAATTTCATACGCTGATAATCTGCATTCGAGTATAGGTTCACCGGAGAAGAGAGGAAATTAGCAATCCGTACATTTCCTCAATTTTTCACTTTCCCATTTCTATCTATTTTTTGATATAGCAACAGGAAAGAAAGAAAAACTCAATATGAGAACGGCAATTAATTAAATAAATAAGAAATGTTTTGATATAATGAAAGAAAAAGGTATTTTGCTTCCTTCTCTTTGTCTCCAAGACCGCGTACTTCATTTTTTCACAGAAAATTTAAAGAGTTTATTGAGAGTCGTATTGAAATGTCGGACGATGCTGCATACCTATAGTATACATCCTATACATACGGTAAAAAATTCTGAATGAAATCTATTCATAATATTCTTATAAAGGAGATATAACATGGAGACTAATTAGAATGAGTCTTTTATCAGTCGTAACCAAAAACAATAGGCCTTTCATTAGCCGAGGAATGCTACTCTGTTCTCTTCTCTCTCTCTCTCTCTCTCTCTCTCTATTTCCCCTATCAGCGACGTTTTGACATTTTTTGTAGTAGAAAAAAGAAAAAAAACAGAAAGGGACAAAAAAACAAAATGGAAAAACATTGGTGAAAAGCTTCTATCCGCACTGACAATATTCACATTTGCGATTTAAAGCATATAGATATAATACGTACACGCATGAGTTGTATCGTAAATAATGCTAAACAACGGGATGCCCTCGTCGGTCTTTTTTTTCCTCCAATTTTTGGAATATTTCGATAAAATAAATTATAGAAGAAAGAAAAATAAATAGTGAATACATACATCGAATTGTGTGGTGATTCGAAAATGTTTGAAATATTTAAACACCAGGTATAGTAACACACGTGCAATATCATAATATTCACGTTGTAATTATACTTTTCGGTACTCTCGCACCCGCATTAAACACGTCACTCTTGCAACTAGTCATCAGACGGGCGATATCTGCTTCACCACAAGTTTTAGTACCTATATCTATATGTATACTATATGCGGTGGGGTACATTATATGTATGTACATACATCTCGACGATTCATTTCCGTCAGATTTCTACCCACCTCTTCAGTCCGTTCTCTCCACATCTATAGCTGTACACGCGTATAGGTATATACGATCGAATTTAATTTATATCTATCGATATGTGCGCCGTAATGCGTTTTTTCAACGACCCAATGTACACAACATAATCCTCGATATGAGGCTGAAGTTTATAACTTTACAACGACTTGTAATCGCGAAAAATGTATTTCTGAAAGACATATTTTTGGAAAAAAAATCTGTCTCTTTTGGTAATTTTGGGAATCTCGGATTTCAACCGCGAAAAATCTTTAAAAAACGTATTTTTTTTATTCAAAAACATTTTTCGTCATTTTGTTACGTTAACGGTTCAACCTCCAGTCCGATCCTTTGATTTCGTTTTTATGAGTAGCTGTATTACCGGGGTTGAATCTGACCGCAATTCTTTTCCAGCTTCATTAGCTTCGGCGTATTATACATGTCTGTCCATACATCGTTATAACTGCATCATATACCTTTATCAAATAGAAAATTCCATAAATATACGTAGCCTCGGTAATACCTCGTGACGCGTTATACGTTATAAGCTATGGTGTTGAGTAAGGGCGTCTATGCAGGCCCATGGGGTGTGGCCCGATCAATACCATCACCCTGTACTACCTACTCCTATAGAGAAACACTTTAGTGCCAACGCCAAGTGCGTCGTCCTACGCAATTCACGCTATTAAATCGACGTAGAGAACCACTGTATAAGCGTCGCGACGCCAGGGTGTGTCTGTCGTCCGGCGAATTGAGAGATTTGAAAATCGCACGCAATAAATTATAGCTATGACCCGTGTCTATCTATCATTTTCAATTTCTCTAACTCTCTCTGTATCTGGATTTTTTGTTCGGCTCACCTCTGCCGTTACATATTCTACATAACAATTGAAATTCGGCGATATACCGTTGAGTAACTATTTCTATATCTCTCCACTAGACTACAATAATACATATTCTAGGCGAATAGAAATAAACAACATGAAGAATGATCTCTAATACCTCTCGAAGGGCATTGCTTGTTGTAATATACTACCTCAACGTTTGTCATATGTATAATTTTCTCTTCAGATAGAACCAAAACTTCCTCTCGACGTGTTTATACAACTTTCCGTGCATAATAGCTTAATGTTATCTTTCTCTTTTACTCCTACTTTTCTCTTGCATTTCTTTTCGTTTGGTTTGTTGACGTTCCACGCTCATGCCCTCGGCTTATACAGAATAGAGAAGCCCCTTGAATTCATCATTCTTCGTCCTGTGCTTTATAGTTTATATCCACGTATATATACATACTCCGTTCGTTCGGGGGTCTTCTTTCCGCCCGCGCGCTTACATTGACTTTGAGATTGACGCGATCCACACACACACACACACATGCATCTATACATGCATGCGTGCATCTATGCATACATGCGTGCGCGCGTGCATGCATGCATGCGTGGTAGGTATACATGCGGTCTCTAAACTTATAGCTGCAGCGTATAGCCAGCTGCGATCGCGATCGCTCCGCGTCAACCCCGCGTGGAATGACATCTGCTTCTATGCTTACCGCCGACTAGTCGCACCAACCGCATCTCTCCCCCATCGTCACTAAACATACACGCGTCCTTCAGAACGGGGATCTACCAAAACTACATGCCTACCTATAGCACTACTCGCGTCTACTATACTATAACATTATGCGATGATGTATAGATGCATTTCGGTATTATTATAGCTATAACCGCTATAAATGCGCTTTAACGAAACCCCGTAAGAACTATACGGACGGACGGGATGTGATTATTCTCGATTTTTTTTTCTTCAACTTCTCTACGGTGATATATTGGTACATTTAGATATAGGTATAATATATAAGCCGTGGAAGATGTGAAACTGCATTTTGCGATTCTATACTGCATACCGTATATTTCTACGTATACCTATACCTATACCATGAGAAGCATAAGCGCGTGGAATACATATAGCAGCTGTTGTTTTAGTCGCGGGTTTATCAAGCATCTGCGTGACCGGTGGAAAGAAATGAAACATAATCTCGCATGTAAGACTCATAATCATAACTCCGCAATTGCAACTGTATGTACGTGTACCATATGCATACAAACATAAACGCATAATGATTATACATAATACATAGTATATGTATATCATGTGTATTCCTCACCGCCTCACGGTTTGTCACGAAGTATGATACTAGTATGTATCTTTTTTCAATATGCGACACTCATGTGCAACCTATCATGCGTGAAAAATATAATTATTAATTCGATACGCAGATATCTGGGCATATAGGTACCTATATCCATATTAACAACATATTTATATACATTCTATAATATACCTATGCTATAGGTATATACGGGGTACATATTATACGCAGCTGTCTGATCTCGCGGTTATTATTAAACATAAAAATAAATATCAATAACCCTCTTCGCGAGTCCGCATCAGAACTTCATAACGCGCAATATTCATAATACATGCATATGGAGTAGGTAGGTATACGATATAATATAGGGAATATGAGAATCATTCTTCATATCACGTCGCAAATTATTATTGCGAGAGTATAGGTACCTAATATGTGTAATTGATCGATGAATGCACAAATACTCATAATAACTAGATATTGTCGCAGTTTGAAAATAACTCTGCGCAATATTATTATTCATCACATACAATATATCACACGAGACTGAAGTTCATGACGTTAAAAGTAAGAAAATGAGGAAAAACAATGTCCGCTCAAATTTTTCCATGAAGAAAAATCTCATTTATTTCAGCGATTTTGGAATCCCTCCACGCCGGACTGGGCGTCCGGGATATTATTCTTATTGTTAGTTATTTCCTTGCCTCAACTTCATAATCTCAGTTTCATAATAAATAAACTAACAATGCTCATCCATCATAAGTATGCTACACCCATAGGTACAGGTTCTTACAACTGATGTGTGTTAGCAATAGATGCATCATATCCACTACTAGATACATTAGTCTATAAACTATCGAACTATGAATAGTTACCTACGTAGTACGTGCAGTACTCGGCTGCTTACTCACAAGTCAGATAAGAGGCGCCTTATAGTCTGGAGGCCGGCAGAGTACCAGCCAGACAGTCTGCAGGGTCTGGGGCTACAACACTTTGTCTGCTCCCGGTCTCTGGCAAACTAATCGATGAAAAGGGGTTGCATGTCGTTTTAAATTACTCGGTCTTTATCTCCATTATATGTAGTACTGTATACCCACGTACCCTCAATACCTACCTGTATACCCTGTCCTCACACTGCACCGTCCATTTAACTGTTACCACGATATATCTACAATGGACGCAATATTTGTACAAAAATAGATTATGCAAACGATGATGGTCACATTATCTGTTCGTATTTATAGGAATGAGAGAAATTAGTGGGCGGCTGCTGTAGTCCCATTTTTTTCTCCTATACAGATACGTCGAACCATTTGCGACGCGATATATTTCGGAAGAAAGAAATTGATCCCGTATACTTGTAAAATGATAGCGGTTGAGTAATAACGAGCGTAGATTTCAATCCGTCGTGGACTACCGTGCAGAGGAAATGCGGAATGAATAAATTACCTACTTTATATAGTATGTAGGCTTGTATGTATGTATATGTACGACTGATATACATAAATATATACCTAATTCGCAACTGATAATGATACGGGTTGAAGTGGGCCACGTAGTGCGTTGTCTGTAGTTGAATTTTGCTAAACGAATTCAGAATGAATATGAACGTGAAATTCCCGTGCGGTATATGTGTGATATGTAATGTATGTCCGAAGTATGTAATCTTTTTAGGTCATGACATGGGTATGGCATAGTAATGTAAGTTATGAGGGTATTATGGATAATTTTTTCGCAAACGGGGAGATCCACCAAGTATACGTAGCACACAGATACATTTTTCAAACTTCTGTGTACATACCTATGCATGTAACCTACTACGGTTTGTCTACCGGTAGTATACTACACAAGATAGAGAAATATCTGTACTCTTATCTAATACCTATATACATAAAGGTACGAATTACAGGGATGATCATGAATGCAACGGTTTTACACTGTTTTTAGGGGAATATGTCTACATTGCATACAATAGATATACTTGCGCCGGAAATAGAAGCCTTCACATGGCAACCGTCAGTGCGCAAGGGGATTCCTTGTGCTTGCTCTATTTTTTTTTATTTTTTTTTTGCCATAGGATTGTACAAATATACTATCATATGTCCACGTCTATTGTATACTACGGTATATGATGATGTGATTGCCATAGGAAGGAAGGTGGCACGTGAATCTAGGCAAGGCTATAACTTGCATAGGTATACCTATACGTGCGTGTACACCTATAGTAATATACTTTGTGTAGACGTCGCGACGCCCTGCAGACCCTTCTCACTCAAGGAATGGCGTCTCACGCGACGTCGAACAAACGGGCAGACCTAACCGATTCTTGATAAGACAGGCTTTTCCTCTTCTCTTCCTCCTCCACCCCCTCTATCCCTCTTATCCTCAGCGCCCACTCGTCATTATTCTGTACTCCGTGTTGTATAATTGAACTATCGAAAGTTCGATACATTGCAGGTATATCCTTTAAGCAGGCAATGAAACTGCACTGCTAAAGCTTGAAACGTTAATGCGATAGATTTTTGCCTTAAAAATTATTAACCAGTTATTTTCTTCCACGATTCTGTCATCTCAACGTCATAAGCTTCTGCCTCATAATGTTGAATATTACGTGAGAAAATTTATGTAATATATATATGTAGTAGGTATAGTGCTATCCGTACAGTATATTATAGTACACTTAATTAAATTTATCACGTGAAACACGGAAGCTGCGGCTGTACACGGTCCTTTCTTTTGTAACCAAAAGCCGTATGTGCGATTAGAAATTGATAGAATCCGTTAGTCACTTAAAACTTATGATTTCTCTCTCTTTCTTTCCCACTCGATTCTGATTGTTTGTTATAATCATATATCATGGTACGTATGATGGAAAATTGAAGGAAAGAAATGCAACAGAAAAAAAGAGATGATCGAAAACGATTTTCGTTTTACCTGCGAAGTATGATAGGTAAATAATCATGATCTTAGATTTTTTAATTTCTCTTCTTTTTGTGTTCCAGTGGATTGAACTTTCAAGATCTCATGGCACGCCAAGGTGCGATAGACTCATTGCCAAAAACCCCGTTTATAATGGGCGTTGAATGTGCCGGAGATATCGAACAAGTTGGCGAAGGTGTCGAAAACTTCAAGGTACGTAAATTCTACACGCACATACATCGGATACATGTTCAAAGGGCTACAAAACTTTGCCGCACGTACGCAATATCTATGTTAAAATATTCGATTTTGAATTCTTTGAGTCTTACGATAAAAATCTAATTATGCGCAGCTTGTATATACGTATACATAACTACGCTAGAATTTCTGATAGCCTATTACAACTTCACGAAGTTGAGCCCCCGGTAAATTTTTTCCAATTTTTGCTTTTCAAATTCGTATTAAACTCGGCAGTAATTTCTCCCTGAATTATTATACCCTTTGAATTTGACGTCATACTTTTGTAAAATACGTCAGCTCGCGTGAAACAGTAAACGTTGTGATAAATGGAATTTCATCGATGATCAGGTAACAAGTGAATACAGAAATTCCTCGCACGTATGTAGACTATTCATATAAGTCACGGATATGACCAAGCTAAGCTGACAATGAGTATATGGATGGCAGAAAGAAAGAAAGAAAGAAAGAAAGAAGGAATAATGGTGGACCAGAACGGGGAGTCCCCATGTGACAATAGCTAGGATCATGCATTTCTTTAAATCTTAATACATAGACGCGCTGGAGAATTCTAGATGATACATTATGGGGCTTGTGCGCGCGTGTCTCGCTTCATAAATTTCTATGGCATATGTACGTATGCACGTACATATATAGGGGAGGGAAGAGCATAAAATGACGAAATCTTAAGAGGAAACACAAATATGATCATTCCGATGGAATTGTTTCATTCATTTTCATTCCTAATTCGGCAGGCTTATGACACGATATCCTGCAGGTTTATTTTATGAGCTTTTTAGAACGGATAATTAAAAATCTAAAGTGTCATACTATCCAATATACCACTGTTCGTATACCTATACGATTGCCTTAATAATAATAAAAATATTATTATTATTATTATCCGTCGCAAAAGTTGTAAGTGAAGTATAGGGACTGTGAGAGAGACACACGTACTACGCTTTGCACTACTTATTGTTAGAGCCGCGCAAACTGTCGATATCACAGCAACTTCAATACCCTGCCTAGTAGCTAGCTGCTAAGGGCATGCTTTATATCTTGGAGGCAGCAATTGAATAGGGCATTGTTATACCTATATACCTATAAGTGCTGCCTATAGTCTGCATAGCTCGCAGTTTTGCTGAAATGACTCAGACGTCAATTATTATATGAATATCGTATGCCACCTCCTATATTCTATACATACATACATATGCAAAAATCGTATAACGCAGACATTCGTGTGGATCGTCGAGGCGCCGTGCTATACTTTAGGCACCTGTGCATTAATAATTATAAATACCTGCAACCCGCGGTATACCTATACTATATAGAGTGATAGACACGCTATGTATCAGCCGGTGTCGCAAAATATATGCATGTACCTATATCCATAGATACGTGGCGTACGCTGCACGCTGCAGCAGCGGTACTTTTGTGCGACAATTCTTATATATATATACCTTTGTCCACCGATAATAGGTGGGCACACGCGGTTTTTTTATTTATTTATTTTATTTTTTTCTTACGCCGAATATGAACACGGATGTAATTTGTGAACCGAAATAACTTGGCACAGATTTTTTTCAACCATATATATACGTAGTTTCGGATAGATTCAGTGGTGAAAATTATTTTCAGTAGCTAAATACCTAGGATGTATAGGTATACGTAAGATCGATGTATTATCGACGATTTTGCCCAAATTACATACATACAATGATACAATACACGTATACTATAGGCATATAAAATAATTTCACTATCAGGAATCGTCGGTATAACAGCGCTTTGGCAAAAGTCAGCTCGGTTTCGGGCCATAAAACTACCCGGCAACCCGGGGGTCGTTTACACGTGGAAGAGTTCAAAGTTCAGGGTTGTGACCTCGCAGTAGACGTTATATCCCATCTATATTATATTTTCCGGCCCCATGTAGGTTTAGGCATAGTACATCGTACATAGGGCATTGTAAAAAGAACTAATATGGCTATAATATACTATCTATTTCCACAAAATTATTTCAATTTCAGATATAGTATATAGGTGTACGAGTTGCGACACAAATATACAAATTTTGTCGATTACTCGATACTTTTGTCCTCGTATCTTTTACGGCTGTGGTACAATTTTCAACGGATTTGAATCAATTTTATCGGTTCAATATATTTTTTATCGATTTTTTCTTTTTTCTCTCTATTTTCTACTTCTGGACATTTCGATTTATTCAATGACCGTAACGCAATTTTTGCGTGATCGCGTGAGAGAGAGCACAAATTTCTTGCGTGTACAGTTTATATATAGGTATATATTTATTATTGCGATAACCCGGCGTTGTCATCGGTAATAAAAATATAATACCGTTCTAAAGCGATATCTTCAACGATTTCCGATTCCATCGTCTTCAGTTTATCGTTTCCTTGATAATCAAGTACACCAGGTATAATGTTGCGAATTTCTTATCGTTAATAATATAGACATATAGGACATATTGTACAATACATATTACGTTCGTATAAATCGAACCCCGATATTTATTCTCACTATTACGCAATATACTCGTGATTGCACCGCAAATCTTTTCCCTCGTTACCCACTTATCCAACTTCCGGTTATAGCTAAGAGCACCCGAATTTTATGATCCGTCTCTTCTGTATATTTTATACGCTCAACTATTCCCCCAGAATAAGCTCGCTCCCGAAATTTCGTGCCTCGTTATCAAAGTATCAATTTGTAATCGTCTTCTCTGCCCGCCGCCTATAATCTTCCCCTATACATATAGTATATAATTATAAAACATCGCGCGTTGCAGAGTTATAGGTGCTTGTGTAACGGTGTCATTATGATGTCAATGTCATTTCGTTTCACTTACATTGGTGAATAATTTTCATAATTTTCTTCTTTCCTTTTTCTGAATTTTCAGGTAGGCGACAGGGTTGTAGCTCTACCCGATCACAAGGCATGGGCGGAACTAGTTACCGTACCAGCAACATCAGTATTTGCACTTCCTGATGGTATGAGCTACTTGGACGCCACTACAATCACAATGAATTACACCGTGGCTTACATACTTCTCTTTGAACTTGCCAATCTATCACCTGGCAAAAGTCTCTTGGTACACAGCGCCGGCGGTGGGGTGGTAAGTCGACATAACATTGTTTCTTTTCTTTTTTGTCTTCTTGCTTGTTTTTTTTTTTTTTTTTTTTTTTTTGTTCAAAATTTCACATTCAAATTTGTGGTCTGTGCTCGCCCTGTGGCGAATTGAAAAGGCATACATACCTGTATACGCCCATAGGCATAGTTCATACATGAATATCAATCAGTAGGCAGTATACATAAATACATATGGAAGTGTTTTTGGTTTTTTTGCATTATCTTTTCTGCACCCTCTGAGTTACTATTCCCTGTTATGTTTCTATTCTCCTTCAATCCGTATACCTATATAAATACGTGAAATGTATAAAAATTGGTGAATCAGGAACGAGAAACTGTTGCCAGAGCGGAGTACAGCGGGGTAGCTGCTATCTATATCATGAAATACAATGTCTAGGTACTATAAGAAAACTGGGACTATAAGCCTTCTCTTTCTTTATTTCTATCCGCACCGCGCCACGCTGTGTTATATATCTATATCATGTGTATATATATATCCTATCCGTCAGATGAATTTTCTCTTTCGTTCGGGTTTGTGGAGTAGAAAGGGATGCTGCGGTGGGTTCCTCCGACGTGCTTCGTTGCTAGGAGACCATCGACCCCTACACAGTAGTAGCATGGACCCCGCCCGTCTAGTGACTGAACATATATATACACGTGCAACCCTATGCCCATGCCTATAGGCTCCATACCGTTTCAAATCACTTGCTGCACGCTCTACGCCTGTGAAATACATTACTATAGATACGTATTCATTGGGTTAACTAATCTAGGTACTATTAACGACAATCAATACACACGTCATCGTTCATTAACGAATGATTCGTTCTTTTTATTTTATCGAGTGTTTGTTTGAAATCCGATTGCCTCTCTTGTACGTACATTTAATAGTCGTACGTGTTTAGCTATGTAGAAGAGGGTGGGGCAAAACGGTCGGTTCACCAACGAATTTTATTTATTTATCCACAATTCACGAGCCTCGATAGCATGTAGGTAAATTTTCATCTTCAAAAATCGGAAAACAATGGAACTCGCGGAAATTGATTCCGCTGTTATAATCGAAATTAAATGAGTTCTTTATTGTTGTTTGTTTTCAGTTTTACGAATTGTGGAAACATTCTTTGAAAGACTAGCTGGTGGCATTATCACGATCATTGGTGCACCTACAGTATTATATTGTTGTTAATAATATTATTATTGTTAGTGTCATTGATTATTTTATTCATCCTGGGAAAAGTTTTTCAGCCTGATGGCTTGAGGTATTTTGGAAGAAATTCTCGGCTGCAATATAAGTACGGTGAAGGGTATATTCAGCTGTTAGAAAATCGAATGTCTTCCAGACTATGCGGTAGATCTTACAATGGCAATCATCGTCGTCTTGACGTAATTGATCTTCTGTTCACTACAACAAGAACAACTCGACTTTTGTATCTGGACCTAATGTATCAGAGTTAATAATTGATCTTTTGAAACACTTATATACCTTACGTACATACAATAGGGAGTCATAGTATATTTATCAACTCGTAAATTTGTGACTGTTTCTCCAATTGTTACGTATACTTGAACGTGTACTTACACGTTTATTTATTTATTTTTTAATGAATGAAGAAAATCCAGAGAATCATTTAGCTCTGGTCTGGATTTTTAGCTTCTTATCATAGTTTTATCATATGCATATTTACCCACATGAATAAATGTGTTTCATTATTGATTAGTCTTTTTTTTTCCACTGTAATCGTAACTTAATTAATATCTGCGTATCAGCGAGTAATGAACAATATGAACGCCTTGTATCAAATACTTACTGGGATAGAGCGTTGTCTTTTTACTTTTAATATTTTATTTATCACAGACATTGGCAGGTCTGGGGTATTCTCATGTGCGAAAATAAATACGCTATAAGAAAAATGAACCCATGCACAGAACATACTCGTGATAAATTTATACCATGTAGAGTTAACGTCAAAAAAAGCACTTATACCGTTTTGAATTTCAACGGAGATGAGTTATGTATAATGTATGTACATTGAGTACACATTTCAAAGCTGATCTTTGAGGAAGCTGCGTTGTATAATACGTAAATTTAACAAGACTTCGAGAATTAGCTTCTCAGAAAATTATGAATGGCTTCTTTTGTTGAAAATCCATACAACACGCTCCGGATTCATTTTCAAACTGTTTCGGTGACAAGACAGTCTTTCATCAGACGTAACTAACTGAGAAAACAATCTTCTATCTCTTATCTTTCATATATTTTCCACTCATATCAATCAACGAAGCGCACAAAATCTCACATATGAAGTTTAATCCGGAGTATAAATTTAAAACTACCGCTTCGCTTGATAATTTTTCAATCCCATTTATATTATCTTTTAGGGCCAAGCCGTCGTGCAGTTAGCTAAAACTGTAAAGGATGTTACCATTTTCGGAGTATGCAGTAAGTCTAAACACGAGGCTCTTAAAGAAGCTGGTACTATTGATCACCTGCTCGAACGGGGAGCAGATTATAGCGGAGAAGTGAGAAAGTACGTCAAATGAGTGAATTGAACTGAAGATATTTCTTTATATGAAATTAAGATTTACATAGATGTTCAAACCATTCGATTAATAGATTTCATTTTGTTCAGAGTCTCTCCAGAGGGAGTAGACATAGTTTTAGACTGTCTATGCGGAGAAGAATGTAACAGAGGATATGCTCTCCTAAAACCAATGGGAAAATACATTTTGTATGGTTCAAGCAACGTTGTAACTGGAGAAACAAAAAGCTTGTTTTCGGCTGCTCGATCCGTGAGTAAAACGAGTATTTTTTTCTATTTTTCACCTCTGTCCTGTTGATGTGGAAAACAAATATGAATAACAAAAAAATTCTATTCAATCCGCAGTGGTGGCAGGTGGACAAGGTGTCGCCGATAAAATTGTTCGATGAGAACAAATCACTCTCAGGTTTAAATCTTCGTCATTTAATGTATCAACATGGCGGACACGGATTTGTAAGACGAGCTGTTGATCACGTGTACAAATTGTGGGCAGATGGAAAAATCAAACCGGTTGTTGATTCTACTTGGGCTTTGGAAGATGTTCCTGAAGCGATGCAAAAAATGCACGATAGAAAAAACATAGGTAAAATTGTACTAGATCCCAGCATGGAACCTAAGCCAAAACCAGCTACACCTGCGAAGGGTAAAGCTAAAGAAAAGAAAGCTGCCAGCATTGAAGAGAAAAAAGCTTCTAGCGTAGAATCTGACGAAGGAGACAAAAAGAAGGAACAACCTGAATTAACTAATGGAACATCAGAAGATAAATCGGATACTGATTCTAAGGAAAAAGAATCAAGTTGAATTAACAGCTAGAAACACAACAGCAACAAAACCTTCTAATTGGCTAATACACAAACTATTAAAACCTGCACGATTATCTGTGGAAAATATAATTAAGAATAATGATGATAATATTATGAATAGAAAGAAGGGAAAATAATCTCTCAAAGTTACAATTTTATCGCAGAATAATTAAAGTATGTTAATAAGTATTGAGCTGCTAATTGTAAACTTGAAGAAAGGATAAAAAGAAAAGAATAGAAATCAGGTTGAAATAAAAATATATTAATAATGAACAAGAAGAAAGCTAATTCGTGCTGTGTTCTACATTTCTGTAAGATATTAGCTAAGAAGATGAGAAAAGATGAAAAAAGAAAAAAAAAAGAAAAAAAAAAGAAAATAAAGTACCTAGCGATTTATTTCGTAAAACTTTATGAAAAAGGAAAAAATATGCCAACTTTATTTTAAATCGCTTCAAAAATAATAACATACATTTATATATTATTAATCCTCTATATTAAGGGGAGGGGGGGGGGGGAGACTCTTTTACCCCACGATTGAAAATTCACTATCTAAAAAATAGCTAATGAATGGAAAAAGATAAAATAAGGCTGGAAAGTAAAAAAAGAAGAATGAAAAAGGGAGTAAGGTGAAGAAGAAAAGAAAGGAGAACAAAACCAAATATCAATTGACGTGGTCCATGTTAGTCTCTAACGTAAATATCAATTTTATTTTTAATACCTATACATTTTAATTTTTGCATACCTCTACTACTACCTATATCTTTAACTTGGATATCTGAATTATTATATATATAGTATATATACTATTATGTATCAAGATTTAATAAATAGCTGGAATTCGAAAATGAAGTTAATTGTGTGGAGAAAGAAACTATTAAAGAGTGAAACACAACTTTCTTCAGAAAAAGAGAAAGACAGAGAGAGAGAGAAAAGAGAAATATTTGCACTGTGGCAACAACCATGTTTCATAGATATATATGCTATTGACTACACTCTTGCGGATATCATCTACATTTTTGAATACCATACACCATACAAAAGTTTTAAAATCGTTGTTTCCTAGACCATGTATTACATTGAACAACATATATTAAGATTTCCTAATGGCAACTTTTATAAGTCTCTAATCATTGCACAGAAGACACATATACCATTCTTATGCTATACTGCCATTCTACAACAAAATTGCTCAGTAATTGTTTCTTTTTTTTTATACACAAATAACATTATTAGATGTAGCCACTGTGTTGGTGCCTTTTTTTCTCCCCTAATCAACCTATTGGCTACGTTTCAATTGTAATCAGTTCATAAAGTTAATAGCGTCTCTATAATCTGATGTATTTTTCTTTATCTTCTCTGCTAACTATTAACGGGCTTTTTTTTCTTTCGATAATTAGCAGAGAATTATATTAATTAGATACGACTTTATTTATAAATTTATTTTTGTCGATTAAATATTAATGAATTGGAACGTAGCTTTGCATGTCAATGATTTTTGGATAAAGGTGGATGATGAAAAAAAAACCTGTGTACAAAGATTATAGGTATGGTAGAAATCTTGCACAAAATATAATTAATTAATTCATTGATCAAATTCCAAAAAATAAATAATAATGAAATATGTAAAATCCAAGTTGCAAATTTGTGTGCGTATTGAAATATGTTATTGTATGAGTCCAATTTGTCTATTTGGCGCATTCTGTAATTGTATAAACGGAGTCTCTTATTAATGAACTCCAGGGTTTTAGTAACCAACGAAATATTTGAAACTTGGAAAAAAAATTTTTTAACATAAAAAATGATTCTTCATTCATATCAAATAATCTCCAAGTAAAATATGCAATGAAAAATTCCCAATATTCACATAACTTGAGATGAAGAAATTTCAATGCTGATAGTAAAATCTTTAGTTTTCAAAGAAGCAAAAAATTAAAAACATTGATATACCAAATAATAATAATAATTATGCTAATGGTAATCTTGTATCGAATTGCTATTTCAAATGAAATATTGCTAGTAATAATACTGTTTGTATTTTCGTTATTTTCAAACATTCATTGTCAACTTTGTTCATTGTTCATCCACTATAATATCATTTTTTGCTTCACGTACACGGACGAGAGGTGCATGATTAGAAGAAAATCTTTCAATTGATAGCTAGAAAAAAAACACATGACTGGAAAATTAAATTGGAGAAAAGAAAAAAACAGAAAATTAATCCTCATTCACCACCGAAAAACAAAGTATGTAGGTAGTATGTTGTTTGCTACCGAATTTTCCCCAGTCCTAGTGAGCGAATAAGGACAAAAATTCAGTATATACAATCATTAAAAAATCTCTCACTTGCGAGTAGATAATTAGAAAAAAAAATCACACAAAATGCCTAATATCTATTCTTATACATCGACTGAATTTAGTTTCTACAATATTATATTGCACATTTCAATAATTGTAATAAATAAATGAATGAATAAACGAATGAATACAGAAATGAATTCAATAAATTCGAAGTAATATCTAAGTTTGTAGAAAATAAATATTCCAAGTATCATCATAGGTATAATCTTGGAGAGAATAATTCATATTATATCATCAATGGAGAATAACATTCCTGTGAATTCGAAAAAAAATATACTACACATATTATTTCTATCTTGTATAATGTAATTATTGAAATGTATAATGTATTGTACGTAAAATCTGAAATTTATATAAGAGAACAAAACTGCATATCTATCTATCCATCTTTTTACAAGACAAGCACTGGATCAATTTTTCTATTTCTATTACCTATTATAGCCCTGTTCGATGAAATTGATACTTATATAACGCTTTACTTTAAAAACTATAACAAATAAAAATAATATCTACCAAATTTTTTCCAATATTCTCGAATACAACAAAATATCATACTTAGTTATATATATATACAAAAAAAGAAAAATAAACCACTATGCTAGCAGTAATTACTATTGATAATATTTAGTTTGAGGTAAGAAGAATAAAAGGAAAACAAACCTTGCCAACACACGGTACTACATTATCGTGGCTGCATATTTAGAGTGACAAAATAATGAAAATATTAATAACGAAGTAACAAAAAAATAAAATAAAATAACAACAATACACAATGTATCTTTCACGTAAGGCTTTAAATGTTTCATCAAATACCTATACTATTCTATATTGATATGATATCAAATATATATCTATACATGTATATATATATATTTGTATCACTCTAATCTTCTCTATTTTAATTTTAGTGTGTAAATCTTAGGAATATGGTAGGAGAAAGAGTTTTTCAACCACAGTAAAAAGAGAAAAAAATAGTATGGGAAAGGAGGATAAAACCATCTTGGAAAGCTTAAGCATAGTTTTTATAATCTAATAGCGCATTTTTGTGTATAATTATCATTTGGAAAGCAAGTGATATAATATACTATATCGATGTTTGTGACATTTGCAGGTACTCTTTCTATCGCTACTATATTCTTAGGTAAAGAGAAGCGATAAAAATGATGATAGAGATGATGATACCATGATATTATTTTAGAAAATACACATATTATACATATAATTGTAACTACAGCTAGCTTCAAGTTAATTAAATTTGCTCATAGAGTATAAAAAAGTGAAAAAGAAAAACATCGTCTAACACGATGTGATGATGCATATTGTTTCATTAATTGATCTGATTTTCATAATTTTTTTTCCGTCTGATTTAAAGTATCAGATAACTTAAATAAAAAGAATAGGTATCTTTTAAATCTAGTTATTATATTATGTTATACTATATTATATTTGAAACCAGCTGTATAATAATGAAAAAAGAAGAAAAAAAAACAGTATGAAAGAAGGAAGATAGCTTTAGTTTTTAAACGAATCTGTACAATAGAATATAGTACATACATGAATCTTTTAGTTTTCTTTTTCTTTCCTTTTTTTATCCGGCAAACTCGTATCTTTTATTGAAGCTAAAATCGTTGTATAAATTTACCTAGTTTAATTTCAGAGGATTTTCGAAAGACTCTTCATTTTTTGGGGCCACTTAATTAATGATCCAATGGATATTTATTATGTGTTCATTTGAGTTTGCCTATAATGATTCCATGTGTGAAGGCATGAACTGAAGTGAATTAAAATAACATAAAATTTATCAATAGGGAGCCGATGAAATTTTAATTTTATTCGATTTTTAAAATCTGTGGATAAGTTTTCAAGTTTTTTAAATCCATGAATTTCATTCGCTCCAACACAGCTTAATATGAAGATTGTATTTTGGCTTATTATTGTAAGACTGACTATGTTGCTATATTAAAGATTGCTTCAAAAACATACCATTCAGTCGTTGAATTTTTACAACCGAATCAACTCTCATTAAATTTTGTTCCTTTCTCAGTTATTAGTCGAATTATTACTCGTTACTATTATACGATGAATAACAGGTAAATATATAGAAAATAGTAAGTAAAGTCTACAAAGCTTGAGGGAGCAGCAAGTAAACCAAGTTTGATAGATGTATATATTTTTTTATCATTTATTTATACAAATGTTATATAAAACATGAAAACTGCATTTCCAACGAACTAATATAATAAATATCATGTATATTAATCGTACATGTATCCGTTATACATACATAATATTCTGTGCGTTGGTAAAATTGTTTTAGGTACTGGTGTTTTTTGTTGTATATTTTTTTCTTTTTTCTTTCAATTCTGTATATAAATTTCTTGAGATTATACACACATGTAATAATAGTAGATGTATAAGTTGAATTACATGCACAAAGTTAACATAATAATTGCATAGATAAAAAATTAGAATATTTAAAAAATATGAATTATGTATTGTCTTTCTGTTTGGTTTCTTCTCAAACTTTTACTCTACATGGACGGCTTCAATGAGACTCATTCTCGCTGCTTTTGAAAAAGAGAAAAAAAATTATAAAACAAATGGTAAAGAAGAGAAACGAAATGATCTCTGTGATTTTATAACAGTGAGGAAAATTTGGACTTTGAAATTCTTCCAAAAAGATTAAAGATACTTTGTATTCGGAAATGAAATGGAATTTATGCATCTTTCCGTTTCACAATACCTTTTTTAATATTATAGTATAGATATTGTAAAATGGCTGTGCACCTTAGCTGTAGTAATTAGAAATCAAAAGGTTTTTTTCAAAAGCAGCGTTGTATCTTAAAGTAGGTATATATATCTAACTTAACAGTTACCCTAATACTAGAAATAGATCAAGAATCTGGATGGAATAAATTGTTTAGTTAAGAAGATTTCACCTGCAAAGTAAAGACTTGAAAATCTTTCAGCAAAAGGCATGAATCAATAATAAAATAAATACTCATTTTCTTTATCGCAAAATGACACAAGTGGAGAAAAAACAAAAATTTCTTTGTCTGATACGCATTTGAACCGCAGACGATACGAAATTGTATATTTCTACTCTTTCACCACTCCTACAAAATATAGCGGCTCAATGTGTTTCATTTTGCGATTCTCCCTTTTTTTCCTCAAAATTCTCGGAAAATAGAAAAATTAGATTCCATTAATTCATAAATGACGATATTCTATATTCTAATTAATTTATCGATTCTTACAACATTTTCACCATAAACTCATTCGAATCAATTATTTGTTACAGGTAATCTAATCTAGGTATGTTTGAAAAAAAGAAGCATTTTAATGCCAGTGATTAAAATTCTAAGTAACCAATTTATGTGAAATATGAAAAATATAAAGAGAAGACAGAGCTGATTTTATTAGATCAGCTAAATATGCTCAACTTTAATGTTACTCCTAACATTACTGTTACTGGTGCTTGGAAATGAAAAAAATCTGCATTAGGATTTTACTCGACTTTGGTAGAGGCAAGACGGAGTCAAAGCCGCGGGCTTGGACGGATTTATTCACGAAAATTGTATTATTTTGTTTCAATAATATCACTACCCGCAGACAAAGGCTTAATCAAATGTCTCAATCTGCTGCTTTATCTTCCTTATAGGGATGAAGCATTCAATACATTTTTGATTCATTTTTTTTCATTGTGACAATAAGACAGAAAAAAAACAAAGAATGGAAGCCTATACACATAAAAAAAGAGCTAACTTTTTACACAAATTGATACCATATTACTATCTAACGACGTTAGTATATTTTATATTTATATTCATTATAAGGTAGCTTTCTCCTATTACTAAACTAATGAAAGTACTTAGAGAACGTTAATAGCGGTATTATGATGTTACTTAGTTTTTGTTCGTTAATCTCTAAAAAAAAATATATAATATTATATAATATACTATACAACATACATATTTCTTCTCCTAATAAGGCAATCTTGGTAAAAAAAGTTAACTAACAATGTTTCCATATTATACTATACTTTGTATTATAGTACCTACTTCGAACTTGGAATTAATAATCCTTAGGCACTTTCAGTTCAAATATACCATGAAGAGTATGTTTATTTTTGCGTGATGCTGAATTATAAATGCAAACACTATGAATCTATATTTCTTCTTTGTTTTATAATAGATCGTGAGATTAAAATGAGAGTTTTAATGAGATTCTAGAGTTATTTGATTCTATTCACTTCCTCGACGAGGTTTCAGTAACAGTTGTCTTTATTTTTTTTATCCCGTTTTGATTCTGTAGTCAAAATTAATTTTGTTTTTAAACAAATATCTAAAACTCCCTACCCTACGTTGAACTGCTGTGTTCTGAAGTACCTCATTACCGTAACTGCAAGCGAAATTATCAGAACAAATCCAGTTGGAGTAGCCAAAAGTGTAGCTGCGTTGTAGATATGACAATATGGACATTGAGAACTTCCACAAACCTCACAAATGTTGAGAATATAGGTCGGCAACGAATCGAATATCGTTTCGTTGAAACGTTCTGTTAGAAAAAAAATTAAAATTATATAATATTTTATTTATTATCACGAATTCTCAAATTATAGCTATTAAAATTATATATTCGATACATACCAGGTGCATAATAGTCGTAAACTCTAATCGGCAAATATCTAGACATATTGGCAACTGGGAACCATCTTTCAATTGTAAAATTAACACACGTGTCTTCTTGGTCTAAATAATCAAAGTAGAACAGTACTTTTCTTTCCTGGAATCGAGCACGCTGCAAATGTCTAACTTGCTTTGATAAAATATATCTATCCAAGTTTTGTTGCTGTATGATGTATCCCGTAGGTATCGTAACATCCAATACCGCCATACCAGAGCGTGCTGACTCATTGGTATTTATCCATCTGCAAGATCACAAAAATGTATCAGCCATTTGTATTTGAATTTTTAGAAGAATGTGACAATAGTATCAAAATAAATAAATTCTCATCACTCGAGTGATAAAATTCATCATACTGGATTTAATTACCTTTGGCAACTGGTATAAGTAATGTGAGACTGATTTCGACCATGGAAATTTGCTTGTGTTTCTAATTCAAATGCTCTAACGGGTGGCTGCGTTTGGAACTTCGCTGTATCGACGTTGTACTGGACAGACATTTGTAGAATGGCGTAACCAGCTCCTTTAGCTTGCACCTTCACTGTACCCCAGGCCTCTGGTATCTAGATTAACAAGCAATCCAAAAATAATATTCAAGTTTGTCGTACTCGTAAATTTGAGTTTAAATCATCTTGAAACATATTGCGTAAGTATTTTCGTAGACGATCACAGTTTTTACAATGAATTGAACGAAATGTCTCCGGTGATAAGGGAAAAAATAATGGAATCCACGTTTTTTACCTCGATAGTTTGAAGTCTTGCCAAATTTTTGTTATTGACATACAACGTCTTGGTCTGCCCGGGAAGAGCGGTTGCTTCTACAGTAACAGCCAAAGCGCTAACATCTCTGATTCTCGATCTCACTGTATATTCCATAAGTGATTTCATGGCCCAAGCAGTATCTTGAGTAGAAGCCCAGCCGCCGTCAGTAAGTCGTTGAGCGTTGAGCCATTTGACGATGGGTTCGGTCATTACTTCTTGTCTAGCTACGTGCACGAGGAGTGCGTAAGCTGTTGTTTCAATGTTTTCAGAATCATATATGTAAGGAAGACGTGGCAAGGAGAATGGTTTTTGATTTTCTAGCTTCTGTGGAGGTAGAGGAACAACTTCTCTTCCCCAATAGGTTAGACCATCTTCTCTTCTTGCCATGTTTGCTAAGATATCGAAAACATGTTCTGCAGATGAGGCTTTGGCTAATAGCAAAGCATAGGCGACGATTGATACTTCATAAGGCTTTGCACCTCTCTCAAGCAATCCTAAATTCCTCTCAAGCCATTTTATCGAATTAGCTGCAGCAGTGGCTACTTGAGCTCCCAACCCGCCTGTTAAATCTTTAACAGTTTCCAAAGTAATCAAAACATGCGCAGTCAGAGAGATATTCCTGTGTCTAATCGGGTCATCAGGATAATTCAAAGAACTGTTCATTTTTCTATCCGGTAACCACGTTGTTTCGTAAAATGAACCTTCGCTAGTCTGATGTTTTAGAATCCAGGAAACCGCTTGTGAAATTACATTTGGATCGATATAAAGATAATTTTCCCATTCGTAAAATCTCGCTTCTTGAAATATCCTGGCGCAATATGCAGTTAACCATACGCTGGATGCAGATTGATTCCAATCACTTCGAAAAAGGCTGAAAGATCCGTCCTCCAACATAAAAGAAAGTTGCCGTTGATATCCTATATTCATGTGATAGAAACTGTCCTTCTCTTGCGTCCGGTTACGTTGATTTACCAATCTCATATAAAGAGTTGTATACATATTAGCTGCAAAACTGAACATATTTTGCTCTGCTGAATCCATCGGTAATCCTAATAAACTTGTAGCATTTACTGGCATCGTAGGGAAAATTGGGCCAACAACATCACCGACGATGCTGATAGTTGCTTTGTTGGAACCAAATATGTAGTAACGATTTTCGTCGTAAGGTATGATTGGCGTTTCAGTGATGTTGACATGCATGTATTGGAAAACATAAGCTCGATTACTCAGATCGAGTAAAATAGACTGATGTCGATACTGAGGTAAGCCATCAGCCTCAACGCGCAAAATTCGTGTAACTTGGTCTCTTCCTACCAAAGTAGTTGCATAAACATGAACTTTGATATCTCCTAATCTAGTAGGTACTATGGGCATGTAAACAATGGAAGCATCCTGCGCAGGTATCCAAATGAATACTTGATGTTCGCCAAAAGATGTTCTAGGGCGATAAGATTGCACAATACCATTCGCTTCGACATGAACAAATTTATAATCCTTTGAATCAGCCAATACTACAGTAGCCTCAATTGGCATTTGCATATAATTG
The DNA here is from genome assembly GCA_963170745.1 of Phymatocera aterrima. NCBI lineage: Eukaryota > Metazoa > Arthropoda > Insecta > Hymenoptera > Tenthredinidae > Phymatocera > Phymatocera aterrima. The sequence continues at coordinate 9,657,458 of OY720663.1, forward strand.
AATACCGAAATTCTAAGTCCTACTTGTTCTCCTTGTCGACTATGAGTTGGCATTTCAATGTTTATGTAGAATGGCAAGACGCCCATGTAGTCTATAGCTTTTGGTAACATTCCAAAACCTATGGTAGGACTCATACTGAAAGCTGTGACCATCCAGTGTACGGGTCTTTTAGGTACATCGATATTAAATACCTGTCTTCCATGAGGTCCGATATTAATGTCCTTCCATAGCCAAACGTTTTCATATTGTCTCTGGACTCTATTAAACCTCCATTTTCTGAAGTTTATCAAATCAGTAAGGTTTCCTGTGATGCACAGTGCCTCGTCTGTTCCATCTTCGCAGTCTAATACTCCATCACATTTTTTCTCTAATCTATAGCATCTGCCGGTCAAACATTCTCCAAATCCTTGAGTTCTATTGCAATTATCAGGCCTCCTATACATTTGAGCATCAGTAAAAACTACCAGGCCAACATATTCAAAAGTTCTATTGACATCGACACCATATGTAGATGAAGGATAATATACCAGCTCGTCAGGATCTCCCCCGTGCGAAAGCCAGGAATGAGAATGCGTGCCGTTTGTTTCCTCGCCAAAATGCGCCATTTTTGTTATAACATTTGCGTAAGTCAACTCATTGCCGGCTTGCATTGTGTAAAAGGATCTATCGATACCCGATAACCCGACATAAGCGCCTGGCTCTCCATAAATTGCTATCTCAACGTTTTCACCTGTCCTTGCTTTTTTATTGTTTATAAAAAGCGTAAAATTATTCCTTGAAATACCATTTACAGGGAAAGTTAAAGAATCAGCTATAACATCACCATAACGTCCGGTATGATAGACAAGAGCTGTAGCTACGGGTGCCATTTCGGCACTTAAAGGTATTGCAAGAGTTCTGATATTATCTTGCATAATTTCTTGATCGTGTAATAAAATTATTCCTTTAGACATAATGATATAGTTGAAGTTCTCTATGTAATAATTCGTCTGTACATGTAAAATGATGTATTCTCCAACTTTGGCCTCCTCAGTTGAGGTAGAAACTTTGATTTGTTTGTGGTTTGGAGATTCGTGAGTAATTAGCAAGAGTTCGCTCTGAGCCCTGTTCCCTTCGCCGTCTGTTAAATGGGAGTAAATTTTCATCGAAGAAACGTCGTTTAGCACTTGCTGTGCTCTTTGGGAATTGTCGTCGAGGCCCAATTGTGACTTGAGATCAACTTTCATTGACCAAATTGCATCGTTGCCTGGGCTAGTTCTCAGATAAGTAGTCTCAAGCGATCGTCTTCCTCCCCCACGCATCTCAACATCGGCCCTCACCTCCATTCTTGCATTTGTTAATTGTGATTGTCTAAGTGGTGAATCGTCGTGAAAAGAGGCAACTATATTCAAGCGAAAAGGCATGGGAGGTTTAAAAACTTGCGGAGAACCACCAAAGAAATGAATCTTAATACTTGAATTATATATCCTAGCTGTAGAAAATCCGGTTATAACTTCCTCCAGGAACTTCTCTCCCACGGTCGCAGTTATCATAACTTCTAATCCGTCTAGAGAAGGTGCAAAGTGGAGGAGTTCATGCATCGGATATCTGAAGGCATAAGTTCCATTGAAAAATCTCAATACAGGTGTCGGTTCGTTGTATGTTTCTGGGCGATTAAACCAGGCAGGATAATATTCATCAAAGTTAAAAAACTTTTCACCAATTTCATTCTGCAATGAAGTAGAATGAAGCTTATTTATTGGCCTGAAGCTGGCTTTTAGTGTGAGATTTCCTCTGGTCGGTGCTCCGGAAGTATAATTAGCCATAATTACACCATGAATATATGGATCATTGTCAAAGAAAAAGGCAGGCATCGTTACGTTCACTTCAAAACGTGTTTGATAATATTCTTCGACTAAAAAGGTTTTCTCCTCCATCTGCCCTTGTGCTTTAATGTAAATTTTCCATTCACCAAATACAGGTTGATCAGAAAGTTGATAAGTCAATGAAACAGTTCCTAAATTACTTTGTCGACTAAGCCACCTTCTCATTACTCTCCCTTTTGGATCAAGCATGTAAACGTCGACTGGATCGTTGAAAGTACGCAATTCTGTATTAATTGGTATAGTTCTAAACCTAACGGTTTGTCCCTGCTTATAAACTGGCTTATCAAGTTGAATAAAAATGGTCATTGATCTTTGAGAGAAAGATAATTTCGTTTCATTCAAGAAGGCTTGGCCACCGCTCAAAGAATTGTACAATCCCTCAATTCGCAGTCTATAATCTCCGGTTATCGAAGTCGCCGGCATTTGCATCATTAATGTTTCTGGAATTCCCTCTTTCACATCTTCATGAGCTGCTGCTATCTCAACTCCGTTCCATTGGATCGAAGATCTAACGGTCAGGGGTACCGGACTTTGGAGTATGTTTACTGCTACTCGATATATTTGACCAGGTCGTACCATTCGTGAAGCGACCACAAAATATGTCCTGTTGAAATAAAATTGTTGTACCTTCAAACCGAAATGTGATTCATTAATTTGTAACACATGGGATACAAATTTAACATACTTTAATATTATTTCAAGTCTTTGTATAAGCTGAATTACAATTACAGACATTTATCACATTGAACAATGACTATAAGATACAGAGAATGTAAGCAGGCTATCTTTCTTTCTCTGGAATTCTACAGGTTCATTGATCGGTGATAGATTCAAGAATTTTGGGCTCATGAGGGAGATGAATTTAGTTAGAAGGAGGAAGGTCACCTAAGAAGGTGCATTGTATTTCTTTTTTTAGATGAGTATTTGAATTTTGAGACACGACCATTTTTATTTTACCACATGACCATTTTCGATTGAGAGGATAATTTTAAAAGAAAATTGATTAGCACGAGAAAAAAATTATTCAAGCAAAAGTTAGGATTCAGCAAGCAGTAAGAATACTATATACAGCAAAAAAGCCACTCAACACACTTGACACAATCGTGCTTACAGTGGGTCAGGTATCCAACCGACCGAATTCCAATATGCATCCGAATACTTAGCATCGAAAATAATATCATCCCTGTAAAATAGATTGATCATGCGATTGTGATGGGAATAAGTCCGCTTGCCAAACCATGCGACATTAATGCATTCCTTTCATTACTCCTACTCAATGTTATAATATTGTGTATCTGATTAAAAATTACTTACGCTTCTCTGATTATTACATTATCATTTTGATTTCCAGTATTTCTGAATCCAAAACCACCAACATTTTGATCTCTATCTTGATTGTCATTATATCGATTCCAAGGAGGACGAGATGGTTCTGTATTATCAGGGACCTGGCCGTGCGCACTGGCTAAACATATCGCAAATGTTAGCCACCACATTTTGCTGTGAAAAAAGAAAAGAATGAGATATTAACATTTTCATTAACATTATTGAGTTCTACAAGAATAAAAGATTCTAAGGAATTGTTGAAGCCTCTGATTTATGTTTTTCTTATAGTTTATGAAAAAGTAGTCTTTTTAGAAATGTGTTCATGATGAATTTCACCATCCAATCAACATTTCAACTCTGGATTCTAGGGCTATGGTGGACACATAATTGAATAAGTAATAAAGAAGACTTGAAAATTGGGATTGAAAAATATTGGAAAAATGCGGTTACCGCTATTCTGGAGATCTCAAGTTTTGTCATTGGATAAAATCGAATTGTGTGACGTAATTGTCGCTGTAAAGGCCTGTTCTGTGTGGGCAAACTTGATCCAGATCTATTAGCATATTATTGCAGTTCAAGAATACAATGGGAATCGCTTTCATACGAATTTCGAGAGAGAGAAAATAATGACAAATATTCTATTTTTATATTCTTATATCATTTCATAATCCCACTTTTCTATGGCTTCAAATTCGTTCTTTTGTTTCGAATCAGAGATAATTAGATTAGGTATATAAATATGAGGCTCAAGTTAATAATGCTAACGCGACTAAAATCACGAAAAGTAGTATTAACTGTTTCTCCAACTAATTTTATTCTTTTTAAAGAGCCCAATTTCGGCTATCATTTGCGAGTGGAAGAAATATCAGCGCAAAAAAACATCGTTTAGATAGGGTTATCTTTCGGAATCTTTGTGACCCGATGAATAAATTCAACGCAATACTGTATGTAAATTTTCGGTCCTGAACACAGACGCTTTTGTATCTCGGCAGTGGATTGATTAGATGTGATTAATCCTCGCAATGTATGTATATACACATGAATTAAATAAGCAAATAAGTAAATAAATGGATCAATAAATTCAACAACTATTTTCGTATTTTAATCATTGCTATCAATATGCAAAACAATTTTTATCGACATTCTTACCATCCTGAGGGATTGGGATATTACATCAATTTTCAAATTTGATAAAGAGATAAATCGAATATCGAAAAAAAACGTTAAATCAATTTTGGAAGAAAATTACTCAGATCGGAAGATCTTCATAAACGAAATCAAACTAAACTAGTTATTGATCAAACTAGAGTCAGGTGAGAATATATTAATATAGAATACTGTATCAAAGGCCGCAGGTTAGCTAAGAACACGAAATCAACCACAATGAATCAAGCAATGGAATTTATGTACCAACACCCACACATTCTATGGTGGTGAAGACCCTATGACCTGTATTTAATTACTCAAGATTCAATGTGTGCATGTAAGTACCAGAACCGTATTAGTTTGAAAAACAAAGAAGGGTTGAAATTATGATACAATTAAATAATTAGAAGTTGAATATTCCTTATAAGTTTATCGTAGATTGTACACGGCCAACAGTTGTGATTTAGTGAAGCATTAAATTGTTACACGAGTCTGTCCAGAAACGGCGAGTGTTTGTTGAATATTCAGGACGTGATTTTTGATGTGATTTATATTTCGCGTGTCGATTACTGAAACTATCATGCCACAGTAATAGACTAATACCTTGAAGTATGGAAGACAGCGCATACTGCGAGAGTATAATTTTATAAACGTGTGATTAGGTTTGCACGTAGTTGTTAGTGAATAAAACAAAATCGAAAAGTATCACTGACATTTTGGAGACACGAATGTCAACTTGAAATGACAATTATTTTACAAAATAAGGAAAGGAAAAATAGGCCAAGATACGTGAGATAACTCTTCATGGATAAACCTCGATAGATAGCCAGAGTTGATGACTTAAGCATTTCAAACAGATTGTCATATAAAGTACACACGCCGTTAACGCCCCATTGTGAATCATTACAAATTACGGAACTGTTCATTGTAACATTTACGGTATGAGATAGCACGTGTAGATTATAATTTGAATTCCATAGAATAATTCATTAATTGGAGAAGAATTGTTGTGGGGTATGATGGGATAAGTCTTCCACTTATTGTTATCATGAATACAGAACTTGTAGGCATATTTCTAATGTTACTACTAATAAGAAGCGAAGTGTCGTGGTGGCGAGATGGCTGGTCAACGCCCAAATACCCGAGGAATGAATATGAAGCTTACCTGCCGATTAGTGGCGTTCTATATTATAGCGATGCTAAACTAAATCCACATAGTATGAACTTTATATTATTCGGTCACTATATTATAAACTGTATTTTAATATTATTTCACAATAATTATTGCTCGTTTTGAAACTATAAACTAATCACAACACCACCGCTCATTAGCTACAATGTGCCTGCCGAACCCACCTCCCACTTTTCTCCACACACAACAAGCCACCCCCCACCCAATCTCGTTTTACGTTCCACTTGCTCATTGCTTGTTGAATGCGACTGTTACTTCAGGGCCGTAAAAACGGGTGAAAATATTGAGAAAGAAATAGAAGGAAACTAAGAACACTTGGCAAAGAAGTGATTATATCGATAGTTTTAATAATGATTACTTACATCTACGAAAATTGTCAAAAGAGAGTTTCAGCTAATTTTCTGGATATAGGTAGAAAAATATTGGTACTTGTGTTTAAAAATACGCAGTGCCACCATCTGTGGGTAGTTTATGGAGTCGGATTGTATTGAGCCTGATTGAGCGTGAGGGTAGAAGCGTTGAGTGTAGAAGGGTATAGAGGTGCGGACGGCGTGGTGGGGGTATGCTTATGTACTTTTCCTTATATACAAGAGCTTTGCCTCCCTACTCGGAGATGGCGCCCACAAATTTTGCTCCATTTTACGCACACATGAGAGACCGTCGTGTATATGAGACCCGACACATGCGACCGGCTCACCGATGAGCCGAGCTTCCCTCCCAACCGCTTGGTGCGCTACCGGCGTGCTCAGTTGGCCGCCCGCCACATGGAGCGCCACGGTCGGTTACCAACGCATGCAACAATTACGCGTAAACGCCATACAATACATCCCAATCTTTTCACCGACGACGGTGCTTTAAATTCGTCACTGCTAACTGCTTGGAAAAATCTAATGTAAGATGATTCTACTCCGGCGCGGCGCGGCGGCCCGCGTTCAAAATTGGCATCCGGATCAATTGAAAAATCGATAACTCGGTTATTATTGATTCTGCAACTAAATTTCTTGTCTCATTTTACGCGGAAAAACTTCAAGTTTTTCATTGTAAAATGAAAAGACGCAAAAAATATTAACATTTTAATTGTTTATTCGCCAAAAACTGGAAAATTCCGAATTTCCGCTCCATAATATTGCAGCTGGAATTATCAAAAATTCCCCGCAGTGATGAATTGCGATAACGATGCAGATTGCAATAATTCGCACGACTCGCAGTCTCGCAGGTTCACTACCATGAATTGATGAAGAAAATGTTGTAGCATGCATTGTCGAATAATTCGTTCATAATGATTATCTTGAAGAATGATGTCGGGATGCTTGTATCACTTGAGCCCCCTCGCCTCTCACAATAGAATTATTATAAACAATAATAACTGTTAATAGTACATGAGGGATTTCACGTGGAGCGGGACACTATAATAGGGCTTCGTCACCTTTGATTTCACTTCTCTTTTAGTCATTTTTTGTGCGCAATTTTTTTTATGGTAAAATTTTACAGATTATCTTCAAAATGTCAATTTATCGTTAAATAAATCTTCAAAAATATAATTATTCTCGCGTATGCTACGGTCAATGAAAATCTAATTTGGACGTTACTATGAAAATATTGAAATCTAAATGTTTTTCGCTTTTCATTCCGTTTCATTATTTAATATAGATAAAATACTCGCAATCTGTGATGATAATCCTTTTCTATATCTGCAGCGTTCAAACAATGTATTGTGTTTACGAAAATACTGAACAACATTGTATGGGGATTGTGGATGGGTGGTGTCGTCCCCCGTCCACCTATCGCGACGTTGCTCACACGCTTTCGTGACAATGATATCCTTGCACGATTGAACGCAAGACGTAGTCCAGCCGAGTAAGCATTGACTCCTATTATTTTTGAGAACAGGTTCGACGATTTTTTTGTAGGTAGATTTGACCTCGACCAAGAAGCCCGTGATTTGGCCTGTATATAGAATTGACAGAATTGACATTATTTTTTAAATAAAATTATTTTTTCTCAGTTTTCGGAAAAAAAAATTGACGAAAATAAAAAACTCATGACATATTCCGATTGCTGAGAAAAAAATTATTAGGTTTAAAAAAAAAATCCTACGATAATTTTTGCCGGAGATATTCTTTTAACGACTGCCGTTCGACCGCCGGCTCTCGTATGCCCCCCACCGCGTCGCCGCGCCATCGTTTGACGTTGCAGCGCCGCTGGAATACGACGCCTCGCGTTTGCCTTGATTCACTAATTAATTTTGACAAAAATAGAGCTCAAATCTGAATTAAAGAATTCATGGTTGACCCTTGAGGTATGGACGAGATATAGTATTCTTTTCAAACCTTAATATTATTAACATTGATAATAAATCGCAAATTAGTAAGACAAGTGTAACTCCGGTTCTAATAAAGATGAAGAGGTTTTTTTTTCAAATTTCCGTCCCAAAAACAGGAATAACAATATTAAACAATTTTTTTCGTAAGTCAACAATTTCACCATTAATCGTATTTGTTGAGTAAGAAAATTTTATTTACTTTTTTCTCGACCTTTGTCGATGGAAATTTTTATTTTTTTATCGCATTAATTATCTCCATATCTGTAACTACTACGAGAATTCTTTTTTATGCTGTAACCCCATTGGCTCCGATTCTATTGGTACCCAACGTTTTTTTTCGAGAATCATTATTTGTTGCCATAATATACAAGATAATCGAATAATTTTTGGACTGAGGCTAAACTAACAAACATTTTTTGAATTAACATTTTTTTTTTCTTAAACATGAGGATGAGACCTACAACTTTTATATTAAACATTTTTTCCTCACGCACATAACAAAAAAATAAAAAATAAAAATTGCGATTTTTTTTTCTCTAACATTATTATAAACAATGTTCTGTCAATTCTATATACAGGCCAAATCACGGGCTTCTTGGTCGAGGTCAAATCTACCTTCAAAAAAAACGGCGAACTTCTCAAAAATAATAGGAGTCAATGCTTACTCGGCTGGACTACGTCTCGCGTTCAATCGTGCAAGCATATTATTGTCACGAAAGCGTGTGAGCAACGTCGCGGTAGGTGGACGGGGGACGATACCACCCATCCACAATCCCCTTACAATGTTGTTACCAATTGCATTGATTTCAGTATCCTCGAAAACACAATACATTGTTTGAACGCTGCAGATATACAAAAGGATTATCATCACAGATTGCGAGTATTGTATTTATATTGAATAATGAAACGGAATGAAAACGAAAAACATTTAGATTTCAATATGTATATAGTAACGTCCAAATTAGATTTTCATTGGCCGTAGCATACGCGAGAATAATTATATTTTTGAAGATTTATTTTACGATAAATTGAAATTTTGAAAATAATCTGTAAAATTTTACCATAAAAAAAATTGCGCACAAAAAATGACTAAAAGAGAAGTGAAATCAGAGGTGACGCGAAGCCCTATTATAGTGACCCGCTCCACGTGAAATCCCTCATGTACTATTAATAGTTATTATTGTTTATAATAATTCTATTGTGAAAGGCGAGGGGGCTCAAGTGATACAAGCATCCCGACATCATTCTTCAAGATAATCATTATGAACGAATTATTCGACAATGCATGCTACTACATTTTCTTCATCAATTCATGGTAGTGAACCTGCGAGACTGCGAGTCGTGCGAATTATTGCAATCTGCATCGTTATCGCAATTCATCTCTGCGGGAAATTTTTGATAATTCCAGCTGCAATATTATGGAGCGGAAATTCGGAATTTTCCAGTTTTTGGCGAATAAACAATTAAAATGTTAATATTTTTTGCGTCTTTTCATTTTACAATGAAAAACTTGAAGTTTTTCCGCGTAAAATGAGACAAGAAATTTAGTTGCAGAATCAATAATAACCGAGTTATCGATTTTTCAATTGATCCGCATGCCAATTTTGAACGCGGGCCGCCGCGCCGCGCCGGAGTAGAATCGTCTTACATTAGATTTTTCCAAGCAGTTAGCAGTGACGAATTTAAAGCACCGTCGTCGGTGAAAAGATTGGATGTATTGTATGGCGTTTACGCGTAATTGTTGCATGTGTTGGTAAGCGACCGTGGCGCTCCATGTGGCGGGCGGCCAACTGAGCACGCCGGTGGCGCACCAAGCGGTTGGGAGGGTAGCTCGGCTCATCGGTGAGCCGGTCGCATGTGTTGGGTCTCATATACACGACGGTCTCTAATGTGTGCGTAAAATGGAGCAAAATTTGTGGGCGCCATCTCCGAGTAGGGAGGCAAAGCTCTTGTATATAAGGAAAAGTACATAAGCATACCCCCACCACGCCGTCCGCACCTCTATACCCTTCTACACTCAACGGTAGAAGCAGAGATACAAGGGTATTGAGTTTCAGACAGTTATTCATTTGTTCTTTCTCTATTTGAATTTAGACACTTCTTATGAATGCTGTCACGAACTGAACTTGAATTTTAGTAGTATTAAAATTTCTTGATTCCCGCGTGCTCATCGTATATTGAGATCCTAGATATTGAAATATGATATCGTCCCTTGATTTATGAATCGATTCTTTTCGTCGACCGTTTGAATCCTGTGATTAAACGGTAAGGTTATGTTTCACGATTCAAAAAATGTCAAACTGCATAGAATAGAGAAAGACTTGATTTAATAATATGCGGCTTTATCTTTCACTTAAAATCGATACCAAATCACAATATTTTGATTGTTAATCAAACATAAATGTGATTCATTTTATATTTTTTTTTTTATTAATTCCTAATTTACGCAACCCCCCTTTTTCTGACAATTCTGTGGACCTGATCTTTGAATAATTCATTCCTTGATAATTTTTTAGAATCCGTAAACAAAAACAAATCAGAGAAAGCAAAAATCGTAATCAAATAAGAACGAGATACGAAAAAATGCAGAAGGCATCTAGAATGAAGCGAGAGCTTGCTAAAATGACAGAAAATCCACCTGAGGGTATATGCTGTTATCCAAAAGACGATAAAAAGGATATTTTATCGGCGAATATTTTGGGACCTGTTGGTAGTCCATATGAAGGTGGCTTATTTCAACTGGAAGTTGAAATACCAGAAAGTTACCCTTTTGAACCACCAAGATTGAAATTTTTGACACCGGTTTATCACCCAAACATTGACGAAGCAGGAAGAATATGTATGGATTTGTTAAAAATGCCACCTAAAGGAGGCTGGAAACCAACAATAAATATTGAAAATTTATTAACTGCAGTACAACTGCTACTTGGATATCCGAATCCCGATGATCCATTGATGGCTGATATCGCTGAAGAATATAGATTCAATAAAACGGAATTTTTACGAAAAGCGCGCAAGTTTACTGAGGAAAATGCAATGAAAAAGCGAAAAAATGAATTTAAATAAAGATTGGAGTTTATATACTTTATAATTATTTGTTACTGTTGATGGTCAAAGTAACTTTTGTTGCGAAATTGGGCAAATTTTGTTGTTCCTCAGGTTACTGACAACAAAATTATACTGACTGATTTTGATTTCTCTCTCTTTATTTCCTTCTCTTCAAGCAGTTATTTATTATTCTTCTCTTTTCTAATGATAAGCTAGATGCCTGGCATCTTTTTTTTTCATGTTTATAGCACGAATTGACATGATTTCATTATAGGTATATCCGTAATTACTCAGTTAACTAGAAGTATTTAATAAATATTTTTTGATAAACTGGTAATAATTTTCGGAGTATTTTTTCACTTTCTTGTCGTCAGAGATGTTATTTATTCATTCTCATTTTCATCTTCAATTTCAATTCGATTTTATTAATTATCATTGATAAGATAAAAGCAACAGTAAATTAACATTATTAATTATGTAATTTAGTGTATTGTAAGCACTTTGCGTTAAGCTATCAATTATTTTAGACTATAGTGCGTTGTAGTCGAAGTCAAAGAATCAATATTTTTAATATAATTGAAATTGAAGTACAATAGTTATATCAAGTAATAAAAATGATTACCAATAATATTGATACAATATAATAATAATAATAATAATTGTCAGATCACATTATCCTATTTTTTTGTCGGTTTCCAGTACATAGTATAATAAAAGCTAAAAATAAGCTTCATCAAGTACTATTATAGATATATGATAAGTAGATTCACCTTATTCAATAAAAGTCAAACAGCCACATTTAATAATACTGGCTTGTCAAAAACAGCTGAAAATATAACACAATTATTTAATTTCTCAAGAAATAATGTGTCTTTTTGATACTCTGCGTTTGAATGTTCAACATTTTCCCATTTTTTTCATCTTTCCCATCCCTTCCATCTAATCTTTTTTCATTAGATATACCTATATATAATGTATCAACAATGACCACTACACAACAGACACATTCTATATGCACGCGTTGAAATTACTTTTAACAAATTTTGTCCGATGTACATACCTATTATTAAATAATATATTATTATAAATTACATAGTATAATAAGCCTAATTAAGTGATAAAAATTATATTTACTTCATATATATGAAGAAATAAACTTTACTGCATTCTTTATATTAAATTATGCGAAACATCAATAAAAGATTTAGTTTTTTCCAGATGCAAAACAAATTAATTAATTAATAATCAACAATAATTCGAAACATTAACAAGCTTCGTTTTTCTTGGTTTTTCTCTTAAAAACTTTATAAATAGAATGCAGATCTAGGCACATAGCGAAAGGCAATAGGCAGTAGTTTGAACATTTAAGATTAGTCTTAATTTGAATACATTACATATCATTTATTTTTAATATAAAAAGCAATCATTAAAATTGTTCTTCATTATCAAGTTACGTTCTTATCTACCATTATGTACTAATTTTATACAGATATGAGGATAAATATTTGGAGTATCAAAAAATTTCTTTCGCTAGAAATTGCGTACAAAATTCTGTAGAAACGATTCTTTCCTTTGTTTCCTTTCTCTTTTTTGTTTGAGCAAAAGCGGATTATATTAACATAATATCCATTATTTTACGTAAACTTGAAATTTCATCTACACTTCTTGATATACCTATGTTTCTTCTTTTACTTCTCCCTTTCCTGTTTGATACAGAGCACCAACAAAGACTTGGAATTAATTGGTTTTGCAATTAACAATCGTTGCCAATTTCTTCACTCAATTTTGACAATTATACCATAATATGAGTTAACTTTTCAATATCGGTTTCAGAAATGTGAGCTTTTTATATTATATTATAAGCCTAATAAAATTAACGACAGTCGTTGTACAAGCTTTGAGGATGAATAAATTCCAGTATCAACATATTCTAGTATATTACGCAAATCGCAGGTTTCAAAATTGAAAATAAAACATACATAAATGCAAAATTGATTACATACTGTAATACTTGCAGGCAGATTATTCATCGTCATCAATGGAATGAGCCAAATTCATCATTTTGAATACAGTATTATACATATAGAAGCAATAATTTCCTTCAGAAATTTACAAATTGCAGACAATTATTTTATTTCTCATTCTAATTGTACGTAATTATATCACCTACTAGTAATATTACCATAATGATATGAGCTGTTTCTCTTTCATTTATTCAATACTATGTATAATCCATTCCTCTTCCATTTTATTGCGCATTTTTGAATATTAGAGAAAATTCTACATAAAATATCTAGCTCTCGTTAAAAAACGGATTAATATAGAATTTTGTGCTATAATAAGTCTTTTCAAGTTTCTTTTTTCTTAAAACAAAATCAATAATCATTATAGTTATCTATCATGATGTCTATATAATTAAAATTCTTTTTCTACTATACCTAACTTCATAGTAGATTATCGTCAGCGCATTATCATGTAAAATTCTTCCTGAGCAAGGTTTTGTTCTTGTTGAACAGCATCTTTCAGTCTAGGAGACATCGGAACGTATTCAGAATTATCGATCGTCGTTTGACTTGTAATTGTTTTATCCTCTGGTGTTGGTACCGGTGTAGTATCCTCCTGGGTACTTGGAGTAGCAGATCTTGTTCCCCCTTCAGAATCCAAACCGTCATCACTTATGCTATAAAATGTGAAAGAAATTATAAAGATCTGATACCCTCAAGTTTACAGCAAGGCACTGCCGAGCATCCTGAACAGACAGTCATTCTTTACCTTCCATTTCGAGTAGATCCGGATCCACACCTTTGTCTGGGTGGTAAAGGTGGCGGGGGTTGTGTAGGTCCGCAAGGTCCGAAAAGAAGTTCTTCAGGATCTTCGTACATATTGAAAGGAAGTTTAATAGTTCTTGATGGATCAATATCGTCCATAATTTCTTCGTATATACCAGAAGCAACAGAAATATTAGAAACTCTTCTTGGACAAGGTTCTTCGAGTTCTTCCAAGCTTGAACCAATATTTGGAATACTTGCTGGTTCCGGTTGATATACGTTATCGATAGCACGTGTACAAATTCCGATCTGAGTGCTAGTTATTTTATCTAAAATGTTATTTTCAGATATATCGTCCAACAATTTAGCCTCGCTACCAGATCTTGAGGATAAGAGTAACCCTAAGCCAGCGCTGATCAAACTGGATGCTACTTTCGATTTCAAAACTGGAAAAGTACCAGAATCATCATCATTGTGTATAGAAATTCTCAAATCTCCCTCGCTAAGACTCAAAGGCCTTTGATTTAAATGTTTCAATCTAGGTCCTCTACCCTGTGTTACGAAATCCTGAAGCAATCTCACTGCTTCGAAACAGAATAAATGAAGTTCTCCAACACCACCACGAAATTCTTTCGATGTATGAATAACGCAAATTCTTTTTACATCGTCTGGTCCACCTGCGGCTGGAAGATGAAATTGACTCAATTCCTTCCATTCCAAACTCTCTTTAATTTCTCCTGAATTAACATCCTTTACGAATACTCCAAGTCTGCTGGCCACCAGATCACCGTGAAGACCTACAGTGCAAAAATAATTGAAACTTTCTCATCACTCCCAACTTCCTTTGTTATCGAAAATAACAAAATTCATCAGTGACAAACTTTACAGGGATAGAAAATATCTATCAACCAATTAATAACGTGCTATGATAAGCAATTTATGTTCAATTATCATCAACTCTGAGTAAAATTGCAACAAAATTTTCAAACTCTACTCCCCGAAAAATTGATTACAGATAAAATTGTACATATATTCATAACTTAGATACAAAATTATTGTATATTGACGTACCTGTGAGCCCTGCAGCTCTAGAATGAGCATTATCGACCATAGAAACATGAAACATGCCTTCCATGAAGTGGTGTTTCCTAGGTTTGAGTACCTGTCTGAGATCAGCCATCCAGCGTTGACTTTCAGTTTCTGAATTGCCAGCTAGGTAAAGCAGCGGCTTTCTTTCAGTAGCGGGAAAAATACCGAAGGCAAATTGTTTGGACCTTGATTCAGTGCGGCAGATGATGGCATCCGCTGGTATCTTTATCGCATCGTCTCTATCTTTTGGTACAGTTGCTCCACCACTGCTTATTCCACAGTCTAATCTTACTTCTATTCCAAGACCCGGACCCAATCTTCTCACCGAGCACCAGTGTCGTCTCCAAACTTTCCAGGGCGCTAATGAGCGCTTCTTTACTCTTTGTGTCATGCCTCTATTACCAGGCAATTTTGCATCTAGGAAACCACATATCTCTGCATCTCCCCCTGCCATTATGGTGATTTGTCCTTGTCTTTTTATTTGTGTTTAGAGCGGAAATCTGGTGAAAATTTTGAGGAGTTTAATCGTTTCGATCTTCTATTTTCTAGTTTGAAACCAATAATCGAAGGTTTTGGAACATAAAATATCGTTTTTGAGAGCCAAATTCATTTTTAAACAGTCGCTACTAGTTTTAGAATGTATGATGTGTATTTCATAATTCGAACAAATTTTTCTAGAGCTTCCAACTATCCGAAGATATTTCTAGTTTGAAAATATATGATTAGAAGTGATGTTATTTTAGTGAAAGACATAAACAATATGAATATGAATAAAAATTAATGAGAACGCGATTTATTAGAATTGCATATTTATTTTTATTTATCATGGATTATCGGAGGAAAATAAATTCTAGAACAAACTGGTAATAATAAATGTATACCGTTCGGACGTAAACAAAGTAGTAGCTATAGATATACCTCAATGGATACAGATACAATTATCGGCTGCACTGAAAGCCAAAATTGTTGATACATTGGTTCAACTCTTAATAACAAGATGAGGACATAACATGAATTCTGGGTGATGTTTATGCATAAATTGATTCACGATAAAAACAAAATTGAATATAACTATATACGTTCTATATAGGTATAGAGAAGATCGAATGCATAAACCACAAAAACTCTAGGCGTCCCTACTGGGTAATATATGATTGGAAAATGAGTCTACAAATTCAAAGAAAATAGAAAGAAAAACCACATAAAAGACGCATTAGTATAGATCAAAATCGATAATAATATCGCGCATGGCAATGATATATTATTACGTTTCCATCACAAGTTATATTTGTTTGAATATTGTAATTATAACTGGGATTCTTTTATTATTTGTTTCTTCAACTTTACATGAATTATACCCACCGATTTTCAAAACAATATGCAATGCAGGTTTTCAAAAGTAACGTATTTTCTAAACATGATAACACACCGATCACAAACCGCACGGTTTTATACTGGTAGCATTATTATAGATATACCAATTACTAGCGAGCTCAATAATAAGTCAAATAACAAACGAACGACGCCGTCTTTCATGTGTACTATGCGTGTGTATTGCATCTGCGACTACACCGGAGTAAAGTAAACGCGGCTTAGCTCGAGGGAAAAAAACACTTCAAAAAATATACCTACTAGGTAGGTAACGACACCGATATTAGTTTTATAGCTTGTAATCAACGGAGTTTACTTCGAGCTTCGGACTCTCGGTCACACTGATGTTATGCCGGAGCGTTGTACCGCCGGGAACCTTATGCTAGTTGTATTTTTCGTTTCAGTTTGGAGTAGGACAAAATTATATAGTATATAGGTAGTACATAGGTATAAGAGTGTAAAGTGTGGAGTGTGCTCGTGACGCACCGCCATATCCTCCCCCCACCACAAACTAGAATCGATACGAACCCCACCCAAGGGTTGATTCCCAGGTCAATCCAGGTGTCGAAAACCCCGATTCACATTCCGTAAATTGCAATGTGCCTAATGATTATCATTTTTTTTTTTTTTCCACTCCGCGTTATTATGATAGATACTAAATAGATATTGCCTTCACACAATTATTTGAATATTGCGAGGTATATACCTCGAATGTTGAATCAAATTTGAAATTATAATTTCGACATTTTTCCGTCTGTTAAAAGAACATTATAACTAATATTGCATCTAATTACAAATACGTATCGGGTAAAATGGAATTATAATTGAGATGCGAATGACAGTAGGACGCGTCGACATTCGGTTGGGGCGGGGAAGAGCAATAATAAATTATATTCTAATTAAACAACTTTGAATGAGAAGAATGAATTACAGTAATATATGTAGTCGGTTGTATTGTTTGATCGTCAAAGCTAGAGGCGGGCATAGGTATATATAGGTATACAACCAGTAATGCAACAGAGTGGCATTGTTGTAATTGTAATTTGTAATCTCTGAATACAAGTATAGATATAATCCACAGAATTGAATGGATATGATTATGGATATTGGCTACCAACCTATACGTATATATATGTGTATAATTTGACATCATAATGAGATTTCAATAAGTAATAGACAATATACCTATATACCCTGCACATGTGTATATACTCACCTTATTGTATTGTAATACAATTGCGATTATCCTGATTTATATTCTACGTCCTGTATGTACAAACAGTACAAGAAAAACATATAAATTAATAAAGGTAAACCGTACATCAAATGAGCAAATTTTCTTACTATATTACGTAGCTATATAGGTATACCCATACCCGTATATTTATTGGAATGATATAATATTCTAACGTAGGAAAAAGAGAAAAATTAGGTAACGGTAGAATTATTATTCTCTGTTTTTTTTAAAAGGTAACATACTTGAATCTGTACCGCTAGTATTGCCATTCCGACTTGTGAAATATGTACATGTATTAATACTCTTGGCCGTGTGTAGGTATACACACGGCCAAGCAAACTCGGGCAAGATTGTATATATTCTGGGCTGATACGCGAAATAGGATATAATAACATAAATTGTGCAAGCGAAGGAAAAAGTTTAGCGATTCATCACTACATATACCATACCCCTGCATATTCTTATTTTATTTAATTTACATATACTAAATATACCTGCTTGCAGGCATGATAATTTCATTAGACGGATGTATACGCTATAAAGTATATGTGCGGATCATAATATGTAGGCCGTATTGAAGTATTCTCCATCATTTCAAGGGCTATAATGTAATTATTACAATAAGTCACATACTACATCAAGGTGTTCTTCTATTCTGGCCTCAAATTCTAATCTCACGTCATCTATGCGCGCATTGTATTCATTTCGAATTAAAAAACATCTGATTCTACATTTTTATTATTATACGTTTCGTTATAACTTCGAATAATCGTTCTCAGCTTGTGTGTATATACATAACTATTAGGTTATTCTTTGAAAAAAAATATTTCACCGGATAATGAGTTATGAGAATTACTGAGACAGAAATGCGTTATGTATGGGGCGAAAAATTCGGACTAAACCATTATAATTAGGTATCATAGAAATATATTATGTAGGGACCTCTACTACTATACGGATATTCTATATGATAAACAATGGTGTAGTATTGTTTTCCGAATTTCCGCTCGGTTGGAAAAATATAAAAGTATATATATACCTATATGTACATACCTATATGTATGTATTGCATGTATTGTATGCATAGGTATAGGTATGTATAACCGTTGAGTGCAGAAGGGTATAGAGGTGCGGACGGCGTGGTGGGGGCGTTGAGTGTAGATACCCTTCTACACTCAACGGTATAACCGTTGAGCGAATTCTTCACTCAACGGTATAACTAGCGTAGCTTCAGCTAGAGATTGTCTACACTGCAGCAGAACCGGATTTGTCATTACCATTCAAGATTTGAACATAATGAAGAATGTCCATCGCTCATGCGCGCGTGCATTGTTACGATAGTTAGCTTAACTTAGCTATACCATAAATTATAGAATACATATTATGCACGTTGAGTGTAGAAGGGTTCTACACTCAACGTACCCAATATTCAGAAGAAACTCAGTTGTAAATATATCATAACTCTCATTATACTATAAACAGGCTAATTACACTTCACAAATCTATTATCATTACGATTTGAAATTTGACAATGAAGTATTTCAAATTCGTGGACAATTTTACATCATAGATGTAGCATACGAACTACACTAATTGATTAGAATCGTTTGATATTGTAGAATATGCATTATGGCTTGCCTACATACGCACGTATTTCCACTATTTGAAAACTATTTTTCGACATATTATAGACAATATGATGCAATGGCCGCATTCCGTTGTTAATATAACAATATGCGTATGATAATACATATCAGATAAGAAATATAACTGCGACACAAGATGTACTATAATAAAGTTTGAAGTTTCCACGATCTATAAATTCTCCGTCTACGTATAAATTACTCGCCCTTAATTTATACTCCATTAATTGTCATCTTTATTGTTTATGTGTATACCTATGTATTACGTATGTATATGTATTGTACAGTCGCATGTATATACTATACTATATACCTATTATACACATTGAGTCAAGATGTATGAACGACTCTTTCTTCTTTCCAATCTATATCTATGATACATAGGTAACTGAACGAATGATTATTTATTGACTAAACCACGAAGTATCATGTAAAACAATCCATATTAAGAATCTAGATACATATTTGTAATAAACTATCCAAGTACAAGAAATGTGTTCATGTATATACATTGTATGTATAGGTATAGAGTCAGGTGGTCCGAGTTCCTCAGTGAAATGAGGCATCTTGTTTTATTTGAGCACCTGTTCGAAAAATGCCTAGTCAACAAACCGCCCTATGGACAGGTGTGTCATAAATCGTGAAAATTCTCTGAATTTTCTCCAACTCTATCCATAACCGTAGGTGCAATGTATAGTGAAGCTTAAGCTTAGTATAATCTTCGACCATTTATTGCCCATCGACAGGTGACCGTTGCTGTATGGCTAGTATAATACATAAATGTAAAAAGAGTAACCAGTTTACTAAATTCACTTGTCAATTGGTCTACAGGTTTTATGGGTCAAGTTACAAACTCAGAATTTTCGAAAAATAGACCCCTATAAATTAAAGCAGGGCAGAAATGCAGAGCTGAAATTACAAAGAGCAAACTATGAAGTTTTGAATTACCCATTACAAGAATAGAACCCCAATTTTATGAGTAGGTAATGTAGATATCCACCTTTGTCACTATACAGCAATGTTTGATCAATAATATCAAGGATTATAGAGTTGACAAGTTTTGGAAACAAACGAATTTGTCATTGAGAATTCAATTGTCTGATGGAATATCAGGCATCGCCTGTCATGTCGCCTTTCTGAGAATTTCAAAAGTTACAATCGAGTTTAATGAAATCAAATTTAAAATTCAATCAACGCGTAATCAATATTCAAATCGTGTTCAATATCCAAAGGAAGCATCATGCCGAAGAAAAAGAAGGAAGTCGTGGAGCCACAGCCTACTATTGAGTGAATAAAGTCAATAATTTTACATCGCATCCCATTGTTTTACCCAAATTATCTGGCAATTAATCTTCAGCTGAAAAAATGCAATTCCTCGGAATGAAATTACTTTCCCTTGCTTGAACTACTCTCAGCTAGAAACTAGAAACTATGTAGATTTATAATTTTAATTCAGTAACGCACCTTATTTCTCTTTAGACCAGAACCGGAGCTTCCAATGGATGCAGAAACTCCACCAGGCAAGCCGTTGGTCTCCACAGTTACTGGAGAACATTTCGGCCCACGGATCCGATACATTGACGAAAATGCAGAAGCACAAAGCTCTGACGATGAGCCAGAATCTGAAAGTGATAACGAGGGAAGATTTTTGAGAGATGATCTCAAGTCTGGCGTTCCCTCAGAGTTCTGGCACATCCAGAAACTGATCAAGTACATGAAGGCTGGAAATCAAACCGCAACGATGGTTTCTCTGTGTCTTTTAAAAGACCATGAACTAACTTCCCCGGTTAGATTTCATATTCATGAGCTGAAAAATAGATGAGAAACATTTGTAACACTCAACACGATTTTTTAAACAAGTCGTTTGATAATTTCAGGTAATTCAACACCTGATACAGGACATGGGCGGTTTAGAAGTTTTAGTAAATCTTCTAGAAACACGGGATATTAAGTGCCAACTTGGATCGTTGTCTGTTTTATTGCAACTTGCGACTACATCAGAGATGCGAAAGTCCCTCATTGATCTAGACATCGTAACACCACTCATAGATATTCTCAAACATCCAGCTAGGGACTTGCAAGTTATGGCCGCCGAAACTATGGCAAATATTGCCATGATGCGGAAGGCTAGAAAACAAATAAGGATTCGTAATGGTATACCTTTAATTGTAAGTTAGATACAATCAAATAGATAAATACAATGGTTTTCTAAAATAAGGATGGATGATTTATTTCGAAATCTGAGAATATACTAGAAGCTATTTTTTCAGGATTTTTTAATAATCGTGGTTTCAATTAGCTAGATATCATGGATGTACCAGATTCTGTGCTCCAACGACCTATCGAAGAATTAAAAGAAGAAGAATGCGAGCTGGTAGCGGTAGCAATTGGCTGCGCAAAGGCGTTAGATTCTTTGAGTAGTAGTCCGAAGATAAAGGAAGATCTTCGAAGACAAGGCGTAGTGTTTCACATGGCTCGTTTTTTGCGGTCTTGTCATACTCAGTTGATTATTCCTACAATGGGAGCAGTGCAACAATGCGCTGATCTGGTATTTAACAGATGGAAATTAATAACGGAGAAAGACATTGATAAAAAAATAACTCTGTTTCATGTTTTCTCATTCCAGAAAGCGTTTAGAATAGCTTTTGAACAAATGGGTATAATAACTGATGTCGTACGTCATATCAAGGACAAGAATGTTAAATTAAAAGAGAACTGTGCTTTGGCTATACATAAATGCGCCGACAATAAATTAACTCGAGATATGGTTCGTGAAGCTGGTGGATTAGATCCATTATGTAAGCTAGCGCAGAGCGATGAGGTAAGAAGCAACAAGCGTTTACTAGCCGCAGTAACTGGGGGAATTTGGAAGTGCGCTATGAGCCCAGAAAACATAAATAGATTCAATCAAAACAATTTGGTTGCATCGCTCGTGCCTCTGCTAGAAGAACATGAGGACGAAGACGTATTGACAAGTGTTGTTGGTGCGTTATCAGAATGCTGTAAGCATCCTGAAAACAGAGATATACTGAGAACGTCCGATGGACTTCCTAAATTGGTAAAAAATTTGGCTCAAAAGCCTTGGGTCCTTATTCACAACAATCCGGCGATATTTATTTAGATTTCATCGAATTTTACTTAACAGATACGTCTATTGAGCTCAACTTATGAACCTTTGCTAGAAAATATACCTTTGGTTTTGAAAGAATGTGCCGAAGATGAGCAATGTATGGATATTATAAACGATTCCGATCACACATTGGATGGTGTTCGTTTGATTTGGTCATTACTCAAACATCCGAATAATGTAATCAAGAGGAATTCATGCCTTGGTTTAGTCCCTTGTATAAAATATGCTAAAGACTCACCAGAAATGGTTCGAGCTTTTGTTGGAGGATTAGAGCTGACCGTGAGCCTTCTGGAAAGTGAGGATGTGGAAGTTTTAAGCGCTGCGTGCGCTACAGTCGCTCAAATTGCTACAGATCCAGAAAATTTAGGAATATTAACAGACCATGGCGTTGTTAAGATGCTCGCGGATCTTGTGGATACTGTAATAAGAAATATGACAAATTTTTTAGAAATTGAAATCCCTAGAGTACACACGTTACAATGTGTTATGAATTTTTGAAACAGGAAAACGAAGGCCTGAGAGCTAACTTAGCATTGGCCATTGCATACTGCTGTGAATGGGAAAAGAATAATTATGAATTCGGTCGCCTTAATGCAGTAGCTCCATTAGTTAATTACATGACGAGTAAAAATCCAGAAGTTCTTAAAGGAGTTACAATCGCTTTTTGCCACTTCAGCAAAGAACCACTCAATTGTATCACAATGCATACATGCGGTGTTGTTAAGGTAATTATGACATAAGATGAACAAGTTTTAGACGGAGATTGATCCGTGTTTTTCATCACAATTTAGCACGTTTTGCGGATGGTTGGATCCAAAGATCCTGAGGTTCAAGTCGCGGCTGCTACAACAATAAGAAATATTAGAAAACTAGCTTTGACTGCAGAAAAATTCCACTACGGTGAAATGTGAGTAAAAGTTTATTACATTTTTCATATGTGAGTTATTGAATAGAATCATAAGTCACCATTACTGATCCTAAACAAATTTTGCAAATTGTAGAAGTTCGCTGTACGACATAAACTATCAAAACTGATCAGAAGAAAGATGTTACGTAGGATTTGGAGCCGCTTAAATACTTCATAAGGCATTGTAAGAGGTGATTTCTCAAAAAATCCCAGGGTTGCTACGCTTGTTCCTCAACTGAATTCCCTGACTTTTCCAGGTTAGCCAGGTATCAAATTTTTATTTTCTAAGTTTTTTCTTGCGGCAAAAATCGGAGATAGTTAGGTGAAAAGAATTGGTGCGTATGCCACAAAAAATGACCGAAAGCAACGACAATTCAAATCATTCATTCAATTATACTTTATTAGATAAATGAAAAAACAAAAAAACGTAAAAAAATTAAAGTATTACAGATTGAAATTTTTGAAACTGCAAGAAATCCGGGTTCAACTGAAGAATCGAGATTTTTACTATAAAATAAGAAAAATTCCAGGTTATTCACGATTTTCCCTGACTATTTGCTGACATTTCCAGGTTTTTCAGAAAGTGTAGCAGCCCTGAAATTCCTATACAAAATAAAACCATGTTTATTTCCTTTCGGATTCGATTATGACATTTTCAGACAATTTATCGTTTCAGGTGAAGCTTTGTTACTCGGTTAAAAAACAGATGTAAACGGAATTGTCTTTTTTGAGGCACAGCTTACATATATCTTCACAATATATTATTAACGTTGTATAATTGTAATAATACGTATAATTATGTAAACACGCAGTAACAAAGAATATTATTCAGTAACATTCCGTTTAACAATTTATTATCTTTCTTCTTCTTAATACCTTCTAATCACAAATGTAACAGAAACCTCAATAAACAAAACGTACATACAACAAATGTTCGTAGCTTAACATGAGATTCAATTATTCAATTTACCAATTACATTTTGTGTCTTCGCTATCACATCAAATTACATTCACTATAATTAATCAAGGTCTTTATTTAAACAATTCCAAGTTGTTTCAAAAATTGCGCTTCAAAGGCATGAAATTTCTTGAACAGTTCAGATGCGTTAACAGTTTAGAAAAATAATCTTAATTATTTCAATTTCAATGTAAGCAAGGTGTAAATTCTTACTTTCGTAGTATAATATAATAGAAATACAACCAATTTCCATTGATTCATCTTTTTTTTTGTGTTTATTTTACTTAAGAATATTTCACCTAGATTCTAAACCATTGAATACTTATTACATATTGAAGATATTGAATTTATTATCGATAACGTTCTCGAAGATAACTTGTCGAGCAAAATTGTTGTTATCAAAATGATCCTTGTTCATTATTCAATGCATCGAAACATTGACATCAATAAATTTTAGTCTGAATAAAAATTTAATAAAAAAATGTTAACGATGATGTCCAATATAATTAGAAGCTGTGATACAATGAATTAAAAACAGGGGAAAAAGGCACCATTGTGTAGAATCTTTCTTAATTAAGATAGTATATGAATCTGATTGATGGCTTAGATCTTAATCTTCGATTCTTTGTGCAAGAGAATTAGGTAATCATACTTTCAATGGCACTTGAGCAAAAAAATATGTAGTTTCTTTTTTCAAGAAATGAAAAAAAACAATTTAATATTTCTTCAAGGAATTGTAGTTGCAGAGTGTGATGCCTCAAATAACTTAATACACTTATAATGACAATACTAGAGAAAAAAAAGAACACAGCACTTTTAGGGATATTATAAGTTGATTAGTTACTTAGCATACTATGAATAACAGTCATCGTTGTCTATTCAAAAATTAGAATTTTGTATTATCTTTACCGAACAAGCTTTACCGAGAGAAACAGGATTTATAGAAATGGAATCACACATTTTTAAACTGCATTTTTAACCGAATGAAAACAGTCAAAAGAGGAAGAAAAAAGAAGAGAGTAAACGAAAATTAGAAAAGGGGAATAATAACAATTCTCGAATCTTCAAAACAGGCATTTTCAGCCAATGTAAATAATAATTATCCTAAAAAATGCCTAACAACAATTTACGTGATGTAAAATACATGATAATAGTATGATAATCTTAAGATATCCGAGAATATTTTCAATTTTTTTGTTTGTCTTTTTTAAATCTAATACACAAAAATAGTAAGCAATAATTCGAGTTTACGAGCTTTAAATATAGCTCGATTCCTCGGGAATGGGTAACAGGGAAAAAATTATCTGACTTTAGCTTAATTTAGAAAATCATTTCTTTTCAGCCAGCCTAAATATTTCTAGATTTTTGCAGATCCTTTTCTCTTATTAATCTTTCTTCTCGCTTGACAGAGCGTTGGCCGCAATTTTCACCGCTAGAAACATAAATATGTAAATAATAATTTAATTAAATTTTAAAACCTGTTTCAATCTATTAATTATTCTTTATTCGTGATCAAATATTGAATTACCAGAATTGCGAGCATTTGAAATTAAAGCATCAACGTTAGGTTGATATTGTAAAAATTTCGGACGAATAATGCGACGATAAAGAATCAACGATCCGTTGTACTCAATTGGTACCATGAGCCAAACGTAGAAAAGGCACTGTAATAATTTAACAATTTCAGACAGTTATTTGATGAATATCAATGAGGTAGAAGTAGTTCATGACATTGAGGCAATAAAATAACGGAAAATAATGTTGGTTGAAATTTGAGATAAACAAAAATCTTCAGTTTTTTTTACCATTTTGGTGATTCCCGACTTTGAGCTCCAGGAATTTACAAAATGGTGGAAAAATAAAGATTTTTCTCCAACAACAAATTTTAGCCGATATAATTTTTCATGACATTGTTTGCGTTAACCTTATGAATTTTAGCCTCATCAACATTAAACACAGAGAAATAAGTTTGAGGTGGACCGATTGAGATATGAATCAAAATGCTCACCTTGATTAGCCAATAAATCGGAAGCCAGTAAACGATGTGATCCGCAAAAAATTCGATGATGGTAAAAATAGCAAAAACGACCCAATAAGTTAGCCATTTCGTGTCGTCATCTTTTTGCGGACTTTCTAAAGCTTTCATAGAACAATACGCGGGGTATAAAAATCCAATTATATTACAGACCAATTGCTGGCCTATACCAATGACAAGATATAACGCCAGAAATCCAACGGATGCTGTAAACAAAGTTCGAAAAAAAAAACACTTCAAAATGAGAATAAGAGAATAGTAAAATATTGTAACAACAATTGTAGATCATGAAAAGAAATTGTACTATAAACCAATGTGACAGTTTCTTGAATCTATTTCACACAGTCAGTTGAAAGATGTAATTATTCGAATGGTAAGAAAATGGAAAAGTTTGAGACTTTTGAAAATTTTGTTTCTTGAGGCATGTTTTTGAATGGATTTTATTAATCACCATATGTAATTAACGATGTGCTCATATCTGATGACTCGGCGGCTACTGCTTGTTTCTTGTCTTTCATATTTTTAATATTTTCCACGATCTGTACTCGCCACAGTGGGTAATGATTGACAAATGATAAATTTTTAACACGCCAGATTAGAAACTCGAATTTTTATCAACCTTTGTTATCTCGATAGACAAAGGATAGAACTCGCATGTTATGATAACGTGATAATTTTCATTTCAAAATAATGAGTTTATTCGATTAGTTGAGCAATCCCATTCTACAGAATTTTCATTTAAAATCTATGAAGAAGAATGCATGGATAGACAAATTGAAAGAAAAATGGTATAATTTCGGTGTTTCGAATTAATTTTACTTCACTTTTATTGATGTTGTTCACATCTATCTTCATCAGCGTGCTCGGCCGCGTTTATTTTATCTTTATGTTAAAATTCGAATGTAAGTAAGTCATTTATTATACTTATGTGTGATAATAAAATAAAAATGAGTGGACTTGGATACGCGGAGTTGGCGTGGTACCATAATAATAAGAAAATCGTATAATAGAGAAGAATTATCCGGTGATACTTGCTATTATATAAAGTAAGGAATGACGGGCGAAAAATGGATTAAATTGAGGTAAAAAAAGAGGTCAAAAAAATTAACGATAGAATAAAGGGTAACCTATAAACTTACCTAGAAATATGTAGAGGCGATCGATTCCGCTCTTCTTTTCGGCAGTAGCGAATATCCCTGCCCAAGGTTTGCTCTCATCCCGTAATGCCTTTTCCAATGATTCTTTAATTATCGCTATTCTAGCCATCTTTATTATTAGAAATATGGAAATCTACAAATTATTGTCCTGCTTACAATCAAAATTGACCGTCTATTCAAGTACCTCTGCCACCTGAGCGAAGTGAACGCAGAACGCTAAACAATTTTTGCCGCAGTTTTGTGAAATACCCTAGAGACACCTGTCGATATATTCTCTTAACAACTTGCGCGCGAATTTTTGACTCAATTAAGTTTTCAAAAAATGAGGTCAAGAATATACGTCAATATTTGATGTTTGACCGCTGAAAATAATGACAATCAACCACAAATTAGGTCGAAAAAATTCTCAGAGATTGTTATTTGTACTTTAGTTGATACAAACTCGAACGCGAATTTATCTTAAAATGTTAAATATATTGTTAACAAACTTTACAAATTTGGTGGCTCGGAGTG
Organism: Phymatocera aterrima; assembly: GCA_963170745.1. Classification (NCBI taxonomy): domain Eukaryota; kingdom Metazoa; phylum Arthropoda; class Insecta; order Hymenoptera; family Tenthredinidae; genus Phymatocera; species Phymatocera aterrima. The sequence continues at coordinate 9,685,166 of OY720663.1, forward strand.
GTGGTTTTTTCAACACTGTCGTTGACTGAGAAAACATTATTCAGTTAACGACGACGCCGAAGCCCAGAATAATTTTGTATTATATTTTATAGGTATGTGTAGATTTCGTTTGAAAAAAAATTTGTAAAAAGATCCTAAAAAATAAGCATCGAACGAAAAAAAAAAACACAGAATATCACGTATTAAGCGTATTTTTATCGTTGAATGTCTTCTACACTCAACGTTTTTATTTTGTGGTGTTGGCAGCGGTGTAAGATATCGTTGCAGGCCCTGTGATTCTGGAAACTGTCATTTGTTATAAAACGCAGATGTCATATTATTCGCCGGGTTACAAAACTCTACAGATAGTGTATCCCGTATTGACTACGAAAAAAGGGGAAGATATTGTGTTGTTCGATTACACTGTGAAGTATAGATCTTAATAAAGATATTCCTTGATAAATAAAACTTTGTTACGCGATGGACAGTCCGTTACCACAAATAATGGAGACGGCGGAGAGTGAGTTTCCTCTAAAGAAACCAAAAGATAGGTTAGTAGATATACTTGATCAGATCGAAACTCACGTTGAACAATTAAGAAAAGATGCGGCGAAACTTGAAGAAGAAAAAGACACGTTGATAACTACCCTCGACACTCTTCGTAACAATGAAGTTTTGTGCGAATTAGCCGACGGTGAGTATTTAGGTTAAGTTTTATTTCAGATTGTTGATGTTTCGTCAACAGACTTCTAGCGAGTTCCAGTAATTTCGATCAATTTGAATCTTTTGGCACCTTAAAGAGAAAGAAGAGACTAGAAGCAGAACTGTAAGTGCTAGAAGTCCGTTCAATTTCGTTGGGTAGAACTTTTATTTTAGAATTTCGTCAACAATTAGAACAAAAGAAAATTAGAAATCTGTATTCCATCAATTGTTCTAATAATAATGATAACACTAATACTATCGTCTCCCTTATCTTCTTTGACTTGCAAAATCAAAAGATTATTTAACAAATGAAAAATTGGAAAGTTCTTGATCCAAAAATGATTCCAAATTCTCTCTTTTTTTTAATTATATTTATTTACTTATAAACTTTAATTCCATTATTTATTGTTCACAACTTTTGATTAGCTGACAAAGACGACGTTTTGAGATATGCAGACCGTTTATCTATGCGTACATTGACCATTGAAGTCCTGGTCAAAACTCAGCGTGATCAAATTCAAGAAGAAGCATTGCATCAGGTCAGAATGAATTTCGAATGCATACGAATAGAGGAAAGTATTCAAGACCTTGAGATAACAGTTTCCAAAGCTTCTCAATTTTCTCAAATACAATCTAAAAATCTGTTAACGTGCATTATGTGCATAGAAAACTCCGCAAACTGACAAAATTTAATAAATATGAACGAAAGAATACAAAATTTTGTATGATTCTTGGATAAAATTCCATTTTCTCATTTGCTCTACTTCATGAAGCGATGAAAAAAATTGTTCATTTGTTCAAATTTGCCCAAAAGTGATGATTGTGTGTACCTACTCCACGATCTAGATTACAAATGAACAATTGATAAAAAAGGATATTTTGGTATTTCAGAGAAATATTGCTTCTAAGTTAAATATTCCGTTCAAAAAATAGCTAGGAAGTTATTATCCCTGTGCTAGAATACTTTGAAATTTCGAAATGGTTAAGATTCTTGGCTATTGTGAGAACCATATAAATTGTTCTAGTGATTATTTAAATTGAATAATAAGAAGTATACTTGTTATTTCCTTGCCGTAGGTAAATGGTTTGATCGATAGTTTGGTGATAGGATTGCGGGAAGATCCTTACGGCACCCGCCAGCGATGCACGTCATTTATGAACGCATGTTCTTCCCACACTTTTGGATACTTGGATAAAAATTTTGAGACTGCTATTCTTGGCTGTACATTAGACGATCAAAAACGTATAAAGAAAAGATTGCAAGGATTGCTTGATTACATCGATAAAAATCATACTTTCGAGTTACAGTAAGATTATGTGAAAGAATAAATTAATAAAAGAGAAGTAAGATATAACAAAGATTACATATATTCTTCTCTCATCAGCTGTTCTACTATTTGAGCACACCTAATATGATGGATTTTCCTTTACTTTATTTTGGGCTTCATTAATATTTTATTGGAGGGATTATTCGCATGTCTTGGATGAAGCTGATATCTTTATAATACGTAATGAATAATCGATCACGCACTTATTCTAACAGTTTACAAATGTTTAATTCAGTTATCCTAAAAGCCTACTAGTATTTTTGTGGATGATTAGAGATAATAAATCTTCGTGGTTTCATTGTCAAAATACAATGCTTTTTGTTAATGTGAGGAAAAGTGTGTATAATAAAAATTGTCTTTTACAATTCAGTTTTCTATCAAATTAAGTCAAAATGATATGAAAAAAAAATTATGATCCAATGTTGTTCATCTGCTGGTGGGTTAATCTATTGTTTTTTACTCTCTACTTATGGAAGCAGACTGAGCGATTTTGTGGTAATATTACTTAGTTTTAATTAATAGACAAAAATGAAGAAAAAATGCAATGTCGAAATTTAGGAATAAGAAATGGCGAACTGAATAATTTTTCATTCCGATGAATAGGGAAGAAATTTTTAAAAATTAAATTAAAGATAAAGGAACGTATCTCGTTTTTGAGCGTAAAAAAATGAAGAAAAAAAATATTTTCATCAGAACTCCGTTGTAATCTCCTACAAACAATACAATAAAAATTGATAATACTATATTTTTCATTCAATTTTCCAATTGGTAATTCGGGGTATAATATTTTGGAAAACTATTGGTCATAGTTAAGTTTAATAAAATCCTCCACCTCCCTTACAAGAATCATATCTTTCAAGCGTTCAATATTAAGTAAATAAACATGTCTTATGTTTATTATCCGTATTGCTGTGTATTGTTTAATCCAATTTGAGAAGAAACCGAATTAAGCAAAAAATTACAAAAATTAAACTAGTCTTTCATAATTGTAAGATTTTTCACGCCGTGAAAGTCGTATGATAGTTAATTTTTTTCTTCTTTTTCTAATCTAATAATCACATGATATGCATACCATTCTTGGTAGCCTGAAGGTTCAAAAGAAGACAAAAAAGAAATGTGTACCATTTTTGTCAGAAAAACGAAGTAGAATGACAGAGAATGAAAAACAAGAACAGAAAGAGAGACTAAACTTTATTCTAATGTTTTTCGTTGGTTGATGGAAACATCACTGTTTTGTATCATCTCGCATTTTGAGTACAAAACTAGTACTACTATAATGGTGACTACCACACTATACCGTCTATTGTTATTTTCTATGATAATAAACATCAATGAAAAAGAAAAGTATATATTTTTGTGGAAAACCAATTTTTTTGTTCCCATTCGTCTCCTCGTTTTTGTCATTTTTATCTCTCCTTTCATTGATACACTGCTAGAATATGATATGTGATGATCAGAAACTGCACCGGTGTCGGTGAAAGATTGATTTTACATGGTAAACAAATTTTCTCCCACATATTCTGAGCAATATACTATTGGTATGTATATACATACATACGTGGATTCTTTATTTCATTCATCGAATCAGTAAGAACAGTAAAGTTAACCGCAAACAGAAGAAATGAGTAAATTAAAATTTCCACACGTTGTACAGCGTTAATATTCTATGATAATATACCTTATACATGGCACGCACAGGTATGTATTCGTCTGTTACGGCACTGATTGAATAAATACGTATATGGGGAAAAAATAAAATAAAAATAACGCACCGATATAATTCACAGCCTTTCTTTCTTTCTTTCTAGCTCGTAATTTGCATATTGGCCAGAGTGAACGCGATAAATTAAGAAATAACGAAATTACAAATCCAAACGGTATTTGGCTATATTATAACTATATAGGTATACACCATGCATAACTAGTAGTATGCAAGTTAAATAAGTTACGTTGATCACCTCAAATACTTACCAGGTACGTCTGCAGCGTGATATCCCGCCCAGCTATACACACAGTGGCTCTACATACTATATAGGTATATAACACAGTTATCTATATAGACATGACTCGCGTACGCGGTCATTGGCCCTGAAGGTAGCTAAGACCTTGTAAAAGGTGAAGGTCATCGCAGCGGACAGCAGAAATATAATATATATATACGTATCAACATGTATATCCATCAACCTTATGTGATTCGGCGGTGCGTCTATCTCGTATGTGCATACTATATTGGTACATACATCGCGTATAGCTATATACACCTCTACCTCTGACTATTACATAGTCGAAAATGTCCACAATACTCCGTATATAAGGACATACATGAATAATAATTGTTTATTATCGATATACTATTCTTCTGTTTTCGAAATTCGGGTACTTATTCATAGAATCATATACCTTCATCGATTTGCTCGATCGCTATTCTTTTTTTTCTTATCTATGGTATGGCATAGTTGATACTGTACGAGTTATACGAGCACGTGTGCTCATTTGATTAATATAATATAATATAATATAATATAATATAATATAATATAATATAATATAATATAATATAATATAATATAATATAATATAATATAATATAATATAATATAATTGTTACAAAAATTGCATAATTTTATTTTCGTTTATAAACATATAGGTACTATAATGAATGAAATTAAACTAGAGAAACCTGCATATATATACTCATTTCACCTTCGTTCGAAGTTTTTCTTTTTCATTCCTTTTGTTTTTTTACGTTTGTTCTTTGCATATAGTACTACTGTAACACGTCACAAAACATGGAAAAATTGAAACAAATAAAAAGAAAAAGAAAACTGTCACATTCTCGCAGAAAAAAATGAAAATAAACAATTGATAATAAAACTGTAATATCATCTATTGTAATTAATGTAGTATGTATGCGTACGTATGAACCGTTATTTCAAAGAATACTATGTAAATATGTATTATATATACTCATCTATAATCATATAATCTTTATATCTCATACTATGAACGTAATTCTGAAATTAGAGAAACTAGAGGAGGTAAGGGGGAAAAGGTGAATGAACAAAATTTGAAATAGAAAAGCGAGAATACAATAATTTCAACATTCATCTGTTAATCGGTTTCATGTACCCTATGCGTATAAAATATGAGAACAAAATACATATTTACAATATTATTACTGTAAAATTGTTAACAATAAAGTATAGTGTATTAAAATATTTGATTAAAGATAAAAGAAATGGGGGGAAAAACGCGATCCTCGAATCACTAATAAAACTGGTTTATCTCATCCTTTTTTCGATTTGTTTTTGTTTTGTTTCTTCGTTTCTTGTTTATTTGTTTTATTTTCGGCTCATGTGAAGTATAAATACACGCGTGTTGGGTTGCCTCTACACAGGCGAACGCACGACCTCATACCCCAGTAATACATAATTATTTACATGACAATTATTATTACTATTATTAATATGATTATTATTACAACTACTATTCTTCCTCCCATCAATTTTCATCTACGATGCATGGAATGGTCCGGAAGTTAGACGGAATAATATATAATTAGACATTACATAATAATTATATAAACCAATGCTCATGGACGGTTTCGAATTGCTGCCAATAATGAAATATAATCGTTCAATTAGCTCACCATAAAATAATGAATTATGGATTCATTATGCTATAGTGTTAGATACGTTGATTCAGTTTGTTTCTAATGTTTGATCTTCTCGACTGTAGATTTTGGTTCCGTTCTATTTTTTCTTCTCCCTTGAACTAATAAATTGGGCCAAATTGTGATTTGGGTATAGACACGGATATTAAATAGGTATAGCTATAAAATTCTACAGGCATTTTTAACAAAGTTCTTCTTTTTGTGACTCCGAGTTTTACCACCTGGTCTTAATACTATTGTTCCATTTCCCGCACTCCGACCACCCGTTGATCCATTAGGACTAAATGCACCTGTAAATTTTCATCAATTGTTGTAATTGTATGCATACGTTATGACATCGTTAATAAAATTAATCCCTTTCACGTTTGATATCCATATCTATAAATATATATATATATATATAATATGTGAATGCGAAAAATGGATGCGTGATCAGTTTATCAATTAATGTTCCAATAGGATTGCAAACTGTAACACCAGAACTCAAAATGATGGTAAACAGAAAAAAAATCATAGTTATTAAATTATTTGCCAAATTAAGTGGGACACATTTATCTATTCCATAAGTTCTCCACTTCGTCTATATCGAATAACTGTCGAACGAATTGACCGAATTTCACGAAATTTGCTAACTACATAAATATCTTAAATTTCGATAAAATCGGTTACTGGGTTTGGAGAGGGGAGAAATTAACGTGTTCCGGAAAAAGTGCTGATACCTGCTTCAGCGATCAGACGAAACCCCTTTTCACCACAATACATTATTTTTGCAAGTTAGATTATAGCATGGCTCAGGAAACAAATACTGGGAGGAGTTGTATTAGGAATGTGAAATTTAATTTTGTTTTGATCGAACAAGTTTTTCACTCTATTCTTCAAAACAATTAAGGCTTTGAACGAAGAAATCGTCGCAACTATAAAGTATTTCCTAATATATATTAATATACCGACACATAGTATACTATGTATAGGTATAATAATTTGCTGACTGCAATGTGGTCTGAAGTTTCCACGTTATTTTTATTTTTTCACCTCGTTCGGCGTAAGGGCGTATAGAAGCGAGACAAGTAGGTATACTAGCAATAAGTCGCCTATGGATTTCTTGAGCGTTCGATATACGAACTCCATCCGTTAATAATGAACTATATAACGTCAGGTGGAATTACTACTTCGTTATACACAATAGACTTTACACAAACATATGTATATAGAAGTGAATTGAACAAAAACTGGTACATAGGCATAGACTCACTCCGTGAACAACGATAAAAAAAATAACGACGAAATAAGTGAAAATTGTACCGATATCGAGCTACATATAATTATTCGGAAAATGCACGATTTACAAATCTGAGAATTTTTAGAAATTCGAAACTCCAAAACCGTGTTCCAGCAGAAAGTTAACTCGGCCGCGAATTAACAGGTGTATGATAATGAAACAATCGAAGCAAAAATGAGGTAAAATTTTGTTTTTTTTCAATGAAACTATGGAAATGATCGCTGTAAGTACGAATCGCGTGTGACCTGAAACACCTATGTTTTAGTACTACAGCGTAACAACCATTCGAAGACGAAGGAATAAATTTTCAGCAACAGACTTAGCTCCTTCAGGCAGGCCACATCCGGACTTCTATCGATCTTTTCTTCCAAACTATCAACTCGTATACTATACATAGGTATGTGGCATTTCACATGAAGCGGATTACTTGTTTGCATCACCATCACCGATTTCGACGACTACCGGGTAATTGGTACTAATTATGGACACAGGTTTCTGGGCCAAGTCAAAAATCATTGCATAGCTCCGTTGCCTTGGCTAGCGGGAGTAATTGAAATGCTATTTTCGCGCGCCAGTTCTTCTTCGGCGGCTCATATCTCATCGCCAGCTGTTCTCGTAGGAAAGTATAACTTTACATAGTGATTCTTGAAGCCATCTCCACGCGCTTGCCACTCGGCAGACTGGCATCCGCTCTATTTAGAGACTTGGTACTCAAAATTGCTCTCAAAAAATTATTTTCGTTTTTAACCAAGTTCATCATTTTTGAAAAATGTTTTTCGTTATTCAAAGAAAAGCTCAAGATGTCCTCTTCGTGTCACCCGATCGGCAAGGCGGGCAAACCATTCGTTTAGCGCTGACTACGTTTTTAATTCTTTAATTTTTCAATTTGTCAATTTTTTCTTCACTTTTCTCCAACTTTTGTTCCCGTTTCAGTCAAGTAATCATTTTTAAGAGTTCAGCAACTTACGTACATGGTCATTCTTCGCAGAAAGACGCCGAGTGTTCAACGCTCATTACCTGTAGAAATCACTCGATTGATATAATCCAAAGATTCTAGCATTGGAAGTTAATAATCTAGAACCGGGAAATCGACTATTCTAACAACAAAATATCCACATTGTAGAAAATGAATAATCCGAAAATGCAAACGTGATGTGAACAATTTGAAATTGTTGGTGAATACATCGCAGCCGCAAGCCCAACGGGGCCTGTAAGCGTAATTCTTCAATTCCGAAAATCACATCAGTAATTATTTTGAAATTTCGAATTAAATTTAAAATTGAAATGAGAGTTATATGTCATTTCTAAACTAAGAACAAATCGAACCGCGAATTATTTTTTAGCTTTATGAAAAAAACAAAAAAACAAATCACTAATTCTTTCTCAATTTGTAATGATTTTCGTTACGATTAAACATTAATCCTGTTAATGGTAATTTTCAATTGAAAATTCGAAAATAACCCATCGCTGATGTATACCCAGTCGTAGTAGCTATGTATTACGTCTACGTCACAGCGGTCATCGGCAACCGCACAACACACATATAGGTATATATCTAAACATATATACAATGGATATAGATTCAGTACGTATGTATATACATATCTTTGCATGAAGTATATACCTATAGGTCCACGTCCCTGACGAGTGAATCGAAACTCTTGACCAGACTATAACGAAATGAAAATCGACGACGAGGGCTGGGAGTTAGAAGTTAGGAGCCGAAGCTAGCGGTATGTAGATACCTATATTCATGGATTTTGGAGAAATGCTCCGCTGCATGTTCAATCCGAAGAATACGCGTGAAATTTTTCGAAATATCTTGATTCGAGATCAATAAAAAAGGAGTAAAAAAAAAAAAAAGAAAAGAGAACAGAAACAACGAAAAGGAGAAGAAAGAAAAACCAGTAATTAATTATGTAATTACTATTGGTCGAATGTTACACATGTAACTATTATGCCTGGATAGTAATCGATGAATTTTTTATATTTTCTCCATTATTATGTCTGCGGGCGTATATTCTCATGGGCATTTATATATTTAAGTAAATAATAATGAAAGTCGGTGCTCGATTTGTTCTTTCACGAGTGTCTGGGTCAGCGCGATGTACATAGAAAAAGAGCGTATCATTACGGATTACGCGGAATGAATCGATCTAACAATATATAGGTAACGTATGTACATTATGTATGTACCTATACCGATATAAATACGTGTGGGACTGCAAGAAAGGGTAAAGAAAAAGTAGAGAAACATCGATGTTCGATGTATGACTATATAGGAATGTAGTACATGTTACCATGTACCCAAATAACACGCGGTGACACATCTCACATTAATCGGTTTTAGGTGTAATATCCATCTGGCGATAAGAGAATCAATTGAACCGGAAAATCGATGCGATAACCGATAACGGATAAGCGCGACAATTCTGCCGCCCGCCCGCCCTTCTTTCATTTTGAAGCTGATCTTTGACGCGTGATAAATTGCAATATGAGAGATAAACTCTATAACGCTCGAGTGGCTCTCGTATTATATTAATATACATATTATAATGCTGAATATTGATAAGGCTAAAGTTTGATACAATCGAAATTGCATTCTTTGTGACGTATTCTTTTTCTTTTTCCGTTCGTCATTTTCTTGTGTTAACGATATAAACTCCAGCCTCATGAATATTGAATAGAGATATGTGTACGAAGTATGCTTATTATATCATATAAGTGAATTCAAGCATAAGCTAGGTATATAATTGTATACGTACTTATGACGGAAGGCGACCTTGGACCGGCGGAATATAGTCTTAGATCATCCTGAAAGTCGTCTTCGCATCTTCGCATCTCGTGGAGGCACCTCGACGCAAGGTGCCGAAATACGCCTACGACACCAACGTCTTCTTTCACGGAAGTTCTTAATAATTTACAGCCGAGGGCTCTGCTCAGTCTTTCAGCTTCTTCTCTAGAGAAGATGAAAAAGTGTGAGCGGAGAAGAAAAGGCATACATGGTATGGTACACATACGTATAGTCCATGAGAGGCGAACTGACCTCTTGAGATGTTTAGATCGTAGATGATTATTTTGTTTTCCTTTTTTTCCTTCTTACGATTCAATAAAATTCAGAGGTTTTTGCCGTACTAGTATACAAAGAAAATAATGATATGATGATTAAATGTACTCACGGATCTATGACGCATTGATCGACGAGATCCATTTTATTCTGAACTAAGACAGTGGGGATTTCTCCGCACTCATTTTCTACCTGAAAATAAGTTTACACAATTTTTAGTTCTGGTGTATGTATGTACGGTTTCGTCACATGTTTAATCATATTTTCCTCAATTACTCATTATATCAATACGTACGACGGAGTAATCGAATGAAACGTTAGTTGGATAACTCGCCTATGTGAAAAGATAATTGCGATTTCTTCTATGATCGAGTGGAAGAACAAATAAAAAAGAAAAAAAGATAATAATAATACGCATAGTTAGTCAGTGGATGACATCATATAAGACTTAACGGTCATCACATATTATACAGGTAAATATAGAATAACGTGAGATGAACCATGCAAATAAGAATAAAATATTATCTGTATAATTTCGTGTGTATGTGTTGTGTATATATATATATATATATACTTACGAAGGTATACATACAGGAGTACAGGGTGAGTGAAAAAGAAATTCGCCAGTATTAAAACGTGAATGAAATCCGACCGCGTTTATTAACCCGAGAGATTCTTGTTTATTTAGAAAATGGAAGAATCTACGGTGCACAATTAAGTCATACGCGAATGATCGAAATCGGAGAAATTACGTAACAAAGTCGACAGTAAGAGACCTGAAATTTCGCGAGCACTTGAAAATTAGCTGTCTTCAGCGGCCGGTGATAACTTCTTGAAAAGTGATTTACAAAAGTTCGTTTCCGAGCAAAGCGCGGACATTTTTTTCATTCCAAAACATCAAATATAGAAGCCTCATTTTTCTAGTTTTTGTTTTTTTCTTTGTTTTCTCCAAAAAACCAAGATCGCCCGGTCTGACGTACGCGTTGAAATTTTATCCACGTTTTAAAACTGTCCAGGTTTTTTCTACCCACCCCGTATGTACGCTAATGAATTTATGGTTTTGTCAATAACATTTTATATACATATGTCTACTATACGTATTATAGAGGTACGTGCACGTATATACATACACAATGTTTTGGTCCTATATACCGAATATAAAAACATGTTCGAATAAATATTGTACATATAAGCTTCTATCCACAGTGTGTAGGTATCTACATAGTAGGTATACGAGTATGTATGCATACATACATATATACATACACACAAACATATACATACTGTACATCTCATTCCTCTCTTGTATCATGAAATCGTTGTGCAGACTCTCGGTACCATGGCTACCACTCGCATCTAGCAGTTCGTTAAGTTAATATTTTATGAGTTTCTAGAGAAGTAAGTTGGTCTTGAAAACCGGATTTTGTATGAAGGTATTTCGAGAAGCCTGTTTTTAATAGACATACATTCTTTATCTATATTACATATGCGTGTATATGCATATATATATCTTTATACTGCAGCCCCGCATTCTCATCGGAAATATTCGAACTTCTTCTCCATGCACGATTGAGATCCTAGGCTGCATCGCCGGGATCATCGTGGACAATATCGTCATTGAAATGAGGCCAAAGTTGGCTATGTTGACGTAACAAAATCGTGATGAATAACGTCAGCAGTTCCGGCACCGAAACACAGGGTGGAAAATAGCATCATCCGCCACAAACCGGGTATCGATGCATTTTTTGCGAATAATGAAACGTTTTGTCGTCGGAATAGCTGATACTATTGTTAACGATTTCGTGGCGTTAACATCGTAAGCTTCAGCCTCATTAGGGTATACATCGAGACATATGTTTTTGTACAAAAACCGCCTAGACTCTAGAATCCAGATTCTTCGTAATTATCGGAATACTCTAGTAAGAATTATTTCTCCATAAACGGCTTGAGGAAAATAAAAACCGAAGAGAAGAAGTCGTTCCATTAATGAGACGTAGCTTATTTTCAACAAGAAATCAGTCGATAATTAGCGGGATTAATAGCTCTGTTTACTCATTTCTTTTGTACCGTCTGGGATCTTTGGTAACCATAAATTCCAAAAATATGTGCATGCGATATCGGAATTCGGAATATTCTGAATAAATGAACCTACCCAGTCATCTTTCGTTTTTTGAATATTCCATATATAATGCATACAAAATCCTACCTTCAACTTCCATGACGGTATTGCGTCGAATGATTGTCTGTCTGTCGCTGAATAAGCGAGTACACAGGCGTGAGCCCCTCTGTAATAGGCTGCTGTAATAGCATCGAATTCTTCTTGACCCGCAGTATCCCACAACATCAGGCGCACATCTTCGGCGTCGACTCTGCACCCGAAGCACACAGAAATTGGAATTTTTTTTTCATCAATATAATTAATATCATTATCGCTATTTATATTGCAGTTTAGGAATTACAGATATATATATATGTAATACAAGATCTTTTCTGATCGCTCGTTGTTTTTTTATTTACGTTTTTCTCCGATTGCTTTGGCGATCGGAAAAAAGAGGAGAAAAAAAGAAAACAAAAAAAAGTGGAAAACTACTGTATGGAGAAAGAGTAGAAATTTACAGTCTTCCCTGTCTCTGCGGCACACTGTCTACAGATCTACTATTAATTATATTAATCGTGGGACAAGAGTGAAAAAAAAGTGGAGCTTAGAGTCATTTGACAACTTTCTATAGTAGGTAGGTAGGTATACAGGATATGCGGACTCGCCAAGAGTTATTCAGGGCGTGTAAATATAAATTAGGCATCGTCGTGGACGGTGACAAATTATATATGACATAAACAATTATTATAAACCGTGAGAAACGATTTGGCAGAAGTAAGCGATGCAATTAAAAAAAAAAACACAAAAAAAAAAAAAAACAAGCAAAACGAAAAGCAGCGACGAGATAAAAAAAGAGTTCAAAATTAATTAGTTCACATAGTTTCAATTATTGTACAGATTCATCGACGTTCTATCGTTGTACATGGAATTTATTTTACACAGGCAGAAACAGGCGTAGGTATATATTTGAAGCGATATGGGTGTGTGAATAAGGCGTGAAAAAGAAAAGAGAACTAATCGCAAGAGAGATTTGACTGTGTGATGGTATTATAGTATAATATTGATGAGAATCGTATGAGCTATGATCGAGAGGATGAAAGACTGACCTATATGAAGCACGAGCAAGACCTACATACCACGATATCATCATCGTATACAAAACTTCGTTTTAAAGAAGATCGAAAAGTTTATTGATACATACGTGGTACCCACGTGGATACTATTGTATATTCTATGTTTATACCTAAGGTATATAAAAGAGATATTGACCCAAAATGTAAATGTATGTAAGAATTTATAAATGTATATAAATAAGGTTATTATACCCGGATTATAGATGAACAAAATTAATACAGGAGAAGAAAAAAGATCGAAGCGATATAATTTTACGATACGTATCAAAGTTGCCTCGAAACGTATCGAATATTGGTATGTGTAACGAACGAAGAGTTTCTACACAGCGTATATTTATATATATGTATTCACACACATGTAATACACGTATTCGGAGACTATGAACTAACATATTGATTGAAAATTTCAATATAAACCGAAATATACCCCCACCTACCTGCTGCACCCAGGTATAGATCTATGAATAATAATTAACTGGTTCTGAATATACGACTAATTGAGCAATAACGTCGTTTCGCACCTGATATTCATTCCATATACGCGTTAGATGATTTCATAGCATATCATTAGTTTTCTACGCACGTTGATTATTATAAGTATATCTCATAATAAAAATGATCGATGATCTTTACATGCGGAAGGAAATAACGATTATTGATTGCAAACTCATAACAATGGTTAAGCAGCTTTCAGACTCATGCAACAATGAGTTTGGCGCGAAACCAGCCACGCGCACCTCGTTGCTCGTGCAATTTTGTTTCGGCAGTGGCCAGTTCCGTGTGAAACTAATGCGTGTTACATATTTTCTTTTCCCCTCGTTTCTCACGTTGCTGTATGATATATTTACAGAAATGAGGAAAAAATACTTATTCATCGATATGTATGCGCGGTTATATTATTATTCTGACGTCGAGTCACAGTAATACAAAATATCTAGATACTAGCTTCTCCCGCGTGATAAAACAAGAAATCAAATCATCGCAACGTAGTAGACCTTTTGAGAACATAAATTAATGATTAACGATCGTAATTATTCTATATTATAGATATTATACGTATACTATATAAGTAGGCATACTCCGTATTTTGTCTTTCTGCGTGTTCAACTAAGTAGTTATGGATTATTCGAATTATATATAGAGCGAGAAAGAGAGAGATCGAGGCACATTGGCAGGGTTTCCATTATTGGTCATTGTAGTCGGGTACCCAAAATTGTGTCCAAATTTTTAGTAAAGTGTGCTTCTATTTCTCGAGGCTGCAGTTCATACCATTAACGTAGCCAAAATCGGGAAAAATACGAGAAACGGGCTGAAATTTTTCGATAAAGAAGAATCCCAATTCTTCGGCCTTTTTGAGGACGCGAGGCGCGACGTCGCGACATCGCCTCGGGGATTCCCGAGAGCGTGAAAAAATTATTACCTTTCTACATCGAGAAATTTCAGCCGATATTATTATTCGTGATTTCGATGTGCTAACGTTATAAACTTCTGCAGCCTCATTCTATTTCACATACCAAGCAACTCCCACGTATGAGGTAGGTAGGTAGGTAGGTTTATCGTATACGAACTGGGGGTTCGGTCGCGTACATACATATTATACTACAATCAAGATGGTACGTTCTCTCAATCTTCTAACATCGTGAACTAGGCGTGTGTATATAGGTAATATAATTTCAAAAGTGCAGCCTACGCTTATACCTGGTACGAACACTCATACCTGCACTGCATACGTAGCGTGCTGCAATATGAAATTTGTTCATGCCAAAGAACAATGAATTTATTATTATATTATAAAAATAACAGAGTAGGAGCTAGAAGAGAATCTCTCTCTTGAGGAATAATTATACCGTACCACGACTTCGATGATTATAATACTATATAATTACTATACATGCACTATACAAATAATGAAAGACAGGTGAACGAGGAAGAGATGTAAATATATATGCATAGTTTTGTTTTTATTTTCATTCAAACACTATCGCAGTATTGAATTACGCAATTTTAGTAATAGATTTCAAGCAATATACTATAGTACTCACTCTATTTGTCGTTCAAGAAAATCAACACCGATTGTCTTCTTATAATCTCTGGTATAAGTTCCTTTGCAGAATCTTTGGATCATAGATGATTTACCTACAGCACCGTTCCCCACTATGACCACCTAAAAACAACAGAAAAAAAAATGTGAAGAATGAACACGAAACAAACTTTTTTTTTCCTTGTCCCGTTAATTTGATAAACTCTCATTATGCACGTATACGTTTCATCGTGCTGGATTGAAATTTACTCAATTTATAGACACGGTTTTAAGTGTTTTTTTTTTTTTTACCATTTTGATTCAATAAGCATCGCTGTAAAAGCATTCTACCTGGTAGCATATGTATCTATAGTCCAGACTAATTACTGCGGTTATATTCAAAATTAAAATATACGTTGGATATTTCGATCTTTTCGCTTCCTTGCGCGTATACATATATATACGTAGCATTATGAATAATTTATTGTGTTTAGACGAAAAGCGCAAAAGATATACCAGCCTGATGGCAAATAAATTGAAATGCGGATAATTTTTGTATGATATATATATACGACCGAGCTTGTGGTACAGGTGTAACTATATCTGTAATAGGATACTCTTCCTTTTTTTGTCTCGTATTTATCGATTAAGAATTTCTATACGCATACCGTATACATGTATACATGTATAACACACATTTGAAGTGAAGGTATGTAATGTATATGTATGTATATATACATAGAATGATATATCGATAGTAAAATGATAATATAATGATTGGTAAAAACTCTTTCGAATTACAATATCGCAGTTAACGGTGCTGCAGGCTCGGTTTGAAGTAGGCTAAATCGATGAAGACCCAAGTCCGCAACGATTCACCTGAAAAACCGGTCCGTAGTGAATTCAGGAAATGAATCGGATAACATATGGGCTCTCGCGCGGAGGTTCCCCTACCCTTAACACTTACTTACGTAATGGTAGTGGTAGTGGATAGTATTATTATTCCGAGATTTAACCAATTTAAACTATGCGTCGTCGGTTGCCCCAATACTACGACCCGGCGGCTTGTAATGATAACTAATGTTGGAAGTTTCTACTATCTGCTATGTATAATAATTAGTAACGCGAGAGAGAGGAAAATTTCCTTTTTTTTTTCTCTCATCTCACTTACTATTTCGGGTTTAGTTTGATTCCATAAATATGTCAAAGGAATTTGTTTTGATGGATGATATTGATCGATTATTCTATACCGTTATGCATACATACACATCGGATGAACATGGATAGAGCGAAGATATAATATATTAGACCAATTCGATCGATGAATAAAGAAGAGATTAATCATATTTCACCGATCGCAGAAGAAACCAGCGCCTTCCTAGATAGGTAGGGTATTACTGTATGATATGAAATATTATAATTCGATGAAAACTGACTTTAGAAACCCAAATATCTGCCATAACTTTTCATGGTGTTTTATCCATCCGACATTTGTAGAATTCAAACTCTCGAAGTGTTCTGAAATTTGTATATTTTATAGATTCATTTATTCAATCATTTGTAACACATAAATGAATATTATAGTTTAATCATATTACGACTTTCGGGAGAGTTCTCAATCTTTCTCTCTCTATATATATATACGTATGTATAATACATACAGTATAATATTATAAATTAGCGCAATTTTCTATAGAGATATCTTTTTTTTCCTTCTCGTTCTGTCAAGCGATTCAATTAGATTTTGTTGATTCAATGAGAATTCTGTGCTACTGATACGACCTTCGCTCATTCTTATTCATGTATCATGTAATGTAGGTACGTGCGGCGAGTTTTCGACACCGGAAGATGATTCAAGTATATTTATATTATGTATAATAATAACCGAAAATGGTCATTATAATTAATAATAACAAAATCCAATTACTCATACATATATACATTGTATATACCATACACGATGCCAATAGGTACAAGTGCATAAATTATACGGGCAATTATAGGTAGGTATACTTGTTTTTACTTTTCAATGCCAAAGATTTTATTATATCAGTTTTTTGTTCTATTTCGTTTGTTCGTTGCTTTTTATTTATTTATTTCTTCAATTCGTCTTTTCTGTTCTAAACAGTATAATAAATGACGAAGAATGTGTGATCATTAATTAAAGTCTACCGGAACGCGCAAGGCACGATCGAAAAAAAATAAATAAAACATAATAATAATAATAACAATCCAAATAAAAACTAAGGCGAGGAGGACGTTAACTCCTTGAAATGCATATTTATATCTCTAGGTATATATAAATAATGTGATAAGTCAAAGAGAAACTTAATAAAACGTTGGTTCTTCATCCGGCTAGCCAACAACTTTGAGAAAAAGAGAGAGAGAGGGAGAGCGCGAGGGAGAAAAAGACCAATCAAGACAAAGTAGATACCTATGCCTACGCTATATTTACGTGGTAGAAGGCATGAAATGTGTCAACGCGCGGTATGCCTACTTACTAGTTACTACATACTTAAGCTGTATGTATCACACGCCTGTAAGAAGATACATACATGCACCGCCAAACGAAAAATCGCATATACCGTTAATACAATCAAGGATAGAGAGCTGGAAAGATATATACGTACCTATATAGTATATAATATATGTATCTCACGGACGCGATATTATATATTTCTTTATTATGACTCCTGACCATATCCTTACTTGTATACATACATTTAGTCTGATCTTTATTTCCCCGAAGTAACAATGACAATTTTTTTTACGAGCATGTGACAAGAATCTATAGATAGGTAATGTATAGGTATAAAAACGTGTAAGAATTTCATCTCAGTGTCTCATATTTTATTATAATGAAAAATATTGGCTGTGTACAACGCGCTGCATCATACATGAATTCTTATACAAAAGTATTCCACGATCAAAGAAGAAAGTGACTTTATAATTAGGTGTGTATGCATGTATGTACTTCATGTGATTATAGGCACATACATACTGTTTTAATTGCGATCAGGAAACTTTTATTCTTCCTCCCTCTCTCGCTCTCTCTCTCTCTCTCTCTCTATCTCTGAAGTTTCGGCAAAAAGTTGTCAATGGAGTGTATTATATATTTGTATGACCACCGGTAGGTAGGTTAACTATACAATTCATCACGTGCGTTGAAGTTTCTCGTTTATTATAATTATTCACCTATTTCGATATATAGAGAATTCGTTGTCCGTTTATAATTGTATGCGTAGTAGAATTAATATGTGCGGATTCCAATGAAAATTAACACTACAATAATATATCAGACGGGATGTGGGCACGTAATGAATTGAAATTTATTAGTATTATTATAAGATAAGTAATAATAAGTCTGTGCAATACATTGTCCTATCGATAATTTCCCTGATTATTTTTAGCACAGAGTTTATTGTTGAAATGCAATTGTTTGGAATGTATTGCGCTCCCGATTTATTTTTGTTATATTCTCACCAATATTATATAGTCACCGGAGCACGTACCTTGAGTGATATTTCGAGTTCTTCCTCTCGCATTCTGACTCCGCTATGATTAGCATAATATCCAACAATTTTCTACTAGTATTTCCCTTTCCAACAGGTTCATCAAACTTTCAAATGCACTTTTATTACCATATAAATTCATCTTATCCCATGTAGTGTGTTACTATTATTAACCAAACACTTTGCACGTTTCATTGTTACTTCGATAGGAGGTTTCTCATCTCTCTAACACATTTGTTGAAGTAATAACAACAAAAACAAATACATAGAACCGAGAAAAAAAAATGGAATAATCACAGTCCTTGAGATTTAACAAAACTGAAAGAAAAAAACGCACGCGCGTTTCAGCCTATCCCCGAATACGCGGTAGCCGACCGCCGACTGAGCCACCTGTGACAAACACCTGCCGTTCCCGAATCGCTGTTGATAAACTAGTTACTTTTCCTTATTGACTACGTTTCCACCGTGCCCGGGGTAGAGCCGGGTGACCAATCATAGATGAGGTTTAAAGAGAAATTTCCTATTTTCTTCTCAAAGCTCATCCACGATAGGTTACCTGATTGTACCACGGGTTCGGTGGAAAGGTAGTTACTGATTTGGTGGTGCGCCTGCGATGCTCGATCCCGGTCGAAAGAGCCCGCGAAAATTTAAATCTCTGATAGGAACGGCTTCACTAGCTACACATTTCAGTGATTAAAGTACCATGTAAGGATATACGTACATGATATTTTGAAATAGTAAACGGGGTAAATTCTCGTTGATTCTACTGTCCATCAATATTGTAGTATGAATTATAATATGCGTTAACGGAGGAATGTTGAAGACAGCCATTGACTGGAGAATACTTTCTTCAGTCAACGATAAAATAAAGAAACACTAGGCAGTATCCATTTTTTTCTGTATTTATCATCAATACAATACTAATAGGCGCTGTATAAACGAATAAAGAGTACACCTGCATAATGTATAATAATATATAAAGTAGAGACTGTATGTAGCAACAAATTGATAATGCAAGCATATAGGTATAGATACATGCAATTCTTGTATTTATGTATGTGACTTTTATTATGACGTAGTATACTATATACCTGCGAATAATATATATCCATCAATTTCTGAATGAACAAGGATGAAGAATGAAATAATAACTTGTGTACATAAATAGTATTATTACGTCTAAATACCGATATGTATATAAAATTATACAATTACCTCATAATATATATAATACATATACATATTTATTTATAATGTAAAGTTAGTTCTCCGATTACGTTCAAATTTGTATACATGAAATTACGTGGTTTTTATTTGTTTTGTTTTCGAAATATTCATTAATATACCCTAATTATCCAATAGTAACCATCGGAATATATTTCACCGTTGACGATTTCGTATATTTGACCATAATATAATAACGCTTGCGAAGAAGCTATGATAAACGAAGTCGTGTACAATTTGAAATTAAAAAAAAAGACAAAAATGAAAAAATAAAGACAAGTTGTTTACTATAATCTGAGCAATGTTATAATGTATATATATATATGTTCGAGATTAAACCAATCGGTAGCATTATAATATTTCCATGGTAGTTGTATATAAATGTAACATTTATAATAACAGAAAAATCATTATTTTATGATGATAATGATCGGACCAAAAAGAAGTCAATAAGAATAATAATGTAATGAAAAACGCTGGAAATATTATAACTATAGATTTATTGATATTATTATTTTCAGAAACTATATCAATTGTACAGATAATGATTAATCCAATGTATGACAACAAAAATATAGTAGTATAGTAGTAGTAGTATGTAATAGTGCTTGCATAATACAGATTGCAATAGTATTATATTATATTATATGAAAATAAAATATGACAATAATAAACTAAAATGAGTATATATATATATACTAATATAGGTATAGAAATATAATATATACCTATGTATAATTATGTTTGCACGTATGCATTTTATATAATATGTATAGTACTTACAAATAGACTGATCTTTACATTTATATTTAATATAATAGTCTAATCATTTTATGTATGTACTGCCTTACGATTTATCCAAGTAATCATTATGTCGCTTGTTTGGAGGCGACAGCAACATGACATGTTCTACTAGCATATTATCTTTTGCTTTGTTCTTTTTGTTTCGTTTTATACACATTGCGTTTATGATGAAAATACATATCTATAGGATATTATCATTATCGGTATGTTAGGTATTGGTATATATTCCAATAAATGTATATTTATACAATATAATTAGAGGATGCAATTTGTTTACGGCAGTCTGAAAATCGTTGTTTTTTTCATGTATATCTTATTTTATTTTTGGATATTTTTTTTTCTCATTACTCCACAGTCATTTGGCAGTATAAGTATGATATTTAAGAAATTTGGCGATCTTCCAAATGAAAGAATAAAAATAGAAAAACAAAACTACATTACTTTTGAAAATCATTCAATGCCTATTACATTTGGTAATATAGTAGATGGAAGTTCGATTGATCTTTCATACATATCGTTAACATATCGCACCCATAAGTATAGTTTTTATTTTACACATTTATTTATAACGACTTGACGATGACTTTATATTTATAGATATATTGATAATAATATATCTATTCAACTTGGAAAAAAATACATCACGATTCACGTGTCACAATATGCGTGCCCCAGAAACAAAAATAACCAAATATAGATGGATTCCTCCATTTTATTTTTCACGGCATGTTTTCAATCAATACAAAATCAACTGGATCAAGCTGTGTATGCATGCCTAATAGTTTATCAGCGAAAAAAAATAAGAAAAAAAATCAATTTGCCCTTGAGAATAATCAGGGTGTTCACTTTAATATCAATACGAAATTCCATGAGAAATGCAGGTTTTTCAGACCAAAATTGCCATTTTCCGAGATCCACTTTGAGTAAACGATAACACACAAACAAATGGGTATAGATTTAGAAATGGGCAAAAGACAAATCATCTTTTTCCGATTTCATTACCACTCTGCATTTTCAGAGGTATACCACATAGCAGGTGCCGATCGAATCATGTTCGAATCAAATGGTTACCGCGCAAATCTTTCAAAACTTCACTGAATTTTAATAGGTGAAGGCACCAATTTTGAGAAATTTCAGGCAGTAAACAGATTTCCCGGGATTTCCAGGTTTCTGCCAGGTACTATTAGATTTGCTGAGATTTCCATGATTCCAGAATTTCCATGATCACTGGACACCCTGATAATTGAGCTAGTTTGAATATATTCCAAATTGTGACGCACAATTATTATAATATCATGTATTTATCACTTTTGTGTTCTCAACCACATGAAATATGATGGAGCTCTATGGAAACAGGAAAAGAAAATAATAATTGTAATGAGAAATAATAAAAAGAATCTTTTGGAAAGTCTTGTATGTTGTCTCATTCACGTGTTTAGATTAAATTCAAACAGGGATTATTGTATTCTATGAGCAAGAAAAAAAAAATATCTGCAACAAAACCAAAACAAAAAATATATGTAAATATATGATAAAAAATGGTCTATTATTATTATCATTCACAAGTGGGGTTCGCAAATGAAACAACATACTTTATTATAATAGGTATTATTGGAAAACCTCCTGTCTCTCTCTGTGCACATGAATAATTGATTGCCTGATCAAAATCATATGTAATTAGTTGTATATAATACTGCTAACGTATTAGATAATAAATACAATTGTAAAAGGAGACTTAGAAATAGTAGCTTATTGAAAGAATAGACGCAATCCTTGTACGTTTTTTAAGGTCCCTGTTCAACCATGATGCATTTTCCAAAGTAAAATCATCTACACAAATTTCTAATTCTCTACTATTGAAACTACAATATGGTTTCAGTTCTGTACATACATTTTTATTGGGTAATTAAAAAAAATAGTATAAAAAGTAATAATAATAATATCTGAATCAAATTATTCCACAAACCGCAGCTAATTTGTTTGTGACGACGATACTAACGAAAGAAGAAAAAAAAGAACAGTTTTAAAAATACAAGATCTAGCAAACGACAATGGAGAAACAAATATCTACATTAATGCGACTGAAAAAACCCAAAGCAACGATATTTACGACATTGAATTTTTCAAGAATAAATTAATTCGACGTGATTGAAAAAGGAGAAGATCAGTTTCTAGCACATAACTAGCTATTTTTGTTTTGTAATTTATATCAGAATAAATTTTTAAGCTTATTATTACATTACAAAACTGAACTTAACTGTTCAACTTAACAATTATTTTCTGTTTTCAAGATTAAATTATACATCAAGTTGTAATATCTTGCATGATAGTTTTTCAAAAATCCGTTTCAACAAACATGCTCATTCATAGCAATCACAATAATAAGCATAGCGTGTGTAATATCCCAAAGTTATTTGCCGTAGACAGAAATGTTGAACTCCACAATAACAAAACTGATATAAATTCGTCAAGAGGTTTGTTTTAAGAAAATTCTTTTCCATAATCCGGATTAATTCAATTTTGTTATAATGTTTTTTCACAAGAATAAATTCCTGTGAAAAAAAATATATTCATAATATCTGATGAATTTATATTAATTAGGTAACTGCAGATATTAAATTTGTGAATTTCACATTCATGACTAGACATGAAATCAAAATGAAATTGATCATTACTAACTCATTCTGTCGCAAACTTTAGTAAACAACAAAAAAAGAATCAAGATTTATCATAAATGACTGTCACATGCAAGGATTAATAGAATAAAAGACAGATATAAATATTCTGCCGTAAAATAATTGCCAGTTATGTATTTCAAAGTCTCACGTTATATTGGAAATAAAATTATGTCCCGGAATTTTAACGCGTATATCTTATTTTGTTTCGTTTTTCAAATAGTCAATATTTGCTTGATATTTGTAATACATGATATTTGCTTTCTATGTCGCTTTTTTGCTCCCATTATTATAATTAGTTCGAATAAAAAGCAAACATTGGTTCTTTTCCTTTCTTTATCTCAATAAGTATAATGATATCAAAAGTAAAATAATAATAATAATAATAATATTAATATTAATAATAATAATATAATAATAACAATATGTAATCTTATTTTCATCTCTTAGTCATTAATTATCATTATTATTCCTTCATTGAAGACATCTCAGAATATCGCGAAAATACTTAAATGATATCGAAAATGTTAAGCACGTGAATAATTTTCTAAAATTGTTGCCATTCATCGGTGAGACGAGAAAAAAAAAAATAGAACAAAAATAGAAGATATATCATGAAAGAAGAGAAAAACTTAGGATTGTATATGGCAGCTAGAATAATAGAATGAGAAAAAAAAAATCATTATTAATGACAATGTGTTTTTTTTTTATTCTTTATGATATTGGAATCAAATCATATCTAAAGAATTACATTCTGGTGATTTTCCTAAACGGTATGAACAAAATTCATAAATTGTACTATGAATGAATGAAATAGCGATAAGAGAACTTTTGTAATCGGAAATGGCAAAAGTTCATTCAAACTGAACGAGAGAAGTAGAAAAAAAAATTCAAGTTTAATTGGCACTCAAAATCTTCTTTTTGTTTGTTGTAAATTCGTGATAGATCAGGTTTTTCAGATGCAACAGATTACCAAGGACCATCTATAGTTAGCAAAAATTTGTAACATCGAAATAACTCTGTCACATTTTTGTTGTGTGCTATAACAAAAGTAACGTAGTATCTAATGATAAAACTGATATCAAAATTACCAACATCTAGTAGCTCAATAAGCAGCCGATGCCTCTTTGTACTCCGAGCCATCCATAGTAAAGAAATCTTCTAATTTCCACTGAAGAGTTTCAAAAGTTGGCCTCTTCATTGGATCCTTATTCCAACATTCGAGCATTATGTCGTAAAGAGGTGCAGGACAACTAGGTGGACATGGCATTCGATATCCGTGCTCAACTTGGTGTAAAACTTCGGCGTTTGTCATGCCTGAAGAGACAAATTTTAATAAACACAGATCTGCTTGGGACCTACGAATTTCAAGGGACCACGTAAATGACGAAATTTCTTACCAGGATATGGAATTCTCCCGTAGGTAACGAGCTCGGTGAGTAGAATTCCGAAGGACCAAACGTCAGATTTAATACTGAATTTACTGTAATTAGCAGCTTCTGGTGCAGTCCATTTGATTGGGAATCTCGCACCTATTCTAGCTTCATATTCGTCTTCTTTAATCAGTCTAGCCAGTCCAAAGTCAGCAATTTTAACAATATTGCTATCCGCTACTAGCACATTACGAGCGGCAAGATCTCTGTGAATGTAATTTTGTGATTCCAAATAGGCCATGCCTGCGGCTATTTGTGCAGACATGTCGATGAGCTGAGGAAGTTTTAAGCCACGACCTTTCCCTAAAAATCAACCAAATATTTTCATAAATTACGACGATGTTCTGAATTTTATACAGAGGAAAGAGTATCAGAAATTAAATTGAAATTGAATTTTACCTTGTAAGAATTCCAGTAAACTTCCGTTTCTCATGAGCTCAGTAATAATATAAATTGGTTCTTCCATTGTGCATACTGCATATAGTTGGATCAATTTAGCGTGTCTTAATTTCTTCATGATTTGAGCTTCGGCAAGGAAATCTTTTGGATCCATAGTACCGGGTTTTAATGTTTTAATAGCTACAGGTGTTGTATTGTTCCACAGCCCTTCCCATACTTCACCAAATTGTCCTTGACCAAGTTTGCGAACAAATTTCAGAGACAATCTATCAATTTCCCATTGATCACGCGTTCGATGACTCAAACCCTCAGTTACAGGTTTCTCAACCTGAAAACAAAGCCAAATACGGGCCAGTCAATGCTTAATCATTGTGAAAAGATTCAGAATATTATCAAACAGTTTATAAACTTCACAGATATCATTAATAAAACATCATTTCTTTTTTCTTTCAATTTCTGTTTAGCGGAGCATGCATGCTTGCACAAGTTGCCTAGTAATTATTTCTACCTTAGGATTATTAAAACTAAAACTAATCCTAATATCTAATAATCATCTATATGAATCTTGCATTCTCATTGTTACAACATAAATTGGTTACGGAAGCTGCTGTGTGCTATGTGTGTAATCATTGACTGCAACTGCAGCGCCACTTAGTAAATTATTATCTATAAAAGTCAATCTAGGCATGTGAATCACGTATTGAAATAGGTACATCTATTCGATGCCTTAGTTCACAAAGATTTTTCAATCCTGGAGTAAAATCATCAAACGTAAACATTCCGGAAATGATGTGATTGCGAAAAGGACTTTTTTTCTATCAATGCTTTACTTTTATTTAACCGACAATAGAAAAGATCAAGTTCACTGTCAAGTTCTTTTTCTATTGCATGTAGAGGAACTTCATACTTTCCGTTAGCGATGAGGGACATCGCTCAGGGTGGTGAGACTTACAAGATTGGAGGCTTCTAGAATATACATATCTGCTGTTCAAATGAGTCACATACCAGGTGAATATTGTATCATAATGGTCGTAGTCCAATAATGTGGAATATAGATACAGTAAATGAAATTTTTTCCCTGCGATCTCTAAAACCATCGTCGTTACAAAACAGTCAGGTTAGAGGTTTATTTTTTTCAGAGAGGAATCTTCATTACACAGGTAATTTCACTGTAGAGCTAGACTTCTTCCACAAACTCGGTACTTCACGTTTCCAGCCAACTGACATGAACAATTTGCAGTAAACGTAAAAAATTGATACAACCAAGAAGATACGTCTTGACGAGATCTACAACTACGGTGGTGAGATGTTTTGTCAAAAAACCCATACTAGTAGAACTAATCGACAAAAACGAATTTTAATTTCCAAAAAATCGGTGCAGAAGTCGTAAGTATTGCATTCAAATTCGGAAACTCTTTAACCTGTCTTCAAATAATATTTCAAAGAAATATGGGCATGGGTTCTGCGATACTTTCATTATTTTGAGACCAAAAAATTTAAAACCATCTAAAAATTAAAGAAAAATTTCTGCAGGTTTCTGCGTTGCATAAAGTCACCCACGAAATGAAATCGTCAGTCTGGTATGGCATTTCCATCATTTGCCTGAAGCAACGGGTGGTGTACCCTCCCCTTAACTAGAGACGATCCAAGGCTACAGTAATCAGTATTCTCGAATTTTAAAAATAACAAAAGCTAAATTTTGTCGTAAGCAATATACGTCCAAATCTCATACAAGCATGACAATTCTGGTGTTGCAGGATGTACTCACAATTTACTGTAACACAATTTCGACCGATCTAAAATTCGTTGTTTCAAGATTAGTTAATTTTAGATGCAATATTGGACAGAAAAACCCATGAAAATCCTGTACCATACATACAATGCAAATCGTAACAAATAATTTCAGCTTTTCTAGATTTTACTTCGAAATACAGATTTCAAATGAATGTTATGCGTCAAGAAAACGAGGGCGATGTTCTTAAGAAATTGTAACATACATACAGATAACTGAAATATATATAACTATAATAAAATGAATGATATGCAAATGTAATTAGACCACTCAAACTCTGAATCGCTTGTTTTTCTTATTAGAAATATAAGATAGTAGAAAAATGTGAAAACTGTGCTATTCTGTAAGATTTGTAACTGAAAGGTTTAATATAACTCTATTTCTAGCGTTAATTTCTAGTCAAGACAATCTAATGCCGTTGGACCATGATTCCATAAAGTACAGGCTTATGCTAAAGTTAATTAAAAGTAGAGTTCCATCATTAGGTAACAACACAAATACAAAAATTGAGTTTAAAAGCAGCATTAACGAGAATGAGCAAGTAAATTTTTATATTGGGACATTCAATTTACCAAGAAAGTCCAGCGGGAGGTGGGGCAAGCAATAACAGACAAACAGACACGCTCTATTGAGATAACACCTTGCAATATGTATTAAATATAAATCTAATACCTCTGTTCAACCCTTCTCATAATTTTTTCACAGTATCAAATAATTCGAAGGACTATGAATTTAATCAAATTGACGACACGTGACAACAACAACAAAATTCCGTCTACATTTAGAAGCAAACAGATCAAATCCCTTGATAATCAAAATATGCCGCAGGAAAGTTCATAAGAAATAAAATAAAAATCTCAATGCGCTATATAGAAAAAAAAACTCACTGTGTACTCTGAAATATGTAATACAAAACGTTTGTAATTTGAAATTCTCTCAATTTATCAGTTAAACAAGGTACGATAATTGATAATGGTATTTATGCTATAGATTATATATTTGCGTATTAGCAAAGTCCAACAGGAGTTCAGACAGTGCTGTGAATAAAGTAAATTGGAAAAATAAAATCTGAATTTGTGGAGCATTACATGATAATTCTTTCTCTCATCACATGCAGTATCGTCGTAAATAAGATTCAAATCGAGTCAAATTAGCAAAAAAAAATTTGAAATGAATAGAAATTTGATTCACTTTACTCATCACAAGTGTGTCTCGAGGACGGTGCTTAAAAATACTTGATCAATACACTTCGCTTTAACTTAAAACCTGACAAACTTTATTAGAGTAAGAGAACGACAATGATATCTAATAAAAGCCTCGCAACAAGTTGCAATTCACTTTTACAATAAATATATTATATTAAATAATAATGAATAATTTAAAAATAGTATAACATTCTCAAATGAATCACTCGCACACATGCAGCAAGCTGTCTCAACTCCGTTCAGACGAAAATTATTAATCGATAATGTATATTTTCAATAAATTTTTCTCACCTGTACGCATGGTTTGCATAGATTGACACAGAGTCCATCGGCATCTTTACTATAATGTTCAACAAGTTCCTGTAATGTTCTAAACGTCGTACGTCTAGCTATGAAGAAACCGCCTTCGTCTAGTTGTCGGATACGATAATGTTTAACTGTATCTCCATCTCTCACTAAGATCACAAGAAAAAATAATGGTAAATAAATTAACTAGTTAATCCAACTATAAAATTTACAAATACTACTCATCGCCGGGTGACGGTGGAATGCAATGTATATCATATTGCTCTTTAGATAATGCTTTGTGGTTTTGGTGTAAGGGACAACTATAATTATCACAGATTTCCGTTCGTGAAGGAGAATGATTGTTACATGTATATAGATTATATTATAAAACAATAGTGAAGAATTCAATAAAGAAAACCAATGAAAAGAAATTGATTTGAATCAGTAATTGGATAGGAGTGAAGAATACAATGAAAAAAACAATGAAGGAAAGTTAATTTGAATTAGTAATGCATGTAAAATGAAATATTCTCCACAAAATTAGTAGTCTTGAGAATTTACTCATGCGTATGTATAGAAAGAGAGCAAAATAATCATTGGGAAAATACAGATGTGGGAAAAAAACAGGAAATTGCAATCTCCCTGGTGACAGGATATGCCAATTTTTTCACCAAGTGATACAACTACGCTTTACGTATCTACTCTCTGTCTGGTAGATTACTTCAGGATCATTAATCACGAATAAAAACTGCTATCTAACAACTAGCGCCATGTATTTCTCTGTAGTATGTGTAATCATTATAGTTAGTAATTTGATAGAGGTATAAAATTATAGCCGTTCTATTTTATCCAAAAGATACAATGAAAATGAAGATAAAAAAAACTCTCTACTTTCCTCTTATGAGAATTCATTAACAAACCAAAAAATAAAAATCAATTATGATCTATAGAGTTTCGATTTGATAAAAAATGGTAGTATATCAGATCTTGCTAGAGGTTTCCTATTACTTTTTCTAAACAGTGGATAAAGAAAGTTGGATAGATTAGCGTCGAACCAAGTCAAACTACACGTCATTGCTATCGATTAGTTATACATTTCATGAATGACAGTATATCTGATAAAAGATTTAATCTGCGTCAAGTACCAATGAATTTGAGTGAATGTGTAACGAATCAGATAATTATTCAGATTAAATGTATTTAATGATCACAAAATGCACAGTAGATAATTTAATTAAAGGAGTTGGAAGTTGTAAAAGGAATTGATCAAGTGAATGATAAATCGTTATCAGAGAATGAAGTAAAGATCACGAATCGAGTGAGATAACTTCTGAAGAAGTAACATATCAGTGTAAAACATCTTTTCAAATAATTTTATTATTTTCTGTTTCATGATGTTTATTTTGCTCGATGCCATTTCTAATGATAAATATACCTGAACAAAATCTTTACGATCATAGTATAATATACCTGAAAGGGAGTAATCGTTGTGTCGACTTTCAGAATCTCGAATCAAAAATGCCCCATGATCATTTTCTGGTAATAATAATTTCTTCTCAGCTTCAATTCGCTTAATTTTTCTAAAATACCATCTGTAAATGAGAAAATTATTGTCAATAACTAAATGTTTCTTTAATACTACAGAAAAGCAGTCCGTAAACTTGCTAAATAACAAAATAAGTAGGTCGCGACTTGCAAAGGATGCACAAATCCATTATTGAGAAAAATGTAATCATTATTAATTGAGCATCAATTACAACGAAATTTAAAGGGCATAGTTTTGGCTGAAAAATTGTTCACCATCTATCAATGCAGAATAAAATATGCATCATAGCATGCTAGTTAAGATAATTTTCATCATTCAGTCGAATATAATGATAACGCAACTGTGATACGTTTTGACAACTTTTGATAGAAAAATTCCGAGTTTTCCGAATCTGTAAGCTGAACTAATAGATAGGTAAGCCTTGCTCTTCACTAATAGATGAGTAGTACAGCAGTGAATCTCAACCTGAGTTAAGTTTAGTTATATTGACATAGTAGATATACTAGGTGAAAGCAATGCCGTGCAGTAACACAATAATAATAATGATAATAACATGACAAGAAACTAATGGAACAGGAATTTAAAAAACACGAGTCACGCCTCTGACTACGACTGGAACTAGAAAGATTAGAATAACTACGAGTACGACTATGAAAACGTGTACTGGAGACAATTAAAATAACGGCTAATTATATTCGCCAACCAAAATATCAATTTGATAACAAACTGTTATTTCTCCATTATTTGTATCATTATCATTATATCGACCTTCCTGCCGTCTATCGATATCAATATTAAACATATGGTAATGGATGAATTACTTTTCCGAACAACGCTAGATCTGTAACTGTAAAATGGTCGTCGTCGCAATAATGCATGACCAGCATTCTTTAAAACGGAATTAAACCAGTAGCACGAAAAAGAATAAAAGGAACGAATAACCAGGTGATTGAACTTGCTTCAAAATTGTAAATAAATAATAAATGGAATCAACTTACGGCTCCGCCTCGATCGACTTTAATTTAGCAACATAATTGCTAGGAATGTATCCTTCCTGTCTTGTCCTCTTGCTTCTGGCTAGCCACCAGTCGCCTTGTGTGTCGTTGAGGATTTCCAAATGTTCTCCTTTCCTGAAGCTGAGGTCCTCGTCCGTCCTTGCATCGTAGTCGTACAGAGCGACGAATATTTTTGCAGTCGGTGCATCAGTTTCTGGTATTTGCGGTATGGGTCTTATTGGATCTGGGGGCGGAGTTGGTACCGGTGAAACTGGAAGTGGCACAGGATCGATGCTGGGATTTCCTCTGCTCTGTGATTTTTCTTTTTCCGAATTAGTCGGACTACTAAAACAGTTTCCCATCTTGATTTAGGTATTTTTTGTCTTCTGTTTTATTGTGGAATATCAGGATTTGATTAGATTTATTTTAAGCACCGGACACTCTATCTAGCGCCGTCAGCCTCTGTTTCTGTTGAAATTTATTCTCATATGATTTTTTTATCTAAAGATTCTTATCATCATATTCACCATCCATAGATCGTGATTTATTTGGTTAGTCTGTTTATTAAGTTATGTGAGATAATGTTTGTTTTCTATTCGAGCGAAACTTTAGCACGATTTTGTTTTCAGGCATAAAAAATCCGAGAATTTGAAACGGTCAGAAAACTCGTGTATCCGTCTATCTCTCTCTTTCTCTGATAAAATCGTACGGTTTTACTAATTGTAAGAATGAAAAAATCGAAGGATTCCAGACGAGTTGAGTCTGTCGTCTGTGTTGTTCGTTCGATAACACGGACACGGTGTTGTAGATTGTGATAATTTGTGGAGAGGCGAGATTCCTTGACAATATTATATCATTATGCATGTGACACGAGATATTAAAAACGCCTTGCTAATTATTTAGGTAATTTTTTATATATTACATTTTGTAATTGTCACGTTAGTATTATCTCGTTGACGCTCGCATGAATTTTTTTCGCCTTTTATCAATCTATTCTCAAGGCGGAACTAAAAAAAAGCGGAGGCATAGACAATTGTGAGTTACTAATGCAACTATACTATACTACTTCTTGTTTTTATAGAACCACCGCTAAACACCCCACACGGAACTGTTTCGGAGATTCTTAAAAATTAGAGTATGTAGTATAATATTTTCAAACATTTACAAAGCATACATGACATACACTATACACATACACACTGTACACAACACACACTGTAATTGTTACGAGACTTTTGATAGTATAAAAAATTTATATTTATTTGTTATATTGTTTTTTCAGATAATGTGATCCATGTAATATTATCATTTGTTGTTTATAATCCAGCAGATTTGTATTTCATCAAGATAACATTAATAGACACATGATCACACACATTATGATAATCGAAAGCCAAAGCCCGAGGAATCTACTCCTGGCGCTCAACTTTCTGGCCGAGGTAACCTCCTTGCTATGTTCGCCATTGTCCGTCTGTCCATCCATCCGCCTGATCAACCAACCAAACCGACCGACCGACCAACCGTTCGTTCGTCTATTTGTCTGTCTCTGTCCGCCGCTAGCCAGCCGTCAAAAGCGATTTCACATGCGCGAGAGAAATTTATGTCTCTTTTTTTTATGCTCTCTTCTACTATATCGTATTTTGTTTTACAACTACTGAACACACAGTTCCCGATTGTGTGAAATTAAAAACACTCTGATGTTAGATATAGATAATGAAGTGTTATAGACACAATTTTACAATCGTGTTATTTCACGATTTTCCAACAGATCTCTGATAAAGTGAAAACACCCATAACCCGGGAAGAGAGGGGAATACAGATTGCTAACTTCGGGATTATTCGGTACAATATCCGAAGGGAGCCGAATGAATAATACACCGATGTTCCCGGCGTTCCGTGGATTCCCGGGACCGCGATTTACTTCGAATTTGATGTCAGATTCAACTTTGATTATTATTTGATTTTGATTTTTTTTATCATTAGAATAGGGTTTTGATATACATTTTTTAGATGTTTGATATAAATCTTCAAACTTTTGTTACATATTATACTGTAGAATATTTATCCTACTGTCTACTGATTATTATATCTTTCACGGTTTAGAAGGGAGTAGGATCTCGGATGGAAACCCATAAGCTCGATAATGAACGATGTAGGGATATCTTTATATTTTATAATATTAAGTAATTAAGTGTAAACTTACCCGCGTTTCAAATCGTTGAATAATTTTTTCATTCTTACGATCATATACATTTGTACATTTGTATATATTAACCTAGAATATCGAGGGTAAATGTCGCGAACGAGATTTGATAATAGACTAATACGAACTGATAGATAAGACCTACAGCAGGTAGATTATTCGTACGACCGCGCCATATAGATAGTTGGAGTGTCCGATCTCTTATCGACGGAAGATAGAATTAATCAACACCTGTTTACGCAACTTATGTATAGGGAATAGATATCGATACACATAGGCACGTATATCACAGATGATTGAAAAGAAACAAAATTAATGAACTATATAATATGCAGTATCTAGTAGATATTATAGAACTTACCTTAAAAATATGTTGAACAACTTTTTTACAGTATGAGGTCCACAAAGTTTTCAATTTATTCATATACTGCGTGAATTCCGTACGCATAATATCTCATAATATTATCTACTCGGAACTCACACGAATATAGACGTACGTATGAAATACGTACTATACTAATCTTACCAGTTTTGACATGCGTGAACGAACTGAAGGAGTGGACTTACAGGAAATCTTGTAAAGGAAGATAAATTTTCAACCCGACTATACAGATATGAGCTCTCAATCATCTCACCATCACTTATTTCATCTTGTTGTTGAGCAGACTAATACATTCTTTTTTCGATGTATCTGTGTGGTGAATGAAAATATTCTCAACATACTGTCTGATCTTCATATAGAAAATGCGCTTCTTCTAATAAAGTCAAAAAAAGTTACACTGTGTAGGTATTATCACGGGGCTTCAATTTTGTTCGAACCGGTTAAAGGCACTAGTTGTTGACCACTTGCACGATCAGACCATAGTGATCGAATACTTCATTATACGAGAGAACAAAGAAGTGGTTGAAAACTGGGCCTTCACCCGATGAAATTCAAATATTTTGATGAGTTTTTCCTGTTTTTTTTTTTTGTTCTTTGAGATATACAATTAGTGGATTCCATGTAAAATTTACATTCTGAAATCTTTACCTCTCACAATGTTTTTGGATTTGTAATAAGTTACAGTACACTGAAAAAGAGCAAATTCGTGATTTTTGATTTCGTGATTCGACAATTGCTCTTCATTTTACCGCTGGGTGAGGTTTTCAAATTTTTCAACATTAAACGCATAGGTAGAGGGCTCGAAAAATTATCAAAATATGAATAAGAAAAAATTCAAACAAAACTTAAGAAATTAGGTGCGGACAACTTTGTTGTTAAGCAAGCAGCTCTCGAGATAAACTCATTTGAAAAAGTAAAATATTGAACAGTTTGAAAACTCTGTAGGATGAAAACGAACAGTCAATTGTAAAATAAAAAAATACATACCCGTTTTACTATATTATCACATATTACAAATCCAAGAATATTGAAAGTGGTGATGAAATTTGTTCGTGCATATAACGAATAGTATTCATGTCTATAATTGTTGTTTATTCCGTGTAGGAAATGAAAAAGAATGCAATTCTGTAAACAATAGTTGTTATTTTGAATATATTAGAAATAAAGAACACGTTCAAGGCTTACGACAATAAATTATTTCACAGGCAGTTATAATTTTCGCATTATCTTTTTTTGTCATTTTTCTTTTTTTTTTTTAAATGTATCATTGAAAAACCAAACGAGTATTATGTCAGTC
Organism: Phymatocera aterrima; assembly: GCA_963170745.1. Taxonomy (NCBI): domain Eukaryota; kingdom Metazoa; phylum Arthropoda; class Insecta; order Hymenoptera; family Tenthredinidae; genus Phymatocera; species Phymatocera aterrima. Next base: position 9,720,200 of record OY720663.1, read on the forward strand.
GCGAGATACATTGATGATTAAAACTGATGAAGTTTTTTCTTCTTTTTCTGGTAAAGTTCTCGTGGCTGAGAAGAATTTCATTTACACCTTGAAATTTAATCTATAATAATTCAAGTACTGATTTACTTATTTTCAGGTAATTATCAGGAAAATAAAGTCTTTTCAATTTCATAATCCCCCCCCATTGAACTTTTAGATCAAAATATGGGAATAAAAAAAAATCTTACCAAAACTTTACATTCGTTTGACCAACTGTTAACAAAGATCTCGATATATTGTTTCAAATTTAAACTTGAGAGAAGCTTCTCCTTTTAAGAGAACATCTTCCTTCGAAATGGTCAATCACGAACTTTCAATTAATCTTTGCGTTTCTCTAGTTTTCATTCTTTGTATGATCTGATCTTTTGTGTCCAATAAATTATACAGACGTTCGTTCATTCCCTCGATTATTTCTCCGTTAGGGATGTTGTTTCTCTTTTTTTCTTTTGAATAATTAATTAATATCGTTATATCATCCATATGTATTGTTCAGATGAAAAAATTATTCACTCTCTGGAATGGGTATTTCTAGAAGTTTTGGACCGTATAATAGCACATACGCACAATGCCAATCTCCCCCTCCGCTCAACTTCAATACATCTTCACTCGTTACTGGGCTAACTGTATCGTCGTCACATTTCAACCACGTATCTCCCTTTTGACGTACCCATGCGACATAATGACCGCTGCTACTCGAACGTCCTCTATGCGTTAAAACTGCTTGCAGAGTATAATATCCGCTGTTGTTTGAACCCAAGTCTGCAATTTTTGTAAAAAAGTAACGTTGAATGATAAAACTTTCGAAAAGTGATGAAGAAGAAAAAATAATAGATAACGGAAATTCATCTTAAAATAATAAATGATAAAGTATTCATCTCGTACCATCAGGAAACCAATATGGCTCTAGTTTCATGTTTTTCTTAACTCCATCACCCTTGTCTTTCTTGTCTTTGACGGTTCTCGATTCTTCTAATAAACTATCTTCTAGTTCTTTGAATCTATCACGCATCGGAGTAAGTTTAGCTTGTAATTCGGGAGAGCATAATTCGAAGGCATCAAAGTCAAGGGGAAATTTAACGTCCTTCAAAATCTTAGCATTAATAGCCTCCTTTTCTTTGTAGTAAAAACGTACAAATTGTACAGTCAGGTAAGCCGGCAGCCTACTGATCTTAGACTGAAAATAAGCCAAATTATTTTACAGTGTAAAAGTATTATCAATTGTTTTTTTTTTTACAGTCTTACAGTTTTAATGTTTTCTAACTCACTGTCTTTGTATAAACAGCATCTCGCCCTAATGTGGGAGATAATTTAGTGATCTGTTCCTGCATTTTCGACCTCAGCCCCGAATGCATGTACTTTACTTCCGTTGAAATGAAACAACTAAGTTGTAAAAATTCCTCTTTCCCTTTCGTCGGTGTCTCGTCCTCGGATTCTACACATTTTAACTCTGTGTCAAAACTACCACCAAAATATTGTTCGATTAATGATCTTTGCTTCGACGCCTGTGCCCCGTCTTCCACTGTCGATGGACCGTCCTGTAATGGCAGAACCAAGTGATGTAAAATCGTAAAGAGACTGGAGAAACTGAATTTTTCTCTCTCCTACTTTCAATAAAGTTTTGTACTTTTGCCGGTAGCTTCTGCTGCAACATTCTAACAAGTTCCGTCCAGCATTCGCTGGCATCTTGTTGTTGGAATCCTCCGTGTTCAGATTTTTCAGCGAATCGAGGAAAAGCAAGATGGAGCATTTGCACCAAGACAACAGGCGGTAAAGAAGATCCTTTGTCCATAGTATCATACAAGTCCCTTAAAGCAGCTGTAATGCTTTGCGCAGGAACAAGAGACGCGCTACCTGCAGCAGCTAGTCCACCAGAAAATTTTTTCAAAGCTTCTCTGAGCTCCGGAACTGTTTTTAAACACTGTACAGTTGCGTTCAGATAACACGTATTTCCAAGGTTTGCCAAACCAGCTGGCATATCTAAAGCTGTGGCTAATTCAGACTCGTTCATATCTTCCAAAAACAATGGCTTCTCCGTTGGCTCTACTGGCACATCTTCTTCTTTCGAACCCATCAGCAGTACTGTTACACCCTGTTTTTTTTTTTTTTTTTTTTTTTAATGTGCAGTAATGTTTGAATATGAATTATTTTTTGGTAATATGGTTAATAAACGTTCGTTATAAAGACCTCTTTAAGTTTCATGTGGCCCCAATCTTCGTCTTTCAAAGTCATCCCTTTGAGCATAACCTTTTGTCTTTCTGGCTGAACACCAGTAAGCGCGAAAAGTTGTGCTTTGAATAGCATAGGTTCTTCGTCAGTGTTGACTTCCACATTAGGGAATAGTTCTTTACCCCATTTGACTTTGACTACGATAAAAAATATTAGTTAAAGACAAAAAACGAGGATCAATTTGAACGAGATAACAAAAATTTGATAGGTTAGGTTAGGTTTTTTACCGTAATTTATTTCGATTTAATTACTTACCATTGTATAAAGGCATTTTCGATACCTTGACGTATGTAAAGACTTCGTTTAACCACTTATAATATATTTAATAATACAAGAATATTTTATTACACCCTATGACTCGAAATTTCATACAAATAAAATGCAAAGTCAGATGCGGTGATGCACCACCGCTAGTCACTACTCGGTCGCGGGTCGGAGCGCAATCGATTCTGCGCAACCGGCTACTTTTGAGAGAAAAAAGTGGGATTTAAAAATTGTGAAACATGAATACTGTATGTAGAGCAACATACACACCTACATATTACTATTTTAGATTCTAATTCATTGCCCAAATAAATAAAAAAATGAAGGAACACACGCAATGAAGAAAACACTTTCTCTATTTTATTTTTCAATTTCCTGATTATATTTTTGAATTATATTATAATAATGCTTGAATTCTAGGAAAAGACAAGAATAATTAGTGCGATCAGATAATTATTATGATATAATGATATTGTATACGAATAAAGCGCATTATGTACGATTGTTTACCGTATAGTATGAATAAATGGAATTCATTATCTTCTCAATATCTCTTTGTGTTTCAGTCTGACCTAAGAACAGAAAACCGTCTTCTTTGGTAATCTGTTTCAATTTTATTCGTAACAAGCAGATAAATTCCATGTTTCAGGAAGAATTATGGTATATGATTATTCATATCCAATGATCTGTAAGGATTCAAATAAGAGATTTTTGAACGAATAACAAAATGTTTATTAAGAATGAAAATTATGATCAGAAATATACAATGAATGCGACCTGAATTCTGCAATATAATAATATGTATGTAATAATTTTTTCGATGAGTAAAAAAAAATATTCCTATATATATCTAATTATGATTATTAAGAGTAAGATGATAACGGATAATGATTCATAACAATCAGTTTCTCTACTTTGCAGACATATTTATAATAGGTATAATTAAAACTCATAAATTAATCTTTGTCAACATGTATACATATAATAATGATAATAATCATAATAATACCATCTTTAAAGCTATAAAATCATCCTCCTCCAATTTCACATTCTATGTGACGAAGTAGTATTAATTATTCAGCCTATGTAATTATTTATGCCAGTATGATACTATACAATTTTGTCAGTGAATCTTTTCTTTTTTGCTTTTGTTACATCCCGAAAGATGTAATATAATTGAGGGGGATCATCACTTCGAAAAACCATTCGACTGGACTTCAAGACTTCAAAAACTTGATCCGAATCGACGGAACTTCATAGGACTGCGCGAGGCTTCACGGGTTCCACGAAAATTCATGTAATTTTAAGAGACTTCATGAGAATTCCTACGATTTCAGAAGACCTGATAAGATTTCATGGGATTCCATAGTAATTTACACACTGGTGTACACCGGTCTACAAGAGTAATTCTGGAGCCCTTCAAATATAATAAACTTATTCAGTTTTACAATTTCAATTTAGTATCCGAAGCACTACAAATTATCAATTGTAACACAGTTTCTCGCCCCTATAACTCATACAGGTTAGATGTATAACCACATTATAGGTATATAATTTAAATTTGGATATATTCAAAACACCAAGGCCAGCTTGTCATGGAATAATCCAAGCATCAAATTGATGTGCTTGGCTCAACAATTATCATTATGGATAAATGATATTAATATTCTGATTTATTCATCAATTAATACGAAGATAGATTTTTGTGAACAGATCTAAAACAACGCTTGTATATATAAAGTAAAATGAGATAAAATTCGACAATTTAAGCCCAAACGCGAAGCGTTGCGTCCCAGCTTCCAGTTGAGAGAGCTGTACCATCTGGTGAAACTCTCAAACAAGATACACGATTTTCATGACCATAAAGTAGCGCGACCCTCTGACATTTTAGTGTATCCCATGCATTCACAGTGTAGTCATTATATCCAGCAAATAAAAGTCGTCCACTGACGCTCAGATCCACAGCATTGGCACCAAAAATTATACTCTCTTTGGCATAAACTGCTACTTCCTTATCTGCTCTTAAATCAAAAAGTCTACAAGTCGCATCGTCTGATCCTGTTGCTACAGCATCACCACTAGGATGAAATCGGACCTATAAACAAGACAATTGCAATGTTCATCAAGTATTTGTCGAGCTTGGTTAATATAAACTAAGATATCACAGGGGATATGGATTTAGGACGAAAAATAGAGCGGATTTGGCTTAAATCATCGATTTTTGGCATAATTTTGAAACGATAAATTGATTTTGGGCTAAAAATTGGAACCAAATCTTTTTAAAAGTTACAAACAACCCGAAATCCATCGTACCGAATTCACGTCGGAGCGATGTCCCTCGAAGCTTTGGACGCATTGACCGCTCCTCATGTCCCATATTAGTACCATTTTATCGCAACTTCCAGAAACAAAGGTATTTCCGGTTTCACTAGGAGCCAAATCTAAAGACATAACATCTCCAGAATGTCCGTGGAAATTTTGAAGCAATTGTCCGCTCTCAACATCCCAAAGTGCGCAAGTACTGTCTCCACTACCAGTCAAAATTTGTTGATCGCTGTTTGGAAACGCGCAGCACGACATGTACGAAGTATGGGTACCAACTGTTTTTTTACGTGCTGATACATCGTCTTCTAAACTCAACGGATATACTGTAACTTTGTTATCTAATCCTCTGGAACAGAAATTGACCACGTGATAACAATTTTTCCATAATTTTGAACCCTAATGACAAATTTTGGGAAATAAAAGCCACTGTGTTTCATGGAAACTGAGAGTCTCGAGGTTTAGAGCACTCTGAAAGATTTTTAAGTCAGTTTCACATGATTAAAAACAAGAATTCGGCTTCTCCTCTATATTTCTTGTTTCTGTGATAAATTCGAGTCCCTGAGTTACAAGAATACCATGAAAGTCGACATTTTTATAGTAAACAAAGTTCGTAATCTGTCTGCTCTGAGGAACTCCGTAATTGATAGCTTTACAAAACTACGTATCTATTCTTCATTGAAAAGCTATAATAATTACCCACCCGCATGCGACTAGGGATCCGCTAGGAGCGTAAGCACATGCCATAACCCAAGTAGTGGGCATAGTAACTGCATGTTCTTTATTGGTAGTAAATGCATCCCATATTATCATTTTTCCGTCCTGTAATCACAAAAAATGGATAAGAAAAAGGCAGAAAAATTTTGATATTATTTATTTTTGAAATGCCACATTTTTAGAAAATATCTTAATCGTTATTTCATACAGAGTATCCAGTAGAATGGAAACAAGACTTTTTCAGAACTAAAGTAATAATTTTCTACTACAACTCTCCAATGGCTTTGGAAATATCTCTTCAAGTGGACAGAGAGCACGAAATGAAAACGTGATTCACGGCGATCAAAGACTATATAAGATTCCATGATCTGTTTATAATTATTATGAACCAAGAAACGAGTATATTTAAGTGTGAAATAACAAAAAATGAGCAAAAACCAATTTGCATTGGAGTTTGAAAGGACGCATATTGGGATAATGTGACAAATTTTTACTGAACAAATAGAATTGTAGTATATTTGTACATATCATTTTGAGGCATCATGGATTCCAGGGGAATTCTAGGACCTCAAAGACTTGCACGATCACTGGACACCCTGCTAAAAATTAATATTTCAAACCTGTGAAGAAGAAACGATGTGACGTTTGTCAGGAGACCAATCGGAACATAAAACCTTTGCTTGATGACCCTTTAGAACACGACGGGGCTTTACGTTCATACAATTTATAGCTTCTAGTCTGTCCGCTATACAAGATACTGAAAGAAAAGTGTACAAACAAGAATAAGCATGAGTATAGAATTCATTGTTTTCCAATTGTAGGAAATGGATATGGCCAAATTTTCTTCGCATAAAATGAAAGGGAATAAAAAAATCAACGGAAAAATCGGCTGATATTTAGCTCCGGAAAATATGTATGGAAAAGATTTACGTGTGACATCGTTCAGCTTCTGCCTTTCGTCGTCCAGTCTTAATTTCAGACATTCTGCTTCCTTTGCTAATATTTCAATCTGTTCTAATTCTGTTGCAGAATCCATGCTTTCTTGCAATTCCAATAATATCCTGGGCGTGTCCTGTCACCACAAAACTGACGAATCCTTATTGTTGTTATTGTTCGAGACAATAGAAAATGAGAGGAGGAAATTCATTAGTATATTCTTTTTAACTTCGCGTTCTTCATTACCGTTCAGAAGTTTATACTTCTTCGAGAAAACCGTATTAGGTAGAACATTTTTAAATGTTTAAGCAACTATCAACAACAATAATCAATACATCGATAATAATAAAATTTGGCGCCGATGCGCGGATCCCTACGAATGTCTACGAACAATCCCGAAGACCCGAATCGACATATTCCATATTTTAGATTAGTTTCAATTAATTTTGATAACCTGCAGACTTCTTTTAGCACTCAAAATATCAAATTTGTGAAATAAAACCCTCTGTCACAAGTATTTTCGTGATTTGAAACCGTCATTAAGCATCAAAATCACGATTTATAATGACAGCAAGTGCTTCGAACCATCACCGCCATTTTGTAGTCTCGAGGCCAAAGCTCTTCCGTGAATTTAAATTGTATAATTAAATTCCTGCTGCGTTTTATAGAACAAAGTTATATGATTCAGTAGTTTTTGATATTTATCACGGTCTGAAAAGTCTCATCAAAGTTTAATAAAGGCTCATGAATATCCCAAATCCGCGAATCATTAAATACGAGTTTTGGGTACAAGTTTAATGCCCAGTTCGATCGTTCGATTGCGGGCTGTCTTCCGGTACCGGAAATAAGGGTATACAGAGTGGGAGAACATCCAAGGTTCCTTCTGCTCGTCCCCGTCTTGACCGTTCTCCATCTTTGGCTCCGTGGTACGGTCGACGGGCATTGAAGACAGAAAATGGCTTTATTATCTCTACGTTTAGCTGCCTCGGTAGCGAGGCAGCTGCCCAACGCAACTGTAACGGTACGTTATTATTCTTTTAATTATATTGTCTTTTGAAAATGGATATCAATCATATTATTAGAGGTTGTTCTGTCGGAGGCCGACATTCTTACGGTGCACGACGGGTGCCGTAATATTGGAGACCGTCTGATATCGGCTGTCTCTTTTTTTTCTCCTGTATCTCGACTTCCGCAATGCAGTCTTTTATCATTGATTTCATTTCATTATTCTTAATTTCACGTTAGGTTATCCACATCATTCTAACTAGTCTTTAATATGATATACCGTTGAAATTATATATTACATAAACAAGAATAACTTGTTATGTAACACACAGTCAACGATCTGAACTAAAATATTAAGGAACTACTAGTCTACACGATATGAGAAATAACGAATAAAATTCTTTCTCATTCAAAATTACAGGTCAATTGGCCAACGGTCGGTTTCGCCGCTCGTAAATATCATGTATCATGCAGTCGACGATCCGCCGAGATCTCTTCCATCTTGGAGGAACGCATTCTTGGTGCTGCACCCAAAGTAAGTTCCAGCCCTAAAAAACTTAGTATATTCATATTTCAGGAACAATTTTTCCAGCCGTTATCTAAGATCCTCATTTCAAACAATTGAAGTTAAAAGCTACTTATATAATATCTGGGAAGTCTGATACAATTAGATATATGCGCAAACTTTAGTTCTGAACATTTATGTCGATGAACAGGATTAGTTCATTACTGGAAACAAAATTTTACACCAGAATATGTAGCCTGTGATAGAAGGAGCAGTTTCAGAACAAATGTAATTGGTCCATCGGTTTAATCAGTCAATAAAACTTTCAATGGCTACTCCTTTGCACACTTGATTTTCCAATTACGATATTTTTGGGCAAAATGTTCCCTACCTTTCGAAATACCAACAAAATAAATTTCATTATCATTGTAATTACGGTTGCAGGGATATTAAGACTCCTTTAGATCAAACAATACATTTCTGTCTCCTCTTTCGACACCCGAGGACAAATATTTCTGAAATTCAATGCAAGATTTATAAACTATTGATAGACTTTGCGCAGAAAATTTTACCAAAATCGATCGACTTTTCCAAAAGTTATTCAACCTTTTTATAGATGCAAAAACTACTCCGTCTATTGTTTCACACCAAAATTAATCACGATTCAATAAAACAAATCAAAATTGTAACACGTGACCGGTGCAATCAAATAATGTAACGCAGTTTGATTGAATTTTCAATTTACAGGCTGACTTAGAAGAGACTGGTCGTGTATTGAGCATTGGTGATGGTATCGCTCGTGTATATGGTTTGAAGAATATCCAGGCCGATGAGATGGTGGAATTCTCATCTGGTCTGAAGGGTATGGCTTTGAATTTGGAGCCCGACAATGTGGGGGTGGTAGTATTCGGTAACGATAAGCTCATCAAGGAAGGAGATATTGTCAAGCGTACCGGTGCTATTGTCGACGTCCCAGTAGGCGAGCAGCTTTTAGGACGTGTAGTTGATGCTTTGGGTAACGCTATTGATGGAAAGGGAGCGATCGAGAGCAAACTTCGTTTCCGTATTGGTACCAAAGCTCCTGGTATCATTCCCAGGTAAAAATAAACGAGAACAACGATCTAAAGTGAAAAGTAAACACTAATGAAAGCAGAAAAATATTTTTAGGGGTTTTTTTTTCAGTTATTTGTCATTTAAAAGTAACATTTTAGTTTCCTAATTTGATCTTCTTATGCATTTCTATTCTCATTTCATCAGAGTTTCCGTACGTGAGCCTATGCAGACTGGGATCAAAGCTGTCGACTCTCTAGTACCAATTGGCAGAGGTCAGCGTGAGTTGATCATTGGAGACAGGCAGACCGGAAAAACTGCTTTAGCTATCGATACCATCATCAATCAACAAAGATTCAACGCCGGTGGCGATGAAAAGAAGAAGCTTTACTGCATTTATGTAGCCATTGGTCAGAAACGATCCACTGTTGCCCAAATTGTAAAGCGACTCACCGATGCCGGTGCCATTAACTACACCATCATTGTTTCTGCCACTGCATCTGATGCTGCACCTCTTCAATATTTGGCTCCATACTCTGGATGCGCCATGGGAGAATTCTTCAGGTATTTTCTATTCATTTCAGAAGTGTTTGCTTATTATATTGTCTAACCGTAGGAAATTTCAGTTTTCTTTAGATGCCCTGAAGATAGTTATAGGCCATTGAAAAACCCTTGAACCTTTAAAAAATAAAACTATCCACGATAATAAAAATATTCACCTGTTTTAAAAGAATGTCGAAATTAATTGTTCCATAATTTTGTAGTAATAACTTCGATTCTAATTTTCAGGGACAATGGCAAACACGCCTTGATCATCTACGACGATTTGTCTAAGCAAGCTGTAGCCTACCGTCAAATGTCTCTACTTTTGAGGCGACCACCAGGTCGTGAGGCTTACCCTGGTGATGTCTTCTACCTCCACTCCCGTCTATTGGAGAGAGCAGCTAAAATGAGCGAAGCTCACGGTGGTGGCTCCCTCACTGCTCTTCCAGTTATTGAAACCCAGGCTGGTGATGTATCCGCTTACATCCCAACCAATGTCATCTCCATCACTGACGGTCAGATTTTCTTGGAAACTGAATTGTTCTACAAAGGTATCCGTCCAGCCATCAACGTCGGTCTATCCGTATCTCGTGTAGGTTCTGCTGCGCAGACCAAGGCAATGAAACAGGTAATATGAGATTCGAGGCTTCTAGTTTCAATTTTTTTTTTCTTTCCTTCGATACATTTATCATTATAATTTGTGACTAACAAAATCCTCCATTTCTATTTGAAAATAAAAGGTAGCCGGATCCATGAAGCTTGAGCTTGCGCAGTACCGTGAGGTGGCTGCCTTTGCCCAGTTTGGATCTGACTTGGACGCGGCGACCCAACAGCTTTTGAACCGTGGTGTCAGACTCACGGAGTTGCTCAAACAAGGACAATATGGTAATTTCTAAATGTTGAGACACTTTTTGTTTTGTTTTATTGAATCTTCTCAGAGTTTATAAGAGACTAAAACTGATGAAACTCGTTTTTCAGTACCCATGGCTATTGAAGAACAGGTTGCAGTTATCTACTGTGGTGTCCGAGGATACCTCGACAAAATGGACCCAACCAAAATCACCCTTTTCGAAAAGGAATTCCTCGCTCACATTAAGCAAGTTTACATTTAATCTCTACATGCTTGGAAACCCTTGGGACTTTATTTCTCGAGATAAGTTTGTGCCTTTTGTTACACTTCCATTTAATTGGATGAAATCTCTTTTTTCTAGGGCAAGCGAAAAAGAACTTCTGGCTACCATTGCCAAGGAAAATAGCATCAGCGAAGCGACCGACGCTAAGTTGAAGAAAGTTGTCACCGATTTCCTCTCCTCATTCGGAGCGTAAGCTTTTACACAAATATCAGAAATCAGTTCAGAATTCATCACTAGCTAAGAATGACCACAAGTGAAAGCATCCGTGATTTTCACCTGCCTTTAAAACTTGTCTCAAATACCGTGTAGTTTTTATTATGTTCAATTTTTATCTAATAATATATGAAAAATACGCGTTATTCGTGCTCTGTTGTATTAAGGCAATCTGTTGAGATTAGATTTGTAATATCACTTGAAGATCGAAATAAAGAAAAGAAATGAAGAGAAAAGAAAAATGAATAAAAATAGGAGGCTTTATCAAGGAGCCAACCCTGTGAGAACCAAGAGAAATAAAAAAAATATGAGAGTTTGATAACAAATGAAATAATAATTCCACATTCGAACGATAGATACGATAGTCATACATATACATACTGTACTACGTTACATGTTGGACTTTAATAAAATATAAAGTATCCACCATTATCATGTTTGCATTATTTATTTTCACTTTATTCATTTATATTTCATTATACAAGCTTCATTTCATACTATTTACATCTATAACATATTTACAAATCCAATGATTTTAATATATAGAGACATGAAGCAGGATTGACATGTGTGTCAATGAAATCGAATTACGATTTATTTTAGATTGCAAAACATCGGAAAGAGGAGAAAATTTTTAATGATTCTTCGCTTCAAATTCTCATGAATCAGGAAGCTTCAGTTTATTCAATCTAGCGTTTTGTACTGGAAGACTGTTTAATTTTTTCGTTATTATTCCACTAACAACTGTAGTTCTATTTTCTCTAATAGTAAACGGTTGTCCTTCAATTAAAGGCATATGTTTCATCAAAGTTATTCGTGTCGAAGCGTGTTCTCCAGGCATTAGCATCTCTGTACCTTGTGGTAACATGAGATCAAGCCTGCAAGGTACGTGCCAAGTCGAGCTGAACAATGGCTGAATATATCCTGAAGCCTGAATTATCAAGAAATAATGAATAAACTCTATTCGTAATGGATCTTAAAATAAATGCTTGCAGTCATTATTCTCCTTTTTCATTGTATGTACCTGTATCGGCCTTGATCTCCCGCCTTCTGCTTTACTGAATAAATAAATTTGGGCTTCGAAATGGTTGCTTGGTGCTATTGAGTTTTCTTTACATAATAACATCCCTGTTTGGACTCTGCTTACTTTAACACCTCGAAGTAGAGCTCCAAGATTTTCTCCAGCTTTCGCTTCTGGGACACTCTTTTTAAATATCTATAAAAATTGTCTTGTAGATTATTTTCAAATCCACAATACAATGAAATTAAAATCTCACACATTTTTTTCCGGTTCCTTTTTACCTGTATGTCTCCGATACTCGTTTCAATCTTCACATTGAATCCTAACAAATCTGCAGTAGAATTTTTCTTCATTATTCCTTGTTTTAGAGTTCCAACAACAACTGTTCCTCTGCCAGGAACAGTGAAAGCATTGTCAATAGGTAAAATAAACGGAGATTCATAATCCCTTGTAGGAGTTGGTATGTGGCTGTCTAAAGCATCGAGCAGTTTTTTAATTGCAGGCACTCCGTATTCGGAAGTATCACCATTCAACGCTAATAACGCAGAGCCGTGAATAATGGGGCTATTTATTCCATCATATCCAAAGTTAGACAATAATTCCCTAACTTCAATCTCTACCAGGTCTAAGAGATCCGTGTCTGCAAGATCTGCCTAAATTTTTCAAAGTCAAACAATGAAAACAGAGGGATAACATCATTGTAAATGAAATCTTAAAAATCATATGGATAATTCTTTTCTTCATTTGTCCTCGTGATGATTTATACCTTGTTGATAAAAATAACCACATTTTTTATCCCAACTTGTTTAGCTAGAAGAAGGTGCTCCTTGGTTTGTGGCATACTACCGTCAGTCGCAGCAACGACTAATATTGCACCATCCATTTGTGAGGCTCCGCCAATCATATTTTTAATGAAATCAGAATGACCAGGACAATCAGTGTGAGCGTATCTCCTAAGTTTAGTACTGTACCCAACATGGGTAATGCTTATTGTTATACCACGAGCTTTCTCCTCAGGTGCTTTATCGATTTCGTCATAAGGAACATAGTTGCAATTACCACTTTCGGATGACAAAACCTTTGTTATCGCAGCTGTTAATGTTGTTTTCCCATGATCTACATGACCTATTGTTCCAACGTTACAGATTAACTCTTCATCATCGGTTTTCGTGTTGCTGAATCCCCGGAGTCCAGAGGTTATGTCAAAAGTCGGACGTACGGCTAATATGTTATTACTTAAAGTATTTATACTTCGCGTGTTACATCGCGGTATGTAAATCGCTCTATCCGACAGTATTATACGCGCAAGGTTCTTCATACCTCTCATGATTATTTGCGATTATAATTTTTCTAACATTCAGACAATTTTAGTTTATTATTTTCTTTCTTTTTAGGTTAGTTTTGAGATTTGTTAACTTAACCCACGGTCGTAGTGACTTATCCTCTATGGTTAGCGCAAGACAAAAAATGTTAGGTGACGCCATCTCTGATTTGTTAAAGTAAGTTTGTTGATATGTTGATACATTGTCAGAACATTTTTTGAATAATTATTAATGTCAATTGAAGGTATTCACATACCTATAATAATATAGGTATAATAATCATAGATTATAATATACGACTCGCAATTATAGTCTTTGGGTATTAAAATGATTTAAAAAATACCGCCACCGAATTATATCCCTGCTATTTTGTGGTTGGGTTTGTGTTTATTCAATTTGTCTCAATTTTTTTTTTGTTATTTCTTATTAGACATTAGTTTAAAACACCAGAGGTCAAAGACTCCCGACAATGGTACGTGGATTGATATAACAATGAAGTTTTTCTAATTTACCAGTACATATCAATATTATCAATTGATTTCTTTGTTATTGAGATAACTTAGAACATTTTCTACCGCTGTGTAGCTTCTGCTGGCTGTCATATCGTACATAATCAATACCTATATAATAATCAAACACGTCAGCTCATCCGCATTCATAATTACTTGATTTTCAATCCATTTTAAAAATCGAAATCACACGTTTTATTATTCGGAAAATTTTTACCAAAAATATAGAATTCACAGTTCATGCAATCAAATATTCTGATTGGTCGTTCTCAAATGAAAAAACATTTATTCACTTGCTGGAGCCGTATTCTACCGGTTACACCTTAAATACGCGTTAACACATGGCTGAAGTAGGCTGTAACACCTGTTGAACGTTGAAACCAGATTTCGGGTATATGAACAGAAAATGTTGATAAAATTAAAATTGCACCTTAAACAAACACAATATATTGTTATTCTGCACTTTCTATCGCTTTTTCGCATGAATATTATGAGTATTAAAATTATTAACATTTATTAATAAAATCCTCTACCTTGAAATAACAAAACGAAAAGAAAAATTGTTCGATATTTCCTGCATGCTATATTATTATCACGCATTCGCCCATCCGTACGCATTTTCTCCCCAATATCTTGTTTTTTTCCCCTCTTTCCTTCTCCGATGGCCCAATTGGTTTTTTTTTTGCATAAGTCGAAGTATATTGATTCTTATACGATTCTTTGCTGAAGTTTTCGATTAATAAAAAATGTGTCTTCTTTGTTCTCTCCGGGAATCCGATTTCCCCCGGAAATTTAAAACTCGGCTGATTTCAAATGAACACTATACTTTCATGTATTCCAATATCAAGGATAACTAATTCTTATTCAATCTCTGAAGTCCATGAGGTATACCTATACCTCTTTTTTACCCTGTCACAAAGTATTTAATTGGGAAAGAATAAAAATCAATAAGATTGGATTTTTTTGTCTGTTTTCCATCGGTACGAATTTGAACTTGGATCTTATTTTCTGTAACATATTATTTTTTATCTGTTCAATGCAGTAAAAATAATATGTTAGATAATATTAGACAGTAACAATCTATATTTGGGATGTTTGAACAATTCTAAATATCAACTTAATCAGTCGATGATTTACAATGGTCGATTAGAAAACCGTGCTGCTTGTTCTTCATCTAGATGATAGAATCAGATTCGTGGCACTATAGAGACTACATATTAAAATAGACATGTATAAAATATCCTCAGTAAGTTAATCTCGCCCTTATCGTTCAAACCAAACGATAATCAACAACTAGACTATTCGAAGATTATTCTCTTGTACAGTCAAAGATCTCAATGCATTCGAATCCATCGCTTCTTATTCGATACCTCTTAAATTTAAATTCTAATTCAAAAAATTTTAATTTACAATATAAAGTTTGAAAAGAATTTATGTAGCAGAATAAGAAATACTCAATTTTTTCTATTCCGACTTGATTTACTCAAAGTTATGATTTTTGGGATAAGAAAAAAGTATGTACTAATATTTTGTTTCTGATCTTGTAGGATTCGAATAGAAGAACAGACGCGCGTTATAGACGAGGGAGAGAGGATCATCAGCATCCGGAATACAGTATGGTGAAGTTACCAAGGCGTAAAGAAACTGTCTACTCCGTGACGCCGGATAATTCAGAATATGATGAAGAAGAAAAGAGAAAAGATTTAATACCGAGTTTATGGTGTGGTTTGACGATATTAGTGATATTATTGATCAGCATGATTTTGCAATATCACCTTTACAATGGACTTCCGAAGCCTCTTGGTATCTCTGATTTGGAAGCTGGAAAGGATATTTTCATCACTGAAAGAGCAAAGGCTGATTTAATCGGATTAGCGAAAATTGGGGAAAAGATTGTTGGAAGTTATGAGAATGAAGTATTAGCTGTGGAATATCTGACTCATCATTTAGAGCAGATTAAAGCGCAAACGGAAAGCAACAAGAGTATTGAAATTGACTTTGCTAGGGGTAGCGGCGCCTATTTCATACCTGGAAAATCAGGGTTGACAAACGTTTATCTAAATGTGGGAAATTTGATCGCAAGATTATCTGGCGGAAATAGTTCCGGCGTAGCTTTATTGGTAAATTGTCATTACGACTCGCATCCCTCAAGTCCAGGAGCTAGCGATAATGGTTTAAATTGTGCAGTGATGCTTGAAGTACTAAGGGTTTTATCTAAAAGTGAAACGCCGTTAACTCACGATATAATTTTCCTCTTCAACGGTGCTGAGGAAAGCCCTTTACAAGCCTCTCATGCCTTTGTAACTACTCACGCATGGGCAAAGGATGTACGTGCATTTATTAATTACGATTCCGCAGGATTTGGAGGTAGAGAGGCGTTGTTTCAAACAGGTCCAAGAAATCCGTGGCTCAGTGCCTATTACGCATCTACAGTTCCTCATCCGCATGCGACGTCGGTTTTGACGGATATCTTTGAGAGCGGTTTAATTCCTTCTGATACTGATTTTCGAATATTTCGTGACTTTGGTGATCTTCATGGCTTGGACTTGGCCTATTACGCCGGTGGATATGTCTATCACACTCTCTATGACGATTATCAAATAATTCCGGACGCTTGTTTTCAACATACCGGAGATAACATGATGGCGTTGATAAAAGGGCTGGGAAATGCGCCCGAATTGTTGGAAAATTCTGTAGACGGAGCTGCTGTGTTTTATGATATTTTTGGATTGTTTTTGATCCGATATTCAACTACTATTGCGATTGTAATAAACGTGTTGACTGCTCTTCTGGCGATTGTTTCACCATCTTTGCTAACTGCAGGATGTAGCGTTAAAGAAACAGCCATGAGTCTTGGGATAAGCCTTCCAGCACAGATAGCAGGATTAGTCTTAGGATTCGGACTATCCGCCCTCATTGGCATGATTCTTGATTGGACAAATAATGCAATGAGTTGGTATAGCAGACCGTGGATGACTATTGGACTATTTGTTGCTTCAACCATGATTCCAATGTTGGGTATAAACTGGGCGCTTACTGCTCGACCAATAGAGCAGGTGATCTCAGTTAGTTTTGTAATTTGTTTATTTATTATCTTTCCTTCTTTCTTGAAATCTAACAGCCATGACTTCGGAACTCCCGTGATGAATCAACAGAACTGGTTCATATGTGTAATCTTTAATTAATAAAGAATTTCTGATGATTCGTTTCTATACTATTATCTAGTTTTGGTCAAGGATTTCATTTTTTCGAGTAATCCTCAGATCGAACAGTTATTCATCAAATCTTATTTGCTTTTAGAGCCGTTTGGGAACTGGGCAACGAGTGCAACTCCATACTCAGGCCGTTGGAATCTTATGGGCTATCATTTTGATCGCGTTAACGATATATGGCTTGAAATCCACTTATGTTATAGCCATAGTTGTAGGATTTGTTGCTGCCGCCAATATTATTACTTCTATATTCAAGCTGCAGAGGATTGGTAAGGGTGAATTTATATTCGCAACATTAAAACTAAAGGATCGAGTTTAAATGTTATTTCTTCTTTCAGTCATACTGAACGTTCGCCCCATTTTCTATATTTGAATTTTCAAATGCTGTAATAAGATAATTATACAATATCAAATTATCAATTTCAATATTATTTTGATTTTCAGTGAGAATTTGGCTTGCAATTTACATAATCGTTGGACTTTTTATTCCGACGCTCTACACTCTGTGGCTTGGATCAATGCTGACTAGTTTTATACCAATAATGGGTAGATCGGGATCACAGATTATACCAGATTTGTACATATCTCTGATATTTGCTCTTCTAACATCAGTGATTGGAAGTTTCTGGGCGCCGATTATAGCTGTTGTTAGAAAACCGCAATTATTGATGTTTGGTTTTACAAGCGCCGCTGTTCTCACTATCTTAGCAGCTACTCTCACCCCATTTGGCTTTCCGTACACCATCGATCTTACGAGTCCAAAACCACAGAGATTTTGGCTCATTGTAAGTTTGAGTTAGCTGAAATCGATACAGTATTCAGTTTCTACATTAAAATCGTTTCTTATCTTATAAATGAACAAATTCTTTTCAAAAATTTCATTTTGAGTCCAGATTAAATACTGAAATAATTTGATTTTCAAGCCACATAATGTCTAAAAATTGAAAACGTAATTCCAGCATACTGAAAGAACTTTATACGACATTGACGGAAACATAACATATAACGACGGAGGATTTTGGATTCAGAATCTCGATAGGAACGGGCCAAGAACAGTGAAAGAATATATGTCAGAATACAGCAATGCAACGATTGTTGGAGAAAAATGTCTTGATACAATTTACTGCGGTTTACCGATTTGGAAATCCAGAGATTTGTCTCTATTGTAAGTTAGAAGTTGACTTGATAAAGATTCTGATTAATTTCTGTTTGTGACAGAAATACAACATAATTTGCATGCACATCTTACCCTTCTAATTCTCAATTATAGAAATAAAAGCTATTGGATACCAAGTGAAGTACCAACGATTCCTCAATATCAGCCATCCTCACTTTTGGGTGTCTGGAATGATACATCGACGGAATCCCGAAGGCTTACATTAAATATAACAGGACCAAATCATATGACGTTATTATTTTCACCAAGAGATGGAGTGACTTTATCAAATTGGTCTTTGCTTGGAGAAACTCCGACAGCAAGTACTCTGAATGGTAGATCGGTCTATTTTGTGATTCATGTTTACGCCAGGGAGCCGGAAGTTCCTGAACAAATTTGGCTGGATTTAGTGGTAATTATTTTTCCATTTCTTTGTAATTTAGAAAGTTATTAGCTACCAATTTCTTTTTTTTCTGTGTAAACTAACGCAGAGTTTGAATCTATTCTTTCAGGTTCCAGGCAGTGATAGTCCAGTCATTGATATCGCTTTAAATTCTCATTATTTTCATAATTTAACATCAGTAGGCACACCTTATGCGTCTGTTCTTGAACAGCTACCGATGTGGGTAGCTCCGCTTCATTGGACGGCGACTTACAAATCTTACATTTTCTAATTAAGAAATCCCGAATAAAATTTAGGCTTTTTACGATTGCAGAAAACTCAATTTCGAAATTTTTACTCCAATTTAGGAAAAAAAATAATAACTATAAACAAGAAATAAGATTTTACACTCTTTTTTCATTCTAGAATTATTTTCGACTAATAGTTTTTATATTTCAAGTTTGAAAATTTTAAGAATAGACAGTATTTCAGCTTTTGCAACACGAAGGTTCATTCAGTGATTTCTTTACTTCCTCTCAACACTACTTCCCTTGCCAATGATAATAATCAAAATATTAAGTACAAAATTACTGGCTCAGGACTCGAATTTGAATAAAGATTTGCAATTAGGTCATTCGAATCTCGAATGTCAAAATTTAGGCCAAATTGTAAAATATTGATAGTATATGTAGAGTGTATAAAAATATCGTTGCGTCTGAGAATATTGCCTTGTGTAATGAATCTTTATTGAAAATGTAAGCTATTTATTACTCACACCAAAGACCACGATTGTCTTTGTTTAAGTAAGCAATTATTATTCATTAAAAATTAAGTGATAATAAAAATTGGATATATCTTATAAAGATCAAACATCCTATAATTTCTGCTTCTCCTTCTTGGCTGCTTCGGCAAGCGCCTCAAGCCGATCATGTTCCGCAATTAATGCCTCTACTTCGGAGGCTGGTAAGATACGAGTCTTTGTTTTACCATCTTCACGAGTAAGAGTCGCCATCTCCACTATAACAGAGAAAAAGGAAGAGGAGTGTCATGAATGTTCCTTCCGCTTCATAAACGAAAACAGAAACTAGACTATACATCGTTGAATCTAAGTCACCTTTATCAGACGATAGTTTAGTCATATCTAGAGTTTTGGAAAGAACTTTAATAGCGAGAGCCATGGCATCTTTCAAAGTAGTTTCTCCCTCTTGATATTCTTGCTTAAGCGAAGAAACGGCAGCGGCAGAGTTATTCCCGATACAAGTAGCTTTCCATCCGCTATAATTTCCGCTTGGATCAGACTGATAAAGTTGGTATCCATAATGACGATCCCATCCCATGTATAGGATTGAAACACCGAAAGGTCTTTTACCACCGTATTGAGTATAGGCTTGTTTGACGTCACACAGCCAAGAGACAAGTTGTTCGCAAGGAATCGCTTCTCCATATTGCAGGAGATACCGTTGACCAATTAGGCGAAGTTCGTTTGTCAAGACATTTGCGTCTGAAGTAACGCCGGCGACGGAACAAACCATGTCTTCGTTTAGTTTGTAAATTTTTTCGGAGAAGAAGACCTCGTCGAGTAGTTTGTTCGTATTTCTTCTCTCTGCGGCTAATAGGATTCCATCATTTGCTAAAATTCCTAGACAGGTACCTGCGTGACTGATCGCTTCCATTGCATATTCAACTTGGTAAAGACGACCTTCTGGTGAGAATATCGTAGTTCTCGTATCATAGCGACGAGCCTTAGGAAAAACAAAAGATTGTGATGAAACTTTTCGAAAATTAATACAATTTGTTCGAAATTCATATCAGCGAAGATTTCATATCTTAAACATAATCGTGTAGCAAATTTTTGGGAAATAGTTCATGGAAGAATAGTTCATTCAGGTTTAATACTGATAGCGTCTTTCATTCGCTGCACTAGTGCGCACTGAGTGCAGTTTTATCCTTTTCTATATCCTACCACAGAGGAGGATGGGAGTACACTCAGTGCGCGCTAGTGCAGCCAGCGAAAAACGCTGTGAATAACTTTGATAAAAAAGATGAGAAAGTTTATGCAACTAATTATTCAATTATCGTTTTTTAAGTAAACCTGATAAACAAATTTCGAATACAGTATATTACTGATACCGCGGATTGTTCGATGCATGATGAAGCATCAAATAATATCTTGTTTCATTTCTGTTGATGGAGATTACTTTCTAAGTTGAATTATTTTTTTAATTCTGCGATAACAAAAATTTAGTCAAGAGAAAATAAGTTTCAGAATTCCGAGTCATTCTTACAGGAATTATTTGGAATAACGTTTTGGATGACAATGCATCAATAGAGGTATTCTAACCTCGTTTTATATGGTACGAAAAACGGTATAATATTTGATTAAGAGATGGGTGTAACTAACAATTTCAGTCTGTTTTTATACAATCCAGGTGATGCTACACTTACCATATTATTAAGTGTATTTAGCACTACTTTGGACTATGGAAAAAAGTGACAAAATATACGATTATTTGTTTGACGGCCGGTCCGCGTTTCACAGTACTGAACATAAACCATTCATAGCGCACCGTAAGAAACCTCCTCGAGTTCGGTTCGAAGCTTTAATGATTCTCCGCTAGGTAACAGCATCTCCAGTAGCAGAAGCTTGGAAAGGTTTTACTTCATATATCATTATCATTTTAACGGATATCTAATCTTCTCCCGAGGTTGTAGTTATTGAAAGGTAAGATATTGAAATCGTATTTTTGTTTGTTCTCATCGTTCTCATCTTCTAATCTAATACAAAATTCGCTGGTTCGTTTTCGACCCATTAAAGTGATTGAATTCAAAACGGGAACAAATCAAATGATCGATACAAAGTTAACATCGATATATGTTATGCGGTAAGATCAAAGTTCGATTTCTGAGGTGTCAACGTCAAACTTCATGCGTAACATACACACAACGAAAGATAACATTTTATTATTCAACATTAAACATCAAACAACGTAGCATAACCTCGAAGAATGTATATTTTAAAGTGAATATCATAACAGGAAAAAAGTTCAAATAATACCGTGTAGTGTTATAGTTCGATATAATCTGATATAATCAGTGGGAATGGAGGAGGAAAAAGTAGCTATAATTAATTTATGCACGGACACAAAAATTTTAAGTATAACATATACAGTTGGTTGGACTTCAGAGGATTTATGCATAAAGGTAAATAGATATTTGAAATAATATTTACTCCGTAAATTTTATTTGCCTTAAATCCAGAATCAAAGTATTGATAATTCTTGCGAAATTGAATTTCCTTCATCAAAATCATCAGGTCTGTAAGCAAATTGGTATCGGTCCTGTTGCTAGACATTTGTTTGCTCTAAGAAACCGATCATCAAAATTATGGTACGCGCCAGGACACGAACTCGAGACAAAAGATAAAACGAAATTCGACTTCAGGCTGAGATTTAAACCCTCAAGTATTCATAGGCTGAAACAAATCGATATCAAAGCTTACGATTATTACTTTCAACAAGCTCGAGCCGATGTCTTGGACAATAAAGTCGCCGACATTGTTTATGAAAAACATAAACGTGAATTAATCGGACTAGGAGTCAGTGACATGTACAGGTAATTATTGAACCCACAAAAATGTACTTCTTCGTACATCAAAAGCTTTCGTTGTACTTTGCAATCCATTCCTATTACATGTTTTGTTCCATTGCTCCTTGAAGCATAGAAAAAACGAAAACTGAATGTAACCGCTCACCTTCACGTTTCTCTCAATTTCCTTTAAATAATTATTTATATAACATATAATCATTATTCACAGAGTGATGTTGGAGAAGGATGTACCACGAGATATCGTAGAATCTGAATACAAAAAGTATATACCGAAGGAGTGTATCAAACGTCATTCATTTTTCATAAGAAAACCTATTCACAATGCATTGGCTAGAATTTCTGGCCATGATGCATCTTATGTTAAAGAGCAGTATTTAAATCAGTTTGAATCTATGGCTCCGCACTATCTCTCCGAAGAATACAAAGCTCTTATGGATAGAGGTATACCTAATCCTCCGCTCAGAATTATACTCAGAGTTAATGCCACTGAAGTTAAATATAATGACGTCGAAAATGACCTCATAGAGACTCTTTGCGCTATCGAAGATCTCTGTTTCGTTTCTATTAGGTATTTTATCAAAATATTCATGAAAATAATCTGTTCACTATGGTTTGATTAATTTATTAATTTGATTTATTAACAAAGAAATTGTGATTTCACCTTTTCTCTAAAGGCAGGATGGAACCGTCGAAGTATCGAGAAAAACTGGGATACCGTCATATTTGAAATTTAGTACAAACGCTCTCTTGCAATCTTTCGTTTCTGCTCTAGATGGATATTACCGTCTTGCCGTTAAATGGACTTTTAACTTATGCAGAGATTTAGTCACGCCTAGTTTACAGAGGCTACATAGATTGAAATGTCATGGGCCCGTTGGGTGAGAATCTTCAAATAAAAATTACTGTTTTTCCAAAATTTCACTGGCTCACTAGTATCAGGTTTACTGTGAACAGAATTCATGCAAAGATTTTTTGGAATTTGAAGAAAGGCCTGTAATCAGATTTTAATCGATCATTTTTTTATTTTAATAATTATATATTTATTTACAGTGGAGAATTTTCATATGCAAAGTTGGAAGAAAAACGAGCTAATCGACCAGGTACATTTGTCCTAAGAGAAAGTGAGACGAAATATAATGTATTTTACTTGGATGCATGTGGAAAGGATGGAAAACCGCGTACAAGAAAAATCGAACAAATGGGACCAGACGATTTCGTTTTATCCGATTGTGGTCAAAGGTACAAATCCATTGGGCAGTTAGTCGCGGCCCATCAGGATCCAGAAAGTCAACTTTACTTACGCGAATGTCTACCTCCTTCGGAATATGGTATAAAAAGAATGGAAAAGCAATAATTGTATATTTCTCATCCAAAAACCCAGACCCAGTTTATAATTTTCTTTGTTTTGTTTCCCCGTCAGATAAATCACTGCTCTTAATCTGTGCTGGAGAAGGCGGTGTGAGCGATGTAGCGGTTGACGAAGAGATAGTCTCTGCTCTTTTAGAAGGTGGTCCACGCTGCATTCCCCCTCATCAGCTACAAGTTTACAAGGCACAGCCTTTTAATAAAGGACCCGAAATAACTCCCGATTCCAGACCTTCGGCGACTACAGTATATAGAGCAATGTGGAGGGTAGTGAAAGGCAAGAAACTAGAAGCTGCAATAAAAGTTTTAAAAGAAGAAGAATGGAGATTCACTCGAGAATTTCTCGAATTAGCAGGAAAATGGGGTCAGCTAAGATCGACTGCATTAGTTAGGTAGCAAAATCTTTACATCTTTGAAGTGTTAAACTGAATTTATTCATTCACAGACTCTACTCTTTAACAGTTATCTGATTGTAAGATTTAAAATACATTCTCACATCCCTTCTTACCTATTCTTCGTTTTTTAAAGATTATATGGACTTACTGTAGCCCCAGCAGTAGGAATGTTGCTTGAGCTAGTACGCCTTGGTCCACTAGATGTATATCTACGTCAGCCTATATCATCTCAGACAGTTAAAACAGTCGACATGGTAGAAGCTGCTGCGTGTCTTGCTACAGCTCTCTGGCATTTGGTGAGATTCAGTATAATTGAGTATTATTTCCCTCATTCTTTCCATTTATATGCCAATATGTCATCCATTTTGTTATTATCGTTCTAGGAGGAAAATGGAGTTGTTCATGGCAATGTTAGGTGTAGAAAACTTTTAGTACATGCGCACACAGATAATAGTTTTGTTGTGAAGTTAGCGGATCCTGGCCTTTTCAGCTATACACAAGCAGAGTAAGAATCTTCGTGTATCTGATTATTCCTACCATTTTTTGTGACACAAAAATACTATTATGCATTAAAAATCAATCAAAGATGAACATTTTTAAAAGAACTCTACAAATTTTCATTTTATGGTCATAATTTTTGTGTAAAAGTTATTTTGCTAGGAAAGTGACAGAGATTTTACTCATTTAGTGTTCACTGGCTGCCGCCTGAATGCTACGGTAATCCTGAACTAGCAAAACGTAGTTCACAAGCAGATGTTTGGGCTCTGGCAACAACTTTCTGGCAAATTTTCTCTCGTGGAGCGGCGTTACCTTCGCACAGAGACCTGGATTCAGTAAAAAGGGTACAGAATGAAGATAATTCATTCAATTTTCAATTTCAGAATCTAGTTTATATCTAATTAATTTTTCGTGATTATTATTACCCATATGATTCATTTTTGTCATAGTATTATTCGAGCGGAAAACGATTACCTATGCCAAGCGGTTGTCCTGCCGAAGTTTATAAACTGATGTTAGAATGTTGGGGTGAGGGTGGCGGACCTAGAAAACAACCACAAGCGTTGATGCGAGATATAAATCAAATTTTATATCAAGTTTATAATTCAAGAAGAATACATGCTTATGAAACTGCGTTTCCCAAATTATTTAATGACGCTAGTCACGTTGATATCGAAGAGGGAGAGATGAATTCATCGGATAGCGAGTCTCGAGCTAGTAGTCTCTTCACCGATCGTACCAGTCTTGCTTGGGATGATGGCGATGAGGGTACGTGAAAAATTGATTACATACAATGCAATTCATCAACTACCAAACCTTCGAGAATAACGTTTTGGGGGAAGGGGGATTTAGACTTTGTCATTTCTTTCTTTACATGAAAAAAAAAAAACTTTTTAGATGGAATTGCTGAAGCTGATCGAGATGAAGAAGAAGAATTATCAGCATATTTGGGTTGGCTAGCTACAGCTGGTAGTGAGGAGGGCGGTCCTCTTGGACAAATGCAAGGAATTTTTGAACTTGATGCTGATTGCAACGTAATACTTCAGGGACGTATAGGTGAGGGATTTTATGGCGAAGTTTACCGGGGTACACTGGAAAGAGATAATAAAGATGCCGAACCGCAGCAAGTTGCAGTTAAGAAACTCAAGACAAGAGCTTTGGAAGCAGAGTTACGTGATTTCGAGAGAGAAATATCAATCATGAAGGTATGCAGTATTCTTTGCATGCATGTTCAGGCAAAGTATTTCATATTTAGTAATAGAGAAGTGTGATTTATTAGATATGATATTTATCTCAAATTCCAGACTCTGAAGCATCCCAACGTTGTTGAAATTCTTGGAGTTATATCAGAGCCCGAAGTTTGCTTAGTAATGGAATTCGTGAAGCACGGTTCACTGCAGAGTTACTTAGCGATTCACAGAGAGACATTAACACACAAGAGATTGCTCGGCTTTGCATTGAACATTTCAACTGGGATGGATTATTTAGGTCGAAAAAGTATCGTCCATAGAGATTTGGCAGCTAGAAATATATTGGTCGCTGGAGAAGATAGAGTTAAAATTAGCGATTTTGGGTTAGCTCAGGTTACTGGAAAAAACGATTATTATATTCTACAAACGAATAGAGATCTCCCAATAAAATGGTAGGTGAACTACTTTAACAAGCTTAACAATAAAGAACGTTTCTGGCCAATAATTTCCACGTTTTTATCATAAAATTACATTTTGCACTTTAGGTATGCGCCGGAGAGTTTAAGGGACGGGAAATTTTCTCCTAGGTCAGATGTTTGGTCTTTTGGAGTAACGATGTACGAGACTTTTGGTCTTGGTGAAGATCCACGCGTTCCTGGGGTCGGAGAAGGTGGGAATACCGAAGGTGGCGCAGAACTTCTAGAAGCATTAGAAAGAGGGTCAAGATTACCTTGTCCGCCGACCTGCCCTCAGGATGTTTACGTTAAACTGATGTATCCCTGTTGGCATTTGCACAGTCATCAAAGACCAGATTTTTCAACGCTTTGTAACAATATTCAAGATTTGTTGACACAATATTAACTAACTTGAGCAAAAGTGGTGAATGGTGAATAATTAATTAATTGGGTATTGAGCTACTCAATTTTTCTGGTGCCATAAAAATTTGTACATACTAGTATTATATTATTATTTCATACATATTTTAATTGAGGGGTATACCTAATTCTATGTATTGGAATGAGCTTGGTGAACTTTTAAGTGCAGTTTCTCCTATTTTTTTTATTCTTTTGAAAGAAAAAAAGAAACTGAATCCTTTTAGCGCAGCTCAACAATTTATTTGCAATAGTAGAATTAAATAATGAATTTATGCTTATATATTAATTAGGATAGAAATTTGGAGCTACTCGACTTTTTTTTACCATAGATAGGTTTCATGAGCTTTGTTTTCTAATTTTTAGAACAAATTATGACCAAATAATAATTTTTTTCATCTACAAATTTCATTGCGTATACCTGTGTGTAATTTTTAAGAGATTATTATAGGAATAATACATAGAAATTATGGTACTAATCATTGTGGTTGGTTGCAATTAACACATAAATTTCTTTCTTCTTATTTCCTAATCTTTACAAAAGTCTTTCATGTATGTAGGAATTTACCAAAGAAAGTCTGGAAAACAATGTCAATTTGCATTTACTTATGCTATAAATATACAAATTATACTTATAGAAAACATTACAATTACTATTAATCTATTGATTGAATCGATTGATAAATTTGCTCAATGTCTATTACATTTAAAATCACCCTTATAGGTAAATTAATTCAGTTCACGTCAATTACTACACGTGTAGATAAAATATACACGATTTTTAAATTAATTTAAAAAAAAAGGTAAATTTACTTATTATTCGGTAAACTAAAAATCAATTTATACTCCACACTATTGTAACATATATGTGAAAAAGCGATGTGGTATGAGAATATTTGGTACTCTTTTATTTTATACTATGTATTAATTAGGAATGAGTTTTACCATTTCAAAACATGACGATACGATATACCATTTTAACCGTATAATAAATGTATATACTATGTAACAATACTTATATTTATTATATTATTTTATATATTTCATATCACCATTCACCGATGTCTCATCAAATTCAATTACCTAGTCTATTTAAATATTCAAATTCACTTTGCCTAGACTGATATTAACTTCCATCGAATGTTCTGTAGAATCTAAACTCTGACGAAATAATTGTGCGTGTTGCCATGCCAATTGTTTATCACCTCCGCTAAGCATTGCCGATAAACTAACTTTAAAAGATCCTCTGATCTGTTCAGTTTCAAATTCTTGAGCATCGTTTATAGATATGACTCTAGTTTTTCCATTCTTGTAAAATCCTTGTAGCTTCCATTCTATTTTTGCATTGTGAAATACAGCAGTTGTTGCTCGAAACTCTAGTTTCTCAATCCCCAAATTTGAATCTGTGGTTTCAAAAGTCCACTCGATTTTTCCGTTGTCGTTTTTCTCGCCCCGAGCTAGGTACACCATTTTCCAGTCGGTTTCAACCTTCCGAAAAATCCCTCCGTCCATTTCATAAACTCCTTTTGACCAGCCTTCCTTCTTTTCTAATATTTTTCCGTTACGGTCAGCTAAAATATACTCATCATTTGACACGGTGTAACTTAGCTTCACACAATCTACTTCTGAAGGAATTCGCCATGTGTGAGACGACCGTGAATCAATCTGTGAAGAAAAGACGATTTTCATATCATTTTGCAATTTTTATAGTAAATTTGATTCAAATCGTTGTTAAATTCCTCAAATTCTCATTATAAATCATGTACCTTTGTCTCATGACGAGCAAGTCTCCATGCTAAAGAGCCGGAGGTTCTTCCTTGATACTCTGCTTCGTCTTCTTCACTTTTTTTCGCATCACCACTAGGAAAATGCAACGTTATAAATTCGACTAGCTCCATTAGTGATCTTTTTACAAGGAACTTTCGTCTAGGAATAGAGCAGCTAGTATGGCGCCGATTTTTAACCAGTGATTGAATAAACGTTGAAAGATTCTCTTCTGAACAGAGATTCCTACGTTTCATGAGGTTTTTCTGGTCTGAAGTGTATCTCCAGGTAACATCCTGGATCTCATCTTTCGAAAATGCTAAAATATAGCTCAACTTCTTTCCCCAACCTTTTTCGTACATCAATGGTCGATCCATTATGTTTTCGCAAGGGTCTGCATGGATCCATCTGTTTGCGGCCATCGACCATATCTTTTAAACAGTTCATTGTGGTTATTTAGTGGTGATTGGTGTTTTTAGAATACATTTGTGTTTATAATTTCAGGATTTTCTTAATAAATTCCGAAAATACCGTTAGAATAATTCGTCAATAATTATTATTTATTATTCCATTTATGATTTACCTCCACCCAGACGTGATCGGTGTAGTCCCATACAAGTCGGGTATCATATCCGAGTGATCGACAAATCAATGCAAACATATTAGCCCATTCCCCGCAGCGACCTTTCCTCGTATGTAGTAAGAAAGCTGGATCAGAATATCGAGGGAACTCGACTGTCGTCGCGCACGTATTGCATCTACATAGTTTGAACATAGATTATCAGATTGTTTTCTTTAAATGATTATTCATATATCTATAATTCCATTTTCATATAATCATTATTACTTATATGTGATTGTTGATAATTCAAATTCGAACAGAAATTTTATGTTTCTTAAAAGTTTTGCAAATTATTTACCAGCTTTGTGGTGAAATAATTTTAAATTGATGTAAAAATGGTCAAATTTGGGAACAGGAAGGGGAGATTGGATATTTTTCTTGTGTTAATTATAAAATAACTATTTGCCGAGTATCAAAGACCTGTGAATTTCAATTCTTGACATTCCTGGATTTTGTGAAGCAATAACTCTTTGGAAAGAACATTTTCCCGAGCAAGAAGTACAGTCCGGGCTGTCTACCCAGTTGAAAAACTTTTCTTTGAACCATTTTAAGACTTCGGCAAAGACTAAATCTTCCATTGAAATGTCCTCCACAGATTTATCATCACCGTTTGTTTTTACATCTCTGTAATAAGCAAAGGATAATTATTACCTTTGAATCTCCGATAACAAAAACTTCCATTTTTTTAATTGACGTCTAAGAATCGTGAAAAAATACAATTACTGTGACAAATCTTTATGTTCTCATTTCTTTCGCTTCTTAAAAAATCGTTCTTTTGTAGTTAAAAGGTTTTTCAATCTGTCACCTCTGTAGGAATCTCATTTTTTCCATTGCGCTAATCTGCAAATCGACTGAAGGAACGATTGCTCTGGTCCTATTCTGAAGGTGATGATTTTCATATTTTAAAACATCTTCAAAGTGTCCCTGAATCTGTTGGAAAAACATTTTTTCCTGAGGTAAGGAGCCAGCGTTAGATTGAATTATAGAAGTCGATGGTTGAATCGGTAAACTAGTTGGATGGGCAGCTCGATTTCTTTGTTGAGCCGCTTGAGTCGGCTTGGTTTCTACTTTTTTAGATTGAGGCTCGATAAGAAGGCGTAGTAATTCTTTCACATTATGGAGCGATGCATCTTCGGGTAGTAGGAGATGATCGTCTATCTGGTGAAGTTGGAGTTGAAAGAAAAATAACAAGCAGAGATAAAAAAAGGATTGTGAAAACAAACAGATCAATTATTTGTATTGAAATTAAGTAGCATAAAAGAATCTTCTTACTTCAACGAAGCCAATTTCGAAGAGACATTCCATAGCTCCAACAGCAGGTAATATTTTTTCCGCAACTATTGCATTGCTCAATCTAACTTTACGGTATTTCAGTTCAGTTGGATTTTTTATTACGTTTCTACAAAGTCTTGATAACACGTCACATACCTCGGTGTATATTTTTTCATCATTTTCTCTCAATAATTCGAAACAATTTTTTAGGTTACTCATGTTTGTTATAACCTCACCTAATCTAACCCCAATCGACGTCACGATCAATATTACACGATAAAAGGTCGAGTTTATGGGCCACGGGGTTATAGAGTGCATACAAAAATGTATTCTATGCGTAACATTTATGGTGAAATGATATCAGTGATATCACTCATCGAAGCGGATAATAAACATGCGAATATTGTAATGTCAGCACGGATGTCACTGTACACTGACAGTGTGCGTGAAGATTCAAGTGGTACACTCATTTGCCTACTTATCGGCAGAGAGAGAAAGAGAGAGAGAAAATACAAAACCTTTCTATCGGTAAGATAGGACCCTATTTATTCGCTTGAGAAGTTTTTTTTCGTTTTTTTCACGGAGACGCTAGATGGTGCCGCTAGTTAAAATCAATGATCGTAAAAGTGACAATAAAAAGGCTATTTGGGGGACTTTCCAATCCCCTGTACGCTGTGAGCAGAGATTATACTACGGAGACCAGAGTTACACAGAAATTTAGTATCAGAGGTTGACAATTATATGGGATAATATTGGCATATACATAGCGGATGCGATGCGCTACTGGGCCGCGGTTAAATCGTGATCGAGTATTCGAATGCCAATTATACTCTCCGCAGTAGCTATGACCTGCAATACTTATCCACTATTTCGTATATTTCGTTGGAAAATGCCAAATAGTTTTTCTGAACACTAAATATTGTATATATTTATAAATCGTATTGACTGTAGTTAAAGCATAATACCGAAAATTACTATAATTATCATTGTTGAGAATATTCAAAGCTGTGTTTTAGGAATTTGGTAAATTCTGTATCATCTACTTCGTTTGTTTCGAAAGAGTTTGAAAGCGTATATTATACTCTTCGTCATTCATTCTCGTTACAACGGGCGAACGTATACTCAAATTTCACGCGTGTTTTGCAGAAAGTATAATATTGAATTTAATTAGAATTCTAAAAATTACCCCGGTTCTTATATACCGTACGTACATAGTACATATGTACCTAGTATAGTCGCAATATTACGAAACTGTTGAGAACCTTTTTTGGAAAGATTAGGTTTTACGAGTGCTCGCATGAAATTGGGTCGTTATACTAAAACTGAGCTTGCCCATCAGCTTCCACTTCGGAGTTTTTTTTTCACCCGAAATTCTCCCTCCCCCCTCTCTCGCTCTTTATTTTCATCTCCTCTTAGGTATAAATCCGTTAAGAGTTGTCAAACTAAGTTATTTATTCATATAAAAAAATAAAATTCATTTCCTCTTTCCTCAAAGTTATATCAATTAAACGAAGCTTCTCTAGACCATAGTGAAAATTGTACACCAACTTATATATTCTTTCCCTCGGTAATATCCATATTACAATCATGAAGTATATGTAATACCCTAATGGTCATTCAATTGAGTTAACTAAAGAAATTTCGGAAACTTCTATATTCCAGTTTTGGGGAAAAAACGTGGGGAAAAATTACAAGCGATGTTTTTTTGTCGCATATCAATATGAAATTGTTCTACTGCTGAAGTATAGAGTATATAGCTATCGATACACTGTAAAAACTTTGGAATAAAGCTTCCAATACATTTTTCGAAGTTTTATTCATACACGACAATAGTAAATTCACTGTACACATCCACCGTAAAATCAATTCACAGACCTACTGTATTATAAAATTTGGTAAATTCACAATCTTGATGTGTTTCTTGCATAGTTGCAAAAGTTTGATAAAATCGCGAATATAATTATCAATTTGAAGAACATGCTTGGTCATAATTCAATTCGCTACGCCGCATTCGTAATTTCGCAAGACCTTTGTCTAGTAATTGTGTTGTAAATTCAAAATAATCTTTAACAGTGTAGATACAGTTTGTCGTAGCTATAAAATAAGGCGAGTGTCGTGTCTAGAATAACAATGAGTAGAATAGGGGTGGGGGTGGGCGTTCGCGGTGGTTGATCAACGCGCAATTGAAAGGCCGCGGTAATTAATGTGTTGGTCGTTGGATATTTGTGAGGAAAAATCTCTCTGATTAATTGGATGAGATTTTGTCGGAGCTTTCGCCTCTCGGTAGAGACCTACCTCCTTCATGTAGGTATGAAGTCGGGGATTTTCAATTGCTGTGTAATTATGCCCATACGATACCTATACCTATACCTATACCTATAGGTATAGCGAATGAACGAAAAGCGAATTTTGGTATGCTTGGAAAATAATTCGTTGTTGATGGCGGTAATTTCGGCGCACGAGCAAAGTATACGATGGAAATTATCTCCAATACTCAATTCCGCCTTTGTTTTCCTCTATTCTTTTTCCTCAAAAGTATTTCCGAACGGTTTCCCATGTATAACTTTCGCGCGTAATGTGGAGACACGCACGTAGTCCCACTAATAGCAAAATTTGGAGAGTCCGGTGGTGGTAAAACTCGGCATGGTTCAAGTCAACCCCTCTCGTGTTAGTCAAGCAACAAGTTGTGGCGCCTCGGCGGACCTGCTACCTACTACGACTACTTATGTCTGCTAGGCAGTAACTAAAAGCAGCGGCTTGGACGAAGACATAAAAATAGTAAAGACGCATAGTTTCTCTCCACCGCGCATCGCTTGCTATAGTATCGGTTTGACAATATACTTTTCTTTTCCCACATTATTGCTGGTGCTGTGCAGTTCCCGCGATTTTTCTACTATACTACTGTTCCTATATATCCGCGCAAAACTTCTATATTTTTACTTTCTTTCCTATCCTCTGGCTTTCCACAATATTGGCACAGTCTGTTGGCTTATCTGCACTTTTTCGCTCCTCATACCTCTGACTCGATCCTATCTCTGCTGCCGCTTTATTTGCTTCAATTAATAGAAAAATTGATCAATTTCATGAGGATTTCATAACATAAATTATTCATACTCAAAATCTAGAATAGTTAAAGCCGATGCAGATTTGTCTGAATAATTGCAGAAGTATTACCCGCCCACGGGGTGATCGTCGAATTAAAATTGGGGTGCGTTTGTATCGTTCGGCTCCGTACCTGTGTGAAAAGAAGAGAAAAGAAGACAGCACTTAACACTAAAATTCTTCACATCCTCGCATGCTCGCATTGAAGTTAGTAGGTAATAGGAAACGCACTTAAATCTGTCTCAAGTTCGTTCTTTTTTCTCTGTCCCACTCCTCCTTCCGACTTTTCACTCCATTTCTCATATATATATTTTGTTCTCTTCGTTTTTCGCAAGAAGATCCGAGATTCTTCACGGGGTTCTTTTCTTCACCCCGGGGGGTGTCAGGATTCGCGCGCGCTCCGTTAGGGTAACGCGGTAACATGATACGGGCTCCAGCTATACCTATACGATTTTCTCACGTGCTAGCCTCGTATGTACTTCAAGAAGCAGTTCTGCTTACCGATATATCTGCGCCTTATAGTTTATACCTGTACCAACTACTATACCGGGTGTCTTAGAATTTCTAGCAAATAGTTATGGACAGAAACGTAGCTATATAATACGGATAAGATAAAGCCTCGTGATACAGACGGGCTTTGAACAGATAGTATTCACCCTTCGCTATATGTATATATCCTGTACTCAAACTCGAACGCGAACGTAAACGTAAACGTGAACGCACACAAACGTATTTCATACACGTATATATAAATGTATAATACAGATAAGGGTTGATATGCGCCTGCGTCGCTGAGCCGGGGGTGGCTCTCGCCCGTAGCACCAGTCTTGACTCAGCCTCCTTCGGGGAAAAAGGCAATAATCATCCCTCAGTCGTGAGATGTTTCGATTGGCTGTTGTTTATCATATGTAAATCGAAGTATCGGAATAATAGAGCCGCGCGGTTGTGCATCGGAGAGGAAATATTCTACAGTTAATAAGACCGGTGATTTTCTATGTACAATCGTATAAAATCGTCGAGTAATTAATTCACCGGGTTCGAACAGCCAGAATGAAAAATAAAAAAATTTAAAGAATCGCGTCTCGTGAAACTTAGGATACGGTGTTCAATTCTTTCTTTCGTTTGTTTTACATCGAAGAAGGAAAAAATGGAACGAGATTGGATTACGTTATGAGAAATTTAAAGAGTGCATCTTCAGATATCGTTATTGGTGTGGATAAATGAAATATGTCACAGAGCAATTTTCAAATGACGATTATTACAACGTCGAGAACGTGAACGGTGAACCGCGTGGAGTGTCAACGAATTCAATCGTTGTTACAGTGGATGCAGATTAAACACTTATCAATTAATAATAGTATTGATAATTATTGTGCAGATTATCTGAGCGCGGAGATAGACAAACTGGGAAATATTTCGGTAGAAGTGAGATTTGAAATGAATAGATAAATAATTTAGTGGAAATATTGAAAATCGTTTCAAGTTTCTTCGACTACATCAATCGACAAAGCATCGTTCGTGCAGAATGATTTTCAAATTTATTAACAAACGACTTATTATTGAGACGTGAATTATTCACGAACGCGTTAACGACTTTGATCAAACCTGGATTCACCAAGCTCAAGTATACTTTACAAAAGTGAATTTTTTGCTCGTTTTCTTTCTGTCTTACCCCTCTTGATCTTCGCGGACGCCAAAGATCTCCGGAAGCCGTCGCGCCGCGGCAAATCATCAACTTTTCTCAACGAAGAGGAAAAGAGAAGAAAGATCGGATATAGAAAGAGAGAGTTGGGGTCCAGAGAGTCGTAAATTTCTCATAAAGCAATAATTAACATTTTCAAGGGTTACCTGTTTCTACGTGCAACTGGGAATAATTTATGAATTTGCTATTCAAGGTGGGATAAATTTGAATAAAAATTAAACAAGAACCTAACGCCATTTTCAAAGTGTTGCAAATGCTTTCCTCCGTGACTACAGATTTTTTGTGCCGCGAGTATTTCGGGGGTGTTGTTTCAAACCAGTGATATATAGTGCAATGGGGATTGTATCGGCGAATGGGTTGGCCTCAGGGCCAATCCAGAGTTAATAAAGGAAATTTTTCATCTCAATCAAGCTCACAATCAACTCTTTCATACTAGAAATGAAGATGAGAGGCTCCTTGATCATTTTCGGACTTATATTTGCCGGTAAGCTTGCACATAATACTTATTCATGTTATCAATTGTTACCTACTTATTTTCTTGTTCCTCATTTGTTCATTTTATGTCGAAATTGTAACCAGAATCGTTACTCTGATCAGTTTGTCGGTAGAGATACAGATTTCCACATATTATGCAAAACTATGTCGACGGAGGAGTTTCGCTCGGTCCAATCGAGTTTATATGTGAATTTCGAATTCCTAACTCAAATTCAATTTCGTCTGGTTAAGGACCTGCCTGGTGTACTGGGGATGATGACGAGCACGAGGTAGAGCATATCCCGCTGGATCGGGGTCCTTATTTCGATGTCTTGGCTTCCCACAACGTCACCGCACTCGTCGGACAAACTGCGGTTCTAAATTGTCGCGTTAAAAATTTGGGAAATAGCACGGTAGGTACTTTATTCCATTTACTCCAAATTTGTTATATCATAACGAACTTCTTTGAAAATTCAACTTCTCCAATTATAACAATTTCATTGTACATAATGAAGTTAGCACTCGAACTTTGGTTACTGACTCAACTTGATTGATTGGGCCCTTTCCCTCAATATAACAATTTCATTTAGATTGAATTTCTGTTTTTTTCTCTCTTCGTTTGTTTCCGTTCATAGGAGAATATTGCTCGCAAAAATTAAAAAAAGCAAAAACCGGAAGGGGCCTACTAGTCGTAAAACATTTTTGCTTCCTCGTACTTTCGCGTATTCAGCACGGTTGACAAACATTGAGAAAAACTATGTTCAAACGGCGAAAAAATTTGGATGCGATCATTTTTTTTCTTCCCACAACTCGTGAAATTTCAGTCTTTACATTTCACTGAACATTTGTTACAATAAAAAATGTTGAAAAACCTCCAGCGTTGAGATTATGAGACGAATTGGCGAAAACGAAAGACAGATGATTTCGAAGTGAAATATCTGAAATCTTTCTGTGTCACAAATTGGAAACAAAAATGAAGTGTTCGACGGATTACATCTGACGTCGACTGACATAGCGCCTCAATTCCTCTCTCTTCTTCTTATTATTCCTGAAAATTTAATTTCTTCTTCCACTTGACGTACGTATTATTCTGAATGTAATAAGAACCGTATTTCTTTTCACACTCCCAGATTTCGCGCTCTCGATCCTTTAATACAATCCCTTCGGATTCTAATAGTTTTATCACTTCACTTCGTTTCACTTTGTTTCACTTCGTTTCACTCAATTACGGGTATATTTTTCAGTGGTCCTGATTTGATTTTTGCTCTACAATTCACAGTCGGTTAAATTGATATTTGAAATTAGAGCCCCCTCCCCTCCCCCCTCGAGTGAATCTTGGATTTGTAAAAATGAAAACTGTTGACTTATCCGAAGATTTAACTGAAGCTTTCATGATATAGGTAGAATACAATTGGATTTCATACTATGCAAATATACAATCAGATCATTTCACTTTGTCGTAAGTGCTCGGGATCGAATAGAAATCTAAATTGCGTACCTACATTCAGGGGACGGTAGTGGTGGCTATAAGGTTGTTAAAGGCGTTGGCACTCCGGTATAATTTGGGCAGGGGCTGGTTACTTTTGGAGAATAAATTGTCAACTTTAATCCAAGCGTGGCCGAAAGATCCTTTGTCGCCTGGAAGGCGGTGTAAACGGTTTTAAGTACTTTTCTTAATCAAGAGCGAGAGAAGAAAGAACAGAAGGGATATACGGAGGATTTTGCGTAACGCGCGGCATTATACAAACTCCTATATACCCCGAAACCTGAAACCTAAAACCTAGAACCTCCCCCTCTGAAATCGTAGTATTCAAAATGAAGCGTCATATATATTTTTGTTACGTATATACCTACATAATGTACATATATATATATCTCTCTCTTTTTTTTATTACTTTTATTACTCCAGCGGACGATATCATCCCGCTGCGCCCTCCAGTGGCTGCAGGTATACTTCGTGAATAAATTTTTACGATCCACGTTCATCCCTATAACTTCGTCCCGAAGTTTTCGATACATATCTTTATGTTAATCACGCCGACGGATCACACTTCTCCCCACAGCTTTCAGACTAGCTAAGAGGCATGAGGGCGAAACCTCACTCCCCATCAACATTTTGTTTATCATATTTTATTTGCCCATTTTTCTCTAAGGAGAAGAACACAAGGGCTAGAAACAAGTTAAACACCCAGAAGAGGTCTCCCTCCAGCTAGAGGGGAAAAAGTGTAAGCGCGTTGAATAAACATTTGACTTTTACAAAGTTTCAATTGTTTAATAAACTCGACTTTAATTGCTTCGTATAAACTTTCAACAACATAAAATTACCCGGAATGCAGTCCTGCTATGCTATACTTCGCGAAATGGTCTTCCGGTTTCCATCCATGTACCAATCTACTTTTGAAAGTAGAGATAACGCGATGTGCTATTTCGCTCCTAGTCCTTTAAACTTTCTACCATTTAATTAACAGACTTGAAATATATAGGCTCAGAATTGCGGGGGATGAAAAGGAACTGAGAGGGTCCAAGCGCGACGTCGGTCGTTAGATCAAATGATCTGCAGCTCCGTATAGCCTCTCTTCTTTTTTCGCATCACATCTTATCTTCCCAGGCAGACATATTCTTCAAAGGTCCTTGCTTTCATTCACCCGATTCTATCAGCTACGAGGATTTAATCCCATCGCGTCGGTCAACGAACTTTAAAATCTGAAATAAAATGATTTGCAAAATTCTTTGTTCTCTTCCCTTTTCCCCAATTCACTTTTCGCATAAATCGCTAAATTTAATACCCTCTCCTCATTTTTTCATCATTCTGTTCCTCGGCTTTCCAATCGCGCATAATTAATGAGCAATCAGTCAATCAATGAATGTTCGAACGAAATTCTGTCTCCGACAGGTTCCTACGAACCAAATTTATAACAGATTGATCCCGATATTTTTCGCCAATGGTAACTATAGTAGAGAAATGTTAAGCAAGGAAAACGCTGAAACTGGGTTCAGCTGGGAAACAAAATTTCGTTCAAGTTTCACGATGAGTGATGAACAAATATGGGGATGTTCTTTTCTATTTGTTGATTCACTTTTCTATTTTATCTCGTTGATGTTTGATCTTTGGGTAAAAAACGCAGGTTTCTTGGGTACGTCACCGGGATATTC
This sequence comes from Phymatocera aterrima, assembly GCA_963170745.1. Taxonomy (NCBI): domain Eukaryota; kingdom Metazoa; phylum Arthropoda; class Insecta; order Hymenoptera; family Tenthredinidae; genus Phymatocera; species Phymatocera aterrima. The sequence goes on from OY720663.1 coordinate 9,758,770, forward strand.
ATCTCCTGACAGTCGGCCAGGACACGTATACAGCGGATGGTAGATTCCAGGCAACCCACTTTCCGCAAACCGAGGACTGGACACTTCAGGTCAAGTTTCCACAACGACGAGACTCAGGGACTTACGAGTGTCAAGTGTCGACGACACCTCCGATCGGTCATTCGATGCATCTATCAGTTGTTGGTTCGTTCATCAAACAATCAATCTTTGATCCCTGAAAATGCGTGTCGTCATTCCTCTTCTAACTCCTGTAAGGTAAAACTACGGTACACACAATATCTCTTCCTACGTTTGCTATTCCCTCGCACAGTGATTTCCGTTTTTTGAAACGTTGTTGCGTTTTTTCGTCAATTTTCGTCAATTTTTGTCACAACAGCGACGTGAAATTGGGACGAATTTTATCGACGATTGAGCGTGGGAAATTTGTCACGACTTTTGAGCTGTTCGATCGACTATGTTTTTCGTATCGTTTGTCAATGGGACTTAAGTGTTGTTGTTAAGGGGTGCGTTGGGTCGAGTTAGGGGGTGTGTTTACGGCGAGATGTTGTTGAGACGGGACTCTCTGCAGAAGCGCTCGCTAATTTATTCTCATGAAACCTAAGCTCACGTTAATAATTAAACGTTGAATTGAGACGTCGCTAATTGAAGTAATTAAACCGTAACATTGGAACGAGATATCTTGTCCTGGAATCGCTGTTTCGCTGTTTTGATTCGCCACTTGTTACGACGATCGGGGATTTAATCTGAAATCTTACAGCGTTTCCGATTGGGCTGCTCTGTGCTGCACTGAGAGCAGTTTTCCTTGTTTTCTGGTATCGTCATTGGTCAGTGACTAGGGAAACTGCTCTCAGTGCAGCGCGGAGCAAACCAATCGAAAACGTTATAAATTAAACTTTTTCACTCCACATTCGCCTTTATATTTATTTGCTCGTGAATTCTTACGTGGTCTTCGCGCTTCTCATTTTTCATTTTATTTGAAAAATTTTTACACAAAATAACCCAGGCCGGCGGAAAACGCCCGAGGGAGAAATATCTCCGTCGAGTTTAGTTCAACCTCTAGGATACACGGCTATGATAGGACACTGTGGAAGACAGAAGATATTCAGTTTTAAGGAATATATGCGCGGTTCCTCGCGACTATGGAATACCAGAACTGTGCAGAAAATTCAGAGGAAACGTATAGCGATCTTTAAATTGTGGGCATGGTTTCGGCGGGCAGAGCGAGCCGCCCACGCCGGCCTAAAACAATTTTTATTCCTCTCCTTTCTCCGTCTTTCGGCCTGCTGTAGGGCCGTGGGGTTTCTTTCCGCACCCTGCAGCTTGCGGTGGGAATGGAATTAGGTTCCCGAAATCCGCAGAGGGAGAATACGATTGCGGCTTGCTGATTAGTCGAGTGATCTTTAAGTAGCCAATTACATTTCAGACTGACGTAAACTGACTGACAGCTTCAGCCAGGTAATTTTTTCTTTTTCCCTGCATTTTAGAGCCTCGGGAAATGTTGATTTAAATCTTTCCTTTCCATTCTATATATTTTCTTTCCGTTTTCCTTTCTTCTCTTCTCGTGGATCATAAAATAATTCCCCTTCTGATATATTTCCGGTTTTATTACAAACGCATTAAGGGGAATAACTTGAAAATGTGAAGAAAATAAATCGTGATGGATGTGCTAAACTAGCTGATTTTTCGATCCAGTAGTATCACAGATTCGTGGTATAACAGTGTATTGTGTATCTAGGAGGCAAAGTCAGTCTTTCAAAACCGAACGTGATTTGCGATTACGCGAGGCATAAAAGAAAGACTCTGCCTCCTTGGTATACGCAATATTTTATACAACAAAAGCATGTTTACAAGTCGTTTCACGGAGGGAGGTGAATAATCAAAATAGAGTAAATGTAGGCAAGCGCGCACGCGCGAAGTACAGATGTTGGACTATGGCTGTGTTCGACATGCCCGCTTTTTTCGCATATAGCACTAACGCGATATAGTTTCAGTGACGCGCACTATAGTAGAAAGCGCGCATGAGTGTGAAAAGTGCTCAAGGCGAACGCACCCTAAAGCGTCGAGCAGTCGATTTGTTTGCGTACAGTTACGTACGAGTTGAAAGCAAACGCGCATGTGCGGAGTACAATAATGGGCACTTTTAACTCCTAGGACTGAAAAGTGCCCATTATTGTACTCCGCACATGCGCATTCGTCGACTCACTTTCACCGTCGCTAAAACAGTTACTTTACCTGCCAAACACAAGCGCGAAAAGACGCGTTGAACACGCGTGCGTTATGTGAAGAAATAAACGTTTCCTCTTTATTCTCGAGCGGTGAAATTGGAAAAGAATTGGACGAAGGGAGTCGGATTTGTAAAATTCACAGTTTTATCAAACCCGAGTGTATCTTCGATTATGCATACATATACGTACCGTGGAACCCGCCGATTTGTCGTTAAAAGTTCGCGTCAGGAATTACCACTCCGGGAAAAAGAGAGATAGAAATCGAGTGCGGGCAACTGAAAGTTTTTCCTGTTCTCGTTCGCAACGTCATATTGATCTAGCTGAACTTTAGAATGAATTCCAAATTATTCAATACTCACTCTGCTCTATAATAATGTAATCGAGAAAGTTTACCTGTGCGAATAGTCGGGATTGCACATTTTCTCGGTTCTTTATATTATATCACGTAAAACGTACGTACACTACTGCGCGCGTTGGTATAACTTGTACACGTATACCTTGCCTTACGTCGTACAAATTTGTTCTACTTTTGGAATTTACATCAAGGCGGGACGTAGTTATGCGATAGAATACGCCATGCACTTCATTTTTTCCCTATTTTTACTCAACCGACGAAAACTTTTCACGGCAGATTGCAGAATGTGCGCAGTACCTTGAACGGAAAAACTTTGTCCAACGAAGACAATACGTCTGAAAAGTAGCGACAAGAAAATTGAAAGTTAATTCAACCAAATTGGACAGTTTGCTGGATCTGTTCAATTTCATTATTCGCAAATAAACTACAACTGTGAGACAAAATTTCGTCATTCAAAATTTATGAAATGAATTTTCTTCAAATTTGTTCTACAATATTATCAAGCCGGTAGTTATAAAAGTTAACCGCAATTATTATGTATCCAGGGCTTTTATCTTATCGTCAGTAGTGACTTTTCATCTTTCATATTCAAATATTATACCTACTTTATATGCGTAATACTAAAACCTCAAGAAAAGTGGCTATCCAGAGAAAGTGCTAGTCACAGAGCTCAGTTAGTTTGGCAAACAAACTCACATTTTATGACTCTACAATCTAGGTGCACATTTGCATCCACATCGACGTAGAAAGTCTTGCTCGATTAAGAGAACAAAAAACAAAAACGGAAAAAAAAAGAAAGAGATCGTGACACTTGTTGAAATATTTGTGTAGATTCTTTTTCTGAAGCTTCTTTCTCTCCTACCTGATTCGAAGTGAGAAACGTGGATAGATTTAAGCGAGCTGTGGTTTACTAGTTAGAATAGTTACTATTATTCACCGTACCCTGCACTTTGCAGTGAATTTTACGTGAAATTAGTTGAACGACGGACACGAAAGGAAAAGAAAAAAAATGTAAAGAAGAAGAAAACAGAAAAGTGTGAATCAGAGAGAAATTGAAAGAGATTGAGTGCTGGAAAGTATACAAGGCACTACTCGTTCCTGATTACACACTTGATGCCTCCCACAAGAGAGATTCTGCTTCAGCAGTGTAATCCTTGCAACGCTGACTCTATTTTCTCAGTTCTCGATCGGAACGTCGCGTCACCTGAGCAATTGTGGTGAATTTTTTTCAAAAATTCAAGATTCGTGACTGCTATTTGCACGGAAGGTTATTTTTCGTTATTCTTTTTTGGCTTTCGAATCCCGCCCGTACCCACACATGCCTTTCCACTTTTCGTGTTAACCTGGCAAAAGTAGTAGCAATGGTAAAATGGAAACAAAAAGTGAATAGCGGCGAAGGGAAAGAGGAAAGGGGAAAGGGGGCAAATGAAAAAATAAAGCAATGAATGGTGAATCGTTATATTCGTTCCATTTGACGTTATACATACATACGTACCGTCGACGTCGACTTGTCATTGCAGCAATTTCATACGGACCAAATAAGCAATAAAAGTTGGTTCGTTGAGCTGATAAAAATACGTTACATACACGGCATGAGGGATGCCGATATTTCATATTCAGCCGTTTTTTCATACTCTCCATTGAACTCCGAAAGCATCTTCTCCGTTCTGTGATTCTCATTTCGAAGCATGTTATTTTTTTGAAGCTGGTCATTTACTGAAGTAGGCGATCAAAAACTCCATTAAATTATCCGACTCCGTTGAACTTTAGCTCGGAGTGTATGCTATGATAAAGAGAGAACAGTACCAACCTATAGCTATGTAGGCATACGTATGCGTACGGAAAGTAGAGAGAATTGAGAAGGCGATCACGTTGCGTAGCAATTATAAGTTGCGAGGAAAAAAATGAGAGAAAGTTAAATTTTCTTACTTTTCTATATCCCCTAGAAATTTTCCCACCTTCGCAAGATTGGCTCATTCTCTTTCCGCAGTTTGTACTTCACTTTTTGAAACGCTATCCGTACCAGCTCCATTACACGTGCGCATCACCGTCCTCTGGATAGTCTAAATGTAACATCATACATACACAAAACGTACAAATCGGTTGCTTCAAGGTGGAACCAACGGTGCACGAAGATCCGTAGTTACACCCTTTGATCTTGGCCGAAGTTTCCATATAGTCTATAACTCTGTAAAGTCTACTGTATATCAAACCGAACTTTATCTCGTCGTACGACGATAACGAGATGATGACAGGGTGGGTGAGCCTAGCGCACCCGGGAGAATTTCTAACGCAAAGTTGACGATCGTGATACACGAAGATATGGTTGTGACTACAATCTGGACGTTAACCCTAATCCCATTATACCTGGGACCGATGACTTTCAACGATAAATCAAATCATCCGAGTGCTTACCTACAGTTCCGAATTCTTTCCATCGGCGCCAATCGTGCAGCGAATGATATCTTTTCCGGAAGAAAACAGTGTATCCTAGAGGGACTCGGACATACAGGAGTCAGTTAGAAGAGGTCTGATTGTCACCCGAGTTATGTGTAATGAGTATCTATATCTATATGTATGTATTAAACGTCGATTGATTCAGAGCCGGTGACGACGATTATCGGAGGTCCGGAAATGTTCATAAACCGTGGAAGCACAATGAACCTCACATGTGTGGTCAGACACAGCCCAGAACCACCCCCGGCTATTTACTGGACGCACAATCACAAGGTTTGTATTGAAATCCCAAATCACGTTCAGGTTTAGGCAGCAGCTGAGGTGTCCGCTGCCCAATAAATTCAACAATTTTAGATAATTATAGTACATACTAATTATAGTAGTGAGAAGACACTTGAATTGAATTTGTCGCTGGTGCGTGCAAACACACTATCGAGAGAATCGGCCACTACTACTGAAATTAACTCTATAAATCGATCGCTGGACCGTTGTTCATTGACACAAACCAGCGGCGGCATTCCCTTCGTTTTTTAAATTCCATTGCATTCTTCACTTCATGGTGGACGAATGGACGAATTTCACAATTCTACATTTCTGGCGCTACGTGTATCGCTCTCTTTGTTTCCACTATGCTGCGGTTAAATTGCTCGCGTCGATTAGTTTCAACTACACTTGTTTCATGGATGGAACACACTCGAATGGATTGAACCGTTTCAAATTTTTCTCTCTCACTCTTTCCCTCTCTCTCATGCTGTGCCTTGACCGCGCACGTACTGTACCTATCAGATATACCTACCGGTAGTTTCTTACGACAGGCTTTTTTCGTTGGTGTAAAATTACAAAGGTATAAGGTACGTACATACGTACATGCATACGTATAGGAGTACATACATACGAAGTCCGCGTGCCCGTACAGTGCGTATGCACTTGCGGATGAAATTTACCGCGACGAATCAAGCCGTGGCGGTAAATCGGTCAACGAGTTCTTTGTTGTTTTCCTTTATGTCATTCTTTCCCGAGCGTGCACCTGCTCTTCAAGCTCCAATATTTTTCCCTTTGCCGCAACATCCGAAGTCTGTATCTATTTCCCACGAGAACCGTATGCTGGAAAACTAATTCCTGATACTCTGACTTGATTTTTACCGATGTAGTATATACACCTTCACACTCGGATCAGTTGATCAATGTACCAGATATATAGGTAATAATATCCGATAAATCTTGAGGATATTGGTAATTTGACGCGCTGTCTGTTCCCGCGTTTTGATTTACGACCGTGAGTCAGAGGAAACAGGTCCAATCGACGGATGTCCAATTATCGTTATCGCCCAAAGATGGCTGACCAATCTCTCACCACGCCAAACGATTATACCTACGTGCTACCCATATTGGTACGTATTCCTCGTAGGGTGGATCGTGTATTGGAACCACTGTCTTGCCGGACGAAGTCTACTGCAAATTTTCGTATCAATTTCAACATCCTTTCGTCTTCAATAAAGCATGAATTCCTTCTTCTTCTCATTTTTGTGGAGCAGAAGTATTTCTCCAACTTTCGATAATGGGAAAATTGGCTCGAAAATTCCAGTGGATTTCATTCGCAGATCGTTTTTCTCTTTTCTGAAACATGCGCGTTACGGAGTAGGTACTTCTACCAGATATCCCTAGGCTGGATCGCCTGATTTCTCTACGCTATGAAAGAAAAGATCCGTGGGAATCGTCTCGAGTTTATCGTAGAAAAGATTTCTCATTCTGTAATATACCTACTGTGTACCAAATGAAAGATTTATAGAACGGGAGTGCGAAAGTGAGTATACCTACTTCGAGGTACGACAATAATTCTACAGAGAAAGAGCAAAACGAGAAACGGAAGAGCAAGAGAGAAGGAACGAGAAAAAAAATTCTTTCCGATCTGGATTTTTGTGAGAAAATTGAAGTCAGTCGAGCGGAGGGACTAGATAGAGGCTGGTCCTCTCGGCGACGTCGCGACGTCGTGATTAAACGTATTTAGGTAAGGGCTGGAGCAATCTCCTATCCGCAGGCTGCGCCGTTTGTCGGTTGTTCATCGTCGCTTCGGATTCCGATATCAGATTTGATCTGGAAACTGCGGTGACGGTGGTGACGCGGCCCGACTCAACGCGGGGCGTGGATGGAATTGGAGAGTAGAGTCGAGCGCCGATTCTAACAGGTTAGCCACACTATGGCTGAGCACTAATCGGAATTTCTGACTTTGCAGGAAATCAATTACGACAGTCCTCGTGGTGGGGTTTCTGTAATCACTGAAAAAGGCGAAATTACCACATCCTATCTCCTCGTACAGAGAGCACAGGCTGCCGACAGCGGCCGATACACGTGTCACCCGAGCAACGCTAATCCAAAAACAGTCCAGGTCCATGTGCTGAATGGTGAATATATTATTTTCTTAAAATTCATGTATTTTCACGGCTTGTTTGATCATTTGCTTGCCTAATTCTGCGCAGCGCGATCATTCCATTCGTAGAGTTCATCAATCGCCCGTTAGATGAATTGACAAGTTGAATCTCTCGGTCCTGCGTTCAACAGCAATTGTATCATAGTTTTCCAATGAGAAATTCATTAATTTCATTAGAGTGCGGTGATTTTTCCTTCCGTTTATCACATTTTCGTTCACGTTCCGACACGATTCTACCTTTCCCCGTTTTCTTTATTGTTTCATCGAATTTTTCTACAATTTTGTAATTCGAACAACTCTTGATTCGTCCTTGTTGAAATATCATGAATTTTCCATCTCCAATTTACGTGAGTCTATTGGTAGGTCTGTATTTGTTTTTATTCCACACTTGCACAATCTGATTGAGCAGTGAATTGATTTGGCGAAAAGTTATTGGCGGTCTTCTTGAACTCCAATCAAAACACGTTCCGTTATAATGGATTCTACAAGCTTTGCATACACCCAGCTTCTCCAATTATAAACTCAAATGGAGTGATTTTTGAATATTATTTTCCAAATTCACGAGTTAGGTGTGGGTCGAATAGTCGCGGGTAGCACAGATCCGTGATTTGTTATTAAAATTCACATACATCGATATTGGAATATTTTTCAATCAATGCAAATAGATATGATATCGAACTACCGATCACAAATAGAAATTGAATGTCAGGTATGTCTATTTTATTTACCATTTGAAAGTATTACGCTCGGATTTCGGGCAGTTCAACGTATAACGTATTTTTGTGTACAGTGCGGGCTTTCATACAAAAATTTCGATCGGTATGTGATAACTGGACATTCACTACTTTTGTTTCCATTTGTTTTTTTTCATGTATTTCCTGGTTTTTTCCACTATTATTTCCTCGTTTCGAAAATTTCTACTTGAAATGCAGGAGCACGATCAGCCAACAAAAAGCTCCACTAGGCATAACTCGGAGAAACAGCGAACGCTCGACTTTATTATAGTCTACAAACGCTACTGCATTTTAAGAGACAATCTACACGCTCTAATAATTTATTTAACGATGTGTTTCTCCTGTATACTCACGTCGTTAGACTGGCGGCGCCATATTCTCAGCTATTTTACCTCTACCACAGTAAACCAATCCATAAAATGCAGAATTTTATTCGAAACTTATTCCGGTGAAACGTATAATATACCTACCGACGATTTTCACGGTAACAAATTCACTTCCTCCAGCTCTTCCTTTTCTTTCGCTTCTCGAATCCGTTCGCCAAATGTTCTTAAATCTAGGTACATGCATTTTTGGGAATTAAATTGTATGTGAGACGACAAAGACTCAGACTTTCTCGCAGCTCCACCTAATATATTTTTCTTCCATCTTTCACCTCATGTACTACCTTCACCTCCCTCACCTACTCCTTTTTTCTTCTTTCTATTTCTCGCTTTTTCTTCATTCGCGTTTTCTATTTGATGTATCTCCCTCTGATTCGCGGTCTTTTTGAAAAGAAGCGGATCCCTTCTATACACTCATACGCGGGCGTGTCGTGTCGTCTCGTCCTTTGAGAAACCTGTTCGCAATTGAAGAGTGCGGAAATACTGTAAAGGGTCTTTTGTGAGGTAATGGTAGTCCCGCGAGTGAGGCAAAGGAAACGGTATTTTTCAGTAGAATCCTATGTAATATGACGAAATTGAGAATAAGAAAATACAATTCTTTTTTCATCAGGGGAAAGATTCGAAGTTTCTTCTTGCTCCTTAAAATTGCTATCCTCTTCCCTGTTCGCGTTTTAGTAAATAATAAAACACCGGCGTTGAGTGGGATAAATTTCCACAACGAAATACGACCATCTAACTAATCCAAGCTCCGAACCCGAAGCCCCCAACCACCCTGAAACTTGTTTTCTACTCTTTGAATATTAGATGAGAGGGCCGTAGTTGTGGTGCAGAATACTTCTTGCTTATTGGTCATAAATTCGCGAGCATGGTTTCTAAATAATTCTAACATCTGATATAATATCATCAAATATTTATATCCCAGATTCATCTGACTCTCAAGTTCGATAACCCGAGATTTATCAAGAAGAATCTCACACCGCATCCTCATTCACTTGAAAATCGTCGACTCACTGAGGCCACTTACTCTACTCTTATCACCATAACGAAGACCAGAAAATTATGGCTTCGTTCTCAATCGCCTCGTATGAGGAAGCCCGAGTGTTCTTTGTATGTATACATACATACGTACACGTGGGGTATATTTTCGGTGAAAATCATGAAAACTACGTTCATCTGATAGTTAAATGTTTTATTTTCGCACCGCGGATCTCTCGTCCGGCAACGAAATTTCACCACGTGGTCGGTACATACATACATATACCAAGTATAGGTACATAAAATTGGTAGGAAATACACGAGTGCAAACACGGCTGTGCCCTCAAACATTTTAGGCACACCGAGTGCATACATCACGGATATATGCGGTGTAATAAAATTAATTACGTCCGAAGAACACAACGTGCGCGATACGACAGGATACCTAGTAGGTGTGTGGGAGTACATAGGTATGTATTGTACATACCTGTTATACTTCTCGACTCCAAACATGAGCGAGGTTCGTGTATAATACGGCCGGGTTAAGCCCAAACAATAGTCTCATTAAATCGGACATATCCAAAGCGGATTATAGCATAGTATGTATGTATATGCATGTATATATGCTATATAATAACTTGACCTCTGCAGATATGCGGGATGCCAGTTCCACGTTTCAACGAAAATTTTACGGGGATAGGAGGGAATTAGAGATTCACTTTATCATCGTATGGTAGGTGGGCAGAGATCGAGAGATGAAGTGCAATTTTATTTACAGGTGAACATCCGGCGGCTATGCAGCACGGAGGACAGCTAAAACTAGCTAATCCACCATTCGTAATATTCCTCGCATCTCTTCTGGCGTTTTTAAACATCCATTGATCACCCGGATAGCGATAGTAATATATATTGTTATTATTATTTATCAATTATTGGTGATCCACTGCAGACGATTGATTCAATTTTTATCGTTATTGTTAACATAATATTCATATTACATGTGTATATGTATACCAACTATGAGTTATTACCAAGATACCTAATTCTTTTGTACGATCAAGATTTTTATTATCTTATTTACTTCGAGTTTTCTCCGTTTTCGCTACTTCGAAGCGAAGTTTTTTTTTTTTTTCTCCTATTGTTTTTGTTACTGTGATCAATTTTTGACCCGCAATAACGTAGTGCGGTGGGACTGTTCAACAATACGGGAGGGCAGGCGCACGGTAGGTACGTCTTTCCGGACGACGCGACTGTATACCGAGGCTCCTAGAAAAAGAAGCGAAACTGAATATAATTATTAACTGAACAAGAGCGAACAAGAGGAGAAGGGAATAAACTGAAACAAATAAATAACATGAATATCTTTTCAATTTTAAACTATGTATACACAAGCTAGGCACACGAACGTATATATAAAAATACATATATATATATATATATATATATATATATATAGGTTATATTATTAATTATTATGTATATTATTGTTATACTGCGATGAGGCGGATGAACAAAGAATAAGTATAAAAAGAAACTGAGAAGAGAATGAGAATGAGGAGTGGAAAAAAAAATTGCAAATCTTACGAGAGACGCGTTAAAAACGTCTAATACATTCGTAGACGACGAATTGGGGAATGAAAAGAAAATAAAGGAAGAACGATGAAAGAAAAATAGGAGAGAAATTGAAGGAGAGAGAAAAAAAAAACAAGAATCCGCTGAATTTTAAGGGAGTGATAAGGCGCCCCTGGAGGTCTCGATAAGACGGGGTGTTTTTACCAAGACTCACCCCTCCACGCCGGATACGAAAAACCCCTTTCGTTTCACGCCCCTTGTACTCCGTTCTCCCCTTCCTCCTCCGTTCATCCCCCTTTCTTCTCTTTCCGGCCGTCTTTATCTCTACCCCGAACCTTCGACCCTCCGACACCAAGCCGTATAAGGATATCTTAGATCTTCTGCAAAGACGGGCCTACCTACCTACCTACCTTCCTACCACCTGACGCGAGTAATATATCTCTTGAGGCACACCTCTATACCTATACCTCTGATCTATGCATACACGTGCGCACGCTTACAGAGGTTTTATACACGGTTTCCATTTGAACATGCATCTCCTGCCTGGTTGTGTGTTTATCGCGTACGCCGGTACAGGTTTGTCCACAAGTAGCGGCCGTCTCGCCCACCGCGCACGTATTCTTGTAAGGCTTTCGAAAACGACTTTCCCCGACGATATTTCGAGAATCAACGGTTCCTGCACAGCATCTTTTTTCGGGTAGTGGGAGGGAAGAAAAACGAGTAGGAACGTTTCGTAGAAATTTTCGTCATCCGTGCTCGTTCCTGAGGTACTGTACCTGTGTATCTAATGTGGTAGGTATAATGATGAGGGTGAAGTGCAGGTAGCGGGTTAATTAATAAGGGGTTTGACATTGTTGACGGATGCTGTTATAGAAATTTGCGTTACCACGCCCGGACAAGCCATGCACTAACGAAGTATACATTCCTGTATGCAGTGGCAGTAATTTCGGCAGCAAGGTTACCTCGAGGGCGTGGAAATTATTCCTGAACTCGCAAACTGCAAAATAAAGCAAAAAAAGGAACGGAGTAAAGTCAAAACGGTCGTGATCGTTCGGTTCTAACTTCACCGAAATACCCAACTCCGTGATTCAGAACACCCCGTGCATGGCGTGGACGCGTGATACCGATGTTTGCATAATAATGGTTGTAAGATACTCATACGTGCGGGTGTCGGCCGCGGCAGGAGGCAGCGGCGGAGCAAGGGGGATGATTTCGGGCGGGGTGGGGGCTAACCTTACGTGCTAACCCGAACTTAAAGCAAGGTAGCTTAAGCCGCCTAACCCGGGCAGATAAGCACTATAGTACCATACCTTCACGAGGAAGGAAGGAAGGAAGCTGGTAACCTTTGCACGCTATTTCGTATAGCTAATAGACCCATATACATAAATTCACATCTAAGTGCAGTTTAACGTATAATGGCTGAAGCTACGATTTCGTAGTATTAATGCTCCTCTAAAGTGGATGTACCTCTAATATCTGCGGCAGCTATCCTATTTCCTACTTTTTCTTCACCCGCATTCGACCACTTTATTTTATACATGCCCAGGCAGGTGATAAAATGGTGAAAAACTTGTTAAACGTGGTGAAATGGGGGAATTTTTGTCGAAATATTTGCAAAGGCGGTGAGGTACGGTACGAAATATCGATTACCTCTTCATTTACGAATATATTCTCGGCTCGATCGATAGTTTGGCGAAATGACTTTTTAGATGTGTTTCCTGCAGAGGGTAGGTGGTATATGGTATAGGTACAGAGGCATAATTTTCAGACAATTCAGATCGATTGATTTATGTACGTCCCTGCTACCCGACGCCGTTTCTCCACCATCGGAATTAAAATGTTGAAAAGAATTTTCACCCTCGCCGCGCCACGCCGTTGTGCAATTACCCATGATTATATGTCTCACTAAAAGATCCCTACGCCCTATTTCAAGTACCTGGGATAATTGTCGCTTTAACGGTAAGCGGATCTCCCGTTGGAGGGGGAGGTCGGATTGCTCGATTGATTTTTTCTTTCTTCTTTTATGGAAGCCGTGAAAAGTATATCAATCCGGGCTTATGGCGCGCGTAAATATACATGTGTATTCACTCTTGCTGTTATAAGAATCGAATTGTATCTCAGCGGCGCCTTATCACACCTTGCCAAAGTATAATCAAATTGTAATGATAATTTGTAAATATTATAATATTTCGAAATATACAAGGAACTAGAAGATAAAAAGACACTATGATACGAGAAAGAGAGAGAGAGAGAGTGAGAGTGTGAGTGAGTGAAACTAAATTGTGTGCTTATAGGTATATGTATAACGAGTGGTAAAAAATCTCAAATTCAAGTATTCGCTCCTATGTTAGTGGAAAAAATTCGTGGCATCTCTCGAAAAAGAAATACAAACGGCCTACAGTGCTCTTTCCTAATATAAATTCATCTTTTCACTTTTTCTCGCTTCTCACGACGAATACATTTTTCGGAGAGCCTTGGCAGCGTGAGATTTTCATCCACTGGATATAGAAATCGAATACATCGAATATACCTATATGTCAGGTATATAATTTGGAATCCGATTGTGTAGAATTAATCGAAAACGGAAACAAAAATAACGAAAGAAAAAGTGTAGAGCTTAGCCGGTTACACCTAATATTGTGTCCTTTACCTTTACCTAAACTTTAATGGTATTTCGGTGTACACGTATGTATCCCGGGTCCTGTCATCCGTGACGAGGAACCGACATGTGCGACATAGGTTTGTGCGAGGACGAAACCGAGGACGAGGACGGGGATGAGGACGACGACGACGAGCAAAGGGCGACGAACGACAAGGGACAGGGGACGAGCGACAAGGGAGCAACTGAGAGAATAATTAATGGGTGATTATAAACGATACGAGTTTACGGAATAAAGCTATATAACGTACGTGTTAAATCTGATGAATTTCATTACTCCGCAATATTTTCAGTTTCCAGCTGCAATGAAACGTGGATCATAGTGATCATGCCTATAGTCATCACGTAACTACCTGAAATTGTCCAGATATTATATTATCACTCGTTTTATCATCTGATAACACAAATGCATGGCCAAATATGAAATTCGCGACGTGAGAGGCCTTTTGAAATTCTCGATTTTTCGCCACGTTCCTTATGGCGGATAACTTCTGCATTCCTCGGGCGAACTTTTTCTCCGTACAAACAGCACCGCCAATTTTCAGAACTAATTTCAAATTTTGGAGAAAAAAAATATATCCAGTTCCAAAGATCCCAATTCTTCGTTAGCCGCTTACCACAAGTACTTCGAGATTGCGTGATCTAAATTTTAGGCTGATATAACATAGCCTGCCCCGTCCCTTGACCCAGGGGCTCCCTCATTCCCATAGGAGTAACCAGTGGCCGTGGAACCACCATTGTATGTACCAACCCCTAATCCTTCGGTGAACCAGAAATGAATACCAGACGGTTGGTTAGGTAAGGCAACGCGAGACTTCTCTGAGACGGAGCTGGTGAAGTCATCCGTCAGGATCAACCGAGGTATAAGGTAGGTACGTGTGTCATGTATATAAGCGAGGGGTGCGGGCATTTCGTTATGGAATGGAGGATTTTAATCGTCGACGTGCATTCTACGGGAAAGAAAAAAAACCTAAAGTACGAGCGGAAAATTATGTTCGAATTATATTCGATAAGCCCTCGTCACTCGAGAAAATGAAGTTATACTTCATCTGTGAGGATAAACGTGACGCAACGTAGTGAGTGAAATTGAAATACGTTATACTGTACGTAGGTAGTTCAAAATTCGTATAATTTTGTTGCCTCGGTGTTCGAAGCAAATTGTGTAATCGCAAAACGACGCAGGTGAGCGTAACAGCCGAGCTTCCAAGGTTCTAGAAACAGGAAACGGAGGGGGGAAATGTTTTCTCATAAACGTTCGTAATTTCGAATATCTATCTACCTATACTCAAAGTTCGTGAAATTTCTCTACAAGATTTATACTCCGCTCGTCTCCCGTGATAACTGCCGTCTCAATGATCTCACGACAACGATTCAATCAACGCGGCGCGGATACAAGTGAACGAAATTTCTAAATCCCTTTTTTTCCAACGACTTGCTCGCGAGCTTGCGATAATTCGCGTTTTTCACAATCTTTTTGCAAATATAGAATGAATTCTCTCATTTCCGTTTGAATTTCACTTCTCGTTAGACATGCGGCCGGAAGTTGAGGCGCGATTTGATGGGTGTGCGAGTTCCCATTGCCGTTAAGGTCTGAGTTGAAATTGTCTCAAAAGTTACCATAGTTGGTAGTCATCGTCGTTGCCGTTGTCGTTGTCGTTGTCGTTTTCGTAGTCGTGGTCGACTACTCCGGGAAGCTACTACTACGTACGGAAGTCGCCGAGTCTGCCGAGGTATTCTACTGTGCGACGTGTCCGCCTAACAGTTTCTCTCGCCTCCGGGGACTCCTCCGCGCATCCGACACCCAATAATTTCTGATATTAGGTTTCTGCGGCTGGCATATTATATCATGTCTAATAACGGCGGGGTCTACGGACTACCAACGGACCTACGTTCTCCTCCCATCCTTCGGTGGACTAGGTATAGTCCTCTTCAGGAACTCTCCACGACTATTAACCTCCCGAGTAGGTATAACGCGACACAACCCGCCGTCCTCTTATTCCTCTTGGCTTTTATACATCGACACGAGCGCACACGTATACATATACATGGGAGGGTATATGTGTGTATATGGAATACAGAGAGACAGACGGTATATTTCACTGTCGGGAGGTATGCATTTAAGAGTTTCTATACTACCTATACTATACGGTATATTAATTTTAACGTTCTTACAACATACTATAAAGCGGGATGAACGTCGACGATGCGAAGGAGGAGGATACTACACCGTTTATTCTTATTCTGCACCCAGTCGAATGGAACGGGCCGAAAATGCTGGGGCAATAATCCTGATAATAATAGTAATTGTAATAGTGATAGTAATAGTAATAGCGGTAGTAATCTTAGTAGTAATATGTAGTAGTAATGGGGATAATGTGCAGGCTCAACGCGGTGTGTTATGTATATTGGGATATCGGGGCCGAGAAGGGGAATATCGTGGCGTCGCGTCGGTTCCCCCTTTTTCAGGGAGAGGCGTTATGAGGATCCTTGGTAAAAATGTGGGCATAAATTCCCAACCTATCGAGAAGTCGAGATGAGACCTTTATCTACACAAATTTATCTGTATATTTATGTATTTTTCCTTCCTTTCCATATCGAGGCGATATATGAGGACTTATTGGGAGTATATTGGTAATAGGCATTGTAGTAGGGAATGAGACAGAATCACCGAACTCTCTTTGCCCGGTCTTTGAGCAACGGCGGGAGAATTTTAGCTACTTCTTTTCGAGCCTGATGGTAGGCGGTTGAATGTCGAAGGTCCTTCAGCCTGCAAGAAGGAGAAGGAAAGATGGAAAAAATAAAGAGCAAAGCAACGAACTCCGAAATGTCGGTTTGAGTAATATTCCTTATTGCCGTATAAAGTGATGTGGATTGAGGAGGGAACTTGGCGGTAGAATATCCCGTAGTCTCAAGAACGGGGATCATTGTTCCCCTGTAGTACTCTGGATTATAGAAGGCGGAAGAAAGAAAGAAAGCACTCGACGGCGAAAGGAGCCTTCAGAATGACTCCGGAGCCCAGGAGATGCTGCTACCCCTTCGACTGTGTTATGTAACTTGTTATAAAATACTTATACCAACTCATCACTCGACTGTTCGGCACTGCAGACACGGATCCCGATGCTGAATGGGAGTGGCATTGAATAATTGGAATAATAGGAGTGGCAGAATATTATAGAACGGATTGAACAAAAATGTTCATTCTTTTCTTAATTGAAAACGAACAAAAATATGAAGTGTGTAGACTGGAGACCGCGGATCGGTCTCCCCGGTCTTTTCTTTTCTCGCACTTTTCCAACCGATTGTACAATTCGAATGTGTGTGTATAGCATAGTACATATCGCGTTCAGAATAATACGCATCGTAAATTTGTATCTCAATTTTGTCCGAAGCGGAGAACTGAATCCGTAAGTAAACGACGTGACGCACGGGGCCATAAAACTGGTGAAATTGTGTAAGTGAAATTCATTCAGACGTAAGTAAAGTCTTCCCGTTGTTCTCCTATCCCTTCCGTTCTGTTTCCTCCCATTTTGGTCGGTTTTCATTCAAAGAAATTCACTTCCAATTTCACTTAAAGAAATCCGTTTTTCCTCCCCTCCTCCTCTCCCGGATCTTAGGAATTTCGGAAGGTTCAACGATTACAAAAAAAAAAAAGTGAAAAAAAAATCGCACGCACAATGGTCCGAGAAAAGGAATGAAAATTTACATTCTAAATGTTCCGCGGTGCTTACACTTTGACGTAAAGTAGCAAAACTTCTTTCAACCTATGCCTACGCATAAGGTATGCAGGTATGTGTACGACGCGGCTGCTTCAGCTACTTTGGAAACGAAGTAGGTACCAACGACCAGGCGGAAAACGACCGACCATCCCAACCCAGTCTTACCAGTTTTTCTGCTAACATTTTATCTCCACGAGTCTTTCAACTGGAAACCGCCTAGACTCCAAACTCGAGACTCGAGACTCCGGGCTCTAGAGTCTTCAGACTCTCTAGGCTCTGGAATCAAGCAGGTGTCTTGGATGTATCTTCGCCTCGTTGGTAGTGCTTAATATTCGTGAGATATCGGTTGAAGCAACATCTCTCTATCGTCGAGTACCACTAGCAGAGAGCAGGCAGTATAAGGAATAGAGAATCCTTTGAAAGAATTTTCTACAAGGAGTATGAGTACGTATCCGCGAGGTGAGGGTCTCTTTGCGGATGCGCTCAAATGATATTTCTAAAGTTGACGCTGACTGATCTACGTCTGTCAGTTGCACGTGGCTTTCAAATTTGCTTTTCCTTGCAGGGGAAGAACGAATGAGCAAGGAAAAAGGGAGGATGGAGGGTTGGCGAGCTAACCATAAAACAAACATGATTTTCGCAGCTCTTTTTCCATTTGCCACGTTTGTTTTACGCGGAATTTTCTGTAGATACTTACGTATTACTGTAGGTACTCGTTTCTCTAGTTTTCCTTATCTTCCTTTCCTTTTCACTATGTCATTCCACCACATGCCTCTGCTTTCTCCTCTCTACTTTACTTTTTCTTTCTCTCCTTCTTCAGTATACTCGCGGTAAAATAAACTTGGCACTGATGGATCTCCGTGAGCGAATACATATACCGTCCATATCGTGTTTCAAATTTTTATACATTTCATTCTCTCGTTGTTTTTTTTGCCCGTTTTTGTGTCTTTTTCCTGTCTCTCCAGTCCCTGCAGGCATATTTCCATACAACAAGGGTACTGCAGGTATATGTAGGTACTACCTACATACGACATTATTGATCGATGTAGGTATTTCATGTTCTGCATCACATGCCTATACTGCTCGGCGCTCTTCCGTCTTTTCGTTTCACCGTTTACTTCTTCTTCGGGGTTTCGTTGCTAAAAATATGCGTGTGTATGAATGCGGGTCTTTTTCTTCTTCGTCTCCTTGCCTCGCCAGAGCAAAGGGCGACAATGATAGATCACGGTTTGCACACGAGCTAAATTATATACAGCAAGTAATTTTCTTATTTTCTTTTTCCCGTGCACGAAAGGCACTTTTGGAAAGTGAGCCGATATTTGTCGAAATATGCTGAAATCCAAAATGCCAGTACGTCGTTCGACACATTTCGTAATCCATCGTGTGCCATTAAATTTATTATCTCACAATGAAAACCGAATACAAGAGAGTGAAGAGGCGTAACCGCAGACGAGAATGGAAGACGGCAGTGCCTCTCGTTAAAGCTTCTCTCTCCCCTTACCCGTGGATAGAGACGCATTCGCAATTTACACCTATACAAATACGTGATAGTCACTTGGCTACTACTTCACGTCGGATTTTCCGCACTAATGACGTCACGGCTCATGCTGTTTTGTTCAGTAGCACTTAAACCTCTTACACACTTGTGGTCTGGAGGTACGTACGTACGTACGTACGTACGCATGTAGTACATATGTACGCGGTACATACATGTGCCAGCTAGTTCAGTTTGAGGGGGTGGTGTTTTATCGCGTATATGAAATGAAAGCGCGGACTTTAGGGGACTTCGCGTGGCTTGAGTCGCGGAATTTCACTTCAGTTTCTTGAGTCTCTCAAGGTTATACGGCCGAGGATCTAGCATTTCTAGGCTTCATGGGGTATACATACTTGGATAAAGCTGATTTGGGTGAGAAAATGGAGTAAGAGAGAGTTTCGAGAGGTGATGTTGTCTCGGGACTCCGCTCTTTCGTCTGTGCTTAATTAAACCTCCGCCCTTCCAGGCTCGTTGGGGGTTGCTTAATTTCTCACGTCCAAGCCACCCTGGAATTGTAATTTTGAGAAAAGTCATGATTAATGACGTAACTCTACTGCTGGGGTTTCTACTTGCTAATCGTTATCGACAATCTGTTAAAAACGGTTAATTCATTTACAACTTTTTAGACCATCTCTTTTTCCGGCCTGTGTGTATATATAGGTGCCCGAAACTTAAAGGGTAGTCGTCAGATCCATAACTCCGTTGTTCTAACTCGATGAATGAAGAATCTTTATTACATTGAATTTCTGATGTCTATAGGGTTTGATAATTTGACAAAAAAATGTTGATCCGATTTTACGGAAATTGAGAATATTGTTATGTTAAAGAGAAAGTGAAATTTTCGCGAATCTGTCTGCGTTGTGCCGGCAGCAAGATATATACCTACCTCCGTTTAATAAATTCTCAAATTGGTGATTAACTCTTCGGAGTTTGGCTAACTTTCTCAGAAGTGAATTTCACCGTGAGGCAGAGTCGGAAGTTTCGAGTCCTGTGTGAGATCCTAAAGTATAAAGTATATCCTGTATATAACTACGTAACCTACCTACCTACCTACCTAATATAAATGCAATAAAGTCTTTCTGATCGGTTATTCAACCGGAATTTGGTTGAACAAGCCGGATAAAATAACTCCTGGTATAAACCGATGAGAGGTCTACTACAGAGAATAGGGAGGGAACCAGGCACCGCAAATATTCGATAAAAGTAAGTTCACTAGGTATATACCTTCTTAAATTTTTCTACTCTCCTTCCCTCTAGCCCCTAAAACATCACACAGGTTACCACAAAAGAAAAGTACAGCTTTGATCGGTTATTAACTCGATTTAAATACGCTCCGAAAAGCTTCCCCCGCTATTCCACTCGAATAAATTTTTCTTTTCCACGGTCCGGCTAGTATGGGTGGTTAATTTTATATTTTTCCTTATCGAGTACGGATAAAGAAATGTGTATCATTTTCACGGACTAAATCAAGCAAAACATCATTGAATTTGATTGGAGGCTGTGCGCAGAGGCGGATATTCTATAGTGAAACCGGCTTGTTTGCCCGTAGCTTCCAAATCAGTCAATGAATCGTTCCAAATTCACGACCGAATAAACCTTGGCGGTACTATATCCTTGGAATTCTATGGTTATATGTAACGCAAAGGGTATTCTTCCTTCCGTAAACGGTTCCGCTTTGGGCTCTGAGAGATTTCGATCGTTATATAGGAGCGGAAACCTCAAAGAGATATTATTGTAGTTCTGCAAAATTTCTCGAGCATCATTTCAACGTCAAGGTGAACGAAATGGCCTTCCATTTTCTCGAATAAAGCGTCCGAGGAAAATCTCATTACCATTTTTGCAGGTATTAGGTATACTCTGATACTTTTGGGTAAAAATTTCACAACGAAAGCTCAGATTCCGAGAAATCCAATCTTACATTTACCCTGGATACAATGGATTTGGGAAACTAGTGATAAGGAGGAGCTGGAACCCGGTTTTTGTTCCTGTTCGGAGCACCTGGCTATGAGCTGTGGGGTGAATACACGACTATGGCATTTGTGCATCGATCAGTCGCGTCGGAAAGCCATACGGCAAGGCAAATAAGACGCGAGGAAGATAAACAGGCGTGATAAAGTTAAATATCAGCAGGTTGAATGGTTGTCGGGTAAAGCGAAGAAGAGAAACAACCTCGAGCAAAGACGGGAGTATAAGATGCGATGCGTAGCTAAGTAAGTTGAAACAAGTCTGCACGGTTGAAAAGAGATCCGCCCATCAAACTTGCGTAATTACGTTCACCAGGTTCCTCTCCATCATCTTCTGCGATTTCTACCTGTCTCTCTTTCTCTCCAGCTATCATTTCACGAAAAACCACTCAGGATACCACAGTAGCACTCGGAGAACGTTGGATCTATATAACCGCGTACGTAGATCCGTCCAATACCTTTTCAACGAGTCGACAAACTTCAACAATATTTGTTCAGCAAATATCTCGGATTATTTGTAGATCCGATTATTGCATTTCAGTCAAATGGATTGAAGGGTTCAGGAAGGTGGGGGAAGATTGGTTTTAATATTTTCGAGCACTTTCACCTTCCCAAACTCAAGAAAAACACATTTATTTCAATCTCATTTCTCCGGAATTCCGCATATTCCGTAGTATTTTAAATCGCTAAATCCTAATCTCTGGCGAAAGGATCAAAATTCACACGGTATAGACCCGACGCGGTGGTCCAAAATTCAAAAGACTCGGCGAGCTCAACGGCCCTGAACAACAAATTTCATGCAAATCGGGCTACTTTTCACACTTTCTATCCGCCAATCGAGTCCACTACTGAAGATTTCGTCAATTTCGAAATTTTCGCCACGAATCTCGAACTATTATCGCAAAAAAACCTTGTGATATTGAGTACGAAAAAAATTGGGATTAATAAAGAACGTGTTTTGCTCTGAAGAGTCGCAGCTGAATTGACATATTGGACACTGTCCATGCAATTTCCCTGCAATCTCTTTGGTTTTTTTTCGGTATCATTCGCGACACTGACAATGAGCTTTTTCTGGTCAAGCGTAGTAGTACATGACCGGAATTTTCGGGCACTTTAATTTTCACTTTCAAGTACTGCATTCAAGTACCACGTGGAATTCCCGAATTTGTGAACGAGCTCTGTGCTACTGCTTCCATGCTACATTTTTTCTTCCTCGTTCCTTCTCTCCTCGTGTTTCCTCAGCTCATCTAAAATTCTGAAATATCGCCACACCACGGAATACATACCTACTCGTATAATACGCACGTGTGTATAATCCTTGAATACAAAGCCCAAATTCATGTTCACAGCATGTACACGAGGGTTGCAGGTTATGTACCTCACAAACGACCCTTTCCCGGTTGGTATAGTCGGTAACAAAACGTTTGAAAAGCCTCCTTCCTCCCTCTAATAATAGAGTAAATTGAAACGAGTGATTCCTGTGTTGGGGTTCGATTTCGTGAACACCTGAGGATTCGACGCCGCCCTCGCCCCCGCCCCCGCCCCCCCGCCCCCCGTCTCTAGTCTTTTCACGCTGATCGGGCCATTCCACGCGCCCAGGTGATCCGCTCGGAGTTTCTATCACCGTTCCCAATTTCTCTTGGCCCATTTTATGTTAACATTGGCCATGAATTATCTCACCTGTTGTAGACATGATGGCCATCGCGTCGCCCGATTCAAAATAGTGTACGTCGGCGAAATTGAGTTAACAAACGAGTTGAACTATACGGAACGAGTTTGGCGAGGGGATGAAATACTCAAAATTCGAATAATCGCTCTTGCAGGTATCCACCTTCCACCAGGATGCGAGGGTGGAGGTCAGGGAAATGACATCGAGCAACCGAAAACGTTAGCTTTTCTTTCCGCACGGGGGTCTCGCTCCCCCTCCCTTACGCTCTACATTTGATTTCTTTTTAATTAAATCGGAGACGAGAATCTTCTGTTATCCCAACTGACCGAGCATGTCCTTTTTTCGTTCCGCACCCCTTCTGGAATAGACGCAAAGATTTAAAAATTCACGGAGTAATTCATCAGTGCGCGGTGCGTTGCGAGTGTGGCTCGTTCCCGCAGCCGCACCCATCAGTCTGACCGCAATTCCTGATAGCTAGGACAAAAAATGTTCGATTAACTTAAACCAGTGTTTTTTCAGGCCAAGAGTTGCCGCGATCGGATCACCCCGTGTTACTAGAACGCTCGCTATTGGCTTATCCCAAGCTCATGCGGAGACACATTCGAAGCTACTCAACTCAGGACAAGGTTAAACTATCCGGTAAAGGTCGGGAGTCATTCGGTTACCGAGGTCTGGAAAGCCAGAGGCAGAGTTAACGCTCGTCGTTTTAACTCCGGAAGGCGTTCGATCGGAAAACGTTACTTTGATCTGTTTTATATCGTTTGGGTTCCTGCATATTCCAGCGGATTACCGAAAAGTGGAAGAACCTCAAGACTCGACTTTGATCGGGGCAGAGGTTGAGGTAGAGGTAGGAGGATCTTCAATCGATTATTTCGATCCGCAGTTTCGTGTACCTATATCTGCCATCGAGATCTTTGAAAGAGGGGAAATTTCGGACTGACTATTAGGGTAGGTGGAAACAATAAACTCGGAGTTTTTCAACGCACTTTAAATTAATAACGACTCTCTTCGGAGCCCCGATCCTCGTAAGCCGTAATGAAAATGCTCAATTTTTGTTACCATCATTATTATTATTGTGGTTATTATTGCACAAGTATAATAAATTGGCAAAGTGTACGTATTCTCCGTGATTAATATTAGTTTCGATAAATCAAGTCCGGAAAGTGATTCGCTTTTCATCAGCCATAACCATCCGCGTCAGCCTATCCCGCGTGAAGCTCAATTATCATACATAGATATATATATATGTATACATATACCTATATATAACACGAGCTTTTACGTTTTCCAAAATTTCCACCAGTCCAATTACCACGATTTGTATATCTGTCAGATACAACCTCTCACGATAAATTTTCTGCTCATTACAGGGAATGAGAAATATTCCTCGCTCGAGATTCAATGAATAATAACCACCTGTAAATTCATATTTGGGCTGAAAAAGTCCACAGAGCTTTTCACATTTCCGCAGGTATTATCCAGAATGAAGATAATTATCGTATACGTATTCAGTACAGAGTTTTTCCTTGTGAAAATCTCCAGTTTTACTACTCAGCCTGATTTTTCATATATATCCAATATTTATGGCTAATAAATTGGATTACGAGAGCCTCGAGAATCTTGAAGAGTTTGTTGACGGAATAGGGTCGTGATATAGCATATGTCAGTAGCTGAATTTAACGCCACGATCACGTTCCGGGCTATTTATCTGGCCAATGTCTCGAGTATTGGCAGCTGGATAAAATCAGCCCGACGTGGACTTCGCGTCGCTTTTGTCCTTACAGGAAACTGGGAATCGATTTGGTCGTTGGTCCGTTCAGTTTCTCCGTGTAATTATCACTCGCGTGATCTATAAACTTTCAATTAATCCAGCCAAAGTTGGCCGGGGTCTGTACGAGCGCGGGGGCTAGTGTAGCTCTCTATATAAATAAAAGACCTCCGAATCACCAGCCTCCGGCCACGGCACCGTCAAAACACGTACGAAAGAATTTCGCCGACTTAACTTTCGCCGAATAACTTTAGCTCAACGTAACTTTTATTACTTTCGATTCCAGAATGATCTCCGATGAAATATGTATCTAATTTCCTTCGAGTAATTACTTACTCTTGTTTCATCTTTGCCGGATTCATTTTTATCTTCTGATCCTTCTGAAGTCCAAAAATTCGATCTTCAGATACTCCGACTTCAGAATCCACAAATAACCGAAAATATATTCACAAAATGTTAGCAATACGTTGCTTTTTATTCCGCGATAGGTGAAAACGCAATGTAAAATAGATGTACCAATGTACGGGGATGTATGGCTCTGTCCGGATATCACCTAGAAATACAAATATGGCACCTATGTGCAACGGGCTTTCGCGCTCGTGCAGTGCATCGCAAACATTGTTTCCCAGAGCATATGACTTCCGACTTTTAATAGTCTAGCTGCTAGACTCCAGCTCGTACCTTCGCACCTCTGGGATACCTGGGAATAAACGGACGTATAGAAAGTTGCGGGGCAAAATTAACAGGCGCGGGGGAGATCGTGGTACTGGTAAATAATTTTTTCCGCTCAGTTATTCAATTCTCTTCGTTTCCAGCATTATACATGTACAGAAAGTGTGCTCGCGTAAAAGTGAGAAGGGGAAAGGTATTCGTTTCGAGACTAAATAGACGAGTAGATAGTGAAGTTTATATTATGATAATTGCTCATTCCGCAGACAAAAGTATACGCGGTAGTAAATTTAGTTTTTTTCGAAATTCGAAAATCTGTACATAACACAAGTTTTGCGTGTATAAATGTGTATGCGGAGTGGGGCGTTTGAATTCTTTCAAAATAACTGGATGTCTCGGAAACCAACAGCCGTACGAATTAATATGTCGAACAGAATTTTCAGGCTTCCGAGGGAGACATCCATCGGTAATATCAAGTTTCTAACAGAATTTGATGTATTTTGAAAATCGATATGAAATCCATTAAGAACAAATTTCTTTTCGGAAGAATCGACTCTTTCAACGGATAAAAATTGCAGCTGGCGTCGGGTCGCAGGGAATCCAATGGTCTGTATGTTTTTGCTATCCTAATGATTTTCAACCGAGTTAGGGCACAGGAAAGTTCGTAAGATCGAGCCAAGTCTTGTCTCAAATTACGAAAACCATGGACGCCTTTTTGGTTAGACGAGTCGCGATCTTTTACTCGCGAGCGACTCTTTCAATTTCGCTTTAAACCACTCCAATGGCTGTATCAAGAACGAGATATCCGTCATCCTCGGTCGCCCAGCGAAATGTGAAGAGGTTTGAATGAAAAATTTTCCGAGCAAATTGAACAACGACTCGAAAGTAAAAGATTGAACCCGACTATGAGAAAAATTGGCACTAAAAATGTCCACTTTGTAACACTTCAAGTGCCCCAGCCTGTATACAGGTATATATTATAATATGTATATCCTCTGATCGAATGTTCCAAGGATTTTATCTTAGTGAGCGATTGAGGATTTTTATACGGAGTGGCATACAGCAATTTGACCCTCGAGGGTAATCGGCGGACCGCTAAAAGACAGGAAATGCCTGGAACTTTGCGTAGCCACGATCACGACGTGTCATGCCGCTAGGCTATCAATTCGATCTCGGGGTTTGGGAATCGCTTACCTCTATTTCCGTTCATTCCGTTCTACACGGTGCATGTATCTGTATGTAGCCCAACATAGGTATAGTATCAATGCATACTATACGCTGCCAGTTTATATAATATGTCCGCTATACTGCAGAAATTGCCTCATAGCCAACGAACGAGTGAAGGAAGAGGGGGAACCGAGAGAAGGAAGGAGGAAAAATAGTCACCGGAGGAAAAAAGAGTCACCAACGGAAAAGGAGGGAAAACCGAGAGAGAGAGAGAGAAAAAGGGAGAGTATAATGGGTGTCGGTGTCCAACTCTACGATAAGGGGAGCCCAGTTTTTGCACACTCACGGAGATTTTTTGAGCCGTGGATTTACAGCCTTCCCTAGTTTCTGTTTAATCAGTGTTTCTTTCTCCTCTCGGGCCCCCGGAATTTCCTTTCCTTTTTTTATGCTAATTATACAACGCAGAGTATGAAAAATCCGCGGAGAGAATATAGAATGATGAAAAAAAGTTCGTTGGATCGGTTTGCAAATGTCGAGATTGAATTACAGCATGATAACGCTGTTTAAGCCGAGCGAGGTTGAATAAAGTAACATTGACTTCTGTGTTTCAAAAAGCGTGAGTGAAACCCGCCTGCTGTGAGCGTAGAACCAGCTGGATATAGGTATCATCGTGCTATGCAAAATAGATGTAGGCATACAGTAACAAAATTTCAATGCCTTCCAACTTTCCGGAGTAATTATCGGGGCGTTAAACCCTTTAGTCTAGCCGTTTCACGCGAGGTGCACGCTGCACGTACATACATACGTGTGTAGATCATGCATTTGTAGTCGATCTCACGTGTTTTCGTATGTAACCAGCTCCTGTCCGCTACTGTATAGATAGGCAGAGCTGTATAGATACCGCCGCCTCATACCTGCATCGGTTTTCGAATGTATTTCAAATAACTAGCGAAACTTTTTGAATTCAGAAAAAGCAGCATGGATGAGCTTCGCAGGAGTCTGTCTAACCATCGGACAACGAAATTCTACATGCAATGATTTTTATTCAATTAATTCCATTCGTTGTCAAATTTACCACTCTATGTATGTACTGCTGCTACGCGTGTGTATGCACTATTATTTATCCAGCTATTTCCTCTGCGCGCGGTTCTCGTTGGGGAATAATTTCGTTGAATAGGAAACTCAAGAGACTATTTAAACTATGGGTAAACATTTAATGCCTCTAGGTGGGGTACAGTATGTGTAACATGCAAAGTTTGGATTACCGGATTTTCATTGTTTTTCCATTCTCATTAATCGATCACTCGAAGAAATATATTCAACAGAGGAAATCATCCGCTTGTTTTCATTTATATTTACTCAAGCTATTGAGTATCCTTCACTATACTGTTGTTTATACTTTCCACCGTTGTAGGAGCTTCGTGAACGCCTTTTTTGAATAATCGATTGTTTACAGATAGGTATCGTCGGGTACATACCTACCTACTTTGTACTCTTCGTACAGATTTACGAGCTTTATTTTTCATTCTTTCGTTGTTTGTCAGACGGATCATTTCACGCCCTCTGCGAAGAATGAGTAATTGATGTTAATTGTTCACTCGATTCAGTATACAGGTACAGCTCTCTCGCGGGTATTTCATTCGCGTGACGAATGTCGAGACGGAGATACAAAGGAAAAGCAAAAAAGAAAAGAAAGAACCAAAAAAATAAATAAATAAAATTAAAAAAACGCGAGCAATAAAAGCACGCGTAATATACAGAATCCTCTGTTTTTTAAATTCTTCAAATTCTCTATGGGGTTGTACTCGGAATTACTCTGCGGTTATACGCGGACAAACCCGAGTTAAAAGTGAGAGGAAAAAAGACACGAAGAGTGAGTGAAACAAATTTACAAATTAAATCGCCGTACCAGTCGCCTACACCATTCTCAAAATCTCCACTTCTACTTTCATAATACGCGTAGATTTATTCTAACTGTAGACTATACTTATTCATTAGTATTGTATTCCATGAATTAATTGAATAATGAGATCGGAAATTGTGATCAAAATCGTCCGGTGGTATGATAATTGAAATTTGAAAACTAAATTGAAGTTGCTTAACCGAGAATTGATTCAGAAATTCATACTATCGTAGTAGTACCACCACCGCTCCGGAACGCGACCTTCGATTGTTTTTCGGGGCAACGAGAGGGTAGCATGGCAGTGCTCGTTTACTTCTAAAATGGCCAAAAGGCGCGCGGCGTTGGCTTGATAATATCTCGTTTCCATGCGAGCTCGATTCAACTGAGTTTGCGTAGGTCTGCAGCGCTGTCGTCTGTCAATCTCAGCCAAGATTCAATTATCTCCATTTCTTGATTTCGATCGATTGAATCTGGGCTTCAGCTTGGGCTTGGGCTCGGGCTTGGGCTTATTCTAGGGCTACGAGACCTCGTCGCATTTAAAGTTTCCTCATTTTAGAAACTGCTTTAGTGTAGCTAAACATAGAAGCAGTAGATTGAGATAGACAGAGACAGAGAGAGAGGGCGAAAGACAGAGAAAGAACGAGAGCTTCATGCGAAAAGTGAAAAAGCTGATTATTTCCAAAACCAGGATTCATCAACTATTGTATTCCATTTAGATTTTTCATCAAGTGAAGCTTGTATCAAAATTTATAATCTACTTATGGTCATCGTATTGCAAGATGAGGATTAGAAAGAAATCTATGCTTTCGTGCATGTATAAATATAATATGTATACATAGTATATAGTACATACACGAAAGTATATACAGATCTACACAGCGTAGATTAATTCCCTTCCCTGATCTCGTGTTCAAGTGCTGACGCAGGGGGTAGAGGTAGATATGTATGTATGTATGTATGTACATAAATAGGTACATACATGAGTAATTATTCAACCAAACAGTCATATAAATTTTAGCCGCTGTGTAAAATTCATTCTCACACCCTTACAGTATTTATCCGACCGTTTGTTAACATTCTCTCTACCTCCTTCTTTTTTTCATGCCCTCGCCAATCCGTTCGTGTATTTTTTCTGTCACCCCTTCCTCTTTTGTTTCTCGAATATTCAATTTCTTCCATAAATATTTGATGTTAATTAAAACTGGACGTAGCCCACCGCCCCGCTGTTCTTTCTATCTGTACATACATTCAACAATCTGTGCATGTCGTCGAGTAAACGGCTGCAAATTACGACTTACGAGGAAGTCAAGGAAGTCACGTTATAGAAAAATTTCAAGCGCCGATTGAATCACTCCGGTAATTTCCTCAGTGAAAGGCTTTTTTAATACTAACGAAGCAAATCTCCTTCGATCTCTGATGCTTGTTATAGTTTCGATAGAGCTGCAAAGAGAGAGAGAGAGAGAGGGAAACTTCTTGAAACAGTGACGATCGTCGGAGAACTATATAAATACGAGTACTCCGGACAGAGGGAAACTTTAAACTTGTTTCCAGATCCCTTCGATCTCTCTTTCCCTTTCTTTATCTCTATCGTCATCTCTATCTCGGTTTTCAGTTAGCGTCATTTCCCCTGGCTTCGGAAACGGCAGGGTAGACTGTTACTACAAGCCAAAGTTTAACGCTCCGTTAAGTTCCTACTCAAAGAGACAAACAGATCGCAGCGTTTCATTGCAGGTAGGTACAATTAAGCGCATTGACTTGTACAATTGGATGCATAAGTATCGTGTATTTTCATTCCTTTGGAACTCCGCTTTCTCTTGTTCGGGTATGAAGTAGACATACTTCCTAGGTATTTTTTAGTCCTGGAAAATTACTCGTTTCCCTTCTTTTCCCTCTCTCACTCTGTTTCTTCCACTTTTCCCTCTCTCTTATTGTCTTTGCCTTCACCTCACGTAATTAAGTTCAGGTATATTCTATGACAGTATATCTAACTACATATAAATGCACACCACGTACTCTGTACCGGTTCATTAAACCCTCGTGAAATTTTTTTGTCGTCACCTATACAGGGTTACCGAGTTGAAAATGAATTTCGTTATACCATCGAGCAACTAGTCGCCACGAAGTCCGTGAAAATCATTACTTTTCTATTTACTTCTGAAGATCTAGCCACCTCATAAGATGAAGAAAAGTGGGGAATAGGTGGCAAAATTTCAGGTGATTTAAAACCCTCGATAATATTTACAGTACATAGAACTTATTCGTTGGGATTGAGGGGAAAGAGAGAGTGAGAGTTAGCCACCCTCGTAAGATATTTATGGATGTTCGTGACGGAAGGAAGGAAAAATACCTGTAGTAGATATCATACATCTAGACTTTAGGGAACGAAATAACAGCATCATCTCGTACTCATTTTTAGTTACGAGTCTCGCATCTATAGTGAGCGGGGCTACTACCTTCGTCAGATATCTTCGCATGTTTACAGTGCGTTCGTCAGAAGAATATAAAAACGAAAAAGAGGATGGGGGATGGAAATAAAAAGAAACGAAAGGTAACAAACGAGGAAAAAAGAGGGAAAAAATCCACGAAAAGATAAAAAAAGCTTGGAACAAAGGAAGTAGGTAGCCCCCGCCCCCGCCCCTCCAAGTGTACAACAGTAACACCCAAATTTAGTAACGGCCCTGGCACACGTGAATATATTATTATCAAACGCGTGAAAATGCGCGCGTGTTTGTTATACACACATTTGCGGGGCAAGAAGGGGATGAAATATCTCAGGGTTGTAGAGTCGAAACGATTCTGCGATTAGTCTTCGGGTCGGAACTGATTCCATATACAGGCGCAGTGTAAGCGCGCTTGGCACTCGGAATCCGCCGCATTATTATACGCGGTAAGTGAGTATATGAATGGCGGAACGGTGAAATGGTGAAATGGGAAATAGCCATTATATAATATATGAGCACATACGTCCATGACGCACTAAGCTTCATACTGGACTTTCTCGAGCGTATAACTGCGGTGTACCGACTACATAATATTGTATAATCCTGAGAGTACATACACCAGCACATGCAGAAATGGCTTTAGCATATCCGCTAACTTCTGTTCATTTAGCTAACGCATCCGAACTAACATTCATTGCGATTAACGAGACGATTCTAATCCGATCCGCATTTTTGCAACATAATTATTACGTTTATGGATACTACAGTAGGTAGTATTATAGGCGGATTTATCGCTAGGTTGAGTAGGCTAGAGCCTAGGGCGCCAATATCGGGCAAGGGGGGGGCTGAATTTGAGATCCAACTTTTTTTTCCGGCAAATTCCATCCGCACCAAAATTAAACGACGGAAACAAAATTTCGAAAAAAGGGTGGTAGATTTTCTAAAGTCTAGAGCGGCCGATCTCATGGATCCGCCGCAGAATTACTACTCGTATATGCTCTCAATTGCTGACGCGGGACGTTATACGTTATATTTATTATTCGTCAAATGATTCACCAAACGCTCTGAAATGCCAAATGATTCCATGTTTCGTTGATCTATCGATTATGGGTATGGAGCTCAGTGATGAAATTGCTCCGTCATTTTTTGACCTTATGTACTAAAATTTTCATCGCATGTATACTATATATTTTGTCGAAAGTGGAACTCGGGGCGAGATCGTATCCCGTAGATGAGATACGGAAACGGAAAAATCATGAAATTAGCTGAATCTGATACATTTTTGACTTTCGGATGAGAGCACGAGAAATTTGGAAGACGAGGTGCACGATGAAAATTTGTTTCGAATACCTTCAAAGAAACCGAATGTTTTCTGTTGGGACGCATACCTAAAAATATAGAAATTTACAAAGAAACCTGGACGCTTATGATCTACCTGTACTAATTGTAAGCATGCATGGCATATATTTGAGGGCTACACGGAATACGGTATCCATACTGGCATAAGGTGGCGGTGAAGCGGTGCTGACACCGCGCGAGTTACAAATAGACAAGCGGAAACAACGTGACACAACACGAACAACCGACCGACCAACCGACCTAGAGACGAGTTCCTACTACTACTACTACTACTACTGTATTATCAAAGCAAGCGGAGATGCGGGGGTTGGGAGATGTGGAGAGTCTAGAATACAGTATACATGTATATCCCTTTGGGCACTCGTTCTACGCTATTACGTTACACAGGACATTCCCCGAGGTATACGAACAGACCGATATATTCCTTTCGTGGAAATGCAAGGCATGGGTTATTCTCTTTTTTCCTCTCTTTCACCGTTTTTTTATTCCATTTTTTTTACGTCTTTGGACCGGGGAGAAAAAGGCTCGTTGAGGGTGCAGACGAGAGCCGGTGGGTTTAAAGTAAAGTAAAAAGGCCGAGGAGGATCATCGCCGGATTTATTGCTAGATGAATCGAGGCTAGGATTCTGTAAATTTATGGGAATATATATGTATATGCGTGTACAATTTAGGTATGTATATATTTACCAAAAAAGAGAAAAACCGGTGTTTGTTAGTTTTCGTTCGCTTTCGTGAATATATTTGTTGTTTCTGGTTCTTCTAAATTCAAATTTCTTCGTGTTTGTATTTCGGTTTCTGTTTTTGTTCCTCTTTCTGGTTTTATTCTTCTTTTCTCGTTACGCGCGCGTTGCATACGTGCCTATACTTGTAGCCGTTTCACGCGCGATGTATACTTATATTTATACAAGACTAATTAAATGTTAGCACATTCTCTTCCTTTTTCCTTATTCACATATAATTACTTGTATGTGCAAAAGTCTTGGGCAGGATGAAAATTCGCAACAGTTTTATAAGAGGGCAATAAGAGGAATAGAATGAATAGCTCGGAGGACGAGTAGTAGGTACGACGTCACCTAATGAGCCAACCGGGTGCGCGTTATGCTCGCTAACGATGATTATAAAAACGACAACGAGTGTTGCTGCTGCTGCTAAGTCTACGGTCTGGAAATTGCTACCGTCACTTTGTCCCATTAAGTAATTAAAACTCCGAACACGTGAGTTCTGTAGAGATATCTGTATTATATCTAATATTCGTGTACATATGTGCATGATATACATACATACATACATACGCGCATACATGTATTGCGAGGTATTCGTTATTCAGGTAGAAACAGAAAGTGGGTTCCGGATTTGCTTTACAAAGGATCTCCTATTTTCTGTGGGAGCGGGTAGGTCCGTTGGTCCGTTGGCCTTTCAACCTTATTTCCTTTCTGCAAACAAACAATTCCATTGAAACCCCGATCTCTCTTTCTCTCACTCTATCACTCTTTCTCTCATGATATGTCTGGCTTTCGCCCCGGACTCTCTTTTCTACATCGAATATTTGTCTTTAGCAATTAAATCAAGATATATAATTGAAACCCGAAGTGGGTGTTAAATATTTGCTCATGAAATGCCGCAGTGAGTTTCCTGAATATAACTTGGCTACAATTTTTCAATCTGCATCAAGATAGAATATACACATTTTCGATGACGATCAAATACACCGTAAGAAAATACGGGTTCGTTTTTGTAAGCTTCTGCCCCGGACGTATAACTCCTTCAGATCATCATTATGCCCTGAAGCCAGGGACTTCGGGTAGATATACATACGTAGGTACTGAAATTACATCTGCAACGATAATGTATGGTATCTTATTCAAATTAATACTAATGATCCCACCGCAGCTAATCAAGGATAATAACATACAAGCAGCCCCCGCTTGCATCACCCCTACAAATTGAGTTACACTACCTAATTAGACGCCTCCACAATTTATGTGTACTTATATGAGACTGTCAATTCCTCGACTAGGTATCCCAAGCCGTTTAACATGTGATTATAATTTTGATCGCGGATGTTACACCTACCACCCATCCTAAACTACTTCGCATATCGATCGCATACTTCGAATAGCCAAAATTCTTCATCAACAATTTCGCACCCGGCTTGCGACCGAAGAGCGTTAAATTCTTTCAGAAATCAATACACAATGATGTCCTCGTTAATGCGTCGACGAGTTCACGGAATTTTTCAACTTTTTTCAACATTACAATGAAAATACCGGTACTCCATTTCCGGTTTCACGCCGCCAGCTGTAGCAGGTACTCCACGTTATTTCCTAAACTCAAACACCGCGAATCATTTGTCCGACCATTCAACGCCATATCCCCTTAAAACATGACGTAGCTGGTAACAGCGGCAGGTCAGCCAGCCAAACCGGAGTAGTAACAGTAGTACAACATGATGCATGATCGGACAAGTCTGACCACGCGGGCTACTGGTAGTAGCGGTAGCAGCAGCAGCAGTAGTAGAAACACCGTTAGCCCGACAGAGCCAGGCACATCACTAACCGGGCGGGCCAGCTGCATATATTATTATTACTATCTTTACTACTGGGCCGGGTCCATCCTCGTGCCAACTAACAGATGCTGATTCATTTGCCACCTGCTCCAACGTCATGGGCGTTGAATCATAATACGTATCAACGCGAGCGTCTACGATTACAGTAAACAATGATGTATGTATATACGTATATATATTTTGTCGGGCACTGGAATCACATGGAATTGATAACTCTGCAGGCTAATTAATAATTAACAACCTAGCTCCGTTATAGGCATCTGGAGAGAAATTATTCGAGAGTTTGAGGTGAAGCTGTAAAATCGCAAATAAAGGCATCTGGTCTTTTGTGTGAGTGTACAATAGGTGTTTGCTATTATTTCTGAGCTGACTATTAATTACCGAGCTGTGTAGGCGTAATACGGAGCAAGTTTTCTCGTTTCATTGCTGTCTGGAAAATATTTGTTTCTTTGCTATTTTTCCGTGCATTCTCGAGATGGATTATCAGGCTGGAAAAGCCTGAACTAAGTTCTTGGCTGCTTATTGGGATGGATAGGTATAGGTATATGCAGCGTACGTATTCTCCGTCCTATATTCTTTTGAAGTTTTCTTGTGTTATAGTCAGCCAGAAAGTAGGTATTCTTTTTAGATTCGTTCGTAGTGCGGATATTTATTTGGAAGTCGTTTGAGAGAAGGATATAGACAAAAAAGTTTCTTCTCAAGACAGGTCTCCCATCCTTTCTTGCTCGAGTCAATCGTCTTGTAGCGAAATACAAGCTTGCCTTTCCTTGGAGTTGAGGTGAACAAGATTGTGAAAGTAATATTAAAAAGTGATTTGAGGACGTGGGGGCTGAAGGCGGCACGAGAAAGCAGGAACAAGGAAGGAAGAGAAAAGAGAACTGAAATAAAATGAAAATAAAAAAGTAAAAGTAATTCCATCTGTCTCCAGAATGGTATATACCTAGCGGATCCATCGAGCGTTACATGAGCTTCGGAACTCGTTGGACATGAACAAACGCACCGTTTTCTTTCCAAAGTTATGATCGAGCCGAAAGGACGAAAGGATAACCGTGACAACGGAGTCCGGTCCTCTTAACTCTCACTGTCCCAAAGGTGCTAGATCAACTCGCGTTCCCTCTGCTTCCCTATCGCCATCTTTGTCACAAAGTTTGAAATGTTGGTCCGGCCCGGGGGAATCCCATCCGTCGGACAGGACCTTACTGGATGTAGAAGCGGAGTATACGACTAGCTATTTTGCCAACCCTTGATTTAAACGTGGCCCAGTTCGGGACCGGGACCAGTATTTGGGTCTGGGTCCACGTCCGAAATCCTGACTTTGAAACGGGCGGGTAATTCCCCGATGATTTAAAGCCCGAGGTATTCCATGGCTCGTGTGCTTTAATGCAAAATACTTTATACCCTGAACCGGGGCTGTCTTTCCTTGCAGGACAGACGACAAGCCATGTTGGTATGCTACTATTTTGGAGCCTCGGGGACTAAAAGCTTTGACAACAAGTTCCGTGAGCCTTATTCTCACAATTTCACTTCTGCACAATTCTCTGGAATATTACAAGCTCGGCCGTTTTTATCGAATCTCCAGGATACTTTTACCTCTTGTTGCCAGAGTTGAGTTGCTCGGCGGCTGCTAGCTGGATTCATGCTGGGTGTGTATGTTACGTGCAGTCACTGCAATCCTACGTATAGGTATGCACTCGTCGGTAGGTACGTTTCCCAATACACTGCATACCTCTACCCGTACTTTGGCGAGGGGACAGGGCCATGCTACCTAGTTCGGTAATAGTACTGGTAACCGAAATGGAATTGGGTTACATTTCCCGCTTTCCACACGTACCTATACAACGCGTGTGCATTCGCATTCACCTGTCTGTGTATGTACTCACTTATATACATATAATACCCACCTACCGTCTTCAGCCGACTGGCACATGTCCATTGCATTATATCCGCCTATGCAAGCTCGCGAATGCTACGTGTCTATTCGCTGGGTACGTGCAGGATGAAGACTTGGTGATACAGCATACGTACCTTGCCAGAGTTGGCACATACGTCAAGGAAGTCGAGAGATTTTTAAACGGACCTCGGAAAACTGAGAAACGGAAAATTGAGAAGAATTTGAGATTCATCAGGACTTACACTGGACTTCTTTTATCTTTTATGACATTTTATTTTTCTGTTCAATCATCCACATTGCTACACAAAATTAGGGATATTATTCTTGCACATCAGATATTAAAGTATGACGGACTAACGATAAGCACTCGACTTGAGGTAATCAGTAATTATTTGAATGTGGAGTGAAATGTCTGGGAGAATTTCATGTCTCGCCGGTTTTGAAACTCCGTTGAATAAACCGAGGATGCCGGTGGCGCGGGCGGTGGCAGTGGCGGTAGAATTTCATGAAAACTTGTACATATTTAGAAGAAATTTCCATACACGGAATAGCAATTTTCTCTCCAGTTGAGGGCAGGACAGGGGGCGAGGATTCGTTCGTGTCTTGGCCAGTTATTTTTCCCCATGAAATAGGTTTAATAAAGATAAAATAAGGAGGGAAAGAAAAAGAACTACCGACTGCCTTGGAATTATGCCTCATATTTTTTTTCCTCTTCGTTCCTCCCTCTACTCCTACTGAAGAAGAAGCTGGGAATTCCATTTCCCATCTGCGAGCCCAGCGATTTTTTTACTTCTTCTTTTCCTTCCATTCCAATTTTTTTTAAAGATCATTCGCCTTATTTTCTCACTCTTTTTTATTTGTCTCTTCAAATTCGATCGAATTCACTGTTTATTGTTTCATTCATTTATTCGTCTTTGGCGTAAGCTCTTATAGGTCAGTGAAAGTTTCGAAAATGGTAAAGTTTACAGCCACGCATCAGGTACTCAGCTTCAGTAGTTCTCCAACGTTACCTACTTCCTCGGTCCTCTTATAGGTACATACATACACACTTACGTACCATATACTCCTGTATCCTTGAAAAGTTTTAATTCACGTTGGGCTCAACTGAACGTACTATATATATATATATATACATACGCGTGCCTGCATGTCACTATATTTGAGTAGGCATACATAAGTACATGCATACATAGATACATACACTACGCCTAGTACGATGAATAAAAATACTTAGATAGCTCCAGGTTAGTGTGCGGATATTTACTGGCCCTGAGAACTTCAGTGCAGTTGCAGTGTACGTTTATACATGCATGCATACCTACTCGGCGCAATTTTAGTTCCGAGCGAAAGCTCTAGTCTTGACTGTGAGCTTTTTGTTTCAATGATGTACTTATGTTCCTTTTTATTTATTCATTTTCTTTTTTCTTCGTTACTTCTTCAAACCACTTTGAAAGCACACGGGGGTAGAGGAAGTCAGGGAGTTCTTTTAATTGCAAACTATAATTTACGAGAATGCAGTTGAATTTTATTAACCAGTCAACTACGAAATTAGAAGAAACTATTATCGAGCCTTTAGTTCTTCAGATCATCCAACGGCAATTATTATTTAATTACCTACGGTCCACGACAAACTCGACATTTCGTAATCCAGCATTCCCGTTTTTTTATTATGTACTATTTCATACCGACATTTTGGTAACACATCGATTATTCACCCACACCACACCGTGTCTGCAAATAAGTAACTTTGCTAGTAATTGGCACTAAACCTATACCTGGGACTTGAGTATTTCGGTATTTAGTAATTAATTACAACGAAAATTGCCAAGTGAAATGAACGTGTAACGGATAGATGTACGTAAATGATCAGCATGACAAATAGTTCGGGAATACCTAAGTACACTATAGGTACGTGTACCCAAAATCAACGTGAAAAGGGATGGAAAATTGAAGAAAAGTGGACATCTATAAAAGTTCTGTGTATTCACAGGAATATGCAGTATTCAATTGCTTCGACCAATTTCTCAGAGCGGACAATATTGCTGAAAAAAAATCATCCCTCTGAAGACACACGATCGAAAAATGAATGAAATAATGAAATTTTGTCAGAAATACGACAAAAATTGGCAAGTTCTTCCCGCCTTTTCTTTCATATTCATTTCTCGCCCTCTCAGGTGGCAAGCGAATACTGAAAATTAAAAATAGCTTTATCCGAGCTGTAATCATTTTTAATTCAAGGATTCCGAGGGCTGAACGTCCACGATGTCTCTCCGTGCTGTACTTTACGATCAGCTGTTAGCTTGGAGGGTAAAATAACGTAATTCTTGAAAAATTTTCTCCCTTCTGACGAGATCCTTTCGAACATCCGTTCTACCTGAACTGCACCCTTTTAACACATTTTTCTAACCGGAAGCCTTGCTCACCGCGAGACGAACGATTACGGACACTTACAAGTTTCAAAAGCTTCAGGACTGTAGGTTCGGTCTAATTGCGAGTGTAATCTTGGCCGAAAGATGCTACATAAAATTCTCGTCCCTCTCCTGAGGCAGATTTATAATTTGAAAATTTTTCGACATTTTTATCAAAACGTACTTTCCGACGTGAAGAGACTAAAGAAATAGGACAGACTTGACGAAATTTGAGCTCAATGCCCGGAACTTAATTTTATTGGTTCGATTTTCCTTCTTTTTTTATCGAAATGAAAACCAGCTCGCATACAATTTTTTCTCCGTAACCACGGTGCAGATGATGATTATGTTTCCAGTCAGAAGTACTGCTCGGATAGCCGGGCATCGAAGCTCTATGAATCGAGAAATTGTATACACAGAATTCTGCCGACGTTATTTCAGCGTATATTTTTGTCTTGTTTCGCTTCTCTCTCTTTATCGTGGGAATCGTTGAAATGTTTTTCGCCGTTGCATTCTAAGCTGAGCGTTATTCCCGCGGACTTATTCGTCGTGACCGCATTTAATCGCGAAGGCCGTATCGCGGTAGAGTATATACATATACTGTATACGAAAATGTGTCTATAGTATACATACAATGAACCGACTCTTCGTTGCAAGGTTGCGATAGAAATAGAAGAATAAAAGGAAAGCAAAGTAAAGAAAAGGAGGAAAAAGAGAGAAATAAAGACAAGAAATGCACCGCTACTGGAGAACACATAAAAGTTAGGAAAAATTTGTAGACGTATTAAATTTGTATATATAGGTACACATACCTATATATACATACGTTTCGCCAAACCCTTCTCGGTTTCTCGACTTCTCGGCTCTAATGCAGAGGAGCTGTATATAATTTACATTTAAAGAAGAAAATTAACTGCACTACATCGGAATACGAAGAGAGGATATGCGTGCTCGTATATAATGCAGTTTCATTATTTTAATAATTCAATTGGTTCTCTCTTTTCCTGCAGTAGGGAAAAAGAAGGAAATATACGTACACGTACACGAATAAATAGAGAAATAAAAACTTGGCATTTTTATACTCCATTCATATAATACAAGACCTGAATTTATTTATTTTTTCCCGCTTTTCATAAGCACGTTTTATTCTTCTCAGTTCAAACAGTACCCACCCCTTTCCTCGCCTCCTGTCCCCACAGCTCACATTTAGGCAGTACTCACTACCGAATGTACTGGTTTTTGGT
This sequence comes from Phymatocera aterrima, assembly GCA_963170745.1. Taxonomy (NCBI): domain Eukaryota; kingdom Metazoa; phylum Arthropoda; class Insecta; order Hymenoptera; family Tenthredinidae; genus Phymatocera; species Phymatocera aterrima. The sequence continues at coordinate 9,798,857 of OY720663.1, forward strand.
TAGCCCTGAATTTCACCTTATACATACATATAAATTTATGTATTCGTCGTCATGGAATTCATGAAGAATTGAATTTCAAGTCACGTTTTTTTTCTATCGAAGAATCGTCCTGAATATTATATAATTCTTGAAGCATGGAAACGCCATCTCACCCTTCGATGGGCTTCGCCGGGTCTCTTGCAAGTTATATCTATTCTCCCAGTCGCGATAAGGTGGAGGAACAACCGCGTGAACCAAGTTTCCCAACCTCAAACTTCTAAGGTACGCAAGATAATTCTATTGCTTGATATTGTGTCCTCGAGGGAATCGAGACCCTGCTCAGGAGTGGAAATTCTTTGAATTCTGCACTATTTCTTCAAATTTAAAATTAGCTCAAATATTAAAAATTGAATAAGAAATGCATGAGTTTTACAACGTTACGTCGTGCAAAATAGAGAATTTCAAAATGCTACCCACGTCGCAATAATGCTTTCAGAAGATTCATCTTCTGGGATCGTGTTCAGAACACTAAGATCAAGATATTCGAGCATCGGATTCAAGACTGAGTCCCTAGTTCTCTCAGAACAACAGAAAATCCACTTTTTTTCAAATCAAAACCCGTCATCAAAATTGACAAGAATCAATTTTCAATTGTTTTTTTTTTTCCTCGGGAACAAGGGAACCGATCGCTAACCCGATGCTCGAAAATCTTCATCACAGTGTATCAAACACTCTTCCAAAACAAGATCATTCTGCGAGCATTAATGTAGCACGAGGAACATTCTGAAGTTTTCGATTCTTCATCATGCGATGATAAATGTCTCGTGAGGTTTCCATCGAATTTTCAATCACACCGTGACGTTTTGTGAGTTTTGAATAATTCTTATCCTAGACCAGAGACCCAATTTTGAAATACAGGATTTCGTATACTATATTCTGTGTTTTCATTGAGATGGTCCCTGGAATAATTTCATATTTTCACAGCCGTGTCAATATCGAATCGCACGCACACACTCGGGTGCATACATATTCTGCATGAAACACTAATTCATTCCCTGATAACATTTGTCTTTATTGAAAATCAATCCAAACGCTCAGGTACAGTACAGAAAATATTCAAATGAAATTCGAAACTTTTTCGGAGAGAATATAAAACGTATGTACCAGGTTTTACGCAATTTGAGAGAATAAATTAGTTTTTTCTGTGTTTTCGGCACGTTAATACGCCTAGAATATTGAATGGGATTTGAAAATCCTTGAGAACTGACGCCTGAGCCATACCCGGGACGTGGAATAATTTTTTAATACTTAAATCGCGATCGTATAGTATACGAGTATATACCTATATGCTTGCATATATTAGTGTGTCCGTTATACGTACACCGCTTTCGGAGGCAGTGGTTTATAGTCGGTGATATAAAACGAGACTGCAGTAGTGAAACCGGCAGTGGACCATGTCACGTGCAGATGATATTGAAATTATTAATATCGTCCTGCAATTTTCAATGATTTATCTCAACCCCATGATCATTTTTCACCTATTTAATTTCAGTTCAGCTCAATGCCGACCTAATACAAAATCCTGTTTGCTGTAAGGAATCAAATACATTAACGAACACGATTCTTTTTTTCGAAAATTAGCAAACTATTATACATAGCAAAATGTTCTATCTCTGTAATTCATGTTTCTCCAATTTTGTAAAATTGAATACAAAGATTCGAACCTCTACCAGCTCTAAAGCTGATAATTAACTTCCATCTCGATGGACGTGATGAAGGTGACAGAGGAGGGATGAAAGATGAACGCAAATGAAAATAAAAAGCGGTGAGGCCTGCGAAGTGTGTTCTTGATGGGATTTTGCTACTACGGGGTGATGAGCCAAAATGGCGGGAAAATGATTTGCGGATTTCCTGGCTAGATGTTCTCGGTTATGTTTCTTAGGTTGGAAGATTCCCGGGCGAGAGACGCCCAGGTGTCGTTAAGGTGACCTTATACCATCACGATTTCACGTATATAGTATAGGCATAGTGTAGGTGAAGAGATGAAGACGGTGCTTACGCATCGTGGGGTGGCCTAATGCATATTCAATCAGGGGCAGATACATGCGTCTCGGAGCCCGCTACGGCTGTATAGTAAAATGGTCGAATTTCTAAGCACGTTGTTACATACCCCGGAAATTCTCATCAGTTTGAAATTGCTGGAGCTGAGATTTTTCCCTTTTCGGTTAGGCTTAGGGGAGCTATTGCAATCAAAGAAAACTAAAACGAGAACGGTAAAAATTCTATCGCACGTATCAATGATATTGTCTATTGAAAACCGAAGCCACAGACGACTACGGAGTGAAAATTATGAAGCTGAATAGTTATGGAGATACGACAACACGATAGTGGGAAGAATCTGAAAACTGTCGGCGCTGTATATTGACGTGGGGATAAAAGACGGCTGATTCAGTTACGTAGAATAGCCAAATAAATAACATCCATCCATCGCGTAGCAATGTTATGTATTGATCGAAACCAGTGAAACCCGACGACTGAGCTTCGTCAGAGTCAGGATATTGTAATTGTTGCTATGTTACATCATTTTCATCATTATGACTATGTGAGGATGCGAGGAACAGAAGAGAATCAATAGTCCCGATGAATGAGATGACGTGATATAACGTTTCAGCTTTGTAATACGTGACACATAGTGTGTCAAAATAATAATTATAATAATAATATGAAGCAGAAATGAGCGGAAGAGTTCCAGTTGACGGATGATGAGAGGCAGAAGAAAGTCTTTCGTCATATCTTATTGCAACAAATTTTATTGGACTTGTTCGGGATGACATCCTGTAGCTGTGAGTATAAGTAGAACCATTGGAGCCTCCTCCTATTCTAATACGCTCATCTTCTCTCTCCTGTTAGCAAACATCGGATTTTTCTTTTAACATTTTTACTGTTTTTATCACCCAAAAGATTCGAGAAAGCCAGAAATCTCTTTTTGTCTTATCCCTTAGCTTCTCCTTCTCATCCCAGCTCCTTTTCTCCTCCACCTCCTCCTCCTTCTCCTTCCTTCTCTTATTTTCCTTTCTAATTTATTCTCATTTTTTCGTTTCCAGTCAAGGTTCAGGTGTCGGAGAATAATATCTTGGGTTGAAAATGTGTACAATAAACATGCTTTCGCAGTCTCCGTTGTTTTTCTTCTCAACGGAAAACCGTGTTACAGACCGTGCATTCGTCGTTATCATTGTTCACTGGTGCCACATCCGGAGGTACATATATACCCTGCAAGCATACGGGGAACGGTAAATATAGTGATCTAGAATTCGGTTTAAAAAGACAAACAGGAAAGGGATAGTCGTTCCGGTCTCTGAGCAAGCATTAGAAGTGGAAATTACAGCGAAGTTCGTGCTCGCTTATTAAGTAAAGATCCGATAATATCACTGGCGAACGGAAACTACTGAATATCCCTATCCCTATAACCGGATACTAAATTTTTAACGAACGGATGGCGCCGCAGGGGCTACGAGGGGATGTTCCTCTTGGTTTGCATTCCATTCATTTTAATTTTTTCACTTCTTCGCGCAGAGTCCGTGGCTTTCCTCTCGTTTGGATATCCCCTTCTTGGTGAATAGAGGTGGTAGCCACATGGCCAGGAGGACTCTGAGGGGGCCGAGAGGAGAGTTTAATTTCACGACAATTGGCCACCATCAGCCAAGCAGCGGTTGTGGTCGGTTGTCGGTTACGGGCGCGTGTCTCGAGGGCGAGCACACGCGGCCGCGGCTGCTCTCTCCGGGTTTACCGGATTGCAGACTTTCGATGCGATACAGTGTATCATCTTTCTTTGTTATCTCCTTTATTATTTGTTTCTCACGGTTTTTTTGTCTTCGTTTCGCCAGTTTCGGAGGGTTTCGGAGTTCAGATCCGAAGGAATCGAAGACGATCCGCTGTTTGGCGGTATGCTACGGTCCGTCGTAGATTTTTTGTCGTTTCTTTCGGTTTTTTCTACTAACCGGCTGGCTAGAGCTAATAAGGACCGCGATGCTCGAACGAAAATATCTTATAAATAGAATACAATATTTCCACATGAAAACGGAATCCTGTCGCTTCTCAGTTGTGTTGTGTATAATTGGAAGATGACTATTATACTCTCATGACGAGACTCAATTGCTCAGCATTTGTGCCATTTATCTATATGATCGATGGAACTGCGGCACGGTAGGTTATATATTGTTATTTACGTATGTACAGACATACGTGCATAAAGAAAGCGACGAAGTAACGAGCACGATGAGCAGGAAAATGGTGAGCAAATTAGAACTGTTGGTTTTTGTTTTGTTTCGTTTTGCTTTCTCCTAGTTTCATTTTGAATCTCATTTTTCTGCCAACTTTGCGTCAGTTTTACTAATTATCCTTCGTTCAATAAAAGAGCAAAAATTGTCTCGATGATTGAATTATGTAATTGTACAAAGATTGTTCAATTCGCTCTTCGCGTATACTATATACTGTTGAGGCTCGTTTGTCACTTTGTCTTTTATTTGGTTGTTTTCAATTGATCAAATGATTTTTCTCTCAGTCATTAGTGTCATATAGGTACAGTGGATAACATCAGTTTTTGAAATAAGTCTCGGTACCTAACGACCAAGAATCGCTCGTCCGAGTTAACCTTAGGACTCCGGGAGAAAAACACTTTGATGAAATTTCTTCTCTGGGAAACTATCGACAGAGAAAGAGAAAAGGAGGAATGAAGAGTGAGAGAGGAAGATAAAAAGGATTGGACAGTTGCAGTAACTAGGTATAAGAGAAGAGTAAGCCAGGGAAATCAGTGAGGCAACCGGAGCGGCCGGAAGTTGGCTCGTAACTTTGCCAACTTCGGTAAAAGTAGGCCGATCTCTCGTCTATTTATTATAAGGACAAGCCCAGATCGTCTGTTCACGAAGTCTCGTCTAGTTCTATGTAATTGCCCTCAGTCAGGCTACCGATCCGACGCCTCAATCTCGATTTTTGTTGCATTTATTTATTTATTTTCCTCTCACTTTCATCTCTTAATTCTTCTTCCTTTCTTATTTATCAACAGTTATGTATACCTACAGCCAGTAGGAGAGAGAAAGCCCGTTAGCGGGAAACCGATACCCTCGGGACATTGTGATCTGCGTAAATCCCTCAAAGTCTACAAATCATCTCCGTTCAACCCTTCAAGAAAACCACCACCACCACCACCACGACCACCATCACCATCGGCAATGCGAACACCAACGCGAACGCCATCTTCCTATTATTACACCTATATTCCAACATTAATAAATTACTCTGATCTTAAATTACGCCGCGCTTTATGTACGCTGTGCTCTATATCCCTCTCTGAGCTAGGTAGCGCGTTACTGCGCTATAACCAAAAACCGATTACGCGACAACATCGTTCCGTTAAAAGGAAATTATCAATAATTTACTATGTCTCGGCAGCTCCCTCGTACTTACTCTGAGACCAGTGGTTTCACCGCTGAGAGTTATAGCAGTTAAACGAAAACGGTGTAAAAATTGGCAAATTTATAGAATGCGTGGATACATCTAGCGCGTTTCTTTTAAACCTGTATGTATATAGGGAAGAGGCGGGCAAAATGGGCACTCCGGAAAATTTGTCGTACTTTCTCAAAATAGATGTACAAAAAAATGTTCAGTTACCTCGTAAATTCGAAAACACCAGATTAAGGATGTATTGAAAGAACTACGGAAGTGAGGGGCGAAATGCCCCCGGAAATTTTCAAAATTTTTTATTTTTTTCTCTCCTCAACTTTCCCATGTTCAAGTATTTTGATCTGAATACGAGAATAAATTCAAAGCACGTTTCAATTTTGGAAAACTGTGAAGATTTTCCGGTCGCCCACTTTGCCCGCAATTTCCCAACTTTTCAGGTATAAGGGCGTTCAACACTCGGCATCGGTCAGGCTATCGTTTTTTAGTCGAAATTCAGAGATCCGTTGATTCGAGCCTCTGTTTGAAGCGTTAGTTCTTTAGGGTGTCCCTTTTGCCCGCCCCCCACCTCACCCTACGTATAACTTCTTGAGGAAATACCTACTCCACCTCTTACCGATAGACTAATAGCATTGAGAGGATTTCCGGTGTTTGTTTAACGGTTCAGTCTGTCCCTTGGAATATCTTTGCAGGATATTGTGGGATTTGCAAGTTTGCAAAAGTCTTTCACCAACCAAACTACATGATGGAATTTGAACGCGATGCATAAGACCATAAGATATCCGATGAGACCTGTTTACGTTTGAAGGTCACGAAGCGATTCTGCACCCTGTCGAGTATCTCAGAGGGCCTAAATGTATGCTATACACATAATATTTCATTCCATTTCATTTATGTCTCGGCATGAATATCTCTATGTATAACCCGCCGCCTATGTGCGCATTCATACATACACGACACACCTCCTATACCATCTGATGTAAAACGGTGGATATATTACGAAGCGAATCTCAACCTCAACTCGTAGAGGCTTTCAAAGTAAGCGCTGTCGTCCTCCGTTGCTCACCTCCACCTCCACCTCCTCCTCCTCCTCCCCGTCGTCCTCCGTCGCCCCCAGTCACGGTCGTCGTAAATTAACGAGCTTTCAACTAGTTTTTGAGTGAAATTGATCGTCTGTGCAAGTGCTGTAGAGTAGGGTATGTAGTACCGGCTATCAGACCAATTTTTTTCTCTGTCTGTAGCTGCATAAAACGTAGATGATGTGAGATTGTCAGTATAAAAGAGAGAGCTGGCTGGTCGGGTCCTTATCATCCCTTGCTGATCTAATCTTAGGATTTTTATTCTTCTCCCCTTTCTCCTCCTCTTTCTATGTTGATACCGCAAGACTGCGCGGTTTGAAACATTTCTTTTAGATTTTCGTTAAATTAAACAACAAATTTTTACCGAAGGAAGATGAAGAGAAGGAAGAATCAATATCCGCGCCTCTTTCACTCGCGCGGTTATAACTAGACCACAACCGAGCCGGAAAGAAACGATAACAAAAAAAAAGAAAACCACGTGAAAAAAAATGTTGAAATCAAAATTCTACGGAACTTGCGATATAATTGGGCGGAGGTTTTTTTTTTTCTTTCTTTCTGTACCACATCCCGCAGGTTATTTATGCGTCTACCGATCTTCGCGCCGCAGCAGCGACCGTTACTGATAATTGTATCAGAAGAGATTGCAGAAAATGAGAAACAAAAGAAAAAGTAGAAGAAGAAGTCGGCGAAATTTGATTACATGAACCCGCCTCATGCACACCGCGGTCCGATCCTCCAGATATTGATTACGGGAGACCTTATTTTGAGCTTCTGCCAAGCCCACGTGTGCGGGCTATTTATTCGAAGTGCTACCGATCTTTCCGAGATGACACACGGTAGGTATTCTGCTGTGCTCGTATTACGTTGGTCCGAATATCTGCCTCCGGCTGGTAACCCATATACCTATATACCGCTATCTAACTCTCACGTAACTCTTAGCTATTCCCTCTTCGGTGTTCGCACTTCGCGCTTTACTTTACGCCTTTCCACGGAAAACTGGGCAAGCGCACGCACGGAGGTATACACGTTGCCTCAAATAATAATTATCAACGAACCGATCCAACCAACCGATCACCGCGGTTACACGCGATCGCTTGCGTACGTCCTTACGCAATACCTCCACCCCTCGTGAAGTTCTCGCAAATATAACCAATCGTTTCGTCCACGGTATATACCGTATAACGATACCGACAAAATATACAAAACGTGTTTTTCTTTTCCTTTCACTCGGGGAACGGCGTGGATTCTTTTTCGTTTTTATTTTTCTCTCTTCTGTTCTTCTACCGATTTTTAGTAGTCTTCTTTTTCGTCTCGTTCTTCTTCCCGTTGTACCTTTTTCCTCCTTTTTTTGTTACCTTACATACGAGACACCTGAGGTATAGCTCATCTGCGATGGGAAAAAATCGTCCCCTCCCCTCTTCCATACCGCTTCATCCCTCTTTTGAAATGGACTGCTGGGGCTCCCGGGCTCGCGGGCTCCGCAGTCGACAACAGAAAAGTTAAACATGTTTTTGAATAAAGATTGATCGCTTTTTTATCGATCAATTTTTATGTGCCAGTAGATTTATTAGTCGTCACACAACGGACGTTCTAATGGACAGAGTTGGTCGGCGGGTACAGAGGGGGGCCGCGGGTTCGTTATTAGACGTAACGCGGGTTTATATACCTACCTACGTAGTACATACGTACATATGTATGCAAATGCATGTACGTATATTATTTACCCCACTATGCGCATGTACAACGTGTCATCGGTGTGTTATTGATTGAACCTAATACCCGCGCGTATGTATATGTATGGCGGGAGGAAATTTTCATATGTTTTCCAAAAAATATCATCGACAGTTTGCGCCTGCATACCCATCTACGCAGTTTTCGTATAGAAAATAAAAAAAATTTATGAAAACTACCGAACGCTCGATGTCTGCAGATCTGGGTGGGGGCTGAGATTCCAAAAGTCATATTACTGACAGCGCAAAGTGTAGAGAGGCCGGAATAACGAAAGACTATCCAGTAGAAGCAACAAATTCGGTAGTCGGATACAGAAATAGTCATGTGCCGAAAATTATTGGACCGAATGGGCAAGACTACGAGCGGTGGAATATCCGATTGGTCAAAATATCGAAGGCTCGAAAAGAACTCAGGAGAAATTAGAAAAACATTTCTTGTTTTGTACTGCGTAAATAATCGATTACTTGTCATTTTTTTCGGAATTTTAGCCTTTCGGAATTCTGGTCAATCGACATTTTGCTTAACGAAGCTTCAGCCTTTTTGAATCGTTATTTCCGATCTTGTTTTCTTCGGTTCATCGGCTGATAGAAACGTTAGCTGCTCCGAATTTTCAATTTCACAAATATTAATTCTACAAACTTCATCAATCTACGCTTCGTTGGCTCGAAATGTAAACTAACTGAAAATACATTCTCGGATAAAAGCACGTTCGGGAGAATAGCCGTTCGATGAAACAGTCGTGCAATTTAGTAATACATCGAAAATGAGAATTTCGCTTTTGTTGATCTTTCGCTCGGTACCTATACCTACCTAGGTATCATCTTTGTTTTTCATAACTTAGTATAAAAGAGGGAGGAAAAGCCTATAAGAGAGACTTCGTTTCGGTGAAAGTTAAATGTTATTTTGTTGCTTGAGTAAAGCTTCGGAGGGGCGAAATGTTTTTTCTAGTCGTTAGGTATAGGTGTATATATATATATATGTTTTCCCCCGAAGCGTAGGTATATTATCACGCTATGTGATACGTAGATACATAGGTATCTGTTATACCTATATATTGGTATGGATAACTTATATAGAGTTCAAACAAATGTAAAACAAAAAAGCACCAGCGCGCGTTTACTTTTGGCCATCCGAAACGTTGAATATATTGGCTCTATCTTATATAGTATAACTAACTTTGCGCAGTTTTCTGCAACGTTTGTACAAGTTCACGTATCTATCTAGATAGTTCATGTATTTACCTGCGGAATACCAAATATACCAGATGTCTGTACACATCTCAATCGCTACTCGCAGTAGCGTGAAGATAAACAAGGAAGTAAGAAATATCGACCGTTTATTTATAATTTGTATATACATAGATATATGTATGTATGAGTTCCCTTTTTCTTTTACACCAGAGTTGATGAATATACTTAGGTTTGAATGGTGAACAAGAGAAAGTTTCCTCGTTGAATCAATCAGCCCATTTCTCTTCTGCGGCGAGGATAAATATACTCACCCATTCGGTGCCGTGTTATTCTTAACAAAATTATACTTCAACGGTTAATTACCAATCGTTTTGTTGATTGGGGCGTGAAATGATTGTTGCGCGAAGTAATTGGCTCCCACGGCACATCCGCATCCGTATGCTCGAACACAGATTATACCTAAATTGAAAAAGAATCCAGGCTGGAAGTAAAACAACAAAAGTAAAACAAAAATGGAAATGCTAGAGCGGTTGCCTCATGCTGTAGTGTAAAGTTTGTAAAAAGTTATTATCGCCACCGATGGTTGGTTAGGTACGGAGGCGAAGATCATCCGAGGAAAACAACGGGGGACAAAAAAATAGAAAACAAAAAAGCCTTCAGAATGAACGAATTTTCGGAACTACTTTATCGACGGCGACGAAAACCGTATTTCCTGTTAATAGACAAAGATAACTCTGACTCCGACTGCAGAGCTCCGGTTAAGCTTAATGGGTTTTTATTGTATCTAGTGTAGCAAGTCGCGGCTTAAGCTTCTTGTGGGTTTGAGCTTGCGGATATACTGTAGATAACTCTGCTTTGCATTCAATAGAGAACGCGTTCTAGCTGTTGGTTGGCAGGTGTGCGTACATAGAAATGAGTACACGTCAAGAATACACGCGTATAGGTATAGAGGGATTATTCTTGCTGAAAGCAAAAAACAACAAGCAATACAAAATAACAAAAATTCAGAACGGAGGCGACAATTACACTCAACTGTACGCAATGAAGAATGAAATATGAAATATGACAAACTTTCGAGACGCCATGAGGTTGGCCGAGCGCTGAACGCCCCGTGCAGTTGCGTTTTTTTGCTTGGTACAGACAAACTTTTGAGTCAGAACTTTTTAGGGGTTGAAAATACGACTCGAATACGTAGAATAATGGTCCCGTCTCTTTTTTCCTCCTTCTCCTTCCCCTTCTCTCCGTTCTTCTCCTTCTGCGTTATCGTAGCTCGTTATTGTCGCTGGAACAATTTCATCCTTTTTGTTTTTCGGAACCGATGCTTCCTGTGGCGTTTTGAATTCCAATCCAGATTGTACATCTCAATTCCATCCTATAATGCATTATCGTTACTCTCTCCGTACGTGTAACTTCTAAGGTGATTAATTTCTCTGTTATAAATCCTCCGAATCAACGATTGATTCTCCTCTCATATAGATATAACACGTGCAATTCCTATATATCGTGGATAAATGCAATGCATACGGTGAACATTTATTATGCCTCCTGACCGCAATCGGGTACACAATCCAGTATAACGGTCTAGCCACTCTATTTCAATTATACCCTCTAATCACGAGATATTCCATCTCAAAGACCAAGAGCTGGTTGATTGACTAATTACAAATTCGTAGCACGCTAGCTGACGTTCCGATGGCGATGCAAACTATACACCTACGCCTTGAAAGTTCCTCCCAGGAATGTCACCGATAGCGGTCGTACTACCCCAAAATCAGCTTTGTAGGAGTCTAGGACACTATTTCATTAATTTCATCCAATATAAAAGAGTTTTTGAATTCATAAACTCAAATTCTGCTTTCTGTTTCGGGGCGTGTCTGCACGATGTCAGCATACCAGATTCAAAGTACGGATATAATGTGGTTCTATCCTCTTTTTTGAGTTTCCCCGAATGCTCGAGATGCATGAAATGCCAAAATGCTTTTCAATCTCTAGGCTAGAAACTTCCACGATTATGATACGCCCCCTCTGTCGAATGAAGGGAAATAAAAAAATCATATGACCAACATCTGATCCGATCGACCGCAGATGAATTCACAACTTATATCCATATTGAGGAGAACAGTCTAGAAAAATAAAATAAAGTGCGATTCTCAACTTTAAAAGCGGACGGCAGTACGCTGCTGCACGGCTTTAAAACTAACACAGTATTGGGGCATCCCGTTATAGTTCATTGGTCGTTCCCTCGGCTAAGCTAGGAGAGTATAAGGAGCGAGGGGTGAGAGAGATTTGAAAATGATGGGTAAAAAGGCAGCCGCGGGCATTCCGGGTAATTAAAAAAAGCTACCAGCCCCCGCTGTGGCACCGTGTGACGTCATCGCGGCTGGTGCTCCGGGCTCACCTTTTTATATTCTCGTGTCCGCGCGAATAGGAGCTAGATTCAAGGGAAGTAAGAGCCAGAGCCGCATACCCGGGCCAGCCATAGGAAGAAGAATAACCGAGGTCCTGATTACTCCCTCAGGTAGGTATAAGGCGGTCGACTAGGAACATATATATATATATATACTCTAGGTATATTCACACATGAACACACGGGGCCGCGTATAACTCAAGTACATAAATAGTAGGTACGGCACAGTTTGTTCGAGGTGTAGGCGAGCCGGCCCCTCTCAACACGTTCACAATTCGGCAGTTTTTTTTTTTTCCATCACTCGCTCTTACTGCGAGAAAATAAACGTGTGTAGGTATGTAGGTACGTATGCCGTACGTACGTAGTACACACATACAGAGGTCAGACGTATAATATTGTATATCTTGTATATCTTGTATATCTTGTACCTTTCCACTTTCCGCGGCGGGGGGTATGCGGCCTGGCGGACGCTTGGGACGCGACGGGAGAAAAGAAAGAGAAATAAATAACAAGGATTACTTTAGGGCCTGGAAGAACTCGTCTAACGACTTGGCCGTCTTCCCTTATTCATAAATGGAGCAAGACTGACGACCAGAGCTTTTCCAGAAGGAGAAAAAAGAAAGGAAAAGAAAAAAAAAGAAAAAAACCCTCCAGCCCCCTTCTTCGTTCGCATCTTCAACCCACCGGACAAATTCGCAAGGTCCTTGTCACGCTGTGGGCGAATCCAGATGTGGGGCCACTTTGGAAGGCTGACCCGAATTCGTGGCGTGTCTTTAGGCCGGAGCTTCCTCCTTTCGTTGCCCTCCCTTTCCTCTCCTTTTCCTTTCTTCCCATTTTCCCGTTCTACTCTCACTCGCTCGCTATTTGAGGACCAAATCCAAAGTCGCGGTAGATGGATGAAACCGCTCAGACAACCTCTTCCCCAAAGTTTTACTATAATCCCTCCACGCAGCTGAAGGTGTACAACCCTCATTTGCGACCGTTGAAACGTAGTGTCACTGGTATAACCGAGCTTGTCTAGAGTGTGGCAATTCTCTCTAGTACATAGGTATACGTACATACATATATGTACATCGGGTAGCTTTCGGAGCGAGAAGACTCGGATACCTATTGGTTTTTAGTTTCACTATTTTTCTTCACCTTTCCCTCCTTTTGTCACATTTATTTTATGAAGTGTACTAGCTACCGACCCGGTGCCGCGATATCTCCTTGAGAATCTTGCGACTGTTACTTTTAAAGGCTCACTTATACATACACCTATACTGGAGTATGAGGACAACGACGACTGCTTCAATTCCGTTTCGATGAAAGTCGCAATTCTTTCCCGATATCGACAACTGGAGGAATACTTCACCGAGGTAAATTATCTCTTTGAATACCGTAAATTTATTGAAGGATTCTTATTTCTATTCACCGCAATCAAAGTTCCCCTCTTCACTTCTCGTTCTCTCGAAACAAAAATATACCCCATCTACGTGAAAATCTGTCTATCTAGTCTGTTCACTCCAACGTGAATTTCCCCTTCACCCATTTCTCCATTTTTCTTTCGGTGCTCGATATAACTTCATTTTTCAAAATTATCCACCGCGTAGATTGTATACTCAATCCATCGGTGATCCCAAAATCAGGAAGATCAATGCCACGATATAGTGTACTACGAACAGAGAAGTTCCGATGGAACTCGGCACCGCTGTACCGCGCACTCCACCATCTCACTCGAATTTTGAAAAACTGTATTCCCAACGGTATCGCATCCGCTATAATCGGATGGGCTTCGGTGTCGAGCCGCGCTCGCTTCTCCGAGCGCTTGGATTTACCTTTTTATATATTTTTATAAGGAGAGAGATTTTTTCCGCGGCTTAAACCGAGCGTCAACTAGTTTTATCACCGGTTCTATATATAACTCCGTAACCCATTTTTTCTCAAATTATAGTTAAAAATTCGTAGGCATACCCGATTGATTGTTGAATGGTGAATTTTTTGTACAACGACGCTATGTGGATTGTGAATTCCAATCCACACGCTCCCAAATGTTGTTCGAAAATCAAATTTGTAATTGGACTTCAGGTTTTTGTTTTGTGATCAATTTTCTTGTTGTCTTTTTACCACTTGTTGAATAAAAATGAAGGGCTCTTACGATGAACGGGATAGGATCTGTAAATAAGCGATATATAAATCTGAAACAAAGTCGCCGTTGAAGTTCAGAGGAAGAGAATGTCGAGGGCCATGGGACGTAATTTTTGTTTTTCTTTCTGGTTTGTATGTTTCTTTTTTTTCATCTTTTTTTTTCAAGAGGGATTCCGTCGTTAGAAATTCTCTGACAAGGTAATGAATATTCATACTGGTAGACGTCGGAGGAGGACGTGCTAGTTACCGCGAGGGTGAAACGAAAAAATCCTTTCTTTTCACGATTTTTAATTTTTCTCTTCTCTTTCCTCTGCATTTCTGTGAAAAATTTCTCCGCGTTAGTGTGTCCTCGCTCCTCCAGTGGGTATAATTGAATTAATAAATAAGCGTACCTATATCCACACGTCGCTGATGCGAGCGTTTACGTAAAATAAATTGTGTGATTCGATTTAATTTTGAATTTTTATCCTGTCCCTCGTACCTACCGAACAACTTTCACAACCACACCGTACCTACTTCCTGGAATGTGAAATTGTGAATTTTTTCTCTGCGTGAGAATTTTCCGTGGTAAAAGATCAAAAAAGAAAAAAAGGAGAGAGAGAGAGAGAGAGAGGGAGAGAGAGAGAGAGAAGAAAAAAAATTGCTCAACCCCCTTCAAGTGCTACAAGCCATAACATGCACCGAGATTTTTTCTCCGGTCTTCGCCAGGTAGACGCGAGGGTAGGTGAACTTAATTTACAAATTCCCTACCCCTTGGCTCACGGAAGTATACCTACATGCGATGAAAATACTCCTGAATTCATCCCTGCGCGTCCTTACACAGATAGCGATACTCCGTGACCTCCGGACAGAAAATTTTTCGCTAATACCAGACAGACCTCCCCCATATCAAATGTATATCCTGCTTCAAGGATTCAAGGCTTCTGGCTTCAGGCTTCAGGCTTTGCGAGCTCCTCCGTAGGATTCAACGATTTAGCATTCATGAGGCTTGTGTATCTCCGCTTCGCCGTGGCTCAGGCTACGCTACAAACACCAACCCCGAGCCCCCAACGTGCGGCCGACTTCTGTAAGTAGGGTCAAGTCCCTTTCCGCGCACGAACCACCCTTGTTACCCTCCTGTCCAAACGCCGAGAGAATATCATAACGCGAATGGTAGTTGCCCCGTTTATGCGCCTCCTTCGAGGTTCTTCGGGCTCTTCGGGGTCTTTGGTTCCATCGTTGGAATCCGCAGATCCCCTTGAGGTACGCAAGCGTACCCCAGCGGTTTCTGTTCTGGCCGTAGTCTCGTTTTTCAAACCCCCAGGATATTCCGATGTACCCATATCGCGTGCAGACGTCGAAAGAACGTTAAATCTTCCCCAGTTTGTGCGGCTAAATCAGAGACGCGTGGACGGGCCACGTGAACGTGGGGAGCGATTCAAGGGGTTCAGGGATTCACGGGTTCAGTGGTTCAGAGGTTGAAGGCGGGGGCGAGGAACCTCGTGAGAAACTCTTGTTTACGAGGTGATGCCGTCCGTAAACGACCCACCCCGAGGATTTTTAGATGGAGTTTCGCTGAGGGCTTGCAATTGATTGACCTTCAACCGCAGTGGCATAAAACCCTGAAGAAGTGGTGATGCCTGCCCGGTGCCTACCCTCCCTCGACTGCCCGTAATATTATCTTTGTGGATTTTACGACGCGCAATTAGTCGTTGGGCTAGAACGTCTGCGTTAAACAGTTGAGTGGAGTGAAATGGGCGCCACTCAGTTTTACGTTGAACAAAATCGGTGAGATACCTGTAGTACCAGTATACCTTAGGTTTCGCCGTGGCTATAGGCACAAGTCAAGAAACCAAAAATACCAGATTCATGTAAATCTGATGAACACGTTTTTCGTCATTCTACGTATCGTATCCACCATCTTGGGTGGAATAATTTCAACGTCAGATTGAGAATCAAGTACCCTGAAGCCTGAGCTTTTTGTTCCTCTCAGAATTAGTCCGCTTTTTGGCCGCCTCAGCAAACTGTGCGCGACCGGTTGACCCTGCATCGTTAGGACAAAGAACTAAAGGAGCTGCAAAAATTTAACAAGGTTTTAGGTAAATTCTCACACCCGTCTTCGAACTGGAGCCGAGATGAGTGTCGGCGTCTCACGGGGTGAAGTGATGAACCGAAAATCGTTAGATCCGAAAACAGGATTCTCCCAATTTCAAGCTCGCCTCGTAATCATTCACAATGCCTGCTAGCACTTCATCGCATTTTCATAGAAAATTATAAATGCAGTTTAATATATCTGCGTGTTCAATCTCTCTTTCTATCTTCTACTTCATTTCATTTACCCCCATCACGAATGCATTGTACGCCGTACTATACTAGAAATGTATGTGCATATAAAGAGATATCCCAGTGTAACTAGAAACGTGCCGTATCTTGGCTGCCGTCAGGGTTGACGTTGGAAACGAAATGTACATTCGGAGAGGAGAGAGCGAAGTGAGAATGCCTTTGGTAAGAATAGAAAGCTCGCTGGTAACAAAAGACGTTCACTGTGCATCAATCCTCCATTGTTTTTTTGTTTTTTCGCCTTTTTGCTTTTTTCTTTGCGTTTATTGTAAAGATCCTTCGCGCATACCATTATTGTTTTTTCTTGTTTGCCTTCCTGTAGGTTTCCAAGCGTCATAACCTGCCCACCGCTGTTACCTGTGCTCTTTTATTTCCATCGGGTATAGCTGCGGATGCATACATGTGTGCAAAATAAAACTGGAGATATCAGTTTTGAATTTATGCGGCAATTCTATATCACGAGAATATTTCCCATTCCTCTATATTTTTTCTCTCCCGTTTTCAGCTTCGTTTTTCATTTTTAATCCACGTAATAGCTCAATTTTTTAACCTTCACACTCCGCGCCAGCTATATCCCGCCCGTCCTCAGTACGGAGTTAATTGCTCAGCTCGTATACTCTACCGCCGCTACCACTAGCTGCAGCTCGTTTCAACGGTGTTATACACGCTCCAACTGAAGAACGAAACTCCGTGTTAAAACGAACGGGTAAAGATTCCGAATCATTACCATAGAGTAGACACATTTATTTCACACTCCACCTCCGCCTCCACCTATGTACGAGTGCTAGATGGGTAGCTAGTCACTCGTAGGTATAGGTGTGCGCGTGACTAACCAGCCATCTCACCACTCATTATCTGATGAGCTGTACTTTTCCACCTTTTATCTAACCCGAGAAGATCTTTCGATCGTTACAATTACGCTGGTTATCAACGGGTGATGATTTTTCAAACAGAGCGTCTCATCTGTGAAATGGTAAAATAGAGCGATAGTGGAACTCGCGGAAAACAATGCGATGCAAGCTCCATTTTCGTCTTGCAAGTTATATACGAATCTGGAAAAGCGAAGGAAGGTGAGAAAGACACGAACAAATTTCGGCATTATTAAGGCAAGTCTCAGACACGTGCTTTTTATCTTGATCTATAGCCACTCGGAGCCTCGCGTTAGCCGGCTTGAGAAATAATCTTGAGATCCTGCTTCAAAGCCTTTTTAGCTTATATTTCTTAATTTTCTGGGATGTTGCGCTCCAGGGACTTTCAATCAATACGGACAGGGAGGGAGGGAGGGAGGGAGGCAACCAGGCGAGCGGGCTACCAACGGCCCACCCTACTTTCGTCCCGAAGCAACTCGGCACCGGCAAAAGCAGCGAACGTTGCTCTACCACCAGCAGAAGCAGCAGAAGCAGCAGAAGCAGCAAAAGCAGCAGAAGCAGCAGTAGCAGCGGTCTTCTATAGCGGTCGCGTCGCCGTTTCCTCCCCAGTTTCGTCCTGGCTCTATCCCGTTTCACCCCGTTCTGCCCCTTCGAAGCTTCCCTCGTTTCTACCGATTCGTTGATTCCAGAATGAATTTGAATACGTGATGGGGCTCTTGGCGAGCTTCAACCGTCCCGAGGATAAAGTATATTTAAACGAGCAAGGCACGTGAAACGCGTCGGCTGTTTCCGCGCACTCGAACCGGAAATCATCCGATGGCCAAATTGGCCGCGTAACCTCGACCCTCGTGCTAACCTTTCTCAAAGTCATTCTACCTCTTCGTCAACTGACTGTTTACTACCTACGGTCCTCCGCATTCCGAAGCTGAAATGGTCGTCTCGAACCGTAGGCAACGTTCCATGAAAATTATAACAGGAGAAAATTTCCATTTCGGCACATGGCCGAGGAATTAATTACGATTCAAATTATAATTATCCTCGTAGATAATCAAATTACAAATTTCAACCAGACGGTTTTTTTGTCAGTTTGATTCTCGTACAATTTCTGTTCAATTCTTACTTCTTTTGCGTCCAATCAGTTAACGAGGCAAAATTCGATGGCTATGGGGGAAAATTTTGAGTCGCATATTATTGCCGAAATCGTATTGTTACATTGTTGTTTCCCGTGTATAACTAATATGGGTGATTATGGCTAACAATGAGTGATGGAATTTGGGATACGTATAATTTCCAACAAATGAGATTGAGGTACATAACGAGATCACGTATGCCAAACTGGAATATTCCAGTTAACAATACACTGGAATTTCATTGATAATTATTTCGGTAATATTACTGGATACCCAACCGCTTCGGCTGCAAACGAGTTTTCGCTAACATTTATTATAGGTTCGTAATTATGATAGACATTACGTTTTCGTATGGCGATTATTCCGCTCGCCATACCTCCCTAACCCGCCGATCTGTACATTATTTTTTGCATTCAAATATGAATATGAAACGTTTATCAAATTAGAAGATAGGCGGGTACGCATACATTCAACGAGGTTGATTTTCCGCGTGATGTTTTCAACCGAGTCATTCCGACTCATGATTATTTTGAATTTATGCTCGTTAGTCTCGTTAGCGAGGAGATTGTGACTGAACGGTTGAATAAAAAACGAGGAACAATGAGAAACAAAAAATTCGAAAAACGACGGAGAAGAGAAAAAAGGAGAGACGGAGATCACAGACGTGAATCGAAAAAAAAAAAACGAAAAGTGACGGAAAGATATCGCGCCGAGGAGTGGAGAGGAAAATGATGCGAAATAAAACAAACAAATAATGAAAAACTCAAACAACTTTTACGCCGAACTTGACAGCCGGGGATGGGACCGGCTTTCATCGAGGCTCGTGGTATCCGCACGACCTCAACCTCCTCCGACGCATCCCGGTCTTCCCCCACTTTAACCTCAATTTTGCTTTTTTTCGCCCTCCTGCCCCCCCCCCCCCCCCCCGCCCCTTCGTTCGTTTCCAGCCCCTGTAAAGTCGACCCTGTCCGGACAACGGGCGGCGGATTTCGCCTCGCCAATTCAAACATAACGATTCGTTTTATTGGCAAATTCCTTATATATTGGAAGAGCCTGCGGAGGCATAGCCGGGAGGTAAACTTTTGAATTTTTCAAGCAGCAAATCCCAAACCGATAAAGAATCCAAAGCCGGTATAAATATATATCTTTACATACAGCCGAATATGTATGTACCTATACATATACCTGCGTACTATGATTTGCGGGAGCTCGAGAGGAAGAACGTCTCCTCCTAAATTAACGGGGGAATTGATTTTAATTGTACTCAAAGTGGCGAGAAAGGATAAACTTGGGAATTTTTAAACTGTGTATCTGTACCATCGTAGAGGCACCCTTGCTTGCTTGCTCTTCCGTATACATCTACCCTCCGCCCCCGTTTTTCCCTCGGTGCTAAAACCGACGGTGACGTAGACTCGGAGCAATCGCCTGAAACCTGAGATACTTACCGCAGCCGAGATACTCGCGAAAGACAGGTTATCTCACTCTTCGGTAACAATGCCTGTCTTGTTTCCCTCCTCCAGCGTTCACCGAGCTCAACAAATGACTGTGTTTAAACGACAGACAGATTATACCAACGTATTACCTCCGCTATCAGCTCCGAGTAAAAACATTCTGAAAAATGATCGCAGTTTATTATTATTTCCATTTTCATTTTCATTCACATTCCCTGGTTCTTGCGTTTCTTTCTTTCTTCCTGTTCTCCGTTCTCCGGTAACAGAATATGGAGATGAACATTTCGAAGCTGAGAAACGCCCTGAACATTTTCCATAGTCTGACTATCAATTTTTTGGTTTTATTCTCGGGTGAAGGATTTTGAAAAGACCAAAACCGTGAAAGAAACCAAAGTTATGCTCCTTCGGTTACAATCGGTAATTTTTGGTTTCCATCTCGAACTATTTTCGCATAATATTTCCGTACAGTTTGACGAGATTGACGCCTCCGATTATTCTAGCTCTTCGAAATGAGATTATTTTTCATTTTGTGAAAGCAGTCGTTATTTTCTGACCCATTGATAAAATAACTGATAATTTTTTTCCTCTGTTTTTTGTTTGTTCCGTATCAGCAACATGAAAATCGAAACTCGTTTCATTAGCCTTCACAGCTTCGAATCCCTTCGCTCGTGTCCCTGACGCCACTTTCCAAACTTTGCTTTGAACGGACAAATTCGCGGTGTACCGAATACTATACAAACCGAATTTTTGTACCGAAACGATTGGTTCGGAATTTTCGGGAATGGGAGAATCGTTTCGCTCTCCCGAACAGTTTAATTCTCGTGATTTATCTCGGGTACTTCGTACTTTTAATTTGACCCCCTTCCGAAAGGAAAAAAAGGATCACTATCTCCGAAACTTACCTTCATAAATTCTCCGATTTGAATCTCTCTGCAAATGAAATCGATCGTTCGATTTTAACTCTTCTATATCTATCGTCTGTATACCTATACATAGGTATATCTCGTTAGCAGAAAGCGGAGGGTAGACGGAGCGTGGGGGGTGTTCTAATTTTGTGAAAATTTATCAGGCACGAGCAAATGAAGTGAGAATTACTTTGGCGCAAGCAAAGCAAAGCAAAGCAAAGCAAAGTAAAGTAAAGTAAAGCGAAGCAAAGTATACGTCATCTGTGACTACTTATAAGTATACCGCCGCGCTGGCGTGCAATTGGCCAGAGACATGATACACCCGGAGCGGCTCGGGTAGATATGTAGGTACCTACATCGGCGTGGCGCGGGCGGGCGCCGGGCGGGTCGTGAGAAACGTTATAAGGTGTTCGAGGAGTAAATTAGGTACAATTAGAGGCACTCGTTGAACCATCTCGACGCAAGCTTGGCGTGGCGCAAGCGGCGAAGGAGAGGAGTAAGGGAGGTAGAGCAGCTAGGAGGGTCGAACGAGCCCCAGGCTACTGTAGGCTGTTCCTAAATCTTGAAAAGCATTTCGTACCACTCAGGAGGTTTATAAATTTTCATTTAGAAACCGGTGCGCGAGTGAAGCGGAGCCGCGTAGCTTGGCCGAACGAAGCATTCTGCGGATTCCTACCTCTGTATTAGATACCTAGGCATATATATCTGCAGCCATATACTACATCCGGAGGTATGTGGGTCTGATATGTACATAGATCGCACTAATACATCCATCCATCCGTTTCATATAATCCAGACTGCGCCGGGGCGGGGCGGGACGGGGCGGAGCTTGCAGAGATTTACATCTCGACTCTCATAATTCATGATCAAGTATATCAAAAAACGTCGATATTTAATAATGTAGGTATGCATACGTACGCGATCTGTATCGCGGTTACCGGGATCGTGGCATTATTCAGCCCTTACATTTCACTACCCCTGGGGGAGGGAGACGAATTATACTGTACAAAATTTTGAAAATTGTGTATCGAAAGTCCTGGGAACGCTTCGAGCTCAATGTAATATACTAATATAATTCAGTCATCGACTGATACTGAAAAAACGAGAAAGCACCGAGAAGTTTTCGGTCCTCTAATGATCTCCGTATGAAATGCGTTGGACGGGAGAATGGGTATTTGTTCATAGGGGGAGTATCGATGCGTGAATCGAATTTCTGTATTATGATGAAATACCAGAACCAGTAAAATCGCGGAGTATCCTGCCGCGGCTCCTACTCGCACTTCTAGAGGGGTTTATTCATAGAAATTGACTTCAGAAAAGTACATCGGTTCCTGTAACCGGCGTGGGTGTATGTGTGTGTGGGTATATAATCCGAAAGGTATATAAGGGACGACCAAATGATGAACGGCCCAATTACAACAGGATACTAGGACTACCTACCTTCCTATCTACCATCCAGGGTGAGTTCCATCTTGAAGTTCGCCCTCGCCATGTGGTGGGTAGATAGGCTGGTAGGTAAGCGCGGAATGAATGATAGAGAGAGAGAGAGAGAGAGAGGGAGAGAGAGAGAGAAATAAAGAGAGGAAAAGAGGAGAAGAAATAAAAAAATTACAGTTGATCGGGAGGAAGTTATTCTCCATTAAGGAAAAGCGTCAGAAATGGCGTTTTGAATGATGAGCTGAGCGCGGAAGCAGGGAATTATTTTGATAAAGATATAATAACGCCAGCTAGGTCTCCAGGAGACTCACGCGTCCATTTCCTTACCCCGATTTTTCATCGGAATCTAGAATCGTCGTACAAAACGATGATTTTTGTATACACCATTTTCCTCTGACAATAAAAATTGAGAATTTCATTCATCAATTGACTTGAGGGAAACGTTGGGCTGTGATTGATGTGAGGCAAAACAAACGAGAGTAGAAGAAAACGTGCGAAGATACAGTAGAAACGAGAAGACGAAAATGATAATAATATAGGAACCAATTTGTTGGTTTTTACTTTGGGAAAAAGGATTTGTGTACCCCGACGGTTTTCCGCCGGAGATGTGTGAAGGCGGAATCTAAGAACACGAATGTCTGTGGAACATCTTTGCGCGCGGACCTTACTCGCGTCCTGTAGCTAGCTCTTTCTTCACGACGCACTGCATGATGTGGGTCGGGTTTCGTTGCTTCCGCCGTTTTACTCGTCGAGTAAAGAATGTCGAAATAACTCAAGCCGCTTTCGAACTGCGTTGGGAAAGGAAAACTTTAAGCGCTCGTAGCGTTCGTATAGGTGTGTATAAGGTAGCACAAAACGTAAGATATTTGCCTGACGACAAGAAGATTAAATTACCTTCCCAAGACTAGACGCCCTGAAATTCGTTCGATCGAAGAGCTTGGTTAGGACTTTCCGAAGCTCCTTCCAATAAAAGAGAGAGAGAGAGAGACAGAGAGAGAAGAAAAAAGAGAAACGGAAATGCTTCGGTCAAGCAACACGCAATACTGCATAAGAAAAAACAAGATCGTGAACAATTCAATTTTCAATTTTGTTTGCGGGGTGATTTATAGGCGATTATGAATATGGCGACGATTTATTACGGAAAGACAGTTCCCTCAGTGTTCTGTACGACGGTGGTGGGGGCGGTAGCCGCTTAGCACAAAATCGTGTTAGTACTTCTGAATCACCTTTCTGCGGCTCTCCTAGTCGCCGTCTTTGCTTCTCAAATTCGTTCAATGGAGGCTTACGAGTTTAAAAGTGGTTGTTAAAGCGGTGAACAAGATGAGAGAAAAACTCCTCTACGCCGCGAGTGCACCTTCTGTAGTAGAACGGTTTTCCGGTCCACGATCATACCTGAGGAAATTCAATTTATAATATTAATACACAAGATTCACACCTGTGGAGTATTATTTTTGCTCGATAAGTGCGATAAGCGATTTCTTTTCAAAAATGCCAATTATTTTCAGCGGCGTATTTCGGTCCCAACGTCAATTTTCATTCACGAATTTCATAAGTGAAAAAAGAAGAAGAAGAAGAACCTTCAGCTGCGGACATAGGAAACGGGACCGGACGAAATAGATAGCGATGAAATAATTTTATTGAAATTTTACCGCATGTAGGTAGGATATTAGGAGGTTGAGGTCGCTGCAGGGTTTATACTTAGATCCTTTATATGGCGACCCCAAATGGTACGTCCAACCATTCGGATCCCGGATGTGGAGGGTTGGGTCGAATTCGGTATACCTAATATCAATGCGGATTCTCGGGGCGCGTTCACCGTGCTACAAGATATCCATTACCGCGTAGCCAATCTCTGGAAAATTCATTAGACATTTCTTTCCGCGGGCCATTAAACCCCGGCGATTCAGCTCAGCTACTCTCTGTTCGATTTCAAATGAGTAGGTACCCGAAAATGCGGTACCGCTATATTCAAAAATCTTTGTTTCACTCTCGAACGTGATTGAGAAGTCTTTGATAAATGCATGAACATGCGGAAAACCGGTGTAATTTTCATCCTTCCAATTCCATTATTTATCATACTATTTCCTTTTAAATTCAATGAATCCATTATCTTATTAGATACAACGAAGTAAAAAGTGTGAAAAAAATCGCGGTAACAACGAAAGTAAATGATCAGAGCGGATCTCCTTAAATTTACGACACCTGCAAACGCGGCTTGAAATTTATCCGATCAATTTTTACTCGTTATTACTTTTACTATTATTTTTGTTTTCAAGGTGAGCATTCATAATTTTCGGATTTTTGATTAATTATCCACCTTATATATCTCGTTGATCACGCAATAACGCGAATTACCCGCGAGTTTCAAATTTCCATACGTTGAGAATTAATTGGACTTTTTTGACGCCTCAATGTTCCTGTAATACAAAATGTATGAATAACTTCATAATCCTCTTTCCGCACTTTCCGTACATACTATAATCATTCTTCAATCTAGTCGTCGGAGCCTAATCTATCTTGACGTATTTCTCGAACATAGACGACCGCCGAGCAGACAGCTGAACAAAATTTCATGTCACATAAACGAAAAACGAAAGAAAAGAAGAACAAAAGGAGGGGAAGCCGAGGGAAGGAAGAAATGTGAAATCAGCATAAAAATATGAAGAGAAAATTGATAAACTTCCGAGCAACTCATGCGTGAGCATGAGATGTCATGTATTCACGGGCAGCTTTGATGTTAAATGTGGCCGAGGGGCATGAAGTGGAGTCCAGGTCCAGAACTCCAGAACGGAGCCAGCAGTTTAGTTGACACCCGTATAACGAGCGACAAAATTTTTACCAGTTTCTATGCCCCCTGTTTCTTTTCATTTATTTATTTTCTTTCCAACTCTGTTTGTACTTTTTCTTTTACATGGTATATAGCATTACATACACGCATATGACCGCGCACGAGTGGATACGCACGTAGTACATGCTTCGAATGATGATTTTAACACGTGGCGCGTACCTTTTTATCCATTCATTCGTTTGTTTCATGTTATTTCTTTTCGTTCTCTTCAGCAAATTTTGTACAAAATTTGCATTTTTTCTTCATTGTTCTTCTTCATTTATTGTTCATCCTCCTCACTCTCTCTGCGAGATTGAGAGTTTTACGTTGAACGATTCACCGTCAACCCGATATCCCATTTGATCGGTTAATCTGACGTGATATGGTGATTCCATTTCGATAGTTTTTTTTGTTCTCTCCTCTTTTTTTGTTTCCTCCGATAGTCCACGACTGGGATCTCTTGTGCCGAATTCCACTCCGCAGATACATATCCACGTATTCGATAGAATTCAGGTTCCAATTCGTATGAATACACGTATAAGCGCAGATTTGGAGGTACCATATACAATGACAGTGGCGCCGATAAATATTTGTCGGTGCTTTCAAATCGAACAAATTTCCACCCCCCGTACAGTCGGACCCTCCAGTCATTACTCATATAGCATACTCGCAGTATTTCTTCCTTCCTTAACTTTTCGGATTCCCGTTCAAATTCGAATCTGTGACTATCAGCTAACGCGTCTTGCGCGCTGTGCGCACGACCTTCGAGAATGTGGCCTGGTGATCTTTGCCTTTCTCCAAAATGATCGTGGTCAAGCGGAATTTGACAACAAGAGGGTCTCATTCCGATGCGCATAATTCGCGAAAGCTTCTTTCGACGCAGATATCGAATGAGCATCGTTCCTTGCTCAGGTGATCTCAGTTTCCAGAAAAACGAAATACTCGTGGTTGAATTGAGAATTTTTACATACATGCATATATATGTCATATGAATACATACGTTATTACGTATATGTATCATCAAGGTTCGATCTGGGTGGTTCTCGGACGCCTGGAGGTACCTCAGTTGCTTGTTTGAACACTGAAATCGAATTCCTGTTCAAATACCATGTAAAGTTGTGGAAAAATTCCGTACCAGATTTTTTTCGCGTATTTGCAGCCGATCCGGAGGTGAGAACCGTCGAAATTCGGCAGTACGATAACCGAGGACTACTCTCGTGTACTCTTAACGTGGAATGAACCTCAACCAATTCACAAAGTACAAGGTTCGGAAATCAAATTAAAATCTCTTTGATTTGCTGAGCAATTTTCCGAGTTTTCCGCACAGCAGCCTGACCTCACCTGACCGAATCTGATCTACGACATAGGCAAGTTTCTTCATTTTTTTCAATCTCTCGATCCTGTAAAGATTACTATCGATTAATTTTTTGTTCTAGATACTTCTTCATCTCAATAATTGTTGTAATTTCAGCTCCGAGGCAAGATTTTACGTACACTTTACGTGACTCGCGGCCGTAATTAATTTCAATCAGAAGCGAAAAGGGCGAGAAAAAGAATGAGAAGAAATGAATTTAATTGGAAAATGTGTTCGACTCAAAGGTGACTGGATGAATTTTTTACGGTTCAATGAAAATCTGTGGAAACGTTACCTATACCTGCGTGGGCGTGGGCGTGGAACACGCTCCCAGTAGTCGACACGTAACAACTGTGATTTTCTCCGATTTGATAAAGCTCCAGATTTTCAAGGATCCAATAAACTCTTTGAAGCGTACATGAAGGGGAGAAAAATATTCATATTTTCTTACAAATTTAATTGTTATCGGCCAAGCCTTTCTCTTTCTCTCTGTCTCTCTATCGCCATCTCTTCTCTCTTTCTCCCGTAATAAACTTTTGAAATGAAAGCACGATCTCCGTATTATGAAATATTGAAGTAAAATCATTCGAGAAAAATACGTCTTTGAGAACCTTATATTCATTTTTTATCATCATTTATTTATTAGTCCATTAAAAGCGGAAAGATCCCTTGGAACTCGGCTTCAGAATTTGTCTCTCAAGTTTTCTATACACGAACCATAAGAATACGTATTCGTAAGCTAATAATTTCGTCAACTCGATTCGAAATATACGTATATATACTACAGTTGTACGCCAAAAAATGTACTCTGCTTGAGTAGGCGTCAGTACGGATTCATTTTTTCCAAAATTCCACTCTCATTAAACATCAGTTCTGTACACGATATATACCTGTGGAAATACGGTCAAGACTATTATATCGGTCGGAACGGTGAATTGTAAAGATTTATGTGCGGCTCGTTACGTCGTTGTTTTTGACGGAGAAATAGAAATTCACTGCGAATTGTGTAAAGATCAAAATAATGGTTTTTCTGACCACCAAGTTAACGAAAAATCCAAATGCCCTCTGCGGTCTCGAATCGAATTTAAAATCTTGCGAAATCTCACGATCTCGTGAAAAAAAGTCAACTCCGGAAAGCAAACTTCGGGCTCGCTACGCGCGACAGATTCTTGTGACTTTTTTTACGAGATTGCGAGATTTTGCGCGATTTTGAATTCGATTTGAAACAGAAATGAGCCGGTGGATTTCGTCCCATTTGAAATAAGGGATGGCTCTTGGCTCTGATGGATTCGGCACGTAATGACTGATGTAAAGGGGCTCCGTATAGGATTCTGTACTTTGATGCGCATTTCGATGCTCTTCATCTCTCCACTTGAGGTACATTCATTTTACTCTCGTTAATATGTATGTATGTATGGGTATCATGAAAATGGTATATGAACTAATGAATTTCGTAGGCATATATAACGAACGAAACGGACGAACGAAATCCATACTTACAGTGAATGCGCATAGAGTTTAGGTGGAGTGAGTAATTCGTCGGTGAGATTAGCAGACACGCCATACGTAGGTACGTATACCTGTGTACCTGTATATGTATACATGTATACGGTGTATTCCAAAAAGATTCGAACCGTCGGGGACCCAGAACCGCGTCGATTTTCGAATAGATCTTGTACGTTGTAGCCGAAGACTTAGTAAGGACTCATGATTCATTTCAGATTCGGTTGAAAAACTAGCAATTGTTGCGAGGAGCAATTTTCGAAAAATGGTAACTGCGAAAAGTATGATCGAAAAATTCGGAAATGAGTCATGAGTCTTTCCTAAGTCCTGGACTGCAACATACAAAATTTAATGAAAAATCGACTGGTGTCAGGGTTCGCGACCGTTGAAAATTTTTCGGAATACCCCATATATACACTCACTGTAAAGAGGTTATGGAAGTCAAACTGAGTTCCGCGGTTCCCGGCTACCACCGAGAAGTCCGGTTGGTTGGTAGATACTATACATAGGATGGTGGAGCAAAATGAAGTTTCATTTTGGTCCGGAGGCAGTGAACGGGTAGGATTTCGAAGGACGAGTTAATTTCGGGTAATGTACGGCACTCGGAGATTCGACAGAGATTACGAGCCAGAATTCTAGAAAGCAAGCAAGCAACCAACCAACCAACCGACCAACCGACCAACCGCCCGCGCCGACTACCCTCTACGTTTACCTTATCGAGATCAGAGATGACCCAAAATCAATGACCTCCGTAGCTCCGGCCACGGGTCGTTTGCAATATAAGGACATCGCCGGCGTCGCTCGGCTCAAAAGCTCGCCGATCGATCCGATTCTCAGCTTCCAACTTAGAAATCGGTATACATAGATCTATATTCTGTAGTTTGCGGTCCGCCAACCCATAACGTAGACCTACCCACCTACCTACCTATATCCACCTAGGTGGAAGTTTGTTGCTCGTCGACCAAAAACCGAGTGGACAACCACGGGACGCGATTTTCGCTTTGATATACATCCGCCAACCTACGATATATAGGTACTATCCCCACTGCAGTGGAGATGTTGGGGATAAAATACTTCAAGTAGTATACGATTCCCCGGTGATTTTATTCCCCGAAGATCGGCCCGCCGCGCCGCGGCGGAGTCAAACTCTGACCGACTGTAACGAGAAAAAGGGGGCCACGGGGAGGAATGACGAAGAGAGAAAACCCTGCGACTTCTCAACCCTCTTGGAGTCTCGGGGTAGGTAGATAGGTAGGTAGTACGTGCTCGTTGGACATCGTGTCCGATTCACACAGGTCCCCGAAGAGCGCGAAGAACGGATAAAAAACCAAATGGTGGATCTGCATTTTCGGATGGTTATAGTTTTTGCTTTTTCATCTGTCCGTAAGATTGAAGAGGTTTGATTACAAGATGATATTCTGTAAGAAATTTGAGATGATACGGCGACGGTGGTTAATTTTTTGTTTTTTTTCGTTTTCGATTTTTCTACTCCTTTTTTCCGTTCGTTATTGAAATTGTGTATTGAGTATAATAACAAGCTCAAAGCTCACAGAAGATCAAAGACCGCACAAATGACATGGGCTGACAAATCGCGTACGATGTAATCTCTCTGTGAAATGGAATAAAATGAAAAACAGCAAAAAAAAAGACATGTAACAACAAAAAAATGGAAATTACCTCCGAATTGATCTCGTTATATTTTGTATCGACGATTGTATAGGTATATAATACGAAAATACGTGAATACAGGGAAACGAAAAGAGAGTGGATTCGGTTTTTCAGCCTTCTCCTTAAATATTTACCATAATAATTTATGTGACCCGCAATATTTCGAGAAGACGAGAAATGAAATGAAAAATTGAAACATGGATACAGGTTCCCCCATATTTCGTGCTCATTGAGAAAATGAAAAAACGGAAAACAAGAATATTCTGAATTCCAATCTGCTTTGAATATTGGAAAATAGTGTTTTTCGTTTTGTTCTTATTCTTTATCGATTTTTTTCCATTTTTTGTTTTCTTGTTCCCCGGTAGATGTATTAAAAAAAGTTATATGAAATCCATAGCAATATAGAGGCTCGAATGAACTTCCGATATCATTATATCATATCGGTTGGAAATTGGCATATTCAACGTTCAAAGTGAACAGATACCGGTCGGAAATTATTATTTGGTTAACTGAGGCTGAACAAAAATGAAAAAGAACGAGAAAACGAAAAAATGATAAAAACGGAAAATCAACTAGAAGTGTACGTGAACGTACGATGGGTTGTTCCAAACATTTATGTAGATATATTCAATTGCACCAAATCCGAAATGCAGGAAAAAATATATTTTCACCTGAGATTTTTTTTTCCCGCAACGAATATATAGACCTATACGTGGGGAATGAAAAAGAGGGGGAAAAAATTCCGTTGTGTAATAAAATTATGTGAAATCGTGTTGACTTTTATATATCTATACATATGTATGCAGTATACATAACTCTACAGCCCTACAGTGCGTAATGGGATTAATTTTGATGCTCGTTGCGTATAAATTTCTCTCTGTACAGAAAGAAAAAACAAAAAAAGTCAGAGAAAGACAGAGAGAGAATGGCGGCTGTAGCTCTCAATGTACGCTGCTCGTGGTAGCATTACGATAAAACGAATTCAGGTATGAAATGTGATCTGGGAATTTTTACAAGGCCAAAATGAATAATTTCGGTCTGAG
Organism: Phymatocera aterrima; assembly: GCA_963170745.1. Lineage (NCBI taxonomy): Eukaryota > Metazoa > Arthropoda > Insecta > Hymenoptera > Tenthredinidae > Phymatocera > Phymatocera aterrima. The sequence continues at coordinate 9,829,333 of OY720663.1, forward strand.
GAAAAAGTTCGTAATTAAGTAGGCAGGAGCACTTGCACTTCGTTGAAAGACGACGAAACCGAAAGGAGTTCGTCCTCGACGTCTCTTCGTTAACGAGTTTATTTTAATCATTTCTTCGGGAAGCGATTCTCCCAGAACGCAGATATACGTATATACGTATGTAGTACATAGGTGTACGTACATATGTACCCACAGCGGTGTCGATATACCGGTGGAAAAGAGAACGGGATGAAAGAAGAGAAGATCGAAGGAAAAAAGTGAAAATAAAAAGGGACAGAAAAGCAAAATTAGAGTGAAAGAGAGAGTCAAACGGGGGGGGGGGGGGGGGGGGGGGCGAAAGTGAAAAGGCGACGTCGCGAGGAGCGGTAGTATGAGAGAGTGGGGAAGAAGACGTAGCCGAAAAAAATGAAATGAAAAAGAAATAAGATAAAATAACTCGAGAAGCTCCGTTGCAGGAGTGGAGGAAAGAGAGACGACAAATATTACTCGGCCAAAGTCACTTCAAAGAAGTCAAGAGCATTTGCCTTAAGCCACTTTAGTTTCGAGGGGATGCCTACTGCCACCCTACGAACCGACGAATTAAGGATTCCCCAGGAATTCTTGTGACTTCTCATTCCTCTTTTATATAGTATATTACGGATAATATACGCGATAAAGATATATGGTAACAGGTATATAGGTAGACGGGGATAACCTGGAATTAAATTTTCGTTAAAAACTCACTTACAGCAATAAAGTATTGGTCATCAGGATGGTACTTGGTACCTACTACCTTCCTCCCCGATGATCCTCGTTAGTCGTTCCTTCTACTCTAATTCGTTTCAATATACGGAAACGAATTTGCGTTGAGAAATCACATTGTAATCGAATGAGTTGTACGTTGCAACTTTTGAACAGTAGAGATCTCGTTGTCTGCGGTGAAAAGATATGTTTGAATCGGTTGCACTCGTTCCTCCCGCGGCGATTATTATTATTGTCATCGTTTTATCATCGCTATTTTTGTTATAATTATTCGCCGGAGAAGCCGCATCCTTCTCATAGACTATATCCTCTCGAAATAAGTCATTTTCTCAGTCGACTCGCATATTTCGTTAAAGTTATTACAATTTTCGTCCTCTCGTAGCCTAGCTGCAACTTTCTCGCGATTATTCGCGTTCCCAATTGAAGCTGCTGCAGCTTGTGCGCTGCAAATATACTTAGCAACGAAATCGTCGGGAAAAACTTATCTAAGGTGGGTATACTATAACAGAGACGTCGATAACATGGAAGCAGGAGAATATAGAATATTCAAAAGCAATGGAAGAGTAAAAGAAAAGTATTCATTATCGTCATAGGCTGTGATATAATTTCTGAATTTTCTACCGGTCCTCCAGGTAAAAAAATGGTGCGGCGCGGCGTAAGGATTTCGCAAATTTTCATAAAACAGACGGCATCCCGCTGCGGGCGTACCTGCGTACAGGGAGAATATAAAAAGCAAGGAAATGGAGAAATGAATAAATGATAATAGATGGCGGAAATAAAGAAAAAAGAAAGAGAGAGAGAACAGGGTGAATATTGAATACATGGTGGAGCGGAGAATTGATCTGGGCCGAAAAAAAACCGTGCCCTGCGATCTCGAGACGTGACAGAAAACGAGAAATTCTCATCTTCCAGGCTAGAGCGAGAAAGGGTCGCTTTAGCTCCGGGACATTTTATTGACTGATTTGCCCGTTACTCCCCACCAACTTCCGGGCGATTCTTTTCCAAGAGTTTCACCGATTTTTCCTCCAATACATTTCCTTTCTCATTTTTTCTCCTCTCCTCTCCTCTCCTCTCTCTCCAGCTTCTTCTCCTTTCTCTCTGTCTTCCTCCCTTGCAGCTCGCTAGCTTGCTCCATTATACTCTCACCATACACGGCGTTATTAAGGGTGGAAATCCCCGGCGAGTAATCTGCGACGGTGGTATTATATTGTATATTTTTTCCTCTCTTCTCATATTCATTTACTTTCTTCATTCATCCCACGACGCGGAAGCCGATGTCGTTATAAGCGCCGAGCTGTAAATAAGATTATCAATTGGTCCCGGAAGGGTGTTTATCAGATTGTTTCAAACAAGAAAGAAAAAGTCATTCCGCGGGGGCCAGTCTTCAAGGTCTCTGAAGGCTCTGAGACCTGAAACATGGAGACCTGGAGACCCGGGGACTCGGAGACGACTTCTTCGCCTACGTCTGGTCGATAGCGTGAGATTAGGAGGTGCGAAAGTGATAGGAGACGAGAGATAAAAGGAGAGAAAATAACGAGGAAGAAACCTGTTAACAAGCAGGATCCTCCTGTATATCTATATAGATGTATAAGTTGAGGGTAAAAGAACTTTCGAGGCGCAGTGAGCCTGAAACTTTATTTTCACGACGAACGCGATCACGATCGCGATCACGATCACGATCACTCCATCTCGATTTCGGTCCAATGTTCTCACTTACCAGATTCCTTCAGCTTTATTCCAACGTTGACGGATATTTCTGTCGAGGGAACGGTCAACTGAATTTATCTCTGTGTCTTCAGCGTGTCCTATATTTCACTTTTATTTTTCTAATACCGGAAATTTTGAAGCTATTTCAGTATAGAAATTGCTACTCAGCTCCTTCGCCTCGATATAAAATCCGGACACTTTCCAACTCCGGATTCAATTTCTACGAGGATGTGCCGTGTATAGGATTTCCTCGCCGACCATCTTGGTATCTACTTTACTTTAACGCCATGGAGCATGAATTTATTCCCCAAATTCGCCAGAAGGAGCTTCCGAGGTGGCCGATGAAGTATTTCGGGTGAAAATACTTTATAATTATATCCAACAGCGTGTTGGCTCCAAATTTCAAATTTTTGACTAAAGTGGCGGAAATTATGCTGCCTTGCGTTTGTCATTAGTGGAAATTCGAAGAGTATTTCTATATCCAAAGAGAGGTACTACACAGGAAGGTGCGGAGTACGGGGGAGTTTATCATTTGGACGAATGAATAAACGAGACGAAAAGGATAGAGGAGAGACAAAATTATGACACACATCTGAGGCCAAGAGGCATACCTAGGTGAGTTCGTGAATTGTTTTAAATTAGGGAAAACCGAGTGAGATAAATTTCGTCTCATTGATCTTTGCTCGCGAAGAAAGTTTTTATTTCTACTCTCCTTTCCCCTATCCCCTATTTCTATCCTTCTCCACTCTCGCCATTTTTATGCAAAGGGCACCGGCAAAATTTACCGTCGCCGCGATTCCTTCAACCCCTTATCCGTTTCGATCGGCTTGTTTGGAATAGAGAGAAGAAGAAGACTGAAAACAAAAACGAGAACAAGATAAAAATAGCGATAATAATGAATTCCGCTTGCACAGCGAATATACATGTAGACTACATAGTAGGTACAATCGTTGCAGTACAAAAGTGTCGCGAAATTCACGAGGCCTCTGAGTTTCTAATTGTCTTTCTGTCGCTCTGTAACTTTTAAACTCGATTTAAAACTGATTAAAGTTGGTGACGGCTGTTCACGAGCTATGCGAAGACGCTCTCGAGAGTCGCATTTGGTTCGGTTCTCGGATAGAGAAACCTCAGAAGACTGAGAAATAAGTTCATTCTGAATTGCGGTATAATATGAACTATCAAATTCGACAATTATTAAAATATAAGATTCATCGGTAGAAAAACGAGATCGAAACATGAAGATTGACCCAAAGATTATGAAGCCGGAAATTTTGCTCGAAAAAGATGTGTGATATAAAAGTATAGTTTTTGGTTCAACTACAGTTAGTATACACAGAACTTTTTCATTAAAATTTCGACGAAACGGTTTTTAGAAAAGGGTTTTAATGAGGAAATATCTTGTGCTTCGCACGCGTTGCTAACGTTGTTCAACTCCTGTTCATTAAATTTTGTAGCGCTCTTTTCAAACAGAAACAAAAATAATGAAAGCAAGAGAGAGAGAGAGAGTGAGAAGGAGAGAGAGGGGCAAAGTGAACAAAAGAAAATGGTTCTGAAGTAGAAATTTTAAGCTTCGTTTTAGTTTTTTTTTTTTTTATGTGGTAAGACGAAAAAAAGTGCGTCTTGTTTCTCGAGCCCAGATTTTTACGGGCTCAATCTTGGAATGAAGGAAAAAGAAAGCGAGAGAGGAAAAACAAAATTGTAATTATATCAAAGCAGAAGCAATCTTTGCTATATACATACAGTGAGAACGAAAATATGTTGGTAAAAAATGTTCCCAAATCTTCGAAGCAATAAAATTCTGTCATATCAGGTGAACTTGCGGGATAAACGAGAATTCATTGGGTTGCTGGGAAAGTCAGAGGTGTAAAGAAACCACGAATTCTTTCAGCAAATTAGAAGTTTAGGGGTCAAGCTCGCTCGAGGCAAGAGAAAAAAAAAGAGAGAAAGAAAGAAATGGAGAGAGAGGACCAAATATTCGTGAAACTTCTTTTGTGTTTGACGCCTTTGGTCTTTTATCGACGTAGCAGGGTAACCGCGAATCGAGTCGATCGTCCTTCGGAAGAAAGCTTTCACAGGGTTTTCTTCAAAGGAAATCTTTCGCGCGTTTCAACCCTCGGATTTTGCGAGGAGGCAAGAATCGTGGAGGTATTGTAGAGGTTATATTACACTGCGCTACGCGTTCTCTAGTCTCTCTATAGGGTTCGGCGATCGCAGAATGTATTTTCTTACTCCTCCGTGGAATGATTTTTGTCTCCCCGACATTTTTTCTCCGTTTAAGAAATTAATCGGAATTCATTAACCCCGATCCGATTTTGAACCGATAATCTGGGACCTCAAGTTTTTTTAATACCTACTCCGTTTTACAATCTCTCGGAATTGATTGCTAAGCGGTTTATGCCTCTCCCGGAGTCTCCACCTCCGGCAATACTCACTCCGGTGCGGCTCTACAAACTTTTGCCCAAGCAATTCGAACCTTGTTTTCTATATTCGTTTGTGCCCGTCTTTTTCCATCCAAATCAAGTTTCGGATTTCTATTTTCGCTTTTCGCGTCGTTCTCCGCTCTTCGCCCCCGCCTCGCGGTTTCACGCTTTGTTTTTTCTGCGCAGGTAATTTCGTCGTTTGATTCTCACTTGATGCGTAAAATCACGAGAACGCTAAAATTTCTATTCTGAGGAAAAAATCGACCGAGAAACCAAAATTACATGTCTGCATTCCCCTCTCCTTGGCCTTAGTCCGTCTCAAGTATTTGTTTGGCAAAAAGCCGGGCGATGTTTGCCTCGGGTGGAATCTCGTAGATCCTATACATATGTGTGTATATTGAAAGCTTTTTAACTCCGAACAAGAAATACAGGCACCCGTTTTCCTTTACTGAAGCAAACTTTACTTCAAGCTCAATAGATTTTCAGGAAAATTAACGTTCCGTGAGAACCAGAGGTTATATGGATACTGCCTCCGTTTAACGTCCGCGCGTTGCGTAAATTCAATTTCATTATATGACACTGTAGCTAAAGCTATTTACCTGCATGTATGTATCTATGTATGTACATAGCTACTGGCTTGCTGCAGGTTGCTGCTCAGCGGAAGATTATACATTGGGGGTTGTCGTTTATTACTCGGGTAACAGAAAAAATCAACGAGAACGCGGCTTTTATCAATTCGGTTAACGAGGAGGATTTGTTTGGCGGGCAGGAGAGGGGCAGGGGGGGGTGTCTTGTCCTTTTTTCTATTCAAATCCTGTGAGGGACAATTTTGAATTATAAACTCAATCACTCGCGGAGCTTCGAGGTTTTTGGCACGAGCTGTGTAGGTATTCATTATAGGGTCACAAGTAGAAGTTAAATTGCCGATGTATCGTAATACGAACGAGATGGGGAGACGAAAAAGAAAGAGAGAAATGAATGACATGGGTCACCATATTTCTAAATAAAGACTAAAATAAACGAAGTAGAGAAACGAGAAAGAAAACCGCGGAAGAGAAAGGAAGAGAAAACAAGAGAGAGAGAGGGAGGGAGGGAAAAGCTGCTTCTTGGTTGGATGAGAAATCAACAATGTCTCCGGGGATCCAGGCTGGAAAATTCCCTCGCACCGCTTCCCTTTTTCGTTCGTTCAGTAAAAAAGTTTTCTTTGCAAATTTTCAACCGTTGTGTCATTGCTAATTCGAGTTTAATACACTTTGATATCGGAGACTGAACAAAGTTGATTTTATATTTGATTTTGCTCTTCTCTTACTTATAAATGTTGGTATAGATATCGAAAGTTTTCATTCGAAGTAAAAAAAAAGTTCTTCCACGTTTTCTTTTTGCGGGTTTTGTTTAGTTAGCATGGGGTATCTATCTCAATTAGGTATACAGTGCAATTAATTTTTAGCTTCGTGCAATTCTGTATTTTCCCAGCTTTTATCTATTCCCGGCTCCCAATCTCATTATGACAAACCGGAAACTCGAGTGCTAACCACACTAATTACCTGTTCGATTAAAACGGTTCTTCGGTCTATTACTGTGCGCTTCCTGTTCCTGTGCAACGATAATCTGATAATGAATATTCGAATTCGTTGGCTTACAGTCTCGAATAATTATTGAATAATAATAGTCGTTGATAATTTGTTAAGTGAACTGTAGATGCTGGGACACCCGAGTAAATTGTCATCGAAAATTGAACCAGAACGGAAAGAGCGGGGAGGAGTGGAGTGGCGAGGAGAGGAGAGGAGAGGAGAGGAGAGGAGAGGAGAGGAAATAGAGCAATTTTTCCCCCGCAGAATTCGAATAATGTGCAATATATATCGTAGGTTTGATTTATTTCAATTAAAACCGTCACATATAAATCACTGGATAGTAGGATTGCCCTAAACGATTCCATTATAACAGGAAGTAAGCTCCATTAAATTTCGCTCATTTATACGCAAAGTTTTCCTCGTAATATCACCGAGCTAGAATCTGCAGACCGATATCTCCTGTCGCAGGTGAGTTATACCTATAACAAATAAAAGAACGAAGAGTGAAACATGAAAAGCGAGAGCGAAGAGCGAGGAGGGAGAGGGAAAGGCGAAAATAAAATATCGTAGATATAGCAGAAAAACGTTTCTATTCTTATCGACAAAGATCAGATATAGCATACATTATAACCAGTAGAAAAACTCAAAGACATCTCTTTGACACGGGTACAAGGGCATGTCGCAGAAGTATCAGGTCCTCTGTGTGTTTATTCGCAGTGATGAAATTCTGTTCTACATATAACTGCCAATCGATCACGATATTTCGTGGAAAAAAATATGTATCCTCGGGGCTTGCTAAAAATAATCATCGAAAAATTTTCAAAGGTACAGTCCACCGTTCATTTTTTGCGTCCTTTTGCCGTCCTTTCACTTGAAAAATTGGGCGTCAAAGTCCACGGCTTCATAAACGATCGAAGCCAAGTACGTACATGTAGCAGGTGCTCTTTGATTAGTAATCCATGCATCCCCCGCAGTTTGTCCGGCAATGATCGTCCGCCATTTCCGTAGTAGACCATGATATCGCTGCCACATTTTCCTCCATGCCTTCTGACCGGAGAAACAACCCTTCGATGAAATTCCCGGGCAACATATCGCCGCAACATCGAGCATGAAATCCAAGTTAAGGATCATGGCTGAGAACGTTACTTAACCCTGCATCGATCGCAATTTGTATTAAAAATGTTCAACACTGCAATAATAACGACCGGCGTAAAATTTTCAAAATCCACGAAGCCAATTACTTTCATTAATCTTTATTGCGGAGAAAAACTTGCAAGTCTGACCGGTGGATTCGTCGCGTTAAACTTCCGGGGGTTTACCCTCAATACAAATTCAGCGTTCAGTCTGAAGCTGAAGGCCGTTTTTCGCGAGGGATGTTTCAATTTTTGTCTCTCTATTTTACACGAACCTACCATTCCTGTTTACCGACACGTAACGGGATAGGAGATCCATACATGCAAACTAGGTAAGTGAGCCATTGAGTGCTCTATCATTGTTATCAGCCGCCATTATATCTCCGGGACTTTAGCTGGCCACGTCAGCTCGTAGGCTCGGATCATGGCGCGGGCTTTCGGTATGCTTCGGTTTCGGGGATGCCGAAATCTAGATGCCGGGTGTCAAAAAATTGGCTCAATAATATCACACCGTGGATCCCCCCTCTCGATATATTCATTTTCGAGAGGGGCTCGTACTTCCGGTCAGTTATAGTCTGCAGGCGCGTTGGGGCCTGTATACGGTCGGTACACAATGTTACTAGTGGCCACCGGGAATCCCATCGCTTATGTTCCCAAGTCACGCGATCGTTTGACCCGACAGAAATGCCAGAAAAGTTAATCAAGGATTACTTCTGCCCCCCGCCTCGAGCGAACTCAACCTCGAATATAATGCAATTTAATTCCTTTTTCCCGCGAACCAAAGCTACTGGTCGGTTCGGGCAGGGGTGAGAGGTGGAAAATAATGAAAACGTACAAGCATTTCCTTCCGTTTTCATTTTTTACATTTGTTTTTATTACCTTTCGTTATTGTCATTATTCCCTCTTCGCTCTTCCTTTTTGTCTTTCATTCTTTCTACATTCCATCATATCCTGCGGACCTGCCGTTGTAATCATTGGCACGTTCCTTCTATGCTTTTTGCGCCTCGCCTTCTCTGTTTCTGTCCTCCTTTTCTCACCGACGACAACTCGGATTCAATAAAAGTACCGTATAATAATCACCTGCTCCACATTGATCGGAAATATACATACGTATGTGCATTGGTAAGTATGTAGCAGCGCAAGTTTATACACTTGATTCCGCAACGATTCAACTAGAGTGTGTATCACAATTGGCTGGTTATTATACGTCTGTCGGTAATTTTCGAGACCGTTGGGAATTTCGATACCGATTTTCGTTCTGATAATCATGTATTCCATCGGGAGATCGACGATTAGCAGCGGCACTGCGCGCTCAAAGCAATTCCCATTCCTTATCAGCGGGCAAATTTTGCGATTACGTTTAACGGCACAAAACGAAATCTACTGCCCCGAAGAAACGAGATTTGTTTGACTCGATCGTCCAAAATGAAACCAATCGCATTTAGAAATGAGGAAAGTTCGTTCAAAAACCGTTCGTTTCGGATTGGGCTGAACTGGAATCGACGAAAATTGACAAATACGCGAGTTTCATACGAAAATGAAAAGTCGAAGAAAACTTTTGCTCGGCATCTCAGCGTATATGGGGATAGAAAGTGTATAGTAAAAAAATTTCGCCCAAAGATACGCTCCAGAGTATAATTGACGTGTCGTACGTGGTTCAACGAATTGTCAAATGACAGATATTATTGAAGTTTGCAAGTCCGCCGTAACATTGCGACCATCGAGAAGGTGACGTGGGATGGGGAAAGCTCATCGAACGGATCGTTCATTTTTTCATTCGTTAAAAAGCTGTGGAATTTTGACACAAAATTCGATACTTCTGCCTAACGGATCATCGTCACCGGCATGTACACACGTACGCACACGTGCTCCAGACTACCTTCGGCATTGCGTCTACCTAATTTATTTCCGCCATATTTTATTCCGGTGAAAATTAACATGCGAATACCTTAACCTGGGCGCGGGACGCGAGGTCGACACCCTTAACACCCGTTTTATAAATCATGGTCTATCACTACTTGACCCTTGCCCGAAGGGGTTGGCAGACTGTAGATAACGTTGTTTTCTCGTATAGTGTAGAATTTAGAGTGAAGTCTAGTGTAGGTGAGGAGTATAGATATAGTAAAGAGCACACACTCGCAAGTACATACACATACTCTGGATCCACGGACTCGCGCGAGTATATACTGCATACATACACAGACGCATGTACGTACTCCCATACGATCTGTGTGCATGCGAGACTCCACAGAACCAGTGCCGTCTTCAGGCACGGGTCCATGGGGCCCCTGGCTCTCGGGGGCCCCAGCATTGAGCGGAAAAATGAATTTTCTGTGACCGACAATTTCACTTTTGGACTATTTTGAAAATTTTTAAGCAGAATGAAGCTATTCAAACTACGAATTTGCGGTTCTGTTAACTATGAGTGAAAAATAATACTACTACGGGGGCCCCGCGGTCCCCAAGGACGGCACTGCGCCCAACTATCGTACCAATTCCTACATGCAACCAAACTACTGTACCTACCTACTTACACTCGGCAGCTGCTCGACGTACGGAATCGTTGCGGATGAGAAATTCCGTAATCTATTACTTTGAAAGGCTGTGTTACCACTGGATACTAGCTAGCTATAAGGTATACACTGTAACCACTATACCACCTAAATTGTGATTTCTCGCGGACGATTATCTGTAATGAGAAATCCGTATAGTAGTATATTACAGACGATTTTCTGATCGATTTCACCTCACCAACATCATTTTATTCCCATGTAGGTGATATACTTACCTTTCACCAATGTATGTACATATATACATGGTGATACACCTATGTACCCCTTTCACTCCACGGAACAACCGATCCAATGCGACTCTTGCGATGATGATAAGGACGAAAATGAAAAACAAAGAAACTGCGATAGAGAATTTATCGGAAGAATATTAGCTGGGAGCTTGAATGAATCAGTTCGTATCACCTGGAGCAGATCCGATGCCCATTTAGCATCAGGCCCGAACGTCATGCACTTATTACCGCTGCAGGATTGGAAATATGGATGGAGTGTATGTACGTATGAGCATAACTACGAAGGTTGCGGCAGCAGCAGCAGCAGTGAAATATCGCTTTTTCTCTTTTTCAAGCTTTTTTCTATTTTTTATTTCTCGGCTATGTGTATACGCATGTAAATTTTGGACGGGAGGAGGAAATTTACCAGTTATTATTGAACAAAATGAAAAAGAAGGAGAGAAACGGGAAGGGAAGGGGGTGTGGGAGGGGAAGAGGAAGGGAAGGCTGTTAATTAATGGAGCGTGAACGCAATGCATAGAAAGAATTAAACATGGCCGACACGTCCGAGTGAAAATCAATTTCTATTACTTTTTCTCGTTATTTCAATGGCTCGGCCATTAGTCCGTACGTGTCAAGGATTATTAACGTCATACATCGAATTTTGGATTTACCATCCAAATTCTCTATACCCGCGGCCATGACGAGGAAATTCCCGAGGGCGGGAGACTGTGGAGAGAATCTGCCATGCTGCGAAAGATAACTTCTCTTTCGAACCTCCTGAAAGATCACAATTGTAAAATGGTCAACGGATGTGGTTTGACGAATAAAGAGGAAAGTATAAAGACAGATAAACATATGTACACGTAATAGAAAAGTTCGTATTCTTGAAAGGTGGGGAGGAAATGCGTGTTCTTATACAAGTCGTAAACCTTTAGTACGGTCGTTAGCTTTGATAAATAGGATCTCGAGGAGGACAAGCCTTGCCGTGCCCGGTACGCGTTGAGATTTTGCGATTTTATCAAACTTCGTATGTCGAGGTGGAGGGGCGTGGGGGCAGGGGGTCGTTTCCAACTCTGCACAAGAAAAAGCAAAGAATTGGTTTATTCAAACATTACAAGAATAACGAACAAACGACTGCAATTCTTCTTTTTTCGTCTTCGTTCCCTCTTCCTTTTTCTCCTGCGGTCTCTTCTTATATATTACACTATATATTTACTGCCAAATGTCGGAGGGACATACATGTACGGTCCTAGAAAGTATATAATCTTATTTTAGGATCTCGATCTCTGCAGTGCCTTGTCTTTGTAGTCATATAAGCAGATCTGATCTTTCGAAGACTGCCGAAGCGCCTTTGATAAGTTTATGTTTTTCGTTTCGTTTGCATTTCCTTCTTTTTTATTCAGACTTCGTCTACGCAGCGACAGTATTTTCTAGAAGTTGGGCCAGCAGCCTCATCCTACATCAGATTCTCCTGAGAATATATTCAATACCTTTCATTTTCTTGATGCAGGATCTCGCCGTTTGGGTGGCAGGTACCGACGCAATCGGCCAAACGAAATAATCTCCCACCAGTACGACAGGCTGAACCTTTTCTACACCTTTTTTGTGTCGTCGCGCAGTACCCGTCTTCTAAGTTCGTAAATTTTTCCAACGTCAAAAGACCCGGACCAAACCTTTCCTCCCTCTTTTACCTCTTTTTCCGTTCCCATTGTACTCTCGCGTCTCCGCGTCTCGCCGTAGAGAGTGTAGCGAAAATCTTATGTATATCACATACCTATCTGTGCTCGTATGAATGCGAATGCCGCAGACATACGCATGGGGGTCGCATATAAGGTATTCGATAGATAGGTAGGTAGGTAGGCAGGCAGGTACGTATAGCTACAACATGAGAGATGAGTTTGGCTGCTGGTTTCACCCCTCGAATATGATAAATTGACGCACGATCCACGTGGATGAGTCAATTTAAGTTTTCCTTCGTGCTATGCTATATATCTAGATACCTCCCTACTCTTTCCAGCAATAAAATTTCCGCTTTTCGTATAACCGAATACACTTTATACATTTAACTTAACCCCAATATTGCACCCGTGTTACCAGCCCCAAACTCACGACCCTCGGATCGTAGCTACTCCCGCATCCAGCACAATGTCTAACCTTCGCCACAAGCCACCCTGATCCTCTCTCACTGGCTGGCTCGGTTTTTCACCGAGTTCGACTCACCTGTCAGTATCGGATTGACAAATGACAAGGCGGGCTCATGAATGCCCCGAAATGGAAAAGAGAGCAAGAAGAGAATGGAAATCAATGCTATACATACTCACGTATTACAGTTCTTCCGCCGAGTGCCATCCGAGTTCCCTCGACTGTTTCCGGAATCTCATCCCCGTCGGTGAATGTCGTTTACTTTCATATCTATCATATTTTCGTCACCGGAATCAGATCCGCCAAGGGGACGGCCGAAAATTTATTGAAATCGATCGTGTGACGAAGGAGCTGAGAAAATCGCTCACCGATGTTCTCGACGCGGAAGATCCTCAAAATGTCCATTGATCTACATTTTGCAGAATTTCGGTCCCAGGGAACGGGAGCTCTTCGTTCACACGCGTAGAAAATGTTTTTGCGATTTCAAGTTGACCGGGGTCAACTCTCAGCCTGGAGACATAGATATGAAGGAAGAAGGTGTAGGTGGGTGTGCGGGCCGTAGTCGAGTGGTAAAGGAGAGACCTAAATCGTGCGGGGAGGCGTAAGAACAAACTGAACTTCGGCTAAGGGTCGCCTCCGAAGCTCAATTGTTCTCGCGTTAGGGGCGGGCTCCACCCTTTTTACCACTATACCTTACACCGCCATCGTCACCAGGACTATTTCACCGAGAAACAGAGGAAGAGGAACTATACCGCGGGGAGTCCTGCGAGTCAGTCCCACCGTGCGGTTTAGTCCTGCACCCTAGTAGCCTGCAGTCCAATTCTAAATGGGAATAAATCAGTGAACGCCGCGTATAGTTATACCAAAGGAGAGGATTTTCACTCCATATTGTCTATACCGCGTTTCTATTGTGATCGTCGCGACCATCTTCTGAGGTTCGCGGTTTTTGGTTTCGTCTTCTTCTTCCCTTTATCTTCCTTCCTTTTTCTCTACGTTTGTTGATAGTTCAGTTTGGTGAGAGGCTACCACGTACTTACTTGCATACGTGCCGCGACGTACCCGCCCGGATCCCTCTCCAAGCTTTCAGCTAGCGTTCCTCGATCAAAAATTTTCAAAGAAATTTTCCAGCAACGTCTGAAGAGAGCATCGATCAAAATTGACGGATTATAGTGCATACCTTATAGATTCGCTCCCTTCAAAAGTTCAGCTTTCGATTATGACAAAGAGGAAGTGCGAAAGTTTGAAAAAATTAAAATATCTACCCACATGAATGAAAAATGCAATGTATATACAGCTATGATCACGCATATTCAGTTTTTGTGGAAGTTTTTCGCTATCTATTAATTTTTTTTCGAGATTTCTTCTTCTTCTTCTTCTTCTTCCTTTGATCTTTTTACACTTTACTCGCAGAAATCGCTTGAGATCGTCTGCTACAGATATGAAGATGTCTTTCCCAAAGGTATAAGATAAAAGCCGACGTGGCGTTGCGGTCTTTCGACTATACAGGGTGAATTCCTAACGTCTGGACACTCGAAGTATCGTTTAGCCGGCTGCGAAACCTGCGTCGTCAATTTTTTGCCGTTTTTAGCCGATCAATCAATTGTTCCAGTGCTTTCCGGTTTTCTAATTGGCTAAAAGCGGCAGTAAATTGAGGAAGCCGGTTTCGCGGCCGCCTGAACGCTACTCCGAGTGTTCAGACGTTAGGAATTCACCCTGTATGCGCCTACACTGCAGTAGATAAGTATATACTACTGTACGAAAAATGTGAAGAGAGCGTATTCCGCTTTGACCACAGGAGAAATCTGAGGTTCCCGGATTTGAGTTATACCTATTTTGAGAAGTTTGTATGTTTCCTCCGCTTTTATATTATATTTTGTATACACACATGATGTGTAGTATTCGACATTCTGTTTGGTACAGATCCTGCGAACGGACCAGACGCGATCATTGTTATGTTTTAGGGAAAAAGGAAAATCGCAAGCTCAAATAAAGTTCTCTCCGAGACCGAAGGAGAATAAAACGACCAAAAAACCGCAGCCGTACCTTTTTTTATACTAGTACATATGTGCATACACACGCATGGATGTGAGTAGGTATGTATTTTATAAAAGTTCGCTTCTCTTGCTATTTTATTCCAATGTTTTGTCCCATACATACCTAGATATAGGTATATTCATATTCGTTTTTCTCGGTCCACTCTTGGTTGCTGCAGTATCCGCTCGAGGAAAGCAAAGCCCATTCCACAATTCACCGAGATCCGAATGAAACATGTAAATTTTGACGTATTGTATATACCTACTACGTGAACGTATACACGATACAGTTTTCTTTCTTCATGAATTTATTCTTCAGCCGTTTGCTCGTATAATATAAATTGGTTGAATGTACTATAACTCTTATGACCGATGATCGACGACAGTCAAATTTGAATATTCAGTTGCTTTTAGCCCCAACGCAACGTCCGCGTCGGTGGGACCTTCAGGGACATTGAGGCAACCGATTGAATAAAACAGTGACTAATCAGGAGAGTAATGAATTTTGTTCACCGGGAGTTTTCGAATTGTTAAACTCCATTTGGGAAATAACTGACAGTGACAAGTATAGATGATCAAAGAGAATCGTTTCTCAAAAATATAACGATAACGCTATCCATTCCCGGTCTGGTGTAGTATTTTTTCACAATATGATATAATATAAGCCCGGGTTCTAATTGGACGAGGCAAATTCACCTACAAGGTGAACCAAATTCATCATTTTCTATCTCCTTTGTCATAATAATGTTACACCGGGGAGAGGAATATATCGTCGCTTCGTTCAACGTGTATACCTTTCACATTAATAATCGCACGCAAATTCGTGATTATTTCCGAGCCTCGCGGATCTCTCTGATCAGAGGTGTCTGCCGCTCATTCAAAATCCCACTGCCCAGTTTTTCATTCATGCCTACATGAATCCTCGTAGATGTATAATTCCGAAAGATCAAGGAGTAGATAGGCTGGAATTCCGAATTTCGAAGGTAAGAATTTGAAAGTAGGGAAACATCAAGAAAGCGAAGTTTTCATTTTCGACTTATTACTGAATTGGAACACTGTTTAATCGGAAGGCTATTCTGCACTCGAACGCGCTTTCAGCCGAAAATGAGGATAGTTTACATTACGATTGAACGAAGCCGTAGCTTGACGAAGTTTGGAAAATAATATTTTTCAAATTGAAAATGCAGAACGGCCAACGTTTCTATCAGCCAATGAACCGAAGGAAACAAGATCGAAAACAGAGTTTCAGAAAGGTTAAAACTTCGACAAGCAAAATGTCGAATGACCAGAATTCCGACAAAATGACAAGTAATCGAATATTTTCTCAGTAAAAAACAAGAAATCTTTTTCTAATGTCTCCTGAGTTTTCGCTTTATCGGCCCTCTATTTCGATGAATTTCGGAATTCTGACCACCCGAGCTATTGGCTTTTCGGTTCAATGAATTCGGATTCGTTAACTTTCGTAATAAGCACGATTCTGAATTTTGAATACAAGACTTTTCGGGCTTCCGATATTTTGACCTATCGGATATTTCACCGTACGTAGTCTTGCCCATTCTCACGGATAATTTTCGGTATATATTTATTCCTGTTTTTGTATCCTGAATTTGTTGCTTTTACTGGACAGCCTAGTTCGTTATTATGGCTTTTCTACATTTTGCACGTTCGGTAGCTCGACTTTCAGAATCTCGGCCCGTCTGAAGACTATTCATTAGTCTTTCGGAATTCTTACCCCCACCCCGTATTATGTATGCCAATTTAATTTGAAATCGCTTGTGTTTCATCCCAAAAAAATATTCGAACGGACCGATACACGCTATCAGAATTATAGGAGTCGCCTGACGGCCGTTATTAACCTCTATTAACCCTAATTAACCCCAAAACCCACCCGCGACACGTGCGATTTTCCCTAAGCGACATCAGTTTTGGATGTACTCGTATTCATATGTATACGAGTTAAGGTTATGCCATTTGCCCTTCTTCCTTCCCTGGTTTTTTTTCCTCTCTGATTTTTCCTTTTCGTTTATTTTTTTTTTTTTTTTCAACATCGCAGGGGTCCGCTGCCGCGGTGTTTTGCGTGGGTTACGATCGGTGTTCAAATACCGCGGAATGATTATAAAAAAAAAAAAAAAAGGACAAAAAACAAAACGAGGAAAGAGGAAAGGGGAAAGCAAAAAGAACGTATAAATAAAGAACAAACGAAAAAAAATGGCACAAAATTCGTCATTTTACTGAGCACCCTTCGGGTAGTAGATCCGAGATTATTCGTATGCTAATTCAAACAACGTGTTTCAAAAAACAAAGCAGAAATATCTCGAAGCTTTAGCGCGTGCCAGTTTATGTCCCGCGGTCCTGTTTTTTACCGTATTTTACTCACGTTATATCACATACGCAAAGTTTACGTGTTTTAGAGACTTTAGGTACTACCTGCCTACAGCCCACGGCGACGCGTTTTTGATCGCTCGGGGGCTGGGGTGGGGGAGGGGGCTTGCTCGCAAAAAAGTTCAACTCACGTTTATCTAGTCAACGTAATTCGAATATCAGCGATCGGTGTAGAAGTTGGTCTCGAAATTACTCATCCCGCGAATCAATTGGCAAACAAATATTTTCTTTCAACCCTCAATGAAAATTACATTCAATCGATACTCACTTTCTCCCTTCCCTGATTAAACAGTTTTCAAGCTCTGTATTACTCGAGTTTGAATTTCTCCTTGTTCTTGTTGTTGTCGTTGTTGTTTAACATTCGCAAGTGGACAAACAGAGAAAAATTGCTACGTCGATATGAAATAACAAGAGAATAAAATTATTTTCCCCATCGCGCGTCGTCCGGGCAATTTGCATTTTGCTAAAAGTCTCTGAACTTGCTCTTTGCACAGCAGTAATACGGTTTCAGGATTCCATGTATGTATGTACATACATACATACGTTGGTGTGCTAAGCACTCGACCAGGTCGAGGTCAGCGGCGTTAAACCCTCGTCGAGGAAATCTCTCATAAGTACGTAGGGGATCAAAGCTTCCGTACGGGTCGAATGAGATAGTTTCCGAGCTGTGACGATTCGATTAATTTCATTCGAACGTTTGAGCCGTCCTTGATTCGCCCCTTTGCTTCGAATTCGACGAGGCATTCGCCTGACCGCTATACAGCATCGTGCAGGATCATTAATGCGGAATAATTGAACAATCACGTGACTTTCGTGCTTCTCATCTTCAACCTGGGCGAGTTCGCGAACGTTGTAGCGACTACTGTGCCGGAAAAATTCAGAGTATCGAAGCACAGCGGAAATCATAAGTACCATGAAATCCAACGGGTAAATGAATCATGGAATTGGATTGAATCGTGTGCCGAAGTTCCGAGCGTCGACGGCGATGGGGTGCCGCGGCGTAGATGAACAAAAATACTGGGTACACACAATGATCGGCGCGTCGAGTTGAGGAATTTTATTTCTGTAAATTTTCCACGTTTTACTCATTTTTCGAAAGATGAAAAGGGCCGTGGAACCAACCGGAGAGGTGAAACTGAAGTATAAACAGAGGGCATATGCTTCTGTGCAATTCAATGCAAACCCCGATGCTATACTAGGTCCGTACGTGTGTATTCATGTATGTATGTATGTACGTATGTGCGTATACATACGTCTACCGGTACCTACCACTCGGGAGTAAATTCTAGTCAGCTTTACAAATAAAAGGGAAGAATAGGTACGCGAGTGAAAGAGGTTATAATAATAAAGCGTCACGCGGGTTGCGCGGTTTGATGATGATGAAAAATTATATCTTGAAATAATATTTTATTACGCACCTATATGGTATACCAGTGCGACAGCAAACGGGAGCGGGTGGCGTAACTATTTCGGCAACGGTGATGCCGTTCCTATAATAGGAATGTACACTGTACGCACTACAGGAATTTGAATTCCGTTTTTCACGGGAGCAAAAACTGTGGCAAAGTTTTACTTTCGAGACAATTAGTGTCGTCGAGTATTTGGATCCAGCGGTATTTCAACGTTCGATCTAATGCCAATCGGGTGTTTTTGCCGGTATAGATCCGTGAGCGGGGAATGTTTTCTCCCACGCCTCCACACAAGCAAGCACCGCAGAATTTAACCCGCGGCTTATTTGTTCCGTTGTAGATTCCTATCAAACGAGACTAGCTCACGGCGAGGCGGGTTCATGACGACGGCGACACCATCCACCGCTAGAAACGCGAGCACTGAAGATATAAGGTATACGATTTTCAAAAGAAACGAGCTGGGGGAGTGGTCCGGGACGGATAGTCCCATGCTCAGTTTTACACCCCGAAGAGCCGCCGAGTCTTCTCGACCAAGGTGCGATAATGAAACGCCAACGTTTTTACTCTCTGAATGGAATAAAGAGCCACCCTGCACCAACATACCTCCCACCTACTCAGCTAGCTGGCTAGCTAGCCACCAGCCCTCCTCCGCGAGGCAAGAAAAGAGAAGAAAAGAAATAGAGAAAAAGAAGAAGAAGGAGACGAAGAAGAAGAAGAGGAGAAAAGGACTAGAAGGCGTAAAGTGGACGTGGGGATTCAGCGTCGATTGTCTTTCTCTCACTCCAGCCCCGTAGAGCTTGGATGTATTCCCTCATCTATCCTTGTCTCACATTACTTAGGTATTCCGCGGGTATGAGGCGAGAGAAGACATCCTTGATGAACGAGTAGGTTTTGTTGAAAGAGAGATCGAAGAGAGGTACAGTAAGTGCAGCAGCAGACACAGAGTAGAGCAGATATGCAATTCTGATTGCGGGTATTCATACAGATTTCCCCCGAGGGTGAATGAATTCCTGCATCCCTCTACCCCGGACTACCTCTTCCTTCTTTTCATTTCAATTGGCTATGTGGGGTGTGCCTAAACGCCGTAGTTTCCGGTCTATTGTCGTATATCGTGTACTCGCTACCCCCCGAGGGAAAGGAAAACAGAGGCTTTCCCCAATCTATGAAAATCGGATTTCGGTAATTTATTTTCTACATTCTGCTATGACGAATCGGATACAAGCTCTGCAGTTTGCGGTGTCGCACCGACTTCGAGTCTTGGGCGATTATTAAAAAGTGAGATCTCCGGCATAAACATTCACCGCGTAATTTGCCTTTTTCCCTGTTCCACCTGCTCCCGGCCTCCCCCGCGGGGTCAAATGAAGGGGAGAAAGTGCGGAAAAAAAGAGGCTGAAATAAAGTGAAAGAGAAAAAAAAGTAGAGAGCGAAAAAATTTCACCGAGGGCTTCGGGAGTTCATAAAAATCTGTAATAACTCGACCCTAACCAAACGTCATCGCTGGCATAAAAATATGCAGAAAGAAGAAAGGAAAAAATATAAAAAGGTAAAATGAGGCAAGAGAGATAGGAGGAAAAAAGAAACGAGGAAAAAAAAACAAAAAAGAAAAAAATCGAAACGGAGAGCCAGAGGATACGTACATACACGTATGTACGCGTAGTACGTACATCTACACTTATAAGCCGTCGCCCTCGATTTCACGGACTCGTTTCACTTGATCAATTTTAATCGTAGGTGCGTCACAGTGTAGGTGCAGCGTACAGGCCGTTAAACGTGCCGTAAAATTTCATTCTCCGTATAGAATATTGCTTTCCAAACTTGATGAAATATGTTTCCCACTTTTTTCCCACCTCCCACTTCAGGGGACCCGGCCAATCGCTGTATCTGTTTTCATTTACCAGCCTACCTATCCGCCTCACGGGCAAGAAACTTTCCAAGTTTCTTTTTCACCCGGCCAACACACCCGCGAGCTTCGTTTACAAGCACCGAGGGCTCCGCCAGATTAGCTATACGCGTAAAAAGAAAACGAAAAAGAAAAAGAACAAGAAAGAAAATGAAATAAAAAAAAAAAAAATTCGGAAAATAAACCACACAATTTTCATCCGCCATACTCATCTCTCCATGTATGTGTATATATACATATATTGCTCGCGTACAGTCGATCTCATTAATTCCTGCCCACTCGAAACTTTCACCAATCAGTCAATTTTTATGCCGCATGTAGTTAGTAGGAACGATTTGCTTTACTCCCGGTCCCAGAGTAGTGTTCAAAATAATAGCCACGGAAACCGAGAGTGTATACACGGCGAACTTTTCTCTCTCGATCTATGAAACCGTATATACATATATACCAATGGTCGATCCAATCTCGGGAAATTTTCATTCTCTCTGCGTGAATTCATTCCAGTTGACTCCGTAGGTGTGATCGGGCTCGGTTTTTTAAGTGATTTGGTATGTTTTTTTTTTAGTTTATCGTGCGTGAGAACGGGATGAGATCGCCGGTCCTGGGCTGAACGGAAGTAACGGATTCGACTGTATGTACGTACATACCTACGTCCAGCTACAGCTCCTTGAACGCAATTGTTAAGTTAAGATATACCGCTGGGGTAGTTGGCGTACACGTGAGGGGCGTTGGAGTAGCAGCATCGTCATCATTAGACATCCTTTATGAAGCTCGACCAGGACAAGGCTTTTCAAACCGAAATAGGTACATACCTCGCTTCAAGAGAGTAGGTCCTCGTTAATTACCTCGGATGAAAACACATTAGCCCTCAGGCGGGAGTACCCACCTACCGAGTACCGCTCGCAGGGAAGGAAATGGCGGGGTTCTCGGTACCAACTGTAGTGGAGATCGCACTATACGTATAATATAAGGGGTTGGTATGGCTTTGCAGGTAATGGGCGCCTGGCTCGTTGGACGTAACCTCGAATTTGTATAATAACATGGCTTCAATGGGCACAGCTTGAGTCGATGTCTATTCAACCGAGGATGCGTAAGCTCCCGTTGTAGCAGCGGAGCTGAGTGTTATCGGACCGGCTAATATCATCCCTTCTCGAATAATATTATCACCGCGATACGGGGACTGCGCTGTGTCATTTATCCCCCTTCGGAAGCATGCCACTTGACTTATGTTCACAGACCTGGCATTACCTGTATATACTGCACTCCCAAGCTTATAGACGTTGCGGACAGGTGCTGCTCCGTATTTCACAAGCTTTTACATCCATTTTTCCATTCCGCATACTTCGTTCCCTCATTCGTCCGAATCGTACTGTCCGCCGCAAATTCCTCCCCATTCTCTACCTAACTTTGTATTCGCTGTAAAAGCTTGGAAGTAATCTTCCCCGCGGTATTAGGCGCCTGTCGTTTCCGTCCTCCTACATGAATGGCCGTAATTATTCAGGGAATGATTCATCATTCTCCTCTCATCCTCTTCCTATTCCGTGGGGAGGGGAGTAACTCGAAACCGCATCGTATCGTATCTTACGGGCTGTAAGTATTACTGTATCCAGATACCTGCACATTTGGCTGGCTAATTGATTTCGCCGAAAGTAGGCATTGGTAGCGCGAGGGTACGAGTATAGTAGCCGAAAAAGATTGATAAGATGGGTAAAAGAAAAAAAAAAAACGAGACAAACATCAAGAAGAAGGTGAAGAAGGGCTGATTGGATTTGACGCTAAACCTGTGATACTTGTTTATTATTAGATGACGGAGATAATGGGAGGCGGTATTTCTGCCACTCGCGCGGTTGCTTCTTACTTATAGTTAACGTTTCTCTTACTTTTTTGATGGTTTTTTGTTTCTTGTTTCTTGTTTCTTGTTTCCTTTTTTCATATTGTCGAAAGCAAATCTGAATTTTCCAAACTCCGCAGACTGCGGAGCCCCCGGATCAAGGCCTCGCCAGTTGGTATGTATACATACCTGTCTACCCACCTACATTTTAAATGATCATTTATCTTACGAGTAATGCTTATCTTCAAGCAGGGTGAATTTTTTTCGTCTCCTTTTTCCGAGAGAAAGAATCTAAGAATAATCTAGACCAAGGCGAACAGCGTAAGTATAGACGTATACTATAGCGGCTGGTATATATAGCGAACTGAGAAAGTTTTATTTTCTTATCTCATCGTCGGACGACCGAAGAGGATAATGAGGGACGAAGATCTTAATCTGTTGTCCCAAAACTCAGAGTTTTCGCTAATTTTTTGATAGGAGACGACCCGAAAATTCGGTCGGATAACTCGCGACGATCAAGTTCGGCGGTTTGTTGTTTACTCCCAATTTGCTGACCCCAAAGTTTCGTTTGTTCGCCCCTACCCCCCGAAAGCCCCGAGCCGCCGAAACCCGGCTCCGCCTTTTTATGAAGAAAATAAACCAGAGATCCAGCCATTTCTCTTTGCGGGAAACTAATTTTCAACAAACTCAACCGAAGGCGAATCTTCCCTGACGTTTTTCCGATTGAAAAACAATTTTGGATAGGAGATTTTGGGCCAATTTCACAACCCGATTTTCAATCATAGGTGACTCTATGTATACCTCTGCGGTAATCTAGCTGCTCACCGTTTCGCGGTTTCCAGCCGAACCTCTCGCATTTCAACGCGGTGAAACGATACGTGTTGCGCAAATTCACTACGGTTGGTAAATGCATTAGGTACGTTCATACATACCCTTCCTACACCGGCCACTTTGTATCCCCATTGAATTCCCACCCTGTATAAGTATCACGAATGTAGCGGATATACCTATAGGATACCAAACCACGAGACATAAATATAGACGGGTAGGTACTTCCAACAAGGCAGAATCATCGGCAGGACCAGCGGCAGTTCACTTCGACGTATTTATCATTACGGAATGATAATTTTCGTCAAGATCAACATCCACGTTGAGCAAAATCCACAGAAAATGCCCGGGTCGGTTTCTAATGGGATACAATTACCTGATTGGAATTTCCTTTCCGGGATCACTCCGCTCTGGTCATAACCTATTGAAATTTACGATTACCGTGTTATTCTCCCAGTTCACAAGATTGATGATACCAAAAACCTCGTGAAAGATCCATTTTGGTATATTTCACGAGCGAAACATCACACCGGCAAAAACTCGTACCCTGCTGCCTCTCCAGGTCGCAATTTGCCACGTTGTGCAGCGATCAGCTGCCGCAGGTTGAACTCTTCCCAGCATGATTGTGCAGTGTCAAAGAAGTACAGAAATACGATCGAAAAACTGCAAGAGGTTGGTCGGGGGGCGCGATAGGAGAAGGCTAGAAATTCGAAGGGGGAAATAAATGGAATAAAGGGAACGACGTTTGAGATTGGCACAGGATTTATCCCCGCGTTCGTCTTTCGTAATTGAAAAGTCTCGAACGCGTGTCTTTCGCCCCCCGGCCGGCATCGCGAACCCGGCAGGCCTTAACCCTCCGGTATTGGCCATAGGCGGTAGCGATCTACATAGGTATAGAACACGCAGGTACAGGATGTTCGTTCCCTGCTCCTGCCCCCCCCCCCCTCCCCCTTCCGATACGTATATCTCTGCACACATACACATGTCGTGAACGGACAAAGCTGTGCCAAGCGAGAGAGGGAAAGAGTGGGAGAGAAAAAAGTGCTGGAGATTCCCGGTGTAGTGTGAGGAAGGACACACCTCGGTCGCGCAATTTGCCAGGGCAACCAGAAATAATGGGAAACCCATTGTGACCGGTCGTACCTCCTGGTTACGACCTTTTTCGTTCCTTTTTTTATCCGTTTATTCTCTGTTCCTCTTCTTCTTTTTTCATTTATTTTCATTTTTATTTCTCCCTTTTCTACTTCATTTTCGTTCGGCGTGTGTTTTTTATATGCATATAGTCGGTGCGTATACATTGGACGTTCTCTCCTCTTTCGCACCGTCCCCGATCCCTCCCTACACCGAGCCAGCTACAGTTTCTGCAGTCAGGAGGAGCCGCTGAAACAAGGGGTGGGGGGCGTAGAAAACCATTTCGTTTAATGAAACTAAGTATCCGATTTGATGCCATAATCGAGGGGCTAAAAGGCCCTTTCGGAATGTTCACTTCTCTCCTGGCGTATCTTTTTCCTGGGAGGTTTTCGTTTTCCTTTTTTTTTCTTCGGTGCCTTTCATCTTTACGGCAGCCAAAACCGAATCTGCCCGTTATTGTGGCTTTGGGCACGAGGGTCTCTTTCAGATTTCGATGACCTTTCAGATCTCACGGTAAAAAAACGAAAACCCATTTTTTCTACAGCTGTAAATCTTGTTCTATTCGTTCTGTACAAGTGCGTTACTATGACAACCGTCAATTTCTATCCGTGAGAAAATATTATGATGAATTTTTGTGTAATACGGGAAAAGTGAGGTATGGAAACTTGGAATTAATATGCCGCCTGTGATTTTGGATTCTTGATCGTAGCCTGGGATTTCGCTGGTTCTCGGATAATGGACTACCAGACTGTTCTTCCAGACTAACAGATCTACTGCGGTTAGATTTTTATCGGAAGGAGGTTCAAAGTGTTTTTATTCTCCCCTGTTTCTTTCCTACCATTTTTCGTTTCGTAGAGAGAATCTTTGGGGAAAAACCCGGGTAGACGTACGTGTCTCGTATTACGTATCCCGTACGTCTTTTTCATTTAATTTCCAAATCCTTCCACGATGGACAGGGGCGGCTTAGCTCGGCATCATCCGGATTTTAGTTCCCAGCTCGAGTAGGTACCCTGCCTTATACATATAATATATATATACATATTTGTATGTATTACGTCTACCCAGATTTATCTGGCAGCACGAACCGTGAGTAATGATGAACACGGAAATGGAGCTTTCGAGGGGTAGGTGGGTATAATATTTCAAGGACAAATGAGAGTCGAGCTTAGGCATCGGGTGATTATCAACTTTTCAAATGCAAATGAGCAACTCGGCTCCCTTACTTTCCTTGGGCGAACCGCGCCCGAGATGGCAAGAGTGGCTTCTAATTAGAGGAGAGAAACGAAGCTGCGCGACTTCACTCAGCTGTAACTTGACGAGTGACTCTATAATTTGACTCAAGTATCTTTCGCAGGTACCGACCAAAAAATACATTCCTTTCCTCTTTCCTGCTTCCCTCTTCTTCCCCTTTTCCCCCTTTTTCCCCCTTTTCTCTCTCCTCTTCTGACTTCGCCACCTCCGTCCCCTTTCCCTCGCCATGCCGCGTCTTTTCCAGTAATATAACTTGCTCTCGCCAGAGTTTAGAACTCGTTCCAGGGCTACAACTTGGTCCCGTCAAATCTCCGCAGTTTCTACTTCGGGGAAGTCCCTCTCTTTCACACTCTCGTCATTCTGACCCTTCAATAAACCTCGTGCGGAACGTCGTAGCGTCTCTTAGACATTATAACATGCCGGGATTGAGCCACGGGATTGTAAAGAAAGAATACCAGGATTGTCATATTGCAGCGGGTTTGAATGAACACGAATTCTGTTTAACTGATCATCCATCCAAATTTTGCGTAGCTACTTATTTCTTTAAACTCCGATCCCCTGGAAGCCAATCGCTCGTGACTCGTGGATTCAAGAGTTACCGATCGTAGGTTCTCCTTTTTCGTTGTTTTCCCATTGAATGAAGTTCTGACGAAACGGCTCCGTAATACTGCGAATACTTTCTCGCCGAATGATTTTTGCGCTTTTGGATAAGCCTCCGCGTGGAAACCTTGAACGAGTAAAAACGGACGATTTTTTACGACGAGTCGGGAAGAGGCGGGAAAAAGTTTTGCCACATTTTTCCATAGTTCAGTGTAAAAAATTCACAACTCTTTATGCCATAGCTAGAAGTAAATTCAAAGAATGTAGGTTTCTGTGAATCCCGAATGCCGAATCCGCGGTTTTCCGGCCTGGAAATCCCCGCAGTTTCCGGTCCAGCGGAGCTGCCATCGTCTTAGTTTTCTACCAAATCCCATGTAGTTCTACATACGAGTTCGTATGTGTGTATAACAGAGATACCGACTGCTACTTTCTTGGTCGCTCGTATTTCACGTGGCATTTCGCCTCGTACTCTCGGATGTTGGAGGTCGTCGCTTCGCGTCGCATCTCTCTGCAATGACAAATGTGACATCCTAGATCCAAGGAATATGCTACGCGTAGGTATGTAGGTCGGTGGAGATAGGTAGATAGTCAGTATGAAGATTTCACGAAAATTTTTATTCATACTGCGAGCTAGTGAGCTCCACCGTTCTTCTCGCGCACCATACCAATGATATGTATATACCTAACGATAAGTACCTACACAGTGCCTACGTATGTCCCCACTACGTACCTGCGCGCGTACGATAGACCGACATAGGAACCCCTCGAACCCTGTTCATGTAATTCTACCTCTGCGGACAACAGTCGATGCTAGCCCGCGGAAAAACAGTCATGATTGCATACAAGCATGTGTAGTCTGATCGATTTCATCGATCACCTGAACGTGCAGAACGTAAACGTTTCACTCTGTACTATATCGGCAATGATTTTCTACGACGGACAATTTGTTTCAATAGTCTCTATGCAAAGTGTAGTGCAATTGTTCACACATTCTACATACGTACGTCGAGCAAGCCGCGTCTCGCCACCCTTTCTTGTTTTTCTTGACGTTGGAAGGTGGTTCTGAAAGCAAATGTAGGTATATATACCTACAGTAATGCTGCATCTCCATGTTCCATCTAGTACCTGTACCTACCGTCTACCGTGTAGATACTATTACACAATGTAGAATGTAGATAGAGAGAGAGAGAGAGAGAGAGAGAAAGAGAGAGAGAGCTATTGGATTGACGCTCAGACGGTGTGACAATTTATTTTATCTATCTGTTACTTGGTATTTGTACATACGTGTGTACGTACATACGTATCTAATATGCCTATAGAGGCGACGTCGCGACGTGTTATATTAGATTATTTGAATTCAAGGTACGAGTTCATTGTCCGGTGGTTTCGCGTCAGCGCGGTTATGTACATATTTCCAAATTGGATGCGCGGAATCTACCATATAATCTTCGAGAGAAATGCAGATAATTGCGAAAACCTGACCTGGAGTTATTGAATGATTTATTTCGCACACGCAGTTTGTGCTTGCCAGAACCGCGGGTCATCCTCGCATCTGAATTTGGAACACCGAGAATGTCTAATTTTCCTTTTTTGCTCTTCTTCGCGTATTTTTCTCACTCAGAAACCTAGAGCATTCGCAAAATCCCGAGTCCTGGATAGACAATTTCTTTGCGTCGAATTTGTAGAACGTGATGTGTTTTGTACCTGTATAACGTGTGCAGGCATCGTGATTTATTGCGAACTACAAATACGTACGTACGTACATAGGTCTATACGTAGGTATCATGGATGATAAATTGCGCTTCATCCTCGCAGACATCGTTTCAACATACACTTTTGCTATTTATCCCGCAGTAGCTGGTATTAGAAAAAGTTTCGAAGCTGCGGTGTAATCAGAATTCTTAATACGTGTATTGAAAATTTCATACATTTTTGTTCTACGCTTGCAAACAAATCCCCGGAGCGCCCCTGAGTAATGGAGTTGCGTGGGAAGTCAATTTGTGAAAAAAATTCGAAAAATCGTTGAAAAATCAAATATTTCACATCATCTCCACGATTTTTAAAAGAAACGCGTCCGTCCCATTCCATGGATAATCTACTAATCCACTCTCGCCACTTTTCGAATCAATTTTTTACATCGCTAGCCTGATCGACCAGGGGCCGTACCGGACCGAAGCTTACCTACGTACATAGCTGGCTCTAACCGAAATTCATTTCTGGCGTAAGATCATCCGGATCAGAGATAAATTAATTATTAATCCTCCAGGATGTTCGGGATTATGTGTATCAAATATTAACAGCTTTCATGCCTATTTTCCAACGTCTATTCCAAGCTCATAATTCATTCGTTGACCCAGCTCTAGGTACTATTTTATAGGTATAATATTTTTATACATACACACACTACATGCATATTTCTATGTATGTATGCGTATACGAGAAACTTTTAACCGGAGCGAGAAACCGCTGGTATATTTATGTGTACTGCAGTGTATGTATATACGTATGTGCCAGCGTGCATAAATTTATACGCGGTAACAGCGTAAATTTGGCTCTCGTCAACGCAATCACGACTGAATATAAATTGCGCGATGTAGGTATTTAGGTGATGCTTTTTCACTTGGCAAAGTCACGGATCAAGAGAATAATTTGTTTTTCAGTTCAAAGTGCAGCACGGTCCTCGTAACCTCTACATCGTACACGTATATATATACACCTATGTGTATGAAAAATTTCAATTCCTAACCATCCAAACTTTGCTTACAGACTACACGTCCGTATGTACGTACGTACATATACGCACAATACGCGAACGAACAAATTTCAGTACCTAACCAATAGATTGCAAAATGCAATATCAATATTTCAAGCTACAGCTTTTCCCTCTTTCCCTCATTCCCTGTTTCCACTCATCGTCTGCAGCGGATCGCGCGGCGCAATTATTGTTTACCGCGGATAAAAAACTAGAGAAGAAAATGCTCGTTTGCGATAAATATCGGTTTCACGTGCGGCCGAAGTTCGTATTATCGTTAACCTGTAACAAAATCAGGCAGAATAATATCGGGGAAAATTCATCGATGAAGCTAAATCGGAATTTTTTCAAAACTTCAGGTGAACCGATTCTCGGCAAAGTTGCCAAAAAACTTCGATTTCCACTCTTCGCCGAAATATTTCCGGCTGCATTATTTTTCTTGGTTTAGTTACGCTTACGCTACGCGAACCTTCGGCCTCGTGGTCTCGTAGAGGGCGAGTGTAAGATATATAGGTAGATATAACGGAGAGCTTTAAGATTTTCAAGGTATATAAACTTTACGCGACTATAAAGGGTCATTTATAAGAATTTCTAGGCACTAGATCACCGCTTGAGATATAATACTAGACTCGAGACTCTAGTCGACAGTTTTACTCCCGGTACGTATATATACGTACTGCTTTTGCTGCATAATATACACCCATATTTTGAGTTCGTGTGAGAGTATAGTGCGTCTTAAGTTAGTTTCTTCGCAATCAAAATTTCTTTTAGGTATCTATGTACGTAGTACATACATACTATATGCGCATGCCTATGCAGCAATGAATTGTTGAAAATATGTATTTCCAAGATAGATTCATCCGCATACATGCTGATGTATGTGTTACATACTGTCTACTATACTATGTATACATACTTGAGATACGCGGGAATCTGCATGCTCGAAAATTTTTGATATCCCGATGAACTAATTGGAACACCCGCTATTAGGCAAGTAGGTAGTATTTTAGTACAAAATTTTTTTCTTCGAATTTTTCGGACGTCGCACTTTCGAAAATGTTTCAAAATTCGTGTCGCGGCGTGTAGGTACAATATCCATGAAAATTTCAAGAAAAATCGAAGTATCAACGGTAACGCGTATGTTTTCATTACTTTTGCGAAAAAATTGCACTCAGAGGTCTCAAACAAATTTTTCATCATATTTGTCGGAGCGGTCGCTCTATGGCGCAACTTCACTATGATTCCAGTCTCTTCGGTAGGACGCAAGGACTCCGAGCTACGAGGTAGGGTGATGAAAACGGTGAAATCGTAGTACGGTGAAAAATCCGTTGAAAAATTTGAGAAAATTTGTCAGTGCCCTTTTCAAGTAGTACTACGACATAAATAATCGGGATCAAAATCGAGAGGGTGGAGGGTCGAACGTTGGTAGAAACGGCGTGGAATGCCCCATATATATCGTCGATACGCTGCCGCGGAGATTTCAGGGTCGTATTTCCTATCCTCGTACCTATACGTACCTACTCGACTAGCATGAATATCGCAAAGATTGAAATCCCGCGCCACCCCCTGGAGGGGAGAAGGCTAGTTCGACGCAATTTCTTATTTTCTAAATCCTGAAAACTCACCGCGTTGAGTGCCGCGCCGCGGCTCATGTACCGCAACGTTTACAACTGGAGCGCGGTTGGGCAGTATGATAAGAAAACTAAAATTTTCACGTGAAAATTTCTGAGATCCGGAAGATCGATGGCCGGAGAAGTTCATCGGTTCGTTTACCCTGTTTTTTTGTTTTGTTATTTTCTCTCGCTTTCCCAACCGATTTCCTGATAGATCAAAAATCGAATATAAAATCGAAGGAGCGCGCGTGATGAGATGAACTTTCGGTTGCGGTCGCTCGCGGATATACGAATGACACGAAAGTTCGCGAAACCGTGGAGCAGAAGTGGAGCAGGCGGTAGAAAAAGCAAAAGAAAAATGAACAATAAAAACCTGCAGCGGATCATAGAAAAATGGAAAAGCGGAAAACGGGAGAGGAAAAAACGCAGGTGGCAAACATACGTGCATACCCACGCAGAATAAGCGAAGAGTCAGCGTTCGCTGGGTGGATTTCATTGCCAGATAAAAAAGGGTAAAAAAGAAACATCTACTGCCGCAGGCACAGCGATAACTACGCTTGATATCATACAATGTATACCTGTGTATGGTGGTATAATTGGACGAACGATTAAGCGTTTTACTTACAAGCTATAATCATAGTTGGAACATTTATTGGCCGGTAATTTGGAGAGGTTGAATATCCACTGTGTCATAGGTAGGTAGATGGGTGGTGGTACACGTATATTGCTATATTATACTCACAGAAGCCCGGCGGGGGGATGAAGAAGGTACGAGCGTCGCGTCTCGTGACTTTCACGAGCGTTATCTGGAAAAAAGTTTGCGCTACTTTTTCTTTTTACCACCACAGATTGTGGGAAAACACGCATTTACCTAAACAGCATAAAGGTATATACTATATAGGTGGCTAGGCGTAGGTATAGGTATATAGTTTTGCAAGCCTCTCGCGTGTCCGCAAGTAGTATACGATTTGAACCCCTCGCTCTTCCTCTCTGTCTCTCTCTTTCACTTTTCCATTTTTTCATCACTCTTTCACTCTTTCACTCTCCATCTATCCCTCCCGCTCACCCTGGCTTGGGCAGTTTCCGGAATCCGTGTATGGCCGATAAACCACGTATAAAGCCTTCGAACTCATAAACTATCTGCCAACCTAGCTGCCGGATTTGTTCACCCCCACGAACTTTTTAACGCCAGATTTTACCGGCACCATCCCTGACCCTAGATTCCAAAATATCTGTAACCTGCAGCGTTCAATTATTTCCGCCCCGATTGCTCATACATATATTACCGTCGCCGGTTTTAAATTTTTCCTTTTTTTGTCTGCTCCTCCTCCGAACTCGATATCGTACTATTTTCCGTCTCCACTTTTCACACGTATGCTTACAAATGTTTATATTTTACACCTATATAGGTATCGCACTTCTATTCTACAATCCCTCGAGCTTAATTTTTATTCAGGAATTCATATACATGTACGTATGTACATCTCTATTTATTTGCCAGTTTCATCTTCCACATGATCCTGCGCAGGCTCCGCCGGAGTATTCATCTCGGCGAGCTGTGTTCACGCGGTGTGAACAATTTTTGTGCATTTTTTTTACCCCAACGAGAAATGAAAATATTGGGCGAATTTCTCTACTGCCGCCATTTTTTTCTCCGAGTAAAAGAGCTACCAGCTGAGGTATATACCTGCTATGGCAGGGTGGAGGGAAAGGGAAAGGGCCTCGTCTTTCTCAATTTTCCATCGCTTATTCATGCGGGAAATACAAACGTCCCGCAGCGGGGGTGGAAAGGAAAGCAATGTGAAATAAAAAATGAAAAACAAAGGAATAAGAGTCAAAAGCCCGGAACAAGCGACAAAACCTATATTATACGATACCTGCAGCGTTCTTTCGCCCTTAACACAAAATACGTTTACATACAATACAATACATCGATAAGAAATACATGTATCGATTCAGTCTGGTTCCATGATATGAACTACTGTATACAGTGTTCCAACTTGAATGATTCATTTCATCTACCACTCTAGCGCTAAAAAGAAGAAAAAACAAAGCAATGATCCCGACAGGTGCAATCCTCCCAGGTACTTACCAGTCGCCACCCCCAGCTTCCTCTGTTTCCTGTCTTCCAATTGCAAATCTCTCTTTTATGCATTGGCGCAGAATGGTGCCTACACTCCTTCTCTTCCGGAAAGAGACGTGCCTACATACTATATAGAAACGAGAACCGGCAAAGCAAACGCTATTTTCCATATCTCTATGAGTATGTAGGTACTTTAGCTCGTTGTAAAACTGACGCGATCTGCTGTGAGTATAATTTGACGTCACTGAAGAATTCTCTGGTTAGAAAGCATTCAACATTCCTCTTCATCAGGCAATTTGCTAAATCCAACACTTCAATCTCTATCAGCTGGCAATGAGTCGGTGGCATTATTCTTTTTATGATACCTACACGCTGCATCCTACTATTGCTATATTGTTAATTTTTATTATTATTCGGGGCGGGGGGCTCAGTATTAGTCGTTCGTAGTTCATCCAACAGTTTTCGTTTCTTCTATACTTTCTTCGACCCAGCATAGCTTCGAGAGCCGGGGTCCAATTGCTTCGGCGTTTTAACCAATCAGCAATATCTGTGTTAGTGCATCTCGGCGTACTTGTGCACGTCAGGGAATCGTGGCTGCATCGGTAGAAGAAGCAATAGCAGTAGTAGGATGTTTTTACGAGAGGAAACAAGATTATCTTCTAGGTATTGTTGAAACAAGCGGAGGCAGCGGACAAGTCCGCACATACGGAACGCGGATCTCGAAACGCTGAGATTCTTATCCGTTTTTCGTTCGCTTGAAAAGACCTGCAGGAATTTGTCCTACTTCGTCGAATAGACCCACCAATTTCACCTTCCTTTCATGACGTTTATACTGCGCTGTATATACCTATACTACAGGTTTGGTATATATAGAATGAAAATGAAAATGTGTTCGCGTTCGTGTTTCTGCCTGTGTGAACACAGACACAGTTTTATGCAGCATATATTCATGTATACGTTCGCAATCTCGGCACGAGCTGTTTCTGCAGAATGTATTATATGTTGTAGTATTGTATTCTACATAGCTCCAAGATCCGTGGAGGTCTGGAACCTCATCTTCTTCGTCTAAATTAATTAACGTGCTGTCTATAGGTATATACGAGTAGTATATGCACATACACGTACATACATATAATACACACTGGGAATAGAGACACGATGCAGGATCTCTTCATTCAAAATCAGCAGCGTCTGAAATTCAGGTACTAGACCTGAATCATAATTAAGCATACCGGAAAGAATAGTTTTCTTCGACAATTTTACAGTTTCTCTTTCACCACGAGACGGAATCTAGAACGGGGATTTTCATTGTATTCAATAGTATCGAAATCATTGCAAAACGTCGTAGATCGACTGTTGGAGAGATTCTTTCGGAAGAAACTACGAAAAGAAACCGACAATCGGCTGACCACGGGCCAGTCCGTAAATTTCCCGCTTCTTTGACCTAAATTATTATTGCTATTATTTGTTTTCCACCTCCTCATACCAAAAGTCACGAGTATAAAGAAGAAGGAACGGAATTTTAGTTTTCGTCCAAACTTTTTCTTCGGAATAACGCGGGAACGGAGAAACCAATCGCATTCAAAATGCAAAAGGCTTTGAGCCCCAAGAAACCGCATCGATCGGCCTATTGAGAGTTAAAATCCGTCAGTAAAATTCGTTCTCAAGTTATCATCGAACGAGAAGAACAAAGTCCGAAATGTTCGTTGTTAGAAAACTGAAAACCGACTGAACCGGTCAAACTCGAAGTCTGCTCAGTTCTAAGCTGGCAAATCCGCATCGATTGGTGCATTAAAAGTTAAAATCCGTGAAATCTTTCTCAAGTTATCATCGGAGATGAATTTGATCACACGCGCGGACGTCCATCCAGAAATGATCGTGAGGGTCGATCCTCCAGACCTCAAAACGCGGACGTGTGGCGAAACTGAACTTTTTCATTACTGAGCTGATTACAATAACTTCCGCTGCTAAAAAAGCGGGAGGGTGAAAACTACCCGCATAATTTCAAATGCTGCAATAAACTGCCGCATTTCAAGTTACCAAAATTTGGATTTCTTATCTCCGAAATTCCGTGAAGAATAATTTCTAAAAATATGTTCACAAGTACAATATTCATGTGGGACGCAGGGGTCTTGGCTGATTTCTCTGGGTCGGAGGGGACAGAATAAAAACATTGAGAATCTTCTTCTATTGGCAATAGCATAACGAGGGTAAGGTGAAACGGTAATAACGGAGTGTGGGAGCGAGCGACGCGGTGGGCGGGGCGGCAGGGAAGGAGGAGGGTGGTGGTCTAGTCTCCGGGCCTCGAGGGGCTATTTCCTGGGCAGTGGTAGAAAGTGTCAGGTTGAGAGCACCCAGTCAGGCTAGGGGAACAAAGCTAAGCAGTCCTCACTCAAGGGTGAGCCAATCAATATGGAAGACGAGAGCAGGAGCGAGAGAATCGAGGGCTAGAGAGCGAGAGGGAAAATACAGCAGAATAGGAGCCCTGGTTGGATGCTGGTCGAGCGGCGCCGCGACGCCTGGCGTCACGACGTCCCATTTCCACCCTTCTGCTCGGACCCCAACCCCAACGCCAATGTCGTGTTAGTAAACTGTATTGGTAGTGGTGATCGCATTGAGCAAGGGCAGGGTCCAAAGAGAAACAAAGAGACAGAGAGAGAGAGCGAGAGAAAGAGAGAGAAGGAGAGTTTTGTCATTTCTACAAATTTCCACAAGAGGCGCCACCGTCGATGGAATACCAGGCTGCCATCTCGCGGCGAGAGAAAACGACAGAATCAAATCAGCAACCGTATGAGGATTGCGTTTGAAAACGATTTTCGTCAAATTTTGCCAATTATTTTTACTCTGATCAAGAATTTTTTATACACTTCACTATCGTAACTCCAAATTAGCTGAACTACAGACTGTTATTTTGCGCATGCTCAATAACCAATCTCGTTACGTAATTTAACACGATATCTGCAGTTGCAGTGTTAACAGGGCCGTAGATAGAAAATGATATTATAGGGTACGAAATCTCACGTGCTACATGTATCTCTTGGTGAATCGGACCTCAATGAGAATTATAATACCTAATAATTTCAATACGCTTGATCGTTCGATACAAAATTTTACTTCATCTTGGAAGAAAAAAATAATTCCAATAATTATTCTTAAACCTGTTAATTATTATAAACGATTCCCAAGAATACTAACACTCCATTGAATATATTTTTGTTTTGTATAGCAGATCAGTCAAATTTATTTCAAAATTATATTACGAATTTTAATATCTATTTACAAACTGAATATTTTATATCTATAATAATTTGTCGATCTAACGTGTTACAAAATTAGTCAAAAAATAACAAAAATTAGAATTATGCTGAGAGCGATTGACGTAAAAAATCGATCGTTTCGATTCTATCGCCGGCTCTCTCTCTCTCTCTCTCTCTGTTTGAAACAGATCAGTATAGTTTTTCGATCTTCATCGTCGAAACTGGATAAGTTTTTCACCGCTCATATTGGGAGAACGAAAATTCAGACTTGTAGTATAACATGACTACGGCATAGAAAAAGACCTGGGATGCAGAGGAAAAGAAAAAAGAGAGTTAAAACGAAAAATAAGAAAAAGGAAGAGACGGAAAAAAAAGAATCACGAAAGACGAAAGACGAAAGATGAAAGGAAACAAAAATAATAATTGTGGTACGCCACTGCGATACCGCCAGAGTTTAGCGGTGTCGGCGCGCAGAAAGTTCTGAGCAGAAGACGGCGGCCATTTTATCGCTCGTGTTCTATCATTGTCCGCAGCTGTAGTTACTCTGTAACTTTACACGGTATAGTTGAAAACGGCAAATAAGTGTTGTAGTATAGGGAGTACCCACCTAGATAAAAAAATCTTTCTCTAATCAAATATATACATGATTCTATCAAGTATCAACGTTATCGATGCAGTGATCTGAGCAAGTGAGATAACTCCCTTTTTTTTTTCTCTCTTTTCTTGATAAGAAATCATAAGGAGCAACGAAGAAGAACGAGAACGAGAACAAGGAGAAGAGAAGAGAAAAGAAGAAGAAACGAAATTTAGACGGTAGTGGGAGTGTTTGAACAGTTCCTCGTTGTCACAAGAGGTGAAGGAAGAGAGGCTAGGGCTGATTCTCTTACTCCAAATAATCTAGTATTCGGGAACTGTCGACGAGGAGAGATACTCCGGACGTACAATACGTATTCACACCTCTCCGCACTACCCGTCGAGATGGATAGACAGGCTGGTTTTCTGCTCGCTTTGCTATTTTTAGCTAATTTTCTCATCATCCAAGCAGGTGAGTTTTTACGTTAATTTTGTTCCGCCCCCCTCCCCCCCCCCCTCCCCCTAACCTTTTTCATTTTCTTTTCTTTTTATTCCTTCGTCTCATTATTATTATTTATATGTTTATCCTTCTTTTCGTTTCTCTTTCTTTCTTTCTTTTCTCAAATTGCTCTCCGTTCTGAAATTCCCGACACGGTGAACTGTTTTATAATGATAATAATAATAATAATAATAATAATAAAACGTTCGTCGTTGCTCAATTTTTCCATTTCATCTTTTCGACAACCTTCAGTTTTCCTCGAGAGAGGGATATTTCCTCTGAATTTTCTTCTATGGAATACTGTGATTATCTTGTCGGTGTACATATATATTTATATATATATGCGTACATATGTATATACATACAATATGAATATATACGTTGAAAAGAAGAAGGGCCGAAAGAAAAGAGAAACGAGTGAAAAAAGTTCTCGAATCCAATTTTTACACACATCGCACAAACCTTTCTTATCGTTCATTATTTTCTATTATTTCCTTCACGACCGCGACCACTCTGCAAATCATTTCTCAGCACGGTCAATATTAATAATATACTGTATATAATTATACATATATGCATAGGTACGTGTATATGTGCACTGTGAAATTATAATCACACACTGAGAAAAATGATTAATTGAATGAAATGATTATTGCCTTCGATAGTATACCAAGAGAACATTAATTCAATGTAAATAACATTCCCTTGGAGCAGATAAATAATTCTCTAAAAGTGAATAAATGCTCTATCGGCACTACTGAAAGCAATAATCATTTCATTCGATTGATCCTTTTTCTCTGTGCGGTTGTGACATTTTTTCCTTCACCCTCGTGTCACACCTTCACCTTCCATATATATTGTAGTACGTGTATACATGTAGGTATACACATCGATGTATATATATATATATATATATATATACGTTGATGTGTATACATAATATCTAATCTCCAATATCTCTGCTGGCTATTTTTCTGGGTTTTTTCTTTCTTTTATTTCTTCGCCCGATGTTCCTTTTTTTTTTTGTTTCTATCTTTTGTTTTTTCTTTTCGCATCGTTCCTACTCTCGTTCTTTTCTTCTCCTTTCCTTCTTTCCTTCCTCCTTTTCGAACAGGCTATTAATCTGATTTATATACATATATATAATATAGTATATTATGTATATAAATTTTGTTATTTCTCGTGCTGTACATACTCGTACCGCGCTATCTACCACATTTCAAGCTTGTTGTATATAAAAGCAGCTGCGTATCGCTATCCTATACCTAGGTATATATATTTGAAAATTATGTGTACCTATACCGTAGATATATTGCTGATCTTCAAACTCTGCAATATTTAACTACTGTATACGTCCGCTATACTCATTCGCGATATATACGTTTTTTTGTTTTCTATTTTTTTTTTGTGTTCTTCTCTTCGCTCAAATGGTGAAAGTTATGTGTTATAATTAAGAAATTTAAGGATACGGAGGTTATTTATTGTACGCTATAATACGCTATGCGTTCATGTGCATTTAAGTATTGTAAAGTATATATACAGCTTATTGTGTTTCAACGAAGACAAAAGCATCGAACTTTGAACTCGCCTCTCTTACCGGCCTTATCTCGGCAAACAGGGATAACAATATTGTATTATTTATAATATAATACCTATCTAGGTATATAAGAGCGATTCAGCGAGAATAATATGTATATAGGTATATATATACATATAGCGATTTGACATATTATATCTGATTATACTTTTACAATATACTAATTATACTATGCTACTAATCGACATGAATACAACGTATTATTTTTTTTTCTCAACGTATGCAAAACTTCGAGCGGCTTTGAGGAGCTTCGAGCACGGGGGTCACGTGACGTGATTCTAGAATTTCTCCGTATCTCGGTCTCATATTTTTTGCAACACCTCGAATCGATTTGAATTTTTTTGCCAAATAATTGTGCAAGTGCCAGGAAGCGAGCTCCGGTCGGCCAGGGCGAAATAAATATCGTACGAATTTTTCATACATTTATTTCGCTGCGAGACGGGATTCGAGGTTATATTCTACACATTGATCGATCAATAAGTATTACGACGATTCCCCGAATCTAGTTGACCACGGCGCACTTCCTGACTGCACCCAGGCAATTATTTTACATTAAAATGCAAACCGAATCGAAGTTTTGCGAAAAAGTGAGACCGAGATTAAGAAAAACTCTAAAATCGGTCACGTTACACTTCTGTAACTATACGCAGTATGTAATACGTTGGCAAACGCATTTCTTTCACTGCACTGTTCTATACTATACTAATATACCAGGTATATATATACTATATATCGCGATAACAGATATTATAGTTTTTGACGTTACTTGGCAGCTATATTTCGCTGTTCTCTTACCGTTTCTCTTCTTCTTCTTCGATTAATTCATTCATTTATCTGTTCTTTCAAACGCCCTTTTCTCATCTATATTCTTCTATCTATGTTATACACACTGTAAATAATATGTACAGCGGGTTGGCAAAAGTGCTTTTAACACGTATACTTATATTTCTAACATATAAAATTGGATAATTGTACGGCATAATATGTACATATTAATATTATATATAGTTGCTGTTACACACAATCACTCAATCGCGTCGTCAGTATAATATTGTGCATTGATCGAGGTAATTTTCCGTTTTTTTTGCTTTTCTTTTCTTTTTTATCGGGCTCGGGTTATTGTCATTTAATAAAGTTAACGCAATGGAATCAATCGAAGTTAAATATCGCGGCTGAAATTTACGAGATAACAGTTTGATTTCGATTCTGTTACGTTCACCCGTTATATCATATATAGTTATATATGTAACAACTTACTTCAGCCGATTGGCCCGCACCACGGCTATCCGCGACGCTGTTTGTCGCCAATTCAGATTTTCGGCGAAAATCGCATAGGTAAAACGGAATGAAAAGAAACCGCAATGCCATATTAATCATTCATATAAATAAGGTAGTGAATTATTAATTTACATACCTGTAATATATGTGTACACTCTCGCACGCGCGCACGCACCTAGACCTGATTCATTATATATATACGAACAAATCGAGTAATACAAATATAATGATATCCGTAAAATATTAATCTACGGACAAATAATTTTTTGGTATGTGCGCGGGCGTGTGTGCATGTGTGTGTGCTTTTTTTTCTTTGTTTTAATTTGATAATGCGCAGCCTTGTCAAGCTCCGGATGAATGACAAGCTCTTGTTGTTGACGACAATTTTTTTTAATTACGACCATCTCGAATCAACGGATATGAAA
This sequence comes from Phymatocera aterrima, assembly GCA_963170745.1. NCBI lineage: Eukaryota > Metazoa > Arthropoda > Insecta > Hymenoptera > Tenthredinidae > Phymatocera > Phymatocera aterrima. The sequence continues at coordinate 9,869,274 of OY720663.1, forward strand.
TATATATCAATATATATATTATACGTAACGAGCAACATTAAGGCACGTATAGCCAGCAAGATATATTTATATGCAGTATAGTATACATGTATGTACCTACATACCTATACGGCATATCGCGGAGAAGATCACCTTGTTCAAACACGCGGTGACGGTGACGATAATGGAAGAGAAATAATATCAAATAAAATGGAATAAAAGATGAGAAAAAAAGAGGAGAAAATAAGTACGCAATGAACGAAAGAGAATTGCATACAGTTTGTCCCGCGACCTCGGTCTCGAAAACGCCGTACGACCGTTACCTTCGCGCAAAAAGAGTAAGCGAAGAATGGTATCTCGCAAACGAGTTTCTTCGAGTTAAATTATCATTATTTATTTACTAAAAATCATTGGATTTCTCGTTACTATTGCAACTATTCGATCGTCGCGACGACTTCTCGGCACAACTCGCGATAATCAGTCCTGATCGATGTCGAACGATCCATCGGGAGAACGTCTTTAAATTCATACCTATGTAATAATAATGATATGTAGGTGGCATAACGATTGAGTAACTCGATCTTTTCTCTTATCATTGTGTGCTCCTTTTATTATCTGATACAAAACTAAGATACTTCGTACCTTTCATATATACTGTGCGGTATCTATCGTATATATAGGTATATATATACATCACTTTGAATATTACATAGTTATAATATAATACCCGCGCGGTGATATGTTACTCAAAGAAAACTTATAATCCTATTATTCTTTTTTACTCTTCATTTTCTCTTTTTGTTGTTGTTTTTTTTTTCCGTCATTTCTAATTTTGTGTCTGTAGATACGAAGCTTATTCTTGTTGTTGTTTCTTTTCTTGGTTCTTTCTGCTTTTTCCTTAATTATCGAGGTAAAACGCGGGCGTTTCTCGAAGACGTCACTCTCGTTCGTGACGTTTCCTTTATTTCTTGTTCTTCATTGTGTTTTCAATTGTTCTTCTTTCTTTACTCTTTCTCTTCTATATTCGACTCGGATAACCGAATTCTATAAATATTATACTCACCTACCATGACGTGTATACACTCGGGCAAGGAAAGAGAAAGAGAATGAGAATCAGAGACACGTGATGTCTCTGACGCATCGATGACGTTTCACACGATGACAAACCGAATGAGTTCAACGATGAGAATATTGAAGAGTAAAAAAGAATGGGAGCAAAAAATACGAGAAAACGGAGGTGAAGGAGCGGTGTATATACTACGGAAATCGTATATCTGCAATATACGTACAGAAATTATACGTCTGATCATTGGCTAATTATTGTAGAAAAATATCATATTTTCTCTCTTTTTACCGATTTACGGGTTATAGTCCTCGCGAAAGTAAATTATCCACGTTCATCTATAGCAGGTATAAATATACATTAATATATCTAGATTTTTTCGGAATATCTAAATAGAAGAAAGTAGAACAAAAATGACAATTTTCAAGTCGTGTAGTATGCAATATAGGTATAGGCATAGGTATGGTACTTATGTACTACAGCGAACATGTAAAATTTCGTTCCACTGTTTAGCAGAAAGTTTATATATCGTATATAGTAAATTAAAATACATTGCGCTACTCTGGGTATGCTGTACTTTTTTAACTTGGAGGATAAATATTTATACGTATATGAATAATCGTTTACGCTTCGTCAGAGCTTCGATTGATTAGCGGAAAAATGCTGCGATGGTTAGATCGATGTTATGTATATAGTAGATATTATACAGGTTAGGTATGTGTTGTAAGAACTTCGGCCGGAGTTGCAGGCTGAGTCGTTATATTTTTCGTGTTTTCATTCCGTATTATTTTTGGCGCTGTTTTCCCGCGATATTTCTCTTCACTTCTTCGTTACTTTATTCTTTTGGTTTTCGGTATTTTTTTGACATTCAATGCGCGGGTAGACACATTCTTCGCCATTTTTGTCGTACCCCACTACCGCGTATACGCGTCGGGGAGTTTAAACTCACAATTTGATATAATGACCGTTATTTCCGTTTTAATAACGACGAAACGCATAGATATATGTACGTCGGTAGGTGTCTACGTTTCGAATTTCATTCAACCTAATGAAATAGAATTCAATTCGTTATGAACGCGGCAGCTCAGTTACGAATATGAGTATATTCATGTGTTCATATATTAGGTACACGTAAATACTATGCCGTTGTACAGCCGACTCCAAATGTTCACGTAGTGCCGGAGTCTGCGCTGTGGATTAATTTGCTCTACGCCAATGGGTTCGTTTTTCGTTCTGAAACTCATACGCAATTACGCCTTGCCGTTATCGTCATCAATTGCGAATATTTCCCATACTGTAATAAGTATAGACCTACGCGATTCTTCATCCGAACTTCACGCTGTTCATCTTATTTCTATGACGTCGAGACGTCGCCATAAAATTTTAAAATCATTTTTCTTTACTTGGAAATGATTGGGTCTGCATGAGAACTAATTTGTTTTCGTTCGCGAAAATTCATGCAATTATCGATAATCGAGTTGGGTCGGAGCGTTGAGCTCGCGTGGATGATCGTAGGTGTATAGTATAAGACGTATAATTCACGATCGATGACAATAACAGCAACGCGAGTCTCAGAATCAGACGGAAACTCAATGACCTAGGGTAAATTAATTCAAATCGCGAACTCTCGGCTCTGCATGAACTCTCAGAGCCGATCGTGTACATCGCACTTTGTATACCAAACATATATGTACCTACATATATACACGTGATTTTTGACCATTTTTAAACGTACAGAAACATCGAACCGCTGTTTATTATAATTACTCGAGAGAACGAAGAAAGAAAGAAACATGAACAGAGCATACTGCGCTCCGACTGCGATTAATCATATCCTCGTTGTTCCAATTTGAAAACTGACTATACGCGACGACGGCACGACGCGATGTTCATTCATATACCTACACAGACATGTAGTATATCTAATTAATACCGCGGGTTCCATCCATTGTTTTCTATCTGAACGTTGATATGGAATAGAATTTCGAAGGACCTCGGACCCAGATTCAAGTCGGTTTTCCCGGTGTTCCCTCAAAGCTTTGGCTCATTAATCACCCCTGTGGTAGCCGGAGTATAGTTTTCCTTGCAAAATTTACTGCTGCACGCGGCGGCGTCGTCGTCGTCGTCGACGTCGCGTGGTAGTCGCATCGTCGTCCAGGGTTGTCTCTCTTCCTCTTTTACCCCCGTGCCCGCCTCAACTATGAAGCATCTGTTTTACCCTCCGACTGGATCTCGCGCGGTAACAATACAGAACAAGACAAAACAATACAATACAATACAATACAATACAATACAATGGGACGCAACACGCGCGGAAGTATATGCCGCGTTTGCATTTTTGAAGCATCGAACACGCGTCGACTATTCACGGTTTTAGGGAAAACGCTGCTTTTACCTACCTATAACCGTGTCAAGCCAAAAAGTCACAACGTAGGAACCCCGCGCTCACAATCAGCTTTCGCGTCCTCGGCGCCCGCGTTCGGGCTTTAGCTAGCCTAAATTTCCACGGTGCTCGTGTTTCAAGGCTGAATTCCGCGCAACCGTAATTTATTCCCGTCTGCCGTCACGCCCGGCTAATAGCCAGGCGTCGGCGTCGCGACGCTCCGTTGTCTACCGCTCCCCCATTCTGTATACCGTGTTACAGTATGTAGGTACGTGCGTAATAACTATATACAAGATTTGAAGAAAAATGGAGAAAGAAAGAAAGAGAAAACGGAATACGCGAACGATTATTCATTTTTCAATGCATGCGCGTGTCTAATTAGAGTAGCTATATGCTATACTGTACAAACTATACACTTTTTTATATATCGCTTTCTTTTTTTATTTTCTCTTCTTTCTTCTTTTGCGTGTTTCGGTTGATTTTCTGTTTCTTCTGTGTATTTTCTTTCCATTTCTTTCGTTCGCGTATTGTTTGTTCGGCAATACTCTTATTGTACATACGTGTATACATACATACGTATACTTGTACCTACTGTAATAAAAAGCGCGGTTGAACGATCGCACTGCGGTAAAAAAATTTTCCGTAATAATTTGTTTTTTTTCAGCTTTCTAATTTAATTTTCCAAAAAATCTCAATTTTTTTATACGATCATATTTTAATTTTATGTATGAAATTCTCAATTTAAATAGTATATTCAACTGTAATTTCACTTCTTTCTATCAATTCTTATTTTATAATACATTTTAATAAATATTTATATATTATTCTTTATAATGTGTATATAAATGTTTAATATATTATAGCCGTACATACATACGCACATGTAATGTCTGGCTGACGATACCTCCTCGAGGGTCTCCAAATCGTATTAGATACCTATATATACGCATAGTCCATAGAAACAAAACAAAAACCGAAAAATAATCGAATATTAACAAAATCAGAGAAATTAGCCTAGCCAGGAAAAGACAAGAAAGACAATAAAGAACGTATCGCGGCGGTGATGCTTGTCGAGTTAGTTATACGTGGCGAAAGTCACAGTGTGGGATCCCGCTGCTTACTGCAAAAGTATTATACCTGTGCAATGATATGTCAAGCAGCAATAATTGGGGACGGTAGTTCAATGGCTATATTATATGTATATATTTTACATTGTTACTTACAATTAGTTTATGGTGTATGATTTTATTGTAGTATAACGAGGCTGATGTTTATGTACCCGCGTATGTTAACGTAATTAATAAAATTACGAATGAAAACGCGATGTGAAAAGAATGGATAAAAATTGGCCAGCAAAAATTTTCCGGCGCTAGAAAAAAAAAATTCATAGGTATAATATATATATATGTAATTCGTACATTCGGGTGGTTTTTTTTTCTCCTCTTTCGCTTCGTTTTTCCGTACCCTGAAACTATAGTTCTCGGTGAAGGAGAATCGGTAATTTTGTTCAAATTTTTTTTTCTTCGTTTTGTTTTGCTTTTTTTCTTTTTTTTTTTTTCTACTTTGCGTATGAACTCGCGGTAAAAAATCGCTCAAATACGGGGGATTTATAAAATTTTTTTCTTTTTGTTTCAACCAAGCAAAGCGACGTTCCGCAGGCGGCGCGGCGCGGCGTCGACATATCAGCCGATATAGTATCATATACCTATACCTACATTACAGGTATTTAAATTTTGAATAAATTTCAGGCTCGTTGCGCTTTTTTTCTTTCTTTTTTTATTGCTCTTTTCAACAGAGGTTACGGATTGGTATGTATATACAGTGAGGTGAGAGCTCATTACCAAGTCACCGAAGGGTTTTGCTTTTGGACGTTTGCGCATTCAGAGTGACTATATAGTATATATATGTATAGATGTAATACACGCAGGGTACAGGGGTATCAAATACGGCAACGTGATATTCTGTGCAGTTTGTGGTAATGGAAATTTAATAGTTATAAGAAACGGTGAAGGCGCAGGTTGTTCTCGTTGGAAATATGTATTCCGGTTCGTTATCTGCACGCATATGACGGATTTCACATTTTCACAAAACTTCCTATCACGAATTACATCCATTCGTATATAATGTATGATCTATGTCATACATAGTATCTGTATATAGGTAGTACGACGTACTTGGACGCTGTGATTATACACATAGGTATACCGGCTATCGACGGAAATTGTCATTCAATGTCGATCGTTCGAAAGAAACGAAAGCTGCACGCACGTATGCCTGCAGTATAATTTTGTGTCACAGCAGGTATCGCAGTACAGTTCTATATATATATACCTGTACCGTCGTGCCTATACGTATACCGAGAGAGTTTCTTGAAACCTCACGGTCGAAGCGCGCGAATTTTGACTTGCTATTTTCTGATTGGCTGACAAAATGCCAGTCAACGCGCACTAACGTACGTTAACTCCCTAGAACCGGCTGATAGGTGTCAGTTCACGAGAGGGTATGTTCGTTGCTTTGTAACGGACGTGAGACGCATGAGCTGGAGTTAGTTAAAATCAGCGTTGCTCAAATATTAAACTTGAAATGTTTATTAAAAATAAAACAATGCACATCTTTCAAGTTGTGAACGGTGCTAATTATCTCTATCTGCGAAAGATTGTGTTTCCTAACTTTTTCAAGTCAACTCATGGACTTTGAATACCTGACACACAGACCTGACTGAGATTTTTTATTTATTCGACTTAAGACGATTGTGACAAAAAAATCTATCGTTGTCGAACTTTCAGTGACTAGATTTCTCGATCGACGGAATTTAGTTCATTTTCATTTTCAACATACTCGAAATAACAAAAATAATCATTCTCGTTTAAACAAAAATAGCAGAGGTCACTGATTAATCGCTTCCAATTATTCGATTAATTCGTAATAACCATCAGTAGCACAATCTTCAAGGGCTGCTACTTACGCTACGGCAAACGTAACATAACCTCTCGACATTTCATAGCCAGCTGTCTGCAATAGCAGACGCGATTCGCAATTCAATCATCCTAGTAAGATTTTGACGAAGTTGGCCGCCTGTACAGACTCGGCGCCGGCGCAGTCTGAGCGGGAGGTATCAAGAAACTCTCTCGGTATTATAATCTGTGTAATATCGTCATTCGTCTCAAATTTATTGGACAATTTTTCACTGTTTTCTTCTCTCATCGCACCTTTCTTTGCACGCGCGCGTCACAGGTATACAAGGTACGTCCGTACATCTTTGTATAATTGGTAGGTGATTTCTTTTTTTCTTTTTTCCCATTTTTCATTTTTCCTTATTACACACACCGCGCGAGATCCCGAGAGAAATAAAGTTGCGGTGGCTCCGGTTTGCCGATCAATGTTCTTTGTGTTGCTCTCTCAGAAAAGTGCCCGAAAGAAGGGAAATTTCGTCCTTTTTTTTTTTTTTTTCTTTTGTTCGTATTTCCTAGTTTCCTGCTCGCGTTGGGGGGGGGGGGGGGGGCACAAATAACAAACACACTTCAACTGATATGATACAATCCCTTCGCCGTGAAACAGCCCACCTACCTCACTCACACGCACGCGCGGTAGAAAGTACACACGCGCGCACACGTCATTTCGCGCGTAATTCCCACTAATTTTTCCGTATGCAATACATCGATTTTCAAATACAACGATGTATAACTACGTATAAAATATAAATTAATGAACGTCGGAATAACACAAAATTGTACGAAAAATGTGATTCGTATATTCTCTGGAATAGGTGGAATATCTTTTTTGCTGTTTGTATTTCAAGCTTTTTTTTTCTCCTTTCTTTTCACTGTGTGCAGACGGGGACACACGTGAACACACACATGTAGATACACTGCGAAAAAGAGATAAACATGCACAGAGGTTCGAGCTACTATAGCTGGTAGCTACTACACAACACTGCACCCGCGCACACTATACTACCAACATTCTAACCGAATAACATCTTGTGGCAAGTGAAACAAACTGCATATAACCTGTACGCGTTACATATTGTGTATGTATATATTTATACGTAATGGGGTGGTCCTGATTTTTTCGAAATGACAATCCGTCGGACATCGACTCCTCCCCCGCTCCTCCAAATAAATTGATTCCTTTGAATGAAAAGAGAAAAATGAAATGAATCATTTACGCGGGTGCCAAGTTCTTCGATATCGATGAGCTCGGGTGTAGGCAACATTGAAGAGAGCTTGAAATTTGTTAATTTTCAATTTTGCTTTTTGTGTCTTTCTTTTTCTTCATGAATACGAGAAAACCACAATATCACGGGGATACCGCGAGCTGTTGAGATCTGCTATTCGCGTATCTCGAGTACCCACGTAGGTTTGGGACAAGGGAAGAAAAAACGAGGGGAAAACAATTTCATACCGCTGCTGTGACGCGGAAAATTTCGAACCGAAGCGCGCTGCTTTTGTGCATTGAAAAAAAGAAAAAAAAAAGAGAAAAACAAAAAGAAAAAAACCGTTCTCGTTCGTTTAGAGAAGAGCGGAAAACAAATGTCTCGAACTAAACTAATTATCGATGTGGGGCTGACCGGATCGATGATTCGATTGACCGGCTTTTTTTAACGTTATAACAGACGTGAATAAAATCATGAGCAATGATATAACGCGTGTATCGGTCTAAGAAATTGTGAGTTTTTTTGTTTTACTTTTCTCTCATTTTTCTCATTGCCGATATCATTGTTCGCGATTTTCACCGACCGATTTCAACGGCTCGCTTATTCTCTTCCGAATATCCTACAGGCAATCTAAAATTTCGAACTTTGGACAGTTTATATTTTCTCGTGAGATGGAATCGTCCTGACGTAGGTGCGGGGTCGAGACGTTGGAGAATTGTCATTTCCTTGAGGAAGGAGCGCATATGAGAGATCCCAATAAATGTATATAAATATATGAAAAGCACAAAGAAAATGGTAAAATGGGAGAAAAAAAAAAGAGAAAACACCTAGAAAGAACGCTATCCTACAAACAATAACATCAATACCTAATTGTGTTCGACGGATTAGGATGAAAGGAAAAATATATAAAATGTAGAATAGTATATAGAATTTTGACCTAACAGTACACCGTTGAGAAGATATACAGATACTATGATCATTCATGATTCAATCATAATCGTTCAATGTATCTTGGCATACAATACTGACATCTGAATATCGGGGAATGGGAGAACGTAAAATAGAATAATTAATAATTGGAATATTTTACAAACATCTGGTTTCTGATGCAACTTTTCTCTGTCTTTCCGTTTGTTTCGTCCGTCCGTTGGTCGGTCGTTTTCATTCGAAAAAAAACAAAACCAACGAAAAAAACAAAAAACGAAGACAAGGGGCGCGTGGCCTACATCGGTCACACTAAACCATTCGTCGGTGATCCCTGGCATATAACGTGCGAGAAACTAACGCCGGCAGACACCGTGGAATGGACGCGGAATGGGACACCACTGCAACGAGAAATCGATAATCATGAATTAGAGGTGGAGACCTTTGAAAAGAATTCAACCCTTTCTTCGGCTGCGGCGAAACTGAGTCAGCGGGGTGAATACAAGTGCACGCCGGACTCTACCCTCGGTCATGTTCTAGAAGTACTTAGTGGTTCGTAATTATCAACTATACTTCTTCAACTACTACCTACCTTCTACTACTACTACTACTACTACTACTACTACTTCCTCAGTCTACTTCTCTACTTCGATGTTTGAAAAAAATAAAAATAAGATAAAAATGAATGAAAATTAACGAAACAATCAAATTTGAACACTCTACACAAATTTGAGACTTGAAGCTTGTGCCTGAAATTTGAAATGATTAACAAAAACTTGCATTGTATTGATAATCATGTGGGTCAAGGTGCATCCGTCGCCGATTTATTTACCGAGCCGGTAATCGACCCGATCGCTATTTTCTTTTCGGTACGAAGTAACACGTAGGTACGTGCGGTCGACCACTGGTTCAGTTTCTTTTTTCTTTTTTTTTTTTTTTTTTGTTCATTCGTTGACTGACGGAGCCCTTACTCTGATCGGTAGGTGCCTGGTCGACTTCGAATCTCCGCGATAGATCGTATACGTGGGTACCCTGCAGAATCTATGAATTTTTGTCCAGTTATCGTTTTTAACTCTATTCGTTTCGGAATGGTGGGACGATTTTCAATTCACTCGGAGTGAATTTCGGTGAATTTCTTCGAGGAATTGTATCTCGATCGATCAGATCGGTCAGAGCCGATCAAAGTCCACCGATTTTTGCTCTGGATAATTTCAGAGAGTATGTGGTGGAGCGGAAGATCCACCTGCAGTCGCGAGGGCGCGTGCGGCGGGAAATTTGTGGAAAAGATCTTGTAAATTTTTCTACCGTTTATTGCATCGTTGCTTTTTTCCTCTTCTCAATTCGTTTTTCCGATGAAACTACTTTAGCTTGAAATTGTCTGATTCCGTATGAGGAAACGGGAGATTTATCGTGTATTTACACCTCGTTTTATCAACAATTCTGTTTTCGCGGATTCTGTAATTTGGGAAGAAAATTTTGAGAAACGAAGCTGCAGACAGAATTCTGGGTTTTTATCGTTACCGAAGTTCGTTGTTCCGTATACGCGCTCTCGCGGGTACCCGTTGAACGGAATTATATACTCGTACTGTATTTAGATACCTAATCGAAAAGTATGAACCGCTGCAATTGATATGAAAATTATCGAAGGCGACCACCTCTCACCTAACAAACGTAACGTGCGGCATGGCCTGGTACTGTAATGTCTTGGTTATGTTTGGTTTTCTCTTTTCTGTTCTCGTTATAACATAAATTATACATATTATAGTAGTTAACATAATTATACGTTACATAGACATATATATATATATATATATATATATATGGATGTAATATAATCATAATGTATGATCTACACCAGTGGAGTGTGCGCGCGTGGTTGTTTTAATCTTTATTCAAACGCCTCGTGTATGTACACGTACATTTGTTCTCTTCGAGTAGAATTTTTCACCGTCAGGGAAACGGAGAAAAACGAACAAACTTCAATTAGGTTCTCATTTTTCCCCTGCCATCGTCTTCGGTCTTGAACAATCCCATTAGTACAGGTACAAACTGCGAAAGAACTCACGTCGAACGAGTGACGTCCATGCATGCATTTTAATATACCTCGTCGTGTAAACGACGGAACAATCAACTATATCTGCCGAGACTTCGTAATGTAGTATAGTTACAGAGATTGTATGAAAATTTCAACGGTGCGAAAGTTCACTCGAGATGCTCGAATTCTGCCCAAAAGCTCGTTAGAGCTCCTGTATCTGCATTCGCGTACCTACGCTACATTGGTATATATACACCTATTGTATATACACATATACCTATATTTATACACCAACTATAAACTTCGAAAGGCAAAAGGCGGCGGTATCATGAGAACCGGATCAACGGAATAATAACATTCTTAGATATTGTGGAATATCTACATTTTTAGTATATGCAGGGTGGGAGATTTAATATGTTACAAGTGAATAGCTCGAATGCCAAGCCTCGTAGAAACAAATATGTCGAATAAAAATTGTGGGGTTTTGAGGGGGACATTGAGTGGCCGTATTAGGTTCTCAGCATCAATTGATGATTCCGGGGTATCGATATGAAATCCATTTTTTTCAATGGTACTCGATTTTTTGTAGCCGATTTCAATTGTAGCCAGCGTCAGGGGGAATCGAATGGAGTGTATGCTTTTGCTATTCTACTGATTTTCAACTGAGTTATGGCGCATCTAAGTATTCCAGGCCGAGCCATGTTCTGTCTAAAATCTTGAAAACCACGCGTCCGTTTCTGCTCGAGCAAGGTTCGATTTTTCACTTGCGATTAACTCTTTCAATTTCGTCTGAACCCGCTTCGATTGCTGCAACGAGAAAACGCATTCCTCATCATCGGTCGGCCAGTGAAAGGTAAAGAGGTTTGAATCAGAAATTTTACGAGCAAATTGAACAATGACTCAGAAGTAACGAACTGAACCTTATTAGGAGAAAAATTCAACGCACGACCCTCGAGATATGAGACGAAACACAGCTCGATGTGAAAAACTGTGATGTATCATAACTCAGCTGAAAATAATTAGAAAAGTAGAGACCTGCACACGATTGGATTCGTATGAACGCCAGCTACGATTTTCGTCGGAGTAGAAAATCGATTACTATTCAAGAAAATGGGTTACACACCGATTTCCCGAAATCGTCAATTGCTGCTGAGAATCTAATATCGCCTCTAGATTTCCCTCTCACAGCCCTACAAATTTTATTTGACATATATTCGTTTCTGCGACGCTTGGTATTCGAGATATCCATTCCCGTCCTCCGTCTGCATTTCCCCGCAACAAGAGCAACGAAATGAATAAAAGATGAAACAAAAAAAACTGAAAATTAGAAAAATTGAAAATGATCAATCGTTGTCAACTGTAGGTAGGTTTATAGAAAATTAGCTCCTAAGAATTTGTATGCCCACGCAATAGTATGCACCTAGAATTAATTATTGCAATCGTTCATGGATGTGACGAAAACGGATATCGAGCGTTATTGGTTATTGCATTATATGAAACGGGTCGTAGGTTATGTTGGACGTGATCAGTCGATAATCAATAACTATTGTAATCCTTCATCGACCAAATTTTTGGCTAGCTTGACGAAACTATAGGCTCCTCTCGAGACTGACGCATGCATCTCGACGCGTATATAGGCATTTTCATGGATATGTACGTGCTCGTATGTGCTTACATACATATACCTATGTATAGCGCAGGTATACATCATAGATACTGCTATATGTAGTGTTAGGTGTGACGCGTGCTCTTACAGCGGGGAATCGATGACGTGCTGCGGTTATGTCAGGCTTGACCTCGTGCGGTGACGTCATCGGCCATTACTACATCAAATATTACAGTTAGAATAGGTATATTATACTATATATATCTATGTATATAATGAATATTTGCGTATGTGCTTACACGGAAGTTCGCTGGAGGATATTATATATATCGATGAAATATTACGAAGCGAAATGTCCTTCATCCATTTCCGTTTTTCCTCCTTCTTCTGTAGCATAGTATAGCGGAAATCCGGAATTATATAGATTTTGATTAGCGATTATCACCAAGAAATTTGTGAGAGCGAAAGAAAAAAGGCGAAGAAACGATAGAACGGAAGAAATGTTAGCTCGAATTTTTTCATTGCTACTGATCGTTTGAGAACGTTGGGAAAAACCGAAACGAAAAAATGTGAAATCGTAGTCTTATCTCTCGGACTCGTTAAAAACAGTCGCGTCTCTCGGTTCAACTGAGTAGGATCACCTTCTTCTCGTACGTACGGGTATATAGCTATGGGTATAGGTATGCAGGCATTATATATGCGGGGGATGATAAAGTTTGCTCCGTGACCGTAACACACCTCAGGGAATAATTGGCAAGTGAGTCCGAGGTGGCCGGGGGCCGTTCGGCTATCTTCACGCCCGTGGGCGGCGCGGGCGAGGTAAGAATCGGGGTGTTTTCGATAGGGGCGTTCTGCGGGGACCATAGAGCGGGGGTGGAGTTAGATAGCTCGGTATGTAGTGGACGGGTACACACTCGCATACCTCCTACACGGGTATTACGTACGTATGCATATATGTATATATAGAGGCGTACATATATCTATCTCGGAGTAGAAGTGCGGGAGCTAGCAGCAGCGATATTTTATTCGAAAATGTGCGGATTAGTAAGATTTATGAGGGATCCTTTGCACTCTTTCTTTTCCCTGCCCGACCCTGAAACCCCTCGCATCCCCCTATCGCAGGTACCTACTTTTATTTCTTTCTCTTATTCCCAGTTTCACCGAGAAAGCCAGCCCCCCCCCCCCTCCCCTCCCTCCTCCCCTCCTCCTTCATACATAGCGCTACCATTGGAAAAGTAAAAACGCGGACGCTGTACGTAGTGCCATCACGTTATCATCGCGCCCCGATATACCTACAAATCTGTTTTTTTCACTTCACGGGTAGCGGGGTGGCCTTTTTCTCTCACGAATCCACGCTTCTTATCTATGAATTGTTCGAGTCATTTTATATTGTCTTCACAAATCCCGCCGGGCGATGCAGACGCATTCAAACGCATTATCGAAATGCCGTGGTTTCTATTTTATTCCGTTTTTTTTCTCCCTTTCGCACGAGGCGGTTTTCCTCTTTTTCTTTTAGGTTACATGTCCATTTATATAGGCAGACATTCTACTCTTCAACCGCAATCGCATGTTTCAATAACAGCCACAAATTCATCGTGACATTATCACGGGGTTAAAATCGTACGGTATGATAATGGTGAAAACGAACACGTTGAATTATATCTTGTGAGGCAGGTACTCATTCTTTGATTATACCTATAACCTCTTTTCGTTTTTGCGAATTCAATCAGCTGAATTCGAGGAAGATTTTGTTTTTCAAAACTAAACATTTGTTCAAATGCTTCGATTTCAGATTTTCGTAACATTTACCTTTTTTTGGATGCTAGAATTATTGCTGTAATTGGAATGCGAGGAACGAGAGTAGATGCGGGGGTGTACCCCGTAGCGTATCGTAGCGCGTGAGCCAAGCTCACAATCAGAAATCTTTCATCTTTTTCTCAAAGACGAAGATAACGTTCCGCCGGTAATAAAATCGGCTCCGATCGTAATCTCATCGAGAGTATAGTACAGGCATGTACGTATACGTTCGCGAATCCCCGGTTCTATTCTCTCGTCCGATATTTTTTTCTTCTTCCCCAAAAAACGAATCTTTATCCTGCCAATTTCCAATTTCATGTACAGTATAGGTATATTATATACCTAACTCCACGTTGTCTGCAGTAAACTTATGTGCAGACGTGCGAAATAACCGTGAAACTAGAAAAAAAATTGTCTTCTTTTTCCCCGCAGGGCAATGAAATGGGGGCTAGGAGGTGGAAAAAAATTGTAGAATCAGAGGTCCTTCGGATGACCGCGACTCATTTTATACACCCACCTATCTACCTATATAACCTACTCTAGGTACATACCTATACTTTTCTACCTTTCTACCTTCCTATACAGTAATTCTAGCAAAAATCTCAGGGCAAAATTCGTGCCACGAATATTTAACGAGATTTAAAGTAAGGGATCTAAAGATCTCGACAAGAAAGCAGTACTCTGAGCCACAGGGATAAATTTCTCCTCCACGAGAACGACGCGGACGACTTCTTATTCTTCTTCTTCTTCTTATTCTTTCTTCTTCTTCTTCTTCTTCTTCTTCTTCTTCTTCTTCTTTCTTCCTCTTTTATCAAATTGTTCCAATCTCGTCTGAAGTTACAATTTTTGCTTGCGTACATGGGTACACACATATGTAGACCTATTATGTTCACTTATGTATGTATGTACATACGTTAGTATATGGACAGATACGTACCTATAACATACCCATTAATACCCTCGATGCAACGCTAAATTGTCTCGGATTGTCTCCAATCGTGGAGAACACGTGGTCAAAACTGCATACACTATACGTCTTATTTATTTTGCCAGATATCTCTGTGTTCGGACATAGTGATGTAAATGTCTTTCGGTACACATCGACTCATTCAGCTTGTCTGGAGCCGTGAAATTTTCCTTCGTCCTACAGAAGAATCATATATATATCTATATACGGTCAATTCGTCAAAGTTCATTATGACTTTGGACACGCATTATCGTGTATATTATGGATGAGTCATAATACACGTTGTGCTAATAGATTACCGCGTTTCGAAAGTATATTCACGAGAGAAGGGAAACCGCCAATGAGAAATATTATGCATTATTATTCTTCATTTTCATTTGTGAAGAGATAGTTATAACAACGAGTTCACAAATTTTTCCCACTAAATCGTAATTGGATGTGGCAGAGGAACGGGCGCGCCTGGGAGTGACGAATTTTGAAATCTGAGTGCAAATGCACCTGTGGCGTACCTCGAGAAGTATACTTTTTCGAAAAACCATAATCTAAAATGGCTGAGAAAATTCACTGCTTTTCCCCACTTTCCTCTCACTCCATCAATGATTATCCGTCGGCTCCAAGTCTTGTCCGTGAATTCTTTCGAAATCGAATCAGAGCCAGGTTCGACTGTCTTTTCGAAGTATGTTCAAATTTGTTACGGTCCTTCGTACCGGATGGAAGTATTTCACGTTTTTCAAATTTTCCGACGATCGGTGAACCCTGGTTTCAGAATGAGACCGCAGTTCAGAAACCTGAATGCTATCAACTTCACCCCATGAATAGAAGGGAAACACGAAACTGAGGTTAAATTCAAATTCGATTGTCATCTGATTCGAAATCTCATATTTGGCGATTCGAAAGGCGAAAACAGAAAACTAACGAAATGTCTAAACATGTTTCTGTGCTTTCATAATGCCTACAAAAATCGAATCCTAACCTTGTATCGATATTTTGACGAACGTCTCCCAGTAGTTCATATGAATCATATTATTCTGTTCTATACTCTATTCTATTCTGTTCTTTTCACTTCTCAAGACCCGAAAGCATGAGACGGGAGGCAAACAAATGTTTACAATCCCCGTCGTATAAATCAGCGATAAAATTAGCCCCGACTATAATACTAATACCTCCCACAGCCGGTAGGTAGTTAAAGTTGCTGAAGCTACACACAGCTCGTTATCATCAGCCTCATGCATCTCTCTATACGACCAAGATGATGGAAAATAATGGAAAATTTGCAATTCGGAATTCTCGTTCTTTAACGATAATTAATGCGCCGAAAGCACAGTCGTGTTTCAATTTCCTGTCGGATAAACAACGAAAAAGGGAAAGAAAACGGGGGGAAAAGAAAGGTGAGAAATTCAGTGACGTCGTCGGTGAAGCAGCTCGTCTGGTGACAGGTGCCTTCAGTTTGGTATAGGTTTGGGTAGTCGTACGATCGGCGAGTAGTTCAGACACAGGAATTTCATTGTCCGCGTAGAATGGCGCGTGAACGAAGTAAAGCGTCGACACGCGTCGCCTTGTCGCGTGTCGCGTCGTTTCGAGACGCAACTATTTCCCCGCCTCCGTCTCCGTCTCCCTGGAACCGTTTCGCGGTTTAGTTGGTCACGTTACGCCATAGATTCTATTCTCGTCTCTGTCACGGGCGCGTCCTCGGCCATATTGTTTCGCTCGCAGAAATACCCGAAGGCTGTTCAGCCGCGTGTACTGAAAGCCCAAAGCCCAAAGCTCGAAGCCCGAAGCCTAAATCCTCAAGCTCGAAATCCAAAGCCTGAAGTCTGCAGAAGTCTGGAGTCCGGAGCATGGAGCATGGAGTCTGATGTCTGGTGTCTGATGTCTGATGCCTTATTCCGAATCCCCATACCTGTCCTAAATCAAACCCTTGTCGATTATACGTAGGAACCCTATAAGCCCCTGGCGATTTTCCTTTATATCGAATTGATGCCATTTACTCAAGACACACATACGTATCTACCCACCGACCGACCTATCTGCCTATCTACACGATTATATCCGCACCTCGGGCAATTCAGTCGACGATACGACCGCTCGTATCTGTGTTACACAGTGATTAGCAAACAACGAGGTCCTTTTAAAAATCGGTATGCCGCACTAAATGCGGATTAATAGTGGTGAATTACCCCGCGTCATTTCATGCCCCAACATTTTCGCATTCAATCGTGTACCGCGAGAAGTGTTTCAAATCTCATCGACTCGGCATCGAGTCGATCTTCGGGCGAAGGATGATCGCGTGAGACGTAAAAATCCGTTTTTTTTTCCTATGTGTACCGTCGCACACACCGCTTCATTTCTCGGGGGCGACAATTTGGGGTTTCGTAAGTGTAAAGTGTACGAGAATCTGCAACCCGTACTGCAGTCGATCGGAACGCGCGTCGCGGCGTCGCGAGGCGTTGTTGTTCGTAGGCACAGAGGAGATATAGGCATATAGCTATGATATATATACAGCCGAGAGACAAGATACCAGCGATTGACGTCAGACGACCTGAATATTGACGCATAGGAGATAGACGCGATACATGTACTACACCTATATAGTAGATACAACAGTCACGTATATACACCAGTACACATACGTGTATGTTATCTATAATAGAATACATGCATCGGGTGACACATAATCGCGCGGGGCGCCTCCAGTTAAACCATTTGGCGGTTAATTCATCTCCTCGGAGTCAGACGTTGCCGCAGAAGGCAATGTTAATGATATACATAGACGTATACCATTAGACCCATGTAGAATCGTGGGTAACATTTACACTGCAAACAATCGTAATCGAAACTCCTACGGTATAACCTCTGCATGTATGTACCTACGGCACTATACATATATATGAACGCATGCACGGGATCGTCCCACCGCAGATATAGGGGATACCTACAATTGTTAATTAGACGCAAATTAACCAATCGAAATTGATCACTCTGTAGTACAAGCGCATATGATACGCACCCAGTTCAGTCGCTTGCTCCTTGGGAGGCTCAGACCGAATAACGTCGCCCTGCTGCTGTGGGATGATCGATTTTTCAAATGAACATTTCCCTTCCCTCTGCCATTTCCCTCCTCTTCTACCCAGCTTCAACGATTCGGAAATCAGGATCAGTAATTGTATTCTCCCGGGACGTGGAAAAACACTCGCGCTTCGTGTGTGCAAGGTATATGTACTTCCACAGTTTTGACGGGGACAGTTGGTCGGATGACATAACTAATTACCGCAGGTCTTTAATTAAAACCCTCGATTCATCTCTCTTTATCTCTATCTATATCTATACCCATATCCATGTCTATCTCTATCTCGGTATCCTGCGTTTTGTCTCTCGGTAACATAATGGCTCGAGAATTACGCGACTCCATTAATCTTCGGTTTAGGGGTGGTAGGGTACGGCTGGTTACCTACCTACTTTGAATCTATACAATAATTACAAACGTTCAGTAGAGTGAACGCCCTGTAAAGTAAGAGGTAGGAGGTCGGAATGGGTTCTCTGACAAAGTTTTACTTCACTAATTTCACCCCTTATTTAATGTTAAACTTAACCCATATACGAACAGCTATTATATTACAATAATCCGTTTCGTTGAATGTCTTCAACCCTCAAATTTACTCATAGCGTTGGTATGAAATAAACGAGTTCCTCTTTCCCTTCTTTCCATTTTCATGCTTCTTACGGTTCTTCGTTTTTCATTCTTCCGGTGCAGAATTTGAAAAAAGGGTCACGGGGGGGGGGGGGGGATTTTCTTGTCCGTTGCAAATTTTACATAACCTACGCTGGTACACACGTGTATTTAGAAGCGTGAATAACATGGTAAATATTCATGTGATACAAGTACATACGTTCAATTTGCGTAATTCACTCGTACTATATATTTCAATACTCACTCTGATACCTACAGTTCTTATCATGATTTTGATTTACGGCCTTCAAAACATCTTATCTCCGCTTTCGTGCGTAGGTGCTCTGATTCTAATCAAATAGTATACGTATGTATGGATATATTATATCCACTTTGGTGGATAATTGAATCCGAATATTTATATGCTTACGTCCTACTATCCTTCATCGAGTTATGCCTACGGAATTGAAAACTCCGTATCATATTAATTACTTTATCCGATTATTATTACTCTCATCGTTCGAGGTGTATAATATAGAAACGGGCCATCTTTTTCAATCTTTTCTTCATGTCGTCGAAATTACCGCCCGCGAAAGGATTCTCAGGACGTGATCAATCTTGCTCGGATCCACCGGTGAACTATGCTTATTTATCAAATACATGTGAAACAGTATTGCAAATTTTGATCCGGTGAACAATACTTAGTACCCGTTTATGAAAATCGTAGTGTATAACTCATTCGGTATACGATATCTAAGAAAGTTCATATTTTATTACAGCTGTACACGAGTAAGCTGCCGTCGTATTATATTACGTCCAGAGTTCAGTGAAACATGAAATATAGTAAAATATAGTAGTTTGAGGTTAGGATAACGCGGAGCATGGAAAAT
The DNA here is from genome assembly GCA_963170745.1 of Phymatocera aterrima. Taxonomy (NCBI): domain Eukaryota; kingdom Metazoa; phylum Arthropoda; class Insecta; order Hymenoptera; family Tenthredinidae; genus Phymatocera; species Phymatocera aterrima. The sequence goes on from OY720663.1 coordinate 9,888,741, forward strand.
CGCGAACGTATGAGTATCGAATACAATACAATATTATAGAATGGATAGGAGATAGGAGGCAGGCTCCACTGTATGCTTAGGTACATACGCACGTACGTACGTGTGTATTCCTACACGCGCGGCGCGGGCGGTTTAAAACGATACGATAGGGTCGGTAGGAGGTTATACATAATACGTATGTATGCGTTTTATATAGCTGTATATACCTGAAATATTCTTCCGAAGATATTATTCATGGATCAGGTTCATATTTTGTCTGTATATAAACTATACGTGTAGATAGGTATACCACGTACCTCATATAAAGTTGTACAAAAGTCTATTGTGAATCTCAGCTTCTCCTATATATATATATATCCCCACCTATATGTTTCAAATACATGTTGCAAACTTTCGTGACGAGGCTGTAGAAGTTTGTTATAGGTACAGATATGGAGAACCGTTAGGGGAAACAAAATGACGAATGATATAACATCGGCTGAAATTTGGTTGGATGAGAAAAAACATTCAGATCCTTTCACCGTTTCGGCGATTCCCTATACCCCGCAACGGCGAAGAATCACGATTTTTACTAGATCGACAAAATTTCAGCCCCAACGAAAATTCCGGTTTTTCGTCATTTCGTTTACGTCATCTTACGTTATAAACTTCACCAACCCTCCGTATTACTCTCAGAGGTTACACCCATAAAAATGTACACGTAAGGAATGTTTTACAGTACACCAATTTTCACGAAACCTTTAATATGACGTTCAGACTCTCCATATTTGTTTCGTACCTACTATCCCTTACTTTCCTTCCATCTTCACCCTTTTCCTCGTAGTGTCCACCATAGGTACGCGACAGACGGATTATTCGCGAATGCATACCATATGTATATACATGTATACAGTAGGTACAGTATATGTAGCTACGTAAGGAGGTACGAAACTTTCGAACCGACGATCATCGAATTACAATGAAATGAGAAAAGAGGTAAAAACAGAAGAGAGCAACGGAAGAGGAGAAAACAGAACAGAAGCTCCCGCTCTTCTACTCTGGATTTGATTTACTCACTTCTATTTTTCTATGTACACATACATTGTACATACATACTTGCATACGAAACTGCAAGCTACTTTTCTCTCGTTCAAATTCTATCCCATTGGACTATTTTTATCGAGACTGCGCTATTATAGTCCATACTATGTAGGTATATATATATATATATACATATATATATGTCTATGAGTATTGCAATGAATCGTTTCCATATGTAAGCATCTGAAATGGACCAACGTATACACTCCTCATTTCTTTTTTTTCGTTTTTCTCGTTTCCATTAATTCGTATTATTACTACAATTTTTCTCATCCGGTTTGAGCTTGGTTCAGTAAAATGCCAGGCGAAGAATGAAAATAAGGCGAACAAAGAAACGACGGTGAAAAAATAGTCAATATCTTATAATAAGCACATCCTCCGAATTGCTTGTTTATCGATCATTCTCTTCGTCGGCTTTAATGCGAGCTATATAACCGTAATAACAATAACAATATTACATAATAATGATAAATAAGGGCGCGGTGCAGATATATTACCTAGACACGAAGGTATATTAATTAAGAAATTTACGAAATTTGTGGTATTTAGGCTAGGTTAGGTTAGGTTAGGTTAGGTGTATATTGTATACGCGTAGCATAGCCTGCCTCGAATAACCTTCTTCAACTACATCACAGATAATGTATGTGAATATTTAATATCACCGGGGGTCAAATGTGATGATTATATCGGTGGGAGGCAAATATCCGTAAACCGCATTGCCCATTATCAAATTATCGAATCACAGAGGTATAGAGATAGGTGCGTAGTACATCACTACTTGACGCGCGATCTTATTTCGAAAAATTTATCATACCCTTTATCCCCTCTCCTATTTGACACTAAAAGAAAAGATGAAAAGAAAAACAACAAAAAAAAAACCACAACGGGGAAACGCGAAAAGGGAAAGTGATCGATAAAACAAAAAATTTATGTACCCGGAGGAATACACTTTTTCATATCCGCGACATGTTTAATCGGTTGGAAATATTTTGGGGGAGGACATATGATATTCCATATATAGTAGGTTATATGTGAAAGAGTGTGCATGGATGGCCGCCACGTCAAAACCGTGTGGGAAGGTGTTATAATATATATCCCTCGTAGATATACATAAATTTTATTTTATTTTTTATTTTACACCGCAAGCTGCAGCTCTCGGGGTATATAAACTCCTTTTCCGTTAATCTTTTCCTCTTTTCATCCCTCTTTTCTTTCCTCTCTTCCGTTTTCGCCGATCCCTAGCCGCCCAGTTCCTTCCGAATCTTTACAATCCTGGAATGTTTTTCGTTCTGTCTTTTACGGTAATTCGGGTACCTATATAAACTGGATATATATATACACATTTAGTAAAGTGATCCGATCGTAAAACAGCAGCGCGGCGGCGGCCGTATCTCGTATACAGGGTGGAAAAAGAGGCAGAAGAAAAAAAAAAGTTGGCCCGCGCGTTACGGCGTTACGCGTTGCGTTTTCGCCAGGCTCACGGATTCGCTGTACAGCGGGACATCCCTTCGCCTATCCTTCTCCATCTCTCTTTCACCGCGTGACGCTGTCCTTTATTATTTTCTTTTCTCTCTCTCTCTCTTTCTCTCTCTCTCTCTTTTTCTCCATCCCTTTCGTTTTCTCCATTAGACGCGTTCTGGTTTATTGGCCGTTTTTCGTTTTTTGTACGCTCCTCGTCCTCATCCTCATCCTCCGCCCTATGCCCTCCGGCTCTTCTCTTCACCCTTCCCGTAGCCCCCGGGCTTTCCTTTTTCTTCTTTTCATCAGTTATTATAGTCTCTCCTCGCTCTATACCTACCCACCACAGAATATGATATTTCGGCAGATTGCGTCACGGAATAAGCTTCTATACATCGTAAAAGTAACTTGGGATTATAAGGGGGTAGGAGCCAGAAGGGGTTGCCTCGTGTTATCCTTCCTTGTAGCCGGTATAATAACTACGTGCCTATTGCTTTGTCGATGGCAGTGGCAAATTTTATATATAAATTCTTTTATTGGTCCTGATTTTTTCATCGGCTTCTTTTCTCACCTTTCTCGCATTTCGTTTCTACTATTTTCTATTACTCCAAGTATCGAGAGAGAGAGAGAGAGAGAGAGAGAGAGAGAGAGAGAGAGAGAGAGACGAAAACTGTTCCGTATATATTCGATTAGAAATTGAAATTCCGTGTGCCCCTAGTACCTGCGTTATGTCATACGACATAATGCATGTAGAAGTAAATAATTATTATACGTATCGCGAACGTCACGTTACACGAACTACAGTTACGAGTACATGTATCTCAACCGAATTCCCCCGTTATCAGGATACTACTGTGCATCTACGTTCTAGTTTCTATACAGTTACTGTATAATTGTGTGTAGTAGGCATATATGTAGGTTATGTCAACTGCACACGTGGTAACGTCGCCGCTGGTTAACCGCTATAGGTGGGATAGGTAGCACTGTGGAATATGAATTAATAATAGGTATATATAAGTATAGATTGGTGGATAAATAAATTCATATACCGCTGCAGGGTGAGTTCCTGTGTAACATGCATATACCTGCGTACATACATACATATGTATAATATTATTGATAGATTCAAACATCATAATTCGAATTTATGTATTACGTACAGTCCTCAGGGTCCGGGCGCTCATGGGGTTAGGGTACCTACATACTATACACTATATACATACTATAATACTATCGCCGTATATACCTATTATACAAAATTACAGGCTGTGACGTCATCACCATATATATTACGCGTAGCCGTCGTATGTTCCGTAGTTTAATATAACGTACGGTATTATCCACCTTCACCTATGCCAAACGGATTCTCGAACGTGAAATATAAATGTAAATTCTGGACCTGCACCTACCACCATACCCTGCTACGTCTACCTGCAGTGTACCTTTCGGCAGGAGGCACGAAATTACTCGTACAAAGAGTCTGCACAACAAGGGCGAAGGGCACAGCTGAAAATTGCACAAGGTTTTTTTTTTTTTTTTTTCGTTCGTTCCTATCGATTTTGGGGTTTTTGAAATATCTCGGAATCCGTGGAGCGGGTAAAAGTTGTGCAGATTCAATATATATATCTCGGTTAGCGAGTTAACTAAAGCAAACATTCCCTATCCTGTCGATGGAGAGATTTTTTTTTCGAATTACTCAATAAGTAACAATTCCGCGGTGCTGTAATATAATTACTGTTGGCAAAGCACAATATTATTCTATTTTTTTCTGTCTTTTTTTTCTTCTTTTTTTTCTCGCCTTTTTCACGAGGAATCGTCGGCATGAGAATATCAAGAATGATCATTTTCTCGAGAAAGTATGACAATTATTTCCGAAGGATTTGCCTGTATTATGAGAATTAATTGACTAATCGACGAGACAAATTTACCGTATAACATACATATTGTATGCTACCGGGTTTTGGAGACCACTATTTGTCTTTGGTCATTCGATGTATTAAGACGATATGCTAAATTTTGTAAGCGTTGCGGCTAGCGCAGATCTCTGCCTTTATAGGAGTTTATAGACGCGCTAACGCGACATTAGTCCGCTTGCGTTGTTCGTCGCTTCTTGCCGTTGAAACTAAACTAACACCGCGTAAAGCTACATCTAGGAGATGAGGGCTCTCTTACTAACTATTAACTCGATCCCTTTAGGGCTAAACTTCCGGAACACAAATCCTGTGCTCGCAGGGTTTCTCAGCTGCCGCACAGTTATGTCCGAGTCAGCCGAACAATAGTTTTACCGAACAATATACAGCTATATGACGCAGTATACGACTTTAGTAAATTTTAGTCCCTTTTAGCATGCGAATTGAACATTATTTTTGAAATCGTTCATCCGATTACCTATATAGTTACACGTATAACGGAATAGCAATAAAGTTATTCAGTAGTTCGAATTTCTACAACCTAAGAGTTTGCCGAAAGTGCTGATGTCGCTCGGCGGAATTATACCAACTTAAACTGCAAATGCAATTGCAACGGATCCGCAAAGTTTCACCAGTTATATGTACATTCTTTCTTGCGAAAGCCAATAATCTATAAGTAATACAGAGGAGATATAACCAGCTACTGCGAGGGAAAAAAGATAGAGAGGTATGTCCAGGGTGGTTGCAAGTTTCCGCAGTCTCGATGACTAAAAATATAATGAAAATTTATTATACTCATCGTATGCGTTGGTATAGTTTACTCGTATATATGTGTGACTTCAGAGTGCAACGCTCATACCGTTTGCTCTTTTATCGAATACTTGATATTTTAATCTATCTCCTATCACACCGCGGCTATAGCGGCGAAGAGAGAGCAAAAGATCGAAATAATTAAAACACAATTAGCGATGTAACAATGATATACATATCGTTGAATATTTTTAATTATGATGAAGCAAACGAGCAAATAGGTAGAACGAGTATAGCGTTTTGTTCAATTAGCACAAATTATCATCAAATCTACATAAACGTCGCGCGCATACAAATAGCGAAACGTATAACGTGTATTATAAGAAAGGTGGAATATTCATTAGCGTATTACCTATTGACCTGATTAATTAGTCAGATAACTAATTGGTACCTATACTCGGGATTAGAATTATGTAGATACAAACGTAGTGATTTTCTCCAATAATATCGTAATCTTGTCCTCTTCCGCATTTTTCTAAAACGATGATTTATAAACTGCTCGATTGATAATTGACCAACGATTGCAGATTGTAATTGCTTCTACATGTAGATCAGGACAAACAATTATCACTCAATTTCTACAGTATTTGTAAGCATTTCGAAATTTTTGTATCTTTGTTCGTCTGTCCATAAATTTACAATTTTAGATATATTTAGGTTACATGCAAAGATCTCGATGTCGTCGTTTATACTATTCATATATTATAGGTATTTATATTATTCTGTGTTTGCTCGTTCGTATATGAACTCACTTAGTTGTTGATGACATGTTTGAACTGCAATTTTCATTGACAACTAAACCGCACACTTTGATACTTGAAACTCTGAACACATCTTCCGTTTGAGCCAGCTTTGAATGAAAATTTAACAGAAATCTTGTCTTTGTTTTCGTCTCTTTTCCCATTACTCGCACTGAACGTAGTACAGTACCTATAATCATACGCTTACACAGACAAGCAAACTAACAATATCAATTATACGTAAACATCGATAGAAGTCAGTAGTGATTATTCATTATTCACGAATGCCAAAAGTATACTTTTCAAGTTATTTTATCATTCTATTTGAATTTGTCTGTACGCAAGTTTTTATAAATAATATAGATCGTAATATACATATCGCAGTACGAATGGATTAGAGCGGCGTATATGAGAGCATAGAAAAGTAAGATATGCACTGAAACTTGTGTAGACGGTAGGCGTTGTAGGCAAGAAAATTAGAAGTACACCTCATATCTACTATCCAACTGAAAATAATACACATATGATGAAACATAGTATTTCATAATCATATACCTGGCACAACTTATTGTTAGCCTCATTATATTCTATCCTCATTTGTTTAGACTCGACAACGCCGGGGAAACCGAGCACCGCGGGTGGTCCTACTACCGCTTCTACTATTACAGAAAAATCAAGATTGGCGGACGCACCCTACGTATTAAAACCTAACACCACCTTGCATCTAGAGTGTAGAACATCGAAATCGCCGGTTTATTGGCAACGTAATTCACAAGACATAAACAATGACAAGGACCATTATGATCTGTTGGAAGATGGGAGAAAACTCAGTATCAAACTTCCACATACTAAATCTCTATTGGGAAATTATACCTGCAAGAATAATAATTCCGCACCGGAAAACCTCTCGTTCTTTCGAGTGATCGGTAAGTTTTTACCAGCTCTACTGGAAACGGAAAGAATATTAGGAAAAAAAAAAGAAAAAAGAAAAAAAAAAAAACCACCCGATGCACAAGAAAAGCAAGGAATAACATTATTTTTTTCTTCCCAAATTTCAAGATGTACCTCAAGTAATCTTGCCAGGAAACCCTAGCGCAGTTGAACAGGACAAATTGAATATTCAATGCAAGATATTACCGGAAGGTTTGAATCCGAAAATAACGTGGGTTTTCGGTAACGATACTTACGAGACAAACAGAGACCGCGTTGAGTTATCAAAAGACCCGGAAACGGGTGTAGAAAACGTTTTCCTGACCGTCCGAAATATAAGCATGAGTGATGCCGGTTTGATTTACTGCCGTGCCAATCTTCTCAATGTTATTGGCGGTATTCAAGTCGAAGGATCCGCACAGTTCACGGTCAAAGATAAGCTCGCCGCACTTTGGCCGTTCCTTGGCATCTGCGTTGAGGTCATTATACTTTGCGCCATCATTCTCATATACGAGAAGAAACGCAACAAGGCTGAACTCGAGGAATCCGACACCGACCAGAGCCCAGACACGTAAGATATTCACTGTTTCTTTCAATTTTTGTCTCTCCATTCCTCGCCTACTCCTGCCCCCCCCCCCCCCCCCCCCAGTACATTTTTTCTACTCTTCTTTTTTGAACTCCACCCGGTACTACTTGGAGCTGCACAAGCTTCGTGGGGATCGAATTTTCTTGTGGAAAAACTTAGTTTTTATCCTAGACTCTGCTCCAGAACAAGTATAGACAACTGAAAGCAAGTTCCTGTGCAGGATAAATGGAACGAGTAAATATTATACATGTAACGGATTAGTACGGTGCTGGAGATAAATTACGGTGTATGCAGTTTCGTTTAGTTTCGTTCCGTTCCGTTCAAGTTCGAGTAGGTATATCGTGTACTTGGGTGGTACTCGTTTTCTCAATCACAATAATACGCAATTATCCCGCTTCAAAGAATATATGTACTCGTATCGTACGTGTACAGTGAAAGTATACAGTATTCCTTTATACAACATATTTTTGAAATGAAATCGGCGAAAGACGAAGGAAACTTCTAGAGAAGAAAAAAAAAAAAAACGTTTCAACGTTTGTGAAAACTTTTGTCTATCATTTGATAGAAAATGGGATTCAACCCGCGCGGAGGATCATTACATACCTTTGCAGGGCCCGCTTCCTCCTTCGCTACTTCCGGTCCAGCCACCCGTAACCCCGCCAACAAATTTCCCACCGGATTATAAGGCTGTTCATTTCCAGAATCCCTCGCAAGATCCTCGACGAAATCCATCCCTAAGGTCTTCCTCCGCCCCTGCCTCAATTTCACGTAACTTAAATTTCCTCTATCGCTCACTCCCACTCTTACTCTCTGTCTATACTTGTGACCCAGGCGATGACCTCTTGTCCTCTACCCGTAACCCCATCACCTCACCTTTCGATCGCATCTGCATCACCAAGTTCTAGATTTAGAATTACGGTACGATCACGAAAGAAATTCGTTCATCCGGGTGTTCATTTTTCCGTTTTTTTTCGTAAAATGATATTTCTATTCTTCGGTTACGGTCAAAGATCTGCGCGTGAAAATAATCAACAGATAACGCAACTTCAGTTCGATTTTTAAGTCATCGCCGGCGTCGTCGTCGTCGCGTTTTTCGTTTATTTATTTTTTATTTTATTTTTTTGTTTCGTTATAGGTACTTTGATCGAAGTCAAATGTTCGGCTGAGTTTTACATAGTTTTTTTTTTTTTTTCTTTTTTTTCAGTTTTCAGCAATTATTATTGTTATCATTATTATTATTATTATTATTATTATTATTATTATTATTATTATTATTATTATTATTATTATTATTCCTCATATCAACCTCTTTCGCGTCTCTTTAACCGAAAAATCTCATGATTATCATTTGTGGCCGTGAATTTTACGCACGTATATACATACATACACGCTTGCTTATCTACCTTGCACCGAAAAAGGTGGATGAAAAATATGCCCTCGAAGAAGTTTATCATACTTTTGTTCTACGATTCGTAAATCTTTTTTTCCTCTCACTCGCTCGTTCTTCTTTTTTTCTTCTCCGTTTGGATAAAACTTTATGCCTACTAGTAAAAGTTTATTCATCATCATCATCATCATCCGTATAAAAACACACGCACGCACGCCCGGGGGTAACACTTTTTCTTACACAATTCTACGAAATGTGGCAAAGTTGATGATAAACTTCTTTTCTTTATCTTTTTCATCGTTAGTATACATCTATTATGTTTAAGACGACACTTCTTTCGATATACTCGAATATTTCATGTATTTAAAAAATTTGGTTTGCTTTTTTTTTTTTTGTTTTTTTTTTTTTTTTTTTTTTGGCTCTTTTCTTACTTCTGCAGCAAACCAACGCCCAATAAGGACTCCGACGTGAGACAAAGAAAGTGAATAGCTGTTGGATATTGATGAAAAATAGAATAAAAGAACAAAGCGATGAAAAGAACGATCGAAGCTAATCATAGAACAAATTAAAGCAAGAAAAAAATGAAACGAGAAAAGAGGAACGAGGAAAAATGTTGAAAACGTAGATCGAGGATGTATATTTGAGAAAATTGAATAAATATATAAATAAATAAATGAATATAAACAAATAAGTAAATAAAGAAAGAAAGAAATTTTCACAATATGTGTACGAAAGACGAATGAAGATCAACCGAGCTGCAACGGAGGTACTCTAACATTGCCGCAACCTCTGTAAAAACCTCATCGCAGCAAATCCTCCGCTGGTCTGCTTCATTTCACACACCGCATACTCAATTGTTCAATGTAGGAAATAAGATTAAGAAGAAGAAGAAGAATAAAAAGAAGAAGAAAAAATTCAAAAACAATTTTATGAAATATGTTATTATTAATAGTATAAAATAATAAATACAGGAGAGAATGAAAATATGCGATACTTTCGGTTGAAGGAGCGACTAGAAAGAAAGAAAAAAGAAAATTCAATGTTTTAGATTAGGTCACAGATATACAACGTTGAAGAAAACAAAATTAAATTGAACTTCCAAGCCAGCCTGAACAATCGGAGCAGCGCTGAGGTTGCCGCAGGTTCAGCCTCTTAGGGCCAATCGTGAGGAATCAGAATCTAATGTGAAATTGCCGATTTGGAATCGCAGGCACCTTAACGTTGTTCGGAGTTAGCTGTTGGTAGAAAATCATCTCATATATGCGTTCTACTAAGCGAATTTAACGAAAGTTTCGCGTTATTTTTTCAATCATGCCCAGCCATATATTCTATAAATATACCAGTATGTAATAATATTTGATTAATTACAATAAATTAAATTAAATAGCTAGCTATTAGGAGGAGGAAATAAATTCGACGACAAACTCCCAAATAGAGAGAAGAATTCAGAATATTAAAATAATACCTACCCTACCTATTTATCCGTAATATACCAATATACAGTAAGCGATTCGGAGAAAGACGATGAATGAAATAGAATAAATTTGAAAACAAAATATATTTAATAATTTGTTCATTCATCCATTCATTCATCCTTTCAATAAAACAATCTTATATTCACAAACACAAGAATTGTTTTATAACTCGTTACTTCGATTTGGTGTCTTTACGTTCACCCGTATTCATTCATCATTGGTTTTGTTTTCTCTTTCTTTTTCTTTCACCTCTCCTGTGGACAATGACAATCCTGAACCGATGATAGTTTGAGAAGAAAAAGGAAGAAAAGAACAAAACGTACAGCGCGGAACTGCGCGTCCAATGATATACAGGGCGAATTTGAAACCGCGCACCCATTCGGTACTAGCGGATTCCTTGTGAAAAATATCTTCGAAATTTCGTTAGCAAATTTTGTGATCGGTCATAGATTTCTGGTAATAGCTAATCGGAATGCAGCAAATCTGGTGTTTCCCATGAGTGGAAAACTAGTCGGTGAGCCACGCGTGTTGTTCCAAGTCTCACGCCAGTTGCTAGGCAGGCTCACCGACGAGCGCCTACCTAAGGAATGTACTTGATTGGCTACTCTTCAATCAATTAGTACTGGAATATGTGACCGGTAAACAAATAGGGTTAAGAAATTTCAAATACGTTTTACAATGAGGTATCCCTGCAGCCAGTCTCAGCGAGGAGGTGCGCCATTTCATATTCACCATGTATATAGTTATAAATATAAATATAAAGTAAACTACGTATCGTACATTGTAGTTTCGATCGGTCAAGATTCTTGGTCCACTTTAATACGATGAGGAGAAATAAATTTATAAATTGAACCGAAAACAGAAAAAAACAAAGACTCAACGAGTCGGTTTATTTTGTAAGTGGTAGGTGTTCAATAACTGGTTCATCACTCGAGTTAATTTCATGGAATCGAATGAGGAATAACATGAAGGTGTTCGCGGAGGTAAAAAATAACAATGGGATACGAAGAACCGAGAAATGAATTGAATGATAGAAGGAAACGAGATTATACCAGATATAACTGCACTCGTTGTTGAGTTCATACATAATTACTGTTCCGCCATAGCAACATCCCAATTAACGCCGTACGCAGACATAATACGAAAAAAAGGAATTGAATTTTGAAAAAGTGAAAACTGAAATGAAAAAACGGAACTAAAAATCGTAGGCGTAGAGGAATAATGGTGGTATAAAATATGAACGAATAATAAAATTAATATAATTCATTCTAATTAATATCAAGATTCATATACTACACATATGTATACATACCGAGGTAGGAGGTATGTATCGACTAGATTATATACTACACATATATATCTATGTATATTGTCTTTATTATTATTATTATTATTATTACTACTTTTGTTGTCGTTGTATGATATAAAGTAATATAAAAGACCAACATGACTGTTGTACTTACACGAAGCCAACGGTAATCTGGAAGAGAGGAAGAAAAAAGGAAAAATATATAAGGAGAAAAAGAACATTGTTTAATCGATTTTTGATACAAAATAAGAAAAACCAACTAATAATTGTTTCGTTTAATGCAAGTGTTTCGAATCATAGTATATATATACATACCTATATATCTATATATATATATATATATATATATTAAATATATGTTACGGAATAAATAAATTTTATTGTAGAAAATTATCATTATTTTTATTATTAATATTATCATTGTTAATATGATTGATGATTATATCGATATAATAAATAAATATTTACATACAGATATATTATATAACGCATAATATGAAGATAATATACAGTCTAATATGAATAAAAGGAAGACGGTAATCGTCGATAAGAATTGTAACTTACGATTAACGGCGCAGCTGCAAATTAAATCCTTTGAGTGAAATAAAATTGACATGATAACTAATTGATGTATTATAGAACAATGTTTTCCGTTCTTTCATTTGTTTATACTTTCGAAAGGATCGATACCGGTTGAGGCAGAGCTGAAAGAAATTAGAGGAAACGAGGAAAGAGCATGAAATTGTCGTGATTCTATAAAATTGTTCAAATTTATTTATACTCTAGGTATAGGTATATAGGTATAACGATATTTGAAACAACATTACTCGTATTACGGAGAATGGAATAATAATCGTAAAGATTCGATGGTCGTGTAATATATAGGTAGTCGGTATCGGTATCTATATATTCTATGCTATAATAGTATACACACGTACAGATATTGTTCGTCATTTTCATGATCTAATATTTCCTTCGCGCAGTAATTGTTACGTACCAATGCATGTATAGGTATATATACTATGTTGAAAATTAGGAGCATTTAATCATTGATAGACATGAAAATTGCATAATAAATACGAGAAAGTATAAGCGTCGATGTTACTGGTTATATAATCGTTTCTTCCCTTTTTTCCTTTCGTTCTTTTCTGCTGTCCTCTTTTTTTTTTCTCTATAATTAGGATTCAACGTAAACCCCAAGATTATGGAAATATGAACACAATTCGGTGTATTTAATCTGATTAATTAGTTAAACCATTATACCGGTATGCATCTATGTACGTAATTGTCAAACATTCATAGAATATTATATCGACATAACGTATGTACATCGTGTTTACTCTCTACTCGAAAAACGTTAGATTATTACTTCCATACTGACGACTATTCTTGCCATTAATAGTATTGTATTATTATCATTATTATCATTATTATTACCTTGCATAGCAGAAGAAGAAGAAGGAGAAGAACGAGAAAAAGGAGAAACCATCAAACCCACCCTTCAAACGAATAGCCTTACGGCTCGATTGAAAAAGATTAAATCTTAAGAGAAAATAATAAATAATCGCACAGAAAGCGTATTCACGGAGATATTTTTCTTGAATGAAAGAAACAGAAAGCGGAGAAATAGCAACGGATACTTCCAGAGTATGTTCATGCAAAAATAACTCCTTGTCACATAAATCCCCACTTCCGCCTTTCAGCGATTGATCACTCCGCACTCGAGAATCGGTTGATCAATTCTCTTCAGTCAGTATTGCATACTTGAGCAGGAAATGGCAATGACAACAGAATTTCCGTTACCATTTATGCCAGTTTCGTAATATCATCATTAATACCTAGTAATCATGAATTTTTGCATAAGTATACATGAGCGTTTATTTTTTGCTCTGACAGTATATATATGAGAATAACTTCCCGTGATGCATTCATTACAGAATAAATGTTTCATGTGTGGAAATGGTATGTGCCATCCGTTACTTTTTATCTCACATGCATGAAAAAGCCGATTTTCTCGCGCTTACCGACCGAGGGCGTCAAGCGCATGCGCGCAACGCCAATATATATTTTTCTCCCCATCAGCGCGCGTTACCAGACGTGCATGGAACCGAAGCGTTAGAGTAACTCACACTACGAACATAAATAATAGATTATTATACACCACCTGATCTTACATTAGTCTTTAATTGTAGTATATTATTATACAATGCATATTATAGCATAAGGATTATTCATTATATGATTTATATGTAATAAATTCAAACGTGAAGAGAATAAAAATCCCAAACTTTCTGCCGCCATATCACTAGTATTATGTTCATTCTATGTAGCTTCTTATTTATCATGCTTATTATTTTACAATATTACACTGCAGTTTTGGAAACTTATTCGTCATTTTTTATCTACAAAAACGATGTACAGAATGGAATTCGTTCAATCAGCCGTTATAATTTGCCTGTATTCCAAAGTTCTTCATTCATATTTCAATTTGCGATTGAAATCTGTGCTGCAGCCGCTAACTGATGGCCAATATCAGAAGCGTCCTGTTTAGGTAGAGGGCCAGCTGCACATTTAGATGAGTAATTCAAGCAATACTTATATCCTTAGAATGTATAAAACGAATCGACGAAATAGTACTGTTGAGTAGAATAAAAACATCTAAATGGAATGTATTCTGCTCGGCCTATGGGGCGGTGTGAACCTCACACCGTAGATTTCGAATTTGACGAATTTGGGGCCAGCTCCCATAGCACCCGCGATAGTTTTACGGTTCCACAGAGCTGAAAGAAATAGTTCCGTCCATTTGGATCGAGGAGGCTTTTGAAAAGATGCGATGCCACTTTCCCGTAGTACCGTGAAAGATTCAGAATACGCTGAAAGGCACATGAATCGGAAGTTCTTGAAGATTTTATGGTTCCCGACCAGGATTAGCAATATTTGCGGACCTACAAATGTTTTTTACACATTTTCGAAATTTCACAATCCGCAATGCATCTCTTCAGAGAGCGGGTGCCGGTCCGGGACCGGATTTTGACAGTAATCTTTTGCACAGTCATCAAAAGCGGTTTCGACAGTTCTGAATAGTTCCCGCATAGGTCCTTCAATCGGAACGGAAAATAGTTCCGGTTGCAGACTTTTTATGCTGTTAGTGGTGTACTTTTGGGGCCGGAACTGTTTCTGGAACTGGAAAGACAGACAAATGCCGGCATGAGAATATCTCAACGAATTTCTGAATTTTTAGATTATAAGACGAATTTTCAGTTTGATATTAGTGGAACATCTTTGCCGGAGCGGTAGCACTAATTGTTCCTGTATGGGAATGGGAGCATGGGGACATAGCCGAGAGGACAGACAAATGCTGGCCTTGTAAAATATCTGTATTTTTGGGATTTGAAGTCGAAATTTCAGTTTGGTATCAGGAGAACATATTCGCCGAAGAGGTAGCACTAATTCTTCCTGTATGTATGTACATGTATGGGCGCATGGGGACATAGGTGAGAGGAGCCGCGAAATTCCGCATTTTCGGATTTTTAAGTCGAAATTTCAGTTTGGTATCAGGAGGACATATTCGCCGAGAAGGTGGCACTATTCTTTCCTATATGTATGTACATGTACGGAAACATGGGGACATAGGTGAGAGGAGGCACAAATTCTGGATTTTCGGATTTTTAAGTCGAAATTTCAGTTTGGTATCCGGAGAACATATTCGCCGAGGAGGTGGCACTAATTCTTCCTATATGTATGTACATGTATGGGAGCATGGGGACATAGGTGAGAGGAGGCACAAAATTCTGGATTTTCGGATTTTTAAGTCGACATTTCAGTTTGGTATCAGGAGAACATATTCGCCGAGGAGGTGGCACTATTTTTTCCTATATGTATGTACATGTATGGGAGCATGGGGACATAAGTGAGAGGAGGCGCAAAATTCTGGATTTTCGGATTTTTAAGTCGACATTTCAGTTTGGTATCCGGAGAACATATTCGACGAGGAGGTGGCACTAATTCTTCCTATATGTATGTACATGTATGGGAGCATGGAGACATAGGTGAGAGGAGGCACAAAATTCTGGATTTTCGGATTTTTAAAGCGAAATTTCAGTTTGGTATCAGGAGAACATATTCGCCGAGGAGGTGGCACTATTTCTTCCTATATGTATGTACATGTATGGGAGCATAGGGACATAGGTGAGAGGAGGCACAAAATTCTGGATTTTCGGATTTTTAAAGCGAAATTTCAGTTTGGTATCAGGAGAACATATTCGCCGAGGAGGTGGCACTATTTCTTCCTATATGTATGTACATGTATGGGAGCATGGGGACATAGGTGAGAGGAGGCACAAAATTCTGGATTTTCGGATTTTTAAGTCGACATTTCAGTTTGGTATCAGGAGAACATATTCGCCGAAGAGGTGGCACTATTTCTTCCTATATGTATGTACATGTATGGGAGCATAGGGACATAGGTGAGAGGAGGCACAGAACTCTGGATTTTCGGATTTTTAAAGCGAAATTTCAGTTTGGTATCAGGAGAACATATTCGCCGAGGAGGTGGCACTAATTTTTCCTATATGTATGTACATGTATGGGAGCATGGGGACATAAGTTAGAGGAGGCACAAAATTCTGGATTTTCGGATTTTTAAAGCGAAATTTCAGTTTGGTATCAGGAGAACATATTCGCCGAGGAGGTGGCACTAATTTTTCCTATATGTATGTACATGTATGGGAGCATGGGGACATAAGTTAGAGGAGGCACACAATTCTGGATTTTCGGATTTTTCAAGCAAAATTTCAGTTTGGTATCAGGAGAACATATTCGCCGAGGAGGTGGCACTATTTTTTCCTATATGTATGTACATGTATGGGAGCATGGGGACATAAGTTAGAGGAGGCACAAAATTCTGGATTTTCGGATTTTTAAGTCGACATTTCAGTTTGGTATCCGGAGAACATATTCGCCGAGGAGGTGGCACTATTTTTTCCTATATGTATGTACATCTATGGGAGCATAGGGACATAGGTGAGAGGAGGCGCAAAATTCTGGATTTTCGGATTTTTAAAGCGAAATTTCAGTTTGGTATCAGGAGAACATATTCGCCGAAGAGGTGGCACTAATTCTTCCTATATGTATGTACATGTATGGGAGCATGGGGACATAAGTTAGAGGAGGCACAAAATTCTGAGTTTTCGGATTTTTAAAGCGAAATTTCAGTTTGGTATCAGGAGAACATATTCGCCGAGGAGGTGGCACTAATTTTTCCTATATGTATGTACATGTATGGGAGCATGGGGACATAGGTGAGAGGAGCCGCGAAATTCCGCATTTTCGGATTTTTAAGTCGAAATTTCAGTTTGGTATCAGGAGGACATATTCGCCGAGAAGGTGGCACTATTCTTTCCTATATGTATGTACATGTACGGAAACATGGGGACATAGGTGAGAGGAGGCACAAATTCTGGATTTTCGGATTTTTAAGTCGAAATTTCAGTTTGGTATCCGGAGAACATATTCGCCGAGGAGGTGGCACTAATTCTTCCTATATGTATGTACATGTATGGGAGCATGGGGACATAGGTGAGAGGAGGCACAAAATTCTGGATTTTCGGATTTTTAAGTCGACATTTCAGTTTGGTATCAGGAGAACATATTCGCCGAGGAGGTGGCACTAATTCTTCCTATATGTATGTACATGTATGGGAGCATGGGGACATAGGTGAGAGGAGGCACAAAATTCTGGATTTTCGGATTTTTAAAGCGAAATTTCAGTTTGGTATCAGGAGAACATATTCGCCGAGGAGGTGGCACTAATTTTTCCTATATGTATGTACATGTATGGGAGCATGGGGACATAAGTTAGAGGAGGCACAAAATTCTGGATTTTCGGATTTTTAAGTCGACATTTCAGTTTGGTATCCGGAGAACATATTCGCCGAGGAGGTGGCACTATTTTTTCCTATATGTATGTACATGTATGGGAGCATAGGGACATAGGTGAGAGGAGGCGCAAAATTCTGGATTTTCGGATTTTTAAAGCGAAATTTCAGTTTGGTATCAGGAGAACATATTCGCCGAAGAGGTGGCACTAATTCTTCCTATATGTATGTACATGTATGGGAGCATGGGGACATAAGTTAGAGGAGGCACAAAATTCTGAGTTTTCGGATTTTTAAAGCGAAATTTCAGTTTGGTATCAGGAGAACATATTCGCCGAGGAGGTGGCACTAATTTTTCCTATATGTATGTACATGTATGGGAGCATGGGGACATAAGTTAGAGGAGGCACATAATTCTGGATTTTCGGATTTTTAAAGCGAAATTTCAGTTTGGTATCAGGAGAACATATTCGCCGAGGAGGTGGCACTAATTTTTCCTATATGTATGTACATGTATGGGAGCATGGGGACATAAGTTAGAGGAGGCACAAAATTCTGGATTTTCGGATTTTTAAAGCGAAATTTCAGTTTGGTATCAGGAGAACATATTCGCCGAGGAGGTGGCACTAATTTTTCCTATATGTATGTACATGTATGGGAGCATGGGGACATAAGTTAGAGGAGGCACAAAATTCTGGATTTTCGGATTTTCAAAGCAAAATTTCAGTTTGGTATCAGGAGAACATATTCGCCGAGGAAGTGGCACTATTTCTTCCTATATGTATGGGAGCATGGGGACATAGGTGAGAGGAGGCACAAAATTCTGGATTTTCGGATTTTTAAAGCGAAATTGCAGTTTGGTATCAGGAGAACATATTCGCCGAGGAGGTGGCACTAATTTTTCCTATATGTATGTACATGTATGGGAGCATGGGGACATAGGTGAGAGGAGGCACAAAATTCTGGATTATCGGATTTTTAAAGCGAAATTTCAGTTTGGTATCAGGAGAACATATTCGCCGAAGAGGTGGCACTAATTCTTCCTATATGTATGTACATGTATGGGAGCATGGGGACATAGGTGAGAGGAGGCACAAAATTCTGGATTTTCGGATTTTTAAAGCGAAATTTCAGTTTGGTATCAGGAGAACATATTCGCCGAGGAGGTGGCACTAATTTTTCCTATATGTATGTACATGTATGGGAGCATGGGGACATAAGTTAGAGGAGGCACAAAATTCTGGATTTTCGGATTTTTAAAGCAAAATTTCAGTTTGGTATCCGGAGAACATATTCGCCGAGGAGGTGGCACTAATTTTTCCTATATGTATGTACATGTATGGGAGCATGGGGACATAAGTTAGAGGAGGCACAAAATTCTGGATTTTCGGATTTTCAAAGCAAAATTTCAGTTTGGTATCAGGAGAACATATTCGCCGAGGAGGTGGCACTAATTTTTCCTATACGTATGTACATGTATGGGAGCATGGGGACATAAGTTAGAGGAGGCACAAAATTCTGGATTTTCGGATTTTCAAAGCAAAATTTCAGTTTGGTATCAGGAGAACATATTCGCCGAGGAAGTGGCACTATTTCTTCCTATATGTATGGGAGCATGGGGACATAGGTGAGAGGAGGCACAAAATTCTGGATTTTCGGATTTTTAAAGCGAAATTTCAGTTTGGTATCAGGAGAACATATTCGCCGAGGAGGTGGCACTAATTTTTCCTATATGTATGTACATGTATGGGAGCATGGGGACATAGGTGAGAGGAGGCACAAAATTCTGGATTTTCGGATTTTTAAAGCGAAATTTCAGTTTGGTATCAGGAGAACATATTCGCCGAAGAGGTGGCACTAATTCTTCCTATATGTATGTACATGTATGGGAGCATGGGGACATAGGTGAGAGGAGGCACAAAATTCTGGATTTTCGGATTTTTAAAGCGAAATTTCAGTTTGGTATCAGGAGAACATATTCGCCGAGGAGGTGGCACTAATTTTTCCTATATGTATGTACATGTATGGGAGCATGGGGACATAAGTTAGAGGAGGCACAAAATTCTGGATTTTCGGATTTTTAAAGCAAAATTTCAGTTTGGTATCCGGAGAACATATTCGCCGAGGAGGTGGCACTAATTTTTCCTATATGTATGTACATGTATGGGAGCATGGGGACATAAGTTAGAGGAGGCACAAAATTCTGGATTTTCGGATTTTCAAAGCAAAATTTCAGTTTGGTATCAGGAGAACATATTCGCCGAGGAGGTGGCACTAATTTTTCCTATATGTATGTACATGTATGGGAGCATGGGGACATAGGTGAGAGGAGGCACAAAATTCTGGATTTTCGGATTTTTAAAGCGAAATTTCAGTTTGGTATCAGGAGAACATATTTGCCGAAGAGGTGGCACTAATTCTTCCTATATGTATGTACATGTATGGGAGCATGGGGACATAAGTTAGAGGAGGCACAAAATTCTGGATTTTCGGATTTTTAAAGCGAAATTTCAGTTTGGTATCAGGAGAACATATTCGCCGAGGAGGTGGCACTAATTTTTCCTATATGTATGTACATGTATGGGATTATGGGGACATAAGTTAGAGGAGGCACAAAATTCTGGATTTTCGGATTTTTAAAGCAAAATTTCAGTTTGGTATCAGGAGAACATATTCGCCGAGGAGGTGGCACTATTTCTTCCTATATGTATGGGAGCATGGGGACATAGGTGAGAGGAGGCACAAAATTCTGGATTTTCGGATTTTTAAAGCGAAATTTCAGTTTGGTATCCGGAGAACATATTCGCCGAGGAGGTGGCACTATTTCTTCCTATATGTATGGGAGCATGGGGACATAGGTGAGAGGAGGCACAAAATTCTGGATTTTCGGATTTTTAAAGCGAAATTTCAGTTTGGTATCCGGAGAACATATTCGCCGAGGAGGTGGCACTATTTCTTCCTATATGTATGGGAGCATGGGGACATAGGTGAGAGGAGGCACAAAATTCTGGATTTTCGGATTTTTAAAGCGAAATTTCAGTTTGGTATCAGGAGATCATATTCGCCGAAGAGGTAGCACTAATTTTTCCTGTGCGGGACTGGGAGCATGGGGACATAGGCGAGAGGACAGACAAATGCTGGCATGAGGATATCTTGTCACATTTCTGGATTTTTGAGTTTTCACATTGAAATTGTAATTCGGTACTCAAGGTTCCGGTTTCTCACTTGATATTTTTTCTTCAGGAATAACTTAGAATTATCAGATTTCTTTCCTTCCTGTGGCTACGGCGGGTTCCGAATCCAAAAATGAATTAATCAAGTATGTACTTTTTGCGGGTCCGCTCTGAATGTACACACGTACCCGGATCTTCAATGTGATTCATGTGCTATTACAAATTGAGTGAGTAAGCTAAAGACCCCTAATCATTTCGTGCTTCTATTTCACTCACTTCCGGAGGCGAGATTTAGGCAGTGACTTAGTATTCAATTCGATGCACGTTTCACATCGTCGTGATGATGTTTCCGTTGCGAAAACGAGGGAATGATTCAATCACTGCAAATAAATAATGACCATCTTCACGCCGTTCTGGTGATACTCCAAGTCCCACGCTTTGTTCCGTCGTCTCATTCATCGTCCCGCAGCTGAGGTGCTGGAAAATGTGAATATGTGAACTACGGAGCGCGTTGCTGGTACACTGAAAACTACGAAACAGAAGACCAAAACCATGTTGACCGTCTCAAATTAGACATCTTCTCTCCATAACAATGATTGCATTTGAAGCTCATATGGAACTAATGAATCACAAAGGCGTGATGGAAAACCCCAAAGATACAAAAACGACAAATTCTCCCTGCCATGCTGTCGAACCCAAAAACGGGCAAACATGCGTTGATCACTTCTCCGGGTCAGCACATGCGTATTATAATACTTATACTATACCTGTGTATGACCATGAAGAATATCGTGCACTATAGCAGATTTTAATCAATATTTTTTCCCACCCAGCCCCCTCCCCTTCCCCTTCCCCCCTTGACCATTCGAAACTTAGAAGTTCCTGAGATTCTCGCGTACACTAAACCTATAATGGCATCATATAGCTATAAGTGGGAGCGACTCGCCTCTCTGTGTTTTAAAAGTTCCAGCTTGACGGGGAGCAGCGTTCCGAGCTGACAGATGACGATCGTTAACTTTTTTCCCTAGGAGCATTAAAAACTCACAAGAGAAAAAAGGAGGGAGAAAAAGCTCCTCTGACGTAGAGTGCAGGGACTATACATGAACAAGCCTCCCCCATCCCTACCCCCACCCCCTCACCTCGAGGAGGCACAATATTATATTATATCCTCTAAAACTTTTCATTTTTATCCCCTCTGCACGTAGCGATCCTCAGGATTAATTAAGCAACGCCCACCTTTCCACTAATGACAATTAAAACAGCCAGTGAAGTAGATCTTACGGTCAGATTATCTCAGCAATTTTTATACCGCAGAATCCCTTTCCAGATTGTTATTTCCATGGGGTAGTGATAAAACAACCCCAGTTTCATTCAATTTATCATTCATTTAATTTCTCGTCGCCCTTTGTATTGTATATGCTTCCTCATTCTCGAATGAGGATAGATGCTGCTCCTCGATGTCATGGCGACTCATAGACAAAATTTGGGATAGAGGGGAAGAAGCAGGGTAAGTGATAAAAAAATCAACAGATTGTTCGTATAATATAATAGATTTGTGTTACAAAATTATACAAATATACCTACGTATATATAATATATATACTTTATTACAAGATAACGATTTTGTTCAGATAACGAATTTTGTTCAATTCTGTATTTCATTTTGTTTTCATCGCGTATTCTCGCGTCTTTTCTCCTCGCATACTTACAACATAGTGATATAATATACTATCATAGCATGTACTATGAATTAAGGGTAACTTAGAAATATAAATAGCACGTTATATTCTTACGAAATATATTTATATGTATATATATACATACATATATATATATATATATATGCATATAAATGTATGTACTACATAATAATTAATAACTATTATATGATCATCAACTTAATCAATCAAGCTTCAATGTACATGCTGCAGTGCGCCGTTTGTTTCAAATATTAGTTACGCATGAAAAATAATACGGTGTGTCTACCGGCCATACGATCCTGAGGCGTTGGTATACCTGTATAGCGATCTACAGGTATATGTAATTACACCAGACGGACGATGTAAAATAAAATGAATATCCCGTGGAAAAGAAAAAAGTGAGGAAAAAGGAAAAGAGAGAAAGGGGAACAATAAAAGAGGATGGAATGGGAGCGCAGGGGGTAGGGAAGGTGTTGAAGACAACAACTAATTACAGAAATGAATGATCCGCCCGACACGGTAATTGTCACGTCCACGTCATTGACATAAACAAACAGCTACTGGTGGAGTAGCTCTGCATTATTAATTACTTTCAAGGCACGTTGTTCATTTCACTGTATATACTGTGTGTTTGTATGAATGGGCATTTACATATTTATATTCGATTCGAACATGGGAAAGAAAAATATAACACAAAAAAAAAAGTAATATAAATCGATTCAGTTTCATTTGCTCTCTTTTCATTTGATTTCATTCGATTTCATCTTATTTCGCTCGGCAGCTACTCCCGCGGGGTCTAAATATATTTACACATGATTTCATACTCCGTGGTAACGTCAGATAATGTTCCTACCTAAACATATGCCCATACATATGTATGTATATGGTATCTATAATATATTACTTATTCATTTGAATATAGTGTAGGGAAAACTGGATGAGAATTATCGCCCCCTGTAAATTGTTCCAGGGTTTTCGAGACTCGGAAAACTCATAAGCTGGAAGTTAGACAAATTTTGAAAACAAAAAAGAGAAAAAAAATAGGAAAACCGATAGGATCGGTTTTTCACCGATTGAAAAACGAATTTTATCGGGGGTTGTACTCTACGAATTTCGCAAATTACGAAATAGCGGAGAAAATTTACGAAATAACAGAACTATTTCGTCCCAGTTCACCCCACAATACATCCACGTATGAACTATGTTGCGTATTTAAAAGATTTTTAAATATGCATCATACATTGCACATGATGTATCATTATATCTATTTTATTCGTACATATAATATTCATAACTACGGTATACGACTCTATACATTATACATATAATAATAACAATAATAATGATGATAATGTTCAATAATCTTAGTACTGGGCCTTCTGAATTGTAATTATAATTTACTTAGGCTGATTCCCGTAGTCAACATAAACGCGAACAACTTCGCCGCTGTATTTTCGTTGGCTGGGCATGAAGTAGAAGTCGGGTTGCTGGGGCCCCGATGAATTGGGCCCCTTGTACCTTTGATTTCTACGATCTTGAGTATAGTAGCCAGGTTGCGGCGGCGGTGGTTGTCGTGGTCCTGGGGCCCGAGGTAAGCTGTACGTAGCTCGGGGTCCCGAAATTTGTTGCGATACCCTCTGATCCGGGCTGGCTATGCCGGAATCTCTGGGCCTTGGTAGACTTGAAACTGGTGGCGGGGCCTTTTCCTCCGTTTCAAAAGCTTCGAAAGCGAAATTCGTGTTCGCCCCGGAGTTGTAATCCTTCCACGCGTTGTTCGTGGTAATCAGTTGATCCTGTAACAAAAATTTCTTCATTTTTTACTCTCTCTCTCTCTCTCTCTCTTTCTTTTTTTGTTTTTCTCTCTATCTCTTCCTTTCTTTTCTTTGTTCGTTTATCACTCGTTGTAGCTGCGCAGGGGTAGTTTCAACGGTGAGCTCGGAGGATTAAACGCACCCCCGACCCCCCCCTCCCCGCGCCGTTTTTCTTTACACTTTTTTTCTCCCTACATTGTTTCTTTTTTTGGTTTCATCTTCCTTTTTCCATTGCCATAAAGCACTGTAACGTATCTTTCTTTGCCACTTTGCTGGACTAGCTTTTTAAATCATTTGCATGCTGGTTAAGTTCATTGCGTGGAAAGAAAATTGTGATTCGTGCAGGGGTAGAGATATCATGCAAGAGGTAGCGGCACATACCTGCACCCACACACACAAATATAGTATATAAATGTTATGCAGAGAGTTAAAGGATTAGGCAAGATGCGCAACCACCGTGAGCAAAACGAAAACAAAAAAGAACAACTAAACAAAAGTGCAGAGAAAGAGGAAAAACGGAAAGAGCAATTTCTTCTCGTCCTTGCAAAGAAAAAAGAATAGAGCGAATTGGGCAGTAACTGCAGATGCACTCGGCGTGTTGGATTACGACTGGTTGGAGTTGCACCAAACTTTTCAAACAAAAAACCAATACGATTGGGGAACAAAATAATTTCCGGCGTGGTTCTCGTAAAGCCGTGTCGCGATAGCGTTGAAGCTCGCTGAAAATTAGTCTGTTTCGACTATTTTTTTTTCGTTTCATTCCGGGCAACTCGAAAACTCCAAATGATCGCAATGCAATTCAACACGCTGCGTGGACCCGGGTCATAAAGAGAAAAGAAGTGATGGAAAAAGGAGTAAAAAATAGAGAAATTAATTGATAGATGTATTACATTATAATGCTACCAGTTGGGAGCGGGCCGGTGCATATTTGGTGGATAATGTTGGTGGTGGTTGTTGTATTGATAGTTGTTTTGACTTTGATGACGTAACGATGGCGTCGAATTCAAGATTGCGGGGTGATGAATTGGGTTCATTGAAGCAGGAGAAGAAGCCTGAAGTGGGAGCGCGTACACCCTCTACACGGACGGAGAGAAGAAGTTGCGTCAACACAACCGAGTCGCATGCAACATAAGCAAGGAAAAAAAAAGAAAAGATTGTCTCATTAATTTTTTTCTTCTTCTTCTTTTTCTTTGTTTTTTTTTTTGTTTCTGTTTTTTGTTTTTTTTTTCGTTCAATTCCAATATCGAAAATTAGTGAAACAAAAATGAAATTGAATAACGAAATGAAACCAGCGAAAGGGTTGGTACTCGTGAAAAGTCACAGAGGACAAAAAAAGAAAAGACAAAACAATGTCTGACATCAACAATCAATGAACAAGGATTAAGGAGAGAACCAACAGTATCTCTAAAATAAACAGCAACCTTTTTCGAGGAGAAAAAAAAAGTTGGGTTTTTTTTTCGCTGTAGGTTAAGAGGTCGAAAGTTTATGAAGAGTTATTGTTATATTAGGAAAAAGAAAGTTATACATGTATATTTGTGTATCAACCTAATTATAGTTTACCTTGGATGTACGTTTCCTCGATCGATAGAGAGTGCAAGTCGCTTGGAAAAGGGCCAATGCCACCAAGGCAGCAACGCACCCTATCACGATGTAGAGCTTGGTAGAGCTCAGTATTATTCCATTTATACCTGTAACAGGCTCGTCCGCGGGCTCGTTGATATCGGTGACTGAAAAACGAAGTTTAATTGAAGAAAAAATGTTCTTTCTTTCTCTTTTTATATCTCCGACTGTACTGTAAATGAGGTATGATATTTCTCTATATCTTTTTATATTTTCGACTGTACTGTAAATGAGATATGATAATTGGAAGGAGTTGCGCCCCAGCTCCAGCTCCGGATCCAGATCGCGGATATCGCCGTTAGATGTAATTCAAGAGCAAATGCAAATTGAGATAAAAAGTTTTAATTGATTTCCGCTAATTGATAGCTCATTAGGTTTCGATTCGAGACCCCTTTTCCTAATTTATTACTTTGGCGTGTACCTAAAGTATATGGAAATGAATCTGACATGAATTCAGAACTTTCAGCTCTGCATCGTTGCCCTAAATTGCCAGTTGGATTGTCATAAACCTTTGGAAAGCTCACCTTGAGGTGCTCTGAAAACCAAGTACTGTGGGTCGACCCGCAATGAGCCAACACGTCCCGTACTGAGGGTTTCGTTCAGTGCTCCTCTTGCCATTGCCTCAGTATCTTCAGGCCTCAAAGCTCTTCCTTTGGTCTCATTTTTATCCACGAGTAAATTCATCTTCGCTACGACAGACTCGTCGTTGGTTCTTCGTAGAGCGAAAACATATAAATATAATATATGGTCATTATGATCAGGATTTTATGATTTTTGAATACTCTAGATGTACGCAATATCATCGGCTCTGAGAAAAATCTGAGAAGCTCAGCGAGGTATTGATCCGGCAGAGAAAAACATGACCCGTTATTGTTAAACTCTGGAGTAACAAAAAATGCCTACTTGGTATTCATTTACTCACCTTTCTAGCCCATTCAATTTGATCCCGTAGTAGCCTGGAACTTTGCTTAGGGCAGGTCCAAAGCTGTCAGCGATTGTGTTTGAAATCGTTTCAAATTCCGGAGTGTCAGGTTCTGGTGCTTCGAACCCAGCTCCCAAGTTTACGAGCTTTACTTCAAAGTCGTAGACAAACCTGGGTGGTTCAGGGGTGGTTGGAGCTTCTTCGTCAAATTCTGAACAACAATTGAACGGGGGAAGAATTCCATTGTAATGAAATGTATCCATCGTCCGGTGAATTAGAGAAAGTTAAATCTGGTAACGAATGAAAAACAACTCACCATCGCCGCAAGACTTCACGCATATTCTATCGCTGGAAATCAACGGTACCAGCTCATGCTTTCTTATCTTCTTGTTAACGGGATGGAACTCGCCACCTTTGATCGGGAACATCATATACACGCAGTGGTCATCGGCGAGCGAGATATCCCTCGGATCACCGGTTACCCTTTTTCTAGAAAACTTTAGGGTTGTATATCCGTTGTTTATGCTGCCACTTTTACTGAGTATATCTTGCGAGCTGTCCAGCAGAGGAGCATTGTAACCGCTAATCCATGTGTCCATGAGGAACGGTCTTCCACTAGTTGGGTCAACCCAACCTAATATGGCATCGGTTTCTGACTGGAAACGAAAGAAGGAAATTATTAGATGCGGAGTATTGAAACAAGTTCACTACTCTTCATTTTTCCTTCCTTTTTTCTCTGATACTTAATCAACGTCGATGAATAGGCGGCAATAGAATAGCGAATGAGATTTTTTACCCGACGCGGACCGGACGGGGGCTACTCGTGTTTGTTTCACATAGCTTTGTCGAACGTGTTTTCTTCGGATGTAAAACAAGTTCTTTTTTTCCACCGTGGTACCTCTGACGGGGATATAATTGAAATTCATCAATCTATAATGTACAGTATAGCTCACCATTTTTTGGTTGTCCGATAGTCCAATGCCCGTCCACTTTTTCGTGTGGGAAGTCATGATGGTGAATGCCAGCTCGTCCTTGTGGGGGAAAAATTAGAATTTCAATATGAAGTCTTAGAAGTACACGATCGCATTGTGTTTCCACCTATACATGATGTCTCTACGCATTTCATGGCAATGTTTCCATGAGTCATGTAAAAATTTACCTTTTTGGCCTTGTATACCCATCGCGCCATGTATTCGCACGTGCCATTCTCTATCGAACAATGTCGTGGGTAGCGCCATTCTCCGCCACATCCTCCTCCTTCGAGTGGAGAATGGCCTCCGGATTCCTTTTTGTTCTCTTCTGCAATAGAGATTAGCAGAACGGAAATCAGTAATGATCGGTAGGAAAAAGCCCACGGGCGGAAATGGAGTGATAGAGGATCGGATAATAGTGGTTCGTAAGACAGTTTCATATTGCGGACTCAAAATTCCGCTTCAGATGTACTCAATTAGTAATTATAGAGGTTTTACACTCACCGAAGAAATTCATGCTGGCAACACCTCGCTGTGATTTATGCCCGTGATACTTGAGTTCATCTGGTTTGTAGAATTCTTTAACAGACACTTTACTCGCCTCAACACCACTCGGCGGATTGTGTACATAATTTCCTGGCTCCTGACCCTTGGCCCATATTACGTGCATGGCTGCGTCTAGTATTTCGTGGTCAGCAATTCCGTTGTCTTCCAGTTTCTTCCTAAATACAATAGTCGTAATTCCGTCCCTTTCGAATCCCATCGCGGCTGTTATACCGTCATTACCGCCCCAGAATGAGTCTGGACGCGGAGTGGAACGGTCTCTTGTATAATAATCACCGATACGATGTGTCATGCCAACGGCACTCCCGATCACGATATCCGTACAGTCCATTGGATTGAAATCATGCTTAGGCGTGTATTTGTGAACTGCCGGCGGTGTTGGGGCTTTGTAATTAAAAAATCTTTCATTAATATCTTCGAACTCTATCCAACCGTACAACCGAAATATCATCAATGTTGTCGGTGCTGTTATAATATCATACGATATTACGAATGACTAGTTGTATTATTGTCGGAGATATTCCTCATTTGCTCTACCAGAAAGGTAAGTATAACACAAGTTGTATAATACCGGGCGTATAGGCCGAGGCATTGTGCACGATGTTGGAGATCATTCATACCTCAATTCGAGCCAACAACGTTCATTGTTCTTTTGAAAATACACGTTTCATAAAACGTTGCATTATGTATGAACGCGTCTAAAGTAATGCACCTCAAACTATAATACAGCCTCGAAATTGCATATTACCGGTCGTAAGTTTCATATATATTATACATATGGAATCTATATACACTTATGTACACAATATAGTGTATGCATGGTTCCTTCTAGATACCGTTCATTATCTACAGAAAACCACTAGCAGTAAATGTGCAATGATAATAATAATAATAATGATTATCTAACTCTTCTACAACAATATTTACAAAGCATATATACCTATCTAAACCAATATTGATTTTCTTTACCTTTTGTTGCTCCCGACTTTGTCATTGGCTCCATATCTCCCAGGTGGGAGTTAGGTTCAGCGTTAGGTTCGGGATAAGGCGAATCATTTGGTTCGGGATGGGGTTCGGATTTTGGCTCTGCACTAGGCTCTGATTTTGGTTCTGCATTTGGTTCTGAAGCAGGCTCTGCATTTGGTTCAGACTTTGGCTCCGCATTGGGTTCAGATTTTGGCTCAGCATTGGGTTCAGATTTCGGTTCTGCGTTAGGTTCAGATTTCGGTTCCGCCTCTGGTTCAGATTCTGGCTCCGCACTGGGCTCAGATTTTGGTTCCGCATTAGGCTCAGACTTTGGCTCAGCATCAGGTTCAGATTTTGGTTCTGCGTTAGGTTCCGATTTTGGTTCCGCCTTGGGCTCAGATTTTGGTTCCGCATCGGGCTCAGACGTTGGCTCCGCCTCAGGTTCCGATTTTGGTTCCGCATTGGGTTCAGATTTTGGTTCCGCATTAGGCTCAGATTTTGGTTCCGCGTTAGGTTCGGACTTGGGTTCGGCATTAGGCTCAGATTTTGGTTCCGCGTTAGGTTCGGACTTGGGTTCTGCATTGGGTTCGGATTTTGGTTCAGGATTTGGAGCCGCACGACCTTCTCCGTTAGACGAATGATTGTGCCGTCTCGTTGCAATTGTATTATTAACAGAGCCTGGTTCTGGTTTGGGAGATATTGTGCCGGAATTTGATTGAGGTGAGGATAGATTGGGTGGAGGTTCAGCATTGATGTGAGTGGACTCTGCGCTGGGTTCCCCTGTATAAAAAAGCAACAACACCATGCAACTAATCACCTTGAAACCTTCACCTCTGTGCATAATTACTGGGAGGGTAAAAATTGCGGGAGGGATTTTATATCAAAGACTGGAATTTTTTTATTTTTAATACTACTTTTGTTGAACAAAGTCAAGGAAAACCCCCGGTTTTATGTGCAGAAAAGAGGGGCTGGGGTTAAATTGATCCCACGCATTATCACACGCATAAATGATCGGAATTGGAAATTTTCTTTCTTTCACTGTTACAAAGTCGCGGCCCTGTGACGGACGTTTATAGTCAAAAGTCTGTGAGATTATTATATCAATATCGATTATCCTCACTCTCACTTGCTTTCACTGCGCGCTCATAGCTAATCGCCACGATTTGTTTCATCTGATTCCTAAAGTGTTATAATATTTCGATAACTTTCGATCATTCGTGCGTACGTGCTTATGCTGTGATATAAAATTTGCTGTTTTTTTATGGCGGAGGGATGTGGCTGCAGATGTTGCATCTATTTCTACTAATTACGGTTCGGTTCTAATTTCAAACGTAGCATTTCAAGCAAACTTTCATTTTTGCACGACGTCATGATAATCTTGTATGTGTCCAATTAATCCAATAGCGCCCGTGGGGTACGACAATACGACAAAAGTGAAAAGCAATTGGATTTCGTCTATGTATTATTTAGTACTTGGCATGTATGTATTCCGGTCCTCGGGAATCAGAGAGCATTTCACTTCCACGCAAACAAACATATACCTTATAGATGTATCCATATGTAGTAATTATGCCGCACTACCTATATACTATAACGTATATATTATCATTAGCTTACGGGACGTCCTGCAACTGGATACCGAAGTCTATTATACTATGTATAATTCGTATGAAATTATAGAGAGATAATTTAATCGTGAGAATCTGAGCAATTGCAATCTACTCGAACTCTTTACTTTCGTGCTATACAGGGTTCGGGAAATCGAGCTACCTTCGTTACAATTCATTATGAATTACACTCACCGGTTGGTTCATTCGCTTCTTCTTCAGTCGCTCGCCTCTTCCGTCCTGAAGAAGGAAAGAGTAAAGACCAAGCATAAATAGAATACTCATCTCTTCAAATCCCCTAAATTCTACTCCTCACACTCCATTCATACCTTGTTTCGTGCTAACTTGATAGGTAACGCTTGTGTGAACTGTTACGTCACTATCGTCATCCGAAGGAGTCGCCGCCGTCCCGTAAGCCTTCGGTGATCTTCTTTTAGCCCCAGATTTCGACGGTTCTGGTTCCGAAGTTGGTTTCGCATTAGGTTCAGGTTCTGCACCCGGTTCCGGTTCTGCCGATGGTTCGGATTCCGGTTCAGCATGAGAATGCGGCTCGGAAGTTGGCTCGGCTGTTACTTCTGCGCTGGGTTCGGGTTCCGGATTCGTTCCGCCGTTGCTACTCGGTTCCGCAGTACCCTCTGCGGCTGGTTCTGGTTCAGATTTCGGTTCCGGTTGAGGTAAAATTTCTTCGTGGAGATCTCTCAGTTCCGGAAAAGCTCTGCAAGCTGGACTCAGATTATTTGGTCTCCATCCGAGCGCGACCCACGATGTTCCGTTCACTACCATCACTGCTTCAAGCTCTTTACTATCCTTGAGTATTCTCCAGTAAAGTTTAAAACTGTCTGATAAATTTCTCAACGTGTAAACGTCGAAATCAATCTCAGTATTCCTCACGGGAGATCCTGCAAAAATGTGTAACATTATTTTCTACTTTTGTAATACCTACATAATGAAACTTCGCACTTTAAAAGCTTGCTTCTTATCAACCAGTTTTGGAGTATTGAACATACTTTTATTGCAGCCTGGACCAAACCAGCCCAAATTACAGTAACAGAATTTTGTCGGCGACGTTGTTCCGTTGTTGTCAACGCAAACTCCCTGGGTTCCACAATCTGCATCGTCTAAGCACTCTTCCTTGTACTGACATCTCTTTCCGTGATAAAACCTATTGCACTTGCATCTTCCAAGGAGGTATGTACCATGTTTGTTACAGTCCTCTCTATATTGTTTCCGCTCAAGTATCTGTGAAACGAATAAATATCAATACGTGTGACGACCAGGCACCAGTGATGGAAAGTCTAGCCAACTATCTGGTCAGATTTTCTCATTGTTTCTACCAATATCGCTATACAACTAAGTGGCAAATTGAAACTCACGTCGATATCTGCGCAGGACCAAAACCTGTAACTATCTCCCCATTCTTCCGCCTCGCGGAGGAGCCTGATGGTGCAATCTTTGCAGGTGAAGTTCTGAGGTAAAGTTATCGGAAATGATTGAGCTCTGGAAAATGAATTCAATTTTCATAAAATTATTACGGAAATACGTCCCTAGAATATTACTCATTAGTTTTCTTTCAAGTTTTTGTAGTTTGTTTTCTTGGTTTTTTGTTAGACGTACGTTGCATCCCCCTCAACGAATTCACTCTCCCGAGTAACTGGGGTGAGATCGATCAACGGTCTGTCAAGTGCGTCTAGAATTTGGAGCCTGAAACCTCCCTGGAAAATTGAGAAAACGAAAAAAATTTTAGTTTCCATTTCGAACGATGCAGGAAAAACTTAGAGTATGGAGATTTTTTATGAAGAAGCTAGAACGAAGTCTCCATGTCTAATTAATGCGATTCTACTTTCCTATGTTTCCCATGAAGCTACGGCCTGGATCCGCGGCCTTCAAGATATATTTCTGACACGTATTGGTGTCATTTTGTGAGCAAGGAATAACAATGGCGAGGTGTGTAGGTCGGGCAACGGACATGAAGCATCCATACACAGTGGTTAAAAAAATAGCTACACTGGGCCATGGCCAGGCTTTACCAGTCGGATTATTACTCGCTTAAGTATAATAACGTAAAAAACGTGTGTAATTTATTCCGCAAAATAGGTTTCCGCGTTCCTTAGACCGTTGTCAGAGGTCGTTCGTATAAATATAATTACGCAAAACGCTGTCCCGCAGACACGTTCATCCCGCTAACCTTGACCGTATATTATATTACAGCATAACATACCTACAAATCTAATAATAACTCGAATTTTCGAATCGCTAGAGGTTTTGCAAAACGGAACAAAAATCGCGCGAACAAATATACAGGAACGTGAAATTCCGGGTTTTGTTCCGAGGAGAATTACGAGTGAAATGTTTTCTTCTGAAAACTCTGGACCCGATATTCTGATTCCCGTTTCTTGAATAAACTTTGCGTGAATATGATTATATGAATGATGAAAAATCACACCATGTACGGTTATAAGAGCTCGAGAAAGTTTCTCAATCTGCGATTAAGAGATGAAACATGGGAATTGGCAATCGGCAAATGGGAGTTTTGATTTAACGTCCATGTCTACTTCCACTTTCGCACAATCCAATGCGATGAGGGTAACTTCTAGATAGTTTATCACACGAACTCGAAGCCGAATCAAATTTATATGATAATATACACCTGATTTCGATGTACGCATACGCATACGCATACGCATACGCACACCGTGCGTAACGAACAATGTTAAACGCATGGAACGTATTTTCGTTTATTTTTTATAAATTTGCTGCAGGCTATCTTTTATTTCAAGAGAAAGCTAGGGCACCTCGTATAATATGTTACGGGTAGGGGTATCAGGTGCGCGTTGCGTTCAATTCTGCTCACTTACGTATTACATCTTGGCTTTGTATTTTTTATTGTCCAAAATTCCGAGCCAATCATTGATCGGTTGATCGTCGACTCAGGATCGACTGTTACAATCGGGTACACACCTATCGCCGAACGTTTTAACATTCGTTTTTTTTATTTGGCAGGTGCGGCGGCCTATCGAATACCAAGTGGAAAAGCTTTAGTGGTCAGAAATCAGCATACGATACTACGAATTCCTTGGATCTTGAAATTCCAAATCTCCGACCGAGATTACGAAAATTCGTATCCGTGGGTATCGGAAAATGACGCGCAATTACTACACTATACCTATTATCCGTGTATATCGATGAGGGAACGCGAGGCGGGATGTATCAATATCCACGAATAATTATTACCTCGCGTACACCTATATCTACACGCATAAATATAGACACCGCCACGTACATGTACGTGCATTACGAGGTAGGCGTATATCCACAACTATACCTACAGCTGATGCTGACCTCAAACGTGCGGTCTTGTACCTATCCTATTGCTCAAGTCTTGTAAAGAATGACTAATTGTGCATTGAACCTACGCCGTACAATAATTGCACCGTAATACGATTCTCCGCATCAAGTATTGTATTGTACATACATATACTTGGTATAATCCCAGTGACTAACATCATCTACCTGACAGAACCAGATATCCGTGTGTACTATGTGTACAAGTAGTCATGTTTAGCTCCGGGGTTATCAAAATTGCCTTATATCGTACGTTCGAACGATTTCGAAAGGAACAAGATGGCAATAGCGTATCTATTTATACATATCATCCATAGTTGGTAATTGTTAATTGAATTGAATTCAAAATAACACATTGACGACACGAGTCGACTCATCAATAACAGTATTGTAACTACACTATAGGTTTAGGCGTGTTGTACTTTTGAAACTAGCTTCGGTTTTTTTCCACTTAATTATAGCATACTATCGCCCGAAAGTTTGATCAAAATAATCGAAACCGGTGGCTCGATGAACGGATACAATATTCTCTCCCGAGTCCCGATGACTCAAAATCGCGGATAACTCCTCCTTGAAAAAAAAGAGAAGAAATAGGTAAAAAAAAAACCAAAATCCTCAATGTTGGGGGGGGGGGGGGGGGGGGGAGCTTTTTATTTTTCGCTTCTCGTAGATAGTCGGTCGGTCAGTCTTTGCTCAGATTGTAATTCGGAATGACGAAACCCATCCTTGGTTTATACAGCGGTTGGTATGCGACTGACTATACGTCTTTACGCGCATACTAATGCCTCGACTAACGCCTTACGTTTCATACTTTATTTTAGTTTGAGTTTATGTTATACCATTCTGGTTGACGTTCACGTATGTATGCATGCATGTACGTATGTACGTATGTATGTATGTATGTAATTAGTAGCATGAATCGAACCCAGGTAAGGAATAGTAGTGGCTATAGATGATAGATAGACATTGCTCCCGACGGGCGACGACGAGCACAATTGAAATAGGCAAGGCCTTATAACCGCTACGTTATATGTATTATAGTTACACAGCACTTATAGTATAAGAATATATACCTATGTATGCGGAACAAGTAACTTGAGAGTAACAAGAAATAATGGAAAGAAAGAAAGAAAAAGGGAAAAAGGAAAAGGCAAGAAACATCACGATCAGTAAACATTCCAGAGCTGGCATATCTACGTCTCATTCCGCGAGAGGTGTTTCTTTTTCTTACACAATATACATTATACCTATGTATCTTATTGATAGGTATGTGTATATATATATATATACATATATATATATATATACTTTTTTCTGTTTTTCAAGTAATATTCAGCATTGAATTGCAATCTTCCGTTCTATATTATCATCTCCGCGGTTTCTTGATGCTCAAGGATTTCATATATACATCAGGTATATAGACGGAGAATAGAATTACGAAATATAGAGTATAATATTTACTCGGGTATTATACCTATCCAGAAGTCTGGAATGGTTCTAGTCCCGCTATCTCGAAATTCTTGAAGAATGTACATAAATATCTGATTTTTTTCTCTCGTTATTCTTTGGTTGATAATAATGTTAATAATAATAATATTAATTATACGTACCGGTACATTTTCACGTAGGATAGGTACAACAGGATACAACTGTGCTGTATCGCACGTATACAGCGAGTGAACTATAGCTACATTTTCAGTTTTGAAAATCAACTATTTTGCAAAGCGTTGGAATTTTTATGGTAGGTACGCGGTGCGCACCGCGAGGTGAGGTCCGCTAAATAGCGGGTGTTTCTTACATATTGTGAATAATTCAACGTCCTGCCTTGAGGAGTCAGCGCGTAGGCCGTCTGTCGATCTGGGGGCCAGAGAATGTCGTAACTCGTAACAACCGTCGACTATAACTACCCGGGCCTATGGCTTATCTTGCCTACGTAGAATTCACCTATGCATACGCTTCGATGCGTCTGGATACTCGGAGGTCGCATCGAGGTCTGAGTCCGGCAGACATGAATTTCCAAAAAGAGAATTGAGACAAGAAGGAAAGAGTCTAAAAAGAATCCACCGTTGATAATCTCATCCCAAATTTAGGCAGTTGTTTTCAAACGAGAGTGCAGCTTCGGGTCCAAAAACTCAACCCACGTGACGCGATTCCCTGTTATAGCTTCGGAAAATATCAAACGGTGAAAAATTGTCCAATGATTACCGAAAAATTATTTTCTGCCTCTTTATATTTAGCTTCTGACACATTCCGAGTGTGTAACGTGCTCAGGCCACGATTGCCATGCGTCGTACGTGCCTTTCGTAGATGGAATCCAATCGTGCTGGAGAATTAGTGACGTAAGGTACGCCACAAGCTCTCCAGGCTGTTTATAAGCGTATGATATCTACCAAGAGAAATAAAACCGTTTCTGTTCTATAAATTGTAACTAACGTTAGCCTATTCAGTGATTCTTGTTCTTGTTCTTGTTCTTGTCAGCCCCGAAGCTAATCTGAGACCTTGGAAGATTCAACGCCATCTAGAGCAGCTACCTGCCGCTGCATTCTTACGCGGACTGGTTTGATAATTCGATTAATTATACACTACGCCATCCTAGGCGAAGGAATTTCATTCGGTTATTAGCTGCGGTTCACCTGCGAGTATGAATTTCATGTATTTTTTATACCTGCGAGACACCGTATATAGGTGGCTGATTCAGTTTATGGCTATTATCGACAAATTAATCACTCTGAATTACACGAGGATCGAGAATTTGAGGCACGTGTCCCTGAATCTGCAGAATTATCCGAATTGTAATTTCAAAGCTAATTACTTATTGGCCGGGACATTCATTTCTTCGCCCACGGTCTCATAGGAAATGAGCTCAAGATCCAAAAGGAATTGAGCTGCTCTATTATAGTTCCCCACTTTCACGAGCATATGAAAGAGAATCGAAAATCTTAAGCACGTATATCTCGAAATCGGCGGATTGATTCCATTTATAATTCCAAGGATACACACTTCGCGGGTACATTCGCATTTTCGTTAGTTTCTCGTACTAAAAAATCAGCTCAGGATGCAATAGGAAGGCGTTTTAAAACCTACAGGATGTATTATGCCACAGTTCCGGCATTGCCTTATGGATAACGGAAGTTGCATTGTGCCGGAATTATTCATTACCGATGTTAGAGCTACTATTGTCTTGATCTTAGGTAGAGGCGAGTAGGTATAGCTTAGGAAAGCTTTATCATGACTTTCTTCACCTCTCGTCGCGCGAGGTTCAGACCAATAGGATTTTTCGAAATTTGCGAGCTCTCATAAATTAAGTAACGAGAAATCAAGTATTGAAATTTAGACATAACAACTTACTCTGTGGGGATAAGCCAAGTGCCAAGTGATGTTGAAGCTACTGCCACTAAGAAAGGAGGTTCTGATGTCACCTGAAAAAAATGTCAGAATCAGAAGAAGAAGCATTATAGTATATTCAACCGGAATTGTAAGTCGTACGTATGAATTGCGAGAGCATGACATCGTGAATCATCTCTAAATCAGGCAAAACGTTTACCATAGATACGACTTGAACATTGAAATGTTGAATCTAAAGCCACAAATGAACGAATGGATGCAATAAAGACGGATGAATGTAGTTCGAAGATGTACGGAGACCTTTGGAAGCTCGGAGACGAAATAATATGTACGACAACTTGGTGATTATATTATTATTTCTTTCCTAAACGCCTAGATTTTCCATTGCTAGCTCGAATCGGACAAATTTTCAAAATAGCAATCGCGATTTTGAGGAGTTATAATATCCAGGAAAAGTTACACGCTCACTATTTGGCAGAGCAACCGTTTAACTATCACTTCTAATCATATGGATGGCACGTAATCTCCCTCATTAACGCATATTTCGCGTATAACATTAGAAGTAAAATATACTGGTGCGATATTATAACTGTAAGAGAGAAGACCACCGCCGTGGCTGCGGAGGCTGCTGCGAACCTCGGGCAGTTAAGTTAGTTTAGCAGTAAATAATACGTCCGAGACAAGTATAAGTATGAGCACAAGTATAAGATATAAGGATAAGTGAGAATACTTAATTTCCATTTTTAAATTATTATTTAGTACACTGCTACGATGTAGTATACGAACCGCAGAATGTGGAATGCGATGCGGAAGCGTATAACCGACTGAAAATTTCCGCTGCACTTGGAGTATTTCTACTTACAAATAATATAATATAACACAGTCGAGCGAATTTATAATTTCGATACGTTTCTCAATTTTAGATTATATCGCCAATTTATATTCCAAGAGCTGCGATTCATTTTCTAATCGCGCGACCAAGTAATTCGATCGAACAGGTTGGGTTGGTCGGATATCGCAGAGCACGGGAAAGTCCGGATGATTTACGGAATGGAATTTCTTAAGCCTGGAGCATTTGGGGTGGTGGCAGGGAACTGGAGAACTGCGCCGACTAGGAGAACCAGATTTTATAATTTATAACACGAATCCAGTAAAAGTTTATCTCCGGGTATACGAGCAGGTATACCTACTATACCGGATTCGTTCTTTTTACTGAATAATTTCCACGTTTTGTTCAATTTCTTTGAATCGCAGTGACACGACTGTTTGAAAATTCCCTAGCTGACGCTGATTTTATGCAAATGTAAATCATCATGATTATCACCATCACGGTGTGAAACCAATACTGTCGCAAATTTGACTCCACTTCCACTTGTTCTTCTTTTGCTCGTTAGTTTACAGAACCGATCAAACGATTCAACAATATCTCCAGCCGGTTTATGAGCAGTTGAAGAAAGCAAAAAGAAACCTCTTTAAATTCGTTTCGCGTCACAATTGCTCCGCCGTGTATCGCCGGACTGGATGACATTTACGTAACAGCATCAGATTGCCCGTGTAATCGAAATTTTCCACATTATAGCCCAACACCCCAGTTTTCTGTATACTGCCATGTTTATATCGCAGTTTCTCTTTTCTCTCTACAGTTTTTGGGGTATGAAAGTAGTATGATACTTAAGCGCTAATTCAGCATGCTTCGAAGCTATATAAATTGAGAAGCTAATTAATCTGAACGGTTTCTTTTTCCTATTCTTCCTTGCTTCATTTATCAGTTATTGCTTTTCTCAATTTCAAGATATGAAAGAGTATATATATATATGTAAAAAAAATTTAGAGAGCAATCTAAGCCTTAAGATTGAAACGGATTCATTTTTCCCGAAGCAGATTCCCGTTCTCACAAGGCTCTGAGAACGGGAATGCAATTTCTTTAGAAAGGTTGCTTGGAGGTATCTGCCAGAGCCAAAGAGGGATGGAAACATCACCATAGAACAACGCATTTTTATTAGACCTGCATGAATGGTATGCAGGTACGAGGGGACATAGGAACCTACATATCACGTATCAGGTGAAGAATTGTGCGAACAGCTGATATAAATTATGCCGGAAGTGAGCGCACAAGTATTACCTATACCTATGCCTATAGACTACGAGATTCTGAAATGAATTGCAAATCGTTAGTTCCATTCCAGAGGTTTTTACACTTTCTTCACTCTGAAGATTCTATACCTCCGCTATACTCACAATCAACGGCAGTTGCTTATTATTTTCATCTCTCTTCTGATCCCGTCTCCTTCATTCTTTCTATTTTTATAATTTCGTGGTTTTCCGCACGGGTTATTTCTCAAATCGATCTGTTCGAATGTGAAAAAAGGAAGGCGAAAAATGAACAAATTGAACAAGCGAATAACAGTCATGCTCGCCAATTATCGACGTTGAAAAATATCCGTTATTTTTTCCCCGTGCATAACTTGAATTGCTCGTATGCAAATTCGAGCACTCCCGCGGTAGCTCTAACGGTGCAGGTTGGCAGAATGCAACTTGCCTCAGCTACTCGTGGAATACTGGTTTTGAGTTACGCCCACGCGAAGCAGGTGGCTGGGTGTAGCTATATACTGTTCCAATATTCTTTTCCCTCCAATTAATGGTATTTCATCTGTTTCTATATGATTTTTATCAACCATACCGTGACCTTCTCGCTGAGCTTTCATGATACTGAAATTGAGTGGAATCACCAGGCATAAAAAATGGCCACTCCATCGAATACATACCGTATTTCTCATCGAAATATCACACGGTCGTCAATTCAAGCTCATGATCAGTCTCCCAGTTGTGAATCGATTGTAATTTGATCTTGAAAACTAGCACCGATCGTAACGCCGCGGCACCGCGTCGGTGCGCGCCGCCTACGGTCAAGAAATATCAAATTTCACAATTTCCTATATACAAATCATAATTCCCACCGTTCGATTATTGAAAAGTTATGGG
Organism: Phymatocera aterrima; assembly: GCA_963170745.1. NCBI lineage: Eukaryota > Metazoa > Arthropoda > Insecta > Hymenoptera > Tenthredinidae > Phymatocera > Phymatocera aterrima. The sequence continues at coordinate 9,929,305 of OY720663.1, forward strand.
CAACGGATATAAATTTATAGAAAATTCGTTTTTTTTTTTCATTTTTCTCCCATCTTTTCTTCGTCCTTCTTCGTACTGGAAATAGAATTTCGATCGGTTATCAAAATTGCGTAAAAATTAAGACGAAAACAGAAGAAAAAGGAAAAATCGCGGTCTGTACGTGAAATCGGAGCAAATTGGTTTTCGAGAAAAAGTTATTTAAGGTCGCACGTTCAACCGCCCGTCTTCCACATTTTTATAAGAATCGCCTCATACTTCTTATCCATTCACTGATTCAATGATTTTCTATCTGTACAATATGAACAACGGTTCTACACCGGGTATTCTTTTACACGGAATACGGTGGTTCTCTGCACTTGTTCACTCGGACTTTCATTCTCCGTGGGAGAAAATCCATTTGAAGTAAAATAGAAAAAGAGAAAAAATAAGAAAGAAAATACCACTTCGTATATCCAGGTATAAAACTACGTAGCTATACTACTACGTTATATCTGCTTACTCTGAAGAGTGAACCGACCACACCAGACCTACATATACCCGTAACTGTGCCTGGTGCTTGTGACGGCGAGTGGAAAATCGAAAAGTCACTATAAAGAAAACGATCCGCTCTTATATGTATCTATCTACAGATAAAACGTTTTTTTCGTGTATTCAATGTAATTGTTTTATTCATCGTTTTTTTCCTCATGTCCGATTCGATCAATGTTCATTACTCAATCTTATTGCACGAAGAAAAAGACCCGACGATGCTTTGGACACAAAAAATTGATTTGCGCTATTCAACGTCTTCGCTTGATTATTATCGAGGCCGATAATTCGATCTCCTTCAGCAGTAAAAACGGTTCATTAAACGGAGATGAAATGAAGAAAAAACTTCAACTGCAGATTCGAGGGACACTACCATGTTTCGCAGCGCGATTTCCGCCAGCGGGTGCTCGGCCGCAGAAATTGTATCACTTAAAATCCCCAAATGATTTACGTTAGTTGAGAAATTAGACATTCAGATATATCGGTTGCTCAACTCAACTTCACAACAAGTTGTACCTTCCTGACTATCAACGTATGTATTATTCGCGTATACATGCAGTTACGTACGGACATAGTATACGTGCAACGCAAGATTTTTCGCTACGCATAGCAACGCGAAGCTTCAGCTTTATAAAAAGGCGTTGATGGAAGTTTAACTCTCGAGAAATTTAAAATCAGATAAAAATGATGATTAAAACGACAGGGAAGCGTGAAATAATAATGAAAAAACAACACGGAAAGAAAAATGAAAAAAAGTGACCGGAATCGCTTTCTATGAAACTGCGTGACCCCCCAGCTAGTGCGGACTGACTTCTTTTTGTCAACTCTATACCACATGAAATTACGTACCTGATTTTCATGCTCGCGTGCTTGGACCCCAGATTTTTAACACATGACCATTTTTTGTTCAAATTTTCTTTCCATTTCCGCACGAGATTATACCAACCGTATATATATTCACAGTCATTTGAACGCCTCTTTTTCTCCGAACAACCTTATCCCCGAGATTGACGTACGCTTCTTAATTATTGTTACATCATGATATACCATACGCGTGGTTTTTACCGTTAAAATCTCGAGAAATATGAAATCGTAGATCACGTTTAAAAATTCTTCACTTTCTATAATTTATTATAGCATAAATTATCCCACGGTTTTAGTCTCCGCATAGTATAGTAGGTGTGTGTGCTTTTTGATTTTCATTCTTGTTGGTGAATCCCAAACATGTATTCTGAATTTAGAAATATACAGTTCGCGTAATTAAATGTATTGCGGAGTAGGTATCGGAAAAGAAAAGAGAATGATAGAGACCGCTTATTTTGCAATTTTTCCAATAAGCATGAGGAATGCACGACTATTCATTGAATGTTTATCCAATCGCGCGACAAGCATTCGTAAAATTTGACCTGTATTTCATTTTAAAGAATTCAGTCTCGTTGGCGAAATTGTTTGAAGCGTGTACAGCCGTGGATGGTCTAGCACCTGGAGTATAATTATGAAAGAATGTTAGGCGCCTCGTAGCGAAGCCTAACGTTAGACAAATACTTGGCGTAGTGAAAGTCAGTTTGTATCGCGATCCCCTCCTATGATATACCTGAGTCGATCTTATATGCCGTTTTCCCATAGACCAGCGCACACGATATAACTCATTATGCTATTATGGGTATAGCTATATCTAACCTATGAATGAGTGGGTTAATTATTTCACTATGCTTTGTAGTTTATAACGAAAGAATTCCCGGAGCCGAGCTACACCTACGATTCAAAATTCATACCCTGTATAATAACAACCTAATAAATTGACCCAATAATCATCATTTATAATTGATAATTTGCCAATTCACGGATTATGATTCGACTTGCGAATTTGTGAATGATTTTTAATAATAATAGAGAAGAGAAAAGGACAAGCTTACCTTTCGGCATTCCGCAGGGTGCCGGCGTCCTCGCGTTATCCAGAAAGTCCAGATCGTATTTCCTGGCATGAGGGAAAGTGAGGGCTACGTGTCCTCCGGCAAATTTGAAAACCGCCACACCCGCGAAGAGTAGAAAAATTATAGCCCTCATTTTCGCTGACGTCGAAAATTTTGATTTTGGTACCTGTAGCAGGTATCTTTTTCTGCCACAAGTGGTGAGATAGTTTTTATTGTAATTATTCTGTTATCCTTCTTCTGCGCAGGTTCAAGATTTTCAAAATAAATTCCCGCCCTGAATGCATAGAGCCTGCGTTTCTGTCGTCCCCTTTCTCGTACCTGCAGAAAATTCATTCATAAATTACATTTAGGACTCGTACCTATACCTGGGAAATATTGTGCAATCCATTTTACAAATTGCGCAAACAAATTGTAAGGAATCCGATTATTATGTCACTGGTAATATCGTGTCCTTGCTCGATGACAAATGTATCTACAGGATAAACGATCCTTTTATATGATCACCTAATGTCCTTAACACAAATATCGCGACTTGTCGTACCTACAATTAAAACGCAAAGATCCCATTTCCTCTTCAACACTTTCGCACATTAGTTTCCCGTGCAGATTTGATCGTTAATTAACAGCAAAGTTTCTCCGAGGGCGATTTATGAAACGACTCAGGCAACATTTCCGGTAAGAAATTTGAGGATTCCGTGAAATCGGTCCACGGTGACTAATCATGAATATTCATTGATACTAATGAATGATTTACCTGAATCAGATATTCCTTTGAAATCAGCTCGATATAATCACGACGTTGAATAAACTAGTTTTCTTATTACGTTGTTCACACAAAATCACACAACAGACACTTGCAAACACAATTTTCTCTTTTTTTTTTTCTCTCCTCCTCCGACTACTTCATATACAACGGTGAAAAATTCCTAGACACTAATAAAATCGCGGAAGAAAACTCGAGTATAGCACAGCCATTTTGGTATCTCACAGACGAGAGTTTCACTCCGTTCGTCTTCGAACCAGCAAGAGTCTTGGACTGGCTGGACGCGGCACCATTACAAACTGGCTTCGAGCGAAAAATTCATAAGACCCCCACTCCTTGGGTCTTGAGCGTCATTAAAACTCTCAGATTTCCCCCGCCATCGGCGCTATATAGTTTATACTATAGTGCGATACCTGTGCCGGTGTTCCGCACAGCCTTCCGACGGTCACAGGTAATACACCGCGAGGAAAATTCCCTGAATAGTTTCTACGATTGTGCCTACGGAAGTAGGTGAATATCTATAAAGTATCGGAGTCCTTCGGTGGTTGCCGCGGTGTCTACTGCAGATCCTTTCGACGGAACTTCACGTCACTTTAAACGGACCAAAACTCTTCTCATAGTTGCAACGCCCAACTGCACCTAGAATCTTGAAGGAAGAGTGGAAAAGTTCTTGGACGCGCTTGCGCAGACCAAGACTTTAACCATGTTCCATGCTCCGGCAAAGGGAGAGTTCAACGTTTCTTCATCCGCACAAGAAGGATCTCAATCTCATTTCTCTTTTTCTTTCCTTCCCTCAAATAAACGAACGTTATGATCATAAATCTGCGGTCTAGGTACGACTTTTCGTCTTCTGTCCGCGCTTCCGAGGGGTCAGCCGCAGGTAAAACGAGTCCATAAACTCAATAGACGTATTATCTACATCATGGGGGGGGGGGGGGATTTCGAACCTCGTTTCATGATCTCTGCGTCCCTTTGTTACGGCCCTGCGCTACACCTGCGCTGGTAGCGAACTACGTCATACTACGTATAACTTAACTGAAATGAAACCGTGAGGCTGCGAAGTGAGCATAGTTATAAGGGACGTGTACACAACACAGGTAAATGTCTTGCCGTAATGTAAGAAGAGGCGGAGAGAGGGAAAGGCGCGGGGTGCGAGGCGCGAGGGGATGCATTCCGAAGCTAGAGAAAGCCTCTTACGCGAGGAGGTAGGTAGATAGATATAGGTAGGTAGGTGTACAGGTCCTCTTGCGATGCAATATGCCTCGATAATGTTGTGTGTAGGAAATCGTAGTGTAATATTGTAGTAAAGGGGGTATCCAGTAATGCGTACCGTATCGTCCGCGGCAATTCGACTTTCGTTCGTCGCTGAATTTGAAAATTGAATCGATTGACGGGCCGAATTGTGAGATTCGTTCATTCTATCCTCGTATTCTCTTGGCGAATTTTCTTCTTCTTTGTTTTTTGTATTGGATAAAAATTGATACAGTGCTAATCGGAATTCCAGCTCTGATTGGATATGTCGTACTTCCGTTTAATTATGTTTGATTAATTTTTGTGTAGGTACCTACTGGCGTTGAAGATTGTGAAGATCATCACAGCAGTTGGACTTGTTATCGGGCTGCAGGTATAGGCAGATATGTATATACATACATACGATACCGGCGCGCTTTTTAAAATGCTTTTTAATATCCCCTCAATCATTTACCTACTGCCTTGTAATTCGAATCCTCGACCGTGAGTAATTTTGTCGACTTTAGTTTGATCGTCGATAATTACTCTTCTGGTCGAAAAAAAAAGGTGTATAACGAAAATTGCCGGTGGAGTGGGGTGAGGCATACGTCGCATCGTCAATTTTTGCCACCGTTAAAAAGCAAGTACATATGAAGTTCCGCGCCTCGATTCAACCGCATCCATTCTCGATTCGATATAACCGGCGATTCAAATTACACAATATTACCAGCAGGCTATAATTTTATTCTTCATACTTCACTCGCAAAACTTAATTTTATGCAGAATTTTGAGTTACGAATGAATGTGAAGCCCGTTTCGACATGTTCGCTCGTTCGTATGATTTAGGATAGTGGAAATTCTGTCTCAGAGCATAGCTGCGTATGCCTAGCTAGTCTAGTAGCCGTAGTATGTTATACCTATTAATATTATCCGAGTTACGCATTCGCGTTATGTGGTGGTATTTACTCGCGACTTTACGCAATTGGCCTCGTTCGCACCGTGCATACGTACGTTATAATATACGTAGCTACCTCTATTTATGTGCCTTTGATTCAGAAGGAACCTAATCAGGAATAGTGTATTGTATAGTATGAATGTGTGTACTGTAGAATGCGTGGAGGATCTCCGCAGCTGTAATAACGCGGTATAGTAGATAATCTACTCATATCACACACGAAATATAACAATGAAATTTCATATTGTAATATGGTATAGTGGGCAAACAACAACGAGTGTTATAAGTGTAAGATACAAATCTATATCTTGATGTAACAAGACTGGGGCATTTCGTGAACGAGTTTCACGCACGTTATTATATCTACATTTCTCACTCTGCGTCCTTTACGGCCCCCGTATGCATACCGGGTAGGTAAAAGTAAAAAGAAACCGCCAGTTCGGAAACGTGGATTAAATGTGAACACGTTGATCAAACCGGGCGATCCATGTGTTTCTGGAATTCGAAAGAATGAAGCTATGATTTGCCGTTTCACAATCGAAAATATCTCTGCTCGCTACCAGGATGGAAAGAGTATGAACGTTGACCGATGTTCAACCTAATTTTCAAATTTACAGGAAATATCAAGGAGTATTCAGAGCATTTTGATACGTGATTATTCTAATTTCAATCATCCACGTCGCTTGTATCCGAGAGCGTCAGCAAAAACATCGATTTTTCTTCCAGATGCTCGTATATAAAGTCCCGATTGCTTTCAATTTTCATTCCGAACGAAGTTCCTGTGAATTTCGGTCATAGGTAATGAATTCCCTTGGATAATCCAAAAAATTTCTCGTAAACTTGGAAATTCAGTAGATCGTATGATTCACATCACCTTCTTCCATCCCGGTATCTCTAAAATCTCAATTTTTTGAATGCACGTTCCTCGGCAGCGATCGTAGACTTTCTTTCATTTCGAACCGATGAAAAAAGCTTCATTTCTCTATTTCCCGAACACAAATATCGCCCGGATCGATCCTGGCATTGGGATTTCATTCGCGTTTTAAACCTGACAAGTTTAATCTTCTTCGCTGTTACCCACCTTGTATATACATACGATGGGACAATGTATGTATGTATATACATACAGCGTGCTGTTACGTATAAATCCTCGTCAAACAGCTGAAGCGTCTTTTTTCTCGGCATTATGAAAGCTGTCTTTTTGCCGGGTATTTTGATTTTGATTCTATTCCCTCTTTTTTTCCAAAAATTATTCGTGACAACGGCAACTTTCGCACAGCAGCGAATGGGATTGCTTCCTTCATAAATTTGCATGGATAATGCCTATAATTTGTATGGCGTACAATATACGTATATAATTCAAACTGTGCAGCGGAGGACTTAAAAATTTCATACTTCAATCTTATTGTTAGACAATTATTGTTCAATGACCCGCTGGCAATTTCAATTAGCTTTTTAAGGTACCTCGATAGGTGAGCAAGCAAATAAGTATAAGTGGGTATATTTATACCTGCCTTGTGCCTACATACCTTTACCAACTTTTGCTCTTCAATTCACGCCTCATTTAGCTCATTGAGTATGCGATGTCGCGTGCGCGTAATCACCGGGCACGTTGTACCTACTCAACGCCTCCGTTCACCAAACAAAGAATTGCCTCCTAGGTTATAGGTGCCTAGGTTACCTCCACCTTTCCATCTCGTGTTTATTTTCTCTTTCAAAGGTAGGTATAAGACGTGGATACATCTACCTAGATACACGTATCTCGAATCATTGTCCGAAGAATATAAGACAAACTATTGTGACTCAGAAGAGAATTGTAAACGCCATCGCATCGAATTGCATTACGAGCGTGGTCGTGCATCCGGAATTGAACATCATGGGCATATCCATACCTACCTACCTACGTTTTACGTTTTACATTTTTCTTTGTCATTGTCATCGCAGAGGACTTCATCGTCGTCGTCGTCGTCGTAGTCGTCGTCGTCGTCACGTATTCGGAAAAAAAGAAAAAAATCGTAGTAAATGTGCGTGGAAGATGAAGAAGAAAAAATGATAAATTTTCATTACATTCTACATACATTTTCTTGTCGTATTCTACGGAAAATTTCATCAGTAATGAGAATATATCGTGGAGGCCAATTCCCACGGGTGCAAAATTACGCCAATTTACTGTAAGTATATAGTATACCTATACTCGTGTATTAGGTGTGCATGTACGTACATTATATTATTGCTTCTCAATTGGCGTGAAAACGACGCGACGCGGCCGCCTCACGACCCTGCACAGTAGTAATATAGTAATGGTGGCAATAGTAATAGTAATGGCAATGGTAATGGTGATATTGTTTAGTCAAGAGAAAGCTCGACGCACCAGTCCACTTAAGTCCCGCCTAGGAGTGTTTAGCCTTCTAATACCGTAACTACTACCTGTCGACACTTCCTCATTTCCGCTGTGCCCGCGTTGTCGCCAAGAAATTCTACCGATCTTTCACTCATTTACCAATATAATAATAAGCCGCAGGTATAACGGGCGTTCACTTTTTTAGTTTCCACTATCCGCCACAGCCATTCGAATAGATAGTTCAGAAGTATTTTTTTCATTCACATGCGTCATTGATTTTTCTTTCCTTTCCTTTTTCCCAATTCGCAGCTTCCTAATTTCGAAAGCATATTATATGCAATATAGGTAGGTATGTATAACAGTCGATAATATAAATTTCACCGGAAAAAAAATGTCTATTGTATACCTATAATTAATATCTCACCAGGTTCCAAAAAATTTACATATAATTGTATACATAAAACCTGTATGCATAGTCGTATACAAGGCAATTCTTTGCAATAATGATATGAATTACGATAACGATTCGTATTTAATTGGTATATCGTCATATTTTTGTCCTTTTCTCCTTTTATATACGTATATATATATATATAATTCGTACCTACTGTAGCCCATCCACGTATGCATGCATATTCGGCTCACCTCATAGTTTCGCGTCCTTGCCATGATGAAAATGGATCTAGGTAAAGGATCAATCATGTAGTATATATATCTATAGGTACAGGTCTATGAACAGCAAAGTGTTATAGATGGGAGAAATAAAGAAACGAATGAATGAACGGATAATAATAATAATTATGATAATAATGATAATAATAAATCGTTTCTTTATTGTACAAAATGAAGGAAAAATTAAAACTACTCAGAAGGCATCATAATTTATCCACCTTTCTGGTGGTTTACGTATTATTTACAAGATGATGATGCACGATCATGATAATAATAATAGTACCTATCAATAATGATGATAATAATAGCGATGATTATCCTAATTTTATATGATACATTGAATATATCTAACAAACGAAACAACGCGCGTTACTTGTATATATATAGATCGGTATAATGATCAGTAGGTACGTACCAAACGATTCGAGATCGTGGATACACATTACGTGTATACCACTGAGGTAAGGTATACTACACTGCAGCAAACAATTTTCGTGTAGTATAGATAGAACAATTTCTGTGCTGTCGATGCAAAATTTCGGCGCGCCGATCATCCGACTGTCTATGAGAAGAAAAAAAATCTGTATCGTGTTCAAATTCCTTCGAATACAGTTCTAAATTTATAATAAAAAATTTTCAAAATCGTATATACTCACACATATCTATTGGGACATATACATATCTGGAGAAGTTCATACCGTAAACTTTTCCACAGTAAGTCAGTAAATTGTCATGATGATATTAAACAATAATATTAATAATGACGATGATGATGATGATGATGATGATGATGATAATAATAATAATAATAATACTAACAATACAGCGTCCACAGATGTATATATTCTTTTCTTTGTTCCGTTTCGTTTTTTGTTCTACGCATTCGCGAAGGTGTAACTGTTACTCCGTACGTATTACCTCTTAGTGAGGATACCCCCCTATTTAATAGTAAAATATTGTAGTTCAATTTTCGCGAATTGATTTATTCGCTGCGCAGTAATTAAAGTATATATATATATATATATATATATGTATGTATAAGGTACAAAATCTCGTTCCATGTCTCGATGATTTACAATTAATCACATGGATGTTATATTTAATTATATAATATTACAGCGATTATGTATTCTTACACTGATTATTACTCGTTCGCGTATATATTTCTATTCGTTTTTTTTTTTTTCTCCTCTTGTTTCTTTTTTGTATTTAATCGCTATAGGTATATATGCGCTTGCAGATACAAACTCCGTCTGGCTAAAAACTCCCTGCCGCGTTTTAACTGGTACATAATATACATATATGTATAATTATTGATTACACATATACATATACATATACTATACTCACGTAGAGTAGAGATGGTATAGAAAATATTGAATCCAAGATTCCCGCGAAACGGTGCCAAGGATCTTCTGTACGACGTGGACGCGGCGCGTTTCTTTATTTTACAAACGGCCGCAGTGCAGTTTGCAAACCTCCACACCGGCATTATTATAGTTATATGTATAAGGTATTGCTCGGCTAATGATTTGTTTCTGATTAGTATACAGGTATATAAATATGCACAGTGGCTGTATAATATTAGATATACACCTATGTACTATGCATATATCGAATTCAATTTGCAGTCTTTCGAATAATAATAATAATAATAATAATAATAATCGATACGCATGTTACGTGTAAGTATTTACAATTATTACATTTTTTTATCATTTCCTATTCTGTTTTCTTTCTTCTTTTTTCTCTCCATTTCATTTTTCCTACAATTTTCCCACCCCGTGGTTTGCCCGCTCTTTTCTCACCTATCCGTTCTCCTTCCTATACTTTTTCAAATTATAATAATAAATCTATGATTCAAGATCTACGTACATACCTACGATTAATTTTAAGCGTATAAGTAATCGCAAGGCGCGTTTCGAGTTATTAAATCAATCAACTCGCAATGGCATAAATGGAAGGCTTCTGAATTATATTGTATGTATGTATGTATATATATACATATATATATATATATATATGACAAACAAACAAAAATATACGTATGTATCCATAACAAAAAGAAGAAAGAAAAAGAAAAAAGAGAAAAAAAAAACCCCCGAAAAAGAAAGTACCTACCTATCGTAAATAACAAATGCATCATTGGAAATAATAATAGTTTGCTTCGTTGGTTACAGATTCTTGGGTTATCGAAAACGATTTAATCTTTGGAATCAATTATAGATACCGACCGACCGACCGACCGACCGCGCTGCTGCTGTTCCTTCATTCAATCTATTGAAAAATTGTAAAGTACGTACGCGCTTCTACAGACACGTATATGGCCAAAATGTGAATAATATATAGGAACTCTTCTCTCAACACGTGCGAACGTTCTTTAACGAAGAAATAAAACGAAAAATATAAAATCCAAAGGAGTAAAAATAAGAATCAAAAACCACCAAGTCTCACCTCACCAATATTCGTGTATGAATCAATTATTCCCACTTTCGTTGAAATTCCTCAAAAATACCTATTCGAATTCGAATATATATATATTCGATAAATTATACAAATAACAAAATTGACATACATGAAATTCAAATGAGTGTATATAGGTATAACGTATGTAATGAAATTTGAACGTTCGTTCGATTGTTAATTCCCCGGAACGGGTGTCTCTTTTTCTTTTCTTTGAGGATAATAGCGAGGAAATCGTAAAGAGTTGATGAAAATATTTTCCAATCGGATAAAATTTCGTCATAAATTTGTCCGTATCGCATACTGACGAAGTATATCAGACTTGAAGTACTCCATGTATGTTACACTATCTGTTCGACTGAACGGAATTTACGAAGTGGCATTTTCGGGTACATACTCGGAATAGATATTCAACAAGTAGTATCGTCAGGCTCCTATGTGGATTCGACCACTTCAATTGCAGACTAATTTCAAGTCACGAGGGAGCTCCAGCTGGTTTCTATTCTTTGAAAAATTGCCAATTATCGATAATCTCTCTCTCTCTCTCTCTCTCTCTCTCTCCGTCTACCTCTTTCTTCGTTTATTTTATCGAACGATTACTTGTTTTCGTAACTTTTTTTTTCGGTCAGTAATCACGACGTTTGAATTATTCAAATGATAATCATTCGTAATATCTACTAATATATCATGTATACATACAGTATAGGTACATACATAGATGCAGTATGCACAATTAAATAATAATCGATTCCTACGACATTATACCTAAGACAATAATCATCGTAACAATTATAATATAAATTAGAATAAATTTACGGAGAGACAAATGATCAGGAGACGACACATTTCTCGGCGTCTTTCGCCACCTGATTATTAGATGTCGAGGGTTGACGTCGTCGCGCGCAAGCGACCGCGTCATTTGGCACATAGGAAATTCGAACACCGCCATAGGCTCGACGAGGTGGCAAAGCGTAGGCCGACGCCTCGTCCGAACTACTGGACGAACTGCACGTCGAACAGCAGCTCTCTTCCTCTTCAGTTCTAACTCTCGAACTCAAATGATGACCTGAAAATGAATTGTCACGTTTTTAGGATCTTTCGCGCGTTGCTTACCTCTTTTTTTCTCCTCGTTTTTCCACCGGTAAAAAAAAGTTGGGGCAGAATTATTTTGCCCCAAATAGATATAATTTTTTTTTGCTTCGTTATCGCACGGAGTCCACTCTGCGTTTAGAAATATTGCCAATATTTTCCGATGCGATTGGTAGCTGGTATAGTATTTCATAAATTCTCGATCATTTCATCGATTTTCACGTTGCGCACATTTATTCATCATTTGTTTCTATTCCTCTTGTGTATTCGTTTATTCAGCTTCTTGATCGTGAAATATTCTCTTCGCCAATCTCCGAATGTTAACTCACCCCAAGATGAAGTACTCGCCGCTTCCTCCGGCTGTAAACTTCTCGATCTAGGTACACTGGCTGGTGGAGTCGTAGGTGGTAAAGGGATGCTAGTTATCGCGGACGTATCATCACCCTGAAAACGAACGCGTCTAGATGTAGGTGTAGGCGGATCGGTGGGACTGAGATTCGCATGTACCGGTGGTGGAGGTGGAGGAAGCTCAGGCATACTCGAAGCGTGAGTAGGTGCCGATCCAGAGGCACAACACAACGGTTCTCTATCCCTCGCTTGCATCAGTCTAGAATAAGGGAGGTCGAGTCATTTATTATCATGGAACTCACGAGACTCGGAAATAAGATAAAATCGTATACATTCGAAAAATGAGAAACAAATGAAGAAATGAATGAAGAAAAAACGAATTTAGGTACGTGTGTATAGTTACTTGATTTTTGTGCATGATGCAATTACGAGTATATATACCTTCCTAGTTCCGTGGGAGTTTCCTCGGGCAGAGAACTTCTCTCCTGTAAAAGCCTCTCCAAATTTCTTTCCAAGAGAACTCGGTCTAATCCTCCTTGCCTCGATCCCCCGGAGCCCAGAGAATTATCACCGGAAAAATCAACTGCAGATGCAACAACTTGGGTAGGAGTTGTTGCCACCGATGCGGAGCCCTGATGATGCTTTCTCGACATGCGTGGCGAATTTCTTGGCGATCCTAATGTGTGTCTCGAGGCTGGGGGTGGCGGCGGACTCGAAGATCCTTCGCTCGGTGGGGGTTGCCTTCTCACCAACCTAAATTCGAAAATGGAAACGAGTCTTTGAGGGTGAGTTTTGAAATATTTCGAAACCTATACCTGATTTAATTCAATTGATTTAGGAAACTGAACGCAAGCCGAAGATCGATGGTTTTTCATTATCGCGATTCAAAACGAACGAAACGTTTCCTCAGATCAAACCACTGATTGGTTAATAATTTCGTAGACTGAATAAATAATCACGTCGAATAATAATCGAGCGAGAAATTTCACTGGAGAAGAGAAAAGAGGCAATGAATGAGCCGAAAATATGGATTTCTATTTTCACCCTCGTCGAGAGTCAATTTTCATCCCCTTGTCAGGTAGCACATTCCTGTTTTACCAACGCATCGAGTTACCAGTCCTCAATGCCATCGGGACCATCTGACGGTAACGCGATGCAGAACTGTACCGTGAAACGGTAGGATTGGTCGGTAAATTTCCCCGAACTGACAAAATAAACTTGGCGGGAATTATTTACCTTGGAAATGTAGGGGGTAGCGGAGGACCGGCAGACGAATCGCTGGGGGTTGTTGGTGGTTCACCTTTGCTACATGCAATGCTACAGTAAATGGCACCTCGCCGAGGTAGGAAAGGTCTACCGAGTAGGGAAGTCCGACAGGTAGCGCAACAGAAGCAGGACTCTGTCGCGTGCCAGTGTTGACCTTCGTGTGACATCTGGCCTTGGTCAACACCGATAGGTTCCCCACAGCTGTCGCAATACTCGGCGAACGAGGCATCGAAACAGTGAAGACAGTAGGGCCTACCCTCCCGCATCACGTATCTCTGGCCACCCAACTGTAATCAATTTCAAATTCAAGATTCAAATGATATTTTTGATCAATGGCATACGATGATTCTAGCTATTTCGATGATTCAAAGAAGAGAGAGGAAGATGATTTCTAGCCATTAGAGAGAGATTCTTGGGGTTGAAAATAAGGAAAAACTGACTTACCTGTCTGTCGCATTCGAGGCAAGCGAAATGCTTCATGTGCCATGCCCTGCCTTCGGCCTCGGTGCATTCGTCGGCGAGTATAATTTCATCGCAAGCACAACACCGGGGTTTCAGTGTCTCGGCATGGTGTCGTCCACAGTAGAGACGGCCATCCCTCCAGAAGTATATTAGATCGACCAGCAGTTGCCTGCAAACGCAGCAAACGAAACAAGCCGGATGCCAAAGGGCAGTAGGACCGGCGCGTGAAGCACCAACAGCCATTTCCGCCGAAGCAATTGGCCTGCTGCAGTCCCTGCATCCCGTACCGTGCGGTCGTTCCAATTGATTAACGTGGCCTCTTCCCAGAGCCTCGCGTTTCCTCTGCGCTGCGAATACCCTAAGCTCACGTTTCTCTTCTTCAGAAAGACCGCTACAATAACGAGCCTCGTTATCGTGGGGTGGCAACTGTTGAAGAAGCTGTCTAACCCGTTCACGTTCACCGGCACTACCTACGTAAGGAATTTTGTCCTCAGGAAGAGCGCTAAAGTATAGATGAACCTGCGATGAAAAAGAGCGGAGAAAGTTCATGATTAATCGGGTCAATAAATTGTCCGAACATGATTTATGCTAATTTTATTTCATTTTTGGTCCGCTAGGGAATTGATCAGCATATGATTGTGTTGGCGATGGAAGATGAGTTGGTATAATTTTGAACATTAGTGAAACATATACCACCCATCGCTAATTATTGTTTCATTCGTTTTATTTTTTCATTTGTTAAATGAATTAAATTTATGACCAACAGGATTAAGCCCGCCTTTCTAACGGATGAAGCTATTACACCGAGATTGATGTTTCGATTAAATTTAAACGAGCCTGTTCTAGAGTTTTTTGTTATTGGATTATAAATATGGGCTGTATGAATCAGTGCTAATTAAACGAGAGTGGTAACCGATAAAAGTGTATGTAGTCGCGTTCGTGCGATTAAATCGCGTCCATAACTCTGCTCGTTCATGCAGTGTCGCAGAACAGCCCCGTTATGTGCTGCAGCGCATGCACGAGGTATGTTCGTGTATTGCTATGTATATACGTATACAAACATACGTGTATCGTTACTCGCTGCAGAGGTGAGAATTTCAAAAAATCATCCGCCAAAAAAAATCTGCTCAGATTTCTTTTTGTTTCACATTTTTTCTTCACGATCGCAGAGGGGACAGAGAAAGAGAGAGACAGAGAGAGAAAAAGAGAGAAAGGTCTTATTCCAAATTGGCGCCAGACCTGTCGCGTCACACCTGTCTCTTGACCGGCACATTATCCAAATGATGCATCGCAACGAACCTTGTACGACAGGTGTATAAATGAGAGACTTAAAATGCACCTGCGGTTGACTCGGACGTTGAAAAACATCTTCGGGTTATGTTGAAATATTGTGAATTCAAGAATTATAGATACATAGGGATAGGAACGATACTACTAGTTTTGACGTGTTTATGGTTTCCTTAGATAAATTCCCATGTTAGAGGAAAAAATAATCATTTCACTTTCAACGCACTTTCGACTTTCTCTCTTCCTCTCTTTCTCTTTCTATTTCTATACGTGTGAACGATAATTGCTCGAAAGTACTATTTTGTCGGAATTAACGAACGTAACTTTGGCGGAATGATAGAATGGTCTGAAATGGCGAACAGGGGTGCAAAAGAGACGAAAATAGTAAAAAATAATCGAATGTAGTCGAGGGTCGGCGAAAATGGTCTGAAATGGAATGCGCTAATCAATACGCGCAAGTTTGTTTGGATCGTTGATTCCAAACCTGAAGGGAAACACAAAAAATTTCCAATGGCGGAGTCCAACGTGGTGGACAAAAATTGGCCAATTTACATATCTTATATACTTCACTTTTGGACTAAAATCAGCAATGCGGAGGGAACGATATGTTTTAAAAAACATGAACCAAAATTTAGCTCTGTACTTCGAAGAATTGACTGATCGCAAAGGCTTCGATATATCTTTGAGTATAGGTATACGATCGTCACGGATGTTTCAATCCAAAAAATATGAAAGCGAGATGATACGTATATACATATCTGCGAAGGATCTGAATCCGACAGTAGAAACTTTCGGAAAGTATTTTTTCTAAAATCGCTCATATCCGACGATAAACAAGAAAAAATGAAATCTGATATCGATATGTGACGGTAAAATTGTCCCACGTAACGAAATTCGTGTGCTGTTTCATTCGTTCGGATGTAAAGGAGCCGCGCGTACGCCGCGGTGTTTGACGAACATAATGTATGTACCAACATAGTCATTGAGCAAGGTACTTCAAGAGAAATATTAGGTATGCAAATAGTGTAAGCACCGTACCATTAGCATCCGGTTCTTCCACGTAGCTATGATAAATACCAAAACCGCCATGCGGTAAGAAGCAGAAAAACAAAATTGTAATATCAAGGATGCTTCTGAACGAATCGGAGAATTGTATTGAAATTGTGGCTCGTTCTGGGTAGACGAAGAAAGGTATAGAAAGTTTTGTCTATCAAACTATCGATGTATATACATACGTAGGTGTCTCCAGGTATATTTACAAGTTCTCGTTTCATCCCACGCACACCGTTTATCTCTCCAAAACTAGATTTCGTTTTACCTGGTCAGGCCTTAGTCCAGGTGGAACCCACGTGTACTCCTCCAGGGCACAACCGCTATCGTCATCGCTCTGCGAGTGCCTCTGATGATGGAGAAGCGCATCTTGGAGAGGCGGTGGTGCCTGTACAGGACTTTTAAATGGTTCTGGAAGAACCCCGGCGACGTTCGAGCCCGAAGAAGGACTCTGAAATGCCATTGCCATAGCCATCGGTGATCCAGGGCCCAAACCTGGTGGCGATCCGAGGCCCAAACTGAGTCCCAAGCCCGATGAACCACCAGTTTCCAGCGAGGATCCCCGCTGGTGTTCCTCGCGAGGACACCTGCAGCTACGACACACCTTTCTGCAACGAAAGGGAAAAACGAATTTCAGGATTAATCATGGGGTTTTAGAGAAGATATAGAAAATTATGAGGTGAAACATAATTTTTCTAAACAAAAAAAAAAAAAACACACACATTTTATCCTTCTATGTTATGTCCAGAGAGGTATATCTATTGAGAGATGTCTGGAAATAGGAAAGAGACGATGATATCCATAGACAGGATGCCGGCACACCCGCCGTTTGGAAAATTGGTTCTGGTGAAAATAATAAAAACTATGTCGTCCGTGGTGTAATCCTCAAAGCATGCGCGCCAGGGGGGCTGGACAGTGGAATGAACAAAAAGGGGGAGGAAAAATTCCAAGTGTCTGATCAGGGCTATTAATTTTCGACTTTATATATTAAAGAGACTGTTGGACTTGTAATGAGCTACGCTGCACGTAAATCTTCGATTAAATTGAATTTTGTGCATTGAGTTACTCGGACTTGCGATTGGTCATTTTAACTTAACGCAGGTCTATATTTCTGCTAATTGCTATACCAACTGGAATCGAACCCAACATTTGAGATGTAAAAACCGAAGAAAAAACAAAATTTAAGGAGATAAAAAGTTAATGCTTCTTTTGGCACTAAAATATATCCAAATTGTTGGTCGTTGATCACCAATCATAGTATAACTACACATCGTTATCTGTTCACTCGAAATCCTTACCGTTCAGAATAAAAAGAGCAATGCGGAAAGCGGAAACTCCCTTTCCAAATTCGTTATAATGGCGTCTCTCTAATCAAATTCAAGAATAAGAGAGAGAAAAAGAAACGAAATAAAACGAAAATATAGTATATTCATTGACATGCAAAGCAAACTGTTAGTAATGCATTGAAAGCTCTCAATCTTATCGCCCCGCCAGGCTGTCATTCATTGTAAAACATTCTCATAAATAATGTTCGGACAGATTAACTTCGCCGAGGTTGATTTATATCCATAAAAACGCGTCTCAAATGTCACTGAAGTATTTTATTTCATCTTGAAGAGAAATATCTCATGAGACCAATATATGTACCTACGCATACGTATGCATGTATGTATGTACGTATATCTATTGTGAATGGTTATCCGGTATTTAGGTTGACGCAAAAGAAGAAAGAAAATAAAACATCCATTGCTGCGAATAGAGATACCTGGCATACGCTACTATAACGTTTGTGGCGGAACGTTAAGAGTCGCGGTCGTCGTCTCAAGTGTCTCAGAGACTGAGAAAACGAGTAGACATTAGTCACAATCAAGCTCGCATTGTGTGCTGAAAAGCGGCCCCACGCTTTGATCGAACCTTTGGAAGATTTTCAATGGGCGACCCTTGACCCTGAGCAATCTTGAGATCGCGTTGAAAAATTGATCGTTTTTAAAGAATTTTCCGTCACTTTGGGCAAGAAATTCAACGGTGATTCAACGCCGTTCCAGTATAGGTCCCTCCCTATAATATGTGCGTGGCCCTACAACATCTGGAAACTCGTATCCGTATCCGTAATCGTATTTGCTGCGGCTACCACCTCGAGCAACACATACGTCTACGCGTTGAGATAAGGATACATCGAGGTACTGGAAACGCAATGGCCAAGGTGGAATACATGTGCATCGGAACGTGCATGCGTGGGATCTAGAAAGGATATGCTATGAGGATGACGTGGTACGTTAAGGAGAATTTCCCTAACGTGGGTTGACAGGTTATATTTTTGAATTTATGCATTGCGCAGGTAATGTAACGTAACGTAACGTAACGTAACGTAACGTAATGTAATGTAATATAATATGATATAATATAATATGATATAATGTATGGGATCGTAAGATCGTTAGCCAGTTTTTATGGAATACTATACGCTGTAAATATTGTTATATCACTTTATAATACAGACATTCAACGTGCTTCGTGGCATTACCATAGGTCGGATATTTGAAGGAGCGGTTATGACCTGTAGAGTGAAAATTTTTTTCAACCAGTCCATGCATGCACAGTTATAAATCGATCACTGGATACTGGTAGTAGCGGTTGCAGTGGCAATGATAATATCGTCTTTGCAATCAAAACCTGTACATCCAGTGGCTGTTTATTACGGTTTTAGATACAATTCCGATTTAGACGAAAGCCATGCAAATGTACGAACGTATGTACCATGTGGCACATATACACAGATTACATCTCAATTGGATGTATAGTATGATACAGCGAATACAATATAGCATGACTATTAGACTTATGCTCAAACTACAGGATATGTATCTTATCGACATAGCGTATGTACCTATCCAATACTTTGATTCTGATCAGACTCAGATTGCATCCGCCTTGGGGACACGGTGCTTTTACTTGATTTTGTTTCAATCTACCTATGTTCATTATTCTATGTAAGTGATCCAATGTGCATAACGTAGTTTTTTGGATTTACAATTCATCACGGTGCATGTCCTGAATTCCTTATAATCTTATAGTTTTAAAACCCGTTTTCGAACCACGTATAAGTTCGACGTTGTACGAAAGTCGGAGGACATCGGTGAAGCCTTTAAAACAGCATGCAGAACGTCCGCGTCGTTTGCATTTCTCGACAATAAATCCGTTTTAAAATGAAACTACTTCCCTCCCATACCTCCCTTCCAACTTACTCGGGGCTATTATAACCGTCGTGGATTATTCCAGCGTGCAAAATACTGTCCAGATTGTGTTCGGTGACCTCTAGCGTATCCTTGACCTTGGAGACGTTACCAAACACACAATTGTTTACGGTGCCATTACCACCGTCAAGAAAATCCAAACATTTGTCCGTCGGACTTGCACGCGGCGTCGACAGGGCGGGGCAATCGACGTTGCCCTCGTTTCGATTCCTCAGAAAAGCGTCCAGGTAGTGTTCGTCGTTTGTTGGTAAGTCATAAACAGCAGGAGACCAAGGCACTCCATTATTATCCTGGCAATTTTTACCCGTAAGATTTTTCCGTGAGTATAATTTACGCAGGTAAGCTTCTTGGTGGCTTCTAGTAGCCCAGCATCCACCACGCCACCATCTCTTCGACCCAGAAACCATGGTGTCTCTCCGGTGAGCCAAACTCGACATTTTTCGGTATTTCGTTGGATTCGAATTAAAAGAGAAAAGGAGAAAGAGAAAATAAGGGAACACGATGTTATGGGTGTAAGATTAACGAATTTCTGGCATAGAGCACATGTCTGGTTTATTTTCCAGGTCTCTGATTTGGGACTTGCCGAAGGCACTAAGGCAGGGTAACTTAATATCTTAAAAAGGGAGCGAAAGGCCGGAGTGAACAAAGGACTATGCCGCTTTTTTCCCCGAGGTGAAATAATGGGACCGCCTCTTCCTAGATGCTCAATCTTATGCCCTACTATAAAGAGTTGGGAAAATATCTGAAAGCCTTTTCTATGATCCCCGCGATTGGCACGCGTTGGGAAAAATTTGAGGCCCAATAACCGGTAGTGAAGGATATTAACATATTAATACGCGCTCCGTCTCAACTCTTAAGACAGGCACTCAGCCAGATAGGATCTACTCCTATGCTGGCCCCAGCCCGGAGCTGTTATTACAGATAATCTTTTATTATTCGTCACTCCAACACTAAGGCCTCGGCACGGGACCGTTCGAAGGGCCCACAAATCGATGTTACTCGTCCCACGTAAACCACCGCACGTTACACCACTTTTTTCACCGCCGTGTGCCCGAACTACAACTCGAAAAAAGAGCAAAAAAAAACAAACCAAGCGCAAAGACATATACGAAGAAACCGCTCCAAAATAATTCGCACTTATCCTTAATCGGCACTAAGAATGCACAGTCACTTTTTCCACCACTTCGAAAAGAGCCTGATTACAGACGAGTAATCGATTGAGCCCAGTTTTTTCGACACCACAGTGAATTCCACGACTTTTCAATAATTAGACTCGTAATTAATGGCCACCAAAAGAAACTCGAGTCACACTAATTGCGCGCGAACAATTTCCCGACTTCTTCGTACTTTGACAATATTACAAAATATAACTAATCCTCGATGTCCGGTGTGCGTTTCTTGCACGCGGTCTGCCGAGGTTGCGCGGGTACTGCCTGACCGTGTTCTTCGGTTAGGCCCAGAGAAGTGGGGGCCTTACTTCCATGATGTTTTCTACAGACGCACGGCGCGGCGTCTGAGACGTGTGCGTACGCGCGGGGCCCAATACGCGAGTAGTACTAGGCGGTGTACACTGCTATACTACCGAAGTATACCAACACAAATATAGACTGTCTTAACACCGAGAGGCCTCGATATAATATATATGTGTATGTGGATATATTCGATTCTTGTGTATATTACAAGTATACGGCCCCCCGAAGGCACAGACGAATGGTTTCTGTCCTTCTTCCTTTAACTCGACTAAGAAGAGCGAGACATGAGTACGAATAGATGTAAAAGAGTGAGGGAGCAAGCAAGAATCCTTAGCTAAACGCAGAAGGCAACTCTGGGCTTGAGTTCTGGGCCTTAGGGCTAACCGCAAACACGAGTTTTTCATACGCCAATTATTACCCGCTGCGCACAAATACTTCGGCCATTGAATATGAGAATAAATAAAAATCACCCGCCACATGAGACTCAGACTTTGTGATAAACAGTCGTCATATTGTAACGAGATGTAAAAATTCTCGAAGATTTCTAGAAAAAATAAAGATGTTCGTTTGAACTTTAGTTTAGCTAATAAATAAGCGCATTTGTGTATTACATAGAATCCCTTCTTTAGCACGCCCAGGAAGTCGTAATGACCTGCCGTGGGAATAAACTGTGGCACTCAGGAGTGAAAAGAAAATTATTTCACCATGAGTGACTTAGTGTCCTGGTATAAGTGCGCATCCATTTATTCTATATACTATATTTTCGCTCTTACATTATGAAGAACATTGCTTTTTAATAGCGAACGTTTCAATGGCCGCTCACCACCTGTTTGAATAAGCGAAGAGTGAAATTTTCGAATTTACTCCCCATCGGTTCTTATTGGCGCGTAAAAATTTCGCGGTCCAATGATTACGATAATCCCACGCGCAGCGCAGCCCATTTTCAAGCGTGTCCAGATTTTTGATTCTAGAATGTCTAACTGACGTACGTACAGCCGGAATTACTATGGTGCTCGACCAAACCCAAATTCGAAGAGAATACGGTTTCATGAATGTATTTACCTGAAGCCCAACAAGCCCACGTCTTGAAGAATTTCAAATCAATATTTGAACTTGTGACGACGGGCTTCCGAGGACTCACAGCGCAAGCATCTTGCTCCGTTAACTCATCCTCGGTAGGAAGTACGCACCGTAGACCCCTAGGGACTTCTAAAGGCTCGACAAACATTGGCCGTCAGTCGCTAACTCCGCAGCTTATATTGACTTTCCGATTTCTTTCTCTCTACTCCCTTTCTCGGTCCACTGGTGTTTTCATAAGGGAGACGTGCGTCAAGCAACGTGACTTGAATTTTAGACAAAAAAATTCGCACTGTTTTTTTAAACCGTCAAGTAGAGCAGAGAATAACGAAGCGCCAGTGAAAAACCACTGACAATGAGAATGAGCATGTAGAAGAGACTTTCGTTACATTATTGTTCAATGACAAAGAAAGACGCATAACTTTTCAGGGATTGTTGAAGTAGCACTAAGAAATTCTCCAGGCCCTAGGGCAGGGCTGGTCGAGTTCTGTAAAACGCAGAAGGATCGGAAGATCCAGGAAATTATGCAGATTGCAGGCTTGGGTCTGATGGGGCCAGCCTCGTACGTGATCCAACCTCGACGTGCCGGGCATATTGGTACCAGTCGCTTACTACAGCCGCTGACAAGACCCGAGCAACCACAGCAACAAGCCCCAATCATGTTCTCGATGTAACCTACAGCACTGACGACAAATTCCGCTTCTCATATCTCGTGGAGACAGAAAAAAAAAGCAAAAGGCGAAAGTATAGCAGGAAATGTAAGCTCGATAATTCATTACCGAGAAAACGCACATGAAGGATGAATTAGAAAGACGACGAACATGAATATATGAGAATAATTATACCGCACACTGCAGCATTTCAGAAGAATACCTTTTTTCGTTGTCAGATAACTCACTGCACTGAGCTACCGCATCAGAGTTGGTGATCATTTTTCATTTGGATATGGGAATCACGGCGTAACAATTCTACATTGTGACCCGAAAGATATAAAAACTTTTGTCGTTCAGATCGATTTATGTATCAATCCGACTGCTGAATGGTGACGTGTTATTTCGTGGCGACGGACAGCCTACATATTTCTTCTGAGTGCTCATCCCTGAACCCATAAGTGCGTGTCATGCAGTGGAGTTGCGCTGGAGTAGGAATGAGTGAAACTTTAAAGGCCCCTGCAGTCGGAGTCGCTGGGCCTTTTGTGGCCGCAGGGCGTCGTCGCTGGCATTTCTGATCTATATTTAATGACAGACAGCCCCCGGAGTCCTTATAACCACGATATGAATCGGTTTCTCGAAGAAGATGAAGTGGAAGAAGAAGAAGCAGGAGAAGAAGAAGGCCGCCAACGGATTGAAAAACTTTTATACCAAAACAAGAATCGCGTAGATCCTTATGTTTGATGTGACATCATTACGCGGAGTTCAACACCACCGTCATATATCAATTCAACGTTGGTATAAGTACGTACCTATACATTATTATGAAGGAATGAAGATTTCGATGGATGATCACCCACCGAGTGATTGGAATAGCTGCAGCAGAAGTTGAATATCAAGTCAATTACTCGCGAGTGTCGTAAGGCACGCAGTTATTCTTTCAATCAGTTGTTTTTATGGCGAAACTTTTTCCCCATTTCATTTTTACTTTTTGTTCGTTCTTTTCCTCCGCGTACACCTTGCTACCTACATTTCTTACCTCCATTCCACCAAGTTCCAGTACTCATATGCGGTTCGCACGCGATCCGGTTTATCTATCTTGTCCAATAAACATCATTCCATCAGGGGAATTCTTAACGAAGCGACGTCCAGTCCTATACGGACCAAAAGACTCCAAGTCTACTACCACGACAGTGGTAATACCTTGAACTTACTAAGTGGTTGCATATAACAACGCGACAAACTTATTGTCGTACTCGCAGAATGTCCCTGAAGGCACAGTCCTCGTTTGTGCTTCGATTCGTCATGAAATCTCGCGGGAAGAATCCGTATACATTGTTAGTAAAAACGTTAAAACATTCAAGGGTGCAAAATAAGAGCTTGCGCCGACTGCGTACAACCGTCCATACACGGGGAGAACACCTTGCCGCTGGTATTGTCCTGTAAATTGTGGCTTCGGACGGATGATCGAGGAATGAAAACTTGCACATGAATAGCCTCGTGGTATAGGAATAGCCTCCGATCCTGCTTAACATTTTACAACTTAACAAGAGTGAGTGAACCCGCAGCTGATGTTGCAGCCATATACTTGTGGATAATACAACTCTTGATCGTTTAATTTCCCTCTTTATTTTCCGCACTTGGCACGCATACCGACTTCCTTTCTAAAATGGCGTCCCCAGTGATTCAGTATACTCGAATGTTATAATAATGTTATTTTATGACGTGTATGTACCTACTTACGCTGTACAATATTCCGCTGCACGTATATTTCTTGAGACCGGTTCAAATTTATTACCTTATAGAATAAACTGCGGTGAAGATTTTTTCTTATCAAGATTGCTATATCTACGGACTTCGAAGAATTAGTTCTGTCCCGTTTCTGATCGAAGAAACAAGACAGAGTCTGACAGAGGTGTCTGTCTATCCGGCTGTCTATCATTGTCCGGTCTTTCGTAAAAGAATGAGAACTACCTTCGTGTATAATATATATGTGTGTATATATATATATATATGTATGCATGTGTGCGAACGGGGAAGTTCACCTCGACCATGAATATACTGCAGTTTATGTAATACGCAGTAGGTATACATGCCTACATACGAAGTAATCTCGTATGCATATTATCCGTACGTATATACGCGTGTACGTATACGTCTATGCATGGAAGTCGGTGTATAAAAGACGCTGACCGCACGGAAATAGAAAAAGGATCAAATGAACCACATAATCAACAAATGTATTGCATTCCTGTGGCCGAGCAATTTAGCAATCTGTATGTATATAGCCTCCGCGTGTAGTATCTCCTTTCGTAGATACGAGGTGCTCGGCAAATTCAATTGCCGATGAAAGTTGTACATACGCACACAAGTACATTATAAAACTGTGAATCATGAATTTATTGCTATCCTGCACAGGTGCTTGAAATTATTTTATTTATATTTATTGTTTCGTCAATTACAGACTTCACTCTATTTCTCCACATCATATAGATATCAAATCTAGCTCTGTATTCAAAAGCAATTCGGAAAGCAGCCCCCCCGCGCCTCGTCTTTCGAAATCCCCGTCAATACTTCATGTCAGAAAGTAACTATATAATATGCAGGAAGATGTGAACAATTTGCCTGCAACGGAACACAACGTGAGATGAAATCCCGCTATATAGTTGTTGTGATGAGTGTACAATTATGTAGTGCGAGGAGATATAACATAACAGTTAATATCGGTTTTCTAACTGTAAATATCTATGTCTAGGACTAGTAAGGAGGTACGGGCGATAAGAAACCCCTCTGGGCGTCTACTCATTAGCCTTCTGAATTTTTGTTTTATCAATTTCTCTTCGTACTGTAATATGCTGGCATGTATGTGCATACGGGACATACGTATACGTGATTATGAAATATTCGTGTCTTATTATATCGTATCTTGAGTAATAAAGGAAACTCCCAAAGATTTCAATCTCCAAATGCCGGAAGGTCAAACTATTACACACACTACAGGACTTCTTGACCAATCGGATGTCCAGGCTTATACGATGTTACCGACTGTTGTTTTAATCAATTATTCTGTCTCTCAACTATCCCGAGTCGGACATCGGCCATCAATTTTCGAAAGCGCGACGACCATGCCCCGTCGCGGCGCCGTTGGTTCTCTGTTCCATCTTCGCCGTAACAAAACTTTTACGGGTCTATGACGTGACTTTTGACGTCCACTGTACGTCGATGGGGGTTCATAATAACTCTTGAGACACCCTGTACGCTCCAGGAACCGACAGGTAAGTCGTAGACAAGATGGCGGACGGATCACCATCGTAAAAAGATAATTACACGTAGTTGATGCTTTGCACTTTCGAGTCCCGAGCTCTTTCCTTTCTCCGCATAGGCATAGGGACATCAATATTTAACAATGTTCAACAATTGTTCTGAAACGTGTATATATTCGTCATTTCACTGCTGAAATCCTTACTTTACAGAATTTTTGGTAACTCGCTAAAACGTCGCTCCGTAAACTCTGCAGGGGTACCGGAAGATATCAAATTCTATACGGTATGTGGGCACAATGATCGCCCGGGCAGGACCACCTGTCGATTCTAATCAGATTTTCAATTAGAAACGGTGTAGTATCTACTATGCTATATATAACAATTTTTATTCCATTTTTTTTCTCGTTCTTTCTATTCTAATTCAAGACCTTCAGCTTTTAGTCACGGTTTAATTCGTAATAATATCTTTCACATGTGTGTATATGTACCTACCCATATAATTGAGACTTTGAACCGAGAAGAAGTGAGAATATGTGCAGGTATGTACATACGTATAGGTGTATATATGTATATATAAACTGTACATGCATTCGACGGAAAAAAAAAAACTGAACCATTAAAACCGAATTTTCCAGCTGAAGCAATAATCGGAAATTAAAATAATCCCCTGTCGATATTACTATAATGAATAATGGGACCAATCAACTTGATTTTTATTTTTCAAAAAAGTTAGTCATGCCACGTAGGTAAGGTATGAGAACGGAGGCGAGAGAGCCGAAACTTATACGGAAAAAGAGAGAAAAAAAAAGGGAGCGCCTATAGTAATTTGAAAGAAAAATGCGAGAAGCCCTCGGGCCGATATTTTGGGTCTTGTTTGAAATTATCTCCTCGTCCGAAAGCTGACTCTGGACCAACTAACTTAAGCATAAGGGGTTGATATACAGCGTATGTACAGGGTGTAAAGTAATTACGTGTCCTCGCTTCGCCGGGAAATTTTCCATCTCGAGATCGGTGCAGCGCCCCCGAAGCACGTCCCCGAAAAATTTACCTTGACCACGAGAATGAAGTTGAAATTTATTCATTGCCTCAAAAACTTCTACTCGTCAAGAAGAAAGAAAGTCTCGAAGGGGCCGTAGATCGCAAACGGATTCTCATTTCGAATAGTTTTTCTTAAATTTATGATTTTCTTTCAGATTCAAGGGTTCACTTGCGACTCACGGTTCCATCGAGTATTCCGTACCCCTTAGAATTATATAAGTAAATAACAAAGTTTCACCCACATCTCGGACAAGGTCAAGATCAATTTTGCGGGGTCATCTCGTTGGGGCGCATCGCCGATCTCGACGTGGAGGTTCACCTACAGGCGAAACGGTGACACAACTTCTCTTTACACCCTGTACATATCTTATGTTCCATACGTGTACCACCTACAGATAGTAAGTTGTAGTCGCGAAAACATATGCGCTGCATAACGTTTTAATTGGCTTTTATATCATGTTTGTATACAATATACCTACGTATAGACAAGGGCGGGAGAAGGAGATAGAGTGAGGCTCTCGCGGGTGTCGCGTAATTAAAACCCCGTTTGATTAGAGTTCATAATTTATTTAACAGGGACGATTAATCATCGAAGTAATAAATCTGGAGGTATATAAATAGGTAGATAAATGTTTCCCTTAAATATTTACCTATACCTACCATAGCTGAGTATTGACTATGCAGTACCCAATAATTTCTCATGTAAAATGCATCTTCTTCGAATGTTTTTTTACATACCTACGTACGTAGGTACGTACGTGGTACATACATATGCCTAGATTCATGAAATAGGGATATTAAATCTTATACTCGTAGGTATGAAATTTTTTTGTTTCCACAGAACAGGAAAACTTCCCACGAAGTGTTATTTTCTTTTTTTTTCTTCTTCTTCTTATTTTCTAAGGTTATTTGAGGTAAATTTGAACCGTAATTAGGAAGATCAGGTTATTAATGTGTGTAATTACACGGTTAAAAACTGAAATATAGAAAATGATTATTCCCATAAACGGAATTCGAGTGCGTGTTCATACGTATCTCCGGAATGTGGCATCAAAGTTTACAGATTTTATGATATGCATCGGTATACCTGAATACATTAAATAAGCTACCGAATAAAATCGTGAAAATTACGTGCGCGGATAATCCATGAAAGTCTCATAAGCGACAGCTGTGGGGCCTCGGCTCTGTACCCTTAAAGCAGTTTATCGTCTCGTAGACATATCCCTCTTCCCCTCATTCAGCTCATTCCTAACAGCGCTATTCCCCGCTACGACGACGTTGACGACGATGACGATGAGGATGAGGATGAGGACGAAGACGAGGACGAGGACGAGGAGGACGAAGGCCAGGAGAAAAAAACACGCAACATAACTATAAGACACAGCTTTGCAATCAATTCCTTGTGGTTATGGGTAGGTAACCAATCTCTTCGATTGCCTTATGCTTCAGAAATGTTGGTGCAACACACGTAGAAGGTATACGGACACACCTATACATACATGGATACCGAGTACATACATCCATGCAAGTCTTCCCCGTCTCCCATCGTCGACTAGGCTTCGCGCTTCCCCGCTGAGACACGCCTCGAGTTCGATCTTCCGTTTACCAACATCATTTCTAGGGCTAATCTTTTACTATTTTTCTTCTGATAACATTTCTATCGGGAATTTTTATCTTACGTACATACATACCAACTGTAGGATATCCATACATATGTATACCTATGCCTGACTGTAACTATACGATCGTTCGATACGCGTTGTTCGTCGTTCGATTCCAGTTTGAGAGATTATCGCTGCACGCTATACTCTTTGAATTACGAAATGTACACTAAATCCACGCTGCAGTTAGCTATATCTTTTTTTCCCCAAAGTCTCGTAAATAAGAAGCGGACGACGAAGGCCAGAGTGAGATTATGGTCTTTGGATTAGTGTATCTTCGGCACCTCGTATCCCACCAGATTTCGAGTTGTAACGATGATATTTCATCTCGAAATTCAAAGCTATAAAACACCATTAACCTGAACCAATCTAATTTAATGTAATTTCGTCCCCTCGTACATATATACGTATGTATACATATACCTACATGCATACAAGCTCTGACGTAGCAGTTCAATTATTACAAACACGTAATTATTAACCAAGTTTTGTCCCCGTAGAAGTTTTTATTTTTCATTCTATCTTTCCATTTCTTATTTAAATTCAACATATTCTTCGAAGTAACGACGTGCCAGAAGAATTATGGGCACGTTACGAAACGGTTTTTAGGACGTGTGCCATATAATCTTCCTCGAGAATAATCTCGAAATAATTTTTATAATCATCCGGCTGCAGGGGATAATGATCCAAGGTACAATTTTCAACATTAAAATGGGCAAAACGTTACGGTAGAAGATGTTAAGTTATTTTTTTTTCATTCCCCGTTCCCGCAGGCATAGCCTGTCGTCTCTAAATTGTCTCTTTTTCGTTTTTGTAATTTTGTCATTCCGTTTCATTATTCCGCGCTCGTGAATTAGGTCCTATCCGTCTCTCGTCCGTCGATGTACCGATTTCCTTGGTGGTCTGGGGTCGAGTAAGGAAACCGGAGTAAAAAAACACCCCCAAAGAAAGAAGAAAAAAGAGAAGAAAGTATTATTCCGAGAACCTTTTACTCTGCCATATAATTTCCGAAGTAACAAATCATGCTCCTACTGTTACTCCGCATGCTGCGTCGTCTCGGTCTAGGCATTGAACCTTTAGTCAACCGCACAACGTCGCGTCGCGGTGATCACAGAAGTGTACGTATGTACCTAGTTAGTTAGTTAGCCGGCTAGCCGCCTCGGTAATCTTGTCCGACCGTAGCACAGCGTGCGGGACAACGCAATAATAAGATACCCATACTATATAAGTAATTTCTGTACCAATCTACCTAAATGGATAAAACGTTGGTGGAAAACTTGTTTCTTGTAAAATTACTGCGTCATGAACTTGGCGGAGCTAATTATGATATGGGGGACTTAAAGATACGAAATTAATCGGCTACGTCATGCTTCATGCATGTATCTCAGAATGCGGTGAACAAAGTAATCAAGATACCGGTGGTCTGATCCAAACGATTTCCCACTACCGTCGAATTACAATTTTTCGCAATTATTCGCGATTCCCAATTCGGGTGAGAGTGCGAACTCCGTGAATTATATGTCCGATCATTTTCGATTCATTCAAAAATCCTACGATTCTCATATTCTACGAACCTCAAGCCTTGAGGCCACGTTAAACAATATTCTCAGTGATTGTTTACAGTAATTTCTCACACGTGTTCGTGTTCGGTAACATATTGCCAAGTGAAACATGCACGTAGGTATAGGTACATCCGCACACGTATATATAACTATAGTCGAACTCAGGAGGAAAACGCACTTGTGCACAGTTGCTCCGCCGCCCTATACCTACGTGCAGCGTATGTGCAAGGGCAGCCCAACCCAACCCGGAGCCCACACGAGGGCGACAAGTGTAGGCTGAATTATTTCGCTTCCACGAGCGCGGCGTGCTGGCGACCGACTCCTCTCTCAGCTACACCACCCCACCCCCTCCTTCGCCATTGCATTGTTCAGGGTGTAAAAACCTGGGAGGGTATACGCGATATTTTGACGAACCGAGGAGAACCAAGAGAAATGACGATCAAAAATAATCCTCAGAGATTTTCTCATAGTACGGTCAAGTATCTTCGAGATTTTGGTGCAGACGAGCGCACGAGTGCATCGTTGCAAGCACGACTAGACTCACACTCCTGAGAAGTTTATTAATTAGACCGTTGAGAGGCGACACACCGAATGCGCAACCGACGCAGACGCATTACTATCAATTAAAAGTATAATATTCGGCATGGTTAGTCCGCATTTAGCTAGTCGTGCCGCATTTAGGTACGGCGCTACTGCACATCGCGAACTTGTGTGTACACGCGACGCGACGCGACGCGTGTTGTAACGTAGAAGCTTGATCCTCTGTAAAGGGTTTCCACGCCGCGCTGGCCCTAACTGCAATAGCCTCGCTCAGTGTTAAATGTAGGTATGCTAATTTCCTTAATGCTTAGTGCCGTTCATAACGTCGTTAGGACGTCGAGTAACGGAGAAGAGTGAAATGGGGCTAAGGTATAGTAGGTACAAGGTATGTACAACGTAAGGCGTGCCCTTAAGTAGAGATCCTCGAGCCTAGGTGTAGGTGAAGGTATAGCCTGGAGGAGAATTCGTAGTACAGAAGAAGATAAGAGGGAAAGGTTATAAGGTGGTTTTCTTTGTCTCCTTTCTTTTTTTTCTTCGTTTTGTCTTTCTCCTTTCGTCGGAAGAATTTCGACGCGAGATAGTTGATGCTCTCGGGGTAAAATATTGCGTTATAAATTTCGTTAGTTAGGTTTCATGTTATATTTTCTTCCGCCGCGCGCTTCCTTCGGCTCCATCCCGAAGGAATGCTAATTCCTTCAGAGACATTAACGAGAAAGAAAAAATTCTCGAAAAAGTTTATAATCGTTCCTGCGGGGTATTTCGAAAGAACGAAAGAAAAAAGGGGGGAACAAAGTTTTGCGCGTTCCCTCTCTTCCCATTTCTTTCAAGATGATGATAACTTTTTCTCTTCTCCACTCCCCCCCCCCCCCCCCCCCCCCCGCATCTGTTACTCTATAACCATTTCACAAAAGTAGGTACTAGCTTCCTTAACTACACAGTGTTTAGATCATTTAAGGAAACACTTTGAAAGAACGCGTTCATGCTTAACGCGCCGGAATTACATCTTCGGAACAAAAGAACTTCGCGGAGATTACACGCTCGGCGGTGTGGAGGGGGATTTTTCCATAACCTTAAAATTCCATCTTATTTTTCTCATTTCACTCAATTTCACTTCGTTTTATTCCCACAGCTTCGATCCGACTGCGACACTGATTTTCAATGTCCTAGATCCCTGCAGCAGAGTGAGTCGTTACATTCATTTCATCGACATGAGAAAAAATTCCTTCTCCTATAGCGTGACACAATGGAATTTTCTATTGACTTATAGCGACATTCATTCTATGCGTTTAAGTCTGTCCATATCATACACGAGCATATGCCCGTCTCGTTTAAGGGAAAAGACAATTTATTACTTGTCGGATAATCAATCGATCGGGTCTTTCGATACATGGCCTAATTAGATCCAACACTCTCTCTGTCTTCCTCTCTCCTATGTTTCAATTTGAAAAATAATTTACAGCCAAAAATATGAATACTGCGTCAACGGATATTTGAAATAGTTTTTCGAGAATATATAATACGTACATACTACTCTTTCTACATATGTGATTCTACGTATACAGTACATACGTGATTATACGTATACGATGAATCTACCGATTCATAGAGGCACACAACAATAATTTATACCGTCACAAACATATGTGGATGTAGGTACTGCACCTACTATGAAGGGATATAAAGTATTGCTTGTAAATTCGAGAGGGTTGTAAGTCGCTATCTGTAACGGAGAATCGGGAATCGTGAATCATGTATAAGTCAGGCTCGTAAACTTTTAACTCTCTGTCTCTGTCTGTTAAGTTAACTCGCGTAAATCAAGTGCGAAAGCTCGCTTACCAGCACCAAGTGAAAGAAGGGTTCAAAAGTAAAGACGCTAAATCAGGGGTGCGGACAAGAGCTGCAGTAGGTGCCAAGCGTTCAAGGGGTGCTGGGAGAAATATGATTTACTATTTCTGACAGGATTAATAATTTCTAGAGCATGGGTTCTGGCTCCGTGAGGGGCACCATATGCTACGACATTTCGCACTCCGCGACTTATTCCGGAGCTCAGCAGCTCGCCTGAGTGTCTTTCCTTATGCTAGTCTTCCTGGATTATTATTATTCATCCGGGTAATTTAAAGAGGAAACGAGAATCGTGGCTGAAACGTGTATGTCTTTCTGTTTTTCCATCTTGCCAGGTAAAATTCGAACACTCTGTAGTATATCTTCGAGCTGAGATCATTTATATAGAGGTACGTAGTACATACCAACAGAATCTACGGATACATGGAGGTATGCGTAGTAATAAGTTGGTTTAATTGAACGGGTTACGCATTGCCCCGGGGGTACTAATCAAGTAATTAGTATCAAATCCCCTTAGGATAATAGCGAAATCTAAGCTTATCAGATAATACCATCTTAGCATCGAGTTAACTGACTCAGACTCGAAACTTTGGGATCGGAAAGGTAGTTTATCCTTGTAATCCAGAATGTAAGTCGGTCCTCAAGTTGTTCTCAAGACACCGCCGCGCCACACCGCGCCGAGCCGCGAGCATATCAACGTATAGTGATTTTAGTTCAACTATAATACATACATATAGACGGAACTCAAGGAATCGCTACGGAATTGTATAAATTACCGAAGAAAATCATATTCACAATAGCTGTACGCGGTTACGTATACCTGTATGCAAGAGATTC
Source organism: Phymatocera aterrima (assembly GCA_963170745.1). Classification (NCBI taxonomy): domain Eukaryota; kingdom Metazoa; phylum Arthropoda; class Insecta; order Hymenoptera; family Tenthredinidae; genus Phymatocera; species Phymatocera aterrima. The sequence goes on from OY720663.1 coordinate 9,962,889, forward strand.
GAGGATATTCTAATACTTCGAGCTTCTCTATAAGATTTCTCCAGAATTAGTCTCAAGGAATGAATTTTTGAAAATTCATCATCGCAGAGTGAGACGCTTCAAAATTTATTTTCACAATTCCCATAGCACACCAAGAATCAGTAATGTAAGAATCGCGTGACTTGTTATTACGATGCGGAGCCGGTCGTTGAGGAAATTAATTCAGTATATTTCAAGGCGGTCATATAATGACCGCGACAAATTGAAGGACTGCCGCATGGGACGGGGAAAAGAAACATTTGTTAAAAACAAGCTAAATAATAACAACCGATCGAGACACGCGAGGACCACCACCGAAAACCTTGCAAATTGTTAAAAGAATAAAAATAAGTAAATAAAAACCGATGTATGTGAACTACGAGTATGATGTACACTTCATTTCAAACGGCGAATAGTATAACCTCATCATGTACAGGTACAGTAGCATTCGTTTATAACGAATATCACAAATTTTTCAATAGTTATTCATTACTCGCTAGCCCGTTGGCGACTGACCGCATCCACCCCTGCGCGGTTAATGGAATTTATAAACAACCCTTAACCCCACGAAACGAGACCGTCAGACTAACAGCGGGGATGCACACGTGAACACGGTATAAATATATATAGATGCCTACCTAGTAGTGCCATTGTACGGTGGGGAACATTCCGCGGTAGAAAAAAAACATTCCCGGGGAATTTTTAGTTTCGTGAAAACTGGTCAGCGTTTCTGACCCCCTCAGCGCCCCCCCCTGGTTCTCACCATCTCTGAATCTACTGTTTTGGATAGCCTACGTTTATGATTATGATTGGTACGGCTCCCGAAGGACTCGTTTATGTCCATGCGCATACGTAGAATGCGATATATTTGTTGTATACATACACATATACGGATAAGCGGATGGATACACCATGGACAAACGTGGGAAGGTGAATTCATGTGTTATAGTGTTGGTATACCGAGATATTAATTACAATGGCTCGACTTGGAGCCCAATTTAGAAACAAGGCACTCATTTGCATACAAGTATCGTTACGCAACCGCCGCCCATATCGTACGAGGGTAGCCACTGAAAATTTCAGTTTTTGAATTCAGACTCTTTTAATACATCCGAAATGCCATTTAATGTGAACGCAGAAGTCTGTTCCAAATTCTTGTTCAAACTGTTTTCTTTTCGTTTTTGTTTGTCTGTTAGTCAATTTCCAATGATAATCTCATCATCAGATATGAAACGGAAAATGGATTCAAGAAAAACGTTGGGGGGGGGGGGGGGGGGGGGGGGGCACTAGGGAAATATTATTTTCCCGTATGAGAGTGCACCGCCTCTAATAAATTATTGTTCGGAGTTTCTAGCTGCGTGTGTGTCGAAGACTGCAGCGCGTCTGGAGGTCGTCAATCGTTTGAGTATAATCACTTAAGCTCCCTAAATTTAACGAGGCGTCGTCATCTCTGCGGTAATTTAATCAAGTTTGTAATTAATGAACCCCCTGCACAGTTGGCAGACGCCAGTTTCCGTAACAGCTCAGGTCGTTCTTCAGGAAACAGCTTCTAAGCCCTATAACTGAGCAAGTAAGATCAGGAATACGAAAACTCCTAAAGTCTGGCAACCGCTTCGACACTGAGCAACTCTAGGCTGCCATCTCGCAGGCGATAAAACAGGTTTAAGTGTATAATCCTATTGATATAATGTGTAATTTATCCAGATTCAGACTTCTTTCAAGTTCCATGCTCAACGGACCGCGTGAATTTTGGAGAAATCACGGTTATCTAGATAATTCATAATTGACAAAAATAACAAAAAATTCCAGTTATCCATTCTCTCTGACTTCTCATTATTCTTTATTAACGAAATTTAAAACACTTGACACTTCTTCTTTTTCTCCCTCTCTCTCTCGCTTTCTCCCGCGAATTTCTCAGATCGTGCGAAAACCCCCTGCACTAACCGTGAATACTCACCCCTCGAAGCTTCTCGTGGAGTCTTTAAGTTTACGACGCTTTTTATGCATTCATAACGTTATATAGCTTGGAGCGGGAGGAGGACGCGTACGCGGTTATGCCTACGTATGTACATACCTACGCAGAGAAGACAGCTGCGAGGTGGGATTTAGGAAATCCTTACCTCTCCAAAGGCGAAAATGAGTCGCTATTTTTAGCCATTCATTTTTGTTTTTTCCTTCCATCTTTCTTTCTCTTGGCGTTTATTTCTCATAATCGACGCGGCGATGTACAATGAAATAATGAGAGAGTGAAGTGAATTTAGCTTCCGAAAGAAGGCAAAACAAAAACAAGAACAAATTCGAATGTGCGGCTTCCACAAAATTTCGAATCCATTTGGCTAGCTCGGTATTGGTATATATACAATATCAAAGAAACGAAATAAATGACGCTTTCATCGGCGCAAGAGAGATCGGAGGAATAGATCTGATGCGAATAGCCGGCTATGCTATAGTATACAAAAGGACAAAAACCCTAACAATGGAAATATCATTACTGTCGTCCGATGCTGTCCTTTCGGAACATTACGTTCGGCGAGCTCTCGAGCTTTCATGAAAATATTACAGTTAAGGATGCCTGATCCTTTGTCCGCTGATTGTAAGAACATGTTCCCTCACAGCCTCCCAGATCGCCCTCTCCCCCACGTGAGATATTCGAAACTGTGACAACTCGACCAAGACGTAATAAAAACAGATTCGTTTCAAACCACAGGAATCTTTCATACTCTTTCTCTCTTTCTCACTCTCTCTCTCTCTCTCTCTCTCTCTCTCTCCCCCTCATTTTCTCATTTAGTAACAAATTTTAATTCAAATTCAAACGCATATATACACCTAACCCGTAACAAACTTGTTAATGGACCGTGATGAAACGATGCATAACGAATTCAACTTCGATCCCCCGTTTTTACCTATTTTTTTCTTCGGCTCCTTGAGTAAAAAAACGAAACTAGACAAAGTGTAAAAAAGCGCACGTGCATTCGTCTTCTTTTCTATCTTTAGGTAAAAACAAAAATAAAACAAGAAACCCCCCGCCCAAAACCGTGATTGAACGAGAAACCGAATTTCCTGGGTTTACGTGCGGTGCAGAGGAAACCGTGTGGGGGTTGGAGATTATCGAAGGCGATAGATCTGGTCGGTGGTCAAACGACGAGCCTTATCGCATAACTACGCGATGCGACGCGACGCGACGCCGAGCGTCGCGTCGTTCTCCTGGTTGGACCTCATGCACCAGAGGCAAACGTGGAAATCCGCCATCTCTCCCCTGTCCCTGTTTGCTACCTCATGTTCGCAATATTTTAGTTTAAATTTAACTGGCCGGAGGCTACTGGCTGATTTAGGACCACAAGTTTATACCGCCATCCCGTAGCAGCGGTACCATGGCCGGAGGGGTACGCCAGATACTGACGACGATAAGCTAAATGCCCCAGGTCGTATATAGGTATATTAAACCCCCTAATACCAAACCACCGTCACAAACACCACCATTCTCTTCCTCGGTGAAGGTATAAATACCATATTAGTCTCCTAGTCGCTCAAACTTACGCAAGAGATTTCCTCTATCTAATATCAAACTTTGACGATCAACCAAAAACTTCGCCTCACGCGTCCACCCCATAGCACAGAATATTTTATACCTATAATTATGTGTGCAGTAGATGATGCCCCGCGAACTTACGTATCGCTGTAAATTTTCCAAAAGCGTGAAACGTATATAGGTACAATGGAAGGAAACAGAAAACAAATTATAATAATAAACAAAAAATATTTTCTCTGTGTTAGAAATGTGATCTCTCCTCGGAGCACGTGACATTTTGTGGGCATGGCGCGTTGAAAGAAACAAAAATCGAACCCCCGTTTTGCAGATTTCGTTTTTACTGGGATTTATAATCGATTCGCGAATGAAAATCTATTTCTATTTCTAATATTTTTTTATTTTATTTTTTATTTTTTCTTCTCTTCCTTTTTTTCGGTTGGGTGAGAATTTATGCGTGGAAATCCAGCGGCAGCTATCGCTGCTGCTACTACCCAGCTCAATTTCCTCCGGGTAGCTGCACCCTAAATTTTTCGGCATATAGCTAGTTGATAAGATCGCAACTTGTCCCCCTGTTTCCGTCTATATACCGCGGCAAATGTTGAGAACGTTGTAGGTATGTTCTGTATGTCACTCGCGGGTTACCTTATACTGACGAGTTGCTTCGCACAGTGTATCCATCCGTCTATCCATCCATCTCTTCATTTTCGTCGTGTTATATAAATATATATCTTCGAAGCTGAGAAGAGGAGAGAACCAGAGCGACGAGAAGAGAAGCGAAGCTAGGAGAAGCTAAGAGAAAATAGATAAAGCAAACCCTAGCTATCTACCTTATGCGAAACTTGGCGTAAACTAGATTTTGCATTAGCATAGTACGTACATACATACATAGATACATACATAGATACATACATAGATACCAACGAACTCGCTGCAGCTACACACGTTCATAAGATAGAGAGGAGAGAAACGCCTAAATCCTCAACGAGGCAAAGGATACACAGCATCTGGGTTGTATGGAAGTGAGACGAATTCGACCCCAGGCCCCCAACCTACAATCACCTCTCACCCCTCACGCAACGCTCAACGGTGATGAGTCTCTGTGAATTTTACGATACTCAACAAAGCTCACGAAGCTTCGTGCTTTACTGCCTAAACCAGATTTCATTTTAGTTAAGCGAATAGTTCGTACTATAGGTATACCTACCCAACCAGCCTCCGCTTTCTAAATTACACCAAAATATACCTGCATACGCGAGTATGAAATTATCGCATTATCTTTTTTCTTCCTATTATTGTTATAACTACTCGCGAATTTCGGATCAGGACGATCAAAATATCATCCTATCTTTCAATGTGAATATTTTCCGTGCGGAAAAACTATACCATACACGTAGGTATACAGAAGTTTGATCATTTTTTTCTTTCTTTTCTTTGCTTTTCTTTTCCATCTCATTTCATTCTCCACTTTTGAGTGAAATATTTGCTGCGTAAAGATATGAAAGAAAAAGATGGCAAAAGTATGGTGGATGAGATATTTAGCGATATCACCTACCTGACCCGGTGTACAGGATGTAGGTATGTAAAGATGTTACTATACCCGGGCTGCGGCAGATAAAGGAAGAGAATGGCAGATTTTACGATCGGCCACTAAACATCCCCTAAATTAATTGGCCCCTTTAACCCCCGTCCCTATAGTAAACGAAATTCACCCCCCTCCCCCAAGCCGCCCAAAGGTTTGTCCTTATAGTGTATTGGGAAGACAGACAATGCCTGAGGCGAAGCACACCCAATACCGCTAAAATACGACTCGGAATATTGAGAGAAAGAGATAGAGAGTGAGAGAGGGGGAGAGGGAGGGGTAAGAAAGAACGGAAGAAAAAGGAAAGAGAAAGAGAGCAAGAGAGACAAAGAGAGAGAGAGAAATCAATAAAAAATAAAGAGAGTCAGTCTCTGAAGAAACTTTACGACTGGTTAACGGTCGCTCGCAACCCGCGCGAGTCAATATCGCAGATAGTAACCTGAAATGTGTTGACTATAAATAAATATTTCACTCATACGCGTCTTCTGGTGTCACGAGGGGAAGAAGAAGAGAAAAATAATGAAAAACCAGTTCAGACCGCCCCATTTTTTAATAATAAAGAAAATATGGAAAAACAATTTATATCTAGGTAAGAAGAACGGATCGGATCGATCACCCGAGATATCAGCCGTATATGGGGTGTAAAAATTGGGATGAAGGGATTAATAACGAGAAGGCCCGTGAATGACATGGGCCAATATACCGCAGTTAAGGAAAATGTATTTCATATCAATATTCTCGATTATTACTATAGGGTCTGGTTTAGGTTTCAGGGATGAACTGGAACGAGGGGTGAGTGAACTTTCGGAAAGGTGAGAAGATACGCGCAAGACTACCACATTGGTATTTTACAATGAGCTTTCAGAGAATTTTTGTGTCTTAATTACAGGAGAAGGAGAAAAAGAAGAAGCAGAAGAAGAAGAAGAAGAGGAGGAGGAGAAGGAGGAGGAGGAGGAGAATGCGATTCAATTCACCTAATTTCGTATTCCTTCGTTGCTCGAGGCATCCTATGAATTAATTTCAAAGCTGGGGAAAGCTTATAAACGAGCAATAGGCTCTCCTTTTCGCGTGTTATAATAAAAGCTGCTTGCATATTGAATGTCAGTTCGAGACGAAGAACGAAAAACGAATCCTAAGAATTTTCACTTCATGCCACCTACAGGCTGGTATAATATTTGTATGTATAGAAGATGTAATAGAGTTCGATCGAAAGAGAGAAATCCAGATTTGATGGAATGGAGATTCAACCCTACATGTAGGATATACGATGCCGACGACGGGATGACGCGCGATGCGCTATACTGGAGCAGTCCCCCCGGGAAAAAACCTTACGTCAGCAATATTACATTATTATCGTATGACTTATAGGATCACATATTGAATATGAGGCGTGCAGACCATTGGATAAAAGTAACACCATCGTTCAAATCGGGGGCTGAGAAGATAGATATTCATTCTCTCAATACCTACATAAAATTTTACACCAAAATCCCCCGCTTCTGAAATCTCATATATTTTCGAAAGAGAAAGAAATCAAGACAAAAGTGAAACCAAGAAAGATTTCAAAAAATCATAACTCGCCTAATCATCTTATATTGCATACTTGAGGGACCAAATCTTCGTCTTGGATAGGAACAAAGAACGAGGAATGATTGGTAATTTGATTGAAAAAAAAACCAACCAACAAATAGGTACATTATTCTTTCGAATGAAGATGAAGTAAAGAACGCGTCAACCAAACGTACAGGTACGTACATACATACATAGCTATGCACCGTACCCTGGATATCGTAATCGGAGGAGCGAATCTACTTTGTATTCGTCGTGCAGTGTTAAAGGGGCCGGCCGGCCGGCAGTAGGACCCGGGGGTCGTGATTGAATCTATAGGGTTCTGGCCACGGTCCAGAGAAACACCCTTGGCATTTATATATACGACGAGGTCGAGCGCCGTGGTGCTGGACAGAAATAGTTTTATTATGGCGGCGGGGGCGGGGGAGGAGGGAGGGGGGGTCGTATAACGTCGTGGACTGAGGCACTGAACCCCCACCCCTATCGTTCCGTGGGAAATATCGTTTCTAAGACCTTATAGGCACCGCGTGCTTTTGACGCTGGCGTAAGTTTCAACGTACTATATTTCGGCGAAAAATTTCATTCTTTATACGTTTTTTTTTCATCAAGAAATTTCGATAAAATAATTTCGAGTTATTGATGCGTTGAAACCAAAAAAATGAGAATCAATGAATAATAAGGAGATGACGAATTTCAAAAGTTATTTGAATTGCCCGCATAAACTTGAGTCTCTTATAAATGCATGTCAGATTCTGAATGCCGAATATCTCTCACCAGCCAACCGCTATCATCCATCAATCACCAAATCGTTCGATCGTGGCTCACTGCATGAGTCGTTGATTTATGGGACTATATGTATGTATAGGTAGGCTCGCTGTTCACGTCTTTTTACTAGCTTTCAAACCCAAACCACCATTCTACAATCCTGATAATTTTCTTCATCGAACAATCTTCGATTTCCTATTAATCTTGCGAATTGTAATCTTGAGATTTGAAAAAGAAAAAAAAAGAAAAATGTGTGTTTCGGCACAATCCCCGATCGCATTTTTCATTCGTTTGAACGTATCTTCGGCTCAAAAAGGTCAAGTAACATTTACATTCCATCGAAGAGAATTCCCCAAAATTTTGTGAAGGAGTACACATTGTTTTTCAATATATTTTATGTGCAGAATTGCGGTGAACTTCGATAGATCGTGTTCATGAAAATATGAGCATGGTAGCTAGAATATGATCAAGTAAGCGCGTAAGGAGCGCCTGTCGATAGGCAACCGAAGATACGGAGCAGTGTTAGCGTTGGGTATATTAGCGGGCGTGGGACGAACTGAAATGCTATGACTCGATTGATACCTACCCATTGGATTTCAACGCCTGCTGCACGGGCATTATAAGTTGAATAAAATAACTCAACGATAAAGCCATACGAGAGTTGAAATTCGCCGAGCGGTATAATACTAATTGATAGTTGATCTATATAATTCAAATGCTTTTAGCGCCTCTGCTCTAGCAATTAACGTTATCGGTATATCGTAGTGGTGCGTACATACGTAGTATGTATTACGGATTTTACCCTCTTCGCTTTACGACCAGCTGTGAACATTATTTGCAAACTCCTGTCTAGCAGGATCCGAGTGTTTAATTAACTGCTGCAGCTGGGTGTTTATTCCACACAATTTACATTTAATTTCTTCCCACATGTCGAAGACGTCCCTGAATATCATTTTTATCAGGATCGTTGATGGTTATCGATGTTTCAAGATTTTTCTAATCCACAAACACATCAATCACAAATCAGACGACGCGCACGTCTAATAGAACGGAAATCTCTACCTCATAGCAAGACCGAAGGTGATTCTTGATCCGGGAAGCAGGGCAAAAAAACCGAAACAAAAAAAACGTTTTTGCTAAAAACCCAAGGGACGTTTTTCATCGATCGAGTCCACCACGTGATTTGAGGGCTGTTTGAAAGACACGTAGTCCCATATATTCTCAAGTCAAGGCACGCCGCGCAAGACATCTGTATTGTTAGGGGCTCCCGTAGGATTGGGATATTGTCTATCTCGTTCATTCGAAACGTTTTAGTATTCAGCTCACAGGGTTCCATCAAAACTTGGTCCCCGCAAGGCGAAACTTTGATACGGGATGGTAACCGCCTTATTGGATTCGGAGGATCTGCGCATCCCGGGTATAAAGCTATAGAGGCGTCGATAAGGGATGAGATTTTTGTTGCATTTTGTCTCTTTTTTCTTTCATGTTCGAACGTGGAGATCGTCTCGCGAAGAAAACAAATCACCTGGACAAAACATTTTTCTTAAAAACTTCGGAAAACAATTTCTCCTATTTTTCTTCTTCTTGTGTATTCGTTGGCAAAACTTCCACCCCGATGTTCTGAAGAGAGAAAGAGAGGGGGGGGGGGGGGGAGACAGAGAGAATGAGACAGCGACGAGAAGAGAAATATTTCAGAGGCCAATTTAAAAGCAAAGAAAGCCGGGGCTGGGACATTTTTTATAAAATCCCCTGGTGTAGAGATTATAAGGGCATTCCGTAGGAGTCAAAAAGTCAAATGCGATGCGAGACAACGCCGTAGGTACATACCTAGTATACCTACTACCTATCCTAACCTACGGCCCGGCGAAGAGAGCTGGCTCGTGGACTTTTCCCATATTAAAACTTCTCATGGCTGTACGATATTAAAACATTCTTCGTCAAATATTTTTGCCATTTATGACTCGACCTTTTTTATTCCCATTCTCTCGTTCACCCCCGGCATGTCCCCGTTAAAATTCTATCCCACGATTCACGTGCTCTATCGTTGTGAATATTTTTTCTGTCTTGTTTTTCCATTCTCTCTTGCCGTGAAAAGATGAAATTGCGAGATAATTTTGGTATATCTGAAATCGCGCGGGTTTTTACGTCTCGTCTTTCCTCTTCGTTCGTTTTTGCCCCCCCCCCTGCCCCCCCCCCCCCCCCCCCCCCCCCCCAATCAAAAGGAGAAAAATAGAACCTACTACGCATTTTTCTTTTACTCCCGGAATGACACGGCGTTACACGTAATACGGCTTTACGAATGATAATGTAGAAAGAAAATGCCTGATGAATTTTTTCTCGCGAGGATATTAATGTATAATTTAATAACCAGAAAGGGTGAGGTCAGGTCCTGTCCAAACAAGATAATATTCTGCCGGGTCCGCGGCTTTTATCCCTAAAATACACACATGAAGAATTGAACATTAGATTAGCTGAAGGATTATCCCTCGCAGCTGAGATACCTTTGCATATACTATTATAATAATCCTGCTGCCTTAACAAATTATAAAGATTTTAATACACACAAACTTGCGACGAGCAATTAATCGCTTCGCATTAATTGTCGTAATTTCACTGCCTGTTCATTTTCATCGAGTCTTGCCATCGCCTTGTCATTCTTTCAACGAGTATTTCGAATTCCTCGATGAAAATTTAGGGCCAATGATGATCTGTAGAAACGAAAATATCCAACATCGCCCCACCCATTTCAAATATTTTGTGATGTCGGAATTCTCGATGAGTTTCATAGATCGCTAGGAATAGTATGATATCATGATGATGATGATGACAATACCGATAATTTGCAAATATGAACTATTTACCTGATGGCCGCATATTTGATTTGCGGTTTGTAGACATTCGGCATTTGCCAGCGAACGCTGCCAGAAAAATACTGCGACGGTGACAAACGCATTTTGTCGTTACTCTCCGTTGGCTATTTCGAAATGGGATATATTTTCTCGAATTCCCCCTTCTTTCAAATTTGAAAATTATAATCTTTCATATCGTCCTCAAACTCAATCGAGTCCAATTAAAAATCAAAAATTTACGAATCCAGAGGAATCAAGAATCAAGTTTATCGAACACTTTTTCCTCCGCACCACAGCTACTGCAGTTCTTCGCGTCTTTTATCAACGTCACTCATTCCTTTCTTCCGTGAACTTCATGAGATCGATCGAACACAATAAGTTTCTCAACATATTTTACGCTCACAATTCTCGTTGGAATATTTTTCGAAAACAAAAAATAACTATAATCCGATCCGATTTTCTATCGTTTCTCCCTTCTGCTCGTTCTCTCCAGTCAACAGCCGCCTCTTTGTTTCACTCGGCAAGCAATAATTTCAAATTCGCGTTAACATGGTGTAAGACGTCGACATCACACCCCATGATAATGCGAAAAAAACCAGCCCGAGTCACTTGGTGTTATGTCAAAAAATTATGTACCCACTTTCAAGCATCAGCATCCCAGACCGACACTTTTGACAATTATTATTCTTTTTTTTAAATTTTTTTCTCCTCGATGTCTCACACGTATACATACGTTTTGGCAGATCAATTTTTCGTTCCAGTTTCTATGCAATAGATATATACGAAAAAAGAAGATAACAAAAAAAAAAAACCAATCAATGATCAATTCCACTATCCACAAAACGATCAAATTTCCTGACCACGTACATATTGTTATCTTCACCCAATTAGGAGATACGTAATATCTACAAACCATGCTGCAGATTCAGGTTTTTCGAAGCGAGAAGCAAAAAATGAAAAGAATAAAAATCCCGCACATTTTCACTCGCAAAATTACCATTCCCAATCATTTTTCACCGCGGCAGATCTCTACGTCACATAATAAAACAACGCACGTGATGTAAACGGTAAAGTTAGAAGCACGACTGGACTAGCTGAGCTAAAGCCACGTACGAACCCCTTAAAACCGTGAAGCCCCCCTTCAGAATATTCGATACTACACGGGGGCTGGTTGGGGGTCGTTCCGCGGGGTCTACAAGGCTGAACACCGGTGATAGGGGGTTGCCCAACTATGACTAAGAAGTAATCCATGTTAGACGAGGACGTTCCTCTATTCGGAGTACAGTAAAAACGTTGCGAAGTGAAGCAGAGGGGTCTCGTTAGTCACCGTATTCAATAAACTAAAACACACACACACCTTTCGCTTCGTTATTCCACGTGACATTTTTAAGGCTGCACTGCAGCAGTAGGACAAGTATATGCTTTTCATTCTTTATTTTTTCCCCTGTCGTTTTTTTACGTAGATGCACGTCAAAAACGAGGGCGTTTGAAAGGAAATTAGGAAATTTCAGTAACAACTCTGTAACGTGGATATATCTACACGTACCTATTACGTCGAAGAAAGAACCCGTATATAGTATATACTTTGGTGAAATTATTCGTTGGGGAGACCATATGCTCATTGCTTGTGCGGGGCTTTAAAAAATCTAGACTTAGTATGGCACATGTGTGCTCCAAAGGGGTGGAGGAACCGAAAGAAGGGCAGGGGGGAGAAAATCTACCGCGAACATAAAATTCGGAGCGTTTTAAAAATACAATAATATCACCGAGTGGGGGGGGGGGGGGGGGGGGGGGTGGATGGGTGTCAGACACGTCGCACGTTTTACGATTTTCCTCCTCCTCCTTCTCTTTTATTTATTTGTCCATTCCATCTCCTATCGTTTATTATTACTATTATCGTTATTATTATTCGAATTTTTACAACCCCTGACGAACCAGGGTACGTATTATTTTATTAGCCACATTAAATCCAGGCCGCGCCCTTACCTCACTCGAATCGAAGACATTAAAACGTAATTGGGCTGCCTAAATTGAATCGACAAAAAATTATATATTACGGGGTGTTGCGTTCCACCTGAAGAATGTCCAATATAAAGACTCCGGTCTTACTTCTCTTGTATATCGTATTTTTATGCGGATATTTACTAAATGTATATTCCCATTTTCATTTTCTTCTACCAGTCACCGTACTCGATTTACACCCTATGCTCATTAATTTTGTCATTCAATTCATTCACAGAAGTTATCCTAACCCCCAATTTTCTATTTCCTTCACGAACCTGTATTCCCCGCCCTCGTCTAGAAATTGTGCTCCTTTATAGATTAATCTAAAAAAAATGCAATAAAATTATATTCAATTATCTCATTTGATCTGAGCACCCCTGAGTGCCACGTGCGCGGGGGTAGGCGTGACTCAAGCTCTAATCAGTAGAACCCCACACTAATTGCAGTGATTCTCAATCGGTATTTTCTACCATAATGACGAAATCTCTCGAGTATAAATGACTGTAATTCGTCGTGTAATTTAATTCGTTTTCAATGCTTTTTGAATAAAATTTCAGAGTTAATTACCATCCGTATAAACGATTCTGGTCGTAGGCTGCAGATAAGTTGAAAAAGTCAAGTGCTGGACTCACCTGTAACAAAGAGAAACAAGAAATGAAATAGATAATTGAATAAATGAATGAATAACAATTGAAGATTCATCTCTCATGATTAGGCGATCTCTCTAGGTCTGTCTGACGCAAGTGCGTATCGTGACTCGTCGCATTTTAACTCGAATCAATTCTATACCAATATCATATTAGATATATACGTAGCTGTATGTATACCTGTATACATATACAAACACCTATACGCGCTAAGTCCAAACGCTGATGGGGCACTCTATTCATCCCACGCTATAATTGGCTGGTCTAAAACTTTCGTTGAAACTTTCTTTCAAAGAGAGTTACATTTCATGACTCGTGACTCGTGACTCCTCCCCGGTCGAAAATTCTCCTCCTAGACTTGAACCTAAGCCTAAACCTAAACCAATATAACTCGCCTAACTCACTACTGTATGCGCAGATAGGTGCTTGATGCGATACCAGTGCCTATGAATTCAATCGCAATTGCAAAAGATCGATTAAGGAGAAGAATTCATTGGTCTTCTTATTCAATTATCGCGGCTTGAGAATAATATGCGAGTTAGGCTTCAGGAGATGAATCTTCCTTCGACTATGCCCAATTCTCTTTTTTCAACCTAAACATATTACAGGACATATTCTCCCCTTTCTTTTAATCTTTCTGTGAGTTAGATGGCTGCGAAATTTGTTTCAACTGCAATTTTCATTTTCTACCCTCGTTGGAAGAAGAAGAGGCCGAAAAGCGGGGAAACACTTCTGGGTAAATATTTGATGCAATTTTTTTAAGGGTGTGAAAAGAGAGATGAAACAAAAAAAGAAAGAAGAAGAAAGTGTAAAAAAATCAAATAACTTTTCTCGCATGAGACGCGTCTACGCGAAACGACGTGGAGGCTGGCTAGAGAAGTCTCTCTCTTTCTCTCTCTCTCTCTTACTATTTCCGCGTGTGCTGACAGTCTAAGTGATTGAAGATTAGACAAGACACCTGCTCGCTGCACATGTTCTTTGATATATCATCTTATATGGTTCAGGATATTACACGAACACGTAGCACCTTATCCCACTTTTGCTACTAGGAGTGTATGCGCTCTGTGTGTGTGTCTGTCTGTCTCTATAACAATACATTATATCCCATATTTCACCCGACTTACTTTATAACGTATATAGGTATAGAATATTATTCTGATAGACGTGCGAACACAGATATGTATATCTAGGAGTAGGTAGCCATGCTGTGTGCACGTTTAATTTTATCTGGCCGTGTCAGCTATAGCTATTCTCTTCTGCTTCTAGCTGCCGTGCCACGTCTCGTAAATTCTTGATAAGTATCCCAGTTTACTAATTTCGTTTCAAAAACCTTTGTCTATCCATCAACGCTTGTCTGTAACACCTAACCAGCTCTGACGATGAGTCGACGTGGATGGATATTCACGAAGGAAAAGGAAGGGAAAGGAAGCTGACAGAACGGAAGGGTTGCGTTGAAACAATTACTCTGAAAATTCGCGCCCCGTATTGATCTTGCTTCCGTAATTTCTTAGGTGAGATCACTGTAAAAATGAGTTTTCGGAAAGAGAGTAAAAGAAGAAGGAAGAAATTTTACTATAACGTGTACTCAGAAATCTTGCGAAAGTCAGAAATTTCGATGTGTTAGGATAGACGAAAAAGGAGAAACAATAAAACAGTGTCGAAGAGTTACCGTTACCAAACATATACGAGACAAACAGTGAATAATATTTATTCTCATGGGCTCGAGGGATTTAAAAATACTCTGCAATGGCTAGGGCGGTGGGCCATGTGCTCCGCCAAAAGAACGGAAATAGACATAGAAACGCAGACTTCCAAGAGACGCGCCGCGAACCAGCGCGAGCGGGGGCGTCAATTATTCTTAAACACCGTTTAAACTCAATCCGAGAATCGTATTAATAGGAACACCGAGAATTACACTACACCCCCGCGCGAATGGAAGGTCACGTGCGAGTTATTGTTACAATAATATCCCTTCTACACTTCCTTTGCGACGAAACGTCGACGGGCGAACAAAAATTGGTCAGCGTACGAAACGACGATGAACCATGAATTACGCACGGTATAACGGATCCGGAAAATGAAGTGGTAAGAAAAAATAACGAGCCTCGAAATTAAGACTTCCGTCAAAAAATCTGTCGCTGCTAAATGTGACCCGAAATTAAATGGATAGGGCGCGATGAAGACGGCTCTACCGAGCACCGGGCTCCAGGCTCCAGGCTCCAGACTGCAAAGTATCCCGGGGATGAGCCTGTTCCACGACGGAGCAACGGGGTCCAGGTCGTTCGCAGGGGAGGCTTAGGTGAGCGATGTCGCGACCCACAGATCCGTCAACGTCAAACCCCATTAGCAGTAGTAGGGACCGGTGCAGACCCGTCAACCCGTCGTAATTCCAATAAATATAAGTCTTTTTTCACTCTCCCTGCTAGGAGTGGTGGCGGTAGGTAAAAAAGGGGTTAGCAGGGTCTCAGTTTCATGTTCGAGTTTGAAATTAGTTGTTAAAACTGATGAAATGAAAGACGAAGATAGAAGTGGAACGAAATGAGCGGAACACACAATTTTTAAGGATGCGGAGAATCGAGCGGGCTCCGGGGAGTCGAATCGATGTGAAAAGTTGATTAAAAAAAACCTTCGGATCGGAGATGTTCCACAGATAATCCGCAATCTGTAGAAAATGGATTCGCACAAGCTCGAGCGGGAGTTGCGGATGGGATGTGACACCTCCGCCGGTTGGAATTGCTATGCGTTGCACATATAACTTATGAATATTAAATATCTCTGAGAGTAGTACATCCGCGCACGGGTGCTTTATTCTCATGATCTCTCAACGTCGTTCGCGTTGTTCGTATACGTAGGTACGTACGTATAAATAATACCTTCAGCTATGCGTTAGGGGTTGACAAAACCCTCGGCAAACTTCAGCCTGCAGTGTTAATATCCATGAATTTATAATCCTGTGAATATCATATATGCGTATGTATACCTTATACAGCATGAATGCGTTTCCACCGTCTCCGTTGCGACTGCAGATACTGACGCTGCGGTCATTAATACTGAACATTATTACGTGGCGTAATAGGCGGAGGAGGACGATAAGTTTTTGTAAATTTGGAAGAAAAAAACCTGGACAGAAATGAAAATGAAGAAGTAGAGACTTGGGCGAGGACATTGAATTTCATTCGCCCGATGTTCCCGAGGCTCGAGACCTTCCTCGTTCGTTGCGAACAATTAATTCAGCAAATATTAGCTTAGGTCCAATTTCGGAGTTAGGATATGCCGACGGTCAAAGGAAAACCGCGTCAACTCAAACAGAGATTCGTGACCGAACAAAATCTCCCCAATGGTGGATTTTAGGATCGATCACGAGGGATTTTTAACCAACTTCCCTTATCCTGTGAAGAAAAAGAAAATAGGAAAAAAGAAAAGAAGAGGAAGAGGATCTACGGGACCACCGCTAGTAGCCCGCTTATCTTTAAGGCGATCCTGTCGCACGCTATCTGTGGAATCCTCTCTTACATTCTAGGGATGCCGAGATGTCGGGATACACGGTTTCTCCTTGCTTTTCTCCTTCTTCTTCTTCGTCTTTTGCTCCATTTTCTTGGCCCTCTCTTCCTTTTTCAGTAGGAGAAACCTTCGTGTAGGGGATTATTTTCCCATTAGGATCTTGTCTTCTGTGGACAAATTGACCGGACGTTGCGACGTTCTGTCGCACGGAAGTTCGCTGCTGACGGAAAAGAGAATTTCCCAGATTTCAACAGTGGAGGGGACCAAGAAGAGAGAAATAAAAAAGAGAGAAAGTGGCAAAATCATCGTTTCGAATTGCGGATTCGAATTCAGAATGTAATCTTCTTCCTCCAGTTGTCGGCGGAATTTCATCCAACAATAACAACAACGAAATACAGAAAGACAGAGAGAGCGAGGGAGAAGGATATGAATGATAAAAACCTATGTAATTACTAGCAGAGCCTATCAAGTTTTAGTTTTACGGTAATGGCATGGTCGAGTGACACAAAAGTCGAGTTAAAAATATATTGTGCATACATATATCTGTAGTATATGAATGTGAGATAGACGGCTGAAGATCTACGAACACCATCTAAATTCCAAAGTATTTCAAATGACGCTTATAAATACCCTTCAGGGCACAATAAAAATTCCTAGCGGCCATTTTCCTGCCTATATAATACCTAGATTTAATAGATATACGCTAGCAGCCCGGATGGAACACGCATATTTTAATTAGATTAACCTTCGGAATCAGGCCAAAGTTAAATTTATTATTTCCTTTTTCTTCTCTTCGTTTTTCGTTCTTATCTTCGCGGATTCGGTATTGAGGATTTAGGATCATCTATACGAAAAGCTGATAAAACCTCTGCAGACGATTTCGGAATGCTTTCGACTCTTTTTTTTTTCAGAATGTTTGTAAGATTTCGTTCATGGACAAACGTGCATCGTTTTAACAGTCGGAAAAATTCGAAACACGAATCCCTTTTCTTAGGCTCCATAGTAGGCTCGGTATTTCCTGTTCCTTGACTCTCTCGCAAGGACGGACGAGACGAGTACTTGTACAGCGTGGGATGGATTGAGTTAATTAAAACTGTAACCACCTTTGATCGTGTGGTTCTCGGTTGACAGCGAATACACGCTCTCTTGAACCTTTTCAAAGATTCTTGCTAATTAGTATTTAAATTTATATGCATACATACATACTGTATAATATTCGCGTTGAAAATGGAAGAGATCCTGGACACTCCCTCTCTCTCTCTCTCTCTGAAAGTTTGGAATATTCCCAAACCGGAAGTATGTACATTGTATAAAAACTGAATCTTCAAAATTGTAATATTTTTCCATGCACGGTATACCTGCTATTTCAATTTTTCCACGTTTTTCCAACAGAATTAATTAACTTTTACACGATGAAAACGAGAGAATAAAATTCAATGCGTGATGCTTTGGTAATTCGCGAGCTTCGCGAATTGGCGAATGAAATAATCGATGGCAAAAAGTATAGAAAAAAAGGAGGGAAGCTTGTTCTGCCTTTTGCATATCTCAATGAGAAAGATCGGGGGTTGAGGTTCGATAGCGGTTAAACTTATCGTCTGTAATAGTATATATAGGTATACATACACCTACTGTACATAATTCAAGAAATCTGTTTTATATCTTCTCCGGGGTTAACGCGATATACTCGAAGAGAAAAACCACGGAGCGAACTTAAATCCATTCCAAAGAACGGTATCAACCTCAAAACTTCAGTTCCTTCGAACACAAAGAACGACGCATTTCAGCCATAGCCTATAGCTCAAACTTTTCAGAGCTTTTAGAGCAACTCTCTCTCTCTCTCTCTTTCTCTTCTCTGCCATTTCTTTCTCTCATTCTCGGTTTCCCCACTTTTCGTTAGAGTGACACTTTGTAAGATCTGCTACAGGGACTTGAATAGCATATTTTATCGACGTCAAAGAACGGCGTGTAAGAATACAACGAAAAATGAAAAAGGAGAACGGTAGGAACAAAAAACAATTGGGAAAACGAGTTCCTCCTCAGACGTATTACGCAAATAACAAGAATAAATAGAATAAAAATTGGTTTCTCCGTATCGTGAGACGAAGACGTTAAGAGAAAATAATCTATGAAGTAACAGGCACGTGAAAACAAGCCATCAACAATTCCGGTTGTACAGAAATACCCATATCAAAGTTTATACCAATAATATGTACAGGTCTGTATATACATACATACTATCGAGAAACAAAATAACGAAGACAAAAATTTGGCAAAATATTTTTCACGGAAATTTGATCGCTGCATCAATGGAAAATATCCCGATTTTTGGAATAGATGACGTTAAATGGGGGCAGAATCGCTCATGTACTCGAACTTGCATTGCATTCGCGCGCTTATCTCTTATATACATACATATCTCCATGTACATATATATATATATATACGGGGCGATTTCACACAATAGAAATTTTGAAGAAGAAGAGAAACGCGAGGGTTGAACACAGAGTAATGTTGGTATAGGTATAGAGGTAGGTTACCGGTGAGACACGATCCTCATCAGTGCAGCATTGAACATTCAAAGCAGAACGAGATATACCTATATACTAAACATTCTTCTATCTATGGTGCTTTGGTTTGTGGCAAACAGTGTCTAGTGAAGGAGAAGTAACCCTGGAAAGGCAGATTCGTGGTTTATGGGAGCCAAGCACGAAACCCCTACAAACTATATCCTATCTTTATATCAACCTGGCACGTAACCTAACCCATTGTTTTAGAAAATGAGAACGCTGAACGAATTCCCATAGAAGAATAACGGAAGACGTAGAAGAAGAGAAAGCGGAAGAAGAAGAAGAAGCGTAAAGGAGTTATCATACGGGGTAGAAAAGAACAAGTAAGGTAGTTTATAAAACTCCCATCAATTTCCAACAAGTTGATAATTGTCTAAAATTGAGAAAACAATAAATGGCACGAGAAAACGACGCGAAATTCAATGATGTTGTTAACGAATTGTTCTGCAAAAAATTACGTCAATCAAATCATGTATGCGTAACGATAAATCTAATAGATCCATCGACAAAGTACGAAGTTTGCCGAAGATGAAAGAGATTTTCTACACAAATTTAATGCGGTTCTTATACCAGTCTACGGGCTAGCTATCAAATAATTTGGGTCATTTTTAACAGGATGTAGCAATCTTTTGTTAGAAACTTCGATACGTGTACATATAATCTTCTACTCGGAGTGTTAATACCCGAGAGCCCTAATATCTTCACACTTTAAGTTGAAAAATCGTTTCGTCTGTCTCATCGCTCGGCGTTATTCCATGTTCCTCTGCCGGGTCTCTTCTCGTCGCACCTGGACCCGCGCGGAGATCGTTTCGCGGTACGGTTAACACCGGTCTGTTTTTTCCCCAATTCCGTTTTCTTTTATTTTCATCTTAACCTTTCTTTGTCTGTTGCGTTTTTTTTTTTTTTTTTTTTTGTTTTTTTTGTCTGTTCTCTTTCCATGATTCGATCGTGACTCTTCACTTCGAGGTGTACCAGTATAAACCGAATTCTGAATTCTCTATACAAATTTACCTATAGCTGTAACCGCGCAGCGTATTATATGTATGGTACAGTATTACATCGAGCCGCGTTTCAATAATTCTTTATCGCGCGGTGCAGGATCGCCGCTGTTGCAATACATAAGAAATATATCGTAGCGCGAGATTTTGGCGAAAGTTAGCAGAATAGATTCCAGTGATGAACTGACTGCAGGCTGCGAACGATCTCGTGTTTCACACGACGCTATTCGCGCGGTGGACAAACGATAGTTGGCCCCACCAATCATCGTTTCTCATATGGATTCTCATATTCAGGCAACTTTAACCGAAATCTCGGCGCATAAATCATTCGTTATAAATTCCTACAATTTTGGAATCCGGAAGACAGAGAGAGAGAGAGAGAGAGAGAAAAGGAGAAAGCGCCCGGGCCCCCGCCTCGTTATAATTCACACACGTGTTTGTATTAAAATTCCAATTTCACGAGTGCGGGGGCTGACAGATCGAGTCGCACCGCCGCCGCGCCACCGGGTGGTTATAGTGACTCCATAAAACATTTGAAAATATCATCCGCTACGAGGAGAAAAGTATTTCAGATTTTGTTAACTGGATTTTGTCACGCTAGACCCCGCGTGCTACGTCTCCCAGTACTAATATGCCATAGATTTTTAGCGTATCGGTGTAGGTACGTAACACACAGCCGCTCGGAAGTATACGAGCTTGCGCTTGCCACCCGTGGTAAACCTTTATTGAGATTGCTTTATTCTATATCTTATACATGAGATTAGTCGTTTATATACGTCCACTCCGAGCCCCGATCTCTCGATCATTACAATTATTATACCTGTACGTGTGATAAAAATCAATAGATAATATCCAGCCCGACGATAAACTCGCTTAATGTATATAATTGAATAATCGAATAATTGATGATTATCGTTGGTCGAAGGGAATCGGCCTCCTACTTTTACCTCTGAGCTCGCGGTGATCAGATGATCGGATACAGGAGAGAGAATCTGTAGGGTACGTATATCTGCCTGCATGCATGTATGTATATATACATACAAATGGATAGACACTCGTCGAATATTCTTCTCGAAATATTAGAATTAGCCGTACGTTCTAATACTGTCGGGAGCCACGTAATCCGCTTGTAATAATATCCCGAAGTATAACTTGACATTTCGGAGCGCTATGACCTTAGGCTATACCTTCGTAGTTATACCAATAAGACAGAGAAGCTAATCCGACAGAGAACCGATTTCCCAACGATCGGCGAGTAAACATCCAGTGGATTAGATGTATGAGTGAGTGTACATGTTATATTCGATAATTTTCTTTACCTTGGCCGGAAATAATTCCCAATATTTTCATTCGCTCATTACAAGATGACAGTGATTGATTTCAACTGCACACAAACTTTCGCATTTAAAGAAGAGGCTCATGGTATCAATTTATGGGAGAAACAAAGTTGCGATGCATGTAGAATATGTATATATTTTTTTCCTATGCTTTTTCGTTAATCTGTCTCTCGGTCACTTATACCAAACAGAAATTCCAACCACACGAACCGGCATATCCGTCAGTCTGATAAGGCGAGCCGTTATGGGGTAGCGCGCGGATAGAACTGAATGCATTCCGTCACACGGTACTTGAAATCTTGACTTCGTAGAAGTTCGGGTAATTCCGTATGGCATCGGGCGCAAGCACGTGGCTCGAGAAACACCCCCGAGTGTCAAATTGTCTTGCACCCACCCCAACGCAGCGCAACGCAAACACGCTTTTCTAATGCCTAATGCACTCGGCAAACAAGTTGAATTAAAAAAACACCAAAGGAGTTCGGGAGGGGGAGGAGTTGGGGCGAGGGGTTGGTATTTGTTTTTTCTTGGTTTTTCCTTTCGGGGGAAAATTATGAGCAGCGCAATTCTCAATATTTTCTTTTTGTTTTCATCTCGTTCTGTTATGGTTTCCTCTCGCGGGCCAACGCGGTAAACGTATGTCCATTGCGTACGGATTATACCCGATTCGGAGCTCAAGCTGAAACAAGCAACCCCCAAAATCGTGTCTGTAGATATATTGTAGCACGTGACTTTGCAATGATTAATTCTTCCCCTGTCCCATGACTAGCTCAGCGCATGAACGTCAATGCTACACGATACACGACCTAAATTAAACCCTGGGATGTAAGCCTCTCGAGGCGATCAGTGCAGTACCTCGATGAACGGGGGTTGACAGGCCTCTCAATCGATGCCAAATGAATAGTAAATACAACTGACATATAGGCGATGAAAACTTCGTCCATTACATCAGCAGCAGCAGCAGCAGCAGCAGCCAGCAGTCAGCCACATAACCCCTTTCCCCTCTCCTTCTCTTCTCTTCTCTTCTCTTCTCTTCTCTTCTCTTCTCTTCTCTTCTCTCCTCTCCTCTACTCTCCTCTACTCTCCACCCTGTTTCCCGTTTGTTTGCATGGAGTTCAATGCTCGAACTCATCACTCACCCAGATGTCACGACGCAGAGTTCTCGAACCGGTTTCTACGTGTATAATACGTCTATACACACGTATGTACGCGAACGGGCTAACATGGCTTTCGTGAAAATCTAAAAACTGTTCTAGGATCATTAGGTACAATAAAATTTTCGTCGGAGCTTTCTGAACTGGCAAACAGGAATCGTGTCTGGCGCCCAACCTGGGGCAACTATCTCTCTATTCCTATACAGAAACGAATCGTTCGTCCCACGTATAAAATCATCATTTGTGGAAAGTATCTAGTTGCTGAATAATGGTTTCATGTGCGAATGTCGTATAGTATGTACAACTTCACAGGGACATCGAGTTGACCCTGGGAAGAATATCTGCCAGTCGAACGAGCGGAGAAGATTAATTGGCAACGCTTGCAGCGTCAATAACTGAATTAGCAAAGAGTTTGGAAGCGTTAGAGTATATTCGTGCAAATGATTGACAAGTTGAAGAGACACTGAACCTGCCCTGGTGGCGATTATTCAACTTGTGCTACTTGTGAATGTGAAGAATTCAAATCTCGCGAAGAGCCTCGATTCCTCTGCACGAAACAATTGGATTAATATGCGAATGGGAAACTTTTTGATTAGGGATTAAATTAACTCCGCAATTCCGGATTTGGAATTACCTGACCGCGACGCAACGCGACGTATAACGCAACGCTTCGCTACATCGCATTTATATTCACAAAGCTTCGCTCTGCCCACTGATGAACCGTGCGGGAGGACGAATTGCCTCACCTAGCAACGCGTACGTGAGGCCAATATCCGCGAGGCTGAAATTTCGTGAAGGGAAGTAAAAGAGGAAAAATAACAGTAAAAACCGGTACCCGAAATTGAATACCCAAGACAGAAGAATCCTTCCAAAGACGAAAGTGAACATGATTTTCATATTCTCATAAACATGTACCTAATTTCAGGAAGCTTATAGAGAAGCGAAAGGGGAAGCTGCGGTTGACCTGAATTCGAACGCTATAAGCTCCGCTGTAAAGTGAAGATCTTTATTTGTGGATTAAGAAATTCAGCGGACGTCGACCATCGGACTGGTTTGCCTTGGATTAAAGTCAGACTAATTAAATTCAACTGACGTGTGGAACGGACGGACTAGCAGATCAAATAGTTACTTCGCTGTTACGTCCTATGAGATTCTCGACCACATTCATCGGTTAGACATGGAGCCAGAAATCATCGCACAACTTTTGTCTTTCGTCGTGTAATACTTTTGGGGTAATTCAGACAATTTTTTAACATTCCGCGACGCGGTACGTTTGGCGAAACCCTTCTATAGGTATAGGTATAGTATATACGTATAAATCCGACTACCGAATGTGTCTTTAATTCCGTATCCCCGCGCTTAAGGACGACATCTGGGCACTTGAAGGCGGCCGGCCCTTGATTTGTGCGCCTTGTTCTGGTCCTCAAAAGATCTATGGTCTTTCCACCCCAGAGCTTGCTGTCCCTTCACTCAGTCATTGATGTATCGTTTCAATTGTCTCAGGACCGCGCCTATATACACCGTGATCTCTGCACAAAAGGGCGAATAAAAACTATATACCGCGATTCCTTTCTTTTTGGGCAAAAATAACACGAAATAAATAGTCCGAGGCTCCGAAGTACGGTTTTCTTTTCATTTGGTTGAGAAACGAGGATCGCGTAATCATATAATATTCCGACAATTTCAGCTCCTAATTTTCGAACTGATTTTCACATTTTCATTAACTTTTACCGTTCAATTTTGCCAGATCTTGTACACGGCGCTACAGATGTAACAAAAGACGCGACGGATTATATCGTAACGCGTGACAGCGCGAAGGTATACCTATAGGAGAACAAGAAGTTCCTCAGTTCCAAAATGGAGAAAGTTTCCTTATTTCCGGACATTCGGATCTCACATCTGCGGGACCGCGATCGGAAAACATCAATCTATTGTATCAGCAGGACAACAAGAAGAAGAAACTGAGAGATCGTATATCAAACGAAAACTCGGGAATGAGCGGAGCGGAATTATTTTGGAATCGATAGAATCAACTCTTACAAACCAAATCACCTTTTTATGAATCGTTTCATTTATTTATTTTTCCCCTCTTTCACTGCCGGCTGTCGTTGTGTTTTTTGGTCTGCTTACGATCCCTTCGGGACAAAAACAAAGCCGAGCCTAAACGCAGGCTATACCTATAGCACAGTGGATAGATATACGACGAAAAACAGGGAAACGGAATTCACCGAACAACCGTAGAAATTCGATCAAAATTGTTTGAATTCTTGTCCAGAGAGACGGATAGCCGACACGATTGTGGAATACTAATGCTTAGCGATGTTGGTAGCCTTGGGGGGTGGTAAAAAGTACGGGGCGGGAGGGAGGGATGATGGGAGGAGGAAACCGAACCTTTTCTTCCATTCCGGATCTTTTACCTTCGTTTTTTTTTCCCTCCCAAACTTTTCAAGGGGTCTCCTCTCCTCGTCCCCGCGATATACCATTCCTCGTAGTAGTGTGCCCCCGAAGTCCTGGTGGAGGCATTTTAAAGTGTCCCGCAAAATTTATGACCCAACACTCCAGGTTCTAGTCGTCGGAAAATACCCGAGGGAATTGAGAGATTTTTGTCGTTTTGCGTTCTATGCAGGCGCGACAGGACGAGCCGAGACAGGACAAGAGAGAACATCTGAAGAAGCATTGATTACTCGTTGATTCCCTCACCTCAGTAGCAAAGGTTTGGTAAAGGAGGAATGTGACACAACATTATCCACTTCTCTCCTTTCGAGTGTTGATGGATCGAGGGATGAACCGCGGGAAGGTGTCCCTGCAGCCTACAAGTGAAACCTCGAACCGGAGTGAATGATTGGATAATTCGATGGAATTCGTACATAAGCCTTGAAAGCCCGAGGGCAGCCAATTTGAAGGAAACGTTTGAACGGAGCAATATATTCAAACGGTTGGAAGCCGCACGACAACCACAATTCTATTTGGTCGCATGGAAAATGTAGACCGTATGCCGTATAAGGGAGGGTCCTGACCCTCCTGCGGCAATGCATACTACCATACAACCGTAGCACCAACCCTCCTCTTTACTTGGGTAACGCAGAGCCCGTCATCGTCGTCGTTGTCGTTGTCGTTGTCGTTGTCGTCTTCTCTGCTAGTCTAATGGAAACTGGCGTAGGGATCCTCGTACTGAATTTTGAGTGAACAATGTAATGTACAATAGAAATCTTCAAGTGGATGTGGAGGTGGCCGCGCAGGAAACATCTTCCAAGAGAAGTGTCACCACACCCCGTGAGATACGAAGGTGAAAGAAAAATGTAGAAATGGAGAACAAGAAAGAAAGAGAACCTTGAGAATATGGCGATAAGAAATTTCGAACTACGATGTAAGGTTTCTTCAGTCAAACAGTGGTAAAAAATAATGCGGACAAGGAGGAGGAACGTTAGAAGAAGATGGAGTATCGTTATGTTTAACTTTTTTCATTATTTTCAAAAGTTTGTACAATTTTTGAGACGCTTCAATCGAACCTGAAGAGTATCTTTCATGTCTGAAATGTAACCGCAAAACGAATCAAAGTTTCCCTAGGTTTTCATTCACTATAGAAACGTAGAATTCAGAGCGAAGGAAAAAAGGGAAAATATAATCGTCTTTGAGGAAATTTTTCTACACTCCGCTCGTTATGCATGAACGGGAAGAAGACGCATAGAACAATTGCACGTTTCGTTCCAAGAGTCATGATATACGATACACCGAAAACTGATCCATTGCTACGTGATTAAACATACGCTGTATAATATTTCGCTTGTGCCATTGGTCAGCGATCTCATCTGAATATCCCTGAGAACATCTGATCAACTGCAAAGTCGACACTATGCATACAGGTATGTATGTATACGTATGTACGTGAGAAGTATGAGGAGGTAGTCATGCGCTGCACTCTCAACTTTCACAATCTATGCGATTCTTCGGTACTTCTCAACAATTTTTTCAACGACGAGATAGTCTTCCTGCACCTTGGAAAGTCGAATCGCACAATACGGTGTAAATTATGACGATATCGTCCACGGGTAACACGTTACAGGGACCGCTGCCTGTTCAAACGATTCAAGAGAAATACTCTTATTCCACGTATAGAGATGAAATCTGAAGTTGAATCGGAGAAAAACGAAATAAGGATCTGATTGTGAGACGGGAATTTTAACTTTACAGGAACATTTCCGTCGGTGGCATTCAAAGAAAAACGTTTCATTTCCCGCGTTTATCGGTCTGGGGTGAAGAGGAGAAGGAGAAACTGAACGGGAGCGGGAGCGGGAGCGGGGGCCGGGGGCGGGGGGCGAGTCGCATCGTTACTTTTTATCCCTCGAGTTTTATTTTTCCCGATTGCAGATGAGATGAACTCAACCGAAGCCCGAAGCCTGAACATTGAGGCCCGAATACCTAAAGAGAATGAGAAATCTCCGGTCTAATAATCATCGTTACCTACGTTATAAACTCTAAACAAGCGGAAATAATGTGCAGCATGGCATGAACAGGTATATAACATTCTGCACGAAGGTATGCATATTCGCAGTTATCATAGATAAAGAAAAAACTTCGAGAAAGAGAAGGTAATTCGTATTCCAAGAGAGTATGAGTAGTAGTTGACTCCAATATTCTGGAAAATCGAATGTCAGACGAATTTAAATAAATGTCCCACCGTAGCGTCCCCTGCCTACCACTGAACCTTCTGAACCTCAATATTTTCATATATAATACCAACATGCGCATGGCTTCTGCCCTGGCTATTGTTATATCCATTGTATATTTTCATTTCTTGCCATTCCTTTCCGAAACGTTTCACTCCCACCACTGAATAGGGTGATGCAAAATACAAAGAGAGAAACAAAAATAGGAACTAGTGGACACACGATCCCTGCCACAGGCCGTAGGCGAACGCTAAGCCTCCGTTCACCCGCTCGGCATCGCTATCGAAAACCTCCAAGTTTTAAGTAGAGAAACCTCCCGACGACTTCGAGCTTATAAAATTAAATGTTGGAATACGGTATGGATACGTAGAGAGGCATACAACGATATTTCACGAAATACTCGTACGAAATTCCTCCTCCATGCACTACGCCACGAGACTGAAAACGGCGTCACTGTCCATCACCGTCCGAACGACTCGTCGGTTCTCTTAAGATCTGCAGTTAAATTTCTCCCATTCTTTCATCGTTGCCATTTTCAATCTCATTCCATTTCCTCTCTCGCCTCCGTCTTATTTTCCCTCTATGTTTTCCACACCGGCGTAACTCCAGAGTACAGAGGAAAACTGATATCTTGTACGTCACTCGGGTCATATACAGCTGCGGAAGTAATTATGCCAATTTCCCTTGGAGGAAGGCATGTGAGTATATCGGTGCAGCATACGCGGGATAAGCTTGAGAGTAGGGGAATGTGCATGAAATCAGTTGCGGGGCGCAAGGTGTAGCTGTGCTCAGGTCGTCTCCCAGGGGTATATCTGAGCACTTGTCTTTATTTACCCGACCGCCAGTTTCCGTGTTACCCCGCCGACCCCCTTTGCCTGAGCCGAGTAAGAATCGACGATTGGCTCCTATTTGCCGATCGCAGCTGCGTTCGTAAATAGAAAAAAGGAGAAAGGAAAAAACATACACGCTACACTCGCACACGCGCGGAAAGAAAATGAGAGAAGAAAGAAAAAAAATTGCTCGACGATCGAAAACACAATTTGAACGGAAACAAACGCGCGGAACTCCCGAGTATATAGTAGCTCCGCCGAGTGGAGAAGGGTGAAGAATTGACACAGGGAGAAACTACACCCTGATGTAGAGATCTAGCCGAGACGGAGGATGACGCAGCGAGCGGCATACTTCCACGCTCAAACTGACGGAAGCTTATGCGGTAATACAATTTGGGAAACTAATTGTATTTTCAATTAGGTACCCAAGAGCCGCCATCGGATTGGACCACCATGATTCAATTTCATTTTCTTCGGTATGCAATTCGTGAGAACGTACAGTGGTGGTTCGCGTTATGCGTTTAACTAGGGAAAAATAGTCTAATGATCCGGTCGTGAGCTCCTAAACTACTGATACACCTCTTTTATTTTTTTTTTGAGTTTAGGATTGTCTCGGAGAAGTGCAGCTGGTTGAATATAGCGCCGAGCTGACTGGTACCCTGAGGGTTTTATGGCCCCCGGTTGCCTCGATCATGACGGTCACCGAAGGGGCAAGTAACGGGGGTAGTTTACATAGAAACGACTGATTCTCTACAAACTTGCCCAGATAAATTCCAGATTTCAGTTGAGTCGAGTCACTGTAGCAGGTAGAGTTTATGCAAAGCTGTCAATCTACTCCCTATATACTCGACCCATGAAGTAGCTACACCAGAGTTTATAGTTTATACCAACTACCGCCACCCGGGTATCTTCTATGATGATATGATGATGATGATGATGATGACGATGAGGGAGAAAGTGAAAGTGAAGAAAGAAGAACAGTTTACGTTGTGAAAAATAATGGTTATCCTCGTTTTACGATATCTGTTATAGAATTTTTCCATAATATATACCAATAATATAATAACGACGAGCGCAACCCTTTGGAATTATTTTTAATTGAATTTCTTCGTCGATGGGATTTCCGCTTCTGCAGTTTTACACGTCGATCCTCTCCGTATTAACTTTAATTCTCCTTTTCATAAATTTCTCCAGAGATTTTCCATGTATATACCTACGCAGCTGAGTAAAAAGGATCGAATATAAAACGAAAAGGAAAGGAGGAAGAAGAAGGAAGGCGGTGGCGAGAGCCACCCCGAAAGTGTCACCCTTATGCTACTCTCTTACGGTCTGCGACGCGGTATTGTCGCGGAATATTTTATGTCTCGAAAGACAGTAACCCACAGATGCTGCCTCGTACTTGATATTTTTTTATCGAGAACACCGGTGCTCTCCTATTTCCTATAAGTATAAGGTAGCGGCGACGGCGGTATGTATGTGACGTTGTGGCATATCCAATGAACCCCATGGGGAACACAATTCTCAGATCGAAACCCCGGCTTTATTGTATATGGGAGAAAATTTTCATAGCACGGTATAGTGGGTACAGATATCAGTAAAACACAGTTACGGTATGCCACTGCAGTCTCAGTGAACAGCTGAGACTGCTCGTAATTGTAAGGTAAAAGAGTTTAACGTTTTGCGCGGGTTTAACCGAATATTCTGGAATAACGGGGGATGATGCGGCTGCTCTGGAATTAATTTAATTAGCGGTCGGTCTAGCCCCAAACTCCGGTTAAATTCTCATTAATAACATCTGTCGCCGGCACCGCCAAGTACGGGGCGTCCTGCAGACCTATAGGTAGTACATCCCACTTCTCCCTGATTTCCAAAATTTCAATTGCTTTTTCACGAGTATGGTGCAGCTATTACTCGATAAGTAGAAAGAAGACTGTGTCTCTGGAAATTCGGAATCCTGTTCCCAGTCCATAATCAAACAATAAATTTAATTGTGAAATTGAAGTATAGCACAGAATTTGGAGAAGCCATTATAATATACCTGATAAAAGAAAGTTCTCTACTCCTGGAGGTGGACAACCGAACATACGGCGGCGTCAACTGACGTGAGAACAGACTCGTAAGATCTCAGCGGAGAGCTGAATTTCTTTAGTTTGATTGAACAATTTATGGCTAATTAAATCGCGGAATAAATCCAGCGGACAACGGGTTTCCCGGTGCAACGCGAGGTACGTCACAGCTAGCGAGAGCTTGGCAAGCCTCCTTGACTTAGCATAAGAATGGGACCCCATTATCCATAGATTCAAACTGGAAGATACGCGGAGCCGAAAATGGCCGAAGCGGTAGCTAAGGGGCTGGTGACAGATGCTATGTATGCAAATTCCATGCTATAGAGGAGCTTCTCGCGGCAGGCGAGAAAACCAGACTACGATAAAGACTCGCGCTTCGACGAACAAAGGAAATGTGTTAATTGAAAAAATCAGACTCAAGAAAACGGAGAGGAATTCTTCCGCACTTTTCTTTGTCTTCCAATTCGATCGAGGAATAGGTACCTACATATATGAAGAGAAAAACTGTTCTCTGTTCCAAAAGAGGAATCACAATGCAAACGAATCACGTTTCTGACATGAAAAGTGTTTTCGATCGATTTCTCCAAGAGGAAAGTCGTCAGTTGAATGAGAAAAACAGATTTTCAACGTCAGATGACAGAGTTTCTGAATTTTCAATCTCTTTCCATGCAGTAATTTTTTTCTGCTGTTGAGGAAAATTTATATGTTTCCGTCGATAATCGTGTAGTAAAACTAGTCCAACTTCTTTAGAAGTAAAAACCACCGTTGCGTTGTTTTGCTCGATCGCTGCTTCGTGCAACTCGACGTTTTCACCTGGGGCTGGATATAAACAGTACCTAGCCAGCTATCTTAAGTTTGATTATCCTGCATCGGGAGGAAGAATAGGTTTCTTGCATTAACCGAACTGCTCGAGGTTGAAAGAAATAGCAAGATATGAAACTAAAGAAAGCTAAGGCCGTGGCCGTGGCTATGGCTGTGGCTGTGGCTGTGGAGTTCAGACAAAGGCGGATGTGCTCCGAGAGTAAATCGCAAATACTACGATGGCGAAGAACCAACCAACCAACCAACCAACCAACCAACCTGGGAACCTTCAAAGGGTGAGTTAGTCGACGAATGGTCGTAGAATGAAGGAACGCGATGGGACAGGATAGAAATGGAAAGCGAAATACGCGCTGAATTTCAATGCCTGGTTACTTCGTGCTCGGAAAACTATATCGAAAAATATAGTATACCTATATACCTATCCACCTATACATATGTATAAAATTCCAACAGAATTTCTTTTCCCTTGTAGCTAGCTACAGTATGGCACATACATAGATATACATAGTGTACACACTTTCGAATTCCGAAACAAAAGATGACGTTTCTCTTTTGATCCTTCTGCAAAAAGAAGCCCCGTTCTCTCCAGAACCAGAAATTTCGGAAAAGTTGAAAATTTCCGCCGTGCAAACTGCAGAGTCAAAGAGTCTGCCGTGAGAAGAAAAAAAAAAATGAGCAAAATCAAACAATTTTTCTACAAAAACCAGCTAAAAAATGGAAAATGTTTCGGTATCCCTGAATAAGCCATCAGCTGCAGTGTTCCACGGGACATTATGCAGGCTGATCCCCCGTGGATGGGCCATCATATCAAGCTTATACGAAGTTAGCTCGACGCTATACCAGGCTTACACCCCATAAATGGTGCCTGGTCGGCTATAGTCACCATGTCTCTATATTTACGATATAATATCTGGCATGAGTAGGGCCATAGATAAGAGTTTATTGTACGATACCTATGTGAGTCTAGAGTGAACTTTTTCTTACGCTCACGAAGTCCGTTGTGCCAGTGTATAGAAAAACTGGGAACTGTCTTAATTCCACGATCTAGGACGTAGCCAGGTATTCATCATTTGCGTCAGAGAGAAATTCACCATGGGAATGAATTGTCTATAGGCAATTGAAGTCAGTCAGAGCGAGAGAGAGTGAGACGGATAGAGAAAGAAGGCACGACGAATCAATTGAGGATAAACAATTGAAACAAACAATAAATTGAGACGGCAACGTAGTGCTTTAGAATTGGTTTTTTTTCGCTGAGTAGACGGAAGAAATTCTAGTAGATCGTTCGGGTCCTCCTTTTCGATGTCTACCTGCTTACTTCAGGACCATTCCGTATCCGTATCCCGTTCCACTTCTCTTCTCTGCTTTGAATCTCGTCTTGGATTTTCCCCGCCCCATAGAATCGTCGAAATCCCCAACGATAAAGTCTCAGAGGCGTGGTGAGGAAGGAAAATCCAAAGTTAACGGGGTAGGTAGAGGGATGTTCGGAAATTTCGAACCCTACGACATTGCCTCGAGTAAGATATCCCTTTGTCTTGAAAGCTCCCTAAAGTACCGCGTTGAAGCCAATGCTTATCTTAAAGCTCACCCAACCCCCGCCAATAAATCGAACTTTTTAAACCTCGCGGGATATTCTTTACTCGTCTCTCGCATGCGGCCTTCCGCATTTATGCTTTTCGGCATAATTATATTCCTTCTTTCTGGTATTTGTTTTCAGGGAGTTATCACGGAATGACGAAAGCTCTGGAGGAGGCTTCTAAAAAATTGGAAAAATCTCATAATTCGAATGACCAACGTAACACGGAGAGAAAGTAAAATGAGCTTCAGTGAAATACGTAAATCCGCGGTATTGACGAATGCGTGAAAGTTGGAGTAGAAAAGCTATGGTGAAAAATGTTGGACGGTAATTTGACAATAATATAAAGAGGTGCATTCGGCCTGAGGAAAATTTCAGGCAATATATCAAACGGCTTTCTAAACTTTTTCGTTTAATAAGTTGAAGTAATTTTTCACTGGGAGATGGGAAAGCGCACCCCTGTCTAACCAGCCCATACACACCTCTGAACTCTCTGATCGCCCTTCGCAGGGTTTCGAGGAGTAAAAAATTAAAGAAAGAAAGAAAGAAAGAAAGAAAAGAGAAAAATAGGCGAAAGGAGGAAAAAAATTGCAGTTTTCGAATAGCTTTCAACAATGCCAAATATTCGATGTCAATAATTGCGCATAAGGAAACAATCGACGATAATGCGTTACGGAAAATTCTCTTCACGTGTTGAATTGTACAGATATAGACATGTGTACTATGAGCCTGTTGCAAAAATACGGGTTAGGCATATCGCGCTTCCCTGCATCTTCCCGCAAAAGCGGTCCAAGTTTGATTTAATGGCTTCTATATGGCACGTTACATGTATATATATATAGCAAAGGGAACTCGAGGTGAAGCTTATGCTGGAGGTAAAAGCTGGGAGAAGCGGTATAAGAAAATGGGTACAATTTCAAGGAGGCTTTGAGAGTTTAAACACATTGCCACTACCCTTCCTCTCTTTCCTCCTTATTTTGCTATACGTGTGTATAGATAATATACTATATGGCTTGGCGAAACCGTTCTATGTATAATACCTCTTATATGTATATTATTGCATACCGCGTTCAGCGTCCGTAGAAATCTTCCCGTGAGCTCCCCTCGCTCTATGTACATACATTTCATGATAAATAATCAATCGTTGAGATAATTCTCGATTTCAGGTAATAAACTACAAACCTATAACGATTTGATATACTCCGCCGTACGGAATTGCCGCAATATTCTTTAGCAAATATGTAATGTAAAACTCCTTCTTTAGCTCCGTACTTTTCGTCTTCTCGTTTTCGATTTTTTTTTTTCTTTTCTTTTTCTGTCCTTCTTCTTCGTCTTCTTTTTGTACAAAGACGATTCTATTTCGCGTAAAATTTTCGAATTCATGTGTATATATGCATACGGTAAATATATACATGTAATATCGTGATATGAAACTGGAGAAAGTGGATACAGGAATAGTATTTGCTTTGACACCTTCCTTCCACGAGGGAATTTTTTTTCCCGAACGCCCCAGGGTATATTCCTGGCGGTTCTGAAGGACCCTCCATCCCTCAGGATAGTCTCGCGTGGAAGAGCTAACAAACTTATCCCAAAGGCAGCGAACGGTAGCGGGGTGCTACGCCACGCCACGCCACGCCACGTCCTCGCAGAAACTCGGTTCTTCTTTATTCTCGGTGAATCCTGAGGTGGTACCACCTACCTACCTATCTACCACGTTAACCCGAAGAAACTCCGAGGAAAAAGAAACATCTCGGCAAAGAGAGAGAGAGGGAGAGAGAGAGAGAGAGAGATGGATAGCGAAAAGAACGGAAGAACAGAAAACTGCGGCTTCGATCAATAATATGACGTGAAAATTACCTGCACCCTTCGTCATATTTGGCTAGACGCTGACGTACATAGATACGTGCACGCATACGCCTCTGTGTCTTCATATCATAGTCTAAACATTCTTTTACGTGCATACCTGGTAGTATCCCCGTATAGTTAATTGAAGCTAATTGAAGAATTAGACTCGTAGGAATATCCAGCCAGGTAACTGACTAACTAACTAACTAACTAACTAAATAAATAAATAAATAACTGACAAACTAACTATAACTATAACTATAACTAAGAGAGAAAATGCTTTTAACAACATGGGAGAGAAAGTCCGGAGGCGTTTGTTCCCTTTGCTCAATAAGGAAACGTGTGCGTATCGTTAAAACCGCGCTGACCATATGTACGCACGCGGGGCACGCAGTACATAAGTATGCGGATGTATGTATGGTATATATATATAGGTAAAGATGCATGCAGGCACTCCCATGAATCCCGCATCTATCCATCTATCCATCTATTCACATAAGGGATAGAAAAAGATTTTCGCCCTAGAGAGAAACGACTCTACCATGCATAAAACTTTTGCCAGAGCTATTTGAATTTATACTGCGAGAGCATTCATACCTCGCATTTAAATCCCGTTGTCGTGGTTGCTGTTGTTCGAATCATCGTCCTAGCTAATATGTCTATTGTTGAATTTCGTTTCAATCTTTAACCATCGCGAGGTTCAACGATATCTGGATTTTTCCCATTCAACAGCCTTCATCGAGTCTATTTCAACCGTTTTTCCTACGTGTGTCTGCGATCTCCTTGGCGTCTCATTTCAGAAAATTCGATTCTCTTCTTCGGAGTTCTGAGATCCTTTCGAATATTTCTGGAGTATCGGGTGGTTCAAAGAACAGTACCGGTTGTTCGTTTTTCCGAAAACAACACCGCCCTCCAGAAACACCAGAACTATTCGGAAAGATTTCAGAATTCTAAAAAAAAAAGTCGAATTTTCAAAAATGAGGTGCCGGCTTCACAAACACTTTTTCCATACTTGGAAGCCAAATTTGTGTTTTCACTTGTCGCGTGAGTAATCGCGGCCACGAAATCGTGTCAAAGTCTTGTAAATATTGGCGAATATTTCGGGCACGGGAAATCTTTTAAGAAAATTATTTCCACGGGTAAAAATGAGTGACAAAATTTTACGGAATCGTTTAAAAAGCGATTTTCATCCGTTGCGAAATGAGCTGGCCAGAAGGAAGATAGAAAAATGGATGGAAGATTTTGAGGAAAAATTATGTTCACCGCTGTTTTATATCAGAAGCTGCAGTGAATCATACTTCCCGAAATTCGCGTATAAACTTTCAAACGCGGGTTTGATTCACGGTCCGAAATTAATCATCTGTATGACAAGAATCGACAGGTAAAAAAGCCGGTACACTCGAAAAAACTATTTAGAACGGCAAATGTCACGGAATCAAAGAAATCTTTCGCCAATTCACATCCGTATTCTTCGCATATTATCGAACTTTCACAATTGTGTTCTGACGAAAAATTTGCTCGACCGCGAGAGAAACAACATTTTCTGTGACCCCGACGAGAAAGAATTCTCCCATCCCTGGGTCTCGGGGCAATTTGTTTTTCGGAACAATTAATCACATCATGATTATTACAGCTAACTGAATTAGACAGCAGAGCATCTAGCCACTGTACTTATACCTCCGTAAGTAGGTATATTACATCGACAACCCGCCGACTGTGGTAATAATTGTGTGAAGAAGCACTCTGCGTGCGTGCGTGCGTGCGTGCGTGCGTGGCGTTCGCTAAAATTAGGCAATGATCGAATAACGTAATTAGCTAGAATCCAGTAAGAACGAAACCGAATTATTCTGCGAAGAGTGTAGCTAATATAGCGTATATCCAGCACACATCACACCAGAATGTATGATCCAGCGAATTGTGATTTTTTTTTTCAACTGAACATATAGGTATGTAGAGAACGAAAATGAGTTGATAAATTGACGTAAATAATGTGTGTTGTATGTACGTATGCACCTACGTCCTGGTAATGAAAGCAGGAGCGGAGAACCACTGTCGACATAACCAGCATAGCTTGAGGCCGCATGCCTGTTCCTCCCGCGTCCACGGCCCTCTACCTTCTTCTTCTTCCTCTTCGTTTTCTCCTCTTATGCTCTTATGCCATTCATTCACATAACTTCGATGTACGATTTGTATGTAACGCCGCAGCAAGTACACGAATGTACGTGCTACATATGTATACACCTATATATGGGGACCTAACGATGCTCACATATCAGTCCACGTTAACTTTTCCCCCTTCCTAACGAGTAATTTACAGATGGCAAAAGAAATAGAGGAAATCGAAGAAAAATGAAAGTCGGAGGAAACCATTATCATCCGCAAAGTCGGCTGAAGGTATATCCCCGTAGCTGGATATATGTAAATCTGTAAAATCTAACAAATTTTTCACCAACTAATCTCTTCCCTTTCGGAACAAACTTTATAAAACTGCGGTGTGAAAGGAGCCTCGTAAAACGATCTAAAGTCAAAGACCAAGGATTCGAGGTCACGGTCCGAGTAGCGCCACCCCAAAAACTGATTATACTACTTAATAATCCCCGCTGCGCAGTATCAAGGGGT
This sequence comes from Phymatocera aterrima, assembly GCA_963170745.1. Classification (NCBI taxonomy): domain Eukaryota; kingdom Metazoa; phylum Arthropoda; class Insecta; order Hymenoptera; family Tenthredinidae; genus Phymatocera; species Phymatocera aterrima. The sequence continues at coordinate 9,999,825 of OY720663.1, forward strand.
GAAAAAATGACGGGTACGAATTTTCCTCGAGCGCCAAGTGAAGCGAAGCGAAGTAAAGTAAAGTGGTTTTGAAAAAGTTTCAGTCAAGAGTGGATTTCCCTGTCATTTTCTCATACCGACCAGCTCGAAGATGGAATTCAAAGGTATGTATGTACGTACGTATAATACGTATATAAAGTGAGAACGCGGGACGAAAATCTCGACGGTTTTATTAAACCCATTTGGACGCGGCTAGAGTGAGTGAGGTAGGTGTACATCAAAATTCACAAAAGAAATACAAAAAAGACGGTTCAACTTGAGTTCTATGTGTAAATATATTCACCTGCAGATATTGCGACACCTCGAATGAACGCTGAAGCTTTCAGAGTGCTGTATACCAACTAGTACGATAGTTCAAAAGTCACGTTTTTATTAAACGTTAAACGCATACCTGAGGAGTACCTCAGTTCACACAGATGTGAGAAAAGAATGAGAAAATCCCTCACCGCACCATATTGAACTCTTTCGGAGTGTTATAGCTGTGAGAACGATCGCTCGTTGCGATCAATAATATGTGACCACCCACGTGAATATTCCATTACGTCATGACACAAACGACGCGGGGTGTGTTACACATAGTTGGGATATTCTCAAGAACCATGGCACGGTGTTTCTCCCTGTTTTTCATCTCTCAGCTCTCTCTGGTCTGTTCTCCTTCTTTTTTCGTTGGTACGCGTTAATCTCTTCATGCATGACCGCATGGCACTACCTACGAGGTATGGGATTTCCGATCCCTCAGACTCTCGGGCCAACCGCTCAATCTAAAACAGTCTAGCATTCCGCTACAGGCCATAGAAATTCGACACCTCATACTTTCATTAGAAGAGTTATGGTCAGCGAGCTCAACGGCGGTCTTTATGACATGACGTATGCATGTGCATACATACCTACTACTATGTATAGTACATATATACATACGCAGTATGTACTACAATGGGACATTCGAATCACGCTCTGAAGCATATTATTATGACGTACGGAAGGAAAATGTATACACCGAGGGGCAGAGATATGTGATGAAGGAGAAACATGCGATTTCAAAATAGGGTGAAATCCTTCAATTAAAGGTTTGGAACGGAATCTTGAAGGGAGGAGTCGCGAGCGCGGTTTCTATTGCCGATTATCGGAATCAGTGTGGAAATAACGAAAATTTTAAGCTCACGAAACTTGGAGTCTCGATGATTTCTGTGAGTGTAAATTTTATCCAGCTGAAGTTTATAACGTCGAACTTAACGAAATCGCTCGAAAAATCGTTCGAAAATTCATTTATCATGATTTTGTCACGTCAACGTTACGATCTTTAGCCTCATATTATCTTAAGAGATATGGGAACGGTTTTCAAATGAATACACATTGGTAGAGGGCTCGAGAGGCAAGTAGAAATATTTCTTGCGGTAGCTAGAAACACGTCTGACGTGACTTCAGAAGCTAGAAGAAGCTGGTCTCTAGTCTCTAGTCTCTAGTCTCTAGTCTCTAGTCTCTAGTATCTGGTCCCTAGACTCTGGTATTTAAGTGTGGAGTGTAGGATATATAGTCATGTCGTCGCTACGGATGCACCACGGTCCGTTCCACGAGTTCAGTGACTGCCTGCAGTTTAATACCGAGTCAATTTATCGTTTCGGTACAGTTGAGATAAGTAGGTATACGCGAAGAAAATTGGAAAAACAAATGGATCAGCTTATACAAGCTCGAAATGAAAACGAAAAAAATCGAGAGAAATCAAAATCATACTATCCCAGAGTAGGGAGCTCTTACGGAATGTGTATAGTCAACAAAAACGAGAGCAAGATTGTTATAGCACGCAGGTACAGGAGACCCAATAAAATGCGTGTGTGAGCTGGGCTGATTGTGAGGTGAGCTAAACTCAAGCTCAAGCTCTCTTCCCCACGATATCGCAGCTATAAGAAGCTACAGAAAAAAATTAACCGTTGAACTAGACTTTCCCATTAATTCTTGCTCACGCGGTGCAACTGAAGGATAACTCGATCTGAACGTCACGTAGGTATCCATGTGTATGTAACGAGCCCCGAAGACTGAGAGAATAATTGTATTCTCAAGATTCCGCTCCGCACTCTTCTATTCCCGCGATATGAGGCCCAATAAATTTTTGTTTCTCGATTCATCGATACGACGTAGTTTCACGTGAGAACGTTGTTTGCGATCTTGGAAAAACTCTGATATGAAAAACCGATACAAATTTTCAGTGGACCGTACATAACCGGCGATGTTTCTTTCCGACTTCAGACCCGAATATCGTCGTAGAAAGAGGGAAAAGTGGAGAAAAGGAGGAAACGAAGGAAAATCAATGGCAAAGAAAAAAATGTTGGATATAACCTAACGGCGTAATTCGAAAACGACGAGAATAAAACGACATGAACATGTCGAAAGATGGAATCAAAGCAGCGGTCATAGCACGCAGAGCACGCAACACATATGACAGCGCGGTTAGAAGGCCGCCCGAAGCTGCGGCCTATACCAGTCATGGGTCAATCAGTTTATTAATCCCATAACGATTGGTAATAACTGGAATTTCAAAGCTGGATTCTACGGATTAGAATTGATATTCCAATTAATCAAGCTGCCGGATGAGTTACAGTCAACTATTACCACTCACAATTTTGTCTGTTGATTTCAATATCGGGAAACTACCTTTCCGAGGCAATTGGTTATACGAATTTCCGATGGATACACATACGTATGCATAGTTATTCTCCCCGGATGAAATCCTCACAGCGTAATACTATACGGCATATACCAATATACTACGCGATATTAAAATACTACGTGGCAAAAGGCTGCGGCGCTTACCTGTGCACGTGGTCAAGACTGCTCCAAGCCCTGCTGAGTCTACAGAACGTGATATTGGGCGACCTTGATCTCAGATTGTTGAGCCAGCCGGAAGATCTGCTCCGTTTAATACCGGTGCCCATTTTTCACGATTATTTGTATCACAATCTACCTTTCGAATACGAATCAATTCAATTTTCCTGCCGATTGCGTCATAGCCACTTCGGTTCAGCCAACCACAAGATTAGACAATCCGAACCGATATCCAATACCGATTATCGTTGCGTTACGATTATTGTTGTTTGGTTAATTTAATATATACACTTCACGCACGACGATCGTTCACAATTATACCGCACGTTCAATGTCCGCGTCGATATTTCAATTCGAGAGAACGAGAAGCGCACCGCAAACTCGCGTGGACCAAAATATGAAGAAAATATCGACGAAGTAACTCAAATTCACAACTTGTGTGTTGGAGATCGATAGAAATTTCATTACTACCGATCTCATTGCCACAGCCTAGCACATATATCGTATATATTTATTCACGGGACGACGATGAAAAGTAACACTCTCGTGAAGAAGAAAAGGAGACAAATTACACAACGTTATTTATATATATCCACCTTGGCGGTGGTTTCGAGCGAACTGGACATATCAAGGACTCTCGGTGTCTGCTGCAGGTTATACTTTATGGAAGCCTGCGTCTACACATATAGTAGATAATATAGTGTATGCGGTATAGTTATATCCTCGTTTAAAACTGTTCTCTGCAGCTATCCAAAAGGATGAAGCCGAAAGGTTTATCGTCAGGACGATAAATTATATGTGTGTTATACCCCCGCGCCTATAAAGAGGAGTAATTATTTACGCGCTGTGAAACATGTTGATTAAAAGTCTTCAATAAATTGATGAAAATTCGTCATATACGGCGAAGACGATGAGTAGAATCCGCAAGTATAGTCAGTCAGCTCCCGAATCGCCATTATATTATCGTACTCCAAATTTTCTGCCCATCGGAGGCAAAAAAATGTGAAAAACAAGAACAAATTAATCGCCTTTATCACTTCATCAAATTTCAGGTCTCCAACGCAGGCCGCTTGTGTGCTTGTACATACGTAATACACATGTTTAAGTATAATCCGGCCTGCGCCCACGCAACTCACCGCACTGTACAACTATTAATCACTGCACAAGAAACTAGTTGAAATTGATTGGACTACCGCGTACATACATACGCAACTTGAACCACGTTGCATAATTAATCGTAGTCGCGAAAGAATATAGATGAGGAATCTACGTATCATATATTTGTAATGTACGCGGTATTAAATGATCGACGAAAACGACGCTGAGATTTTTCTCTCCCAATTCATATCGAAGTTTGATCACTATCTGCGGTGTAACGGGAAGCGGCGACTGCTGTGTATCCCAAAAAATCGTAGGATGAAAATCCCCCAGATTGCAATATTGTTCAAATCATTTTTGGATCTTCCGCACTCGTAATACCGTACCGGAAAAAAAAAACCCATTGAAAAATTCATCTACATCGATCGAGACTTGAATTCAACCGCACACCGTACTCCCCCCTACTTTTCCCCCCGGCTTTTTTCATCGATCTCCGAGAATGCCTCGTGTAAGACGATGGATGCAGAGACTCCGCGTGAAAGAACCGATCTCAGCTATGCCGATTTCTCGACTGGCGTACTCTCGGTCTTACAACCTGCTACCGCACTGTTTACTATGGCCAATGCTTTGGTTCTCCTTGCGTATGCCAACACTACCTCAACTGTGAAACCGTTTCAACGCCGTGTAGCATGTATATACCTTACATGTATCCGTAGTAGTATATGTATATACGTGTGTGTACGGTGAGACTTTGAGAGAACATAAGATGCGTGTATACAAGTGAAGATTAAGGTGGGTAGGAGGTGTACATTACGTACGTGATTGCATACTATATACTGTACAAACGTATATAGGTATGTGTCATCGTGCCAACCTCAGTCTCCATTGCTCTCACTACTCGACTTCAGCGCACGCATACGTGCAGTGTATATTTTTATTACGCATGTATCATTTGATATCCGAGAATCTGCTGATTGCGAAACTTTTCCTTTTTTCCGTTTGTTTCAACCCGATTCAAATTATTGCCCGCGGGTCAATTGGCATCGAACACCGAGGACGATTTCAGATCATTCCCTTCTCGCGCGATGCCGATGTTTCGTAACGTCAACGTAACAAGATCACAAGAAATGCATTTTTCAACGAGCAAATGAAATCGATCGGAAGATCCATTTATCGCGATTTCGTTACGCTGACGTTATATACACGGTGCACCTGAACTCGAACCTCATCTAGACACTAGCCACTCACACAATTTAATATATAATCTTATATATAGTATACATTCATGTTCACTCGGAACAGGTTGTTATATTCGCAAGGACTGCCGCGGCTATATAGAGTTGAGAGTATAAAAGATCGGCAGAGGCAACCTACAACAGCCCCTGCAGGAATTGGTTGTGTTTCTAAGACAACACACCGGCTCGGCAGCAATTTAGCGTATAACTTAAAATTAATCACTTATACATACCAGTATGTATGTATAATATACGGTGACCAACGCAGGCAGAGATAACTCTGCCCGGTTTACTATCCTCGCCGCTTATTTCTACCACTACTACTTTCCCGGTTTCTCTCCAGGTATGTATACTAGCGGGGACGCGCAGGTAAATTGCAAAACAAATTCTTACACCTCTTTCGTTTCGTATTTTTTTCTTTTTTCAGCCATTTTCTTTTCTTTTCTTTTCTTTTCTTTTTTTTTTTTCTTTTATTTATCATAGAATAGCCGTGCTGCGGCCGATACGCTGCCCGTCTGTATGACGTGCCTCATTTTATACGCAGACGTAGGTACCTATGCGCTGCACAGCGTATAATAATAATTGACGAGAAGAAGAGATCGAGGTTTCGTTGTCCCATCAGGTCTCACTTATGTGAAGACACACATACCGCATAGAGGATTTTCACAATCGGCGAGGAAAAGTATTTCGAACGACTGTCAGAAGGAACATAAAAAATTTCCAAATTTCTCTTACTAGGGGTTTCGGGTTTCTAAATCGGGTTTTCCCTTTTTATCGTCCGGCTCGATAATATTACGACATGAATTACAACAGCGCGAGATATACCGGATGATGATAGTAATAACGACGATAATAATAATAATAATAATAATACTCAATTCACGAGGTACCGATTACGGATTCAAGTGGTCAACGTGTCTCCGATCGCGTCGGTACCCAAAAGAAGTGAAAGCCGTTTGGTCTTGAGTTTGAAGAGTAGCTCTAGCTTGTTCGCAGTTAGTTAAATAGTGAAGGGAAGAGGGAGAAAAAATTAGAGAGAAATAAAATTTGTACGCACAAATATACACACTACATATATCTATATCTACATATATATATATATCTATATATCTTACATCCAACGTTGTATGTCGGTATATGTGGCACAGCTACGGCAGTACTGGTACTCGTAGCGTGCGAGTACCAATATCTACACGAAGAACGTGAAAGAGGTAAAGGCTCGCGTATGGGTACAGCTATCCTGAGAAGAATCTCTTGCCACCGTATACTACCATAGTTATAGGCATGCTCGTACTATAGACACTAGAAGGAAAAACCTGAAATCTCAAGCCTTGTAGAGCCGCGTGCTCACGGCTGAAGTACAACAACTAAGTCGCGTACGTCAGAGTAGTAGGTAGAAGAGGAGGGGTATATACCTACGGCGACGAAGAAGCTACCGAAGCTAAAACCTCGTGTAATTCCATACCGAGTAGATATATGCATGTATATATATACCTTATACCTACGCCGTGATTCTACGTTACAGATAAAGCCGAAGAATCGGTATAGAAACTGTGCGCATACTACACGGCTACTATAGGACAGCGGTTGAACCTGAAGCGATATAAACGTCGAACGTTGTATATCAGCAATGAAACGAGGAAAAAAGAGTATAGAGATGACGAAAACGAAGAAGAAGAAGAAGAAAAAGAGACAGAGAAAGAAACATCGTTAACACGCTAGAAGAAGAGAAAAAGAACAAATTATTGCCGAAGAGGAGCGAAAGATGACGAAGAAAACACACACATACACACGCACCCACGCATGCGAAGATAGAAGTAGGAGGAAAAGGATGGAGAAAAAATGAATCCCCGGCCCACTAAGTCCTGTATCGGTATTGACCAGCGAGCTTTTGAGGGAGGCTCGCGCAAGCTATTGGGAGGTAAGGGGCTGGGCAGTAAATTAATTACAGCTTAAAACATCGTTAGGACCTGCCAGACTGGTGCGGGTTCAGATATTAGCGCGGTAGATCATACTTGCAGTTCCAACCGGCACCCTATCCACCCTATATCCACCCCGATACCCTCGCACACATGATAAAATTTCGTCCTTGTTACTCGCGCGGGGTTTGACGCGCCTTTTTCACTCTTGTCTTTCTCTCTCGTATCACATAGGTAGGTGTATTGTACTACACACGTACAGGAGCGTCCTGTACTATAAACGCGTCTGTTAAACAGAGATTATCTTTCTCTATACCAACAGCACGTAGCTATGTGGTTGAAACGAGCTGAAATTTTGGAACCTAGATGCCGGGGTGGTTCGGGGCTTGAAAATTGTGAAATATTACAAAGCGCAGGATATAACTGCGATTATAGAGATATCGGTAGGTTCAACGATATAATTGCTATAAAAGGTAAATTTTACAACACGTTTATTATGCGGCAGGTATAATGCCGCGTTCGTTCGATTCGATTTTATTTTATGGCCATACAGAGTTTGGTGGATTGAGTAATTTGTAGTTGTGAAAATTGCGACGAGGATTATGCTTCAGAGATCGGCTTACCAATCTCCGTAATCCGATCTTAATTATCTCCGAATAATAGCATACGAGGAACCTGATTTCCCGGTCTATATTAATAAAATAGCACAGGTAGTACTACGTGCTGCTGCGTCTGGAATCTGACCACTGGAAGACCCGAGATCGTGTTTTCAGTATGAAGCACGTCTGACTTGAAACTCTGAAGAGCGGTTACAGACAATTTTTGTGCCTTTTCTTCCAACGTGCTTCATTACCCCAAGATAGATAGAAAATTAGATAGATAGATAGAAAGAGTTTCAGAACTCAGGTGCCCTCTGCTCGGCCATTAGTTATACCTACGGACGTGTAACGTGGTTATAACCGCGAAGTGTATACCCTACACTGTTTTCTGTATGTCTCTGCACTGCGCACTCCGCTATGCGAAACTTCTTCATAGAAGATTCTGCAACGCGAGTTTGTTAGGTATACCGAGGTATGAAACACGAGTATAAAAGTGAAGGAACTATAATTGACGTTTTGAAAAAATGTTGAAAAGGTAATTTTACATCATCGCAATTTACTCAGCGGTTTTGCCTGAGTTTCTAGCCCCCTATGTGGATAATTTCTACGCGCGATGTAGACTAACGGTATACATGTGCAATAATTAGTTGGTTCTAAACCGCTGAACGATCTACGTGTATGACAACAAAAACTGAGCTACGCTTTATATCTTCTACTTGTAGAAACTGTGTGCACGGGGCTATTATTTTTCGAACATAAAAATCCACGAGCCAGGATACCGGAATACATAAAATATAATCCGCGGATCTAGGACGCTGCAATTTATCTTTCAGAGTCAAGGAGTAGATAGGATGAGTAGCGAATAGCGTCGAGACGCCATGCCAGGCGCCGGAATTCCAGACGCCGGACGGCGGGCGCCGCGGTTCCTAGACGCGGGGACAATGCCCGGGAATTTCCCGGATACAAAACCAGATACATACAATTCACAAAAACAAGTTTTTCGGGGTTGGGTTAACTGGTCGTTGGAAAAATCCATGAAAAGAGAGAAGACTCGCGAAAAACGAGACTCTGCGTAAAAAATTTTACAGTTTCATCGGTCGATAAACAATCGCGCTGTTTTCTTTTCCAACTCATCCGGGTTGAAACAAAGATATCCAGATGCGGCCGTGTCAAAAACGATGAACTCTGATTCATGGCTTTGAGAATTTTTCATTCGAATTCAAATTCCGTGATTCGAATTACACCGCTCGCCCCTATTCGCGCTTTGATAACTCTTATAAATAAGAATGAAACTCATGGCTAGGTTACGGTGACAGGCTAATATCACGCTCTGTGCTTCCGTTTATTAAACCGCACCGTGGAAACGGCTCCACGTTATTTCCACCTCATTCTTTGCCGAGAATTTTCGGTGTACCATGAATAATGCATTAGTACTCTAAAACGCCTGAAGAACAGGTGAACTGGCACCTCGGATGTCATGCAGGCTGCCGATCCTCAGGAGCAATAATTTATACCTTTGAAATATATCAAACGAAATGTAGGCATTTTTGTGTTCCATCGATCTCTTTGGATGAGAATGAAGAAGCTGAACCACCCGAAGTAGGTTTTTATGTTTCACAAAAAAGATTGGCTTCACTTAATTCCATGCTCCCTGAAATCGAAATTAAGTTTACGGCTAGGTGATGAAGAGAAACCGTCCAACCAATGTCTGACTACAGTAAGAGCCAGGCGATTAAATATCAAGCGGAAACAGAGCCAGGCAATAACAATAACGCTGCGGGTATTCCATGGCTAGTATACTCTGAGAAAATGAATAGAGAAAATGTTGGCAGCTTATATCGGGCAACGTGTACATATGTATCTAGTATGTATGTATATACATACTTCCAGTGGAGAGTGCCACAGTTGTACACGGAGACAGACATTGACGCGGAAGAGAATTCGCTGCCAGGAAATCATCCCCTCCCTCTGCAATGAAGGGACGGGGAAAACAGAAGAGAAGAGAACATCGCGGTGTACTTGACATTTGGGGCATTTAAAGACTAGGGATAGTGAATCGGTGCACAGTGCAACCCCCTGAACTATGGTAAAAGGTAGTAGAAGAGCAAGCACTACATGGGATGCGGGAAGAGCCCCTCGCCTTTCTACGGTTGAAAGTTCTCTTCCTGCTTCCCCGGCTTCAGCTGTGTCGTTGGTATTATTTCCGCAAGAGATGCGCTTTTTGGTCGATTAGCCTTGCGGTGAATTTAAGTTTTATTCGAATTGCCCTCCCACTTTGGTAGTGGTGTCTAAAGCTAAGAATTTCTGCCTTTAATTGTCTCCCCTCTTATATCTTCCCCACTCTCTTCCTCTAATTCTCACTCTATCTCTCCCTCTCCATCTTGCTCTTTGTGAATCTAGAAAATACGAGGTTCAAGAAGAAGAAGAAGAAGAAGGAGGAGGAGGAGGAGAAGGAGAGGCTTAGATTCAAATGAGCCTGGAAAGTAATCTGGCTAATTGCCCAAAGAAATTCCAACGAAAATCCCAATCCCCCTCACCCCATGCAGTATTTTAGGTTAGTATGCGGGGGGGGGGGGGGGGGGGTTATTGTGCGCCGATAAATACCTACCCCCTCATACCAAAACCTCGAAGAACGCAAAACGTTCTGCAACTGTTCCATGTATGTACTATGAGAGAAGCGGTGGACGTTGGGATATCCTCTCTATCGGCTATAACGATTTAACTACTCATCCCACTAATTCGAGCAGGGAACTGATTAAGAGAGGCTCTCAGGAGCTCTCTATCTCTCCTCAGAGATTTCAGACGCTGCAGTTAAAGGGATGAATTAACTGTAGCCAAATAAAGAAAGTTGAAGAAAAAAGGAACGGAAGAACAGACAAAAAATCCTCACAATTAAACACAAAGTATAATGAAGAAAAGTTATTACGGTCGTTAATTAGTGCCAGGGGAAACGGAGGAACGGAGAAACAGAAAGAGAGGTCCAGAGAATCCAAACATTAACTTCACCGATACTGATTGCCTAGAATAGTACTGAACGTAGCCACAGCACAATCCATTCGGGTGTAATTAACATGGACACACGTACTCGATGTGATTAAAACAATAGAAGGGAATTATGAAAAGAACGAAAAGGGGGCGGGGGATAACATATTATCTTCAGACACACGTTCCTGTACCGACCACTTTCGAAATTCAAATATGATCGAGACAACGGCGACAGTGAATGAAAAACGGCGTCTCTTAAAACCTGCTACAAGAACGAAGCACATACCGGCTAGTAGCTGGTCTATATATATGTTATAGTCGAATTTCTTCGGCAATTTACTGCGCCCACCGCCATAAGCCATGATCATGATCCACCACGGTAGGTTTAATCCGTAAAAAGTTGCAGAGAGAATTATAGAAAAAGTGAGAGAAAGGGACTATTTATAGCCGACAAGACGTCGCTCCCGGTTAATTAAATAATATTTCTCAAGGCCTGCTCGTGCGCGCTATCCTGCAGGAGTCCCTTGACGCGGGAGAGTGCTTGCAGACAGAATTTCGCAGGGCATCGCGAAGCTTCTCTGTATCACATACCGTATGTAATACGACCACGCTGTTCTCTCCTTCAATAAAGAGAGGGAAAAAGAAAGAAGCGGAAGAAGAAGAAGAAGAAGAAGAAGAAGGAGAAGGAGACGAAAAGGGAAGAGAGAAGGCAAGAAAAAAGGACATGCCCCTTACCTAAGAACCTAGCGTTATATACCTATATACTTATCACAGTATTGAGGTTGTAACTCACTTTTCCTTACCGTCATAAACGTCACGGACCACTTGCACTCCTGCGGCAGGACATCTTTCTGCCCAGCTTCTAATTCCCCATGGCCTTATTATTATAGTATAGACCGCGCAGCGAGGCGAGAAATAGAATGAGACTGTCTTAAGAAATTCTCATAGCAAGCAAGAGAGCAAGAAATTTGTTGATTTCATGTTCAATTTTGAGTATTATACCTATGCCATCTACTTTGCTGATTACAGTTTCTTCCCTTGTTTTTTTTTTTTTTTTTTTCTGCTGACCGCAAACCTGACCATCATTTTCGTTTGATTCAGTGCGTCTGGCTGGATCGGTAGTGCGAATATATTGGCTAGTCATATACATTATAAACATAGTACAAAGTCATGGTGCAAACTCATCCAACCAATGACCTATAAACTACTCTTACGCTCGCGGTATATCGGCGACGTCGGATGTAGGCATTTCTACTGCGATCGTTCCGACTAAACGTAGCGCATAATTACTCTCAGCGTCGAGCTTTAGAGATCCTTACGAGTTTGGCTAGGAGATGAAAGTACGTCAGCCCACGCCTGATACCTATTCTTATACTCCCCGACCTCCGATGGTACACCGCAAATTTCCCCTTTTATCACAGATTTCAGAACCCCCTGAGGGTGAAAATAGCGGGGAACCGTTTCGAGCGCGGTTCAAAGTTTCAAACTAGAAGCGAGATGATTGTCTAAGCTGTTACATGAAGTTAACATTCGCCGTTCTAGTCACATTGCAGTTATCCCGCGGCGTAAAACTGGAGTTAATTGTTACATGAGAAAGATGGACTCGTGGATATATCTGTCGAACACCAATCAATAACTTTCATACGCGTTGTACTGATCGGCTCTATATTGCAGACGTTGCGGATGATGTAGGTACCAGGAATGTATGTAGGTACACACAGCTGACAGCTCTGTAAATAAAGAGGAAAGCGAGTGATCTTAGGCGTGGACATTCAGGACCCTCCCTGCAGACGAGGAGTCGGTATAATACAACGTTACGGAAAGCGGGAAGACAAGGGTGAATTAAATACAACCGTTGATTGGTTAGATCCCAGGCTCGCAGGCCTTGTGGGTCCTCTGCCCAGAGTTAATCTAGCGTTATGAATATTCTCCCTTATACTACCTCCGTCTGTCTATCCGTTGGGAATCGCGACTAAAAGTACCGAGAAACGAACCGGAGGAACTTCGTTCCTTCGTCTCTCTGACTCGTTCGGTGAAAGGTGAAAGAATAAAAAACGAAAGGAAAAATGAGAAGCAGAATCGTGTCGGCGTTACACGACGCGTGAGTCACCGAATTTGATACTTTTCTGGTCAAACTGCAGTCTCTGGTTTTCTATCTACTGTAACAGCGGACAGAATTTTATGGCGCATACACAGGTGTGCACATTACCTACAAGGGCGTGATACTAGAAAGCGTGTGTTTTATTAGGGGTGGATAATTATGAGATTTATGGTTTTTTCCCATTTCCATTTCCATTGCACATGTTTTGTTGGCTGACTAGGTATACGGTGCTTATACATAGTGTGGCCTGCGCTATGGTCAACGGTGTTTACACGCCACACCATGGGCCCGGAGGCCACACGGTCGTTTGTCACGTGCTAAACACTGTCCCCCGCAGGCGATAGTGCGAAGCCTCTTGATTAACGATACCCCCACCCCCGTCCGTATGCTCTATACCGTACTGCACGAGTATAGCGCCTATTCCCATATACGATATGCAGGGTACAACCTACTACATCCCTCCGCAAAGTTTACAGGATACCAACATCCGACCCGTACGTAGCTGTATACCTGCACCGATGGGCTAGGAGCCGATCCGATGCGACGCAATACAATGCAACGCAATGCAATGCAATGCAACGCAACGCAACGCAATGATGCACCCTTCGACTAACGGCCTCGTATCAAGCGCGTTCAGTATTTGGTTATACGTTATACGTTCATCGCCATTGTTTGAGACTGTTGTTTACTGCATATCGAAACTCTTGATACTGATCCCGATCCTGATCCTGATCCTGACCGTGGGATCGTCCGATCTATGAGTCAAACGAACATATCGATCTCTGCAGCTGAATTTGGCGTATACCTATGGTGTGCGGATAGCTCAATAAACCCCGATGGCAATCCGATCGCGAATCGATGAATCATGGAGGTCTGGATCTTATGTTCGGAACCGTTTTTAGAAGGATCGGGCTGTCATTTGCCTGCGCGGAAGCAGGAAAATTAGGATAATTCATTGCCGAAAAACGAGAGTTTCAAAAGATTACAAATTTTTGGCCGATTATAATTATTCAAGCTCACCGAAAAATGTTCAGGGTTAAAAGTATGTGTTACACATGTACATGTATGGTGAATATAATGCTTCCTTCGCATGGCCTTCCTTTCCCTCTTCTCTATTCTTTTTCAGTTTTTTCGTTATTCCGGTGAAGAGAATGATCGATTTTTTAGAGAAAAATAAAAATAAAATTTTCACGTAAAAATCTTGGTCCTAATCAGACGAGGAACAGTACATGAGACAGAAGTTTATGACGTTAGCGGGACAAAATGACGGAAGAAAATAACATTGGCTCACGTTATATTCGAAAAAATTTATCACTAAAAAAATATGCTCTTCACAGGAAGCAAAACTGTGAACAAAAAAATCAGATTCTGACGAAATCCGATAACGATTTGAAATGCCCTACAGAAAACCGTTACTGCAGCGGCAGGAAAAAATGAAAAAAGGAAATGAAGTTTAGTATGTTGGTCTATGGGGCCCATAGACCGCGGCAGGGAGATATTCGTCTCCCATACATGCCTATAGGTATGTAGTAGACACATAGGTATAGTTCGGTATACGATGGTATGTAACAAAGTCGAAGGTTTTAAATATAAACCGACGTTTTATACGACCTACGGGTTTTCAGACGCCACTAATTAGGCTCTCGTCGCTTCTTATATTCACGTCTCACAATCAGCTATCTAATAATGTCGAGGAATCATTAAAGCAGTTCCTCAAACCCGATGTATGGGTGAAATATTTTTGACAAAAGTTTGTCATCCCAATAATGTAATGCGTGCATGCATAAGCCGCGCGTCGATATTCGAACCAATTAAGAAAAGAGAAGAGGAATACCGCAGAGGAGGATCAGCCTCAGAGATTAACATTTTGAATAGCCCGCCTAGCTAGCTCTGAAATTTTTGGAGAAAAAATGTCATTTATCTCCGTTTTCATTCGTTTACTGTTTCTCGTACATATAGGTACGTAGTTTGTCGAGAGTCGAAAATTCGTGTCGGTTATCCGATAGTCCGAGAGGTCAGAGATTCGAGAATTTCGTTGGTATATTTCATAGGAATGTTTCAACTGCAGTAGTTATTCATGGCGCACGCATTGTCCAGCCAAGAGCTCGCACTCTCGAATCCGCTATACACATACCTATAGGAAATACGCCACGGCGCCGAGGAGAGAAAAGAAAAGAAAAGAAAAGAAAAGAAAAGAAGAAGAGATGCTGTTGAATGTAACGGGACAAGGTGCGGACGAGCTGAACGGCGGTAAAATCGATCCCGCAATATTTTATCCCTTCTGATTCACCCCCGTGCCTTACAATTCTAGCCCCAACCACCTCGATCCTCCCCGATAAATAGGTCTAATCAACGCGAACAAGCAACGGGCCGGATGACCGAGACGTGACGTTTGCTGAACTCTAATTCCGTACCCTGAAGGCGTTATTGTGCATGAGCGTAGCAAACACTCGGTGTGTATCTGATTATTGTTTCACTTACTGATACATTTGTTCACTTAGACGCGTAGGAAGCAGAAAATTTTCCACGATCTCGATTTTCACGAAACTGTTTTTCGTTTTCTAATTCCAAATCATCAGTGAATCAAAAAGCCAAAAACATTCCGTGGCTTGCGTGCGCACGGGAGTGAATACCGTAATGCCTACACATTGTATAACGCGTACCTCAGCCTTTCGTGGGCTATTTTATCGGTAATACAAAACCCCCGATGAAAGTTGATATTTTCGTTGGGACGGATAAAGCGAATGAGATCGGATGAATCACGCGAGAGAAATCTTATTTTATCGACGCGTGAGCCAAGCGATACGTAGTACGATTATAAAAAGTAAGAACGAAGAAGATGGAAAGATAGAGAAAGACAGAGAGAAATATGAGGTGGATAGTCGTCAACCGATTTTTTCATTTCTTATATATACCTATGTATCGGTATAGGAATGACGAAGCGCGCGATGATTATATTATCTCGGATTGAGAGGAAACACGAGCATTCGATTCCGCAGCTAATCGGTGTATTCGAACACATCAGATCTAATTTAAACTGAAATTTTCACCGCACGAAATTCTCCGCCACATCCTCCATCATGCGGAGGTTCTCGTGCTGATATAAAGTATGCGAGTTTGATCGGCACTGGATGTTATATTCAAAGTGGTACCGTTTAAACCGTGAGTAAAAGAGAAAAGAAAAAAATCTGAAGAGCATCACTATCGAGGATATTCCACCCTCGCCCGCAAATATAAAGTTTGAGAAAAATAGGGACGGGGCACTTTGCCCAACCACTCGACTTAGCCCAGCTATGCGATATACCTGAAACGAAAAGGGGCTAAAAACTCTGAAGAGACGAGGAGAGGATGAGAGAAGAGAGGGAGAAGGGAAGGTGGGGAGAAGAAAGACGGAGAAAAGTATCGAAGATTAAAAAATTGCAGAGCTGTTCGAACGCCGTGTATAGGTATAGCAAAGGGGGCCAACAGAAGTAGGACATATCCAAGCGGCTAAACAATGCATGCTGATTTCGAGTCGGACTGGGAACTTCAATTCGCAGAGCTTTATATTTACTGCATGGGTCGTAGTGTATGAGTGTATCGTACAATACGCGAGTTAGGTATAAGGAAGAATGACACTGCGAGCGGAGAGATGCGGCGGTGAAGTTGGCGCGGTGCTACCGCTGCTGTTACTGCCACTCCAGCAGTAGAAACAGCAACAGCAACAGCAACAGCAACAGCAATAGCAACGGAACAACTACACGGAGATTTCTTTTCTCCGCTATGTACAATCTGGAACAATAGTCAGTGATGGGGTACGTGTATAGTTAGTATATCGCGGTACATAGATAGATATGCCTGCTCCGTACGTATGTATGTATTGCATGTAGTACCGCATAGAATCTACGTACCGCGTAGAAAAAGTGATTTGAGAAAAACCGTGGAGACGTAAACGATCGCAACGACTATCGCTATCTCTGCATGGAAAATGAATACCACGATATGGACCAGCCGAGCGAGGAACAGTAGGCCGAGAAATTCTCCGATGTAAAATTACGTGAAGATGCGAGAATCGTTATCGCTGAAAAAATTTGATAAAATTGCTCAATTTTCATTGAATTTTACACAAACGATTTCCAGTTCCTATACAGTTTGCATACGACACACCGCTACGTAGGAGTACATACCTACCACTATTGCAATATGCAATTTGCTATAGCCCGTAGAAAACACAGTTTGGCTGGCGTTCAAGCGAATCTTTCAATGAATATTTTCTCGGATGTTTTCTACCGATCGATCGTGGGAAAGAAGTGGGTTGGTTATAGATATAGTTACGATACTAACAAGATAGAACAGTCCCGCTGTACCCGCAGCCACAGAAAAATATTATCCGGAAATAACGATCGAATGCGGTGTGGATTGGTGTACGATAGTACAACGTCGAATTACTTTAATACGTGATCAAAGTCATCCTGTTCGATGTTATACCTGTATACTTAATCTTATTGTAAAAATATAACCATAAACTTTACGCGCCGATGAATGATCGCAGATTGAAAAGGAGATCGACGATCGAAGATGCCAGGATGCCGAGACGCCAAGACGCGTTCCACTTCCACCTGATAAAACGCGATCCACTGCACCCGGCGATGGTAGAAAAAGTTGACCTTTCATTACCGATTACTGAAGCCTAAAGTATCTGCCCCCCCCCCCCCCTATCTCTCTCTTCCTCTTTCTTCTTCTGTTTTCTCTCGTCTTCTCCCTGTATCTACTTTTTTCTTCACGAACAAACTTGCGCGTTGTTACTTGAAGTATGGCATAGTATAGTATAGCATAGTATAGTATAGTATAGTATAGGATAGTATAGACTATAGGATACTGCAGGACGCAGCTCGTTAAGGCGATCCGTCAGGTAAATAATTACGGCAATTCCTACGAAGAAAAGACAGACCAACGTAACATAAGCTATTGGTCCATGCGGTATAGTATTAGAGTGTATAGTGACTGTACAAAGATGCGGCCATTTTGCAGTGCGAGACGCCGAGACGCAGGAACTATATTCTGGATACGAAAAAGAAATTGAAACGTCCCTAAATCCCTGGTCATCGAGTCTCATTGTCAACTGAATTCAATCTTAAATTTGCCATCAACCTGCGACCGATCGAATAAATTTTATCACTTGAATAAGAACGTGAGTGAGAGAGAAAAATGGTGCCCGATTATTATCTCCAATCGAAAATCGGATCGATTCATCGAAGGTATAATCTATAATTGTAACTACGTTAACATCTTTTTTCCCCAGGTATATCGGGAGACCGGTGCAAGCTGGCAGTGAGAGCTTCCGGTGGTATTCCAAGTGTATCTTGAGTTGTTGCACATTGCACATTGCACATTGCGCGTTGCAGACCGCAAACTCGTTTTCAATCAAACGTTGATCTTCCCGCAGGTTATAGGTGTATGTAATAAGTACGTACATAGATGTATATATACACAATACCAGTAGGCAGTCGGAGAATAGTTGTATATACGTACACCACACGAAAATTACAACAATATAAAGTAATGACTGCTGCGGCAGTTACGGGAGTATAGGTAGGTACCTATATTTATTCATTAACTGTTATGCCCATAGATATTAGATGTACATGAATATCTCTGTACATGTATTGCGCATACGTACGAGCGATCCGCGTACTTACATAGTCGCAAGAGGTGAAGAAAATGAAGTAAATAAAGCTCAATCGCGTGGAAGTCGATGGTGGTGATGATGATGATGATGATGATTACGATGATGATGATGATTACGTCGAGGTACAGCCGCATGCTCTCGTCCACTTATAGTTATAAACTGAGGGTTGATTTTTCAACTCGCGATTAAATTCGCAAGTTGCAGTGCTCGAGCATGAGGGGCCATTTTGTCAAATCCCAAAGTCCGAAAACTCTGCTTCTTTTCTTCTATTTTGTTTTCTTTCAGTTCTTCTCCTTCTTCTTCTTCTTCTTCTTCTTAATCTTATATAAATGTTGCGACTAAAGCTTTTGGGACACCGTGTACTCTTCGCCATAGATGGTAGCGAGGTTCCAAGTTTTTGCCTGGCGAAACACAAACGACATTCTTTCTTTCCTGCTTCTGCTGCTCAATGCTCACTCGACTGTCCGCGTTCTACTCGTCTCCGCAGCGTTACCTGCCTTCGCTATACCTACATACGTAGTACATGTACGTATGTAGGTATATACATACGTATGTGTATACACACGTCGGATGTCGATCTGTCTTTCCATTCGTAATTCTCATACTGATGTTGACCCTCATGTTCCCTGCTGCGCCATTGGTATAAACGCGTAAAATATAATTTCACGACACAAGCTAGGTGATATATGGTGCATGAAAAACCTCGATCCTACGATGCAAAATAATCATTTCTCCTGCGGCAATTTTCTATCTCACAATAACTCGATTAATCGTGAAGCTTGATTGAAATTTCGACAGAGCCTCTTCGTGTTCTGCACCTTTCCATTCTGTTTTTGTTTTTATGCCTCCCATCGGTCTAGTGGCTGTATGCGATATCGATTTCCCGTGTCGGAGAAACTTACTAAGGAATGTTCAACTTCCGCCTGATATATTAAAATACAGTCGAGTCATCCGTTGGTAATTTTCCTGTCTCAACTCAAACGCCGGCGATCTCTACTCCATAGAAACCTAGGATCTCGGGTAAAAAATCAAACTGACAATGTCGGCGGAGGAGGACGTCGATGGGCGGGCCGGGGGGGGGGGGGGGGGGGGGGCAGCTTCCTACAAAAATAGTTCAACTTTTTTTCCTAAAATTCTTATCCAACGATTGGAAAGAAAATTGTCAAATCATTTGCCTCTGTATCGCATATTCTGTTTCATTTTTACATTATTCATGGTTTTTATTCTCACCAATTCTTTCTCGGTCTTTGGATGCGACTTTTTCCATTTTGCGCTTTTTTTATCCTACACACGGAGGGGCGGGGGGGGGGGGGGGAGGAAGGAGACGACGCGGAGATACAGGGTGAGATCCTGATCCGCGGTGTATAAAAGAATTCCCCGAGTCACGTAAAAACAATAAAAATTTTCGTTTACAGTATAAGTAGAGGGCAAAAAGCAACACGGTCGAAATATTCAAAGAGCAAAGAAGCATAAAATCGTTGAGTTGACGAGCTCGGGGGTCGTAAGGATAAGAAAGAAACTGCGGTAAGGTAACCGTGAAAGATTCAGCGAGTAATTACGAGCAGCGAAAAGGACCTGCCGTGGTCCTATATAGTACAAGAAATAATTTTACCTCTACGGTAGGCGTATATAGGTATAACCAGAGAGGTCTTCCGCAAAGACCGCTTGAGCTTGAGAAAATGATTTTTTCCATACTTTTTGTTTTCCATGTTTTCCTTGTTTTTTGTTTCTTTTCATTATCTCTCGAAAGGACGATGGCAGGGTAACAGTATGCGCAGGGGATAAAAAATAATAACGAAAAAGTATATGAAATAAAACCCCGCTGTTAAAATCCACTCTCTGCCTTGCCGGCAGCAGCTCTCGCGAAAAAAATTAACGAAAAACAGTTATTTTTTATCTCTTATCTATCTAATTATATCTGACCGTGGTATTATATTGTGATAAAGATTCGCTCTACCGCATTCTGAGAGGGCAAGAGAGTGAGAGTGAGAGAGAGAGAGAGAGAGAGAGAGAGAGAGAGAGAGAGAGAGAGAGAGAAAGGAAGAATCGAATGTATCCAAAAATTCTTGTGGTTTAAGTGAGGTTCCGAGTTTTACGCGAATTGATACACCAACCGGCATTCGAATTGATTCTTGAAGAATGCAATGTTGAGGACGATTCTCCCGCGTGTATTTCAATATTTCGATGAGAAAAATTCGAACTGGCAGTAGATTTTGAGAATGATAGTAATAATAATGAGAAGACAGATGAAAAATCGGAAAAGTGAGGGAAAAAGAAAAAGGGAGACGAAGGGGAATAGCAGAGACTCCGAAATTTGACGCCGTCACCAGTTTGTCCGGTTTGTCAGTTTGTCAATCCCCATTTCAAGTTTATACGTTTACGTTTACTGCCGTGCCAGGTTTCATTTGATGGTTATTTTATCTCGTAACGGGAGCTAAGCGTCTTCCTTTCTACACTCACCGTACCTACGTGCCGCCACGCCACGCCGCACACTCGTTCGTTCTAATGGTAAGATATATGTATATATAGATGGAGTTCAAATTTTTAAAACCGTGAAAATTCTACACCTGTATATACACACATACATTATACAGTGAACCGCCCACCACTAGATTATCACGCCTGCCACATCAGCAATATATATACCTATATATATATATATATATATATATATATATATATATATATATATATATATATATATAGATAAATAAATGAAAATCGAAGAAGCTGACTCAATTTAGAAAATTTATCTATATTCCTAAGAAATCTCTTCATTTCTGTTCATACCATATCATTTCTTCGCCAGTTATCTTGCTATCGGAATAATTTTCAAACAATTAGCCGAAGGATTTCACAAAAATTTCATACCGCGCGCGATTAGTTGTAACGATTTTTAAATTCATACACAATTCGTTGTTTGTGTCTTTTTTCATTTCGGTAGTTTGAAGTATTAAGAGTCAAATGTGTGTAAGTTTCTATAAATTTCTCGTATATACGTATACAACTATGTACTTATGTATTACGTACACTGCCGGATAACATTTGTAATGATTCCATTCCATATATGCATATTTAATGTGGAATTAGCATTTTCCATCTTCCATCTTGAGTACTTTTTTGGAAACCATTTACCATGCTCCATTTCAGATTAATTTTCGAAGCCTTTTCGATTCAATTTCAGATAGTTGTTAAAAATAGCAAAAATGGCGTTGTCCACCTCAAATGCTCCTGCAAAACCATTATTTCACATTTACCATTTGAAATACGTTTCTCAAAGCATTTTCCATTCGCCATTTTAAATGGATTTCATACGGCATTTTTAAATTGACACCTCTGATTCTAATAAATATAGGTATACGTATAATGAACCCAGCAATCGATCACCGCGGATAATCAACGACTCTGTATGCTCAATTATAAGCCCTAATAATATAAGTAATAACCATTCAAAATGAGACACGCTCCAATGACGGGCTCAGGAAATATGAGAGTGAAAAAATTGGTTATTGATTTGAGGAGCATAACGACTTGGGTATAGGTATAGCCATACGTTGCGAAAGATTGGAAGGAAATGACACGAAGGAGAAAACAAAGAAGAAAAATGGTCAATAATCATCATCCGCATGTGCTCATCATTATACATGTGGCAACGTCTTTCCGCACGCTGCATAGAGCGTCATTGAAATAAACGAACTGGATATTTAATTAAGGAAAAACGGAAAGAAGAAGAAAAAGAAAAAGAACTAAATGACAAAAAATTCTCCCGCCCCTCCCGCGCAGGGGAAACAACGATTACAAAGCTAAAGACCCAGCGTCTCTTCTTCATTTCCCGGGTGTTCATGGGCCGAAATACGATTACTTATAGTACACCATACCTGCCTATCTCCCAACTTGCCTACCTACTACCAAAAAGATATAAAAGAAGTGTTTCTCATCGGGTCGGAGGTCGTCGGTTTGGTGCACGCAAGCCTAGTGCGCGAGGAGGATGGATTTAACCGCTCGGAGATGAGGCCCGGGTCCGGAGTAAAAGAACGACGGAAAGAATGAGAGACGAGAAAGAAACGAGACGGAGATATAACATTGGTGTGTAATTAACATACCAAACCTCCCCGTAATGTCCGCCCGTCTACCGTCCTTCGTTCGGAGTCTGGACCACGGCGTAATCTTCTTCTTCGTCTTCTTCGTCGTCTTCTTATTTACGAAATAATACGCCTTCACGAAAACCTTCACCATTTGAGGCACAACGAATAGAATTATCACCCACATCGCTGTACTATAGAGCCTGTACACCGAACACATACTCCTAAACTTTCTCGATTCTATTCTTCACCGCCCTTGAATTCTTTTCCCACAAATTTTGGGCGCCTCGCGCAATTCTGCCGAAGCGCACAATTTTCATCTCTTATGCCTGTATACTTGCGAGTGTATATTTGAACGAGAGTTATTTTGCCATTCGAAAATTCGAAAATTCCATGCCGATTTATCACCTTGTATGCACAATGGATCAATGACGTTTTCCTGCAAATATTTCACAACTTTAGAGGTGCTTTGTGAACACTTTTCGTATCATTCATAAGCTCGTTGCGGTTTCGAAGTTTTGGATTTTGGAGAAAAAAAGTATCCTACTAGAATGAAAAAGTTCGCCACACCGGTGATTCCCACGAGTTGCGGCACCCTCGAGTTTCAACGATTTCAGGCTCACGATTAAAATAATATCGGTTCAAATTTTTCGATTATGATCAAAAACCCGGGATTTTTTTTTTCATTCTTTTTTCTTTTAACTCGAGCCCCATTCGATCTTGCAAATCAAATCTCTCTACTCTAAGATCGGATCAAAATTTCAGTCCAATCTATTTCATACCCACGTACACTGCAGTATACTATGCGTGCAGCGGATGATTGATTTTCGTTTCACCATAATTCTAAGCCATACGTACTGAACCCGTACATCTGAATCTTCTGCCTGCTGGCAACCAGAGCTTCGATACCTGAATTATTAGGCCTCATGGCTGCGAGTTTGATTTCAATGAATTCGTTATATGTCTAGAGCTGTAATAATCTTCGCTCTTATTAATCATGTAGTCTCTCAAATCACGTGTCTTCGGATTCTAGGGGTCTCTCGGGGTCTCGACCTCCCGATTATTTCGACGGAAATCTCATTCCGCTGACATACATACGGATACGGTTCCTTCGAAAATTCAACTCTTTTGCCCATATTCACCCGTAACATAGAATTTAATTTTCAATTGAAACTAATAAAATAGGTATATGTATATATGTATACGTCGGTCGGGTCCGGCGCGGTGGCGAGTTACGCGACGTATCGTATAGTTCCCGTAATCGACAACCGTGAAAATATACACAAATATAAAGGGACAGGAAAGCGATACCCGACTGAGATAAGGGTTGAACCCGGTATATGAATATATATGTATATAGTCGAACCCCGTATTCTTGTTCGAAAGCAACGAAAAGAAAACAACGGAAAAAAACCCTTCGTTGATTTTCAGGTCTTCAAACGTACGATGCATGCGCGGTGTGTGCAGGTGCATGCGGCTATATACCAAATTCTTCGATCATTATTATCATTATTATTATTATTGGTCTCTTTATTTTATTCCTTTGGTTTTTCTTCTTGTCTTTTTTCTTCTTCTTCTTCTTCTTCTTTTTTGTTTGTTTTCTTCTTTTTTGCTTTTTCTTTGTTTTTTTTCTTCATTTTCTTTCTTTGCTTTCGCTTTTTCCCCCGTATACAAACCGAACTCGATCTCCGGATGGAATCGACCCGGCCAGCCGCCGAATACAGGCACGACATCGCGAGAAACTCATAAATGTGAAACGCTACCATCAGATAATATGCTATGCTACCTTCACATGTATATACCATGCAGATAGGTTATACGTGTACAAGTATATACCTATACCAACGTACCTATCATCGGAAATCATCGCTAATCAGGAACGACTGATCAGTCAGTCGTTAACGAATCATTAAACATAATTGATAAATTTAGCTGTCTCATCATTCCTCCGGGGACTCTGTATAAATGTATGTATGTACCTACTGTGTATGAATGTATTGGTGAGGCCCGCGGATCTCACGAGATTACTCATTGACTACACATTGCTCAATATATGGGGTATATAATAGGTGTGCACGGTATACAACCTACTGTGTAGCTTCCGTGCTCAATTCGTTCGGTGAAGGAGGAGAGAAAAAACAAAGTGACAAAAAAAGAAAATTATTGCCAATCACGTATTTTTACGCGGGAATTTGAGTTCTCGTTCAAGCGCATTCGTTGGCATTCGTGTGCATATGCGACTTGAAATCTTCGAAAGTCCGTTTGATATAGTATATACATGTATTTTTGAAAATCTCGAAAGCCACAGAATATAGAGGCTTTGAAATCGAAGAAAGCTATTCGAGCCCCCGGCTAATAGCGAAAGAATGCCTCGTATAGTCTGGTGAGTCCCGCCAGAAGTCGGAGTCTTATTCATTGCCCAGCTATATCGGACGTTTTGGAAATTTTTCGCAATTACGCGTTATAGTCGAATGCTCGTTGTCTCGTGCGGTCTTCGCAAGTCATTGCGTATGTCCGGAATACTGCACTGGTACGCCAGAAAATTGCTGCGGATATCCCCTCCTCTCGCCTCGATATCACTTGTTCATCGACTTGATAATTTATCCGTTCATTTATCGATTTATCGATCTATTCTTTCATAATATACGATCGTTTTCTCATGTAGGTAATGCAGGAGCCTATATGTAATGCATCTGCGTGTAGGCATACCTACCTATTACATATACTACAGAAATTTCCAATTATTTGCATATTACCGTGTAATATCGCGTTTTCATTTCTGTTCGTTTACTTCTTGCTTCGTTCTCTTCTCCGTTCTATACCGTGCAGAGCTCTTGCGTGTCTCGTGCAGTACCTGTCTGTCCGTGCGGTTCAGTGTAAAGTTGCGTCTGTGCTCTTTGATTTCGATTTGATTTTATTTCAGTACGAACTTCATCTCGTCATCTCGGTGGGTATACACCTACGTGGCAAAGGCAAACCGCAAAATGCATCGGGGTTTACGGGTAACTTGACCCGTGTGTGACGTACTACGTATAATACATACACGCGTATGCATGCGTCGTTGCTGCAGGTAAAGCGTGTCCCGTGGCGCGTGTTAAACGCATTTTGTCAGATGGTTGCGTCACGGTAGAATCGACCATAAATCTCCGAGGATTTTACTAGTAGTTTCTTTCTCTTTCCCCTTGATTCTTTCTCAATTTTCTCTCAATTTCCAATCTAATTTATCACTCAAATCCAAATTGATCGAGAGGCGGCGGCTGATATCGATGTACATACTAGTCATTAATTGGATAATTATCGGTGTATATGATCTCCGATTGTAATTATTACCCCGCAAGAATGCACCGGCCCTCCCTCCACCGTACGTCTACGTAGACGCGAGTGTATATGTTCTTTACGGAAAATCGCTATTCTCGTTTCTCTTTTCAGCTAGGAAGCTCTCATTGATCGAGAAAAAATCCGAAATCTAACCGTAACAACACCCGTGAGATAAATAACGGAAAAATCAGAAATCAAAATTGGATTACTCACCTCCAAAAATGCGGGACATAACCAGACGGGCAAAGTTCTCTGCAGTGTATACAGGGGGCACCATGAAAGTTCAGATTAGATGACGCACCCTGAACCCCTGGAGCGGGTGATAGCATTCTGGAATAGCAATAAAATAAAAAAAATTTTAATTCAGATTTCTCTTTTAAATCCGCGTATCGTAGGCAATACGCAAAGAATAATTGACCTGTAGCGTTCCTGCTTCTCCGCTTTTGTGTATATAAATGCATAAGAAGCTACATGCACACATACGTTATAGGTATACACGCATGAGGTAAAAGATGATAATTATACTGCAGTTTCGTATTTCTTTCAAGCCACTGTACGTATGAATACCTGTATCCATGTGCTATGGAGGCTATGTATGACAGATGACTGTATAATATCATACCAGCGTACCTGCAGCACTCATTGCACTTATAATATTATTACACGTTTATATCTACACAGGTATTTATGTATCTACAGGTATAAACGCTCGAGCTCCTGCGGTCATCACACATTGGAATGAATGGAAATGAGGCGCAGTTTTTCAAAAATCTCTTCATACGGAACAACGGAACGGTCAGGTCAGAAATAAATCTGTAAAAAATTGAAAAGCGCGAAGAAATGGACGAGTCCTATTCGGCAAGTCTGATCCCTTTGAAAGAATATTTCGGCGATGGAACTGATGGACAATATAGTATATGACCGATGGATTTCTCACGGAAATGATGGAGTCTGTGACAGATGATAAGCGATTAGTCCTTCTCGAGAAAACAGGGAAAATATAGGAAACGAAAAACTATTCGATGAACCATATTTTTCGCATTACATTCTCATCGGCAGCGATTCAGTTCCACGAGCGTGAGAAGTCTGTACAAATTGAACGAAATTGATGAGCGATAATTTATTCTATACAACTATTTCAAATAATTTACGTAAATTTCAGCTTCGATTTTCTTCAATTAAATTTTCTATGAGCCGGGCTTTCAATGAGACGAGTTGACGCGAGTATTCGCACAGTTTTCATTTTTCAATGTATATTATCAAGTCAATTCATTTACCATATTATTAATGATTGGCCGCGGGCACTTCGAAAAGTTGCTTAATGAGGTCCATAACATACACACTTTTTTGTATACAAGTGTTCATTCGCAAACATCTGCGGTAACGACGTTGGTAATGATTATAATTATAATGTAATGAACCTGATAATTACCACTTTTTCTCAATATATGCCGGAATCTTTCTAACCGCACGCTTATAGAAGTTATCGCCTCGAGGGCGAACTTCGGAGGCCAACACAGGCGAGATTTTTATCAACTTTTCGTGCGATTCCGCACGAGATTTTCAATTCAAAATATGTATTCAAAATTGACGGCTAGTGGATAGTTTACTATAAACATTTCCAGCACGCCTCTACCATAATTATATTATTGTTGAGTCAGGAAATTATAAGATCGCAAATATAGGTACATGTATATCGAACATGAAACTACCGGCTGTAAATTGATTGCAACGAATGCTTTACGCGCCATGAAATTACGCTAAAAACAACAAGAAAACAAATTGCGAACAGATGATTTTCTTCCCATAGGAATAAGACAATTCGCGAGGCTGAGTTTCATAACGAATTGACGCAACGAAACCGCGATATCGCTGCATGAAAACAATCCAAATATTTCATCATCGAGAAATTTCAGCTGACGACGTACAAATTTCGCGCGGTTCGTGGTTTCTGTTTCAGCTTTACAAACTTCAGCCCCGTGCATATACAATTCTGGCTTTTCATTTTACATCATTCGTACACCTATATGCTGATTTTCTATTTCGTATTTCATTCTTACCGATAAATTGAAAGGTATATAAGAAAATACTGTATAGGTGGATTCAAGATCGATGTACATACTTACGTATGTGCACATTTACACGTAGGCTAGGTATGCCTACATACGTGTAACATACTTACATACTTAAGTCCGCAATCCAGCAGACTCAGACTCCTGAGTCTCACGGACTCCTCCCCGATGCGAGGGAGTCTTGAGACCAGTTCGTAAGAGGTTCTCAACCGAGCACTAAGCCCTTACTATAAGAAGAGAACGAAGAGAAGAACAAGAAAAAATCGAAAGTAAAACAACAAAAAAAGAAGATATTCCAAAGAGTGAAGAGGAAGAAACGCGAACTTGCGCTGTTTTACTATAAGCGAGCAAGACGCATAAGAATTGAAAAATGAGGCGGTCAGACACCCAAGGGTGCTTATTAAGGTTTGCGCGGCAAGATTAACGAGCAGTAATGACTATAGTCCACGCTAAGACCTTCGATCTTGGCAATACACACTATATCGAGAAACTATACAACATACACTGTAGGAGTAGAGTAGTATGTACGCGCGTACGAGCTCTACACCACGAGAAATAAACGTGTAAATACCTGATGCCAGAGCATTGACGCGCCGCGGTGTAAATGTGCCGCAGTTCCAGGAGGATTGACGTTGCACATTACATTTACTGCCAATATCACATCTATAAGATAGGTGGACGATACGCGAGTAATGCGTCTGGACATCTCCATTGGAGGATGAATTTTTGACCAAATTTCGATAATACGTTGCACGAATGATCGTGTACAGATATTTGACGTTGAAAAAAAATCAATTTCTATCCACGTGTGCAGTGCCTACTGCGATAATGATACTTGTAGCATATGCGTCTGCTGCAAGCTCGGATGCGTTGTTTCAACAGTTATTGTAACGTGTTGAAACATAAATGGCTTACAAACTCACTCCTCGAGAGTCGCCTAATTTTGAATGCTGAGCACGGATGGCCAGGATCATTGTCGACCCAACATTCTCGAGAAAGATACGTCTGAGTTATACACCGCGTTGAGCTACTACTACTACTACCGATACTACTTGCTCAGTGGTCTGGCTCTGGTAGAATGTGAACGTGAACGTGAACGTGAACGTGAACGTGAACCCCACACCGTTCGGTATTCTTCTACTCGTTTCCTAGCTACTAGCTGCATGATGCATGCTGCACGCTCATGTATACTTTATGTTTCTATATTGGTATAATATAATATCGAGATTTTCATTGTACCCGTATCAATCATTTTCACGAAACGCGGTGGTAGGTACACACCTAGGTGTACGTATATGCATGCGCAAGGCATTTTCACGATTAATCGAGATCCAATGAGAAATTTACCGTGCATGCTACATACATGCGCCCTAGCCCACAGCCTGCCAGTTTCAATAATTATCCACGTGACACGAACAAACGATTCTAATGCTTCGGAACATTTTTATCTCTCATGCCTCCGCTACGCAACACGGAGGTAAAATAATGAGACTATTATGACCCGAAAACCTGCTCTGTAGTAGATATGGCTTTAGGCATACATAGGGATGTATACTCTCCTTTATTAATCTTCTTCCTCTTTTCGTTCGCCTGTCTTTGACTCTACCGAGTCCGGAGAAGAAATGAAAGTAAACGAAACTGAGAGAAAATCGGTGATAATAATTTAATTGAATGCTCGAAGACTTGCTTGTACTTGGCGTATCGTAGTTGTTCCAAGCTTGTATACTGTAATATAGGTGAGCATTATGCAATTAAAATCGGTCGAAACGATCGTTGTCATTATATCACCGCGGTAGACCCCGGGCTTTTTCTTCAGTTCTTCTTTTGACAGAAGATAAAGTTACAAATCATCTTTTGAGCAAAGGGAATCCCCGCGTCGTCTGGTAACTCGGGCGGAGGGAACCCCTGCTGGTACACGGGGGTACCCGTAACACTCATCGTTCTTTTCCTTTTTGATAATTATATACTACACTGCAGTATACTATACCATTTAGGTATATACCTGCATTTCGTGATAAAAGATGAAGCTGGAGTACGCAACGTTAACGCAACTGCAAAATCAGGAAGAATATTATCCCCGGAGATTCGTCGATGAAGACCAAAAATTGAGGTATTATCTTCTCGGATTTTGCAGCTGCGTTTACGTTATAAACTTCTGAAGCTTTGCATAAAGAAAAGGAAATCAGAGAGCCGAACAGGTCGACCCCTGGTTCCAACTTCGTTTCCGATATCAAATTCTCGTGGAAAATTATAGTCGACAAAAATTAAATAACGAACAAAAAAGTTGGCGATATCATTTCATCGCGGGACTTTATATCGACAATTTTACCCATTTTAAAAATTATCATATAAGGTACCACCTCTCTGAAGTATTCTATAGGTGTGTTAGGTATAGGGATATACAGAATATAAGCCTCAACAGGAGCAGCCCTCGCATCTCTCAGTCATTAAGATACCGCGCAGGTATATCACTATTGCCTGAATGCGCTAATGATACAAAAACGAGTTTAATTACTTCAGAGAACACTTATGTGCATACCTAGGTGCTATATACATGTGCTAGAATTTTTTAAACATTTCTCTGGAAGCATTAGAGCATTGTGAATTTGTTGTCTGTACCTATACAGGTGTATATAACTCCTATACATTGTTGGCAATGAGAAAAAGCTTGCTATGGAAAAACGAAGGAGGATATGAATTTGAAAAACAGAAGAAAAGTAATGGACCAAAATGAAGGATGAACGAATTCGACTACTTTCTTCTTACGATTAGACGTTTTCTTTTTTTTTTTCATTCCATATTTCGAAACCTCAGACTATGATCATTCTCGCGGTCGCGTTTATATACCGCCGTGTTATTATACTGATGTGCTTTTATCGAGTCCGCCCCCGCGTGCGTATAGATATAGAAGATAGAAGATATAGACGAAAGAGAAGATGAAAGATGGTAGGGAATCACACTGAAATAATCAAAGGCGGCATCGAAAGGAAGATGAGAACGGAGTGAAAATTATCCTTGAAATTTATTTCATCAGGCCGAAAGTTAATGTTAACAATAAACGTGGCTCTCTGGATGATATGCGGCGTTAACGGCAGCTATACTGTGTGTGTGTATAGAAGCTCGCGACCACATCCTGCTCCATCTTCGAATTCAGCGCTTATTTCATTTATTATATAGGTAAGGTATATTACGAAGAGATATATACCTATATCGTTTTATTACATTATAAAACGCTGTACCCTTATTTCCTACCGCAGGTGCCTCAATTTATATTGACTGTAAGCGCAGGTCGATTATTAGCGTGGGGGTCGAAATTGTGAAAGACCAAAGAGTAGACGTGCCGAAATACCGAATTTCAAAGATACGAATTCTAAAGTAGCGAAAGATCAAGTAAGTGAAGTTTCCATTTTTCATGTATCACCAAATCGGATGACCGTTCATCGGAAAGCTATTCACCCGAACGCGCTTTGATCCGAAAATGAATATCCAGATAGTTTACATTCCGAACGAACGAAGCGTAGATTGACAAAGTTCGGAAAACTAATATTTTCAAAATTGAAAATTCAGAGTGGCTAACGTTTCTATCGGCCAGTAAACCGAAGATAACGAGCTCAGAAATGAAGGTTCAGAAACGGCAAAACTTGCAATCTGTGGGAAGACCAGAATCCCGAGAGGCCTGAATTAAAAAAAAAAATGGCAAGTAATCGGTCATTTTCTCAGTACAAAACAATCAACGTTTTTGTAATGTCTCCTAGGTTCTCGTTTCCTTCGCCCTTCTATTCCAATGGGTTCCGGAACTCTGACCTTTCGAGTTTTTGGTCGTTCGGTTCAACGAATTCGGTTTCGTTAACTTTCGCAATAAGCACGATTCTGAATTGCGAACACAGGACTATTCGAGCCTCCGATATTTTGACCAATCGGATATTTCACCGCTCGTAGTCTTGCCCATTCTCGGGAATAATTTTCGATATCTATATATTTATTTCAACGTTTTCGCGTTCTGAATTTGCTGCTTCTACTTTATAGCCTTTCGTTGCCATGGCTTTCCTACATTTTGCACTTTCGGTAATTTGACTTTCGGAATCTCGGCCCGTCTATTCTTTGCTCTTTCGAAATTCCGACTCCCGCCCCGATTATTTCCAGCCTAATTATACGCATACATACATACACCTATGTACAGGAATTATTTCCTATACATAGTATTATATATCTGTCTGACTTTTAATCATGACGAAATAGTCACGGACACTCGTGTATTTATGTACCTAGTTATGTATATCTATCTGGGCATACCTGTTGCCTTTGAGCAGTCAAGAGATGAACTTCGGAGTTCGGTGTAAAGACTTTCACCGTAGGTACAGCAGAAGTATCACATACGATGGGTATGTACGATACGAGTACGTACTCCGAAGCTCGGCAATGCAATCCGACCATAGAACGTTTGTCTGCTAAAGAAAACCGCACACTTTATGCTTGATGCTTTACTGCACTGCACTGTAACACACGCCACCAGCACTCAAAAGCTTCAAAGTTTCCCGAAACACTTATAATTTATGAAAACACACACACGCACACACTTCGCCGAGATTGTTCAGAGGCCTTTATAGAAATATTTTCAAAAGGTAGGAATTATTGAAAACGGAAAAAAGCTGGAACGACAACGAGAACGAGAACGCGGTGTCAATGCCGTATGGAAGGGCCGTCAATTTCGAATGAAAATTCGAATCGGAGTTGAGCGAAGGAAGAGAAAAAAATTGAATGTTATACGCAGCAAGTTTGAGCGTGAAAAAACCGCACAAAATTTCTCTGCACTCATCTCATCTCTCGATATATAAACCGTGCGATAATCCGTGGAGAAAACATTTTCGCGATCGGCCTCCACCTGCAGATGCAGCGGTATAAATGACCGAAAATAAACTGAACATATCTGATGAAATTTTCTATTCCAATACTCTAAACAATAAACATATGATGAGAAGTTGTATATACATATTACTTTATGTTTAATTCACTCATTCTGATATCATAGTCTTCACGAGAGTAAAAGTAATCCAAGTTTCGCTGGATTCATTGCAAGTAAATTATGCGCATCGTTTAATTTAACCTCAAGGGGATCGCGGCTCGCCTATATAATAACTGCGCGGGCTACCACGGCATACATTTATAATTCAACTTTAATTAACACACAAATTTTTATTCCACGATTTGCAAGATAATGATGTTCCTTTGTTTTGTTTTGCTCCGCTCCGCTTTGTTTTCTTCTCTTTCTCACTACATTATCAACGAATTCAAAACACACACACATTTATTTTTGTTATCTGCTCCCTCTTATTATGCCGCTCTGCAGCGATGCGTCGAACGTAATCCTTCGCGGAAGTACGACTCAATCGCATTATAGTCGTTACATTTTTCTTACTCGTTGGTATTTAACCTCCTTAAGCGAAAGGGGATGAGCACGTTTTCGATCGTAACACTTTTTCACCTTCTATAAACATTCTGCAATAGACACACGAACGCCGAAATTCGACTAAACGATTCCCGTAGAGTATAATTATAACGACATTCTCACGATCCGGGCGCTCAGATTGTAGGTATCCATGACTTACCACCCACATTCCATTGCGGTTATTATTCGGACCGGAAATTGAACCATGAAACTTGAAAATCATGTAGATGGATGAATGAATAAATTCAACACTTCATCACCCCGAACAAATTGAGAAAAATATAATCACGTTTTCTTAAATCACGTATAGTATAACGTAATAATTTGAACAACCTGCTGCAACGATACTGTGCATCAGAACACGATAATAATTAATAATAACAACGAACAATTTTATTATCTATTTATCTCACGAAACACGATTGATTATGATTATGATTATGTTGACGACAAAATTGCATTTTGTTTACAGAGCGGCGCTGGGCCGTTTTTTTCCTTGTTTTTGTTTTAGTTCTCTCAACTCTTATACAAATACATTCACGTAAGCGGGGGATAGGGGCCCAAAGCCGGACTCGAAGTCACTGGCTGGTAAGATCAGACCCCGTCGTTCGACGGTCTCCCTCCACCTGCCACTCCGGGCCCTGTTCGGGCCCCATCTTTTATCTCGATTTTCCTTCGGGGCCCCGTTTCTCGTTTTACGAACAGACCGCGCGGGTAGCTATATATATAGACATATATATGTATATATTACACATATAGGCGGGTATATAATACTTACAGGTATAAGGAGAGCGCGCGCGAGATCGCGAAGCGCGTGAACGAATGAGAACACTACACTACGATACACTTGATGCTCTTGTACCGTATACGAATGTACATACATAGTACATACCTACATGCGCATGTATGTAACGTACGAAGGGTATATTATACTTATACGTACACATTCTATGTACTTCGGTATAGGATTAGTATTATACGAGATATCTAGGTATGCATTATATACACGGCCTTAGGGAGTCGGAGAGGGTTTCTTATACCTTTATTCCCTGTATAATACTTGCGTACATGAACTTACACTACGTATCCTAATTCCTCTTAGCTACATTCGTGTTGCACATCTCGGGAGGATCAACGCAGGGTCAAGTCTCCTGCATGGTATTATACCTGTTCTACAATTCGCTAATTAGACTCGAAGGTATCAGTGAAACTATACTGGTATACCTTATATTATACCTGCAGTACACACGCGCGCCTATGAGATACTATCCTCCTCAGATCGAAGGAATTAATTGAGAGGATTATTATTGTTAATCTTCTTCTTCTTCTTCTGCGTAATATTATTATTGATATTACGCGGGGTTTAAAAATATGTTTAATGTGCCGATCTTATTTTACGTTATCTTATACTAACGTTCATTGAAATTTTGCTTTCTAAATTATTGTTCTCCGCTTTATGAGCTTAAATATAATCGTAAATCGAATGTTTGAAACACACCTATATGCCTCAACCAGATGACTACTTTTCGAATAAGATGCTTTATCATGCAAATAGTTTCATGCTATTCTAAAAACCTATGAAGTATATCTCCTCTTATAATGTTTAACAAAAGTTGTTTCTTTTTTTCACATCTTACGGGTATAATAATTTTGCCATTTGGAATTTGACACGTAACTGTAAGTACTTTGATCTATATTCAATATCACCTCCTACTTCTAATCCTCGTCATCTACACGAACACCAAATGGCTTTGTATCTTCTATATAGAGTCGTGTTCTGCGGATTTACCGCAATTGCGGTTTCGACGTACATACAATTGGTGCGGTATAATACACATATAAGGTAAAATTTATGATTGAACGGAAAATTGTCGAGGTCACCAGAACAATGTACTGTAGATTATGTACGTATAGGTATAGTTATTTGCAGTGCTCGGGCTTCGAGCGTGCAGGGATCAATGCCGAGTTTATAAAACTCGAATTCAGTTTATGAATTTATATGTAGCCTGGGCTCAAGATGATTCTAATATCTTCGTTCTCCCTCATTGCCTATTTTTAATCTAACTTTGTAATTCGGATGCTAATTATTCATAAATATTGTAATAAATTGTGAATATTTATATAATATTCAGCGTTTTATTATATTATTGTTTGTACATGAATTTATGATTATAATATGAACAGAAATTGCGAAAGCGGTCCAAACTGAATTCTTTTCCTTAAATTCAATTGGATTCAAAAGCTTTGGAAGAAAATAGAATTTTTCAATCCTACGACTTATACAGCTTTTCTCTATCTTTTTATCCTGACTATATTTCGAAACGTAGATTTCACAGATGACTCAATCGTGATTAAATAATAGAAATAAAAAGTTCAATGTTCATCGTATCACCGCACGCATGACGTATAGAAACCGCATAACGTGCATATTCAAATATTGGCGGGGCTTGAGAAAATGAGTGCAGCCATTATTTCGTGACGTAGTGCTTGTGGAATTCCCCTACTTGACGAATGAAAACCTACACGTCACGTGACAAACGTCATCAAACATGGTGTCCGCGGGCTGCTAAAGAGCAGACGATATTTCGCGGGCAGGTATTTAATTGTGACTAGTATAAAAAAGACAAAAGGACAAAAGGAAAAAGTACATTTAATGGATTACATTCAACAATAACTTTGCATTATTCAGGAAATAATAATAACAATAAATAACGAGGTCCGGGCGCAATGGTTTACGATATCAAATGGATAATACCAAAACTTCGGAATCCAACAAAACTTTGGAAATTCGCTAGTTCATTAACATTCGCAGCAGTGGGAATATTCTCCAAGTTCATTCTAGGTTAACCATAATTTTTATTATTACTAATCATTCCTCTTTCCGCACCAATCTAGGTATAATAATATTCATCAATGATTATTCATTATAAACAAATATGATGTTATAGTTAACTATAATATTGCACCTTCCGTAACTGCTATACTGATTACGCTAAAGTACACCTTGTTCCAGTGCAATAAAAGTGGCTTACGTAAATATTTCATAAAAACAATATTGGGAAGCTCAAATTATCCATGTTACTACAGAAATTCATTTACGTATCTTTAAACCTAACAGTAATAACTTTCGCATTATCATAGTCATCGTCATGTCATTTAGACTAATTTCCCATTTGACCCAGATAAATGTTTATTAATAAATTAAACAATCAAATTGCGGGTCATAGTATTTGGCACTTATGCGTTTAGTCTCGTTATACTATGTTTTCTAACTCGGAAATAACAAGAAACTATATTTGTTTATACAAAATTTCAGAATGGTTGAACAAAACGAAAATATACAACAAACACATAATTACAAGAGCTTTGGATTGCCGCCCAAAACATGTACCTCTTATTACCGTTTCGAATCATCACAGCTGCTTCGATGATCCTGGTATATGGGGTAAGCGTTTGAGAAAATTGATATCCGCTGTATTATATTACATTAAACTTTTATGTAACGCAGATAACTACGTTACTTACACTTTAATCTTTTTTATTGAATTATATTTCCTCTTATCATATTATCCCTATGAAAAAAGAAACGCTATTTCAACCTTATCCAACAATTTTTAAGCCAGCAAAAATTTTCTCACTTATTGTCTTTTTCGTTTACAGCGACGTTGGATCTTCGCCATTTAATAAATAGAAGAATAATAAGATGGTCTTTAGCCGCCCATGATATATGCTTTACGAACGTATGGCATTCGTACTTTTTTATGTTAGGAAAATGCATCCCAGTTGTTAGAGGCGATGGAGTTTATCAAGAGAGTATGAATTTTTGTATCGAAAAATTATCAAGCGGCGAATGGGTCCACGTTTTTCCCGAAGGCAAAGTAAACATGTTGAAAGAAAATATTAGGTATATAATTAATTTTCAAGAAAATATGATCAGGAGATATTCAGAGGAGAAATTAAGGAACGAAATTAAAACATTCAATTATTATTAATTATTAATCAATGTCGTAACTTTTCATTGACAGATTAAAATGGGGCGTAGGAAGACTAATACTAGAATCCCCCGTAACGCCATTGGTAATACCGATATATCATTTAGGTATGGATAATGTTTTGCCAAATGAGCCGCCTTATATGATAAAAGCCCGTAAAAAAGTAACAATGTATTACGGGGAACCAATAGACTTTAGCCAAATGTTGGCTGATCTTAGATCAACGAAAGCCAACGAAGTAGAAGCTAGAAAAGCAATTACCGATCGTATTCAAGAAGAACTTTCAAGGTGAATATATTTGTGATTTGAGTACTTTCGATGAATTGATATTCGTTTAAGTGATTGAACGATTTTCGTAACAATTTATTACATTTTTATCAGACTACAATCGGTGACCGAAAAACTTCATCAACAATCTTGACGGATGTCAGACGGTTATCGCCGTCATTCTATTTAG
Organism: Phymatocera aterrima; assembly: GCA_963170745.1. Taxonomy (NCBI): domain Eukaryota; kingdom Metazoa; phylum Arthropoda; class Insecta; order Hymenoptera; family Tenthredinidae; genus Phymatocera; species Phymatocera aterrima. The sequence goes on from OY720663.1 coordinate 10,037,656, forward strand.
CAAGAATTTGCCAAAAACCATGTCAATAGTAAGAGGAAATTGAAAAAATAACAATAAAGAAGAGAAGAAAAAAAGCAACAAGATACAGTGAAGATGAATTTTTTTTATACATATAATACAACTATGAAACAAAGAATTCCAGCCGATAATAAATAAATATTAAGAGAGTCAAATTAGATTTAAAAAAAACAAATTATGTTTATAAATTTAATTAACAAACAACTATAGCAAAATAATATGAATACATATGAAACATTTTCACAAATTAAAAAAATTAGGTTATAATATTTAGGGATTTCTTTAGATCGTTGGTCAGTTTTTTTGAACACTGCAAGAAAAAAAAATCGAATAGCATCTACAAAATTCTATCAACACAAAGCAGTACGTAATTAGAATTTGAGGATGAAGCTGTTCTTTTTCATCCTTCGCAGGACTTTGGGTGTTAGTTTTTCGAATACATGGATCAAGTCAATAATAATTGTTCTGATCAGAAAAGAAACAAGAAAATAAAATCGCGTCAAATTATAAATATGTAATAGTTAAATCGGAATGAATAGAAATAACGATTCCTTTCTCTATCCTTCTGGTTTTTCTGCAACGTGTTAATTCTGGAAGAAAGAGAACTGCTCCTTCTTTTGATAGCAATATTAAATAGGCAATGTTATTACGTATACTGTAATTTCCAATGAAATGATAGATACTTGACTTTGTAAATAGGTTTACATTATTGACAAACAGAAGCTAAATAGTGTAAGAGAAAGATTTTATGATGAACTTCATTTGAGAACGATAGAATAACAGAAACAACAATGTATAAACTAATACCACATAATATTTATTATTATTGTTATTATCATTAGTGATTAGTGTTGTAAAAAATATCAGCCACAGTGTTTCGAAATAGGAAGTGAAATTATGCGAACTTTCACTTCATTTTTCCCATTACTGTTATTATATTATAATATCATATAGTATAGAATATAGAAACAACGAGAACAAATGAAGAAAAAAAAATTAATGGTTGTACCCTCCTGCTCTGTATTAGAATTATACTTAGTTTACGTAAACCGATATATAGGTATATACACAACTATCAATTTTATTTGTCAGGTTTTAGGTAATCAAATCTAAATGAATAATTTAGATTTCTAGATAATTTAAATATCCTTCATAATATCATTAATTTTAATATCAATACTATGTATGTATTATGGGTACCGCGAAACTTGGATTTAAACGATTATTAATGGAATTGTTATCATTATTATTATTTCTTAATCAACCAATTGTTATGTAGTTAATAAATGTAGAAAACTAATTTTCGAGGAAAAAACTATTTGTCTGTTTTGTTGTTTCTTTTTGCTTTTTCTTTTCTCTCTTTCATTTCATCATAGCTTTTATTATTAGAAAATAATTAACATAAAATAAGACTACATATGGTTCTATTATAATTTTCAAATATAAGATATTCCAGAAACTTGAAAATATGCAGACAAAAAATTGGATTTAATAATCTTAAAAGATAATAAATATAGGAACGACTTGCATTCATAACTCGTGCGACTGATAATACAATTGGGATAATAAAAATCAACGTTTTTTTTTTTACGAATCGATTTTTCTTCGTATATATTATATGTTTTTCAAATATTATTCACAGACAAGTTAGTACAGCATACAAGTATTCATTTGTCCACCATTATTTCTTAAGAAATACACTACTATTGATATAGGTAGATACATATTGATAATACAAATAGAAATTCTGTGATTTATTTCTTTACTTGCTTTCTCAATATATTATACTTATAGGTGAAGCAGGCAAACAGGTCGCCGGACACGATTACTGAATAATAAAATTTCTACTTTTTGTTTAGTATTTTTTACATAGAAAAGTAAGAAACATCAAATATTTAACAGCGAAAAAGACTTCCAAGATATTATTTAAAAATAAATTCATATTTTCTAGGGATTCATTATTTATATGGATGAATTTATTCATTTCTTGTATATATCTATACCTTGCAATTCAGTGTACAGCATGTAGTAGACATTCGAAAAAAAGAAGACATCTTGTGTTTTGTGATTCGTTCAGAATTTTAGTTTACTGTTTCACAGCTATTCTATAATTTTAGATATAGTATAGGTATGATGTTCACGATTTTAACATGCTTTTATATTCTGTATCCTAGAGAAATTACAATTCTAGAATACTTCATAATAATAATTTGAAAGAAGTTAATCTGAGTGTTAATTTTTTTTTCACGATCTTAAAATTTTGATAATTTAGTTTCCTTTTTCTTCTATAGTATGGTATAATATTACTTAGCACGCGTTTACACAACACAAACATATTATATTATTACAACTACTATATTTCTTTATATTCATACTCTATAATATTATATCATACATACGAACGTAAAAAATTATTACACACAAATATTACAAGTGCTTGTATAATTAGTTATTTATTTAGTTAAAATTGACTCAATTAATATAAACTATCCACGTCAGGTGAATAATAATAATAATAATAATATTAATAAACTTTGAATATACGAAACAAAAAACAACAATATAGACAAAAAATAGTAATAATATTAATAAAAGCCAGGATGCAATTTTAATTATTGGCTCTTCAACAATAAGCTAAACCACAAATTTAACTGTAACTATATTGTAGATAAAAAAAAAAATTCGCTAATTCTTTTATGGAATTCTGATCTCAATGAAAATTAATCCCTTAATTTGAATGAACAAATCAAAATTTAGACTGATCATATTCTCGATATATTCTTGTTACAATAAAAAATCTACAAAGTTACCTACTTTTTAATGCATGTATATTTTCTTCCCCCAATTTCAAGACATCAGAAGATATGTCGAAAATCTGAGAAGTAAACCATCCTCAAAATATTGTATTCAGTTATAGGCAGATGAAAATAAACTGTGATCGATAATTTTACGAAAAAGAAGGGAACTCAAAAATGACGATAATGAGAAACTAAAAAGTTTATCAGAGTAGAATCAGTAATTTGTTATAATTGGAACAAATTTCGGGTCTGTAAATCCTGAAAGAAAAACAGCAAGAAAATCAACAATATAATTGATTGATGCGCAGAAAGTATCATTTGACCTGTTTATCTATGTGGATTACAGATATTGGCGATTAGCCAGGAAAAGAACATCATAAGAAGACTTCACATTTCATCTCCACGATGAAACCGCTTTTCAGAGACAATTCATCTATCTGGTAAACATAGAGAAGAATAAAAGAGACAGTATGGATGAAAAATTGAAGCCTATAATAATGTGATAAACTCCCGTAACATCTAAATGTTATTACTTACATGAGTAATTTATGACATTATTTTAACGATCAATTCTCATCAATACTGTCACTTGTGTTCCTTCTGATTCATTAGATAAATAAATTGTCTCCGAAGAAGGCTCTCGTCATAGGTCATCTTTTACTGACCTATTAAACAATATCCATAATCACCTAGATGAATAACAATTATTCGATATTTTTAATATATTCATATTGTAATGATAATAATAATAATAACAACAACAATAATAATAATAGCAATAATAATTACGTAGGTAACATTCGTTTCTCACAGTATACCAGGACAATTTCTTGGAACTATACACTCAACTGCGCACGGGCTAAATAATACAAATCCTATTGACTGTTTTGATTTTTGCGCTAAATGATACAACTCCTATTAACTGTTTTGATTTTCACACGACTTCACAGTCAATAGAGTTGCATTATTTAACGCACGCGCAGTTGAGTGTATAGTTTCAAGGAATTGTCTCGGTATATATTATATGCTATAGATTCAACATAAAAGTTATAGTACACAGGTAAAGGTATAATAATTAACAATTATTCTTCAATTTTCGTTTTGTATTTTTCATCAAAATACTAGCTGTAACGGAAATTGACAAATTGATATTTGAATATTGAGAAAAATAAATCAATATCAAAGTCGTAGGTATATTAGGAAAAAAAAAGTAATAATTCCAATGCTCAATAAAAATACTATGTATCATGTATTCAACGAATAGTTGCTGATGCAATTTACTCGGAATTATTGTTTTTTTTTTCTTTTTTCCAAATTCGAATAAGTAATATGTTACGTATATTTACAAAAAAGATTCAAATCCGAAATTCTGTTCTCTTGAAACATATCTGAAACTGTAATTTTATTTCTTTTTGTTACCATTATTATTTTCTAATTCTAGCAGCGGAGGATATTAGTCAAGGGATTCTACAATAGTTCATAAGCATTCTAAATTATGCCACAAATAGATAGAATTATTACATGTTTGGTGTCTATAAAGTAATGGATCTCGTTACAGCTCGGTCTGTTTTTTTTTCCTTTTTTAAGCTACAATAGTAAATAATTAGAATATATTACAATCAAAGACAAGATATGATTTCTATTTTCCATTCTTTTTCTTTCAATTTTTTCTCATATAACTGCTACGCAGTGTCAACTTTATGTACAAATTATTATTATTATTATTATTTTTTTTTTTTTTTATAATTCAACGATTTTTGACAACAATTCGCATTTCCTATCATACATTTTTTTTTAATTTTTTCTCTGCAAGATAGGGATATTTTGGATTAGGTATATGTGAAAACTTTCATGCGTTATAATTAAAATTTTCAAAAGTATTCACACTTGCAAAAATTATTCATCAAATATTATGTATTTCACCTCTAAACGCTATAATACCTAGTATACGTTTTAATACATTGAGTTTTATGCTGACTTTATTTTATTCTTTTTCCCGCTACAGTACTCTATAGATTCAAGTATCACTTTTTTCTGACTCAAGAGTAAATTTAGAGCAAGATTCATACTTCACGATAAAAACTCCGTAATACATAAGTATTTTAAGATTAGATAATAACTCTGAGAATAAAAATATTTCACCCATTAAATATTATCCGTTTTTTCTCGGTTCTCAAAAAACAATAATCAGATGAGTAAAAATTTCAGTCAATCTTTTTGGAATGACGTGACAAACTTGTATAACAACGAATATTTTTTTCAATATAAAATCACCTGATGGGAATGAATATCTAAAAAATAATAATAATGATAATAATGGAAGTATGGTACGATACGTGATTTTTTTGGTCAATTGATACATGAAAACGCTTCTTCTATAACAATAACTCGGGTTTGTAATAACATGGCGATGCTATATTATCCACACAAGAAAATCAGGATTTGAAGCCTCACGTTACTTATCATTTCAGAATTCTTATCTTATCACAATGAAATGTTTTATTTTCTGTTTTCGTTTTTTCAAATTTTATCCAGCGTAATGCATACTAGCTGAAGTCAAATTCATAAGTTCCCATTAGCTGCTATCTTGTGCAAAGTTCCTTTATCAAAAGCGCAAATGCTACCTAATAACGCAGAGCGCTCAATGACTGGGTTATCAATAGCTGTGGGTATGGATGGCATCATCGGCGGTGGCGGAGGCCCGACAGTAATTTTTCCTGTCGAATTCCCATTCTGAACTTCTGCCGAACCTTTGAATATTCAGAGAATACAAAAAAAATAATACTATTATGACAGCTATTATTGAAACGTTTTATGATGATTTACATCCATAGATGACTCTAATACTGGGCAACACTTTATTGCCAAGTTTTTGAAAGCTAAATTCCTACGGATAATTGAATACGTAGATATAGGTAATTGCATGCTGATTTGTGAATTCAATTTAAAAAGTATTGTAGATACATGGAGATGAAAAAACAAATTTGAATCAACATGCCACCTGACAGGATGAACGAAATAAATAATGTTTTATATTTTATGACCTACGTGATAATAATGTACGCAGTGCGTGCCATCAACTTTTGTGTCCAGCTGTATATAGGTATGCATACATAAAAGATAAGAAATGAGAAAATCCCTGAATTATGATATGTATTTTTTGTCTCCAGAATTCTTGCTCAATTACCAAAAATCATTATTTTTTGTTCAAAATATTTGGGAAAAAACAAATTTCTAGTATTTATTCACATCTCCCAACAAATCGTACTTTATTATGGAAGCTTTCCATCTACAACCAAAAATTGACACACTCAGACACACAGCTATATGATTGGTCTTTTCCGTTCGCTCTAGCCAATCATATTGTTGAGTGTCTGAGTGTGTCAATTTTTGGCTGTGGATGGAAAGCTCTGTAAATCTTTCCAAGAGATTTTCTCTTTCCTCTGATTTATTGGTATTAAATAAAATATCTCATGATGTAAATCTGAATGAAAGATTCGAAATATGAGCATAAAATTTCGGCAGCATGAAGGTTTCGCTTATCGATTTAATTTATTTATTTCCAATGGATGCAGGATACAAAGATATTAAAAATAACTTACCGTGAGAAGGGGGCGTTAAAGTTCCGACGCTAGTCGCAGTCGAAGTACTAGTCGGACTATCTGATCGTTCAGGGCTCTTACCATTTATTTGTTTCGTACCATTATGAGCTGATAATTGATTGGTCGAACGTTGTTCCTGCGCAAGTTTTTGCTCCTTTTTCTATAGAGAGAAATATATCATTAAAAAATACCAAAAGACTTGACAACTTACCTTATAATTTAAAACCAACAGAATTTTTATATACTTTAATTAAAATGAACTCAAGATTCTCTGTACTCTACCAGTTTTTGCTTTCGTTTTTTCATCTCCTCCTCTGAACTCATCATTTCCTGGACTCTGACCAATCTCTTCTGATGTCTAGCTACTTTTTGTTCATCCCTCAATCTTAACTCCGCTTTACTGATCGCTCCCGTTAGAGCTTCCTTCAAATGACTACTTAGCTTGAAATGCGGTCTCTCCAAGGAATTGAGACCCCTGAAAATAAAAATGAGTTTTATTGGACATTAAAACATTTCCCTCTTTGTGTTTCCCCAAAATATACGACGATATTTTCTAAAAGTCCGATAATTTCATGGTAAAACTCTCTGCCACAGAAGGTTACACACTTAGATCTTGGTTGCTCGAAAAATGGATGATCTAATAGCTGCGTAACAGTAGGTAGATCTTGCTTCAATGCTTCAGGAGATAAAATAAGCTCTAAGAGATTCTTCAAATTTGGATCACATTGCGGTAAATCAGAGCATGTAGCTTCCAGTAAAGGGCGTCCAAATGCCATCTCGTAAACAACATGGCCGAATGAATATATGTCTACTTGGATCTAAAATGTGAAAAATTATTGTTAGCTTCCCTTTTTACATTGAAAAATATCATCAGACATCAGTTCTGCAGTGTAAATCATACCGTGGCATATAATTTTCGTCTTTGGACAACATATGGTCTGTAGAATGCAGGCAAACCCAGAAGTCCATTTTCTATATCGAGCAATTTTGCCCCTGTTGGTGTCAAGACTACATTTCCAGTGTGAAGATGTCCATACGGCAATCCCTTCTCGTGTATAAAGGCCAATGCATCTAAGATCTGATTTTACAACAAAAATTAAGCTTCAGATTAAGGTGTAAAGTTTCAAGCCGCTTATTTATTCATTCTCATGAAATAGCAGTCTCTAGTTCAAGAAAAGATATTAAAAAACCGATTTTCGTCTCCAAAGCGCAGTTGGAATAATCATTAAGCTTTAGATGCGGGCTTTTAGCTTTTCTAGTTTAACTATCGAAATTCGTTTAAAATTCATTTTCAAAGTTGAAGAAAAACAAAAATATTACGTTTTTGCTGCTGAATAAAAAATTTTTTCTGGTATTAATGAAATAGAAGATTCTTTCAATCAAATTTTGGGCAAATTTGGCTTTTTTACTTTGTCCTAAAAACAAACATTTTGGTTACCTGAAAGGCGTAGATGGCAATTTCCTGTGCGTTGAGAGATTTCGTTTGTTTGGGATTGCCATACTTTTTGATAAAAGGTTGTTTGGGTTTAGCATTGCATAAGATATCCCTGAGCGTTCCATCAGGATAAAAATTTCGCACAGTTAACGCTCCATTTTCAGTAACATGTTGATGAACGATAGGTTCTATGTAACTATGACGAAGAGATCCCAAGCTTTTGAAAACTCCATGTACATCTTTATCCTGGAGATGTTTATCTGGTCCAAATTCAACCCAAGCTAACAATAATTCTTGTTTTGGATTCTGCCGATTTTTAACTGTGTAATAATGCTTTCTTAATCTCCATCCCATGTCCGGTATCGGTTTACCAATTTCGTAATTCGCATCGCTTCGTAATGCCAGAGACACCTGTTGCAGCGCTACCTCTGTTTAGAATCGAGATAACAAAAAGAACAATATTTATTATCAATTATTTCTTTTTCCAACAACATAGAAATAGAATTTCGTTATTTATCATTTCTCAAATGTTCTTAACAATTTTTAAACCCACTTTCAACTAGTTTGCTATATCAATTATGAACCTTTTGATATGTTTCCATTGAGGGATGGATTTTTTTGGTACTTTATAAATGTAATTACCCTGATGTACCAACTTTTTGTGAATTTTGGATAGAAAAACCATCAGAATTACAGCCCTAAAAGTATTTTTTTCTTCCATATTTGAATCGAATCAAGTTCTAGTAACGGTCCTTTGAGAGATTCAGAGTTCTTCACCATGTTCTCATATCAAAAAATGTAATAACTTTAAAAAATTCAGAAATATTTCAAAGCTATAGCAACCTAAGACAAATTTCAGAGTTTCTAATCCTCAATAGAGAAATAGTACCGAAATTCATCCAAATTAGAAATCTTTCCTTGTTAATTCGTAAACCCTCACCATGTAAAGGCGCAGTATAATTATCAGGGTCCAAAAACTTTTTCATAGGCAACGAAGATGCTAGTATGGGATTCATTAGTATCACGTTGAGGTAATTCTGAAAAACAAAAACATGAAATGAATGCAAAAAGAGGAAAGGAAAGATTGTATATTTATATATTTTGTTAATGATTCCTGCAACACTTAAGAACAGACGGGAAAACAAACAAAAAAAGGAAAAAAAAACGATCTTCACAGTCTAAAAAGCCTTACAACAGGCCTTTCGAAACCTACATTAATAATATCAACTACCTTGCGAATTCAATCGGAAGACACACCTGCAGAGCTATTTGCCGTTGAGCTACGAAGTCTGGTTCCATATTACCGATAATACGTTTTGGCGGCAGGGGCAGAACAACTCCTGACACGCATAACGCCCCGTTAAGTTGGACGAAGTCATTATACCTTCTGCTTACCCGCCACGATTTCTCTGGTAATGGCCCCCTTTGCGTTCTGATCACGTATTCCTACCAAAATAGTTAGAAACAAAGATTTGTACATTGATAAGGCTCAAGTTTATAACCGTAACACAACAAAATTAGGAGAAATAATGTCAGGTGTTTTGATATTGAAATGTCGGAGAATTTGCAATTCTTGCTGATATGTTTCAATGAAATCCCATGGGACTCCCAAATGTGGAGAATGTGAATTTATTGTCAACAGAAAGTATCAGCAAGGATTGTATTTTTCAGGAAGCTATATTGTCGAAACAGAGCTGATGTTTTTCTTTTGTGATTTTATTACGCTGACTTTGTAGACTGTGGTCTCATTAACGTTATTAATCTCTGCATGGATGCTATTCTTATCGCACAAATGATACTCATCAGATTTTTCATAACGTTTTGTTAATGAATCTATTTCATCTGAATGAGTAAGATAAATAATCAGAATTAATAACATTTTTCAAAATCATATGTTACCGCATCTCTTGTACAAGTTTTTGATATTATCAATAATACTAATAATGATAATGATTAATCAACGAAGCTAAATAGATGACGGAAGAATTGATTACTGATATAAAATATGAAGAACATAGAATTCAAAAAAGGCCAAAAACAAAAAAAAACAAGATATTTTCTTACCGTGTGTCCACCGATAGTTCTAGCATTTTCAATGAATGTAGTGAGCTTCTCGGTGTCATCTAGCAATACTTTATTTGTATATTTCCTTTCAAATATAGCCATTGATTATTAATCGAATAAAATACAGAGCCCGCGAGGGGCGTGCTGTGAATTACGACGATCGCGAGTAAACCGCGGAGCAGCACCATATATTACGCTCTCTCGATTCATTTCAACATCTGTTACCACTTGTTTTATACTTTAATTTCACACCTTGTTCAATAAATCATAATTGAGATAATTTTTTGTTATTTGTTGTATTGGTGTGTTTTATTTACTGAATAAGAGATTATGTGGAACCAAGAAACTATGACGTACCAAGGACGTCTGGACCAGTACGAAAGCTCACCTCCCTCACACCAGACTACGAATTTTGTGATCCTGTTCCGTTCCTCACAATCAGCGGTATTGTGGTCCACGTTCCGCTGTTTGTTTAAGTTCAAAAGAAAAAAAATAGAAAAAAACGACTAATAATCGTTTTCGAAATTTTTTGTCAATTTAATCATAGCAAGATTTTCGAATTAAATAATAATTTGGCTCTATTGAATGCAATCTCACTATATTTTATAGCCAATGACTAAAGATAACCTGGAAAGAATAAAGTTTGTTTAGAATAAATTTTGTAAAATATAAATATCTGAACACGTCTGAAACCGTTGATTCATTTCATTTGATCGTTTGTAAGTGAAAAATTAGATTTATCTGTAAAAATAATCAAATCCGTGATTAAAACAGAATAAATAGAAACAAAATAGAATATCGAGATTAAATTCAAGAGACCGGATTTGCGTTTGTTTTCTGAAACATGATTCAAGTGGATACGAACTTCCGTTCAAGTTTCATAGTTTCGACGGTTAGTTATTCCGAGGGACCGTAGGAAAAAAAAATAAAATCTCTATCGGTTGTGTGAAATTTTTGCGTAAATAATAAATATATACTTGATCGAATTATTAAACGTACTAAATTGAAATTTTTAAACGGTCGATGAACTGCCGGGGTTAAGTAATAATACCGTTTGTAATAAAATGTCTAGCTTGTTTGAATTGGTGTAGAATTCATTGAATAATTGGTTAAAATGTGTCGGGTAACCTGTCAAGCGAGTGATAGTTATTTTTGTGTATACTCAAGGCGTTATCGTGCTCGGAATTGACCCTTTGATAATTCTTGTAAGCTTTATAATACGAGTTGAACAAATTTTATAACGTATTAAATTGAAAATATGTTCTGATAGGTAATATAACACAATTGTGTTAGGTGTTAGGTTCTGTTTTATTTTGACCTTGTCAGCCCAGTTAGAGGTGCGAGACAGACACATAATCAAAGTATCACCGTTGAGTGTAAGAAGACGGAGAGTTAAGTACAAAAATTGGAAGAACTTCATTCCCATCGGAATATAATCTACGTATATACCTATAATACCTATATATATATATATATACATATAATATATTACTTCACGATATATTCGAACGTGGATAATTTATCCTCATTGGGGTTTCATCTGCAGCTATTTTTATCTCAAACTTGTGTTAATATTTTGAACAACCAACCAATTGAATTGTGATAATTAATAACTACTATAATAATGGAGGACAGTGATGTTGTGAAGGAAATTGAATCCGAAGAGAAAAACGACGATACTCCAACCGAGGAATCGGTCGATCAAGTCGACGAGGGTACTGGATGTGCACATTATAAAAGAAAATCCAAATTTGTGGTGAGATAGTTATTAAAAACGTCGTTATTTGTTTAGACATGTCAATTATTCTTACATATCTACTAGATTTTTTTTCGTTTACTCTTATTCCGCTCTCAATATTTTTCGTCGATTACCCCCCCCCCCCCCCCCCCCCCCCCCCGATTCTGCCCTCTCCCACCGTCTCCCGTTTTTCTCCCTCTCTTATTCCACCGTGAATTCGATCTTCCATCCCCTTCTCCCCTCTCTCTCTCTCGCCCTTCCCGCTCCTCGATATTATTAATGTGCAGCACAAAATGTTTTGTATCGTAGCTTGTATGCTTTCTAATGGCCCACTTCAAAGCTTCATATAAAAAAACTTGGCCCATAATCTGATTGTCGAATGAAGAAAGATAAGCCGCGGGATTTTGTCAAAGCGATAAAGAAATAATTGTTCATTTGTGCGTAACACATTTTTGAAAAGATAAAGGGAAAAGATATATTCCAATAGCATTTCTCATATTCTATCAATGTCTTCGTTTATCTATGGAGATATGCTATGCATATATTAACTTTATCTCAATATATGAATTAAACAGATAAATTTGTATGAATCGTCCAACTAGTCCTATAATTATTATCAGGCTCAATAGATAAGATTCTAAAATATAAACAAAGATTATTAGGAAGGTATGGAATAAGAAAAACAACATAGAGATTAACTAGAAGCTATGAATTGCGTTTGGATGGAAACTCTACAATTCGCAATTTTACAAATCCAATTTTTCCTTTGTTTTGTCTCTGTAAAAATTAAAATTTCTTTCAGACTCCGTGCTGCAACAAAGTATATACATGCAGATTTTGCCACGACGAACAAGAGGCGCATACGGTAAACAGAAAAGAAGTGACAGAATTGATATGCGTCCTGTGCGATACTCGTCAACCGGTACAAGCTACCTGCCAAAAATGTCACTGCAGATTTGGCAAATATACATGTCTAGAATGCAACTTGTTCGACGACGAAGACAAAAATCAATATCATTGCGACGGCTGCGGTATTTGCAGAGTCGGAGGACGTGAGAGATTTTTTCATTGCGCTAAATGCAATATGTGCTTGCCAGTGCAGCTACAAAATGGGCATAAGGTATCAAGGAACGATTAATAAAACAATATTCATTCTCTATATGTGATTTTTGTTGATTATTCTCTATCAAAGTTCAAAGAGTAGATCGAAGAGAATTTTTGAATCATTGAAAAATAACAGAAATATGAATAAATTTCAAATAGCAAGAATTGAAATTGAAAATTGATTCCAATTCTAAAAAATGTTACATTTTAATGAAAAACAGAAAGAGATATTTTGAAAATTAAATTTAAATTGTATTTGTTTTCAGTGCGTCGAGAACGTTTCACACGCGAATTGTCCGGTTTGTTTGGAAGATATTCATACGAGTAGAATTCCATGCCACATTCCGGATTGCGGTCATCTTTTGCATCGTACATGTTTCGAGGAACTTTTACACTCTGGACATTATGCTTGCCCTACCTGCCAGGTTTCTCTTCTAGATATGTCTGAACTATGGAGATTTTTAGATAACGAAGTTGCCCTCACACCTATGCCACCCGAATATAGAGATTACAAGGCGGATATATTGTGTAAAGATTGTCACGAGGTCAGTATATCAATTTATTTAATTAATTTCTGTTCTTAGATCCCAAAATTGACGATCTCTTTTCACTTTCGTCCCTTTTTGTTATTATATTTTACAGGAATCTACTGTCAAATTTCATGTCGTTGGTTTGAAATGCTTAAATTGCGGCAGCTATAATACATGCAGGATTAAAGGGTCTCCCTGTCCAGGTGAGAGGATGTTTAATTAAGTTGAAATATTATATCCGGAGATGATATTACTTGAATAGTTATTGAAATGTATTAAAATATGTTTCATTTTTATTTTTTTTCCACCATATTAGACCCAGAATCTTTGGACGTCGCAGCTGGAGGAAGCGGGGAGACAGGGGACGAGGAGAGCCCGCAAGATCAAAATTTACAATAATGAGAATGATTATTGATATTAAACACATAAGAAGGGGGATGAAGCTCGAGTCGTGCATGGTACTTGAAATATAAACTAAACGAGGTTTGATTTAGACTTTGAAGTAGTATCATCATGCGTGCGATAATATATTAATGAAACTCAAAGACCTAACGGTATAAGAGAGTGAGTACATAATACATAAATGCCGTTTAAGCCATATTTACAGTTTTCAAAGTAATTGAATTTCAATCATTTAAATAACTTGTATAAGTCAGCGGCTCGTCACTTGCAGTCCACAAAGAATTTAATGCAGGGTAAAATATTTTCTCATTTCTTTCACCAGAATACTGTTTATTTATAATCAACAGTCAATCTGGAAAGCTTCAAAAACGCGTATGTCGTTTATACTACGGAACGTCTGTGCATGATTTTTCTCCAGTCTTTTTTTCAAATTCACCTGATTTTATTAATCGATCTTCATTTTGTTTATCTATAATTTTCTTCTCGCGCTACATCGATAAATGACTTAGAATAAGAAATCAGTTAGGAGTGGCAAATAATTGTATCTTCCAATTTAAGATCTACGTACTATAAAAAAATTTGAATATACTGGCGGCTAGCCGATGAAAACTTTTATTCTATCAATTTTTTTTTCTCATCAATATATGCAATTATCGTACATCATCGCCAATAATGCTGACCTAAATACTGAAAATTGGAAAATAAGATCTTGTGAACAGAGAAAAACACTGCTGACGAGGAATCGGGACTTATTGAGTTGAATAGGATAAATTTTATTCACTATACTAATGAAAAAAACCTTAATTTCATGAAATATTTGTCTGAAAGTTGACAACGCCGTATATATACATATATATATATATATATATATATATATACATATATATATATAGGTTTCTACAATGGCAGTTGTGGGGGACGCGAAAAATAATCAAAATTTGATTGCACGTAAAGGTACTCCTATCCATTGGTAACAACATGCAAAAAGAATTTTGGCATTATTTATAACAGTTCACTATATATTAGGAAAAATATTATGTGATGCAATTTGGTGAGAACGAGAACCTGTCCCGAAAAATTGAAACCACCGACTCTGAAATAATTACAATGGGACATGTGGGGTCTCGAATTAGGTGAAACTGCGTCTTTACAAATTTTTGAGGACCTAAAGATGATTATGTTTGGTACTTGTGGGGACTCTGAATGTACGAAATGGTATTTGTGGGGATCTCACAGAGAAATTAGTACTTGCAAGAACACATGTCGAATTGACAGAGATAAAATACCTGCTCAGCTTATGTCACTCCAGGAGCTTCAGAATAATTCAATAGTCTCACCGAAAAATATAATTTATAACAGACAAGATGTTCAAACCGCTAATTGCAGCATAATGTAGCACTTTCATGTCACGAATGGAAGAAGTGGTGGCATAAGCTCTCCTATACGAACAGCACCATTCCATAATCATCTCAAACTGCAGCATGGCCCGAACTGCGCGAAGTCTATCATATGCTGTAGCAGAACTGTGTCATATACCATATTTCAAAAGTTTAACGACATTCTTATTTGCCTAAATATATTCTGAATTGCTGTAGTTATTTTGAGGTTTGTAAATAACAATGAGTTGAAGAACTGATCGAATAAGAATGCAATAATGAAATGTATGGCTGTATCAATTGATACATGCGAAAAAGTATTTATGGGAACTTTCAAAACGGATTGGTTCTTACAGGAACCAATATATTCACTCAACTTCCAAATATATCTTTGTCCTATGCGCACTGTGTATCAGCCAGTACTAGTGAATAACGTAGGGTACTCCACAGACCAATTATGCAGGTACCACTTGAATCATCGTACATTCGCCAGAATGACTGATCTGCTACTTACATCTAATCCCAACAAGTTCTGGTACACAGAATTGAGAATATGTTTACAAATATATGTATATTGGTGTCTGTAGGTACCAATGCTTATCAAAGGACCCCAGAACTGGCAAATATACTGGCTGCCGTAAAAATCCTTTTGTTCCGAAAGTCCTTGCTAGTACCTACATACACACATAATGATATATCAGACAATTCCTATTGAATTATCGAATCGTGGCGACTCGGTAGTTTGAACAAGTTGTCACTCGCAATGCCGAAGATATACTGGTTATCAAGGAGAACACCGTATGTGCGGTCGCTTAATGAGACACTGGTATCGTGTGTCTGCATAAGCGACATGTAGACTCTGATTAGTCATGAAATTTAGATATTTATATCACACATCGTCAGGAGACCGTTTTGCATTGAGCTAAAGCTGGAAGCTGTCCAGCAGGTTCTTTCGTCAGGAATGTGTTCATAACCATCATAAGGCCGTGGCGTATATTAAGTATATTCTGGATATACGCTTTATATACGTTCTTATATATCCTACAGCGAGAAGGAGCTTGCAAGGACTGTCCTGTCAATTACCACAGTATGACATTTCAATTTTGTGGTAACCGTCCTTGTAAGTAGCAAAAGCCCCCACAACTACGACTCGATACCAAATTTGGTCCTCACAAGCCACTGTAGAAACCTATATGTATGTATCATGTATGCATTAATCCTATACAATAACTAGGTGTGTAAAATTATTAGTAGCTTAAACTGATTGAAAGCTTTATTGTTTATTTTTTTCTGTATAAACAGAAGTTACAGTATTTTTCAATTAATTGAAATGATTGTTTTCGTTTTTTTTTATTACTTTGTTTCATATTCCAAAGTGATATAATCTTATGCCTTGTCCCCTTTACGCAGCTGTTTATATCAATACAATTGATAGTTAAATTCAACATTTGTTTTTAAGAACTCTCTTCTCTTTCATTTTAGTTAGCAATTGACGAAATGCATTCCTTCTTCTTAGGCATGCCATCATTCTCTTTTTAAATGAACGAATATGAAATAGAATTGAATTCTCAATCTAATTTGTGATGATTAATAGGAAGAATAGGAAATCCTATTTTTCATAGGTTTTATTATTACCTAGATGTTATTTCTAAGCTGTTTCCCTCTGAAACATTCCAGATTCCTTCTCTTTGGCCCATTCCGTGTGGCATAAGCCAAAATTTCCATTTATTATTATTCTATATGCAACTATAGATGAATAGTGAAATCAATTGTTGATGAACAACGGATTGTTAGTATTTAATATGAAAGATCATCTCTTTACATAGTAGATTCGTTAAAACTATTTAGAGAAAAAAAGTATATACAGAAGATTATATTACATGAAACTAATCACTGGCAAATACAGAAAAAGGGTAGTCAATAAATGAAAAATAATAATTTTGTAATATCAAATTAAAAAATTGTTATTACCGGGAATATATGTTACCAGGTTTCAAATCTCGCACAGTATCATGAGTAACATGTACAAAATTTCACATCAAATTCGACGCTATTATTAGACCTTTATACATACCTAATATATTATGAAGTCTCTTTTCGGAGAAATGAATAGCTAATGAAACAATAAATACATAAATCATTTGCCAGCGATTTGTTTTACATTTTAAATACTATATCATACCTTTAGGAGATAATTATAGTATAGTACAAATGAATAAAAAATAATGGGTGTAAATAAAAAGCTACTTCACTACATCGTAATTATTTATTACGTTGATGGAACACAAAAAACAAAGAAGAAAATCTAATCGTCAATAAATCGAATTGTCTTTATAAGACCTATTATTAGCATGAAAGTAATGGAAAACAGACAGAAGATACAATGGAATCGAAGAATCAAAGTTATGTATGTATAATTACATGGAAATTATCCAGCGGGTGCATAAAAAAAAGGCAAATTTATTGTGCTAATAATTTGTTTATTTAAAATTACCCGAATCCAATGAATTTTCAAATGATTTATGCTTGAAATTTTTCTCAATAAACTTGAGAAGAAACTTTCAGCGCAAAAAAGATTGCCTGAATATTCATTCAATTCTGCTAATTTTTAATGAATTATTATTATTACGTATTAGTACATTTTAAATCGAATAATTTCTTCCTCGTTAGACTATACGTATTATCTCATATACTATGTAAGTACCAATGATCTTTTGGTATAATCAAT
Organism: Phymatocera aterrima; assembly: GCA_963170745.1. Lineage (NCBI taxonomy): Eukaryota > Metazoa > Arthropoda > Insecta > Hymenoptera > Tenthredinidae > Phymatocera > Phymatocera aterrima. Next base: position 10,055,451 of record OY720663.1, read on the forward strand.
ACATTCTCTTGATTAAAATGTATGTATATACCTATGTACGACGATGTCAGGCAGGCAGGCAGAGGCAGAGGCTGTTAACATATGTTAACGGCTGCAATATACACTGACAAGTCACAATTGATCTAAATTGTTCTATAATGGGTACTCTAGCATCATTCAGCACTTGACAATTCTGATACTATTGCAATACCTATGGTAGTATACTGTATCTGATTAATGAAAAAGGGCGTAAGCGACATGTTTACGCCGTTTTACAATTTTCAAAGGCAAAAAGACGTATAATATTTTCTACCTCATTCAACTAGAAAATCTTCGAAATGAAGAAAATAGGTCAACATTGAGGAACGAGAAAAAATAAAAGCAAGAAGGCGTAAAACGCCGGAGATAGGTATGCCTATAGCTGTTGAAAAATTATAAAAAAAGCAGATAAATTAATGCCAAAAAGGCGCATCCGGCAGAATTTTCTTCATCGCAAATGCTCGGAAAATTTATAAATTGCAAAGATTTATTGATTTTGGAAAACGTCAGAAATTTTTCGAATTTCCAGAACAATTGTTAAAACTAATGGTATGAGGTCGTATCCGGCAAATTTTTTTCTCATTACAATATCGATGAATCTTTGTGATTCAGAAATTTTTAGAGCATCTGCAGTAAAGAAGAAAGTTCCGGCGGATACCCCTTCTTGTCATTAACTTTGAGAAAAAAATCTTGCTGACTATGCCAGAAGGGCGTATTCATGCCGCTTACTTACCCCCTTTTGCCTTTAAATTTTCGGTTCAGAAAAAACAGCAAATTTTTTCGTTTCAACCAGTTTTCTTTCAATTGGCAAAACAACATTTGTTCATACGCCCTTTTGCCATTGAAATCGCACTTTTCGTTGCGTACGCCCTTTCTCCATTAGTCACGTGATATATATCATTCCACTTCAACTTCAATTTCAACTATAGTCTGTGGTGGTGAATTGAAGAAGACGACACGTGGAAACATGAGAACCATGTATCTTATTATTAATAGTATATCAGGCAACTTCTATACCTGTGTGTGAGTATATTTGTTAGGCAAAAATTATATGTGATTTTGAAATTAAATAAAACATCAACATAGTATTTCATTCTTAACTATATCGCATGTATTATTTTCTTTTCACTTCTCCCTCTCTTAGTATTCAAATTCTCGAAAATTCTCAGTATTTGCCAAATGTTTTTCTTGCTGTTCTAGTTTGTGATTCTTTCTCCCAATTTCCAGTTAAGAGAATTGAAATTTATTTCTTTTGGAAATTTTCTTCGGAATGATGTGAATGATTAAGTGATAAAGTGTCTAAAGTAATAAACTCCGAAAGTTTTGGTGATTTTTTATTCAATTTATTTGATTATAGTATATGCGAATTGAATATATTAATTACAAGTCTCTTTGAAAAATGTGTTTTTCTTTGTTCTTAGTTATTTTTTTTATACTATATAATACATAATACGATAACTGTATTAAAGAGACTCATAAAATTTGAGACTCGCCCACACAATCAGATTATCAATGAAATTCTCCAAATGTTGATTATCATTTTTACGATTTGCAGTTGAATAATGCTTTAAATTAGCCAATTTCAGTTAATCCAATGATTAAGCTTGGCTTCATAATGCTTTTCTTTTTCACCTTTTTTTTTTATTCTAAATTGACGACAAAAGTACATGCATACACATTTTTACAGACTAATATTTATTATGAGAAAAAAAAGGAAGTATAATTCTCTGGTTTTGACAACCTGAGATTGAATGAAATGAAATTTAGAGAAAGAAATGGATTATTATCACTCATTATGCATGGGAACTGAATTTAATTCAGCTATTGGTTTATCCTGGAAAGCTAAATACAAAATAGAATCTTCATTTACACAACCCTGTAATGCTTCAGCAGAATTATGTATGTATTGTATATAAAAATCTCGTGCAACTAATCAGCTATAATGACGATGGCGAATCGATTATTAAGTATTTATAATTAATGATTAATCAACCTGTGATTATCAACTGTTTCGTAATTTTTGTTTTTTGTAAAATAGAATAGCAATTGACCCCCCTAACAGTACGATATTTTTAAGAAAATCAAACAAGCTGCTCGCATAGTGTACTATAAATACTTCGATAATATGAATAATACTCTTTATTTATTTATCTATTTCTTTCAGTTTTTGATTTTCGGATAGTGAATTGAACTGTACAGAATTAATTTTTTTCGTTCTTTTCTTTATTTCTCGATGCACAAGTTTATCTGCATTAAACGACTTAATCAAGTAATTAATTAATTCAGGTAAAGATTATTTATGGTATAATTATTTTCAGAAGAAAAAAAAACATAGATTTACTTTTTTCACAAAGAAAACAATATTTACAGACATTTTTTTCCCATTTATTTCACTATCATTCTTTTTTTTCTTGGTTGTTTTATTTTAAATCTACGTAAATTTACTCCAATAATCTAGTATAACTAGGGTCCTATGTCATATTTATGTATAATACGTAAATTTATATATATTACATCTATCATTATTAATAATAACAAACGAAATTAATGCCAGAAATGACTATTAGTGGAGCGACGTTGAGGCTGCGAAATATAAATATAAATAAGACAAAAAATAATGCTACGTGTAGCTACGGATTTAGTTCAGTTTGCTAGTCGTCTCTTTGTCTCTCAGTGAAAGAGTGTGAAGAGACGAAAAGCAGACCGGACTCAAGTCCGCGGTTCGAGAGCACGCCCGGAGTGCAAAGATATGATGAGACAATGCAGACGACAGACATTTATAAATTACAATCTTATCATTTCGTATCTCTGTATAATTTTCTACAATTTACTACACGTAGTCGCATAAAAAAAAAAAAATACTGGAAATAAACGTGACTCTACTGATTGAATCTTCATCCATTACTTTCTAAGTTCACTTTCGAGTCTTCCAAAGCCAACAAATTTTTTTCGCGAGTTCACATTTCTTCCAATAATTAATTTTTTTTTTCCTCATTACTTTTCCATCTTACTTCGTATTACCAAAGAATCGAACATTAAAGAATAAGTTTGTTTATATTGTAATTTCCTTCAAATCTCTCGAGTTCTTTGTGATTTTGTTTTCTTTATCTACACATCTACCAGTTTTTTGTAACTTAATTCTATTGAAAAGTGTTTTGAAAAGAATAAATCAGAACAGACAGAAATGAAAAAAATTATAAATTTTGATATTCAACAAAGATCTATCACGTTGAAAATTAGAATGAAAAAAAATCCAACCGCCGCCTGAACCACTTTTTTTATTTTACCTTATTTAAATATTAATTATAAAAATCTAGAACGATTCTTCGAAAAATTCTAGTTGGGCATTAGTGAAAACATATTATTAGACAAAAAAATTGAGAAAAAAAATTAGAAAAATTTTGTATGCGTCCCCTCTCTTCTTTCCCTCACATATTATTATATAAATATGTAATTATATACTATGTGTAGCATACATACTATACATATGTATACCTATAGGTATACCTATATTTCGTATTTGAATTCATGACACAAAAAAAGTACTTATAAATTCAACTCTTATCGATTTTTTGTAGAATATATTAATATTAATTTGATGCATTGCTTGTGTATAAATATCTTACGGTTGATAATTTTTATTGTTATTATTATCATTATTATTATTTAAACTCAATTATTATTATATTAGATTAGATTTAGGATCAATACAATATTACAACGTCTAATCAAAAATTAAGCGAACGTGGACGTAACGCAAATGATCCACTATTATTGAGAAAACGGCGTGCAGCTCGTGTCATTTCTAGTTGATCTTGCGTCTGACCGCACGCCACTGTCGTCCATTGTATCTCCAACTGAGAGAAAAACCGAAAAAAAACCAATTACAGAATTGAAGATTAGATTATTCTATAATACAGTGACAGAAAAAGACATCTGTAAAAATTTTAATTTAAATTCAATTGATTCTTTCAATTTTCTACCAGCTAATGAAATATAAACTGATGAATTATGAGACCTCGACTCACCTTGGCACGTTTGAAAGGTCTAACGAGTAGCGGGCTGAAACTGCACAAGTTGTCAATAGCTTCGAATCGTATAGCGCGTTTCGCATTGGTTCTCCGATGTACGGACGCAAAGTCGTGGGAAGTCTGGAAAGGATAGACACACTAGCTACAGCCGGCAAGTTAAGAAACCACACACACAAATAGAAAAATGGCTCTAGATAGAGATATGAAGAGACGGCGACAACGGAAGGGATATTTATTTCATTATATTTTTATTCTTGCAATATTTCTTTCTTCTTTTTGCTATTGTTGTTGTTCTTCGACGATACTCGACTTATTCTATCTCTTTTGGATGATTATTATCGAATACCTCCTTGACAGCTCAACAGTTTTGACTAGGCCTCTGTGTTTATTAATTCAAACAATGTTGGGCGAGTGACGAAGGATTATTTTTTATTATTCAATATGCATTTATTTAGTAATCTTTGGGTTGCGTTATCGAGGGTATAGGTCGAGGAACAGGGTGAAAGGTACTTTGGTACGCTAGGCCAGGCCTGTAGGGGATCTAATAATAATAATAACAATAATAATAATTAATCCTGGTTAGTGCGGACATGCGACACCCCCAATAAATACATACGAATCAATATGATAAAAAAAAATTTGGTTATAGGTCAAAAGCTATTAATAAATCCTGCCGCACAAAAAGTATTTCAACCGTTTTTTTTTTTTTTTTTTTATTATTTTCTTTCTCTTTCTTTTCATTAGGCAGGCTAGAAAATTGCAACAACACAAGAGCAATAACTGAGAAAAAAAAACAACAAATTTCGGAACATTTTTTTTTCTACTTTATATCTAATAAAATTGATAAAGAAAGAAAAAATGTACAGATCTTAACAACTCTGGAGTTTAAAATTTAATCTTTGATTTCACTACTTTAAATTAAGGAGAGGAAAACGGGATCGTTCTTTTACCAACTATAATATTCCTAATTGAACAATAATAATAACAACAACAGAATATTCATTAATAATCATGGATAAATGATAGACAAAAAAATAAATTAAATAAATGAAAGAAAATTTGGAATACGTCAGTATGTTTATCTTATTCTTGTATGACATGTATAGTATATAGGTATATGTTAGTAATGTCAATCGATATTTCAATATAAATAAGTACTAAGTTGGTGTCTTGGACCCGGGGTTTTTTTCTCATTTAAATTATCAACTAATACGAATAAAAAGCAAAGAAATTGGGGAGAATAAAACGTAATCGAAAAATTAACTTTTTAGCCATTGAAATGATATATTACACATAATATATAAAATAAATAATTATAATTAAGTAAAAATGGTAATATATATATTGTACATATTTATCATAATAATAAGTTAAAATAAATAGTAATAAATGACGCAGTCAAATGCTGTTATGAACTTGATGAAAACGAAATTAAAAAAAAATAAAAATAATTTAATTTTTACCGTTTAATAAATTACTATAGATAAATATTTATTATCATAGGTATTAGTAGATAGGTACGCGGGTACTTTTTAGTACAATCTTAATTAATTTCTCTTTTTTTTCTTTGTTCCTTTTCTTTTGATGACTTTATTTTCTTTAACTTTCCGAGCATATCGACGCGATTAAAAAGATGAAGCATATAGATCAATAGGGGGAAGAAAGAGCCCAAATGCTAAGGAGTTACTGTGTTAATAGAAGGAAAGAAAAATGAGATACGAAAAGAAGAAAACAAGAAAGGAAAACTTAAAAACGAATGGATAAAGTAGCAAAGTATATAATATCATACAGGATAGAAAATAAAATAGAAATAAGTAAGAAACAATAATAATAGAAAATAAAAGAAGGCCGGCTAGCGTGTCTAAAGGCGATGGGTACGGGAATAAAACCAGGACAAAGCTGGCTGTTGTTGGCTTTGAGTTTGATTTTGATTTTGGTTTGGATTTCGGGTTCGGTTTGGATTTTCAATTTGATTTTGGAGTTGGTTTTCAGAAGGGCAATGGTCTACCTTCAATGGGCTTGGTCCAGCGGCTAAAAAACTGTCATCCAACGCCATTGACGCAGGTGAAAATAAGACCGAAGTGTCTAAGCTTTTACTCTGCAAATATAAATAAATTATCAGTCATCACAATTTTTAATGGAAATAATATAGAATTAGGACAAGAATGGATTATCTTATTAGTAAAATGAAACTCACAGGAGTCTCGATGGCAAAACTCATGTCTGAATTGTCTTGGGAATTCGCCCAGGCTTGACAAAGAGCTTTTCTAGCTCTTTTACCGCCGGGCGCACTATTTTCCTTTCCTCGTCTTCTTCCAGTACCATATCCAGAATCTTGAAGAATACTTGTACTCGCCAAACTTTCTCTGTCTGTTTCTTGCTTGATTATTTCCGTCAGAGCATCGAGGCGACTCGGAGTAGCAGGAAGATGAGTTGTTGCTCCGCTACGGCGTTCTAATTCTGCCAACGCATTTTTAAATGGCGTTGGAGTTCTCGGTGTGTTTCCACCTTCAATGGAATCAAAATTTCAAAATTAAATGATCAATTCCCTATCAATTTCAATACACAATTCACAGTAGAATTACCAAGCTTAAAAATAATCAACAATTTTCTCGAGCTTTGAAATCAGCAAAAGCAATTTTCTGCATTTTCCGTATTTTAATTCTGTGAAAAACTTGACTTGTTGAACAGAAAAATCATACAATATGATCAACTTTTGGCAAAAACCATGTATTGTCTTCAAGAATTCAAAGTTGAAGATTATCCGATCAACAGAAACCTTGTTTTATCTCTTTTATCGAAAATTGCCCACAATAAATAACAAATGTCCTAGAAAAAATTGTTCCAATATCCCAAAACAATAATTAGATGATCAGAGAAAATCTCCCACATCTTTTGAAACCTTGTTAACATTTCTTACCTGTCTGACTTCTCCTGAATCCTGTAGGTTGCGGAGTAGTTAATGGTCCAGGACTGCCTTTGGGAGTGCTAGCCCTAGGCCAAGAGGCTTCAGGACTGAGACTATTTAAAAATTGTGAAGGACTGAAAGGAAGTTGCTTAATTGGTGTAGTAGGTGTAGTACCGACTTGATGATGCTGTCCTAGAAGATAATCCGAATGATTCCCACTATCAGGAGTTTCCGTTCTTTGAACACCATGACTAAGCGCGTGATTTTGTATCGTTATACTACAGCTATTGGTAGCAGCTTGCGTTGTGGCCGTTGAATTAATTAAATTAACATTATTATTATTATTAGTGGTAGTAGAATTATTATTAGAATTCGTCGTGACACGTCTCCTTCTCAATATCGGCGGTGGACTAGACTTTTCTTTGTCAGGAGCTGCCACTTCCTCAAGGTCAGGCATTGGCATGAGTCGAATATCAGACGTCCTTGAGCTCGCAACGTCAGAAAGGATCTCCAGGTCAAAATATCTATAGAAGAAAAAAAAACAAATAGAGTAAATAAAATAACAGAAGAAAAAGGTACAACAGAACAAGGTACAAAAAAGTTTCAATTCATTGAAATCTCTGGTTTTCAGTCACGATTTTGAGGTCCGCCTATAAGTTCCTCAACACCTTTCTCTCTTTCTCTCCTTTTGTCTGTAGGCAATTGGAATAATTTAAAACTCTTTCAGTCTTCTTTTTTCCAGTTTTCTGATGACTATATCAGCGATTAGCAAGTCTCTACCAATTCTTCACTCTTTTTATTGTAAATAACGTTACGCACATTAGATCGGATCATGGCGAAAAGTATCATGGAGTGGTTTCAACAAATTACTTTTGAACTTCCATCTTCGATTCAACTTCAATGCTTAGATTAGAATATTTTTTTAAGTAAATTGCTATATTCATGAAAAAAAAATGTCTACAAGTTTTATTTCTTCTTTCTTTTGATATTATTTTCGGCACGTATTAGATCGTTTCAAAGAACCGAATGACTAAATTCTAACTAAATTCCAAATTTTTATCTTCTCATTGTATGTTATTTTTCCACAAAACATTACAACAATTAAGAAAATAATGATTTTGTTCATACTTCGACAGAGGAGAAATCACTTCGTTTTTCCCTCGAGAATTAGAATTCCTTGGCGGTGAATTAAGTTGATTTTCACCGCCGATACGATCGTCAATTTGCCTTTGATGTTGATGGAATTGTTGATGTTGTTGTTGTTCCCAGGCCCTGGTCCAATCCATTTGATCGACATCTAATCCCTGAGAAGTATTTGCTGCCGTCAATGTGGAACTACTATCTCCGCTCGTTGATATTGAATTTGCCAATAAACCATGAGTAGAATTATCATCCTGAACAGCAACAACCTCCTTTTTTACTGTCACTACTGTATTAGTATCCGCGTTTTTTCTTCTTCCTCTACCTAAAATTGATACAAAATGGTAAAAATTAGTGTTTACAACAATAATTAGAAAGATAAAACTAGGAATGACAATAAAATTAAATTAAAAGAGACAAGCACTACAATATCAAGTTTCACAGTTCAAAAAGAGATTGAATCAACGATTTTTTGAATCGAAGCTGTGAAATTTCAAAAATTGACAAAACTTAAAATCCGCAAAAAAGTGGTTTACCTCTGGAGGAAGAAACCCTGCCATCTTCGGCTTCGTATTTTCTCCTCATTGTACTGTTCCAGTGATTTTTAATCGCGTTATCGGTCCGACCCGGAAGCAATTTAGCGATTTTAGCCCATTGATTGCCATACCTACGATGAGCTTCGACAATGACACGATCTTCGGCCTCGGTCCAAGCGGTTTTTTTAATACCCGGATTAAGGTGGTTGTGCCATCTCTCGCGGCACTGTTTCCCAATCCGACCTTTCAGGTGTCTGGCTATTAGGGTCCATTTTTTTGGACCGTACCTCTCGACTAGCTCCACGACCTTTTCGTCCTCCTGGAAAAAAAGAAAAATCGAAATGAAATTCATTGAAATAAATGTTACAAATGATCATAACTTTTATCCATCGAGCGTGGTGCGGAGGAGACACCGCGACCCTGGAAAATATAAAACTGACCGCACGAATGGTTCAGAGATTTAGCTAGTTAATTATAAATTCTGCTATACTTATGTGAATCTAGAAATCGTTGAAAACGATCATAAGATATTACCTAATAACATGGTCGTAAAAATGGTATTTCTTGAAGACGGAAGTACCTATATAGGCATCATATAAGTCGACAATAAAATAGATAAGTAAGTAAAGAAACGGATGCATGTGTGCGCGTATGAGATAAACACTCGAAGTTCTACCGAATTCGGTATAGTACTTTCGCTCTCTATACACGATTACGCCTACCAACATATATTTCTGAGTAAAAGATTCGTATGGGGTATAGATATGCCTACCTATTATATTACAAATATTATAAATTCAGCTTTATCGCGTGAGGAACTTTACTACCAACTGAATATCCAAATTTCAGTAGTAGGCATGGATTCTGATAATCGGGTTTCATTTCCTTCATTATTTCCTTGTATTTATAAACTCGGCATAGAATCTGATTTTACGATTTCGCATATCCGTTTCACTGGCGTATATTGAAATGTGCTATTCCTTCGTTCTTTTCTTTCTTATCTAATAAACCGAAGATTAGTAATACATCGGAAATATTTCAAATAATTACATAGTTAATTTTCTCGCTCTGCTGCAGTTTCTGCGATTACTGTATGCAGCTCTGGCGAAAGAAAAAATTGGTTGTTTCCTATTTAGGAAATGTAACAACGCGAGTAACTTATGATCGTAATTGGTAAGTAGGTATAATAAAAAGCGGAAAGAGTGATAATAAGTGAGTGAGCGGCGCGGCGCGGCGTGTAAGTGGTAGGCCACCCGAGTGCAGTTCTGTGTGCGGTGTGAAATGCGCGGGAAACTAAAGAGTCTCCGGGGAGACTTTAAACAGTCTGTAAATACGCAGAGTCAGAGACTCTGAGTCTAGACCCCACGAAGGATGGTCGTCTTTGATCTTGAGATGCAATAAGTCAACGCGTTGCGTTGGCCCACTGAATGCAGTATGCGACCCTAACGCCCCAGCAACACGAAGTATTATACGTAAGTAGTATAAGTTCATAAGTAGGTAGGTAGGTAGGTAGGTAGGATGTGCATGTATAGATATAGAGAGAGCGCGAGCTACATATGAGAGAAGTATGTACAAGAACTTGGCTCTGCCCTTGGACGGACGTCCGAGCCACTCTTCTCGGTAGAGTGCATTGGCTCTCTCTATCTGTGGCCAGTGCTTGTGCATAACACTGACTGCAGCACTGTGCAGCATAGTAGTAGGCCGAACGCCTGCAGTGGTCACAGCAGCAACGCCAACGGACGTCCAACGCGCTCTCGTCTCTACGACCACTCAGGACTTTCGACTCACTGACTACATACTACGTACTTCTTCTCTTCTTGTTTCACGCGTACCTATAAAGCAAAGCAAAGCAAAGGCAAGGCAAGGCGAGGAAAGGAAAGAAAAGCAAACCCCGCGCGGCGTTTCTCTTCGTGCGGATCTCACTGCACCGCATCGCGGCGCGAACAAAAAACTTGAATATCCTTAGCAAAGGGTTTCTTATTCTTTAACATCTTCCAAAAGATTTTTGTTTTCAATGTTTCTTACGATTTCGAAAAAATCATTTCATTTTTGTCTTTCATTTCCTCTTCTTCTTCTCTTCTTCATTGTTTCCGCCGTTTCAAATTTTCATTCTATGTTAGCTGTATTCGGAAAATCTATTACACTGTAAATATAAATGTTAATTTTTTTTCGTTTCTTTTTGTTTTGTCGAATTGTTCACAGTATAGTATATGTATGTCATACCGACAGTATTTTAGTATTCTTTTTTCATACAATATTGAAATGTCGATTGATTGGTACGAAATTTTCTCGAGTTTTGTTCGTTATTTGATACTGTTTTATGCTCGAAACTCGTCAGGGAAAAGGAAATTATAACGGGATGAAATAAACGACGCTGACGCTGTGTAGCCATCTTGATACCCGAGAGCTCCGTCGGCCCTTTGCCTTACCGACGCCTATGCGCCATCTATTGGTGGCGGCACGCACACAACATCTCCCCCTTTTTATTTAAACATTTTTCTTTTATACAGGAGTAGATGTGTACAGTCTCAGCTTACGATCTAGTTTTATTTATTTTTTAAATATAATCTTTTCGCCACACTGGCGGTCTTCTTACCCTAGATTCTCTTTGTTTGGTCTCAGGAATAGGAACTTGTACTGGTGGATTTGCACCAAAATCTTTGGTTTCGTTCGGTTTTTGACTGACTATTCGTTTGTTGTTTTCGGGTTGATTTATAACTTTGCTAACGTCATTTTCCAGGTCCTCTGGAATAGGTCCGTTAGCATCGGTATTTGCTTCATTTGGAGTTTGGTACGGTGCGGGCACAAGATGCCAACGGTTACGGCGGATTTTGCCATTTTTGGTCTGAACAATATACGACCTTGGTTCGGCTGTTTTGTGTAATATTTTCCCGTACAGTCTGAGATCTATGATCCATACCATGTCCCCCTTTTTTAAGTCGCTCAAGTTTCGAGAACGGTGTCTCCGATTGAAGTTGTTCCCTACTGTTTCTTTTCTCTCTTTTTCTTTATTTTGTACGTCTTTGTCAGGCAATATAGGATTCATTTGGCTTGGTAAGACTGGGATTTGCGATCTGATTTTCCTGGAAAATAACAGTTCGGCAGGACTGTATCCGTTTTCTAGCGGTGTGGATCGGTATGCCAGTAACCCCAAATGGATATCATTAGACTTTTTGATAATGTTTTTAGCTATTTTCACTGCGGCTTCAATTGCTCCGTTACTTTGCGGGAAGTGAGGAGAACTGGTTATGTGGGTAAACCCGTAGGTTTTTGCAAATTCACCAAACTCTGTAGTAAATTGTGGACCGTTATCCGTGCGAACGATTTCCGGTATACCCATTCTGGCAAACAATTCCTTGCAAATTTTTATTATGTCTCTGGTCAGCATGGATGATAGTGGAAATATCTCGAAGAAGCGAGAGTAGTAGTCCGTAGTAATGAGATACCACTTCTCTAGTTTAAAAAGGTCTATTCCTATCTTTTGCCAAGGTCTTAGCGGAAATTGTTCGCTTACAAAGGGTTGTTGCGGATTGGTTCGGTTCTCAATGCAATTAGGACAATTTGCAACAAGATTTTTCAACTGAGTTGATAGTCCGAGCCACCACACAGATTGTCGAGCTCGGTCTCTACACTTGGTTACTCCGAGGTGACCCTCGTGTAGCTTATTTAAAGTTTCTTCTTGCAGGTTTCGGGGAATTACCAGCCGGTTATTGAACAGTAAAAACCCTTCGCCTACAGAGAAATTGTTTTTGAATGGTTCGTATCTACGCATTTCTAGTGGTAGGTTACTTTTTATAGGCCAAGAAGTGAGACAATATTTTGCGAGCGTTTGACACATAGCGTCGTTTTCTTGTTCAGTTTGTATTTGTTTCAGCTTCTTGTCCTGTGCTGGCAGATGCTTGATCACTGAGTTGACAAAGGCTTCGACTTCATTTTCTAATTCGTGATCCCCTTCTGACGTAAACTGCAACGGGTTGCGTGAAAGTGCATCTGCCAGCACAAGCGTTTTGCCTGGACTATAAATTACTTTATAAGTATACCGCATCAAACGGATTCTAATACGTTGTAGTCGAGGAGTTAGATTGTCCACAGGAGTGGTTTGAAGGATCTGGAGAAGCGGCTTATGATCTGTTTCCAGAGTTACACAGATGCCACATATATATTCTTTGAACCTATCTGCAGCACTGGCTAAGGCTAACGCTTCTTTTTCAATCTGGGAGTATCTTTGTTGAGCTTCGCTCAAGGTACGTGAACCGTATGCTACTATTTGCCGGTCGCCACTTGAACCCTGTAGGAGTACGTATCCTAAGCCATAGCTCGATGCATCCGCCTGTATGCATATTTCTTTTGTGAAATCAAAGTAAGCTAGTACAGGTGCGCTTCGGAGTAAATCTTTGACTCGCTGAAACGCCTTCTCTTGGGGGCTGTCCCAGAGAAATACTGAGTCTTTTTTCAGTAAAGAGTTGAGTGGTTCAAGGAGGGAGGACCTATTTGGGATAAATCTCGCAGCAAAGTTTACCATGCCTAGAAATTGCATGACCGATTCTTTGTTATGTGGTACTGGGTATCCAACGATCGCTGATACTCTATCGGGCGATATTTTAATACCTTCTGATGAGACAACGTGGCCAAGGAATTCTATTTCACTGACTCCAAAGGCACATTTTGATTTGTTGAGTGTAATGCCTTGTTCTTTAATACGTCTCAAGGCCTCTCTAAGAATTGAATCATGTTCCTCGATAGAGTTAGCAAATATCAAAATATCGTCGACGTGGATAAGTACGTTAGACATGTCGTGAAAAATTTGAGAGTAGATTTTAGAGAAATAATCCGGTGCACAATTTATCCCAAATGGCAGGCGTTTGAACATGAATCTCCCGAATGGAGTTATAAACGTTGTCAAAGGCTGACTCTCTTTTTCAAGTTTTAATTGATAAAACCCAGACTTTGCATCGAGTCGACTGAAAATAGTAGCTCCATTTAAGCGTGCGAGTGTATGTTCGACCTTTGGAATGGGAAACACTGGGCGTAACACATTCTTGTTCAGTTCTGTGTAATCGCAACACAGTCTTATAGACTTGTCTTTTGGGACGCATACGATTGGACTACACCATGGAGTTGGGAGCTCCGCTGGTTCAATGACTCCATCGCTTAACATCCTATCAAGTTCTGATTTGAGTTTGTCCATTAGAGGAATGGGCACTACCCGTGGTGTCGACAGACAAAATGGCCTAGCATCTTCTTTTAAATGGATTTTTAGTTCCTGCTTGAAGTTACCTAGCCCTTTGAATATTTCTGGAAATTCGCTTTCAGCCTTGACTGTTGACTCCACAGGTAATTTTTCTGTTAACGCTGTCATGTATACTAATTTGAATTTCTTTATAGCGTCACGCCCGAGGAGATTTCTTTTCAGATTCTGAATGACGTAGAACGACACTGTACCTTTGGTTTCGTTAATTTGAACCGCTAAGTCGATAACCCCTACAACCTCTAAACTTCTACCATCAGGACCATTAATAATATCTTTGTTATCTTTTATAAATTGCACGTATGCCTCTGGGATTTCTTTAAGAGAAATGCATGTTACCTCTGCGCCAGTGTCTATTAGGAACTTAGATTTAACCTTAAAGTCTTTAATGCGCACGTCTACGCTGTAGTCTTCATGTGATGACATCTGACGGTTGGTGTGACCCAAGAAATGTTTCGTGGGCTCCTCTTCGTGGTTCTCGTAGGCCACGTTCGGTTGATCCTCACCTTCTGCGTTGAGTACGGCCTTGGACCTGCATACTTTATCCCAATGTCCTATCTTTTGACATTTGCGACACTTGGACTGGGACGCAGGGCATCGTAGAGACTTGTGGAAAGATAATCCACACTTCGGACATGGAAAGTTGTCCATTGTTTTCTTAGACGCACCCTGATTTGGTGGGGCGCTCTTATTTTTGTTTGGTTTCTTGAAGTTCACACGATGGACTTCTGACGTCACAGCTGAGTTGTCTTGTTGAAGGACTTTGTTTTGCTTTTGCTGGACTTCTGCTTGTCGAGAAATCGTAACGGCTTTCTCTAGCGTCAGGTCGGATATAAGCTGTAGTCGCTCGGACGTTCTGCAATCCGATAAGCCAATGACGATTCGATCTCGGATGAACTGATCCTTTAGATTCCCATAGTCACAGGATTCTGCTAGTGTGTGTAATGACGTGATAAATTCATCTACTGTCTCACCTGGACGCTGTGATCTTGAGTGGAAGACGAATCGCTCGAATATTACGTTTTTCTTAGGCGTTAAATAATTTGAGAACGCGTTTAGTACCTCTTCAAATGTTCTCGAATCAGCATCTGGTAGGACTTGACTCAAGATTTCTTCGCTCTTTTCCCCTAGGATGTAGCACAGAATGTCGATTTTGTCCTTGTCCGGCTTGCTGGACAAATTGGCAACGTTAATGTAACGTTCGAAGCGTTTCCTCCAAGCGGCCCATTGCTCGGGCTTTGAAAAGTCAAAACTGCTCGGTGGTAGAACGGGTATCATGTTTTGAACGGATGTCATGTTTTGAACGTTTGGAACCGATTAAGAAACTTCAACTGATTGAGGGGTTGAACCGTTCTGTATTGCCGGCCGGTATATTGCAACCGTCTCGCCACGTTTTCGACGTTACGCACTATTTGTTTTAAATTTGTCTCGCTTATAGTTCTGTGCACAATTAATGCACTCCCGATTAGCTCTAAGGCTTCGCGGCTCGAACAGACACACTTAGCACCATGTTTTATGCTCGAAACTCGTCAGGGAAAAGGAAATTATAACGGGATGAAATAAACGACGCTGACGCTGTGTAGCCATCTTGATACCCGAGAGCTCCGTCGGCCCTTTGCCTTACCGACGCCTATGCGCCATCTATTGGTGGCGGCACGCACACAACAGATACTATACCAACCTATAAGGAATTATGCGATTTTTTGTTCGTTTTTTTCTTTTCTTGTTCTTTTTCTGTTTGTTTGCTCGTCTTCAATCGCGTGAATCGATTAAAGAGTAGCGAAAGGCGCGAGCAACGCGCCCGTAGCATAGCAAAACATACTCTACAGCGTATAGCCGTAGCATTGGTCATTGCAACGCATCCTCGATCGAATGGGATGGGATGTGGATGGGATCGCATCGGCGCCACTGGCAATCGGAATGCTGCGTGGGAACCGTATAGCCACAACACACTGAACATAATACCCAACCATCGACCAAGGCCGCGAGTCCTAATGTAGGACCCAAACAACATCAAGCTTCGATGTATACACATAGATATATTATGTATGCATGCATATACCTACACAGATGCATTCTTATCTACGGTTTAGATTGCAAGCTATATAATTTAAAATATCACGCATACATGCATATACGTAATGGCATATACAGCACACGATTCGACATAATGAATAAACGTTCATTGCAACGTGAGGAGTCCGATACGCCTGTACGGTAGATTTTGAAAAAAAAAAATAGAAAAAGAACTTGAACTGTCCAATTCATTAAAGAATATCGATTTGAATTACGATTTTTCATTGCACAAGATGAACAAGGAAAAGACTAGACGGACAATGAGAGCAAATGTTTTCACATTATAGAAATATCGAAAACTGTTGGCAAATTCAACAAAAATAAAGAAATCAAAAAGTTCGGATCCTGATGGCCATGATGGAATAGAAAATTCTAGAATCTAGATTATCCCATCATTTGAATATAGCCGAAAAGTTACGCGGGAAAATTTCAAAGGGATTATTCAACGGGTCAAATAATCACAGTGAAACCTGTTTATTCCTTAAAATTTGTCGTCCACAGCTCTAACTGATATTTAAAAAAACAAAGTTTCTGTTTTCATGGGGCTCTTGGTCAGAAACGCAGGTTGCTACAGCAACAGCCGCAGTCTTTATGGAATGCGTTTGTGTTGTGCTCTTGGGTTGGGCGTTGCAGTGCCCAATCCCAAAAACCTGCGTGGGTCTACTCGGCCGCAGGTTAAAGCCCTCGAGATGTTATACGATATTACCGAGTGCTATCTGTACATTCATATTCGTGATGCCGTAAATGATAGAATCTCCTTTTGTTTTGTCCAATTGCATTTCATTTCGATTCACTAAATTTTCGTTATTGTGTAACCTCCGTATACTAGACTCCGACTTCGGAGTCTTAATTTTTGATAAAATTATAAGATGTATAAATAAACAATTTACGATGGACAAATCGCTGAAGAATTGTGAAAGGGAAAGTAAAAAAGACGAAATCAATTTTTGTTTCACCTCTTTCGTCCACGGGCCTTTGACCAGTTCCGGATTGACAACCTTGACCCATCTCTGTTGACACTGAACATCACTCCGATCTGGAAAGTGGGCAGCCACCGCATCCCATCTAAGTCCAGAACCGAGTCTTTCGGTAGTGCTCACAAGTTGTTTCAACAGAGCATCCTGTAATCATATAGAAAAAAAAACCCGAAAGTTCGATCTGCCCGATTATGAAAAAGCGTCATGAAACTGAAATAATAATTTGAAGAGAAAAAGAAGATGAATATGAAGAGAAATTGAAAAAAAGAAATCTACTCACAGCCTAATTTTCTAATCAGATTCTATCTTTTTTCATCCACATGAAACGAAAAATTACTTATTTCAAAATAGTGTTCATTATAATAGCACCAACTCCCGGCATATTGTTCTTCGCTTTCTCTCATTCTCTCTCTCTCTTTTCTTTTTCACATCTTCTCTGGTCATAAATATACTATACTATACGTATATAAAGGGACAGGGAATATAGTAATATATCACATGTGATGAACCTTCGCGTTATTTTCCCATGGGAAAAATATCCCATCTAAACTTATGCAGGTACATACCATACATACGTATATTAAAATATACAAAGCCCCACGTGCAGCGTTTATAGGTTTCACACATAGGTGTATAGGTAGGTACGCATATGTATGTATAATACGTGGCACATAGGTATGTACAGTAAACGTTAGGTATGTATGTATTATACGTACACGCGTGTATTTATATATACGCATATTTACTGCGGGTTACATCTGCCGCGCCGTAAAAGATATATAAGGGTGCAGAACGCGGTACGCGGAGCTCTTCGTCTTTCTTTGTCAAAATTTCTATTATATTTTATTCACCATTTTTTCTATTCTATTCTTTCAAAATTCCAAGATTTTTGTTACTGGAAACAACGTTTTCAACGTAAATATGTAGAAGAATAATGAAAAATATAGTATACCGATATGGAGAAAAAGTTTATGAGATCAAGTGCAGATAGTATATTAATTTACCTCGTCTTTGGTCCAACGTCCTTTGTTAATATGTTTACCAGGTCCTTGTTGAGTCGTCGTTGTCCCAGAATTCGAATTCAATGTATTCGCTGGATTTAAAGAAGAGGATCCATATTCACCTTCCGAATCATCTCCGCTACTCGAATCGTAACCAGAACGCGACCTGAAACCAACGAAAAAAACATTTCAAACATCGCACATGAGACACGATTTTGAGTATGTTTCATCCTCTAGTTCTCCGAATTTGGACCTGAAACCGTAAAAATACTACCGATAACCATAAGAATCACAATAATGATAATAATTTCGAGAACAATGAATATATCAAAAATCAAGTATATTATATGTATATTAAGATACGCCTGGAAAGCCTGCAACACGTTTATCGCCCGTGTCTTGCCTCGTTACGAGGTACAGAAAAAAGCGGTAATGGAATTCCACATTCGAAGACTTTGGTGCTATTAGTTTCATAAATAGAGGTGCGCGTTCTATTTCGTGTACATGCACGATTGGTAATTTTCTCAGTCTTTCGAAGGAAAATAAAAAACAATGAAAAATCGTCTAAGGAAAGAATTCATGCAGCTGCTAACTGGCACGGTTTCTCAACGATGAAGCTGAAACCAGCGACTAAAGACGTTGAAAATCTCTCCAGTCGGGTATTGTTTCGTCTGCAGTGGTTTGTTTCATACCTATAATTTAATGAAAGTAATGGCTTTCCACAAGATCCGATGCAATTTTAATTGATGGCTTTTACTGCGTTTGGCCGCTAACTCTGGCCGCTAGTTCCAGCCTCATTTTACAACGAGATGGAAAGTTGGCACACGGCACCGATTTTTCATTTGTATTGTGAGCCGGTTTATTGTAGAAACTGTTTAAATTCGAAACCACCTCGACTAACCTCCATCGTCAAAAACATGAAAAAATCAATATAATATACATATGTAGGTATGTATGTACATATATTTTTCGTATTCGTCCGCTACGTCGTCCCTTTTTTCAAAAGTTACACGATATTCAGCCTATTTGTAAAATCAGCGAACCAACTTGGAGAATCAATATTTGCGGCTAGCTCGTTCGTCATCGAAAGATATAATCTGAGCGCGTTTTCGAACACAAAGAACAGGCTTGTATGCGATTTTTTTTTGCAAGTGTGAGAAAAAAATTGATAATTCGGATGTAAATCGGGATAGCAGTTTTCCGAAATATCCCAATTATCCTACGATTTCCAAGTTTCCAAAGTTAGAGGACGATATATGATTACGCCGGGTATGATCCTCTGCTTTTAGAAGCGTGAAAAACGTGAGATAATTGAGTTAATTTGGGAAACTACATTTCCGATTCACGCCGCGTACATCGCGGTCTCAACTTGTCCAATCTATTACCTAATCGTATCTACTATCTATACCAACTATCTGTCTATACTAATTACTCCGGACTACATATGAGATTGGTCGTTATTATGTCTTGGTATACTTATAGAGATACTTATAAGTACACAGGATAATAATTTAAACTACATTTGTGGTGGCGCCAATGGGTTGACATCCGGTATGGGGGAGTTGTAGATATAAGCTTATGTTGGTATAAATGCCTTCTTCTTAGCTCAGCAAAGAGCGCCTATCAACCAAGCAGCCCAACGCCACGTGTATGTACGTTAATAGGTGTAAGTAAAGGTATATCCTAGGACACGGCACGTAATACATAAGTACTCGTACGTATCAACGAATAGAGTGGCTACTACGTGATACAGACATCCTGGACTGGCACGTACCTCACTGAGGCGATAGCCATTTGGAAGGAGAAGAAGAAGACGAAGAAGAAATCCTGGAATTAATCTTGAATGAGTATTGTAACAGCCAGTCGATGAAACCTAGTCATGAAACCACGGCCCGAACCCATCTCTGAGCGCGTTCCGAGAGAATAATCATAAAGAAGAGACAAACGAGCAATGAAAATTCGAATAAAACCGACATAGGTATACGTATGTATGAGTAGGTGTTGTGTATTGTATACCAATATTGATCAAAATTCAATTATTCTATACGGATCGAATCTTTGTTGCAGTAAAATCTCGAATCTAGCAGCACAGTCGGACAACTGCACATTCCCTCCCCATGGATGAACTCAGTGAGAACGCTCCTGGATGTAGTATAGAAACAAAATTTCATTAATAAAAATCTCGCGCGTATAGCATGTAACATATATGTATATACCTATACCTATACCTATAGCAACAGAAAAGTGAATGGCGCTGCAGCAGCAGCGGCACGTGAAACGACGAATGAAGAGAGACAGAATTTCATTGACACTTCTGTATGCAGAGCGCTTTAACACACTCTCAAGAGCGTCTGAACTTCAAGGACTCAGATGACATTTTCTTCTTTTTTTTTATTTTTTTATCTTCACTTTTTTTTCTTTCTTCCATTTTTCTTCTGCTCTTTGTTACGATTATGGGAACGATTGATAAAATCGACCGCAGAATCCGGAGCAGGACCCCACCTATGATGTCATTTTTTTAAGGGGCTCTCAATGGGAAACATTCGTAATGTTGTTATTGTTATTATTATTAATATACACGAAACTAGTGATTGTTGATTTCTTTCTTTTTTGTTTCACATACACAAATGTGAGCATTCCACGCCAACTCGACCAGTGATAAGACCCAACCATTTCAAAATCATTTTAGGATTTTTTTTAACATTCTACCCAGTGAATGCGTCTGGGTATATTTTAGATTTTTTTGATTAGCGATTTATTTTTTACAAATTCTTGAAGTTGATTGAGAAAGCCCGTTTTCGAAAATCCTCCAAGATTCTCGAAAATCAAGTTCATGACATAATAGAACGGCACCCTGTTACCAAAAATGTGGAAAGAATTTTCGCTCTATTTTATTTCATTTTTTATCTTATTCTCTAACGAAATGCTGGATGATTTTGATGAAACGGAGAATTTACCAATGAATTGACTCTTATCTGACTCTTTCGATTTGACGATCCCGCTCATACGATTTCACGAAAATTTATCTCTGTGACGCGGTCAATTTCAGTTTTCCAAATTTCCAAATTCTAAATTGAGTGAAGAAAAAAAAAAATAGAAAATAATTTCTTCCAGATTTGTGCTAACAGCGGGCTGTTCTATGTCATCCACCTGATTTTTGAGAATCTTTTCAGATTTTTGAAAATGGGCTTTCTCAATCAACTTCGGAAATTCATGAAGAAAAAAAATAAACGGCTGAACAACAAAACAAAAAATATATAAATGAAAATCTGGACGCATTTTTCACTGAATAGAATGTAAAAAAAAAAAAATCTAAAATGATTTCGAGATGGTCGGGTCTCAACACATGGTCGAGTTCGCGTGGAATGCCCCGAAATACACTGTTCTGTGGTTCGTAATCAAGAAAATGAAAATATTTGAATGGATATAACGAAAGTATAATGATCAAAATCAAATCTGCGAATTATGTGAGAAAAATGCATATTCCCAAAACGAAGAATACAGTATGTACCTACGCCTACAATGTATATACCAGCATAAACAAACAATGAATTTCTACTGCAACGGATATCGATTCGGTACGATTATGCGGGGGCGGCGGGGGCGGGAAGAGCAGTGACCGTTACCATAGCGCCGCGCCGGATCGCGGCGCGTCGCGGCGTCTGGTCAAAAGATGTTTACATCGTTGCGCATGCCCTCGGATCTTCTCCCTATAGCTATAGGTATATGCCTACGCACATACCTATGTGTATACGCTCGTATATACAATACAAACATACAGATATACCTACGCCTATAGTTAAAGTACCTGTATCTCTGGCTACTCGAAACTTGCTGCTCGTGGTCTAAAGCCTAATATAACTATAATGTTGATGCGAAGAGAGAGAAAGAGAGAGAAAGGACAGATGCAGCGGTTTACTGCACTTTGTACACATTTCACAGTGATTAACCGCGGGAGCAAATTTGAACCGCTGCTGCGCCGCGTCGCGCCGAGTATATCGTGTTCTATGTAATTTATCTCGCGCCGGAGAAGAGCTCGGTGGCATCTTTCCGTTGTGGAATTCCAGCAGGGAACTATCCGTGACACTAATTCCCAAGACATTCGTCATACGGAGATCTGCAGGTACAGCGACAAAGTATAAGATATTACATGCAATTCAGAGAAGTTATCTAAACTTCACTTTCGTATATACGGTACAGTTATTATCTACGTGAAGATTCGGTTTAATCTCCGTGATGATTATGACGGCTTGAAAGAAGAGGGTAAGAAAGAATGGGGGGGGGGGGGGGGGGGGGGGGCTGAATTGATGTGGTACCTAAACACATCGCTGTGACACTGAAATGGAAGAAATTGGTCTACAGGATTTGAGTAATCAAAAGAAGAACGAACGTATCTTGCGGTTTTGCTGTACCTATATTATGGTTTTTTCGAAAAAAGTTTGAAAACCGATGAGACTATAATTAGACGATCAAGTCGATCGAACGCTGATCTAGAAATTCGTCTATATAGGTATAAACAGTTGTTAGCATTCAAGGCATGAGTAGATAAGACTGAAGAAATGTTTTAATACTCGCGGAAGAGATTGGTCGATAGCTGCCCAGGAAAGAAAAGGGTATTAAAGGGAAACGAAAAAGAAAATAAGAAGAAGAAGATCGTTTGAAAACGCAGGGAGGAAGTGAGTTATATATAAGATAGTAGAGATAAGTGTCGAATCGAGTACAAAATATAATAGCACAGAATAATCTAGCACATAATCGTCGTGGATATAATCTTTTTGTCGCAAGTTGTTGATTGAGATCTCGATTTCCTTATATTTAACCCAAAGTTACTTCAGTCGAACTTAGCATGTCGGAAGTAATCTAACAAAGAATGAAAGAGGTTGACACAGGATGTGTAATTAAAGAGGAACACTTGCCTGACCCCAGAAAAAGCTTCTTAATATCGTTACGTTACATATCTACGATATACGCATGTTTGTACGCGCGTCCCATAGAACGGCACTACATCCTACGCACAAAAAAATGATATATTTGGACACACACGATTGTACGAACACATGTATTAAGGGGCCTTCAAACTCGCCATCTTAAACGTGCGAAAACCGTTTCGAAAAAGAAAATCGTCAATTTTCGCAAACGATTCGTTCGATTTTGATGAAACTTTGAGAATTCATCGAGCACGATGGCCGAAAGTGGCTGACTAATTTACCTTTCCAAAACGTCGATCAGATTTGATGAAAAATAACTATTTCCTATGTTAGCTATGTTAGATTGCCATCGGCGACTTGTGATTGCCCCTCGATATGTAACATCAGGAATACACAATTGAATGAATGAATAAAGCAATGAATGCAGTGAGAAGTGAATTTCGAGGCTTTTTTCAAGACGTCGCGCAGTACGGAAGGAAGAAAGAAAGAAAGAAAGGAAGGAAGGAAGGAAGAAAGGGAAACGGAAGGACGGAAAGAGGGACTGTGAGACCCGCAGGACAGGACAGGAGACGAAAGTATCGCATGCTACAGGCGTAGGGATGTACGTAAAAAAAACCACATAAGGACGATGTGAAACAGGAAGGATGTCTAGCGGAGCGTTATATCCTGTATATAGTGTACACTGTAGTAAGTATACGTATATACAATACCTATAAACTTGAAGACAAATTCCATTCAAATTTACACTGCGTAGACACATAACGGACGGAACAAGGTAACTAAGCTAATAATCTCAAATTTCTTCCTCGTATCCTACCTCATAGATATGCCTATATCCTCGCGGTTATTAGACCGAAATAAAAAGGGGTTTTTCTCTGTCTCTCTCTCCCCACAAATTTTGTAAACTAAAAATATAACGCGATGTGAAATCATGACAGCGGGATATACCTACTAGTCCAGATTGTCGGATTTTGCCCTTAAACATATTACGTTTTGATCAGTTTATTCAATAAACAAATAACGAAGCCAGAAAACAGAACAAAGATACTCACCGCAAATCTGATCTTGTCCTATAAAAACTTAGTTTGACAAAGAGAATTTTTTATTGTTGTTGTTTGCAATGTAAATTCGTTGTTCTTCGGAATCTCAAAAGATGTAGAGAAAAAAAATAGCATATACTTTGATCTCTCATACCTACAAAACTACTGAGTATAGTATATCGCCTGCAGCTTCACCTTCAGAAGCGGTCTTTTTATATATATATATGTGTGTGTGTGCGTGTGCGTGTGCGTGTGTGTGTGTCATAGTTTCTCTCGCGGTTAGTTGAAAGCGAGTATATTACAACTAATTAAACGCTTCCAGTCACGTCGTATATAATGTTTTATCTATACCATAATATTCTCTATGAAACCGCAAAGCGATAACGCTAGTTGTTATATTCTAACAATAATAGCCTCAGATTATAATGCGTCGGTTAATAACATAAATCAAGTCGTAAAACTAGCCTAGGAAGAAAAAGATTTTTCTTTGCGAAAGTTCGAAAATAATACAACATTAGGTAGCTATAGATACCTATATCAGACTTTCAACAAACAGAAAAAAAAAAGGAATGGAAAAAGAAAAAAAGGAAGAAATCGATTATTGATTCAGATAATTAGAAATCTGAGGAAGATGTAAAAAAAGAAGGTCAATCTTGTTTGACGAGAAGGTAGGAAACTTATTTTCGCAATTACT
Organism: Phymatocera aterrima; assembly: GCA_963170745.1. Classification (NCBI taxonomy): domain Eukaryota; kingdom Metazoa; phylum Arthropoda; class Insecta; order Hymenoptera; family Tenthredinidae; genus Phymatocera; species Phymatocera aterrima. The sequence goes on from OY720663.1 coordinate 10,080,048, forward strand.
TACTAACCGCGCCGCCGCGCCGACGCGAATGCTTATATTAACACGATACTGCACCTATATACATATACCTATTTGTGTACTCGCATTACCGCTATGGCTATACATGTAGGCTTTTTTTGGTTTTGACCATTTGTTTTCCAAAGTTTCATTGATAACCCGTTGGCAAATAGACATACTTCACGTCTTACTACTTTATTGCGCGTTTAGTGTTACATTCAACTAGTTACGAGCCCGAGGTGTTCCATATGAAGATAGGAACGATAAGAAAGAAGAAAATGAGAATAAAAATCGAGATGAATGTCTTATAAGGCGAGGAAATCATGAGGAATGAAATTTTCAGCGATTTTTGACTGAAACTTTTTCACCCGGTATCGGGAAATCCCCTGAAAATCGTAAGAAACGATATATCGAGTTTTTTCGCTAGTGAACAAATTTCCGCCAAAAATTCATTTTGAACATTCATTTTTCCAATTTTCATTTTCGACTTGTTCGCACATTGAACAAGAAGGAAAAAAAAACCTTAAACATTTTCGATCCCCACCTCCTCGTCTCCCAATTAGATTCAAAGTCAATGATTTATTATAATAATTAGCTCGTGGATTATAGCTCGCGCTTGTGTATAGCGGTATTATGTACATCCGATAAATATTCTCAAACGAAAGTAAAATAAATACAGATATACCTATAACGTAGCGTGACGAGTAGGTATATAGCTATGTATATATGTACATATACATTGTACATATCCTGGAAACCAATTTAATTTGCGTAACGGAAATTCCAATCCACAGGAAGACTGTTTCTTTTTTTTTCTTCTACTCTTCCTATCATTTTTGGTATTTCAAGAATTCGAAAATGAAAAAAGAAACATACCTATTCATATAATCGAATTCAAATTCCCATTCAGAGTTCACTGCACAGCCATTTGAATGATATCATATATGTTTACGCATACATAATTAATATACCTATATATACATATATTTTTTTTTCTCGCGTATTTTTTTTCTTCATTTAATGTAAATTGGAATCCGTGTCAATGCACTTCATATTATATACCTACAGATATTCATCTCCTATGTACAGGATATACACATACCTATATAGGCATGATATAACAGAAATTTTATGTTAATCGAACGACTGCAGGGTGTCCAGCGGCTGGTCATTTCGAAAATCCCTCAGTATTCCAGATTTTTCCGTGGCAATATTCGCCGTGTTTCCAGAGGAAAAAGCCCAATATATACAATGCCGATCGACGAATATTGAATACAAATATTTTTTATTATCTTCACCGGTCGATCGTATGATTAGGTATGTATGTAGTGTAATATGTCATGCATGTCCCAATTTCATTAATAGCTTGATAGATATATGAATCGGCGCTGTAAAATGTTCATTGCAATTTTGCACGCTTGAATAAAAAAGATGAAATTTTCAAAAATTTCGCCAAATTCACTGAGAATTCCAGCCAGACATTCGCCTGTTCCTGCGGACACTGTCCATCCGGACGACGCATAAAATAGGAGACAAACGAACGAACGGAAGCGAGAAAAACGAAGAGAAAAAAAACCCCCGAAACAAAAAAAATAAATAAATTACACCACGATCACGGACAAAAATCTAATTAAAGGAAACATATCGCGATGACTTATATTTTCGAGTCTGATAAGAGGCGGACCTGCGCCCTAATGTATTAAGGTCGGTCTGTACCATCTGTGCGCGCGAACAAGGTAGCATATGCTCGAGACGAGGAGGAGACATGCGAAGGTAGGTAGTATACCTAATACTCACATACATCGTACGTATACGCATGTATGTATGTATACATATATGTATGTGCACCTACTACTCCCCGCGTATATTGTTGTAGCCACCCCAAAATCGCATGACGCATAGAGCAGAGTATGGTAGGCACAAGGTATACGCATGTCTGCTATACCTACGATGCCGATGACGATATAGTATACATAGGTACGTACGTACATACATATCGCGCGTTATAGGGGCGCATGCATGCCTCGCTCTGCACGGGTACGTGTAACGCAGCTGCAGCTACACAACACCCCAGGGTCCTCGTCCTCGTATCGATCTAACGTTTGAGATATACTCGTAGGTATATATATACCTCCTGTGGGATCAAAACCCCGCGACGCTCTACCTATGAGGATATATATACTCATATGCAAGTACACAGATATGCGGTTACGTATGCCATGTATGTATATACCTGTATAGGCTAGATTTTCAGAGGCATTGTCCTCTATGCAGAAGGTATGCATTTGCGATTCGTACAGCACATAATTTATTAATTTATATATTGATAAAGAGAATAGGTGCCCATAATAGGTGATAATAGATCGGCGGAAGAAAATCAACGAAATGAAATGATAAAAACGAGATGAATTTTTATATACCGTATGTATATGCATGTAATATATTTATACCGTATGCTATTATTGTTATTTTCTGCAGCGCGCAGCACATCGATGAATACTATGGTTTCGTATGATAATGACGCGACTACAAGTGAGCAAGTATTTTGTCAATTAATATAGTCACGCGCCGCGGCGTCTCAATAGTTACGATTTGTGGCCGTTTACATAGTAATATAAGAATACATCTCTACGAGTTTTCAAGTTTTGATGAATTTTTATTTTTCAAGCTCGCACGTGCGGCAATAATTGAGGATTTACTCATCTTTTCGATTCCTTGTCGTTTTTTTTTCTTCTTTCCTTCTTTTACATCAAATTTCAGAAATCTATATTCAGTTCTCGTATGTATATACATTATTATCGTTCGATTCCTCTTCTTCTTCTTCTTGTTCTTCTCTCTCTCTCTCGAGATCATAGCGGCGTCGCGTCGCTCGTGTATATAGTATACAGAGAAGGTCATGGGACACCCCAAAAAACCAACAGGAGCAGCAGAAGCAGCGAATAATCGAAGTACGTATATACACACACATATATACCATACATACATATATACCCGTGTATAACCATGAGATTCAATTCCAGCAGTATATTATATGCTTAGTGTAGGTATATGATATAATATATAGCATACGTACATAGTTATGTTATATACGGATACGTAGTACACTTATTCGCAGAAACAGATGACACATACAAAGGTAAATGGATATACTGTATCCTAACACGTTAGTTATGTAAGGAGATATATATGCGTGTATACATATATATATACGTACAAATACAATTTTTAAAGATCCCAACGGTCTCTTCCATCCTTGAGTTTAAATCTCGAGGCACGTGGCCCCCTGATATTTCCAACGCGCTCCCACGAGTTGCAAACGAAAAAAGAAAGAGAATGAACAAGAAAAAGGAAAAGAAGAAACAAAAATCAAATGACCAAGGAAAAAAAAATTAGGTATAAATAAATATACCATACGCGCGTGATACAATGATATATATATGTTATACTATATGTATGTCATAAATTATAGCGGGAGTGAAAAGGCCGACGTGATTAGCAAATTGAAAAATGTATGCATGTATATGCGTCGACTGAATTGGCGTGAAAAAAAAAAATATATATATATAAATATATATATACTAATATACACCTATATTATATATTATGTTATGTAATATACGCAACATGTAATAAAATATGTTGCTAATCAATCCGATAATAGGCATTTAATCTTATAAAGCGAACGAAATTTGTCAGCCGAGAACCAGGAATAAAAAACTTGAAGAAAAAAGAACCACATGAGAACAAATTTGACAAATATTCAGCGAGAGTGACGCAGGTTCTCATTCATGTCACGAATTCTGAATCAAAATGAGGGGAAAGGAGAAAAAAAATCAATGGATAAAATTAAAAGAGAAAAAAAGAAAACGGAGAAAAACCTGTTTCAATCGATTTTGAAATCCTTTTTGAATGTCGGAGAGAGATTAAAAACTGATATATACCCGCCTACCTATACCTAATACATATCTACCAATACTATACATTATGTAATATAATACACCGTGTCCGCACGCATGTTTCCTATGTTACATATCATACATGTCGTCGTACATACCTAAGTACATAAATAGTACAATGTGAAATGAACTTCATAAACGTCCCGTGGATATTATCATTATCGTAACATATACCTATACATATAGTCTTGACGATTTCAAATTTCGACTGTGCAATCACGATCAAGAGATTTGGTTTTATTATGTTCATGTGCTGCTTATAGTTGGTTAGTTCTGGCTGCTTTGTTATTTCTCATGGAATTTCGCGACCGTTGATGGAAGTGGCCCGAGCGACCAATGTCCGTTCGGGCTTTTTATGATTTGAACACGCGTTCGCAGACGGCTATAGAAATATCGTTAAGTGCCTAAATCTAAGAAATTCACGGTGAAAACAAATGAAAACTGAAAATCACGTTTTTCTCGCTTATTCTAGAAATACTTGGGTTTGGGAGCTAGAATTGCGAGGAAATTTTTCTTTTGTATTTAGGAAACGATCGGCCAAATGCCATTTGAAAACTCGCCGGCGGCAATTTTAATATGCTTACCCGGCTACAGCCTTTATCTGCGCATTTCTTCCGAATTTGCAATTAAATTAGCAGAATGAAATAAATTAATTATCGAACGATTTTTTACTCGAATTTCTCGACGTACGGGAGTACTTTTCATTTCCAAACCCCATTTTGTGAATGGTAGAGGGAGATTGATTCCCGAATGATGAAAAAAAGAAAAAAAGTAAAAAAATACAAAGCTTTTCTGCCACTGGATAATTTCAGGCAACGTCCCTCAAAAACTATATCATCCCATTCATTCAACTAATTTCAAATGAACAAATGATATTATATACGTACATATTCCTACATAATCAACATTCTCAGATTTTATTTCTCAACATCTAGCTAACAATCCGGAAATGTAATAAAATCGGAAATGGCTGACGGGAGTAATAGAACAAATGAAACTGAACAGCGAGTAATAATTAGAAGAAGAAAAAAACCAAAATCAAGGTTGAGAATTGTGAAAAATAGTTTAAAAAATAATAATCGTACCACGCTAATTACAATTATCTCTCTGGATACGTGTATGTAGAATTTCATAAGAAGAATAGAAAGAAGATAAGACTCATGGACTGACAGCAGGTGTCAAGAAGGGCAACAGCTGTCCGCTTGCGAGGGTATAACGCCGCGCTTTGCACTACTGAAACGCGCTGCAGCGACTCTCGAGCAATTTTGTAACACGGGTTACATAGGTATAGGTATACCTAATGAAGCAATATTCCGTGAAAGATGCATTTCAAAGAGAGAGACCCCAAAAGCTGAGAATCAGAGAGGCAGAGAAAAGATCGCGAATTGTTTCGGCTGTTTTTTTTTTTTTTCTTTCATTTTCATTTTTATCGTCAATGCGTGCGAATTGGAGGAGGAGGAGTAAGAAAATTTGCGAGAACTGCGTAAAGAGAGAAAGAGAGATGTAAAAACCCGCGATATGATTGTGTTCTTTGATTCATCGCGAATGCTGTCGGTCTCATGTATACCTATCCCCATATACGTACATATAGAGATACACTGCATATACGTATGATACAACATTTTTCATTTCATTTTTTATCGGAAATCATTCGCGCGGAGGGACTCCAAAGCAGAAAAAGAAAAAGAAGAAAAATCGAAGCTGATTTCTAAGATTATCGTATACGTATGGAATTCAAAATATACACACATGCTGTATAACATTATACATCGCATACGCACGTACAGATACGCAGGTATGTAGCGGAATTTTATGGAGATATACCTACACGCGGTGAATGAGGGCGTGAATTGATAAATTCGGATAAATGAATAGAGAGATGGATGCGATATTCAAATCTATAGATCAGGAGGTATACTAAAGATACGACGAGTATACCATAGTGTACCTGTGAATACGGTATACGCGTTATACGAGTGATTTCATTATCGCAAGCTGTGATGAAAAAAATAAGAGAACGGAAAAATATGCCATATACAGGAGTACAATATATGGAGTGTTTGCGAATTTGTCGTTTCATTTTTGGATATTCCATTTTTTGTCGAGCGAACTCTGAAATTCTTTCAAATAGTTTCGGAGTTCCTCATGATTTTGAGGAATAGTTGCGGTTGTTCATTTTTCAAAAAAACAAAACAGCATTATTTTTGAGTATCACAGCGAACGTTATCTCGAAGTCAATGTACTACCTCTTTTGACCGTGACAACAATATACGCGCTGCGCGTTTTCGTGTACATATGTTATATGATCGATTTACATCAGAAGCGCGGACGGACTCTGTGCAAAAAAAAAGAAAAAAAAAAAAATAGAATAAATAGTGAAATAGATAGATAGTACCTATACTAGATCACTGATCAGAATCTAAAAAAGATATAGATAATGAAATAAAAGAGCATAATTTCAAATTTCTACTAGGTATGTACCTGCAGAAGGTAAATGAATACATACGCATACATACATACATACATACATCAAGGTTACACCTATATAGTGTACATATGTGCTCTTCCCTTGTATAATAAACGCGCTTATTTATATATTTTCACGTACACGTGCCCGGTATAAAATATCAAATCCCGGATATTGACCCCACTGATGAATTTATATGAATCCTTGTACATAGGTGTGTGTGTATAAATTTATAATGTACCTATATACCTTCGATTTTTCTTCGTTTTCATTTTGAGAAAATAAATAACAGATGTTGCGCGCATTGTTTGGTGTTGAAAAATTCAGAATCAGTATAGGTCCTACCGGTACGCGAACATCAAAAATTAAGAACAAAAAAAAAAAAAAAAGGAAAGAAAAGAAAAACATACCAATAACGAACTAATATAATTTTTGCTAGCCCCCCCCCCCCCCCCCCCCCCCGAAATCCAGGATCGCTTTTTTCCGTTGTTCTTCAAGAATTTCGAAACTAGACCCCTCAAAGAATTTCAACATCACTGGAAGTAGGAGCAAAAAGAAATAAATAATGAAATTTTCGTCGTACGATATAAGCGACTCATTGTCAAGGGAAGGGGACGAATACATATATTGAGAATAGATACACATAGATAAGTATAAAAATGTGCCTGCTCCGAGTCCGTATGCCTAATATTGTATAAAGAATTAGGTATAAGGGGAAGGGAGAGTTTTCCTTGAGAGTAAAGACCTCCAGGTGGATGTGATGCCTTGAGGTATGGCACGCGCCTTGCGCTCCTTGGTAACAGCTGCCATAGAGAATCCAAAATAAGGAGAGTGAGGAAAAAAGATGAAGAAAGGAGATGAAGAGGGGGTCGGGGATACACGAGCGACCTTAATTCCTTATTTCAAAGTTTCGTGATATTAATCGAATTCTTTCCTACATAGGTATACATAGTATATTATGTATAGGCATACGCATACCTGTAGTATATACAATATATAGGTACAAGTTTCAGGCACGCGAGCCTCCAAGGGCAAGGAACTCTTTTGCCCCCTATCGAAGTCCGAAGATGGATGAAACGAAAATGAAGGATAAGCAATAATTTGTGACAACGAAAACGAAGGATAAGCAATAATTTGTGACAACGAAAACAAAAAAATAGCGAGATAATGCCATAAAAATCATTTTTTTTCTGCCAATTTTTCGCCCATTCCGTTTCCCACTTTATTGAAATGACCAATAATAGCCGTGCTCATCCCTAGTTTCGATCCCTGCACCGGATATTCCAAGGACGCATTCAAAGCGCCTCATATAAGGTACAGTGTATATTATATAGGTATACACATTACCCCAGGAAGTAAGAGAGGCGAGGAATGTGCTTCATACTCCGTTGAAATACAAAATAAACAGTAAATTGTCCGAGGAAGACAAGAAGTGTAATATAGGTACAGTAATGTGCACTCGGATAGAAAATTATAACATGAGAGTGCAGAAAGTGGAGTATACAGTATACTATGTTATGCCTATATAAAGCGTGCGTTGTAACTGTACGGTATATACATACTCCGGTATCATCTACCAACACGATTACACATCCGCATTATTGTACGTGCGATAATATTCATTCTCACTGTTTGCTCCCGCAGCAGGGGTCTTTTTCTCTGTTATTCCATGAGACAGAGAGGAAGAGAGAGAGAAATAGAGAGAGAGAGAGAGGGGGAGGGAGAAAGAGATGCAAGACGACAGCAATTACTTGGGCTAGAAACAGCTGTTAGATATAATACCGTGGGTATGGGCAGTCGAGCGAAGATGAGAAAATAATTAGCGATGCGTGAATTAAGTACATTATACTACACTGTCGAACTTGTTTCCATGCCAACATAATAGTTAAGTTAGTCTACACTCTGTACAGCAGCGCGCGGATTTATAGTGAGAGAGATTAAATTCCACGCGAATGAAACAGAAAGTCTTATGAACAAGTTTTGACACTCATTGAGAACAGGTATGATCAAATTACGGGTAGAGGGACTCAGAATACAAGATGTGAAGTTGAGGTAAAATAAACATAGAAAAATTACATGAAACACAACTTTCGGCCTGAAAACGAGTAGAGGGGGGAAAAAAAATCGATGCAAACAAAATCATAAAGTTGGTCTGGTAATTATTATCAACGTAGCTTGAATTAACGAACACGTTCTCATACGCGGTGTACGGTGAATCCTACACTGGAAATTAATGGACCGCGAGAAACGAAGAAAAAACAAACACCGCCAAAATCACGGATACGGATGTGGATTTGGCGTGAACCAATTGAAACAAAATCCTGTGATTATCGAAACATCAAAAATAATATCATGCAAATTTAAACTGGAAATATAATCGATGAAAATCATCGCAATTCCATCTTTCCATCCGCAATTCGGATCGGTATCAAATTCACGTGCGGATTCTCTATCGTGAATCCGCACGTAAACATCTTTATATTCTTTGTTCCATTTTTGGCATCCTTGTCGTTTCCGGTGTACAACGTCCGCCGCACCGAAGTAAATTCAACTTTTTTGGTTTCAAATTCATAAATACCAATTGTAATGAGAACAAAAACAAACGGAGACAAAAAAACAAACTAACAAGTTTCATTCAACCTTTTCCATTTTTCCGTACCTACTCCCCCTCTAACGATTATTTTCGGTCCTGGTAAATCGGATGAAGTTCAATGCTACAGATGTATAGGATTATTAAATGCCCTGTTGCTCCAGTTTCGTCGAGTCTAGGTATAGATAGACTGGTTATAGGCAGGCATAGAAATACCTGTTTCACGGTCGGAGGACGACGACGGTCTCTTTTCGTTCGTTTTGTACTTATTTCTTCTCCCTTTTTTTTCTTATGATATCAATACTGTCACGTGCGAGAGAACGTGCGCGCTGCGCGCGGGTACAAGAGACGAGCGTCGTAGGATAGGTATGTATGTACGTACTATACATACACGAAGCTAGCTAGCTAACGCGCAGGTTTCTGCTGCTGCTGCTGGATGGATGGATGGATGGATGATGTCGACCAAAAAGTACTTCTTCTTTAAAACCCCCGATGGCTTCGTTTCCTTCGAACGCCAACGCGCAACGTATGAATGAAAAAAAGACTTCATTCAAGCCGTGTGGCTGCAGTGATTCATCTCATATACTACGCGTGAATGTATACCTATATATGATATGTATACACCTGCGGATGGTTAACTATTAACGTTTTATTTCTTTTATTTTTCAACTTATTTTCAATACGCACCTTGACGAAACAGAATCGCGAAAAATAAATGTTCCTTTTTTTTCCAGCTATTATTGGCCGAAATTTTGTTCGTTGTAAAAAAACATTTCTCATTTTTCGGGTGATTTCGCAGATTACTCGGCGTCGTCGGCCGATTTTCGAAATCACGAAGAATTAGAAAATGTTTTTCTCTTCTCGCACGTAGATTCAGGCCAATAATCCCTCGGAAATGTATTTTTCATGATTTCGTTTCCGTCGGCAGGCTACGTAAATTTCGGTTTACCGAGAAAGTCACGTCACGTTTAATCAACGACCGAACGATAAATTTCTCTCTGGTTTCCTTTTCTCCGACATTGCGTGTATATATGTATAATTAGTCTGATTGCCACATTTTGTTGTAATGCTTTATCAAAAACGACTTCTCAACGCGGGAACGCCCCCGCGTGCAACATCTCATTCGTATAAAGAAATAGAAATAAAGAAAAATTGTTGCGCCGAACATATAGTAGGTACCTACATACGTATAATACTGCCTTGAATTTCTTCAACGTTGGGTCGCGTTTGGTCAAGTAGGTAATATTGTACAAGTATACCCGCTGTATACAAAATTTGAGGTTGAGGCGTTGAAAATTGTATACCATGAAGTTTTTGGTGCGTAATTTTTATGTTATACCTAGTATGTATGGTGTCTAATATACGTTGGAGTTTCCGAATAAACGTATGCTCGAACAAATTTACAGAGCAAACAATAGAAACGTGTACTCCTCGACCGCAAGATATTATGCAGGATCAGCGTGAGAATGAGAGAAATTTGAGAAAAGAAGAAACGAAAGATATTCGACCATTGTATAACAATTACATATGTGTGTATGTATATATGTATATAGATATTCGAGTACTTTTTGCGAGTCATTAACCTTTCGAGAATGTGATTTGAAATACTTAGTACATACATACTTGTACCTACCGTATAGGTATATACATATACGTGAACAAAAATTGTGAACAAAATAATAATCGATCTCTGAATAGAAGAGTGCAAAATAATTGCGAATTAAAACCTAATGAAAAGTGAGAGAAAAAAAACCAACATGGAATGACGATGGAAGTAGACAAGATTGAAATTGAACGGAACAATCAACATTTACGATCAAATTTATGGCGTGTATGTAGGTATACTTGATTACGCATATAGGTAGGTACATACATGTATGTATAACTATCCATGCATAGACGGCATTATAGTATGAAATGCTGCTACCATCTACCTACACATCTGAACCTGTACATACGTATAACACTGAACAACTACGCCATCGACCCAAAGAAAATAGAGGAGAAAAAAGAAAGAGAAAAAGAAACAAAAAAAAGAAAAAGAAAAAAAAAAGAAAAATTGTTGGGAGGGAACGCGATTCGACAAGCAAACTAACTCACGAGGCTCGATTCCCTCGCTCGCGGAAGAGACATCTGGTCACCACCTGCCTCTAGGAAACGGGGCTGCAATGTATGTATGTCTGTATGTATGTATGTATGTAGGTAGGTAGGAAGGTTCGAAGGTGGGAAGGTACGAAAAGTTATATACATCCCCCATATATGCTTCATATTATATATATATACATATATAGGTATATGAACGTAACGAGACAGCATAGATCTATGTACACACGGCTCACGTCCGACTACAATTTCACATGCATATTATAGTTAGACGACGATGATGCTGACGACGATGAGGACGGCGACGGGGACGCGACACTAAATTATCGGTGCAACACGTACTATATGCGGTAACGAGCAGGCGAAAACCTATGGACCGCGCATTGCATATCGGCGTGCATCTGTATGTGGCTGGACACAGGCGTATTCATATCGGCATGAGCGCACATGCAGATATACGATGGGACAAGAAGCACCCTTGCCTTGTCCCTAACACACTAGCAACTAGCCGCTCAATAAGGCGGGAATTCCCTTCCTTTCTGTGGCGGCAGCAACTGCAGCAGCGGCAGTCGCTTCGGTTACAGCAAGTATATATACCTACATACGCATGTACGAAGAAGTATATAAGCTACGTCACAAGGTAAGTTTGCAGGAGGGTGCAGATGATGCCACACATGATTCATATATACAGGTATAGGTGTGTATTCGTACATGTATATACTATATAGGTATAATATAATACCTTATGTAGCAAATGTGCTCGCGTTCCCATGACAAGTGTGCAGCGATCGTTCCTCCATGTAGGAATCTTTAATTTTCATTCCCCCTCACCACCCTTCCCACCTTACCACCTTTCCCTCTCACTCTCTACCCCCGTGGGAATATTTATAAGGGAGAGAAAAGAAAAGAAGAAATGTAGGAGAAGGCGTACCGCACCTATAATATACGATGTGTGACGGGTGGTAGGTACGGACGAAGCGCGCGGATATTAATGTACGAGGCGTATAACCATGAGAAAATGAAAATGACAGAAAAAGTAATTAGGGTTCAATTCGCAAACCACCCTCTTACATGCACATTATTCGTAAGTATTGTGCGCATATATCTCTACAGGTGCGTATACAATAGGTGCGCATGATATCCCATTAGCTAACGCGGCATATTCATGTTGTCTATGGATGTATACAGAAATCCCGTACGGTCCTCCGCAATTTTTCACACGGTGTAGAATTTACAATCGTATAGGTCCAATTGTATTGAAACGACACTTTATTCTTTCACTTCTGTCATTTGACAGCGGAAATGATACCGTAGCGATTATAATAATGAGTGTTCACGAGAGGCTGAAGTTGGATCGGAAAAAGTGATATCGGCTGAAATTTGTCAATGATGAAAAATCTCGATTTTTGAAGAAATTTGTTCATCATCGATTTAAGGAATCCCCCGCGTTTCCAAACTTCATTCCCCCCATAATAATTCTACGATTGTAATACACTATAGGTAGTTGTGGTTATAACTGTAATTGAATTCCGACCCGGATATATAGGATTTACGGATTTTCGAACATTATGTTTAGCTGAATAGATTTTCGTCCATTTTTTACCCCCTTTTTCAACATCAATATTAATATTTATCGTGAGACAGTGGGTGCAGTGCAGGTACCACCGTATCACGTGTGAAAAGAAGATAAAGACGAAGAACTAACATACGTATGATATTTAATGTGTATATTGTATGAAGAAGCAGATGTGGGCAATCTGCATCAGGCAGGCAGGCCCCCGGGCTTATGGTAGCCATGGTAGGTTGCGTGCCGTACTACCTACATACGTGTAGAGAGTACCGTACATATTATAAATTCTCGTGTGTGATGTAGGTAAGCATAGATAGTACGTACGTACGTGCATACGTATACGTATACATATCGTACCTAGCCTACCTGTACCTATGGCTAGCCATACCACGTGTAAAGCACGAACCCCTGAGTTCACATATACCGTCGTAAGCGCGGAGTCGTCGGCACCCCTAGGTTTTACTTTAAAACTAACTTAAGAGGGGCCAAAACTAGACGAGACGAGACGGGACGAGACGGGACGGACGAGAAGAGACCGGGGACACGGGTGGGTCCCATGACCGCGTCTTAAAAACCAACCCCTTGCGCTAAAATTACAATTGAAAAATTCTCTTCGCAGGGGGAATGCTGTATGAGCATACCCCGCAGCCCCCTTTACTCTCTTCTTTTTCATTTTTTTTTTCTCCCATTGAACGGGACTCCTAACGTAGTGTAGGTATAGTATATAGAATTATAGTCCATACGTCCGAAACTCCGTACATTATACATGCCTATACCCATATGCGATCGACTATTGTATTCTACCTAGTATAAGGTGTATACGTATATCAATGTATTTTACCAAGATATAATATACCTATAACTACCAACGTAATTCGCAGCTGCTATCACTGGATATCTCGTTTGTTAACAGATTATCGGTTTCATTCCAACTGACTGGGGGCCAAAAATCAAATGAAACTTGATGAATGAAAAACATTTTTATATATTTATATACATTGAATGAATTCATTAGAATAATCATTGGCAAGAGGAGGAGAAAAAATGAAAATAGAATAATCAAAGAGCACATGCTCCATAGCTGTATTAGCTCGTCACGGCATATCCGAGTGAAGTGGATATATAATCTAGTTAGTTCGAGGTTACGAAACTTCGGTCAGAAAGAGTGAATTCTTTCAATGGGAAACAGGACAAAGAAATATCAAATGAAATAAAATAGTCCGACATGTATGGATTCGTATAATATATATATATATAAAATGTTTTTCCTGTATTTGTTTGCAGTATTATAATACAGAGAGGCAGAGACAGAGAGCGGGAGAGAGACGAGAGTTGAGTCGCAGGATTCTGAGCATGTTATACATATTTGAGTGTATGTCTACATATTTAAGATGAATTCTAGCGAGAGAAAAAAGTAACTCGCGTACGTCTATACGTCTGTAATAATAATGATGATGGTAATAACAATGATAACAATATTAATCATCGAGCACGAGACAATCGGGGAATGTGAGTTGTATCCTGTAACGTACTTTATTTCAAATCTCTGTAAGCGAGTACGTGTTGACCGCAGCAGCAGTTACACAAGTGGTAAGAAAAGAGCGAGACATATAAAGAAAGAGAGAGAGAGGGACTCTGGCCTAACGACGACCACCATTCGAAAAAGTTCACGTGGCGCTTAGCCCGCGCTCCGCAACACCCGAGCTTACGAAGCAGCGAAGGTTCTTCGTCGGTTCCTATACACTCCTCCTTCACCTCCACCTCCGCCTCCTCATCTCCGTAGCCTCAACGAGCATTAGAAAAGTTAATATTCCGCTTGACAACGAGAACGAAACTAAACGAACGAATTTTTATGGTCGGATACATCACCCGAACTGATATACATAGTCTTAATAAGAATAATAAGAGAAGAAAAAAAACTAAAAATGAAAAAGATAAAAAAAGAAAAAGGAATTACCATATTTTATTATTTTTCTCTCTTCGTTTTGCCGGCCAATTTACATGTTGCGACATAACGATATTATGATTTTGAATTAATCATCCTGCTTCTCTTCCACCGGCTTCTCACGCGGCTTGCAAGGTCGTTCGTTCATTGCTGCCGAGCCGATTCCTATCAATGTATATACCTATGTATATATTTTGCCGCGCTATAAAATAACCGATAATATAATATTTCCTCCTTCTCTCTCTCGCTCTCTCTCTGTCTTTCGCTTTTTTCCTTCTCCTTATCTACAAGATACCTGTTCACAAGAATCTCTAATGATTGAATTGCCTACACAAGCGTTAGACGATAAACAAAATAAAAGAAAAATATGAGGAAATCGTGAACATGAAAAAGAAAAAAGATGTGAACAACTAATTCCTTCCGCAATTCATTGAACGTTTTTATTCATTCATTCATTCATTTATTTAGTTGAATAGTAGTAGTCATAGTAGTGGTAGGTATAAACTTGTTCTTTTTTCAAATAAATAATGGTAGATCATACTTGCAACGTTAACAGAATTCCAAATTTCGAAAATATAGTTATTTATATTTGACAGTATCTATGTATACATAGAGCAACAAGTATGTACAATATTTCGCAGAGGTATAGAGGTATATATCGTCTCACGAAGCGACGTGACGTCATTCTCACTTTCTTCGATGGCGAGAATAAGAATATATACCTAATACTTAAAACCCCTGAAGGGTTTGAGCCGCGTTTAAAATCCCTCGCCCAAATGGTATTTAGTTCCGAAGCCGAAAGAAAAGAGAGAGAGAGAGAGAGAGAGAGAGAGAAAGAAAGAGAAAGAGTGAGCGAGAGCGATAGGACAATTGACTAGCGCGTAAAAGTTGTTACCGTTTCGTTCCAAACTTCAACCGTGCTATGACCGTAAAAGCGGTACCGACCAACGCGAAGATCTATGGATCTTATGTATACTCGACCCTCGGGACAGCGAGCGGTTCATGAGGGGCGAGAAAAAGAAAGAAGAAGAAGGAGAAGAATAGGAAGAAACAGAAGGGTCCCTTACCCTAGTATCTACCGTTCTTATGAGGCAGGATAGTAGAAGAATAAATATACCTATAATGTAGTGGCTTTAAACTATACGGAGTTGAGGAAAACAAGCGGAAAAATTTGAAAGAATATTACGAACAGATTCATTACGTACGTATACATACTATAGTCATGATTCTCTGTTAACTGTAATCCACAAGGAAATAAAGTGAGAAAATAACCCCCCCCAAAGCACCGATGATAAACTACCTCCCTTGATATGATTATATATTTATATAAGTATGTGAGTATACATAAGTATATCTCGACTTCCGGCGCAGCTTGATATCGCACGATTCACGTGCGCATACAGAGTCGAAGCACACGGAGAGAAAAATAGAAAGAGGCCCTGTATAAACGGTTGACAATCGTAGAACAAACTTTCGGTGCTGGCAGCAATCATCCTTCTATTTTCAATCATAATATCCGCGCGCTACGCTATTATTACCGAAACGTGAGTTTTTTGATAGTTTACAGAGAGAATAATTTAAGAAGCAAGCTTAAATTTGTCTAATTAAATGAATTTAAACTTACGCCTCAGTTGGGGGTGGTGAGTAAAAGGTTGAGTGATACGAAGCCAAATCCACTGTCTTGGTTGGAACGATCATTCCGGTTGGTAGTAAATCCATCTTTTGCTCTTGTTTCTTTTTCTTGTTCTTGCCTTTCTTTTTTTTCTTTCGAATAGGAAAACCGATTTCTGTGTTTTCTACGTTGTTGTTGTTGTTGCTGTTTTTTCTTCAATTTTTAATGATCTTATATCCAGATAAAATCGTACACAAAATTTATATACAATTATATGTATTTTCAATACGGTATGTATATATAATAATAATTATTATTATCCTCCCACATCCACAGCTTTGCACTTGTGTACTGTGTGATTTACTGTTTGTAGAATCACGATCTTTACTAATCGATAGTATGATTAGCGATTTATTGATTCAGTTATTTATTTATACTCCGGATTCGGGACGTAGATTTGGAGGATGAGAAAAAAAATAAAAAAAATATTACCAACGAAACAACGGGATTTTCGATCAACGATTTTAACGATTCACTGGCCATTATTATGCTTCTTCGTTTTCTTCTTTTCGTCGATATTCAACGAATATCATGTTTAAAAGTAAAAGTTGAAGAGAAACAGCAAAAAAAAAAAAAACCACAACAACAAAAATGCTATCGTCGGGCAGCTGATTTTAATTGAGTTCCATGCATGCGATCGCGTAATGTATTCAGTTATGTAGTTATAGCTAGCACCGAGTGTTTTGTTTACATTCGAAGATCACAGCATTGATAGGTCGGCGCGGGTTATAATGTATTAAACTTCATTGAATGTTGCTCTCGTTCACCGAAAGAAAATAAATAATGTCGGTATTCACAATTTTCAATTGTTTGTGCTTTTGTTCCAACGACGAGAATTGAAATATATAAATCAGCAAAATAAACTTGGATAAATTTTGGATTGTTGTAAGAAAATGACCAGCCTTTTCGAACAAAAACAAAAAATAATAATAATAATAATGATAATAATAATTAATTAATTGAAAAAAAGAAAAAAAAAGGGGGGGAACAAGTTCGCGTCACTCTTTTGTCCATTGAACATATTTATCTGTAGATGTAATTTAAAATCATCGAACAATCCACATATATGACGTCCACTCCCGTTGCTAGCTAAGTTAGAACTAAGGGTACAGCCCAACGCGGCGGGACTCCGCGGCTGCAGTCGGCTCTCGGATCCCCAGGCCTCTATATGTATGACCTCCTCCCTCGGTCCTCGGTCCTCGGCCCTCGGTCTTCACTCAGAGCTCGGTACCACGGAGAGGGATGAGGGGTGGGGAACAGTTAGACTCTACACAGTAGAGAAGGGAGGAGAGAATGGGGAGTCGGAGTCGCAGTCGCAGTCGCAGTCGTGGAGGAAATCGAGGGAAGGGAGGAAGCAGGCGATATTGTGTACTGTATGGGACGAAGCAGGCGGCCGGCACGCAGAGAGTGAGAGAGCAGGAGCCGCATGGGGCCCGTACCCCGAATATCGCCGAACTCCGAACGAACAGTAACGGAAATACACGAAGTTATGGAGGGATGTTACAGCATAGAAAATAAGAGAGAAGAATGAAAATAGATGGACAAAAAAGTACCGGGATCTCGGGCTCCCCGACCCCCGCTACTACTTCGGTCTGCGCACACCTCACACGACATCTGTACGCCCCCTGTTCGCTGCTCTGTTCTATTTCGTGTTCACAGTCACTTTGCGATTCGGGGTGATGAGCGGAACAATGAATCCCGTATTCTTTATCGCTGTATAGGTTTGGATTGTTTGCATATTGCGAAAACCGTGGATCGATATGAAACACGATAAAGACATTTTCTGTCCAATGCATCGATTTATCAATTGTACGATCTTCATTCATGTTTCGTCAAACTTCCAATATTCAATGATAATAGGTACCTCTCTCTGGTAATTCCTTCTGTGGTTCATTTGAGAACGTAAAAGTGTTACACCGTTTTTAAAATTGATGAAAATTGCAGACAATTCTTCTCCTTTTTTCTATTCTTCTTTCTTTTACGTTCTTTTTGGAGTAGCGTATATAGTACTACGCGGGCTCTATAAAATGCGATCCGATGAATAAGGATCGCGTTTCCAACCGAGTAAAGAAGTAACCGAATCTGCGAGCGAATTTGGCTCAGAGGTGGTCGTATAGCACCATAGCAGGCAGGCGAGCAGGCAGGCACAGAGAAGGAATTCCTTCTCCCAAGGCTCCCTCCTTCCTCCTTCCTCATTCCTTCTCAATGCTTTCGTCTCCCACCCTTTGATCCCCCTTCTCAATATTATGTATGCATGTATATACGGGAAAAGATCTCACGCTCGTTTATACATCTCGATATTGATACAGACATATAGCATATATGTATAGCATATAAATGTCAAAAAATATACCTACATATTCGGAATTGCATTGCGGTTGGAGTACATTGGAAATCTGAAGTCACGATCGAAGCTGATTGTGAGTGTGAACATACGACCCGTGTATGTATCAAATTCAAAACAGAAGAACACGAAAAAGCAGGAAAAGGACGACGGGCCGCGTATTAACTTCTTGCGGGGCACGCATCGATTTATAATGAAAGGAAGTCGCGCGCGGTGCAGTTTAAGGTATAACATTTTTTTGTTATTATTCTTTGAACGCGATGCACGTATGAATGTAAGTACGAGTGCAGGGAATGAGATGAAAGTGGCCCTTTAATGGTATATATTATTGTCCGTACCACGTACGTATGTACCTATATCAACCTACTCACGAAGCATTGTTGCACGTTCCGGACAACCGGTCCTCCACCGTGAGTATTTCGTTGCAATTTCAGATCTCATCTCTCCGAGCATCAGCCGCTCGCTCACATTATCCCTACGCTGTGCTCTAGACACGGTAAAGATATTGATCGGGGAGAAAGTCGAGGAAACATCTAAACGAATTTCTAACAACGAACATTGTGTATTCCTATTCTTTTTGTATTGCATACATACGTTACACTTGCCCATACCCGTACTTGTAAGTGCGATCGCACAGATTTTTGGGACTCCGTACTTCCGGTTTGTCTCAACTCTACCTCATTTTTCTGTGCGCAATTTCGCTGCGTTTTCAAGAGATTTCACGACTTATTCCAATTTTATGTCTTTATCTCCTATAACCGGAAGTTAGCTTTTTAGTGTTGTAGATCGAATAATTGTAATCGGGTATGTTAAATTATTTTTCCGGTAGTTTTGGCTTATCGTTTTCCTCCTCTTCTTCGCTTCTCCATATTCCTTCTCTGCGTGAGACAATTTTTCTAAATTCGGAATTTATGTATGGAGGTACTGGTATACATGCTACGCCGCTTGTTGGGGCTGCACCACGATGCCAATAATACCACCCGCTAAGAAATCTCTTATTATAAACTCACGTGTAGTCATTCCCAGTATAGAGAGATAATTATTTCTGGCCATTCACCACACTTATATACTATAGATGCCTACCCTCCATTTATCTACCTAGAGTAATTAAAAGTTTTCACTTCCTTTTTGAAAAGAAAATTCTATTCTTTGTTCTGCTATTTCCATCAAAGTATAGTATATATTATACATAAAATAAGACTCCATTACATATCTATGGGGCGGATTGGTTAAGAGTTTTAATTACCGATTAGAGAAATCCACACTCGATCGTAACATAACATAACAACGATGCCCAGCGATGAAAATAACCAAACGAACAACAAACAAAAACCATGTACACGTTGTATAGTTATACGTCTTCAGGTACGAGTTTGTACCTATACTATATCGTTAGAGAGCGAGAGGAAAGCACGTTTCATTAATGTAAATATTATACCTATATCTACATACAGTCCTAAAAGAATATATGTAATATGTATTTCCAACTAGTTTCTTATTTTATTTCTCATTCTGTAGGTACACGCGTATGCATATACATACGTATGTGCCTACGACATACATACATATACACATGCATATCTGCACGCATGTATAGGTATACACACAATGTACAATGTACGAATGCCATTACCTATAACTGCACGCAGTAACTCGTTATGATGCGTGCGATGGAATGACGGAATGATGGAATGGAAGAAACAAAAAAAATATGTGAAAATAAGAAGTGGAATTGTTCCGGGAATCGAAACCCAAGGTTTTTTCGCTCGAACACACGTATATCTTGACTCTTGATAATATATTATAGTCTTAATATAAATGTACCCATATTATATATATATATATAAACAAACATACACATGTAATATCAAATATACAACCGTTTAAACGTTGAATAATAACAATATACGTGAATTGCTATACATAATATTATAATTTATATTTCACGACATAACCTACCCTGCGCGCCCGCGACGTCATTAACATATAAATCCTTAATACTCGACACCGTTGACCCCGCAAGCGATTGTCCTTTGTTTCGAAGTAGTTTATAGTTTTAAGTTTCAGTTTTCAGCAGCATATATCTATGTGTATGTGTTACACACTACATATACAGAAGCAGAGTGGTAGGAAGGAAGGCGTGGGCGTAGCAGGCATACGTATAAGTATACCGACACACCAACAAGTCTGATTCTCTGCGCGGAGTTTATAAAAACGCAAGTTTTATCCTCCATAGCATAACCGAAGTAAAGCCATTCATACCCAATTTTATTCTGCATTCCTACTATGTTTTCGTCTCTTTTTTACCATTACATAACATTTGCCGGAGCTTCCGTCGAACGGAATACACAAGATCAGGGTCAAAACGGTTTATACCGAGGCTATCAAAAATCATCATTTCGTCGACATTTTTTTTTTTTTATACAAGTATTCCGAAACTTCGTGAACCGGAGAGGATATACGGGAAAGAATGAACCATATACCCTGCATATGAACTAAAATCGGATGAAATTCGTTCATCCGTTTTTTCGCTGGATAAAAATCCAATCTTATGGAATATTTCTCTTTTCTTTCTGACGAATAATTTTCACTGTTTCATGTATTTTTTTGTGTACATATTTTTTTTCTGCTCGAAGGATATCAGAAAATTCATTTTACAATCATTTTTCGTGTGGATCAGAATTTCAACCTTTCTGCCCATTTGACCTCTTCCCCGATTTCACATCTCCAGCCGAGGTGCCCCCCCCCCCTCCCCCCACCTCTCACCCTCCCGCGCTATAGTACGATGTTGCGAATAAAACGTGAAGTCCATCAACGGACAACACCCCGTCTACTAACGGAGGAGGGAAACGCGCAGGAGGGTAAAAGAAACCCGTCGTAAGAGATATAGGTATACGGCATACAGCTGATATAAGTATACCTACCCATCCCACCCGTGTAGATACCCGTGGTACAGGGAAAAGTAAGTAAGTAGGTACTATGACTAACTAACATGTGGTGAACGTGAAAAAGAGGGCCTTTAGACCCGTTTCGACAAGTTTGGTATACCCCATACTACGAAGTAGATATATATTGTATGTTATATCGGTGTAAAATCATTCGTCTCGAAAAAAATCACTCGAGGCTTAGGTTTCGCGTAGCCAGCAATAAGTTTTTTTTTTCATTTTCATACGTCATTTTTCGAGTTTCACATGAAGCATATTGATGAGTGAGAACACCAGAACCGGAGAAATTGTAATTCAATTATGAATTGCGATGAAATATATTTGAACGTACATAAACGGCAAGGATCGAATTCCTTTATTCGTAATTTTGTAAACCTGCATGTGGAAAGAATAAACCGAAAGAAACGGGAAATGGAAGCAAAAAGAAAAAAGAAATGAATAAGTAGAAACAAGAAGCTACTTTTTTGCCGTGTCCTTGTCGGTCATTGGCAAGGACACGGACACAAGATGCAAGAGAGTGAGGCGAAGTGGATTTCGAAAACTGTATGCTCCGAATAGCGTTAGATAAGCAGCAAACAAAAAATAGAATCAAAAACAGTGAAGGTATAATATTATCGGAAAGAAAATAATTTCATTCCTGGTCAGGTGGTTATACATATTCAATCATATTATCACGATGCGGCGCTCTTTGGGTGCAGTGAGTTAGAACTAAATATATGCCTGTATAGGTATGCGATGCGTATGGTCATATACGTGTACATATATGTGAGAAAATGATGGGATATAGCGTTTTCTTATATAATACAGCTCTCGGCGTATACCCAATATGTAGCTCATACATATAAGTGCATATATATATATACCTATATATACATCCACGTTCTCAGCCGAGTTGATAACTCCTAAATGAAATATAACTCGGTTCGTATTCGGCCGCGTCGCCCCTAGAGATTTAAAAGTTAAAGATCATCAGTCGCGAGTTGAGAACCAGGAATGCGGCCCTCCTCTATAGGTAGGTACATATACGACTCGAGACATGAACCTGTCCGTAGTCCGGACCTCGAAACGACCTGCGGCAGCATCCCCGGACCTTATCTTCCTCTTTTTACGCGTAGATTCTCGTATATATATGTGAGCCGAAGATGTAGGTAGGTAGGTAGGTAGGTGAGTAAGATAGGTGTAGATATAAGATACTAGGATAGCTGTACATTTTCATCTTAGACTCACTTGGAGATTTTGTTTCAGCTATTTTTATTCCTATATTGAACGCGGGGTGCAGTTTACTGTCAGTTTGCTATCAAGTAGTGATTCCGTTCAAAAAATCACACGCCCCCCCACAGCATATCATAGTTGTACACCTATGCAGTATGTGTAGTGTAAGTATATGCACAGTACGTTACACATGTATCGTTGAATGCAGGACAATAATACAAATCATAAGAATAATGATAAGACGAAACGTCGTCGTCGACGCAATGCATGTCTACCTATATTCGAATGCTATATCTGCATTACTAATATTCATTGTACACACGTATGGTATCTATGTCATATACGCATACCAAATACATACTATATGTATAATGTGCGTGCGTATGCAAGTGGTACTATACTAGGTACCATATACAACGCTAACAATAAACATTCGTATGTGTATGTACATGATTCTGTAGACGTATGATACGCATGTATGGGAGATGGGAGAGACAGAAGGCAGCTGCCCCATTTGAACCCTCGACTCTACTCGTCCGTCTGTCCGTCGCTCCGTCCGTGCGTCCTCCCATCCGTGGGTTCGTTTGCCGCCTATCCTTCCGACTGTCCTTAAAGTTAGTTGCTATGCGGGACGCGATTACGTCACGGCGACAACAACAACGTCGACGACGACGACGCGACGACAACGACGGCAACGAATGGGCGAGACTTACTCTCTTGGTATCTCCACCCAGGGCCAATTTATTTATTGATAAGTAGAAGCGGTAGTTTCACTTCACGCCCCCCGAGAGAGAGAAGATTCGGGTCAAATGCCTAACTCGTACATTATAAAGAAAGTATTATATCGCATACATGTACAGATTTATACCTGATTTATAAGTATGACTACGTTATCCATTCTTTTGACATACATATATAGGTATGGGTACAGGGATTTAAAAATGTTAGATTATTACTATTTTGATCTTGATTTTTATTCTGAGAGAGAATTTTTCTCTGTATTCTTTGTTGCCTTCGTTTTTTCTCAAACCGCGATTATCCACTGCGTTAGGATGTATAATGCGTATTTTATCGTAGACGCCCCATTGATATGAACAAATCCGCAGAACCACCAATCTGGGGAAAATTTTGTGTATTTTCATGGTTTTATTTTTTGCTACTTTCTTCACCCTCTTGGCTTTCGATAGAAAGCTGACCCTTTTACTCCTCACTTCCTGTGGAATATTTGGGACAAACCACCCGCGGGCATAATATCTGCGCGCGGTATAATTTCGATTTGAGTGAATGTATTTAAATTTTTTTTCATTGTTTATAATACAATGATGATACAAATCTATGGTCAGATAGCAACAATCAATAATGATCATTGTTTATAATGAATCGGTTATTTTTTGTTTCAAACGCGTCTTTACAGATGCGCGGGAAAATTCTGCACGAATTTGTCGGTCGAGTCGATACTTTACGCAGCAAAGATCACGGTGTAATAAGAGTTATTACACCGTGACAAAGATTAAGACGCCACCGCGCCGTGGGGGTAGTTATACGTAGGAATACATAAAATATAATTCCTTCACGATATAGAACGTAGAAGAAAAAAGGAACAAAGTAAAAAAAATAACATTTACTGGAAGGCCGGGTGTGACTAGCATATGCCACGTGTCCTGGCACCTGTCGCGGACTAGGTGAGCGATTAAACTAGGAGGAAACCAATTCGAAAAAAAACACTCTGCGTCTTTTTCAATTTTGTATACAGATAAAATCGACTGACTAAAATACCCGTAATTCACGATCTCATTGGTTGAGATTTGAAAAAACGATCCCTTCCGCAATTTGGATTTTCAAATTGAAGATCGGAAAATTTGTATACACAAATCTTCGCTGAAAGAGTCATTCGTACACAAAACGAAAGATGGAAATTGTTCGCATTATTGATCCGTCGATGTAGTCCGGAAGTTTGTTAGGGGGAATAATGAAAGCCTGAGAAACTCTGAATCGGATTCAATACTCCGAGCACAGTTACTTACTCCAAATATGTTATTTTATATCGAGAATGAAGAAACTATTGTTAGAAATATGCTTTATTTAAAGTTCCGAGGAGTCTAGAGGGAGAAGATGGAATGGCAAAATTGTTCGAAATTATAATACAATGTAATTGATAAGTATCCAGTTCGCTGTTACATGTCACTGTACTAGAAATACAAACATTCGGTGTAATAGATGTTTGATTAGATGTAGACGAAACCTTTTAACAAATAATCATATAATACAGAAAGGGGAAAAGATCATAAGAAAAACCGATAATATTATCTTCCGACCGAAAACAAATGTCGGGAGAGTCTTCGATCGAACTGTCAACAATGAGAGTAGCAGAAGTTGCCGCGTTTAAACATAAGATGCAAAAAGTGCCAGTGTATCTTGTTTTGTAAACATAAGCAGAATGATATAAAGGGTATTAAATCTCTGTCGACTTACCTAGCTCGATAAAACTGCATTTCACTTATATGAACATGTTCGAAATTATTTTAACTTTGTAATCCAAATAAGTCTTGTTTAGAGAAATGGATGAAAAAATTATTATCCAATAATTTTAGAGCGTGAGATAATATCTGCAAAATGGCCGTCTCTTCTCACCCCTTCAGAGATATTTTAGTATTAGATATAGAAAAAGATATGTATTCTAAATTTACAGATATTCTAACACTCCGGATTAATTCACTGAATAATAAACTATTTTTTTTATCACTTCAAACTTTTTAATCTACCCACAAATTATCACTTCGAATATATTATTCATTTGTTTACACAAAGGACCCGGCTAGTGATCCATCCGACCACCGTAGGGTAACTTTACGCAAATTATGTGCTTATACATACAATGGACCATATCATACATCCTGGCGACATCTCCAAATCTCCCAACGAACTAGATATATTCATTTCAATTCTTCTCGGAATAGTTTCTTCTCTCTTTATCGTTTCTCCTCACTTTAAAAATATCAACTTTTTTTGTTGGTAGATATGAGCATATGATCAATAGCACAATATCAATAAATCAAGTCTCATAACTACATCACATCAATTTAATTATTTGCTCATTCGAATTTCGATCTGTGAATAAAAATCCCCGATGATTATTTCGAGCGTCAGGAACGGCGGAACGGAACCGCGCTCGACAGTTCTGAATTTCGCGCCTAAAAGCCTCGATGTTTATTTATTCGTGATTTTATCTGTAATTATTCAAGAAATTCAAATCATCGTCAGTTGATTAATTGATTTAAAAATATAATAACATCAAAATGAAATTCAGATGTAGGATGGTAGATTCGGCAGCAATGCGCGATTTTACGAGTACGTAAAATCGGAAAAGAAACAAATTTCATTTCCATAACCTACGATTTCGTTTAGCATGTTTTTATTACACATATCTTAATTTCCGTATCTTTGATGCGCAATATCAGAATTTTTCATTCATGTATTGCTTCTTCTATTCTCCTTGTAAACCGTTTGTTTGAAAATCCATCATTTATTTTTATTTTAAACAGATGTTGCCAACACGGTTTCTCGCTTGGCTAAATCGTGCGTAATGAAATTGACAACAGACAAAGTCTGCTTTCACGTAGGTGACGATTGTTCGCCAATAGCATGGACAGTATTATGGCAAAAGAAATTCTTCAGCGAATATACGATGCTTGGGGTATCCGATGATCAGAATGAAATATATTTGGAATTCGCTCCTGCTATGCTTGCGAAAAGTTTAAGTTCTTTGAAACTGACTGCTAAAAGTGTCAAAATCAAACTAACTAACAAAGCGCAGCCTTGTTTAACTATCGAAATTGAATTACCTTCGATTAGTAATGAATCAAGGCAATGCATTCATGACGTACCTGTCAAAGTAATACCTAGAAAAGAATGGGGAGAATATCAAGCTCCTGTTATACCAGCTTTTGATGTAGGTTGAAGAAACTTATAGGATCATGAAGTTTCTATGAGAATAAAACTGAGCAAAAAAAAAACCCCAACAATTTTACAGATTTCTATAGAGATGCCAGAGTTGAAGCATTTGCGCAACGTTGTTGACCAGATGGGAAAAATGAGCCCGCTATTGATACTGACGGCAAAGAAGTCAGGAAAACTAGTATTGAAAGTAGAAACAAGTTTTGCGACCGTAGCGACGCATTTTCAAGATTTGAGGGTTGAAAAGTTAGATAATTGTAGACAGGAAGAGGAAGAAGAGGAAGAAATCGCTGCTACTGTTGATATTAAGAAATTTTCCATGTTTTTAACATGGGATATTATTAAGGCTGAAAGTATTACCTGTAATGTTGTTTCCGATCGAATGATCAACATGTATATGAACATTGATGGATATTTAGAAATACATTATTTTGTACCGGCTGTATCTAACTTTTAGGAATAAGCAAAATAAATCATTTTTCTAAACTAGTTCTTATTGTTATTTGGAAAAAATCTCTTTGCCACTCATTGGAAACTTTGCCAACTCATCATGCTCTGGAATTATAGCTTAGAACTTTGTTCGCAATATTTTGATGATTGAAAAAAAACCATTTCAAATTAGTGTCCTAAATATTATGAGGGTATTAAATTTGTTGAACTGTTACGCAAAGATTCACTTGAAACAGGTTTTTTTTCATGGAAAAGACTGAGAGACTTCTGTCTTCATTATGCAAAATATTTTGTACATTTTAGAATGCTCCTTGAGTCCTCCTCTCCGAGTTATTTTTTCACATCGAAACAATCTTTAGAGGCCGTTAAACCAGTCGGTTGGAAAAAGAGAATGAAAATGACGGCCTGAAAACGTTCAAAGT
Organism: Phymatocera aterrima; assembly: GCA_963170745.1. Lineage (NCBI taxonomy): Eukaryota > Metazoa > Arthropoda > Insecta > Hymenoptera > Tenthredinidae > Phymatocera > Phymatocera aterrima. The sequence continues at coordinate 10,107,675 of OY720663.1, forward strand.
TAATGGAATTTCGAATGTCTGTTGACTATTGATGAATAGAAATGTTTTATCACATGAAATTGTTATAATTTTATGAAAGAAATACTAAAGTATCCGCTTAGGTATACGTGCTCTATTATTTATAAATATAATAAATAAAGAAAGGACGTTTTTCAAACGAACGTGGTTATTGTTAACCAAAATGATCACACAAACATTGTTATTATAAAAGAAAACGAATTTATTTCCCGATTACGATTGTTAATTTCACTTGGTTTTTTTCACTTCGTCCTGTTGTCCGTGTTTTTAATATCCAAGGATTAAGATATAAGTACAGTAAATCGATGGATCGGATTTCTCATTGGCAGAGCAAGGAAAAACAACCTAATTATAAGCTAAATTGAAGCTACGCTCATGTTCCTGTCTGAAGTTTTGATGCAATTGATCAATCTGTTGTATTTTGGTTTGTAAAACTGCTGTGCGTTGATCCAACCATTGAAGACTGTTCATATGAGCATTGAGGATTTTACCAATTTGTACAATCGGATCACTGGAATCTTGTGATCGATTTGCTTCGTTCAAATGTTCGATTATTTCTTTGAGATCTTCAGACATCTGTTTTAATTGAGTATCCAAATTCTCTGCTAAGCGATACGTATATTCTCGCTCCGGATCCGAAGAGGAAACTGAAGCCAACTCCTTTTCTAATGGGACTAAACAATCCTGTAATTCTCTTTGCTGACCGACCTGAAAAATTGGAGATAAATCAGTGAGGGATTTGATAACTTTGGCAATTCAATCAATGAAAATCAAGAATGAGAAGTCCCAATTACCACATAATCCAGTTCATGCTCCAACTGTTGTTGTTCTAATTTTACTCGCTCGACTTCTTGATTAAGAGTAACAATTTTTTCTCCATTAGCTATCAGCAGCCTATCCCAAGCATTGACCTGCGTTGCTTGATTCACAAAAGCCTTTTCTTGCTCTTCCAATTCTAGTGTCCATTTATTAATGGATTCTTCTAATTGACAGAAGTTTAATCCACCTGGTTGGCTCGTAGCAACAGTGGAAGATGTTACGCTGTGATAAAACATACACAAACTCATTAGCTCGGAAAAATAAGATAAAAAAGTGAAAACGGAATAGGGATTGACGAATTTTACTATATTCAGTTTAGATTGAGTTGACAGTTTCTTTGCTGGGGGAAGAGACAAAAAAAAAAAAAAAACAGAAAATATAATCAAAGTGATTAATCATCATTCTAAATTTCTTACTTGGTTGCAGTTCCGAGGCTCGTTTGAGGCACACTAGTTTGTGGCGCAGTGGATGCTGGAGTGGCTGCACTTTTTCCAAGTGTAAATCCTGGGGTACTAGTAGCAGTCGTTGTTGCACCCAAGTTAAATGCGGCCGCAGCACTAGCGGGTAGCAAAGCGGCCTGAGTAGTGGGCGCAGGGAGTGCAAGAGGGAAGGTACTCCCAGAGGCCGGAGTTCCAAGATTGAATCCAGCCGCAGTGGTCGGTGTAGTGGTCGCAGTTCCCCCCAGATTAAATCCAGTCCCAGTAGTTTGTGCTACCTGAGTTTGTGCGCCAGAGAGATTGAAGCCTCCAGCTGCGGTTGTGGTTAGCATGGAACCTGCAGAGGCAGAACCAGTATTCGGAGCAATTTGTAGACCTGATCCAGCGATGTTAAAACCTGTTGTACTGGCGGGAGTTTGCGTTGTGCCTAATCCAGACGTCCCAAAGCTCAGGTTTGCCAATCCGCTGTTAGTTGTAGGAGCAGTTCCGGTGAGAGTACTGGAAGCGCTTGGTTTGGGTGTTCCGAAATTGATTCCACCGGTTGTCGGGGTTCCAGAAGTTGGCGGAGCCCCTCCCAAGTTGAAAGAAAGAGCAGAAGTTGTTGCCACAGCGGAAGTTCCTCCGAAATTAAAACCTGGAGTTGTTGAAGGAGCAGAAAGAGTGCCGAGACTCAAGCCAGCAGGCTGTGAACTCGGTGTTTGAAAGCCCAACTGGATCGGCTGAGATGTTTGGGCCGTTGAAGTGCCGACTGGTGTTCTGAAAGACAGACCGGCAGGGACAGCTGCGTTAGTGGAAGCCGGGATATTACCCGCCGGATTTTTTGGTTGCGATAAAGCGAAACCAGTTGTTCCTGAAGCTGGTGTGCCAAATCCACCAGGTGCAGAAGGACTTGCACCAAATGTTGGCGTCCCAGTCGGCGGTGCGCCGAACTTGGGAGTTGCAAAACTCGTTGCAAATTGCTGGTTATAAGATTTTCCCTGGTTTTGAGTGGTGGTCTGTTGAAGACCAGCAGGCGCAGCTTTGTTTGCATCACCGGCGCCTGTTGTTGCGGCTCCGAAAGAAAATCCAGTTGTACCTAGTTATTGATTATAAAATGTTATAGAAATTGAAGTAGATGAATTTCGAATGAAAAAATTGGAAAAAATTCCAAGAGGAAAAGAACCGTTGATAAAAATGGTACGTAGTGTTAATTTTTCACTCACCACCTCCGGCTGGCTGGGTAGTTGTACCGAGATTAAATCCAGTCTGGGTGTTTGGTGGGCCGAAAGAATTACTCATGTTTATTTAGTAGTATCGGTTTTAATACGGCATGTAATCGATCAATACTTAACCTCAAAAAAATAAATTAATATCACGCGAATTAGAAAAGGGCTTGATTTAATAACCGCACTTTGGATAAGTATTTGGTGTGAAATTTATGGTGAGGCGTATTTTTGCTCACGGATTACTACTTGAATGATAATTTAACAGTATGAACAGATTTTTAATTACGCAGTTTGTTTGTTAACATGCGCCAGTAATATGCGCCGTGAAGATAGGATGGCGATCGCAAGAACTTCAGTTCGTTGGAATATGGAACGGCGGAACTGAACCACGGCAATAGTTGCAATTGAATTTTATATTCGATAATAAAATATGATATATCGTAATTTATCGATTACTTATAGTAGTTTATCATGAATAAAATCACTACATTTCACATTACGAATTCCATTCATTCATAGCGAATAATATAATATGATGATATCATTCGTAAAATTTATTTCTACTCTCTGCTATAATAATGACAACCACATAAAAATCCTTTTTATGTAAATTGATTGACCGAAATTGAAAAATTAGATAAAGAGAATTATTAGTATATAAAAAGTTATCGACTCATTCATCTACATAATTATAAGGCTTATCAAACTTTGGAGATAGATTCATGAGGTTGGTTCAGTCTCTTCATTCTTGGCGGTCCAAACCCGCGCGTGGGATGCTGTAGGGAAAAGTAGGAGAAGAGAGAAAGATAAAAGTATAGGCAGAATACCGACACACGCCTCACAGCGGTTCTGCGTTAACAGCGTAAGGATTTGTACTCGTTCGTACAGAAAATCTCGATCTTCTGAAAGAAAGATTACAGTGCGTCTGGAGCCGGTTTTTTAAGATAATACCCGCCTATAAGGGGAGACTCTATATTAAATCTTCGTGGTTAAATGCCATAAATATATAAATACAATAATATTGAACGAAACGCGTAGCTTCAGAGGAGAGAGTTTGCCTGTTATGTACACGTGGAGGATATGACACATGCGTAACAAAACAAACTTACCGTATAGCCGGGAAAGATCACGAAAAGACATAGAAGTAAACTGTTAGCCGCGTGTGAAGAATATTTACTTTAGCTATTTGCGATTCGACGAGAATATATATAACATCTGATCGGTAAATTTTTATTTTTTTTTGCTTTTTTCTTTAGAACGTTCTACATGATATATTCATGAAACTCGTTGAAATAGAAAACTAGACCAAGTGAATATAATAAAAGATCACAATGTATTGTAATATCGTCTTATATATCTACTGTGCTTGGATATCATTCCCGGTTTTGACAAGTGCTTCGAGTTTAGTAACACCCCCTACATCAGCTGTTATAATAGCTTTTGAATATGAATACGAATTATCTTCCTTAGCAAATACACTGTCTGACGAGGGTATAAATACCATATTAATCATACCTGAATCGTCTTCACGGAATTTATACGACGCTATAATAGACGTTGAAATAATTCAGTTGAAAATCGACGATAATAAAGGAAGTAAAGAATCGCGAGCGTTGAAAGCATGCGAAAGCTTACTCAGTGATGAAACTATTTCAAAAATAGTTCAAGAATTTTTACCCACTTATATTATATCACCAGCTTTGAGGTACAGAGTATTATATTGTAAACGAGAAATACTTGAAAGCAATTTGAACAAATATTTCAAGTATTTTTGTTTGTTTTTCAAACTGAAAAATTATTTCAGACACGACGCCTGCGTTTTACCATGGGTCAAGAAATTCAAATCAATCCCAATAATTTGGACTCAAGGTTCCGAAGCTGAGTCTTACACATTTCATCAATCAGGAATCGCTTTGCCGATTTATAGCGGTGGATTTTGGTCACGTTTATCATCTATTTTCGGGCTAAGATCATCGTTCAAAAATATAAATTCAAATTATGTTAATCCCGCTTCAGACTTGGTCGAAAAATATTTATCAAACGAAAAAAATACTTTAGAAAGTTTGTACGCGGATGTGGATTTAATATTCTGGGGGTCTGATCCGATTTTACGATCTGAAGTATTCTCTGCCTCCCAGCTACTTGTTGAGGTGAACAACAAGAATGTTTTTAACACTTTAAGTAGTTTTGATCTGACATTTTCGTTGACTTCAATTATTAATCAACTGTTGTTATTAAAACCATAACAGATTGGTTGCCATCATTGCCGCGGTGTTCATCCAGTCCCATCAGACCTACAAAAAGAATTGATAGAATTCCGTTTGGGAACAATTGCCGTTTTACTAAACGAAGACTACACGGATTTGGTGAAAGAAATAGCTCAGGGTTTGCCACAGGGACGTCAAGGCCAGGCTGTCGTTTGGAAAAATACAAATCTGAACAATTTAGGCGATGAAAAGCCGGCAAATTTGTTCCTAAACAACGAAGTTCTGCGTCAAGATCTGATCGGTGAGTATTTTAAGAACCGTATTCAATTTTCCCGCGCAATGAGAGCAAATGAAAACAAAACTTGTAGAAAAAAAATAATAAAAACCATTAATCACTTGAATGTCGAATTCCCTAGTTTTCAACCAATGAGAAGTTTAATGAACTAGGGAAATCATATGGAGTGTGAAGTAAGTCGAATTGGCTGACGAAAACACTGTTCGATAAAAATCTAAACAAACAAAACTGTTTAGCATCTAATTCTCTTCTTTTTATTTTTTGCTTTTTGTCTCGACTTCTTTACGGAAAGTAGAGAAGGAAATAAAGCGATGCACTTAGCAGCAGAAGTTGAACTTTTACGGAGCGTAAAATCGAGTCATTTGGCTCTCGAGATTAAGTAATCAATCGCTAAAAACGGGGGCATGGGAACGGGATACTATGGAGCTTTGTGCTGGTGCATGACTTTGTGGGATATTATAAATTGGTTTCCATCACGTGCATTTCACTACCGGCAAATGGATATGAATTTGTAAAATAAATATTATAAACTTCGGTTTTCTTTTCTCATTTTTTCACCAGGATATCCGCGGACTCGTGTTTTACTGAGTCACTGTGAAGACACGGAATTATTAGAGGCAGCATTTCACGGCACGCCAATACTATGCATACCAACAACATCTGATGAAGAACATGAAAATTCATTGCGTGCCGTAAATCTTGGGTTTTCGATCGAAACGAACGGGGATTACAGTTCTGCCAATATATTATCGTTGATTAAAATAATACACGAAACAGCAGTCTACAGAGAAAACGCTAGAAAGATATCTACCGCTATTAGAGATAGACCAAATCCTCCAACAGACAGAATAACTTATTGGCTAGGATATTTAGCCAGGAATAAAAATGAGGAAAAATATTTATTCGTTAAAGAAAATCGCCAAATAAATTATAAGAATGTATTTAATATCGATATTTGGATCGCGATTGGATTTTTAACAGGTTTTATCTCAGGCGCTGTTTTACCATCGGCTTATATTTTGGCGGGAAAAATATTAGCTTCTAATAACAATGATTCAAGAAATCTAGTTAATAAAGTTAAACGCAAATATAAATCATAAACACGCTCCCGTTCTCGTTGGTTCTTCTGTTTTTTTTCCCAATTAGTCCTTCTGATTTTATTTCCTACTTATATTTTGAATTAGTTTGCAGTAATTTTTGTGTTTTTTTCTTTCTTTTTTCAAATCGTCACAAAAACCTTTTTTGATGTTTTATATATATATATATATATATATATATGAATATATATATACACATAGTTTATAAATACACGTACATAGAATAATACAAGTCATACATATACATACAAATATTAATAATTACGATCCTATATATAATATATATGTAGTTTATTATGCATAAAGATTTTTTCCTTTTTCTCTGTTCTTCAAGTTAATTTAATTATAGTTGATCACTCAAAAACAAGCTGAACAAAAATTGTAATAATAATAATAATAATATTCATTAGTTACACAAAGAAAATAAATTACATATTTCATGAATACTGCGCTTTGTATTTTTCTATTTTTTTTTTTGTTCTTCACTTCATCAATATTATAATTAATTCATCTCTTATAAATCTACGGTACTGGTTACTTTTAATTCTAATTTAATTTTTTTTTTTCTTTCTTTTCTGTATTTTTCCTCCGTCTCTTCATTCTATATCTAAATTCGTTAAGAGCTCACTGCTTATAATAAATAAATCTTGCCTTTCAATTACTGTAATAGATGAAGCGGATTTGAAGAAAATAAGATATGGAGAATAAAATGATATGCTGATTTTTGTTACTAGGTTTATCATCATTTGTTGAAATGCGAGTTTAGAGAAGAGAAAAAAAATGTTTGCTTTCCCGCATAGAGAATTATTATAACACAGAACAAAGAGGAGAGAAAACTAAATAATTTCTTTTTTAGTTTCAGCTTTCTAATCGTAGATATACGTAGATTCTGAATTTTATTATAAGCAATGATAGAATGAATATACATAATAATATAGTGTGAATACCGTAATAATCTTATAGGGCGAAAGTTATCGATGAGACTTCCATTAGATGACGAGAAATAGAGATAGAGAGAGAGTGAGAAAGAGATAGAGAGAGAGATAACTATTACATTTTTAATTTATACACACATATACTATATAATATATTCGATTATTTATCTATATTATATAGTATAGTATAATACTAATACTCAATGATCGTTAAAAATTCGAGACATCTTGAATAAATTTTCACTGGAAAAGTTAGATTAATAATAATAATGGTAATAATAATAATAGTAATAGTAATAATAATAGTAATAATACTAATAACATGTGTAAACAAAATTAAATAAACATACAAAAAAATTAAATTGTAATTGAAATATATATATGTATATATATACAGAATGATAATCTATGGTAAAAAAAGTATATTTACATTCATTGGCAGAATTTTCTTGACAACAGAATATGAGACAGAGAGCTGATTACGCTTTTTGAAATATAGTATAGTTGTGTACATACATATTTCATAGCTAAGTGTAACAATACGTGGAAAATAAACATTACTATAGAAAAAAAAAGAAATTGTAATTGATAATCACAAGATTTGAATTCATTGCTTCATTTAAATATTGAAACGAAATCCCATTCATTTTTCCGTCATCTACTCCCAATTCTTCATACTTACTTATCACAGAAAGTGTGAGTGAAGAATATCATATTAACGATTATGATTTCGCGAGGAATTAGTTAATTTCATGATTGTTTTTTTTTGTTCTTTGCTTTCTTTAAATCTTCAGATTTAAAAAAAATGATCAATGTATACCTATTAAGTATAATTTGTTTCCTCCATAAAAATTATGAATTGTTTCTCAAATTGAACAAGAATCGTGTAAGTTATACGTATTCATAATTGAAATTCAAGCTAAATTAGCTATCTGCTGATAGTCTGTTGCGAATATTTTGAAAAGTTTATTCTTACGTTAACTTTTCTATTAATCTTTCTATGGATATATCCTACTCGCTAGAGAGCATTGGCATCTTATTAATATTATCCTAATCAATCAATGTATAAAGAAATTCATTATTTTTAGTTATGTTTCAATTAAATGTTCTATACTATACTGTAGTATGGGTATAAAGAAGTGACGATATATAGAGAAGATAAACAAAACTACCAAGGTAAAACATCAACACTCATTCGCATTTTTCATTCTCAAATTGTACATACATATACATGCATACAAGCATTCGCAACAGGGGGCTTTTCTTTCTTTCTTTTTCCGCATATAATAAATTATAAATATTTTCTGTAAATAGATGTATGTTATGTGGTTACGTAGTACCATATGTAGCCTCTTTGAGCTCCCTAAAATTTAATTTAAATCGGCATAAGCATAACGACAAATAAAAAATCCTGGTGAAAAATGTTCTTGAAAATTTTATGAAATAAAAAAACTGAGAGACCACAGGATAAATAATGCTGTTGCTTTACAACATTATTCACAGTTCGGGTTGTAGTTTTTTCATACTTGGTCATACTTTGTTCATACTAATTCCTCCATAGAAAGTTATAGTTTTTCAAATTTTTTTAATTTTCCAAATAAATCTATTCAATTATTGTAACGAAAGAAACTGAAATGTATTCAGAATTTTATCGAATATTCTCTCAGAAAACTGAGAAATTCTGAAAATTTGCCACTTTCTTCAAGAGCACTGATGAATTTTCTTAGAAAAAATATAATTTTTCCTATGAAGTGAGAAATACGGATATAGTAATATAAAGTATGAATGAATAGAACAAAAGTATGATTAATATTCTAAATCTGATAATTTATTCCATAGTTTTGCTTCAAAATTTTTCCACCGGACCTAATATTATTTAATATTGTTCCAAATATCTTCCGAATCTTTCGCGATATAATAATAATAATAATAACAATAATAATAATAATAGTACATCGTCGGTCGACACGCCAAACAACAAAAAATAAAACCGTTGTTTTGCTTTGAAGAAAGAAATCTCGAATCAATTTATCTCAAACTATGTTTTGGAATTTCAAACATCGTTATTTATGCATTGGCGGTGATCGGATAAAAATATAATTGATCGGAAAATTCTTATATTGTGCACCGAAACACACAATTAATGCCAATATTTTTCTGTTGTAAGCTAAGAGTAAAGTGAATGATTGTTTTTCATCTTCTTTTACTCATGTTATATTCAAATTGTATAATAATCGACAAAGATTAAGTTTTTTTTTTTTCTATGCTTGTTGATTTTTTTTTTTTTTTTTTTTTTTTTTTTTGTTTTGTACACAAAAGAAAAACTAGTCGTTAATATTATTATTATATAAAGCTATTTGATCATATTGTATGTACTATATATATATCCTATACAGACTCTTTAACAAGCGTCCAAAAAACATTTCTATTTCCTTCCTTGATTCTTTTCTTCTTCAGCAATATTTTTCTACACAATTTACAAAATTTATTTTCAAAAGAACACCGATGGCTGATGATGAAAATATTACTGCCGATTTAAAGATAAAAACAAAAACAAAAAATAGATAATAGTATCAATGATTGTTGATTAATAATAATAGTAGTAATAATATGTGAAATTTCCTTGTAAAATTATAAATATGAATCTTAGAAGTTTCGTAGAAGAGAAAAAAAAAAAGAATTCTTCTCAGTTACATATGTGTTCCTCGCGTGTATGTCGACAATCGTCACACTTTACGCGACAACACCAAACAAATCTGCAATTACATTTTTCAGTTACGTCGCGTACTCGTGTCTGATATCCACGACCGCAACATAATAAACGACAACCGTCCAATCCTGGTGATGTTCTGTTACAAAGTCTTCCGCGTGTACCCGGTATACCAAGCCTGTTAAACATGTCTTGTTATTAATTGGAGAAGCGTGTTGAACATGATATTACAATTTAAGAATGAAAGACAAGAAAAAAGTAATTGAATGAAAAATAAATTGTCAATTACTTTTTTCTGTTTTTTTTTTTTTTGTTTTCTTGTCTTTTACGAATGACCGTAACCGAATGTTTGCATTATATATTATAATATTGATAAACTTATTTACAGGGTAACTGAAAAATGTCATCATACGTTTTCCTTCCTTTTTTTTTTTCAAGCAAAATAATTGTCTGCGAATTTAAGTATCAAATTACTGTAATTGAATTTGAATTAACAATTTTTTGAATGTAATTTTCAATTTATATACATATATATTTGTGTTCATCGAATTAATTTTTTGAATTCATACGTTGATTCTTTGTCGATTCGATTTTTACTAAAAATTGTGAATCTCAAGTTTTCAAAGGATTCGAGCGATGTGAAAATTCGCGATTTCAAATTTTAGACACTGTATCTAGAAAGAAGCGGAGATTCTGAAATTCTGAAAAAAATCCATCTGAAAGTGACCAAAAAATGTTCTTCCAAGTCACTCAATTCCAAGCTACAACCCTCTTACAATGGCTAACTGCGACATTGACCCCATGATTTTCGTTGGCTTCTATTGATTTGCCGGAATTCAAATGTCTATTGTGTTTACCCGGTCGTAACTTTTACGATTTCAAAAAAATCAAATCAAATAAAATAACTAAACGAAGTAAAAGGAATGAATCTGAAAGAATTGTAAAATTACAGAAGCACAACACTTTGTTAACTCATTTAAATATTCGAGCTTACATAATTCAATAATTAGATAACTGAAAATGATACTTCTCATCTCGTAGCTACAGTATGTTACATTCGCAGCAGCCACTAATTAGCTAACAATTAAATCTACAAATTGATCATCCGATTATTACCAACACAATTTGATTGAATTAAACGAAACCATCATTATGAAAATGTGTGTCACTCACGTGATATTTCTTTCGCAATAGTCCGGGCTGTCTTCGAGATAAACTAAATCCGTTTTATTAGGCCGTTTGAGGTCAGGTCTGGCTGGTCTAAGTCTAGCAGGTCTTCGCCCTCCTCTCTGAGCAAGTCTAACGAGAGCTGCCCCCTCATGAAGAGCGGCCAAAGCCGTCCCTGCGACTCTAAACTGAGGTAATTTTCGCCAACATACTCTGACGCTGCAGGAGCCAGACATACCTGTAAAAATAGAAGAGAAAAAGAATATAATATATGTTATATTATATATATCTACGTAAAGTCAAAATTCCATAGTATATTTCGAAACGTAGATATCGGTGTATGTATATTTGAATGAAAAATTCAAATTTACCGTGACATTTGCAAATTCGTTGCATTCTAGAACGAACAGCTCTTCTACCAGCTTCGCTATCATGTTTTCGCATCAATTGTCCTGCCAATCCAGTTGGTCCGGATGAATTATCATCTTTAAGCGGCTCTTCTCCACTGTCGGACCATTCGCGTGAAAATTTTTCACCGTAATGAATATCCTGTACAAACCGATCATAAATATGAATTCGCAGATTTGATTGTCTTACGAGAATTATGATTGTAATAAAACGACGAATACTAAGAGTACAACAAAAATAAGAAGAACGAGAACAGGAAAACCGAAAATAATGGTAAAACAATAATAACCACAAATAATGGGAAACGTTTGAATACATAGAGTTCACGTTGCGCGCTCACGTATACCGTGTACAGGCGAACATATACACGTGTGTTAGAATAAACATTGTTATCCCAAGCGTGGATGAGAATGGGACGGGGAATTTCTCTAATGTCTTGAGTCTCCTTGCAGGTCCTTGACTCGGCTCGACTCGACTCTAGTCTTCTCTCGTGAGTCGTGGATCCCGCGGGACCCTTGTTAAGGAAATCTTTCAACGGGTTTCGACAAATACCCAGATTCTCCAGTATTATATCGTTAGTTTGCATACGTGCCCCGACCCTCGACCCCCTCGCCCCTCCATATGTACATACATCCCTATGAACGCGAGACGGAGACGAACGAACAAACCAACGAGCCAACCAGCCAACCAACCAACGAACCAACGAACGAACTAACCTTCGGAGTTGGAAGTTCGGACGCGCTCACTCGCGTAAGGGCTGTCGTCGTCGTGACTTAACAAGCTTAGCATGGTAATCCCCTTGTAAGCTCACAATGTCTACAAGGGGTCACCTGTTCACGTGAAATGCATCCATTTACCAATACTTACTGTTATAACGATAGAGAGAAAGAGATGGAGAAGAATAAAAAAAAAAAAAACACAAAAATAAAATGGGCATTGTATAAAACATTCAAAAAAACAAGCTATCGCGATAAATCTTACGTGAAAGAAAAACAACACAAAAACAAAGAAAATTACACCTGCACATCGACGAACGAGGGGGGTATATATAATATTATAATTTACGATGATATTTCCTCATACTATACAGATTCCGTGAAATTCTATAGAAAGGAGTGAATTCATGCCGGTTTGTATTATGATATCTACCGTAGACTGAATTGACAAATTTATAGCCGTGTATATAAATATATTTTTCCCCAAAATTCTATCTCGAGAATGTAGAATAAAGATAGAAATGAGATCGAGGTGTCTTTCGGAAGCGTCGAATCTTGGCTTGAATTTATATTCCACGATTATTTCCAGTATAAGAAATAGTTCTCGAGATAAGAATGAAAGAAAGGATTCCTCCGCAACGACTTCCAAAGAAATTTTGCAGTTTTATGTTTGACGAGAATCATGAGCCATTGAAGATTGATTGAAAAATTATGAAATATTTCATACCTCGCTACATCCGCCCCACTGCCAATGCCTCGGGTTCCGGGTTCTGACCCGATTGTCACATGAACAATCGTTTAGTTCACCTCTTGCGCAAGCTCTTGTAACACTGTAAGCAACCCCAGCCGCTGAGATCGCATAAACAAAAGCGGCTTCGCGGCTGTCTGAAAATGAGAGATCATAATTGTAATTAACAAACGACGTAAGTACAATTCATTATCGTTATTAATTATTATAATGAAAATAATGTTTACTCACTGACGGACATAACGCCCCCAAAAATATTGTTCGGTGTTTCCAAATTAACCGAACAATTCCATCTCGCCGATCTAAATTGGTGCTGGCATTCTTCTATCGCCAGTCTCGCTCCCGCACTAATTGCCTTAAAGTATTATCAATGAATATCAATTCACAGACATTGTATTTGAATTTGATTATAATGAATTTGAGTGTAACTATGTGTCTAATTTGAGATAAATCAATGAGGAGCCAAGAGAGGTTGAAAACTCCGTTTACATGTGTTTTTTTTTTCTTTTTCTGTATGCGCGCGCGTTTGGTGTGTGTATGCATGAATATTCATATTGTGGGTTTTGGTCGGTATATTTAAAACGACAAAGTTCTCTGCAACGACCGCAAGAGGAGAACCCGCGAGCCTAGAGCCGGCAATCCTCAAAGAATCCTAGTTTTGCCTTGAGTTTGTCTACGTCCGTGGACTGTGGATCCTAGCCCGTGGATCTCACAAGATTTACGCATTAGGAAAGGTAAATGCCGTTTTGGGTTCCCCCCTTTGAAAGGGGCTCTGGTTTTCGAACTCTCTCGTTCTCTCCCAGCGGCTCTCTTTTTCTCTATGTTCTCTTTCTTGACTCGCTCTTCTTATAGACGACTAACAATACGAAAAACCGTATACTCCGGTGCGGCTACAAGAAGATTCTGAATTTTTCTCAGCTGAAGAAGGAGAAGGAGAGAGACAGAGATACAAAATATGCGGGAAGAGGAAGACGAAAAAAAACGGAGGGAATCTAAGCAATTTTTTCATCATTTATGATCCCGACGAAGTCAAATAATGATGATAAATTTATGTCAATCAATTTTTATAGATATATGTAAATCAGAAGGTCGCCTTCGATTCGTGATCTCACTTTTAATCGTCTGTGAGGCTGCAATACGCGTGATGACGATCCCACAAGTGTTTTTTTATCCTACATGTCAATCCTTATTTTCAATTTCAAATTCACAACAAAAAAGCTGAAGGAGAAGGAAGAAAGAAATGGGAAATCAGACCCGCGGGATTCATTGAATGATGAACAGTAAATATACGTATATAGATATTTATATACCTGTAAGATCGGTGGCGAATGGGTGCAAATATCCTGTTGTTTTGGTGTAAGATGTGAAGTTTTGCAATTCCTCTCTGCACTAGCGGGTCCAACGACACCAGCGCCGATAGTCTGGGCAGGATTATCACTGCCGTTTTTTAACGTTACAACGTTTAGCCTTGGCTCGACGCCCAAGTACCTAAAATAATGTGTTTCGCTTGATATTTTGATCATTTAATTAATTACTTCGTTTCAAGTTGGTGTCAAAATATGTCGTATACTTTAACGGATCTAATATTACAAACTCACGAACAAGATAGAGATACAAAGAGCTACTAAGGTGATATTGCAAAAAAAAAAAAAAAAAAGAACGAAAAAAGTAGAACTCAGGGCGAGTGTATATTTTGTACGGAGTAGAGATTCAATTTGACCGCCCGGAAGTTGATAAATAGATTCCTCGTTAAAATCTAAGACCAAAGTTTCGTCGTCAAAAATTCCTGAGGCCGATAATTGCTGAATTACACGAGATTATATACAGGTCGATTCAGTTTAAACGTGCAAATATTGGAAAATGGATTTCTCGTGGAAATGTAAGGCGCTGAACAAATCATTGCGGGTTTCCCTGTTAGAAAACTTGATATTTTTGGATTCGCACGTAGAATCTGTTTTTCGAATTCTTTGCGGCCAAGCCGAATCACTCTGTATATAAAAAAGAAAAGTATAAAGAATAAGTAAATATGGACATAGTTGAAAGTTGTATACAAGTTCAATACGTGGATTAAATAATTAGAGAGAATAAATTTGAAATTCTCTCACGGTCTGTAGGTAGGTGCAAGGTACCTACATCGCGGTGAATCTGGTCTTAAATTTACAAGAGCGTGAAAGCAAAGATACGGCAATTTCATTTTCTGCGTGTGAGACTCATTAAATCGGTAATAACAGGAGGTGTTTTCTACCTACAGGTATGCGTATGCGCGGTGTTATTAATCACGCTATACAAATCGACAGGCGGATGTCTATAGATACGTCTACTGCATAACATAACTCCCTACGAAGGTTAGAAATTCTCTCTTCTAACACTTATAGGACCACCCTATAATTAGAAAAAGAACTCAGGTATATTTTTTCCGTGAGTGAAAATTACATAGGGCTGAAAGTTCACTCCGTGGGCGTGGACCCCTCGTTTCGTTTTTCGAGAGATGCCGCAAACTTATAATATGATGGATCCAAAAAGAAACATTCAAAATAAACGAGATAACACAAATGATCGTTTCTTTCTTCTCAATTTTTCTTCCCGCTGCGGAGATTCACGGAAGACAAATTATCGCAGAAATCGATGAGGGATCAAAAGCGAAGTAAAAAAGAATAGGAAAAATAAGCGGCATGATGCTACTTTTATAATTTGTTTATTATGTCAGTTAATTTAGAGGTACTTTTAAGGTGAGCGCGAGCCAGAGAGATTCTTGGATTCGCAGAGCTCGCCGCGGTTCTTTCCTCCTCTCTTTCTGGTATACAATGTATTGGACTACGAAGTCGTAGGAAAGAGACTACTCACGCACGCCCCTGGGGCCCTGCACCAGGGGGAGGGCGAAGAACGAGAAGAAACATTAAAGGAATACACAAGATAACATTTAACAGGACGGGATTCGTCAAAGCGGCCATTAAACGCCACTCAAAATGCCGTAAACCTAACCTAAACAAACTCAAAATACTGAAAATAATGAAAATACTGAAAATACTCACGCGGTCATAAAACTAGGACCACGCGTCATTCAGAGTAAATAAATAATATAGTTTCTGGTAATTTCTTATAGGTATAACGCCGCACATAATTTATGGCCTTAAAAACCTCAACTCTACCATCATTGGTATCACCTAGTTTTCAAAAATTCCACCCTTTTCTTTTTTCATTTTTTTTTTTTCAAGTTTCACTCTCTTCTGCTCCGCTCCGCGATGCGCCGCAACGCGCACAGGGTATATTTTGAATATATGGAACACTTGTATCGGTCTGTATTGACTAAAGTACTAACACGAGCTAAGCTTTTCGACAAACATACGATTTTGACGTCTGAGGGTGTCGCACATCACGCGTTCTACACGCAATATTGAAATCAATACGAAAGTCCTACTCCAGTTTTCTTGCTGCACTATCAACTATCGTAGGTATATCTATTCATCTTCCCATGGACTGCCTGTATACGTTCTATGAAGGAATAGGAATTCAATATTAAAACAAAACGAACGAAAAAATGAGAATAAAAACGTAATGCCTCTCTCAGTCTTCCTGAACATTCTCCGTTCAAAGCATTCACGAAAAGAATGAAAGGGGTGAGAAACAAGAAAATTGAATCGATCATTAGTTATCAACAGGCTTCTTTCTCACTCGCTCGCGTTCCGTCTCATAGAACGAAATTTGATGAGGTGGCCTGCATTTTTCCCCGGCATCCAACAATGAATGAAGGAAGCGGGATCGGGATCGGGAGCAAAGCATATCGTAATAAATACAAGATCCATATTCATATACACATATATACTATATATGTAGGTATATAATAATTCGGAGTCTATGGGTAAAGGTATTATAGGTAAGTAAAGGTATATGAAGCCCTGTCAAAAGAGACTATTCAACAAAAATTGAGGTACGTATGTACCAGTCTATGTTGATGATGATTATTATTAAGGGGTTCATGTTGCCGTCATAACCATGTCAGTTTAAGCATTGTTCACATGACAGCGATAGGCCCATTTACCTACCATTCATCCCACAGGCATAATAGGATAAACTCTATACCTTACAATGGGAATTGCGGAGTTCACAGAGTTCGAACAGCGAGAGTTGCATGTCTTAAATTTTAATATGTGCGCATACCATATGCCTACGCGTATGCATGTGGATGATCTATGAACGCTTTTTCCTCATACTTATAGGTATAAGTACATTCAAAGAATTTATGAACGCGCCGGCTTCCCGTTCATTGATATATAAATCTGTGTGAACTGCGTCGATCAAATTCTATGAACAACGCGTGTCGTGCGCGTACGGCTTTAGATGATATCTAAACAGGATGAAAATGAGAAAAAGTGATCAAACTGATTTGTCAAGAGTGAATATGTGTACGGTAGATACAAGTTTCGATGCGGTGGAGGAGAGGAGTCTGACAATCCATGCTTTGGATACTTGAAAGAAAATCCAAATAAACTTTAGGCGCCTATAAAACTGCTCAATCTACACTTTTGAGAGAGTTTCATGATGCGCATGGGAGTATATGTGTAGTATAAGTAGCTATAATGTGATGCAGTAGTACTGCAAGCGAGTATAAATACGTGAGTAAGTGAGTATGGCATATAGGATAAGAAATAAAGATGAAAAAGTGAAAGAAAAACGGGAAGAAAAAGAAGTGAGTGAGTGAGCGAGCGAGTGAGCACGTCAAGAAAAAATAACAGGCCCACCACCAAGAAGCCAAAGTCTACTAGGCAAGGCGAAGCGAGTGAAGTAAATTTGGTACTATACAACGTTTTGTTTACGAATACGTGAAACGAGTCTATTCGTCAGCACCACTGCACCGCACTGAGTCCTCTTTCTTCAACTATGGTGGAGAAGGAGAAGAAGAAGAAGAAGCGACACGGCGTGAACCGTCATTTTTCGACCGTACAAGTCAAGTGGCTAATTGGGGTCTTTTCATTGAAGAAGAAAAAGAAAAAGAAAAAAAAAGAAGAAAGAAAATTAGGAATGGAAAGATGCAAAAGCGGAGAATAAATAGAAGTAGACAATGATCTCTAAGAGGTCATACAAGGAGCTGGTCGAGGAACGATGCGATTTCAAGTGATTTCCTTTATCGTAGATTCCAAGTCGTTTAGAAAGTAGATTTCAACTGAATTTCAAAAATCAGTGATTTCCAATCAGGGTGGACACTTTCTCTTCAATACAAATTTCCCTGACTTTTCCCGGTATTCTAGGCGATTCGTTAGTTTTTCCTCTCACTTTACCTACACTAATGCGATGAGAATTTTAAAAATTCAATTTTATTTTATACCAGGTTATTCACCTCACAGATGCTCGTTGAATGACCGTTATTACCTGTATGATTTACCCCATTGACTTAAGCAAAGGTTCTAAATGAAAATCAGTGTTTTGTCTGTGACCTTCATAAATATTGTGTACAAAATGAATATGATATATAGCTATGTGTGCAGAAATAGAAAAGCTAAGTATTAGAGACAACATCCAGAATCAGTAGAACATTACTCTAATGACTAGTAAAACTTGCTTACATCGAACTTACTGAGTAATTTGGTACAAAATTCAGAACTAAGTAGGTTAGTACAATTTATGCCCAAGTCAACTGCTCCATCTGTATATTTCATGTGTCATGGTTTTTATGTACTGTATGTATATACCGTGAAAATATCAACATTTTTTTTAAACTCCCATCACTATTTTTGGCAGTATTTGACCGTAAGAAAAACGTGGTTAAATTTGGGCGCGATTGAATATCATTCAGAGGTCGCGCTATGTATATATATCTTTTCTCGTGTAAATAAAACGGCAGAACAAGAATGTTTGAAAAGAATGTTTCTAGTTAAAAAAATACGCGAAATACGTCAAAACGACAAGAAGCCTTTTTTGTGAAGGATGAAATTTCCTACAAAAATATTCTCGTGACATATTTCTGTCAAGTATGCAATGATCGTAATAAGATAGGTATAATATTCCTCTGCTGTAAGCACATATATATCCTTTGTTTTGTCTCCATTATATGTATTATTCAAATAGCCATTTCGTTTCGTTCGTTTGCTGCACTCTCGTATTATTGTAAGTATATTTTGTTTCATATTTCTACATTTGATGATATTGTTGCAAAACTTGAGTTGCAACGCAATGAAAATGGTTTCCTGAGCGGAATAAAGTTTGGTAACAACATTAAGACTGTATTTTCCGAACATGATACTTTTCAAACTTAATTTCGTATCGGCCATGAGTACCCATTGGCAAAAATAGGTAAAAATATTGAATGGCCCTGCGAGGAAAGGACGAAAAACCACCTCATAAATAAGTAAATAAATAATGAATCATATTCTTTTGCTATATTATCCATTGCATTTCATAATTTTTATTGCACCCTTATATTACCATGAGTACTTCTCTTTTATCATTTTTCATTACATGTTGTCATGACTATTTTTTTCCCTTCAATGATCAGAGCAATCAAACATTTCTCCTCTCATTCACCGGTCTCGATGAGGTTCGTTTCATTACAAAAAATAATAGAAATCGTACTGTACTCTGTCCATCGAGAAAATGGACTCGTTTTCGAAACAAAAGTCTTCCGCTTTTGTCACGTCTTGAACTGCTAAAAAAAGAAACTAGAGCAAATCAGAGCGATCGAGAAAAGCTCGATTTTCGATTCGCAACTGGGGCACCGTAATAAAGTTCGTTTTTTTCATTCCTTCTTTCAATTTCAGTTTTCCAATCCTTCTATTCTGGAGCAATGGAGAGCAATCCTGGTGCAATCCAAGGCAAATTTCATAATTCGAAAATTTCAAAAACAGGGGGCTAACTTCCGAATCTTACTTGAGCTCTCGTTGGAGTACTATCAGTTTCATATTATTGTTGTTTGGGGGCAAGAATCGGAGCAACTAGAGCAACTCAGAGCAACGTGAAAAAGATCGATTTTTCAAAATTGGGCGGCTCCTACGAAAATTATTTTTTTTTGCATTTCTTCCCCTAATATCACTCTGACGAACCTGTCGTTCTGAAGCAACGTAGAGCAATTTTAGAGCAACCGAGAGCAACTTTCATATTATGAAAATTTCAAAGACGGGGGGCTAACATCCCTTACTCTTCAGAATCAGTGTTATCTATGTTTTCTAAAAAATCGGGAATTTCGCGCGATATATGAAAAAACTACAAGAGATCTTCTTTGTAGACGATTTTATCATCTACAAAAAATGTATTTTGACGTTTTTGCGTATATCGCGAATTTTGTAAACCAAAAACTTATTTTGCAAACGTTCTTGTTCTGCCTAGTTATTTTAACGCGCAAAAAAATATGTATAGCGCAACCTTCAAATGATATCCGATCGCACCAATTTAACCACGTTTTTCGTGAGATCAAATCCTGCAGAAAAAGTAGTTGGAAGTTGAAAAAATCATGACGATTTTTTTAGAGCCACCCTAATACGCATACTATAGAGATATCATCTTGATACTAGAATGATTACTTTCTGTCTTTTGAGACACAAGTGACAATAACATTTTTCATGCAAATATGTTGGGAATAAGCAGTGAAGTGACGTAAGTTTGTTTTATTTGACTAAATATGATTCTAATTGTAAGAATCATCAAAATATGTCTGACATGCTAAGCAATGACATTTGTAATAATTATTTCGAAGTCGCCATACTATACCATACTATGATGAGCAAATAATAAAAAAAAAAAAAAAATAAAAAAAAAAACTAGAAGCCGATTAATTTGACAATTTTTAACCTCTTCCCGTCACCAGCTTTATACCTTTATCTCTTTCTCTCTGTCGCCAATCGTGTCAGCGTGAATTTGAATGAAACGCACACGCGACTACTGCACGATGTAGAGAGAACTGTGCACTACGGTACTCTAGTTAATATCCCGTGAGAATTTCGACTGCACTTTTAGATTCCCGTTTTTATGAACCGTGTACCAATACCTATACACGTATATAGCGTCTAGTATATTAATATAGGTATATACCGATATGCCATTAGGAACGAGAACGGGAACAAAAAAAATCAAACGAAAAGAAAAGTAAAAAACGTGAAGAAAAAAGAACACCGTTAAAACTCTTTATGTACATATTAAGTGAATACACGCACATTGGTATATACTGTACCATACCTATCGTATGTACAGAGATATGAACGTGTACCGTGTGTAATCTCCGCACACAAAAATGCATACGCATATATCCGTTCATTTTATACCCATACATAGATATATATCATACATACACGCGAATGTGTGTATAATATACACGTGCACACCGGTTGCGTTAAACGGGAACAATGGAAGTCCCGTGAGAGATGTTGCATCCCCTAATTAAGATTGGCCTTGTTTTAACATCCCGCAGAATGATTTGCCAGAGCCCCTCAAGAGATTACTACAATACAATACAATACTATACTATACTATGCTATACCATACTGTACTAACGCGCGCAGCAGGGTGAGCAGTTTCTTCCCCATATACAACACTATACCTTGGTTGTTAAATGTACATGGGGTGATTCACCCCCCCATTAAAATTTCAAAATAAATAATAAAAGGGAAAAAAAGAAAAAAAAATTTGGTTATCGCGTCTCGTATTACAGCCCACGACTATTGGTAGGTACCCATAAATATAAGTATAGTTATGGGAGGAGAGCAGGGGGAGAGTAAAGAAGCTTAACTTCTGGTTATCTGTATAGTAGCTATCTACTATGAACAAGAAAAGCTCCATGTATAGGCGTGGTGCACTTTTTTTCACTCCCGTATTTCCCTCATTCTGCCGTTTTTCATGTTTCTATAATTTCTTAGTCCTCAATGATTTCCACTCATTCCTCGTCTACTTTATGTCTTTTTGCATGTACAGTATACAGGATAGATCATGATGCGGTAATGGATGAAAATGCTTTTTTTTTATCTACGCTTTCGGCTGGAATATAATCTTTCAAGATGAGACACCCTGTGCATATCATATGTATATACTACGTATTAATATATATCTCACTTCATTCACTTTATTCGCTATGCGAACATCAATTCATCCATCCATCCATCCATCCATCCATATAGATCCATACACATTTATACTTGCGGAGGAAAGGGTTATGCCAATATGCTGTGGGCTGTGAACCGCAGCCCCATCATGCCATACGGCAACACAACCACCCCTTGTTGGTTTAGCTTTCAGTACGCCGGGTTAGCCACCGCTCAGGCGCAAAACAAAGCATTTTTCTTTCCTTTCCTTCCTTCCTTCCTTCCTTCCTTCCTTCCTTCCTTCCTTCCTTCCTTTCTTTCTTTCTTTCTTTCTTTTTTTCTTTCCTCATTCCTCTGCCACCTACACTATTGCTATGTAGATATACTTTTTTTCTCAAATCTCTTATACTCAACACCTTTTTTCTATGATTCATTTCAAGATAATTGTTAACAAAGTACATATGGACAAGTATGATTTTAATCGACATTTCTGCAGCCAGGAACGCTAATTATTCACTGCATTCACGCGAGAGTTTTATACGTATACGTATGTGCATATTTTTCGATTCAATACCACTACTTTTTCCATCAATCTTTCATTTTTATCACATCTTCTGCGTCCGAGCAGGAGGTATCAGAGCGAAAAAAAAGAGATAAAAATTGGTAAAAAATAGAGAACGAACGAAAAATAAATAAAAATTGCCAGTCAACTGCGGCACCACGTGAACACGGGGTGAAATTCAGTTGAAACGATCTTTGTGCCTGATGTTCTCGTCGCATCAGCAGCTAGTAGGTACCCCACCTTAAACCTAGCACTCTTCTCCGAAAGAGAAATTACGAGCGCGCGCGTCCACCTGTGTTTCACTTAATTATCGTCCCTCACAAATGCATACCAATACCTCTATACCTGTATGCACACGCGCATATTATAGGAAAACGTGTAGAATCCACATGCATATGGTGGTAGGTATATATCCCGTGACGCGTTTTGAACAAGGAATATTTTCGAGCTCCGGCTCGGTTATAAGATCCCCGTATACCTATAGCGCGCATACGAATAGATATTCCGTTGCACGAGAAGCAGAAATAGAACGGGGGAAAAAAACGACAGAATTTGCGGCATTTTAATTATGCGTAATCCGAGGGGTTATCCGCGTCGATTTCAGGTGTACAAGTGACTTCCGATTTCAAACGACTTCTTCCATAGAGTTCTGAAGGCGTCCAAAGACTTCCACAAACTTCTAAAGAATATCCAAGAATTCCGAAGAGTTTTACAGAATTCCAGAAAATTTCGAACACTTCTAAACAGACCAGAAAATTCCAAAGAATTCCAAAGAATTCTCGGGACTTTCATAGACTTCTACGAGGCGTTCTTTGACTCCAAATTACCCGACTGCCAGAGGGATTTTAAGTGACTTTCATGGACATCCAAAGATTTCCAAAGAATTCCAGAGAGCTCGAAAGATTTCCGAGGCCAGCGTACATACATATGAGACTTTCCCGAGTGAATAGCTCCTCTCGACCTAATCTCTGCTGAATCTCGGTGTAAAAATAGCATATTCGTATCCCATGAGATATGGAGATGCACCGGCATAAATTGGATACATTAAAATGACGGGGGGGGGGGGGGGGGGGGGGGGTGTTAAGATTGTTATACTATATTATTACCAATCTCGTATACCTGTTAGTCACGGTTTTTAAAAATATAATCCGAGTAGTATACGTATAGGTGTATATATTCCGGGAAATAATTAGAGCGATGAAAAATAGTTTCCAAAGCTTTTTCTCTCTTCATCATGTTCTTCTCTTCTTTTCTTCGATGTATTATTTGCCGCGGTGCCTTCATTCAAGTATGACGGCGATCGCGATGGTGTAGCCGGTAACTAAAACTAGGTAGTTGGCTTCGGGATAGAAGATCACCAGTTTCGAGTAAAGGAGGTCCGCGTATAATTTTGAAGTTTGAGCGACACTGTGCTCCTTCATCTACCCGGTGTCGAATAAACGATAATATTTCGAAGCGAGCATGCAAGATAAAAATACGTGGATTATGATTCTCAAGAAATTTGATCAATCGAATAATCATCTACGTTATAACATATACTGTGTAATAATAACGAAACAATAATATTTAAAAAAATGCCTCTACGTATAATATACTCCAAGGAGAATTGATCGGTCGGTGTATAATTAGATCCCAATCAAAAAAATTTCATCACGAAGAGTCGAAGGAGAAGGAAAAAAAAAATGAAGATGAGAGTACGTGTATGCCTGATCTCTGGCGTTGTGTATGTACACTCTAGATTGAGTATGCAAGGGGGAAACGGTTTTGACGGTCCCGATCAATTTTCGGTTTCTTATTCCCAAGGCATGGGTCACTTGTATTTTAATTGGTATAACATTATGTCAGGCCAGTTTACGTGGGCGATAGTAAAGAATTTAGTGATTCAAATCTCCGTTAGTGGCATAGAAGGCAGGGGTCAAAAAAATAGGGCCAGATTTTTATCGACCGACAATATCGGGTATACCAATACATTCTCGCTTCGTAATACGTGAGGTATATGATAGGTATATGCATGGAGGTGGTAACATACATAGTTCACAGGAAATAACTGTAGTATACACTTACCTATTCCTTAAAAAAAAAATGAAAATCAATAATAAAAGAAAAAAAACATAAAAAAAAAATAGAGGCAGAGGAAGAAGAGAACGAAAAGAAAAACCGAGTTTCCCAAGTATTTCGTAATGTTTGATATGCTCGTATAAGTTATTGTTCAATATTTTACGTAGTACGTATATATATGTATATACGTACGTACAATACCTAGTATATGTACACATAATCTTATGTATTTCAAGTTTCAACCGACAAAAAAAAAAGGCTAGAACAATAATTCGTTATCTTTCGAAAAGCACATATATATGGGTATTCAGACCACAAAACTGCTAGAGGAAGTAGGTACATACATACATGCATACATACATCTTTGTTTTGTCTTTTTTTCTTTTTTAACGAATACCTATAATGATATACAATGCAGTTCCGCTAGCCTCACAGTCCGAAAAGGATTGACGAAATCTCCAGCCATGTGTAGCTGATTCGCACAATTCAAACCACCCCCCCCCCCCCCCCCCCCCCCCCCCCCCCCCCCCTCCCCCGTTTTTTGAGTCTAGCTTAGGCACATACGTACGCATCCAGGAAACGGGGATCTTGATTCAGATAAGAACAAAGTTGATCCCTAGATGAGATTTTTTTTTCTAGGGGGGGGGGGGGGGGGGGGGAAGAAGGATCGTGTGGGTTAGCAGTAGCTGAATTGTTTGACTCGATCGATTTATAGTATCAAGTTTAACCTAAACCTGAACCACTGTCTTGGGAGATTAAACCGCCCGCGCGCCGCCGCTCCTCCGATAGTCCGCACCGCAATGCTGGGCCACTCCTATACATATATACATTTTATCTAAAATCTAGAAAATCCTTTCTCCGGTAGGTCAGATCATCGTACCTACAAGACACATGCATACGCAACATCGTACGCCTATACAGATCGAAGTCAAGTATATTTCTCCCGCATTCATGAATTAGGTAGGTACATATACAAACGCACGTATGTATAGGTATTATGTAGTACTACATGATGATCGGAAAGGATCAAACTTCTATAACGAAGCTAGTTCTGTTTCTTTCCATCTTTTGTCACATAATTTTACACTCATCTCGCGTAAAAGATCTCTTCCATCCACTTCAGTTTCTTCATCAAAAATTTCCAGAGCAATTAGGATTATTCAAACAATTCGTCAATTGATCAACTAATTGGCCGATGAATCTTTGCAATTTTACGTAACAAACGAATCCCATTACATTCTCGCATATATACCTATAATCAATGTATACATATGTGACCTATACATAGGTATATTCAATACGCGAGGGTATGAACAAGCGCCATTGAACGGAAGTGAGCGTGGAAGAAGGGGGGGGGGGGGGGGGGGGGGGGGGGTGATTGTAGTATGAAATGGTATGAGGTAGATATATATACTCACTATAGGTATACTATACACATGACAAAGTCTGATTAGATTTTTTCTTATTGGAAAACTTTTATCCTACCACCCCCCGGGTGCACCAGATTTGTGCTCCTTTTATTCTATATATATAGGTATATATATGCGTACGTATATAGGGAGATATGGTATGTATATATAGGTATATGTCCACTGCTAGAAATTCCATCTTTTCTAGAAATTGTTTAATTTAGTGGAAAATTCCTTACCATAGCCTGGTCTCCCACCTCCGCCCCCACGTCGTCCCTACCCCAATTACTATGTTTACCATGTGAACCCATTATTCGAATTTTCTCGCTCGATTTGAGACTTTTCTCTGCTAGGTTATAGGTCGTCGGGAGGGGGTTATATTAGTTTCTTTTATACGCAGTGAACCTAATTAGGTATACACGAAAAACTGGAACTATGCTAATTCACCTGGGCCGCCACCTATACGATGTACATACATACCTAAGTATGTACATGTACATATAAATATTGGAAAAACACGCGTAATAGTGTTTAATACAGATCCGTCTTACGTGTGAACATACGTATATTGCAATTGAAATGATTCAATTCAATTTAATGGGAAAACAGCCAAAATTTGAGCAAAGAGAGAAATTTAAGAAGAGAATTTTTCCGTACATTGTACGGAAAGAACTGTAATTATTTTTCTTCAACTTTCATGTATAAAGAGAGCTGTTATATTATAGAAGACCGCTGCTGCTGCTGCAGCGGCTCGATATGCTTCATCATATCCTCCGAGTATATAGGTTTATATAAGTGAAAGTCCTCAGCAGATTATTCCGCAACTCAGGTATATGTATGTATGTATGTATGTATGTACGTATGTACACACCATGTACAAACTGTGAACGTCTGATAGCTTGTATATGGACAATCGCGGGGTTCTTTGATGCGACCCGTTCGCCAATCACTTAAAAACATCCGTTCCCTCACCGGTTGCGGGTGCGGCGTCCGTTCGTTCGGTCGTTCGCGATCATCCATTTTTTTCCCTTCTTTCATTTTGTCTTCATTTTTTTTCAACTCGTTTTGACTTCGATTCTTTTCGTTCCTTTTCTCAGTCAGTTTCGTTTACAACTCGCGTCCGCCGTTCCTAGAAATTCTCTATACTATACTGTACCATGAAGTGTACTCGACTGTGTATACTATACCGAAGTATAGATTATACTCGACATGAGACGGTGCTGCTGACGATGTGATCTTTCCGTAACTCGCATACCGCTTTTTATTTTCCTTTTCCTTTTCATTGTTTTTCTTTTTAATTTCTGTTTCACCAATTCATTCACCAATTTCGTATCATGGTTATCCTTTCACAGTTATTTTCACACTACATAGTTTTAGGTATAGATATGTAGGCAGGTATAGGTGGTACATAGTACATACATATGCGTGTGCATTTTATTTATTTCTTTTTTCAGGTTTCGCTTCGCATTCTGATTACTTTTATTATCGTGGCAGCAGCAGAGCAGCAGCAGCAACGGCAGCAGCACGAGAACCAGCAGCCAACATAAGTTGGCGTGGTGAATGCGGCAGGCTTTCAAAGGGTCGCTTAAAAACAGTAAAGTCTAGTTTAACCGTACTAACAGCCGACCATAACACGAAAATTTAATATAAGTCTAACCACTTCTGTCAATAGCATTTCTAATTTACAACCGTATGTAAATTTAATTAAATCCTACTCCCTCTCGCTCTTTTCCACCTCTCTTTCCTTCTCCCGAGGCATGTTGGTGCATAAATATATACGTTTATATGATAAGTTTTTACATTTTTACCTATACACCTTGTACCTAGGCTGCCTACCACTTCACCGGGGATGATCGTGTCGGTTTATCACTAAACGTATGTGGGCACGGGGACCGTTCATACACTTATACCCTGAGGAAGAAGAAGAGGGAGACGAAGAAGTAGAAGTAGAAGTAGAAGTAGAAGGAGGAGATGAAGAAGAAGAGAGCGGCGGTTACAGAGGAGCCGAGTATAGTCGGGTTAGTAGACGCAGGAAATGGCTGGCTTATAAATAAATCTATGTAGTATTTGGTAGCACGGGCATACTGTGCGGATTAAAATTGATTTGATGTTTATGAAACGTCGCGTTCGCTCGGTAAGCGAAGATACCTTGGCAGAAGATGAGTTTCCTGTCTTTGCACATTTCCATAGAGTATACGGGCATCTTCTCAAAGTCGCGTTTGACGTTCAGACTTTGGCTCCAGTTCGCCTACACACGTATGTCCTATAAGTCAGTATACTATGCCTATGTACTATATGTGTAGAAATATAATATAAACAATTTTCGAATATATCAAGGTCTTAACAACGGATCAACCATTCACACGCCCAACGTGATGGTTAAATACATTATACATTATAGTTGGGTATCTGCGGATATAACCTGGACACAGCATTCGCGATGCTAGAAGAAAAAATAGAAGAAAAAGACGCGCGGAGACTAAAACGGTAGTCCGCCGCAGTCCGTCTCAAAAACTTGTGTGGACTGGATAGTAGTAATGCAGAAGCATATGTAACGATTAGGACAGAAAATTCGGGTAGCATATAATGCAGCTATACGGAGAACTTTGTGAAGAAAGTTATATATATCCTTGCGTACTTTTTGGCACCAGTTATTCAAAATCACGAAAAATATTATCAGTTTTTTCGAAACGTCGTGATAAATTGCATTTTCACGCCATTCTATGGACGAAGAATCTCCGAACCTGACTCTTAGAGTTGAAGAATCACCAAAATTTGTTTGAGATTGTCGACGTTTTCCACGACGTTTCGGTCCGTCGAAACAACTGATAATATTTTTGACGATTTCATATCTTCGTGAATTAACGTTATCAACTTTAGCCCGCTCGAATCAAATCACCGTTAAAGATAAAAGACGTCGAATGTCTGTTCGAAATTCCAACTTCTTCGGGTGAGTGCCTACATCTAGCTATATTTTCTTGCAAACATATGTATACTGAGAGAATAAAATGAGCGATGAGTCTGTATATTTGACAGTTTTCAACGTGTATAAGAGAATCGACGATATAGAGTATTCAACCAATGCAGAAAGGGTCGCATTTCTTAGATTAGACAAATTTTTGGCCTGACGCGTACCTGCCTACGCGGACGCGGCGGTGGGCCCCCGCCCGTTTCTTTAGTTGGTCTGCGCCTGTCAGTCAGTCAAACAGTCAGTCAGTCAGTCAGTCAGTCAGTCAGGATTCGTTTTACCCGAAAATCCTGAATATATCTATTTTGAGCCCGTGCGAGAAGTTTTGAGAATATGTTATAGTAGCGGCTAAGGAACATAGGACAGTGTGAGTGTTGGGTGAAGGGGATTTCATATCTTTCTGAAATATTAGTCGTTGACCAAAAGACGACGCAGCTTCGTCGTCATCCCTGGCAATGAGTCAGGGTTTGTAATGTGATAATAAGATCGTAAAACGAAGAAAACTCTTTCCTTGCCCCCATTCGGGTATACAATTGTTTCTCATTTTTCTTTTGGCTCTTGTTTTTTCCATTCCTTTTACCAATTATACAGGTCGCACTGCACTGATAAATGTTTTACGATTTTTCGTAGAAGGTGTATATTATCCATTCGGGTATTATTATATGCCTATACCTCTCGAGAGAAAATATCCAGCGGTTATTCTGAGAGCAGAAGTTAGAAGAACAGACACCCGTGTTGTAAGGTGTTATACAGGTAAAATAAACGAGTGGTCTTCATTTATTCCCAATTTTTCCATACCCCACAGAAGGAAAGGAAGGAGAATTCGGAAATACGAATGAAGATGAACAAGGACAAAAATGGAACAGACAGATTGTGGATACTATATATATTATACGCATAGGTATATATTTTCGGCTAATTTATTCCTTGCAGCACTTATCTCAGCTGCAGGACTATGCCCGTCCAGTATCCGGAGGAACGGGATTTGGGGATCCCCGCAAAGTGATCGAGAGACATTAAACTGATATGAAAAGCGCTCGCTAATTACCTCCGCCTATAATCACGATTAAGACTAAAAAGATAAACGACCAAGCAAGCGAGGGGTTTTAAATTTATACTACTGTGCAGGTATAAATTATTGCCCGCACTATCACTCGAGATCCTTTTTCCCCCTTCCCCGTCTCTTTCAAATTCGGTTTGACAAATTCCTCGTTATATCCCGAAGATTTTTCGCTCATCGACAGATTCTGTAGCGATCGTTTAATTTATCATGAAAATTACGTTTCTTTACGGCTCATCATTATCAACTTTAGTCACTCAAATTGCGGTCCCTTTTTATTTCCATGTGCCTAGATATTCAGAACCGATGAAGAATATAAAGCGAAGCTTGTACATACATACACATATCTACGTATATACGTATGATATTCCCTCAAAGTTTCGAGTTTCGTGTATTAATATTATAGTATAGGGAATAATGCGCGGGCGGAGAATGCTTAATCGCTGTAGATGTCTTGATGGACCGCGAAATATAGGAGGTAGGCGTATTAATTTAACCCGATGCGCATCGAGAGAGGAGTCGGCCGATCCCCCTCTTTCAAAGTTAGGTATTTCAGCGCTGTCGAATCGGTTATTTTCACCCGTCACTCCAGCAGCGTTGTTTCCCTCTGCAGCGCATTGCACGCCGCATAGCATAAGCTGATGGAACAAGAAGGAGGAGAAAAAGAAGAAAAAGCAGAATACTAAAAAAGACAAGGAAAAAAATCGAAAGTCTTATGGGGTTTGAGGTTTTCTAGCTTTCAGGGAACAGGTACTGTACTACACCTATAACAACAAGCTTCAGGACGTCGAACTCTTGACGTTTATCTCCTTTATGTATAGATAAAAGTTTGAATAAACGTGAAACAAAGAATGGACCATATTATAAAATGGTTACAGAAAATAGTGTAAAAATTCAGTTTCTGCCATTGTATTATGTTTCTGTTCACGTTGCGGGGGAGGGGAAGGGGCGAGGGGGCCGGGGAGTGGGGAATCCACGGAATCCCGAAGCACTTTCGTGGTTTAACCTCACCGATTCAACTGTACCTAATTCAGTCAGTTTATAGCTCATATCGAAAGTAGCAGTTCTTATTCGTTAAAAATTTTTTGGCCCGCCAGTTCCTTTGTATACACTGTCTCCCATATTTTCGAATATTAAGAAACTGAAGATTGCCATCTTTCCGTCAAACTATTCAGTATTCTGACGAAGCTATCCATGTTCACCAATACGCCCGATCGATGTCAGGAAACACATCAGGAATAGCTTGGTATTGGAAATAGATTAATTTTTCTTCCCTCGCGCCGTTTTTAATGCTTGATTCGATATTGTTCTCTTGAAAATTTTGAATGTTGTCTTTTTTTTCCACGTAACATAACCGATTTTCAAATTAGGTATTAGGTATAGGATTCACACGGAAACAATTATTTTTTGTGCATGGAGCAGAGATTCTAACGATCCCCGAGAGCACAAAATCGGAGGTTCTTTTAAAAGTCGGATAACTTTTATAGTTTTGTGCTCTCTGGGATCATCTCGGCCTTCAAGATATTCAATTTCCTGGATTTCTGGGTGAAGCCGCCGGCTAAACTCGAGCATACATTTATCAATCGAGATAATCTCTTCGATAGTGTATGAATTTGGTATGAATTGGCAAAACAAGTTGCTGTAATTGAATCGGAATATGATCGAGGTAGAAAATTGTGTTGGTATTTAATATTCGTATTACAAATCTTTGCATAAGCATGGATATAAGGTATGTAGAACCACAAACAAAGCCCGAAAAAAAAGAAAGAAAGAAAGAAAGAAAGAAAGAAAGAAAGAAAGAAAAAATGCCACGGAGGATATCAGTCCGCGGTTCATTAGACTAAGAAGGATTCCCAGTCTCCCTTTTCGCCTCGACTCGTAGCGGGCTGTACTCCTCCTCTTTCAGTCTGATCCTCATTTCGCATAAGCAAAATCGTTGTAGAATCTGGAGGAAAGGAATAGAAAGGAAAAATAAAAGGAAAGAAAAGGATAGAAAAAGGAAAATGAAGGGGAAGGGAAGGGAAAGGAGTAAGGACCGCGGCGACGTTGGCGGCCGGTGGCTTGGAAAGATAAAAGGAAGATTGCCGCGGCAAGGAAGGCTTCGAGGACAGTGTCAGTTGAAGATTGCTTTGAGTGGATTCTGCAGAATTGCATTGCACCAGCTAGCTATATGATATAAATACGTAGATTGCGCATACCGTGCGGATATGCGCACGCGATTCCATTATTACCACGCATACACATGCTGAATTTTTGCTTCCCGCGGA
Organism: Phymatocera aterrima; assembly: GCA_963170745.1. Lineage (NCBI taxonomy): Eukaryota > Metazoa > Arthropoda > Insecta > Hymenoptera > Tenthredinidae > Phymatocera > Phymatocera aterrima. The sequence goes on from OY720663.1 coordinate 10,139,763, forward strand.
TAGGTATGTGCATTCATAACATACATACATAGGACATAGGTACCACCACGTGTAGTTTATCGTTACGTTACCTTACGTTACGTTACGTTACGTTACGTTACGTGTATGCACGTTATGGGTTTCCCGCGACCGGGCGTCATCCCAGTGAGAAAACTAACGTGAATCTAGTCGCAAACAGACTCACCGAATATGGCTGGAGGCGTAGTTATACTATACCATATACTATACCGAGAGATGAGAGAGAGTAAGCGAAGAAGAGAGAGAGAGAGAGAGAGAGAATGGGGCTTGTGCCCGTTTCATGTTTCATTCCGAATATGGTGGAAGCAAGCAGCAGCAGCAGCAGCAGCAGCAAAATAACACAATAGAGGCAGAGAGTGAGCCAAGCAGAGCAGAGCAACCCCTGTAGCCGGGTACCAAGGCAAAAGAGAGCTATATATGTCTATACACGTTTATATGTCGGCCATATAATACGCGTGCTACGTCGTACGGGAGGCAGTAATTAGTGCAGAGGGTTAGTTAGCTACGGGCGGGGCCTGGGGTAGCCAATAGCGTTCACGATATCGCAGTTGCTTCTCTATAGTCTGTACCTACACACACTGTGCATATTGTATATACACGTATAGGTGTATGTATATTCTACCCACATACTATAATAAGTAATGCGCGGAAAACGCGAGGAGAACTTGAACGAGCTTATGGAGAGCGTCGTATGTCAAGTTGAGCCATCCACCACGACGACCACGTTGGTACGCGACCATCAAAAGCTAATGCTTCCGCGCACTCTGAACTCTCCTCTCGATATCATGATTGTCCGATAAATGCCGAGGGAAATTATTATTACTATATGTACCCGCGTAGATCGCGGAGAGAGCAAAATGGCTGACGACGATATTTAAGTGTCGAATTATCCTCTCGAGGAACAAAAAAAGAAAAAGAAGATGAATTTCCTCCAGCTTTTTATTCTTCGTTCCAATTTTTACCCGTAAGGAATAGGGGTAGTAAACCGTAAGTTCGAATATTCTTCTCCTCTTCTTTTCACATATTCATAAAATTTAGGACGCGGAATTAAGCACAAAAAAAAGGGAAAGGGAAAGGGAAAGGAAAACGTATGTATGTTACGTCTATATGTACAGTATATCAAAGGAATGTGAAGAAAAAATAGTGCAGAGATTTCTGCTAATCTAGAAGGGTCTGTTAAATGGAGTATGGGGTGTTCAAAAATTCATAAGACAATTCGTTCCGCTCATTGAATGCTTGAGCGAGGAAAGTGATGAGCCGGTTGCATTGGTATACCAAGTACCTACCTGCTACGCGTAGAGTTGTAGCTTGAGGGATTTTCTGTATCTCAGTTTTTTTTTTTCTTTTTTTTTTTTTTTTTTTTTTGTTGACAACGACGACTCTGTGTTTGTTTGCATAAAAGTTCTTCCATATTATATATATATCTATAGCCCTTGAGGAGCTGAGGAGTAGCATCTGCACGAAGAGGAGACTGTAGAGTAGATAGGTATAATCGTCGTCAAGCATAAAACCCCCCAAGCAATCACACCTCTATAGTCACTCTTGGAATACCTGAGAGAAAAGTCAACCGACCATTGCAAAATAACAGTTTATCATGATCCGTTCTCTATAGGAATACGAAAACAGAGCCAAGATTTTTCATTGCACGCGATTTTCATTTCTCTTCTTTTCTATACTTTTGCTTTTTCTTTTTCGTACATATAGACAACATACTTCATACTGCACGTGAGTCAACAAGTGCAGCAATGTCGTAACAAGTGTACAGTGTGTCATGCTCCCTTCTCTCTCCCGCCCTCTCTCTCTCTCTCTCTCTCTCTCTTTAATAATAGAGGTTTGAGCAAGAAAATAGAGAAGAGACTAGAAAAAAAAGGGGAAAAAAATTACAATTCGTGATAAATTAGTATGAATGGGCACATTATTTTCGTACAATTATTTGGCCATTCGAACGCTGAAATGATCGTTGCTCGAGCTAGCTAGCTATTCGGTGCCGAAGAAAAGAAAAAAAAAACTACTAACTGGATTAAGAGATACGTAGAACACAAAAGATAAAGATAAACGGAAAGATAAACCTGTGTAAGCGGTTATCGATGCAGAAATTCTTTTTGTTCAATGAAATTGACGAGAAAAGAAAATTCACCACAAAAAGAGAGAAAGAAGCCCCAAAAAATTAGTAAAAAAAAAAAAAAGAAAAAGGAATGAACAAATGGTACATGTATACGAATGAGGAGCAAACCAAATTTCATGATGAATTATGAGGCGATATCAAGCAATATCATACATATATACGTTGTATACGCACATATATATTATACCCCGAGAGTGATTCTCGGGGGTTGCTCATTGGCCCGGTTGCATAAAGGAGGGGTTGGCTGTGTTCGAAGTATAACTCGGTGGTAACTGAAGGGCGGGTAGTTAAGCGCGATGCTGTATGGCTCTGGATGGCCCTGGATGATGCTCGAGAAAGATGTGAAGCGCGTAAGTCATGCATGCGCTCGGCTTGAGAGTACTTCAAAAATGGAATAACCCTTGCTCGAATGCCCGCAAGCTCGAAAGCTTGTTAGGGAGGTTTCGCCATTTTCGCGAACCTTGAGTGAAAAACAGAAAAAAATAAATAAATAAAAAAATACAAAAAAAAAAAAAAAAAAAAAAATTACTAAAAGACAAAAGGAAAAGAAAAATCGATGCCGCGCACTAGCTAGTAGCATCGTAAATCTGTGGGTATCCCATCCAACAGAACTATACTTCCTACTTATAACCGACCGAGATTATACATACTCTCGATGCCTATATACCATAGGCAAGAATGTAGTACATACATGGTACATGCATACCCATGTATGAAAAAGACGCAAGTGAAATGACGAGCTATTCAAATGAGAATGAAAACCTCCCTTGGTTTTTCTCTGTGTTTTGAGTGTGTAGGTAGATAGGGGTAGGTACTTGTTGGGTATACGCGGATTTTTAACCTCCCTTGAAGAAAATCAAAACCCTTTCCCCTCCCCCCTTCTCCTTATCCTTCTTCATGTCGACTCATATTCAAATTAGATCACGTGCACTGAAGTGCAGGAGAGTGTCAAGTATGTACATACGTAGAATGAATGGAAAATATGTACAGTGAACGTGAGTGTGTATGTAGTATCTACCTACTTCCGTGCATGGATGTACGCATATTGTTCTTTTCTTTCTCTTGGTCAAAAAGCTCGGATGACTTTTTGAAACTCTTTCTCCTTTCCAACTAATTATTCGGAAAAGCTGCATTCGCGATTGGATCGCACGTCATCGGTAAATTTGGATCAAAATTTGTATAAGAACACAATCGAACTATAAAATGTGTGCTAGTAGTTAACCAACCCTTCGGTAAGGGATGACCCAGATTACTGAATTCCCCGGGTAAACAAAACGTTTGAAAAGTTCGTATAAGCGTAACGAGTGCCATGCCGTCGTCGTAGTCCGTAGTGGAATCGGGTAAATTTGCCCAGGCAATTTTCTGCCACCGACCGAGCGCGCGAGTTCAAAGTTTCGGTGAAATTGACTCTAGTCTCCTTTTATACATACATAGCATACTATCCTACATAAGATAATAGAAGCAAAAGTTCCGAGTCATTCGACTCGCAGCTTTCGCAATTGTAGGTATACGTAGGTACACGTATGCTAACTACACAAAAAAAGACGACTAAATAGATGAATTTTGATACGCAGCCACTTGGGGCAGAATATTGCGTCCACCTGTGAAGGAAATTACCTCCTTTATATTTAATAGACACTAGACTGCCTGTTGAGTGCGCGGGTTCCGAAGAGTTTGAAGGATTCTCTCATAATCATATAATAAATAGCTATGATATAATAATCTACGCCATATCGCGGTACTATTGCCGTTTTTGTTCTTTGTCAAATCATTCGAAGGAACAGAACATGGGTTACGACATCATCGTACGTATATCCGAGTAATGGAAAGGACTTCGGTATGATATTGGACCCGGCGAACACCAGAGCCATCGCACTTTCAGATACAAATCGTAGCGAAACCACATTGGTAGCGATCTTCTGAGCACGATTTCGTGGTGGAAAAGTTCAAGCGTTACGTTGGTATCAAATGTTCACAATGTCCCACGATCCATCCCGCTGCTAGATTCCAATACTCGGCGGCGATTTGCTGCCGTAAATTTTCACTGCGGTGCTACGTTCACATCGTATGAATATAATTAGAAAAAAAGCGTACTGCCGTTAATTAAAATATCTCCTCTACGTATGAGGACTTGAGAATCAACCGAAAGCCGCCCTATATAATGCATGTTCTAGTTTGTGGAAACACGCGCTTGAGTCGCATTCAAACAATTGCTCTCATACTGCGCCATGGGAAAATACTGGGCTTAACATATATGAACATATATGGACAAAGGCATTTTCATACATTAATCACTTATCGCAATACCGAAGTATCACACCTCGTACCTGTCGAGGATCAAGGACCATTATCACACTTGGAGCGTACGAAACGATTACTACCTACTACCGCTGGTTCCCACTGTACATAATAATTGCACCGAGAGATTGCCGGTTGAATGTATCAAAGTGAAGCAAAAACCAAACTATTAATTACAATCATTATTATTATTATCTACAACATCGCAAAGGGGGGTCGGTGGGTCCGCAGCAACGTGGTCATAACAGTACATACCCGGTACCTAATTCCTGGACATCGTCTCCAAAACCACATCATCATATCGTATCTACAGAACGGCAGACCAATGAAAATGACAAACGAGAGAGAGAGAGAGAGAGAGAAAGAGAGAGGGAGGAGGAAGGAGGAAGGAAGTAAACGCGTGGGCCGAGCAGCATTACACCACACGAAACTCATACCGTAGGTATATACATGCCCCTTGAAGCGGGGGTCCATGGCACAGGGAACCAGATATTCCCGTGGGTGTTTAATATTAACAGACGAGTTAGTAGTTTGTTGGTGGTGCCTGGTCTCCCTGCCCCCCCCCCTCCCCCTCCCTGCCCCCATACATGTCATTTGTATGAGGCAGGGGGGGGGGGGGGGGGGGGAATAACTGCAGGGTGAAAACAGGGGGTACGAGGAGGGATATGTTTCGGGACTATCGTAATCACGCGGAGGATCACCTCATGTGCATATGTAGGTGTATACATACATGAATTTCCTATATCTTTTAGTACACCACAACGGTGTGGTTCTTCCCGCGCCCTCAGGGTTTAAGTACATAAGGGATGGGGAATTGATGATAGTACCTAGTAGAGTCGCTGCAGGTTTATGCGTTCTTTCGGCTCTCGTTTATCCCTTACTCCCTCACTCCTGGCCGCGACGCATCGCACAGTATTGCATGTATGCATGTTGTATGTACATACCTACCTATACTGCGCGTAGGGGTGCTTTTTATGAGCGCAGGTGATTTTCGGGTATGCCCCTGCACCATCCCTCTTCGTGACTCACGGGAATTCTTGGTACGCGAGATATCTTGGGCGTAAAGTGGCGACAAAAAACAAGGCCAAGACTCTCGGTGCAGGGTGTGGCGAGTGCAGTCTTTTTTCAAAACAAGAAGACCGCGTGTACGGTGCGGTATACCTGTATATACGAATTGACTTTCAACTCGGTTGGGAGAAATAGAATAACTATTGTAACGTGTGAAGAACGTATCAATTACTCAGTTAGATAGACTAGACATTTCCATCATATTTTTAAATCACCCAAGTATATAATCAGATTTTATTTACGTTCATTGTCAGATCGTGAAGTGTAATTTACCTTGTTAAGTATAATAATTATGGACAGGGGGATGGGACAGGATGAAATGGAATGGGGGACGACGCCGTTCGCCCGGTCTTATGCCTCTTTTATTGACTAGTCGCGTGTTCTGACGCGATTAAATTAACTTTCGAATCGATCGAAGGTCCAAAATTACGCGTGTATGACAAAGAGACGCGTCGCATCGTCATAAGCCAGCCAGCCTCTTGACTTGTGTATAGACTACAGTTAACAACCACTTCCCCTAGCGATGATCAAGAATAAATAGGTACATGATGTCATTTTTTCATACGCCATGTATATACATACCTACTTCAAGCGTATAATAAAAATACCCGCGTGACGTATACTCAAAAAATGACGACGGTGTGAAATTAGCCTAGTACATACCTACTACCTATGCCTATCTACTGCATAGATATATGCATCGGACCCGATTGATCGAACCCATTAAGAAATTTCATTCGAGTATAACATAAATTTAGAGCGCTTTCTAAAGTAGACGTGTTGGATATAATAAACGACGCCCGTTCTTTTTTTCTTGAATCCCGTGCGGATCTCGTGTGTGTGTGTGTGTATGTGTGTACCTTTTTCATTGTTGTTATGTTGCTCGACGTATGGATCTGTACGAAGTTGTTTTTCATCATCCCGTCCGAACCCATGTCGATAGACAATTGTTACATCAACTACCTAACTAAATCGAATTTATATCTATCTCACACGATTATCAGCTAACGGTAAAAACCTTCTCTTTTTTTTCTCTTTCTTCTTCCGATCTACTTCGCGCAGCTGCTAATATGTACGCCGGCAAGTTTGTATAGGTACAGGTAACAATTGAGATTATAGATCAAGTTTTATATATTATATTTAGCACAGTGAATCCAAACGACGAGGCTGAAGTTAGTAACGTTAACCCAACGAAGTCGGGAGAATTAATATCGGCTGAAAGTTTTCGATAAAGAACACAAAGATTTCAGGCTCATGGTAGATCGGCGACAGGTATGTATTATACTTCCGAACATTTCAGATCCGTTTTGTTGGATACAGTATATTGTATTACATAAAGTATATAGGACCAAACCCGCTTTCTCCATCAAATACGGGAATCAAATTTCTTTTCTCTCAACTAAATTTATCATCAAAAGCGAAGAAATCATATACCTATTTTGTTCAGATAGTGGATACCGTCCCCGTTTCTATCCTCCTGCACGTTTCACACAGGTATACACATGCATATGTAGCATCCTATAAAAATACTTATTTACCACAAATTTGATTTTTTTCTATTTAGCTCGTCTTCGAGTTTGGGTTGCGAGTTATTTTTCTCTTTTTCTTCTGCCTGTCTCTCTCTATTTCGTCCCCGTTTTAGTTCCCACAAACGTGTCTTTCCAAAGTAAAGAAACGACGACGACAACGACGGAGAAGAAGAAGAAGAAGAACCGTGCGATTGTTTGCCTGAGTAGTATAATATTATTCCTTTTCTTCACATTCATTTTCATTCTTGCTTTCGTTCCTCGTTTCTCTTTTATTCATATCGTCTGTTTTCTTCCTATTACATCCTGAGAGAGATTGATTGATTGATCTTTATCAGCTTTCTACCGCCAAACTTATCGAATGATAAGTTTGGCGGTAGATTCTTCACGGCTAGAGAGAGCGAGAGACATATATACATCTCACACCTACAACGTTCAATAGACATTTAGTATACGCGTATCAGCTTTTTACACATGGATACTAAATTTTTACAGACGAAAAAGCCACCGCGGCAATAATGGATAACAACATGCTTACACCTATACAGCAGTGGTAGGCACGGGGCGAGAGAGGGAGTTCAGTAGTTGGAATCATTTGGAAATAATATAGGGGACAGAATGATATTCCACCGCTTATGCATACTATGCATACTTGCATTTCTCGCTGGAGTTATTTATGATGGATTAGGACAGGTTTAACCCGTGCCTAATTCATATCTCCTATGCCGTCTGCTCGCGCGTGTATATTAGTAATAGCAATAACATAGTAGCCCGTAGGTAGGCAGGCATTGGTAGCATGGTGGCGATGTCAACCCCTCTGCAGAGAATTTCTTTCATATATGGTGTGTATACCGTACATACATACGAGCATGTATATATCTTATTGTCAATACTATGTGTAAAGGTATGTTTGTACATATATGCAGTGTCCAACGAGAACGGGATACGAGAATACAAGAATTTCGAAATAAACGAAATGCGCGTTGATAAGAAACAAATGATCGCATCAGATAAAGCGCGTACCTGCTTACAGGTATTTAGGAAAACATGAAAAACCCGAAAATCACAAGTATACAAGAATCGGCCAATTCCAATAAAAGACTTCATATTTTCAAAGCACTTTGTAATGGAACATTGATATCTGAGCATTTGTTTATAATTTTCAAATTTTGTTTCCAGGAATCGCAAGGCCAAATTCTCGTGGTTGCCGTGAAAATGATTGTTATATATACATGTATATACATCCAATGTGCGATCATCGCTTGATAACATTAATTACAAAAGCAGCGATTTCAACGACTGAGCTGCACCTCCTCGACTCAAGAAAAGGAATGATTTGTCTTGTTCAATTCTCAAAATCAGGTAGAAAAATCCAAATTCGAATTAGAGGATCAGCTACTGATACAGCGCATCCAAAAATTGTCTACAACTTTAACCGCACAACGCCTGTGGCTATCTCCCAGGCACACTTGTTGAATGCGTGGCTCATCTTCAGCTATAGATCAAAGCTAGCTGTAACTTCTGTCTTTCTTCACATACAACATACTTCTCTCACACTCGACTTTATGCATAAATCGCCGTGGATCGGCGCGACGAATTGTCAAATTGTGCGTGCTGCAGAAGATTTGTGTAAAACAACGAGGGCGGAGTGGAATAATTCGAAAACCCGTAGTGTACCCCAACGCGAGATATCAGAGGGCCTAACGTAACGCTAATGGGACAAAATTAGGGAAAATAATATCGGCCGAAGATTGTTCGATGTTGACGACTTTCAGCCGATATTATTTTTCGTCATTTTGTTGCGTTAAATTCATCCCCATAAGTACCTTTCATACCATTTCTTTGCATGTACGTATGTATGTTTGGACGTATGTATACGTATGTATGTGCATACATACATACATGCATACATAGGTATACCTAGTCAGCTACAAATAGCAGGGAGGATAGATAAAGTAGGGAATAAATGAAATCAACCCTCGGCGATAAATTAGATGCTGGTTCGTTGATCCCATGAGTCAAATTGCGCAAGCTAGTATACACACATACGCGATATAGGTGAGCGCACATGTGTCGTACGTATATAACATAGATACCTATATACTGAAATGCATCAGTATTGTAGGTATTTCGCAGTAGATATATAGATACACCGCATGTACGCGGGTACAGTCGTTGCGAGAGTAGAGGTATAGAGGAAGAACTAGAAGAACTAGAAAAAAGAAAGGAAGGGAGAATGAAAGAAAGGTAGGTATGTATATACATTTATATATACGTATATAGTGGTGAGCGCTGCATAGATGCAACTGACCCCCAGAGTCCCAGAATGCAATTTTATCCCGCGGGGAAAGTTGGACGAAGGGTCTCTCTCTCTCTGCTATGTTTCTCGCTCTATCTGCCTATCTACCTATCTCTCACTGTGTTCGGATGTCTTGCGGCAGCGGCAGCGGCAGCAGCAGCAGCGGCGGCAGACGAACAATTGACTGTTGAATAAAACAAGCGAGTTTCGCTTACACTGCCCACCTGGATCATTCTAATACTGGATTCATATTATTCAACCTCATTGCCACAAATTTTGTCCAGACAAAGTTAATGAAAACTGAATGAGAAGGACGAATTATTCTTCCAACTTCACGCCGAGACGTATGAATTCCGGAATCGATTATGTATAATGCATTTGGTCAGGTTCTTCATTATGGGCGAGTGTATTATACTGAACAAGGTTCTCGTATTATAGAGTTTGAAAAAATGAAAAAGTTATTGCAGCCTGCGCGGTGTGTTATAGTAGATATATTACGTTCTATATGGCCACTGCATCGAGAGAGCTCAAGCGCATGTATGACACTTGAAAGAGGTTTTTCTTCCGACACTCTATGCAGCAGCTCATACCTAACTATACGTGTGTTCACCACGTCTTATAAAACCACTTGAGCAATTGTGAGATCGTGTTATATTGTGGAATAACTGAAGTACGTATAATATGACAACCGGTGCAGTGTATACGAATTGCATACAAATAAGAAGAAGAGTAACTGTGATTGCGACTATAGCAGGGGCAGAGCAGAAAAGTCCGAATAGAACTCTGAGGTCGGAGTTATACCAGAAGAAGAATCATATCCGTGAACGGTTCGATTCTCGAATCGGGTCTTACACGGAAGAAGAATACACATTTATCTCGTCCGTAGATGTAGATGTAGAATATAGTATACATACAAACTATAAAGAATGAATCAGAAATCAGATGAAACGAAAAACAAGTTCGAGAGAAGACGCCTAGAGCTATAGGGTCTTGTGCATAGGATGGGTCAGTTTTTCATATTGTCTACCTGTCGGCTACTTCAGAGGATAGACTGTAGAGTGTGGTCTGAGAGCTGTTAGCACCTCCCTTTGTAACGAACCCAAGAAAAAGATAGACATAGTTGGGGGAGAGAGAGAGAGACAGAGGCTCGCCACGAAATGGAGAAAGATGCAAGAATTAGATGAGATCCTCCCTCTGTGCAGTAGAGCAGCGTTGTTGGCGGTCTACTCGACTCCTCACCGTCGCTCTTATAGAGATGAGAAAGAGAAAGAGAAAGAGAAAGAGGAAAGACGCGGACACATGCAGCACGCACAAGCGAGCGCACACGGGCATATCCGAATATACTGCGGTGCGCAAAGTGAGTTTAGAAAAGCGGTTGTGAAAAAAAGGGGCTGCACGGATCACTTCTCATTCCTACCTCCCCCCCCCCCCCCTGTTTTCTATTGTTATGACATTTTCTCGGTTGCAACGTGCAGGTTGCGGTGTTCCGAGGGAGTGAAAAAAAAAACATGAGAAAAATAAAAAGAGAAAGAAAACAAAGTTTTATGCGATATAGTGAGTAGGTGGGTTAGGTATAGGTCTACTATACAAACGTCGCAGCATCAGCAACACCACCGTGCAAGCGCGATCTGTTGCAGTTTAGATTTAGGTTCAGGTGCACCGGATGACCAAAGGCTCGCCGATTTCCTTTGTCGGTGATCGTTAGACGAAGAAACGACGGAATGAAGACGAAGAGTGGTAAGAGAAAAACAAATAAATAGAGAATAAGCGGTAAAAAGGAGGAACAGGGGCGGGAGGCGAATGGGGTGACGGAGAGATAAAGAAGGACGAAATTAGACGCAACTGCAGCAATGTGCAGCACAGGAAGACCAAAAAAAGAAACTAAGAAGAATAAGAAAAAGAGAAGCGAGAAGACCATTAACTTTTTTACCATAAACGACTTCGGACACGAAGGTAACTCCGGGCCATCCGAATCCGATTACCAAAAGTAGAATATCAAAAAATTGAAAACAGAAGGAAAAAGAGAGAAAATTTACCAATTATAGTATATTTCTATTATAATTCCTCGTCTCGTTCAACGTGATTCGTATTGTGTTGGGGTATACTTCTATTTTCGTTATTATTCCTTAACAAATGTATTACGCAAATTTGCCTTTGCATGCACAATGAAAGAATGCGAGACGGGGATAAAATTGGTTTTGGCTTTTTTCTACCCCTGTCCCGAAAATTGTGATCAACGTGAAATATTGGTATAATAAGGTATATATAGGGAAGGAAAGCAATCGTAAGTTTATAGAGTCGAAACGTCATATATTTTCGCATGGCGGAGCAGTATATAAGTAGTACTATAAGAACTATGGGGATCTAACTGCTATAGTGATCACGAGGGCAAAGACCCACCCTAACTCTCCCTCCCGCCCTTCCTCTCGCGCCCTCTCTCTTTGTGCACTTTTTTACGAGACTACAAGATGGCGTGACCATAACATATATTATACGGGGTATTTTATATTGGCATTATAGACAAAAAAAAAAAAAAAGGAGAAAAAAAATATGTTAGGGGAAAAGTCGTCGAAAAACGTACTAAAGCTCCGATATTCGGTGTCAATGCGCTCATAAAGAAATAAATAACGGAACAGGAAAATAATAATAATAAAAAGAGGACGAAGAAAAAAAAGGAAGGAAAAATTATTGCATCTGACACTTCGCACCACGAATGCAAAGAAATTTCGTTATTATACCTATACACATGGACTTTCATTTTCTAAATCCGTCCGGTGTGTGTGCGTGTGCGTGCGCGTGCATATACAGGTACCCGTGATACGAAAAACTATGTGAAAATTGAACAATTTTTCTTGTTTTTTTTTTTTTTTTTATGAAGCTTTTTGACATCTAATGTCCAGGTATATATATAGAATCTGGTGAATCTTACATACGAAGAAAAATATGAAATGTATCTTCTGCGCCACCACTGGTCAAAAACTCGACGATCATGGAACAAAGTTCTTACGCACTAGTGCTTGAAAAACTCCATAAACGTCATGTGTCTGAAGTTCTAAACGTGCAAACGAACGAAACACATTCGGTTATCGAAATAATTATCTATTTTTCTTATCATTTTCATACTTATCATACATTTAGATTCTTAATTGACATTAGTAACCAGCGAGAAAGTAGTTGAGATGTAGATTTTCAACAAATCTAGTCAATTGTTACAATAAATAAATAATTTTCGTTCATTTTCAGGCACATTAAATCTCTCGTTCTTAAGATGAAGTAGTCGCAGAAAATAGGACGTGAGGCACGAGCCGCACATAGAGACTGACTTCGTGACTCGTGTGAATTTTGCACTCGCCTTCGGCTCGTGCGGCATTTCAGACTCATCAGAAAGTCTCTCTTTTTGCACCCTAGCCACAGAAATAAATAACTATTATCACGTCTCATTGTCAGAACGAATAGGTGAGGTATGAGTATGTAACATATATGTGCGTATATTTTTATAGAAGTCCGACCCTGACGAAGGTATATTCAAGAGTCAGAGATATGTGCCCATTTCCGGTGGGCCTATTATACGTCGACATAGGTATAACACAATATGACATAGTAGGTAGGTAAAGTCATAAACGAAATGAAAAAGAAGACAGGGCACGACATAATAGTTAGATTCACCATGTAAATGTGTCGCGAGCAAAGATTCAGCAGCGTGAAATACTTTATTGCAGTTTTAACGAGGATTAAGAAAACGTTAAACCAGATACATCAATGACGATAGCCAATGAATGAAATATATATCAATAAGGTATCAAAATTCTATACAGAGAATCGTTTCTGATCGATACAAAGGAAAATCTGCCACTTCAAGTAGACTGCGGGAATACAGCAAAGGTTTATAGGTAGATATACAGCGAGCGTCTTGTCTTGTCTTGTCTTGTCTTGTCTCGTCTCGTCTTTTCTTGCATCGAGAGCAAAAGGTTATTGCGTCATAAAGGTTTTCTCTTTCATACTTTTCAATAGAAAAAATCAAGTTTGAATAAGGCTGGGGGGGGGGGGGGGCTGAGACGACGACGAAGAAGACGAAGAAGCAGAAATTGAAGAAGCGAGGATCACGGCGAGTGTACTTATAGGTAGTAGACATATACATACTGCAATAGCTTACATTCAGCTTCTTTATACATAAGTTGAGAGCTGAACTAAAAGCATCATCGTCGTATTTTTCGTCGTCGTCAATGTCCCTATACCGCGGATATAGTAGCTGTATCAAAAACGAAAGAGAAAAACGGAGCTCATAGTCTGCAAAGAGACATTGCAGCAACGGTGTGCGCGCGAACGAACTACCAACCGATACGTGTGTATAATGTATATACTATACTGTAAGTACAGGCCGTGAAAGACGACGCTGCAAGGAGGGAATAAAAGGCGATAATGCGATTCTTAATTGCTATCGTAAAGTCAACACGTCCGCCGCGTGTCACGGTGTGGCACAGAACCACCCCCATCCTCCATTGCTCGCCCTGCATGCTCACACAGTCTTGCGATATTGCTTAATAAAATCCCCTCTTTATTAAACACAAACACCCCAAACTGCACATTTCCGGTATACGATCTACCTATACATTCATGCATGCGGCAGTATGTACATAACTATATAGGTACAGGTATACAGGAACTCGTTGTTAAATTGACCATATACTCGCACGAATATAAGAGGTACATGGTCTATACTATTCTATGATATAAGTTATTAATTTTTCACAGCTATCATATTTGGAAATATACTTATACATGCCTACCTACGTATAGGTGAAAAATAGGCTGTAGGTGTATCGTTCGTTATCATCATACATAGTTGTACGGCCTCGGTGAAATCGCATTACTATTCAGATGCAGTATTCATTTCAAGCCAGAGAATGGGTCTATGATTTTCGTGGTACTGAATATTTATAACGGTAAACGGCAAAAACAAAAACTACGGAAAAGTGATGATTCTCAAGCGACATTGCGTGAAAATTTTTCGATGTAGACAAATTTTTCTCCCTGACTGACTTCAGCAATTCCCTATCCGCAACCCCCGGGCCCTTAAACGATTTCCGCAATCAAACGGAAGGGAAAAAAAATCATCAACAAATTTCAGCCCAAAAATTGCTTGAAAATCAGCTATTTTTCTTCACATTTTCGCGTCAACGTTATAAATCGTGAGCCTCGTCGATTCTCTTCATTCGGTTGTATATGATCGACACCGCGAATGGCACCGAATTTCTACGATTTTCAAAATCGGGTGAATGTATCCTTTCAAAAAATGTATAATACAAATCGATGAAATATTCTAACGCTCTCCTTCACCCGATTGTCTGATATACATAGCCTACTTTTGCTACCAATATCTAACACGCCCGCATTTAACGTAATTATACAGTAAAATACAGAAAATTTGAACCCTTATTAGTATAAACGAAGAGAAAGAAGATTTCCACTCTAGACCCACAACGATTACGACGATATGAATATTATATTACTCCGTTGTTGAGATATACTCGCGAGTCGCGAGTCAAGATGCACATCGCGAAAGGAAGAAAAAAAAAAACCGATGAAAAAGAGAGGGAAAAAAACTAGTTCGGAACTAAACTCGCGCGGGTAAAATAAAATTTCAAGTCACGTATAGGCATATACATACTATACGTAGTTATATACCGCATATAAACTTCTTGTTGTCGCAGCAAAGGATCATACAACTATGTCAAAAAGAAGTTGAACACCCTGTACACACGCGCGCACTCGCGTAGGCATGTATAAATATATAAACATACAACATCATACGTCTGCATCTATAGGTGTGTATAGTTTTGCCCATATGTGTAGGTATAGGCGTATTTATCGTGGAAAAAAGTAGACGGGTATACGATGTAACCTATATGCACAAGGTAAGTATATATGTATACTAATTTGCAATTAGTTCACCTCGCTTATATAAATCTACGTGTATATATATATATATATATATTATGTGGATCTCGCGGAGTGGAGATAAAAAATAAAATTGAAATAAAACTAAGAAGACGAAGAAGATGAGGTGGAACGGGAGAAAAAAAAACGAAGACGAAGAATGAAACAAGAAATGGAGTTAAGGTATACATCGTTAGAAATACCTGAGAGAAGAGGGGCTGCCGGGTGCCCCCATCGATTAATTGCTCGTACAGGTAGGTATACGATAGATATAGCACGAAAAACCAGTTTAAGAGAAACAATATTATCATTATTGTCATTATGTTTCTTTTCTTTTCTTTTTCTTTCTCCTCTTTCTCAAGTCATTATGCAGTATTTCGCGCCCATCATATAAATATACGCCTACTGTATATCTATACTATATACATACATACACCTACGATGACATATTTCACGAATTTGAAAGACAAGCGTCAGTTTTTGTTTTCAAATTTTCATCATCATTATTATTATTATCATCATCATCTTCGTGATCGTTGACCATCTTTGATATTGATTGACTTATAATTCCCCATTTTACTGCTACATTTCATTCTTTCTCTCCTCACATGTCGCATCCTATATTGCTGCCGCGATGCGTGATTAGATTTCTTGTCCAAGGTTATAACTTTCGGGCTAGAGTTTCAGCGGGATCGAGAAATATCATATGTAATTACTGCAGCAGCAGAATTGCAGTGAGCTAGCCGCAACGGTAAAAGAATAAAAACAATTGATACCAGCTCGAGCCGTTTGCCTCGGTGTGATAGACATAAGTAAATATACTATCTACAATCTGTTAGGTACGAGTTATTATACATGCACCGCCGATAGTTATAGGTGCAGCGTTTTGTAACTATTTTCTAACTCGAGCTGTTAGTGCGGTGAGGTCCTGAAAAACCGGCATAGCAGCAGATGCTATATCCTGTACCGCACGCGTAATAATAAGATATAGGTATACGTAGAAGCAGAACGCGTAGCAGTAGAAGAACGAAAGTATGTACGAAAAAAGAGACGAGAGAAAAAAAGGAGAAGAAGAAGTTCGAACACCACCGTACATAAAATACATATATTATAGAAGGAAGATGGTATTGCAGTATAATAGTACAGGTATAGCATACGTAGGAAAAATAGATCTGGAAAGAAAGGAAGGAAGGAAGAAAGGGAGAAAGAAAGAAAGATGGAAAAAATCTTCAAACTTTACGGCCTATCTAGCCAACTACCACCACCACTTATTCCTCGGTGGTACTAAAAGATGAAAAGTGTTAAAAGGTCTCTCCATTCCACTTTTACAGCTCCGCACGACTTGTCGTCAGTCATACTAATACATGGCTGGTATAACATTTAAGTATATACCTAGAGTCGAGTCTCAAAGCTAGCTACTACATACTACAGTAGGTGGGTAGGTATACCTATATGTTCTTTCGAATCGCGGAGGATATGGAGACGGCGTATGTACCGTACATACATATGTATAGTGGTACACAAATGTACACAACAAGGAAAACAACACAACAACAACAAAAGCGGCAAAAGAAAACGACGGGAATATATATTAAACTTTATAACTCACCACCAATTGGCCTGCACCCCGTTTTGTTGGGTGGCGAGTGCGAGAATGATAGCGGCTAACATCATAGTTGGACAGGTAGAAGGGGTCTCGGCCATTATATTATATTGAAATTGGTATATATTTCTGTTTTGTTTTGTTTCGAAAAGCCAAAATAATATTGGGCCCACCCCCCTCACACACTTGAAGAAAACACTTTTCCTCTACTTCGACGTCACCGATCGATTAGTTTTACGTAATCTAGCGTCGCATTGTTTATTAATGCTTTTCTTTTTCTCCAGTTAACTTGTTCTTGATGTTTCAGTCTTAACGAATCTTTGTTGTCCCGTTTGCGCGCGCGCTTACATCAAATACACTGCTGTAATCGTGGCTATAAACACCTCTTCGAAATTTTTATTTTATTTTTTTTTCCTCTGCTTGGCAACTTTTAGTCCTGTCGGCCGACACTCATTGCCCGAGATATCAAACGAGAGATTTTACAAAAGGAGAAGGAGAGGATGAAAGCTGAAAAAAGAAACACTCCGCAAATATGGAACTGTCTTACAAACTTGCTTCTAAAGAAACCGTTTAATAGTGTCAATTTGAGATCGAGAAGAACGAAAAAAATTAATGAAACATTGATGTCTTTTTCGTTAATAAATTATTATAGTTGTTCTTTTTTTGTTAAATGAAAGATAAATATTGTTGTTATTGTGTTGTTTATAACGTGTTTAAATCTCTGGAGCCCCGATTAGATAGGATTTCGTTTCCTGAAATTACGCTCTTCTCCTGTATCACGAATATTATTGAAGAGAACCCGAAGTGGGTATAGGTACGTAGGTATGTACTACTATAATACGAACACGTTGAAAGTGAAGAACGACGAGGCGCGGTTACGGAAAACCGTTGCGTTCGGCGGTCACCAACGGACTGTGACTCTCTTCGAACCCACGAGGAACAACTGAAGGGGGGTTTCGGGGCGTGGCTTATACTTAAACCAAACAATCTCATTGGATAACCAAGGGGAGGGACTTGAGGGCTAATTGGACATTTGGACACCCCCTAGATACTCGTGTCAGCCGGTCTATGCCGTTATGCTGCTATGCTGCATCCAAAATACTGTTGAAAATCTTCTTGCCGCTGTATAATCCATATATGTTTCATCCGTATAGACGTGAGAGAAGAGAAGAAAGCATATACTATTGCCTATTTTTCATCATAAAAATGACGGCGCGTGATAAACAAAAATTCTTCTTCTTCCGTATTGACGAATTTTCAACCACGGGAAAAGGGAGACAATATCTTAAGGGGGTAGCAGCGAGAGAGAAAGGTAAGAAAAAGGAAAGGATAAAAAAAAGTTAACTTTTCGAGAACACCCTGTAGGTATGTACAAAGCTCCTGTTTCAACCGACAAGGGCTCTCTTACGGCAATGCTATTGTTGCATGGCCTACCTCATTGTGCATGGCTAATCAGGCATGCCCACCCTTCTTGTTATCCGCAAACACTGCACCACTACCAACGCCGGGAACCAATTCACATCATCTACCTATGTACACACTACACACGTACATATACGTACAGTATACCTGCAGCATCCACGCGGAGTATGTGTATATTATTCTCTACTTACTTACAACTAACGCTGTATTCACTGCGTATAATGCGATGCAACTCATGCACTATGTACACACTGAACTGCATTATATCATGTATGTATACGTATATCGATACCCAAATAGGTGGTGTTACGCAACAGGATAGCTGATCAGGGTACGGATCACTCTCGAGTTTCGAATACGATGCAAATACAGAGGTTTCGCAAAAAATAAATAAATATAAATACCTCGGAATGCAGGATGGAAGCGAAAATATAATGTGCAAATTTATTTTATTCAAATTTATTGAAATCTTTTTCAATTGCCCAATGAGTGTAGCGTATTACATTACATATCATAAATATAACACTGTTACGGAGCTTCGTTATAATATGCAGAGAGAAGCATCAGATTGAAGAGGAAATTAAAAAATCATCGAACCGCAACATGCATCTCGCTATTCTATGACGAAGTAGTGGGCTTCAATTGGTTTTTCGTTGAGTGTATTGAAATTGTGGTTTCTAGGTCGAGCACCTACATCGGAGCAGCTTTATAACAAAATAGTTGTTGAATGTTGAATAGCGAGAAAAATTCAATGTAGCGCGCAAGCTCAAGCGACTTTCAGCCAAATTTTGTCTGTACGCGTATTTTTCCCCCTCACTTCCTTGAACATTCTTTTTTTGTTTTTTTTCTCAGCGAGACATTGCGCGAAAAGTTATTATAGTCGGACGTCTTGCGTATATTTTATACCTACGTGGCAACGACGTGATGCGACTCGTCGCTTTGATGTCGGTAATAAGAGAAGGGTAATAAAGAACTCATATCTCTACGAAAAAAGGCAAAACGCATTCCGATATTTTAGGGTTTATTTACATGGAGCAAATATGTAGAGAGAACAAAAATGGGGGCGGGGGGTAGATGGAAAAAAGCAGATTAAAGAGAGGATGTATAAAATGTATGAATACAGTCGTCGTCATCGTCATCGTATATACTGATGTGTATAGGTGTAAGAATCCTTATCTATTCTTTGAAAAATGAAACCTAAAAAAGGAACGGAAAGAAAAGAAAAAGTATAACACGCATGGTAAATGCGGAGAAGTGTTTCGTTGGGATATGTATTTCATTTTTTCTTCCAAGTTATACCGCTGATAATACATCAATCATAAATACAGGAAATTGTTATATTATTAGACTTTGCCTAGAATGATCGAAAATCGATATAGGGAGAAGAAGAATGAGAGAAGAAAAAGAAAAGAAAATAATCATGATTTTAAGTTCAATACTTTGGGAGACTTTTGAGAAGATTTACAGCTGTATTGAACTACGCCGAAAGCCGAAGAAGCCTTGCTTATTGTTGTTCGGTATAGGTACGGGAGTGAAGCATAAGACGTAAATCAAAATTTCAATTATCGCTATAAGTATAACCGCGCCAAGTAGAACGACGGAGGCATGCGAGCGGGCAAATCCAAGCAACCCGAAAACGCATACGGTGCTAACTAATTTGACTTTTTACCACACGCTTCCACTTTGCCCGGTACCAAAACTGCCATAAACTGCGTGACAAATTTTGACGTATTATGTACTATGTACTACCCAAAGTGAAGTTTGGAAAACGAACCGCAAACTCCATTCACTGTGTTTCATCTTTTTCCATATTGTTGCTATTGATATTTTCCCGTTGTTATTTCTTTGCAATGCAAAAAATCAAATCCTAACAAAACATAACAATATTATAGATCACCTGTCCGTTTCTAACCTTTGCCGTAAATCTTGCAGAATCTAAACATCGGGCGGCGTCAACGGTACAAGAATAGAAAACCAGAAAATGTTGACTTTCACATAAATACGTCGGTTGTATCCGATAGAATACCCGCGCCCTCATGAAATGCAAATAAATTAATTTCACAGAGTGTTTTTCACGTATCTGCTATGTGGTGTATCCCCATATTCGTAAGAGTCGGTACCCTCGCGTTTGGGGTTCTTTGAACGGCACAAATTTATGGCATTTCAAAGGTAACGCCATCTCGTAACGAACTTCCGTACTAATAAAGAGTCCGTCATATTTATCTCGAGATTGAGATAATCTGTATTCCTCGAAATTCGGGGAAAGAAAATATGTTCCTGAAACATCGATAAAATATCAATAAATAAAAAAATAATATAAAAAACGTTCTTTCGTCACCTGAATTTATAGCGAATGAATAATATCATTGGGTTTCCTATCATTTTTGTAGCCTCTTCTCTTTTCATCACAGAAATATTCCTTATTTACTTATAGGTATAATATTATATTTATTATCTATATACTTATGATTATCTTTCTTTCTATAAGTACAATTATCATAGACAATATAATGTGTGTATTAAATAATATAATATAATAACGAAGACAAAAAATAAACGAATTTTTTTACAATGTTTCACAGTCTTTATGAAAGCAAAAGAGGAAAAAAGAATACGATATCTTTATTAACCACGAATTCTCATTCCTTACAACTTATAATAATAATAAGGATAATAAATTAATTAGGACCAATCGTAGGGTCAAATAGCCATGGGTTCAGGTTGTTGTCGTTGCGAAGGATTGTAGTATAATCCAGCCATAGATTCTTGCAAAGCTCTTAAGCATGCGATATTCGATTTGAAACCGCCAGCTCTATCAGCCTGCGTTTCTGTTCTAACATGTGCAACGTATCCTCTTGATTCCATTTCCTGCCAGCTCGGAGGACGAGGACCTTCGACTTCTTGTTCTATAGATTTATAGACCCAAGCTGGTCCCTCCTCTGCTTTTGGAACAGGCAAGAAAGTCTGGTGATTTTGTCTTCCAAATTTAATCCCTGTACTAAATTGTGTAACTTTTGAAACAGGAACAGTTTTAGCTTCTTCTCTGGTAGCTTGGATAGTCGATGCAAAAGTATCGACAATATTCTTAGCATTTGCTTCTGAGAACATAAGCTCATCGATTAGCGCTTCTTTCTCTCTTATTTTCTTCTTCTTTAATTCAGCTTCTTGTTTTATTAATTCTAACTTCCTCTCTTCTTCTTGCTGTTTTTCAAGCTCTAATAATTCTTCAAGTTCATATTCTTCCCTACCTAGTTTAGACTTGCTTTTTAGTATTTGTTCTTTATTCGCTTTCTTATATTGTTCAATTCTTTTATTCGTTTCTATTATATCAATGTTATTTGCAAGGTTGTAAATTATACTTTCTATTTCCTCTAAGTAATCGTTGTACTCCCTCAGGGTTGCAAAATCTTCTTCTTTTTTATTAAAATCTCGTAGTAGTCTCTTCCTTATGTCAACCTCTTTTTCTACCATAGAATCCTCGAACAATTGAACACGAAAATTCGTTCTCCTTAATGGTATTTGGCACTCTGGACAAGCTCCAGAACCTGCGTGAAAATTGAGATTGGAAATCGGGGCAAAAACAAAAAAATTAGCGATATAATTCCATAGGAAATAAGAGAAATGGAGCTTAAGTTTGGCGAGCGAATTACCTTTTAGAAATAACAGATCTACACAGCTCTCGCATAAAGCGTGACCGCATACGTTTACCATCAATTTTAAAGACGGATTTCTATATTTTGTTGTTTTACAACGTGGACAAATTTGGTCATCCATGATTAAGAACGATTTTTTTATCTGTAAGTTTAATTAGAATAGAATTTGTATCATGAACGATAACCTAACCTCATCTGTCTGTATATTTTTCTTTTTAGTTTATGAGACACGATACACAACAACTGGCGACACACACAAAATTCGTTTCTTTATCAAATATTAAGTTCGTGAGTATAAATAATTTGAACTAAAGATATAAGGTTTTGTACAATATAAATTCATTAATTCGGTATTATCAAGATAGCTCCGGCACTCTTTGGTTGCAACGTGATGCAACGTCTCATGCTGTCGTGCACTGTAAACATGGAAAGTAATTTGAGACAGTGTTAGCAATGGTTTCAAAGGAAGTTAAAAATTCCCTAGATCGATCCACAAATTAGAGTTACAAACATTCACCATAGATATCTATTCAAGAAAAATTCAACTAATCGTCATTTCTTCTCATCTAAATGTATTCAGAATATACTATAATATAAATTTATTAAAAAATACTGATCTGGACGATCACCATTTGAATTCGATGAAGTTCGATAAAAGGCTATCGTGGTTCTTCAAGTAATTTTTTTTGTTATATCTACAAACTTCAGAGAGTAGTGGGAGCTCTAGTTCTGACGGCAGCGAACGATCGAGTCAGAAGATGTTGCGTTCAATGGTATTAAATCGTAAGTTTAAAAACATATATTTGTAATAATTAAAAATATGTTGATTTCATTCAATCCTTGAGTATTTTTAATTTCATATCATAACCGTAAATTCTTCGTCAGTTTAGTTCAAGACTTTTTGCGCAGCATTCGAAATTGCTCAATTATATTAGAAAATTAGTTTATTTTACACTCAAGTTTCACAACTAGGTAGAAGAGCATTTAAAAGTAGAATCTTTCGACATTACGTAATGAATATAATCTACAAAATTGACAACGTACCTATATAAATTAAAACTTAATCCGTCACCGAATATTCCTACTACGCATAAAAATGATCGCGAAGTTATCTAACCTAACCTTAAATTCGATGTATCTAATTTCTAGATCATAACATACGATTGTATTAATCTCCTTCCTCTTTCTTCCTCCTTAAATTAGTTTACAATGCTCACAGGTAGCGCGCAGCAAGGTCTAGCAGCATTTATCCGTCAAAATGGATTGATGCCGCAGGGCTCCTTCGCTCCGATAACATCACAAATCCGTAATGTAGAAACAGCTGCTCAACCTAATGAGACTAAACTAGCTAAGACGGATTCCAAAAAAGCAACTCAGCCGTACAGTCCTTTCCAAGAGACGAGTAACTGGGCAGAATATGCTCTAGCTCGTTTAGACGATTTACTAAATTGGGGTCGCAAGGGTTCATTATGGCCCCTTACTTTTGGTTTGGCTTGTTGTGCCGTTGAAATGATGCACATCGCTGCTCCTCGCTATGACATGGACAGATATGGAGTAGTGTTCAGAGCTTCCCCAAGACAAGCCGATGTTATGATAGTGGCGGGAACAGTCACGAATAAAATGGCACCTGCCTTGAGAAAAGTTTATGATCAAATGCCAGAACCAAGATGGGTCATCTCTATGGGTAGTTGTGCAAATGGAGGAGGATATTATCATTACAGCTATGCAGTTGTTAGAGGATGTGATAGGCTGGTACCTGTTGACATTTATGTACCTGGTGAGTACTCGTTCATTGATTTTTGGGCATTTTTCCTCTCGATTATATAATTATACATGATTAATTTGGTAATTTCATGTCTCGTTATATAGTTTTTCTTTCTTCCATATTTCACAGGATGTCCCCCGACAGCAGAAGCTTTGTTATACGGAGTATTACAATTGCAGAAAAAAGTCAAGAGGATGAAAACACTGCAAGTCTGGTACAGGAAGTAAAATTCTACATAAAATGAATTACATACAAGGAAGAAAATTAAATGAAATAAAGAAGAAATAATAAGTGAATAGTGAAAAAGTAATAACTGTAAATAAATTATTATAACGAATGGAAAATAAAAATAGCAAATGAGAATGATAGTTTTATTTTTCCTAATAAAATAATCCCGTTTCTCTATTTTATTATTGTATTTCGGGCTTAAAAATTAAGAAAATTTTAGTAGATCTATACATAGATAGTATAATAATAATAATCGAATTCGGAAGAATAAAAACAAGAAAAACAAAGGCTATACTAAAAGTATTACCAGATAATTTTGCTTTATTGACAAAATAATGAATAAATAAATTTTTCTTCATCAAAATAGCATATTATTCCGGAGGATTATTTAAGCTGCGCACACATAGAGTCTATGTATCTATGTGATATACTTAATAGTAATGAAATACAAAAGTTTGTATAGACAATGATGGATATAAAAAAATATAATAACGAGCCTCTGTTACCCTCACAGTGGTAAAACTATACTTACAACAAAACCCTTTAATCTGTTCAACTATTCCAAATTGAGACTCTGATGATTCACTTGATAGAAATAAATAAATCTGTGAAATATATAGACTATTTTTGCTTCTTAATTTGATAATTAAACAGGATGGGACGAGCTGCTCAGGCATAAAACGAACTCTTTTCTCGAGTATTTCAGTGTGTTACCTTTTTTCTAATATTTAAAAAATACATACATTTGTGGTAAAACAGCCTGTACAGGATTTGAGAGTTCTGGTTTTTCATAATTTTCTTTTCGCTCATTGCTCTCATTTTTCTCTCTCACGCATTCATTACTTACACTATCCTATGCGTAATCTAAACCCAAGCGCGGGGGTGGTGCTTGATTAAAGATTACAGAAAACTACACAAGTTTTTATATTTTTTATTTTTTTTCTCTTTTTTCGTATTATTTTTCTTCTTCATATCTATGTTATACACAAGCGACTCCTAAACAACAGTATTAACTTTATTATACTATAGGATTTGTCTTTCTGTTCATAACTGTTCATAATTATTTTTCACACCTGGTAGATTTTTGTATCAATTTGTTGATTTTTTTCTTTCATTTATTTCTTCTTCACATAGATACTTATGTATAATGTATATTTACAATAGCACACTCCCGGGATGCTTAGAAGTATCTTAAAGTTTAATATTCCATGCGGCGAAGATATCTACAAGTATTATCTCAGAGATGAAGTCTCGTCATATGAATATCAACTTGAGAGAAAATAATCATTTATTGATTTTCACTCATCTACATCACATTAGATCAATTATATTCTATGTACCTTAGTAGTGAGCGAACAGAATGAAAAACCCCTCTTAGATTTACTGGTTTTTTTTTTGTTTATCCGAATTTTTCTCATACCAGAACCGTTAACAATTTTATTTTAATTTTTTGTGAGAATTTATCTTTCGATGAAAATTGAATTATTCTGCTGTTCCTTGGTAATAATACTAATAATAATAATAATAATAATAATAATAATGAAATGCATATCAGTTCCAGATTTTGTATTCTTTCATTTTCGATTTGTCATTTTTTCATTGTAGTAGGTCGATACTTCTTCTCTGAATATAATACGCTTATAAATATCCCACGCACTTATAAATACTATTTGATATACATAATATAATAACTCCTTGAAATTATTATAATTATTTATGTTTATCTAACGTTAAGTTCACATCTCTCTCCTCGCGCGCGCTATCTCCATCATTCATTGTATTCATGAAAATTTATAGTTAATTTAATATTAATTTAATTTTAAACTATGTACAAGACGACGCTGGGGTAACTTAAACGTTAGAAAAACTAAAAATTGACATATGTATGTATATTTTTACTTTTTATCATTTTTTTGTTGGTTTTTCTAATGTCGCTTTCGTTAGTTTAAGTTACCGAGCGCTAAGGCCCCTGCAGCTCTATATATGTGTCATGTTGATTTTTTATAAGTTTTCTTCACTTTTTTTCCTCTTTTTCTATTCCTTTTCTTTTAAATTTTAATATTTATATTAAATTTACCGATTCTTATTCATTTACTCGTGTAATTTATTTATCATTACATATGTTTTTTTTCTCCATTATTATACTAATAATAAATACAAGGTGCACCAAAAAAGCAAAAGCCAAACGATAATTATTAATATTGTTTAGTATTGTTCTCTCTTTCTTTTCTTGAATCATAATTTCATTTCTTGATCATATTTTTTATATATCACTCTAATATATAATATAGGTATACATACATATGTTTATGAAAATTAATTGAGATCACCTTTTTTGGCATACCCTGTATATATTTTTCTCTCTCTCTCTTGTTCTAGCTATTTTCTATCTTTTGCTCTCCCTTCCTCTGGCTTTCTCTCTCATTCTCTCTTTCTCGTGTACAATTTTATTACCTACTTCTGTACACCGTTGTATGTAGTTTCACTTGCCTGCGTACCCCGTAACTTTATTTTAATTCAATGATTTTTGTCACTAATTATACCGTTATATTTTTAATTTTATTATCATTTTTTTAAATTTGTACGTTTTAACACACACTTTAGATCCAGCAGCGTTTTTTTACGTTTATTATTTTCCATGTAATCCAAATTACTTGTATTTATGAAGCGCGTAGTATTTTTCATTTTTTTTTCTTTGCTTGGTTTTTCCTTCAATTTTTGTATATTATGTATTTCTTTGAGTTCTAATTTTGTCGACGAATTCTCAAATATTTAACAATTTCTAAACGGAATTCAAAATCCCCCCAAAAAAGTAATTCAGCTACAAAATGATAAAAAAAATAGCTAGAACCAAGAGCGTTGGGAAAGTTAGAATTGATTTGAAAAGTCCTTTTAAAAAATGTATTCTTCGCGAATACAATTAACACAATCAAATTTTTTTTTTCCTCTTATTATTCATAATAATTATGATGCATAAAATATTAGGCATATTTGAATCAATATTATTCTTTTTTTTTACGCAATTAGATTATCCAAATCAGTCGAGAGTGTATAAAAAAAACTGAGAAGATTCAATTGCAATGAAAAAATGAAACAAATTTTTTTCTTTTTCAAATTCAAATTATAATCTATGTGAATCTTTTCGTTTCTTCACTTATATATTTTAACCTTCACTAAAATACTGGAAAAGCAATGATGAAACGCCATGCCTTATCGCAGGAAAACAAGGCACCACAATTTTTCTACGTAAATACGGTAAATGTTTTTCCTTTTTTTCAGTATTACGGACTTTTCTTTGCTTTATTACATCTTTCATAAATGATAAATTGACGAATACGAAATCGCAACATACAAAATAAAAGACGAAGAAGAAGAAGTCTTGCTTGAAATTGGAATTATTCCAGTTTATAAATCATATAAATAAATCCTAATAGCCAATTCATATTAATCGAATATTTGATTTTAATTCACACATAAATACAAAATCTTGATTCTTCTCCTAAGTTTAAATCCCACATTCACTTTCACTTGGACCTATTTCTCTTTATTTCTTACTTTTTGTTGTTGTTTTTTTTGGTTCAATTTTTAATAATTTGAGTTCATAAACGAGTCGATCGTCTAACTCCTAAACCACGAACCTTTAGCACAGGTTCAAAAATGAATTGCTATAAATTCTGGGGTCAATCATATTCTGGCCAGTGATCCATAGCACATTAAGTAAGTCCGCGAGGTGGGTTTTTTTCCTTTTTTTCGTCTGTTCCTTGTTTCAATTTTATAGGCTTGGTTATAGAACACCCTGCGACGTGGATGGAGGTGGATTGCTCGGTAGGGGGGGAACTGGTCCTTCGGTCCATTGAATCAACGTGTGCTCACCCATTTGCGTACTTTGAAAATGATCCTTTAAAAGCATCTGAGAAAAATTACAGTGCATTTGATATGCTTCACTTTCACGATTCGGATCACCGCATATTCTGTACAGGTCTGTAAAATTTCAAAATAAAAATGAATCAATGAAATATATCGCCGAAGATAATCGTCTCTGAAAGACAGAAAAAGGTTGAAAAAAATGTATAATTTATATCCAGGTTTGAAATATAAAGTTAATCATTTAGTTTTACAAATTTTTTTAAGGTTACCTTTCAGGATTGCACTGGCCCAGAGTTGGACGTGTACATCTGGTATTTTGGATGCCAATTGCATTGCAGGCGTAACCATGTTCATAGATTCTCGACTATTTCCAAGAGAAAGGAATATGTGTCCCAATAAAACTAGGCTACACGACGTTAATCTATTGAGATCTTCAGAGTTTGCCATTTTCAATGTTTCTCGTAAATATCTCCTAAAGAGAGACAATTCGTTTGATGAACAAACAAAATATACTCACATATGATTGCACTGTTCAACATACAATATTGGAACTATCAAATAAAAAGTAGATTGCTTACTTCGCCTCATTATATCGAGCGCCGAAGAAAGCTTGAAGCCCTTGAACATAGTACGCAGCAGCTCTTAAAGAGTGGGAATGTGAGGGTAAAGATTCTGGATTTATCCTTTCGAGGAGGGCCCCTAATTCCGCATCCCTTTTCGTTCTCAGATAAACTATTGCTAAATTTAAATTAGCAAAAGTCCAAAGTTCTCTTTCTTGCGACGTCTGTAACATTTTTTTTCAATTTTCATTCGAAAAATAATCAGAGATGTGAAAAAAAAATATCAACGGAAACATTTTCTGTGTGTTCCCTAACAAAAACGAGAATGACGGAACGAACAAAACTAGTCAGTTCTTCAGAAACTAAATTCTGGGTAATTTTCTTACTACTCACTCTCACTGCAGCTGTGAATTGCGCTTCCGCAGCCTCCATACAATTCATAGACATTGCGTAGAGTCCCAAAAGCGCATGTAATTGCGGTTTGTGACTTTGTAAGAGTCGAGGTTGCCGCCTGCACAGTTGGCAGGCTTGAGATATTTCCGCAAGAGCTAAACTCTTGTTTCCCATAACCAGTCGACACATAACTATGTGCTCTAATAACATCAGTTGAAAGACAGAAAGGATTGGTTTGTTGTCAACAACTATAAAAGGATGAAAATGAAGTGTGTCAGAGATGTTCAGAATGATAGAATGTGATCAAAATTTGACTGCAAAGCAATCTATAATGAATTAGCGCAGTCATAGCAGGAGTGTAGACAATAATTTCAAGTTTGTATAGCCGATTAATCCTCAGAGATGATAAAGTAAACTCACTTTTCAATTTTTCAATCTGTGTAAGAGCCTTATCAGTATATTTTTGAGCTTTATCCATGTACCCAGCTTGCATTGAATGCATAACTGTTACAAGATAAACCAAAACATATAAATGTTCTTTGGGCATCCATACAAACATGTCTCCGATGTTAGAACCGGTTACTATTTCATCGGATGGCCAACTTGGCGACATTATTGTTTGTATACTTTGTTGTAACTGTTTCAAACATGGTTTCACACTTTTCACCTGTTGAAGGAAATCAGTATATCAATTAAAAAACACACAATATTACAAATTTTTATCGAACCTCAAATTCTTCATTACATCTCAGTCTTAAATAGAGTAGTAACCACAGTTTAAAGGATGCGAAAATCAAATTTTCCTCTACAAAACCAACGAATGTACATAACTTTCCAAATATTTATATATTCTGTATCAAATAAACGTGTAATTGATTTTTCTCAAATATTTTGTGCCCTAAAAATATAGAATGATGAAAATCACAAACGTACCTGACCAGCCATAAGAAAATGGCAAACTTGAAGCACTAAAAAATATACTTTCAGGTATTCTTTTTGGTGCGGACTACCTTGCCAAGTTTCCACAAGATGTCCAGCTTGATTGAGTAGAGGATGAACTTCGTTAAATTTTTTATCTATTAATAACAGCATTCCTCGACTTAATATGAATAAAACACGTGTATAGCTAGCGTTGCTTATGTGAGAATAATCGACACCAACGCCAAGCAAGCTGCTTGCGACAACAAAATCTTTTTCCGACGCATGAATTTGCTGAAAGATAGAAAGAATTTTATAAATTCAAAACATCGGAAATAGGAAAAACTCAATCACATTGCTTGTCATACTTACCGCAAGTTGAAAAATGAGCCTACAATGCCAGTAGACATTATGCTGTGACAATTCAATAGCCTTCCTCAATATTGGTTTACTTAAATTTGGTTGTTGCTGTTGTTCATACAATTCAGCAACGACGCTCGCCGCTTCAAATCTAACGTCATCAAAGGCGTTTATATTTTGACTCAACATCCACTGAAAAAATATTAATATTATTTACTTATTTACTACTACTATTTGTTTTTCCCACATGTTTGTTACAGATTAATGATAAATTAATATGCTGGGGGGTTTTCCAAGGAAGAGTTGAATACATGGATGTAAACAATGAAAATCGTGCAACAAATTAAAAGATTCAACAACAAGTAGATATGTTAAAATCTGTAGGTAGGTGTACACGATATTTTAATTAAGGGGGTGTGCCTAGAAAACCCAAATACAGGTTAGGATCGTTTGATGAGACGAAACTATGGGGGCAACTTAAGTTTCTGAATTGACAAATCTGGGATTTGTTAAATCTGAGTAATTATCTTCTTCGTAATATAATAGAATATGAAACTGACCGCTTGTTCGAGGTGGGTTCGCGCCAGGTCGATGTTTTTAGTGTGCGTGAGTAGGATGTTACCAAGTTGTAGATGTGTTCGAGCTTCAACCCTGGGTGGTGGTTTGAAGTTAAAAACAGCCTGCAGACACTGAATACACGATTTAATATTAGGCGGGCTAGATGTACGAAAGTTTTCGGCTAAACCCAACAACGAAAGATACCAAGCGTCCTGGGAAGACGCCATTTTGACATTTCTCCGCGATCGTGGAGAAGGTTATAAAATAACTAGTAAATTATCAAACGGTTTTAAATATCGTTCACATAAGATATTGCATGGAATTTATTTATCTATTTATCCACTTATAAACACAATATATTTATTCACATTTATATTTTATCAATTCATTATTTTTTTATCGTAAAACAACCACCGTATTGCGTAATATTTACGTTTCGCGTTAAACGCATCGTTCCCTTGCTGCGACGCCAATGCAGTTTCACACAGTGTCGCTAGCACACGAAATCTCCCTAGATTGTCACAATCCCAGGGAATTTCATTCATTCGCTATTATATTTTGTGAAATTTTTTATTTTGCGCGCCAAATTGTTCGGTAGATTCAAATGTCCGGAATACTGAAACTGTCGAAGAATAATAATTGTTAATAGCGTAGCTATTTACGTAGATTCGTGCTGAACGTCATCTATAACTGAAATACTTCTAAGAAACGATAATTACAAGCCTTCATTGCTCATTGTTTCTACATGGTATAAAGAAAGCAAACAGACGTAAAATAGAAGGTATACGTATTTTATTGTAATAATTCGACAATATTATTTCAGCACCATGATGGAATGTCTTGTTGATAATTACTATTATTGCTATTAATATTCATACAAACATATATATAAAACGTATTCAGTTTTTTCAAATAAAAAATTGGGACTCATCTTGCTCTCAGATATTTTTTTCCAATTGAAATCAGTATATGAGCATTTTAGTCACATTGCAACCAGACACACTTGGGTTTTGTGACATAGTTGAAGATTTTCTTATAAATTATGTATCTTGCTGCTGAAATCCCGTACGAATCAGAATTATCTTCCAGAAATGGCGATTCCTCAAGAATCAGTAGTTTTGTATCTACAATCCCCTCAATGATTTCAACGACTTTTGGATTGTTGATAAAAAGAGAGCTTACAACACCTGGAAGGAAACCGCAAGATCCTAGCATATCACAATACGGTGTGAATGAAATGTATTTGTTGCTATTCGATAGAATAATGACGGCATTTCCTGTTACAACAGCAGTTATCACTTTTGCAAACAAAATATTGAAAGACTGAGCTAAAATCAGAGCGACTCCAACTGGCTCAGATGTGGATGATATCTCAGCTTCACCATCTCGAACTATAGAGAACGTTGTATAAAATTCTAAGGCTTGTTCAATCGTTTGTAAAATTAAATCTGCAAATTCGGATTGACTGAAAATAGATTTTTGATTAGATGGATAGATAATCGTAGCTTTTTCAAAATAATTTTTCGATATGTAGTACATCTCACCTATTCGCTCTAAGTCTATCCGCGAAAGATCTTACAATTTTTAATCTTTGGCTCAATTTTTTAGAACGCCAGAGTTTGAATGCTTTACGAGCATCGTCGACGCAGTTGATAACATCTTTTCTGCAAATATACAATCATAGATTTCAAAATGTGAAACTATGCGTAAGTTTGATCTTGCAATAAAGCTTATTTTGTTGATTTTACTCCGTAGCTAGCGCAAATGAGTTTCCATCTGGATTTGTCCAATATTTTCGATCGGTAGGAATCTGCCACTTTCCTCCATAGAAGAGATCGTAGGTTTTGGAATTTTCTATTGGAAGTATTGGAGATTTTCCATCTGTATCAACACAGAATGTCGCCCATAGATAGAGAGGCTCACGGTGAGACTGGTATAGCAATGAATAAAGACTCGCGGCTATCACTCCATGTGTGTTTATCCAAACAGTCCCACTCTGTAACAGTTAAGGTATATCGGAAAACCAGAAAGTAAGAAAATATAGTTGAATTTCAAGATATTGAATTCACAGAGTTGAATATCACAGAAACATCAACTGTAGCATCACTCCGTCCTACCTCAACATTTGAAGAAAATTTTTTAGCACCGATAATATTTTCAGACCAAATAGAAATGGTATCTAATTTATTTCTTCCATTTAAATTTCCGATAGCTTCAGTAGCGTAACGAAAAACATACAAATTTGGTAATATCTCATCTTTATATTCATAATTCTTCATTTTGTCTAATAATTGTTTCTTAACAGGTTCCTGGACAAAAACTCTTGATATCTTGAAGCAGGTACGACGTGATCGGATGAGCGCTTGTACAGCAGCGTTTAAATCTGCATCTGCCATAATTACCATAGCTGTTGGATCTGAAATGGACAAATAATGTTTTGTAGTGCTAATCATAGGTTTCGAAACAAAAATGTATCAGTGTTTCGACATAATAGGAAAAGAAATCAAACCATAGTAAAATAGAGTGAACACTGTGTGCCGCAGGTACATACCATCAAAACGACTATACTTAACACGTTGGGACAGATCCCTAGTTGAAGGAAGATAGAATAAAAGGTATATCAGTGCTCGTAGTACCTTGTGGAAGTTATCATACATACAGAATATAATACAAAAGTAATACAATTAGAGTATGAGATAATATAATATAATTACGCGTCAAATGAAATCAGTGCTCTCCAAGCATAGTCAAGCACTCTTCCAGTCGCCTCATTTGTAGCCAACATCAAGAAGGCAGTACATGGAATCCAGTTTGGATGTTCTGGCAATTCTACTATAATCATCGATTGAGAGAATAAAAAATTATTAATATATAATTTGATTATTGATTATCATCAAATGAAATTAAAGAAAAAAATATGCAATTATGTGGCACGTTTGAAACTTGTATCCTGGTTCCTTACTGGGAATATTATTGATTCTTTGTCCATTGTAATGTGGTATATAGCGATCACAATATTCTATGAGCGTGTCGACACCGTTTCGATTATTTGTGAAGCTGAACAGTTTTGTTAGAATTGAACGATGTCTCTCAAGTGATTCCCTCAACTGCGGAAGCCTGTTACATAGGTATTGAACGCAAATTATAGATTTATTCCATACTTACGTTAATCATTCTAGTGATAGGTTGTATTCAAGGTAATAAATAAAAAATATCATTCATAATTATCAAGTGATGATTAGTTTACCATTTAGAATGGTGAATTTTTTTTTCTGGAAGGCTTCCAGAATTTTGCAATTGCTCAGCCGGTGTCCTCAGCTATAAATTTTAGAATATACAGTTGAACCCACTATATGTTTCAATCAATTCGTGCAATTATTCACATTCATATACTATTTCTAGCAGATGATGCTGTTAAATTACAATAACTCACGATTTTTAAAACATCATACTCAAGTTGTTCGATATTATACTCGGAATGAAAATCCATCTCTTGATAAAGCACGGAGATTTTTTCGCCGACTTTATTCCAATTGAAACTCATAATATTCTTACAACTTGTTGCTCTTTTACATGAACACAATAACCTATAACAGAATTGAAAGGATATTATTTATGTCCTACGTATAATATCCCAGATATAATGTATATACCTGTATAGGTGCAAAATTAGAGTTGAACGAAATCTTCAGAGCTTGATGCTGCAGGGATATCAGCATTGAGACAAAAATAGTCATGTATTATCAAGTCTTGCAAACACATAAAAAGAAGGAGACGTATATAACATAATTATGAACGCTATAGATAAGCTCCCCCAGCGTTATAACGTTGAGCGTAGGTTATAATACTTATGTTTCATATTTATTATCTCCTCAAGTTTATATGTATATACGGTATATGAAAATGTATATCCAATCTATCTATCGTCGGCTTGTTATTGAATATAATTCCTCCTTCACCTCAAAATTTGTATTTCCATTTTTGAATTTTAATGTATAATACAAGAACAAATTGTGTAAAATATAGTCCTGCATGCTAGTATATAGTAGGGGCAGAGATGAGAAGATAAAAGATTCATGATCGCAACTACAATTATTTTACCGCCACGGTGATGTAACAATTCATATATTATTATGTCATTGATCCGGCTCTAGGAATGATCTTAAATCATAATGATAATAAACGCTTTGATACAGGGTCAAGATATATAGCGATATGACGTATTTGGTGCAAACGGATATATTGTCATGGTCCGTAAATATGTATTTAATACACGATGACTGATTCAATGAATATAATTGCAAGCTCGAGGATGTACTACTATAATATAACATGAAATCTAATTATTACATATGGCTCGCATGGGATATAGATTTTTGAACTGTAGGTTTACAAGAATATCAATTATTTCTCCCCACTACGATAAAGTGAAATGTCCGATCCGGATAGGTATATACAACCTTTATTTTAATACGAGATGCGGTAGGAGCGTTGAGTGTAGGTAGGAGTACTACACACATAGAACGAGTTTCGCGGACTTTTAAATTATCCCCACAGATCGCGGTGCGCAGCTCACCTGTCAGTAGGTCGTGATTCAAATTTGCGAGCGAATCGACGCGAATAAGTATAAATTTAAGCTTACATATTTTTGAAACTATAATTATTATAATTCATTGACTGAATCATTTGCTCACGTTAAAATGACGCGCAGGATAATAGTAGTTATATTTTCCATAGTTTTAACACTACAGTGCATAAATTCGTTGGAGGAAAAACACCCGAAAGATATAATCAATGATAACGTATCGGTGGCTAATACAGCACTTGCCAAATTAGTTGAAAGATTTTCTAAACCAGGCGCATTCAAACAGGTATTCAACTTTCGTTCTTCTTATTATTTATCATGTTATTTTACGGAACTTCATCGTCAATTCCCATTGAATGTCATTGCATATTACATTTATAATTATTCTCAAGATGAATGAACTTCTCGGTGAGGATTCAATTGATGAGACATCGACCTCTTGTCCAGAGGGTGAAGATGGTTTAGAATGTCGAAGAGCTGAGGCTCGAAGGTCGGTCGATTGTCCAAATGGTAAATAATAATAATACAAATGATAAACACTAACGATGATAATGGGAGGATAAATATTTCGTATGTATAGTTACATTTCGCCGATTGAATTGACTTGGCAACAAACAGAAAAAGAATAAAATGACGGGATTTTAATTCCGGCTTTGAAATCGTGGCCCGTGTATCAGTTATTATTTCTATATATCCTGGTTGTAGTGACTGCAGATATTGTTGGGTTAATGTGAGATATATATGCTATAAATATATCGTCAAAATTAGGTATTATAATACGTAAGAATAATAATGACAAGGGATTTATGAAACGCATGCGATTAGATCTCGACGGTCCCTTGATTGAGTCACGGTGTACGCGGTGGTACCTGTCATCCCATGTATGAATTGCATTCTATAAATTCAAAGTCAACAATGAACCGTGGCCTTGACAGTTGACAGTAGCCACTCCCATACACGAGTGTATTATAACATTGACCACGTTAATAAAAATAGCATATGGAATTACACACCGACATATGTATACATCCTATAATATATCGTGAAGAAAAATATGGTTACGTAAAAACGAGACTGAATCCCACACACGGGATACCTACGAGGCCGAATGACAAGAACTAAAGAAGAAGAGGGATTATTTCCTTAAGAACGTTGATATACTTACCTATTCACACTTACGTAGGCAATAAAAATTTAAACATAAACTGATTTCTGACTCAACAAAATCTGGTAGATCTTGGGTAACAGTATATAAATGTTCGTCATCTCTTTTTGTTAAATTTAAAATTCAATCATACAAATACACATCAACAGATTACCTCATTCTTAGGCCTTTAGGGAATCCGCCAGAATTGAATGACTATCTTTGCATCAAAGATGTCCAGAGGCTTCAACAAACACTTTCCCAAATCTCATGTTTCAGACCTTCATCACAGCACTCTAAATTTCAGCATCGCTTGCTATTTTTATTGACTGCGTATAACAGACGCCTTGAGCGAAGACTCTACTGACATTGAAAGCAAAAGTTTTGTATGTTTTAACGAATTGAATTTAGTTCTAAATCAATATAGTATGCCAGTGCCGTTATTTGAAACTATAACAACTAACAAAATCTTTCCCCAAGATCAAAGATTGAATGAGAAATGCTCGAGTTATCTTCATTACTTGCGGAAAAAATAAAGGATTCCAATATGCTCTTTGTCTCATAAAATGATGCTTGCAGGATGCATATTCATCTTGTAGGCGTATGTTCAGAACACTTCATAAGATCAAGCTATTTAAATATGGAATTTGAGATCTGGCCTCTCTCTTGTTCCTTGAGAACAATTAAAAGTCGAATTCCAAATCAATCTATGCAAAAGAAATTTTCCTGCAATTCATGGAGTAGATTGGCGATTATATATAGATAACAAGAGACATTCGAATCCGATATTTGCATATCTTCTTGAAACATGAAGGTCCTGCAAGGATGTGATTGTGCTGCAAGGAGAAATCCGAAGCTCTCCATTTCTCACAATGTATTTTTTACTCTATTCTATTCTATTGTGAGCTTTTCCTCTGTATCAACGACTATAATAAAAGCATTATTCTAATTACATTACGAATAATTCTTTCACAGGAGATTGTTACTGTAACAATTGTGCATTTGCCGGACCAGAAACGTGGGCTTCGTGTTGCCGCCAAAGTTTAAGATGTTGTTCTTATTTAGCAGCAGCTTGTCGAACATGTGATCATCCTGTTTTATATCCATTTTGCTCAAAGCATTTCAAAAAGTGTTCGAATCAGATAAACGAAAAGAAACAGAAATAAAATTTATGTTTAAGAATTTAAGTGGCTTTGTTCCTGTTTCCTTTTTTTTTTCTGAAAAATTATTCCAAATCCTATAAATATACGATGCAGGAAGAGAACTTGCTTGTGAAAATTGACAAAACGATACACTCAACACAAGAAAAAGTCTAACATTAGAGTAGAATTCCTTGCCATAATGAACATGCTATATTACATATATTTCACATTTGGTTCAACCATTTCGTAATTTCTTAGGCTTGAATTTCACTGAACAGCTAGTTAAACTGGTTTTCAAATTGATTAGCATTCCCATAGAGAGACACTGGTGTGAGTACGTATAGTGTATACACATATATAATTAGAATTAAACTTGAATTATCAAAAATTTTCTAATTTCATTTTTAAATACTGTATCATACTGTCAAGAAGTATAACAATTAGAATAGGTGAATATTATGAATAAAAATGTAAACGAAAATGAAAATAAAGAATTGATTAGCTTTATTATTGTTTAGATAAACAAATGTAAGGATTGTTTTTTTCTTTTTAGAATTTCGTTGACAGTTTACTTTTCTTCAGGTCTTCGAAAAATAACTAGTTAGATACCCTGGAACATGTATATCATGGTGGGTATAACACTTAATAACTCTCAAACAATAATAATAATAATAACGATTATCATTATTGTTCATTGATTACCTATATATTATCAATTTACCTAAAACAACTACAAATAATAAATAAAGAAGAAAAAAAAAACAAACAAAAAATGTAAACATTATAAAATTATTGTAACTCATTTAATAAATATGCCTAATAATTAATAATAAAACTATATAATATAGCATCATATATTGTTACCTGAGAAATAGAAAATTTTGTTGTCTTTTCTTTTCTCGTTTATAAATAAATACCAATCTTCAAATACAATCATTGACAAGCTTTATTTACCTTCTCTGTCATAATAATTATTCAATTAACTAATTGTTAATTCTATTGATTGACAGGGGAGGGGGGACGCGAAAGGTTCCTGTTGACACAAAGACATTGAAATCAGAATATAAACTTCAGTCAGTCATTCAATTGTGATTAGAATTTGTCTAACAATATTATTCTGTGAGTTTAATCAAGAAAGGAAGAAAGAAAAAGAAAACATTGAAAAAATTGACTGAACTTTATCCATACCTATGTATATCGACAACAATATCTGAGGTAAGTAAGTATAAATATACTAAAGTTAATTTGTTCTTTTGAGTTCTGTTCACCTATAACTGCTTGTTTGTTGAGACTTAAGAATAAATATATCTAGTTTAATAAGAATTATTATTAATATACAATATTCAGCGAATTTCCCTAAATTTGATGTAATTTCCAACCACAACATTTTTTTATCTTTCTTTTTTTTTTTGTAT
This sequence comes from Phymatocera aterrima, assembly GCA_963170745.1. NCBI lineage: Eukaryota > Metazoa > Arthropoda > Insecta > Hymenoptera > Tenthredinidae > Phymatocera > Phymatocera aterrima. Next base: position 10,178,647 of record OY720663.1, read on the forward strand.
CAAAATCTGACAATTTGAACAAATTTTTTTCAAAATCTAACAATAAGCAGATATAGCACCATACAGACCCAAATGACCAAAAAATATCCAATAAATAATATACTATATAGCATGTATATACGTAAATAAGTATAGAGTCATCAGATACAGAGTAAGTAAAGCAGGTAATTTGTAATTTACAATTCTTTTTTCTTTTTCTTAAATTCAAAAAGTAGAGTAAGCAAATAAATCGAAATTCATATTGTAAAGACAAGACAAGATTTATAAATTTATGATTGAATACCGACTCTACATTCAATAACTCTACAATTTTCTAAAAAAGTGGAAATCAAAAGAGATAACAAATTTTATAATAATCAAGTGAGGCCCAATACCTGGATCTGTTCGTTTAAAGCGCAGGGGTCACTCGAAGCGTTCAAAAATCTAAGTTACTTTTAATAATAAAATGAAATCACAGAATTAATTTTTCCGTGATTTTTCATTAAAAAAGTGAGCAAATAATCTCCTAAAATTGTGTTATCCAATTTTATTTCCTTTTTTCTCTTTTTGGATTGAGAACGAAGAAAAAGTTTGGATGAAAGTAAAGAGAGATTAATCAAATTATAGAATAGAAAAAAAAAGTCAAGACGATTTATAATAAGGAAAAACCAGAGATCCATATTTCTATTTCTTCATCGATTATGCGATCACATTAGATTAATGGTGTAGTTATAGATAATTGTTGTTTTTTTTTTGGTTTCACGATGAATATAAATTGAAATCTATTGTGTATTACGAAATAGGGACGGTCAAATATACGCTATGTATTTCTATTCACTTAATAATTATATACCAAGAAATATCGAGACTATAGATAGTATTATGTAGGTATATTATTATTATTATTTATTTACTGATGAATCGGACATTGGGACGCCTATTAGGTATTTTAATATTCCATCTAATAAACGATCGTTAAAGAAGAAGAAATTATGTATTCTAAAACAGAGGTCAATAATGATTTATAATATACTTATACTGGAGGAAAATTGCCAGTCTTTGTGAATCTCCCAGAAAATTTCAACTCAACTCAACTCAATTCAATTCAACTTCAAATTGTGAAAAACAACGAGAGAGAAGAACGAAGAATTAAAAGTGAATAAATTAATTGATTAATTGTATTATAATAAATTTATTCATAAATTTACCAGCCTCCCCATAAGTAGCAGAACCAACTCTGAATTATAGTTTATACCATAGGTATGTTTGAGATATACATTTGTAAAAGATTGAAGCAATTTTCCCCTAATATTATAATAATATTATATTTGTATGTAACAATATGTATAATCATGAGGAATTATTTTGGATTGCTTTATTTTGTGCATATTCGCAAGTAAAGTTTCATAATTGCTAAGAAAAAAAAATTAATAAATAGATAAAAACTGACAAAATAATAATAGAAAATATGATCGCTATGAGAGAATCCACGAATAAAATTGGAGGAGGATATTTCATCAATTTTTGTCTCTTTTTTTTTGAATGATATTAAACATATAAATCTGAACTCTAGTATGTGGAATTATCATGTTTTGCTGTTACTTATTTCCAAGTTCTTCTTTTTTCTCCTTGTTTTAGGAATAGTCATAGTTTGAAGTAAGATAGAAAGAGAGAGAGAGAAAAAGATAGATAGTTGATAGGTATACTCTGTCTAACGAGAGAACGGACTTGATTTTGAAACAAAAATCGTCCATTTTTGGCAGGCTTCCGTTTTTTTTTTATTTCCTTTTTCAATAATAATGGTAGTAATAGTCAAAATGATTCCATGCATTTTTTTTTTCTTTATTAGATCCCAACAATGGCGAACAATTCCTGTTTTGAAATCAAGTTCATTCTCAAGAAAATGAGGTGAAGAGATCAGAAAGAAAAGACAATATAGGTAGATTATACACAGAGTACAGGTACCGTCGCTGACGTAACTAAAAACCAGCGACCAAGACTGTTCCTTAATCGTAAAAGTCTAGAAAGATTTTTTTCATTTATTCAATTACTCAATTGTTTTTTCTTTCTTATATTGTTTTTTTTCCAATTATTATTTCTTTTATTATTATATAACACTTATTACTGCCTTAAGACCTTTACAAATGTTTATTTCATTATGTTCTATCAATTATTATTATTATCATTATTAATAATATTATTATTATTATTTCTATTATTACTACTATTATTATTCACTCGAGTGACTCTTACTTATTACGATGCACTCTTTCCTTCCTTAAAAATCTTGAATTATTATTATCATTATTATATTACTTAAAAAAAAAAAACAGCGACAAACGAAAAAGAAAACTATTTTTGTTTTTGTCTTCATTGATTGAGTCGGTTTTTCATTTTACTTTATTGTTTTTATTTTTTGTTTATTTCCTGCATCCATATTTTCGTCAAAGAGAAAATAAGGAAAAAGAACACATTGCTAATTTTTTATTAATAATTATTTCTTAAACACTTCATTCTGTTTGTTGATTGTTCTCAATAATCGTTATGTAGGGCTACTACATCTGAAATAGGTAATAATAGCGAGAGAAATGATGAAAAAACAGAAGACATTTGGAAAAACAAAATGGAAAAAAGAAAGAGGAAAGAAGAAATGAAATACATTTCAATGATAATCACCATGTTCCAAATAATACCTATATATTCTTGAAAAAAATGCAAATGCCTGAATCTTAGACTACAAAAAATTATCTATATGTGTGTACCACTGTTTTCATTATTTTAATTCAATTGTATAATATCTGTGTGTATGTTGCATACATATAATAGGATTATCAATGTTATTATTATTATTATTATTAATTGTTGTTGGATTTTTTTTTCTTTAATAATGAATATCAAAAGTCAAATAATTATATCTATCAATCAATCAATCAATATTCAATATTGATTAAAATATTATTTACACACACTACGATACAAGGGCGAAGGGGGAGATTACCTTTGGAAATAAAACAAGACAAAGAAAGAAAGGAGGAAACAAAGAAAAACTCATTTGCATTTTTATCTTCCTCTAATCACCGATCAACAATCAATAATTCACAATTAGCAATCGATAAATAATCAATTAATGGTTCACGTGTATGTACTTTTCGTGTTGTCATAAACGGGTCACAAGGAACAACATTTTTGTTTGTTTGTTTCTTATCAAAGATTCGTATCATTTATGCGTGTGTCGACTATGATCATCGAGATTGCTTGAAAATAAATACCTATAAACAAATATAAATACCTATAAATATCGAGGGAAGATTTAAGCATGATTCATTGTTTTTTTCCTTCTTTCTCTTTTCGTCTTTTATCTTCCAGACAGATTGTTTCTTTCTTCTTGCGTTTGTCTTCTTCAAATTTTATCATTCAATCAATTATTATACTATATCCCCCTTCCCAACTGTAACATCATCATGTTTCAACGGTACATTGATTCTTCCTTGAATTAATTAGGTGTGTATATATACATATATATATATATATGTATATATATATATCTAATATATTTGTTTCTTCCTTTATTTTCATTCAATTATTATTCTTATTATTCTGAAACACCGCATAGCATTGTCAATTATTTATCAATATTTTCATTATTGACTATAATATTTGTACGATCCAGTTATCTTTAATTTGAAAGAATTCACGTACGTACACATACACATCATTTTCTTTAATTTCATTTCATTTTATTCATTTTAAATCAATAATCAGCGTTTTCCATTCATCATTATCATCATTCACATTATTTCATCAATTTTAGGTTTTTCCTTCCTTCTTTTTTCTCATTTTCATGGGTTTTTGTTTTACTTTTTTAGACTATTTATTTCCATTTAAATCTTCCATTTTTTTATCTCATTTTGCTTCTCACTGGTAGCGTTCAAACGCGTTCGGTTACGTCTTCCAGTTGTGTGGGTGTGCCCTAGGCGGAGCTTGACTACTTTGAGCCTGAGAAGTCTGCGACGGTATCATATCAAGTAAATATTGACGTTGAAGATCAGCTGCTTGTCTTTGAAGCTCAGCTAGACCTTTCGAACCCGCAGCTTGCGCCATTGCCAATTGATACGGGTAAAGTATCGCCGGATTGAAAGCTGGCAACAAATGAGCAGGCAGTGGTTGATGTGGTGGTAATCCAGAAACTGGATTTTTCGTCAATTCTATATAAAGAGAGGGAAAGAAGGATTAGTTTTTTACGACTAGAATCAATTCATAATATTTTGTTCTATCTTGCAATAAGATTCTCAAGACAATGTTTCCAAGTAACAACGGAATTAATACAAATAATCATAAATTATAATAATCAAAATATTTCACCTCTGATTAACTGTTGATGCAACGCAGCTGCGGCAGCTGCATGATGTGGACTGAATTTTCCACTTTCCGCTAATTTGGCTAACGGGTGTTCTTGAAGTTTTGGTGTGGGAGGTGTTGGCGCCGGCGCCGGAGCTTGCGGTATTTGTTGAGGTGCCGGTGGAGTAGCCACTCTCCTGGTAGGCGTAGATGCTTTTGGAACTGGCTTTGGTGGAGGAGGAGGATCTGGACTTGGACAAGCCGCTTGCGCCAGTCTCTGTTCGATCTCTTGTTCCTGTTGCAACGCTTTCACAAACGCTGTTTTCAATCTGTTCGAAAAAAACCAAAATATTAATTACAAAAATATATACATAAGGGAAGGCTTTTCGCTGCCAGAAATATTATTTTTCTCTTAAATCCCATTTGAAAGAGGAAGACCAATTTCGAACCCACCGATTAGTGTGTTCAGCTTTAAGGGCTTTTTTGACATTGGTTGTAACACAATGTTCGCAGATAACTCTAGGATCACGACCAGCAGGAGGTCGCTGGAAGGTGGCATGCTGTCCTCTCGGACCCTCTTTTTTCCCACCACCGGCAGATTTTTCCCATTTCCAAACGGGAGTGAAATCAGTTCTACATTGTGTACATTCGAAAGGTTCTGGCGGCGGAGGTATCGCCGGTTCTTTTGTAATGAAATCAACGACATGTTCCAAACCAACAAGATAAATGAACTCTGTATTGGAGGGATTCGGAACGAAATGCATTTCTGGTGGCGGAGGTTTTGGTGGTGGAATTTGTAGAAGAGTCTTTTCCAACTGTTTACGTAGCGCCAATTTCGCTGCTGCTTGACGTTGAGCCGGAGTCTGATTATCTTCTCGCGTTCTTTCCTGTTCAGAAAATAAGGCAAAGCATGTAAAACACAACCATCAAGAATCTGTATCATTATAAAATCTGTACAATTAATTTGATATCAGAGACATAAAAATCTATATAATAACAACGTCAAATAACTTTCGATGGGTTGGAAAGTACCTGCTCAGGAATTGCAGGGGTGCTTATAGACGTGCTCGGTTTATTTTCCTGATTTCCAATGAGCTGCTTTATAATAATAACATAGAGAAAAATATTTATTTTGCTTGTTTTTTGTACGAGAAGACATCCGATGATGTTGAAAAATTCGTTCATCATCTCAGGGAATCAAATGGCTCAGAAAATATCTCTGGATTTGAAATCGATCCAAAAGTAATGAAAAAATGCATATTTAACGAACCTGATGAGGAATCGAAGGTGTAGGATCTTTGGTAGATCTTTCTGTTCTATCCGCTGGAGCGTGATAAGTTGGAACATTAGGAGCTACGCTGGATGGCCTACCTCTGGGATGAGGAGGCTGTGGTATTACCATGTTTGGTGGCATTCCTGTACTTGAAGTTGTACTTCGTCCTGCCGTAGGCGGTAAAAGAATACCTGGTGGCGGTCCGTGTAAACTATTACCTCTACTCGGTGGCGGTTGACCTCTTAATAGTGGCGGAGGGGCTTTTCCAGTCCTGTGACTAAAGTTCAGAATGATCATAATTATGCAGAAATACTCTGTATGGGTTGTTCTAGGTTTGTGGGGAGATTTAGGGTTGTGGCATTTTTTTGTCAATGAGAAAAATGATTTCAAAACATGGGAAAGGGCAGGGCGAGGAATCAATCAGTTAGTTATGGTCTTGTAAAAGAGAATAATTACCTGTGGGCGACTGGTTGTACTGTAACTGGAGGTGGTAATTTACTTGGTACTTTAGGTACAGCCGCAATATTTTCTTTGAGCTGTTGCGACTGTCTTAATTTTTTAAGCAATACTAATTTCATTTCTTCAGATCTCAGGTCTTCTCTTAATTTCCTGAGATTTCTTTCACGTTCTGCTAATTCATCGGAACTAAGTTCCTTGATAGGTAACAGTGGCGGCATTTCGCCTGGAAGAAAATCAATAACACAAGGATTGTAATTTGATTTCTAATTTCGGAGTACAAAATACATGTGTATAATCTCTATTTATTTATGCTTCGATCTTTTTACCTTCTTCACTATCCGAGGCATTTCCATTAACGTAACCATTGATTCTTGGTTCGTCAGGGCTTTCGGCATAACTTCTTTCTGTTCTTGGCCTTAAATTACGTCTCGGTCTTCTATCCTCGCCAGACTTAGCTCCTAATATACCACGTGTTGCATTTTGAATATTTCTAGTCTCTGGAATATTATTTTCTATACCAGGACTAGCAGCAAAATGTCTACCTAGATCCAGAGGAACACCTAAATCCCTGGAATTCGAAGGGACGGACGGGGAGTCCCTTCTACTGCTGCTGCTATAAACAAAATGAGAATATTTTTTGTCTCGTTTTGCTTGTTCTATATTTTGTAAAGTATGAAGTTGTTTCTAATGGAAAAAAATGATCAGAATTCTTGTCTTGATGCTCTATCTCTATAGTTTTTATTCTGCAGACTATTTTAAGAAACATTGAGCACAGGACTAGGATAGCAGACAAAAGCTGTGTTCAAAAATGTGATTACGATGCGAAGAAAAATAAATGAATAAGAGAAAAAGAAAAGAACTATACAGAAAAAGATTTCAGCATATGCAGTAGAATATATTATGAGCATAAAAGAATTGCATATGAAGATTGTCAACAACGTAATATTGAATGAGGAAAATACATATGATAAGCCAATTTTACAGTCTGTTTATGATAAAGAAAAAAAGAAAGATAAAAAACAAAGAGACACAGTAACAGAAACAGGTTCTTTTACGTAATTCGAAGTTGAAATAAATTAAGTATTAGAATTTTGCCCATTGCGTTATCAATTTTCAAGGTAACGCACAATCTGAAAGTTTGAAAAATTACTCCAGAACATTCATTTCTTTAGCTGTTTTGTTAGGTGCTGATTGAAATTGAATTTTAATGTATAGTAATTCCTGAAAATGAATATTAAAGGAAAGTAATTCTGATATATATCATATTTTTTATTTCTAAACCGAAGGAACGCAAATATTGCATCTTGGGGCAAATAAAGTATTGTTACGTAAGTTATTTTATTTTCTCAATTTTTAATTTTTGTCTTAAAGATATGATGAAATGTAATGAGGTCACAGCTGGATTCTCACCTGACGCTAAGGTCAACCACAGTATCCCCGTCCAAATCCATCGCCTCCATCCTCCCCAGTGCTACAACCCTGTAAAGTAGGGAAAAATGAAACAAATATTTTCATTTATTCATTTATTTATAACAGAAATGAAAAAAAAAATCAAAAGCAAAGCTAAAAATATGTATAACAAAATGTAGAACACTGTTGATACATCTTTTTTTCTTCTGTTTTTACACTTTTTCGTTTTGTTTTGAAATCAAATATTTACGATACGTATTGTAGATAAATAGCGGTGACATTCGTTTTTGAGGCAGTATGCATCAACGACGAATAAGTATGAGTAAATGAAATGAATTCAATAAGAAGAAGATGAATAAGCATGAACAGAACATTAAGCGGTTAGTTAATGCCTAATAGAATTTTTAAAAAATTCAAAAACTGTGAGACAAACCGATTGGATGTAGCTTCAAAGTAAATTGTGATTACAAAATCGAATTTCGGTATTTCTTGAATGAAAAAAGCAATACAGTAGTGTAGGAGTAACGATGGCAATAAGAAAACGAAAAAAAAAACAAGAGAAAGATATTGAATATCCAAAAAGCTAGAAAAGAAGGATTCGAGCAAAGAGTAGAGAATTTGATTAATTCTATAAATGTCTGAGAAATAGGAGAAAGAGAAAAAAAGAAAAATTATATATCCACCTGATAATGAAGTCACACACATTCACACAGTATGCGATACTTACTAACCTCTCTTTTTGGAGATTCGGTAAAGGTATCTTTGCAACAAAAATACGAATAGAAAGGAAGAAAAACAACAACAAGAACCACCGGAATAAGAAGACTTAGGAAGTAAGCGCGGAAGGGAAAAGATGTAGTTATACTATATACTACAATCTAACCTCTCTGCTAAAATCACATACACATACTGTTGAGAGAAAGAGAGATAAAGATATGGAAATATGTTGAACCCGGCTTAATTCCAAATAAAATCCCCTATTTCAATAATCATATGATTCGTAAAACACTGATGAAGTTTATGAAGAGGGCAATCACCAACAACAATCGTACAAGATGAAATATTAAAGGTGGAAAGATAACTGAAACAAAAATTTACCCAACCAAATAAACGAATTTAATTTGATGCTTCGGAAGTAGCGTCTCTACACAATGGCAGCTAACCGTAGCAAGCAAAGGGGACAGGGGGCATAAGAGGGGGGCAAAAAGGGTGGCAGGCTAGGGGGGGTAAAGCGGGAGAGAAGCAGCGGCGACTCGCCGGGTCGGAAGGGGGTGGCAAGGGGGGCAAAACCAGGGAGGGGCGGGAGGGACTGTCGCACATTAATTACTTCTCCGCTCGCTTACTCGCTTGTTCGTTCGCTAGCTCGCTCCTCGCCTTTTTCCCTCCCTCCCTCCCTCCCGGACGCCTGCACCGTCCGCCTCGCCCCACACCCCTGACACCGCCGGGCCCCCGTCACGTCTCCCTCCTCACCTACCTCATACACGAGAAACTAATCTCCAGTCGAACGAGAGATTTTTCCGAAATTTGTATGCACGCATAATTCCCCCAAAGAATTGTGGAGAAAATGTTTTCCGCCAACTCTCGAAAATGCATGCTTGATTAAAGTATGCCTCTAGGTATCAGACACATTGACGAAAGTTGAAAGATGTTTTCTTATATCTTTATTTGTTTTTTTATTTATTATTGTTATTTTAGTTAGCTTTTGGTGTACCGTTTGTTTACCACGTTGCACAATACATATCATCGGTATGTAATAAGTATAGACTTGTGTGTAATATAGAGTGAGAGCAGAGAGAGAGTGAGAGAGAGAGAGAAAGAGAGGGACTAGTGGCTTTCGAAGTGGTAACACATTGCGCGGAAGGAGGGGAATCGTCTAATTATTTCGGGCTGACAGTCTCACTACATGAATACATACATGTATATACACAAGCAAGCGTGAGATATGATACGTGGCCATTTTCGTTATCTTGGAATCTGATCTTGGCCGGTTTAAAAAAAAAGTTGTTTTTTTCACAAGTTTTAGACCAGTCATTTATTTTATTGATTATTATGACATTTTTGCGTACACATCTTAAACAACAGGCAACGTGAATATCTCTCCCGCCTTTTTTTATAGCATATCAGCATTATTATTCTGGTTATTATTATTAGTATTATTTTGTGAAAGAATAGATTCGATGAAATACCTATACAGTATCAAAATTCGAGACGTGTGATCAGATTCAATCAGAAACGTGGTTAAAAAATATCCAGTGAGATATACATATATACATAAAAGTGAGATATACATAATTTGTATGCATATATATATGTAAGTTTGTATGCGAAGAATCGCGCTCTACGAGCACCGTTACTAGTGTCACGGTAGAAATTTTAAGACTATTCTAAATATATGTGTATGATATGGATACAAGTATATAGTAGCAGTAGTCAATGTCATTATGTTATCGACGTGGAAGTATTCTTCGGGACGAGGATAATAATGTATGTATTACTATAATTATTATTCTTTTTAGTCATCGTCGTATCATTTTGTCTTTGGTGAAAAAGCCGAACTCATTGTCGGTGAGAGATACACTTGCAGAAATTAAATGATATCAAGTTACACAGCGTGAAATAATGTATACTTCATTGTTATACCATATTAGAGTAATTGACAATCATTGAGGATGAAGATGTATCGTGCCAATTGTAAGCTATTTTTCCCCCAATATATCGGATCCTTGTTTTGTTCTGATCATATTGATACCCAACAAGAGGATATTTGCTACCTATAGTATAGATTTTCCAGATCGTGAGGTCAACCGATGCGTACGGCGAGAGGTCGCACGCTCTTATATTACAGCATATATTTGTTGAAAAAATTCAGTTGCAATATTTCTAAATACGTTTAATGTATTTGCCGTTTATTCACGAGTATTTTGACACCCAACATGCCCACATTATTTCGTAAACCGGAGACCTACCTGGGGGTCAATCAAGGTTGGTCCAAATTTGTGTAAACCGCTTGACACACAAATCGATTACACAAAGCAGCCGCTCTCTCCACACACTCGTCGTCCTAGGGACCCACCGCACTTCACCGCATTATATCCAACAAGATATTACACTTTTCTAGTATAATCTTACACTCACTGTACTGCATCTTTTATCATGAAATATTAGAAAACATCTATTAAACACTGGATTCAACCCCTAGAACTTGGGTAGGACATACACCTTAAGGGGGTAAAAGATTAACACCGCCTTCGCGCAAAAATTAACGAGAGTGATTCAATATGGCGGCCTTGTTCTGCTGCTGGCTGGCTGCTGTTCTTTCCCCCCACCACGGGTACCCGCCGCCGCTCCCCCCGTGCGGTGACTCCGGCGAAGCGCCGCTAGCTACGGGGCTCACCGGAAGGGCACCACGGACTCCGTAAATACGAGTGACAATCATCCAAACAAATCCACGTGCTTCTGCGCAACCGAAATTTAGGCGGCGAAAATTAAGAAACGACGTCTCGTTATTTTGTCGAATGAAAATAACTGTTTAGCAATTCTATTATAACGATGAAAATTGATTTGAAGATAATAATTGTATTCCTCCTTCTATTATTCTTTCTTATTTCATTTACTCTAGAATCGACTGTTTCGATCCAGATCCCATTCATGAGTAATATATCGTACTATTATAAAATGATGATAATAGTCGTAAATAATTACGAGAAATATGAGTATATTTGCCATACATCATTTATTTACCGATATACACATATCTTAGAACTCGTTAGATTTTATACTTAATAGAATAAATTGTTGTGGTTTCATTTCTGTATATTTATCAGAATAACTGGTAAAATTAATTGAACAAATTTCGTATGTATTATTGTGTATAGTATATAGTTTGATAGGTAGAATGTATAATACACATGTAGTACTTATATTTGAATCAAAATTCTTCACCAAACAATTGTGGCTATTCTAGCTATAGGTATACCTTACACGATATTAAGAATAGTAATAATTGTCTGAATACATGAAGTTTTTTTTTTTTTTTTACCGTTAATTTTGGTTCGAATTTTTTATCTCTTTATTTGCTATTATTTTTTCGTTATTCTGAACATCGTGCATATTACATTATTCGAATAATTGTGAAAAATTGTTGTCTTCACAAATATACAATACATAGGTATCACACAATCTGTCTGTATCACGTTACACAATTCTTATAATGATTAACATAGTGTGATATAATAATCGTATGTAGTATATATATATATATATGTAGTTTTTATACGGGATATTCAAATAACGTAAAAAAAAACCATTATATGCATATAATGGGAGTTTTCTACAGACAAAACTCGACACACTCAGGCACACAGCAATATGATTGGCTGGAGCGAACGGAAATGACCAATCATATAGTGTGCCTGGGTGTGTCGATTTTTGGCTCTAGATGGAAAGCTCCCATGGTGTACATGCATTATTAATCTTCATTATTAATTGTATAATGTCAATTACACACAATCCCGGGTATGGATTTGTGTGTTCTTTTTATTTTTATCTTTTTGTTATACACACGTAGTATATTCTACTCAATATTCGTGGAGACTGTTGTTTTTATATTTTTCTTTTGTTTAAGATTCAAAAATAGGGAAAAAGAAAAAAAATCATTTGAGTCTCAAATGAATAAGATATCAAGTATTATTATTAATTATTATTATACATGCTGGTATCAACAATGTTTGTAAACCGGCATCACGATTTCATACAGCCGTTTCACATATTTTTTGCTTTCTCTGAAAAGCCAAGTTTTTTTTCACTTTCGTTCTCTATTTTTCTCTTCCTCTTTTTAAATCTTGCAATTATCAAATCTGCAAGTTTCAATACAAGTTCAATATGAATTTCGACGTAATATATAGTGTAGTAGAGTATAGTATATATAGCAAATCAAGTTGTCTCTCAATTTATTTATTCATATAAATATGTATTGATTCTTTGTTTTATATGAATTAATTATTTTTGTCCCTTGATTTTTTCTCGTTCCCCTTATCAATTTCCACAATAATTATTAATTATAAGAGCGTTGTCATAACAAATAATTTCACTTCATACTGGAATGAATCGACGATTTTATAAGCTCTAGTGATACGATGTAGTGTACAACATACATAAATACATGTATACATAATACAAGATACATATTGGTTTTTTATTTATTTTTCCTTTTTTATCATTTTGTATCTTTCTATCACTTTAATCGCGTAGGGACTTTTAGGAACTTATAATACTGCTTACGGAGGCCCTCTTCTAGCTTACGTCTAGACACTTAGACCTGATTTAGGGTCACTGTTTTCTTTATTCTTTCCTAACTGCGCTTTGGTAACATCTAGCCTTAAAAAAAAAATCAACAATCCCAATTTATTTACAGAAGCGATATTCCATTTACTGTTAACAACAATACGAATTTGATGGAACCTTCGAACAACGTATTTATGGAAGAAAAAATGTACAAAGAATAATAGAATATTATCATTGACCTCTACGGTATTCTTTGTATTAAAAATGATTTCTTTGTGAAAATGTGGATATGAAGACAATTTTTTCAATGGCCGAATGTTAATTGTTTTTTTTTTTCATATTTTATAATTATTTATTGCACAAGTATCAATTGATATGCTACAGTATTATGTGATTTGATTGAATATTATCATTCACATATTCAATATAATAGTTCACATGGCTCTTTTTTTCTTTTAATATTGCATATTAATAAATTACTTGTTACTGTAGCGATTTTTACTCATGGCGATCGATATAGTATTTCAGGAAATTGTCTCAATGACTTGCTAAACTAGGTAAAAAATATTCAGTCAGATTCCTAGAAGATATAGATAGATTGGCTGTGTGCTGTTTCGTAGATAATCATTTTTGCAACATGGTAAGACTGGAAATAATAATGAAAACAAAAACACGTTTCTACTTCTTAACGACTTTTATTCCCCCCCCCCCCCCCCCCCCCCCCCCCTAAACGCAGGTGTATTTTCATTATAAGAGTATTCATACCACACAGCCCTATGTATTATCGTCTAAAAATCTTTGACGAAAAGCTTATGCGTTTTATGCGTAAAGAGCCTCTCTTCTCAAGTATTCCCTCTACGATTCTTTTATATTTTGTATCACAGATGTTGAAAACATTTTAGCCCATTGTTTTTTCTTTTAAATCTATGTATATTTTTTGTTTTACAGCTCACTCGACGTTTTTTCTTATTTTTTTGTTTTTTTTTGTTCACAGTTTAAGTTCTTTCGTTTTCACTTTCTCTCTCTCTCTCTTTCTCTTTCTCTTTCTCTTTCTCTTTCTCGTTCTCTGTTACTCTCTCTCCTTCGTACTATCCTCATTTCAATTAGTTAGTTAGATAGTTAATTATTTCAATAAGGATCACAGTTGTTGTTCTTTTCTTGGAATATATATGTACATACATACAAGATGGTAGGATACCCTTACTAAGGCCTGCCTTAGTAAAAAAAATATACATTATGTAGTTATGTATTAGCTTGTTTTTTGTTTTTCTTTCTTCAAAAAATAGATCTTAGCACAATTTTTGTTCTCTATTCTTTTTCAGTTGTATTTTCTACAATTTGAAATTTGTATATTACAGTTACTTTGATATGGGCAGGCTATGTTATTTGCGTACTTGGTTTCAATATTATTCACATAAGGAGATCATTTTTTCGAGCGAGCATTGAGCATAGTACTTACATATTCAGATCTAAACTACCTTGTGCGCGCCATCTCCGATGTTCGTATTTGTAAAAAGGAAAAGAATATAATTCAACAGAAGTGAGGAACCCGCACATTATTGTATTCTGCGGTTCAAATAACTTTTGATAATAATTTGAAAGAAAAAAAAATTTAAACCAATGCAATTTTCAATGCAAACCAAACAATCAGATAACTGGATGCATTGATGATTACTCTTCAGCTATCATTGTTATCGAAAAGTGAATTCTCGCATAAATCGAAGACTGGAGCTGTTCTTTCAATCGTTTCAACCTTAGGATTTGGATATTTTTTCGTTTTTCCTTGCTTTTTACGAATACGAACAATATCTCAGCACGGTCTATTACTTTATATACCTTCTGGAAGGTTCAGTCTTATGATTGTGTCTCGATTTAGTAGATTGTATAATATTTTTTACCATTATTTAAAAGACAGTGCCGGAGTAGTTATGGAAGTTTTTTTGTACATTATCTTAAGAGATGCGCAGCTATATACCACAATATTCACCTACGCGTGGGTATCCCTGCATATTATTTATTTATTTACTCTATTTTATTTTATTTCCTTCAAATCTTTTTAGTTATTTTCTCTTTATTTCTCTCTTCATAATTCACTCCCTCCCCCCCCTGCCGACAACAATTTTATTGAAAGGATTTTTTTCCTCAAGGTGCCGTGTTCCGTCAGAGATAAATACACTTGTTACAAGGACCTCGCTTTTATAAATTTAAAAAATAATTAACAAATTACATGTTTTGTTTTCAACAAAAATAAATCAGCACCAACGATCATAACAAACAACAAATTTTTTTGTTCTTTTCTTCTAATTTCAGTTTTCTTTCGCTAAATTTTACTGACTCATACTTAAAACATCACACTTCATATTTTCATTCGTTATTATTATTATGTACTCCGATTGGAATTAAACTTGTAAATTCTGTCGTTGCTGTTTCTTCGTTATATCATTTTTTGTTTCCTTTCATTCATAATGGTTATAGTTTTTAGCATAGCAAACAAGGTTCTAGAAAATGCACATGCGCCGAAATCGGAAAGATAATTGGAATTTATTTTCAAATATTGATTTTGCAACATACTAATGCTTTAAAACGGACTTAGAATTATTCATGGTGGGCGTCACGAGCGAAATTTTTCGTTTAAAAAAATAATAAAAACAAAAAATTATTCTTACCGCGACTCAGGTACATATTGAGGCCCGTTTTAACCGCTCAAATATATGTATATTATTATATACAAAAAATAGAGAATAAAAATAAAAGACTTGCCTCACATTTCTCGGTGCTCTAAATTATATAAATCCTCTCAAACACATGAACAAACGAAACTAAACAAGCATACTATGGTACGATTTCGGATAGCAACATATGCAACGGTACCGTCGTTGCGTTTAGTACATGACGTTTGAAGTTTGTAAACGTTTAAAGATGTATATGTACAAGTATTAGATCACATATAAAATGGAATAAGGTGGAGATACGTAGTTATAAGAATAATACAATACAATACAATGATTCGAAAAAATAAAAGGCGCCTCAGACTTAATCAACGGTATATCTATAACAGTACACACAAGAAAAAAAAATACGATTTTATCCTATATTCCTAGTGCTCCTTCAAAACCTCATAGAATGATGTGAAAGAATACATTTTGTATCGGTAAAGCACACATCGTTGAACATATTCGAGGCGCTCAACACACTTCAATTTGTGATATTCGTTTTCGAACTTGGCAGCGATAAATACCTCAAATCCCAGAAATTTTCGTGGAAGTTATTTAAGCAGAGATTTTTGCATCTGATAGCTAGTATTCAAGTTTTACTGCAAAAGTTTTAGAGTTTTGGATTAAGAAAAGAAACATATCGATTTTTCTGATGCACTCTGAAGTATGACGTCATTGGCGTCGGTCACATACTATTATTCTTGTAAATATTGTGATGAGTGTTGTCTATTGTGAACATTCAAAATCCACGTATCTTGGATTGCACAACAGAAATTGTTACGTATCGCACCTTATTACCATTTCAAATTCAATAATTTCTAGTTATAATTTTATTAACTGCTAAATTTATTTCATATTCAGCTGATAGCTGATCACCAAGAGCGCGGAAACAGAAAGATTGTTGCATCATTGAAAAAATAAAAACAAAAGAACGCTTCTAATGTATGACATAATGGTGAATAAATTGTTTAAATTCATAACAAGAAAATTTGAACAAGTACATTTCTATGTTCTCTTCTATTTCCTAAGTAACGTATCAACGATGCTAAATTATCAAAATTTAGATCCAACTCCGATATGAACATTCTTGGAGTTTGCAGCGCCCTTAGTCCTCACGAATGTATATACTTTTCATTTTCGTGAATAAAATTAGTATCCGATTGGTCTTGGTATTAAAAATAACCTCGGATAGTTAGCAATTTGATTTTCATATAGACGAAATGATAATGTTTCAGTTCGTTTAGAGTTTCCTTTTTTCACATTAAAATAATTTATTCCGTAAACTTCATTATTCATGTTAGTAGTTTACGTCTGCTGGTTATAGCGCTGTTGTTTCATTAATTTACTATTATATTTTTTCACAATAGGTACTTCCATGATAATTAGATGGAAATAAGTATATAATTTCAAATGTTTCTAACTACGAATGGAATATCAGGACCTGTTCTTTCGGAAGATACTTGTCTTTCGGATTCATACTACATTATATCGCCATTTCATAAGGACGGTGCGAATGTTTATCATTTTATTTTAAATTACAATTAATTATTTACCCTGCGGGACGGGTCTGCGTCATGCGAGGCTCTAACGAAGCCTTGTTGTCCAAGATGGTTAATGATGATAACAATTTTCATTTGAAATTTGAAAATTATTCAACAATATATCTAGGTATCTTTATTTTTTCGCACCGTCAGGCTTACGGACGTTAGATCTTCGTCTCGTTTAAAAATCTTCCCTATAAAATTTTATTCAGGATGCATTTACGCTTCTAATCAAATACTACTCGGCATTTCACACGATAAAAAAACAAGAGAAATAAAAATAATTGAAACAAGTTAGAATTAGGATTGACGAGCCTTGATTAATAAATTAATCAGGTTATCGGAATATTTAGTATCTTTATCCAGGATAATCAATCAATTCTTACGTTGATACACACAAAAAAAATGCGTAAACGTATCCTGATCAGATGATAAATTTATGTATATTGTGTGCCTTTCTTAAAAATAAATCAATAGAAAAATAAAGGATATTATAACTTTATGCCCGCGCTTCCAAGAGCTTAATCTAATCTCCAGAAATGACTACTCTTTATAGATGACGACGGTTTTCCTGTTAGAAGAAATTTGTCCAAAGTTTTGTTTTATGAAATTACTTCTGGTCTCGAAGAACCATTGGCATAATAACATCGATACTATCACCAATTAAGGGATCCATTACTACAGTTGGTAATTCAGCGTCTGTTAACGGCTGCCAGCAACCCCTCATTATCATTTTAATTTCCTGTAAGAATAAACGCAATGAAAATTGACATTTCAACACGGTTTTCAGCAAGTTCCTTGCATTCGAAGCTCAGAATGACAAATGAATTGATTGAAAATAAATTGAAAATTTAAATTTATTTGCACAGCCAAACTCACGTTGTTTATTGTCTCGGCTTTGCATATTTCGATTAAAATATCTCTTTCAGCAAATTCAAGCCGCTTCATTGCGGAACCACGGAGTCTTGCGATGGCCAAAAGATCTGCTTGGAAATACTTATAGCCAAGAAAAACGAGCTCTGTAAGTTTACTGCATGTCCAAGCGAGGAGAACCAACGGATCGGGGCTATTTTTCATTTTAAAACACAGTTTACAGCAATCTGAACGAATAATTAATTCATGAATCAATGTTAAAAATCTCACCTATCTAATTCATAAGTAACAGGGAGACACTGCGAGGAATCTACGGAGTCGATCCATACCACGGATCTCAGAGTGTTTGGATACCATCCGGAAAGCTGATGCAGGGCTCTGACATTCACTGATTCACAGAACAGAACCTTGAGCTGTGCAAGTGGCATTGATGGTCTTAAAATATCTGATTCTAAGACGGTAACTGCGTCATAGGAATGGAGCAAATTGAGACGAAGCTCACAGCGTGGACTGAAAACAACAATAAAATGAAAGTTTTCTGGATAGAAGAGAATCTGGTTGCAGTTTGATCGATATTCAGGATTTTGAATCAGAAGATTCCTAGCACTTCGATTTGCCTATCGAGTTCCTAAAACAAATCCTTGGTGAATCCATGACTAGAAACTGATTGAAAATATTTGAAAATGCGTTTACTTTTTGTTGACAAAAGATATCCAGCCGTTATTAGTTGTTCCAGGATGATTATCCTCGAGGCCATGAACGTGGATGACTAGTCTTTCCATCAATCCGTTATCAAGTGCTTTGAGCAGATTATCGCTAACGTAATCATAGTCGAGAGTGAGTATAGAAAGTCTGGTGAAAGATCCGAATACGGAAGTGTCTAATTCTATTAAAATGTAATCATCAGGATCATCTTTTACTGAGGCTAAACTCAAATGAGTTAAATGTTTGGCATGATGGTGACGTAGAGGTTCCAAAATTAAACCAGAACTCGCTGCTAAATCTTCCGCACATCCCAAGCTCAAAGCTTGAAGGCAATATGCTGTTTCAACAATTTTCAACAGAGGTCCCATAAAAAGTGTGGAGATTAATCGCCTAGAAACATAATAGAAATTATAAAATAAGAAGGAGGGATACGGATTTTTGTCACGCTCCAAGTTGTTGAGAATAATCCGATCAAAAGATAACGATAAAAAACGAAAAAAAAAGAATAACCCACTGAGGATTATTTGTTGTTGTTCAAGTACTGGGACTAATAGATAAAATATTGATCGCTTTCGAATCTTGAAAGGTTGTAAGATAGAAATCCGTTGCTTTTCATACCCTTCATCTTTGTTATCTGATCTTCGTATCGGCCATTCAAAAGTACAGCTGCTTGGTTCTAAGTAGAGTTTTTTAAGATGTATATTTGAGCTTAATTTAGAGAGAAGTCTAGATGTTTCCTCAACGCAATGACCAGTGGTATCACATTTTATTGTAGCTTCACGAACGCTGCGGCCAAAACAATTAGCCAGAAATCTGAAAGAGAGAAAAGAGAAAACAATCAAATTGTGAATATTTTTGTAGAAATTTCATGAAATTATTGGGAAGGAGACATAAAAAGTATCATTCATGTTTACGGAATGAAATATACTTGAAAAATTAGAAATTTTTGATGAATTCAATATGTTTACATTGTAAAATACTTACCGAGCCCTCGGCATATTATCCTCTTGTTTGCTATCCAACGTAAAAGTAATTTTTTTCCAAAAACTTGGATGAAATAGGGCGTATCTCCAATTTCTACATACCTGAAAAAAGATTTGGTCATTTTTCTTGAATATGTATGCTAAACTTTTTTCCTTCGAAATTTAGAAAAAAAAAACTTTCGAAAAATTTAATTTTCGCATAGCAAGATATTCAACAATACCAATTTGAAAGTTCTACGTATTTGAAGAAATGAATAAATATTGAAGGAAATTTCGATTTTTTTTTGTGTGACAAATGCAATTGAGATGGCATGCTTTTTTCTCTATCTCTTGCCAATAAGAAAATTGAATTTCAACAAAATATGTTCAAAAATCAAGTAGAAATGAGAAAAAAAATTACTGAATTGAAAATTTGAGAAATACATGACAAATTTGTACAGTATTTTTTGTCCATTCAATCTCTCCTACAAAGTGAAAATGCGTATCACCATTCTATAGTATTATGTCGGAAATTTAATAATTTTCTGTATTTTTTTTGTTATAATGCAAAATGCGTTTATTTATAATGTCATTATCATTGTTGGTTTCTTCAATGTTTGTTTATCTTTATATTTATAATTTATCGGCAACGGAGAAAACGAAAATTATGAAGCAAAATAGAGAATATAAGAAGAAAATGGAGATATAAGTAGAATCAGTGGATAGAATAATGACAATAAGACGTTTCGTTTTTTTTTGTCTCATGAATTATTTGTTTGCAAACATTTATGTGATCGTAGAGGGGCAGCCATTGAACTCAATGTGAGAGAACGGCTGTCAAAATAAAAAAGTGGAGCAACTTATTGATAGAAGGCATATAATAATACAGAAGAAGGAATAATATTATTGTGAAATAATGAGGGAAATAAAATAAAATAAACGAGTGAAATATGAGGATAGTTAAACGAAAATATGAAGTAATTAACTAGGTAAGAGATGACGTATTGGAATCGTAGGTGTTGCAGGCAGGTATGAAGTAATTGACTAGGCGAAAAGTGTTGAAATTCTATAGCATACCTACACGTAGGTGTTATATTATCATTGGAAAAAAACCTACTTGAGATGTTCGTATTTTTTCATCGTGAGGTAAATAGGAAAATATCTCGAGTAGAATAACGCTTGGTAAATTGTTCCAGGATGTGTTATTATTGTCTTCTTGCGCCATTTCTGCCATACGATTCCCACTACTTTTACAGCTACAGGACGAACAGCTGTTTGTCGTCGTCACTGATGACAGCTGCCCTCCTTCGTTTATGCTATCACCGTTCACTACTACTTGGATGTTTTCGTTTGTTTTTTCTTCCGCGAATTTATCAACCGAGGAGGCTTTTACGTCGCAGCTACACTGACTACGCACCATTTCCAGCAAAAATAGTATACGAGTATATCTATACTCGGTTATAATTTCGACCTCAAGTTTGATACACCACCTCTAATATACCTACTGCACGATTATTTACGTGAGTCACTCTCGCTCGCTCTCTCTCTCTCTCTCTCTCTCGCTCACTCGATTCCCAACTGTCGTTTTTCTCAACACATGAATACATAAATTATTATTCTCTTTTATATTTGCTTTTATATTATTTCGCGTGGGCTTGCACACGCGCAAAATCGCGAAAGCACTAACTATAGATTATATGACATACGTGAAGGTGGTTACAGGAGGCGGGAAAATCCATGTTTGCAAAAACAAAACGGCAAAGATAGAATTTAAAAGTAGTGCGTATGATGTAAATGATCCAGTGAAATAATCTCATGAACTAGCTCAGAGAAATGACGGAAAATGGATAAGACATTTATTTAAATCCTTTAAACAAATCGTAATAATAAATTGGCCCGATTAAAGCCATATCGCGGTTCAAGAATGAATCAAAATCAAATTTCAACTTTCGCTGAGATCAGTGGCAACACAGCGCAAGTGTGTCAATTGACAGTATTTTATTCACCCTGAGTAATTTTTTAATACAGTAATGAAAAAAATATCCAAAAATCGAGTTATCTTTTCTTTTTTTTTTAATTTGTGATTAATACTTTCTAAATCGTTATGTTTGCTTGAAAGTCAAATTTACAAATGTGAGTTTGATTTGTTCAAACTCGGAACTGTGGATATGGACCGCGTTGATTCGATTCGTGTGGTTCGGAGAGACGGGCGATCTGGGAACCACTGGGAACTGTCAAAATAGTGGTCAAATTTCGAAGAATTACGTCGTGTTGTAAAAATAGTATATCTTTGTAAAATAAGATCATATTTAAATGTCAGAAGATAAAAGTAACGAAAATGAATTATATAACTGGTCAAATAGTAAAACCTATAATAATGATAATATTAATAATTTGTTGTTTATGTGTCACGATTATAAATTGTGATGAAAAATTAAATAAAAGAAGGAGTGTTTTCGGTGCTAATATAGAAAAACCGATCGATGCAGCTAAAAACCAGTTGAAATTTCACGATAGTATTGTTACTGCACTACCTTTGAATTCTAAAACGCAGGATTCGAGTGTGCAAGAAAATGCTCCAGCCGCCGTTAAAACAGCAGACACAATAACCGGCACAAAAAAGTTAACCTCACCAAAAATTACCAACTCAACAAATAACAACGCTACGGATATCACCCCCAATAAAAACACCAATTCAACAACAACGACTGCAAAAGTAAAAGATGAAAGCTTAACTGAAATTTATAAAACTCTAAATGTCTCGTAATTGAACAATTAGTTAATGAGAAAAAGTCCAGTCTAACCTTATTCTTTTCATAGAAACCAGGAATTTCACCCAATATTCAACCCCCTATCAACAGTGGAGCTTTGCTGCGCGGTGCTTCTGTTTTCCTGGGTCTTAGCATTGTCGTCGTCGCTTATATAATTTTCCGATGCGCTAGGTGAGCTCAAACAAAAATTCGAAAACGAGAAAAACAAAATGTAGTAACATTTAATCAAATGTTGCTTACATTGAAATATTGAAAATTAATTTTTCTTTTTTTTTTGTTATTAATCTCTTCTGTCCACCGTTGTTTTTTCCTGAAGGTTGAATAAAAGCCGAACACAAATGGTGCGAAAGTACGGGATTCTAGCGCATCGTCAAGATGTTGAAATGAGACCGTTGCCGTTGGACGACGAAGACGAAGATGATAATACGGTGTTTGATGCCAGCGAAATAGCGGCAATACATGATAAACAGAGAAGAATGACGTAACGTTTTATTGGCAAGAATGTGTCTTTCATCTTTCATTATTTTCCGTTCAATACTACGGATACAAAAATAATTCTTCTAATTAAGACGGTAACAAAAAAAAAAAAAAAAACTCGATCCTATGACCGATATACTTTGAATATTTATGTTTGATTGACGATTGGGCGAATGAGACTGAATTTATATTATCAAACATTGATAAAGAGTGGATGATTATTCAAGATGACAAAATATCAACCATCATGAAATACCTTCATCATTTTTAAATTGCTTATTATTACATAGTTTTGCCTCTGTAACAAGATACATGCAGAGTTTTTTTTTCTGTTTGTGATATCAGCGATTGAAATGTAGAGATCTATCCATCTACTACCCGATGTGATAATATTTCTGTGTACTTCAATATGTATTTGCCTATTTTTTTTTTCTTTTTTTTATCTTTTCTTTTCCTAATGTGATAAATATCAAATTTCTTACTTTTATTATTATTATTATTAGTATTATTATTAGGTAATAAATAGCAAAAAGTACTGGCATTTATACATATATAAATACATGATATATATCTAATATCTAATTCCTTTTCATGTCTGCAATGCATTGTATATTAATTATTATTAGTCACGTCTAATTTTCCAGAAAGAAAGAAACGAAAAAAAAATGAAACAAAAAATATGTAGTTGAGTAAAAAATATCTATATTTTGTTAGATGCTTAGGGTTTATAATAAAAGATTATATGTATCGAAAGAAAATACAAATCAAGCGTTCATGTGAGTACTTTTCTCTTCTCCAAATCTATTTATCAGATACATAATTTGTTAAAGATTATGGAAATAGGAAGCAGCACTAGAGTCGAATTAATTGTTTATCTTAAATTTTTATATATAATTTTTTTCTACAGCATCAGAAATAACATCAGTAAGACGGCGCCTTGCTTCTTTTGATTTAATTGGTTTTAGGTTCCAGATTTTCGATATCTCTATCACCTCGTCTCCTTCAAATACATCCATATCATAGGCTTCGGATGAAGGAAGCATCTGTACCGGGATTGCTTCCAAAGATATATATACACCGTAAAGGCTCAGCTCTTGGACCTGAAGAGAAACAAAAAACATTGATTTATGCTTCTTAAATCTATCACTTGCACTTGGAATCACTATTCTACAATTTTCTTAATGGCAAATAATGAAAAGAACCAGTTTTTTTAATCCAATTTTAAGCATAGGGAATTTTCACCTCCTTCATGAAGACATCCCACGGGTACAGTTTCTCTGGATCCGATCCCAGTGATTCAATACTTCTACTGAGCTGGTCGTGGTAGAGTTTCAAAAGATCGTCGTAATGATTATCTCGTAACGATTTTTCAGTGCAAGTGAAAATGAAGTGGGAAATATCTAAAACTGGACTTGCGCATCTTGATGCCTGGAAATCTAGCGCAAGAGCGGCTGAATGTTGTTCATCAGATTTTTTAATTAAAAAATTTGGTGCCCACGTATCGCCATGAGTTATTATTGAAGTTGGCGCATCGGTACGTGAACAGAAATCTATCATTTTATTGTATAATTTTCCTTCTGACCAGGAATTGAAGCGCTCTTCAACTTTACTTCCTGGATGTTCCTTGGCCAATGCATCTTTGGAAGCATTAATGAAGAGGGTCTAAAATAAAATATATTCGATTATTAAATATTTTTTCATCATTTTATATCTTAATTTATATTATTTAGTTATTGAACGTTATTTTTTGAAACCGAGAAGATAGACCAGGCAAGAGAAAAGACAAAAAATACTGACCTCGTATCCTTTCTGCCAGTTGTATAATCGAGGGGCATAATTAGTCTCCAATAAATTTTTAGTTAACTTTTGAAACTCTTCTTTCCTTTGATCTTTGTAAGCAAATGATACTGCATGGAATTTAGCTAGTGTTTCCAAAATTAGACTGCATTCAGAGAATGTTAAAGTATTCTGACGAGTCACAGGGACAAATCCGAGTACGCTTACATCTTCCAAAACTATAAAATCATTTTCTCCGTCATTTATTGCCATCAAACAACGTGGTATGACCATCAAATTATCTCGACCTTTAGATTTGAGGAATTCTTTAAACTTTGGAAATATCTGAAATGTAGAAATCGTTTCTCTATGAAAATGAGACAACAAAGAAACCACTAAGAATGATGTAAATTAAGAGTTGGAAAAAGCTGGTGCGATATTCACCTCGTTATAACACAAGACTTCATTGTAAAAGAATTCTGTACTTCTGAAAGTTTTTCTTCTACCCAAATTTTCAGGCATTGATTTAACAATGAGGCATAATTCAGCCATTTGACCATCTGCCTCACCGATTACTTTCACTCTATTAAGTATGGACAAATATCCATCTCCTTTATTACTCGCCGCACCGAAGTCCCAGCTGACGATCTTAACTTCTTTTCCCTTAGAAACTTTTCGCAGAATATCTTCTAGCATTTCCTCCGTAAATAAACTGCTCACACGTTTCAACTCATTTCTATCCTTTCCCATGTCTTCGCCTCCGTCTCTGTCAAATGAACTAATGTGCAGATGACAACCAAAAAACCACAAATTTTAGTGATGACTAGGAAGAACTACCTGATGCAATTTATCTGCATCATTCAAGTATATATATACTTGAAATACTATTTCCTTATCAAATAATAAAGAAAAAAAGTGGGAATAGTTTACTGCAATCTCTGGTACACACTGACGGTAGCATTCTTACAAGAGATAACAATGATTATTCAATTTTGCATATCTTTTCGAGTACTTCAAGTGTATACACAGTATCAAAGTTTCACAAATTTTTTACCATTTAATAATCCATATCACCTCATTCCTATGGTACTACAATCATGATATAAATAATTATACATGCTCATGTATAACGTAAGCAAATGTAATAGATATAAAGCACTTGAAAGATTGTATCAAATGTATATCCTGACCATGAAACAACAAAACATAATAATTATGATAATAACATTGTTCACGTAGTAGGTATATAAATATATAAAAAATTTATGCGTAATAACAATATAATACTTATATCTGGTCAAAGCATTCGTGCTAACTATCCCTGTCTTCTGTTCCCAATGTCTCATAAAATTCTCTGAACTCTATCAGGGCAGCATAATTCAATACCATAAAAAACATGTTTCATAAATAATCGCGTTCTACGGCATGCATTACAGTGTCGGCAAGTCGGAGTCTTCCGTCCTTCGTTTGTATCGGTCCAACTTTCCAAATTTCAGCAATATCGACGGGTTCGTCTCCTTTTATCGAGTCCATATCAAAAGCTTCTGAAGAATCTAGTAGCGCTCCTGGTATTGCTTCTAAAGCACAATTCACGCCATGGACACTTTGCTCTTGGATCTAAAAAATTTCACGTTGACTTAAGTCTTCTTTCGATATTCGTTTTCTTGTCATGTAGAGAGTTAGTAAGTGAAATTTTCTTTAGATCGATAATGGAATTTCTTTTACCTCCTTGAGGAAGGTATTCCAAGGATACAGCTTTTGGGGATCAGATCCTAGCAAGGCAATACTGGTACTAAGTTCGTCATGATAGAGTTTCAGCAATTCGTCATAATGATTATCCCGTAAGGCTTTTTCGGTGCAAGTATAAATGAAGAAAGAAATGTCCATAGCTGGACTAGCACATCTTGATAGTTGAAAATCAAGCGTGAGGGCGCCTGATTTTTTGCCGTCAGATTTACGAATTAAAAAATTGGGGGCCCAAGAATCGCCATGTGTAATTACTGAAGTTGGCGCCTTTGTTCGGGAACATAATTCTATACTTCTGTTATATAACTCTTCTCCCGTCAATGAATTGAAACGTTCCTCACCTTTGCTACCTGGATATTCTTTAGCCAGTGCATCTTTAGCTGCTGAGATTATGAGGGTCTGAAGTAAAATGTTGAGCTCATTAGATTACTTGTATTTGTTCATTTGTTTCTGAGTCTGTGAGTTATTACATTCATATTGTAATACTGACCTGAAAAGCTTTGTACCATTCATATAATTCTGGAGTAAAATAAGTCTCCACCATTCTATCGACTAGTTTTTTAAATTCTACTCCATTCTGATCCTTGTAAGCGAATGATACAGCGTGAAATCTAGCTAGCGCTTCTAAAATCAAGCTGGATTCAGATAATGTTAAAGTGCTCTGACGAGTCACAGGGCCAAATCCAAGTATGCTAACATCTTCCAGAGCAATAAAATCATTTTGACCGTCATTTGAAGCGGCTAAGCAGCGGGGGATAGCCATTAAATTTTCTTGACCTTTAGATGTGATGAATTCTTGAAACTTTGGGAATATCTGGAACATGAAAATGATTTTTGTATATAGATAGGAAAAGGAGTAGAGCCTCAATGACGGTGTGAATTAGGAGAAGTAAGAGAAAAGCGGCGCAATATTTACCTCGGTATAACACATGATTTCGTTATAAAAGAAGTCTGTACTTCTGAAAGTTCTTCTTCTTGCTAAATTTTCAGGCATTGATTTAAGAACGAGCGATACTTCAATTGGTTTACCATCTGTTTGGCCTTTTACTTTCACTCTGTGTACTACAGACAAATAACTATCTCCTTTTTTACTAGCTTCTCCAAAATCCCAGCTTAATATGTTCACTTTTTTTCCACCAGATACTTTCCGTAAAATTTCTTCTAGAGTTTCTTCCGTAAATAATTTACTCACACTCAACAACAAGCTCTTGTCTTTCGGCATATTGATGATCAAATACTTTGTTTTACACGCGCGTAAAATTTGTATTGAAAGGAAACGAGATGTATCGAATGTGTAAGGTGACGAAGCGGCGGATTGTGAACCGTGGGGAACAAAAACATTCCTAAATGAGACAATTTGAATAGATGACGTTCCAGTGCACGTATCCAGAGAATTCTTGAAATCTTGAATTCTCTGGATAAAAGGTGATTGAGTAAATTTACTCGAGAAATCAATGTAACATATTTCGATTGTTATTTCGGAATATGATTCGAGTATAAATGAAAAAATGAATGCTATATGATCAGCGCGTCTAGTTTCACAGTGATAATAAGTAGGTGACTTCTAATTTGTGTAGTATTTTACGAGTTTTATCTATCTTAAAAACACCGAAGGATAAACGTCATAAACATGTTCAATAATCCACGTAGTACAGTACTCTACACGCGGCAGCAGACTGACGGACACGCAAGTAATAGAATATAGAAAGTTTACTTTTGTCATTTTTTTGGTGACGGTTTTTTTCTGTCATAAAGCCTTGTGGCGCCGGCGGAGGCTCGTCGGTGTATAAATTATATGAAAAACTCGGTCGTAAAGAAAAAACATATTAAGATAGCCTAATTAATTTATACCAGATTTCATTGTGTAAAAAAATCGAATGATTTATTCACGCCAGACGTACAGATATAGGTACGTCTGAAAAGCTTCATTCACTTATACCTATATAGAATCAACACTTTAAATAAATATTCATTGAATTTTATAAGCTGCGACCGTTCATACATACCTATATAATTGATCTAGTATCAATTGCGAGACAAAATGATATATATATCTATGTACTCGAATCAACAATCATTCTGTATACTTATATATATGTATGCTTCCGAAAGCCGATAATATAGGTATGGCATATGGTCTACTATATCAGTCATTACATACCAATATCTCGGATACACGATATTGATTCATTTCTCTTGTTTTAATATGAAACGAGGGTACAAACTTGTCCTCAGGTACAGTACAGATTTTTGTTCAGCATCGAACTACAATTCACATATCTCTCGAAACGTTAAATAATCATCAATTTTGATATCTTTTCTCGGCTACTTATAGCCGCGATCGCGTACGTCATTTGTTGACTATTGAAATTCGATCAATGTTAACGTCGGAAGAAAAATGTAAAAATTGAGGAATGAAAAAATATAAAGAAATGATTTAATAAAGCGTCTCGAAATCCTTACTTATCAGTAATATACAGTTGCATTTACTGGAATCTGCTGAATACGCAAGTTAAAGGTATGGGAATCCATGCTTCATAAAATCTGTTTGAACTTCACTGAAAAATAATTTGGCTAGTTTCGAATGAAAAATCACCCTGATCCTCAATCATTGGCAGTATATTTAAATAATAAAAAATCGATAACATGACCTACTACCTACTGATCAGGTATGTCTAGCTGAGTCACTGATTTCTAATCTTGCTAACATAAAATGCAAGAAAGGAAAGAAGGGAGAGTGAAAAGGTAAAAAAAGGAAGACGTAGGTTTACTATAATTAGCCGTTGGTCTACTATCTCAAACATATTAGAGATAGGAATAATATTCAGTTGTTATTTGTCTATTTACACAGTTTCTATGTACCCACATCATAAGAAATTCTACTATTTATAATATATTTTGTGTCTTTCGAATGAATCTTATAAGTGAATCGATGGATATTGTTAGTGTTATGTATCTAGATATAAGACTAAAAATTAGTTAGTACGGAATATTATAGTGTAACATAATATAACATACAATACAATATACGGGGTGAATTTCTAACGTCTGAACACTCTGAGTAGCGTTTAGGCGGCCGCAAAACCTGCGTCGTCAAATTTCTGCCGTTTTAGCCAATCAAATAATCGAAAACCACTGAAATAATTGCCGTTTTGGCCTCACGGACATCTCACGCTTCTCCCAGTGTTCAGACGTCAGGAATTCTCCCTGTATGACATAATTTCAATAATTTCTATACTGCTACATATTCATAATAAAGCTTACAATTTCTTTACCGATCATTTTTTACATACTGTAAACTATAATGATAAAAAGGAGCACGTTTAATAAATTACTTTCTTTTTTTTTTCTAATTTAATTATTTTGCTTACGTAGCATAGTGTATATATTTTTCTTCTATGTCATGTTACTTCTGCCGTATCCTGCCATTAGGAATGAATGTAGTTTGGAATCTCTGCATGATTAGGAGAGGCGAAATAAAAGAAAAAGATACTCATCTAATCAGTGGCATATTTTTGTTTCTTTCATTCGTCATAATATTTCGTGCGGTGATAAAATTGAACGCTTGATTGGTTTCTTGAAACACAATCGTCAACTTCTGCTTACCATTTTATATTTATTTAGCAAATTATGATAAGATTAGGAAGCGGTATTTCACAAGAAATTTTTTTGTACGGCGTGAACGATTGTGTCAGCAAGACGGCGCCTTCCTTCCTTTGTTTTTATCGGACCTATTGTCCAAACATCAGCTACATCCATCGCCTCATCTCCTGTCATTTTTTCCAATTCAAATGCTTCGGATGAATCTAATATCACAAACGGTATCGCTTCAATTGCAAAATTTATCCCATGTATAGATTGCTCTTGGACCTGAAAAAACATAGAAAAAAAAGTGATAAAATGATTTTTTCCATCTTCCTAAACACAATCTATGCTGGAAAATCTAAAATATGTTATAATGTGTCTCAAACAAATAAAGAAGAACGAGTATAAAGATTCCATATCATCGTTTGACAGCTTCTATGTATTTTTTTAACACAGTAATCGTTAAAATTTATATCAAAGATAACTTGAGAAAATTAGTTTTTTATTAAAAACTAGAATGATCACGATGTAAAAACTATTCTAGAACAAATTATTCCCCAAATTCTATAGAGTTCAACATATGGAATCAACAGATTAGAGTTTTATTTCGCACAATGAATCTAATTTTTCATCTATAAATGAGTATATTGATTGATAAGCAACTATATTTACCTCCTCCATGAAAGTGTCAAAGGGATAAAGTTTCCTGGGATCTGATCCGAGTGCAGTGATACTATCGCTTAATACACTGTGATAATGTTGCAACATTTCATCGAAATGATTATCGAGTATAGATTTCTCAGCGCAGGTGTAAATGCAGAAAGCTATATCTAAAACTGGGCTAGAGCATCTTGCAAGTTGAAAATCTAATGCAAGAGCGGTTTCTTTTTGCCCTTCTACATGACGCAGTAAAAAATTGGGTGCCCAAGAATCTCCCTGAGTAATGACAGAGGTAGGATTATTCTTTCTTGCCATACAAAAATCTACGCTTTTGTCATAAAATTGTCTAGGTGTATATGAACTGAATCTTTCTAGTGCTTTGCTGCCTGGATATTCTTGCTCCAATGCATCCTTAGCACAATTTATAAGACGGGCCTAGAAAAACATATTTATAATATTATTGCATGCAAAATGTTGTACGATCATTACTCGTTTCCAGAGCTACTGAAAATGATATAATTAGTGATATAATAGGAAAAAAGAGATATATACCGTATTGTTCCGAGTATAAGTCGAGGTTTTTAATAGCAAACCTCATTCCGAAAATGCGCCCTCGACTTATACGTAAAGTCGACTTAAATCCGGGATAATATGCAAGATTTACATTATTAACGAGGCGAACTTCTCTATCGACTGATCGATTTTTATCAAGAGTTGGATCGTATATTCGGCCAACGAAATCCACGTTCGCATGCACGCGTAATGTGCGAAATATCATAAATCCGACTTTCAATTTTTTTAAACACCAATTGTTTCGCACGTATATTGTTTTTTAGACAGCGTCGTTTACAATTATGAACAGATTGCTAACGAGATTTTATGCACTATTATTGAAAATTAGGAGAAAAAATATGTTAAGCAAATGTAATATTGAATATAAATAAACATATGAATGACAATTTCTTTGTAAAAGTCCACTTATATTCAGTCTCTAAAAGAAATGTCTCTCGTTAAAGCTCGGAATTAGAGATCGGATTATACTCGGAACAATATGGTATATATCTTCTTCTATAAAATAGACAGATAGAGTTTTAGGTGGAAAAAGATAAGATTAATGTTAATACGGACCTGAAAACCTTTGTACCAATCGAATAATTCCGGTGTAAAGTAAGTGTCATATAATTTAGATGATATTTTTGCAAATTCCTCTTTATGCTGATCTTTGAAGGCGAAAGATACCGAGTGGAATTTAGCTAGAGCTGCTAAAATTATTTTACATTGTGATAATGTTAAAGTATTTTGGCGTGTTACAGGACCGAATCCCAGCACACTGACATCTTCCAACACAAGAAAATCATTTTCTCCGTCGGTTAGAGCTGCCAAACAATGTGGTACTACCATCAGATCATCATGGCCTTTAGATTTGGCGAATTGTAGGAGCGTAGGAAATACCTGAAAGAGAGAGGAATATGCTACTTTATTTATTGTAGAGGTCAGAATTTGTTTTTCTCTTTTCAAATCGTATGTAAGCATTTTTACAATATTTACCTCGGTGTAGCACATGATTTCGTTATAGAAGAAATCTGTACTTCTGAAAGTTTTCCTCCTCCCTATATTATTGGGCATTGCTTTGATGACTAATGATATTTGCGCTGGTTTACCAGCAGCCTCGCCCTTCACAACTGCTCTACTGACGATGGATAAATATCCATCGCCCTTGTTACTAGCCTCTCCAAAATCCCAGCTCAATATTTTCACATCTTTTTCACCGGTTGCTTTTCTCAAAATATCTTCCAACGTTTCTTCAGTAAATAATTTACTCACTTCGTTCAATAGGCTTTTATCCTTCGACATTTTTACGCCCCTTTTTTCTCCTTATTATTACTATTATTATTAATATATTATCACTTCACTGAAACACAAAATAAAAGACAAAATTTTTAGATATTTGAAAAATACTTCTTTTTTGTTTTGCTATAAAAAAAACCTTCAACTCAACTGATTGATATTATAGATCGGTGATTACCATGTTATATGATAGCAATTCACTAGCGAAATAAAAATCTGTATTAATATATTACATGTATAATCAACGTCAATTTACTTCTTTGGTCAATATTCATTGGAATCAATTACAAAAAGAATTTCATTGGCTCGTAAGGGGCGTTGAACGCAGGCAGACAGCAGACAGATAGACAGACATATGCTCGGCTCTTTAGATTTGTATGTTATACGCGTGTGCGGAGGTCAATGATTTTCTACTTTATGGAACAAAAAAGACTATCATCTATAACTATGGTGAAAGGAGTGGCTGAGAAGCGAGAAACAGACAAACTAATTATACTATCAATATATTATAAAAAAAATTTCATTCACAAACCGTGATTATTATATTTGGTGCGAAATGGAATTGACGAACAATAGTAGCTTACGTATTATACTATAAGGCACAGTACCAGCGGAGCACGCAAACCCTACGTGGCGATACCTAGGCGGACACGTAAGCACTGAAGTTGGGAAAGTTGCACACTATGGATACAGGGACATGGGGGATCGCGGCATTTAATGCCCGTGTGTATGTATATTAATACCGAGTGATCAGCAAGAACGCGAGTAGTGATTACTTGTATTGTTAAGCCCAGTTTACAATAGCCGTATCTGCATTTGTAACACGACACACTAAATAAAATATCATGTAGTTGTGCCTGTGGAGATAGTGGGGACTGGGGTCCGTGCTACGGATACGGATACCGCTATTGTAAACCGGGCTTTAGACATTTTTTTGGCGACGGCTGGGCGCGTATAACCAGGTTGTTCCGGGTAGGGGCGGAGCCTAATTCGGTGTAAGCCACTGGGTTGATACCCGATGCTCGCAAAAATGCCCTGCCGTTTGAAACCTATCCTCTTTGGTTGGGAACAAGTTGTATATGGCGGCAATATTTGAAAAAGTTGATATAGCATCTCGTTGACCAAAATCGTCGGACAACGATTCAAATGCGATTGTTAAGAAACTCGTGTTAAGAGGTCAGAATATATAAAAACCCGGAGTCATGTTTATTTGACAGCAATTTTTCAATGATGATGACCAAAGTCCGGAGATTATCATTTATTCAATGAATATTATCACAACGAACGGGCTCTTGAACCAAAACGATTACGAAGAATTGTATTGATTGAACGAGAAATGCATTACGGACCTGCTTTACTTTTTTTCAACGTGTTTGTTCTCCCGTTCAAGGACGCGATTTCGAATTGCATGGGTTTGGCGGGTAAAGATGGGGGCAACCTTCATAACCCTGACTCAGATTAGGGTATAGCCCGGTATATACCCAGACCTCAAGCCGCGCCTCCACTAAAAATGCCTGTTGCGTGTCACTTGTCACTGTGACAGTTGAGTTTCCAGCTATTTTCCTCAGGCCCTGCTCCTCTATAAAAGTATAAACGCGCTGGTTCACGAGCGAGAGGCGAAACTCGTTTGTCGTATCATTCCTTGCTTCCCGTTTCATAGAATATATATATAGCATAAAACGAGAAACAAAAAAGCAAGCAAATTGATGAATAAATAGATAACGAAATGAAAATGAATAATTTATTAAACCTACGGATCTCTAATTTTTTATCTGTACGAGGTTCACTTGAGTCACGATAGATAACGTCCTTTATGTACTACATCTGGTATGATACTTTATAATTCTATGTATATAATTTGTCAGCCATAAAATATTGGACGAACGTTTTAAACTACATCCTCATACAGTATAACTTCATGTTTTAATTCGCTTTCAATTTATCGTTATACCGAGCTATCTATTCAACAAAATACATTTCAGGGGGCTTATTCTGACCTATGTATGTATCACTGGTGATTAACAAGATTTCCCGTTCGGAGCTACTCTCTGATTGATCAAAGTGACGTTTATCACTGTCTGTCACGAGCAGTCTACTGGTGATATAATTTCAGAATAAGCCCCCTGCGTCCTCATTATGAATTTGTTTTCACTCGCGAAAACGGTCATAAACATCGTTTAGGCCAATTCCAGAGCATCTTTAGCCGGAAAGTCTGCTTTATCACGCGTGATACAAATAAAATTCAGAATCTGGCCCCTGCAACGGGATTCTGTACACGAAATTCGTTAGCTAACGATATCGTTAGCGAGCGATATCCTATGGGCACTGTGACTTTCCGGTAGATCGTCCCTGCAATTGGCTGCATGTCGATGAACGATATCGTCAGCTACCGACCTTCGTGTATGTACAGAATACCGTTGCAGGTCTCACAGGTTTGATGTTTATGACTACGTTTGCATCGTGGGGTCAGAGTCGGGCTGGGGTTCAGTTTGAGCCAATGAGAATCAAGATTAGAGAAGAAAACAATAATTTCTCGTCAAATCTCGTCACTCATTGGGTCAAATTCAACCCTGACCCGATTGTGACCCTCCGATAGAGACGTAGTCGTTATAAGAGCAAATGAGTTTAGGATAGTAAAATATCTAGATGAAATATTGTATTATCTCCAAAATCTCTCATCTTCCAATACCGATTTGTATACTAGTTAATACAGTTGTATTTCACAACGATTATAGTTTCATTGTTCTTGTACCCTGAAGGATCACGGTTCAAAATTGGCGCGGAAATAAACGGCATAAATCTCGAACAATTGGAAAGATCGATCCTTTTTTCCCGCCATAGAAGCTTGTTACAAATTATTGTATTGTTCCGTTGAGATACGATACATCCATCCTCCGCGTTATCTTTCGACCCAAATGAGGCTAATATAGATAATAGACAAATAGAAGAATAAAGATATGCTTTTGTAGAGTGACGTGAGACGGAAAATAAAAAATCCTAGTGATAGAAAGTGGATAAAAAATATCGATACAAGTTAATTCTTTCCATCCCGAATTTTGAACTCGGAATATTACCTGCTTCGAATCTCGTATCGTCTTTTGTTTACTACGGATCTGCTAGATTCGGATCGGAACCACTTCCAAACCGTTACAACACGGGCCTAAAATTGTAAAATTCAGTACTTTGTATACTTCATTTCTAGTTTCCATTGCGTTCAGTGTTATCGAAAGCATTTTATCGTAATAATAAGTGTTTTGTGTCTATTTATCTCATCAGATATGGTTCGAACGAGGGCAGATGCAATGGTCACTCGAGGTAGATGATATCGATGTATAATATCTATTAGAACATCTATACAATATAAGATTTCAAGAAAAATTGTTTCACGTAATTTCTGTCGTCGTGTCGTATCGTATCGGTGATTATCTTTGAACAAGTCGGCAATCCTACACATCATAACCTAATCTTCATTACTATTATTATTATTATTTTTATCATTATTATTATTGTTACACAGCCGCTGGAGCTAAAGCACCACGAAAGAATGTAGGCGGATCATCAACTGCCAATACTCCAGATAAAAATAATAAAGGTAGTAATTTATCTCACATATTATTATTATTATTATTATCGTCATTATTGTTTCATTATTTTTTCATATAATACATAGAAGTCGATTATTACCGTAGTTAGAGGCAACAGGTGGATGGCACTCTGATTACTAGCTTATCGTTGTTATCATTACATATTGCGGTCTCGAAATTAAGATTCTCGTCAGTTCACATTATTAAGAAATAGCTGTTGCTGAAAATTCAGCAGATTGATAAAAGAAAAAAGAGTGAAGAAAAAGAAAGAAAACATTAGGTAAGAATGCGAAATTTTATTTCCTAATCCTTACGATCAGGTCGAGAACATACAGGAGGAAATTCATACTTTCACCGAGAGACGCCAGAATGGCAAAAGCCGATAACATCATTTTTTAACCGTCCGCCAGAGTCTGGGGAAAGTACTAAGCGCGGAGAACAACAGAGGGTAATAAAATTGATCAAACAAAGGAAAGAAATTGACTGTTTCTTTGTGATATGAAGTAGAACCAGAATATAGCAAACACAGGAGTATATACAGACTATTAGAAATGAGAATAGAAATAGAGAATTATTACGATCATTATTATCACAGCTAGATTCTATTCCTACCTAGTTTCGTGAAAGTTTTTCCCCACTTTATTTAGCAGATTTTGACTCTTTATAATGATGAATATTCACAGGAATTGATAGGCGAAGAAAAAAATGTAGAAGATTTAGGAGCTGGTCCTTCGACTTCTGGTGCTTCAACTTCTAGAGAAGATAAAACTGATTGAATTATTTTATGTGAAGAGAGAAATACATTTCTTGCTTTTTTTTTTCTATTGGTTGTTCGTTTGTTTCTGGTTTAATCACTCGTTTCTTTGGTACAATCTTTGTGAGACGTACTTGCACGATATAGTGTGATGATAATTCTTAAGTTAGTGTAACGTACAAACTGTTGAGCACTTGCTCTGAGATCTGAATATATAGATAATATTCTACCCAACTCGAAGAGGTGGGATATCTTATTTCTAACTATAGTGAGCTCAATAAAAATCTCATTTTTATTATTGTTTGTCTTTGCCTTAGATCTCAGTTTCTATTTATCTTATATACATTTAGTAATTTTTTGCGCTATCATCGTTGATGATAATAGCGAGATATTCGCTCCAAGATTCCAAACACATTTTAACGTTATTTCAGACCTACAATATAAGTATTTCATTCCTGTGTCTAGCGCACTTCTTCCACAGCCGATATTTTCGTTGCTTTAACTACTAACAACATTGATAATGAGAATTTTATTATTCTGTTTTTTTATTTTCATTTTTTCCAAATCATCGGTAACTAAAAATGTAAAAAGAGCGCCTTTTGAAGGAGTATCATTTTCTCTCCGGTCAGAATGAAAGATAAAAATGTTTGCCATGTATTATTACTCTGTGTAGTCCTAATTAAGTTATTAATCATTTAATTATCGTATTTGTTTTCAACTCATAGAATTGAATTTCATGAAGATAATGTCACCAGTTACTACATACTAAAAATTATAATAATAACAATTAATATAATTGAATAAATAATATGAAATCTTCTTAACGTTGGAAATAAAAAATTTTTTCGGTTTGATTACACGATTTTTATTCGGTCAATTTCTGTTTTTATACAAAATATCATCATCTCACACTATACATTGCAGAAGTCAGCTGCTGAAATAAAATGCACATAAATATGCTCAATATGATTTTTGCGCCTCTTCACTCGTTAACTACCATCATCATTATTTTAACAAAAGCAGCTACACTAAACTATGCAATCGTTCGATCAATTATTATCATTGTAAATCAACAATCCGCATTCGCAAAGATCAATATTAATTTATAAGCTAAGTATGTATCTGTATTCGCATTGATTAATTTTTGTCTTTCATTAGGACGGGGGCAGGGGACGCGCGCGCTAGGCCTTCCAGCCAATTATAAGACACAATCAAACAATTGAAAAATGAAATGTAATTGAACAAAAATGCGCTCTGTATAACTTTCGAAGGGGTTTTTATTTTTTATTTTCGTTATTCTCAATTCTATTTACACAGTGGGTCCTTGAGCCATCATTTTATATTCGTTAACGTAATAAATTTTCTGGTCGATCAAAATTCGGAATCTTTTAGCGTTAAGGCGAGAAAATCTGGAAAAATAATACCCATCAGCTGAAATTTTTTGATGAAATAAAATTTCAGCCGATGTTATTATCCCAGATTTTGTTACACTAACGTTATAAACTTTGTTTCGCTATAAATTGGAGCAAATTTTTCATTTCTATTTTCAATACTACTTGTTTATGATTTGATAATGATTTTCATTCGTTATTCGAATTCATGTAGATTATTATACTGTGAATTGACAGAAACAGCGAAGCATCAAGGACCTTTTCGTTAGGTTTTTCTTTTTGACAAAACTCATCAACGGCTACTATGTGATCGTTTTTTTTAACATTAATTATGAATTTATCATCATTATCAACAACAACAACAACAACAGCAACAACAACAACAACAACAACGACAACAACAATTTATTATTACTTATTTCGGGTGAGATTTGATTATACATTTATTTGCTTTATTTTTTATTATTATTATTACTTGTTCTCTCACTTCTCTCCAGCTTTCTCACGTTAAGACACCGACTCCGTGATACACCTTATAGTCAA
This sequence comes from Phymatocera aterrima, assembly GCA_963170745.1. Classification (NCBI taxonomy): domain Eukaryota; kingdom Metazoa; phylum Arthropoda; class Insecta; order Hymenoptera; family Tenthredinidae; genus Phymatocera; species Phymatocera aterrima. Next base: position 10,217,319 of record OY720663.1, read on the forward strand.
TTTGTTGTTTACAAACAGTTTTCTTTTTCATCCCAATGCAAAGTTTCACGACGCGTACGTCGATTGTTTCAAACTATTATCCATTTTTTCGGCAAAGACACACCTTGATACGAGTATTCAAATTATATGAATCGGTATTTAAAATCACGCGACTTGATTTTTGATGTGAATCAGTGATCAAAGCAGGTGAATAGCGACAGAAGAGAAACAGAAATGAAACAAAACAAATCGAAACCAAAAAGAGGATACTGTACAGCGCTGCAATATTATGCCATGAGCATAAAATGTAGACTACTTTTCGAGTTTCTTGTTTTTTAAATATTTCTTCTTTACAACACCGTTAGCTCTCACCCGCGTGTTATTTATATATACATATACATAGTGTACTATGAAAATCGGGTGTATACTACGCGCGCCGGAAAAGTTGCCATCTATTGTATATTAGGTAATTTATTTTTCTACGCAGGTAGATTGATTTTTTTTTTCTTTTTTGATGTTCGTTTTACTCTGTGTGTGTGTGTGTGTGTGTGTGGTGTGTGTGTGTTTTTACGTTTTACGCTTTACATCATATGCGTATATTTAGCTATACCTACAGACATCTTTACCTCTAGATATATTGTATCATGGTTTTTTCCTTTTTTTCTACTCTCTATATCGATGTCTCGACAAGCATTGTGCGCTCGTTTGAAAAATTAGTAAATCTGATGAAAACGATGGTTAAATTAGTGAATAAAAATACAATTTTCTCGAAATTTTCGTTCGCGGTTTCTTCTTCTCCCATAAATTCCTCTTTTACAGTTATAATAATTATAGGTATTCAGAGAACCGTGGAGCATTTGGCTCCGGGAATTATTCATATTTATAGGTAGTAGTTGTTTCGTCCGAGTGCTTGGTACAAACTGTATATAGGAGAGAAAGGAGACACGTATCTCTAAACAGTATATTTTTCCCCGGCAAGTTGTTATTACAGATATATATTGAATCGAGCCACGATTCATCATACAGTCGGCTCACCCATTCAGATGTTTAGTGTCTAAAATTGCATTCGGTCTTCTCGGTGTCGATATTAGGTTTTTTCCACAGAAATGAACGCATAGGTATAGAAACGTCCTGTACACGTGGATCGCTCACCGTCACCGCCGCCGAACTACATCGCTTTTATCACTTTGTCTCCTCCGCTATTTACAATCATATGCAATAATTGATTTGCAATATCGGCCGTTACCCTCTCACCGTTGTTATTCTTATTATTATTACTTTTTACATCCCTTAGTTTATGAATATCCGAAGGACCGATATACCTATTTCGTCACTTTGCCTTCCTATCTGCTAATATTTTCCATTTTTTTTCTCAGCAATTCAAACCTTGAAAGTACCCATTACGAAACCATTCACGTCACTTTTGACCTATTTATAATAATGAACATCGGCGTATAGCATCACTCACTCATATAACCTTCCAGTTGATTTGAAAGCTATATTTGAGTCCAACTGCGAACGTCGCTACAAACGATTTAAAAGAGGCAAAACAAAATGAGGAAAGAGATTGTTGACGACTCACCTGTGAAACGTCCCGATCGGCATTTGTTCGAGGGGCCAATGCGTCATGTACGGCCTCTTGAACAAACGACTTGCGGGCGTTTCCTCGTGTTTGAGTGTTCAGAATGGCATCACAAGATCTGTGGTACGGTTGCGTGTACCGCAGAGAGTCACGCAATCGAATTTGTAGACCATTCAACGACAAAGCGATTACATTTTTCTCATCCGGTCCCAATGATTAGGTCGAAAGTTACGTCCGATTTGCGAAAAAACGTAATTTCAGAAACAAAAGTTAACGACAAATAGAGGCTAAAATTTAAAATGGCGAGTAAAAAATTGTTAGGACCGTGTAAGTCTTCTTTGATATGTCCCATCGCGCTTCAAATTTTGCCGATTTTTTTACCTAATATCAACATACCCGAGATGAATTTAGGAATTGAGTTGTTTTCGAGGGTTACGCAAGAATTGAGCTTTCTCGGGCTATTTCTTCGAGCCGTTCGGACGACCGATCTATCGAAGATGTAAATTTAACACCGGTGACTTTTTTGATGGAAATTTTGTGCTGTATAACTTTGGTCCTGTTCGTTTTTGCGCTTACTTCAGTCGTTATCGCAGCGTTCGCGGTAGAAGGGTGAGTGGCGCGTAAAAATGGCGTTTTTCAGCGTTTTCATTCTTTTATCACAAAAATGAACGGCGCTTTATTGCCAATAACTGAGATTCTTATCATTCACATCCTCCCGGATATTATCGACATTTTTTCATCAACTATTTGATTACTTTTCTGTATAGGGCAAAAAATATGGCTTATTCAACTGGCCTATTCGGCTGTAACCGTACATAGTTTGGCCTTCGGGTGACGTTACCAATTCAAAAACGTCGCGTGATAGCCCACGGTTGTACAGAATGTTTCTTTTGTAGGAATGAGTTGAGCGAGTGAGATCAAGGTTCGTTAAAAAAGTGACAAAAGCGTGGATTTGTCGATGTATGTGACGATGATCGACCCATACACCCATAACATTATATTCACTCCCATCATTATGATCATCATTTTATAACAAAAACAGATGAAAGTATAAAAATAATTAACAAACAATATGATTATAATTTATATACGGTATAAACTAATGATTCTTCCTGCGCATGTCCATCGATGCAATGTCATCGACGGATATTAATTTTTCAATTGGAATACAAGACAATTCACCACCAACGCAGGATTGGGGCTGCTGCCATCTCGCTTCTCGCTCTGCTTCCTTGGCCTTAACTTCTGCCTCTTTTGCCCTCCGTTCTTTCAGCTTCAACGAAAAAATAGCGACGGAGCGCGCCCTCTTCATCAGGCTCTGTTTAACTCGAGTCTTCTTCGCTTCACGTTCTTCTTTCGATGGTTTCTCGTCTTCTTGACTTGACACCGTTCTACTAGAGTCTGATAAACCACCGCCGCCGTCTCTCTCTTTCTCATATAATTGAGAATGTCGATCTCGATGCTCTCGAATCTCTTTATTCTCCTTTTGCTCCCGCTGCTCCTTCTGCTCCCTCTGTTCCCTCAGCTCTCGTTGTTCCCTTTGTTCTCGAAGTTCTCGTTGTTCTCGACGGTAGTCTTGCTGGTGCTGATGGTCCCTTAATTGCTTCTCAGCCATTGCTCGCTCACGTTCTTTCTCTGGTGAAAATCTGAATTTTTGTGCCTTGTGTGCAGTCGCCCAGGGCGGTGTGGACCTAGAAACCAAATAATTTGACACAGAAGTTCAGGAAATTCTACTAGGCATGCACAGAGAGAGACCAGAAAGTCCGGCGCATCAGAACAATGAATTTTGGCTCTGCGTCATAAATTACCTGAGCAAATCGCTGTCCGAAGAAGATGCTAGCTCTTTGGAAACTATGCAATCAGTAGATCGACGCAGGGCTAGTTCATCCCCGCTCGCACTGCCAGTTCCTGTTCCGCTGATCTCAGAATCGCTTGTTTTCCTGCCTCCAGATTCCAGCCCTAATCTACGAACCCAGTCGACGCCTCCGTGGGGACCAATTGTTAGATGATGGCTGTAGTGATCACTTCCTGGGGTCGATGCCGGGTCTCCCGTTAACCAGTCTCGAGATCTTCTTCCTGAATAAAAGGGGGAAATGTGTTGTGGAAAGTGGTTACGAATGAGCGTAAAAAATTGCCAGTACTTGATATTTGAAGTGATTTGAAGTTGTTTCAATTCCTAAAATGATATGCAAGTCTCACGGAGCTGAGTGCCCGAAGGAACTTGATCACTATTTTCAGTGTTTTTGGTAATGAGAGAACACAGAGTATTTTTCTCTGTTTCGTGGATTCAGAGCCTTGCTGGTAGATCAAAGTTTAAACTGTTTGTATTAAATGTGTTTTCTTCGAGTTGTTAAAACTTCTCTGTGCAAAGTAGCTCTGATCTATTCTTAGAGGCTGATAAACCACAGTTCATCCTTTAGCCAAGCGATATATTATTTGATTCACTATTGAGAATCAAAAATTTTAACTCTCATGGTTAACCAGTTTTTCCACCAATCTTCGACTCTATTCTATTCCCAATCTTTCACCTCGTTCTCCGCCCGGTATTGAGGCTCTCGGTGTATTGTGGACATCCCGATGTACATTTCCGTTATTCCCAGAGCCTAGGGGACTCCGATCCCCGCCGCTTCCAGGAGTTCCTGGTGTTTCGAGTGGCGGTGGTGTCTCCGCGATCCTCGGTACTCCCGCGGCGCTTGGTGTCGGCGGATTGCTCGGAGTCTGGGCCGTTGATCCTAGCCCAGGAGTTCCTGGCTGACTCGAGGCCACCGAGTCGTCATCATTCCTGGAATTCGGGGATTCTTGTTCTTCTTCACCGTCCGCCGGACTGACCACAAAACGACCTGTTCGAAATATAAGTATTCAGTCCTTGGATTCAAGGATATCATTCTTCGTTTCATGAAAGAGAAACGGTCATCAGAAACTCAGGCATGCGTCTATAGGGATAAATTCCAAATCTCCACATGCTCAGCGGTAATCGAGATTCATGGAACGCAGGTCTCTCTTGAAAGAGGAGAGGAAAACATTCTTAACTATGGTCGGATAGTCTCTGCATTATCCTGGATATTGATTTATCTGTGAAGATTAACGGTCCACTTTTCACAAATGAAGTGTTTAATAAATTCCTCTTCAACGGTGATCGTGTCTCGAAGCGTGAAGCAGATAATTAAAAACGAAGGCAAATGTTGTACAGGTTTTCTTCCCCGTCGAAGTTCATGAGCTAAATTTCTTCTCTTATTTTCCTCACCTATCACAGTTTGAGGCTGCTGCTCCGGTGATGGAGTCGAAGACAATCTCCTCACTGCCTCTCGCCTGAGGAATTCGACCTTTGCCATTTCGGTCGCAACCCAGCTAGGTATGTCGGGGATAGCACAGACTATGACGAATCTTATAGCCAGCATAATGTGCTCCAGGGCGACGATCAAAAGGATTGTCTGTGTTGCTGACATCTCGGGGAACATCCGTTGCACCTGACCGCTCAGACTGATGAGCGCACAGTTTACGAGAATTGCCACAAGGCCCATTGCCTCCATTGCATTCTGGGCGTGGAAATAATTTGTGAGAAAGCAAATGGAACGGAGCTAAGATATTCATTCTGAGCATAACCATTATGGTTTGAGGTAGTTGTGACTTTTCAAAGCGCCCTAAATCACAGGGTACACTCAATCTTACAATTAGCCCGATGACCTCCTTTGCTCGTTAGTGTATTATCATAGTTAATGGTGTAATTTCTTACCTGCCAAGTACCAATGTTTGAAACTCTTCGACCGAAAGGTCTTTGGAGTACGAAGCAAAGCTTGAAGGCATCTCCTCGTAGTTCTAGTAGATTTCCTAGCAAGGCAGCGACTGCGGCTAGTGGAAATGCCGATGAAAAGAGACAGACGTACCCAAGTTGAGACAGCATTTCCAGATGTTCGGAGAAGGCTCCATCGTACTAATACAATCATTGGAGAGAAATTTATTTTCATATGTAGGAAATAGCAAGCCCTCGGGCTATTGAGAAATTTGAAGATTATTCAACATTTGCGGATCAAGCGTGTTTCGAAAAATTCGTACTCGACAGACGACGATGATCGGATATTATCGCTATACGTACGAACGTATTTTTTTCAGCAAATTCTTTTCATCAAGCAATTTTCTGTAATCTTTTGGGTTTTGTTTGCGTCGGTCGAGTGCGATAAGTGTATCTGTTTGCGAATGTGGATAAACAATAATGATAATCACAATAATTGGTGTTATGAGTAGTAGATGAAAAGATATGAAAACGGTCACAGCTAATAGTTCAATCGGTAGTGATTTCAAATAAATTGAAAAAGCGTAATAATGACATGAATTACCTTCTTAGGAGAGACCTGCGTGTCGGTGGATGATGAAAAATGTATAAAATCATTTAAAAATTTGCGGAAAATAACACTTAACAAACACAGGACAACATTAATGGATTCGAATTCAAATTGATTTAATAATGTTTTTTTATCTGGATAAGAAAAAAGAAATTATGAATAAACATCGCGCAATGTAGCTGTACTTTGAGTAAAACAAATAAACGATGTACGTTTGTGTTGAAAGTAAGAGAAAAGAAACAGTTTCGTGAATTAAAATGTAAGTTTGAACATTTTTCCAGAAACATTTTAGTGTTCCTCTCATGCAGTTACGACCACTTCACATATAATAGATTACCCTATTACACAAAACCATGGTGAAGTCATTGAAAAAGTGGCGCCAGAGTATTCTATTTCTATTACACGAATGAATGAATGAAGTACGATTGAGCTGATTTGAAGAATCGTCATGTTCATAAGTTCCGAATTTTTTAGATAGATATGAAAATTCAATGCGCCATTTTTGCAGTAGTTATATTTCGCCTCGAGTGTACTATGTAGGCACAATATTGATTGATAAAAGAAAAAGAGTGAGACTCATCTACGTCTACAGATCAAACCTTCGAGGCAATGTCACTAAGTAGGAAATTTGAGGGGTGTCCTACTCTATACAGTGAGCTCTCCAGCTCTGCTTGGCTGACGTTTCGTTTTCCTTTGTTCTGATTTTCCTCTCTAACTTCCTCCTCGGTGGCTTTCTTCGGCTCTTCAACTTCCCTTGCATTATCTGAACCCGGTATCTCTCCTCCTGGGGGTGGCCTTGCCTCGCTGGGACTGAGAGCCCCAAATAATTCGAAACTCAAACGAGCCAAGCGAAGTTGTTCGACGAGGTAGGGCACTGCTGACTCCTTAAGATTTCCGATAACCTGACGAGCTATCAGGAGGGCCGCCAATTGCTGTGAAGTGTGAGAAAAAAAAGGAAGGCTCACTCATTCGGTTACTCCTCTTCATCATGCGGATCATAATTGATTGACGTTTGCATATTTTATAATGCTGCAGCTTATACTCACCTCTTTCAATCTCTCTTGATCTTGTAGGTAAAACGCGATGTAGAATAGCGACAGAAAGGAGTTGACGAACTGAAACTAAAACAAAATACTTCAAGAAAGAATCTATCGTTGGAGAATTTAGAAAAGTGCAATTTTTACGGGGTGCTTTTATTTCATGGTATCTATATACCGGCAAATCATAGAGTGATTTTCGTTAGCATACAATATTGAAGTTTTGCAGTGACTACACGAGTAAAATTTTGTATACGCAGGATTTACATGCAGCGTTAAAGACAGCCAGAGCGAATGACACTGTAACTAGTTTTAAAAAGTATAATTTTTTACTGTAAAAGCTGATAATCCTGTGCACTACTACTCATGATAGTCCTGATTCTAGATGATAACAAAATTTGAGGAATCATGTAAAACTGTATTCGTCGAAGCGGAGTTTGAAAAGAATACAAATTCTTTGTAATGACGTGTATTTTGATCATGAAAAAAATCCTCGTATCGCAAATTATACTGTTTTCAATCGAATTTTTACGTCTACATAATGACAGAAAGGTTGCGCGCTCACAGGCGCGACTGGACAGTGTCTAATGGTCGTATGCGGTGGAAATTATGTGTTGGAATAATTAATCCGAATGATTACCCAGCACTCGATCTTTTGCAGAGTAATTCACAGAGAAACTTGAGTATGAGTAAGAAAAAGAAAACTACGATGAATGAAAGAGAGAAATATGAGTAATATGAACATTTCGAAGGATACAATTTCAGCACAATTATACATTTACACAAAGATATAGTTTCGATCTAAAAATTATTCTCATTACCAGGGCCACCTTGTAGATCAGATGATTCTCATATTCGGTGTCGAGCCGATAGTTTTCTGCGTCCAACATACAAATATCATAGATACTATCTAACATGGGCAAGATTATACAGCTACTTGAGCATCTAGTTTTTAGCCTGATATCTTTACTTTCGAGATATATTACTATAAGTAATTAATCTACGGGATTTATATATTTAAATGTTGAAATATAATGTATCCGGGGCTTCTCTAAAGGTAACACGCTCCATTACATGGATCGCTTTATAACTGCGAGTGACCATCGTGCATCGTGTAATTTATGCTTCAACTGGAATTTCAACGCAAAGTCGATCAGGTTTTAATTTTAGTTCGAGTCTTTTCCATGTATAGAATGTGTTTTATTCCATTTGAAGACAGACGATGAAACAAGTGTTTTGTAATGGCACGGTTTACCCCATACATGTAGATATCATATAAACTCGATGACTATATCATTTCATTTCAAGTATTCTCCGCATAGTACAATATACAACGTGGGTAAGAAAAAACAGCCAGTTCTGCGCCGTGAATAAAATGTGAACGCCTGTATTATTCCATTAGAAACTAAAAAAATTATTCTCCTCCGTGGGGTTATATTAGAATCGAGAAAATATCTGCGCCTTGCTGATTTTTAAATTTCTTGCCTTGAGTCTTCAGAGCTTCAAATACCTCGAAATTCCCAAAAAGTGTTGTAGGGAGTAACAATGATAATTTTTCGATTATCAAACTTTGAATAAGAGCCTTGTTCTTTCAGTTCCTGAGGAAGATTGATCACCCGGATTGATCGAGACTTTCTGATTTTATTCACGCTTTAAAAATCGGCCGATTTTGTTCGTTTCGTTCACTCTGTATAATCTATGTAAAACGGGTCATCAAATTTTACTCAGATAGATATTGGTAGTCTTATCAGACAAAGAGGCTAAGCTGTGGACAAATTCTTGATGACATGAATCTATTGTATATTCTAATTCTCAAGTTGTGCACTGTATGTTATGAGTTAAACTTTGCTCAAAGTCATACTGTATACATTAAGGGGGTCCAAAAAGGCCGGAAATTTTCCCGAAGAAAGTATTTCACGTGAAATTCGATTTGATTAATTAACGTTTAAAATGTTCCGAGCATTCTATTTGATTCAAATATCAAGATGTTTTTTTGGCAAATTATTCTACATCGAATCTACCAGCAATAAGTTTTTGAGATTTCATTGCTAATAATTCTTGTTATCATAATCACTTTGTCAGACAAAGTTCGACGGCAATGCACGGTCGTAATGAACGAACGGATATGATAATAAACACAAATTTTTCAATGTGTGTTACGTTGTTATCTGGTGTTAAGAGATGACCATGAGTTGTATGATATAGTCATATGCATGAATGAATGAGTCATCGTGAGGCATAAAGGAGATAGCCCTTCATCGCATCAATAGTTCATTAGATTGTTGGGATAAATTTACAATGATGTTCTTGTCGTTTGTTGAACAAACTTACACTTCTAGACCTCTATAATGTAGTAGAAGAATTCAGAATTGAGCAGAGAGAAAGTACAGGTGGTGCCAGGAATCGATCGAACGTCTTCACATTGATTATATATACACCGTTCTCCATGAATATCTACATGTATTCTACATTATAATACCTACTCAGCTAGCATAATAACTTTGTGATGTGAAATGAGAGATAGAAAAGAATAGATAGGGAAAAGTTCGAATCGAAGATCGCCTCTATACTAGTATAGTCACTACGATACGGGAGATTCGAATGGAATAAAGAATTCCAGAATGAATTCTAGAGTCGGAAAGACACAATACGTACCCATGTCATTCAGACAAATCGCGACCTTGAAGTAAGCCTCATCCATCAGAGTGATCACCACCGCAAGAAGAACCTTTGGGACGTAGCTTAGCCAGAAGCCATAACCCGCAGATTCAAGTCCAGCGTCCCACCAGTCCTGAAATAAGAATAAAAAAAAAAAAGAAAAAAAGAAATTGACCAACACGCTTTTTCTCATAGCTAACTGGATATCTCATCAAACTGTTCGTTGTCATCAGTTTGTCGTCTTTTTTTCACTTTCGTAAGCTCACCTGTATTTGGAAGCTTAGTATCATGACGATGAAAACAAAAAAGAGGCATATCGCGACGACAGGAACGCTGACGAAGTATCGAAAAACGTTACGTCTCCATGCTGGATAAGTTGGCTCAAGCCGTCCGGTGACCGGGGATCTCTCCAGCGTGCCCTTAAAGTTGAGAGTGTATTTTCTTAAGGTGATTCACGTCGAGACACGTAATTGTTTGTATCGTTGGAGGAGTGTTTTTATTCACCGTGAAGAGAGGTCGAGGTTCCAGAAGGAGATCGTCGCGTTGGTCAAGAGTACCCCAACGATAAGCGAGCTCAGCACCACGTCTTTTCCAAGTTTCTAGATAAACGGTTGCCCACACGACGTTGAAGATCGAAAACAATACGTAAGCCACATCCTCCACCGCCTGGTTCCTTCCGATGATGCCGACCTGGTAGACAAAGTGACACAGAGACACAAAGTAATGAAAGAATTTGGAGAAGTCAATACACCAAATATAAGAGAAACCGGAAGGGAAAAATTCCAGTCCGATGTGCAATTTTCGCGAAACACGTTGCACACTTTCCGAATTTTATGGGATCGAGGGATTTCCTGTATAGGGTAGCACAAAAACAGTCTGGACAGTTTCCAAAGAATGTATGAGAATTTTTTACCCAGTATATGACACCCACAGCAGCTGGAACTATAAGGGCGGTGGTGTAGTGGCCAAGCCAAGCAAAGTACATGGTTATTTTAACGCCGAAGTAACGGCATATGTCGTCGAGTGGTTGCGGGCTCAAAAAGGCCCTGACCCAAGTTCTTTGAAGTTTCTCTAGAGCGGGTAATTCGTGGAGTGGAAATACCTGAGAAATGTTGAGAATACTCTGATTGTGAATCCGGTAGTGAGAGAGATTCCTCACATGAAATTTTGTGGAATTATTGAAAATTACTTGAGAAATAACACCCGCGGAAATACACTTCGGAGCGATAGCTTGACCCTCGATGAGTTTTAGCCCTGGTAAACTGTGCAGATCTTGTTGCCCGGCACGTAGAGTGTGGAGTAAGTGTAGGACCAGGGACTGTCGCTCCTGAGTTGTAAAGAAGCAAGACTCGTCGTCACTTCCTTCGAAAAAGCTTGCCTCTGCACCGACGAACTCTTTCAAACCACCCCCGAATTCTTGGCGTAGCGTTTTTGGTAAGTGGACCTCCTCCGCGGCCTTCAGGAGGCTATATTAAGATCACCAGGAAAAAATGAGGGGTGAATTTTGACGGCGCATTTTAAACCCCGATAGTCGCGATCGTCGGTAATTTTCATGGTTAAAAATCATTCGGTTATCAGAATTGTTTTGAAGGGAAACGAAATTTACACCCAACGGTTGTGCGTGGCATCTGAATAGTAGATGAGATATCCTTGTGACGTGTAATGTGTTCTTCGAACCTGTGTTGTGTGTGCTAGGGAAGTTCGAAACTCATTAAAATAAGGAAGAAGGTTGAGTGTGAATTATCGACGAAAAATATGAAGTTAAAGTCTGTAGTTACACGGAAAATGGAGCCGTTAGATAGAACCCGTAGCTGTCAGAAGATGTGTGATGTCGTACGTGAACGACAAGCCCCGGAGTTCCAGCTCTTAGTCGTCCTAAAAGCCACATTAAAGTTTCGTCCCGTGCGCCGCTGGGGAACATTACCACCACGTCGCATTCCTGAAATGAGTGTAAAGCAAATAACTTATTAGGCTCCGTTTATTTATCGACCGATGTAGGCGTACGTATTCAGCTATACCTGCATACGTAACACGGAAATGAACTCGAGTTAACGGCTTTAATTAGCGATCGAACTAGCCCGTCGGATTACCGCATCTCCAAAAGCAAATTGAATCCTCATAGCTTTTAGAATTCAATCTCTCAAATAAGGAAAGTGAAACACAACAATTCGTACATTGGCACAAGTTCCAACATTTTCTATGGTACTTTACCATTGCTCATGGCATATTGAGAGATGACAATAATTCATCACGAAGCAGATACGAAAAAAAAGCCAATTGGAATCCTACATTGTAGGTTTCCTTGAAACACGGAAATTATTCGAGGAGCCCTGAGAGTGTTTGTAGTCTACTTATTGTTAGTAAGCGTTGAATGACGGGTTGTCGTGTTGGCGGGATCAAAGGGGTTGTTGACGTCAGAAAATTATACAAAGGGTGAGCAGCTCTATCCTGCGTCAATTATACGTAACTCTGAGCTCAATACTAGATTTTGAATCCTGGCACGCCCGAGATAAGGTTGTCTTGGCATTCTCCCAAGTTCTTGGCATATCGCTATATCTTTATCTGTATTACGACCTACGACCGTGGCCAGTTTCGCATGCCGCAGGTTGCGGGGTAGGTCGATCCTTATGGAAAAAGAAATTGGTTGAGTGAGTCATGGCCGATGATCTGAGCAGTCCAACAATCTCCTGTGGCTACTTCCGCTTTCATGGAGCCCAAAAACACTACCGCTCACATATTTTCACTGCTGGAAAGGTGTTCGTTCCACATATTCATACTCGGGAATACACCTAAATCTTTTGGACGACCCGAATGAAAGAACTTGTGTCGCATATCGATGGCAAGATTCGCCATTCCTTTTAGTTTGGCGCCAACGAACTATGGGGCCATTTCTTTCAGGATCAGTTTGGGTCAGGAGGGTTTTTGCTACAAATCACCGCAGTCTTATGACAGAAGTTGACTAATCGTTTGACTCAAGATCAACTTAAAGTAGGCATTCATAAGCGTAAATTTAGAACTGCCAGTTGTTGTGAAAATATAGATAGACCGGTGCTTCTATATAATCGTTGTCAGAATCAACCCTGTACTAGAACGAAGGATAATACATGTCCAATTCTGTTTTAGAACGTTGAAGAGTAAGCACGAAGAGTTCGTCGATTCAACTTTTGTCTTGTGGCATTGAAAACTAGTGTGTTTGTCTGACAGATTTGATTTTTTCAAGGAGAAGCGAACGTCTTTAATCCCAGATAATTAACCGTGAATCGAGATTTCGAACAATGTTTTTTTTTTCACCTGTTATCTTAATATTCTGAAGCCTGGGTATAAAAATTTGACTAATCTATGCCACGTATAATATTATCTTTGATTGTCGGTCGTTGGATTAGCTTTTGGGCGTGATTGCACCTTGATGGTATAAAAACGGGACATAATCGGAGTTGAGAAAAAAATTTCTACGCATACGCGTTACTATGTGGCTTTAAAAAGAATAATTCAGTCTTTCATTCCTCGGTTTGAAGTAAACTACTTTTCTCTCCACGAATGTGACAGAATAAGTGGAATGGATGTATCCATCTCTATACTTGAATACTAGAAAAATATTTAAACTCCTCACGAAGTGGATGCGGGTTTCCCGTACAACTCGTCTCGTATTCAGAAATGCAATTCGCGTGTATGTTCCTATGTATGTTTGTACATAGGCACGCGTGCGTGTATATATAAGATGTATATATATACCACGTATGTCATTTCACTGCATATATGGGGCATTTCTCGCGGAATGGACACTCCCAAAATCCACATAATTTCCTACTTGAAGCGGGGAGAAACGAGCTCCGGTCTTTTTCTGTTCGAGAATCTTTCCAAATCGGGGGGTGATATTTCGAGTTTGAGAAATTCATATGGTTAGTGAAAATAATTCTAGAATTTGAATGGGTCATGCGAGTGATCTAGGGACGGATATAGTATTCCGGTAAAAAAACTCCCCGATCAAATAATAGAATGCTGAGGGTTTTGAACTTTTCGATTCCGCACGGAATACTCTATACACATTACGCTTCTCGCACCTCGTGCGTGCGCGGCAAATGAAATTCTCGCGACTTTGCTGCTCGAGAAGATTCTTATCATTTTAATGACGGGTTGAGTTTAACACACTTTTTCAGCAACTAGCTATGTATGTACAACGTAGATAAGAAGAATAAATATTTAACAACGAAAAAATTCATCGCGTTGAATTGGTGTATTATAATTATTGTAATGAGTACACGAGTTGAAGGTTTTCTTCGGCCTATGGACGTATGTACTACATACATCGGTATGTATGTCCCGATTACGTAGAACCCGATTTTATGGTACTCTGTATCGAGTAACATAGCGGCGAGTAACTGCGCGTAAGCGCAGGCTATACTGTTCTTTTTTCGCTATTCTGCAAATACCAATCTTGACACACGTGTGTAGCGATGAAAGCTTCTCGGTTCAATAGAATTCTTACGTATATTTCTCATCGCTATTACGAGGCCAACTCGCACCGAGTGACACTGAATCGATACCACGTTTTCGCTTAACTAGCGTTTAACGAAGAAACAAAATTTTTGTCATTTTCGCTGACAAGCTTCTACTTCTGGTTCTTTTCTTTTTTTTCATAATAAAAAAAATGAAAAAACAGGAAAATGACAGATCGACCTCATGCCAAAAATCTACAATGAACTAAAAGTTGACAGTCGCTTCTTACGATATAATTATTTTCTTTTAGTATTATGATGACTGCAGAATACAGACCTGCGTGGGCACTTTTTGTATCCATAGGCGGCGGGGGGTCATCAAATGACCCGTACATGGTATTTTGCGTCTCAGGAGACGCGAGGCTGAAATAGATTGAACAAAAAAAAAAAAATGATCAATTAATCAATCGAGATTCTGTTATCTAAGATTTTGTTGATGCACGTTCGTTGCGTATCATGATCATTTGCGGGAAGTGGGTTTTATTTTGTTAATTATCATTTTGTTACGTAGCAGACAATCGGAGTTCACGTCTTACATAATCGGTAATTATCAGCTGAACTAATTATTCACTCGCTTCATGGTATCCGAGGGATTCTCCCATTTCATTCCACCGGAATTCTTTGGTTATAAGGAAACTGATGGCCTGAATAATTATTTACTTTAAATTCGAATCGCTATTTCTATACAAGAAGATGTGGTACAAATGTCTAGCTAATTATAGAGCTCACAATCAAACAGCTAGCTTTGTCTGTTTAACAAAGTTAAACAGTAAAGTCTTGATAATGTTTATTCAACTAAAATATTAACCTACGTATTCCAGATTGTAAAATTTCTCATTATGCTTTTGGACGTGCTATGTTTGCACGTAAAGTCTTTATTGAAATGTTTGTGCAGTAGTTATAAATTAAAGCGTACCTGCCCAAGATTTCGTATCTTTGAGGATTGACGCGTCATTCATATGGTTTTACAAGTGCAGCATTGAACCTACTTCCGTATTGTTGTAATCTAGTATTCTATTTGCTAGAATCTACTCATTCGAAGTGAACTAATGAACGGCAGGGAATTCTGCGGGTTATGAAAAACCTTGGATAAAGTTTAGCCAGAACCTACTACTATATGGCCCTCCAATTCCAATTCTCCCTGACTTTATTGATATATAGAGAGAGATTCGTTGGTGAGTTCAGCGGCCCAACCTACATAAAATAGACCCTGACTTCCGAATCGCCGTAACTTTACTGCGGAAACTTAAAAAACAGGGTTAACATCGCATTCGAATTACCGAACGTTCGATAGTTACCGAAAGTCTGCGAGTTATTCGGTCAGAAAATTGAAAGAAAAAGAACCAAAAAAAAAGGAGAAGCACATAGAAAAAGAAACAAAGAACGAAGAATATTAAACTGAAAAAGACAATCAGCTAAGCAAATAGCTAGATGCCAGCAGTAATTGATTGCGTTCTGATAAACGATGAAGAAAATCGAGGAAACGAAGCCGACCCAAGGTAGAAAATGTAATACCATGAGCCTAAAACAGATATGGCGGTAAAATGTAAAAAGATTGTTACTTGTTGTATTTCGCCAGCTTATTTATTAATTCGGGGTGCTTTAGGCACCCCTAAAAGTCATAGGGCAGCCCAACCACGGAATTGAGGTGGCAGAGAGGTTTTATGTATTACTAATTTATAGCTGAACTTGGCCGTTTTACTTCAGCATAGAATACCAGAAATAAATATTGTAAATCTGATTTTTAGAGGTAAGTTTTGTGCCCTGTAAATAGAATGTTGACGAAAATTGAAGGGGGCTAATATAGAGCTTCGATTTTCATGGGATTGTGCGAGCAAACGAAACAATAGTAGAATAGGAGATGGATTGTCATCGGGGTGCCTCTTGACTGTAAATAAAAGACTGAACCGCGCTTCTAAGAGCTTCAAATGCTTCTGAGATCAGCATACGAGCTTTCAGGTCATTAACTTCTTTCTATGCACGTCACAGTTCCTCAGTTTTCAAGTCGTCTTTTAGTCCAAACGACACGACGTACATTTTTACTCAAGAACCGCGTCTTTTCATTGTTAGCCTCTACTTAATTATCGTGAAGTATACTCTAAGGGGGACGGAGCCTGCGTTACGTATAAAGTCCAAGATCTGTAAGACTATATTTATCACAATATTAGAAACACACGTTTATAACGACGACATCTTTTCAATTTAAAAATCACCAAAATAATGTAGAAAAATCTGTCATCGGATGAAAAAGTTTTAGGTTTCATACGTCATTCATCTGATCGCAAGATACGCATCTCCGTGCTCAATGTCTCTCTTTTCATAGAATGAAGACAAAAAAGTAAAGGAAAGAATGGAAACGAAAAAACCGGCGAGTTCATCTGCGAGCTGGTTCAGTCGAATACCGCAATCAAGTTTTTTGGTAATTGTTACGTCGACGAATAATTTCGTACTGATTATAGCAATTGTACATTAAGTGGGCCGCGCACGTACGTGTCGTACATCACGACTGATTGTGAGGTCTACGTCAGAACTACGGTGTAACATTTTAGATTGATTCAAAACTTGGACTGGAGATTCTCCTCTCACCTTTATCGAGAGTCTTTTTAGCCGCGTGGATAACTTTTCTTCGTCTCAAACCATCGCTTGATGATGTCGCGTCGTTGTCAACATTCGCGCACTCATCTATCAATTCAGTATGATTTATTTTTATTGGGGCTGACCCCTCGCCGCCTGACATGCTGTCCTGTGGCACAGGGCAACGATAGGGTCCTTCTTCTAGGACCGTAACGTTTATACTGAAACCACTTGACAAACTAACCAACCATCCCCTCCGCTTGTCTCCCTCAGAGCGCAAGGGTTGTCTCATACCGAGTTTCCAAGGCGCCATCTGACAGGGGGCGCAGAAAATACTCCAGGACCGATCAATGAACGACTCTGATATGTAGTGTCTCTTCTTCTTCTTCTTCTACTTCTTCTTCTTTCCCTCCTTGTTCCTTTCTCTGGCGTGTTTTACTCTCGTATATCTACACGGGTGCACACTCGAGTGCCAACACTAGATCGTCTCTTGAAGATGAAATGAAGTTTCATTATTCTTATACCGAGCTCAAGTGTTGGGACTAACTAATTCATTTTCGCCATAGTTTTTCTCTCTCGATTATAAAAGGTCCTGTCGAAGCAGTCACAGCACCTTCACACACGATAGTTTTTGTCAAGCCTGCGAGGAAAGATTCGGCTTTGTGTGTCTGCAGAGCGTGGCGCGGGTCACAAAAAACTAGAAAATGTAGCCTGTAAAGTAAAGAGGTTGGCGCGTGCGCATTTCGCGAATACTATATTTTCCGCACGGAAAAACTAACGCCTCCGTGCGGAAAACGTACCATTCACGATGGGCGCATGCGCCAACATCTTTCCGCGTGCCAGTCGCAAATCGGCCACCTTACGGCCGCTCTACAGGCACAAAAAGTCGAACTTTTCAAGCAGGTGTTACAAAAAGTTATAATTCCTTATTCTACTCGCGAGTTCATTCATCATTGTAATCAATTTTTACCTCGAGATTGATATCGCGGTATCCGAAGAGGGTTGAAAATCGGGTGGTTTCAATTCGTACTCAGGGATGTTATGTTGGGCAGGGATATTATACTTTTTACTAACTTTAAGGGCACATATACAGATATTATGGATCGATGTGTTTACTATATCGAAAGCGGCTGCTGGCACGTGCGGGTAAACGAAGAGAGTAAGTGGCGGGGTGAAGTGTAAATATGTATAATGTATATGCGAATGCGGTAAATATGCCATAGAGATCTATACACGTAAGTTGGATAGGTATAGGAAGATACATAAACTACCTAGGTTGCTGCACGAGCATTAAAATACGATCATAAATCTAATTTTAATTAGTTATTTAAGCGGATTGATGATGATTACGTAATTTTAATGGCCATTCCGTTCCTCGTGTGGGTGAACAACTACGTTCTGCGAGGAGGCTAACTCGCGCGAGCCTCGAGAGACTGACGTGGCAAATGCTTCCCTGCGAATTACAATCGTTTAAAACATCATGAGGCGCAGGAATTTTGATGAATTTAATCCAATTTCGCAAATTCTAGACGTTCTTAGAGTCACGTGCTTTGTTCAGGCACCTTCGAAGATTGAAGTGAAGTAGGTTAATAAATTTCCTCGAAGATCGCAAAAGTGTAAAAATCTAATTCCAGAAATCGACGGACTCACACAACTTCATTTCCCAGGGGCTTATAGTAAAATAGTGCGTGATTTAGGTCATCTTCGCATACTATATATCTCTACACATACAAGTCTAGAAGCTAGACTAGAATCAAGGGTTGATGTAAGCTTTCCAAAAGTTGAAGCGTGGGAGTGAACCTCCGCGTAAATATTATACAAGGCATTGATCCAGGAAGAGTCTGAGCCGCAGGATTCTTGGGCCAAAATTCGTTATATATTCTTTGCAATATATCATCAGCCCTGAGGGGTTTGAATGGATGCAGAAGATATATTTCTGAAAAAATTTTGTCACGCCGCAGACGTTTTTACATTCGTTTTATGATATACTATATATTTTTATTCAAAAGGTTCTCGGATATATATCTTTAAAGTATCAAGATAAATTACATAATTTTAATACATTATAATAATAGTAATAATAATGATGGTAATAATAATATTATATAATTTCACGTGTTTAGACAATTATTTAACTATTTAATCAATTGATCGATTGTTTCATTAAATAAAAGGTGAGCTTATACGGTTTCGATTTCTAATTATGTATCTGCCACTTAAATATATGCCACTTTTTTCTATCCTATACATAATATACATAGGTGCGTACATATATATGTGTAATATATATAAATATGTGCATGCGTGTTTTAAATAATTTATTTATGATAATATGCGATGATTCCTTTCTTTTGTCTTATACTTTCTCATAGGTATATAATTTTGTGTATAGGTAGGGTATGAGTGAAAACAGATAAGATCGGTGATTGATTATCTCTATAATGATAATGACGTATCAGCTCATTGCTTGTATCGAGATATTATAGAAAATTATGCCTAATTGAAAAATTGAAAAAGTTTCGAGTCGAATAATTGCAGCAGTTTCGAAACTAGTTCCCATGAGACATTTCCTTTTGTTTAATAATAGTAAAAAAACAAAACAGTTTGAAAGATTTCTCAGCACGATGTTTGAGATTTGGGAAATAACAACGGACCGATCTTGTTGCATATTATCAAGCCTCTCATCTCCGTCTGATTTCTTTACGTGATTTTGTCTTGACGCAACGACCTCTGTAGCAGATTTCCGTCATATGAGAAATTTCCGTCGTTGTTGATGTCCGCAAAACTTTACCGAGCTGATTGATGCTTGTGTTTGTTTTAGTCGTCGATGGCGACACTGTCGTTGTAGTAGCTGGAATTTCCGTCGTTAATTCTTCCGGAGAAAACGGGACTTCCGATGTTGTGATTGGTGCAACGCTGGTCGATGCTTCCTGCCCCGGAGTTGTACTCACCTCTTCGATCTTCTTCGTTGTCAATGCATCTTCTTCATTTATCACTTTCTGTTCTCCTGGAACTTCCTCGATACCGTATACTGTCGTAGATTCCACCGAACCTAGAACGTTATCCTCTTCATCTTTGACCATAGCTGGTAACGTCGTCTTGGTCTCCTTATTTTCCTCCATTTCAAAATCAGACGATGCAGAACTAGAATCTAACGTCGCATCCGATTCTTTGAGCTTCTCTCCATCTTGTTCTTCTTCTCCTCCCATAGTCTTGAAAAAAGCGTCCACATAATCAGAGAGGCTATGTTCCGAAGGGGATTCTGGTTCCTCAATATTTGCAATAGTTGTAGCTTGGCTGGTAGACTCCTGAAGTTCTGTAACGTGTTCCGGGCTGAACGTTCCAGCCTCTTCCTCGCGTGTAGACTCTGGAGTTTGCGTGACAGCGTCATAATTATGGTTCCACCAATTTTTCTGACGGTGTTCCGATTGGAATCGATTACGACGCTCTGGGACTGGTTCGGTTGGTTTCGATTTCTTTTCCTCGTGAGAATTTAGGGAGAATTTATGATGTTCGGTTGTTGCTTCCGTCACGAATTGTTCGTTTGTCAAGGTCGTTGTGTGGTCGATGGTTGTAGTCGGTGAATCTACAATTGTCGAATCGGTTCTTGCAGCTGTCGTGGTTATTTTTTGTGTCGTGGGAAACTCCGGAGTTTCTCGAGTTTCGGTTTCTTCAGAAATTTTGGTAAAACTATCATTCGTTGGTTCGGTATTTTCGGGGACGTTCGTTGTTGGCATAGCTGCAGCAACTGGTATTTCCCTCTCACTTTCCTTCGTCATTTCCTCGAGCAATTCTTTCAAGAATGATTTCTCCGTCGTGCTTTCTTCAGTCGTTGAGGAGGTTCGAGGCATTGAGGTTGTCGTCTTCAACTCATTGAAGGATACAGTGTTTCCGTAACTCTGTTTATCACGGACTAGAGAATTCCAGGCAGAACTGACGTGCTGAGATTCTGCGCTGACGAAATCGTCCGTGGTTGGTCTCACGCGAATTCGAACACGTCTTCGTCGATGGATGGTCTAAAATTACAGCAATATCCGTGAGCAAAAGAAATTTCCGAGTCAATGGAAACCGAGGGAAGTCAAAAAAATTCAGCTAGACACTCACCCTCTTTTTTGTAGTTGGTTCTTCAGTAATTTCAGGAACTGCTGTTGGGGTGATATCAGATTCTGTCTTTGGGAATTCAGTCGTCGTTTCGCTGAGGGCTTCTTGACTAATTTTTGGGGTCATGGTGATGTCGTTGCTTTCGGCACGATTCGTAGCTGCCCTGTCGTCGGCATGACTACTTGGGTTGGAGTTTCCCTGGACATCCCTCTGGCCGTATCCGTTATTCCAAAACCGAAGACTGTCCGAGCCGCTCGAACCGCCGATGAGAGTCTTGTTCTTTGTCTCGACAATTGATCTACTCTGAAGGAGAGGTGTTTCTCGGTTTCCATGGACCTCGGATCCTCCCCTTTTTGTATTTCCCAGATAGCTAGCATTCACGACGATGTCTCTAGGTGCGTTGTCGTTATTAGCTGTCGCCGAACGGTCCGCAGAGGCGAGGTCTGGTCCAGCAGTAATTATATCAAAAGAATCTTCGCTCTTCTCTCGTCTTTCGTTATTTTTAACTCCAGTATGAACATGGTTCAGTAATGAGATCGGTTGGAATGACGAGTGGGTTAATTTGGTGGACCACTGACTTTCTGCTCCCTCAATATCAGCCACAGAGAGACTTGCGGGCTGAGGTTGAGAGTGTCCACGATTTATGTCGTTATATTGTCGGTGATGTGAACTCGCCAGTTGTGTTTGGTCGTACTCGTCCTGCGCCTCATCGTGTTCTGGCCCAATGCCGAAGTTCAGCACGAAGTCCTGTCGAGGGAAGTGTGGCTGAAAATATTGAAGCGTAATCCAAATAATAATGATTAATTGTATATTTTGTGAATCAACTAGAAATTAGTTTGCTTTCAAAAAATGAGATGAACTTTTTCCGTAGCGGGGGTGATGAAAAAATCAGTTAAATTTATGTTTGAAAGTCCCCTCGCATACATCCATTACAATGCACGTACTTGCAATCAGCAATCGATTCGAAATAAAACGACAGTGTGGCCTGTACATATAATTTGAATGAAAAAACCGTGCGTCCGCTCATAGAGCAAAAGTATCATAAGCTAGACTTGTTACAGTTACTCACATTTTCTTGATGTTCAAAGGAGTGCAGTTGCGCTGGTTTTTGCAGGGCTACCGCCTGAGGAAGAGTTTCTAAATTAGGGGATTTCAATTCTTCGTCAAAAAGGGTTCGCCGTTGTGTACTTGAATCCAAGGGGGCGGCAGGGATGCCTTGAATTATTTGTGGGTAGTTTTCATCGAGGGGTAATTCATTGTTGGAGTCAAGGATGGATTCCGTCGTGGTAGTAGTTGTCGTAGTAGTAGTCGATGTCGTGGTAGTCCTCCTTTTCCCTGGCCTACGAACTCTTCCGCGAATTCTGTTCCCTTTATATTCATCGTTTTGCGGTTTTGGTCTGGATGTGTAAACGTTTTCCACATATGTTTCCGTCGAGGCTGTTGTCAGCGGCGGTGACACTGTGGTTGACCTTGTCAAAGGTCGTCTGCTTGGGAGTTGGTACTTTTGACGGTTTTTAAGACCTTGCGATTGCGATGGCGTGTTCACTTCAACGGGAGCATCGTTGGACGGTTCTTCTGTTTGAACCTGGGACAAGTTGTGAACAATTCTGTTGAATCGAATATCAAACAAGCTTTGTGTCTCGTCTATAATGATTTCTGTCTTTCCATAATTTGTGCACAGTTAGGTAGTCAGTAATAAAAAATGATCTCTCTTCACGAGAAATTAATTCATTTTGCAAAAGTTATCAATTTTCCTCAGGCTAATCCGCCTCTGAAAAGTTCAAGGGTAAAAACATCCGCTTTTTCTCGCTGGGGAATGAGAGTTTCTTATGATCGCCCGCGCAGTTCCAGGCACTTGAACTTTTTTCAAAGTTTGCAACGGCCGTTGAACAGTTACCTTTTTTTCCGTAATTAAGTATTTTAATATTCCTACGTAGAAGCACCACCGAGTAAAAGGTATTCTCTGGTGATTGAAATGACAAGTCAAACATCATTCATAGCTATAAGATATCATGCGATTCGTATCATCATCTACAACTTCCCGAACACCTTGTAGATCTCATTAACCCAGTTTTTTATTTAAAATTCCACGCCTCATCTCATCCCATCCCCATCTCATTGCTAAGCGTGTCATTATGAAAAGGAGACAAAAATATTGCATTCACAAAAAGCGGATTGAAGCACGTAGGTATTATCATTATTATTCTTGTCATTACGGCCTTCTTTGAATTGCAAATTACACTCATGAGAGGAGCGTCCCTATCCAGCCATCGTTACATTTGCCAGAAAGTATATTAAAAAGAGAAAAGAGCCTAACCTGTTCATATTTCGGTCTGTACGTTGGAACGGCATTCGCGATTGGTCTGTCGACAGCCGGATAAATTGGTTTGAAGCTTGGAGGCCTGATGAACCCATACTCAATTTCTTCGCCCGTTCCCTTGGGGTAATTCAACGGTGTCTCTGTTGTCGTAGAGGTAGTGGTGGTGGTGACTGGTCTTAGAGGAGGTGATTGAATCCTCACATAATCGTTTCCTTCCGTCTGTATATTTGCCTGGTTCACTTGCCCACGATTCCTCAACCTCTGTCGATTTCCACCTGGCTGAGTTCTCCCTGAAGTTGAATGCGGTCTAACCGTGTCTTGGTTGACAGCGCTGAACCGAACAAATTCGTCCCGTGAGCCAGTCGGCCTTGTCTGGATTACGGAGTCAACATGAACACGTTGAGAGTTCTGATTCAAACGACCACGCGTCCTCTGCCTACCGGCTAACGGAGCTGGTGTGAGGGTCGGTCTTGGAGTCGTCATCTGAAAGAGTGCCGGAAAGTCAAAGTGAAAAGGAATGATATTTGAGAGAAATGATGTCAAGTATTCGAAGAATGATTGACGCTGTTTTTTCTACCTCTTCGGGTGCTTCCGTCGTTGTGCTGCGCATGTGATGGAGGTCGTCTTTCTGGTCGGATAGATGATGATCAAAGACGGGTCGTTCGTCATTGTTTTGTCCAGGATTGACTGGCTTCGGATTATCAAGGTCTGTGAGTGAAGGAAGTTTCGCTGACGGATCAGAACCATAAATTGAATCACGGTTCAGGTTCACATTTTGAAAATTTTTTGGTGAATCGACGACTTGGTCGCCGTGGAAGCCGTAAATTTGTTCAGGTCTTTGACCGTCGAAATTGTTCACCGGATATTGTTGAGGTGATATCGTAGCTTCAGGGACATTTTCGAACTTGTCGTTTTGCGTTTGATAGTTGAATCCGTTAATCGGATTCTGTTCAACATTCGATTGTCCGAAGTTTGAGGTTTTGAGACCAGTGTGATAATCGACTCCCTGCGTTTGTTGAGCATCGTGACGAAGGGCTGAGCTTTGGCCCTCACGAGTGCCAACTGCCTCAGCTACCGCTGGTTGAACATTCTGTGTGTTGGTTTTCAGCTTATCGTCTTCACTGGCACTTGGATTTCCTGATGATGGGAAAACGTTTTCGTGGTAGATAGGCGCGTTGAGATTTTGGACCGGCGCACTAGGTTCCTGAAGAGAATGTCTTACAGGATTATCGGCGTAGCTCGTCTCATGGCTTGGTGGATTGTGCTCCGGCTCCGTGAGCCCAGCATCCGGACGAGCCTGCAGAGATAAGGAATGATTTGTAGAGCTGTCGAAACGGTAGGCACTCAACAATGGGCTTGTACTAGACTCGCTAAATCCCACCATGTGGATGATTATGTAATTTAAAGCAGAGCAGATAATATGTGGCGAAGTTCAGTGACAGGTTTTTTTTTTTTTTTTTTAAATTACACTCTCTGTTACAGAAATGAATTTTCCGTTTACGAGCATGATCGTATTTGATCGTTGTTAATTATTTCAATTTTGAACGATTTCCCATCCACGTATCATTTTATTGCAAGAGAACGCTGCCTCGCGTGCTCTGACAAATTTATTTCTAGTTTAATAAATATTCAGATCCTTGATTTGGTTAGAAATAGTATAGAACGGAGTGGTGAGCTACGACTGAAATCGATGGATCATGTAATTTAATGAAAGGAATATGACGAAAGCGTGTGAATTTTTTGTCCTCAAAAAGAGTTTCAAAATTGAATTTCATGATTTTACTATAAACGTATACCTTGAAGTTGAAAGTACCTATACAACGTGTTCTAAATAGTTGGGAACGAGTAAAAGCCGGTTGTAGCCGAAGCGATTATTGAAGCATAATAACGCGTAGATCGGAGGGTGAATTCTCTCCCTTTGCTTTTTTTTTGTTACCTCCGGTTGGACCGCATTCCTGTCACTGCCTCGTCCTCTGTATCTTTGGTTTCTAGGCGCAGGTTTTCTTTGAGACTCAATAGTGGCGGAGTAATCAGTTTTTTCTTGTGTCCCAGAGAATTTCGACTTTGTTGGATCGTATATCGTCTCTTGATAAGTCTCGGTAGTTGATCCATAACCTTGACGTACTCTCGACCTGCTGTAAGGTCGCCGTGACCTGTCGATGGCCGGCGATCTCGTTGGGGAAGATTCTTTAGTCGTGGGAGCTCGAGTTGGAACAATTCTGCCCCTGGAATAAAATGGAGAGTGAATAATACGTTTTCTGAAAAGTATTGGAAAAAAAAAATATGATTTTGTTGAACTCTCAGGAACGAGTATTATTCTCGAACTACAAAGCATTGTTATACTGTAGTCTGACGGGGGTCTTCCCCTTCCATACAAACTCTTCGATTGAAGAGTTCAGAGCTCTCTCAGTTATTGACTTTATAAAACTCACCTTTGTCTTCCTCGTGATCTGTGCGTTGTGGTTGGAGGTGCGGTGGTTGTAGTTGTCGTTGAAGTCGTCGTGGTCGTAGTAGTCGAAGGTTCGAGAGTCTTTTCGATAGGTTCCTGTCCCTCAGTCAAAGAATTGACAAGCCCAGGTAGCTGCGGAGATATTCTGGGTAATTCAGAACCTATTGTATACTGTGTAGGGCCTGAAGTCAGCCTAGAATCTTCACGCCCATGAACGTATTGATTCCCCCCAGTCTGAGATGTTCCAAATTCAAATCTCAGCCCTTGGTTTGATCCCGCAGGATTATATATTTCACTAGCAACATGAGCCTGATTTGAATCATGGAAAGCATTCTTGACTAATTGCTCATCAGGCACACTCTGTGCGTTGTAACGTTCCGTGACGTCTCCGTGTTGGCCGAATTCCTGCTCTCCATTTTGCACGGCAAAGTTTTGTTGCAAATTATCCCGGGGACCAATGTTCTCCTGATAAACGGGCTGCGGAGAAGGTTTGGGTCCATCTTTGTAATTCGGAGTTTCATGTCCCTGTTCCTCTTTGTAAAGCTGCCTGAACTTAGTTCTCGTCACAGAGCCAGGTTCAGTCGAGGGATGGCCTTCATGAGTTGCGGTAGAGAATACGTGGGGGGCTCTATCACTGTAGAATTGTCTGTGCCTATACCTAGTTCCTGAAGACGGAGTCGAAGAGTAGCTGCTGGCCTCATATTTCGGTGTTGTTGTAGCGACTAACGCTTCCTGCGAATATTCCGGAGTGACATGCTGGACGTACGGGTCCCCCGTGGGAAGCTGCGCGTTTTCCACGTAAGAATTAGGTTCTATCAACGGTGTAGGATTCGGCTGCAATTGTTCGTTCGCCCGCAGGATTCCACCAGGTGGATCGTCAAGTTCGTCTGGTTCATTGTCAAGAGTGTTAACGACTACGGAGCCGATATGCGGCGCGGGAAAAGGTATCTTAGAGTATCCAGGTGGTGGTTTAAAGCTCAGAGGAGCAACGAAGAAGGGTAGCTTGTCGACTTTTCGTTCAACTCGATTATTATCGATCGCTGATAGATAGGGTAGGTCAAATTTCGCATATCCAGTTGGAGGCGCAAGGTTTGTGGGTCCCACAAAGACCTGGGGAGTATCGGGGCCTACCGAGTCTAGAACAGAGATGGTTTTGGCGTCCTTTAGAATTGTCAGGACATCCGAAACCTTGAGGTCCTCAGCGTTAGTAATTGGACTAGTGGTTCCCATGTAAACGGAAAGAGGAGGTTGGTTTGCGGAAGGTGTTGGGGGCTGATTTTCTTGTCGATTTCTTTGCCTCTGTCTTCCTTTTAGTCTGAGACTTTTCGGCCTCGTTGTTTCAGTGAGATGTTGTTGCTGGGCCTGATTCCGTGCGCGGTTTCGAGCGTCCAATGCGGCTGCATCGATTTGGGCTTGTCTTTGCTTTTCTATTGTCTCCTGGTGCGCTTTATGATGTGCTTCAAGTTGCGCTCGGGCTTGAGCTTGACGTTGCGCTTCAAATTGGGCTCGAGCTTTGGTCTCCTCTTCGGCCTGTTGTTTTTCAAGTTCTTGTTGTTGTTCAATGGATCTTTGGATCTCCAGTTCTTTTTCACGCTCGAGGGCAGCCAGTCTGTCAATTTCAGCCTGTCTAGATTCTGCTTCTTTCTGTTTACGCTCCTGCTCACGAATTTCTTCAATTTTTTGTCGTTCCAATTCTTCCTGCCTCTCAAGTTCCATTTTACGAGCAGCCTCGTCTTGTTTGTTACGCTGATTCAATTCCTTCAGTCTCTGAAGCTCCTTTTGCCTCGCTTCTTCTTCCTGTCTTTCCAACTCCTTTCGGAGTGCAAGTTCTCTCTGCCTCCTCTGATCCTGTTCCCGGAAGACCAGCTCCTGGTGTAGTTTCGCCTGTCGCTCAAGTTCGATTTGTTCCTCTTGTAATCTTGCTTCCTCTTTTTCCCTCTCTTCCTGCTGTATGCGAGTTCTTTTTGCTTGCTCTTGTTGGAGCTGGTACAAAACTTGATTTGCGAACGTCTGCTGAGCCGCCGATGGCCGCGTACCCTCCAGACCTTGGCTTTGGAATCCATCATCTTGCTGCGATGTTTGTTGTTGCTGATAACGGCCTCCTTGACGAGTCAATTGTTGTTGCTCGTGGTTTTGTTGTTGCTGCCGCTGTGGCTTTTCTTGTGTTGAATGCTGTTTGCGATTCCTCACTCTTTGTGTCCTTTGCTGCTGATCACGTTGTGCCAAAGTTTCTGCAGGAACGTACAGCAATTGTACCTAAAAGAAACCAGGGAAATCAACTTCATTAGAATATATCATACGTGTTTGCGAAGATATAACATTCAAATTTAGAACTTGCCTCCTCTTCGTCATCATTTTGGTCGTCCAACAAGCCCGGAGTAGTTTGCGCGACGAATTGTTGGCCATTCTGATTTCCCCACGATTGTTTAGACTGCTTGTAGTGTCCGCCCTGTTGCGTTGCGTATGCTTTCGTTTTTTTCAAACCTTCAGTTGGAAGGTTTTCCTCGTTTTTACCACTCTTCTGCTCTTCTCCAGAATTCACATTGTACGTTGTTGCCTGTTGATTTTGCGGGATCTGTTCATTTCGTGATATTTTTTGTTGATTCGCGCTGACGAAATCCTGGGCGGCAAATTGCGGAAGTTGAGGCTGATCTCCTGGTATAGGTGGAATCAAAGCGCCCGGCGCAAGTTGCGGAAGTGTTCGAATATTTGCAATCGTACTCTGGTGCAAGGCACTCTTTCTCTCTGCTTCGGTAGAAAAACCCTCCGGAAGATATGACTGAGACTGGATCAAAGAAAGAAACGTAATTCGAAATCTGGTCTCACTTATTAGATTGAAAAATGGAATCAATTAATTTCCCTTACTGAAAGACAAATTCACCTCGTGAAATAATAACTCGAGAAATTCAATTTGGCCGAATTAACTTTCATAGCACAAACGCTCTGCTATACTGTAAACTTGTTTCGTAATTGGAACATTTCTAATTTCCCTTATCTGTAGTTAAGTAACCAATTTCACGTTAGATCTGTCGTTATGTATGTACGACCGCCACTTTTTTTCGAGTCTTCGATTTCTGTTCAGAACCGGCGATGAAAGCATTGTGTAAAAGGTGACAGTGGTCAGGACTCGAGAACCTGCGAACTGTACCGTGACTGCACGAGCCATTTAAATTTCTACAGCAAAAAACCGGCATAAAAAAAGCCTGGAAACAACAACAACAACAAAATCTCAACGTTCATTTATCTACCTGAAGCAATTGCTGCTGAGCTCTCAGCTGCTGTTGTAGCTGCAACAATTTTTGTATACTCTCCTGGGTCTCCTGCAGTTGTAGTAATTGCTGATGATACTGATCTCGCAGTTCTGCTGGCAAAGCCAGAGGTTGAAGCTGCGGTTGGTTTCCAACCCCAGGATTAGTCACAATGCCTGGTAAAGGAGCTCCGCCACTTTGTAGCGACCTAGGATTCGCCAGAGGAATCCATTCGCTGTTTAATACCTGCCTAGACCATCTCTCACCCTTTGCAGACCCAAGATGAGCCCAGAAAGTGAAGGCGATCGTTAGCACCGCGATTGAATGGCACTGCACGATCTAAGAAAAGCAATTGCAGTTATAGAAGATAAAAAAACAAGGAGAAATTATGAAATTATCTTACGAAATTGACGTAAAAGTATTTTCAAGCTTGGTCAATTATTTTATTAATTACGAATATTGATAGTTGTGGAAAGCCTGTGGAATCGCTGGTTTAATTGGTTGTTAGAATGTCGCGAGTAGGATGCTGCGATTACGTTTTGTTTTTGTGAAAGTATACAGTTTTATCATGATTATCTATAATCTGTGAAACAATCGTTGAAAATACGGAGATCCTAACGAGCCTAGCAGAGATTCTTACAAATGTTCATTTTCGGCATAAGTTATCGTTCACACCTGGGATTAATTTTTTTTGCTTCAAGTCAGTCGGAACGTCATTAGTCTTCCTGAAGTTTAGACATCGTATAGTAGGCGTATTCGGTGGCGTACACAAGATTGCGGTGAGTGTTTTATCACATTTATATAAACCGCAGTTCGAGTGATCGCTGCTCACGAATCGAATCAGAAAGAGAATTTAATCATACGCATTTACAAGAACGGGTGCTAATAAATATCGGTTATTGTTCAAAACGTTTTGTGGCTAGATTTCTAATGCCGTTTTGTGGTTACCCTATTCCTCCGTCTCATAAACACCAATCATTATGCACTACGCTCTGTCATAGATGTTCATTCAAAGAGCTACAGGTTCCGGACAAAATATAAATTGCCTCCATGTCTCCACGCACAAAACGAAGAAACGCTCCTCAATTCCACGATGAAACAATACGATGATAAGTAATATGGTTGTATCTTATTACGCGACAGATTTCTCTGTTCTTCTTCTTCTTCTTCTTCGTCTTACTTGTATTTCTGATTTTGCGATTGTATGTGCGTCTTGGACCAATTTGAAACGAAATAAAAGTTCAGGAAACCGAGAATAACATGAGAGGACTCATTTTTAAGGTGCTATTGAAGACCCATTTACACCAATTGTTACTTATTGTTCGAATAATTGTTGCCATTACAAAACGTGATTCGTCACTACTTCTACACCAAAGAACCCATTTGAATGAAACTGTTCTGATTGGTTGCATTATTCAGGCAGAAAGTGGCTAACTATTTCATTCCGCTCAAATTTTGAGAAAATTCGAAGTTTTAGGGGGTTTCTAATTGTTAGTTCAGGTTTGTTCGTAGGTGAGATTGCACAAACTTGAATTTCTGATAGAACTCTCCCACAATTCGTGGAGATGAAATACTTAACCACTTTCTGCCAAAATACTGCATCCAATCGAAACGAATTGTGCTTCCGAATGATAACAATACTTTGACCAATACGTAAAAATCCGTGCAAATGGGTCTTTAATAGCACCTTAAGGGTTTTGCCGCGTACCAGAGTCGCCTGAAACTGTCACAGTACTTTTACTCCGAGTTTGCAGGCGAATCCCTCGTATACTTATGATAATAATTGCGTTGGTTCGCCAGTGAATGTAGTTGGCCTTCTGAAATCTCGGACCGGAACAACGGGAGTATAGTACGATATACCTACTTAATAAATGGATGATAATTGAAATGCTTGTTACTATTATTGGAATATTTATACATAGTTATGACTTATTATATAGGAGAACAACTCTCCTTGCGTGTTTGACCGATTTATACGTATACCTACATATGCCTATGTTTTGAACTCTTACGTGATATGTGGAGTGAGACTCTGCCTAACGAACTGTGCTAAACTGAATCTTTGGATTTCTAATAGTGAATAATAACGTATTTGAGTTATCGAGCAAGTTTCTATACGTGAGAAATGAAAGAGAATATCTCGGTTTACGCAGAGCAGGTTTCGTGCATAGAAATTCACACTTATGTCAGACAGTTTTAATCCCAGAAGTTGGAAACAAACGATTGATTTCCGTAACGAAGATGATATTAAGTCAATGAGCAAAGGAGGATTTTCGGTGTGACTGAATTCGCCAAGTTTCTTCGTACTAAAATCTGGCCATTCTGTAAATCAAATTTCTCGATACGTACGCATGAAGAAGAGTGAGTAACGGCGTGAAGTTCAGAGTTCGAAATACCTTTGACGAAAGAGAGGAACTGTAAAACGAAAAGTGGTACATGGAGGAGGATACGGAATCTATAATACCTGAGAATAATCTGGATTGATGATATCCTGCGTATGATTTAAGAGGACAGAATTATAACTTCGGTTTTCGAAAGTAAACCTACATCCGGATCTCGTTGGAATATAAATATGAAATAGAAATTATGAAAATGGAAAAATAAACTAGAAACAAGATTTGAGGAGAGCTTGGCAGCTATTTTTCGGGGGCGTTCTTGATTCCTCATTCTCGACGTGAAGGAGAAAGTATACCCGGTGTGCTTATTTGGGTTCACTTATAATATATGCATAATAAATCTGCCGAGAGAGGCGTACGATTAGGATTTTTCGAACCGATAGCGTTAGGAGGTTGGCTACTGGACCAAAATCCAAACATCCTTCGAAGATATATCGATTCGATGGACCGGCCAGAGAGCAAATAACTTATTAAAACGAGGTCAACGCCTTTCTCTGTTTGCAAGAACCACGCGGCATCATCGGCTCCAAAGACTCAGGTGCGGTTTTCGTTTGGTCTTTGCAGAATTCTCATAGTGGTGTGTCGCCTCTGGAATTGCCATAAAAATTGCCTCACATTTTTGCACCCTGCTTTCCGCCGGAATATACAATTTCGTATTTTTTCTTTCGTTTTTCCATCACTTTCTCTCCTCATCTCCTTTTAATTCGAAAAATATTCAAATTGCGGAAACAATTTACACACATATTCAACTCCAACTTCTCGACGGCATTCAATGAATCATGTAGCTTTCAGTTTTCACTATAGCTACTTCAGAAGTGAAATTGACTGAATTACGAATTCGATAGGTATGTCAGAGGCTCCTACATGTCTGCACGTCCGCATGTCTGCATAACCGTTTAAGATAATTTTTAGTGCGAATCTAATGCGAGTGCATCAGATTGGATTTAAGGACTGAGTCGTACATACTGGTGTGCAGCTAGGCGTTGCAGCGATTAATTTCTATCACGCTAGTCTCCGGGCTTATGCCTATGCATACGCGTCTCGTCTTGTGTTGGGTGCTTGAAAGAGAGAAGTTATAATAATGTACGTCACACGCGGTTTAAGTTCTTCCATTTTATCAGGTCACAATTTATCCTGCAGTATTTTCATTCTTCCGCGGCAGACTCACTCCAAACTTTAGCTACGACTAATTTCCACACGTTTCCTCGTAACGAAGTGAAAAAAACGAGAGAAGCAAAGTGATCTGCCTGAATGATCGTATGAATTCATACTCAAACTACATAAACGTCCATTCAATAAATACGTGTAGATCCAGAGACTCGCTATAAAAGTACTATTGAAATCACAAAGCGTGAAACTGAAGACTTCCGGGTCCCGAGAAACGTGTGGGGTACTGCTTACGCAATTGTTACAAGCTTTTTTCATAGTTTCCGTACACACAATCTCGTCCTGCATCTTCCGCAAAGTTTTCCGCTCTCCAAATAATCCCGGAGCCCAGAAAGTCCCCGCCGTTTACTTGCCGACGAATTTCAAGACTCGCGTACGCATCGAGTACAAGATCACTGACCCGACAGAGTGAGCTGTTCACACACTGACCCCCATTTGGTTAATTGGCGAGATCAAGCAGCATCCCGCACGGCGATGTGCTGAGCGTAAATGGATTTTGTTTATTCTCTTCATTTTTCGACCGGCCTGGATCATTGAGGATCAATCATTATGCGAGGAGATTGGGATAGAAAGAATCTACCTAAACTTGTTCTGTAGCAAATATAGGCAAACGCGATTCTCCTGCAACAACGTGCGACTCTGCGGGATAAGAAAAACTTGTCTATGTCTTATCAAGAATTGCTTCACTGCAGTGGGTCAGTGTGTGAACCAGGTTGCACCTGGACCAATTTCCTTTTTCAGAAAATTCTTTGTAAGTACGAGTGCGTCTTTCGCAGGGAAAAGAGAAGGCAGATGTATGGGCTCAGTTAGTTCCTGAGCAGAATTTCATCGAGGGTTTTACAATTCGAATCAATTTATTGCAACAAAAGTGACCAGAATTACGAAATCGATATTCCAGTATCTCGAGAGCATTTTTCCTAGCGATTTAAGCGATTTGAACCTCAACGAAGAACGTATCTTGTGCAGGAGACTTCGATACGATCATCATGAAAGTTGGGAAATTTCATAGATTTCTTCTCACATTTTGAAAATAAAGACTTACCATAATGTAAGTGGTGGTCTTCTATCCTTCACTGATATCTAATCACTCAAAAAATCGGATAAGTGTTTGAAGAATAAGTAAAGAAGGATTGAAAAATTTCTTCGAAAATCTGCAGATGCTGCAGTTTTTTCAGTTCCTCGGTCTCGTCTCTTTCTCCCACTAAATCACTTATAGCACTGTCCCGTGTCCATATCCATCAGTACTTCAATCTTTGGAAAATATCGGTTTCTCGTTCTATCTTCGAATCGCGATCAATTGGTTTATGAGATAAGAGGTTCGAAACGGAGGCCACCTCTCCTTTTTCTATCACTCGACTTTCGTTCGACCGTCCCGTGGTCTTAGCTAGGCTTGGTTAGTTTGAGAGGATGTGGTCGCAGTGGACAGACTATATACTCTCCCCACCACGATTCAGGTGGACTAAAGGACAGCTACTGCTTGCTGCTGCTCTTGGTGCCTTCTGTTCTCGGGGTGCTCCAGGAGAAAGACTTTCCTCCCGTTTCCATTAGTTTCAATATTTCATTCGGCTCAGGGGTGTGTTGATCAATCCTAAAATGCACGTCGAACGTATAAGGAAGCTGGGGAGCTCTTCCCACAGCAAAATATGCGCATCCACATTTTTACGGAGGATTTTGAAGTCGGGACATTTAGTGCTGGATCATTTTTCTTCACAGACGAGATCGCATTGTATTTTGTAAGGTTTCACCAAGTTCATTTTTGGTCTCCGAGGTCACTTTCTTACACGTTTTTCGTCCGCCCATCATCAAATAACTTCCGGAACGTAAGTAAAGAGATAATTTCTGTGCCGGAGACACCACATTTTACATTTCGCGAATTCAATGTTGGATTCAAATAAGAAATTAGTTCGAGGGGTCTGCGAAGGAGAAGAAAATGTGTCGATTCCACAGGAGCCGGATATCACCATCTCGTCGACCGCTCGTACGATTTTGTATGCAATTTTTCAACTCCACGCCAAAAATTGGCATATTTTATTCGATTTTGTTCCCATTTTATAATCGTGAGTGGCAATTAGCAATGAACTATACTTTCCCTGGGGAAAATGAAGCGTGACAAAGGCGCAGAAGGGAATGCACATTGTTATAATTCGCATTTCGTTTACGCTTTTGTTACACACGTTTTTCTTTCATTGCAAATCCACCGTTCCCTCTACATCCCATTTTTGTCAGAATATTTCAACTGTCGAGAGAGACAGCTGGAAAATAACGTGACGAAGGGAAATAAAGAAACGGGTTGATAACTGAAATTTCTCACGCGATGAGCATAATCCTAAATTATTTTCATTTTACTTCTAGTTATATTCCGTTTTCCTTACCGATTCGTTCGGTGGATTTCAGATTCCGGTGGGGATTAATAATATCCGGGCAAAAATCTGAGAATATTCATCTTTTTCATCCGGCTAGCAGAGACGCGCTCGATCGTTTGTCTTTCGAATTGAGATATGCAATCGAATGATTTTAGTATTTCTGTGTCAATCAACTTGAAAATTGCCCCTGATCCGAACTCTGTACTAAAACACTCTGGGCACGGCATGATATAGATAATATAATTCGCAAACCACATGCCTATACACATGTTATATCTATATCTGTCTATAGATATACAACTTTTATACGTATATATATATCTAGGTCTCACCGAACAAGTATGTCTTTCCTTTCACTGGAGCAAATGCATAAAAATATCTATATATGCTGTGATCTACTTGTGCTTCTCTACAGAGCAAAGGACCGGACTATTTGCTCTAAGACGTACAAATTGGTACGTAATTTTCAAATAACACTGATATCTGATACATAGTTACAGATAATTCATACAAGTGTCTTCTTATTTTACGGACACAGAGCGCTGATGCACGATTCTATTTTGAAATTGATGGAATAAATGGATTACGAAGTTCCTTATGAATGAAGAAAAATTGAAACATCGTAGATGCATAGTTTTATGCTATACTCGTCGATAATTGTAAAACCAGCGATTCAATATACTCGTATATATGTACTGATGATAATCTCTGCGGTTATTATCATCGCAAGAGTCGCAGAGTATGGTTTTCTCCTCCGCCTTCTTTTCGTTATATTCTCGGTTGATTCCTCCGATGCAAGAAGATGCAACCGGCGTATTTCCGGTCATTCTGTTCGATCCGGGTTCTTGCGTAAGGTAGTCCTAAACTCCTGATGTAAGGAAGTTAGAAAGAGGAAAGAACATATCAATTAACTATATCTACAACCGCGAAACGGGCCGGAAAGATATTTTTCAACCGAGAAGTTATAAAACGTACGCTATGTACGTAATAAACGATTCTGCACGTAAGAAAGAGAAGAATCGATCCCTCGGATTGGAATTAAAGTCTTACATTCCTTAGCATGCACCTCGTCTCCTGTTTCCGGTGTATCGTACGTGTGTATCTCCTACCGGAGATAAAATACGTAATTTGGGATCATTATAACGTTCTAAAAATCTGTTCCTGAACATCGAGATCTCTTTATAGTTCGTAGGTGGGTATCCCCCCATCGTTTATATCTCCGGGGATCTAGAAGCTTTGAAAAGTGAGGTCAACCACGAGCGAGCAATAAATTGTGCAATAGTACAAAGAACGTTACATTTTGTAAGCCCTCGTTTCACACTCCTATACAGCAACATTCACTGCAGCCATCGCCTCTCACTTTAAATAAACGACCATTTTTCAACTTCTGTAGAATTATTTGTCTCTTTATCAGATATTTATACATATATGATGTATTATACCGAGTGAAATTTATTCCAAAATACTTATCAGACTGCCGGAGTTTACAATCCCCGTTGAAGCGCCTGCGGGATTACCGAAATCACATAAAACTGATGATTTTTCTTCATTTGAAAGATTTACCCCGATATTACGCCTCGTGATCTTGTTGCGTTACGTTGTGAACGCTCACCTATCCGCAAACTATTCACAAATAATAAATTGAATGTTAGCTATAGCGTAGTTTATTTATTGCTATATAAATGTATGTGAGTCATGTTTGCGTGGTTGAAAATCGTGGCAAAAAATTGGATCGATAAAAAATTTGGCATTAGCCGTATTAGCGCCACACCGCAGAACGCGAAGTGGACAGATATCACGGATATGATCTGCGATATGACATTACGAAATTTTCGGCACTGCTATACCTAATTTATGTTCTGTCTATCTCCGTGATAATGTTTCCAATTCCTTTACGCAATTCTCTAAAATGGTATCCATTTAGATTCTAGATTATGGTTTCTAGATATATCGAGGCCTGGCAAATTCAATTGTTTCACACTTTACAACGGTTCTATCCGGTGCTAACGTAAGACCTTCGGATGTAACAATAGGCAAGCGTTCGAACCTGTAATCTTCAATTAAATAACAATTTTCCAAACGGCCACCTATGCAAAATTTTGATACAAATGAAGAAAAAGAAGACGTTACACACATAGCAGCCATCTTTTCACGGACGCTTTCTGCATTTCATTCGTTCTCTGCAGATCGATAAAAGTCAAAATGATGTATCAATTAAATCCCGAATGTTAGAATTATCGTATAGAGTGGCCCTGGGCGCGACATTGTATCTTACCTATTTATTGCTGCGAATTGCAACAAGCTAGATCGTGTTCACGTTCGTGTACGAATGGTAGCAAGTTTGTCGAGATATTGTATTCTGCTCTGTTTCATAATAGTTTTAATAATATTCCAACAAGCATAACGTGCTGCAGTGAGTTGTGATTGAGTGATTTCGCACAATGAGCGACGGGAGGGAGAGATTGAGTGGGGTAAAATATAAACAGCAACGGTTAGATAAGCAAGAAAAACAAAATGAGCTACTGTCAAAAGTGCCGAAAATTGTAACATTTTTTTGAAACGCCCAATATTCAAAGCTTGAAAAGAGCTCTAGACAAGAAGAATATTAAATAAAACGATTGTTTATGAGCATGTGTGATACTAATTGTTTAAAATTCATCCATCCTGTTTGAACAAATCTCATTTGCAAACAAATGACTAGGTAGGGGGGCGGCAAATAAGTTCCAGGACTACAGGCGGCTCCAAGTTAGATCCGACCCTGTGTATCAATTAAATCCCAATTGAATCTCCCACATGTATCAAACGTATTTATTTCCCTTCTCGAACATACAATTATTCATAAACTAGAGCCTAATTATTACCGTCGAATGTGATGAGCCTCAGAAACTTGCAAATGGGGGAGAGTTTTGAAGAAAACAGAAATTTTTCCCCGTTTCTTCTACTATCTGAATAAAAGTAGCTCTATAAAAATGATAAATACAATCAAGCAACGTTGTTTAGTTTCTCACACTACAGCAGAGGCCTGGGGATTTTTCATTTTTCATTTGCCATACATGAGTACGGTCAGAGCGATTTAGGTACTTATGTTGTACATCTTTCCAGCCTGAGGCCGTCCAGCTTCGTCTCGTATCGTATATAGTAGAAGAGATTTGACTTGGGATCAGGATCTACCGACAAGGAGAAAGTGCTGAGGGCCCCGCCCAAAAGTAAAATGCATTCCATCCCAAGTCACAGAACTCGAGTCTCAGATCTCGAAGCTGAGATTAGAGATCTGAAGTCGCGGGTTTGAGGGAGATCAATTCGGTCTTACGATCGAAAAACAGTAACAGAGCTGTCATTCAATCTGCCGCCTATTTCAACTTTTCAATAATTTCATCACGTCTCTTTCATTTCTCTGTTTTTTTCAAACAATTTCAACTCGGCTTCTATTGAATCACTCGCCCGGAATCGATGAAATGATAGAAAATGAACAACAATCGGTGACAAAAACTGTACGTTCCTTTTTGCAAATGAGGTTCCTACAATCATTTAAACTTCGGTTGTTTCAAAATTGAATCTAACCACATTTCGGATGATTTGTCTCATTGAATTTGAGGTCTCCGGCTGAATACGATATTCTGTCACGTGTGTGCTTACTAAGGAATTATATTGCCGGCATTGCAACGTTCGGTGTATGTCGACCACATACATCTGCGAAGATGCGTCGATTGTTTTCAAAAGACTGAATTTTAGCCGGGTTACGCCTGATAATTCACCGTCTCGCTCTGAATAACGTGTTAAAAATTTCACTATTAACACGTATCCGCGAGCGTATTCATTTATTACTACTATTATACGCATGTATGTACACACTAGTGTAGTACATAAGCTATTATACTCAACGCACTCGTCGAAGTGCTCTATAGACATACTTCTTCTTCCGCGACCGCGTACTTCACACTTACTCATACTGTATATTTACATTTGTACATATGATCAAGCAGATGAGCAATGAACTTGACCGGAAGTGGGTCACGTCCAGCTCGGTAAGCGTCCTTCTCGATTCTCATATACCTATGTATACTCATACTTACGAGGTCGTGCAAAGTATAGTCGCTTCCAGCATCCATTTATGCTTTCGTGCTCCCGTATAGCTTCACTTATCGTCAATTATTCGCAGCGTCATTTGCAGGCATTACCTGTATACCGAGGTGTGTCTATGAATCTGTACTAGGATTGCCATTATCGGCTCAACAACACAGGCGTAATGATCAACAGTTCATTATTACTGCACTCGCATTGCGATCAAAGTTCTGGACAATATCTGCATACACTGCAGTTCACAGGTCCTGCACCCGTTGATAGTGATACGAAATTCGAACGAAGATTGTCCTCGACTGATAAAATTCTCACGATTGCAGAGTCATGCCAGCAACGCTTTGCCGATTCTCTTTTATCTCGTATAACGATCGGTGGAAGAAAAATCTTCATTTTTTAGCCGTTCCGGAAATCCTCGACATCGTCGGGCTCCTGAAACGGCAAAAAAGGAAGATTTTTCTTCGTCGAAAAATTTCCACCATCACTTTTCGCTATTTCTGTTCCGTCAACGTTGTGAACTTCGGCTTTACGATTTAACGGATATAGATACACTTCTGCAAATTTCTTTATCTCCTCTATTTCACGCCGACGAGAGTCTCGCACGTACGGCTACTCGAAGATTTATCTTTTTGTCTGAAACATTTGATCGATCAAATCTGCTCGTAGGTATACTATTCATTTTGATTCATGGCGAATTTATTTCCCTCGAAAGAATCAGGAAAGAAAGAAGGAGAGAGTGTATTAATCATCGATCATTACGTACACCTACCTACAGAGAGAAAAAGCAATCTACAGTTGAATACCCTGCGCAATTTCTTTCCTCGATAGTTGCAAGAAGTAGCTAATAACAATGTATCGGATACAATTTTGTATTGTTCTCTACAATGACGAGCGTGCAGCCAGCGCGATTATATATTTTGATGAGAATGTAATAATACAGAATACAATAGAGCTGACGATGATTCTATACCCATAATACAAGTTTTCGAAAATGCTGATCCTATACAGTTTTTCTACCCATCTTGAAACTTCTGCATGAGCATGCCAGACACTCATATTCTTCCCATTTAACGAAACCTCATTTATTTTGACAATTATCAAAGCGTATGTGCATAATCGATGCGAAAAAGAAGGCGACAGCCTTTAATTATAACAGCAGTTGGGAATGGCTGAATATCAATCGTCACTGGGATCAGAGGCCGCGTCGCTATCTTTGGATGAAACGAGCATGTTTTGGGTTCCGTTTGTTCGGGATTGCACACGGACTAGCGCTATCGACCTCTTTCTCGCCTCAGTCATGCGTACGCTTTGATAACTGTTAAAATAAGTGCGGCTACCCCAAATTGCGTCAGATATGAGGAATATGCGTATAGCTCTCTCCTAATTGGATTCATTCGTGATCCGATAATTTTGGATTTTTTGATCAATCAATATTTTATTGCTCAATTAGTGCCCGTGCCTCGAGCAACATGTAGAAATTGTACTTCTGCTTGAGGTAGGCGAGGACATTACGCCGAACCGTGCATACAAACTTTGCCTATTTTTTTTATCGCCATCGGATAATTGGCAGTATAGCCCAAATAAACTGCAACGGACTTTCAATTAGGTGGCATGCTGTAGAGTATAGAGTATAGTGTAGTGTATTACGCGAGACACCAATTCCACGTGTAGTTAACTATATGTATACACCGAATACGTAACCGCTGGGCCGCGGCGATCGGATCTACAGCTCATATGTGATGCAGGTTCAGTCTCCTTCTTACGAAATCACTTTCAGGTACGTACAAGAGAGCATACCGCGTACTCCATTTTAACACACATACCTGCACATACATATGCATATCTATACTAGAAGTAAAATTTTACCCGACCAATGAGTTTGCCTTCGCTCTCTGACGATTTGGCATGCATATTGGTATGTATTTGTAGCTCCGTGTGTGCGTACGTATGTACATGCCACTCGTGTAAACTCTTATACGTGCTTTTGGGTTCGCCGATATTACAGATATTATGTTGGGTACCTATGTGTTTCAATACAGCTTGAAGCAACTGTATGTAACATATTGGTGTATAGATATTTACCTGCAGGTATGTACGCAGCCTTGCAACCAATTCCGTTACGTAAGCCGGAGTTAGACGCGTGACGAATCCTTGTAGTAATAATAATGTAGATCGTATATAGGTAGGTGTTACCGTAGACCGTAGGTAATACTGATCAGAATTCTTTTGGTCTTTGAACTCTGAACCCGAAGTTTGACTCCGTAGGAAATGTGTAAGTTGAGACAGTTTTTCAGTTCCCATATAACGTGCCCAAATATTAGGACCTGCTCCGTTTTTCATTCCCAAATTATGGCTTTCATCTCTTGACGACGCGACGAGAAGAAACAGCAAAAATTAGGACGGAAGCAGAAAATTTGATAGAATTTTGTAGAATTATTATTCTACAGAATTTTTTGCTATTTCCGAAGTGCAGATCGGGAATAAATTTCGTGCATATTAATGTGTTCCGCCTTTCGTGCCATTGTTCACATTTTTCATCGAACTGCGGACTAATTATTCGTGTCAGCCCGGTATTGAACTGAACCCTTCTCTCGTTCCAAAAATTGCTGACGTCTGCACCTGCCGTGCAATAATGCGGATTATATATAACTAGATATATCCAGATTTTTTCAAAAAAATTCGGAATAAATTGTACTTTTACTTCTGATGTATTTCATACTCGCTAAATTTCTTGCAGCCAACTCCCACTCTCGAGGAGTCGAGTTGTCAACGACAAAATTCGTTTCTTGTGGGAACGAAAATGAACGTAATTGTGAAAAATTGATTTGAAGTGGAATAATTTGGGAAACCTGTTCATCACTTTGAAATTATTCGGTCTAGGGAATTTTTGTCAAATTTATACTACCAGCAGGTAGCGAAGCGATACATTCCTTGAGGGAGTCATGGACATAGGTATACCTCGAGGTGCTATTGAAGACTTACTGCATTCGACAATGAGTAATAAAGCATGCAACAATGGGTAACAATGGAGGTTTAATGCGTCTTCGATAGCACCTCGAGGGGCTTATAAGCCAAAATGAGGAATGTAAAGGAAACCTGCATGCGCCACCTCCAGATTTGAGCTACGGAGAGTATGGAGCACTCGCAGTTCCTAGGAGAAGATTCTCATTCTCATAACAATTTGTATCTGAATCTATAAAATTTGGGGTGTGAGCTGCGGGTAAAAAGTAAATAAAGAGCTACCGAATGCCGTTTTTACTCTCATACATCTGAATCACTAGCAATTTGTATGTATGCCAGATTGATCCACACATTCAACAAGCATGAGGCGCATCAAAGTAGGAACACGTGAATGGAGAGAGAGTTCGGAAATCTTACTTTCACATTCACCAGTACCTCCAGGCTCAGGAGCCCCAGAGTTCAATGCCAGAGCTTCATGGGTGTGTGCTGTAAAACTTGAGATTAAATACCAGTAAATACATTAAATGTATCTGAAATACAGGCTCACGTGCGTGATCGAGTGGCTGGTTTACTGTACCGCGCATCTACAGATGTCGAACACAGTCGTCTAAGATCGCCGTAAACTTGACCTCAATTTTCACAAAGCCAAAAAATGAGCTGTAGGATTTTGTGAAAGGCGACCTGCGCGAATGCCGATACAGTTTACAGGCACCTACAGTTTTATTTTCTTCAATATTCGAATTATCGCATTCTTCATAGCGAAAATGCATATACCTGTACAGGTGTAGTATGCGCTGCCTTACACTGTGTGAGATAATTATAGTTGCAAATTACACGAGCTAGTGGAAAATGTGAGGATGGAAATCATAAATTCTCTTGCATGTAATAA
The DNA here is from genome assembly GCA_963170745.1 of Phymatocera aterrima. Taxonomy (NCBI): domain Eukaryota; kingdom Metazoa; phylum Arthropoda; class Insecta; order Hymenoptera; family Tenthredinidae; genus Phymatocera; species Phymatocera aterrima. The sequence goes on from OY720663.1 coordinate 10,259,956, forward strand.
ATATATACGAGCCACCATAAGAATTAATGTGGTAGCATTATAGTCATGAGTACAGGTAGCCAATTTTTCGAAAAAATCATAGAAAGTTTGAATAATAGCTGGATCTCTTGGCATTGAGAACAGGGACGGCATATTTTGAGGAAAATAACTTACACCACTGTATTCCAGAGGCGCTGGTCATTATACAGTATAATTCGCTCGCAATTAGTTGAGAATATGATTTTACAGAATGTGAAAGTTCGAGTCAATTGATTATTGGGAGAAAGAAAAAATTAGGTACTCACAGTCAGAAGTATGACTAATGACAACGAAATTTAAAATTATTCATGATACCATATGATATCCTAATATATTAACCGGATAATTGATTAGAATAACTAATTAGCTACAGTTCTCTCGGACAATATTTATAGGTAAGATCGCCCTTCTGGGTTTTGAGTCGAATTTATAGCGGGGAGAAGATGTGTGCTAGTCTTTGAGCACGTACCGGTCATTTCGCACATTTCAAAGATCGTGCAGCCGCGGCTCTCACTTTCGGAAGACCGACGAAACTCGTTCCAGGGATTTTTCGAAAAACGTAAAAAAACCTTTTCCGTGTCCGAGGTAAACGTATCCAAGAACAATGACTTATTGCACAACGTGGAATATGTTATGTGTATGCTCAACGTTTTACTCTTTTTAATCGTTTTTCTAATTGCGAACAAAACCGATCGTCCGCGACGTACAGCCAAGTTGTGGAGAATGCGAGAAGTAGAAGGTTTTGAAAGCAATAGTTGAGGATATGTTAATTACACGTATAGTCTGGTATTAGATTATAATATATACGATCGTAGAGGATTCCGTTTCCTTCTTATTTATTTTTAAAATGTTCGTTCCCCGGTCACTTTCTCCTCCGTATAGCAGCTATACTGTAAGTAGATATGTGTTCTACCGCACGTCTGCAAGCGACTCGAGCGAACGTGGAAGTTTATACATTTTCTTTTCATTCCTATCTCCTTCTTCTCATTTTCTTGGGCACCGTGACACGTTTAATTCTGTCTTCCAATGGCTGAATGCATTTCGATCAAGATTTATCACATTTCTCAGCAATATAATCGTATGGACGATTCTTCCAAATATTACCCGCGGCCGGAGCCCCAAAGTCTCCGATTTTAGCCTAACATCTGATTCAAAATGGAAAAAATAAAAGGCCATTTTTCATGGACATGTTCATCACACGATGCAACTTCTTCTCTCTTCTGAATGGAGGCATTGCCACTTACTTCCGATGATCGTAGATGTTTCAAAGATCGACTTTCCTTCAAAATCGATTTTCAACGCCGGTCCTCAACTTTCATCTCCAATTTCTTTTCATTCTTCTTTTCGTTTTGCTTCCCTGAAATTCATCTGGGAATACTGAAGACTCGAGATTTTTGGAGTGGGAACACAATCGGTTCCGAAAGATATGTCAATCAATTATCTAAATTGTTAAATCGATATTTTTGGCGATGATTTCCTAAATCAATCTCTGTCTATAATGATATGTCTATTCTATATCTCAATGTTTAATTGTTAATTTTTCGATTCGATATATTTTCACAATTGATTATTAACTAGACTCCGTTCAGAGTTCATCTTATAAATAATTAACAATTCCCTGTATATGGCAGGCTGGATTTCACTAAACAAAATTTAAAAGAATAGGTAAAATTCGGAGTGAAAAGTTGAGGAAAGGCATCAAAAACCAGGCGTGAGAAAGGGAATTTTCACGGAGCGTTCACGAGGATCCTAGGTCAATGGCAACGGCAATCCTCATTATGAATAGCGCCCTATCATCGCTAGTTATCTCTCGAACAAAAAATTAGTTCAATAGAGTAATTAGCGAAAGTGAAAGTCGTACAAATTAAGGGTAAGAATGAATTGAGAGACAAAATTTTCCCGGGCTCTCGTGACAGGAATAAAGTGTTTCAGAAGTTTGAAGAGAATCGGAATAGGTGAGACGTCGAAAGGTGGTTAATATTCGGCAGAATCACCCTGCATCCATACTTGTTTATGGAATATTGATTCGAAGCAGTTCGATGTCTTGATAAAGTATGCTAGAATTTGAATCTGAAAGAGCTTGTAAATAAATTATATATACACGTAGATATATCTTTCTTTTATCAACGGCTTTGATTGCTTTTTCCTTTTCGTTTCTTGTCAAAGAAGAAAGACATTTTTTTGGTTAAAAAAAATAAAATAAGACATTGATGGATTGAAATATTGAAGAAGGAATATTGAACGGATACTTTCTTATGGAAGGGCGGAGGAGACATTGGAAAATTCTGTTTTGATTTTCTTATGTTATTATATGAATAATTGGATGAAAATTCACTCATCATTTTTTGGATATTAAAATTTTCATTTATTTATAGATAATATGAATATATATAATAACCATTTTATCACTTTCCTATTCAATACTATAATCAAATATTGTATGAAATATACAATTTGATGGGAACAAAGGCACGTTCAATTCCGATCGAAGTTGTCATACGATTCTATTTATTTGATGTAACATATTTGAATGGAATATAACCAGTACAAGAGTGAAACCATAAATTTCAGGTTTTGCCGAAAATGTTGAGTGCTAGAGGAAAAAACGGATATAAAAAAAAATGTAAAAAGTTCAGAAGTAACGTAAGCCATGCGATTTGATAATTCGTCGATATTTCGCTGATAGGTCGATAATTGATGGATATTCATTACTCGTATATATATATTATTTGTGTTCATTTTGTTTTTACGATCTCTAAGATTTGAGGGAAATTATACGTTTGATCAATGATCGTTCGGAACTGAACCAACGGCTAATCCAATGTTTAATTTTTCATACGGATATTCAAGGACGAATGAATTTACCAATATGAAACCCATATCAATAGCCTTCGTTGATATAACAAACATGCGCGTACTTATTTGATTATTAAAACCACGTAGGATAAATATAATTTATATCATATATATAATATTGTATTTTCAAATATATCATTTATCATATTTATTGATAGAAAATGTTTTTTCTTCTCCGTTTTCTTTTTTGTTATCTTGATTTATTTATTCGATTTTTGTTATTAAAAAGAGATGATAATTGTGCCGATGAGCGACGATAAACTCACCTAAAATATTTATAGTAAAGAGTATATGATATAGAGGTGTTATATCTATAATATTTTTCACTTTAGTATTTTATGGTAGATATACAATATTTTTAGGGCTAAGGGAAAGAAATTGAAAATTGTATTTCCTATTGTATATTATAGACGATATAATGAGGCATACACCTGTCACAGCATATACCCATGTATGTCCGATAATATACATATACGTACAGTTGATATCTATAGCACACAGAGAAAAATGGAGGTATACAATATATAATATTCATCGTTATGAAATCTTCCCATTTTTGATATTTTTCAATTTTTAATTTTAATTTAATTTCACACGTGAGGTGGTGGGGTAGGGGGCGGGGGTACTTTCTATACGATCTCGAGATACGTTCAATCATATTCGAAAATCAGATTTCAATAGAATGAAATAATTTAGAATGAATAATTTATGATCAAATAGTTGATTTGCGGGAAGTAAGAAATGGAAGAATAAGTGTATAAGTATAATATATATTCAATGTATATGAATAAAATTAAATTGTACATAAAAATTTTGCAGTTTGTAAAGATATTATCGAAATTCAGCTGAATTCATAGTAATATCGAAGTTTATCTGTCATAAAATTATTTCAAAAGCAAAAACTATTTCTTTGTACTGCCTTTTTTTTCTTGTAGTTTTTTTTGTTTTTGTTTTTTTCTTTACTTTTTACTAGTACAGTTTGATAGTATATTCATCAATTTTGTTTTCTCTTTATTCTCATTTCATACTAACGGTTTTATAGCAGGCAAGTTAATTGGAAAAAATAGAATATGATTCAAAAGCTCGAGATCCGCGAGAATATGATCATGCATATTTCCTTTTTTTTTTTTTCTCATGGTTTTTATTCTCCATTCTCTTTTCGTTTCACGAATAGCATATTGAGAGACGATTGAACATCTCGAGTTGGAAGAAAAAGTAATTTAATAATTGAGAGTAAATACAAGCAAGCATGTGAATTGAATAATGAATCCTCTAGGACAGAGCAAGCGTCAGACAATAAATTATAATGTTATTTAAATGAACAATAACTCGTACATGCAAAATTAAAAGAGAATGTATAAACATTTTATAAACATATTTGAAGGATAACAAATGACAGGAATGTCTTGAATGGAGTGAGATGAAAGAATAATAAATTGGAAGCGATATAATAAGTGTGAGGAAAATTTCAATTTGTACACGATAAAAGTTCATTTGTATATTCATTAAAATTGTACCGATAGGTACTATATATTTATATATTTCTTTCTTCATTTGATCATCTTTTTAGTCAATTATTATTATTATTATTATTTTAATATTTGATATTATACGTGTTTATGCAGGTATATATGTTATTTCACTGACGACTAGACATTATAAAACACACGAGTGGCATTAATAGGCCTTCAGTCATAAAGTAGAGGCAAACAAGAAGAAACGGAAAACGAATTTCATGTATATACATACATACCTATTTAAAGGAATGTGTTTTCATATCAGTATCATACTGTATGATATATAGACCATAGTATAGTACAGATATAGCATTGTGGCTATTATAGACGACGGCGATCATTCGAAGCTAATAATAACTAAATAAATACTAACGACAATCATTCATATTTATCCTTCAGTGCCATGACATCTTTTTTCATATACCAAAGAAATATATCATAATATGGTTCATGAAATTGATATTCCCGCGTATAATTATGTAATATTGAATTTGATCGATTCCTGGTCTTGCTGGTATTTTCTCTTTTTTATATAGGTATATTAATTTAAGAGCCAGAAATTGGATTCGGAAGATAATGCAAGCTGTTAAATAGATCACGTATGCATAACGAGAATGAACGTCGTAAATTGCAGATCACTGTACCCGTCTATTAATACAGTATATACATAAATATCGCAAATTTTCACCGTAGTGAAAATTTCTTGACAAATAGAAGATAATCGTCATCGTTAACAAATTTTGTGTTTGTGTGTGTGTGTGCTTTTTTCATATTGTACTATACGTTAGTAGTTAGATATTAGTAATATAATATGCATAATTATGGATGAAGAAGCCCAACGTCGGAAATTTATAATTTGAGAAGTTATGTATGTATCATATTCAGTATATGTATGTATATTTAATTTTGATAATAGATAATGATTTGTTGCTAGCTAAAATAGTACATCAATGGACGAAATGCTCTTACATATAGTATATTATATATTATAATACATAGTTTTCGCTTTTCCTCCCTTTTGTTTATTCTCTTTTTTTGTTATTCCATCATTTCTTCGATATGCTATATAGTATAATAATATGTAATTGTCTTTATGTATATATATATACACACACATATATATATATATATATATATATACCTACTATATATCTATCTGTATTATATAAATGTTGGTGTTACAAGTTACGTTCTTTACAAAAGAAGGAGAGGAGAGAAAATGAAAACGGAAAAAGAAATCGTTGGATCTCACTTTATATCTGAATTTATATAATATAAATAGTAGGACTCCGATTAAAAACTACCATAGTTGAAGACAATATTTTTTATTTTTTTTTCTCTCATTTTGATTTTGATATCTTTTTTCTACAACGAAATCCAATCGAATTCTGTTGACAATCGGTCTCAACATATGACGTGTCAATTTTGGATTCGCCGTATATATAATTTGTAAATTGTAGGTCATTGTACACATGTAATAAAAAAGTCGGGATTTTTTTTCCGTAAAATCAAACTTAAGAAAAGCGTATCAATCTTATAATTAAAATTATTTAATAACAAAAAATCATGTCATTTCATAGGTAGGGTATAGTATATAAAAGTAATATACGAGCATATTATATATATACTATATATGTATTAGGAAACTGATCAGTCTATTTTGCTTACTTCAGGTTTTAAGAAGCTCTTGTTATTATTACGATGACGTAATGATAAAATTTTACGGTGTAGTAATACGGTCTTGATGACGCTGCTGGTCATTGATAATCGTTGAGATTTCGTTACTTCCGGTTCAACGATCGACGATCGTGACCGTTGAACACTTTGTTACGCATTTTTTTTACGACGCTGATCTTTTCGCCCTCCGCTTCCGGCTGCGCCCGAACAACCTACTCCACTTCTTTCACAGTCCGGGGTTGGTACCGGCTTCAATTCTCTGTGAAAGAAATTCAACAAAAATCACGAGTTTAGACACTGTAGAATTCCGAGTGGAATTCCATTCGTTTTTCGAACACGCGAAGAAGATTAAACGGGGCGCAGTTCACGAAGTCGAAGCGCAATTGGAATGGCGAATTTTTCGATGAAGAAAAACTGTAAGAAAATAATGATTTTGCCCCTGCATCGATAAATTTCAGCCGATATTATTGTTCGCCATTTCGTTTTTCGCGTTTAGGTAGGTACACGTTATAAACTTCAGCCTCGCGATACTTAGTTGGAAAATTGAAGCGAGGGCTTTACAAATTTATAATTTTTTCGATCTTTCAATAATCGGAAAACCGACGAATTGGCCATCCTTTCGGGCTTACCTGTAAGAAATGAGATCCTCGTCGTCCGGTACCCTTGATAAAAGATCGAGGAGTTCATTGTTGGGTATCGTATGAGGCCTGAGAATTTTTCGGAAAAATTTGTTCACACCCCAAGCCATGATCAGGTATCTTATTGGCACGAAGTATAGTACAATAACTCCAAGGAATGCTAGGACCATCGCTAGGTAGCTTAGGTAAGGAACGGTGAAGTTGAACGTGTTTTTAATACTTTCGCCAAGACTGGCTATGTATCCTATAGAGTTTTGTACTGTTTGCGTCACTTCTTGTATCGCTTGCAATCGTTCTTTCAAAGATTTCTTCTCCTCCTGGAGAAAAAACACGGATTTTGAATAACTGAATCAATTTTGGAGCATTTTTTTACATATATTTGTTCAAAAATAATGTAAGATCCATTCGCTATTGGGTTGATTTAATCACGTAAAAACAGTCGATAATTTTATAATTACCTTGTCCTTGTCATCGTCGTCGTCATCGTCGTCTAATGCCCCAGGTGTTGAAGGCGCTTCGTCGCCACCAGGGTCATTTCCGTCGTGAGAAGTTACAGAATTTGCCGAATGATGATAAGTCGGCCATCCCGTCACCAGAGCAACCTATAAGAGAAATTGAAGAAAAATCATTGAAATTTCTGAAAATAACAGAATGAAAAATTTCGAACCGTTTACAAGATCACTCACGATGTAATACTTGAGGAAAACCAACAGGGCTGCAGTCGGGATCATGTAGGGCTCGAAGTAGTAGCAAAGAAAAATGAAGAGAGCGAAAGCAACAATGCTTCTAGGAGTACTTTCCCACTCGAAGCAGCTCCTGAAATAATGAGGGTGTTTTCAATTTATATTCGATAATTTCATCGCATTCCGTTCCCAAATCGAGAAAGCGGACTTTTAAAGTTTTAGAAAAGGAAAACGTTGACCAAGTACGCGTACCTATCAAATTTTTTAGTATACATAATTATTGCTAAAAAAACGAAAGAATCACTCACTGGATGTACTTGCTATTATCGATGAAGAAAACGATGATCGCTTTCAGCCTGAGAACGTTTTTCAGGAAGACTTGTCGCTTGAACTTCACCTCAGGTTCCATATACTTCCTTTCTTTGGGATTCAAAGTCCTGGTACAAGCTCTCAGGGGGTTCCAAATCACGGTCATCTCGAGTAAAATCTGCGGGGAATTGCCCTTTGCTCGTCCTCTAAGTTTCTTGTCTTTCAATGCATACCAACGTTTCTCACCGTTCCGTATCCTCAGCAATGGGATGGCAACTTTACCCAAGAATTCCACTTTGTGATCTCTGTCTTCGTCGTAAACCGTGGCTTCTAATACGGAGTTGATGTCCTTCACGTTGCTGAAAAAAAATTGATTAGTGTGATTATAAAAAATGGTGCAATCTCGAGGAAGATTCATCAATTCAATTTCCAACTGTCTTCTCTGCTCCGACTTGAAGATTTTTGAATTTTGTGAGTGTGGATCAAAGATGGTATGAAGATAAATGCGAATTTTACGTAAAAATTGTACTTCATTTTAAATTCAGGATTGCCACGTTGATCAGTGCGAGTTTGAATTCAAAAATTTCAAGATTACATTGTTTCCAGGCGCAAATTATTCGACAGCAGGGTTTTTCTGCCCTAAATTCGAGAAGAGAGTAAACGAACACCGAAAACTTACAATGTAAAAATCTTCTGCCAATTTGGGGCCAAAGTTTTGTACTCTGTTTGGGTTTGCAGGCGTGCGTTGACGAGCTCCAGAACACAAAAAGGGTCGCTTTTACCGCCAAGATCTGCCGCGGCTAAACCTTGGGCCCTGAAAACCTGATAAAAGCAAAAAGGATTCCATCATATCGACGAGTTTCCCTGCCAGATCGACGTAACACGAAGTTCTAAATTGCCTATGCTATGAGTGAGATAAAGGAACAAGAAAATATGGGCATGACATACTTTTACAGTGAGATGTCCGACATCTTGTGGCCTCTGAAGCGTCTTGAGAATCGAATATCTCTGTAAAAGTAGAGCGCGTTCTTGTGGAGTTTCTTCATGAGCAGCTAAATCGCTGATAGTTTCGCTAGCAGTCGTTCCACTGATTGTTAAAAGCAGGAAGACGCTTCCAGCACCATCCTCGAGGTCTCGCCAGAGCCTGTGAGTCTTTTCCCTTTCTAAAGTTGCCAGGTTTATTACGGTACGACCCATTAAATCATCTCGTGATTTATCCCGGTCCCATATCGTCACTTCCAATTCTTGTCCGAAACCTACGTCTTCGTAGAGGTGCAGATCAAATTGTTCCAGCCAAACTGGACTCAGGGTCTTGTGAACTACCTTCGATTTGTACTTTTCGGTCCCAAGTCTGTAGCATCCGATAAAAAAGTTACTAAATCTCTAATCCTGGCTGTGAAAAATGGTTCAAACATGTTTCGCTTTTCGTTGTTGTTAATTTTGGTTAATCTTACGATCCACGAAATGTCCGTTAAATATCATCCTCTATCGTCGGTTCTCAATTTGTTTCTGTACAGCAGGTACAGCAGAAATTAATATTCCGATATTGGAAAATGAGTGAATCGAAAGGAGCGAAATAAAATAGCAAAGTAGCAAAAATCTTGTGTCGTAGTTGGATAGTAGAACAAAACGTGAGCTTTTTTGTTTTTGTTATTTGAGAAGAAGCGTTCATCAACCCTGACGTGGAGAGCACGCAAAATTTCGAGATCAATATTGCATGATGTAAAGAAAAGCACATAATTTTATGTTGCACATGCTAAATACAACACATTTTCATTTCACGCTGTGCTTACCGAAATTTCACGTAGGGATCCGATAAGCCCTCGATGTCCATTGGCAGGAGGTTTTTTGCTTCTACGAGAACGATGGTTACTACAGAGCTCCATATTTGCGATTTGAGTTTTCGATTGACGTCAACGAGGCGAGTGTTTCTTTGAAAATACTAAAACAGAAAATGAACAGGTATGAAGGAGCGGACATCACTTGGGATTCCTCCTGAATTTGGGATCTGGGGATTTCCAAATTTGAAAAACAAGAATGAAAAATCCTCGAAAGAAAACAAGGCGAACCAAACAAAGAGAGAAAGAGCAAAAAAATGCCTGTGATCAATAAATCTTGAAATTCGTTTGTCCGGACTGTGTTATCATTGTCGCTATTTCAAAATCATTCACACACGATAAAGATGATCGAAAACGATTGAAAACAAAGTTTACTATCATATTGATTGAGCATTCAAGTGACAAGCAAAGGATGTTCGTTTGTGTAAAGTATAATCCATTACTCATACTATATTACGTTGATCAATATTTTGCCCGAAAATAGCTCATTCCATTTTATACAGGGTGCTTGATTTTTTCCTTCGCACAAAATTTCAGGTCTGAAAATTGCCTAGGTTTATAAAAATTGTCTGAAATTACATAAACCTAAAATGAAAGAACTGTAATAATGCATTATTGAAATGATAATCAATCAAATATCCCACCCTGTGCAGTTCTTTTCTTGTTTCTTTGAATCCTTCTTTGATTTTGTCGAGAAAATCTTGAGAGTGATGTTTATTTTCGTCGAGTGATTCCTGCTGATCGATTATCCCCTCGATAGTACTAGGCGTTTCGATCGCAGGGGAATTATCGAATTCGTTAGATAATTCCCGATGTTCAGCAGTTATGTCGGGGTGCGATAAAGTGGGAAAACTTGAAGAGTGAGATTCTTTTGAACTCGAGTGTAATAAGCTCGAATTTTTAGGGCTGGCAAATTGATCCTGAGGATCCGTAGAATTCACAAGGCTGATACTCACAGTGGGAATTTCGTTCAGATCTTTTAATACTCTTCGTTTAGGCGCGATTGGAGAACTGCCCCCGCTTCTGGTTCCCTTAAAATGATTGAAGACTTTTTTCTCAAATATTTTATGGTCGGATCTACTTTCCCTGATCTTGAATCCTGCCTCTTTATTTGTTTCGCGAGAAAAATCGTGCATTCGGCTCTGTACTCTTTCGTGTTTAGCCCTCAAATTTTTCAGGTGATCTATTATCGTTTTCTCAATCTTTTGCTCAGGATTTTTTTTAACTTCCTCGGGTTTTGAACTTCCAGGCTTACGCCGATACGATTTCCCTCGGATCTCGCTGTCTGAATTATAATCTCTCTCCTGCTCGCTAGAAAATAAATCGGTTGGTGATGGTGACTTGCATCTTTCTGTTATCCACGTTTCGATTGGCTGGAGCCACGGATGTTTTTCCAATTGTTCTTCTAAAACTTTTTCTACCCGATCTTCAAGCATTTTTTCCATCTTCTCAACCTTCTTTTCCAAAACCGATCTTATAGCAGAGGAAAACTTTTTCTCTTTAGTTTTGAAGCCCTGATGATCTGTTCTTTCGAATTCTAATTCTTCTTTCATTTCTTTTTGTATTTTAACTGTCCTTTGATTCTCTTCAACGACACCACTGCCCGAAATGACACGGTCACTTTGTTTTTTCACATTTTTAATCGACCCGGTTTTTTCTTTGTTCAAATTCTTCGGAGTAGTAGATTCAATTCGAATTTCTTTGTTCGTTTTGAAAGCTCGAAGCTTCTCAACGGAGTCAGTCTCTCTAGAAACCGATTTGTCCACTTCGTCTGCTCTGACCTTCTTTGATTTACTGAGATTTGACGAAACTGTTCCATGTTTTGTTATCAAAATCGCAGCTTCTCTCCGTTCAGCATGAATAAACTCGTTGCTCGTTATCATCAAGTTTGGTAAATCGTTATTTCGATGGTCATTTTGATTAGGTTTATCACTTTCCGAGTCTTTTATGATAGTTTCGTTATCACTGGGAACATTTTTTCCATACTGTCCGTTACCACTTACGATCAATCCACATTTCTCTTGCCTCTGAACTTCCATTTTGAGATATTACAGATATTAAGAGTATTCTTTTTTCACAATTCAAGTGCTTAGTGATGTTTATCATAGACCGATTTGTTTAAGGTCTTGTGTCGTCTTTCGACGTCTCGCATCTGTTGAAAATCAAATATTTATCTTACGCGATATATGGATTCGTTTGTTTTCAAATGCCACACAGAAAACCGCGAGTTTATAGCTTCAGACCTTGGTAAAATTTCGTTTCAAAGTAACATTTCTCAGGCATAACACCTTATGCACGCATGAATAATCATTTTCTCCTTGAATTTACCAATTTTCTTCTAATTCAGAATCATTTCCTAAGGTACGAGCAATTCTGTTCACTTTTACCCCTGAAAATTGTCAAAGACAAATTACAGAAGACTCGGAAAGTTCATTTATTCACAGAAACTCGTCGAAAAGATCATACGACAAAACTGCTACTTCAAATCCGAATTGAACAGATTGTTTTGGAATTCGTAACAGTCTTCGAATGAATTTTGAAAGACGTTTCAAAATACTTTTTTTCATCTTTGTCGTATGAAGCGTTGTGGAGAATGAAAACTATAAAACGATCAATCAGCAAAATTTGTTCTCAGTTCTTTGTTACAGGATCGAGACGGTCCAATACATTGCACTCTCTTTTCCTTATTCCTTCCACTGTTTTTCAGCTGATAATTGGTATGGCACAATGTTCTCTCTCCGAGAGCAGAGTGAACACTGTTAAGATTTCATTCAAGATTTTGATTTTATTTGATTTGTTGTTATGCTTTTACTTTAGGAGAGGGAGAACGGTTCTGGAAACTGAAACTGCTCACGGTTTATTATCGTAGCTTTATTTATCGGGGCTACAGAAAAACATTAGAGTATAAGCGCCAGCCCCCAGAATTCTGGTTTGGCAGGTTCTAATTCTCCGTAAGGAAGATTCCGCCAATTCTAAGGAAAGAGAAAGAGAGTATTTGGATATCGGAGCCATCTGTTACTGTATCAGTAAAAATAATTGAAGAATCAGTTTTTTTTTTTCTATATCTACGAATTGAAGTTGATATTGAGAATGTTTGAACATTGAATGACCGTATCCACGGATTCAGATTTCTCGAAAGTTGTAGCTTGTAAATTTATAATTTAAGCATATTTACTCAAATAACGGGATTTTATTGACTCATGGCCGTACTGAACCAAAATTTCAAGAATCTGTGCAGATTTTCAATTCTCGATCACGAAACGCGGCAAGAAGTATATCATCCTGTAATAATATTAACTAAGCAGTTCGGAGTTATTTCACCCAATTCTTATAACACGCGATTGTGAAATGGAATTCTTATTTTACACTAGACTATACATTTTTTTCAATTTTATACAAAAAATGAATAACTGCGTAACCATTTTCAATCTGTTCAACCGTTTTGGTTCAGCTGGTGGCAGATCAAATTCGGATCGAGTTCTGACGTAAGCGAGATTTGAACAACTTTTTCCTCTGATATTTCAATTCTGATGAAATTCTTGCGTTATTTGACTTTGCACAACAATATAGTACCTATACTGACAATGAATGACTATATTAGAATAGCGAAGTTTTATTTTGTTTGAGTTGACTCATCTTCTTCACGCGGACTGGTCCGTACATTCCCAATCCTCATCAATTATATCTCGAGGCGATGCCTCGATTTTTGCGCCGAAAATTGTTTGCCGCATATCTCGGAGACGGTGATTCCAAATGGATTGCCCGGATTCTATGGGATTCTATAATTTATGAAGACTACGTTCGATCTACGGGCGAGCTTCACGAAAATCGATAAACAAAATTTACTTGCCCCGTAAAGAAGGGGCGTGTCGCGTATTTTAACCCTTATCAGAGCCTACGCATCATGAACGGAAATTTGGAGACGCCAGTGGCGATCTAACCTAGCTAACATAGGGAATATTCATTTTTCTTCAAATCTGATCGATGATTTGAAAATTTGAAATACTTAGCCACTTCCGGCCATCGTACTTAATAAATTCTCAACGTTTCATCATAATCGATCCTGTCGCTTACGAAAATTTACGATTCTCGTTTTCGAAACGGTTAATTCTACACATTTGGGATAGCGAGACCAAATTCTCCCTAACGCTAAAAAATGGGTAAAAGCCGGACTCTACTGGAAATGCCGAAAACGCCCGTGCACCAGCTTGCATCAACGCAGCATCACCCAAAGCGATGCGTAGATTATAAATACGTGATCCTGAAAAAAAAGTTTTTCAATGACAGGAGCCATGTTTTTCGGGATAATCGCACCCGGTTTGCGGCACATTGCGGCACAAGCCTAGCAGATTCCGGCACAACCCTTACTTTTTCGAAAAAATCGAAATGGCCATGCTAGTGCGAAAAATGTTTTTCTACCGTATCTGGCTTCTTTTTCGAGAGAAACTCTTAATTTCCGGCACATTGCAGCACAAGTCTAGCCCGCTTCAGCACAGGGTCGACTTTTTTGAAATTCCGAAATGGCCATGCTAACTTCTTTCACATTAACTATTGTCTCTCTGAACAATGATGGAGAATGAACGTATAATTAAAATCCGCGTAGGCTAGTGTAAATGGCGTTTGACACACGAACGTAACGATTTAATTACAACAGTCTCGTTAATTGATTAATTAACAGGTGTGTCTTCCGAGTGAGTGATAATCACGGAACGATGATTATTCCGATCTGAAATAAAAATGAACACAAAAAGTCTCGTAGTATTGAACCAATTGATATTTTGAACATTGTACAAAAATAAGAGAGGCACATTCTTCCTTTACTATTTTAACCTCATCTTCTGATGACAAAACGCTTTACGCTCGGTGACAAGATGAAGCAGCTAATATTTTTTCTCAATCTCGTACTGCAGTCAGCCGATTGATAAACGATCAAGTTCTGATATTATCCGTCGAAGTAATTCCAATGTATAATGACATTGACTCGAACAAATGGCACAGACATTTGAGAGTCATTTCCAATTTGTCTCTTGTTGAGGCGTCAACAATTCATCTTCTCTAACTTCCGCTAGAATTTGACCAATTCTGTTATCTATACTTGCATAATATTTTCCGCAACACGCGATCTGGCAATTTGTTTCTCAACATTTGTTTTAGCTAAACTATACTTGATCTTACAATCTTATCCTCCCAACCCAAAGTCAGTTACATATTTTCCCGATCTGATCTACTCTGATAGTAGGTATATATGAAGTAAGAGTATGACTAAACGATATTTATTTTTATCTCTACCAGAAGATCTACGCGTTTATATTCTCTATCATTATACCGAGACGACTGTGAGTTACACTCGTGTCGAAGTTAATGGATGCGCGTTTTCTTGCTCATTGAAACGTGCAGTATTAGGTATATTATACATCGCACGGAGAGCGTAACAAAACCGAACTTAAAACGTGTAATATTCTTACAATGTAGTGTAAATGTGTAAATTTCAACGTTTGAACAAGCCACGCTTATACTGTGTATTAGATAAGATATTATATGTGTGTTATATGCTCATATTTTTCCACCTGTAGAGGAAACCGCGCTTCAAATCAACTCTGACGTAAGTGTATAGTAATCGGGAAACCGGAAACGTGAACTATAACGAAAGAAAAAGAACAAAGAAAAACTACACACACGATCATGTATGCAGAATTTCTTAGAGAGACCTTTGGCCGTAGATTTATACCTCTGTAAATTTATACCTTCAATCTGTAGCCAAGGTCGCTATTCGTAACTTTTTCCAACTACGTATACCCACAGGTCTTAACTACGCGGCTCGAGAATATAACCAGTGAACAAGACACCGATCATTGCAAAGTTAAAATCAAACTCTGGTCCATAAGTTAACTAGTGAGGAGACAATGTATGAAATTATATCAGTATTCTGTAGACGCCAAACGGCTCTTCAGCAATATTATTATTGCGATAAGTATACCTAGAAGCATTGGATGAGTCAGAACTCCGCCAAACCACGATAAAGGAAAATCAACATTAAAGGAAGCAAGGAACTAGAAACGGGTCTAGTAATTCAAGTATCCTCACGTTTCAAATTCACGAAATAACAAATTTCGTTTCAAATCCTAGAGCATTACTTATTCTATCTATATTATCGATTTGTTCTTTCTATTTTTCGGCTTCATCCGTCGCCACGTCTGCTCGAAAATGGAGCAATGCTATACACATGTTGGGTCATGAGCGGGTGGGAGTAGCACATACAAATAACGAAACTATACACAAGTTTGCCCAATCATCATGCGGTTTTCGTTTGGCCGTTCAGGTTCAACGCGGAACCAGCGTTCATTGTATGTTTTTTTTTTCATAAAATTGCGAGTAAAAACTTGATTATCACCACTGTTTTTTTCGAGTGCGCATAACTCCGCACTACGTTTTATGTTAGTTAGATCTGAGATATATACGGGTCCTCGGTTCTTTACTGAAGAGATGAAAAACTTGGTTGAAACTGCGTACCGCCGCGTATGCAGTTCGCACCGCATTCGCGCAGTGTATAGGTATAGTGAACTTACACGAGTTTCACATTGAGTGACATGAAGCGCGTGTTTTGTATGAACTCATAATCATATTAATGAACAAATAATGTTGGTATATATGTATCGGTACACCGAGAAAATTATTTATTGCCGGTTCACTTTATTTACGATATGAAAGACCGGCGACTTGTGGACAGCATTGACACTTGTTTGCCAGCCGTATTCTCACTGGCCACGAATTTCCCTCTCTTCGTAGCACACACCTACTCAGCTGCTATATTGCTGTTGCTGTTCGTCGTGTTAGTACGTGCGTAAGGTGTATACGTATCCCCCACCGAGTATCGTATCGCCGATGCTCAGGTTCAGCTTTCTATTGCATAAAACGCTTGTGTTCTTATGTCAGTCTTACTCAGTTTTCAGTTGTATAGGTTCTATGTTTGCACTGCGTTAGCGAAAAATGTAGATAGAGAAAAAAATGAGAAAAAAGAAGAAGACATGATGAACTGCCTAAGAGGAACGGCTAGAAACCCTACAGAGGCTGGAAATAGGCAAAATTTTGGAAATTTTTCATTCTTCTTACGATGCCTGCAGAATGATTCAATTTCAATTCGTTTTTCGTCAAAATTTCGTGTGGGAAGTTCGATTGCAGAATTTTGTTCACATAAAAAGAGAAAGGAAAAGGTAATATAATAAGAGCAATAATTTTACCGCATGACAAATATGTAACCATAGTTGGCTCCGTTGATTGTATCAATTTTGCAAAATTTATCTCGCGGCGGATATCCTCTCGGCGAATCGAATTTGGTAGAATAAAAAATAAAAATTGCATTTTGTGGGATGTTGGAAAAAAAATTGTGCGATATCGTACGGAGTTGTTTAATTTCGCATTTTTACCAAAGCCACGACTATAAATTGAAGATATGACGCAGCCTACCTTTTTTCTTTTCCTTCTTTCTTCTTTTTTCTTTCCGTGGTATAGACAAAATACTAATTGTAAGTCATCGATTGAAAAGGTGATACAACATCGACTAGACAATTCTATTAGAGAAACGAAGTTGAATTTTTGGGCAAATTGATCCAGTGGCTTCCGAGCAATCGCGTTCACGCGTTTGAGGAACGTGATTTTGAGAAAGACCACTTTTAGGTTTAAATTGAATGACAATACTATCTATGAATTGAGGAGCTTTCCAAATTTTATGTCAACTGTACAAAGATATATTGAAAGTTTATATAAAAGTGTGAAACGAAGGAAAAAAAAGACAAAGAAGAGACATGAAAAACGTTGTAGACAAATAGAAGACCTCGACGATTCTTTTCTTTCGTGTCAATGAAAGAGACAAAAACGACACTATACGAAAAGAGAAGAACAAAAAATATCCTGCCAAGTGATGAATTTTCATTTCACATCACGATGCATACTATACATAAGCAGTTTTACAATTTCCTATGAATACTTTGCGGTATTCAATCGTTGGCTGGCAATAAGATGAGAAACTTTCGAGATCCGTGGTAATGTAGAATAGTATACCAAATCCGGATTATATGATTCCGAAAAGGATAGTCGAAGATGAACGAATTTGTAATGTATACTCAGAGTTGTGTATCTATAATGGTATTCAAAAATCGGAGGATCAATCACCGTGAAATTGTAAGACGAACCTACCAATGGTATTGAAAATATCGAAGAGTTATTGAACCGTTACGAGATATTTTCTCATCTTCCATTTTAGCGTCTATAAGCTTTTACCCTTTCTGGTCCACGATGAATCAAAATGAAATTAGAAATCCCTAGGCAGAGGCCTCCATTCTACGACGTCGGAGCTAACAATGAAACTCGATTGAGTCCCGCCTGAAACCACCGCAAATCAATAATAGTTTAGGTAATGCATTTGCCGCAATTTGGCGTAGGTCTAATTCGAAAGCTGATAAAATATCTCCCGGAGGTCGGACCCGCTTCTAAAATTCAATTTATCATCTTCCAATGCAAATTCTGACAATGCATTGAATATAATTCTGCTGGTCCAAGTTCACAGCATGCCTATATACTACGATATTTTCCTTATATCCTCGCATGAGGGACGGATAATAATAGCGGTGTCAACGGGTCACACTGGAGTAACACTGGTGTACGATGAAGTCGCGCACCGTGTTTTCCTCATACCGTAGTGCTCATCCACTCCACTATACATTTGAATGCTATGTCTTTAAAGCGATAAAAATATACCGCTGACGACACGACGTCCCCATATTTACACTAGACCTCCACGAGCTGTCGAAATTTTCTACACTCGGTGTAAAATCGTTGCACTGACCTTGCCAGTGAGGCACAGTGCTTGAGAAGTGTGTTATGAGTGGTTGAGCACTACGGTATGAGGAAAACAAGCAGTGTCAACAAGTGTGACCAGTTAAGGCCCGGTTCCACAATTCGAGTTTAACCGTGGTTTAAGACTTAAACTTGGTTCAAAGCTAAATTCCGCCAATGGCAAGCAATCTTCAGCGGTTTAAATTTTAACCTTGGATTGTGGAACTGGCGCTCAGTGTTGGATCGTGACCACGTGAAGTTGCACCAAATTTTAAACAAATGCTGAATAAGGTTGACAAACAGGAAAATTTTCAGTGACATGACCAATCACGAGGTGGTGATTGGACAGTTCCCCGAAAATTTGCCTGTCTGCCAACCGTATTCGTCTTTTGTTTGAAATTTAAAGCAACTCCAAGCGGTCGCAATTCTTGACCACGCTGCAGGGAGGGTCGCTGAGATATTATTATTTCAGTCCAAATTTGAGATATCGATAAGCTTTTGTCATAACTCAATCCATGTTTCGGCTTCTATTCGACGCACTACGCAACACTCTGCGTCTACAGGTCTCTGGGAGTTGCGCGACTTGACGTCGTTAAATAATATTATGATTGAATTCAAACGGCTTCGCAGTAGTTCCGTATGGATAAGTGTTGTGACATAGGAGACGATATGAGGTTCGATATACCTCGATATTGAATTTATTCTTTTCAAATTTCATACTATTCTTCTACTTCTTGAGTTTTTAATCGTTATTCAATAGTCGTCCAATATATGTTATTACGTAATTGCACGAAGAAATGTTGGCATATCTCATCTGATCGTTATATAATTAATAACTCGAATAATTATCTGGTAGATGCGAGGTCATATTGCACCTACATTAGTTCATCACCATATCAATCTTCCCCTTGATGGTACACTTTGCTGTTTATATTGTCTTATGCAACTTTTCTCTGTATTTGTCTAATTTCCCATTTTGTATTTCCTATTTTCTATCCGAAAAATGACACAATATTCTAACATACGTGTTCTCGTTCGAGTTTGATTATTCTTACAATTAGACTAATCCCGCATATGACACACGCGTCAATGTTACTTATATCTTGTGATATCTAACTTCCATTGAACTTATTTTTCAGGCTATTTTTAAACCGCGTTAATCTCAAACCAGGCAGCTATATCGCGCGTCTTGTTTTCTCGGCGAACTATAAACCGTCACTCTGTTCTTTTTTCTTTGTTATACCCATCCCTTTTTTGTCCGTCCAAACCTGTTGACCTCACATAAATCCGTTTTTGTGATTGAGAACGTAAACTCTTTACGAATTGCCTCTGTCGAATAATAATCGATCATCATTCATGGATATTGTATAGAAGTCACCAATAATAACAAAAACAATTAGACCACCGACCTGTTCTTTGTCCTGTTGATTTCTCGGCCATAAAGTTGCGGTGAGGAAAATATTTCCCAAGTGTTGTTTCGGCCTTGCCGGATCGGTTAATTCGAGAACTACATCTTGTGCGTGTCCTAATTCTAGTAAAGTGAGATCTAGCATTGCTGACCCCATAAAATCGTCTTGGAGACCCCAGTCGTAGTCAAAGACCTACGGCAATCAGATTCAATTGGTTGATAAAAAAAATCTGGGTTGGTATACGACATACATAGACACACACCTACTACGTGAGAATTCCTATGTGTACAATTAACAATTTAGGATGATTTTCTACCAGATATATTTTTACTTAGCCTCTATCATGATGCGGTGAACAATTTGACGATCAGATTGATTTCTGGGTCTACTTGAGTGTTGGAAGATATTTCCGTTATTCGATTACATTTGTGAACGCCTTTTTTCGTTTCCCAAATGTTTGTACCAATTACTTAGGGACAGTGATTATCACAGTTGGAGAATTTCCGCGTTTTGTATGGTACCAATAATTATTGGTCTCAGTTAATGTTCAAAATCGATTGAGGTATAAATTTTGAGTGTGAAAGAAGGCCTTTGATTTCGTTTAATGACACTTGATATCGTTACTTGAGATTTTATATGAGATATAGGGGATGTAGAGATGCACGTACTCAGGACTCAGTACTTTGGAACTTACTTTGACTGTGAGGGGTTGAAACGGATCTTCTATTGGTAAAGTGACACTCTCGTCCCATATTGGATTCAAATCTCTATGAACGGTCCGCGACTTGTGAAGGAGACGACCGGAGCATTTTATCTTCACGTAAGGATCACTCGACCCTGAAACATACAATCGGGTCCATCATTATTCATTAGAGATATGATCCTAGCCACGAGATCATTGTTAAAATATAATCAAAATCTGGGTACTGAAAATATTTCGAAATTTCGTTATAAATTTCAACATTTTCTCTGAGTTTAAATTATATCGTCCTCGTTCAATCCTAGTTTGGAATTTGCGGTTTTCGAATTGACCGAGCTGTAGTTTCCAGTTTTGTCAGTACGATCTGTCGATACCGACGTTCGTATAAACTTCTGTTATACGAAAGGCCAACTATGTATGTGTAGGCATGCATACACGTAGAATAAATGAGAGGCACGGTAGAATAGGGGTCTAATTCGAGTTGGACCCTTTTCCGCAAACCCGTGCCATCGATAGTTCGACCTCTATTTGACATGTGAAATTAATTTGGTGAAGAGTTCTCCAATTTCCTGAGGAAAAACACGAGTCACTCTCCGAGAGAAGAGCCTATACCACTCGGGGCTGTCATTTGTTTTTCGACCGACGATTTCTTAGTTAGACTCTTGCTCCAACGCGGGTACTTCAATTATTCCGTGTTGCAATATCGATATGAACCGTATTTCGCATTGTTTGGAATAACAAACAAAACTGACAGCGAACAGCGGAATATTTGATCAGAGTTAGCTTCCGTTTTCAAACTTTACTGTTAGTATACCTATAATATATAAATGCGCGATACTCATGGTTTATCGCTTGACTATGTAATTGACTTTGAGGTACAGAAGTTGTTCTCTTAGGGAATCAATGAACTGGAATGGGTCGCTGCGAGAGATGGAATCCAATTGTATCACGAGAAAAGTAAGCTGGAAGAAAAGTTCGAAGCTTTGTTTGAAAACAACAGCAATTACGTTGGTTTTTTCCCAATAATATGGCAATTATATTCCGCAGAGGATGCTTTTTCTGATAACGGATTGAATCCAAGTTAGAAACCGCAAAACGAGAAGCACAACAAGAAGAGAAAAAACAAACTGAAAATAACACTCTCAGATTGAAGTAAAAAAAGTCTGAAAAATCGGTGAACATAGCGCAGATTGAAAAATAAAAAAAGAGAAAAGTCAAGGCCACGACTTTGACCTGAACAAAAACAACTCACCGCCGCGATCCATTGCCACGAGGTTAGTACCCCCTCGCAGGTGGACTCGGAGTTGAAAAAAGGCATGTTGGCGAAGGGCCAATTCTCTCCGTCTCGACGCTTCGTCTTGCCCCTGTAAAAGTGGGGAAGTTTCTGAGATCGGTCCCGACGTAGTTTGGGCTCGTTCTTCCACCTGAATTTTTCCATCGCCCTGCAGGATATGCTGGGATCCTTGCCGCCCGAGACGACTTGAGCCGTTACTATACTTTCCTGGACTACCATCCTGCGATGGAACACGATCTTTACTCCCCCGAGCCAAACGCGAATCTATAATGTTCGAGACACATTTGAGTTGTACATATTTTATCAATAGGTAGGTATACGACGTAGATTGGTTGTGATAATTTTCTGTTCATACTCCAAATATGCAAATTGAACGAAAGAGCGGAAAAGAAAAGGGGAGTGATATTTCAATCACGGTTGCGTTATTTTTCAAATTCTGCGTCCAAAGCGTTTTGAAATTTGGGATTCGATTTCCCAAGCGTTTTCTGTTCTACTTTGCATTTTCTGATCATCGATAAACGAACAATCATCGAGATCGATGTTATTCGATAGGTTTGATCTATTAGGAGACAATTTGTCAATGAGATCAAGTTTCGTGAATTCAGTACAAAATGAGATACCGCGGGGTTAGCCGCTGGTCTGAAAATAATTTGTAAATTTGTAAATGAACAGCGGTAGACACCGCCAAAAATCAAAAGTAGCGGATCCATGGTTTATGTCATCTGAACTTGTCAGAATATTACCGAATAATGTACAATTTATTGATCATTATGAGCTTCAGCATTAGTTGCTGAAAGAGTTCCTTGTTTCATTAGCGTATCATTGTAGCCTAACGGTGGTGATGTGTAGTAACTGTGAATCTGTGTACATACATATGCTTGTATATGCATGAATGTACATACTACGTGCTTCACGGTCGAAGAATCAGGTGACGAGGGATGGAGCGGGACTCTCTTTTTCCCCTGAAAATTCACGCTCTGTTGCATAGGTATAGGCTCTGGACTAGCTTGGGGCTCGTCGCAGGCTTATCGTGAATGCAACGATAATTATCAAGCGCGTGCGTGTGGTATACAGGGTGGCCCATTCCAGTCGCCCTGGGCCGATATCTCCGAAACTAAGTGAGATAGAAGAAAACTTCATACACAAATAGTTGAGGGTTCAGAAGGGGAAGACACATGGTGGTATCGGTTTCCGTGCAAGTGCAGCCGCCAAGATCAGGCGAAGGCCAACTCAGTTTTTTTTAATGAAATAGTATGTTTTTGTTCCCGGAATTTGGGAGAGCATCAAATCCTACATCGAAAAGTACTAGCATCCATATGGCCTACACTTCATAGGTAATGAAATTAGGTCGAAATAGTTCGATCGAAATGGGCCACCCTGTACATATACCGTACATATCATACTCGCGTGTCACTGCGCATGTAAATATGTATAGGGTTGAGTGAGTGAGAATCAAGGAGGTGATGCTCGAGAATCATAGTTGGACCGTGAAATTACACCAATTATAGTCATATTTGAAGAGGAAATGTGAAACCTCGTGCGATACTGCTGCGATATTCATACGAATCACTGCCTGCACGTACTTGTAGACATAAAATTTCGATTGATTCTAGAACTTGATCTCGAAACTGATGAATCCAGATCGTCAATTTGAAAAGTCCTAAAGATTTAAGCTTGAGTATGAGTAATTAGAAATTCTTGCGACGACAAAGTTCCTTTTCTTAAGGCGGTATTCCATGCATGCGACAACTACTTTTTTTTTTCTGGCCCGTTTTCACTTTGCGCAGTATATTATATACAACGTATGTACATTTTCACGCCTTTCGAATACACTTCACACGGTTGTGAAAGGGTCTATAAAAGTATTAATTCGGAAACATTTTTCTTCTCAGTTGCTTGTATACGCGATTGGTACTTATGAATTGACTAACGAGCAAAATTGTCCACCTCGCGCCAATTATCTCTCGTACCTCGTTGAGACTCTTGCATTGAATGTACAGTGCATAGAACATAAAAAGGAGGTCAATACGAACTATTTGTTGAACCGTGAAAAAATGGATTTCATACATGCTGATCGAATATAAGAACTATTTGATTGCTGCAGCGATGAAATACGACGAAATTCATGTTCCTCACAGTTGGTCCTTCCTCGTCAAATTGTAAAAATAGTTTTTCACTTGATTCAGGCAGTTTGAACACAAAGCAAATAGTTTATTCACAATCACGCGTCTATGTATGCGACTCGTATTTCAATATTGTGGATACGAATACGGTATTCATGTACAGCTTTTCACTGCAGCTATCGGAATTCGATACTTTCAAAAATTGAAAATCTCGTCTGTAGATAATTCGTAACGTAATGACGTGGTGTGCCATATGAATGAACATGAATTGATGCGAAAGACGAGGCGAAAAAAAAGGAACGAAAAATAGAAATTGAAAAATGTATCAAAATGGATTAGAATGCACGTATACGATATGCATATGCGTGTTCGCGTGCGTATAAGTCGTTCCGTAGAACACGCTAACGATCTGCACCGTTCGATAAGGAGAGAAAAATGTAATTTTCGAATCTCACTTCATACCGCATACGCACATACTACGTACTCGGACTTCTTTCCATCTCATATCGATCGTCAACCACGACCTGCGTGAGCAGAGTTAAATTTTTGTATAATATATCATATCTGCTCGTATTCATCGGTTGACGAACTCGGCAGAGTGTAGAAAAGAATGAAAAGTACGGAAGTTGCGGTGTGAAAAGGCTCGATCGAATTGTATATCTCCGGTGTGGGTTTATGTACATTATACCTATATATTCGCGTGAATAATAAAACTCCATATACTATAGTGCGGTATATAGCATACCTATATGTATATAACATATCTATCTATGAACGTCTAGGTAGTCGTATAGTATGTATACCTACATATGTATGTAACAGCGGTAAAATCGGAATTGGATTGAATTGTAAAGTTGACGCGCAATAATACGAAACTGGGCCAAAATAACGAGAATACTTACCGTACGGTTTTAATCAGCCAGGCAAAGTTATAGCGTGATGTATAATCGTTATGTATACCTATCAGGCACATACCTAGCTACTACGTTTATACCATTTGAATTCTCGTTTATGAATTGCATTAAACACTGTTCGAAAATCTATAGTATCTGTAATGAAGATTGGCACTGATTGATGCGGCCGAAGTTTATGCTAGGGCTAACGCAACAAGATTACGAAAAATTACATCAGCTGTTTCGCCATCTGGACGTTTTCACGAAAAAAAATATAATTTTTACTGATATTTTTCTCATCGCAAAGACGGAAAATTCTCAAATCATACTTCATGGAATGATGAAATTATTCCCAAAGGCCAGAAACTAGCGTCTTACCTTCTAACGCATTAATCAGCAATGATACACGACAGTGTAAACTATAAACAACCGGAAATTAAAACAGAGACGAAAGACATACCAGGATGGTTTCGGTAATGTTTAGCAGGACTCTGGGTAGCCGAAGAGCTTCGACTATGTTCGGAAGAGTAATCGGCCGCGTAGTCAGACTCCATTCCAGTATTTTTATTGACACCATCTTGAGACGCTGTGATTTCCCTCGATTTTTTACGTTCCTTACTCCGACTGCGAGACCAACGGCTTTTTAGGGTGGTAAAAAATGTATGGGTTCTTTGCGCGACAGATACATGGTGTCGGTGACCGTGGTGAACGATCGGATTATTTGCTTCGTGGTGCAGATGACCTGGTGATCCATTTTTCGGTCTTAATTCTGTAGCACTTCGTGACAGTTGACGACTTCCGTTCAAATTCAGTCTGGATCTTTCCTCTGGGTGAGGAGCGTCTGTACAGAGATAAAATACGTTATTATGTAATTAATTGAATTACGGGAATTAATTGTGTTTGGTCGAGATTCGTATAAAGTCTCATTGCGTCAGTTATAACATCAAGGAAACCTACTAGACTGGAAAACAGCCTCGAGGCAGCTTTGATTAGGATAATTCCTTGTTCCTCTTGTCTTTTAGCCGTATCTTAGAATAACAATTCTACAATCACCTGCAGGTTTCTTGAAAATTTAGAAAATTCGGAATTTTCGCGTATTTCCCATTTTTTTTTTTTTTTTTAGTTTGGGTTCACGTTCGTCCCCGCTACAAAACTGCGAAGGCAAATGTGCAAAATTGTTGTTGAACAGAGTTGAAGGGACTGAAAAATGAGGAGGGTTCCATCTGCGTTAAACCTTTTTTTCATTCTTTTTGAGTAATTAGTAATTTTTTCACCGTATAAAAGCAGAAGCTGCGACTTCTTTTCTACCAGGCGTGGAACAGAATATCCAGCTTTTTGAACGCGATTTATTATAAATTATGCACCTGTATGTAGAAGTATTTGAACAATTTTTCAAATTTTAATAAATTTTACGAAATTGTAATCAATTTTACAAAATTTCTCATGTTTCATTTACTATTTCACCTGGAAAATTGAATTTCGTTCAAACTTAAAACAAGATACGCAGACGAAGAAATAATTCCGTTGTGAAAGATACTAATAGAAAATTTCGCACATGAGTACAAGAAAAACCTTCCTTCTAGCTCTATACTAGAAAATTATTTTGCCAAAATGCAGACATTTTCAGGTAGCTAAGAATGTGAAAATATCATTCGTTTCAAAATCACATTTTCCGCAATGTTTTTGATTTTTTCGTCAATTTTGAATTGCCAATCCAAATCCTGACTTTCAAGCAACAATGATATTTCTCTACCGAATGAACATAATCTTGTAAAAGGTTACTGGCACGAAAATACTCAGAATAATATAATTTCTCGTTGTAATAGCTATTGCCCGTCTAATTCTCACGTCAATCGAGAGTAACACGTCAACCCCTACAGCCGGGTATGGGGTAGGGTAGGTATTCTTCGGTTCTCTGTGAAAAAGGAGAGCGTGACCACAATCTTTCGAATTCCGTGAAAGCGTGGATCATTTTGCACGCGGGGTATATTTATAGCCTGCGGCTTGGAATATTTGTCTTATGTATGATTTCGTAAAACACTTTCTGTACCTGGGTAGACCGATACGGTGCCTATTTGTATGCAGAAGATTTTCTTTCGAGTAATCATATTTTTATTTTTATCGCTCACAGAGAGAATTCGAAATGACTATAATAAAATCCAGTTCGCGGGATATCATGCAGGATTGAGGGATTCGAACCCCGAACGATGCGCGGTGGCCACGAGCACCACCGTGTCACGAAATTGAATAATGTGACAAATTCTTTTCGTTTATGAAAAGCCGAAGTTATCATTTTTACGGAAATTTACTTGGGCCGATAAACACTCATTTGCAACCCGATTATAATGCGTTTTCTTCTCGTTTTAGGCAGAAGACAAAGGAACAGGAATATCTTGTTCCAATTCCTCAGGGGATTTTGAAATCCTTTTTGTCTGTCCAATCACGTATTGATTTCCAATCTGTAAATCTCTTGATTATTTATGACTTTCAATTTATGAATTGGGTATATAGGTATAATATACGTTAATTTATAAGCTTCATTAATTGGGAAGGCTTAAAGCGGTCGGGCTTATTGGTAGGTATATACGTTAATTAAATGTACACCTATACCAATAATATTTTGTCAAAGCTGAGTAATTCTCAAGAATTAATGAGAAAGGGCGTCGTTAATTTCAGTAAATTTATGATTTATGAATGTACGAGTTCTTAATTAATATCGTTATCAAACTGCGCGACTTCGCACTCGAGCCTCACTTCGTCGTTTGAGGTTTTCACACTTCCTGTATTTCACCCTCACTTATACCTATAACGCGACTGTGTCGTATGTATACGTGTAAACTAGATTCAAGATAAGAACAAGTTACGAAATTGAAACAAAAACCATTTCTACCGTTCAACAATATATAATCGAGCACACCGTTTTCTCGAGACGACATAAATTCAAGGAAGAAGAAGACGGAGAAAACAACGACAAAAATTATGAGAAAATGTAAACTAGCCTATCTATCTATCTATCTCTCTATCTATCTATATGAATATACGAATTCGTTTTTATTTGATGAACAATTTATCTCGCGATTTATGAGGGAACCGTGCGAAGTTTGTCATGAACAAATGTTTCCAAATTTGATGAAGGATTAGGCTAAATTTACGCACTGCTTGTTCAAATTCCTCTGTTTGTCTAACACAGGTTGATCAATTTGAAGGATTTATACCTGGCTTGTATACTTGAACCAATTAAAATGACGATACAAGATTTGGATATGAAGCTGTTGCATCGGTAGATCATCAAGCTCGAAAGAAATATGGAAAATAGAAGAGATCGCATTTCATTTTTCATTTTTTCATGTTTCTTTGTGTGAATTTTAGGAATTTGAGGGCAGGGCGTGAACCCTGATCCTCCACATCGGACGTATAATCTACGTATAAATAATCTACGATAGGACAGAGGGTGACCTTTCCTCGTTATTTTGATTTTTTCTTCATGCTTTCCTACCCTTAATGACTTACCGTTGGGCACTTCACCGTCCTCTGACCCAGACGCTAGGAGCTCAACGCTTTTGCTCATTTTATTATACGGAATTAATTTCTTTTAAACCTTCACGATGTTCATTTATCATAATTAAAATCTTTAAACGTTTTTTAAAATGTATTAGATCACTTTTTGGTGGTAACATGTTTCTTTGTTTATATTTCCCGCGATGAATATTATTAATTCTATTTATATTCGTCTTATTATTACTCTAGTTTCCTAGCTACCCCACATGTTTTCAGTTTCATTTGTTATATAGCTATATTAACTTTTTTATAGGCACCCGTGATTTTGATAGGAAATTATTAGCGGAAGAGTGAAAGATTCATCCATCATTTCGCAGTATGGTAATTTCTTCCCCCGATTCTTATAACAATCGGCATTACTTATTCCGACATCATATTCAATTGCACCCTAAATTGGTATCATCACTTTTAGGCGTGTGCTCTACGCGTATGATAACATGACGTTCGCATTTATTCGCAGAGAATGTATACCAGAGAGAAGCTCATTAGGCGACTAGCACTTGGTTATAGTTTTATATTTTTCTTTTTATTGTTATAAGACGCTAATTAGCTGATAATGAGCGAACAATTGTTGTTCCATCAATTCTGTATTACTCTCTACAAATGATATTAATCATTGATCAACCGAAAGCAAAATGTATGTCACGGTCCGACAAAATTTGTATTTAAAAATAAAGAAAGAAGCTCTCTTCTGTTTCTGTCTTCAGTCTTCGTTTTCGTGGGGGATTTCTCGCGCGGACAGACGTTTGACGGATCAATCACTCCAGTGATAACCAACGCGCTGCACTTATCAAGAAAGATGAAAAGAAGAGTATGAAAGGGGCAATTTTCTTCGGATCTTAGAGCAAAGAAAAAAGCGGTTGAGAAAAATGAGATTGTCCAGACGATACAACTTTGACAAGTTGAACCAAGAGATCAATATTATGTATTTACTACTTCGACGTGAATCGTGACGTAAAAATTCTATGCGAAAGAAAATAGAATCAGGCAATTTGTGCACAAGGGGAAGTGCCGTTGTGTAAACAATTACGTTATCCACAAGACTCGTAGTAGCACATATGAGAGGGTTGCAATTTTTCGAATTACATTTGTAGTATGCGTGTCAATTGGCGAAGAGAGTTCGTTATATTTCATATAAACGAAATTGAAACATGACACAAATCACCCTAAATCACCTCCTTATTTCATATTTTGGATATATGCCCCCGGGGTAATTATATTCCGCTGCAATTTATGAATGATTATTTCACGCATCGTTGAGTCTCAAAGTATCCCTCGACGATTTTCAAATATAAATTTAAATTGACAATTTTTACGATATTCCACATTTTGGTAATCAAATTTTCATTCTCTTCTTTTTCTCTTTCTTTTTCTTCCTTCACTTGTTACTATCAAGTCACGTTGTAGATTATATACGAGCGCACTCCATATTCATAGGAACATAACAATTAGTTAAACTGTTTGCAGAGCACTTTATTTTGTTTCAATTACAAATTTTCCCAAATATTTATAAGCACCGCGTGGGAGTTTTGAATTTCCACGACATTTCTTAATTGATCAACTTTCATTTCCCCTATATCCTAAACCCCCTTTCATTTAAAAATGTGTACGTATTTTTTACAAGGACGTGGGGAAAATTCTTTCGAGTCCTCTATAGCTCGGCAAGGTTTACGGAGCCACTGAGAGAAAACGCGGTCGCATGCCGAGGACCGGTGTGGGGGGCTTTATCGACCCAGTACCACCACTTTCCGTTGAATTCACGTGGTCTTCACATAGCATAGGCATAGGTTTACCCTTGTCCTCATGTCTCGTGTCTGTCAGCAATATTTTCCACGATTTTTCATAATTCGCGTATAGTTTCGAAGTACAATTTCACAAGATTGACAGCAAGGACTGAGAACGAAAAAGAGAAAATACAAAAATATGAAAATTCTGGTCCGATTGTATTTTGTATTCTCATAGTTTGAAGAGTTTTCAGGTTAAACTACCATTCGCAATGGTCTGAAATGAAATAGATCCGCAACTACCGGTAGAAAGTATTACGGTTCTATCGCTCTTTTCGAGAGTTATCTTTTTCTACCTGTCATGGGAAAAAGAGTAGAGACGGGATCCGTCCCCGAAAATAAGGGTCGAGGGTTGAAGTTGTTTTCGTAAATTTGAGATAAACTTATTGCCATGTTTGGAAAACCTTTTTGTTGTAGAAAATCGCCTGTTCGCCGACCGCCCAGTCGGGTTGGCATCGTGAGACATGAGAGGTTCTTAACAGCCCTCGACCGATATTGTACACGTAGGTATAATGTACATAACTTGTTGTTCTCTTTGTGTAGGTGATCCGGAAAGAGAGGTTTAGATGAGCTGGGCAACTTGGGGCAAAATAGGGCACAAAAAACATTGATAAAAGAACAAATTGAATTGGAAGTGAGCTTCGATAGGGATTAAATTTTGAAATTAGGCTCCGACGATATAGGTACAACCCAATTTGGAGAATTTTACAAAATTATTTTGGGAACTAGGAACATTGAAATTATAAAGCGTGCATGTTTTATATTTATAACGTGGTATGATAATAATTAGACAGATTTATGTCTATATGAATATAAAATTGGGTCAAATTCTTTCAGCAGTTTGTTGCGTGCTGCGAGGTGTGGTCATCCGGTTAATTTCACGGCTTACAATCATCAGTTCAAACTCATTGTAAAGATGTAGGTATCTACAAACCTACCTACTCTTATTTTAATTAACAAATAACAGCGGACCGCGCTGTTTTGTGTCTCCCGTGTGGCCTCGAGATTCACGATTATAATACGGTCCTAAAAGTGAAAGGGAACTGAAAAGCTAGACCTATAGGGCTCATTATTCGCTAATTCTATACAATTTTATCATACTACCATTGCAGGTATAGATCGTAGTTCAAATTTGCGCACATAATTCTCAGCCTGGATAATAATCATTCGGCAAAACATTAATTTGTCAAATTTTTAAAACTATGCTACGTAACTATTGGTGCGGTCCCAATTGTAGTCGCCAGGGAAACGATTAAAGGACACATCAACGTCACTCACACACGGTTTGTTTTATCACAACGGAAAATCATTATCGCTATGAAGGTTAATTATTATCAAACTTTTGAGTCTGCTCGACGAAACTGAAGGTAGAAGGAAGCCCCTTCAGGGAACAGTATTTGAGTAATGAATTGGAATGACCCGATGACTTTTCAGAGTTTTTATTCTTCGACGTGATATATATTTCTCATCTCCAACGGTTAATTCAGGGACTCAACAGATTTCAAATATTATCGAAAATCGGAGTGAGAATTCCAGAGATGCTTTGACTTTGGTGGAAGAAATAATACAGTTAATTTGGACAGTTATTATATCATAAAGAAATTAGTTTTCATATTATTTACAAAATGAACATGTATGAATAGAATACCCGAGCAAAGAAGTACGGTAAAGTTTTCATGCAATATTTTGTATACTTAAGCTGCGCGACAATTACATCTGGTTGTAGAAGAAGGAAGTAGGTAGTGGTCATTAGTATGATTAGAAACTTTCGCAATCATTTCACGTTGCCTCGGAACTGTTGGCGAAGGACCGCAAAAGTTTATCAGATTGATGAAAAAGAAGGCTAGGGAACAAAAGAAAAAAAAAATACAAGAGGGTCAAAGATTGCAACGAGCATTCCCTCCACGTCCGCAGTGCAAAAGATCCTTTGCCAAGGTTTCTTCGCGCTTTACTTTACGGAGACACGTTAGCACGAGTGCCTCAGAGGTCCTCGGCTCGTAAACGATGTTACCTAAAAAAACCTTTTTACTTATTTACAAAAATAATGTATACCTTATACTGCAATCCCCGAAAGTGAAACATCAAAAGTTACAATTCGTCATATACCACGAGAATGAGGATATGAAAAGAGTCACAAGAGTTATGTGTGTGTCGTACATCGCGAAATTACCCGATTTTATGCATTGAGATGTATTAAGAATGGATACGACGAAACAAACTGAAAAAAGAAAACTATGAATAGGGAAAAACAGAAAAACAACGTAATTCCTTACCTTTTTTAATGAGAAACTTCTCAAGCAAAAAGCAATCGTTTGGCCTCAGCATTTGACTATTTCTGTAAAATCGTAGAGGATAAACGGAGGTACTGTTTTCCATTCGTTCGTCATAAAAATGATATGTAGCTGGATAACTTAAAGTAATGAGAAACAAAAACGAGAATAAAAAAGAAGCAGAATACAAGAAGCTCGAGAACGGAATCGGATATTTTCTCAAGCGGTTGTTAAACTCTTACCTTGATCTCTGTTGCCGGAACATTGACAGCATGACATACCGAAAGTTTTATTCCTCCTCAGCTACTATACTATGCATAAAACTATAGGTATATGAACGGAAACCAGAACCACTGTACGTGTGATGAAAACTGGTTGACGCGGTGTTTTTTCTCTTTACGTTTCTCTTTTTGTTGTTTCATTGATTTTTGTTCAGTTTTCTTGTCATTTTCTTTGTCACGTAATATTATAATTCTAACGCCCGGTCTGATCGTATACGTCTGTAAGAATGTCTTACTACTTAAATTTCCAGTCTTAACTATCACTATGCCATACTGTAGTATATAGACTCCACGGACAGTTATCCTCGTGGGCAGCGAGCACGTTGTGATTGTCCCAGGATCATCGCGCATCTTAACAACGCGCATTGCCAAATCCCCCTCCACCTATGCCAATATCACGCACTGTATACGTCTTCGACGTGAGAAAAGGTCACATACAAAATTAAGTAACTCATTTTTAAAACGATTCATGTCTGCGCTCTTGTGTACTCCTATACCTGCACAGACAGTGTTTCTCGTCTACTTCATACTGATCTTCCTTCTTCTACTTCCCCTCCTCTTCATAAATTCTTATATTATAGGCATTGAGGTATATCTATATGGGCAAATGATATAATACTTGTCTCGGAGGCTTAGTTAACAAAACACGTTTCAGCTATTCTACATCGTATACCTACTCGATTCTAAAACAAGTATATATATCATTGACGATCACATCCTCCGATCTCGTACGTTGTACTCCTTATACGTACTTCATACATGTCTACATCTACACGTAGTATCCAACATCGGGAAAAAGTATTTTTGTAACTATTAAACTCGAGGAGCTGTCTGCCTATATCACGATTGAGCATTGTTGAATATCGTAGGCGTTCATCGATTCGGAAAGACGCGAAGAAAATCCTGGTGAGAAATTATACTGATTGATTCTCATGATATAGATACTTTTCTCAAATTTTTACAAACTTCCGTAAATCTATTCTGAGAGGTTCGCTGGAGATTGAAATACCACTCGATCATGCTTTATCAGCAAATTTCCAGACATCCAGAGACTTCAGAGTGTCACTAAACTTTCAGAAAGAAGGACGGCCGAATACATTCGAAAATATTGCGAAATTTTTCAGAGAAATATTAGCAAAAATTCATTAGTTTTTCCGCCAGAGAGATGCTCAATTTACATGTACTATAGTCAGAAATATTTTTTGTTTAAAATTTAATCACAGACCAATATTGTTGTCTTATTTGCATGAAAGCCTTGGATTCCATTTGTGTAAGAATCTGCCCAGTAATCGAATGAATGGATGTGACAAATTCTATTCCCAGATATTGCCGAATGAAGCGAATGAATGATAATTGAAATTTACGTCAGTTTTATTCTTTCTAATTCATTTGAATGTATGGAATCAGAAGCAACGGATTTATGAAGCTGAGTCACTTTCTCTCATTACACTGGGAACGAATGAAAAGTTAAAAAATCAGGCAGTTTTTTATTTTGCCAAACTTTCAACCCCGAAATTTGCTCGATACCATTAGATGAAATCAAAATTCGATTAAATCTGATGAAATTTCCTTTCAGACAAACTTCATTTCGTTAGACATACTCAATTCACGATCTATTGAACGAAAAAAAGATCTTCAACTATCAAAAGTTCATGATGCAAATATGGTATATTTAGGAGACATTTTGCTGAAGGCAGTAGAATTTTTTGTCAAATTATACACCATGAAATTCAATCACTCATTCTCTGCCCCGGAATCAACGATTCAGATAAATTTCTATTTAAAATTGATCATCCGACAAGTTAATCATTATAGATATTTGGGACAAAAATGGGGGAAAAAGATGGATAAAGAATAATGATATCCAATTAAGCAATTAGCGAGCAGTTATTGGTCTTAATTATCAATAACAAACTACTGTAAAGACAGAATATGATGGCTACTTATAAAGGTATAAAAGTTTCAAATTCGTCGTAGATAATATATGGGACATTCTATATCAATTCGATAAAAGTTTGACCCCCAAAAAATTTACGATTCGGCTGATTTTTCAATTATCATCTAGTATTTATTGAAAGTGGCTTCCATGATTTTTTTACAGATGTTTACCCCGATCCGTTTTTAAATTTTGCAGAAATTTCTGCCTCGAAAATTTCGAATTGCTATAGCTTAGCGGAAAAAGAAGATGTCAGCGAAAGGACGGTCATCATTTTGTTCGGGGTAGAATGTATGTACTTTAATCTGAGAATATGGGGGCAAAAAATCGTTACGGGCTTTATATTTTGGGTATAGTTTTAAGCAGAAAAACGTGTTTTTCTCAACAAACGAACATTCTGATTGTTTTCCAAGAAATTTCCAGATTTCCAGTATTCAAGCCAAAACTTTCAAGCCCTGTACGATGATGGCAGTCCAATCGCTTTTATTTCTCTTTATGTGATAATAATCGAAAATTTATCCGATGACTTGTTTCGGATATACAGTACATTATACTTTCCCTGGTAAGAAAAATCGGAGAAAAAATCTGCTGCAATAAACGTCAGATTTGCAACACTATTCATGCTTTATATTTCCAATTACCATAACACTTCCGGAAAAAGCGGTAAATTTTTGTTAGTATTTTTATGGTTTTCTATGAAAATATTGTATGGAATTGTGAATAAAAATTCTGTGTTTTGGAAAGGCGTCAATCTTCTCAGATAATCTATTACTTCCTACAATTACCTAATGTGAAGTGTGAGAAACTATGCAACAGAAGCATAAACCTACAAAGTTTTCTGAGTTGATATGGAATGCCCCATATATTAATTGGATTGGTATTATACTATATACTCGTTTACTTTGGTGATAATTTGAAGTCTTATCTTATGACATATGTATGTATATACCTACACGTATAATATATGATATACGAAACAGTTTTATTACATTTACACTGTAGTATGTGAGTGGTATTTTGAGGTGGCGTATAAAAACAGTATCTAGACAAGCGATATAGGATATACGGTATACGTATAACAATTTATCTGGAAATAGATAACATCCAACGTAAGTCATGAAGACTTACAGTTGAGGGTTGTTCATGCCATAGGGTGGGTCAGAAAACAGAAAACTGGCGGGACCCCCCCAACCGACCCCCAATATAACGAGTAAAACGGATAGAAAGTAAAGGAAAATGAAATAAAAACGGGGGTTGGCGATTATTGGGCATTCCGCAGAAATAAATGGCGGGGCGAAGGGGGTGAATGGCGACAGCCTGGAGCCGTGACGTCATGAATTATACCTACATAGCGTCGCGTCGCCGAGCAACGCCAAGCGTCTCTGCAATCTGGAAAGATGTTTTCACGCACCTCATACACCTACTTAAATAGCAGTAGCTGAATCGTTAAATTTTAATGATGATCTATTGTAAGATCAAAACTTTGAATAAAATATACATGTATGATAATTGATGGGAAATAGTATATTATTTTCTTGCCTACAGGGAGAGAATTCCATAGGAAAAATTCACGATAATTTTATAGCAATTGTGATATAGGTATACCTGATTATGACGTTCTGTCCTATACAGTTTCGGAAACATTGATACAATTCTGACGAGCCACAAACAAAACTTTTCTCTGTATTTTTTATAGGGGAGAACTTCATAATCAAGTATATCTCACAATTGCTATGCAATTATCGTGAATTTTTCTGTAAGATTATCTCCGTGTACACCTATATTATACGTCAGAGCTGAAATTGCGGATATAAAACTGTACTACATTTAGTACGTAAAAATATTATGCCGAGATTCTGTATAATATTATATATTCTTTTATTCATAATCATTGTACAAAAAATTTGTTGATAGTTATATACCTATGCTATATAATATATGATACATACATACATACATACATACATATATCGATATATCTATATCCACAATATATGTATAAGGCATACATAGTACGCAATTACAAATATATCCGCCTCATCAATTCACTGTACGAAATAATTATTGATTTTCGTATTATTTGAATTTTACTAAATGTTATTGGTTTAATTTTTAGTACAGTGAAAGTATAATTATAGGATTATTATTATAAATATAATAACATTGTTTCTATTTAAAAGAATTATAGATTTTCGGATATAACAGAAATTCATTGTTTGAAAAAGGAAAAGAGATTTGGTTCCTCGGATGTAGTACATATTTCTATCATACATTTCATTATACACATGCACCGCTTTATTCTCTATGAGTATTTATGTAAAAGCCTATACTATAACCGAAGAATCTCGATTACATTTTTTTTTGTCCCAATTATAGATAATTAAAAAATTGAATAAATTTCTTTTCCAATTTTAATATACTGTGCAGTATACTCCATATTGAGGTAATTCAACGTTGTACCGAATTTATTTACAAGTTTTTATTTCCAATTTTTATTTCACTTCTATTCCAAATTCTATTTAAATACTTATAAAATATGTAATTTTTAAAAATTTATTTAATAATTCAAAATCTGGAGAAAAAACTGCCCCGCGCGTGAATTGTATGTACGCATACTTTCTACATCCTTATTCGAACAATATATGAAACAAAACAGATGATAGAAAGACTATAAATGTACCTATAATGAAATTGATGAAATATAATAATTGAATCATTCGAAATATTTGACTTCATGTGCCTAAAATGAAATAGCAAATATCAAACTGAAAATTTATAACAGGGAGTAAAAGTATTCGCGATGGATTAATTTGTACTATAAATAATGATGGTTTTTTTTTTACACGCCTGAGTTAAAAAGCTAATTAAGTAATTAATATATCACCGTGTTACATAAAGTAATTAAATTCTCACTATACCATACTATAATTATAAGAATGGAAGCGAGGTGGAAACTATATGCGATATGATGACTACTGTAAAATAATCCTAGGTATACTTACACAATATTATTATTTCTTTGGAAATATATTATGCACAAACGTAGGTATAGGTAGGTACATTTTCGATCAATAATACTATTATTATTATTATTATTATTATTATTATCGATAATAATAAAAAAACATTTTTATATTGTCTACTTTATAAACATACTAGACATTGTTAATAGTATATTTTGAATATTATATTTACACATTTGTACAAGTGTGTATTATAATGTAGCTATATACACTCTATATAATATTTCTTACATGTAGTATGAGTATCAGAATTATGCAGGATGGTACCCAGACCGTGAATATAACTCAGAAATCCATTTCATTTCATTTTGTTTCATTATAAATAACAATTTTGTAACAGAGGTATGTGAGGATAATGTAAAATGAAATGAAATTTCTCTTATTATGTTATAAATTAGTCAATTACGAAGAATCCTAGCGATTTTTATTTTTTCAACTTTTTTTTTACCAAGCACACAAAACGTGAATTTTTTCATTTCAGTTCAAGTTCTACGTTAATAGAGATCACTTTTTTCTTTAAATATATTCACGCTAGAATTCAATCCACCAATTCTGAATATGTATAGCTAAATATGTAGTGCCTATAATATATAATGATTCTAAATAATAATTATCACAGATATTGCCAAGTCTTTTTAGATATACCCATAGATTTCTCTTATTTTTTGTTTACTTCTAATTTTTTTATAACCACAGGTTGCATGTCATTGAGAATATTGAAAATCTATTGAGCGATAAGTAAGAATGATCCAAATTATTTGAGTATATTCCAATGCAACGAGATTGTTGAATAAACGTTGAAAATAAATACGTATATGTTAGGGCTCAAAATGAAGTACTAACCCACCATCGAATAGACGACAATTAAGGTGAAATTGAAACATAATTGGAAAAAAAAAAGAATTAAAATCGGCAAACTAAGCTCGCGGATAAAGCAATGTACCGAGTCCACCGTGGAAGAGAATATTTATTTTTTATTTTTAAATAAAACAAAATTGAAGTTCTTTTTTTTTCTTCTCCTTTCATCGAACGTAATGACCATTGAACAAATTTTTCATAAGGTATTATTACGCAAAAAATTGAAAAAGACAAGAAAAAAAAAATGAATAAATCGAACTTTTTTTAAAGCCACTGGTAAACAAATGAATGATTGAAAAATGATTATGGGTGTGTATATATAATGGATATAATACAGGGACTACAGTTGATTGCTGTAATTTGGGTCTGGCAAGGATTTTTATAGTTTTTATTCTCAAATTTTATTAAACAACGTGTTAAAACTAAGATTTTTCATAGTACACGG
The DNA here is from genome assembly GCA_963170745.1 of Phymatocera aterrima. Classification (NCBI taxonomy): domain Eukaryota; kingdom Metazoa; phylum Arthropoda; class Insecta; order Hymenoptera; family Tenthredinidae; genus Phymatocera; species Phymatocera aterrima. The sequence continues at coordinate 10,298,898 of OY720663.1, forward strand.
ATTGAAGGAAAGATCTATTATATATTATTTATAATAAGATCATTTTCGCACCTAATGATATTATCTTTTAACAAACGTTTAATAATTATTAAAATTTTACGAAAGGTAATAATATAAGCACTCATGTTCTTTTATTATTTTCTTCTCATCTTTTGGGGCGTGGAAAAAATATCAGGTTTGAATCATTTTATTCTGGAATTCGAAGTTTTTTTTAAATTTTTTTTCTCATATATATTTTTAATTCCAAGAAAATAAATACTTTCCCTCTTTGTGATCTTAAAAAAAAAAAATAATATTAATAAAGAACGTGATTCTGATTGTTCCATAATATGACGTTACAGCAGTTTTTCTCAACTTCAAATTCCAATTAATTAATAATCTAACGATTATCTATTTATGATAAACTATAGAATTTCAACGACAAACAACTATGCGGAAAGGTGTTTCATGAACTTAAAAACTTTATCGCCTATGATTTCATTTGTCTTTCTTTTTTAGCACACGCACCTATTTTTCATTCTTTCTTTATCGTTCTTCATACTATAAGTATATTCTATAATCCTGAATATATAAAACATCTGAATTTCAAATTTATCGTATCTTTTGTGACTTAAATAAATGTGTAGATCATTTATTATTATTATTATTCCAACATAAATTTATAATATATGTACACTTTAGTATCATATATGTATTTTATACTATTTTATTCTTATTTTCCGTAATGCATTAAAAAAAAAAAGAACAAAAAAAATGAATCAGGAAAAATGCACATAATATGCAACATTTTATATACCTATGTCTACATCTATACCTATATGTATGATGAGATGGTCTGAAATTATATGATGCACTTTATTATTGAAATATGAAATTATATACCTATACAACAAATATATTTTTATTCGAAATAATTGTAAATAAAAATTAGCATTTCTTTTGTCTAATTTTGTTGTGTTTTCTCTCCTTGCGTTATATTATTCTAGATATAAGCTGCACAAACTTCCTCACCCCTACGACTGTTTTACGAATTTATTTTCCTTGTTTAATATCTGGCTGACTGCTCACTGATTGAAAACAAATTTTCATTAAAAGTCAATAAGTCTCTATCATAATTAGACAAATAATTATAAATCTAGGCTGACTTATTCTTATACTAGAGGACTAAAAGTACAAGCATTATTATTCAATCTATTACCTAATTTAATCACCATTATAAACTAATCCTAATTTCTTTGAATATAGAAAAAAAAAAGAAACAAATTGCAGTTAATATTCCTATGCATTCTCTCGCTCTATCTTTCTTTCTCTCTGCCTGTTTAATTCCATTCTTCATGTTTTGTTAGTAAATTATAAACCTTATATATATATATTCAGAGGAATGCCAGACTCTTAATACACAAGTCTGACTAGCTAACTGAGAACTGGCTAAAACTGAGAAAATATTCTTCGATAAACTAGAGAGGAAATAATAACTTCATTTATCTACAACGCTTTCAAAGATTCATACACCCTGATCAGCCATTTACCTTTTATTTACCAATTCAATCATTTATATAAATTATCATCACTTCTTTGTATTATATTGATAAAAAGACTCATAACTTTCGATAAGTTGTTTTTCTTCTAGGTTTTTTTTTTGCTCAGAATGTACTGTTTCATTTTTTTTGCAACCTATTCTAAATTTCAAAGATCTGAGGTAGGTAAATAATAATAGTTTTTTTATTCTATCTTTCTCACTGTAATTCAACTAAATTTGAGTATTATTAACTATAAAGAAAGAAAAAAAAAAAAAAAATGGAATAAAAAGACAAGAAAAAAGGATGATCTTTTGGAAAAAATGCGAAAAAAATCCAATATTGTTACATTCTATCAACCGATTGTAAAATATATCTATGGCAAGACCTATTATTAGCCTGGTGGCAAAGATTTTACTTGAGTAAAAAAAAAAAAAAAAAAAAATGAAAAAAAAACCATTTAAATATCGGAAGTTACAAGTCTTAAAAAGAAAAACGAAAAAAAAAAATGATAAAAATTAAAAATACATAAAGAACAAAGGAACGCGTCCTTATATTTTTCTTCGGAGATTAATAATAATTTTCAATGGGAATATAGAAAAATCGAAAGAAAAAAAAAATGAAAATAAGAACTTGGTGCATCACGTGGTGTATTAATTGTAATAGTAGGTAATAAAACGTATAAACACGACATGGGATTAAGAAATGAATAGACTGCGGCATGATATAGTAATAATTAATATGTACTACATTAAACAACACCCAAAGTCATAAATACACGATGACCTATTTGTATATCTCATATCATTATAGGTATACCATGATGATGATGTTGATGATGAGACGACAATGATACCATGAAACATAGTTATATGTAGGTCGTAATTATATTTCATTTTTGTTTTTTAAACAGTTCTTTCTTTCTTTTTTCTCATTGGTATTAAATAAAGTAGACGAAGAAAAAAAAACAATTTGTCACAAAAAATAGGAGAATCTGAAGAAGAGATAAATAGGTACAATTATTTTCATTTTTCAATTTTCGTCCCCTTTCCATTTTCATATCTTATTTTTTAATTTTATCGACTTTCTTTCCAACTCTCATTCTTCTTATGTTAATTTTGTTTCCTTTCACTTTTTTCTTTTTATCCTACTATATTCTCGTGTACATCATAATATACGACGGCGCAATGATAGTAACTCTGAATCTTATTTCTCTAGTCTCTATATTTAGTAATAATAATCATAATTGATAGTAATAATAATAATTATTATATTATTAATATTATTAGAATAATAATAATGACAATTCTACCAACTGCTACCCCGACCTCGACCCCTAAATCCTCCTCTAAATTGACCACCAACTCCTCGCTTTTGTCCTCGTGGATTAAAATTATCTCGTGGACCGCCGCCTCTGCCTCCTCTTTCACTCCACGGCGCTCTCGGACCTCCTCCCCTAAATCCCCTACCTCTGTGTCCTCCGGTGCTTCTCCAAGGAGAAAATTGTGATCCCGGTGGCGCTCCACCTCCACCTACGCCTCCACCACGTGGTCTAAATCCAGAATTGGAATTGTCGTATTCGTAAACAACAACTGGATGGATTTCTATCGGAGCTCCAGGATTATTTGTAAGCGTACCATTAGGCCCGAGTAAATGACCGCCAGGCATTATCTGACCACCAGTAGTTAAGTGGCTCAAAGGCGGACCATTAGGTAATAACGTTCTCTTTTTATTCGGCATTCCTTCTTCAGGTTGATCAATAAAATTCCCATTTTCAGATTGTCGTTTTAAATTATTATTCGTTTGTTTATTATTCGAATTCATGAGAGCTTCTAGTTGCTCCGATAGCTGCCTTGGTTGTTCTATTTCTCTGGATTCAATTTCCTGTAAAGTTTCATTATCTTTGCTAGTAGTTTCTATCTCTATTTGATCTTCCTGTAATTTTTCAGTCTTCTTTTCCTCGGCGCAAGCCACTTCGTCAAGTGCTTCTTCTTCTCTCTCCACAATATTTGTAGGAGCCTTGTCTTCTTCCTCGGAAATTACCTCCGTCGGTAAAACGCGGTCTAAATTTTCTCTAGGAATAGATTCCGATACTTCTTCAACAGGATTTGAACTACCAATTTCATTTTCGGTGCTTTCATGGCCAAGTGGCACATTTTCTTGAATGTTTGATGATTTCTGATCATTTTCATTATCTGTTGGTATAGAAATTGGCATTCCGTCGTCATCTAAAACAACTATAGTATCCGGAGGCCTCAAGAGCAGCGGACGATTATTTGGCAGAATTTCTGTAGGCGATTTTTGACTTTCCATATGTTTAGCTCTTCGATTATTCATCTGATTAATACTTCGCTGTTGATTATGGTCTTCAGAAAACCTGTCTCTTCTGTTTCTAGGAAAACCCCGACCCCTTCCACGATCATTTCTTGGAAATCCTGGAGACTCTCGTTGATGATGATCTGTAGGACCGCCGGAATATCTCCCTCCGCATTGCAGGGGCTCGCCCTGAAAGTCCTGACTGATTCTTCTGTGATTCTGATTGTCTTGGAATTCAAAGTCTTGTTGATTTTGTCGGAACTCTTGCTGTTGTTGATTTTGATAAAATTCTTGTTGATTCTGATGAAAATTTGGTGGCGGTTGATTTTGTCTAACATTTTGATGAAAATTTTGTTGATTAGAATGAAAATCGGGATGATTTTGATGGAAGTTCATTGGACTCCCTCGAAAATCTTGCTGATTGTGATGAAACGGCGGTTGATTTTGATGAATTCCATGAGAATCTGGTCCCTGAAGTAAAGGTGGTCTAATTTGCCCACTTGGGGGAAGTGGAATCATTCGCATATCCATATCAAGGTGGTGACCAGGCGCCGGTAATAATGGACGCATATCCCGATCCTGCGGTCTCAAGTCTACCAGTACTCTACCACCTTTTTGTTTACCCTCTACTTCGTCATCAGACATTTCCATGTCCACGCTTTCCACTATATCTCCTGGCTGCATTTGTCGTCTAGTAAAAAGTAAAGAAATCAGATATATTTTGATCAATTTCATCGAACAATATTAACTTTTTAGAACACAGTTCCTCAATCAAGGAAAAAAGTGTTTGAAAATGTCGTAGAATCTTCAGAAATGAAAAATCAGAGTCAAAATTGATCTGAAAACGTGAAAGCCAACGAAAAACACAATTAAAATTGTTCATTTCAATCCTACATATCAGTTTGGATGTTAAAATCGTAAGGATTTCAATGAAAAAAGTTCCTCTCACCGATAATCTTGATCAGTCGGTGGCCAAGAAGAATTGGCATTACCAGTTGCAGAAAGAGATTGATCAGTAGGATGGCTGTGATTAGCAGGACTGCCGGTGAGGCTAATGAGATTCCGATGATCCACATCCGCAGCTTTCATCAATCGATGTGGTAATTGATTTTCAACGTTTAAAGGTAGAGGTATGACCCTAAAAATTTGGAGAAGATTAGAATACTAGAAAAGTTATGCATGTGTTATGTTAATCAAAGGAGGTAGAGAAACAAACTACCTGTGGTCTACGTCTCCGCTACTACTAAGCAGAGGTTCTTGAGGTTGTGAATCATCATATTCAATGGGATCGATGAATCCAGCTTTTTCGAAAAGAGGCGGCGACTCTGGGGTCTCGGATAATATGTCGCTCTTTGATCTTGAATTGGGCCAAGCATCTGCTCCGGAATCCCAATGATTCTCGCCGTTGTCTGCTGGCCAAATTCGATTCATGCTATTATCTCCTGAAGCATTACAGATTGATAGGAGCATTCATTGAATTAGGAGTTGAATTTTTTTTTCTCTGATTTAGGAAGAAGCCCAGTTTCATTTATCATCATGAAGTTAGATAATGATTGGAAAAGCTGATGGGGGATTCTGTTCAATTTTACTAAAAGGTGATTTATATTTTACCTTTTTCATCCCAGCCGGAAGATTCTTTATTCATTTCATTAGCGGATGACCAAGTAGGAAATTTGGGCGGTAATTTATTGTAGCAATTTTCATCGTCTAGAAAAATTGGTGGCGGCATAGGTGGAGGTGGTAGAGGATTAACAGAATTCTGTGTATTATCAAATGCTAAATTGATATTATTGTTATTTCCTTGGCTATTTTGACTCGAGTATGGAGACGGAGTGTGAGAATCTATAGTCAAGCTTCGAACTCCAGATAAAGGCGTGCCGTGAGATGTTAAATTTTGTAGATTCAATTGTCTAGAGTTTATGGGAGTGCCTGAGTGCTGCCGTAAAGGAGAAGAGTGTCTGTAATCTGCAGGCGGAGATTTCATTGGTGGACCAGAAATATCCAAACCAAGACCAGGAATGTTTGAATTAGTTGCATTTATCTCTGAGCCAGGGAGAACCGATTTCAGAAAACTTGAAATGTTGAAACCGTCTCCTTTACCTTCGTGCTTTGATGGACGCATGTTTATTACTTCAATCGGCTTTGCCTGAAGACGAACAAAGAAATATTAATTATATTATAACTATATGTACCATATTGTTCCAAACATAAGACAGCACAGAGTATAAATCGACTCCAAATTTGCGAATCCAGCCTCAGGGACTTTTCCTATAGGGATAGCGGATATTCACATGCCAACATATAAGTCCAATACAACTTTCTACATCATTTCCAGCAGGTCCGAAAAACCTCGACTCATATTCAGAACAATACAGTGATATCATAATATTTATGAATATTTCAAGATTCCATAAATAGGACAAATTCTTGTCAACTTTCCACAATATAAAAAAAAATTCAGATTCTAAATTGTAACACACATCAAATCAAACAAAATATAACTGCGTACCTCTAAGGAATCGTTATACTGGCTCATTCCTGTCGGAGTTTCTGATCTGTCATTGAATATATTGCGCTAAAAATGCCCAATAAGGAATAATCAATTTTATGTAATTCAATTGAATTTTCAAAGGCAAATCCATCTTTTTCAGCTAATGAACATCAGAATATATTTAGTAAATTTTACCATATCAAACTCAACGTTTCCGCCCATAAATGATGAAAAATTTCCAGTGAAATCACCAGACATATTTCCTTGGGATTGATCGGGTGCTGGCACAGGCATGGGTTCATAATCCTGTCTGTAAGAGCCATACATTGAGGGAGGCGGTATATCTACAATGGAGGAGTGATTTATGCCGAGATGCTCATCTCCAGGGAGTTCGATATCACTGTCTGGACTTGGTGATGGTGCATTAATGTCTGGCGATGGAATTGGCGATATTAAAGTCGGTAATAATTCGTCCAATTTTTTCTTCAGGTTTTTCACACGACTCCCAAAATTTCTGTATGCCTAATTAGAAAATTAGAAAGCTTTCATTATTACCGAAATCCGATACATAAAATTCTTTTTTGGTATTTCTGCTAGAAGATTCAGTTAAATTTGTAGGATAATCTTGTGTTTAAGGAAATCGTAATACTTCATAAATAACCGTAGAAAATGGAGGAGAGAAAGTTTTGAATATCCTTGTTGAAAGAAACAAATAAAAATTACTTAAACTTACATTTGTGACTATTTTAACTTCGCCACGTTGAGTTTCATAGAATTGATCGGCCTGTTCCAAAAGATCTAAAACTTGTGTTCTTTCTCTAATTTCTGCTTCCAGTGCAGAAACGTAATTTTCAATATTTTTCACAGCAATGTCTACATCCTTTTCAGCATCTTCGACGTGCCTTCTGTCTTTTAAGGACGCGCAGAGTTCTTCCGCGTTATCAATGTCCGTATTACTGTCTCTCAAGTCTTGCAATCTTCGTACATAAAAAAAGTAATCCATGAAAAACCGTCTTTACTTTCATTCCTTCCGAAACGTTAAAAATTCTAGATCCTAGATCCTCCATTTCAATACACTAATGCACGTTTCCCGCCTTCTTTTATCCTTCTTTCAAATTGATAAAAACTCTAGTCTGTGAAATAAAACGAACTAAAATTTTATTTTCTCACCTAGCATCTGTGGCTTGTTCTAGAGTGGCACAAGATCTCATAGTAGATATTAAAAGACTAGCTTGAAATTCATCGTTGGTGACTTGCGGCTGAGGATCAGGTTTTTTTTTTGGCGCTGCAGAGAGCAGCCCAGATAAATCCGCAAGGAATTCTTCGTCATACACTTGCCGCTGATCCCATATTTTGAAAATCCTTAATATCCTGTGCTTCACTTTCTCGTCTCTAACCATTGTCGTTGCTCGTTGTAGAGTCGTACCCCACGATTCAACAAATTCAAAATTTTTACGCTTCGAATATTGTATCACGTCGTTTGCAAGGTAAAATAACGTCAGACGATGCTCAACCTTGACTGTTATTCAACAAATAAATACATTTTTTGTATGATCAAACTTTCTTATTGACTTTCTATTTATTCTAATGAATAAATATTTCAATATTTTGTTTTCAATTCCAAGGAAATCTCATTTTTGGATTGCAAAAATCAAAATATGCTAACATTAGACTGCTCAGCTATTTCCCATGTTGTTTTTATTTTTTTTTCATCAAAAATACTGTAAAACTATATCAGACAATAAAATATCTCAGTATTATAATCCGAATTTTCTGAATTTCAATAATTTGAAAAATGATTTGAAGCTGCTGAATGTTGTCGTAGAGTCTTCAAAGTTTTGTGTATTAAATGAACATTGGAAAAAAGCACAAGATTAGATTCTCGATTCAATATTCGAAAATTTTTAAACCTGGAGATTGAATTTGTGAGAAGTTTGATGGATGCGAGGCAGATTAATAGCATTAAAAACAAACCTAGTTGTGATAATTTCATGGAAAATTTTGTACCAAAGTATGAAAGAATTGGATCAGCGATCTTTTGAATCTTGATGAGGTCGAATTTCATATTGTTACCGCAGTAAAATCCAAAATCATGAAAAATAATGAAACATCGCAAGAAATTGTCGACGTTGCAAATTTGATCCTAATAAAAGTTGTCTTTTCTTAAATTGATTGTATAATGGCGCTTTCGACTAGGGCTACACTGGGCTACACAGGTGTAGTGTAGATCATTCTATCCTTTCTATTCCTATTCCTTCCTTCCAGGGGAGGGAGAGACACAGAGAACTACCTACGCCAGTGCAGCCCGGTGTAGCCCCAGTCGAAAGCGCTATAAGAGGTGTTCTTACCCTTTTTTAAAACTTGTAACCAAGTAGCGACAATCTTCTTATGATGAGGTCTGCGTTCCAGGCACCATGAGGAGAGTGCCTGAATTGACTCCTGCGAATCCTTAAGAGACTGGAGTCTCTTTTCAAATAATTCAGTATCGAACTCTGGCGTAGCCATGATTTTGATAATTTGTTAATATTCAAAAGGTTAGAAGTAAGTGTGAGTTAAACAGTTTTGTTGTCACATTGTATTTTAGAAATGAGCCCCGAATAATACGGGGAAAATGATATTAGCGTCATGTCAGTACTGTAACCCCACTTTATAACACACTAAACTGAACTGAACCGAACTCAACTAACCTAACCTAACATAGCCGCAGACAACAAGATGGTATAGTTTTTTACTCGTATGATAAAAATAGAAGATAAAAATTAGAATTGTTGTACGTGATATCGTTTCCGATGATACCGTATATCGTTTATTATTTTATCAACGAATTCTTACCAAATAATCAAACATAAGGTACCGTCATTTTAATTGATCGTATTGCATTGAAGAGGAATTGTGGATATTTTTCATTAGTATATAGTATGAATCCACCACGCCAAGAGTCTTGATATTATAAACTAGTGTAGTTTTTCATTAGGTTTCATTCACACTAAATACACTTGAATTATCACACTCCAACTCATTTCAAATAATTATTATTCATTTATGATATTAAATACCACAGTTTTGCTGTCTTTTACAAGACTCTTTGAAATAACACATTTTTAAGATATGTAATCGCAAAAACAAATGTCCGCCATGTTATTTTCCCTCTTTACTTTTGGTGGTGCCGTGGTGGTGCTTCGGTGCCAAAATAACACCGCGCAATGGCCGGTGCGGCGCCACTGACAACTAGTCCTTTTTTTCTAGAATTTAAACTATACTATTTGGATTTCCTTTTGTCTTTTACGATAATTGTTATATTATCCCCTTTAATAATCTCTGTATTTGACAGATCAGTCATGCTAACGAGTTCTTCTAACCTATAATATTCGCTGTTTGAAGGGAAATCTAGAAAATCGTCTGCTCGGTAATCAAATTTTCAGGGGCAATGGGATACCTGAAACTGAAAATAAACATGCGAAGAACACGCAACTGTCCGTCGTAAAGGCGATTGTGTTTTGCCGTTAAGGATCGTATTTAGATTATTTAGAATCCTGAAGTCAATTGTGATTGGAGAAGCACGTTACCACACGTTACAAACGAGCATATACATATAGGTGATGTATAGACGCCATTTTCTTACGGAATTCAACACAACTACACACAGCGATCTGCATAATACAATATTGCGATAGCTGAAAGCTCTATTTATTTGTCGCTGCGTACGCGTTGTAACGTGTGTTGAGAAGATTACTAATTCATCTGAGATTTTTTCTCGTCAATAAAATAGACGAATAATTATATTTAAATTTCATTCGTTTATTACGCAAACGAAAACAAGGACCGTTCGTCAATCATCGTTTGGTAATCGGCATAAATTTATATGAATAAACTATACGTATAATAATGAAGATACATATCTAAAGAACTATGAGTAATTCTTCCTCCTCAAAGGAATGATGTAGCAGTGGTAAGTTTGAAAACTTGATAACCGTTATCAGAATGAAATTTTTTTTCTGTCATACTCTTCATTAACCTCTATTTTTTCCCCCTCATTCTATTTAGATTCATCTGAAAAGTTCATTCTTCACTATTCTAATTTTTTGTGATATTTTCCTGAAAACAATTACAACAAGCAAATTGAACCAATATTTGTTTTATTCTGTTTTTCCCGATAGAACTTTCGCCAACAAATCGTCAGATAAATAAGAGAAAAAATAAACATACAAAAACACAACATGTACGACGGAATATTCGAGGATGTTGAACACGTGAAGGAAGTATTAGCTTCACACGGTCATAAATCAGTCGATGAAACGTTGGTCTTTGAATTATTAGAAGATTTGAAAGTGAGAGAACACGTTGTAAAAGTACTTTTAGGTACCCGGCTGAAACCAAAACCAAATTCAAATTCAAATTCAAATTCAAATTCATTGGATAATTCGTGGAGTCCAAATCGCAGTGTTACGTTGGATGGTCCAACGTCGGCCCATGGGGCAGGAGATTCGTCTTATTTTTCAAATACGATCGAAGATTCAGATGATGATTTAGAAGTCCTTGAAGATAATTCTGGAAATGAAGTACGAAAAAACCCTGAGAAAATGAATAACGAAGCTGTAGACTTAACCATGGACGATAATCAATCGTCTTCTGCCTCATCTTCTTCTGAAAAATTGGTTCATCAGAATATAAAGAAGTACAGTAAAGATCCTTTCCAACCGCTCGTTGATTTAACGAAAGAAACTTTGAGAGTTCAACAGCCAAGCTTGGAAAATGAGAATTCTAAAGACACAAATGAAATAAAAGGCGAAGATCAAGACGCCAACAATTCTGCTACTGATTATGAATCGGAAATGGATGATTATTATAATAGGCACGATACTTCGGAGGAATCGGAAGGTTTTGCTGAATCTGATGATAGAGTTTCACCAGCTGCTAGTCCTGAGCTCAGAGTTTGTGAAAATTTCGGAAACCAGCAAAATAACGATGCCTCAAATATAGAAACTGGTGAAAATCGCATGGAAGAAATGCTTGAGGAAAATAATAACGATCCAAATAACAATCTCGAAGATATTGAAGTTATGGAACAAAATAATGCCTTGGCTACTACCACTACTCAAAATTTAAATATCGAAAAAGAATCTATGGGAAAAAGAGCAGGTAGTCCCAAACCCGGATGTAGTAAAGATTCTTATTATGCAGATAGCAATTTTTGCTCAGTGGAATTCGGAAACGGTGCTTCGGGAATCAGAATTGAGAAATTCAGAGCAGAAAATAGTTCGAATGTACAAACTGTGTTTGGAAATGAAGATTTTTTGGGCGGTAATCGCGTAATCAGACTTTCAGACGTAAAGATTGAGCAAGACTTGTTGTTGATTAAAAAAATGTTACCTCATTATGAAGAAGCCAAGATAATATTTGCTCTCATGGAAAATAAGGAGGCTATTAACAGGGTGGAAATTGCACTATGGGAATTATTGCCAGAGGACAAACCTGTGCCTGTTTTTCATCCTAAAAGAAAAAAAGCAGAAGATAACTGCCCTGCTCCCATGAAAAAATTTATGTTAGATATTTCACCTCGCACACAAAAATCAGATTTTAGTTCCGATGATGAAATTACTAAGATGGAGATCGAGCCTCTAGCACCCGCTGCTACAAGCGAAATCATTAAACCTGCTACGTTCAAGGTTTCTGAATCAAAGAAAACAATTCTTAAGCCCCCAAAGCTTGAATTACCGAAATCCAGACCAGTTTCTCCACCTTCGTTTAGCACTCCGTACACCAAATCAACAGTTATGTTGAAACCCAGTAAATTAGAACATCTTCATGGTAAGACTAGGCGGAGTAAAAACACCAGAGAAGCTGAGATACCATACAAAGAACCCAATTCATCAACCGATGCCAAAGCTTTTAGCAAAGAAAACGAATTGCTCGATTCGGATGTGAATAAAACTGGTGCGCTTGTCAAAATCCCTAAACCATTTGCGCCGATCGTTTCAAAGGAGGTAGAGAAAAAATCGAAGGATGTAACGCAAGCGGAAGTTGATAATACTGTAGCTATTTCGAAATTAACAGTGCGACTTGATCAACCGGCTAATGGAGATCAATTTCCGAGGTATAAAATTGTTGAAAAGCCAGCAGCAAAGGAAAGAGAAGATTTGCCTAAATCGAATGCACAGAAAACTGGAGCGATTCCAAAATCTGTGGCGCTTGAACAGGTAGCAGTGCAACTGAGAGGAGTTGTAGAATCGAGAAAAGCAATACTCAGAAGAATGGAGGACACCGTTAAAGCAATCCCAGTTGCAAATGTTGCACAAAGCCAAGGCAGGCCAACTGTAAATTATGGAGGGAGCCACCCGGCACAACAATATCCTGAGAATGTCAGACTGCCTGCGTGGGATCACGTTTTTGAAAATTATTATAATGTAGGTGGTTTTACACACGGCATTACGCAAGTTCATCCAGCTCCCAGTCAGATGAGTGAGTTGAATGTAAAACTAACAATTCCTAAAGTTGCGGGAGCTTCAGGATCGCGGAAAGACCATCCTCCAAACATAGAGAAACACGAACGGCAGCGGAATATCATTCCTGTAGAAAATAAAACAAACAATGTATTGCATTCTCAGATTGTACACAGAGTTGGTCATATGCAAATTTTGAATGAACATTTAGTTGGAAATGGGGGGATCAATGATCCACAAATACTCAAAGTTGAAAAAGGACTTGACGTTCAACATCCACCCAATAAAATTCAAAGTAAAAAAGTAATAGTTCCTGTTATCGACGATGGTTTGGGTGCCGCAGGACCGGTGCAACAAATCAATCCTCCAAGGACAGGAAGGCCAGACATTCCGCCACCAAGAAATTTGTTCAATCCACTGATCAACATGTTTCCTGACGTTGATCCCAACCATATCGCAGATTTATGTATAACAGCAAAAGAACGGAATCAAAGCTTAGAATCGCTCGTCGAGGTGCTTTTAATTAACGGGATGTTCCATCCAAGGATTATAAATCCTGAGCCTGAACCGCAGGAAATGAATCCTGATACTCAGTACGAAAATTTACAAGGAATATTCCCAGATGCTCATCCTGAATATTTAAGAGGCATAGCTGAACAATATTACAACAATCCTGAAGCAATGAAAAACTTCGTTCAAGCTAAATTAGAACAGCCAGATTATCCCACGATGGCTGATTACCTTAAGAAAATCAAGATTACTGAACAAATTAAACAATACACAGTCGAATTCAGTGCTGAAAAATTCTTACATATATTTCCTGATCCTATAGCTCATTTTGAAAATCCGAATCGTGTGGGGAAATACAATGTGATCGCCTTTGAATTTTTGAAGAACCACTTCAGAATGAATAGGGTTTGTTGTTATTATTTAATGTCTATCAAAAACTTGAATATTTTTTTAAATGCAATGTATAAAAAAGAAATTGAATTGATTGGTTTTTTTTTTACCTCTTTTCATTTGTTAGGTCATCACTATTCAGAGAGCATATAGATTTTCTAAACACCCTTATCACACGAGTTTGACTGCGAAATCATTGGAAGCAATAGGACCAGATATGAAGAGTAAAAGACTAGAAAAGCTGCCGGTTCCTACAGAGGATATTCCTTTGCTTCAAGAATTTGCCTTCATACGCCATAAAGCAAAAATCAAGGAATACATTACTGCACAGAAATTGAAAGAAAAAGAAGAATTTGAGAGATTGAAGGTGAATAATATGTTATTCTATTTCTGCTAAAGGCCTATGGCGTTCGAAAATTATTTTCCCATGCTACTGTAAACCAAATTCATAGTTTTCATATTCTTGTACACGCGTTAACAGAAATTATCGATGTTAGTATCTGAACAGAGATTAAAATTATATTGAAAGATGCTGTAGGCTGCCTACTTATGTTTCAAACAGCTCAATTACGTGAGATAGGAAAACTGTAGTATCTTTCATGTCGTTTAGCTCGAAGAATTTCATTGAACTAAAACTAAAAAGCAAAGTAAAACAACAATTTCATATACTTGAACGAATGTTTTAATTCACAGAAAAATAACGAGCTACTAGAATGCCAATGTTGCTACGACGGAGAGTGCATGCCATCGAAATGTCAAACGTGCAGCGAAGGTCATGTATTTTGTATAAATTGCATAAAACTTGGATCCGCGACTAAAATTGGTGAAGGACAAACACAGTTTCCATGTTTTGTCGACTGCAAAGGTGAATTCTTGCTCCCAGTTCTTCAGAGAGTCCTAGAACCTACGATGTTTAGTATTTTACTTCGAAAGAGACAGGAGGAGGAAGTCAAAGCTGCAGGATTGGAGGGACTCGTCTCTTGTCCGTTTTGTCACTTTGCATCGATACCACCAGCTGAAGATAAAGTTTTTAAATGCCTTAATCCTGAATGTATGAAGGAAACTTGTCGGTCAGTATAATTATTCCCTTTTTATTCATTTCAATCAAAAATACTCAATTTCAATAAAGGTGATTATAATGTGACCGAGCAAAAGAATAATAAAACGAAAATATGTTCGTAGATACGTCCTTTCAATTTATGTAGAATACTTTCTAATCAAAATGTAAATGATTGTTTTTTCATTAGACTTTGTAAGGAGTTGAACCATGTGCCTCTACGATGCGACGAAGTGATAAAAGGGGAAGAAGCAAGGCATTATTTAGAAGAAAAAATGACCGAAGCTCTTGTCCGTAAATGTTATTGTTGTTCTCGTCCATTTTTTAAAGACGAAGGTTGTAATAGGATGACTTGTCCCTGTGGTGCTATGACTTGTTACATATGCGGAGAACCTGTTAAAGACTACAGACATTTTAACGGACAGGGTTCCGATCGTATGGATCTGTGAGTACTCTGGAATTTATTGAATTGATCGAAAAATGTTCATTATTTATCGAGAATCCCAAGAATCTCCTGAGTGATTCCTCAAAATTGTCTTTTCAGTTGTCGACTGATCTTATTTCAAGTAAATTTCGAACGATTATGATAGAAATTGGTCAAATTTAGTTGATATTAGTTATGTTCAATTAATTAATTTGTTGATTTATTACAGTTGCCCGTTATGGAGCGATAACCAAATGTTGAATGCGCAGACTGTAAGAGTTGTCGCAGAAGCGGCACAAAAAGAGATCTTGCAGAAGAATCCAAACTTAAAAATAGACGCAAAAGCATTGATGCCTGCGCTGCCGCAAGCGACTAGGGGACCTCATCAAGATATTGCGAATGCTCATGTATTGCCGGTAAGTTTGATGAAAAACTGGGAAACGAAATCAAGGAAAGTATGTTGAAACAAAAGATCTAAATTTGGAGCTATTCTTGTTTTCTGTTTTAATGGTCTCAAAATTCTTGCTCTAGCTGTAGGCTGTATTTTGTTCTCATCGTCAGGAGTTTCTTTCAGCATTTTATGTTTGGGAAAAAATATAAATTGATTGAAAAATTCAATTTACCATTCGAAAATGAGGTAGAAGATTACAATTCTCATTTTTTAGAGCAGTAAAGGTAGATCGCAGAAGATGAAAAATTTGATATCTAGTTTTGACAAATTTTGAAATGGAAAAATTCCAACTTTTCAAGGCAAGATAAAAATTCATTGATCAAAGAGTTGAATTTTGTTTAGGAGTAAAAAATCTATATTCTGAAATCCAAGTTTAGGAACATTTTAGATTCCGGTTTGGAAAAGCTCTAAAATATTTCAAATTTCAGTTCATGCAGAAAAAACAATTCAAATGTGATTATATTAATCTAAAACATCTGACTAATTTCAATTCTCACATCTCAAGAACATGAAGGAGTATAAGCAACCTGAATTCCGGTTTTTTGAATTGAGGAAAGTTTGAATTAATATTTAAGAGATCAAAAAATGATCTAAAAATTTGAAATTCCTGTTTCAAGGAATCTACAAAACCCAAAATTACAGTTTTTTCGTGGGCATCACCTCTAAACCATGATGAACAAATTGATTCTCGGGTATCAATATGTATTGTTTATGTTATGATTGTGTTTCAATAAATAGTATTCATTTTTCCAATTTAAGGTTCAAGCTCGAAGAGTGTGATCGCAAGATACGTCGCTAACAAGAGTTCGCTTTATGCAAGTAATTTGCCATACATACCTAACTCTTTTTACATACCTACTTAATTTTATAATATTATGAGAAAATTAAAATAATTTATTTATTATTCCAATTTTATATCTATAACTGAAAAAAGCATAAATTAAAAAAAAAAAAATTATATATTTGATTCGAAAATTAAAAAAAAAAAAGATAAATTGAACGAAACAATATGAAAACAAAGAAATCAATCCTTAGAAGAGAAAAAGAAAAATCTACCCCGCATTAACATTATTTTACCATTAAAAATACATTATTATAGTATATTATATCTATATAACAAACTCTCGGCATTACTTATTACACTACTTATATTATATTATATTGTTGTTGAAGAGAGAGAGAGGAAACCAAGACAATGTTTATTTGTAAAAAGTGTTTTTTTACCTAGTAGCTATTAAAATTTACATGGTTGCAAAAGTCAAAAAGAAGCCGAGAAAATAATCAAAATCATCCAAAACTTATTGAAAAAAATATTTACTTAATAATTGCCAAAAAAAGTATCTTGAACTTTTCTGCCGGCAGCATTAAATTATGTTAAATTGAGAAAAAAAAATATGCTAAAAATATAAATTGAAATTCGATCGCCTTTGATTCTTCTAATTCATATTTGTAAAGCATGACTATTGTAGTTATGCTGATCATCAGTGATCCAAATACATAATTAACAGTATACTTGAGTAAGACAATGATTATATACTAAATTATACTATACCTCGCACAAAAGGAAACAATAACAATATAAGAAACACAAAATTGAAAATTGAGAATAAAACGAACAGACTAAATTAATTTATGTGTATATCATTCCTAAACTATAGTATAAATCTGTTTTTATAAATGATACATGATTAATAACTACTAGTGATAAATTATTATCATTACTATCATTATTATTATCCTTATTATTAGTATAAGAATGTTCGAAGTACCTGATACCATATTTTTAATTATTTCTCCACGTAAATAACTGTATAAATCTGGTATTCGTGCTTTGTTTTTTTTGTTTTTTTTCTTTGTGATCAGTTTGTATCATTGATGCTTATAATTATTTTCTTTCATTTTATATGATGGTAGCAGATAGTAGTATTTCACGTATACTCTGTCCAATGAGAGAACTTGATTTCAAAACAAAAATCGTCCGCTTTTATCAGGTTATTTCTCTTTTCAATTTCGTTTTTAGATAATATTCATAATGATTCCAAAAATTTGTTTTCCTTCATTAGGTTGAGACCTGACAAAAGCGGACGATTTTTGTTTTGAAATTGAGTCCATTCTCTCCTTGGACAGAGTATAGATATTGTATTTTGTACTTGAAAAATTAGAAAATTAAGGCGAGAAACAGTATTGCAAGTCATCTGAATTTTCGTTCATGGTATAACCGTAGAAGATTTCGTGTTTTTGATACTTTGTTCTGTAAAGTTTTGTTTATCTAGTTTCTTGTGTTTCCTTACCATTTTAGTAATATAGAATATGGTTATCGATGATTAATAATAACAATCATAATAATAATAAAAAACTGTAATTCTATCCCAAAGTCTATGATTTATAATACGATTTTTTTTAATCCAAAAATACAAACAAAAATTTAACCAAAAGAATCATGAGAAGATGAAAAGAGAAGATAATTCTGTGACCTACAGATATTGATATAGGTATATCGCAATTAAACACTCATGAATAAATGAATAAACGAATAAAATATCAACAGTTCAGTAATATGATTGAATATCTGTCCCATAATAGAATTTCTGTTCTTTCTTCGTTTTGTTTTGAATACTTGAACTGCGTAATTTGAAATTCCGTATGATAGTTATATACCATAGTATATTTTTTCTACTTATGATAATACTGATTGATATGAATGAATGATAAAATAAAATAACTAGCCTAATATGTATTGAATAATTGATAATTTGTTACACTTAGTCATTATAAAAATATAGTATACTATAACAATACGTTTCGTTTTTTCAATCCTTGATCTGTAATGATTTGTTGAGAAAAAAAAAGATAATTATAATGCATTTTATGAAAAAAAACGACGAGAAATCGAAAATAAAGAGAGAAATAAGAAATAGAAAAAAAAATTTATTAAACTTGATATTCTAATTATTATTTCCTCAAATATTATTCTATACATGAAACTTCCTACGACACCATAAGTTTCTCTACCTAATTTATCAGAATAACGTTGCGAGAGCTTTCCATTTGCTCATGATATTTTCACAGTTCATTAACACTTCCAGGTCTGAATAGTGATAAAACCGGGTAGATGGACATCCTGTGAAACATTATCTACTTTTCATAAATCAAGAGCAGAACTTATACATTGTACCGAGTTATCATTATACTTTATTCGCGATTATTAATTTTTGATTTATACCTTACCTAGTTTTCGATCAATATTTAATCGTGTGGAGCTGCAGGAATCAGAATGAATTTCAAATCAGTAAGTTTGAATACTAACTTTCCGTACTGATAGTTCCGTGTAATTCGGGAATATAGATTTCAAAGTTGGTGTGAATGAAAAATCGGTTAATAAT
Source organism: Phymatocera aterrima (assembly GCA_963170745.1). Classification (NCBI taxonomy): domain Eukaryota; kingdom Metazoa; phylum Arthropoda; class Insecta; order Hymenoptera; family Tenthredinidae; genus Phymatocera; species Phymatocera aterrima. Next base: position 10,317,877 of record OY720663.1, read on the forward strand.
CGTCTCGAAATTTAAACGCTTCTACAAAATAATGAGTAAAACTCCGGCAATTTTATTTTATTTTTTGTTATGGTGACAAAAAGATTTGGAGGCCGGTGTCTTAGAAAAATTTAATTTTCATCAGCGAGAAATTGATTTTACCGAGTTCTGTGAGCTTTATGAATAATTAGGAAAATTGAATTGACTGCATCCGATTTTATCCCATTCGATTTTCTAGCATACTATAATACTATATAAATGCGGTAAAGAAGTTTTGAAAAACTGTATTACAAGCAGAATGAAAACTACTAAATCCGTAATTATTGTTATGTAATATAATAAATTGCAGATTTTATGGATTTGTGTACTAATCCTTGGATTCTCGGCTATAAATACGACTAATGGGCAGAATCAACGGAGAAGACAGTCGCATCGGAATCGTTCGAAACCTACACCGCAACGCCCGGGGTACATCAACGGCATAAGAATTCATTTGAGTCAGTAAGACTGCAGTATGAGAGGAAAGAAAATGTATGAACCATATTTTTTATCATGTTATTTCGCAAGAAACTGAGTTCTATGTTATGTTCGTTTGTTATTCTTTAATAAAAAAATGCTTCAACTTATATACCTACTAACTGTGCGGAAATTATTTCAAATTATTATTATCCCGAAAATAATATTTGTGTCACAGCATACAACGAACATATCAATTCAATCTATGAATCTACGTCTACGGAAAAAGGAAAATAACCGAATTCGGCTATATTCCCTGCATGTTGGATATAATTCATTTGCTCAAATATAATCATTTTTCTACTCTTTTATTCTTTGAAATTCTAGTTTTCTATCTGCGTGCTGACCACGATTTATGAACACCAATAATATTCACGGAAATGCTATAAGTAAAAACGTGAAGGACGTAAACGTCGCCCTTATACAATACATAAAAAATATATGATATCCGACGTCTTTCTAAATTTGTGTCCTGTACGGTGAATACCAGATCTATTTACTGTGCGAATTAGTAACTCAATTATGTACTCCTACAACTCGTGAGTATAAATTGCGACGGTTGTACCTCTGCAGAGTTAGTTTGCTCCCCGATGATAGAAGAATCAGTATAGATCGATAGATCGTTAATTTCGAAGAAAAAATATTTTCATAAATATATTATAATTATCGTTACATCTTATACATTTACACCGTGCGAAATGATTCGATCAACTCTCTTCGTACGTACATTTACTTTTGATATTCGTCAGTAAAATTCAAAGTAAAAATAAAAAATATATCTTGTCTTATTTTGATATTTCAGCTAGTGATTTTCTGTATCTTCGCCTTCGATGCAGTCTTAGGTCAATTTGGATATGGTGGATACGGGCGTCCAGGCTTCGGCTTTGGAATTGTCTCAGTACCCTTCGGCCGTCCTCCTTTTCCTATACCACGACCATATCCATATTGCTCACCATTCTTTAGAGGATATGGAGCTGGCTACGGAAGCTATGGAAGATATTGTTGATACCAAAAATACAAAATATATTGTAGCGTTCATTTCGGAGTGAGCTCAAACACTGTATATGAAAATTAGCTAGCAATTAATGAATTATCAATATAATTATGATTGTGAGTAAGTGCAAGAGAATGTTATACTAAACTATACAACTATCACATCTTTGATTAATGCAAAACACCAATAAACCCATTTATCATAAAAAAATTGTGTGAAACTCATTCTTTGTCAATTAGTTCCTATTTCCTATATGCTCGATCAATATTGTCGGAGAATAAGTGCACATCCTACACCAGCTGCCCGAGTAATACATTGTCAAATGTTCCTGAGAATATATTCTGAGTAAATGAATATTTTATTTTCAATAGAAAATATTATTACATGTTGTTTGGGATATAACGTAGCTCTGTAGCTCTCGCCTGGAAAGATCAACAATTAGTACCTCGCTCTTTAAGGTCAAGACGAAGGCGACCGATAATTTGACAAATTAATGCTAATTATCATGAGTCGAGATAAATTGTCATATTGGCTTGCTTCGCAGGCGTACGGAAATTAACTTAACTCTAATTGTTGGCAAACAGGTTTTAAAATCTAATAAACCATATTATATATATAGAGCTGCGTACCTTATACCATATGTTAGTGAGTCGCGCGTAATGTTCATCTGGGGATTTTCGCTCAATAAGCGAAGTTTGTAAGATAAGATCATGACTCAAACTACTCAGGAATTGTGCGGTAAACATGGGGTAATCCATCTCAGCTCAAATAACCCGACCCTCACCTGAGGGGTTGCACTCCAATCAGTGGAATCAGTGAGCCATCCTATAGAATCTGTATCGCCTTCGAAATTGATTTTGAATGAATGAAAATACGAGAAATTTACCTGAAATCACTTCGTATTCCGAAAAGTCCCACATAGAATCGCATGAAACCAGGTGAAATCGGTTGGAATCTGTTGAAATCACTTGAATTCGGAAATCAAGTACAGCATTGTTTCAGGGCATGGGTACCCTCTTCCTCTCACCATTTTAGATTTACTCGTTGTTTCCTTACGACGCTTTGCCACTCGAGAGAAGTTTTTCTAAATTTTTATACATTTTCTTCACTCGTCATCTATGAGATTATACCGACTCTTGGATTTTTCGCAGTCAAGCGTTTTCCAACTGACATCATTCAGAGATCAGTTCAATCGTCCTTACAACGTAAGAGTGTATCATAATTTACTGTATATAAAAATACTTCAACTTTGTTACCAAATTTTACAAAAATTTTGCAACCATCAGAATGGCGGGCTTTACGACAAAGGAGGAGTGAAGCTCGTTTTCACGTAATTGTTAAATAGAAGATCAGGATTGAGAATTAGGACTACTTTAGGGAACCGTCGGTGTCGTTGGCCGCAATGAGTTTTTCGTGCAAACTGCCCAGACTTTCGACCAACGCCATATGTCATATACAACGGGGAATCCCAGACGCGGAATATCCATCTGACTGGCACATCATAATTTTGTGTACTTTTTTTGTTATTTACAAGTTCACATTCATTCTCACACGTTTAGACTTATTGCTGAATGGCCAATGGTCTGAGCGACATAACAACACGAAGGTGCGCGGTCATAGTTATTCATTACATTTATATTTGTCCATTTAATTAGTGATTCTTCATCTCTAGAGTACACATTACCAGAGATATCACGTAGTACAGATTTTGATTAACAGGTACTTTATACACCTACATATCAGGACAGAATTCTCAAAACCGGGCTCAGTCTGCCGAGAGAATTGATACTCGAACGACGTACAAGTTCAGCTATACTCAATTGACACAAGTCACACCCGTAGTTTTCCACTCATCGTTTTCTATACTATCCCTCGATTTTGGAAAGATGCAGCTTACACCAATAATTGTGAGTACAGCCTTCAGTGTATATCTACGCATTTTGAATATTTTTGTCACACACATAATAATTATCAAACCATTAGTACATACAACGATTCAAGGAGATCAGAATGAAAAAAGTGAAGAGTGATTATTTGAACTTATGACTTATGACCGATATGATATTCTATCCAACTTTCTGAGTACAAATATCGCCTCGAACGATCCAATTTCGTCATTTGTAGGGGAGGCCAGGGCGAAGCGCGTCCCAAGACTACAAATGATAATGTTGTCGACATTTATTTCTTACAGTATTTCGACCTTTTGAGATCCAATTTCATGGAATCGTTTTTTCTATCGAATGACTTGGACTAATATTTCCCCGTAACTTTTTGGTTTGAGGATCGACACAAACCTGTAGAAAGCTGTTTTCAAAAAAGATAACATATCGACTTTCCTGCCCGTTTTACCTCGGTTTCCCCCGTATACCGGTCTTTTTTCTAATCCCTCCGAATATCAAATTATTGTAGTCGTATACAATATAATTATAATACGAGATGAAACCAAGCACTCCAGTCTCAAAAAGTACATGAAGCAGAAAATAAGCTGATTCTTTACATTGTATTCAGCTAATTCTTTGCTGCCTCCTGTTAACCCCTGACCCTGCATCTTGCCATCGTGGATGGGGTGGAGGATTCAGTCATGGTGGTTTTCATCATGGAGGATTTGGAAGACCAGGATATGGTTTCGGCGGAGGATTTGGTAGACCGGGATTTGGATTTGGCGGAGGTTTCGGAGTATTGGGTGTTGGCGTTGGTGTATATCCCCGGAGTCCGTACTGCTTCTACAACCCCTATTATTGTTATTAAATGATGAATCAATTGTATTTTATATCCGCGAGCTTTTGTACATATACCAATAAAATATTATTTGATGCATAACCGTAATATTCATGAACTGAAAGTTTGCAATTTGAATCATTTACACAAATATGATGGATCGTTTAATTTTACTCCAATTGGATGCCGAGATTTCTCTGCACAGTAGAAATAGTTGTCAACTTTTCGACATTTTCAAGTGTTTATTGCGGTTTTAGATTATTGTAGTCGAATTATAGCTTCTGTATCGATGGAATAATGTTACTATTTATTTTTATTCTTCTCTGTACTCCAACTTTGAATACTTCTTCCATCTATACGTCACGCATTATCTATGAACTCTTATTTGATGTCTAAATTTAGTCGATAATCAGACCTCATGCTAATGGGAGTCTAGAAATTCGATGCTCGAGTTCATTCGATAATTGCTTTCCAAGCATTGAGGCAGCATTCATAGAATCACGCCACAGAATGTCAAAAATCAATATTAAATCTCTGTACAGATACACCCCCTTGTGAAGAATGTTCAATTTGAGTTTTCTAACGGCAACTGATGTAGAGATCTTCGACAATTCTTCTGAGTCGTTTTCATTTGATTGTAGGTAGATCGTTACTTCTTTGGCGAACGTTTTATGGCCCTCTAAAATTCATTATTATCATTAATTAATAATGAATTCCACATAGTTTGGATCGAATGTTAAAAACGTCGATCATTCAGGTATAATATAAGCAAAATACAGAAATCTGTGGACCTTTGTAACGACGTAAACAGCGGCGGAATATTTATCACAGCCCCAAAGAGATGACGGTTTCACTAAACTGTTTCCAGAAGTAAATCCGTTGCTCGTAGGATAGTTCAGACTTTCCGGCGTTTGATGTTCTCTGATAAGTCCTTCTGTTGTATTGTTGTAACTTTGACCCTGTGCCACAATCATCAGAGTCTGCGAATCGTCGATTAAAATTCAAAATTGTTACAAGACAATAATTAGTCGATGAAGAATTTCCAGTTCAGAGTCACAAAAATGAAATAAAACGAATAGAAGGATACAGAATGATATGGAACGGGAATTATTCGATATTAATGCACAGTCGAATATCCTTGCCTCGAACAGCAAAAAAATTGAGAATAACAAGGACAACATGTTGGTTCTAATGTTTGCTGTTCATTTTACGAATAAGAAGTCTTCCGTTGGTTTGAGCTAGAGTCTGCAACGGAGTAGCCGGTTCGTTGGCAAAGTACAAAGGAGGTGGAATCGCATATTGATTCGGACTTGAAATCGATATCATTTGCCGATTTTCACGAAGCTGCAGCAGATTGGATTCAAGATCAAACGCGCAGCTGCTCTTAAGAGATAATGACGAGCCCGCAAAATACGCTGCTATTCTGGAAGATCTGATTTAGATCTCGATTCTCATCGATGAACCCTGAGCATATCTAATCTCAAGTGAATAGATTTCGATATTTCGGCGAAATTTCGGAGTGAAATAAACTTCGTTCTTACTATTAAATGAGTCCACATGCAATTCTCGAGGAATAATGGGAGCAATAAAAATTCGGAACGGTTGACCTGGCAGCAATTTAACTGCACATGAAGTCGTGATTACTGATTGAACCGGGAACGTTGATTCAAATTTAGATATCGAGAATTGTTGCTGAGAGGACTTTTAGCAGGCGTAAGAAATCAATTGCACTGACTCGATACATCGTAGCCGTGTTTTTTATTCTCTGTGCTTTATGTCAGGTGAGTATGGATAGTCTAGGTATCTACCTCTAATTTTCTCAAAAGGAAGGTCATTGAAGTAACGCAATGCAGTCTAAAATCTTTACAATTCCTCTCAAATCGCATTATATCATTGACATTTTTTAGATCTGCTCAACGATCGATCGCGATGCTAGGAGTCATTCAGAACCAAGAGAGAATTTTCATTCCAGATTAAAGGATGCCTCCAACGTCTACGAAGACGCGTTGCCAAATCTTTTAGACGATATTCTTCGATCATTCGAAGAGACTTATCAATATGTTTTCGTCAGTTGGCCAGGGCTTTCGTCTGAATTTGGTAACGCTCTAACGATAAATTTTTGGCTCTCAGAATTTTCTAATATTATACAAATTTTGGTTTTGTGCAATCTGCAGTATCAAAAAGAATAATGGACAAGAATGCGCTGGCTAATGGAAGCTTGGTTTTAGAAAAAAGCATTCTGCGTGTACAAGCTTTGATGATTGAAGACATTGGACATATTCTCGACGAAATAGCCGAGGCCATTAATCTCACATCTATTTTGAAGAAGATAAGAGGAACCGGCTTCAGATTGCACGTTATTTGAAAATTGAGTTATCGTAATTACTTGGTGTATGAGATAAGTATGCAAATTTGAGGTAATCTGCTCTGGAAGTAGTAATGATACGGATATACATACATTTATCACGAACCAAATGAAAAAGGTTGTTATATCACGCTTTGTTTTTATCAAATTATTTATTATACTTATTTACGACTAAAATTTAATTTATCTAATTTCAAGATTAGACCATATAATTGTACAATGTATTACGCAGCGGCACAAATAATTTCCGTCACAACAATTTCCAATGTCCTCGCGGATGAAATAACGTATTTCCACTTATTGGTTTGTCTGTTGTTCTATTTTATTGTCGAACTTGATATTCAATTTTGTGGATTTTAAATTCTGAAAAAACTAGTGACATCAGATTGGAAAAAGTTTGTTTTTTTCAGCAATTTTTTCGATCAAGCGGTCACACGTCAAACAAACGTCAAATTCTAAATCCAAAATTGGAAAAAAAAGTAGCAGCAGATTAGCCGCGGAGATTGAGATACCCGAGCCCATAAAGGCCAGGTGTGTATCCAGGGAAGTTAGGACTCGGATTATAAGTTCCCACGTAAACAGGAGATGAAGGAGCGTAGCCGTAGCCGCCGTATGGATTTGTAAGCGCCGGATATAAACTAGCTGCTACGGCGCTGTCGCTCCATCCTGGACCTCTTGCGGATGCACTGTTCAATGCCCAGGTTGGAAATGCTCCGGAATAGCCGACGGCAAGGAGCATGAATATCTATCAGAAAATAATTGACCAGATCGAATTGATTATAGACGATTCATCTTCTTGGCACATTTATATGATATTGTTTAAATACTGAAAAAAGAGTATTCGATTTGTTAATGTATGCTTGAGAGGATTTTTAGAAGCTGTTTTTGAAACAGTTAAGAAATAATAAAAAAAACCGACAAGAAAATATTCTCGAATGTGTACCTGAGCCAGAAACTTGCTAAAAAAAGTTTTTCTCAATTTTACTTACTAACGTAAAGGACTTCATGACGATTGTACTTGAAATTCGCAGTTTATGGATCAGAATTATACGATAGCAACACCTTGAAGAAGATCAAACTGAGATTTGAAGGGCGGGAAGCTGGCGTTGCATCTTATATACCTGTGGAGCACCTGCGTGTGGACGCCGTTGAAATCACAGTTAGGATGTTATGCAATCGCGGTCTTTGAATTGGATTTAAACTAGGAATAAACGACATGCTGCGATGCCTAAATATTATCGCACTTCAAGATCTACGTATTAATTCCAAGGTATCCGTATACACAAAAAAAATGTCCCAGAAAATGGATTGAAATTTTTGTTTCCAACTCGTGTGTAGCATATCAAATTCATTGTCTACAATTTAAACAGTTTCAATACTATCATGGATCCTATTTTTGGAAAATCATTATTGGAACGGATTGAAAATAAGGGAATGCAATCGATATTTTTGTTGACCGGATTTTGAAGAGAATCTGTCTGAAAATGGATAGAACTTTCTCTTCCTGGAATACCGAATATTAAATTTGATAAAGAGATTGACAAAATATTGAGTTTCTGCTATTGAGACAGTGTTTTGAGATCTCATTTTCTGAAAATAGAATTTACATTGTTTCGAACATCATGGGTAACGTTATTGTTGGTCCAAGATAAAGAGCGGTTCCTTCTTCGTTTCACCACGTTGCGTAATTATTGTCGTCTATGGCTCGAATCTATTACCATTTTATTATCTCTCTTGTAGTTACGAAATCGCTGTTTGCCCTGAAGGCCTTGTCCGATGTAGTAGTAGCTTACTTAACTGTAGCTGCATGCATTCTTGACAAGGATTCTCTTTCTGTGGGTGTAGGTATGAAGACCTGAGAGAGGCTACTGACCTCTGTAAAAACTCACGGCATGTAGATATCTATATTCCATTACAAAATCTGAATACCTATAGTTGTTCAATATTTTCTTCCGTAAATAAATTGAAACGGAAAATTTCATATAGTATATATTCCTGTCAAGTTGAATACAGAATCGATCACTTATTCAACTGCTTGAAGTATTGGGACTTGCAATGTCAGTATGTTCTCAAACAATGCACTTCGAAATCGTAATGGAAGTGCAGTAAATGAGTCATATTCACGTGACAAGCATTGCAATTAGTATCGTTGAGTAAGATATACTCACAGAGGTATAGTACACGTATACGCAAATTATTCTCATTTTATCTAACGTTCTGCCGTTGAACTTTCCACGTGGTATGCGGTTTGGAGATTATGATTTATTCAATTCATTAATATTCAAATTTAATCCAAGAATCTGAAATACCATATCACGAGGGGCACGCCTAGGATTATCATACCGGCTTTATTGCTAAAACAAAATATAATCAATTCTAATAGAGATTGAGCGTACAAAATAATCTTACACCATTGAATGGAGAAAAATTCAACAGAAAAGATTGCAGATTATTTTGTGAGGTGAACGGGAATATGTCTGAAATATCGATCGAAGAATAATTTGGTTGAGCTGCAGAGATCTTTGTCCTCAGCATGTTACGGTTCTTGATGAATTCTCATTTATGCTGATCCAAGAATTGGTTATCAAGGTTGATAAGGAATTATTGATCAATTGCTTGAAAATAACATACGAACTGAAACACGGATGTGCATAATTTTCCGATCTATTTCGAGCTATAGGTATATTATTTCGGTATATATATATATTTTGATGTAAGTTGAGTTTTCAAATTCTAATCATGTTATTGTTCATTTTCCTGATATACGACAATATTTTATAAAATTTTGGCTACGGCTTTACATGATCATACATTGAGACATAAGGATCTTACGTATACGGATTCAAAAGAATCTAAACCGCCGTTATACCACCACCTCTAATGTCGATGGAACCAACACCACCAGTATTGTCGGCCGATGCCCCAATGAAGTAGTTGTTCCAATCGAATTCTGTCGTAGTTTGGACCGACCTGTCAGCTTCGCTTCGAGTAACTGTTTCCATACTTCGTGAATTGTCCGGTTCTACTGAAGTACTGATCGATGGAATTCGAGAAGATGAACTATAAGGGAGATTGCCATCACGAGAGCCACTACCGATCGTAGTAGTTTCCGTATTTTTAGAAAGAACATTCTCTGTCGATGATTCCTCACAGATTTCCAATTGATTTACATTTTCATGCTGCTCACGATGCGGTGGCCTTGGTGGTAATGATGGGCGTCCGTTACCATTATAATGCGGCGATCCATGTTCATGATGATGCGGTGATCCATATCCGTGATTATGTGATGGTCCATAACCATGCCCATAATCATGTGGCGGGCGATATCCATGTCCATGGTCATGCGGTCGTTCGTATCCATGACCATGCGACGATCCATGTCCATAAGAAGGTTCGTGGTGTCCACCCCAGTAATTTCCAGAATGTAGATATTGATTCATGGGCGGAATATAGTGATTCCGTCTTGGGAAGTTACCATTGTAAAATTGGGACGTGTGTTGATTAGGTAATGGGTTGTTTGGCCAATCTTTGTAAGTGCGGCTCATAGGATCCCAACATTGACCTAAATTTCTTTGATTATCTGGCTCCAAGGGCTGACCCTGAAACAATCACAATGAGCTTGAGGGATAACAAACTCTTCAGAGAATAACTTCATGATATTCATAAATTGGTAGAGCCATGACAGAAAAAAGTGTTTCAAAATACATGCAACTGATATGAGATCGATGTCTTTCTGGGATCTCATTATCATAATCTATTAATAAGTTTGCGATGAAGGTAATATAGAATCCTAACAGTTCATAGAAATATATCCAGCACACATGAAAGTGATTGATTCTGACTTTGGAAGCAATCTTTAATGAGCACTACTGTACACTAAATACTAAACGATGACAAAATTTCGGAAGAAGTTCGGATTCGATATCGTGAAACATACTTGGTCATTCGGGCGACGATGAAGCTTGAAAGTTGATTGAAGAGGAAAAACACGATGAATTAAGTCATTAAGTGGATTGTTGTTGGCATTATTCGTTTGACCTTGATCTTGGCGGAAAATGTCCTTGACTCTCCAATTCCCTAAGCCGAAGCTGTTGAATTGTGGTGCCGCCTTAGCACAGACGGTCAGTGCTGCTGTCAGGATGAGAACGAAATGCATCGTTCGATTTCGGATTGGGAATACGAGAATGTGTTTCTTGACTCCAGTTCAATATAATTACTGTTCACGTATTTCACTCCGGGGTAATGAGTTCTCAAACTACTCAGACGTCTGCTGAACACTTAAATTTTGACGAGACGTTATAAGGACGCCACTACGTCCACTGTTAATAGTTCTTAACTGAATTCGGTATAGGCTACTGGCCTTCTTATACCTCACCGCACTTCGCGCTCAGCGACATTACGAGTTTACCTCGCTTTTATAATTAACAATGGCTTGGTCCAGTGCTGTCTTTGGAATTATTTTACCTGAGTCTAATCACCTGTTTCATATAATGCTCACGAATAAGTTTCAAGCTTGTTATGACTGAGAATGAATTATGCTAATCGGAGTCACATTTAATGTGAATTTGATACCCCGCGTACACTAGATTTGAAATAATTTTTTGCTTGCAATCTTCACATTTTGAGGCAGTACTACGCTCGGCGGACTGAGATTCTTCAGAACTCTGTTGCCGAATAATCACGTTGGTTCCGTACAATAATGTCACAGTCCCGCATTTCACAAATGAATTAACTACTCGAATTTTTTTACGTCCGAAAATGATAATTTCGTTCAAATCAAACATGAAATTGAGGCCCCATTATTGTGGGGCCTGGAGGCACTTTTCCCCGATATGTTGTGCCGAAATTGCCTCTGTTCAAGAGTTGCCGTCGGGGGCACCAATGAAGAGACGAGCATTCTAAGAATTCACAAACCATACATACCCATGTCTATAATTATACATTCCAGTGTTTGGTAATTTGCAACTACAGTTAAGTCACCTTTGACATATGAACACGTCAAATGGGATCGAACAGGTTCCGCGAGTAAAAGACTTTGTAAAAGACAATAGCGAGACATAGCATACACAAGATGTTGTTTACCTTGTGTAACAAGAAATTATCTAACCGATGAAGAACCTTTAACAAGTTATAAGTATATTCAAGATTATCACAAAACTGAGAAATACCAGTTCGCTAATATGAATATGTATATATAGTAAACAGATGAGTCTGTGCCGAATAAAACGTAAAATTGAGTATTCCTGATGTTAGTAGCAGCAGTATTCGGTAGTTAAATATCTAGTAGAATGAATCCATTTATTCCTGTGATATCATATGCTCAACCCTTCTTAATTAAACTTCTCTCGAATTTAATCATCATATCGACGCCATGTCATCACGCTATCATGTATGAATATGAACGTACACGATGATTATACATCACCAAAGGTTAACCATGTTAACGCGTCGCGCCGTTTTGATTTACATATAATTTATCCGACTATCATTCCATTATATTTTTGAGGTTGAAAGAGAAGCAAAACACAAACATTGCGTTTTTCGATCATTTTTTATGGTTAATATCTCATGGTGGGGCAATCGGTCGGATTCGCCTATGCGTATTGGAACGTATGATGCACAAATTTATTTGCCAAATATCAAGCGATCGGAGATGTGGAGTCATATGTCTACAAATATAATTTTAGTAAGAAAGGGCGACCGAGCTAACGTATGAACGCTTAGCCAGTGCATGGACACTATTATTTTTCTTTCGTTATGCATTAACGAATCTAAGAATTGTCATCCAAACGATAAACTATCTCTATTTACGTGGTTACCTTGCAATTTGTTCAAAACCTGCAGATATTATGGCAATGCCCATTCACTGGCTCGGGAACCTTATGCGGAACGGAGAATAATCTTGAGGCAAACAAAATGGTGTAATCATTTTTGAAGAATAAATATGTATTTTCTCATTATTAGAATATTATATATTTTGTGTGGCTTCTTAAAGGAAGTTGCTTAATATAAGGATGTGAAGAGGTGGTTGAAGCAAAAAATAATATGAACCTTCTAATCAATATGAGTGCCATTTAATTCCAGACAAAAGAACCTCATCCACGGTAACGGGATGCTACCGGTTTTCGAGACAACCCTTGTCCGAAGAATCCAAATCCACCTAATCTTCCTCCAGCGTTCCCTCCATATCTACCTCCAGTGTTCCCTTCATATCTACCTCCGGTGTTCCCTCCATATCTACCTCCAGTGTTCCCTTCATATCTACCTCCAGCGTTTACACCATATCTACCTCCAGCATTCCCTCTAAATCTTCCTCCGGCGCTCCCCCCAAATCTTCCTCCGGCGTTCCCTCTCAATCCACCCCCAGTAAATCCCCCAAATTCACCTCCAGCGCTTCCACCGAATCCACTGCCAGTGCTTCCTCCATATCTTCCTCCGGTGTTCCCTTCCAATCCACCCTCCAATCCGCCTTCAAGTCCAGCGTTTCCTACCAATTCACCTCTAGCGCTCCCACCAAATCCAGCTCCAACCCTTCCTCCCAATCCACCTTCAGCCTTTCCGTCTACAGCCCTCCCACCCAATCCACCTCCAGCGTTTCCTCTCAATCCACCTCCAAATCCACCTCCAAGTCCAGCGTTCCCTACCAATTCACCTCCAGCGCTTCCGCCAAATCCAGCTCCAGCCTTTCCTCCCAATCCACCTTCAGCTTTCCCACCGAATCCACCTCCAACGTTTCCTCTCAAATCACCTCCGAATCCTCCTCCAAGTCCAGCGTTTCCTACCAATTCACCTCCAGCGCTTCCACCAAATCCAGCTCCAACCTTCCCTCCCAATCCACCTTCAGCCTTCCCCTCCAATCCACCTACAGCCTTCCCACCGAATCCACCTCCAACGTTTCCTCCCAATCCACCTCCGAATCCACCTCCAGATCCACTTCCGAATCCACCTCCAAGTCCAGCGTTTCCTACCAATCCACCTCCAGCGCTCCCGCCAAATCCAGCTCCAGCCCTTCCTCCCAATCCACCTTCAGCCTTTCCTTCCAATCCACCTACAGCCTTTCCACCGAATCCACCTCCAACGTTTCCTCCGAATCCACCTCCAAATCCACTTCCGAATCCACCTCCAAGTCCAGCGTTTCCTACCAATTCACCTCCAGCGCTCCCGCCAAGTCCAGCTCCAGCCCTTCCTCCCAATCCACCTTCAGCCTTTCCTTCCAATCCACCTACAGCCTTCCCACCGAATCCACCTCCAACGTTTCCTCCCAATCCACCTCCGAATCCACCTCCAAATCCACCTCCAAGTCCAGCGTTTCCTACCAATTCACCTCCAGCGCTCCCGCCAAATCCAGCTCCAGCCCTTCCTCCCAATCTACCTTCAGCCTTTCCTTCCAATCCACCTACAGCCTTCCCACCGAATCCACCTCCAACGTTTCCTCCCAATCCACTTCCGAATCCACCTCCAAATCCACCTCCGAATCCACCTCCAAGTCCAGCGTTTCCTACCAATTCACCTCCAGCGCTCCCGCCAAATCCAGCTCCAACCTTCCCTCCCAATCCACCTTCAGCCTTTCCCTCCAATCCACCTACAGCCTTCCCACCGAATCCACCTCCAACGTTTCCTCTCAAATCACCTTCGAATCCTCCTCCAAGTCCAGCGTTTCCTGCCAATTCACCTCCACTGTTTCCGCCAACACTTACAGTATTTTCTCCAACAGTTCCAGTGTTTTCTCCGACACCTCCAGTGTTCTCTCCGACAGCTCCCGTGCTCACTCCAATACCTCCAGTGTTTTCTCCAACACCTCCAGTGTTCTCTCCGGCAGGTCCCGTGCTTACCCCAACACCTTCAGTGTTTTCTCGAACACCTCCAGTGTTCCCTCCGATAGCCCCCATGCTCACTCCAACACCTCCAGTATTTCCTTCAATACTTTCAGTATTTCCTCCAACATCTAGTTCGCTTCCGCTATTTCCCCTGATACCTCCCACTTCGGTTTCAGGCATACCTCCTGGTCGCCCACCATGCATTTCGTCAATGCCGTGCTCAACTCCGCTTTGCTGATGACCTAGTCCTAAAGGAATTCCGGCTGATTCTCTTGTATCTTGGCCGACGCCTTCTGGTGGACTTTGTACTCCGACAGTACCTTCGTTCGGGCTTTCAACGGAACCTTCTGGAGTAATCGAACTTCCGTCCTTTTCTTCATTTGCATGCTCAGCAACGTGGGTAGGTTCACTACCTTGACGTTCTGGCCGTGGAGAGCTTTCATTGAAATCATCCACATCGTAATATTGTGTCACGTTTACACGTGGGTGACCTTCACCTCCAAGCTTTGCAAGCATAGTTTTAGAGCCATCCTCTAGATAGTATTCTGACACGTTCGCACGCCTGCCTTCTACATCACCGAGCTGCACAGGTCCTCCATTAGTATCATCCTTAAGATCATACTCTGTCACATGAACACGCTTGCGGCCAGGCTCTCCAGGTTGTGCGCTTGCATTAGAACCCTCCTCATAAACGTATTCCGTCACATGAACACGCTCGCGAGCGTCAGGCTGAGAAGGGCTTCCATTAGAATTATCAGCGCCATAGGTCTCTGTTACGCGAATACGCTTCCAACCATGGTCTCCGGGCTGTTCGATAGCCCCAGCAGAATCATCCGCAACGCCGTACTCTTTCACGTGAACTCGTATGGGACGTTGATCTCCCGGCTGTGTGGTTTGTCCATAAGAATCATCTTCAAGATAGTACTCCGTTATAGGAACACGTCTGCGACCTGGACTTTCAGAACGTAAAGGACTTCCGTCGGGTCCAATATCATTATATTGTTGTGTTACATTAACGCGCTTGATTCCTTCTTCATTATAGTATTCAGCCACGTGAACACGCCTCTGACCTGGACGTGTGGGCTTTCCAAGATTGACAACAGGACCACGCTCGTCTACATCCCCTGGGACGTCAATACGCTTGCCACGATCTTCATTAAAGTATTCAGTTACGTGAATACGTTTACGACTTATATGTCCGGGCTGCGTAGGAGCTCCGTTGCTGCCAGGCTCATCAAAATGTTCAGTGACGTTAAAACGCTTGCTTCCGTTTTCCTCATAATATTTAGTTATGTAAGCGCGTCTGTGACCTAAGCGTCCCGGCTGAGCAGGTGTATCATCAGGCTCAACCTCATCATAATACTCGCTAATATTAAACCGCTTGTGACCTGGACCACCCAATTGCGCAAGGATTCTTTCAGAGGGATCTGCAATGTAATATTCCTTGACGTTCACACGTCTATAACGAGGATGCCCAGGCTGTACAGAAGTTTCATCAGAGACATCCTCAAGGTCGTATTCCCTTACAAGAACAAGCTTGTGACTTTGATCTCCAAGCTGAGAATGATTTTCACTGGGATCATCTTCATACATGTACTCCGTCACATGAATCCGCTTCCGAATATGGCCTCCGTTATGTGAAGAGCTTCTGTCTGGAACATTTTCATCGGAGTACTCCGTAATAATAATGTGTTTGTGACGATGGTCTTGAGGCTGTCTGAGATCTCCATCAGAATTATCCGCATCATAGGACTCTTTCACGTGAATGTGCTTGGAGGCTCGACGTCCTGGCGGTGAGGGGCGTCCATCAGAATCAACCTCAACATCGTACTCGATCACGTAAATGGGTCTGAGAAGTAGACGTTCTGGCTGTACAGGACCTTCTTCGGGATTGGTCTCGTCGTATTGTTCTGTGATGTTAACACGCTGGATTCCATTTTCATCGACGTATCGGGTCACGTGCACACGCTTGCGGCCTGGACGCCTCGGTGTTGACGTAGTTGGTTTCTGTCCCAGCATTTCTGGTAGCTCTGGAGTGCCATTGGGACTATCTGGCTGAACTGACGTTCCTTGGGGGCTGTGTGTTACATCTTCGTTGGTTAAGCGAAGGGGTATTACATTTCCAACTCCTGACGCAGTGGCACCAGGACTGCCTGGGTAACGTGTCGTCCCATTGGGGTAGAACTCTTCATCATGTTCAGGGACACCAATAGGTTTACCATTCAAATCTCTGGGTCGATCTATAGTATCAACGGGACTTCCGGAGTAAAGGGTCGTACTATTGCGGCTTTGTGGTCGACGTGGCGTACCATCAGGGTCATACTCGTCATACACAGTAACTCGTACAGTTTTGCTACTTGAATCTGTGGGTTGATCTTCAGTGTCTCCGGGGTTTCTTGGTTGAAGTGGCAAAGCATCAGGAATTCCTGGTTGACGTGACGTACTTTCGGGATTTCCTGGTCGTGAAGTACCATTTGGACTTTCTGATTGTAGTGGCGTGTCATCGGTACTTACTGGCCGACCTGGCGTGCCATCAGGGTGGTACTCGTCATCGTACTCAGTAACTCGAATTAGTTTGCCACTTGGATCTTTATTCAGTTCCGGAGTGTCACCAGGGTTTCCTGGTTGACGTGGCGTACCTTCCGAATTCACTGATTTATGAGTCGTACTATCGGGATCCGCTGAATGAAGTGACGTACCGTTGGGGTAGTAATGATTGTTGTACTCAGTAACTCGGATAGGTTTGCCACTCGGATCTATGGGTCGATCTGTAGTGCCACCGGGACTTCCTGGATGAAGTGTCGTACTGTCTGAACTTCCTGGTCGACGTGGCGTACCATCGGGGTAATACTCGTCGGAATGAACAGTATCAAGATAGGGTTTGCCACTCAGATCTGTGGGTTGATCTGTAGTGTCTCCGGGACTTCCTGGATGAGGTGTCCTGCTGTCTGAACTTCCTGGATGACGTGGCGTACCATCGGGGTAGTACTCATCATACTCAGTAATTCGTACGGTTTGTCTACTTGGATCCGTGGGTTGATCTGTAGTGTCTCCGGGACTTCCTGGAGGATGTGCCGTATTGTCTGGACTTCCTGGCCGACGAAGCGTACCATCGGGGTAGTACTCGTCATACTCAGTAACTCGTACGGTTTGTCTACTTGGATCCGTGGGTTGATCTCCAGTGACTTCGGGACTTCCTGAACGAGGTGTCGTCCTGTCTGGACTTCCTGGACGACGTGGCCACCCATTGAAAGTTTCTGGACGACGTCGCCATCCATTGGGCCTTCCTGGGCGACGTAGCGTACCATCAGGGTAGTACTCTTCGTAATCATCAGTATCTACAGTAGGTTGGCTAATCGGATGTCTGGGACGGTCTGTAGTATCACCGGTACTTCCTGGACGACGTGTCGTACTGTCTGAACTTCCTGGGCGACGTGGCGTACCATCGGGGTAGTATTCGTCGTAATTAGCAGTGTGTGGAGCAGGTTTACCACTTGGATCTGTGGATTTATCTGTAGTGTCTCCGGGACTTACTGGACGAGGTCTCGTCCTGTCTAGACTTCCTGGATGATGTGGCGTACCATTGGGGTAATACTCTTCGTAATCATAAGTATCCAGAGTAGATTCGCCACTCGGATCTCTGGGACGGGCTGTAGTATCACCGGGACTTCCTGGATGACGTGACCATCCATTGGAACTTCCTGGACGACGTCGCCATCCGTTGGGCCGTTCTGGGCGACGTGGCCTACCGTCAGGGTGGTAGTCTTCGTAATAATCAGTATCTACAGTAGGTTGGCTAATCGGATGTCTGGGACGGTCTGTAGTATCACTGGCACTTCCTGGACGACGTGTCGTACTGTCGGGAATTCCTGGGCGACGTGGTGTACCATCGGGGTAGTATTCGTCGTAATGAGCAGTATGTGAAGTAGGTTTACCACTTGGATCTGTGGGTTTATCTGTAGTGTCTCCGGGACTTCCTAGAGGAGGTGCCGTACTGTCTGGACTTCCTGGCCGACGTAGCGTACCATCCGGGTAGTACTCGTCATACTCAGTAACGCGTACGGTTTGTCTACTTGGATCCGTGGGTTGATCTGAAGTGACTTCCGGACTTCCTGGAGGAGGTACCGTACTGTCT
This sequence comes from Phymatocera aterrima, assembly GCA_963170745.1. NCBI lineage: Eukaryota > Metazoa > Arthropoda > Insecta > Hymenoptera > Tenthredinidae > Phymatocera > Phymatocera aterrima. The sequence goes on from OY720663.1 coordinate 10,336,401, forward strand.
GGACTTCCTGGCCGACGTAGCGTACCATCCGGGTAGTACTCGTCATACTCAGTAACTCGTACAGTTGTGTTACTCGAATCTGTGGGTTGATCTCCAGTGTCTCTGGGACTTCCTGGACGAGGTGTCGTCCTGTCTGGATTTTCTGGATGGTTTGGCGTACCATTGGGGTAATACTCTTCATAATCATAATTATTTACAGTAGGTTCGGTACTCAGATCTCTGGGACGGTCTGTAGTATCACTGGGACTTCCTGGATGACGTCGCCATCCGTTGAGCCTTCCTGGGCGACGTGGCGTACCGTCGGGGTAGTACTCGTCATACTCAGTAACTCGTACAGTTTTGCCTTTTGAATCTGTGGGTTTATCTGTAGTGTCTCCGGAACTTCCTGGACGAAGTGTCGTACTATCTGAACTTCCTGGATGAAGTGTCGTACTACCTGAACTTCCTGGATGAAGTGGCGTATCATCGGGGTAGTACTTATCAGACTCAGTAATTCGAATTGGTTTGTCACTCGGATCTCTGGGACGGTCTATAATATCACCGGTACTTCCTGGACGACGTGGCCACTCATTGGAACTTCCTGGATGACGTCGCCATTCATTGGGCCTTCCTGGGCGACGCGGCGTACCGTCGGGGTAGTACTCGTCATACTCAGTAACTCGTACGGTTTGACTACTTGAATCCGTGGGTTGATTTGTAGTGTCTCCGGGACTTCCTGGACGAGGTGTTGTGCTGTTTGAACTTGTTGGATGACGTGGCGTACCATCGGGATAGTACTCGTCATACTCAGTAACTCGTACAGTTTTGCTGCTTGGATCTGTGGGTTCTTTTGTCGTGTCTCCGGGACTTCCTGGACGAAGTGTCGTACTATCTGAACTTCCTGGTGTCGTACTACCTGAACTTCCTGGATGAAGTGGCGTATCATCGCGGTAAGACTTATCAGACTCAGTAATTCGAATTGGTTTGTCACTCGGATCTCTGGGATGGTCTATAATATCACCGGTACTTCCTGGATGACGTCGCCATTCATTGGGCCTTCCTGGGCGACGCGGCGTACCATCGGGGTAGTACTCGTCATACTCAGTAACTCGTACAGTTTTGCCTTTCGAATCTGTGGGTTTATCTGTAGTGTCTCTGGAACTTCCTGGACGAAGTGTCGTACTGTCTGGACTTCCTGGTTGTTGTAACGTACCATCGGGGTAGTACTGGTCATACTCAGTAACTCGTACGGTTTTGCTACTTGAATCTGTGGGTAGATCTTCAGTGTCTCCGGGACTTCCTGGACGAGGTGTCGTCCTGTCTGGATTTTCTGGATGGTTTGGCGTACCATTGGGGTAATACTCTTCATAATCATAATTATTTACAGTAGGTTCGGTACTCAGATCTCTGGGACGGTCTGTAGTATCACTGGGACTTCCTGGATGACGTGGCCAACCATTGTTCCTTCCTGGATGACGACGCCATCCGTTGAGCCTTCCTGGGCGACCTGGCGTACCTTCGGGGTAGTACTCTTCGTAATAATCAGTATCTACAGTATGTTGGCTACTCCCATGTCTAGGACGGTCTGTAGTATCACCGGTACTTCCTGGACGACGTGGCCATCCATTGGAACTTCCTGGATGACGTCGCCATCCGTTGAGCCTTCCTGGGCGACGTGGCGTACCGTCGGGGTAGTACTCGTCATACTCAGTAACTCGTACGGTTTGACTACTTGAATCCGTGGGTTGATTTGTAGTGTCTCCGGGACTTCCTGGACGAGGTGTCGTACTGTTTGAACTTGTTGGATGACGTGGCGTACCATCGGGATAGTACTCGTCATACTCAGTAACTCGTACAGTTTTGCTACTTGGATCTGTGGGTTCTTTTGTCGTGTCTCCGGGACTTCCTGGACGAAGTGTCGTACTACCTGAACTTCCTGGATGAAGTGGCGTATCATCGCGGTAGTACTTATCAGACTCAGTAATTCGAATTGGTTTGTCACTCGGATCTCTGGGACGGTCTATAATATCACCGGTACTTCCTGGACGACGTGGCCACTCATTGGAACTTCCTGGATGACGTCGCCATTCATTGGGCCTTCCTGGGCGACGCGGCGTACCATCGGGGTAGTACTCGTCATACTCAGTAACTCGTACAGTTTTGCCATTTGAATCTGTGGGTTTATCTGTAGTGTCTTCGGAACTTCCTGGACGAAGTGTCGTACTGTCTGGACTTCCTGGTTGATGTAACGTACCATCGGGGTAGTACTGGTCATACTCAGTAACTCGTACGGTTTTGCTACTTGAATCTGTGGGTAGATCTTCAGTGTCTCCGGGACTTCTTGGACGAGGTGTCGTCCTGTCTGGATTTTCTGGATGGTTTGGCGTACCATTGGGGTAATACTCTTCATAATCATAATTATTTACAGTAGGTTCGGTACTCAGATCTCTGGGACGGTCTGTAGTATCATCGGGACTTCCTGGATGACGTGGCCAACCATTGTTCCTTCCTGGATGACGACGCCATCCGTTGAGCCTTCCTGGGCGACCTGGCGTACCTTCGGGGTAGTACTCTTCGTAATAATCAGTATCTACAGTATGTTGGCTACTCCCATGTCTAGGACGGTCTGTAGTATCACCGGTACTTCCTGGACGACGTGGCCATCCATTGGAACTTCCTGGATGACGTCGCCATCCGTTGAGCCTTCCTGGGCGACGTGGCGTACCGTCGGGGTAGTACTCGTCATACTCAGTAACTCGTACAGTTTTGCTGCTTGGATCTGTGGGTTGATTTGTAGTGTCTCCGGGACTTCCTGGACGAGGTGTCGTACTGTTTGAACTTGTTGGATGACGTGGCGTACCATCGGGATAGTACTCGTCATACTCAGTAACTCGTACAGTTTTGCTGCTTGGATCTGTGGGTTCTTTTGTCGTGTCTCCGGGACTTCCTGGACGAAGTGTCGTACTATCTGAACTTCCTGGATGAAGTGTCGTACTACCTGAACTTCCTGGATGAAGTGGCGTATCATCGGGGTAGTACTTGTCAGACTCAGTAATTCGAATTGGTTTGTCACTCGGATCTCTGGGACGGTCTATAATATCACCGGTACTTCCTGGACGACGTGGCCACTCATTGGAACTTCCTGGATGACGTCGCCATCCATTGGGCCTTCCTGGGCGACGCGGCGTACCATCGGGGTAGTACTCGTCATACTCAGTAACTCGGACAGTTTTGCCTTTCGAATCTGTGGGTTTATCTGTAGTGTCTCCGGAACTTTCTGGACGAAGTGTCGTACTGTCTGGACTTCCTGGTTGATGTAGCGTACCATCGGGGTAGTACTGGTCATACTCAGTAACTCGTACGGTTTGTCTACTTGAATCTGTGGGTAGATCTTCAGTGTCTCCGGGACTTCCTGGACGAGGTGCCGGCCTGTCTGGATTTTCTGGATGGTTTGGCGTACCATTGGGGTAATACTCTTCATAATCATAATTATTTACAGTAGGTTCGGTACTCAGATCTCTGGGACGGTCTGTAGTATCATCGGGACTTCCTGGATGACGTGGCCACCCATTGTTCCTTCCTGGATGACGACGCCATCCGTTGAGCCTTCCTGGGCGACCTGGCGTACCTTCGGGGTAGTACTCTTCGTAATAATCAGTATCTACAGTATGTTGGCTACTCCCATGTCTGGGACGGTCTGTAGTATCACCGGTACTTCCTGGATGACGTGGCCATCCATTGGAACTTCCTGGATGACGTCGCCATCCGTAGGGCCTTCCTGGGCGACGTGGCGTACCATCGGGGTAGTACCCGTCGTAATGATCAGTATCCATAGTAGTTTTGGCACTCGGATCTGCGGGTCGATCTGTAGTGCCACTGGGACTTCCTGGATGAGGTGTCGTACTGTCTGGACTTCCTGGGCGACGTGGCGTACCGTCGGGGGAGTTCTCTTCGTAATAATCAGTATCCACAGTAGGTTGGCTACTCGGATATCTGGGGTGGTCTGTAGTATCACTGGGAATTTCAGGATGACGTGGCCCTCCATTGGAACTTCCTGGATGACGTCGCCATCCGTTGGGCCGTTCTGGGCGACGTGGCGTACCATCGGGGTAGTACCTGTCGTACTCAGAAACTCGTACAGTTTTGCCACTTGAATCTGTGGGTTGATCTGTAGTGTCTCCGGGACTTCCTGGACGAGGTACAGTTCTGTTTGGAGTTCCTGGATGACGTGGCTTACCAGCGGGGTAGTACTCATGATACTCCGTAATTCGAATTGGTCTGCCACTCGGATCTCTGAGACGGTGTCTAGTATCACTTGGACTTCCTGGACGACGCGGCCATCCATTGGGCCTTCCGGGGTGACGTGGCGGATCATCGGGGTAGTACTCATCGAAATAGTCAGTATCTAGAGTAGGTTCGCCCCTTGGATCTCTGCGTTCATTTGTAGTTTCATCAATACTTTCTGGAACAGCTGTTGTACTGTGAGGACTTTCTGGGCGACGTAGTTTGTCATCGGGGTAGTACTCATTGTCATGCACAGTTACTCGAGTAAATTTGACATTTGGATCTCTGGGTCGATCTGCACTATCACCCGGTCTTCCTGGCTTACCTGGTCGTCTATCAGGGTAGTACCCGTCATCATGCACAGTAATTCGATTAGGTCTGCCGTTTTGATCTTTGGGATGATTTTTAGTTCCGTCGGGATGTCCTGCCTGACCTGGTGTTTCGGATGGGCTTCCGTCACCATAATCGTCAGTAAAGTACACGCGTCTACGACCTTGACCTCCCGCTTGTACTGGATTCGAATTACTATCAGGATCCTCATAATTGCCATACTCTGTCACGTGAATGCGCTTTCGACGTCTAATAAGTGTTTGATCCGCAGTTTGGTAAGATTTTTCTAGTTCACCGCTTTCAACCGGACCCACCCCTCCGTAATACTCGGTTACGTGCCCACGTCGATCATATTGCTTGTCTGCATGACCTGGACTTCCATCCGAATGTTGCTCCTGATCATATTCAATGACGTGAATAATTTTGTGACCCCAACCTCCACGCGGACCGTTTTTGGCTGGTTGATTACCGAAAGAATATTGTGACTGATTGCTGCCAACAACATTATTCGAATTTTGGCTTGGGTACTCATAACCCCCGTTCGTGTCTCGGTCATCCTTACTACCCTGATATGTGCCGGAGTGATGCGACTGCACTCTACCATCACTTAATCCCTCCAACTGGGGACGAAGTCTGTAAGAATCTCTCTGCGGATTATGTTCAAATCGTCGATCTCCTGAATTACCTTCAGACCCGCCCCAATCATCATACGAACGGTCGATTTCGTAAGCACCATTGCTATCATGCTCGTTTACACGAGGTCGATATCCCAATCGACCCCACCTGTAATTACTTTGAGGCTCTCGATCGTAGTTGTAACTTCCATGCTGACGTTGATTGGTGACATGAACGTAATCTTGATCTTGATAATCTGTGTAATCGTCGTTCAGTCGACTGCTATGCCCGCGTGGAACTGCCTGGATGAAGCTGATTACCATTAACAACGCAACGACAATCTGCGAAAAAAAAACCCTTCGTCTCAGGTGAACATAATCAAGTCATCTTTCTTTTTTGTACAAAAATTATCTGCGGTGCGACACATAGTATTTCATCCCTGCACTGTTCAATCGTACACTCACCGAACAATCTGACTGATTCAGAGTATTTTGAAAAAAATTATTCATGAGGTAAAATAGGTAGCCATTTACATCTGAAGTAATGAAACCCTAAATTGTGCTGACGGTGACCGCATGATGTGGATCACGTTATTACTCTCGAAACATGACGTAATCGAGCTTGCTCACAATTCTGATTAGCGAGTTCGAGCTGACTTGATAAATTGGCTCAATAGATACCATGGTAAATGATTGTGAATGGACGTTCATTTACGAAATATCCCAAATCTACTCACCGTCAAGTTAGCCATTTTGCTCTAGCTGTGAAACCTTTCACAGTCCGCAGTGAGCCCAACCGAAGTTCGCTCTCGCGACTGCCACATCATGTAATACTCTCCGGGATTATATAGCCATTAGCCAGGGTTCAAATGTCACCGAAATCTCTTGTAAGCTTCACATCACAAAATTTGAGATAAGCATTCTGTGTACAAAATTTCCCACTTCGATGCCAAACAATCTTCTGTGGCCATAGGGTTCACAATCTTGGTTTTATTTTAAATTCATCATCGAAGTGGCGAAGAAGTACACCAACACTTGTTGTAAAGAGTTCATGGAACACTAAATTGCATCGTCGTCCAATCCAATTTTTGCTACAACTACAAAAACAAATCATGCAGATCGAATTATACTCAAGCTTCAGAACAATTGACAATATAATCTACAACAATGCTTGTTCCGTCAAGTAAGGATTATGACGTTCCTCGATATGATGATTGCGTTCCTAAGACCATGCTATACTCATATTTGCCGAGTAATGACGACCCAACCTAGCCTAAGTTCCACTTCACTAATTCCGATTAATTTCAGAGCCGGGGCATCACTGACGCGAAAAAGCATTAGCACCAAGTCTGCCTTACGGTATTACGAACACAATGATCCCAAAATTCAATGTTTTCCGTACAATAATAACATAAAATAATGAGGTCCTGTAATTAGCGACAATTAGGACGGTAAACAGCACGGATCTGAGTTCCAACCACGCCCAGCAGATGGTTTAGCATGTGAAGATGCGTGCTCGTCGGTGACGCCTGGATAGGACTTTGCCGACCGGCCATGGATGACTCGACATACCGAAGGGCATAATCATAATATAATGCTGTGCTGTTTACTATCGTAATTATCCCTAATTGGAGGTTGAAAGCAACGTGGTTACCATACAGTCCGTTATTGATTATCTCTCTGTTAATTATTGCGTATTCTCGCGATATTGGTGAAGGTTCTTCAAGTGATTGGTTTGGTCGTCAAGATCTCGATTTGTGACTCATTATAGCAATCATATCAGTCACTATCGTCTTAGGATGTGCACATAATTCGTCGATTATAAACCCCGTACGTTTATCGTGGTTTCAACGTGTTTGGCTCACGAGGCTTCGTCTGCTGATCGGTATAAATAATAGAAAATTTGATAGATGGTAGTGACTCAATCGAACTAGCCGAACCAACGTTGCAAATTAATGCATTTGTCTTTTACCAAGGAGAGATTCTTTCTTTATTCAAGCGTTTTTTTTCCTCGGAAAAAACATTCATAAACTTTCTCTTTCAGTTTGTTTTCAGTCTTTCTAAGGTTAGTACGCTTGAATAAAGGAAGAATCTCTCCTTAGTAAAAGACAAATGCATTAAGTTACAACTTTGGTTCGGCTAGTTCGAGAGAGTCACTACCATCTATGTAAGGACTCCAAACGATAGATTCACCACATACAAAAATAAAAAAAAGAATTATTTAGTAATAAACAAATCAAATTTTCACATAAGGGAATGATATATATTCTCATCTATTAGATTGTTAGTCACTCGATTGGTTGCTCAGATCTTCTCGTTGCTGATGGAGAATTCTCCTGTGTCCCAGGGATATTGGTTCGTATTTTACATGTTAATTGTTATTTTGGTTGAAGGTTAGGTCCTAATCTTGGTGGGAGTTTGTTAGCTTACAATTAGTTTACCAATTATTTGGATATTGAAGAGAAAAAAGAATATTACAGGGCATCATTGTCCCTACTTCTCTGTGTTTTGGTTAAGTTTCTTGGATTTCTGAGTTGGTTATGTCGGATCATCAAGCTCGGCGGGAAATGAAAGACAAATATCGGAAGTCGACAACCCTAGTAACGCTATCGAGAATGAATTTCACCCAGCAAAGGTCACCTCTAGATCTCCGCGTGATCTGATCCCTCCTTCTGGCTTCATGCTCTAAAAGGTATACAGAGCTTGATTCCGGGCCATTCACAGTGCAGATCTTTGATTCGAGAAGTCTTAGATTAGGAAATTTTCATTCTATGACCTCCGGCAGGAAGTTAAAAGGAAATAGCAAGGGCATTTTGAGAATCAGTTCTAGCGGGCAGGCCAGAATTGATATCTTATTTAGTAATTATCTAGACGCTAATAATATGGTTGATAATTTGGTTTCGTGAGTCGACTCTAACTACGTTGGGTACATCCACCGGCCGGGTCAAGTGCCCATCTGGCATCATCTCAGGGAGCTCCGCCCGTACATTCCTCCGCTAGGAAAATGCTTTAATTGCCTGAGATTCGGACACACTGATCGACAATGTGGGGGGGGGAGGGGGGGGGGGGGGGGGGCGAATGTAACAAATGTGCCGATAAATATGCCGAGAGTAGGTGCAAAATTGATACGGAGCATGACCACAACTGTGAGTGCGTCAATTATGGCGGCGTTTACTGGGTCCTTTATAAGCAGTGCCCGTTTTTTTCTAAAAAGAAAGGAACTTTGCTCATGGTCTTAGAATTGCCAGCATCAGACCTGGTGTTAAAAATTTAATTTCAGTTGCGTCTGTAGTGAATCAAGAAACACCTAATATTGGTTCCCGATTGCAATACCTACACCTGAGTCATCCTCCGACGAGGGAGATCCTGCGTCATCCGGCGTCCGGCTTCCAATTTCCCAATTATGATTCTCTAAGTCATAATAGTGGCTCGCTTGCCCAAAGGGAAGCAAAATCGGGTTAGGGGTCGGGCTAAAAACCTTTTGAATCATATATGTAAGGCAATTTGCCATAAATTTTCTAACGCGTCAGAAATAGTAAAAACCATACGGGAGGTGGAGGATTCCTTCAGCCCTGAAGCTGCTCTGTCTGATTATGGAGAATTCACTGAAGATTGCGCAATGAAATTGTAGGAGTATCAGAAGTAAACTTCCTGATCTTTTCAACTTTGCCGCTAGCTTTGATATCATCTGTCTTGAAGAGACGTGGCTCTCTCGTGAGCATACCATCTTTCTCAAGACATTTATTTCAATTAGAAAGGATAGACCATCTCTATTCATCCCCTGGCGGGGGCGTTGCATGCTTTATTAGAGAAAACATTTCGTACAGATGCCTTAGTATTCTGGATGTTAAACGGAGTTTAGAGTGGATCTTGTTGGGAATCCCAACTAGCGATTCCTCTTTGTATATTTTTAATGTTTATAAAGATCAATGTTTACCCTCTAATGTTTAGCTTATCACCGGCGATTGGGCTAAGCTGCTGTAGTATCTAGAGAGATATTCCAGTCTCGTTATTCTTGGCGATGTTAACTCGCACCATCATCTGTGGGGCAGCGACTAGTCTATTGGGGACGGTTCTAATTTATCTGCAGCGATTAATGGTTCAGATCCGTGCATTTTAAATTCTGGGTGAGCCACCAGGTTACAAGTTGATCCTAGTTTGAAAGTTTCCCTCATATACGTATGGTCTCCACGGATATTTTTGTGAAATCTAGTTGGTCTATAGAAATTGACCCGATAGGTGACTACTACCACTACCACTACCACTATCCAATCACAGTGGAGATTAATAATCTGGGCGTTTTTCGGACCTCAGCTAGCAAGAAATTCTCAACGGAAAAGGTCATACGGTGTGACTTCAAGGAACAGCTTTCACCGCGGTGCGCAGCGTGAGGACACCAGTAGATGTAGCGAGCCCCGAGGGCTCATACGATCGTCTAGTTGTCGATATCAGGGCTTTCTTGGCGGTAGCGGACGAAAAATTATGGTATAAGGTGTGAATTCTAACATATTACGTGTTGTTTTGTCTAATTTGATATATTTCTGTCGCGTTTTTTCTTTGGGATTTCCTAAGCTTATTTACTCGGGGTACATAATCGGATGATTTCGCCAGCCTAAAAAGGGTTACTGTTTTTTGTATCGTGACATTCATTTTACGGTTTTAATAAAACAACTTATCAAAAATTATCATGAAATTTGAATACAAATCATTTCTGCCGGAGGAGCTATTATAACAAGGTACTGACTATCACCATATATTTCCATAAAGGGGTTTTTTTTTTGTACTTGCCTCGCACGATTGAAGAAGAGGAAGAAGAATTATCCCTAATTACAGGTTCTCCTTATTTTACATTATTATTGCATAAACAAACTTGAATTTTGGGATCATTGTGTTCGTAATACCGTGAAGCAGACCTGGTGCTAATGGTTTTTCGCGTCAGTGATGTGCCTCGGCTCTGATATTAGTCGAAATGAGTGATGCGAGGCCCAGGTTAGATGGGGTCACCATGATTCGGCAAACATGCCGTGAATATGAGATCGCGGACTTACGTCTACATAAATCCCGTTGCAATGCATAGGTTGCGTAGGAACTTTGGTTGAAGTATTATGCAATGTGCTCGGATGTCCAATGGATGAATGAATGTGAATGAAATCATAATTTAATAATTTATTCGAGGATCTCACTGACACACATTAATGTAAATGCTACAGCTGTGAAACAATTCTGTTTTTCTCTGAAGTATTAGCCAAAAATACGGTATGGCTTACCAGAACGCACTTCCACGTGAATGCACGACTGTTTCAATATAACGCCGTCAAAAATCAGGTTACACAAGATAAATCTGACACCATATGATCGTGATTCATGAACGATTGCATGGGCCATCATGTAACCGCAGTCCTCGATTTTACCGCGCTAGCATTGTTCCTAACAATACTCTCGCCACTATCGCCGTTGCTCTGAAATTTTTGCGGACGCTCGAAAACCCTTCACTTCAAAACCCTTGATCTCTTTAACAATAATTACTCTATATTTATATCCGTATACTGACTGCTGATACCAGCCGAGGTCAGTGGCATGTTTACGATGGTGCTCTTCGTTGATATTGTGTACCAGTTGGAGTTCGTCAGACGAATTGAGAATGGTCACACATTAAAGTATATTCAAAGAGTTCATAATAGAGTAGAACTTCGATACTCCGAGCCTTTAGGCCTCACGGGGCTTGATTGTTCTGCAAGAATGAGAAATTATCGTGACAGTTGCTGGGCTAATCATCACAGTGATTGGCACTCCCCCTCCATTTGCATGTTCAGATATCTCAGTACACGCATAGCGGTAGGCGGCGTGCGGCAGGGATAGCGCTAGAGTTTCAAAAGCTGGCAGGCAACAGGCAAAAAAACGGGTATAGTCATCGAGTTCTTACTATTCTCTGTACTGTATGAACTTTACAAAAAATACCCGTGCATCTTAGAAACGTAACTATACCGAGATGATTACCGTCGATTTCTCTCACTCTTTAATAGAAGGTACATTTTGATGGGATCATTCAAAATTCGTTGAACAATAATCTTTGTTTTGTTGATACACAACTCGTAGTAACTTCCGAAGCATAATAATTATTCAAGAATCATCGATGAGCAAGTGCCAATCTCCAAAGAGGTTCAACTGTACGGACTGAAAGATCTGATCTTGTGAGGATTGACGTAAGCAATTGAAAGTTATGTAATTATAGACTCATTTTAATCATTCTGCTGATGACACGACGATCTGGACGTTGGGAGCTTTCCATCTACAGCCGAAAATCGACACACTCAGGTACACAGCAATATGATTGGCTGGTGCGAACGGGAAACACCGAACATATATAGCTGTGTCTCATGTGTCGATTTTTGGTTATAGATGGAAAGCTCCCGTTCGGTACTTTTTGGATGCGACAGGCGTTGAGTTCCTGTTCTAGAGTTTGAAAAGTTGGTTGAAAGAGGAAATTTCAAGTAAAAACGAACTGTTAATTGCAAGATTATATTCTTAATAATTACGAAATGCGGTGGCCATAAACAATTGTCTATTGTAATTGATTCGCTGTATGGTCGCGTTCAGCGTCAAGATACTGGACTTCCAGTGTCAAAACAAGCCGATGCAGAACTCTGCCAGCAAACATTTTTACGGTTTATTTACTAGTTCCGGCTGCACCCTGACCTGCTGCAGCACCTTGTCCAGATGCTCCGGCAGCGGCTTCTGCTCCAGCTCGAGCATTAATACCAATCCCACCACTTGCGCCAATAGCACCGCTTCCTCCTAACGCACCTTCTACAGCTGATTTTGCTGCTCCTACTGCTCCTAATCCTGCAGCGAGCAAATCACCAAAAGGCTCTGGACGTGGGTTAGCCTGAGCGAAGGCGATCATAGCGATCAATGCGACTGCAATCTGCAAAGGAAGGAATTCTTTCAGATGCGATATATTTTTGAGCCAACGGATAGGAGAGCAGGAGGCTACGTCACAATAACCGCGCAACTTACTTTATTATAAACAGAGTTCGAGCTCGAGCTCCTGGCGGATCATTGCGCATCACTGACGCCGCGAGCAATGATCAATTGGAATCACGTGAAACATTTTTTCACCAGGTTTTACATGATTTTACCAGCGAGCAAATCGTTTCTTCGAGTGTCGAAATAAGTGAGAGAACTGTATAAGGGAAACCTGTACTCTTGTGTAGCCAAACAAGGAGAACAGAGCATGAGCAAAACCACTGTAAGTTAGCTCGCAGTGTTGGATGAAAAAACTAGAAGTGATTTGATGCGCTAAGTCGATACATGTAATATAGTTCGATCATTGGGAATGAATCATGAAATAAAATTTGATCAAAAGGAGTCAGATGAACTGTTGTTACTTACCAAGTATTTTGCCATTTTGCTGGTTTCTCGGATTTTGCTTCTCTGCTCTGTGAATTAAGTTCAGAAGACTGATGCCTGGTCGAGTGTTCATCGAGATTTTATAGCTAGTAACTAGAGTTCAAGGGTCATGGAATTCTTACGAAACGTAGTACTTTTATATGTGACATTAGACTATAGTTCCCAAAAAAAGTATACAGAAGAAAATAATCAGTATACAGAAAAAAAAACCTTGTCTAGATATGGGAAGTCAATCTATCGTGGCAAAACATCTTAAGTATCTTCGTGGGCAATTCTGATGAAAATTTTCGTAAGATGACGAATTCTAGTGCCAATGCAAATCGTAAGGGAATTGTTTAGCTCTAATGAAACCACCATCGTGAAAAAGGCGAATCGATCGCATGAGTAATATCACCAATCGACTTATACCTGTATAAAGCCTGAGATGATTATCTTCATACAATATTATCATAGATCAGTGAGACACGGAGGAAGTTGTACAATGATTTTGAGTTGAATAATTTATGGTAATATCCTTGAGAACAATTACCTGAACAGAACTACGTCTCGTGGCAAAACCTGAATTAAATTCCGCCGGAAATTGCCTCATTCTCATTTGTTATCATTACTTCTGCTTTCTTCTGCATTACGTAGCATCAAATTGAAGCAATAATCTCAACATGCCTCACAATCAGAAGCACAACTCCAGTGGATCATAATTATGTGATTTGATGATCAATGTTTGGCCTCGTGTGTAACAGATGATGATAACATACAAGTAGAGTGAACCGTAACTGTCATCGCAAAAACGACGCTCTCCCGCTTTGGTATTGGTCTCAAAATAAAAAAGAGATAAACTTTGGAGAACTCGTAATCTTCATTTATGTTGAATAAATTTAAAACTATGAGGTATTCACATTGACGCCGTTAGAATTGGGCTCATGAGTGAACTTATGGTGGAAGAAAAGTGTAGAAAATATCATGAGGATTCAAAAATTTTGTGAATGACGTCTTATACCAAATCGTAACAAGGATATCAGAACCTACAAAATAAGAACTCGCGGCACGTGGGGTAAAAAAAATGTTACCTATAGTCGATTAATTTTCCACTGCAGAATACACTGCGTGGGATTCACATATAACATGACGGAAAGACTGGGGCAAAACGGGTATTGTATATAAAAATGATAACATCTTCACATGGTGGTTTTGATAGATAAAGAAACGATGATCGCGAGAGCCGTTGCTATAATCAAACGAGGAATAATCGGTATCAACGTTTCTATTTCGTTATCGTTACAATATTCAGTATCATTATTAAGGTGCTTACCTATACATTCACATTATCGGCATTTCATGCCAACTTGACCTGCCGCCAACCCTCACCATCGTCGACTTTGCTCCAGAATCAGTACAATGTTTAGGGTGTCGAAATGAACTCCTGAATTATTTCAGATTTTTTTGCCCACTGGTCTAGAAGATGACTCATTTTCGTACCAAGATATATCTCAACGTCTGTAAGCCCCACGAAAAAATCAATTGATAAAACATCTTTGAAATACTTTGAAATGGAATAATACACTTATTATCTCAAAAAGTCTTAATTTTATGCTATTTTTGCCAGAAAAATGCATTTCGGGTCGCTGAGAATTTCACCGAGAAATGTTTTCCTTCATTCCAAAATATTTCGAAGATATTCTATTAAATTAAATTTTTCGTGATACTTACAGATGTTGAGATGTAAATTAGTACGAAAATAAGTCAACTTCTAGACCATTGGTCGAACAAATCTGAAGTAATTCAGGAGTTCGTTTTTCGACACCCTACACATTGTCCTAATTCTAGAGCAAAATCAAAGATGGTAAGGGTTGGCGGCCGGGCGAGTTGGCATGGAATGCCCCTTATAGTATATCATGTGAGGAGGTAGCGTATAGTTTGACGATATGAAATACGTTGTACCGTATTTATTCACTAATAGTGTTAATTAGGTAATGATGACTGTGATGAATTATTCTAATTATATAATCAGCAAGCTGGATAATTGGTGTATCACTTTTCAGCAGTGATAAGGATAATTGTATCAAAAGGAGAACGTAAAAATGTCATGCTAGCACTACAGTTGCAGTCGGATGATAGTGACCGGTATTAAGATACTGAAGATTAAACCAAAGGGGGGTCTTGGGCTACCGACCATCTGAATTGCAATTTGGAAAGGAAAATATTCCCTCGGACATAATTTTTTCAGCCAAACAGAGTCACAGCCTACGTCGCAACAACCGTGCAATTTGCTTCAGCGTAAGTTCAGTTCGAAAACCATTTCTTCGCGGATGGTTGTGCATTATGAACACGGACTAATGATCGATTAAATTTACTCGAGAGATTTTCCGATTGCAGTTTTCACATGTTATTATGTCGCTGAATGGTCTGTGAATGGTGTATGCAAGGTACAAATCTTGTAACCGAGTGTCAAGTTTCGTATCGGAACTTCCGAAAGATTCGACAATATAATATGTATAAGCTATCAAATCGTTTTCTCAAGTATCAAAGTGAATGAGAAAACTTTATGAGGCGAACTAGTCATTTCACGTATTCGAATGGGGGAAATAAACTGTTATGGAAACCGTTACAAGCTAGTTCGCAGGTTTTGATTGACTCACTAGGAGTGCATCGCGGAATATGAGCTGACATATGCGATAGCTTGATTATGGGGATCACATCGGAAAATGAAAATTACTCAAAAGGAATCCAGACCCCCCCCCCCCCCCCCCTCCCCCCCGCCGCCACCGCAACCATTTTTCAATATTACATTTTGAATCAATTATTTATAGCTCGCTGAGCTAGAATGTTTGATTCGATGATACCGACTCATATGGTCACTTTTAACGTGTCATCGTTGTTAAAAAATTACTGATGAGTTTGTGTCAGCCTCCACAAATATTTAAATTGTCGGGATGAGGAGTTATCAGCGTCTGAGAATTAACTAATTGTAACCTACATCTGATTTCTTTAATTAACTAATTCAAACCGTTTTGCTCATGATAAGACAAGCTGGACGTTATCAACGTGTGAATATGTTGTTGCATGTCAATTCTAATCAGCATCCATAATCCTGAATTCGTGAGCAGCAGATCTTCATGGGTTAGCTTCAAACAAGCTATTCGGTACTTAGGCGAGAGGAGTAAAGGCATTGAGTTCCTGTTTAGGAGGTTAGAAAGTTGGTTTGAAAGGAAAATTGCAAAAAAGTAAACTGTTAATTGCAAGATTATATTCATAATAATTACAAAATGCGGTGGCCGTAAACAATTGTCTATTTTAATTGATTTGCTGTATGATAGCGGTGAGCATCAAAATACTGGATTTCCAGTATCAAGACAATGAGACGAAGAACTCTGCCGGCGAACATTGTTACGGTTTATTTACCAGCTTCGGCTGCACCCTGACCTGCTGCAATAGCACGTCCAGTAGCTGCGGCAGTAGCGCCTGCTGCAGCTTTAGCATCAACATTAAGACTAAGACCTCCGCTAACAGCACCGCTACCTGTTAATAAACCTTCTGCAGCTGCTGCTGCTGCTCCTGCTGCTCCTAATCCTGTACCGAGCAAATCTCCAAAAGGCTCTGGACGTGGGTTAGCCTGAGCGAGGGCGATCATAGCGATCAATGCGACTGCAAACTGCAAAAGAAGGAATTCTTTCAGACGCGACATATTTTTCAGCTTACGGAGAGTAGGAAGCTATGTCACAGTAACCGCGCAACTCGCTGTATTATAAACAGAGTTTGAGCTTGAAGTCTCGGCAAATCATTGTGCATCACTGACGGTGAACAATGATCGATTGAAATCATATGAAACATTTTTTCACCAGATTTTACATAATTTTACCAGCGAAAGAATCGTTTCCTCGAGTATCGAAATAAATGAGAGAACTGTATACGGGAAACCTGTACTCTTGTGTAGCCAAATAAGGAGAGGAAAGTATTAGCAAAACCACTGAAAGTTAGCTAGCAGTTTTTGATGAAAACACTCGAAGTGCATCGTGGATCTGATGCGCTGAGTCAATACATGTAATAAGGTTTGATCATTGAGAATGAATCATGGAATAAAATTTGATCAAAAAGAGTCAGAAGAACTGTTACTCACCACGTATTTTGCCATTTTGCTATTTTTTCGGATGTTGCTTTTCGAGTCTGTGAGTCTGAAGAAATGAAGTTCGTAAGACTGATGCCTGGTTGACGTTTCCCCTGGGATTTTATACCAGCCGACAGGGTTCAAATGCCACTAAATTATCTTTGATCCTCGTATCACATCATGTGGCTCAGAATTGATACCGAAAAGAATCATGATCTGTGTGAAAAAAATCTATCTCGAACGTCTGGTGATCTATACTTCGTTATGAAATATTCTACGCATATTTCAAATTAAATTTTGATAAAAATTGTCTGTTGTGCGAAAATTTGACTGTGGTACAAATTTTAAGGAGATTGCTGAACTCCAGTGACACCATCGATGTTAACAAAACGGAATGAATCAATTAATTCAGCCGGAATATCACTTACCTGTAAAATTTGTTGTAGTTTTATCTCCCAGCATAGTAGAACGATCTTAAAAATGAGTAGACGTAAGATTCTAATTATATTAGAGCAATTCGTTGTTTCGAAAATAAATGCGTGAAAAAATTGTTCGACTAGCAAAATATTAAGTTTGATAAGTTTTAAATTTGGCTTCAGAAATTTTTAAATGAAGTTCAGAAGCAATATTCACTGGCCACATATCTATTTGTAGCCAATATCTCAAATTGGTCGTATGCCAACCAAAATTAATAATCGATTTTGAAGATTGCAAATAAGTCAAGCAGGTCGGGAGTGGCTGTTCCAGAACTATTCGGCGCTGACATACGTTGTTTTTAACACCGAATGAGGGAATTACATATTTTGTTGTCTGTACCGAGAAAATTATTCACTCTCTATATAATATCGATTTCTTGAGATTACAAGACAAATAACGATTCTCACCGATTTAGAAGAAAAGAATTCCGAACAACGCCCACAAACCTGCAATTTTTGAGCTTCTTCATCGAGCCTTGTCAGTTTCTGATGGTGATCCTGGATCACAAACTCTATCGAAACAAAATGAAATCCCCAAAATATTAGAAATTGCCGGGATGATAAATTCACAACTAATCGAGCTACTTCTTTGTCATAATCTGCAAGGATTTGGCCCCATATATATGGGGAGGCGCTTGCAAAGTCGAGGCAGATGAAATGGTACTATATTACGGCTACGTAATTAGACAAACGAGAAGATTCATTTCTGGGAGAGTAATGACGAACCGCAATCTCCATTATTAGAGTAAGTTGTCTATATCATCCCGTGGAACATATCCGCATTGTAGTAATTAAAAGAATAAATAAGAACTAGATAAGGGCCAATAATATTTTATGCATCGTTTCATTTATTCGATAGACCAACCCTTCCTCATGGAATATTAGTAAATTTGTATAGTACGCGTCTATTATATCAGTATATATATGTACTATATACCTATATATATATGTATGTATATATAGTACTTGACTCTATATAGGTACATGTGAACCTGACTTTATATATAATGCTTTATATTATATATTTCTCCTACCTGACTTTATATATAAAGTCAGGTAGGAGAACAAATCAGGCTTCAAAAAAATACAGTAAAACGCGGGAAAAATGATACAGCCAGAGAAAAAATGTAAAAGAAAGAAACACCAGAATGAGCACGGATACCAGAAATCTTAAATCGTTAAATTGATTTTATTTACAAAAAAAGATGACCGTGCGAGGAAACACGTAAAATCCTAATATTCTGGCACTCCATAGCTTGTGGACGGATGGTAGTACGTGGGTCCTGGAGAACTGACTGGAGCTCCGTAGCTAGAGACGACCGATGGGGGATGTCCATATTCAATAGGGGCTGGATTCACGTTGTAAGTTTGGATATTAACTTCTGGTTTTCCAGGCTGCGGTATGAGAGCAGAGAGGCCACCAAGACCACCGAGACTGCCGAGAATGCCGCCAAGGTCAGGTAGTTGGCCACCAGCAAGACTTCCGGTAATAAAATCACCGATAAAACCACCTAGAGGATTGTCAGCTCCTTTATCACCGAAAGGCGAACCACCACCCAAAAGTCCTGTTACACCATCGAGCAATATGTTTCCTGAGTTTCCGTAGCCTTCGTCTTTTCCTTTCCCAAGATCGGTACCTTTTCCCAAGATAGCGCCTGCCGCAAGTTTTTTTATTACAAATGGCGCCAACTTAGCCGCGGCCAAAGTCTTGATGAATGTAAGTTTTGCGGCTTTCAAGGCTGCCAGTTTTGCCAATTTCACAGCTGCTATGCCTCCCAAAACCTTGAGCTTCGCTGCTTTTATTCCAGCGAGTACCCCGAGTTTAGCTTTCCCGAGTGCTTTGAAACCACCAACCACCGCAGCCTTTTTTAACGCTGCTCCAGCCTTAAATTTCAACGCTGCAGCCTTTACGTCAGCCAAAAATCCTGCTTTCACTGCCACTGCTTTTTTGAGAAGTAATTTCTTGACAAACAGACCCTCTGATGTCCCCACGAGGATCACCACCTGAGGAATAGAACGATTTGTGAAATAGGCAACCTGATTGAGGTTTTTCGTTACATCGAAGTGTGATCGTCATTATATGAGGTAACGCCTGTTCTATAGGCGTCACGCTTCGGACACACGTATGTACAACGGGATACACTGGAAGAATTCGGTTAATGGACATTACTCGGTTCTGAATATAAATCGGTGGATGTTATGTCTTTCACTTTCTTTTTTTGTGTTAATCTTCTCATTGTAAACAGAAGGTAGTGTTTTATAAGACAATAAAGAGAGTGCAATATTATGGCGAGAACAAATCTGATCTCACTTCCAATGTATTTAGTTTTTCTTTTTCCCTTCGGTATCTAAAATTTCACTTTCTTCAATGAACGAAAAGGACTTACCACAAGTAGGAACGCCCTGAACGCGTGCATTTCGAAGGAACTCGGAACTGTGTTGCTTGTGAACAAACACACCTGAATGATAGAAGGATGGACTTCTGTCGTTTATATATACCATTTGACACCCCTGCGATTTTACTTTCCCATGCAGTTTTCTACCCTTGGGCTATTCAAGCGTTCTTCACCAATATTCATTCGAGCGCGTATATTTGCGTGGTGACGATTCTCGAATATCTATCTACGTAGGCATATTAGCATCGGGTGAAAAATTTCCCTGTGAAACTTTCTCTGGATTCCTAAAATCTTCCAAGTCCTCTGATTATAAATTTACATAGTTATTCTATTAGCTTGATCTGATAGCTGCACTTGTAGTATTTGCATCACTAGTAGTTAAAATTCAAGCTAAACTTATAACAAAATCAAGTATAGGCTCTGGTTGACGTAATTCTCAATTTTCTCACATAAATTTCACAAAATAATGGATCTTATAATTATAATGCGGAAATTGAACGTATAAATCCGTGGACTGTCTGTTCACAAACAATTCTTAATAACAAATATACCAAAGTTGTATACGAAAGCAGGTGACTTTTATTATTATACAGGGGACAAAGTTCATATTTCTATGGAATTATAAAACATAATCGATCCAGCAGACTATTTCATATTTTATATAAATTATTGTTGTTGAATGCATTGGGAAGGAACTCATTATCTTTGTTGTTGTTTATCGGAACTTTTGCCCAAACGGTACCGAAGTGCTTTATAAAATGAAAAATTGGCGCATTCCAAGTCGTCCTGTAATTTACAATAAATGGATAATACATTTAAACGGCATTGAACATCTATAGGAATCCATACATAATCTTTATCTTACTCCTGGAGCGTACGAAGCCGACTTAGAAGTGTATGCTGAATGTGCAGACTGTGCATCGTTTTGAGGAAAAGGAGAAGAACGCCAATCTTGATTATTGGGAGATGATTGGACGGCCGTCTCCTTGGGCCCTGCTTAATTAAAATGACAATCGTATAGCCAATGTGAGACCAAAGCTTCGAAAATCAAACCCTCACACTCGTTTTCAGCTAACAAATTATTCTCCCTGTTTGAGTGAGGCTGTAATTCATCTTCTCCGGCCGTGGCATCGGCGTAATTTTTTACCAAACGTCTATAACCCTCCGAGCCTGACTTCCCGCTATGAAGATCATCGAAAATTAAAGCAGCTGAAGTTAATATCGAAACCCCAGCGAGTACCAGCCACATTATTAACTCCAGAGTGACCTGCGAGATAGCAAAGAGTATTTTTTAATTGCTATCGCACATTGTAATTAAGAATTATTCTCCCACATTTGACGGATTAAAACTCGAATTATGCCACAATCACTGAGGCATATATTTTTTGAATTACGCTTTCTCATTATTGATAAACTTATGTATGTTTCGATAACATAATCGTGAAGCAGTAATTGATAGGTTCTAGATTATTTTAACAATTGCATATCAGAATTAAAGGTACGAAATTTGAAAAAAATAAAGGAAGAAAATCGTAAGGTTATCGATAAATTATCAAGAATGACCTACTTCGAAAATTACTCGAAGCATTACCATCAAATGATCATTCTCATAGGCACTTTGAAACGCCGTCAACGGGAGCAATATAATCATTAAACATACATCCAAAACGTTCACTATTGTCTTTGACAAAATATTCCTTGATACATTCCCATCGGTAAATCTGAAATGATTAACGGATAAAACTATCCGACTTTTGATTATTGTTTGTTATTTTTATTTGTTTCTGGAAAAACAGAAAATGGGAAATCAATAAGTCAATCTGAATGTTTCGTTTCTGAAATTTTTCATCCATATTCTTCAACTGGTGCTTAATCTAAATCTCAACAAAAATATTGTTTCATTATTGTCGTTTAAATGAGTCTGAATGTGTCTGGCAGCATTCAGGTCGTGACCTTTCCTCACGTTTGCAAGAACTTCACAGAAGTTCGTAGTTTCTATACTGAATATGAAACTTGCAAGATAGAGCTATGCCCCACTGAGTAAGGGGCTGTTTTTTTTTTTTTTTTTGTATTCGTTTCTTCTGATGGATAAGTGAAGTTCACTGCACTCGTGGTCACACAATTATACATTTATTATTTTCGTTAATCTTTGAATTTCTGCATTCTACCTCTAGGTATTACATATTTCTTAACGCTCCGTTTTTTGGAGATCGGTTTTTTATTCTCTCCCGTAATTACCTTATGTCAGCAAGATTCTGTCGGACCGATTGATTAATTTTACCGTGCTTCATTAAAATTACCTTGCCGGTAGAATGCTCAAATTATATTCTGAGGAACTAATATCCCCGATAATTTCGCTGTGAGCGATAAAATTGGGCGTGAAATCTGGCATCTTGATTGAAAAAACGTCTTTTTTATGGTTATTCGATCGGCGAAAATGCAATCTCTGGTACACAGCATATAATGATGATAAAATCTGTCGGATCTCTGGATCTCTTACAGAAAAATAACTTTTTACAGTCTTCTGGCGAACTGGAATTTTGTCAATTCTGCAGGCTCAAAGATTTCTAGGATAATAAAAACCACGCGAAGATTTAAATGAACTATGTTATAAACACAAATTTACGGGGTTGGATACATTTTTTTAAAACTTTTCCTTCGTTGAGCAATGAACAAGAGACGGTTAATCAAAGCTTACTTCATTCCTACGTCATTTTCATGGATATATTGGCTGCGTTCTGAAATCAACTGCCAGCGCCGAAATTTTGGCAGGAGAAAGACAGCGCTCATTGAAAACCCGATAGAGCGAGAAAGACACAAGACTGCTGACTGTACGGCGAGCTAATTCGGGAACGTAGCCATTATAAGTTGACTATACATAAACAAATATAAATGTCGTATACCTGGTGTTAAATAATATTCAAAGTACTAATTATATTCAATAGTAGCCACTGATAAGCTACAAGCGTATGGGATTCACTGTTTCCTATATTCAATGGTGGATTTATATCAGTAACAGGAAATGACGTGGGTAATAAATGTCGAGATATTTATTTAGTATATGTATGGTTATCTTAATTGAAAAAAGCACAAATAAAAACAGAAACGACGTGCTTTAGATTGGTCAAGTCATTATAATTAGCATAATAACGTCCTTTATGATTTTATAGCATATATATTTGTTTATTTATAACAAATGTGTATTAAAAGAGTGACGAAACTAGCTATACTGTATGAACTGTGCAATATATGTATTCATCTAATTTAACCGAGAGTATAAACATGATTTATAAAGACGAATATTCTGACTATACATTTACATAATACTTTTTTGGTAAGAAACAGAGTTTCGAAATTCTTATCATTTCCAGGCAACGATTATCATGCACTACGACATACATTTGTTTATAGCCGACATCATTCTCGTTACGCGTATCAACCATAACACCAAAATCTCATTATTTGATATATATCACTCTTAATTCAAAAAATGACGAATGAAAGACTAAAACTTCATCATATTTTACAAATTATACATCAATATTATTATATTCTTAAAACACTGATAAACCTCACGAAGATATTATATTATATAATCAAGAGTTCGAAATTCAAACTTCGTAAATTAGTTTCAAGCATATTCTACTATTGCTTATCCTTGGAAAAATTTATAATCGATATACTAATAAAATTTGATTCAAAAATTTGGGAAAATCAATAAATTTTGTCTCGTGCCTGTATCAAGTTGCAGGTATTGAAAATAACAAATCTAAAAATATAACTTAGCTACGTATTTAAATTGAATAATATTTTCGAGGTCCATGGTTGGAATTTTTCTGTCTTTTATTTCCGTACTGATACGCACCGTAAATGGGATTCTTTCTTGGTTTTATTCTATACCTATCGGCCACCTGTTGCCTGTAGACAAACAACGGTCTAAAAACTTTCGCTTCCTGTGCCTCAAGGTCTACGAGATCATTTTTCGCGTATCCATCGATAGATCTTGATCTACGAACAGAATCAGCATTCGTTGAAGCCGATGGAGATGCTTTATTTTCATTCTTTCCGATTCGTTCGATGAAACCATTATTCTCTACGACTCTTTTCGGCAGCCCATATGCCTGAATGCTAGGTTCTTTTCTTCGTAGATCCACTTTGACTGATTTTTCCTCGTTGTTTGAAACTCTTTCAATAAATCCGTTATTTTCAACGGTTCTTTTTGGAAGTCCGTATGCTTGTATGCTGGGTTCTCTTGCCTCCGAATTGTTCGCAATGGCAGAATCTCTTCTCAGGCTTGTTTTCGCGTTTAATCTTTTCTGATTCTCGTTCACTGAAGTATTCTCGAATTTCGAAGTCACCGACGATCTCGATTTCTCGTTAATAAAAAGTTGCCTTGCACCTTCCCGCATTTTCTCTTCGTGAGCTCTTTCTCGGTCCATGAAATCAGAGCTTGCTGAACCCGGAGAAATTTTCCTCGAAGATGCCCCAAGGACCACGCCGAAGATTATGAAAATCAATGGCACCTGAAGCCGAAGAGGAAAAAGAATTATCAGGTCGAGAAATTAAAAAAAAAAAATCGTTTTGTGCTTTTTTTCTTGTTATTTGCACTTTACACAGGAAGTAACATTACCACTGCGCGCGTCTTCCTCATATTGATATTTTTGCGGTAGGACTAATTTGAAAACAAAATTAAAAAATCACTCCTTTTGTTCCTTCCTCCTGCAGGTTTGTTGCCACTCGGACAGGAGCGCTGTACCGTCTGAACTCAAGCCAGAACTAACAATGCTTATATATATTCTCAAGGCGATCCTAGGAGCAAGACGCACCTATGAGTGCCACACTCACGTTTAAACCAGTTTGCAGATTCACTGTAACGGGTGATTGCACGTTTTCTCGGTATAATAAACCGCGATCAAAGCTTGGGTTTGTAACTCCGAACCGCAGCTGGGTAGGAAACGGCCGATTTCTGGGTCTCCAAATCTGATTCAAAGAGAGAAGAGCTGAAAATGAAAATACAAATATCTACTCTTCCAATCCACACGGAAATATGTTTTCTCACAATTTACTGAACTTTTGTATCACCCTTCAAACCGATTTACACAAACCTCGCTCTGACACTATTTGACTCGGTTATTCTCTTTTTGAAAATAATGTATTCATCATACTTCATGCACAAAAACGGTAAATCACAGATCTGCGGATTTCCTAAAATTGCATTCAGCTCACTTGGCTTTGATGCATGATAAACTTCCTGGATTCCGAAATTAAATTTTCGAGTTCAAGAGAAAAAGAAAAGTAAGAAATCAGTCAATTCAACCGAGAGTCTGTTGCTTTTCTCTGATGACGCATGATCTCATCATGCCGATGGTATAATGGTCAACCCATGTATTGTGATTCATTAAGAAATAGTATCCTATAATATATATATGCAAGTGGAAAGAAATCCTGTGGCGTCGTTCCGTCTGCTAACTATTCTACTCACTTGCATTCACACCATTTGCAGCGTGTGTATATATATATATATATATATATATATATATATATATGTATACATTACGCGCGTATGAATACATTCTCGGTATATACATGAGTAGATGTATGTTTATGATAGATGTACACCTACGTATAGGTATACAGAAAATCTAGAGAAAGCATGTATAAACGCTAATCGGTCGTCCACGCTCGCACATGAGACATGATGAATTTAGGTTATGCCTAGCTAATTATTGGGACCTCAAGAATACCGAAATATGCGTACTTCCGGATTCTACATCGAATATCAATTTTTCGGTTCCATTATAATTAAGAGAATATCGATTTTCTATAATGGTTCTTTTTCCGTATAGAATTTCGTGAATCTGTGATATTATTATTATTTTTTATTTTATTTTTTTGCATTTTTGTCGTTCACACTGCATGCACGCAGATACATTCTTTATACCGTTCTACCCAATTTACATCAATCAATCGAATGACGTGGGTTGAAATTTTCTCTTTTCTTCTATTTATTTTATGTTATTCTTTATTTGTTTCATCATTATATCACCGCGATATGCTAATTACGCTAATGTCAGCAGATTACATTATATTCCGCTGCAACTAATCATCTTTTGCATTTTCAGAAATTTATGACTAATTCTAATCGTAATCCATATCTATACTTACCTTCAAGTGCGATAATGCGACAGCTCACACAATGAACTGATATAATTATCGCTCCGATGCTAACATTTGTTTGAAGTTAGAAAAAAAAAAAAAAACTCAAAATAATCATAATATGCGAAATAGTTGACCGCGCTTTATCATCATTCTCAGTAAGATTATGACAAAGGATTTCCTTGCACTCGACTACCTATTAGAATTTCCTGTGCATGCTTAACTACCAGTTTGCCAGCTCGAGATTCGAATATTTGTTGTTTGAAATCGTGCTCAACGTCATAAATTCATAGTTTTGTTTTCTGTTTAACTTAAATGAGACTCGACGTGCTGCATAACTCGAATGCTAGCATACACGTGAAAAAACTATTCGTTGACTTAGCAATACATTTCATTATAATTTAGCAATAGTAAAGTATCAGCAGAGAGAGCTTTGTTGATATGGTAAAGATATTGCTGAATCAACAATACATTCGGCTTTATCGACAACAGGTGTTGCAAAATTGGCAATACGTTTGGCTGCATTAAAGACACACAACATATTCGGTTGTATCATCGAAACCCGCCGAATCGCCTCTGGCAATAATTCGTACGGCTCCAATAGCGAAGAAGTTCTCGAACTGTATAGTCAATAACGATTTTTCAATGCAGAACGTGGAAGAAGGCATTATTTGTGAAATGCTCTGCTCATGTAATTTGCTTACAATTGCGATTACAATTCGTTTAGTCATGTCTGCACACACACACACACAGTACAAAATTATATGGAATTATAGATCGCCACGATGGGTTTTTCATAACAAAGTAGTATAACGTACAAGTTTTCTTTTTTTTAATTTATCTCTGTGTTGTTTGCTGCTCGAGAATCACCTTATTACAATAAATATCCAATTCTGACGCACTATGGGGCTGGGCACCATGTTATACTGAGAATAATGCACCGACTACTGCAGTCATCGCCTCCATAATTATCGAGACTCGTCTAATTTCATTCTCATTTTGTTCGGTATCGTCGCGATTGTGACCAATTCAAATTTTCCGACACCTTGAAACGAAGTATGTTAGTTGGACTTGGGATTTTATTTGTTCTTCATTCTAATGCCTTCGGGATATTGAACGTTAGACTCTAATCGCGACGTCAGCATATGTAGATATTTATCAATCCATTTCTTTGAACAACGAATTAATCAGATGCGAGAATTCAATATGCCATCATTTCAAACCACTCGATGTTGTACTTTTATTTGTCGTTTTTTCTTTCACCAAATAATGATGCATACACATATACATATGTATATAATTCCTCTGGCGAATTGAATCGTTGTGCCTGAGAACAAATACAGATAAATTCACGCCTGATGCGAGCAATGGGTGTGAGAGGGATTTCGAAAAATAAAAAGTAGGTTTTAGGTCGAATTTTACATTCATTCACGTTCGTGACCCTGCTAGGATACTTGGTACATATTACCAAACGCGATGTGCGTTATTCTAGAGTTCGAAAGACCAGTAGTCATGAAAATCATATTCATAAGCAACAACGAACTTGCGAAACAGATTCAGAGAAGACATCAAACTATTTTTCAATTAGATAATTTGAACTTTTGAGTCAGCCAGCGTATGAATAATCCACGTGGTTAGATTTTATGAAGGAAAGAAGGCGAAACTGTGTCGCTACAGGGAATTCTGAAAGTGTTGCATCACATCTAAACACGGAAGGTGTACCGCTTATCAGTTCTACAAATTTTCCAAGTGGCTCGTCTATATTACAGATTCCACCTATGGAGTAATTTTTACTTCAAACGCGTTTATACTGTAAACTGTGAACTTCGAAGATACGTATTTCGTATAATGAAAGATCAGAGACAAAGTATTGATAGAAAAAAAACCAAAGGTTTCAATATTCTCTGGTTTATTGTTACATGATTTTTGTTATTGGTTACCAGCTAGAGGTATAAGGTTCATATTTTTTTGCTTTTTTTCAGTTTCCCTCAATCTTGTAGACTGAGAAGGAAAACTTCAATCATATTTCTGAAAGAAAATGGAAGCTCTAAAATGTAAATTACTTTTTCGTCAGTATCTTTGGCGGTGATTTTTTTTCTCTAATGGCAAGTTGCCGTATGGAAGAGAAAAGATATTCCAACGCTGTAGATTCTTCGTCGTGGTGTAAATCAAGCTTAGTATATTATGCATCTAGGGAAGGAAACAGGCGTTTTTCGTCGAGCGCCGATCT
This sequence comes from Phymatocera aterrima, assembly GCA_963170745.1. Taxonomy (NCBI): domain Eukaryota; kingdom Metazoa; phylum Arthropoda; class Insecta; order Hymenoptera; family Tenthredinidae; genus Phymatocera; species Phymatocera aterrima. Next base: position 10,364,378 of record OY720663.1, read on the forward strand.
TTGTAGAACGGTTGTAAGTCGAGGCCGCCGATTCGGCAAACATCGCACAAGACAAAACGCCGGTTTCTTCCCGCCGCGCGGTGGATATGTTATATTTTCTATCGCACATACATTAAAAACGAGGGAAAAGACGAATTACTCATTGTTAGGTTAGGCTAGGTAGCGAACGCGGACGTGAACAGAATATCAGGAAAAGTAGGGAAAAGGGTCTAGGTCGAAGCCCTGGTAGGGGTCCAGGGGACGAAGTCCCGGTGGGGGGTTCGGGGGACGAAGCCCCCCGACGAAAAAAATATGCTATCAAATTGTAATAAAGATAACTTCGTTTTTTTTATTCTCAAGTTACTTATATTAAGCACACAAGTGAGGTTAGAATATTACAGCTTCCTCTTATCTACACCGGATAACCTCATGATAAAACAAGTGGAGGACAAATTTGCAAACAACAATTTAGAATCTGTTTTAATTCCTGATTTCAACGGCTTCTTTTTTTCTGTGATTTCATCTCCCGTTTCTGTGGAAAAAATCTATAACAAGCTGCTATCGGAGAAAACTATGTTCAAACAAATCCTCAAGAAATCAAATATCTACTCACTATCGGCGCAAAAATCGGGGCGCTCGTGTTCAGTACTCAATATATTTGTTGATAAAAATCGTATACCATGGGTTGAAGTATTGTATTGAAGCGTGGAATCTTCCACGTCTCTCTGTGCAAATTTAATTTTGTCTACAAGGTTTCCATCAGAGATATGGAGATGGATTTGTCAAAAAACGTAATTTTCATTGAACTTTCTTATTGGGTCAACTGTCAATCATTCCGGTTACGTTATTTGCATAATTGAAAATTCGTGTGTACATGTGTACGATCCACAGATGCAATTTTTTAACGATATGTATAGGTATAATATACATACGGGTATGCGTGTGATGAGTAATAATTTACGCAAGTAAAATTTGAATTTGTAATATTACAGCGAAAATTATCGAGTTTGCCGCGACTTGATATCTTTGTCCGTTACCGCGATCACCGTGTTGATGAAAATAGCTCAGAGCCTCCAGGATTTTGTAAAAATAAAAAATTTATAAATGTCACTGGGTTCGTTAGATTCCAATAATTGACTCCGACTTCTTTTCGAATTTTCAATCATGCAAATAACGTAACCGGAATGATTCAAAGTTGACCCAACCAGAAAGTTCAGTGAAAATGACGCTCTTGGACATATTCACCTCCATATCTCTATGATGAATGAAATTTTTTTAGACAAAATTGAATCTATATAGAAAGACGTGGAAGATTCCGCGCTTCAATACGAAACTTCAATCCATGTTATACGATTTTTACTAACAAATATGTTGAGTACTAAACACGAGCGCCCTGATCTTCTTAGCGCTGTAAGCAATTATTCTGTAATTTTCGGAAAGAGTTTGCACGACCATGAATTCATTTGATTCGACAAAATATATATCCCCGAATGTGTGATTCGCTCCGATAGCATTGTCAAGGGGTGACAAAGCTCTGATCTGGAGGACATATGCAATTTAGTTACGCGGTAGCTATAGTTCAAAGAATTTCTGCCACAGCAGACTAAATATAACTAGGAATAACACATTTTTTATCAACATCTCCCGAAAAATTATGAATGAATATGAAAAATGTAATATAGCAGCCAAGTATTATAATACGACGAGTGTTCGTCCGTGATACCGGCTTTAGTTCGTCTGCTCGAATAACTGATTTGAAATTTCTCTGTGCATGTTCCTATACAAAAAGTATGCGCATGCACGAGGAGAAAATTTTTGGCTGATCATGATTAGCAATTACCACGTTGAATGGAGCTGAAATATTTGGCGATTCATTACGTTATTTGTGTTTCGCAATAATTGTACAATTGCTGACAGTGGGGTATGAGGTCAAAGTTACGTAAATTCAATACGCATTGGTGCCAAAGTTGAACTTCCAAAAGCGGTTCATATCTCTTTACATTTAATACAGCGCATTTCATCAAGAAGAACTGGGAGATCAAAATCAGACCAAACTATATTCAACGAAAATCTTTTTTCTGATTGTCCTTCGAACGTAGTTCGTTGGTAGGAATCCTATTCGCTAACTGTGAAAAAATTAGAAATGAATTCGTCTAGTTCTGATCGCTATGTCTCGAATTCCTATTATAGTTATCATCAATGAAAAACAGTTTGTGATATCACGAGGATGATGAAATATAATCACATACAGAAGAATGTCAGCCATCAGCCAATTCATAGACGCGTGGATTTGAGGAGAATTCATCAGAGCTACGAATGCGCAGATTTATCATTCTCAAATCAACCATTTCATAATTCGTCAGTGTATTCCAATCAATATTTCGGAACGAATTAAAGGACAGCATTCGCAAAAATTCGGGTGAGGAAGCGATACTATACCTACGTTGTTATTTCTGTCTATTATACGAAATTACGTGTAGAGATCATGGAAACAAGGTTGTGATTTCATGGAGCAGAAAAAATTCAAGAATTATACCTACTATATCATTAGTCAAGCATTATGCATATCGTCAGCCTCATAATTATAATTCGGAAAGATACCTGCCAGACATATTTTCCCTTGACATTTAAGTATTTTCCGGTAGGAGGGCGAAGTAAAGAGAGGATCCCTGCGCCCCTGCCAGATGTGAAATGTCCTTCGTGATCTGAAAGGTCGGTTTTGACGTCCCCCGGATCACCAGCATGGACGACAATGTCTTCCCTATCATCCGTGTCGAATGCTTTTTGTTGAACTCTGCTCACAGCGGAAACTCCAACTTTACTTATAATGTAAGTAGCGTAGTTTCCGTTAGGCCATCCCAATTGCTCCTGCTTTTTTGCTCTCACAGCTCTGTGAATAAATTTCCATCGTTATACTTGATACCCGCTTCAAATAAACCGAATAGTTAATTACTCCAGGCGGCTCCACGACCTCAGATTGAAAATTGCTCGAGTTTTTAGTTTCCCGTAATTTTCCTGGCTCGAGTCCTGGCTTGGAATTCAGTTTTCCACTCGCTAGAACTCAAAAATCAGCTAATTCTAATTCAATTCGTGACTTTACGTTATTCTCGACAAATTTTTTGGGAGAGGGAATTCTCCATCGATTATTTATGTTTTTTTCTGACAAGAATATGGAAACGACTATAGGGAATTCGGTGAGCCGCACAGATATTTCTGTTTCCAAAATCAATGGAAGAAAATGAATGATCGACCAAGTAAATTCCCTGATATTTTCATTCGATTGGAAATATGGCCCCCCAGAATAGCTCAGATCTGCGACTCACTCCACGTAACCTCTCATCATTTGGTTCTATCCATCTTCAGTGAGATCAGGGCTCGAAAGCCAAGCTCTCAACTGAGCTCCCAGTATTGACAGCAGATGTCCAAAACCACTTCTTATTTGAATGACTCTAGCATGGGGTCTCAGTAGCGGGAATAACGCCTCCGAAACTCTCAGTAATCCTGGGTACAAATTGATACAGCGGAACCAAGCTGAGGAGTGATCGAAGGAATTAATAATTGATGAAATTTACACCAATGCAGACTCTCGATTGTACGATGAAAGTAGAACATGAAATGAGTGCCCCTTCTGTTCGGATCGGAACTCTGTGCAGACGATAATTCGAAAACTGACGGAGAAAAAGGACCCCAACAGCAAGCTGTGTAGGCTTACGAATGTCAATATGTCGAGGCAGTTTACGGATAACAACGAGAGATGAGGCTTCAGTAGAATGGTCTTGTAACCACGATGTCAATTCCCTGGTGAAGATGTCGATGGCCGATGTATCATAAAATTTATGGATATATGAATGCAGTTGAAACCTTCTAGATAATTGCAGCATTATTCACGAGGTCTAGTCCTCTGCCTTCCAGCGTGGATTCAACTTGAACATTGCATACATCGGAGCAATTGAGTTCAACTGTCAATTGATGAACTCGTGATTACAAAGAGCCTCTGCATTATTCAAAGACGCTTTATTCAGGTCTTTTTTAAAACCTCATTTGCGATAAAGTATATGGAAACGTGAATAAAAATCAATATCATGTAGCATACCACACTGAAGTAGGATTGTTCTTGTGACGCATTCAAAAACTGGTTTGAACGAAAATTTGATGTGGAAATCCTCGCATGAAAACCATTATAAAAAACTAATTGGAGGTAGGAAAATCTGTACTCTTTCATCCCGATGTCTGACATCTGTTCCACGTATGTTTGGCTCAAATGACACTTGGAGAAAAATCCGACTTACTCACGAAAGAATCGAAAATCCAGCCGATGAATCAGTCGCAGGATGATTTGCCTTTTATACTCAATATTCATATAGTAACGCCATACTTTATTGTTAATCAACAGAGTACAATCATATATTCTCATCGATGATGCAATTCATGAACTATAGTATGTACATGTATACGTATGCACATGAAAACTACTTTCATCAGTCTATAGATATTATATACTTGAAGGTATACCTGTCTATAATATTCTATGAATCTATAGGATGAATAATTAATTGCTATGTACCCAAAGTAATTTGAATGCAGTGCGAATTCGGAATTCAAAATCTCTAATTCAGTCAGTCAATTCGGAGTTTGTAATATACAGCGAACAATATAATAATATTATAAATTCAAATTAATGCACAAGTTGAAATTTGCACTCTTTAAAAATAAAAATGAACCATGAAGTCCTCGTGAATCTATAATTTTTTGATGATCTAGTTATACTGGTCAGATATAATCGTTATAGTATCTCGACCTTTGAGGTTTTCGGTACGAATTTCTCTTCGAATAAGAGTAATCATCGTAAGAAGAAGAATAAGAAGATGCAGTATTTGGTCTGTATCGTTTATAGCCGAATCTCTGGTACGATCTGTCTTCCAAAATCCTTCTCCGTTCGTTCTCTTGTTGACGATAACGGAAAAGAGGTCTAAAAATTATGTCCTCGGCAGCCACCATGTCATTTCCATCATTTTCATAATACGAATTCTCGTTTTCGGCTACGGTGAATACTGCCACTACGTTTTCAACGGTTTTTTCCCCCGGAGTGCTCCTCATCTATAACCAATAATTAGAAATGAAAAACACAATGGAAAAAAGAACGACGAGAAGCCCGGATTCGTTTCGGAAGCTCGCATCAATTATTTAAATGGAAAAAGTCCATGGATCCGAATTAATTGATCAGTCATGTAATTTCTGTACAATCTGAAGAATTTATACACGAAACTACGCCGGCCTAAAAATGCAGTTGAAGTACAATCAAATTTTGGGAAATGATGACGCATACGTTTTCTCAAATCAAAAATGCATGAATTACGCCGGCGTCGATTGAGTTCGATTTTGTAATTAGTTGAATTTTGTTGAATTATAATTTTTGAAAGAAGATTATAGATGGCGAGAAAAGAAACTGCCTTCTTCAGGTAAGGTGGACATGAAATAAGATAATAAATAAACGAACAAATTGATTTATTTTTACAAATTTTTATTCAATATTAATAATTTTTTCCCCGTTTCCTTCTTTCGGTTTCCCTTTTGGCTGTTTTTTTTTTTTTTGTTGTTCTCTTTCACGAAGCTGTTTCATTAAATTCAAGTAATAAATGCCATCACCAATCTATAATATCCTCTACGAATATGATAATAAATTACGCCATAATGCATAATACATATAATTACGATAGTACATAATAATAAACCCTGAATAGTTTTTTTGTTTTTTGATCAATACGTATAGAGCAGAGAAAATTCCAATAAATTTTTACCCGGCTGTCCGCGTTTAATTCCTTTAATATTTTACCTCTATTTTAACAGCTGGTCGCGGTTCACGTTCATCCGACGTTAATACAGTGACTGGAATTCGCGCTCCATACTCCAGAATTTCTTTACTCGAATCTTGAACACCAGTAGTTGATGATGATGATGATAATTCAGCGGTGGCAGGTGATAGCGGAAGTTCTGGTGAATCATGAATCAGATGTTTATCTTCTGAATGCAGGATGGTGATAATTGGCTTGGAAATTTCATCCGTAATCACACCGGGCAGGCTGATGTTACCCGGAACAATTCCTTCGGGAAGTTTTATTTCGCTTGCTACGATTCCGGGAACTATCAATTTTCCTGTAACCGTTTTTTCAAGTGCTAATTGGTCAGATAACTTCGTCGAGGATTCTTCTTCGTCGCGGATCAAAGCTTGGGCGATCAAAGTCTCTGGGGGATTTTCAGGGACCTGAAATTATCAACAGGGATTAACATCAGACGACAACGAACGAAAAAAGCCGTGATTATATTCGTGTAATAATGAGAGAAATGTACTTTATTGGATGCAAAAACTTCCGGCACTTCTACCAGTCCAGTTGAATCTGAAATGGTTTTATCATTCACAGGAATAACTTCTGCCACTGTTATCTCATCGACTTTAGATATTTCCGAATTTTCCTTTTCAGATATTTCCGCTGCTGTTTCCGTAATGTTCTTTCGAATGTCTTCAAGGTGAGATAAGGGGGCAGTTAGTATTTGCTCGTTCTGACCGAGTATCTGAATAACATTTTCACACACGAGATCAATGTAGTGAAAGAAAATACTTGCTATCAAAAGTAAATCCTTCAGCATATAATTCACTCGATGAATGATTCGGAATTGATAAACGTAAAGTCATTGAACGGAGTGGAGATACTTCGGGTTGAGAAATCTTGTAAAAAGTATGAAAAGGACGAAATAGGTAGTAGTGATTAATGCTACACCGAAAGTGACAGTAATTGACAGTAAGTTAGAGAAAAGTTTAGGTGAATTTTTCCAAGTTCTCGTTAATCACCATATCCGTTTCGCCAACAGGTAAAATAACGGTATTCTTCTTCACAACAAGACCGGAAAGTGTTCCACCACCGACAACGGTTTGCACAGCTTCTTGAATAACTGCATCCTGAACAATAGCTGCGACCGTCTCATTCTTGGTTCTTGGAGTTTCTGGTAGCAGGCTTTGAACGTCTTCTGGATCTATAATCGGCTTTCCTTCAACGACCTCGAAGAATACTACTACGGAAATAAGCGCGCAGACGGCCAGACGGATGCGATTGGCCTGAAATATTTCAGCCAATTGCAATAATTAATCAATGGTCAAGTGCAAATGAACTATTTGCATCGAGGATTATGCGTTTTACACACATTATATTATACATATAAGAATTTTCATTCCTCATTAGACGAATTCCTGATGGATTTAGTATAGTTGGAATTACAAAATCCGGATACCAGTTGTTCGGGTATTTCGTATGATTGCGGTTGATGGTGACGAATGGACGTCTATGAGTGTATAACTTGAGAAATGGTGGTGGGTCACTTTCTCCGTGGATATTCTCACTTCTAGTTTCAAATATTCTGAGAGAAATTGATCGGTGATACAAATGCAAACTGAATGTCGTAAAGGAAGCGGAAAAACTGATTTTCCAGAGACGGAATTCGGAGACTGATATACTACCTATAACGCAAATGACGCGTGATAACGTGATTTTATAATAAATCCTGCGTACTCAATGGAAAGCAAATTGAGGAAGCATCGAAAGCCCAAATTTGATTACAAAATTTACAAATCTACATTTGTCGAATTCTCAGATTGCAATTTTTGGGAATTTGTATAACATTTATCATACTTTTATTATTTATACTTTTATTATATTTATTGAAATAACGTTTTTCACAATGAGCTGCGGTTAACGAAAACATAGAGGAAAATAGACATTCCAGAATTCCAAAATACATATTCAATGAAAATTAACGCTGGATGTTCAAACAGAAAATATGACGTGCTATTCACAAATCTGGCTTATTGCTAATAGGCGATTGAATCAATGTTATTGCCAGTTCTCTGTTGCGGCATTGATATGAATCATTGTATCGCGTTGTTGTAACGTTTGAAGGAGTGCGCCTCATAATATGAAATCCGCAGAACACGCGATGGCACATTCATCATCATTATCATCGATTCAGAAGCGCTGCACTATCGACTGATGTAATAATTTCGAAATTCATTACGAAATCGCGCCAAAAGGTTTGGCCGATGTTTCTTTCATTCCATAGTGACGATTGTTCCGAAGTTCGAACTATATTTACGACAAATAGCTGCGCGGCAATTAGCACAAATTTGTTTAGATTGTTATGGCCAATTAGAATACTTGTCGCCAGTAATTATTATTGAAAATTAATTAACCCCTCATTGTATGATTTCCTGCATAGCCATAGATCTGTCGACAAACAAATACTCAATTAAATTGTTCCATTGAATCCATATAGTAATCTCTGCAATACTGTAATTTATGTCATTTTCGTCCTCAATATCCTCATCTTATCCAATGTTTACTGTCCTACTCACGTATTTTAGTAATATTCTCAGCAATAGGTATATAAAGTTGATCTGTTTTACTGATGAACAGGAGGTTTCCTTACCATTGGATTCGATTGATCAGCTAGCTAACGCGAGAGTAAATTTTTATTTTTCACATTCCTGTATTTTCTGTACTCATTTTTAATGTCGTTATTGATTTTGGTCAAGGAATCGGATGATAGTTTTGAATGATTTCTAACGGATAAAAAACTGTAAAAACTATAGTGAAACTTGCAATTATTTCATTCTGCTGTAATACTGTAATATTGATATGTTTTTCGTGTCCCGACATCAAAAAACAATTTCTCCATTATTTTTGTACAATTTTTGTCACTTGTCCTCAGCCTATGAACGTTCAAGCCCATTTTGACGGCGCTCGACTCGATTTTAATGGAACGTCAGAGGAAATGTTCAGTTTCCGATGTGAAATTTCCCGCAAACTCGAAAGTAAAATGACGTTTCTCCATCGTGTGGAATATATACCTCATATACAAAAGGTTTACTCACCATGGCGTGGCTAAATAATAGAAACTTGTTGGAAACAATGATATATACGCAGGTATATAATTATATCTGCTGTTAGCTCTAGTAGAAGATGCTGGACTCTGGCAAACCGATAACGGGTCGTTCTGGTTTTATACGAGGTGACGAAAAAATTATCGAACACGTGCTAAACGAAATGTGTATTACCCTTGCGGTACTTATTCCTCTTTTAATATGATTATTATTCCAATAACTGACTCATATACTCCTCGACCATTATATATGCAACCTTTACTACCATGCACACAGTGTCAGGGTCACGATCTTCGGAACGATTTAAAGAATAAAACCGATTTGAAAATTATCCGTCGGAAGTACCACCCCGAAAACGAGAATTCTAAATTCAAAAACGGGTGGGAGAAAAAATCGTGGCGAAACAACAAAAATTGCCACCGATTTGTAGAGTGCTGGTTTAATATTTGAGGATCTTTGACTTGGCTCTGCGAATATGCGTTATGCAAATATTCTCTCGATGATAGAACAGAAATCGTTTTTTTTTTTTGAACCGTCTCGATAAACAATGAAAACTAGATATGAAGATCGATGCCATACATTTTTTGTATTTCTTTATCCAATCGCAAAGAGATTGTCTATTGAACTGGGACAAGATCTGCTGGACCTCCTCTTCGTACACCTGGATGATCCGAAATGAGACCAGAACGCCTTTCGAAACTTGAGTGAGCACAACGATCGAGTTCTTCGTAATTTGAACTGGAATTTGACAAATCATCGCAGTATTTGCAGTGCTGAGTCGACTAGTTGTAGCTGGTCCGTAGTTTATACATGTTGTTATCACTCTCGCACCTTCTGCCTTCCCTCAGCCTCGCTCGCGTATGCTAGAAAAACCGCCAATTAACATTATTACAAATTTTGATCACATGCTTTTTGCGAATATGGAAAATTTTCTAGGGATAAAAAATCGACCAGGTATTAATACCATTATTCGTACGCAATCAACATTCTATAAAAACCATTCTATGGATTTTTTTTGTCTGCAATGGCCACGGATTCTGAGTATTTCTGAAATTTCATTGAGCTTGATATTTTCAGGAAAATATTGCAAACAATTAGGCTTGCGCGTATTATAAACGAATTCATTCCAGAATCTAACTCAAACTGAGGACTCATATGATGCAATAACTTGATTAACTTGATGATTTATCGTGATATTGATGATCTATGATATTTGATGATTTTCAGATTTCAATCTGTGATTTAGTGTCGTCTATGAAAATTGACGATTCATGGATTTCAATCTGTGTTCAAAGAAAGATGATAAGACAAACTAAACCCAATTAATTTTCTAGTAATATTCCATTTTTGTGGCAGAATGAAATCCCATATGTTTTGGCATAATATTCACGACAAGATTTCGTCACTTAGCGACCTATTAGTTTGAAGTTTGTTGACGGTTCTGAATACTTAGCAGATGGGTTTGTGTTCGCTGGTCATCAGCGTTAGCCATCCTATAAAAGAGATCCAGGTAGCACAGGTCCTCAGTAACAAAGCACGTTATCCTAAAGCAACTGGTTCGATTGCGGTAAATCATCGTCCTCAGGGAAAAAAATAAGAAGAAGAAGAAGAAGATAAAACACGTATCGGTAGAAGTCAACGATTCATATAAATCCACGTTAATAAAGAAATATAGAAAAATGAAACTGTTCGTTCTCCTATTTATCGGGATTACGATAAAATTTTCGGAAGAAATACCAGCGTCCGTAAAAACCCCGGAAATAATAGTAGCGACCGAAAGTGCGGTGGATGTCGAATTAGTTGAGTCGAAAGTAACTAATGAGACGTCGGTAACTTCTGAGCCCGAAGAAACAGTAAAAACTGTATCATTGATTGAAACGGAAGTGGTAGAAAATAATTCTACACAAGCAGATCAACACCCAGAAGACGTTCCACTTCCGGTGGATCTTTTGTCTGGTGATATTCTTTTCGATCCTAGCGTGATCTTAGCGAGGGCTGAAAGGAGTGTAGACAATTTAGAAGGCTTGAGTCAAATTTCTGGGCCGATTGGAAATTCGTTAGATATTCAAATGACTGATGACGAAGTTCCGACCTTTTATTTCGTCAAATTTGTCAGGGTTCCAAGATCTCTTCAGTCAAGTCTCATACCCGATAGAATTGAACATTTCCGGATGCCCGAAGAACTGGAGAAACATGTGAGAAGGTTTTCTCGCAGTGCGGAAGACGATGGAGCAAAAAATTCGCATGATTTGCATGGCGCTGAAGGTGGATTTATCATCAGACCGCTTTTTAAATATCGTCACGAAGAATTGAAGAGATCAAATCGTAGAAAATATAGCAATAAAAATACATATTATTACTATCCGCGATATCCAGTTTTTCCTGGGAAATAATTCCACGTAATTCTCCACATTCACGATAAAGACACAGATAAGCAATGGATCACGCAATTCGCGATGACAGGAGGTGTTTTATTGTAAATATTGTAAATATATATCACATTCAAATATTATCCAACACAAGGCTGATCTTCTAGAATACATCTCATAGTTATAGTTAGAATTATAGAACTTAAAATATCAGGGGAATGGACAATCAGTCATTTTCCTCAAGGAAAATTAATCCGTTCCGACCGTAAAGGTATGTGAAAATTGTCCATTTATTTTAATTAGATACATACGGCATGTGCAAGGCTTCTCCTCATACTCGCTGGATAACAAGATATAAAATAACCCCTTCCCCTTGCGTTTAGTCAATTAATATACATTACTAATTATTTGTTCGAAATAATTGAAGATTATAAATGTGACTCGAATAAATTGTATTTCGAAACAACATTTATTTTCGTTTCCACTGAATAAAAATTGCCTCAATCAAAATCATGCTTACTATATTCACTCAGTATCCTTAATGTTAGTTTCAAACGAGAAATCAACCGGGATACAAAATTGCCGGAAATTATGCGACCCCTAGCTCTAAATTCTAAAGTATGATATTGCTCCGCGTCAAAATCTTTCCAAATGTATCACTTCACCAAAATTTTTGGTCGTAAAAACTGTCTGGTGAATTTCCATCAGAAGTATTCAGATTAACGATCGCTGAGACATATAGTATAATCAGAAATACGAAAAACACGAAACTGCATGTTTTGTGCTTGGAAGTGAGCGATTTAAGTCTATTTTTACGTAACTCACGGTATTCTGCATTCGTGAGGAAAACCGTGGGAAAAATCTGATGAAATTTATACTGCACGAATTCCGAAATACCTGCTTTCAAATTACACCAAAGGATTTTTTTAATCCCAACCGGTTTTTCGTCGTGAAAGTTATACAAGTCCACGTTTATACACTGCGACTGAAAAGTCTGCTTTCGTTCAAACAACCTAGATCTCTGTATACCCTCAGACACATTAGACTAATTTTCTCAACATCTCTATTTTCTTCTCTTTCTTTTTCTTCGAACGAAGTCTGCCTACGATCTTTCCTCGATAACATGAGCAGTTTTCATTTTCAGTTCAAAATTCATTCACTCTAGATATAGTTGGATGATAAAGAGCGCATTCCGGTGAAAGGCATCCACGTATAACATGTATGCATGTTGAGCAGTGATTTTACAGGCGCAAAACGAGTTCCATTATATCTACATGATTGAAAATGGGATAGAATCGTCGAATACAACTAATAATGATGAGTCGGTGAATCAAAATCACCTGCGTTGATCGTCAGTTTTAACTTTTCTTGATTCAATCTCACGTGCGGAATTCCCCTCGTTTACAAAAAATTGAAAATTGATTATAATGAGTTTTTGAATGTTCACAGGAAGAAATTCAATTTTATTCATTTCAGCAGAATAATCACGTATAATATATAGGTATATACATGATAGATAATTCTCTGGACAGAATATCCTTATTTTGAATACGCTGCGTAACTCAAGATTCTTTTCCCTCCGATCTCATTTTCATCGGATGAAGTACGAGCGATGATTATTTAACAGAGCCGAAAACTCTTCAATTTCGCCGAATCACAGGTCCGGAAGTCTAATACCAAGGCAATGGCCCAATGCCAATTGATTTACGGAAACCCCATCCATATGCTCTGGCACCAAAACGTGGAACGTAATAACCCAATCTGGGTCCGTAGCTGATCCTGAATCGGAATATAGAAAAATAATGGCTGTCGGAAATAGTCGAAATTGGCGAACAAATGAGAAACAGAAGTGGGGCTATCGTAGGAAAAGAGAAGAAATACATCCTCTACGAAACTCACCGCAAGTACGCTGTAGCATCGGTCTCTAAGTCTTCCTTACTTCGTTCACCTTCACCCTCAGCGTATCCGATTGGAGACATCTTTGAGGGCGCTTTTGTCAGAGCATCAACTGCGGGAGTACCCGGCGCAGCTGGTGCCGCGTATGCGCAGAGGAAGACTCCGAAGAGAATGACCTAAAATGGGAAAGAGGATGAGCAACTAGGAGTATGATTTTCGATTTTCATAATGCGACGACCAATTTTTTTCAAAGCCTGTATACATACATAAAATTGACAGATTTCTTCTGAAAAGATAATTAATCCTACTAGCGGATGATAGATCTGATAAAACTTAGTCCGCTATCAAAATTAAGACATGAACCGTAAACGAGTCACTTTTGATACGGAGTCAAAATTCTTCGTTCGATAAAATCAAAAGTAAACTAATTTACACTCTGTGTATAATACAATGTATGTGAATTGTTAATCAAAGTTCACTTACGAAATGCGTTGGTCGAAACATCTCGTTTAGACTGTATGCTCCATGGACCTTGCCAGCTTTATATACAATGCATATGCATAATCCCTTGTCATCCCCCCTTTCGACGATCTGCGGGATATACCCATGCAGATCAACAATTGGAGGGAAGCGTATAGAACCTCGTCTTTGAATGAGTGAGATACTTGATCCGGATTAAGGCAACTCATTGTCAGGTGAACAAGATACGGTGATACTGACCCGCTCCGAAATGTACGTAACAAAGTATATTGTTGAGGGGAAAAAAGTGGTTTATGTCTGTAAAGAAAAATAAGATCATTCGGCTCGAAACCGGACCATCGGAAAATAAACAGAATAAATGATGCCACTCGCACGTAAAAGGATTAAAGCTCACATCAACGTCTCTTATGAAACGATTTTTATGCCATACTTATACCCGCACGATGAAGAAATAGTGCAGCCGAAAGAATACATTGTCCTAGTTTATCTGGTTTTGAGAGTTTGGTTAGAAGATAAAACAGGAACTTTTAGAATGATTTCAGCAAACTAACAGAAGTTATTCAGATCGACGAATTCGAAACATGCTGCATCATCCGATTACATCGCACTGTCCAATTACCATGAGGTCAAATTTCTGAACTCGAAATTCTTGATTTATTTCCAGTTTTGATCAAGTTCTATAGATGCACATCACCGTACCTATTGAGGAAAATATCTGCATGCTTGTTCCAAGTTAGTAGCATACAAAAAAAGAACTCCTTTTCCGTCTTCACATCAATTCTTCATGAATGTATGATTTTAAATATAACTTGGAAGATCCTTTAGGACGTGGAATTTGATTCGGTCTTCGATCCTGTGACCTTGCGTGTACCACAAATATTTTATTTTCATATTATTTGGTCCATTCGATGGTTTGATTCTCCAAGCGTCCGATGAATGATTCGTTTTCTTAGCGCCCACTACTTTTCGCCGCATAACAATGTGTCTACCTGATTCCGTGTTAACGAGTGGGTCACCATAATATGTTGTGCATCTAGACGCCTTCACCTTCCTAAACCCGAATCAGGTGATTTACAAACACAGACCCAAGTATGGTCCACGACAACGTACCCTCTGAGTATTGATCTTCGTGGTTGGCCATGATCGATTACCGAAAGAGGGGATGTCGGAAAATTCAAATTCACATAAAGAGCTGATCCCGTCCAGAGAGGATACAGTCTAAACAGCATGTTCCAGCCAACTCATTTAGTAAGTGAACTTCAATCGACAAATCTTGTTAGTTCACTGTCGATTTCATTGATCGAAAAATCCTAAGTTAAATTATTTATCGTTTTATCCGAGATCTTGATTCCTCCAATAATGACAGCAGATCTTATTAGCCCAAACTTTGATACACGATCGGACTCTCTAAACCATGTAATAATCACCAATAATCTAGGTCGAACGTTTGCTCGTATCGCTATTGCTCTGTGTTCAAATTTTGAAACTACGCCTCTCAGTTCATATCCGTATACATAGTTTTTCACCGAGCTACAGTCTCAGATCCACGATCACCTCGTGCGATTATTTTCGTACAGAAATTTGCCCATTTCACATATGTGATCGAGTAAAATTATTAGAGTTCAAAATTTGCATCATCCTACAAAAACCACAAATCTGCGCATCCTTAGTAATTGCTCACACCTCTCTCTCCATCTCAGGTAATTCTTTTCGCAGTCTTCCTATGTGCCTGCGCGGCACCAGCTGCCGTACTGGTGAAAACATCGGAGATAAGCTCATCTACGAAAGAGGCCACCCCAGGCCTTGAGGTCGAGGCTGAGCCAGCTAAGGGTGATCTCGAGACCGATGCCGCGACGTACTGGCGGTGAGTGTTATGCATCGTCCGCAGTTCATTAAATTTTGAATGAAAGTCAAACTTGTGGTCTTTCATTCGTTTCGACTTGTATTTCTACGATTTTTCACAGCAAAAATTTCTTGACTTAATATCTCACAGATACATGTATGACTACGGACCCAGATACAATAGCTTCTCTGGGAGATCACACGGATGGGGTTTCGGTAAACGATATGATGGCTGGGAGCCTTATGTAGTATACTACTAGATTTCCAGTTCCATATGATCATGCAGAGTTGTAGGTCTTCCGATGTGCAGAATAATCATCATCCACATTCTGTCACGTAAAATTCATTCTCGTATATAAAAATGGAATTCATTGTAACCACATTGTCGAAATAATTGACCTGAGCTGGACCTTTCGTCACATTTGTTGTGGCTATCCAGCAAGAATAAATAAATAAATTTGTATTTCATCTACATGATTGTTGACTGCACACTCATTTTCCCCTATATTGATTTACAATTGGGATGAATTCCAAGTGATCAAGACTGACATGAGTCATCTACATCCAATAAGAATGAATGGTTATTCGAAACTTGTTGACCAGGGTCTCTAGAACCAAAAACTATCCGGGTTGAAATTAGACTTTATTTCTAAAAAATCGCAACTGCATGACGAGCAATTTTTTTGAAAGACAAAGATCGCCAGAATGTCGAGAGATCATGAGCATTCTAGATCCGCGTTCAACATGCATGGACATTTACTTTTGCATGGAATATAATTTGTCACGAATGCGCAACGGCTTGCGTGTGAATAAATCAATTATTACTCGACTCGGGTAAAGGTAGGTAAAAGTCGAGGTAAAAGTATTCTGATACAATGGCGAAATATACTTACCTGTTCGTATGTAGGTATGGCGTCGTATAGAATATGTTTTCATCCGGAAAAAGGGGGCTTCTCTTTGGACAGAGAGAAAGAAGCTCATATCAATATTCCACACAGAACTATTTTCAAACTAGATTGGAACTACGGAAATAAAATAGTGTCGGCGAAAGAATTATTCATTTTTGTTCATTTCTCTAACTTGGAACAATGAGCTTTCTCTGATTCTCGGTGAACATGCATTATACATATAGGTCGGAAGATTCTCTTTGATGAGGAGCATTTCCTCAATTTGTGTATTCAGTTTAGCTGTTCTTTTTTCATGATATCTTGCTTCCAGCTAAATGACTCGTTTTTCCTCTCATGGTAAACACTTTTCTCTGTATAAGAATACATTCAAATGTACGTATTAATGAGTCGATTGAGCCGAAGAAGGCGTGCACCGATGGTGAAGGTGACGAGAAGACCACAACATATGCCTATAGTGAGTGTCATAGTTGTTAGCTTACCGTTGTAACCGATTCGAATTATTTTCGGTTTGTTTGTTGTCGAGTCTGTATGATTGGGATTGGGTTGAATCATGGAATTGCCAAAAAATAATTAAGTTGCATAGTCCAAATAAAATGTCATTTATTCCAGTGAAATCATCACAACATATTAAAAACTATTGCGCCGCAAAACTGAATTCCCAGCCGTTTTTCCTGAAAATAACTTTTCCCACGCGGAATACAGATGGCGATGATTATGCTCACCAGAAGGCGATTAACGATACAGAACCACGCGACCTGCGGGAGGGTAATATGCAACTTCGGGCAGAGATATCCGAGATTTCGGAAAACCGAATTCAAGTATTTTACCGGTAAAACCCGGGATGGAAGACTGCCAACCGTAGCGATAGCTGTGTCTAGAATGTGAAATTCAAACATTCTGGTTATGGATATTCGGTGCAGAAAATGTCTAATGCATGAAAAATGGTACTGTAATTTTCGAACACAACATACGAACTCTCTGTTAAACTTACATCAAGTATGTGAAGGCATCGGTGGCCAGGTCAGTTTTACCCTCAGTGGCTGCCTTCTTCGGCTCAATTGCTTTGCCCGCTGGCTCTACCGCGCCGCTCTCCGGGGCAGCGGGTGCCGCGTAGACGCAGAGAAAGACTGCGAAGAGAATTACCTCGAATGGCAAATAGTTTGAGGGTTTGGGAGTATGATTTGTGATTTTGATAATATATATTTTGAATTTTGAGAATTTCACTTGGTAAGATCCGTAAAATGACCAGATTTCTTTAGAAAAATTAATTGATTCTATCAGCGGATGATGGATTTAATAGAACTCAGTCCGCTATCAAAATTAAGATATGAATAGTAAACGAGTCACTTTTGATTTAGAGTCAAAATTCTTAAAACGATGGAATCAAAAGAAAACTAATTTACTGTATAGTATGTATAAGATGTAAATTGTTTATTGGATTTGACTTACGAGATGCGATGGTCTGAACATGTTGTGTGAACTGTATCCTCTGCGGGCCTTACCAGCTTGATATACGATTCAGAATCTCTTGGGCCCCCCCCCCCCCCCCCTTTCAACAATCTGTGGGATATACCCATGCAGATTGACTGCACTTGCATGGTATTTTATCACACACAAATGACGTCGTATCAAATATATTTTCCTTCGGAAAAGTAGGATTTGTCTTTGAACAGAAAAAGAAGATCGTCCACCGTAATATCAGACTATTCAATATTATATCGAACGTAATGAATAGTACAAACATGAGTGAAAAGTAGCAAGCTCGTAGTATCAATATTCCGCACCGAACTATTTCCAAACTAGATTAGAACTCATGAAGATAAGCTAGTGTAGTCGAAAGAATTATTCGTCTTTGTTAATTCCTCTAGCTTGAAACAATTGAGCTTTCTCCGACTCTTGGTGAGTGTAAATTGTATAGTTGGGGAGATTCTTCTCGACGTGGCGCATTACCTCTATTTGTGCATTTGGTTTGGTTTTTTTCCACGGTCTTGCCTCCAGGTAAATGAGTAATTTTTTCCTCTAAATGCTAAACACTTTCCTCTCTGTAAGAACACATAAATACGTATTAATGAGTCGGTATCGCTATAAACTGTATCCTACGTGTCCGTCTTAATTCGTTATCCTGAATCAAGTAATTCGCCGAATAAGAAGCAAACCACTTTTCCATAAGTTTCCAATGCTTTTGGAAATTTGTCATTTGCATCAACTCCTGCTCATTAATTGATGGAAGAGAGAAGGGCAGAGGATACAAAATCATATAAAAAGCTGACTGGGTCCAGAAAGAAATCAGTCTGAGAATCATGTCCCGGCTAACGCATTTCGTAAGTCAACTTCCAATAATAACTGATATACGAGTTCATAATTGTAAATCATTTTATGATCGGTTTCATCGATCGAAGAATCCTGACTCGAGGGTATTCGTTGTAGTGATCTTCGGCCAAAGCATTTATTCATATCTTCATCGCTCTCTGTTCAAGTTTACGAACGACTCATTTGTTAGAGCGATTTTTTGATTCGTTCATTAGAATCACAAGTCACACTGCTAATCGCTTACACTTTTCCAATTTCAGGTAATACTCTTCGCAGTCTTTCTGTGCACCCACGCGGCACCCGCTGCCCCAGGGAGCCTCGCACAAGAGCCGGCGGTGAACTCAATCGAACCAAAGACGGCCGGCGCTGCGGGTGAAATTGACGAGGTGATCTATGCCCCCATATACGAGTGAGTTTCATTGTTTCACAGTTGTTACAATTCTGATTTCCGTCAGTTCAACGGCTGTTTCACCTCTTTCGACGTTTATAATTTTTCAATCTGATATTTCAGTTACTATGATGACTTGATAACAGAGAGCTTTCCGCGTTATGACACTGGGAAATGGTATATCGATGAATATGGTCGACGCATATATATTCGTACATTTCCCGTGATCGTGTCGCGTTGAGGACCTCCTGATGCGCAACATGATTATCAACCGTATTGCACCTTGTGAGAATCATCTTCAAGAAACAAGACTGAAAATTCTGTATTTCGGCTTATCATGTTACAATTATTCGACTGCAATTAATAAATTCATATTTTGGCCATAAATGTTTGAATGATCTCCATTCCTGGTTAATTCTATGCCTGAAACCTCAATCCTGCATCCAAGCTGAAAAAATTTAATAAAAATTCACCCCTCATGACTATCATACAATACTTCTACTCTTACTCCGGCGAGTCCCATAAATATTCTTATTATTCGTCATCGTTGGATTGTACAACCTACAGTTACAAAACTCATCTACCTCGGAAACTTGTGCGGAAGGAAGCACCAAGCACCTGGAATATTTTTCAAGTATCTACCGGATTGTATCTCACTGAATTCAACCTGAGGTACTCCAATAGGAATCTCGATCTATTAGGGAGAACATTTTCCATTGCTTTGCAGGATGTGTGTCGCAGGAATATAGTCCTATTAGATACTATATCAATTGTCAGATACTGAGCGATAATATGACGGCGAAATACTTGTGACGGCACAATCATCGTATGATACTTATACTTATACTTATAAATACGCAAAGAAATCATCGGAAGAAAGATAGGTATATACTACTGAGAGGATCACCCGCAGCACTTGTCATGCACATTAAAATATCGCAATGAAGAATAAGCTGAAGAGCTGCACCAATTATCGATGAATACGTATGAGACGTACACCGATAGAAGCAATTTGGCATGGCTTCGGGCAGATGTTATCGAAAACGTAGAGAAATTTAAATTGTATGCAACCGATGCGAATCATTTTCGATTTGTTTGTTGTTGGGTCTGTTTGGTTGGAATTGGGTTGAATCATGGAATTGCCAGAAAATAATGAGTGGTATATAGTTCAAATGAAATTTGATTTATTTCAGTAAGATCATCACCACGTAATAAAATCTATTGCGACGCAGAACTGGATTCCCAGCCTTCTTTCCTGAAAGTAACTTTCCCACGCAGAATACAGATGACGATGATTATGCTCACCAGAAAGCGATTAACGATACAGAACAACGCGGCCTGAGGGAGGGTAATATACAGCTTCGGGCAGAGATATCTGGGGTTCCAGGAATCCGAGTTCAAGTGTTTTTCCAGCAAAACCTGGGACGAAAGTATGCCAGCTGGGTGCGTAGCGATAGTTGTACCTAAAATGTGAAATTCAAACGTTCTGGTTATTGATAATCCGCAGAGAATGTCCAATGCACGAAAATTGGTACTGTCATTTCCAAACATAACACAAACTAAACCCTCTGTCAAACTTACCGCAAGTATGCCGTGGCATCGGCAGCCAGGTCAGTTTTACCCTCAGCGGCTGCCTTCTTCGGCTCAATTGCTTTGACCGCTGGCTCTACTGCGGCGCTCTCCGTTGCAGCGGGTGCCGCGTAGGCGCACAGGAAGACTGCGAAGAGAATTACCTTGAATAGAAAAAAATGTATGGTAATCAGCATCGTGAATGGTGAAACATAGTTTATGCGCGCGCTAATTCGATTAAGTCTCTAAACTCGAACTCTAATATTTATTGCAAAGTTGGGAGGGTTTGTTCGTTTACCAAAGTTCAGACTGATAAGAACCGCTATATCATTCTTGGAGGAATCAAGACCACAGAGAAAATGGTGAATAATTCAAGTTGAGATTCTCCAATCGAAGAAATGGAAAGTAAGCTAATTTACAGTCTTATGCGTAGGTATAAATTGCTGATGAAAATTGACTTACGAAGTGAGCTGGTCGGAACATGTTGTTTAGACTGTATCCTCCCTGGACCGGACCAGCTTTTTATACAATTTTAAATCCCCTGCGTTCCCCACATTCCTGAATTAGTGAAAAACATCCATGCAAATTAACGCTTTCATGGAACTGTATGATGTAAACAAAAAGGCTTGCATTCCAATGAATCCCACACTGCATCCGGGTTAGGGTAGATACAGGAATCTTTGCTGCATGGTCAAGATATGTGTGTATACTTACCGGCTCGTATGGTCGTGATTGTGATATATTTTCCTTCCAAAAAAGAGGGTTTGCTTTCGGAGAGGAAAAGATAATCATTCAATTGGAATCCGGATAATCGGATATTATAATGATGATAAAATGTGAAGAGAACAAGGTTCATATCGGTGTCGTTTGCGGAACGATTTTGAAGCTATATTTATACTCGTAAAGAAGGAAGTACCAACATTTGAAATCCTTCACAAAAGTGTACTCTCTGGACACAAAGAAGCATCCTTTCTCCGCAGAAACAATCATCAAAAATGACTCGGAAAATGCTCTACTACACTTTTTCGTCCCACCCCTCCAATTTCTCATCATATCTCGCATTTTCAACTATTGCGACAAGCGTTGCTCTGGTCCGAATATGAATTACATCGCTAATAATGTTCTCTTATTAGATGTGCAAGGCGATTTCATCTTGGGCATAGCACCATGTTACTTGCTTCGCCCTTCCCAATAGTTCAATTAATTCCATCCCAGCTAGATTAAACCTTTTCACTCTGAATGCTGAGCACTCTACACTTTTCCCTTCGTAAGAATACATTTAATTACGTGTTGTTAAATGGGTAGCGCTTCAATCTGAATATACCTACGTGTTTATTTTCTCCAACAGGAATCAGGTGATTTACTTACTAAGCCAGGACCACTTTTTTGTAATAAATTATCAACCTCTTCCGATAATTATCATTTATTTGCATTAATTTTCCCCCGTTGGTTCAATGAAGAGGGGATGGCCGGGGATTCAGAATCATATAAAAAGCTGGTCCGGTCCAGGGAGGATACAGTCTAAACAACATGTTCCGACCAACTCACTTCGTAAGTCAATTTTCATCAACAATTTATACCTACACATAAGATTATAAATTAGCTTACTCTCTATTTCTTCGATTGGAGAATCTCAACCTGAATTATTCACCATTTTCTCTGTGTCTTGATTCCTCCAAATGATATAGCGGTTCTTAGTGGTCTGAACTTGGCCAAATGAACAAACCCTCTAAACTTTGTAATGAATACTAAAGATCGAGTCTTGGGACTTGATCGAGTTACCTCACGCATAAATCATGTTTCACCTTTCACGATGCTGATTACCATACATTCTCTCCATTCCAGGTGATTCTCTTCGCAGTCTTCCTGTGTGCCTACGCGGCACCTGCTGCCCAGGAAAGCGCCGCAGTAGAACCAGCGGTAAAAGCACTCGAGCCCAAGAAGGCAGGCGCCGAGGGTAAAACTGACCTAGCCACCGATGCCACGACATACTTGCGGTAAGTTTGATAGATGTTAGTCCGCTTTGTTGTGTATGTAAATAGTAATTGTATCTGTCTAATTTTTTTACATTTGTTTCAACATTTTTGACATTCAGAATCTTCGTATTTCGCATTTCAGGTTTATCGATGGCTCATTCATACCCTCCGTGCGAAACCTAAATGCCCCGATTTTAAGTGGCGAATCAATTGATTGGATTTACAACGAATATGGCCAGCTCGTACCTAGAATTTTGATTCGCACTTTCCCTACTCTCCTTGTCTAGAGTCGGAGACCTTCCGGCATGCAGAATAATCGTCATCCATATTCCATCTCATCAGCGATCTTCAGAAAACAAAACCAATTTCAGACTTCTCAGATTCGGTGTATTCCACACAGGAGTTTTTGTTATGCTGTGATTATTTTGCTGCAATGAATAAATTTTTATTTCGACCATAATTACAGTTTTCAACATTTTTCGTTCCTATAATTAAACCCAATCTCCCTATTCAAACTTCACGAACGAGCAAAACAAAAATTGATCGTGCATTTAATTGTACTTACGAGCTTTTTCATTGCTGATCATACCTACTGAAAGATCTAGCGAATAGATCCGGTCTTAGGCGGGTCTCATAAGTATAGAGAAGGCGTGCCCATTACTGGATATTCTTTTCTTGCAAATACTATAAATCTTAGAAAAATCATTCATACCAGATCTCCAGGCAGCTGAAAACCAAGAATTATATAACGTATCGATTCCTGAAGTTAACCATCTTCTGTTATCAGAGTGGAGAAGTGCCAATCTGCTTTATAAAGCTCATGATATAGTCAGAATGAACAATCTTGGATCATCAGATTTGTGGTAAAATGGTTTTATTTCATAGTGAATTATCATCGATCACGGTAACCTAGCTCGATCAAAGAAATACAAAACACATTCAGAAAATCAGAAACAACGTTTTCGGTTTTTTCAAAAGCTTATGGTATATTCAAAATTATAGGCGTGTCTCCAGTAGAGAGTTCACCTCCTCTACTCATTGAACGTTTACCGTCGACTTATCAGAAAATAGTTGTGCCAGATGACTATACTTATAAAACAATTGGCCGAGTTACTGCCCGGATGTGAACGTATATCAAACTTATAATTCGGGGCATACAGAGACGTGCAGCAGGAAAAAAGAAGCAGATAGGAACAGAGATGCTGGCTGGCCGTGAAAATATATGAATAATCATGCGGAGATCCGTCGAGAACGATCTGTTATGCAACTATATTTTCCAACTGGCTAGACTGGTGTCCCATAATCATGTGCAGAACTGTTTGGCATTAATTACAATCGCCAATGCAACTATGGTAAAGTTCTTTGATCCTGCTAATTATGCAGCCAAAAAGACGTCGAAACACAAATTGAAAAAAATGTTGAATTTTTCTTGTTGTCTTCAGTCGGTTGATTGGAACAAAATTAGACTGAAAATTAATAGCGGACTAAAAGATTGAAGAACAATGAAGAAAAAAAGAAATTGGGCGAAAAAAATTTTGTCGAAAATTAGTTAAGAAGAAAAAACTAAACCGGACGCTCTCCTGCGCCTCTAACAGTTCCTCTAGGTCTTTGGCACATAGAAATCTATCTACAGTTAAATTTTCATACAAAAAAATTATACCCTCTGGTCATAACATGAAAAACCGAAAAAAATTGTAATCAAAATTTCGTAAACCACAAATTTCTTTCCAAAATTTTGAGTCGAAAGGTGGTAGTTTTGCGATTCTAAATCCCAATTTCTAAACGCTGATCCGATCCGTAGGATGAAAGATCTACGCATTTGAATAACACGCGGTCCGCGAAGAAACTTATTTCTCATATTTTGCAAATGGAATATCTTCCGCAACACTTGATATCAGGGCGTATCACTCTAGATTTGTTGTTGGAGGTTGATCGAGAACCAATATTGCGTGGCGTCAAAATCGGTTACCGACGCGCAAAAAAGTGACCCGGACGAGCAAGAATACGTCATATGTACAGCATATCATCACAAAGAATGAGCTGAACAGTTGTAGAAAGTATTGATGAATATCTATCACCAACAATCGAAGCGATTCGTCACGACTTGGCACGTGTATTGTCAGAGATTACAGAACAAGTTTGAAGTACGAACATGAAGTTAATTTCAACTCTGCGTTTTCTTTGGATTGGATTACAGCATGGAATTAAAAAGAAATGCCAGGTCTTTGAACATTTATAGTCGAAATAAGGATGTATTTATTGCAGTGAAATAATCATAACATTATAATAAAAACTCTTGTCTGGAATATCCTGAATCTGAATGCACTGATATCGGTTATATTTCTCGAAGATGACGATCATGAGACGGAATATGGATGGTAATTATTCTGTGCACTGGAGGGTCGTCAACTCTAGAAAATCAAGGGAGCTGCGTTCAAGTATGTATTAGGATGCAGTGGGTCAATCAGTCTTCCATAATCGAATCCGTAGCTTCTGCCAAGCCAGGACGCAGTAGGATAACTGTACACGCTGGGTCCATAGCCATAGCTGTATCTAAAATCAGGTAGACAAAATTCTAGCAATGAAAAATTGTCGAAAAGTGTTCAATAGAGGGAAACTAATAATGTAATTTGGAGGGCCCCGGGTAGAAACCGCTTCAGTCCATTTTTTATGAAAAACGAGTGAGCGATACGGATACCATTGTCGTGGCATTAGAGAGTACTTCCAGAAAATAACACTGCGGAATGGAAAAACCAGCATCGTTCCGAGAAAAACTCGAAATTCCTTCAATTGTTTCCTTTGTGACACACGTGAAAGCAAACGTTAATTTGCATTCTTTTCAAAATCAGTCCGAGTGGACTGGAGTGGTTCTTGCCCTTGGCCGTTCTATAGCTGTCCACACAAGGAAGTAAACCGTCTATCAAACTTACAGCAAGTGAGTTGTGGCATCGGTAGCTAAGTCACCTTTACCCTCAACCTTCTTTGTCTCAACAGCTTTTACCGCTGGTTCAACTGCAGAGCTCGCCGAGGCAACCGAAGTAGCCGGGGCAGACGGGGCCGCGTAGGCGCAGAGGAAGACTGCGAAGAGGATCACCTGAAATCGGAATAAGCGAAGGCAATCAGGAGCGTAATTTGTGATTTTTTTAAAACGATGAGGATTATGAATTCTGAGAATTTTACTTGATCAAATGTGTGAAATTTTCAGATTTCTTTACAAGAATAATCGTATCGATCGTGGGTTTGAGAAAGTTTAGCCCGCTGACAAAATATTTTCGAATTTCTTTCAAAGTTGTTTCTATATTTGAACAGAGAGCATTAATAATTACGTTATTATTTATTATTAAGTGGAAAGAATTTGTCCGTTTGACGAAGTTCAGGCTAATAAGAACCGCCATCATTATTGAATGAATCGGCGTCTCGGGGAAAACGGTAAATAACTGAAATTGGGATTCTTCAATCGATGAAATCGAGAGTAAACTAAGTTACAATATATTGATAAATAAAGTAGGTTCACTTACGAAATGAGTTGGTCGGAACATTTTGTTTGGACTGATTTCTCTCTGGATCTGACCAGCTTTTTATATGATTTCGAATCCTTTGCCATCCCCTCTTCTAGTATTCTATTGGGGAAATATGTATATTAAGAATAAACACTTGGAGGGCAAATTGTCCTTTAGAAAAGATTCCGCCTTAATGAATAAATCATTTGACCCGGATACGAGAAAACTGTATAGAGTCATCTCAGACACACAAGTAGTCTATATTCGACCGAAAAACAAAGAAGATTACTTCGTGGAAATCACAAAATAATGGTCGATGCAAGGTGAAGGGGATTACAGATCGCATCATCTTCCACTTCCAAGAGCTCAGTATTTGCGACTATAGTACTTTTAACCATGACAATCTTACTCTGATTGAAGTAATGATCGAACATAATTGTTCACCATATTCCAAACTTGGGAGAATCGTACCTATATTCGTTGTGACTATTTCGTCTGGCATATAAATAATAGCAATTTGGTAGAGACTTGGATGGGAATATCCTCCGAGAACCAAGTCCAAACTTGAAACTTTATCAGTTTCTATAATGCTCGCTCTTCTATTCTCATGGTAGGATCGTATAGAGAGAAATTGAGGATCCGATAAACTTGAACCTGATCAATTCATGAAACAATTTATTGCATCGTAGTCTCCAATTACCGTGGCCGGATTTTTGAAACTATATACAGATTCTCGAGACAAGGTACGGTTACCGTATTACATCATGGATCTGCGGTTAACGCAGACCGCTCAAAGAAAAGAAAGCCCAAGAATAGCAGACAGACGCTAAGGTACTCCACACTATATATATTTTTATTTATTCGGCATTATTCCAAAGTTTAGGAAAATTATGTCAAATTTCTTCCCCATTTTGAGGATGCTCAATAAATTGCTTTCACGATTCCATCGTGAAGTAAAATCATGCATGTCACCTGCCTGCATTATAAGGCCTACATTTTGTAGGTCCAATTTTTTTAGGTATGTATAGTTTCAGGGTAAAAGTGTCATGTTGTAAAATGGCCATGTGTAAACATGGCCATTATTATATAAGCATAGGGAAGTCCGTCTGAAAAAGAACTGCTATAGAACTTGCTATAATTTTCAACTGATCTGCGCTGCTGGGCAGCATTTTTGAGTCCTTTGATCCTACCTGTCCCATCTGACTTTCACTTACTTTACAAAATTCCTATTATTGCAGTCAAACCCCTACTCATATGACCTGGGAACGCGGCTTAGTAAGAAATTAGTATCCTACCATTATAGCTTGCGTAAGATTTCTGACGCACGATGTGACGCACTTCAAAAATGAAACTAGTGGTGCGAAAATTAGCATGACAAGCGGTGATTAGATCCCTGCTTGTGTAAAATGATTTGAGATATATTCAGAGATATAATATATCGATTTTTGAATACAATTTTTGATAGCATAACACAAAAAGAAAAACCGAATTTATTACCGATGAACAATTACTACTTCAATGTTCAGAATTCCAATGTCATGAATCATCCCATCAAGCATCGTTATAATTGTCAACAAATTTCTCGAGATAAATATCGCGGAAATGATGAATCAGTTAACTTTTGAAAATAAACGGTGAGAACTGATCAATAATCGATCCACACGATGTTAAAGAATTTAATATTTATATATTTTTCAGCCGTACTTCATCTTCATTTCTATATAAAACTGATTACAAATCTAAACAGAAGGATAGTACTTTTTCATGATGAGGATAATGAGTTTTAATAGTCAAGGCTGATTTCTTATTTCAGTTCATTTATTATCAAAAATGTTAAAACTATGATTAATGATAATTATAATAATCTTAATAATAGGAGTAATAGTTTCATACTAAAGTCTTAAATACTATATTACAATCACACCTATAATAATCATGTATGATATATTGTTTACAGGATACTTTGGTAGATAGCTTTTGTGGGCTATATCTACAATGATGTGCCTAATGGAAAAACGGTGTTCAATATTATGGAATATCGGAAAGTTTATACTTATAAATTAAAAATTCTATCCTACTTAGGAGATCCTTTTCTTCCGAGTGTTGAATGCTTTATCAACACCGATTGCGATCTAGCAATCTATGATTGGAATCATTTTCACAAAAAAAACTGCGATTCGGCTAGCTAACAACTAACCAAAGCAATTCCATTAATTTTAATAAATTCCAGTGATAATTATACTAGTAGTAGCAGTAGTAATGGTACGATGAGAAACATCTCAATGCGGACTCCTGTGCTTATTAGTCCAAAGCAGTGAAGTTCAGCCCCAAGAAATAGAGCCCCGACCAAAAACGAATATTAATCATGGCAAGAGAGCTTCTGTGTCTGGCTTATAGATCTTCCACATGGTAGTCCTCGTCCTCGTGAACTGCAGGTCTCAACAAACTGCATATTGTATCTATAATGCTTCATATCGATCAGCCTTTTGATTCTACGAAAATCCCTCCTCTTCCTTCTTTTCTCTTTCTAGATTTCTTCAATCTTCAGATTAGCCACAATTCCCCGTGTAATGATGCTGGTCTCTAATCTTTTCGCACCAGGAACGTTATCGCCAAGTACAAAAGCAGTGAGCACAGTGCAGAAACGTTAATTCTTCACATTTCTACGTGTGCACAAAGACTTGATTGGGCCGGTCTTTGCGTAGATTTTTTCCAGCCATCTGTCAATCCATAGAAGAATCCTTTTTTCGCATACTTCGCGTTAGTTACATCAGTTTGGTTTTTTTTTGTTCTCATTCTTTGGAAGAAGTTCAAAATCTGCGATTTCCACGACGATTGGCGTTCCTAATGCGTTGACGGTAAGCTACTTGTTGACGGTAAACGAAAAGTGGTCGGAGTACGTTTGTTCCAGCAGCTGTTTCCATGTCCTCAGCATCGGCATTAGCATCAGCAACGGCATCGCTGGATTCTTCTACGATGCTACGTTTAACCAAATCCTCATCGACTTCATCAGCAATATTCTTCGCGGTGGTAGAATCGGTTTCACTTGCTTCGTTCTTATCAGTAACTGCCGTTGTTGTTGTTGTTTCTTGGACGCCAGTAGAATCTTCTACTTTGGGGTCGATCAAAGCTGAAGTACTTCCAGCCTTGAGTGAATTCTTGGTCTGGTCAACCTGCTGAACAGGCATCGCTAGAGCGCAAGAAGCGAGGGCCAGGATAATGAAAACTTTGTTGAAAGCCTGAAGCAGAAAATAAAGAATAAGATTAGTTACAAATTCTGATGATCGTGCTCTTCTTGATTGAATTTCACCAGGAATTGATCGAATTGAATACCATAAGAATTATTGATTAGAAATCTCGCTTACCATTTTATAATTTGAGATTGTTGAGATTGGAGTTGAAAAAGTAGATTTTGGAATGTTGAAATCTTTCGATATCCGTTGAACTTTGATGCGATAGATACTTGATAGTATTTTATAGATCAATTTGTTATTATTTGATTTTCTTTATCACTTTCTTTTAGCTGATATTACAATTTTTTTTATGTCTTTGCTTGAGTGAAGCTAAGAGTTGAGTATGCCTTGAAACTGGGATGCTGGAGCATTTATACTCTAATATGACGTCAAATGGGACCCGCTAAATGTTCAATGACGTTCTAAAGGAGGTGATAAATGTCCCAGTAAACTCTTGTCATTAATTCTTGTACACTCTACAATATCTATAAACAACGATACAGATACATGCGTAATATCTTCTTCAAAATAACAACCATTTTCACCTTACTATTTCATTTGTGCGATCATGAAATAAAATGATCCATCTTTCCCAGCAACTCTGTCCCTTTCATTATCCAAGAAGCTTAATAACCATGAATTCGAAAGCAATGCTTTATCATGAATTCGCATGTTCCACTTTGTGATCACCACGAATGAACAACACCTCGCAGCTTTGTGATGGTTCGATGACATCAGTAAATAGAGAGTCAATCGTACACTAGCTTTTCGTTTGAAAATATTGAGGGTGATGGTTCTGCCAGAAGTGCTCAAAACAATTTATGCACGTTTTCAAAACATCAATCAGGGATATCAATGAACAGCCAAATGAAACTCTTGACAGAATTATCACCAACAATAATTATATAGCATAGTTTAAAATGGAAAACTTGAAATATCTGCCGTTACGAAGATTTTGAAAAATGAATATGTGAAATCTAATTGAAAATATGCTTCTTATGTCGCTATACTTATTGAGTTTTCAGTTCAAACTTCACTGGCTCATTTGCAGTGGATGTACTTCAAAGTGGTTCGCGTATATTTTGAAAAAATATACGCTCTTGCTTCCGAATTCTACAAATTAATTCGCGACCAACACAGAACTTTATTGATACTGTTGAAAAATATTTGACGATTGACATATAAAATTGAAGTAGAGAAGATTGCCCTGCAGACCTTGAAGGTAGGTATAAAGTTCCCTTGACTTATAATCGACGTACGTTAAACAGATTGTTTTGTCTCTTAGTGGTAGCTGCTGAAGAATCATAGGTGAAACCTGCAGTTGTCCACGTAGCACATTTGTCCTGCACGTAAGTCGATATACGGTGTTAATTGTAGTGTATAGTTTCAGGAAAGTAATCATTGTTATATTCTTAGGCTCTTATTGAACCTAAATATTTACACCGTGGCTCGACACGAGCAATTGTTCCTTTTTGTTTTTGTATGCAGACTGGATACATTACGAGAGACGTAATTAACTGCATCGCTTTTCTTGATGCAAGATCTTCGTCAAAGATGTATCACCTATGAAATCGTATATACGAATGATCTATATACCTAGCTAGCTATGGAAAGCGACTCAAAAATAAGGAAGACAAAAATGGTCTTGATCAGTTGAATTACTTTCAATCCAGGTACAGGAATCAATGGGACAGTATTTTGTAATTAAGTTTTCAAATGCATTACACTGTATGGCATGAGTATGCTATGCATTGTAATGTACAAAATACAAAAATAAGTACAACAAACAATTAGTACATTTGAGTACAAAAATCCTCGTGTATTTTTGTAAAATAAAATGAACTGAAATGAAAATCCTCGTGTATTTTTGTAAAATGAAATGAACTGCTTATCAACTAGGAAGATATGGTATATTGACTGTCGATAATTTTGAGGTGAGAAAACGTGCGGATCGGTGCGCCTCGCGATTGTTGACACTCTGCGATGTACCCAAAATGTGTTTCTCAAACACGACGCGTCTGCTTGACGCAATTCGCGCCCACATACGTCAATGGCGAAATTAGGTGGTGGAGATATAGATACGAGGTATCGATATACGTCAGAAAATTATCACGAGTCTATCATTTACCCTGCGTAACTCGACTGACTATCTAACAGCGTGTTAAATGCGTGCACGGGCACGCATGCATGCATAAAACCCAGAATATTCCTAAACGCAATTGTCCATTCTTACATACAAGTATACAGTAATTGAGTGGAATCATTCTTCATAACTAGGGGCAACAATTATCAAGAATCCGCAATCGGAGCCAAAAATGAAAGGGAGAATCTAGATTACGTAAAATGTGGGTGAATTTTGAGTCTAATTATTTGTCACTCCTGCACGTGCATAATAGCTTGTAGCAATTCCATGAAACGCAGATAATCGCAGCAATATCGCAGAAATATTGTTGCAATGTGTCTGGGATATTGTTGGGATTCGTCTTAATAATCAGGAAACTGCGGGGATCAGGGACGTATGATAGTACACACAGTGATTGTTCGACCGATCATGAGTGAGATAAAAATTTATTCATTTTCAGAGCAAAACAATAACTATAATAAAGCAAATACTTCTGCAACCAAATTTCATATGAATTTGAAAAGTTCAATCCGATTCTATTTCTCCGGGATGACGGTTTGTGTTATATATGTGGGATAGAATGTGGATGAAGATTATTTTACACATCGATGGGAGGTCTTCAGATCTGTGAAAGCACGGAGGTAGAAGTCTAGTACCAAGTATTATACGGCGACCAATACGGCGTCCTGTAATGGCTGTAATGCCCGAGCGGGTATGTTCTGGAATAACCAGACCAACCCAAGCCGTTGTAGTTGTATCCATAGGGAACCCTGGCCCCGTAGTTATAGCTGTACCTAACACATGAAATGAAAAATTCTGACTATCAAAACCATCTGAACAAATTCTCTAATGAATTAAAATCTTAAGTATCAATTTTTACCAACGACGGAAGTGAATCCTACCAACAACTCAAAACCCACCCTAAGTTATACGATGTAGCATCGGCTTCCAGATCCTTATTTTGGCCACCTTTACTCTCAGTAACTGAGATAGACTGATCCGAAACCGTACTTGGTAACGATGCTGGTTCTCCAAGGGGCGCTGGCACCGCGTAAGCGCACACAACTGCGAAGAGTACTACCTAAAGCGAGAGAGAGTGTGAGCAAATAGTAGTTTAAATTGTGATTTTTATAGGACGATCACGATCACGAATTCCGAGGATCTCACTTCAGTATAAGCACACACGAAATTGTGAGATTGTTTCATGAAAATAATCGTATGAGGTGACCATTTGTTGAACGACTTTATCTCGCCATCAAAGGATGTATACTTCAAATCAGGCGCTTGTAAATTTGAACAGAGAGCGATAAGAATTTGAGCAAATGTTTGAACGAAGGGCACATGATACCCTCGGCATTTGCTCAACTCTTCGAGTACTTCACCTTGGCTTCAAATTGAAAAATTTGTATCGTAAATGACGAAGCACGGTTCATAAGCAAGTTGACTCGATCGATTGTCCAAACGCGATTCTCATCAATTACTATAATGTATAGAAGAGGATTGTTTCGTTCGTTAGAGTTCAGGCTAATGAGAAGCCGCTGTCATATTTGGAGGAATCACAATCTCGTAGAAAGAGATGGATAATTCAAGTTGATTTTTTTCAATTGATGCGGGAATCAAGAGTAAAATAATTCACAATATACCTATGTATATAAATGATTAAATAAGGTTCACTCACGAGTAGCATTGGTCGGAACATGATGTTTAGACTGCATCTCTCTGGAGGTGACCATCTCTTTATATGATTTTTACTCCTTTGTCACTCCCTCTTTCAGCAATCCATGGGGAATATCCACGCCATGCAAACAAACAAATGAAGGGCACGTTGTCACAAAGCCAGAAGTGCTCACGCCGAGTGAGTAAATCACTTGAGCCGAGTTGAGGCAGGTACAGGCCGCATCTCAGTATTTCGTAAATGTATGTAGCCGAGTATATGGTGGGTATATTGTTATGCGAAGAAGAGCAGTCTGAATTTAAACTAGAGAAAAAGGACTACTCTGCTGCTGGAAACCTGAATATCAAAGGAAAAATGAAAAAATAGTACTGCTCGTACGTCGTAAGGTAAAAGAAATAAATTTCGTATTCAACTTCCGCAGCTATGAGAAGGAGAGGATCTTCGAGGCTATATTTATAATCATGAAAACACTCACCGAGTTGGAAGAATCCATTATTCTTTCACGATAGTGATAACATAGGTCCTCAATTATTATCGTACATAATAATTGAAATATTTAAAATGTGAATCCAAAGCTGTGCATAATGGTGAAGTTAAAAAGCATATAAACAAAACACACGAATTTGAAACCTCGATTCATTACACGACTACGTCGCCGTTTCCAATTACCAGGGCCAAATTTTTGGAACTTAAGATGTTCAACAATTAGGTCATCGTTTTGTGGCCGCAGTGCGGTTAGTTCTAAGCTCAGAAAAACGAAAAATTGAAGAATAAATTCGAACACGGTGTACACTACAAAAATATTTACGATCATTGATCTCCATCTCTTTGTTCTAGTACATGAACTCAAGGTTATGATCATTCTTCCCTGTTCATGACCGACCAAACCGCTACATCATAATCTAATTGCATCCTGAAGCGAACGATTATTCATCTACATTGGACACAAAAATATACTCATCAATGTTCGTTTGCGTGAGTTTCATTTCGATGAATTTATGATTTGGGGGGAGGCAGACGCGGATATGGTAAGAGAAGGAGCTACTATAGACAGCAGAAAAACAGATTCTGACTGCTGGAGCAGTTTGTGTACCGATGAATAACTAAATGTACGCTAAGTCCTCCGGGAAAGAACCTTTTATTGCCATATTATAGGTATGCGTATGGTGTTATGTGGTTATTTTTCATCGCCGCATCTTCATTTCGCAAGCTTGAACCAAGGCGAAAACAGTTTATACACCTACATGCAGGTACATGTGGGTCGGTGGATTTATTTCACCAAATATATGGCCACATACAGGTATACAAATTTCTTTACACCTGTAGCTGCAGGCAGGTTGGAACCAGCCGACCATGTATCAGGGTTAAATTCCGTATTTATCATAAGAATTAAGAAGAAAAAGCGTAGTATGTGTCCAGAAGAAGATAAATTGCTATATTTAGCAAGGACGGGTAAACAGCCAAACAGGACCACAATCACATCATATCTCACAATGAAGTCTAAATATGTGAACAAAAAAAAAGAAAGTAGTCTTCCCCTTGTTCGCTACGAAGTATGAATAATGAAGAACATGAGCCGAGTAACAATAGAATTGGGTGTATACATTCAAATACAATGCAGCATGATACAAAACGTAAAACGTCGTGTGCAATACGTGGATTTTGGAATTGGAAGGTATAATCTGCAGGCAGAAGGGGACGTGAAGGATTAGTGGATTACAGAAATTCACGCAACGCAGGGAAGAAGGAGAAATGTGCGGTCATAATTTTGTGAATTTTGTGTAATACCATTCACGAGAGAAAAAAGAATGCTGTCCAAGTGAGGAACAAGCTCAATAAATTATTCAAATCCGACATTTTAGGCGAATAATTTATACTTAAATATTGAAATACGATAATAATTTGGCACATCCTTTTAATTATCCTCGGATTAGTCAGTTCCATGCTAATCTCAACATCAGAAGTCATACATTATCCTCCGAAAAAAATCAATTGCGTCAAATTTGTAACGCGATAAGAAACTTTCTTCGCAGTTTGAATCTGCAATTACTATATTCAATCCTTATACAATACTGTATGGTTTTTTTTTTCTCCGTTCATTTATTCATTCAAGACGCGTTGTCATGAAAGTCCAAGTTAAAAGTCTTGCAATATACACAAGTATTAACTGACATGAAATATTGTACGATTATATAAGTCACGTAGAAATACGGAAAAATCAAATTATGCTACGCCTTCTCCGAATTAGCCAGATCATCCCGATGTATAGTTGAATATCGAATTGGAAGATCATATTTTCTGCCAAGATTTTCAGAAAAATTCCGGAACCGGAAAATCTCTGGAATCATTTGTAAACCATCCAAATTACTTGGATTATTTCCCCAAAGATGCCCGAAATTCAATCACCTTGGGCATTGATAACAATTTTACATAAATTTTTTTGCGACTTTCAGTCGAAATAGAGCGAAAAAATAGCTTTTGTAGATTTTTTCAGAGTTCTTCTGAAAAAAAACATCAGGCAGTTTCTACAAAAATAATATCAATTAAGTAGTTATATAATTAAGTGAAAGTAGTATGGGATTCTATTTTTCCTCCTCCTAAAATTTCAGTGAAACTCTGAGAATGTTAGAAAAATTTCATTTGGAAAATATCGGCTGACACATACATACAATCACGTGGAGTGTCCCAATTTCGGACGAATTTGCAATTAAAGTCGAGGAATTATCGAGTATTTTTCAGAGTTCATCGAAGTTATTCCGAGATATTTTCACTAGGATAGAAACAAAAAATTTTCATTAAATCTTTGGATTTTTATGAAAGTCATAGGAAACCATGTGATTTCATGAAGGAAATTGAATCGTTTACAATTTTTGTAAACGCAAACATCAGACTTGACAATATAAAATTGAATGAATAAATATGCGCGGGAAAAGGAAAATGTTGGTATAATATTCAAAATTCTAAAGACTTGGGTATGTATATACATATAATTTCGTGTTTCGTATAAAAGAGAAGAAGAAACAAGATCAAAATAAGTAAAAGATAATTTGCAGAGCGTGAAATTCCGCGAGGAAGATGAACCAAAAAAATAATACAAACATATATATATTTTCAAGGATAAATCGCTGGAAGGTGGTGGGATATGTAACAATTAACAAAGCGCAGTATGCCATAATAATAAAACTTCAAAACAAAAAATTACAATTCAGGAAAGAAGAGAAATTTGGTGCGAAAATTTTTTTCAATCTTATTAATAAAGAACCTTGAGAATCCTTCAAGGAACATCCTCCAGCAACAAAATAACAAAAAATAAAGAATGAACAGAATGATATGTAGTACTACTTTGGTCGACAATTAGTCAAACCGAATGAAATCTATTGTTGCATCGAAGTTGATGCAATTTCATTACAATCATTTCCTCATCACCCGAATAGAGAAAATTTCGTAAAAAAATGATAAAGGTAATTATTACAGAAAAATACATGTTAAAGTAAATTGGAGGATAAATTAAATTGTAAAAAAAAGGGTTAGAGGGTTCAAAAATCTTTCAATATATGAGAAAATCAAAAAGAAATGTCGACCGTTTCGTAATTCTATTCTGAAAGTCCTAACATATCATAATTTTGTAAACACATTCACTGAAAATCTAAAATTGTCTGTCTCATCTGTTCAATTCGGTGATTAAGCTTTTTGCTTGTTCTAAATACGATAGAATTTCAGATATTCAAAATGGAATGCATTCAATGCTAAATATCCCGTCCGAACAATTTTTTGGATGACCTTTGCAATTGTGTTCTCGTCTATTTTTCGTCTGAGGATCTCATTTGCACAATAATCTGTTCGAATAATACATCAATCTCTTCAAACATTTGCTTGTAACATAGGAAATAGATAATCAAATATCGATTCTATCCAGAAATCTTTCTGAACTGAACTGGATACTTCAACTAATATTATTTCATTTTAATTTATGTCAGAAAAATAAACACTCTTTACATAATTGCATTGTAGATTTCTGTTAAAATGTACAATATATCATCACGTCGTCTGAATGAAAGAATACAAAAAAATGTAGATGAGACTCAAGTTTGGATGATGAATTGTTAGAGATTTACATCTCCAAAAACGTATTATAATCGTGATAACATAGTATTTTTATTCTAAATTAATCAATATGTAATCCTTAATATCTGTAATACGTATTCATATAAAATAATAATAGGAGTTTATAAAGTCTGTACATAGTTTTGTGGAGATGAGAAAATCATAGGAATTTATTCTTCTCGCTGCTTTCTTTCGTGATCAGTCAAAAGTATGACAGAATCCCCATCCATGCCACTCACCGCTATTTGTAAACTGTTGACACGCTGAACAATAACGACTCTCGAACTAAATTTGAAAAAATGCCAAAGTATTGTCATTGAAGTTCTAAGCATCTCTCAACGTGTTCCTGGAGCGGTCTTAATGCTTTGAAAGACAGACTGCACTTTGGACATGAAAATGCAGTGATAACTGTGGTCGATATATCTTCAGTATCCTAGAATAAAATTTCATTTCCCATTACAGATAGGAAATTGGTGCTCCCACTTTTTCTCTTACCGAATTGGAGTTTGGCTGATATATCTTTAAGAATCAGAACACCAACTCGTTTCCTTTTATTATTTTTACGATTAAGAAAATCCTCTTATCGTAAATTATTAACGCTTTGGTAGATCATTAAAATTAAGGAATTTTGAGCATGACAGATTAACGACGAGTCGAGCGACAGTTGATCGGTATGCCGCAGGCAGCGCCTTATGCGCCCGAGCAGATATCATACAAACAGAATCTTCTGTAAAATAATAGGTGCCAACTATCATTTGTCAACCATGCAAATAACGTTGTAAACAAATGATAGTTGGCATCTATCGTTTCCCGCGCGATTCTGTTCTGAAAACTTTCACCATAATCTGGCGTTATATGTATGTGTGTGTTGCGTGCCGAGATGACACGGATGTGACTCTGTCACATAGAATCAGTTTCTCGGTCTCAGTTTCCTATTTTACCGATAATTCGTCTCAGAGATATACCAAAATATTTTTTGGATTAGCAGGAAGTGCGTTCTGGCTAGTTTGCGTGTATGTTTTGTGCTACAATCTACTGAGAAGCGAAAACGAATGCCCCCATCTGCCTGTCATTTGACAGCTGATTTCGCAGCGTCACGTAAATAAATTCATCATTAATTCGTTAGGCCTTTTCTCAGCCCTACATAACGAGAGCGCACCTCCCGTAATATCAAAGATCACTCATACAAAATTTCAAGATGATCCGATGCTTTAGGAAAAAATGAGACTTGAGATACTGAAAGTGTTGCTATATTACGTGAAAACAAATACCTCGACGGCATGATAAACCTCATGCTCAAAATCCCTGACCGTAATGATTTACGATTTTGAACACAAAAAAAAAAATTGTAAATAAAACGCGTTTTGATCAACCTCAATTGTTAAGAGTCAACCACTCATGAGTTTTCGTGGATACCAACTACACCACCTGTGGGATTTTGAAAATGATTTTAGGGAGAACAAATGTTTTCGAATCTTTGGAAGTTTCAGAGGAAGAAAAATTACAAACATTATCAATATTTCAGAAAATATCGAATCAAATACTCTAAAAAGTAAGGCTGTGCAAATATTCGGAATTGCGAATAATTCCAACGTTTCAAACATTCGACCAATTTGAATAGTCCGAATATTCGAATAATTCGAATAATTTGAAAACTCGAAATATTTGAGTCGAATTGGAATCGAATATCATCATTTGATTCGATTCGATTTAACCACTAGTTGCACAGCCCTACTAAAAAGTTTCAATTGATTCCAAGTAATTTCAAAGGTCTCACAAAGATTGTGTATAATTCTAAATGATTCACAACGTGTCACAGAATTTCTGGCAATTAGGATATAGCAAAGGATAAAATTGTACTCAGTCCGCACTAGTGCAGCCAGTGAAAAACGCTATAAGAGACTTCACAGAGAGGTGTACACCAGATTGAAAATTCAACAGTATTCAGCCCTGAGGATGCAATCAGAGCGCAGAAAGACAAAGAGGGTGATGAAAATATAAAAATCATCAAATGTAGAACAAGCACTCTCAACGAAAAAAACTTGATTTTGGCAAAACCACTTTCATCCTACAATTGCGATTACACACTTCACCAAAGATGGAGACTCATTGTTTTCGGAAACTTTACGCTATGCCGGAAAATTTCTAGTACAATATATCTTTCATTCTCATAGTTATGGTTAATAAAATACCTGGATAAATGAATTAGTAATGGAAAATGTGTATGACAACAGATACATTAATATTTAATTATCTACACAATTTTTGTTAATCTTCGTACATTAGGAATATAAATGAACCCAAAATGCAGCCTGCTGTCCATCCAAGTAAACAAGACAACCGCAAAGAAAAATAGAATAGAGAATAAAGATAAAAACTGACAAAAATTATTACCAATTCATTGGGCGATTGCGCACTGGCCAACGGATGTCTGTGCTGCGACTGTGATGACTGTCGAGATTCTAAACCAGCGAGTGTATTCTGATGTAATTTTTGAAACTTCACTAATTCTCCTACAATTCTATCTTTCTCCACTGCTAAATTTTGTCTCGCTTGTCTTTCCTCCTGAAAATCTGATTCGTAAATTTTAAGCTGAGCTTGTAGAATCGAAAGCTTGTCACTCTGCAAACATAAAGAGGAACAAGAAATGTAATGAAAGTATGATGAATTGTTGAGAGTTGCCATGAAATATTTTATAGTATTTCAAAATTATCTACTAACTTCGTCCGTCAAAGATTTGACCTGTGATTTTAGGCTATCCATTTCTTCGGCATTCGATTTCAACATTTGTTCATACTTCAGATTCTTCTTTCCTAAATTTTCAACTGTTTCGTTTAAATTCTTTTTCTCTGCTAGAAATGATTTTTGCGCTGCTTCTTGCACTAACTTTTGTCTGTTTAAAGACAACTGAAGACTCTCGCATTCGCTTTGAAGCCTTTCTCTCACTTTCTCCGCCTCAGAAAGATCAAATTTTTCCTTTGAATTAGTCGCTTCTGATTTTTCCAATGCTTTCTTATTCTCAGGCAGATTTTCTATGATTTCTGGCGCTGCGTGGGAACTATTTTGCTGGAGCACCGCTCCA
The DNA here is from genome assembly GCA_963170745.1 of Phymatocera aterrima. NCBI lineage: Eukaryota > Metazoa > Arthropoda > Insecta > Hymenoptera > Tenthredinidae > Phymatocera > Phymatocera aterrima. Next base: position 10,404,740 of record OY720663.1, read on the forward strand.
CTCTGTTGAAAAAGTTGAGGAATTTGAATTGAAGACACAGGAATGAATTTTTAATCAATTATTCTCTCACAAAAAAAAAGGGTTTACCACAAAATAGACACCTACGGTTTTATTCTGGACACAGGTAAGCTTTGCATTTTCTTCATGCATTATTTCCAGTTCATATAAAACGGAATTATAATCAGAAAAAACTTTCTGAAGCTGGTTTTGAGCTTTAATCAACTCTTGCCTTTCATTGTTCATTTCTAAACGGGCCTCGTTCAATCTTGCTCGACTATCAATTAACTTATCAAGTTCTTCCGTTTGACTAAAGCCCACGTCCTGATTGCTAAGAAAATATTCATCAATTGGATAATCATTTGAGTTAAGATTAATGATTTTAATTTCTGTTCGGAAACGTTAAAGTGCTAAGAATAATTATGGACAATAAAAGCTTAGAATCTTGGGAAAAATTAACCTTTTCATCTTTTCTAGATGTTGTAGAGTCTCCATGGATTCTATCAAACATTCCTGAAATTTAATGTAGCTGAAACCCTGTTTGGCATAGCAACCAGACAACTTCTGCAATATCTCATTATACTGTTTCACATTTTTAACGAACTGGAGACGATCCTCGGATGGTAGACGACTACCGTTAACCCCGGTTTCTATTTTGATCGATGGTAAAGACTGAAAAATATAAACCTATTCAATGATCGACAACAAAAATTTGTTCTATAGATTTTCAAGACAGAGAGAGACTCTAGATTTCTACTTAGAAGTTGTATTTTTTTACAATTTGAGAACTTCGTCTCAATATAACGTCAAAAAATGCTTCAGAAGATCAATCAAATCCCAAAGCCCGTACATTTTGAGAAGTAACTTTTAACTGTTGTTCCAATAAATTAATCCATTCTTTAAGATGTTCGATTTCTTTATTTTGTTTTTGACTTTTTTCCTTCCAAATTTCAGATTCCTGTGCCTGTTTCGAAGACATGGACAATAGGCTGTAATCCGCAAGACTAGCAAGTTGTTCTTTTTCTTTTAAATTCAACTTCAGTTCTTCTAAGTCAAGTTTTAATCCTTCAATAGTCCAATCCGCCTGTTTAACCTGCTGACTAAGTCGAGTAGATAAAGCCGTGTAACGTTGAACATCCGAAGTTAAAACCTTAGAAGAATTCTTCAAATCATCGAGCTCTTTCTTCAGCTTTAGATTAGCCTCCTCAAGTTCAACTTCTCTTGCAGACTGTACCGCCTTTTCTGCAAGTAGAGTCTTATGCAGCTGTTCCTCGAGCTCTTTTACCTTTGAAATATACAAAAGAGGGAAATTTTATGTATATTCTAGATTCCTGAATAGCAAAATAACATTCAAGGGAAGAGAAGTCAGCTTTTACTTTTAACCCGTGATCGCTACTAGCGACAAGTTCTTGCGGAGCCTTAATTCTCAGTTCTGAATTTTCCTTCTTCAACTGATTTATGAGTTTTTTAGTTTCACTGAATTTCTGTTTATGCGTCTGATGAACTTTCATTATTTCTTCATGCCATGCAGCTAAGGTATTGAATTGACGTTTCATTGCTAAATTATTCTGATTCAGAGTTTCTTTCAGTTTAACATTTTCCTGAAGTAGTTCTTTAACCTTCTTTTCAGTTTCTTCGGCAGTTAGAGAAGAAATAATAGAATTGTAGTCCTGAAAACAAAGTGAAATCATATCAAAATTCAATCCATTAATAAAATTAGTTCTTTTTACTTCTCAAGACTATCGAAATAGTAAATATATTGAGTTATAACAATATCTTTCTAAATACTAACGGTCGAGATGCTTTTCCGTTGAATTTCTGCGTACGAAGCTAAAGAGGAAGCCTGAATTGAGCACAGAGAATCTTTTCCCAATACAACAAATGACTCTTCTTCCGAATCTGCTAAATTCTGATTCAACTGAAGCGTGCCAAGCCCAGATCTCAAACTATTAAGACCTGTTGTGCTCCCAACAGGTCCATCTATCTTAAATCTTGGTTTACCGTTATCCATGACAAAGCCTAGACTTTGGAGATGATTTTCGGTAGTTACTCCAGCTCTAAGATTAGCTTCTAATAAGCTTGCAGGCTCAATGGACTCCATCGAAGAAATACTTGGCACCGCTAAGGAGTGGTACAATAGGTAATGATTGAAAATTTGATGAATCGAGGAAGAATTGTGTACTCACAAAGATACAAGTGATGAAATCAAGGAGAAAAAAACTTCGAGTAGGAATTTAAATCTCTTGTACTTTTAGTTTTTAGTAGTTGAGAGATAAGAAGAGTGACTCATAATAGATTGCGATGTGAGGGTAACGGTTTTTAACTGAATGTCTTATTTTACTGTTTATTTCTATTGGTTATGAATCAGATGAGTAAATTTTTGTAAGATTAATCATCGAGACCGCACAATCCGACGTCACGTGACTTGTTGACGTTTGATCGGAGACGAACGTTGAATAATTATGACCACATTTTTTGGCCAAGTTTATAAATTTTAATGTACTATAATATGACGAACAAAGTATAGATATGCATAAGCAACATAAGTTAAGATAAATTGATAACTCACTTTCTTGAAGTTTTTGAAAAGTAGCCATGGTCTCAAATGCCTATAAAAATTCGCTTCGCGAACTTAAGCTTACGTCTCGTTGTATAGCAATTATTGATAAATATTCTCATTTGAAGAATTGAAACATTAATATTTCACTCGGTTTTTAGCGGTTTTTCACAAGAAGGCAATAACTGTAATCCAGTATCTAGATGATTGCTGCCTGTATTATGCCCAGTTTCACCAATGATTAATATTTATTTTTATTTGCCAGCTCGCTAAAAAAATAAACTAGCGGATTTAGACGGAATACGCATATACCTACTGTGTAGTCATATCGTTGTGCGTTCTACACTCAACGGTCATATGATAAAGAAATTTTCGCCTGGTGATGAATTAGGCTGGCCTCTCACGTAGCAATTTGTCGCTCGATTTCCCGCGACAGCTACTCGCATGTAACAATGAATAACAATGTTCATCGATAGAAATGTAGCATCGATTGTCGCGCATTAAAAAATGAGTTTCAGCCAATCCTTTAAATCGCGGGAATTTGATTATTTTTCGAACGTAAATCGTGAAATGAGCTTCCAACAGTTGTCTAAATACGCTACGTCATCTTTGTTGTTTTAAATTTCTGTTTTTACTTGGATTGAAATACAGATGAACAAATTGATACAAGCATTTTTTGTTATAAGATTTATTAAATAAATTTGTCTGTCTATGATTATATCAAGCGAACGAAAAATGTTATAACAAAAACGATGCTTATTATCCTAAACTATACTATTATAGGTACGAAATACATACATAGGTATACGATTCTGACCAGAAAGAAAGATTCAAGAGTACAGTAAAGGGAAAAGTAAAAGTGAAAACGGAGAAAAATCTAATATATCTATGTATACCTATTCAGGAAACAACACATGTCTTTTTTGATAAAACAAAGAAAGGAATATAAATTTGTATATTTTAAAAGACAGGTAAATTATCAAATATCGTATAAATGAAATAAGATAAAAATAAAATGATTCATGAAACTGGACTGAATATTTTAGTGTATACCATAGTTCGAAGAAATCTGTTTGTTCCTAAGATTTTGCATTGATAAATATAACCCAATTTTTTGCAGTCATAAAATTATACAGAAATACAAAACCAGACAATAGTCCTCGTGAAAGTTCCTTACTGGACTTTCTTTCCATTCATACTCAACATATTATACGATGAAAAAAAATAATGAAACGATTTCAACAATAGATATTATTATAATTATGAATATTATTGCGATGAATTTTCTTCGATTTTTGGCCCCCATCAATAGCTTATCTAGATGACCGTAACCATTTATTATAGATCGCAATTATGCAAAAATATAACGAATCTTTTATTTATCCAGCTGTGAGCATAATATTTTATATTCCTGCTCATATCCAGCAGCTTTTATTTATTCAGAATCAGATTCCTGGAAAAGTAAAAATCGAATTGAAACAAAAATTATGACCAATTCATGTATCAACAAAATAGATAAATATAAGTAGTGATACAAATCAATTAATCAATCAATAAAAAAGAACAACTTACCATATATTGTCCCTGAATATATCTCCCAGAATTTCTTGCCGTTCTACGTAATTCTCGGGGACCTGACAAGTCCGAGCTTCGCCTTCTGAAATAAAATTCGAGAAACGACTACAGTTGAAAAAAAATACTAATAATTGTTTAATTATTTGAAAAAATTTCATTTTTAGAACTAGAATCTATACGACAATTTAAAGAAAGAAAAAGAACTTACGGTTTAGATTGAATGTGTAGTGATTTTAGTTTCCCATCGATTTCATGAGACGGTGTATTTGAAGAATCGTCCATATTCAATGAGGGAGACAACGGGGGAGCAGGCGACTCATTGCTACTTTCGTAAAGAGTTGCCGATCTCACACCTCTGGTGAACGATGATTTACTAACAGAAAGTCTGGAAAATTTATTAATGGAAATGAATACATTTTGCTTATAAGTTTTAGATATTTTATCAAATTCATGGAAATGAATGATTGCATGTTCATCTTTTTTCTTTACTTTCAAAAATGAGTTAAACGAAAAGAATCTTCATTCACTCACTGATTTTTCCTTGGTCCACGTTTCTTCTTGAGCTTGCTGTAATAAGAATATTTTATTCTCGTATTCTGTTTTCTTGATTGAGTATAGAGTACAATAATTCATTCTCAGATATGTTTAACGTTATAGTCATTCGAAACATTTCATTGACATGAACTGAGTTTAACTTTGAGCCAGATCATGAAATAAGTTTATTCACTTTAAGAAGAGGAGGGAGGAGGGGCGGTATTGATATCCTGTCCAAAAAGATTTAAAAATAATAATAATACGCATAAGATAATAATAAATTATGAAATCTACAGAATTAACCCAGTGGAAGAAAATATGGATATAGTAAATATAGCGTAGACATCTTCGAATTTCTATCCATTCCCCCCCCCCCCCCCCCCCCCTCCCCAAATCAGATCCAAATACATTTTTCTTAGCTTTAAACTAAAGCGTCGTGATTTGTGTACCTTGATTGGTGAATTACATGAACGCATTTTTGCCTGCCACAATTTAGAACATACGTTTTCTTGTCATATTTTAAGTTATAAAGTCTTCTCCAAGTCTGCGAGAGACTTAAAATAACTTGAATTCATTTCGTGCGAACCTGTAACTGGTACTTTGTCTAATAAAATGATACTGGCAATAGAGTGGGGTGGGGCTAATGGGTTAATTCTGACGCATTTTCTAGATTCGACAATTGAAGATTGACTTTCCGAATTGAAAGAAAAGGATATTCCTACTGTGAATATAATTTCGAAATTTTTCAAAATGTATGCATATAGTAGGATCAAGGAAGAACGGCAGGATTTAGCTGGCTTTTATTCATAAAAAAAAAAGAACCAATCAATAGAATATTACATTATTGGCTTCGCATATATTGGTTATCAATAATTTCGATTGAAAAATAATAATTATTATTATTATAAATTATAAACACATTACAAATTTGTATAAATCTAAGTATCATTTGATTCATTTAAAGAAACGCTAACAATATTTCTTTGTACAGAATTTTCTTTGTTTCTTTCCATATAAATTTGTTAGAACAAATGCTAATTGTAATTTATTTCATAATCTATTAATATTGTTCTATATTACCAATTTCTTGAGGTAACTCAGAAGTTCTATTTCTTTTTTTCTTATCTCAAATGATTTTAGTATTACATGCAAAGACTCGCTTTTCAGTGCAGAGATTACATTTCAATTTACAATTTAATAGATATGGATTGAAAACGTATAACTAATTAATATACGTCATGTGTTTGAATGCTTGTAGCGAAAAATAATAACAAATCCTTTTGCATGTAATAGAAAAAAACAAAATCTAAATAATCATGGAACTATTACTTATAGATATGTATAATGAGGAATCAACTACTCATGCAACATATTAAAAATGCATTCAGGAATGTTAAAAAATTGAAGTTGTCCACCTAGACTCAAGATCGAAAAAAAAGATAAACATAAAGAATTATAACATTACAACCAGCCAGCGGCATGCCTTAGCTGCAAGCAACGTACATTATGTAATAATTATTTCATTGTCCCTGGATGCATTTAAATATTTCATCTGGTACATAGGTATATCATTTTTTGTGTTTGTCTATTTATTAGAAACAGAATAATAAAATGAGATAAGAGTTGCAAAAGTTACGAAGCTCCCGAAATTTCAATGTTTTAATCAAATTTCTAACTAATAAAAAGAGAAAGGATTCCTACTCATTTTCCAGTATTCGAACAAAAAAGTGAAAAATAATCATATAAATTATTTAATGGAATCGTCAATGTAGAAACAAGAAACAAACATTTCTTCGAGAAGTAAGCACAGCGTAATTATTTCATATGTGAGGGACAAAGAAGATTGGAGAAAAATATTTTTTAATAGTTTTCTATTATCTAAATAACTGAAATTCTTTTATAGCAATAATTGGAAGATTTTTTCTTTGCTTCTAATAATTAAAATTTTGATTATTCTAACATTTTTAACATGCTCATACAACGCTTGCTTGCTCGTGTTACAAGGAATTGGAGAGGAATAGTCTTCAAAGATTTGGATCAATGTCAAATTATGTTGACAATTCGAAAATCTCACTATTTGAGTGCTTCATATTATTCGTTTATATATGTGAATGAATATTGGAAATGACAAATTCATCTAAATGATACCAGAAATTATTAAAAATTATCAAACAAAATGATAACAGAGCCTATGGCAGTAGCATACTGTAACAGAAAATAAATAAATAAATGTTACAATTGAGTTTATAATGTCTTACAAATGAATAACCAAATAGATGAATGATTGATGATAAATGAATCATGATGAACAAGCGATTCTACCTATTTTCAAGCTACACAGTATAATATTATAAATGATAATGCTGGAGCAAGCAAAGGATGTAGGCGCATTGAGACGTGTAATATGTAGTAGACAGATGGACATGTGCAAGTCGTTTAAGCATTAGCGGTAACTGAAAAAATGTATGAAGAAAGGAACAAAAAAAATAATAAGTTGAATAATTATGATAAATACATTGGCGATGGTGATGGCAATGGAAAGTTTTATTGGGACAGTTTTTGAAGAAATTAACATCAAATAATAATTAGTAATATTTCTCTTTCCCACATTCATTGTACAACACTGTTAGTAACAAATTATTGTTCAAAGTGAATTGTAGTAATTTACATAAAAGAATAACAATAAATGAATCGAGGATTTCCATTTTTTGGTCTGACTTATTGTTTTTCAGGCCCAAATATACAGATGAAAATACATTCCAAAAAAGTCAAGTGAAATTTCAAATTTTGTTATTCAAACCAGCGCAGCATGGATATCATTAGCGTTTTGTCATCACATGCCTAAAAATCTGCATATTTTGTTAATAAATTTCCCAGATATAGATACATTTTCAAAGCGAAGCGAGTATAATGAAAAATATACTTAGTTACTGTTAATTTCTGAGAATTTCTGTTACTGAGAATTTTCAAATCCTTAAAAAAGCAATGCTTTTTACGCAATGCATATGATTTTCAATACCATTAATTGTAGATTGAGTTCAGTAATTCCTTCTTTCAATACCTAAATCTAAACAGTTTCACCTATAATAGGTTTTACTCAATCAGAACTGCATTGAGTACAGCGCAAGTTATTTTCTGAATAGAATATCGAAAAACCAAAGTAAAAATTTGAATTAAATCATTGGTATAATTATTATTGATGAATAATGATGGTAAATATGTACAAAATTCATGAAACATATTCATTAAAGCAATTAGCATAAAAATAAAACCGCTAGGCGACTAACTCACCCCATGAACTCGTGGTCAGTGTTTTCGTCCGCCTCATCAGCTTCTTCTTCTTCTGAAAGAGCAAAATTAATATTGTGAAGGATATTAGAGAACTTGAAAATGAGGTATGAACATTTTGAACAATCCTATTCAAGAACAAAAATTAACCGAATCAAAGCTTACGTATGCAGTAAGCTACTAAAATAATTGGATTATTGTAAAAAAACATAATGATATAAATCATCTGCATTTCATAATCGATGCCCAATCGACAGTTCAATCACTCTGAATCGTTAAAAAAATTATAATTGGATAGGGATGACATAAATTTTGGAAGAATTACCAGCGAGTAGATCTTTCTTGCGTCTTGTATAGGCACGTTTACTGGTTACAGGAACTTGATCGGTTTCTCCATGAAGCAAGCTATTTCTGTATAATAACAACGGTTGCCAATCTTCGCCTCTGGATGAAGGCATACCAGCCTGTAATCTCTTGTCGAGGAAATTTAATCTGTATATGTTCAAATCGAATATGTAAATAGCTTGGTATATTTGTAGTTATGAGTCCAATCGATATTACGAAAAGTAAAATATTCCAATAACCACGGTCATTAGCTTAGCTAGATAAATAATCAGACTGTTTCTTCATTTTAAACAGAAAAGATGCAATAATCATTTTCAAAATACGTACACAACGCGTTTATCCTGTTTTAGAAGTTTGTTCGTAAATTCTGACAATATTTCAAGGAAAGCAAGATTTGGAGGTGGTCCTGTTGGATCCAACTCGACACCGTCTGGAGGCGTAATAGCAAATAATACTCCTGCTCTATGCAGCGCTGTAATAGCTACACGATTTTTCACTGCATCCAAGCCAAAAGATAGAGCAAATCGTTTTGCCAATTCCTAAAATTCAAATTGTACCTAAAATTCTCATGATAATGAAGAATCATCAGGATTTCTTTGAAGACACAAAGTGAAACAGACAAAACTTAAAAATCAAACGTAGAAACAGTTTCAAATTGATAATACCGTCGCTACAAGTTATCTGAAGACATACAAATCTCATTAACTTACCTTTATAGCTGTGAACTCTTCACTATTCCTATTCACTTTGCCTTTCTCAGTAACAATTTCATTGTAAAGAATATTCAGACTATGCTGCATAGTGAGCGCGCAATTTGTTTTATTAATATCTCTAGCTTTTCCAAGCGTAGTTTTAATTATATCACCATAATCGTTGTAGTATTTGACGTAGTGTTTAAATACATCTGCAGCTGCTTTTGTCGGAACCATATTGTAAACTATCAGCTTACAGTAACCAGCCAAGAAATTTCTCCTTTTATGCAATTCTTCGATTTTTGAGTGCTCATCATGCTCATCTAAATCCAGTTTGTTCAGAAATATAAATTAGAAATACTATTTGCAGAATTTAATCAAAAATTTTCAAATCACCAATACACAAACAAAAATTTTCTTTGTCCTATAATCATGAAACGATTTTAAACTATCAGAATTATGATTCTGGAATTGAAGAGGTGAAGAGAAAAAATATTTCCAATGCAGTGAAAAACAATCTAAAGGTTCTAGTTATTCGTAAAATTCAACAAAGTTAATTAGATTTTACTTAGATTATTTTCTTCCAGTGAAACTTTGGAGCAACAGAGTAATTGATTACAAAAATTGTTTGAAAAATGTGAAAATGCTAATTACTGACCATCTTCCTCCTCAAAGAAAACATACTCTTGAATGAAATGATTTAACATATTTTGCATGGTTTCATCAGTTTCATAGACAAGATGATGCAGTAAAGGATTATGGTGAGACGTTAACTGGTTACAAAATACGACCAATAAATCGCAAATTGTATTATATGCTTCTTCTCTCAATATGGGCGGTGCAACCTGCAAATAACGCAATTGAAAAATAACAACGATAATAATAATAATAATAATAATAATAATGGACGTAACTTCCATGAATATACACAAAAATATAATCAATCCACTACCATTTCGAATGATCAATACTTACCACAGAATTCCCATCGCCTCCAACAAAGAAACGCATCGTACCCATGAAGGCATGTAAACGTTCCCGTAACACTCTGCACTCGTCTTCTCCTTGTTTACTTCCAGAGTCAACTGCGTCTGTGAGATGATGTTGTCCCCACAAAATAGCAAAAAAGCAAGCACTGATGCAGTATTTAACTGCCTCATGTGGCAGACACCTGTCAGAATCAAATGAGAAGAACCGTTCAGATAGATTTGAAAATTGTGCGACTCTAAACGAATCATTTTCAAATGAATTCACCTCGACGGATCTTTGGCATCTTCGATATCTTTGAATAAAGAATCCCAAATCCCCCAAAGATTCATATTATGGCAACTGTAAAATATCGAGACTTTTTTAAGCGATTGTACAGTGTCAAATGTCTCATCTTCATTCGGAATTTCCTCTCCTTCAATTAAAGATCTATATTCATCGATAGCTTCTTTATATTTATCAACGATCATGTCTATAAGAGTTGATCTGGCGATGTCACATCTGTGAAATAAGAAGAATTGATCAACTTATGTGATATTCCATTTTTTTCTTAAACAAGATAGAATTTTCTAACAACTATAAACTTCAATGTTTCGCTTACTTTGTGTATATTGCGTGGCCTTCTATACACATGTGTTCAAGAGTCTTAGCTGCTGTATCAAGTACTTCGGTATCATGTATTTTCTCAACGATAGCTTTAACTTTGCTTAATAACGCTTCAAGGTTTTGTTCTTGTCGGGATTTTGTGTAAATATCTAAATCGAAATACTGTGGTATAGCTAATAAATTCGCCAATTTTTCTGGATCAGCTCTGTACTTGTCTAAAAGTAACGGTAACGTCTGAATAAAATGTTCTGTCAGTCTCTGCTTGTCATCTTGAACTTGTTTCACTTCTTTTGTGGATAAATTCTTTCGTGTCGGACCTCTACCTACCGGCGCTTCGCCTGAAAAACCAGATGCATTTAATAAACCCTTCGAAAAATAAAATATATTAATAAAAACAGTGTGATAAGCAAAATTCTTTCTCCGAACAATTTTTAGTGTAGAAACTCTGCTTATTATCAAAGACATTCCACTTGATCTCTTGATCTGTGGAATTGGAATCTGAGAATAGATACTGAAAGAATAAAAGCGCACCTGTGGCAGCTTGTTTGATGCAACAAACCATCAACTCGATAAGAGAAGTTTCTTTTTGATTATCTAGTGCTTCTTCGTCAGGTCCTGCTTCCTCGAGTAGAAGATCGGTCATGCATTCCCAGTCTTTCATCATTTGGTTTGTTTCAATAAGAGAATCAACGAGATAAGCGCCGTGTTCGTGAAGTTCAGATTCGATAAAGAATAAAACAAGATCTCGTATTAGCGGAGTATTTGGCAGTCGCTTCTTTCCTCTTTTAGTTTTAACTCCAGCAACAGCTTCTTCGTCAGGTACAAATAAACGTTCGTTAAGAAATTCTCCAGCAGCTTGGGCGACGGCACGGTGTGAAGAATAGACAAGTTCATAAACATGTTCACAATCTTTATCCGTTAATATTTCTCTGTGATGTTTTAATATAGAAATAACTAGTTTCACTGCTTGAACCGCAACGTCGTATTCTTTGTCTAAAGTCATAGCAACAATTCGGTCCTTAAATTTGCTTGTAAAAAGTTCCAGTTTCAGTTTTAATTCTTCCGAAGCATAAAGCGGCTGCAAAGCTTGCAGACATTTCAATCTGACTTCACCTACTTTATCGTGAAGTGTCCAGCCTGGTAATTGATTTAAAAAAATCGTAGAATGTAGAAAAGCAAAATTACAAAGCCAAAACATGATAGAAAAAATCAATCTTCACCTATATATTTCAGATATGAATCATCCAAAAAGTTCTGATGAAATTTTTTCATCCATACTCCAATTTCAGCCATACAAATAGCACGGATCTCTGGCAAAGTATCTCTGTAACGATGAACAAATACAGATTTGAACATGTAAGTTAACATGTTTTTAATTTCGTCCATGTTTTCTTCCAATTCTTTCCGTTTAGCCATTAGCGACTCTAATCTATCAGCCGCTCGCTTCTCCCTAGCCTTCTGTCTCTCAGCTTCGTACTGGCGCTGTGTATTATCAAGATTTATTGAAACCGTTAAAGCCACATCGACGAGGGCGGTCATCAACTTCATTGCTGTAAAAGATTTGATAATTGAATAAAAGCGGAGCTTAAATCTAGAAAACGAAACGGCATGAGCAATTTCGATGAAGTAAGGCCAGAGTCGAATAATTTCGTGTGGATATTACTTATTAGTAATATGATGATCTAAAGTAAAAATTTCTATACATGAATGATATGTATTTACCAGCTAGGGTAGCGGTGTGTCTGAAGGCTCGAACTTGAGAATCAGACAACCCAGTGAGCAGAGAAATAACGTTATCCATGAGAAACTGGTCATAAATTATAGAATATTGACACTGGCGAACGAGAATCTGAACAAATTCACAAAAGTTTGAACGAAACTTTTTCCATTGTGAACCGGTCATGATTAACGGATACTCGCCGCTTTCCTAGAAAGCATAAAAAACATAATAAACCAATTTTTAAATAAAAATTTCGTGAGTTGACGTGATTGTTTTCTATATTTCAAAAAGAATTAAATTAGAAATTTATAAAGAATCAATTTTTCGATGCTATCAGTTCAAAAATGATAAATTACCTCGTCAAACTCTTCTGTCATCTTACGAATAATAGCTACATGCTCCATGGTAGCTTGCATCTCTGGTGTAATGCGTCCTTTGCAACCACTACCATTTATGAAAAACTGCATAAGCATAAGAAGCGCGTTTTCTCTATTGCTTTTATACTTTTCTATCCAATCGTCGACGATCGTCTGAAAAAATGGACAAAAAAACATGCGTTGACTTTGCAATTAATCTCAAATTTGATGTCACTTCGAATCAAACGATCATCTTCAGAAAAAACTCAATCTGACATGATAAACAAACTCACGGTAAGAGGCAAGCGATTATTTTTAATAATGTAATATAGACTGGCTTCGTCTTCTAAATTGTTAGAGTGAAGGGCTCTTCGACCACGACCTCTGCCGCCTCCACCACGTCCTCGGGGAGTTGGGTTAGGTATAAAATCTGTATCAGTCTCTTTATACTTTGGTTGTTGAACTGCACCGCCTGGGAAATGAATATATAAATTAATTGATGCATAAACAACGGGATAATTGTGATACAAAAATGGATCATCAAATAAAACCATTACAAAAATTATCAATCAAAGCAAAAAATTAATATTTCAATGATATTAACAAGTTATACGTCCTACAAGTGAATTTCCTTCGAAAATTAATTAATGTTTGGCATTCAATTTCAAATATCTGAAGTAAGAGGACAATAAAATCTCACCACGCAACCTAGCGCGCGTATTTCGTGTTATTCTCATGTTAGCAGGCGTCAGCGGGGTCATAGGCTGTTCAAATTGCACTGGTGGTTCAAAGCTGGACGTTTGTTCTTGATATTGTTGTTGATGAGAAGTTCCTGGAGAGCTGTAGCTATCCGGAGAATAATGTTCGGGGCTGAGAACGAGAATTAAACAAAAAGAAAGAATATAAATTCTTGAAAATTGCAAAAAAATCTCAAAAAATTCAGGTTAGGGAACTCAAAATTAAAAAGGTATTCACGTAGGATTGTGCGAAGGAGTTTGCGGTGCCTGATGATAAGATCCATACGATGTATAAGGCTCCTGAAGATCATTTCCAGTCGTATCATGCATTGGAGTCATGGGCGTCATCGGAGCTTCGTATTCCGGAGGGACCGGATCGTCCATCCGAATTCTTTTCCCTCCTCTTCTATGCATCATTATGCCGTCTGTTGTGCTCTAGGTATGTATTTGTGGAATTTCAAGAAATGAAGTTTTGATATCCGAGTATTCAAATTTGTATAGTAGGCGTGATCATAATTAAAAAAGTTAATTTGAGACCGAATCGCGAAGAATCTGTACATAAAACTAGGCCATTTTTGTAGGAATTTTTGAGCGTTCTGCCGAGATTGAGGTTAAATTAAGCAACCAAACAGAAGTACAAATGTTTAATTCTAAATATCATGTGATAACCCAAGGATAGAAAATAATTCGTAAAACATAAAAATATGTACCTAGTTTAGTCTGATGCTTTATATTGACATAAACGGTAGAAGAAAATACAAAACGTCAAGCTTGTTGTTATGCAGCGTCTCGGTATCGGCAAGACGATGTAAACGAGAGAGATCAAGATATTTGAATGAGTACGTGAAGATTGTTTACAAGATTTTATATCTATTTAATGAAAAAATGTTTATTGCACATAAGATAATTTACCTCAAGATAGTGGTGGAATCAAGTCCAAAATAGTAGGAATCACAATTGTAATCTGTTATTCAGCCATTTGTAATCTGTACATTTTCGGATGTGTTCTCAAACCTTGATGGATTGAACTGAACATTCGACTCCGTTTTTTCATCCTTTTCTACCGCCGAAAGAAAAGAAAGGATAAAATGTGGTGGAGATAATTTTAGATCTTTTGGGAACGCACTTAAAATCATAAGCGGAGCGGTCGAATTAAAATGCGCGGGAAATATAATAAAAACCCGACCTTACCGAATTACCTAACCTAAAAGGCTGAAATGCGAATACAGATTGTCAAATGACACACTAAATGTGTATAAATTGTTACTCGTAAGTTTAGTAAAAAAAATCCTCATTCTCTCTTTATTGTATGATTGAAATATTTTGCTTATTTTAGTTTATCGATTTTAAGATGTACGGGCAAACAGATTTTGAACCGAATTTAAAAATCGTGAAAGATTGAAGGAATACCTTTGATTTTACATCACAGGGATAGACAGTTTTCTAGTTATTCATTTGAAATAGTATTAAAAAAATCAAGTATTTTTTTATTCTTTCTTACCATAAGCGTAAAACATGGCCCTGCAACAATTAGATACAGCATTACAATCATTGTCAGATGCAGTATTGAATTTTAATGTCGGTGCTGTTTCTATCACGGATTTCAAACCTATAGAGGAACAATTAGCAGATATGAGACAAATACTAAAAATTCAAAGCGCTCATTCTTTGGTCCTTAACGCGAAACAAGATTCTCGTAAGTATACGAATAATTTGAATTTGTATTCAAAAATTTTTGCAATTGCACTCTCGAGCTTGAATCCTAAAATACATTGCAACAATTCGAAGATACGTATATTATACTTTACAAATTTTTACAGGATCATTCACAGATAAAACGCAAGAAGATATTTTCACTTTGGTTACTCAGTTACATGAGAAAATAACGAATATACGAATAACAAATGTAGCTATCGATCTCGCCCTTCACAGTTGTTCTACCGACGAAATTGTGTATGGAAACAAACCAACGCTCGAATTTAAAAAGTATGCTGATTAACAGTGAATCCATATATCTTTTTCATTTTATACTAATATTGAATTATTTTTGTGTCTCACTTCTAGTCTCGATTATCAGAATTTGGAGTTTCAATGAAAAGAAATGAAAAAAATATTTTCTCGCCGTAATTCTGATTTTTCCTACAATACTTGTTGGACTTATAGATGATTTTTATATACTTTTAACTACTTTTATTTATTTATTTATTTTAATTTTTTTCTTGTTCATTATACACAGAATTTTGTTGAATTTTATAAAATCCTGGCTACATTCTTTCCCCGAAATTATACTGAATCTATCCATTTTACTGAAGTATGTTTACATTTATGTTTTCCTCTTTTCACAGACAAGTACAAAATTGTATGAGAAAATTGTTCATGTTGAACGATACCCTGATTTCTCATCAGACATCGATGATCGAGGCATTAAAAACTGAAATACAATTGAACATAGATAGTCAGAAGTTGCTGCTTGGATATAGACTATTTTTAAGAAAGCAGGAAGATTTTCGGGACGAAAAACTGCAGAAAACAAGCCCTGGAATTTTGAAGTATGAAAACAGACGGAAAATAATTCTGAAAATAATTCTGAAAATAATTTTATTGATGAAAAATTTGTTTCTTGAATTTTCTCCTCATTATTTTAGTATTTTTAAATATTCTCATCGTTGAATCCGTTTTAAAAATGTTTCTATAGTTTTGATAGTAATTGATAGAAAATTCAAGTATTGAATTCTATGATCAAAAAATCTCAGTTCTTATTTTGTGTTTCTTCTCGAAATAACATTAGTTGCGTTCAATGCATGGAGTGAAACCAAGCAGCAATCCGTAGTAACAATTCTGCGATTTTATAGTGCTACCTCTTACGTTAAGCGCTGAATGCGCACGCTCATAGCGGCGATTACCAAAAGCTCATACAGCGGATAAAAATGATAATCATAGACTTGCAGAAATAACAAAATACGGTTCGATGTAATTATAGTTATAATATGTGTAAATGAACTAAAACGAACAGGAAAATTCTAAGGAGTGTTATCTGAAATATGTGATTCAGACGGTATAGCTATGCAAGCTGCAGTAATACACGAAACAATGACGCACAAAGTCAAATAATTTTAAATTCACCAGATTTAATTATGCTCCAAAGAGCGATGGAGCAAGAAAATCGGCGCTCCATTGTAACATGTAGCACTTCACATTGCTCTATTTTCTAGCAGACAATTGAACCATTGATTCGTGGAGCGTGTGGATCGCTCCATGCAATGAATGCAACTAATAATTTTGATGAACCTTTATATTTCAGAAACAAGAGAACATTAGAGAAGAAAATAACGAAGATAAACATGATGAAACGTTTAATGATGAACATGATGGCGGCGGCAAGTGATCTCGTTGTAAAAGAACCATTTCTATTTGAAATGATGAAAAAACATAAAGAATTAATAAATATTGAAACAATTATTGAAATGGGACGTAATGAAATAGAGTCCTCAGAATAATGTTAAACTCTTTTACATAAACTGAATATTTAGTATCATATTATAGATTTTTATATTGTTGATTAAAGAAAATAGGTTCCCATAAGTTCAATAGATCTTTTAATTGACTAGCATTGATTAATTCAACTGATTTAATCTCCTCGTTGGAAAGATACCGGTATGTGGGAAATTATTAAGTTAGGTAAATAACAGTGATTGATAATAACTATAATTTTATTCTTCCTGTATAATTCTGACAAAGTAGAGACCAGGGTATAATTGAAATTATCCTAGAAATCCTGGTACTCTGTATAAAAATTGGCCATCGTCGTCGTAATAACAATCTCTGAGTTTATACAATTTTCCTTTTTTATATTCGGCTTTAGGAATTTCAATAGTTTCCGGATAATCTTCATTCTCGCTAGCTTTCTTGACCCATACTTTAACATACGTTTCCAATCCCACTTCTTTAGAAGCATTGATAGTTTTTATACTGTCTGGATTCAAATTCTTCTCCTCAATCCCAGTTTGAAGATGTTGTTCAGACAACAAAGTTGCAGAATCAAATTTCCCATCATTTCTAAGATTCATCTGATCATCGCTTTCGGTATTTTTCTTTTCTTCAATAATATCTGATTCAATTTTTCGCTTGTATGTATCCAGAAGGACTTTTTCTTCAATAACAGATGTTGTTTTGTCAATATTTTTAACTCTGTCTGCAAAAAACTCATTCAAAGTAAAGAAATCTTTTTCCTTCATTTTGGCATTTCCGCTTCTAGTGATTTTCAAAGATTTTTCGTTACTCAAAACGCCTATTTCATTTTCATATCGCAGCCTTGTTATCCGCTTGTTGTCTTCTGCTTCGTATTTACGTCTATCCATTAAATCCTTATAATCAAATCGTTCATCGTCGATACGTTCTTCGAAATCTGTACAATTTCTATTGTCAACTGAACCGATCACCTTTTCATTATCTTTGTTTTGATTTAAATACTTTCGTATAATACCAGTATAAAGTTGGCTTTTTGGTTTTTGAAAACTTATTTTGGGAGGTAAAAGTTTCTGTTGCAATTCTTCCTTATTAGGTAAGCTTATGATTCTCCCTTGAAATTTTTGTAGATGTTCTCTGAGTCGAGGTTCTAACAGTAATTCACCGCGTTTAAATTTCTTCCAATTTTCAATGACTCGTTGATCGTGATTTATAACCCTGTCTGCCGATCGTGGAGTCCATTTAACTTTGAGAATTTTCCTGATTGTGTGTGGAAGAGCAGGAAAACTTTCACTCAGTTTTTCAGGCGTATATTCCACACGATCGTTTTCATGAAGGGAGCGTATTTGCTCTTTTTCAATGTAAGTTAATAGGCTTGGTTGTTCTTCCTTGAAATACTTTCTACCCACTATACGCAGTTTGAGTAATTCCTTATTTTTCGCCAATTCTCTGCGAAGTCAGGAAATAAAATTCGATAACATGCATTTTTTACAATACAATGCAATAGGAAAATTATATCGAACAACTTCAAGACTAACCTGAAAAGCACAAAAATCATAATACAAATGATTATTATTTTTCTACGCACTTTTTATGAGCAGAGTATGATTTGTGAGCCTGCATAACATCTGGTTCGGTATCATCAATATCCAAGTTTTCAACAGGTTCTAAATCACTTTCTGGTTCATCTTCGTGAACATTTAACCTCTTCTGTATCCCAGGATTAGAATATTTGTTCCATTTCCTTTGAACACCGTAGGATCGTTTCGCTAAACTAATTATTATTTTACTAGCATTCATATTTATTTTCTCAATAATTGTGTCAATAAATACTGACAACGGAAATAGATTTTGATTATCGAAAAATTAAAATTTGAGGTTCAAATTGCTAAAAAACACTCAGAACCTAACATACCCTTAATACAATTTTAACACAACCTAACAGACATAATTGAAATGTAGTGCCCCCATCTGGTGTAGTTTTGGTGAGTTTATCTGTTTTTTGCAACACTGATAACACAGATATCTGTAATGTTTTTAACCTCCATTACCCGCGAAGTTTTTGAAAGGGAAAGTAGCCGACAAAAAATATTTGGATATAAATTGTTATGTATAAAATTGTAATGAAAATTTGTATTATATGGTATAGAAGCTATAAAATAAGTAATGAGAGATCAATGTGATAAAATGAGGATGTGAAAGAACGCTGATTTCAATGTATTCATACTGTTATTGATAATTTATTGTTTATTTTCTAGTTTTGAATGATTATGTTGAACTGTAGTGTACGCATATAAATTATATTATTAATATTTTCTGGCTTCATCTACGATACTACGTATTTTCTATTTTTCGTTTTATGTTCATTTTTATTGGCATCCTGATTCATGAACGCTTAGGCGTTGACTGATAAATGTTAAAGACGGCAGGCCAACAGCTTACTGAAGATGTGAAAAGAACTTCTTAGGATATAGAAAAAAGAAGACAGAAAATAATAATAATAATAATGGAATAACGAAAAAAAAGGTATACAATACAAGTATACATAATTCTGAAAATTAGATGAATACATATTGAAAAAGTACTATATGAGTTCACAAATTTTATTAGAATATTATTATTAAACGGGGCACTTGAATTAATTAAATAACAGACAAAAACATAATATATCGCAATTCTTATTAGTTTTGTACCGTGAACATTGGTAGTTATATTATGTAATACAATATTATTATTATTATTAATATTATTATTATTAATATTATTATTATTCTTATTTGAATTTCAACATTTAACAATATTTATGCACGCATGTGTGTGTGGTATGTATGATGTATTTATACGATTAAATAACCAACTTTCAAATTAATTCGCTGTTTTTTTCTTGTTCATGTTCACTTGCATTCTTTATCTTATTTTTCCTTTTTTTTCTACTAGAAGACATATTGTAATCAATTTTACAAA
This sequence comes from Phymatocera aterrima, assembly GCA_963170745.1. NCBI lineage: Eukaryota > Metazoa > Arthropoda > Insecta > Hymenoptera > Tenthredinidae > Phymatocera > Phymatocera aterrima. The sequence continues at coordinate 10,424,563 of OY720663.1, forward strand.
ATATAATGTTATACCTATACCTATTGAATATTATTATGTATGTATGTATGTATGTATGTATATACTATGAGGTATGATATGATGAATGATTCGGTTAAATATAAATGGGGATGGCTGCGAGAGACTGAAAAACATTATTTACTTATAGTGTAATAAAATGGAAAGAACAAACACGAGGAAAAAACCGCCAAGAACATTAAAATTTAATTGAAATGAAAAAAGAGATCAGTTAGTTCGTAACATTAAATAATGTGTATCTACTTTTCTCTTTAGTGTTTCATCAGCTTTAATTCATACTCGTTGATTATGCTTTATTACTCTATGTATGTATCCTTATAGGTATAGCGTGTATGTACCTGCAATTTTCTCGCTTAACAACACAATCTAGAAAAGAAGTATGTGTATCATCAAATTGCCAATTTGATTATATCAATTAAATAATGCACATGCAGCATAGATATAAATTTTTGTCTGTTCTGACACAATGAAAAACATACTTGCGCTCGTTTTTTTTTTTTTTTTCTCATATAAGGTATATAAGGTAAATCATCTCTGGCCGTTTCTAACAAGAGCTATGATAAGTAGTACAATATCAATTGAGTATTTAATTCAATATTATTTCATTCGCAATACACAATGATCATAAATCCGGAATTACTTATAATTGTAATATAATGTAATAATATAATCAAACTAATAAATCACCTATGCATAATATCTCTTTTGCTTGTTTATTGGTAAAATAAAACCCTAATCATAGATATACGAAGAGAAATTACGTTCGTCTTGTAATTATGATTTTATAACTAGATATTATCTTTTCATTTGCGTTTTCTTTCATCATGGTTCTCAAATTGAAAATTATCTTCAGTTATTCAAACGATAATTCATATTATACATAAACCGGAATAATCTTCACTCAAATAAAATAACAAACAAACAGAAGAAAACTGGAGAGACTATTTTTTTCCCATTTATGATATAATAATTGTGTAGTGATACACAATTAATTCTTTTATCTCATTTCTAAACGGATATGAATACAGTCTATATATACTTCTTATTATTATATACAGGGATTCAATCCTTATCTCATAATTTACATAATATCATACTTACGATTATATTTGAACAGTATAGTAGATTATATGTAATAATAAATTTACAGTATTTATTCAATAGTCAATAATCAATATTATTTATTATTGTTGTTTTGTTTTATTTTTCGGAATTTTTTCCCTTCCTTTTCCTGTTCTCATCTCTCATTATTTCTATTATTCTTTTTGTTTTTAAATTTTCTTATAGGTCATTACATTGATAGTAATAATAGTCGTATATACATATACATCGTCATGTGTAATTCATCACCATTGCGAAACAAAGGTATACGAACAAAATAGCAATTGCAATGGTGACAAAAAAATAATAAAATCAGGATAAAGATGTGCGATTAATGTGAATTTTATACCTATATATTATGGCTCATCAATTCAAAAAATCAAAATCAATGCAAAATTTATATTTAGTCATCGAAATTTTAAACACCATGTATTCTCTTTGGGTTGATATAATTATTGGTAAACGAAAAATGAGAATTATGATAATTATGATGAAGCTAAACGTAATTCAAAGTTATTACCAATTTCTTTTCTTATTTTCTTTATCAGAAGAAAAAGAATGATATTGAGTGTATGGTCAGTTTAAGCAATAAAGCAAAAAGAAATGAAAAATCGAATAATTTTCTATAACCGCTTATGTGCTTGGCAAGTACTCTTCCAGTATGCTACTAGTGTGTGTTAGAGCTGTATACGTAATCGCCATTTTCACCAAACAATTGTCAAACACCCAAGTTAGGCAGTGCTGGCGGGCGTATACATATACAGGCCGATGCACACTAGTATCATACTGGAAAAATATTGCCTAGCGCATTGTAGGATGAGCGATTTTTTTTCTTTTAGAATATCATACTTCAATATATCGACGGATTTTGAAAATGATCGCCAGTTACTGTTGAAAAAGATAATAATTCATACAACTATCACTTTATGAAATAATACAGACTCAATGGAACACAGAGAATGCCGAAATATGTTGAAAATATAATATAATAATAATATGTATCACTATATGAATAATATATATGATACTCCAACTATTAACAACACAGCATAGAAGGTACAGAAGTTATTATTATTCTCACTATAATTATGTTTATAACGTATCTACTATGATAACTGAAGAATGAAATTAAAGATCTATCTAAGATCTGTATATAGACAGAGTGAATTCATAATGTTTAATCCCTCAAATTCATATGTATGGGCTGAATGTCGGAAGGCGGCAATTTTTCGTCATTCATAGCAATCAGAAACTCGAAAAACACTAAAACAGTCGCCAATTTTGGCTCATGCGATGTAAACTTTTCTCTGAGACTATCCATATTGGAGTTAATACTTGAACTTATAATTTTTGAAGAAAGGTCTGAATCGATCCAGTCGAGTCAATGATTCAGGAAAATTTGCCTGACGTCTCGGCAGTCATGTACTGCCCTCATCACAGTAGAACTCGTATGCCTAAACATGAGGTGTTACACCTGATCTCATTAACAGACAAAATCGCTAGAGGACAGGGGCTGCCTGTCTTCTTGTCTTTACAATAGTGAACCACAGACACCAGTGAATTTTTCTGAACCATTAACTCTTCTGCATTGATTAAGACCTTTCCTCAAAATTTTGCTCGGGAGAGATTGAACATTGAAGAATCCACCCTGTATATCAATATAATATAGCATAATATCCTTATCATAATCTGTAATTATAATGACGAAGCAGCGATCTTTTAATGTTTTATTTAATTAAATAAACAATATGCAATGTTCTTTTTTCCCATATTGTCATATAAAATAATAATTATTGAGGATTATTATCAAACCAGGTATTTTATTACACACAAAATACCATCTGGCAAAGATGCTTAATGTTTATCATTGCATATTTTCATTTTTCATTACTGTCATAAAACTAAAAAAAAAAAAAAGAAAGGATGAAAAACATTTTTTCCATTACATGAATCTATGTGTGTAATACATTTTAGTTAGTATACAACTATCTTCCGAAGGCAAAAAGGACAACGTTACAACAGGCAGGCATTTTTTCTTTTCACGACAGCAAACACGTTACCTTCGCCACGATATTTGAAACCATGATGTCTTGTTATATATTACAGAAAAAAAATTCACCTATTGTTGTATTTATGTATTGAAAATATTTTTCTTTCACAAAAATGGAAATTCTTATTCCCATTACAGAATGCTGTATTGGTGTATAAGTATGTGTATCTTTTATTATGCCTTCAACTAATGCCTACTCAATTTCTATGATATCCGCCACTTGATATTATTGTCCTCCCACTAATCTGCTTTTTATATATATATATCCGTTTTTTTTTTAATTGTATGTTCGATTACATATATTATTATTACGTATATACTTTTAGTGATAGACTTTTTCAAATCTTTTTCTTCTTTTTTATGTTTATGTTTTATTTTTTATTTTTGGTATGTTATATTTATAGTATAGTATTATAGTGTAAAAGCACATTATGACCATAATTTTCATTACTCTTTATTAGGTATTATTCTTTTTATCTTCAGAGGTATTTTTCAAAGCAATGAATGACACGTATTTGGCTTATCACTATTTTTTAATTGGAGAATCTTTTCAAACATGGTAACGGTAACACATTCATTGAATGAACATTGCATAATATTTTTCACAATATGTATTTTTCTTTCATACTTTTTCATATCACGTGAATTATTCAATCAAAGTATTTTAAACTTCAATATAACATATACCTCTGATTATTCAGTGATAAATATCTCTGAAATATTTAAATCTCTTGCAATTAAAGCTTGATGATTTGTTTCACTTACGAAAAAAAGAACATGGCATTATTAAACTCTTAGGCGATGTTAAGTATCATACAAAGTTCAAGATATATAGGCAGAGCTTAAATTTATATTCATTGAGGCATTGGAGGAAAGTTGCGGGAGGGGACGCAGCCTAACACATGTCAAACGGACAGAGGAAAGTTGATTGATATTATTAGATATTGTAACGATTAATATAATTTGTTTTTCAATTTCAACGTAGATATCATAATAACAAGTTTGCCACACCGAAAGCAAAATTCATTGTGATATTTTGAGGAATTGTACAGTAAATGACAGACACAAGTCCCTCAGAAGTAGCATTTTTAGTTTATTATTGCTTCCATTGAGCCAAAGTGCAAGAGAAAACGAACTTTAAATAAATCAAAATTGACGCTAAGAGATTACGATGGTTCTTCTTAAGTGATTATAATGTGTATCAGCTTGTAACGAAACTATTTATTCCTTTAGAGGTATTTATTAATATATTTTTATATAATTTACATTGATGCACGGTGTATGGTCCAACTTTTGTGATAATTGTTAATAACATTACATATGAGGAGATTTTGAGTTAAAAATATTGACGAGGATTTTATGCGACGTATTCCACAAACGAAAAAGATAATATCAACCGAAACGAAATGTATAAAATAATTAAATATTATCATTGCTAACAAAGTGGAAAGCTTAATATAACAACGTGGTAATTGAGTAATAATAAATCGATTCATATGAATTCCATACATTTGACTTAATATAGATACTCTGAATTATTTTGATTTGACAGAAATTAGAAACTTAAATCAACGCGCTAGCTTAATTTCCCTTCGGAACCAACGTAATTTTTAGTATCAATTTCAACCAGGCCTAGAAGAGCTGAAGAATAATAAACAAATATATGGTGGAGTTTGAAATTAAATCAAGGAATTATCTCCGAAGTGAGATTGTTAGACATATGCAATTTATCAATCGTTACGTCCAAACTGGTTTTATTCAATATTGAACAGAATTCAGAGCAAAGTGTTCTCTCATTACTCGCAAAGAATGAAACTTAATAACGTGCCATTATTCTACTACACTCGAATGAAAAAAGAGAATGAGAAAATATTTTAATGGTGTTTAATGAAATGAAAAGAAAACTATAATTCATGATATGCAAAGTACTTTTCACTCTTCTTTTCTTTGTTCTTGTAAACCTCAGGAGTGAAAATTCAAAAGAATATGACAATAACTTATGCAAAGCATGAACAAAACCGTGAATTCAGTTCTTGTGGAATCGTATAAAGCTGTATAAATATCAAATTTCAAATATCAAATGATAATAATGATAAGAACCTGCATTATTCAAATTTTGCCAGATTTCTCTTGCCTAGAAAGTTCAATGGCAAGAGCTAAATCAGCATCCTCCTGTTCCCTACGTCTACGCCTTTCTTCTTCGGCTCTTAAACTTTGTTGCGCAGCTAATGCCAATTGTTGTTCTTCAGTTAACATCATAGATCCTCCGCTATTACCATTCCACGTTTTATTATTACGATTTTTTTTATCGCCAAAAGATAATTTGTCTTTCAATGTATGCGTGAAATCCAATCCAGATTTTTTACTCCCTTTACTACCACCATTTTCGTTAGCTAACTTACTAGTAAACACATCGTTAATATCATTTGTTTTAGACTTTGGATCGGTAAAATTATTCGAAAAATCAGCATCAAACGAAGTAGTTCTAGTACTATTTTTATTAGCGTCAGAAAATGCGCTGCCAAAATCTGTATCAAATTTGTTAACTATTTTATTGGATTTATGACTTCTATTTAACGGAAACGTGTTTGAAAAATCGGAATCAAAACCCTTCGGAAATGAGGAAGAATCTTTACCCGAAAACCTCGAATCTGTTTCAAAGCCAAAAGGATCGAGTTTACCTGTACCACTGATCTTTTTATTCGCATTGGAATCTTCAATCTCGTCTTCAAACGGATCTGTGATATTGAAAGGATCCTCATATCTGTAGTCTCTGAATGGATCCTCGGTAAAATCTGGTAGTTTAGTTGCTGAAGTTGATGTCGATGTTGTTAACGGTCTGCTACCTGGTCTCGGCGGCGCCAGTCGACTAGGAACTGGTTCCGGCTGAAGCATTTTGTTTTTTTTTTTGGTTTTGTGTCACGAGTATGTTTTTTGCTTTACTGAAAAGTTAAAGAGAAAAAATGCGGGAACCGCCAGTTATCATCTCGTTCCATGGATCTCCACCGGCTGTAAAATCAATGCTACCTACTGAAATAAGAAGAGAAAGAAAATTGTATGGAAAATGAATCGAAGACAGCATTTCTTAGATACTAGATGAATAAAAAGCAATAATTTGGTTTCAAATAGAGTTAAAAATAGATTTTTCCAATAATTCCTTCATGGATTGAGAAATTTTTCTATGGTTTCTGTGTCACAATATTACATATCATTAGTTGAAAAGCTGTTATCGATTAATTGGCAATACATAAACGAATAAATAAATGAATAAAATGGGCTTGCGGCATGCTCCAAGGAGGTCAGGTCAATGGGCAAACTGAAAATTTTAACAGCTTCTACCTAAATACAAAACAACGAAAACATAAATAAATAAGAATTCATGTTAAATACAGTATAGAAATATTTCATCAAAAGTCTGATGAAAATATAATTCCGTTACTTGAAAAGTTACTTACTTGAAACTTCTAATAAGATCTAAAAACATTTTACAAAACTTTAACCACAAATAATTCGATACTCTGTTTAATAGCGGTGAAAAATAAACGATGATATATTTTGATAAACAAATTCCTACGCTTGAACCAACGAATTCATTCATGAATAAATGAGTAAATAATAACTTTCCAAATAACGAAATGGGAAGGAAAACGAGGTCAAAATGTGATAACTCCTGAAACCGGAAATTGTGGCTCGATAGGACGTTTTCTAATTGCTTTTTGCGTCTCATTCTACTAATATTTGAGATCATTAAGCATTGAACTCAAATGTTCCATTATTAGGTACCAAATTTTCTCCTGGTCTCCCCCATTCGTATATAACGACATATAAAGAATTAGAATAAATTTAACATACTATGTAGAAGGGTAAATCAGAAGGATTGATAAATTTTTGAAAAGGACTGTAGATTTTGTGGGGACTGTACAAAATAGAATGCAAATTATTGAACATATAAAATAAACGAAAGAAAAACAAATAAAAAACTTAAAAATACACAATAATAAACTATGAAGACATTATCAAATCAATAATAAAGTGATCTGATAACATGCTCATGAACAAATAAACATTGAAGAATAAAAATGAAATTATTAATTTAAAAAAAATGCAGAGAAAACTCACCTTTGCATCAAAGTTAGCAAAATCAGCAAAGCCTGCGTTGGAAGAAGTAGACGTATTGAAAGCTATTTCGTTGTTATTATTTGCTGCTGGTGCAGCAAACGGATCTGAATTCACATTAACGAAGGGATCTGGGGTTGGAGAAGGCGTTGGTGGAGCTGGTGCAGCACGCATTGGACCTGCACCAAGTCCTCCGGTTGGACCTTGTGAAGGTCTTGGTGGTGCTGGCCTTGGTGGTGGTTGTTTAGCTTTTTTAGGTGGCAGCGCTGGACTTGGACTTTCAGGACGTGTCGGCGCATGGAGATTCGCGAATGGATCATCCCCAAAAGGATCTTTCACAGGCTGCATAGATTTTTAATTGATTGTTGATAAAAAACTGTTTAAGATTTTTGTCCATGTTCAACGTCTCTTTTCTTCATGGGAATAATATAATTGAGTAATGAAACTCATCATTCTGTGGAATTAAATCTCAATTCGCTATTTCATTACCTGTGCTCCACCCACAGCTGGTGATTTAGAATTATTTCTTTTTCCATCACCGAACGGATCGAATGGATCCTGTTTTCCGGTAGCTTCTTTATTATTGAATGCAGAGAATGGATCAGTGGCAAATTGTTCCTATTCATAAAACAGAAAATGAGTAATTTTTGTACTGCTACGATATTTTATTACTTATCACGAGCTTGACTTGATTCAGGTAAACCTCGAATGGACAGAATTGCAACTTACGGTATTTGCTGAAGAGTTGAAAGCATTTCCAAAGGGATCAGTGCCACCTGGCGGACCGAAAGCTTCTTTAGCTTTATTCGAGGAGAACGGATCCTGGTCATTAAATCTGGCAGGTTCCATTGTTGAATTAGACTTCGAAAATGGATCAGCATTTTTATCCTCAAATCCATTAATCTTAATTGGACTTTGATCGTCGTCAACTTTATAGCTAAGAATGGGGAAATAGAATTAAAAACCATAATCAAAATACAAATACAAATACATGACTTTAACAGAAGTTTCATTCCAAAAACAAATCCAGGAATAAATATCACTAGAATTGGAAAGTATTTTTTGATCTAGAGACGAACCGTAGATCCTGAAAATCTGGTTTGAATCGAAGAGAGCTATCGGGAACAAGACTAGCATCCCCCGCGGCAAGAGCGGAATCATATAATGCAATGGCATCACTCATTTGTCTCTGTTGTTCTTCCAAATGAGTGATTTTAACTTTAGCTTGACTAATCTGCAGCTGAGTATCTTGCAAATTTTTTGTTAATTCATTGAGCTGATCTTTACTCTTCACTTGTTGTTGTTCCAATTGTTGTTCTTCTAATCGAAGACCCTCGAGTTCTTGTCTCTTAGAACTAAGCTCTTCCTCTTGTGTTCTTAACACAGATTCCTGCTCTTCGGCTTGCTGGCGTAGTTTGTCTACCTTTTTTTTCATTTGCGTAAAGAAAATATATGAACTAGTTAAAATTTTGTCTTTTATCAAACTCTTTGAAAACTCTTTTGAGAATATTCATTATAATTTTCATCATTCTCTCTAGTATATTCCCACTAATTTAGCATCACAATGTTTTTTTTTCTTCTTCAATCACGCCAAATTGATTAGGACTGGATACATAAGAAAACAAAGTGCGCATACATGTGGAAAAAAGTCCTCATAATTATTTCTATTCTGGCATGCTAAATATGAAATTATTAATAGTTATCTAATATTTGATGAAAAAAGAACAAAAACAAACAAATTGTATTATACCTTTTCTTGTTCCTCACGAATCTCGAGCTCGACCTCACTCAACTCTTTGTCTACATCAGCTCTCTACAAGCCAAATGAGAAAAAAAAACAAACAGAAAAAGAAAAAAAAATAACAAACAAACAAACAGGCATAACGGAACGAAATCCTATAATAAACAATGCAAGCTATACAAACTATACTAGAAATTATTATTACTATTATTATTTAACAACTACGAAAGAAATCTGATCGGCAGAATTTGAGAAAAAATAAAATAAAAAATGGTGAGTTTCCAAATTTTCAAAGAAATTTTACTATCGTCGTCTAATGAAGTGTTGTGATTACAATGAATATTAATAAACAAATAAATCATTAAATATTCACCAATCGATATTTTAGGATTTCTTGCATAAATAAAAGTGAAGCAGCAAAAACATAGCAATCATTTCAGCCAGGGTAATAATAATAATAATAATTGGTAATGCAGATGCATAGGCAAATTTTGAATAAAGTTTCACAAAAATAATATTTTGGATTCAAGAACTAAGCTGGGATGTATTATACCTGCGCTTTTAGATCGTTGAGCCTCTTCTGAGCTTCTCCCTTTTGGTTTTCTAATTGTTTCAATGTTGCAGCTAAGGTATCAAGCTCACTTTGAAGGCTTTTAATTTCTCCACTTTTTATCTTAATATCAGCTTCTTTTTGCGCAATATCTTGCTCCATCGTATGCCTCTCACGGACGAGCTCGGCTATATCCTTGCTTATCATGTCCAACTCAGGGTTAGAATATCCGGAGACATTATTATTTTCCTGCAAAAATATTATACTCAGGATCAATATACTACATTATAAGATTCTTAGAAGTATTGATTGGGAAAAACTACGTAGAAAACTTTGCAGAATAACAAAGTATCAAATGAGATTGAATTGAATCATATTAAAAACAATCTCATTTTTCGTTCAATTCTGATATCTGTATAAAATTGTTCAATGCAAAAAACCTTGGCAAATCATTGACAATAGATTTAAGGTTTGAGGTTCTTAAATTGTTTTATTTATTCTTGCATCGCTTACAACTTATTAGATTTTTTTTTTATTTCCCGAGACATAATTGGTGTTACAGCTTCATGTTCTGATAGTGAAACACCGAATCTTTGTCTTTTTTTTTGTGTGTTTGGATTTGTGGAAATCTCTTTATTTATAGTTTCAAAACCTTTCGAAAGTCAGTTTTCCCATTCTTTTTGTTCTCATCATCTTGAATGAGGATGAAATTTTCATCGTTCAATTTACGCATACGAAATTCGTTTTTATACTCGTTTATTGCTTTCGGACATATTTTCCCGTCACAATCTTTCCAATGCAAGGATTCCATTCTTGACCTGCTTGCTTCTTCACGTAATTTCCTAATGTATGCACAAGTTTTATTCTTTTCTTTTGCGAGAATAGTTGCTGATGATTCTTGGTGTACTAAAGTTGATGAAATTTGAATCAAATCGCTCAAATCTAGGTATTCTTCAGATTGAAGATTATTCCTCTTCGACCGATTCATTGAATGCATATATATTTGATTGATTCACCTCACACTTCAATGTTTCCCTATCTTTTTCATATCAAAGAAACAGAAGAGAGAGAATGCGAAAGTTCAAATATTGAAAAAACAAAAGACAGTTTGTATGAAATAGATTTCAGGAATCCATAGCCCAATATACAAGTGACAATGAATTTTGAAAGCACAATTTTGTTGTGCATTCTGATAAATCTAGCCTTAGGTTTCAATATTAAGAAGAAATTAAAAGAAAAGAGTAAGAAATTGAAGAAAAAAATGAATAATTTTATGAAAAATAAAAAAGGTATCCACAATATATCGAGTAATTTTCTTGGAAACTCTCAAAGAAAATGTCTAAATACCTTTCAGATTGACTAAACTTAGTTAATTTCGATTTGATAGCTTATACTTTTTTCTAGGTGAAGAGTTATTTTTGGATATGAATGAGTTAGAATATCCTCGAGACAATGAAACTCTGAGAGAAATGCACCGAGAGGAATGGCTAGAATACTACGAATGTTTGAAAGAAAATTATGCACGAGCAGGACCAGAGAAAACAGTTTATCCTGTAGCGCTAATGGCTCTAGAAGGAGCATCGTTACAGTAATAATAAATAGAAACTCAATTAATTACAAATTAAAAGTATAAAACCTGAAAATAAATATTTGGAATTTCCTAATAAAGATCGATACATAATTAAATTCCAAACAAAACATATTATTTTAACAGCTTAGATTGTGACGTATGTATATCGCCTGCTGAAGCACATATAATGGAATTAGTCGAATGGTATTTCAACAGCAGCGCGGATAGCAGCCTAGCTAACGAGCCTGTAGAATTAACTGAGCACACTTTGATATCGCCAGAGGATAAAAGCCTACTGATGTATAACATCCGAGTTAGTATATATATCGAATACTTCAAGCCAGAGCTGTTAGATTTAGATTTGTTTACAAAATCAATCTATTTCATAATACAGCCAGACCAAGCCGGTGAATATTGGTGCAAACTAGGAGACACTCTAGGAGCGCCTTACTTTTTACACGTAGATAACGGCACAGAGCCAACGAACATGGTCCGTCCAGACGAAGCACCACAAGCAACTCATGCTTCCCCGCCAATAATAATACCACGTTATAACCTAAAAGCTTATTCCTCATGGACAGAGTGGACTGAATGTTCGACGTGCGATAAAGTCGGGAAGAAAATTCGATACGGATATTGTACTATTTCAAAAGCGAATAATTCAATTGAAAAATCAATCCCTGATGAAAGTATGAGAAAAATGGAATCCCATTTAAGTTTACAATTGGATGAAAGAGACAATAATTATTATACTATATCGGTATCTAAGTCAAAGCTGTTTCTAATTTAATTATTCCTTTGTCTTAAACACAATACTAAAAGACGAGAAGGGCGAGGACGAGGATTCGAATGAAATAAGAGCTTTGGTGAAAACGATTTTACCTGTATTTAGAAATATGATGCCATGCAGGTCGGCGCAGATGCCACAAATAATACAAAATATAGAGGAAATAAAGAATCGTAAAACTGAAATTATGGTCCGATTTTGCAAGGTATCATTTATAGCATTAGCCGTTTTATCTTCGGGTGTGAAGACTTGTCGATGGAGCTGTCTTGTCTTTTCATTTCTCTCCCTTTCAGATAAAATGTAACAAAAATGTAATCTTTGAAGTGCGAGACAAATCTGGTAACGTATTAGAGAGTGCAAATAATAGCGCAGGTATTTATTCGATGTATCAAGGAATTCCTGATCCACCACCGTCCATAACTCGTGTTACATTTTATGAGAAACATGGGACTAAAACAACGCTGAAATGTCCCGGGTGAGGGAATAGAGGCAGTTTGAAACTCTCAACATTGAGCTTCTTAGTTATAGGTAAAGAAAATACTGTTATTTTCATAAGGAATCTGAACACCGACACACCAATGATATGGCAAATTGGCAGTCAAGTCATAAGCCCAAAGCTTATATCAGAGCAATCGGGAGGGCGAATTTCTATTAATGTGAAAAATGAGTTGCAACTAAAAAAGCTCCGTTTTGCAGACGCGAATATTTACAGGTAAGAGAAGTAGTCGGTTTAAACCCGAGATGAAACTCAAAAGTTCACTCATCATTTATCCTAAACGCTGATAATTGCTTTCTAGTTGTTGGCAGAATGAGGCATTGGCTGGTACAGTGAGGCTAGAAGTTACCGAAGAGTTGGGAATAGAATTCAATCATCATGTATTTATGTTCGGAGTGATTATAATAGTCAGTGTATTTCTTTACGTATTTTGGAAAGCTTTCAAAGGTCGGAAACGTATAACGAAACATTAATTACTAATATAAAATAGATCGTCGCTCTTGTTTCAATGAAAAAGCATACGTTATCTATTGATTATCACTCACCACAACATTTTCCGTAATTTTTCTCAAAGACGGTGGTATCATTTCCTGCGTAAGAGACTGAGGAGGTTCATTGCCTCTCAATTGTTGTTTAATAAGCCACATAGATAGGGCAAATTGTTCCTTATTGAGTTTACCGCTTTGACAAATGTCGCAGAGACCCCTGTTAATACGAATAAAATAGTGAATGATAGATAAATTACCAATCAAGCCTACTATTTTTGAATCATTAATTTGCTGCAAATTTCCCTGCTATAATATTCTCGAATGGTAAGAAAACGTACCAGATTCGGGCTAAAACAGTCTGCGGTAAGCCACTCTGTAGAAAAACATCTTTAATCTCTGATCCAGAAACGTATCCATCCATGTCCATATCTGCTTGGGCAAATAGTTTATCAGCTGCTGTTTGATCATCGGCAGACACGACCCAATTTTGAATCACAGGTGCCTGAATAAATGAAAGTGATCAATTAAATCGATAGTAATAATGATAAAAACCATGAATCTCTTAAGATGGTTTCGATTTTGTATGAATTCCTTATTAATAACTGAGAACATTTTTATTCCAAGAATATTTTAGAGATTTCACGATCAGAATATTGAAGAATTAGGTAAATGAAACAGTGATTACCTTAGCCGGTTCTAAACCGGCGAGACTATTTGCAACAGGTACGGTAGGCAAAGGAGGAATTGGTGGCGGAGCGACCATCTGGGGAACAGGAGATTTAGAAAGCGGTATAATAGCCTCTTTTCTTTTTCCAGGGGGCATTAATTCCGGTGGTAAGACACTGGGAATAGCGTACTTCTCAAGCGCTTTATAGACCAAATGCATCGCCTGTACAAAAACGAGGATCATAATTCATTTTAGAGAATTAGGTAAAACGAATCGATATTCATTTCAGTTATCAATAATGATTAGCGATAACTCACGATGATGAATTCATGCCTATCAAGCATTCCATCTTTATCCATATCTGCAAGGTCCCAAATTTTTCCAAGAGTATCCAGAGGGAGTTTACTATCCATTAGAACACCCTTTACTTTATTCCCAGGGATAAAACCGTTAGCTGGTTGTAAGCTGTCAAATAATTGATCATATTTAGCACGTTCCGTTGGTTTTATCGACCAATCGCCATTGCTTATCGATGTTATTATTGCCGGGGACACCGGCAGCTTTGGTTTTTGCGGTATGACTGGAATTTCTCCCTGTTTAATGAAATATTAACATATTAGTGTTACATTTATTCCAAAATATAGTTTGTTCAAACTAAATGAATGATCACTTCAGATTTTTTCATGCAAGAAACCAACCCCTCAATTATGAGTAATATGAATTAATGAAGGAAAAAGAATATGGTTATTGTCTTAATGGGAGATGAAAACTTGATTTAAATTGTAAATAATAATTGAGATAAAAAGAAGCTGTGAAACAATATCTCAACTCTTTTAAATACCGTTTAAACACTTTGGTGAGGATTTTGGATGTTTGAATGATAAGATATTTGTTATCACTGTAATAAATTCATAATTCAACAGATAACGAAGTATTTAATTCAATTAATATCAAGTAATCTTTATAAACTACTAGCCATTGAATCAAAAATACCTTATGTTCCCAAGTTCATGACATTAGTTCACATAGTTTAGGTCACTCAAACTAAATGAATATTGAAAGAGATGAAAACAAATCTCTGAGATTTTTGTACGCGTGAAATAAAATAATAATAATAATAATAATAATAAAACGATTATATAAAATTACCATTTTTGGGGGCGGAGTTTCGACGTTTAGATTAGCCATGCTTAAATCATGTCCAGCTTGGGCAAGAGCGCAAAGTTTGAGAGCAACAAATAACCCAGATTTATCTAAAGAACCTCTAGACTGCGGGTCTGCCATATCCCATATTTTGCTAAGCACCACATCGCTCAGTTGAGATTTTTTCAAGAATCTCGCTGCCTCCATAGCTCCGATTCTTCCATATCCGTTGGGATCGATCTTTTGGATACAAACAGATAAGAAATAACGTAGATATAGGAGCATGAGGTTATTCTTTCTCTGTTTTGTAGTTTTTATTGTGTGAAAGATGAAGAAAATTAGATTTTTTCATTTGAAGAGAAACAAAATTAGTGATTGCTAATAAATTATTGATATTTTTCATTTACCTGATAATAATAGGCCTCATATATGGCGCTGTGGCTTCCAGCCACCTGTAATAATCAAAACAACAAGAAATCTGTGGTAATCTTGATTGACAATTGAGTTCGAACAGTGGGGAAATCTTCCGTTCCACAATGATGAGGGAGGGAAAAAAAGAATATTCTTCGAACATTTTGGAATACATGGAATATTTTAGTCACATTCAAATCTTGCGATTTTCTTAATTGGAAGTGAGAATCTTTTCTCGTGATGCTTAAGACCGTGAAGAATAGTTTCTATTCTTCAAAATCCCGGATGAAATAACTACACATCGTATTTATCAACAGGAAACGAGATATTCGTGTTTTGAGATAACGTCTCTTCAAGAAACACATATCTTTCATTCAAAGCATACATAAATGAAATCCTTACTCTGCGTATAATGCAACCATCAGAAATATCACAGGAACGTGAGATTGACTAGAAATACACCTCACGCCTGACAGAATCAATTAATTAATTTTCGGACTGTCAAAAATGTCTATAATCGTGGCAGACGACCCGATAAAAGGGGTGTGCGTTGAATATGTTCGCCATTTTTTCGATACAAAAAGGTTTCTTAATGATGCAAATTTTTTCGGATGCATGAATTAGGGAATTCTTGTTTCTCTGTTGAATAGTTTGTTCAACTTCTCATAGAATTTCGAATACGGAGAATATGGAAAAAATAAACATGAGGAACTTTTAAGATCGTATTGCTGCCTGTCAGTGTGTCACGGGTGGCGAGAGTGCCGCGATGAGAGAATGATGGGAAAAAAAATTAATTATTAGGTTAACAATGAGAAATATGCTAACGAATTGTTGTTAATAATGGGCAATGGTATATCTGGGTGTAATAGGAGGGCTTAAAGAATGTCAAGATGTACTATAAATAAGGTAAAAAATGTTAAAAATTTCGTTTACCTGCGTAGGTGACGGCAAGGCGGCCATACTTGCATCGAATACTGACTAGAGTTTAGTTTTGATTGGTCGAGGTCCGACAGGCCCAACCAATAAGGCCCTCAATCAATAGTACGTCATTTTAACGATTTTCAAGAATTTAATTATCGCCGTTTCATGGTATTGATTATTACGGATGAAATATAGTTTTCATTTAGAATATTATCTTCTCCACTTTTCATTATCACCGTATTTACTTAAGTCAACAGAAATACATACACCGAAAATTCTATCTACGCGGCCATCGAATCCGTAGAGTGACAGATTCAAATTTTTAAATTCAATATTTAAGATCACGAGGATTATTTTTGCAATTGTTCCGTCGAGCTTACATAAAATTACAATAATTATTTTGAAGAATTCGTCTATAGATTTAGCCGAAGCCGAAGACAGAAATAGAAACTGAAGTTTTGAAGAGCTACCAATATTTTTCAAGAAACTGACTTATCGCGCGTCAAATTCAAAATTTTCAATACACTTGCAAACGGTGATTCGTAATAGTTTATTATCGAAGCCTAACAACAATTATAACGCAGGCGTAACAAAACTATTATTATACAGCTATAATCAAGTCAACCGGATAGAGAAATTGAATAGAAGAATGGAAAAATTCCGTTCTTATGAGACTTCTCCAAGTAATAAATCCCCATCTATATTCTCTGATGATATTTGAAGTTTCTCAGAATCTGTAATAAAATTTTCATTCCACAACAACCTGCCTCTTTGTCTTTGGATTGTAATAACAGAAACGCCAGACTTTTATAATATAATATCATGTCATTGTGGTAGTAATTATGCAGCAATAAGAATAACAATAAGTCAAATGAAGAATGGTAAAAATATTTGTACAACAATAATCTTTATTATAACTATGATTATGTGTTATATTACAGTTGATGTAAAAATGGGAAGAACAAATGCGTCTGAATTATACATACACCCTGATATTTTGGATTAATTCAGTATAACGTGAATGAAAATATGACAATTCCAATAATCCAAATTCAATTTGGAAATTTTCAAATTTCGAAAATGTAATTGAATTTCAATCAATTCAAAGAAGACAACTGAGGAAAAGGATTCTGCTTAGAAATCACTAATTTCTTATGTTGATGTGAAATGTATCCTTTGATTTTACCTTCGTAAATTAAATTAGCAACAAGACATTCAGTTTCGTCCATATCGACATCCTCGACCCCGTGCATTTCAAGAGCGGCTAAAAGGCTCTCGACAGGAATTTGATGTGTATTTAGAACTAGATAAACTTTTTTGAACAAATTTCTGTACGTAATTAACTTAAGTTTTTCAACGATCAAGTAAATACCAGCGCTGATAAAGAATATCTCATGTTTGCTCATTACTTCTTCTAATATTCTCAGATTCCCCCTTTTCACTGCCTCAACAAGCTCCCAAAATTCCATCAAATTATATTTCTCAAGTAATGATTTCTTCGGCATATACCCTAACAGCATTTTCACAGGTACTAGATACGTCAGAATAAGCCTCTTATTCTTCGACGATTGTTTATGACAATGAACAAACGCGTACGTCAAGTATTCGTCCGCTGGAAAATAAAATTTGACAACATTTAACACCACTCACTATATGAGTACATCAAGATAAAGTAGTTTTTCCTATCAAACGGTTTTTAATTTTTTTCAAAATGCAATTACTGTCAGAAAAATCTGAATCGAAATTGTTGAAAATGATTGAAAAACATCAACTACAACTTTGAAAAGTGAAGAAAAAAAGAGAATTATTAATCAAAAGAATTGGCAAAAATTATTCATGATTTCAAATCATAGACGATATCCTTAGAGCTTAAACAGAGAGATAACTTGTGTCTAATGAGATAAACTTAATGATTTTGATGAACAAAATTATTGAAAAGAAAGCTCCTCATCCATTTTCTTACCAGCTTTATAATCGCTATCGAACATCGCTTTTCTTCCAACAAAAAATTTGTAAGTAATTTGTTGAGCGAGTGCAAACTGATCTTTAAAAGCAGAAGATTCAATAGCTCTGATCAAAGGCCTGCAAAGATGAAGTTTATTTATGCGGAAGTAGACTTTAAGTAGCTGATTAACTAAGGCGAGCATTCCCCATCTTTTAGTATCATCTTCAGAGCTGCGATTATCAGCAGCGCAAACTCTAAAACATCCCATTAAGCATTCGGCACATTTTTCAAGTACTTCTCCAGGCTTTTGATTTTTGCTAGACTTTAAAGTTTCAGATCTGACAGCCAGTCTCCTCAGATCCAAACACATGGAATTCATCACAGGTAACATCCAATTCTCGTCTTTTTGTAATTGAAGAATTTTTGCCAACGATTGAACCGCTCCGCTTTGATAAGAATATGTCGTGTAAGGATCGTCTTTATTCAATGATGATAAAACCCTAGGAATAGCGAGGAAAGGAAGAAAGATTAGTTAGAGTCAGTCAATTTGAAGACATTTTCAAGAACTTACTTCAAATGATAGAGAACTAAGTCGTCGAATGGAACAGATAAATGTTCCATTGCTTTGGTCATCGCCGATTCTGTTCCCAGTTGAGGATTTGAAACGTGATTATGATTCAGGGAAAGCAAATCCTGTGAGATTGAAGAAAAAGCTTTAAATTGTGAAGAGAAATAAGTTGTGATAACAAAGATAATGTTATCTTTTTAGAATGAAACTTGTAAGTAATTATCGGAGTGAAGATGAAAAAATGTGTTGTTTCATTCATAATTACAGCGAGGAGTTCTCCATCCTGATTCAACCACGCGCGTCGAAGCTGTAAATAAACATAGCACAGGATGACATAGCTTTGGATAACCTAAAAATAGTTTGCAAATATTGAAGTACTTGGTAGTTGGATAGATCGCTACCTGTATTATGTAGGGATCCATATCGTATTTTATATTTTATCGAAGAAAATATGTACAAAAATTAGTTTATTGGTCACAGATGGCTCAATTGTTGCAATCAATAAATGAGAATTCAAATCTCAACATCAATAGATGAAAAATGTTTGTTTCAATCTGGGATATATTGATGAGTGTAGATCGGATAGCGGGTAGAAATTTTTTGAATTCGTGCTTGAAGTGCCATCTGTATGTATGTACTACATACTACCTGGAAATGGAGAAGGATTTGGGAAATCAACAAGCGCTTCCCTTTCTTCGTTTTGTTACGAGTTCGAAGGATGATAGTATTTGTTTGAACCAGTTTGAACAGAGATCTGTGGTTTGATTGACTCGACCTTTAAAACGGTTGAAAATAGGGTTGAAATCGAAAAATTAGTGCATTTTTGTGTTTTGAGTAATCTTAGGGTTTACAGTACGCAAACATGAAGAATCAAAACTGGCAGAGAGTGAAAAAAATAATCTCGAACACGTTTGAACCTTCCAAACCGTTTGACAATGTTCAAACGGCTTGAACTAGAAAGAAGAACGTTATTTTGAACCGTCAGTGAATAAAAATTACCCTACTTTGATTTTGAAGAATTTTCGATTACATTTGATTTTTCGAGCAGTATGGCAGGTAAAATGAAATATTCAGTTATATCTTTCATTTACTCATCCATCTGTACCCAATCCATTTTTGCTTTGTTTAGAGTTTGTGTAAATACAACCTCTCGAACCATAATCATGGCTTCTTTTCATAATAAATAATCCAATGCTTATTTAATGCAATGCTTACCGTTTTATTTCATACTCAGAATTCACGAAATCAATCCGGAGCATGTCGCTGTCACATATATTTCCTAATGTTTTTCATTGAAGTTTTTGATAAATAAATACAAGTAAATCTCTCTTGAAATAATATTTTTCGAAAAACGACTATACTGTCATGTTAATGACCCAAAATTAATTCTAGACATCAATTTTGAACAAAATTGGTCTAGTCATTGTCAAGAAATTTCAAATTTTGCAAGACTGATCAGGAATAAAGTACCCCTAACACAGTTTGTCTGGGAACCTAGGTAAACTATCTCATTTCATTTGAAAAACATTTCCTAGATATCAATTCTGAACAAAATCAATGAATTCATTGTCAATAAATCTCAAGTTTTGTAAAATCATTTATGCAAAAAACTGCCTTTCAAACAATTTTGTCAGCAAAAGCGAATAAACTTTTTTTTCTGGCTGGTAAAGCCAGCTGCTCTCCAGATATAAATCTTGAACAAAATCTTCGTAGCTATTTGGAAAAAAATTTGGAATTTTCTAAATGAGAAACAAACGACTATCAATAAAAGCAGTCATATGATGTTTCTAGGATTTAGTGGTAAAAAGTATCCTGTATACAAAGTCAGGGACCCTGCACCAGACAATGTTAGTCACCAAATTACAGGAAATACTGGAACAAATCCTATGTACAACAACCCGCGATCGGTAAGAATTCCAATACAAAGATTGATGAAGTATCAATCTGCAGACACAATCACTATAAATTGACATTACGAAATCTACGTTTTCATTTACAGGGAAAAAAGTATCTCCCTGTGAGAATATCAACTGCCAATTTTGACAATCTGTCAGGCTCTAAAAATTCAGCTTCAAACCGTAAAACTACAGGTTTGTATTCGTTCATGATTTTTTCAATGTTTAGAAAAGTTTTCAGCTCTCATTTCGATGAGCACTCAGCTCTCTGAGTGCTCATCGAAATAGACTAATGCAGCTGTCCATACTAAAAATACTCTTTTGAGAATTTTACTGAGGCCTATTTGCTCTCTTTTTGAGCCAGTCAAAAACAAGCTTGTGATTTTTCATCATATGGTGTAGAGATCCTTCATATTAACCCCTGAGAGATATACTGACCTAAAATGGGCCGACCAAGTGTACCTGTCAGCAATCAAAAATATGTATACCTGTCAGGGCTTAAATTCGATTCACAGATGGTCAAAGAGACTTTCCCATGAAAGCATTATGAATGGAAGTATATGCGAAACTAAATTCATTCAATTTGTGCAAATTTCCAAATAATCAATTAAATTTGACACAAGACATTGAAGAGTTATTTGTTTTTTTCCTTTTCTTTAGATTTATCGTCGAGAAAACCGATTCGTAATCTTCACAAGCTTTTCGAATCGCCTAAAAGAACTGCTAGAAAACGGCTGGATAATTTATATGATTATTCTAAACCGAATGAGAATTCAAATCCAACCACAGTAAGGGCTCAGGCCCCAAGCACAAAGAAATTGGGACCAAAAACACCAGTTGTCGTTATTTCAGCTAGAAAATCCAGTAGCAGGACTTCACTGTTTACATCTGGCAATAAATCAAGACGCAGTAAACTGCTGCCACCTGGTACTATCACTGGGTCTTATGTGAAGGGACGAAATTCTTTAGCACCTAGAACTTCTCTTTGTAAACTGCCAAACACTCAACATACAGTTGCACACAAGAATTTACAAACTAAACGGCCATCAGATGTGCTTGAAGAATCGCCTCAGCCTCTTGAATCTTCTTATAATTCTTCTGGTGACGCTGACAAACGGGCATTACAGAATCATACTACAAACAAATTGACAGAAGCTCTAGAGAAAATTGAAAAAAATGGATTAATTAGAATCGACAAACAAACATCACCATTAATCAATTCTGAAGATGAAACTGGAAAGTTGATATATTGTTGTAAATGTTCAAGAACTATCCAGAAGTCTAATCCGGCTAATGGAACAGCTGCAGCGGCTGATGAAAATGTAAAAATTTTAGTAAATTCGGAAGAAATTGTACAGGAAAATTTATTAAGGAGTAAGAATAACGTGCAAGAAGCTTCTCAACGGCCCACAGTTATCGTAATGCAAAAAGAAACAGCTCCGCAATTAACTGTTGAGAATTCAGATGAATGGACGCAAAATCCTGTTCAGGATGGATCATATTCGGAGATTCTGGGTCTCCAACCATCTGCAAATGATTCGGCAGTTGATGCATCTCTGCTCTTCAAACGCATGGAGAAGGCTTGCAGTAGTTCAGAAAATATTCAAGAACTGAAAGGTGGAAGTGATGAAATTAGTGAATCAATTTTTGAGCTGATTAGTTCAAGTCGAGAAGTCCTTGTCGAGCAACATAGGGTTTTGAGCAAGTCAATATCTGAATCAGAAGAGAATTTGAAGACTTTGAAACTAGCTTTGAAAAATGTTGATGCGCAGTTGAATAAACATGAGATGTTGGCATCCAGTTCAAAATTAAAAGGATGGAGCAATTTTAAAAACGCCAAATTTTCTCTCACGGTAAATGATGAGCTGAAAAAGAATCTGATGGTGCAATCATCGAACGATAATTGCGAATCTAGTTCGAAAGAGGATTTGGAATCTGACGAAAATACTAATCAATCTAAATGGAAGAAAAAGCAGAGTTGGAGTAGGAAATCAGTGAACGTAGAATCTCAAGTAGAAGAAGAAAGGAATAACGGTTTGCCTGAAGATTTATCGAAGCAGTCAAATCAGGGCGATGATACAAAAGAAAATATTGAAAATCAACCGCCTCAGAGAAGGCGATCGGCTAGATTAGCAATTAAAAATGGTGATTTATCACTACCGGTAGAACAGAGTACGCCTATGACAGGAAAAAAGAATTCTAAAACAATGCAAGCTAGTAAGTCTAAGCCATTTACTCCCAACATGACTACTCCAACTCCTGCACGAAGCGTGAGATGGGGAAGGAGAAGGGAAAGACCATTAAGAGAATACATGGTTATTAAATCTGCTATAAAATTTTTGAATACTCCAGATTCAAGGCAATATCTAATTCAGCCAGAGGAAACAGTTCAAATTCATGAATCGCTGGGGTCCAAGACTGATCAAGTTATCGTTTCAGATAAATTACTTAACGAACTTCACGATTTATATGCAACTCCGTAAATTGTTTTGAATGGTTTCTCCTCATTCAATTACCACATACTTTGCATTACATATGCTTAAGATTTTTGTGCCGGGATTCCCTAGTCTGAAAAAATAAATTGGAGCTAGAAGGAAAAAAAGCTCTTTTTGTATATTCAATTGTGAGTGATGAATGTGTACGTTTTTTTTAAATATTCTAAAATTAATTAAGGCCAAGGTGGAGAATTGCTGAACTATTTCAGTCTATTTTATTGGTTTATTGCGTTCTATTTTTATCATTCCTTATAAATACTGTTTTTCTACTGCATGCATGATTTGTTTATAAATTTTTGAGTTTTAATAAAAAGTATATCAAATAGCAGAGCTTCTATTATGAATTTCTTTCCAACAGAATGTAAAAAAACCATTTACAATGTCAGAGCAAATTATTCTGTAAACTCGGCATCTGAATTTTGTTTAAAAGAATACATTTTTCTCGGAGGTGAAGGTGACTAAGAACTCTAAAAAATCGCAGTAGGTATTATACTCTTTTTCCCGGACTTGTCTAATAACAGACAATATTCGAAATTTTCTCATAATTCAAACTTGCCGCTTCAATGAATTCAAGTTATCCTCCGCCTCTGCCTCCGCGTAAAAGAATCGAGTTTTAAGCAAATCGACTAGACTCGTTTCGTAACAATCGATTAAATAAAAGAAAGAACAGGACGAGTAGAAAAAAAGATAGAAGTGAAAAAGGATTAATGGCGTCGTCGGGCAGTGTTTTTATTGGTTTTTATTTGTCATCAAAACAATTACACGAGATAATTGTCACAACTTATATAAAGAGAGTATAATTACGAGTGATGAATCTTACCAAATTTACATATCACTTCATAGTGGAAAGCTTGTCAATCCAATATACAAATACGAAACCTCAATAATGGCGAGGCCTAAACATCGGGGAAGTGTAGATAGTTGTGCCGACTGCGGAGCCCCTGGTAAGTAACTGCATCATTTTTATTTATATCTTCATTCATCGTTTGCATAGTAGATTAGGTAATCTGGCATAACATCGTATAATAAACTAATATTTTGCCATCAAAGTGTTAAAAATACTTTTTTTTCGAATCGGTGATGACTTCTCTTAACCCCTTAAGACGAGGTTAGAAAAATTTAATAGAAATTGACAATAAATCGAATTCTAATAATTTCTTCTACTTCTGGGGTGATCTTATTACTAATTTATCAATTCACAAACTCATTTAAAATCTACAAAAAATAGAAATCAACAATTTCACGCAATTCTATAGTCACAGATACTAAATAACCTAAAATTTGACTCTCCTCACTTCGATGGAACGTAAATAAACAAAACTAATCTGCAGTTTGTCGAAATAACAAATCATCATTATACTTACAGGCAATTATTCAAACATTTATTTGTGTTCTAATAAATAGCTCACATAAAATTTAATTCTATAAAATTAAAGCAAATTAACTTGTTTTGTCATGTGCCTTTTAGTTTATTTTTAATCTTTTCATATCTCTGAGGCTGAGATTTATACTATTAATGATAATGAAACGAAATTGGCATAAATAATGTCAGTTATGTCGACACCCAAACGCGGCAAAGAATTCAAATTTTAAGTGTGGAAGCCAGGGATTTCCGAAATAGCCAAAAAAATTAGGCTTCTTCTCCATCGGAAAACTTCAGCAGAAATCGTTAAAAAATGAAATTTTTCATAGCGTTTCAGTGCTGAACCAGCTGATCTCATTGTTTGCTGATTTTGTGGCAATAACGTTACAAACTTCAAACACATTCATTTTCATTTTCATTCAATTTGCACTGAGATTTTAACGAAATTTAAACGAAATCCTAATCTCATTGTTTTCAGAACCGGGATGGGCGTCTCTAAATCGAGCAATTCTTTTATGCGACGAATGCTGTAGTATTCATCGTAGTTTAGGACGGCATGTATCACATATAAAATCATTACACAAAGGAATTTGGAGCACGTATTTACTCTCGGTAAGTGCAATGTAACAGACAATAAAGAATAATGCAGGAATGAATAAGAATCTTAGCTCAATGTATCTCAGTGTAGTTGACATTTTTTCTCTAAGTTTATTTATTGGTTTTTTTTTTTTCAATAGATCATCTTTAAAGATGAAATTTTGACCTCTCCAAATTAATTTTGTGATACGTTCATCGTTTATTCTTTTACAGTGACTGAAACGTTTTATAAATTTTATTATTATCATTGCCATTATTGTTATTGTTCTAGATGGTGCGTACCTTGAATAATAATGGCGCTAATAGTATTTGGGAACATTCTTTATTGGATCCCAGTAACTCGAAAATTAGTAGACGGAAACCTCAGCCAAAGGATCCTTTACAGTAGGTTAAAACGGGATTTATACATCTAGAAGAGAATATTTGTATGGTATATTTCGATATGAGAGGCCGAACGGGCGGTTTGCACACTAAAAGTGTGTGAAGATGTAAACGAGCCGAAGGGCGTGTGATGTGCCTTCACACTCTAGAATTCAGATCCACCGATGCTTCAAATTTAGATTCTTCCATCTTAAATTATTTAGGAAACATATCTTTATGATTAGTTTTATATTGCAAACAAATTCTCTCGGGACCTGATAGCTCATAAAAAAAACCCCGTCCAAATGATTGAAAGTATTGAAAGAAGCCATTTATTATTAATGTGTCTAATGTAGAATTGTATAGTTTCGTGGTGAATTATAGCTTTCAAAATCCTTAACTGTTTAATAGACATATACATTTATGTTTTCCTTTAGTCCAATGAAGGCAGATTTCATAAAGGCAAAACATCAGCAACTAGCGTTTATACTACGACCTAGCAAAGACGAAGTTTGCAGTGAGGAGGAGCTCAGTAGACAGCTTCATAGTAGCGTTAGAACAGCCAATCTTGAAACTTCGCTTCGTTTATTGGCTCAAGGTGCTAATCCGAATTATTTTTATCAGGTAAGAATGATAGTCCTGTTCCAAAACAAGGATTTCTCGCTGAATATACGAAGCAGTCCCTTCAGAATAGATTTTTAAATAACTAATTGATTGAGTACTAAATAAGAAATTCCAGTCAATATTACATTAAGGAAAACAATAAATTACAACAGGAAAAAGGCACGACACCTCTACACGTTGCGGCCAAAGCAGGACAAGCACTACAATTAGAACTCCTCATAGCAAACGGTGGTAATCCGAGTACAATGGATTCCAATGGTCAAACTCCAGCTGAACACGCAAAGTAAGTCGAACTTCGCTTTACCCATTTTGTATGAAGGCTTTCTTTCTCTCTTTGTTTATTTTGTTTAATTCGTATTTTTTTACAGAATGGCTGGGCATCTGGATCTTTCGGAACGAGTTATTGAAAGCATGTACGAAGTAACAGATAGATTTTCATACCACGTATGCTCTAGGAAACCAGATCACAGATTAGGGCAGCATATCGTTATTCCCCAATGGGGTGTGACAGAACGAAACGAGATGACTCTTCAAGCTAGGAATAAGTTACAAATGGTGAGTTATATGTTGAATCTTCGAATTAGGCAGTTAAATAAACGGGTTTCAATTCTCGTTACTATAATCTACTTTCCACACCTATAAGGTTGTCTTCGTTTGACTCATCAAGCTAAGATTTTATTCCAAATGAAGAGTGATTTTGCGTGCTTGAGATATCCACATGCGCTGTCAAAATACCAATTCTTTTGAAACAAATTTTATGAATAAAATTTATCTATTTATTTGATGAATCTGTATTTTCACTACGCATGTGTGGACATGTACAGTGGATATCTCAAGCGCACAGATCACTCTTCATTTGGAAGAAAATCTTCACTTGATGAGGCAAACGAACACAGCCTCGGTATATTGTTGGGAATTCCGGTCGAAATATTGTTCTTAAGGTGCTATTAAAGACCCATTTGTGCCCATTCTTACTCATTGTTGAAAGCATTTTTGTCATTCGAAAACGCGATTCATCACCACTCCCATACCAAACAACCAATTCGAATGAAATTTTTTTGATTGGATGCAGTATTTTAGCAGAAACTGATTAACTATTTCATCTCGCTAAAATTTTGAGAAAATTCAAAGTTTTAGGGGGTTTCTAATTGTTAGGTCAGCTTTGTTCTTAGGTGAGATTGGACAAACTTGAATTTCTGATAGAACTCTCGCACAATTCATGGAGATGAAATACTCAGCCGATTTCTTCTAAAATGCTGCATCCAATCGAAAAAGTTTCATCCAAATCGGATATCTGGGGTAGGAGTAGAGACGAATCACGTTTCGTAATGATAACAATACTTTGAACAATAAGTAACAATCGGTGCAAATGGGTCTTCAATAGCATCTTAATTCTCTGAATTGAAGAATTAGATAACAAATTTCAAAACATCTTTATATTCCTCATTTATGAATTTTCAGTTACCAAATCATTTATTAGAGGAGCTGGCAATGGACGTTTACGACGAAGTTGATCGCCGAGAAACTGAAGCTAGTGAGTAAATTTACATTGTGATAGAAAAAAGATGGTACATCTAAACTTTCTATTCATTGCATTCCATAATATTAAAATTCCTAATCCACTGCTGAAGATTATTATTTTTGTAAGCTATAAAGATAGTGATAATTAAATTAGATCTCAAATAATATTTCAATTATATCATAATAGTATATCATCATAGTTATATTAAAAACTTTACAAGGACACAAAATAGAGCATACTTGATAATTATTACAATATTTAGTTAATTTATTAAATAATACGCTTGACGGTTTATCATTATCTTATCGTTATTAATATGCATGAATTTTCTATTCCGCAATTCATAAGGAGAGGTAAGTCTCAAATAACATTTGAATGCATGGAATACTGCACAAATTCACAGACATTGAACAGAATATTCTTCAGAAAGTGCCTGTATCATACCGTTTGCAGTAGTTCTAATCTTAGTGTTGAATCAAATGGCTTAGAATCACAGAAAAATCGTTTATATTTAGTAATTACACTTATTACTATCTCTAAATCGTACTTTATAGAACATAATCAATCAACATTTGTGAGAATTTGAATATTTCAAGATTTAAAAACCCCAATAGGCTCGAAACTTAAATTCCCCATGATTTTTATAAGTTTAGAATGTTTGACTGTAGATAAAACTGTAATTGCTATTGATTCTCCCAGTATAACATGCCCAATCAAGATATTTTCACCTTCTTTAGGAATTTGTGAATTATTCCTAATTTAAATTTTGTTTTATTGTAGTTTGGATGTCTAATGCATCCCTACCAGAAAGATGCACGGTTCCATTCCTTCCCGTTAATCCACAATTATCTTCTACACGAAATCAAGGTAGACAAAAACTCGCTCGATTTACAACGCAAGAGTTCGCTACACTGATTATTGATCTTCTTACCGAAGCGAAGCAGAGACACATGTTAGCTAATAGTGCGCCGCCACAAGGTATATCAAAATGATTTATTTTTCATCTCAATTTATGATTTTCTTTATCAAATACAATCAATTTTCTTCTTCC
This sequence comes from Phymatocera aterrima, assembly GCA_963170745.1. Taxonomy (NCBI): domain Eukaryota; kingdom Metazoa; phylum Arthropoda; class Insecta; order Hymenoptera; family Tenthredinidae; genus Phymatocera; species Phymatocera aterrima. Next base: position 10,453,042 of record OY720663.1, read on the forward strand.
ATAATTCAGATCTCGCCGTTTCTTTACTCCGTAAAGAACAAATGGCTAATAACCACAATTCTCAAGTATCAGATGATGAACCATTGTACGATAGCGTTGCTTCTGATGATGATTATGCTGCTCTTACGGTCGTCAATGCTTCTGCGCAAACGTCCGTTGTTCCAAGTTTAGATGATGAGGTATAAAGACCTAGCTTTGACTAATTCTTATTATTAAAATTTATGAACACAAACATACATTACACTCTCTCGCATATTCAATCTACTTCAATTAACAAAATGATAGAAAATCCTTCCTTCCTTTTGGACATCATTATTCTTCGGTTTATTATCAATCGATAGTTTTTTTTTTTTTTTTATGAATCTCTGATAAACTGGTGATAAATTTTCGAGTCTGCGTATCAGTCGTTGATAGTGAGTAGTTGAATGTGTAAAACCAAAAAAAAACTTATTAAAGGTGGCTGAAGTAGTAGGAAAACAACGAATAAGGAATCGACTGAGCGCGTGGCTCTTCTGCAGGCAGTGTTACTAGGCAAGTTGCGCAGAGATCTGTGTCTGTGTTGATGCATGCACAGCCGTTGCGATAGAAAACAAAGAAAAGAAAAGAAAGACTGTTAAAAATTATTATTTTAATTACATCCTAATCCAAATTTAATCGTTAGCTCGTCGCCTGCAAGGATTCCGATCCATGTTGCCCTAACAACGTTCCTAATTGTAAAATATTACACATTTGTTAATAATTTCATTTAATTCGTGTGATGATTATCTTCCACTATTCGTATCACTCATTTTTGTATAAAAATACTTATTTACTTGTTATTTAGAAAGCTTTCGCTCCAATGGCTAAAGGTCTACCATCCGTTGTCGAAGTTTTGAAGAAGCAATTAACACTTTCTGATTCAACAATACGAGAACTACGCAACGAAATACGTTCTCTTCAATCTACCGTCGAAAGACTTTCACAAGAAAACTGTGAACTAAGAAGCATGATTCAGGTGAATAAATTCTTTCTTAAGTTTTTCATTATTTTAATTTAATATCATAATTCGTAGCGGAATGTGGCGATAAAACAAAGGAACTCATTTTGCTTAAAATGTTTTTGGGAATTGAAAATAAATTTTCAATGGCTTTGTTATCAATTCAAGATTCACTCCTTACAGTTCTATAACACAATCAATAATTATCAATTCCTATTTCAGGCTCCTCTGAAGTCAAGACCCCAGGGAGATCCTACAATCAATGGTCACGTAAGTGGAGAACAAGAACCAGAGCTAGAACCTGTATTAGATGTAAAAACACCGACGCCACGAGGTAGTCAGCGCCCAGCATCAATGTACGAGACACGAGAAGGTCTGCGCAAGTCTTCTCCATGGTCCACAAATATCAGCCAAGTAAATGTGAACGATGGTTTTATAATTAATTATAACTTTAACTGGTTTTAATGCTTGTTTGTTATGAAAATTTTTAAATTGACAAACTCCATCTAATCTTCAGATTATAAATTTCTTCCAATTATACAATTGTTATGCTTTAACCATTGAATCTTACATCTAGACAAAAAGAGAAGTAGAAGCATTGCCTCGTCCGAACACAACACAAAGTTTATGGGATTGCGGCACTATGAGCCTTCCTCCGAGCGACGAAGTTACTAGAAAAACAGAACACGTTACAAGATGTATTCAGGAATTGTGGATGGCAATGCAGGAGCCGAATCGAAGAGAAGCTTTTGTACCTTGCGCAGAAAGAATTCGTATTGCGGTGGCAGAATTGACTGCGATATTTCCACAGGCTAGTATATCTAAATATTTAATGTTTCGTTAGCATTGATCGTAGATTTTATTTATTTTTTTAATATTCATTAATATTGGTTCTGATTTTTTTTTTTATAGAATCCAATGGAAGATAATGTCAGATCAGCGTTACGTCAATTAAATGGTAATACGGGTAGACTTCAAGCTGAATGCGCGGGTCTCCAAAGATGCACAAGCGATACGGATCACATGGATCGTTGTCTGCAACAAGTACGCTCTTGCGCTTACGATATAGCCAAAGCGACAAAACTTCTGGTCACGCAATTTCAGGTATGTTAATTAATTAGTTAATTAAACAATCAATTGATTAATTGATTGATTAATTCAAGAAAAAAGAAGTATAATATAATGCAAGCGAATAAAAAGATTAAGAGGTGAGAAATATGCATCTACTATGAGATTAAAAAATGTAGTTAGGTGAGTTTAGTGCTCTATATCCGAGCGACAAGAAATCTGAGAGCACTGTATAGGACAGTTTCTGAAAGAGTAGAATCTTCCGTATTCATCTTCTATACATACCTATAACCTTCCGACACATTTCCCATCGTAGATACCATGATTTTCAGAATATTCAAATTTGTCAAGTGCATTATACATAGAAGATTATGAGGGTTGCCTATAGATTTTTTCAAATTTCTATATGCATTATGAACGGAACTGCAACACTACAGTCGAAGTTAGTCCGTGGAAAGAGCTTAGCTAACTTTTCAATATTTCTATAGTAATATCCATGGCAGGGGATTCTCCAAGTAGTTATATGTATAATAGCTGGACGTGGAAGATTCTACACGTTCAGAAATTGTCCTATACAAGGCTTTCGCATGCTGTCCCATTCAGATAAACAGCTCCAAACCCTACTGACTACATAATTTGATGCGATAGTAGGTATACAATATTGATCATGAATGAAGATAGTATAGAAAGTTGTGCAATTCTCGAAATTTTATATAGTGTAGTGGATAGTAGTATTATAATTTGTCTGTCTAGCGTTTTATATTGGCATGCGATTGCTGATTATAATTTCGACTCTTGAGAAATAAAGTTGCCAGGGTGATTTTCTCTTTAAGAATCACAAATTCCCCGAAAAATTATACTATATTGTTGGTGACTTTCAGCACTTTAATTCTCAGGGGCTCATATAATACATGAATTTCGTACATATACATAATTTTAACCATGCGTCTTTGATAAATGAATTATTTCGTTTGTTAGGATAAATTTAAGAAGAACAAAATATATAACACAGGTATACAATTGTAGGCAATTATGCTTAGTATAATTCGTTATCAGGTATCTGAATAGCCAACGTTAATCATATAGGTTGTATAACAAATTTGAAAAAAGTTAATTTTTACTTCAATTTATGAACGTATATACATAAATAAATATTAGTGAAGACTGAATTTGTATTTAGAATCTGAAATAGTATATCAATCAATTCTATAAAAGAAAAATTCAGTGAATGTTTAAAAATTCATGAAATATTGTGCATTTGGTGCCTGTAAATTGTATTCGTTTAAAACATTTCATTATTAAGCGATACTGTAATAACAGTGAATTTATAAAATATTGCGAGAACATCTAAAAAAAGGCAGGCGTTTACGAATAACTTGCTAATTTGATTCAAATTTATTTAGACGAATTTATATGCTATATATAGAATGTCAGATTTGACAAACATGTTAAGTCGTTTCTTTTTCTTTTTTTCTCAAATTGAAACCTCCATAGATGAACTTTTTTTATGATCAATTATTTTTGCTATTTTATATCGTTCAAGTTTTGGATTTTCAATATTTTGATCACATCTTTAAATAATTGTTATAGCCGTTCCCATAATTTATAAATCAGATATCCATTATAATATGAATACTAAAAGTAATATTGAAATTCAGTTTATTCGTTGATGAAATATGTTCTCAAAAGTTTATTATTATTTTTTATTTTTGTGAAAGATTAAATAGATGATAAAAAAAATGGAGAGTCTGAAGTTTCTAGTTGAATTATCGAATTATGATATCATATGTGGCATCTATCATGAATTGTATTTTGATTATGTTTTTACAATTGTTTACCCATTATTGGAATGGTTTTTTAACGAGATTAACTGAGCAGATTTTTTCTTAAAGAGAAAATACTTTTCACATCTTTCATTTGAATGAACTCATAAATTTATAAAATCGTACCAAAACATTTTTACTTCCAATATACAAAGATAATTTATTGCATTTATTTGTGCTTTTAACAATTGAATCGTATTCAATGTGCAGCTATACCTAGTTCATATCAATAAATAAAATAAAATAGATGTACAGGTATACAAGTGGTATTCAAATTCTGGAATATTATATTTCCTTGGCTATCATTATATTGTTGTGAAAGGTATACCTAGAAAAATATTCATTTTGTATGATTGTTGAACCGATAAAATAATTATTACCTCGTATTATATACATATAGTCATGTTTATCGATTGAATCTGACGAAGAATGAAACATATTATACAATATATTCGGAAATTAGAAACGAAAAACCATGAAACTGTTATCGGTGCTTTTTATATTACAATTACATTAATAATAATTGAATGATAATTATGTGGCAATCGGAGGATGCGAACTGACATAGATAGGTATATAGTAAAATTTATGCATCCCCTTTGCCATTCATATTTAAATTTTATTAACGGTTGTTCTATTATATAACTCTGTATCTGAATTGAATTATCGAAGATGTTGAATTTTATCATTAGTATATTTGACGTGTTTTAAAAATATAATATTTTTAATTATTTCAATAGCCTTCCACTGTGACTCTTTCACGCATATTACATATTTCTCTTGAAAATAATACAATAGAAAAAGAAAGAAGATATAATATCTGTATAGCAAATTTTATATTATTATTACTGTTAATAATGATTATACCATATTATCGTATATTCATCGTAAGACATTCTCATTTATATACTATAATAGTGTATGTATCTAAAATGAAATATTTATGCCCATACTGAAAAATCAGAAAATAAACATACAAATATAAAGTATAGCATATCATATCATATCAATAACAAATGTACACCAGTTTTTCCTTTTTCTAATATTATTCAATCTCAATATAATTAAGCAATACAAAGGGAAATTTAGTTGTTTTTCACTAATATCAAATAAAAGGTTCGTTCGATTAGACATACGAACCATACTGGAGCTAGACCATGGCTGTAAATTCTGTTCTGAGCTATAACGTGATTAGCTGAGAACACTTGACATTAGGCACTCCCGGATAACCGAACATGTAAATTACCACCTCAGTATGGAACCTGTGCAGTCCACGGGTATAATCGAACAAACCTAACAACAATGATCAAGCTTCATATATTCAATTAATTCAATAAGCATTTGTTTTTTTATTCAGAATTCTTTACATCAATAAACTGACAATTCTCTTTGCCGCTGATTCATAAATAATATTAGAAAAGCTTGATTTTAATTGAAACGAATACAACTTTCTGTGTAAAATTTAATTTCATGTTTGCTCTCGACTATTGATGCAATCGGCATGTCAGCTGGTGAAGTGAAAAAAGAGATTCCTCAGCCGATTATACACACATACCCATTATGCAAGGTGCGGTTAATGAGACTTTTATAGAAAACTCAAATTCCGTTTTGTGTTTCTATTTATTTTTCAACTTTGATATTGCTTCAATTCCGGTAGACAACCGATATGCCAGAAGAAATGAAACAAGAAGCAATGGAATTATGTACAACAGCAGCAGAAAAATATGCTGATAATTATGAACACGCAGCTAAAATGATCAAAGAGAGTTTGGACAAAAAATTTAGTCCACCATTCCAAGTTGTCGTTGGAGAAGCTTATGGTTTTTCAATGACTTATCAGGAGAAAACTTTACTCTACATGTTCACTGGAGGCAATCTCGCCGCTTTAATTTGGAGAACGGTTTCTGGCTATACATAAAAGTTCTATTCTCTCTTTTCATTTTTTGTATTCATTTAGAATTTCATCACATCAGTCAGATTTTTGATCCCTATTTCTTTATCTTTTTTTTTTGTAAATTGATTCGTATAAAGTAAATTTTATAAATTTATCACTTTCAAATCTGTTTTACTTCTATACGTATATGTATATTTTATGTAGTTATTTGTACCATTATATAAGATCAGAACTGTTAAAGAATGATAACATCAGAATTGATTATCAAAAACTTTATAGAAAAATAGAAAAAAAAGATATAGTCACATTGATGAACTTCATTAATGCATTGGTTATTATTAATATTATCAAGTTAAAATAATTTGTGAGATTTTATGAGAAATTCCTACACCAGGATCGTGAATGAAATTATTAATTTGTGATCACATTGTAAAATGAATATTTACGTATATGTATGATTGAAAAAGCGTTCATCCTATTGTATTAGAAAAATTTATCCCAAACATGGCAAAACGATGAAAAAATAGACATTCACAATAATTGATTAGATAGACGTGGTTATCAGCTTAATATTATTATGAATATTCTCAGCATTGTTATTGTAGGTAATAGATTTTCAACGTATCTTCATATATGTGTGGCGTGAAGTTGCACTACTATGCAGATTTCCATATGCAAATAGCCAAATTTCCTGCGCAATACATGTATAATAGATGTTTGAGCTGATATGTGATTTCAAATCCATATCCTTCACCGACTACAGTGTGCCAGGAAGCCCCAAATTTCTTGTCCATTGTTTCCTTTATCATTTTTGAGGCGCTTTCGTAATTGTCTGCATATTTTTCAGCTGCCGTTACGCATAATTCCATAGCTTCTTGCTTCATTTCATCACTCATATCACATTTCTGTATGTCGAAAGGGAGAAGAAGAAGAAAAAGATAATGTAAGAACCTTAATTCATCTTTCTGAATATTATATTAGATGCAAAGTTATATAAAAACTCAATTAAAATGTATTATAATGGTAGATTTTCGAGGAAACGATGATAATAAGACAATAGATGAAAATTTCATATTATTTCATAAATGAATTTTGAAAGATTGGTAAATACGGTGGTTAACGAGAATTTTGATTCGGCAATTTCGAAAGAATTCATCGGATAATATGAAAAAGGAAGAACAAATTTGAAAATAATTTCCAGAAGAATCGCATTTGCAAACGATTCTTTGAAACAGCAATTTTCTAAATACTCTATCATAGAAGAATGGGGTAAAAAGTACAAATTTATATTTGACATTGTTATTCTATTGTAGTTTATAAACTTACGCGACACAGAGGATAAGTATGAAGAATCTTGACGACGTCATCTTTCTTGACTTCGGTCATAGTTCTTATTTTTGTTGATATAAATAGTTGTTGTTATTGTATTTGAAAAAAAATAATTACGACAATGTGTAATAGTTAATAACAAACTCACTGTATAATGGTCAAAAAAATGGGAGAGAGACCTGTACGACAGATACGTAGCGTAAATTGCAGTCTATTAGGCGGAATCTGAGAGGTTTCTATCTATTTCGGATGTGACTCACGCTCACGTGAAGAATGAACAAATATTCTAGCGATAAGGAGGGGCGTCCGGGGAAAGGAGTAGGGAAAATATTTACTCGTTGAAACAGCAGGGGAGAATCATCCCCCACGAGGAGGTTCAATGATTTTATGCGCCGACGCGCGCAACGATCAAACAATGCTGAAAATACTTGCCCATACATCCATGGTTTGATTGCATTGTATAATCGCTATTCATACAAAATATATGTATGTTATCTATCTACGTGCCCAATTTTAGTATACTCTTTCATAAAAAGGTATTACAGTATGTATTGAATATTAGCTTTATGAAATTCATCATACAATTATGACATAAAATTGTAAGACAAACATCAATCATTGGAAATAATTCAGGGCCGTATACAAAATGTAGATGAATCGTTTCTGAGACAAATTGCTATATATTGCAATGCATACTGCAAGCGTTGACCCTTCTACACTCAACGCTGCAAGTGGATGACAAATATCATACACATGTCGGCACAAAAAGAGGCGGAGACTGCAGACAGCTATTTTTTACACTCAAGGCATGGCTACGAGCGCGAAAGAATCATTCATAAATCATGCAACTGCGCTCACGGCACAATGGAGAATATAACCATCAAGGAAAAAGAAGAAAAAATCATGTACCTAATAATAGATTTAGATCCAAAAGATTATGATGATTTAATCATCGAATTAGATGACGATGGAAAATGGAAAAACTGATCAGCGTACTTGGTAAAAGAATTGGACCTTCTTAGGTTTGTACGAACAGATCATATTATTCCAATCATAATCAAGCAAATATATCCCTGTTTGAAAGTATGAGATATTCTCAACTTCGCTCTAACCATTCACATAACTATTATTATTTATTTTTTTATTGTCTTTTTCCATTAAAAAAAAGAGTTCACCGACGATATATCGAACTAAAAGCAAATGCACCAAACGCAGAGTATTCTCATGCAGAGTTATTGTTGCAGATTAAGTTAAGAACAAGACTTTATGATGTCGGAACATTGCACGCCTGGCTTGAGGAATGCGATCTGCTTTATGCATAGTATATTACTGCTGGTGAAGGTAACATAAAGTAACATTCATTACAGAAATGGATAACAACAAGTCAGTCATTCAGATTGGAGTTCTTAACAAACACAGGGGCTCCTTCATTGTACTTACTTAATGATGTATGTACCATTGTTTGTCACAACAGTTGAGCTGAAAATAACGCGGCTACCCTCTCAAAACGAAAATGAAGGATACCAGGCTGCAATCAACGATACAATTTCCTTGACCTGTACAGCGACAGACCTGCCTCGATCAAGTTACCAATGGTTCCATGAAAAGGTTGAGTTACGTGATGAAACGTTCAGCACTCTCACCATGAATGTAACTAAGTGAGTATGATTTCTACCAAATATATCTAATATTTGTATTTCCGGAATTATAAATCTGAAAATCTGCAAATTCCAAAAAGGAAGGTGACCATTGCTGCGAAGTCAGACAATACAGTCGTGAAGGAGAGCTCCTACATGAAGAAGATTCAAACTGTGCTGTTCTTGAAATTAAACCGACGGGTGTGAAGATACGCACGCAACCTACACTTACCAAAGTGAAATTAGGCAAGACCCTAAATTTAAGATGTGAAGCTGAATTCCTACCAAGTCGGCACTATCAATGGTTTAAATATGACAAAAAAACTTGACGCAAAACCGATAATACTCTGCAGGTAAGCTAATCGCACCATCAGCAGGGAAATTTACAGTAGCTATTGTCAAGCTAGTCGGCAGAGAAATAATGATGATCATAAAACCTATAGAATTTGCAGATTAAGAAATTCCAGATAGGAGACAAGGGGGAATACCATTGCAAGGTCTCCAATGGCAGTTACGACAACTGTACAGATAAAGTTCAAGTAATGGTGAGTGATGTGAACATGTAATGTTGAATCTGAACTTATAAGTTATTGTAGTTTTAAGCTGATAGCTGGTATAAACGCTCGTTTGAAACAGGTGGATTACTCCCGACAAAAAGCAACTGCTAAAATAGCTTTGCTAATTGCGAACAATGAATGCCATTATAAAACTAAACTAAACGCAGCTAAAAATGATGCAGCTTTATTACGTGACAAGTTGATCAGCATAAGCTTTCGAGTTATTTGTTGGCTGAATTTGACTCTAAAGGAATCGTAAAGATTTAACGCCTATGGTTCGTTTGATTCTCAAAATTTACCTCCGACATGAACTCCACAATCAATAATTATTAAACGCAAACATTAAATCAATTTTCAGTTACTAATCTGTTTGTCTTTACAGGTTTGTTCTATTTTGCTGGTCACGGATGCATGATACTCAAGAGTGATCACATGAAACCAGTTGACACCCCTGACGAACAAACTGCAGAACATACTTTTTCTCAGGACCAATCGTTGCCGAGCATCAGGAACAAGGAACTCTCACTTTTCGTTTGCATATTGGACATGTGTTTGGTGTTACATGAGGAGTACGAGTCAAGCTGTGCTGAAATGGACCATAATAATTGTGATTTTATAATCTTGCTTCAAGTACAAACAGCTCGAATTAATGTTATCCTGATGTATTAATTTTCAGGAATGAGAATGCAAAAATCAACATGGAAATACCTGAAACTTGCAAATTAAAATGCACTGATAATCTCATCCTAGCATACTCTACATCTAGAGATAATCGTGCTTTTGAAATAGGAGGTGCAAAGAATTCACTTTATGCGACTGTGTTAGCCAAGAACATTATCAGCGTGCCATATAATCAGGGATGATGCAGATAATTGTCAGTGAAGCAGTTATTTTGATAGAATAATATCGTTAGAAATGTGAAAATACAGTTGAACTTTACGAACATACTTATTCCACTATCTCTCAGCTGTTGGAGGATTAACGACACGTAAAACAGCGGAGCAAAAGCCAATGACTACAACCGCTACTGCAGAACCCTATCGGTATCTAACAGACAAGATGATTGGTGGACGAAAATATGGTGCATAACATTTTCAGTTATATTTTTTTTTTATGCTGTGAATTATATCATATGAAATTACATGGATGATTTAATATTTCTATACAATTAGAAGTTATTAAAAATAAGTCCGAAAATAGTAGTAGTAGAAAATAGTAGTTCTGTTTTTCATTCTAATTCACTAATGATTTTATAAACTACAAACATGTCTATCAATCTTACAAAAAAATCGTATGTAAATATTTAGAAAATCGGTTTTAGCGCAAAACCACTCGCCAAATCGCGCGTGAAATATAAATGTAGACTTAACGCGAATATGCTGTATCCTTGCAACACTAAAAATAATTTGCTCCCTAGTTATCAACTTGAGATTTTACCAAACTATTGAAACCTCGCGGGTAATAATTCTTATACGATCTGTCGTAAAGAACAAGAGACGTGTGCGTGAACAAGAATTTCGAAATTAAATTGCTACAAACGCGTCTTGCAGAATAAATTGGGTGCGTTTTATTTACCACCTTCTGAAAGTGAAAGAAACGTAAATAACATGGGATTGGTTAATATTTCAAAAATAACCAATCACTCGTTATTTTCCGAGCTTCCGTTTTGGAAAGATGGCAAATAAAACGCACCCATTGTTATTATGATATGGACCGGATTAACGGAGTTGCGTTCTTACATGGTGTATACACAAAAATCAGAATGATGAAATAAAGATATCACTGAAATAGTTTAGCTTCGTTTCGTTTCTGCACGAAAGCGACATAGAACAATGCTTTTAGTTAGGGATTGATCTTTTGGAGGACGTCATATTCTGTCGAGTACCTAACCAAATATTAAGTGACTATTAACTAACGACGAGGAAATATTACGAATAAGTGAAAAATCGTGGAAGAAATAATAAATTCGTAGAAGATGTCATCCCGATTTAGCGGTGCATTGCAATTAACAGATTTGGATGATTTTATAACACCTTCACTGGTAAACTACGAATCTTTCTTTACTTCAAGTATTCATTTACGTTACAAATTTCGTCTGTTCATCATAAATTGAAAACAAAATTTACCGCGAACTTCGAATTATTCATTTTTAGGAATGCATAAAACCGATTGAGATACAAAAGTCCAGAGTGAAAACAGGAGCTAAAATAAAAATACAGGAAGACGGAGCCTATGTAGAATTAAATGAGGTTTGTAAACCAAAGAACTAACCTCATACCTATGATATAGATAACCTAAAAATATAACCTATTAACTGCATTAAATTGAAGATTATCATGTTTTCGAATCTTAAAATCATTAAAGCACATAAATTGAACTCAATTTGGATTGAAAATTCTCCTACATATATTTCAAACAGTCTGGGGCTTCAGAAAAACTGCAAAAGGTAGAAATCACATTGGCCGATTGCCTCGCTTGCAGTGGCTGCATCACATCGGCTGAGAGCGTTCTTGTTACTCAGCAAAGCCAAGAAGAACTACTCCGTGTTTTACGAGAGAATCAACATCTACGTGAGGTAATGAAAAATTAAATCAGAAATTCATTTTCAACCTCGACATCGATAAACAATGATCAGCGACTCTCCAAATTGCAGCTTGATATTTCCCATTATTATTATTATTATCACTATTATTATTATTATTAACTCATCTTGATAACAGTTCTTGCCCAAAAGACGTTTTCCCTCTTTGATTGTTGTTTCCTTCAACAGAATGGAAGAGCAGATGAGGCGAGATTCATAGTAGTCAGTTTATCTATTCAGCCAGTTCTTTCCCTAGCTGAACGTTATGCCTTAAGCCCAGAAATAGCTGCCCGTAAATTAGCTGGTCATTTTCGTAAATTGGGTGCCGATATGATTGTGGATATGACTGTGGCGGATGATTTTGCGCTATTGGAAACAGCTAGAGAATTCGTTGAGAGATATAAATCTTCAGAGGATGGCATTAAAGGGCAAATTCCAATGCTAGCTTCATCCTGTCCTGGTAAATTGATCCGGATTAGTGTTTCCCTTTCTCACTTCAACCATAATTCTTCGTTTTCGTGTATTTATCCACTTATTTTTGTCATTGTTAATCAATAATCATGATTTTGCACCTCGTTTTGATTCTATTTTAATTTTTTAGGATGGGTATGTTACGCAGAAAAGACTCATGGCAATTTCATACTACCTCATATAAGCGTAACAAAATCTCCGCAACAAATAATGGGATCTTTGGTAAAATATCATTTAGCAAAATGCAAGGGACTTCCTCCAGAGCGAGTTTATCACATAAGCGTTATGCCTTGTTTTGATAAAAAGCTTGAAGCATCTAGAGAAGATTTTTATAACGAATTGAAACAGACTAGAGATGTCGATTGCGTTATTACTTCAAGTACGTAATAGATAAGATATTTCCTAAATCTTATTACATTTTTTCGAACACCTCGTACAACCAAAAAAGATTACATCTGTTTCAACTTTATGTTATTCAAAAGTTGAGAAATTATTTTCTCACATAAATTTCAAGTTTTCTCATCCCAGACGTCAATTATTCAACTTTCTAACACCTTGAACAAATTCTGAAAATGAATAGTAATTTTTTTTTTTATTCCTGATTAGCGAATTTTCATGAAATTTTATGCCAAAATAATTAACCTATCACGAAACGCGTAATTAATTATTTCAGTTGAGCTGGAAGATATGCTAGTTAGTCAAGAAGTGTCATTAAACGAAGTAGAGATGTGTGAGATCGATAGGCCTTTTGGTTCCAACAGCAGTCAACATTCGGATAAAATTCTATGGGGACATCAAGGATCAGGATCCGGCGGTTACGCACATTTTATATTCCAGTACGCGGCGTATCATCTTTTCCAAGAATCGAATGTTACCATTGAATTTAATAATTTACGAAATCCAGATTTCAAAGAAGCAATTTTCGAAAAAGATGGAAAGATTCTTTTGAGATTCGCCGTAGCTAATGGATTTAAAAACATCCAAAATCTCGTGCAAAAATTGAAGCGAGGAAAATCCACTTATCACTATGTCGAAGTAATGGCTTGTCCTTCGGGTAAGTTCTTTGTTCTTTCATTTTCAAAGAATCAGGCTTCAATTCTCAATTCTTCAGGTTTTGAACACCATCAAATTTATTTTCCAAAAGCTCTGATTTCTTATTTTTGGAAAATAATGCATTTTTTTTTTAAGGATGTCTGAATGGGGGAGCGCAAATAAGACCACAGGATGGCTCTCAGCCACGTGAATTGGCTTCGAAACTTGAAACAGTTTATCATGATCTTCCTCGGAGTGAACCAGAAAAAAATCACATTGTGTCTGATCTTTATAATACTTGGCTAGAAGGCGAGCACTCAGATAAATCTACCGCCTTTCTTCATACACAGTATCACGAAATCGAAAAAATGAACACTGCACTTGCTATTAAATGGTGAAAATTAATTGGATATAAGTATAGGTTTGTTCTTCTTAGCTACCTACACCTTCTACGCTTTTTCCTAGAAATCACTAGGAACTTACACCTCCCATTGGGCAGGAGCAGAAGTTGTACAAAAAGGGTAAAAAATGTAGTAAGAAGAACCAGCTAATATTATAGGAAAATTTTAATTCAGGTTCCTAATATCTTCGTAAAAGAAGAGTAAAACCTCATTTGTTTGGGAATATGCGACTGTCAATAATCAGTAATTGAAATATATTATTATTTATTGACATCTCTGAAATATTTACAATTCAAGGTCAAATATATATATTACACGTATAGTATATTAAATAAAGAATAATTAATAATTATAAATACTATAATTGTAATAAGCTGAGATATACTAAAAATTATTTCACAGTTACATACATACATACATACATCCAAGAAAAATTTGTGTCTTTTTAGTATATTTCATATATTAACTATAAATACTTCTATTTAATAGTTATAATGAAGATTGTACTTTGTGTAGGTATTATGCGGAATAAATAATGTATATAATATTTTCCGGTAATTCAATATGGTGGTACCAGTAGTAATAAGCCAGCCTACGGCACTTGGCGGCGATTTGTTACCGCGAATCTGGATAGTAGTTACTACTTTATATCGTTTGACTATGACATAATCAGTTATTTCCAGTTATTATACATAGTATACACAGTAGGTCGTATAATAATAGAGGTAATAAAAATTCAATATTATTATGTATAGGTAACAAAATGTGGATATTATTATAATCATTTTTTTCTATTTGTATTCAAAATGCTTCAATTTCTCATCTCATTCGACGAAACTATTTCTACTTCTCGTTACAACGTTTCAAATTCATATAGGTATTCACACGCAAAACCGAAGATATTATAATACATCATGTAGTTTTCATCTTCTCTTATGAAAAAATAAGTTAACCATATAATGTTCAATTGAAGAAGTTATTATAATATCTAATCTTTTTTAATATTGCTTTTTGTTTTTCATATTTTCAATTTTTGGACCATCTGTTTCACGCTATATAATAATATATTATATCGTCTTTTCAATTTCCATTCAATGAAATGAGAACGCAAAAAAATTAAGTCAATTTCTGATGAAGGGATTTAGGTAATTCTACTCATAGAGAGAAAAATCACAATCTTTTCAGATTTTATTGGATAATAAATTTCCAATCTATGTGAAGCTCTCGTTTTTCCCCAATATCAAATTAATAATAAACATTCAGCTCGGTGGTAATACATACAAATATACATACACTCATTTTTATCAACAAATAATAAATTAAACTGGATCTCTCTCTTTCCTCTTATACGCAATTGGTGATTTCTTATTGTGTTGAACGGATCCGTGTTCAGAATGCGAGATTGTTAAAAATACCACAGAATCAAAATTCATAAATCTTCCGATTTGCACTATAAATTCATGTATATACTAAAGTCCGCATACAGCTACCCTGAAGTTGTAGGTTGTCTTTGTTGTCTCATTTATCTTTGTGTAAAAAAGAAGAAAAAGGAAATTTCAATTGAATTTTCGGAAAAAATTTACGTACGTGCATAAAAAACGTTGGGACGAATCGATTGAGTTGAATAGATTAGATAATATTTCAAATTTAAATCTAACACTGAAACTATATAGACAGTCGAATTTTTATTTTTATGTTTTCTTGTAGTCTTTCTAGAATAATCGGGAAGAATCTACGGGTTGTTTCTCGACATTCATTCTACGTAGTTTTATAATAATATATAAATATTCTACATACGTGAAACACGTTCGACACACAAAACTGTGCGATAATTCTTCCTCAAAGATTAATTTTAATCGCAAATACGATTAGTTTGAGAGAATTGACATACATGTGATGGAGACTTACATTTAAAAATTGATTCAATAGACACGTTATTAACTGTTAATAATCCGTATCCTCTCTGAGATGGTTTTGTAGAGAAATAGAAACCTTATTTAAAAAATTTAAATAAACGGAGACTATTGTAGCGTGTAACTCCTCATTACAATATTTACACATAATACAGAACTTGATATACTCATCTCTGTAGTATTTAACATCGAAAAACTATTTCTTTCCTTCAACTTTGAAGTACTATAAATGACGAGTAAAACATTTCAATATAATAAATTGCGAAGCAGCTTGATCTTAAAGTCTTCGATTGAGCAACGCTAATATTTACTTTGACATACATACAACATTAAATAACTTCATATACCGCAATTCATCGATATATTTTCTGCAAGTGCAGGTAAAAATTCATATAAATGTGTATATAATCGTGTTATTCTGTTGCCTACATGGTGTATTCATAGAAAAATCTTTATCTTTTAAAAATTAAAATAAAGTCAATAGAAATACCAAATATAAGTAATTTGAATCGTTAGGTGATCTGTACAAGTTTTTACAACTCTGTTATTATAATTATCCCTGCTTCAATGACTGATTATATTTAATTTTTGAAAATAATGAAACAAAAAAACAACAAAAATGAACCCAGAATCATTAGAAAAAAAAAAAAAAAAAAAACCACACAAACAGAAGTCACTGCACTAATTCTGAGTATTCTTTTATAAACCAAACATCTTCTTAAAACTTTGTACAAATGATATTTTATCAACTTTGACCATTGTTTACATTGTCGGTTTCTTTATCTTGTAAATCAATTTCTGAAGGTAAACCTTCTTCAATATACTGAATGGAATCTTGGTCAGGATCATTTTGAAGCTTGGATTGATAAGGGTCTATCAACCATCCTTGCTTACTGTCAACTTCCTGCGACACTATAAGAAATAATTCTTTCTCCTTGCTGTCTATTTGCTCTTTTAGATACGCTATTAACTCCGTGTCCTGTTAAAATGGATAATTAAACTTTGGAATGTAGAAGAATTGTTTATTTTGTTTATTTTATTAAACTTTGGAATGTAGAAGAATTGTTTATTTTGTCAGAATGGAATTATGTTGCGATTTGGGTTGATTCTGTGTAGTGGTATAATAAATCCAAGTTTGAATGAAGAAAAGCATCATGAATAAAAGTGAAAAACGATGGATACCGATAATAATTTGAAATAAAATGAAGTGACACTGAAACGATGATAGAAAAAAAATGATATTAAATTGATAAACATAAGTCATAAATTTATTATCACCTTTCCGATAAGCTGCGGGGTTTCCAGTTTAGAATCAAGATTGTAAAAAGTCCCGCTAATTTTCCTTAGCGCAACCCAATGTCTTCTCTTCAAAGGTAAAAGAACGAATCCAAGTTTATATTCTGTAGGAACATTGAGGATAAATCCTTCGATATTTTCAAGACGGAGGCATTTTGGATCTCTGTAATTTGTGAAAATTTGAATTTTGACTGTTGGAAATTTAAATGATTGGGAGTTGAGGAGATATTCCTTCACCTGCGTTTATCAAACCACACAGCTTCGTGACCTTTGCGTTGTAAAGCAGCCATAATAACGTTAATATCATAATTTCCAAGTCCCAGTAAAGATTTATGAGGATTTATCCAAACGTCAGGACTCAGGCTGTAGCATATTTGGTCTAATTCTTGTTTGGTAAAACCATGTTCTTGGAATAAATTATTCAATGCGTGTAAAGCACAGAGCTCTTTAACCTGGGGTGAATGAATATTGGATTAAAATTTTCACGATAATTTGAGAATTGAGTTGACATTAAAGCGCAAACCAATTTTTAATTTTCTCAAAATAGTAAATATTTACCTGACGTTCATGATATATTGACCCATTCATGTCAAAAACTATACTTTTCACCATTGTTGTTATTTAACTACATAATTTATTATCGCAGCATTCAATTATTTATTCACTTTTTTATTTATAGGTACTATGAATTTAATTACGCGTTGACGTTATTATTACAATCGCTCAAAATTCTTTATTTCGTTGATAATCTTGTGAATCTTGAGATTATTGCAGTATTTACAATCTTTATCTTGAATATTATTGAATAATCATAACCTCTTTAACGTCTGACAGGAAATAGCAGTGACCTACACTACACCTACATCAGGTTGTCAATTTTTTACTACGCGCAAGTATTTATACGGCCATATAGAAAACTCGATTGCATTGGTCACTTCTGTTGTATTTCTGAATCCGATTGGCTTGGAGGAAACTTTTTCCACTATCTTTTGCCCCATTTTCTAGATACGATTCGGGCGTATCAATTTCATTTTCTATCTTGATGAAAAAATAGAGTTATTCATAACCTATCCCATTCAAAATATATTATTTATCGACTGTATTCACGGTAACAATCAACTTATGACAAATAAATTCTCATAAAATTATACTTATATAAATTGATTGTAAGTTTCCTCATGAGTTTTCGCTGATAAGATTAATATATAATACAAATTACAATTGACCTCATAATTTATTATGAAATTGGAGTCGGTTTTGTGCCTAACCTCAAACCTGGAACTCTGTTTCACCTTTCAATAAACTAATTCCCAATCAACTTTATTTGAATAATTGGTTAGTAATAAAAGAAAGAAAATGTAATTTTTCAATTTTTTTGTTTTCATTCATCGTTTTTCTCAAATTTCAGGAATTGACATTTTATGTCAAATATCATAGATAGCATTATACCTATCAACAATAATTTCACAATGACCGAAACATCAGAATCACGCATAAGCGAGACTGCCGCTGTCATAACCGATCACGAGCGTGAATTAGCTCAGAATGCGTTAACAGATTTCCACAAAAATTCATACTCCAGTTGCTTGAGCAATCTGAATAAATTAGAAGCCTTGAGGCCAAAAGATCTCAAAGTAATGCACAATAAATTTGTTGCCGAATATCATAAAAGCGATCTGAAAAAAACTGAGGTATTTCGGAAAAGTCTGAATGCTGTATGTGGCCAGATGAATACAGCAGATAATTTCGAAGGTGTTGACGACGTCGAAAAGTGTGTTATGAGATACAATCAAGCTATTTTATTTTATCACACTAAACAATATGATGTCGCACTTAAAATCGTCAATAAATTATTCAATTTTGTCGAACCTATGGGTAAGAATTATGAAATTTATTTATTTTTCCATTCAGATTTTCCTCATTTCATTGGAGAATAACAATAATTTTGAGTCTTCAAATTATCATAAAATTCTATGAAAAGTACGATTATTGTTCAAATAGACTGAAAAGTGGTAAACAGAACAACCACTTGTCATGAAAATGTTTAGTCTTAGTTTTCTAGGCAGAGTTGTATAAAATTGTTGGAATTTCATTACAGAAATTAATTTTTTGTAGTTTTTTTGTAGGTAATTAATGAAATCATTAATATGATGGCTTTTGAGATTGATAGAGTTATTCGAACTGATACTTAAACTGTAAAAAATAGTAATACAACATAATTTCATTAGAAAACATGCATTTTTTTAGATAGCAATTTTCAGAATTGTGTAATATGAAATGAATGGTAATTCCAAAGACTTGTCAACTAAATTTCAAAATTCTACTCCAACTCACGTTAAAATCTGTAATTACTAATGAAAAGATTTGTCTTCTTAATGTCTCAATTTCATACCATTGTTCTTACTTTCGTTTGTAATAATGATAAAACGAAGTGTAACTTGAATTGCAGAGGAAAGCTTAGCGCATAAAGTTTGTTTATTGTCGATCGAACTTCATATTGTAACAAATCAACCTGATGCAGCATTATCCTTATTAAATTATATTGAGAGTCAATTTGTGTCTACGGATACTTCGAAAATCACTCCAGCAGATAAAGAAAATTCGATGAAACCGATCAAGGAACCAAAAGAAAAAATAGATAATGTGGACGCAGCCACTGATGCATTTAGAATAAAATTACTGAAATATAAGGCGAGGGTTTATCTTATGACTCATCAATTGAAATTGGCTAAGAGAGAATGGAAGGCACTAGTTTCTTCCGCAACACCTGTAGTAAGTTTAAATCTGCGAGCGTAGAAGTTGCCCAGTTCAATCTATATGGTTAGAGCAATTCATTTCTTTCTTTATGTTCTTTTGTAATTATAGGACGCATAATCTTTTTTCAGAATATCTCATCTGTTTTTTTGAAAGGAAATTTGGAATACTTGAAAGGAAATTATAGAAAGGCGATCAAAATATTAAATTCAATATCTGCGGATGGGCTGGAATATAAGTAAGTGCCGTTAGATATTGTAATATAATTGTTGAAATTGAAATATGAACTCATAAGGCAGTTCAACAAATCTTCCAGAGCTTGTATATCAAATTCAAATAAATTCATGAAAGAATCATAACATTTGCCGTGTATTATTGTTTTTGCAGAAACAGCGGAGAGGCAGCTGCCGTTTTGTATTACAATAATATGGCGTGCCTGCATCATGCAATGGGAAAACCAAACTTAGCTTCTTTTTATTTGCAAAAGGCATTACAAGAAAATAAAAACGCTGTTGAAAGTGTTCAAGGCAAAGACACAGGTGAAAATGCATTTTATTATGTATACCCTCTGAAATTTGTAGTTAATAATAATAAGAATCAAAAAATTGAAACAAAAAATCTGTTCATATTTTGCAGACCCACTTTCTTCGCAGCCGCTTTATACTCTCGGTGGTAACAAACATTATGAATTAATGTACAGCTTAGGAGTATCGCTCTTACATGCAGGACGAGCTGCGCAGGCTTTTGAATGTTTTACAGAAGCTGCGCAAAAGCTTCATAATAGTCCAAGACTCTGGTTAAGAATGGCTGAATGTTGTATACACAGTCACAAACCGGTGAGAAAAATCATTTATTAAGCTTGTAAAATTTGTAAAACTTTTCAGATCCTATTCTTTCATCTTACATTAGTAAGGTTTTTAGAAAATTTCTATTTTTTGTGCATTATTGTTCATTTTACTGATTTCCGTCATCCCTTCAGACAAACGAGATTGACTTCAATATGCACAAACGGAGGAAAGACTTGGTTCAAAAAGTTGTTGGTAGCGGTTTTTACAGAAAAATTATCCTTGCCTCCGCCTTATCAAATGACACTAAATACCATACTGAGGGTCTCTCCTACGCCATACCTCAACCAACTTTGGAATTTGGAATGCTGTGTCTAAAAAATGCTCTGTTTCTTCTGCCAAATGATAATAACGAAGTTAACTTACCGTTGACTCCACTTGCCGGGCCACAATCTGTTCCAATATCATTAACACCCTCGCATGTGTTAGGTAAAAAGTCATATTTCGAATGAAATAATGAATTGAAATGGTGATAGAATTTTTCCTTGTAGTTAAAATTATTGACGAAATCGATGCGTATATTGAAGATGATTTTTTACAGGTGGCCAACACGCAACGCAAGTATCCCAGGCAACGGCGCTTGAGGGATTAAATCTGAAGGCGAGTGTTCTAGCGGCAAGTTCTTACGTTTCTTTATGTCTCGGTGATAACGTTGTGGCGTTAGAACACGCTAAGACATTATTATCCATGAGTAAATTGCCTGGGGCATATAAAATGCTTGGAAATTTATACGCTGCTGAGAGTTTAATTCTGATGAATAAAATAAGCGAAGCGATAGAGTATCTAAAGCCGGAAAATATTGTAGATATTAATACTTTCTTACCAATCCCTGATACCTTGGATAGAGAAAAAGATAAACCCGAGGAAACTTTCGCTACGCCTGTGAGAAGTGAGTAGAAAATTGCAGTAAGGAAACAACAAAATTGATTAATTTTTAGATTTGTAGTGGATTAATAGTTTTTCAATCGTTCAATTTCGCAGATTGGTATCCAAACAGTCTCCCGACTGGGAAAGCGGTTCTCCAGTACAATTTAGCGGTAGCATATGCGATTCGAGGGGAATTGGATAAATCAGGGGAAACTCTGAAGCAGGTAATCTTGTAAATTTGTTATCGTGGTATTATTCTGTTCTTATTTCATGGTAAATAACGCTATCGGATTTTTATTTGATGGCAACTAATGAATAAAATAATTTCTTCTTCATTTCATCTTATCAGGTGTGGATTTCTAAGGGTCCAGAGTGTGACGTTCCGATACATGTTATAATGTTGGCTCTATACATAGAATTACAATTAGGTAAATAATCATTATGATAATTCTATTTCTGTGTCATAATTACTTTCTGAATCTATTGATGATTTATAAAATTCAGCATTTTTCATTCATACAAATTTAGACGAAAATCTTGAAAAAGTATTTTGATTTATTTATTAATAAATGATAATTGAATTTTTCAATTTCTTCAGGCAATGTGGATGTCTCAAGATCAATCATAAAACAGCATTGTCCGCAGTATCAATAAATTCTAATCTATGGAAGATAAATACCTAAATGAAATA
Source organism: Phymatocera aterrima (assembly GCA_963170745.1). Taxonomy (NCBI): domain Eukaryota; kingdom Metazoa; phylum Arthropoda; class Insecta; order Hymenoptera; family Tenthredinidae; genus Phymatocera; species Phymatocera aterrima. The sequence continues at coordinate 10,475,177 of OY720663.1, forward strand.
AAAATAGACTGAGGATTGACCAAAAAATCGTTAATTCGATATACGGGGAATCAAATCCGTCGCGTTAATAATATATTTATACAATAATTATGTAAATACGTCTCGCTATATTAAATTTATGAATATGCTTTTATAATTGTATAAAGATACGCTTATTAGTGTTCAAATCTTCAACATTTTTTTTGTTCTAATTCTGTAAATTCAATCGAAACAGACAGATAGTGTATTTACACATGAAAGTTTTTCATGTTCTATTTCTCCCTTTTTTTTACAAGAATCGTTAATAAAATCTATTGATTAATTATTTAATGAATTTGTTTACTTATTTATGTAGGTCTTTGTGAAATATCAATGCTTCTCAATTACTATCTTGCGTTCCCCAATGAACTTACAATTAGACCAAAACAATAAATAAAAATTGACTCGGCCGATTACCGTCTTAGACTTGATTTAAATCTCGTGTTTTCTAAACAAAAATCAATCCTTTCTTTCCTACACTAGAATTCAGAGAGCTTCATACTAAGCAATAGGTTAATAACAATATAAAATGAGGAAGCTAGTTCTATTTAAATCCTTATTATCTTGACTGCGTGTTATGCAAAATAAAGAATAATATGTATCTCAATTTCATATTTCAAATTTTTCGCGCTTAAAACAAAACTTTTTTCCAAGACTGTACTATTTCTGTTAGATCCTTTTGCCCAATAGGATCCTAACCAATCAGAGGACTCGCTTACCGGGATGAAGTCGGTAATGATTAAAGAATATGACGGTACCTATCTCTTCACGGCGCCAGTGCACGGGCAGATCGCAGACGCGGCTGTCGATTGAAGTGAAGCTAGTGCTAGTCGCTGGTAGAACGCTTAGCGTTAGTCAAATTCGTTTACGCGCGGGGTAGTAAAGAGAAAGACGATATTTATCATCGTAGCATGCATTACAAAGAAAAGTTTTCTATTATTTGGTTAAATGATCAATGACTCGTTCACTACTATATCTAACAAAAATTCTTAGTTCATACTCGTAGTAGCTATTTGAACAATGTGTTCTGAATTGAACTATAGGGTGAGTAACCTAGGACAAGGAGAGAATAAATTCAGAAATATTGAATAATAATCGAGGGTAAATACATGTATATAATGCGTGCTTAGTTTCTATCTAGACGAGACGTGAAAATAAATATAGACACATTCGATTGTGTAAAACCTGATGTGCTACAAGGGACGCAGACTATTGACAGTCGTTTGTTTTTCTCAGTGTTTTCTTTTTGTTTTATTTTCAGTGTTTCGATTTTGCTAGCGGTTAAATACTTTCGTCGCGGAGTTAAATCATACAATTTTGACAAAAATGTGCGTTGACTATCGTGCAGCAAATGCCAAAGTGTAGGGGATAATACTGTTGTTATTGTGAATTGATTTATTATTTTTTGTTCTTCTGTTTTTTGTGTTGAAATCATTGTCGAGGAAAGTATAAACTGCGTCCGAAACATGGAAGTCAACATCGAAAGAGAGTGCAGCGCGCTAGGCGGCCTCTTTCAACAAATTATCGTCGATATGAAGGTGAGTCTGAACTACCTCAACTCGATATATGATCAAACAGACAAATTAAACTTGCTCCTTATTTGCTGGTGATTACAAACTTCCTCTCATTTTTTGTTTCCTTCGATTAGGCTAATTTCGTGAAACAAATTTATTCGTCATAGTACAACACTCGGTAGGAAGAACAAAAAGACGGTCACCGATCGTTATTGTCCAACGACGTCGTAAGAAACAGTTCATTATGACACCGAAAACTCTTGGATACCAATTGCCTTGGATTATCGCATTTATGCTATTCTTGTTGCTATTTGTTTTCCGTTAAAATCTGCCGTCGATCGAGTTTTGTGTATTCGTTTTCCATTTTTCATTTTTCATTTTTCATTTATGCTCAATAATATGTGTAAACGGGCAGCATAGTATTTATGAGTGTGTAATGTAGTAGTGCATTTCGGATTTATATCTCATCGTATAAGTTACGGTTTCAGTAAAAATGGGTTGATATTTATCGAAGATTGATAATATCTCGGATCCATCAAGCACGATAAGGCTGTTGAACCAATAGACCAGCCCGATTCAACACACGCTTTACCGAATGAATGAATGAATGATTGTGTATACCTATATATGCTTCTTTTGGTAGGCCGTAGAGAACGTTGCCGATCAAAATGTGAATTAAATCTACAAAGATTAGGGAATAGGCGTTAAAAGTTGAACTGGAACTCTGTTTTTGAATTTATTCCTATATTAGCACAGTATAGTATCGATGCATATATCCGTTCTTTGATCGCGGTTGTTATGGTTAGTTTTTTTTTGTACACTTTTTCGTGTTTGTTTTTTTTTTTTTTCTTCTCGTTTTCCAAGCACCGTGTATAGTACCGGCGGAGTTAGTTTCTCGAATATGTAAACGGCATTTACATGACTTTGTTTAGTATTAGTAATATACTATAGTGTGGTATAATAATATGAGTAGAAAAGTCAAAGAGGGAAGGAGATAAGGATAACGATAAGGATGCGTTAATATTTCAACACCCCTGAGTGCACGTATGCAAACACGTAACGTACACAATGATATATGAGAACATCGTGTGTCGCGTTTGTGCGCGAGTCTGTTGACAGAGAACAAAGTAAACAAGTCTCTCCTCTCTCTCTGCTTTTATTCTCCCTCTCTTTCTTCTCTTCTCGTCTCTCCGCTATGGTAGGTAGTCGGTTGGTACAGTGCTACGCATAGTGCTGCACCGAACGAAACGAACGCATGCATCCTGTTTCAAAAGCAAGCCACACACACACAAATCCCGTGAGCTTCGAAGCTCGAGGCTTCGTGCCACAAGCCTCCAAGCTTGCCTCAAGACACTCGTCGTCACAAATAGTGAAGTGAACGTCTGTCTTATGTATCAATATATGCATGCATGCCTATATGATATATAATGCAAGACGCGATATTATTGAAGAAGAGACAGATTTCATCTGCTTTATACATAGCCTGTGGCCATGTGCGTTTTCTCTGTCTTTCTCTCTCGCTGTGGTTTCAACAGACTTGTCGAAGGGATGAAAAAGCGAATCATAATGTCGCATATCCCTTGTTTTTTTCTTCATTCACATCCTTGTTCTTTTTTTTCGTCGCTTTGCTTCACTTTTTTCTCCGTTATGCGAGATACCAACTCATTAGTCACAGGAGAAGTGGTTGAATCGCATATATTATAAGAATAATTTATCGCGTTTTTAGTAGTTATTATTTTTATTATTCAGTAATATATATGTCGTCGGGTAAGTCGAAGCAACAAAATCAGTGTCTGTGAACCCGGTGACTCATTTTTGAGAATTCGATTCTTTTTGCAGAGTTCTGTAATCCGTTCGAATAGTTCTGAAGTTACTGATAAGTTCAAAAAAATAGTTGTGGTTGTTCAAGATGAACAATCGGAACTATTCTTCAAACCTATCTGGAACTTACGAACTATGTGAGGGGATCTCTGAACTCTCGAAAAAGAATCGAATTTTCAAAAATGGGGCACCAACTTCACAGAGACACACAAGATCATATCACGATAATATAATGTAATGCATAAAGCTATCTACATACGTGTAAGTAAATTTAAGTGGAATACAGTCAAAGTAGCAAGTAGTAGAGAGATATTATCTGCGTACCTACACGATATTACTTATGTATATACTCGTGTATATTAATATGACGAAGAAAAGATGAACATAAGAAGAAAATAAGGTGGATTTGAGTTTTTTTTCTTTATTTCTTTCTTTCGTTCTCTTTGCCTACTCGGAACAGGTGTCGTCTCGTAGTAATCTGGGCTTGAAACGACTCAAGCTCTAACACACAAATCTCTTACGCGCGGGGAACTGGTTTTTAACCTTTCTCTTGCAACTGCAGCCCAGCAGCAACGCGACGAACCGTATTATTCATACATACATACACACATGCATACATTGTTCAAATAATTTCATTCCTCGCTTTCTGCACGCGGTAAAGAATAGTAGATCTACGTTCATAGATATATTATATACAGAGTGGGTAAATAATAATAATAATGAGAAGAAGAAGAAGAACGACAACGGCAATAAGAAAATCGGCCGGTTTTGAAACCGCAATAACATAACTTGAACGCGCTGCTGATGAATTCTGGTGATTATTTTTGTCCCCGGAAATCATAGAAGAACGAGGCTTTCATTTCGCGTTTGTTGATCAAAACACTCTTCGTGCGTGCAGAGAATACTTTTTTACAATGTCGCCGCTCATGTATAAAAATCTCCAAGATGACGAGAACTTGACGATGCATTCAAACTTTATTTGCGGTTTTATTCAAAACTGGGCAATTTTGTTTTCTCTCTTTGTGAACGAAAGAAAACGGGAGTTCATTGTTGTGAAACTTTTATTTCATAATAATGATAATAATCGTAATAAAACTGGTGCGAAATAGGAAGAAACACGTAAGTAAGACTGCAATAAGAGCCGGTTTCACCATTGGAAACCAGTCGAACAAGAACCAGGAGACGGTTAGTCTGGTCTGTTCGGTTCCGTTCCGTCCTTAATCGTATTGGTCTTGGGTCTTCGTCCCTTCCTTGTCGTATGGAAGTTCGCTTCCTTCTTTCTCTTCATTGGTCTTTGCTTTTCGCTCTTCCATAGTATTTACTATTTATCTTATTGCTTTATAGGACTACTTTGCTTCGCTGTTGTTGCTCCGCTCGGTATAGTCCGAGCCAACAATATACAGCATTGAGAATGAGAAGGTAGTATTCCGCTCCTGGCATTCAATAACAAAAAAGCTGGTCCTACCGGTACAGTAGTATAGTTGGTATAGTAGCCTGGGCACGTTATATGACCGCGACGACGACTCAACGCGACGATCTCCGTTGTTGCAGTTCTTACAATTTTATAAACCAGCCAGTGTATATCTCATACCTATATCTATCGGGCACATATTATACAATATATCATATCGCGTGCCGGTTCAATTGGGAGAGAGCGACTCGAAGAAGCAATCACTGTTCCAATAAATCTTAAATGAGACTCGATCCATTTCAAAGCCCATTTGAAATGCAGACGATGAATAATGTTGTAAATGCACTATAATGTATATATACGAGAAAACTTTGGTCTTCATTATTTGTTTGTCGGTCTTCTTTTCAGAAATTCTCATAGGTCAATTTTATAGTATGAATTGTGCACTATTCGAACATATCTGCGATTATAATTATAAAAGATAAAAATTTATATGGCGAAGAAGTAGCAGAAGAAGGAGGAGGCGGAGGAGGTAACGAGAAATATACATGTGTTGGACGCGGGTATAATTGACATTTGAACTTGTAAACGATTCTGATTGAAGGTCGCTCCAGTTATTAATATGTCTTTTAGTTTTTGAGACGGTGTACTAACCCCGCGCACGGCGGTTCAGCGACGTCATCGTATACCCATAACTAATGCCCGCTCGTTTCTTCAGCAATAATTTACGGATTTGATGATAAATATTATATGAATCGGACGAAGACGTTGACCTGCTCAAAGTAGCTGTAGATGTACAGGAATTTGATTGTCGCAAATATCAAAACTCCGAAGTTAATTCACCTATATACTTGGATTATTATCTTCTTTTTTTTCATTTACTCATCACTGAACATCTGATTTTGAAGTTTTATCACCAAGTTATGACTACAGCTCGTACAGAGAGTAAGGTATACATACTCTTTACAACTACAATCTACATAGGTGTAAATAAATATTTAAAGGGAGAAAGAAAATCGTCGCGTAGTTGCGGATGGATCGCGCACCGCAGAGTGAATGTTAGCTGATCCACGAAGAACGACGACGGTTATCATTCGCACAAGATTGCTGCTGCGGCAACAGCAGCAGCCAGTATACTATGAGATTGGAATGGAGCGGAGTAGAGTAGAGTAGTTTAGTTTAGTTGAGTTGAGTTGAGTTGATTTGCTGCTGTTGGTGCAGATAGATATAGGTACATTCATCATTCTCCTCGCTAGTATAACGGAATAGTTAGATAGTTTCTAGCTGTTATATTCACATTATTATTGGACATAGGCTTCGTACCTACATACCTTTCAGGACCACGAGGCTGAAATTCATAACTCTGACGAGATAAAATCGGAAAAATTCTAGCCGATATTACGTTTTCTGATTTTATTGCGTTCACGTTATAATCTTAAGCAGCTTGATCCCAGACCTCTACCCTATGTTGTTTGTCATTTACAATTTCATACGCCTCTATGTGGGTAATACTCTTAACGATTCCGGTAATTTAGATTCACGATTTAGGTAAAACCTGTGATTTTTCTTATTATTATTATTATGGATTTTCGTTTTCACAAATTGTAATTCTCCCCTGGAAATGCAACTCCTGAGTAAACTTGAAATTTTGTATAATGTCAAGTTAGGTTGTTGTACCGGTGGTAATAAATACTTGCGAGTCTGTGCACCGTCAGCTCTAGTATGCATATGTATATATAGATATGTATTTACCTAGTGTTCTGGTCTAATAGTACCCCAGAGTAGAAATTAATATCTGAATGTCAAAAGGAAAAAGCAAAATCATAGAAAGAAATAAAGAAAGAGTAAAAAGACTGACGAAGAACGGTTTGAACGGTGTTCAAACTATATACTTTATACACCACCTCGATCGTATATACATACGTATGTCAGAATGAACCTCAAGAGTTTACAGTTACGACCAAATCGTTCATTCGTTCGTTTCTTTCTTTCTCCTTTTATTCTTCTTCTTCTTCTTCTGCTGCTTCTTCTTTTTCTTCTGTCAGCATCCCTCCGCGAGTAAGCACGAGGAAGGTAGATTGCTTCACGTTGATTTTGCTGCACTTATACCCATAGAAGTAGTACTTCTACTTCTTCTCGAACGTTGTAGGTGTAGACCGTATAGTTCGCGTACACTTACAGTATTATATGATGCACAGTAATACAGTAGCAGGTACAGTCATTCTAAAAGAGCAAATTCATACAATTATACACATAAGTCTCATTGAAATTGCAATTTTGAGTACAATTATTAGATACATTCATAGAATGATTTGTATATGAATATCGCACATCCAACGATGTGTACTTATTGTGATTTCTCTTTTATAGGTTCTCATATTTTATGTATATCATATAGAGTTATGCAACATGCCTAATACCTAATCAACTATGAAGAAAGAAGATATGTGCCTGAAGTTCTGAACGTTCGAATGAACGAAACATATTTTGTTATCCAATTAATTATCTATTTTTCTTATTATTTTCATCTTATAATGCATCTAAATTTCGAATTGTCAGTAGTGACTACCGTGAAAGTAGTTGAGATGTAGATTTTCAACGCATCTAAGTAGTCAATTTTCAGAATAAATAGATCATTTTCGTTCTCATTTGAACGTTCGGTACTTCAGTTACATTATAGAAGAAGGAACGACGGCGGCGGGCCGAGGGGGGGAAGAAACGCTCGCGCAATGTGCGATATTATATATTACATAAAACGTGTTTTCATAACCGTTCATAATGAGATATACTATATGAAGGCGCGAATTGGCAAGAAAAAAAGGAAATTGTTTGATGAATCATTTTTTTGTTCAAATTGTTTTCATAGTTTTATAATTTCTCTCAACATTATCCCTCCTACATAGATACAGTATATAACTATATGTGTGTATCTTATTATCGCGCAATGCACATCGGAGTTTTGTCGATTTGGTTCATATAACGAAGGCAAAGAGGAAAAACGACGAGCGACGTGGGGACCAGAGACTATAGAACGTACTAAACCATATCTGTAATACATACGCATCGATGAATGTGACACAACTCTGTATATCATAATTGTATGGAATATTAGATTCTGCGTAAAAAATGTGCAGGAAATTAATACGGATAAAGTTGACGTTGTATCGAAACAATTATCAGAGAATAATGGATGGATGGGTAAATGTGCGGATATGGATAGGTAGGCGGCCGCGGCGCGGCGGTAGGTATCACACATACTCTCCTGCTGCGTTTGCATATATCTTATCGGGTCAGACCATATTCTTTACCCCATCCCATCCCATCGCATCGCAAGCACATACATACGTATATGTCAAACTTGTTTACGTATAAATATCTGTGTTCTGTATATACACATGTTGTATACATAGGTATAATAATATGGGAGGAAGTTACTGCCCATCATCGTCATCGTATAGCAGACAAGAGTTTATATTATTCATTTATGTATTTTCAGGTCTTATATATCCTATGTGTGTGAATGTAAAAAAGAAAAAAAGAAAAAAAAAAAGGAAAAAAAAAACGAGAGAGACAGAATATGGGCGGTTGAAATTCTTCTCGGTCTTTTTTTCTTGCAGAATGGCACTCCACTCTGGGAAGACCTCATCTCGAAGGCAACAAAATTGCACACGTGTCTCAGGTAAGACGGAAATGTTATTTATTAGATGTATGTTATACATACGCGGTTCAGATATATAGGTGTACCTACGCGTATATCTATCTCTACGTATTATGTATACGCATCATAGGTGTATAGAAATATCTACGTAAACGAGTAACACATGTTCCTCTCAACTTGCGCTCACCTATACCGATGTTTAAACTTACAATGTGTCACCTTCGATTCGAATTGTAGTATTGTAGATTATATTATAGTATGTAACTCGAGCATGTGACTCAGAAAATTGCGAGTATAGACGTGTTAATATCCGCCGATACAAGAAAAATATTATTAAAAATTGAATTATGTTTTAATTGAAATTTGTTCGAAGTTCATAACTTTGATGCCGCGAAATCTGCACGGGAAATAATAATACCAGCTGTTTCGGAATCTATGCACATCGCGGAAAATTGCGTTTTTCAACGATTTTGGGCTTAAATTTTCCAAACATGAAAAGTCCCGATTTGTTTCTGACTTCGGGAATGCCCCTGACGTTGAAAAGATTCGCGAATTCCACGTCCACGTGGCGAAACAGCTGATATTGATTTGCGTGATCTTCTTGAGCCTCATTTCAATTTGCATTAGAAATATGGCGAGGGCGGTATATGAGGAAATGTATTTACTCACAATCAGTACAGGTATAAGGCATATATATAGATTTGTGGGTGTGAATAGTTGTTATACCGCCTGCATCAAACTGACAATGAGACAATGTTTAATGGCAGTGGAGTGGTTACACTTGAAACTACTGCCCCCATTATATGATATTAACAATAAGTCAAGTCCCAGAGTCCTAGAGGTATCATTATATCTACTGTTATGTACGTGTATACTTACTTGTAAGTCGGATATACGCTTTACGAAATAATAATTCTCAACCCGTCAAATGCGTATATATTAGGTATACACGCGTGTACTGCATATGGATACCTACATATTGCGAACATGTATATATGTGTGTTAAATTTCCTTTTATTATTACAAATTACTCGCAACTGTGGTACCTACGTAGGAGACATGTATTCACATACATAACTACGATGTGTATATAGCATCATATACATAGGTATAGGTATATATTTATATCATTATACAGTAATGTATAACCATGCTCCTTACGCTACTGCCATACCGGTGACACGCGTGCGTCACTATACGAACTACTTCCTACTCTCAAGAGTTGACGAAATCGTTTCTCTAATATCCCTCTACATCTGTCTCTACTATATCCCGCCTCTCAAAAATGATTCGGGGACTCGTATATCTATATTACTGGATCGGTTTCATATGTGCAAAGAGTGAAGGAAGAGAACAAAATTCGAAAAATGAAGATAAGGATGTGTAACAAAATTGTAAAACTACACTATAAAAGATCCAGATCCGCGGTAGCGAATCACCGCCAAGTAAACGTATAAATTGACCGTTAAAAACAATTGAATTTTCATATTTCGCTGTAGTTTGTAATCTTGTATGTAGAAGAAGAAAAGATGGAATCGAAGGTGGTGAAAAAGATTCAATAAATTTAAATACAACTTCAATATATTTGTTATATACACATAGGTACATAATAATTTATCTTATATGTCTATCAACGTTCATGATGTTCAAGTTTGCGAATTTCAGTAAAGTGTGGGCGAAGAGTTCGGAAAAACAAATAAAAATAACCAAAATATACGCAGAAGGCGCGTTGTAGAATCAATTTTTTCAAATCTGTTCGTAACGTATACCCATATATATACATACAATTATATAATATTGTATCGAAATCGCAGTATTTACCGCGCAATAGTTCATTATGCAGATTTTTGTATTATAGGTATATCAGCCGAAGTTGATTATATTTTGGTATAAATATAAATATACACGTATTATATATAGGTAGGTAAATACTCTCACGCGACGCGGCGGTCGGCGTGGCGGCGGCGGCTTTTCTGGCACGTGCTACTCAATTCACGTGCCGCGCAGGTTTTTATCCGCCTGAAGCATCACACGTTCGTATGGTATACTATACCTATGTAGTACCTATAATATCAACTCTTCTCTTAGTTTTCTTCTCGCTGGCGTTAGTCTATGCGCTCTTTCATTTTTAGAACATACAGTGCCCGTTGCACCGAATATCCCACTCCTGATGCTGGCTGGCTTCCTCTCTCGTAGAAGAGGAAAAGGAGACGGGGATATCCATTTGCTTAACATCTGGTGATTGTAATCTCTTGGGTCGCGTGTTTTCTTTCCGTTGATATAACAAGCACAAGCGCCTAATCCACCACGTTACTCCGGATCCTGCGAGGTTCCTTCGCGCCAGGAAAGATGGGAAAAAAAAGAATTGCCAAACAAAGAAATATCCTAATTGTAAAAGAAGCAGGAAGGAAAAAAAAGGTTTCAGCGAATTTAAAGACTATTATGCTGAAATAATTGTATGTTAAATGTATACATATAATGAGACAATTTTCAAAATTTCTTTCTCTCTTGTTTGCAATTAAATTTGACCCTTTTGTGTATACTATAGTATATAATATTATACATATTTATATGTACACAAGTACGTGTCTCGGCTTGCGGTAATTCAGTTTACAACAATCCTCATTCTACTTCGCGGTATGAGCAATCGGGCTACACGCGCAGAGGCTTTTTAATTCTACCGACATATGGTGCAGAAAGAGAAAGAAAAGAAAAAAAAAATCGCGCTTTATGTGCACACCTCATTGAAAACGTTCGCTAACGCACGTATAGATATGTACACAAAATGAGTTTTAAGTCACGTTCGAACGTGCATACGTCCGTATATACAGGGTGAGTCTGTGAGTCTTATGAAACCGCGAGAATAGGTGGGGCTTAGTTGCCGCGAAGGCGCGCCTACTCGACCAATACGGTGAGCAATCACGTGGACCATGCCGAAACATGGTGCGGGTATGTCAATAAGGTTTGCGAATTGATAATAACCGTGTGACTTAGCATCTGTTACTAACAGGTAGAGATGGCTGAAGTAAGAATGAAAACAAAGAGTAACGCAATTGTGCCAGCTATCGTGTCTATTTCTTTTGGATATGACCACAGTGACTGCTCGAGCTCTCAGCCGTCTTCCTTGATGTAAATGTCGAATTAACTCTACCAACAATTTCCAAATCATATTCAAAATGAATTCGTACATCACACGGTTATTATCAAATCCTCGAAGCTTATTGACATACCGTCGCCAAGCTTCGACATAGTCTACGTAATAGCTCACCTCGCTGGTCGAATGGGCGTGCCTTCGCAGCAACTAAGCCCCACCCATTCTCGCGGTTTCATAAGACTCACCCTGTATATACAGTATGCATATCATCCTCAAGATGAATCCTCCGTTTTCAAATGATGTTAATTTCAAATAATAAGCTCGAATGTTTCTGCAATAAGCTCAAATGTTTCTGCATAGTCCATAGATGTAGCCGTTATCTCCATCGTATATTGTATATGAGGTATTCCACGCGAACTTGGTGAAAATTTTCCCTCACCATTCTTCATTTCGTTCATTTTTTTCTTTTTTTTATACGATTATCCCAACTCTTGAGTAGCACCCCTGAATTATTTCAAATTTTTTCCTCCAATCGTGAATTTTATATGATTATTACTTAAACCCACCTAAAAAGGCAGGCCCTTTTTCTAAAATCTCAGAAAATTCTCAAAAGTTCTTTGATCAAAGACGATCATTTGAGGCTATCCGGACGTGGAACTAGTCTTATCTTCATTTGACTAATCTCAGACAAAAAAAAATCGGTAAATTTGCTCAATTAGATATTTGCATTGGTAGTTATTCATTTTTATACAACAAGATCGTCTTTGATACATGTATCATCATCCGCTTGGTGCATGGAAATAAATAATTACCAGTAAAAATATACCTAATTAAACAAATTTACTGATTTTTTCTCTCTAAAATTAGTGAAATAAATATTAAAAAAAAAGCCCACTTCCAGATTTGGTCTGAAATGATCGTCTTTGATCGAAGAACTTTTGAGATTTTTAAAAAAGGGCGTTTCGAGATAGGTTTAAATAATCACAGAAAATTCACGATTGGAGGAAAAAATGTGTATATACCTATACATATATACACATTTTTTTTTTACCTCATTGAGCTCATATCTCAGATAGAGGCTCGAAGTCAGGCTGTAGTTTATAATGTTGTGGCAACAAAATGACAAATAATAAATTTTTGAGCGAGTGTTATCGCTTACGCATACACTTGTTGTGATTTTGTTACGTTGATATTACAATTAGGCTTCGGCCTGCAGGATGTGTTGCATGATAATTTTTGAATATCTGCCATTCTTTTTAACCCATTTAAAAGAATTATATTTGATATGTATGTATAAGAGATGGGAAAAAATTATTCGTGCCGCTTGTCAATTGGGTTGAATTAAATTAAACTCGTGGTGAGAGCCGCGTGTCTGTCCGCGGCGCGGTTCTGGTCACAATTTCATTTATTTATTCATTTGTATATATTTATTTCCGGAAGTCGGTTTGAACACGTTTGCAATACTAGGAGCATTTCTCCGTGAGAAGGAGGACGGTACACGTTTATCAATAACAAATAGGCAATGGGCTTATTGCATACGAGAATGAATGAATATGAGCATCAACGCATACGTATACGTACAACTGATATTATAGCTGAAATCTCAGCTGCGCTCAATGGTCAGAGAAATCACATCAATCTATTAAGAATTTATATAATACATACTTACCAGACTATTGAATATATGATGTAATGTCAATTAAGATACATATATGCAGATATTTATTGTGTCATGAAACGTAGAAATATTGTTTTCTACGTAAATAGATATCCCATTATTTATTTATCCGTTTGTTTTACAGGACTGCGATTTTAGCCATATCTGCATACTTGGAGGCGTTTCAAAAAATTGCCGACGCTGCCACAAGTGCCAGAGGTGAGTTTCGATATTTTAAAATACATTAACGTAAATTTGAAAAATGGAAAGAGAAAAAAAACAACAAAGCGGAGATACATAGATGGACTAGAATCGAAACGAAGAAAAAAATAGAAAATCGAAACTCAATAGATTAAAAATGAAGACATATAACAGAAGGAGATGAAATTTTTCGTTGCATGCATGGCTTGGGATTTCATAAAGAAGATAAAGAGAATCCTAGCGTTATATATACATATATATATATATACTGAAATGTTGTTATATTTATAAAACACATAAGTATCTATACTATATTGAGGAACAGGGTATCGTCATCGTTGCAGGGATAGTAGTTCGAAATCTTAAAAAGGCTCTTGGAGAGTTTGAGCCGCTGATCCGATTCGTTGGTCGGTGTGGTCGAATTTGGATTTAGGTCACGTCGACACTTGCGTTAACTTATATATCTCTCCAGGTCGCCAGAGGGACGGCGCGACGTTATGGTACATACATATCGTAGCCCCTCGGTAGTGTGCAGATAGAAAAAGAAAGAATATATAACTATACGCGAGTACGGAAACGCGAACAGAATTGTGGATGAACGTGGGAGCAAGGGAACTGGAACGACGAACTGGGCAGTTGGTCAGTTGGTCGGTTGCGTCCGTTCTTCGATGTTATAGGTATATACCTGGTTGTTATGGTCTCCTCGATCCTTGATTCGTCATTATTTATGATCTGGTTTATTTCACTTATCTGAGATGGTATATTGGTTGCCATTCTGATAAGAGTAGGCTATATTCCTAGATCTACCGTTGCACGTTCGCCCACTGTCGCACTCGTCGCACGGTACAAGTTATACTACGTTCTACCTGTACGATATCGAAATCATTTTTTTTTTTTCATTATATTTTCAGGACAGAATTACGGTTTAATATATAAGAACATTGAAGTACGATTGACCCGACGATACGGGTGATTCTTTGCAATATTTCTCCGAGTTCATATTGCAATTATATGTAGACCTATACATTATATATATACGTGGTTTTTCGAATATGCATGCGGATGTATCCATACGACTTAACATCATAAACTAAGAAAGAACCGTGAACCAGATGTGATATGCTTAGGAACACGAAAGAAAACAAAGTTAGCCGTATAAAGTATAGTCGATGGACTTTCGTATAGAGATCGAGAAGATGGGTAGGTATCCGTATGATTATAGAAGTTGAGAACGTAGTGTTAGATCATTTCTAGTTACGGATAATAGACCGTGACAGTATTCACATACATTATAAAATAATATAAATTCTCGTAATGCAATGTAACGTCGCATATGTCATGTACTCCTCCCGCGATTACGTAATATGCCGAAGAACCAACTAATATAAGCAGTAGGCTCTCGTTCGTTGCACAGATTACGTCTGATCGTTTTAATAAATATATTTATTTATTATAGTGCAGCTGATATTATTCATTTATATCTATTCTCTGGTTCTTATACAGCATATATATAGTATATTCCATCGTCGCCCCCATTATAAGCGGACACATACCTATATTTCACCATCCGCGCAATATTTTCATATTTTTCGTTTCCCTTACCATATGTATATATAAATCCAATCATTCTGCAATGAGATTTCCCGACGTCAGTCATTATACAAAACTCTGAAAGTCGTATTCATCTATCGGCTGAAGTCTATCATGTATAATTTTGTGTCTAAACGAAATCGATACCTATACCTACTATAACCGCCAGCTTTCTCCAATGCTTCCAGAAATAAAAAATCATCGAATACACGGCAGTAGAGGTTGAGAATGTAAAACATCGGAATCGCTGGGATTGTAGCATTTTTTTTATCACACACACACGTATCTAGATGGATGTTACTTTAGTTTTGAAAAAAAATAATGAAAAATTGAAACGGCAACAAAATTCTTGTGCTTCGTCGATCTTTTTTCATTTCTTTCCTTCGTTTTCTTCATTTTTTTTTTTTTTTTTTTTTTTTTTTTTTCGAGGAGGGCGCTCTTCGTTTCAACGAGTGCCGTCTGCTGAATTTTGCGCAGCTATAAGGATATGTGGATATAATTTTGAAATTCAGAATACCAACATCTGCGCGGTCGGTAGCGTGATATGAGCATACGTATGCGAAAGACAAAAAAAATGTGTGCAGAATGCAGAGTATAGTGCGCACAGGTAGTCGAGGTAGGTAGGTAGGTATATGTATGTATGCATGCATGCATGCCTACACATCATGGATGCTCGAGTGTTAGGGCTTAGTTACTACCTTATACCATCTATATTTCTATGATATACCGGACTCTGCACAGCCTACGTCAAGAAGCCACTGGCTGCAGTCCCCAGTCGGTTTACAAAGGTTCTTGATGCATCGTGAGACTTGAGACTTGCCTCTGCCTTTATAGCAGCTGCAGGGCAGGGTTTTTCCTTTGTTAACAAAGACAGCTGAACGAGAGAAAACTCGCAGCTAGACATCGTCTAATTCATCAGGATGAAATCCAGATCCTTTTACAGACAAATCATAATTTTTTGTTCGTGGTTTTTTTTTGTTTTTCTGTATTTTCTACTTTTTACTAATCTCATCTAGTCAATTTTCGAAGGAACTTTAGTTTCCTATTATTTCTGTACCTGTAGTTACTTTTCGAATGTATTGTTCAATATTTTAATCGTACGAGACACGATACCTTCGATTTTATTGGAAATTTCTACGAGACTGGAAAGTTTATAACGTCTGACGCAACGAGATCATGAGAAATAATATATTGGCTAAAATTTGTCGATGAAATTATATCTCATTATCAGTCGATATTACGTTTCTCATGATTTTGTTGCGTTTGACCACGTTATAAACTTTGAGCTTTATCAATTTTCATGTAATGATTCCATGAAACTCTCGACTACGTCGATATTTACTTTGTTGGTTCTTGAAAAGACATACATATATATGCGGAATGCAATGACGTAAAAAGCAGTAAAGTAGGAGGCGCAAAGTGGCATTGGCATACCACATCCTTATAAGTTTCATGGAAAATATGCACTTCATACCTGCAATTATACCATTCAAATTTTTATCGACGTTTTGCAATAATTTATAAGATTTTATACGATTTGACTCTTCAATATCTATCCTGATAACCTTAGCTAGAAGAGAATATTGACTGTGAAGTATTTGTGAGAAAAATAAGTTCCACGTAAAATACTCAGCCTTTATACCCGCATTCTATGTAATGCATTTTTCAAAAAATAATGATAAAACAAGAGAAAAACCAAGGAAATTTCTAAACGAAATTTCGAAAAAATCGGTAAGTTGTGTGCATATACCTTCGAGAATATGAAGGTGAAAATCTGCTATTCCAGCACAGTACTGGGATACTCGAAAAAGTATAAGAAAATTTACGTCTTACAAGTATTTTATCTTCTACAATTCAGATTTTAGAACCTATAACATTTTATGGTATGCCTGAAGCGGTTAAATCTTGTTTTCTCCGAGTGCTCAAGCAATCGCGAATCTAGCATCTAGAACTGTCTCAGGGAACTTGAAAGCGTTGGCGTAGAACCTAAAATGCCGAATCTCGAGTGTCGAATTGCATAGTGGCGCCTCTGCTGTAATCGTCAGGCTGAGCGCTGCTGCAGACACAGCATGCACGGTATTCGGTTTGGATGAAGAAGAAGTGCGGCCCCGGGGCTCTGGCGGGGGGTGAGTTTGTGCGCGATTTAGGATTTAGGTTTGGTTGGGTTTGGCCCAGTTGGACAAGAACTCGCCGTCACCCGCCCACCAGCCAGGGGCTGAACCCAGGACGTTACCGGGACGTCGACCCCCAATTCCCATTCTCTACTGTATATTCTCTGGTATTGATCTTCCGATATACCGTTGCCAACCCGCTCGTAACCCTCCTCCTGCTTTCTACGACCCTTTTACCTCCCTCTTTCCAGTGGTTCAACACCCTCTCTCAACTGCAATTCGCCAACCCCTCTCTATCCCTCTTATACGAGGCTTCAACCCTCGTCCTCCTCCCTCGACCCCTTACACGTCACTGGGTCATGCACTTGCTGAGAATAAAAAGAAATAAACAACGACAGGAGAAAACTAAACACTCGGGAAGATACCTACATTTGCGGAACTCCGTCTACTGATCTTGTAGCGCATAGTCGATAGCCGCATGGCAGCGCGGTCGAACAATCTGATATATTTTGTTGACTCTATATGGGCGTTGTTCGGTTGTTGTCTTTTTTTATTTCACATTCACAATCATTGTTGGTTGTTGATCGATTGTCGTGAAAATTTGTCAGGACTCTTCTTTTTCTCGAATCTTGAGTATCTTTCATGTTTTGTTTGTTAGAGGACAAGTTTTCTCGGTGAAATATCATTCTATTGATCAACATCATGTTGTTTTCTGTTTTTTTTGGAATTCTATACACAGAAAATAAAAGTTGGAATTTATTGGAAGCGAAAATGCTTTCCATACATATACCTACTATGACGATAGTTTGAGCAATTTGTTTTATTTTCGAGAAAAATTGGACCAGTATACATTTTTCAATTAATAGATAATCATTAATGTTTATAAATTGTTAGAAAATTTGTTGTTATTGAAGAATGAAAAAGAAAAGTTGTATGAGATCGGTCGCTGTATGTAGGAAATTCCAAGAGGTGAATGTGAGGTAATTAATTGATCAATGTTCACTTACAAGTAATTTCTGTTTTGTAATTTTATGCGGCATTCATTCCTATTTTCGTTCCATTTTTTTTTTTACCATGAAGATATGATGATGAAACAGAAGTTGAAAAACAGACTGACAAATATTGCCAATCTGTTCATTTTTATTACTTCTTTTTTTAAATATTTCATTATCAAAGATGTGGAAAGAATAATAATAATAAAAAATGTATACCTAATCATGTTCGAGCGTCTATCTTATCGATACTTATTAAATTCTGCTATAATAATTCGACTAATTGGTATTTAAATCGTGATTTATAAAAGAAACGGTTATAAAAATGGGTCGCATCATATTCACCAGCCTTGAATTATTGTATTATAGTGTTGCTTAAAAAATTATCAACCACATATGCTTTATATAATTTAAACAAACAATAATTTATCTACCACAGACAAAACTTTTGATATAGATAATGTATCGTGCAAATTGAGTGATCAAACATTTGCTATCTGGAAAAAAAAGAAGAAAAAATGCCATTTCGAATGCACATATATGTATATACGTATTTAAAGAATTTCATTGATTATATAAGAATTTTATTATTTCAATTTATACACTAATTACAACTCAATTCCTTCTCCTCAATTTATATAAAATACCATACGTCGAGGTATATACGAGCATTTCTAATCCGCAGCTATTGTTGTATATTACACGGCTAACATTCGTGTGAAAACACTGAAAACATCGTATCGGATTATCACATCCGCTTTATCCACCCCCTTCCCCCACCATTCTCCCGTTGCTATTTCCGGCTGGTAAATAACGTTCGATTTGTGTGGTATAGGTTTGTACCTACCTAGCTATACCTGCCAGCCTAACTGCCTATACATAACGAATTAGGGCCCTCGAGGGCGAAGCGAATCAGGTTTATTGACTGGCAATTGAAAAATTCAATAAAACTCAAGTAAATAGGTTTGTAACGTTAATAGAACAAAATCATGAAAAATGCATATTTGGACGACTTTTAAAGATTTTCCATCATTGAAATAACTCTGCCAAGGATCACCAGAAAAGTTGAAACCCTTCACGATTCTGTCACATTGATGTTACAAACTTTCCAGCCTCATGAATTGCAATTTCAAAATGCCGACCAGCTAATGCTATATCCAATGTCGTTGTGTTCGCAGTATGCGAAATGACGTTCAAACCATTTTATTACTAAATATTTATCACAGGTACTATGGGCATAGTAGATATAACACGATGTATAGTTCGTATACTAGTTATCTTCTTCTTTCCTTTATTTCTTTATCTATCTTTTTCCCGCTTATACAGAAATTGTTGAAAGGTCGAATTCTAATTCATGCTCACGCGTACAATATATGTTTCTGATTCATTTTTCTACTGTTTTTTCTCGCTATCAGTGCAGATATCGTTAAAATAAACTTGTGACGTATTTCCTGTAACATGGATAGGAACAGAGTCAAGTGGAGAAAAGAGAAGGAAAGAAAATTAACAAAATTGTGCAAAAAACAAAAAACTGTACTTCGATGAAAGATACAAAAAAAAAAGAAAAATAATTACGTCACTAATTAGGTCATCGAATTATTATATTACGTATGATGAATACTTTTTTTAGTTTTCTTTTCGTTTACGCTTCTTTTTTCTAGTGATTGCGAAACTGAAATGATTCTCGTTTTTATAATACACATATGATATAATGTAAATTGTGTCCGAACCAATTGAAAATAAATGAATATTAGCAATAATTGCCTAATCTGGATGTGAAAAATATAATGATCATTGAATTTCGAGTTCACTAGAGCGTCTGACGTGTATTTCCCCCTTTATCTCCTGTATGTCGAACAGACGGGGACCCACTTCCGGAAGTGAAGTTTGAAATTTGATAAAAGAAAGAAAAAAAAGATGTAAAAAAAAAATTCATAACAACAAAGAATTGGACTTTGATTTGGAGTTTTGTCCTTGGAAATTGTTACTTCAACAGACGCAAATCGTGCATTTATTATTCACCATTTGAGCAGTGCATAAACATATGTGTGTGTATGTATCTACATACGTATATACTAATATACACATTATGTGTACGATTTTCTCAGTTTAACGCATAACGTATGAAACTATATAAAGCGGGTTTATCTATATATCGCTGTACGCATATTTAAACCGCGAAGTATTCGTCTTTGCGGTTCGTATATTTCAATCGTAATTTCAATGTATATATATACCTACTAGACACGCGATATATTGTATGATTTTACGTCAGAAAATGACGCGCATGCCTGCACGCGTGTGCATATTTGTTAATTATATAAAATTGTACGCTGCAGCACGTACCGATATGATAAATTTATTTTGAATTAACGGTGCATCAAACCGAAGAAAGAAATAATTATTAATTACCTGTCTCGTGACGTTAACTAGGACGCGTTCGTTAGAAACTGCGAAAGAAATGATAGTACTTGTATGTATGCGTACGTATGTATGCACATACGTGCGGAAACTCTGCCTACACTATGAATAATTACCTTGTTTCTTCTTCGTCTCCTCTGTGCTTCAACTTCAAGGTTTATTTTTAATTTTTGTATATTCTAGGTATACGTATCCCTACTATAGTATATATGATCATATTTCCAATAAAGTGTACCATATAAATCATAATGAGCGTGTATACTTATGTAGATTAATTAATAATAACACGTATAATATCTTCTGCGGCTATAAAACCGAGGTTCAGGTATAATAATGTAGCGTTGAATGTAATCGGAATCTATATGATCTATAATAACGAAAGTTAATTAACTCATCGATTTGTATGGGTATAATAAAATTATACCATGAGGCTTACTATATTATACATGTAACATATTTTAGATACAAAAAATGCGTGGGAAGATTTTTCGTTTTGTTTTATCTGATTTTCGTTTGATTTTTACCATCGTATACTGCAGCTCGAGCGGTTTCATCGGTAACACATATACATACAAAAAATAAATTGAATAAAATATTAAATTTATCCTCTTATTTCCAGGTGCCACCAAAGAAATTGGAACTGCTCTGACGAGGATATGCCTACGTCACAAAGCAGTCGAGGCTCGAATGAAAACGTTTACAAGGTACGAAATGTTTCAATGATATTCATGATTGGACATTTTTTCGTTTGTCAATCCTACTACTTTTCCTTCTGTTTTCTGTATATGTATACATCTTCGAGCATTGCTATTCTGGGATTTCATTATTTAATGATAATAATGATAATAAAATGAAACGAAAGAGCCATATTATTAAGATCGCCGTGAGCTTATTATAGAATTGATCTCATGCGCGCATCCATATTACAATTAGTGCCAATGTAAATTAAAATTGGACAAAAAATGAAAATAAAAAAAGATGACGCAGAGACAGAAAGAGTAGAAATTTAGGACGCCTACAAATTTACGATTGAATCCAATGATGTTTATCTTCGAGAAACGAGTCACTATACTATATGAACAGATAAATGAAGAATCTCTCTTGACTTTCGAATAAATTATTATATTTCGTTTTGATTCTTTCAGATTTCCATTTTCAAAAACTATTTGACAATATGTTATTATGTACTACCTACTTTCACGTACGCATACATATACGTATATATACATGTATAGGTATAATATCATTTATTTATTCATTTATTTCGAACACGTGAAATTTGGGGCAGCACTGCAATACGTTTTAAAATTGGGTAATAAAATAGGGTTGTAAAATTGCAAAATAATCGTGCTAATTATATTCATCATTTACCGTTATTTGCACCGTACGAACCAGAAAAAGAAGTGGATATAAAATTGGAAAATTATAAAGAACAAAAAAGAAATCATTTAGGTGTATACCTATACATACTTGAATACGAAAAAAATGTTACGACCCCACATGAGTTCGCTTGTGGGTACACGTACATTTACGTAGGACGTAGAGGTATGAATATATGAGAGTTTGTGAATCGTTTCTTTCTTTTTTGGATCTGTTTGGTGTTTTTTTTTTCTCATTTGTGTGCGCTTTCATCTTGTTAAACATTAAAGTAGTACATAAAAATATAACTGTGCCATTTCCGCGAGGACCACCTACCTGAGTTATAGCGTACTTATATCTGTAAAGTACTTACGTAGTGAATGCATTTTTTTTTTGTTCTCTGTATACCACTTTATTATCAATGCAGATGATACATAGCCCTATACACTCGAATGTGAAGTTTTGTTTCTTTCTCTTTTTTCAATTGATTTTCATGCAGACGACAATACAGGCATTACAATTATATAATAAAACATTGGTATAATGGCCATATTGGTATAGAATTTTAATTCGTATACGCGTGACCTTAAACGTAAATATCTTGTTTACATAATATACTATAACGTCATACCTAACTACAGGTGGTCATATTGACTTTTATGTTATACCTACAGTGCCATCATGGACTGCCTTGTGATGCCGTTACAGGAAAAACTCGAAGATTGGAAAAAATCACTTGTCAATTTGGACAAAGAACATGCCAAGGGTAAGTTGTTTTCATATTGAATTACATTTTAGCATCATCTATTCCGATCCTTTTATTATACATGCGATGTATAAAATCTGCTCAAAATCCCCCCCCCCCCCCCCCCCCCCCCCCACAGAGCCGCTTACGAGCTTTCCAATCCCGCAAGTCCCGATTTTTCAGCTGTTCTGGGTTCGGAGACAAACTACTTTCAAAATCTGTTCAATTCAATTTGAGGGGGGGGGGGGGGGGGGGGGGGGGCAATTTTCGAAACTATTTTTCTCGGAACAAGGAGCAGCTAAAAGATCAGGACTTGCGGCATTGGGAAGCTCGTAAATAGCTCTTCATTCCCCAATTTCCATGGACATCTTTTGCAGAAACAGTCACAGAGGGTGGGCGGTGGGAGGGGGGACAGCTCGACGGAGGCAATTACATGAAAGATTGTAAACTTGCAAAAGTGAAAAAGTGAAAGAGTCTATATCTATAATCTTATACAAAGTTGAAAAAGAAAAAAAGTAGAGTAGGTATTATTCAGGGGTAAGTGAGTGAGATTGGTCGGTGGTTGTGGCAGAAACAGGAACAGGAGCGCACAAGCGGATAACTTCCGGTTGATCAAAGTCAATTAGGAACGGGTTCAATTGGAATAATTCAAGGGACTTTGACGGGTGCTGATGGCGGTGATGGTCGTACTACCCTTATTGGCTTCCCAGTTTTATTATACCTAACTCGTTGGATATTCTCTGTCTCCCTTATGTTACCGGTATAATACCATAGGCATCACCACCAGCAGTAGCAGCTCTCTTCAAAATCACCCTTCGTCACTTCATCTCTCTCAATTCACTGCAGGCAAACCCTTCGTGTCTGCCTTTCGTGTCCTTCGAGCCCTTCGACGAGCCCTTTCCTTTCCACACCCCTTTTTATACCCAATTTTATTTTCCTTCTCTCCCTATACTATAATCGTGTCCGAGGGGCGAAAATTTCTTCAGGAAGGAACAAGATTTCTTGTCAGTTCTTGTTTATTCTTTTGCTGTTGTACATACATACATACATACATACAGACCTAATATGTAGCTGTATACTTTCACTTTTTATACTCATAGTTTTCCTTACTTCTTCATTATTTTATGTATCATATCATTGTTATTGTATCGGATTAAAGAGATATTTGAAATCGCTGATTTTTTCAGTGAAAAATGTGAATTTCGTTTTTCTGTAGAACCGATTCATTATAAAAAGTTGTAAATGATTTTCGTGCATAAAAATCTGTAATTCTGGATAGTTAATACAGTGACTAATGTAGTTCTATACTATACCAGGCCACGGTACGATATTCTCTCACGACCTTTCAAACTCGATTTTACTTGTACATTCTAGGTATGTATCTTTCGCTTTATGTTTGTGGTTGTGAAACTTTGTTATAACCGACCTATAATACCTCCGTACCTCTATACCGCGCGTAGTTTTATGTATCTACGCACAAAATATTCGTGAAACCCCTTTACCCGCAACAGAACAACAGAAATTCAATGCACTTTTTCCTATTCTGTTCTCTTCGTTTATTGTTTCATTGAACTTTTGAATTTTGTATAATAATTGTTATTATTTGCTAGGTATAGTGGGGTTAGAGTATCGCTCTGATTATATTTTTCATTGTTTATTCAGGAAGCCAATTACATATACCGAATATATATGAATATATTTAAATATACTTATATTTGTATATTCACAAAGAATAATAATAATTGTGATTCGTACAACTATATAATAATCGCATTATAGACAGGAATTCAATTAGATACAGTATGCAGATTAAAGTCACACAGCATTTCATCAAGTTTTGTTTTGTTAATTACACAATCTCGAGTACGTAAGTATGTAGGTGTACGCAGTGTACGTATTATATGTAGTCGAATCATTCCAATTTGATAGAGAGAGAGAGAGAGAGAGTGAGTGATCGTGCGGCGGCGGGGGAGGGGAAGAATCTAACAATGCATTCTTATAATATATCGTGTTAATGTTACTGTTTCATAATTCTCGATCGAGCTGTTTTAAAACTCCGCAACCTTGCTCAATATCTTACATTTTTTGTTTTCTCTCTTTGCTTTTCCCTTAGTTCTTTCTTTTTCTTCGTACTTCACTTACTTAATCGAAAAGACTAACACGGAATTGCATCAGACGACAGTGGTCCAACACATTTGACGCTGCGGTTTACTTTATAATGTGTTAACTGGGATTTCGGAAAACCCCCCGGCCTGAGGGATTTTCCGAAACCACAAAGAAAACAAAAATATATATTTTTGTTGATCGAAAAATTCAGCCAAAATTCCCTTAAAAACGCAATTAAAGAAACAGCTGATATAATTTTTCATAATTTTGTTGCGTTAACGTCATAAACTAATTGGACCTCATCCGACACATGTACGTATATAAACTTGTAAGTATGAGAGAGAAAAAAAAGTAAAGTAAACTAAAGTTAAGACAGAAGAGGGAAGCGAGAAGATGATTGAAAAAAGAAAACAGAAAAATAGTTATTTTTTCCAATTTTTCTCGATGTGTTACTCACATAGTGTGCCGGGTTTATGGTATGCACTACGTAGTGCCTATATTGATCGTTACTTACGTTTATTTCTTTTCCTTTTCGGAGGGCGCGTATTTTATATCAATTATTAAATATGCAAATTGGTATAGAACGCATCTAACTAAAGGCAGTAGAGGGCTCAAAGTAGGTATGTGCTTCGTCGCGATCCCTTGTGAACTACACTATTCAGAGATGACTAGGTACAGAATTAAATGTGGTGCAGCAGGAGGCGCGAACCCCTTTGCGTTTTAAATACAAATAACAATGAATCATCATTCAACGCGCCCAGAGACTTGGAGATAAGGGATAAGCAGGAGGAGGGTGCCATTACTTTAATCATATTTTCACATGCTAAAAGCATAGCTATACACACTCCTTTTCTCAAAGAACATAGTACATGCGTGCTACTCATGCAGGCTGTATTTTATGAATTTTTTATACACATACTATCGAAGTTTTATATTCTCGATTTCTTTCTATCTCTTTCTGTTTGACTACCAAACTTTGTCTACTTTGTGTAGACTTATTTATTAATTGTCAAATTTCCATTAAATTGGTCTTTATTTTGAATTTTTTGTCGATTTGTATCAACATTTCATTACTGATTTTATTTTCATGTAACTTCAGTAGAATCCCTGTTACAGTATGTTTGTGATTCTGCTTTCTCTTGAAGTTTGGTGAAACTTTGTTCTAATTTTACTCAATCTATTGTCAAATCTCGTGTCACATTTTTGTTGATTTTCAGATAAAGTTTTATTTTTTTTTTTTCAGATAAACTTTAGATAACATTTTTGTCAGTTTTTCTAATAATCACTCTCAAATTATTCGGGAAATTAGAATTGAAGAAAATTAATTTTCTGTAAACATGTTTTGTATGCCTTCTTTTATCAACATACACATTTAGATGGCGGTACTGAACGGCATAGTAACTATTGGTTCTGCATTATAGACACCACAGTATGATGTGGATTAGCGGGGGGAAAAAATTGATCTATTCGAATAAGCGTGGAATGAAGAAATAAAATATTATTGTTTTTTCCAAGCACTTTTACTAGATTATTAGTTTACGAAACGAACAAATTCGTTACACATGATGAGAAGAATTGATAATTTAGCTATGCGCACGTGTAGTACCTCTTTTCATCCTATTGTTTGTTTGAAATCCATGAAATGCAGAACCTAAAAAGAATACTTGATTTGTTTACCTCTTTACAGAATACAAAAGAGCAAAAACAGAATTGAAAAAACGATCGACGGATACATTGCGATTACAAAAAAAGAAGGCTCGTAAAATTCAGGGTCAAGGTCAAGGACTTTGCACCGGTGGAGATCTCGAACTATGTAAATTACTTGAATCATCAGCTGCAGTTGTCAGAGAGAAAAGACTTGGCCTCGAAGAAACCGAAAGAAAAGCTGTGCGAGCTGCACTTGTTGAAGAGCGCGGTAGATTTTGTTTGCTCGCCAGATTCCTCAAGCCTGTACTGGTTCGTATTTTGTTGACAAACTGTTAAATATCATAAGGGGCAGTTGAAAAAAATATGACCTTGTGAACCTTCTCCAATTTTCTTGATTAACCAGGACGAGGAAATCGCTATGCTAATGGAATTAACGCACCTCCAAGAAGTCTCCGATCAGTTACAAAGGCACACTGCTTCTCCGAATCATTTACCACCCGCGTCAGAACAAGTAATTCATTCAGAATATTTTGAGAAAAAAAACAGAATGAAAAATTATTGATTTCTTTTTTTTTAATTCAATTTCACGGCCACTTTTTTTTATTCTACTTTACTTTCTCCAGGTAATCACAGATATCAAAGGATGTGATACGACCCAGTGGTCATTGACCACACCTCCTTCAAGTCCTTCATTGTCTCTAGGATCACGTAAAAGTTCTATGTGCTCTATTAGCTCGTTAAACAGCAGTAGCAGCGGATCATGCAAAAGTCATCCAAGTCCGTCTGGTCACCCATGGCACAGATCTTTATCGCAGGTGAAAATTCAACTAGATTCTAGTCCGCTACGGACTGCTGTTATAGAATATTTATAGTCTGTCAATGTCGTACAAAAATCTATTATTTTGATTTTTCAAACAACAAACATATTAGAAATCTACAATTCTGTAACAGAATACTCTTTGTGAACACGATTTAAATACTATTTTATGATTTGCAATTTAAGAAGAGGAAAAGAAAGTTCACATCATTATTACCTTTCACTAATTCAATTATTGTTTCTGCGTGGTTTTTGATAACAATTATACTGTATTTTGACGCATGCGCCAGTTTATATAATGTAAAGCGATAGGGCAATTGGCTTTTTTCTTTTATTATTTCGTTTTTTTTTCCCTAATATATTGTCGCACTCGGAACCAAGTTATTTTTGTACCAAAACTACTCTATCGTCAGATTTATTTTGTATTCGACTTGTTAGTTGATTAGTCGATAGTTTAGAAAATGAATGCAGTAGTTGATGTTGTACCTGTGTAGCCTGTGGGTGTATCTATAAGACCAATCAGCACAAGTGGAATGGTTACTCTGCGCCACTTGACTACTGGCAGCTCACGAGATTCTGGATTTACTTCTCAAGATACGCTCTATTCTCAACCTATTACTGAACATCAGGTAAAATATCACCAACATTCAACACAGAACGTGGCTTATGATATTTCTCATTTTCACATTTCAGGCTCCAGAAGTCTGAATTACTCTCTCTCATATTTTATTACATGAAGATTTGATTTGTCGTAATTTCCTCCAGCTAAAAATCATACAATTTTATTTCTAGGTATCGAACGTATCTTCTCAGAGCAACCAGAGTACCGGATCAACGACAATGAGGCCTGTTACAACTTCTACATGGCCAGATCTACAAGAGTCTTCTATACAATTTGATCGACAAAGTCAGAACATAATTAATGAAAGACCGCATACTATATCCTCAGGTAAAACGATCTCTGTCGCTTGAAGATAAATAACTTGCATTGTTCATTCAATTTATGTACTCTTTAATTGAATAAATGAAATATAAAGTCGTGGACTTCAATTCCAGCATATGAAAAAGGTCATCATCAACGGCCTGCGCTAAGCGTTTATACTTTCCAAGCGCCTGAGAACGCTGCTACTGGGACTAGCTGTTGTCACAGTCAGCCAGCGTCTCCTGTTTCTTCATCTTCTTCTTGCTCGTCATCCAATCAACAACAAACTCATATACAGAATCAACAAAATCGTGTTCAACTTCGAAATAACAGGCCTCCGATACCCAGCCGATGCTCCAGCTTGGAACGGCCGATTGTTCCAGCTAAAAATGAACCTCCTGGTAGTCCGAGAGGAAAACCTAAGCTTCCTATACCTGCACATCTTGCTAAAGGTAAAAATTTATCTTATTTAATATCAGCGAAGATTACTTCTTTCGGTATTGGCAATTTTTATTCATTATTTCTTTCAGAATTGACTGCGCATCAACTTCAACAACCAATGTATGTTAACATGCATGAATTAGCAAGTCTCGCTGCTAGTAGAGCTCAAGAAATGCAACAACTTCCACCTCCGCCTCCGCCAGCTTCCAATTCTAATAATGATAAGGTGCAAACAGTCAGATTTGCTTCATTTATCTAATTTCATTTTTGTCTTACTTCGGGATTCTGAGACTTTATGTTCATCCACTGCAGGCTGATCCTCCGGAGAAAGATGGCGGTAGTCTGACTTCTGAATCTAGCCTCGAGTTGAGCAGCGGATACGGCAGTCAAACTACGCTGCCTCACGTTCAAACACAGTCTCAAAATCAATGTCAGGGTGTTGAGGACGAAAACTCTAGCAATCAACAAGAGAAGAAAGGTAAGAAATTGATGTGTGTGAACTTGGCCCAGCGCTTTTCGAAAATGATAATTATAAAAATTGAGCTGAGTTGTGCTCGACTTGTGCTATTTTGTGCCGTAGAATCTGATTTGCCAACTTGAGCAGTTTTCCGGGACATTCGGTAAAACGAAAATTCGACCAGCCCAGCACTTTTGAGATATCAAGTCGAGCACAACTCAGTACAATTTTTATAATTATCATTTTCGAAAAGTGCTGGGCCAAGTTCACACACATAAGAAATTGGACCGAGAATTAAAAAAACAAAACGTAGTGTCGTTATTTTGTCTGTGGTGTTCTATTTTAGGCACTTACATGAATCATGTGACCATAATGTTCACAAAGAATTCGTTCTGCATGATAAAAAAATAGAATGCAATGGCAAGGTATTTTATTCTGTGTGATTTTTTATCAGATATTCGTATTCACCCATCGTCAAGCATCATGTTCTCAACATTAAGCACGATTGCATATTCTCACTTTCATCTATTATTGTTTTTTTTTTAAATGGCATGTGTACTTTGCGTGTTTTTGTCTAGTGACCATAAACAACGATCAGAGTACCAATTCACAGTTCACTTTACGTCATCAAGATACTATGATCAAAACTCCAGGTCGTCCATTGTCTATGAGTGGTGAGTCCCAAAATCCAAACTTCCTTTCCCTTCATTCCAATTTATATTTTTCTCGCATGACAATTTTTCATTCTATTATGCTTTTGATTGTACTGACTTTTGTATGTGACTCTATGATCTGCCGATACTGCAAGGCAAAGGAGACAGCATTCTCAATCAACTGCTAGCACTACTTGTTTTTATTGAATGTTCTCAATGAATGAGGTGAGGCATGGATAACAATTTTGATGAGACCTTATTCTCACCTCCCGTTGCATGTTTTGAATCTCATTTAAACTAATATTAACAAAAAATGCACGAAAATTAAGCTCTCAGATGTAAACAATTTTTAACTAAACAGAATTCTATCTTCTTTTTTCCAATCGATTATCTACCACTGATGTAAAAATACGTATTACAGCTGCTTACTCGACTAGTTTGAGTTCAACACGTCAACAAAATCATAATCAAAACAAAAGCGCCACTTTATTACCGCGCAGAGGATCTATGCAACAAGCTGTTCGCCCTGCACCTCCGGTTAGAAGAACTTCGACGATTATCGGCGCCACGTTTAATCCCCTTACAAATAATTCAAATACATTGAGCAATGATGATAGTAACAAAAAAGACGGTATCAAAGACGAAGCTCACGACGAAGCAGACAATTTACCACCTCCACCGGCTTTTTTACTTGAAAGTACTTCGCCTACACTAACACCTACTCCACAACGGTAAATTGGTGATATATTACAAATAAATGCACCTGTCACTGAAGTGAATGTACTTGTTTAAGCGAAAAGTTTTCACTTTCTATTTACAGATCCATCTCTGTGTCTGAGACAGTTCGGACATTGACAGAACTCCGTCATACACCGGCGAGTCCTTCTTTTCTTCGTAAATTGGCGACTTCTCAACAAAATAATAATTCTGTTGCTACTACAATCGCTTCTACAACAGTAACGACTAATACATTAATTCGGCGCACGCAAAGTATCGATAGAAATAGCACAATACGTTCGCATTCTCAGGATCGTACTTCCATTTCTACTTTAACAGGATCTCAAACTTACGGTCAAGTACCTAGTCAAGGTCCAGGAGGTGTTGGACAAGGCTTCATGGCTGTACTTAGCGCCAAGCTAGTTCCATCTTCACTTTTACCTAACAATGTAACAAATAATACTAATGTTAACATTAATAGCGGGAGTCCAAAATCATCACGAAGACATTCAGTTGAACAACAATCGAACAGAAATTCTAGAGCTTCCTCTAGCTTTCTTGGAACTTTGAATGCTAAATTATCTCAGCAGCAACAAGTAGGTCAAAATCCCGTTCTGAATGCAGCCAATAGATCGGCTAGTGTCAGACGAATCATGGGCAATAGGGTTCCGCTGGTTGATTTAGACCCCCAGCAGGTTAGGGATTCTTTGATGGATCAAATACGAAGGGGTACTGCTCTACGCAAGACCAGCGGACCCATTAATGATTGCTCCGCGCCAAAAATCTACTAGCTTGATATATTTCAATTGAGTATTGAGTATATAAATTTGAGATTTTCCAGAGATACACATTGAATTTCCAGGAAACAACAGACAACAATCATCAAAACTGAAAATTTTGACCCTGCATTTAGTTCTTAATTTCTTTGTTTGCTTTTTACATTTCATGTTAATTTTCTAATTTTTTTCTTCATTAATTTTATAACTTGGATATTATTTTACACAGTTATTCTGCTGCTTTCATTTTTTTTTCACCTTTTGCTCTGACTTTCAAACTTATTCACATTCACTATCGATATTATCAGAAAGCAGAATGACAAACTAGAAATCCTTATCGATGAATGTTTATTTTGTTGTTCGTTTTTTTGTTGTTCCTAAACTGTTCAATTATTTACTTTCTGCAGATATTTTGATCAGAAGAGAAATAAGTATCAATTATAAAAACGCCAATAAAAAAGAGTATCAAATGTGCTTTTAGAATGATAATTTATTTCTATTTCAATGAATACTTAAGTTCACGAAAAAATATTGAGATGATAATAAGATAGTTATGATTCACTTACCTGAAAATGGGAAGCGATAATTTATTTTCCTCAAGCAAAAAAAAAAATATTTTTATCAAATAATATCGCTGAATAAGTTCATATTTATTTCAAAGTATAGAGAGGCTCCTTCGATGCTTACAAGGTGTTGGGGTATTTATGTTAGTTGTGTATTATCATTATTATTATTTTCATGAAAAGTATATAAAACTGCATTTATGTTAATTATTGAAATTTAGGTACAAATATACATATTATAATATACTACTATTACATAGAATCTTACATTGTTTAATTCCATAACTTATAACAATTTGATTTTTGTTTTACGTTTATTATTATTTACAAATACAATAAGGAAGTTGTTTTTTTTTTCTTTTTCATAAGTATACATAACTAACTGTCTGTAATTACTATAATAACTATTCTGAAATGTTGATTTATCTGATATATTCATCATCTGAGATAATAAAATCTCATTTTCCAATACTATTACACATTACTGCCAAATTATTTATATATGATTATATAATATAATATAAATAAACATGTATTATAATTATTCATTGAAGTTATTTAATGTTTATTAACTCATTAACAATTAGTTGAAGAATTTCTATTTAGTTTTCCGATAATCAAATAAGAAGAGAGAATAGAAATATACATGTAATAATAAATAAATAAACAAACGGACAATACTAATCGATTATGATATTTGTCTGTATATTGTTATTGATAATACTATGAAACGTGATAATTGAAACGTCTAGGATATTGCAGGAGCAGAAACAAAAAAAAAATTACTGACTTAAAGTGTTCGTGCAAGTTTGAGATAGCACAGAAAAAAATGAATAAATCAATGTAAAGCAAAATAGTAATAATAATCATTATTACATTACGTACGGTAATATCCGTATAGCTGTTAGGTATATTGCAAGAAAGTCGACAATTTCTTCTATCTGCAAAACAAATAAATATACAATTCTTGTATTTAGGATGCTGGTTCATATTAACATACCTACGAGGGCCATGTATACACCGAATTGATTTGATATGAACCCAAGTGCCGAAGCAACTAATCAATGGAGATGATCGAGGAAATTTGCATTGGAGCCTTGCACATGATTGGTTGTTTCGGTACCTGGTTCGCATCAAATTGGCTTGGTGTAAACACAGCCAATATAGATGTCTACTACGTCGGTTTTCTCGTTTTCGTTTTTGTTTCCCCACTCGTTGAATGAACATTTATTTTTTTTATGACACATTGAAAATTGTTCATTCCATCTAATTATGCTTTTGATATTAATCTTTCCATATTGTTATCGAATTGAAGATAATTCCACGCTCTAGGTTTAATTATTTTTTTAGACTGCACATAGTAAAAATAAAGATAAAAAAAGAGAAACCTCTGTGTCTCCAGTGTTAGGAATTTATATTTACAGACACACACATATCATTAGCAAACAAAAAAAATAATGAATATTCATTATTATTTTACAGAAAAAATATATTCATTCAGTTGAAATTTTATTCACCAAATTTCGTCTACTACTATCATATATATTATACAAAAATGAACGATCGACGGTAAGAAATTAAGTTTGCGTCCGTCGAACAGCATTGATGCTTCAAATAACAAAAAAAGATGAACTATTTAACAAAATTATTTGTGGTGCCGTTTCACCGATGTATAATACAACATTACATATTCCCAATATCTGAACGTCTATTGTCATTCTTGTAACGTTGTTATTAATTATTATAACATTTTCTCACACATGAGTAATAAGAACTGTCAAAAAAGTATGTATAATACTGTTTAACTTGTGTTAATTTAAGATGTATCTGTTATAAGAGAAAAGACACAGAAGAGGGGGGAAAACCAAAAAGAAAAGAAATGAAACTCGAAAAGCTCTAACTAAAAATATTTGTGTATCAATTCACTCAATAATAATGAGTTGGACGTGTAATAGATTATGCAAAAATATAGTGTACGTACTAATAATATTGAAGTGATTTTTTATGTGTAAATAAGCTCCAATGTATGTTATATCATCGTGTGTATACTAGATATGTAAGATTTGGGTCTTTACATTCGAAAAGAGAAAAGGGAAAATAAGAGATTGACCAGCTTTTTAAGTGAGAAAATAATACCTAGGTGAAGAATTGAATATGAAAAATTGTTTTTGTATGTGGTGAATCTATCGTTCGGAGTCATTACATAGATGGTAGTGACTCGAACGAACTAGCCAAACCTAAGTTGCAAATTAATGCATTTGTCTTTTACTAAGGAAAGATTCTTCCTTTACTCAAGTGTACAAACCTTAGATTTTTACTCGAAAAAGTAAAAAAAAAAAATTCATCAACTGTCTCATCCAGTTTTTTTCAGTCTTTCTAAGGTTTGTACGCTTGAGTAAAGGAAGAATCTCTCCTCAGTAAAAGACAAATGCATTAATTTGCAACTTTGGTTTGGCTAGTTCGATCGAGTCATTACCATTTATGAAAAAATGTTGATTATGGCTCGATATAGGTATGTCTTTTCATTACAGAGTAGAGTTTTTGATACATTTGTCTTGTTTTTCTCTTTTCTTCCGAAATAATATTAACAATTCTTGCCCCAATTTTGTAACAATAATGGTGGTGATGATGGTGTTGACGATATTAGGTCATATAAAATGAGTAAATGTATCTAGTAATGGCTACTTACCGAAAGGCTCTAAGCCTAAAGAACAGCGAAAGTGTATTTAGTAGAGTAGTTTGCTGAAAATTAGAATAAGATTTTTAGTTGTAAGGATTAAAATAACTTACGATATAATGATTATTCGACACTTTTTAGGAATTTCCACGTGTAACGTTATCCCATTTTTGTATTGTCACTGTTTTTCTTTACTATTAGAACATGTCTTGTTTCGATAATTATATAAAAGTTTTTTTTTTCTTTTTTTTACATTGTTCTTCTGTTCAATATGAAAATTTGATCATTCAAATATGATATGATATGATATGATATAATTGAGAAAAAAATATAAATATAATTTCCAAGAAGATTGCACATTAAATCCAAATAGTAAAGATTATTATGGATTACAGACTGTTAGCGTTTTTGGTCCGTTACCCTAGTGCACCTGGGTGTGCTCAGAGCAACAAATGAGTGTTCGGTTTAATATTGTCGGGTGTTCACTTTCAGAGTGCCATGTTCGAATCGTCGCTGAATCTGTCGAGCGATTGCTCTGTGTGCGCCCTTGACTGCTCCGTCTTCCATGTCAGAGCAGTCCAGAGCGTGCAAATATAGTGTTGTAACACAGCGTGGTATAGTAGAGCAAGTAGAGCAAGTAGAGCAAGTGATCATTGCTCACGCACTAATCATTTCATGCACTGTTACAAAGCATGACGTCACAAGAGCAACAATAGAGCAGCCCTAGTGCAACTAAATCGAAAACGCTATGTAATATGGTATAAAGATGATTTAATCGATGAAGAGGCTGAATATAGTAATGGAGGGAGAAAAGAATACAAAATAAAAATGAATA
Source organism: Phymatocera aterrima (assembly GCA_963170745.1). NCBI lineage: Eukaryota > Metazoa > Arthropoda > Insecta > Hymenoptera > Tenthredinidae > Phymatocera > Phymatocera aterrima. The sequence continues at coordinate 10,510,380 of OY720663.1, forward strand.
GATGGTTTCGACGAAGAGTACCTTCCAAGCACTGTCATATGATTTCAGATATTCGCAATATGCTGTAAGGTAATATTATTATTATACGTTGATTTGTCACGGTGAACATACATACATACATACACACATATAATAAATTAATATTTAATGTAATTAATTGATTAACTAATTAATTAATATACTATAAAAATAATGATTGTTAACTTGTAATAATTATTACGGTATAAATAATTACAGTGGAAAGATATATATACCTACTATAATGAAAGAAAAATAAATAAATAATTTAAAAAAAATCCCAGAAAGTGTAAAATCGTTTAGATAATTGAACCATTGATTGATTTAATCCTGAAGAATAGAGAAACGAACAAAATTATACTAAATGAATTCTCAACAATTCTTTGAGATAATCTTCTTTATTATTATTTACAGTTTATTTTATTCAACAGATAAAATAAAATAAAATAATTATTATGACAAACAAAAAAATTGTTATCATTAAATTGTAATTTGTAATCTCATTGATCGTCAGAACCGTTAATATCCTATTAACAAGAAAATTTCATTCTTGTATTCATCTAAGGATAAAACATTTATGAACATTTTATAAAGAAAACTTTCGAGATACTAATTAATAGTTACTACAGTCATGATAAAATTACTTATTACAATTGTAGTAAAATATAATTCTGAATGTATAAAACACGTTACATACAGACTAACGTTTATTGTTATGTTTAGGTTTAATGTTACTCTTCATTTTTCTTGCTTTTTTTATGTCTTCTTTCATTTTCAACTGGCACGATTTATAGTGAATATACTATATCAATATTTATTACATTATTATTATTAAAAATAGATACACAAACTGTGAAGTATTTGGTATTATTGAGAGAAATTAGGAAAAGACTTTTTGTTCTCTGAACCATAGAAATATTGACAATATTATAAAATTGGTAATAAGTAATTATGATGGTAGATCTATGTCTTCTTACAATATGTATTCGAATTCTTAACGTATTCACTACCTGATTTTTCTATGAGTTTGTCTCTTATGATGAAGGTTTTATTTTCTTTTATCTGTAGTTGTTTTGTGTATTATTGATAATCCTTTAACAGAACGGATTATTAGCACAATGATCGAGCCTGTTTAATTTCTGGCGGTAGACCCTGCGTGTTCGGTAATTTATAAATTGTTACGCTGTTCCCCAAATGCTGCTCTACATGGTCAACTAAGGAGGCAAGACCACCATCCTTCTGATCAAGCAATAGCGCAAATCCACCAGCTAAACATATTGACCATATTTTGTACTCTATATTCTAGCAATTTCAAATTCTCATTTATGGTATATGCCTACAAATACTCACATGTGTTTATCACCTCGCAAGAACATTCTGGATCAATTGCCAAATCAATCGTCGAACGGAGCCGACTCGTTGATCTACTCGAATGAAGATCTAAAAGTAATCTTGCCTTCCGCCATCTTCTGATTGCTACTTTTACTACACTTCTTGCCTTACAGTATACATCGCTAACGTTTGTTGGTATACTTTCCAAACAAATCGGGCAAGAAGTCTTCAAAGTTTTAGCTGAACAAAATTGATTAAATTTGAAATAGGAATTATAAATTTCGTATGGTAAATCACATCAATTTTGTAATTTCATAGATTATCTCCACTGTAACAGAATCTGTCAATTTGAGCTGATAATCGCAAACTATAAAATATATCAATCTACTAACGTGTTGAGGACACTGGATCTTGGTCTATCATAAACTGCTCTGGTTCAACGATCATTCTATCTTCAAGATTTGCATCAATCAATTCTGTTGTTTCCATGTCCTGACTATGTGATGCCTTTTCATAAGCTGGTTCAGTCTGTTCTGGATTTCGAACGTGGTCTTTTGTTGGTGACACGTCTTCGGTTCCAAAAACAATCACTTTATTGGGCTTTACAAATACCGGCTCAGGCCCTTCTATTCCTTCAGGTACGTCAAGATCGTGATCTACCTCTACAAACGATGGATTTAGACCAACGTTTTCTTCTTCATTTGACGTCTCCCCACTTCCCATATCCTGCATAACTATAAAAAATTAATGTTTACCGAATTTCTTCGCCACGAATAATGTAATTTTATGTCACGTTCCCATCATTATCGAATTTTCTTACCATCTATTTGTTTACCAATGCCAATGCTTTCGGCCCCACTTTTTTCACCACCTTTGTTAAATTCTTTGACAGAATTATCATTTTCTGTTCTCACATGCCCAATCCCTTCAAAACCGTCTCCGGTTATTTTTATATTTAAATTTTCTACCAGAGAAACGTTCTCAAGTTTTGGTTCGATTCCTATTGTCATCATTGTGCCGTTTATTTTAGCTCTAATTTCTTCAGTCTCTGCTACCCTCTCCCGAAATTTGTCTGCAGATTCTGTTGTTTTAGCTGGTGGAAGGGTTTTCATTTCTGGTTTATCAGTTACTATTGGTAAAGACGCAACGATATTTTCAGGAAATCCTGGATAGTCGCTCCGGTTCTTAACATGCCTAGCTTCTGAAGATACTTCCTGAACATTCTGATGTACCTTCATCGGTAGAAGCACTACGCCAATTGTTTCATTATTACCAATGGAAGGCGCAGCTGTGGGCGTAACATCTCCTGTAATATTTTCCTTGGTTGGTTCGACAGGCATTGGATTTGGGATTCCAGCGCCTTCATTAATACCAGCGCTACTACATGTTGTCGCAAAGTTATAACTCTGAAAGAAAATTTGTTGTATATTTCAAAGCCAAATTTCACTTTGATTCATCCAAAACCATAAATGGTTATTCTAAATTTCTTACAACAGATACGGTGAGTTCTTGTTGATAATAATCGTAAAGTTTTACATTTGCTGGCTCAGGACGATCAACTATGATCTCTCTCGTAACAATAAATGAAATACACGTTCTCTGAGCTGTTAATTTGTCAAAATAAATACTAACGACGTCCTGATCCTCTTCAGATCTCTTCACAACTACAAATAGATATTTTTTGTATTTATGTTTCATCTGATTGACACTGATTTTTATGTTTCCTCCAATTACTTACAGTTCTCAGGATCTTCAACCAGAGAATGAAGGCTTGATTTGTCTGGCACATACCCACTGATCATTCCAATCTCGATTATTGCCATGTTGCTCTCTTCATCTGCCAACTTGTAACGCCCACAGATTGTTATTCTCTGCATCGAACACTCGTCGACTGATGCTACAGATTCTGCAGTCACTGATAAATCGAATGCGTCTGAACCAGCGGCATGTGGTACGTTGTACTTCAAATTACTCTATGTAAATATAAAGACTTATCATAATTCAAAGAGACGTTCAAAAATCAAATTGAAAGCTCGATAATTCTCCTTGTAATAGCAATCTGAAGCAAGAAATTTTTAACGAAATTGTTACCTGTACTAAAACACAGCCTTCTCCATCGGCGAAGATCTCTATGGTCGTTGGTACCACTGGTAATTGAACTTGTCTAAATAGGAGCCTGTTATCATGCTGCATTTTGAAAGCATGATCAATTTCATTAGCAGTTATCAGTACAGAAAGATCTGTGTTAGTCAAACTCATAGAGGCTGCATATTCAGTCAATGCCTCAAGACCGAGCACGGTATCTTGCGTTGAGGTGAAACCACCTTCGGCATTTCTCTGCTTTGATATCCATCGAACAGCTTTAAGCGCAGTTACCATATTTGTTTCCCCGCCGAGTTTTACCAATGACAAAATTGCGTATGCTGTCATTTCTACACTCAAACCAACTGATGGTTTCACTTTATTTTCCCACCATAACAAATCCTGAAAATGAAATTAACTAATTGGATTGCGTTTTGGACAAAATCTGTTTTCAAATTTCAATAAATGACTCGCTGTAGGTCAAATATTTTGGAGTTTTGCTTACCTGGTGTTCTGTTACGAGACCCATTAAAGCTTGTAAACTGTTGTTCGCTCTTGGATGTTCAAGTAATGTTAGAGCATATGTTGTTAGCGCCAAAGTATAAGGATTTCCGCTACTACCAGCTGTATCTTTTTCCAAACAGTATAAAGCATTGTTAGTTAACGCTGGCTGTAACGGGACTCCAGATTGCAGGAGAGAAATCAATACGTATGCCGTTAGTGCCGAGGAGGATACATCATCATCCTGCAGCCCTCCCTAACAGATAAATATGATGATTGATAAAGAAAAATTTGTTTCCATTTTCATATTTGATTCAGAAAGCATAGTTCAGATGTTCAAATTTTCGGTAGAATCTTGCTTTTATTCTTTTATATTTTTTTGCTTTGTTTATTTATGCACCTTCATGTCCTTGTGAAATACTTGACCGAGTAGCGGGAAACATCCATTTTCTAACTGGCGTTTTGTGATCCATTTTACAGAGAACTTCAAGTCTCTCTCATCTACATGAATTAAATTTTGTGCTTGAGCTAACGATTTCACTACAAACGCAGTCAGCCACATCGATCCTTCAGTCGAAGGAGAATCGGCTCCGAATGCGGAATAGGAACCATCGGGATGACGGTAATTCAATTCTCTTTGATATCCTTCAATAAAATATTTGATTATTAGCAAATCATTTTTTGACAATAGTTCCTCAATATTTGAAGACTTAATGTTCACACTTCCTATTCTTCTCAATTGTTCTGCTTCTCACCTTTTTCCATATTTTTTATTGCTTTAGCTTTGAGTACAGAGTTTTCCATGTGCGTTGCGTCTAGGTAATTAATAACGTGTATATTTGGCACGAATAGGACCATATTCTGTTCTCCGCACCCCATAGGAAGACGCACTAATTTGTCTAAGTTTTCTAAAGCAGGACCCAGAATATCTCCAATTAAAGAGACATATGCTCTTGCGCTATCAGCGACTAAGTTCTCTGGTAATTCTAAATTCCATGTCACTGATGAATCGTCGGTAAATTCTTTGGGGCAAATAAATGATGATTTTGTAACTTCTACAGGAAATCCTTCGGGTAGTACGAGGATTGGTTTTGTTATAACATCCCTATATATAGAGAGTTTTAAATTGCATTAGACCACATCTCGTGAATTATTTAAAACTCCAAATTACTACAATTTTGTATGCAATTTGTCATACCTTGTATGTATTACGGTGTCTGGTCCACAAGGATCCGGGTAATCAGCATCAACAGAAGCAGAAACTGTAATATTAACATCACCCAGTACACGAGGTCGTAAAATATACTCATGTACAACGCTTGATCTTGAATTGACGCAAAATGCAACCGTAGCATGCGACAAATGTAAATCAAGCCCCATAGCATCTTCTAATTTGATTTTTACCTAAAAAATATTGTGGAAATTCCTTTGAAACGCGTTTTATTAAATAATAACTTGGATAATAACTCATAATCGATATGATAGAACTTACAGGTAGACTGTGCTGTAAGTAATTGAAAAGTGAAACTTTCAAGTGAAGCATTTCACCCCGTTTAACGCTATATGGCAATGTATAGTCTAAGAAAAATGATTGAAATGCAGTAATCGCTGTCGGCGGTGCGATACCCAATCCGTGTCTTGGAGAAATGCATGTGGTATGACCAACCCAGTCCGTTATAGTATGTGGCAATTGACGTTCTATCGTTATTGTTCCTTCTTTTCTGTATTTTTGCAACATATAAATCTGTATGATGATTTATGCTGTGTTCATTTATAATAAATGATCTTTCTGATACAGGAAAGAAGGAATCCTCCCATTTTTGATGGATAATTTTATTTCATCTCGCAGATTATCCATACAACAATACAAAGAGATACTGACCCTGTTTGTACTAATTCCCACAGCCACGTCTCAGGGAAGTATGATCGTATAGTTGTTGCCGCATCGGCGGAATCTGTTTGATCTAAATAATCAAGGCTCAACGGTGCGTCAAATGTCAGTAACGGGTAAGCCATTGGCATTGCACGATGTCGTACAAATATTGGTCCGCCATCTAAACTTTCAAATTTTGTTACTCTATTAGTAACATGATTGAAGGCAGGCAAGAACAATAATCAATGTGCTGTGAATAATACCACCTACCAGCATCAGCTTGCTGGTGTAATCTCATTGCCACGTGTCTAGGAGGGTATCTTAGATGAGGAATTTGGGGACAGGGTCGAGTCTCTAGCGTCAAATCGCTCATTACTATGACTCCAAAGTCCTGGAAAAAATTAATGGAGTATTATTTTTTATTGGTATGGAATTTGAGCTTCACAAATTCATTGTTATCGTCAAAATCATTTTGGCAATTTTTTGGGGATCGTAACTAACATCGAATGCTTGCATAGCGTCGATGTAGTGAGCCCGTCCGTAATACATTGATCGTTTTCTTCTACGAAGATCATAAAACGGTGGTTCTTCTTCCGCCGGTCTAGGTAAATGATCAATTTCTTCTTCCTCTTGCGACTGCTCTTTAGCTTCTGTGAAGTTAAGGATAGCTGTAATAACATCTTCTCAACAAGAAACAAAGACAGAGAGTATCAAAAAAATTTACTCACTCAAGCAATGATTTAGACCACTTTGAATTGGGCTAGCAGTTGGATTTATGTGGAATCTTTTCAACTGATTAAAGGCATCGTCTTTGTTCATCATATTTGTTTTACCACCACTAAGAAATAAGGTGGATTTATCAAGTGCAGACACTCCGCAAAGAGAATAGGGTGCAGCTTCTATATGAAACTGAGTTTTTCCTCCTGGACTCTGCGTTTCCTCGTGCCATACAGTTTTTACCTTATTTCCAAAACAATTTCCAACCACTATTGTATACGTCGTCGCAACTGTTTCTCCATCAGGACGAACATAGTATAATAAGAGTTCAGACACTGGAGCCATACTCGGCGTTATTTTAACGCTCAATGGAAATCTGTGTAATCAAATTAATATTTGTGGCCAGTTTATTAAAATTTTGCAAAGATTCTGACATTATTTCCGTAATCATACACTAATCAATCAATTTACCTATGCACCACGTGCGTTTGGTCAGTTTTATTTGCCGGTGTTTCAACGGCACCCAATAAATTACGGAATTCTGAATAATTTAAAATAGAATCTTTGTGAGGCTTGTGCTTGACGTGCCCAAATATCAATAAATCTCCTTTCGAGTTCACTGAGTAATGGAATGAGATCGGTTCATTTGTCTCATAATTTATTGGCATCGTGTACATCACATTGAATGAATACTTTTCACCGCAAACAATCGATTGGTAGCCCGGCGCAACCGATAAGTAACTATTGGATGGAGAATACCATGGACTTGTATCCATGTATGCTGATGGTTGGTCCATGAAAACCTGCATTAAAAAAAATATATAATTATGCTTGCTTTGTCAATTTCTGTGTTTTTTCCAGCTATTGTAAAAGAAGAAGCAATCAACTTACTCGCCATCTCTTATCTGGGGAATAGTATTTCGTCGGATAATCAACTCCAGCAGCAACAAAACTGAAGGACTCAATGTTCTTGTGTTGCGGGGGTACAATAAAGTCTATGAATCCATCCGTTGTCGAAGTAAAATTGCGACACTCTACTACAACCCTCAACCAGTCATCTTTTCCTCTTACCTTCAGGCAGAGTTGAATCTTTTCATTTGGTGCAGGTGCATTATCCTGTTTCAGCACGCGCAGCTTGATAAAACGAAATGAATGACTTATTAATTACAGCGCATTGATAATTATAATTCAAGGACATTAGAAGTTTGTCTTCAAACCTTTCCATGGTACGGTAATCCTAATTTGAAGTATTGCGGGGTATGTGGAAGGAACTCTAGTTTCAGTGACTGATGAACTACATTTGTCCGGCTCGTAGCGGTTTCAACAACTTCCGTTCCCGCCTCAGTAAAATTAGCCATGAGCATGATATTATTTGGAGATACTTTCCAATCTGGCAAACCAAGCTCTGTACCAGTTACTGTAAATTCGATACATCCATCTTCTGAGTTTAACTGGAAAGACAAATGCTCAATAAAATCTTGTGTAATTTTGATTATTTTAGATAGGAAATTGAATTGATAATTAGGCTTCTGAAGTTAAATACCTCCGTCATGTAATTGATTTCTGGCAAGTTTGGCTTTCGTCTCCAGGTAGGTGTTTGCGGTGTCGATTTTAAGTGAAGAAATCCCTTCACAGGTTTACCGTAACTGTATCTGTTGAAGGAATTAAACATAATTGAATGTTACTCTAATAATAAACAGTGAATAATTCTTTCCAAGAGAAAAAATATTATACATTTTTCAAATCTTACTTAGCGCATACATTCCAAGTTACATTATCAGCATTAGCTAAAATGTAGCCAGGGGCATTGATCGAGACTTGGAATCTTGGTAGAACATATTTTTTTACTTCAAATGTTGTTGTGTGGATAAGTTGTGGATGTGACTTCTTTTTTTCGACTTTGATCTTCCATATTCCCTACAAAAAAAAAAGATTCCATCGAAAATTCAAAGCCGTGGTTGAATCCTTAGTAGTCTTCCCAGCTTATACTATCACATTCTTATCATCATCTTACCGGGCTTGGCTCAGGCGAAAGTGGAAATGTTAATTGCACCAATCCAAGTTCCGCAGAAACGTTTAACCATTGTGCAACTCTGACTTCGGCGGGACTTTCAATCCATATTTTAGGAATCTGAATATCACAAATAGTCAATAAATTAGATATCCATGACGTCAAATGATTAATATTTTGCTTCGTGAATGCTTACTGGTTTTTTCCAAGGTTTCAAGTCATGTTTCACTGTCAAGATTCTAATATTAACGTCCTGGCCAGGCTTGTAAACTGGCTTATCTGTTTCCACGAATGTAATATGCGAATCATGTTCAATATACACTTCTTTCTCTGAATTTATTGAGTACTCTGGATGTTTGTCGAATCGTACTTTCAATCGGAGCCTCGCTACCGAGTATTTTGTTGGAGGTATTAACAGTTCAATGCATATTTCGACGCCTGAAAAATACGGTCTCAAATGGGTTGGGACAATTACTCAATGTGCTGTATTATACACAAACTTATGCGCGGTATGAACGCACTTATCATCTACATAATTGATGCTACGTTATTGTAATGTGTACACTTTTTCTTATTGCAATTTTTATATACAACTAAATTGAATCAATTGAATGCAATTTATGTAATTGCTTTAATCAAAACATGTTTCTCATCTCTCAACAAAACAAAAGTTTGACAAAGTGTACATATATATGTTTATATATCAGACCAGAATAAGCGCTGAAAATTTTCCGTCAAGAGTATTTCGGACGCACCCTGTGCGCCTGTAAATAGGCTCTCGACTACGTTATGCGATGGGTTATTTCCCCTGTGGATAGGGAGAGACTCTTCAATTGAACGCCCGCAGGATGTAGGGACAATTTAAATTTACAATTTATCTAAAGTGTGTGTGGTGAAGAGATGCGGAGAGCCTATCACGGGATAGCGGCCCATTAAAAATTATTATTTGCTACAAGGACGCCGGCGATTTTTTATCAGTGACTCCATTTACCTATAATCAATCCGCAAAAGGAATTGATAAAATTTGCCACCCCGGCTATACGAGCAAAAATTTGCAAATTTCTTTTCGAACAATTAATCCCCAAGCAATTTTGCCTCAAAGTACATGTTCTGATGAGAAGAAATCAACAAACACAGCTGCTGCCTCATTACTATCTATCATAGCGAGTTTTCTTCCAGCAGCTATCTGCTCTAAGTTTGGAGATAGCGGTGCTTGATTCTCCAGAACATTGAACTTTGACGTAGCTGCAAATGCTCTAACGCTAATCCTACAAATGTGATGAATCGTGTATATAATTAGTTATGTCTTGAATAACTTGCAGACATGAGATGCTCGATTTTCAAAAATCACATCAGAAATTGGAACTGATTAAACCAAAACCATAAAACCAAATAAAATCAACTCATTTATACCAGTTTGAAGAGTAATGCTGCTACTGGCCAAAACTTCTTCTTCGGCGACTTCAAGCGGTGTAAGAAGTTCTAATAGAGCATGAGCTGGCGTAGATAAATGATGGATCGATAGACATCCGCTCTCCGTATCACCGGCAATAAGCCTTTTTGGTGCAGTGAAAACGTACCCTCTGTTAATACCAAATTACATGTTATTTTTTTTACTAACTTCTCATACACTTTACTCTCATTTTGCATAACTTTTTTTGCTATGTGCTTGTATGCATGAAACTATAAATTGTAGTTCACACTCTGAAAAGCTTGCTCCTGTTTTCTATCAGACTTCTGCACCTTCACTCCACCTTATCAACTTGGCATGGTATGCCCTATATACATATAAACAAAAACTTTGTCTTGGACATTACAGGCCAATGACACTTCAGGAATTCATATGTCTGCAAATATTCTATGATTAATTTGTGAGAAATGTCTCATATTGGAATAGACATAAAAATCATTATGAAAGTGATTTTAAACGAATTGGAATTCGAATTTATGCGCACCGCCAGAATTCAAACGGATTCGTTCGGACGCGCCGCTGTATGTATATTGAGTTGCGGCACATCAGGCGAAACTTAGTCAGCGCAGTAGATTACATCATATTATGGAGATTTCGATCCTGTTTAAAGTAACAATGACTTTTCCGTTTCAACACAATGGAGGTATACTAACAGATACAAACAGATGGCAGGTATCATTGGCATGAGAACGACAACAAAATTACGGAAAATAGGAATTTTTACAGATCATTTTCTGTGTAGATACTAGATAACTGCGCGTGGTAATATAGAACGAGCCAACTGAAATCTATATTCCATGTGGTATATACAATAGTCAATACACAGTGATGTCAGGATATTAAAATTAGTTTGACGACTTTATAATGTTGGCGCAATGAACACAGATGATGCTACGACAATTTAAGACAATTACCTTCCTGACGAGCAATAGTAATGGTCGGATAATTACATCCGCCTTCGGACAAATTGTTTAGATTCTTATATTACATTTTTTAACTGCATGTTATAGGTATATGTAAATGCGCGTCTACATCTTTTACATTAAGAAACATCTTTCTTTCCATACTTCTTCTTCAACATCTCTTATCATGACATATTTACGTTATTCCACTTTCAAATTGAATAAAATATAATTCCTGATCAGCAGAGCCCCTGATATTGAAGAGTTGAAATGAAAAAATTGAAATCATCAGGTAACCAGTTTTTTAAGTTGTATAGCATCTGCAGGATGATCTAGATCATATTATATTCAATGAAAATTCTGAACTCATATTTAATCGACCGAAAAAGAATAGCAAACATGAAAATTGTTTATTTTATTTACCTGTGCGGGTGGGCCGGAGTGTTTGCCAAAGACAATTGTAGGCAACCGATGAAGACTGCGGCAAACAGAAATATTCTCGTTCTGGCACTACACGACATATCGTAAGCTAAACGCATTGCAATCATATTCAAATTATACACGCGCTTTAGCTATAATTTGCATGTATAGCTGCGTGTACTGCCGCACTTTATTATTTTCAACCTCGTATTATATGTCTCATCGAAGGGATCGCTTAAATCACTGAAATATTGTCATATCTTTGCTTTTGATTTCGAACCCGAACAAATTTATTTCCCCTTCTTTTACAGTATATTATACTTCACGAATTGGTAATTTCGGTATCTTTATACAACCGCAATAACAGTTGTAACTACTACATATTATGTACCGCGGATGATCTTCTCGTGAAAACTCTCGGCGTACTGAACTGGAAGTCCGAGCTAGTCTTATCAACGTATGTACATACGTTACGACCGCTGCCGGTTTCACTATGTGTGATGATGCATGTATAATATGTAATTATGTATTGAATCCGAGGGGTCTACCCTGTTTTAAGTTAGAGTTGTTATATTTATAGTTATAGTAGACGCAGTTCCACTATAACAGATTCATTAAATTTGATGTCGCTTATTATTATTCAAAAACGAAATACCATAATAATATTCATAATATACAATGATATACTGCGCGGGATTCACCTGCCCGTATGAAAAACATTTCACATCCAAGGGATTCATGCAGTTCAAGTTCTTCTCGATAATTATACGTATACGCTTTACGGATTCGAAGTATTGCTTAGAATTATTTTAGCTACATATACATAATTATATGTATTCGTAAAAACTGTTGAAATAATAAAAATACCAAATAGGCTAAAAAATAAATAAATATTGCACGCCTATATATTATCGAACAAACGGGAAAGAGAAAATAAAACCTGCGTAATATATAGGATGATTTGATGTAGACAATTGTTACGTGGAGAATGCGACATATATAAGTATTATAAAATAAATAATCATCCCCAAGTCTGATGGATTAAAGACGATCAAGTAATACGTATATCGTACGCGATGATTATATTATAACTTAATGAGATGCGTATGGGTGAATTTGCGACTGAATATTATTTAAGTCAGAAACATTGATTGATAGCATGTGACCCATGGGTCATTCTGTATCACTTGGCGTTTTAACTGCGAGTGACGAGATTCAACTAATAATTCCGTAGCAGTTATGTGCTCGCATAAACAAATTCTTGATCCGTCAATCTATACGAATATCACTTCTCATACTTGGTATTCACCGTACCTACACTCTATTATGCAGCTCGAACTGTGTATGAACTTATATTTATCCGACCTTTGGCCTTCGTAGCGGCTGAAGTAATGAATATATGTATGTATGTACATGCATGTATACTATATGCAGTATATGCCTTCCGTAATTCGATTTTCCTCCATCATTATTGTAGTTTTAAGGATGCATATAATTTTGTTACGAAAATTCAAAATTCATGATTCATAATATATATAGGTGTATGTTAATTCGAAACATTGATTATACTGAAACAACATATCCCTTCTACTTGACATTTCATTAAAAGAAAATGTCGTACATAATTGAACAAAAAATGCATGTTATTTTGAAATCAATTATAAAGAAAGACATTTTTTCATTGACTGTTTATAAAATGTGATATTGATTGGTTTATGTTCATTTCACCAAAATGGAATGTATTTATACAAACAATTCCGATGAGTAGCTGACAATCAGAGCATGATTTAAATTCTGAGAAGATATAGTTTATCTTATAATTGTGAATTGAATTTGTACAGAATTTTTCAAACACTTTCACATGATTTGTTTACCCCGAATGGTAATATACTGATGTTCGTATACCATACATGCTTATTTCGCATTAATCTCATGTGATATCATTAATGTTTGGGATCAGTTGTGTCTCGCTATAGTTTCGAATTCGTCACCGTTCTTTCTTGGTATTGTTTTTCTCCAATCGATAAAGACTGAGTATCATACATAAGATATGCATAATACGTATATTTCTACGTTAATAGTGGGATTGGGATAAATTTCACGATACTTTGATTATACCCATCGCGTGCATTGTAGGTGTGGGTATGATGTATTCAAATGTGTATTTCCATTAGCCAATTTTAATTAACAGCTCATATTAATAATCGTTATTCATTGTAGCAATTGTATGCATATTAATTCGTGCATCAAGATATACCTATCTCGCGGGATTGAGTGTCTGTCTGGACCATAATCACATTCTTTCGAGTTCTTGAAATATACCTACGTCTGAAGATTTTATATTGAAACGTTGAGACCAAGAAAAAAATCCGGAAATATCGCTTTTAAACCTGTTCCCTTATTATAGCTCCATTGCTATGGAGGTAGAATAATTATATTGGCGAATTCTTCAATCGTACACGAATAATTGACCGCGATTAGTGAATACATAATTATATGAATCATCGAAAAACTTCGGGAGTTTAAACCTGAAAATAAATTCAATATAACGATCATGATAATAATATATTGTACTATAGATCCAGTCTTTTTATAGCCGTATAGTTATTTGGTTTATTTCAAGAAAATTATTGATTCACGCAGGATAAGTATCAGGAAACAATTTACAAATACAGAGCACATATGGTATGCCTATACATATGTATAATATAACAAGTTCTGTAAGCAACGGCAATTAGTACACGCATATTTATTAAATATTGGTAAATTTCATTCTCATAGAAACTGTGCATATTTAGGAACATTTTGTGTAAACTGTTTCTTACAATTTATTTGTTAGTTAATAGACCCATTGCTCTCAGTTTCTTTGAGTTTTCCTACAATTTCTTCGAGTTTTCTCCTCTTTACCGGCGGCTTAGAGATCTGGACAACGTTTAACTGTTGCCTTTGAGGCACGATGACGTTATTCTGCGATTCTGTTCCTAAGTACCTGCGCCAATTATTCGAGTCCGATTTCAATTCATTGTTTATTGATCAAGATTGGAACAATACTCGAAATTCCATCACAGTAATATATATTCACTTATCAATCTTTATTACTCATAATTAAAGCTATATATTCAGAAGAACGTGAAAATAAAATTAGTATATGAACTCACCCAACACCCGGAGGCCATATCGAAGAAGTAGGAGAAGGATGAAGCATTTGGGGCTGAAGAATGAATTTATTATATATTTGATTATCACAAAAACAGTTATCAAAGCACGAATTATTCACTCACTCTTTGAGATAATCTGGATGGTGTAATAACGGGGTATCTCCAATTAGCTGCATTTCTGAACCAAGGTGTACCACCAGAAGCCTGAGGCAAGGATTGTTGCTGGGAAAAATGATGTCCCATGAAAATTTGGTGTTGACGTCGTTGAAGGATTTGACGATGTTGATGTTGAAGATAATTATAATAATACGGATCGAAACCAGGAGAACTTCCCATCGACGAAATTGCCAAAGAATTCGCCACGGCAGCTGGACGTACAGTGAAAATTAAATCAATCACAGTATCAGACGAGTTTATCATAAATTTGAGAAGAACTTAACCATATATCTATCATAAAACTACCTTTCGCTTTTTGGATGCTCAATAAAGCGTCATAATATTGCTTTTTGTAGGCAGCTAATTCTGCCATTGAGGTAGCAGGACCTACAGGAATGGAATTCATCGGCTGAGCAATCGATGATGGGCACCTATACAATGAAGGAAATTACGTGAAAAGTTTTCCCATGGCATTAATTCCGCTATACTTGAACCATACACGTATCCGATCATTCCAATTCTTTTCATGCCGTCATAGCTTTGTACCTAGACGTCGTGTCCGTCTGCAAGTTAATTTGCATTCTCTGCACATCCCGCTCCGCGGGTCCCGCAGAAGTTCCACGATCAATGAGGTCCGAATCATTATGGAAATTCGCGGCGTGGCTAATCATGGATCCTTTTTGAACTACCCTTTGGCTTTTCCCTCTCGTAGTAGATGAAACTTCCGGTTTTTTTCTACGGACTATTCGTTTCAGACCTGAATTCGAAGGTCCTGATAATTCCTTATTCGTATCTCCGCTGATTCCTATTGGAGAAACGGATATCTCTTGATCAACCGTAGAGAATTCTTCCAATTCCTGATGAGATTGTTCATCACTTTGAACAATTTTTCCTGTTTGAACTGCAGAAATGCTTTTCGAAGTTAAAAGTCTCCATAAATTTGATTCAGACGGTTTCAGCACTCCAGAATGTTCAGCGATGTCATTCAATGCTCTGGTTTTCGGAAATATCGGGACTTCTGAAAGAGATTCGAATTATTTTCATTTGAATCACATTTAACAGAATCTGAACGTGTCTTAGTTATTATATGGTGGATTGGCTGACCAATAATTTCCTCGGTTTTTGATCGGTCTATAAATTTCTTGCAACTATTTCGTAGCTCTTCACTGGATGTTAAAATTTCCGGTTCTTTAAGCTGCGGGTGAAAAAGAAATTGTTTATTCATGTCTCTATTGCACAGAATTGAAGATTGGAGTGGATATAAGAATTTAGGAATTACATTGTCAGTTTCTTCTTTATTCTCTGGATCATCATTGTCTAGTATTTCGTTCCTAACAACATCCATTTTGTAAATATCTTCCTGTATTGCTCTCTGTCTCATTCTAACTTCTTTAGTAAATTGTTCGAAAGTTTCTGATTTCAGAAAATGATTTTTATCACCACTTTCCAATTCGGGTCCTGGCGCAATTTTATCTTTTCCATTTCCCGAGAATATGATTTTCTCGTTCCCAGACGCACTCGCTTTTTCCCTCGAATCGTATGTTTGTATCATCAAACTTTCTCCACTCTTTGAATCACCAACGGTATTGAACTTTTTCAATCTCAAATTTTCTGATGCCTTTTTCGCCTCCCGTTCTCCGGAGTTTAACTTCAAATCAATGATTTTAAATTCTACGCTTTCCTGTGAGGTAGGAATAACGTCTCCAGAAAGATTCGTTGAATCTTTCGATGACCCACATTCTGTTAGAATTTTTGTAATAGCTGCTTCGTGAAGACTACGATGTCGTTGTATTTTCTCTAGCAAACCACTGGTCACCGTGTTACTTCTATTTTTCAAGTAGTCGTGTGGATTGTTGTATGAAGTCTACGTCAGGGATTTTTGGTTTGTTAATTACAAATGAATAAAATTGTTTCATGCGATTCCCTCTAGAATACGTAACATAATCGAAATTTTGAAATTAATATTATTAATTATACTGACCTGATAAGATCCTTGGGGTGTATTCCCGCTCGCCTGATGAAAATTGTTTACTTTTGCAGCAGGAACTTTGATGAATTGATTGTTTACTGTTTTTAAATAGAAATCTTGATACTGTGCAGCAGAAACCGGGGTGTAAGAGTTTTTCTGTATTAAATAAGGATTCTGAAACCATTTCGGTCTAATATATCCTGCAGATGCTATTAATCCTGAACTTGCAGATATTTGCTGCTGTATTTGACCCGAATTTTGACCAACTATTTGACCAAAATTTATAAAACCTTGACCTCCACGAGCCTGCGTGAAGCCGTAGCTAGTCGATGGTCTGTAGAAATTTTTTATACTTTGTACATGAGTTTGCGTATTGAATATCTCACTGGGTGGAAATCCGCGGAAGACTTCCGACGATTCTTGAGATATTATCTGGAAAATTATTCAAACAATATTTTTTTACTTCTGAAATAATATATCTCTTATTTTTCAATCCATTCTCTTTATTTTCTGTCTGAAACTGGAATCGAAATGAAGTGGACCAACATATTGTAATTTTCAGAGTTAGGAGTTCATGCAGGTTTACCTGAGGAGATTCTTGCATTCTATTTTGTAATCCGTTGGTAATATTAGTCTGGCTTGCGGGATCAGGATTATTAGATTCTGGGACTGTTTTATTTTCTGGCGAAATTAATACACCCTCGGATCTTCTCTGCGCAGTGGTGGATAAACAGGACTGTGTTTCAGGTTTGGAACAAGGAAATTCGGGAATTGATGGTGCAGCAATGGTCATATTAGTACTGAAAAGAATATTTATAACGAGTATCAAAAGGTGGATCGAATTTGATTATCTGGAATATGGCCGATTCGAGCCTGTAAGGATATAAGTGGTGTCATGTAACTTTTATCGAGAATAACAATATAAAAGTGCGAAGAAAATACACACGCACACCTTATTATTATCCCAGAAAATAGTCAATGTTCTTCAAAATTCAACTGATGCACCACTTCTAGGAGAATTATTAACCAAAATGAAAATATAAAATTGTGAAAGTTTCTCACTTTTTATGAAATATCGGAGCGTCGACCCTGACGAAGCCAGTTGCTCTATTGAAAACTTTTTTAACGATTTCATCGCTAACATTTTTAGGCGGTGGTACCATTGAAACGAGTAACTGAAGACCATCGCTATCGAAATCTTCAAGAAGAACGAATAGCGTTTTCAGAAGTCTTTCGTATGCTATGACTCCCTCTTCCGGTTGATACATGTGAAGAAGACGTGCTACGGTTCTGGTAATATTCGTACCTTCATAATTCACCCTCAGGGCTGTCCATAACGAGGTGAATGCTTCTAGGTCAGGTTTTATCGCGTCTATTACCTCCCCTGGGGCGTCCAGACCACGAAATGAATTAAAAAAATCATGAGAATAAAGAAAACACATTTATTTTAGCAGGTATCCATATTTTGGCAAGTATTATAGGGATGTGTCCCACTGAAGACGAAATTATTGAATGAAGAGAGATTATACACGTCTGAAAAATCGATCATAATAGAATTAGAGAGGAGTGCGTCAATCGATATTAGTATTCGCACACTTTTATGCGATAATTTATTGTTCAAAACTTTCCCTATCGTAATTATCTGCATGCTATAGAATTGTATTTTGAATTTTAGATCATTAACTGTAGAGCTTAGAATTGTTCTTCTCTTTGCGAAAAATAAATGTGTGTAATAATCGTATAATAGTCTATAGTTATAACTAAAAAGCACTTACGGGTGGCAAACATAGTAATTTTCCTGGAATTTATGCAAAATCCCCTGATGTATCCTTCCTGGAAGTTTGAAAATCGTCTTACGGTCTTGTTCTGTTTTAATTACTAGTATACCTACTACACTTACACTACAGCAATTACAGTTAGGTATATTCTTTGATGAGAGAAAAATTATCACACAAACATGATTTGCATCCCGAAGTTATATCTATGTATACATATCGTTACAATGTATTGGGTGCGAGTCATACAATGCTCGATGCTGTATACAGAATCGAATTACATACGTTGTCAAAGCTGACTCACATCTACTACACAGTTTGACGCCGTTGATAAAGTTAGAAACATCATTTAACGATTGTATTAAAGCTCGTGATAATAGATATAGTTAACAACTTCATTCTTCAGAGTGAAAGAACGTGATCAATTGTTTACATAATATAAACAGAAAATACGAGCAAAAAACTGCTTTCAAATTGGTTAATTTTAAATGTACATTCAAAATATGATATTCAAAGATTAGAACAAGAAAAGAAATCTAGAAAATATGAAACATACTGCATATAGGCTATTGTCAATCGTGGATTGATAGTGAAATTGCGATTGTAAAGAAGGAACGAATAATGGAGAATTTCAGCTAACAAAAAAGAGAAGAAATATAATCACTGCATTATACTCACGATCCACAGAGCTGTAGTGATGAACGGTTATACTGATGATATGTGGATAGGTATTTGATCAAATTCTACAACTCTTTAGGGCTATAATAATATTCGTGAAACAAGATTGTATAACGGTGTCAGCTCGCATCGACAGATATTTGGAGACAAACAAACAATACTACTCCGTGAAAAACAATAGTGACAATCGACGATACATATTATTGGAGACAAATGAAAGTTTCAACTTTTCAAAGATGTATACGTTTTATTTAAAAATAATAGGCTGTGTGGAGCCAGCTACGTTATTCATATTTCAGATGTAAACTCACGAATATATGTATATATATGTATGTACCCGGTGACCGAATACAAAGTTAAAATAAAAAAACTTCAATCAGTATATTAGATCTATAAGAATGATAATTGTAACGAATTCGTTCTTACAATCCAACGCGAAATAATAATGAAAATTATTAGTATTTCATTTTTTGAGTTTTATTTAAAAAATTAAATTACATTCATACCTTCATCAGGATATGACGTGGGTGCTGTTATAGTCGGTCATTAATCCGCAAGTGTAGCCGGTGAAGATATAGTAAGTTGCGGATTATATATTAATATAGAAGTCTGCAACAGGTTGCATTCCCCGCCGGTACAATTATACCACATAATATTGAGCTACTGTCCTAATTGATATACTATAAAGTAGTAAGTCGTACACAGAAAATAAACCAAGTGAAGGATTAGCATGGATTAGTAGTTAATATAATGATATAAAAAGGAAAGAATATCCAATCGAGTACACAGTTCAGCAATGATCGGGAACCAACTACCATCCACTTTTATTCTCGCCGTTATTGTCACCCTGGCTGCGGGTAAACCGCCTCCACCACTGGGCGCACCATGGGCAAAATTTGTCAGTAAACCTGGTATGTTCTAAAACTATCTGAATGGATTTATTCAGCAGAATAATGAGTAGAAAAATTTTTCGAGGAACTCGTATTATACTTTATTCTAAAAAATTTTAGTCAATTAGCCACCCTTCATGGATCTCAATTAATTTCAAATCCTTCAATATTATGAACATTAGGTTTTGTATTTCCATTTAATGTCTTATAGAAAGAATTACTTTCAGCTTGTATTAAGTAAGCTGTAAAAAAAAAGAAAAATTAGTACTGTTGAAATATCCGATATTTTTGTGAATAAGAATCGTATAGGAAAAAAGTCAAAGTTTCACAAAGCATATCGCAGTAGGAAACAAAAAACTGCTAAATCATAACGAATAAAAACAATCATGATCCCGGTTTCTTGGTCGATATTTTGTAATAATTTATTGAACAAATATATACATATATATATATATATTCTAGTATTCGAAAGATCTTTGGGGCCTCCTCCGATGTCGGGAGTATCGACCTTCTCTATTCCGTACATTCCGAAGCCAACGATGTTCCCGAAATTCGTAGATCCCCGAATAATGATAGCAAAAAAGACCGATCTCATTAGTAACTTATTTGGTGGAATGGGTCCAGCAATCGGTACACCTGGGTTTGGTACGCCTTACATGGGGTATGGTTCATCCCCATACATTTACCCTGGTGGTATGTACGGTTCTGAAGATATGAACACAGGCACTGCCTCCGAAGACACAGGAGCAAATAGCGATTTGCCTATTCTCTATTCATCGGGCTTCGACACAAAAACTAACTACTTCGATAGCACAGCTCCCGGTACCATGAAACGCGGATTATATGGACCAATGGGTCCCAAATTCCCCTTCGGTGGACCTCTCAGCGCCAAAACGCCGATTTCTGGTCCATTTTTTGGAGCAAGTGACTCTACCGATGCTTCGGCTGCAGCTGATGGTCCCCCGTTTTTCAAAAGAGGGCTTTTGGGCCCCAAGTCGATGCTTCTTGGTTCAACGGATCCTCTGACCATAGCGACGAAGCAAACAGACTACCCGAGCACGATGTTAAAAATCGGAGAATCTTCTACGGACGTAACTAACTCCGAGGCAGTTAACACCGCAACGCAAGGACCACCACCCTCATATCCAAAAATACCAACAATTCCCGAAGAAACTGGAGAAACTGAAAAGGAAATGAAGAAATCTTCCCTGCAGAAGATCTTTGCGTCATCGGTAGACCCGACAACGTCTAAATCCCCGAAAGATTTGTCCAAGCGAATGGTGGCCGACGCGGGCTCTGTCCCTGAAGAATATTCACCAGGAATGTTCGGACCAATGGGTCCAATGTTTGGCCCACCTGGAGGAGTTTTTGGACCGGCTACCGGGTTTTTCGGACCTGATACATTCACGAGTAAGAAATCAATGTTCCTGGATACTCTTTTCAAGAATTTAGCCACCAGCACACCATCAACAGTAATAACAGATGCTTCTGTAGCTACGGAAAAGAGCACGATCGTTCCACCAGGATTTTGGCTTCCAGGAAGTGGTATCCCTGATCCGGGTGCTTATAATGCAAAAGTAGAAAGTTTTCTCGAGAAATTATTCGACTCCCTGAAGCTGAATGCTTCCAAAACGGCGGGGGGATCCCCGGCTCAAGCTTTGACATATGAAGAATCAATATCTGCAGGATTTCCCGGTGAAAAAACAAGCTCTACAAGATCTGTGCCCATGGATTATTCCGCCGGCAGTTATTCCCCGTATTTCAGCGGAGCTACTAAGTCAGTCAGATCGCTGACGGATCCTTCAGCCGTGATAACAGCTAAAGATCAAATCGCGAATTCTATAATTGGAGAACTCCAGATATTGAAGGATGATATGATATCAACATTCAACGAGCTGATAATCTACCAAAAAAATGTCTCCATGCCAATCTCTGGCACTAAACCTTTCAAGCCATTTCCTCCACCTTTTTGGTCGGCTAGTTCAACAACAGCCGGCGACATTGGAATCGTTCCCTATAAACGAAGAATGGCAATTCTTGGGGAGGTTTTCGACATGTTAATCGAACTCCAGACAAACGTAAGCGCGGCTGTTAATCAAGTCGTCAAATCAAGCTGGGATGAAGAGTTTTTGGGAACTACAGAAGCCCAGGAAATGATGACGACTGCACAACCTGACATACAAATATTGAACACGTCGGTTCTAGACGCGATTCAAGCCAAATTATCCGACTTGAGTACAATTGGCTTAACGAAAGTAGGACCGAAAGGATTTCCATCCAAATTTTCTCGAGCTGTACCAGCATCCCCAACTTCTTTCTGGGTTGCGTATCCCGGCGGTGATTCAAAACGAGATCTAATTGAAAATCAAGAGATTCCCAGACGCAGTGATGGTCAACAGGATTTTACAGTAGAGAACAAAGGGGACTTAGGAAACCTTTATAATTCTGGAAAGGATTCTAGAGCCATTAAAATGCAAATGCATCAAGGCTACCAGAGTCTTCCACCTGGTACCATCCAGTCGATTCAAGCTGGTGGAGGGTCTGTACCGGGTCACGAAGGTGGAGGAGTCAAATTACTGGTGAGTCACTTCGTTTCATTTCATTTTTCGGGTTTCATTTTCTGAAAAAAGGACACGCAAATGATATTTTATCAGTTTTGTAACAAAAAAGAAGGACAAATCGCCAAAGTTTAGTTTTTACACAGGGAAAATTACCAAGAGATGAAGTTACCGTGATACCAAAGAGAAAAAGTATTAATATCATTTGATTTCAGATAAAAATGCCTACTTATGATATGCTGAAGAGATACAACTTATACAAATGTTAGTTCTGTGAAGAACGTTGATAAAAAAAATAAAATAAATAAAATGAATTAATAAGTCATTTCGACCAGTTTTTATATTTTGTTCTTTTATGTTTCAGGATAGTCCACAGGATTATCAAGACTATCTAAAATCATCATGGCAAGATTGGTCAAAGAATATGAAAGCGGAATACGAAAATAAGTATCGTCATCATCATCATAATCACGGCCGTTAATGAAAATAATTGATAAGCAAAACTGAGAAAGAATGAAAGATGAAGAAAAATAATAATCGCAGCATATTATCTAGTCACACCATAAAAAAAACAACAACAATTTGTTGTATAGTAGAACTAAAAAATCAAGAAAAAAAAACATAAAAATAAACATTATGTTAATCACACACAAATGAATAAAGCATTCACAAAATATAATTAGAGTTTTGAAATTAATTATTAATGTATAATTTTACAATAAGGAAAGAGTTCGAACATTTATTCTCATCCAAAAACGTTTCAAAGAATTTTTAAACAAAGCTTATAATAATAAGTAAGTATATAGAAATAATATTTTTAATAATCACTAGAAGAATTGTCTAATTTTTATTATTTTACTACAGGAGGAAAGATACGTGGAATAATAATAAACAACCGCAATCCACGTTAGAGACCATTTATCAAGTATAAATGAGAAGGAAGAAAGAAGCTTCTGTTCGTTGTACGGTATGAAAAATATAAAACGATATAAATCGCACAAGGGCGCAATCCTGCATCAAGTGCGTTGCTAAGTTTTTTTTACGTAATCAGCAATGCATTGCGCGCAGGGTAGCTTCATTGTGTTTGATACTTCAATCGAGTAACTACACATAAATTAGGTATTATACGAATGTATGTAAATTCTCAGAATTATGTAAATTTAGTATTTGAACACGTTTAAACCACTTGAAAACTCTGAAATTAAAGCTTAATGGAGTAGTTCCACTTTCGTTTTGCTTTTTTTCGAAACAATTGTCTTTCCAGATTTCATTCAGAACATTAATATTATTTGTACTCAAGTAATAAACAAAAAATCAAATTTGGTTTTTCAATTTTTTATTATTTTTTTTTCCTTTCTTTCCTCTAAAAGTTTATATCATAATTTTGAGCTTCTTTCTTTATTAATAATATCGTTAATAATATCGGTCAATACTCCCATAGGTATACACTAGGTATTCATAATTTCATGAGTTTATATCATTCAGGTGATTTGAAATATAAATATTGATCTACCAGTAATACCAGATATACCTATTTAAGTTTGAGTTCATTACAACGATTTTAACTACAAAAATGTCGCTGTCTTACATCATTATAGGTACACGACATATTCGCTCTATATAATATAAAAACTCAAACTCAACGCTGTAACGATACTAGGTAATTATGATACATACTATATATAATTTTTTTGTTTTACATTGCTTCATAATTTTATTTTCACATTGCAATGGTGACTAGCGATTTCGGACAGGCTCTTTTATTTTCATTGTTTAAACATACAGCGCAATAAGTTCGAAGTTATTTAATAAATAAATCGAAGCTAGATAAAACAGTCATAATTTTATTCTTTAATTCAAGCTAGCGCTGTTTTGTCTTGCTTGATCTCTACTTCCTAAAGCCTTGTGATTCTACATACCTGATGTAATGAAGTATAATTATAATGACATAATTTGATAACGTTACTACCGTGAAATTGTATTTTAAATACGTATAATATATCAATATATGACCATTAATTATATTACGCATTTATATATAATCCTAATAAATCCTACGAAGGGATATGAGAGATTTTCCTAAACAAGAAACGAGATGAGATCAAATTCAATGAAACTCCAACCACGTTATTAGAGGAACTACTATCCTCGAAGACCCTAGTATAATAATAATAATAGAAATACTTTCTTATTATTATCCATTATAATTTATTATTGACACTAAATTTGAAACATTTATCAATGCAATTGGCAGTGCAGCGGTTGCATGTCGTCCTCAAAATTGAACAGCCTACGTACTAAGAGTACGTGAAAATAGAAAGAGAATGAGAAAAAATTGGAACAAAACGTAAAAGATTCATTGCAGTATATTTAGTATAAAAAGAAATTATAGAACTTAATAAACAATTCACTTTTTCCCTTTATATTCAGGTAGGTATCAGCGCATAGCATTATTAAAGCTCTTGATAACAACCAATGACGATTCTCTTACTTTCGTTTAATTTTTTTGTTTTCTTATATATTTTATGATATTTCCTGACACGTTTTAAACATGATAAAAACGTTGAACTATTGCTGAGAATCGTGGAAAACGTTTTGAACTACTATCACCTAATCTTTGATATTCGCATAAATAATTTATCGATTCGATAATGTAATCTTATTAA
Organism: Phymatocera aterrima; assembly: GCA_963170745.1. Classification (NCBI taxonomy): domain Eukaryota; kingdom Metazoa; phylum Arthropoda; class Insecta; order Hymenoptera; family Tenthredinidae; genus Phymatocera; species Phymatocera aterrima. The sequence goes on from OY720663.1 coordinate 10,535,557, forward strand.
TAATAAAAAAGATACCATAACGCTACCCATTGTTACAATGAATGATAATCCCTGGAATATTAATTTTGGAGAGAATATATTCCATACCATTAAATGTCTGCAGTGTATCGTCGCTGCCAGCATGCAGCCAAAGATCTGAAAAATATAAACAAGTATAACTTTTATGCCTTTTCATTTTATATATTTTTTCATTCCAATTTGATATACGGCGTTAGAAATTAATTCGGGAGTGATTAGCAACAGGGAATAGCATCGAGACTTACTCGAAGTCCATGAAACAACATATATTTTGCTGAAACTGTGAATGCCGATCTGAGCAGACTGCTCTCTCGCTCGTAAAGCAGAAGTTCACCCCTTCTGAGATCTTTCTCTGGTAGAAATTTGCTCGATGCAATGCTTGGAAACATGAAGTAGAGCGTGAAAGGAGCCATTACTATCACAGGCAACATTAAGCCCAACATAAGGTGGGAACCGAATGTGTTAATTCCTGGAAATATGAGTATAATTTGTATGAAAGTTGACAATATCACAACTTTTTAACTCTTCAGAAACTTTAAATTTCAAAAATGTGATTAAGATCATCAATAAAAATTAGTCATAACGTATTCCAGAAGATTAAACGACTTGGTCAAAATTCACATCTCAATTAAGCAGCTCGTGCGAATAACAAACATAAAATTTGAAATAATCTTGACCTATAAGAGCAGCTGGTATCACATTCGTATGGAAAACTCCACCAGTACCAACAAAAGCGGCATCCCAGTGGATTTTAGGGAATGTGGGTTGATGGCCAGTGGCATAGAAAAAGTATTCAGATGTTAGAAACCAGCAGAGTAGAGACGGAGTTGGAACATCGAAGAGATCATCTATAAAAAAAAAGGAAAAATAATGCTGTTACTGCTTCTATCATGAATTTTGAATTTTCATTCAACATTTTAAAATTCTCACTGATATTAGTAGCGTGCTGATATCTTTCTATAGCTGTGATTCCCAATACGCAAACACAGACAACGTACATGACGATAATGGAAGGTGCCAAAGTGTTTCCCAGCAGTAAAGAGCATAAAAGAGTCCAGAAGACGCTGAGTGTAACAAAAGTTGCGCTGTAAACAGTGCCCAGGCCATATACAACTGGCATTGAGTCAGTTTCATTCTCTTTCTTCTTATAAATCAGCCCTTTCATGCCATTGAATAACTGTGGAATTATATTCTCTCGGCCATAAACATTCAGGGATTCCTTTTTCTTTGGTAAAAGGTAGACGTAGAGGGGGAAAAGGAATATGAACAGGATTCCAATCAGTATACAAAAGTAAACGACCCAAGATAGCATGTCGACTTGCCAGGGTCTTATAAATTTGATCTTTGCATCTTTCGGAAGATGTTGGAGCACCCAATATCCACCCATGCAGACTACTATTATGCTCGGTAAGAATCTTGTCGCAGTTACGTTGGGAGAAAATCCAGCCAAGTTACCGCAGCTATGTAACCAAATTCTAACTATTGTGATGAATAGCGCTATTATTGCTAGAGTTACGATTACTACCACACGACTTGAATTGTCATATATGAGTGCTCCAGGTTTACGCAAATCAAATGTATTGCAAGAACGCTGTTGCTCATCTCGACAAGACCAAAAATAACTTGATAATCTAATTGAAATTGTAGATACTAGGCCTAGAGATATTAGAAAGATCCAAATGGGCGAAAATTGAGCTTTAAAACCAGACTTCGACTTCTTTTCGGAATTTTCGATCCTAGTGTTGTATATAAGTAGCCAGATTGAAGTTATCAGAAGAAAACTGAGAACCAAAGCTTCCTCAATTATGTAGCTGTTCGAAAATAGACCGCAAACAGATAGGAGAAAAATAACTCTTGAACTGTATCGAAGCCATCTACGAGTTTTGTGATTTTTGTACCAATTTATCGAAATTACATCCCAGTTTTGTATGACGAGCATTGCAAACATGAATACTGATACTATACCTGTCGTAAATAAGACAGTATTTTGTAAATCTTCAATGAAATCGAACAAGTAAAGAATTATAACTATAATAGCTGTTGCTACATTGGCAAGGACAGAGGTGTACAAAAAAGCAGATTCAAATATTTCCGGTAAGCGATCTCTAGGGATCCCGTCAACAATTATATAAGAAAAAAACATCGAAGAAAAGGTGAGAACCAAACCTCTAGACATTAAATCAGAATCGAACTGTGCCCAAACTTCAACACACATGTTTCTAATCAATTTCAAGTAATCTTTAACGTCATTAGCAAAGGATTGAAAAGTTTCGAAGTTATGGACGTATTTAACACGACGATAAATTGCCTCAAATTTTCCCCTGATAGTCTCTAATTTATCTTCCGAAAATACTGAACTCTCCGAAGAATATATTTCAATGTAATTCTTAATCTGTATAACGTTACGCCAGAGAGAATGTAAAGCATATTGAAAATCATCAAGATTGGTATTCTTGTTATAACTTCTGGGCAATATATCAATGATAGTTGTACCAAGATTAGAAAACGGTACAGGAATCCCTAATATTGATGCTAGAGTCGGTACTAAATCAATTTGATGAACTCCTCCTGAATCATCACCAAACTTTTTACCAAGCAAAGGAATACCCGAATAAACAAACATCGCCGCTTCAACTTCAAGTCTGCCATCTCCCCCGTGATCTCCACTAGTAGTCATTCCATGATCGCCGACTACAATTAACATCGTATCGTTATCTATCCCTTTCATTAATCTCTCGATCAAATCATTCATCTCTTCCAATTTCCTCTCCATTTCTGGATGATTAGGACCATATCTATGTCCGCAATGATCAACTCCCAGGGTATGCGCTACCAGCAGAGACCAGTCTTTCTTTTTTAATTCATTAAATATTTGATCCCTCACTCCGTCATCGACGGTGTCTAAGTCCCAGACGTTAAAAGAGGGGTAAGGATAATATCTGAGGAATCTACGGGGATATAAACCCATCCAAGTATCATCGCCCATGAAAACAATTCCCTGAGAAGAGGCCTGGTCTATGATATTATCTTCGTTGATTTCTTCAGTGGCAAAATTCGAACCGGCATCAATAAATGTCGGTAATGAACCGGTCGTCAGACCTTTAAGGCGCTGCATCGTTGTCGTAGGAGGATCGGCAATGAATTTATAAAGCCTCGTGTTATTTGGGTGGGTTTTCAGCGCCTCTTTTATTACAGGCATTTTGTTTTGGTGATAGGAATGTTCTTTAGAGGTCAGATTATCATTCCATAATGTAAAATCCCAGCGTAAAGCGTCGATTATTAGCCATACCACTCTGGCCTGTTTTCCTAAGCATGTTTTTGCAGCTGATGTTTCGTTATTGAATAAGTCTTCGTGGTTTATACCACCCAGGCATATTTCAGCAGTGTTAAAACCGCAGGGTTTCAATTCTGTCTGACAGTCACTAACCTCCAGACGAGATATTCGATGCAATAGGAAACCTCGTGTGAATAGTATCAGACCCGATATCATCAGGTAAGTTAACCATGCTAAGAATATAAAATAGCTCCACTGTTTTCCCATTCTTCTTTCAGCACAACATACATCACTTTTATATTTGATTTATTGTATCAGCGAGGTGACAGATTACGGGTTATATTCGAATTTTTATCGAACTGTTTTTTAATTACATTAGTTGTTCGTTTAACTGATATATTTGATTTGTCAGGCATCAAAGATCTTAGGCGATGCAGGTTATCGGTCAATGAATTTCATTATGTGCAATTTTTCTCATTCATTTTCAATATTTATTCACCAAGCATAAACAATAACGCTCATCATTCTACACGATTCTTGTAACGGATTCACACGAATCAGATGTTATTTATAGGTATACTATAGGTATGTTATATTGAAATTGAAAATTGATGGAAATGAAGTTCACTTCGAAGCCGAAAATCTCCGACCTTCACCGAGTTGTTACGGAAATTGACGAAGTTCGTAGAACGCATGTTGGCACGTGTTGCGGCAAAAAATGTCGCTATTTAAACAGTGCTTGGTCAATGACATGCACTCATTTATTCTAATTCAGCTTCTATTTAGGTTTAATGATAGATCAAAAATTGTAGATATTGGATAAATTGATCTTTAAACAGTATTCTGTCTCAATTCCATCTTCAAAACCCCGGACCACGCCCCTACAGCAATATAAAACGGATTTCTGAACTGTTCATTTTACGTTTACGGAAACAACAAGACCAAAAAAACTTTAGAACTATTTTCAGTCGTAGGGCGGGTATACGTACTGCATTCATACGTGCCGGAAACATCCGACAACGTTAACTACTAAGTAGCCTAGTTAGATTAAATTGAACCAAGCATTACTTGGCTTGGAAGAGTACACCTAGAGTTTGTACATTTCCTAATCCTATGTACAGTTGTAGTTGCATTAAGTTGATTTTAATATAATAAAATTGTTCACGTATATCCTCTAATCACACAAAACTGTCTGAAATTATCAGAATTGGTGTTATATTCTAATATGATAATATTCTATCAAAAATAATCCAGTTATTCTTTCAAATATATAACGCTCTTGATCTTCACAGGCACAATGTGTATACTTGTTCATTTATATAAAGAGTACATTGTTCCCTGCAATTAATTACTCTTGAGAAGTGGAAATTTTTCATCAAGAATATACTCATCCCTCCTCTAAGTAGTTTTTGTAATATATGTATACTCAAGTGCGATCTCTCCTCTGGCCGCATATAGAATTTATAAATTGCTTCAGTCTCATGCATTGAATTGATAACTCGCTGCTCACTGTAGTAATGAGAGACTTGAAACCCACAAGATAGAAGAAATAGAGAATATATATTGGATTAAAAGTTTGATATTTATACTGATTTCTTCTTATTCATTTTTAAGCCACCACAGGGGTATTTTCAGGACTTAATAATTATCATGTTATCGGCGCAAGGGCTTATTGAAAAATGGACACAAGGTTTATAATAATGTAAGTAGACGGCCATAAAGTCTCGCATTGATTGATAGATGCATATTTTTTCAATTGTCAAATGTTTCTAACAATTCTTCAACAGTTTCAGTCTGCTGGTAATAATTTTTGGTTTCCAAGAGCAGCGTAAGGAGAATAATGAAATCATATCCGTAGAGGGATACTACTTAGACGTTCTCGATGAAATCCTCCCAGCATCGGGTTCGGAAACTCTACAATGTCCCTCAACAAATGTAATAAAAACTCGATACAAGTGTAGAGGGATTAATAATGACTGGGTAGATTGTACAAGAGCTCATTGCTGCCCGGAGTATACTTTGATGAATGGTCAGTGTGTACCAAAAGGCACAGATCCATGCAGTCTTAATTTATGTGAACAACAGTGCACCATTTTGATGCAAAGAGTCATTTGCACATGTTGGGATGGATACAAGTAAAAATAATCACAGATTTACATCAAACTACACCAGAGTTCATTAACAGAGCTCAGAAAACCATTGACCCTGTTAAATCAACTCCATTACAATATTATTTCAACAGATTTAGTCCAGAGCGTCAAAAACTAGGATCAAAACCAGCATGCATCGACATAGATGAATGTGCTGAAGGATTAGCCGACTGTGAACAAATTTGCGTCAATAATCTTGGAGGATATTCCTGCCGTTGTCATGACGGGTTTATTCTCAGAGGAGATAACAGAACTTGTGAAGAAATATCAAAAACTTTGAATGGTGAGACAGTTGCTGCCGCCTCAAGATGCTATGCCAACTGTGACACAGTTCTGAGACTGCATGACAAGGTGAAAAGCGTTTGTAAAGAATCAGCAAAATCTGTTGCAATTTTATGATTTTCTGAACACTCGAAATTCTCCTAAAATCTAGTGAAACTCTCAATAATTACTGAAGGCGAATCATTTTTAGGTGAGAAAATTGCAAGAGAAAATCGTTGCTCTTAGTACAGCAATCAGATTATCAAGTTACGCATCAGGACCACCAGGCCCTATGGGTCCACCAGGAGTTCCAGGAGCTCCAGGGGCACGAGGGTTCCCAGGAGCAGATGGAAACTTCAATGCGGATAGTTTTCGACCCCTAGACCACCTCGAGAATGAACACGCTTATTCAGTTTTGGATTCTTTTGCCCCAATGAACAATGGCTATTGCCGGTGTCAGCGTGGACCCGTAGTGAGTTGATGATAAAAGATATGATCTAAATTCTGGACTCTGAATTAACTCTGCATTAATTAGACTTGATCGGAATAATGAAACTCTGAATGATTACCAGTTTTCACCAGTTAGGTCTTTGATTGGTACAGAAAATCATTCATTCTTGATTTTCTCTATTGATTATGTGTCATTTTATTGAAAACAGGGACCTGCTGGTGCCCCAGGTAAAACTGGAACCAAGGGTGAGCCCGGTGAGCGAGGACCAAAAGGGCCGAGGAGTTCAGCGAGAAGTTTTGATTTCCTTTTAATTCTTTTGGCTGATATTAGACATGATATCGTCTTATTACAAGAGAAAGTTTTCAAGGATTCTGTGTGAGTGTATTGGATGTAATTCTAATGTTCAACAATGGACAGTGTATAATTTCTCTGAAATTTTTGTTCTTCAGACCACGAAAGTTTGACCTACAAGCAGCATTGAAAAAACATCGTTCCAATAAAGACAGATTGAGACTTCAGAAACAACGAGGTGACGGAAGTCATAGAGGAACCGGTCAAATAATACCAAAAGAATTGACAAAAGATCCAATACCAAAAGGCGAAGAAATAGAAGAATTTAAAACCGCGGAAATTGATCAACTTTCGGAATATGTTTATAACGAAGATATCGAAAGTTCTGGTGACGATTTGTATGAATATGAATAGCAAAATGATTTTAATACTTATTTAACGTATTTTTACGAATGTTATTATATACCGAAACGCTTAATGAATAAACCCTTAGATCGATTACAATATTACTATCTTTGACTACATTTCATAGAAAAAAAGAAATAGAAATTCATTTACACAGTGAAAGCAAAAAAATACAGCTTCGAAGTTGGAGATTAGGATTTCATCCGCTGGTGTTTCGCGTCATTTTTCGTTCGGGCTTCGGCCCGGGAGCACAATGGCGGTCAAAAGATAAGAAGACTACATCCAGAGAATGATTCGGAATTGTTTTTGATTAAACTATCTATCTATCCTATCGAACTTACAACAATTCTATTATCATGCTTATGGCCGATTTTTTCACCTCCGGATATCTGTTAGATAAACAATCTATAAAATCGTATCGCGGTTTTCAGCGCGACCTGGTGAGTCAATATACGAACCAACCTCCCCCCACAATTCTGGCGCAGATTTCAAAGTGACCAAGTGATACACGCGCCCATCGGAGCAGCATGGTACATACATACATACGAGTTCACAATTTAGTCTGTTTATTCCGTTTACAGTACACATACTGCCCCGCTGGGCGTGAAGTTAAAAATTTAAAGCATCGTATTGTACAATACTGAAAATGGAGTGTTGGTGTAGATAATGCTCTACGCAACTAAAAGTGATATTATAATACAGATAATGCTCTACGAGTGTGTGATATTCAATTTGTATACCTTAGCTGACAAATCTTTTGAATTTCTTGTTACTTTCAACAGCAACACGCGTCGTATTATTTTGACACCGTGATCACCTGATCAATGATCACTATCGAAAGTGAGCATGAATAGTTAAAAAGAACAACCGAAATGCGTGATACCAACGCCACGCACTGTACGGCCAAGAACGAAATATAACATAACCTCAGGATTCGTTAACTGCTGTGAACATAACCTCCAATATAAGCTGATATCAGTGTCTAATTAAGAGTCACTTATACCAAGAAACCTGCAATGGGATCAATTAATCGTCGAGTCGCTCATTTCTTCTTCTTCTTTTCCGTAATCTCTGTTCGGTTAGAGAGGTTAAGTCTTATGGTAGTGCCATGTATAATGCATTTGCCAATGCCTTTACGCGCTGCAATTTCAAATTTGTTGGCATTTTCGCGCCGAGAATTGTGATCACTGTAGGTGGGGGAAGTGATACGAGTCAAAAGAACATCAACAAAGTGATCGTGATCAGTTTGACCATCAACATATAGTATGGACTACGCTTAAGCATGGAAGAATGTGACCGGCCGGAAGAAAGAACCCTTCTACACTCAACGGAAAGAATAGCGACTGGTGGCGGCCAAGCTCTGTCTCTTTCTCATTAGGTGCGTAATCTAGCGATTGGCCGCCACCTCGCACTCTCTTTTTCTAAGCTACCGTGCACTTTCCATAGGGCTTCAATGCGAGTATCGCGTAGTCCATACTATAATGTCGATGGTTGAATCAGTGATCACGGTATCAAAAGAATACACCTCTGCATTGCGTCGGAGGTATCGAGCATGCCAGTGACATCGAATACGAACCCAAGTATCAAGAAATTGCTCAGAAGCTTCCGGACAGCACATGAAATTCGTTAGCTAACGATATCGTTAATCGACATGCAGCCAATTGCAGGGACGATCTACCGGAAGGGCGCAGTGTCCATAGGATATCGCTCGCTAACGATGTCGTTAGCTAACGAATTTCATGTACAGAATCCCGGCTCTGGAGCAATCTGATTGGGAGAAAGAATGGATGTCTGTCGTCTGTTTTCTATAATCGTAGGGATAATAATCGAGTTCAACACGAAGGATAATTAATACAAAAGTATAATAAAAGTTGTATTCATCTACGTATGACTACGATGAATAATCTTATCGTCGAGATTTTTTTCCGTTCCGATTTGTATCAACCGTCGACGGAAATTGAAGGCTGCTTCGGCTAGGCGTAAACTGCGCATATGCGGATATCAGATGCAAGTAAATCCCCGCTATTTGTCGTACCAATATGCACTGCGATATATGATGTATACATGCCCAGTGCAGTCATTATAGTTATTACTGGTCATTACGTTAGTAGAAATTCATGGCAAAACGCTATAACGTAGCTGTGGCATTTGCGCTTTCGGGATTAAAATCGTATATAAAGTGCTGAATTGTTAGTTACGGGGTGTCCGTTGCCTAGCGCACAATAAGTTCGTGATATCTACTATAACAAATAACCAAAATGTACGAATCAGTACCATTGCCTTCTACGTGGGCCGAGAGATCCTATAACAATAGACAATATCATTTAGTTGATATGGATAAATATTCTACGGAGTATATAGGAGTGGAGAATCATTTTGATAATTATACAATTTTAACAATTGAACGAGTGCAAAATCCATACCAATATGGAAAATACCTACTTTATAAATTACAACGAGCATCACCGACGGAGGTAAGTGCATAAATTGTGTCTCATTATACTGCGTTTATTTATTATTATACTATAAGCCGTCTTTATTCTGATCAGATACATTGTGATTAATTATGTATACCGGATTGTTTATTGTTCAATTATTTTATCCCCTTAATTCTTTACTCACTCATGTACATCAATATGCGACGTGAAATATACATAATATATTTTCATTTCATAATCTTGTAACTAATGCATACAGTATATCATGTTTACGTGCCTACACTAAAATTTATTTAGCATACCTATACTACAACACCTTCGTATAGTAAGTTTCTTGTTGTGGTCCCTTGAAAATTAATATACTATGTCCATTGCATTATAATATATTCGTAACTGTACTACTGATATTCGTAGGATCTACACAATGATTCATTGGTACGGAGTATATTATATGTATGTATGTATGTGCACATTTTCATTGAAGTCGAAAAATTACGAATATTAAAAAATTCAATTAGACATGTCTATAGTATAATAAAAAGAATGTCTAAAAATAAGGGTTAAATGCTTAGCAATAAAAAATAGGTTACTATTTCATAAAATCGATGAAACTTTGGAATACATATTTTTTTGAGTAAAAATCTGAAGAAAATATAGATCCTAGAGCAAGCTGAATAAAAGGAATCAAAGGAAGGAAGGTTTGACAATAGTATCTAAAATCTCCGAAAAAATTGTGAATTTGGTGTAAGACATTAGGAAATTTTTTCATTGCTTACCTACTCAACAAAATTACACTATTTTGATAAATTCGTGAAATTCATGTCTTCAAAAGTTTTGTCATCTAAAAGCAAACAATGATTTCAATTTTTCCATTTCATCTTCATTATTAATATTATTATTATTATTATTATTATTATCATCTTCTTCTTCTTCTTCTGTTACTTGTTTCTTTTCCAGATGATATACTTTATGCCATTGAAAGATAGTGCTCAACTTGATGTGGCGCTGCAATTTAATTGTGACTATCGCCGCCTAAATTACGATAGCGATCCTTTTTTCACAACAGTATCAGCTGCTATCGCTTATGCCGCAACATATAATAAGATCATAGTCTTACAAGGTTTGAAAAATTATACCAATCACGATTCAGGACGTTATCCGAACTATGTCGTTACTTATCAGCAGAATAATTGATTCAGAAAATCCACAATAACTTGATCCTATAATTTTTTTAACCTGAGGCAGAGAAGTTTTAGAATCATGTATTATTTTTATGAAAAAAGAACATGGAACAGAAAAAATAAAGAAAAAAGCAATTAGTGGTTATGTGATTTTAACGTTTTGAAAAAATTTTAGTTTCGGAATCATCCAGCTCCATCCACTATTAGTATAGCTGATGTGAAAAACTTTTCAACACATAAATGATACTCAAAAAAATTATTTTTCACCGGTCTTACCATTCTGTAATCGGTGAAGTATAATAATTAAGTACTACTACAACAAAAATAATATTATTCTACTCTTTATATGTATGAATACATATTTTTTTAATTTTCTATGAATGATACCTATTGTATGAAAAAAAAGAACGAAAGAAATATTTCACAGGAGACTTGTAACTGAAAGGTAAATTATCCAAATATTCTATTGTATGAGTAATTACGTTATTCGATAAATTTATCTTGAGATATTAGTTATAAGGATCCTTGTTTCAACGTTAAAGAGGATGATAAAGCTCCTATTATTCTAGTTTGTTATATTTTGTTCTATTTTAAATTTTATGATATCTTGTAAGATGATCAAAGGCGAAATAGAAAAGGAAGTGACATTGCAGCTTGTGATATGATAGAAATTACCTTGATTGTATTGTTAGTATTAAAATGAAGATTGATATTCTGCAGATACCTGCTATCTATGTACCTCGCCATGAAACAATATTTCATAATTAAACATGTACAGTAAATCATTGGATTCTATTTTTTTCTGATAAATTCAAGGTCTTTATTCACATTTTATATTATTTACGAAGAGCATGACGATATATAACATTATATATAAAGATCTTGTCTCTTCTGGATTTCATTTTTATACAATGGTCATTGATTATCAATAATAAAACAAAAATAGGTACTTTGAATCAAAGCACGTTCACTTTATAAATGTGCATTGTACAAATTGCGGTAAACTGTTTAATAACAAAAATATTCTATTTAGGAATAATATACCTTAGTAGTTTGCTTGATTCCTCAAACTCTAACACTTCTGACAGTAATTCAAAATCCATTCTTTTTAGAGTCGTTTTTATATTTTCATGTCAAATTCTTGAAGGTTTACGCTTTCCATTCCAACTCTCTAGCAAAAGTTATATAGTCTCAATTTCAATTTATAAAACCTTTTTTCGGGTCTAACGGTATTTTTACATGATTTAATATATCAAAGCAGCATATGATTCCAGTTTTATAATTATTTCTGGTCACTTTCCAATCTCATGTTATCAACAGGTACTAACAGCATGTAAAAACAAACATTGAAGATTGAAAAGTTTTGCTTTGATTTTATCACTTGAAATCTATAAGCACCATTCGTATATCCATATATTATGAAATCTACAAATAATTAATAATATAGAGTATGAATAAGGCTTCTTTCCAAAGAAACAATTCGAAGAAATCAAAATAATAACTTTTATATCCTTCATTATTATAGTATATGAATTATGATAGTATTTTAAGCTCTGCATCAAAGATATTTTCGATAATATATATATATAATATGATAAAAATACTATCTCTATGGAAGTATTTTATGGAATGGGCTATTCAACTTTCACAGAACATAATATAGCATTGATTGAAGAATATCAAAGACTACTAGACCAATGAAAACATTTGTGTGCCAGAAGTAGGCTCGAGGATATCAACAATTCCAGTGACAACGAAATTCCTCGTCCTCATGGTTTTTCACTAATATTTTCCAACGAAAAATGATAATCTTGCATTTTCCCATCAAAAAATATTCACAAAAAATCACGAGAAAAGGGAATTCCATTTATTATACGAATATCGTTGATATTCTCTCGGCCGCTTGATAGATACAAATTTCTCATCAAACCAATCTCTGATATTCTTCACGTCAGTGGAATGAATATAGTATGTTATGTTATTTTATCTGATCTTTGGACCAAGCATTATTATTAATTTGGTAAACAATTCTATTGTATAAAAGATGGCAAATATTGACTTTACTGAATATAAAAGTTTTATATAAATCCGTCTGTGAGTTATATTCCCTACAATATATCAATAAAGTATTACTATTATAATTATATTACAATACATTATGATCACACCTTAACAAAAATACTGATAAAATTTAGCTTTCGATTGATTCGAAACGCCCTGCGTTATAATTTATTATATCATAAAATAAAATTAAATCGGATAAATCCAATGACTAATTATCACTTTTGTTAATTTATTTCTCTTATACTTGACAATTTCGCTTGATCCTTCATAAGCAATTTTATGTAGTCCTAATTAGGCAAATACTAAACTATCAATTGGACGGTTTGTTCTTATTTTCTTCATTCAAGCATTTGCTTGAAGGTAGGCACATTTCAGACTTGGATAATCTCAGATTATTTTCATTCTAGAGAAATACGGAAATAGAAAAATCAGTTAATCATGTTCAATTCGAATCAATATTTACTACACTCAATACAAACCTTCTCTGTGTATGGCATTTCAGAATGTGACTTCTTCATACCACTTTCAGTGTCCAAAACTTGCGGTTTTTTAGTATTAAGCCCAACGAAACTCAGTAACTGTGGTAATTTTTCAGGATATTCGCTATGGCCCCCGATGATTGAGCTCAAGTCTACATTCTCAATCCTTTTATAATTGATAGGCAGTAGTCCCGCGACTCCAGAAGTCATGGACAATGTACGATATAAAAAACCCAATAGCCAGTCGCTGCTGTAAACGAATTGGAAAAAGGACATTAGATAATAAAATTTTCATGCAATATTTAATAGACAATATATTCGCAATCTATAATTATGACTTCAAAAATATCTGACCTGCAATATCCATTAACTAGTCTTCCTGCGACTACTTTGGAGCATTTTTCCCATTCTGTAATTTTATTTGTTACTGGCGTTCCCAGTAATATGGCATCTTGTATGATGCCTTTGCCTCCGCCAATCTCTGCCATTTCTCTCAAACAGTAATAAATCACTCTTGCGCCCAGGCTGAAGCCGATTAATGTTACCGGTCGCTTACCATGCTGCCTTGTTAATAACACGTGAGCTAATTGTTTACCGACTTCTGAGCTACGACGGCAACATACTGACCAAGGATTATCTATTACAGATGCTATCGATAATAACGCAGCTGGCCAAGCTACCGCGGATATCAAACCTAGGGATTAAACACAAAACTGACAAATAGGACAAAACCTTTTGCCTTATACTTTGACCGATTATCTCCCTGGAAATACTCACTAGATAGAATTGTGTATTTTAAAGCCTCCTGCGTAGCCAAGGAAACAGCCATGCTAAATATATATTCAAGCGCTTGTCCCATTTCAATCAAATACTTGGTTTCATATCTTAGAGCATACTGTTCTCTAGAAACTGCGAGACATTGCCAAGGTCTGATGGCGTTATCAAGTTCGTCGTCATTTAGCCAGCCGGTGATAGCAATTACAATATGGAGCTGTTGGTCCACAGTTCCGTAATGTGATAATGTCAAAGATTCGAATTCGAATTCTTCAACTTCTCCGACACGTTTCTTCATTTTATATCCTGCATAATGATCAGTCAAATCATATAAAAACCGTGGTAATCGATACTTGAATAATTGAGTATTATTGAACCTGTTAAACCAGCTCCGGCGACCCCAAAAAGAGAACCAATGATGGCAATGCCTGCAGTACTGCCTAGCGCAGCTGCGCTTGCACCTCCAAGTATTGTACCAATCCCAGCACCAATAAATGGCGCTGCTAGACCTCCGGTTAAACCTAACAAAGTCCCACCGCCTATAGTGGCTAGACCGATGGCTGCATATCTTTTGATTCTGCGAACTTTTCCACGTCTTTCAGTTTCTTTCCGTTCCTCACTGTATGGAAATTTGAATAACAATCGAGATCTGATTTTAGAATAATTGAAGGATGATAAACTGTATAAGTAAAGGGTGGCTGTTGGGTTTTGGCATAGCGAACAGAAAACAAAAAGAAAACACTGATATAGAATAAAGTGAGTCTAATGTTCATTATTTCTACATACTCTGTTTGGTCATTGTGATCCTCACTTAACATTTGGACCAAGGAGTGTTCATAGAATTCAATTAATTGAAATGGAACATTTAGTAGCTCGGATACTCGTCTTACTAAAACTCTTTGTCGAGAATCATATTCACCTACAATGATGAGAATTACATATGATTAGAAGATATGAGAATATACAATTTGAAAAAAAATTCTAATTGTCTAGGAGCTACGTATTCTACTATGTACGTACTATTAATATCATTGCTTAGGTTATTAGAAAAATTATTACCTGACGAAATCCCTGATGGAATTGTAAAAATACAGAAAAAAGGAAAGAAGTGAAATTGTATCAAATATCGATTTTATAAATTATCAATCACTCTCGACAGTGAAAAATTTCATAAAAACATTTTCTCATCTACCTACATGGGTGACATATGATAATGGTCATGGATGAATCCTGAAATTACAATAGTAGTGAAACTGAAAAGTTATTTTCGGCATCCTGTTGAAAATGATTATTCTGTAATTCTACATACATAAAACATAATATCAGATTTTAATTCATGTCATCTAGTACCCAAAATTCCTGGCAATTTTCTCCCTGTGAAAATATCATTGAATGTACGCGTATGTATGTATGCACAGCTATGATTGTCCATTCACTTGGAACTAAACTATGAATATATTCTAGCATTGTGAAATGACCGTGTGAATGGAGCACCTGATTTTGATCTCTTTCTCTGTTCACTATTAGTGTTTATTTAATAATTTGATTTTCTCTCGGTTTTGAATCAATGAAATGTATTTACCATTTTGAACAGCCATGAGTACCAGATCTTGAATAATTAATATTGTTTTCCCATTTAAATTAGGTTCTTCTAATAATATAGCCAAGTAAGCATCTTGAGGTTGAAGGCTTTTTCCTTCGCTAAGATACACCATCACCGGCTCAACTCTTTCGTTTAACTTCAAATGCTGGCATATCATTTTAACACAAATTTTATTATACTCAAAATCGCTATGGTCTGGAAATAATTCTGCTAATGTTAATGAACATATAGCGGCATATGCATATAATCCAGGCTCCGAAATATCCAGTTTTTTAATGCCTGTGAAAATTAATAAAAAAAAAAACAGTTCTTATATCAATACTAGAATTTTGAAAATTTCGAAACGGAATAAATTTTTCGAATATAATTTTAATTTATAGTAATTCCAGAGTGAATTTCGAATTCTCGTTGTATTAGAAGGAGGTATTACAGTTGTGAAAATTTCAAACCACCTACGAGTGATTTTACCAGTTTCCTCCAATGTTAATATATGAAAAGAGTTTCAGTTTTAAAAAAAAAATTCATTCAAGGGAAGTTACCGATTAACAATTTTGAAAAATTTATAACTTCTCTAAAATTACTTTGAGGATTTCCGTCGAAATTGATACAGGAAAAAAATTCCACAAATGAAATATATTGATATCGTCGTGTTTGGAAAATGAAAAGGAAAATTATTGAAGGGTTCACTTATGTTCGTTATGTCGAAACTTTAATTATAAATAAAAGGAAACGGAATTTGCGGCTTTAGCGTATTCTCAATTGTTTTCCAGTGATTCATATCTTGTACTCACAAAACATAATGGAAGGCAAACAAAAAAATAAGAAAAAAAGCATACCTTTCGTTTCAACCGACGTTTGCCGATTCATTTTTGAGTTTCGACAGCTGTCTTCTGTCGATGACAATTCACCTGTTGACGATACTTGATTCACGACGTCGTCCTCATACATCTAGTAGGAGTATAGATACAAAAAATGACTACAAATATACTGATGGAGTTTGCTGCCCAATAACGATAATACATAGTAATCGGTAGATTCATATCAGAATAAATTAATATCATGTTAGCGATAGCTTTTGAGAGATGAATAAAAATACTGTACATATACAAGTACCAGAATGAGTCAGCTAGCATAACCTAAAAATATCTCTTATGTTGTAGATTTTCATCGTATATCAATAATAACTGGCATCATCAGAAGTAATGAATTCACTATTATTTACCAATCAGCGATAGGTAGATGTCTAATGTTAATAAAAATCGTCCTAACTTTCTAAAAAAAGAGAATCGCTCTAACTACTGCGTTACATTTTCAAATGTCAAAATTATGACGTATCAAATAAAGAGGCGATAATTCATGAAACTCATGTGAGATGGCGTTACTAATGAAAAATAAAAAGCCGGTGGAGATACATTATATTCGAAGTGTTTATTTACAGTCGAATTCGTGAGTGACGAAAATTTGCATTGGGAAAAAAAGAAGTTTATTCACAAAGAAGTAAACCTTAATAATAGGCTCGGCTTCTTGTGATCCGTCACATTTCCGAAACCACACGCGCAAGCCCGTGCTAACTACGCGTCCGGTAGCTGTGACGGGTTAGTATAGGTTTGGCGCTACGAGTTCACAACAAGGTTACAATAGGTTAGATCTCTTGTAATTCATCACATCCCCGAAACCACTGGATTAAACTTCGTTTTTTTCCAGTGCAAATTTTTATTGCTTCACGAATATCATTGAGAAACTTTCGAGGCTCACGAAACAATCTTCTGAACTTTTTCGTGACTCATGAAAAACGCCCTGTGGAAAGTTTCGTGAGTCACGAAAAACGCAAACGTGCCGTTTGAAATTGAATGAATAACGTAAATTTTCGTGGGTCACGAAAATTCTCGTCACTCACGAATTAGACTGCAAATAGACACAGTGTATTATGTTATGTATACCTCCACATTATTTGACAGAAAGAAATTCGTTCTATAGGATTTAAAAGATTGGGAAAAGAGTTGACATTCGGTCAGATTATTAAAGTTATAAACAATGGCTGCTATTCCTCGAGAAGCGATTCAAAAACAGATTCAACAGGATTGGGCAAATCGTGAATATATCGAAGTAATTACGGGAAGTATAAAAAAAATAACAGACTTCCTCAATTCGTTTGGTAAGAATTTAAGACACTGAATTAGGTTATAATTACTTCATTCTTTTTCTTCTCAAAATAATCCATCCCTTTCAAGAATATTATAACATAGACTAAAATTTTCGGAGTGGTTGTATAGACACAAATGACTGTCATGATAATTAAAACACTTTTCACCAATTTGTCCACAACCAACGCCCTTCCCTTTTTTCATGGTATACCAATTTTCCGGATACATTCTGACAAAATTTGATGAAGTAATTAATAACAATATAGGTAGACCGAATACGGTATATTGAAGAATGTAAAGAAGATTGACGAATAGAACGAAAATAAGAAATAACTAATTCAAACTCAGATTTAAATTAATCTTTAATAGCTGTGCTTTTACGAATGACGAAAATATTAGCAGCATATCATTTTATTTTCTCAGTCTACTATCTATAACGCGTCACTAATGCCATAAGGACATAAGCGATACGATACGACCTTATGATGTTCCTAAAACCAAGAGGTAGTATGGTTTTTTTCTGCTATCATTTGGAAACATCAAAATACGTCCAGAACATTGAAGTTTGAAAATTGGACGACTGAAGCCAAAAGGTCGTGTGTCCTTGCCGCATACGACCTTTTGGATTTATTAATTAAAAAATTCTGGAATCGAAAAACTGGAAACTTGGTGGTGGAAACAGAAATGTAATAATTGAATAAAATAATTAATTAATTAATTAATATATTATCTCTTAATGAATAACTTGATTTCCCGATATTTAATTATTTGTAATAAAATGAATTATACAATTTTATAGGAACTATGTCACGTGTCTAATGGTGTAGACTGATCCACCAAAAATGTTATTCTCACAAATGCTCTAAAAATTTTTGAAACGCAAGGAGTTATCGATATTGGGAAGAAGTTGGAAATTTTTTGATTTTTTTTCATCAACGAGATCAAAGAGGTTCTTAAAATCAAAAGGTCGTATCCACCGTCACCTACGACCTTTGGGCTTTAGTCGGCCAGTTTTCAAATTTAGATTTTCTGGACGTATTTCGATGTTTCCAAACGATTGCCAGAGAAAAAAAAATTTACAACCTTTTGGCCTTTAAATCGTACTTTTGGGCGCTTACGTCCTTATGGCATGAATGACACGATAGTACAAACATAATATTAACAAGGTTTACTTGCACCTATTTTGATTTTGTTTTCAAAATATTTAGGAAGGAAAGAACAAACTCATTCTTATCCTCAAACCAAATGCCTCATTCCGAATTCTCTGGGATACATTTTTTTTAATATCTTCATTTTTATGCAGATATGTCTTGTAGGTCACGACTCGCAGTTCTTAATGAAAAACTCGCGACCCTGGAGCGTAGAATCGAATATCTTGAGGCATGTGTAAGTAACGAATTGTTATTGTGTTTAACTTTGTGATATTTTAATTCCTGTGTAAACTGGAACCAGAAATACATAGCTCAGCATATTATGAAAACTCACTAGTTTTCTTTCATTCGTCTCATCTCTGTATCATTTTCAGGTAACTAAAGGAGAAACTTTAACATAGGGAGAAGATCCTCCATGTTTAATTGTATATTTAATATCGATATGATTAAGAAAAAATAATTTATCTACGCTGACTTACATTATTATACCTACGTAATAATAATAATCCATAATATAACAGATTCATAAATGAAAAGTAATATGTAATAAAAACGAATGAAAACATAAATACTTACTAAAAATGGAGATTGCACATATTATTACTATACCATACCGATTTTATTTCATATCTTTTTTTATATTGTTAAACTTTCTATATCTGTACATATCGTTTGACATGCCGTATCATCATTGATTAGTCGCATAATCATGTACATTTACAACATTACAATGTAAAATACTAGTCGAAAACTGCATGATATTATTGCTATTTATTCAGCTCCGGTAGTCCAGCCTTTATTTCCAACTGGAGTGAGAGTGAAATCAAACAGACCAGGGTCTCGAGAAGAATTATACTGGGTGGAGATCACGGCGGGATTTAACATCGTGTAACCACTTTGATTGCAATATTTCCTCCAGGAGCACAAAGCGGCAGTCAGTACAGCAACGCAAGTTCCTGTAGGTCCACTCTTCAGCCATACACCTGCCAGACTTCCGGCCACAGCACCTTTCCGATGTTCAAACAAATAGAAAAACGAGAATATCAGTTCAGGAGCTCTTAAACATCTAGAAAAAATCAAACGCCCGTTATTTCATCATCATATTTCACATTTTATTTCGTATTCCTGTTTTCACTATTCGATTTCTTATCCTTGTGAGGTGAATGTTCATGCGCGCCAAAATGGTTGTGTGACCTATCTGATGCTCTCAAGTTGGCAAAATCTGAACTTCCAAACGTCATGACTCGCTGACGCTAATGGATGGCCATATAGTTCGGAAATTGAGCAATTCTGCATTTTATCATCGAAAAACGTAATTTCAATAATAATATGACCATAATACAATAGATAATAAAATTGCCAACAGTTTTTCAAACTATGCCCCATCCATTGGCATTAATTCCTCATGACACTTGGATGTTTGGATTTTTGAAACTTCAGAGCACCGGTGCAGTAACCGATTTCTTGGATGTCAGCACCAAATTGACACAGATGTGCCAGTTAGGTCACATGACCATTCTTGAGCATCTATTAAAATGCATGAAAAGACATCTTTAGATTACTCTGAAAATTTGTAGTAGATACATTCCGTATTTTTATTTTTTTCCCCCTCCTTACCTCCAATGGTGCTATTAAGCACGTCATCTTTTCCTCTGATATTAGTAGCAGCATAAGTAATTGCAGCGTATGTCATGAACATGGTGGTGCATGGCACGAAGAAATAAGCAAATCGATTCAATGCCTGAAGTGCAGTAGTCTGTGTAGAATACAACCTCACATACATGAAACCAGCCAGTGCTCCTGTACCTGCCCCCCATTTTGCTGTTACCCACAGTTTTTTCCAACAATCTTGACCATCTGGAGTATCGTAGTACTGATACTAAATTTGATAGTTGACAAAAATATTTATAGCATTAACTAATATCCATGAATTTCATTTGTTTACGTTTATTTTATAGAGTTTTTGTACTTTTTAGTGGTAGAGAGGGAACAAAAAGGTTGTCCCATATGCCTTGAAAATGGAAAATATGTAAAAGTAGCATAAAAGTTAAAACTGATGATAACCTCACCGCTCTTGGTTTGTTGCTGTACATAGAATTTAATGATGAAGGCGATATTGGTGCGAAGACGCTTTCCAACATGGTCATATCCCTACGATCTCTGTCCCACCATTTACCCATGGTGATAATTAGTCGGGATGAACTAGGAAACTCAAACTTTAAAGGACTCAACCTTTCAGTCCCAGCTGACGAGGTTATGTAAACTGCAAACACAAGTTTAATACGATTATACCATTACTTTTATTGAAGAAAAAGGGAGATGTCGGGTGTTAGGGTATCCAGAACTTATTCAGAGCGGAGATTTCAGGTAAAGTTTCGTCGAAGACTGAGATTAAAAATTTTCTAAGCAAATCGGTATCGTGAGGTTAGATTCGCACTTAATGTAATTTTTTTCCTCTCGATTCGATGTTGATATCGGTATAAATTTGTTTGTAAACGAACGTCTCAATGGAATCTGTAAGAATAGAAGCTGTTAAGAGTTCTATGAAAATCTATTAAAATTACTAGCCTTAAATTTAGTTATTATAGAATAAAGTTACATAAATATGCGACGGTCCGAGCCCAATTTTCAGAGCAATACGAGATGGTTTTCTTCGAATCGTAATAGCCAATCACAGACAGATTTCACAAAACACTATACTTGACATGCGCAAAATATTCGTGCTTCCGACGGAAAAGAAAACCTACTTCGCTTGTCATTTCAGTTTTTCTATTTTTGAAGATAACAGGGAACATACGATATTTATTATCTGTTTTAGGTAAATTATGATTTATCTGATATTTTATTGTTCAAATTCAAACGCAGAAGTAACGAATAATTAAAAAAATTTGTGAGACGATATTTTAAAACTAAGAGGGAACGGTCCAACGCAGCCTGAAAGTTTCTTCGGATCTTACAGAAATGAAAATGGTTGAAGAGATATAGGAATGTTGCGAAACATTTCTTGTGAGATTGTTTATTTACTATTACATATTGACATCGTTATAATGGATTGGTCATATATCATTTTGATTTGCTTGAAGGATGATAGTGTTCAGTATGAATTTAGTGGAGCTTCAATACCATGATTTAATCTGATTAGGGTAAGTTTTCCAGATCCAGTTGCGTCTTAACGTCTTCCAAACGGTCCAAATCCTGACGACTTTGATGTCGTCTCTCCAGCCGACTATATCCCCACATCTCCATTCATATCCCTGTACCTGCACCTGCACCTGCACCTGCACCTGCACGTGCGCCTGCATCTACTCCAATGTTTAATCCAAGACCAGCTTTCGCTCCCAAGCCAGCGCCCAAACCAGCTTCCACATTGGATATAGCTTTAGTCACACCACCCACAGCAGCTCCTATTGCTTTAGTAGCTAATTCTGCTAGAAAAGGCTCTGGAATTGGGCTAGCATGAGCAAGGGCGACTACAGCCATCAATGCAAGTACAATCTGTGAAGAAATAGTTTTATTAAACAGCGTATAGTTACTTTGGCAGAATAGCCAAGAGTAATGGGGTATATCTATTAGGGTGATTGATAAAATGTGTGTATTGATTGATTTTTTCTTTGGCTAACGCATCACTGGCGAATTTCTCTTATGACCAACAAGACATTTTTTTGCAAAGAAAACTCTGTACATGCCTAATTTTGAGAGGTTGTGTATCAAGGGCTCTCTTGAATAACATGAGAAATGATCATGTCATTGCTGGCATTAATATTATATACAAGTCGATCAGAACGACCGATAGAAAATTGTGTAGGAAATTATTTCATAGTGGATTAAATTTAATGTAAAAATGATGCTTGGAACCAAAAATTAAGATCCAGTGGTCTCACTCGAACGAATCAGAAGAATTATTGCTCACCATGAATTTTGCCATTGCGCTGGGTCTTTTGAATCTTGCGTCTCTGATTTACGGGACTGCACAGGTCAAGTTCGTAAGACTGATGTGACTGATGTCTGGTCAAGTGTCCCCAGGGATTTTATACCTAAATATTTGATGGGCTCAAGGAATTATACTGAGTTATCTCCAAAGCCACTGTTCCATAATGATGCATATGCGGAGCTGTACCTTAACAAATATTGCCTTATATTATCACACAGAAAGACAAAGATAAGTTAGAGTAGCTATTAAGCATATATCATTCCAACAAACGTCTCGAATACCTTGTGTATGATATATGTCCTCAAAACTCTCGTGATATATGATAAATAATTTGAATATCAATGCAATAGTATTACAGATATTCTCGAAATCGTAATGAATAATATTGTTGCTTGTTAAGTTATTTGCTTCTAATCATAAGGCAGTTATTGCGATAATTGATCTTATCCAGTAATCATTACTTTATTTCGAAAGAAGATTTCATGTACTTATACTGTCTTATATCGTCGTACTGCAGTTCGAAGAATGTCTTACAGTATAACACATATAACAAACTAAGAAGGAATCTGTTTTTGTCAAAACAACTGATTACAATTTCTTTGCTGTGGTCAAATTAGGTAGTTTACCTAGAGTTCGAATAATCTATTTCCTGATAGTTCTTTTAGAAATCGACTGCATTCTATGTATTATAAAGTCATTGAAGAAGAAAAACATCGAATTCCAAATGTTTCACTATATTTTTCAATATATTCGGAAGAATAAATATGATATATGATTCATTATCGGTTCATTATCTATTTTCTACTATCAAAATATTCCAAGCAATCGAATACTTGTTAATTTCAAACGTACGTGGAAATAATAACGAGTAATTTGAAAATGCATAAAAAAAAAGTTAAAACTAAAAGGGTTCTAATGAAAGACGAAATCACGAAAAGATAAGGAATAATTACATTAATTCACTTTTTCACAAGTTTCCACTTAATGCCATCGCTACAACTGATTGTATGCGTATACATAATTTTGATTTACTACAACCGTTTGATGCAACTCGGTATCAGGATACAAAAGCTTTAGTATCATGAGATAATCTATTTGCGGTGAAAATCTTCCGGTCAGATGTATATGGGGTATTCCGAGAAATTTTGAACGGTCGCGAACCCTGAGCCCCGTCGAATTTGGAATAGATTTTGTATGTTGTAGCCCCATACGTAGTAAAGACTCATGATTTATTTCCGAATTTTTCGATGATTATTTTCGGAGTTACGATTTTTTGAAAATTGCTACTCGCAACATTGGCTCATTTTTCAACCAATTGTCATTCATAACCGAATTGTCGTATAGAAAAGTCACTCATACCAGATTTCCGGGCTTTTGGATGGACTTTGGAGTCAAATTCTCAGAAGCAGTAGTACCGGTGGTAATGTTTGCGGTAAGGGAGATTTCTTCTTTCGCAAGGCATTTAGACAAAGCATTGACCAGAACTCTGGCATAGCCTCTTCTTTTGTAAGATTCCAGCGTGTGCAATACTCCTAAACCATGGAATTCGTTGTGGAGTATCCAAGATACCAGAAGATCACTTTCTTTCAAAAAGAGTACTAAGCTTTGGTTCAGTGTCAACAATGCCTGAATGTGTTTTAAGGAAAACTCTGGCTCTTCTTCATCCGTGTACGGCCACAATGAATGTATTACAGAAAGATGAGACAGATTCAATTCTCCCAAATAACATTCATCTGGCATTCTGTAGGTTTCAGAACGTTATTCATACATGAAAATAATGAAGAATTGTCAAAATGTGTTCATTGTACTACGTACTCTATTTTCACATTGACACAATCTTCGGCAGGCTTAATATAAAACCAACTTGGTATTTCATATACTGATTTCAATTCCTTTATTGAATCGAAGACAAGCCAGTGTAGATAATAAAATAGGTCGGATCGATTCGTTTACGGTGCTAAACATAACTTTTTTACTCCAATCAAATCGGTTTGTTTGTACTAAAGCTTTGTATAATTCCTCTCTTGCACCGGGATTCTGTAGACGAAATTCGTTAGCTGACGATATCGTTAACCGACATGCAGCCAATTTTAGGGACGATCTACCGGAAGAGCACAGTGCCCATAGGATATCGCTCGCTAATGATATCATTAGCTAACGAATTTCGTGTACAGAATCCCAGTGCTGATGAAGCAAACTTTCCGGCTGAAGGTGCTCCCTGATTGGTCTACACAATGTTCAGCACCGTTTTCACCCGTGAAAACTAAATCAGAATAAGGCGACAGATAACTCTCACTGCAGAACAACCCAGTTTATCAATCACAAATAAGATCATCCACACTGAGTTCGAAGGACTTTCTACTCACGTCACGTATCACAATAGCAAATATAACCATTGTGTGAACAGTCTCCACTGATTTATTAAAGATTTGCTCTAATTATATGAGTGACAGTTATTCGATGGCTGTACCAATTCTTTTGTGATATGTGATATCATTCGACATTAAAAATGATAACACCAATTGATACCAACAAATATAGACTCAGTTAAACAAGTATTATATCTTGAAGTTTCAAGAAAAAAGCAATGACGCCTCCCTCTATTCTTATCAAGTCCTCCTTGTGAAGTAAAAACAAACAGTTGAATGTCTGATTGTATAAAGTAATATTGTAAAGTAAAATGTTTAGGGTACAACAATGTGTTAATGTGCACTTGAATAATAATCTTTTTCCCAGGTCACCAGACAGAAATTGTTCAGCTGAAGATTGTTGAGTATCTTATTAGGTGGATGTGAGTTAAAGATTAAGTCAGGGACAGCGTTTTGAATCAAAGCAGTGTTCACTTTATTTTACGGGAAATGTATTGCACATTTTATTATCTTTTTCAAACGTGAATAGACTCGCAGATCTCACGTTAGCATATCTGGGCCAGTAAACTTTCAACTCCTTTTGAAGCGCCACTCAGCTCTTTTCCAAGGGAATTGGTTGCAAGATATCAGTACCGAATCCGGTTTCGGTTCACATATTTTGTGCTGCTGAAATCTGGAATGCCTTATTATGTCTATACAGAATAGGTGTTGTCAGAGAAATGTTCGAGGAATAGGAGAAAATATATAAGTAGATGATATAAAGAGTAAAATAGTACAGACAAATATGCAAAAGACTGTGAATTTCTTCGCCTTAGAGCTAAAATAAAATTCATACAATTGCCACGTAATGTGCATTGTGAACGCCTCTTTGAACGGCAGTCACTAAGAATTCACTTTTCAAAACACAAGTAGTGACCTCTTCTCCAACATGGTGACTATCGTAGTCTCTTTTTGAATTACAAACAGGTTCAGCTGCATGAATGATTATAACATCCAATGTTTTGTCCATGAGAATGTTCTATTTGTTGCATAGAGAATGTTTCTTCATCATTACCCATGTGGTTGGGATAGTGCGTTTCCAGTTAAGTGAGGCGAACATATTTTCAGAAGGAGTGTTCCCACACACCACAGAAAGCACGGGAGATATTCCTTGTTCTCCAAGCAATTTAGCCAACGCATTAACTACAACTTTGGCATAGCCTCTTCTCTGGTAAGCTTCCAATGTCTGCACCGATCCTAAACCATGCCACTCGTTGTGAAGTGCCCAAGATATCAAAATATCCCCTTCCTTCAGAAAGAGTCCTAGACTTTTGTTCAACGTTACAGATGGTTCTAGAGATTTCAAGGAATTTTCCGGCAGCTCCTTGTCCGCGCATGGCCATACCGAATGTATTATCGAGAGATGAGATGGATTTAGTTCTCCCAAATAACATTCCTCTGGTATTCTGTGGGTTTAAGAACGTTATATATACGTGTAAATATTTATTTGGTTAAATTTCAGAATATTCAATTGATTCTCAAGAAAAGGTTTAAATTTCTCATTGAATAACTATGATGGAATCTTATTAAATGTGACATGACTTGTACCAAATTAATGTTTTTCTCGCTACAACAATAATTATCGTGCTTACTTTATTTCCACATTAGCGCACTCTTCAGCGGACTTGATCCGAAAACAGCCTGGTATATGTGTGTCTACCACAATTCCTTGATCAGTTCGGAGAGTATTCAACGCAGAAAACAAAGTTGGCTGGATATACTCGTGAACAGCACAGAATGTAAGTTTGCTGCTCCAGTCGATCCGTTTGGTTTGTATTATGGCTTCGCGTAATTTTTTCCCAGATGGCTCTCGTGTAAAGACTATTAAACTACTACTGGAAAGCTGCAAGTATACGTATACATAATTCAAGATTCCATAAATTCCTCGTTTTTTAAATGAGAATGCAAATTCATTTCGATTTTCAATGGTGAAACTATTATTAAACGGTAAATTCAAATGGAAAATAGTATAAATATGAGCTACCATCCAAATCAGGTAAATTGAGTCTTTGAAGTTGATGATCCCAATCTAGTTTCCTATTGCTTGTATTGTTAACTTGTGTGAAACATTCCGTAACATGACTAAGTATCAAGGAAAAGCTCTTATCAAAAACAACGAGAACAAACCACAATTGATATTCCAACGAACGTTGCATCATCTTTGTATTTTCCGTAAGGGCAATAGATTTGCAAGTTCAAGTCCGGGTCTAGTTTCTTCCATTTGGTAGAATTTTGAATCCAGTAATAGTACTGCAATGAAGTATAAATCATGTAATGCACAAAGTGAATATAATCCTAGAGTCATTGTTCATGAATGAACGATACAAAAAGAGAGAGAAGTGAAATATTGCAATTGGTAAAGAAGAAAGTGAAGAAGCAGAAAGGTGAGAATAATATAGATTCAAAACTTACATAAGCATGTTTTGGCCAGTCAACTTTCAACAGCTCTTGAAGCATGGGCCATTCCTCCAAGGGAATTGGTTGCAATATTTCAGAACTGAATTTTGATTCTGACTGCATGATGTGTACTAATCAGATTTTGTCTGACTAATGCGTTCAGAACTAAGCACTGAAACGCTTCATCATCTCTGTACAGATTCAGACTGGGAAATGTATTATTCAACGTCAGTTTTTATAGTGCAAAACAGATAACTCTCACTCGGTGTCAATTTACTTTACCATGATCACAAATGCAATCTCCCACTGTGCAATACACTGACACAATAAAATGAGCGATATGATATTTATATTAGAACTACTCATTCCAGGACAAGATATATGAGATATAATATGATAATAAAAATCAACGATTACGTACCATAAAATTTGTAGTTCCTCATGATTATACATTCGCGTGCTGGATTTCAATTGGTTAAAAAAGACGGTAGAATATGAGAAAGTCTAATCCCAATTGAGAATAACTCAACAGAATTAAGTACAGTCAAGTTTCAACAGCTCCTGAATATATGGGGCGTTCTTTCGAGGGGATTGGTTGCAAGATATTAGAACTTCATTTTGCTTCTGTCTGTATAATTTCAACCACTGAAATCTAAAATTGCTTATTATTGCTGTATATGCAATATGTTATGGACACGTGTCAGTAAACTCTTACTTTGTGAATCGTAAATGCAATCCCGAATTTGCAATAAACCCATAATGGAAGAGGTTCCCTACAAATTTTTATTCATTACCTTCCACCCAGACAATTTTAAATTTACCTTAAATCATTGT
The DNA here is from genome assembly GCA_963170745.1 of Phymatocera aterrima. Lineage (NCBI taxonomy): Eukaryota > Metazoa > Arthropoda > Insecta > Hymenoptera > Tenthredinidae > Phymatocera > Phymatocera aterrima. Next base: position 10,563,811 of record OY720663.1, read on the forward strand.
ATTATTATCATGAAATCTTTGCTTTTTAATCGTGATAAATACATGTAGAGAATTTTAATTGTTCAAATAAGATAATAGAAAGATCTTTTTCCATTTTGTTTTTTTTATTGAAACTCTTGATAGCGACATATGACTATCGGTACAACTCATAAATAAAAGCAGTTATTATTCTACAATGCTAAAAAAAAAAAAAAAAAAAAAAAAAAACAGAATCACATTACTCATTTGATTATCTATTAACCGCTTCATCAAGCCTGTACTTCCTATGTAGAAGCAGTTAAGTCAGGCAATATTGAAACATGACATAAATTCTTTTGCTAATTCTATTCTTTCCTCTACAATAAAAAAATACAACAAATTATTATTTACATCTAGCCTAAGTAGTATAGATATATTTCTATGTACAACTTGCTCTTTTTCATTTATAATAACAAAACAAAATACAGCTTATTATAAAAATGCTCAGCTCTAAACAAAAGCACGTGTCTGTTCAAATTTACTTGCTTAATGCATGCAATTGTTCAAATTTTATAATTTTATATTTTATTTTGGTTTACGGAAGATGCTGCTCAACCGACGACCTTTCGGAGTTCCTGAAACATTCTGTTGAAAATTGATTATAAAATTAATGATTACACTCAGAATACTGGATTGAATTATGTTTACTGATTGAAAATATTACGGGAAAGTTATGTAAAATTGGAAAAATTGGAAAATAAAGATTGTCTCGCCTCATCTTGTCTTCGAGAGCTTCCTCCAAATAGATCCTTCAATCGTCTCGGCGTGGCAGTGGATCTTCGCTCCACATTTCTTTCCCGCAAAACCCTTGAGTTTGGACTCTTTGATTCGTTGCCCTGAAGTTTGAACGAAAATAAAAGGTAGAGAAAGACTGGCATAAACCAGAATGTAGGTCTCACAGAGCTCAAAAGAGTTGTTTTTAAAGGGATAGATTGCCAGAGTTGGGAAAAAATTATATTCAGATAGATATTCTTCAAGAGATCTGAAGACAAGGCTACGCGAGAAAAGCAAGAAAATTATAAACACAGTTGATAAGTGCTAGTTAGGGCTTTATTGATTGAGTTTTGTTTCCAGCTTGAAGTTTCGGTGTTTTGTAGCTCAAACTCGATTTTTCGAAACCTTGGAGTAAGAAAAAAAATATGTTTAATTATTCCTTGAATTAAAAACTTATCCTTCGGAATTTGGGGTAAGATTTTCGAACTAAATTTTGACTCTCAAATACACAAGGAGTCTGGAAAATCACAGCCCATTGATATTGGCGGATTTCTCATGAAAAATGTATTCGAAATTTCGTTGCCAAACTTTTCTGGTAGTAAGTGTTTTCTTGAAAAAGATAATCAAAATGTAGCCAATCTGGTGCATTGTATGATCGGATAGCTCGTCTGTGAGCCACGGGCATTGTTGAGTGCGTGCCTCACACCTGTTGCTAAGCAGGCTCACTGATGGATACCTGCTTAACGACCACGAGAGATTTCGTGTTTTGTGGGGAATAGAAAAAAATAGTGAACTTTTAAGGGAGTAGCAGAACTAGGGAAGCTGCAAAGCCTGCAGAGTATGATTGACTGATAAAACGATGAGAACATATTAATATTTTATACAATTTCGAAACTGTGTTAATACCATCTCCCTGAAATTCATAAGAAATGAAAAAGTTAGCCATAGATGAGATTTACGATGAATAAATTGAAGTTAGGGGTAAAAGCCTGGATTTGATCACGCTACTGAAAACGTGAAAATGGTTGTTCGATAGCTTACCTGCAGAGATAATCTCCCTCCGTTTTTACTGGGTGTCGGAGGTCCAGGTCGTTTGTACAAAGTCTAGAATAGAACACAAAGTTCCACAACCACAGTAGTAAAGACATTGAATATTGATACTATACAAGAAATACAAAGAACCAGAAAAAAAAACAATACGGTTTGATTTTACATTTAGGACTATAGATTCTATCCGCTGACCCTTTACTCTGAACACAGAAATAAAAACACACATGGTTAGTAGAATAATTTATGTGTATTATACTCACTTGTGTTCTGTCTCGCTTTTTCGTCTTCTCTCCAGGTAGTAGACTTTGGCTAAGACTGTCATTGAACACATCTTCTAGGGCGCTACCACTCTATGAAACAAAAGATACGAAAAAACGCCACATAACGAATCAACATGTGTTGAACACAGGAGAAAAGACAAATTGAACAAAATCCGTTACGTACAGACTGGAACACATAGGTATACAACACAGTTTCCGATAATTTTCTTAATCCTGAATCATCGTGTTTTCAAAAAAATCATAAAACTCACTTTAATTTCTTCTTCGGTAAAAGTTCCTGGTTGAAATTGCGTCTCTGCTGGATACGATGATTTCAAATGTGGTTTACACTGAGCATTTCTTAACTGCAGAACTGATAGCCTATCTAAATCTGGGGCGAGAGAACAGCGACCCGCTTTCATATCGGCTGTGAAATAGAAAACAAATCAAGATTTGTATAAAGCAAAATGGTGAATTTTGATTTTTCATTATTTTTGTACCTAAATAATTGGTGTTGAAAACTTCTCCTTCTTCATCCTCAACATTAAATGCGTTTCCCATGCCCTGCAAGGTCTGTACACTTTGAATACTCTCACGTCTAGCGCACGTTGTAGATTCCTCTTTTATTGTTTGAACATTTCGTAATGCCGATGACGCTTCGTCTCGATTTGTTGTGGAAAATTCTCGTCGGTCTAAACTGAAATAATGAATAAAACATAAGATTTTAATAACAACAAATTTCCAAGACAATTTTCTCTTTTTTATAAACTCGATGGTGATAAATGACCTCGTAGTTTTGCTTCTCGTAGTAGAACCAGGTTGAGACATCGCGCTGTTTGCATTGGAGGTTCTTTCATATTGATATCTTTCCCTGAGATTTTGTAACTGCTGCGCAAATTGTTCTTTCTGCTGTTTTTCAACCAAAAGTTTTTCTCCAACGTCCCAATAGTCAGAACTTAATTTAGTCACATGATCTTTGTACTTTGTAATCTCTTCTGCGTGTTTACGACACTGTTCTTCTATTTTAACTTTTTGAGCGCTCAACTTTTCCTGCATCAATCTCTCCTGGTCTCGATTTACTTTCGATATTTGTTCGTTGTATGCCATTTTCTGAAATTTGAGTCAGATATGGTATAAACATCCCAGAGTTATGCAGAACTTCACTGATATGATCAACATTGAACAGAAACGATCAAGATTTGATACTAATAATAACATTTGTTTTCAATGACCGAGTGTGTTCAATCACTGAGCCTCACTTTGGCAAAATACTTACATTGTGTACAAGATTCCATTCATCAATCATTAACAACACTTATCACTAACGATTTGCATGGATTAGGCAATCAGATTTGATTGAAAATCAGTTTGAATGTGAAGCAATCTATTAGGAAAATCTTGAACTTTCTGCCAGTAATGAAAATATCTCTTGTAAACAATGAAATCAACGAAGTTAATTGGTAACAAAGTAAGTTTATTAATAATCATTAATGAAATAGGTACTATAAAATTACAATAAACGAAATGGTGAACGTTTTCCTTTCAATGCTAGTGTTATCCTTTGGATTTTGTTCCTTTCAATGTTGTATAATCGTCTCTACAAAATGATATTAATTTTTAAAGCATATTCAAGTGAAAAATAGTACAATTCCAATTCACATCGCGTCGCTGAAGTAAATAATGAGAAGAACTGGAGTAATAGATCATCTATTCTTGAGAATTCGAAACAATTGTGAGCAACAAGTATGAATATCTTACCATTTTCTGTTTTATTTTCTCCAGCTTCTGGTCATATTCCAAATGCACTCCTTTGAGCCGAAAATCAAAATCTTGTTCAGTGGGTCTTTCAGATAGTTCTATTTTTTCCGCCTCAAGTTCCTGTATCTGGAGCTGCAGCTTAGAGATTGAAGCACTCAATTCTTCCACTTTCGATAATTCATTCGCAGGAAGTTTTTCACTTTCTAGTCTTTTGTTGTCCTTTCTCAGTTCATCGAGATTTTTTTCTAATTTAGCATTTCTGATACGAATTGTATTTAATTTATCTTTTAGTTCTTTTCGCTCTTTTGTTTGAGATTTATTGTCACTCTCTAAAGTTTCACACTTTGTTTCCAACTCTGTTCTCATCTTCTTCTCTTCTTCACATTTTGAATTGAGTAAATTTTTTTCTTCACGAAGATTTAGTATTATTTTATTATCCAATTCAATCTGACCCTGCATTTTAAGAATTACTTCTGATATCCTTATTATTGTATTTGAAAGATCTTTATTTTGATTCTGAATATTTTCTACCAGAATCAATTTCTCATTCTTCAATAGAGTCAGGGCATTTTTCATGTCGAGCAAATTATGACCTAACAATTTTTTCTCTCCGTTTAATAAATTTATGTTCAACCTTTCATCGCCCAATTCTTTCTTTAGTTTATCAATATCTTCCAGTAAGGTTCCCTTTTCCTTAGCAATCAATTTTAAATCAGCAATTTCTGTCAAGTATTCTGAAATTATTCGATCAGCCTGTGATTTCATTTCCTCAAAATGTATCATATCAGTTTGTAATTTAGCTACAGTCGTATTCAGACTCGATACAATATTTTCAAAATTTTTAAGGTCAGTATCCTTAGTATTGTGAATTAGTTCCATTGAATTAATTAAAGTTTTGAGCTGCTTGGAAAGATCCAAAATAGTTGGATCATTATTATTTATTATTTCATTGCCAGTTAATAAACTACAGTGTTCAACCAACTCTGCTAAAATCAAAGTAGAACTTTGAATCAAATTTCTATGTTCAACATTCTCCGGTTTCAGTTTTTCAATAATACTAAGGCTTTCTTTTCTTTCTATTTCAATTTCTGCTATAATGGATTCTAAATCTTGGATCCTTGTGCTTTTTATGATCAATAAATTCTGTGTCGAGTCTCTTTCTCTATCTAGATCTTTTAACTTTGAATTAAGATCTTCATTCTGTTCCTGAGTTTGACTCAATAATTCTTCTTTCAAAGACACATGTGTCTTCAGCTCTCTGATTTGTTCCAATAAATGAGATTTTTCTTGTTCAAGTTCTTCGTTTTGCTTACGCAATTTTCCTTTAGCTTCATACAAATCATTTTTGGCAGATTTTAGAGAACTTACCTCGGTTTGCAAATTTTCATTTGACTGAGTGATGTTTTCAGTTTCCGATTTCGATTTGGCTATCGCAAATTCTAAACTTTTCACTTCGGTTTTCGCCATGTCCAATTTGCTCTGCATAGTTTTGAGTTTATCCTTTAAATCACATAAGTCACCGTCGAGCTTTGCAACCTGCTGCTGCGTCTTCTCTAATAATTCCTCTTTTAACAAAACCTGATTCTTCAGATTTTCAATGTCTTTGAGCAGATTTGGCTTTTCCCGTTCTACATCGATGTGTTTCTGCTCAAGAGCTTGTAAACTCATCAATTGGCTTCGAAGAGTCTCTTCTCTTTCCTGTTTAATATGAACTATCGTAGATTTTAATTCTTTGACTGTGGTGATTTCTGCACTCAATAAATTCTGCACTGATTTCACTTCCTCGTTTAGATCTATCAGTTTGAATTGAAAAGCTTCATTTTGCTCTTGAGTTTGTGTTAATAATTTTTCTTTCAATGAAACGTATGTTTTTAGCTCTTGAATTTCTTCACGAAAACGAGATTTTTCTTCCTCTAGTTCTTCTTTCTGTTTACGCAATTTTTCGTTAGCTTCATATAAATTGTTCTTGGTAGATTTCAATGAACTTATTTCAGCCTGCAAGTTTTCATTTGAATGAACAAGTTTGTCAGTTTCCAATTTTAATTGGGCTATGGCAGTTTCCAAACTTTCGACTTTGGTCATCGCCATGTCTAATTCGTCCTGCATAATTTTCAGTTGACCGTTTGAATCACATAAGTTGCCCTCGAGCTTTGTGATCTGTTGCTGTGACTTCAGTAGCAGTTCCTCTTTTGATGAAAGCTGAATCTTAAGATTTTCAGTATCTTTCAGCAGGTTTAATTTCTCGTGTTCTAGATTCGTATGTTTTTTTCCAAGAGCCTGAAAACTCATCAATTGGCTATAAAGGGTTTCTTCTTTTTCCTGTTTAATATGAGCTATAGTAGACTCTAATTCCTTGACCGTGGCGCTCTCTGCGCACAATAAATTCTGCACCGACTTTACTTCCACATTTAGAACTTTCAGTTGGGAGTGAAGAGTTTCATTCTGCTGTTGAGTTTTCATTAATAATTCTTCTGTTGCAGAAATGTGTGCTTTCAGCTTTTTCATCTCCTCAATTAAACGAGACTTTTGTTGGTCTAGTTCTTCATTTTTCTCATGTAATTTTTCATTAGCTTCATACAAATCTTTCTTGGTGGATTTTAGTGAACCTATTTCAGCTTGCAAATTTTCATTTGATCGAGTGAGTTTGTTGGTTTCCAATTTCGATTGGGCTAACGCGGATTCTAAACTTTCGACTCTGGTCGTTGCCACCCTTAATTCGTTCTGCACAGAATTCAGTTCATTTTCTGAATCGTATAAGTCGCCCCCGAGCTTCACGACCTGCTGCTGTGACTTTAGTAGCAGTTGCTCTTTCGATGAAAGCTGAGTCTTGAGATTTTCAGTATCTTTCAGTAGGTCTGACTTCTCTTGTTCTATTTTCGTCTGTTTCTCCTGAAGCGTCTGGAAACTCATCAACTGGCTTTGGAGGGCCTCTTTTTTTTCCTTTTCGATACGAGCTATTGTAGATTCTAGTTCTTTGACCATCGTACTCTCTGTGATCAATAAATTCTGCACCAATTTTACTTCATCATCTAGATCTTTCAATTTCGAGTGGAGAACTTCATTTTGTTGTTCAGTTTGCTTTGAGAATTCTTCTTTTGAAGACAAGTGTATTTTCAGCTTTGCAATCTCCTCAAGTAAACGAGATCTTTCTTGCCCTTGTTCATCGACCTGCTTGTGCAATTTGTCTTTCGCTTCATATAATTCATCCTTGCCAGATTTCAGTGAATTTATTTTGGCTTGCAAATTTTCATTTAATTCGATGATTTTATCCGATTCAAATTTCGTTTGCGTTAGCATAGATTCTAAACTCTCAACTCTGGTTGTTGTTGCGTCTAATTCGTTTTGCACAGTTTTCAGTTTTTTCATTGAATCGTATAAGTCACCTGTCAGCTTTGCAACCTGCTGCTGTGATTTTAGTACCAGTTCCTCCCTTGACAAAAGTTGATTTTCAAGATTTTCCGTCTGTTGCAACAGGTTCAATTTTACTTTTTCCAGATCCATGTGTTTCTTATCGAGAGCTTGATAACTTGTCAATTGATTTTGGTAGGTTTCTTCTTTTTCCTGTTTTATAAGAGTTACCGTAGATTCCAGGTTTTCGACTTTCGATTTTTCATCAATCACTAAGTCTCTTATACGTTGAATCTCATCATTCAGTTCATTTATCTCTGTAATCAACGTTTCTTTCTCGATTAGAGACTTCGTCAGCAGACTCTCATTATCTGCAATCTTGAGTTTCAGATTTTCACTGTCTTGGAGCAGTTTGATCTTTTCCTGTTCCAAATTTGAGTACTTTTTCTCAAGATTCTTGTATTTCAATGTTTGCTCCTGAACTGTTTCTTCATGATGTAATTTCGTTTGACTCAACGTAGTTTCTAAATCATGGACCCTTTTCTTCTCCTCGCTTAATAAATCTTGTACAATTTGTAAATTATTATTCAAATCACGTAAATTTATCTCAAACTTTTCATTTTGTTCCACAGACTGTTCCAGCAGTTTCTGTTTAGATGAGATCAAACTATTAAGACAATCGACTTCAGACGCTAAATTTATCTTCTCTTCCTCCACAATCGTATGGGTTTTTTGAAGCACCTGATATCTCGTTAATTGAATTGAAAGGGCTTCTTCTTTTTCCTGTTTTATAAGAGTTATTGTAGATTCCAAATCCTTGACTCTGTTTTTTTCTTGACCTAAAGAATTTTCTGTATTTATGAATTTTTCATTCAGATTCTGTAAATTGGATTCAAGATTATCTCTTTCCTTTAAGCGCTGCGCGAGGAGTTCTTCTTTCGATGAAATAACGTTATGCAAATCACTGATATCTTTTACCAGATTCGATTTTTCCTTTTCCAAATTTACATACTTCTCTTCAAGATTCTGATACTTTGAAAATTGGCTTTCAGTAAACTCTCGTTTCTCAATTTCTATTCGTGTTATTGTAGATTCTAATTCTATGACTGTTTCTTTTTCCCCAGCTAATACTTGTTGCACAGTTTGTAGTTTGTCGTTCATTTCTGTCAACTTCGAAGCCAAATTTTGGTTCTTCTCAGCAGATTCTTGCAATAGATTTTCCGTTGATACAATCTTGAGATCTAGATCTTTTATTTCTTGCAAAAAATTCACTCTTTCCTGCTCCAAATTTACATACTTCTCTTCGAGATCGTGGCATCTCATTAATTGTGCTTGGAGAGATTTTTCATGTTCTATATTCATTTGTTTCATCATAAATTCTAAATCCTTGACCCTGGATTTTTCTAAGCTTAATAAATCCTGCACGTTTTCCAATTTACTCTTTACGTTGTGTGAATTTAACACGTGCTCTTCTATCAGTTCCTGAGCTTGCAACAGTGAGTCCTCTTTTTCAGACACCAGGTTCTTTAGGTTTTTATTATCTTCAAGGATTTCTAAATTCTCTTGGTTTAATTTTACGTGTTTTTGCGTGAGATCATTGTATTTCAAAGACTGAGTCTCAAGAGCTTCTGATTTCTGTGAGAGTAATGCGTCCAAATCTCTGACCCTGTTGTTTTGTTTGTTTAATAAATCTTCAGTAATTTTGAGTTTATTTGTTATATTTAGGCAGTCAATTGTCAAAATTTCGTTTCTTTGCTCTGAGTCCTTCAATAATTTCTCTTTTGACAAAAACAGTTTTTCAAATCTTGTAGTTTGTTCTTGGAAATGTAATTTCTCTCTTTCAAACGCGGTACTTCTTTCAATATATTTCCTTAGTTCCTTCTTCACTTCAGTCAATTCGTGTTTTGTTGTGGACAACAAGTTCACTTCTGCCTCTAGAGTTTTATTCGACTGTTGAAGAATTTCATATTCTCCTTTTACAGACTCTAATCTTTGATTCAAGTCTTCAACTTGAGATTTGAATACTTCAGATCGTTCTTTCGCCTCTTGTAATTGAATATCGATAACGGAGCTTAGAATCTCGCTGCCATTTAACGAGACATTTGAAGAAGACATAGCGGTCATTTCCATTTCAAAACTTTCTTCGGTAATTGTTTCCCTCCGCATTTCCTGAATATGAGAACGTAATTCTTCATTATGATGTTTGAGCTCTTCTATTTCCTGATCTTTAAGATCTGCCTGGATAAGTAAAGTCTCTAAGTTTCTTTCGTTCATTTTAGATCTTTCTTTAGATGTAACGAAATTTCTCTCAACGGAGGCTAATTTACGAATCAGGGATTGATTCTCGTCTTGTAAATTAATAATTTCCGACTTTAGCAGAGTTATTTCCTCTTCCATCTCATTTAATTTTATGCTATTCCGATTTTTCATAGTTTCAACCTCTTTTTTTTTCTTTGCAGATTGAGGAGTTTCAAATCTCATTGTTTCTTCTCTAATTTTTTTAATCTCTGCTATTTTCTCCTGCAATCTTTGTTGTAAACTATAGTTTTTTTGCCGTTGTATTTCCAAGTCTTCATGAAGATCGGCTTTCTCAAATTTCTCAGTTTCTAATTCAGCCTTTAAAGATCTAATTTCTCGAGTTCTTTCATCCATCACTTTATTGTAATTTTTTCTTACTGTAGTTGCAGGTGAATTAAAGAAATCCTTTAACGGTCTCATTTTTGGAGTAACTGGAGGAGTTCTTACAAAATTATCTACAGTCTCCATTATCGCCATATTAATATTATTTTCATTTACGCAGCTACCGTAATCCAATACTTTTTCCAGAAACGATTTTATCTTCATTTGAGTTTCATGACTTAACTTTATGCACATTGGTCTATGTAATTTAGGTTCATGAGAGGAGTGCAATAGTAAAAGAGATGCAATATGAATTTCTTTACAATTATCTTCATTTTCATCCGTTTGTCCAAAGAATTGTGGATATGTATCTATTTATACGGAAAAAACATTCAGATTAATTCAAATCATAATTTACACTATCTTAATTTGCTTTAGAATTAATAAACGAAATAGTGAATTCAATAAAAAGAGGAGTTTTACCTCGAATGAACCTAGAAACAAGATCTCTGTCTTCTTGATCATCGTCTGATTCCTTATTTGATCTAAGAGTCAGAGAAAATGAAAAAATTACAAATATTTGAATACCTCACATTTTTCATGAGAAATAAATTCAACAAATACCAGGTGTGGAAGTATGAAACCGGAATTTCCCTATAAATAGTGCTAGCCATCAGTTTGGGGACCGTAAGACCGCTTCTACAGCGCCATCATCTCTCTCTAACAGCTGACGAAGATTTTCAAAACACAACAACCCAAGTTCCATACACCGGTATATTTTTCTATAACCTTAAACATGTCGAGTTCTATGCCTACGAACTACGATTTGCAGAAAGATTGAAAAATGGTGATTTTGACATGAGAAACGAAGAGCGTGGGAACCCACCGAAAAAGTTCACAGACAATGAATTGCAAGCCTTATTGAATGAAGATGATACTCAAACTGAACAAAAACTCGCGGATCAATTGAATGTGACGCAGAAAGCCATCTCCATTCGTTTGAAAGCTATGGGAAAAATTCAGAAAGTGTGAAAATGGGTTCCACATGAACAGACATGTAATTTTTACGAAAAAATTCTGATTTCATACTTCTACACCTGGTATAATCTGAGAACAGAGAACAATCACTTACAAAATTGTGATGAGCTTTGCATAAAATTTTCCATCTCTCAGATCTCTTAGATCATTTACACGCACATCCAATACGTCCAGGCAGTTTACCTGTGATTAAATATGGAGAGGTAATAAATACATCCAGAAATTCGAGAAAATCACACCAAATCCGAAATGTGGAAACTCTTTCAAATGAAATGATCAATAATCTCTAAAATAGTGGTGAAAAATAAACTAAATTATAATGTAAAGGGAGCTTTCGAAATCAGATTGAAAGAAATTGGATGAAACTTTGTGTAAGGGCTGAAAAATTGAAAATTGGAGACAAAAAATCTTCACGCACTAATAATTGAGAACAAGTATATCTCTGAATCTATTGGAGTTACAGAGTTCATTAAATACTCAGTTTGGAGCCGTTTTAGCGATCTTTGATTTGATGCACAGAAATTAGGATTTTTTACAAAGCACGATTATGGCAATACAAAATATTTTTAGGAGCCGAATTTAACCCTGAAAATAAAAACTTAAGTTAGAGTATTGAAAAAAATATGACCGTTGACAAACATTCTCTACGGATTTTTTACATACGGATACATTTACATTTTACATCGATTGCAAGTTCATAGTAACTGATGATATTTTAACGTAGAATCAAAATTTATACTTTGAAACTTCACCCTTCGGAGATAAGAGGATACATTTTGAATTTAAAAAGCGAATAGGTAGAAAAAATGATTCAGTTATCAGTATGTAGATATTGCGAGGGACGCCGGTGGTGAGCCGTCACAACAATAGGTTGCGATTTGAAAAAAATCGGATAAAATTAATACTTACCCATTCCAGAATAGCTCTGGACCAAGACTCCATGATACACAATCAACAATTATCACTTATTTACAGTTATGGACAATAAAATGAACGATTAACATTTACAAACAACGTCATTGAATTTGCATCTTCGTGCCTGCGTACGTTTGATTTTTAAAAAACTGTTTACCGTTGGCATTAGTATGAATACATCAGAGCGGTATATTCGACCAAAATTATAGATTTGGCACATGCAGCGCCACATATGAGTTAAATTGAGAACTAAATGTGGATAAAAGGGCGAAAAATATTTTTTCGTTGGTTGATTTCATTGACTACGTTTCCATCGTAGGGTCAGAGTCGGGTCAGGGTTGAATTTGAGCCACGATTTGAGCCAACGAATGACGAGAATTGACAAGAAATTATTGTCTTCATCTCTAATCTTAATTCTCATTGGTTCAAATTCAACCCCAACCCGACTCTGACCCTACGATGGAAACGTAGTCATTGCAAAAAAGATATTTATGTAATTATCACAACAGTTATTACGACAGTAATTATTATTACAATTGGCATTCAGTACAATAATAGAAGATTATTATCGTTTATTGTTATTATCATTTCACATGACGTCCAGATAGCCAGACGGAACGGCCGGTAACCAATGGCCATGTGTGATTCAATGCATGAAATTCCTCGTTGCTACACATTGATGGATGCACTTTCGTACCACTCCTACACCAAACATCTAATTTGAATGAAACTTTTTCGATTGGATGCAGTATTTTAGCAGAGAGTGGCTAATTATTTCATCTCGCTAAATTTTTGAGAAAATTCAGAGTTTTAGGTAGTTTCTAATTGTTAGGTTAGGTTTATTCGTAGGCGAGATTGGACAAACTTGAATTCTTGATAGAACTCTCCCACAATTCGTGGAGATGAAATTCTATGGTCACTTTCTGCAAAAATACTGCATCCAATCGAAAAAGTTCCATTCAAATTGGTTGTTTGACGAAGGAGTGGTGACGAATTGCGTTTTCGAATGACAACAATGAGTAAGAATGGGCGCAAATGGGTCTTTTCTCGTATATCTATACTCTACATTCAAATTCAAATAATTGCCACGCGCAGATCGCGCACTTCACACGTAGTTAAAACGACTTTTCTAGTTCAACCGTTGAGTTCAACCGTTGAGTCTACACTCAACGGTTCAACCGAACGGTTCGACTATCGATAATGGCTCTTGTTTTACTCACCGTGAGTCGCGTGGACTGCGGGGAGAACGGAGAGGAATTTTTGACATGAACGATTTCAACGATTGCCGCTGCCAATTTTCTGCTACATACATGATAGATACCTTTGATAGATGGATATAAGTCATGTACACTATCTATTGGTAATGTTTCATTGAAACTAAACATTCAATTATACAATAAAAACCAGAGAATGTCAAAAATGACTTCAAAGGATAAAGATAATAAAAATTTCCACGATAAACTGAAACAGTTTTTTCGTATCAACAAAGGTAATATAAATAAATGTTTGTGTGTGTGTATGTTTTGGTAATTATCAGCAAGTATTATCAATTCATTTTTATGACAATATCATTGCGTATTATTATCTGAATATCTCTAGCAAACTTCTTCTCTTACCGACTGATACAATTTCAATTCATACTAACGTTTCGGACAACTTCTATTATAACCTAAAATTCCTACACTCTTTATTTATGACATTATATTGGCATAAAAACGCACCAATTCGCATGGTTCTGATTTAGAAAATCCAATGAGATTGCTTTAATAATATGTAATCAAAATAAAATTGCTACCAAAAGAATAATTCATTATTTTTCGGTCATTCTTCATTGAATGAAAACAAAATTTTCTTCTATTACTCTAACGACACGTTCAAAATAGGACATTTTAAAAGTCGGGCCGATTTTACTTTAACATTGGAAATTGAGAAAGAAATTGGTCCAGAAACTCCTTTACAACATCGCTCCAAAGCTATAAAAGATCTTTGCGATACGGTTCTCAATCATCAATGGGAAGAGGTGCGTAGATCCTTAATTTATAGTACACAAAAATTAACTCAGATTGTCTATTTTTGTTGTTGCTTGTATCAATTTCAGTTATTTTTTCCATCATACTCAGGTTTTTCTCATTTTTGTGCCTACATCTACTGTCCAGAGTGCATTGAAGTTTTCAAACTTCATAATTTACGACAAATAATCAATTGAATTCTGTTTTTACACCTCAGACTGCAGCAGAACGCTTGTGGCTTTTAGTTCAAGATTTGCTGGTAAAGGATATACCTCGAGAACAGAGACATTTGGCTCTCCATTTTCTCCGATGTCTTGTACAGGGTCAATACAGCAAATTATCAGCAATAATGAGAGTAAAATTTTTCATGGTAGTTAGAAACCATGAGATACCAGAAGATATTGGACCAAGGTATTCGTTGGTTCTTTTAAACAGAGACAATTGTAGAAAATCTGCAGTGGATACCTAAAATGATTCATATGGATTAGAAAATGCATCCAATGATTTATATTCTTCGTTGTTCACCACAGGCTTGAGCTACTCCAGAGTTTAACAGATAACGGAAAAGATATATTACATTTAGAAGAAAGAATAGGACCTCTTTTGCTTGATTGGATGCCAACTGTAACAGGAATTGATGGAAAACGAGGCGCAGAATTTTTATCACTACTTGTGAATGTTATTAAATTTCATTCTGCGTGTATCGATACCGATATAATATCCAGTCTAGTTCAGTGGGTACCAGCGTTTGAACTAAAGACTTCTAAACACGCCCTAAATTCAGCTCTATGAAGTTATATCCATTCTAAAATTTGTCTTCATGTTTTTACAGATATATTTGTCACTTATGTTACTGCAGCAATAGTGCAGAGGTAGTTTCTGGATGTCTAGAAGCCCTTGATGCCGTCGTTTGCTACGGCACACTTCAGCCCGACTCACTTCCAACATTTATCACCGCTTTATGTCGTAGTGTTAATGTTGAAACTTATTGTCAGATTAGTTGGAAGGTAATCGAGAAAGTGACGAGATAAATAATATTTTATAAAAATTCGTGGTCATGAGAGTATGAAAGCGTTTCATATTTATCCTCACATCCTTATGTTTTCAGATAATGCGAAATTTATTGGGAACTCACAAGGGGCATTCCGCTCTCTATACAATGTGCCGATTACTCCAAGATCCAAATGTTCAAAGAGATGTTGGCTTGCTACGAGGTGCTGTATTCTACATAAATATGGGTCTTTGGGGAACACATAGAGTTCCGAAACTCAAATGCACACCTACGTCGGTTCTTCCCTCTTTCCTGCAGGTGTTTATATCAATCTCTTGACCCTTCGCTAACTCAATTTTCTGCTAACATTACAAACTTTATGAATAATTTCTTTCATTTTCTCACTTCAATGAAATTAATCCAACCGTAACGCATAATATTCTCTTTTTAAAGGCTCTGCAATGTAATCATCCGATCGTAATGTACGAAGTTACACTTAGTATCCAAAGATTGGTCAATAAGTATGGACAAGAACTCCACGATCCGACTTGGAGTATAATTTTAGAAATAATTGAAGAAATAATAGCTCACATAGGTGAACGATTCTTGCTAATGTATTGTTTAGTTTCTATTCAACTTACCACTGAATTATAAAACTCCTTCATGAAACTTAGACTTTGTCTACAGAAACTAGCAGTCAACCGGCGTCTCATCAAGTTTCTGCAAGCTTACACGAGACCATCAACAGCATTGAAAATCTCCTAGATAATGGGCATTATAATGGTTGCGTACAGCGGTTCTACGAACTCATTGAACGCTGTTCAAGCTCTCGCCCAGTAAGCGGAAATGAAAGATACCAATGGATAGATAACTCTGTAAAAAAACATATTTTCTACTAATTAATTATAACTCCTCCAGGAAATATCTGTGCTCAGATTAATCGGTTATTTGTCCAACTACATTGATCCGACTCGTCACTTGTGGTTGTCCAAATTAAGCACACTAATGGATCGTTATTTTAAGACTGAAACTCGCACCAACGTTAGAGTAAAAGTTCTTGACGTTTTGACAAAGGTCATAAAAATTAACAGGTATTTATCTTATGAATTATATCGTTTGACAAGTTACTTCCCGTTTTTTATCTAATTTCATGATTATTTCAGATCCAAATACGAGGATGAGCTGATAGAAAGAATCGTCGTGCCTCACTTGCAGCATATCGATACGGATTCTGATATTACGATTCGAAATGTTACCGCTCACTTATTGGTAGATCTTTGTATTGAGTGTGATACAAAACGATGCCTAGAGCTGTTGGATATATTGGAAAAGGTGAAGGTTTTGAATATCGTATTCTGTTATAATGGATTTACAACATTCTACTCATAGGAATTTTCTTGACAAATGATTTTTTCCTATTTTAGATAGTCAACAAACCTTTCACTTCTGAAACTTCCATAGCAGTTGATACCGATGTAAAAGACGTGAAAACCGCTGTGGTTGGAGTGATAAATATACTAAGAGTAAAAATGTATCATTTACCTTCGAGCCACGTAATACGGGCTTATAAATTGCTGGTCAGTCATCTCGAACAGCATTATAAAGAACCGGCTGTTTTTTACAATGTATCAACCATTAGGTATTTAGTAAGTAATTATTTCCGTTATCATCTTCATTGTCATCATTGATATTATGAATATTTAAAATTTTTAAACTTTATTCATAAAAAATAGAATTGCAGACACTAGGTGCTCAATGAAATTGAAATTTTATTCTCCGTTTCAGATATTTGAAGCTTTTCTAAAAATCAGAGCTAATGCCTTTTATCATTTGGGATATCCGGACCCAAAAACTGGTATCGTAACACGATTCAGTCCCTATTTGGTACTGGAACATGTTTCAGGAGATAGAATGGGAAGCAACCCTGGTGGAGGAGGAGGAAATAGTCCGCCGCCAGCTAGCCCTGCACCTTTGCAGCATATATCTTGCCAAATAACACATATGTCGCTGTCACATGCTTGTAAATCTGTAGTAACTTGTTTAAAGCAAGAAAAAGGTAAAATTATCTATTTTCCATGGCCCGATTTCGGATAAATTGCATCAGTTATTATATTTTTGTGTCATATTTCTTTCAGACTGGAGAGTCCTTGAATTATTATTAAAAGAAATGCCACAAGTTATGCAAAATAAAGCGCTTATTCTTTCGAGGCATAGTAACGACATAGATTGTCTTGCTGCGGCTTTGTGCTCCATGGTGATGGTAAGAATTCTTTGAGGTTTCATGTTCTCCTTATTTTTATTTTTATAACTATTTTTGTGTCCTTGCATATAATTGAGATTTCACATTCTGTAGGTGAGCGACAAATCTGTGCGTTTACCAGAAACTCTCTACAACACTCCACCCAAATTCACTTTGTCTGAATTTCGTGGATTTGTTTTTCCTGTCTTAGCATCATTGGCCTCTTATCACGCACATCTTGAACCAAACTTACAACAACGTCTTATAAAGTGTTTAGAGGTAATTCAACATCGATTTTTTAATCATTACGAAACTAAAGATAGAGGCAAACGAACCATGCAGTTACTAGGACTAAATATCAACCAATCAATAACTCAAAACACCCTAAATTTGTCGATTTTTTATCAATACAGCTCGGACTCACGACGAGATGCGCCAGTCAATGTGTTACTAGTCTTACAACTTGTACATTGGAGATGCGGGATGCAATGAACAAACTTTTGTCAGAGGTGTTGCTTAATTTATCGAAAATTTCAGCCACTGTTTACATTGCTATTCCAATACTTGAATTTCTGTCGAGTAAGTTGTCTTATAATTCATATTGATTCTCCAAATCGAAAGAAGTCAAGTCCTCAGATTTATGTGAATTAAGAATTCCTTTCACAGCTCTCACAAGACTGCCTAAAGTATTTGCAAGTTTCATCGGCGACCAATACATGTCTGTCTTTGCTATATCGCTACCCTACACGAATCCATTCAAATATAATCAATATACAGTATCTCTTGCTCACCACGTTATAGCTGTGTGGTTTTTGAAGTGTCGCCTTCCTTTCCGAAGAGATTTTGTTAAATTCATCACTACTGTAAGTATCCATCGCTCTTTGTTCATATATTGCTTATTTTTTTTCGTCACATCAATTGATTCATTAGAATAAATTTTTTTCCTTTTTGAACAAGTTAAATTATCCCACTCCGAAATATTTGATTATTTTTAGGGTCTGAAAGCAAATGTGCTAGTTCCTTTTGAAGAGGGTCATTTGATGAAATCAGATTTGAGTTTAATAAACGAAGATTCATCTAGTAGAAAAAGGAGTTCGAGTTTAACGGAACAGGTGAATAATAAGATCACCCCATTTTGATTGGTAAAATAAACACCAATTTTCAAATATTTCAAAAATTAAATTAAATTTGAATTTCAGGGAAGTAGAGGTCGTAGAGAACGGCCATTACTAGCAAATCGTATGATGGGAGAAAGTCGAGCGGTTGATCTCAAGCCGCCAATAGACGAAGCTTTAATGACATTTCATGTCGAGCTTACGGAAACTTGTATAGACTTAATGGCTCGCTATACATTTTCGACTTGCTCAGCTTTGCCAAAGAGGTAATAAACATCCCGCTTCCAACAACAATTCATTATTCACAAAATACTCACAAATAGTTTGGTCATGATATGATATTCTCCATTTCTTATCCATCTTAGACTGCCAACTGCGGATTTTTTACTCAAAGAAGGTCAATCTATGACTTGGTTATTGGGGAATAGATTGATTACCGTAACGACTAGCGGATGTAGTAGCAAAGCTATGCGTGGAGGACTTTGTGACAACTGTTGGGCCGCCTGTAAATCAGACTCACTTTCTCCCGAGCATACTTCTAGATACACGCAATCTTCTTTGCAACGAGCTTCTAGTGGTGAAGTGAGTTCTTCTTTAAAGATTCTATTGCAGAAACAGTTCTGCAACTATTTTTATTTCAGTTTCCGTTTAATGAATTTCAATCATTGCTAGGGTTCGAGAGAGGAGAATAAATTGATGAGACAATCGTCGATTGGACATAGCGGATCTAATGCTAATACAACATCAAATTCTCCAATAGAAGAATCGAAGAAATTGCCTGAAGAATTAGATGCTCCAAAGTTAGAATATCCCAGTGAAAAAGCTGAAAAAGAATTACCGGAGCCTTCTAAATTGGAACAAATACTTTCTAGTGAGAAACAGGAAGAACATGTTCCTTGTGCTTGTTGGTGTCAGGGTTGGGCGGAGATTCATGTGAGGAGACCAACTGGTGATATGTCCTGGGTTATGAGAATTCAAAATTCAATGCAGTTTGAGACTTCTCCTTCAGATTTTCCTGTGAATGATATTACCACGTTGTATATGCCTACTCCACAGTTCACTGTAAACAAAATTCAAGAACCGATGCACTCTCATGTCTGCCAGGAGGTCCAAGCTGACGATATCAGGGTTTGTGGAATTTTATTTGGTCTGTATTCATGTTTGCATAGTCGCTTTTACTTGTACATTCACGGTCTTGAAAAAAAAAGGGATAAAAGATTTTTTTTAATTTTCATTATCATAGGATATGCTCGAGAAGAATCTCGTGCATCTGAACGTCGAGCCAGACGGTGGTCTGCTAAAATCAGTAACAACATCTTCGATATCGGGCCCAATAGCTATCCCAGGTTCTCCAGCTCGCCGCAGTCCGTCTCGGCAAAGTTCACGGGATAGTCTTGAAGGGTTAGAAGAAGGTGACGAAGGTGAGATCCCGAAAGACGACCTTTTTCACTATTGGAGCATAAAGGAATATCGCATTTTCATGTAATCAAATCATCAAACATCTAGATTTAAGAAGATCGAGAAATCCTGTCCGGAGATCAAATTCCAGTCCTGAAATGAGCGCAAACTGGAAAAACCCTTTCCTTAACAAGGATAAATTGGTCCTTCAGAATGACCGGGACACTGTGGTAACTGATTCAGATGGAAAACTTGATCCTGAAGTTAAAAAGCACGCAAAAACTACTTACGCGAAAGATATGAGGTAGTTATGAATGGGAAGCTCACAATCAATTGCAAATATTTTCACCTAGAGAATAATCGTATAGTAAAAGTAATAAACTCCTGTCTAATTTCTCTTCAATACTCTATTAGCAGACTCAATTTCTATAATATAATTGATTTCGATTAGAGTAAGCTGTGAAGCAATACCAGAAGAAATTTCTGGGACAGGAACAACTCCGCCGTCATCAGAAGGAACTGTAGATCATCCTACAAGCCTTCGTACGCAACATTCATATCCTGGAACAACGCAAACAACACAATCTCCAAGTGTGACTACTAGTAATACCGTGCCGCCTTCACCTACTGCCATACAGGTATAAAATTTTGCTATGAATAATAAATGTTAGTGGAGTTCACTAATTCTATCACGTATTCTGAATAAAATCGAATGCATTATTGAACATCTTGAATGAAATTATTCAGTGTTGGGAAACAAATTTGTATACAATGATGATGTATTTATGCTTTATCACAGGCTCCGGGAAACTTCTTGTCCTTACAAAACAGAGGCACTCCTCTGATGTCTGGCGTTCCTTCACAAATGCAGATATCTACTGGAAAGCCGCCACAATCTCCGACACAGCTTTATTCCAGATTATCTGGCCTGCATGAATCTGGTTTAAAACAATCACCTTTAGCTGTGGACACGAAACCTCCGATCGGAAGAAATCATCTTACAGATAAAGTTAGTATCAAAAATAAAATAAATTGAGCAGACAAATGAATTAGGTATGAAAATTGCTCAAATCTTGTGTATAGAAAGACGATAGACCTGATCCGTCCAATTTACCACCGTTAACTTTCCGTGATCGAGGCCATACCATCTCCGTAATGAGTCCTGTTAAAAAATCACGCGGAGAATGGGATAATATTAGGCGAGGAAATTCACCACGCAGTAAAGATCCTCCTCGGACGGGTATAAATCCAAGGTAGAATTTTCTTGTGCTGTGAATTTAAAATATGAAAACTGAAGTTTTTCCATCGTTTCTTATTATTGTTCTGATTTTTATTAACTGTTTTTGCTATATTTACAGTTTTGTGTTCTTGCAATTATACCACACAGCCCATTTCGGTACAACGACAGAAAAACCATTGCTAGTATCTCAAACAGCGGCGGTGCAAAGAGCAGTAAAAGTATTGGATGCTATACCACCCTATGAGACACATAAAATTGGTGTCATATACATAGGAATTGGTCAAGTATCAAACGAGGTTGAGATTTTAGGAAATCAGCATGGCTCTTTGAGATATGCAGAATTTTTACAGCGCTTAGGAACACTCATCAAATTGAAAGACGTTGATTCTCAGAGCATTTTTCTCGGAGGACTTGATCGTAATGGAGAAAATGGAAACTTTGCATATATCTGGCAGGATGACGTTATGCAGGTCAGTTTTCAAACATGTACTATACCAGAAATGTACCAAGTTTACATTTTTTGAATAGTCTTGTTTTTGATCTTTGATCGAGATTCGCTTCTCTCTGATGGGGTCCAATTCAATAAATCAACGGACGATATCTCTTGCAATGCCCTTGTGTTGAGAACGTGTTTACACGATTTTCAAGCATTTTGTAGAATAGTTTTACATTTTTTCAATTTATATCACCACGTTTGCATCAATTAATTACTGACAGGTAATATTCCACGTCGCTACATTAATGCCGACGAAAGAAAGCGACCCTCAATGTACTGGCAAAAAATTACACATTGGAAATAATTACGTTAATATTGTATATAACGAAAGTGGAGAGCCTTATAACATACAAACTGTGAAAGTGAGTTTTTTTTCTTATTTATTCAAACTGTTTTCTTCATATTCACAACTAATCATCTTCATTCAACTGGCTCATAATTTTTTGAATAAAAACAATGAATGAGAAACCTAATAATATTGAACTATAAAAATTTATGTCGCTCTTTTCTACAGGGACAATTCAACTATGCCTGCGTAGTTATTCAGCCGCTCGATCATGGCACAAACAGAGTAACAGTCCAAGCTCGAGAGGAGCTTGCTGAGCACATCGGCCACAGTGAGCCAAAGATCATTTCTGATCAAAATCTGGCTATTCTTGCTCGGCAGCTCGCCCTCCATGCTAATGTAAGTATCTTTGTTATTATTTTGGGAGATGGAGCGCATCACAGAATGTAAATGTAAATTCGAAAAATTTGGCGTTTTATATTTCAGAGATTGGAAAAATTCGAATTTACGCTTTAATTTTGCATTTCTGGTACCTATATGAATAATTGGAAGTGGAAGTATATTTATTGGACTTCTCTTTTAGCTTGCTTCGATGGTTTCTTCATCTCTAAAAACGAAAGGGCATAATAATCCGTATGCTTCGAACTGGCTGGAAAGACTGCGTCATATCAAACGTCTGAGAAGTAGAGTACTACAAGAATCTGCAGCAAATAATCCTGACGGACCATCAGATGATTTATCTCCAAGATCAAACAAAAGAGTTCATATGGATGACTTCACTGAATATACAACATAATAGTGGATTATTATTATATCACATAATAGCAGTTATTATAATACTAAATAACGTAATATTTATACCAATCATTTATGTATGCAACTGTGGATGATGAAAAAATTATGTTGAATACACTATACTAGTTAGATACCGAAGAAAGTCATATTTATATCTTTTCTGTTCTCACCTTTTGTTTCTTTGGTGAACTTTTTTTTTATTTTCTCCGAAAAAAGGAAAACCTGAGCCAACCAAATCCGGATGTGGCCAACGTTGATAATTGCCTCATGTGGGCTATGTAACGTATGGGGATGATAAGACAGCTGATGCAGAATGATTCAAATTTTAATATGACCGGTGATAGCGTTATCATTAAAATAGAAGTGTGGGATATGTAACGAGACGTGGCCCAATGATCGTGGTTCACAATGAAGGGGCTTCAGAATTACTACTTTAAACTCTGTGTCCGAACGTCATTGGTTAGTACAGAACAACGACGAACAACGAAAGAGAACTTTATAACCACGGATGTATATTTGGCAACTTTCCTATGGTAGCCGTGTTATGCTGTCCCCCTTTCTGTCGTCTATATACCATTGTTCTGACAGTGGTGCGCTGGCAGTTTTGTAAGCCGATTAATAAGCATAACTTCACGAACAGAAAGTAAACAAAAATGGTGTACCAATGGACAATGCATAGCTCCGAATCGCACGTCGGGTTTTAAATCCAATACGGAAAAATATCATGTTTCATCGTTCCGAAAAATTCGGTCTCACTTTGGCATAAAGCAAACTGGTGTTGTGTGGAGAATACTGTTGTCACAAAGACTCTGCGCTGCTCTGCGGTATCGTAACTGCAAGAATAGTTGCTGTTGTCATTGGCAACAACCAATCATACAATAATTCCAACATTTACCAGGCTCTGCATTTACAACCGCCGCACACGACTATCAGCGCATCCAGAGAGTCCAGAGACTCTGGGGCATCAACGGTAAAGGCGCCTATCAGACCAGATCAGACAACAAGGGGACGCATCTTTGGCCGGGAGCTGTCAGTCCTCTGATTATACTCAACGATTATACGTCCGTGTTTGTATGATACATACATACATGCCTATTTAATTTAGAGGTTAACTCTGGTTTGAATGTATTTTTTATAGTTCAATCGATTCTGAAATCTAGTGGTTCCGCGTTTGATAATGCCCTGTTTTTTGTATGATATTTTTCAATCAGATAAACTTCATTCATAGGATAAATTTGTGCAAAACCTGTCCCAACTTAACACATGCGTAAACATATCAACATCAATATGTACCGAAAATTGATAGCGACTTTTCTTATATTACACATCGTTTACGGTGGATTAGAAGAGGAAGAAGGTGTCAAATATGCAAATAAATGCGAAGGTGAGATCTTAGAATTTTCATAGAATATTGAATCACAGATAATAGCTGGGCCTTGTAAAATTATATCCTCAGAAATATCCAACCTCAAAGTTATGAAAAATCGTTCAATTTTTGCATCAGAATCTTCCAAGTCTCAATTTGTAGTCTATGGAATGTTTCTATCCTTGAAAATCGTGAAGAATCGTCTCCTGAATCTCAATTTTTCGGTCAATTTTGCAGCTCAATATTTAGTGACTCGTCCCAATTATTCATAAATTTGATAATCGTAATAATTCACAGTATGTAAAGTCCTTGCAACGGAGCTTGAAAATCGTTTGGAAGAGACGGGAAAATCTCGAGATGTTTTGGAGCTAAGTTACTCGTTAGACGATGTAGCGCCTAAGAAGAAGAAAGAGTACAAGAAATCGTAGGTTCAATTGGCTCGCCAATTTTTTACAAACATGTGATATGAAATTTCGAAATAAACCCTGAAACTATAATAAAGCAATTCAATTCATCCTTGTCGCAGGGAGCTGCGGCTAGTTGAATCACTAGACGGCGTCTGTGAGCGAATACTTGAATACAATATTCACAAGGAGAGAGAAGACAGTACTAGATTCGCCAAGGGGATGAGCCAGACTTTCAAGACGCTTCATGGCCTCGTGTAAAGCAACCTTTTTTCTACAGTTCAGAATCTGTGGCAATCATTGATAATTTTTTTTCCATTCAATTCGTGTAGCAAAGATCAAAAAGACATTGAGGAATGTTGATGGTAAATTTTTCCCTAATTGTCATTTTCTATATATTTTACATATTTCACATGTTTTACAGCGACAAAGGCGTAAAAGTTGATTTAGGTATTCCTTACGAATTATGGGATAAGCCGTCTGTGGAAATTACTACATTGAAAACACAGTGTGAAACTCTTTTAGAAAACCACGAAGCTGATATTGAAGAATGGTACTTTGAGCATCAAGGGAAAATCCCGTTGAGGAGGTGAATATAACAATTTGATGAAACTATTCAACTGGTGATTTAAGAATCTTGATTCACAGTTCTATTTACAAGAATGTACGAGTATGGACTGCAATTCAACTTCTGTTCCATACTTTTCAAAGAATTCTTCACGGTTTTAGATATTTTTTACATTCGTTTTGCCGATTTTTTAATGACATCAAAAATTATTGAATAATTTGAATGACAATAAAATTTTAGAGTTTTTTTTTCATCATTAGATGGTCTCACTTGTGATATCAGAAACAAGGCAACTTTTTTCAAGACTGACAATCACGTGACATTGTTTAGGAATAACCGTCATGAAAGTTGTATTTGTTCATCTGGTTCTAGAAAATAGGCATATTTGCATATAAATCTTATTCACAACGACTTAGGGAATATGATATTTTTTAGGTATCTATGTTCGGAAAGAGCATTAAAAGGACAAGATGATACATGTCTAAAAGAAAAGGGTGAGACTGGGCGACCTGCGATTGAACAAAATAACGAAACGAAAAAGAAGAAAAAGAAGAATCTGCATAAAAATGATCAGGAAGATTCGGACAGGCCAAAAAATGAAAAAGAAGAATTATAAGAAAATATATTGTAACTGTAAATATCGATGATCAGATCCAAAATGGAGCAAGAATTGGCAAGAATTTCTGGATTTAAAGAGAAATGTCAATATTGATTTTAAAATTCTCATCCCATGCACAGCTTTAGCAACATAGGATACATAATTTTTATTTTCAGAAGGAAATTTAGGTTTCCAATTCTTGTGTGCCATAATTATACCTAGATTGCTATCAGCTCATCATTACTTTTATTTGATAATAAATCATTTTTCTGAGGATTAGAATTCGCCTCATCTTGCCATGACTGTTTTATAAATCCTCATTATGTAATGAAAACTAGGAAAGCATAGAGGATGAATTCAATATATTTGAGAAGAAATGTACAGTAAAAGAACTACTGATTCTGAGTCAGCTTTGGCTGAATAAATGGAACAAAGCAATGTGAAAACTGTCTTCTTTTTTTTTTTTGAATAGCATTAAATATGTCAAAGTTCATCATATTTTTAGTCTTATTAAATTATTACACAGAACGATCCTCCGCCATCATTTTACGCAGCACCAGAGCCTCAACTGGCCAATTCCCCTGGTTAATACAATTCCAAACTATCGCTCCTTGTGGCGGTATACTCGTTTCGCCTGACTGGGTCCTTACAGCGGCTCAATGTGTTCAGTACAAACGAAATGTGCGTCAAAATATTTACTCTCATCTAAAAAAACCGCTTTATTTTTCACCCCACTGCCAAAATGCAATGAGGAATTTTACATAATCCTTCTTCAGACCCAAAAATCTATTCATTTTACAAATTTTATAGCTGAATGACTCTAAAAGTTAAGAATAAAGAGTATATTTGAATTTATTTTTGAATACTGAATTTCAGTCCATTACTCTCTATGCCGGGGGTCTGAATGGCACACGTTCAAGACAAACATTGGGAGTCAAAGCGACATACATATTTCCGCAATACAAAGCGTATTCGGCGACACGTGATCACGAGCATAACATTGCTTTATTGAAATTGGTAAAACCGTTTGATATGTGCGATGAGAAAATTAATTTACTGGACATAGCACCAATTAGATTGAACGATGACTTTAAGACATGTTTGATATTTGGATGGCAAAGCTACGTAGCTCCGTCAACAAAGGTCTTAGCAAAACCGATTCAATATAGTAACGTGCTTTTAAATTCGTGGAAACTTTGTATGTACATGCTCAAAGGAAATAACAGCTACAACAACGTTTTTTGTGCAATGATTGAGTCTGAAAATGGAATGGAAGCTTGCGCCGGAAATCCAGGATCTCCGGTTGTATGCAAAGATCAATATCAAAGAATGATCCTTTTTGGTATTGCTTCTTGGTCTAATTTCTCATTGGAATGCGGAGGAATCCCTACTTATCTCGGGGTCAGTGTTTTCAGGTAAAATAATCGTTTACCTGAACAAGGTGTGAGACAAATAAACAGCAAAAATTACTCTGCATTCAATTACGCTCTTCAATATTGTAGATCTTGGATGCACGATTTAATATTTAATGACAGAAAAACTCAGGAATCATTAATACATGGGAAATCAACTTCGAAAGATACTTGTGGACGTGGTCAGTACCTTGGAAGCATAGTTTCCGCAGCAAATACATGGAATTACTCCGATCTAATGGAATCTGAACATAGACGAGTGAATGTTAATAAAAAGCAGACTGGGAACAAAGTATGGAAGGCTCTGGAGTCGGCGGAAGGAGAGGAAGAATTCCGTGAAGCAAGTGGTTCATCAAAGATGCAAGATATTTTACCAAATGCTGAAAATCGTCACATGAATGACTACAGTGAAATATCCTCGATCTATAGAATCCCTTACGATATCGTAACAAAGCATGATGATTATTTGAAGCAATACCATGAAGTAGGTCAACAGAAAGAAGCTCCCGATAGGATAAATGATATAGTAATATCTTTTCCTGGGATAAAAAGGAAGCCTGGTTTTTCAGGACACCACAAAGTACAAGGCAAATATAATAAGGGTGTAGGAAAAGATTGGAAAATAGAGTTAGAAGATGAATTCGATGATTTAGACTTTGGCGGATCATTGGACGGAGACTATTTCATCGGAAAATCGAATTCTTTACATTCTGAATCGAGGAAACGTATCATTTTCAATCTACTTTTCCTCTTATCTTTTTTTAATTTGATTTTAATTATCGTTTGACAATAATAAATAAAGATTTTCAATAATTACAATTCTAAATTGGTTCTTTCGATTTCAAGAAAAATCAAGATGTTATTTCTAATTTCCCAAAAAAAGAACAGCATAAGTAATTACATACTACGATGTGGAAATAATTATGCAAAATGTAAAATTACGATTCCGCCTTTACTATTTTTCCACGTCTTTCCCTCGCACGATTAGCTTTTCCTCTCAAAGCTCTTAGCCGTATCATTTCTTCTTTAAAGTCTTGATGTTCGTCTCTGAATAGACCATAATAACGTAGGTTCTTCATTAACAATCCTATTTCAGGATGTCTAGGGTAATATTCGACGATATCTTTACGCTTGTTTAATGGTTGTGCTTGAAACAACTTTACAACCCTCATCGATGGATCATTTGTTGTTCTCACTACCTCGCCAAATATTCTGTTACTAAGACGATTCATGCGCATAGCATAATTCGTTCCTACTTTCACAAGGTCCACGTAACGGTTCATTTTTTTCGTTTGTTATTTGCGGTAATTGACGATTTCTGTAAAGAAATAAAAGACAAAACATATGGAATGTTCGGAAAAATTGTGAAGAAATTGAGATATATGAGAACAAAAATTGGCCATATGAAGCAAACCGTAGATGATTGACATAAGAAAATGACAAAAAATTACGTGGAGAATGGTAAACATAATTATGGAACAGTTTTTCTGAGGTTGTAGGTATGAGGCCAAAAGTCCATAGCGGAAACCCAATAAAATAGGAAATAAAATTATCAGCTATTTCGTCACCGAAACGTGGTGAGAGATAGAATTTTTCGAAGCAGCTAATATTATTTTTCCTAATTCTGTTGCGTTGACAGTGTAAATGTAAACTTCGGCTTTATATCAATATCGGTATTATTTGACTATAAAGATCATCCCAGATGCATATAATTTTATCACTACGTGAGTTAGAGGAACTCATAATATACTCACAATTTTCACTGTAAAATTTCCATGTATTATACCTATAATACGTTGCGAGCTAGCGAACGAGAGTTAAGGAAAAGCTAGTCAGCCATGATTCTGTAGGTTATGTCGATGTAGAAAGTTTTTCTAGGTTAAGTTAAGTTACGTTATGTTAGGTTAATTTAGTCTCATAACCTCAACGTAATACGTTTAAACCACTGAATTCCAGTGGTTTGAACCATTGCTGAAGAATGCTACAAAATTTAATTTAAACCTACCAATATGTTGGGAAATATTCAATTTCTGATTCACGATTGATTCTGTAAGCTGACAGGCGTTTATGTCGATTTGCAAACGTTGAATAATCCGCTTCGGATGTTTCAAGAAGCGTAAGATGAGCAATAATAATCCTATGATATTATAATCATAACGTCAATCGAAAAAGAAAAAAACAATGATTGTAATAATTCATTAATAATGCATTCTGTCTTTTCATTCTGTCAATTCATTCTATTAATATGTACGGGATCGAATAAGCTTTTGATTTCATGTTTTGATTTTATATTTTTTTTAGGAATTATGAGCTTCGTGGCGATATCCTTTGAACAAAGAATTTCCATTTATTCAGCTTATTCTCCAATGTAATGTCGCCTTTACGCAAGCTTCAGAAAATGCATTTCACCGTACTAATTGGGGGGATAATATGTCTGATTCTAATGATTCAACTCAAACAAGTATATGAAAACAACCAGAAACATAATAGGTTTTTGGGATATAAACAATACGTTAGTAGAACAAAAAAGCATCTACAACAAAATTAATTTATAAATTATTATATCTTGTCCGTTTGTAATGATCATCTTTCCCCACACAGATCGATGAAATAACTGCAGAAATGAACTCGGTGGAAAGATCTGCAAATAAATCATCAGCTTACGTTAAACAATTAAATGAAGCGCTTTTAAGGCATCGAGAAAGAGAAATGAAGAATTTTTCTTTGTCTCGGATTGCTACGCCAACATAATTTGTAATCGTCAAGGATTTTATACATTGAAGAAATGCTGCAGCTAATTTTTTCTCCAATTTCCGCTCATTACATATCAATTGTTGTTATTTGGAAGAAACAACAGATAGTTGGAAGGTTTTAGCAAGAGAATTAGAAGAAGTTACTCAAATACCTAGAGATACTGGGATATTTGATGATGCAATCAAATTTCAGTAAGACTTAATGCGCCTCGTTTGATGTTCTGTCTTGAACTATCCAAAAAATCATTGATTGGTAGATGGAATCTATTTATTCAGATCTATGATGATCCGGATCAGAAATTGGCCAAGTTGTCATGAAATGCCCCATACATGACACAATTATTGATCGTTATTGATGAGCATAGACAGATATTGCGGTTTTTTCCTGCAAGATATTTATTTATTTATCATTCTTACAGCATAATAAAGAGCTAACGCAATAGTTTATCATTTATAGTTTTGAATAGACACACACGATTAATTATTTGTTCGATTCAGATGGACTTTGCCAGAAACTCTATGCGCCCGAAGATGCAAAAACGAACCATGACCATCCATGACAAAGTATATAAAGAATACAGAAATGATAAATTTGGTAGATATTTGATTCAAAATAAACTTCCGCTTAGCCGAGTTATATTATCTTCTATGTACTTCAGACGCATGTACTTATTATGTGGGTATTCGAGTTTTCGAAATCATTGTATTCCTATTATTACATACCATTATGAAAATTCAAATGGTAGATCGTATTTGGATCAATAATTGGAGAAGGAAGTCTCATGAGAAAAATAGTTTTTATTATAAAATTATAAGATACCTGTAAGATTTATACACATTTTCATTATGGAAGCAAGTAAATTGATAAATTTGTTAATTCTGAAGTGGAGAAAATTATACCTATAAAAATCAATATTATAATTATACTCAAATGATATGGTGTAGCCGTTTGCTTCGACCGCGAACTGAAATTCAACAAAACTTTTACCCTAAATCACTTTTTTTCTTTTTAGTTTTTCGTGCTTCTCAATTGATTCTCTCATAATGAGATTCACGACTTATACCAAGTACAAAGCTCTTGTCTACACTTAGATCTGGAAAACATATACAAAGTATTAATGAAGGTCTCCTTTGTTCAATATTTACTACATGATATTATAATTCATCACAGATTGAAGATTATAGAGTCCGGAAAACCCTATAGGATGCGTATACAAATAAATCTGGAAAGTTACCTAATAGCTGAAAACTTTCACTGATCTGACATATTTCTAAACTAAATGCCTTTATGTACGTTATTAGATTATTTATAATATAATTTAAAGTAAATCCTAAACCAAGAGAATCTTTATTCTTCTCAAATTCTTATGATAATTGTAAAACATCTATGCTAATTAAAAGACATACGCTTTCTATGTGCTATTTCTATGTAAAATTGCAAATGGATTTCTTTTTCTGGAATGTAATCGATAAAATTCACAGGCGTAGGTTATATTCGTTATATGTTTCTCTTCATGGTCGATTATTCCGGATCATTTCATTCAGTATTTATAATCGAAATTATAAAGTGGCATGCACTGCGGATTATTTTTATAAGCGCCAGATTCTTCGAGTATTCTGTTAGGTGCACATATCCAGGGGTCACGTGTTTCTTTTTGCCAATTGAATAATCTTGTTTGTAAATTGGTCAATACATCCTAAAAATAGAAGAAGGGAGAAAGGACAAGTACTAAGACTGTAACTTATCAAATGGAAAGAAAAAGTACACGAAAAAGCAATCAGATTATCGTCATAAGGTAGAAATGATCTAATTTTTACGTATCTTGATCACGAATTTCAGATAAACATAAGAAATGTTTGTATCAACCAAAGATATATTCGGAAAAGAGAACAAAAAAAATTGCTGTGCAATGTAGATTCACGTTATTATTTCTCATTTGTTGTAAGTTCTATGTAGCATATTTCCGTTCAAAATATTGCACATTAGTAATCTTAGAGTAACATGAGGCTTATGGAATTGTACAGGGAATATATATTCACCTTAACTGATGATTTAAAAGCGATGTTGTTAAGTTCTTCAGGGTCATACTTCAAATCATATAATTCCCATTCGGGTCTATTATAATAAGATTTCAGAGACTTGTACCAAGGTAGTGGCTGCCTATTTTTCGTTCGGTTTAAAATATCCTGCAGAAAATGAAGAAACGAAAGATATATAATTAATATTGAATAGAAACACAATTTGGAATGAAAATACAAATTCAAGTTCAATTTCAGATTGGAAATGCACAAAAATTGAATTCACAGAGAAATTGCAGAGAAAAGCTAGAAAATCTTGAATAGAGATGAGACTTCTTTCAAATATTTCGTCAAATTTGTTACAAATTAGAAATTAAAATTCAGTATTATTTTTTTTATCATTGATCAAATTACCTGAAACGACGGCGACAAGTAAAAATCTTGATCAATTGGAAATGGCATTTTGTAATTAAGATTATGAATTAGCTTGTATCGTTTTGTTCGTATTGCTCGCATGGGATAATACATTGTGACCTCATGATGAGTATGGCTGGCAAATACAGCTGTATCATTCTCACTCGGTTCTACAGAAATAAATATTGTAATCGGGATTACAATAACCATGTCATTCAAAGTTGTTAAATTTTTGAAATTTACAAACGTTCAGATACTTCAAATACGAAACATGGTATATAATATTTACACAAACTTGCCTTCGCTTAACAGAGGGAGCAGTGATTTTCCCAAACGTGGAATTGGGGGCGTAATATTATTGGTCCCAAATTGTTCCATTGTATCAGAGATATTAAACCAGTCTAATACAGTCGGTACAATATCCAAAAGAGACGTCATGCTGTAAGTTACTTGATTTTTTCTTGCCTGATGATGCGGTGATGATATTATCATCGGCTCCGCCATCCCTGTTTAATTATTCATTGCAATATATGAAATTATTGAGAAGGATTTTCGTACCAAGCCTCGTCGTTACTCGGAAAATATAATAATCTGGGAGAAAAAAAGCAAATGGCTACTCGAGTCTTTTAGATCGATAAAAGTAACCAAAACTGTTAATTTTTCTTCTCTATTATGCAGTAATGGACCTGATTTATGAAAAATTCTATCAAATTATTGTTATTAAAATACAAAACATCAGTAAAACTTGATTTTATGATGGGGGTTGGGTCCTCCCTATTACAGTAATAGGACTTGAATTCGTGAAAAATCCTATAAAATCATTATCATTGAAATACAAAAATCAGTAAAGCTCAATTTTATGTTGGGAAATGGTAACTAAAATCACTTTTCACAACATTCACAGTCTTACCCGGATCATATAAATTAGTGCGCCCACTGGGAAATGGAATTCCGTTATCAGAAGTATAAATGACGAGAGTATCATCTTTGTATCCCGCATTTTCCAGCTCATTCAGGACCAGTCCGACTCCTAATTTAAAATAAACAATATCGAATTGAAAGATAAATCAAGAAAACTGTAACTATCAATCAATTGAAAGAGTGTGGATATCTTTTGAAAAAATGATTTCAAAAGGACCTTGATCAAGTCTCGATATAGTAGTATATTGTGCAGCTAAATCTCTACGAGCAGGTTCTGTATCCTGAACAAAATACGGGAGCTGGACTTGTTCCCATTGATAATAAATTGGATTCCAATCCTGAATTGTGCCCATTCCAGCCTCGCCATTACCGAATTTTTCACAAAAGTTACCATACTCAGGATTAGTGTGTCCGCAGCGATGAGGATCGTGAAATGCGACATAGAGAAAGAACGGCCTGGAATAATAATATTAATAGAATAACGACAATTGATTATCCTGAAGGCAATTTCTCAATTTCAATTATTACAACTATAAATATCAATTTGAAAGATAAAAATTGTATATCATGGTGTAATATACAATTTCTCTATTTCATCATTTCTTTTTTGTGTAGCCCTCACTTGGTTTTGTTTCCAGAAAGAAATTCTCTCACTAATAGTTTAATTTTCGTTATATTACGACCGACTTGTAAAATCGAGTGATTCTCCTCAGTGTGAGAAAAATCAAACGGATACACGCCCCCCGGTCCAACGTGTTTTTTGCCTATTATACCTGTTAGGAAGAGATAAGTGAAGGTTAAATTAATTGAATTAAATTATTGTTAGGGCAAGGAATGGATACTTTGCACGCTTTTTTTGCTGAATTTCAATTCTCAACTAATTCGTGCATCATGATAAAAGTTTGTTATATTTCACCAGTTCTGATATTATGTTGGCTCAAAATCTTCGGCAGACTCTGGACTTCGTCGAATGAATTAAAATGATGTACACCTTGGTGGAGACCGTACATTCCATTTGTGTGACTAGGAAGTCCAGTTAGTAGGGTGGATCGACTGTTTGATTGAGATTGTTTAAAAATTACAAAATATGATAATTTTATTTATATACATATTATTCTATTACTTTCAAGATTATACAATTCTATGAATTTTTTATGATTTTTACTTTTTCATTTTCAAATGATTTTTCGCTGAAACAAAATTTTGATTATAACAATTCATTATCATTTGTATGGGGGGGGGGGGGGGGGGGGGGGGGGATTACATTATATCTGTAGTACATACATACCTGGGTGAACAACTGCTTACTGAAGTATAAGCATTGTTGAATATCAACCCATTTTTAGCCAAGATATCGAGATTTGGTGATTGGCAAACTTTGTTCCTGTAGGACCGCATTTCAAAACCTCCATCGTCGGCTGTATAATAACAATGAAGGAATCATAATAAAATACAAACTATATATCAACGTTTGATATGATATGAATATATTCTAGTAATTGATCTGTTTGTGAATTTTTTTATTGTAATTATCACTATTGTATTGTGATCAGCAGGTATTCAAAATCTTATGTAGTGATTTTGAAATAACATTGGCACCTACAATCTAAAATATGATTGTTTCAAGCACAAAATAATGATAATGATAAGAATAATCATATAATAACTGAGCAACAATAAGATAAAGATTTGGAAAAGTAGCCGGCAACAATAATACTCTAATTCGTTTCATTGGAAATCGATCTATGTTTTATGATCCCGTATATTTTTGTAATTTATAATAATCTCACCTAGGAGTAGTAACACGTTTTTAGGTTTATCTGTCTCAGCGGATGCTGCGTCTGCATATTTATCTGATAAACTAAGAAATAGATTTAAAATTGTAATGTGAATAAAGCTGATAATGAATCGCTTTCCTTTTCCGCTGCGTAACATTTCAACCAGTGTTGGGAAATTCTGTTATCAGATCCTTGATTCAAACGGACTCGATTTTCCCGGTGAACCCTTATGCTAGGTGATCAGCTGATCATGTATTTTGTATCTCACTCCTCATATTTAATTCAATATCCAAATAACTTCGGCTTATGTTAAACTGTAAACAGTTGTATAAATACTGTACTAATCCATATATAACTAACGTTATAAGACGTGTAAGACTTTAAAGAGATAATCCGCTCAACAGCATAAACTCGTGACACATGAATTGATACTGTGATCGCGTGAATACGTGGACGGGACGTGGAGCACCGCCTTTCTCTCTTGTATGCGGCCTGACCCGTCTTTCTTATATTCTTTTTTTGTAATACTTGACTCTACTTTCTTTGTAAGAGAAACTGAGAAAACAGACTTCGGATCTCTTCGGTGAAACGGTTCGCATTTTAATATGATCAAATAAAACGGATTATCTTTTATATGCCTTGATGAATTTCATATAATACAGATTCAGGTTATGTTCTCGCGATCATAAAGCAAACCATGTTTTTGTTTATCCTCCTCTTTTTAAATAAAAGCTTCATTCGATTAAACACAATTCAAATTTTGCCATTTCATATTCGTATTTGTTTATAAATTTCACTTCAAAAACAGAAAAAATCATTTCCTACATTTGTTAATGATAACAGTGTAGAATGATGAAAAATATTTGAAGTTTTCGGATTATTGATGTTCGTTCGTTGTTAATATCCATGAATTTCACTCCAAAATGAACTAAATCTGTCTATTTTTCATTCTAACATGCTCTAACTGAATACATACTTTGTTCATAATTTTTGTAACTCTTTGTGTGTTTCTTTCACCAGGCTGTTGCAGTTTTGGTAATTATGGCTGATAAGAAGATCATCTGTTTGTTTGACGTCGATGGAACACTTACCGCTTCACGTCAGGTATATGTAATTTATATTGATATAAATTGCAGAATCTCTTCCAAAATATTTTTTCTTCTTTACCATTAACATAAATGAAAGAAACTCACTACTAAATAGTATCTAATGCGATAACACTAAAATTCATTCTCTTTGATCATCGCAGGTAATAAAACCAGACGTTGAAAAGTTTCTGTTAGAAACTGTGCAAAAAGAATTTGATATCGGTCTTGTCGGTGGTTCAGATCTTGTGAAGATTCAAGAACAAATGGGAGGTAAAAGTGTTGTCAATAAATTTAAATATGTATTTGCTGAAAACGGTCTGGTCGCATACTGTGATGGAAAGCGGATCAATACGCAGGTAAACGGACTTTAAAAGTTATGGAAAACATCATTTCAAAATAATTACTTCTTATTTCTTGAACTTTGAACATGAATCATTAAAAAATAATTCTACAATTTTTATTCCTTTGAAAACAGTTTCTATGCTTATCATCTCTTTACCTCTTTTTTCAGTCAATTTTAGACGAGCTCGGGGAAAACCAGCTACAAGAATTGCTTAATTTCTGTCTAAGATATATAGCGGATCTTGAACTCCCCATAAAACGAGGTACATTTATTGAGTTTCGTTCGGGCTTGATAAATGTCTCTCCAATTGGTCGTAATTGTACCCAAAAAGAGCGTGACAATTTCTTTGAATATGACAAAGAGAATCAAATAAGACAAAAATTTGTTCAGGCTCTGAAGAAGGAATTTTCACATCTTGCGCTGACTTTCAGTATAGGCGAGTATCTTGATTTAGTATTTTTGTCGTTAGCTTCCTTGTTTTCTTTGAACTCGAGGAATCAATCGGACAGATCATATAAAACAGTGACAATCATTCATTTCTTCAACAGGTGGCCAAATATCTATAGACATATTTCCAAACGGGTGGGATAAGACATACTGTTTAAAGTATATCGAGGGATACAATGAGATTCATTTCTTCGGAGACAGAACAGAGCCTGGTGGTAACGATCATGAAATATATGAGAGCGATTTGACCATCGGTCATCGCGTCACAAGTCCTGAAGATACCATAAGGCAGCTTAGGGTGTTGATGACTGTTATTAACGAAAGAAGATCCAAAGGACAGCTCTCTACACCGATGCAATGTCTTTAAAAAGCTTTGAACCCCACGTCTATCGTAATTCAAGCGATTATCTAACAGTATATTGTGTACCAAGGAGGCAAAGTTAGTCTTTTAAAGCCGAGCGTAATTTATAATATGAGTTGTGAGCAAGTGCATATGCGCGAGCTGTAGACGAATATTGTAAATACACGAGGCGTAAAAGACTTCACCTCCTTGGTACACACGGTACTTTTTATAGCAAAATCATGGTTTACAAGTTTACAATTTCATGTAAGCATGTGGTAAATAATCAGATTAGTCGAGAAAATGTGGGCGAGAGCGCATGTGTGAAGTACGATAATGCACCCCTTTAACTCCTAGGACTTAAAAGTGCCCATCACGTACCAAACACAAGCGTGAAAAGTCGCATAAAACATGCTTGCGTTATATAAAGTCATTTTCGATGCAGGAACGAATGAAGAATTTCAATGCATTTTATTTAGTCCATTCTGAATTTGAAATGTATATGAAATTTTGTTTTGTTCCTAATTTTTGATTGATTTAAAATGACTGAACTTTGACAATGTTCCTTTAAATTCGCTTGAAGTGCAATCGAATTTTTGGATGTGTTGTATGAATGTGAATAAACCTAGGCGTAGAAATTGCACGGATAATTTTATCTGAAATACTATTTTACTCGATTCAGTGGTATCTAGATTGAGATTCAGACATCTTTGCCCAGACTTTGTCCAGGTCAGAAAAATTAATGAGGAAGATCTAGACGTTTGCATCAAATAGTTGAGGAACGAAGAGTACATTTTCGAAAATCAAAATCAGAATTTATTGTGCAATAAAATCCACAGATTTTATCAATTTTTCATACATGTAAGAGACCTATTATCGTCTAATGTACAATTTGTTTCGAATTTACTAATAAACAAAATGTATTCATAAAGGATATACGCGGACCATTGAATTCTATCTCTGTAGTTATATCGGTTTTTCATCATCTCTATTACAGTTTAGTAACAAAAGTCTGTTCACTGATGGTAGCTAGTAGTGATTGATATCATACACGGTTAAAAAGTAAACAGTGGATGCAAATTTGAAACGAAATGGTTCTATATAATTATTGCTAACAAATTGAGAAATTTTTCGCTCATCGGAATTTAGTACAATGATTTTTAGTCTCAATTAGTCTCATTTCATTTCATGAGGTAATTTGAGTTTATATTATCAATTAGTTAAAATGTTCAAGAACGAACCATCATTTGGTCGAGTGGGTATGAGACATTGGTTTTTCCACACTGGAAAGTTTGAAATCATAAATCAATTACGTCTGTAAAAAATGAGACAAGGATAATTGCCTAATTCATATGTTATTTCAGATAAGAAATGAAAAAATGAATGAGTGAATAAGTGAATAAGTAAACTTTTCCCGTCTCATTAATAGTCCTTTTTTTCCTAATAATTCATTGCCACTTGCATCCACACCTGTAACTCATCCCTAATTTAATTAACAACTTTGCGATAGTGAAGTAAACAACTGAAATTACTGGAAGTTTCTACTTCTCTGCTTGTCTCGTTAGCTACTTGAACAAGTTCAAAGTTCACAAAGTGTGAGGATCTGATCAATCAGAAAACAGAAGAACAAGCCTAGAGATATTCGATAGGTTTGATCAACCGATCGTTTGATAAAAGAGCCATGCTTATCCATCGGAATTTCATGAGCAGAGATATGACTTTCTTTGTCGAATAATAACTATGCATACCTGAAAAATATAGAGATAATCTTGAAAATTTTGAAGATTATATCTAAATAAAATACAAACTCCGAGATTGATTATTAAAATGCTATTTTATTTATTAATTAATAAACATTCGGTAGGTATGATATACCTATGTATACCATATGTAAGTATATATATATTTATGTAAATTATATACAATGAAATATTTTATAAAAGAAAAACATAAAAATAAAATACAATATCTTATTATGTAACCGGTTCCGTTCATGTAGCATACACAAAAAAATTGTAGAATAACGCATAAAAATTTCAACGATAACATCTATCTTTATAATAGTGATAACATTTTCTGTTTTCAAAATGCCCCCTGTCCCTTATTCCGCTATTGATATTATCATTAGAACTCGATAATATACAATCTGTAACACAATTAAAAGATATTCTTCATAATAATTATCTATTCGAATTGGTCAGTTATTTATGATTTATGTAACTATAACGAGGTCTGTTAGTAGTTATTGCTTCTGCGCAATTGTGCATTTTCAGTATTTTATATTATACTTCAGATACTTCAGTGATATAGGAGCTGAGGACGAGCTGAATAATTGCCGTGAAAATTTGTTGTGGTCCCTTTAATCACTTTTAATTCAAATCTATTTTTATCTCAGATTGAATTTTGACGAAGTCATCATTATTCACAAGCACAATAGGTATATTGAACAACAATACAATTAAGCAGCTGATATAGTGAAGTCCTTTTTTTTTATCAATCTCACCTTTCTAAATACAAACACATTAAGAGTAGATTGATTTAGGAAAATTTGTTTCTACCGTGATACAAAATGATTTGTAAAGTGAACAACAAAAGTATATGGTATTATATACCATACGATATAAATTAATAAAATAACATATGGTATAGAAATATTTATAAAATTAAAAAAAAAGATAAATAAATGAAATAAAGAATCATAGAATGTACATTACAACTTTTGTGATGCTTGAAATATTTTCTATACTTAGTTACGTATACACCAGCTTTTCATTTCTGTTTCTTACTTTTAATATGCTGATCTAGTATATGAGGAAAATGTAAGTTTTATATAGAATATATGAAATAGTAGTCTTTTGAGCCACTAGGGGAAAAAAGTTCATCTGTATGATGAAAAAAATATATTCTTATATGATATAAGCTATAGGCACCTTAATTCTAAATCAAATATTGATTTTAGCAAATTTTGTATTTTGATAAGCTGATATGGTATGTTGCGGTATTATTCGGTTTCTTATGATCGCTCCAATGCTTCACTATCATCAATTGATAACATCAGATGAGAGTGATCACGTTCATGTTATGTGATCCAATATCAATGTATTTATTTAAATGATAATCCTCCTATATTGTAGCATCGAACTGATTCTGTTTCTTAGTTATTGATCATCACTCTCAGTGATATATAATTAATCAATGTCAAAGAAAGAAAAGGAAGCAAAATAAGAAAAAACAAACGACTACTGCATGATATCTTACTGCAATAACAAATGCGCCACATTACTGGTGGCAACTCTTATACTCTCTTATCATTAACCAGTGAACCACAGGTTCCAACGATTACAAATGTATTGAGCAGAATTAAATGCCTTTGTAAACAGGGACTCTCTTGGCCCTAAATGCTGCAAGTCCTTCCAAACGATCTTCGGTATTTAAAAGTTGAGAATAGCATTCCTTTTCTATCTCGAATCCATCTTCTAATGGAACTTCAACGCCTTGACTTATTGCTACTTTGGCCATTCTGAAATCA
Organism: Phymatocera aterrima; assembly: GCA_963170745.1. Taxonomy (NCBI): domain Eukaryota; kingdom Metazoa; phylum Arthropoda; class Insecta; order Hymenoptera; family Tenthredinidae; genus Phymatocera; species Phymatocera aterrima. The sequence continues at coordinate 10,604,080 of OY720663.1, forward strand.
GATGTTACATAGGATTTTTATCAACTGTTAATAATTATTCACTAATCTAGAACATTAAATTTTTACAATTCTGTTCTATGCACATAAATTATTGCTAATGTTTACATACTCATATCATTCACATAGCTGACGATTCATTTTATAATGTTCAAAGAATTAGAAAAAAGAGTTCAAAGCAAACTTAAACCGCAGAGAGTTAGGAAAACACAAGAAACAAATATTAAGTTAACTTGGTTAGCAAAAGCTCAATTTGTCTGTAACACACGTGCACAATGTGGTAAAGTTGATATTACGGAAACGTGACGTTAGTTAGATAATAAGATTGGAGATAAGAGATTTGTTAACTTCGAAGCTTGGCAAATACTGAATTCTCTACCAACTAGTATCGCTTCCTGAAACTTCTAACAATCTTTTAAATGCGAACGGTAGTTTAAGTGCCAAATAAATTGGAAAACCAGAAGTATATAGCTTTCTGAACAATGCATTCCAACTTCTCATCCTATCTTTTTTATCGTTCACTTCAATATTTCGTCTGAGAATCGACTAGTTCTCATCGTACTGTGAAACAAGTAAACAAACTGGAAATGCATTGTTTTGACTATCATCTCCAGTTTATTATGATTATGATCAGTGAACAGTGCTGAAAAATGATAAAACTACCTCCGAATGAGGTAGCAGAGGTTCATTAATTAACTTGATTGCAGACAAACAAAAAATTGAAGTTCATTAAATCTTCTATACAAAAAAATTCGTATAAATATTCAGACACAGGAAAATCTTAATGAAAGTTGAATTTACTAAAAGCTCTACATCATACGAGACATGAGATAATACTTATATGAGTAGTCGGCAGACAAATTATATAATAATGTTATCATAAGCTCTCACAAACATAAATGAAAGTTTGTTATTATTTATTATTATACACAGGAAACTGATAGTTGTATATCTTTTTCTCTCGCGCACAATAATTGAGATTGCTAAAAAAGGTGGAGTAGAAGCAAGATTTTGATACAAAAGTAATTTGTAATGATTTCGAAATACACATAAAGTCCTTTATGGATGATAAGGATAAAAGAAACATAAGAGATTATGAGATCCTCCACAGTTGATGTATAACAAATGAAATGCATTATAATCAAGAAATACATATTATTTCAAGAGTCAAGGATAAAGGGTAGCTAAAGTTCACAGATTAGACAGTCAATTCAGATATGCATTCTTTACTATAGAAAGAACTTTACTTTGCCAGAAGACGTACAAGCTCAAAAAGAGCAGAGGTCATATATTAACATACACAGTTATAAGCATACACATGTAAGCATTATCATCATCATCATCATCATCATACCATTCTGATTACTTATGCTAATAAATTCACGAGGGTTGCGTGCACAGAAATATTCTTTAATTAACATGCAGCCTATTAATAAAAATCCTCAAGTCAGAGACAATAATGATCCAGGAGTTTCTTTCTCCGTCTCAAAAACACAAACAACGTTAATAATCAAAATAGCATTCTCTGCGCTAAGGTCCTTCATATCAAAAAATTGTTATATAACTATCATGAATTTCTCTAACTTTAGAAGATCAAAGGAAAAAAAAGCGATTCTCACCTAACGCCGATTGGCCCATTGGGTAAAATTTCCCTAGCAATGGAAAGAGCGGCTTGATAAGCAGCGTCTCCATCTCTATTCTGAGGTACAACATGATTGACGACCCCAAGTTCACCGGCCTTAGCTCCATCAAGAATTTTGCTTGTGAAGATGAGTTCCTTAGCGATCGAAGGACCAACGAGCCTAGGAAGTCTTTGAGTACCTCCCGCGCCAGGCATAATAGCTAATTTAGTTTCTACAAGTCCCATTTTAGCCTCGCTAGCTGCAGTTCTGATATCAGAAGCTAGAGCGAGTTCGAGTCCGCCGCCTAAGGCAATACCATCGATTGCAGATATAACCGGAGTAGGTAAAGACTCGACAGTATTCATAAGCTTTCTCAAAGAAGAAACAAATTCTGAGACTTCCTGAGGTGACATGTGCGATCTTTCTCTTAAATCTGCTCCAGCGCAAAATACTTTTGGAATTAGACTCCGGATTATTACTGCCCTCAGATTGGTATCCTCTTTAATTGTCGATAAAGTTTCGTAAAATTGTGAGACTAGGGTTTTACCCAAGGCGTTGCGACTCTCTGGACGATTTATACCGAGGACTGCTATTCCATTGTCTTTGCCGTCAAGATATTTGATCACTAATTCTTTGGACTGTTCATCAGACGGATTCAACTGGACTTTTGTTGACAATTTTCGAAGCCCTATTATCGTTAAATTGTATAACGATGGGGCGGATTTTAGAGTCGATACTAACGCGACCATGATTGTAATTTTTTATTTTATAATTATTATTATTATTATTATTATTATTATTAAGGTATAGTTTATTAATGTGGACGATCGCTGATTGATGAGTAATACGTATACGAGTAACAACCAACTTGTTAACAAGTCGGTGCCGTGGACGCAACTGACGGTGCGGCGAAGTAAAATTTTGTTATTTCAATACGTCGCGAAGTTAGGAAGTTACGTATGCATGTATGCCAGTGAGTGAGTGTTGAGTGTGTGTTGAATATGAGATATAGGTATATTTAATCGTGTTTGGATAAATTCTCAACGTAATTTTTATCTATCTACCCATTTGTATGTAACATGTATGTTGTACATACATACAAACCATTGGAGAATTCACCGGCTCGAATTGTTATAACGAATAAAATTGAATAATGTGATAAGCTTTAGATTCGATGTATGTCTTTTATAAACTATGTTCAGAATGTTCGACTTGTCAATATGATCTGGTATATTGGAAAGTTTTTTTACTTCGCAGGTGGTTTCACTTCTTCTGCTATTTTTCCCACTTCAAATTTATATACTATACAGGTATGCATGTGTACCTATACTTGTTGGAAATGTGGAATGCAACAAGTGTGCGTTTATGTGTTGCGTATTGTTAGTTGCGCAGCTTGACTGTTTACTCATATCGTTAACGTCACGGTCGATAGAGGCGCTGTATACCGGCACTTCGTTTTTCATCACCGCCTTTTACTTTGCGTTTCGAATTCTTCGCAGCTAGTAGAGAGAGATGAACTTTTATACACATATATATCTGTACCTACGCATGGATATACAATATATTTCATCCGTATGTAAAGTCCCGATAAGCACACCACATGTGTGTAGCGTAATCATCCGATTAAACTTCATCCGACGAAAAAAAAAAATGTTTCACTTGTCTAGACCAATTAACAACATAATGATCACAATAATATAATAATTGCACCCTGTTTTCAATATTAATCTAATATGTGTATATCATACTATATCTCGCTGTATGACATTATAATGTTCATTATCGACGCATTATGTGCAGAATTTTGTTGCAAACGAAGTGTTGGTTGCGTGCATTATTATATTACTTATAATATCTTCGACTATACCTATTATATAAATACCCATTAAGCGTGTTATCTCTGCAGTTTAGACTGGAAATTGTTTGAATACTAGGGCGTACACCTGTAATATCGTTACAGTAGATGAAGCATTCCAGTTCAATATTTGTACTGCTGCCAAACACGGCGACGATTGTACGATGACAGATATATGGGAGTATATATTTATATATGGGGTAGTCCAAATGAACGTGAACAAAGTCTGACCCCGACCTTCGCTGAATCGATTGCCGATTTTCTTCCTTCTAGTACTCCGCCGAAGGAATATTTTTGGATCTTTTTAGATTTTTCGTGTTTTACCGTTCGAGTACAGCAATTTTATGGAGTATTTTCATGAAATCAATATAACTCGGAAACCTTACGTTTGCTCACAAAGTCACAAATCGCAAAAGGTTCTGTTTTTTCTTTAGTTAGAGGAAAATATTTTTCACCGAATCGTCGAAGCATCCCAAGTGGTTTTTTTCAACGGAAATCGCACAAAAATCAATTTCGCTCGAAAACTTCGATTTAAAAAAATTCGAAATTAGGTGAATATTCTCTCACCAAGAAGAAAACTTCTTGGTAACTTGTCAGGAAATTGCTATGACCTTCGTTTGGGAACTACGCTTCTTTTTGCTCATCAATGTTCATTTTACCAGAGGAAAATTGATGAAATTAATTAATTAATTATTAATTGTATCCGATCTAATCAAATCACTTTTTACTGAATTATTTCGAATTTTACAATCTTTTTCATTCCCTTCGACAAAGTGAATATTGATGAGCAAAAAGGAGCGCAGCTCCCAAACGAAGGCCATAGCCATTTGTTGACACGTTACCAAAAAGTTTTCTTTTTAGTAAAAGAATATTTTCACAAATAGTTTCAAAGTTTTTTGGAATCAGAGCTTCCGAGAAACATCCATTTTTGAGCGTTTGCTATTGAAAACAGCGACTTGGGATGCTCCGACAGTTCGATATAAGATATTTTCCTCTAACTAAAGAAAAAACAGAACTCTTTTCCATTTGTGACTTCACGATCGTACGTAAGCTTTTCGAGTTTTATTGATTTCGGAAGATTTTAGATTTTGAACACGAAAAAATAAAAAAAAAAATCCGAAAGTGTTCCTTTTGCGGAGAACTACGAGGGAAAAATTTGGCAACCGATTCAGCGAAGGTCGGCGTCAGACTTTGTTCACTTTCATTTGGACTACCCCATATATATAATATTTAGGCATCGCGGAAGCATATGACATCACCGCACATGTGCGAGTAGCAGTTTGCCAATTATACTATACTTACATATTTCTGCAGTATATGTAAGTATAGGGAATGGCGTATGTTCGATCACAGGGAACCTGCTGTTTCAATTACTATTTGTTAAATAATAATATCGTGCACGCTACATACATGAACGGATATATCTCTACGCGAAGAGAAGAAAAAAAGTAAATCTTACTTCGATATTTTGTAATACTGATTATTATACATTTCATATTCAGCTCAGTAGAATACGAAAAAACTAAAAAACTATTATATATATTATGAATTTGCAGTGGTTCACGCGGTATAGCCATGCAATTATCCTACTATGTATATACACATACGTGCATTTATGATATTCCTCCATAGTAGCCATAGGAGAGAATTCATTGTCAGTAGTAGAACTCATGCAGTTACAGTACAACCTCGGTAATCCGAACCAATTGGGACCGGGCCTAGTTCGGATAATCGAAAATTCGGATAATCGGACAGTAATGTTAGGTGACACCGAGGGTGACATGATGTTCAGCGCTGGGAAATATTCAAGAAATATGCAGCAAACATATATATTATAATACTATTTAAAAAATAAAAATAAATAAAAGCAAGTTGTCGTTCGGATAATCGAGGTTCTACTGTATTCAGATATGATTGGCATCGATGGCTATTCTTCGAATGTTCTGTTTGTTTACGCGTTTTCAATTTTCATTCATTATCGGAGCACATCTTAAGGTGCTATTTAAACGGTCATTGCATTCAACAATCGGCAATAATACATTTGACAATGGGTGCTTCATGCTTCCTCATCGGCATCGTTACACTGTGAAGTCAAATTTTTCGTATCCCGAATCGGAATAGATATATCTATCTACAGTAAGGATCACTGTTGATTCGTGGTTGGAGTAATAATTAATGCAAAAATGACAACAGAATCTGTTCACTTTCATTTCGTAGTCATTTATTTACGGATCATTTCTCTTTCTGCTCTCATGCAGAGATGAATCGATGATATAGGTATACATATAAAACGAAAATGAATTTTTCATAATAAATACACGTATAGTATAGTTGAGTAGCTATATGTACGGTTAGAATCAATCATGCCACAGGCATTATGTAATTATAATAAAATGGAAAGGTATTACATCGTATATGCATAGTATACCTAGGCAGTATGCATACTATACTATACGCGAGAATATAATGACACCGCTAGTTATCAGCCTTTGAATAAATAAATAATTTAAATCTATGCATAATTCCCGCGTATAGTATATACATGTGGACATAACAAGTATATACATGTGTACATAACAAGTATATAGTACCTATATACATTGTACAGTTGATCGTGAGATGCATTAATGTTGTACATACATATATATTATAATTAATAGTTGGAAAGAATATAATGTACGAATACCTTTTACCCGGCTGCCTATCGCATAATCGATAATGTATATAATAGCTACATACATATATTATGTTTTTTGTTCTTGTTTTTATTTATTTTCGAAATATGGCAGGATTAGTCACAACGATAACCACTCGGGCATAAATATAATGACGATAATGCAATATAATATGATGATAATAGTTAATAATATAAATAATAATAATAATGATAATAACAATATAAATAATGAGAATACAAAAAATATCCGTATTGCTAGTCATGAAGAATAAATTGTGATTGCCTATAAATGTGCATGTGTCATAATGTTGAATATTGCTTTGAATCACTGCAGCATGAGGGAACGATATATATACATATCCTTCAACACGTACGTGTACGCACATACATAATCGCATTGTAAGCCGGGAAAGAATGTATATGTATACTCGTATTCTTTGACCTTGATTCAGGATAATATATAGTTATAAAGGACAAAAGATATAGTATACATCTGTCCTGTGTTTATACATATAGTAAACTGCAGGGTTTTTGTATTATAAATAACAGTTTGAGATATTATGTCGCGATGTATTGACCATGCGTCATGCGACTCACAGTATTTCTTGTTTCACATTATACAGTTTATATATTTACCGAATAATATAAACTATAGACTGTACGATTATATCCTCGTATTATGATATAGTCTTAGGCTGCTCGGACGGCAACAGGTGGTGGACGCAGCATGGATTTTGTAGCCGATGATAACTTCTGTGAAACAACATGCGCAATGTGCGATGATCTCTTCCAAACGAACTCGCGTGTTCGGTCATGGTCATCGGCGCTCTCTACGCGTACCTGCATGTAGAAAGAGAAAGAGAGAAAGAGCAAGTACGTTAGTTTTCTCTCTTCATTTTTTCATTATTCATGTCGTTTTCTTGTTTTTTTCTTCAATCCTCCTATTTTTCTATGTTTAGAATTATAGTGTTGCGTAACATGTTGTTTTGGCAATGATACAATATAACATATTATGGTATCCGCGCGAATACTCATATGTATATCTTGAATTGACTATATGTTCGCCGCGATCTCCCGTGGAGGACAAGGTCCAGTGAAAGGATATAGATATAATTGCAAGTATACCTATATCGTACGTTTATATTGCTCAGTTTCTTTTTTTTCACACCCATAAATAACTCATTTGCATTGTCGTATGCTGACCATGCATGCTTCGGGCGCGGTAAAAAGTACGTCATCAAAATGCGTAATATAAAAATCCGGCCTTGGGATGAGAGTCAACTGTGATTGAAAGTGGAGTATGTAAATCGATTTTTAAGCGAGTGTAATACTATGTGAGTCGACACCTGGATACATGTGGCTCGCTTTGCTGATTTCAATCGAACAGTGTGGTGCATTTGAAAAATGAAAGTGTAAGATTATGTTCATCTTCGGAGTTCTTCGTTATCGACCAATTACCATGTCGGTAAGTAGGTGAAAAACTACGTTATCGACATGTGGGAACGAACCTGTTTCGGCTGTAGAACACGAATCGAATGTAGAGTCGCTGCTCCACCATGAAGAACTCGGAGATTCAATTTTCCGGACATTTCTGCAGTTGTGGCTGTCGCACTCCTCAACTCTTTTTTACCAGATCTACCGCCAAACTCCTTTTCCACTTTCAAGGTAAGTGGACCAAGTGAAAATTTAGTCTTTACTGTCGTGTGGTCACTCATCATGTTTACCGATACGTCACCGACTCGTTGCAGTGACGATAAGCCGTACAACGTTGCTCGGGCCTTCGGTTTATTCTTTGTACCGGCTTTTGTCTGTCATCAATATTTCAAAAATATACAAGTTTTCCTTCTCTCTACAATGGTTGAACTTATGTTTCGCTCCAGGAGAAGAGTTATCTGTATAATGTTTCAACAACCAATTTGCATACCTTGTTCTTTTTCGTGGACGATTTCCTCTTGTTCGTTTTCTTGTTGACTTGGGATCCAGCGGCTGTGGCTCGGCTAGTTTCGAAATTTGGTGGCGGAGTATTAAGGCCTAGGTCGTTGATGGTCGTGGTCTCAGCATCAGTCGGGTTTTTAACCTCCTTAATTTTCAAGATGTTATGAATGTATTCAATTCCGTAATTAAGAATTCACTGAATATATTTCTAGACGCGAGTTTATTCGACTGGTAATCTTATTACTGTACCTTGACCTGCGATGCTAAGTTTACGTTATTGTTAACTAGACTGGCGTTTCCGTTATTCGATTCGTTGATATCGGACAAAGTGGCGCTATTCTCGATTGATTTAGCGTCTGATTTTTTCGCCGCATTATTCTTGGTTCTTTTATTGCCATTTCCTTTTCCTTTTCCTTTTCCCTTTGTCTTTCTATTTTTATTAGATTTGGTTTTCGTGTTCGCACTGGTCAGTTTCACGGTTACTGGATTGTAGCTTGTACGAAGAATTTTATTTATACGACCCAATATATTGTCGACAAAACGGTTGTACTTCGCGATGTATATTGCTGGTACGTGGTTACTAGTTGTCGACGACATGGCGCCTGAAAATATTCATCTTACTGTTAATTGAATGATTAATTGTTTCGTTATATCCATTCGAACATTCGCTTCCTACGACGACCAATGTCCGATAATAAAAAAATTCCTCTTGTGCCAGTAAAAACTGGCGATTTGTATCCCAAACTATTTTGCATCCTCCGTCACTTCGAAATTCGAATTTATACTTGGGCACTGAATTGGAATAGGTCTTTCAAAACGTGGCTACAGCACCGAGCTCCAATCATCACGGGATACGAATATAATGCAAGACAACTGTATCTAATCCATCATCGCCAATTTCATAGGTCAGAGTGTCAGACACGCGCTCCTCTAACTTCGAAAGATCTTAGATATTAAGATCAAGGAAAAAGAAATGGAGCACGAGTCATCGCGTGCATCATGAATAATAATCTTGAAATTCGATCAAGCTATGTCCGATCAAGTGATGGAATACTAGAAATCTAATTACAGTAGATTACGGACTCTGAGCAGAATGAAATTCCGCAGAAAGATTCAAGTGTTATTATTCTGACATAATTTCATGCGGATTACCGGTTTTTTCGTGTATGATTAATAAGATCAGTAAGATGCAGATTGTTTTCGAAAAAGAAATCCGCGTGACACTGTTGCCCCATTAAGTATACCTGTAGTGGCTTGCCAGAATTTCGTATGCGAAAAGTAACGGGTTCTAATAGAAAAATTTGCGTCCAGTTTGACCGTTTGGAAAAGAATTCCATGAGGTATTTATAGACTCTGAAAATCCCCGAAAATATGGATATACGGTCACCGCATGTGTAACTAAAATGCATCATGTACGGAAAGATCATCGATCGGGTACCACAGTACGGATATTCAAATACAATTTCAATTATAAATGGACAATGAAAGCCTACGAAACTAGAGGTCGTGGTTACATAAAGAGCGCGACTGCAACAGGTGAGACGAATTCCGATTTTCACTGTATCCGGATGGGGCCGGTGTTAAAGTCATGAGACGTCGAAAAGAGGAAGAAGACGGCGCGTAGAATAGAGGTCAAGTGTACCGGACCACGGGCCTACTTATCGAAGAGGACAACAATGTTAACGGTACAACCAGTCTGATGAACGGACTGACCAAACTGGTCCTAATCTAGGTCAGCTCAGAACTTCAGACTCTCTGCATCTCACTATAACCCTCGGATATAGATAATAATTGTCGAAATTGGACAAAAAATAATAATTATCGTTACTCCTGTTCTATATTGCGCAGTCGTTGGAATGAAAATTATTCCCCAATTTTTCAACGATTCTTCCCCTAATTTAAGAGATTTTCCGGTTCTCTCCCCCTCCCCCCCTCCCCCCGTGTATCTTCTACTTCAAAAGTAAGCTTCTTCCGCCAAGAAGAGGTGAAAGCTTTTGTCCTCCTTCGGTCTTATTTTCGGAAAAGAGGGCGTCAAATCAATTCATGAAAATATAATCGAGAATCACAGTGGCTGATGGAATTTGTGGCAGTGGGTCATGGCCGCGCCCTAAAGACCGTGAGCCCGAGGTGCGAGGCATTGTGGTGAGGTCGTTGACCTCTTTCCCCACAAACTCACAATCAGAGGCCGTCCTTTCCCAGCAGATGCGTACCGGCTGAAAGCTAATAAAAAATGGCCCCAATTCAGTGGCTCCCAGTATCGTATTACCGTGGAAAATCGATTCATTTTTTTTTTTTTTACAATGGAATAACTTTGTCTCCTCTTCTCTAAGCTGTTTTTGTAAGAATAGTTACTGGTATATTGAATTCGAAGTGAAGAAGGACGTAGAAGTTTCGGGTTTTTTCCTCTGCTAATCCATTATCGATCTAGTTGAGCAAATTTAAGATTTACTGCACTACGATCTATATCTATAAATATGTGGTTATTTTTATGTAACGAAAGTGTCTACTACTATGTACTGATGTACATAGGTCGATGAAAAAGAATCCAATAAAAAAAGAAGCATATTTCTACGAGAAATCAAAGATCTAGGGGCGTAGCTACGATACAAACTGATCCCAGTAAACGAAAAATGATTCAGTTCAAATATCAGTTTTGCAGTCTAATTATTTTCGAATTCTTCGATTCTCATTGATCGATATCGTAATTCATATTTGTGTAGACCTACAGGACGAAGAATCTCATTTTGATATTGGGGGAAAACCCGAATTCGTTCGGCTTCAAAATGCCATTTTTTAAATCCTTTTTTGACTCTCCTGAATTTTTTCCTTTACTGGAACACATGAAGAATCTAATGACCTGCGTGGCCAAAGCAATATAGTACTAGGAAAATTTGGGAGGAAGGATATCGGTGCTAAACGTGCATAATGCGTATAATTAATGAAACAATCCCAACCGCTACAACTACTAGTCTACCTATGGATAGTTACACTCAGTCCAATATGTCCTCGAGTAGGGGGTAAATAGTCAGAAACAAGTATTAGCCCATGGATAAATTAGGCAGAAATATCAGTCTGGTCACCGTATCAGTCATTCAGATTGAAATAAGTAGGAAGGTAGATAGGTATGAAGTACTCTGTTAACGCAACTACTTACTTGCTTACTATCTGCTTGCTCGTTACTGTCAGCGATTTCATTATTTACTTTAGAACTACTATTTTACGGTTAATCAATGAACATGTGGACATCATCTACTTATACAGGGTCGGGGGTTACGATTAGTTTCAAAATTGGATAGTACGAGTATGACATGCTTTTTTTATAGGTTCAATATTGTTAGGGTACTAGATATGTATTTATCGTTGACAAATGTGCGTTAACGATAAACAATGATACCTCTAAGAAAGAGAATTTTTCATATGAGTATAGGATTACAAAGAGTCGATTCTTCGACGATTTCTGATGCGGGGGAAAGAAGCTGAAGAGGAAAAATTTGGTGTGAAGATAGTGTAGCAAATAATTTTAGATTAGGTCTTAAGATTGTATGAAAGTAAATAGTTATAATAATTGTGAGGTTTATCCTCCTTCGTGCATTAAAATGTTAGGTGGGCGACACGTCACGCAGATTAATTGCTGCATAGTGTGACTGTATGGTATAATAATTATCATGGAGTATTTTTTTCCGTGTTTGTCTTGTCTCGTTCAAATTTTGGGTCTGTTTATCAGTTGGGTGGTTGAGTTGAGTTCGCCAATTTTTTCTATAGTTAATGTATCGTCAGATTATATAAGTACCTACACCTAACTATGTTTAGCACTACGTGGTATATGTGTACGGAAAGAGAGAAACAAATAAACAAACAATTAAATAGATGAATGAATAAATAAATAAATTAAGTCAAAACACATTTTTGTAAAAATAATAAATTATCTATATTTATATAAATGATATAAATCATGAAAACGAAATAACGTCTCTGTACAATAAATAGTTTTGTTTTTCATTTTTCTTTTTCATCTCGAAGGTTCGACGATAGAATTACATAACATAAAATACAATTGAAATTTGTTATCGTTAATGGTTTTAATTTGCCTTTGATAATCTCGGTATAAATTATAATGGCAATAATTGATAATAATTTCGTATTCGTCTGTGAGTTTATCGTGCATCATGATCGATTGTTGACAATACAAAAAATAAATGAAAATAACATAATAGTAATAATCAAGAATCACAGATATGAAATAAGCGATTGATGATTAAATCATAAGATAATTACGATCACGTGACGTCGTCTCCAGTCCTTGACATTTTAATGCTGCGATTTAATTCTCTGTTAGAATTTGTCGAATTATGTTTTTGTTTTCGATGCAAATAGAGAATGTATATAATGGAACAACAGATGAGTTGCCGTTTATTCAATATTCCATAATAAACAGCGAAAAAAAGATGAAAGTTTCTCTCGAATTTGTAAGAAAGAAATATATTGAAAAATAAATAAATAAATAGATAAACAAACAAGAATGCGGCAAGTATAGAAATGTAAATGTAGATAGACGAAAGGTAATAAGACTGTTAAAATAAATAATAATATGTAAAGTAGATTATGATAGATATATAAATAAAATTTTTCGCGCCGATGAAAAAGTAGTTGATATTAAGTTAGGTAATAAATACTATAGGTAGTTCTTGTATAAGCTAAAGTGATATAAAAGTTCATTGTTTTTATATCTATGTTTTTTTTTTCTCTAGCACCAACAATGACAGCAACAACAGCAACAGCAGTAGCAGCAGCAGCACCACCAGCAATAGTTTTCAGGAAGTAAAGATTTTTTTAAGACCCACTTCTATTTGCAGTGTTCGTATGTAAGTATCAATTATCAATATCGGTGTGATTTAACTAGAAAAAGAAATGATCGTTTTCTTTTGAAAAATACTATTCATGTGTATGAAGTGATAATAACAGGTGTGTCATCGGATCTTTTCTTCTTTCAATGCTCGCGTAAATGTGACGAGTGTGCGGGCGTCAATGATCAACAATTGAACGTTGTCTTTACAACAAACATACCGCGATTCAAACTCATTTGATTTTTGGAGGTGACCACTTCCGGTGTGGCTTCTGACTACGTAGTTTACATTTTGTTTGCCCAATAATTATACCTACTTTCACGCGGCTGACTCCACTGCGCGATATTATACAAAACCAAAGAAAATAGAAAAATGTTATCGTACTATACTTCGAGTTCGCTCTTTTAATGAGGAAACGATTTTCACGGATGTGGTTTATGATGAAAATTCGTCAGAAAGTTGATTTCATGTATTCAAATCTATATAGAGTATGATAAATTTTCGTTGACACTCTTCCGTACAAAATGCATGTGTGTATGTGTTTTCGTTCATATGCACTCAAATTGAGTAAATATACAAGTGGGGGAGGGGTGGTAATGCGCTAGTGTCGTTTTGTCTTGGACTCACGTGCTCGCCTCGCTTCTGTGAGCTCGGATATTTCATCCTCGACGTCATCGTCGTCGTCATCGTCGGTAGCATCGTCGGCGTCATCGTCATCGTCATCGTCGTCTTCGTCGACCCCGGGTAATTCGAGGCCAGTCTCGTCTTCGTCATCGTCATCGTCGTCGTCATCGTCATCGTCATTATCCGCATTGCTCTGGCTAACAGCGGCCTCTGCTACAGGAGCGGAGGACAAGTCGGATTGAGCTTCTCCAGCTAAGGGAACCGATTGTGCACCTTCTTCACTCGCTTCTACGACGGTGCCAGCTGCTTGCTCTTCGGCTACTTCCTCTCCTCCGTATTCAGGTACCTCGGAATTATCTGCGGCCGCTGCTTCTACAGCTGCGCTTAGATCGTTTGCTACATTTGGTGGAATCACTGGCTGCGAAGGTGGAACGATTGGATTAGATTGAATTGGGTTTATCGCTTGGAGTGTATTTGTCACTGGTACAGGGGTGTCGTCTTCATCGTCGTCGTCGTCGTCGTCGTCACCTGCGGAAATAAAGTAACTTTCATTTCTCCTGATTTCTTTTCTCGCTTTCGTGTTGATTGTCGAAATTCCTGGCCATACATCACAGGAGTTCCAGACACATTGCAGCAGTATTACTGCAATATATTACAATAGTGCTGAAATATTGCTGCAATTATCTGTGCTGCCTGGGCGCGTCGTGCAAGATTCCAGCTGATCTGCTCTTTCTTCAAAATTATCAATATTCTCACGTGAATTCGGCGGTGATTAACGGTCCTTGAAATCCTATACAATTACTGTCTAAAAATGCTCGCAGTGTTATTGGTCATTCATCGCGGCCCTGATCTCAGGATGAGACGGAACTATCGTGGATTCGTAAAGTTACTTCTATGGCAAAAAATACTTTCAAGAAGCTCTTTGGTATGAGATCGCAATTGCATACGTACTGAAAATTATGCCACTAAAAAAAAAAAGAATTACACGGTCCTAAAATCAAAGAAAAACTGGAAGAAGTTGAGTTATAGAAGAATTTGAGATTCTAAATAATGATGGGCCTATGAAGTTTAAACAGCATATAGGCGAGCTTTTGAAATTTGCAGGGAAATACGATTTTCAAGCAGAAGTCGCTGACCCGGGTTGAAAGCAGTTCTTAAACAAAATTCTGTAAATTAAATGAATTCGCATTGGAATCATGAAAACTATAACTAACTGATAGCATTTAGATTACGTGGTAAAGTTTCTAGACACCACCGACTTTCGTACATTTAAGATATAGCCCAATTCTTGAACATTTTTGATGACGTCAAGACTAGACATCGATTTCTGCGTGGTTCTTTATCGTTCGATGTTCGAATACGATTGTGATTGAGGAGAAGAAAGGAATTTGAAAAAAAAAATATAACATGTGCAAAATGTGTGATCATATGTGGGCGCACAATCGAGTGGTTGTGAAAAGCTATTTGCATGAAGCCTGTTGTAATGGTTTGTGGGGTGCGGGTTGGGTCAACCGTAACACGACAAACTCTATTCGTTAGTCATTTACCTCGGGCGTTGTGCGTCCCACATTAAAAAGTCCAAGAACTAGCGTTCCATGGCTCGTGTGTAGAGTATGCATGCCGCGCAGCGACATAATGAACCAAAAATTGTAATTTTTGAATAGTTAATTCCCGATTGCAAAAATTAAAAAAAATGAAGCCATCGGTACATAAAAGACTCCAGTGATCCTAACTGAAATGAAATTTCAATCCGATTTTTTTGATACCGTGAAGTTCCGTTACCAGAATTATCCTGATTTTAGAATAGAAATCCTATCTGAAAATCAAACCGCACGACTGAAGAAAAGCCAAACCAGGATAGCCTTCAATTTTTTCATTCAATCATGTGGAACCGTACACGGGGTTCAAATTTCCGGTGCCACGTAAAAGATTCCAGCTTTTTTCTCTGATTTTTGTAAATATTTTCGGGTCATCATAGTCTAGAATTTAGTATCCGCAGCCACGATAGCGGATAGATAAAGTATCAGATGGGTGGGTAGGTTGGATTATGTTAATTCTTTCCGAGCAAAGCCCGTGAGCCTGCGGTCGAGTCCCGTTATATGTACACATACGGGTATTCAGACCGTCTGGGTATGAATCCGACACACTATACCTGCCTACCAACTTTGTGGGCTCTGAAAGCCGCAGCAATTACTCGGCTAGACTAACGGTTAGCTACACACGACACGTTACTCGACAGTAATTTATTTATATTTGCACACCATGCAGTGGATTTTCTATGCTTGTTAATATTTATTAGACACGGCACTCGAATCGTTATCGAACTTGATTGATCTATGGTCTGAAGGATCGTTTACGACATAAATTTCGCGAAAAACAAACACAAATGATGAAAAGCTCACCTCCGAAAATATCTTCCACAACACGTTCAAGTAAGTCTCCGTCGTCGTCTTCATCATCAGCATCGTCATCATCCTCATCATCATCATCATCATCATCATCGTCGAGGTCAAGGCCTAGAGCATCGTCGTCATCATCATCATCCTCATCCTCATCATCGCTTGCTGCAGCAGGTGCAGCGGGCGCTTGTCGTCCGGCGACCTTTACCGCGGCCGTAGAGTCGAAATGAATTGCGGATTCTTCTCGGACAGGCGACGCCAAGACGCTCAATGTAAAGCAGCACAAGACTGCTAACACTACCACTAACTTCATGGCTCTGAAATTTCATTGATAATAACAAATTTAAATACGGAACACGTTCCGCTGTTGCTACTTCAATTATTGAAAATGATTTCCTCGTCGCTTTTTTTGTTTTGTTTCATTTTGATATAAGGTTTATTCGGATTTTTCACGCGGTTGATGTGATGGGACAAGATTTTACCGTTTACTTCAGCAGGTTGATAAAGCCGTGGGAATGTAATGTATATACATAATTTTTTCAATTGAGAAACCATTTGACGTTACTGTGTATGTGAAAAAAAATTTGCTAAAAAACGCACATTGGGGTGAATTCTGTAAAGTTTTTGTTTCACGCCATTTTTATATGTATTTTATGTAATTCGCCACGAAATATGTACGTATATACACCCCGGTTAAGCATAAAATCGAGTAAAACCAAAAAAGGTCATTGATTACACAAGAAATCGGGATTCGAGATCCTTCGGACTACATTTCGAATGAAGCATAAAAAAAAGCCATGAGACTGATAATTTTGTCTCTCATCGATTCCCAGCACAGCACAAATGATAATTGTTATACGATTGAAACCGTTGGTAATTTTCTTATCTCTCTTCGGTATACATTATTATCATTTATTAGTGGGCACAGTTAATGATTCACACAGGTGAAATAACTTTCTGAATTCTTTTTACTATTCCGATAAGATTATGGGTTTAGAATTTTATATTTAAATCGCCACACTGCCGCAGAATTTTTTGGATTTAAATTAATCGTGTAAACGTGCAACTTTATTTTCTGACGTAGATTTTCGCGATTATCGGCGCAGTATTGATCAATGTTATTTATAGAGATGAATTCCACTATTTCCAGTCACTATATTCTTTTCCACGGAACTCACCTCTGGTTTCCTCGACTTCTTCTTGTTTTCGTTTTGTAGACGGGATATTTCCGCGCGACGGAATTTCCGGTTGACCTACGTTGTACACGCACCCGTGCAGGTTCCTACCTCGCGAGAAGTTCACTCTATGAAACAGACGCAGCGTCAATCACAGACCCTTATATACCATAGTAGAGCTCCTTTTCCTCCACCACCTTTTACATTACCATCTCCAACGCGATTCATTGCCGGGATTCGACACGCTGGACTCGTTGCCTTTCCGGTTGGGATCCATTTCGCCGACGAAGGAGAAGGTGCAACGATTTTTGAAATGTACTGAAACTTTTTGGAAATTACAGATCATTCGTTTCTACATTCGTTTCATTCATAGAATATTTTCATCGATTGTGATTTTTCACATTGGTTCATCGATCGAGCATTTTAGTAGGATGTAGTCTCAGTGTAATTATTTTTTTCTGCTGACCTCCGATCTCCTTCAGTTTTTCGAGATCTTTGTTTTTAAACGGGAAAGCGCAAAGGCCGGATAGATTGTATAGCTGAGAACTAAAACGCTTCCGGGTCCGACGTACAACGCAGGCTCATATTCTGAAGGATAATCATACATCTGTTACGCTATTTAATTGAATTAATCCTCGAGGGGGTGAATTTGTAGAACGTGAGAAGGTCGTGCAGTCAGGCAGTGTTCGTATCATTCTACTGACAATGAGACAAAAACCTCCATTATCATACCTACATGCGGAAAGCGCATACATAGGTATGGGTATATATTCAAATCTATGTACCAGAGTCATTTTGGCCGCGAAATAGTCCATACAAAATTTGCGTCGACGTATGTAGTACGTGCATACATACCTACCCAATATTGTTTATTTTTTTACTATAATAAGCTTTGAATTTCGTCATTATACGACCACGCGAATAACCCACTTTAATCGCATTTCCATTCATCATTCGCTCATATCTACTCTACTGTAGGTATAGATTGAACGGGTTTATAATCAACCCACTATGTCCGGAACCGCGCATGGCTGACTGTCGTGTGACCTTTTCTACTGGTAAACTTTAAACCATCCTACAGGCACGATTACTGTTTTTGAAATTAGCTTTTTCTCCGGGCTTCCAATTGGCAAAGCTTCATAATTCAACGACTCCGTAGTGTAATTAGAATTGCAATTCCGACCTTATTACGTTCGAGGACAGACAAAAATAAGAAACAAATAAATCCATCTGTAGATCTGCAGATCATCAGATACTAATAAACAAATTTCGCTATCATTGAATAGTTATTTCTTGTTGTAATGAGTAATTAATATTGAGCAAGAAAACAGGTATCATTTGAAATGGTGATTACTGGACACTCTCAATACGAATTATAGTAGGTATTGTATAAACGAGCATACCTATACTGGAGAATGTATCAGATACGTGAAATCATGAACAGATTCATCAGTATACACATAATAGGCTCGTAATCACGTTACCTACTTGTCATTATACTATAGTTGAGCAGTCGTAACAACAAATGTACGTTATAATGACTTTATACGCAATTATAGTATATATATTTATACATACATATGTTGTATTATTACGTACGTAAGAATTGTTAATCTGACACACGTGCGTCTCGGCCGTTTTAAACTTCCGGTTGAACAGATAGTTTCAAATGATCGCCTGACCTCGTCCACTTTCGCACTTTACTGTCTAGCTCTAGCTGGCGTATATAGGTATAGGCGATAGAATTTCTTCGGGAAAATGACCTCGAATGACCTCGATTGAATCTAATGCGGTTAACGTTTAGGTCAAGGCCAAGTACACCATCGAATACTCTATATGAACCTATAGGATACGAAAAAAGGCGAAGAATAAACAGCAAAAATACCCAGGTGAAAAGGAGATTCTGTTGTTTTGGTGTTTCACATTTTTGGAAATGTGAAGAGAAAGTTAAAGAGATAGGTAGATCTTTCTAACGTCCTATGTTAATTGAACAAGTTTGCGAGTACACTCTAAATCTACGTGTCTTAACATTCAGCAGGGTATGACATACCAACAATGTGCGGTATATGGTGTGATCGTTTGCTAGTATAGGTAGGTATGTGTATGTGTACCATAAATAATAACTATTTGCACTTTCTATACAAGTCTTCGTCACATCAAATAAACCTTGCGACGTTATAATGTGCGTCGATCGGAAGCGTAATACTAAAATTAATGAGTGTCAGCTGCAGTTGAATTTATTCAATATTGAACATATTTCATGTCGGGTCTTCATGTTTCGGAGCGGAGTTTATATTATATAGATATACGTTTCCACCGTGAGACAAAAAATTGATCATTGATCTGTGCGCCTGTGTTCAATTTTTTGTTTTCTTATCAAGTTGAACGGTTGATCGAAATCATTGATCAAAAATTACAATGAAATGTTCATTTCCAGTTTTTTTATTCGAACGCTTCATTTGTGCTTCGTCACGATTCATCAGCTTGCACTTGTTTATCATTTTTGTATAGTGATTAGTTCCCATTTGTCAATTGAACTGAACTTCTCCAATTCTTGAACGCGTGCGGAATCTAATGAACGGAGAGCATCGGTGTTTGGCAAGAGAAACTACGGGCGTGGAATCAAATCTTTCGGTACTCTAAAAAACCAATATTTCCAACAAATGTTTCGAATGTTCATGGGCAATCACCTAAATATGGGTTCCACCTAAATTTTGAACTGCAGAGTAGGAATAGAAGAGCGGATTCTCTGAAACGGTTATAGTCTGACACCTTTTCCAGAAGTACAGTAAATACTATAGTAAATCCTCATCGAGTATGTCGATAAGTGAAGACCTGGAAATTGACCTGTTCGTAAAGTTTGGATGCTGTGAATTATTGTCGAGGAGTTAAATTTTGGAGAAAGGACATAGCTTTCAAATTCCTTCCGCGGAGAATAAACATATGATATTTATTGCAATATTCTGGTGAAGGTGAGGATGGGAAATGATTGTAGCAAGAGCAAAATTAAGCCGCGATCAGAGCGCGACTCTCTACATCAATGCAGGGAATATGGAATTTGGTGTCATGGTGCGGCTATACAAGAAGTAGTACGAACCATCCGCGTCGTCAGAGTCGTATTGGAATTAGTAATCAGGCTGTGCTTTCGTCCACCGACATTTTCGACCATACCGCCGATCGTGTGCTACTAGCATTCCAGGCTTCTTCTTCATTTATTATTCATCCAATAGGTACTCAGGACATATCGCGTTGCCCCCAAATTCTCTCTCATTATAGTTCATACCTCTACTTTATAAACGCTCACGCTCGCATGGATACATAAATATCCGACGGTTTCGTGTCGATATACCTCGCGAAAATCTCATTCAAACTTCTCGTCGTTATAGCGTATGTCTGTTGAAACTATAGTTCGATTTACCAGTCGAGATGAAGGATTATAATTTATAAATAATCTTATACGTATGAAATTTGTCTGTCAATTATTATTATACGATTGCATTTTATCCATTCGATGAACGTCGCGATCGAACGCGTAGAGAATTAGATCGATTCTAATATCCTATTGCCTATGAAAAGATTTATAGTCGACAGAGGTCTGAGTGCCGTCAATCAGAAGGATTAATTAACGATCGAATTAAATCGAGAACGTCACAACACCGTATTCTTTCGTCGGGTTCTACAAACAAGTTTGAAGATCATTTGCGTTCGATCATTGTGCCCTTTATTCAAGGCTACCGGAGTGTCCTTGGAGGGTCAGAGTCATGGCCGAATTTACGATTCAATTAATATACAGGTTCTTGTCAACCGAACGTTCACTCTAATGTGAGACAATGCGATAGAGCGAATTGGCTTTGATCTTAAGGAAGGTATACCTTTTGAAACTTTTTTCGAACTACTTCTTACTCCAACTCCATTTCTTTTTGAAATAATATTTTGGAATTACTAAAAAAAAGAAAAATACATATTCCAACATTTCAAAATTGATAAAACAGGGTTTGTCTTAATGTTTCCGATAGTCCGGTAATGTAGGATAATTAGTCAACAACTTTGCAAGACTGATGTATATACATACGTACGTGTTTTTTTATTTTGCATTCTTCATCCGAGAAATTCCGAGTTTCGGTTAAAATCAATGATAAAATAATAATACGTAGCATATTTTATTGGTCGAACTTTGGATGGAAACAGAAAAATAAAATGAATGAATCTATGAATAGAAAAAATTCAGGTACACACCATAGCTAGAAATATCAAAGAAAATATTCTTCGCCGAAGGATTGGATCCGGTTGTTAGTTGACCAATTGAGCGTGGAAATTCAAGAATTGCTTTTATAACGTTCATTCGATAATTTGACATTTGAATAGAAAGTGCAAAGGCGACAAGTTGAAAAACGCTCCGAAGTCTTCAGAATCTGATCAGTCTGAAGCCTTTGGAACACGAGAGTTTGTGTCTCGGTGATTCTGGGTCAAACGGTGCGAAAATGTAGGTCAGATCAACTACCACATTACGGAAAAAGAATTCGATCCCAGAGTCAAGATAAATTGTAGAATAGCTATTGCGAAACGCCAATATATCTGTACCTTGATAACTACTTCCGGAAAAAAATTCGTCTCCTACCGTGGACTACGACCTCTGCAAATTCAACAATAATTTTGTTTCTTTGTTACATTTTTTTTCTTGATACAAAAATATGCAATGATTTATTTTTTGAAATTACATTGAATCAAAGTTACAGATAGCACAGCATTGATGGTCAATTTTTTCTTATTTTTCATTTATCTTTCTCTTTATTATCTATATTCGAGTTTCGATTTGTTGGAATATCGGAGTGTCCAAAAAATGAATTTGTATTATTTCTTTGACCTCCTTTTGTTGGATTCCGTTATTTTCGGTCTAAAACGGAGCCTCCTAAAATCTACGCTTCAGCGTGCTTCAGTAAAAGTTTTAAGTACGTAATTTTCGATTGATTCATCTTCTCTTTTTCCTGCACTCAAATCTTCAAATTAAGATAACTGCGCGACATGACACAAACTGCTTTGTCCTTTACATTTATATTGAACGAAGTTATACGTGGTCAAATTGAACCCATTTCTGTTCAAAAACAACTTTGTATTAATTTTAAAGCAGAATTTAAAACATCCATTCGATTTGAACGGTGAACTTTTAATTTCAATCTTTAATTTCAAATTTGGCGCACAGATGTATCAAACTGTTCCGTATTCAAATTCAAATAGCGACATCTATGAAGATGAAAGTCACACCGTAAACTCTATCGCTGGCATTTGATCTCCAGCTCATAAGATAATGCAGACTGCAGAGCGATAGAAGTTCAGAACGTAATTTAAACTAACGTCACATAGCATATTGGGCAATATTGGCCTAACCTATATTATATATAATTTTTGAAGTTTTTGACGTTAATGTCCGACGCATTTCTTCAGATTTATGTGCAATATTATTAAAAAATTGTGACTACAACGATGGATGGTTACACGGTAAAACTTGACGATGAAACGGGGAAATATTTAACGTTGTATTTGTTGTTAAACGTGGAAAATACGGACGAGATACGAAAGAAAGTAATCAGCGGTGAGCTTCTGTGCTGTGTATTGAAAGCCGGTTTAATTGTTGATCCGTTCCAAATAATAGTAGCGGCAAATAAGGCCGTGGTGAATGAAAAGTTTGGTAAATTAACAACGAGATCAATATTCACAGAAATTTTGTTCAACTTGTCATTATCAAAGAACATAACTCAATCGTTGACTAAATTTGGAATCGATGATAAAGAGAAAAACATAATCATAGCGATTGTTCACGAGGATAATGACGCCGAGATTCTAACAAAAAATATACTGCCTGTCGTAAAAGGCGAGAGGGTACCGATATCCAGACTCAATGAGGTAACGGATTTATCAGCTGTTAAAAAAACTTATAAAATTGACGAATCTGAGCTAAAAGTTTCTGACATCGTTGATTCCATTGTTAGCAGAATAAATACCAAAGATTTTGCTTCGTATTAATATTCATACGAAATCTGTGATTTGAGAATTTAGTAAAAGAAAATATTTATCTGTATATTGATACTGATGATGGATTAAAACGCTATTTTTATGTATTTTTATTATATTTTTCAATTGTATGCTATCATTTTGCCTCCTCCAGTTGTCCCATACTATGCGGCTAGAGTTTCGTAACAGAATTACAAAACGGCTGATATGATTTTTTGTCAGTTAGTTGTGTCGGCGTTATAAACTTCAGCCTTATAGAACTACTCAAATTTAGCAGTGTGCTCATGATTCGAAAGACCGAGAATTTCTATTTTAATTTGAGTTTTGAATCAAATGTGTACATATATACTTATATACTTCGAATAATTCACGATGTCAATTATTCGAATGTTTCAAACTATTTGAATGTTCGAATCATTCGAAAACATTTGAAAATTGAAGAGATAGAGTAGGAAATTGAAGAAAAAGAGAAGATGGAAATCGTTCAATTGCAATAGATCGTGAAATATGATCGTATTTTATTTTTGGCAACTATTTACAAAGGAGATACAATATGATATATTGGATAAAACGGGCATTGCGTAGCTAAATTTTCAATTTCATAGTTGAGTATGTATGTATATATTTACTATTTATGTATGTATACAGTATAGGTATCTAACAATAATTTGACAATATCCAATAAAATCGGTAAACTCTATTTCCTTCAAAATAATTTATAAAACTCTTCAATAACGAGAATAATAGTTGATAAGACGATTTTCTTGTTCTCTTCATATATATCTTCACTTTCTAGCTGTTGAATTATTTTCTATTATTTTTCGTTATTTATAAACCTTTATATTTACATGCTAGATAAACATTTAACTGGACATTCCACATTGCATACTATACCAACTTGATTGGATGTTTATTTTTTGACAATTTATTCTCAAAATTTTTTACTCCCAATAAATAATTAATCATTGATTCAAAGAGAAGCTCTATAAAATTGTGTATATTATTATTTATTATATACACAGGTATGCGGCGTCATGAATGTGGAGTTTACGTTTTGTAAGAAACAAACCGTATAGCGAATCTTCTATAAACATATAATAACCGATAATGAAACATTTTCATAAGATTAGATAAATTTTCTACTAATATTTTTACTGTATAAGCAGAAGGAACGTACTTTATATAAAGAGATAGAAAAAAGTTTATAAAAGTTAGCTTTGAGCAGCTTCAAGCAGAAATCAAGCCTTTTTAAGGTCAGATATAGAATGAAACACATTTTTTTAATATATCTTACTATTCAGTATTTGAAATACAAAAGGCACGAGAAGCAAATTCAAAAGGAATCTGTTACATTTCAATGAATTCCAGTAGTTTTTATATTTTTTGGGAGCTTATGTTCACAATAATTTATATCTTCGAACTCCAATAGAACTTTTTGCATTTTTTTTCTTCATTTCTCCTAGTTATTTCTTTCACTTTCATTCTCGTGAATTTTCTGGCTAACAAAGTTATGGCTTTATATCACTCATATCTAGTATTATTATTATCATTGAACAATCTTAATGTTTATCGTCTCAAGATTAGAATCCTAGTGGGGTAGTGATCCAACTGAATAAAATCCCTATTTATGACCGATTCAAATAAAATTCATCCAAATTTGAATTGTATTCATAGAATTTTGTCATTGCAAATCGCTGCTCCAGAGCGAGTATTGTGGTATAGGTATACGTCAATACATATTCATACATTCAAAAATATTTAGTAATTATCAATATAATATCGATGTGATTCATTTTCGCCTAATATTCTATTTTGCCATAACTCTTGCTACGATTCTATGTGAAATTCGTAGCTATCTCTGATTTTTGAAGGATATTATACTACGTTGCGATCTGATGGGAGCAAAGAAAACGGAGAAATACCTCTTATAGAGGAAAAAATGGTCGAATCAGTTAAACTGGTATACACCTATAATAATGATTAGGTTACTACCCATAAAAAGAATCCTCAATTTTGCACAGCTCGTTTAACAGGAATGAAGTTCAATAATATTTGCCTTAAAGAAGACAAAATAGTGTTTTTAAATACATTCATTTTTTCTAATAACAAAAGACTCCAAATCTGCGGTTAGGTAATGAACGGAATTTATTCCATTCAAATGCAGTACAATCGTGATAATATATCTGAAGTCTATTGTATTTCTGTTAATTCATTTCATAGCGGAGCACATACGATGAAATTTTCATGATAAGAAACCATTTTATAACAATTTATCAACATTGTTACCAATTATATGGCACAGTCTGGAACAAATATAGCTGGTATACTATTTGTTAGTTCTACATTGATTCGAGAAAACTTTTCAGTCAGCAAAAAATATTCTTTATACTATATTGCGATTTGGCATAAGGGCGCCACCGTAGATTCGGACTAACGCAGTCGGGTCAGTCACATTCCTGACCGTTCGTTTATGATTAGAATAATGAAAAATATGCATCGTGACATCAATTTTTCAGTGATAGCTGACCCGATTGCAATAGTTCAAAAAGATGGCGTAGCTGCAACCGCCAAAGCCCAATACTACCATGGATACTATAAATTGATAAATTACAAGTTTCAATAACACATCATCATCTTTGCGTGAAATTTTCTTTCATTTCTACTAAATTTATTCAAATAGATTTAATTCGTTTTGCCAAATCCCCCAAAATATCTGTTTTCATCTACAAACAGTATAGCATCTATAAACGTAATGGCATTGAATATTGCTGATTTGTTTTTCATCTTCTTGTTCAATTTCTGTGATTTCATTATTACCACCGTATTTTTAATTTTTTTTCATTTTTTTTATAGCACACGTCAAAATTTGTGAAAATGAAATAATTTCATCGAAAAGAAATCAAATCAGAAGGAGTAAAACTAAAATTAGAAGAAAATAAAACAAGCAAAATAAAGATTAGATCAGGTATTTACAACCTTGATTAAACTGTGAATAGTCAATAAAATGAATTGTTCAAACGTAGGAGCGGGGGGGAGTGGCTAAAAATTTAATATATTTACACGATACCACAGCTTTACTCAAACGTAAATAAAGATGGAGTATGATGAAGTCTGTCGACCGCTTGCTGGATGTATTCCTATACCAGCTCGATCTCTGACAGTCATCTACGTGGCTCAGAGGCATAAACTGATACATAACTATCCATACATCCAGCGGCTAGTACTACTCTGTAGGGATGAAAGCTCAGACAACTAACAGCGCCAATACGTGGACCCATAAATCCTTCGTGGAATTTTATAGTGTTCAAATTTTTACCGGATAAATTATATACGCTTATGCACTGGTTCATCGATCCACTGAAACAATAGATGAAAAAAAACATTCAACTAATCACCAGATCTGGTAATTTGAAGTGAAGAAACGATTGAATTTTCCCTATATCTTTCGAATTTTTCTGGAAAATACTTCTTGTAATTTAAATTACAAAACTCACCAAGTGAAAATATCTGCAACGTTATGAACAGCCATAGCAGTTATTCCTTGATCGGTTTGCACAGTGTAAATTGAAGAATTCTTTCTCAGATCAAAGAATCTGATATCCCCTGATATCGAGCCAGTTATGAGACTCGGAGCACCTCCCAATGTGCCTCTGAAATAAGCACCGATAACCCACGTCGTATGTTCTCTCCATGTCATGACCCTAGCTTCTTGAGGTGGAAGTCGACGGTCAAACAGGCGCACCGATCCATCTCCACATCCCAAAGCCATCAAGGCGCCTAATTTTTCAAGATTTCGTCAGTGTATGCGCGGAAATTGAGTTACAAATTATATTGATTGAAATTCCTCACCGGAATCGTCAGTGTCTAAGCACGTTGCACAGAAATCAGCACCCGTCGGTATATCTTGTTTCTTTAATTCAGTTTCGGCATCCCAAAGTCTTACTATTCTCACATCACCACTCACAGCTAATGTCAGCGATCGCTGTTCCCAGCTAGTTATAAGACCCGCCGAAGCTGTAATTTGTACTGCTCAAACGGAGCAATAGGAGGTCTACTTATAATACTATGACAAAATTCTAGGTATTTGATCCTGTTTAAGTTATAAAACGGTGAAAACTGTCCAAGAAATTTTAGTAATGAAAAATTGCAAAAAGTTCAATCTCATAGGATAAAGCGGCTCCTCAAGCTCTGTAATGATTTATTCTAATTTTTAATATAATTTAGATGGTGTACAATCTTCAGATCGAATTAATTCTCGTGAAAATCAGGTTCTAACGTAACCATGATAAATAATGGTTGCAAAAGACTCGATAAAATCATGCTTTTTGATTAAAGGAATGAGAAATTTCTTACCACTGGGACTTTTCGAAGCTGGTTGGACATCGGCTAAGGCTTGCCATGCTGTGAGTAGCGTAGGATCCCTCCCTAACATGTTACAATAATTTTTCCATATTCTGACAGATCCATCATCAGAGCCAGTCATTAAGAGCGCAACGTCGTGTGAGTTTATAAACTGTAATGCAGTTATGCGAGATAATTTACTCCCACGACTTGTACAGTATGTAAGTCTTGTACCAGTGTGCCAGTCCCATATTCTACAAAAATTGATAGACTATGTTAATCTCCAGGATTTGACAAAAGCAATCAGGTTTTCGAGAATTGCTGGTCAGAATATAGAATTGTTCAATTTGCTCAAAAAAAAAAGACAATTCTTGATAGTAAAGATTGTGAATTGGCGTACCCAAAACAATCTTTAGCTGCAACAGCAAGATGCGTGTCGAATGGGTGAAAAGCGACGACTTCTGGGGGCTGGGGACTTCGTGTGTGAAAGACTTGAGACTCTAATCTACCACGTGCAACTTTGACCTGCTCCTCTTTAGCGTCTCTTCTCTGTTTCTTGTTTCGGAGATATCTTATTCAATAATACAATAAAATAATTGGATGAATTATTATCACGGAAAATTAAGATGAACCTAAATTTGAATAATATTTTACGTATTATGTAATCTATCACCTCCATTCTCGTTCGTAATGAGCTCTACTTTCAACATCGTTTGTAGATTCTGTTTCATTTTCTAAGCTTACTGGTTGAGCAAATTGGGCGCAACTCCATTCTACAAATAGCGAAGTTGTCAGCGGACTCTTCACCATGACTTCGTCAGCCTCTTCTGTTATCTGAATATGCAAAATTTAAGGTTCCTTCTCCAGAAATCAGTTATTATTTATTAATTACATCAATTATTATGAAGATTCTAAAGCAACTCACTGTCTTCGGAACGGGTATTCTACCTCCTCTATTAGTAGGCGGTAAAAGTCTCTGTGGTGGGCGGAGCAGATCTGTAGGAGTGTTGACGGTTGGTAAGGACTCTCCTTTACTGCTATGAGAAAACAATTTTTCTTTAACGAGCTGTTGCTTCATTTCCAATACAAAGAAAAGTCAATCCCAATATCTTGGAGTTCTTACTGACCTTAAGTAGCTTGGTCTACCAGAAGGCGATGGTGGAAGAGACGAAGATATTTTGGTTTCACTCACCTCCTTTGGCGCCGAAGATTCTTTCACCTAGAATATTTTCAAACATTCATAGAAATCAAGTTCTAGTTTTGGATGTCTTATTTTATCAAGATGTCAGAATTGCCATTCGATTTCGTATAGAATATCGTAGAAGTCCGGTTTTTACCTGATTCCGAATATGGTTTGTAACCTTTTGGGACATTGAAGCTACAGAGGGATGCGGATCACTGTCGAGACTGCAGAGACCGTGCCACAATTTCATATACACACTGCCATAGGATAAACTTGGAAGATTTCCAAGCGATGTATGACCTGTGTATTAGTCGATCATTGTTATGATAGTTTTATTAGATAAATTAGGAGATCTAAGGACATGAGGATGACTAAGATTCTGGCGATTATTTAAATCTAGCTAACATGAGAAAAAATGATTATAGAACTAGCAATCACGACTATGAAATCTAAAAATTCGTTTTTCAGGCAAAGAGAACAAGATATGTGCAAATTGTGAATTGACAAAATTTATTCAAGCATTGCAAAAACGTGCATTATTGTGGAATGCATGTGCTATTTATAAAATATTACCGATAGATTCGCAAGGTTTTCTTACAAATTCCCAGTTGTTTCCTTGGTGAGTATGCAGAATGATAAAGACAAAAAATAGAAGTGAATTGTTAAAAATCGGCTTTATCTTTCCAAGAATGATGATTAATTGCGATTGTGAATGACGTGACGCACTATACTATATAGAACTTTACCTAGACTACTGATTGAAGAAGAGGATGATACTCTCTTAATCCGATCTTGACTAAAATCTGTAGTATCCATGCCGTAAGTATTATTTGGCGAAAGCATCTTTAATCTATCTCTTGAACCGATGCGACGCATACCTGTAAAGGGGGATAAGGTTTCAACGACCGGATCTCTTCCCCTGGTTTCTTCAGCCACCGCAAGAGTTACAAATGAATTTTCAAAATGCAAGACCATCCATTGTAAAGCGACAACTAATTCCTGTGGAAAAAAATAGTACAATATTTGCTCTAGTCAAATTTTATGCTTCTCTTTTCTAACATTTGAATCAACGTACCTTCCTTACAAGCGGACTCATATCATGACTAACTGTATTTATGAGTGTCATGGCGATAATTTGATCAATATTATTAGCGTGCTCACTCCTTTTCGTCACGCTGTTTATGAAGGTACCTAAAGCATATACTGCAGCTGCCCTGACCTGGAAAATAATAAATAATAAGTTGAGGACAGAGGTATAAATGGGAAAGAATTGAGAAATAATAAAGCCAAGATATACCTCAGGTACGGGATCTTGTAAAAGTGTGTAAAGTTTTTCATGAGCAATATCTCTGACTCCACACCACCTCGCTTTGTCATAATTGTGCCATAATCTGGCTAGACACAAGCAGAGCCATTGGCGTAGAAGAGGATTTGCGTCCCCTAATTGTTCTAAGCAAATGGAAACGAGGCTTCCTTGTAATGCAGCTTCTTGCCCCGCTGGATAGTTATTCACTATACTAGCCAAGACAAACGCTGCTAAAGTTCGATGCTCGCTCTAAAGAGAAAAAGAAGAATTTGAAGAGAAAAAATAGAAATAGGCAACAAAGTTTATATAATTTCGAACAGAAATGATGCAGAGAATTAAATCAATTACCGGTATTGAAGGATCTTGGAGAACAGAAAGGAAATATTTGTGACCATGATCTCGAACTAGATCTGCTTGACACGTCTAAAGAAAGAAAATTATAATAATCGTTAAAAGAAGAAGAGTTTAATGAAAATTCAAGAGATTATTATTGGACTAACGCTATCAACGGCGAGAATTTTGGCCCAAATAAAAACAAGCAAGGGTCGTAGTTCTCTGGCGTTACTTTGCAGGAGTTTCAAGACGTATGGAAAAATTCCAACACTCAAAGCGAGGTTTACGGCCCATGGTCCAAGGTCTAGAAATCTTCCAAGTAATTCTAGAGCCCTAAGCCTGTGAACTTGGCTGAGCAATACTTGTAGTACTATTGGCAGTTGTTCGGGAGGGTTTCGTGACATGGAACCCAATGTTAGCCACACTTGAAAGGCTGTGAGCTGCTCCTCAAAAAATGGAGAGTGGACAAATAAACTTTCGGATTCCAATACACTTGGTAGTTGAGCTAAACAGAGATCAAGAGCCAAATCCCAAGCCTGCCACATCGGATGCTGCGTAAAAGTGGAATAGAATTTTATTTCAGTCTGAATTTTAGGTGAAATATTAGAGTTTGAATGTTTTTTGTGTTTGTTTTGTGAAAGATCTTCGCAGATTCTTACTTGATATGTCGGCGGGAGTTTTGGAAAGGAAACAGGTGTGCAGTCGTAAGATCTTAGAATCCTTTCTGCTAATAAAAAGTTTCTAAATAGACTAGCTACCAGTAAATCTTGTCTAAATAATCTTTGGAACAGATCTGAAATGAAGAAAACAGCAGTTTTATAAATCGAGGATGGATGGGATTCAATAGCACATATTTCATGATATTAAATTACGCAATATTTTTACCTCTAGGTAGGGTATTCCAAGCTATAGTATCTGTTATGGCTGTAAAAATCCAATTAAGTTCACCTAACATTGTCCTGCGATCTGTAAGCTGACCCGGAATCCTATAAGGGATACAAAATACTCCAAATTAGGCAGAAAATTAATACTCGCCCGTTTAAAAGACATGACAAATGAAATATTTTTTCTCGAAGATTCAAAGCAGTTTTTGCGTTGAACTTACTTGTCGATCAGGTCTAGGGAAACCTTAGGCACTAGTTTTGATGTATTCTGCATTACGAACCTGCACAAAAACACAATTCATCTAAAATTGATAAAATTAGTTCCCTGTGCCGAGGAAAGACAGAAGAATTTTTGAGAATTACTTCAATTTTTATGATCAATAATAATTCTCACCAGCGTAGTGCAATTGTAATAGGAGTAGTGAGACAAGATGTAAATATGTCCGCAGGTAGATCAGGATTCATAGGGAGAATTTGACTAGCTGCACATGCGGCTAATTGTATACAATTTTTATAAGATGGAGCAGCAACGCTTGCTACACCAGCGGTCCTGTTTTGTTGAACTGCCTGCTTCTCCATCTGTGAGTTGAAATATTCACATATGAGAGTGAAGAACGCACTTTGGAAAGCATTATTTTTTATTTTTCTATAAGAAAATAAGGAATATTTAAGTAGATTTTTGATCTGAAGAATCATTAGTATTCTAATTATAATAATCTTGTGAAGAGTTTTGGATATTATTATTATTGAGGTTCAATTAGTATAATGTCCTTTGTATGTACTGATTTAACCTCGTATTCACGCTCGTGCTGATCAGCAAACTGTTGGAAAGATTCAACGATAATTCCAGCGTTGGAACAATCGTACACGTAAATAGAAGGCGCTCCCATCCATGTTTGCAAATCATACACAGAGAGAGGAATGTACTGAGTGTAAGACTGTAAAAAATGGAAAAAAAAACAATTTAGAAAAAAACCCAGTCAAGAATCTATTAATTAGTGATTAAAGAGCGGGGGATTCAAATCTTTATATGGAAAAATGAAATAGTTCACTAAACTTATTAAACCGAAAGTGAAAGAGGAAGGTAGAAAGAAGAAATGGTAGAATAATCTGTTTCTTTTTTCAATTTATGATTAAATAAATCGACATGATCAAATTGTTACTAAACGTCTGAAAAAAAAAATGATTTTAGAGTAATTTAAATTGAAATTCAGGGATACTGACCCTATTGAAGACCCATATTTCTCCATTACTTGTTGGTTTGGGAACGCCATGGCCATTGTAATGGAAAAGTACTCTCTCTTCTTTGGCATTACGACGTAAAGAAGTACAAAGCTTCTTGACTTCTTCTACCGTCGGATCGAGGCTTTGTTTATACCTTGCTCGAGGTTGCCATCGCTCGTATTGTATTTGAAGGTTTTTTCCAATCATTTCGAGTGCCTTTTGGGGGCTCATCGATAACGGATCTAACATAATACCGTATATCATCAGAATGGAAGAAAATAATAAAGAAAATAACAAAAAATTCGGAATCCCTGAATCTTAAAATATTGTAAATAAAAACAAATTTCTACAAAAAATAAATCAAGAGTGATATTGAAATTGAATAATAACCAAGTTGAATACATATTCTTGAATTTTTTGGAGGAAAAGTAAAGTTATACGGTCTGCTTTACCGACCGATTAAGCGGGTGTTAACGTGACGTTGAAGGCATGGTTACACGAGGCGAAAGAAACATAACCTAATAATTGTTACATAATTGTTAGAATTGATTGATAGGAGTAACGTAAATAAATAAATAAATATAGGGAAAACATTTTTCAAATTACCGATCCAACATTCCAGTCGAGCGCAAGGTTGAGTTTTGACGATATCTGGTGGATCGACACCAACGTTTAGACACAAAACGAGGGCGACGCTCACAGTTTTCATCTGTAATTGTGACATGATGATGACAGAAAATTCAATGGAATATCGCATGGTCAGTCAAAAATTCATAATTATTAAATCCACTGAGTGTTTTCTGTCTTCTTTTCTTGATGCCGGGGTCAAAAACAAAAGAATTGATGTCCAAGAAATGAGACAAGAAAACAAGATAGGAAAATTAAAACTTACGCGTTCTTTCATTCGCCATGTCTGTGTTATACAATTTACACCTTCGATAGTTGCTGTATGCCTATGTTTGTTAAAGGCTATTGGTAATTCCCAATCAACATCCTCGCGATTTCTATGATTACCGTGTTGCTGTTCGCCGTTACGTTTTTCCACATTATTGTCAGACATTGTTATCTTTATTTTTATTTTATTCTTTTCTATTCGTTAAAGTTTGATTTCCAATCACTCAATAACTAACAAATCGTCGTTTTATTGGAAACACTTGTTAACGTTTTATTTCTTAATACACATATCTCAATATCTTACACATTTTTTATTTTCTGCATTTTCTTTCTCCCTCTTCTTTTCTTCTTAGACAGTCAAATTACATATTTAAATACGCTATTACGCCTTCCCAAGTTTATTTTATTTGCCACCATGTTGAGAGATCACGCCCGTGTTACACGCTTCCAGTGCTAAGGGCTAAGGCTACTACTCTGTTTTCGCTCAATTCCTGGAAACTACTGTATCGTACTATACTCCACTATTTCGGCGAGCCTACAGGTAGTATAAGAGCACACTCAACTCTTCGATATATTATTCCGGATTGTATTCTATTTTCTCTCTCAGTTTTTACATCTATTTCTTAACTTGATTATCACTGATTTTTTTTTATAATACCACGGTCTTACTTCGTTCATTTCTATCTGTAGGCCAATTGGTAGAACTTACTTTAATTAACATCTCATTTTATTCTGATTTCAAAAATTTTACACAAGCATACTACGAAAAGATACTGTATACACAAATATTGCGTGCTACGCGGAAGGCGCAAGGTCCACAGTTCTCTCTCACTCGCTCTCTTTTTCTCTCTCTCTCTTCCTTACTCTGTTTCGCATTATATCTCTCTCTCTCTCTCTCTCTTTTCCTCAGTGTTTCTCTCTCGCATTAACATTACTATATCTACCTATATCGACTTTTTTCGTCCGTCGGCAAGGTAGATTCTTATAATCAAATTCGTATTTCTTTTATATCGTTTATCTATACTTTGACCCCGATTTCCTATATTCGCACTATGTCCTGCGATAACGACATACACAGCACATAATATATTACACAAATGATCGCTCTGGCAATTTCCTAATATCTGCTCATTTGAAATTCAAGAATTGTACCCTTTGCTTCCTTAGCTTAGCTCAATTTACATGTTATACAGAGCACATTTATTTTTAACTATCGAAATCCCTTCTTTTCTTATAACATCTAAAAATTTGATATTAGATTTGACTATTTAAAAGCCTAATCTTAGAGAACTTCGTTTTTCGTATTTTCCAATTTTTTTTTGCTCTTGCCAGAACATTGTTTTAATTCAAATAAAACTCGAACATAATGACTCAAATGTCTTTGATTTTATCATTGACAATAGGATATTAGGTGATAATATACTTGTTTCACATTGGATTGGGTGCGGAATCGGCGTATACCGGTTTTCTTTATTTGGAGTACTTTACCCCAGCAATATTTACAACTTGTATTTTAAGTATCATTTTCTTCTGATCAAACAAGCGAGATATGATAAGAAATGATTTCATTTAATCTATAATTGTTTCGTTCGGCATCTCATCGAACCATTTTGAAGTATAAGTCCTTTCCAGATATACTCATTTTGACTATCATTTCTTTTATTTATCTGTGTTCCATATGTTCGTTTTTAGATTTGAACAATTTTTACGCCATGTTCAAGACTCAGAACGTGATTTTTCAACGGTTTCAAACTCTTTTATCACCGCTCTGTAATCTATTAATAAAGATTCTCTCTCTTGCGGATCGCTTTTGAGATCACTCTTCCTATTTTCTTCGCTCTTCTGATCTGCTGAGATAGTAACTTCATCTTTTTCAGTTTCTACTTGCTTCAATATTGGCGCAGTGGCACTCCTTGTTAATTCAATGCTATCGCCTTGAATAAAAATTTGCCACAATGATTAAAATAAAAATCTCCCGATCATCCATGTAATTCATTATCTACAACATTTTTGCACTTACCAAAAAGATTCACCGCAATATCGTCTTGATTCTGCACATGTTTCAACCCTTTGATACCTGCGAGCATTTCAATTTTTTCCAATACCTTGGGCTGTAAGTGCAAAAACAATAGCTGTTGTTTTTTTTTCTCAAACTCATTTATCATTGACTCGATTCCCTACAAAGTAAAATCATTGTGAGAATGTTGTATGGTCATTGTTTGATCAGTATTACCTTATTTTTATGACTATTTTTATTTTGCTCACTTTCACAGACGTGTAATCTATACCCTTGATGCTCTCAAAGTCCAAAATCACTGGCATGATATTTTTTCCTTCTTCTCTTGCTGCTTTTTCAACCTTATCACGTAAAAAGTGAACTGCCGGATAATATAATCCAATATCTGGCGTTATGAGAATATACTTGTCCCCTTCAGTAGTCTGAAAAAGTGCAGACAGTATTGTACAAAGTAATTACAATACAAGAATTAGTAAAGACAGTAACTTTGAATGATATCCTTATAATGAAATAAAATTGATTTACATACCCTGCATTTCGTTACCTCAATACTCGGCCTTGCCCAAATATGCACCAGGTAGCATACATTCAACATAGCTCCGAATAGCAATCCATATTCGACAGATAAAATGCATGCAATGAATGTGCCAACCGCTGCTACCATCCCTTTTTCTAGAAAGTTATTTGAAATCCTATGAAAGTATGTTCATGTCAACAATTAGCTTAACATGGATAAATTACATCAGGAACTACTCGAATAGTCTGCTTATCCGAGGATACAGACATTGCCATACTCACTACTCCCTTTCCATAGTAATACAAATAATGACCAATCCATCATAAATACAACAGCTGTTATGAGCACTGCGGCTAGTGCAGCTCGTGGGATGTAGAAAAAGTATGGTGTAAGAAAGCTCAGTGCCAGCAACGTTATGATTCCTGTAATTACGAGAATTACAAATGATTTTGATCGGATTGCTTGATTATCAGTTTATGAAGCCCATTGAATTGAGAACCTACCGGTATAAATACCAGCTAAAGGTGTTCGAACTCCACTTGCATTGCTTACTGCACTACGAGTAAATGCACCGCATGTTGGCATTGACTGAACAAATCCACCAAATATATTACATAAGCCTAAGGCACGCATTTCTTGAGATGCGTCAACGGCCTTGCCGCTTGCTTAAAGAATTTTATAAAGTAAAATATAACAACGGATGATGTGAAATGTTTGAGTTCTTTGATGCAGAATTTCTTACCAAATGCCTTAGCGATCGAAACATTAGCAAGAATTGCAACAATAGGAGTAACGATGAGGCTGAATCCATAATACGAGCACATATCAATAAATGTATAAGTTTTATTCCCAACTTGTGAGCTAAATGGAGGTAGTGTAAAGGAAGGAAGTCCTGATGGTACTTTGCCTGTAATTTTTAGATTTGCAATGATAATGATGATCAATAAACAGAGTATTATGGTGAGGTATGCCGAATTTCTTACCAGTATCAGCTCAATTTCGAGTATTCACTGATCTTACCAGAGAGAAAGAACGGGGTTTGTCCAGCCGTCAACATTACAGCTGCTATAATGCTCGTAATTAAGATTATCAAAGCGTTTCTACTCAGCGAGAGGAGCCACAACAATTTTTTCATCTTCTTGTTATTTTCGTCTTTTTTTTTACAGCAACTATCCATGGTGCCAATTTGCTAGAATATTGATTGTTTGTCTGTTTTTATATTGCACTAACGTGACAAAAACCTCACTGTAGTCCTGTCATTCTTC
The DNA here is from genome assembly GCA_963170745.1 of Phymatocera aterrima. NCBI lineage: Eukaryota > Metazoa > Arthropoda > Insecta > Hymenoptera > Tenthredinidae > Phymatocera > Phymatocera aterrima. The sequence continues at coordinate 10,641,181 of OY720663.1, forward strand.
ATTGCGATATTTCTCAAATATTTTAATACCCATATCAATATATGCATCATAATTGTAGCTTTACGTACTCTGAATATGAGCAAGAATATGATACTTGAAATGCCGACCACTGTGTCCCCAATGCGAATGTCGCCAATATGCTGGAAGATTTTCACAAGGTTATCTACGTTGGATTTACTTTCAAACTTAAGACCGAGCAATCCTTGTAACTGTGCGATAATAATGATAACTGATGTGGCTGAAACGAATCCTGAAGTGACTGGCATAGATATAAAATCCACCAAGAACCCTGTCACAAGGAGATATCATATCGTATCATATCATGGCAGATCAAATATTAAACCAGACTAAAAGTAGTTTGCAATATATTATGAAATTAAATATTATCCAGGAGTATCACCCTGAATAATTCGAGACTGTGCATATTGTGTACGAACCTAAGTTGAGCAAACCCATGATCAGTTCTATGCATCCTGAAATGAAACCGAGAAATACTACAAAGTCTAATGGCATATTTCTTGTAAGCTCCATTGTGAAGAGGGCCATCAAGGAAGTAGGACCAATGGACACTTCTTTAATAGTTCCGAAAAAAATGTATATCAAACTACCCCCAAACGCAGAATATAGGCCATACTGTGAATGAAATGTACTTCTGGTAAAGGGATATGGTTATTGCTTATTGATATTGTTTGCTCCAAAGAAATAGGCTTGAGTTTGATGAGCTTGGGAGCACTCGCACTTTTGACTTTAATATTGCATGCTTACCTGAGCATTTAATCCAGCTAGTGTTGCATACGCCATACTTTGAGGAATCATTGTAAGTCCGAGTGTTATTCCTGCGATTAAATCTGACATCGCATCCATCTGGGTGTATTTTGGCAACCATTTTATTATTGGAATATACCTACTAACTGTCTTCACACAGCCCGAATTCTTTTTATCTTCTTCTTGTTCTTCTTCCATTGTGATCGACTGGGATCCCTTTGTCGATGCTGTAGTTTCAGGAATTTAAACAGTAAGAAATTCGTTCAAACAGATCATTCATGGGCAGATAATCGAATTTGGAATCCAGAAATATTAATCTATAAACTTGGAGGGATCTGTTTTTTGGGGAATAAAGTTCCCTAATGATGAGGTCCAAAATTGCGTACAGCGGTATTAATGAGAAGAATGATTTTTCACTTCGATTAGAAGCCGTGGAAATGTATTATAGAAATTTTAGACTCACAATCAGACATTTCTATCGATATCCCTAATAGAGCGTAATCACAACTTCAGCAATAAAACTACCACAAGGTGCCATATGGCAAAATGAATGATATGAAGCGGAAAAATATCATTTCTGAGGTAGAACGGCATCGATATATTCTTATCAGTATAACTTGAGTCCACATCAAACAGTAGAATCTATGTAAATTTGCACCGCTCATGAAATCAGCATCCGTGTATTTTATTATTGCTGTTCATCACTTTGATCATGAAGCATAAACAAACGAAGATTGCGAGCAGGCATTGAAATGGAGAGGTATTTGTGGAAAACATGACAATTATTATTTTGAGGTCATTAGTGTAAGGTATATGAATTCTACCAAAAAATAAGAATCCTTGGTTAAGGAAATGTAGGAATAGTGAAAAGATTGGCAAAGCCATTTGAACAGTTTATTGCACTTTTAACTTTGTACTGAATAACTTGAAAACTCAATCAATCATATTATTGGTCACAACAGTAATGATATATTATATTAGCTATAGTATTGTGTACTCAATACTAAATACGCGATAGGGAAGTAGTATAGAAATGATTGAAAATAAAAAAAACAAACGATAACAACAATTTGAAATGTATATTGATTAACTTATAAATGATTAATTCTCGCTAAGTAAAATGCATTTTCGTATAGATAGTATGAAGGTATATTGTAAATTTTATTATCCCATATTGCTCATACGAAGTACGCCCTAAATTTCAATATACGTATAAATGAATCATAATTGGATATTCGGATGTGTCAGAACTCCGTTACGAGTAAAAAAAAGAAACACAAAATCGTTTCAAATTCTAATATAATGATTACTCTCTGTTGCATTATTTGATTTGCCACAAAAATCCATTGAAACATAAATAAAACATATTGTTTTATTACATAGTAGATAATAAATACGATTCAGTAATAACTTTGTCTTGTGTTTACGTGAATATCGCATATTTACGTTCAAATTTTCTAACTAATTTAGATATGGAGTATATAATTATGTATTTCTATATAATTCAGCTTTTTATGAGCTAACATCGCAGTTAGCATTATGCAGCGTTACACATTTTTCTAATAAATATTTAAATATTCATATATATAATGTAATAACAACTCTAATATTATTAATACAAGATCGAAATTTTAAGGTGGCTCGAATATGAACACGTCTAGCTAAGGAAAAAAATAATGTTTTAGTACATGATAGATGAAGTACTCGTTTTCACGTATGCGAAATTTCAGCCCAAGTCATCATCTAAATAAGAGTGATAAAAATGACTGAAATTTGAATGTTTAACACAGGGCTTATGGTCTAATCGCCCCAAAAGATCTGGGCCGAGTAATATCTCGATATTCACGCTACGGATGTTGTGAACAAACGAGAGAAATGTCAATTAGATCATGAGGATTACAAATACCACAATAACGTATGGGCTCGACAACTTTTTTAAAAAGATATTAAATGTTAAAGTGTCAGAAAATTTGTGTTTGAGAAAGGTGTTGGTAACCACCTCAAGCCAAGTGGAACTGGAGGTAAGAGTCAGATGGTACATTGCGATGTTACCGTTCGTCTCTACACAGTACCATGGCCCAAAATTATTCCTTGTTGACGGTTTTTATTTAGCGGTTGAGAAGGAATAATTTCTACATAAAATTATGAATAATTCCATAGAAGGTAACTTTATTATGACAAAGGTGCGTTTTCGGGAAAATAAAGAGGGCCTCGCTATAGCCGCCACAAAAATCGCCCCTTTGTGCTCTAGCCACCTTAATCAATTATATATCCAAATTATATATTATAATTTAATTTTCATAATAACTTTAACGCAACTTCTTGTTCACCTGGTCTACCAGTTCATCTACCCTCTGTGACACTCCACGGAATTTATTCGGCTCAGGTCCGATCATTTGAATCAATTGTGGAACTTCTTGACCACTGATTTGTGTAAAACGAGCAAGAGCTTTCATACAACGGTATAGCTGCTCCTCGGCTGGGTTACTGTTGAAGTATTGTAGAAGTGCCATCGTGAGCTCTACGGCAACGTCATCAAACACCTGGATTGAAATAAAATTTATTTGAAAATTGGTAGAAATTACAAGTGCATAAAGCATTTGGGTCAGAATATATCTTCCGATGTAATCACCACACGGTCTTTCTTGTAGCAATTGTATTTTCTGTTCGACGATAATCAATTAATTTATGCTATAAGTAACCATTGAGCGACCTTCGAAACTGTAATTCTATGTGTGCAACAACATACATAATTCATATTATGATGCTGATTATCTCTTTGTATCAGAAATGAATTTATCGTTATTAGGCAATATAATACCTATAATGTATTTTATGTACAAAATAGAAGAAGGTACATACATTGGATAGAGGTAGTACCTTAGAAATGCTGCCTTTTGGTAAAAGTTGCCGAAGATTTTTGCTTTTGTTCATTTTCTGAAAAAATATCCAAATATGCCTGCAGAAGTATCTGTTTAATTTTGATATTCTGGTTTTCGTTTTTTCAGTGACTACACGTGTGAATCGTGTTCTTCTTTAGCAAAAATTATTCTACCGTTGTTATCTATTGCTGTATTTACATGATATCGCTGATACCCAAAGCCTTCAAATTCGTTTAGCGAGCATGCTAGTTAAGTTAGATGAAATTTTTGTTTACTTTCTTTGTTTCTTCACGAAACTTGATACCCAGAAGCAGAATTTTAATACATAGCTTATTGTATCAGCATAGACCAATAACAGGCTTAAAAGCTTCAAGTTCAAGGCAGCACTTCTATTCAATGATATTTTACGCAACTAGAACATGATAACATTAAATGGGCTTTCTCCCATCTTGAAATGAGTAACAATATTCCAAGTTTAGAAATGTTAATGACAATTCCTTATAAAACATCACTTCGGTGCTTCAAATATTCTCTTCACGCTACAGTTCATTAGATATGCAACGATCTTATGCTAAGCCGGAAGCTACACACAATAGTAACATGCAATGATTTAATTGATTATCAGTCCTATCATAGATTGGGTTTGAAACTTGAAAGCATACAATATTCACCTGGGAGCACAGATTAGAGGTTGATACATTCTCAAGTCTTAAGAAATTTTCATACTTTTCACTGATTGTGATTGAATAATTGGAGTAAATTCGTTTCCTATCTCTTGCGTTATATTATTTCAACTTCTATCTGACAATAAATCTGATTTTTCATAAAATAGACATGAAAGGAGTTGATTGACTGATTGTAAAATTTAGAGAACAATATTATGAAGCAGCACATGCAAGGAGAGAAAATCTAAGCGACGATGAACGAGAAGTATGGGTTTGCGTGATATGTATGCGGTTTAAAGTTCGGGAAATTTGTGAACGTAAATACATAATTTTTAGAAAGAGCTGTGAGTCAGTACGAGATTGAAGTTCATTAGTTCAATTATAAGCTGGATAGAAGATACAGACCACAGTTTTTACCTCCTTGCAAGCAAGGTTGTGGATAATCGCCGCTCCTCTTTCTTGTAATTCAGGCGTATCAGAGAGAAGTGAGTGTACTGCGACTTTCGTTGTTACTCTAATATTGCTGATGTTTTGGTTTTGGTGCGGCCACTCAGAAATGTACAAAAGCCATTCAGAACTACTAAGATTCTCGAACATATTTGCCATCTGTATGAATTAAATTTTGAATATTTCTATTTTTCATTTCTGAAATATAAAAGTTCATAACATATTCATCTTTGGAATTTCTGCTTACGAATAGTGCTAGGGATAGTTGTTCTTCATGAGGATGACGATCGATGTCAAACGCATAATTCATGAGAATATGTTCTCTACGATCTTGATGTAAAAGAAGAATAACGTCGTCTTTCAGGGCTGCGATTGCCAGGACATTGAGGAGTCGTACTCTGACTGCAGCTTCCAGAGATTTATCGTAGAGCAAACGTCCTGTGATCAGCAGAATATGATTAGAGCCATGATCATAATTGAGTTCTTGAAAGTTTTCGATTAGAATAATATGCATACCTATGAAATTAAGGAAGTTATCTCCAAGAGCCCATGATCCTTCGTCTTCAAGAACGTACTGGTGAAGTTCTTCTAAACTCTTCTGTTCATCTTCGTTTAATTTGCCATCAACAAGACCAACTAAAGCGTCAAAATCAACCCTTGCATCAACCACATCCTTGAAAACTACTGGTGGATCACGTTGGCGTTTTTTTTCTTCTAGTTCACGTCTCTCCTCTGCTTCCATTTGCAACACTCTGTCAGAGGGAAGCATTTCTGCACCTGCGTCTCCATTTGTGGCTTGAATTTCACTAATTACACCTAAAACATGAATATTTTTTGTCATTCCATGAAAAACAGCAATAGATTTTCCAATAAGATATGACAAATAAAGCTGAAACCGAACTGCGAGTAGCAGCAGTGCAAAGATTATGGTTTTTTTTTGTACACAAACATTCTAGCGTGTTGATGTTTTGTTTTGTAATGGGAACTTGATGTGATATTTTGTTACTAGTAGTTGCAGATGACAAGATACACGATTATGTAGTAAAATGCAAGCCAGTTGAACGATTTAAGAGAATTTGAATAAGTGATCTTGTTTTGTAATCGTTTTCTTGTTATCCGAGACTAAGCGAGAGTTGTTTTGATGATGAAAGTGTAGTTTGTTTTCTACAGGGGACATACTCTCACTTTCTGCCATTGCTGCGTTATAGCTACTCGGTTCTGTGCTATTGCTTCCACTGCCGCTGCTGCTCTTATCTTTCTTTTCCTTCTTCTTCTTTTTTTTCTTTCGCTCTTTCCTTGCTATTTTCTCGTTTATCACGTTCCGCCTTTCTTCTAATGCTATTGAATTCAATCTATAAATAAATAAAAAGATGCAATGAGAAATTAATATTGCACAATAAGTAATTCTTCTTTTTCTATAATGGAAATAACAAAACCTTGCTTCCTCGATAGCTGAATTCAGGCTTTGAAACTCTGGTGATTCGCCACGCTGGATTCTAGGCTCTACAAATCTTTGACCGCTAGAAAATCCTGAACTGGCTCCGTTACTTAATGTGTCTATTCGTGGTCTCAAAGCTTGTCCTATCGGCCTAAAAACAAAAAAATGTTATTCAAGAATTACGTTCAAAGAACCAGCTGATCTTTTATTAACTTTGTATCCGTTGCATTGCAACAATTTGCTAATACTTCGAATTATTATCTATTGAAAGTGAGGATCTCTGATCCATGGCTCTTTTCAGTTGGGGAGTCGCTGTAGTGGAAGGATTATTTTAAGGAGTTTAGTGAACCGATACTTTGACCATAAATATTTGGGTCTTGAATCAAGAAGGGAAACTTTGATGCGTGAATATACAATTGTGCAATATTGAAATAGATGTTTTTTTTTACTTACGTGCTAAGTATTTCTTCTGGTAGATCAAGAATGTACTTTGGTATTCCTTTGCCTACTAGAAAGTTTGTAACTTCATCCGAAAAAGTGTTACAGTTGTGTTTGAATAAGTCGTAGGTACCGGGTCTGCATAGATGGATCATAAAAGTATATTACTAAAGTTGCAAAGTAATGAGAAACGTGAAATAAGTTGATAAACCCATACGATAGCATTTATATTTTATCGAAAATCTCTTCATTTTTAATTTCATTTCTGAATGAGCTGGAAAATGTATACGTATGGTTTGAAGAATTTTGAAATTTTCAATTTTTCAACTCACGCAAATTTTGAAGTTCCAAGACCGTTTATGTACTCCAGAAACACAGAATAAGGTAGATATGTATCGCCAACTCTCTCGACCTTCAGGGGTTCGCGAAGTTCGCTTCCACCCTGTGAAGGAGAAACATATACATTTATTCAATTAATCTCCATATACCTATATTAATCCATAAACAGTTTCCAATGTAGGTTTCAGTGACATTCTGTTTTTATTTGTTTCACCTATTTCTCGTAAAATATATTGATTATAACTTTCATGCGAAACAAATGTTCAATAAAAACACAAGAGTATGTATGTATCATACTCGCCCAGACAAATACGCATCTACGTACTAGAACTCAGAATGAAAAGCCGGCTACGTCATCCGATGAAAACATGACTAAAATTAGATGAGTGGGAAGTGCGGAGTATAATAATCTCTTATACGTTTTCTTCTTTAATTACACCTAAGCTTCTCGATCTCATTTTACCTGTTCAATTATTATTTAATACGATTGACAGGTAGAATTCTAAATTCAAGCATAACTCGCGCTTTGTTCTTTTTCTGCTTTATTCTATGCCATTGAACTGAACATGATATTACGTGCTTCATATATACTATAACTATTCAATTTTTGAAAAAGAACGCAATAGCCTAGACAAATCGCAGTTTTTCTGAATAATTGATCGATTATATAACTATAAACACCGCGTAATAAAGATGTTCGAATAAGTTTGAATTTAAATTAGGAATTCGAATTCATTGTTTCTGTGCAAGTGTAGAGAGAAAGTAAAAGAGAATGAAAAAAAAATCGTAAAACCGTACAGAAAACAAGCGTTGGACACTACTCGCGTAAAAGTATATGTAAATAAATTAGGTGACGATAGTAAATCTCGATTCAACTTGATCGCACTTAAATTTACGCCCGCACTATCCTGCTGCACGTAGATAGATAGATATAATATAACACTTCACACACGTTTCGCCGTTGTTCCGCGCGATGACGTAACGAATATATACCCCCAGTAATTAATAGAGCTCAACGAGAGTGGAGGCTGCAGAGGCAGGGATAGGGACAGGGCAGGACAGGGACAGGTCAGGGAAGAAGAGACGAAGAAGACCAAGAAGACGAAGAAGAAGAAGAAGAAGAATAATAAGAGACGGGAGGATATCCTGCAGTAGGGGAGTTGCGCGATGAGGCACAGACTTACCGGCGACAGATTTTGCCCGGTATGAGAGACCGCGGATAAGATGCAAGAAAGTTGCGGCCTGGGGTGCGGCGGCGTTGCGTTGTATCGGTCTCTAAAGAGAAAGAACCTACCTAACTAACGCAAGAGAAGAGTTGCCGAGTTGCTGACTCGCGCGAGAGAGCTGAGCGAAAGAGTTGTTAGCCCCTACGAATTTCGACGGATATTTTTAGTTGTCCTCGGACCAAATTTAGTCCCGGAGTCCGGACCCGGTGGTATATACCTAGTGGATCGTATACCCGGGATCGGGATACGTGTACTCTGTGAATCTACGACTTTAAAACCAGACGTATATCGTCTACTATTATATGTATAGCACATACGCGGCAACAAAAATTTTCCATCGCGAAAATATTCCTCTCTATATTGTGCTATATATGATATTCGCTCACCCACGCGAATAGATACCACTTACTCATGCATGCATCGAAAAATAAAAAATACAAATTCGCATATCGTCAGATAGTTCGAAAAGTCGAACACCTCGCGAATTCTTTTTATTTCAACTTATAGATCGATACTTAAGTAAATTATGTTAATTTAGTACATCTATCTTTAATTATAAGATCGTGAAAGATTGTACACTCTCTTTTCCATAATTTATGTTCGTTTTGTTTTCTGTCTTGAGTTGAAGAGAGATGCGTTTTATTTTTGAAATTTTTAACCTGCTTCAATGGAAGCGAAGTATCTGGAATCAGTTTATAACTTAAAATCGATGAATCTAATCGAACGCTATTATGCTGTGATAGACTTGGAAATAAAAGCAGCGCAAGTAAAACGCTCGAAATCAGGCGTTTTTTTTTTGCCGGTTTTATAAATTCTTACCGGACGTACGCTCTGGATACCGGAAGGGCCGAAGAAGTACTCGCGGCCGTAGGCGACGATAGCTGTGTGCCAAATTCCGTCAAGGTTTCTTCCTGTGAAGGTATAAAAATGGCAGTACAAATTTGGTATATTATCAATTATTTCTTAGCTATCACACTGTCAAGGAATGAATTCTTTGAGGATCGATTTTATGGGGTGGGGACTTTCTTTGATGATCAAGTCTGAACTGAAACTGTTTTTACAAGCGCTGAACAAAAGAACCATTAGCCGTTCTTCTGCTCCTATCTACGTACTCATGTATTGGGCTCAATGTGTGATGTGACGATATAGGGCGTGGGCGGCGGTTACCACTTAGACCTTGCTAAATGGGTTGGTTTATTTATTACTTGAGGTTGACGATCAAGTACCTCGTAAAGTATAGATCGAGGAATTCCATTGAATAGAAATTCTTCGAATATCATAATAAATAATTGCTATGGAAAACTCTAGATCTTAATGTAATGGAAAGAGAAAGAGGAAAGAATTTGATCTGCATTACCGCGAATTCGGAATGGATTTCGTTGATGAATAATATATAATGTAATATCATAAGAATAATCTAATATCGCACAGTGAATTCTTTAATTTCGGTAACAAAAATTTCCACGAGTTTGAGCTACATTTCTTTTTACATTTAGGTATTGTTCTTATATAGTTTTTCTTAACAAATTTCCGAGAATATTGAGAAAGAATATCCCGTCGGTTCAATAATTTATAGATTGATCTCTATTGATATAATTTACTACAATTGCAAGGAACAAATTGGGTATAAAGATCGAAGAAAAAATATATAAAAAGATAATAAAATTAGCATACGACTTTTTTGTCCTTTGCGTACTTGCCCCTGATATTGTTACCTCGTGACTATAATTGATTTTCGAATATTTTGATTTGTTATTTCTATAGAAAAACATGAATCTACGTAGATTACCTAAAGCTGGGCTCAGACTTGAGCAAATTTGTGTGCACGCACACTCTCTATTCCTCTTCCTCGCACACCGGCCCATTAGTGGATTGAGTGAGAAAACTGTTGGTGCGCGCAAATTTGCTCAATTCTGTACCACGCTTCATACGCATAACGAATAAAATGAGTGATGATTGAATACAAAATGGAATGAACAGGAAATATGTGATCTTTACGTTTACGTGGCGTACGGAGAAAATTCGGAAATCTTTATTCCCAGCTCTATGACGTATAGAAGAAGCATGAGTATAAGTCTGTTTTCGCCAGTTTAATTTATAGATTTGGCATGAATTTACGTGAAAATTACTAAAACCTGTGGGCATAGGCGAGTAGGAAGATGCGTAGAATCCCGACTCTGTTTGTCACCGGGGGTAAAATTTTCTCGGTTGGGGGAACATTAAACTTATTTTGAAGTCATCATCCAATTTCGACGCAAAATTCAAAATTTCATGAGGCTGATACGTATAACGCTAATGAAATGAATATCAGCTGCAATTTCGACACCGCATCGTCACGAAGAATCGCATTTTCGAATAATTTTCGGCTGAAATTTTTCGAAGAAGTATAATAATCTTCATTTTTCAAGGAGGATTGCCAAAATCACAGCAAAATAAGACTATTCTTCATGGAAAAATTGAAACCAAAAATCGTTTAGGTAGAGTTTTTCACATTTCAGGTCCAGAACAGCTGATGTGATTTTGTCCAATTCGGTTGTGTTAACATTATGTGTTCAGCCACACCTAATCTCTCCTTTTCGTTTTCAATTTTTGTTTGTTCGTGTATTCGTCTGCGATAAACGTGAATATCTGATACATAATTGACAATAGCTCGAGGGCTTGGACATCGAAAAATTCTTGAATGCTACCCATGGGATCGAATTATTTCCACGTTGTATAATACAGAATGAAAGTATACGGAGCTCAGCGCAGACCGCAGAGGGGAAGAACGTTGCGTAAGAAGATGGATTTTACGATCAAAGAGACTAAACCAACGTGGTTATACATGTATGCATATATGCATACAAATAAGTGGGTGAAAATATAACCGGCGTGCATGCATGTATTCAGCCATCGTTGACATCCCGGGGGTAAAGTTACAGATAAATACAGCTTCTCCATCGGGCAGTGGGACGCGAGGTCTGTGACCCAACCTGTTCGAATCCCCAGTCAACGCAGTCAGAGATATAAATATAACTAAGAAGATGCCTGCTCTCTTATATGCTTCTCTCCAGATAGTTTTAGAAGAAAATTAAGATACGGGGTCAAAACGTTGCCAGAAATCTTACGCGACTTGGTGCCTACATACACAGACACTCACAATTAGGTTCACTAGCAACCAACCCGTTTATAGATCAAAATTAGCGTAGTACTTTCGTAGATAGCTAGGCACCCTGCACTACCGCATACGTTCAATATACCACATTGCATACTTCAACATTTAAGCCATCGTCCGTCAAGGAATGCGGCCAGGAATAAATCAGGAGATAATAAGCGTTTAACCCAGAAATTTTCCATCGAAGTATCAATAAAACTCATACAGGAAGTCATGAATTTATTTCTCCTGACCATCTCTACCACAGGAAGGAACAATAGTAATAAAAATAATAGAGAGTGATACTGATCAGGCCCTGGCAGATTGTGGAAAAAAATATCCTATATATTATAGTTGAATGAATATTTATGTGGATACAGTGGCATTTCGTTTTTTTATTCCAAATTATTCAAACCTACTCAAAATTTATTTATAAAATAAATTCGTTGCTTAGTAGGTATATGTAGGCATTATAGTCACAGGAAGGATCTAAAATTATCAACAAATTTGGCAACTATTTCTCGAGTGAATTAGGAATACGATCATTTCTGTAGATGCGACGAGGGGCATTTATTGTGGATTTCACAATTTTCCATTGGCGAATTGTGAATGCACTTGTCATATGGGATGAGAAAAGTCACCAAATACTCTATTGAATATTCTTACCTATCATAATTTGAGCCATCATCGCTGCCATCCCGTTTGTCAAATCGTAGATGTACAGTTCTACCGTTGTCCCAACTTCCTCAGACTCGTCCATATTGTCCGACTGAAATATTTTCATAAAAAGATAACAATGGGAATTACTGTTAGAAATCAAATTATTTTTATCTCCTTTCACTCCTGCGCACTACAGACTAGCGTTTCATGATTAGAAATCTATAAAAACCGAAGTAGGGGATAAAGTTTGGTGATGTGTAATATTCTCTTTAACTTTACCACTGGTATAAATATTCTAGAACGTTTATAGTCTCGTGAGTATTGATGTAATCGCGATCGCATTGAAAACATTGGCAAAATAACGTTTGCGGGGGTTGTGAAAACAAAATTGAGCATTGCATCATAACCATTTCAGGATTGAAAACAATTTATAATCAAAAGAATGAAAAGATCTCAGGTATGGATGCAGAGATCTTTCCAAGATCTTGAGATCACTGTTTTTCTTTTCTTTGCAGACGTGGATGATGACAGTGTCATTTACATTTACTCTTGTTCGAACTACGTAGATCGAGTAACTATATAGTTACTTGCGGTCAGAACGATCATTGACTATCGTCCAAGTTCGCTAATTGGCACTTTTTACTTTTAGAAGATTTTTTTCTAGGCCAAAAAATGTGGGCCAAGATCACTAGTGCTTTCAAACTAATTATACGACTTTTTTGCATCGAATCACCGCGCAAAAATATACGCATAACTGCTTTTCTCACTCACCTACACGGGGGGGGGGAAAAAAATGTTAAATTTACATTTTCAGTGGTGAATATATGGACAGCACTTATTTGGAGTGAAATATGCACCGATTGTGGTTAACTCAAGATGACATGTTGTAACTCTGACCAAATTCTTTGTAAATATTGACACAATTGCTGTAGATTTTACTCCAAACAAGTGCTGTCCATATATGCACCACTGAAAATGTAAATTTAACATTTTTTTTCCGTGTATGGTCATGCCCACATTCATCTCGATTCTTTAAATTGCACAGACCAGAAAAATGGAGATGGAATCAATATTCATTCAGATGTATGAAGAGGTTGATGTTATATCAAATAAGAAATTGTATTTCTGTGCCGAATGTCCCCAATATTCTCAATATTCTTCGATTAAGAATGTACATACAAGGGCCCTCGATTTCTAACAATATTTGGCAACGGTGAGCGACTTTAGATGTTCGAATGAAGAGGGCTAAGCACAAAGACGGGAAATTGACAAAATCCTTGAAACGTTCAACCGACTTGCACGGAAGGAGGAGTGTCTGAGGATTTTCTTGTCTCATTAATCGGGTTGTTGTACAGTAGATTAGCAGCAGCTTCCGTGAGAACTGGGGGAGTTTATTAATGTATGCATCTTGAAGCACTCGCGGTGCAGCTGCAGTGCCAGAAGATTAGAAAAAGATGACTAATATAAGCTTTTCACAAACACGGAATTTTGCTTATTATAAATTATACAGATGCATACTACGAATGCCAAGATTGTTTGCAACTATAATTCAACTGCGACCCACGTGCGCGGGAAGCCAGAATGACAACCTAAAGACTGGTTTCTAATATTTTAAATGTAAAGTATCGCTTTGTCTTGTCTCATATCGTTACTATGGATATTTTTACATCGTGTTTCTGTTCCGAGTGTTGAACAGAACTCGCAAAACGTGAAATTACACAAACAGAATTGTGCTACTTTCATAAATCAAAGTAGAACCTATTTTTCAGACCAAGGAAATTTTCTCGAATTCGGACCTCTCAATGTTTCTTATCTACAGTGAAAGGTAAACCTTGTGATCTGGAAATTGTGACGGATTACTATGTTGATCGATTTTCGAACATTCGAAGATCCTTGAAGAATATAACTTTCATCACTTTTTGCTAAATTCCGTTCGCAAACGGTTTTTACGTAATATAACAGCACAGCTGTTTCTTTTTTCCGATTGATGAGAAGGGTAGTTTATGCATGTTCATTGAAGGTCTCGACGTTTTTCTGAGAATGACAAGATATCGAATTGTTTTTCCATCAAGTCTCTCTAATAATAGAGCAAAGAGTGCAAGATGTTTCGTCAAACGAGTCGTGGCAAGACAGTAGAAAATAAACAAACGGAATTTATGCGAGAAAATCTTTTCGATCTCTGTTTTTTGGTTTACCGTCTCCCGTTTTCTAGCTGAAAATGACGTGAACTTGATAGAGGTAGTCAATATTTGCATATGTCATGCATGTTTACTGTGAATCCTTTATTCTATTCCCATGTAGCATGAATCTGCGTATTATTATCATCTCTCAAAACGAAAAATCAATATAAATGTACGGCTGGATATCCAAATCCCAAACTTTGTATAATCGCGTATACAGGCAGAGAAAAGTTTTGTTAAATCAGAGAAAAATTGTTTGGTCTCACAGTCGAACAGATTTATTATTGAATCAGCTACGAAATTTGTTCGGTTTGAAAATGATTTGTTAATTTAGCAAAAAAATCGTACTATTCTAAGAAATTTTTCTGTAATTTTCACCGAAAATTTTTTCGACTGTGAATTTGGTTGATTCAAGAAAATATTTTTCTGAGTGTGAGATCGAATTGAAATGTGGAACTTTGCCAAACTTCATGTCACCACATAATGTGTGAAAAATATTCTTCAAAGGATATTTGCGTTTTAAATAAACATCCATATGCATTATGCACAAAGAAAGCCCCTCAATTATAATCGCCAAATGTAGTAGATATCAAATTGTTTAGGTGTAGTGTAACAAATTTATTTCGCTGCTCGAACAGTTTTGATTTGCCTGCATTCGCAGTTGGCATAAAATCCTCAATTTTGCTTCCTACAATAATTAGACAGAACAGAACAAAAAAAAAACAGTCACTCAAAATCAGCGACTTATCATAAATTCGTACAGTTTTATGATCAAGTACTTTCGAAGAAGTTAATCGAAAGTAGTTAATCGTGCATAAACAAGTACTGAGATATCAAAGCAACAACAAATTGGGAGTATTAGTCAGTGTTAATTCGGAAAAAAGTAAATCAGAGGAATCTAAACACTTTGGTAGTCTTATACAATCATCTGAAAATTAAATTGGTATCATCACTCATCACTCATCAAGCCATCAAGCCATCATCCTACCTTTGGCGGTAAACCGATTCCAGTGAACGAAGTGTGAAGTTTTACCGATTTGAATCACAGAAGTTTGAAGACTGAAGTAAGTAAATATGAAAAGAAGAGGAAGAAGAAGATAATGAGAAGTTGCTATACGATTAATGTCACTCGCAGAAAATGTCTGTATAATCGTGAAGTAAATATCACGATTTGTCGTACATGATCTGCTGCACCTTGATATACTAGAATTAAGAAAAAGCTTTTGTGTATCGCGCACGTTGTGTTTTTTCTTGGCTAAGATCAAAGAGTAAGCCGGTATTCGAAGCTTGGATAAATTTGAAGACCTGTTGCGGTGGAGTAGTACTAGCAATAGATTGGAGAACGGTTTGGAAGGCAACCACACTCCACCGTTAGCACCCAACAAATACCATCTTTCCAGAGAAATAACAACGTGCAGAGCTGAGCCAAGCCGAGCCAAACCAAGAGAAGCTAATCTTAAGGAAGAAGGACGTACGGTTGGGTTCAACTCGAGAGCAAAGCAGGCTCGACAGTTCCACCTGCTGCCAAACGATGATATTATTGGGGCAGACCCACCGCTCGGATTCCCTCTACCTAAGTTTCTCCCTAAGAATAGATCCTTAGTTTCAACACTGACTGGGTGGATTCGTTCGTTGTTATATAGTATACCTATAGATTCGTATTTTCTATTAGTTTATACGTTATTTTATACGTCATGAGGTTGTAAACCCACGCCCAGGTGACGTACATCATCAACAAATTCCTATTCTATTTGACAGGTATGAATACGTCGATGTTGAAGCGTCTATAAAAACGCGGCGCAATTCTAACGTTGGGCGAAAATTCGACATTTAGGGCGACCTTGACAAAGCGGGGTCCTATAGTTTGATAAAAATAAGATATAATGTAGATGGTCATGGTAATTGCAAATCCAAATGTAGAGATACATGCTTGAAAAAAAAGGAATAACTTTCATCCTAATAATTATTACTGTCGAGGAGCACCAATGAGCTAGAATATGGGACCCAACGAAATTTTATAGAGAGAAAATGTATGTAAAGTTACAGCAAAATTTTAAATGTATAAAAACAAGTTTGTGAAACACGTGAGGTATGGAAGAGGTTTTCGGCATCATCGCGGGATTTACAAAATCATCCGAAGTTATTGAAGTCATAGAAAATTTCAAATGACAAATAAAATAATAGAGTTGTCTGAATAGAAATCAATTCAACATCATGTCCCGGTTTTTATCTTTCGTCAGAAGATTATCTTATAGACAGCTGCCATTACTTTCCACCGTTCAGTCTTGTGCTGTGTTCGATTTATGAACCACGGAGGATGAAAAGCCCCTGAGCAACCGCAAACAGTGTTTGCACGTGCTCGGCGGGCTGCCGGCTTGCAGGTGCAATGCCGCATCACAGTTTGATATCGAAATATACCGCTAGTTCGTGAATTACGAGGTTGTTACCATGGATGTGTATTTCAATATTGCCTCCATTTAGCATGAATTTTTTATTCAAATATGCCCATAGATATGCACTTTCATACGCTTCAGATTTCAATAATAATGAGATATTAGTACTTAGCGACTGACGGCTACGTTTGTAGAAGGATACACTGACAAAAAAAATGATGACTAACGAATATTTCTTCCTCCATTTCGAATGTATGAAAGTCAAATCGTATTATCGCACATCTTATTTCACTTTATTATTTTCTCATTTTTAATTATCAGTATGCTACATATTTACTTACTCTTGGGTTCAAATATAAACAGAAATAATCGCTCTTGTTTTTCATACACAAGCGACCGAAGTATGAATAATCATAAAACAATACGTAAGTAATTAAAATTTCGGATGCAAACGAACAGAGCAACTTTCGACTATGTACTAGACACACAATGATTTCATCTAGGGACAACAAACTGTCATGGAAGCTGACTGATCGTGAGATCTCTTGCAATTCTAATTATGTACTTATTAATAAACGCCGCAAATGCGCGTTAATACAGAGGATATACCTTCGCGAGTGCATTCATGTATCTATAATGTCGTTTTATAAGTATGGTATATTTCACACGTGGAATTAACCTGCGATAACAAAAATAGAAAAAGAATAAATTCCAGAGAAAAATCGCGGCAGTGTTTAAACGAATCATGAATGAGTGACAATAAGAAATGAATAGTCAACATAAAGAAGAAGATGAAGAAGAAATAATAAAAATTGTATGACATATTTAAATTTAAATTGACGAACAATATATGTAATTGGAGAAATCAAAAATGCTCTCAAAATGACTAACAATCTAAAATATCGTTATTAGTTGCATAAAGAACAAAAACGCATCGCATCGATACAGTGAAAGTGAGAACAAAGCAGTCGGAGCTACATGTAGTTGCAGCAACAGCTTACAGTCTGGTCGCGGGTATCTTTTTATTGAGCTCAAACCGAAGCAAACCAAACGCGACGAAATACGGTTAGGGTATGCGAGTATCGGCGAGCAGTAGTGGGCTCCTTGACGACGGGAATAGAGGTTTAGTTGAGTCGTTGACTAACTCAGTTGGCGAAAAATATTTCTGTTAGATATAATTGATATGTGATTTAAAGAAATAAAAACTCATGAATATCGTGGATCAAGGTAGTAGTAGTTAGTAAAACATTTCCGTTATCTTTCTCGAGTTCATGAAATCGGGAGAAAAAAAAACAGTTCATGTTAAGTTTAAAGTACTGTAAACAAAAACAAAACAAAAATACAAAGAAAACGAACATATATTGTATCTCTCTGAATATTAACTCACCATTTGCGGGAATAAAATAACCTTTTTCTCCGTTTCTCGAAGAGAACAAAAAGAATAAAAATAAAAATAGGGTTATGTACAGAAGTTGACTCGGCAGTTTTTCACAGCTGACTACTAGGGACTTTGATCGAGAATCGAGGTTTTAGTTTAACTTCAACCACAGTTTAACGTTTGGGATCTTGGGAGAAAGAAGATAGAAGATAGAAACTAGAAAATTGTGAATTTGTGGTTAAGTAGTAAACTTATATCTTAGCCCAGCCGCTGTTTTAAAAGACCAGAATACGAACAGCTGATGCTGGATGGAAATACCGGCGAAATGTCAAAATCAAAATTAATTGTAAGTTCATCGAACCTTCACATATTTATTTTAGTCCAATAACACAAAATAAGAAACCTTGTGTTATATTAAACCATTAAAGATTCCGCTCTCTATTATATCATTTGAACGATATAATGCGAATGCGTCTATCCACTAATTCCATAGAATTTTTAATTGGGTATCGTCTTTTCGTTCATAATTCACTTCCTACGCCGTAGGTAGTCATTACTTCTTAGGAGATGAATGAAAAGAATAACTACCTATTTAAAAAAAAATTAATATACTTTGGAACACAAACAAAATGTTAACTCAAAATACGTTATTCCATCGTAAACTGGGTATTCTTCCATGACATTTATAGATAAATTATTAGAATATTAGAATTCTTTGATCTCGATTTATAATCGTATGTTATGTTTTATTCTCATCATAAAGTTATTCTATCTACTTCTCTTATTCTTATTTTCAGACACTTCGGGTTCAATCACCCGAAGGTACTAAACGGATAGAAATCAATCCTACAGATACCGTCCGAGAACTCTTCGAAAAGGTTTGCTATGTTCTTTATTTTCGTCTTCTAATAAGGAAGATGACAACGAAAAGAGAATTTTCTGAAGCCGGGATAACGATTAATTTAACTTAACTTAACTCGAAGGAACGTAAACAGAAATTGATTATTGGTCACATCTTTTCGTTTCTTTCATTGGCAAATTAAGTTAACTCGATCGTAATCCCTGCTTTAATATCCAATTCTTTTGTTGATTAATTTGGATTTTGGACATAGAAGTTCGAGATTGAATCAAATATTACTTTTTTGAAAAATCATTGATTACTTATTTGTAAATAATGTAAACTGTTTTCTCTAGTTTCGTATATTTGTTTATTGATTCCTTTGTCAATTTTTATCAAGAATTTATAAAAGTTTTGACGAAAGATTTGTGACTTTTCTTTGTTCTCAATTTTGGTAATCTTTCGTCATGATTTGTTAAATTATTTTTGAGGTAGAATTTGGAATGTAGTCAAAGTATAGCAAAAAGGAAACAAAAACTGTATGGATATCAATACTAATTCCGTTGCAGTAAGTTTCATTACAAGGCACGCAAATCAATTGCTTTTATTAAATCAATTGCCTCAAAGATATTTCTGTTCTTTCGTTTCATTAAACAGCGATCTTGAATTTGGATAATTCACTCATTTATCTTCCGTCATATTTGTATTTCAGGTACATGACGTGTTTGAATTAAGTAGCTTTGGATTTGGGCTTTATAAATTAAAAAACAACAAGGATGAGCTTATTTCATCTCGTAGCAAGACTGTACTTGGTACTGGACTCTCACACGGAGATATGGTGTATCTTGTACCTCTAAACGGTACTGTATTATGGCCCCAGGATGGACCTTCGACCAGTAGTGCCTCCGTTAGCGCTCCGTCAGGTAGCACTACTTTTCATACTCAAAGAAAGACCAATCTCACTTATATATTGCCGTTGAAAACTTATACCAAGCTCGACGATTATGATTTACCACTTTTTTATACGTTCGTTTATATGAATTGATGCTTGAAAATTCCATTTTTTGCACTTGGTCTATTGTTCCCAAGTGTATATTCCAATTATAAAAGTATTGCCGTAGCAGTATTACTGTTGCTTCGTGATCGATTATAACAGTCTTAGAAGCTTTATACACAGTGTTCATCTTATGGAAATCGTGCTTTCAAATTCTGAGTAATAAAATACTTTTCTCGAATAATTCGAACGCAGGAGAACCGGTCTTAGCAGAGATGGGGCCAAGTACAAGTAGAATATCACAAGGATCTACATTAATTAATTCGTCTCGTCCTCTCGCCAATATTACAGAGGATGAGGTGGATCAGCAGCTGTGGAAGCTCGATGGAAAGATACAACAAAAACGTGATGAAAAATTGTAAGAATTATATTAAACTATTGAGTAATTATGAGGAACTATAATTTCCTATTCATATGATAATTAAATTAGGTCTAGTATGTTTCATACCGATGACGATGAAATTTTATTGAAATATAGATGCCGACACGGCGCTAATGGATGTTGTGTCCATTGTTCGCCGCTTGAACCATTCGATGAATCATATCTTAAGGAACAAAACATCAAGCATCTATCATTCCACTCGTATCTGAGAAAACTTACGGCCGGAGTGGACAGGTATGAAATTATTTCTCTGATGTTTTCGTTGAAATTAACTAAAATTAGCTTTCGCTAGTTTCAGTGGTTTGATTTTCATTTATTTTCGTGCGTGAATTCTTCTAGTTTCTCAAAAAAGATAATAGGAAACCAAATTCTATCCAAATTTTTACCCTTTCTTCAGAGGAAAATTTCTCCAATTGGAAGATATAAGTTGTCGCATAAAAACTGGATGTAAAGATCATCCACCATGGCCTCGTGGTATCTGCAGCAAATGTCAACCGAATGCTATTACTCTGAATCGACAACAGTATCGACACGTAGATAACGTAATGTTTGAAAATGCCAGTCTGGTTGAACGTTTTTTGAATTATTGGCGTAGTACCGGACATCAGCGTGTTGGTTACCTTTATGGGAGGTATGAAATCAACTCTGATGTTCCTCTTGGAATCAGGGCTGTTGTCGCTGCGATCTACGAACCACCCCAAGTGCGTTATTTTTATCGAAATCTGAGTACTCTGTTCGATTTTATATTTATTCTGCTCGGTGATTGGGTGTGACAAATTTATTAATATGCATTTTTTTATTTCTTTGTTAATTTTCAGGAAAGTACAAGAGATACCGTATCCCTGTTAGCAGATCCAAGACAAGAGTTAGTCGACGAACTAGCTCGGCTTATCGGACTGCAAAGAGTGGGATGGATATTTACAGATCTAATCGCTGATGATGTTAAAAAAGGAACGGTAAGTATTCGAGTTTTAGTATTTCAGAGAAACGCCGTAACTTTCAACACTGTGGAAGGAATGGTAAAATTATGTCACTGAATAATGAGAATCAATTTTTCTCTTCATGTAATCAGGATACTAATAAAAAATCTGTGTAATTCTTTGCAGGTAAAACACGTTAGAAATATAGAGAGTCACTTTTTATCAGCACAAGAATGTATCATGGCAGGATATTTCCAAAACCAGCATCCAAATCCTTGTCGTTTTTCGCCCAGTGGTTACTTTGGCTCCAAATTTGTAACGGTCTGCGTCACAGGTATAAAAAATGTAGTAAATTCCTATGGCAACGAAGTCTCAGTTTAACATTTGAAATTTTTCAAAGGAATTTCCTAGACTTTTAGAGGTTTTAGTTGAAAAATAATATTTCGAAATTCTACGCCTGTCTTTGAAAAAATTTTTATTCAAATGAATTAAACCAAGGTTTTTTGATTTAGAAGATATTTAAATATTTTTAAAATAAAATTTTCATGATTCTGAGACAGGGTTTCCGAATTTCTTCATCTACCAAATGATTTTTGTCCCTTTTTTTTTACAGGTGACGACAAAAATCAAGTTCATATGGAAGGGTACGAGGTTTCCAATCAATGTATGGCGCTGGTGCGTGACGGGTGTTTAGTTCCGACCAAGGATGCCCCAGAGCTTGGGTACGTCATTGAGTCTACAGATAAGCAGTACGTTCCCGATGTCTACTACAAAGTAAGTGGCAGCTTGATTTTTCTTTTGCTATCTTATAAATTATTAGAACATTATGGCAAGTTTCATTCTGATGCTATTTATTAAACACATGGTCGCGTTGAAGTCTCAGGAACATGGAATATCAATGCAAAACTGATTTTAGCTGCAGAAAAGTGTGAATCAAACGGAAAAAAAAGAATTTTAAGGATAGGTTATGGAGCTCAAATGCTCCAGTGATTTAGATCTTAGTGTGAAAAAGAGTTTACAGACACAAAATTTTCATCACGTACTTATTTTTATTTTCGAACTTATTTTTCTCTTGTTGGTTTTTGCTTTTTCGTAAATTCATACACATATTTCATGGCAATGCACATGTTTTACAATTATTTATTTTATATTAATTTACAGTGATTATTCTCATTTCTATATAGTGTATATGCCTATAACAAATAAATTGTAGCTGTGGGAAAGAGATCTCCAGGATTCTTTGATTATAGTCATTTAATTGAAATTACAAGTTATATAATTTCATCGTTTGGGTTTATTCAATATATCTTCGATATTTTTGTTTTTTAATACATATATTCGCATACATCTAGATAATTATTTATCATATATCTCTACATCGTATATATCTGTTTTTTTCGCTAACAATATCATTAGATAATCAATTATATTGAATTTCAATTTTTATATTTGTTAAATGTGAATAATGTGCCTACACATTAGCATACCGTGAAAGAAGAATCTCTATTAATTCGTTGCAAATTTAATTCGCCATACCACCGACCATACCATACCATACCATATCATTACCACCCTGTAAAATTTCAAGTGTATTTAAATACATTCGAACCAGCCTTTGAGAATATCTGTGTATAATATGAAATTTGAAAACGTTTAACGATTCAAATTTGGAAGTTTATTCCTGGTTTATTAAACGTCGCAAACTGGGGGAAAAAGGAGTGTATTGATAACAGTTTTCTAATGTACTGAAATGAGTCTGAAGCTTATAGCGTTAAAGCAACAAAATCACGAAGAATCCGTTTATAAGCGTTTTTTTGGTAGAAGTATTGTCGATGAAGTCAAATCTTTATGTTTCTAACAATTCCGGTATCCCTGACTTCCGAGTTTCGGATGACCGAAATCGGCGAAAAAATTTTAATTTGTTCCTCATCAAACAAACTTCGGCCAAGAATCGCTAAGACATTCATTTTTCATGATTTCGTTGCATTAATGTTATAAACTTAAGCCTCATCCTACTACTACTAATAATGACATAAATTTCTTTTTTTTTTTTCTTACTGTTAATTTCTATAACAATAAATTCATTTCTCATTTTTTAATACGTTTTACAATAGTCAGTTATATCATTCATTTTCTTCGAAGATTTACATCGATTGCTTAATTTCGAAAGTATAATTATATTTTTGCAAGCAATCTATCTAACATTATTTCAACCACAGACGATAAATGAGAATAGGAATCCAGTCAAAATTTGAAGATAATGCATTAAACAGACAATGTGATAGATAGAGAGAAGGAGAGAGAGGGAGAGAGAGAGAGAAAGGAAAATTCATTGGATTATGGAGTAAGCTCCTTGATGGCCACAGATCATTTACATTTAAGCATATGCGATTGACGCTTTTAGCTAAAGGGAAAGAGAGTGAAGTAGATAAACGATTCAAAAGGTATAACAATTTATAACTAAACCGTAAACGCGAAAATAATTAATTCGAAATACGTACTACATGCATGAATTTAGGCCAACAATTTGTCTCCCCTGCACATTCATAATATACAGTTCTAATATAATAACATTTTCTCATAAGTCATCATAGTTTCTTTTATTCAAAAATTACTATCATTGAATTCTTAACCAAGACGCAACCTCTGCTGTTATTATACGTAGATATGTAGGTAGGTATATACACATATACCATCTATACCTATATATACAATGGCAAATTAATGACTCAACTTATTATGTGCTATAAATAAATAAAAATGACAGTGAAAAACAATCAATAGCTTCTGAAGTATAATCACTTCAACCAAAAATGGAAACAAAATCGATGATAGTGAATATTTATAGTACATTGTATAAACTATGCGTTAATGCCTCGTAACATTCCTGAAAATATATATGACAAGTATATATATACGTATAAGTCTATTTTATTCCACATATATGTACCATATGTATCCATAGATTTATGTGCGTGTGCAGGGTTGGCTACTTATTCACTTTGGTTGATTTGAAATTTATGTTTTTTCAATTACGATTGATGAGCGTAAAAAAAATAAAATATCTATTTGGTAGTGGGAGTACATCTTTTTTTAACAATTAATGTACATGATTTTTTAAAGATAGATTGCACTATATTTTATCGTCATTAGGTTAGTACACATGTGATTCATATTCATCATTAGCTAATTAATAAGAGTTGAAACTTTCAGGTTTAACATCAATGGAGGTTTTTCCATTATAGTTTGTTCATCTCCTTGTTTTTGAAAAAGGCATTTGCAATGACAATAAGGACGAGCATATTAAGTTGATGATAATATTTTTTATAATGATAATATATTTATATATAATACATAACGACGGGATTGACACGAGAGTAGAATAACAATCATATAACATATTACAGATATTCGTAGCGTACTTTTGATATAATACAGCATATGAAGGAATGGATCCTTTTAATATACATATATATATTCGCTTTTTTTCGATTTGATCCCAACATAAAATTACACGAGATGTCGGTTTCAAATAATCTATATAGTATTAGTTAGGCCTCCCTTCTTGTATACTATTATATATTGAGATCTATTTTTATTTTCCAATATAATTTCATTTTTATGACGGCTTACTAATTTATTTTTAACACATATATAGAACGAGAGGCGGGATTTTTCATTATTTTTATATACTTCACATACATAGTTCTTTCAAACTAATTCTATAACTAGAAGTTATTATATTTTATACATAGTTACACATCGATTGTGTAATAATAATCCTAATTATAATATATTATCATTCTTACGATAAAATGATAATCATTTCATTCAAGATGAATTATTAAAGGTCCCTTTTTTCTAATCGTGTTTCGTCTAGATTTCTCGTTCCTTGGTATTGTAGGTAGTAGTATTACATCGAGCACATTAAATGTACGATTTTCATTTCCCCCATATGAAAAATGGATTTCCTATCTACCATCGCGTATATTTTCTTTTAGCGAAAAACTATTTCCCATCTAAAAATATATCTTTGCGTCAACAATTATAGCATAGATTTCGTTTATAGTATTATATAGCTCTATTATTCCACGATTGTAAGGTCTAAGAAATTATTTTCCATTTCGCAGCGCCATATTATATTTATCAACGCTGGTGAAAGTATATCTTTTTTGTATCATCTTAATTAATGGTATTAGACAATAATATTCTTAATAGCGAAAATGAATGACCGAAAACCTCCTCTAGAAAAACATAATTTTTACATTCATATTTATGATATAGCTAGCTAGATTTGATCAATATTTATGATCAATTATCTTGAGGTACGTATGTATGTGTATGTATCATCGATTACGTCGTAGGTAAATATTCCTATAGAACCTTCTCAAATCCCCGAACAATAGCAAAATATGGATTTTTTATTCATTTATTTATTTATTATGCGTTTTATAGTTTAAAAATAGATTCAGTTTAACATTTTTAGATTCTCTATTGTTATCTAATTATAATAATTAGGTTGTGAAGACTTAACATTTACAAAGTTGTTTCCATATCGCTGAAACAATCTTTACGAAAAATATCTTTTACAATGATACGGCATCTCCGGTGTCTCTTTTTTTTCCGTTCATCGCCGTTTACTACTTCTTTCTATTCCTATCACGAGGATATATTATATACTTAGGACTTAGATCAACTTTTTTCATTAGCACGATCGTTACAATTTACCAGATTTGGTTATGAGAATTGTTTTAGTCGGTTTACCGGTCTGATCACCGTAAGTTGATATTTTCTCTACTAAATCCAGCCCTTCTACTACGTGACCGAATATTCCAGTGAACCCCCTCATTTCTTGTAAAATAATCCTGAACTGCGATCCGACCATTCCTAAATTGTCATGACGTTTTTGCGTTCTTCGCATACCCACGGCTCCTCTTACAGCTGGAAACTTAGTATCGTCAGGCATAAAGAAACCGTCTTCAAATATACTTCTGCCTCCTCGTCCATTATTCAATTCAAAATCTCCAGTTATTACAGATTCTCCTTCCCAGCATTGGAATATCGTACAACCTTTATATCCTACCCCTATTTCACCAGTTGCTAATATGCTAAAATTTTTTGCCATTTTTGGCGCCACGTCAGGCCTCACTTCTATCACAATACGACCTTGCGGCGCACCGTTAACATCAATATTGAAATAATAGAGAGGATACGGATTCGGCGGACCTCTTAACGCCGTAGGGATAACACCGGGCGGTTGTTGCGGTGGTGAATGAACAGCAACTAACGTTCCACCGTTGGGACCAATTTCTGTAATAAACGTTTGCTGTTGTTGAGGATGTAACATCACATTTGGTGGCGGTGGTTGTTTTAAGGACGGAGATCCGGTCGGTATTAATAATTGTGACGGAGGTGGAAGGGGTCCTTGATGTACGTGGAGGGGGGGAGCGGGTGGCGACATCATGTTAGGATGGAAATCAATTGTTCCATTTTGTTGAACATGTTGTTGTTGTTGTTGTTGTTGTTTATTAGCCATATGTCTTGAGTAAAGTTGAGACATGCAATAATTAGCTAAAAATAATATTGGGTTTTGCGAAGCTGCGAGTTGCCCGTGATGCCTACCGCCGCTACCTATACCTTGAGATTGCGGCACGACTGGTTCACCCATGTTTATGCTAGCCAGAGCTTGTTTTAGAAGTGCGAAGTCGAATATTACTCCTGAATTGCCGATTAAATCATCAAGTTGACATTGAACCGTTGCTTCTTGGTATTTTGCTTGTAGCCTTTGTTTTTTCATTATCAATTGAGTATGCAGATTATATATTTCACCAGGATTCTCGATCATTTGTAAACTCGCTTTTGCCTCGCCCAATGTCTCTCTTGCTTCTGTTATCTCTGGGAAATAACTCCAACCGTTTTGAAGATCTGTTTCAACTCGTGTCTTTAACGTTACGCACGCTTCCAATAGTTTGATTAAAAATTCTCTCTGCTGCATTACCAGTCTCTGTATATCTGCCGATAATTTTCTTATCGCTATCAATTCGTGTTGTACCTGTTTATTATAAATTCTATTTTTATTCTCTAATATTATGTTCCCCAAGATTGAAGCTACGAGTAATCAGAATTACATATCAATTTAGATCTCATTCATCTAGATAAAATCACAGAGTGCAGTTCTCTACTGTTTTTTACTTTTCACCATGTCTGTTGTCATACTTACATCCGATATAAGTTGGTCTTTGGCATCTGTTTGTGATTTAATCTGATGTCCAGGATGTTCTTGGGGTGTAGCGCAAGCTCGGCAGAGCGCCGAACAGCACGTAGCGCACCATAAAGCTAACGGCATACCATGCGTATGGCAATTTTCACTCTATAAAGTAACAAAAGTAACTGCATAGCTATTCATTGATAGATCTGTGAAGTGCTAAAACTGTTGATCAAGAATAAGGACAGAAAAACAAATTCTGACCTTATGTAATGTGATCCGATTAATCAAACATCCTCCTACATACACATACAAGGCTTCTCTCTCTATTTTTCTCTCTCTCTCTCTCTCTCTCTCTCTCTCTCTCTCTCTCTCTCTGTCCCACTCATTCTCCTAACTTGTTTACATAGTGGTAGAATTAAATTGAAAAATGGTTAATATACCTTCCTTTCCTTATCGTTCTGTGTGTTGTATGTAGTATTGTTAGGGTTCATTTTAAGATGTGAAAAGTTATTGGCCAGAGCGAGCAAAGATGAATGTGTAGGCAAAGCGTCTGGTCCTTGATCTCCGAGTTCCGTACGTTTCCAACAATGAGCACAAAACAATTCTCTACCCTTAAGTAAATTGTGTTCGATACATCTCAAACAGAAATGATGCTTGCAGTCTAAATATTTTGGGCATTGTTCGGCATCGTTGAATTTCTGTTTACAATAACTACACAACGTCAACTCCTCTAGGTCTGTTAGAACACTCGGATCCAGCATCTGTATGAATTCAAAAAGAAGACCAATAATAATATAGAAAATTAAAATTTTCCGTACAATGATGTAGAAAAAACTTGGATGTCTATGTATTCAAGAAATTCTCTGGATTAGCTGAAGAATTTGACTTAAAAATCCAATGGATTTTGGGTGCTTTTTTCGCGGAGTAGGTACTCAGAATCTTACTTCGTTTTTCAAGAATTCAAAATTGTAATTTAATCGTATTGAATTCGCGATAAAATTCCATGATCACGATAGAATGGAACACGCATGCGTATAAAATCCCGCCAAAACTGAGGGGTGGGTTGGTGGGAGGAGCCAGTGGAACCGAGCAGTAGGACACGTATTGAGTACACTGAGGATATACCATACTCTGTATAAAACCCGCGATAGAATTTTACCGCCGAGGATGATGAATACATACGACGACGATGATTGCGAGTAAAACAGAACAGAGATTAAAGATTCGTTTTTTGTTTGAATAGCTCAGCAATAGGTTGTATGAGATATCGTGAGATAAATTATAGGCCTGATAGGAAATAGGATCGATGATAAACTACGAATAGAGTATACGTAGTAGTGCATGTATATTTAAATTTAATGAATATGATACGAGATACAAGCTTGTAAATAATTATCGATGGTCATATATTGTGACTGTACATGTATTTTGGGGGCAGAGGAGGCAGCTGTAATTGGTGATTGGAGAAAGGAGAGAAAACGATAAGAAAAAATTCGATTCTTAACAAACACTTTACTTCATAGGTATATATATTAGATAAAAAGGCATATCTATGTGTCTTATGGCATATCTGAAATGAAACATATAACACGGAGAGCCCTGGTATTATTGACATGTTCCCCCAGTTAATCAACACATATTACGGGATGAAAAACCTATGAAAATTCTCTGTGATAATGACGACTGACGATTGGGGGTAATACGAGCATATAAATCAAAAAGAAATACATAGATAAAGATAGAATCCGTACCGTGTGTGTTTTGTTTGTTTATTACAAGGTGGTCGCGTATCGTCGACTTTATAATAATCTACTATGAGAATATTATAAAAGAGTGATAATTTTGAAAAATGAAAGAAAAAATGGAAAATGAGGAAAATGATTAACGTAACGATTCCAAAACGGTCTTCAACTTGTTATAATTTACATCGAGATTAATTGAATGTAGCGCGGGATAATCGCGTATTGCGTTTTGTACTATACACGGGTATATTTTTTACGTTTATCGAATGTTAATATAAGTAACATAACGACGTTGTCGTATCGCCGGTATCGCGGCGTTTTCTTATTTATTCTTGCAAATATTTTTCCTTGATCTTAACTTGTGCTGCAAACGTTTTGCCACATCATGATGTTTGATTCACTAAACTACTAACCACTGGCATGGCGGCGCGAGAAACCGACCGACCGACCGACGACCGACCGACACACACCAACAGCGCGCGCTACGATCTGTTGCTCTACGTCCCTCCCGGCGCCCCCCTTGACCATCTCGCCCTCCATCCCCTCCATTGGTCTCTTCTTCACACTCTTCCCTTATGACTGCCGTTCGTCGCGCGACGCGCGCTGCTCTGGTCGCTGATCATTTCAAAGCCTTCTAGATTCATGCTGGTATAGATGGTTGAGCTCCGAGCTTTTAGCTTGCGGAGGAAAGGAAAACTTGTCGATAACATCAATCGGCTAATAAAGCTTCATTTCATTTTGCTTGAGTTTCGTTCTTGCATTGTTCCAATGTTCATTTCTCATAAGATTTCTGTGATTCAATAACCACCGACGCCGATTCATCGCGGAGTTTATTTCACTTCCATTGTAATTGTCTCTACGGGCACAAATAATATAATTGTTTTGAATCCAGTTCCGCGTTATCGGCTTTCAGGCAGGCTTATTGGTTACGCGGTGGTTATAGTAGATTTTCTCTTTTTTTTACCTCCGCCTAAACGTTCACTCGACGAATTAGGATATAGTCATTGTTTTCTAATTCTAGCGGCTTAAATTTTATCATAATGATCGATAGAGTTATCCGTTTGTCGAGTGTCGTGGCTGCCAATGTTCTGAGAATCATCAAAAATCAAATTCGAATATGCCATTCTATTTGAATCTAACTATAGCGAGAAGAATTGCGTGATGATAACCGAAATCGATTCCTCATTGGCTTGCCAACAATCAATTCAGTGCCATGACGTAGCTCGCCGTCACACCAATAGCCAATCACGTGACCGTTTTTGATTATCGCTGCGTGACGATTTGTTTTAACGCTATTTGGTACGACAACTAGATGACATGATTTTTAAAAATTCCAGCGAAATGAATTGACTCAAAGATTAATCGAAGTGTAAATCGTTCCAGTGATGATACAAAACATCAAATTACTCAATGGCTCGCTTTTACTGATCAAATGACATAGTATTTGCCGTGATTTCGACAGCCAATCGCAAGACCGTATCCGTTCACTTCCACGCGCGATGATTTGTATCGATGTTACATTCTTGGCGTGATTCATGAAATACGATAATCAGTACAATATAATTTTTTAACACTATTTAAATGAATATCCGAATTATTGAAATTTTTGAAACTTATTATGAATATTAAAGATAGTTTGCCTGAACTGAAGTATTATTCTGAATCTTGGTTAAAGAGAACGACAAATAATAAATTCAAGCTTGGTGAATGCTGGTTTACAATCGTAATTTATCATTTTCAGGAAAAGGACACCTATGGGAATGAAGTTTCTAGATTAGCAAGACCTTTGCCCGTTGAATATTTACTCGTCGATGTTCCAGCCTCCACACCACTTACTCCACAATTTACTTTTCATGTGAACGAAGATGTTACACCATTTCCAGTTGAAAATAGGTAAGGTGAAAAAAATGTTCAGAAAAACCGATTTTAATTGATAAATGCAATTCAGAAAATCGCCGTACTTTCCTTTAACGCAATGTATCAAGTATTTTACATCTTTGATAAGTGAATTACAATCATAATGTTTCTCTCAGTAATTATACCTTCTCCGCATTTCAAATATAATCTTGTATGAATTTGAACTTCCCACAAGGTCTCACTCATTTTAGATTAATTTCTTTGCAGACTCGTCGATGGACAAGTGCAGGAGTTCAATTCCCTTTGCACATACATGCAGCAATTCACTCCAGATCAGTTCTTTGAAGCAATTTCAGACTTCCATCTACTTCTCTTTATAGCTACAATGGATATGCTTCCAATGAAGGTATATCACAACATCTGCCACATCGATTTTTATCTATAGCTTTGAAAAAATTGGTATCATTCATTATATAGGGTGTCTGCGTAAAGAATTTGAAAATCTTGCAAATATACTTGAACCAAATTCGTCAATTGCTAATTTCCAATAATAAACTGCAGGATCACATGGTTCCGCTATTATCAGCAATTCGTTCGGGCGATCGAGAGGAGGCGTTGAAATGGTCGCATTCAGAGCACTGGGCGACTGTAGAACAATTAATATCAGCGACAGCAGCAACAACTCAGCACACATCGAGGGGAATAGGATTTAGCAATAATCCTGGAGCATCTGTATCTACGGTTGGAGTAGGAACAGGAATCGGCAGTGGAGTTGTTCCAGATTCAATACCGGATCAACCATTGTGGACATGTCGTCATTGCACATTTATTAATCCTGCGGATCTAGCGACGTGTGATATGTGCAGTTTACCAAGGTAGCTTTTTACTTGAACATTGAATTTAATGAAGAGAATTGGAAGAAAGAGAATAAAACAAAGCTAATATTTAAGAAAAATAAGAATTTTCCATAGAACTATCAGAGGAGATGAAATATTTCAGGGATAAATTTACATAGCTTATGTGTTTATGAAGATTCATTTCATTGGAAACGAAAGATCGTTATTTATGTCCCTGTATTACTATCACTGCATGGTTTGTTGTATTCTGTATTCACAACGTGATGAAAAAAGACTAATTTTGTATTCTTCTTTATTTTTCTACAGGTTTTGATGCACGCTGATCCCTTGAATAATGAAAACTAATGATGATTTGTTTCTTCTTCTGTTTTTATTTTTTTTCCTGGTTTTCTCTTGATTCCTATCATTTCACCCTATTTATGAATAAACAAAATGCTTAACACATTTATATCCGTTTTTTAATCATATTTTTGTTTATTTTCATGTCATGAGTTTATTTTATACAATTCTTTGATGAGAGGATGGATTAATGAGTATTTAGATTGTCAACAACTGTAATGTAAATTTTTGTTCAATAATGATTCTATTTTTTTTTCGTATTTCAAGTTCCACTTTGTGGGCTTTTGCGTTTGAAAGGCCTTGAGCAGTGCTCTTGCTTTTTTTCAATTGTTTTCTGAATAATAGATGGATTTGCAATACACTAGAAAAGCAAAGGTATAAATTGTGGTTACATCTTCGAAAATGAATTTCTTTATCATTTTTTCTCTATTGATTTTTCTCGTCAATCACAGTCGTCTACATTTTCTCCATTATTATATTCATTTAGTGTAATTCTCTGTGATGAAATTTATTCGACTATAAATTTTCTCATCGATTACGTATCGTGACCATCTCGATAAATTTATCAAAGTGCAAAAGATTGAATTGGATCAATTAAAGATAAGCGCATGATGTTAATTTTAGAATGCTGATGTAATGCGATATAAGAGGAGAAAAGAAATGTGGAGATCGGATGATCGAAACAAAACAGAATGCAAGATACCGAACAAAGCGCAAGATACAAAACGAAACGCAAGATAGATTTTCAAGATTCAGTATGACATGTTGAAGGGATGATGTCTGTTCTACAATGATTAAGTATAAAATGTAAGATTCAAGTAACAATACTTTCATTATTATTATTCAATGAATCAATGATTATTATTTAATTAATTAATAATTATCATTACATAATTATAAATTAGGGATTTCAAAAATAACTGTGATACAATAAAAAAATCAGATCAATTACTCAAGGGATAACAGCATATAGCAGTGTGTTTAATAAAATTCGCTACTCAATAATTGTTTGGACGATTTTTATTTACTCATTCGTTTTTGTTCGTCATCTTTATGACAGTTTTGAATACCTTGCTTTTTCATTTTTGCGTTTCTCTATTATACTATTGTCTTGTTGTCTGCTTTGCAATTGTTTTATAAACAACGAAGAATCAATTGATTGTCTGTAGCCAATTTTCGTAATTAATGATATTTTGTTCTATTCCTCGTTCTCTTGATTTAATTATGTTTCTACGCAATTCTTCCTAATCTTCAAATAAACTTACTCATATGAGGTAGGTAAGTTTATCACATTTCTGTGTTATAGGTATACATATGTATAATAAATTATTAATGATAGTTATTTCAATTGACAATAGTTGTCTAGAGGTAAGGTTTAATTAATGAATCATCGAATGGAATCATGAAAACGTTATACAGTAAGACAAAATAGGAATGGAGTATGTAAAAAAAAAACATAAAACCACATATTTAAACGTACATTTACTCAATACATCACGACGTTATCAGACTTCGTGGTTTAAGCTATCCGTGAATAACTAACCGTATATTTTTCGTATCCTATACCAAGCATTCTATACCATGTCGTGCAGTCCAACAACATCTTTTCCGAATTGGTCTGTCGAAGTTGGTTTCGAATAGCAGTGCTGGTCGAGTAATAGTAATACGGAGGTCAGTTATAACTCAAATTTCAAAGTTTCAAATTTTCGTCTATCATTATCTTTGATATAGGTATATTTCACAATGTTCTGGACTAGAGATAATGAACACTGTTTAGATATGTAGCTGAGGGAAAATATGAACGTAAGTCAAAAGTTGTTCGGTTCTTCGAGATCTCTACAATTACCATTTTTGTATTATATTACAGGAACAAGGATATACCTATTATATCCACGTGCGATAACAAAAAATCTATACCACTATTATTCAAGCTCGCTTTGTCGTTATTGCTTGAAATTACAAAAAAATTATATCGAAATTGTATATATATATGCTAATATTATCTGATTTTGTTCGAGACGCCTGTTCATATGGAACCAATATTACCTAAATGCGTATGACTTCAGAATGTACTAAACTTAAATTTTCCTACAAAGAGATGCATAAGTATAGGCATAACGTCGGATTGACAAATCATGTCCACAGTGCAGGCACGGATGTTGAAAATGTAAATCTATCACCACTTTAATTGGTATATGAATAATACGAAAATCGGCAGGTTTTCTTCACATTATTAGACCAAGATGTCTCAACCACGAGATCAATGACTTTCTTCTGATGGCTATATCTATCCTGGAAGACGCTTCAGTTTAGCAAAGCCAAACTAGAAGCGTCCAGCAAGACTTCGGCTCTGGGCTTGCCATGGTAACATGTCATCACATTCCTTCTCATCTATTTTCGTCTCAACAATTTTATCTTTCCGATGCTATTAAAAATTTGAACTTCAAATACCCCCAGAAGAAACCATGATTCGGTGATTAGTGTGCGCGGAGACCTAGCGGAGTATATATACGTCTTCATTTCAAGCAAAATATGTATGACCAATGATCGAAATTCGAGAAATACAGAACCATTTGGATGATGAGACTTGTTGAATTTTGAACACGAGATTTCATTTCAACACGGTGCGGATTCATCGACTTTGATCAACAGGTGGCCATGGTAGAAATCCAGTGGGATTCATGCTCAGCATCAAAACGACGAGCTGCCACGAGCAAACACTACTCAAACCACAACGGAGCCACCAACACGTGTTGAATATAGTGGTGCTGTTCCGAGACCAATACTGGTTGCATTCGCAGTTTGCACCGGTCGAATTTTCAGTTCAAAATCTCAAAATCTAGGAACAGATACATGTGTCCTCTCTCCTATGCCGATACATATGCGAGAAAGAGAAAAATTGTGCCACCTCTTCGGCTCAGATGTTATCCTGATACATGCCTCTGCATGTCTCTGCTCTCACCTACATGCGTTCTCTCTCGCATTCCCATGCATACGCGAAGAAGAAAAAAATCGTGTCACCTCTTGGGCTCAGATGTTATCCTGATACAAAGTCAAATTTTCAGTTGAAAATCTCAAAATCTAGGAATAGGTACATGTGTCCTCTCTCCCATGCCTATACATATGCGGGAAAGAAAAAAATTGTGCCACCTCTTGGGCTCAGATGTTATCCTGATACGAAGCCGAATTTTCGGTTAAAAATCTTAAAATCTAGGAAAAGGTCTATGTGTCCGCTCTCCCATGCCCATACATATGCGAGAAAGAACAAAATTGTGCCACCTCTTGGACTCGGATGTTTTCCTGATACATGCCTCTGCATGTCTCTGTTCTCACCTACATGCGTTCTCTCTCGCATTCCCATGCATACGCGAAGAAGAAAAAAATCGTGCCACCTCTTGGGCTCAGATGTTATCCTGATACAAAGTCGAATTTTGAGTTAGAAATTTCAGAATCTAGGAACAGATACATGTGTCCTCTCTCCCATGCCCATACATATGCGAGAAAGAGAAAAAATCGTGCCACCTCTTGGGCTCAGATGTTATCCTGATACAAAGTCGAATTTTCGGGTAAAAATCTCAAAATCTAGGAATAGGTACATGTATCCTTTCTCCCATGCCTATACATATGCAAAAAAGAAAAAAATTGTGCCACCTCTTGGACTCGGATGTTTTCCTGATACATGCCTCTGCATGTCGCTGCTCTCACCTACATGCGTCCTCTCTCGCATTCCCATGCATACGCGAAGAAGAAAAAAATCGTGCCACCTCTTGGGCTCAGATGTTATCCTGATACAAAGTCGAATTTTCGGGTAAAAATCTCAAAATCTAGGAACAGATACATGTGTCCTCTCTCCCATGCCCATACATATGCGAGAAAGAGAAAAAATCGTGCCACCTCTTGGGCTCAGATGTTATCCTGATACAAAGTCGAATTTTCGGGTAACAATCTCAAAATCTAGGAATAGGTACATGCGTCCTCTCTCGCATTCCCATGCATACGCGAAGAAGAAAAAAATCGTGCCACCTCTTGGGCTCAGATGTTATCCTGATACAAAAACGAATTTTCAGTTAAAAATCTCAAAATCTAGGAATAGGTACATGTGTCCTCTCTCCCATGCCTATACATATGCGAGAAAGAAAAAAATTGTGCCACCTCTTGGGCTCAGATGTTATCCTGATACGAAGCCGAATTTTCGGTTAAAAATCTTAAAATCTAGGAACAGATACATGTGTCCTCTCTCCCATGCCTATACATATGCGAGAAAGAAAAAAATTGTGCCACCTCTTGGACTCGGATGTTTTCCTGATACATGCCTCTGCATGTCTCTGCTCTCACCTACATGCGTTCTCTCTCGCATTCCCATGCATACGCGAAGAAGAAAAAAATCGTGCCACCTCTTGGGCTCAGATGTTATCCTGATACAAAGTCAAATTTTCAGTTGAAAATCTCAAAATCTAGGAATAGGTACATGTGTCCTCTCTCCCATGCCTATACATATGCGGGAAAGAAAGAAATTGTGCCACCTCTTGGGCTCAGATGTTATCCTGATACGAAGCCGAATTTTCGGTTAAAAATCTTAAAATCTAGGAAAAGGTCTATGTGTCCGCTCTCCCATGCCCATACATATGCGAGAAAGAAGAAAATTGTGCCACCTCTTGGACTCGGATGTTTTCCTGATACCTGCCTCTGCATGTCTCTGCTCTCACCTACATGCGTCCTCTCTCGCATTCCCATGCATACGCGAAGAAGAAAAAAATCGTGCCACCTCTTGGGCTCAGATGTTATCCTGATACAAAGTCGAATTTTCAGTTAAAAATCTCAAAATTTAGGAATAGGTACATGTGTCCTCTCTCCCATGCCTATACATACGCGAAAAAGAAAAAAATCGTGCCACCTCTTGGGCTCAGATGTTATCCTGATACAAAGTCGAATTTTCGGGTAAAAATCTTAAAATCTAGGAAAAGGTCTATGTGTCCGCTCTCCCATGCCTAAACATATGCGAGAAAGAAAAAAATTGTGCCACCTCTTGGACTCGGATGTTTTCCTGATACCTGCCTCTGCATGTCTCTGCTCTCACCTACATGCGTTCTCTCTCGCATTCCCATGCATACGCGAGAAAGCAAAAAATTGTGCCACCTCTTGGGCTCAGATGTTATCCTGATACAAAGTCGAATTTTCGGGTAAAAATCTCAAAATCTAGGAATAGGTACATGTGTCCGCTCTCCCATGCCTATACATATGCGAAAAAGAAAAAAATCGTGCCACCTCTTGGGCTCAGATGTTATCCTGATACAAAAACGAATTTTCGGGTAAAAATCTCAAAATCTAGGAATAGGCACATGTGTCCGCTCTCCCATGCCTATACATATGCGAGAAAGAAAAAAATTGTGCCACCTCTTGGACTCGGATGTTTTCCTGATACCTGCCTCTGCATGTCTCTGCTCTCACCTACATGCGTTCTCTCTCGCATTCCCATGCATACGCGAGAAAGCAAAAAATTGTGCCACCTCTTGGGCTCAGATGTTATCCTGATACAAAGTCGAATTTTCGGGTAAAAATCTCAAAATCTAGGAATAGGTACATGTGTCCGCTCTCCCATGCCTATACATATGCGAGAAAGAAAAAAATCGTGCCACCTCTTGGGCTCAGATGTTATCCTGATACAAAAACGAATTTTCAGTTAAAAATCTCAAAATCTAGGAATAGGTACATGTGTCCTCTCTCCCATGCCTATACATATGCGAGAAAGAAAAAAATTGTGCCACCTCTTGGGCTCAGATGTTATCCTGATACAAAGTCGAATTTTCGGGTAAAAATCTCAAAATCTAGGAATAGGTACATGTGTCCGCTCTCCCATGCCTATACATATGCGAGAAAGAAAAAAATTGTGCCACCTCTTGGACTCGGATGTTTTCCTGATACAAAGTCGAATTTTGAGTTAGAAATTTCAGAATATAGGAACAGATACATGTGTTCTCTCTCCCATGCCTATACATACGCGAAACAGAAAAAAATCGTGCCACCTCTTGGGCTCAGATGTTATCCTGATACAAAGTCGAATTTTCGGGTGAAAATCTCAAAATCTAGGAATAGGTACATGTGTCCTCTCTCCCATGCCTATACATACGCGAAAAAGAAAAAAATCGTGCCACCTCTTGGACTCGGATGTTTTCCTGATACATGCCTCTGCATGTCTCTGCTCTCACCTACATGCGTCCTCTCTCGCATTCCCATGCATACGCGAAGAAGAAAAAAATCGTGCCACCTCTTGGGCTCAGATGTTATCCTGATACAAAAACGAATTTTCAGTTAAAAATCTCAAAATCTAGGAATAGGTACATGCGTCCTCTCTCCCATGCCTATACATACGCGAAAAAGAAAAAAATCGTGCCACCTCTTGGGCTCAGATGTTATCCTGATACGAAGTCGAATTTTCGGGTAAAAATCTCAAAATCTAGGAATAGGCACATGTGTCCGCTCTCCCATGCCTATACATATGCGAGAAAGAAAAAAATTGTGCCACCTCTTGGACTCGGATGTTTTCCTGATACCTGCCTCTGCATGTCTCTGCTCTCACCTACATGCGTTCTCTCTCGCATTCCCATGCATACGCGAGAAAGCAAAAAATTGTGCCACCTCTTGGGCTCAGATGTTATCCTGATACAAAGTCGAATTTTCGGGTAAAAATCTCAAAATCCAGGAATAGGTACATGTGTCCGCTCTCCCATGCCTATACATATGCGAGAAAGAAAAAAATCGTGCCACCTCTTGGGCTCAGATGTTATCCTGATACAAAAACGAATTTTCAGTTAAAAATCTCAAAATCTAGGAATAGGTACATGTGTCCTCTCTCCCATGCCTATACATATGCGAAAAAGAAAAAAATCGTGCCACCTCTTGGGCTCAGATGTTATCCTGATACAAAGTCGAATTTTCGGGTAAAAATCTTAAAATCTAGGAAAAGGTCTATGTGTCCGCTCTCCCATGCCTATACATTTGCAAAAAAGAAAAAAATTGTGCCACCTCTTGGACTCGGATGTTTTCCTGATACCTGCCTCTGCATGTCTCTGCTCTCACCTACATGCGTCCTCTCTCGCATTCCCATGCATACGCGAGAAAGCAAAAAATTGTGCCACCTCTTGGGCTCAGATGTTATCCTGATACAAAGTCGAATTTTCGGGTAAAAATCTTGAAATCTAGGAAAAGGTCTATGTGTCCGCTCTCCCATGCCTATACATATGCGAGAAAGAAAAAAATTGTGCCACCTCTTGGACTCGGATGTTTTCCTGATACATGCCTCTGCATGTCTCTGCTCTCACCTACATGCGTCCTCTCTCGCATTCCCATGCATTCGCGAAGAAGAAAAAAATCGTGCCACCTCTTGGGCTCAGATGTTATCCTGATACAAAGTCGAATTTTCAGTTAAAAATCTCAAAATTTAGGAATAGGTACATGTGTCCTCTCTCCCATGCCTATACATACGCGAAAAAGAAAAAAATCGTGCCACCTCTTGGGCTCAGATGTTATCCTGATACAAAGTCGAATTTTCGGGTAAAAATCTTAAAATCTAGGAAAAGGTCTATGTGTCCGCTCTCCCATGCCTAAACATATGCGAGAAAGAAAAAAATTGTGCCACCTCTTGGACTCGGATGTTTTCCTGATACCGGCCTCTGCATGTCTCTGCTCTCACCTACATGCGTTCTCTCTCGCATTCCCATGCATACGCGAAAAAGAAAAAAATCATGCCACCTCTTGGGCTCAGATGTTATCCTGATACAAAAACGAATTTTCGGGTAAAAATCTCAAAATCTAGGAATAGGCACATGTGTCCGCTCTCCCATGCCTATACATATGCGAGAAAGCAAAAAATTGTGCCACCTCTTGGACTCGGATGTTTTCCTGATACCTGCCTCTGCATGTCTCTGCTCTCACCTACATGCGTTCTCTCTCGCATTCCCATGCATACGCGAGAAAGCAAAAAATTGTGCCACCTCTTGGGCTCAGATGTTATCCTGATACAAAGTCGAATTTTCGGGTAAAAATCTCAAAATCTAGGAATAGGCACATGTGTCCGCTCTCCCATGCCTATACATATGCGAGAAAGAAAAAAATTGTGCCACCTCTTGGACTCGGATGTTTTCCTGATACCTGCCTCTGCATGTCTCTGCTCTCACCTACATGCGTTCTCTCTCGCATTCCCATGCATACGCGAGAAAGCAAAAAATTGTGCCACCTCTTGGGCTCAGATGTTATCCTGATACAAAGTCGAATTTTCGGGTAAAAATCTCAAAATCTAGGAATAGGTACATGTGTCCGCTCTCCCATGCCTATACATATGCGAGAAAGAAAAAAATCGTGCCACCTCTTGGGCTCAGATGTTATCCTGATACAAAAACGAATTTTCAGTTAAAAATCTCAAAATCTAGGAATAGGTACATGTGTCCTCTCTCCCATGCCTATACATATGCGAGAAAGAAAAAAATTGTGCCACCTCTTGGGCTCAGATGTTATCCTGATACAAAGTCGAATTTTCGGGTAAAAATCTCAAAATCTAGGAATAGGTACATGTGTCCGCTCTCCCATGCCTATACATATGCGAGAAAGAAAAAAATTGTGCCACCTCTTGGACTCGGATGTTTTCCTGATACATGCCTCTGCATGTCTCTGCTCTCACCTACATGCGTTCTCTCTCGCATTCCCATGCACACGCGAAGTAGAAAAAAATCGTGCCACCTCTTGGGCTCAGATGTTATCCTGATACGAAGCCGAATTTTCGGTTAAAAATCTCAAAATCTAGGAATAGGTACATGTATCCTTTCTCCCATGCCTATACATATGCAAAAAAGAAAAAAATTGTGCCACCTCTTGGACTCGGATGTTTTCCTGATACAAAGTCGAATTTTGAGTTAGAAATTTCAGAATATAGGAACAGATACATGTGTTCTCTCTCCCATGCCTATACATACGCGAAACAGAAAAAAATCGTGCCACCTCTTGGGCTCAGATGTTATCCTGATACAAAGTCGAATTTTCGGGTGAAAATCTCAAAATCTAGGAATAGGTACATGTGTCCTCTCTCCCATGCCTATACATACGCGAAAAAGAAAAAAATCGTGCCACCTCTTGGACTCGGATGTTTTCCTGATACATGCCTCTGCATGTCTCTGCTCTCACCTACATGCGTCCTCTCTCGCATTCCCATGCATACGCGAAGAAGAAAAAAATCGTGCCACCTCTTGGGCTCAGATGTTATCCTGATACAAAAACGAATTTTCAGTTAAAAATCTCAAAATCTAGGAATAGGTACATGCGTCCTCTCTCCCATGCCTATACATACGCGAAAAAGAAAAAAATCGTGCCACCTCTTGGGCTCAGATGTTATCCTGATACGAAGTCGAATTTTCGGGTAAAAATCTCAAAATCTAGGAATAGGCACATGTGTCCGCTCTCCCATGCCTATACATATGCGAGAAAGAAAAAAATTGTGCCACCTCTTGGACTCGGATGTTTTCCTGATACCTGCCTCTGCATGTCTCTGCTCTCACCTACATGCGTTCTCTCTCGCATTCCCATGCATACGCGAGAAAGCAAAAAATTGTGCCACCTCTTGGGCTCAGATGTTATCCTGATACAAAGTCGAATTTTCGGGTAAAAATCTCAAAATCCAGGAATAGGTACATGTGTCCGCTCTCCCATGCCTATACATATGCGAGAAAGAAAAAAATCGTGCCACCTCTTGGGCTCAGATGTTATCCTGATACAAAAACGAATTTTCAGTTAAAAATCTCAAAATCTAGGAATAGGTACATGTGTCCTCTCTCCCATGCCTATACATATGCGAAAAAGAAAAAAATCGTGCCACCTCTTGGGCTCAGATGTTATCCTGATACAAAGTCGAATTTTCGGGTAAAAATCTTAAAATCTAGGAAAAGGTCTATGTGTCCGCTCTCCCATGCCTATACATTTGCAAAAAAGAAAAAAATTGTGCCACCTCTTGGACTCGGATGTTTTCCTGATACCTGCCTCTGCATGTCTCTGCTCTCACCTACATGCGTCCTCTCTCGCATTCCCATGCATACGCGAAGAAGAAAAAAATCGTGCCACCTCTTGGGCTCAGATGTTATCCTGATACAAAAACGAATTTTCGGGTAAAAATCTCAAAATCTAGGAATAGGCACATGTGTCCGCTCTCCCATGCCTATACATATGCGAGAAAGCAAAAAATTGTGCCACCTCTTGGACTCGGATGTTTTCCTGATACCTGCCTCTGCATGTCTCTGCTCTCACCTACATGCGTTCTCTCTCGCATTCCCATGCATACGCGAGAAAGCAAAAAATTGTGCCACCTCTTGGGCTCAGATGTTATCCTGATACAAAGTCGAATTTTCGGGTAAAAATCTCAAAATCTAGGAATAGGCACATGTGTCCGCTCTCCCATGCCTATACATATGCGAGAAAGAAAAAAATTGTGCCACCTCTTGGACTCGGATGTTTTCCTGATACCTGCCTCTGCATGTCTCTGCTCTCACCTACATGCGTTCTCTCTCGCATTCCCATGCATACGCGAGAAAGCAAAAAATTGTGCCACCTCTTGGGCTCAGATGTTATCCTGATACAAAGTCGAATTTTCGGGTAAAAATCTCAAAATCTAGGAATAGGTACATGTGTCCGCTCTCCCATGCCTATACATATGCGAGAAAGAAAAAAATCGTGCCACCTCTTGGGCTCAGATGTTATCCTGATACAAAAACGAATTTTCAGTTAAAAATCTCAAAATCTAGGAATAGGTACATGTGTCCTCTCTCCCATGCCTATACATATGCGAGAAAGAAAAAAATTGTGCCACCTCTTGGGCTCAGATGTTATCCTGATACAAAGTCGAATTTTCGGGTAAAAATCTCAAAATCTAGGAATAGGTACATGTGTCCGCTCTCCCATGCCTATACATATGCGAGAAAGAAAAAAATTGTGCCACCTCTTGGACTCGGATGTTTTCCTGATACATGCCTCTGCATGTCTCTGCTCTCACCTACATGCGTTCTCTCTCGCATTCCCATGCACACGCGAAGAAGAAAAAAATCGTGCCACCTCTTGGGCTCAGATGTTATCCTGATACGAAGCCGAATTTTCGGTTAAAAATCTCAAAATCTAGGAATAGGTACATGTATCCTTTCTCCCATGCCTATACATATGCAAAAAAGAAAAAAATTGTGCCACCTCTTGGACTCGGATGTTTTCCTGATACAAAGTCGAATTTTGAGTTAGAAATTTCAGAATATAGGAACAGATACATGTGTTCTCTCTCCCATGCCTATACATACGCGAAACAGAAAAAAATCGTGCCACCTCTTGGGCTCAGATGTTATCCTGATACAAAGTCGAATTTTCGGGTGAAAATCTCAAAATCTAGGAATAGGTACATGTGTCCTCTCTCCCATGCCTATACATACGCGAAAAAGAAAAAAATCGTGCCACCTCTTGGACTCGGATGTTTTCCTGATACATGCCTCTGCATGTCTCTGCTCTCACCTACATGCGTCCTCTCTCGCATTCCCATGCATACGCGAAGAAGAAAAAAATCGTGCCACCTCTTGGGCTCAGATGTTATCCTGATACAAAAACGAATTTTCAGTTAAAAATCTCAAAATCTAGGAATAGGTACATGCGTCCTCTCTCCCATGCCTATACATACGCGAAAAAGAAAAAAATCGTGCCACCTCTTGGGCTCAGATGTTATCCTGATACGAAGT
Source organism: Phymatocera aterrima (assembly GCA_963170745.1). Classification (NCBI taxonomy): domain Eukaryota; kingdom Metazoa; phylum Arthropoda; class Insecta; order Hymenoptera; family Tenthredinidae; genus Phymatocera; species Phymatocera aterrima. Next base: position 10,685,072 of record OY720663.1, read on the forward strand.
CGAATTTTCGGGTAAAAATCTCAAAATCTAGGAATAGGCACATGTGTCCGCTCTCCCATGCCTATACATATGCGAGAAAGAAAAAAATTGTGCCACCTCTTGGACTCGGATGTTTTCCTGATACCTGCCTCTGCATGTCTCTGCTCTCACCTACATGCGTTCTCTCTCGCATTCCCATGCATACGCGAGAAAGCAAAAAATTGTGCCACCTCTTGGGCTCAGATGTTATCCTGATACAAAGTCGAATTTTCGGGTAAAAATCTCAAAATCCAGGAATAGGTACATGTGTCCGCTCTCCCATGCCTATACATATGCGAGAAAGAAAAAAATCGTGCCACCTCTTGGGCTCAGATGTTATCCTGATACAAAAACGAATTTTCAGTTAAAAATCTCAAAATCTAGGAATAGGTACATGTGTCCTCTCTCCCATGCCTATACATATGCGAAAAAGAAAAAAATCGTGCCACCTCTTGGGCTCAGATGTTATCCTGATACAAAGTCGAATTTTCGGGTAAAAATCTTAAAATCTAGGAAAAGGTCTATGTGTCCGCTCTCCCATGCCTATACATTTGCAAAAAAGAAAAAAATTGTGCCACCTCTTGGACTCGGATGTTTTCCTGATACCTGCCTCTGCATGTCTCTGCTCTCACCTACATGCGTCCTCTCTCGCATTCCCATGCATACGCGAGAAAGCAAAAAATTGTGCCACCTCTTGGGCTCAGATGTTATCCTGATACAAAGTCGAATTTTCGGGTAAAAATCTTGAAATCTAGGAAAAGGTCTATGTGTCCGCTCTCCCATGCCTATACATATGCGAGAAAGAAAAAAATTGTGCCACCTCTTGGACTCGGATGTTTTCCTGATACATGCCTCTGCATGTCTCTGCTCTCACCTACATGCGTCCTCTCTCGCATTCCCATGCATTCGCGAAGAAGAAAAAAATCGTGCCACCTCTTGGGCTCAGATGTTATCCTGATACAAAGTCGAATTTTCAGTTAAAAATCTCAAAATTTAGGAATAGGTACATGTGTCCTCTCTCCCATGCCTATACATACGCGAAAAAGAAAAAAATCGTGCCACCTCTTGGGCTCAGATGTTATCCTGATACAAAGTCGAATTTTCGGGTAAAAATCTTAAAATCTAGGAAAAGGTCTATGTGTCCGCTCTCCCATGCCTAAACATATGCGAGAAAGAAAAAAATTGTGCCACCTCTTGGACTCGGATGTTTTCCTGATACCGGCCTCTGCATGTCTCTGCTCTCACCTACATGCGTTCTCTCTCGCATTCCCATGCATACGCGAAAAAGAAGAAAATCATGCCACCTCTTGGGCTCAGATGTTATCCTGATACAAAAACGAATTTTCGGGTAAAAATCTCAAAATCTAGGAATAGGCACATGTGTCCGCTCTCCCATGCCTATACATATGCGAGAAAGCAAAAAATTGTGCCACCTCTTGGACTCGGATGTTTTCCTGATACCTGCCTCTGCATGTCTCTGCTCTCACCTACATGCGTTCTCTCTCGCATTCCCATGCATACGCGAGAAAGCAAAAAATTGTGCCACCTCTTGGGCTCAGATGTTATCCTGATACAAAGTCGAATTTTCGGGTAAAAATCTCAAAATCTAGGAATAGGCACATGTGTCCGCTCTCCCATGCCTATACATATGCGAGAAAGAAAAAAATTGTGCCACCTCTTGGACTCGGATGTTTTCCTGATACCTGCCTCTGCATGTCTCTGCTCTCACCTACATGCGTTCTCTCTCGCATTCCCATGCATACGCGAGAAAGCAAAAAATTGTGCCACCTCTTGGGCTCAGATGTTATCCTGATACAAAGTCGAATTTTCGGGTAAAAATCTCAAAATCTAGGAATAGGTACATGTGTCCGCTCTCCCATGCCTATACATATGCGAGAAAGAAAAAAATCGTGCCACCTCTTGGGCTCAGATGTTATCCTGATACAAAAACGAATTTTCAGTTAAAAATCTCAAAATCTAGGAATAGGTACATGTGTCCTCTCTCCCATGCCTATACATATGCGAGAAAGAAAAAAATTGTGCCACCTCTTGGGCTCAGATGTTATCCTGATACAAAGTCGAATTTTCGGGTAAAAATCTCAAAATCTAGGAATAGGTACATGTGTCCGCTCTCCCATGCCTATACATATGCGAGAAAGAAAAAAATTGTGCCACCTCTTGGACTCGGATGTTTTCCTGATACATGCCTCTGCATGTCTCTGCTCTCACCTACATGCGTTCTCTCTCGCATTCCCATGCACACGCGAAGAAGAAAAAAATCGTGCCACCTCTTGGGCTCAGATGTTATCCTGATACGAAGCCGAATTTTCGGTTAAAAATCTCAAAATCTAGGAATAGGTACATGTATCCTTTCTCCCATGCCTATACATATGCAAAAAAGAAAAAAATTGTGCCACCTCTTGGACTCGGATGTTTTCCTGATACAAAGTCGAATTTTGAGTTAGAAATTTCAGAATATAGGAACAGATACATGTGTTCTCTCTCCCATGCCTATACATACGCGAAACAGAAAAAAATCGTGCCACCTCTTGGGCTCAGATGTTATCCTGATACAAAGTCGGATTTTCGGGTGAAAATCTCAAAATCTAGGAATAGGTACATGTGTCCTCTCTCCCATGCCTATACATACGCGAAAAAGAAAAAAATCGTGCCACCTCTTGGACTCGGATGTTTTCCTGATACATGCCTCTGCATGTCTCTGCTCTCACCTACATGCGTCCTCTCTCGCATTCCCATGCATACGCGAAGAAGAAAAAAATCGTGCCACCTCTTGGGCTCAGATGTTATCCTGATACAAAAACGAATTTTCAGTTAAAAATCTCAAAATCTAGGAATAGGTACATGCGTCCTCTCTCCCATGCCTATACATACGCGAAAAAGAAAAAAATCGTGCCACCTCTTGGGCTCAGATGTTATCCTGATACGAAGTCGAATTTTCGGGTAAAAATCTCAAAATCTAGGAATAGGCACATGTGTCCGCTCTCCCATGCCTATACATATGCAAGAAAGAAAAAAATTGTGCCACCTCTTGGACTCGGATGTTTTCCTGATACCTGCCTCTGCATGTCTCTGCTCTCACCTACATGCGTTCTCTCTCGCATTCCCATGCATACGCGAGAAAGCAAAAAATTGTGCCACCTCTTGGGCTCAGATGTTATCCTGATACAAAGTCGAATTTTCGGGTAAAAATCTCAAAATCCAGGAATAGGTACATGTGTCCGCTCTCCCATGCCTATACATATGCGAGAAAGAAAAAAATCGTGCCACCTCTTGGGCTCAGATGTTATCCTGATACAAAAACGAATTTTCAGTTAAAAATCTCAAAATCTAGGAATAGGTACATGTGTCCTCTCTCCCATGCCTATACATATGCGAAAAAGAAAAAAATCGTGCCACCTCTTGGGCTCAGATGTTATCCTGATACAAAGTCGAATTTTCGGGTAAAAATCTTAAAATCTAGGAAAAGGTCTATGTGTCCGCTCTCCCATGCCTATACATTTGCAAAAAAGAAAAAAATTGTGCCACCTCTTGGACTCGGATGTTTTCCTGATACCTGCCTCTGCATGTCTCTGCTCTCACCTACATGCGTCCTCTCTCGCATTCCCATGCATACGCGAGAAAGCAAAAAATTGTGCCACCTCTTGGGCTCAGATGTTATCCTGATACAAAGTCGAATTTTCGGGTAAAAATCTTGAAATCTAGGAAAAGGTCTATGTGTCCGCTCTCCCATGCCTATACATATGCGAGAAAGAAAAAAATTGTGCCACCTCTTGGACTCGGATGTTTTCCTGATACATGCCTCTGCATGTCTCTGCTCTCACCTACATGCGTCCTCTCTCGCATTCCCATGCATTCGCGAAGAAGAAAAAAATCGTGCCACCTCTTGGGCTCAGATGTTATCCTGATACAAAGTCGAATTTTCAGTTAAAAATCTCAAAATTTAGGAATAGGTACATGTGTCCTCTCTCCCATGCCTATACATACGCGAAAAAGAAAAAAATCGTGCCACCTCTTGGGCTCAGATGTTATCCTGATACAAAGTCGAATTTTCGGGTAAAAATCTTAAAATCTAGGAAAAGGTCTATGTGTCCGCTCTCCCATGCCTAAACATATGCGAGAAAGAAAAAAATTGTGCCACCTCTTGGACTCGGATGTTTTCCTGATACCGGCCTCTGCATGTCTCTGCTCTCACCTACATGCGTTCTCTCTCGCATTCCCATGCATACGCGAAAAAGAAAAAAATCATGCCACCTCTTGGGCTCAGATGTTATCCTGATACAAAAACGAATTTTCGGGTAAAAATCTCAAAATCTAGGAATAGGCACATGTGTCCGCTCTCCCATGCCTATACATATGCGAGAAAGCAAAAAATTGTGCCACCTCTTGGACTCGGATGTTTTCCTGATACCTGCCTCTGCATGTCTCTGCTCTCACCTACATGCGTTCTCTCTCGCATTCCCATGCATACGCGAGAAAGCAAAAAATTGTGCCACCTCTTGGGCTCAGATGTTATCCTGATACAAAGTCGAATTTTCGGGTAAAAATCTCAAAATCTAGGAATAGGTACATGTGTCCGCTCTCCCATGCCTATACATATGCGAGAAAGAAAAAAATCGTGCCACCTCTTGGGCTCAGATGTTATCCTGATACAAAAACGAATTTTCAGTTAAAAATCTCAAAATCTAGGAATAGGTACATGTGTCCTCTCTCCCATGCCTATACATATGCGAGAAAGAAAAAAATTGTGCCACCTCTTGGGCTCAGATGTTATCCTGATACAAAGTCGAATTTTCGGGTAAAAATCTCAAAATCTAGGAATAGGTACATGTGTCCGCTCTCCCATGCCTATACATATGCGAGAAAGAAAAAAATTGTGCCACCTCTTGGACTCGGATGTTTTCCTGATACATGCCTCTGCATGTCTCTGCTCTCACCTACATGCGTTCTCTCTCGCATTCCCATGCACACGCGAAGAAGAAAAAAATCGTGCCACCTCTTGGGCTCAGATGTTATCCTGATACGAAGCCGAATTTTCGGTTAAAAATCTCAAAATCTAGGAATAGGTACATGTATCCTTTCTCCCATGCCTATACATATGCAAAAAAGAAAAAAATTGTGCCACCTCTTGGACTCGGATGTTTTCCTGATACAAAGTCGAATTTTGAGTTAGAAATTTCAGAATATAGGAACAGATACATGTGTTCTCTCTCCCATGCCTATACATACGCGAAACAGAAAAAAATCGTGCCACCTCTTGGGCTCAGATGTTATCCTGATACAAAGTCGAATTTTCGGGTGAAAATCTCAAAATCTAGGAATAGGTACATGTGTCCTCTCTCCCATGCCTATACATACGCGAAAAAGAAAAAAATCGTGCCACCTCTTGGACTCGGATGTTTTCCTGATACATGCCTCTGCATGTCTCTGCTCTCACCTACATGCGTTCTCTCTCGCATTCCCATGCATACGCGAAGAAGAAAAAAATCGTGCCACCTCTTGGGCTCAGATGTTATCCTGATACGAAGCCGAATTTTCGGTTAAAAATCTCAAAATCTAGGAATAGGTACATGTATCCTTTCTCCCATGCCTATACATATGCAAAAAAGAAAAAAATTGTGCCACCTCTTGGACTCGGATGTTTTCCTGATACATGCCTCTGCATGTCTCTGCTCTCACCTACATGCGTCCTCTCTCGCATTCCCATGCATACGCGAAGAAGAAAAAAATCGTGCCACCTCTTGGGCTCAGATGTTGTCCTGATACAAAGTCGAATTTTCAGTTAAAAATCTCAAAATTTAGGAATAGGTACATGTGTCCTCTCTCCCATGCCTATACATACGCGAAAAAGAAAAAAATCGTGCCACCTCTTGGGCTCAGATGTTATCCTGATACAAAGTCGAATTTTCGGGTAAAAATCTCAAAATCTAGGAATAGGTACATGTGTCCGCTCTCCCATGCCTAAACATATGCGAGAACGAAAAAAATTGTGCCACCTCTTGGACTCGGATGTTTTCCTGATACCGGCCTCTGCATGTCTCTGCTCTCACCTACATGCGTTCTCTCTCGCATTCCCATGCATACGCGAAAAAGAAAAAAATCATGCCACCTCTTGGGCTCAGATGTTATCCTGATACAAAAACGAATTTTCAGTTAAAAATCTCAAAATCTAGGAATAGGTACATGCGTCCTCTCTCCCATGCCTATACATACGCGAAAAAGAAAAAAATCGTGCCACCTCTTGGGCTCAGATGTTATCCTGATACGAAGTCGAATTTTCGGGTAAAAATCTCAAAATCTAGGAATAGGCACATGTGTCCGCTCTCCCATGCCTATACATATGCGAGAAAGAAAAAAATTGTGCCACCTCTTGGACTCGGATGTTTTCCTGATACCTGCCTCTGCATGTCTCTGCTCTCACCTACATGCGTTCTCTCTCGCATTCCCATGCATACGCGAGAAAGCAAAAAATTGTGCCACCTCTTGGGCTCAGATGTTATCCTGATACAAAGTCGAATTTTCGGGTAAAAATCTCAAAATCTAGGAATAGGTACATGTGTCCGCTCTCCCATGCCTATACATATGCGAGAAAGAAAAAAATCGTGCCACCTCTTGGGCTCAGATGTTATCCTGATACAAAAACGAATTTTCAGTTAAAAATCTCAAAATCTAGGAATAGGTACATGTGTCCTCTCTCCCATGCCTATACATATGCGAGAAAGAAAAAAATTGTGCCACCTCTTGGGCTCAGATGTTATCCTGATACAAAAACGGATTTTCAGTTAAAAATCTCAAAATCTAGGAATAGGTACATGCGTCCTCTCTCCCATGCCTATACATACGCGAAAAAGAAAAAAATCGTGCCACCTCTTGGGCTCAGATGTTATCCTGATACAAAGTCGAATTTTCGGGTAAAAATCTTAAAATCTAGGAAAAGGTCTATGTGTCCGCTCTCCCATGCCTATACATTTGCAAAAAAGAAAAAAATTGTGCCACCTCTTGGACTCGGATGTTTTCCTGATACCTGCCTCTGCATGTCTCTGCTCTCACCTACATGCGTCCTCTCTCGCATTCCCATGCATACGCGAGAAAGCAAAAAATTGTGCCACCTCTTGGGCTCAGATGTTATCCTGATACAAAGTCGAATTTTCGGGTAAAAATCTTAAAATCTAGGAAAAGGTCTATGTGTCCGCTCTCCCATGCCTAAACATATGCGAGAAAGAAAAAAATTGTGCCACCTCTTGGACTCGGATGTTTTCCTGATACCTGCCTCTGCATGTCTCTGCTCTCACCTACATGCGTTCTCTCTCGCATTCCCATGCATACGCGAGAAAGCAAAAAATTGTGCCACCTCTTGGGCTCAGATGTTATCCTGATACAAAGTCGAATTTTCGGGTAAAAATCTCAAAATCTAGGAATAGGTACATGTGTCCGCTCTCCCATGCCTATACATATGCGAAAAAGAAAAAAATCGTGCCACCTCTTGGGCTCAGATGTTATCCTGATACAAAAACGAATTTTCGGGTAAAAATCTCAAAATCTAGGAATAGGCACATGTGTCCGCTCTCCCATGCCTATACATATGCGAGAAAGAAAAAAATTGTGCCACCTCTTGGACTCGGATGTTTTCCTGATACCTGCCTCTGCATGTCTCTGCTCTCACCTACATGCGTTCTCTCTCGCATTCCCATGCATACGCGAGAAAGCAAAAAATTGTGCCACCTCTTGGGCTCAGATGTTATCCTGATACAAAGTCGAATTTTCGGGTAAAAATCTCAAAATCTAGGAATAGGTACATGTGTCCGCTCTCCCATGCCTATACATATGCGAGAAAGAAAAAAATCGTGCCACCTCTTGGGCTCAGATGTTATCCTGATACAAAAACGAATTTTCAGTTAAAAATCTCAAAATCTAGGAATAGGTACATGTGTCCTCTCTCCCATGCCTATACATATGCGAGAAAGAAAAAAATTGTGCCACCTCTTGGGCTCAGATGTTATCCTGATACAAAGTCGAATTTTCGGGTAAAAATCTCAAAATCTAGGAATAGGTACATGTGTCCGCTCTCCCATGCCTATACATATGCGAGAAAGAAAAAAATTGTGCCACCTCTTGGACTCGGATGTTTTCCTGATACATGCCTCTGCATGTCTCTGCTCTCACCTACATGCGTTCTCTCTCGCATTCCCATGCACACGCGAAACAGAAAAAAATCGTGCCACCTCTTGGGCTCAGATGTTATCCTGATACGAAGCCGAATTTTCGGTTAAAAATCTCAAAATCTAGGAATAGGTACATGTATCCTTTCTCCCATGCCTATACATATGCAAAAAAGAAAAAAATTGTGCCACCTCTTGGACTCGGATGTTTTCCTGATACATGCCTCTGCATGTCTCTGCTCTCACCTACATGCGTTCTCTCTCGCATTCCCATGCACACGCGAAACAGAAAAAAATCGTGCCACCTCTTGGGCTCAGATGTTATCCTGATACAAAGTCGAATTTTCGGGTGAAAATCTCAAAATCTAGGAATAGGTACATGTGTCCGCTCTCCCATGCCTATACATATGCGAGAAAAAAAAAAATTGTGCCACCTCTTGGACTCGGATGTTTTCCTGATACCTGCCTCTGCATGTCTCTGCTCTCACCTACATGCGTTCTCTCTCGTATTCCCATGCATACGCGAAAAAGAAAAAAATCGTGCCACCTCTTGGGCTCAGATGTTATCCTGATACAAAGTCGAATTTTCGGGTGAAAATCTCAAAATCTAGGAATAGGTACATGTGTCCGCTCTCCCATGCCTATACATATGCGAGAAAAAAAAAAATTGTGCCACCTCTTGGACTCGGATGTTTTCCTGATACCTGCCTCTGCATGTCTCTGCTCTCACGTACATGCGTCCTCTCTCCCATGCCTATACATACGCGAAAAAGAAAAAAATCGTGCCACCTCTTGGGCTCAGATGTTATCCTGATACAAAGCCGAATTTTCGGTTAAAAATCTTAAAATCTAGGAAAAGGTCTATGTGTCCGCTCTCCCATGCCTATACATATGCGAGAAAGAAAAAAATTGTGCCACCTCTTGGACTCGGATGTTTTCCTGATACCTGCCTCTGCATGTCTCTGCTCTCACCTACATGCGTTCTCTCTCGTATTCCCATGCATACGCGAAAAAGAAAAAAATCGTGCCACCTCTTGGGCTCAGATGTTATCCTGATACAAAGTCGAATTTTCAGTTAAAAATCTCAAAATCTAGGAATAGGTACAGTAATGTTCATGAATGGGTTACCTAACATCTAACTTCTATTTTTCGATTTTTTCCAAACTGAGTTTCCTCTCTAAACGTATCTCATGTTCCTATGGCCGGCGGAACAGGCGACAGAAGAAGCTAGAGATATCACGACTATTGTCTCCCTCAGCTGTCATCCACTCACCTGTAATTTCACGGCACATGACTCTTCATCAAATTGATACTATTATCATTATTTATTTATTACTATCATTCAATCACTCCTGTTGATAAATTTTAGGTCATTATTCATCTATATTATCTATTTATTATACCGAAGCAGCTAACCAATAAAATAATCAATGACGCGTCGTCAATTTTGGGGTTACTAATTTGATGAACAGTCATGTCCCGCGAAATTACAGGTGAGTGGATGACAGCTGTGGGAGGCTGTGGTTTCTCTAGCTTCTTCTGTCGCCTGCTCCGCCGGCCATAGGAACATGAGATACGTTTAGAGAGGAAACTCATTTTGGACAAAATCGAGAAATAGAAGTTAGATGTTAGGTAACCCATTCATGAACATTACTGTACATGTGTCCTCTCTCCCATGCCTATACATATGCGGGAAAGAAAAAAATTGTGCCACCTCTTGGACTCGGATGTTTTCCTGATACAAAGTCGAATTTTGAGTTAGAAATTTCAGAATATAGGAACAGATACATGTGTCCTCTCTCCCATGCCTATACATATGCGGGAAAGAAAAAAATCGTGCCACCTCTTGGGCTCAGATGTTATCCTGATACAAAGTCGAATTTTCGGGTAAAAATCTCAAAATCTAGGAATAGGTACATGTGTCCGCTCTCCCATGTCTATACATATGCGAGAAAGAACAAAATCGTGCCACCTCTTGGGCTCAGATGTTATCCTGATACAAAGTCGAATTTTCGGGTAAAAATCTCAAAATCTAGGAATAGGTACATGTATCCTTTCTCCCATGCCTATACATACGCAAAAAAGAAAAAAATTGTGCCACCTCTTGGACTCGGATGTTTTCCTGATACATGCCTCTGCATGTCTCTGCTCTCACCTACATGCGTCCTCTCTCGCATTCCCATGCATACGCGAAAAAGAAAAAAATCGTGCCACCTCTTGGGCTCAGATGTTATCCTGATACAAAGTCGAATTTTCGGGTAAAAATCTCAAAATCTAGGAATAGGTACATGTGTCCGCTCTCCCATGCCCATACATATGCGAGGAAGAAAAAAATTGTGCCACCTCTTGGACTCGGATGTTTTCCTGATACAAAGTCGAATTTTCGGTTAAAAATTTCAAAATCTGGGAATCGATCGAAAGCTGCTCATGCCTCTGCCTTACTCTGCTCTCACATACATGTGTCCTCTCTCCCATGCCTATACATATGCGAGGAAGAAAAAAATCGTGCCACCTCTCAGGCTCAGATGTCATCCTGCTACAATCTCGAATTTTCAGTTAAAAATAGAAAAATCTGTATTTTCAGCCGAAGCCGCTCATGACTCTGACTGTCCCTGCTCCCACGCTTATGCGCTTTTTGCCGTATCACCATGTATTAAAAAAAAACGAATAAAATTGTGCCACTTTCTCGAATTTTATGTTTTTCTGATACAAACTCGTCTCTGCCTATTCTTTTGCCCACCCTGACGTGTGCCTGTGTGTCCTCTCTCCTATCCTCATGCGTGACAAAAAAAGAAAAAAATTGTGTACAAATCTGGAATTTTAACGGAATCCGCTCATTACTCTGCCTGCCTCCGCTTCCGCTTTTATGTGTCGCTCTCACCGTTCTATGCGTTGAAAATCAATTTTTCCAATCAATTGACTTACTTTTAAAGTATAGAATAGTCATCTCAAGTAATTTGAGACATTATTTTATTATTCCATTAGAAAAATACAGATTTAGGTTTAGGCTCCACTTTTTAACGTTTTCTAATCAATCTTGGCAATAACTTACAACGATATAGCTCAAGGTATTAGTGATATAACTACAACCAAAAGTGTATTACAAAACAAAATTGAATCCACAAACAAGTAATCAGAGGTATTATTTTTTTTTATTGGATGATAAAAATACAAAATCAGATTCATTTGGAGTTGAGCTCCATCCTACCAGTATTACAAAATAATTATTAATCGCAGAAAGCATTTTCAGTGAGCTTATGGTATAGAATCGGAGCGCAGAACATCAGTACATGTCGCGCAAATTAAATTTCGTCGTAAACTTTCGTACCTATACCAAAAGCTCGCTAAGAATGGGTATATTCTCAACTTTACAGCATGTATCGACATCGAAATCTTAGGAATAGTTGTTGAGAATAGTGGCGTCATCGACTGACAAATTTCCGAACTACTTCATCATCCTAGTTTTCCACGCTTGCTTAGGTAGAGTTGACAAGAGTTTGGCACCGGAAAAAAAACTACGTGGTTGGTCACTTCTATTAGATCCAGCCAATAATACCTCTGCTTTCCCGTTTCGTGTCGTACTGTGCCTTCTGTTGGAAAGTTCCCTCAGGAGTTCTTCTTCTGATAATTTTCTTCACATGTTTCTGTTCCTTGTAGAAAAAAGTATCGATTAATAATTCGAAAACTGAATCTCGAAATTTCGAATAACCAAAATAAAATGGATCCAAACGAGGTTGAGTTCTTAGGCGAAAAGCAATTGGTAACAATTATACCAAGTTTCACCTTCGATCAAATACATTTGATATCTGGTACAGTTGGACCATTCCGAGCCGGATTACCAACCAAAGTACCTATTTGGTTGGCAGTAAATCTGAAACAACAACAAAAGTGTCGCATTGTTAGTCAAGAATGGATGGACACTGAACAATTGAACGAAGCTAAGCAAGAAGAAAAAACTGCAATGTTATTATAATACAATATTCAATTATAATTCAATTTCTATTTCCTAACCTGCAAATCAAATAACAGATCACACTTTATTTTCTTTCGTCATTAGTTTCTAGTACAGCAGAAATATGCAAAATGATTCCATCTATCTTCTACCTGTATAACAGGAATTTCGTTCATGGTGCTGCTGTCAATAATAATTTTCACATGAAACTCATACGATGACAAATTCCTGAAATACCAAAAAGCAGTTACTGATAGAATTCGGTTATCATAATAAAATCAATTTTTTATTTGAGGTTTTTCACTAAAATGCCAAGCGATCATTATGTGGATGAAGCTCTAATGCTCCTGGGTGTTGCTTCTGAAGATATTGCACATGCGGATGAAATCCGGACAGCGATAAAGGTGCTCGAGCTCACGAGACTGAATATTTTTAGAATTAATGCAACAAAATCACGAAAAATCCCATGATTTTGTTGCATTAATGAATGTTATAAACTCCAGCCTGACTGAATGACATACAGATACCATTTAACTCATTACTAACTTCAAAGAATACATATTTTTCTGCTGTAGGATATATGGGATATTAGGATGTCTAAGTTAAGGACATCCATTGATGCTTTCCTCAAAAGTGATAACACCCACGGTAAGCTGGACCATCTAACATCCATGGAGATCAATAGCGTTCGGCCTTTATTACCTCACGCACTTGATCAGCTTGTTCGCATGCAAAAGGTGAGCATTTTGCCTTCGGTGACTTATAAATTTCCAGATCTCAGCGTAGTCTGATCTCAATAAACAAACGCGATACTTTGTGTTCCAGGCTGGGAATGAACCGAGAGATTCACAGAGTTCACTGCATTCGCAATAACATTTTTTTCAATTACAACATTCAATTTGTCATTTTCATTCTTATGTTTTCACATGCAGGATAAATTTTGTGCCCTAAGTTTTTGGTGATAATGGAGATGTATTATATTCGCTGTCCAATTATCATGGGATAGTTTCATTTTGGATAGTCTCAGCTCTTCCAGGTTGTAGTTGAGAAAAATAATAAGAACTTGTTGAAAAATTCATTGTTATTTTAGTATTGCTACTTTAGGCACAGACTCTTCCATGCCCTTACAATATGCTAATGCTCGTGATAAACTTCAAAGGAATTGAACTACAAAACATGGAAAAGTTTATTTGGATCTGAGCATCGAATAACGTAAACCAAAATGCAACAGTCTGCTAGTTGAAATTAGGAATTCCTTCGTAAATTCCAATCTATTTTTGTAAATTATTCTAGAAGACAGAAATGTATGTAAATAGGTTTACAAATATACATGTATTTTTTACTTGGAAAAAATAAAAGACTCAATTATCAATGTGCATTATGTTATTCTTATTCCTTGGAACCAATTAGCATAATCATACAATCTTTCCGTCTTTCATCCTGCATATTATGATTCGGATAGATTATCCCAGTTCCAAAAAATTTGAATTATGTCCTAAAAAGCTCGCGCAAGAACCCATAACGAAAACAAAACCAGCCAATTTCAGGGGTGACTTCGTCATCCTCAAAATTCAGAGTTTGCCCTCGAGTCGAAGGTTTATTTTCATGTGTAGGTACCAAAAAATGTAAAGTAAGTGTTTCATTTTTAGGGCGAATTCCGAAAAGTTGAGGGTGACTAATTTCCTCTGAATTGAATATATGATTACGAATTTACGATGACTTGATTGAGTTTTTGATTCGTGACAGATATGTCCTTGCATATCGAACAAATCCTGGAAATCTTGCAAGGCCTGTATAATTTTTTGAGACTCTAAAACCCTGGAAACAACAAGAAACTGTTTCAAGTCTTAATTTTTTAGTTATGTGTGCCATATCTTTTGAAAGTCTTCGTTTTACTGCAATGCTTCAGTTAAAACACATAAGAGTGAACTTGTGGCGGTTTTTCGTAATGAAATCCGTTTAATTTGGTAAAAAAAATTCTGTAGTTTCAGCTTGATCCGCGCTGTAGTTAGATCCAATAATTCTATGATACTTTTGATACCGAGAATCCTCGTAAGCGCCTTGGACTTAGCAATCGGAATTCTGTATCACTTATCTGGATGGAATTACATAAATATTTCCAGTAGAAGAAGACAACAATTATTATTAAAATAATTTATTCATTTAATTTAGTTTGCAATATAATGATATAGGTACAATAACAGCGCAAATATTATCATTACAATGGTAAATAGTTCATTGTCAGATCCATATAAGTTGTTGTGCAGCGCAATGAATTTCATCATTCTATAAATTTTTATTGTGTACAATAATCAGATGAGCTGCATGGTATACAGCGGTTTGTAGAACAGTATCCAAGTACATACATATATTTTTCTATCACGTATGTATATCGCTTGGACTTGAGGATGACAATGGAAACTTTTTGCTTTATAACACAAATGTTAATGCGGTATTATAGTCGTAAACGTCATACCCATTCTGTACAAACTGCGCAAAGTCGTATTACTAATTCGTGTCATAGTTTAATAGTAATTTCCTAATAATCATTATAATTTACATAATGTAGGTACCTAATATTACAATTTTTCTAAACATTTCAGGGTACATGATCGATTCATCAATCATTTTGTTGATTCATTTCTCTGTTTTAAAGAAAATGTATACCTATAATAAGACCTTTTTCAATTCAAGAAAATTCTCATCATCAGAGGGGCCGGGAGCAAAAATCATCCCATTTAGCTGCGACTTTATTTTCTTCGGATTATTATCATAGAACTAAGTGATTATGAACTCGAAATACAGGTAGTCGGATGTATAATCATACATATGGCGAACGTAACACATAGATACGTCAAAACATTACAATTTTTTTTGATTAAGCTTTTTATTTTACAGTCACTATAATAAATGCGCGCCTCTCCTGAACTTCTCTTTCAAATTTACTTGATATTTCGCTATGGAGTCGTGGTATGCTACATTTGAAATTGAAATACCATTTAATTAGCTCGCTTTAAACAACAAAATATTCCCCTATAACTAATATACCTACTGCAATGTATAGTTTGGAAATTTCAATAATTTCCACGCACCATTTAATCCATGACACCACTGGCCATTGTTCCATATTTTCTCTACGCTTACTGAACTACTATACGGTTTTTTCTCATTACTTATTTCTTTTTCTACCATTATATCCCACATTTTTTCTCCCATTAACAACACAGTCACATAGCTGATTACGTACAAATTAATTACAACGATAACGTAAGAAAATAATTGAAAAATTCGTAGCCTACTATGACGGCGCGTGATCATTGTCACAGAGAAGGGTCAGTATTCCATAAATCTATTTTACACATTATTATTATTAAATAACAGAAGCTCCTGCAACGAAGTATATTCTATGAGGCTCTCTTGATATCAAGGTACCGATGTAAAAGTTCGAAGATGATCCATCGTTACACACTACTATTAGTGAACACCGTGCAATGTATATATTAATTTATCAATGAATGCCCACTAAAGTATGATCCTTCCTTGAAATTTGGTGAAAGGGATGAAGCTGTTATGATTGAGTTTCTTTAAACCTAAATTCATCCGGCTACGCTTGAGATCAGGGATTTCACGCAGTTAGTAACCAGGCGTAAACTTATATCGACAATGGTTCAAATTGTCAAAACTGGTACATTTATTAACGTGAAAGCCCCGTTCTTTCGATTACACTGTATTCAACAAGTTTTTTCTACCAACGATTCAGAGAGATTTGTAGATGAATCTGATGAAAAATATTCTAAGTTTTATAATAGATTTTTCTCATTCAGTTCAATTGTAGAATTTTATCATTGTTCCTTAAATTTCACTGTATAAATGATGTTCTTCCTATTTGTGGGTCCAATTTATATGTTTCGAAATTTGGAGCAATAAGAAGATCGATATCACGTGTATCATATTTTTCGTGGCTTGACCAAATTCCTTCTCGAACGTAGCTTTAGAAATTCAAGATCAATGGAATATGCATTGGTATATATATAAGCTGTTGAACAATCTTTCGACATTTTATCTCGATTCATGTTCAAGTCAAGACACTCAGTTAGACTCTCGTTCAAATACCTACTAGATACCTAAATATACACTAGCACTTTAAATAATGGAGATTGTTAATAGAAAATTTGTGAGATTGATGCACAATATTGTAAAACCATGCGACCGTCAGAGCAATCGACTCGATGTGAAACGTTTCACAAGAAATATTATGCATGCTGACTGTAGACACCGTTACTGCGATACAAAAAACTTCAAAATATTTATACACGACCAATGAATCAAATATGAATTTGAATGAAAAAAAATCTTATTATCATCATCTTCGAATGCGGATAAAAATTATTATTCGATTTCCGTATCTTTATATCTTCCTTATTACGTAGTACTTCATAGAGTCATGATGGTATTACGCAGATCCAGGTCGATATCGTATTTTTTTTTTTCCTATTTTTTTGCCTTATTTTGTCATCCACCCTTCGAAACATAAGCTCAAAAAGGAAGACACATTTATTTTGATTTGACTCCTTCAGATTTTTTCATCAGACGATATTTTGAAACCCTGAATCCTGAATCCTGAATCTGAATGGGAAGTTAAAAGATTCCCAATAACTGACTCGATATGACGGTTCGAAGTCCACAAACAAAGTTTGTCATTTGTGTGAAATTGTAACAAAAATTTGTCTATGAAATATAGAATCCACTGAAACTTGCTATCCCTCGTAATTCTATATACCTCTGACTTTGAATCCGAAGCGGGAACTTACTAAATAAACGACTCGGAGAAATCCTGAGTACGAATTTCCACATGAATCATTCTGCTTTTCGCCATTCTGATTCACCATGGTCGAATTTAAGAATTGGAAAAAACGAAAAAAGAAAAAACAGCAATTTGAACCCAATTGCGGGAATTGGGAACCAAAGGAACCCCCACACCCCCCCAAGAAATGAATTTCGAAAAAAGTTGATATCGGTAGAAAAAATGTATGCTTCAAAGGGTTGAAACGGTTCATTGCGTTAGGGAATAAATACCACTTCAATACTGCAAAGCAATACGATGTGCACAGTATAACTGGCGTGTGAAATTGTCGGGTGCGAGTAACTGGAACCGATAGGTAAAATAGTCCTGCAGCCACACGAATCTTGTAAATTAGTCAGTAATAATGATTTGTTGAGTTTCATAGTTAAACGTAATAATAATTGTACACATCCAAGTTCTGCTCAGGCATTCCTAAAAAAATGTGAACTCGGTGTCACGCGTTGGGTAAATTACTCGAATCTTCTTTAACTGCGGCTGGTCGTTGTAAAAGTATTTGTTGAGCAGCCAACTCCTTGACTTTTGCTTCCCATATCGAACCCTCAGCTTGAACCCTGTGATAATGTGAGGGGAAAGAAAAAAAATGCGTAAGTTAAATTGATCATTACGGTGGTGAATTGTAAAGTGTGTAAAGCCTCAGGATAATTAAACCAGTATACCCTTACCTCCTGGTATTGTCGCTGACGAAGCTGTCCGGGGCTCCGTAAACCGGGGGATTGGCGTACGGGTCGTACCCTAGGACCGAGAGCATCGGGGCAATGTCCGGCATGTCGCGAACGACGTCATCTGGGATGTGGCCGACCCACTTGGTCAGCGCTTCAAGGTTTACCGGCTTGATTATCTGATCCGAGGACCGTTCAACCCTAGGATGACAAGAAATTACGGTATTCGGTGATGCGATGTGATATCAAATCAATTAACAGCGCTCTTCATACAGACGGACCGATATTAGGTTTACGTCGTTATACCGGCGTTCACGCGTGAGGGAATAACCGTTGTAACTATACTGCATACTGCCGCGGTCCGATTGGACATGCGGTGGACAATATATGAGCGAAGATCGCATGGATCAAGAACTTTGTTCACGTATATGAAATTCCGTGAGGGATTGTTTAATGAAAATCACGAGTGTCACTCACTTGCTGAGAGGTACGCCTCCAGGTTTGTCGATAAACTCTTCGTGGTGAAGAACGGATTCGTTCCACGGTAAGTCGAGGAAAGCTAAGATACGTGTCATCCAATCTTTTGGATGAAGAACCAGCTGTTCGTAAGGAACCATGAGGCATTTGTCAACCCCAACTTCCTTGCACTGTCCGTGCATAACGGAGATAGCATGGTTCCACTTCGTCAGACTCTGTCTGTACGATGTGATATCGAAACCAGTGATGGTCACCTGGAGCACAGTTGAATGGAGGCTTGGATTCATTCCGAATCACGTTGTAATTGAGTGATTTTACTCACCGCACGAACGCGTAAAAATATTGGATATTCATCATAAAATGGTACCGATGGAAAATTAATGGATAATAAAAGTGATATGAGGCAAAGGTATGGCGCACTCACCTTCCTTGAGATAATGGAATGCACTGTCGCTCTTCCATCACGTACCATAAAGAGGAATTTTGCGTTAGGAAATAGTTCGAGGACGTACGATCCCGTCTTCAGAATGAGTGGATCTTTGTTACACAAACGAGGGGCAGGCTCACCGTGCCGAGCGATTACCTCCAAGCAAAACGCTGCGATCGCGCTGTCCATCACCTGTTTATCAATGTGATATAATACGAGGATCAAACTTCGCTGAACATCACGTGTATTTGAGTTGATCTTTGCACCCTAACTAGAAATTGTCCCTTCGGGCCAATCTTACGTTGTACATATCGTCTATACTGCTACAAATTCAATCCCCACTATGAAACACTGATCGGTTTCCCCAATTGTCTTATTCCAAGATGGTTCTCACCTTTTGAGAGACGCCTGCTTCCTGCAGTCGAACGCTTTCTCGTTCGGACTTATACCAGTGGGATTTCATCTGAAGCATACGAGGAATGACTCTGGTCTCTTGACCACATCTATAAGAAAAAAATAAAATAAAGAACAGAATTCTGATGATTCGAAAGAATGTGAATGAAATATTTTCGAGCGAGTGAACGGAGAACGGAAGTACAAACGTGCTTTGATCTTGCACTTTTATTCCCGCAGCTCGGCACGCATTTTTATATCGTACCTACGTAATGCAAGCATACGTGTATGCACCTAGATAGGTTGTACGTACATGTTCACATCTGCCTCAGCCTACAAAAAATTTACAGCCATTTTATGCGTGGCTATATGGCTTAGGAAGCTTACCAGATCTACTACGACGGGGCTATCAGGGTGGAAACTCGGGTTTACAACACCTGCGATGGAACGTTATACTTGTTATTACGGCCCCGTGCAGCTCCGATGAAGAAATCCGTTTTAGGATTCCAACTGGCGGACGTATTGCCAAAGTGTTATAAGAGACAGATAGCTATGTACTCGACCGTCAGGGATAGACATTGGACGCGTAAAATGACCGTAACATGTTACGATTCCTCCGTGGGATTTATTGCCGGTCACGTATCTCTACCTTTAACGCTGCCGGGTCTCCAAGTAAATGTTCGAATTCAATTTAATCCTTGAGAGAAATTTTACAGCTGGGGTTTTTTTTTACCGTCGGAGCATTGAACACCCTAATCACTGTACTCCAAGACCCCGCGGTGTCTATCCAGAGGCCAGTTTTTAACGGTCTCTCAAAATGTTTCAGGGTTTAGTACCTACATCATCTTACCTCACATCGGGATGAGCATCGAGCATTGCTCGCATCAAGGTTGTTCCCGACCTAGGAACACCGCCGATGAATATTAACGGCATAGATCTGTCGTAGGGATAAACTTTGTGGTCTGAGGCACCCATCACATATTTCTGGAAGAAAACAAACGAAAACAGACGAAAATATTTGAATAGTTCCAAGGATACATCGAAGAGGAGTTCACACGCATTATTATATTGATCGGGCTCAAATAAAGTGAAATATTATGTCGCGGTATAAGCGTCGAGTGTATTCAGACGGGATTGAAGATCGGTACGTAGGAATGGAATGTTCTGATTAACGTTAGCCGAATTCACCGTGAAAACCTTGGGGGGCTGTTGTAATCAATGTACCACCAGCACTTGACAAATGGATTACGGTTCAACGTAGGCAGATTAATCTGCGGTTAATAATCAAATCGACCAGGTAGCAGCTAACCGCTGATAAATCACTGCCAACTAATTAGGGCGAATGCGTGCAATAACGCTGTGTGCACGATATTATATACCTATGGTATACGTATGTATGCGTAACGCACAAGATTTAATTGAAAATTTCTGCTGAACTGTACAACTATCCGATCAATTAATCCTCGTAATATCTCACTATAGTCTCATCGATGCTGCAGAGGTAGAATAAATGAATCGTCAAATGATTTGACATGCATATAGGTAGGTATCCGAATGCATAGAACGAAGTTACATAGGTATACTATAATCCGAAACAGCAAATTTGAAACCACCGCAAATAAATTAATCGTTGCTGCGCGTGTTGCCCGAGTATAACAGTATCCCATTTTCTCTTTATGCATACCCTCAATCTGTATACAGGGTGCGTGATTGTGATTGCCGATTTGGATTCGTTGCTTGATGTGAACGCAATTTGTGGGCGTTGTTTAATTAACCTAATTCACTAAGGTACGGCCTAAGCATCGTTATGCGAATCCTTAACGATGTGAATCGGGGTCTATCGACCTCTGATCTTTGCAGACCGCTGGAGGTGTGATAAAAGATATCGTGCAGTATGGTAACCATCAACTTAATCTCTTTGTTTCATTACATTCTCGTCAATATAATCCATAAATGGAAGATGAGAACTGTTCGAGAGTTTCAAACTCACCAAAGTGTTATCTGCTCAGGATTAAACGTTATCCGGATTTCACGATAATATGGAGGAAACCAAGCTCAGGGCTGATAACGGTTCCTTAAACTAATTTTCGCTCCGAGTCGAGTTCTTTAACATCGCTTAAATCGACGGTGACGAAGTTGCTGCTAATTGAATTATAGAATAAGTTAGTATACCGTGATATGCATGCAGTGTTTCAATAATCCAAAGCACCATTCTAAACTACGCTCACGTATTCCGATCGCGGAATGGCGCTCTGCTTATCTCAGACTCAGTTCTATGAGGAGAAATTTCAGTAGTTGGGCATTATAATAGAATCTGCAGTGCTTGAATTTGATAACCACAGTTCGCAATTGCTTATACGATGAAAATTGTGATGGTATAGTATATTTAGTGAAGGAAACACTTATTCGAGAACAATTATCGATTATTACTGAAAATATATTTCGTCGTAATATCACCTTGAGAAAAATTGTGTCCAACCTGGAAGGAACACTGAGATTGTCATTACAAAACTACTTACATGACTCACAGAGGGCTGATATTATTCCGCTATGGTACCTGCATGTATGCTTCGTAAAATGAACTTCGCACGGATCCGAAGATGTATAACTTCTGCATGGATATTTGCCGTGGAAGTTCCAGGACTCTTCGAAATCCATTTGCATTTTTAATAGCGGACTAAACTAACGATAAGCGAATACAAAACACTATAGCGGTATATACAGTATTATCACAAGCCAATTGGTGAGCATTATCGTAACAGCCATGGGGCATTTCCGAATTCCATTAATACTGATCTTGGCTAATTGATTGATCCATAAATTGGGTACTCTATTTACCAACCCGCATGAAATTTCAAATAAATCGCTGACGGGAAATCGGGGCGGTTAGCTAAATGTACCTGAATTGGTATAATACGAGTGGAAAATTGTGAAATTCGAAATGACTCAAATTTCCAATGTATTACGAGTAAGCCATACCCGAAGCGTACATCAATGATGGCTGGACGAACTACGGGAAGAGATGGAAAAATTGGAAACTAAAAAATACGGTCAAATAATAACGCACACCGAGTTCGAACCTCGGATTGTATATGACTTTGAATATTATTTGTATAAAATTTCTACCCGATGTGATTTCAATAGAAAATTCTGTCATGATGGAGCAATAAACTGCGTGGACTGTAATTGCAGTATTTGGAGTTGATACGACCGTGATAAATGTGCCGCCAGTAATAGTGGGAGTAATTTACTAGCAGCCAGATAAGGTAGACTCCGGTAAAACAGGGTGCCCTGGGGGCTGTGGAAATTTGAATAGAATAGTGCTGTACAACTCTGAGAGTGTCTAACAGTAGTAGACGTAGTAAAGCAGATGCTAGGGCCCAGTTCTCGCTAGATAACCGCAGCTAACACAGAATCTGTCTCCGATTCCAAGTCTGCAGTGTAACACTTTAATTGGTTCGTGTCTCCGTTGAGTTAGTTGTTGCATAATTGATAGCTCATACATTTCCTTGATTAATTATACCTATGTAATCGCAATTAATCTCTCAAGGCATTGCTGGTACGGCTCGCAGCTACCCTGGGCCCGGCGGGATAATCTCCTCAATTTACACTGTATAGAAACTCAGATCTTTTTCTTCTCTGAAAGAAACCTGCAACGTGGCGATCAGTGAAAAAGTCTGACCTGAAACGTTTTGATAGAAGCGGAATAAGTTCAGCGACTAATCTCAAGTAATTCAGTAACAGTTGTTATCTCGATTCTACATCATTCGTGTAGCATAGGTACCTAATCCAAGCTCAACTTTTTACGCTGTTGCAGCTAACGGTCAGCGCCATAAAAAATGTTTAACGATGCTGCTGATTGGCCAGAATGAATGACATTTTTGAACTGTTCTTTTTATCGATTAAACCTTTTCGCGACAAAACGAGCCTGCCTCGTCACGTTTTTGCGAGAAAGATTTCTTTGCAATTCCAAGCTTCCGGAATTGAGGCTCAAGTTATTAGCCATGAGATTTCTGAGATGAAGAGCTTACAGCGAGAGCGAAAGAAGATTGCTATATTACGATCTCCGTATAGCAATTTGAAAGGAATCTCGGTATTTCTTTCCGGAAGTAATTGACCAGAATTCCGCACCATTGGATCGTGTTTTGCACTCAATGTTAATCGATGGGGCGCTGCTAGCGTAAGCTGTCTACCTGAATTTCCTATCGTTCAACTGATACCGAATCTGCGATTGAATTAAAATCCCGGAGCCGAAGCCATCGTATTACACGGCAGGAATTTTCGCGATCATATCAAATACGAGACACGACGGTGAAACATTTATGAAAAACACGAGGCATCACCACCCTGGGCATCTGGGCTCGGTGCCACGAATCACATATAGGTACCCACCCTGGACGAAAGTTTTATTCGTTTCGTTTCCACGGGGAGGAGGACAATGTCCACCGCAAAACTAGTTTTCATATGAAAAGCTATAACAATTGCGACGGTCCGAAGGCTGGATAATTGGCCGCATTTTAAAACAGGTATACATACCACTCAGAGTGAAGTTGATAGCGGGCGAGAAGGAGAGACAACACCGTTCAACAAATGAATATAAATTACGATATGGAGCGAACCGTTTTTAACCGGAACGTGCTTCAAAGAACAGAGTAGAGGCTGTACACAAATCACGAATATCTCTCTTGGGGGCGTATTCTGTGAAATAAAAAAAAAATACATCGTCGTAGATTCAACGTGGACAACCTTCCCCTCGATTTTTCCTGAATATGAATTAGGAATACGCGCAGGAAGTAAATTGACAAATCAGGACCGAGGAGAGAAGAGGAAGAGAGAGAGATTCAGAAAGTGATATTTATTGAATGAAAAGTGTTTGCATTATTTCTGAAGTGCTCTTTTAAAGTGTAATACTACCAGTGCCTACGAGGCGACGCAGCGTAGGGAGAGTACCAGATATATCCTTGTCGCGAGCCACTATGCGGGAGTAATATTTTTGAGGATTGAAAAAGTCGCAGTATAGGAGTTATCTTCTCGCGCGTACCTACGTGAGATAAAGTGTTGGAAAAAAAAAGTGAGAGAAAGTTTCTCTTAGGGCCGGATTCCTCCGACGCGGTTTGAAATTTGGTCACGGTTTGGGTAGCTAAAAGTATCTGATGATTGGATAACCCCGAGTTTAAACCGCGATTAACTTTTGAACCACGTCGCGGAGGATTCGGCCCTTATCAGCCCGGAATCCTGGAGTTAAACAAAACCTTGCCGATTGTCGTTTTCTCCTGAAAATGTTTTCCGCAGATTTTAGGTTTCGGATTCTAGGAGACTAAATATTTTCTCAACGTGTGTTAAAAATACAGCTTAGACCATGTTTCATCCTCCATTACGTTTCGTAAGACTGTGCTCTCATTTTGTCTGACTGTAAGAAATGTTTCAAGGAATTTGTCCCATGTTTTTTTTTACTATCTTTATCTACTTTTGTGAGTTGGAGAGTGCAAGGTATACAGTGTAGAGGAGAGGTTGTACGACCGCAGACCGAGTAAAAAAAAAAAAAACAGGCAAACTTCCGAGGGCTTGTTCATTTTGCTGAGTACTTTTTCCAAACTTTTCTAAAACTAGAGTCTGAAACTTTGAATCAACGGTACCAGTTCCAAAGGTAAAACAGAGAGCTATTTCACAACTGAATACAACGTTTACACAGAAAAATCTCAAGTACATTGAGCACTGGACTCATGTCAGTAGGGAATCGTAACAAACGGCGAGACGTTGAATGCCCGAGGGAAGTTTCCGTTGTCTCTGTCAATCGGCGAGGCGGACGTTTTATACTTTTATCTGGAGTTCGAAGTCTCGAGTCTAGGTCAGTAATGCTCACAAGCGAAAGAAACGGGGGGAAAAAACGAGAAAACAGAAGGAAAGAAAATCGGAAATGCTGGCAAGAACCGTGTGCCATTTGTCACTGTAAGTTGTCCGCGTTGGCTCTTGGTTTTCACAAAAAGCTTCCAACGTGCTGTTACCGCGCGATGGGAAAGAATTTCTTGTCACATTGTTCATATCAGAGAAGAATAATGAATTAATCCAAAGATATAGGTATACGGCACGCAAGTTTGATCGCTTTAAGACGAAGGAGATGAGATATAAGATCGGATTCGATCGGTTAAAATAATCCTTGAAAATCCGAAATCATCAAGAATAGCAGAGCAACAGCAGAGCTTGCTGAGAGAAAGCTGTACCTGCATTCTACACAGCCACACGTACAGGGAAGGTCTAAGCCACGGTGAATAATTCCCACCCCAAGACAATAAATCATATGGCTACGACTGGCAATTGTTTGAAACTGTGACTGCAACGGACCTCAGTGTAATTGGGGTCACTGTTAGGAGAAAAATTACGAAATTTATGATGTTAAGAGTGAGAGAGTTGGCCGTCGCGACGTAGGGGCTCTGTCATCGAGCAATGGAAAGAGGAAAAGAAGAGAAAGGAAAAAAACCCGAATAGCAAAGATCTCGGAGGAAAAAATCTACCGGTCCAATCGATCAGCACACGAATGAATTGACGTTAATCGTTTCACGCCGTACCATATCGGTATCGTGAAACGATGACTGCGGTAAAAATGAAGGGGTACCGTGATCCCCCTACTATCGGATATGATTATTACAGTTTTGCGGTAATCACGTAGATTGTAACAGTCGTGGAGTACTAAGTTCCATGATTTCGGGTCACCCCTGTAGAACGGAAATATTTTTTGGTGTCTAGCGTTGGCTGGGAATTACACCTACCAATTGGTCGTGGTATACCTATATCCGCATTTGTGTTTTCTATACGAAAACTAATATGCATATATACGACGAAATCGACGTGAATCGGATCACCATTTCCAATAAATATACCCTATCACATTTTTCCGTTAGACTGAACTTGTTTTGCTTTCTGAATTAATTTTATCACTTCCTCTCAGAAGAACTCACAACCAAACAATTGCAATATCAGAGAGAGTCTATAACGGCACCATTGATCTTCCTGTTCGAGTTTCTTTATGATTATTTGATCTGAGAAGCACAGTACGTGTCGAGTTCGAAAGATCTTTTCCACGACTAAATGGTTCTTCGCTCCATATCTCCGAATAGCAGTAAAGCTTGAGATTACGAGCCGAAAAAAAAAGAAAAGTGAAAAAATAAACCCCCGAAAGGAAGTCTGACGAAATTCGATGATATAGTAAAATGTTTTGATTGAGTGGCAGTTGTGAGGATCTTCATGGTCGGCTGTCCTTCCGGATGGACGCTTTCAAAGGATGACAATCAGCGATTGCCTTTCAAGATTCTTGAACGGTTGGAACGAAAGTGGCTGACATTCCGGCGGAGGTTTACCCCACTAGTGCCTTTATCAACCATTGAAAATACATTGAAATAAAAATATAGAGACAAAACAGTGAGAGAACTTTCGGGACGAGAGAGATCTGATTAGTCAAATTTTAGGATACAAAAACCGAGTGAAAATGGACCAACGTTGACTCGGAAAATTCCGGTTCGATTACGGTCGCCGGCAACTTCTCATGGAATAAACTTCTGCTGAATCTCATTTACGGTTTCTGTAGGTCCAGCCAATAGGTATAGATTATCATCTGTATTCTCCTTGTCTGATTATGAATTCAGGAAATTTCCGGTGCGAAGATACTTCTGAATCCGGCAAACGGAAACTAAATCGCGAGAAGGATTCAGGCTCTTTAGATCCAGGAATTTGCACAACTGTCAATTATTCTGTCACGACGACTTTATACCTCTTTGGCGATCATTACTGCGGACGGTCCGTCCTTGGAGGGTCCGCAAATGATTCCAAGCTGATAAAGTACCAGAAGGAAAAGCAGCCCCGCGAAACATAGAATGGGAGCCTTCCGGCTTCCTCGAGGTGACAGCAGTGACATCCTTCGCGTTAGGCACGCCCTCGCGATACGATGCCAATTGTTACAGCCACCGCTGGCTCTCACAACCAAGCCAAGGAAGCGAGGCCTGGAAATTCCTTCGACTAGCTCATCCCACCTGAAACAAAAAGGGACGTGGTTGATTGAGGTATGCTTTCAGCCGCACAAAGGATAGTTTGTTATTGAATTCAGTGGTTGAATAAGGTTTTCAAATGAGTAAATGACGTAGAACTAGCTTTAATTACATTCCGAAGTTTTGATTACACAGAATTACGGAGATAAATCAAGTTTTCGACGAAGTCGCACGAATGTGAAAGTGAAAACACGAGTTCAAAGTAAAAGTAACGACCAAACAAAGATAACTTTATCAGCCAGGAAGGTTCTCGGTACATTCAACGTCGGTGATGTTTGATCTGAATTTAGATTCGCGAATAATCCGTGAATTCTGTTCGAGCAAAAGCACGTAGCAGGCAAGATACGTGTGTAGAAAGTTGCGTTTCATGCCGTTCCGATACAATTTCGTTCACTTAGGGTGCTATCAAAGACCCATATTTGCAGCGATTGTTACTTATTGTTCAAAGTATGGTTATCATTCGGAAACGCGATTCGCCGCTACTCCTACACCACATATCCGATTTGGATGAAACTTTTTCGCTTGTATGCACTATTTTGGCAAAAAGTGGCTAAGTATTTCATCTCTACTAATTGTGGGAGAGTTCTATCAGAAATTCAAGTTTGTCCGATCTCATCTACGAACAAGCCTCATCTAACAATTAGAAATTCCCTAAAACTCTGAGTTTTATCAAAATTTTAGCGAGTTGAAATAGTTAGCCACTTTCTGCTAAACTGCTGCATCCAATCGAAAAAGTTTCATCCAAATTGGTTGTTTGGTGTAGGAGCGGTGGTGAATCGCGTTTCCGAATGATAACAATACTTTCGACAATTAGTAAGAATGGGCGCAAATGGGTCTTTAATAGCACCTCAATTTCATTTTACGGCACGATGTTTGGCGCGATAGACGCGTCTAAAATTTTCTCGAAATTTTCCTTCACAGTGATCATTCCAGAGATGGGTTATGGGAAAATGTCGTGTACCGTTATTGAATTTGGTTTTTCCAATCGACTGTATTTCAGGAAACTGTTAATCAAGATAGAAAGGTTTACAGATAAAAACTGTCCGATTACTCGAGATGTTTGAAAAAGTCTTTTTCCGTTCACACAAACTCTGTTTTCGTAAAAAAAATATGCATATGCCATGTTCCTGTATTCTGCAGTCCTGACGCACTGGCTAAAACAATTACAAATAGCAATATGTGAAACCACTGACCAGCGTAAGCGCATATATTTGATCAGTAACCAGCATCGGTCCCACTGATGGTTCATAGTACCATGCTCAACACTGACGAATAGTTATTATGATTGGTAGCTAGTATTAGGTAGCGGCCACAGTGTCGCCCGGACGTATATAATATAACTCCGCGTGGCAGTTGTATCAACAAAATTGTGTTTTATGACAGATTTGCCTCCATCGCAATGCTCTGCGCGCGATGTGAATTAACAACGATGATAATTTGACCTGGAATTACTTTCGTCATCGGGTCAAGAGAATCATTATTTTCTGTCGTAATTTCATGCGCGAAATATTATATCGAGCGGATAATCCGTCAGAGGAAACTTTCATGCTTTCATACTCTCGAAACTTTGGGGTGCTAACTTGGGATGGAAGCGAGCGCGATCCCGTGTAACGGTGTCACTGCCGACAAACCGGCCTTAACTTGGCAGGCAATGCCAGAAAATCAGCATATTCTGGGTGGTTATTGTCTGTGAAAAGCACTGACGATGAGCCAGCGCGTGAATTATTAATATTTTAGACAGCGAAGGTGGCTGTCGCTACGCGGACGATAGCCGTGCGGTATTCCCTCTGTTCTACGTTCGTGATAAACATATAGTCAACGACACGGAAATACTCAATGAAGAACTGTGTGATAATAAGAATAATGGCGATTCCGTACTTTACTGCTGAACGAAGAAAGCGACGTCATGGAATAAAAATGAGGATGCAGAGAATTCGGGTACAAAGCGATAAACAAGTGGATGGCGAGGTAAGATATTGCCAAGCTATTAGCCCACTTTCTTGCTCATGAAAAATTTGCACGGCAGTACAATAACCATTCCCGAACGCTACGTCGTACGAGAATGATGTCCACGTGATAAGTTTCGGTGCATCCAGCTATGGATAGATAAAACAAAGAAGGAAACAGAGAGAAAGAGAAAGAGAGAGAGAGACATAGAGATGGGAAGGTAATGAATCCTGGTGAAATCAACAACAACGACAATTTCTCAGGGAAGTTCACAGACAGCTGCCAACAAAACTCTGAAATCGCAAGCTTTCGACCGTGTGTGTCTACATTCTGCTATACCTGCACTGGCTTCACAGTTCCGGCATGTTTTTGTTGCTGGATGTTCTGCGCAGCACAAAACATCAAACAACGAAGAACACACAGGGAAGTAGAAAACTGAGCGATAAGAACAATATGTTCGTACGCCGACCACCCGCACAAGCGCAGCTATCATAAACATTGATCTAAGAGTTCCCGGAGTGGAGCGGAGTAGTAGACAATGTACCAACGTTATAGCCATAGATATATAGGAAAGACGGGAGATGGGCTGGCCGGAAGGAGTGAGCGAGCAGGTAGGTAAAAGGGAAAATGCGAGTATGTGAGGATGTGGGAGAAGAGGGCAGGGGGAGCAATATTGTGGTGATTGTTCTCATTTTTCATCGTAGACTGCCTGCAGGAAGAGAGCTTCTCCAGCGCCATAGGCGAGAGATACGCAGCCGTAGAATGGACACTTCCTCTCCGACCGAACAGGTAGTAGCAGGGTATTCTTATTCGTCCAGAGTATCAGCTTTAAGGGATTTTTCGTCTTGTTTTTATCTCAGTGAAAAAAACTTCCGGGCTGATACTAGACTGTTTAGACGTAAGCTTGGACCTCAACGGATGGATATACTAGCCGCTAAAAGCCTCACCCTTGAGTATTAGGTTCACACTGGTACGGAGCTGCCGATTACATTTTTTGAACAGTCACTCGGTAGGGAAGACGGGATAGTTGGCATAGCAGGTAACTTGGCGCATCCTAATTCGGAAAGGATCGTGTGTTTTTAGGCGCCTAAAGATAGGGCTAATTTCAACATTCACGTATCAGGTTTGAGGGGCTCTATCACAGAAGTCGCAGAGATAGACTACTCATCGCGCTGAATGTAATTGGTCAGAGTTCTTTTCTTCTCTAATCATTAATCATTGAATCCCAATTTCTGAAACAGTTTTCAACGCGTACTATCAAGTTTTATCTCAAAAAGCGATAATGATTTATCGGGCGTACACAAGCTATACACATAAGTTGTGGCACAGTCTGCAGAGAAACAGGAAACCAATTAGGTCTGTGTTTTCATACATAGAAATAGGTAATATGGCGCTTGGACGCTTTTCACAAAACTCAACGATTACACAATTTTAATGTTATATACCTATGAATAACTTGTTCCTATACTGGAGGATAGTGTAGATACTGTATAATAGCTAATAACTTGTAATTTTATGATTTTCTCCATGCATTTGTCATGTTTTATTGGCAATCCCCTTTTGGGCACGAGAATCCACACGCCTCTCGCCTACGTTGTCAGAGGTTTTTGAAATAGAATTCTGATTTTTTTCACAACCTCCTACCCCTCGAGTGTGAATCACGTAGAAAATTTGGAACAGATGTTTCAATCGATTTATCGCTTTCCCCTTCGAATGAGACGAGGAACGACGGGCTGCTTTTTTCAATCTCACATTAAATACCTATATGATATCCTGGAATATAGAAGCGTGGAGGCTTTCGAAAGAAGACTTTGATGAAGCTGAAGACGAGCTTCTACTACAAGCGAGACGCGGTAAGCTTCGCTTCGAGTATGAGTACGCATTTCTTCTTTATTCGAATAGGAATATACCATCCAGATTGTTGAGAGTTTGATCGTTACAGATGAGAAACCACACATTCAGACAGAAAAAACCAGATGTCAATTATCAAAATTGGTGGAAGCTCAAATCCGTGGATATAGTGAGCGGTACAGAGTTTCAGACTATATTCGCAACAAATATGAACCATTTTTCGATCGCTCCGGGGTGCTTTGGTCGCCCAACAAGCGTGTACAGGCATCACATGAGCAGTACACAAAACCTTCGGTTACTTTGAGGCAAAAGCGGCAAGTTCAGAGTTTAATTAAAAAAGTTCACCGTTCTGCAATATTGGTATTTTGTGCACAAAATATATTAATAATGACTATAACCAGTTCTGTGAAGATCAGATCCCTCTGGTATTCTGATGAACGATTGATACGGTCACATAACTCTTTTCAGCATTGAAGAAACAGTTTGAAAGAAGAATGAAAAACGAAAGAAAAAAGATAATAATTCATCCGCAATGAAAATATCCGTTTTCTTCATCTTCCGTATCGGTTACTCTGTAGTACTGCTTCCTCCTTTCCTGCTCTGGCAGTTAAGAATCCCTTCGGAGTTCACCTCGGAGTAACTCCCTGCAGTGCCAAAGTTACTCAACAGCCTTTTATCATCAAGTGATGCAAGAGGCACTATTTCACGTGCAGTTTAGCGGCTCGCAACAACTGAAGGTTGAGAGTTAATTTGTTTCCTTACTTTTAAGCAATATAATCATTTGCCTGCGTGCGTGGTCGATCAGAAATTTTATCTGTCCAAGAATTTTCCACCATTTTATATTTATGATTCTCAGTTTCACTCCCAACAATTTAGTGTGCCCGGTGACTTAACAAGAGTTATGAAAAAGTCGAAAAAAATGGTTCGAATTACGAATGACATGTTTTTTCGGAAACCTCATGTTACAGGATTTCTTTAACTTCAGATTTGTAACCAGCCAGGGAAATTGCATTCGGAAAGGTGTATCGAAAATTGCAATCTAGTCCCAAAATATATTCGACAGTGATTTACGTAAAACAAGTTGAAAAACGAGTCCGACTATTCCGATGCAAACTAAAACCAATTATTGTTGAAATGCGACTGATTTGGGTGAAGTATGCCCGCGGAGAGAAATAAAAAAAATCTCCAAATTTATGGGGGATGTGGCGTTAGTAAATTGTATGTAATCAGAGAGGAGGAGCTACGTGGTAAAAGAAATGAAGCATGTAAAGTTGCATGTGTCACAACATCAGAGGCGTGGGAAATGAATAATTGCTAATTGCTACCCAGCAGAGAGAAAGCCCGTAATTATTCGTCTGAATAAAACGCTCCCCACGTTTTTTCAAGCGTATCTTGATTTTCACCATTTTTTTTCTATCTTCAACCCGAAAATTGTGGATTCAAATCAAGATAGTTCAATATCGATTTGCATCCGATCGTCTGACTCATCATTGACCCTTGAAACATTTAAGAGTCCTTGAAAATATGATAAAATATGGAGAACAAGCCTTCGAATGGCAGATACGCGCAACTTCAGTCATCATGTCAAAAATTTGGTAACAAAAAAAAAAAACAGGTGTCGGAATACCATCCACAAAACGAATGAGCCGGGGGATAATGGAAGGCGAGTAATTTTCCAGCGACTCACAGCAGCTAATGTTATGATGATAACAATGGTAATGGCATTGCGTTTTTTTCTGTGTTTTTGTCTTTTTACAACAATGAAAGCTGGTCTCATATTTCATCGAATCTCGACAATGAATAAGAGTGTTTGTTTCTAGGGCAGCTGTTTTCACTTGAAAACAAAAATCATGTGATTCCGCGTTATAATGTGGGGCAGCGTGCAAACCGCTTGATAGAGATAAAAAAAAAAGTAAAAACAAGAAAACAGAAATATATGAGGCAAACAAAAGCAAACTGCTAAAATAAAAACCCAACCATTTCATGTGGGATTTGTTTTTGTTCACCTCGACTCGCGTAAAGGGTATAAGCGAAATGAGCTTCGCCATTTTATACGGGCGATGAAAAGAATTATATTTGCGAGAAATTGTTTTATGAAATTCTGATTTATTATCTGTGCTAGACACACGGGTATCGCTCTCGGGTGGATTTGAAAAAATTGTTTGCAATAAGACGGATTGCAGTTGCGCGATGTGTGGTTTCGTTGAAATTCCGTTTATAATTTTGTGCTGGAGTCATGCACGGGGCGCTGGACTCCTCTGCAGAATATTTCTAACGAACGCGGTGAAACGAACTTGGAATATTGAAAACCCATGTTGCAACGCCGCAAACTCCTGTAGCGGTCTATATGTACAATTCAATTCAGAAATGCGATTTCGAAACGTGTGTCGTTCTTACAATTAGCTATAAAATGCGTAACGGTAATCAGATTTTCGCGCTACATGGCAACGTGTCCCCGGTGTCATGATGTGATAGGTGTATGCAGGTATTTGTATATATGATACTAAAAGCGAAGAGTTGAGAGCTTATAACGCGGCCTTTGTGCAGCTACATAGATTCCATCGTTCGATGTATATGTGTGTAGCTATGCACACGGCCGCTGTGCTATGCTAATCCAATTAATATTTACGTAGGTTATAGATACGGTTGATACCGTAGTATACGAGCTGTGTTCAATAACGGATATAGAATGCCTGTGCAAATATTTCTTCCAGGCCTATGTGTACATCCCGCCGCGAAACACAAAGTTACGACGCGCGCCAGAATTGTGGCGGAATAATATTTTCCGAAAGCAATTATTACCGCGCGCCGGTATTCAAAATCGTTTAGCTTCGCGAGGCTGGAGTTCGTGACGATAACGGAAGACAATCGCGAAGAATAATATCTGCTCACCCGTGACACCGAAATATCGCGCAAGCGGTTTTCGGCTGAAATTTTTCGCCGAAGAGGGAGCTTCATTTTTCGAGCATATTAGGATTCTCGAAGTGTCGACGGATTGTTTTCTAGTCATTTCGTCAGCCATGTTTAGCGTTACGAATTCCGTCGTCGTTGACTGCTTTCAGAATATGTCATATAAAAAGGGGAAATTGTACGATATATGAAACTTCACCGAGAAATAGATGAGATGAATATGCAGCGTAAATATCTGAACGGTATAAAAAATGGGGAAAGCGGTAAAACATACTGCGAGGAAAGTATGGAAGGGTGTGAGGCGTTGAAAATGTAGGAAAACTGCGCAACTTGGTGGTGCGATTAATTACAACAGCTGTAGCAACGCAGCCTGGGGTCGTGTTTCGACGGTGAGCATCGCGACTCTAGGTCCTCGACGCCCTCGGCGTGGTTAAAACTCGATGTAGACCGGAAGAAACGCCTTTGTCAAACGTCGTATAATTGCATCGTCGCTTTCTGCGCCACGCCACGCCACGCCACGACGGCCACGACGACGACGATAGAAAAATTTGTTTCATGACGCTTTCCGATTTTATTTCGAAAATAAAATAGGACTCTTAAGAAATTCGAACAATCGCTCAATTCCGACGAAAGCTGAAGGACATTGATTCATTTTTATGAAAATGGAAAAGCACCGAACGAATATAGAGGGTCGGTATCACATTATCCTTCTACAGTACTGTACAGGTAGTACATGCAGACGAATGTAAAATTTGTACCATCCAATTTGGCAGTATAGTACAACAATGTTATGAATAATTATACCGAAGAGTAACACTCGATCCCACGAAGTTTGATGTTGAAAATCGTGGAATACCTACTCGTATACATTAAAAGTTAAGAAGGATATTTTGTATGAAAGAAAGCGAATAATTCCACTCCGAATTTCGCCCTCTTCGAAGTTATCATGAACTGTGGGAAACAAGACCGTGTTAAGCCTGGGATAAATTCAGTCAGTTGTAGATATATTCCACGGTTTTTTTCACAATGGCTGACACATCTTTACGAATGAATAAATAAAATATAGATTTTGGGTGTTCGATAAGTTGAAAAAATGTTTTCACGCAAATCATGACAAGGAAGAGTATAACCTGGATGGTCTAGACGCGTCTTTTTAATAGTCTAGCGAGAACAACAACACCTTGTGTACACAGTAGATAAAGAAGTCTGCCTGGTAAATGCCGAGGGAGAATTTACCTGTATGTGAACAGCAGGCACATAAACTTGAGAGAGTGTAAAAGGAGGCGTCTATAATCCTTTGATAAACGGTGTGTATACGTCGGATCGATCATGCAAGCTCACGTAGACGAATTTAATCGCGAGCGTTTGCGAGGCGTTTCAGATTGAATTGGACGGACCGAATAGTTGAATGAAACGTTGAAGTTAGAGAAAAACTGTTCAAGGCGGAAGAAATACTCACTTTTCACTTGTTTCATTTTTTCTTTTTTCTTTCTCATGTTGGTCAGCATAAAATCCCTCGTTATATTACACTCGCAGAGCTTTAGCTCGCAGAGAGGTAGGTATAGCGAAGTGAACCTTATGGCTATGTTGGCCAAAAGAGCAATTGCAATTTGCATAAAGTTAAACCCCGCAAGGTTAAGCCCGCCCTCTTCGTTATACGGATATTAAAAATAATGTACATACACTTTTCTCCGAGTATCAAAGACTGTCTACCGAAAATTTTGTCCAACTGTTTCACTCGGCTACGAGATGATGTTCGATTTTAATTATGCGACAGAATTGGTTCCAATAAAATTTTGTATTTCGACCACTTGAATTTTCGCATTTTTGATTATCGAATATGAAAAGAAAAAAAAAAGAATGAAAAACGAATGTCGGTAGAATTTAAAAATCTCGAAATAAGACTCAAGTTACGCGATTGTATCGTATTATATCGCTATTGTAGAAAAGTGGAACGTTTCATGGGTTTTCGAATTTTGTGCGAAGAATGGAAAAAGTCGATGCGCCATGCCAATTCATGGTTTTTTCTAACCAGAACTTCAATCCTCCAGTTTTCTCAGTAAAACCATGAGAATGCTTTCGCCGGAATCTGATATTCGAGATTCTTATTGAAGCAGGCTGACGAAGAAGAAGTAGAAACTGCGACAAACAAGACAAACAAAAAAATCGAAAGGCCGCGATTAATGTTCATTCATTGGTTCGGATCTTTCATGAAGAACTGAATACGAATTAGATACTCGGAAAATAACCGATGGTTGATTTTTATCTCGGAATAAAAGAAAAGAGATACTGTATGTATTACGGGTACTTTCAGGAAGAAAGAATTACTAGAGTGGCCATTTTTCTTAGAGTATATATGTACCTAAATAACGAATAATCAGTCTGCAGGTTGAGAGACTTCACGGAATTCTAACAAGCTTACTTCATTATTTGATTGGAACTCCAAGAATTTCTTGAGAAGTAAGAAAACGAAAGGGAAAAAGAATAAATTCTTGGTATTTGTTCATCGATTCTCAAGACCAGCAAGACCGATGATAAAAGTCAAGAAGTAAGAATACTTCGCGTCTGTTTGTAACCTTAGTTACAAAGATTTTCTGCTTAAAAAATTGGTGTATAAAACGCCTCGCGGAGATAACAGCCTTTTGTTTTTGACGTCAATGATTTCCCTTGTGCCTGACAAACGATGCGAATATACCAACCTACCTACGTCTACCTATCCCTTCTCTTCTTCTTCTTCTTCTTCTTTTTCTGCTTCTACTCCTTCTTACTTTCTCATCTTTTTTCATTTCTTTCACAACACGCGTGAAAGCGTAATCGTTCTGAGAATTACACCTATACTACGAGATCGGGGGGGTTAGATCGGTGTTAAACTTGAGGTAGAAGTACGTAGGGGCGAGATATATTTTTCATTCTGACAGGAAAGTGAACAGAAAAAACAGGAAAAAACCAGAAAAAAAAATATTATAGTAATAAGACCGCGGATTTTGGAGCTGCGTGCGTATGAAAACCGGTCTGTAACAAATTTTCAAATCAACGTATGAATGGATTTCAATCAATTTTTACATGGTGCAAGAATAATGATGAACAAAATGAAACAAACAGAATAAAGTAGAAAAGAACACGAAGACGTGTTTACGAAATCCTATAGCTGCAATACGAAATGAATTTATATAGAGGCAAGTGCGACGATCATGTCCCGATAATGAGCAGGGATACCTAAAACGTTGATCAACGTCACCCCAATTCTGTGTTTCCATCTCCTGATGTAGATGACACTAGGATCTGTCAAATTCGTTTTATCAAGTTTCGAGTGCTCTAAATCGTTTTTAATCAACGGGGTTGACGCGTAGATTGGCATAGACCAATTGAAAAGTTTCATTCAGCGTGGTCCAGAGCAGCCTAAAATTGACGAAACGAACTGGCCTATCAAAGATTTGATTCAGGGAGTTGGAGAGAGGGATGTAGAGAAAAAGTGGTGCCGTCGAGCCTCGTAATTTGGAGGGACTTGACCCGAGATTTCGTGATTCCCACCGACCGTAGATGTCCGTAGCATAAGGGAAATCTCCTATAATAATCGATGACGAGCGGACACCTCGGACGGGTCATTTGCTCGGATCAGTGGTGGAGGAAAACGTAGGTACGAACAGATCGTAAAGGTTTGTGGTCAGCATGAGCTTCCATTCAATTATCGGCAGCTTAGGAACGACCCATTCTCACACAGCTCGAAAATGTATTTCTAAAAGTCCACCGGGAAGAAAACAGCGCTCCCAGTAGTTTCGAATCAGAGCAGAGAGGCTAGTCAAGGACAATGTGTGATCAGAAGTCTCACACGTCGATTAGTTCCAATAAAATTGGTATGGAGCATTGATTCAGCGACGTAATTCTTCCTTTTTGGTATATTAAGGAATTACAATCTTAGTATTGAATGCACAGTGTCAGTGTCAGTGCCACAGTCCCCGGCTTTCGGGATTTTTGAATATTCTCTAGCACCCCATTGGAAGAGTGAATAATGTTCTCTCATCTTGAGGAGTATAGTGCATGAAGTGAGTTACGGTTATAAAGGAATTCCTATTCAGACTAGAACCAATCACGTTGATCCCCTGATACTACAAAGGTTGGTTCCATTTTTATTCGGCTTATTGAAAACAAATAACCGTATACTACGATCATTACAGTCAAGAATATGTTGCAGGCGCCCCTTGCCACTCCGAACCTGAAATCGACAGGCTGTTTGGCGTTTGTGGAAGGCGAACCCCCCAGAAAAAGAAATATCCTGCTTGATTGAAATCCTTCTTTTTGGCTTTTCCGATATAATGTTAGTGCCCACGTCACGATTGAGTTTGTTGTTTGCCTGGTACGAACAGATAACACCGTTCCGAAGAATTCTTTAATTCCGTTTCATCGGTGGAATGATTCGAATCAAAATTCTACAATTCGCAAGGAAGAAAGACTGAATGAGAAGCCGAAAATTCCGTTTCAATTTTACAGTGTTTCAACTAATAAAGACAAATTTTGTAATCCATTCTAATTCGATGCATGACCATAAGTATAGCAGTCGGAGTTCAGCCTCTCCCAAATTCTCCGCAAAGTGAATAACTTCATAGTTTACTGTATATACATGAAAGAAAATAAATTCCAAAGCAGACCAGGCGGTCTGCAAAACATGCTAAAATATTACCTTCCAACGTTCAAAATTTCAATCTTCTATTATCTCGACCCGGTTCTATATCCACGTATAGTAGTATCCAGCAAGAAAAATATACCTATACCGGTTACCGAGGTTTAGGTATACATAGAGGCGAGTGTTTTTTCGTTTCTTTGCGTATACGGTAAAGTATAGCTAATATCATCAAATTCTGTACATTCCTGCTTTACGATAGATAATTTATACACCAACTCATATTGTTGGTCAAAAATTTTCCACCTCAACCACTATAATTTTCGTGGATCGTAACTCGTCGACGACAAACTACACAAGTTTATTTCTACACGTCGCGTCGTGGCGTCAGTGCCCATAATCCCAGCCGGGGTTATTAACGACTTTCAGTGTCCCTCGGGGCGAACCCTTTGATCGGGGTTCCAAAGTTCCTTCGAAAATTACTCCCTGACGAATGGACATCCCTGTGAGGAAGGGCGTGAAAGCCACCGCATGCAAATCGCTCTCGTGAGTGTATCTCCCCGGACATTCCTTACCAGAAGATTAATAGCGGTTACTCCATATGCTCGCATTGAGATTCGTGGCTGTTGATCTACAGTCGTTTATCCGTAGATTGATATGCAAAAAGCCTAATATCAAGTGCGTATCTACCCAACGATAAAATGTCGAAGTTTAACAAGGTCCATTGATCACACGAATCGTCAAGTGTCGTCGTATTCTTTCGAATAAATCTGTAAAGCGAAATGTCTCACGAGATTTGCGTTTGATCGAAAAATCGTTCCATCGAAAGTTGTAGAGCTAAAAACGCCACGCAATTTTATGTCCGACGAATTCATTCATCAAGATAACCGTGTTCGAATTGTCACGGAACAAATGTTCGAAGGGTGGTACATAGATGGACAAAAATAAATTCGTACTGATCTCTCCATCGATTTTTGTTTATTACATATTACATTTCATCCACGATAAAGTATATTCCAAAGATGAAGTTATTTGTATAAACAAAGGGAGAACCGAGTGTCTGGCTGGAATCGAAATTTGCATATCCAACGTTAAAGATGGCACTACTACTGTACGATATACCGCGCGTATTAGGTTATTCAAAACTCATTGTCAGTCAGAGAATCGTTTGACGTTGGGAATTGTCTGACGGGTACGTTTGTTAGCTACTGAATCGAGCGCTGCTGGGTCTGACTCTATGAGTGGTTGAACTACTGAAAAGTAAGTTGTGTCTGGTAGTCCGAGAGATTTCACATAGTATCCCTGGAGGGTGCGAGGGTGAAGAAAGACGCTTTTACGACTCGTCGTAATATCTAGCATCCTGGTAGTGGTAGCTATTCGGCGTTATGAAAGCCGAAAGGTGGTGTCGCATTGCCCTGAGCTTTCTAAAGGGGCGTTCGTTACTCTACTAATTCACGGCATTGCAAAGAAGACTTTTGTCACGAATTCTTGTGCAGGATATAAAGTATAAAAGTTTGAACCGAAGTTGCCCTCGCACCCCTCGCGGATAGCTAGAGGACGCATAAATTTCAACTGCCAACTTTTCTCTCTGAGTAATTCCGATTCGGAATTGATATCAGAGGGATACTGACCGAGTGCAATTTTGCTCGAGTAAGATATTTCCTGTGAATTGAATGCAACTCGTAATTTTCGGGAGCTCTCACTGAACAGTATTCAGACGGAACGATCATCGATTACAAAAGAGATGATTTGAAAACTAGGTTTTCCACGAAATCGACCAACAAGAATGAAGAT
Source organism: Phymatocera aterrima (assembly GCA_963170745.1). Classification (NCBI taxonomy): domain Eukaryota; kingdom Metazoa; phylum Arthropoda; class Insecta; order Hymenoptera; family Tenthredinidae; genus Phymatocera; species Phymatocera aterrima. Next base: position 10,725,198 of record OY720663.1, read on the forward strand.
TTTCATCTAAAGGCAGCAAAGCAGATTGAAAGTATATCTATTTCAGAAAGCCTAACTTCAATTTTCCACATATCTTAACAGTGTAGAGCGATAACACTGTGACGCGAAAGCACAGAGAAGAGAAGAACCTTCCTTGGAGAAAATATAAATGAGTTTTTCCGCGGATGTATCGCGGTAACCTCGAATGACAACTTCATTCTGCGTTAGCTAGCAGTTTCGAGCGTAGTCGTGGTAGCGGGTAAGTAGGTATGTACAAGCTGGGGCTTGGGAGACAGCGACTGCATAATTTATGAGTGAAAATAAAGTTTATCTCTTAGACGACAAGGGGAAACAGCTGGGAAACGGATGAAAATTAATGGTGTTACGAATCAAGCATGCGGAAAAAGCCATTTGAACGACACGACACAACTTTGTTACATGAGGCAAAACATGATACATAAATATTATAATTACAATTTTTCGACGTTGCGAAAGAATCGTTTTGATGACCTTCGAGTAGAGCGAGAGAGAGAGAGAGAGAGAACAGGAAACAAGAATCCTGATTATTTTCAAGTTCTACATTCGGAAAGATGATTTTTATCTCCGACGCCAGAAAGAGATGTGACAATCTCATATCGATTTGCCGAAATTTGATAACGTGAAAAGTCAATTGCGGCATGACACGTAGTGGGTTGATGAAATAAATTTTGTTCAATTCATGTCGGCATGAAAGTTGATTTTGTAATTACATCAAGGGTGCGTCGCCATGAATAATAATTTTGATTTTCTGTTGCGTATCTTCTATGCGTTCGTGTATGTGTGTATATAATGCGAAGTTGAGTTAAGTGTTCGCCATACTAGCGCTAGCTTCTCCTCTTCTCTAACGTTAATGACTATTGACCGATAAATTAACTATGCATAGCTCGCGAGACTCATCTCAGAGAAAGCTTACCGCCGCCGCGCGTTGCTTCTCGATTAAACATTAACGTTTCCCCAAACAGTTGTACGAATCTTCCAAATAATTTCGCTGTCTGTATAGTATACTACTTGGGATGAGAATTTCACGAGAGAAAATGATCAATTTTGATTACCAGGGATCCTCACCCTTGCTTTTCCATGCCTTGCTTCTGTTTACTCAGTTTACAACTTCATGCAACACTGAGATACGCCGTGAACTAGAGACTGTATAGATTCTAACAGTCGGGTAAAATCCTTGCATTCACAATGATGAGATAATATTTGATAATTTCTCACGAGAGGACCGTCCATACATATTTATTCAAACAAATTCGGCGTGAGTGTAACGCGGATTTAGCATTTTTCCTCAAATATATGAATAGCGAGCACAAGACTATTAATTTATTTCATTCCATCAAGCTGAAGGTGTATTGATTCTAGATCTGAAATTACACGAATTTAGGTTATACGGAGGTGAATTTGAATTCGTCGTTTAAAGTGGGTTTTCAGAGCGATAATTAAATGGGAGGTCTACAACAAGGGAGCGAGAGATTTTCCGGATAAGAGAGTACAGCATAAAAAAGGTGAAAAGCTTGAAACCGTAAACCTCGCCACCGCGAGTCGCGACTCGCGAGTTTCAGTTTTGTTAATTCGAGCCGTTGACTATGTAGGTATACGCGCATTGTTTCAGACGACGCGACGTGATGTTTTCCAATATATAGTTCAGCTCGAGAAGCTGTGAATTTTAAAGTGAAGAGTCGTCGTCACGTTTAGGACCAGTTCGGGTTGTAAATCCCGTCGTTAATTAACGAGGCAAGATTTAGAGCGTTGTAATCGATGATCTCTAGCCCGGATCTATTGCCTTTGGTCAGGGCAATCCACAGTGTATAGAAAGTGCTGCTATTCCTGGTGGAACGGGGGATAAAATCTAGTTTCACCATTCCAATACTTCCGGCAGGGACAGGAAACTACCTCAATAAAAGTCAGGAACCTCTCCCATATCCCTTCTCAGCCCTTCACGAAATTGCTCAAAGTAATTTGTTAACCAATTTATTACTCGAACTCGATTAAACCTGAACTGCAAAACCTCTCCACGTATTCCAATAGATCCACATCTTGTTTTCTCTGGTATATATGAGTAGGGATTCGGCGGGATTCCGAGATCCCTGTATGAAATCATGAAAATAACGGGATAGGTATTGGTCTACTTTTCTGAAATTATCACCGCCCTATTTAATATCCGTAATAATTATGAGTCATACATTCTTCTATAGTCTGATGTGAATATTCCAAATTGATTTTCAGTCTTCAGCTTTTTACGTCAAATTGATGATGACATATATATATATATATATATATATATATATAGGTATATATGTTGTGGAAAAAAATGATCTTCCTTTGCGTTGTCTTGTCCCGTGGAATTTCGGCTGGGTTTAATCCGGGTCCACCGTCTAAAATTATTTCGCTGATTCAGGTATTAGTCCTCTGGGTTTCTTCCTTTTAAATTCTACAGGAACCTACAGCGAGGACAACGATCCGTTAATACCTTTGAAGCCTGTGTTGTTTTTGATCCGATCAGAGGAGAAGGTAATCCTTTTTGTTCTTCAGAACGTAAAACGACGAGTTTCTCAAAGGTAAACGACGAGAGCTCGCCTCAATTTTCGGTCGTGAATTGTCGCGGTTTAATTATTTCTTGACTTACGTATTACTTGACAATGAAATTTTCTACAAACTGAGAGGAGGGCTGCGGCCACCGCGATCGGAGTAAATGAGGGCAAGTAAATAGAATTCTTTATACCTAGTATAGTGCGAAGCGGTCGGAGGACCACCTTCAACTTGTAAATTACATTTGTATTTGAATTTATTAGCTCTTTTACGTAATGAAACTTTTCTCAGGTGGCCTAGAGAGTCGCGGGCTTTTAAAATTAGTTGATAGAACTCGACTAATTTTATCGTCCGCTACTAATTTGAAAAGTGTATGGGGGGGAGGGGGGGTTCTTTTCTGTTCTTTCACTCTTTTCTTCCGTACAAGCGGAGAAAAACATATACCTGGTGTTGTTAATTATTTGGTTCAATAGTCGTAATTAAATATTCAATTGGTACAAATGCACCAACATTCATTGGAGTGATATTGTATTCAAGTATCATACAACGCGAATCGATGTCTAGTTAGATATTAGCAATTGATATACACAGCTATACAAAACAATAATTCAATTACGAGTATTCGAAGAAACATTTAGTTAAGTCAAACATATTTTTCTCTCCTCGTAATGAATTTCAATATTCAAGGGGGTGATCAATTAAACAATTTATCGAATCTGTGGAGGTGGCAAATGAAGCGAAGATATTCGAACGAATACAGCGTTGATCTATTCGATGTATAGGAAGAAATTTTGGAAGTTTCTAACAAATCGATAACCGGCACACCCTATTCTCACGTTGTCAAACCTCGCTGTAATTTCAGCACGTACAGCATGAATAATTCGCAGGTATTTGTGCCGATCAATTATTCAGAGCTAGGGCAAGGGTTGAGAAAGTAGCTGAGGCGGATAGGCCACGAGAATTACAGATCAAATACATAAGAAGAAAGCGATCTCTTTTTGCCGAAGAAACGAATATTCGAATGCATAGTGAAGAATTTCTATTATAGGTATGTATAGTATTACGTTGTTATCAGACTTTTGGAAAATTTTATACGGGAAGAAATGGGATGGATTGATTTTCTTCTTCATTATGGTAGAACTTGGGCACGTGCCACTTGGATTTCAGGGAAAAATGGGAGAGAAGAAAGGGAAATAGAAAAAACCATTAAACTCCAATTACAGGAAATTGACCAGGTCTCCGCAAGTCGATTCCCACTCAGCTTATAGCTGGAGGATTCAGTCGAGTTCGGTTCGGTTCGGTTCAGTTCAGCTGGGCTATCTACCGTCCTTCAAGCTAGCACAATACTGGGCAAAACGGTAAATGTGTTTACGTAAGCTGTCCACGTATCAGCGTTGATGCCTCCGCACACCCGTGTAGCTTCTACAAACGTAATTACGTGACGGAGACGACGTCTGCACGAGGTTCGCGATCAGTGTCAAGAGTCCCACGGCAACAAGACGTTAGTACCTTCATTAGGTTCCTGACACATTCTATATTCTCGGGTCTTGACGTAAAGTGAATTCGCAAAAGAGATACTTTATGAAGAAGAAAAATGATGTGAAGAAATAGAACGAACGGCGGTGGCAATTCCTAGCGGCGTACGAAAAATCAACGTTAATAATCTCATCATATAGCAATTCGAATTCCCGAACAATAATTTCCCTCAAGAAAAACCATGACGATTCGTATAGCATACAGTTGTAGTACATACATAAGCGTTGTTTCTCTCGAATAATATGATTCCTAAAGTAGCAGGTAACATCTATCACGTCGTTCTATCGAGGGGCTATTGACTGGCCGAAATAGCGAACCACTTTGCGTAAGCTGGATCCGCGATCCATGTGGAAACCTTTGAAAACGTGAAATCGATGCAGGATTTTTGGCATCGAAATCGCCAAGAGTTGAGCAAATTCGCGGTCGATTTACGTGAAAATTCCTGGACGATATGCACAGAAATCATGAAACGTGCGATCGCTTGGGCTCGTTAGAAATAATTTACAATTGTAATCGCGTGAAATCGTTTGAAATCATTGGAATTGCTCATCATTCGAATCGCAAATGGATGCCCCTCGGGTTTTATATAGAATCCAGATATTATTATTTCGTATTCGTACGACCGCGTCACCTCCATGGAAGATTTTCTTCCCTTCTTTTCTTGTTTTTATTCCCTTATTTTCTCTGTTAAACTTTTGCTCATTGAGAAATACTAGCGGCTACCACCGGCAGCAGAAGCGGCTATACCCTAAAGGAAGTTAAATATTGTATAACAGGCTGGAAATCTTTTATGCATAAGATGACTCCATTGTCTCCGGGACTATCTGGTCAAATATAATTGGACAAATCTCCCCGAGTATTCTGCAGCCAGCAATAAAACAGACTTAGACAGAGGTAGGTAGGTAGTTAGGTAGGTATATGTATCATCTATTTTACGTCCAATTAGTTTCAATATCTCAAGGGGGTTCTACATCCAGATGATTTGGCTCAAAGCATTCGTGGGATTGGAAACCATGATTTGACTCTTGACGAGCAGTTCGAATCTTTTCTGCATAGGATGTATTTGGAACTCTGGTATTCGGAATGTAATAAAAATCTTGAAAAATTTCAAGTTTTTTCATTCAAAATATATATATATTTGATCAATTTTTGGATACAACCTGCAGAGATCAACGTGGCGTTCTTGCAGGCTGATCATTTTGTTTGAAATTTTATAAATTATTTTCTCACCGTAACAGATTTATCTGTGTGGGGGAGGCCTCTCTATTTGGATCAACGTATTTCCCGTAGAAATATCACCGCATCCACCCACAATTTCTATGCAAATCCATTTTATTCCTTGGGCAGCTGTAGCAAGACTCGGGAAGAATGTAATCAACAACAACAATTTTATAGAATACGTTTGGATCTAGGTATTCGTGTACGGTAACGAACTACTCAACACACTTCTATGTAGCAGACGTAGATATAACGAGTTCAATTTTCTTTTGAAGTGCAGTACAGTACCAACGGGGCAGGGACAGGAAGAAGAAATACAAGCGACTGGATAAATGGGTTGAATAAAAGATGCATTACAGTTCTTGCCGTTCAATGAATTTCAAAAAAAAACGGGAGAATTATGAAAAAAAAGCTGCTTTTCATATCACGGCTTGGAAAATCAACTACACGTTCTCAGGTACGACTGTTTGAACCTACGTTGTGTTCGTGACGAGCTTTCGAACATACTTGCAACGGTAATGATAATTATGAAGATAATGGGAATGAGAAGGAAATGAAAAAATACGCCCTCTCGTTTTTAATCGCTCACAGAGGTCGAAGTTCTCCTCTGATCGTTCTTGGGGGAGTTTGGTAAACGCCCGACTCTGTTCACCTGCCCTGATTAAATTTAAATGGAACTTCATTAACGTGTTTAATTACTTCGGCAAATTCTGACCATAGTCCTACGAGACTCGTGATATGAGGCTTAAGTTTACAACGTCGATGCAACAAAATCTTGAAGAACAATAACATCCATTTCCACACGGCGAGAGATCGTGAAAGATGTAATTTTGATATTTCTCAAGAAAAAATATTCACATTTTTGACGAATTCGCCAGTTCGTTAATTCCCGATCGCCGAAAGTGTGAAACTTTATCATCGAAAAATATCAGCAAAAATTGCATTCTCCGTGACGCCTCGCCGTCGAAAAATCTGATATTATTTTCCCAGTGATACCTCTTCTTCATTCAAGACACCGAATAAGTTTCTGAACATTTTTTTCAAACGAATCGGTCATTTGCAGAATAATTACACCATTATTATACACTGACTATCGAATTATATGGCTGCGATTGTGATTCCGTGACGAATATATAATACTATAATGTGACGAACTTTGCAGTTTGAATTCCGATTAGCATCTCGTACCCACCACTCAACGTTTCAAAGTTACACAGGTTAAAATTACCTGCTTGACGTACTTTCCTGGCTATCTGGAATATACTTTACGATCTCTCGAGGGTGCAAAGAGTACTCTTTTAATGCACAACTTTGAACTATAATATCGTTCAGAGCGAACCAAAAGTCGTTCAAACTCGAAAAGATGTACTACCTAATGCCCAATCTTTTTATGTGGGGAGAGAGGGAGATTCCGTGAATGCGGCTAGAAAGCTTGAAGCAAATTATGAAGAAATTTTAGGATACCACGTTAATTAAGTATGGAATAATAATGTTCGAGGCCAATAAGAAAACTTATCTCTACTTCACGCTGTTTCTCCTTATACTGGGGAAATATTGTTTCACGAAACTTTATTATCCTCGTATAATTAATGTACGTTTTATTGGATAATTGTTCGGTTTCATATACCATTGATTCGCCTTCTTCTTCTTCTTCTTCTTCTTTTTATTCAATTCGTTTTCCATTCAACACCGGACAAATTTTTCTTTCGCCATGGAGATGCATCTCCAACCTACGATTCCAGATTACAACAGGACTGATTTTCACGAATACCTGCGTTCCGGTAAAATATTATTCTCCCTAACGATTACATGTAGATTGTAGGGGCTGAATCCCTTGACGACCCTTTAATAAACGCGACTAATTATAATGAACGATTTGCAGAAGATATGATTGTTCCTATGAATATTCATTCCTTATAAAATCATTGATTTTCATTCGGGAACATCGAGAAGGTAAACATAGCGACGCGATTTATTCATTTTTCCGAACCACTGCGGAGTCGAATCTTTGTGTACCTACGCCAAGGGAAATTAATCAGTTCGTTAAGCTCCGCATTGCAGCTGACCAATTCAACCCATGGATTCGTGTATAATGATTAACGCGCCTACCGATATATGTCAGGTGCATACACACAGAGGAAAATTAATCATTCTCCGAGTATCTAAACGGAGTTAATCAAAGATGAAAGAGCCGGCATTATATTTGCCAACATCGGAGGTGAAAAATTGCTGGCCAGTCGAATCGCGTTTTCCAATTTAGGTCAAAATTTGACAAACGAACGCACACGGTGCTACATCGTTTTCGTATCATCGCCACTCACAGTTTGCATGGTGATTTTTTATTTGGTTCTATTCAACGGCAAAATACGAAAAAAAAGGAAAAATTACCCCAATCGTAGGTTGAAAATTTGATTAGAAGACATCAATTCTCTCATTCGCATGACAGAGTAGAATTTTTTATAGCCCGAATTCCGAAGACGAATTTTCATTCTCTTTCGATTCGATTCTTCTTCTTTGGTACTGAAATATTTGTCTAAATCTTCTCTTCCGAATTGTACCTGTTTCCCACACCCCGTACGAGAAAATAATGAAAAAGAAAAGGGTAAAAAAATCGATAACATGGATGATAAGCTCGTTGGAAATCGGGTTCATTTTTAGCGAGCTTTCATGTGTTCGGTTTGAATTTAACCGCACGCATGAGACTGCTGCTGGTACTGCTGCCAGAGAGGAGAACAAACAGGGAAAGGGAAAGCACATTTTCTAATGTAGGTATACCATATGTGTATAGATATATACGTATGCGTGTGTGTACGGACTAATTAGATAGTAGCGATTCATTAATTATGTAGCCTGACGTAGCGTTCCGTTGTTACGCTGTATGCGGTAAACTAATTCGTTAATTTCTTCGAGTCCGATGTAAAAACGTAGGTATAGGCTCAAGGTAGGCACGCAGGTAATATTTGTAATTGTTCCAACTCGAACACATCTTCTTTGTTACTACTCGACGGAAGCGGCAGAAAGAAAGAGTACGAGGAGAAAGAACAGAGATGGCGTGAAAAGAAGGAAAATTGGAAAATATCAAGTTATGGAAGTATGTAATGTATATAAACTACAAACAGAAGTCATTGTACATGGAACTTGGAAAACTTTCAGCCGCAGTTTGTATTTCGTATACCTACAACCTACACATCCATTAATCTTATCGAACGAATTCCCTTGAGCTATGCACAATCGAGCGACATTAATCACATTTCGTTATACTTGTGTCATCTTACAATTCCTGTACGCATGTGTACAGTACAGGTACAGGTATACACGTAGGTATACTTGTGCATATACCTACAGGTATGCATACGCGCATGTAAGAAGGAAGCGGAGACCGCGGCGAGGTGCGGCAATGCATATAACGCGAATTGTTCAAGCGATCAACGAAATATCATTTGTAGAATAAATCGTCTCATTTCTCAACGAGCAACATAGGTATGTACATACATGATACTCGTATATATATATACCTACGTACGGCATATTCCACGATCCGTAGCTGAGGGATATCTTCGATTCAGATGAAAAATATACCATCCGATATCGCCGCAGAAGGAAAGGAAAGACGTCGACGACGATGACGACGATTCGTTGAAGTTATTACGCGTAGGAGGTGTATGGCACCGCAGGTATCAAGGAATTGGAAAATCATAACCAAATATATATATATATATGTGAAATTGAGCATTAGAAATCTTTCGAGAATAGATTATCTATCGATAAACTGTTCGCTGTACCTACTTTCGGCGGGGTTTAATTTCATCACCGTTGCCAAAATCGTCACTTTACATTGTGTTACATTGGAGAAAAAGTTGAGCCAAGTTTATCTCATTCCGATTTTGCATGATTCGTGCATTATACCTATACTGCAACGAATTTCGGCGAGCACAGGAAAAATTGTAAGCACGTAACAATTGAGTGAAAACTTGTAATATTCACAGTTTGTAAATTTAGAAACTATCGTCGTCCACCCGGGGGAAGGGGGCGTTATTTTTATTTGATTTCTTCAACATTGAAATGAAGGTGATTCCCTCCTCCCCGCATTTTTCCTTGTCGTAATTTCGTGTCCTTATATCATCATGAGAGTGTGCTGCAAGAGGTACATTTTTCATTTATGAATTAAGTATGAGGTAGGTAGCCTGGAATTCATGAGCGTTGTAGGTATTTTTCTCAGAGGGGAATTCGTACAACCGCTTCTACATCTCCCTGTATTATATGACGATTTTCTTCTTCGGTTTATTTTTTTCTTTCCCTTTTCTCTTGTTTCTGTTTGTTTCTCTTTTTCCTTTAAAAAAATAGCTGAAAACAAAATTTACATGAAACCACGATTCTTCAGAATCGCAGGCATTGCTCGCGGACGACAAACATTTTTCATTTCACTTTAATACTATAACCGAAGTCGTCAAAAAACAAGCATGGTTCTCAAAACATTTCCTAAAACGGAAATACTAAAACTGATATTTCTTTGAGGTTCGTCCGTGTATCCACCTTGAGCCTCCGGTGACATTGCAATTGTTTGCAAAGTTATCTTATTCTCAAAGAGAATCAAAGATTCCCAGGAAGAAAAGGAAACCTATTTTCACGGGTTCGTCTTGAAGTTCCAGTTTGTGCTCTTTCGCCGCTCTTTCGCCGCTTGAAGACGTTCCAAATGCTACCTACGCCAAACAATGAACAATCTCTTAAACGGACCCTCGACAAACATCGCTACCCCTTAACATCAACTCGAAACCTTTGCTCCGCCGTATTTATTACAACATAGCGAGACGTGTGCACAGAGTTTTCCTTCGTTCTCTGTCACCGCGAATAGGTATCCGTCTATCTCTTTAAACATGTTGCTGCGAATGACTGTCTATAGAAAGAAAAGAAAAAATGATGTACAAGTGAGTTGATCAATAATTTGCAAGTCAAACCTACGTTGGGTGAGGCTGAAGTTTTGCATTTTTTACTACGTTTCGGCGTCGAAATGGCTGACATTATCTTTCGCGATTTTGTTGCGTTGAAGTTATGAATGTCAACCTCGTGGCGTTCACACTTTCTGCAATTCACGAATAACAGTAATAATGCTAATACTCAGCATGGCTTAGCTTCATGCGTCGAAAAAATGATCGCAGCCAAAACCGGCATATATTACAGGTGAACTTGAAATTCCATAGATTTCGCTATGAGGCTGAAATATTGATTCGAACAATTTCCACAATAAATTAGTATAAAAAGTGAGCTTTATGAAAGTTTCAATAAATAATTTCCACATATAATTGAAGATTTTTAATGAAATCAGCTGACGAAAAACAAAATTGATAAAATAATTAGCAAATTCAGCATGTTTATATTCCCCGGAGTAGAATTTTATCGAATCTCGACCGCCGAGAATTCGAGATACAATTACGAGGCGAATGTAGTTTTAGGTACATCGAATCTATTGCGCTTTTAGCGTATCATGTTTCTCAGTGTATTTCGATATATACGTCGAATAGAGAATAAGTTTTTGCAATCGTGGATACGGCTAAAGCAACCAAAATTCAAACGTGGCGCTTCTCTCCGTTTCGATTGTGTGCATACGTCGTCGTTCGATAAATTCACGAAAACTCATTCATAAAAAGGGTATTAGAAGAAAGAATGTGGATATTCGTAGAGAATCCTTCGACCGTGAAGATCGAAGAAGACACGTATCGAACGTCAAAGACAAATGCGAATTCCAACAAGCAATCGCACGACAACGAGCTGCGGAGACTTGAGTTCAGTTTACCCCATTCGTATGTGTGCGGTGTAGTAGCCAGCTTATGGCTAGAGGAAAACCGGAAATACCTGTACCAACTGCTTCCATACCGAAGAGACTAGACGTGTAATACTCGTTCTATTTTTCAATCGACAAAAGTACTGTACGGATGAAACCCGGCATTTTTATGTACCCACGTAGCCGGGTGGTATATCCTACCTATCTGCCGTATGTACCCTTAGCACAGCAATTTCGAAAAGAAGGGTATCTAGGTATATAGATACTCTGCCAGTCTACCACGATCCAAAAGAAGGAGGACCGAGAAACCAGCGATAATACCTACAAGTCGGGCAAATTTTGTCTCCTTTCTGTCTCATACCTCCACTTTTATTTTTATCCAAATTGAGCTTTCCACGATATCGAAGATTGCGCACAAGAGTCAACGGAGGCGGTGAAGAAAGAAGAAAAGAAGAAGAGAAGAAAGAAAAAAAGAAATCTCCGGTATATGTAGGTATATACAATCTACATATCGGCTACAGATAATTAATATTCTATTTCATCGATTTTTCGTATTCGTATATAAGTAGTTCTATAGTTCTCGACTATAATTACGAACAAGTATGAACAGAAAATTAGTGTGCGTTATCGCAAAAGCTCTTTAATTCGATCTAAGTCGCTTATTCAGAAGGGAACTGTTCTAGTTGAATTAACTGAGAATTTCATTACCGGATTTCAGGTACCCGCCTAGTTCAACGTTCATTAATATAGACCAGATTTGCAAATTCTCTACATGTATTTTCTTCGATTTCTAACAATTGTTGAAATTCGGATTTTTCGTTGGGTTTCAACACAGAATCTTTGGATGTGTAAGAGATATGGGAGGAAATCTGAAGAGGTCAGAGGAAAATCGATATCCCCCACCCCCGCCATTCAGACAAACGTCTAGTATGCCAAACCGTATTACATGTACATCACGTGTAGCAGGAAAGAAACAGTATTGAGTTTTCAGATTCGAAGGACGTTGGCACCCTCGTTACTTCCGATTGAATACATAGATAAGAGGAAATCGTTTGCTGACGGATGTTTTAGTTTAAGAAGATATCGTACAGATAACAAGCCTCATCCTCGCATACTGGAATCGAATCTATCTATCTATCTATAGGTAAAAGAAACAGTCGAAAGATCATTCGGTATCGTCAAGATTGATCCGCTGGCTATTTTCGTAATCTAATGATCGTCGAATAACAATCGTAGAAATTTGCAGACAGACACGTCGTGGCTGAAGATTTTGGCAAAACAAATGTAGGTACCGATGCGACTAGAGCAGTTTCGTTATAGGACGTTGAAAGAGGGTCCTTTTTCGTAAAAAGAACTGATCGGTTTAACGTATCCATAAATTTCATATTAGCGATGAATATTTCGCCAAGTTGGAGTTCCAATCTGCAAGCTGTCGAAGGTATCCGTGATTGATGGTATTTCAGAAATTTATCTCTGTCTTTCTTTCTGCCTCGCCCCCTCTCTCTCCTTCTTTCTCGTTCTTTCGCCCCCGCGTTATTTCTAACTCTTCATATCTCGTTCTTTCTCATTTTCGATAATAATCGTCGAAATTGATCACAGCTGTGAATAACGTTCTCATATAATTATGATGTTTCGAATCATGAGTTTTCGACGCTCTGTCTCCTCCCTCCTCTCATTCGAAGCTCACTTTTACTAGACTAGGTACGTCTCCTCAAGATGAAAGGGAGCTTGAAACAATTTCACCGAGTTTCTCAATAAAAGTTTAACGAACTGTACACCGAGGGACAATTCGCAAGTACCGACAGCTTATTTTACGAGTGAATGAATACCTATATATATACCAACCGAAGAAAACTGTGAGTCAAATTTCCACTTTTCGCCTCATTAAAGCAATTACGATTTTTCGGAAAAATTTGCACATTGTTGAGCGGCGAATATCGGGAAGAAGAAATAGAAAAATCAATACCACCCAACGACGTTTGAGTTTCTCTTCTCTTATCGTTTATACGGTGTCCACAGGACGAGCCAGAACCGACCTGCATATTGGACGGACAAACACACCCCGTTGTCATACTTCAACCCGTCATTGGCAAGCGAGAAGTCCGCCCTTTTCCGGTAAGCGGACGTAGAGATATTCAGTTACGCAAATTGTGGATGTGTCATTATTCTGTGCGGTTGACCCCTATCATCCCGCATTTTCATCTCCGGTTTCGAGATCGAGGGAGCAGATTTTTCAAGGAGATATATGTGTTTCGTCAGGTATGACGAAACGAAGATAATAGGGAGAACGAATTCGCTATTCGTAAGTTTAGAAGCATTTGAAGGAGATAAAATTTCATGGCGAGGTATTATTGAGCTTTCGTGCAGTATGTCTGTTTCGGGACATTTTATGGGCTTTTAACTTCTTACGACAGAACGATCTTTTTGGGTAGGTTCAATTCGAACGACATCCGTTTATCGGATGAAAACTCGAGTCCTCTTACATGCAATTTTATAGGCGATAGAAAAACTGATTCAAAGCTATCAGTTCATGGGATTTAGGTAAAAAATATATATCAATGACACGTAACTACTCGCGCACATTCCTTTGTCGAAGAAAACATGACTTTACATAGCCAGCTTCGTGAAAAAAACGATCTATTCGTTAACCCTGGCAGGATATCGTTCGTGATTTTCAACTGAAGAGACTGTTACAGCTGCATCAGTACATCGGATCCCTTTCTTTGCTCCATGCTGTGGGAGGAAATGAATATCGGCTTTGATTCAGCTCTGATCTTAGGGAAGCCAGACCATCTTTATCGCACAATAAACTTACTTTATTGTTAAACGAAATGAGAAATGAAAGATATAAGAAACGCGGGCGATTCCCCGCCCTGCTGTTTATCGAACGTCGATATGGATGTGGCAGCACATCCGAGAAGTAGCGCCAGAGGCAATATTTTAAAAAGCTCAAGTAATACTGGCTGCCACTCGTCTCGCATCCAAAACCACGATGATTATAAAAATCAATTTTTTTCCGCGTTCGAACATTTATTTTCTTCACATCGTTGTCCCTCCTTTTTTCCTTTTTATTATAAGAAGCTATTAAAAGAGAGAAAAAAAACGAAAAACCAATCTCGTGTTGAGAATGAAACCGAAATTACTCTCACGCAGAGTTTGAGCTTCGTTCGGTCATTTCTTAATTGTTGAAATTTCGTTATTTTCACTTTATCCTAATATTTTGCTCGACGTTTCCGTAATTTGGAAAGCGAGAAATAAGGGCGACCCTTTAAACATCAAATTTTGTTAGATAAAAATCAGTTGCTTACCTAGCTGGAGTATCAGGCGACTCGAATCTGAAAAACAGAAGAAAGAAGGAAATGAACGAATATGAATATGTGTAATACGACGTTCAGCGGTAGTCTACAGGAAAAAAGCTGTTTAGGCGAAAGAGCTTTTCTTCTTCATAATATTACATTTACGAACGGAGGGATAAAAGCACACTTTGTTTTTGTACTGGTCGATAAACGGCTCTATATAAGGGTTAAGTTCAATATGAGCTTAGAAAATTTTTCTTGTACATCAAATTTGCATAACTTTTTCAGCTACGCATTAGCCTCTCGCTTCTACTCGCCTTTTCTTCTACTATAACGTGAGGAAAGAATTGTCGGAAATTTCCTTTCCTTTCCTTTCCTTTCCTCCCGTTTATTTTTTTCCACTTTTATTTTCTCTTCGATATCTTTTAACATCATTTTTTCTACATCGGTGTTAAGAAACACCATCAGACTTTTCCCGAAATGAATAGGTCCTATGCGGGAAAACAATTTTTCTTCATCGATGCGCGATTTGAGGAGCGTTATTTTTTTTCTTTTTCCTTTTTCGCTTACGTTTCGTAAAGAAATTGGAGCAAGATTCAATAAAACGAGAAGTTTAGGAATGAAGTTCCCTCCGCTACCTACTTCCTCGACGTCGTAAAACTTATGCCCTGAATATTTTCTGACCAATAAACAATTCCCATTTCTATTTGTTCATTTCAGTTCTCGATCTTCTTGAATTTCACCTTTTCTCTATGTGCCTATAAAAGTGTCATTCGCTCGTTATTCTTGTACCGATCAAATGAAACGAGAAAACTTTTCGGCCAGCGAGTTTGTCACTGTTCTCCATGGCGATAATCCAATATCCAAGAAACGTCAGAATCACCGGATAAAAGGGGCATGGGGCGGGATAATTTTCTTCTCGTTATTATACCGCCCAAATTGTATTCCCAATTTTGGTGAAATCCAATCGCGAAAAGTGACTGAGACACGAAAAAAGGAGACTAGCAGCGGCAGCGGCAGCAGGAGCAGGACTAGGTCGGCTCTAATGGCGGGCGAATGGGTTCGCTCGAAGAGAGTTCGTGGAATAAATGATCAACTATGAATATTAATACAGGAGGAGGAAACCCCTGCCGGCACCTACAACACTCTGAAAGTCTTCTCACGAACCAGGGCTAAAGCATACGTATTCACCCGATCTTTCGTGGTGTTCTATAGGGCGAGGTTTGCTCTCCTGCAGTAAACGACCAAATGCAACGTTAAATTCGCATCGTTCTTCAGCCCTGTATGTATATATACATTACCTGTATACGAAATATGAATTGCGACGTATAAAAGGCAAAAGTGATTGTGAAAACTCTATTAAATGTGGAAGCGACTGATGTGGTAAATATGCATTTCACATACACGCACGTATAAAGGTATGCACGCACGTGTAGGTATACGTATGTTTGACAAACCGAACGATACTTCTGATCAGCGGTGCACGTATATACTTCCTTTCTCACAAAGTAAACTAAATCAGAAGCGAAAAACATTGATGAATGGTAATTTTTTACCTGTACTACAATTTTTCGAAACCCATTCAATTATTCCGCCTGTACAACACGTATCACAGTATCACGCACGTCGAGGCGCAACGAGGTTTTTTATTTTTCTTGCAACGTGAGCTTCGCAGGGATAAAATTTTTCTGCGCCTACGCACTCATACGATGCACATGGAAGGCTTGACGCGTACGCGTGTCATAAGTTGCGGTTGAATTTTGTTAAGAAAATGAAATTCTTCCGAAAGAGAGAAGGAGCGGAGAAAAACGGGACTGCTTCTTTGCGTCGAGGTGGAAAAATAAGTCTATTCCACCCCCAAGGTCCTTGACGTATAGCAGATAATGAACTGGAATTTCTCTCTACTCAGGAATCAGAGTTGCCTCCGTGAATTTTCAAGTTCTTTTTAAACCACATTCCGAACTGTGTGAGTAGGTGTAACCTTCGTAGGGTCTATGTGTGACCCCGTGCCCTTTGGTGAGTGGGGTAAAATTTTACCTCAAGTCTCGAAATTTTCACTATTTCGGGTGCCTACGTGCCTGCGTGCCTATGCGCTGTACCGCGGGCAAAGTGCCTTCTAGATTCGGTGCCTTGAGTTAGTGAGTGAGTGAGTGAGTGAGTGAGTGAGTGAGTGAGTGAGTGAGTGAGTGAGTGAGAGTGAGTGAGTGAGTGAGTGAGTGAGTGAGTGAGTGAACCGGCGTAAGTGCGTACGAGCATTTAGCCAATTTCCGACAAATTTCAAGCCCAGATCAATATTCCGGCATACGTACATATGTATATACATACATTGTACATATGTAGGTCTAGGACGTAGACTCGAGTTCGGAGGAGGATATTTCTGTGACTGAGAAACGCAACGCAACGGAACGGAACGGAACGTAACGTGACGTGACGCACCGCACCGCCCGCGCCGCGAGGCGATTGTTGGAATGAAAGATCGAAGTAATTTGAACTGCAGAATGGTGAACTTCATGCTGCATCATATGCATACCACTTGCTTGAATAAGATTTTCGTTTCTTCTTCTTGAATCGTACGGTTTTTGACCCGGAAAAATCATTTTGGGGAGTACGAGACTAGAATGTGAGAATTCGAAAATAAGTAGCATTATAGAAGTGGTATGAACAAGTGACTATAAATAATTTAGGAGCGATAAGAACTTCGCGGCAGACTTTTAGAAGACAAAAAGCATGAAAGAAACGCACGGCGCGGCGTGCTGAAAGTTTCTTCTTCTTCCGTTCCGTTTCTTTTGATTGATTTCTGTCTTTCGGTGGCTGAAGAAAGCAGAGAGACTGGAAACGGTATAATAATAATGGGGAACGAGAATGTTATGTCGTAAGTGGATGTGTGATTTTAGTAATGATTCAAAATTATTTGTGACTAATTTCAGCCCTGACCGATGATCGGGCTTCGTCGATGACAAATTTCGATTTAAAAATTTGCAACGAGTATCATTTTCCATTCAATTGGAAGTGGTTTCAAATGTTAAATATCGTCTCGATACCATTATTGCCCGAATGAGTAATCCTCGACGCGGCGCCTAGTCCCGGAGGTAGGTACTGCGAATAACTATCATATTTCCCAAATGGTTTGTAGAATCATTTCCAGCGCTATGCAATTGTGCCCTGATCCAGTGAAACAGAAAATTGAAACGCTGATGTTGGATAATATGAGTCTAGTTGTTGCGGCGCGTCTCGTACAGTGTGATATGGATAGATTAACGAAAAAGAGGGAAAATTTGAAGAAAAAGAAAGAAAAATAGGAAAATAAAATGAGAGAGAGAGAGGGAGATAGACTCGAAAAGGCGCGGAAAGAAGAACAACTGAAAAAACAGCATGAGAATAATAACGCCCTCATCAACCGTCTGGTTCTTCTCTTTCTTTATACTTTTCATAATTATCTCTCGAAAACAGGGGCTTAATGCACGTTGGAAAGGGTCAGAGGCTAAAAAAGTAATTTTCGACCGCGTATGTAGCACGAAAAAAGGAAATAATTAAAAGGAGAAACAAACAGCAGAACCGGAGTACCTACCGTAAAAGAGATGAAAAAGAGGGAAAATTTCACGAAATAAATATAATCATTGGTCGGAAGAGACGTCGAATTTTTGCGGAAAGAGTCCTTCCTATATTTCTGATCAAGTTTCGGCATTTAAATAAACAAGGTAGGTACTGTACGCTTATTTATGTACCTATTCGCACAAAAATAATACGCCGTTATGGCCACGGGGTGAGTTGAGCTCTCGATAATTGAATGCTGTACCTATACAGAAAATTTATCTTCAGCGCAAAGTACAACGTTTATTAACAATTGTAAATTCATTGAGGGCTTTCCCTAATTGTTTTAAACGGTAGGTGGAAGGAGGAGAGCAAGCGCGAGAAATTGTCAGAGGCAGCGGTAATTAATCACAACGGAATAATTATTATTGTAATCAGTTTTGGGTTCGCCGAGGCTACTTCTTCCGGTATTAATTAAATGTGAATTATTATCGAGCTCGTAACAGTGCAGAGACCGAACGCCACGATCAATGGAAATTCTGTGTGAAACGAGTCAATCAATTATGCATTTCGGCCAATCGGTGTTTGATCGATGAAGAGGATGACCTCAACTCGAATGTCGCTTGCGGGAATATATTGCAATTATTATTATATTTTCTTGTCGTCTTTTTATCTTTCTCTTGAAATTTTACGTGTAATTCATCAGCTCATGACGCTCAAGCTCATAACGTTGAATGCGCGAAAAATTCATACACGAAAAACGGAATTATCATTGCGGTTTTAACATGGTTTTTTAATGCAACAATCGGATTTCCTTCTTTACACCGCATTAGCCGAAACCACGTCGTTTAAGATTGATCCCTACCTACACTGCGGTGATTGTGGTCAAGTTTGACATGGAAATGAAATATCCAACGATATTTTTGATCCGCTGTGTATCCCAGCTACGGTCGATCAAATTTTTGTTTGTTTTCCGTATCTTTGTTTCATTTCACTTCGTATTTCCGTTCGACGTGTAGCAACGTAGCTTAATTTTTTTTTTTTTTCAAAGCTCCATCTAACTCGTCAAAGACATTACGCTCGCAGATTTTTCAAAGATCGATCGAAGCTATTCGAATTATCAACGCGAAATCAAAACTAGAAACAGCGGATGGAGAATGTTGCACGGATTGAAAATAAAAGCGAGAAAAAAGAGAGAAAGGAGAAGAAAAAAGAACAAGGTATGGAAATTATCGTGGGTCACTCCAAGACGACGAGCTCCAAGATTGAAATTAAGTTTTCCATTGGACAGAGCTCTGACTTCTTGATAAAGATGCGGTTCTTTTTTCATCTTTCCACCTTGCTTCGCTCTGCTCTACTCGCTTCTCCCATCCGCGAGTAGGAAGGCAGGTACAGGTATAGGTATCGATATCGGAAAACGGTTCGTCGCTAATTGCCTCTTCTGTTTCACACTTTCGAGTTTATCGGCTTTCTACGGAAGACAAGGCGGCGTTGTGGCCAAGACCGCAAACGAGGTGAAATGGTTCGATAATAAGCAAGGCCGACGTCGAGCATACAGACAGGTATAATGATACAAGATTAAATGAAATTACCTACCACTAACAATACTTGGGGCAGGATATGCAGTATTGCTGCTGAAGGTTTTCCGCCACCGTGAACTGTCCTCGAGTTTAAATGTACCTCGTTGATTCCTATTGTTATAGCTAATGCGGCGTTCTCCTGACTCTTCGAGAGTCAACGACAGACATTTAATAATCATTATTGTTATTACTGTTATCACAATGGAAGAGTTCGCGGTGAAACACGGCGCAGCTGGTGGTTGTTAGTTGAAATACGACACCGTGTATTTACATACAGGATAACACCTAGCTGATAATTGTACGGACAAATATGTACGCGTTATGGAGTCACAGTGTGACCGTTTCAGGTGACGTATTATTATCGCAATATCTGCAGAAACTATGTGCCGCTCATACGATGAAACGCCCGAGGCGTCGGGCGGGAAAACAAGCCTCAATTACGATAACATTATACCGAGGCAAGAGGACAAGAAAAACTTGTTGTCACATCGATAATTCACGCACGTCTGCGGCGGGGCGGGTTTGAGAAACGACCGATATCCCACGAGTCTTAATTAATCGATCTCTTTACGTCCGCGAATGAAATTTGTCATTGTATGGTAACATCTTGTCGGAAATTGAGGACCATCGGTTTTCAACTCGTTCAAAGTGATCTTGTCAATAGTTTGCAAACTTCAGGTTTCAGCGTTGTGGGTATTTGTCCAGAGGCGACACTGCACAGGTATATATATGTAGGTACACGATATATTGTATAAGACCAGAAACACCGCGAGGAGATGAGTTTCTTGAATTGCGCCCATGGAGAGTTTGCTGAGCCAGGATTATACCTCCTCGAGCGTGTAACAGAGGTAGTTCACGGTTGTCCTAGCAACAGGCTTTTATACATCCGTGAACCAGTGCTCTATGCTGAAAGAGATCAACATAGTTTCCAAGTTCTTGGAGTTCCCTGTATATTCGCTTGGATCTCTATCCCTTTCTCTCTCGGTCCCAGCTTAGATTGCAATCTCCATTTTACTGTTACCTGCAATCTTGGGCCCCCTGAACCTTGGAACAACCTTGGTTAAACTGAGCCGATAAAAATTCCGACGATTTTCGTTCCTTCGGACAAACTGATATTATCCCTGCGCAGATTTTACTGTCGTCCAATGTCTACACTAGCTACGCAAATGTCAAATTGTTAACTGACCCTCGCGGTATTGTGTTATACTCATATCAAATAACGGTATGACGCTTCGAAAGCAACAGACAGAATACTATTCACCAATTCGTGGAGTAGGATATCAGGTGCATTGATATGGATGACCTCGATTTGTAGAACTGTTGGATTTTCTCACGTCAGTCTGGCTAGACGAAATGTTTTTGAACCGTCAGGAACTACTGTGAATTTTTCTCTGCTCTTTTCCTAGCTCCTTTGGCCTTGCGCTTTTGATTCTTTTTCGCCTCTTTGCCCCCACGGGGGAATTCGAAGACATCCTTTGGCAAAGTCTTTGGACTGTTGCAATTCGTAGCAGGAGTTTAGGAGACAAGTGAGAGAAGATAAGAGTAGAACTTTCGTATCCCGCAAGACATTCCGGAATTGCAGTAGGTATAGGTAGGTCGGCACATAACTAAGTGAGTTGAAGGGCATGAGCAGTAGTACTGCCGGTATGAAGAGGAGGAGGAGGAGGAGGAAAAGGAGGAGGGAAAGGTTGGAAATGAAATCAGAAGCCACAAACTGAAACCAAAAGCCAATATTGGCTTTCTTTGTCTCTGAAAACTTCACCATTTCTTCATAAATATATTATCTTTGAAATGTTGCGAGTGCTCAATTTTTCTATATTCATCGACGCATGGCATTTGCCACGAAGGTCAAAACTTTGGAAGACCATGGAAACAATATACATACTAATGTGGGTATTGAGATGACCGTTATTTGGTCGAAAAACGAAATTGCAGGCTATAAATTAACGAATTGTTCGATATTCCTAGATCGTTCCTAACCTGAAAGTATATTCGCGTGAAATTGACGGTGTCTGTTGTTTTGCCAAATATAACAGCGAACGACGATAGCTATAGGATGAGTTGTTGTTTTTTTGTTTTGTTTTTTTGCTATAAAATACTTTCGAAACAACTCTTTCCGTAGGGCAGCACTTTACCCGCTTTTATGATTTATAGTATAAACCCGTAGCACGGGGATTCCTCGACGCATAGCGGAGAAGCCTTTTTATGAAAAATGTCTTTGTTCGATGGTTCACTTTATCGCATCGATCGATGCACCTCCTCCTCTGTGGGCTCGTTGAATCAGAGAGATATAACCAATCGCAGCAAAGGGTTATACCACATGAATGGTTGTCTTCCCAAAAATTGATTTCTCCTCTCTCAAACGGTTCCAGAACTCCATTCATCATCGATCGATGAACTTTATCCATGAAAAAACTGCGTCGGCGTAAATGAGATGAACTCACAGTTCAATGCACCACCGAATCTTGATTTCGGTATACCTATATGTATGTGCCAGATGGCAAGGCATTTGAAAATTCAACTCGAAACAAGCAAGCGATACGATACTTTTATGGCAAACAGCCAAAACAATCGCTTGCGTCTGTCCTTCTCTATTGGCTTCTCCGACGCCTCTGCGAGCATTTATCTGATGTATATACATACGTAGCTACCAAGTTTCTGCGTCAATATGTATACATTGGTATAAATCCGCACAGGTACGCGTATGTATGAATTCACAGAAGTATATAACCCCTCGTACGGTTGACGAGACAACCATATTCGAACGATGGTGACGGCCGGTCGTCCACCTTCGAAGATCAGAGTGACATTGAGCTTCTGAAGGTAGACGAGGAGGAGAAGAGTGATCAAGAGACGTAGAACCGTGTTTCGAGAAGACTAACATTTGGACAGAAAAGTTCCATACTTTGTTCACGCTCAATTCATTTTAAAAACACCTTTCAAAAACTTCGCAAAGTTGTAATCGAGAAAGCCGTCGCGTCGCAAGCCAATAGGTCCGTTCAATGTTTCGATGGCGGACCACACTGTCATCGCGAACTGTTTTCATTTTCGAAAATATTCGATCGATTTCAGCGAAATTTTGTACACGTCACACGTGGTTTTCGATTTTCTCAGCGGGAATCCGAGACCGGAATCAGGGGATTCGGAATAGCGGATGTAAAATGTGACGAAGCGAATTGCATCGATACCCCGCTGTATTCTGAACTTCAATCCGTTCTTTTGATCTCCACAATCCGTGGGTCATATTCGTAACTAGCGATCCTGATGAGAACCCAGAAGAAGACATTAGCGCTCCGACGAATTCAAACACGAAGACAAACCCTCTCGTCTAGAAAGGGTCAAACGCGGTGTAGCAAAAGTTAGAAATTAAACGAATCCCATATACCTGCTTTCTCGTTAAAAGAACATTTACTCTGGTTGTCAGTGCACATCTGGGACTCGGTAAATACATGCGGTTGGTTGGCATAACCGATAACTCTGGGTTCGTAGTTTCTGGGTAATAGACTAGAAGAGGGAAACCCTTTTCAAACGACCCTTTGCAGACCTCTGCTTGGCATAACGGGCTGGACAGACGGGGAGAAAGCGAGACAGCTGGAGGAAGTGCGAGAAATATAGAAGAGGTGGAGTATTCTGAGTGATTATTGTCAGGTCGTTGTTATCTGCGGTCGTTCAACATCAGAGAATTATTTTTCTAGATCCGCGAGAGACAGGGTGAGCGGTATTCACTGGGTAATTACTTGAACCTTTGACAAATTTGGACAGATGCGACGGCGATTAAAACCGCCGATCGGATTAATCCCAATCAGAATAATTCCGCCGATTTGTCGTGGGTCCCGTCGGCCGTTTGAACCTTTCAACCACAGACATACATAAACATGGATCATCATCGAATGACGAGGAGGATGATCCGAAGCCACCATCAGCAGAGTAAAAGTGGAGGATCGCGATAATTGGTCATCAACCTTCGCTCAATATTCTCGTGGCACGTTCAATATTCGTGGTCGCGTGTGTGTATAACGTGAGATAAAATATTGGACTAGAAAGTATGTAACAGTAGAATTTATGTGGTAGGGTTCCGTTTATGCGCCCGAGATCGAAGTCCGACCAACAAATCTTTTCATATTTAGACTTTCGTCTATTTCGAGTCCATTTTTCACCTGTCTTCATCGATTCAGGTACGCGAGAGGTTCCTATTTTCTTTATACACAGCGAAGATTTCAGTCGATTGGTCAGATTTTTCGACTGACGAATACGAGAAAGAAAAAACCTCGATTTCCATATCGGGAAATTTCGATAACTTATTTTTTATCACTGGGATTTCTTCGTATCCGATATCGGGGCTGGTTACTCTCTGAGTCAATGTATGATGAGCGAGTCCATTTTTATTGATTCGATGTATTTCCATGTCTTACGCCGACGCAAATATATCTTGTGTCTAGAATCTTATGAAACGAGCATGAAAACGTCTTAATGACCACGATGACGGGGTGAGGACGAATGGCATAATTAGCGATTTTAATATAACTAGGATAACCAAGTTCTCTTCGCATAATTCAAACTTTATCTTTGCTCTAATTGAACAGAATGGAGACATCGAGGGCGGTTGATTCCAAAAGGAATGAGTAGTCAATGTCTCAGCAGGATATTATTCATTTAATTAAAAGCGACGACCAAGTCTTGTAGAATTTGGGAGCGAATTTTAATTACCTGCTGACGGGTTAGGTAATCCTGTAACAGAGGGAGAGATCCTCAATGGACAAACTTGGGATTGGTTTTGTTTTTAGATTCCGTTTTTCCTCTGTTTTCATTTTTATTTTTCGCCCCGATTGTACCGATTTTCACAGAGTCAAATCTCTCGCGATATCTCACGCGTTGGCAATAGTGCAAGTTAAATGTTTTCAATACGAATGTAAAGGAATTGCCACAATGCAATCCGAAGATCGTATCTGCCAACTTGGAATAGGATGTTTGAAACTCGTATAGCATCGTTACCTAGCCATGAAGTCTTTACCAAAGAAAGAGGTACCTGCATCATCCAGTAGAACTACTTGGTTCCAAATTTATTGAGACTTTCTGGGCGTTACTCTGGCGAATAAACTCGCGTCATCGACCACGAGCTACGGTGCCATTGTCATTTTCAGATTTATAAACGGTTCCCACTTCTGTTTATCGTGTTAGCGATGGTCCGCCGGACTTTGGCGAGGAGAAAAATCATCAAGAGCTTATACTCTGACAGCGGCAATATAGCCAAGTGCGACGGACAAGCTATGGGAAAATCGGTCACCCTTTCAGGAGCTGATGAGATACTGACGACGTTGATGTTCGAGCTATTCCCTCAATGCTCCTCAACTCTCAAAACTCCCATATTTGCTCTTTGATGTTCAGACTTGCGCGACATAAAGGTATCAAACGGTACGAAAAGTTAGAGGAGCCCCAACGAAGCTTGATTGTGAGCAGGGGGTCTTTATCGTTACTATTGGCTCAACATCCTTTTCCAGATCCGGAGCTTTTTGTTTTTCCTTTTGTGATGGAGTGTGTGTCGTTTTCTTATCACTATATGCTTTCCCGATTCTAGGCCTACCTCGTGTTTCCCTTGACATGGAGTGTCCGCTGTTATTGTTGTTACCCTGGTACACGAGAAGAAGAAAATAATTCGGTAAAAGGAAGAAGGAGAAGAGGCTGCGGATAGAATTTAATCCACCTTCTATAGACAGACAACTTAATTCCATATACGTGGAGGTGGAACTTTATTTTTCTTATCTGCTTTCTCTCTAAAATGTTTGTTTCTTTTCTTTTATTTTTTTTTATTTTTTCACCTTATTTCAAAGCCAGTGATGCATGTAGAATTAGCTTTGAATATGTAATCGGTCGCTTCGCAAAAGCTCATTGAAAAACTTGGCAAAGAGTAAAATGCTATACGTATGCATGTACATAAACGTGATCTTTGGAGGACCGGACGGTACGTGCTTCTTCCTAAAACGTTTGAAAAATTTGGAAAAATGCATTTTTTCCGTCATCGTTGAAGTTATTTTCAAGTGAATTTTATCACTCACGATACTTGTGCATAACTTTTTTTTTACTAAAAAGAAGTTCGGTTGGCGTACCGAAGAATTGACGTTTACGATGACGAAGAACGTTCGCGGGGAGAATGTGAAGCCAGCTATGGTTTTGAGAATTTATAAATTTCTTATATTTTCAGACTGTGACGAACGGCGCCTGGAATTTTTTCAGTCACCAGTCCGGATGCGGTTGTCGCGCCTTCTGGGCAAAATCTAGCGGACCACGCGAATCTCCTGGTGAACCGACGTGTGGACTATAACTTTCAGAAAATACTCGCCCGCGTTGGCAGACGTATAATATGAGCTTACGTTAACGCCATCTGCGCTCACCCCAAACCAAAAGATGGTCTTTGCGACTTCGTCACGCCTTCGGCCTCAACGATATGAGTCTCATGTTTCAACGCAGATGCGTTAATTCTACTAGGATTCGCGTATCCTTCCAACTATTTCCGAGGCATTACGCCTCCGCGTGGCAACGTACGGTAAAAATAAAAACGAGGTTCCGTGATGAGATCGATTGTGTGTGAGATAGAGAGAGAGAGAGAGAAACGAGAGTCACAGAATTACTGTATCGACATACGATATTTCGGTTCGTAAGGTTCGGCGCGTTTGGAAAAACGATTCCTTCCATCATCTAAATTTCTCGGACTCATTACGCTCGTCGAGAGTTGATTTTCATCAAAAATTGCATTACGTCGGCTCTATTTTCCCTCTACTTGGAACGAATCTTCACAATTGTGGAATTAATTTTCACTTCATAGGAGTCGAGTTACACCACTCCAAAGTTTATGGAGTTCGATGGAATTCAATTTGCGAAGGAATAGAAACGGTGTCGGGACTGATCCTTCATGAACTTATACTTTTGAAGTATGAGGGACCTCCAAAAATATTCTCTTTCAAGTTGCAGTCGGGTATTATATTACCACTTCCCAACCATCTGCTGCCTAATTGTGATACACGAGATCCATACCTACATTCCGTGGCTCTTCCTCTGTAGATAACGGTGGCTCGACGGGCAGAAACTTTCACGATTTTCCTATAACTGTATCTAGATATACCTATAACTAAAATTGGGGCGCCATTGCATGATCGTGAGAAGCGTTTAAATACGTTTATCGTCAGCACGGTACGTGTACGTTGGAGGCTTACGGGTGGTTCGAATGTAATGCCTTTGAATTCGTGTCAACGCGGAGGTGTAAAGACAAAGAAAATAATGGCGGGGAAAAGGTGAACTTAGCTCGATGTTTCAAATTTTAATCAGCATGGCTCAATTCATTGAGTATCATACCTGGGGATAGGTTCCATTTTTGTTCTACACGAAGGTTGTATCGAGTCCGTAGAGCTATAATGCACGTGAACATGTCGTGGCTATTAAAATTCACTGTATAATCAAAATGAAGTTACAAGACTGGCGGATGTATATACCTACAATATAATATATCCGGATAAGATGAATCTCTTTGAAGGTTTCAAATTGCCGAATTCAAATCGCCATCCTCTCTCGTCCTCTGATTGCGAATAAGAAGCTTGAGCAATATCTCAAAGCAGGCAGGAAGGAACATTCGAGTGCTTGCGCGCCGAGGACAATTCGGGAAAGGAGGTTCTTAGATTCATCTTACAGCACAGACTGACTTAGTGCAGACTGAAGAAATCGAATACCATTGAAAGAATTTGTAAATTGTAAAGCATAAGCGGCTGTGCGATGAAATTAAAGTTTCCACAAACTTTTTTTTCTTCTGGTATACTTGCCTCGTACGACCGTACGAAGAGGATATAATCATGAAAGGAAAAGGAAGAAGGACTCTATTTCTTTTTCTTCTTCTTTTTTTTCTACTTTTTCTTGGATTCAACTGACCTGGAAATTCGCCCTCGCGAGAACATTAATGACCGTGAGTATCTATGCGGATCGTAATCCAAAATTTCCCAGGAACTATCACAACTACGTTTTTTAACCTTTCGAATTATTCCAATGGCGTGAAAATTTTTCACCGTTTTTTTTTTTTTTTTTATGAGAAACAATCTGTTCCTGGTTCATTTTTCTCTCTTCTTCTTTCGAATCGACGGAGAATTTTATTCGGGGCATTGCAACAATTTCTGGTAAGAGTTGGTAGGCGCCTAATGCATTGAAGGTTAGAATTCTCGAATCTCAAAATTCACGACGAGTACGACCCCCGGTTCTGAGGTACGTGAGAATGTCCTCTTTATTTACTTACCGCATGATGCAAGATGATTTCGAAAATACACGCGATTACGGTCAGTAGATACATTTTTCGAAAAGTTCCGAGGCCGGGTATGAGAGCTGGATGTTCTACATCAGAGGTTGCCTAGGGCGACAAAGTCTATTGTCTGCCTTTACTAACGTAAGTAAGGAGGGAATGTTGAGACGAGAGAAGAAGAATGAGACAAAGGTAGACAAAGAAAGAGGGAAAAAAAGAAAAAGTGAGAGTAAGACAGAGAAAAATGGATACTACGACGGGAGAAAATTGAAAGAATCAAAGAAACAGAGATAATGAATATAAGGGAGGACAAAAGGGTGGAGGCTCTTGTTCAGGGGTGCAGCAATGGAATGACAATCATGAAAAGGCTGATATACTCTCACCACACGAGTCTAATGGGGTGAGTCGAGAAGGACAAATTTTATACAATTGTAGCGGCCATTAGATCTCGGCCCCTTGTTCTCATTGGCCATTTTCTTTTATTGAGTTTATCTTCAGGGTTCAGGGAAATGATGAAATTCGAGTTGTAGGTATAGAAGTAGAGTTTCATTAGATTCGGTATGGAGAAATTTCAGGGAAGTCGTGCAGTGATCATGGCAGATATTATATTCATCAGTAATCCGGGAGTATGTAATAACGAAGCTGCGGATTTCAGTTAGTCAAATATTTTGCAATTTTTGCGAACGGATAAGCGAATGGATGGACAAATTTTCAACCCACATTGAATGCGACTGCCGCAGTATTCCTCTGCGTGAAAATAAATACATACCTACCATCCGCAGTGTAATGAAAAAAAAAAAAAAGGAAAAATTGTAAAACCCCGCAGAAATGATGAAAGTTGTATTATCTATAAAGTCGAATTGAATATTCTCAAAATATGTGAGCATCTATATCGAAAGCTCGATAATATTCAAAATCAAACAAATTCGACAGAGTATACCGACCTTGAAATGAGACTTGCAAAGATTTGGCGAACCTTTGGCGCCGGTGATTCCATTCTTGACCTCAGGTCGCATAATTTGCGAAAAAATGAAGAAAAAAAAAAAAAAAAACAAAGAAAAAGGAAATCGAAAAGGAGCGCGGTGATGCGAATAGCTATAGATTGAAACGCGAACATATATTATATACAGTCAGGAAATTAAGGCGACGAACGAACAATTATGTATTCAGGAAAATTCATATATATTTGCGAGTCTGGGGCAGGTGGGGGTTTCGTGTTTCATTTGAACAATCCGGAAGAATCTTAAGTAAGTAAAAAAATATTTTTCCCGCATGATCTGAAGCGTTAGCTCGCGAGTCACGTTTATCCCTGCCTCTCTCTCTCTCTCTCTCTCTCTTTCCTCTCGCCCGGAGATATTTATTATGCTATTTAAATTTGCATTGAAAAATTGGCTGAAGTTTTACCACGATAACGTGAACTTCTGCGATAAATTCAAAGACTAACTCGATAAGGGTATTCTGTGTAAGCGCGTCACCCGTTTCCTCCATCCCTCCATCTCACAGGGTTCACGGGGATTAACACCGAGCTCTTTCGCAGTTGTTATCGTAAAGAATTAAAGCGCGGGATTTTTGAAGTACGGGCACAACATAAAACAAAGGAAAAAGCGAGAAAATCAATCAACGAACAAACCGGCACGCTGGCGTTTTTCTGCAATCGCTGCGCTGCAACGAACAGCCATCGCCGAAGAAAAATTTTCTTCGATCCAGCCATCAGAATTCTTGCTAAATCGGATACGGTGATACCGAATCGGTGAAAGAGACATCCGAACATGACTAATTCAGACTTGTACGATATTGACAGCAATACCTACATTTCATCTGGCAGAGCCATTCCATTTTTTCTAGATCCGGCAAGTATTCTGGCTGTATATATCGGCCAAAGTTTCTTCTCAGTGCAATGTCCGCTTTGGCTATCGAAGAAGCAGGATGAAACGAAAAAAAAAACACTGAAAAAATTACTACAGGATGCGGAACACGTTGAATATCCTGTGTCTGTATTATCTATATCATATATAGATACGTCAATTGAAACCGTCGTTTCGGACCGCGAAAACAAACATCGTAGATCTCTACCATCGATAGATGGAAGATGGATAAAGCTGCTGCTACTGCTGCTGCTGCTGCTGCTGCGGTTGTGTACAGGAAAAAAATAGGGAGAGAATTCTCAATGGGACGGGACATTGTCAGTTCAATCAACAGAGAAGTGATAATCAATAGATACTCGAGAAGCAATCGCTATATACAGATGCGGATTGACAAGGTCCTTCCTCCGACCATTGTGTCGGTGAAGAAAGAAGAAGGAAAAAATGATCTCGCAATTTATTATTATTATTTGTATTATACTATAAAGAAAAGCTTCGAGGGCGGTAGATATGAGTTTGTAGAGGGAACATCAATTGAACCCACAGCCATGCTTAACCATCACGGAAGAGAGAGAGAGAGCCTCTTCGAAACAATCGTCCTCGTACTTGAATGTAATGTAAAATTATTGTTGTTTTTGGTTTTTCTTCTTTTTCTTCTTTTTGTTTTTCTCGAATGAATTTGAATTTTCGCGCAATTATTCACCGCCGAAGTGTTACCGAACGCCGGAGATAGCATAATCCTTGATAAGAAACAAACTCGTTGAAATTAGTGTACATAGCATCGATTGCCCTGCAAAAATTCCGGTAGCCGCTGTTGTTCTACTTCGTTTTTCATTCGTATCCTGAAATGGTCTGGATAAAAAAAATTTTCAAGTGCTGCTATACGTAACCGTCCGTGCGTTGGCGGCCGGTCGTTTTTATTATCAGAAAGACTTTATCACGAAACGGTGCAGACGAAGCACATCAGACGAGATTTAAACATATTTTCAAATGGAAAGATAGCGTCTGCAAATGTTTCACGGAGTGGCGAATTCCGGATTCAGATTCATACGATTCCAGATCGAAATTCGACGTGATTCTGTAAAATCTCATCGAAATTTCACCACGAAATTCGATAAAATTCATTCGCTCATCGGATAACCCATGAAGTGTTATATATACGACGTTCCACGTCGGATAAAAGTTTACGAAAAATCCCCGTGAAATATGGTAGGTATATGAATTTTCACTGAAATCTTGTTACCTTTTATGAAATATCGTAAATGTCTGTTTTCAAATCTATTGTATGGTATACCGGTGATATTTTTTTCATCCATTCGACCTCTCTCTTCCAATTCGATTGCACGGAGGACGGGTATTCCTACCGCCTTTTCCGCGCTCTTGTGATAACCAGACGCGAAGAACGAACCAGCGAATGAAAAATACGAGATTTGGTGTGAAGATTGGAAAACTGCGGGACAAAACAGAGAGCTGAAACGTACTGTATTCGCGCGGTCGTGTATCTCGGAGGTTCGAGGGGCCAGAGACCCGAAATTACATAGCTACGTTCATTTTTTCTTATCTGCCACGTATACCAAGATCATATATTCGACATGAATGAAATCAGTGTTTAAACGCCGAAGACCGTGACTTGCCTCATACGGTTGAACAGAAATCGGCGAAATACCGACGAAAATCGTTCGGCTATTCTGAATCTATGAAAGAAATCTGCGCGATAGCGACCTACGTACGTACCTATACTATATATTTCCGCAGGCATTTCTAAGCTTTGAATTTTTCTAAGCTAAAAGGTTTTTCCATGTGTCAAAATGTCGCTTTGCTGTGGGAGCGGCGATCAATCAATCGGCAAACTGTCGGGCGCGGACATCTATTGAACCTAGAGTTCTGCGTTTCTGGAATGTAGGTGTATATGTCTACCTACTATAGACGGTACACACACACCTTTCGCGGCAGTACCGACGTATCTACGCCTGAAACGTTGGGAGTCGAGTATCGTAGCGAACGAGAAGCTATATGACAGACGCGTGTTCAAACGGTTTCAACAATTTTTAGAAGCCTACGCGGTTCCGTATAGTAGGTATACCTACTGTCTCCCGAATAGAGCGCCAGGAAGGATTTCGATCGCTGAAATCTTCGGAGCTCGCGTTATTTGAATAACCGCGATTGGGCTTTTCCTCTTTAGAAAAACTCGATGGAAAACAATAAAATGGTAAGCTAGAACAAAGAGAAGGAAGAAAAAAGGAAAAATTGTCAGAAAATGATGATATAATTTCGAAGAAGAATCAAGAACAGGAGAAAATAGTGAAAGAAAAAGCTTTTTCCGTGACAATTGCGTGGGAAGGGAAAAAATTTGAATGCCATTATAGGTATATTGTTAGTAAAGAAGATGTTCGCATATTTGGTTTGTCAGAGTAACTTGGCTCTGTACGAAGTTCATATATTTTTCATATTTTCATTACGGATTGATGAATTTCAGGACAAGTTTCTTTTTTTTTTCGTAGGTATAATGTATGTACATGCGACGCGGGAAAATATTATACGGTCGCGGAGGAGTGTTGCCGTAAGAAAAATATCAAAGGACTTTTGATATTGCTTTGTGATCTCGTAAATGGGAATTTCGCAACGGCTCGGTCCATGAGTCCCTCCTTATTTCGCGATCTCCAACTTTTCTACACCGTTTCGCCCTTTCGCACGAATCTTGTCAACGGCTCCGTAAAATATTACTGCTTTATTTCGCGCCTGCCTCACTCGACGACAACATTCTTCTTGAAGGCTGTTTTCGGGGCAAAATATTACCTCCTGGTGGGTTGAAAACCCTGTAAACACGCGAAGTAGGCCGAATAGATTGGTAGTTTCGCTCTCTCACCGAACCGAAAAAAGAAATATTCTCAAACGTGCAAAAAAGGGGGAAAGAAAGGAGCAGCAACACTGCGGAATGATCTTCAGATTGATCTGCGCTATCGAACACATTTTCACGAAACATAATCGACGGGAAGGGCAAACTTGTCACAGAAGAAAAGGAGAAGAAGAAAAAAAAAAAAAAATCACCCGCACACAGATCATTCATAGTTTGGAGAAATGTCTGATCAAAATTTTCACACTTCTATACCTGCACACGCCTCTCGGAACTTTGAGTATCTTGCGTGCTGCTCTCGGGTTCATGAACATTCTGTCTATTATAAGCATCGTGAATAATACTAGCGAGTTGCTTGGCGAGACCAACCGAACGAACTTGCTCACGACATTCATTGACCGACTGACTGACTGACTGACTGCAGACTCTAAAGCGAGACCAAATGAGTAATAAAGCTAATTGTATTCATAAGATGAGTATAATATCTGACGTTCTTGTTAAATCATCGGACCGTAACGAAAATGAAACGAGACGAAAGAGGAATAGAAAGATGAAGATAAAGATGAAAGCGACGTGGATTCACGACTGGCAAAGGAAAAGCCGCTGTAGGCGTCTACATACGCGTATATAGGTATAGCTATGCATGTGGGAGGTACGTATCCATATTATTCGCGTTCGTCTCGACCCAAACCAGGTATATATATATACCGATATCTAGCTCGGAGTAAATTTCCATCCTCCGAACCAAAGAACAGAAGAAAAAAAAAATCGAATCCCTCGATCCTTCGATCCTAGAAGTTTTTACGTGGGTATAAAGCGACGATAATGAAGTCAGCGGGATTTCGAAGGATATACCATAATGCAAGCGTTTTTGCATTGCTCGATATTTTTGTCAAGGATGAATTTTCCAAGGACCTGATCTACCACGAGGCCTCAAAAATCACTCAAATATCTTCCATCTCTACAGCTATACAGCCTCTTGAAATTTATCAAACTGATGGAATAGCAATTAATACCTGAGTATAGGTAATCTATTTTCTGCTCTCCGCGCAAATCATTGTACCCAATAATCTGACTAGGACGAAAAATTTCAGTCGCACTATTCGCAGCGTTATTTTGTAGTAGACAATGGCCACTGAAAGTTTTATCTCTGGGCTATTCGTTCTTTTTTCATTCTGTCTAAATGTGTTATAAAGTCAGACGACCGGAAGTTTCCTTACACTGTGAAAAGTACAGACATATATATATATATATATATATATATATATATATATATATATATATATATATATATATGCGTGTGTGTGTGTGTGTGTGAATGTGTAGCGGTCGCTACCTGTAGTTTTAACGTACTTAGGAGAGTTGGTTGAATCTCTTAACTATCTCCATATACTACAGCATGCATCTATATGTACGTATGCGTACATATAGTAGGTATACCTGCTATATAAGTAGAATAAAGCAGTGAGAAAAACGGAAGTTCATTGTGATGTTGGTAGTATTTGTAGTTTTAATTTATCTTCCGAGGAGGCGGAAGATCAGGAGCAGAGATGATCTCGTGAGATTCAATAAGATTTTTTTCACACACAAAACAGAGCTCGCGTTTGCTTCATTTCTATATACACGAAGCAGAGGATAGTAATTGAACTTACGAGAGAATTTTCAAGTACTCCTTGAATTTTGAATCACCCCTCTGCGCTCATTCGAACATCGTCAAACGACAAAGGATTTAATCCTTGATGAGATGAGAAAAGGACAAGGAGAAAATAGGTGGGAGAGTCGCGCCGTTGGATTTAACTGACGAGGAGGCACTAATTAATGAACAACTACTGTCTCTTCATATAGCTCTACTGTACTCCTACTATCGTACATAATAAGCCCTAAAGAAGCTTAGAAAACAATTTTCAGTGGAAACTCACGTAGCGCTTAAATCCGCTCTGCGATACATACGCGTATACCCTACCCTACACACGGGCAGCAGCGGTTATAATTAATGTATGTATGTTAACGGCGAAATGATTATGAGCTCGTTTCAAATTTTCGTCATAAACTCCTGCAATGTTTCTACGAAATATGAATTCGCGATGGAAAAGAACGATTCGATTCCAGGGATGATAAAATACGAAATGTCTTTGAAAAAATGGAATATCTAGGATTTTGTTCAAATCGCGTACATTCAAAAGCGGACATTTTATTTCCAAACGAATATGAGTGTAGACCGTGCTTCTTTTTCGTTCGCCAATTGCTAAACTTGTTTTTTTCAACTTCGAAAAAAATAAGTTTGTTCGTTCATTTAGTTTCCGCATATATTTTTTCGCCCAAAATCTTTGAAGCCTGGTTGAAAAATGACAAACGAAGTTAACTAACGAACGATTACGTATAGAATATAATTTCTCGCTGAAAGTCTCGCCGCGAATTTTTTCGCTTCTGATTCCGATATTTGAAAGTCTAATATACCTACACATAATCCGATATAAAATGTGAAATTGTTCTTCTTCTCTCTCTTTTTCTCTTGTTTTTTCTGATATAGTTTTCAGCCGCAAAAGCGGTTTGTGGTACGCCAACTGGCAAGTCGGGGTCGCGTCTCGTCGGTCTGTTGTCTGCTTGAACATTGATGTAAGACTAATTTTACGGTCTGCGATTCTTATATTCATTGGTAGTATATATATATAACCGATGAAAAATAACGCCGGAGATAATATTCTGTGGAGAAATTTACGCACCGCGGGATATTTACTCCCCGGGCTATTCCAGCATCTGCTCTATGCATAGATATGATACCTACACAAGAGAATTTGTCATCTACATCGAAAAGTAGGACGGACAGTCACGTCGTTTAATTGACGGCATCAGTTCAACTATACGCATAAACCGTTTCTCATACTTTTCGTGAGCACTAGAGCGCAGTGTGAATTTTCATCTAAAGACAATTCCGGGTTCAAGAGGAGAAACTTGAACAACAATACTCCATTTTTCTTCCTCATTCTTTCACCTTTCCAATTCTGATGCGAATCGCGTAAGATATTGATCGTTTTTTATGGGCCAATTGTCGGATTGCGATTCGAAATTTGTCCGATGCCGACGGTCACTGCGGTGATTCAATTACGAATACGAAAAAAATCGAATAAATCTCCCGTACCGATACTCCCAGAATTACTTCCGAACTTTTGTTGATGGAGAAATGGAACTTGTTGATAGAGCTCCTAGCTTCTTCGTCCCACACAATTCTGCGAATAAGAACGCGATCGCGAAATTTTATTTAATTTTTGATCAAATACCCGAAAGTTTGAGTTTCTTTTTCACTTACTCACTCGCTCCTCACTCGCTCATTCGGTCAGGAAAAGTTTTGGAAATCAGGCGCCCTCGACCCTTCAGTCAAGAGTATATGAAATAGTAATTTGAAAAGTGGTTGAGAGGCTATTTTCGCTGTTTTAATCTCCCTCGCCCTGCAGCTGGGTATAATTTTCAAACTGTATCCACTTTCAGCACGCCAAACGCTAAAACCCTGAGAGCCTAAAACCCTAACCTGACCCTAATGCTAAAACCCTCACCATTGTAATAATTGGAAGGAGAGAAGTAAGTTCGAAGTAAAATATTAAACTTTTTGAGAGAGCACTACCAACCTCTCCACCTAGCAACCTACCTAACTTGGCGGAATGAAAACTTGCAGATGAGATTATATGTAGACAAGATAATGCCTGATATCTTTTTGTTCTCTGAAATCTTAAGAATTTTAAAAGTAGCGAAAACCCGGCGCAAAATCAGCACAAAAGCTGAAGACAATCGTGCTCGGAATTCAAAATGTAGTTTCTACTCGGCACTATAAAGTCTCCGGAGAATCGAAGAATCAGATACGTAGGAGATTAGGAGCAGCAGCGTAGGAAAACTGCGACGAGAAAGTTCATCGAATAATCAAATAGGTACCAAGGGACATCGACTCTTCGTTTTTCGATCCCGTTTTTTCTTTCTTTTTTATCTTCTTGTGTTTTCACATCTTATACCTCTACGCGACCGCGTTGGAGACGTAATAAGCTTACGCCGCGCGGCCCGTGAAAAGAAAAACGAGATAGAGAAAAAAAGAGAATACAAAAAATACACAAAACTACGGAACAAGTGAGAGCGAAGGAGCGAGAAAATCGAAAAAGAAACGGAAGGAAAGTTCACGTTATCTGTGCGACTCGACTTGAAAGCCGCTTAAAGTATGTTGGAACTTTTAAGTTGTACTAAAACGTCGCACGTTGTTTCAAACCAAAAAAGAGGAATAATGCTCTTCCCGAAACAATAAATTTGTAATTTGTATATATATATTTTATACGCCTCATTCCTGTGCTCAACACATTTTTATAACAAAATTTCCCCATTTCATTTTCAAAAAAAAAATGTTCCGAATGAGGGTTGCAATTCGAGAAACGAATACCGAAACAACGTTTCTTCTTTTAAAGAAGCGCCGACTTTAGAAATTCATCATAATGCTAATTTCCACGATGAATCGACGTGTTTGATTCGATATTCAATTAGATGATTGCGTGACGTAAAATAGTAAATTGTGTATCAAGGGAGGAAAGTGGGCGATTCCCACCTGCACGAGCGTGAAATTTGCAACAGGAGCCGAGGTGAGGTCTGCAATCACACGAGTGAAGAATTGCTTGTTCGCCCGTGGGACACGCGATATTTTTCATCACACATGCGAGGGAAAAGTAAATGTTTCGTCTCCGCAGAGGGGGCAAAGTAGCTTTTTCCGCCCGCTAATACTTCCTCGCCCTAGGGCGGAGAAGAGTTACTTTGCGCCCGCTCTCCACAGAGACGAAATTTCTATTCTTCCGAGCTGCTGCGAGGAAAAGTAATATCTCTGCCTGTTAACACCAGGGCAATCGTTTAATCGAGTTTTTGGTCAAGTTTATCGTAGCAATAGCCGATAATTTCAAGAACCTTGAAGGGGTGTTTACGATTGAATGAAAACGTGCCCGAGGAACGTCGCGTCGTTATAGCGGAAAAGTATTACCCGATTCGAATATCCTATAGACTACCTATACCGATCTAAATTGCGCCATAACCGTAAACCTTATTTTTTACGTGCGACCATGTTCGTTCCTAACTAGGTACCTACCTACTAACCTACCCCACCTACTCTTTTATGGGTATCGTTCACATATTCTGCTGCAATTTCATACCTTTCATTATAACGATGATACTCGACAGCGCGAAACATGATTTATCTATATGCAACCAACCCCTTCGGTATAGGTCCCCGGATAATCAACGTTGTTTCTTGTTGCTAACGAACGAACAATCGACGATGTCATCTCCATTTTGAACAAGAACAACAAATTTGGCAATTATCTACCGACGAATGAATCCAAAACTAGTTTCAGAGTAACAGCCTCTTGGAATTTGATCGAGGAGAGCATTACCTATATCTACGAATGATTTGACTCGACCGCGCCGAATCGTGAAATATCGGTTTTTGTGTGAGTTTTCTTTTCTTTTTTTGTTTTTTTTTTTGTTTGTTTTTTTGTTGGAAACGTTCGAAACCACTCATATACTTCCTCCCCCGTATATTTTCGTCAGTTTTCGACAAAAAGTCGATGGCTTGGATATTCTCAGAGGTAAATTTTCAGCCGTGCGCAAGAGTTGCCGGCCGCTGGAATTCTGATCAGTTTGACACGAAATTTATCCGCGTGTTATAGATAAGTTGTTGAATGCTTACCTCAATTCTCAGTCAGTTTTAGCGAACGGGATTAGATATCTGAAACAAAAATGACAGAACTGAAG
Organism: Phymatocera aterrima; assembly: GCA_963170745.1. Classification (NCBI taxonomy): domain Eukaryota; kingdom Metazoa; phylum Arthropoda; class Insecta; order Hymenoptera; family Tenthredinidae; genus Phymatocera; species Phymatocera aterrima. The sequence continues at coordinate 10,763,445 of OY720663.1, forward strand.
TAATTGCGTATCAAAGTTTGAAAAAGAAAAAAAAGAAGAAGATTGTCAAAACAGTTGCACGAATCGCTCCGAATTAAAAGCACAAAAATAATGAGAGAAATTTCAACCGAAAGATCTGAATACCTATTTTCAAAACCAGCGAAAACATCTTGGAGAGTGATATTTTTTCGTCGTACGTGGACAATTCGAATATCACTGTGTGGAAAACGGATCCGATCATAAAACGAGAATATGAATAAATAATGGTCACTCGCGCAAGCTTTGAGGAAAATGATCCAATTATGTAATGCACGTATGATACATTGCAAATGATGTTTAGTTAATAACGTGAAACAAATTGGAACAGTTTGTAATTGAGCGCGGGCATAGAACGGGGGAAAAGCACGTGCACAATAATTTTGCACAAATTGTCATTCAATTATAATATATACACCGACTGCCGATGCCGGAGGGTGTATTAAATTCGTTGCGAAATGCGTGTATATACCTATATATATATACCTCTACGGAGGTCGAGAACCATGCGATCGTGGTGTTTTCCGCATTCAATTGCAAGGGATAAATTTTTAGAGAAGTATTTTGCACAGCTCGTTAACCGCGGATAATTCGCCCGAGCTAAAGATTAGTGGAACTGGCGTTCAGTTTTAGTTAAACGAAGTAAATTTCAAGCGCGTATGAAAAATAACGAACTGCAAAACTCGTGGAGCAGCGGTAGCGGCCGAAGCAGCAACCAAGCATTGGGAGAGATACTTTTTTCCGTCCGCAAGCACACTGTATAGCTGTACTTCCAGTTGCAGGAATTTCTCGCGTGGTTTCAAAGTGCGCATCAACCTTAAAAGAAAAGGCTCTGTATTTTTGTTCTCTCTCTTTCTACATATGAGGTATCCACCCCGTGAAAAGCGTCTACAGCATTTCGCCGCTGCGCCAACACCCGAGTAAAGAAAATCCAGAGAGGTACGACCCCCCGACCTACCGATGGAATCGATAGACGTTTTATCCGCAAATATTATGCGTTCGTTTGTCGGGTGATTCACTTGAGGTTGAAAATTATCGGCTTTTTACTTCACCAATGCCAATCTTGACCCAGATAATACATCCCGCACCGATATAGATCCTCTCCTCGTCAATGCAGTCACTCGATATCATTTTAATACACAAATGCACGTCCTGCCTCCTGCCCGCGACGTTCAGCGTTACGAATATCGATCAATTATCTATATCATGATCTGTGCCCACGGATAGGTACTGATTGTGAGTACGAGAAATATTTCGCAAATCCAGCGGAATATGCCGCTGTCTTAAATTTTAATCGCAAATTAGGTACATGCGATTTCAAACGTCATCTGCGCGTTGTTCAATCACGATTCAAGCCGGTGGGATATCTTGCTGAGCGTCGATGCGGAGCCTGTGTTACACAACACTGGCAGTCGAAGTATAATTGTGATTGAAGTTCATCGAGCCACAGTTAGAACCCCGACTTGACCCGGAGCCTTTGTTAACCTACGAGTGTAAGGTGCTTGTGAGAGATGGGGCAGGTTGTTGACCGTCCGGGTCGCCCGAAGGTCCTATGGATGGAGGTAGAAGTAAATATAACGAAGTTTGATCGAATAGAAACTGTCGGAGCGACGAAGCTATCACAATACGGTGAGAAAACATTCTGCCCGTACAGCATCTCCGATGGGGATATGGCTCGTGACGAACGTGAAAATTTGCGACGAAAGATTTCCTATTGAAAATAGTGAGATAAACCCGAGGACTCGACAGGAAATCCAGATGTATTTTTCTCCTCGTTGCGTCGGTATGGATGTAGGCCGTCGTATTAATGTGAAAATTCTCGCGGAAATGAGTTTCGGAAGCTTGTGTTTTTCCACATTTTTATACATGCATTTACAATCCACTGAGCATATTTCACAGCTGTTTGCTTTATTGTTTTTTGGGAACATATTCGCCGAGCTTAACCTCAGAAATATATAGTGTTTTGCAATATCAATATGCACGAGCAAATGCTTCATTATGGAAAACCAGCTTTCATTGGCCCAGATGTGTGTTTAAGATGCTTTGAATTTCAGAAGCTGATGTTCCACGAGATAAAAACCGCTCGCATTCCCGTCGAAGGTACAACCATATGAACTTCTTGAGTATACATACGACAGCGACTTTTTAATAAATGGTCGATTTCACACGAAACATTATTATCTCATCCTCTGAGGAATGAACTGAAATGAAATGAAATGAAATGAAATGAATTTTCCTCCGGGCATTTAGTTCCCTTCATCGAACGGTTGCTCATGAAAGTGTGTAAATGTACGCGAAACATGAAATCACGAGTGGCATCTGGACGGAATCACATGCACGCAAAACAATTTCTCAACGAAAGAGATACCGCAGTGGTTCAGAAGTGAATATCATATCATTCCGCGATAATCCGTAGCACAGGAGAGCGAGAGAGAGTATGGTTTGAACCACGATGCGGTATGATAAGTCGGGCCACATCACACATCCAGTAGCTCGAGCTATTCGCAGTTCTGATGCAGCTTTGTTTGTCCCGGGCGTGCCGCATGCACCCATTATTGTATAATGCTACTCTGGAGTAATCAGTGTGATGCAGCCTCTGTGCCTTCGAGTGTGACAATGAGCGATGCTTCAGTTAAGTTTATGACCCATTTTGCATCACATGGATTGCTTACATGCTGATACATTACCATTTCACGTAGCACGTGGTGAACGGATTCTCTCATTGTTTTTCGAACGTGGTCTGATCCAACGTTCTGTCGAGGTTTGTTCGTTGATTTTCGCCACGATTCTTTCGTTTTCAAAATGGCCGAGGCCGAGGCGGACGCCAAAAGATTGAGGGAGTCTGTAACATTTGCATTTTTCATGGAAACTCTGCAAAATTCAGAATGCAGCTGACAGCTACGAAAGCGCGATTTCAGGAGTTCTTTCATGATTTTTCTATCCCTCATTCTAAAATGTCGGCTGAAATTCATTTTTCATCCATTTTTGTCCGCGACTCTGAACAAACTGCTCACGATTATATGTTCCCTAGCTATGATGTGTCGGCGAATGATCTTTATCAGATAAATCGTGCTGCATGGTAGCTTGTCGGATAGAAAGGATTGAATAGAACGATCGAAATTGTATTTCACTCCACGTACGTATTGGGTTGCGAGTACGAGTGCGGCTTTAGAAAAGAAAAGTGTCTGGCATCCACAACTTGGTCGGTTTCCTTTAAAATAAAAGTTCGTAAAGTATCGTTGACTTTGTTCGATACAGCAAAAGGCTTTGATATGTATATCTATATGTATATATATATATATTCCATCCTCCTTACAGAGGTGCGGAGTTCCTGGCGTCGACGTCGCATCAGCGAAAGTACTTCTACAGTTATCATGGAAGGTTCACGTTGAATGTGGGAGTGAAAAAACGCAGAAAGCGAGATTGCCGCTCGTCGCGGGAGTAGATCAACGAAAGGAAATGGGGCCGTGTGACTAGTGCACTACTTGTTCCATCTTATAATACCCCGCCCACAGCGGGAGCAGCAGCCACAGCATTGTTTCAATTTTTCAATGATAGGTCGTTCTCAGGCTTTCTTTGGAATTCGCTTAGCTTAGTCTCGATGCGCCGGCGTGTTTCAAATGCAGATAGCATGTGACCACCAACTTGCTGTCGAAATGTGAAGAACCCCGTACCAGGAAATTTCCTCTACGACGTTCGTACATTTATCGCCCATAAACATTTATTCAGACCTTTGATGTGGTGCATTCGCAGCCACCGCGGTCAGATTTTAGATTTGACTCATTTGTTATGAGGCGCGGAATGAGCAGAGTTTCCGTCGTTACTACATTCGAAAAAAAATCAAAAGAATCTTTAAGGACCGATCCTTGACCTTTGGGCTCCAAGTGGTTAACCAATAGAAGCAAGTTGAAAGTATTGAAATCTTTAAATGTCGGTCCAAGTCACCAGGATCGTTATACCGGATCGCTTGCTTTGCAGAACATCCATTCCTGCTTTGCATTTACCTTTGAGAAGGGAATGGTCAAGCGAAAGCTTTTGAGGTTCCGAGTCGGTCTGAAATTCCGTGGCTTTTGGCCTGGATGATCAAATGGCGAAAGGTCAGCGAAAACAAAGCGAACAAGAGATGACTTAATCGATCGATTTGCCGAGCATACGACGATACACAGTTTATCTCCATGGTAAGATGCGTATATATCAAAACTTCGGCTGTGCGGTGAAAGAGCTTTCCAAAGTACACAACCCGCAGATATATCCCTGCATGCATAAAGCAGAAGTTGTCGTTCTAAAAAGAGCTGGAGTACACTGTGGGCGTAAATGGGCTGGTAAATAATGAGCCGTACCCACGACCACGTTTGGGTATTCAGTAACTCACGAGGGAGGCGACTCTCGGGTTAACTGAAAAGAGTCAGAGTCGGGAACAATTTTTCAGTAGATCAAAACTCTCGCGAGTGAAAATATTAACGAAAGATTTTACGGATACATTATTCAATGAGACCGCGTTCAAAACTCGCGGAAAAAAGTTCATACTCACTTTTACATTCCACTTTTTCGAGGAGTGTTCTACAACTAAGCATTTATTCCAAACGGTGATATCTTGCGTCACAAGAAAAAAAAAAAAAAACAACCGTTCGTATCACATTTTCACAGTCAAAGTACGACTCGAGGGAGTCTTTTTACTCTCGACGAAAGTTCTCTAGCAGCCGAAATACTAAAGTAGGTGCCACTCAAGTCCCGGCGTACACGGGCATACTCTTCAACTGATTAATATGGCTAGTTGGCCGACGTAAATGAACCGCGTTGTACCTCGTAGGTCTGATAGCCTAATACCTGCCTGAATCGGAGCAGGACTCGTATATACATATCTAGACGCCAAGCTCTGACAAATAATCGTGTGCGCTAAGTGCAACACACATGATCGACGAAGTGAGATTTCTCTAGATATGTATAGGCCGTTGTTTTATTGATTGATTATTAATAAATATCGGTGCAATTATAACACAGGATCAACGGTGAAAACGAGCTCTTCTCGCCAGAGAATATAATTGAAATTCGATACCTTCGATATTCCAGAGGAATAAATCGCGTTGTTAACTCCTATATATACAACTTATATCATGTTATAGGTATATACGTATATACACTTTCGTCTCAGCCCCGGTGAGGAAACGACGATAGTCGCGAGATTTATTAGCCCGAACTCGGATAAATTACGATCCGTAAGTAAGAGGCAAACTTAAGTGAGCATTTGAAATACTGCGCCTCTAGTCGATGAAAAGCAAGAAAAAAGAAAGAAAGAGAGAGAGAGAAAATAAATAACTGAAGTAAACTGAGCGTTTTCGTTCACCGCAGTTCACCCCTGTCTACAAAATTGCCAACCTAAAAGCCGGACAAAACTAGTTGATGTACTTTTTCTGATCAACTTATTCAATGACCGCACGAACCATACTGAACACGATGCTCCGCCACAGACAGAGTGAGATTGGGATAAACGAGCTGTGTTATGTGGTCTGAAATCGGACAGGGCCACAGAGAAGAGGGACACACCCTCGAAGACCACCGTGCGATCTATCATTGTCAATTTTCTGTTCGAATCACTTCTTTTGAACTCATTCGCTCGTCTGTTTCCGTTCGAATATATGATTGCAGTGAGAAAAATTGCACGGGAAATTGTACTGCCGAGGATTATCGCGTTTCATGAGTATAAGTTCAATCATTTTCCGAGATCAGAGAACACCGGCGAAGATTGCATCGGCACGTATTACATTTCTGTATACGTGATCTGCGACTGTTATATTATATCGATTACACTATAGCCGAACCTAGACTTCACATCGGATTGGCTCGTGGATGCAATGCCATAATGAGATTGGAAAAAGAACCTGAATATCATATCCGCGGATGACAAACGGAAGAATTCAATATCTTTTGCCTTTGGTGTTTCGGAGGCGAATTCAATCAATCGTTTTTATATATACTTGGATATCAAATGGGTGAAATGGACGCGAGGTATCTCACGGTATCTACGAATCGTTACAAATAAACTCAAGCCAGAGAGCATTCACGAAGACTGCAGCAAGAAATTACCATTCGGCGTTTCTCGTGATCAGTTCGAGCCGCTCAATTACTTCAAAGGTGAACCACAGACATGGTTCTGCAGAGCATATCGTTACAAATTTACTTTCTCTCCGAAAGATAAGAAAGTTGAGGAGTCCGATGAATGAACTTTGATACCAATCCGGAGTTTTCACCAAAATGGAATGAAAAGATTTCGAGAAGTGAATGAAAACAGAAGAAAATTGTCAACATTGTCCCCATAATTCCTCATTCCGATTGAATTTGTCGAAAAGCAATTCCTTTGTATCGTTCGGTAACGAGATTTTCATCTCCCACGAATACCCTCTCAGATTGGAGCGGACTGAATTTTTATGATATGACGAGATTCCTGAATGAAACTGTCCGTGGTATACCGACGAGAGTTTATTTTTTTAATGGTGCTTGTGAAATATGAATGCAAATCCTCATTCTGTCCGACTACCGGGGATGAAAATATCTTTATGCAAAATGAGGTGATAAATGCAACAGTGAATTAAGATTCAACGAGCTGGAATCACGAAGACAATTTACTATCATACCTATATATATACGAAACTGTGACTAGATACCAAGCGGAAGGTAGCGAGTGGTTACAGCTGGATTTTCCACTAATGTATTCTGAAAAATAATCCCTCAAGACTGCAATGCTTTCGGAATAACGATATCTCCTCCCTCCTTCACTCTTCTTAATTTTCATGTTAAATTTCTCGCGTCAGCCAATGTATACTTTCACGAATTTTCCCGCTGGGCACTATCACGAAGCTCATATCCAGCACACGTAGTATTAGACTATATTTCCGATTATGGATCAGGGTCTCGTGTTGTGTTTACGTCATGGACTTGCAAATGTGGCGAAAATAGTGTTAAGTTATCCGCTGCGAAAAGCCAGTGGATTCCTCACAAAGTAACCGCCATTTTGATGGAGCATAAAGGTGAAGAGTCCTTTGAGTGAAATGTTGATGAAATAGACGGAGACCATATTATTCCACCGTGGTGGAAATTGAACTTACAATATTGTGAAATTAAGTGAACGGTACGCGAATGATCAGAGAACGTTTGCCAATTCTGCAGTAGGTACTACATAACAGATGAGAAATAAGTGTTTCCACGATGGAGTGTGCTGCACGTTTTAGGATTTCACGAATCCATATTCGAACGAGAAATACGAATTGAGAATTTACAGCCGCGAATTTATGCAGAGCGTGTTCTCAAAGATGCTGAAGTGCAGATGTTAGAAAATGCAAAATATGTTTGTTATGTAACCGGAAAATAACGAAAAATTTGCGCGCGAACCGATGGAAGTAGATGGAATTTGAAATACTAATTGCAAATGTGAGCATCAAACTTTACCGTGGATGAAGTAAAATGCCCCTTTTTTTCCATCCTATTTTTACACTTTGTTAGGCAGTGTCGGATTCCAGTGGCAAATGTGGGATCAACGCTCCGCATCAGCTCTAGCTCTCTCGTCGGGCGTTGAAGGGTAAATCAAGTTGATAATTGCATCTACACTTTGACAACAATTTCTCGTTTGTATTTAACAAATTTAACCTGCATATAGGTTCCTAACTTGATAGACAACTACCTGCAGGTATATAACTCGTAGGTACAAGTACGCTGCTAATGGGTTTCTGTGTAACTAAACCTGGAAGAGAATTATACCGTGTCACACGACTCTCTGTTAATGTACACGTATATATATTCAACAGACTAATTCATTGCGATAATGGATTTTATGAATTATAGGTTAAAGTGCGAGAATATGAACCGACGCTGATCGATAGACCGGGAAGTTTGTTGGATTGTAGTCTTCTTTTTCGCGCATTCTCATATTTTTTCGGTGTATAGGCATGGCATGGAGAACAGAAGAATTGAAAATGGAGAAATTTTATTCGGAGATCTTCGATTACGGAGCAGCGAAACGCTAGATAATAATTATCAAACTTAGTGATCCATATTCGTGCACTTTACGTTATGTAAGCATAAAGTCCCTATCAGTTAATAACTTAGATAATCAGGTTAGAGGAACGTTTTGGTTTAAACGTAGAATACGAACTACCATGCTCGGATCCAGAGCAGGTAATAACAGTTTATTATACGACGTCAAATCAAATTTACATAAACGAAAATTTGCATTATCCCAGTAAATTTATCGTTAGTATGTACCTTACTTACTTTATACACACCATCATTATATCTATAGGTACATATACGTTTGCTCAGGCTTGCATGTTTAACCAAGCGCCGTTACGATAATTTATATCACGATCGATCCTTAACTGCTAGATTATTAAATATTAATTACAACCGATAATATTGCTAAAATATTATTTCATTCGGTATTTTTTCTGCTACGCTGGAGTTTCACATAGCGAAAGTTTTCACGTTTTTGAAAACAGAATACGGTATATATGGAAAGCTAAAAACACGTGCAATTTTAAGGACCATTGGACACACGTCCCCGGCACATCGCAGCAGTCATTAATCGTTCAAGTTCATGAGTACCATGACTCGTAAGATCGCATGAGTATACTTATCATACGAGAGTTCGTGCTAGAGACCTAATTTTAAACCGGAGGGATCAAAGCAAGAGCTAATTGGTTTCTTCTGCGGAGACGCCTCGATGAGCGTGAGCTAGCATTCTAAATTCGTCCAATCTTTTATCTCAAGGAGATGGTCTGCAGTAGGTTTTAATTATTCGATTCGATTCGATAATGAGATTTCATTTTCAATGTCAATTCAAGAATTGGGGCGAAATTTTAGCTTCGTGAAATGCGGCTTTATTCAAAAAATTAACTAAAGATTACTTGCTATACGGATAGCAGATGGTTTCCGCTATTCTTCACGGGTGAATAATAAATGTGCAATCCAACGAAGTGCACTCGAGTTTAAATTAATTCTCGTCTGAAATCACACATATTACGGGCCCTGAAAAAATCACCCGCTTTTGGTTTTCCACTCCCACTGTATCCAACGCTTGTATTTGACATAAAACAAACTCTGCCGAAAGATGAGCTTGATAGCTCAAGTGTAAGAGGTAGCGCAAATCGATTTTCTCTTTAAATTGGCATTTCACGCGTAGTACGGTATACGTGTATAATATATCTGCTCTGTTCGTGTCTTCGTGTGCGTCCAGGCCGTGTTTGGTATTCTGAAATAACCATTGCGAAATGTATTCAAGATCAAAATTGGAGATGTTGGTTTCTGTTCGATTGAATGAGATCAATCAAGAATGGGTTTGTAGTAAAAAAAAAAAAAAAAAAAAAAAACGGACGAGTGAAAATGATATCTTCATTTGTGGTTATCAGTTGAAACAGGGTTTTCGATACACACTATATTGGAAACCTTCATCGGTATTCTCGATCAACTCATATAGGAGAGGATTTTAATTAAATTCCAACACTTTCGTGTATATTTGACTGAATTTTAATTAACTCGTCCTTTCACGGCTTACACACGAGTGATTAAAACTCCACCCTTGAAAAAGCAATCTCTACAAATTATTACAGTTATACTATACCGCGCCTTCGGATTAGCTTATACAAAGCAATTAATGAAAAAATGATATTTCTACAATGTATGGACCGACCGCGACGGAGAGGGAGAACGTCAATTGAAATTGAGATGAATTCTCATCAAAATTTCATCTCGCTGCTCATACCGACACTGATAAGGCATCAACGACTGTTTTACGTCGTTGGATTAAGCTTAGGCCCCTTGGCCCGTGAGCTCGTTTCGGCGGTACAGCGGAGCTGACCACAAACCGCATATTAATTCTCTCGTGATGAAAGTAGATTATTCGTTTCATAAATGAGTAATTTCATAAACGCGTGGGATTCTGTACGGCAGAATTCGATAGAACTCTGAATCTCTGTGAGTAATAATTTATCGGCGAAAAGCTTATATTCCGTTCACGCCTTAAATCAGTCTCCAACGTCGTCACGTCACAAACGATCACTATTGAGCTTCAGTTTCTACATTTATTCATCGTATCTGTCTACGGGGCGAAACGTTTCCCCAGACATCGAAAAGCCAGTTATTTGATTATTTATCTACTCCTTCGGGGACGACGAGTAGTCTGCAGCGACTCTAGACACTAGACTCTGAGAGTGCACGGGCGACAGATAAATGTGTATGTATAAAGCTTGTTGGTATATATAAATATACACACAGATACAAATGCACATAGATTATGTATACAGAGGGAAAGGCAAGGCAAGGCAAGGCAAGGCAAGGTACTGGAAGCGAGAACAAACTTGATACTCTCGAGAAATCCAAGATATCAAGTTCAAGGTCGTCGTCATCTGCAAGGTTGACAAGTTTTGAAGACCTAGATAGAAGGTCGATGATCGATTCGCAAGTTGCGTAATATCTCGCAAAAAAAAAGTTCCAGGGATTGTTGTACATGAATGAGAAGATTTCAGATATCGATCAAGATATATATAAAGTCGTCTTTTCTATTGCTTTTTTTTTTCGGCAAAGTGGATAAGCAAGCACTGCACAGTACTCGTGTGCGTGACCGATGACTGATTTTCGTGAATGAATTTTATTTCGTCCGAATTTCTGTGCATTCAACAAGTCTTGGCTCTCATGATGCATATCTTTGAATTCGGCATGAAAATCCTGATGGAAAATGTTCAAATTAAAAACAACGTTAATTCTAAGTTAACGTTGGGTCATGGACAATTAGTCTTCTGCAGTGTATTTAGACAATCCTTGTAATTCTTTTTGGCTAATCATATTTCTATCGAACAATAACTCTAGCCTGCGACTCGAGAATAACCTGCTAGAGTTCATTAAACGTTCTTCCAGGTTGGCAACTTATTCAAAGACACGTTCAGAGTGAAGAAAGCATCATTTATCCAATATTAACAACTAACTAATCGAAGGGAAATTTTTGTTATTTTGGATGTGCCCGCGGGTTGAAACTGACTCAATTTCAACTAGCGTGGGTTTTTATGTAGAGACTTGAAAGACGTACAACTCCATGCATGTAGAATCTGAGATAAACTGTGATGCGAATGACTGATTGTGAGCAATAGTGCAAGTGCTTCTCTATTCATTCATTTCAGTAGGACGAAAGCTTGCACAGTGAGACCATCTCTGAATAATTATCTGTGGATCATAAACTTGAGAAATTGATGAGACGGTGAAAAGCGTGGAGCATAGCTGACAGATAGTCAGAATGACTGGAAGTTTAGAACTGAATATGAGACGAAGAGGAAATTGAGGAGTCTGGTCAAACAGTTAGTGCTAAATCAGCTTAATTTCCACTCCCTTTAACAGGCCAGAAGAGGACTAGGAGGCCAGACGAAGCTCCTGAGAGCCTAGAGTCTCTGGAGTGAAGAAAATCCACCCCCTGCCCCTCCTCAGTAACCAAATGAGAAATGCATCAATTATTGGCACCCGTCCAAATCTGGTCTAGCTCTTAAATTGCAGTTTGATATACCGTGGGATATTTCGATGTGCCAAGAGTTATTTGGACCCGGCAAGTAGGTGCCTGGATATACGTGAATCTAAATCATGGTATGATCTATATAATATATATAAAAACCAGAAAATCCTCAATATATATAGGTGAAAAAGATTCCATCAAGATAAATTTATTTTCTGCGGACTTATTTCAATCGTCTGAGAGAACGATACGTCGTGGTCGGCTGTCCGTATGTGAAGCAACCCGAATTCCAAATTTCTTGATCAACGTGTCTTCTTTGCTACTAAGTTCTTCGGGAAATAATTCGATCCAGAAAGTTGAATCGAGTAGTTTCACGCTGCGGCAATAGCAGTAACACCTCCGAATATGAGAGTTGTAGTGTAGTATGTTGCGTGATATAAATTCATTCGTTGCGGATGCAGATGTTCCAACCGCATGAAACATTATTACGGGAGGCGTAATGTAGTAGTAGAACGAAAATAAGGAAAATTGAATAAAAGCTGGGAATTCTTGGCTTGAGTGAAAAGTTTTCAGATTCAGTTGTTAAGAGTCACGAGTCTCGCTCGAAAAATAAATTGGATATAGAAAGATGCCTCGTATACCATATATGCAGAGATTGTACCCCACCTTAGATTTTCTTACGTAGGTATATCATAGGTATAACTACCCGAGTCCGAAACTACATCACGAATATACTCGCATATATTGTGTAATACAGGAAAAACTCGCCTGGAACAAAGAACGGAATAAAGAAAACGCATTCGGTTAAAAGTGAGGCGCTATCTTCCACTAGTTGGCTCACGATTATAGACTAGCAGTTTTTTTCAACGTACTTGTTAGTACCTACTCGTTATATTTTGTCCGATACGTGCAGCAAGACGATAATGATAAAAAAATGAAGCAGATAAGAACGAAAAAAGCAATAAAACAAAGGTAAGTTTCAATCATTTGGGAGATATTTCATCACGTAACATTTTACTAGCCGCAACGTACGTATGTACGTACCTACGTACACACACGTATATCTGCATAGAATAACGTACTGCGTGCGTGATACTGCGATAATAATATACTATCGTAGTTTTCGTACACAAAACAATTCACGACGAAAGTCCTGCCGCGTCATATTGAGTTACGAGGTGCAGTAGCACTACCGGTTCACGAATCACTGAATGCCAAAACCAGATACGGACAAGCTCGCCCTCGACACATATCCGAAATAATGGTAGACTCCGTGTATATCTCTATGATATCAAATCCAGTTACTAACCCATGAAACAGGCCGTGATCTCTGAACCACCGCGGCGCAACACAGGCGTCCGACTGGACGTAGGATAAAATTGATGGCTTTTCTGGTGGCGAGTAGTTTCGCAATGATACAAATATTCGACCATTACATTTTCTGGTCACCCGCCTTCAGGCGTACGAACGTTTTCAGGTGCGTCATAGTTTTTTTTTTTTTTTTTAGTTTCAAACTACGCAATCTGAACTGAATCGCGAATGTCTGAACGATAATCGTTGGTACGGTACCTACACTCAGGGCATCGGAAGTACGGTGATTCCGATAATTACATGAATTGTCTTCATCGAATCATTATTCTTGCGAATACGTATCCAACAATTATGGAGGGAGTACCACCCGATGTGGAAAAGAGTAAGCTAAACAAAAAGTTGAGTACGCGAAGAGCCAAAATGAGTATAAATGTCGAATCCTGTCCCCGCACCGCATGTATGCAGACGCGGATGGATCGATTTTGTGCAATTTTTGTGTCGTCAAAATTCATTGAACGAAGACTATGTAACATCAAAGAATGTGATTATTGCGTGCGATATATTGTTATAACTTCACGAGGTTTCAAGTTGTCGATTCACATACTCCGAGAAACAATGCTCAATGTTGAATATCGTGTTGTTTGTAAACGCGTAGGTATAACATCTCTCGCGGAGCAGCGCGGCGGCAGCATTGTTACAGTTGTCTATCCACTTTAGTCCGCTCTGAAATACGGCTTCACAGGTGAACCTATACACGTACTATGACATAATATGAGCCGGATAGAATAGGCTGACAGCAGAGAGTCGTTGATAATACGGTCCCACAATCGGTGAGCATTGCTTATTCTATGGCAAATAATAACGGTTCATATGCCTGCTTGACGGTAAGTAGCTAAGTATCAGGAACTTGAGGATTCTTATTCTCCGAGCTTCTTTATATAACGGAATACAATGGAACAGAGTAGAGTGGAGTTTATTGGCCTGGGACAGTGTCACCTATAACGAGAGCAACCATCAGAATGAGGTGCGGAGACTGTTGCGAAAATTGAACTGAAATTTTCAAACATGGTCAAACATTTTTAGAATATTGTAGAACCGAACGTATCGGAAAACTGTGTTTCACAATGCATCAGGAGTGAATAAGCTAACCTGATCACAAGATCGATTTAGCTTGATAATTGCAAAGGAAAAAGGGAATTATGAGAAACATTTTGAAGCCTGGAGACGGCAGCTACGAGCTTAAAAAACGTGCCGCAAGGCGTTAAAAAAGGACCGCGTCGCGTGCGCCGTGTATTGAAACAAAAGAATTTTTCCTCTTGCTTAAACCAAATTGACTTCGTAATTATGAGGCGATTCACCGTAATTATACGGCTTCTGAAACACGGTATAAAGTAAGGTAGACAATTAGTCCCCGCGGACAATTACCGAAATAAAGAAGAACCCGGGCTGAAAAAATGGTCAAAAAGTGAAAAAAGAGAGGTTCAAATGTTGCCGGTTACACATTGCATTGAATATGACGCGCACTCCCCGTGCAAGGCTACAGCTCATTTTCGAAACGGACAATAAAATATCGGACTTGGTATAGGCCGCGGTGAAAAAAGACTTTCTGGTATTCAAAAGCTTGATTTCGATCGAATGAGAATAGATACAGAGGAGCAGGATGTTCAACGCCAGGTAGAGAGACCTGGTAGTTTGTCTTAGAAGTTCCAAAATTTAAGATAACATTTCTCTGAAAAATATTCACCGCCTACTATAGATGACGAACTGACACGAAAATGGCGATAAGAACTGGCAAGACGCGCGAGAGCGATCCTCAAGAAGAACGATTGCATCGTCTAACCAGCCGCTGTCAAGTCAGAAATAGACTCCGGGATACGTTTCGTGGATCCGGAATTTTCGGCTAGGATTCCCCGTCCCAGGGGATTTCTTGGACGGGTATCCATCCGCCCGTACCTCGTTTTCGAGACTCATTGCGACCTTTGCCTTGTCAGTTATACCTTTGTTATCCTGTTCCCGCGGCAATAACTGGACGCGAGAGATAAACTGAACTAAACTCGGCATTCCAACTCGACGAGTTATTTCGGCAAGCTTACGGACTTGCAACTGCCGTTCGTCTTCTCAAAAATGGTATTCCAAAATGTTCAGTTCGCATAATCGGGAAAGAATATTGACGAATGTTTATCGGATAAAAAAAAAATATAAATCATCGATCAAATGCCACGTGGAGATGTGAAATTAATTCCCAACTAGGTCCTGACGAAATAAATAAAGGAAACGTGAATCCCTGATGATGATGAAACACTTCCTCCTCTTCGCATTCAATAAACATATCAATGTCTTATTAACAACTGCAACATATTAGACCTGTTGGTTAAGATTCAGAGGGATGATAGATTCTCGGTTGAATACCTAGTCTCTGCCATGGTCAATTATAGCATTAGATTACAGCCGCTCGACGCCACACAATCGGATGAGATAACAAGGTTAATTAAGCCACGCATGCCCGACGCTGTCAACAACTCGTCGCTTGCTCCTGAATAATTTATCGAGGGCTATACAACCGCGCTGCAATGTGGCATAGGTACAGGTAGAGGAGGATATAACCGCTGTTACGCTAAACAAGCCACTAACCCCATGAATGTTCAGTACAGGAACTAGAAATTCTGCACCCCTCCTTAATTGAGAAGGAATTATCGAATAACTATATCTGCATTCATGTATACGTACAGACTTGAAAGTATGCTTTTCAATGTTCGGAAATGATTCGTCCTCGTTTCTTTCAGGTGAAACGTGATTCGGTCATCATCCGGGCAGGAAATCATTCGAAAGTGAATATGAATTAAAGGAACTTAAATTACCTCAACGAATGACCTGAACAACTCGGAAGCATGTACACCGCAGTCAGTTCCAAATTGACAAATGATGTGCCGTTCACCGTCAAATGACGACTAACGACGAGTGCGATTCTCTTATGAATTGTGAATGCCTTTTGGAATACGGATAGTGGTCGACAAAGTGCAAGACGGAGTTCCGTCCACGTGAAGTGAATTTACTAGATTCCAGATGGGATTGCCGCTGTTTCAGACGACCGCGCCTGCAGTTACTTATAAACAGTCTGTAAGCTCCTTACACCGAGGAATCTTTTGCGGCAATACTGCAGGCACGGATACTAATGGCTTTTGAAAACTCAGAATGTCGACTGCTGTATAACAGTTTTCTCCGACTTTTAACCGACTATCGATTGCTCTTGAAGCGATTTCGGAAAACTTTTGAAAGACTGACATCGAGTTTCAAAAGAAGTTCTAAGTGCACCGCGGGATAACGTTAATGTAGTCTCGAAAATAATACGAATCCAATTTGCCAATGGAAAATGGACAGGTATAGTACATTATACCGTGGATATAAAATCCAGCCTTTTTTCGTTCGCCGCTATCTCTGATTCGATTACACGAGATTCGGCAGAACCCTGGCCTGATCATGATTCTTTAATTTCGGAAATCAGGACCTTTGGGAATACGAAAATCCCCGAAAGCCCGATCAGCCCCTCTTACGAATTCGGGACTGGTCCACGGACAGAGATATGTGCGCAAATGTACTATAACCCTACATAGGTACATATAGAACGGCATGTCTCTGCTCTCCCTAGTACATTATTGTGCCACAAAATTGTGCGCCCAAAATCAACCAGAATACCGCAGACAAACGCTTCGAGTAAAATTGATGGTACAGGGTGAACATTCAACAGCAGGCAGTAGGCCATGCAAAGTAAGTTAATTCTCTCACGATTTGCTCGCTGTTCGCCGTCTCATGGGACATTACAACAGCCAAGGTGGCTAAGCGGATATCCATTTTCAGAGTATAGCTGCGCGCAGGTATATTTTGATTAAAGGTGCGTCTTTCGCGTGCCTCATTCAATTGTCGTGGGACTTCAGAACGGTTTAATTTGTTTTACCAATTTAGTTAGCCGCCAACCATACGAAAAGAAAAAACAATTTCACGAGTAAAGGTACGCCGAGGAATTCCCTCGGGCTATAATGTACGGTATATGGATCAAATTATGTGCCTCGCCTTGCCGCTATCCAACCCTAAATTCCTGTGTATAATCACATGAAAATATCTTCAAAATAAATTACCTGCTTAATTTTCATTAAAACTTTTTCATTTTTTGACACGATCAAGCGACGAGAAATTGATCCGCAAATATTTTACCCCGGGTTTTACCCCCTGTGTATAATATTTGAACATTATTGAAAAATATTTGGAATTTTTCGAAATTTTCTTGTCAATTCCAACTTTTGCGGGCAAATATTCCGCTACGTTTTTTTTCCTCCCGAGTAGAACGCCCAGTATTTTTCTTGCGAACACGTCGAATTGTCTGATTATATGGATCAAGAAAATTTTTCCGCTTCTTAATTCTTGTTACATCTGTACAAATTTCCGAAAATTCGATCACGTCGGTAGTACGAATTTCCTACATTTTTTGTGCCACATGAATATTCAAACGATTCGGAATTTCGACGAATCTTTTCTTACGGACTTCCAGGATTTTACCTCGTTTGTATGAGAAAACAAAGCAAAAGAAAAAAAAAACCAACCCATTTCGTGTCGTGTACCTACTTGCAGCTCTGAACGTCGGTAGCTAGGATCTGGAATCAGGAATCGAATGTCGAAGGGAACAGAACGGTTATGTGTAGGTGGTAATCGATAACCTGAGCTTGTCAGTCCACGCGTGAGCGGATCCCAACTCAATCGAGATAGTTTCATCAATCGGATCATCAAAATTCTTAGGTCACGCGCGCGAGGAAAAGTGAGCTGGCGAGGGTCGTTCAAACTCTTTGAAGGAAAAAGGACTCGAAAACGATGGATGGTAGGGTAGGTACCTACTTTCAACCAAACTTTTATTTGAAAAAAAGCCTACAGTGCCTATATAGGTATACTTTTATGCGCCATAACTTTCGGTCAAAGTATTGGAACACTTTGGTCTAACGTACCTACTTTTTGATAAGATTGCGTCAATTTGGCACAATTTCAAGATCTGGTCTCACGTCAGTCGATTTTGCTAACAGTGAAACTACGTCGTGTCTTTAGCAGAGCCTAAAGGAAGAAGAAGGACTTTGATCATAAAAATTGAGGATCGCTTTTTTTTTTCTACTCCCCGGCATCGCTCATTATCAAGGGAACCAGAAAGTATGAAAGGTATCGCAAGTTTCTTCTCCGTCGTTTGCTTCTTCTTTTTTCTTTTACCACTTGAAAAACATTTTGACATTGCTTTCTTAGTCGGACTATTTTTGAAACGGCGGAAGAAAAGGGAAAGAAAAAATTGGCTGAGTTTAGAGTTGAAGTGGAATTATATACGACAAACGAAGTAAAGTTTTTTTAGCTACCTGCCTACTTGAGTGAGAAGTACTTAAGTAGGTCAAGATGAATGTTGGATAAATATTTCTGAGATTCACTGACTTTTCTATCTAGCGAAAACATATTCATAGCCTGTAACATATTTTCATGACCTGTATTCTTCCTTCTCTTTCACTCCTTCTTTCTCTTCACAAGTTTTCCGCAAGAGTGGGCCATTCTGGGTTATGCATGTAGTACAGGTACATATTTACGTAGTCGTACGCGTTATAGAGATAAGGAAAATAAATTTCAAGCAAATAGGGTGAAAAAAACACAAGAGAATAGAAACAAAATGCGATAGCGAATTTGACTGGATGAAAATTCGTTATTTGCGATAGAAAAAATGAAAAAGAAGAGCGGTGAAAGACACAAAAACCAAAGGAAGTAGTCCGAATATATTTTCCCGTTTATTCAACTGACTGCGCATAATGTAAAAAAGTTCAACGGATATTGCGAATAAAGAATGTCTCTAAAATTTTCGGCCCATTCAGGATACGACGAGTGATATTTGTATTCGACGATAAACGGAAATGAAATTGAAATAGAGAAACAGTAAAATTGATCTACCGAATAAATATTGGTATTAATTGTTCGGTAGACCAGTTAAATCGGTCGGTATTAATTCCATACGTACAATTTATCGTATCCGATAGTAACTGGAACGTAACAAATCCTTCACGGACACGAAAGCATTGGCTGTGAAAATTTCCCTATGTAAATGAACAAGACTTTTATCCTAATATTAGCAATTTCACCGGAGCTCGCAGTGTGTTCGACGGTGTAAATTCACCGGTTTACAAGCCATACGGCTAATGAGAACGTAAATTATTTGCCTCAGGCATATAGTCGAACCCTGAACCCCCTGCGAGGGAAGGTGGGCGCCTCAATCGAGCGCGTATATGTTTAGGTACAAGCAAAGTGATAAAGTTACTCCAAGAGAAGAATAAAAATAAAAATAAAAAAATTAAAACCAACAAGAAACGAAACGTCACGTGAAAAGTTGAGCAAAGTTAGCGGGAGATAAAAATTTGTCTCACTTATATTCGTAATTCGTATTCGAACGAGAATAACCACAATTTTCGCACGTGCCGGCAGGTGGCGCGTCGAAACTGCCAATATGGAGGACACAAGTAGTGCAGTAGTAAGTTTGAAGAGGTTAAGAGTATCCGGAAGATTATCAGTAAATGCTGCAAACGCCAAGAATCTATATCCTGTTTGCTATATTTTAGGGTGAAAAGCGCAAAGAAAATGTCGACGATTCATTTGGTTCGCGAACTATTCCTTTAGTATAATTCACGCGATTTTCTACCCGCGCTGTTGAAGTACCGAAGAAAAGACAAGAAATTAACCAGGTGGCGCGGAAGTGACATAAAGTCACGAGGCTACAAGGTAGATCCGAACAAACGAGCATTTTCATTATTCTCTGAAGCACAATATCTGCAGCTTGTCATTGTCTCAGCCAAATCCTTCGGCTTTTGTATGCTCTTATACTTACAACAAAGAGAAATTACAACAGTAGAATGGCAGGTTGAATAATCGCCTGTACACAGGGTTAAAATACATCAGCGCAGTTATGACACAACAGAACCGAAGAGTTATATTCGTTATTTATAATTTCTGTCACGATTTTTGGTGGTTCGAAATAGAATAAAATTTCTCAGCGTGATCACGGTCACCGAAACTTTGTTGAGCGGTGTGTCTAACTGAACAAATTTAACTATGTACCTACGTACTCTCATAGGTTAAACCTACCGACGCACGGGGCCGAGTTATTTACCGACAAGTTAAACCCAGGGCGAAACATGTTTCAAATGGTTAATCAAACTGATCCTCTTACCTTCTACTATACCGTACGATTAGTTCCTCAACTGTTCCCTGGCCTTGTAACGAGTCACAACTTTGGACGTAATTTATTTGTAGTTTCAGACTAGATCTATAATCAACCGCCTCGCTACGATATGAACATCTCAGACACGATTAGGTATATATATATAATACATATAACATAGATCATTTTGATCGCGTCAATATTTTCACTTTGTTCAATTTTCGGATGGGGAGTTTGGATGTTTAAGTTATCAGACCTGACCGTGGAGTAATGATTTGGGTACCTATGCTAAGAAATTCATAAGCCAATTCACTGGTTTCGCAAGTTTCTGCACATATTGAAGAGGAAAAATGTGATTCCAAATATTATACTACAGCATACCGTCGTTGTTGACTTACGCCGATCGATTTTCCTATAAGCCATTCATTCAAGTGCGTATCTGGGATTTTTCGTAACAGATATGTATGATACCGAAATTACGAATCTCCTTTATCAGGATATACGTATATACTACTTGGCATATAAGCTGGAATCGAAGAATAATATTTTTGGATTACCCGCGCAAATATTATCTCGCTTTAAGGTATTTTCTTTGATTTTTTCGTTTTCTGTAAACGCGCAAATGTCGGTTAAATAGTCGAAAAAACACTTTGAAAATACATATACATGTTTGTTCAATATTATATTTACTTTTCGACCGAGAATCGCCGAAGTTTTTGCACCATTTCTAAATGGGAAGAGTGAAAAAAGAGCTAGCTGAGTAGCTTCGACCAGAAGCTAGTATAGTTAGATTACCTGAAAATTGTAAAATTCCAACCGGCCGACACAGACAGTTTCATAAAAATTCATAATGAATCGAAATTCCAACTAAAAGTTGAAATTGTTAAAAATTATCATATTCCGCCTACGTCTTCGCTCCGTGCCTCCTTCCTTCCCGCGGAATGGCAAATAATTATAACTAAACAAATTTAAGTATCTTACTGCGGTTGATTCGCGGACGGTTTCGTCCCAATTGTTTTCTGCTTGGGCAATATCAGATAATTTATTTTGACCACCACTGAACGCTGACGGCAGCGCCGGTCAAGTGCCGGTGAATGGAAGTAACTCCACGATCTTCTGCTGTCTAGTGTCCGATCTCCGAGTCTTCGATCTTCGACAGTTTAATACCGATACCCCCGCCGATACCTAACCTCGTAATCTATTTCGTAGCATGTATTTTCCTATACAACGAGTATTCATTATTCATCGAGCAACAATTTTCTAAACGATTGTCACTTTCGAATGACAACTTTCAATTTGTCGAAATAGATTACGAGGTTAGGTATCGGTATTGAACTATCATCGGAGACTCGCTCGGAGATCGGACACTAGACAGCAAAAGATCGTGGATTTACTTCCATTCACTGGCACTTGACCGGCGCGGCGCTGCCGTCAGCGTTCAGTGGTGGTCAAAATAAATTGTCTGATATTGCCCAACCAGAAAACAATCGGGACGAAACCGTCCGCGAATGAACCGCAGTAAGTATACATACGTACAGAAATTATACTCTAGAATATTATGAATATGCTGGATGGAGGTTCAGTCGCGTTTTTATCCCAACTTCCGTAATTAGCTACACATAGGTAAGTTTTGAAAGATAGACGTATATGTATACGTACTCTTAGTATAGGGCTGCTAATCTTGACCGGATATTTTCCCGTCTGCTACTTTCTTTGACTATACCTACTGAAGCTTGCGCAGTTTTGCTTCTTGAAGTCTTAATTAAAGCGCAGCGAGTATAACTTCTGCTTGCTAATTAAGAGAATTCATATCTTGTGATCTAAGGATGTCTTCAACTTAGGTGGCTACATATATATATTATGATATATGAATCGGATGAATACCTCCTCCCGTATATTACTCATCCCATTAAAATGCACTACATCAAGACCGAGGTGTGCATAAATAATATTTATATGGAGCATTCCATGCGAATTGTAACTTTACCCAAAATCTTATAAGCTCGATATATAGTTGTATCTGAAGTGTGAATATGTATATATGAGAAACAGAAACATGTATACGCAATGTACGTATTGAAATTGTCCTTGAATCTCGAAATTCGTTGCGAAGATTTTTCATGATAATAGATAAGTGCTAGTGATTCCAATTTTTCAGTTCGACTCTAGTTCCCACTTTATGAAAACGGTGCAGGCTTTGTTCCTTGATTATAGCTACTGTTCGACATTGAGCAGCCTCAAGCAAAATTTCAGTACAGGTTATACACGCGACCGTAGTAGAACGAGGTAATGAATTTTCATTCTTATTCCCGAGAAAATTTTCACCAATAATTTACCTTCGCCTATACTATACCTTATGCACATCATACTATACTGTATATTTTGTATTCGTTATTTCGCCGACAGAGTATAAGTATGAAGTTCAGGTAAAATGAAGTTAGCGCGGCAAAATTACGGAGAAGATGACTCTGACAGAAATTTTTCAGCAAGCGAAAATCTTCGTTTCATAATTTGCGAAATCGAGAGTCACCGACAAATTTCAGCCGATATTAATTTTTCTCGATTCTGTTTCGTTGACGTTGTTAACTTCAGCCTAATATCAATCGCGTAGTATATATATGTATACTTCACATGCAAAATTAACTTGCCGAAGCATCTAAAGCATATTGCTATAATCGCTCACTAAACCGCAGGTTGAAATTTAGAAGTGATAATTGACAGATAATAGAAATGGAGCGTAAAAAGCACGGCATTGAAGTAATAATATGTGATCAATTGATAGATGACGAGAGAAAAAAAGCACCAGCATCATCTTTGTAGGCGAAACAAATCCGATGACATGTTATAAATATAGGCAAATAATAATTCAGTGTAGTTGGGTAAAAAAAATTCACTATCAATAATTGAATAACATCCCAAATTGAGACTTGTCAAAATTGATCATCTTTCACCTGAATCAATGATTATCCACAATCATCTCTTCATCCAAAATTATATCATTCAATTCGTTGCTCGTTATAATCATTGAGTGTGAGCGTGATACTCCGATTGATGCGATCGGTAATTACAAAATTCTAATCGAAGACAAAATTGTAATAGATTAACGCGCATCGCCGGGTATAATATAAGTGAGAAGTATTTTTTCGAATTTCTTTATCAAAGCGTAACTCGTAGAGATTGTATTTGTTTTTTTTTTTGTTCAATCAAGATATACATAATATGAATAGGTACCCCGTAAATGCCTGTAAATGAATTCACGTGGCTTTTGTTCCTCTGAAACGGGGAAATCGCTCCCTCGACATTCCCTGGAGTCAAATTTTCCATTATCGTGTAAATAACGATAAAGCGAGAACAAAACAAAATAGAAATACCTTGATAACGGGAGATGAATCAGTATTTTCGTTTAGCTTTTCTGTTCCTTTTAATCACGTAATACGTTCGAAAGTTTTTCGTATACCTCTTGCTTGATAGGAAAAAAAACAAAGGGGAATACATCCGATAATTCTTACCAGGCCACCAGATTCTCGAATTTCGATAATTACTGCTAGGTAGGCATAGAAGAAGAGATAATCTCGGCAGAATCAAATTGCGGATCTCTATGGGCGGGCGAAAAAAAGGAATAGAAAAAGAAAAAAAAAACAACAACGAATATTCTGTCGATTCTGTTCGTTTTAATTACCGTTCTAGCCGTTTAGAGGAAAGGAGATTCTGAATGGCGTTTGTGACTCGTCAATGCTGTTCCGATTCGGTTTAATTACATTTTTGGGTGAAGCGGAACGTATTAGTATAGAGGTAGGAGGTATAGCGGTGTAGGTACGGAATTCAAATTAAAATCATTATCGACTGGCAACCTCTCGAATCTAGAGAGAGAGAGAGAGAGAGAGAGAGAGAGAGAGAGAGAGAGAGAGAGTCATACCCCGCCCTGCAGCGAACATCAATTTGGAATAAAGCCTGAAATCTCATTCCGAACAACGAAATATCCGAATTACTTATTTCTCGGTGAAGAAAAAAATGGTTTGAATCAATGAGAACAGGAGGGGCCGGATCGCGCATGAGTAAACGGATTTTCTCCATAGGAATTCTCCGGGAAAAAAAGTGAGATTTTTAGTGAAATTTCTCGAAAATTATACAGAGTGAATAGAATGGGGAGTATAGTAGTCAGGACTAACGGCTCGAGCGGTCAAAAAGAAAGTAGGGTAGGTGCGATTCCTACAATCTGAAATCTGAGATCGCGACGGTCGTTGAGATAAGTTTTCGTAAAAAATGTGTTCCTCGGCGCACGTGCACAGCGGCTCCACCGTGAGGTTATGTTAGGCGAAGCTATTCAACCTCCGAATAAACGTCTCTGTTCTTGACACGCGAGACAATGAGGAAAAACTGGAGATGGGGGGAAAAAGCGCGCGAGAGGGAGAAAGAGGGAGAGAGAGGGAGAGAGAGAAAGAGAGAGAGAGAGAGGGGGGGGGGGGGGGGAGACAGAGGAACCGGGGGGAACAGATATATGACGAGAAAAGATTTCGCCTGTAAAAAATAAAAGAATACGAGATATATGTGCACGCGGAACGTTTTCCACCAAACTACTACTGTACATGTGCTTTCAAATGTTTTTTCCGTTCACAGCTTTCAGCTTTCGGCTTTCGGCTTTCGGCTCTCGGCTCTCGGCTCTCGGCTCTCAGATTTCGTAGTCCAATATCCCGTAACCCATACTCCTTTATTCCTTCCTTACTTTGAATGCACCGCGAGAATTGACTTCGGGGTACATATACCTCGTCTGGGTACAAGACCAATTTAACGGAGCTACTATGCCAACCGGGAACGAAAATCCTTTCGCCTTTGTCCGACCCCTGGGCAATTTATATCAGAGAAGGCATTACACGATTTCTGCTATTCTTTCTGCTATGCAACTTACAGTTACGCACCGCACAGACGCGGACGGTGCTGAAAGCTTTCGGTTTCGATTACTAGAGAATACACACATTTTTTGTGGTTTCACGATCTCAGGTTTTTCCCTCAAACTCCGTTACATGGCACCGGATTCTCAATTAAAGGAAAAAAAGCTTTAGAAGACAATGAAAACTTTGAAACAGAGTATCGCCGAAAGTTGAAGAGAGTTCAATCGCGAAGGCGCAGGTGAATCGTGTTTGAGATCTGCATGACTGGTCCTTGGATCATTATTCCGCTAATTAACGAAGCAATTACACAAAATTAGCAACCGAATGTTATACGCGTAATTAGTGAATACAATTATTCGAATTATATACGCGTATTCGGTATTTCGGATATAATGAACCGCTGTGAATGATATTTGCATTTATACACGGTATCAGTTTACGAATAAACAATTTCACTTCGTTCTTCAATATCAAATTATATATCTGAAAATAAATGACTTTCATACATTTTTTTTTTTTTTTTTTTAATCGTACGATATACAATATATATATATATATATATATACCTATATTGAGCAGTATTTCATTCAAAAATACACTTGTCGATCGATTGTATGAATTTCGATATTTTACGCAAAATTCTGTACACGTTAGAAAAACAGGAAATATTGAGACCTCTTCAATGATGGTTTAAATGCACGTCCCCAAAGTA
This sequence comes from Phymatocera aterrima, assembly GCA_963170745.1. Classification (NCBI taxonomy): domain Eukaryota; kingdom Metazoa; phylum Arthropoda; class Insecta; order Hymenoptera; family Tenthredinidae; genus Phymatocera; species Phymatocera aterrima. The sequence continues at coordinate 10,789,079 of OY720663.1, forward strand.
TACACGGTCATTGCCATAAAGAAAACTCAGGGTTGCTACGCTTGTTCCTCCACTGAATTCCCCGACTTTTCCAGTTTCTCTAGGCATAAAATTGGGATTTTTCCCAGGTTCTTTCTTGAGGTGAAAATCGAAGATAGAGTTATGTAAAAAAAATAGGCGCGCGTGTGACAAAAATTGAACGAAAACAACGGCAATCCAGATCGCTCGTTCAATTAGACTTTATTGAATGAATAAATAAAAAAGAAAACCGTCAAAAATCGGAGCATTACAGATTGAAATTTTTGAAACTGCAAGAAATCCCGGTCCAACCGAAGAATCGAGATTTTTGCCACAAGATTAAAAAAAAATCCAGGTTGTCCACGATTTCCCCTGACATTTTTTTCCAGGGCGAACAGAATTTCTACCCTGACATTTCCAGGTTTCCAGGTTTTCCAGGTTTTCCAGAAAGCGTATAGCAGCCCTGAAAGTTTTCCTCATATTGTAATTCAGAGTATCGTACTGCAGTATACATTCGTTTTTCTTTTCCTCTGCTTTTCCATTTTTTCTGTTTGTTTTTTATTCGTTCACTGTCACCGAACACCGCGCGTAAAACGCCGAGAGGCGATCATACAAATCGAGTATTTCGCATGATATACATGTAAAAGTGCTTCTACCCCGGTCATTTTAATTTTCTTCTTTCTATGTTCCATTTTTCCGCGCGTTAATTATATTGATAAGTAATTGGTTTGAAATTTCGATTGAGCGAGATTGAAAATTTGGAGCAGCCCGGCGTGGCGGCGGTACAGAACACTGAATAATAATTTTCCAAACCTGTTGGTCCATACAATACATATTCACCAACTTTGTTAATATTCTTTCATTATAACTGCGGCCGCACGCGTTTGCATATGCAGAAGGAAATTAAGCATAAGCATATATATATAAATACATGCTATCCATGTAAAAAATTCCGTTTTGTGTATCCATTCATTTTTGTCAACACGACACGTAAGTATAGGTATAGGTATACGATGTTGAGTCATGCGTCACATAGAATAGCGTTCTATATATATATAAGCAAGCTATTATAGTAGCCAGCACGACATCATCGGCTCTACATATGAAAGTCCCGTTTACAGTAGATTGAAAACAACAAAAAAAAAAAAAAAAAAAAAAAAAAAAAAAAAAAAAAAAAAAAAAAAAAGAAGTGAAGTAACAAAAAGAGAAAGACGAAAAAAAAACCCCATTAGACCTGCGTAATGACAGTGTGACCATGTACATATATATGTATGTATGGCTGCACGTATATGGATATACATACCTATGCATACCTACGCGGAATTTAGAATATGTGGAGACACTCGCGCGCGGCAGTGAGTGGAATTAGAGGAGAGAGAGAGAGAAAAAAAAAAAAGAAAAAAAAAAAAAACCACGTTTTTCCCCATTCTTCCTTTCTTCCATGAGAACTACTGTATACGGAGAGACTTTTAACCCTTCCTCCTCCGCTTACGTAATCCCGGTTTTTTAATTGTACAACCTGACATTTCGCGTGGTATGTACATATGTAGATGTATAAGTACACATGTAGCATAAAATTCCTAAAGTGAAATTCACCGCGAATTCAGGCGAGGACTTGCAATTTTCTATGCTTCAATATGCATAACAACGATGACAACGAAGAAAGAGATAAATTGGCGTAAAAGAATACCTTTCGCTGTTTTATATATATAGGTATATATATATATACCTGTATACGCGCATACGTCGTGTACGTATACATAGGACTTTTCGAATTTAACCAAATAACGCGAACGTGGATATGAATTACTGTAAGTAGATCATCTCTTGGAAGCTAGTAGTCGGAATGCATGTACGTGGATCCAAGCTATGAAGTAAGTTTTCATGAAATTCACCGTAACTCGCCGAACAATGATCAAGACTGATGGGGCAGGTCGAGGTGGATAACGTTACCGTAACAAAATCAGTAAGAATATTATCGGCAGAAATTTGCCGATGAAGAAAAATCGTAATTTTTCTTTATAATAACAAATTTTTTTCATTTATTTATTTATTTTTTTTTTTATTTTTTCTCTTTTTTCGTTCCGCAATTTTGGTGAACTCCCAGCGTCGAGGATATGCCCGGCGACGAGGATTTCCCTGAATAGCTAGAACGTGGATGGAAAAAATTGTAGATTCTTTTTCATCGACAAATTTCCGCCGATACCTATATTATACTTTTTCCTCATTTTGTTACGTTGACGTTACAACCCTCGGCTCGCCTCATATGAAGTCTATTTTCAGAACGTGCCGGTTCGTTCTTCATCCGAATAAGAAATTATATGTACACAGTCTCCTATACCTGCAGCTAATATTTCTCAAATTATGAAAATACTCTCCAATTATATATATATATATATATATACATATCTTGAGGAAAAAATCGACAGGTTTTGATTCTCTTTTCACCCAACACATGTACAGCGACTTTTCATAGCTACGAAAAATTTCACGTATCACAATTGAATGATGAAGTTGTCATTTGAAATTTTAGGACCTGGCTTCCTGGGGTGGTTCGCGTTGGCAAATCGCTCCCAATGATCAAATACCGCGAGATATGCTTTCCCTTCGATATCTTTGTAACTCTGTCGAAGCGCACACCAAAACATGGATATATATCTCCTCAAATTCTTGAGAAATTTAGGTGGACATTTTTCAACCGTATATACCTTCACCTACACGCAGAAAAAGGATTTGTTCGCACAACTGAACATATATATATATTTCATTGAAAAGGTCAGCTGCGTCAAGCATTTTTCGTTTCATTTCAATCATGAGTTTCGTTTGATCCATAACTCTGATGAGTATTATACCTTATCATCACCGTTTCTTCGGATTAATTACAAATTTATTGACTCAAGTGAATTTCTCTTCGATATACTTGATCGATGTACAGTAGAACCTCGATAATCCGAACCACTGTTATCCGAACCTATTTCCTCCTTCCATCTACTATCCGAACCTCAACCTTCTTTTTTTTATCCTTACTTGTTTTGTTTGTTTTTTTTTTTTTTTTTTTTTTTTTGTACTGCGCACGTTCTTCGTGTTCAGAATGAATCAGGCCCGGTCCCAATTGCTTCGGATTATCGAGGTTCTACTGTATTTTGCAAAGTCAAACAGTATAATGAACATCACTTGATTCAACAAATCCATTGTTTGTGTGTATAATGTTTGTAATACCTACATGTGTGTAATGTATAATGTGCATACTGCCGCCCACTACTCTGAGAAACACCTCAAGCGCGAAAAGAAGTGCAATTTTATCTAACGATGGTTGTCCGCGAGTCGCAGCCGGAACGTTGTAACATAAAAGAGATTATTGAAATTTGGTCGCTTTCCGTTGATTCGATTCCTATAATGTATATATATATATATACATACACGCACACGAATATTATATTCAAATGTGATAAGAGCGTTGGCTTCGCGAATGCTGGATGGAAGAGGAAGTCATTACGATAATGAGTTTATAACATGATATACCTATATATTATACATATGATAACTGTTACCCAACATCACCGTAACAGTTCCGTTCATTTACATCAATTATCGTTACGCATACACGCCGAAACGTGGTACATAGGACGGGTATACACGGGTATCCATCTATCTATCTATCTATCTATCTGTATGTAGTATAACTAGAGATAATAGAAATAAAATACTACATGACAAAATACCACAGAAGAGATGCGCGCCTCTACACGACGAATATTACGAGGAAGAGGCGATAAGTGTAGATAACCGTATACAACATATACTAATGTAGGTTGCAATATGAATAGAAAATGGATATTAGGTGAGCATTTTCTCACCGCGATAACCATGCATTCACTAAGAAACTGCGAATTTAGGTATATTTATATTTATATATATATATATTTAATATTTTCTACTGTATCCTTCACCTGCGTTTTCATGATTATACCTATTATAGTAATTCGACAGGGCTCACACTCGTGTATCGGGTAAAACATGTCGGAATCATGTGTAGCGTCAGGAAACAAGTGATCGGAATCATGAAAAAGTGAGTAAAATATAGGAGTATGTAGCATCAGGGTCGATTGATAACCGAGTGAAAAAAATGATTAATTGTGATTTTATCAAACACTGAAGAACTATGATCGAGAGGAATCAGGCCTCGAGTTGCTACAAAAACAATCGAAACACAACGAAAAAAAATGTGAACAAGAAATCTGTATTTTCAGACACAAATTCTCGCAGTCAACTTTACGAAAAATTCTCTGACCCGCATCCGCTTTCCGCTGATTTTACACTCACAATCAGAGCATTCTTCACCGCGAATATGTTTCTACGAGGTTCGTTCAAATTTCTGTAAAAATGTCTGAATCGTCGGGGAAAAAAGTGCCAGTCATTTCTGGTAACTGCAAGTTTCTGGGCACTGCAGAAAGTGAGTGAGGAGTAGCGGAGGCCGCCCTGCGGTAATCCCGATTCAGGAGATCAGTAGGTACGAGAAAATCAGGCGCGAGTAGACTAGCTGCCTGTTTAGTAAATCAACTCGGCAAACGAACTCAACGTTTGTTCAAACTTTCTAGATACGATAAGTATGAATAACAAGCCTAAGAGTTATATCTGCGATATTTCTGTAGAGGCATATAGTTCAGTTTTATAACGGGAAAGAGGAACCGGACTGTACGATAATTCTAGCTTCGAGATTATGCAATTTTTTCCTTGCATAAGTACGAGATACGATTCTATACCCGATACAACACAATGTAGAACATTTCGAATAATGGAAAAAATTGACGAAAATATGAAACAGCGAAAAGTAGAAGAGAAAAAAATCACGCAAAATGAGAACGTTCATTCAATAACGCCGCGTAGGTTTTGGGATAACTTCGTTTTCTCATTAAATCAATGAAGAAATACATAGAACAGAAACCATTCTTCGCGATTTTGATGCATTGACTTTTGCGCTGCAGCCCGATTGCGAATGCGAGTTCGCACTACGCGCCGCGCCGGGGTTTTTATTAGTTGGTCAAGCATTCCTCGTCGTCTGTGCAAGACGTCGCGGTCGTCGCGTTACATTTACGGTTATCTAGTTTTTTTTTTTTTTTTTTTTTTTCTCGCTGTCAGCTATAATATCGAATGTAAGCGAGTACATGCAATGTGATTATACGTATACCTATACCTATTAGATGTACATCATTTATAGAAACTTCTGTACTCTATATTTCATACTGTACGTATGCATGTTCGTATGTGTAACAGGTTAGTATGCGAGTTTAGACGGTTGGTTTCATTGCGTGGCAGCAGCGACAGAGCGAACGAGCGAGCGCAAGCAAACGCGGGCAGCGGTTTGATACACATTTGCAAAGACAATTTCCAACTTCGCGCTCGGATTCCTTACACGATTAAATTACACCGTATACGAACGTGCATATAGGTATAATACGGTTGTACGCAAATACATTATACTGGATTTAATTATCCCAACACAAGAACAGATGTTAGTTAATTAGTGTACCGAGACACCTTTCTCAGTGGTCTACTGTTGTATATATTATAGGTGAAAAACTAACATTCTGCAAATTGAAATCACTGTCAGGCTATATTCGTTACTGATTATTATTTGCATAGAATTTTAGAGATATATCTAGACGCACAATTCCACACGCATCTGCTGTATCGCGATATTAATTTACGTCCAGCGAGGAATATGGGGGGGAAAAAGTGGCGCGAAGTGTTGAAACCAGCGTGAAACCAGCAGAGAAATGTTGTTTGAACATAGAAGTTCAAAGGGCGCGAACGACGATAAGTTCCGGCGTTATTGTGCACATGTTCGCCAAACCAACGAATATGGGAATTATATTATTTGCAAAATAAGCCGACAACGAGTAGTAGAATCTCGCAGGCTATCTACAGTATTACACGATACAAGACATATTTCGTAAAGTTATACAGATAAAAGGAGAAAAAAACCAACAAGGAACACGCTCACAAAATAATCGTACGATAAAAGTTTGCGATAATATATGAAACCGAATGGGTTTCGCATGATGTAAAAGAGCGGTAATTAGTGCGATGATTAATAACGACGTGATATTCCACCAAATATTTCTAAACATCCGAGTATCCGCGTAACGTATACGTGGCTAACAACAAATGATAGATAAGGAGGAAGAGAATGCGGGAAAGGGGAAAAACGGCAATGCGAAAGTTTGTGAGCGCACGAGAGCGAGTCTCTACCCCACATGCGTATAGCATGGTCAATGACGCATCAGGTGTCAGTCACCTCAAAACACGATGGTACGGTGTTGCGGAGACTATTGCACGCTGGCAATCGTTACTTTTAGCGAAATAAAATGCCGAATAATGATGAATTCGGTGATAAACGATAATCAAATCTTTCGGCCAGACTGAGACGCGAGTTATTCATGTTCGGAAGCAAGATTGCTGGAGCGTTAAAAATAGTACAATCGCTCATAGACTTCAGAGAAGCGAGAGTGAGGAAGAGGAAGGGAAAGAGAGAGATAGAGGGAATCGAGAAACCAAAGTAACATACTATAGTTAACCTATAACTTACCGAATCTTGAAACTTCTTGAAACGCCAGTAGACGCCTTCTAACTCACTCGACGAATTTTCTATGACTATTTAAAGCGAGGTTTGACTATCGTTGGATTATATAAACGTATTGAAACACGCGTTGCACTATCCTCGCGACGGTTTAAATCACTGTTTGGAATGTTTTACGCGTATGAAATGTAACATAAACGAACAGGTGTATCCGGTACCGTTCCGAACTGTCCGGTGGATCAGCTGCGACTAGTTTCGCTACAATAGCGCGCCTGACGCCAACGGTTTCTAAGCAAACTATCCACCTTTCGTCACATCACGCTCGTAGCGGCGTAGACCGGAACCACGCGAAAGTCACGGGACTCGTAGTTTCAACGTCGATACAACAGTCTGCGACGATAACAGAATTATATACGTTACCGATTCAACGTTACCGATACTTCATTGGCTATTTTCATTTGCCGGTAGCTCCCTGGCTTACCACGGAAGCAGATCAATGTCCGACTATTTTTTGCATCTTCGTTACGACCACGACTGGAAGTTGGAAGCGCTGTTGACAGCTAATGAAATTTTACCGCTTTTAGGCTAAGATATTTTCAATAAAAAGTGAGATATTTATTTCTCCGCTCGAATTGAAGCTGTACGTAAAACGCGTGAAGTTGTTGATAAATCGATGAAATATGTGTACATTTCCGTTCGCGTATTGATTCTGGATATTACTTGGCGTTCAAAAATTCTTAAATCGAACAGGCGCGACGATTATAACCTCTAACCTAACCTAACATAACCTAATTCAATCATTAGAAATTAGTTATCAAACAATTAAAGACATTTTAACAAATGAGTTTCGACCCGTGTATTATTTGCTTTAAACACTGTAGCCAAAGAGCGATATTTTGTAAGATAATACCGAATATTTGTCCCCAATGTAATAATTCTACCATATCGTCCGGCTATATCTTAGAGCCGTTTAGATTACCAAATCCGTTTTCAAAAGCCAGAGAATGTCCAGTTACGATCGTACTGAGACCTTCTCACGGCGATTTTTTAAATCACTACCAAGTTACGGACGACTTACACATCGGTATTGTTAACTCTCGGGGATATATTTATGAATTTGATAAACTCGGGTTGATGAAAAACGATTTTGCAAACTGGCAGAATTGTTTGGCGTTAAAAATTGCCCCTGAATCTTGGACAGATCACTGGGATGAAACCGTGGAAGCTTTATGTAGCGACGAGAAATGGTCGCGGACAAACTACGACGAAGATAGTTTAAACTGCTTTAATTTTGTACTCGAATTTTTCAAACAATTCAAGTATAAAGAATTGGAATTTTCAAAGAAGGAAGAATTCTGTTCCAAATTTATCATTCCCAAAATTCAAGACGCTCTAAAGTTTATCACTTTTTACAGAAAGCTCAAAGACGCTGATCATTTCTTATCCAATTGATGATAATGTAAGAAATTGTTCAGCGCTTAAGATTTGTTGCTATTTGTATGTAATCTATCGTCATTCAATTACAGATCTTTACCAAATTTCGTTTACTCTTTCACTGATATTTTTCGATTGAAATTTTCACTTCAAATACGTTCGAAAAGCTCTCTCGAAGCACTAAGCTGCGCGGTGCTTGACCAAATGCTGGGAAGATAGGAATAAACTTTGAACAATGCCTATTTCTCAATTAAAGACAACTCTCTTTAATCCTAAATCTAACCAGCTCTACAAACGCTCTATCAGAACACTTTTTACTAATAGTCGTAATGAAAAATTTGACGTTATTGTCGTCGGAGGCGGTCACGCAGGAACGGAAGCTTGCGCAGCGGCCGCGAGAATGGGAGCAAAGACGTTGCTTGTTACGCACAAGAAAAGTACCGTCGGTATGTCCCGTTCGGGATGAAAATATCAAGCTCATGATTTCCTGGATTCAAAAAATCTAACAACTAATTTCGTCAGTACAGGCGAAATGTCGTGCAATCCATCGTTCGGTGGAATTGGAAAAGGTCACTTGATGAGAGAGGTAGATGCGCTGGATGGTATATGCTGTCGCATTTGCGATGTTTCTGGTGTACATTACAAGATACTCAATCGTAGTAAAGGTCCGGCAGTATGGGGTCTGAGAGCGCAGATAGATCGTATTTTATACAAAAAATATCTTCAGCATGAGCTTTTTTCAACTCCAAATCTACACGTGTCCGAATCTCCCGTAGAAGATCTTATACTAGAAGGAGACTCTCCACAATGTTGCGGAGTCATACTCAGTAAGTGGAAGATAGTCCATCTTTGCGATAGTCCATTTGAACATCACCGATTCAATCGATCTCGTTCTCACAGTTACTTTTCCTTTGCAGAAGATGGAACTAAAGTCTTTAGCCAAGCGGTGGTCATCACGACTGGAACTTTTCTAAAAGGACAAATTAATATTGGTCTTGAAAAGAGGCCTGCGGGAAGACTCGGAGACGAACCGAGCATAGGATTAGCTGATACACTCGAAAATCTTGGATTTAGGATGGGAAGATTAAAAACTGGTATGCTGTCTCGCCTCCAAACTTACAAATTTTCACTTACATCCGGGTTTCCACGTTTATTTCATTTTCATAGTTTATAAACCCGTGACTTTTTTTTTCAGGAACTCCTCCAAGGATCGTTAAATCTTCTATAGACTTCACAAAATGTGAGCTTCATATTCCGGACGCTCAACCAGAGCCATTTTCTTTCATGAATGATTCAGTTTGGATCAAACCGGAAGATCAGCTATTCTGTCATCTCACATATACGGGAGAAAATGTTGGAAAAATAGTCAGAGATAATCTCCACTGCAATAGGCATGTTACCGAAGAAGTAACGGGCCCGAGATATTGCCCGAGCATTGAAAGCAAGATACTAAAATTCACTAGTTTAAGACACCAAATTTGGCTCGAACCTGAGGGATTAGATTCTCCCTGGATATATCCGGGTGGACTATCCTGCACTTTACCTGCAGACAAACAAGAAGATCTCGTCAAATCTATTATTGGTTTAGAAAATGCTCAATTAGGTAATAACCAAGGCTCTGAATACTTCAATTTGTAACCGTTGAATTATTATCTGTGTTTTCCTTCCTTTCCAGCTCGCCCAGGATACGGAGTTGAGTATGATTTTATAGACCCAAGAGAGTTGACGTACAAGTTGGAAACTAAGAGAGTTCCGGGACTGTACTTGGCTGGACAAATTAACGGAACTACTGGCTATGAAGAAGCCGCTGCGCAAGGCATCGTCGCTGGTATAAATGCCGCTGCTAAGGTAAAAAGAAAAACGTCTGTACAATATTCACCTGATCTTCGAATATTATGTGTGTAGATTTATGTGTAATCTAACTTTCCATTCCCACAAATCTGAAATTATGATATTTATAGGTCTTGAATAAACCGCCGCTGATAATAAATCGAACTGAGGGTTACATCGGAGTTCTCATAGACGATCTGACGACGCAAGGAACGTCGGAACCTTACAGGATGTTCACTAGCAGAGCAGAATTTCGGTTGAGCTTAAGACCGGACAACGCAGATCAGCGTCTAACAGAGAAGGGTTACGTGTCAGGGTGTGTATCGAAGGAAAGATTGGAGAAAATGAAAAGTATGAAAGGGAGACTAGAAATGTCCGAGGAATTATTAAAATCAGTTACAAAATCAGCTGTGTATTGGCAAAAAGTGCTAGGAATGAAATTGAGCAAAGCCAGATTGATGAAAACTGCTTATGATATGTTAGGCATAACTAACAGCCACATTACAGTCGAAATGCTGCGTAACTCTTTACCGGATATTTTCGGCGGAATAGAGAATGATCCTGTACTAGAAAAAAGATTAAAGGTAATTGAGGGAATCTGTTGAAAGGAACTTAAATAAATTGAAACAGTGATATAATTCTGATGTATTACTTTTCAGATTCAAGCGATTTACGCTCGTGCAGTTAAAGAGCAGATGTGTGACGTTAATGAAGTGAGGAAAAATGAAGAAATGATCATCCCGCAAGCCATTGACTACACTCTGTGAGTGATTTAGAATTTCTTAGATTGGAAATGATTTTTTCTGTAATTTTAATATAATATTCTCACCGATTTAGGTCCACTTTGAATTTCTCATTCGAGGAAAGGGAGAAGCTGATGATGGCTCAGCCTCAAACTGTAAGTTTGGATTATAAGTGTTCTGTTTGCTACGAGAGATTTATCATTTCCTACTTGCTTTGGATGATCCCAGCGGTCGAAAGTTTCCAACGATTCCAATTTTTCTAAATTCTGGAGTGAAATTATTCGAGAAGACTTGAATCTCGATTACTGCTAATTTGTTCTAATCAGGAATCCTTGGGAACTGTATTTATCGATTGAGCTTGGTTTACTAGGGTTTTATTTTCACACTTTTCACTTTGATTTCAATTTTTATTTCAGATTGCTGCAGCTAGTAGAATATCTGGGGTAACACCCTCGGCTATACTGCGACTTCTACATTACGTCAAACAGAGATCTGAATCTGAGACGATGCAAACTTTGTAAAAATATGTATCTAAAATATTGAATATATATTCGTTGAAAGAAAAAGAATTGTCTCTAGGTTCTGAATTCAGTTGTTTCTGATCAACAATTTCAAAAATTGTTCCCAACGCGATGACAAGAGCCACTTCTTTCCTTGTGGAGAGAATTTTTGATCAAAAACTTTAAACGGTTTCGTTGTACACTTCCCATTTCAGACGTCGGACTCACGTTCAGACGACATGAAATTGTCCAGCATCGGTATTGATTCAGCTGTGTAAACACAATGAATTGTCGATTGATTAACTATAAATGCTTGCCGCCTTCCCCCTCTCTTCGTTATGACTGCCATATTTTCATAACACACTGACTGTCCCAGGTATCTGGCATAAACTACACGGTCCAACTGAATGCCTTCATAAATACATACAGTAAAATGGAGTGTCGTGTTGTAGGCACATTACAAGTTTTGCAAACGATAGTTTAGTTGAGGTCACAGGAATATTGTATTTGGAGATGGCGCGATGGCGTTCTCTTCGCCTTCTTCTTTGATCAGGATTCTTGAAGTAAGAGCGATGAGGCATCATCGGTAGGCTTCTCATTATTAATTCGATCATCAATTTTTGATTAACACGAAAAACCACGTCGTGTTTTAACTGTAAATCGGTGCCTCGTTAATTTCTGAGCTATCTTCAACACCAGTTTGAAATTCGGTGTAATTCCAATTCGACCTCTGTGGACGGCCGGATGCAATGGCACCAAAGTAGGAGGTATAGGTATACATACATACGTATTGTATTTTGTATTGCGATTAATGTGAATGCTAAAGCTAAAAGAAAACGAGAAATTGATTATTTTGTTATTGAAACACTTTTAATAACGTTTTTATTATTCATTTACGGTGATATAAATACTGTTTTACAATAAGTTGTAGGAATGGTGTACAAAATGATAGGTAGTAGGTACTATTATATCGGTGTTCTATGCTAAAGGATTAGGTGATATACCGTGTTGCTATTATATTTATCCGCTGCTTCAGCGTGGTGCATTTGACTAAATCCTGCTCTAATGGTGATCGTTTATCATTCTTATAATCGAGATGAAATATGTGGCGAACTAGATTTTTGTTTTCATATTCTATACTATAATAGCGAGTGATTTACGGTTTCCACGCGCCACAAACATCTTTACATTCCCCTACACATAATTGTTAAGTCTTTTCTTTGTCCGTTATAGGTATTACTCAGTATTACGGTTATTATTGTGCATCGATTGATTAGGCATGGAACTTCTTCATATTATATGAATTATCCGTACTTTTGATCCGGACAGTTGTAAACTTTGAATGCTGTTGTATTTAGGTATTCATACATTATAGTTAGATGATTATATACTTCAAGAGCTGCGATCCCCGTTTGCGGGGAAATTTCGATTCGGTAGGTAGGATAGGCTTTATTCGTACTACGTAGTAGTGCTTGTATACTTCTCTACTCGTCGATTATGAAAATCGAAATTTTCGGTTTATTTTTTATAAACTTCGTCTCAATAAGATTATAAAATAGTTCTATCAATATCGCCCAGTGTCGCTCTGATTCAACAGAGTGGTTAAAAATCTGCAGTTCACAAATTTTAGACGGAGCAATTTTCTCAAAAGCTTCGTATGAACAATCTTATACGGAGTAATTTCTTTTCCAAATTATCGAGTCGTATAGATGTCCCGTTAAAAGGGCTGCCCCACTCTTCTGGTGAACAGAACATAAAACTTTGTGGGGGGGATAAAATTTCTGTTCAAAATATTGAAAATCAGCTTTTACCTGAAATATGATAGTTATTAAATCACTTTTTACAAGCTGCATAATTCGTCCATAATCTCAATCGACTGTCCACTTTCGCTGGTATAGCTTGTAAAAAGAGATTCACAAAGCTCATGAATTGCACGATCTAATTTTTCAATTAATGATATTCGCTTAAGTATTTCTCAATGCTTACCATTCTGACCACTGGTAGAGCGCAGCAGCCGCAATTAACAGAACGAATAGATAAGTATAATAGTATAATAGATATTGTAGACAACTGTTAAATATCGAGTGAAACTAATAACTGGCAAGACACCGTACACTTTTTCATATATATAATAATAATAATAATAATAACAACAATAATAATAATATACCAATAGATACTTACAGATATAATTTTAAATTATACACGTATACATACGTACGTTTATACATAGATCTAGGTATAAAGTATGCGGAAACAGCGCTATAACAACGATTCAAATAAATTATTTTAAAATTAATTATAGGCTTATCCGGGTATACGTACCTATACATACCGCTACATACATAGATACATATAATGTTATGACATTTCTTCAATAATCTCTCAATTCGCTTATGATAGTTTTTGCACACCTATGCTATACTATATATATATATATACTTGTACTGCGTATTATTATTATCACTGTTATTATTATTATTATCATCATCATTATTATTATTATTCCATTATGCTAAATAGTCGTCGGTTAATTCTGTAGATACCTGTACATACATCAGGATAACGAATACATCTTATACATAGGTATATTATATATGTACCTATATATACTTATATTCCTACGTTGTTTGATTATAATAATGCGATGATATATATTAGAACAATTCCTACAACAAACGCTTTTGAATACACTGCGTTATGCAAATCCTTTGAATTTTGTGTTTTTTGTTTTCTCCATGCTTTTCCGTTTCGTTTGCTTCTTTCTCAAGTTTTTCGGCTATATTTTCTTTCCGTAAATTTTGTTCATTTATACATGTTTCATTTTTTCGACCAATGAAATCTGAGCCTCTCTTCGACGATATAGATAAGAAATGAATATACATTATTTATTATTACTATTATTATGTAGTAGAACAGGTTCCAAACTAGTGAAAAACTCATCGGCCTTTGCCTCCGGATCCGGACGGGGCGAAAAAACGGATGAAAATTTCTTTCTGCTGGCCTCACTTCGCGTGATTTTCAAGTGTCGATGGATTTTCCTGCACTAATCTGGTTTTACACTATAACATATTATAATTTGGTTCATATAAATACGTGTTTTTTTTTCTTCTCCTTCTGTTTTATTGACATACTACAGGTAATATCGGGTACCCAGAGATTATAATCTATTATAGATATATACTATAACACTATACGTATACGTATACGTATACTATACTAGTATGCAGTTATTCCGATACAACAATTAATATGTGTGACGAGATGAAAGGAAGAAGAAAAATGAAAAATGAAAAATGAAAAATGAAAGGTAAAATACAAATAAAATAAATAACAAACAAAAATGAAAGAAAGAATAAGCGCACCAATTTACGGATGTACTATATATATATATACTAATAAAAATAATGTTATTTACAAGAATTATACCTATGACGATGACATTATACTATAACGCAGCTTAAATACCTGATCATTGGATATAAAATTGTTGAAATGATAATAATACATAAAAATCAAATGTTCATAGCTGTAGCTTGATATCAACTGTGGAGGCAGCAGCGGCAGCCGCCGCTGTTTAATTTCCGCCGCAAGTAACATCAACTACAATTAACTTATAATTAGTAATTACACTTATACTATACCACAATTATAGTACTACAAATAACAGTAACTCCTAAAGTACACGAGCGTATTGTACCTACACAAAGTATGCACGAGCGAAAGCATACATATACATATATATGATCCGGTATATCATAGACCTTCGCGTACATTCCTATGCATAAAGCTCTACTCCCCCGAACATCTTCCCGGTCTATGCTATAATATACCTATGCAGTATGTAATTCTTGCCGATAACCAATTGGCCGAGACACTATATATATACATTGTTACACTGCATTACTCATATTATTCTATTCGTCAATGTAGCGATCGCGATCGGTCCGCAATACCGAATTCCCGTTTTTTTCTCAATTTTCTTACGGGCAGATCACAGGGTGCATTCCGCTCGTGGTATTCAAATTATCACATCGTTCGCCGTGAAACAAAAAAAAAAAAAAAGGAAAAGTCTAAATTGGAGTGAAAAAAAAACGACAAAAAAATTAAGGAGCTATGAGAAGAAGACTTATATATATATATATATATGTATATATATCCACTCGCGTATGTATGATCGTTTGAATGAAACACCGTGTGCGTGACGTCACTGCGCGATACGCGGTCGGTCAGTCTATGTATATATATATATACCTGCGGTATAGATGCACCTAATGAAATGATGATCATGAGTTATCGATATATAGTTATATAGGCGATAATATATATCTACCCACAGTTGTTATCGTATATTATAAAAATCAAGTTTTCAATATTTACGGGGTTGTGTATTGATGTCATGACGGTTATTCATTCGATGTGACAACGCGGTTTGGTTATTTCTATGACAATATTATCAATTTGGAAACGGTAGGTATAGGTATACTGACGAAACTTGATATATAACGTTAACTTTGTAACTTTGCTCGCGAAAGCGCTTGAATTCTATAATGTATACCTATACGCAGTGGAGAAATGAAATCCGCTAAAATTTCCAAAATGATACTTTTTCCATTTCAATGTACCGAACGTATTACTTTACTTCATGTATTTTTTTACGAAGGAGTATAAATCCATCATATACACACATGAGATGCATGATACGTATTCAAACATAAAGCTGTTCGTCGTGTAATCTCTAGTATGTAATTCACGTATATATAAATATACACTATAATTTCATACGTGTAGGAAATTTCGAACGCGTATTTTATAAAATACCACTGCAAACATTGATTTCTTGGTCCAAAGTTTATACAGGCAATAGAGAGGAGGCACACGTTGCGTCAATGATTCGTCTGTGTGCGTGCGTGCGTTTTCTTTCCTTTTTTTTTCGCTTTGGCTTCGTTTTCGTTCATTTTTTCAAAATTCTTCGGAAGCTATGACTTCCATCGCGGGCGGGAGTGCAGGTTGTAAGGCTTTTCACGTTTTCTTATACGAATTATACCTATAGCATGTATTACAACTATACATATTGTTATTACGTATCTCACAATCGACAAACTTTTACTGGATTAATTAATCACGCGCTCAGTGTATAAGCGCGGAGAGATTTTTGAATACAATATTTGGCTCAATAAACACTTTGACGCAACGGCGTGTTACAAAGGCATTTCAGAAGGCATTGCAGATTTCTCTTTTTTCTCATCATATATTGTCAGTTTTCAATATCATTTCATCGTTTACGTGAAAATTTATCATAATTTATATCTATATTATACGTACGTACGTAGAATAACGGAGATTTTTCGCGAAATCAAATAACTACTTTGCTTTCGTTTTTTTTAATTTATTTTATTTGTTTATTTTTATTTTTTTGTTGTTGTTTTGTTTTATCTTTCGTTCATTTTCACTTTTTCCGCGGTAATTCTTTACAAACGTAACATAATATTTGGTGTTTCAGTCGATCGATGTACCCGGGCTGCGTTCTTTTCTTCCCGATCGTGTTTTTTTTTTTTTTTTTTTTTTGTTTTTGTTTTCTCTCGCTGCTAAAATTTGTTCCCAGGTGAATTCCCGTCTGTCGCATCGTGCATCTCCGAAACGATCCGATAGATTGAGTAATATTTTGCCGTTATTGAAAAACCGGTATAAGAATAAAGTATTGAATACGCGAAGAAATTCATGGATCACGTGTATGATCGTAACTGAGGTGTAATGTACCTATGTTTGATTATCCGTAATCGTGAATATATGCATAGGTAATAACTAAACGCAGCAAACGTAAGCATTTATACGATTAGGTATAATATGCGAAACTCATCCGCAATGAAAATTCGCAACGTCTGACCGTTTGTAGAGATAAAGGGGGGGGGGGGGGGGGGGGGGGCAGAATTTCTCGATGTAGGTATATCGTGGTTTACGCATAAAAATGTTGTATAAAACTTTTGCCAATTTATCCCCAACATCGCGCGGAGACGACGTAGGTACGTATGTGCATACAGATTAACGATATTTCAGTAGCATATCGTTATCTGGAATATGTCAGAATTTGTATTAATTTTCTTTTCAATTTCCACAAGTTCAAACACCAGTCCTTCTTGCGGAAGCCTTTCGCATGAAGTCCATCCCCGCTTCCTCCGTGTCTAAATGTGAAATTTGTTCACCGAGAAATGGTTGCCATCGATGATAATCAACCAGCAAGTCCATTCGACGCTTCTGCAGTTCGCGATGTTTCCGAAGTAAAATGAAAGCCCTCTTCCGAGACTTCTACTTTTCCTTACAGCTTCCACGGTCCTCCTCGTCTAACAGATCGTTTCCAACGGAACAGTTTTCGTGCTCTGATTCTGTGTGACACTGTCTTCCATGATCGGCATTCCGTGGCTTGTCGTGCTCATAGCATTACCTTGTCTACCGGCGTTGGCGCGTGGATTTTTATTGCACAATCTTTTCAAAGCAGTCCAAACCTGAGGCTGACAGCCGACGACAGCGAATATGAACACTCCTTGGAGGGCATTGATTAAATCCGTGAAGTACCATATGTACTGGGGGCCACCAACAGCCCAGGAAAGAAGATCCGCTACCCAAGTCACTCCCATAACTACAACCAGCTTCATGCAGACACGGCCGAGCGCGGCTCTGAAACATTCGGAAAAAGAACACAATTTTCAAAATAATGTCGAAGAGTTGTTTCGTCAATTATGTGGTAATGAA
Organism: Phymatocera aterrima; assembly: GCA_963170745.1. Taxonomy (NCBI): domain Eukaryota; kingdom Metazoa; phylum Arthropoda; class Insecta; order Hymenoptera; family Tenthredinidae; genus Phymatocera; species Phymatocera aterrima. The sequence goes on from OY720663.1 coordinate 10,806,913, forward strand.
TTCTTCTATGGAACTTCTCGTTCTTACGATTTTCAAAATTCGTAAGAACGGATAATTCAATCCTTATCGGAACGGACGTGAACAAAAAGTAAAGTAGTACCTATCCGGACGGCGAAAATCACACTATACCTCGGGGCTAGAACTTGCATTAGCAGAGAATTGAAACGGATCTAGTTGTATCAAAATAACCGAGAGCAAATGGAGATGAAAATGCTTTGCTGTTGATACGTGGGTGGCTAAGGGTAGGATATCCAAGAACGTCACTCCTTTACGCCCGCGCCTCCTCGCCCCAGGAGGCATCGCAGGCACCATGCTATTACGCGGTCTGGTTTAATTATAGTCTGTCAGTGTGATTTGACAAGGATTTCCTACACTCGGTCGGTGATTCTAGCCGAGCGAATCGGCCACCAATGAATCTGTATAATCACTGATATTCTGTTCAGTATAATGACGAAAGAGAGAGAGAGAGAGATAAAAAAAGAGAGAAAAGTAGGAGATCGGTTTTCGTTTTGGTATACCGAAAATCCTGTGAAAGATTCCGCCGTTCGTAACCGCGGACGAATACACGAATACCGATCGCGCGGCCCGGGCCGTGGATGAAAAATTTCAAATTAAGATTTCTAACGGGTCATAAATATTTTGCTGGCTGTATGCCACACGGACCATGAAGCTCACATGACTAATTTAACAAGATTCTCTCAAGTCGGTCAATTATGGTGGTCCAATTATGCCAAGAATTACTTTGTCGGTCATCACGAGAGAAAAAGTGGATTCCTGAAACGCACACCGTGTGTTAAAAATCAGATCTTTCAATTCATCCACACGGCACAGGAGGGACGCTGTCTGGACAGAGTCTCATAGACGACTGATGTCCCATTTCGTGTCATCTAATGAGATGTAAGATCGCGGAGTCTTCCAGACGAAAAATGACTTTCAACTGAAATAAAGTGGGAGGGAGATCGGTCGTCTACAATATACGTCTTTCAGAGAACCTGATGTTTGTCCGGCCGTCTAGGTGTCTTTACTAATTGTGAGTTCCACACGGATTTTAGAGATCATGTATGTATGTATGTATATACGTGATACAGATGACGAAAAATGGTCATTTTATTACCCTCATTCGCTACAAAATGTACCTACGAGTGTATCTGGAGACTCGCGTGACAAATGACTACATAGCCGAGATGTCTACGGCGCGGTTTAGCTCTCTGCAGTTTCATGCCTGCCTTCAGCCTTCAGCCTTCGGCCCTCGGCACGTCCTCTTCACTCTTTGCGTGGACGACTAGCTCACATACTATAGTAGAAGTCTATTTCGGACGGCATCGCTAATTATTATAAACGACTGGTACTTACGCGGTCAAAGACTATACGCCAAAAAGGAGTATGAGACGCCTCGCCGAGAAACATGATGGCATTTTCAACAGTCCCGGGCGCGGGCGTAGCGCGGTGGCGTTGCGTTGCACGGAAATAAGCGTTAACTTCATACATTGGAGTGATGAATGAAACCGGAACTACGGCGAAGTGTATTGTTTCGTGGCCGTACTACACTGTATAATATAACTGACGTGAAATTCAAACTTGCGCGATTCCGTCTAGCCGAACGATTGCCAAATAATTCGCATCTCATCGGGTTCATGTTCACGCTGTACCACTGACGACGAATGCACATTAATTACGGGGAGTAGGTCCTGGCGGACGGAAGGAAAATGATAGAAAATTACCCTGAAAATGGAGAAAAACTAACTGCGGAGATTGGGAGTCTGGTTTAAGCCTCGACGATAGCTGCTGAATTTAGTCCGAATTATTTTCACGAGATTCCGGAGATGTCTGGCGGACATGTTGCAAATGAACCGTAGCATTTTCTCGCGGACGTCATGATATAAAGCTGATTTGTATATGATGAATCGGACGAGAAACCTCGGCGAAAAACTCGCCTGCTTTATTAGCTATGTCGAATGGTAAACATGTACGTATGCCTACATACGTGTATACGGTTTTATGTATATATACAGAGTGTCGCGACGGACAGGAAATAAGAAAATCTATAAATATTGTACAACGACGACGTGTTATCCTCAGAATCTAAAGCTGACAAGATTTTATACACAGTGATGAATTGTACGATTTAAAAATATTCAACTGTCTGGCATATATATGCCTGTGCCAACGTATTTCTTCGCGGAACATCGTGTGATGCAGCAAGACTTCTGGTCAAACCAACCCCCGCCGCGTTGCTATTGAGAAATTTGTATAAATTTGAGTTACAACATAGGATAGGTATATCCACTTGGGAACAGATCGAATTCGAAAAAACTATTCTCGAATTTTGAGAGATAGATACTATACTTTGACCTTGGCTGTATAAACTATGTCTGAGAATATCTAGTCATTTATTTTTATACCTCGAACAAGCTCTCTTTCTCTCTCTTTATATATCTCTGGTTACAAGTGTTTATTTCGTAAGTTTAACGATCCAGCGAAGCTGCACAGATTTTTCGTTAAAAATATAAATCACCGAAAAGAAAGTACGCGACCCTCTTCCGTTGGCGTGTAAAAATACGTTTGTCGTTTTCGTTTTTATATTCTATCATTATTTTCGTTGATTCGATTCGATTACCGCTTCTTCTCGCTCCTCGCGAGATCGAGAAGCCGACAGAATCCGCCCACCTCCGGGTTTCTCAATTTACCCAAATTTATATAATAAAACGCACGATGTCTTTTGGTTTTTATCGGGGAAGTGAACAAGACGAAGTTATCGAACTCCTCCGAAGTGTGATATTCGTAAATTTTCGTCAACCCTTGATCAACATAACGGGCAGAATTCAGAGGAACAATTAATCTGAAGAGATCAACCGCAGCTGCTACAATATCGGCTCTGTAGTTGAATCTCTGAAACCATCACCGCTGCTCGGCGGTACAAAGTCTCTGTAACTATTATCTCGATTATAAACAGAATCATTAATCAAATGCGACCTTCCCGCGAGCGCACTGCACGATATGTATGTACGTAAAGCTATTTGTAACAATTAACATGAGTGAAAAAACAACGGTACCCACGTATACGCGAAGGAATCACGAAGCGTCAAAGCGCGCGCGGATTGATGTGAGCGGATAGAAAATGACAATCTATTCTGTGGCCGTACGTTCCTCGTCTGATTATAATTATTTGTTCAATTTAGATCCAACTTATTCGAATTGAAATTAAATTAGTCCGCAGCCAGGGACGATGTAAGTCCTACAGCGCATGATGGCTCGATTTTTATATTTGACGGGTAATTTCGATGATCGTATTTATGTCGATCTTCGGCCTTGAGTCGAAATTAAATCTAGATCTAGATCGAACATCGTCGACCTAGAGTAGTATAGAGACTGGAAAACGACGCGTTCGAACGGCCGAGGTTTCGTATCATGACATACAATAAAATCTGTCGTTAATATCCGCGTGGGACATGGAAAGGTCATATGTTACGTTCGGTTTTCAAAATGCTCAAACAAATCGTCTTTCACTGCCCGCCATTCCGACGATTTTTCACCTGTATATATTTTCTCTCTACATTTAAGTCCGAGGGGTTAAAAATATAACGAAATTTCTCGCCCCATATTTGTCACGACCGTATTTCAACGATTATAAATTTTCTGCGCTGCGGCCTGCACCTACGTGGCTCTCGATTATTTTTGTTTAAACAATTTTCACCCGCGCGTTGGCTGGTGCGTATAACGTTGCTGTGCACGGCGTTACCATTTTTTATCAATGAGGTGGCATTTTCCGAAGAAGGAAAAAGGAAGAAGAAGGAAACGTGAAGCTAAATATCATACGATCCGCCACCCCGACGCGATCGTTGCGAACAAAAATATTTTCACGTACAAATCGGAACTTGGGGGGCGGAGTAACTTTCCCAGTTACTTACGGAGCTACTTCTCCCGTACAACTTTCTGTACCTTCGGGTAATTCTCATCCCCCGTTTTGGCCGACTGTGTTAGCGCATCCCTCCTTTTATTTTTTGTTATCTATACTATATACATACGCACGTACCCGTCAGGTGAGACGTTATTAGTTATCCGAGGATCCCGACTCTCCTGGTTTCACGAGAAAATTTATGCACCCTGCACCCTGCTCGGGAAAAAAACACAGACATCCCCCCGCGATAAACGGAAACACGCGATACGATAATGCAGCAGCTTGTTGTCTTTGAAGTCGGGTGTACCTGTTCACCGGCACGCTTACATCGGGCACAGTGCTCGAAGCGGAGTGCAGAATGTTGGGGGATCCTGTGCTCTGCAGTGAATTTCATTAGTTCGACTGCGGACTGCATAACGCGGCAAATTTCCTCATTCTTTCAAGTTACGATCCGAGTTTCGCTTGGTAATGGAGAAAAGGTACGATACTCGCTCGGCAGTCGTCCAACAGCAGAACCACCTGAATTACATATTGCCATTAAACTCGGACGGGTAGTTACGTCACCTGAAAAGGTATCGGTCGAGCGATGGGACTATGCCCGCACGCGTCACGAAAGGAGCGAAGTAAACAAGATGGAATTAGCATAGTTGAAGAACTTTTCTCGTATCTCGGATGACCGTCAAAGTTCGTACGTGAACTCGTTCGCTCTTCGTTTGCATAAGTACAGTAATAACACAGCCGAGTGCGGTCACGAATGCTATTTCATATTGAGATATTCGTGGGCATTTTTATTATACCTGCTATCTGCCGTACTCCATTTCTGTTCTGTTCTCTTCGCTGTTTTTCGCGGCGCCATTTGGCTCGGGAATTCATCGCGTTTGAAAACGAATTATATTACAAGCGATTCAAGTGCCGTATGGTTATGCATCTCGCCGGAGCTTCAGCTCCTGATCCCGAGAATATAAAAATAAGTTGGTTTATTTTGAAATTCTTGCTCCAAAGAATCGTTCGCATTCCGTACATCGTTCGTCTCTCATTCATTAGTCTTATACCTTTGTCTGTTTCTCACCGCAATACCATCTCCCTATACGCAGAAGGATTTCGCCCGTGATTTTACGAGATCAAAGTCAACCCACAAAATTTGTCGTAAAATTTTCATTTTTTCGTCAAATCTATGTTATTTACTCTCCGACACCTACGTCCATAGGATATACTACGATTAATCTTACTAGTTGAGAAATATGCGACTATCGGATATTACTGTTCTGTAATTATTTTCCATCCCTTCCTAAATCTCGTCCGTTATATCTTCTCTCATGCCCAGCGAATCAAGCTACACAGACATCTCAGTAGCATTGAATGTGATAATTAAATTGGCTGGCTCACCTCTCAGTCGTGCTCTTGACAACTTCACGCTTCCATAAACCACAAGTAAGTTCACGAGCTGTAGCAGCGAAGAGGATAAGATTGATGGCCAAGAGAACACCTACCGGGCCGAAGAAGTAAGTCAAAATCTCCATGTCCCCTGAAACAGTCAAATAGTTTTCATTAGTTACGAAATCTGCTATAACAAGAACTTCTCGAAATTTCGAGGTAGTTAAAACTCTCCAAATTGCGGTAGCATGCATATCGATGTTCTTCAATTTACGCTCGGTAACTACAAAAAGTTCGATACTGCTGTCAATAATAGTCAATCGTTTCTCTTTCCTTCCTTGTTTTCTTCCTAACGACAAAATTTTGTTCTCTGGATTCATTCCACGATATACTGGATACGATAGCTATACTGAAAATCTCGGTTGAAGCGTAGAATAATTGTTTCGCGGGGGTCATTGGTCGAACGCGGAAGCGAGAAATGTAAACTAATTTCCTCCTTCTGCAATGTTTGGTTATACATTGGAGTTCGTTTACGATTACAATTTATCATCGATCTGTCGCGGATATAAATTGATATCGGTCACATTTGTTTATAACAAGATTTGTTATTCGGTATAAACCGAGTTTGCAGATGCTGGATTCATAAATTATCATTCTTTCCTGCGCTATGCCCATCTACCTCTGAGAACGCGACGGATTTACGTTCCGAGCTCGTGATTCAGCGGAGTAAAAGTTCAAGTCAAATCAAATCGACTGCAAGAGCTAAATATTGCTTTGGGATTTTTTGAAACTCGATTTTTACCCCTCGTCGGATGAATATTCAACCATTTTATGATCAACTTCAAATATTATCGACAAATGAAGCGAACAATTCGAAATTTCCCTGACCGAAACCTTTCGAATCAAGTTTCGGAGGTTTTCGATTTGTTCAATTTTTCTCCTTTCTTGGTTTACGAAATTTTTTTCAATATGTGCGGAATATTGGCAAAAATCATCATTACATAACTGACGTGTATCTTTTGATTGGATATTGCAAATTCTGCGCACCTACCGCAGCAAATTCAGAGGATCGTGATCAATCACTTGGATTACATCGCGTCGTATTTGTTCGTGAGTATATCCGTGTGAAAATTGATTATCCATGGGGTTCGGGGTTAAAAGTATAACAAGCCAAAAACAAGAATCTAATGGCTCGAGAATTCGGTGTATCTAGCTCAGCTGGATTTCATGATCAGCTGTCAGTTCCGTAACATAGTTCCTATCATATTATATAATGTATCCCGAAGGCAAAACTTGTGCAGGGGTGTGCCAAGGGCGTACCACGGTGTACGAGAGTATCAGATACCAAAATCAATGTCCGAGCCTAGTCGAAAGCTGCCGGTTATATCTTTACGCCGTTCGAAAAGGGTGCATTCATTATACTACAAAAATAAACCGAAACATGCACCACACGGCATAGCAGCCGGGAGGGATAAATTGCAGGTCAACGTGGTAAACGAATCTGAAATTCGATGAATTTTTGGATAAATTTTAATTTCAATAAAATTTAATCAGAGGTGAAGAAGAAACGGCCATAAGACAATCGCGAAAACCAGTCAGAAGGAGCTGCAGGATTGTACGCGGCATTTGATCAGATACGTGAAAAAAGGAGAAGAAAAATTCATCGAATTTCAAGGAAAATGCGGTAGATATGAAACCAAAATTTGAGCAGATCGATTGATCGGATATGAAAATGTATGAGGCATTTCGGAAGATTGGATTGCTAAACGGTTGAGTTATAACCGTTTAATACGCAGTAAAAGTTCACTTGAAACGTACATGTATGCATACGATGTGATCTGACGTTTTACCAAAACGCAGCACCATCCGAGAGATAAATGTTGAACAGCTGTTCAAATTTCATGCATGCTTCTGACGGCCGGGCGCCTTGCGTTTCCGCATTAATTACAGACGGTGCGCGGGCGGGCGTTTCGCATGGCTTTATAATTTTAATCACATATCTAGGTATACCTGAATCTCTTTTACTGTTATAAGAATGAATGATTTGCAAATTTGTTCGTTTTCCCAAAACCACGTAGGTATAATATACGTGACAGAGTGAAGAGAATCGGGAAAAATTTGTGAAGAAAGGTGTGTGAAACTGAGAATCTCCATTCGCTCTCTTCGATTTGAAAACAAGAAAGAAAGTCTGCGAATGCGGCTTGATCATGAATGTGAAATTGCGATATTTTCGCGAACGAATAAATTTCGAAAATTTTCACCGATCGTTGCTTCTCGTCGCCGAAACGATGGAAGACGAAATGAAGAGAGAAAAACAACATCAATTAAGTGAAAGTTCCGGGGCAGGGGTGGGGATGGGGATATCGGTCGGTGAACTTCGGAAGTGAAGCGGAACTCAAAGGGATGAGAATTTGAACGATAGGCGTGGCGCGGGCAGGAGCACGGCGAAACGAAGAGCGATTACCAACTACACTCCACACATCCATTCTCCGTTTATCCAGTTATTCCGTTATCAATAAGCGCACTGTGCCACCCCCTGGCAAACAAACCTATAAATAATCCCCCGTCTCTTTCGCTTTTCGTACCCAAAGGGTACGTAAAGAGTTGGCTGACAACAAACAAGGAGAGCACGTAGGTATAGGTATACATGTTGCATACGTTACAGTATATACCTGTGTACATGCCTACTAGAAGCTTGCAATGTGATATGGACGACCCAGTTTTATTTTCTCCATCGCGATTAACGCGGGGTGGCAAATTTACACGAGTCTAACGCAAACTCTTCGTTGTTTAACCTCGTTGCGTATCTATATTACGAACCTATTTATAAATCTAGGTGACCCATTATTATCATGATGCACTCCCAGCTTGCACTTCCGTCGATCATGATACTACGTTGCGCCAATCACGGGATTTCGGTATTCGCGATTTTTCGTCTTTGTCATTTGCCTAATCTATCTGAAAGTTCGACAAAACGGAAGAAAAAAAGCACGAACGAACGAACGTACATCCAAAATCCCGTTATAATGGCAAAAAAATTTTCGCATGGACTTTGTCCGTGTCATAGAATATCCTTTGTTTCCATGTTTCTTCAAAGCAGTAACCATTCAACGCTGAGAATCTCCGTGTTGGAATACATTCGTCGTGCACCAGGAGAGCGATAGATAGGTGAAGCTTTTCTGTTCCCAACATCTTCTGGGGGGACCACATTGACTCCGTTTCAGTCAATAGTATTATCGAAGTCGTCCCTCCATTCGTACAGATATTATAGAGAGGTATGTCCGTATGTACGTTATACATTTGTTGCGACCGACGTTATAGAGAAAGTTTGTATCAACGATCCAACAATCGTGTGTAATACCGTGAACACATAGATATAGATATGGCTTTAATCCTTCAGCAAAGAGAGCTAGGCTGCTGGCGACTCTATATTTGCTTAGATTTGGTAGTTTGCCAACGATAGCTGTTTCCCTGGTTATATCTCACTCAGTGGCGAACTACCATAACAAACACTAGTGTCTCATGCCACCACTGGTCAATACTTTATGCAATGGGAGTCGCAGGATTTTATTTATTCCCGCATTTCGCTCTTCTTCCGCAGTCTTTTCAAAACGTTTCTTACGGACACCCACATGCCTCGCGCACGCGTCGATGCGAGATACAAATGTGATGAGATTATTTATTCCACCGAATCCACCGATCAGGCGAATCGCAAAAATTAATGGAAATTGAAATAGGAATTGAAGCGAGGCCGCAATTCTCATTGAAAGATTTTTAATTTTTTCAGCAGTCTCGTGGCATAAGAGAAGGAAACAAAAAAAGGACAGAAACAATTGAGAGAAATCTGAAAATCATCTTCGCTGCTCATCGTATACGCGAAATTCGGACGATTATAAATTTATGCAAATTTCTGATGACGCTTTTATCTTCTTTTTTTTTGTTTTTTTGTACAAAAATTGCATAGATTTGTATCCACCGAAGTGACCGCGAATTAGCGAACAGGGCATCGATCAAGCGAAATGGGGTATTCCGGGCATTAGCTAGGTATAGTTTGGTTCCGTTCCGTTAAATCCTACCCTCGGAATCCCACCGCTTTGTCCTTTTTCGCATTTCACGGGTTATATACGCATGTCACTGTATGTATACGCAGAGTATATTTATGTGCGGATATATATATATACGCGCTATACGCGAGCGTATTTATGTACTTTTGGATCTACCCCTCGCTTAGGTATCGCATTGCACAGGGTGTCTTCGGATAGCGGGCTGGCGCCAGATTTATATCTACCCCATAACCGGCCGCAGCCGATCTATCTGTGTATATACATACGTACCCACAACGTCATGCGCCGGGCAATAGGCAGCCGTTGCCTATGGCGGGCCATAAAAATTCTGGAAAAGGAAATTGGTTGACCGTAGCCGTATAGCTACGCTCATAGTAGTTATACGCAACTCCGCATACCAAGATATAGTATATTATGTAGGTATATAGAAGCGAAACGGAACGGTAGCCAGGATTTTGCAAGACATTTCTCGCATTCCGGATAGGCATTCGATAAGTTATTCAAATTTCTGGGCTAACAGCTATTATAGAAGATCGGAATATCGGAATATATTATATCTACTCACCGTAAAACCAGCAATAATTTTCACCGAAACGTGGCCGCAGGAAAGTGTATCCAGGCTGGGGTGGTAGATGGTCAAAAAGCGCGGCTAATCCAGCAACGAGAAGAGGACCACCCCAAGCGTAACAAGCGTATACTCTGAGCCTTAACGTTTCTTGGCCCTTCTCCAAACTCGCCGGCCTCAAGTCTCTGTGAAAAATAATGATAAAATTCATTTCGTTATATGTTTCACAATTCGAATATCATAAATACTCGTAGAAATCATTCGTTTTCTGATCATTCGAATTGTCTGACAATGAGCTGTAATGCGCGGGGCGATCGAAGATCGTCTTGAACCAGTTCGAAGTATAGACTGCTGTTCGAATGGCATGCGGTAAGGTGATTAGACGTCCGGAATGTTTATAAGAATAAGCAAAGCTCAGAAGATTGTTGATAGTAAGATAAAACTGGACGTAAAAATTCCTCTTTCTCTCTCCTGCACCGCCGCCGCGTCGTGTATGTACGATTTCCTGCTGTGCACGACTATAATGCTGTACGCGTCCGTTTTTATTTGAGAATCCACTATCGCACGGAACTAGAATGGTTCGCAGAATGTTCTCTGATAGTCAATTCTCTTGGCTAATAATAATTTTACGTAAAAACCTGAGATTTGTAGAAAAGATAACGTTACTAAGGCAATTAGAATGAATTTACGCACTGATATCGAGCATACGTCCGCCAATTCTCGACGGATGTACAAACACGAGTTCGTATAGCTTTCAGAGACGAGTTCGTCAAATATATCGCTGATTTTGAGACAAGAAAGATCAAATTTGGTTCATTCGTCCAACAGTCGCAGCCATTTCAAATTTTGCGGTTGCCGAAAAAAGCTGTTCGACGAGGAATAAAGAAAGTGAAACGAAAAGAGCAGAAAAACAAAAATCTGAAATGGCGTAACGTGGAAATGAATTTTTGTTTATACAGAAATACTGAAATACGGGTCTCTCAATATGTAATGAAATTTCTTTTCCGCATGATTAGGAACGCTGCAGTTCATCTAGAAGCCCGCGTGATTTCAAGTGGAGATATCAAACCTGCCGTGAATTCGTGCCAATATATTGCACGATAGACTAATATATTTTCATCAGGTTTCTCCTTCTCCGCATAGCAACGATCTCATATGTGAGGAAGGTGTGAGCTGGAGGCGTCGCCAAGTATAAAGAATAATAAATGAGAAGGATGTTGGCATTAGAGACAGTGACGGGGTCGCTGTCGTGTATAATAAGCATATAAAGTACATTATCATGGCGCCGCTCTATTGGGGATGGGTCTGGCAGACCGATATTGGTTTATACTGGTCAGCGTCTCGACGCCAGCGAATCACCACCTCGAAATAAATGTCTGGATTAAAAATACGCTACCTATGTCAACTGGCAGGTTCCCCAACGATGAAATTTCAGAATCGCAAAGAATCGATCACCGTTACAGCGTTGCAGCAGAAAAGGTATAAATTCTAACGGCCGATACCGGTCACTCATTTCCTCAGCATCGAGGTAGGCTCGTAGTTATGCATAACCGAGCAAACGTGGATACAGTTAGAGATTTTCATGAGAAAGAATGAAATATAGCATCGTTTTGGTGTGTATGGAAAATTCATTTCGTAGACGAGCAACTCGAGGCATTATGACGCACGCACGACGGTTAAACGTAGAGTTAAAACATAACGGGAGTATAACCGATCAGGCGTGAATGACGGCTGCAGGATTATGGTGTGATTAAATTCTAGCTGGAACAATGACCAGGCAAGATTTTATGGTTATACTTATTACTCGTCTGGTTGTGACCACGGGACCATAGCATACGCAACGGTGCAGGTCGTAATTTTAACGAGATTGAAATTTCGTCGTCGAAGAAATAATTGCCATGAATTTCAGTTCGCGGTAAAAAAAATCGTTTTACAGCTTCCCGTTGTTTTTCAGTTCTCATCGATTCCTGCAGTGGACGGTACAGGATATCAGAACCGCGGAACTCTGTGCTATACTCCAGATCACAGCGTCGCCAACCAACCGCGATTCATAGTTTTTGCCACGAGCAAAATTAATCTTCGGTACATTTATAATTATGTTTTTACTATACTCGGCAATATGCAGAACCGTGAGAATCGCGGGATAGAGTGTTGTCCGTTCTGTGGCGAAATTGAGTGATTCAATATTAAACGGGGTTCCACCCCATCGATATGCAGCTAAAGAGGACTTTGCATCAGGTATAGACTAACTTGAGTTGAGTTTAATGTTAAGCTGTAGTCCAAGTTAACTTAAGCCAAGTTGGGTTAAGAAAAGCTTCGGGTTGACAGGGGATAAATGTAATTCGAGTCTCCGAATGGACTTGAGTGTTAACCTCTGTGGTAGGCGACAATTGTGGTGAATTAGAAGAGAGCGCAAGGCTGCTATCGCTAGAACATCGCGTGCTGCACGGTAGCACGCTAAATTTTTTCGGTATCCTCCAACTTGCCTTCCGAGTAGGTACCCGAGCATATAATGTATAGGAAATCATTGCATACCGTACCGCTACGGTAGAACAACATTTCCTTACTTGACGCCGAGCTCGTTTCACATTATGGGGTTTCGTTCGTTGCAGAATATAGCACGCTTCGCGAAAGCGGGTTCCTCGTGACAGAAGTTGACGATTTGCGAGTTCGAAATGATAAGATTTTTGAGCCTTATGATCCTGGGAATACATTTTCATACTTTGTTCTTTTTTTTGTTGTTGTCGTAGGTGTAAAATGCGCACATCCTACGGAGGGGACATTTCTTCGACCTAATTTCTTCAACGTATCATCCCCTCTCGGTGGATACGATCGGGATGGAATAGGTTTCCGCGATACGTGTGGCTCGACTAGACTGGCCACTGTGTGAATGAAGCCTTAGAGCCGTCGAGCGCGAATGCAGGAACAAAGCAAGCGCAAACTCGTTTCGCTCGGGTCGAAGGATACCTGGAACGGTGAGGTCGCGAAACCCCGATGGGATAATGGTCTAGAATGGACTTGGAGGAAAGGGTTGAGGCGAGAATTTGCGCGCCAAAGAATTCGTCGACTAAACCGAACGTTATACCTATACATGCATAGGTATAGGTATACTCGATAATGAACAAATCGGGAACAATAGTTTTATCTCCTTGGAATCGATTGCCAACTGTTATTCCCACGCGAAGGTGTCCTCCGTTGGCTGGCTCGGACAACTCCCCACTGGAAACGGGAAGCTCCGATCGAGTCCTCGAGACCGTTCTTCAATCTAAACCACTCGGCCATGCGAAGTCCAGGTAGTAGTCATAAGGAGAGCCGAGGGACCTGACGATTGTCTGCCATTTTACTAAGTGGGCACCTGCTAATGAAGGGGAAAGGATTGAGGCACGCTGTGAGCATCGCGGGACGTGGGACTCGTAAACGGCCTGATTTGCAAATTGGCTTCGTTTAACAAATAAAATTTAATAAATGCGCCATCGGATGTGATAATTGTGAAAAATAGAGGTTAAAATGTCGTTGCCGAGTATTTCAGAGTATAGCATACTCATCCGTGCATTTTGAAGCTCGACTATAAGTAACGAGATGGCTGGGATTATTTCTTTTCCCGATATGACGACGAATTGAGACGTGACGAAATGAGGTGCGTTGATTTGCGAACGATGAACACCGCTTCCGGCAGAAAAAAATAAAAATAAAATAAACGGTTGCACTAGTGTTCGGCTGTTTAATTGTTGCCTTTGATGAATGCAGCGTGAGATTCACCGTGCGAATCAGCCTTGGCTGTTGAAGGCCAAGGCAATTTTTATAATCGGTGAATCGTGACACTCGACCTTGCAACGCGAACGGAAAATATAATCAAATTCCTGTTACATTCTCTCACGGATGAGAACTAAAATTCCGTATAGCACATACTAAGTGTCTAGAATGTAGAATCCACGTATAATATTACTCAACACATTCAAAATTGCCGTGTATCCGCAGAGACATGAAGAACAACGGCGTGTGCGTGTGCAGTTGCGTCCTGCAGCTACGGGTGCAGCTTTTTTTCAGAATAGCAAAAGCGCAAGCTCTGTAACCGGCAGTAAGTCGGGCGCGAAGAGTGACGCGGCGCAAGAAGAGCGTGCAAGAAATGGTGAAAACCAAGAGAGAAGAAAAAGGACAAAATTTTAACAAAAAACTATACAAGCTGCAGACGCGACTGGCGCTGCCTTCTGTCGCAGTATTCTATCTCGTAAAGACATTCCACTACGTTTCTACCCGCGTCTTTCCGCTTCCTCTCGTCCCATTCCTGATTCTGCGCTCAGCTGCTCATCGTTTGACATTGCGGCAAATTTCCTCTGCAGTTTTTCCACACCGGTTGAAATTGCGGGCCAAATATATTCTCGATGAATAAAAGTCATAACCTTTTACTTCAAAGAAAATTCTCGTGCGCTCGTACTGTACGTACGTACGTATGTATGTATGCACAGCTATTGAAAAACGACGAAGGTACGGCGGGAAATAACGTTGATAAAAACATCTCATCAAATTTCTAGCCTCTGCTAGGGGTCTGTCCATAGATAAGCCCCTGGCAAATCCGGTTTCACGAATAAAAGAGACCTATACAATCTGCCTCATTAAATCTAAAGTATAGCGACTTGTGACTTGGCGCCACTCGGCAAAGCTCACGTTATGCTATGTATAAAATAGGGGAGAATTTCTGATACAGTATTGCCAGGATCTAAGATTGCACAAAAATCCAAGGATTATCATCCCCCGAACAAATTATTCCAACCCGAACAGCTGCAAAAGAACCGACAAGACTTAGCCCTCTCCGAATCCTATTGTGGACCCAATATCCTTACAAAACTGTAGTAACTATTTCCTTTCTCAATTCCCGAGACATTTGATCCCGGGGGATATATAATCAGAATTTATTTTACGGCCGTACCAACTCCGCTACCTTTGAGATTAATATCGTTCGGGATAGTCTCTTCCTACTTTTTTCACTTCACGCATCATTTTTCCCCTGAAATTGCATTCATTCTAAACATATATCCGTTCGCAACGTACCCTCGCTCCTCGATGTTGAGGGCCACAGTGCATCGTTAATGATACGCCGCATCTCCCTACAACAAGTTCGGAGACCGCGATGGCTTGTGGCCGAATTGCCATTCATCGTAAGAGACGATGCTTCGAGTAAGGTAAAAAAGGGTGTAAAAATACGCGGTCGATCAGCAACTGGGACTTGTTACACCTTATTAAGTGCGAGAAAAGATCGCAGTGCGGATATAGCGGAGTTGGTTAATCCGATGGTGCGAAAGTGCAGTTCGAAGGGAAAGGCCAAAGAGTTGTTGGAGCATCATGGTGCCTCAAAAAGGGACGAGAACGTTCTAAAGTCACACAGACACTCCATTCATTGACGTTAAGGAAAAGGTATAATGTGCTTTTAAGTAGATGAAATTAATGAACTGAAGTTGCAAAGACGGTAGTCTGGAGTCGAGAAAGTCAAGAGGGGCGTCTGGCTGTCGGTGAGATCTAGTGTCTGGGTCGACGATTAATTCCTGGGCGCATTCGGAGCGGTTTAATGTCTTCCTGAAGCCTCTGAAATTTGCGTCCCTGTTATACGCTGGTTGGTACACAAAATACAATTACATGAAGTTTCTAATTACAGCAATATCGACAACTAGCTTTCGCACTGCAAGCTCGCATCCCGTTTCTTGGCGAAATTGGGCATGGCATTTTTAATGAAACTTGACAGCGTGAAAGACTTCGCAGCGGTAGACGAAGCGGCGGTGAATTTTGCCGCGTAGAATCAAATCGCAGAGACTGTGCGATGGGGTTCGAAACGATAAGGGGAGTAGAGTGGAGACGATATTAGGTATAGATCATATGTTTTATAAGAAATCACCGTGGTGTGCAATCACGTGCAATACCTATACAGCCCTAATGAAAAGGACCAAGTCCTTTGTGCGATACTGTCCTTTGTGCTTTTGCTTCACAAGTTCTAGGCAGCCGTTGAATATTAATAAGCCGCCAGTCACGGAGGGAAGGGCTCTTGTAATGTGCTATACATAATATATTCACACAGTGCCGCACACCACAAACCACGAATGTAAGAATACAAAGTTCACCTCTAAGTCTTTATGCAGAGTTTTGGACTGGACTCTGATCAAGAATCTTGCATGGCGTTTGATCACTGCCGAAAAAATAATCAAACGTCAATGATGTAGCTACGCATCTCTCATTTCTGGGTCGACTGGCGATAAATTATCATGCAGTTTTGTTTTCATACTGTAAATTCATCGCCGATTAGCACGTAATACATGCATGCCTATGCGTACGTCTTGAAGAGCTGTGCCGCCGTCATTATAAACCAATCTGTACTGTAAGATAAAATGAACTTATTCCTGTCACGTATTCAAATTCATTTGATCCCCGATCACCGTTCATTTAATAATTGCGGCTTTGAACCCATCAGATTGTGAATGACGTAGAAGGGTGGTACATGTGCGCAGTTACCGCGGACAGTAAGTCCTTTCACACTCGTGGGCAGGGTGGAGGCCCGAGAGTAAAGGTCCGCGAATGCAGACGATCCCAGAGGTCACCGCAGCGGATATAATTCGATTTTTCATGCAAACATAACAAGAGTCTCGATCGACGCCTTCGCTAATTTAAACATCTTTCTCAATACTCCTACGCTTTCGAGGCAAGAAAACGTAGTCATCGTCACGCAAACCGGTTCCATCGATATTACCAAAAAGAAGGTAAGAGAAAATAATCGAATTTTTCAAACTCGACGAACGCGACTCAAGGACTGAACGCAGTATGGTCACATGACCCTCCAACACGAGGTTACGTCTTTTGGGCTTTTGGTAAACGTGGATTTTAATCAAAACTCGCCTCCGCAAGGACATCAGGTCTTCATAAGTCTCGCAACCGACGAACCAAACCAACCCTTCTCCGATATTCAGATGAGTAGGCGACCACTTCTACTGCTACCCGATGGTCCGTCTCGTGGCAGCAGCTGGTAAAACGCGAGGCGTATATACGGCAAGAAAAAGTCTTCTTCAATGAAGTCAGTTTTTTTTCTCCGCAATGTAGCATGAGCACATTCGAGAATTCGGCATGGGACAAGTGTGAGAGGTGCATCGAATAATTGATCGGATACAACGCCGCACCGAAGAGATGAAGCAGAGCTGGTATTCATCCGACATTATCAGCAAGAATTCACATTTAGGAACGAAATTTTGTATCCGAAGAACACGAAGTATGACGATGATAGATCGTTGCTATTTTTACTGATTCAAACGGTGTCTCAATCTACGAATAAAAGTCAACGGACTAGAGAAGTGAAGATAACTGTTCAATGGTAACTAGTAATCATTCTGACAAATATTAAGTAACTGTAATTGAGTACGAAGATAATGTCACAGTAGCGTATGTTCTGCCTACTACGGAGTGGCAAGAATTAATACATTCGATTTACACAACGGTGAGACACTCTACAGCCGCGCTAATGTGTCCATGAATCTGAGAGCTGGTGTCGATACAATAAAATTAAATTGCCGCTATTTAGCGTATTAACAGTCCGTATGTATGCATACAACGCTGAATTTACCTTGGCAATTCAATGGATCGATGTTCTTTGAAGGCTTTCGTTTCACATACTGGCAATAGAATGTACGAATTGCTGATAGAAATTTCGAATGTGGTCAGGGTTCGCATTTTTGGCATTTCACAATCGCCTATTACCGAGGAATGCGACATTCCGTGGCTTTCCATCTGAGCACAAATTCAAGTTCGAACTCCGCACCATAAAAAGCTCCAATAAGTAGGTGTCGGAGATTCTGCGGTGTAAGTCACGAGATTACACCGTTTGGTGCTATGTAGGTGAACACGAGATACTGAAAGTATCGTGAGACTTCACACGGGACTTCGATCAAATTTTCACAAGTGCATCCAGGTAAAGTAATGGAAGCATTTTTTTACCCGAAGAATCTAATCTGAGGGGAATTTTCGATTCCGAATCAATTCACATTTTACGAATAAAAAGTCCGTTTTCAAAATACAGCTTGCGATGTATAGAGCGGTCGTTGACGCATTGGAATTCGTTGATATTTACGATACAGAGTTGATATCTGCAGTATTCGAAATTTCAATATATAACTTCACCCGTCTCGTCTCACTGCAAATATACGTGCCCGAGGTAATTTTTGTTTCCCTCCAATTTTTTATGCCAATAACTTGTGGCCCGGGATATTAAATTTTGGATCTCTATTAGCCCGTTTTATCCATATAAAGTGAATGGTAGGGTGAACGGGCTTTGTCGCCGAGAGTAATTAACAGAGTTACCACGGAAGCTAATCTATCGGCGGTGAAGCCTGCTCTCTCCGCTGGTATGGACGGAACAGGAAATATTAATTACTGGTTCAGCTTACGGCTTCTGTTGACGCCCGATTGGACGAAAAACTTGACTTCAACTGATCC
Organism: Phymatocera aterrima; assembly: GCA_963170745.1. Taxonomy (NCBI): domain Eukaryota; kingdom Metazoa; phylum Arthropoda; class Insecta; order Hymenoptera; family Tenthredinidae; genus Phymatocera; species Phymatocera aterrima. Next base: position 10,825,280 of record OY720663.1, read on the forward strand.
AGTGAACTCGGGAAACCGGCTGTTTGCAAGTCTTCCGATCAAACTTTGTCCGTCATTCAATTGATAGAATAGCTCCCATTGTGACGCCACTGATTGCGAATCTCTCAATCTGATGGTCTATGGTGCGAAAGTAGATTCCAGTGAAACCGAATCCGGGCCAATTCATTTCCGCTTCCGACATAAATTGTCCAACGGGACACCGGAGTTTTCAAAATTTTACAGATATCCCATAAAATTTTACTGCACCCATTTATTCGCATTCCATCAATTACTCTGAACTTCGAATCATTCGTGAAATGCGATCTAGTTTCAACAGCAGATTAATTGCAAACGTTTTATTCGGGATGCCGCGAAATTTATTGAAATTTTTTGTTAATTTTACATATTTTATCGATATTTTGTGGATTCCACAACGGAACCAGATGTGTTCATCTAGTTCACACGTACGTACATACTGTATACAACATCGAATTAGTCAGGATATTGGAGCTATTCGCCGCTCAATTTTCAACTTATAGAAATTCATTTCCAATTGCAATCATGCCGCGAGTGTTATGAGGTGTAATTTATTGGACGAAGTCGATGGAACAGTCACGGGTTTAAAATCGGAACACGATTCAAACTGACGTATCGTTTCTAATCCCGATGTTCCAGGGATCATAGTTGGATTCAGAATACAAGCTTCCGAGTGATTGATACCTGTGAAATCGCCCGAGTATCCCACAGGAACAAAACCTTGTGCACATAAATTCAGGTACCTACATATGCTAGGCTACCGCGGTATATAGCTATGTGGGCATGTACACCTCTAATTTGGCTGTAACTGTATTCTGGTATACATGTAACCGAAGCGCGCACAGACGTTGATACATAGGTTTGTGCATGTATGTGCCTACGTATGCACATATGTAGGTATAACTATCAGTATCGGAAAGCGATTACCGCCGAAAATGTATGGTCATCATCATTATCGACATGATCATTATTATTGGCGGATGCTGCTGCACCACAACTACAAATACAAATACAAATGCAAATATGAACCGACGAATATCTCTGCGCACGCGATTTCACGATCGCGGTAATTCACAAAAACGTATTACATATATTTGATTAAAAATCGTTACGAATTCATAAACTTTCGCAAAGCCTGCATCTTTTCCCTATTCGCGATTACCAACTCGCGGTGCAGAACTTTTCCATCCTCCGTAATTCATCCTTTCCCGCAATGAAGTACGGGCTAAAAGCATGTCGATGATGTAATTAGGCTCAAATTTATGCCTTCAACGATCGGCGGATCACCGGAATGATCAAAAAATTCGGATTTTCCATCACCGAAGAATTTCAGCCGAAAAATCTGTAAAATTTACTATTTCCCTCACGTTTCAGTGTTAAAATTCAAAACTGCTGCAATTATTTTCCGTCGTTCTGTCGTCGCGTTAGAGTTATGCCGTGTAAGCTTCGGCCGCACTCGACGTAACGGTATGGTATACGCACAGAGAGAGAGAGAGAGAGAGAGAGAGAGAGACATCCACATGCCGCATGTAATGTGCGCTGACTTTCAATTATCGTTAGAAGCACGTACGAAGAGCAGAGACGATGTCATATGTGCGTTACAGCGTTACGTACACCGGCATATGACGAAGAAAAATATCTTGCGCAAGATACAAAATATATAACAATTTTTTACATAATTCAACACGTGTGTTATCTGCATTATTCCATCGCTTTTTACCTGGTTTTCCTTGGTTTTCTACTTTTTTGTGTAAATCGGAGCGATTCGGAAATGGGATTTAATTGGATATACTGTGAAATTTGTAGTCCTATAACAACACACTCTGATGGCGAAATTAAACAGGTTAAATTCAATTTTCCACCGTGCGTATAATAACGTTAAATTATTATTTGCGACAATATTCTATCGTATGAATTCGCACATTGAAATTCAAATGCTTGCAGTTCAATTTGATCACCGTATAATTTACATATATTTGGATTACGCAATACCGGTGTTTTTCAAAAAGTTTATTTCGTGACTATTTAACCTACATATACTCCGGAAGTAATAACTGCCGTACAATACATTATACATACACGTTTATATGAATATTTCTGAGCTCCAGTTATACCAGAATTCCTGCGTTGATTTCATTTGTTCTTTCTATTTTATCCGCGTCTGCGTGCGCCTTTTTCTTCTGCTTTTTTTTATTCATTTCTTTTCCCGGGTTCCGGACTTGACTCCGATTTACAGCTCGGCTCTCCGCGCTGCGTCCGCGTCGTAGTCGTAGTCGTGTTTCAGGTAGGTATAAGGTATTCGCAACGGTTGAAGCATTCCAGTGACCAGCGTCATCTGGCATCCGCTTGTACGTTCTTTTTTCCCTTCCCTTCCATTTCCTTCCTTTCCTTCTTATTTTCATTTTGCCTCCTTCTTTATTCAAGTCGATGAAGTTCTGCGAACGTGGAAGCCTTGCGACGACCTTGCATCCTCGTTTTACGGACCGAGAAAACTACTTCTGCGGGGACCGAGCTCACCACACCCGTCAGGGGGAAATCATCTTCTTCGAGAGCCATTACCACATCTGCTGCTTCATTCTACGAATCGCTGTAGCTTCGATGACTGGTGGTAATTATCCGCAATGAAATTATACATTCCCATGTCATGAGTCGGCAATTTATCTATATCTTTCATTTTCAAACTATGACCAATCGGCATCGAAGAATACCTAATACTATCGATCGCTGGATGAATACACCGGACGGTACGATTTCGCGAAGTGATGAAATCGAGTCATTGATTACTATGAAAAGCCATTCTGCAGTTTCTGGTAAACTTAAACCTATTTCCAAGCCCGAAAATTTCGTGTACTTCTTTTTGGAATCTCTAATCGATTTTTCTCAACAATTGCAGATCCGCTGGAATGAAATTTGATTCCACTGGTTTGAACGGTGGATCAGAAACAATGTCTATGATAATTGTTTTCTCGAGATATCTGCTCGCGGTATACCGAGCCTATACAAAATACTTGTTTGCTGCCCCCAACGTCGTGTGGTATAATTATTATCCGATCGATCTGCGTGAGGTATCGTCTAGAAACAACCCGACACCTTGGCCAAGTATAATTGCTTTATCGAGCGAAGGGAGTTCCACGATGACGCGAGTAGCGAGTATCAGCAATAACGCATATGCATCGACGGAACGGGAGCTGGGCAGGGCTTCGAACTGCCATACCGGATACGAGGTTTAGGGTTTCCAAAAATACATTAAATTACCAGCCGCATCTGGCCCTTATTAGAAAGTCCATTTCGGTCGGAGAGGAAGGATGCCCTTTTAGAGACACGGGTTGAGTTCCACACGATCTGTGATGGGAATGGTTATGGTCACGAGTTCATAACGCTTAGATTTAATGTGTTCCGTCTTCTTAGTCTCGGGATACTTGACCTCTACTGAGTAAAAGAGAGATAGAGCGAAAGTGAAAGGCTCAGGGGCAGGGGGAAGAGGGACAAAGAGAAAGTTAAAAAAAATAAGTTACAACGTAACGTACAGACGTACACGTACGCGTGTGAGAAAACTCGAAGGAATACAGATTGGTGCCATAAAGAAAACGTTTAAGATCCTATACGTAGCGTGGTTAAAGTAGTTCACTGGTCAGGAAATGCTGACTGTGGTCTCAGCCCGCCCGGCCCGCTCGTAAACCTTCAGACTTCTTTGGAAGAGAGGAGAAGAGAAGGTAAAAAGAGTCGCTGATGCGACTCTTATCGCATAAACGTTACCGATTTCCATATAGATCGTACCTACACTCGAACGTTTCAAATTTGGTAAAAATTTGCGATCCGATTATTGGTACGACGTAACGGTGAGGCCGATTCGCAGTTTTCGTATCATGTGCCGAAAGAGCAAATATCAAAAGTCAATGGATAGTAGAGATTCGTATCGCTATCTCTATGCATACAGGGAAAGTAGGACCGACAATACTCGTATCAGACTATGCTCTGTCCGTCATTCGGAGTCAACAATCTTTGCGCTTCAGATACGCGTGGGAGACAGAGCTGAACAAGGTGTCATTGTCCGGTCCTCGAGAGGCGACTGCAGGCTAACAGCAGAGCAGCCGGTCGCTCATACGTACAATCGGTTACAAAGTTTGTACACCGTTTTTACGAATCCATGATGAAAGCCTGCACAGTGTTGTATATGAGGGCCAGGAGGATAAAGACGATCAAATATGAGGTCTCAACAGAATCGATTCGGAAATTGTTCGTAGCGAACTTTTCGTTTGGTTGGTTTGACTTTGATTTTTCGTGTTCACTCACTAGTCAAATTCAACCTTCGATAGATGGAATTTTCATTTGGTGATAGCTGCAGCGTGGACTTGATATTCGGAGCACTTTTCATTTGTATTCCGTAGTGCACAAAACGTTGATTTACGTCGTCGCCTCTTTGTGGAATGGACGGGCGTTCAACCGCGTGAATTTATAACGGTAGACGTAGAATATATATGTACGTAACCGCCGTGCAGAATTTTGCCAGAAATCAGGAATCCATTGGCAAATAATTGCGTGATAATTTACAACGGTTTCAGCACGGGTTTTCAAAAACCGATGCTGCAAATACGTTACGTTAATTTTCCGCGCGAATACGCAGAAATGAAGAGAAACAAAAACGGGAAAAAATGAAAGCAAAAAAATGCGGGGGTTTTATGGCGTTGCGGATATTTTTCACCGCTCGGAGAACACAGTTCGATTCTTCTTTTATTGCTTGCAGTTTCTGTTCCAATCCTCCCACTCACTTCTCTTCGGATCGGTTACTTTTCAACGTCGAAGCGCCATTGACCCGAGACGAGAATCTTCTGGTTTCCAAAAGAATTATAAAGAAGGGGAAAGAATGTTCAAGTGCACGCGGGAGCCTGATATATGTCTGGGCGCGATCTTATAAGCCAAGTGAACTTCTCCGAAAGAGATGATTCAAAACTATCGGCCACGTGTGAATGACGAGTAATCACAGCCTAGTATCCTCTGTGCTGTTCAAAGCCTGCATACTGATACTACAGACTTGTTGACACGAGACATGCCTCATGCCCGCGGTCGTAAGTTCGCACTTTATAAGATGGAATGTTAAAAGTTTTGGAGATAATAGCTATAGCTATAATACACTTGTTCGCACATATGTAAATAAACAGGAAATCTTTCGCGAGGTGTAGGACACCGGGAATCGGGATGACTTTCATCTGGAATAAGAGAAAACTGAAGGGAGAGGTGTAAATTCTCATCCATTTGCATTCTTTTCATTTATAGGTATATTTCATCCGATTTTCAACTTGAAAAAATTCTTCGCAATTTGTCCAGTCAGTTTCTTCGTACGCCGGTGAAGATGGACTCATGCTTCCTCGTACGTATTTTAAACCTTCGTAAGATACTGTGATCGTGCGTTGTAACCTCGGCAGCCGCATGATCCGGACGGAGAAATATGAAAGAAACTTCAAGAGTTTCGTATTTGGATGACAATTGGTAACGCCTAGCTCCGCGATATTTGCGTCGTTACCGGCTGTTCTGAAAACCTGTTCAATGCGGCTACTAGGTACTTGTTCCACCACTGCGGATAAATATTGTCGCTTGACCTGCCACACCGCGATTGAGGCAGCGTGCCGTGACCGCAGCCAAAGTGACAGGACAGTAGCTTTGCGAAATAAGTGTGTAGGTATGTATGTACGTGTACGTGCATGGATACCCAAACCGCAAATTCGAATGATCATGATAACAGGAAATTCACACGCGGAAGCTTATTCTAGTATAGATTAAGTTTATTGAGTGGGATTAGCGTAGGTTCGTTTTGAATTTCTCTAAATGGCAGCATCCTGATTATCACCGTTCGCAATTAAGCAATTGCACCAGTTTCCACGTCATTGCGTGATGCGGAGTGCATGCCTTGCTCCTTCCCTCTCCGCCGCATCGACCATCTCTGTATTGAGACTCTTCCGCATGGTCTTCTCGACGTACAGATAGGCTCCCCTAGGGTTCCTTATTCTTGCTTTGCTCACTAGTGTGACGTTTATCCGTGTATCAAAATTTATGTATATCTGATACTACCAAACTTGGTTTTCACGACTGCAGCATGCGGTACATACATGCCTGGCTACGATGATGTGCTTTTACGCGAGATGTTCGTATGCGATTCCATATTTGGTGGAGTTTCAGTACCTACGTCGTGTCGTACGGCAGTGATTCGAGTCACGCGTGCCATGAGATTACAGACTGGTTTATACTGTTCTTCATCTTCTTTTTTCAAATTTTTTTAACGGTCAAGAGCAGCGCGTCGGTGGTTTCCTGTTAACGGTGATTTCGCAAACGCAACTGTCCCCGTGTTCACCGTGCAGTTCACTTTGTTCACCGTAATTCCTCTTCCGGTGTCAATCTTACGGCGTAAAATTACATGAGTTCTCAGTGCACCGCAATTTTCATGGCCCTTATTATCCGCCTCGGAAACCGCGCTTGATATACCTGTATATAGGTACAGTTAGGTCGCGGACGGTGATCTAGGTGAAGGAAAAACTTGAACGAAGTTTATTCGTTTCCGCGGGAAATCAGGCTATTCGCGTTGAAGAGAACTCGATACATGGGAACGCGTATATCTACTTGTGAAGAATAAAACTTTTCCCAAAACATAATTTGGGACGTAAAATTTGATAGAGAGTTGAATTTTCTTGTTCAGAGAAAACCGAGAGTCCCAAGTTCACTTTATGTCTCGAATAAATTTCCATTCCCCGTACAATTCGTAATACTGTTGATATTTTTTCGAAAAGATGATTCCACGGTGCCCAGAATCTCACAATTATTGTGTTCGGGGGTTAATGAGAATCGACGTACATTTGACGTACAAGAAATTTCTATGATTGACCATGACTTGCGATTTGAAAATAATTACGGACGCCGCAGGATTTCGAAACCTATCGAAAGAGCGAATGAAGAGAAATTAACCAACGAGAATCAAACCAATCACTTCTTTTGTCTCTGACACATATTAGAATTCCGTATCGAAAGGGAGCTTTGAAGCGTTGGAGTAGAAAATTGTGAGATTGGTCGCTTTGAGGAAGCATACAACGTGCGGGGTTGAAAGTTTAAGGAACAAGTTTCAGAGGGGTAGTTTATGCAAAATTTGGAATACACATATTCCCGAGATTCGAGAAAACTTTCACGGGTCTATTTCCGACTGATTGGATTATCTGCGATGAAAATCAGATGCGAGGATTGCATTACATACAAACTGAGCGAGTGAACAAACTCGAGGCAATATGAAATATTATTTCCTAGGAACTGAATGTTTGAAAATCTGAGTAAACTTCGAAATGAAGATTGTTCCTGTCAAAATCCTCCGAAACGAAGCCTACTTAGGTAATTACGTAGTTTATCTCCAACACAGCATTGTAAATTACGCATCGTGTTCCACTATCGAAAATACCAGCCTCGATCAATATTGACTTATCGATTTTATTTGCTTAACGCTATCTGAACCTCATATTTACCGTCTAGGGTCACATTTATCTAACTGTTCATATTACGTCGGGTGATGATGGAGATCGAGAAACTACACAACAACGTTATAAATATCGATGAAATTTTTCCAACGCTTCGTCGTGGCGTCGTTGAAAGACGCCTAACCTACCTAAATATATACTACGGACCCGTGTAGTTCGTACGAGACTAGAATGGGCGCGTACCTAGTACCTACTTTGCAAAGAAGGATCGCCCTCGTCCTTTCCAACCGAAAATATAAAATACGACGCTATAAGTGCTCAACGATGCTTCATTATCAAGTGTAAGAGATCTTCTTTGTTTGTTCAACGACCAGGTAAGAAGAGAAGGGTCTCAACACAGGTATGAGTGTTCACTCGAGCTGTTTGCCAAGTTCTTTTCCAAATCCCTGTAGCTGGGTACTTTCGGTCCGGCCGGTTACCGGGGAATAAATAGTACTAGACCCATTATAGTCAGGTAAGATGTCTGCTAGGACTCCCGACCCGTTTACCAGGCCTAGGCCTAATCCCACGAGCAAAAAGTTCAAGTTTCTCCAAAAGGATTTCCACTTCGAGGTACATATCTCATGCCGCATTTTCCCTGAACAAATATGGGTAACGGAAATTCATGGGCTGCATGAATATTCGAAATACGGATTCAATCCGCTTAGAAATATGAAGTGCAGAAATATTTCCCTGAGCGGATAAGTTATAATCCCATGCATGCGCGGGCTTCCTGAACTATTGCGTACAAATTTCGACTCTTGTTTCCGAGAGCATGAAGTATGGCTTTTGACCGTCGTGGCCGAGATGTTACTCGAAAATCAAATCAAATTGTCATTTTTCTGGTCACGTATCGAAGATTTTTCATTCACAGATTTTCCAGACCTCGCCGAATATTTCCCTAAATTCATCGGCAATATTTGACGAAATATTTCGTCGTTGTGCCGCGAGGGCGGGGGGAGGGGGGGGGGGGGGGGAGTCAGATTCACAATTTTCTCTCGTATGGGTAGATTTTGAATGGTTACAGGTTTTTTTTTTCTGCCCAGAGATAATCTGAATTCGTTATGATGAACAGTGTGCCCGCAGTTTTTATCTCCTCGTGAATGGATGAAAGGATCGTGCCCGATTGGCGTACGTATACGTATACGTACACGTATTATTCTCTCTTTTATCCCCCTTCAGACTTTCAACAATGAAAATGTACGTAGGTAGGCATACATCCGTGCATACACACACAGTATGTGCCTACATACACCCGGATGAGAAACGAGAGTGCAGCTTAGTCCGTGGTGTAGTAGGGGTTTAATTAATTCACCATATTTTCTCGTTCCGCTAACAAAGTATACTACATAGGCGCAGACAATATAAGTGCACACAGTTTTGAATAGAACAGCTCACAGCCGAGCGTGATTAGAGGTTAAATGACGTCGCGAGGAAAGCGGTGGGGTCGCCGCCTTTTCATTGACATGGCAATATGAAAAGTCTGGTATACTTCCTATCTGGCAATTTTGATTACTCGATCATACGAAGATCTATCCATTTCGCATTGCAAAAGCCGGATGCGAAACGGAGCCTCGATCTTTTCGTCCGCATCATGGACTCCAAATTCATAGTAACAGTTATAACTATATCTCCAAGTTTATAACGTATCCTTTAGTGGGCGGCAGGTATTCGGTTCCCGGCCTACTATCCAAGCTATTGCCAAACGAGGTGATCTCTGTGGTTTATTCTCGTAGAGTGACCACGAGGCTAACCAATGCATACGTGTATAGGCATACACGTACATGCGTCTCGTGATTAAACCACACCGTTTGTTTATCTCGCGTCAAAAGGACAGGCGGCTTCTAATCACTCGCTGCATTCAACCGGACCACTGTCAGATCTGTATATACATAGCAATTCTATGGATCAAACTCGCTCTTTGAATTCTGATGAAACTTGCGGCGAAGTGGAATCCCATATGCTGTTGTGCCTGGGCGAGTAAAGATCGGCTGAAACCTGATTACCGTGCCTGATGTAAAAGCGAGACTCTTGGACCGGCGTGAACTGGACAAAGAACAACCGAGAATCGTCTTACCGTAAAACCTGGCCGAGAAAAAATGGTTTCAATAGTTCAACAGGAAAAACGATTTTTCGAAATTCGAATGCTTGTTCCTCGGTGAAAACATAGTATAAATTTCTATAGTTGTCGACTGCATGAACGAGAAATATAGGGGAAGAGTCTCTCGATTCAGCTCCAACGCTCTAAGTCCGGTGATTTTGACTACCAAATTAACCAATTAAGAAGGGTCAAGGGGCGTCTGAGGCTACGATGACCTAAAGTCTTGGAAATATGTTCCGTGGGTTGGGATGGCAGATGGAAATCGGTCCATCCCTAATTGCCGGGAGCCCACAGACTGCAGCGATGGGCTTAAAGATTTAGGAGAATCCGACCGGAGGGCAAAACGTTTCTCAAAATGTACTACGGCGGGAAGGATGAAGATAAGATCGCAAACGGTTGTTCGAACTTTAAAGCTCAGGTGAAACACGTGTCAGATTTCTTTTTTTCTGTTTCATCCCCTCCATTTCTTTCGGTGTTTTACGCGCTAGAAATTTTTCGAAAGCTCATTAGTACGAGAATGAAGACTGGTATTTTGTTTTCCATTTTTTGTTTCTTTCTTGTCACAGTGGGGTTTACTGTATATATACATTTTACAAGCTTATACAAGCAAATAAATTTTCCACGATAATAACTTTCCAACGATTTTTACACATAAATTTTTCACAGCGCATCGTCAAGAAGACTTTTTGAGCTAGAGATGAAAGCATGTATGTGTAATATACGTGAAATATGCATCAGGCGGGATGATTGATGGTAAAAAACTAGCGCTGTTTCTCAAACTTTGACGCGCGGTATTTAAATCGGGAATCTCGCGAGTTGATTTTGGGGTTAGAGCATTTTTTCTTATTTTTAAATCTCGTTTTTTCTTCTCCCTTTTTTCTCATCTGCTGGAATTTCTCCCGGCGCGGCGGTGAGATATTCGTGACATGGATCGAACCAATTGCTACGTCGCGTCGGTAGCAAGAATTTCTGTGGTTAATCCCTATACCGCGGCATAGAAGAAAACGAGAAACAGAAAGAAACTAGACGAAATTTTGGGCTGGAACGTAGTCGATCAGTTCATGACTGTCGGCAGACAATTGTGGGGATCAGGTGAGAAGTAATTAAAACTATTGTAAATTGGTGAATAATTTGGGTACGGAATTCCAACAAAAAGTTTACTGTTCGTTCGAATTGAAAGTCCGCATGACATCCGCTACCAAATGAAAGAAAACGGTGAAGAATGTCCGCTGAGTATAAAATAAAAGTCAGAATAGGCAAGCTGGTAGAAGAGCGAAAAGTTTAGCCGAAAGAAACGAGACGAGTAATTGAATCGCCACGAATACTCTTTTGTATGGGAAATATTCCATGATTCCGGAGACTGGCTTGTGAATAGCCTAAAAGTAGACACGTGCTAAGTGCTACTGTAGCATCAAAAACAAATGAAAATGAGCTGAACTGGGCTGTCTCGAAGAATTCAACGCAGTCTTGCGCGTGTGTCGCATTCCAACTGTTCCCTATATTTGGTCGCGCGGGTCGTCTCCTGGAAAGGCCGCGCCTTCTTCGCCTTCTTCGCCTTTTCTTCTTCTCCATCGGCCGGTTACCGGACGCCCGCTAAAGTTGTCACTAAACTCGCGTATGTGCCTATAGGACTCAAAACTCTGCCGCGAAGACATTTATGAAAACCGGAAAATAAAGATATATAAAAAGTTTGAGAAGACAAGCACGTACATACTTTATTTTATCAACGAAAAAGTATACTGCTTCGTGATATATGTCACCCGAAATCCTCGACGGATGGTAATTTCGAATTCAATCGGTGAAGCATATTTTGAGAAACTTCCAATTTTCCACATGGGATTCGAAGATCTCTCAATTTTCGGTCTAGAACTATAATTTTCGGTTCATTCTGTGATACAGAAAGACGAAATTTAAAATCCAAGCCGAAGACTTTTGTTGTATAAAAAGAGCGAGTAGTATGCTCTCGATTTTTCAGGAGGTTTTAGTCTTTTCACAGTTTTAGAATCGCGTGGCCAGCCAATAAAGGAGGTTGACTTCCTGCTCGGTAGTTTTATTACATCGTCGTGCCTCCTGTGGGGCGCTGAAGTGTTGTCTGACAATAATTTAGTTCATGGCGAAACTTATTAAAATGCCAGGAGCGCCGTTCGTTGTTCCAGTATAGAGCAGGTACGCATTGCCCTTAATCATAAACCTATATTCAGCGCCGCAGGCTTAATCCGGAAAGATATTAGTCGATAGGCAAATTGGCATAAATTGAAGAGAATTTAATTACGTTGCTCAATCAGGCGCGTCATTTGATTCGGTCTGAACGTCGCCATACGTGGGAGAGGAATGTTTATTGCCAACGATCGATAACTCGTGTATATTTCCCATTAGAAAATTGTTAAAGCACGAGGGACAACCTTAATTTAATATCTGACGAGAGCACCTCCCGCGTTTTTTCCCGTGAATTTCCTACAGATGAAACTCGCAGGAAGAGAGGCAGATGGACTTCAATGATGAAATTCAATCCAAAAACAACGTCAAGGTTTTTTGTGGACCTCGAGCGTTTTTGTCCTGCTGCTATTTCTTCTAGTAATTCTTTTCGAATCTTCGTAGGAGCAGTTTGACCTGTTCGTCTGTCTGAATTGTTCCGCTAAATCTTCGTGGAGTTCTTTTTCCCTCCGTTTCAAGAAGGACGAATGACTAAAGGAACAAGCGAAGAAACTACACCAACACAACAACATGGAACCCGGCGGTGGTTTCGGCTTAACCTCTTTCAGTTAGCAGCTTTCCCTCTGACGTCCATAATGGGTTTGTTTCTCCGGCGTTCAATTTGTTTCTCGATTCTACTGCATCTAGGATTTAGAGAAGGATTTACGGAAGTTGGATCACTTCCCGAACTCCCGTGGGCAAGCCGACGTCACGGAATAAGAGCGAGGGACTCTGATTAATCGGGAGTACGCGTATCCGTATACCTATCCAACCCCGGCGCAACGTTTCAGCATCATCAAAACGGGACTGTCTGGCCGAAGACAAAGCAGTTCAGCGAAGAGTGAAGCTGGAAGGGTTTTTTTCCCACCCTTATGAAAGAGCGCCATTCCCACAGCGCGAATGTTGGTATAATGTGCTCCGAGTTGATTTCAACGGTGTTTCATTTATTCCCATTTCCAGAGTTACCGTACAAAATCCGCAACTGCCAAAACGTGAGATGACTCTTGCTCCGAAATGACTACGGAAGACGAAATGAGACTTCTTCTTTGACTAAATATAAACCTGAAGAACGTCAAAGAGTATATTTATAACGGATAGGAACCTGCTAGAAAGACGGGCTAATTGCAGGAAGTGAAAAACCGGTCGAGAGTTGTTAGACTCCAACGATGAAAAAGACACGGTTCGTTGTTCTCCAGATATTTCGAACAGTTCATTTGTTCTATGAATAGTATCCTGCCACCCATCCACTCAATTGTCAAATACTTTGATCAGGAAGAAAATTTCTATCTCGTGTCATCAACCTCTGACCGCAATTACCAGTCCCAAGGATTTCTTGCATCACAATGGTTCGATCATCAACTGATCATTCATGCGGCCCATCAATCTTCGTGATGTTTCCTTCACCGGCGAAGCAATCCATTTAGGAAATATCGCTCCACTTCTGCCCAAACAACATTCGACATAGCTGCAATCTCCTCTGACGAAAAGAGTCAACGATCGTCACGATCAATGTTTGGCAATTTTCTGATTCATTTTATCTTCTGATGTCGCTGCCGCCGCCGTATACTACGGTGAAATTTACAATACCCGAAAACGCCCTTTCCCAGTAGATTTGTTAATGGAAAATTGATATGCAGCGATGCCGGAGGGTCGATCAGACGCTTCACTAGAAATACTGGTTCAATATTACCCCGACATTTACTCTTCGTACCGTAGCTCCCCGACCCCGACGTTAACACCCGCCAACCAGCTCTTCTCTTCACTAGTCAAGAAGCTCCTTTGAACTTGAATGGGTAGTTCTTAATTTCAAACTAACGAGGACACCAGGGAGGATCCTACTGTCTGTCACGAATTGCAATTCGTGCAAGCTCGTGCGGTTGAAACTGTGAATGCAATAACAGGATCTGACGTTTCACTACTGGCGACACTTCAACGCATTTCACTATCTAACCAAGTGGAGAACCTTGACAATGTGACACCCCTGTTTTGCAGAGTCGCTCTTCTCGCATCGCTGATCAAGGGATATTGGACAGGAGCAATGACGTGTCATCTAGACACCGGGTTCTGGATTATCTGTAGATACTCTGCTGAATTCCGTCCGAAGTCAAGTCCTCCTATCACTTCAGGTTGTATATAAATCAAAGGACAGATGTCACAGAGATATTTCGGCGTTCTCTTCAAAAGTTTTTTCCATTTCACAGTGAGAGCAGTGAACACATATCACATCCGAGAGCCGTCTGATTTCCAGCGAAGGGTTCCATGTGTGCTTCAAATGATTTGATTAATCGTTGATTCAGTTTTTGTTCTTTCTACGTGTCGTTCGAGTCTTCTGTAAGTGGTGGCACGTCGTCATTAACATCACTTATCGAGGCAACGATGACTCGAGAGTATGTACAGTGTTGAGAGACGGGCACGTACGGCGTATCAAGAACCACGGCAAGTAATCTAATAGAGACTCACAATGGACGAGCGATTATGTTGTTCGGTGTGCCTGGAGACTGGAGAAGTCTGTAATTCAGTGTGCAAGAGGGGGAGGAGAGAGCTTCTTCGTTTAATTCGTCTGTCTACTGGCCGTCCCAAGTTCCATTTCGTGTATGTGATCGTGGCTTGAAAATCTGTCTGCACTTTCTCCTAGATTAATAAACTTAAATGGAAGCTGCGCACCCTCTCAGTACAAGGGGCGACATAAATCGTACGTGCGTCTGGCTCTCTTCGTTTGCCCCGAACTTTCGGGGTGATAAAGAATAACTGCGCTCGGTAAAAATACCGAGTGACGAGAACTGCGGTATTGCACTGCGGTATGCACGGCAGTCCAGTCAAGAATAAGTGTGGAAGAATTTGAATCCACCAAATGAAGAAGTTCGTTTCCAAATACAGCGGTTCATTCAACGGCCGTTTTCCTCGCGCCGTATACATGCACCTTGAATACAAAATGCATCTCTCACCGCTCAACTATTCCCTAACTTTATATATGAGAATATTTTTGTGGAATAATTACACAACCGTCCAAGTCATGGCTGTGCGGGCTACTCGCACCTGGACCTGACTTTTAGCCGACTATCATCTGACGCCGGGATAGCCAGCGGTATGCTAGAAATCTCATCCACGCCCGTCGTCGAGGTGAAGTGAAATATAGGTGGCGAGGAATTAGAACGAAATTAAAAGTGAGCGCGAAGAATTTCACTGCACGCCCATATTTTACCAACCTGCGCACCCAAAGTGAGCGGGACAAAAAGAAGAGTGATATATAAATGATGTTTGTTGTAATTGAGATAAATTTGAAAAACCCCCGCATTTTCATTTCCCACAGAGCAAAATGTCGGAAGATTTCGCAGAAGATTTCGCATTACAGGAAATTCTTCAACGCGAATTGGACAGATTCTGAAAGAGTTGAGACGAATTAGTGTGACAAGATAATACAACTGATGAATGAGGTAGCAAGTATCTGGATAGAACGAGACGGGTAGTGAGAAAATTGTACGTGGACATTATGTTTTGAAATACAGTCACGCGCGCCAATGCTTTATACGTCTATCGGACATCCGAGGACGGAATATTAATGAAAATGATCACGTTCTTGTTAGGCGAAAGCTAATCAAGTGTATACATACAAGGTCTATTCGGACTTGCAATTTCATAGATCCAATCATGTTCCACAACTTCCAAGCACATCTTCAGTCTCTTACACGAGACTCTGTCAAATTAAGCGGATCGATTTCACCTCAACTTACTCCGAACTTTTGCTAAGTGTATCGTTACACAGGAACCAGTGAAATTTAATAACGCTGTGTTCCATTCTCCAATCTACATTATCGAACGAATCCGAGTGATCGCCTGCTCCTCGTTGAAACCATGTCGTTTATGAAGAATAACAACAAAGATGAGAAAGATAGAAGGAAACTAGTTTAAGAGGCCACTTTGAATGCGAGCGCCTACACACGTTACATTACATTACCTTCGGGTGAATCAAGTCATGGGATCAGGGCTCTATGATCCGAGTAACAATTAATGAACCAATTGTGTTGAGATAATTGAATAATTAAGTAGACAAGATCCGATCGCATGGCTGTTCCGGTATCTCCTTGGGCTCGACCTGAATGTTGTACCAAGAAGCAGCAACTCTCGGCGGCTTCTCCTGTTACAGGTGATGCAGGTGTGCTGCTGTGACGACCTGCAGCTTGCAGGTCATTGTACTCCTTTGCTACTCTCTATCTTCCCACAGGCTGCGGTGTGTTTGGTGTCTCCCACACCGAATCTTCGGTAAAGTTCGATCGGACGGTGGATCATATTTGGCAAAATTCCATACCTATTTCAGTGGATGCGATTGAGGAAACGAGCAGATTTTACATTGTTCGTTATGATACGATTCTATAGAGTCTCGCTTCGGAATCACGTGTCCATAAATTTCAGTGTGAAAGTAACTTAACGCGAAGTTGCCGAGACGAAGACTCGCTGGTCACGTTGTGTCTTCGCGGCTGAACGAGTAGGTCGTGAATCGTGACGCAATCGCCAACAATGTCACGATCCGCTGAGTTCACTGTCAAAGACGCCTACAGAGAGATCGGTAAATCTGTTCTCCAGACTTTAAACAAGTCGCAATAAGCACCCGGGTAGCTGCTATCTTGGAAAGCGAAGGTTCGTAGTTTTTATTCAGAATGCGCCGCGTGTACATGCTTACTGTGTAATGCAAATTTTCTTTACTCGCGCGATCGATCGAATCCCGAATTCTGTCGATTCTCTCCCATACTCACGAGATCCGGAGCGCGTGACTTTTGGGATTCCAGCTTCATCGAATGAGGATCACAAAATTGTTCTGTCTACGATTAGAGAAGTAACTGTATGCATGTGACATGGAGGAAAATTGAATTCTAAGATTCAGTATCTCCGTGCCAAAAGTCCGCCTGCACAATTCACCGTGATGTGTAGTAATGGAAGTTGTCCAACTTCTTATATATCTGTATCGTTGGATAAAAATTTTCTTAGCTGGATTTTCGCAAGCCTGCAACTGCACTGTCGAGCGAGGGACGTTTCGTTCCCCTCGAGATTACGGGCTCGCTCGTCGAGGGGATTTTTAGGAAGTGATTTCTTGGCCCGGACAGCCGGAGCAAGCAAGACCCACGTTGCGAATATAAAGTCTCTAACCATGAATCACACTCTTCGGAACGATTCTATTCACGGTATTGGCCACTGCGTAGGTACATGTTCGTATATGCGCGTGCATCAGATCACTGTACCTATACCCACCTACCTACACCTTCTCCTCCGGCTATGTATACACATTTCGGACGTAAACCTGATTTACATATTATTAGCTAACAGCGGTCACGTATATTCTGAATGCGGTCTACAGCAGAGGTCTTCGGGTTCTACCATTGTACTCCGTGGAATGGACACTGCATTTATGAGAATATATAGGTACGAGGCAAAAATTCGAAGCGAATACGAGAACTCGAAATTCATAGAGGAAAAATGTACCTGCATCCCAATTTTCGATTCGCACGGCTTCGTCAAACGTCGTGAATTTATACTCATCCTCGTCGTCGACTACCCGCCGAATTCCCACCGATATGAGATGGCCTGAAAACACACTACGCTTAGCGGAGAAAAAGAATTAGACTTCCGTTGATTCGACGCGTTCTATGTATACCTAGCTGGCAGCTAACCTAAACATTAGAGCACTAACCTCAACGAGGAACACTCACCCTAGTATTTAATGGCATCGCAGGTTGGAAGATGTGCAGCGTCTTGCTTATGTATGTACCTAGCCACCTAATTCCATTTCGAAATCGGTCAAAAATATTTCGGATATTTAGGACAGCGTTACCTTGGTCTGTCATAATCGAGTTTGTGGACATCGCGACGCCTGCTGCAGGCAAACGCAAGCTTTTTCCGAAATACTGCAACGGTGTTTATTCTTTCATTCGAAGAGTTGGCATTAGAAGTGAGCGGATGAAGGAAATTGTTGCAACAAACAGAAGTCGAGAACCAAACTAACGAAAATGAGACATACATAGCGAAAGCCATGGGTCAGTTATAAATAGGCAAACGTTCCGATGCATAAGAAGAAGAAGAAGAAGAAGAGTAAGAGGAAAAAGAAACCGTGTCTTGATAGATTCAGTTTTTCCTCCATAAATATCAATATAGGTAATTGACAGGTTTCGGTTCTGGCTACAATCCAATACGTAGACGTAGTTCCTGTCGCTGAAAAATTGAATACCTTGTTCTCAGATTAATGAGGGTGTTTCTCTATCTATCAAACTATACACTTCCCACGGTCAATTAGTCAGGATAGCATAATAACGAAAGATTGCTCAGAATTGTGATGCCGAGGAACCTTCGTTTCCTTATTTCTTTCAATATTCTCGTCGATATTCTTCTTGTCTTTCAACAACGAGAAGAATCACTTTGTAACGGTAAACGTACGCGTATACGTTGCGTAGGTACGCATGTCCGTACCTACAGAAACGCAGCATTCAGCACCAATTAGCTCCGGTACCGAACGCAAGAATAAGATCTGGTGCAACAATATATACACCTATGCCGACATGACAACGGCATCGTAGAACTCGGTCAACTTTTTCTGACACGTTTCACGTACAACACATGTAGGTATTACATACCGCTTGATTCTGATTCTGAGCTGCAAAGAGTTAGTTGTTCGTGAGAATCAGTTGTATTCTTTATCATCAATTATATTCCCAGGAGTCTCGGGATCCAGAAACTAGAACCTAGAGTCTAGAGTCTAGACGCCAGCCACTGACAGGAGCTGCGATTGCACGTATACCGCGAGCATAAACAGAGTAACATTGGAAAGAAAAATTTCAACCGCAACTATTACACGTACGAAGTGTATGAAATAATTTTTCCAAGTTATGTGTGTTCACAGATATGACATGCCCACCGTCGCACCGTCGCCGAGAGTTCGCGAGATATATTTGAATGGTTGAAATTGGCCAAAAATTTGCGCATATCAACGTCATATGCCGTTCAACGATCGAACAATTACTCTCTGTGGCAGGCGCCGGCGTACGAGTGGTCGGCTGGCATATGTATGTAACATTCGGGGGCGATCGAGAATACGGCTTGAAAGAGTCGACTGTGCTATGAAATATTTCGGTTCATTAGATACATCAAAAATTTGAGGTCTTGACTCTGGAATAACGGAAGGAGGAAAGAAGTAGGAATTGTTTCACTGAATCGCGTCGGCCACGAATCGTTATCATTTCACCGAATCATCGCTCGTTCGCTCGATTGCATCTATATTGTATACTCAAACTCGAAGAATTTGATAAATTGCGCAACTTCGTACTTCGGTCGTAAGGCAATATAGGTATACGCATTGAGCATTCGCAAGATTCGATGAAACTAATTTCGGGCATAATTCCTTGGACTTTCATCTTCACAGTTACAGCCATCAGCTCGTCTGTACCTATACTTGGTTATAGGCAGCTCGCAATTATACTTTTAGAGAATCCGGTATGATGATAGGCAATTTCCATAATTGTACAGCACGAACCGCGCAGGTTCTGAAATTATAGAATAATGTTGGAGAAAGTAAGAGAGAAAAAAAAAAAAAAAAAAAAAAAAAATGAGGAGAAACAAGAAAAAAGCCGAAGCCAACGATAAGTGGGGTCTCCTGTTCTAAATGGGCAACGAACGATGGCAGAAAATGACGTGGATAGTAGTAGATGGTCGTCGGTACGTACAATTCGGTCACCGAATGAGTGAACTATTTTTTCAAACAAACTGGACAATCATCCTCAGTCTTTTTCATTGGTCATTCCTTTGCGCTTAACGTTTTGCTCTTATTGTTAGTTCCAGCAGACGAATCTTTCCGCTCTTCGTTCGCGATCACGGAGTAAGATCTTAATGTTAATCTCATTTATTCGTGAGGAGGACACGTGCCTCTTCGATGATCTTGGATGCAATTGGTAATTGCGTGCGTTATATTTTATTCAAATTACGTACTCTGATTGAAAAATTTTGATCGGAGACGGGATTGGACATGCGGTAGCATTTAGCGACTATAACGTGAGACGACTGCATGTGAATTGGATTATTCCGTCTGAAAGGATCTGCGCGTTAATTCAGAGACGCGTATAACACACACTGATGTCATTATATCCTTTGAGGTAAATAATATGCCTACACAACGGGAATGGAACAGTTCGAGATTTATCTTTGAGCAGAAACTTGAAGCGCGGATGTATAGGTGCTGCCGGTGCTAGGTGAGTGTGAGATCGATGTATGAATATACAGAATATTCACAAAGAAACGTTTGTATATTCAAAGGAATACCGAGCAATCTTCAACTTCAACGCAGCGCGATTTTCAACCGATCGAGTTACGCTTCTTTGGAGTTGCATTGTGAAGCAAACTGTGAAGGTGACGACGGCGTGTCTGCTCCTCCGAACAGAATATCGCCGCAACAAAGATGACTCCGGGGTGTCAACAGTTCAATTTACTGCAAATCCACTCCAAAGCTTTTTCAACACGTAAATACATACGTGAGGGAATATTATTCGTCGTTTATTTCCGATATCTGTGTCTAATCTGTTCCGTGGGTTTCTATTCTATCTCCCAATTGATAACGAGTGTTCATCGAAACTGTAATATTACGTGAAATGAAGCAAAATTGCAGACAATGAAGAAAATGTGTTAAGAAGAAAGGACGTGTATGTGCAGTATCGTTCGAAATCGTGTAAACCGGACGACGAAGACGTTGCAACACACGTCCGATCCGTGAAAAGGAAGAACGAGAGTTTTCGAAACTCACCTGAAAGTCCACCAGATGTTGAAGCACATGGTGTTCAGCCAGAAGAATGCTGACAGGAAGAAGAAGTGGGCCGCGATTGCTGGAATCAAAAAAATTAGGGCACATCTGTTAGCGACGAAATGATCCGTTAACAAAAGCACAATATAAACGAAGCACACTTCTTTATTTCAGGGTGGCCTGGATCGGAGCTCGTATTTCAAATTCCACAAATCGAACAAACTTATCCTGAAACCAAATTTGTTCATTTTATTTCCCTCGTCATCTGAGAGTTAGAATTTCAGCTCACAATCGAATGGAGAATGGAATGAGAAGCTTTTTTCAGCGATAAAGAGTAATTGGGAAATTGGATTTCATGCAGAAAAACAGGAGCGAGTTCTTATTTCGTGAGGAGGGGGCTTTCGGAGTTGTTGTTCTTCTTGCGAAAATCATGAACCACGTTGCGGTCTATATTACAGAGTAACAAATACAATTTTATAAGAAAAGCCGGGCGACAACAACGCGTGCGGGGAAATCCTTAGAGATCGGAAGACGGAAGACCCTTTGTGTCGGCAAGTTTCTTACCCGGCCACACACAAAGAAGCCCGTAATAAATTGTGGAAAACGTATTTCTGGCTGGGGACTATAAGCCGCGGAGGCAACGTCGAATTCTATCTCAGGCAGGTAAAAAGCTCGCGCTCTAATTATTTGGAAAGCAATTACGCCACCGCGGTGAACGACCCCACGACAAAGACCAAGTTTTACACTTGACACCTAAAAGCCGCGTGCGACGTTCGTTTTCCATCCGTTTTTCACGGTTGTGATTTTTTATCCGTCGAATCTGACTGACAAACACTTTCATAAACTTGTTCACATTTTTCTGGACGTACGTTTCAGCCTTGCGAACTCTCTTCGGTTCTACAATTTTCACCAAATATGACCCATTGCGGTTGGAAAACGATTCCCGAAAATCGTGTGGCCAGCGACGAACGCGTATATTTTCCATCGGGAAAAATCGGAGTCCCCCATTATATACCCGCAGCCACCGTTTTATTATACGAGTAAACATTAATCGCGAGGTCCGGTCGCTCGGTCCGTGGGAATAATTGAATTTTCCAAAACTAATTACGACTCGTAGCAATTATAACTTTGCAGAGTAAACAAGGACATTCGTTCGCGTTGCTCACGATCGCGACACCTCGTCGCCACCTTTCTCCTTACTTATCCCTCCTCCCTCCTCCGTCCTTCGCCCTTCGCCGTTCGCCCTCAACCCTCGTCGAGTTTCTCGCCGTTAGATTGAAAGGAGGAGGACAGAGAAAGAGGAGGAGGAGGAGAAGGGGGATGAGGAAGGAATTCTGGCCATGAACGCGACCTCCAGCTATACCTGCTATAATACAGGAATTGGTTCTTCGCTACCGACCGGGTGATGGTTAATTTAAGTGCGATATGGTTCACCAATTCCTTCTGCAAGGGGACGGCGATGACGCTTACGAGTTTGTACTATTCACGAAGGGGAGTCTTCCGAGCCCTCCAGTACAGTACCCCAGGGCGCCAGCTAGTTAAGAGCTTGATTTGCATGGGGAGAAATTAGATTGCGTGATTCGCGTTTAGCTTCGTTTCGTTGCTTGTTTGTATCCCGTTACTTCCAGACACTTTCTCTCTCTCTTTCTCTCTCTCTATTTTCTCGTCTGTCTTTCGCCCATGCATACACAATAAAATTGCGACCGATTGTACTCTGTGCTAACTCGGGGTACGATGTACAAGATACAAATTACAGCGCACTAACGTATACCTACATATACACCATTTCGTGCATATTAATGACCATAAATCTTGCAGATCAAGATTGCCTGAAAACTTTTTAACGAGCGTCACTACTGTAGCGTCACACAAAAGCGAATCCATTCCGCTCGGTTGAGAAATCTAGTTTTTCAGGTCAAGCTCATGCGTACTCCTAACGGATTTTTTCTGCATGTCATGAATGTGTATCAAACTACAAAATTGAAACGTTGATCTATTACTATGTACTTCTGTTTCCCTTCTTGTCCTTCTTTGAGAATAAACTGATGAAAACTTCCCGGGGGGTTTTTTTGTTTGTTTGTTTGGTTTTCTGTTTGTGAAGCCGAATATGTGATTGTGCACAAATTTGCATTTTCGGTAGCCTCTCACTACAATGTATACGTAGGTATACGTGTACGTTCGAGTTGGGAGCTATAGCGTGACACCTCAATATACAGGAGTACACACGTATGTGCTATTACGGGTTACTTCCGTTCCCCAGTGTGCGTATGGAGTCCAGTTATATTTGCTCTCTTGCTGATTCACTTCTTGTTCATTAGCGTGGCACTGGGTCGGCACAACGATCTCTGTAGAGTGTAACACTGTGCTCTTCTGGTGCATCAGCAAATAGAGCAACGGAATGTTCGTTGATTCCTTTCAGTTCTATCTGGGCCATCTCATGGCTCTATGCGGCGGACGATGAAAATTCGTCATTTTTACATCTCAGGTCTGTGAATACATCTTCGATTGGAAAAAGACTCCGACAATTATGATCACGAATTACTGATCTATTGATTTTCGTGTACGATGAAGTCCGGCAAGTTAGACCGACTTCGTTTGTTTTCTCTCTATATTCAAGTTTAAAATTGTCCGAATTGTGCAAATTCGGGTTATCTTAGAACGTCGAAAAAAGAATCATGGAAATAAAAAGCGTGCAACTGAGACGCGGAGAGATCTGTGAAAGTTGATTGCTCAGCTCACAAAGATTTCTGTACAACCGATTTCTTCTTTTTCACGATCAACGCTTAATGGAGCGAAACTGCGGGGAATGGGCTACCAGGGAGCAGATGTGTGACATGAAAAAGATTCTCAAGTATGGAGATTTTAGAAATTGCATCCAGATGACGCGGAGTCTTTTCTCTCCGCTTTCCTTTCCCTTTCCCTTTCCCTTTACCTCGGTGTTACCTACTATCCTGAAACTGACGAAGCTCATCCTGTGAAGGGGCAGCACATATGCTGCAGGCTGTGAAAATAGCTGACACGGGGACAATTTTTAAAGTCAGATAAAAGATGGAATAGGTATAGATGCGTGTATGAGAATACGATAGCGTCTCGTACGTACGTAGTCGTATATCAACACTTCATCGAAGAGCCGGGGTTTGAGGTCATTTATTTTACATGGAGAAGGCCCCGGGGGATCTGACGGGAAACAACCCCTAATCAAGTTTCGAAGGCGGGAAAAATATTCGGGAGAATTAATTTCGCCGTTGAAGCCTGAAGCCTGAATCCTGAAGCAGAGATGAGGTAAGGAGAGGAGAGGAGAGGAGAGGAGCATGAAAAAAACCTCTTCGGGGTTGAATATTTCGCGATTATTTTTCCCATGGAATAATAATTACCGTCCCACGAAGAAGAACAGGGATATAGGAATTAAGCGGGAAAACTTTTTCCCCCGCCGAAAGCAGAAGGAAAAGTGAGAGAGAGAGAGAGGGTGAGGGAACGAAAAATAACGAATAAATTGACGAGAAATAGGTATAATAATAAAATGTGAAAAAGACGCTTTCGCGTTTCGGGTATAAATTTGTTATCAGGTCTTCAGAATTACGTGCACTGATAAAAATCTATCGGAATATCGATTCGAGAATATAATCAAAGTATCCGAGAGCTCGGGAGGCAAATTATTGGCACGCATTTATTACGGCGATCGAAATTCCAATTGAAAAAGGAAAAGGAAAAGGAGAAGGAAAGCGGCGCTGACGACTGAAATACCGAATTCTAAACCGGAAATAGGAAATACCAGTCACTCACAAGAGCTATTCCACCGCTGGGCTCTATTTTGGTAAGTAATTAGTCAGTGAGAGAGAGAGAGACGGAGAAAGTTTATCAACCGTTATTCAGTATAAGATTCGTACTTTGCGATGTTTCAAACGTGACTCACAGCCAAGAAAAAATGAAAAATGGAAAGAAATCGAAAGGTAGGTCTTAGATCAAATTTATCGATTCGTATCACATAGGGATGATCGGGAAGTTCGGAACCTTGTATAAGATCTGAAACAAAGAATGAGCGAGCTAGATGCCGTAGCTAGACAATCAAGATTCGATTGTTCTGGCATATGGTTGGAGCTAGGAGCCCGGACGTGAATCAGCGGAAGTCACTGGGTATTGGCTTCGACGATCCGGACGACCGAGTCTACGGAGAAATAGTTCGAGGGTGCAAATGCCATTTGCCACGAATGCCAAACGTGAAGTGTGCCCAGTGCATACTAAACCTCTGCGACCCACGTCGCTACCTGCACAGGACAGGAACGCCGGCTAGCAAGCTTCAAAATTCAGCGTTAAAGAGGCAGATACAATATTGTTGTCACGAAAATCAACAACGCGCGTTCCTCATCAAACTGGATTACAAGAGGAATCTTAGTCTGAATTCAGAGCACGGAAAATGGGATGAAAAATTGAACGAACGTGCATGTCCCATAATTGTTCAAGGGGATCAGGTAAACCGAAAAATTGAATCAAAAATGAAATGATCGGAAAAAATAAGACGAAACTTGCTACCCTTAGGACAATTACGGGTCCGACGCGGTGGGACAAGTTCGTAATCAGATTTCGACGTTATTCCAATTTCGATTTCGATTTCGATTTCGATTCCGTAATTACGTTCCGTTTATCCCGAACAAATTCAGGGTGAAGATGGACTTCCAGGATTGCTTCCGTGTCCAATTATAACGTTTGTATACGAACTGGGCGCTTATTACTATTGCATATATAGGTGGAATTTTCTCGACGGACAGAGTTCTAGCGAGTATTAGAAACTGGTCGATGTCACGTACCGAATTGAATGGAGATTATATATTTTAGGTTAAAAAGGTCTAGACGAGAGCTACACGGTGATTTCCGTTTCACCACCGTTTCCGTAAATTCCAATAATCTCACGTTTACCTGAAGCAAACAGTCGTGCCTACCCCGCGCCTTTGTATTGTGTACTCACTGTGCCAGATCGGAATTGCGAACTCGTGTACTTTTGCAGTTCAATATGAACCATGCTCCAACCGGAGAATGAGATTCGACCCAGTTTACAATTTTTGCCTAAAGTGCAGTATCAGAAAACTGATTCTCAACCGTCGTGATCACCAGCGTCGCTCACCGGGAGGCTAAATTTTGCAAACTGCATGTAACCAAGACGGGGGTCAGAGATGAAAATTTGAACCAAGCATCGATTCGACGTTCCGAATCATCAATCGCGTGCCAATCATTATCAATTATTTACTACCTGGACCAACTTACGCTATACGCTATACATATACCTACATACAGCTAAACTCCCTGCCGTGCATTGATGACGATTGCGGGCGCGAACGTACAAGGTGCGAATTCTGACGGGATTGAATATCGGCGAAGGGTAGATTGGTTGATTGCTCGTCGAACCCTGACGTCAGTGATCGAAATTAGGCAAACATCATCAGCGAATATTAACGCGACACCGACATAGCGCCACGATGACGATGGCGATGACGATGACGATGACCATGACGATAATTGATTAGCATCGCTGCAGGATCGATATGCCTACCCGCGGCATCCGGAACAATAAACGTTTTTTTACAAAATGGTGTATAATGATCATCGGTCGGCTAGCTCGAACAACGAAATATTCCCCCGTACGGAACTATATCTATCTAATAATCCCCTATTAATTATACCGGTGAATCAATACGCGAAGGTAATTAGCGATAATATTGCGCAGTGAAGTTTAGTGCATACCTATCATCCCGGCTAAAGTGGTAGGTAATGCATTATATCTGCTATCTGGTTGGACATTCTATGGAATAACGATGCAGGGGATAAAGGACGAGCTGCTGCGAGCCGCTGGGGAGGATGAGGATGAGGAATCCCGGAATTTTGGATAATATAATGGCTATACAACAACATAGCTGTTACAGCTTGGGCTCAACGGTAGATATTCCAAGTATGGTTTGGCTATGTGTACCGTGTTACAACGCGGGTAATAGTAGCTCGTGGCAATGGCGCGGGCTGTAGCTGTGGCGCTAGCGGACCATAATTCAATATCTACAGCCAATAATTTAGTTACAATAACGGACGACAATGCGCATTGCCGATAGCACAAAGAGCCATTGTCCCATAGGAGAAGCTAGAACCCTCGGAGAGTTCTGAAGTACACAAAAGTCTAACGAGAACGGAACCCAAAATTGTAGAAAACCCGCGCGGTGAAAGCTTCGAGAATGAGGCAGACGACAGATATACCAACGTGTAACGACTTATTCCGTACCGCATTTTACTGCCGATCTATAAGTCATTCGCATCAGAACCGCAGGTAGAATAATTTCATTCTGAAAGTAGGTAATTCTGGTACCGCGGTGAGAGATCGGCTGCTGGTGAGTACGTATATATATATAGTATTCAAATTCTCCGCCGGACAATTAACCCCGAGGATCGTGTTATAGTTAGTTTTCAAGTTCCTGCTCCGCGGGAGTTACTCGTGCGAACGCATGGATTCCCGGGAGATATATATTTCAAAGGTGAAATTCATCGGGCGAGCGTGCTCGGTCAAGCGGAACGAAATTACTTACCGATTCGCGATTAACTTGAATGCGACGACGAAATTTTTCAGACATTTACATCGCGCTCTTTCAGTTCTCATTACGCAATAATTGTGCATACTATACGGTGACCGCCAAGCTCAGATGACGGTCAAACTTTCGTACGTGCAGACTCCCGAGAAAGCGAAAACAAATGTTCTTTCTGTAATTCGAAGTTTAATTGTAAATCTCATTTCGTGCTGTATGTACGGGATCTCGATAATTCTATCCAGCTTCAGCCGGGACGCTATGCATACATGGAAAATTGTTACGAATTACGGAGATCAATACGGTCTTATCTTTTCGTTTTCTCCCTCTTCTACTTCTTCTAGTAAAATCCAACCTGCCGTCCGATGCTGCGTATCTCGTAGCCGCGGAATTGGAAATGGTGTGACGGAATGGTGCGTTTGGTGCTGCCTAAGCACCAAGTTAAACGTGATTATATTCGATTCCTGAAGACCACGTGACGGCTCGTATTTATACGTGTACCAAGCACATACGCATGTACACATGTGATGTATGTATATACAATGGTATATGAACACCCCGTTCTATGCCTCCTTCCATACTAAAACCCGGAGGAAACTGCAATCTGCATAGCTGCACGTATAGACCATAACCCGTGTCCGAAGCCGTTGGCTCTTGCACTCGTGCCACCGTATAACAGTACGTACTGCCTTTCTATACCACCGCACCGATTATTAGGCAAGCTGGCCACACAGAAGTTTGTCCGGATAATATGATCAGGCAGATAATTTGATTTTTACTGCAAGGCAGAAGCGAAGAAAGAAAGAGGAAAGGATCCCAACAGAGGCAAGCGAGAGCCACGAGTCTCTAGAAATATTCCATCCTCTGGCCGGATGGAACGCGCAAATTATGGCTAAAGGGAAGGAGAACTGTGTCACAAAATGTGTGCCCATACAATTATGAGGGCAAACATACCGGATCATGATCCATGGTTGGCAATTCAAACGGAGCGTTTAAGTGATTAGTGGAATTGTGATAGTAATGGAAACAGAGTGAGAGACGGGTATAGAGAGAGAGAGAGAGAGAGAAAGCGCGAAATGAGTGGAAGATTTTCCGCACGGAAGCTGGTTTCATACAGTGGAGAGGGAATCCGAAAGTGGCCATTGGGAGAATTGGCTAGGTGAAAACGTTGGGCAAATTGAATTGGACAGGTTCTCATACGAGTTGGATTTGATATATTTCTGTGTCGGGTAAGGGTGCGGATTCAGTGCCGCCGGAGGTTTAATATGAATTTGATTCAGATGGAAAATACGATGAAAGAGGTGAAAAAGCAAGTGAATTCGAGGGGAACGTCGTTGCACTGTACATAGGTACGTATAGCTATGTATTATACAGTATGTACTGAAGTTGTGCGAGACTAGAATATGTTGAATTTGTTTTTCCTGATAAATATCTCCATGCTAGCGCCAATAGAATGCAGTTTTAAACCGTTCATTCCATGCAGCCCCCAAGGGGCCCGGCTATGGCCACGAACGGCTACGGCTACGGCTACGGCTACGATAATGCATTATCTCTACCAACGTATGCATACTTGTACTTGTACTGTGTGCATACGCGCGCACACGCTTGAGATGTGTCTATGCAACACGGGGAGGAATTCGCTAATAAGAAATGAGAGGACGCAATTTTGTCCGCGGTATCAGCTAATTAGCGGAACGTAGTATTTTCTGGTGTCTTAAATTCTCGACGCGTTAATCAGCCGACATAATAGCTGGCTCCGCATTCTGCCCACTGTATGTCACCAATGGTCACGAGTTCGTGGGGCAAACTATAAATTTATAAGAGTGAAGCACGGAATGAAATAATCAAACGTTCGTTTTCCATACTGTTAAGAATCTTCTCACAAATCCTGAATCTGCGTGAAAACAAGTTGGGTTTGTGCGAAAAATTCATACCAATATTCGTACCCTTTCAATGTTTCGATCGGGGGTATCGATATCGAAGGAAATCTGAAAACTCGCGGTAGCAATTTTGTCACGAAAATGCCATTTTCGCCCGCATAGATTATCTCGCAGATGAATTTTCACGCTGGATGAATAGCAGCTCATAAGGGGCAAGACGAACACATATCTTGAGTATCTTTTCCGTTCATGCTCTAATAATCGCTGGTAACTGACGCTCTCCTTCTCCGCTTCTTTCTTCCTCTCTTTTTATCTCTTTGTTCAATGGCCTACTTTATGACTGTACTACCTGAAACACGCCTCTCTATGTCTATCTCTCTGTCTCTGTCTCTCTCGCGCTCTGTCTTATTAACAGTTTTGTCCATAGAACGTAGATAGGTACTCAAGATTTTGCATAGAAACCCACATACCTACTTTAAACAGAATAGAACAAAAGAAAAGAAGTTCTTTTTCTTCGCCTCTCTCTTCTCCTTCTTCGTCAACTCCTCCTGCACTTTCATATCTGCAATATTCATAGTTTATGACACAACCGGTAAAATATGCGTCCGATAAATGTCACGAGAGACGACTTAATTCTGATTAAAACTCCCCTTAATTTGATTAGCAGTATGATTCCTGATCCCTACTAATGCGCCCGCCTAGCTGCAAACCAACGCATTTCATGCGATATGTCAACTAATCCTGCATACGTGAACGAATGCCGCCAATACTAACTACGTGTACCTATACCTACGTTACGATGCGATGTCCAT
This sequence comes from Phymatocera aterrima, assembly GCA_963170745.1. Classification (NCBI taxonomy): domain Eukaryota; kingdom Metazoa; phylum Arthropoda; class Insecta; order Hymenoptera; family Tenthredinidae; genus Phymatocera; species Phymatocera aterrima. The sequence goes on from OY720663.1 coordinate 10,855,104, forward strand.
GTTTCCGCGACCTTGGCGATAGGAGAGGCAGCATTCCTCGAGTCCCCGTTCTCGTTCGTCGATAAAATATGGATAAAATCTTAAGCCTGATCGACACAATCAATTTTTCGTTGAAATTCATGAGAAATATAATCACTGGAGTATATCGTGCGACGAATGATTCGTGTAATATAAATGCAATTTAATTTCGCCTTCAGATTATTCTGTTGATTCCCAATCTCCGATCAATATTCTCTCGTATTTCGTAATCAAATCACAGTGAAATGTATGAAAATTTCATTTCTCCGCAGCCCATTTATAACCGAAGGTCGACAAATTTCGTTGAATAAATTCATGCGCACCTATACCATCCTTGTCGATATGATTCAGTCCGAAATACAAAGTTTGCGTTTATTATCGATGAATCGATCAACGTAGGTAGTTTGATACGTTGCAAGTTAGTTTATAATGCATAAAATTGCCGATCAATTGACAATGTTATTAAGATATACGTCAATACATTCAATGAGTTGCGTATTGCCTTCTCGGATGTTGTTCACTTCCGGTACACAGGTACTAGATATATATATATATACGTATACACGCAGAAACTTGACGAGCACGTAATTTTGCTGAGTGTGTAGTATGTTGCGAATAACATTGAGACCGTTTTCTCATCGAGATCTGCAGCATGGCAAATATACAGGAGTAGGTACCTATAATAGTTGAAATATGCCCCGAGCTACTACCGCAGCTATTTACACGGGTATTTATCATCTCTACGATAGAGTTTCGCGGCAAGAATAATCGCGAGACCGGCAGCAAATTACGCGTTTATAATTATTATCGAAATAAATGGATTCGAATAGGACGATAGGTATGTATGTATGTACCTATACGTTGAACCGTTTTTACTTGCTGCTGTGAGTACAGCGCAAAGAATTTTCGCAAGTAAGTATCGTGAAGATACGTCTTTCGAAAAATGTCTCATTTCGCAAAATCGAGAATCGATATTGATCGCTGAATAATCAAATTGATTTTCAAGTAACTACAGTTATCTCGCGAATCGCGATTGGTTACCAATTTTTTTCACTTTATTCATCCGCAGGGATACACATACGTCTCAATGAGGACGAAATATGTACCGTGTCAATTTGTGGAGCTCATCAATCCGAGTGGTTGTCTTTATCACCGATCGTCACCCCATCGTGGCTCAATGAAAGTATATATACATACACGTGAATATAAACGAGAAACAAAAAAAACAAACAAATTGCGTTTTTATTTGCCCCGCCGCGCCGTCAAAGTCAAAGTACAAGAAATGTTTCATAGGGATCCGGTGAGGAGATAATTGGACGTATATAAATATGAGCGCGAGGGAGGCGTCCGCGTGGCGTCACCCGAGCGTGAAGCATAGACGAGCCAAAGACGAACGGGGGAGTAGGAAACGAGACTGACAGACCGAGAGGAAAAAGGGGTGAAAAAACATAGAACGCAAAGGAAAAAAAGAGAAAATTGTTCCTCAGGTGCCTGCAGGTAATTAGCCACCATCGTACGGGGTGGGGTACCTGTACTGCAGCACTCTATACTATATACCACATCATATTATATTATATCACATTATATCATATTATACCGGCGGAAGGCGCGGAGAAGTGCACCGACGCGACGGGCCATTATGCATCGTGGTGAAAAAGTCGTGTCTGTGGGGCTGGGGGCTCGTTTTTGGAAATTTTATCTTTGTTTAGATTTCTGAAATCCTCACGAACAGTTCCGGTTGTTCATTTTTCGAAGAACTGCACTGTTTTTTTTCGAAAAATGAACAACTCGAACCTATCGGGAACTCCGGAAGTATTCCAAAGGCATTCCGGAACTCTTGAAGAAAACAAGAAAAAAAATAGAATTTTCAAAAATGCGGCGCCAGCTTCGCACACGCTAGAAAGTCGACAATCTATATCGACGCGTAGAATATTGAATTTTTAATGGAGAATTTCAAGTTCTGTGAGATTTACGAAATTTCTATAAATCTTGAGTCTATGAGTGTTGTTGGTACACAATTTCAGAAAGCGGTCGACTCCGCAGTCCCAATACCGTAGAGTCGATGAATGATTGAGAGAACTGTATAATAATTACCGGACGTATCAACGGAGCAAACAGAAAAAAAGTTTCTGCAGATTTGCAAATGGCTTTTGGTTTTCGCGTCTACTTATAGTTATACGCGGTACAGCTATTCCAACGTCGAGGGCGAGGGGAGGAAACGAATTGCTCGTGAACCACGATCTACCGCAATTTCAGTGATAAATTGCGTAAAAATGCTAGAATCTTCAGGCCGAAAAAATTGATCGGAATGAATAGGTAGACATTATCCCTGAGAAATTTACTGGAGTGATATCGGAGTGGAATAATTATGAAAAACTTTGATCCGAGGTGAAATCCGTTTTGAAATTTGAATCGGTGAAATTTTGTCCAAGAAATTGTGAACAATTTATACGAGAAATGGGAATAAGATTCGCTTTGATTTTCATGTTTCTCAAGTCACGTCGTTTGTACTGTTATTGATAGCAATTTCCGGTTCTGCAGTTCGCTCGTTCCGCCCGCAACTCTTGCTGTCTCGTACTTCCGGCGTTATTAATTCGGACGTCTGTTTTACGATTGTTGATTTTACGTTTTACCAAATTTCTTGGAAACTGTTTGTGTGCGATACCTTTGCGATACCACCAGTCACGTCACGTAAACAGGGGTTTCTGTTTCTACGTGTTTCTGGTGAATCTCTTTGACGTTTCCGGGAGCAGATCAAGTAGGTGGATGCGAATGTAAATTACATATATCTACTACAAGTTTGAAAATAATTTCTGAATGAATTTTCCCGAATAACGTTGCATTATATCTACAAATACGCGAACATACTTATCCTCCCACCGAACGGCTCCTTCGCTTATTTTTCTAAATTGTTTATAACGAACCGTTACTGTAGACATCAAATTTGCGAAGTAGCTACGTCCATATACATAGCCGTGGCATAAATTTCTGAAAATTTCTAACCGAAGCATCGGATATGTTATTTTTATCATTTCACTACTAAAAATGTATAATAGTAATATTTCTTCGGACTGAAATTTCAAATAATCTTTGCAAAATTCGAAATGATTTACATTTCCGGTTCCATTTTCCACTTCTACTTCTTCTTCTTCTTCTCTTCCTCTTTTATTTTTAAAAATATAATACGAATATGGTTAATTTTAGATTCACTCGATCGGAAAGCTTGGAACTTGCTTCATTTGAAATTATAGGGTACCTATACCTACAGCTCGCCAGAATTCTGAGCGAATTCTCGCAGTAGCAAAAATTCTCAATGTATATCGAGCCACATCCATTCTAAAACGGCGAATAGTTCTATGCCAAACACACGAATGACCGAGGTAATGTTATATTTTTTCTGAAAATCCAATTTTCGAGAGCAAAACGAGAACAGGCTAAAAATATTTGTCACTTTGTCGAATTTTCGTCGATTTATCTTCTTTCTCTCGTTCATTTTTCTTCCTCTTTTTATTCGCAACAATTTTTCACATAGGTATTTTATATACGACCGTGCATAGCAAATTTGAAGAAAAACAAACAAATAACATACCTGTAACGAAATTCAAATGGCAGGTTCGTTCTGATTCGATATTTCGAAAAGTAATAGAGGCTAATTTCGAAATCCGACGAACATCGTTCGACCGTAGTTTTAATTCGGAACAAAGTAGTCTCACAATCAGTGAAATCGTGTGAAGCGAAAATTTATTCGTTTCTTTCTGTATAATTTCGTGAACTATTGCCGCGTTAATAATGCATGCGTTTTATTCCCTTCTATTTTCTTTCTCTCTCTCTCTCTCTCTCTCTCTCTCTTCGAAGTATATGTGTAACATAGATGAACCAGGCGTTTCTAACAGTCAATTCATAATATCTCCATCGATTTTTCAACCGAACAATGGCACTGGGCTCGCGGGTCGTTAGGGAAACACACAATACGCGAGGTAGTAAAATAAATGCTTGAAAATTGACAAACGGCATTATACCAACAACGTAATTGTGTGCGCATACATAGGAATACTGTATAGAATTTTGAAACGTTCATCAATAAACGACGTCGCCGCTCCCCCTACCCAGAAGAGTTATTATGAAACGATCTGTACTGTCTGTACAGGACAAGTACGTGAGAATTTCATTGAAATCCAACACGTTATCGGACTCGGCCGCATACAGTATCTTTCATTCACGAAAATCTGCGGAGTTCAAAATGGACGACGCGAAGGGATCTACATCTCTCGCGTCATATCGTATTGCAAATTTTCGCGAACGGTTCACTCGTCCGTGACGTGAGTGATCTTCGAATTCTGAGACACAAGATATATTTTTTGCAAATATTCGCTACGTGCATACATCCGGCTGATTGTGAAATACATATAGCATAGTATATGTACCTCTCCTATCACAGACTAGTCTTACTTAGAAGATGAAACGTGAATGCGTCAAATATACGTCTACATTGCAAACATAGGTACATAAATAGTATAAATACCTATATGTACGTTCGGTTCAATATTTTGACATCAATCAATGTTCTGTCTTTCGGTATTGAACAGTAGGTACGTTCTTGCATTACTTCACCGACGTCAAAAATCCGTTCGATGTACTTGCCGAGCAGAAAATATTGCCATTGCCATTATTTCCCTACAGTCGCTGTGTCTTTGGACCTGCGCAACGAAGCGTTTGGAAATTTTTGAAAGCAAAAACATGCACCCTTGGAGGAAATAATGGCGAGAAAAGGTTATCCCGGATTGTGTACAGTGATTATTTCACTGATTTACCGTTGTACCGTTTATCGGTGATATTTGATCGTCACGGAGTTCGTGCGCGGGATTTCGAGAAGAGCGATCAAAACGGGGGAAGAAGTAATTTCAACGGAGCAACGATCTAACTCGATTGAAATTCATCGATTGTCGTAGAAGTTCGATCCGACAATTCGTAGCTGCGGAGGGGAGAGAGAGAATCGCAGCTACTGGATGTCAGGATCATTCAGTTTTTGACCTCCGCGCCTTTCCCGAGGGTGCATCAGCGGACGAGAGAAAAATATTTACCTTTTCGCTCGATCTAGAGACGAGGATACAGCTACGTGTAGGTATGCAATAGCTCACCGCGTTGCAATGGATCGGATCGAGAAACAAAAGAACCATTTTTATTTTCATAGTTCGGCGGCTCTAGTCTGCCAATCTTTTTCCCCAGGGCACGATGCAGGAGAGCGTGCGCGAATTCTAGTCTAGCGGAAAACCGTACCACACATACGTACCTATACACGCATATACATATAAATATACATGTATGTTCGTGTATAAACATTATTGGGTATAGACATACGAACGATTCTTTTGTCGATTTGCGGACGATGGACGATATATATTTACGCTAGAACCGGGGGTCCGGAATCCAAGGGTTCACTTCGGTTGGAGTCCGGCCATTTTTCTGCACCCAGACCGCACTGCATTTTGGCTAGACGAAGCCGTTAAAACAACAGAGAGAAGCTATACAGCCCCGTCCTCGGGGTGGAGCGGCGCGGCGCCGAGAATCGTCAGACAATCGGGGGAAGTCCTTGTCCTCCCTTGTTTTCCGAGTGGAGTTAGATGATTTGTATTCGTTTTTATTTTTCTTCTTTTTACCAGCTTCCCGTTGTCTTTATATCCTCTACCCTAAAATCTCCGCGCTTAATCTACAGGAAGTTCATCATCCGCCGATCTCCTTCCCTAATATTGAATTTTCTATCGGGAAAAAGAGCGATTATTTTTCGCCGCCACCCCGCGCGTTGCAGCTAGCGCATAAAACCTCGGCCTGCACGCAATCAGCGAAGAGCGAAATAAGCACGGCGCGTGTATCTGAGATTCTTGAAAATTCTCTTTGCGGGCTCAGATCTCATCACAGGACAGGAAAAACATGCGGGAAAAGAAGGGGAGCAGGAGAGGAGAAAAAATCGACAATAGATTTCATCCCGAGCGTCGAGCGACCTCGTAGTGTACGTGGGCATTCGCTTCCTGGACCGTTTACACGTATCTTGGTGTGTATGTATGCGAACCTTAGGTTCGCCCTTGCTTCGTCAGCTGCGCCTGCAGGACGTTTTAGTACGTAGGTATAGACTGAGAGGTTTCTTTTCATTTCGTAACAAGATCAGGAGGCGACGGAAGAACCGGGAGATAATTCTCTCCTTTCAGAACCGCACAAGGATCCGATGAGGGGGGTGGCTCTTTCTTCAAGAATGAATTGCCAAAAAAACGAGCGAGAAAAATTGATTACTCATATATATATATTTTTTTTTTCCGGAGGCGAGGAGCGACGAAGCCCGCTATCTTTTCCCCGAGAGATTCATTCTCCATCCGATGATGTTGTCCACATAGGCGTCAGATTTCGGAAGACATACTATGATATCAAGATCAGAGAGTACGAGAAGTTGATTTCTCGTATTTGCTTTTCACCCGGATGTTATATTTGAGTATTTTTTGAAACGTTTGAGGTAGGTTCGAATGCCTGAAGTAGTCTAGCCGCGAACAATGATACATACAGGCGCGAACGAAGGAACCTGTTCATTCTTTCGAAGGGGATTGACCAGGCACGGACCAGGTACGGTAACGAGGAAGAGGCTCCACGTAAAACGTTGCTTCGGATCTCAGAGACGGTAACGAGGCGATAGTCTGGATCTCAAAATCACCAGATGCATCTGCGCCGCAAGTGAATTGGGAATAACTTCTTTTGTAATGTACAGTACAAAAGTTGGACAGAGAGAGAGGTATAGTACCTATAAGAAGGAAATCGGATTTTCTTTCCGCATCGCACAGAGCTCAGAGAGTGAACTTAAACGAGAAGACTTCTGAGCAACGATGTTGAGCCGACGTTATCGTTAGCAAGGAAATGTCTCACACCTAAAAAAAGACCACGAACCCGCCTTAAGGTCGATAGATCGGGAAATAATTGACCAATTTAAAGTCACGAACTCTCTGCAGAGTGATGGAGAGAGTCGCTACGCCTGCACTCACGATCAAAGAAACTCAGACTCGTGTTGTAAGAGCCCCCGTGACCTCAACACTGAACTTTTATAGTAGTTTTCAACGGACGCCACAGGTTCAATGAATTAAGTGATATATGTAATTCGATTATTCCCCGATGTGAGTATTCCTCGCGAATGTATACGTATGAATGGGAGAAATTTACAACTGGTATGAAACAAGCGGTGCGAGCTATACTCAAGTCGAAGGAAATTAGGAGGCACGGGAAGCGACATGAAAGCTGCTCAAGCATCGTTTCGACCGGGTCGAAGTTTTGATGAGTTTTGTTGTGAAGTTCCGAACAAATCGACAGTTTTTAGTAAAATTTTCTCGAATACCTACACGAATTCCATTTTCTGTTTTTCTCCCAGTCTCCCCTTGAGGGCGAACTCAGACTGGCTATCTCGAATCTGCAGAAACCGTTTCGGAGACGAGAATCGTGAATTTTGGCAAACGATGGGATCGGTTTTGATGAAACTCTGAGAATTCATTGAGTACGACGGCAGAAAGTGGCTAAGTATTCGACTTTTTCAAAACATCGATCGGATTCGATGAGAAATGAATATTTCCTATGTTAGCTAGGTTAGATTGCCAGTGGCGTCTCCATATTCCCGTGAATTTGAGAAAAATGAAGATGTCTCAGTCGAGTATCGATATATACGCCCGAAGCCGGCATTCATAAATGAACATAAAAGAACTAGATGAGAAAAGAATAAGAAAAGGCACTAGAGAAGAGAATAGCTGATTTTGAATAGACGCCAAAGTCTTTAATTGAACGAGTAGTGTACAGTAGACGGTACGGTACGTGTGAGTAGAAGCGAAACAAGTTGTCTAATCGCGAGGCTAAATGAATTCAATTCAATTCTTTCTGTCGCGTCGCAGATTTCTCAAGGCAAATTCCATTACCGTGCAATTAAATTTATGATGTGTATGTATGTATGTACAATGTACGTATATATTGCCGGAATAGATGAAAACTAAACGTGGATTTCATTGAATATATGATTTTCTCACATAAAGCGCGTGGAAGGCTACAATCTTGAATCAAAAAAGGTTGAGACAGATTTCAGAAAATATCTATAGTCTTCTGTACACGTTGGCGTTGGTGTGAAAAGCATACGTATGCGTATATACATACATACACAGATTTGTGGCAACAAATTACTGATGCTATAAAGTTCATACATATTAACTTCTTCGATAACTCCGCGGTGTTTTTCCCCACGAAAAAAAGGAGAGAAAACCGACAACGAAAGAAAAAAAAGAAAAGAAAAGAAAAAGAAAAAGAAGGAAGGAAGGAATCGACACCCAAACAGAAAAACAAAAATTGAGAAGTAAAAAAAGGTTACGCTGGCTCGGAGATAAACTGACAACCGTGAGTTATATTACAGTCTCAGCAAGGCTTGAAGCAAAAAAATCTGTATAAGAAGTAATCCCTATCTTCCGACTGTCCAGCACGTGTCTCAAATTCACCGCAGTGCAGGCTTCCAGGTCATCGTGAATGGGCTTTCGGTAAAGGGAATGAAACTAGAATTAGGTAAACAGCGTTGATAGTGATTTTTCAATTTCGTTACGCAATCGAGCATAACTATGACTATTCGGCTGATAGAAAGAGCCCATTGTTTGCGGGTGGTCATTAAACTCGTATAAAACTATGACTGTGCTACTACGACACGCGTACGTACATATTGTGGACTCGTGGTGGCCGCCGGGCATGGCAGGGCGAAAGATCACAGTCTAGTATATTCTGAAGGGAACTACGGTAAAACATAGCACGGAGCATCGTAGGCGACCATTTCTTATCAAAAAATTTTGATTACAAGTAGCCGCAGAGTCAAACCAGAGTCAGCGGACCGATAAAAACAAAATGAATGAGAAATAAAGAGCTGTAGCTAGCTGCAGCAAGACGCGAGGCAAGAGGACAAGTTGAGCGCGTGAGCATGTGTGCAGGGATATATATGCGATGGTGAAAGAAGACGTGTAAACTACTGTAACTCCCTAACGTTATGAAGATGAATAAAGAGACTGAAAACTTGGCGCCGGCAGGAAGTATGCACGAAGTTGAGGCTGCGCAAGAGGTTATCCATGGTCACATATTTCCAGAAGAAGATCTCTTCTCCTCGCAGCGTACCGTACGTAATACGTATAGCGTACGGAACGGATCATTGCGTTTCACTTTCAGCGATGCAACGTACATACCTGATGACGTTCGCCAACTACGTTTGCTCGGGTATACCTATATAATATTGCTCCGTGCGAATGAGGATATTAATTTTCGAGCACGCGTCAGGTATGCCTATGTATGTACGTATACCTACATGCCGCATAGAAAAGCGCCAACGTCGAGTTCTGCAACTTGCACGATTTTCCGCGCCTGCGTCTTTCACCTGTCGGATTTCCATCGTCGATGAAAAAGAAAAAGAAGAAAAAAACAAAAATAAAAAAAAAAAGAACGAAAACGAAAACGAACAGAAAACTACTCCCGGAGAGCGGCGTTCAACGTACGGTAGGTAGGTATATATTGCGTGAAATATAATGCGCTTCAAGGACAAACTCGGAGCCCGATCGAGGCACTGGCTAACGAAATAATTAGGCCACTCCCATCATAGACTGCGGTACCACACAATAATGTATTATCAATACCGTATATATTAATGTTCGCTGACAATTGATGGCTCAGAAAAAACAAGGAGACGTGCAGTGACGTCATTGCAGCCGTGCAGATGCCTAGATGCCTATGCCTATATGCCTATGCGCGGCCTCAAGAAATTCGACTTCTTTTCCTGCAATCCATCGGCATATAATTGTGAACACGAATGAAATTTGTGCCGTCAGAGCTGGTTCAGTTGGAGCGGTGGCCATACCGCGGACAGTAAAGTTCGTGATACATGCATGGAGAGTTTTTCCGGACTGCGGATAATCTCGATGAAAATCGAAGAAGAACATTGATAAATATGGAGAATCATAAATCTCTCGTTTCAGCGAGCAACAACACAGTTGCCCTTATGCGGGCCTTGCGGTCGCGCATCTGAAGGCCATTACTTACTTTGGCTCCGTTGCCATCTTGTGATGATATTTTCTAAAGTAACAAAAGCCGGTGGGAAAGGTTGAGAGAGGTTATAGGGATGGCGAAAGGAAAGAAGAAGCAGAAAAAGGTCCCCCCCCCCCCCCCCCCCCACCCTCCTTTTCTTGTTTGTGGATACCCGAATAACTGCGACGGCTGCCGTTCGGTGCCTCGGAAATGCTGGCTGCATGGCACAGAAAGTTTGAGAGGAGATAACCTCTTGTCACAGCTTAAACTTATACTACTCTCGGTGGATCTTGAGAGCCAACGTTTCAGATTGCGGCAATTAACTTTGTGTGGGACTTTTAAAAAACGTACTTCCACGTCAAACGCGCAGTACATACACACATGTATCTGTGTCAATTAGAAGACGCGCGTTAAAAGTTGTAAAAGGAAGTTGAAAATTAAACTCTGTCGAGTCTCATGGACGTCTAGATCCTGATGCAGTAGTCTTTGTACTTGAGAGATTTGAGAAGAGTTTGTAGCGTGTGTACCGCCGCCGGGGCTTGTGGAATCGAATGTCATATCAATTTACCGGTATATATTGTTACCGCGGCTATCTCTCAATCTCTCGCTCTGCCTAGCTCCTTCTTTGGAGACGAGAGCTTCCCATTATCTTCCTCCTCCTCCAACCATCTTCCCCGATCCCCGATACCCGGGACAAATTACACACAAACAAGAAGTACAGTTCGGGAATTTTATACAGCCTCTAGTATATTACAGCTGTTACTTCCACCCATTACGGGTTGGGGGGGGGGGGGGGGGGGGCGATTTTTCTTCCGGAGTAAATTGCAAATTACTCTTAGTAGGTAGCTCGTAGTCAGTTATAGCGAAGCAAACGTATCTCTGCAGAGATTCGAGTTGCTGAACTTCATTTAGCTCGGAACCTTGCGTCTCTAACGCAAAGAGAGAATTCGCATGCAAGTGAGTACCGGGCATTCGCGTTTCGGCGTCGTATACTCTTCCGCGATACAAAATTACGCGAACACTCGGAACTCCGGAAAGAAAATTACGATATGAAAAGTGTATATATATGTTGTAAATATCTCAGTCAGATAATGAGACAGATATAGAGGTCACTATAACGGTCAACTGTTGAACTTTCTCATTTTTCTCTGAGGTCTCTGACCCTCCAGCTCGCTTCGGAAAGTCCGGAAATTTTCGTACGACAGATTCCAGATGCATACGGTCAGATTGGAGTGGGAAAGTTCGCGAGTTGAACAATATTTTCACCGAAATAATCCGAGCCTAGTGTTTTTCATCATTCGCGCGTGATTTCATAGCGCAGATAAATAAATTACAACGGGCATTTATGACTTCGCGAAGTGTACCATCCCCTCGACAAACGAACGGTGGACGGAAACTTGGGAATAGGAAATAGCGCATGATGGCCGGGTGCACAAGCCCATGATTTGTGAGCCTCGCTGCAGAGCGTGCTTGCTCGCTGCCAGGAACTCTCCTGACAGTGAAAACCAAATTTCCTCCGAATATAAACGAGGAAAACTTTTAACCGAAGATACTATCAACCTGCAGTTTCATAAAAAGCTTCCCAACTGTATCCGAGAAGCGTTGAATATTTCGCTACCTATGCATATACCAATATGCGTAAGGTACACGTATGCGGAGGAGCACTTTTTCCGAGTACCTATACATATTTTACCTTTCACTTTCTCCGCCATATTTTCATGCAATTAAACCACCAGAGTATCATAACGTGCGAAAGATTGTAAAGCGACAGGAATTTATAGAGGCGATTGATATTGAGTGCAGTTTTTTCTCCTCTTTTATTTTCTTTACTCACCAATTACTTTGCAGGCGGTACCATGGAGCGAGCCACCGCCGAGTTGTATAACGGCCATGAGAAGGTCGCCGAGCATTAGACAGGCAACGTGGTGCGTCTGGCATCGCCAGTGGAGTACGTGGTGAGCGGTCGGGAGCAGCCACCCGGCTACAAGGGTGGCCGCCAGGAACACAACGCTGATTAGGAATCCAACCGGATACATCGTGAAGCGTATGTCGGCCGTCACGGTTGCTTCGGACCTGAAATTAGACCGTTAAACAATCGTGAAAATCCTCATTAACTGACAAGGGTGAGAAACCCTCAGTACGCAGTGCCATGATGGCGGTATTCTGATACGGATGGACAGTAGTCGACGATATTCATGTCCCGCGGATTATTCCCGGGTGCAGAAAATTTCCTGCACATATACCTATACGTATACCTACTTTACGTGCAATTGTGTCATCGTTTGTCGCGAAGATTCTATTCTACAAATGGATGTGATATCAATGGAGATTAATTGGCAAAGCTGCGCATTCGCTCAATGAGAGATGCATTCGGATCGGAGATCACGATGTCCATGTGACAAAGACGTACGCGACACGACGCGACGCGACGCGGCGATATTCGAACCGTGCGTTGGACGAAAGGGATCGAACCTGTTTTCAACTTGCGTGCAACTTGCTGCGTTACAGAAAAACATTGCGGACGGCAGAGTGGACGATATGAGATTATACATACCTACAGTGATACGTCCTGCATGATCTACTGCGCAGGATATACATCCAGGATATTTCGCATTCAACTAGAATGGAGCATGAGTTTGGGAGGAAGATGAAAACGAAAGCGAAGAGACTACCTCATGAAATACTGATTAATCCAAAATCTTGACGATATTTTGATGCGGCCTGCTGCATGAGCACGCGTTGTGCAGTTAATTATATAGAATTGATCGATCGAAATGAAGATTTGATTGGTACGAGGCATGGGCATAAAGATTGATGGGATGTCGTCGTGAAGCGGGGGAGGCGGGGTAGAAGATGAATTTTGCGCTGAGTATGCTTGTGATTGATTATAACATATTACAGAATGGAAAATGATTGTAGAGATTATGGCAACGGGGACGATTTTGACGATCTTTCGATCAATCCTCGAGTCTTATGTACAGAGATGTACATGAATTTGCCTCGATAACTGTATCATCATCTACCGATGTACGCATGAGCTGGTATGTTCTCTCTGGAATACGCAGGACCGTTAAAGGGAAAGAGATGTCTAATCACACGGTTTCGCAATGGATTCTAATGAACGAAGTATTATATTTTGATGGATTATTCGAATCTGCTCTCTCCAATCGTCGGGGTTAAGTGGACCGCGGAAAAATCAGCCTGGGGCATCACAATCGATCGATAATTGTTACAGACGAGGATTGATTGTTACGATAAATGGAACATAACCGCAATATTACGTCTGTCGGTGATAATATTCTTCCAATTATCGATATCTCGAGCAGCGAGGTGTGTCAATGAGAAAATGAAGAAACTTCTCCGATGAAAATGAAATGGTCAAATCGAACAACAGGTCACCCCGCGCTCGCAGGTTTTCGTAATAAAAACAGTAAACGCGATCGAATTTTCGTACACAATTACGTGACATTCGACTGGCAATAATGGAATTCTGAAATACGACGGGAAACGAACGTAACTAAGAATAACAACATATCTACAAATTGAGTGTCAGGCTCTTGATGAAAACCAAGAGAAATATTTTGGACAACTTCGATAACGAAATTTGCATCATATTTCTCGGTTGTTTTCTCATGTTGCGCAGCACCGATCACCTCCGGTGTTTGGGAGTGAGTTTTGACGGGTGAAAGCACCGGACGACCGACCGCGACGCGACGTCTCGTAGCTTCGAGTCCGCAATGTCACATTTGCGTACATACATATGCAAACGCACACGCGGGCATACGCGGAATGTACACATGAAGAATAAACATGCATTGGCCGCATATTCGAAGTAACGTTACGAGCGAGCGAGTGAGTATTTGATTCGCAAGGTGAACGACGACGGTCCCGTGCTCCTTCTTTCGCCGTTGACATACGATACAATGTATATATATATGTTTCTTTCTGCTCTATTGGCGAATATTTTCGCCGATCTAGCCTGGCCATGCGTGGGATGACGAGAACTTGAATAATTTTACATCGATTCCATTTCATCTGGCTCATCGCTATTCGTGAAAATCAGCTATTATTAAATTCTACGGGAAATGATACCCCCTCCTTCACCTCCGCGGTTTTCTTCCCTGGCGGAGGGAAGAAATAAAAATATACCGATGCGAATATGAAATTTTGTACGACGTCAATTTCGCGAAGATAATCCATTCGATACGTGTATACCTGCGCGGTACACATAAATACAGCGAAAAAAAAAGAAGAAAAATAATTAAAAAAAAAAAAAAAAAAAAAAAACAACCGGTTACTTCCGACGACAAATTTCGCGAGAAAATACCATCGAAATTTTGCATCTAAATTCGGATTTCTTCGCCACACGGTACTGTACAATAATTCCAAGATCATTCTCCTCGTTCCAGACTCTCACCTTTGCGGGGCGTATTCTTCGCAGGCGATCACTTTCACAGATTTTTCATGGTCTTTGAACCTAACGACGCAAAATTGGGCGCTGGGTACTCTGAAATCGTGGAACTGGATTGCACCGTCAGCGGATATTTTTCCCGCGCTGACGTTACCGACCACACTATGATTCCCGGACCTTTCGCAGGTTGGAAAACGGTCGGTCAATTCAAAGTCGGACAAATTTCCCATCAGCGGCGGTCCGCTGAGAGCCTCTTTATCAAATATGCACTTGTTTTCCTTCGGGTCAAAGAGTCCGTCCATCCCGCAGCACAGTTGAATCGTTGCCTTACTAGATCTCGGCTTGCAGACGAGAAGAGCGGTAGCTTCGGCGCAAAATTCTCCTGGATTGTAGCGCCGTCCCGATCCTCCGTCCAGAACCGCGTGACCAGATTCGAAGAGTATTGTCGGAGATTGATCGATGAAGGTCAAAGCTCCGTCCCTACAAACCGGGCGTCTACCTTCGTGGATCACCCAGTTCTTGGGTATCGTGTCAAGAAAGTCTCCAGTCTTCGGTGAAAATATCAAAGGCTGCCATGGAACTCCCGACGAAACGCAGCGGCCGATTCCTCCTCCATTTTCCGATTGTTCCAGCGTCTCGTCCGATCGGCAACACTTCCATACGGTTATTTCGTCGGTTTTTGCAACGCCGGGTTCCGACGTCGCGACTTTTAACAGAGTTAAAGCGAACACTACCCGGGCGGCGAACTCCATTGTCAAATTGTTCCGCGATCGCATTACGCGAGTAAAGAAAATTTTCTCTCAAACTGTTCGTTCGAAAACGTTCTCTTCCGGAAACGATCTTCTATACTCGTTGAACTGTTTTATTCCTGCGTCACCATGCAGATCGATTCGATCGGTTCTAACACTTTCGGTTCAAAAGTTCCTCTCCCGTGAAGGACTAACGATATTCAATTTCTTTTCGAGCAACCGCACCTCCGGCGTGAAGTTGGAGCGTCTCTTCGTTTGTTTTTGTTTTCTCCCCGCGATCAGGGGCCACGGGGAACGTCGAATAGCCGTGGCCGATTTATGGCCTCTATCGAATACACTCCGCAAGACAATTTAAAACAATTTTTCAACCGATCTATAGTCAATTTTCATTTCAAATGCAACCGAGCGATGCAAAATACGGTCGCGTGGGTATATCAAGGATGAGTTCGTCGGCGCACGACGCTCTCGTCAAGAAGTTTCGCAGCCACTAAACCGAGGGACCGAACGTACACGCGGCTACGAATACCCGGCCGTTCGACAGCGTGGTTTTCGGATGCGCGCGCAGCCGTTTAGTCCCCACCCGACGTTCCGAAGAAGTCTGTAAGTGCCCCGCCGCACGAACGCGGCGTAGGTAGAGAGAGGAAGGTGGGCCGAGCGAGGTACACGAGGAAGAGAAAACAAACGGTAAATTGTGGTAAACGGATAAACTTCGCCGGACGGAAGTCAGGAAGCAACACAACGAGCACGCGTTCTCTCAGGATCTGCACGAAGATTTTCAACTATCATTATCGAATGTGCCGTATTTTTGTTATTCCTCAGGCGCCCGCAGCGCTTTTTCCGAGCTCGTTTCCACAGACCGGACTAGCCATGGCCATCGAGTTTGACTCGATGAATCATCGTCGCCGTCGTCATTTTCTCCTTCTCCTTCTTTTTCTCCAAATTCGAATTCGCGATCAAATTCATCTTTTCCGCCAATGCATCGGTGTCTAGATGATCGCGTACGATAGGTAAACGTATATATTTGAACAAATGCTACGTATCATCGTCATCGTCGTCGTCGTCGCGATCACATGCATCGTATAGGCATACACACATCTAGTAGAGACGTGTGAGCAATAACGTTTGGCCTAAATTCCACAACCGTTTTGTTTTAATAACTTTACGTACGATATAAATTCAAATATTCAAGGATATATGTGGACTACTTGTCGTAAGCGGTTCCCGCGCTTTTTGTCGGCCAATATCGGACCATTCGAACCTCTCCTGCTTTTTCTATCGTTATTCGAAAATCAATTTCACCTCATCGCCGTTGCTGCATGTGCAGCTCAAGGAAATACGTATGAACATACATGTGAACCAATTTCATTACACACGCGCGATTCTGAGGATCAGCTGAGAGGGCGAAACACTCATTCAAATCTATAAAAAAACGATTTCTGGATAGCACAAAAAAGCGAGAAAAAAAGAAATTTCAATGAAATACTATTTATTCTCTTCAAATGACGTGCCGCTTTTTGATCCCACGTAGCTAGAGCAACGGAAAATAGTTGTAGAGGTTTTTCTGTAAGAAAGTGACTGCGCGGTAAAGCTTCGCGGAGATTCTTCTAAAAAATCCTTTTTCTTTCCTCTGTTTCGTTACTTTCACACAAATTTTACGGTCGAATACCGATGAGCATATAATTATAACGTGCTGCTGAAATCTTCAGAAATAGAATGTCAGGAGACGATTGTTGGTGACAGAATTTTTGAGATTTTTCATCAGAGTTTGCAAGAGAAAATTTGGAAAAATGGAAAAAATGGGACAGCTTTTCAACGGCAGAGATAACTAATTTGTCAAAATGGTGATATGAAATGTTCTGGATATTTCGGTGCGCAGCGTCCGACCGTTTCGACATATCAACTATACCTAGTACTCCTCCTATAGCAGTATACATTCGGTGTCCTGATATCGTATACTGTAAGTGTAGAAAGTGCAAAATATACATAAGCCTATTACTAATGGACGTGGAATGTTTTGAAAAGTTATCGTTTCGCTTGGAATCAGATAAACTTTACTATCCAAAAATATTTATAATTTATTGTCCGAACGACGATACACATTTCGGAACATTAAAGCTTGGCAATAAAAAGGGCTGCCAAAATTGTACGTACATACCCAAGATAATAAAAACTCGCAAAGTCGGGTTTGTGTCATTTCAGTTCTGACTGTCTTATAGAAAAAAAATAAAAAATATTAATAAATAAGTCTTTGAGAGAAAAGAGTATATATGTATGTATATAGTTTGGTTTCTCACTCGGTGAAAAATTGCGCAATGCGACTACGCGTTGTGAAACACGGAGTTGATACTTCGCTGAAATCGGCTCGACTGTTTTCAAACTATACTGTATCTTCGTGGAAGACGAACTAGATCTTGGATTCGCAAATTTGAATTTTCATCCTAGTCGGAAACGGTGCAGGGCGGCAGGCAAGCGTACGAGAGTTATGGAGGCTCCTTTTTTGGGGACACCGAAAGAGACAGAAACCGAAAAACAGAACAATTTTCATGAAAATAAAACGATTACAAGTTTCAAAACTGATTGATGAAGGTGCGAGATTTGCTCGCTATACGCTGCCTGGACTTTCTCTAGATTCGCATATCGATACGAGAATTTTGTAGATGAAAATCCTTTTCTTTCCGCTGTGTGGAGGTAGCTTTTACGGAAAAAGCGATCCGGCGCTAATTCTAGAATATTTCCGACAGTCTCGAACCGGTATTGCTATCTCTGCGCGGTTAATTCGATTAGTCACGCGGATAAAAATTCTGCCTAAGATTAGCAGCTCTGACACGAGAGTTTGAGATTAAAAACACATGTGGTGTTTGCTTAGTTTATAATTTTTGTTTTTTTTTCTCTATCTTTCCTCTCTCTTTGTACGGCCCGTCAGAATTTGCGCGCAGATTCGAGAGTCATCATGCGCCTCGCTTCTTATATTCATTTTTTTTCCGCTCCTCCACGCGTCCTGAATTTTGTGAAAAAAGTTCATCGCGCGAAGTCGCTCACTAAACTCGGACGGAAATGCCACGAGACTTTTCTTCGCCTGGCGCCACTAGCTGCAGACGCTTCCAATTAGACTTTCATTTCCCCCCTTTCTCTTTCTTTTCGCTTATCAGTTCGGTGCATGCCATACATCAAACGAGGTGTCAACCAGTTGCCGAATTTCTCCACATCACACTTCAGTGATTCTAGTATTCGAACGAAATTCGTTTGGATAGGTTGCGACAAACGTTTTCGTTTCAAATTTTTCCGATCTTGTTCATGGTCTCATGCCGGTTTTTAATCCCGTATATAGAATGCACTCGAACGACTGTAATTGCATTCCGAAAATGCAGCGCGCGAAATTCGTCACGTCTTTTGCGGTTTGCATATAATAACATTTCGCCAAATTGAACCTGACCTTAAACCGAACGTCTTTGCCATTATCGACTAGCAGCAGTCAACTATCGATGACGCGTAGCCTCAACTAGAATCTATCAGATTTGAATACTCATTGTCTTGATAGAATACGTTACTATGACACTTGCGAATTTGTAGTTGGAAGTAGTACAAATATTATATAATTCCAGAGACACGTTATGTACAATGCTCTCATTGTATACCTAACGGTCGCAGTATCTGCATATGGTAGCCAGAGTACTCACTGTTATCAGAAATAGAATTTCGGTATAATGGCAATTTTTGCGCTAGGTCAGTCTACGGATTCTCTAAGAATCTGTACATACTGCTAGCGAGCTGTGAAGCGAAGCGATTCGATCGTAGAATAGAAGGTGAACACACGAAACAAAAACTTTGACGATTTTTACCGAATTTTATCGATTTTTACACAGTATTGAAATTTTTGTCAATAAGCCTCATAGAATTCCGTGAGACATATTTTTCTCTATGGATGACGGTAATCCATTCCAAAATACCTCACGGCCGTTGAATTTCTCAATTCGGACTTCTCTCCTCGGAGACTCCACGCCATTCGCGCGCTTATGATCGCTGCGTTTTGTAAAATCTAGATAATTTTTCGTCGTGAATTTCCTCGTAAAGCATCCTCAAAATTTGCAGCAGCCGGGAAGGTTCAATTCGTTCAGGCTGATATTTTCCATCGGCAGAAGTCACACTTACAGTGGGCTGCATCGAACGTGTATCCTGCAGCAGGATTCGAGAAAACAGCTGCAGTGAATTATGAACTACAGATGTGGACGAGGGCGGAGGAAGTTCGTTCTGTCCTCGAAGAACCGTTAGACGGAATTGTCCGAAATATTCAATACACTGCAATCCAAAAATTAGGAAAAAAATCCGTTCGGAAGCCTTATAGATTCCAATGAAATCCAAAACTCGATCTTTGCTTTTCTCCATTCTTGTCAAATATTATATTCGTATGCTGCAAACTTGTGACTCCCCTCGATCCTCTTGGACCGATAGATTGCCGACGTATTTTTCTCTTCGTCATTACAAATTTGCTAATCGGGTGAACACTTTCAACCAATCCAACCCGGAAGGAGGACGCAAATTCTTTGATTATATCGCACCTTCTCTGCATACGATTGTACCGGCTCTAGATGGACGAGCACATGTTACGTGGCAGGCGTCTATACCTAGCTATATCTGTATCTATATACACGTATTCGGGGGGATGTGGACGTACATTCGTCCCTCAACCGCTGCCTGTTTGGTGTTTTGGTTGATTTGGCGTGCTCTCTGTCAGGCGGGGACCGGATTTCGAGTTGTCTGTGGTATGGAACTATATGTGGACTCTGTTCCTCTATGGCTCATCGCCCTAGCCCCAGTCCAGAAGGCAAGGCAAGGCAAGGCAAGGGGTAGATAAAATCTGAATCATAGCTAAGCGCCCAGGAACACGAACGTGAAAACGTATTAACACCCCCACGCGTGCGGTTGTTCGGCTGAATTCCTACATTAGATGAAAATTACGTTCACTTGGTTTACACGAGGCTTATACACAATTCACCGCGTTCCCATTACCGCACGGATTTCTGTTTCTGTTTCTATTGCTACTCCTATTACTATTCTTGGTCCTATTCGCTGGGCACTGTTTCGTTATGCTCGTACGGTTTATGATCAACTCATGCACAATGAACCGCGAGACCAAAGAGGCGGAATTTTCGCCTGCAATTGTGTCCTGAGACGGTAGTTGCGTGCATCGTGTCGCCCCACATTGAGCCCTTCGCGGCTATACTGGAAGTATTATAGACACGTACAAATATCTTCAACGAGGTGTGCTGATCGGTCGGTGGCAACGGCAAATAATTGGTTGCCATGTTAGCTAGAGAGAAGAGAGCGAAGTGAGATCCGCTGGGGTACGAGGCATATAAACACACCGTAGAGACGGAGACAGAAACAATCCGAGTTAGCAGGATAATCCGTAGTTACAACGTGGAGATTGAATACAATCCAATTGAAACGTCTAATTAATCATAAAATCGATGCTTCGATCCTCTTATGTTCGAGTTACTCTTTCTTTTCCTCAAAGTTACGTCTGTGAAGTTTTGCACAAATTTTTTGACACTTTCTCTTCTTTTTTTCTGTGGTAGTTTCCGTTCTCAATTTCAAAAATCGATTTCCGGCGTCGAGCTCCGAACGAAAACTGACTTCGAGCTTTGTGAAACATTGTAGTTTTATTAATGTTCAAAAGCCACGTTACGACAAATCGTTTGACCTGTTAGCAAGTCAATATGGTTTCGATGAGAGGCTTTTTTTCCTACTCTTCGAGTATTTTTGCTCGAAGTAAGCTCTGGTCTTCAGTCTGCACTAGTTGAATTTTTTGTGAGATCTGAGTTTTTCAAGATTTTTCCGAGATCCCTATAGCTTATTCGTTGATCTTTCGCTCCGCGCAGTTCTCCTCTTCACGCTGAGACATGGAGTGGCGTTACGAGTCAATTCTTACGAAAATCGTTGAGAGCAGTATTTCGGAATGTGTTTTGCCATTGAGAATATCCATACTTTTGTACCTACCTATATGGTGTTAGAAATATACATAATTTTCGAAAAAAGTTACACGCACGTCTGTCCATTCATGATCACATGGAGGCATACGGGGTTCTCAAATTCGTTCCGTGCTGCAGGGCTCATGCGGTGCTATAAACTGTAAGGTGAAATCCCAAAAGGCGGGATAATAGGTATAGACGCCCCGATCGCAGAAATCGAAAATTGTAGGCCCGGGAGCGGGGTGAGTGTGCGAACAACGTCATCGCGACATGTCGAACAGAAACTTCTTCGACGATGATATACCTATATGCGAGCTATCACAGCATCCCTATCTATTTCCATACTTGAACTCTTTGACGAATTAGTTCTAACCATATGAACCAACTCTACAAGTATATAATGAATCTCCTTCGATTCATTAGGTACATACCTACGAAGTTTCATAGAGGTCGGTTCAATTGATGATTAATTGTGAAACAATCGGTTTCGTTCCACCGTGTAGTTCTGTATACTGTAATGGTATACCTGTACACTGTATCTCCCGCGATTTGCGCTGCGATGAAACTTTCGACTTGGTGCAGGCTGCATGGTAATGTTGTTGTCGGGAACATAGTTCCACTAGGTAAACGCTACGTTTGAGCACACGCAACCGGTATGACATTGGATGTAATTAGCATAGGTCCCTATTGGCCCTGCTATCTGCAGCACAGAGAACGAGTGCGGTACAGAATGGGGGAACGAATGTACTCGTGTTCCAGATCGTTTTAGATTGCGACTCCGAGCCGACTCGAACCGTGAACTTTCGAACGTGACAACGCATGTGTGTACTTCGGGTAGCAAATGACAATGGGATAAAGGGGGGAAAGAAGAGAAAGAGAAAAAGAAAACGAACCCCTGCGCCCGCCTATACAGCTTTTGGTAAAACGTGTTAATTTCCTTCTGGCTTAACTGCGGGTTTCTAAGCGGATTATATTCGCATGACGTACTCTTGGCTCGTTTAAAAGATTAACGACCAAGATTGTAGGGGGCGATATGGACGACCCAGCGAAGATTGGTGCGGTGTCGTTTACACCGAAATAAAAAGCCCTTATCTCCACTTTCCATTTTCCACAGATTCGAAATGCTCGCCATACTCGCTACGCGCGCTGCAGTAGATACATCTACCTGCACGCAGGCTGTATCAAATATATTACTATGATATTGAACGGTGAGAAGTTTTCTCTCGTACTTTCCCCTGCTGCAGGGTATAGTTGCAAAAAAGTTGAAAAGTTTCCGCAAATTTGCACACACGCGCGCACACAGAATATCTTTCGCCATAGCTAGGCTGGTATGCGTACGTAACGGATCGAAATTCAGGATGAAACTCAGTCTGCTGTAAGACTTGAAACCGTTTTTCAGATCGTGCAGTAAACTAAAACTTCTACTACGTTCAAGTCACACGAGAATATGAAGCCGAGATCCTTCTCTGTGGCCCACTTATAAAATCTGACTAAAGTATTTATGGTGAACCGCGAGCAAAGCATGTGGGCGATAAATTTGAGGCTTGAAAAAAAAGGGAGAGTATTTTATGTATAAACCGAAAGATCAGACCGCGAGTTTAGTCCAAGATCTGAAACGCTGCAGTCTTCTATATACTCGAGAAGCTCTCACAAAGGAACCGATTATTTAGAATCGTCGAATGACGAGGCAATCCAAATTTCAAACCGTGTAAAATTGAGAACAATTTACGCAATCTATATATAAGTATACGGCCGGTGTAGGTACAGAAAGTTCATTGGGTACGTTGGTAAGTAAATGGGGAAACTGGAAGCAGCCGCGACATCCGGATAAATACAAATTCGTACGTACGAGGGTTTTCCGTATGTTTGTTCGGATTCTGCAGTTTGCATAGAAAGCTCGAGCAGTCTTGTCTGTTGACTGTTGAATATTTGCTACTTCGATTCTACAGTGAGTGTTATCCTTCTCGGATAAGGACGCTTTATTGCGAGAGATCGAACTTCAGTTTGTACGAGTTGTATATACTGTATAATTATCCATTCATGTGCCTCTACGTACGTGAATCTGAATCACATTGGGCGGGATTGAAACTTGCCCCACAAGGTGAAATTACAGGTTCTCTCTTCCTTTGTATGGTACCATCGTCACAAGCGTCGCGAATTTATCGTTTTCGAGAAAATGAAAAGAAGAAGAAGAAGAAGAAGAAGAAGAAGAAGAAGAAAAAGGGAAAGAAGTACTTGTCCAAGTTTTCAATTCCCTTGAGGAAAACTCGCTTTTGAGTTTTAGTTCGCGTATATGTACTACGCTGCACGTATGGATCTATAAATAAATGACGAGAGAAACCGCGAAAGTTCTAAATCCGCCAGATTAAACCCAATATCGCAGTATTACTGGCTCACGGTTTTAGTCGCATTGCATTTTCCCTCCTCTCGACGTAATCGCTCCAAATACTAGCTACAGGCTGCAGTTACGCTGCACACGAAACTATGCAAATTGTTATTGAATCAGAGCCCGATTTCGAGCGGTCATTACAACGTGGGGAAGCCGATAGCGGTTCCCCACCAGCGACGCATACTATTTGAGGAATTGAAAATTCATATATAAAGGTCTTCGTTCTCCTCCGCAAGTAGGTGGACCGTTGATATCTGCGATAGTGAGAAGGAACCTCGTGTTTTTTTTCTCCAGTTTAGAAATCGACTTTGATCACCCCTGATGTATCTTTAAGAGCGAGCTAGGCTCAGTGTTTTTGGCTTTCGGAAGATAAGCTCCGGCGTTAGCCCCCGCTCGTACCTATCAAGGATGAAAATTTTCCTTCCCTCAGGATTAGGTGTTGGAGGTTGTTCGCGGAATAAGATTGATGCATTTGATGCGTGCAATGGTACAGTCCACGAGTCAGCAGCGATCCACGCCGCGTGGCAGCAACAGTTTCAGTCGGAGCTGTCCGTCGATGATGAATTACATTTTCTACACCCTCAGCGGTGTATTCATCCCTCTATAGCAGCTTACCAATACGAGGCGAAGTCGAGTAGGGTGCGAAAGTGTTCGCAAACTTGCTCCGTCATTCTCTGGCACACGGGGATTCGCAACACCTGTCAAATTGCATCAGAAAGGTAGTCCTTCTTTCGCCACCGTTTCGATTTCCGTCCCAAATTCTTCCCTCCATCACACATCGGGTAAAACTTGACGAGGGGTTATCTTCCGTTCATGTCACTAGCTTTTCCCCGTTTCTTTCTTCCCTCTTTCGTGTCATTTTCGTTTCTTTCTTCACCCACAAAACCCGAATGAACGAACTCAAATTTCTTCCGGTTTCAATTCGTGGCGATGTGTATATATACACGTATGTAGAAATATGTTCCTTCGCAGACAGAGACAGAGAGAGAGAGAGAGAGAGAGAGATCAAACTCTTCTCTTCGAAGCGAAGGACGATGTACACGGTATGTAGCTCACACGCATATTTTGGTCTCGCGAAATATTTCTCATCGGGAAAAAATATTGCCAATTCCATTTCCGTTCCCATCTCCGTATATATTTCCATCCATTCCATTTTCGTTTCTCCCGCACTTTAGCCTGCCGCGCAGCGTAGCCAAAGTGATTCGAACTTTATTCCGAACTATAAATTAGTATGTTATAAATGGCATGGGAGACGTTGTATCTATACAGTAGAACCAACGTTATAAGACATGCGCGATACAACGAAAATGCTGTTACATAGCTGCAGCGAATCGGACGCTTCGAAACTTTGGCAAATATCTGTGAGATAGAGGCACTACCTATATACTTTATGATGTTCATTTCCTTGCAAAATGCTACCCGTTGCCAATGAAACGGGGAAATGGTGGCTGAGGGGGAACGAGCAGGAGCAAAACTTCGAGTCAAAACATCCTCGTAAAATTCTAACGTATGTTTCACCACGCACGCATCCTGGCTGCCCATACGTATACCACAGGGCAGCGCATGGTGAGCCAAAATCGGATAAAGAAGAATCACAAATATATTTATTTTTCAACTTCAGGTGAATACGTACGCGCGTACGTAATGAAGTCAGTCACGGTCATATCTTTCGCCTCGAAAAATGGAGAAAACAGAATAGAAAAAAAAAAACAAAAAACAAAAAAAAAACGAGAAAATAGAGCTAAAGAGTAATAAATAAGAGAAAAGAAACACAGAATTTTACGACAAAACTGATCTCAGAATTAATAATGGCCAGATCCTACTCCGAAATAGCATTTTCATGCATAATATTGATCAACGAATGAATAGCATATTCGGCACGAAGGACGTGCGTCATCGACACCGGAATGCTACATGGCAAAGTGAATGCGACGTCGAGCGCAGTAGGCAGAGAACTACATACATAGGTATATACATACTTTAGGCATTAAACGGTGCAAAAATATGACGAACGCATTTCATTGTCATTATACGTATGTACAGATTTTGGATATTGTATCGATCTACTGAGACAGACACGTAGTTAAAAAAAAAAAGAAAAAAAAAGAAAAAAACGAAAAAACGAAAAACGAAACGTTCTTCTCAACTCCCCAACGAGTCAGCTATACAGGTATATACATATACGTATAGGTGCCGCGGGGGGAAAAAATGAAGGAGAAGAAGTAGAAAATAGAAGTCGGTTTTTAGATTTGAATTTCAATACTTCCTACCGCGCCTGCGCGCCTCCATGCGACTGATTGTGAGAAAAGGAAAAAGGAAGAGACGAAAAAAGAAAACTAACACTAAAAATATAAGATGAATGGATGCGGCATGGAAGAATAATAGCTCGATCGCTATGGTAGAATCGGTGGATGCAGGGGTCTCATTCGTTCTGCATACAGCAGCATAATGATGGCCACACGTTTGTACGTGACCTACCCTACAATGAAATGCTGAACAAGGATTCTTTTCCCCAGAGTAATACTAACCCCCTCTCGGCTTTTCGTACATAGTAAAAACTCGTATATGTATCCCTTATGCGTACATACGTATGTGTACACATGTACGTATATACCTACTGGTCGTTGCCACATACTCTTTGGTTGCCACCAGGTCCGATTTGACGCGGTATCCCCGCGCCTGCTAGATGCAGCTGCAGCCCCACCTAACTGCCCTCGAAATTAAACTACCAACGATCACAGCAGTCGACACGCGATGGATGCTACTTGTAGGTCCCGAAGTTTGGAGTGCGAACTTCGCGCCAGGTCGTCGATTGGCGAATTGATTTTGGTTCGATTTTCGGACATTTCAAAGTCAGCTTGGTATACACATTCTCGGACTCTTCAGGACCGCAGTTTTTGTATTTTGAACTAATTTTGCAAATGTTTCCGAGAGAGGAGGCATTGAACCTTGTCGATGTACACACACGCATACGCTGCAGGATGCTGTGCAAAACTTTCAGCACCCAACTAATTGGTTGAAGTCTGTTACCTGTGAGCTGAGAAAGATCATCCGTTGTTCTTACGAGAACTTGATACCCGTCTCCCGAAGTTTGAGGAACTTCAACACGTAAATGAGGAGTCGAGGATCAAAGGTGGACTTGGATTTACGCTTTTAATGAAAATCCGTTCCTGATTCTTGTATCTTGGATACATCGCGTCGCAAGAAATTCCGTCCTGATGATAGATTTGATGTACGAGAAACCACGAAATATAGCCAGAAAATTATTTCGTAAAAATTCGAAAGTTCATCAAGAGCAGAGAGTTCATCAACGGCATGTACCTTCTATTCGGTTTTGCTATAGACTGTTAGTTCCATATATTCCATCATTAGGCATGAATTAAAATGTTCATTCTTCCGACGCGTGTGAATTGTTCTGCCAGCTGAAACGCACTGGCTGCCTGCCAGTGACGAGAAACGAATTTCAGAGCATAGATTGCATTGATCAATAAAGTTTAGACGGGGATCCGATATCATACGAAATCCGACTTTTCTAGGAGCAGAAAAAAGTATATGATATATATCCCCGTCTTGTTAATAGAGAAATATGAGGTAACTATACAGAATCGGTGTAATAAAGTGGAAAATCGAATGGCCCGGAAATCCTGCTGGGTAGAGGGTTTTCCAAAATGATATCACGTAGATAGGAGAGAGTGGGGATAACGAAAATGACTTTTCCTGGAGGGTTATCCCGCCCCATGACCCTTCCCCGGCTGCTCGCTTTCTCTGCGAAGTGAATCTCCTAGTTCAGATCTTGTACAAAGAAAGCTGGTTAAATTAGACCTTGGAAGCGTGCTGGTTGTGCTGGTTGTTATAATAACTTTTATGTAAATTCAGGGGTCTTAATGGTTGCCAATCATGAACGGTCGTATCATTTAACCAGCTAACTAAGCTGAAGCGAGAGTTTAGAGGGCGGGCAGAAGTATTGGGGCGAGATTGCAAGCTGCATATAATCATTCTCCAAGCCAATGATCAGCTTAGTCCGCGTGGGAGATGCTGGCGTTGAATTCTGGAGTTCGGGGGCTACTGCTAGGGTGCGGGATACGTGCAGAGGGGTGCGAAATACCCTGGGGACAGTTTGACCCTCCGGCTGGTATCCGCGTCAGTTTCCGACCGAATTCCAATTCCTCGGTACTAGAGGGGAGTAAGTTAAATTTCCTGCGATATCGTCGAGTCACCAGGAGTAATTTTCCCCCGGCATAGGTATACCTGTGTATATACATACGTACGTACGTACTTCGCTGAAAATTTCCTGCAGTGTACATTCTTTCTGTTCAGTTATAGTGGCTGAGTGGGGGGGGATGCTCAAGTCTCCATTATTCAGGGTGGTGGAAGTAATTAAAAAGCGTATAATTAACGATGTAGCAAATTCATCCGGTTCTTCCAGGTACATTCATGGCCTGGGAGAAAGCTCTGCAGTTTGTTACCCCCCTACAGCCTAGCCGTACCATGGCGTTCAAGTTGGGGTGAAATCCCGCCCTTAAACTTCTCGTCATTTCTACGATGGCACGTTTTATATATACCTACCGGGGGGGTGCCAAAACAGCAGCGATGTTTGGGGTTTGATTGCAGTTTTTAGGCCCCGGCAGAAAATACGCATCGATTCACTCCAGGATGACTGATTGTGAGCGCAGGTTGAAATACACTTCAGGTACCTATATTCCTAGGACCTATAGGAAAACATCCGCGGAAATTGGATCTCCGCGTTACGACAAATTTGCGATTTCTCACGAATTTGCATAATGTTTCACGATTTAGACAAAAATCGGATTCATATTGAAAACGTATATGACACAAAAATTTGACGATGGCAGCGATCGAGTCACGCAGGTGCTGGGTACATTTTGGTGAGAGATCGGTAGTGTAATCAGTCACAGAAAGATAAGGTCGAAGTTGGCCGACAAAAATACAACACTGTATGTACTTCAACCTCAGATATTCATTCGGCATCTGTATTCTCAACTTCTAAGTAAGACACGCGATGCGCGATAACTGAAAAGCTCGCCGCACAGAATGTGGGTCTCGAGTGCAGTGCAAACAATTTTATCATTGCCTTTGGAATCGGAACGATCGTGGGATAGACAGATATAGGTATGTATACACATTCTCAGGGGGTCGATGAGCTTCGGAAATTTTCTGGAAAATGACTGAACTTCGACGGTGTGAAAACGGGACCCTGAAGCAATGAGAGGAAAATGATTTGGACCCTGCGACAAAAGAATTGGAAGTAGATGTGCACCCACAGAATTCCACCGTGGAAAATTATAACTGGCTCCGATTTTTGATAAAGTAGTGAATACGCTGGTAACGTTTTCAGGCATCGCATTTCACGGTGTCACAGCGACTTTCACGTCAAAGAGAAATCGATAGAGCTCATCCATAGGAAGTCCAGCGCATTTGAGCGATACGGCGGTATAAAAGCAAAAGCAAAAGCAGAAGCGAAAGCAAAGCCAAAGGCAAAGGCAAAGGCAACGGCAAAGGCTTGCCCGTCATTATACGTAGGTATAGTTGACACGGGATAAACACCACGGCCAATGACATCGGGTTTCAATCTTAAATATGGTACGTGGACATTACCGCGAATGAACGTTCGTATGTATAAATAGCACGAACAATTCATCTCTGTCGTTAAATGTATG
This sequence comes from Phymatocera aterrima, assembly GCA_963170745.1. NCBI lineage: Eukaryota > Metazoa > Arthropoda > Insecta > Hymenoptera > Tenthredinidae > Phymatocera > Phymatocera aterrima. The sequence goes on from OY720663.1 coordinate 10,884,380, forward strand.
TACATTAATACGTACGAATTACAGGTCCGTACATTATAGGCATGTATCAGAGATCGTACCGATTCACTCAATTTCTGTCCGCAGTATGACAAGATGCTGACAATGAGTCAAAAGTGTACAGCTACTCCGAACCGACGAAGGCAAATGGTTTTGCTAGAATTTTCAACATGAAAAACTGTCGACACAGATTTTCACTCAAGACGTACACACTGCACGCCCCGCTCGCGTGGCGCCAAAATATAACAAAAACGTCAACTCGGACGCAAATATGGCGGTGAAGGTAAATTCTGCACGGACAATTTAAATTCCATTATAATTCGGGAATATCAAAATCCAAGAGCATCCATTGCCACTCTGATTTGGGTAAAGTTCGCTTGATATCATCGCGGACATCCTGCAATGAATTGATGTTAGAAGTGATCTGAAAAATGATGCATTCCACCGAGCGAAGAAGAAGATCACCGTACTTCTGTCCGCCCGGAGTGGAGTAACTTTTTTATATCTCTGCGGGATGAAGCAATACCTGAGAGCTTGCGAGATGTTTACAAACTAAAAGCTTTTACTTCTATCGGTACCCCATGAACGTATCGCTCATCGTCATTGAGAATTCGGAAGAGGTATATGAGTTAGCTAGGTGTAAGAATTGACACGGAATGTGTTCGAAATTTCTTGTGAAAGCGGAATCGTTTCGTCTGCAGCGTTCGCGCGGCACAAATCCTAGATCGATTTGTTGCAGTCGTATACCTACGTAGGTATACAAAGGGGCAAGATTTCAACGGCCTAGATTCTGAGGCAGCTATGAGTCTGCGGAAGTTGTACCAAAATTTAATGCCTTCCAGTGTGTGGAAATGCGTTCGTTTATTTAACCTGACGACTCAGCGCCTCTGCAATCTAGGACCGCAACGGACACACATAGATTAACATTTACAACTTGGGTATGGTTGCGCAGGTCCCCACGCCTACAGTTTAGTTAACTTTGTTTATTTTCACAACGGGAGACGCGCGATGATGAGCATCATCGAGCTTCTCCGAGCAACGGCAACCCGGTGAAGCGAAGTTTAGTCAGGAAGATCATGATGACGTTATCGAGCGAGATTCAACCGACCGAACGAATCAGCTTACGGATTACGAATGCAATGCGGCGACGTAAGGAAATTTCAACTCTGCCCCGACGACACAACTACGACTAATGTGATACAATGGACAATAACAACGTCGACAATAAGTGAAACGACCGAGAGCTCGTCTGTTTTCTGTCCGATGTTGATACGTCTATAAATGTGTGAGAGCTTAGCACAGCCAAGATTTCTGAGAATTTTGACTGCTGGTTAGAAGTCGGAAGAAAATTATACAACGGAACAAAGGTTCTCCTAGCACCGAGCCCCAGCCTCCTCACGTAGTTTTGTGTCTCCTTTCCTTTTATTTGCTCTTTTTTAAAACGGCGCCAGCTTGCTTATGACCTCTTTGCGGCATATTAAAACGCTCGAGGGCTCCACATAAGTGGTACGTGTGCCTACGAAGAGGGCAAAAGGAAGAAGAAGAAAGTAGAGAAAAAATTGTATGACGCCTCGCGTTTTTTTCCCCCCCATTGGCTTTTTTCACGAGCGTGCCGTATTGCGATAAGACTCCTCGTTCTTATCGGAAATCCAGCTCACACGATAGTACGGGCGTTATTGTCGCAGGAGAATTAGTCCGCAAACGAATGTCTGATGTACGGAAAGACAAAATTCACCGGACGTTGTTTCGCCTCGACCCCGAGACGTCCGAATTTGCAGATCTTCGCAAAGTTCTACGATCCTTCCGCCACTTTTCGGTAAACGATTCTTAAGTTGCAATCACCTCGGAATTCTGTTCGTCGTGTGCTATACCTCCAACTTGACGACTGTACGGCCTGAGCCTGACGTTCTGAATGTTGACGAATATTTTTTCAATGAATAATGCGACAACTGCTTTGGAATATGATTTTGAATAACTGAACTGCAATGAACCGAGTGGCAATGGCTTGACATTTGAAAGAGTTTAAGACATTTTTCATCCGATCCAAAGAGTACAGACTTGTGTGTGTAAAGTGTCTTCGAGGCTTTCTTATACTTACTTCCTATTTTCTACCTTTCTATACCTAGAGTTGCAGCATAAGAAATATAAGCAATAGAAAAGGAGCCTCAGTCGGACCGACTGAGCCACAAAGATTCAGAGCTTCCAGAGGTTCGGACTGAAAATCAGTATCAGAACTCATGAAAGGGTTTCCGGTCGCATTCAGCTCTATAGAAGAAAAGGGGAATTAAAAAAGAAAGCAACCCTCGCTAGTTGCTGCTGCAGGGTACGCCTCATATACTGTATGGAGTTACAATACCGATGCATACACTCGATTTCAACACCGTGTCACAAAACGCTGTACGATACATACTCGACACTATACACACTGGGAATATTGAATTTCATTCATTTACAAACGTGTTCAAAAGTTACTGCGACATTTGGCGATGACTTCGCGCGTTTAAAGACGGCAGATACTTCCAAGTTGTCTAAAAGACGCTTCACACGAAGGCACAGAGTATTTTTCTTTGGGTGAAAGGCATCTCTCGTTGGCAAGACGTCTTCACGGCACCAATTGTAAGATTACCTTCAGCGAACAAAAGTTGCGATATTTCCCGTCAATAGGACGTCTTCGAGTCGATTTTTAATTTTGTGCTGTCTGGCTCGACTTTCGTTGCATGTGAAAAGGAAGAAGAAAAAGAGCGAAGAACAAAAAAGAGGAAAAACGTATCCACGGGTGATTTATAGTACAACCGTGATACTCAAATCAGTAGAATTCTGATTGTGAGTCCCGATGCGGAAGACTACTACTACACGCGAGTATCGACGAAGTAAGGCGTTCTAGTTGAAGACTCTCGCCCCTGGTTCGCTCTGTTTGTTTTCACAAGCGCTTTATAGCGCGACTAGAGCGCGGAAGATTTTAGAATGTACCATACTGTCCATATGTGTGCATGAAACAATAAATTCAAATAGGTATGAAAATAGACGCGTTAACGAAATCGTTTGAAATTCTATGTACCAACTCAATGACAGTTTTTATATGAATGGATATGCGCTTCGTAACGCAGACCCAATACAAGGCCTATTTTAGTTTTCCTTTTACCTCCATTGCTTTATTTATCACTCGCTTTCATATTCTGACGCCTATTTCCGGTTAACGAAACATCGTTGTCAATTGCTCTTTGGCGAACAGCTCTGTACTTGAGGGCATTTCTTTCCTTTCCTTTTTCAGTTTCATATAATCTTTGTATGATAACGTTTGTGAACCGGCCGTGGAAATTAATGTTGGATGAAATTTAATATCATACAATTAGGCGTCATTTTCACCTAATTTGATGAAAATCTTGAGCATTTGAAACAGTGTCAAGTGAGTGGGAAATGAAATTGAAATTCTCAATTTTCCGCTATTCCCGGGTAGTGAATTAAATCAATTAACTAATTAACTAATCAGACTCCCGACGTTACTCCTGGAGGTGATATTTCTGCGCGCACATTGTATCGGAGGGAGAAGTATGAGGTAGATAGATCAATTTATGTATGTGCATACATTATAGATACATATAAAAGCGGCGAGAGAAACAGCGTGGCGGACAAAGATATAACGAAGTCAATCGAACCTCCCCCGGTCATTTTATATTTCTTTTTTTCGAATTAATCGACTATCAATTAGCCGTGGGAATAGTATCCGTAATGAAAGCAGAAATTGAAATTCAAATCGTTCGCTTTTCTAACGGTCGCAGTGTATAAGTGAGCGAGTGACACATCGTTACGCCGCGCCGGGCTTGCCCCTCAAGGATATCGAGTTCTCTTTCATCTATAAGCAATTTCTGTCCTCAACATCGGCACACGCATGTTAATGAGACGTTTGCGTCGGTTGGAATATAATACATATTATGTATACACGCTGCCAGCTCATCGTCATTTAATTGAGCAATTTGATAATGCGATTGTAACCGAGAGCTACCTGCGCACACGCGTGTAGGTATAGTTATACTATACATACCGTTTTTTGAACGACGATGAGATACGACGAATGTTTCAGATAATGGGAACAATTTGAAATTCATTTGCGCACACAGCTTGGTCAAATTAATAACGTATACGTACGTAGCAAATTGCAATATGAAAAGTTCGCCGTTTTTCTTGCCCTCCTCGTTCCGTTTCTTTCTCTGTGTTTCCGTTTTTCCCACTATTCATCGATCGTTGGTTTTGCCCAATTATTACTACAGGCCGCGAACTTTCGAAGATGTATTCATAAGTTGAATATAGTAGATATCCGATTTTCATATTAAGCAAATGGATGCTCACCGTGTGTCCGGCCTAAGAAGGGCGTACGTGCGGAAATTTTGCGGTGATTTTCATCCGGCATAAATTACTTTCGTACACTTTTGTCTGCAATGCGGCTCGCATGCATATATCTAGAATACTGTCGGTTGGTAACTAGTGACCAACGAAAGGTGGCACTGGTGGAAAAGGGGATTTGTAGATTTAGCTGCCGCTATTTATGAAGGCCCGAAGCAAGGTATAATCGCGGCTGGTAAGGCAGTACTTCTAGTTTGCCGACGAAGCACGATGCTTCTTCCGGTACTATAACTTTGTATCGTAAAAGTTTTCAGACGTACAAGGAGAGGGCGAGCCGGTATTGATAGAATGATAGACGCCTAACAAACTGCAACTTGCACTACACGACAATGACGCTGGTTGCGCCGTTTTTCTATACGCAGTCTTATCGTCAATTCGAATTCAGGCATTGTATAGAGTTTGTGTTTCGGGAGAATTATCTTTCGTTCAGAAATCATGATGCTCCTTCGAGATTGAGCGCTTGACTATACATGTACAAGAGAATAAGAAAATGTGAACGTTAAACCGGAAAGATTATTATTCTAAGAGACAATGATCGTTGGATGCAGAAATCTCGAGACGAGGTTCAAATGAAAGCCTTTACAGTAATATCGTTCTCCACTTTTGAAGTCTACACAGTAATCATGTTAAACCCATAAAAGACGGCTTGGAAAAAGTCGTCTTTCATATAGCGACGCAGGCGGCTCGGCTTATTTGTGAGACGACCTTCGGGGCGAACGGAATGAAGAAGCGAAGCTGTAGGAAATTATATAAATGTAATTGAGGTCTGGCTCATTTCCGAAGGAATTATATACTCCGGTAAGTCGGTGTCAGTATCAGCCGTCGCGATATTCCGTCTTCAGGACCCACAGAGACTAAATTAGATTTGAAAAATCGCGGAACAAAGACCGATATGTATAGGTATAGGTACGAAGAGAATCCCTAATAGAGGTATCGTTACATCAAAGGATGGAACCACATTAAGTACAATCTTGTACGCGACATTTCGTGCGGTGCAACAATTTTCAAAGCTTTTCCAATACGGGAAAAAGAAGTTCAGGCAACCGACGAACGTTTCCGCAGATACATTTCAAAGAAAAATGTTCAAATGAATAATTGCTCTATCCGATTCGATGGTTGCTTCAGGGCAAATAGGCTAGGCGTCGGTGAGACCCGGCCCGGCGTCGCGACGCGGGATTATAATATTTCGCTTCACTGCACTCAATTTCAATATACCTATCCGAACCCCATCCACAACCCCGGCAATGTGCCACGTGGGTGACGCTACGCGACGCTACGTGACGTCCGGATGTCATCTGCAAACATTTTCACTCTCGTCTCTCGAATCATGGTGTTCGAAAACTCATGCGAAGACCATTTCCTCAAGTACTGCAAATGGTAATGCATTATTGACTTTGTTCATGACATTTGAGGTTCATTGACATTTCATTCCCAGACCAGATTCGAAGAGTAAACTAAAGAATGGAAGATAGTTGAGTTCACTTTTCGATTGATTTTACTTGAGATCGGTATCTGTAGCTCTGCAGAGAGCAGTCCATCAATCCGTCTTCATTTTGAATGCGATTTTTGCCCGCTGACAAGAAATGGTCGATCGTATTTTACGCACGCACGGATACAGATAGAGATAAGCGGAGTTGGGTCGTGCACGTGATTGCACTGATTTGCAAGGACGGTTGGAATCTTATCTGCAAACTGGAATAAATCCAAGGGATTTCAAGTTCTCGAGACTTCTCATACACAAGTGTACGGGGGTACGTGGTACGGTGGTTCCTAAGATCGAGTGTTTGAATCTATTATCTAGTCTATAATATTATCTAGTCGATACTATTTTTCGTTTGGGTAACTATAGAAATAATGAGAATAATAAATTGGGGGATACGATCTCGTACCGTTGCTTTCGAAATGAACATCACAAAATTTTCAACCCTTTTCGAATATCGATGAATCTTTGCGTTTCAGAAGTTTTCAAAGGATTTGCGAGGAAAAAAGAAAAATCTGGCGCTTACGAACTTCTCCCATTGACATATGTAGTAAAAAACGAAAAAGTTTGTGTTAGAGGGGTTGATCTACCAAACATACGACTTTCTACCAGCATTTATTGTTTCAGCCAATTTCACTGAATCCATGCGCTTTGAGTACCTTTTTAGCGAATGCTGCAAACAAATTATACGACCTTACACACCACCAAAATCGCCTTTTTGGCACGCCTTACCTCATACTAGGGCTGTTCGGCATTGGAAAATTGGTACCGAGTTTTCGTATGGACTTTCCATTCGGTATTTTTGGCTCACCGGTAATTTCGGTTTTCGGTATCGGTAATTTCAAGTTTCGGTTTCCGCATTAACCGGTATTTCGGTATCGGTTTCAGCAGTCTATATCAACTCCGAAGCATTGGAAGAGAAGATTACCGAAAAAATGTCGGTATACCGAATCACCGAACATCTCTACCTTGTATGATCTGTGAACGAACGATGACGGTTGCGATTAAAACTGCGCCTGCGAAACTGTGAACGTCTTCTCAGCTTTTCAAATGTGAACTAAAGTTGTGGTTGAAAGATTAAGCTGTATTCTTCATCTTTCATCCTGACTTTCCGACTTATATATATATGTATATACATAATATAGACGAACTTTTAAGCTGCTCTAGAGTCCTCCTTATCTACTCACGGTCGCCTCTCGCTTCACTCTCACGAATCGCTCGGGCTTGGCCCACGTGGCTCACCCGAGCAAACTAAATCTAATCGAACCCCCATCTCGACCCGATTGCACCAAAGTTACACTTCCAGCGTGATATCCTCTCCGGCAATCTTCTGACCGATCGCCATATTTCTGCAACGAGAATTCAGGCGTCTGAAACTCCGTGGCTCTACTCCCGGAGTAATTAATTGCAATCAATCAAGTCGCCCGAAGCCTTTCTTCCCGAGGAGATATCTGGGATGGAAAATAGGGGTAGCTGACTGCAGACGACCAGTTTTGGAGAGCTACGAATTTCTTGAAACCAAATGTAATAATTTCATTGAAAATTATGCAATATCGCCGTTCAAGTTCACCGTCGCTGCAGGTTGTAGTAGTTGGAGATAAACCGATGAACCGTTTAGAGTGTAGGTAAAGACACGCTGTAGTATATCAGTTGAGTTTTGACAAAGGCTCAAAGTTCCGGAGGCTCAGCCCATAATATAATGTCCAGGTAATTATGACTCGGCACGACGCGACGTTCATAATGTTCATATATATTTAAGGTCTCGGTGCCACGGCGTTGATGTATGTACTCGACTATGTCCGGAGGGAGGATAGGGTTGCAGTTTCCATCTCCTTGTCTAGTAATCACGTTACATATTGACTTCGTTAGAGGCCACTGAAGGGGTGCAGGGCGCAGGTTATGCACCATCCTGCATATTAATTACCCGAGGTAATTTACAGTTTAATGGTCACATGAGCCCACCGGGCTCCTTAGCACGGCTGCATTCTCTCATCCGAAGATTACAGACTCAATTTCATTCGCCACGTCGATTCGATCGAACGGCTGCAGTGGGAATTTTTGGATCATTTAAAAAAATTAGCCAATCCGAAGCTCAATGGAAACTGGGCCATCTTTCATTGAAAGGCAAACTGAAATGAGAGAGAGAGAGAGGGAGGGGTGGGAAAAATCTGATGAAAGTTTACCTACCAACTGCATGGAATATATAATACGTCCGAGAGGCGTGAATATAAGTTGTGCGAATTGAGTTTGCCTAGCGAACGCGACGTATTATAACAGCGTTGGTGGATGGTATGAAAATTAAGTAACTCGAGGACAATGGGGAAGTTTTTGCTCTCGGGATTAAATCTGGAACAAACGGGGGTCGGCCATTTCTCATTCGAGGGATGGGGATTATTCTGCGGGCAACGGACTGTACTCTCTCTGGCCGCCGTACGCGGCTCGCGAATATCCGCCGCCTTCTCGCGTATTGGAAAACAACAGAATAGAACAGAAGAGACTCTGGGAAGGGGGACTCTGGAGTAGAGCAGAACCGAAGCGAACGGTAGCAGTCGCCGCAACTACGACCGTTCATTTCCGCAAATCTGTTATGAGTTTCGTCTTCTCTGGTATAAAGTTTCTCCGCACGACTTACCTATAACTGTGTGGCCGAGCTTCGGTAAAACAATAAGCTAAACTACGTCCAGCTTTCTTCCAGCTCTGCTACTCAAACTGGAAACTACGTGCTGTATGAACATTCGCCTCCCCCCCCCCCCCCCCCCCCCCCCCCCGCCAAATGAGCCACTCGGTGCGCCGATCGGGTGGAAAATAAAATTGAAAATTTCATTTATAAATATAATAGGTATATGCGTAGGTGTATTACCAGTCCTTCGATTCGGAGGTAAATTCCATCAAACTCTCGAAGGGGTCAAGATAAAAAGTCCACGACCTAAATCCAGAATCCCTTTTTTTTATTTTCTGTATTCCAAACTGCATGTACTTTTAATTGTACTTTTAATTTGATATCGATTCACCCGCCGAAGATTATTATAGTATTATATCACACTGAGTGGATATATGATAGTCTTTCTCGATTTCGCATTACTGTGGGTCTGACAGGATTATCAATAGAACTCATTAATTTTAGCCTTAATTAACTATGAAAGCTATATTTTCGATCAATCTTACATTATTATAGTGCTCAAGGGGTTATTGACGCGGTGCAAAAATCTCCCGTCAAGCCACGAGTACGTAACTATTTTTTACAGATATACTTTTGCCGAAAACGAGACAGTTTTTTTCTTTTTTTTTTTTTTTCGTTTTTTCTCTGCCCGCCATTTTTGAGGACAGTTCCGCGGGACTTGAGTGGATCGTAAAGCGAATATAACGTGTGTATTATACCAATGCGTTGTTTTTCTCTGTATTCGTTAAACTTAGTGTGAATAGTCAGAAAAACGAAAACAACGTTTTCAGGGTGGAGCGCGGAAGCCATCCGAATTTGTTTTCGGATAAAAGAATGAAAAATAAGTGAATTTTTTGTCAATTCTTTGTTCTCCTTTGTGAATCGGAGAACTTATTGACCCCGCGGAATCCAGATTTTCCGAAAATAAGCGTCACGTAGGTACACTCGCACCGGGGAGGCGTCTAGTGGTAAATCAACGAATTCAGTGGCGTTGTAAATCGTCGCTAACAATGCCGACGCGACGAGTAGGGTATATTATTTCTTACAGCTATAGTGTATGCCTATAAGTATACGAAAGCTTTGGCCCCGGCGCGGCAGAAGGCAGAACGCGACGAGGGTTGGTATATTTATCAAATGCGACAAAATATACCGTCGGAGAGGTGAATTCGAAGATTCAGGTGGTGCACGATTTGAGAGTGTTCCGGGGTGCGGAGGCCGTATCCGAGCCATCGTATTATCCCGACGAAGTAGAGGAGGACGGTTCAAGGGCTTTACCGTTACCGCGCCTTCCCACGCCGACTTGGATCCCAGACGTTTGTTGTTCCAGACTCTCAACGAGCGGTGGGATAAGGGAGAGAATCTGAAATGATCCAATTAATTTTTTGCGCTCGAATTAAGACTCCATGCGCGCTGCCTCGGAATATCCGCCACGGCTAAGGGCGCCGGATCACTACGATGCAGTCCGCGGGTTCCTATACTATACATACATTATATACCTAGATGTATAAAACCGAACTCCCCCGCTACAATCAAGGAGCAAATTTCCATTATTCTTCTGTCAGATAGAAAGCTGCGGCGGAAAGAAATTTCCAAACGTGAAACGATACGTGGGCGTGGATTTCTGACACGCGTCCGCACAAAGTCTTCACAACATTCTACCAGAGTATTACCGAATATGAGTTACCAATGATGCACGATGTTCGGAACTTCTTCAATCGGTGAATAGACCCGATCGAATAATCTTCATCGTCTCGCATTGCACGATATTGGCGCACCGCGCCGGTCTATATACACTCACTTGCACTCTGCTTGGCTATTATACACAGGAACGAGGAGAAGTTCCTCCACCTACTCCTCGCTTCTCGGGCAACTTTTGGGCTAGTTTCATCTCGTAGTTCCAACTATAGTCTTCGTCCAGAAAGGATCATCCATCACTGCCCGCGTCTGGGGTATAGTGGTAGGAGAAGAGTCGAGTCTGAGGTGTAGAATGGTCTACGGCTCTATGCAAATGCAAAACCGTGGAAGCGGCCGCGGGGCTCTGTGCCTCTTTGTGCGAGTTTGGTTTTTAGTTCAAATATATACGCTTCTCCCATACATGCACACGATACATACCTACACCTGTTTAATTCATTCAGGCAATTCGCAGCCTCGGTTCTGCAGTTTGCAAGCTCGCGCGCGCTACCTAGCTCGTTCAGGCTGTACCCACGTGGTAGAATATCTACTAGCGCTGAGAATGGTGTCGACGCGCTGTGGAGGAAAACTGTGAAGCGAGACTAGCATCGTAATTTACTCTTTATGGCCGGACTTTGCTAAATCCCTTCCACGATCCCATCCGCACACAACGGTAGATATGGTACCCACCTACGCTGCTACAGTCGGAAGGACGAATTTTCCCCCATTTTTTAGCCGGGTGATCAAGCATTATGACTTCAGCTTCATTCAATTTACACCCTAAGGAAATATAAACGGACAGGTTTCCTCCCGGGTGAAAAATGGCGAGGAGGTATAACGAAAATTGCACTTTTCTCAGCATTCTTCTTCGTTGGAGAAGAATTTTTTCATCCGACTGTACCTCGCCTCAACGCGTACAACAGCTCGAGCTCGAGCTGAAGCTGGAGAACGGCGACGACGACGATGACGATGACGACGACGCAGCGTCGTGTTAGCTTATCGGCTGCGTGGCCCTATTGGTATATCTGGCCCGCGTGGCTGAAGTTTTCATTTTTTTTTCTCTTCCTCGTTTGCTTTTTACGGTTCGCTGGAATATCATTGCGCGCGTAATGACGCGAAGACGGGAATGAAATCTGACCGAATTATTCGGTTTTGGAATACAGAATTATCGGCAGGTTCAAGTGCGTTATTCATTGCTCGGATTATCCTATCAATCTGTATTCATATTTGCAAATTCCCTTTTTTATTTTTTGAACTTTTTCATACAAATTTTATCCTATTCAGTCTTCGGATATTCCAAAATCAGGATACTCAACGTTCGATCATTCGTTGTTTTCCGTTATCCTAATCGCTCAGCTATTGAATAGAAATGTTATTTGAAAACTTTTTCATTCTGAAGATTGTACTGAAAAAATGGACAATCAGTTCTTGAGTCTTCTGTAAGAAACTATGAAAAAGTAAACGAATAGAAACTTAATTCTTCAGTTTTTGTTTGCTGGTCCTCTTTTTGTTTTCTCCAAAGATAATCACTCAACGAACGTTTTTCTCCCTTTACCTCGAACCCATTCATTCATTTCTTCGTTTTTTCCTCAATCTCAATTGATACCGATATAATTCAAGAAAATGTTTTTGTCGGATTGCAGCACTGAAAACAAAAACTAGAGGAAAAAAAATGAAGTAAAAAATCAGATTCGACCTGTGGGAGGGGAAAACTTAAAGGATGCTAATTATAATCAGAATTGCGCCAAGGCACATACACATACATGTATACAGTGAAAATGCTATAGGTATGGTTCTGGAATGTAAATTTCAACTGAGAATTAGCCAATTCCGAGCAAAGCGACCGAGCAAATAATCGTAAGAGAACATTTCATAGCAATAATCTGGAGAGTGTTGAGCAAAGCAGAAGCGATGAAGTTTTGCCTGTTTGGATACAGATATATTATATTATATCTGAAAGCCCTACATATCTACACAGGCATACATGCGAGTCATTTCGCGCCTCAGACGGGACACCTTTCGGACAGCATGTTCTCGTAACTCAATATACATACTTTCTTTTACAGATTCTACGAGTGAAATGAATACATCGAACAATTTTTCAAATTTTTTCATCTACGATAGTTTTGAAGCTGGAGGGGGTTGAATTTTGTCAAAGAGCGACAAAAAACGGAAACGCGCCGTCATTCAAGCGCTAATACCTTCGGTTCTATCCATCCTACAGAGTTGACCTTATCCGCGTTTTGAAGCTCTTGGAATGGACTTTCACATTGTATTCATGCAATTTTTCTGAAACAACAATGACTATTTGTTATAAACAATCATATTTTTCAAACCCGATTTTCGAGGTGAGGACTCGCTCTTGAAATTAAAAAAAAATATGAGCGTGTTCCTTAGACAGTTTTCTGGAAGATAAGTGAATTCTGGGATGGGATTCGGATGGAAAGTATTTTTGAACAGCGATTGATTAGGTAGAAACCGCGCTGGCTGGCGCCGTGCGACGCGGTTGGAGTGCCCGGGTCATATTACGTAGAATTGACTTCGGACGACAGGTTATGAAACGTTTTCAAATTCTTTTCGGATTACCTGGTACTTTCGAGTTGATGTTCTTGATATTTTCATTATGTTGAGCCCAGGTAAAGAGTTTTCATGTGATCATTAATTAGTGCAAAGCTTCGAGGAAACGAAAACCTAATCAATCGCTGTTTGAAAATTCTTTCGATCCGAGTTCCATCCCAGAATTCACTTATCTTTTAGAAAATTGTCCAAGGAGCACGCTCATATTTTTTCTAAAATTTTACGAGCGTGTCCTCACCTCGAAAATCGCGTGTGAAAAATATAACTGCTAATAACAAACAGTCATTGTTGTTTCAGAAAAATTACAAAAATATAATGTGAAAGAAGGTTCCAATACCTTCAAAACGAGCATAAGATCGAGTCTGTAGGACGGATAGAACCGAAGATACGAGCGCTTGAACGACGGCGTGCTTCCGTTTTTTGTCGCTTTTTGACAACATCCAACCCCCTCCAGCTTCGAAACTATCGAGGACGAAAAAATTTGAAAAATTGTTCGATATATTCGTTTCACTCGTATTTCAATCTGTTCAAAAAAAGGTATCTTGAACTTCGAGAACATGCAGCTGTCTGAAAGGTGTGTCCCCCGTCTGACGTGGAATGACTCACTCACACATGAACATAAAGTAGGTACATAGGTATACAGAAATCTACAAATATGAAGATATACGTGCTACGTAGCATGTAGTACGTACAAATAATAGGTATATCAACTGCGATTGCACATACATAGAGACGATCAGTAAATAGAGTGGCCAAGGCAGACCGAGCACATATGCCTGTGTACACTATTGATGTTGGTTATACCGATCCACCTGCCTACCACCTACGTGCCTATGGATCGCTGTAGCGGAATTCACCGAGGCGATCTTTAATTCGTATCGCAGGAGAAGGGTGATGGTCGAACTCCAGGGCTTCCCTCGGTCAATGATACTCCCGATGGAGTTAAGAGGCTCGTTATTGCTTAGAACTTGGAAGGTTGTACACGGGGGGAAAGGCTTAGGAGTCCCCCGCGCATTTACTTCTTCTCTCCCGGTGTAACGCCATTCATTAAATTCAGCGGTGAGTACCTATAGGTATACCTAGTACCACTGGCTGGACTACGCAGCGTAGGAGTCTTCTCGGTCAGGATTTACCGATTACGCATCAGGGTGGAGTATTATCGATGGCAAGCGAAGTTCGATCCTGGTCACGCGATCCTGTAATTTACATGAAAGGGCCGATCTTTGCCGATCTCCACGAGCAATTATACCTAGCGTAGGTACACTCCGATCGCATCGCGTTGTGATTTCGTTCGGGCATATATATGCACCTGTGCGGATCGTCGAACGACGAAATACTGCAGAGGAAAGAGTCGCTGTAAGATTGGAAGGAAATAACGAAAATGTGAAAGAGAACGAGGGGACGGGAAGGATAATTAAACCACAGCGGATGCAATTTACTCAAACTTTGATATGTGGGAGCGAGGGTTGAGGGGAAGTTTAATACCTTGGTAAAATGTTCGCCTATATAGTGTAGCGGGTAATATCATTTGGCATTTATCAGTAAATGTAATCCCATCTCCCTTATTTCCTTATCTAAATTCATCCCTATTTATCCGAAGGTATACCTGTATCCGTGGTACACTAGACGTTGTATCCTCGGGGCGGGCTCCGTACCGAACTTTTGTTAACTTCTAAATTCAGCTTATTTAGAGAAACTCTAACGAAAGTTTAACCTCAAATTTACAACTGTAAAATAGCTCCGGAGATACCTTCCCGCGTACGTACGTACGTATAGTATTCTATGTAGTGAATACATACATACATACATAGATACATAGCTGTATCCACGACGATAAGAGGCTGTGGGATTCAAGAAACGTGGAAAGCGCAATTACATTTCTAATCTCCTCCGTTATTTTAATTCCCTTAGATCGAGAATACCTGAGTATAATATCGCGTGGAATTCGCTTAATTAAGTTCATTCCGACACGATTTCACTAAAAGTAGTTGTCGCCCGCTCGCCGACACGCCTAGGAATTCCACTCTACATGCTCGCGGGGGGAGCTGGACGGCCGCGAACGCGAAAGCTCGATGTTTTATCAAAGAATGGGGGATTCCTTTAATAACAAAGAACGAAGGGCACGTGCGAATGCATGTGTCAGTATGTAGAACGCGATAATGTTCTCAAGAATGTGTACGACTTTTGTCCCTTTTCCAGGCGAAAATAATTTCTCTCCAATTCCCACCCCTGGAGATTTTGGACCGTATTCTAGATTTACCGTTTTGAAAAATGAAACATTACCCAGAGCTAGCTTTGGTATAGGCAGCACACACACCGCATTATTCATTCTGTTCTTTTTGCTTCGCCTTAGTTACTTCAAAAGTTAGTTTGCGTAGCTTGAATGAAATTTTACAGTACCAACAATATCTGCACAACTCGACGGGAACAATGGATACAAAAATTCGGCGTCATGTTGTCCTGGAGGAAATGATATTCTGTAAAAAAATGGTCCCCGCGGTCGAAACCGTAGGGTCAATGCTTCGGAAGTTATAGACGTTTGAAATCTGTTTTATATCAAATATATGCACGTTTTGAGTATCCATCCATCCAACGTGAAATACAGATCGCATAGGTTACCCCGAGGATTTCGCATCGCGAGGACGGCTTACGCTAGCATCGGGAAAAATCACGGTACATCCGCGGGACGTCGACATACCGAGAGTTATATCATGCCGGGGGCGGGGGACTCGTTGCCGCAAAAATTCCATGCTCGGTGTACTACATATACGTATACATATAAGTATGTATTACGAGCTATGTGCTGGAATTGCACGGGAAAGTAGATAACTTTCAACCAACCCGAAGTTGTAATATCGATTCCAAGCAGCGATAACTCCGTGGTCAATCGCCCGTCGCCTCGATTTCTCATGATCTTATATCCCGTAAACACATTATTTGAATTCGACGTAGAAGTATCCCGCTCGTCGAGTCCGTTTCTACCGCGATCCCTACAAAGGAATGACCAATGCTCTCTGCGGCGGCGGAGGTGGCCAGTAATTCCGCCGCATACGAAGCTGCACGCGTTGCGGAATGGAAAATCATTGGGATCGACGCGAGATACGCGTGAAAAGCTGCAGAACGAGCCGCGTTATATCGCGGGCAATGAGTAATCCTGTCGGTGATCGGCGCAGATTGGTGATCCCGCGGTGAAGATAACTCGGTAATTTATTACTCAATAATTCAAAATCCATATGAGCAGGATTCCGTCCAGGATATTCATGAGGTTGTTCCTCGTTCAAAAGTCCAACGAAAATTTCATGAAAACGCGAATCCCAAGCGGCGGGATGACCAAAAATATTCATATGCCTGTGCAGTACATGCCTCATTGTCAGTTTCATTCGCTGAATTCTCATGTGATCAGCTCTGGTCAGATATTATAAAAAATGCTACGAAATATAGTTTCCGGGCTCTGATATTCGGCCCGAATATTGCAAAGAAATACCATGTCTCCCGTTCGTTCAGCTGCAGATGCACCGCGGGTATACATGAATTCCGACGAACCTTCGGGAGAGTTCAATCCGATGAAGTTATATCTACGAGCGTCCAATTTGATGGGGATGAAAACGATGGAATATTACATTACGTTACATACTGGCACCGGCACTGCCACTCGTGCAATAATTGTCGATGTGCATTGCACGGATATACGGAGGGGTTGCAGAATGGCGCAACACCATGACAGAAATCAACCTGGTGGAGAACGAACGCGGGTGGTCGGAGAGACAGACTCGGGGATTTTGCAGTATGGCACCCGACTATCCGAGCACGTCCTTGTTTACTGTGCCAAACCACACAATAGTCCCGTCTACCGCAGTCTCCCGAACACTGGTAGGCACACAACGCGCAACGGTACGGCTAATACTGCATGACAACCGCCCAGTTCACCGCCTCGGCAATATGCAGCTGGAATTAATTGCGCTAATTAAATGATTGATCGAATTTTGGACACCATGTCTGGTTGCGTTGGTCCTCAAGCTTCGAGTGTAGATTATGTCACGCGATCCGCCCGATTATTACACCCCGGCTCATCGGAATATCGCCCGAATCGAATTTTTATCGTTAAATATCGAATTGCAGCCGCTGCAGGTACAGAAGATGGTCATACGACTGACGAGACAATGATTTATTCGAATGTCTCTCGTGGACGTCATATTCTGCGCGATGCTCTCGATTCTTTCCAAGATTAACAATACATGGGAAACATGGGGTAATAAATGTCACGTGAAACCGATGGCAGACAGGTGATTTCGAACACATCAAAGAAACACAAAGAGAGCGAAGCATGCGTGATCATACGTATCCACAGATTTCCCTAGGCTGTGCAACCGTCTGCCTCTCCTTTTATTATTTTCCCTTTCTTCTTTTGATTCAGATCTTCGTAGGAATATTAGGGGCGGACTTGTTGTTTTGAAGGGTGAAAAGGAAAAATACTCTCTGAAAGAGGAAAACAAAGAAATGTCAAATTATGAAGTTTCTTCCTTCTTTATTTCGTGTTACGCGAAGAGATAGAATATTTTTCGAGTATTCTCGCAATCATTTTTCCATGCCTCCGCAACTCCGTGTGTACACTGTACACTAAGCGTATCGTTACAGTGTATGATATTTATCATCTGCGAATGCTATTTAGCTGAAAGATAGATAAAGAGCGAGATAAAGAGATGAGGGAGAAAGGTTGAGGTGATTGCCACTTGTGGGAAATTAATGGCCTCTACGGTTACGGTGGTAAAGGTTAGACGGGGTTGGTTCGAGTTACATTCGAGAGCTAACACAATTTACACGAATTTCCGCGGCGGGAACCAATCATGGTTCTATTTCTGCCCCCCCCCCCCCCACCGCCCCTCCCGTTTCGTTTCGTTTCGCTTCTTCTCTTTTCTGTGTTACATTTTTTTGTCGGTTTCTGTTTCAGGAGGGGAAGGAAAAGGTAAAACAGCAACAAACGACACCGGACCTAACGATCTGGGTTAAAAACGTCAGAGCTTCAGCCCTTAAGTGGAGCAAAACGCAGAGTGATTGATGCGGCGCTCTTACAGCGGGTATACGAATCCCGGTATACCTACTCTCACCTCGCGAAAAGAATCTTCAGCGGTGCCACACGTGTCCGATATGGCTACTATGCGAGTCAGTCTTCATACGTGAAATAGTAAGTCGAATGATGATTTTCACAATTTTTCGGGATTCTAGGATCCGTGAATCGCAATGCTAGGGTAGAATATAGAAAAAGAGCGTAGAAGTGGCGGAAAAGGGAGAAGGGAGAAGGGAGAAGAGGAAAAAAAGAAGTGAAAATAAAAAAGTTGGCGCCAGAGAACGAGAGGCCGAGACTTCTTCAGAAGACGTCAGACGGTCGACGGTCGACGGTCTCGTATCCACTCTTCCGTACCTCATCCGACGTCGAGGGCCATTGCTTGGGATCCACTCCGTGTAATACGTCTTCCATATAGTTGGGAGCGGTCGAAAAGGCCTACGTCGCAGTACCGAAACTATTACGGTAAATAAAGGAGTGAATACAGACCGCAAAATTGAAGGGATAGATAGAACAGAGGGAAAAATGTTGTTCATATCTTGAGAGTCGGAGATGAATTTCCCCATGGATTTGCCTTCTTCGTTTCAATCCTTCCGTGAGAACAGAATTTTGTCCGGAGACTCGTCGAGTTCCGAAATTTTTCGTCAAATACCATTCGTAACACTTCGTGGTCCCTCTTGTGCACGAGTTTTTATTTCGTCTTGTAGTTTTGCGAATTCGCGGAGGAAAATTTCGAAAATATAGGTGAATCGATAGGATTATACTCACAGCTGTCGTCTGGTTTTTCGACCGATAATTTCGTTCCATCCCCTGAAACGTTGGCTCTTGTTTGTGAGTTCGCATTCTGACCTTGGATCGAAAAAGGCATAGAAGATTGTTCGAAAACGTGGTATTTCAGGACTTTGTCCCGAACTCACCCGCGCGCTCGTTCGGAGGCGTCCCTTAGACGTTAAACTTTGATGAAACAAGGGAACGTCGAGGGGAACGCACAGTCTTTGTCAAGACGTAAACAGGGTCGTGGACAAAGTCGTCGTCTCCTCTAGGGTCAAGTAAGGTCCGGCTCCGGCTAGTTTTGGCCGACCGCAAACATGATCAAAGGAAGTATTTCCGTAGTTGAATCGCTTTAGCTAGTAATCGACCATTATCGATTGACTTTGAGAACTATAACCTGCAGGTACACAGCTTCTATTCGGCTCTTATCGAGAAAAGCAGAACTGCCAGCAAGCAGCTAGCTTATAGCCGAAGGTATAACGCTCCACGTGCAGACGCAGCGCGACACTTTAGAATGAATCGAGATATCGATTTGTAATTTGCCAGGCAGATTAAGCTTTTTTCATATTCTTTTCTCCAGGATTTAAAAGCACCTCGTCTACTCTTGCGATTTCCAACGGATTCCGAATATTTTTTCAATGTTTGCAAAAATTCATCCTTTCTTCTTTCCCAGGCATATTACCTATCCACGTACTATATACGTACACCCATGTACGTATGTATACATACGTGCAGTACATACGCGCGAAAGCTTGAGCGGGAAATGGGGAACGCAGTCTTATGAAGTGACGGAATGATCGGTGACATCGCGATACAGGATCGCGGATATTATAGGTAATTGGGAAAGTAACTGACGCAAGAGTAAGTTCATAAGTTATGGGTTGCTTGCTGCTCAACTGATAAGATTCATTGAATTGGTACATATATATGTATACACCTATCCTGGAGAAGAAAAACTGCACCATAAATCTCAATCCCGTGCCATCATTTCCATAAATATATACTTAAAATTCCGAGCGATACGGGGACCGTGCAAAGAATAACGTTACCCTCCAGTTTATTGCAAATTCAATGAGATACCTATTTATTGTTACATTCTTCTTTCGCGCACGGCAAAAGCTCCGTGGTACTGTTTCTTCTCTGCGGCCGACACCAATTTCTGATACAAGGGACGAAATTGTAAACGATCATATTCAACGATGAAATATGTTAGGTAGCGTGTACTTACCTATACCTACCGTGAACGTCGATTGGTGAACATTATTCGAGCGAAGGGGTAAATCCCACCTACGCAGGACGATATGGAAGGCCTTTTTTCAATGAATTCTTTCCCGCGCAAGTGATTCGAGGCGCAAAGTTGCCGATCGGGCATTTTTATGAATTGCAAAATCGGACACATGACCAGAACAAATAAATTACACCGTCCTTTTTTTCCTCGCAATTGCGGGGAATTGCACTATTGACACTTGAGAAAGTGAAGTGATACTCGATTCACGAAGATTTTACCCCGTAGGGTATCACAGGGTTCCTTTCCCCGAATGAAACTTCCGTGCATTTCTGTATACCGCGTAAAATCAATATTTCTCCTTTCGTAACAGAAGGATTTGTCGCCTGTTCTTCGGGAAGCCTTTATAGTACTTTTGCCTATGGTTAACCGAATTTTTGCACAAATAGTCCAAGCAGGTCTGCGGGGGAATGTATGCGAAAATCGTTCAGCGATGAACCGAGCGCGTCGAATCGACCGCACCTCCACCCCTCCCGATATTTGTGTTCGAAAATTTTTGTCCGAAGGAGCAGGGTAAAGTAGATTGATAAATGTGCGAAACGCCAACCGGCAACAGCATTAACTTTGCGTGAAAATGGGGTTTTTTTTTCGCGTCTACAAGACTGAAGCATGCACACCCGCTCGTGATATTAAAAAGTTTGTTTGACTGCGTTGGATAACGCGGATCGTGGATTTCAGTAACCATTATGATTCTTAGGCGCGTACGCGATAACAAAATTCACGTGTGATGGAACGGGTGTAGTGAAAGTTCGACCCAAGCCCTTCACCGCTCTTCCATTGCTACAAAGTATGGTATACGTAGTAAACATAGCTGTATTGTATAATAGTGGAGACTAACAGAAGTTTCGCACGAATGTACAGAGAAATGGTGCAGTTGGTGCAGTAGCATATCAGGAGAATAGTACGACTGCAATGGGTAGCGATAGCGACTACCGTCGTTTACAGTGCAGTTTGCTCGTTGTCGCATGAGTGGAAATTAGTACGGTAATTAGAGACTCTTTAGTGCAACGATATAAATCTAATAAAGCAACGACAAATGGCGCAAATGACGACCTGGACTGCGGTACTACGGGACTCCGAGATTATGTAGCCGAGAACCACGCCAGCTGCGTATTTTGTATGGAATTACGAATGATTTCAATACCGCGCCTCGTCGCTGGTTGGTTCTTAATTATTTCATTCCCATTATAATCATTCATATACGTGGGCATGTGGTGTGTACAGCTATATAATATATCCTACGTACGCAAGTATTATATTTCGAAAGCCTACGCCAGTAGCGACTCATTGAAAATCAGGTGGGTGTGAAAAAATTAATTACATTTTGCAAACAACCAGCTTCCCCTCGTTCCTGTCCTTCTCCTTCCCCTCCTCGTCCTGTTCATCCTTCCACGCAATATTACCGAGGAAAATACAAATTCCTCGGCAAGCCGGAACAAACTGTCCTCATCCTGCTCGTTTAAACTTTAATCATATTTTCTAGCCCACTTTTTTACAGTGCGAAAGTCTGTTGCGAAGGTCGCGAGTTTTTATTCACGTTTTAGCAAATTGAAAAAAAATGGAACACGCAAACAGTGAAAAAAGGGGAAGAAATTCATTGCCTTCTCAACGAAAACTGATAAATTGGGTGAAACAATTCCGTTTCTCTTTGACAATAAAACAGACTGGCAGAATTATGAAAATTTCTATTATTTCCGAAATCCAGGGTATCTCTCGTATTGCGTGACGATTCTGTTCTGAATCGATATCCGATCAACCTGTTACAGAATTAACAATACTACAATACACTCGTTTTCACAGAATATTCGAAGTTTCTTGAAAATTATTAACGAAAGTTTCATGTACGTCGTAAATGCAATAGCATGGTCATATTTCCGACCAGGATTTCGTATGAGGACGTTTCCTTCATTTCAGTTTCGTCTTTCAATGAAAGACTGTACAGCGGGAAATATAAAAAAGTATACACATGTATTATGTATGTATATATGGAATACCAGCGGAATTTTTTTGTTCCTATCCTCAGACCCTTCATCTGTTTCATAAATTCGCTACATACCTCCACGTGTGTCCTTGAGGAATGGAACTCGACGAATATACTACTCCCACACGATTCTCACGTGACGGAATATCGTGATCGATGACAATAGAAGCGTAGCCGTGGATTCAGCGATCCGGTATTAATCGGACATTGCGACCGGTTGCGTTTCTGATTGGAGCGTCGCGATCCAACGGCGAATTTACTACGGCCGATCGCCTGGCATCTTTTATATTGGATTCGTAAAGTTCGAGGCCGATTTTATATATTGGTACGAATGTTTGATACCTGCGTGTGTATTCGAATATCGAAAAATAAGGAAGACGTTGGAAGGAGACGTTCTGAGTCCTCGAGCACCCTTCTCGGCATTATATTAACGAGAAAGAAATTGAAATGCTAGCGTCCGGATTTCAAAAGCGGGAATTTCTCTCCTGAAGTCAACGAAGAGCAAGACCAAGAGACAAAGACGAAGGCAACGACGACGACGATGACGACGACAACGAATCGAATTACGGTTTCCGGTATCTCGAGAAAGAGGAATCGATCGAGGAACGCTCTCGGTCTCACTTATTCGGCAAACTGTTCAACGAACTTTCAGACTCTAGCTCTTCGCCTTTCAGGGGAAATATATAACGCAGAAAATCCTCGCCACACTGTATGGCATAAACGAGATGCTTCGCAGAGTAAACGGATATATCCACTTCGATAAAACTTTCCATTATGTTATATATTCTACATCCAGAAGAGAAAGAGAGAGAAAGAAATTCACGTGAGGATCTAGTTTCCAAAGTACGATGAAATTCGTTTCGAAAAATAGGTCCACGCCGTCGTCTAGGTATATCGGATATAAAATTGTGCGTGGAAAATGTCTTCGGTGGCAATCTTCTCCCGCGGACTGACTCGCACAGTATACGTGTCGTATGTATTTCCTAGTGAAGTTTAAATTGCAACACAACTCCAGGGACCATCCAGACCGAATTCAACTTGTCTATGGACTAGGGGAAAAGGGGAGCTATGAAGCGAGTCAATCCGAACCTAGAAGCTAGCCAAACTTGAGCAAAGTTATATACCCACTAGTGTGGCTGTAGTCGCCCAGACGAAGTCTGGGCCAGAGGCGTATGTATTTCACCTGGCAATTTTAATTACCGTGTAATATTGCCCTCGCCTCTAGGTATAGCTGCTCCGATTCTCTTTGACGCTGCCGTCAGGTTAGACACCGATCGATTCCCAGCCTGCAACCAATTCCTCGCTTTATTCCCCGATGCTCAGAACGTGACAACGACGCGACGCGACGTGCAGCTGCTGCTGACAACTTCACCAGCTGTTATTAAAACGGTAAATGCATTAGTATATCGATGTTGACAAACTGTCGAAATCAGTCGACATTCGTATCAAATAAAAACTCCACTCACTCTGCACCTCCGTCGTAAATGTTTTACAAATCGATGGAAATAGAAGTGCGTGCGTCCCGGGCATCGAATGAGGATATACTTTCAGCCTGCACTACGGTTCAGACTGATGGAAAACCCGTCGGCTCTCCGGTTCAAATCTCGCATAAACGACGGAGACGAACAGCCCGAAGATTTTTGACTACTTGAAGTGAATACGTGAGTTGATCGGTTACACGGTGAAGTAAGACTGAGTGTTTGATGCTCAAGAGGCCATTGGACTCGCCGCTGGCAATCTAACCTAGCTAACATATAGGGAATATTTATTCTTCATCAAATCCGATCGACGTTTCGAAGAAGTGGAATACTTGGCCATTTCCTGCCATCGTACTCAATGAATTTTCGAAGTTTCGCCAACATTGATCGAGTCATCTGCGAAAATTTGCGATTCTCATTTTCGAAGCGGCGTCTGTAAATTTGAAATAGCGAGTCCTACGGCACCTCAACGGCAACACAAGATCTCAGATCTCAAGCGAGGAGGAAGAGTTCTGTGCTTCGCGTGATGGAGTATGATTCGAACGAACAACATTGCGTGGAATTCACATTCATCCACTCGTAACTTCTTGGAAATGTGATATTTGATCCGTAATATTGTACAAAACCGTAAATTACAATAGATATGCAATATACACTCTGGTGAATCTCGGATCAACGACCCTTCCCAGTCGAGAGGGTCTGGCTGCTGAACTCGAACAAGAGAAGCGAAGAGCTGCACAGCAGAACAGAGTATAGCAGAACAGGACAGAGCAGAGGATACTGGTGGAACAGAACATAGCAGAGAGCTGCAGACGTCCCTCGACGCGTCCGCATCCCCTCGGTGTCGACTGGATGGAAACGAAGCCCGGCAAGCTCAACGCAGCATCCCGATGCAAGACAAAGTGCTCTCAATATTTGGATGAGGGAACAACTCCCGGATTGGCTAGTCTGGGCTCCAGTGATTTAGCAGTGGTTAGAGTACCGGGAAATGTGAGGATCCTTGCGCGGGATTTTCATCCTTTTTTGTGTTTATTTTCCATTCGTTCTGCCGTTGTGTCTGCGGTTCCGGTTCAGCGTTGTTATTTGTTACACGGTCGAGAAGAACATACTGTGCAGTTGGTAAGCTCGCTGCAATTACTATGTCGCGGCGTCGGCTCAAATGGCGTCCGACAATACTGCTATGCGCGAGGTGGAGTGGAGTGGAGTGGAGTGGAGGTGAGGTGAAAAAAGTTTCGCAAATTATCCTCCAAGTTTATTGTACCGGGAACTTTAACTCCTGCTTAGAAATTCGGCCAGGCGTTATACTCTCACGTTTCACATTTGGGAGGACTGGCACAGAGGACGGAATAAACCGTCAACCCGTATAGCTAGATATAACGTATCTACAGTACGTAAGATTCTAGCATCGTGAAAAACTTTGCATTCCTCCAACGGAAATGGGACAATCAACACTGTGCAGCAGGCGCAGTTGCACTAGAAGTTTTCACTGAGCGAGAGTAAGATGACGAAGAGTCACCGGTGCATGTGAGCTGCCGGATGTTGAAGAAAATTTTCACCACGAAGTAGATTTTCGAACCATTTTTCCTCCCTTTTCTTATGTGCTCACCTGGACTTGTTCTTAACAAATTATTCAGCGGCGCGGAGTTCCATCGGAGCAGTTCGACAGATTTTCGGAGTTCTATAATCGAGTGAAAGACAGCTATCAGACTTCTTCGTCGGGTGTGTCAGTTTTCTCATTTTTTTTTCTCAATTTCCTTCAGCTAATTTCACAACTAGAAATCTGAGTTTAGTTCAGCTTCGAAACAGCTCGGTAGAAATGAAATTTTTCCACTCACATTGATGGCAAAAATATAAAGTCACGAGCGATACTGAGGGAGAATATTTTTTCATGAGTGGCAGAGAAAAAGAGAGAAGTCTGCTAATTTGAAAAAATGCGTGTATGCATATATATCTATATGCACATAGAATGTAATATGAAACGCGGCCGATTGTCAATCTCCCTTCGCTTACGAGCTTGATGCGCTGCTTCTAGCTTTATTGAGGATCAAAACTATATGCATAGGTATAGACGCGTGGTAGTAGAGCGAGGCGCCTATAGCCGGGGGGGACTAGGTTAGTCACATATTTACTAGAAAGCCCAGCGCGCTTCTGCTTCTCCGTTAAACTGAAAGGCTAAAAGCTTTTCATTCACGATTCTATTTTTAACATAAATACGCATTTTTTCGCCTACGAGTGGTAGAGAAAAATAGATTCGGACAACCTGCTCCCGAAACTATCCAATCCCTGAATGAAGAAGAAAAACCTGTATTTTCGGAATGGTGATTGATTTTTCAAAAATTTTCCAAAATTTCGTCATTGAATGAATATTGATCGCGATTATTCTGCTTTCGGTGAAATCTCGTTCCTTATCTATAAAACCTATTGACTGTAAGTCCCCCAAAATTTGGAAGACACATATTTTTGTTCACGTAAGAAGTAGAATTCGGAAAAGAAATGCCTGTGCAACGTACAACGGATATCTGGGTCAGCAGAAGATATTCCGACGTTAAAGAAGTATGATACCGAGTCTCTCAATTTTAGACGATTGAACTACGTAAATAATAATCTTAAAAAAATTTGGAAAAATGGCAACAAAATGGAAGGAAAAAATGGAGAAGGAGAACGAAATTCTCGAGCATTCAGGCTGTCCTGAATTGAAATGGTTGAAGAGTAGAGTAGGTCGTGTGCGACGTGTAAAAAGTTTGCATTTTTATGCTGGATTGTAGTATAGTACATGCGTTTGCTTCGTCGAGTGCGTGGAAAGGCCCACTGCAAAGCCAGCAGGTTTTTCTATTTTTTTTTTTTTTTTTTTTTTGTTTTTTCGGCAGAACGAAGGCTCACGGTATACATGTACGGAGATCGTAAAATTAATACGAAAAAATGTTAAATCTAGCGGAAGAGCTAGGCAGAGGAAAATAAGCAGAGTTTTTCTCTCCATCCATCTCGTCGCAATAGAAAAGCTGAAGTACCCCGTTGACAGGCTTGTCAATTCGCAACGTCCGAATGAAACATCGATATAAATAAGTAAGAATTTGACGTCGTATAGTGGTGCGTCCACGGTTCAGGGAGTGATGTCGATTCTGTCAAGAGTGAAGATTTGACAAATCACTCGATCTTTTTGACAATGATCATTCGATCGCTATTGTTGGAAAATCTCCGACCGATTGCGAAATCACTTCTGGAGAGGTGATAGACCTATAATTTTTCACTGAGTTCAATTATTCTCTCGATTCCTTCTTCGTACGCGTTCGATTTATTGTTCTGTTATTCCGGCAAAATGTGATCCGGAAGACTTGAGATGGTTCGTAAACAATAACGCGATTGAATTGAAAATCGAGGGGGGGGGGGGGGGGGGCTGAAACCCGTTATATTCCCATTTTTAATCAAATTTTTTCCTTGACGATAAGATTGAATATAAGGGAAACGAAGCAATACAAATTCCACCGAGGATGGAACAACGATGTTTTTCCTGCTACACCGCAATTCGATTCGTCAGCTGTAACGCACGGATTGAAGAAGAAGATAGTGATGGGAAACTCTGTTTGGGGTATCACAATTCTTCATCATTCGTTACAGTGCTCACAGATTACGCGTCCTCCACGTTCTACTGTACGTACACACACGTATACGACTTTCGAAACTTTTCGTCAATTTTCGGGAAATTTCCCATCGCACGCAATCACATTGAAAGGCAGGAATTCGACGGGGAAAAACCTTCTAATTCACAAGATGAACCGAGAAAAACGAATTCCGGAATAAATGATTTCGAACTACTAGTTTTCGAGCTCGCTGATTCATTTCCGGACGAATATTGCATGCCGGATACAAAAACAACGAAAAATAAAAAAACTTCGCGGTACCTTTCTCACGCCGTTTTTCTTCTTGGACACCCCGTAGGAGTTAAAAAACTTGGAGGGCCCTTCGTCTGCGTATTAATTTTCGCTATCCCTCTAATCGCGCAGGATTCAACGGTCGCGTCGGCGAAGGTGAAGTGGTAGCGTCGTGTCAAAGCGTACACCAATACCATACACGACCGCACTCTCATCCACGTGCGACTCTTCCTGCGCGTTACCATGGTAACGTAGAAAATTGGCGGCGGTCGACGCCGGTCTACATCGGTCGCTGTCCGACATCCGATGCTCGACAGAACTCAGTGCACGCGGCGACGCCTCCACGAGAACAAGTGGACCGCCATTGAATTTCACCGGGTATATCAGGTGGAAAATTGTCAAATATCGGGAAACGGTCACATCGACCGATAGCTAAAAGTTTGAAAAAAAATAAAAGAGAAAGATTTTCGATTGCGTAGTCTAGTTTCCGCCGGCTCAGAGGGCGATACAGTAATCGCATTGGAAAATTGGAGAAAAAAACTGAAGGAACATTTTATCGGTGCTTCGTAAAATCCCGGGTTTCCTCATTTCTCGACAAATAATGAAGCGGGGATAGAAAAATAATAACGACGAAAAACTGACGAACAAATTGTAGGATCACTATGGTCAGAAAAGGTGAGTTTCGCAATAAAGTGTATTGAATCATTACTATTAAGCTTCACACCGCTCATCGATGATCGGAATCACGACGGTCACTGTGAATTTTATTTATACATACAGTTCACGAAATGGTGAAATATGATTATCGAAGCACCGCGGACTAGGTTGGTTTATTTTAAACCGCTGAGACTCGTTTGATTCTTGAACCGGAAGTCTAGTCGGCTGTTGAATTTCGTCGGAGAGTCATGCGTCAGAAATTTGCGAACGTGTATCTTATATATTAGGTGTATGAGTGTGTTGTTGTTGAATTAATTCCACCTCTAATTAATCCTCCCTGAAGCAATGAACAAGTCGTTATTTCGTTTTCTGCAGATTCTCTTATTACTATACTCTCGTCATGGTGCCTGTTGACGCGACTTTTTTGGAGCGAGAAAACGCGTGCTTTGAAATTACATTGGTATGGAACTTGAATGAATTTTTCGTTTTCTTTTTTTTCACTTTTTTGTACTTTTTTGAACTTCTAGAATTCTGAGAGTAGAAAGACTTCGGAACGCTGAAGTTCGTGTGAGATCAAAACTGTGTGATGTTAGCTTATGTAGAGCATTCGTATACTACCGAATCATTATACAATTTGCGAAAAGAAAAAACGAGCTCGTCTGTATTCTCGGCCCCCGTTTGTTTTCGGAACTTAGAATACACAAGGCCGAGGAGACTGATGACAGGGATACAAAAATGTCGAATGTTTTCACAGCTCACGCATACTTTTACATACCGAATCCCCATCTCCGTAATTGAAGATGCAAAAGTGGCAAAAGTATGCAAGATTCCCATTGTTCAATTGTTGATTCTACAGTAACGTAACGTTTTGTAGAGTTCCGCTCTGGCCTTTAAAAACAAAGTTTAAACATTCAACTTTCAAATAAAAGATAGCTTTTATAATTTTGTTTGTTTTTTGTTTCTCTGCGAATTGAACTTGAATACATACATCGAAGAACTCGAACGATGAATAATCGTTGAAAACCGTAATTTCCATTCGTTGAAATTCAAACGTATAAAAAAGCCCACCACGTGATGCGGAATTTGAGATTATTCAAGCGCTTTTGATTTGCAAAGATCTATAAAATTCCGTTAGTCTGATACCTTACGCCTATTTCGATGAAGGTACGGAAATATGTTGTGCAAGATTTAACACGTCGTTCAGAATTCTGAAATAACTGCGATCCATATTTTGGTCTATTTAGTGGAAAAAGAGGAAGAAAGAAAAACCAATTTCAGCTCTCCCGAATATTTGACATCCGTACTGAATGGTAGGTACAGGAATGTTCTGTAACATTATTATACATTCTACGTGTACTACAAGTATTGATGCTCTTTGGCACACGTGTTCTGAGTACGAAATCTAATTGGCTGTGTTGAAGTACGGAGGGGTTGTATGTACATATATAGTTGGATCCAATATCTACTTTGAGTAGAATAAGTTGGAGCAGACATAGATGTGGCTGTAGGTACATTATACATACATATACTCGGAGAGTGTTTCACGGTAAAAAGTACGCGCAAATAGACGAAGTAAACATATATGTAGGTATAGTACATGAGTATACATGATACCTACACTGGGGGGAAAAAGAATTCGTTGGATTCAACAAATTTGGGTTTCATCGATCCAACAAAATATCCCACTTCCAACTAAACCTTGAGGGGAATTGGGGCTCGCTAGGTATCTGAAATGTACAGGAACCGTTTCGAAGGCGATAATGGTAAATTTTTACAAACGACGCGATCGATTTCGATGAAACTTCGAGAATCCATTGAGTATGATGGCAGAAAGGGGCTGTCTATTCTGCTTTTTCAAAACATCGTTCGGATTCGATGAAAAATTAATATTCCCTATGTTAGCTAGGTTAGATTGCCGGTGGCGTCGGCAAACTCCCCTCGATCGGTACAACGAAGTCATATTTGAGACTTGAAGATTTGTTGTTGTTTCCGAAAAATAATGAGCACTTCAATCGGGTTGAGAATGTTTCAATTGGCCGGAATAAAATCGATCACTCGCCGG
Source organism: Phymatocera aterrima (assembly GCA_963170745.1). Taxonomy (NCBI): domain Eukaryota; kingdom Metazoa; phylum Arthropoda; class Insecta; order Hymenoptera; family Tenthredinidae; genus Phymatocera; species Phymatocera aterrima. The sequence continues at coordinate 10,914,330 of OY720663.1, forward strand.
CTGTCAAGGAAACATTCGATGAACTTTCTCCGAAAATATGTTCAAACCAACTGATTATTAAATCGGATCAATGAAATTTTGTTCATATCGAATAAATTTTTGTTCGTTCGATTGAATTCTTGAATTTTTCCGCGTATAATATTTCTTCGGAAGTCCGCAAAGTTATAGATCTTGGTTTACATCATTTCAAATTTGTTCCATCCAATGAAATTATTCGTCATTTATTACAAGCATCAACGAATTCTTGTGTATGAAATAAGGTCGGCTGAACCAAATGAGGTTCAGTTGGAAGTGGGGTATCTCGGTAGATCAAAGAGAACAAAACTTGTTGAACTTGACGAATCTTTTTCTCAGTGATACCTACTGGAGCGAAAGTATAGCTATCATAACGATTTGTTATAGATGTTAAAATATGAGCTTATCTCCATCGGATGTAGTGTAGGACCATCAATATAACGTCTCAATTGAAAGATTTATATCCCGATCCGTCTCAGAGGTCTGCTCCGTAGCTATACATACGCAGTTAGAAGCAGAAAAAAAAAAAACGCAGAAAACCCCGACACATCTGTATTTTCTTTCTTTTCCCAGGTTCTTACACTTCCTTTTCCATCTTTCGTTTGGTTTGCTACATGAATTATACTTCTTTACTTTCGGCCAGTGAGTCCAGCGTTCAGACCCTCCCTGCAGCACAGGGCTCTTGCCCTCGAAAATTCGACTTTCGCAGACATTCGTCATATTATATTCCGAACGGCTATCCATTATATTAGCGCCTTGGAAGTATAAGGTAGGTAGGTGGGTATAATTCAAGTCTTTTACTCTTATGATTGTTGAGTCAGGAAGCGAGGGCTTCTTTTCGACGGTGGTGAAACCACCCGCCCGCCTCAGTAAAAGTCGGGATTTCCTTCTGCTCCTTCTTCTTTTTTCATCCCCCATCTTTTTCTTCCTCTTCCTCCTCATCTTCTTCTTCTTCTTCACCTGATTTGACTAATAGAATTTACCCGCACTCAAATTTACAACGAATCGCTGCAGGACTTTATTCTAATTGAAAATTACGAATTACCGAGGTGGTTAAAGAACAGATCGACTTTTAGAAGGCACGGAAGCCTCGTCGCCATCATTATACCTCTAAATTTCATCGCCCCTCTTTAATGATTCCCCTGAAGCACTTAACCAGGAGATAAAAATTGCAAGGATCGGTGTAAAGTAATTAGCTTATAAAATTCTTGACATTAACCAGAAACAGAGAAGTTTTGATAAATACAACATGGAGAACATTACAAAATGCGGACCAGCTTATTCGATCCTTCCTATACCAATACTCCTTCGTAACTCCAAATTGCCGCGCATGCTGCTATAATACTGTCCATTATCATGAATCACTGCACCTCAGACTAGACAATGTTCTCTGTTATTATTATCTCTGCAGGCTAAACAGTTGCGCATTGTGTCATAATAGTACGTACGTACATACTATGTACTATGTTACGTTTCATGTTATTCGTTAGAGAGACTCAGCTGCTGTTGTTCGTTGCATAAAGATAATGATCACCTATGTGAAGTAGATACCTATCCACGAGCACGTATAAGTATACGTGAACGTAAACGTAAACGTAAACGTGGTGCCCAGCTGCATATTAATAATTGTACACACGTACATGCATGAATACGTACACTTGTCTGAAGCCTGCTCAAGCGTTTCATTGTGCAGTTAATTGTTATTGAGATCTTGGAGCGACGTTGCCCCTGTATGTACAATTGTACACCGCGTGTGTCTATCGCAGCAACGTTTTGGAACGCTTTGGAGAATCTTGTTCGAAGTCCACTTCGCCTCGTATTCCACGGCTCATAATTTCGTTCCGAAAATAATGGACGACTCTCTGTTCTTCATACTGAAATGCAAGAGAAATCGATGTGGAATGTGCGTCAGATGCTTTTATTCACTGGGTATACGTACCGTATACATATACATATATGATAATCATATTTCGGGTCAGATAGTCTGACTCATCAATCAAAACATGCAACGGATAGACGCGTCTTCAGTTCAACGGAAAAAAATTCATCGTTTGTTTATTCGGACGTGTGCTTTATCTTCGTTGAGATTGTTGTGTTTCCTTCTTTCATAAAGTCCAAACTCGGTCTATCCGTGGCAAGTAAAGGGGGAAAGAATGCCGATCCGGCTCTAAATGCTCTCGAAAAGTGAGCGTCGGCTCAAACAGCCTGAACCATGTGCTTGAATCATCTCAATAGTTCAGAGCACCTCTGAACCAACATAAAAACACGATTGGAACATTACAATGAGACGCAGCTGTTCATGAACACTCGGATCGGCGAAGCGGCAGTCAGAGCTTTCGAACGTGAATAAAAAATCACCCGAGAACGTTCTTGAATTCCGAAAAACAATATGAGTTGTCGGAAACACGCGTTCGGCTGGAGGTAATCTCTCAAAATACTTTTAAAATCACCCAAAAAAGGTAAAGGAGTGCTAAAATGGCGAGAAAGTGCCGGAAACCAGCTGTCCGATAAAGTTAGTACATTTGATGCGTGGTTGAAATTACTCAAAAAGGACCGTTGTGCACCAGAATCGATTGGGACTACCTGAACTATACCGATTCTATCGAAGATGAATTTTTAAAACGCTGTCGGACCCCATCAAAATCGCGTTTGAAAAGGTAAAACCGGGTTCGACATCGGCGTGAAAGACCAAATAACGGAGAAAACACGGGTCGCGGTGCTGAGGCACCCACACGATACACCACTTCGTGACGGAGCCGCGTTAAAACCTTGGGAACATATGTTTTGGACACCATTGCAACGTTCAGTACTGCTGCCGACGATACAATATGAACGCTAATATACCGTACCGTATGTGGTATAATTGCGTTTCATTCCACCGGACAGATGCATCGACAACGGACTTGGTTTTTGTCTTATGTGGTAGGAACATTGTAGTCGAGGATACTCAAGCCCGTATGAGTCTGTATGTACGCACATAAGAAGACTATGCATATAATTTGGTATATATAAATTGCTTTGAAGAAGCCCCTATAAAGAACACGGTCGATGGTGGGTAGGGCTGATCGTGAACGCGAGCATGAGCACGAGCATGAGCATGAGCATGAGCATGAGCATGAGCATGAGCCTGAGCCTGAACCAGTGGCAGAAGAGGAGATGGTTTTTCTTTCTTTCCTTTTATTACAGGCACGAGCTGGTTAGGTTGGATAAAAATCTCTTCTGTATGTCACGTGCCTTTGAGCTGGGATATTATATTATGCTGAAAATAAACCCTAACCCGACTGTGACAAGTGGATATTATATTTATTATCATCAACCGTTATTACACTTGACGGAAGAAAGAAAGAAAGAAAGGAAACCACAATATTCTCAATTATTCTGCACAAAGAAAGCAGCGCTACGGATACGCATAGCTCATAGTCGCCGTGCCCTTGTGCAAGGAAAATGGGACACGAATGAACAGCCTGCGTCACAAATCATTATACGTACCGCCGCAGCAAAGATCTCGAGAGTTTTTCCAATCTCGTGAAAACGAGACAAAAAAAGAAGAAGAATTTAAAATTTGCTCCCTTGTGCATACCTGCGAATACAAGAAAAACATGGAAATGGTGTAAGCGAGCTCGACGATGTACGACATGAAGTTAATCGCGCGTTCGCCTAGCTCGCCTGCGAGTCGTCGACTTATAAAAACTCTGAGCATGTTGGATAAGGTTATCCTTTTGTTGCCCGGACCCGTGTGAACTCAGGTGTCATCCGGAGCCACTGGTGTGTACACGGTCGTCAACGTACGTATGTATGTACATACTACATACATGCTACACACTTACCATCGGGTGGAGTTACGAGTCTTCCACAACTTGAGAGTCGCTTAGCAAGTGCCTCGGCTACGTCTAACGTGTAAACCTCAATTAAAAACATTCACCCGAATTACGTGACGCTGCAGGGACTGAAACTATATGATTAACTTGTCTCACCACACCCGAGAAGCCTAATCCTCTTCTCGAGATAGCTCTGTAATCGTGGCATAAACAAGAAGGAACTTACCAGAATAGCATCGCGATTCGACCGTTTCCCGGACCTTATTTCATCAAATTTTAGGATATAATCTGACCGATCAAATCCGACCTTTAACGGTTCTATCCAGACCATCGTCCTCCGTTGTTATTACCTCAGGACCTTCTATGCCGCGTCGTGTCGTTTTCTGGATGGCGTGAAATTTCAGAACGTCCAGCAGCACCCTAGGGGCTCCGCAAAGACCCGGTCGATCCTTCCTTGTGCGTATGTACCAAGTACGTATATACTCATGTATCACATTGCGGGTGTGCGTGCGTATGCGTATACCAGTAGATGTTTGCACACACCGCACGCGATACACGCAAGGGCATATACCCAATGTATATACATGTACGTATGTATGTACACGCAAAGCCCTCGGTTTCAGCTTTGTGCTAACATGCTTAATCTATTGCAGCGTGTGAGTTTCACCTGTCCTAATTGCGGTCGGTTTGACATCCGGCCAGAAGTTTTACGCTGCAAATCCCAACCGTGAAGCTATACTATACATTAGTTATGGCTATATGCCGAGCAAGTATATTACGTATTGAATGTGGAGACAACGACAGCGTATCCATCCGCTTTCCAATCCCCGTTCGCATCAACTTCCTCGATGACAACAAGGGGGAAAGCCGGATGTTCAATTGAAGGGTCTTGTTGTGTGCCTGATGCTCAATTCGACGTATTCATCTCACTTTCGTATTGGATAAAGAACAAATGGGGGCTTTAATCAACTAAGAGCCTCAATTCCATCAAGAATGATCGTTCTACTTCTATCGGGCTTATCACGCGATCATGCATGTGTCACAATCTTCATTTGTGAGACATCACTGCAGAGTGCACTATCTCGTAATGTCTGTCTGGATGAGAGATAAAAAAATTGTATGGCAAGTCGGTGACCGCATGAAAATTCAGACAGATGGATATATATTATCATGAGTTTTAGGCGGAGATATAGTATATACAATAGGTATGTAGGTACTACATGTATACATGTGCATACGCATTGGCACATTGGTACAGACACATACACGTGGCGCGTTATTTGACATCATTCTATCTGCATATCCTCTAATTTCATGTGTTGGTAAGAGTACAGTGAACCTTGATGTTCCTCCTCGTACAGGGATGCGTGTAATTTAATCTTCCTGCCCGCGCGGCCGGTGAATTACCAGAAATTCATATTCTCGCTGGTGTTGCCCAATTTCTTCAAACAACTTCGGCCCCGCCGCTAAAACCCCGACTACGTGGTCCCCGGGGACACACGGGTGCCAGAAAAAAGAATATTTCTCTCAGGGAGCACACACTCACGCGCCTTATCCCCGCCGCCTCGTGGCCCTCGGGCTGCAGGCGTGAATCGCGATTATTTATGAAGAAACGCGCTTTTCTGAGCTAGGGAGCCCAGCCTTGAGGGGTTTTCCTCGCGGAGAGTGACTCGAGGGTGGACGAGGCGAAGGGAGAAACTCGGCGAAGGTGGAGACTAGAAAGATACACTGTCGCCTCTAGGAAGACTTGGATATCCGCACAGAAGGAATGGAGGTAACAGGATTCAACGGCGACCTCGATCCTTGTCTAGACTCGGTCGACCCGCCAACTCCAAATTTTATTTCTATCCATTTCATCGGTTTCAATTCACGCACGCGGCCTATGCGCTCGATTCTCTCACGCAATGAGAATACAAATTTTTATCAGCTATGGGATCAATAATTTCATTCGATTAGGTATGCATAGTTGACAGGCTTTGCGCGAATCCGTCTATGCATGGTTTAAAATTGGCTGACCTGAATGTATGCGGAGGGAAACGATTGTCAATAATTGAACGGATGCAAATGCTTCGTTTAAACCAGTATTCATGAATATTTATGGCAAACTTAACCCTCTCGAAGATATCTTGGGGAGGATGTGGTTGTCGTTGAATTCTGTAGGTATAATAGGTACTCTGTCAGATCTACATAGAGTCTCGGGTAGGCAACTCCTACGCCCCTCGTCGCCGCGTCGTCATCGTAGCCAGAGCGAGAAAACTGAGTAAAATAAGTAAACTGAGTAAACTGATGATTTGAATTGCGGGAATTTTACAGCCGCGCGGAGAGAATTACAGTTCTCTAAAATTCCAAATTATACTCGTACCACGGCCGAGCTTCGGGCAAGAGATATAAAAAGCAGTTTCCGCGTCCTTCAAACATTCGTTCTCTCAATCTCTTGTTCAACAGTTTCCGGGATACGGAAGCAGCGCCATGAAAAGGGTGGAAAAATGAGCGAGACAAAGAGCGAGTGACTGCTGTTGGAGATGAGTATGAAGTATCACGTTCGAAAGAGAGAAAAAAATCTGACAGAACTAGAATTGGCTCGAGGGTAATTATTCCGCGGAGTATATTTGCGATCAGCATACCAACCTGCAGCACATTCTGCAATTTTGCATATTCATCCTTTGGAAATTCATCATCCTGCTGAGTTTTTCACAGAGAATTATATCGGCCGGTGTTTGTTTACGGTGGAAACGATTTTCCGACTAAAACTGGGCCCCGTGAAACACGAGCTGGTACATGAAATGAAACTACTTTGTGCGTTGGATAATCTGCAGCTAGCACGACGGGAAGAGCCGAGTTTCTCTCGAACATAAAAACCTCATTGGCGAGTGATGATCAAAGCTAAAGTAATTAATTACCCTGCGGTAAACCAGCCTTCTGTGACAAAGGTTCGTAATTCGGGTATACGCGAAAGAGAACAGAAGAGAAGAGGAGAGAAGAGAAATTAGAGAAGGACGCGCATATTTTTCGGCCCTTGATACTTGCACTGGCTTGGAGGTACTTTTAAAATAAATTGAAACATAATCCTAAATGGCCCAATCATGGGTTTAGCTTTCGAACAAAAAAGGAAGAAAGGCGTGGAAAAAAAAGCGACGGACAGAGAAAAAATTCAATCTACAATGAATCACGAGAGTTCTTCTCCTCTACTGTGGAAAATTGCACACTTTGGTAGCATCGTGTCGCGGCGCGTTCCCTGGAGGTGAATAGGTTTCATGAGAGAAATCTAACGTAATTTGCTTTCAAATTCAAAGACGTACGCTTCAGTCTATCGAATATTTGACGTGCACCTACGGCCGTGATGGCCGGATGAAAAGTATATCCCGCTCATCCCGAGCGCTGCAATCATCTTTTAACATCCCTGATCCAGATGGAGCTCGAGTCGTTCCGAACTCAGAATTTCACGAGTCTTTTCTTTATATACTTTTTTGAAACTTTCGCTACTGGCACGGATCAGATGCGAACACTGCCGCGCGTTGCGAGGAGTTCCGAGGGGCAGGAGGCAACGTTGAAATTGGTTATAAAAACTTGTCAAATAACGGCCAAGCCAATAAAGTTCTCTATTAAGGTTCCTCAGGTTTGTTACACCCTCAACATTGCTGCTTCCGCATCCAACCGGATAGTTTCTCCTTGGCCATATACCTCTGCATATATACCTACACCAACCCTCATGGCGCGATCGTTTCCAACCAATTTCTTCCGGTCCTCTTTTCCTCTTTCCTCCTCTCCTCTCCTTTCCTCTCCTTCGCCGCCCTCTCGTTTCATTACCTTCGTTATTTCATGCCTGCATCTCAAAGCGATTGAAACAGAGAAACGAAAAACGGGGCCGAACAAACTCTTGACTGATCAATTTTTTCCCATCAGATTATCAGCGACTGACGATCATCGTCGAAATTTCTATTCAGAAAGAGAATAACGGCGTACTCGTTCTGTGGAGATGGCAAGAAAAAAAAACAAGAAGAAAAATTAGTGAACTCCAGTATATATTCGTTAAAATCCACGTGCGCCCCGTTAGCTTCAGGTTCGACATGCAAATCGAGAAATAGATTCCCTTTTTCCATCATTCTCTTTCACATTATTCACACGAAAACGAAACACTGGCTTGACTTCTGGTTACCAATGCTCCTCCAGTCGCTGTTCGTATTTTCAGACGACAAATTTCGCCGCGTGAAAATGCTACGCGCCGTGTATAGCATGGTAAAAAAAAAGCAAGAATATGAAAACGCGTGTCGTCCTCAAGATCAAAGTGAAAAAAAAATGGTCTACTTTTTTTTTCTTCTAATTTTCGAACTTCAGCCGATCGGAGTTTCAATACGGACATTCTCTTCTGATAATTTTCAGAAATTTACAATATTTCAGTTCGTCGTTTCGGCGATTGATGCTGCTGTTTGGAATTTCTACGAAACATTGTTCGGATTGAATCTGAATCGACGAGTATAAAATTCCCCATGCCTATAACACATTACTTGCGAAACATTTCAATTTACAAAATTTCGCATATTGCCATATTGTTATTTGTTGAGAGAACAAAAAATGAGAAAAATAAATAGAAACCTCTGCTTTTAGGATAAAAGCATTTTACCATAGATAAATACCTACCCGCCTCACGTACGCGCGACGAATACATCGGTGTGTACGGGACGCACAATGAAGTGCTCGCTTTCGGTTAACCACAAGTGCTTTTACATTAACTTGTAGAAAGATTAATAGAAAAACGTATATGAATTTGAGGAGAAAAGAAAAAAAAAGAAAAAATTCATATTCGCACAGGGTTGCGCATTGTCGCAAAATATGTATAGGTATACCGCTACAACTCCGCGGAATGATTTTCAACGGTGCGGAGTGCGAGTTGTGAAAAAAGAGAAGAGAAAAAAAACATCCCCAAAACATCTGAGTATAACCTGCTAAAAACTTTTCCCGTACATCTTCCTTGGCTTATATAGTGGTATATAGTAGATAGCGGTACCTCTACCTATACCTATCTATATCAACAGTACCGCGAACGCGCTTGTCAGAGTTTTCGCCAAGTTCGAAGCGTATCTCATTTTTAGAAGCGCGAGCGGCCCGAAGAATTGTCGAGAAGGGTAAGTGACAGCTCTGCACCCCACCCCTTCCTACTCCTTTTTCGTATCTCACGCCTTTCAGAGGTTTTTCCTTTTTTCTCTCCCTTTCTTCGTCTTCTTCGTCTTATATTATTATAAGTATGGTTCTACTATGTACCTCCCCCCCCCCCCCCCCGCCCCTCCCTCCCCACCTCCGCTGAGATCACTTGGCGAAAAAAGTCGGAGGCTCACTCTTCCATGACGATATGCAAATTTTCGTGGATGTCTTTTATATCTTACCACAACGCCACGCCAAAACTCGTCCTTCACTTTACTGTATACTATACTGCCAATCGCTGAACCTATCTATTTTTTTCTGCTATTTTTGTTCTCCTTTCCCCTCTTGCCCTTTCCTCTCTCTCTCTCTCTCTCTCTCTCTCTCTCCAGCAGGCTTATAAAACCAGAATTATACCGGAGATCGTTTCACTTTCCTCCGGAGACCCGCGTAGACGAGCGCGCTTGACTTTTATCAACTCTGCAGCGATTTTAATCAACTCGCAACGTCAATCTGAGAAATAAAACTGCGAATGGAAGTTATTGCAGTAAAAATATAACCTTGAAAACCCAATTCATTTCTCAAACATCGAACGTTTTTTTCCTTCTATATAACCTGCAATTTTCAAAAACACGTATTTGCTTAAATACGTATGTACGTACATATCTGCCTGCGATTCTGTGTTTAGATAGTCATATGTATACCCCGTGTTTGTAGAGAACCAACGAGACGTACCTACGTTTGATGATTTTTATTTAGGGCACTGGTCCAGTGCAGGTATCAGGGCCACAGTTAATTTGGAACCTTTTAACCCGAATGAAATTGCTAACATACCTGTTTGGTCGAAAACACTCTCCAGTTTGAACCGCGGTGAGCATTACCGTGATAAAAAAATATTTGTTTTTGAGAATGATACTGCGATACCGGAAAAAAAAAAAAATTATATTGACGAGAATTTGTTCACTGAAATTGAACACAAATAACAAACATAAAACTATCCCTGAATTGATTAGTTTCGAGATCTCGATTTTTCGCAACTGGGACGATAAATTGTGACATTTTGTTTGTTTCAATTCGGTCCAAACTCTCCTTTTGCTAATTTGTATGAATATCATTAATTGCTGAGATTCGCGTAGCTTTTCTCAGATCAGAGGAAATTTTTGAGCTTGGTTTCGGCCGAATCATCTTTACACTTCAATCGGCGAGTGCAGTTCACGCCCGGCGTAATTATGGACTATGGTAAAATTATTTCATTTCGCGAGCGTTTGAATGCGCGTGAAATCAAATATGAAGGAAAAGTTTGAAGTATTGTTGAAAATTCTCATATAGCCTGTATGACGCATGCAGGAATAAAATTCGTTCAATTCAAAAATTTGATGTCACGAGCTTTGAAATTGAACATTGAATGGAAGAATTTTATTGAAGAATAATGAAAATTGAAAATATTGAACAAAAAAACCGCAGAAAATGTAGTCGTCTGAAACTCATATTTTATTCAACATGAAAATGCATCGACATAGTCACAGATGATGACTATTCGTACGGATCATGGAAACCTGGAATAATACGATACGAAAACCGACAAAAGTTCCAATACAGGCAAACAGAAGGAAAAATTAAAAAATTCAAATTATAATAGCGATCGAGCCCGGAAGCCACGCAAAAATCAAACCAACGAATGGCGATCGGTTGAAACCCTATCCGCGGAAATTAATTGCGGATGGTTTTTGCAGCGAGGATAGAACCTGGTATGAATAAAATATCCGTCGGCCCCATATAAGTTTTGACCTGAAAAAATCATTTTTAGAAACATGTACCGACACTCGGGTTAAAAAATCTGAAAAATGACTTTCATCGGTGTATCGCAGCCTCCGCACGTACGTCTGACCCAATTTTCATATTTCCCTGACGCCGTGACGCGAAGAACCACTGAACTATTAAGATGCCGGTGGCTCTAGGGTCTGCTGAGTTCTAATACCACGCATTTCCCCGACGCCCTCTTTCGACCTCCCTTCATCTCTCAGCCCTCGCACATTCGCCCTCGCATTTTCCCCCGAACCAAACTGACTCCAACCCTTATTCCTCTGTTTTCCTCCTCCTATCCGAGTTCCGTGTAGTACGTACTACCGTCGTGTCCTCATTCGCTCTAATTTTGTCCTGAAATGCCTACGGGAAAGCCTATAGAGAGATCTTTACATTCCGACCTTTTTGTTATAGGGCGCGTGAGGTCGCGTCGCTTCGTTCATTTTATTTAAAACTACGCGAAACCCCGCGACGCGACGCTCACTGCAGCCGTCGTTTCATTAGGCACCGGAACAGTTTCTTGTTCCGGGGCACCCAGACTTATTGGCACTAGTCTTTTTCCTTCTATCTTCCTCTCTTTCTTTTATATTCTAGCCTACTCCCGCCTCGCCTCTATGCATATTACACCGTTGAGACAAAATTTGTTGCCCGGGGAAAGCCGACCTTCCGGAGCAGGAAAAAAACGGTTTGTTTTTCTCATGATTCATAAGAAAATGAAGAGAGGTCGGAAACTCGCACTCCGATATTTTTTAATCTACAAACTAGGCGCCACCGAACCACGACGAAGTTAGAAAATTGCTAACATCTTCGAAATCATCGAGAGTTTGAAAAATTTTGTAGACCTATCATGAAAAATCTGTGATCAAATTTCATTCATCATACCAATCAATACAGTTGTCCAGGAAATAGGCAACGAAATTCCAGTGGCTGTGAGATTTCTCCGAGCGTATCACACACAGCGCAGTTCATAACTCAATAAAGATGAATACAAATCGATTGGTACCGTTCGTTCTTGCATGAATAGCGTGTCAGGCATACTATAAGGAGAGATACTTATCCCCATGGAATAGCTGTTCCAAAGTTTTCTCAACGTTCTAGTTATACCGAAAGATCAGCCTCCCCGAACCGGGAAACTTTTCTCGATCGACGATGTTTGGTGGGTAAATGATACACGTACCACTTGTACGCAGGGTGACGATTCTTTCTACAGAGTCATTCCCAGTATGTACCTACGTCGTGAGAATATGTCTCGGTGTTTTCGCGCTTTGATTTTTCCAAGACATTATTCAATATCCAGTTGATACATCGCGAACAAAAAAGGGTTAGGATGAATGCTGCATGTGCGGATTCCTTTGAATTAACCTAACCATCCGCCTTGCCCACCGATTTCCCCTACGGATTACACGCTCCGATGTTTGAGAGGAAAATTCTTCGCGCGGAAGAGATTACCCCAACTGGAAAGCGAATCTGTTGTAATAAACCAAAATACTATATCTCTTCATAATGTATGTCTTTTTTCATATTTTATTTTTTTTGCTGCTAGATCTTGCCCGCTTGCAGACTCATTTTTTCTTTTTTCCTTCTCTACTTAGTTAGATACATTGCATGGGGATGGCGGGTGCAGAATTCACTGATCGTTCCCAAGTCTGCGAATGTTTAATCTTACTTCTGTCGATTCTTACGACTTTGGTATGTAAGATGTGATGAAAATCTGATTTTCCTCAAAAAGCGTTCTGCGTTAACTGTACCTACTCCCGAACTCTGGATCACGTTACGGGACTCTATATCATTTCTTCGTCCTTCTAGTCTGAGGAATATCGATATCGGACAAAATCGTTTCAGCCATTTTTCGAGGTGTTTGAAATCCGAAAAAATCGGTCATTGTAAAAATTGGAACACAGTGATGATCTCGGATGTATGCGTATATGTATATACGTGAATACGTTAGGGTGGTCCTCATGTGGAGTCTGGAAAGAATTTCGTGTTCAGACCCCGTCAAATCGGCTTCGAATGGTGAAAAAAAATGCCCAGAGGTTTTCAGATTTTTACTTCGTTCCCTTCGTCTCGCAGTTCGAGCGGGAATTTTCAAATGATTCAAAAACAAGAGAAAGATGGTTTGAAGATAAATCCGATGGAAAAGATTGACGATGGCTTTTCCAAGCGAATTCAAGCAGATTTTAAAGACATTGCTACTTGCTGTGGAAAGCAAGTGGAAGACATTTTCACACCTCAATCGGGAAACTTTGTTTTCGGATTAGGGACTCCTGATAACTTTGTCGAAATCGATTCAGCTCTTTGGGAACAACATCGAAGTTATGAACACGGATTAAATGTTGCATAACGCTTGAATATGTGAATGATGTTGCAGAAAGCGGAGTCCATTCGTTCACCGAACGCAACACGATCTTTGAACGAGAAACGAAGATAAAAAAATGTTCGTGATGCGAATCGTCAGTGGATATCGTAAAATGTTACCCTGATTCAAGAAAAGATACACTTCCGCAAGGATTTGAACTTGACGCATCGTGGATCTCATTCCGCGCTTCGAATAAAAGCAGGAATACGAATGGAATGAAACAAAAATCTGAAAAAATGAAGGCATCTTTTTTTCGCATTTTGAAACCGATTTCACGGGATCCGACATGAAATTTTGTTCAGATCCCATACATTATGAGGACCACTACCTAATGTACACATATACATACCTACAATATAATACGAGTGTGGATATGAAGGTGGGAGTAGTATATATATATCAATTGCAAAGAAGTCAATACAATATTGGATCAAGAGAACAAGAGGTTCGGTCGATGGGGATAAATTATTGACGGGAACATAAAATATAATGGCGTCCCTAACAGGCTTACCACGCACTGTGCTTATCCCGGAATTTCTGTGCTGGATTTGTGGCACAGATAGAAAAACTCCCGATCGCTCTCGGGGAAGACATCAATTTGTTACGATGTACTGTATCGGCATTGTTATACTACGTGCCTGCGTATACCAGCGGTAGCAAATAACGAAGGAGTGACGGAATCAAGGTAGAAACAGGAGGGAAAGAACATGAAAACTCGTTAAAATATCCGGCCGATTTGTGAATGATACGTGCAATAGAAATAAGGGAATTTTCATGTGGGGTGTAGATGGAGAGAAATGAGCGTGAAAGGAGGGAATCGCTTAAAAAAAGGCGAGAGCTGGGTTTTCTGCGAGAAATGAAGCCAAAGAATTCGCTTAAAATTGTTCCGTTCTGAGTCGAAAGTACCTACCTACGTTGGTTTCGGCTCCTTGAATAAACCAAATGGAATGGGAGCGGCGAATTACCGAACGGAGGGGAATTTCACTCTCAGAGTGATGCAGTAAACTTTATTTAATTTTGGAGATAAAAATTTGCCCTTTCTTCCCTCCCTTCTCAAATAGAATGGACCAAAGTTTTCTTCCTTGGGAGAATAAAACAAAATATCAATGACAACAGCGATAATAATTGGAATGACGAAGAAAAAAAGGAAAAATTCAATCTTCGGTCCGCATGCATCTACACCCCCCGCCCCCGCCCCCGCCCCCTTCCATTTAAATTCCTGACAAACTTTTTTTTTCCTCTTCCTCGGCTCCATTTTTCCCCCCGCCATTCTTCCCGTTTCAATTCTGAATACGTAAAAAAGTTTACCCAAAGTTTTCATTTACTTCAATTTTTACGCTCCGATCAAACAGGACTCTGTATACCTACTTCCTTAATTAATCGTTCTTTTATACCATGTTTAATTGCCAATTCGTTACGTGTTCAGTTGAAAATCCCTCGGTCTCACAGCTGCTCCGGATCCTATGTTTGACCATTTCCAATTAACCGATCGATCAATTTCACAAAATTCAATCCTTCGTATAACCTCTCGAAGTTTATAGAACACACTCTGTTATAAATTTCTTCTTCCCTTACCTTCTATCGCCATTTTTCCATTCGCTAAAATTCATACGCTTCGATTCGTCGTGATCATTCACCGATTGAAAATATCGCTTGATACGTATCAAGTCACACTTCAACGAGGAGTTCTTTTTTCGATTGAAAAACACGAAATTTCATGTCTGCATGAAATTCTCTCATTGCAACCGAACGAAATTATTTTTCACCTTGTTGCTTATGACCTTTCCCGCACCTCCGAACCACCAGGGGTAACGGAATCTCGCTACGAACTTTCATAAATGACTAAAAAATTATGTCGGACTTTGAATAAACAAATTTCAAACATACTCCTCCCAGCAACTGCAGAAATTTTCAAACTCGGGTTCATGCGGTTTTGTTTTGTCGACTGGGCAGTGCTACAAACCCTTTTTTTTACAGATTAGAATCGATTTGGTGTAAATTTGGGCAAATGGGAACGTTTCTTCGCTCCCATAACCGTCTTACTTTTTGTCGCATAGATAAATAACTATACAGGTCTGATTTGTCGCTCTTGATTTATTCACGTGAGTATAATCCCTCGCCATTTTTTTACGCGCCTATATAGTTCGTTAACGGAGTTGAAAAAGTGCGAAATTTTTGATACGCACAAAAGTTTGGTATTTCGAATCCGATTACACGGCTGCCTCAGATGATTCATGGTTTTGTCAGAAGAATCGCTATTTTGTATCGTCTGGGTGTATGATAGCCCACCGATGAAATTATTAACAAATATGAAAGTTCGCGTAGTTGTTGAACAATTTGATCAGGCTAGTTATAATCGAGAGCTTCTGTTCCACTATAATTCGCTTCACAAAACCACACCATTCTGAAAAACCTGGTGAGTGTTCATCATTGGTTTATCGATACATTCTGCAATGCTCTTCGCAATTAGCTTTCCGATATTTCGAGTGTCGTGATAATTATTTGCAAATTCATATTCGTAATTGAGTGTAATGCTTGCAATTTTCGAGGCAGGTAGACACTACGGTGACTCGAAAATTCGACATCAATTTGGATTCCATTCCTCATGCTGCATACATGTAACCCATAACTTGCGAGAGCCATTCTCGACGCGTGCAATTGTTACCTGGATATGCATATTCATTCGCATGACAGGGAATGGTCCTTCCTCTGGGAAGGTACGTTTTGAAATTCACTTTACAAAAAAGAAAAGAAAAAAAAAACGAAAAAAAAAAGGAGCAACATAACTCGAGGATAAGAGGCACAGGCGTTACTTATACCTACATAAGTATAAACAGGAGGAAAACCATTCAGCGAATGTAAATTCCAATGTCTTGGTTTCACGTTTTTCGATGCGGTTGCGGATCTTTAATGCATAACACGTCCATCGGCTGCACGACACTGGATTCCGAGTGCCGAGTACCGAGTGCCGAGAGTAGAAGAGAAGAGAAGAGAAGAGATGAGAAGAGGGCGCAGTCCTTCTCCTAGGTTTCTTCTTCTCTTCTTCGGGTCTTCCACCGAATACCGGATGTAATCTAAAAATGTAAACCACTGAATGAATTCCCACCGTGCTCTCGCTCTCTGGGACTCTGGCCTTTATCGGATCCCAATAGAATACCAATACCTATCTTTTTGCCTACCTATATCCGCCCGGCTCTCGTCCGTCTCATACGCGGCTACACCTACACCTACCTATATTCGCGTTCTTTCAATTATCGGATATACGGAATTTCAAATTCCGAATTCGAAACTTCGAATTCGTCGGAGAGATCGCTCCTGCAACGGGGCTGATAATATTTACAGTTTGAGAAAGAGAAAAAAGCTACTCGGAGTGTGGAATTGGAAGAGAGACAATTATATAAAGCAATTGACACTTTCCCCGGCTATTCCGATCAACGGCTCTCAAACGTGAGACGTCTACCGGAGTAAAATTAACGAAAAGATTCATTTCAATATGGATTTCGGTAGTAATAATAATCAGGGCTAGGCTCGATGAATAGCCGATAACCACGCGCGAGACAAGATACGAAAGTAATTTACGCTGATAATGAAATTTACTCAAGTTGGCTTATCTGCAGCTGCGCTGTGGTAGTAGGTACGTATGCATACTAGCTCTTAGTTGGTTCCCAACAATTTACAGTTACTCGTGCCGCGTTGAATGAAAATACCGAAATTCCTGAGTTGTGTGTGTAGTACAGTTATCCTATCACATCACATATCCTCGCCGCATCAACTATAAGTGGAAACGATTCATGCTCGGAAAATTGGAACTCGTGATAGTGCAATTCTGTACGTTACAGTACAGTAATGTACCTTTCCATCCATCGACGACGATCGTTAATTGCGACGAATAATACATCCGAGTGATCAAAAATCACATGAATCATGGAAAAGGACGAGGATGAAAACGCCTGCGCAGGTAACGAATTCACTGAAAAATACAAACTATTGATTCTGTTTAACGGTTTTCGGTGAAGAAGGTCCAAGCCTTTGATCCCGTTCTTCATCTGTGACGAATTTATCCGAATTAACGATGGAAGCGCCTCTGTATAGGTTGCGTACCACTCGCTCGCGAGCACGAAGAGTCTGGGATATAATATGAGTGCAACTGCGGGTTCTGAAGAAACTAGTGGAAACCCGGTGTTTTAATTAGCTAATTAATTAGCTCCAAAGCAGAAAGGCGAAGCAGGAGAGCGGTGCTTAATATAAACGAATGTCTTTTAATACATTCGTACTACCTGCGGGGCGGCTAGGGCTGTTGTACCTAAAATTAATTGGGACGGCTCTCGCGCGTTGCGTTTTTAAATACATTTGTATCCGCGGACCTAGAACACGCACTGCGAGTCTGGAAGGGGTAAAGAAATCTTATCGAACGTTTTCTTATCTCTTCGAACGGTGTGAAAACGTTGAAAAAATGGAACGAATCGCGGAGCCCGCGGTGTACGCGGCCTGAGCAGCATACCGTGTGTACGTTATTAGTCAAGGCACCGATAATCCATTTCGAAGTTTCACCAGCAACTAACCTTCGAACGCCGTGTACTATAACCGATCGCTTTTTCTCCCACCCATGACTGTAACCATAACCATAACTACAGACCTGGCATCATTTTTCTTTCACTTTTACTAACCGCGGCCAGGAGTTTTAGTTTGAGTGTCGCCTGCCGCAGTCAACGGACGCATTGGCATACGAACTCGCGAGCTATACCGCAGCTCCGTCGCGCATTTGCAGTGAACAGTGGAGAGATAATTTTGCGCTTTTTCTTTTCGAATCCGCGGTGATGAATTATGGCCGCAGCAGAAAAAAGAGGTAAAGAGAATAGGAGGGAATCGAAGTCAAAATCGCGGCTGGATTTCCAGTAATATCAAATTCTCCCTGTACATCAATGTTCCCGAAAGTAATCGGCGTATCCGTCCAATTGACAGCAACTGCCGTCCGTATCGTACATGCACTCGACGTCGAACGAGCGGGATGTGTCCACGACGATCGAGGTGATATTCATATGTATATGTAAAGGAGGAGAGAAAATGCAGAATCTAAGAAAATATGGGAGAACTGCCTATACTTATATAAATTATTGCCGGTCCCATGGGAGAACGAAGAACTGGTTCTCGAGAGTAAAAGGTCAAGGCCAATATAACGAGGAACGTGTTTCTTTCGATTCAACTATAAGCGTACCTCGCTAGCAATCGCCCTCGAGCAACAAAGGACTTCGTTAAAACTCTGAACATAAAGGTTTGTTCTTGATGTCATCAATGCCTTCGGCACACGTACGTACAGGCACTAGGGGTATCGTGTTCATCCAGGTTTTGTTCCTTTTCGAGTTTCTGCCGAAAAATTTAGGAAGATGAGAAGAAGGAGAAAGGGAGCCGGTGTATCTCTGTGTCCGCGTATCCGAGTATCCGCGTATTATGATGTCGTCGAAAAATAATAATCTTACCGAAAGAGAATCATCGATGCGTGTATACGATTATACGGGATATAGCAAGCCCATGTATAGGTGTAGGTATAAGAATATGCACGGAGTATCGGATTATACACTCTAAACGTATTTTCATGACAATCACCGCCTCTGCACGCTCCTATATGTTGTCTCAAATCTCGCATGAATATGGATTATCGGTGAAAAACAGCTCAGAATAAACTTGGTGAAGTTAGGTATATACTATATATATATATATATCCTATATTCACGTGCGAAATCGATGAACGATAGTTGTAAACCTCACAAACATTTTTGCTTGAATACCAAAATCGTGCAAGTTATCGGTATGTCTCTCTGGTCGATTGTTCGAAATTTCATCCCGAAGAGATTGGTCACTGATAGGTATATTTTGGAAATCAAGTAATAAAATTCCACGATTATTATCACCTCGCGGTCCTGTACAATATGCATATACTATACTTGTATGTATATTGCAGCTTCTGCTATGACGAATTTATTCGCTTTTATCCCTAGTTTTGGGCGTTCCAGGCGCCTCTCTCACCGTTTCTCTCCTTAATCATAAAAAAAAAAAAAAAAAAAAAAAAAAAAAAAACAAGATACGCGAAAGACGAGAAAAAGAAAAGAACAACGAAAGAAATACATAAAGAAGAAAAAGGTTGAGGATAAAAAAGTGTAGGTATACTGTACTGTCCTGCAGGAGGGAGGCAGGAGGCAGGAGGCCGGTAGCTGCTGTGTTGGGCATCGCGGTGAACCCGAAACACACGAAGCTTGAAACAGTATAAAGAGTAAGATATAATGTGAACCGTTACCGGAAGCTAGAACCCTCAGGTTATTCAAATTTGAAGATAAATCATTCCCGCGGCAACGATGCGTACGGCACAAGCATTTATTCCCATACCGCACCGGTCTCCTTAATTTCCACGGAAGGTCCATACCGATATTTTTTATTGCAGTAGACCACGGAGTGAAGTCGACGGGGATACGGACCACCGGTGCGGATCAATGGACCGCGAATCCATTTCTCCGTCGGTAATGTAATATTTGACGAAAAAAAATTCCAAATTCGCCGGCCCGTTGGTGTTCTGTGCTCGGATACCGTACAGAAAATATGTCCAATTGGTTGCAATACTTTGTCCCGTCCTATACGATATACTACCATTTTGCGAATTCGGGGGAAACCCCGAAAGTTCGAGATGCGGCCGCCTGGGACGGTCCGTGTTGCCAGTCAGTCCGTCGCGTCGTTTGTGGCATAGAAAAAGCCGCGGATGTAATATGGACCACCCCATGGAAAGTGGAAATAAGTGTTTCATGGCTCTCCAAGTGTTTTTTTCCGATGAAAAACAAAAAACGGGAGAATTTTATTGGCAGATCTTTCGTTTCAGATCGCAGCGAAACACACCGCAGTCCGAAAATTTTCGAAACTGCGTGGGTCCATATTCGCGCACCGAATTTATTCTGGAATTCATTGTTAGACGTATAGAATTCTTCCATGCTCTATACAATATACATGTATACCTGCTCTGTAGAAATTCATCGACTGGTCGGATGAGGCGTATCGCTGTCTATATACCGCACCTTTTTCCTTTATGCTGATCATTCAATATCAATAAACTATTCACTATAGAAGCGTTGCCAAAGTTGCGTTGCGTTGGCGTAGGAGAACTAGGTATATACTGTGTAATACTGTTTTCACTGTGAACAACGTAGGTACACGTACGTTACGTGTGTATATACCTATAGCACGCGTATCTATCCATGAACATGTACACAAACACAGTCCACGTCCATTTGCAGTATCCACATCCCACGACGCGCGGAATCTTGTTAGATAGGAGCCGGCAAGCGAGTCGGGAGCAACTATAGGTGGATGTATATATACATTATACATACGTTTTATACATGTATCTAGTATTTTGAATTCATATTTTCTTGCTGTCTATATACTCTATACTACGGTGCGAGTGCGATGTGTGCGGTGAATACGTGAACAAGAAACGCGAGGAGCTCCGCACCTCGTTAAACTGTGCAATTGGAAAAACATCTCTGGAGTCATTAACGTTTTGCCAAAGGAGAAACACGCTCGGTGTTTGCATTTCCCTAGCTCTATGGATCTTTATACTTTATTCCTATACCTACTCATGTATATTCCTACCTTGCATTTCCATGGTTTCGCCGCCTCTCGCTCTCTCCAACTCTCTCCCTCTCTTTCCCTCACACCGGTAATGCATAACATTATATGAGGGTTGAGGAAAGCGCAGATTTGCAGCGTTCGAATGGTTTCAATTTGCTTGTTCATATAATTATTTTCCAGTTTGTAGGAAATGGTTCAAAGTTGTAGCGAAGCAGCTGATCCGTTGATGTCTATGTCCTGTAGCATCGATATCAAATTTTTGAAAATTCAATTCTTGAGTTGTAAGTTTACTCCAATATTCGTCTCCTCGTCCCCCTCCCCCACTTTGACTCCTTCTCCACTTTCCTCAGATTTCTGTAATCTAATTACGATGAATTTTGAGCTTTATAAATTGCATTTATCTCAGCTTTCGGAAAATATCACAAAATGTTATCGCATCTCATATCTCAGTTGTTTCGCCTTCCCTGTACGTAGCTATAGCGAAAATTGAAATCTGGCCAAAATAGATTGGCTCCTCCGTATTATTACATCGAAAGGTGAAAAGATGTATGGATGAAGTGAAGATATAGCTTCGGTCCCGTGGAACAAAAATTACATCATCGAGTGTATTCCTGTGTCGTAAAAGTGAAAGGAAATCAATTCAAAATTGATGTAATGTACGTGTATAGGTGTCTCAAATTTGCCCTTTTGTCTTTTGACAGAGAAATTTTCTTCGCCAATAATTCACGCAGAGGAAAGTTTTGTCAAATCGAAGAAAAATTGCTTTGTTTCACAGTCGAACAAATTTTTTTCGTTGAATAAACGGAAAAATTTGTTCGATCAAAAAATCATTTGTTGATTTAACGAAATATTGCCTCGATTCTGAGGAATATTTCTTCAATTTTCGCTCAAAATTTGTATATTTCTCTGAGTGTTGCCTAGTAATCATTTTTTCCAGGCCAACCTGGCCTTTATAATTATATTTCTATCTTCACTTTTTCCCTCACTCTGTTCGCTGTCGACAATTGAATTACTTGATTCTCTGAGCATACGTACGCCATTGTAGACAGCAGACGTATATAACTACGTGCAATTGAATCGTTGAAAGAGTAGGAATCAAATGAACGTAATTACTATTTACTACATGGCTAGACCACGTCGGAAATTGAGGTTTGCTTTATCGATATATTATCTGAAATACGGTTAACTAAGCAATCGTGATGCAAGTCGCTCCAGTTCTTATACAGTCCGGAAACATTTTGTGGTACATCGAAGATTACGGTTATTATTTTAGTCGACATAACGCGGCTTTCCCCGAAGCTTATGAATATCGAAGTTCCATCGAGCTTCAACGTCAATTCGAGAGATACCGCAACTTTCTATTCACACTCAAACTGGGAGGACGATATTTTTTTCAAATTTACAGTCTTCTATTCCTCATTACCAATTTTTGCCAATTCGCCTCGGCCAATCCTGCTCGAGGGAAAATCCCACCAACATTTAGTGCTAAGATCGATTTTCACTTTTTCAAATTGAAACAGAGTATTTGATTATGTTTTTTTCAATTCAACTCGTCGAAACGAAGAACCGAGATCTCTTTCCATCGGAAATTTCGGTAGGTCATTCACTCACAGGAACTGGATAGTACTTGGTGACATGGAGAATTGGCACGTGACCACGAGGCCCTGTTAATTAGCAAACGAGAACGTGCGGTTCAAAATCCCCAGCTATTACGTGTGGTGCTCAAATTGCCATTTGGGTAGTTTGCAGGATACATACGTGGTGTAGGTACCGAGGTATATATACACATCAGAGCCAACTCTTAAGTGTTAACAAATTTAGACGCACTTCGCTTCTAGCCCACATTTTACTCCGTGTATAGCGTATGGGATGATTATACGTGGGCATACATACATATTGAAGTTCGTGACCCAGTTACTATGCTCGGCTGCATCTCGAGAGAACTGCAGAACTAATTACGAACGGGGGAAATTATGGAGAACGTTGGAAAATTTATTTTCATCGATTTTCACCTTTTTTTTCTTCTATTCTTTTTTTGTGGAATTTCGGAATTATAGCCGATGGTTATAGCTGTGAGATATCCGGAGTCGAAGAGTCTACCGCGATTTTCACTCCATTGTAAAAATATTGAGGACGTTGCAAAAAAGCCGACTGTCGTTCCCAAATAAAGATATGCCGTAACATACAAATTTCCTGCCTCTCTTCACTTTTCCACCAATAAATTGGAAATTGAGAGCGTTTCTTTTTTTCCGCTCGCGAGGCCGAAATAGCCCATTAAACTTCCTTCTATCCCTGAAAATCCTCGGGAATATATAGGCGCTAAAGTGTGAGAGAAATTCTCTGGTCGACCCTCGTGTTGCTATTATATTATGTATATTGTACGTCCATATATGTCGGATACAGGCGCATAAATAAAACACTCCGCGCATGTAGGTATACCTAAACACATTTATACCTACGTTTCTCCCAAAAGAACGCGGTTTCCATCCGTTCCTTCTAGCTCTTATCGCCGTTCATGTTATTTTGTTTGTTTCCTTGCAGGTAACGCGATGGACGCGGAAGCAGCTCTCCTGCAGGACGCTTCTCCTACCCTGTCAGTGATCTCTTCTCCGGATTTAACCGAATCTACATATCCTGGTACCGGTTCAGACTTCTCGCCTGACTCGCCGAGCGTTACTCCAATGTATAAAAAAGCCCCAGAAGAAAATTTAACACCCAGACCAACCCCGAGGCATCCGTTACCACCGAAGAAACCTAAATTTCGAATAAGATTACCGTATTTGATGATTTGCGTCAGTATAATTGAGGTAAGATTGCATAACTTGCCGCGAAGCTACGGCTTCAACTTCCGAAATCGACGGAAACGGAAAAAAGCAGGTGGAATAATTATCGCGGGTTTCATTAAGTTTATGGCTCAATCAAAAAAGTTAGATGGACCATCGTGATAATAATTGGAGCGTAAAATTCGTTCAAAAGACATGATCGACGATAACAATTATATAACCTACCTCGTTCGGCCCAAAAAAAGTATATATATTCCGGCACGATGTGGATAAGCTCGAGCCCCGCTTAATGGCAGGTTTAAACCTAATTTGCAAGTTAGATTCACCGCACGGGCGATGAATAACAAGTGAATAACACCCCGCGAAAGTAGTTGAGCACAAAGTGCAAAACGAGGCGTGTCTTTTGTCGTCTCCAGATTCTAGAGCACCCCACTTTGCTCGGTTCGTATCCGGTCTAATCGTAAGTACCAATGCACGTCAAACTGTGATGTGAACTGCTGCAGATTATGGTCCTGTTGTAGCTGCTACGGATGAGAATGTAGCACTCACCTCGTCTGCATCATGCGGCATGAAGAATCGGTATTACTTTTCAAATTTTCGACGTGGACGATATTCTGATGGATGGAAAAAATTCTCGCACGGAAAAAGGTTGAAGGAGACTATTCCAACGCGAAGAAAACGGGCTCCAAATTGCATCCCTCTAAATCCTTCTCCGATTTTTTCTCACAAAGTTATGACCCGAAGAAGCGCGCGGGCACTATAATATGAGCACGCGGTTTCTAGACGCCACCACAAAAAGCTGCTAGAATAGTGCTGTGGCATTCTCTTCTGAAACCCATAACTCAGGGAGAAAAAATGTTAAAGAGACGCCTTCAAGCTCCGTTGTCCTACTTCAGAAGGGTCGTTTCGAATCGAGTTCATAGTCGTTCCATTAAAATTTTTGAAGGATTAGAGAAAACCAATGAAAGCGTGAAAGAGCAGTCATTTTTAGAATGATACCTTTAGAAAGCTCGTTCCTTCTACTCCAGGAAGCTACGTGGAAACTCCCTCCGCAATTTTCAGTCGCCAAAATCTCGCAGTCTTTGGCCTGATCGAAATTTGGAAAAGGAACGCTTATTTTTGTGCCTGATCGGAAGTGTCGAGTGGAATTTATCTAGCCACATTGACCTTTGTCGTTACGTATTGCCTTCATCCAGAGAATTTGAGCCTAATGATGATCGCTTGCGAAATTCCCTTTTCTACGCATTCAAGTTTAATGGTACGGTAAAATTGAAAATAATGAAAATGCGAGATTGAGCGGGAAAATACAGGTTTTATGTGGATTAAATGAGCGACAAGAAGTTCTTTGGGTAGTTTGAAACACGGCGATATCCTCGGTAATGCTGGATGATCTGTGGGGGCGATGATATTATAATGTAATTTGGAGCCCGTTTCCCACAAATACCGGGCAAAGCTCTGGGCTAGGAGTTTGCGAAGCTGTTAGCAGCCAATACTTCTGCCGCGATAAAGTTGCCCGCAGTTGGACTCGGATGCAGCCGGTAAAACGTATAAACTTGCAAACCTCAACGGTAAATGAGCTCCTAATTTGCAAAAGCAGAAACTCTCTTCCTATATATTTATGGCTACCTGCTCGCAGCAAGAACAGACTCGAAATTTAACAGACGCTGGAACCAAGAATAGATACCTACGTTGGATGTGGGAATCCAACCTAATAATGATAATAATAACAACTACCTATATTAAGAAAACTAATCTACGCGCGCTGCAGCTCTACAAGAAAATCCAGAAAATCAATAAACGAGAAAGATATTTTCCAGACGTTCTTCTAGATCCCCGTCTGTGTTTCAATCTTTCTTGGCTCAATTCCCGCGATAGATTAACGCGGTTCGACTAACGCGGATATAAATTTTCCCAAGTGCTATTTTATCCCTGTGCTTCGGTAGATGACGATGCGTAAGCGTAGCTCGTGAAATAGCCAACAATTTTCGAACGAAGACACAATTTTTCGATATATATACGTACAGGAAAAACCTTAGAAATGATATTCGCGAAATATACACAAATTGTATATTTGACAGCATTTTGTCGAGTTTATACAATTGAGGCAAAAATTTTGTTCGCGATGCGGTTAAAAATCATCAACACGAAATTTGTTTCCGTGTATCTACGTACATGTACATATCCATATACTTTCGAGGTAGAATCATCGTACAGTATGCGAGAACATTTCAAGCTCCCGAAGCGAAAACCGTTTTTCATAAGGGAGAAGTAAGAGCCTTCATTCCTCGATTGAAAACTACAATGAGAAGGACGAGAAAGCATAATTTGCGACCATGTGTGGCGATCCTTTGCTTTGCTATTGAGAGCTTGCAGGGGAGCTCTGCGGCGCAGCGTACGGAGAGCTTTCGCGTTGGATTTTCAAAAGAAACAAAATGCGGGCAAATTCGTACCCAATTCCCTCCCGGTTCCTCGACGTGTCTGAAAACGAATTTGTAAAACGTGGTTGGGATCAGCCCTAAATTTACCCTAACAAAACTACGGGCAGAGGTGCCTGCTAGCTCGCTCGCTGGCTGGCTCTGTTCTTTGGATTGTTTACCCCGAGGCTATTCCACCTCCGGCGGTTGGTATAGGAGCAAAGGGTCTCTCGTTGGAATCTTTAGCGTTCAAAGGGGAGTGTTTCGTGACGGATGACCCCGGTCAGAGTTAAGGGCTACCGGATGTCACTTACTACGCGAACCGAGCTTCAGCTGGAGAAAACTCATCAACCTGATTTACTGGACTATCCTAGAAAGCCGATATTACCTCCTCGACCATGGGACTCGCGGCCGTGAAGCTAGAACCGTGTAAATGTCTCCTTGTTTGAAAAAAGGAAGAAGAAGAAAAAAAAAAAAAAAAATGGAAAGGAAAGGAAAATGAAAACAAACGAACAGAAAAAACGAAAAACCGATAGACGAGTGTTTCGCCGCCGTATTGAACGAACAACGTCAACCGTTACTTTAATCACCGGCTAAAACTACACGCTTCGGTCTCCTGGCAGATAGATATCTACGGTATAGAGTAAACGGGGGCGAATCCTCCCCGCGTGGAATAAAGCAACTTTCGTTATTTTCCCCTATTCTGTATAAGTAATCGATCCTTTGTTTTCTAACGCTTCCGCAGATATCGGTACACTGCTTAGGCGACGAAGCCCTGCTGCGACGATGGCTCGTCTACGATCCTCGACAGCGTGTACAAGCGTGGAGATTCGCCTCCTACATGCTGCTCCACTCGAATATCCTGCATTTGTCGCTCAACGTTGTCATACAACTGGTACTTGCAGCTCCGCTCGAGGTAACTAATCGTAAGCACGCATACCTACGTTTGAATTTTCATATCATTTTCCACGAGATTGGTTCAAGTCTCTGAAGCAATTCTCCTGTTCGAACATTATCTCAGCACTTCGTTCGACGAACGTCCAGAGTTTTCCGGGCACGTTCTTTCCTCGGATGGAATAAGATTTAGAATTAGTAGCATTTCGTCAAAATTCCTTCTACTTCGCGCATTTTTTTTCTCTCATTTTACGAGAATTGGCCGTTATCGAAAATGCCGGCTGTGAATTTTTCACTAGACTCTGCGTACGCCATTTTTCAGGTCTCGTATCTACCTATAATTTCCAAGTGAAAGATTCTCAGACTTTTTTCTTAGTTTTTCTATTTTTGGACTGTTTCTTTTTTACGCGTTTACTCACTTACCGTAGTAGGTAGAGTACCTCCGTACGTAGCGAATGACTGTAACATACCTCATATCATATCGTGGTGCATGGTGCATACCTGTCTCACGTGAGCTATGCGAGGCGAGTTATCCGGTAAACAGTGCAATACGAATCTTCTGGACATTCGGGAGCGAACCACGAGTCGTTTTTTCATATACTCTGTGCACTGGACACGAAGAATCTCATTCATATTTGACCAAGGTTTTATCTGTTTTGGCACTAAATTCAAAAAACTATAATCCCGATTTTTTCGTAGTTTTTTCCGCATTCTTCTTCCCATTTTCATTGTCTATACGATTTTTTGGAAATTTCATGCAATCGCTTTTGCCATGTCCCGATCTTCCCAATATATCGACGAAAGGTCGTTACATGGATCGAGAAACTTGAAACCGGAAAATCGAGGAAAACAAAATAAATACTCAACCGAACCAATGGAATCTGATTTCTTGATTTTGTCAAATTTTGAAAACAAATTATACACACCGCGATTACGAACACAAGGAAACATCTGCCACGAATTGGTCCCTTCTTTCTCTTACATTTCACCCACGGCTCTGATTGAGAGCTCAAAAACTCTTAATCACATTTGAAAAGCGCTAGAAACTGCTTCAAACGGCATGAAATACCTCTTATACCGCTGCTTGCATAGAGCTTTGGTTAGCTCAGGCACGTCGAGGGGGATCCTAGACCCAGAGATCCCTTAAAGGGAATTAAATTAAGTCAGTGGCACGAATCCAAGAACCTTGATAGGTCATGAAAGGTGTAGAGAATATTTAGAGGTGACGATAGATTCGGCCAGTTTAATTTCAAGACTGATTTACGGAGCTTTTTTCGCGTACATTTTGTAAAAGTATCAGGAACCGTATACCTACGGGATCAGAATTTCCGCTCACAGAATCAAAGTCGTGTACGGAAAAGATTACGCAGGCATTTATGAAAATTATTGCTTCGCTTGTAAGATACTATTTCGGCAGAAGAACCAGAGTTCACGTAAATTGCAGCGAAATTTTTGACCATTTTTCCTGGGTGGCTAATGTGGAAGATAATATAGTTGAATAATTTTCATTGTTTCGTGTCAATTGAAATTTTGAAAGTGTTCCGTCGAGCCAGAGACTAGTGAAATTTTTCTGCTTCCAAACGTACATACGTATGATCGCGAAGCACGAAGCTCGCGAATGTTTCCAAATTAATCACGAATTTCTATTTTATGCATAAAACATGGTCCGATGAATCGAAAATAAAATTGCGTCCATGTGCGGATGGCTGACGCAACACTAATTATTGTACGCAATCAGTATTCCAATTTGAAAGATTATAGAATCATTTCGTTCTGATCTGAACTATCAATGTCACATCATTTTTTTCATCGCATCTGCCACCTGCATGAAGATATGAAATGAAAATTGAAAATCCATTTTTTTCTTGTCCATTCCACGATTTTTGTTCCGATGAAACTTGAAGATAAAAAAGGAACGATCACGGCTAAAACGAACCCCTGAACAATCGAATTTCGCTCGCAGGTATTAGATGAAAATTGATTGGAAATTCCAAAAATTAGGGCATAACGAACAGGGAGAAAGGGGAGAACACTAACTGAACTGACCTTATTCCATTTTCATGGATTTCGCTAGCCAGTTAGTCTTCAGTATTGCGAGTATTTTTTATGAACAAATGCACACGAGAAGGTGAACCTTTTTTGCAATCAATGTGTTCAGGTTGAACAAGGGTGGCTAGGGGTAGCTGCCGTATACCTTGGCGGAGGAATTTGCGGTGCTTTGGGAGCTTCTCTGCTCCAACCGAGTCTCTATCTTGTCGGAGCTTCAGCCGGTGTCTACGCTCTTCTCACGAGTCATCTCGCCCACTTGTATCTGGTAAGTACTGGATGATACTATCCCTTGCTCAGCGGGATACGTTCCCATCGTACTTTTACGGCTGCGCAAAGCGGCATATCCCATTTTCCGGATCAAATTTATTACAGCTTAAACCAGAATCGTATGAAATTTTGAAGTTTGAATATCATGAATCAAATGCATCGCAAATTTCGCGCGGTTTCCCGCATGTTTGTAAAATTGGCAGTAGTAGCGGATGGACAATGATAATAATCATCCCCTGCGTTGCGTTTCCATGTTTCATGTTTCACGGCTGAAACTTTGTTCCTTCGCGTATTTCATTCACGTACAAAATTATTCATCCAGAAATTTTTTGTCCCATTGTACTGTAGTACATAAATAAGAAGAGTGTTTCTATGCTGATAGTCGTTAGCATATACATACAAATTTTGCATCTTTTTCCTCTAATTAATAATTTGTATCCTATGAATTGAGAATCTAGCACAGTATTCCGTCATATGTCGACGTGCCTACGTGCCTTCGGACCTGTAAAATCTCGAGTGAATTGTTCGGCCTACTTTTCATTGTTGCGAGCAGCTGCGTGCATTATTTGTCAGGCGAGTTATCTCAAAAATTGTGGTGAAAATATGCACTTGGTTTAAAATTTTTCATCGTTCGAAATATGTACATATTTCAGAATAAGCAAGACTACGCTCGGTGAAAATATCGAACGCTTGAAAAGTCGCGTGTTCACAATTCGGAATCGTGCGCTTATTACGAAAGTTAATGAATCCGAGTTCATTGAATCGAGAGACGAAAAACTTGGAAGGTCAAAACTCCGAGACCCGTTGAAATAGGAGAACCAATCATCAGGCGAAATCTCAGGAGAGATTGGAAAAACATTAATTGTATTGTACCGAGAAAATAATCGATTACCTGTCATTTTTTCGGAACTTCGGCCTTTCGGAATTCTGGTCTTTCGACATCTTGCTCGTCAAAGTTTTACCGTTTCTCAACCTTTATTCTCGCTCTTGTTTTCTCGGGTTCGTTGGCTGATAGGAACGTTGGTCGCTCTAAATTTGAAATTTCAAAATATTCGTTTTCAAAATTATGTCAGTCGATCTCCGCCTCGTTCGCATTTTAGGATGTAAACTATCTAAAAATACTTTTTCGGACGAAGGCGTATTCGAGTGATCACTAGCCTTTCGATAAAACAGTCATTCGATCTAATATAAAACATGGATAAAGTGAAAATTTCACTTCTTCATCTTTCGCTACTCTAGAATCCGGATCTTAGAAATTCAGAATTTCGGCCCGTCTAACTTTTGGCCTTTCGGAATTTCGACCTCCACCCCAAAATACGTTTACCATTTTCGAGGTCACATATACCGACACCTACCTATATATGGTATCGCTGATCGAGTTTCCATCCAAATATTTCACTCATTGCCCCCCCCCCCCCCCCCCCATACGACAGCTATATATAGCTGTTGTAGCGATCGAGCGATCCTGCCGAAACTGTGATTTATATCGCCTATAGGCCTTCTGCAGACATCCTCGCGATTTCTTTACAGTCTTGCCTTTCGACGTAGGTACCATACCTATACAGATTGGACCTCGAAAGAGCTAAAGTTCGCGTAGAATCCCCCCACAAACGGTCACCTCCCCCGTCGCGTAAATCTCTCGCCCGGGAATGAAACCTGGGGAAAAAACATTTGGGAACAAAAAAAGAAGTAGTGGAAAAAACAGATATGCAAAAAAACTGTATGCCCGGCAATTCTTTATTTTATTTCATTTCTATTTTTTACTCTTCGTTTGTTCATTTGGTTTATTGCGCTCCGCCACTTCGTTTTTGTTTCTTTCGTTTTTTCGTTTTTTTTTTTTTTTTTTTTGTACCTTCGTTTTATCTATATATTCTCAACTTTGTACTCTTGATAATTAATCACTTGTTTACAACTCGGCGTCCGCCCCCCCCCCCCCCCCCCCCCCCTTTTCAGCCATTAACTCCTAAAGGATGAGATATATACGGTAAATAATTTTTATTTCACTTTTTTTTCTCACAATTTTTATTTTTCCCCAATTTTTTTGTCCACTTCCTACTCGGACGAGGATTATATATTTCTCTCCCGCTGTACATTAAATTGCCAAGCGGCATTCCTCTGGATTTTCCTTTGTTTCATTTTTTCAGCTGACTAATTAATTACATGTTTTTTTTTTTTTGTTTTATCTCTCTCTCTCTCTCTCGTTTTCAAATAATTTTCACAACCGAACCAACAAGTCTTTTTTTTCTTCACACGAAAATGGAATTCGTATCGCCAAACAATTCAGTGTACACGGTTGACATTTTTTCGGAAGAAAACACTAAAAAGAAAATGAAAAAAAATAAAAAAACTGAAATCGTGCCCGAAAATCCTACCGGAGAAATTTATCGTTGTTTGACACATATATATATGTATATATATATATATGTATATGTGACGCATATAGACGATTCGTCGCACATAATATTTCGATAAATTATTTGTATAAAATTTATTTCAGTGCCACGGAGAACTTCGATATGCTGGATGGAGGTTGGGGGCAGTTCTTTTGCTCGCCGGGGCCGATGTAGCTTCGTTTCCTGTTCCGGCGCTTCTCGGTTGCGGAAGAGTCGGTTGGGCAGCTCACGTAGCTGGGGCACTGGCCGGTCCTCTCTTGGGGTTAGCGATATTTCCAAATCAAAGCAAAAAGGATTCCAGAGGTCGAAAGTTTGTTCGCTTTGTACGTTTTCTGGCCGGTCTTGGTGTCCTGCTTCTGATCGTCGGTGCTATCCTCGGCAATATTTACCTGATCGCTTTACCTCAGCAAAGGAAACCCTCTTGACAAAAAACCGAACTATTCGTGAAATTTTGCAACAGGTCATTTCTCATCGTTAAGATAAGAGAGGCCGTGGGAGCCGTTTACGAGTAGGCCGAGAAATCTTAGAAAAATATACATCCCAAGTATTATATGATATATACATATAAAATGACACTTTGATATAGGTAGGAAAAGAAGAGGTGACGAAAAAACGTTTTATTCAGGAAAGTACGTAGACTCTTAAGACTATTTTTACCCAAATAATAGTAGTAGTAGTAATGATAATAATAATGATAATGATAATGATAATGATATCCAAGTAATTATTTGCCAGTGTACTTTATCGGTGCGATTTATTGACGATTTAGAACATTGGACGATCCAATTTTTTCGTTTCTTTTTTCGAAAATCTTTTCTTTTCTGCCCTTAAGAAGACGACTCGAAAAATATGGGATATATGTACAGCTGAAATATGTTCTACGTACGTCTACCATCCAACTATGTCGATAATGCAGCACTATGATCAAAATTATACGAAATCTATCCCGATGGTTGTATCTGACGCTGAATAAACGCACGTGGAAAAATCACACAGACTTTGGTTAACGAACGGTTTCGAAGCTGGAAGAATTCTGCGCCCAATGAGTTCTGTATCTCACAATCTCAGGTCTGTCAGGTATGAAGATATCGTATAAAAATCACAGAATCGTTTTTACGATCCGAGCCGATTTTTCTTCTCTAGTTCTCGAGTCGGGTCATGTTCAAGAAAAAAACATTGCAAAATATCTTGCCGGATTTTCGTCTTGTGGTTGAAGTAGCAGCTTGAAAATGAGAGCGAAAAATCCAGAACGTTTCGATTGCTTTTTCAGTTATGGTCTAAAACTTTGTGGGAAGTTTCATCGTCGATCTTTCCACTGCATTTTAGATTTCTTATTGTATCTCGAGAACGGAGCAAGATTTTTCGCATCTCTTAGTCTCATTCCGAAGCTACGACTTCGACGCGTGACTACGTGTAAATTATTTCAAACGCGGCGAAATTTTTCACACGAATGTGATGAGCTGAAAATGGGGAAAACAAATCGGCAAAGATCGTGGAAACAATATCATGCTTCCTACGTGACATGATCGTGATGAACGCGGTGAGCCGAAAACTTTGTCACATAGCTCATTCAAGCTAAATTGTTCAAGCTTTTGAACCGTTGCTCGCCAACGTCCGCGGGACTTGTTCCAAAGGTGTTGTCCAGCTTCAAAGCCAACGGTGATATAATTGGACTCATAATAATTTTGAACGGTGCGTTTGCCCGCTTGTTATAAACGGACATACCTATGTATATACGTAGCGGAGACCCGGACGAGACGAAAGATCCGTAAAAATGACATTTTTTTAAGCAGACGGGGAGACGTACCCCGCGAAAGATCGAAAAATTGAAAAATAGTCACGGTTTCGAAATAACATGTTTCCTGCCTATACTTTCGATTCGAAAGAGCCGTTACAAATTTTTGAACATCTAGCCCCGGTCTCCTCTCTACAATGATAATTCGATGGAAACCCAACGGTAGGTTAGACAAAAGTAGAAAAAAAGTGAGTAGCCATAGGTCAATTATTGTTCCACTGAAAATTTCGATTCCGTGAATCAGCGTGTACCTACCTATATATACCTACGAGAGTATGAATTTTTATACTAGCGATGAATTCCGCGGTGAGAATCTCATTCAATTTACTCAGCTAACCATATAGCTACCCATACTTAATGTAAGAATAGAGAAAGCGAAATGTCTGCATAACACGCGGCAGTTAGGTAGCTGTACTTTTTCATTGCAGATATACCTGCGCGTGCAAAAAATTACCGAATACGAGTCACCGCGATCTCAATCCGTTAAAAAAGAAACACTTGTAGGATTGATCAGTGAAATCGACGCACGTGATATCAATTACTTGTGTATACCGAGTGGAACTTTTATCACGACATCATCGTCATCGTTATATCATTGTGACGAACATCGTTACCGGAATCATGATTTTCGATGAAAATTCACGTGTACGGTAAACTTGGCATTTTTTCAAAGACTAAACGCCGGATTCGTCGATCGGTTGATCCCCTCGAAGAGACTTTTTACGTTTTAGACAAAAAATCGGAAAGGATTTTCAATACCGTCATATTACGTATGTAGATACAGGGGCAACGTTTGATATCCAATGAAATGCGGTGTTCTAGAAATCTAGATAATGTCCGCGGGGCTCGCGCGCAGCAGAGCGACGAGGCTTTTATCGCGCGCGCTAGTCCATCCTGGTATGTACGCACATACCTATATATTGCTCATTGCGTGCGCGATACCGTGTTATATCAATGTCCGGATTGAAGCACGTGATTATTACAATTAGGAACGACGAAGCGTAGCTATTCGTCTAGCGATCGTCGTTGTCCCGGAGAAATAATGATTAGAATGCGTAAGAACGTGTCTCCAGAGACGAAGCATGCGCGCGCGTCTGCGTTATATACTATATATTGGAATTATATTATATTATATTATATTATATTCCGTAATCTGCATACTTATATATATTATATATTATGGACTATACGAATTTTCATATGAATACTCGTACAATATACATACATACACCTAATATATGATACTGTAATCTAATTAATTCGATTATCAAATAAACTGGCTGTGATTATTTAAGTGTTATCGTCAATGTATGATATTATTATTAATTGTATATAAAGTATAACTAATTAATACACTATACATATATATAGTAAATAGGTATGCAGGGGGCGACTACGCCCCCCTGCGCGCTTCGCGCCAACCCCACCCCCCGTTCTTCATCGTGTGTAGTAAATGACAAATTTCGTAAAGAATCGTTCGGAAATTTTGTTCGTTTCTACGCTATATAGGTATATGTTACATTTCATTGGATCCGTTGCTTCCGCAGTTTTTTCTCAAAACGTTGCCACTGTGACATGTGGGAGATTTTTCGGAATCCACTTGCCACCAATTCAATTTTTCCGAACTGCACTGGATTTTCACCGGAAAAAATCTCCCACGCGGCGGCGGGAGCTGCGGCGGCGTGAATTCGTTTTATACAAACAGATGTACCTACCACCGTTGACGATGTATACCGTTCCTGTACCTAAAAAACCACGATAAACATCCAAAAACATATACCAGGAATAAACGTATTAGATATCCTTTCGAAAATTCATTAACTTCTATAAATCTCGCCGAACACCCGATCCCGATCCCCTTCCAAATTTCCCCCGTCTCTTCGGCCTCCACCGATCAGGTGGAAAAAAGAAGACTAACTCCTCGGAACGGCGAAGGAAAATGGGGCGAAAAAATGGAGAACAAAAAAAGGGAAAGGGCAAAAGATAGAACAAAATCGCACATCCGTACATCGGGAAGTTGAACAAACTCGGAATACTCAGTCGGCTAACGTAAAACTCTGTGTGTAGGCGTCGCCGTTTTAAGGCTCCGTGGGCTTTATTAAAGCTCTTCTTCCGAGCTCGGGGCAGACGCCCAACGCCCAACGCCGCGCCGTGCAAGTAGTATCTACGTGTATTTTCGTGCTTATCTCGAACAAGCGGTGTGGCGAACGTTTCGTTATACCTATACCTAATATACACGGGCATGCGTGTACCTCGAGCTATATACTCGTACACGTGAGTATAACGCTGGCCAGCTAGCTAGCGGACAGGTGTAAGGTAGGATAAAGAGTGACCCGAAGTGGGTTAATAAGATCGCGATTTGGTCCGCTAAGCCCTGTGTCTTGCACGGGATTTATAAGAGTAGTATAGGGAGGCACATAACCGATACCGACGTAGGTAGAGAAGAATGAGAATAAACAAGAATATATACCTAACTAATGCTGCAGGAAGGCCGGGGTGAGCTAGGGCCGGCCTTACGACGAGGATGCGATGCGGCGGAGAAGCAGCTTCTCTCGCTGCGAGGAGAAGAACTACCCGGCCAAGCGGCCGGGATGCGGAAGAACGCGCGGAGCGAGGAATACCGTAGACCAGAAGGAAGGGTGGTAGCAAAATGGGAGGCGAAGGCAAAAGTAAAGTAATATTGTGAGGGACCGGGGAAAGATATTATAAACGTTCATTGTCGATCGTATATTACAGAGCCGCTTTTACCGTTTCCCACTGAAGCGCCTATATACCTATATACAGCGACGGGCTTTTATCCCTTTTTCACATTCTCATTCCGGATCTTTTGGACCTGCATCGTGCAATAAAATACGTATATATGTGGGACGACTGGTCTTCGTATCGAGAGGAAATGAAATAAAAAAAGCAAGACAATCCGGCAGACGCGATGCACTCGCGTAACTTAATTGTCGCAATATTTCATTATACTGTTAAAGCTCGGAAGGAAAGAGTAGGAAGTGAAGAGAGAGTAATTTTGAAGGAAATAATCACAGTTGTTGGTATATATTGTGTATAAAATAGGTTCCACTGCCCTCGTTGACAGAAAAATACCTATACTCTCGAAATTCGGGGTTTGCCCTCAAGTCGGCTGCCCTCCACCCGCGAGGCGACCCCAAATAATTGAGGGCTAGCTCAAATTCGAGTGTTCTTTTTGCTCGGTAGCAAGATATACGGTTCATCGTACTATGAAATGTGTGATATTTCAGCTGCGTGGTTCGTTCGATGCGATGTAATTAGAATGCGCGATGTATGTGTGCAACTCGTTACCAATAATTAGTAGAATCTAATTAATGGCAGGTATATTATACAGATATTTCTGTTGCTCAATTCCGCCGTTTCTATTTGCATGTAGACGGGTATAGAGCGGCTGAAATCTGTAACCACGTGGAGTATGTATGCAGGATGTAGGTAGATACATACATGCCAGTTGGTCATACGTGGATTTAATTAGCTGGGTATGTATGCAAAATTTGTTGCTATTGAGATCGTTTGCACCTAGACACAGCTTCCGGTTGTAGGTACGTTTACAAAACATTATAACACCCATCGAACTCCAGCTCGAGATTGTATTGCATTATCGAAAACGGATATATATATATATCGCCAAGCAATCTGAATTGGCAATGAATTTCATGGCAATATTCGTTCGGATTCGAGTGGTTTCTCATTCGCCTGAAGTGAGCAACAACCCGTTTCAACTGGCCATTTGAGGACTTGAATTAAATACCTCGAAATTCGGAGTGTCGCTTGAAAGCCCGTAAAAATGATGAAAAGTCAATGAAAAATCGAAAACAATTAATGTAGCAGCCCATTCTCGGCCAGAAGAGCCGTTTGACACGGCCGAGAATTATTTGACACCATTTCGGCTCCTGTCACAGTGATTCGAGACGAATCGGTAGCCCGAACTTCGCAGTGCCTGAAAATATCACCGGTCGAAGAAATCGCAGGCGAAACTCATCTTTCTTCCAAATCCACTCGCATAGTGATTTCGAAAAGTCACCTCTACACTCCGAATTCAAGCTCACGATAGCTCAAGCGCAAGTTTTCGTTGCTCGCTGGTTAGAATCAATCAGTGAATCCACGTTTCGTTCTTCAATCATGACGATAAGACGGTTGTTCGCTCGATAAACGATTTCTCCGTAAATATTGTCGCAAATTTTTGAATCGCCTCATCTTAGCTGAGAGAAGATGAGCCCAGGGCCAACTTGATGTAAAATACCTCCTAACGTGAACGAATGTAGGAATATGAGTACAGCCA
The DNA here is from genome assembly GCA_963170745.1 of Phymatocera aterrima. Taxonomy (NCBI): domain Eukaryota; kingdom Metazoa; phylum Arthropoda; class Insecta; order Hymenoptera; family Tenthredinidae; genus Phymatocera; species Phymatocera aterrima. Next base: position 10,951,967 of record OY720663.1, read on the forward strand.
GTTTTTTGGGAGCGAGGGTCGGGCGGGTTGAGGGCTGTGGTGTCACCAGAGAAACGATTATTACAATTACATACGTCTTGTGTAGTAAAAGTGGATCTAGTTTTTGATTTTCAATCGTATATATATATATATATATATATATATATATATATATATATACGATTGTATGTATATTTACCTAAATCATTACCTAAAATTACCACCGTCATTACATACTCGCTATATTATAATTGCTTGGAAATAACCTGTTACAGATATTTTCTTCAATCGTGCAATTATTATCTTACTGCAGTCTCTCGGAGAGAAAGACTAATTGTTAATTATTCTTATAACATAATAATCTTAACAATTGTATTTGAGTAGCAAATTAACTTGGACGGCATTGATTGGATTATAATTTCATCACTATTCGCACGCGCGTGATACTCCCCCGCCCCAATCTTTCGAATTTTCGCTAATATTCCATTCGGCTGACGAAACTCAGTTCGCGCGTACAGAATACGAAGTAAGCTAAGCGAATGAACAACTCACAGACAAAAAATGTATCTATCTCTTCCGGCGATTCTGAGTCATATAATTGGTGGGAAAATATAATTGAAACTGTGATCTATAATAATTAGAAAAGTTGTGTGGTTGCAGGCATCCGATATGGCAAGTCAGCTGGCAATCAATGTGTACAATTTTTGTTCGTACGAAAATCAGCAAACATAGTTACGTACTATGAAAAATCTATAAACAGGAAAGCGGCTTTTTGCACTGAACTCCAATTTCCGTACATCTGCACTCTAAACAGGGTCCCGACAGTTCTGTTATAATTCTTCCAACGCGATACATTCGCCCATAAATATTGCATCCGGCTAATTTTAGAAGACCACCAACGACCGCCGGTACTTCTTCGCCGTTCACCTTCGTTTGGGAAATTGGCTTCGATGTGGTCGATTTCATGCGCTTGGTGATAGGCAGCACTGTGCTGTCCAACGATGCTGATGACTCCTTGATCGTCGTGAAGGCCGAAGAGTCGCTGGTCACTGGTAATCTAGTCGAGGTTCCAGTTAATGTTGGAGAGTACTTTTTCTTCGCAGGGATCCGTGTGATCACTTTTTCTGTTGTTGTACCAGAAAACAGGATATCCAAGACGTGGTCGAAAGAGTAGATCGAATCTTCTGCGTCGTCAGATTCTTCCTGGCTGAAATCATCATCAGTCTTCTCCACTCCGGGTTTTGATGGGACGACTTCTGTAGTCGAGGCCGGGTTCAAATTTGCCACTGAATCTATTTGCGCACCGAGCACAGTGTGATTGCCACTTCCACCAGGATTTTTCATTCCAAATTCAAAGCTGTTCGCGTTGGTAAAGTTCTGATTCGCAGTATGAGACGTCACGACGATACGATCATCAGAAGCTACCTCGTCGTAAGAAAACTGCGGAAATCCTCCGTTATTCTTCTTGTAATCTGACATGATATTTGGATCGAAGTTAAAGCTGCCTTCATTCGATGAGGCGATCGGCGTGCCTGTGACTACGACATCTTCGTCCTTCCGTCTGTCGATCTGATCGGGATATTTGTAGATCGATGGGAGAACGAGGGGAATTTCGGCGATAAACGCTGGTTTAAAATCACCGTTTTGAGTTTCAAGATTCGATTTTATCCCGTTTGACATCGGCGTCGTTGGTCTAGGGGTTGATATTCCATGCTCAAACAGGTACGGTATCATGTCCTCGATCAGAGATGGCAAGTCCGGGGCTGGCTCTGTCTTAATAACGTCACGAAAAGGATCCGGCGTCGCTATTCCATCTGATGAAGTATCCGGCTGACGTTGGGACGGTGCCGTAGCATCGGCGCGGTCCAGTACCATGGTCGGAGACTCGGCGGTATCGACTGGCAACAAATCAGGAGGAGATGGCAACCGAGTAGAATATCAATAGATATTCGTATGGTAAATTATGTGCCATTTTATGACACATCAATAAATTTCAATATGTGTTCAGTAAATATGTACAATATATCGAAAGGATATGCTCGGGGACCCGGGGATCCAAAATATACGCAAGAAAGACCTGGACGACTGACTTACTGCAAATGATTTTACCGCAGCATCCATCATCGGCGTTGACTCTCCTGCATCCAATTTTTAATGGCGGGCACTTTTCATCGGAGCAAGCGACTTCCCCATAGTAGCAAATGCAAACTACGCATCGTACTCTATTGGGGATGAACTCCCCGTGACGATATTGTCTCGCTTCGAATCGGCAGTGGACGTTCATCATGCCTTCGATAGATCAGAACAAGCCGAATTAGATAAAAATAATCACATTGGCGAAATTGTGGACGAAAGAATAATGACATTCTAGAAGAGTAGTAAAAGAGGAACTAATCAAGTATGGAAACCCATTCTCACCGTTCTCTTTTCTTTTCGGATTGGTGATGTCTGCGGGAACTACGGTTACGCCGGTGCCAATTTCCAAGCTGAGATCGGTCGAGTGATAGGGTGCTTCGAAATAGGGTGGATCTCTGGGAACGAATCCGCCTGTGAAATACTCAGCGTTAGACCTAGCATTGGATTACTCAATCACGATGGAGCCGCCATTGCGCCTTGATCCCATAACCCTATCTACCTTCACGCCGTTTATGCACGCGCACACCCATGTATGGCGATCAAGATTAAAAGAGGAGCCGAAGCCGAAAAGAAAAGGAGAACATATCTCGTAGGAAACATTTTCAATTTTTCGAGCAATACCTACATAGTCGGTAGGATTGTTTGCATAAATTGATTTCCTCGCGAGAACAATACCTTCGGTTTCAACAGGTGGACTGAACCTATTCTCCCGGGTAACAATGTCGTAGAAGTTTGATCTATCGGTGGGGCGTTGGAGTTCGGGTATCACGCCGGCGGATCCGGAGGGGTAAGCGGTCACACTGGAGGTTGTGTGTTTCTCATTTTTCACCAAAGCATCCGCTGCGACGAAGGGAATTATTCTGAATAAAAGAAGACTGTTCGTTACGTATTCATGGAAAATATAAGGCGAAAAGAAGCCGGCGTTTAATTAGGAAGCAGAGCGACGGTAGCCACTCATCCCGAACTTGCCTGACGTTCGGCAGAGACGGCGGTAAAGTTGGTTCGCTGTAGTAATCGTAGTCCTCGGCTTTTTCCCTCTGAGTGATATTCAGTATGGCCTGAATATCGGGAGGTATCGATCTGACCGGAGTAATCGTCACCCCTTCGACGTGACCAACCGAAACATTAGTTTTCAGGGTCACGTTCATAACGAAAACGTCATCGGCCATGAGGATGGTAGTTGGCAAACCGGTCACCGGTTCCCTAGTTGAAGTAATCAGCTTTTGCTCAATCATTTCGAGCCCCGCATCAATCGGATCCTGCTCATGCGTCATCAGGGTCAGCTTGTTCGTCGTTGCGGAAGTGTTTGATAATGCTGTAGTACTGCGCACCGAAAGTTCCGTGATTCTAATCTCCTCTTCGTGGACCAAGCCATCAAGTCTTTCCTCCAGAGCATCAACATCGAATATCGTTGATGTACTTCCATCTGTGGTGCTCGTACCTTCGGCCGATGTACTTTCTTCGAGTGTTGAAGAAGTGCTGTACTCGTACGTTGACGTTTCCGAGGTAGTTGATTCTCTTGGTGAAGTTGAGAACTCCGTGTTGGTTATTGTGACCTAGAAAAGAGGAGATGTAAAACGGTTGAGAACTGTTTGAATCGCGTTTTATTTAGAAAATCTGGAAGTGAGCTCGCCTCCGTTGATAAAGGCGTCGTCAACGTAGTCGAAGCTTGGAAATCGGTTGTTTTTATTGTCTCTAAAGTTGTTTCGGAGAATATCTCGTTCCCCATAGTATCAGCCTCTAATGTCGAGGAAGATTCGCTCGGGGTCGAAAACAACGTGGAATCCGAAGACGTAACGGAGCGAATTGTAGTGGCGTCAGTCTCGCGATCTGTTGTGTAACCAATACCATCGATTATCCGGTGCCCTCGGCCCTCAACAATGGCATTTGACATGATAGCGTTCACGTGATTCTCGACAGGCTGAAATATCATCACCGCGTTGTTCATGATATCCCATAATTGAATTATGTAGGTACTAACACTCCTCCGGTGAAGGGAACTTACGTAAAAATGTGTTTCCTTTCGGAAATTGGCGTAATCTTTACTGACGAATGCGTAGGAAGCGTAATTCTGAGTGCCCTTGACCTCGATGCTCCCACCTGCGTTATACCAAGCCAGTATTTTAATTAACAGATCCTGCCCTTGCGGGGTAACGAACATCCTACGATTCGAATCTATCTCGTACTCACTGCAATTATAGGTCGAGGGACAACATTGTCCCTCCCTAACAATCGGGGTGCAGCCCTGAAGAGGAGGGGCGCAAGCCAGAGGCACACAACGCACCGATCCCATAGCGCAGAAGCAATTGTCACATGGTGCTTTCCACGCGATATCCCTGACCATCTCTCCTTCGTTGTAGAACCGATTTCCCACGCGACAACCTCAACACAATAATAATACAGTTTCCACGTACATCGGCCTCGGACGAACATGCGCAAGATCGCATATGAGTCGACTCTGGCCTCGCCCGCGTACTCAAAAATCTCACTTACCATTCAAGGATGCCGATAAAGTTGTCGTCGGTGTATCCCCATCTGCAAGACAGGTGAACACAATGTATCATTCGTCTGAGTATCTCAGGAATTTCGTTCCGCTTTGTGGTACTTATGCAAAGCTCGTCACAACAGATCTTTATCTCACCGTGATCACGGGTGCAGTTGTAGGACACCGGGCAACACGAATGTGGTGCGTAGAGTGGCACACATCCCGGTAAAGGTAGGAGACATTTCGGGCGTACGCAACGTCGAGCACCTAAAATACAATAGCAATACTCGCACCTCCTTGTTGCCATCATTGCTGATCCTGGCCCGTAACGAACTCCTTCGAAAAGGCATCCTGAACACAAGTGAAATGTGAAATTGCCGATTGGTGAGTGTTCAATAATTCGATACCACGTATTGAGAGATCTGAATTTCCCTTTAGTCAAGAAATGTATACGTTTTCCGTTGCAATTTTAACACCGACCCGGTTTCAGTGGCGAAAGACATTGACCGATAAGGTCAATGATAGGATCGTTCAACTCATTATTATTACAGTTATTATTAAGCACATTTTTAGCCATACCATCCTCGTCAATCGCCATGTCCATACGCCTCAGCAAGTTTTCACCCTCATCTGTAACAAGCTCGAAAAAAATTCGTTGTCGGGAGGGTATAAAATTAGGAAACAATATCAATATGTATTCGAATCGAGTATGCTGTGCCATTTTGGCGAACTGTGAGCCATGAGAAGGTGAAATCGTAAATTGATTACTATTTGGTCGGATGATTTCTAAAATTCAGCAATATGCGCTCTACTGGAATTCGAAAATTATCTTCAGTTTTTTGATATGAGCGATGAATATATGTAACGATGTTACAAAGAAGGCAGAAATACTGACGTGGCGATTCCCCGCATATCATTTCCGAACAGCAGGCGTGCTCTGCCGATATACGGAGATGGCATTCAGGTGGTGGAGGATTTGGAATGCGCGGACAAACGCGGAGACGACATCTTAGCGAGGAATCAACGCAATGGCACTGGAGACACGGCTCCGAAGTGGTCACTATAGCACCTTCCTGGTATCCACGACCCTCGTATCGACATCCTGGAAGCAAAGGGAGTTCGTAGTGCGGCAACTTTGATCGAGTTAATTTGGTGGAGTATAAAACGAGCATGGACAGCAGGAGAGAGAGAGAGAGAGAGAGAGAGAAGAGTTGAACAGAGTCCTTTTCCTTCTCGGCTGAAGAGAAGATGGGTTCATCTATCATGGCTATGGTTCGCTCGGTCTTCACTGAAGTCTTAATAACGTTTGAATTGTTATTTCGTTCAAAGTTTACGACCTTTCTCGGGTCTTTGTTCTCAAATAATTCCGAGAACAATAGCTGGGAAGATGAGACGAATAAAAAACGAAAAAGGAGAAAAAAGAAAGGAGGAGGAGAAGAACTAGCGCAAGTAGCGTCTGACATGCCGGACAAACAAATCGTAGGACGAGGTATATTCGTTATTGTTCAATCCGTGGAAACGTACGATATAGTATACGTACGAGGATCGAATTCGTGCAGACGTCCGGGTCAGTCAAGCCGAAAGAATAATTGACTCAGACAATATTCGCGAGGAATTTATTACTCAGTGAATCTTGATCTTAATGTAATGTGCGAGGATAACAGTTGTGCCAACCCTTCAAACGCTGTTTATCTCGCGAAATAAAAACTCTCAATTTTGTTCTGCTTCGAGGAACGCAAAATTTCATGCCAGGATCGTTCTTCAGAGTCAAGGGCCGACCCTTCAATTCAGTCTCATTCGAATAGCTCCAGATTTGAGAGATTGGTCGTTATTTCGAAAATCAAGGTAGAAATTCTGGTCGAGAAAACTCTTGCCTCCGTGTTTTTAACGGTATATGAAACGAGCATGCATCAGATGATTGGTTATTTGTTTTCTAAAGTCGATATCACCATGTTAATCTATAACAGTTTGAAACGCGGGTTCCGCGGGAGGAAGGCGGAGAAAAACGAATCGCCAGTTCACAAGCATAGTTCCATCGTGGAACCTGCTTCCTATACGACTGCGCCCATGTCGTCAGTTCAGAAGAGTCAATTCGTACTGTAACAGTAACGGAGAATCATTGATTATGACGCATCTGATCGATGAGATCGCCGATTGTTCGTTTTTGTCCGTCAACGACGAAGTTCGATCGAACAGTGACAATCTGAACGATCCCCTTGAGTAAATTCATTTAATTCGTAGGCAATGGCCTCTCCCCAATGTTCCTGGTGTACGTATGTAGACTTATATACTCTCAGGCTGAGCGTTAACAGCTGAGAGTTCTTCTGCAAAGTTTTCCTTCTGTTCCTTGGTTTTTCTCCAAACTCACCGTGAAACAAAAGAGAATGAAAAAGAATAGAAGGAAAACGAAAAACGACGGAAAAAAAGCTTGGAAAATAATTTTCCCAACATCGGCGTCGTACAGTGAAGTAAAGAGCTGAAGTTTAAGCAGACAGCAAACGTGCTTGTCAGAAAGTTTTGAAAATTCTTTAGGAACGATCGTACTAACTATGAAAAACTTTACGTAATCCGATTAAAAAACTGCCCCAACCTCCGTTCGGGGGTCGAGTATTAGGTAAGTATACCTATACTGTAATTTCACAACGAAACTGACCGCTATATACTTCGAGATTGTGATATTCGACTCGACGAAATCTCCTGCGGCGGCTGAACAATCCTGCAAGTAGTTACAGTTTGACAGAGAACCGCGGCTGCATCAATGAATTATCAAAGAAAATGAAAAACAGTAAAGGAGATCCTACTGCGACTGCAGTCTGCATCGCGAGTTAGGAAGTAGCGGAGGAATTCCTCGAGCTTTCTCGACGCCCGGGCTCATGGATCGGTTCTAATTCATCGCGATTCTGACCCCGGTTGCAGTGGAAGCCGCTGCAGCAGCCGGAGACGCGTGGGCATCCGAGGGGGTTTATTAATAGAGGTTGTTTAAGATGATTCCGTATCGCAAAAGCCGCCGGACCGCTTACTATGTAGTAACATAGGTATATACGACGAATACGGTGAATAAGATCGCGTGCTTACGGCTGATTAATAACTTGTCAAAGTAATATTCTCGTTCGTGGATCTTTTGAAGAAATTTCTTTGAAACGGTGCCACGTTTTAATTACCACGAACCGATCTCCCACCGCCGTGAGATACGCCGAATTTTGCATGATATATCGGTTGGGTACCTATGTACGCACGTACCAACATACGCACCCGAGTATGTACATATGTATATACATACATACGTAAACGAAGTACGTGGGCACGACGGACACCAGCCGATCTTCGGGGTCAGATAAGCGGCCCGGTTGGCGGTTTGTTACGTGTTAAATTCGATCGGTTCGGACTACGCGAGTCCCGCAGCAGGGTAGTCCGGCTCGGGTACCTACTCTTCGATCAACTCGACCACCTGGCAAGCAGAGCGCTAGCGGGCTGTATCCATGGATGTGAGTACAGGCCCGGGGATGGGAATCTCATGCGAGAGACATCCCGCATCCGCGAGGAAATAAGAAAGCGACAGATGTCTTGTAACAAATGAATAACGACGAGAAACGAGACCCCTACTCCGGCAGTTTCTGCACCTCTGCAAACTCTTGTGCTACATGCAGTTGTAGCTATAATATAGCCGTATGTACGGAGGACGAGTGCATCGTATCTTTCTCTGTTAATTGATCCCCCCCCCCCCCCCCCCCCGATCGATTTCCGACGATTGAGTATAACCGTCGAGAGAAAAAATGGGTCTGCAAGTGACTGCAGTTTCGAAGAGAGGGGAAGAAAAAAACAGCGGAGGAAAGTGTCCGTAGAGTTGGTATCTGCAGGTATGCCGAAACAGCAATCGAGTCATTTTTCACCATTCTTTCAATCCCGTTCACAATGTTCCAGAGAATCTTGAGCACGTGGTAGGATATTTCGATCAGACTATTTTTCTCTTCCGAGATTATAAAAGGAGTGAAAAATTGTCTTCAAATTTTCCACTAATTCCGATAATTTGCGTCTTGAGAACAAATTATCTTCAAACCAAACTGTATCCCGTTATCGGTCGCCTCGAAAACCCATTACTGATGTCCTTCCTCCGGAATACAAGCTACGTCGCGAATTGTAAAATTTGAGGGGCGCGGCGACGGGGAGAGGGGCGGCTTTCGAAAAGAGGTGTATAAAAAAATGGTAATGATTGTTCGATCGCCATAATTATCGATTATCAGTATCGACTGATACAGTACGACCGGGAAATCGTAAGCGTGAGTGAAATATGAATAAATCGAAGAGGTGTGCAGTAGGTGTGTACGATATTAATGGATCTGGTAATTTGAGCATATAATCGTATACCATTAGTATATGTTACGCGATTTTACTGTTTCATCTATAGAGACGGAGGGAAATCCACAGGAGTTGTTCGCAGGTAAATGTAGAATGAAGGTAGATGATGGTAGGGAGAGAACACGTTATATATCTATACAGGTATATTATATATATATAACTTGTCGGCGTGTTTAGCTAACGTAAGCATATTACGGTGAATGAGAAATGAGAAATGAGTAGTGAGCCGACGACGCCGTATACAACGTGATGTAGAGATTCGGTGTATCCAGTATAACTATATATATGATATAAAACGTGAGGTTCGTTAACCGCATGATTGTGGGATCTCAGGCGTCGCGATCTACAATCAAGGAGAAGAAGAGAGAAAAAAGGAGGAGAAAGAAAACAAAAAAACAAAAATCTCACGCCCACTCGCGCGTACGAATCGAAATTTTGATTCGCGCGTATCATCGCGAATCGACCGCGACGCCGCGAAATAGAGAGAGAGAGAGAGAAGTAGGTAAAAAACGAAGAAAACAAAAAAAAAACAACAAAAATAGATGGATAGAGAAAAAATGCTAAGTAAATAAATACCATCGGCGACGATGAAGAGAACGCGGGGGACGAGGTCCACCGCCACGTGCAGCTGATCGTGAGTTCGAGGTCATCACCTGAAAGATTCTGCGTGCAGGTTCGTTGACTAGACACAGTGAGACCAAGACCCGACACGCGGTAATTCGAAGGGGCACCGTTCGTAACGTTTAATTACCTTTTCAGGCACACCTGTTGCCCGGACCCCGCCTTGAGCGAATTAAACGGAGATATATATCTCGGCGTCACGCACGTCCTTCAGAGTTTTCCGACTTTCACGAAAAACTTTTTCACAGTTTCTATATATTCGGTGTAAATCTACTTTTCTCGTTTGGGTACCGTTCACTCTTTCTGTTCTATCTCTCTACCTATCCACCTTTCTATCTAGCTGACGATTTTTCGTATTGGCATAAAGAATTTCACCCGGAGACTATAGAGATCCTCACGACAATTGAAAACCTCTACCCACGAGTATCATGCCGAAAGAATTTTCATGAAACAAAAGGAAAACGGTGTTTTCTTCTTTCCGTTCATGTAGCTTATTGATTTCGGAATCTTTGTATTCGATTTGGTTCTGTTCCATTAGATTCGATTCTCTTCGGAAGATCCGCTCAAGCGCGGCGGTTCAAGATATGCCCGAGGAGACAATTTTCGCCATTCAAACAATCGAGTACAACTTCAGAGATTTCTTCCGCGCTCCCTTTTCTATGGAAAATTGTTGACAATCTTCAACCGTAACCGTGTCTTCAACATCCCAGATTAAAAATTATCACATCCCTTGTCCGAGTCCGAAAGCTGCCCTTTTTTTATCATTCCTATCACGCAACACGCGAAGATCGCATTGTTGAGTGAAAATTCACGGCTTGAAAAATGTGTAGATCTATCGCCTGGCTCCCATACTTGGTATGTGTGCGTAGCGTAAGGTAATGATCGAATAACTCCTGAGGCGATCGGGATTTTCGGGTTAGCCGATCATAGGGAAGACGCAGTTCGAACCCGTACGAAAAAATGTTGAAATTGAACGTCAAGGTCCATGGGTTGTGAGATTCGCACGTGCGATTCGTCGTATACTTCATACACCAATATCGCGTGTGCTGCAGGCGGGAGTACCTACCTCGCGTTTATATTCCTATGTGGACCCGAGCAACACCCCGCAGCCCATATACATGTAAACTCGAAAAGTTTCGCGGGCGTACGCATATGTCCAACATGAGCGGAACGGAGGACCTCAACCGGCTTCGCTGTTCTCTCTACGGTCCTCTCAAACTGACCTCTAACCTCTCGGGCAAACCCCACGTAAATCCCCTCTTAACTCCGCTGCCTACGTGGGTCGTCCGGATCTGAACGATTCACCTTCGTGGAATAAGACGGCAGGTACCGCTACCCACGATCAGGAAACGATCACCGCCGAGTCGATCATCGGCCAGTCCTTTTTTACGAACAGGCTGCCGAGATTTTTCTTCGCGAGCTGTTCGCTCGGCTCGAAAATTTTCGGTAGGTACATATACCTACTCGAATCGTGGTATCGTGAAAGCTGCTCGTTTCACTTTCCGAAAACGCGATGTTCAATCTTCTTTGACAAAATTTCGAGGTCTGCTCTGCTGAACTTACAAACGATTTTGATATGAGACAACCGAATTGCATTTCATAGATGATGTATGTATACCTATACATACGTATTTGACCAATATATCACGCGGGATGCGACGATGTCTTTTCGCGAAAAAAGAGGCGATCATTCCCCGTGCAGGGAGGTGATCATTACTTTTCGTTCAATGATCTGGAAAGCTCGACTCGAGGAATAGGAGAAAAAAATTGATAATAAATCAGGAGTAGGTATACAGGCTAATTATATAATAATACGATTCGCGAGGGGTAAAGGGAGTTTAAAGTGCGCGGAGGCGGACGCGGCGGAGGTAAGAGGCTGGGGAAAGGCGGAGAGTTCAGGTTTGGCAATAAATCAACGATAAGCCATAACAGCTAGAATGCTGGCGAGTCACGTTGTGTATTTCGACGCGGCGAATATTATACCCTGGTGCTAGTGTCTCGCTCGTGTTACAGGATCTGGAACTCGTGAATGAATCACGCAAGTTTCGCGAGCCTCCCAACGAACGAAAAAACGAAACGAGATAAAAGAAAAGAAAAAAAAAAAAAAAAAAAAAGAGACAAAGTTTTCGAGTTGATATAGGTATATCTGTATACCATAAGAATTACGAACGCGAACGAGCCAACCAACGAGCTCGTAATTAATAATTATAAATATTATTCTTATGAGAACGTAGAGCGTGCAGATAGATGTATGTATACGCGAGTCGGGGAGCAGCGACGTTGTGTGTTCTATGCCTGCAAGGTAGGTAGTTATAGAACCTGCAGCGGGGGACCGGCTGGACGGAAATGGGTGTAATAGTAGAATAAAGAAACAATTCTAATTACATTAATTAAAAGATACTTCCTCGCTCACTCATTCAACTCATTTGCTAGCTCACTCACAGGCTCGCTCGCTCACTTTGAGTCTTTCTGCGCGGACTTCGAACCGAGCTCTACGAGTAATGATTATCCTTCTAATTCCTAACACGCCTCGTGATTACATATAGTCCACAAAATATAGGTATACAACGACTTGCGTGAGCAGCGGCCTCGGGGATAGTTCTTCTACTGTATCATAATCTATAACCAACCACTTTCAACGATCTGCAACTTCAGAGAGACCGTACGCGGCGTTGACCGACGATCAATTCGGACCACCGACGGTACGTCTATGGCTCCAATAACGGCATAATATGTAGGCTAAAGTGCGCGAATTAGCATGATTTTTTTTGTTTTTTTTTCAACTCATTTTAGCATCGTTTTTTTTCTTCTTCTTCTCATTTTCCGTTTCTTTTCTGTTCTGTTTTGGGTGGGACACGGTTCCCACGAGTATACCTGTATACCTGTACGGTAAGAGCAAGTCGTAGTTCTGACAACAAGTCTGTGTTGACTTACGCGGATGCGCGTGTTTGCTTATGCGGTTAATAAGCTAACTGAGCCCACGGCTAATTCTCGCTTCCAAGAAATCCACTGTACGTATACGTCGAGCGATTCACAAACGATCGTATTGCGAATACACGTTGTATTTGCACATTTTCCTAAATCTCGGAAACATTCGTTTTCATCCTCATTTCTACTGCACGAGGTGCTCTCTCATTCCCTCGATTTTTCGATACCTGCGCAAGCCACGAGAAGTCGATTCGATCAATTCTAATCCGATTGAGATCTAATTACATCTGGTCCGATCGATGATCTATCGAATAAGATCCGATCAGATCCGTCATCGGAACTGTATGGATCTATCGCGATCTCACGAGTCACAACATCAGATCTGAACAGATCTGACCAGATCTAATTGAGACGAAGTTCGATCCGATCAGATATAATTGGATTGGAATCAGATCCCGCGAATCTTTAATCGTGTTTGGTGAATTGATAACGATCTGAAACGAAAAGTCGACGGAGAAACGTCGAGGGCCGACGTAACTGGTCCGGTAGTTAGATCGCGGATGATCAGCCCTCCCAGACGAATACAGAATAGGTAGCCAGCCAAGGTTCTTGTTACATTCGAAGAGCGTGCGATACTTAAAGCGCTACGACTGCACCTGCTTAGCATAAGGATGAATGAGATTCTCTCAACTCCTAGTAATTCCTTGTCAGTGTATCGCGCAGCGAGCAGATATGTACACAGGTACAGGTACAGCTGGTACAGGTATAGTTTCATACAGATGTAAGCGTGTCAATCGATTATTTCAAGTGGATAATTCCCAGACGAGCCAGCGATAATCCGAGATTCTCTTCTCCAGGTGGGACAGGAGGCAGAGAGGAAGGTAACGACGCGGAGAAAAGGAATTGAAAAAAAAAACCAGGAAAAGTGAAACAAAAGGAAAGAGAGAAGAAAAAAGAACGGGTTACGATTAGCCACAGGTGTGTCAGGTGGCCTCAAGGACCAATGTAATACCTGCGAAGGTGAAAAGGGGGGAATTGTGCAGGTTGCGGGTTAAGAAAGCGCGGCATCTAACGAGGAAGATGCTGTAGCGGAAGACGCGAGGTTGTACTACGTTACTCGGGATTTTTCACCGAAGATATATGTATGTACGTCCCTTTGAGAACAAAACCCTTTGAGATCTGCGATGAACGAAGTCGGGGTTGGTAAAAAGCCAGACATTAGTCACAAGGGGCATTTAGTTAGATGCGAAGCACGCGATAAGAAAACCATTCAACTCGGCGACGTTCTGGACGTCTGAAGCAGTGGATGCAGTAGATGCGGTACGGCTGCAGTGGTGTTGGTCGGTAGAGCGATGCCCACCGCGTCCAGCAACTGCAACTATAGTTTCTACTAGTTTTTATCGGACAAGGATTATTATATGTTCTCGGTAGTAGTAATTAGGATGGACGGAAGAGCACATACCAGTCAGGGGTACCGACACGACCGACTGTTATACTCGTGTCACACAATGTTGCGAATAATGTCGCACTATTGCACGCCCAGGAAATCTACACGTGCATTTGTACGCGCATCTACACGCGGCTTACGTTATGTACGTGCATCCAAACACGGGGATCCTCGTTACATATAACATGCCGCACAACGTTCGCTGAATTTGTTATATTTTTGAGAAAATTCAGCTGCGCCCGAGTCTTACTGCAGCTTCGTTGCAAAACTCACGTCGGAATCTCTATCTGTACTGGAAGAGCGAAAGAAAACGGGGAAAAAAATGCGCAATTGCAATTACTTTCGCATGGAAAATTTCAAGGACTTGCAGAAAAAGCTTCAGTGGATACAAAGGCTTTTTGCACATTGGATAGAAAGCGTTGGTGTTCACTTTGAAAACGCGATGTGAATCTGATTTTTTGTTTGATAAAACGAACCTTCCGTTTGTTCATATGTTCAATAAGTCGACTAGCGAGTTTACTGCGAGTACGAAATTGGAGATGATGAGACAGAATCGGAAACTATATTCGTCTGCCCGGTTTTCGGATTCGTGAAATTTCAGAATTTTGTCCAATCCCTCTGGTCCCGCGTGAACGTGAACTCCCAAGGCACCTAACTTTGTTTAACCCCGAGCCCGTGCGATTTTATCCGCGTGAAAGAGGTTTCGTATTGTAACGGAATATTATTAACAATTTCTCGCCGCTTGTATACAAAATTAGCGAATTATAAGACAATCGGGAAACTAACGCATCTCGGTCTCACCGTGGGAATCGAATTTGACATTCTACTTTGTCAGAAAAAAACAAGAAAACGATATCACGAACGCGGATGAGACAGTTTTTCTTCAATCTCACCGTTTGCAAACATTTCCGACGGAGTAGAACGGCGGAAATGCCAATTCTCGCAAGACGATGACATCCCTTCAACCGCGGCGCACGCAATTTGGCCTTCGAGGAACGCTACGATCCTTGCTACTGCACTTTTATCAATGAAAAGCTCGAGCCAAGATGCTCTGAACTGAATAGATAAGCTCTCAGGCCACAACATGAACGTTGTACAATGACGTAACCTCGGAGCCCGGGCTGGTGTGATATAACACAATAATAGCTGAGGACAAAACTCGGTACAATGGGAGAAGACGGTCCGGTCCGTCTTCAATTGGTCTTGGCAGTCTGTTCCCGATAGGGGAGGGAATTTCGATAGACAGAATTGGGGTTTCAGAGTCATTATCATCGTAGGTACTAGGTACAAGTGGTAGTAACGGCGGAGAAGATACGGCAAAGTCCTCGAAGCCATTTACCCCTTTGTAGGCCGAGACAAACCGGCGGACGTTTGACTCGACAAAGCTTGACTTGGCACGAGTAACGTACCGTATTACAGCTACAATTCGAGCCAAACTTTCAGTCCCGAAGCTCCAGGCTTTAACGCAGTTTCGCCTAGTTCAAAGCTCCAGCAAATCGCTTTATCTGTCTAATTTTTCTTTGCGGAAATTTCTTCAGCTGGGACCACGGCTACGGGACGAAATTCGGTACCAAACGTCGGAAACACGATGAAATTTTTCTATCATCTGAACGACGATTTCTCATCGCTTTTTCAACGCGCGATTCTAGTTAACATCAATTTTGTATTTCATTCTTCGTGTTGCAAGAGACTCTACTCTTATCAATTTTCATTCGCGTCGTCATTCCCAGCTAACTCGAGTGTGCGAAAGTTTCCTTTCCGACGAATTTTCGCGCCGTTTGCATGACATTTTTGATCACACTTGCAATCAATCGAAAAAGTTGTTCCTTCAAGTTTGTACGGAAACAAATTTTACGGCTATGATTTTACAGGCTCTTGCAAATCAGAGTATATTTTTACGCCGGAATCCATGAGCGCACATTCCCACTGAATTTATCTTCTGTTCTTTATACACCAAATTTTGATAAACGCCTCATTTTTTATTCCCTTTTCGACTTTCCTCTGGTTGGATCTCGGTGAACGTGAGAGGCAGGAAAAAAGAGAGAAAAGAAATTGACAAATCAGAAACAGGGCTGATATACTTTTGATGTGGGCAACATGTTAGGCCGGGTTGTCGGGCGGAGGATTCGACGGCCGCCTCGCAGCGCGTGGAAGGTAAGAGAAGAGAAAATTATGGTGTAAAAAACGGAAACGGAAACGGAAGAGGTGAAGGAAGAAGTTAAGGAAAACAAAAATCGAAAACCGAGAAACGGAAAATGCAGAATGCGAAACTGCAGAATTAGATAAAATAATTTTGACTCTCTAAACTCCCATGAAGTTATGTTATACGTGAACGGCATTGAACTTGACCGTATAACTTACGCACTCGGTGCTTCTATGTATAGATATACCTATAGATAGACGGCTATATAAATATATATATATTACGCGGACTCGCCAGTGTGCACAGCCGTCGTCGTACCGTTGTTATGTAAATCTCACGCGAATGGATAGGGCTAAACTAACCAAGCACCGAATACACAAGGTAAAGGTAGGTGCGTGTACCGGAAGTTGTTACGAAATATAAATGAAACAGAAACAGAAACAGAAATGAAAATGAGGATGAGGATACCTTCTTTCATACGACGAGCTATAAATACACCGATGAATATTATTTGATATCTATCTATCTCTCGAGACTTTAGGTGTGACCCGGAATCTAGCTATGTAAGAAATTTCAACCGATTGCGGGCTCGATTCGGTTGCCAAATTCTGAAGCATTATTTACATAATTAGAATCACAGTTCAATTCCCGTTCACATTTATACCAAAAATGTATCTTCCGTCATGGAAATCGGTTCTACTGGTGCAAATAAATCCCATCAGAGCGTATCGTAAGCCTGAATTTTCGAGAGGGGAACTCAAATTGCGAATCGCTCGCTGATGAACTGATCAGAACTTCGTCCTCTCAACGATACATTTCAAAGAGAAAAAATACTACGACGCGAACGGAATTTCTTCACAATGATTATGCGTAAGTGGTTCGTTTACCGGGGAATCTTTCTGTCGATCGGTAATCGTCTGGTGATATGAACCAATTGACACGGCCAATACCGATTAAATTGAAATCCATTAAATTCGAAAATGATGGGAAATTTTGTGGACAAGTGATCGAGAATTCGAGACTACGAGAGATTTGATTATGGCCGCGAATGTATCCGATATCGAGGAATAGATTTGGCCTCCAGGCTATCCGGGAATAGGTAATACCTACATCCCACAAACGACTGGATTTCTTTTGTAAAAATCGAATATCGGCACAGGTTGGAATCTACACAGATATATCGGTGTACTTCGACGTTCGGATATGCCGCAGCATGCCGCATATAGCGGCTTGGAGGGCTATACAACCCTGCTGTCGGGGAGGAAGTGAGGATAGCCAGGTGAGAGTAAAATTCTGTACAGTGACATTACTCACCTGGTTTTACCTGCACCGGCTTTCCCTGAATCGTAGGAAATAGATCGCAGGCTAGGATCCCAGCTATAACCGCGAGAATTAGATAGTTGATCCATGATGAAACCGGCCGCGGCATCTCCGAGTTCAGGGTATGTATTTTACTTTTAGTAGTTCCTCAACGACCAATCGTTCTCCAAGTCGTAGGTAGTCTGCCTCTCCTTCGGGAGAAGAGATCACCGGCGTTTTAAACCCGGACAAACGATGTGTGGATGGATGAGTGAAGAACAGCTGACGAAGAAGACTACTTCTCCTCACCTTTCTTCCTTCCGCTGCTTCCTTCCTTCCGTCTTTCCTTCCTTCCTTCCTTCCTTCTTCGCCTTGACTTGACTTGACTTCGCTCTACTCGCCTCGGGCACCGGGACGCCGCGTTTCGACCTGACACAGACCACGGTCTACAGAACGTACGAACTTGCGGGCGTACGCGAGTCAATGAGTGAATGAGTTACTCCGTGTCCGTTCCCTGCCAGCCCGATGCCCGCCCTTCCCCAGACCATATAGCTACAGTCGGGCTGCACGCACGTACTCGCATGTACGCGACCGGGTTGTACTCCTGCATACAATACCGCATCATGTGCGAGCCTTGATGTATTTAGGCGCACGAATCGACTTGACGACTGTATGCGTGCAGCGGCCTAGCATGGAAAGTTACTATTACGAAGTACTGCATTGACTCTTCCGAGCCCCCAATGGAACACAGATGCCCCGCAGAATCTTTCCAGAAATGATAGAACTCGACTGACAATCTTGAATCAGAGATTATTTTGACCTCGATTATTTTTATCCGGCTGGATTCGTTCGGATTTTAGTGGATCGGAGATATTACAGCTGATTAGATCGCATTGGGTACAGCTAGGACTGAAAAGACGTGAAAACGAGACTGAACAGTTTCAATGTCACATCTGACCATGTCTAACCAGAATCAATGAGATCTCGTGACAGATCTGATCAGATCCGATTAGACAAATTTTTGATCCAATGAGTAGTGATCGGATCTGACCCGATTCGATCATTCTTTCTGGCCAATAACGAAAAAAAAACATACACGCACACATTGGCAGTAGTTTCCGCTATTCCATCAACCATCGTGAAGGATGCAGGCGCGATGATTTACTATGACTTATTCACGCGTATAGAAAATTACCAATTTCGTGAAATGCTTTACTCAATAGAAGGAATATAATATTCGAATGTAGAGTGGCGGTGATGCTGTAGTGAGGAGGAAAACAGGGGAATTCCCCTGAACTCAATTC
Organism: Phymatocera aterrima; assembly: GCA_963170745.1. NCBI lineage: Eukaryota > Metazoa > Arthropoda > Insecta > Hymenoptera > Tenthredinidae > Phymatocera > Phymatocera aterrima. Next base: position 10,970,665 of record OY720663.1, read on the forward strand.
CGCTTTCAATATGAAAAATAAATACACAAAATCGGGTACGTACGCGCGAGAATAATGTAGTGGTGAAGTTTGATCGCATAAATGGCCAGATCTTGGATATTTCACTATATCTCCACCTCTCGTTGCGATAACCGCTAATTACACTCTTCAGCCATCCTATGTAGATCCGTTCAATTAACTGAACGGACAAATTCATAGAATATAGGAAATATTGGCTCCAATGAGATTCGATCGTTTGCGGGCTCTTTAAAAGGTAGCTTGAATTCAGATTCAAGCGTCTATAGCTAACAGGGGCAAACGGCTAGACCGTAATTAATTATTCAAATCTCTCTAGCAGACAGTTTTGTGCCGAGAAGTGATTATCGGGTTTAATGCGGTAGTTTAACGCACGCTTTTCGTCCCCGTTTCGCTCAATCCTGTGTCAATGTGTGCGTGTCATCTGCATGCTACGTCGATTGTGAATGTATTTATTCGCGAAATCATGTCGCGCAGAATTTTGTCATCAGTGTCGATCGGGTCATATCGTAGACATTGGTACGGAGCAATCATTTTTGTATTCTATCGAATAGGGAAGGTGGATCCCCGCGCCTTCTTCGATCTCACAAGGTTCGTCTGGCGCGAGAGTCGTTGCCGTAGGCCGCAAACTAACTTTCTGAGCGATGCGTGTGTAAGCAAAAATCCATGTACACACTGTTTTTTCGAAACCCAAAAATCCTAGTACCTGTATACGTTACGCGCGTACATATATACGTACGTTACCGTACGTGGATACGTACAACGAACCGGAAATTGAGGGGTAATGTTTCCCAGTGAGGTATACGATAACTCACTAGGCCATCACCTGCGCCTGATGCGTGCTTAGGCCACCTGCGCGCCTGACCTACGCTTCAGAATTAATAGAGTTCACGAGCGTGTGCCCTGGCGCCGGAATCCCCTGAAGTCAGGGAATTGCGGGGGTTCGAAAGCCGTAGCTTATCTACTCACCCTTCACCCTATTAGCCGTGAGCATGTATGCAGGAGGTGTGTGTGTATATTGCCAATTCCACCATAACTCTATGCGTCAACGATCAACGTCGGCGTAAAATATGAATCGTCTATAATTTTGAGCTCCTATACGTACATACCTATACCTATGTATATATAGAGTCAGAGTGGGAGTTTGGATCGAAACTCAAACTTCCGTGGTCCACCGTTCTCGAGAAGCGCGTCAATGAAGTTCGAGATTCTGAATGAACTCTGCAGTTTTCCGTTCAAGCTTTTGTATCATCTTCGCCCTGATCAGCTACGTCGAGAAGTCTGATCTTTACGAAAATAATGTTGAGGCCAGGTTGAACCCTCGAAAACCATCCATGCACAACGGTTCAATTAATCATACGACGATCAATGCGATGAACTTACAAGTCGTTATCCGAACTTCTTATTCTGTAATAACTGTATAGATGATTATTTAAGACACTTCAGGGGGTCAGGGAAATTGTTACGTGATTTTCCAGAAGCTGTACGAAACGGTGCATGAGATTGATTATCAAAATTTTCGGATTATCCACGCCGTGAGTGATTAACATTAGATCAGCGTGCTCGAAGGAGCGAGTGAGTGAGGTTCCTCGAGAGGAAAATAAAAATAGAATCAAAATTCCGATGAAGAATGTGAAGATTCTTTCACCGGAGTCAGGGCGTTCCTGCCGTGTATCTAGCTAGCTGTAGCTATTGATTCCTACTATCTATCCCTACTCGAACTTTTTCCTTTTTTCTTCTCGTCTACATCATTTCTCCTGGTGCTGCATCTCTAACTACACTGCGAAAATAAATTCTCCAATAGTTATAATTATCTCGTCAATAATCAATCGAACTTTCAAGAGATCCTTCTGTACGTTCGTGTTCTCATAACTTCAGTTTGCGATATATTATCCGGTTTCATGAAACACAACCTCCTCTTCCTCCTCCCTGAGACTCGAAACTCTGAATCGCGGGGGTGGTATTCAGATCATCCCTGTTGAGAAACGGTCCATCGAGAAAGGCCAGAAAGCGCGTCACCGTTTGGTTCAGTCGCAAATGGAATATATATGCAGCAGAGAAATGATGATGACGGGTAGGTACCTACTCGGCGAGCTCGAAGCTCATGGAGGAAGGTGTAATGTAGGAAATGGGAAGAACTATATAGGTAGGAGTCTGTCGCTGAGGAGCCTATCTGTCTTTTCCTCCTGACAAATCTAGGGAAGTAGCTTCTCCAAAGCAGAAATTGTTGTTCGTCGCTCACGGCTACCTATGTACGTGGTCTGGTGTTTGCTCCGAGCTACTCAGCTACTCTAATCCTACCGCCCAGATTCTACAAGAGTAGTAACTTCCTCTCTCACGAGACGGGAAACAAAGAAAAGTCCTGAAACTCGAGATTCTTCCTATTCCAGTTATCTAGGTTATTCAATTATGATAGGATCACGATACGGAGTACAACTACCAAATTCCGAGGCGCCATGCACTGATGGATTTTTGTACATAGATTATCCGAAATCGAAATACGTGTTTCAGGAAATATTTGATTCCACCAACCCGAAGTTTCCCCCTTGACTTGACTCAAAAATCCAATCTTCCACTTATTCTGGAGCCTTTTTTCATAGGGCTTCTCTTTTCATTGCAATTCTGTTAATTGCAACGTTGAGTCGAGTCGAGTGAAGGCTCATCGCTGTAAGAAGGTGCTTAGCCCATTTGCGGAATATCTCCACCTATTTCTTAGATTCATGAGAAAATGGAGTTATTTCATACGTCACACACGCGGTGCCATCGATTGGACTCTCCAGTTTCTCGTTCAGCTCGGGTTATAGTCAGATACGAACCTCGATCTGCAGAAAGAAGTGGAATTCTTGAGGAATAGGAGATTGGACAGCTTCGTTTATTGTCGAGAAACTACCCAAAAGTATTGTTATATCTATTCTACTCTCGTTTATTCATTGTGCAGGAAAGCAAGGGATCGTGGCTCTCTTGTTGCAGGATGCTGCAACTTTACTTTCAGCAAACCCAAAAAACTTCAAGCAGAAACGCTGATGGAATCGGAGAGTTCTTATTTTCACTTGAAATGGAATTAGTTCCGCTTGCAGAACATCCGTGGCTTATCAGGGTTGAGCTCAGAGAACCTAGATGCAGGCGTATTCGAATCATCCGATTCGATGTCGATGTTGGCTTTCCGCTCCTGGGAAATAATTGTCAGTCTGCACAGTTCCGGGACATTTTGGAGGAGAAAATTGTCGAAGGTTTCGAGGCGTCCAATCTCGGATCCGACATCCGAATATCTTCATGGAAATGAATGTTTATCCACCGACGATAATGTCCGCAGAGATCTCCAGAAGACCTATAGTTATTTGTTCGTTCAATTTATTTTCCTGGTTACAGTGGCATAACCGGTAATGCGGGTCCCTCAGAAATTCTGTGACATTGAAATTTTACCATGATAATATTATTCCCGTATCTCCCGAACCGGGGGAATGACGCGATGGGGGTGTCTCGCAGTCTTATCTTATGTGAGTATTATACGAATGCCTAGATATAACCGTCCAACGTATAGTAGGGCTCGAGAACCGCACCACTTTCGCACGATAGCGTAATCATTGCTTCTTTCTCTTAAACCTGTATACGTTCAGGCAAGAGTCGGAGAGTTAGGAACAAGCAGATACGTATACGACGAAATTCGTAGCTGCAACTTATGATCACTGCAGACAATGAGAGAAGAATCGAAACCAGAGAAAACAGGAGAACGCTGCAAGAGAACGATCATCGATCACATTTATCGCTATTCAGAAATGAAAGAGGAATGTATTGAACTTCCTTCTCTTCCTCGTCGATCGAATGGTGTCAGTACAGGAGCAGTGTTACGGTTATTTCAACAAATGGCGTGACACTCGTTGAATGGAAATTCGCTGGGTCGTGACTTACGAAGGGATACTCTGATTCCGAAATACCCTTTTTAAACGGGTACCTGCACTGTTTGGACGGAGAGGTTTGGTCGGTAAATATTTGCAATAGAATTTATACGGGCCCAGTTATAGCTCCGGTGTGCGCTGAACCAACAGCTTAATATTCTTGACTCTGAAAGCGAAGTTCCAGGAGGATTTCATCGTTCGTAACATCGCATACGAGGCATAGTATAATTCGGACTATTGGCGATTCTCGTTATGCATGTGTGTACCTGTGTCAGAATAATGTTTATCTACAATCTTCCGTCTTCCTTTCTCTGTATGATTCAGAAGCTACGACTGATAATCGTGAGCAAATCTACTAAATTTCGTTCCGAGTTGAAAGAAAATATATCGGTTGCGCGAGGGATAGGTATACGTTTGCAGATTTGCATCCTTAGCGATTGTCGTTATCCAAAGTTCCTTCGTTATCTGCTGACGATCAATCGATTCGTAGCGTTCATCGGGCTGTAAATACGCATACGGTCTGCGAGGCGTGCCGATAAGGCAGTGACATAACGGTATACCGATACAGAGTATTTGGTGATAACGATGAAAAAATATCTCGGAGGAAGACCGTACGCGTGGTGAAAACCAAGGAAGATAAGAGAAACTTGCTTATCGGTATCTTGCAACCAACGAACGAGATATACAAATTACAGATCCATTTTAGTGTTATTGTGAGAGAATTCGCGTGAAAAACTTCAGTCCGTACTCACGAATGTCTTAACCAATTATTCCACCGAAATGACTAAATTTGAATCGCGAGATGGACTCGAATCCATCGGAATAACAAAAGATAGAATAAGCTCGAGTAGTTATGCATCGATCGATAGTTTCGAACGTATTCTTTATTCATCAATGTATGTATATACATAAAGATTATTATTATCTTGTTTGCTATGAAAAATACATTTTATCGGAGATGGATAACGCGGCATTTATTTCCGCTATTGCTGACCCGTATAGAATCCTGCGAAGAGGGGCACATCCAGAGTTGAGGATCGTATTTGGTAATAGAAGGGATGATCCACGTTGAAGACCTCGGTTCTTCTGGCGCACATGAGCATGAATTGCATACCTGTGGAATTACCGATCTGTATTTTCTGGTAAGTAGGTTACTGTCATAACATATCCTAGCAAATTGTCTCCCCGTTCTAGCCGTTAATATGACGAAGGGAATCGAACAAATGACGTCGTCATTAAACCTGTTCATAATTGTATAATTCGAAAAGATGTTACAATGAATTATGTGAAAATGAATGCTGCAATAACTTCGATAACGTTGTGAATTTTAAGAAACGTTGTTGTGGATTTGATTAGTTCACGGAAGCCATTCCGTCGTCTGAGACAACATGAAATTTCATCGCGAATAAAATTGGATATATTCGTACCGGTAGCCGCAGCTGCTTCGCTGCCTTCCTCGTTGACTTCAATGAATGCTTTTTGAACGACCTTACTGACTCTCAGTTGCTCATCCGATATTCCAGAAAAGTCGGCATTAGGTTGAAACATGTCGGTCATTCCCAACTAGAATCAGATACAATGAGAGCAGATAATGAGTAGGCGCGAGTTTCGAGTCACCAAAAGGATGAATAGATTGGAAGAAAAAATCAATTGAGTTATAACTTATATATACTGATTGTTCAGCATTCAGACGTCGAGGAGTGTGCGAGGTTTTTTGATAGAAATTTACATTTGTGCCACGAGACTAGAACTCGCCGTCGTGAGAGAAGAAAGTCTTATCCAATGGTGAAACTGCAACAATGATATCTGACGAATTATTTATACGTTACATTCTCTAAAGCCGCTTTGAGATCCAATGTACTTTCGATCTTGAATTTCGGTAGAAATAGTTCTACTTCTCTGGGGAAACAGTTTCGTAAACTTTGACTCAAATTCACATTGTGAAGATTTTCTTTGACCCTTCCAAGACCATCGATATCATTCGGTAGGATTATGATCATGCTCATCTCTCCACCCTGAAAGTAGGAAGAATTATGAAAAAAGTTGACTGAACTTCTCAGACTGAGCCTTCACATCCGTACAACGGAAAATAGACAGAAGAACTTCCTCTCGGTACCTGGTATGGTATTTCGATGAACCTTGCATTCACCTCTGGGAGTTCATCAAATCGTAGATTTTTATTCATAAACATTATAGGTACTTCAGAAATAGTCGTTCCATTAACGTGAAACGGTCGATTCTGGGTTCGAGCTGGATTGAATTTGTCCTTCCATTGTCCTTTGAAGTACACTGCATTCACCAATACCATCGCTGTGTCCTGGTTGAGGCTGTCTGTCGAAAAAATATTATCTGTAGTTCAGAAGGACTGCGACGTGTTAGCGAGGTATTGATCCTCGGTTCAGTTGTGAGTGTAGTTCCTATCACAATCTTCGAGCTCACGACGTCACGTTGAGCAGCTTGGAAAGGCTCGAACCAATCGAAGATATACCTGAAGAAATCAAATCCTTGATGCGATTGTTAGTTTGTTCTTCGCACCAGGCATTGATGGCGCTTGCAGAGCCTACTGCATCGCTGAAGTCCACTTCCTGGCTCGTTGACAAGAATGTTTTTGCAGTCAATTCCTTGTAGGCAGGCTTCACCGGAGACTGAATCGACGTGTATATTTTATTGGCGAGACGGAGGTCCACCCCTTTTGAAGCCTGAAACGGTACGATTTTCGATTCTCGAAGCATGAAACGAAGTTTCTAACGTAAAAATACGTTTACCGGCACCACTATAGTTAATAAGGTAGTTTTCATACTTATGAATACGTATGGAAAAGGGTTTTCCGCGTAGCTTACGTTCAGGGTCTCGATAAGTGACTGAAACCCAGATTGGCCAAGTGCGTCGTCGCCGGGTGTGCTAAGAGCTGATCGCATTTGCGTCGCAGTTGTACCACTGGCTCCGTACGCAGCCATGGTCAGTACCACTTGAGCACTCAGAGGGGAAGTGACCAAGTTGCCAGGTTCGTTTATTGCAACTGTCTGAAATTTTGAGAACACAATGCAATGGTGAAATTTCAGACAAACGAGCAAATTGGTGAAGATATACCGATGATTTCTCATTACGAATTCAACTCCATTGAAATCATCGGTGTAAAAGTTATAGCTTCGGACCACGAAATATATGAACTGCAGCTCTGATCGTTTGACATACCTTCAGAAAATTGGTCGCGAACTCGCCGGTAGTTTCAGCTACGGCCCGAAGGCCAACGTTGCTGTCGTCAGTCATATTTGTAGCACGAACTGATGTAGACAAGAAAGCAGAATATTGTTCTGGAATCAATGGAGACTCACGAGCCAAGTAGCAATAGATAAAAATCGACGATCTCTTATGGAAGACTACGAGCAATTCGTCGGAAAAGCCACTAAAACCCAAACAAAATACCAACGTGGAACTTGTATCGTGTTCTGTCGGAGGGAGAATATTCATGGGCTGAAATTCACGGGAACGAGAACACCGAATTCTCGTGCACATTTTTGGAAACATTTACAGTTATTCTTCGCGGTATAAGATATTTATTCTAATATATGGAACCCTGATTCTCGTGTTCCAAGGATTGGAATTTATATCAGGGTCCGTGTTATCCAACAAAAACAGAGCCTCCACAGGTCAAAGTCTACAATGAATTCCAACAGCTATTGAGACCAGAAATAGACAGTGTTTATTATGAATACCGCTAGCAACCAGATCGACTGGCTTAAAGCATGATCTTTCGAATTCCCCTGATGTCAGAATGCCCAGAGTCTACATCATTAGACATGAAAACTACATAAATCATAACTTGCAATGATTGCAACCATAAATGTAACACCGGCATTGGAGAAATATGTAGTGGACAAATTCGCCTAAAATACCGGTAGGTATGTATGTACTTATGCGTTTCATTGCTTTTCCTGATAATTGACCTAACTCTGTATACAGGGTGTTCGTCCGAAAAGACCTTACCCTGATTTCTCGGATAGGTACTAAAAGAGACATTCGGATCCGGCTTGCAAAAGTTTTCGTGCTGTTGAAGGCGAACAATTCCGCAGCAATCGACGATTGCCGGCGATTCACATGCTCGCCGCAGCCGCATCCAAATACACCTCATTTAGTTCCGGAGATTTTTGAACGGAAACTTTCCGAATGAACACCCCGTACACTTATCATGTTGACTGCAGGAGGTGTCGCTTGGATGATATCACTCAGCTCATATTGTATTAATAATTTACTAATCGCTATCCTTATCGTATCTCGCGTTTTCAATTTAATTGTGAGACCGGGTTCAGCACAACATTATTCGCGTCTACAGTCTCGATACATATGCGTTTGAAGTATACGAATGTAATCATCAAATCGAATGCAGAAATGAATCAAACGAGTGAACGTTCCAATTTTCCAATTATGAGTACTGCAGATTTACAGCAAAGGTACGAACTTTTCTTGTCTCACCTTAACGATACTTTGAATGGAGAAGCTTCAGTCGTCTAATACAGCGCGTCGAACGTACTACGCACTGGTCGCAGCCCAAACCTCGCCACAGAACCTGAACCAACACGGACATGCGCAGTCGGGATTTCAAACTACATGACTCACAATCAGCGTGTAAATAGCACGTCCGACTGTATGCCTTACCGCAAGTCTAGTCATTCGGTCACGCTCATACATGACCCATGTGAATGGTCAACGCTGAGGCCGTAGGCTCTGTCAAAAAAGTTACAAACTGGGATTGAGAAAGGCGTATGAAAAGTGTTTGTTGATGAAGGATAGTCGGTTCATTCAATCCAATAAACAAAATATAAACAGTACAGATACATATTTTTTCATTGCACTCTGAATGTCTGGATTGCACGTACGCGAACGTGCTGCATCATCATGACGTAAATCCTGCGGCGCAATTATGATTTCAAACGCATGAAACTTAGCTCCTGTGCACGACCGGCACGTCGGTTTGTCTAATTGAGTTATCTTCTAATACTGACTGTTCAAAAGTTTTTGTATTTCTCAAATTTCAAATTTCCTCTTCCTTGTCACGAATTTTAACGAAATAATCGGAAGAGCCGTCCAGCGAACTGCGCTATGAAAACCGCTCAGTCATACGCTGAACATACTCCGAACAATAATGATGTATTCTTTTTGATGAAGCCTGCCACTTATTCGATCCGTGACTAATAATCGGGCAAGTATACAAATATCCGTAAGAATAGTGGAGTTGGACAAGAAACTTCGCGTAATACTCACCTGTTGTCTAGTCTGTATATTCTCTCGCACACAGACTGAACAACAAACTACATATCTTGAATCGATTTAATTTTATGTACCCGTCTAATTGAGGTTATCGCTGATTTCGGAAGCATCTTGATTGAGTGCTATCGTCAGGATACAATGATGTATTTGGTTTTTTATTTTTGCACATAAAGGATACATAAGATACAATGAGATTCTGGATATTAAGCAAACACAGCATATAAGTTTAAAGATCAACTCTATTTCCTTTCTGTCTCCAATGCGTGGTCGATCACTCTACTGCGGAACGAGCGAACCTGCATCATCAGAGATGCTTCAAATCTTGGAAGGTCCAACGGCGAACCGGAAAGTATAGCGTCCACGTAACAGTTGCGGACATGTTCTCCAGATATTGATCATTGCCCCCCATTAATTGAAAATATTTTTCGAACATGTGTATACGTCGATCGATGGCGTATCCTATATGCAACATATATTTCATTGGAGATAGAAACATGGTCGTTATTTCCACTATTGCTGACCCGTATAGAATCCTGCGAAGAGGGGCACATCCAGAGTTGAGGATCGTATTTGGTAATAGAAGGGATGATCCACGTTGAAAACTTCGGTTGAATTGCACAGGAATACATCCATGTCTTTTGAAAAATGTAAGATCTGTATTTCCTGCTGACTACTGGGTTACTATCATGATATTTCCTAGCAAATTTTCTGCCTGTTTCCACCAATAATATGAGATAAGGAATTGACCAGATCGATCTGGCCAGGAAACCTGTTCATTCTTCAATTGCACAAAGATATGATGTGAAATTCTGTAGAAGTGATGTTGCAATAACTTCGATAATGTTTTAAACTTTAGAAAACTGTTCGATAGTAATATTGTTCGAATAGTGATTAGCGATTTTTATAAACCATTTGATAATTTAAGAGTATGTAACTTGATATATGTGATCGCTATGCGTGAAATTGGGAATTTCATTGTTTCATGGATTTCATTCCATCGTCTGTCGTAACATGCATCACAAATAAAATTGAATATTCGTACCAGTAGCCGCAGCTGCTTCGCTGCCTTCCTCGTTGACTTCAATGAATGCTTTTTGAACGACCTTGTTAACTCTCAGTCGCTCATCCGATATGCCAGAGAAATCGGCATCACATTGAAACATGTCGGTCATTCCCAGCTAGAATCAGATATAATGCATGCGATGCGAACTTACATAAGATAACAAATAGTGAGTAGGCGAGATTCCAAGCTGTTGGAAATTTGAATTGATCGAAGAAAGAAGTCGATTGAGCTACAATGATTGTTCGGCATTCAAATGTCAACGAGTGTGCGACATTTTTTGATAAAACTTGAAATTTGTGCTACGAGACTAGAACTGGCCGTGGCACAGTCGGGCGAAACGCCGAATGAGCGGTCATATTAGGTCTGAATCATATTGGGTATAAATAAAATCATGAACACTCATAGTTATCTCCCGAAACTAGAGTTATTGAAAAAAGGCAATTCTGCTCAACAGCGAAACTGCGTGACACGAATATGAGTGGAAAACAGTAATGAAAAAGTTCGTCCAAACTTGTCCAACAAGGTCAACGCACTATCTTTTCTGTGGATTTATGTATCGACAAGTTCCCAAAATACTACGTCCATCGCCTTCCAACTCTGGCTGCAGTGAACGTTTTTGTGAAACTTCTCATTCGCCGGGATAATTCGTGAGCAAAATTATATTGGAGCAGTGGTGTGAAAACATTTTTCCTCAACAGGATAACGTTTTCTTTCTATCTACATCTGACCAACAAATCTGTCGCACTCAACCTGAATCACCTTGTATGATGAATAAAAAAAACAATGGAAATTACTTACAATATAAGTCGAAAATTAATTACATATAAGATTGCGTAATCAAGTCCGTCTGAGACTCCGGAAAAGAAAGAAAAAGAAGTTTCTCATTAATTTATTTCACTTATATCCGCGTCGCACAGTTGAGTTCAGCGAAATTGCCTTCTTTTCAATAACTTTACGTTTGGGAAATAGCTGCGAGTTTTCGTGATTTTATTTACACACAATATGATTTTGTTCTAATATAACCGCCAATTCGGCGCTTCGCCCCGCTGTGCGTCGTAAAAACAGAAAGTCTTATCGGATGGTAAACCTGAATCAATAATATCTGACAAATCATTAATACGTTACCTTCTCTAAAGCCGCTGTGAGATCCAATGTACTCTCGATCTTGAATTTCGGTAGAAATAGTTCTACTTCTTCGGGGAAACATTTTCGTAAACTTTGACTCAAATTCACATTGTGAAGATTATCTTTAACCCTTCCAAGTCCATCGATATCATTCGGTAGGATTATGATCATGCTAATCTCTCCACCCTAAGAAGAGGAAGAATTATTTGAAAAAGTTCACTGCACTTTTCAGAGTGAGCCTTCACATCCGTACAACGGAAAATAGACAATAGAACTTTCTCTCGGTACCTGGTATGGTATTTCAATGAATCTTGAATTCATCGCCGGAAGATCATCGAATCGTAGATATCTCTCGATGAACATCGTAGGTACTTCAGAAACAGTCGTTCCATTGACGTGGAAACGTCTATTCCGGGTTCGAGCAGGATCGAATTTTTCCTCCCATTGACCTTTGAAGTACACTGCATTCACCAATACCAGTGCTGTGCCCGCGCCGAGGCTACCTGTGAAAAGAAACACACTATCTGTAGTTCACAAGTACCGTGACTTATCGGCGTGGTATTGGTTCTGGTTCCTCTTGTGAGTAGTTTCGATTACAATGCTCGAGCCCAATAGCTCTGCAATCAAGAAAAGCAATTCGGAAAGATTCGCTCCAATCAAAGATGTACCTGGAGGAATCAAATCCTTGATGCGATTGTTAGTTTGTTCTTCGCACCAGGCGTTGATGATGCGTGCAGAGCCTACTGCATCGCTGAAGTCCACTTCCTGGCTTGATGACAAGAATGTTTTTGCAGTCAATTCCTTGTAGGCAGGCTTCACTGGAGAGTGAATCGATATGTACATTTTATTGGCGAGACGGAGGTCCACCTCTTTCAGGGCCTGGAATAATGTCATCTTGAATTTTCGAGGCATGAAGCGATATTTTTAACGCACAAATGCGTTCACTGACATCTCAAAAGCTCAGATCTAGGGTAGTTATAATATTTGAAGGAAGGCACGGCAAAGCGGTGCAGCTGCCATTATTACGATTGTTCAGTATAGAGAAAAAAAACACTGTCTTACAAAATTTGATTAATTATTTAAAAAAAAAAATCTATAAACATTTTTCGGAGTTTTTCAAGCTCTGTCAAATGACCAAACCCCGATTCATAATAGCAATCCGTCTTCGAGAAAATAACTCGCAAAAATCAATTTTTCCGTACTGTTGTACGTCCGCGGCTTGTGCCAAATTCTCTTTTACTTCGGATGATGATTAAAAACACAACTGCGATAATGGAATTCCTTTCGATTTTCTCCGGGTCACTAAATCCGATCGACATACGACAAAATCGATGGTGAAGATCTCATCGAAATCCATCGAATTTCGTGAGCTCCAACCATTCTGGGGTAACCGCCGAGTTTTGAGAGCACTCCCAAAATTTGACGTGGCATTTTCGATTCTTTATCGACTTAGCACCAACATAGATGAATCTGGAATCGATAGGTTTTTCAATTGTCTTTCGCAATGTGGTGCACGAAAGAAATGTTCAATCATGCGCCATTATCAAAGATCGGATAAACATCATGTTCCATCTCTTACAATCCGAATCACGCGCCAAACTTGAGGTATTTCGTCGAAATTTCATAGCCTGCCATTGTGCAACACTCGTATTTTTCTACGTCGGTGCAAAATCGATAAGGAATCGGAAGTGCCATTATAAATTTTGAAAGCACTCCCAAAACTCGGCTTTCATACAAGAATGACTGAAGCCTACGGAATGCGATGTATTTTGGCGAGACCTTCAGCCTCAATTTTGTCGCATGTCAATCGGATGTAACATCCCGGAGAAAATCGGAAAAATCACGTAAAGGAGTGACTGGGAGAGCTACGACTGTGGTCAAGTTACTTAATTTCGATGCCAACTAAAATGACCGAGGACCAATGCGACGTGCCCCTGACAGAGTATTTTTCATATGCTTATCCAGCTATAGCCTTTTGGCCAACCATATAATTTTGCAAGGACGTGCGTTTTTTCACGTATTCTCGATAATTTGGCACTTACATCACTTTACCGTGCCACCCGTCATTTATAAAGACGTATGGGAGCAGATATTTTGCGTAGCTTACGTTCAAGGTTTCGATAAGAGACTGATACCCGGATCGGCCAAGTGCATCGTCGCCGGGTAAGCGAAGAGCTGATCGTATTTGCGTTGCGGTTCTACCACTGGCTCCATACGCAGCCATGGCCAGTACCACTTGAGCACTCAGAGGGGAAGTGACCAGGTTGCCAGGTTCGTCCATTGCAACCGTCTGAAATTTCAAGAAAACAATGTAATGGTGGAATTTCAGACAAACGAGCAAATTGGTGAAGATATATGACTCCGCATTGTGAATTTAGCTCCAACCAAATTATCGGTGAAAGAGTTATAGATCCGGAACACATAACATATGAACTGCAGCTCTGATCGTTTGACATACCTTCAGAAAATTGGTCGCGAACTCGCCGGTAGTTTCAGCTACGGCCCGAAGTCCAACATTGTTGTCATCGGTCATATTTGCAGCACGAACTGAAGAAGACGTGGAAGCAAAGAATCGTCCTGTGAATAATGGAGACTTGAGAGACTTGATAGCAAGCAGCAATAAATGAAAGTCGACGTTCTCTGCGAGCTATTCTTCGAAAAAAAGGCACTGAAACCCAAACAAAGTACCAACAAGGAGCTCGTATCCTGTTCTATAGTAGGAAAATACTACAGCTAAAATTCACGTGAATGAGAACATCGAATTCTCCGGCACATTTTCGTAGAAATTGGCAGTTACTTCGCGACGGTCCAAGATATCTATTCTAATATCCAGAATCCAGATTCCTGTGTTTCAAGGGTTGGAATTTCTGTCCCGAACCGTGTTATCCAGAAATAAGAGAGCCTCCACTGATCAGAATCTACATGGTGGCGTTTATGGATCCGCTTATGAAATAAATTCTGACAATTGGCCGGCTCTAAACGGCCCTCATCCCCCTAACGACTCATCCCTCGACATTTTTGCAAGACACGTTTTTATCTTAGTTTTTGACAAGGAATCGAACGTCATGCCGTGGTGCGTCAGTTAGCGGACACCCCGTATATAGATATGATGATTTAATTATGGAATTGCGTTATCTAAGGTTCATGACGACAAAATTTGAGCTCTTTTCTCAATAATAGTGTTACGGGGATGACACCACTTCATACATTTATCACACAAAGTCTATAGTAGTTATCAAAGATGAACGACATGTTTCATATACAAATGGACTATCGGTTGCTGCGTCAACATCCATTATTGTGACGACAGTCTTGTTCCAGACTTTAAACGGAACGAACGCACTCGGATTATACGCATTTTATCTGATCCATTTATTTTTCTCTTTCCTCTCGGGACCCACGTATTTATTTCGCTGCAACCACATTTACAACATGCAATAACTGTATATCCAATGGACAGTATGTTACCACTCGATAATAGGCTGATAGATATTGCATTGGTGGAAGGCGATACCAGCTGTTCGATGGATGAAGTTTATTTGAAGAATAGCCAGTTTCGGGATTCGTTCGTCGTTGGTGGTTCAGGGCATTATTAGACATTTATACTACGTGAATTACAACTTGATGTGCATTAATTGCAACCATAAATGTAACACCGGTATCGACAAATTCACCTTAAACACCGGTAGTTACTTCTACGCCTCATTGGTTATCCCGATAAATGACCTCACTCCGTATACGGGGTGTTCGTTGGGAAATTTTGCATCCTAATTCCTCAGATACTCGAAGACATATTCGGATGCGGCTTGCAAAACCTTACGTGCTATTAGAGTAGAACAATACCTCAGCAATCGGAGATTTCCGATGAATCACATGATCGACTGCAGCCACATCCAAATATACCTCATGCAGCTCTGGAGATAAGGGATGGAAACTTTCCCAACGAACACCCTGTGCACTTAATTATCATGTTGACTGGAAGTGTCGCTCAGATGATATTCCTCGGCTTATATTTCATTGCAATAATTTCTCAATCGCTATCTATGTCGTTCCCCGGGTTTTCAATTCGAACGCCAGAATGGGATTTAGCATGATAATCTTCGCATTCATAGCCTCGATACCTGTACGTCTCAAGTATACGAATATTGTAATTATCAAATCAAATGCAGAAGTGAATCGGAAGTGAACGTTCGAATTTTTCCAATATGAGCACTGCAGATTTACAGATCAAGTATGTACTTTTTTCGTCTTACCTTAACTGTACTTTGAATGAAGAAGCTGGAAGTGTCTGATATTGCGCGTCGAGTGTACTACGCACTCTGGTACCAGCCGAAACGACATCACGGAGCCTGAACCGAATGCAGTGGACATGCGCTCTCGCGATTTCAAGTCAACGTGACTCAGCGTGTAAATAGCACGTACGACTGTATGCCTTACCGCAAGTCTAGTCATTCGGTCACACTCATGCGGGACCCGTGGGAACGGTTCGACGTTTAGGCCGTAGGCTCTGTCAAAAAAGTTACAAACTGGGATTGAGAAAGGCGTATGAAAAGTGTTTGTTGATGAAGGATAGTCGGTTCATTCAATCCAATAAACAAAATATAAACAGTACAGATATATACTTTCATTGCACTCTGAATGTCTGGATTGCACGTACGCGAACGCGCTGCATCATCATGACGTAAATCCTGCGGCGCAATTATGATTTCAAACGCATGAAGCTTAGCTCCTGTTCACGACCGGCACGTCGGTTTGTCTAATTGAGTTATTTTCGAATACTGACTGTTCAAAAGTTTTTGTACTTCTCAAATTTCAAATTTCCTCTTCTTTGTCACGAATGTTAACGAAATAATCGGAAGAGCCGTCCAGCGAACTGCGCTATGAAAACCGCTCAGTCATACGCTGAACATACTCCGAACAATAATGATGTATTCTTTTTGATGAAGCCTGCCACTTAATCGATCCGTGACTAATAATCGGGCAAGTATACAAATATCCGTAAGAATAGTGGAGTTGGACAAGAAACTTCGCGTAATACTCACCTGTTGTCTAGTCTGTATATTCTCTCGCACACAGACTGAACAACAAACTACATATCTTGAATCGATTTAATTTCATGTACCTACCCGTCTAATTGAGGTTATCGCTGATTTCGGAAGCATCTTGATTGAGTGCTATCGTCAGGATACAATGATGTATTTGGTTTTTTATTTTTGCACATAAAGGATACATAAGATACAATGAGATTCTGGATATTAAGCAAAGACAGCATATAAGTTTAAAGATCAACTCTATTTCATTTCTGTCTCCAATGCGTGGTCGATCACTCTACTGCGGAACGAGCGAACCTGCATCATCAGAGATGCTTCAAATCCTGAAAGGTCCAACGGCGAACCAGAAAGTATAGCGTCCAGGTGACAATTGCGGACATGTTATCCGAATATTAATCATTATCAGAAAAAAAACAAAGTTTTTTTTTTAAGCTCTCTCATAATTGGAAATATTTCGTAAGCCTACACATCAATAAATCCAATACGTCCACTATGTAACTTTAATTCCACTGGTGATAGCAATACGGCAGTTATTTTCACTGTTGCTGAGCCGTGTAAAATCCTGCGAAGAGGGGCACATCCAGAGTTGTAAATCTTATTTGGAAGTAGAAGGGATGATTCACGTTGAAGACTTCGCTGTCTAAGGCGCTCAGAGCCTCGCACGTCATGCCTGCAAAATTCACGATCTGTATTTTCTGATGGTAACTGAGCTACTATCATAACATTTTCTATTAAATTTTCTCCGCATTTTCACCATTAATATGAGATAAGGAATTGACCGAATTGACGTTTTCAGAAAACCTATTCATTCTGTTATTGAAAAAAGATATGACAATAAACTGTCCAAAAATAAGTATGAAAACAACTTCGATGATGTGGTAAATTTTAGAAAACTGTTCAATAAGAACATTTTTTAGATTGTGTCCAACGATTTTTATGAGCTATTCCAGAATCGAAGAGAGCTATCTCAATAGGCGCGATCGCTATGCGTAAAATTGCAAATTTCATTGATTCAGGGACTCCATTCCGTCGACTGAGACAACATGAACTTTCATCGCGAATGAAATTGAATATTCGAACCAGTAGCCGCAGCTGCTTCGCTGCCTTCTTCGTTGACTTCAATGAATGCTTTTTGTACAACTTTACTGACTTTCAGTCGTTCATCTGATATGCCAGAAAAGTCAGCGTGATCTTGGAACATGTCGGTCATCCCCAACTGTAATGAGATGTAATGCATGCGATATAAACTTACATGACATGGCGAATAGTGAGTAAGGGCGAATTCCAATTCGCCAAAAATATGAATAGATTGGAAAAGAAGTCAATTGAGTTTGCGACTGAGGAAAATGTGCGACGTTTTTTGATAAAACATTACATTTGCGCTACGAGACTAATAGAACTCCCCAACGAAAGAGCAGAAAGTCTAATCGGATGATAAAACTGAATCAATAATATCTGACAAATCATTAATACGTTACCTTCTCTAAAGCCGCTCTGAGATCCAACGTACTCTCGATCTTGAATTTCGGTAGAAATAGTTCTACTTCTCTGGGGAAACATTTTCGTAAACTTTGACTCAAATTCACATTGTGAAGATTATCTTTAACCCTTCCAAGTCCATCGATATCATTCGGTAGGATTATGATCATGCTAATCTCTCCACCCTAAGAAGAGGAAGAATTGTTTGAAAAAGTTCACTGCACTTTTCAGAGTGAGCCTTCACATCCGTACAACGGAAAATAGACAATAGAACTTCCTCTCGGTACCTGGTATGGTATTTCAATGAATCTTGAATTCACCGCCGGAAGATCACCGAATCGTAGATATCTCTCGATGAACATCGTAGGTATTTCAGAAATAGTTGTTCCATTAATGTGGAAAGGTTTATTCCGGGTTGCAGCTGGATTGAATTTGTCCTTCCATTGGCCTTTGAAGTAAACTGCATTTGCCAATACCAGCGCTGTGTTCTCGTTGAGGCTGTCTGTAAAAAAAACATTATCTGTAGCTGCGACGTGTTGCCGTTGTATTATTCCGCGTTCCAGTTGCGAGTAGTTTCTATCGCAATCCTCAAGCTTCCGACCTCACGTTGAGCACTTTGGAAAGGCTCGAACCAATCGAAGATATACCTGAAGTAATCAAGTCCTTGATGCGATTTTTAGTTTGTTCTTCGCACCAGGCGTTGATGATGCGTGCGGAGCCTACTGCATCGCTGAAGTCCACTTCCTGGCTCGTTGACAAGAAGATGTTTGCAGTAATTTCCTTGTAGGCAGGTTTCACTGGAGACTGAATTGACGTGAATATTTTATTGGCGAGACGGAGGTCAACGCCTTCTGGAGCCTGAAATGATGTCATCTTTAATTTTCGAAACACGAAACGATCTTTCTAACGCAGAAATATATTTACAGACATCTCAAGAGTTCGGAGAGTAGTTATGATATGTATATGCTTATATATACGTATGAGAGCAGATATTTTGCGTGGCTCACGTTCAAAGCCTCGATAAGAGACTGATACCCAGATTTTCCGAGTGCGTCGTCGCCGGGTGTGCTAAGAGCTGATCGCATTTGCGTTGCAGTTGTACCACTGGCTCCGTACGCAGCCATGGCCAGTACCACTTGAGCACTCAGAGGGGAAGTGATCAGGTTGCCGGGTTCGTCCATTGCAACCGTCTGAAAATTCATGAAAGCAATGCAATGGTGAAATTTCGGACGATCGAGCAAATTTTTGAAGATATATGACTTCTCATTACATATTTAACTTCATGCAAATTATCGGTGGAAGAGTTCTAGATCCGGACCGCGTGATATATGAACTGCAGCTCTGATCGTTTGACATACCTTCAGAAAATTGGTCGCGAACTCGCCGGTAGTTTCAGCTACGGCCCGAAGGCCAACGTTGCTGTCGTCAGTCATATTTGTAGCACGAACTGATGTAGACAAGAAAGCAAAATATTGTTCTGGAATTAATGGAGACTCACGAGCCAAGTAGCAATAGATAAAAATCGACGATCTCTTATGGAAGACTACGAGCAATTCGTCGGAAAAGCCACTAAAACCCAAACAAAATACCAACGTGGAACTTGTATCGTGTTCTGTCGGAGGGAGAATATTCATGGGCTGAAATTCACGGGAATGAGAACACCGAATTCTCGTGCACATTTTCTGCAAATTCGCAGTTATATCTCGACGGTACAAAATATTCATTCTGATATCCAGAATGCTAATTTTTGTGATCCAAGAATGGGAATTCAAATAAACGTTGGTGTTATACAAAAATGAGAGAGCCTCCACAGGTCGAGATCTACATGGCGGCGTAAATACATCCGTCTTTTGTTCATCGTGAATACCGATAGTGCACCTGAATCGACTCACTTATAGCATTATTTCCATCCGCGCTTTTACTATTCGAGACGAGACTATTCGAATAAACACTGCATGCTGATCATGTTGACTGGGGTGTCGCTCGAATAATGGAATTGGGTTGTGTGTAATAATTTCGAAATTGTTATCCTCGTCACTTCCCGCGCTTTCAATTGAATTGTGAGAGTGGATTCAGCATAATAATCTTCGAAAAACTTTCCGAATAATACAATCGAAATATCACATACTTATACGTCTGAAGTATGAAGATATTGAAATCATTAAATGGAATGCAGAAATAAATTAGGACAGATGAACGTCTGAATTTTTCAAATTGAGTATGTATATACCTACAGATTTTCAGATCAGGCTGGAACTTTTCTTGTCTTGCCTTAACGATACTTCACTTTGAATGGAGAAGCTTGAGGCGTCTAATATCTCGCGTTGAATGTAACTACGCACTCTGGTCGCAGCCGAAACGCCATCGACCCGAATGAGGCCATGCGCATTCGTGATCTCAACCAACATGGTTCAACGTGCGAAAAGTGCATACGGCTGGCTGTATGCGTTACCGTAAGTCTAGACAAACAGTCACGGTCATGCGACATCTGGGAACGGTTGAACGTTTAGGCGGTAGGCTTGGAGAAAAAAGGTCACGAACCATAAAATTGAAAACGAAATATGAAAGGTGTTTATTGGTAAAAGATGGTTGGTTGCTCCACCCGACAAACAAAATATAAAAAGTCGAAACATACATCAAATTTCATAAACGTGTTGCATCATCTTGACGTAAATTCTGCAGCGGGCACAATATTTTTGTTAAAAAAAAAGGTGGTGCTGTATTTTTCCTTTTCACGGCCCCGTATAGACTCCGGCAAAGAGCGGCACATTCAGACCTGCAGATCTTATTTGGTAATAAAACGGACGATCCACTTCGAAGATTTCAGTGTACGTTCCGAGGCTGGTCGTGCCTATGAGTATAGCTGTGAACACAGTGAGGAGTATCGTGACGATTCATAAAAACTCGAGAATACAGAAATACAACAGAACATGAAGATCAGTGTGCTCACCCGTAGCAGCAGCTGCCTCGCTACCTTCTTCGTTGACTTCAATGAACGCCTTCTGAATAACTTTTGTAACGTTGAGGCGATCGTCAGCTATACCGGAAAAGTCAGCTTCGTGTTTGAACATGTCGGTCATTCCCAGCTAAAACGAAATGTGCATGTAATAAAACGTTGCTGCAACATTTGAATCGCAGGCTACAGATTCTCAACGTTTTACACGAACAAATTTTGAGTTTAATTATACCGAATGTAATCGGTTACTTATACATTACCTTCTCCAACGGCCCTCTGAGTTCCAAAGTACTTTCGATCTTGAATTTGGGTAAAAATAGTTTCACTTCTCTGGTATAACCTCTCTTCAAATCTTCGCTGAAATTCACTTTGTCAAGATTGTTCAAGACTTTTTTCAGACCACATATCTCATTCGGCAGTATTATAATCATGCAAATATCCCCACCCTGGAACGAAGGAGAATTATTATACGCGAGTGAAATGCTGTGTAAAGCTATATTCGCAAGCCGAAGACGCGGACTCCGGTTTCAAGACGAGCCTTTCACATCCGCGAAACAAAACATTACATAGAAGAATTTAGCAGACTATTCGCACCACACATGTCGGTTGATGCAACTGAATTTTCAATCCAAGGAACCAATCTTCCTCTATTCGAGCGCACAGCCCTGATGGATAGATTCGAGAAAAACGGAAATAATAATTTTTTCAATTTTTACAATCGAGTAAAGATTCCCTCAGCCCGGGTTTGAACAGGGACCTCGACACTTGTACTGCCGCGCCACGTTCAATTAGACCACCAAGGGACTGAAGGAACTTCTACTCGATTCTCGTATTATCACATTTCTCAGTCTCATTGTCGGTCTTTGATCATGTGTAATATAAATGTGAACTACACGATTCGATCGAAGGAGTCAACGCATGTATATACATAGCCAAATATACTTCTTCCTCCTACTACCTGGTACGGTATTTCGATGAACCTTGAATTCACGTATGGGAGAGACCCGAACCGTAGTTCATCTTTGAGGAACATAGTAGGTACGTTAGTAATGCTAGTCTCATTAACGTGAAACGGATTATCCTGAGTGTAAGATGGGTTGAACTTGTTCTTCCACTGGCCTTTGAAGTACACTGCATTCACCAATACGAGCAATGTGTCATGGGTGATGCTCTCTGTAAGAAAAGTCATCATCTGTAGTTCAAAACTCTGACTGTGATCCGTTGACGAAATATTCAGCTTCGCTCTAATTGTGAGTATCTCTGATCACTGTCTACAAGCTCATGACAGCGGGTTCAGTAGTTTGAAAATGCTAAGTCTGATCAAAGACACTCGTTTACCTGGAGTAAGCAATCTCTGGATACGATTGTTAGTTTGTTCTTCACACCAAGCGTTAATGGTGCTTGCAGTGCCCACTGCATCGAAGAAATTCACTTCCTGGCTCGATGACAAAAATTTGGTGGCAGTCAATTCTTTGTATGTAGGTTTCACTGGAGACTGAATAGACGTGTATATCTTGTTGGCGAGGCGGAGGTCAACTCCTTTTTGAGCCTGAAACAATGTTCCCTCTCAAAATCGAAACGTGAAAGAATTCTTGCTGCTGCAAAAATGGACTGGCAAAAATGATGAGCAATCGGAAACCGGTTGATACTTATCAATACATGCGGAAACGAATATAATTTTTCATAGCTCACGTTCAAGATTTCGATAAGAGACCGATACCCAGATTGGCCGAGTGCATCGTCACTGGGGATGTGAAGAGCTGATCGCATTTGCGATGCGGTTGTCCCTCCGGCGCCGTACGCGGCCATGGCCAGTACCACTTGAGCACTCAAAGGAGAAGTGATTAGATTGCCAGGTTTGTCATTTGCGACGGTCTGTTGTGTGAAAACATGTTGTGATCAAATGTCAGCGAAATAAGTGAAGTGACGAAAAAATACGCGTAAAACTCATCATTTGAATAGACATTGAAGAGAATTATTGATAGGAAAGTAGAATTGAACGATCATAAATTCTTACGATTAGAATCAATCTCGAAAGTTCCCAATCAAATTTGGGAAATAAATCTCAGTAGCTGTAATCGTATACTTTACCTTTAAAAAACTGTTAGCGAACTCGTCGGTAGACCCAGCTACAGCCCGGAGGCCAGCATCACTGCCGTCGGTCATACTCGTAGTATACAGATAAGATACGGAAACAAATCGTTATTCTGAAACAGAAGAAGGCTCAACACTAACATAAGATCACAATCAAACACAAATCCAAGTAACAATCGGTTGGAGTGTGGGACCCTCCACAAAGAACAGTGGACACATCCCGTGGAAAATAACAGGCACCAACCGTGCATACAATCAAATATCGAATTTATGAGAATATCAGAGCACACGCAGAAGTCTGTACGGCTGAATCAGTGGAGGCTATTATTAGTTCCAAAGTTTACAACAGTAGATATTCCACGATTCAAATTTACAGTGAGATCAATTGGAACCGAACAAATTTGACAATCTAAATAACCATTGCATTTTCGTAGTATATGAATTTTCACGCCTTACCTTCACGGGATTCTCTGCCGAATGAACAAATTCTGTGTGCTCACCGTCACACGGCAAATGTATTGGGGGCCGTTGAAATATGACGTAATGCTGCTGGATCGCGGAACCGGGATACGCTACTATGCCTTAGATACTAGAGCTCAGCCCCCCCACTCCTCAACAACGTGATGTAATATTTGAACGGTCAATAGGCATCGTAACAACAGCTAGTTCATCAACACTGAATGTGAACATGCGCAATTATGATGTCAAACTCATGAAACTTAGCTTCTGTTGATGACCGGCAGGTTGTTGATGTGTCTCATGAAGTTTTCTTTGACGTACTGAGTGCTCAAGAGAATTTTCATTTTTCAAATTTCTTCTAACTCGTCATGAATGCTATAGTAATAGTCGGAATAATTCACCCCAAGTCAGAGGCCTCCGGCGAACCATGCGATACAAACCGCTCAGCTACGATGAGCATACTCAGAACAATAATAATATTCTTATGAACAAAGCTGGCCTCACCACTCATTCGATTCGTGAGTAAATAATCGTTCAAGCACACGAATTTCCGAAACACGAATAGTACAATTGGGAAGAAAACTTCGCGTAATACTTACCTGCTGTTTAGTATGTGTACTCTCGCACGTATAATCCATCAAACTACATATTTTGAATAGATTTGATTTCCTGTACGCGCCTAAGTGAAGTAATCGCTGATTTCGGAAGCATCTTCGTCGACAGGGTACAATGATGTGTTCGGTTTTTTATCATGCATCGAAAACGTCAAAAATATGTTGAAAACAAATAGAAAATACATAAATAGCACATCAATGATACTGTATGAAAAGTACGGATATTCGTAGTTGCAATACGATTATGGATATTATATGCATGAACACAGTATACAACTTTGAAAATCAACTCTATAATTTGTCTCATTTTGCTCTCTGTTTCTAAATCAGAGACGTTTCAAGATAGACGTTTCAAATCTTGAAACGTCCATGACGAACCTGATAGTATGGCATCCACGCAATAGTTGCTCGGTGCCCATATACTATTGTGCTTGCATTTGACATGAAAACTACGTAAATTAAAACTATTTATCGCAACCATAAATGTAACACCAGTAATGGAGAAATATATAGTGGATAAATTTAAACAAACCTCATTCAGCTTCGGAGATCATAGAATTCGAATCTTGAAACTTCCAACGAAGAACCTGATACTACACATCCACGTAATAGTTGCGGACATATTCTCCATGTATTGATGATCATCCGAAACACAATGTAATGAAAACGGGCATAAACAATTTTTCAACAAGTTTTTGATGCTCTTTTTCGATTAAAAGTATTCATTCGAAATGTCTATTCGTCAATCAATGGCGTATCGAATGTGCAGCGTATATTTCATTGAAGATGGAAACATGGCAGTTATTTTCATTATTCCTGAGCCGTATAGAAACCAGTGAAGAGAGGCACATTCAGAGCTATTGATCTTATTTGGTAATAAAAGGGACGATTCACTTTGAAGACTTCGGTTTGTTTGGGTCCCGTAAACCCGAATCGCACATCTGTAAAATTAGCAATCTGTATTCACTGGTGAGTAGGATACTTTCAGTAACTTTCCAAATCATTGTTTCTTCGTTGCAACCGTTAAAATCTCATACTTTATAAGAAACCCTGTATCTACTAGTAGATTCTATGATTGAGATAGATACAAAGCACGGCAGTGGCGTCGTGCTTGATGAATAATGCATATTCTTACAAGTAGCAGCAGCCGCCTCGGTGCCTTCCTCGTTGACTTCAATGAATGCTTTTTGAAGAACCCCACTGACTTTGAGTAGTTCGTTGGACATGCCAGAAAAGTCAGCGTGATCTTGGAACATGTCGGTCATCCCCAACTGGAATGGGATATAATACATGTGCAATGGACACTGACTCAAGATCACAAATAATAACTTATCAGGAGAAGATGTATAGATCAGTGAAAGAACGCAATTCTGAATCAAGATATTAGTTCAATATTCAAACGTCGAGCAGTGTTCGCTATCTTTTATGAGATTTTGCGTTCAATATCGCGCTCGAATCTAACACTCGTCGAAGTGGGAAGAGGTCTTATCGGATGGTGAAACTAGATCAACAGGATTTAACGAACCATTTATACATTACATTCTGTAAAGCCGCTTTGAGATCCAATGTACGTTCGATCTTGAATTTCGGTAAGTATAGGTTTACTTTTTTGAAGGAGCATCGCAGCCAAGTTTGGCTCAAATTCACTTTGTGGAGATTGTCTCTAACCCTTCCAAGTCCATCGATATCATTCGGTAGGATTATAATCATGCTGAACTCTCCACCCTAAAAGTATTAATAATTGATCGAACAAGTTCACCCCGAGCTTTCACACTCGTAGAACAAAAAAGGGGCAAATTAACTTCCTCCCGGTACCTGGTATGCTATTTCGACGAGCCTTGAATTCATCTCTGGGACATTTCCATATCGCATATCTCTCTCCATGAACATTGTGGGTACCTTACGAATAGTCGTTTTATCAACGTGGAAAGGTCTATCGCGGGTTAGAGCACGATCGAATTTGTCCGTCCATTGTCCTTTGAAATACACTGCATTTACCAATATCAGCGACGATCCCTGCCTGAGGCTGTCTGTGGAAAAACCATCGTCTGTAATTCACTGGAACTACGATTGATCAACGTATCCACATTCATGACAACTGTAATGATCTCGTAACAATATCTTTAAACTCATGAAAATGCATTCGGTGATTCCACAAAGTCCTGCAGGCCGATCAAAGGTATACCTGGACGAATCAAGTCCCTGATGCGATAGTTAGTTTGTTCTTCGCACCAGGCGTTGATGGTTCGTGCAGAGCCTACTGCATCGCTGAAGTCCACTTCCTGGCTGGATGACAAGAATCTTTGCGCAGTTAAATCTTTGAAGGCAGGCTTCACCGGAGAATCATTCGACGTGTAGATTTTGCTGGCGAGACGGAGATCAACTCCTTTCACAATCTGAAACGATGTCATCTTCGATTTTCGAAGCAGGAAATCATCTCTCTGACGCAGCAACATGCTTTCACAGCTTACAGGTGATCAGGAGCCGCGGTTGATACTCATTGATACGTTTAACAACAAAGACTTTGTATAACTTACGTTTAACCGTTCGATGAGAGACTGATACCCAGATTGGCCAACCACATCGTCGTTGGGTATGTGAAGAGCTGATCGCATTTGCGTTGCGGTTGCCCCGCGGGCGCCGTACGTGGCCATGGCCAATAGGACTTGAACACTCAAGGGAGAAGTAATCAAGTTTCTGAGTCTGTCATTTGCTACTACCTGGGATTCCATGGAAACATGTTATATTACAATGAAATATCAGACGCATTATAACGAAGCAGCAAGTTACAGTACCTTCATTGTAAGATATATACCTACTAAACTCCATCCCGTTCGAAATTGGTTGTATAAGAGATTACGGATTACGAGTTCTCAGATGGTATAAATCTTGACGAAATTAAATTTGTAGAAATGAATTTCAATAGCTCTCACAGTGTGACGTACCTTCGAAAAATCGTTCGCAAATTCGTCGGTAGTTCCGGCTACAGCCCGAAAACCATCAATTTTGCTCTCATTGTCAACCATACTTGAAGCGGAAATCGTAGAAGACACGAAAGCAGAAGATTCTTCAACAGACATAGGCTCCATTTCAGCCCAACATCCCCATTGAAAAAATCCGAATAGCAATCGATAGAAATTCGTGGTCTCCTCTGGGAAAACTGCGAGCTAATTCCTGCAAAAACTCAGATCAAATCGCAGAGAAATTAACAAATGTCGAAATGTTTTTCGTACCTACGGGGAGAAAGATATTTTGGCTGGACTTCACAATATCGAGAGCGCCGCATCCATGTGCACATTGTTACAGAAATTCGCAGTTATTCTATGACAGTGCGAATAAGTATCAATTCCAATACATCTGGAATCTCATTATTGTGGTCCACGGATGAAAATTCATATCAAAGTTCACGTTATTTATCCGACAGATTCTGAGCGGAAATAGAGTTGTGAACTCTTCGTCCAATGAGGATGGAATACAGAGTGATTTGGGTTCGGTGGGACACATTTTGTGGATATATTCGTTCAGAAATTCTGAAACGGAAAATCCTTTGGCAAAAATTCCTGTGACCTCTGTTCTCCAAGCTAAGTCAGATCTAGGTTCACCTATCACAGAGCTTGTGCGTCAGGGAGACACAGCAGGCTTGGATGAGTGAGTGAACACAGTTTTCGCACACTAACGTGTCAGCCTATTAACTGGATATTCGGTAAGTCATAAACTATCGGTGACAGAAGTTTTCGGTACAGGACTTTTCGGATCCGAATTTCTCGAAGAATCTATCCACAAAATATACACTCATGTGAATATATAGAACTTGAGTCAAACCGCAAGCAAGTCAGACTTTTGCATACCTCAGTATACTGCAGATTCAGTAAATATCAACCTTACAAGTCTCACCTTCACGATATTTCCCACTACGACGATAAGCGAGGAAGCTTAAAGTGCTCAAGGTTTCGCGTCGAATGTATTACTCACTCTGGGGGCAGCCGGACGGTCCGCGTCAACACGAAACCTGAACTGAACGCGAACATGCGCAGTTGGTTTTCATTTCAAACTCATAAGACTCAGCGCGTGAATAAAAAAAACGCGTAACAGTATGCGTTCGCGCTATCTTGATGCACGCTCGCTCCCATAGCACGTCTCGCTCGTCAATAACGTTAAACATATGTATATTTTGGGTAATAGTCAATCGACATCAAGTCAGTAGCCTCATTTTTATCAATGATGTGACCAGTCAACTGCTATTTCTTTCTATCAACCAGCAGTGAGGATTACTAACAATCGAACGCAATTATGTGTACGGAAATGATTCCGAAGCTCGTGTGAAAACGTAATAGTGAGTGATCGTCCTGAAAACCGAATTATCGCCTACCGATCGATCATTGCTGCGCTTGGAATGAATTATATTATAATTATATTATATATTAACTTATCATTCGCTGAGTTCAGAGGAAAAACTAAACAAAAAAAATGTAAGATGGATGGACGTATAACTAAGCCGTATGTGAATATTGTGCGCGTAATGATATTCTCCGATTCGGTCCGAATGATTCGTCTATATTTTTGGTTTCTTGATTTTTTACAGTATACATCAAACGCCAGAATCCAAGAGTAGCATTTGCGACTAATACAGTTGTATCAAAGTACTATACTATACCCACTAGATTTATGAATTTAGAATAACTCTGACTACTCCGAGACGCAATTCCAAATTTTCTATCAATGCATCGATGATATTCTGCTGGACACGAGCTGACCGAAATTTTGCCAGAGCCGTGCTTTTGACTAGCAGAGATTGATAATTATCTCCTGCACCTATAAAGCCGGCGTTCTTCTCCAGACTCGACAACGAAACGTCCCTGATCAGTGATTCAGAATCGCTTTTCGAGTGGGCCGAAAGTCATTATAATAAATGAGATGCGATTCGAATCCCAGTATCCACGTTTAGATTAGTGCGAATGAATTTTCTCCGCCTGAAACATGAGTTTTCAGTCGGTAATGCACAGGTAATGGTAATCCCAGTAATGAAATTTCATTTTTCTCAAACTCACATCAACGAAATATACATAGTAAACTAATTTCGTTAGCTTTCAGTTCTTATCGGTGCATTCTTAGCCACCGTGAGATTCTGCATTTTGAATAGAGAAATAGCGTTACTTCCACAGCACAGTGTTGACACAAATTGCGGTATCGGTCTTCTACAAGTCAATTTACAGATAACGTCGAGTTCTTCACTGCCTAGGATGCGCCTGGTGTGATATATTGTTTGCACGATGACAGCCTTCCTTCCGTCTCTCCCTCTGATAGTCCATATCACAAGTAGGACACAGGTTACAGCGAAGATGGAACATGTGACCAGAAACTAATCGTAACAATAGTATGCAGAAAAATAACTTTACTCGAGATACAACTTTGCCCGAGGCTATAAATAGCGGTATTGGATCATTATTTGCTATAAATGTGGAAGAGATTCATCATTGCAAAGGAACATGCCTGCTGCCCTGCTCGCTGCTTTGCCGTTGCAACTTGTGTGTCATTTAGTTGCCCCACAAGTTGAAAATTTCAACAAAACAGATTTCGGTAAGATCTACTGACATAATGAGCAAAATACTTACTACTGGATTGGATAACGGAAACGGAAATTTATTTATCGGGCAGACGCCTATTTGCCATTGTTCAATAAAATTGCTATTCAAATTTTGTTGCAGCGAATAGTCAGTCGTCGCTCCAATTACAACTCATGATACTGCCGGCCGGTTCAAAGGCGCTCGAACTTGGTACCCTGTCGTTACAACTCGTCTGTCAATTACTTGCAAAAGGTAATCCTGGTATTACCGAGCATGGTACTTCAGGTGAGAATGAACCATAACTTTCGGAGACAGAACTGACTATTGGGGATTATTGATGAAGTAAAGTGGAATGCGATTACAGTCGAGGTTTCGAATACGATGCACGCTCCATCCAAAATTCTTCCTGATGGCTACGTAACGTTTCCTGAAGACGGGGCAGCCTACAAAATTCATGAAAATCCAACAACGTGGGACGAGGCACGCGAACGGTGCATTTCGGAAAGTGGTCGCTTGGCACTTGCTGATTCTCGCGAGAAAATTAGGCATATAAATAGCCTGAAGAAAAATTCGGAATTGAAGTGGCTGCATGTTGGAATTTATCAATCGAACGCTACTCAAGAATGGCTCAGGGCTGACAATAGTAAGTTTCAACTTGATTTCATCCAAGATCTGTATAATTCATTACACGAATCCACGCGACGATTCACCTAACTCTGATTTCATCCAACTAGACCTTCCATTGACATCCGTACCATGGGCACAATATAATCCGGATGGTGCGGGGGGTTGCGTTGGCATATCATACGTCGAAGACGGTTTAGTGGATTACCCATGTGACTGGTCGACTGATTACTATGTCTGTGAAATCTTGAATTGAAAGTGAAAGTGGATCTCTGGTAGCAACACAAGGAACCACACAAGGAACCATATCACCAGTATTCATCATTACATCGGCTTGATGTAGAAAGTGAGTCAGATTCAGAAAATATAGGACTACGCAAGCTATAAATGTGCTATGATGTTCCACAAATATAGAAACACTTTCGATATGCCTGAATTGGCATGACAATATTTTCGCTACCCATCCGCAGAACTCTTCTGCTATAATGGTCGCTATCAGGATTAGGACACGGCTACACGGAGAGAATTCTATAGGAAAATTAACGATGATTTCATAGCAATCGTCGAATATACTTGAGTATGAGGTTCTGTCCAGTACAGTTTTGGAAGCGTTGATACAATTCTGACAAGGTGAACCACAATTATAGCTTCTCTCTGTATTTGTATAGGATAGAGCTTCATAATCCAGTATATTCCTCAATTGCTATGAAATTATCGTGAAATTTCTCATAAAATTCTCTCCGTGTAGCCGATTGACGATGTGGAATCACGTGACTGTTATTAGGTTTCCGATTTATTCCTTCGGCGGATATCATGTGAGAGTTGTGAAGATTTATAGTAATCGACTACTGAAAGAGTAGGCGTTGGTCGAACACCGGATGTAAATTGCAGACGGAAGCAAATCATTTATAGGAATATTCCAGTGGGTGAGTAATCGCATACACGCATAGATATGACGTTGAAAGAATCTGCACCATCAAAGTTTATCATTGACATACAAATGAGGAGTAACAAACATCACATAAGATGGTCACACGGCATGTAAAAGTGAACAAAGACAAACTACGGTTGACATGACTTGCAGTGGTTTTTGAAATTCGCCCGATGTGGCCGTGGTTTTAGTAAGATTTTCCCAAAACCGTATCCGATCTATGCGCAGATCATATTTCATTTCAAGCGTCGTGTCAAATCCGTTTCCTATCCGAAGATAATTGTTCAGCGAAGAGTATGGCTCCCAAACGGTCGTGCTAATCGAATCTCTTGTAGTTGGGGTCCTGAAAACACAATTCTCCATCCATTATTATTTCCACGAGAGGCATTTGCTCCAATTTTCTTATGCTGGAGCTCACCCGTTGATAGCAAAGGATGTCCACAGCTGAACCATAGTATCCACCATTATCCAGTCGGAATCACTCTTTTCGTAATCCGGAGGCCCAAATTGATAATTATGAGTTTCAAAAAGATACATAAGTTCGTCACCATGCACTACCTCCGTGAACCGGGTAGAGCCTCCACTGTAGGCATAACTGTAGCTGAAGACACCCCGATATTCAAAAGAGCAGAAATACTGTGGGCTCTGCGCGACAGCCCGCTGTAGCTGGACCGCCTTGTATGTAGGATAAATAAATAGGCCCTCTCCGATAAGATGTGACAGGTTAGCCAGCAGCTGAAAGAAATAATGCCCATTGAATCCTGGTCACGGGAATCGCCAGTTTACTTCACTTGTCATCTACCCCTTACGATGCTTCTATCGGCAGACAAATCGTTCAAGTAATGTGCCTTCAAGGTGTTCATATAAACTGTGTCGACATCGGCTTCACTGCCCAACCCTAAGAGGAGAGGTAAAACGAGGTCAATATTGTCCAACAGATCTTCGAATGCATCCGGGTCCTCATAAAACACTAAAAATGAAAAACCAGAAGATCAAAAACAAGTATATACGTATATGCCGAACGCCCAATGAAGGAAAACGTTGGAAAATTTTAAAAAACTTTCGAACAAGAAATCCTTTTTCTTCCATTTCATCGACCTAATACTTGCCCATTGTAACAGCGTTGAGTCCTTCGTCCTTAGTCACACTGCAGATCCATGGAAGATCACGGATTTTCCCGGAGGCAATGAGATTCGCAGGGCTGTCGATGAGCAGCGCCCCTTCAATGTCCGGTTCGGTAGTCGGAAGCCATATATTACTCGGCAATTTTCTCCACACGTGAAACCATGATTCATTATCAACGAGTTGCGACACGTTCAAACTCCTGAGACAGTTTATCAGAAGTGTTGACGTGTTGGTGGGGCAACCAACATACTCGGCAAACTTCACAGCTCGACTCACACAGGACTCTCTGGGTTGATTCGCGAGATCTGAGAGCGCGGTTCCACTTTGAGTGATATATTTATGGATAAGCCCTGTGTTCGAAAACTTCATGGTTAGCTACTAGTGTCAGAACATGCCTACATACCTCTGTCCGTTCTCGGTCCCAGTGTTACAATTGATAGCTCTGATAGTCATTATGCTTTGTCCACAAACTTTCAATTTCAAAAAATGTATATAATTTTTGTTCGGTGACAGTGATTATATTAAGTTCAGGGTTGAAAACCCTGGATCAATCATATTGGGAATACTAACTGAACTTTGGTGTCTCTCAATTTCAATTCAAATGCTGTGACAACAAGGTTACCATACATACTCGACGAACAAGGCTCACCATTCGTCAAATTCGATAACGCTACAACGTGAACACTGACGCCGCCTGAACTTCCCCCGAAGAGGGTAACTTGATTGGGATCCCCACCCAAATACTGGATGCTCTTCTGGACCCATTTCAGAGCTTGCACTATGTCCTTGAGGCCGTAGTTTCCGGGTGAGACCTCGTCTCCGGTGCTGAGATATCCCAGAATTCCTACGCGGAAGTTAGGCACTACGAGAACCACATTCTCGTCAAGAAGTAAATCAGGAGCGTAGCGCACAAGAGTATTACTCTCTGTTCTGAATCCCCCGCCATTGATGAACACCATCACTGGCAGTAACGTAGCATTATCATTTGCAGGCAGCTGCGTAATGACAAGCCAGGAATAATTAATGTGTTAATCAGTTGACCGAAATATCTATATACTCAGAATAAAATAAAGGTGAATGATCCTTATCCTCACATATCATCATCGATGAAGTACATAGTCGAATGGTTATAATTACTTGAGGTGTAAAAGCGTTGAGGTGCAAGCAGTCCTCGTTTCCTACCGCTCTGTCCTCATCATCGAGCTGAGGACAGGACTCTCTTTCTCTACTTGCATCTAACGTTCCGTTCCAAGAGTCTGGTGACACAGGCGCCCTGAACCTGGATTCAAAACATGTATAGGAGTGTTAGTATGCCTTCTCTGATTTCAAATTTGAAGATTACAAAGAATAAATCCCTCATCGCGTTAGACGCTCACGTGAAGCTAAGTCGATCGTCTATCTCGTGACGAACCTGAGATCTCCAATCGGTGGTTGGGCATAAGGGATTCCTATGAAGCCGAACACTGTCCTGTTGTGATGAGTGACCATGCTTATTCCTTGCATTTTACCCTGAGGTATCGTCGCTTCTGGACGGGTGGTATTTTCGTCGGTGCGAATCTTCACTCTCCTTGCCAGGCTAGCCCAACACATACTGAAGCAACATGCCAGGAAGAGTAGCGATAGTAGACAAGGACTTGTGCTAATGCACAATGGGTTAGCTGCAGTCTTGACTACCATGACCAATATTTAGCATCAATGGAGTGACTATGAAAATTGCAATGAGAGGACCTGGGAATGATATTTAAGATTGGAGTGTGAAATGCGAATCTGCGTGGTATCGCATACAATTTACCATAATACCGAATTGCATAAAGTCAATTTTATGAACTAAAACTCTCTGTCCCAAATATTGTTGAATCAGTAATCACAGCTTTTGTCTTTCGGAATTTCTAACGGCTGGAGAAGCGGATTTCGAAATGTGCTCTGTTGTTTAAATATGGCTGTTACGTATGTTTGTACATACCAGAAATTATAGGCATACAATATGGCGAATGCCAATGCGCCAATAAATTTTTTATTGCTCGTGATGTAAGTATGTGAGATTATGTTTGAGGCGCGTCAATTCGTATGGAATACAATACCAGTTCAAGAAAAGAAAACACAGGTATAAGTTCAGCGATCTTCGATGTATCATATAATGTCTACATGAATTATCTACATCAAACGCTACTGCAGTCGATGAAGCAATTTCAAGACATGTTTTCATCGATTGTGGGTTATACGTTGCCCGAGCACTGCGTAGAAGAGTGAGAATACTATCAACGCGATCAATATTACAAGGCAGCTCAAAATCAATTGCTAGTGTTATAAGTTGAAAATATGTCCATCGCTTCAATGAGAGATCATTGAAGCTAGACGGACACCGGTCTGTAGTCGATCAAGTAAGTTAGACAACGGTCACGAGAGTCTGTACTCGGATGGATGACATTTGGAGGATTACCCAAATTCAGGGATAAAAAACGTTCGTATCGTTCTTCTATTGGTGTGTACATGTACGCGCAATATTGCAATCGCGTATTACATAAGCCAAAAAATAATGTGAAAATCATCGTAATCTGCAATATTGCAATTGATTTCCGAGATCTGATATTGAAAACTTGTTCGCAATGTGAACCACCGTGCGAGATGTTGAGTACAGGTGAATTTATGGTATAATATCATAATCCAAGCGACGGTGTAGGTGTCTCAATAAGAAGCAGACGTCTTACCTTAACGATGACAATAATGAGAGGAAAATTTGACTCTCACAAGTTGTGCAACGAAGACACGTCTGACCACGGTGGCAGTTGACTGTAAAATTGCAGGAATGTCTACCGATCTACATACGTATAGATGTCGATCTCCTAATAAACGCCGTTCACAATGATGGTTATTTATCATTCAGACTTTTTGATGCCGATCCGTGACTGCCAAATGAATTGGCCCAGACTTAAGATCTACTGTGATATTGGCCTTGTAGGATGACAGCGAGAACCACTTCTTTGTTTTACGTATGTGCAACCCTTCTGCTTCTTCGTTACCGCCTCAATCGAAACGGCTTTGATCTCATTCTGTTATCAAAATGTGAACAGCAATCACTCGAAGCCTTCAACAACTTCACCTCTTCTCATTAACTGGGAAATATATTTTTCATACTACTCCATTACATTGCCAATCGCCATTGTGGATCTGAATGCACTGAAGATCTGGGATCCATAATTGGACATTTCACAGTCCATTACATCAAATTTACTGATCGTTTGTATAGCCTGCTTGGACAATTTCACGATTATTGATTGTTCAACTGAATATTTTGTACAAAAGTTTCAAGGTTGAGATAGAAATATGAGATGGCGATGACGATGGCACTCGATCCCTTGTAACTGGAGACATCGGGGTCATTCAGAAACCATTTTTTCTATTTACGCAGTGTGCACTTTTTCCTTCCGAATGCGATTGCGCATTCAATGGAACGAGTGGAATAGTAAAAATCCACAGATAGTCCGAACTCGTAGATGAGAAAATGGGAGTTAAGAATCTTAAAAATTACGACCAAAAATTGATTTAGCAAGTGTTTTATTGTGTGCTGCAACGTTTCGTTTATTCACATACTTGGACATCTTTGCAGAGCTCTGAACAAATGTATTCACATTCAAAATTAGAAACACAGAACGCTCGTCAATGACCGTAAATGTAGCGTCACTTTCAACTGTCTTCATTACCGAAAGCATACGTCAAATTCCTCTTATCGTGCTACAGACAACCGGCACACCAAGGTGATCCAAACATCACATTACACTCGTTACTCGATGTATTATGTAGAATTCCTTTCATTGTTGACAACATTGTTGAATCGTATGACATCTGTGCGCGCGCGCGTGTATGCCTATGTGTGTGTGAAACATATAATTTAATTATCAGTTGAATGCTGCGGACAATTTCTCGTTTCTGATGTCTAGATAACGGCAACCTGTTTCCGAACCACACGAAACTTCCCGAAACAAGGCATATTCAACATTTGAATTAAATGTTATTTGATGGGTATATCTATAGTTTGTATCAAAAATTGAATGCTCCATCGAATGCTGAGAGGAAAAATTTATTGTTCCTTCCGAGGGGCTGGAATATTTTGCCTGCAATCGACTTATCAAAGCATTGACCTAGAAGAGAGTAATATATTATCAGCTTATGTTATTTTGAAACCCTGAACTCCTTTTCGGAAACATATTCTTGCGAAAATTTTCATTTGTCGATTTTAAGAGATTTTAATTTAGTTGGTTATAGTGACAATAGTATTCAAATTTATGTAACCGGTTTTCCATCTCGTAATTTTGAACATGCAGGTCAAATGGATACACCGTAGTTTTCAAAATCCACCTGCGACTCCACGATTTTCGGAAAACAAATGAGCAAGGCTCTCAGTCTCTCCACATGCAAATTTAGTTTGTCTCATTGTCAGAAGCTGGCCGATGACTGAAATGTACTGAGAATTAATTTTGATGGAGAATTTGGGAACTCCGTCCGAAAAAAAAAAAAACCCTTTATGTTACACTTGAAAGCGAGGACGCAGAATGATCATTGTGGATAAAAATTCGATGAGCATGATATCCAGCGGATGATGAAAAGTTCCACAGAGGGAAACAATTACAGCGACCGGTCGACTAACGAAACGCGGTAATAATAGGCACAGTGATAACAAAACTGGAATTCCCTTCGATGACCATTCCAAAAGTGATTAAAAGAATCGGGAAATTAATTAACAGCGTTTTTGGTTTAAAAAAACAGACTTAAACCTGAATTGAAATAAAATAAATGAGAACAGCAAGTATAGAAACGTACATTCAATTTTTTCGGAACTTCTGTGTCCGTTAAATTCGACTATAAAACATTCGTTGATGTTTTGCCAAGAAAATGAAAAGGTATATATAGTTTTGTGATACAAGAGACAAATACCCGCAAGAACGGCTCAAGTCGAGCTGAACGTCGAGGTATCGAGGTAAAGAATGTGGACATAAATTTAAGAATCATCCGATAGATATTTGATTCAAAAAGAATTACAACTAACACCGTAACTAACTGTTCAAATAGAAAGTTAAATGGTGAATACATATCATTACTTTACTTGAATGGGGACGAATACTTGTGGCGTCCCCACATTATCTTCGTACTGAACACATGGCTCCTTTTCCCTACTAGCATCCAGAGTTTCGTTCCACGGATCTGCTGGGACGGGCGCTCTGAACCTGGATTGGAACAAAATATGGACATCCGTAATTGTCTTGCAAATTATGCTAACGAATTTCATAAATCGGCGATTCACGCTCGGAAGTGCCTCGATTCTAGCTGTTGGATTGACGATCATTACAAGACTCTACGCAGAAGAATGAAGTGAGACAAAACATCCTCCACTACAATTGTACAGGAATATTTTGTTTGCGTGGACGATCGATCGTTGATTGAGCTCGCGGACAAAAGACCTTAGATTCTTGACCTCATGAGAAATAGATTTTTCATTTCCTGCCACATTCCTGGCGGTCGCACACGGCTGTATTGTCTATCTCGTGACGAACCTGAGATCTCCAAACGGTGGTTGAGCATAAGGGATTCCTATGAAGCCGAACACTGTCCTGTTGTCACGGGTAAGCATGTTTATTCCTCGAACTTTACCCTGAGGTATCGTTGTTTCCGGACGGGTCGTATTTTCATCTCCGGTGATCTTCGCCCCTCCAATCAGGCTACCACTACAGACGCTGTAGGAACTTATCAGGAAGATTGCCGAAAGTAGGAAGGCACTTGTGCTACAACGCAACGGTGTAGCTATAATGTTCACCGGCATGACCAACAACTTTCGATGAATCTCCGATGACGAGATCAGATAGCGACAACCTAAACAATGAGATTCGTTTGAGGTGCAAGACGTAACTCGACAAGCAATAAATCAGAATAAAATCATCCGAAGTATGACACAGCAGCCTCTCCCGTTTTTGCTACATGGATGACAACTTTCTCACCCTGCAATTCGTTGAGGAGAAGAAATACGTTGAGCATGAATGAGTAGGTATTACACTATGTCATATTGTGTTCACCAATTTCCGGTCGCAGTGACCATGACGATGTGGTAATTGCTCGTTAAGAAAATTGGCACTCTTTGTAAGGGTGAATCGGATTTTATCTGCCTCTCTGACCGAGTCAACGGGATCTTAGACTTCAAATTCATCATGCAGATCCATTCCGTACCGTGATAGACCGCGGCACACCAGAACATAACTGATTGGAGGTGAATCAATCACCGGGAATCGTATCTACTGTGATTTTTCGCCGTTCACAAGCGTTCGATGTTCATCGTGCGAAACTTTCCGGATAAACGCGTAATGGCACGAATGAGGAGGTCGGGAACTTCGAATTCAAGATTTTAAATAATGAATGTAGTTCACCGTCTCTGAGAAAATGGCAAGCAGAACTGTGTCACACGATTACGTGAGTGAACATTTTTCCTCCGTGGAACCGTTCCTATTCGAACTGTATATCGATACAAGAATGAGTAAATAAAAATGAACTGGAACGATCGAATTGGCAGATGTTTGAAAATGACCACCTGTGCACACGATGTCTGGACATGTATATTAGACCCCCGCATACGACGTTACATTTGAAAATATTGAAACTGAGGAAAACTGCATGGTCAGAGAATTGCAACACATGCTCGAACCCAATATTCGGTTTAATCCAGTTATTTAGGTCCTAGCTTTGTCGTTTTATAAATGAAAAACAGATGCCTTACCTCGACGGCGCGGCGACAAGAAAGGAGCAGGGAAGAATGTGGCTCCAGCGAACTGCGAAACGCGAACGTACACGTCCAGCCGCTGTGGCGGTGGAGTTTACAAATAAAAGTAATTATGAGTAGGTACTTATTGATTCATGCACATGTACACTGAGGAGACGTGTTATTGGATTTAGGAAACATTTGCTTATGTAGTCGGAACCGAATGTTTAATTGATGTAACCAAGTTACAATTGGTGTGATGTGTGAGACTTTCCACAGTTATTCATGTGACAACTAGCTGCTGCAACTCAATGAACACAAAAGTGAAAAAACGTACAAAATCGGGAAGAATGTCCGCCTGAAATAACGTTTACCAAACGTATTCAACCGTATTTATACGTTTATGCGTATAATAAACGTTATTTCAGGCGGACATTCTTCCCGATATTACACGATTTTCGGGATTTTCTTTATTAGGAATTATAACAACTGGTCGTGAATCGTAAGCCAGTAGTAAGATTGACATGGCACTGTAATTCATCTCTTAAGATATGTTCATCCCTAATCCTGGCCCCCGAAAATTACAACCTTGATTTATTCTCCCTGTTTATAAAACGTTAGTTCCAATTCTACCGGGAAAACTGAAAAGCTGCATCCGCGTTATCAACGTACTGGACACACGGCTCCTTTTCACCGCTTGTATCCAAAGTTCCGTTCTTATCCAAGGATCGAGTGGTCATGTAACACACATTCCCCGGTGCATCTTGGGAGTAAGGCAAAATTTGAGTAATTTTTCATCGTTAGTGAACGAGAGTTGTTAATTATTCGTTCAGCGGACGTCGTTAGCGAGTACTATGTACGCAACCTGACGATTTTCATATTTTCGTATCCTTTTTCCCTGCCAAGATAGCACCAAGGCATAGATTCGTTGATGTCTCCTGAACAGTTACACATATAATCGATTCATTCTTGTCACACCTGTATGGAAAGTTTGACTTTTCGTGCCTGCAGAGGCCGTGTGAATTGGCCGATTTCCGACTGGTCTGCGGAACGATGTTGGCGCATTCGCACATCACGAATAATAAGTTTTCCACCCTGGGGCTTCAATTTTTCCGTGCGGAAGATGTAATACGTATTCATGACGGGCGCATGTTGCGGGATACCGGCGAGTCGCTTGTTCTTCTGATGTTTAAAGAAGAAGTAGGGTCATGAACAAGAATATAACTGAATTCCAGTAAGCGATAAATAGATTGAGAACATTGTAAATCGGCTGTGATCATAGATCAGACGCATTCCATTACGATCGGCATATACCGATTAAACGCTACGGTCCGCATGAACGTGTTGAAAGCAGCCCGAGACACTGAAGCGTCGTCAAGAAAACCCTCGGTAGGCCACCTATGAAAACAGCACGAACGACTGTTTCTTTTTAATTTGCATACAGCTCCATATTCCGTTGCTTGTGACTACTGAATAAACATCTTTCGTGGGAAAAACGTGTATATTTCTTACGTTACAGATAATATCCTACTATTCTGTTCGATGCCTGTGTACCACGTGTAAAAAATAGTGCACAGCGTACCTGATGGCAGTTGAAACGAGTCAAGAAAACTTCAGTAATTGTGAGTGTCATGATAATTAGGACAATCTTTGTTACTCTGAGTATTAATACACCTGTCTTCGTTACATTCTGAGCATATATGATATTGTATACGATGAGACAAATTAGTTAATAAATATTACAAACAGCTCTAATGAAGGAAAAATGTGTGTGAAAAGCACGACCTTCGAAAGATGATTCTAAACCAGATCTGTGATAAATCTGCTGAAAGTGACTACTAGAATGCGACCTCAACTTGAAGGAATCTGCAATGGATCGACTGAAGATGTACAGCAGATTACGCTCTGAAGAATCTGATACCAGATCTGAAATAAACCGGGAATAGGAAACAAGGGACAAGAATGATTGACGATCTGCAGTCAGATCTTGAATATTTCTACAGTAACCATACAGTCTTCATTCAGATTGTTGGTAGGAATACTATAAGATAGAGTTACAATTGTAATAGAAAACTGAACAC
Source organism: Phymatocera aterrima (assembly GCA_963170745.1). Classification (NCBI taxonomy): domain Eukaryota; kingdom Metazoa; phylum Arthropoda; class Insecta; order Hymenoptera; family Tenthredinidae; genus Phymatocera; species Phymatocera aterrima. The sequence continues at coordinate 11,011,752 of OY720663.1, forward strand.
AGACATAGTACCACTGATAGCGTTTGCAGCGGACTACGAAACGCGCCCGACGAGACGGCAGTCGGGGTGAGCCCGTCCCAAAACCTCATTCGCTCTATGTGCAGATCATATTTCATTTCAAGCGCCGTATCGGATCCGTCGCCTATCCGAAGATAGTTGTTCAGCGAAGAGTATGGCTCCCAAATGGTGGTGCCCTTCGAGTTCTTGGCAAATGGGGTCCTGAAAGCATAATTCATCCGTTAATACTCCGGCGAAAATTGTTGCTGCCGCTGCTCCATGATGCGGCTTACCCGTTGATGGCGAATGACGTCCACAACTGAACCATAGTATCGACCATTATCCAGTCAGCATCGAGTCTCTTGGAACCAGGTGGCGCGTATTTATATTCATGAGATTCGAAGAGGTAGAGCATTGCGTCACCATGTGCTACCTGCGTATTATATTTGGTAGAACCATCGCTGATATCGTAGGTGTTGCTGAAAGCGCCTCGATACTCGAAGGAGCCGAAATACATAGGGCTCTTCGCAATAGCCAGCTGTTGCTGAAAAGCCTTGTATGCAGGATAAAAGAATATGGCATCGCCGAGTAGTTGCGTCAGGTTGCTCAGCAGCTGAAAGGGTTGATGTACATTAGGCGGCGATGGAATATACCTCGGTTCTTCATTCATCACCAACCACATACCAAGCTCCTATTGGCAGTCAAATCGTTCAAGTAGTATGCTTTCAAGGCGATAGTGCGGGCTGTCACATCGTGACCAGCGCTATCATACTCAAACATCATAGGCATGGCAATGTCAATATTGTCCAGAAGATCCTCGAACAATTCTGGGTCCTCGTGATACGCTGAGAAAAAACAGTCAAGTTATTCGGCGAATGAATCTACTAGGTGAAAAAAATGGAAATTTGCATGAGAGACGGCAATCGATGGCTATTCTCAGACCGCACTCCACTGCAGTGTTCAGAAATTCTATTCATACTCACGCAGCAGAGCTTTATGAAACCCATCTTCCCTATTAACACTGGAGAGCCAAGGGAGGTCACGAATTTTCCCGTTAGCCAAGAGGTTTTCGGGGATATCAGTAAGCAGTGCTCCTTCGATATCCGGTTCAGCAGTGGGCGCCCATACACAATACGGAAAATTTTTCCATGTGTAGAAAACTGTGATTGTGTCGACGAGCTGCGACGCGTTCAAACCCCTCAGACAGTTGACCAAAAGCGTCGACGTGTTTGTCGGACAGCCGAGATGCTCGCCAAGCCGGAAGGCTCGAATCGCACTCTCGTCTGGGCGATTGTTTGAAGATCTCACGAGGGCGGTTCCACTTTGAGTGATATATTTATGGATGAGACCTGTACGATAATTGTACGCTTATATACGAGAAATCACAGCTGCTGACAAGAATCATTGCGATGTGATGTACGTATACAGTAGAGCCTCGTTTGCCCAAGCTATTACTAATGCGAATTCGACTTCCGGAGAAAATAATAGACGATTCGAAGGCGATAATATAAATGGCAAGAACGTAGGGAGCAAGGTTCGACTTGAATTATCTTCATCACACATTCAAACGGGGAAACATCAAGCACGATGGTGCTTCTGAATATAAATGTAAAGCCATGAGAAGTTTGAATCGGCCTAAAAAACAAAGAATGAAATTTCCGAGTTACACCGCTTCACCTACCGACTACTCTGTTTACGAGACTTCTCCAGATAGAATTCGTAAAAATGCCGCAAAGTTTTGTGATTGTTGTGACAGATAAAATATATTGCACGGAGAAGTTCGTTGAATCCACGGTTGAAGATATCTATCTATAACTGAAAAGTTGGGAAGTTCCACCAGTTGGGAATAATTATGACAACAGATCTCACCGTTCGTCAAATTCGATAACGCTAATAGATGAACGCTGATGGCGCCTGAACTTTCCCCGAAGAGGGTGACTTGATTGGGATCCCCACCCAAATACTGGATGCTCTCCTGGACCCATTGCAAAGCTCGCACTACGTCCTTGAGGCCATAGTTTCCGGGTGAGACCTCGTCTCCGGTGCTGAGATATCCCAGAACACCGACGCGAAAGTTGAGAAGTACGAGAACCACGTCCGCGTCGAGGAGTAAATCAGGACCGAAATGTATTAGGGTATTGTTTGCTGATTTGAATCCCCCACCAATGATATACACCATCACTGGTAATGGCGTTGGATTCTCACTTACAGGCAGCTGTAAAATAACAATAACGATGGCGGCGAACAGCAGCAAGCTTTTACTGTTCCATGCTTTCTAATGGATGGCCGCGCACAGGACATCGGCGGACAGGAGCAAATCGCAGTGAAAATTTGCCTAAAATTTACCACCGTGCGCTTAGGTCGAGCCACTTTTCCAGTTCACTCATCGAACTGACAGTTTTGTTTCTGAGCACTAATGTTTCAACTGCTCGTACAACCAATATGGTAAAATCGAATGATGAGTGAATCAGAAATTATGCGAATCCATATAGGTGGTCTGTGTAGAATCTCAAATTGTTATCATTTGTCATAGATCTTTTCTTCTCCCAATTAATTGACGAGAGCGAAAGTCAACTCCGGTGGTTTCAATTCATGGTTGTCATTCACATTCTATTAAGTATTCGTATAAGGATATATACCTGTGGCGTGAAGACGTTGAGATACAAGCAATCTTCGTTTCCTACTGGTCCAACGTTATCTTTGTACTGAGCACACGCCTCTTTTTCACTGCTAGCATCCAAAGTTCCGTTCCATGAATCTGGTGGGACAGGTGCTCTGAACCTAGATTGTCAAAAAATATGGATAAATCGGTGATTCCTGTTTAGGAGTGTCTCTTTCCTAGATGTGTGATTGACGGTCGCTGAGCAATAACGCGTAAGATTATAAAGTGTCACACAAAATATTTTCTGCAATGGATGGGAAAATATTGTTAACGGGATTGATTGGCGGTTCTCTCGCAACACACCTAAGATCTCCAATCGGCGGTCGAGCATATGGAATTCCGATGAAGCCGAATACTGTTCTGTTGTGATGGGTGAGCATGTTTATTCCTCGAACTCTGCCCTGAGGTATCGTCGCTTCTGGACGGGTCATATTTCCGTAGCTGTGAATCTTTGCCTCTACTGCCAAATTAGCACCACTGGCATTGAAGACACTTGACAGGCAAAGTAGCAGCAGTAGACAAGAACTTGGGTTTTCATTGCGCAACAGCGTCGCTGTAGTCTGGACCACCATGACCAATGCTCAGTATCAATGGTGCGATGACAAAGATGATGATAGGATCTAGAACGAATGCATGAGACTCCTGTGTGAAATATGAATCGACGATGTATCACATATAACTTTTGATATTATAATGCCATACCAAACGGTCTACGCCTTGAACTGAACACAAAAATACAATGAAATCATAATGAAACTCTCTTCCCCATATTTTGATGAATTAATGTGCAAAGCTTTTGGCTCTAAAATTTCTAGCATATCATAAAGATAGGTACAGATTCATGTAGGTATAGATGAACTAAAATTTGTAAAATCTCAAATTTCATAGAAACGCTCGTGACTGCTTTAACCAGGTAGCACAAGAACGCACTCCGACTTGTTCAAATTCGTTTGGCGACTACAAGGTGTCTAGAATTGAACGAATGTCCGCTTTTCAGTCTTGACTCAAAAACGGACATGAAACGACTTCTCATTGTTTTCCAGCCAACCTACGGATCTGAACAAGTCGGAGAGCGTTTTGTGCTACTTGGGATAGATCGCTGAATATGTCACGAAATATGGCACGCGCAGAATACATACATCAATTATTTTCTCGATCCTATTCGCTAGAGATGTATTTGGTATTCGAATAATACCCTTCAAAAGTAGCTCCACTTTCATGAAACCCGATGTTGAACAATTCCCATTTAATAGACTTCGACACATACGTAACATGCAAACTCTCTCAATAGTGTTATTCCGCTCGTTTAATGAAAACATACCACAAATTCCTCCTCAGAAACGATTGCGTGCGAAGCCTAACCGATTTGATTAGCTTTTCATTCATTTCCTTTCGAAATTTAGAAGCTTGGATAGTGGTATGGATTGTATATGATCATTCGCAAGTACGATGGACCACGATCCTCCCCCAAATAGCATGAATATTTCCGATTCATGTAATTACGATATCACAATTTAACTACGTAGTTGACACACAAGACTATGAGAAAAGAAACACCGTAAGAACAGAGGCGGACAAGTGACTGCAGGACCGCAGAAGCCGCGAATCTGTGGCGGACAGTTATGATTACGAAACCCGTGTTTGACACGTGATTCTCGCCCGTTGTTATCGCGTATCTGCAATATAGCAATATTTACGGGATCACAAATCACGGAGATGTTTCATGATGCGAGATGCTGTGCTGGCGTATAGCACATGCTACAACAAATTTTACGATAAAATATCATTATCGAAGGAACTGTTTGACTTTGTTAATCAAGAGTACATGCCTCACTCCCACGATGAAAGTAGCCGCGATGAGAGCCAATTAGTCTCCGCAAGTTGCACAACGGAGACACGTCCGATCACGATGGCAGTTGGGCGTAGAGTTTGGGTAGAGTTACAAAAATGTTTGCTGTTCTATTGTCATCGTTCGTACCTAAGCCCACCCGAAGGCGACCCCACTGACGCAGAGACGCGCAAGCCTATAAAAGAGGCACATCGGCGAGCGACAGCAACTGCGGGAGTCCCACAGGGCTCTATACTGGGACCAGTCTTATTTCTCCATCACATGAATGATATCCCCAAAACAAATAAAACAGACGTAGCCCTATTCGCGGACGATACAGCCATTTATCCAACCTCTTGGAGCAAAAAAGTGGCGCAACCACACGTACAACACCATGTTCACCTGATTAAAAACCCCTTCTATAGATGGAAAATCAGAATTGATGAAACAAAACCAGAGTTTGTCCGCTTCAGCAGAAAAAACAAAACCTGCATGGAAGGAAAATAATCAAACGAAACGACGAATCAAATTACGAAAACGACAACTGTAAAGCTGTATACTTAAGTGTAATCCATATGAAAAATGAAGGAATTTGAAAAACGCAACATGCCAATGCAACGGAACCTTCTTTCTTGCCGAAGCTGAAGCAGCGTGGCGACAGAAACGTTACAGATTTTCAACCAGGAAGAGCCAAAGTAGCGTTCCTAAGTTCAGCTCCAAATCCACATTCAGGACCAAAGAGTAGCTGGAATTCACTCCTACGTACCGAATCTTCAAATCAACTGAAAAACACATCAAGAACTTCCAGAACTTCAACAATGAAATCGACGTCTCCACAGAGCTCTGGCCAATTCTGTTTTCATGCAATATAATAATGAATGCATATTTACTTGGATATTCGTAATGCATAATGCCGAATGCATACGTCAAATTCCAGTTTGCGTATACCGCAGACTAGCGATACACCAAGGTCATCACATCGCATTAGCTGCATAAATCCGTGTAGAATTCCTTTTGTCTTTGCGTCATTATTGAATTGTATCACCTCTAGGTGTTTACTCCTAATTGCAGAATAGCTGCTATTGTCATTTGCAATAACGGACAAGACAATATGAAGTTCAACCAAGCTATGCTATCGTTTCACAATTGTTCTGCGTATGAGTGAGAATACGCTAGGTCGCTAGTTCTCACACAAATCGAAACAAGTTTGGATTGCTGTATACGTGTACATGTAATCACGACACGACTTTTGCCCGAGCGGCAAAAAAAGTGTCATAAGCAAAAATATAACTGAATGCCAATGAATGATAAATAATTTGACAACATTATAAATTGGCGGCAGTCATAGGTCTAACCCGTTCTATTACAATCGGTAAATAATACCGATCAAACAATGGGGACTGCATGACTTGTCGAAAGCAGCCCAAAACACTGAGGTACAGTTTTCACCTTCATTGAGCAACGCCGGTATAGTGAGCACAGCGTACCGAAGAGGAGTTCGGAAGAGTCAAGAAAACTACAGTGATTGTGAGTGTGATTATAATTAGGAGGATTTTTATTACTCTAATTATTAATACATCTGTCTTCGTTACGTCCTAATTATGTCATACATATCGTATTGTATACAATGAAACAAATTAGTGAATAAATATTACGACTAGCTCTAATAAATAAAGAATGTGAGTGAATAGCAGGACCTTCGAAAGATGAGTCTGAACCAGATCTGTGATAAATCTGCTGAAAGTGACTATGAGAACGCTACCTCAAAATGAAGGAATCTGCAATGGATCGACTGAAGATGTACAGCAGATGACGCTTTGAAGAATCTGATACCAGATCTGCAATGAACATGGAACAGGGGACACGAATGATTGACGATCTGCAGTACCCATACAGTCTTCATTCCGATTGTTGGTAGGAATACTATAAGATAGAGTTACAATTGTAATAGAAAACTGAACGCAGACATAGTACCACTGATAGTGTTTGCAGCGGATTACGAAACGCGCCCGACGAGACGGCAGTCGGAGTGAGCCCATCCCAAAACCTCATTCGCTCTATGTGCAGATCATATTTCATTTCAAGCGCCGTATCGGATCCGTCTCCTATCCGAAGATAGTTGTTCAGCGAAGAGTATGGCTCCCAAATGGTGGTGCCCTTCGAATTCTTGGCAAATGGAGTCCTGAAAGCATAATTCATCCGTTAATACTCCGGCGAAAATTGTTGCTGCCGCTGCTCCATGATGCGGCTTACCCGTTGATGGCGAATGACGTCCACAACTGAACCATAGTATCGACCATTATCCAGTCAGCATCGAGCCTCTTGGAACCAGGTGGCGCGTATTTATAATCATGAGGGTCGAAGAGGTAGAGCATTTCATCACCATGCGCTACCTGTGTATTATATTTGGTAGAACCGTCGCTGACATCGTAGGTGTTGCTGATAGCGCCTCGATACTCGAAGGAGCCGAAATACATAGGGCTCTTCGCAATAGCCAGCTGTTGCTGAAAAGCCTTGTATGCAGGATAATAGAATAAGGCATCGCCGAGTAGTTGCGTCAGGTTACTCAGCAGCTGAAAGAATTGATATACATTAGGCGGCGATGGAATATACCCCTGTCCTTCACTCATCATCAACCACCCACCAAGCTCCTATTGGCAGTCAAATCGTTCAAGTAGTATGCTTTCAAGGCGATAGTGCGGGCTGTTACATTGTAACCGGCACCATCATACTCTAAAATCAGAGGCATGGCAATGTCAATATCGTCCAAAAAATCCTTGAATGATTCTGGGTCCTTATAAAACGCTGCGAAAAAGGAGTCAATTTATTTGCTGAAAAAATTCGCTAGGTGAAGAAAAAGGGAATTCAGGTGCTAAATAATGCATTCAATGTCTACACTCAGAATATACTCGGCTACTGTTTCCAGTAAGCTCTCGCATCCAGTTCGATTGTATCCATACTTACGTGTCATAGCCCTACGGAATCCTTCGTGCCTATTAACACTGGAGAGCCAAGGGAGGTCACGAATTTTACCATTAGCAAAGAGGTTTTCGGGGATATCAGTAAGCAGTGCTCCTTCGATATCCGGTTCAGCAGTGGGCGCCCATACACAATACGGAAAATTTTTCCATGTGTAGAAAACTGTGATTGTATCGACGAGCTGCGACGCGTTCAAACTCCTCAGACAGTTGACCAAAAGCGTCGACGTGTTTGTCGGACAGCCGAGATGCTTGCCAAGCCGGAAGGCTCGAATCGTATTCTCTTCTCGTGGCTTATTTATAGAACTCATGAGGGCGGTTCCACTTTGTGTAATATATTTATGGACGAGACCTGTACGTCAACTGTATGATTAGATAAAAGAAATCACTGCTGACAGAAATCATTGTGATGTGACGTATGTACAGTAAGCCCTTGGTTGTCCGGGCTATTGTTAATGCGAATTTGACTTTCCAAGAAAATAATAGAAGATACGGAAGCGATAATATAAATGGCAAGAACGTAGGGAGCTAGATTCGACTTGAATTATCTTCAACACACAGTCAAGCATGGAAACATCGAGCACGCTGGTGCTTCTGAATATAAATGTATAGCGATGAAAAGTTCGAACAGTCCATAAAAAACAAGGAATCGAATTTTCGAGTTGCACCGCTCCACCTAAAGACAGATCTATTGTCGACTGTTCTCCACACATGATTCGTTCGAAAACCCCAGTGATATGTGAATGTCATGACTCATAAAATATATTGCACGAAAAAGTTCGATGAATCCATAGATATTCATCTGTAACTAAAATGTTTGGAAGTTCCACCAGTTGGGAATAATTATGACAACAAATTTTACCATCTGTCAAATTCGATAACGCTAATAGATGAACGCTGACGCCGCCTGAACTTCCCCCGAAGAGGGTGACTTGATTGGGATCACCACCCAAATACTGGATGCTCTCCTGGACCCATTGCAAAGCTCGCACTACGTCTTTGAGGCCATAGTTTCCGGGCGAGACCTCGTCTCCGGTGCTGAGATATCCCAGAACACCGACGCGAAAGTTGAGAAGTACGAGAACTACGTCCGCGTCGAGGAGTAAATCAGGACCAAAACTAATGAGGGTATTGTTTGCTGTTCTGAATGCCCCACCTATGATATACAGCATCACTGGTAATGGCGTTGGATTCTCACTCGCGTACAGCTAGAAAATAATAAAACAGCAAATGAAGTCTCAAGTGCACTAAGCTACAGCGATGGCGGCAAACAGCAGCGATGTGCAGCAGGGTTTTATTATTCTATGCTCTCTCATGGAAGCTCGCGCACAGGACATCAGCGGACAAAAGCGCACTGTCAGCATGGGAGAATTGAACAACAATTGAATCGGAAATTATGCGAATCCATATAGGTGGTCTGTGTAGAATCTTAAATTGTTATTATTCATCATAGATCTTTCCTTTTCCCAATTAATTTGCAAGAGCGAAAGTCAACTATGTTGGTTTCAATTCATAGTCATCATCTGTATTCTATAAAGTATTCGAATGAGCATATATACCTGTGGCGTGAAGACGTTGAGATACAAGCAATCTTCGTTCCCTACTGGTCCAACGTCATCTTTGTACTGAGCACACGCCTCTTTTTCACTGCTAGCATCCAAAGTTCCGTTCCATGAATCTGGTGGGACAGGTGCTCTGAACCTAGATTGTGAAAAAATATAGATAAATCGGTGATTCCTGTTTAGGAGTGTCTCTTTCCTAGCTGTGTGATTGACGGTCGCTAAGCAATAACGCATAAGATTATAAAGTGTCATACAAAATATTTTCTGCAATGGATGGGAAAATATTGGTAACGGGATTGATTGGCGGTTCTCTCGCAACACACCTAAGATCTCCAATCGGCGGTTGAGCATACGGAATTCCGATGAAGCCGAATACTGTTCGGTTGTGATGGGTGAGCATATTTATTCCTCGAACTCTGCCCTGAGGTATCATCGCTTCTGGACGGGTCATATTTCCGTAGCTGTGAATCTTTGCCTCTACTGCCAAATTAGCACCACTGGCATTGAAGACAGTTGACAGGCAAAGTAGCAGCAGTAGACAAGAACTTGGGTTTTTATTGCGCAACAGCGTCGCTGTAGTCTGGACCACCATGACCAATGCTCAGTATCAATGGTGCGATGGCAAAGATGATGATAGGATCTAGAACGAATGCATGAGACTCCAGTGCGAAATATGAATCGACAATGTATTACGTAAAACTATTCTTATTATAATGCCATACCAAACGGACTATGCCTTGAACTGAACATAAAGATACAATGAAACCATAATGAAACTTTTCGCCATATTTTGTTGAATCAATAATCATACTTCTGGCGTTTGAAATTTCTAACATCATAGAGATATGCACAAATGCATATCGATTAGCTAAAAGTTAATACATCTCAAATTTTATAGCAACGCTCCCGGCTGCGTAAACCAGGTAGCACAAGAACGCTCTCTGACTTGTTCAACTTTGGAAATAAGACGTCTAGAATTCAATGAATGTCCGCTTTTCGGTCTTGACTCAAAAACGAACATGAAGCATCTTCATGACTTTTCTCAGTCAACCTTAGGAACTAAATAAGTCGGAGAGCGTTTTGTGCTACGTGGGTTGAGCCGCTGAACATGTCACGATATATGGCACAATTCATGAAATGGTGTTAATTTTTTGTTCTGGTCTAATCTTCAGAATACCTACATTAATTGCTCTCTTGGTTCTATCTGCCAGGGATATGTATGGTATCCGAATAATATCTTCCAAAGCTGGCTCAGCTTTCATAGAATCAGATGTTGAACAATTCCCGTTTCATAGATATCGACACATATGTAGCATATAGAACTCCTTCAATAGTGTTATTCTGCTCGTTTAATAGAGAAATACCGGAAATCCTTCCTTAATCATCAATTTCTGCGATCCTGGCTGATTTGATTCGCCTTTTATTCATTTCCCCTCGAAATTCAGTAGTAGAGAGTGGTGTGTGTTGTATACGATTATTGTCAAGTACGATGGACCACGATTTTCCCAAAAATACCATGGATGTTTCAGATCCATGTAATTGCGATGTTACAATTTAACTACGTATTAGAACACAAAGAATTATACGTGAAGAAAACTCTGAAGGAATAGAGGCGATCAGGATCACAAATCGCAATGCTGTTCACAATGTAAAATTTGCTATGCGCTCTGTGCAGGGCGTATAGCACATGCTACGACAGATTTTACGATTATGTATCTTTATCCAAGGAACTATATAACTTTACTGATCAAAAGTACACGCCATACCTCAGCGATGAAAGTAACAAGAGAGACAATGAGTTTTCGCAAGTTGCACAACGGAGACACGTCTGACCACGACGGCAGTTGGGCGTAGAGTTGCACAAATGTTTGAGGATCTAATGTCACCATTTGGTGGCTGATGCCACCCGAAGGCGACCAAAGGCGACCGAAGGTAGCCGGGCGCACAGGAAACTAACAATAAGATTGGACCGCAGCAGAGACGTGCCAGCCTGTAAAAGAGGCACGTCAGCGATCGACGGCTCCTTTTTCTTGCCGGAGCTAAAGCAGCGCGGACAGATAAACGTCACCAAGTGCCAATTGGGAAGGGCCGAAGCGGCCTTCTTTAAGCTCATCTCCAAATTCAGAGAGAACTTTGAGAACTACGACAATAAGTACGATTTGTTTTGATTGAAGAAACAAACTCATTTCACGAACCTTATATGCCTGCTTTGCTGTTAGGTAGTCTTAAATTCGTGATATTGTAAAATATTATCTCCACTTTTGTAAAATTACTTTTCATTTACTTTTTCGTACTACGTCACTACATTGCAATTGTGAATCTCAATGAACTGTATGTCTGTCACCAAAAAATCATCCACAATTGTACGTTACAGACCGTTACATGATCTTACTGTTCGTTGGAGCAGCTCATCTAAATATTTTTATGGGAATGTTACGATCAATGAATGTCCGAGTCAGTGCTCTACACAAAGGTTGGATAAAAGTAAAATAGTACAAATACACGGATAGGCTAAGCTCAATAGCTGCGAGAGCAGGATGAGGAGTCCCGAAAATCATGGCCAAGCATTGATGCAACAGGTACTTGTTGATTAATTGCTGCAACGTTTGGTCCGCTGCGCACTTAGCCGTCTTTGCAGAGCTCTGGACAAATGTGTTTTCATGTAATACAATAATGAATGTATATTTACCTGGATGTTCGCAATGCCCAATACATACGTCAAATTCCTATTTGCGTAAACAGGCTAGCGGTAGACCGAGGTGATCACATTGCAGTAGCTGGATACATCACGTAGAATTCCTTGTGTTCCCGACGTCATTGTTTAATTGTACGACCTCTGGGTGTTTACTCTCAATTGCAGAATAGCTGCTATTGTCATTTGCAATAACCGACAAGACAATACGAAGTTCAGACATGCTATGCTGTCCTTGTAGAATTGTTCTGCGTATGAATGAGAATACGCTAGTTCGTTAGTTCTCACACAAATCCAAGCAAGTTTGAGTTGGTGTATACATATACGCGTAATTACCACCCAACTTTTGTCCGAGCGACAACGGCCTCGCATAGCATACGGCCAGACAACATACCATTGAAAAAATAGGTCTGCAGAACTTGAATAGGTCGGAGTAAGCAGACAAGATGTTTCGCCCAGATTCCCGAATGAGATAATTCACCGACTGTGAGAAACTGAGAATAGCGGTGAACTCGAACCGAGTAACATTCGAATGATAAGAATCCTCAGTTTGTCTCTAGAGCTGGCCAGCGGCCGAAATGATCAGAGAACGCAAAATTTATTAAAGAAACAGATAACGTCGTCGTGACATAAAAGAAACTATCCGAGCTGCACTCGAAATATTCGTATGCACAATGATTATTATTGTTTCAAATTTGGATCAGGTTCATGCGCGGTAAATCATGAATGAATTTCGCAGCGGGTAGATATTACCATGCCCGGTTAACGGACGATAAACAGAAAACGGGGAAAATGAAAACTGGAAGTTCGTTGGAATAAGCATTAGAGAGTAATTCTATACATCGGAAAATCGATCTATGTAGGGCTTTGGTTTGGAACAAAACGGAGTGAAACCTGAAATGAAATGAATACGAAAAGAAACTACAGACTACTATTTTTTTGGAACCGATATTTCCGTAATGTTGGATTATGGAAGAATCGTCAATATTCTAGCACGAAAAATATTATTAACTATGTACGCAGAGAATAAGTTAAGCATGAACCAACTGGAATCGTGTTTCCCTCCACCTTGCGATCGCATATAATTGAAACAATTGATATTTCGTCGTTTCGATGAATCATTCGCGATGATGACGGGTGGAACGCACATGCAGTTGTTTCAACCGCAATGCTTTTTCAGTGCATAATAACATCTTGGTAGAAAAATTGAAAAGAAATGTTACTACCATCCCACGCGATAATAATTAATACCTAGTAGTTTGGGAAACTTGCGTTCTGTCTCATTATTCTTCGATTGTTGAGTCAGCATCCCATAATAAATGTAATCGTGGAGAGTAAGACAGTAAAGCTTCTCGTGCCCCTATATGTTCTTCCTTCCACCTGTATCACTGACTGTGACTGTATGCCCATTCGCCCATCCCCTACGAATCTGAAGATAAAAAATTGTCCCACTTTGTCAGCCCAGATGTCCTCGTGAAACAAACTCGACAACCAAGTGAGAAAAACCAAGATTTGGTATTTAAACAAAAGCTGCTCGCTTCTCTGCCTGGCCTGCCACTCAGCTTCACAAACGACTGCAGTGGGCTCTCTCTCATCCCCGAGCATATATGGTAGAAATGAGAAAAAATGTGGCCACCTCTTGGGCCCAAATATTATTTTGCAACGAAGTCGAATTCCGAATGAACGCTGGCGGCGCCTAAGCTTGCCCGAAGAAAGTGACTTTATTGCAGGGATTGCCGCCGAAATATTGGATGCTCTTCTGGACCCCGAAAAACAGTTTTTCATAAATTATCGTAAAAACCAACGAATTCCTGTTATCGGAATACGAAAATTTTCTGAACTCGGCTGAAGCGGAAATAGTCCTGCGTCAGTCGATGTAAAAAACAACGAATTGTTACCGCTGAAATACGAAAACTTCACAATTGTAAAATTGATATTCGTACATTTTTGGGAATAATTTTTGATTCATACAATCAATTATGCTACTGTATGTATACCTGTACCTCAGAGAATGGAGCGTATTGAATTGATCAATCAACAGCAAAGATACATGGACACAGGAAGCCAGATGATCGTACAGATCGAGCAACCGGCGCTGAAGTCAGAATACGGATGAGTGACCCGGTACCATATCGAAGAGCTCGTGATCTGAAAGTTGCGAATTCACATCCCCGGCCTGTTTGTAGATTTGGGAAAAAAATTTGTTCATACGTAAACTAGACATGTTTCTGACATATTTTTGTGACACATTCCGGAGCGGACATTTAAATATTATTGAAAGGTTTGGAAAGCGTTTGAAACATTACAAAAATGATAATATTGTTGACGGCGAGAGAATGTTCTAATAATAATATTGTGCTGTGTGGGTTTCAGCCCCACACCTGTGATCTGGGGCCATGTTGACGTGTAATGGATCTCTTAGACAAGAGACCCAAATTCTTTTCGGAGTTCTTCGGGAATGAATTTACAAGATGTAAGGAGAAAACAAAAATTATATTTTAATGTAAGAGTTAACAAATTTATATAAAATATTCGACGGATTAGAAATTTTAGGAGTGTACTGCTTGAAGGATTCGAATGAATTGTACTTCGGAGGGTTTTTGGATTTTGGAAGTAAAAATGGAAAAGTGATTGGAAGGAGGTGTGGGTGGTAACTATTAGTAGAGGGGAACCAATTAGAAGAACAGGGGTTGGAGTTTGGGTTAGAAATGGAAAGTTTTGTATTCTGAGGGATTTTCCTGGAGGTGCAGCTGCAAGGGACTCTTGAAGAAAGAAGGCCATAAAACTATGGAATGTTTACGGAAATAGGGGTTTTGCGAGGAGTAGGTAGGAGGGACCGTTTATGATGGGTTAGGAGCTTTGGGCTTTTCCTGACAAGAGAATTTATAAAAGGAAATGAACAAATATTCAAGTGATAATTACAATACAGTATTTAACTAAATATATATATATAATGAAAACTATAAGTAACGATTATCATGAATAAACTATATAAGTATAGGTCGGTACATTACAGACGTACCTGATGCTTTCTCGCTGACACTTCGATGTGTCGAGGTGCCTGTAACAAGTTTTTCCTATCTCCAACAATCGAAGAATGAGCGGAGAATCAAGCGTCGTATCGCGGCATTCCACTCAATTGAACGAACAGGTAGTGGCCGTAGGCCGTGGAGTTAAACGACATCAGTCCAGTGATTCAACTGAACGGGATACCGCCGAGTCACTCGTTTCCATGCTGTCCAAGGAAAAGGTAGGTAAGCGAAAATTAACTGAATCCCAATAATTGATAGGTAGATTGACAAATTTATAATACGGCTGCGATAGCAGATTGAACGCATTCTATTACGACCGGTAAATACCGATCACACTAGGGACCGCATGAACTTGATGAAAGACCACAGATATAGTACCACTGACAGTAGAGAAAGCCATAAATCTGTGGCGGACCTTCATGATTACGAAACCCGTGTTCGATACGTGATTTTCGCGTTTCTGCAATATTGCAACGTTTCTGAGATCACATATCACAAAAGTCTTCAAAATGTAAAATGACGTGCAGGCGTATAGCACACGCTACAACAGATTTTACGATAGAATATCATTATTGAAGGAACTGTGTGACTTCGTTGATAAAAGTACATGCCTTGCCTCAGTGATACATGTAACAAGCAAGCAGATTAGTTTTCGCAAGCTGCACAACGGAGACACGTCCAGCGACGATGGCACTCAGGTGTTGAGTTTGTAAACGCAGGACTCATTGATACGGATGCCAACCGCCCAATTATATGGTCCATGACATTCGTGGATCTTCGCTCTTTCGAAAAACTACGGAATTAAAAGTCAATCAAGTCATTTGTCGTTACGTCGACGATTCACAATACAGGCAAAGCCCTCTCTCTCATCCGGAATAGCCTCCAGGCCCGACGTGTTAATTTCGTCAAAAGTTGAGTACGGATCCTGGTGATTCAGGCAAACTTACCTATACACATATATGGTATGCACATATACGTACCTGGGTTTTTTATCATGGCTATTGCTTATTCTGAAACATCGTCGTCATCATTTCATGTTTCATTATAATTTTACATCGTTATTGAGCATCACCGTAATCATGCTCATAGCCATATGGTGGCGATGCATTGTGTATATCTAAACGGGTCTATAGTGTGGTGGAGCCCGAACCGGTCGTCCGCTATCCACTGCTTTAACATACAGATCTCGCCTTTTAATCTTCATCTCGATGAGACGAAGCTCCATCGCGTCACAAGTGGCGTACAACAAGAGGGATAACCACCTCGATTCGCCTATTGTAAATCCTCCTATCTCCAGAAGGCATACAAGAAAAGCTGAATAATTTTTTAGTCATAAATATTCTTATTGAACGTATAACTTATACGACTCTGGCCTGAGTTATTATTAAAAATTCACCGACATTCGTATCCCGATACATGTGTATGTATCAACATAGCAAATATGTGTATTACAACTGGTGCTCGAACGTGGAGACATAAAATGAAAATAAACAAATACATGAATGTCGGTCATTCGATCACCACCTAAGACCAGATCTAATACGTGTACAAGTCAAACGAATACAGAACAACGCGAAGTCATATCGAGTAGCGAAGACAAAATAACGCTGCAAAGTATCGGTAAGCCAACTGTTAATAAGAAATCCACAAAATCTGAAGACAATACAATTGACCGGTCGTGCGGAAGTGGTAATTGCGGGATTATGGCGCCCAATGATGACCAGCGATTGCGTACACAGTTTGAGAAGAAATGAAAGCGGATGCAGGATGGAAGAGCGAAGCTGAAAAGGGAAAGATTCGAATTGGGAAAGAACAGCGGGCTCAAGCGCAAAGCGAAATTGGGGCAAACCCAAGCAGCATCACAACAGACGACTGAACAGAATGATGGTCACTTGGTGAGCGGTCTAGTAAGTCATTTAGGTCGTGTAAACATTGATTGTAAAACACCTAAACAATCAGGCAGTTATTGGTCACAAACAAAAGATGATGGCCGTCAGTCAGGTGTATAATATGGAAGGGAAGTAGTGTCATTCGGAGGAGGGATCCACCGACTGGGTGCTGACCGTAGTGCGGGGATGTCTAACACATTTAACGATTGCGAGTCTCCACCGGATGGAGCACAGCCCGAGGCTAGAGAACGGTCTTTCCGGGTAAACCTGGCTACGTCGCCAGTTGTGGGCACAAAATTGAATTGAGAAATGAAAAACCATTTATTGAAAGATCATACCCCGTGCGCATAAGGATCCCGTTCAGCACGATATCAGCGAGATGTTGGAGTCCAGTACAGCCGCAGGTTCTGATAGTTAATACCGCAGCCCACTGCACATTGTTGAAAGAAAAGGTGGATGGGTGAGGCTCTATCTGGATGCGCAACAACTGAATGACGCCTCACGCGATTTTGCAGAGCGGCAAAATGAATCGGAGCTGCAGAGATTTTTCGGCATCTGCAATCATTATCGACAATTCGCACTGCATCGCGCCAACTATTTGGTTTCCTTCAGGCCTCTCTTGAAGAACAATACCACGTGGCGGTGGTCACACGAGCATTCACGGGCATTCTGAAATTTAAAAGACAGTTTTCTGAATGTCAGTACCTTGCATCACATTTCACCAACTGGAGAGTATGCGCTGCAGACCGATGCGTTGGATCAGGGATATGTGGAATTTTCACCAGATCGTTGATGGAGATCATCGCGGCGTAATCTCGATTGCAAGTGGGTGCCTTATTCCAGCGGAGATGAATTACACAGCCACCGGAAAGGAGCTGCTGGCTGTGGCGGTCACGGTGAAAAAATACCGCATCTATCTCGCGGGTCGTCAATTTGAAATCATCACCGACCGTCACGGATTGATTTTCTTGCACCGTAATCCGTCTCAGATTGCACGTTTGGAACGATGGTGCTTATTATTGCAAGAGTTCACGTGTTTGATGAAACACTGCAACGGTCGCGATAACTAGGTCCTGCAACTCACTGTTGTCAAATTAGGGCACAATAAGTTGATACATCCTGGTATTTTCAAACTGATGCACCACCTCTAACGATTTTTCTATCAGCCGCGTACAGCAAGAGATGTGTGACACTTCGTGTCGAGCTGTGATCGTTGCCAGCAAGTGAGATTCATGACCCACAAGATGTATTGCGAATTCGGAATCGTCAAGACGAACAAATATGACGGAGGAATAAAATACAGTGCACGGAAGAATCTAGATGGAATATTTATAAGAAAAAATTGTTACTATTATGAACCATGCTATAATAAATACCAAGTAGTTTGGAAAATTTGTATTCTGTCTCATTCATTTTTGATTGTTGAATCAGCATCCCATGATAAATGCGATTATAGAAAAAAAGACAACGAAGCATTCCACCTACATCGCTCGCTGTATGCCTATTATCCCATCCCAACAAAATTGAAAACAAAAAATTCTCCCGCTTTTTCGTTTAGGATGTCCTCGTAGTACCTACTCACCTCTGCCTGTGCTTCTGCCCACTTTCACGTGTGCCAAGGTGTCCATTCTCCCATCTGCATGCATTCATACAGAAAAGAAAATCGAATTTCATACAAAGATACAAAGTCGAATTTTCAGTTAGAAATTTCAGAATCTAGGAAGATACATGTGTCCTCTCTCCCATGCCTATACATGTGCGAGAGAGAAAACAATTGTGCCACCTCTTGGGCTCAGATGTTCTCCTGATACAATTGCAAATTTTCAGTTAAAATTTCGAAAATCCACGATTCCCACGAAAGCTGCTCGTTTTTTGCCCGTTTCTGCATACGCCCTCGTCAGCGCCCCGTGTGTCCTCTCTCCCATTCCCATACATATGTGTGTAAGAAAAAAGAAAAAAAAAATAGTGCCACCTCCTCGAAATTCATGTTTGCCTAATAGATACTCGTCTATGCCTGTGTCCTCTCTCCCATTCCCATACATATGTATATTAGAAATGAAAAGAAAAAAATTGTGCCACCTCTTGGGCTCAGATGTTCTCCTGATACAATTGCAAATTTTCAGTTAAAATTTCGAAAATCCACGATTCCAACGAAAGCTGCTCGTTTTTTGCCCGTTTCTGCATACGCCCTCGTCAGCACCCCCTGTGTCCTCTCTCCCATTCCCATACATATGTGTGTAAGAAAAAGAAAAAAAAAAATAGTGCCACCTCTTCGAAATTCATGTTTGCCTAATAGATACTCGTCTATGCCTGTGTCCTCTCTCCCATTCCCATACATATGTATATTAGAAATAAAAAGAAAAAAATTGTGCCACCTCTTGGGCTCAGATGTTCTCCTGATACAATTGCAAATTTTCAGTTAAAATTTCGAAAATCCACGATTCCAACGAAAGCTGCTCGTTTTTCGCCCGTTTCTGCATACGCCCTCGTCAGCGCCCCGTGTGTCCTCTCTCCCATTCCCATACATATGTGTGTAAGAAAAAGGAAAAAAAAAATAGTGCCACCTCCTCGAAATTCATGTTTGCCTAATAGATACTCGTCTATGCCTGTGTCCTCTCTTCCATTCCCATACATATGTATATTAGAAATGAAAGGAAAAAAACTGTGCCACCTCTTGGGCTCAGATGTTCTCCTGATACAATTGCAAATTTTCAGTTAAAATTTCGAAAATCCACGATTCCAACGAAAGCTGCTCGTTTTTCGCCCGTTTCTGCATACGCCCTCGTCAGCGCCCCGTGTGTCCTCTCTCCCATTCCCATACATATGTGTGTAAGAAAAAGGAAAAAAAAAATAGTGCCACCTCCTCGAAATTCATGTTTGCCTAATAGATACTCGTCTATGCCTGTGTCCTCTCTCCCATTCCCATACATATGTATATTAGAAATAAAAAGAAAAAAATTGTGCCACCTCTTGGGCTCAGATGTTCTCCTGATACAATTGCAAATTTTCAGTTAAAATTTCGAAAATCCACGATTCCAACGAAAGCTGCTCGTTTTTCGCCCGTTTCTGCATACGCCCTCGTCAGCGCCCCGTGTGTCCTCTCTCCCATTCCCATACATATGTGTGTAAGAAAAAGGAAAAAAAAAATAGTGCCACCTCTTCGAAATTCATGTTTGCCTAATAGATACTCGTCTATGCCTGTGTCCTCTCTCCCATTCCCATACATATGTATATTAGAAATAAAAAGAAAAAAATTGTGCCACCTCTTGGGCTCAGATGTTCTCCTGATACAATTGCAAATTTTCAGTTAAAATTTCGAAAATCCACGATTCCAACGAAAGCTGCTCGTTTTTCGCCCGTTTCTGCATACGCCCTCGTCAGCGCCCCGTGTGTCCTCTCTCCCATTCCCATACATATGTGTGTAAGAAAAAGGAAAAAAAAAATAGTGCCACCTCTTCGAAATTCATGTTTGCCTAATAGATACTCGTCTATGCCTGTGTCCTCTCTCCCATTCCCATACATATGTATATTAGAAATAAAAAGAAAAAAATTGTGCCACCTCTTGGGCTCAGATGTTCTCCTGATACAATTGCAAATTTTCAGTTAAAATTTCGAAAATCCACGATTCCAACGAAAGCTGCTCGTTTTTCGCCCGTTTCTGCATACGCCCTCGTCAGCGCCCCGTGTGTCCTCTCTCCCATTCCCATACATATGTGTGTAAGAAAAAGGAAAAAAAAAATAGTGCCACCTCCTCGAAATTCATGTTTGCCTAATAGATACTCGTCTATGCCTGTGTCCTCTCTTCCATTCCCATACATATGTATATTAGAAATGAAAGGAAAAAAACTGTGCCACCTCTTGGGCTCAGATGTTCTCCTGATACAATTGCAAATTTTCAGTTAAAATTTCGAAAATCCACGATTCCAACGAAAGCTGCTCGTTTTTCGCCCGTTTCTGCATACGCCCTCGTCAGCGCCCCGTGTGTCCTCTCTCCCATTCCCATACATATGTGTGTAAGAAAAAGGAAAAAAAAAATAGTGCCACCTCTTCGAAATTCATGTTTGCCTAATAGATACTCGTCTATGCCTGTGTCCTCTCTCCCATTTCCATACATATGTATATTAGAAATAAAAAGAAAAAAATTGTGCCACCTCTTGGGCTCAGATGTTCTCCTGATACAATTGCAAATTTTCAGTTAAAATTCCGAAAATCCACGATTCCAACGAAAGCTGCTCGTTTTTCGCCCGTTTCAGCATACGCCCTCGTCAGCGCCCCGTGTGTCCTCTCTCCCATTCCCATACATATGTGTGTAAGAAAAAGGAAAAAAAAAATAGTGCCACCTCCTCGAAATTCATGTTTGCCTAATAGATACTCGTCTATGCCTGTGTCCTCTCTTCCATTCCCATACATATGTATATTAGAAATAAAAAGAAAAAAATTGTGCCACCTCTTGGGCTCAGATGTTCTCCTGATACAATTGCAAATTTTCAGTTAAAATTTCGAAAATCCACGATTCCAACGAAAGCTGCTCGTTTTTCGCCCGTTTCTGCATACGCCCTCGTCAGCGCCCCGTGTGTCCTCTCTCCCATTCCCATACATATGTGTGTAAGAAAAAGGAAAAAAAAAATAGTGCCACCTCCTCGAAATTCATGTTTGCCTAATAGATACTCGTCTATGCCTGTGTCCTCTCTTCCATTCCCATACATATGTATATTAGAAATGAAAGGAAAAAAACTGTGCCACCTCTTGGGCTCAGATGTTCTCCTGATACAATTGCAAATTTTCAGTTAAAATTTCGAAAATCCACGATTCCAACGAAAGCTGCTCGTTTTTCGCCCGTTTCTGCATACGCCCTCGTCAGCGCCCCGTGTGTCCTCTCTCCCATTCCCATACATATGTGTGTAAGAAAAAGGAAAAAAAAAATAGTGCCACCTCTTCGAAATTCATGTTTGCCTAATAGATACTCGTCTATGCCTGTGTCCTCTCTCCCATTTCCATACATATGTATATTAGAAATAAAAAGAAAAAAATTGTGCCACCTCTTGGGCTCAGATGTTCTCCTGATACAATTGCAAATTTTCAGTTAAAATTCCGAAAATCCACGATTCCAACGAAAGCTGCTCGTTTTTCGCCCGTTTCAGCATACGCCCTCGTCAGCGCCCCGTGTGTCCTCTCTCCCATTCCCATACATATGTGTGTAAGAAAAAGGAAAAAAAAAATAGTGCCACCTCCTCGAAATTCATGTTTGCCTAATAGATACTCGTCTATGCCTGTGTCCTCTCTTCCATTCCCATACATATGTATATTAGAAATGAAAGGAAAAAAACTGTGCCACCTCTTGGGCTCAGATGTTCTCCTGATACAATTGCAAATTTTCAGTTAAAATTTCGAAAATCCACGATTCCAACGAAAGCTGCTCGTTTTTCGCCCGTTTCTGCATACGCCCTCGTCAGCGCCCCGTGTGTCCTCTCTCCCATTCCCATACATATGTGTGTAAGAAAAAGGAAAAAAAAAATAGTGCCACCTCTTCGAAATTCATGTTTGCCTAATAGATACTCGTCTATGCCTGTGTCCTCTCTCCCATTTCCATACATATGTATATTAGAAATGAGAAGAAAAAAATTGTGCCACCTCTTGGGCTCAGATGTTCTCCTGATACAATTGCAAATTTTCAGTTAAAATTTCGAAAATCCACGATTCCAACGAAAGCTGCTCGTTTTTTGCCCGTTTCTGCATACGCCCTCGTCAGCGCCTCGCGTGTCCTCTCTCCCATTCCCATACATATGTGTGTAAGAAAATGGAAAAAAAAAATAGTGCCACCTCCTCGAAATTCATGTTTGCCTAACAGATACTCGTCTATGCCTGTGTCCTCTCTCCCATTCCCATACATATGTATACTAGAAATAAGAAGAAAAAAATTGTGCTACCTCTTGGGCTCAGATGTTCTTCTGATACAATTGCAAATTTTCAGTTAAAATTTCGAAAATCCACGATTCCAACGAAAGCTGCTCGTTTTTTGCCCGTTTCTGCATACGCCTCGTCAGCGCCCCGCGTGTCCTCTCTCCCATTCCCATACATACGTGTGTAAGAAAAAGGAAAAAAAAAATCGTGCCACCTCTTGGGCTCAGATGTTATCCTGATACAAAGTCGAATATTCGGGTAAAAATCTCAAAATCTAGGAATAGGTACATGTGTCCGCTCTCCCATGCCTATACATATGCGAGAAAGAAAAAAATTGTGCCACCTCTTGGACTCGGATGTTTTCCTGATACATGCCTCTGCATGTCTCTGCTCTCACCTACATGCGTCCTCTCTCGCATTCCCATGCATACGCGAAAAAGAAAAAAATCGTGCCACCTCTTGGGCTCAGACTTTATCCTGATACAAAGTTGAATTTTCCGTTAAATATTTCAGAATCTAGGAATGGGTACATGTGTCCTTTCTCCCATGCCCATATACACATATGTGAAGATGAACAAAATTGTGCCACCTCTTGAGCTCAGATGTTTTCCTGATGCAACGTCGAATCTTTGGTTCAACATTTGGTCTGGAATTTCAATGGAAGCTACGCCTCTGCCTACTTCCACTCCAATCAGCCGACTCTGTCTTTACTTAGCTCTCCCAGTACAATATTCAAATATTCGAGAAATAATATGATGGAAGCTTTCCATGAAGAGACACCGTGTGACACAAAACTACGTGATCGGTCATTTTCTTTTGATCCAGCCAATTATACCGCTATATATATTATATCTGAGTGAGTCGGTTGTTGGCTGTAGATGGAAAACCGCTGTTCTTTATTGAAAAGTATTAATACAAGTTTAAGCTTCGTCTTATAGCCTTCTGACAATAATCTTACAATCATAATGTACTATTATAACTTCAACATAATCAACCTAAAAAATTGAGTCTGACAAAAATTAACAAAACTCTTCATTGCTCGTTCGATCATGAGCTTCGAACTCTAGTCCTTATGATATCAATTTTTTCTTTTAACCCAGAAACAATGCCGACAATATGGCTCGGATCATTGTTTCAATTTCATTACCCTGTAATATGTAGGGAACTCCGTATCGGAGTTACTCCTAATAATCATTTCAAAAACTACTGTTCAGACCTATAAAGTAATGCAGAGACAGTAAGGTGATGAACTGTTTATATTAAATTACCAAAAGTGAACACTTCCTCTTATTGCTGGAGGCTCATGTATTCTTTTGGAAGGTGGCGAAAAAGTAAACACTGAAAATCAAAATCTCTGTCGAATACCAAAACCCACGAGAGTTTTTTGAGTAGCGGAGACTTCAAATTTGTGCATTAATACTATAGAGATTGTTATCACCGACGACTTAGTCGCGCCATCTGCATACAGTACTTGTTAACTAGGAGAAACACTTACCGTCAGAGTAATCAGGTCGGCAATTTGTAGTCGAGCCGTTGATCTATAATAATAAAAATTCCACGGTTGTGAACGTTGTGAATTCGAAAATATGGGTTGTTTGTTGTTTGTAAGCTGTCATGATTCTGTACGTCTTCATTAATATTTCCTAAACCTTTTAACGATATCGATGTGTTGATATTTGCGACTGAATTAGAGTGCGCATTGTGATTATAAATATCATCACATATAATAAATTATATCAATTCATTAATTAACAAAAATGGTTAGACGAAAATCAATGGCAAGGTAAGCTTGTTAAGGTTAATGGAGGACCCTACTGAAAAATTGGAATTTCTGAAATTCGGTAATTTTTTTTAAATTTCAAATCAGCTCTGGATTTTGGAAGTGCTATTCAAAACAAACTAAATGACGCCCCGTGATTGGAAATTGAATAAAGAATGCAGGAGCCATTCACTGTTACATGTTGGACAATAGAAAATTTCAAAATGCTCCTTGCGACTCAATAATGGTTAGTAATGGGGTAATCCAATAGTGGATTCATCTTTTAAGGGGAATTCGGAGTCGCTGCTGGCAATCTAACCTAACTAACGTAGAGAATATTTAAATTCCATCACATTTGAGCGACGTCTTGAGAAAGTGAAGTGCTTGGCCACTTTCTGCGATCATACTCATCGAATTCCGGAAGCTTCATCGAAATCGATCGAGTCGTTCGCGTGAATGTACAATTCTCATTTTTGAAACGGTTTCCGCACATCTGAGATAGCAAGTCAAAATTTCCCTTAAGGCGGTGTTCAGGACACTAAGTTAGAAATATTGTAACATGGGATTCAAAATTGCATCTGTTATTCTCTTAAAAAATTCAAAAATCGATTGTTTAACAAAAAATGTTTCATCAAAATTGACAAACAATAGGTTTTTAATTTGTTTCTCCTGAACAACGAATCCCATTTTGAATCCCACGCTACAATATCCTCATCTTGGGGTTCTAAACACCAGCCCTGAAACATGAATTTCTCGCAACCATTATTGGGACGCAAGGAACTTTCTGAAATTTTCTGTTTCGGATGGTGGATAGCTCCGTCATTTGTAATCCAATTTTTGATGTTAGGGTATTATTCAGTTTGTGCTGAACAGCACTTCTGAAATCCAGATCTAATTTCAAATTCAATGAAAAATTACAGAATTTCAAACATTTTCATTTTTCAGTAGGGTCCTCCATCGAAAAGCCCATTATAAACAATCAGTTATACGTCTTCTATTATATTCTATTTCATTTAAATTGAATTGAATTTAAACTCAGATCGCTGTCATCCCGTCGTTCATCAACGTCAGCAAAATCTGATAGAACAAACGAGGTTAGTTTGAAAGATAACAATTATTGACGCAAAATAACTTTATAAATGCCGAACTCCAAAATGTGCATTCACTGAATTTCAATACATGAGATAAAGATAACACAGAATATTGTGAAAGGTGTATATGAATCATTTCAGGCACTCGCAGCCCAGAATAGACCTCCAGTAAACCTCCCTAGATTGAAAAGTGGTGAGCGAGCATTACAGGAGATAAGATATTTGCAAAAATCGACAAAGCTCTTATTGCCTAAGTCACCATTTGCAAAATTAGTCAGAGAAATTATTTTAGATTTATTTCCTCGAATGGATAAAGTCAGGTAAGATACATTGAAAAAATATATTAACAATTTTAATGAATACCTAAAGTCTTTCTGTTTCTGGCCTTCAAGGGGAACAAAACAAATTTGAACTGAAGGTTCGTGATAAAATAATACAAAGTTACAACCATCAATTTCAGAATTATCCATTGACCAATTACATACACTCAGCTCCATTCTATCTCCGGTTTTTTTACCATATTTTAATAATTAAATTTACAGAATACAACCCAGCACTTTAGAAGCGCTTCAAGAATCTGCAGAGATGTATTTGGTACAATTTTTTGAAGATGCTATACTCTTGTCTTTCCATGCAAAAAGGGTAACGCTGTTTCCACAGGATATGAGATTAGTTAGAAGAATGAGAGGCCGACATGATATTGTTAATAGATAACTTCTCATCATATGTACTGAAATAAAATAAAATAAAGCCCTCATCTTCCCTCTCATCCTCTCTATTTTTCTTACGTGTATTCTATTAATTGACAAGAGTGGCATAATGTGAATGAGTTGAAGTTTGTAACATTGACGTAAAAAAATTACGAAATACCACTAAGAAATGTATCTTTTGTACGATTCAATTGCGTTGTTATAAACTTCAGCCAAATGAAACTCATAAGTATCAGAATGTATATCAGTTGTTTAAAAAGACAAAATGTTAGTTTTTATTCGTAAAGTACGTACTCCAAACCTTGGGAATAGCTAAACTATTTTCAAGTAAAAAATGCTGGATATTTAAAAAAAAAAAGAAAAAATTGCGATAGTTTGACAAATTTTTTATTCATGATACCTACATACACAAATTGTACCTTTGTTTCGTTTTATTTTGTCAATTTTGTACGATTCGAAGTATGACCCTATATTTGTTCACATACGATTAGAAATATAAAGAAGACTACGAATTTGAGATGGAAATTGTATGTACGCAGATAAAAAGAAAAGTGTACAAATTTTTTTCAGTGATTTACTCGCATTATTAAATGTTTCGTGTGCACAGCGTCCAAACCAATTGTCTATGGTTTCTTTATTTCCAACCTATTGATTAGGGACCCAATATTGAACGCTTATGTCTTTACTCAGGATAGTTAGCGAGTCAAGTTAATTGTCTTGAGAAGTTATTACAACAATCGCTGTTGAGAAAAAGTGCAGAATCTCTGGATGGTAGAGGTGCAAGAAATTTCGGATTAGTTTGATTATTCGTGTTCTTTCCAAACGATATTTACAGGGAGCTTCTTTATTCGTAAAAAATTCTAATGAAATTACAGTTTAAAACGTATATATACATACCTATAAGAACAGGAAAAGGTGTAGATCGATACATAATACTACGGTAATAGATATCTTGAATGAAATTGTTCAAT
Organism: Phymatocera aterrima; assembly: GCA_963170745.1. Taxonomy (NCBI): domain Eukaryota; kingdom Metazoa; phylum Arthropoda; class Insecta; order Hymenoptera; family Tenthredinidae; genus Phymatocera; species Phymatocera aterrima. The sequence goes on from OY720663.1 coordinate 11,038,824, forward strand.
GAATTCAAAAACGGTCCCTTCTTCCAGTAAATGAATTGTTTCAAAAATTATGATTGGCACACGTGATAAAGATATTCTCAACTAGAAAGGGTATACTGGGCAATGATGAATATTCAAAAATAAAATATATTGGCAGAAACATATGGATATTTTTATTTTTCATTTTTATTCGTTTAATTTCGTTTTTTTTTCTTCAATTTTTAACTTTCTTTTTCATAATAAAATTCCTTTTTCATTCTGTGAAACTTTGGTAAAATATACATGTTATACTTACATAACTATATAATAATAATTATAATGTATAATAAAGATTTATAGCGAAATTATCTATATAATATAATATTGTTCATAATAATATACGTAATATTCAATATACTAGGCATTAAAAAAAAGAAACGAAAAACCGGAGATCTAATGCTTTTTGTGTAGTATATTTCATATTTTCGTGGCGTTAGGTATGTATGCATACACCTGAATTCATAAAATATCATATTATATAGTATAATATGAATTGCAAGTAACATACTTAGTCAAATAGCAAAATGAAACGTATACATATACATCTATAACAATAATATATGACAGTTTATTTCCTTTATACTAAAATAAAGTATCTGTAATGAAAATAATAAACTTACACTATGTATTCATTATATCGGGTTAGCTGCATCAAGCAAAAGAAAAAAAAAGAGGGAGAGAGAACAACCGTCGTTTACAATTAAAATTTTACCTTAAAATTAAGTTACCTATAATAAGAATCAGAATTCAGAATTTTTAAATTATCTAAATATAACTGCCTTCTATCATAAGAAAGAAAAATTTTCGTAATACTAAAACTATGTAATTAACATCAATTAGGTATTCAATTATACCCATATAATTAAAAGTGTATACCTAATGAAAAAGATTTATTCATCAAATCACTATACGGTATACCAGTAATACGCTTCAGTTGAGAAATATACCATACTATATATTTTCTATCCGATTAAAAAAAAAAACAGACTTCCTTTATTTTGTGAATCATAAATTATCAACATATACTTATACTATACTTTACTATACTATACTATATAGATATTCAGCGACAAATAATATAGTTGCCATTATCATACTAGTAGGTTTATTTATAAGACACTTTTTTTTACTTTCTTTTTTTTTTTGAATTATCCTTCGTTACACTGTCAGGCACAACTTTTTTTGTTTCTCTTTTACTTCTATTTTTTCAATAATAATTCTCATAAATATTAAATATAATATGTAATAATAATTTTATCACGCTGCCCCATTCATATATCATTTCATCTGATAATAATAATAATTAGATAATATTTTCGTCATTGTTGTCATACAATACAATATAATATAATATAGGTATATGTATAATGGAACAAAATCACTAGCCTGTGATTAATATAGATATATATATATATGTGTATATATATGTATATATTTTTAGATTTTTTTCACTTTTCATACATAATTATTGATTATACTTTCAGTTTGAAACATGTGATTCAATATACCTACCTATTATTCAATTCAATATACAAATTATTTTCAATTTATATACTATAATTTGCTAATTTCTTAGCTGTCGTAATATAAGACACGTGCATATTCTTCAACGTTCTTCTAAAATCACTGCAGAAAGAACATCGTCAACGATTATTCCGTAATAATTTAATTTAATGTAAACTGATTGATTAATTAATGATGATAATAATAATTAGATAACAATTCATTATCACCGCCTATTACAAAACGTCTGAAATAATAATAATAATAATAAATATAATTCAGAAAATTAAATAATACATTTTTCTCATAATATGTATTTGTCTATTTTTATTCATTTTTTTCATTTTTCACTTTTTTATAAAAGACCGTACTTTATTGACACATTTGTCCATAAAGTTACGTTTTCTTTTTGGCTCAGCGCCAGTAGGCAGTGATAATAAGGAGCCTTGAACTGTTTTCGGATTTTTGTAATTATCATTACAATTTGATGAAGATGAAAAACTTTCATCTGAATCTAACCCCGCACCACAACTTTTAGCTTTTAATAAATTGAATTTTTCATTACCTCCGCTATTAGCCATTGTAGAATGTTGCTGTGATATTTTCTGCGATACGGCAGACGAAGAGGATAATGGCTGAGAAATTCTTTTCTCATTAGATAACATAGTCGATCCCTCATCTTTATTTTCTGATAGTAACTCTTCATTTATTGATTTCTCTAATAAAAGACCATCCATGCTTATAGATCTAGTGGATATCTGAGGCCTGTTCAATGCCGGAGTTTCTTCATCCGAAAATGAAGTCGATATTCTACATTCATCATTCGCGGTCATATTGTCATCGGCCGAATCAACATCCCTGGAATTTTCAATCCCAATTTCAATGTCCACCGATGGTGTCGACGGTTTAAATTTATTATTTCTTGGCACAGGCGTGGGACTAATGATTTGAATTTCAGCAGCAAATTTAGGACCACTGTTATCTTCTGATTCTGAGGAAGATTCAGCTGCTGGCTCATTCATCGAAGAGTCTAAACATCCATCCAAACTTCTCGATCTTGGTCTGAGTTCTTGATTTTCTTTTAACATTGACTCTTCACTTTTTAGAACCGATCCTACTAGACCATCTTCGTCTAGTAGACCGTCTAAACTTCTTGATCTTGGTCTGGGAAGCGGTTCGGGTACTGTTACCGGAAGTACAGTTTGCTTTTCTTCTTGATCGATTAGTTCTAATGATTTAGATCGAGAAGATTGAGGCGGCGGATGTCGTGGTGGACGACGAGGTATCGAACTTCCTCCTGGACGTGTATGGACGAATTTTAGACGAGGTGAAGTTGGTGGCAGACCCATTAGCCAGCGAGATGGACTTGAAGATTTCCGAAGCCTATGAGAATACAATGTAGAGAAATATTCTTTAGTACATAATATTTTTTTCCATCTACTGGCAGAAATTACTTGAAGTACAATTTCCGAAATTTACTAATTAATTTACACCCCATGAGAATTACCAGACAAGCAATGAGTACCACGTATAAAACAAATGACAAAATTATAGGTATACAAATGCAGGACATTTGGATACCAATTTACGAATCTAAATTCGATGACACTTTTAAACAAGTTTTTAAACTGATCAATGATGGTAGATAAAATTCAGTAAAGATAAAAAAAAAAGCGAGAATCACAGTAGACTATTTAGCGTCTTCACCAATATTCAATTTGGAAACTTTTTTATTGAATTTTCAAAGTAAAGATAATTTTCTATCGATGAAAATTGAGTGTAGAATTTATGTTTCATGAAGTGATAATTTGTGGATTTGACGAATCTCAGACGAAACAAGGAATTGGGGATGATGCCAATGACAGTGTAACATAAAGTACAAAAATCACAGCAGTCAACAAAACAAACAAAAAGATTAGATTGATAAAGAAACCAACCTATGATTAGGTATGTTAGGATTAGGTACTGCCATTTCTATTCCTGGCTGCATATATCGAGAAAAATAAAATAGTGTTAATAATTTTTTCGTAGTATGTGAAAATATCCCGATCAAAACTAATAATTTCATTCGATACATAATACCAAAATTCAAAATTATATCTGAAGAGACAGTTTCTCTATTCATATCCTCAAGAAAAAATCAATAATCTATAATTCGTTGAACTATTTATAAAAAATAAAAAATGAATAATTTCAAATGAATACCTTCAATTTTTCAGTTAACGTAGCTTATAGTTTATTGTCGGACAATTACCTGTTGGGTATAGCTGTGGGGGGGCCATCTAGTCAATCTCTACCGTTAGTTGAGTCTTTATCACTTCCTCTGCTTTCGTTGCTGTGCATGCGCTGGTAACTCGGCTGTCGTATATTCGTACTTCCCGGTGTACTAGGCTGAGTAACATCTTTTGAAGCAATACTTCTTGGTAGGCCACCAGAAAGTTCTGATCTCATAGGAATTTCACCACGCATAAACCTATGATGTAATGGAAATCCATGTTTTAGGATGTAAAAATTTGATTTCTGGACCGTGTTTATCATTTTCACATGCCAAAAATCTTATAAAGAAGAAGTTTATAAATTTTCCCAAACAGTTTATTATCATTTTTCTTTCTCTTACTATAATCAATATACGCTCACCTTTCGAGCTTGTCTACGCATGCATCTTGGTAATCATGTATCCATCGTACACCGTTAAAGTGACAAACGGCTCGCATATCCTCCGGAAGTTCCTCTGGCTCTGGCCACTGGAAATTGTCGATTATGGGAATGATGTTGCACTGTGATTGTAGGGCCGCAACAATTTCCTGTGAAATTTGGGACAATTAATGATATATAATGAATTAATAATGTAACACGTTTCACGTGAATTTTGTAGAATTTCACACAATTCGAGGATTCAAAAGACAACATTATACGAAATAGTGCTTTTGTATAATTGTAGATAAAATCACTTACCCTATGGACCCAGTCTTTACATTCCGTGTCCTGTATGCATCGGTCCAAAGCTTTGGGTGTGAGAACCAGAAGGAAATGTTTAGCTTGCCTGATGCTTTGTAAAAGATTATTATCGAATTTGCCGGCCTCTAATCTTTCGACGTCAATAAAAACGGAAAAACTTCTGAGCTGTAGATGAACTTTGAGTAAACTAGCGAGTTGTGAACCATTAGATCTCCGATAGCTGACGAATACGTCAAGAGATTTATTCAATGATTCATCGCCAGATGAATTCAGACCCAAGCTATGCTGCATGTTTTTAATAGCTTCCAATATCCTCAGCCTATGAATGCTGTTTGTTATACTACATTCTCCTAGTAGCTGATCTTCAGTCAAATTTCTAATTGAATCTTTATCGACACCAGCGTTCAGCATGCCATAAGTATAGATAGAAAACTCCTGACCAATTGATTCTAGAAAACTATTCAAGTTTCCAGTATCCTTGCTACTATAGTCTGCCATTTTTTTCAAATTTTGAAGTTCTCTCGTAAATCTTCGCCGCCTGATACCATTCGTTAATCCAATATCTTCGATGAGATCAGACTCAGTTAATTGAAGTAAAAGATCGCCGTCCACCCTGCTGTCAACAAAATTAGGAGCATATTCAGCGAACCCAATTTGTTTAACCCATTCGCGTACGTCTTCGGTAGACCAGAGTGGTACTTGCTGGCTAAGTTTGTGTGGAATTTCTTCACCGATAAGCCTGAGAGCTTGAACGGAATATTTAGACGCAATGGCATTGGGACAACTGGCAACTTTTTTCAATGGTTCAATGGCACCAATTTCTCGAAATATTTCGGTATTTCCTTGTTGTTTTTTGATACCAGCTTCCATGCAGAAATGAAAAGCAGCTAGATTCCTAGCCTCTTCTCGTTTCGAGCTTAGTACCGGTACCAATCGCTCGAGCCAATTTTTACTCTGGCCATGAGCGTGGGCGAGATTCGACTTTGCAAATTCGTAGGGATTATGCGATGTCACAAATGGCTCAACAAGGTCTAAAGTACCGGACTTCAGAACCGCAGCTTCGATTTCCTTGTTTGCAACGAGGACTGCGATTGCCAAGCATGCATAGTACTTGATATTATCATCGTCGTGAAAAGCGAGAGGGAAAAGCCACATCGGGACTTTTCTCTTGATCATTGCTTCCTGATTTTCTGCACCACCGTACAGAGAAAGATTAGCCAAAGCACCAGCGCAGTGTCTTAAAGTCTCAACGTCATTTTTTCTGCACTCAAAAAGCACAGCGTCGAGTCCGCCAAGCCTGATAACATCGCTGCAAGTTCCTTCACTGTGTTTGAAAAGGTGTTCTAATATGCCTGTGCTAACTCTTGAGTGATCAACCGAGTTGGCATTCCTTGTGCAGACACATGCGACATTCACCACCTTCTCCAAACCATTTTCAACAACGTGGGCTCTGTTCTCGTTCGTTAAACACTGTTCCAAAAGTCTTGCTGACGAAAATTGTACCTCACTGTCACCAGCGACACAATTTGACATTAATAAATCAAGACCACCGCAATTTCTGAGAGTGTTACACAATGTGTAGCCTAATTCATGTCCATGTGTTGGCACCGCCCATGCTTTTCGTATTATTTCACTTATCCTGTTAAGGAGGAGCGGCGCTTTAGCATTCTTGCCATCGTTGGCTTTCAGCCTCTGAAGCAAACTGTCGAGGAACCCAGAGTATTTTGCAATTGCTCTTTCAACGTCTTGGGAATTTGAATTTGCACTTAAAACATCAAGATCGTCAAGTGGCAGGGAAAGAAGCTCATCTTCAGCTGGTCGTATACCGTTCATTAATTGATTTACTGCTGATGTTGCAGATATCATTGACGCCTTTGAACTCACACCTTTTGACGCTATTGTTACACTAGATTGAGAGCTTGCTGCCATGTGTTTCTCGTGATTAAATATACCCGTCGATGTCACTGTTTGCCTTTGCTGCTGAGCTGCCATCGCTTTCTGCAAATAATGTAAAAAGGTCTTGCTTTAGTTTTTTTTTGTTTTTTCTTTATGTATTTCTGAGCTCGATGAAACATTAGCGATAGTTATCTGAAACGTTGAGATACAGAGAGAGAAAATAAATTATTACAGATATGATTACCATTCGTGAATCGAGACTCCATTTCCGTAACATTTTAGCAACTGGTTGATACCGAAACTTGAGTTACAATGAGAGTCGTTCTGAATTTGAAATGCTTTTATAGCTCCGGTACTCAAGATTCAATGTTTATCTATAGAAAACTGAGTTTGTTGAGTATTATGAATCGGTGACGGAATTTTAGGTACCGCGAAAAAGCTCAAGATCAATCGTTCAGCCGTGTTACTGGGTATGTTATTGCTGCAGAACGTGAATAAATTCTTGAAACACGGCCAAAACATCTCTTCACCTACTCTGCCTCTATATGTAGGTTCATCTTTCTCTCTCTCTCTCTTTCTCTCGCTAATACAAAAGATTCGAAAGATTCTCGCGCGTGATGTGTATATAAATGAACCATCTTCTCGACATCGCGTTTCCTGGTCATCAAGTCATACATCCGTTCTGATAGCAAAGAATTCTTTCCCAAAATCCCGTGAAGTCTTACCTTTTCTGAACTGTACGAATCACTCTGAACTTTCATCGTCGAGGCTGACATGTTGTTGCTTTCTTGATGCGACAGATCGCCGGCTTTCAGACTTCGTTGTTCCTGCAACAATCAAAAATCATAATAAATTATAAGAAAGATAATTGGATAAGAGAAACACTCTACTATTCATCGTCAGGGATAATTTCATTATAATGCAATTAGCAGTACGACTTGCGAATTTGGGTACTGTAAGAGAAAAAAACAAAATTATGTTCAAAAACGTTCTAAATTTGATTATATGTATATTTTATTGTTAGGTCTACTTCGCTGTAATCTTATATTGGAATACGCCGGCCTTCGCAGTTTGTGTTTCCACTTACGCCGATATGCAGTGAAATAATGAAAGCTTACCGAGGACTGCAATGTCCTCGATTTTATTTCAGCCGAGTGCTGACAAGTGCTCACATAGCACTGCGGAACAAAAAACAGTGTTTCCTTCATTTGAGGTCGTGGGGTGGCGATTTTTGTTCTTATTGTAAATATTTGTCTACACTTTTTAAAAACTCGCTAGGAGAAACGTTTCGAGCGTCTTGGAGTTGCGATTAACCGATCAAACCGTATGTGTCTATGAAAAATAATTGCGTAGGTAGTGTACCTGTGGTTCGTTAGTGATCTGAATGAAAACAATAAAAAAAGGTATCGCATTGAAAATATAGGGTATAGGACATTGATCTTTTTCAAAAACGCGGCCAATCAATTTTTACAATACATATACAAAACATTGTAAAAGTTATTTCTTTTTCTGACTTAACAAACGATTTCTTCCCCACTGTTCACCCTTGTCACCGCGCATGTAGATTTCACGGATGAACTGCCACCCGAATACTTGCATCTATCTATCTACCTATAAAACTCCTATACGGACACTATCAACTCGTATAATTCCGAAACATGCGACTTAGTAGAAGAGCCGAAACGTTCTGGCAAACTCGATCGACGCGTGTTGATCATTTCATGCGGTTTTTCGGATCATGACGTAGCTAAGCTATATATAAATACATAGTATATATCTATCAAACCTAGAAGTGACGTCCTCGCTGCTGCGTATATTTCATATTTAAATGTTCTGTTCTTCCTTTTCTTTTTTTTTTTTTTTTTTCTATCTCTTCGTCGCAAGTGGAGGTGGTGACTGTTTTTCGCCAAACTTACCGATGAAATATACAAATTTTTATTCATTCAATAGGATGTAAGAAATTGGATCCCACAACTCAAAGCAGGAAGAAATACTGGAATATACCTCGGCCTTCTGAATATTAGCGCATATAAAAGAATGTTTAACAAATCTATAAGTAAAACTAAGATCCAAAACAGATATTATAATATAATTGGAAAGCCCCGGGTTTTGAAATATCTATCGGTAATAGTAATCACTTTTTTGACGATGATCTTTTCGTGTTGGCGTGCATGTGATTCGGTATTCATCTAAGATAAGCCAAACGGACAGTAGCTGATATCATTATAATTCTGTTAACACGTAATTTTACCTAAGAATTCAAATTTCCTACAATATTTCAAATTAGCTCCTTCACCATTCCCGTTAATAATAACTAGTCTATGCCTTCGAAGAATTCGAATATGAGCTATAAGTTCATGTGCCAAAACACCGGAAATAAAATCGACTATACAAGGAACGAATAATTTTCCAAAAACATAATATTTATTTCTCGCGATGAGAATGAAGATTTTGACTCGAATTTGGGAAATCGTGAGGAAACAAAGAAAAAAAACTTACCGATACCGGCTGAGCAAAAGTTTTCAGACGCAACACACCACGACGTCGTACTGGCCGAGGTGCACTCATTTTTTCTTTTTACTTTAACCCGTTCGTACACGAGAATTTATTCAAATTGAAAAAGGAAACATAAATTAACGACCGTCTGTGATCTATCATTTGTTATTCTCAATCAAATCATCAATCGACGATCCGTATTTCTCGAAAAAATATTCAATTATACATATATTCAATTTATAAATCAAGCCATACGCATGATGGCACTTCAATAATTTGTCGACGTTATAATGATAGTTCATTCTTTTCTGCCACCGAAAACACAATGATGTAAATTTCCTATTCAGTTCGATTCTAGGTTGATTTTCTATAATTTTTTCATTTGCAATTATAGATTGGTTCAAGAAGAAAACGTAGATGATCGATAGGCAGGGTCGGTGCAGTCAAACCGCTCGGAAAAAAGTGAGAGAAGTGAGTTTTTGACACCAAAAAGTGATCGAAAAGTGACTAAAAGTGACTGGTAGTAACCAATTATTGCTCAGTAACTAAAACCACAAGATTTATATTCCTATTACCGGTTTACGATTGTGATTGAAGTAGAACAGAAATTGATTTTCAATTATTTATCTTATTAATTGAACTATTGTTCAAAATATAATTTTGTAATTATTATGCGATGAACAAAATCCTGCCACAATTGAAATGCAACTGAATAGATTATACTTTCGATTTCGTTGTTAGGATACCGAGCTTTTTTTTTTATCGTATGTTCGAACTGATACTCGGGATACCGATCACATTTTAGCATAATCACAATTCTGAGGCGCGAAACGTAATAACGACTGGAAAAGTAACTCGAGTGACCATCTCTTGAAAAAAAGTTGGACAAAGTGACTAATAGTGAGAAAAGTGACTTGCTGCCAGCTCTGGATAGATCATTTCTTCCTTAATTTTTCGTGCCTTGCTTACTATAATTCGCATAGTGCTCATAAAGTACACATCGTCAAGTACAGATTTGAATATAAGAAAAAATCAAAAAAATATGATGAAACACAGAATAGAAAAGACAAGAGACACCGTGGACGATTTTATCGATGTTAAAAATTACTGTAAATTGATTTGTTCAACGCGACGGCGTTCGAGGCACTGCCACGAAACGATTCGATGATCGGGTACCCTCTTCACCGCCGCAAATCGACACCAAGGGGCGGGAGGTGGCGCGACGCTTGGCGTCGCGGATGTTCAATTTCGTCCCTCGATGCTAACACTTCTGACCAACCGAGAACCGAAAGAAAATCAAGAAACAGAATATCGGCGCCACGTCACCTAGTGCGTCGATAGCCAATAAAAACAAAGCATTCACTGGTCCCCGCGTGGGTGCTACGCTGTACAGGTGTACAAACGACCGCGGAAAACCAAAATTTCGACGTGAAGAAAAGAAAAGAAAGAACAGAGACGTAAATGAGGGGCACAGAATCTACTCTCTTTCCAAAGAATTTGGTATTTTCATTCAATAAGCTACTCGTCCTACACAGACTGCATTCGTTATAGGTATGTACGTATATCAATTTTGATATAATGTAGACGAAATTTTACAAACTGTGAAAACGAAAATTGATTTATTCGGACAAATTTACTGAATCGTTAAGGTTGATTCCTCGGTTGATCTTGATTCTTGGCCGTGTCTTACACTACCCAGAGAACCGTGAACAGATATAACGCAACTGACTGGCAACGCACCCAAAATAGTTCTATTTCTGCAGTTATTTCTCTGTAGCCAGGAAATATTACGTGTGCACACTACATTAATGGATCAATATTAGTGTGATCGTATTTCTTACTACCGCATTTCGGTTTTTCGTGAACTTCCGTCTTTTTTTTTCAAATTTCGTTTTCTCCTTCCCTGATTTACACATGCGTCGTTTTTTCGTTTCGTAGATTGACATAAAAAAATCAATTGATACAAGCAACAAATATTATATAGCAGCCGTGCACGATATTTACGGAAACGTGAATCTGAGCAGAATTTTTATGATAAATTTTCATCACTTGACTAATGAAAATCTCAAGTAAATCGGGTAAAGATTGACTGCTACCTGCGGGCTTATACTTTATGAAAATTTGTAGCTCTGGTTCTACTTTACTCTTCGAATAATAAATAGTATTATAGGTATATATATATATATATCTCTCGCGTTAATACTATCCATACTATAATTTCGTAGATACATAATTGATTCAAAAAATAAAACAATAACAAGAATACCATACCAATATATTGAACATAAAAAATTGAAAACTAGAGGAAGAAATTTGAGACAATTCGTTTTTTCCTTCTCGTCACGTCACTTCTTGCAAACGTATGACTAATCTATAACCAACAATAAGATCGATACCAATAGTAAGAACAAATGTGTAACACGGAGGTAGATAGCAGAAGTCAAAAATAGAATTTTCACAGTATCGAGTAATCTATACAATCATTTGAATATGCATGTACTATATCCGTGTAAATTGTAAAAACACGCCGTCTGACACCTTTTTCTCAAATTGATTTACGACGCGAAATAGAATCTAACAAACGAAACATTCACTGCTCGTTATTATGTATTACGTAATTCGTGAAATAAAACAAAAAATATATACGTATTAGCTAGGTTATACCTATGTATATGCGTACACCCGGTAGATACGGTTATCTATCTTAAAAAGTTCCACGCTTGCAGCAAGCATACTCATATAGCAGTTCTTGTGTCATTTTTTCTTCTCTTTCATTTTCCAATTCAGGAGCCAAAATTCAGCGATACACTCGATAAAAAAGTGGTAAAGAATTCCACTAAAACCTGCATATCATTTCATTTCAATAAACACAAACGGAGCTTCCTTCGTCGTTTTATGTGATTCCGCGGCTCTCTGTTTCAATTCTAATTTTTTTACTTCCACTTTAAATTAATTCCAACGAATGATAATCAGACAAGTTATACAAAGAAAAAAAAAAAAAAACATCTCACAGCGTACGACAAACGGAATTCATGTGAGAAACTATATGTATAAGTATTGTCAAAGTGGAATATAAACTGTAACATACCCCGGGGTTTTCTTGATTGTTTTTACTCGTTCCGCTATTTCGTCTGAAAGTAAGTGAAAACGCGGCTGTTTCACACGATGTAATAAAGCGTAACTTCTTTTTAACAAATAAATAATTTCGTCCCACAATAACTACTGACGGGAGAAAACCCCGCGTGAGCCTCACAAGCTGCAGACCCATTGCCACACTACGACCACCCTTACCAATCGACCTTCCACACTACATACTCGACCTCTCTCTCTTAGTGTCTGGTAACCTAGCTGAATATCGACCAGGGGGTAGCTCACGCTCCTGCTCGACGTCGCGTCGGCTACATCGGCTACCTCGGCCACGTCGGTTACGTCAGTTTCGTTATTCCGGAGTCACCGGAGACTATAACCTACCGAAGTATTCCGAAAACCTGATACTACGGATACGTCCGACTATACGGAGAGTTCGGGACGGCGTCGTCTACTGAAAATCGATCTGAGAACCGATGCAATAAATCGTGACGAGAAGAAAACAACGAAGAAAGAAGAAAAAAGAACAAACGTATAAGCAAACTAAATGCCGAAACGGAAAAAAATGGAGTAAAACTTGCAGGGAACAAGATTTGGTTAGTTTTGCTACTGTTTTCAGATTAAAAAGAACGCCGACTACTTCCGCTCCGCAAATAAAAGCTAAACATACCGATACGGATGATTCGTGAATTCAAAACTGGCGCCTTCGACACTATACGATATCCGATAGATCATATTTGATAAAATAATAATTTGTTCATTATTAAAACACCGTTTCGAGTAAAAACAAATAAATCATTGTCGAGTTCGAAAATTTCAATTTCTACCAGGAGTCCATCATTCTCAAGGACTAAGAGGAGTGGTACCGTCGCGTGACGCCGGTATAACAACCGCTGCGCTGTATACACATACCAATCACCGGTCAAATTTCACGTAAAACATATACTACATACACGAACGCGTCGACATTTTTATTCCTTTTTTCTTTTTCATCATTAATTACGATTTACGTTCAGACTTCTAAATATGTACCTATATTATTCTTATAAAGCATTCTTATTTTTGCAAAGATTCAAAAAAATATGTGAGAACGAAATTTAACGCGTTCTACATTTTGATCATTTTTCTGTCCATTTGTTCGTTCATTTTAAAACAATGAATGGCAAATTGTTCTCTCTCTCCTACTTCTCTTTCTCCTTTCCTTGTTCCCTTCTACTTCGCAATTTCTCTATTCAACATTTTGCGCAGAAAAATGGAACCAAACCAAAACGAAAAAGCGGAGAATAATTACTGCGTTATACTTGAACAACGAATAATCTAATAACAACGCGATAACGCGCAAAGAGGCGTATACACACTCTTCGAGAACTACCATATTGCAGTATGTATATGCAATATATGTGCGTACTACGTTTAACTATTGCACACTAAAGATAGAAGAAAGCCTTGGTTTTATACGATTCCCTGCCGGGGAGATAATCAGTTCGCGTGACAGGCTAATGGAGGTAGTTTTCAGGATAAGGGTAGTCGTGCCTAGTATTTATAGTAGAGTAGAGAAACGCTAACCGCAAATAAATCTGTGTCCGAAGCTACCATTTTGCTTCGACCTTGTTGGTTGAAGTTGTTTTTTGTTTTCTTTTTTTTTTCGTCCTAATATCATTCCTTCTATCCCGCTGGCCCCTGCTGGTGGTCTAAATAGCTAGAAAACTCTATGAGCAGACGGCTCTGTTCTCTTCTCCTCTACTAGATACATAGGGGGTTGGTCCCCACCAACTAGCGTGATTAACCTTGCACGATATATTTCACCTTTCGTGTTATACAGGTATACACGTAGTTGCCTAGATTCTATACTACGCGTATCCGCCACATACCTTTGGATCATATATATTTACACGTATAGGACATTCACGCAATAGCAGCACCTTTGCATTTTCATTTGCACCCGAATATATTAATTAAGAATAATCGAAACAAAAGAATTTCCAAAAAGAAAAAAAAAGAGAACTACTTAGTCACAGATTATCCAAAGGGGAAATAACGTGGGTAGCTTGTGTGATACTTGATAGTTACTATTGCAAACGTCTCCTATACCTTATACTGAAAACATGTCGTAGGCATAAGTAGGAATATACCTGGCACCTATATCGCGCGTAAGTACATACCACCGCGTCTTCGATTATTGTCATTCGTGTTTTTCTATTTCTACTGTTAGATTCTACGACAAAAATGAATCCAAGTTTGAAAATATGCATTGTAGTTATTTACTTACAATGTATATGGTAGAAAGTATTGTTTTAAGTCTTACAATACATTGTATTTGAGCCGCTGAAAGAGAGTGCTTAGGGCCTAGTATGTGCGACAATAACGGTTTTCTTTTGTTGAAACTATACCTGAGTCCTGATACTGCGTAGTTATGGTTTTGCTTAAAAGGAGGGTATATTTTCGACATGCAGTCAGTCTGCGACAGCTCATAGAAGCCTCGAGACGTAGCGTAATTCTCCCATTGCATTTAAAATGAAGAAATTTATTTCACGTAAATCGTGTGCTATTTCTTTTCCACAATTAGAACCTAAAATATCCTACATCTGCTTTTACCTTACATATTTTTTTGCCGTCTTTCTCGTGATTCCTTGCTACTGGCCACTGTCTCAAGTATATCCACTACCGACGTCGCATACTCCGTATTACCTACTATATACACGAATCGCGAGAAAAGTTGACGCCTACTCAAATATTTTTACATGTAAAATATAATTATATTCGGAAAATTTCAAGCTCACGGTTATATATACATGACTACTTATTATTCACGTTTATATTCACGGAAACGGAATTCTACACGTATCATAATCAAAATTGAACCGGTGATGAAGAATTTTTGGAAATAAAATATATATATAATATCCACACTACGCGTACTCGAGTCAAATTTTCCGTGAACTTATAGCCACCGGCTATGCTTCATACTTTTCCCCGTTTCGCTCATAACTGAAAGATTATTTTCCAAATACATGAGAATGCGTGAAACTCGAGATTTTTTCACTTCTTTTTCATTCGAAACCGAACTATCGTTCTACCTTCGCGACATGAAATAGAATAAAGAGAAAGGAAAAAAAACAAGAAAAAAAAAACAACAAGAACCGAATGAAATTCGAAATTTCTGTTTTTCCAAACTCACCCTTGCCAAAGCTACGCTTTTTTCCGCGGAAACGCCGTCGAGCTCAACTCTCGCTCTTGCAGCCGTTGCGGCACTCTGTTCCTTGTACGAAACATCACCAGTTTGAAGTGCCCTCATCTCAGCGCTGTTGGCCGTTGCTTTTTCCGCGCTGAAACCGTCTGTTACAACCTGAAAATTGAAATTAAAAAATTCTCATCAATGTTTTTGTTAGTTTCCAATTCATTCATTAATTTTTTTTCTGCTAGAAAATTAATCGAATTAACTTCAACGTACAGTTTACTTAGCTGCCGACCAAGAGGCTGAAGTTTTTAACGTTGATACAACGAAGTCACGAAAAAATGCATTTTCGAATGATTTTTTGGCAAAATTTGTTCGACGAAGAAAGATCTTTATTCTCTTAACGACACTTCGCCACGTCAGATATTCCTGAAATCGCGAGAATCGTGATTTTTCTTGGCAGACAAATTTCAAAAAAAAAAAGAAAAAAAAATCGTTTGAAAATGTATTTTTCGTGACTTTGTTGCGTTGACGTTACAAATTTCAACGTCACATCTGCCCAAGTCGCCGCCGGGACAGTGTGATCGAGTTGACAACGAAAAACGAAAAAAATGAACTCTGTAATTCAGGCAGTGAAGTTGCTCGCGATGATCGAAAGCAAAAGGTATATATCAGTATTCATCTCGTCTCAATTGGTTTAAATTTTGACAATTTTCTGTTCAAACAAACGAACGAATAAATGAATCGGAAGAAAATTAATATATACACAGGTATAACTACACAGGTGTGTGTTGTGTATAGAAAAAGAAAACGTCAAAAATTAAGAAAAATTGCCAATTTCTCCTCTAATTTTTTCGTCATCTTTGACCTACCTTTGTTTTCGAGGCGCTGGTCATTTTCTTTTGTTCGAATTTCATTGTTTCCGGACCGGCAGGTATACTGGACATACTCGTAATCGTTGGCATGTTCGACATGCTCATGGGCGGATTCATGTTGTGGAGATTATTCAATGAATTCAGAGAATTGAGCTGCGAAGGTGATCCGCCCGACAATGTAACAGTTCCTGTCACCGGTGGCGGTGTTTCGGGATCCGGAAACGTCACTAGAGGTTCTGAAAGATTTTCTTCTGGACCACTGCCATCCCTGCGGCGCAAAAAGGAAAAATAGAAGAAAAAAAAAGATACAATTCATAAGAAGAAAAGAAAAGAAATAACAAAATAAAAAATACAATTCGGCGATTTTCAATTTCGAGATTTCATTCAATTCAATCGAATTCGATCGCTCTGCTCTGCTCTTGAAATTTTACTTATTTGTAACATAATACCATTACTATTATTTACTATCCACGCTATATTCATATGAATTCGCGGCAATGAAAAATAATATTAGCATACTAATATTATTTTTTATTTATGTATATACATATAACTAGGTATCGACTGATAATAGAATGAAAGATGTTGAAAATTGGGAAAAAGACAAAAAAGTACAAATTCACGTTATAAATCACGAAGACCAATTTCGTCTGACATCCGAATTATGTTAATGTTAGTTACTATCCTATCTGTAATGAACGCGAATAACAGGTGCCAAGAAATGCGGCGCATGATGAAATTTTCACCACATTAATAATATAGAAGCCAAGGTGATTGAATTTTCATTCTCATATATATATATATAGAGAGAGAGAGAGAGAGAGAGAGAGAGAGAGAGAGAGAGAGAGAGAGAGATACGAAGCGATTGGTAAAGATAGAAGCAAAACAAATCTTCAAACATTGCAATGAAAGGTGCGTGGAAAAGGGGACGAGGACCGATCTAAATTTTCTCTAGAGAGAGAGAGAGAGACAATATGATAATAATAATGCTAATAATAATAATGCTAATAATAATAATGCTAATAATAACAATAATAATAATAATTCTCACCTGTCGACCAAATTTTCCATGCTGCTCCTGAGCCGTTGTGAAAAATTAGAAGACATATTTTTCATCTCAGTGATTCCTCGTTTGAGTTCGTTCAATCCGTCCTTAACCTTGACGTTGCTCGCGTTCATCTCCCTTGTGGAAGATGAAGTCGAGAGAATCCTCTGCGATGTCTGCTGTGCCACTCTGCTCGAAGTGCTACTAGTTTGACTCTGGTTAGTGAGTATCTGAAGCCAAAAGAGAAGGGAGAGGTGTTTCTATTAAAACTTAGGAAACGGTGAGTCATTTTTAACGCGTATTGGTATACGTGTGTATATACATGCGTAACCTACGTACGAACATACATACACGTGATCTACGTCACTAGTTAACAAACGGCGGGATGTCGGTATAGTTTTTGGTTTTCCGCTGTGTCTCTTTTTTTCTTCTCCGTTTCTTGGATACCGTCCAATCGCAGTTCAAATTTCATCGGGATTCGGCCAATCGGGAATTTGGCTTCGTGGGAAAGTGACAATGATAATGTAAATAGACCAAATTTTGTATGTAGGCATACGTATACGTGAGTATACCTGCTGCACACGTGCGATGGGACACGTTACCCGCCTATGAATCCACGAGTTAGAAATAGGTAGGAGGAGAGAAACGGCCAAGGTAGCTATTAGCTCTTCCAAGGCTTTCGATTTTTCAGAACCTAACCAAACACCAACTCTCGGTTGGCTCTCGCGTAGGCGTCCGTCGACACGCGGGATCGTGCTTACGTAACACTACTCGCATACTTATGCATAGGTGAAGGTATATCGGTATTATAGTTATTCGCAAACAATTGAATTTCTTGCATTTTTTTACCTTCTTCTATAGTAAATTAATCCATTATTCATTTATTTATTTATTTTACATCCCCTGTGATTAAATTTTTCGTGTTTACCTGATGTCGCCGACGAAAGTGTACCATAACGTCGTCTTTCGACAATGCAGCAAAAACTGAGCCAGCCCGGAAGAGAAGGGTGCAGGATTTAGTCTGAATTTTGTTTTTTCTTTCTTTCTTCGTTTTCGAAATCAATGCCAACTTCTCAAAATAATATTCTAATTCCAATACTTCCTTTTTTTGACTATGAATATTGCAAAGAATGAAAAGCCAGAGTGAACATTAAACTCCATGTGTACATATTCAATTTCGTTGCGTGGATCAATGAACAGGTCATTGGAATTTGACGTAAAAAATCTTTCTAATCTATACTCACGTACGTACGCATACTATACACACTATTCGAGAGCGTATGATATTATGTATATATTTTTTCGCTGACGGTTATGTTTATTCCTGGATGCTCTGTCACGGTATAAAACACGTGGATTTGGATGCCAATGAGAAAGCAGCGCGAACGAGCATAGGCACCCGAATGGCTTACAACCGCGTCTACTCTCTGTCTCACGATTCATTCATTTCATCATGTTTTTATTCGAGTTTTTATTACCCCGAAGTGGATGTGGGTGAAATTATAAAATAGGAGTATAAGGGTTGTATATGAATGAAATACAAGTGTTTGAAAGAAATTTTGTTTTCCCCCCGCCATTTACGACTACGATCATAGCACTGCATATTTCTATTTCATCTGTAGAGTTTTCAGAATCTATTCAAGCGTTCTTGCATCGATCACAATGTATGGGGATAACTAACCCAGAATGATTTTGTGCCATCGATTGTTCCAATACGGAAAGATAAAGTTTGTTTTTCTAGACCTTCAGAAAGATTTATCATTCATTGTCCAGCGATGCTTGGATTCATACAAATTTTATATCAGTCGACTTGGACGACGTCCATGCTCTCATTCGCTCCGTTATCAATTTCCAAATAAGATAATAGTCTGGAGTCGCCCCAAAAAATACAAAATTAGAAATGCTTCCGACGCAAACTTTTCCCGAAGTGAATGTGAGCTCAAAAAAGAAGGAGAAGATTATGCTACACGTAAGCCAAACTATGCGAAAACGAGTCCGAATAAGCTTCCAGATAAATTTGTTCCATTCTTAATTACCAATTATAATTATTGGGATAAAATCCGTAATTTATCAATCTTTGTATTCCCGATCCGAATGAGGCTCTGAAGATCGTGACGGTAGTGGAACAAAATTACGAAAAATGCATTTACAAGCGATTTTTCGGTGAAAATTTTTTGAAACAACAAAAATCGCTTGTAAATGCATTTTTCGTACGATTGTTGCGCCAGCGTTGTGAACTCTGTAGCCGAGTTCAGTAATCCATTCATCGATTATATTTCCAGGAAAGAAACATCCAACGTATATTAGGAATGCATCGAAGGAATGAAGTCGTGATTTCATTGATGAAATACAAGCGATGAGTGAAGAAGCCGCAGATAGAGATATAAAGAAATGAAAATCAGGGAATCCGATTCCGAATATTCGGTATAGTTACCTGTGACGAAGTCGTGACTTGCGGATGATGAGAGTGAGATACGTGGGTGTGATGCCCCGTCGTTCTACCTGACATGAGATTACTCTTTTTTTGAAAGTTCTCAATGACGGTGTGCATGTCTCCATTTTCGCCACCCTCCACCGGGAACTCGGACATCTGCAACCGAACGAAAAAGAAAATCATTAATTGATCGGTTCACTCATTTGGTAATTTAATTCAAATAGAGTCAACGAAATTTTCATTCAATCTCCGATGTTCAAGAACCATTTCTACTATGTGGTTGAAGTTCGTAACGTTAACGCAACAAAACAATATCGAAAAAATATATATATATATTTCAGGATTTCGACATTTTGAACATTTCAAAATGCGCGATGAATATGTTTCAATCGATCGAGATAATTAGACACTATATTTTGCTATTTTTACAATATTCCATTCCTGAATTAGGGAGTTTCCATTTCTCAGGTTTCTGTTTTGCCGAAAGTGGTTCGAGGCGTCATGCCATTCGGAAATCTGTTGTTTATTACAGACTTGACGGAAAAAAAGAGAACGGATATCGAAGTGATCCTAAAATTTCTTCTTCATTTTTCTTCATATTCTTCAGTTTTTATTACGGATTCAAACTACAGAATTTCTTCACACGTGTTATTTATGATACGGCAAGAAGAGAGTTACTTGTTCCATCGATAAATGTTTGATATATACTCATAACACAATCTCCCTGTGTATATAATATGTGATCATTGAATATTTGAAAATTTATTGATCGTGAGTGTGCCTCTTGTATATAAATGAATGTATATAGGTACTTACGTATGTATATACCTATATGTGTATGTGTATGCATGTAGATACAGTAAACGTGAAAATGAACTTTTTTCGCGCAAAATTTCAGCAATAAATAACGAAGATTCTCCGACATCTTAGCATCTTGGAAACTTTTCATTGAATTTCTCGAGATTCATTTGAAAATTGCCAACTAAATTACTCTTTGACAATAATTTTGGCACAAACAAATGGTAATTATGAAAATTCAAAACTAATTTCTTAGTATACTGTAATATATAATACACTATATATACGTAGGCACTACACGTTTGAAATTAACGTATGTATTTCAAGAATCTTGAAAATAGTTCGCATGCGCTCCTCCATCAATTCGTGTACTATATTCTGAAAATAGATTATCTTTAGACTAAGTTTTCATCTGTAGCTGATATACCTACACAATTTCCAACAATCGTGTGAAATTGCAAAATTTCTGTTCAAATACATACACGAATGTCAACATGAAAATACACGAAATGAGTGCAGGGTACAGATTTCAGGAAAAAAAATCATCTAGAGGTAAAGAATGAAGCTCAAGAAACATAATGTACTATACGTGATAAATACTATACTCCAAAACTCACTCCGATTCTCATTTAGATGCTTTTCTCGGCGAATTATACAGTGTGAAAAATAAAACTGGATTAACGAGTTTGCTGTATTTAGAATAAATTCTGGTCTGTCGAAACAAACAAAAATCCACTTTGCACAAATTAAATTCAATCACAAGTTAATTCTATTATAAAGCGAAGATCACTCGAATACCGTATACGTCTGTATCATCGTGTAATATTTTACACCACTGGATTAATCGAAATCGCGGAATGCTTCGATATGCCGAAACTCTATAACGCCCATTATTCATAAGCGCGAAAAATAAAGACCAACTTTACGTAATGCCGCATGATATTATTCATCCCGGTAGTATATTCAATTACAATTTACTACGTCAGTCAAAACTCTGCGAGATAATATTGGGAGACAATGTGATAAAACGGATTACTTTATCCTCAAAATTCCACCACATCGAGAAACTGTTGTGCATTCATTGCAAGATTGAAAGTGAAATTTCAACGATTCCATGAAAGTAGTAGTAACAACCGTTGCCTGCTCGGCGACAGAACACCGGCGCGCTTCTGACAAAGAACGCGTCGACTAAACTCAACAGACTCGTGAGCGAAGTAGTAACAGACAGACAGTGTCAGACTGCCCAGAAACTAACGAACGGAGCGCCACCGCCGCGCTTCGATAATCTCCGGAACTTCGAAATCCCCTTCTCTCCGTATAACTTTATCATCTTCTCGAAACTCACGTTAGCCGCGTGCATTTCTGGCAGCTTTTAAATTATCCGGAACAACGAACTAAAACGATCCATTGAAATACACATAATTATCATTTTTAATCTCCTTGGAAGGCCACCTTCCGAGAATATACATATGTACATTTTCCTCCTTCCAGTTTCACTTCTTTTCCATCTATTTTCTTCTTCTTTTCTATTTCACGGGTCATTTTCGTTCGTCGTTCTTGAGACGTCCGCACGACTTGTTTCGAAGCAAAATATTAAATTTAGTCTATATACCAAACATGCACACCTATTAATCATGACAAATTCCATTTTTCCCGGTGCGGCTGCAGTCTATGTATATACATACAAATTAATGAATCCAAATGAGAACGCGCATTTCGTACGTATTAGGTCGGTCGATTGCACGCAGAGGAAAACCAGAGGGGTTTTCTTTTACTTTCCTTTTATGTAAGACAATTCAAGGGGGAAGTCCTGAAATTCCTATGTAACTGCAGTATTGCTACATGGAAAGTAGATGGTTTCTTATTCATTAGTTATAAGCCTTACGTAATTATTGCAAAATGTATGAATAGTTGTCGTGAAATTATATCATCGTTCCTAATGCCTTTTGCAAATTCATAAAATAACATTCAGAAGCCGCATATTGAACAATCATTTTGTAAAAGAGCCGAAGACACAAAAGGTCGGAATGTTGCTTGGCGACTGACGATGAGAAGAGTATACCGTACGCCATGGACGTTGAACAAAAAGGCATTTGGCAAAAGAACGAACTCTGTGTCTTCCTTTTTTGCCGTCTTGTTCTTCCTCTCCCTCTCTCTATTTCTATCTCTCTTTGTGTCAGTCGAGCAGAAATTCTTCGCAGTGTTATATATATATACCTATATACCAGATATCTAGTTATCTAATTCATTGTTCCAATATGAGACAAACATGCTCAAGGTATTTATTTACATACATATCTATATCTATAGCTGTATGCCTACACCCCTACAGTACGTATACGTAAGACATTCTACCGAAAGTGCATGCTGTCCTGGAGATGATATAAAAGAATCGTCTGCACGAATGATGAACCCTTTTCCAAATGAAATTCATTATATCATACAATATATATTCAAATTTCGTAAACAATTTGTCCACCACGACGCGACGTTTTGTTGCATTCCGGTATCCCCGTCACCGCCTATATTTTCACAGAGTTCACATCAGTTCGCTTGTTTTACAATATAAACGAGTGAAGAATAATCCATTCGAAATCGAGATTCAGTTGATCTCTGAAGCGCGTAAGACTACGAGAAATCGCTATACAGCGTGTAAAGAAAACCACGAACGATTGGGGGGGGGGGGGGGGGGGGGGGGGGGGGGTTACCATTGTTCCGATATAAATGAGAAACGTGGAAAAAACGAGAAATAAAAAAAAAACCGTAGACTTTTCACAGATCTTTCATCGCGCTAATTCGATAGAAAAGAGCCCTTCGGTTATTATAGTTCTATGAATGACACCGGCAATGATAAATAAGCTCGTCGTGTAATAAAACGCGTATTTGCCCACCACGTGTTAACACATACTCTGCACGCATAGGTATAATAGCTATATACCTGCTATATGTATATATACTGCATCGATAGATATGTATATACAATTATACTTCGAAAGAGACATTCGTACACACCTATTATTCAATCAAACATCCGTCGTATTGCCGCGTGTGAGTATACATATGTCATATGTATATGTAAGTACGTAAACACAAACTAAACTCCGTGGCTAAGGTCTTCCCACGCAATGTATGACTCACGTGACGTCACCGACATAGTATATCTACTACCGCGCGGATATACATCCTATAACATGCATATACTATACTATGCTTCGTCTATACTCTTCGTAGTACACGTAATGAAAACAGCTGAGAAAATCGTATGAATGTATACTACACCGTAATATTGTATTGTATTGACGAGTCTTCGTCACGCAATTTCAATTCATATCACATATTTCACACTCATGTTGTAAAATAGGTATGTACATACATACGTTATATAGGTACTATTATCAAATTTTTTCCGAATTCTTATCGCGTGTGTATGGATGTATGTATGCATGCGTCTACTTACATAAGTATAGGTTTACGTATGCGATTTGAATACGAGCTGCTGAGAAATAAATTATTGTGAAATGAAGTATTGTAGTGGCACTAGCGGGTTACTTTTTTTTACCAATTTTTGTATTTTTTACTCCACTCCTTATTTTACTCGAATTCCGACAAAAAGTGAAAAAATATTTATATTACGGCAAGATAAAGAATAGACAAAACAAAGAACTACCCAAAAACTACATTTTCGAATTATATATAATGGTAACTCGTGAAACTCTATTATATACGATTCGGACAAATTTACATTGAAAATCGATATCAATTCGAAATATAATTATGTCACCTACGCAATATAATCATTTGAAAAATAGTGAAATAATCATCGATATATATATAATAATAGTGAATAATCAATCAAGTGTTCGTATAGTCGCGTGGCGATTAGTCACCGCTGAAATATGTATGTATATATATATATATATATATATATAATGTATATTCAAATTAACTGTGAATGATGGTGTTGATAAAAAATCGCGGCGATGATGTTAGAAATCAAAAATAGCGGACAGGAAGAAAGGAAAAAAAAGGGAAAAATAGAATTAAAAAAAAAGAAGCCTGATGACCGGTATTCATTGAGGAGTATGACATTGATTTCACGGTGCGAGGAGGAGGAGGGTCGGTAAACCGATGAGTTTTCTCGTCGTCCGGAGTCTAGACTCTCGGTATCTATCTACGTATGTATGTATCCACGTATTACATACATACACCTACATGTATTACCAAAGCGATGCGATACTGACAATAAGGCAGATGACACCGCAAACAGCGTTTCGTTGATTTAATACGATGATGAAGTCATACCCGTCGTCGTCGTTATACGTACGCCGAACCTGCTACGTAACAACTGACTATTTTATCAATGACGTATAGTACTTTCCTGGTAGTCTAATATAATGGCATAATAGATTGGCAAGTGTGTATGTCGTAGTATGACGTAACGGAGACGAGAGACCATAATTCGTCCATTGATTAGCTCTGGCCAGCGAAACTCTCAATTATGTGTGAGCTCATGTATCATAATAATACGCGGGTAGGTAGGTACATACATATCGTTATGCAATTTTGTACCGCCGATAACGAAAGAAAATCGTAAAAAAAAAAATGCATTCTCAAACGATTTTTTGACCAAATTTTTTCGACGAAAAAAATTGCTAGTTTCATTTGTTTCTCTTTTCTTTCCACGATTCCAGTAATTCCTTGTATGAACGTGTATATATATATATATATATATATGTATAATAAAATTATTTTCGGATAAATCACTAATTATATATATATTCACTTTGATTACATAACTTCTCACAAGTTTATAAATTCCGCTACTGTATATATCGCATGAATAAATAAACCGCCATATACTGCATTGATAAATATTCAAATTTAGTATATACATATAATATGTATATTTCAACATTATATATAGGTGAATTATATATTTTTGTTTACGTGACAGGACGCGACGCGGCGACGAATACCTTAGAACGCACGCGCCTCCTCGCGTGATAGATCCGGTACAGATTTACGAATATCTAATATGCGTGCATATTAGTAGGAATCATATACATACAGAAAAAACCTGTGCAAATGTAGTATTAAACCGCGCGCGTAATCAAGTAGCGTCAGAAATGTATGCCACAAATTCCGAGAGACATTCGCACCCAAATCTATTCACACACACAACAAACGTAGTAGACGAACATATCCATATAAAGTGAGCATGATCTTTCTTTTTCTCACGTTCTTCATTGTTTTTGGTCATTTGTAATTTGCAATTTCTATTTTTATATTCTTCTTTCCATTTCTAATGATATAATTGGATTTTTGTAATTACTCACACGCGATGGTAGGTATATATATGATGCAAGGTATGTATAGGTATATACATACATAGCATGCAGTCCGATACCGCGCGATATTAACGATATTTGACTGTGAAATTATTTATTCGAAAATTTCATTAGAATCAATCAGCTGTTTGATTTTGGCTAATCTGATCAGTAATTTTACGGTGAATAATATAATTACCGTAATCAACTATTACACATGCATATAGGTAATATTGAATCAATTGGTACCTATTGCATGTCAGTTATTGGGCGAAATTCATTTGTGGCCTATATAATCGTGATACGTATTCAAATATATAGCTACGTAACAATAAATCGAGGATAATACGCGCGCTCCGTGTATAACGCACAAAGAATATATACTTCTGCACCTATAAGTAAGTATACCTAACGAAGGGGAAAAATAACGATATAATAATAAAAATCAATTGTATTTATATGTATAATATGAGAAATTATTATATATATCTAAGCAGGTGTGCGAAGTGTGCGGGCAGGCAAAGTGTATAGAACATAATTCGTTATTGATCGATTGATAAATTATTAGAGATCATTTCACGCATATCAGATGATATGTGTTTCGTGATAAACTTCAATTCATTTCTTAATAAAGCAAAAAATAGAAATAAAGCAGAAGAAAAAAAAATCAGCGTCCAATTATTATGTTACGTTCTTACCGATTTTAAAAATGCACCTCTTCCTTTATACATTTTACTGCTGTTGCTGCTGCTGCGGTATGGATAACCGGAAGCCATGTGCAGCATGTTTAGTCCACGATCAACACTCATTTAGGATAAATCTTTCGATTGTGACTACGAAATTGGAGCAAACAGGGGAACCGATAAGATATCGAACTGTATGTATATGTATAACAATGTTGCCGAGAATATTGCTGAATGTCTTTTTACACGTGATAAACGAGTTTTTAATTTTTTCTAATTTATCCCTTATCTTTGTTTCATATTTAATGTTTTCACTTTATATTTTAGGTAGGTATTCGACCCTCGTTCCGGTCATTCCAATCTCAATCTGAAACGCCGAGACGAAAACGATATGAAAAATGTGTACCAGAGCGCAGAGAAAAAAAAAAAAAAAACAGAAAAGGAAAAAAACGAATTTCATGCTTATTTTTTGCCTATCCTCTAAAATCAGAGAATATTGAAGAAAAAACCAAAAATTCTATTTCATTTCCAACGGATGCAAAATTCATTTTTGTTCGCTAATATCACCGGAGTTTATAACGAACGAAAAAATTTTAACAATTTTTATACGACTTGATAGAGCCGGCGAGGCGCGATGATGTTCTCTCGTAGCCACGCGAGACAAGACAACATTCTTTTCGAGGCTATGCATTCGCCTTTTGTAATCTGCACTGATAAAAGTCTGTCTACATATGTAGGTATATGATATAATAGGTTTATTATTTGATCGAGAATTTATTTTCTGTAGCCTTCCGACTTCTATATCATAATACCCATATCTTGACGAAAATGAGAAAACTTGCTTTTCTTAGGAAAAAAAAATACTATTCCAGTTTACGAAAGGTTGTGAAGAAAAGAGAAGGAAGAAAAAATCAATTTCCTTCCGAGTCAACGAAAATTGGAGACAGTTTTTGAATTGATAGAAAAAACGAAAAACGAAAAAAACCAAGGAAAAAGTTACCGGCTGGATACAAGAAAATTCGAGAGAAAAATAATTTACAAAATTTCTCTCATAGACGTCGTGTACCTGTAATTCGACGGTGCCAACCCCGGGATTATTCTTTTCCAATTCAACGACCAGATCGAATGATAAGGGAATACAATTTTTACAGCTGTTCAGCCATGAAAAAACAAAAATAAAAATCTCTGCCCGTTTGGTGGTTATAGGTATATAGTTATAATCTACATACAGGTACAAGCATATTTTGGTTTTTTTTTTATCAATGGAATTTCCAATTGTTTTTACTACTGTCCAATTTCCTTTTTCGGTTCTTATATAGGTACATATACGTGTAGATGCGGCAATAAAGGAAGTTGTAGATTCCGTTTCCGGACGGAAGTCACGTGCCATTATTATATCGTAGCTTACTGTAGTTGCGCGGTATTCGGACACATACATCTCCCTATACATTACATTATACGCGTTTGTGAAAGGTGCGTGATACCTATGCCTACTGTAAGAAAAAGCGAGTAATTCCATCCTTCATATTTCTCATCATCATATACATAGACATTTTGAAAATTTAGCAAAAATTAACGACCGATTATCCTCGGTCGACCCCGACTATATTCATTGAATCTACAATCTCCGTGTCCGTAATCTATAAATATGTATCGTACACACTTCTACAGTACCTATAGTGCTCGTGACTATCGTAATTTCAAGGCAATCGCGTGACGCGCGGTGCGGCGGTGCGAGACGAACTGTGAATGAAATGAAATTTACACGTGGATCGAAGCCTCGACGCGAGCGTAGGTATAATTGTGCGTTAGACGCCCCCGCAAATTACAATGTATATACAGAGAATGAATCTGAATTGTTTGAGACGTTGATTTGCGCGACAAAATTACGAAAAATGAATTTTTTTTTCTTTCTTTTTTCGCCGAAATGTTTACGATGAAGAAAAATCTGTGAAATTATTTTTCTTTCTCACGATTTCGGGAATCGTCGATTTTCGAGTAAAGAAACGAGGAAGAAAAAACTCAAAATCAAAGTATAGAGAATATTTGTAGGTAGGTATTTGACTGTGTGAGAATGATACGGCAACGCGTTAGGCATATATATAATATATATCTGTGTAGACGATACTAAACCCGTGACAGATAAGGCGTGCAAACAGTTGTTTGGTAATTGTTATATATAGGTATACATACATATACCTACGTTTAAAATCTACGCTCAATTGAATTTCGATTTGATCAAAAATTCGTTTTTTCTTTTTCTTTTTCTTTTCTTTTTTTTTCTCCTCTTTCCGCACAATATATTGTATAGATAGGTAAAAATACACGATTGGTGGCCATAAATAGTCAACTCCGTGGGGTCAACGATTGAAAGAAATTCATTGAGAAAGACGAGAATCAAGAAGAAATGTCTTCGCCAACGCAACGAGAAGGTGATAAATGCCTATAATTACTTCTCTACTTTTCGTTCAATTTTGTGAAAATTGTATATATACACCGCGTAGGAGCTGCTGATTGACCACAGCAATTGCGCTGCGTTTAATACCGCCCGCGCGGCGCCGATATGGATATTTTATTATTTTAATCGTTCACCGCATGTTCGATTTTTGCAATCACACGCACATATGTATAATATTGTTTACGAACACGCGCCCGTGACCGCGGTCTGCGCTACACTGAACTGCAGACTACCTCGCTCCGACTGATTAACCGAGAGACGACTACTCATCTTCTGTAGCTACCCTACCTACCGCCTATACCGTGCACTCATACTTTCGAAATTTTCATGTACGATATATGCTGTCCGCGCGCGATTTTACAAAGTGGCATAGATACCATAGCGTACGAATAACGCGTTCAGGCACGTATGCATACATGTATCTATGTACCTGCGCGTATACCATAGTATAGGTATATGCGATACGTCGGGCGACAATCAGCTGTTTGCTGGAGATGGAGGTGGAGGTGGAGGTGGATCGGCGGAGAGGAATTCAGCAAAAAGCGACCTAAGGTAGGGGTAGGGGAAGGGGAAGGGGAAGGGAAAGGGGAAGCGAGAGCGAGAGAACCGTGACTTTTTCTTCCTGTAATCGACCGACTTACTTAACTTATGCCGGTTAGTGTGAATCCGCGAGTGATTCATCCTTATCTTCATCGTATACTATGAGCTGTGTAGCTGTGTGGAGACTCGCGACTACGAGTTGTGTCAATGTGTTCAAGTTATGTGCACAATACACACACACGCACACATACAGGTACATGTATTTCGTATTGTAAAACCACCTACTACTGCAGGGGGGGGGTACAGGTATAATACCTACACCTGTATCTACGTCGATATATTTGATACGTGAAAATTCGTAGAACGCCACGCGGAATTTCATTTTGTTCGCTTATCGTTCGATCGTGACGTTGGATTTTTTTTCTCCTTTTGTTTTTTGTATTCTTTCTTTTTCGCTAACTGACTCACTCACTGCCACATTATAATAGCGATCGGAACAATCAACGCCCGCCGAATGCGTATCTATGTATAGATATACTATACATACTATACAATACGTACGAAGATTACTTGTTTGTTATTTGTTTTTCATTTCTTCTCTCCGTCCCGCTTTTCCTGCGAACTTTTCTTTTTCCATTTCACTACCTTTATTCATTCGTTTTCTGTTTCTTCCGAGTCTATGACGACGAAGCGATCGAGTCGCACGTTTCAAGTTCAAGAGACACTGCAGCACCCGCCTGTATGTATACACATATTCAAACGATTTATAGATACCAGCTAGTGAGCTAGGTATGTAGGCATCATATCGCATGTACAGGCGAAGTATACAAACATTATACGTGTATCGCATGTATACTGCTTACAATTATTAGTATTATAGATAGATGAGAATGCATGATGCGGACAAGACCAATGCCGAAAAGTCACGAAATCGTGAAGCCCGCGGATTTCGTAGTACCTACGCGGGCTCGTCGACGTATGTACTTTATTGCGTCATATGTTATACCGAGAGAGTTTCTTGATACCTCCCGCTCAGACTGCGCCGGCGCCGAGTCTGTACAGGCGGCCAACTTCGTCAAAATCTTACTAGGATGATTGAATTGCGAATCGCGTCTGCTATTGCAGACAGCTGGCTATGAAATGTCGAGAGGTTATGTTACGTTTGCCGTACCGTAAGTAGCAGCCCTTGAAGATTGTGCTACTGATGGTTATTACGAATTAATCGAATAATTGGAAGCGATTAATCAGTGACCTCTGCTATTTTTGTTTAAACGAGAATGATTATTTTTGTTATTTCGAGTATGTTGAAAATGAAAATGAACTAAATTCCGTCGATCGAGAAATCTAGTCACTGAAAGTTCGACAACGATAGATTTTTTTGTCACAATCGTCTTAAGTCGAATAAATAAAAAATCTCAGTCAGGTCTGTGTGTCAGGTATTCAAAGTCCATGAGTTGACTTGAAAAAGTTAGGAAACACAATCTTTCGCAGATAGAGATAATTAGCACCGTTCACAACTTGAAAGATGT
The DNA here is from genome assembly GCA_963170745.1 of Phymatocera aterrima. Taxonomy (NCBI): domain Eukaryota; kingdom Metazoa; phylum Arthropoda; class Insecta; order Hymenoptera; family Tenthredinidae; genus Phymatocera; species Phymatocera aterrima. Next base: position 11,069,646 of record OY720663.1, read on the forward strand.
GCATTGTTTTATTTTTAATAAACATTTCAAGTTTAATATTTGAGCAACGCTGATTTTAACTAACTCCAGCTCATGCGTCTCACGTCCGTTACAAAGCAACGAACATACCCTCTCGTGAACTGACACCTATCAGCCGGTTCTAGGGAGTTAACGTACGTTAGTGCGCGTTGACTGGCATTTTGTCAGCCAATCAGAAAATAGCAAGTCGAAATTCGCGCGCTTCGACCGTGAGGTTTCAAGAAACTCTCTCGGTATGTATGAACATAGACAAATCCTCGGCAAATTGCAAACTCGGAATTGCTTCTATGCGTACACTGTGTTTTCAGAATTACGCTATATATGAAATAACTGATCACACTATACAATGAATATCATAACGGGAAAAAGAATGACGAAAAATGGATTTGCATGCGATTCTTTCTTTTCGATTTTTTTCCCTCAAATCGCATGCGAATCAATTTTCCGTGATTTTCGTTCCGTCAACGTCATGCACTCGAGCCTCTCCCGGCTCGATACCATACATACATAAACAGTCATTTTTGATTGGCTGTAGCTTCTCTGAATTGAGGACACACGATCATTTCTAATTCATGCAGTGATATATATATATATTCGACGCAGAAATGATAATAACGTAACTGCTACATCACGAGCATATCAGTTCATCAAACTCGTAGAATATTGTATACGTAATATACCTACTATAACCTAACTATAACAGTATTCGAATATGATCATATCGAGGGCCGCCGCGTAATGGATAATTACACATTGTACAACAATAACATAACATATAATGTAACAACAATCGTATACCTTCGCAAATGCAGCAGAGCTCGAGCAAAGCTGATAGCCTGAGTAGTAACTCGTCTATCTGCTGCAGGCCAACTACTAATATTAGCTAAGTTACTCGTAATGATTGTTGGTTTTGTTCCGAGAGCTACAACCTCGCGCCGTCGATACTCGGGGACTCACGATTCAAAGTAGTGCATTTGCATATAATGCACATGCTATATGTTATATAGTATATATATATACACACCACACTCGCGCCACAGACACTTCAGCATAGTAGAGTTCACAGGTGTATATTATATATATATATGTGCATGCACTATTAATACATTTTTGCACCGAAAAACCGGGCGCTGAGCCAACAAACCGAAAAAAACAAAAAGTGCTTTTTAACCGCTAGCATAACATAATTGCCATCGCAGCCTATTCTGATTTTAAAATTCGGACTCGGTTTCATTTTTGTATGTATATACAACGGACGTAATGGATTCTGATATCGCGAGGAGAAGAGAGGGGGGGGGGGGGGGGGGGGGGCTGTAGGAATCCAAAGTTTAAAATCTTCGCGAATACCTGACTATAATGTAGGCATATTGAAAATTAAATTGACGCAAACGATTGCTAAATTTTTATTTTTCATATTCTCTCCGTCCTTTATCGGTATTTTTTTGAACGAGCCGATAATATCACGAATATAGCTGTATATGATATATACAATATAGCTAGTATAGATGCATATTGTAATATTGTTTTGACACAATTATTGTACGTAGTCAGGTATAGCTAGATGTAGATACATACATACACGTAAGTATACATATATATGTATATACGCATGTATACGTCCGAGCAACCTTGCGTCGACGACGACGGAATTAATGTACAATGAATGATTCACAAATTGGTATATAGCTACTGCCATGCATCTCATTTATCCTCCCCGTTCTCGCGGTCTTCTTCGGTCGATGCGAAGAGAATCAATCCGATAGTTAACATATATCACATTTCTTTTAAATTCAAATTTCAAAGATTACAATCGATTGCGCGAGTCGCGATGTTACAATACAGTCTAAGCATACCAGCAATATACCTAGATATACATGGATACGTATAATTGATATACATCTTATTAATTATATAATGCGGTAGGCGTATTTGTATCTGCGGAGATTGGATGACGGAAGTAATTTGTGTGGATACCGTACAGCAATAAGTACCGTAAAGTGAAACGAAAAGTTGGATATAAAAAGCGATTATTGTAAATTAGATGTAATTAACAAATTGCCTTGCAGTACTTCCTATCATTTTCCTCTGTTCGGTCTGTCTCTTTTTCTTTCTTCCCTTTTTTCCTTCACAACGTTGCTCACGTTTCACTCTAGTAGTAAAGCAACGTTATGGATATACCATCGGCATCTTGAGAGCTCAGATCTAACGGATGTGAAAAAGAAACAGAAAAACAAACGGAAAAGCAATATTCACATGTGATAGATTGAGCAAAAATGGCTCATCGCGATGTAGCGTGTGTAGGTACTCGCACATACCTGTGTATGTAAAATATGTAGGTAATATAGTTAGGTATAAGTAGTATTATGAGGTGTAACGCACCGAATATAATACATGATGTTAACAGTTTGGAATTTGGCCATTACCTACATATATGCCTAATATAGATATATACACGAGTATATAACCGCGACGACAGACGGTGGACGTACTTCCTTGTTATCGATTTATAAACATATACATTTTATATACGAGTATAGGTATTAGGTATACATGTGTGGTACAAAGTCTGCGTACGCACAGGGTGTCCCGTATCAAAACGCACCGCCGAACAACATCGTATTCCTCGTGAAAATTGAGACGGAATTTTCCCTTGCGAAAATTCTCAGGGTGGGGGGACCCGTTTGGCCGTGTCTCCTAATCGTATCGACAAACAGACGCTCGAGCTGCAAACGTTTCACAGTCTGTTCGTTCACTCCGAATTTCGGCCAGAAATCACTCTGTAAAATAATATTCGCCACGAATTTCTGAATTACCCTGATCTAGATAATTGAATTCATTCAATATTCTGTGCGGACCGCGGTATTCAGACCTTTCGCTTGAAAAGTGTAATCATTGCTGCATATTCGTGGCAGACGAGTTCCAGACTGTGAAACCATTGCAGCGCATCGAGCGCCTGTTTGTCGACAAGTTATGAGAAGAGTGGCCGCGCTCGGCCGGCTCCCACTTGTCACGGCACTGGCCTAGGTGCGTATGAGCTTTTGGATTGGCCGACTTCGAACAGCTCTCACGGCCGAACGGTCCCACCGTGAGAATTTTTGCCAAGGAAATTCCCGCCTCAATTCGCACGAGCGATCCGCCTCTGCACTGCAGTGCGTTTCTTACGGGACACCCTGTATATTGAAGCATGCGGGAATTGAAATTGACGGGATATTATGAAAAATGAACGTGACGTAATTTTCAATAGATATTCAATCACTTCCTCTAACGTCGTGTACGATAATGGAGAATTATCTTGAAGCCAACTGGACTAAAATTTCTCCATAAAAATTTACAAATGCGATCATCCTATACCAATATGTATACATCCGTAATATATGCACGAATTATACACGTTAGGATTTCATCGAAACTCCATGTTTAATTTTCGAAATTAGTCAAACCGAATGAATCGTTGAGCATGATTTTATTTTGATCGAAAACCCCCAGCCAGCAAAGGCTCCAAAAAAGTTCATCGAAAATTCTGCTCATCTCACGATAAACGTGCGAAGTCAACGTCCGTCTTCGGGACTCTTTTAGGCTAACGTGAATTCGAACTTTGTGGCCAGTTCAGAGTTTTTTTCGGGTTATAATTCGAATCTACATATTCACCTGTAAGCTTCCACCTGCACCAACTCTCCCTATTTTCTATTACAAAAACAACAACGTCCGGTATTCGGCGCAATCTGTTGCAGAGAGATGAGCTCTGCCTTCAACTATCTACACACCAACTGAAACCGGAACTTTGATAGATTTTCCCACAACTTACGTGTCAAAAAAACTTCGCGGACTATACCATACAAGTACGTTATACTTATATATTTGGCCGAAAAATACACCCTTATTAAATATGAAAGAAAAAAAAGGAGAGAAGAAGGCTTCGGGCGACGAATTAACATTTTGTTATTCACTTTCAGTCGTTGGCAAACGTTTTTCCTTTCCCCACATGCTTGTCCTCTAAAATCTTTTCAATATACAATTCACAAAGACGTATTATTGACAGCCTCCGTCATTGATGGAGCCCGCGATTCACGATGAATCATCGATCGATTGATACTGCAGGAATGATATCGTGCGGATGACCGTAACGCACCACCACAAATATCTTTCTTCTAACGGTTTTTTTCTTTCTTTCTTTCTTCTTTTAAATAAGGAATGATGAAAAGACAACAAACATCAGAAAATTAGAAAAAATAGAGGTTTAGTATTCAGTAGGTATGTACCTATATACGTACGCATGTTGGTTCTGCGCGCGTGTGCGTTAGGTGATTATCACAACGCTCGAGGCTATGATATAGCAGTAGGTATAATATTATATGCCTGATCATCGCGGCGGATATCATCATTCAACAGGTGTGCGTGAGTGTGATACCGTAGATGGATACCTATGGGCAACGGTGCAGCCGCGCGAAGAGGGAAGATCCCGGTAAGAATTGGGTGAATCATCTAAGCTCGACGAGGTATGCGAGATATGGTATGAGAAGAAGAAAAAGAGAAAGAAAGGAAATTGAAAAAATCGGCACAAATGAAGAGGGAAAAGGAGAGGGGTGTGATTATACAGCAGAAACAAATCCGACGTAAAGTGCAATGTTATGCAGAAAACGAAAAAATCATTCCTTCCATCACAGCTTTGGATTCTATGGTGCGCGATTGCTGTTCAAAAATTTGAGTACGAAGAGATAAATTTACTCGTAGATATCGCGCGCGGCCCTCTTTCTTCATCTTCGAAAGCTCGTTCCAAATTTTTTCAAAATCTCACGATCTTGCGAGGAACTCGCGCTAGTCCCTCGAAGTTTGTCTGGATACAAGATTAGAAAACAAACGGACGAATGAAAATTTGCGTCCTCGCTTTCGCGTACAACGTGTCGCGGCAAATTTGCAGACTAGCACATGCGACTTTTTTCCGCTTCCGATTTTGATGAAGAGAATGCAGGAATGCCGAGCGGCACGAAATAATCAATACGTATTTCTATGTATCTCTTGAATTTCACTTAACCCACCCCCACCATTTCATTTTTGGCGATCCGCGTGGACAAGGACAAGCAATCGATCCACCGATTGCAATGAAATTTGATTTCCGGGTGTTTTCGACGGTGCTCTTCACAAATCTGAAGTCCAAATTACATATGCATGTATGAAAATAAACTGCACTGCGTTGGAAAATGGAATGATACATGCGGACGGAGGACTGAACATAGCTGCAGCTGGATATATTATATAATACGAATTTTTCATCCGTTTATTTATTAATTCGATTATTCATATTTTTCTTATTTTTCTCAAATCGTGACGAACAAAATTTTCACCCCCTTTCTTAAGGGGTCGCCGTAAAAAATGTCGGTTAGTCATCGATGTTAATCTAACTTACCAAGATTCGCCGAAAGTGGGTTACATTGTATATATACACTCGCGGGCGAACTGATATACATATACTAACGGAGTAAATATATATCGGGTATATATACTATAAACTGCACGCTCGTTGAGAAATATAGTACATGTAGGTATGTATGTAGTACATCCGATATATATCCGTGTAACTAATAATAAGGGCAAACGCAATCTGACTATCCGATTAGAAATTAACCTCGGAACCTTCTCCTAATTTCGTTTCAACGAAATTTTATCAAAATCGTGCGTGTTATGAAAAACGGATCATTCTCTGTTTTCTCTACTATCTATTTCATAGTGCTCACCGCGTTTGTTCATCAACATTTCGAGAAATTGTTTCTGAAACCCGGAGGAAACTAACCGACAAAAAAAAAATCGTACAGCCGAGAAGGAAGCTAAAAATTTATTCAGTAAACAATATCCTCGGAGCATCGGTTCGTCGTTCGTATGGATGGGGCATATAAGTATCTATTCAGAAAATTCATAGTAAGTATACCTAAACCTGCATTAACAATATCCACATAATTGTAAAATGTGAGTGAAGGTAGGAGCGTGTTTACACGTGTACAACGCATTAAACTCGTAGATGTCTATATGGCGCAGGTATATATGAGTCATGGGCGCGTTCAAGAATGCAGAAAAAAAATTCCTTAGGTAACCCGAGGGGGGTTGGCGGTTACTGTGGTTTGCTTTTTCCTTTTCCTTTTCCTGCGTCCGTCTCTCTCTTTTCCCTCCAGGTTAGTGGAGCATTGTCCCCGGTGAGAACGCGCCTGAATGCATGAATGATTATTCAGGAATTTGTGCAGCGCGCATTTTCTAAGGGCGATGTGATGGCGGCGATGGCGCGGTGGTAGGTAAGTTACCCGCCTATCCTACCGGCGCGACGCGCGACGGTAGGGTTTCAAGTCTGAGAATTAAGAAAACAAAGAAAGAAGAGGAGAAAAAAAAAAAACCAAAAGGAGGAAAAAGTACGGGCAGGGTATTCCTACAGGGAAGATTAATGCGTCTGCTGCAGTGCGAATGAATCAGCCGCTGCATATATATATATATATATACATACACAGTATATATTTTCTATTTTACGTCATATCCATTCTGAAGTTTTATGAAAACCTACCTATACCTACGCATAACGTGTAATTTACATAATCTTTGTCGACTGCGAGCGCAGTATTAAATAACAAAAATTTTCATAACGATATCATTTTTGAGATGACAAGACGAATATACCTTGAATTATCGAATCCAAGTACTTTCTTCGCCCCCCCCCCCCCCCCCCCCCCCCCCCCCACGGGATATTCACCACGATATGTCTGCATGAATTTTGAAAATTTCGAAAATGTGCATCTTATATATACCCACGATTTGTTTTTTCATTGCTTCGTATAACAGCTGTGCATTTTCAAATAATTTGAAGAGGTAAAAGAAGCTGCAATTCATTCTTCAGTTTCTATGCGTGGTAAGTATTGCGTGGGTGTATGTACACATAGTTCCCCAATACTTCCTTATCAGTTCTAGGAATTATTAAACAGCGCTATGTTTATTATATGTACATATCTTCAGTCTAAAGATAACGGATAACAGATAAGAGATAAGAAACATTGCGATAATGTTATATAAGCCAGCTAGAAACAGACTGTGAATCATTTGTCGCGCACGTTTTCATAATATATCTATACGCCGGAGTTCATATCGATACCGTATGCCAAGATAGGGAGGAGGAGGAGAAGCAGAGCTTCGAATTTTCATCACTACTATAAACTACGTAGTAGATACATACATACATACATGCATCCATGCACGCATGAACGTACATATCTTATTACGATTTGATTTTCTATGTTATTATTTTTTGTTAATGTAGGTATGTACGTACGTACGTACGTATGTATGAAGACACACAAAAATCATAAGGACACAAAAATTCGATCGCCTCATTCACCAAAATGATCGATTTTTTCAATTTTGTTTATTTTAGACCAAGAAGAATGTTAATTCACATCGCATCGCCTTTCGGAATATTTCCTCTGCTATTGTAATAATTGAATGTATCGTTAATTTATTTGATTTTTTCTCTTCATCCATTACCCCTCTGCCCTTCCCTCTCACCCGCCCACTGAAGAATTGTCAAAAGTATATATATAGCCCATATATACACATATATATGGGCTATACACGTCATTGATACAAAATGCAATTGTAGCGATGTCACAAAGATTCAGATTAGATTATTAACACGTTATCTATGTAACATCATTGCCTTTACGATATCCATACATTACATATGTATGCATATAAACACGTATAGTTGAAATTTCAGAATCCTTGGATAAAGCGATTTCATTGTGAATCTATTCTTTACGTTCCCGCATGTCCTCGCGTGTTCAAAGGACAAAGTCCACAAAAATCACCGATGAGAGACAAATTTTCTGCGTATAGATGGAATCGCGACAGTTGTTTGTTCCTCCTTCATCAGAATAGATTGTCATCCGATAATTTTTCAAGAAAGAAGATTAATCATTCTTATTCCTTTATTTCCCAAATTTCCAAATAATTACATGTATGGATGTACGTAATCATATGTGAGTATATACATTACGTATATGTATGTATATACATATGTTCTAAGTAATTACATATTTTCGTTCGTTTATTGTTGATTTATTTTCCCCCTATATAGGTATATATATATTATTCTTTGCCTACGTAATATTCATCTTGCGGATTTTTTTTTATATCTGTATTTCATGATGAATTTTCCCGTGCTGTGCTTATTATGGTTCATGAATTCAAATTCGGATTTCAATTCAATTCTTTATTTTTCCACATTCGGATTCCATGGAGCGGGCGACCGATTTTTACAACGAATACAATTATGCAGGTCGCCGGTCTCGCGTCATCTACACCGCGAGACCCTGACAAAGCTTTGGAATGTTATTTAACGGTTGCGTTACGTTATGGTCGTTGTGACGAGGGTATACCCGTTGATTTGCTGGCCTGCTCCTCGACGCGACTCAACCAGAAGAAACGTTATGAATGGGATCCCTCGGGTTCCCGTGCGACTCCGCTGCCGCCGCGCCGTGACTCCGTCCTTTGTGAATCATGAGTCACGGGATCGCTCATCGGGAGCGTTCGTGGTTGAAGACGCTGCGCTGCCACATTGCAATGAGTTCCGACCGCTGCGCTGCACGCCGCACGCCGCACGCCCATAGACTTATATAGATAGACTGACATAGACTTAAAGTCTATGCGCACGCCACACGCCGCACGCCGTATGCAGCGCGTCGCACGAGACACCACCAACCAGAGAGAAAAGCGCGCGTAACAGCTCGATTATCAACGGATAAGCTAAAACTTGTTATAAAATGAATGTTAAACGATCCGCAAGAAATCGATGTAATTTACCACCGTCGAGCATGCTACAAGCGTGCCCCTTTTTTCTCACTGGTTTCCGAAATCCATTTATTTTCGGCACAACGAATTCAGATTTTGTGTATATATATATACATGAACATCGCAGCATATTCGATAATTTGTTCATTGTAAAACGGGCTTGAGAAGTCGGTCGATTTATATTTGTCTTCAAAGTACAGAATTTTACATTCACTCTCAATATTTAATCGACGATAAAACATAATTTAGAGAAATATTGAAGGATTATTGATTACGGTATAGGTAGAAAAAATCATGAGGATAGACGACGCCAAAGACGAGGGATTGTAAAATAGTGTCAGGTATAATCTGAAGTTTCAACTGAGTTTGGATAATTTATGGAGTAGCAATTAGGGTGGTATAATTTATTCCATTTATAATTAGATGAAGATTATCGTCCGGTAGTAGATATTATACAGGCAGCAAAGAGAAACCGAATCTACCACGGACCGCCTTCTCATACTTTTTTACTTTTACATACCTTTTTATTTTTTCATTCAAATCACTCTGCCGATATTTTATAACTCGTGCGTCGAGGGATTAATTTGTCGTTAAAATCAATTCGCTTCGGGTGATATAAATATTTGTATACATATATATATATATATGTATTTCATTCCAAAAGCTTGACGTGCGAGCGAAATAGAGAGAGAGAGAGAGAGAGAGAGAGAGAGAGAGAGAGAGAGAGAGAGAGAGAGAGAGAGAGAGAGAGAAATGAGATTGTAAAATACGAGATATAAAACGAGACAGCGAAAAGTACTTGAGAACTTGTGGGCGGCGTTAATTGCTCATGGCGCCATACTCCCGCCTTACAATATACCTACCTCTACAACAGGAACGACGACGGACTTCTTAGCGTCTTTGTCCGTCCGTTTCTTCATTTACTATAGACTGTTTCTATGTATATACAACATACTACCTGAGAGTGATTAGTTGAATCGCAGTTGAAAAACATGTATTTCTATAAACAGAATATCTGCATATATAGGTACAGGTATAGCGAACTAAATAAGCGACTAAATAATAATACCACACAAATTTTCATTCTGTCTTGTTTTTCGCTATCGAACATACACCTATCCATACATACCTACGTACGTATACCTATATACACTGATATCGCGAGACGTTATAATACCATACCATCCATACCATTCGGATACATTCTGTAATGCGAGTCTATATACGAGATTAGTCATTGAACCGAAGAAAGTTGACGTTTATTGCGTTTCACTGCGGCTACGGCCTGGCCGTGGCCGGGGCCGGTGCCGTGCGGAATAGCGATCGTCGACGGAGCTGCGATTGAAATTTGAAAGAAGGGAGAAGTGACAGAAAAAAAAAAAACAGGAAGAATCAAGCCGAAATATGGATTGCTTGCAATCGATCAAGAGCATTGCTCTCGGTGATAATTGAACGCGTCTTAATTGTTCCACGATAAATGGAGGGCAGATATAGAAATATCGAGAGCTATATATTGTCCTCTCTATGGCCATTTTCGAATATATTATATCGATTTCAGAATTCCAAAATACGTTTTCAGAATTGTGTACATATGTTTTGACTGCAGGTAAGACCCTCCGATGTGCACCGACGTACGTGCAGCAGTAAATATCCTGTCCACTCGCACTATCGGAATATCTCACCGGTTATCAGACGGATCGTTGCAATCCGTATGCCTATATCCCGTCGTGCCTATATATATTATACTATTGATTATCGAATGATATCGTAAATGGTGACAGGAAGTATGTATTTGCGATGGTTCCCGCAACAGTATAACTCGGAGAGCGCTGCTGCACTGAAATGCGTAGAAATTCCATAAAAGCGAAACACGGAATGAGAGAGGGATTGGTACATATTAAGAGACACGTAGGTATCCGTTGCTTGTTCTTAATTAGTCACTTTCGATCGGAGCTGCAGCGGTATCGGCGTTGTTGCGGATCCTAATACGGGAATTGGAAGGCGCGCGCGCGCGGCGTGCACGCAATTACGATATTTATTCGCGGATTAATCATTCAATCGGTAATCAATTGACATATCTTTTTCAAACTACGACCGGTACATATATGTATCTGTACATACATGTATGTTATAAATAATTGTATAGCTACCTACTGACATAAGTTTCGCTTACAAGGCAAAAGAAAAAAGAAACAAATCCATATACCTAATAATACGCACGCGTATATATACATATATATATATATACCTATATATAAGTATATACATATGAGTACGACAGAAGATTGATTCTCTAATTAGCAAATCGAGTTCATTACCTACCACACAGCGCGGCGTTGCACTGCAACGTGCAATGGTTATAATTTTTCGTAATAATTCGATTAGAAACCAAATTTCGAATCGGAATAATAAATATTCGGCGATCATTATGAATGCAAACTACCCGTGATTCCTCTCGCGTCGGAGTGAAGCAAGCGAAAAAAAAACGGGAAACAAATTCCCAGACGCATGATGGAGACACGCGTTTTACCTGCAACGGGTTGTTCTGATCGCGTCTATATATTTTATGGTTTCCCATCTACGAACACAATTTATTACCAACGAATGGCTCTATTAATTCACCGTTATGCACCGTGTGTGGTGGGTAGACACGTATATGTATGTACCAACTTACACACAGACTCGTAGTGCCCGCCGCGGTATCTCGGTAAACGATATTAAACGTCTTTATATACGACGCGCAGATCCCTGCAGAGATCGAGGATGTTTTTACATATCTTACGGTAAAATATTCTCTATAGCGAACACGCCGTGGTCATATTTTCCGTAATAACCCCGTAATCAAATTTTTTCGCCACGTAAGGTACCTGTGTACGTACAGAAATACAGTTACAGTCCCAACGGATAACCGTATCTCAACACTTTCCCGTGCATATGTCAATACTATTATAAATTCATTCTACAAATCGAAGCCCGTGTCAATGCGAATTAAATTCCATTTTGCAATCTCATTTTCTCGTCTTGTTTTCTTTCCTTCAAAGAGAAGCGAGTGAAAATAAGTTCATGAAGCGAGGATAAATCCACGGCGAAAATAATCGCGTCGTGCAAAATCGGGCGAGGGAGGAGGGGAGGGAGGACGGGGGTGCGAAATACGCGACGGAATTTCGACAAAAATCATTTCCATGCTGAATGTAGGCACAGTTACATACATATAGGTACGTAACTTGATTCGCTGAGAGACCGAACGACATTTTTTTATAGATTTTTCAACGTTGTATAATAAATGCGGCATGCATTTGCCTTCGTTTGTTACGTGTATACGTTATGCACTACGTTGTGCCTAGACGTATATAGGTACGCATCAAGTGTGAAGTGAATAATTATACCTCTAGGCATACGGTTACTTCTCGCAGAGGAAGTAGGAGAAGAAAAAAAGGATAGAGAAAGCTATTTAAATTTTCGCCTCTCTCGTATTCGGCTGCGAGGCGATGCGGCGTCAACAGCGGAGATCGGGGCACAAGGCGTCCAAAGAAGAACGGATCTTCGTGGAAAAAGAGGTCTGATGGATGATTCACATACAGTGGTATAGTGGTCAGAGATTGAAGTTTCGAAAGTGGAATCGAGCAACGCAAAAGAAAAATAATGAAATTGAATGTAAATTATATCAGGAGTACGGAGAGAAAACCGACGATAACAAATATATATAATATGTAGGTATGATGATAGATCTGTACGGGGCATTCCATGTCAACACGACCGATGATTTTTTTTCCTCGCCAATTTTTGATCCGCATTATTCGCAAGATTTCTAAAAAAAAAAAAAAGACCAATTTCTAGACGGGTTTGAACGATCGTGAAAAATTAACGGTTGAAGGACAAAAAATCTGAAAAAATTCCGGAATGCTTCTGTGAGATCGGAGCTGTCGTGTGAAAAATCGTGAAGCGAATCAAAAAAAAATTATGAAGGAAAATCATTGGTCCAGTTGACATGCAACGACGCTCCATATATACCTCTACGTATAAATATGTATATACCTACAGGATAGAGGTATAGTACAGTACATTACGTGTTATGGAAAGTGGAAATATTCAGCGAAATAAACAATTTATATTGTTCCCCCCCCCCCCAAAAAAAAGAGATTGAATATACATTCCTTTGACCTTTCAATATCGTCGTTCGTTCAACAAGTAAACCCTTCTCCGATATAAGTGGACAAATTTTTCAAAATCCGACTCTACAATTTACATTGACGTTGTGTAACAGCGTCTCTGAAGTGTGTTCAGGTACAGGGTGGTTCATTGATGCAGCGATCCTGCTCTGAAGTTAGCTGCGTATAAACATAATCGCAAGAATATAATCGTACTAAAAGATCTCGATTATATATGGTGGCGATTATTCAAGCGCAGCTAACTTCAATCGAGAAGTGCAGCGCGCACGTATAGAGGAGGTCAGGTTGGGTATCCAGTACGTATATATATCATGCCTACGAGTATATACGTATGTACGCATTCGGAATGCATGTGTTATATATATATATATATATACACACTATGCGCCTATATGCTCTATGGCTCTGTGCATACCTTCAGGTATGCGAAGATATAGGATACCGTTAGACCGTGACCTCGGTGGTCTGAGGACCTCGCAGGAATGAAAAGGGTCTTCAAAGTTCTTCAAGACATTGGCGGTCGCGCCACCGCAATGCCTGCAAGTGCGTGCATACCTACAGGGTGGCAGGTTAAAATTAATCCTCGCAATTTTCAAACCCCACGAGTGTACATATAGAATATATATATATACGCAGAGATAACAGGAGACGAAGATTTTTCTGGTTAGCGAACGTTGACATTTGATTCGTGTTTTATTCGGATAGCAAAAGTTTTGTAGCTATGTACCTACGTATAAAAATATGCTACGAATTTGTCTTCGACGCACAATTTTTTCGGACATTTCGCAGTGAATTGACGAACGATATTTTTTTTTCGCAGGAATAGAACGGGAAAAGAATCTAACTCGTAACGTTTGTATATTCCGTCAAATTGATAATACCAAAAAAATAAATAAAAATAAAATAAAAGAAAGCTATACAAAAAATCACATCGAAATCTGAAATTTATGATTTTTTCGTTTTCTTTTAAAATTCGGATAAGCCGGATAAGCCACCGAGTACGTTAGTTAGGATATGTGCGGAGCGCGGTGGAGGGTAACGAATGAGGTGATAGATTCAAAAGGTCGAAGGAGGTTGGGTGCCGGTTATCGCAAAGTTTCGTGAGAATTTACCGTGAAGAAATATAAGCTGCTGGTAGGTATATGTATACTATACATGCGAGAGAGTGCGAAAGTTTTGGAAGAGAAAGAAAAAGAGGAAAAAGAAACAAAAGTGAAAAGAACCGCCCCCGTATACAATACGACGAATGTTTCGCGTTCAATATTTTCCGATCTTCACGCAACTCTCTGCATACCGAGGGAAAAAATTGTATCGATTCTCTTTACTTTTTCGAGTACAGGATGAAAGAAAAAAAAATGCAAGCGCATACGAGGTATTACACACGTATATGTGTATACGATTACGCGTGGACCGACGTACAGCGTACAGAGATTACACAATCATTTTTATTACCGGTTACACGCAGAGTACCTACCTATGTGTATATCTATAGATAGATGGGTACAGGTATACACATAGGCCATGCGCATACGTGCGCAATAACAGGCAACGTGACAGTTTCAAAAATGGCTCCTCGAGACGTCCCACGCTTTGTTTTTTTTCTTCTTCATATTTATACTTAGGTATAACCTATACCACGATCCGCATTTAGCTAATGTTGACGGTTAATGCAGTCCCAGCGCCAAAAAGCGCAAGTTACACAATCCAAGTTGGCGACAGACGAGAGAGGAGAGGGTAACTCGCAACTGGTTGTCCGGCATATTACGTACATACCTGTAGCGTTATCCCATTATACCTGCGGCCGTATACTCTACCCAGGTACGGAGTATATTTTCAACACGCGGTGAACCAACATTCTCTCTATAGGTATATATACAATCTGTGCCCGATTTTCCGTATCCGATGATCGAACATGATCGAATGTAAATCAGAGGGCAAAAAAATGACGATAATATGTGGATTGTTGGACAAGCGAATAGAGTAGTAGGTAGAGTACTTACGAAAGAAGAATTGAAAGAGAAAATTGCCGCAAATTTATTTCTTTTCCGTATCCTGTCTAAACTTTTATTTCCTTTTCTATTTTTTTTTTTTAATCTCGAACCTACTCGATCTCCGATTCAAACTTTAGTTTTCCTTTCTTTCGCCAAGTATGAAAGGTGAAGAGAAATTCGACGATCTCTCGGCTATACATGCATACCTGTACAGCTACGTCCGCAGCAGCTGACCGACCAGCACCTTCGATTGTCTCTTATTATTATTATTATTATTATTATTATTATTATTATTATTATTATTATTATTATTATTGTTATTGTTATTATTATGAAAATATAACATAATGAGCGGGGTCAAGCTTATTATCGTGGTTTCACAGACGACGCGACGGAGGGCCCCCCCTCCCCTGCTCTGCCCTCCCGTATCACATCTATACACTCACCGCATTCGTTCGTTGCACGAGGACTACGTTACGTTACGTCGTCGCGTTACTACGTCATATAGAAGAGAAAGAGAAGGACTCGAGTAGCGTATACTATACTATACTATACTATACTATACATATACCGCACATGCATACATATATAGCCATAAATGTAGTAGGATTAAATACATCCGGTTATATAGTCGCCCATTCATTAAATATTACCTACATTCATACGTATATATATATATATATATATCTACACTCATGTTATACGCGCGAGAAGAAGAAAGTGAGCATTGGTCCTTGTCCTCGGTCTCGACTGCGCCTGCACATGCGGCTATTTGCTATACCTATACACACATATATATAAATATATATATATATGTGTACACGTATACGTCTCTATGTGTGCTCTGCACGTGTTATAACGTGAAACCGCAAAAATTTCATTCACAAACGCTGACATATACTCCTTACCTATACAATCTGGAGATAGAAACATGCGGAGAGAGAGAGAGAGAGAGAGAGAGAGAGAGGGAGAGGGAGAGGGAGAGAAAGAGAAAGAGAAAGAAAGAAACAAACAATTACTCACTGTGACGCGATTTATAAATGAATTCTATCTACCATGTCATGCGGTTTTTCTGTTCTTGCAACTCGATCGTCCAATGTGTTTTCTTTTTTTTCTGAATTTGCTGTAATCTGATATAAAGAAAAAAGATGCGCAGAAAAGAAAAGGCCAATAAAAGAAGAAGAAGAAGAGGAAATAAATGAAACGATTATAAATGTTGAACCTATAATGAACTGTTGAAGTATACCTACCTATGTATTATACTTTGCAAAGTTAATTTTCGGGAGAATATCACGAAAAATGTTATTTTTGAGCGAATTTTTTTCGCCGAAATTTGTATCGACAAAGAAAAATCTTAATTTTTTTTCTTCTCTTTTTCCTTCTGTTTTCAGCTCTTTTTCACGGTAAAATTTCGACGAAATAATCGTTCGGAAATATATTTTTCGTGGGTAATTGAATATTCTATCTACCTATGTAATATAATATTAGGTGCAGCATCGTGAAGTGTTAAAAAAAAAAAAAAACGTATTATAATTAAACACAAGGTATTCTTGTTCGTCTTCTCATTTTTCACTTTTCATTCTCCTTTCTCTTTATCTTTCTTCTTTCATTTTCTCCTTCTTCTACGTCACATATCGTACTCTTGGTCGGACGGGGCTAGTGTGTGTTATAGCTTGACCCTAACCACGACCTGGCATCCGCCCGGTAGTGTGGGCGGTTGTTCTTTTTTTTACTCCTTCCTTTTTTTCTTAATGCCTCAAGTTTAGGCCATAGGGCGGGGAAGGCTGCCGTACGAAATTGAAAAGAGAAAACAAAATTAGAAAAGAAGGGAAAGGAAGGAACGGGAAGGGAAAAAAAGAGAACGGCAGGGGAAGAAAGGAAGATTGAAACCCGCGGAAGAAAGAGAAGCAGAACCGGAGTAACGAACACGATGCCTTGTTAAGCCAATTAAACAATCCTACATTTAGTACATACCTATGTATATACAACGTATATACATGTATACCTTACACCTATTCCCACCAGCCGCCGCATGCGTAATTTGCGTCGAATTGCCGAGGCGAGAGTTGCAAAAGTTTCGGTTTGAGGAAAAACTACGAAAGAATGAAAATTTGCGAAAATTTCGTTGTTTTTGTTCTCCCGTCTTTTTCGAATGAGATATCGAAAAATTGTGCCATGCCCGCGTTCAATGCCGTAATTCCGAGGAAATTCATCATATTGTATACAGAGAGTCGAATTTTTCCCAATCATTTTCTATTCATCTCGATTTCCAAATTCTTCGACCCATCTTTCCATCTCACATCTGCTCATCCATTCGCACTCCTCCTCTCCATCTCTGTGAATTCTCTATACATATATGTATATACGTACGCAGATCTCTCCTGTCTCTTCGTTTTTCATCAATACGAAATTTGAGTAGGCATCGAACCGAGAAGAAGCTAAGCAATGGTGTATCTTCTATGCGACGGATATTCGGGTTGTGGAAGCGGCGCGTGACAACAGGAAGTGTAAAGTGAGTCTGGTAAAGAATTAAGGGAGTTTAATAAGTAGATATAGCCGAGGAGCTGGGCCGTGTACATACGTCCGCGTCGACCTCCCCCTCCCCCTCCTCCTCCTCCTCCGCCTCGGCCATCATCGTTCATCGGCGGGCGCCCGCGCTCTAGGGCGTCCATTGATATTAATGTCGTTATAACAACTGCAGACTAATGGACATAATCATCTGTGGCACGAGCCACGCGCGATTATCCAATTCAAAATATAATATCTGGGATATCTGATGCGCTTTCAATAATTATCGCACATCAACCGAAGTTCGAAATATCATTTTTGTTATTTTTCGTTTGAACATATATATATATATATATATATATATATGTGAACATTTCGTTCGTCAAATTTTGGAAAATTCAAACTTTCATTTACTTTTGCACGAAAAAAAACAAAACAAAACAAAAGAAGCCTAGATACGTGTATACGATTTTACCCCAAAAAACTGATCTCCCGCCACATTTCCGTATAGGTATACGCAGAATTTCATCTTCTTTTCCGGTGAAAAGAACAAGTGAGAAGTGAACGAAAATAGATTTAAAAAAAATGCTAATCTCAATCTACAGCTGCGGTGAATGAGCGTTGCATAATACACGTATACCTTATACATAGGTATAATGCCGGCCGCATTACTACACCGCATTATTGTTGATCATAGCGATTCTTGGCCAACCCCAATAACGCGGATTAAGATTTCCGAGAATTTGAAGCTCTGCACGGCATAGTAACGTATGTATGTACTGCATGCTACGTACGTATGTATTATTTCTGTATGTATATAGCGCGTGTTGTTACATAGTTACATCGTAATTTCGAATGTCTATTATTTTTGTCTGGAATTTTTCTAAATATATCGAGACCTAGATTCTGATTCCTCACTGGCGCGGAGCACGAAATAAAAAGAGATAAGGCCGCGCGCGATCAACTCGCCTAAATCTACATAGCCCATCATACTGTACTCACAATTGGATACTATATATCCAAGTTAAGTTAAGATGTTATACTGTATATACACGCACATACGCGTGCTGATCTCTTAGTTTTCTTTGCGTAGTTAAATTTAGTCGTATCAATTTTTTCGAACCATATATTCCAACATTGAGACTGCATCGATCCTCCGTTTTGAATCCAACTCAAACAAAAAAAAAAAAACCTAAAAACAAAATACAAATAATACTCGCAAAAGAAATTTACACGTTGCGCGCAACGTAGGGTCGTAAATTTTCGATTTTTTGTTCGTTTTCTAATTCCGTGTCCAGACAAACTTCGGAAACCAACGGACGCGGGGGTTTTTTTTTTTTTTTCTTCTTTCATTTCTGCGAGATCGTGAGAATATAGGCAATATTTCGAGTCAGATTCAGAACGGAAACCAGGTGATTTTTTAACTCTAGTTTTTCTTCAAATTGGTCTGAAAGTAGGTAATCGATGTAATTAGAAGCGGCACGTACATATATAAGTATATACCGCAATTTCCAATCGATTAGAATCGAGAGTATTATACCTACTGTGAGTAGATACTTTTTATTCAATAAATCCTGCAATATTATTCTCTCTCGTAATTGCGCTCTGCAGAAACAATTTTACACGGATAATAATTGAACAGCAAAAAGAATTACACACGCACAGAGAGAGAGAGAGAGAGAGAGAGAGAGAGAAAGAATTACAGAGAAAAAAAGGAATCGATCAGCAAACGAACGAGTGGTAACTTAATTAGTGCAATTCAATCGATCGATTGATAAATCGTAAATAATTATTATTATCCAACATACTCGCTCAGATAATTTGTGACTTTTTATAGTTCATTCATTCTTTTTTTCTTCGTCGTACGCATACCATATATTATACTGCAAAGCTACCGATCCAACTTTATACGGCTGTTACAGTACTTTTGCGTTCTTACGCTACAACCTAAGTCGATTTCAATTGAAATTACAAGAAACACAGACAAATTCACTTTTCTCTCGGATTCACAATGATGAAACAACAAAATTGAATGAGTGTATTTTGTAATGCGAGAATCTAGTCGTTCTTCTCATTCTCTTTCCGTCGCTCTTTTTCCCGAGGATTCGAAAACGAAAAATGAAAGGAGATTTTCGGTGCTTTCCATCTTCGAAAGTTATCAACACCGATTCGAACCGGAGAGACAAAAAAATTGTACCGGATACTACCTAGCTTTCGCACAGGAATGAAAAAAAATGAGCGAAAAAAGGTTTGAAAAATTACGCGTACGCGCATCGCACACGCGCGACTCTTTCTCGAACGAACAAGCTGCAGTTTTTTTTTTCCTCTCTAAAGCTCGCACGATTAGATCCCAGTTTCGATGCTAATTAACCGTTGCAGTTGCAGTTGCAGTTGCATTCGCCGCGCTCACCTGTCGGCCTGAAGCTACATATACGCTGCAGGAGAGTAAAAATTCTCGATAGAAACCGCGACCAGGCATTTACTATATGAGTTGGGCGTGAAAAAATGCAGTATGATTACCTATAGCTAACGAACGGCAATTAAAACATTATAATATATTATACTTGCAAAATATAGCACAAGGCGCAATAAAATACTCCTTCTCTTTATCATGATCATTCGTCTTGTCGTCTTATCTAATGTTTTATTCCTCTCTCTCTTTCTCCTCTCTCTCTCACTCTGTATATTTATTACAGTTTTGTAATACCATAATTTATTGTGCACGTACAGACGATTTATCAATTATCATTACAACCCAAATTGAATAAATATGTTCCAATATAATGTTTTTCACAATATATTCCCAAGAGATGAAAGCCGAAAATTTGAAATCAATTTACTCGAGTATTCTGTGTGGTTTTTTCAACTCTCTCTCTCTCTCTCGTTCTCTCTCGGAGTAGAAAACGTATATATATATATATAGAGAGAGTAGAGTTAGAGAGAGAGAGAGTTACATATATATATATGTATAGGTATAGTATAGTATAGAAGTTGTAAACTTGTGTGTTCAACCAGAAAGCAAAAGAAGAACTTCTTGACTTTTATATTATACTACACTTCCAAGTTCTCCGACAGGCCAAGTTTATTTTAGTACTTGAAATCCCGAATCTGGCATCCGCTTCACTTCGCGTCAGAGTTCGCGATGTTGGTTTCTTGAACCTGTTGCCGCCTCTGCGGCTAGTATAAGCAATCGTTACGATTCTGTACCTAGGTCGGCTCTTTGAATATAGGTATGTATGTACTTCGAAATCTTACTACTCACTACTATCCATATACCTACAAGTCATTTTTCGCCTTATTCCTTCTTTTCTCATATTTTGCGCAATTATTCCCCTCCGTTTGTTTTTTCTCCATCCTGTCCGCTAAATCCGTAACAATAATCTGCGCTCTGATGAATATTCTATTTGCAAAAATAGCGTCCGAAGAATACACCGATATAGTATGAAGAAAATTCGATCTAATTCATAACGATAACGATAACGATAACGATACAGAATCTCTGGGTATAAAATTTACGACGTAATCAATGGAATCATTCATAACGAATGTTTCTTTGTTTATCTTTTCTTCTATTTTATCTTACCTTAGCCTGAAGTCCGGAGAATATCGATCGCCTCGTTGGATAGGAAGACATGTTGATTTTGTTTACGACCATTGTCATTGCAAAATTAAATTATATGTATTTATATGTATGTGTGTATATATATATATATATATATATGTATATATATATATATTACATAGAATACGACTATAAATTCAAATTTTAACGAAACAAATATCCGGGTATAATATAAAATCCAGTCGTCAACGAGTTTTCAACACGATTCGTATATACATATGTATATGTTGTACATATGTATATATACTCATTAGTTTTCAACGAATAAAACTCACGGGGAAAATATTATTTGAAATTTGATTTTATTCACACCTCTGTTCACATAAATATTTTTACTTTCATTATTATGATTATTATGATGATGATTATTATTATTATTATTATTCACCGCGATCGCCGCTGCTGCACTTTTCGAACGAATTATTATTGATATTGCTATTATTATCGTTCACAGTTTCACTATTGTCATTTTATTTGTTTTTTTCTTCGTACGGTTTCGTTTTGTTTTTTTTCTTCTTCATCGATTCATTATCGATACGATTCTCGCAAAACAATCGCACACGATCGTCTTTTTCTTTCTATTTTCATTGATATATTATTATCAAGATAGAACCTGTTCGTTTGATCGGTTCGCCGTACTTTCGAAAGAAGTTTCAATATTCTTTTGCTTATAAAACGTTATTACGACCGTCTATCGTACTTTAACACTGCGGTCTCAAAATTACGCGTCAGCCAAGACCCAAAAAAAAAAACCAAACAACCCCCAAAATAGATGCACTTTCGAACACAATAAATACACTGTTTTCCTTTATCTTTCGCGTTTCCTTTTCGCTTCTTTACGGCAATGTGTTTAAAATCGCGCGTCGTTTTGTTTCCAGGCGAGAAATTCTGTCGTCACGATACATATAAAATATATATATATAAATATATACATGCATACCTATGTATACACGTACGTACAACACTTCGTCAGAGAATCTGACCGCACTGAGCCTTCAGCGCTCCGAAGCTGGCTTATAAGTATTTCGCTTCCCCCTCCACTCGAGGGAAACCAATAGCCAACGACAGCTCTATGCGTTGTATGTTGCTGTGGCTGTTGGTTTTATGTTAGTTCTTAAATGCATCATCACTCGCCACTACTGAAAACTTATATACTTCTTACTTGGTTCTCAAAGCTGTTGTGCCTATGGGCACGAGAAAAAATCACGAAGTGCAGATTAATGTCTATGCCAATGTCTATACCTAGGATACACTCACTTATCTATGGCAGCGAAATATTCTCACGTTTTACGTCAACGCAGGTATAACAATAATAATAATTAGCCAGCCGTAAAATTTCTAAGATAATAACATGGACGGAGGTCTGGCTGTCAAAAGAATTGGTCTGACCTTGGATTTTAAATTTACATTTCTTTCCTTTTTTCCCTTCTTCGTTTCTTCGTTTCTTCGTTTCGTTTGTATTTGATGAAATTTCGAGAAAACGATTGAAATTGAAATTTCATCGTTCGCCGCGAACACGAACGAGAATTGGCATTTCTTTTCACTCTTTACCAAGGAAAAGGGGAATCGCGAAGGGAGCAAGAATTTCCATAATCATAACACAGATCAATAATTCATTAGAATTTGGAATTTCAGGTGAACGTATGTATACAGCTATGTTACAGAATAACAGAAAAAGGAAAAGAAAACTAAAACAAAGAAATGTCATCGATTCGATAGATTTTCGATTCTTCGCAATTACGAACGTGCGGTTGGGTGTGAATTCAATCGAAAATCTAATAAAGGAACGGCGAACAAAATAGTTGCCGATCGTTGTCCCGTTCAACAAATGTATCGTTTTTGTGCTGTCGGATTCAAATTTAACAAACTCGAGACTTGACTCACGAAATTTTCTTACGGGAAACTGGAGCAGTTTTTCACCTAATTTCGAACGTGGTTCCGATGCCGCGTTTCTTACACTTCTATTCGCGAATAACATTTTTCTAGAAACTTGTCTGAGAAACGTCAGGTTTCAAGGAGAAAATTGAATTGAAAACTATATGTATTGCGCGCGAGATGATCGGGCTAATGAAATTCTACGGATAACAAGTAACTGGACTCCTACACCGATCTACGAAAGAATTCAAAAATATTTCGTATTTTAGGAACCTCTTGGGTCTGAGTATGAAATATATCGATGGTTTCATCCTTCCTTTGGGAATTTTTAAATAGTCCATAATATGATTCATGACTTATGTGCAGTATAACAATTTCCGACAGACCTAGACGCCGTGATTTCACTCTCGTGTTTAGTGTACACAGGTATACATACAGTATATTATCAACGTAGGTCGGTACATACAGTATTATAATTTTTATGCTCGTATACACCCCGCGAGATCTTCTTCTTTTGTTGCTCTACTACTCACGTTCTTTTCGAAGTAAATGAGTACACATTATTCTCAGTTTTTACAATACATACATACATACTATATACTATACGTACACATACGTGTATTTCAAGAAATATCGTACGTGTATGTAACCATAAGTTTCTAGTTGAACCAAAAAATGCAAGACAAAGAATTGGACGGAACAGAAAAACAGAAAAAAAAAAGAAGACAGAACAAGAAGAAGAAGCAGAAGAATTACTTTAAAAAAAAACTCGAAAAAACCACTATTCCATTATTGGCCGTGTACTGTCATCCAGGAAAAACCTGCCTCCTTATCGTTTATTGTACCCGGATAAGATTTATGAAGAAATTTAGACGATAATGATATACGTGTGATCAATATTCCACGTATTGTAAAAAAAAGGATATGTTCAATTATGGATATCTCTTAAAATACATACGTGTACTTATATATATATATATATGTAATGTGTGTACAGAAATATTAATGATTCGCGAAAAACGCGTGAAACTGTATATTAACACCTCGGAGTCTCATATGTACCTCGCACATACCTATTTCACACTTGGAACTTAATATTTCAATAATGAGGTCCAAGAAACAGAAAGACCAAATTTTCAGTTAACTAAACTCTAGATTTTGAAAACCGTATTAATAGCTGGCCGAGTTTCTACCAAGGCAAAGGTGAATAAATGGGTCAGAGACGGGCATCCGAAACGGCATTTACGAAGATTATAATCGTCCATTAATTGGCTCGGACCCTTCGCTGAAGGTACATACCTACTAATCATCTTACCTGTGTGATATATTTTGGCACTTGTTCGCTGTCATCTTCAAACTGATTTATAATCATCGGTTATTTATGTTCGATAATTTGAATTGACATTAGAGTAGTCTGTGGAAATAGAAACCTGTAAACGATCAAGTGAGTAGATTAAGGACTGTATAATATACGTATAGTTATTTTCCATTTCTATTTACCAATCGTGATTGATGAATAATATATATACCCAAGTAAAAAATGAACGAGGCAATTAAGAGAAGACGGGGGAAAAAGATTCGTTCACATAATTTTTTGTTCATTTTGTTTTCTTCTCTTTCATAATAAACTATGTATTGAGAATGCGATTATGTAATTCGTCCATTTAGTTATCGAAGAACGTTTCTATATTCAATTAGAGGGCATTTCAAGCTAGCTAGAACTTCAGATTCCATAATGACTCGCTTTCTTATAAATGCACAGCAACCACTTCGAAAACGAGAATCGTAAATATTCGTAAACGACTGAACTGATTTCGATGAAACTTTGTGAATTCATTGAGTACGATGGCAGGAAGTGGCCAAGTATCTCACTTTTGAAAAAAACATTGATGGGATTTGATGATGAACGAATATTCCCTGTGTTAACTAGGTTAGGTTGCCACCGTCGGTTCCATTGGCCTCTCAACGTTCGACCCTGACTATCTCGGAACTGATCAAATATTTTTTCAACTCCAAAAGTCAGTCGCAATTGTTTCGTTTCTCAAAATTTTCCCCTCAATTACTGTAATTCATTCATGAATTTTCAAAGACAACGAAGACAAATCAGAAGGGGTGTTCGTTTCTCTCGTCGTGTTTATAAATTGATCGTTCCTAAATAACGATTCGCGCGCCAAAAATCAGACGGAAATTGTGACCGCCATTTCGAGTTGAGGACATAATACGATAAGATGTTACATGAAACCCAAAACGGCCTGCGCGACGGGACATAAAAAGTTGATAAATTGAGAAAACATAATCGCCAATCAGTACCTGCGTGCTGCAATATCGATGATCGTGTATCAAGGAGTATATTGTGCCTAATGAGAAGATATATCAATTGTTGATCAATATTTATTGTTATTCATGTTTCTATGTAAAAATAACAAGTAACGAGGGACGAATGGCGACGAGTGTATGAGCTGACAAATTTGGTAATTGGACAATGAGGATTCAGAAGAGTCATACCGATAATGACATCATATACCTCATTCTTATACTATATAGTATTATAAATTTATTATTATACTTTTATGGATCGGAAGATTCACCGGATGTGGATGAATATCGCATATACGTAATCGCGATGCATATACATGTGTATACACACATGTACATGTAGTACATCGTCATATACTATATAATTCGATGTAACGATCAATTTTTTATCCCGTATCAAGGGTCGCAAGGAAGAAAGCGTTTTCACGCACAACTATACACCAATAATGGTATTACAAGATTCTCCGACGGAAAATAAGAACACTGCTCCAAGTCACGTATGCATGTTCACGATGGAGACGCACAAAATCGGTCAAGGAATAAATGTATTCCATTTTCCGTGAGTCAATTTTGAACGAAGCTGTATGTACGAATACGGTGACCGCAGTCCGCAATTTCAATTCCTACAAATATCGTATGCGTAGGATAGCTATTATATGATTTTACGATATTTATAATCCATCTACGATGAAATATTTCTATGAATCGGTATACTGTATACGTACGCGATATCGGTCAATGAATAATAGGTAGTTAGTAGTTACCTCCAGTGAAGATGGAAATGATCATTTTGTAATTCTGCATTCTCATCATCTTCTCAATTGTGTAAAAATTTCATTATGTAATACGTATATATATACGTATTTTATTAAAAACCGACGACATCGGATCCAGATAAACTACACGCGCGGGGACGGAAAATCTGAAATTTTCCTCGAACATCGGAAGAGAGTAGGTTGGCAGTACGTACGTATACATACCTACGTACGTACGTACGTAGACGGTTTAACGTAACGACCACAAACAATGTAGGAATACACGCTATACGGTATCACTGCAGTCGGTACCACGTCGAAGAAGAGACATTGACATTACCTCGGCCCGGCATTCCCACTTACGTCACAAATATAACAATTCATTCAAGCCTTTTACAATATTTCACGAAATATATATCTAATACATGACGCATGGTATGTACATACATACACAGTACATACGTCGGCACGTGTGAGATACCTAATGTAATTCATAACCACATACAAGAGCGCAGCGTTTGGAAATAAAACAAATTTTCTGGTATAATTAGTACATATTTATACAGGCACTATATTTACATTGATTTACTCATCAATTCCTGTATAATGTATATTCATACTTTTAACTGGAGAACGAGTAATTGTTAAATTTACACAAAAAAAAAGACCAAAACATTCTGGGATTGAAGAATATTTCGTAACCACTCATTCAAGCTTCGTCAATTGATCAAAATTGAATGTGAATTGTTTTTCGGACCTTCAAATTTCTACAATTTTCTCGTATTTTCCATTTTTTACATTAGACAAATGTCGATGATCGACGAGACGTAGTATATATATATAGGTGTATTTATAAATACGACGGTACACGTCTCTCGCTTCGTACCAAGTAAATGAAAAAGATGGCCTTTAATTGAACACTATTAATCTCACGAATAGAGTATTTTCGATAAGTTGATCGGGTCTCAGGTTGGTGGCCGTTTTCTTTTCGTTTTTTTTTTTTTTTTAGTTTAGTCGAACAATAGGCATATATGCATGAAGCCAACCGATAAATCATTCTCATTCATGCTCAAATCGGATGGAATACTATCGCGACGTATATACATCGCTAAGGTATGTATTCCGGCACGAATTTGAATATAGATAATACGCACACGGTGTATTGTATCATGTATAATTATTCGAAAAAATCTTCAGAATGGTTGATACGTCACGCCGATTCCGTGCACACGCTCTGCAAGTGCACATACCTCAGCGAACATGGAAAATAGGAGAAAAAAACAGACATAACTGTTTTCATGTAGAGGCGTGAAGTTTCACTGTAAATTTCTTACGAAGATTTCGATACATTGAAAAGCCCGAGAGTCAAAATTCGTCGAAAGTGAAATTTAATGAGCGAAAAATTGTAATCGCATCGGCTCAAGGCATGGCATGTGCGAAAAATAAAGAGAATTAACTATCGTAGTACAAGGCGAAGAAGAGAGGCACACAAGATGAGAAAAACCTAACTCATATTTTTTTCGCTCTTTTTACTCGGAATACACGAAATTTTCCGTTACAAAATTCATAAAATAATAAGATCGAGGAAATTTTGCGTTTCGTATGAAATATTCTTGTACCTACGCTATTCCTCGCGCGACGATAAGTTTTTTCACGCCGCAAGACTGATTTCCCGAATTTCGAAGGGACAGAAGAATTTGGCAAACGACTCACTATGAACCATACGGGCCGTATAAAATTGAGGATCATGATCAAATTATTGTCGTTTATGTAAAAGTAACACGTGTCTTCCTGTATAATATTATAGAGACCTGGAAGTCCGTAGTTTGAGTTTGCCGTAGCCGAGATAAATTTATCTTGCATGACGATTGAGAGACGCCACCACCCCCGCCGCGGGGTTGGCGTCTCGACGAACGCCCCTGACTCACATTTGTGTCGCCCGAACGCGACGTTAGTCGGTTTTGCGAGTACACACATGCATATGTGTATAATACAGGCAGGTGTATACATATGTAACGTACTACATCCAAAAGAAACTGAGAGAACTAACGCTATAATTTATCTTATTTCGGATTTGGCGAAGCGAGTCCGCAAATAGGCGACCAAGAAGTACAGTCTCCATCATCACTAGCTTAATAGATTGCGTCGAGACACCGAATCAACCGTCGCGACGCTGCGGGCGTGGACGCGGACGCGGACGCTTTTCGAGGATAGATAATACACAAAAAAAAGTCAATCCTCAGATACATTCGCCTTCTAATATTAGGACACCCCTGCAGAAAATGAACTCGAGCATTCAATTTCGCATGTGAGCGTTTATCGATCCAACCCCAAATTCTTTTTCCCCGATTGTCAAAATGCCCTCTCTATTTGCCAAAGGGAGAACGAAATCCTCTACGTTGTACCTACAACGAGACGCTGCGATCCAATTTCATCTATTCAAGTCATTTTGTACGATCGACAAACAAAAGGTAAAAAAAAATTAAAAATTTTGCAGACTGAACCTTTCTCACTATCTTTTGTAAACAGCGTTTGAACACCAAATTTCAAAGTTTTCCAGACAAATTTCATATGTATATATATATAATGGCATCTGGAATATAGCATTAAGAATAAACTGTCCGTTTCATCGATCCCGATCACTTTCCCATGACATATTGTGTATCTTGCTCGCAGTACCAGTCATGGCCTCCATCATGCGAATGGAATATAAAATTGGTGTCTTTTACTTGGACATTCTCGTCTGTAGAATACACGGGTGCAACAGGTTTATGCTATTTCCATCCAACTATTCACCGTACGGTGGAGACTGGAGACTGGGAGACTGGAGACGTCGCTACGGCGAGACCAAAAGCTTTTTTCGAATCTTTTTTGTTTTTCGTTTTCGTTTTCTCCTCTTTTTGCCTAATAAGACTACCTCTATACATTCGTGCATGATATAATTTATATTCACGGGACAGATAAAACCCGTTCACGTCTCGTCTTCGTATGTAGTTTTTTAATTTTTTTGTTTTTTTTTGTTTTGTTTTTTGTCTTTTCATATTTTACCTCATACTCCTCCACAGTATTGCGAGGAAAATCTACACCCTTCCTTGTTACTTCATATTTTTACAACAAGTGTTATAGATGGTGTCCAAAATATTTCCTACAAGGCTGAAGCTTCCAGCGTCAGCGTAACAAAATGACGAAAAATAAAATCAGCCGGAGGTTTTTGGATAAGGAGATTTTTGTATTTTTTTTTTTAGTGATTTTCGGGAATTCCCGACATCGTTACACGTTAACGTTATAGACTTCAGCCGCATTGTTTCGTTTTATTCATTCTCATGCTTTTCAACGATAATTAGCACCTAACCTAAACTCGATTTTTAAAAATCTGCAAAGCGAATAATCGTTGCAGGTTAATATCGCTCGGCGTTGAATTTCGTCAGTTGTTTTTTCCACTCAAATTGGCGTAAAACTTGAGTACGAAAATGATAGAAAATTGAACGGAAAATTGAGCAAACAAAAATTATTAAAATTTTGATTAGGCATAGTTCGCTTTCGGGAAGAAATTCAAATGCGATATGATAGCCTCGGGCGAAATGGCGAGATAAATAACTCAAACCATAAATTTCGCTATAGGTACTCTATGTGGTTTACTTCAAGGTGCGGCTTTTTCAGCAATGAAAGATCCGCGCGTCGGATCATCAGATCGCGGAGCTAGGATAAATTCGTTAGTTATTACGCGAACCTACTGCCTAACTCGCTATAATGCCGTAGTAGTGCGTTGACGAGACGGAGAATATTCGTTCTTGATCCATTTAGAGCTGCCACGCGGCAAGTGGACAGCTTCATTTCCGCGTGAAATAATGACGTTATAATATTGAGCAATGTTTGTACAGGGATAGCTGCTGTTCTGCTATCGATGAGGCCGTTGGGAAAGACTGAGTGTTCCTTTCGTTCTGTTCGTTTCCGCAGGTCGACGGCTGTCGATAGAATCGTACACCGCGCATGACGAAGTATTTCGGAGTAAAGACAGAGGCCCTCCTCCATAGTATGCCAGTGGATTCTCAAGAAACGAATTTTCGGTATGACAAAAAATTCATCATTTTCGATCGCCAATGGATTGCGTATGCGTATCATCGTACCGAAAAGTCTCGAAATTTCACGGAACAAATGTATAGGTACCTACCATAAAATTATATCTTATCGTTTCGTATTCGAACGTACAGTAGGTACCTCAAATTATCCTAGAAGTAGGACGATGAATCGTATGAACCGATGATACAAATTTTCCCTTCACTTTGTCATTCTCATAACATCAGATTACATTGATCATCATTTGTCGAAGATTTTGAATAAAAAACTGAATTTCATACCCATGTGTGCAGCCGTCAATAGTCAAATTAATCAGTCTAGTATTCGAGAATCGAAGAACGCAGGCGAGTAATTTGAGAATGTGAAATCAATGGATGAGGACGAACGCATAATAGTATTTATATCATGCAGTGTAAGTTGAACTCGTTAAAAAAAATCACATAGTATACAGTAACTATTATTGGTAAGGCAGATAAGGCAAACGAGATAAGTGATAAAAAACCGCTGGTTAGAATGTCTTGTAAACATTTTATAAATATCGACGTGTCCCGCAGCCATATTACCGGAAATCCACGTTAGTCGTAATCTTTGTATACCTTTCTCAAAACAGGAATCAAGGAATTATAACACACGATACAGATAATAAAAATCTTGCACAATTTTTCAATCAGGCTGTTCAATGGCCGTTCAATTTGATTTTACGATGAAAAACAGAGCTACAGTTTCTTCATGAAGTATAACAAAGCTGGAAATATGCAGATCGATACAGCGCCCACTCAATCCCCGTTGATCCCATCGAAATCGTGCACGTTTATTTCAGAATTCAGAGTTTATCCGCAAAATGAGAAAGAAATTTTCATTCGAATGGCTGGCGTGATTAAAAATCGGTGATTCATTTTCTCCGAGGAATCACATTTTCCTCGTAATCGGCGTGCGGTGGTAATTTATCAATTTATCGATGATCCAGATCTAGAATATTCCGGAACAACTCACTATGTAGCTACGCGGGAAGTTCAATGTCCGCAATTTCGTCTTTTTTCACCTCGTATATAATTCTCCAGTCGTTCGGATGTCAACTTGAGTAAGTACCTGGATACTCACCCCACGAAGTTTCGTTCAATAATATTATTTTGAGATACAATATGATTAGCGATATGATTCAGCGCCAAGACTCGCTCGCGACCCCCGAGACTCGCGGGGGGATGCAAATACTGAAGTATAACTTTCGAGTAAATTATTCAAAAAATCCCATGTCACTTATTCATCTCGAGTCCAAGAGTGACTAATCTCTTACGGGTTTTGTTATATTGACCCGAACAATTGAACCATCAACATCGGGAGAGAAAAACGGGACAAAAAGAAAGAAGAAGAAGAAGGAGAGGCTAAAGGCTAGAGGCTGGCTTTCTTACTCACGCACCACGGTAGACGGAAAGAAGCCAAGTGGTTATAAGTCAGCTGGATCAGTCTGAAATCTTAATTGTTACACACCAATGGTTGTATATTTCATAATTCTCATGATTAAACTCATACACTCGAGCTTTGACTGACTCACTACGATTATAAGTATAGCGGCAACGGAGTACGCAGACACTGCGTGACCCTCGGTAACTCCAAAAGATGAATGAAAATTCAGTATAAGAATGAGAAGAAGGAGGAGGAGGAGAAGAAGAAGGACGACAAGGCATCACTGGAGGTCTGAAGAAAACCGCAAAGACTCGCTCACACTGCGGCGATAGGAGAAAGAGGAATGAATAAACAAATTGCTGCAGAAGGAACGGGCATCTTATCAACGTCCATCGTTCTCTTCATCATCAGGACTTCGATAGTTTCCTGTGTTATCATACCGCGTCGTACTCCAATTCTAACCACGAATTGTAAAACATCCTCTTTATAATCTGACATCCCAATGTCCGCAGCTCCGGCCTCGACCAGATCCTGGCATAATGGAGAGTGTACCGTAGGCTAGGAATAGTCGAGAAAAAGATTGCGCGTATTCTTTCTCAATATACAGACTACAGAAGTCATATCGGACCAGTTCACCGCAGACTTCGTTCATCGAGTATAGACGGAGTGATGATGTGATGTGACTGAGAGTGTCATTTCACATTAGGAATAATAGGGAAAGAAGCTATTTCCGACGTAGGCGTCTCGAGCGTATAATCATCGTTTTGCATAAATTCAATATGCAAATTTGATGAATCATATTAAACGATATGCTCGATAAATTTACGATACGATGAAACAAATGAGACGTCTTTAAATGCGAGTATAAATTTCGGCGCGACGTCGCGGGGCCGCAAGACTGTATTGTCTAGCCGACTGTGTTGTTTCTGGTCCTAATTAAACAATCGGCCTCTAACTACATACTGAATATAGATGTACTTATTCTGTAAATTATTTATGTAATATAGGTATAACATATCTAGTTTTTTTTTTTTGTTTGTATGCGATAGCTGCACAGCAGGAAACGTGTACTCCGATGAGGATAGAAAAGTAAAAATGAGAATGAGTCAACTCGTGTGTGCGTGTGTGTGTGTGTGTGTGTTCGTAATAGTCGCGTGTTCGACGTTTGTCAGAAATAGATCGTGAAAAATTGTCGTTCAGGCGTTATTACTTACAAGTGAAATGACCATTTTCAGTACCGCAATGCTATAATACCTCATTACACTGCATTTCCGTTTGATTCATACTGGTTCTCGTACGTACGCCACATCATTTCTGATAACGCCCATCTGACTAAGCGATGCGATACGGACGTGCATTGATACGTATTCACCCAATTGAATTGAATTCCTCAGCCAGATTCCCTGGAATCTCAATAGCACCTATATTCGTAGTTATATGGACGAGAATTGAGAAGTATGCAAACAAACATGCTGTGCTGCAGACACGCCGAGTCAACGGTCGATGATGCGATCTTGTTATTTTTGTTTATTCAGGAAATCCGACTCCCTGTCAATTGTTCATAATTACAAATTATCACCCAAAAAACGCTCGGCGTGAAACTACTCGATGTGGATGTTTGGAACAATAATTAATCATCAGCGTCATTCAACATGTGGTCAAAATACGATATATGATGCCCATAATTCATTATTTTCGTTCCCTGATGAAGGACGTTTCTTTCCTTTCCCACTGCGAAGATGATCTCCATCGGCGATAATCATCTTCGATGTTGGTCCAGTGGCGCGTTATGTTATACGTCGATTAACATTGATATGATGTTTACTTTGCACCTATATGTATACATACATACGTACATCTTGATTGATTGCGGTATAGTTCCTTCCTTTCCTTGCGGCAACAAAAACCGAGGGAAGACGTGCAAAAAATGCGACGAAAACATTTGGACTAATTTCTTACCGCCTACTTTTTCCGAATCTTCATTCTGTTCACAGGAATTACGCGATGACATTCGATTAACTTTTTTTTTCGTTGAAAAACGGAAAACAATTATCTCATGCCTAATTGTTTTCGATTCGGATTGATTGAAATGCCTAATCGAATAAAGCCATCTCGTCAATATAAACGTCGTCTTCGTGTGCTTCCTCGTCGTCTTCTTCTTCTTCTTCTTCGTCTTCGTATTCCTCTTCTTCGTTAATCATCCCGAACGGTTCCATCAATTCTGAGGGAAGTTCATCAACAGTTCCCTCTGGGAAGTATAGATTTATTAACTCCGTGGTTTCCTCTTGGCTCTCGCTTTCGAAGTACGGTTCAATTCCGGCGAAAGCCAAGAACGTTTCTTCGTTCAGGTAGTTCAATACCACGACAAAAACTTCGTAGCCGGTCTTGTACTTCACCTTTAAGACAGAAGACAAAAATCTTGTTCGTTCTTAAATTTTAGACATTTTATTATTTTGTTTGTTTATTACTCGGATCACGAACACTCGGTAAATTCATATCCAATAACCTTTTTCTCAAAGCTTTCTAACGACGTAGCAATTCTCTTAGCAATTGGCGGATTGTCAACCTCAAAAACTCCGAGATGATCGATAGCTTCTCCGAAATTGCCCAAAGCTTCGGAAAGTTCTTTAAACTTGGTAGCATCATATTTAAAAAAACACTTTGGCAATGGCGGTGGCGTTTCTTCGTAAGCATGAGACATCTCCATGTATCGTGGAAACATAACCTTAAAAACATGAACCTTGCTTCTGGCCTAGAGAATTATATAAGATTTCTTATTTAATTGGACACATAGGCCAAAGGCCTGAATATATATGAGAGAAGAGTTCTCTTTTTCCTATTTTAGTCATCTTATTTTACTTGAGGAGGAACCCAGACTGCCGGATACGTTCGTTTCACGTCACCTTCTAGC
Source organism: Phymatocera aterrima (assembly GCA_963170745.1). Classification (NCBI taxonomy): domain Eukaryota; kingdom Metazoa; phylum Arthropoda; class Insecta; order Hymenoptera; family Tenthredinidae; genus Phymatocera; species Phymatocera aterrima. The sequence continues at coordinate 11,104,112 of OY720663.1, forward strand.
TCTGGGTTTGGTTCACGAACGTGTATATGTCGACCGGCAAAATCTTTCTCGTAAACTGTTCTGGTAGCAGGAATCAAAGACTCGGCACCGTGAACCAGCGGGGGCGGTTCATCGTAGATTATTTTCATCAAATAATTTTCTACATCGTTTATCTCTCGAGTTGGACAGTCCTTAGAGTTTTCAGGACATTTTACCGGGTAATGTACCGGCCAGTCCGGATGCGGAGGTCTTCCTTTCAGCCTCATAACCATGCATTTTCCTTGCATCAAACCTGCAGCAGGAGAATTAGTCTCGCCTCTTTAATCGTCGATTGTGGCAGATGCGTCTGGTTCTAATCAATTCATCATTTTCGGGACAAGACTATGGCAAGATTTGAGGAACAACTACACCGGGATATCAGCGAGTCACGTGGATTGATTACCAAACAAAATATCGTCGGTGATATCGAAGTTGCTCTCTACAAACATCTCGTTGATAATATCCTCGGTTAGTTGAACGCGTACTTCTTCGACAACGTCAAAGCACTGTTCGAATAAATCATTGACCAATTCGTAGTAAGGAGGTGAGTTTTTTTTCTCTCTAGGATTACCCTCCTCGTCGATGAAAACCCATGGAAATAATAAGAGCGCATTCTCTTCGCAAAGTTCAACCATCATTTGACTCAGCATTGCTTCATACTTGGCCTGTTTTTCAGCATTCTCTTTAGCCGCTGTAGCTCTTTCCTTGGCCAGTCTGAATATCGTAATAAAAAGTTAAAAGAATTGTACATCCGGATCGAAATCTGCTCCCCAAAGCCCTGGGATCAAACAATAAACGCATTACGCTCATAACCTTTGTTCTTCTAAAACTTCCCAACGCTTCTGCTCTTCGGGACCTCGTTCTGAGACTGGTAAGATCCATTCTGGGGCTTCCTCTCGCTGAGCTCTTCGTATTTCATCGATCAAGAGCCTCGAAAGTTCTGGACAATGGGCTCCGAACATCATATTAACCATCATACCATTCTGAATGAACATCCAGACTGGTTCACTCTTGCCTCGAAAACGTTCGAGGTCAGTAATGTCGTTGTTTCTTGCCACAGCGTAGCTCAGAATGTCTCCACCAACGTCCAATTTTATCTTTTTCAAACTGCTCACCATCGCCGTGCAGGGACCACTCCAGCCTGAATATACGTCAACCAAAACCAAGCCCTTCCGATCCAGTATCAAGGCCCATTCTGTGTCGTTCGTTACTTCTGTTTGCAGAGCTACTGGCCCCGCTTTTTTTGCCATATCGATAGTTGGAAATAATTCTTTCGTATTTCAAAACTGGCCTTATTCCGATGATGGAATCATTCTTGAAGGTTAATAATCCGATTAGTCGAATTGTTTCATGGATCGATCGTGATAACCATCGTCTGATGTCTTCACGCCATAACGATTTGGTATTTGTGAAACAAACGAAGAGAGCATCGCCTGGCCATTTCATTTCTGAAGCATGTTGACGAATTTAATAGCGACTTCTGACGTTTTCCCGACGATAGGCATTTGAATCATCCGAACGTGACAGTGTTAGTACTACATAGGTTTGTTACGAAGAAGCAATAGATCTGAAATGCAATGTTCTTAATGGTGAATGAAAATGACTAAAGTCGATTTTGCGCACGAACGAGAGTTCTCGAGAATGAGAATATAGTACGGCCGGTCGGTGGTAGCACCTTGAAAGGAAGTAGAGATTTAAAAACAGTATGACTAACGTTGTATCGTTATTGATTTAGCGAGTCGCTTGACTCATTTGTTTCTACTATAATACGAGACGTATTTGCGTTTTGCCATTTATTGGACATAACCGGAAATGCTCTGATGTGTTAAGTTGGAATAAGCTGATATGCGCCACACATGTGTAATGCTTTACACGGGACCTACGTGTATGTTTCCATTTTATGATCCAGCAAGCTTGACGCGTGGGCGGATATCCCGAACTCAAGATGATGAATAATCATAATCTTCGAATTGGTCATCCTGCATCATGAGTACCTAGCATGAGGTGATGAAAATTACCGTAGAAGAAATTCTCATTTCTCGGAATGGCATCTAGCCAATTAATTTTAGCCCTTGAAACGCGATTAACTTTCTTAAATAGTATGGTGACACAGGGAATAATTTCAGGAATTGCGAGGCCATGCCATTTGAAAAGGATTTTTATGAGTAAATTCCGCTGATTCGACGTGTTTCATGGTGCAGTACTTTCGTTAAACGGTCATTCTTTTCGCTTGAGATCCAAAATTGTAGAATTCGGAGCCGACGTCCGAGATAAGAGTAAGCCGCAGGTTGATTTCCTGATGACGGGTGTCTCTCTGTATGCAGAATATAAATTCGGCCACAAGCACAAGGAAGTGGATGAAGAAGCGTATAGTCTAGACAGCTCGACTGACGCAAGCCCTGTTTATTATTCTTTCACGAGTTCAATTCAGATGGAATCTTAATCATGCGATTGTGATCTTTGCGATCGAAGAGTATAGAATACACGAAAGAGTTATTCTCAGGAATGAAATGAACCCATTCATAATTTTGCACATCACGTTTTTCGACTGATTTGCAAAGCAATCTGAGGAATGGGGATCTCGGCATTGGAGCGAGAACTTTTACTGATTTCTCGCGAAGAATGCATCCTGTACACGCAATATGGATGCAGGAAAGTAGGTGATCAGACGTGCTGCCACACCACAAGATGAGCAATACGAGAAAACTTTTCAGTGACATAAGCACCGCCCCCTATGTGCTGCTCGCCGGATTTTCCTTCGTGTATTTCCTGCGCGAGTAGGTGAAATAAGGTACTGGGAATTAGGTGCATACGACGACGACGCGTGTTCTGCGTGAGAATTTCTGATCCTTAACTACACGATGACTAAACCGTGTATCAGATATCTGTGTCAACTGCTCATCGTCGCGATCTCCTTTGAATACTGAGAACTCTCCCTGGAGTTTTCTTTTTCTTGTCATTTCTTTTTTCTCCAGTTTCACTGCGAGCAGCCTTTAACCTCGGAGCTTTTTCTTTGTTCCCTTCTCCATTCATTAATTCTAACCCACAAGATCTCCTCCGGATTGGGTTTGAACAGTCGAATACTTCATGGATGATACAAACTCTAGTTCATCGGTTCTTCTCCTGTTCCATTTTCCAGGCACGCCTATCAACAGTGGAAAAGAATTCAATTCGCACATAGTTTGCGAAATGACATTTTTTCTCGAAGGAGAGTAATTTTACGATTCTTTCCATCCCGTTCCGAGTCTTCTTCTCGCTCTCTTCCTTTTCTTTCCAGTTATAAAGCTACTGCGTAATTGATATTCGACCCACGGAATTGGAGGTTGTATTATATTTGGAATCCTGAGAACTTCAGAGAGATCAGCTCACAATCAGTAACATGAAACACTTATGCAGAAATGCATTCTGCGTTAGCTCTGCTCACATGATGTATAAGATATATATCTCAAATTTATCTCAGATACAGAATAGAAAGTCTAGCACGAGTTTGGAGAATAGACTTCTTCCAGAAATTTCGACAATCTAGTAACTATGAGAAAAACTATGTGTCTACCTGTCGAGAGTCCTAATAACTGCATATTACATTTTGCCCTAGTTGAGTCCTCGCAGGTCATTAGCATAGCATATGCTGTAGAAAAACTATCGAACCGGAAAGGCAGAGAGGCTAATGGAGTGAAATTTGTGTAAATCGTAAAAGTCGTTGACTCGTTAGCAGTAGCTGAATAATGTCAAAAGCCTGTATAAGGTCTCGCTCGGTAACTACAGTAGATCATTTTTTTGTTCTTTCCGATAAATATCAAGTGTGTTGAATCAATGCTTCAAGGAATTAACTTGAGAACTCATTTGCTGTTCGGAATGTAGGCGTTTACTGGAACAACAGAGCCCTGACCATATTCTATTTGAAAGATCCTTCCAGTCATCCTGTTGCGATTCTTAGAGATTAAAAAATTCCTGAACACAAAAAAAGGCCAAAGACCCGGAAATCTTTCGGGCGAGAAGTAACAGGAAGAGAATGATTTTCGGTGTTTGCTATGATGATTCGTGAGTTCGGGCGAACACATACTGTATAGTTTCAATATTTGAAGACGCGGTTGTAAAATTCCCGTGCAAAATATACCTACCTACCTGTATCACGTTTTCGACTTTTCGAATTTTTCAAAATCTTATAAATATGGATATCCATATACCTAATATTGACGCGAAAACTCGGTCCTGGGATTAGTTATGGTTGTTAATATATTTCACGGAATAAGGCGCCAAGACGTCGAGCAGTGAGCAGTGTGACAATGCTGAAACTATGAAGACAAATAGTGCTCAAACGAGCCCAACGAGGCCCGATGGATGCCATATTTGCATCGACCGTTAAACCAGCTTTCATATATTCAGTCCATTTATTATGAAATGAAACATTCCTCGTAGTGCAGACAATTTCATTACTGTCGGCTGGACAAAGAACACCCGCGTAGTAGCTGGTCGTTCGTTATTACACTCATGAAACGTAGCTGCTGCTCTCTCACATACCGTTGATTTTTTCCTTCTATTTATTCATTTTTTCATATTATTTGAACGTGAAATTTGCATGAAAATCGTCACACCGATTGACCCTTATTAAGTCGAAGAATGCACAGTTTCGCATGCTCGAAACTTACATAGATGCACTGCAGAGGCGGTGATTGCAGGCAGAATAAAAGGAATGAATTTCAAATTCGAGTACTGCTGTACCGTACACACATAGAGACCTATCGATTTCGTACAAATTTCAACTATTTTCTCTGTACTTCGATACGTGCAGTGAAGAGAGAAAAACAACGAATAGTTTTACAAAAATTCAGCCTGCAGGGTGTGGCGTGCGTGATTCGAAGATAGCCTCAATATTAACGGCGTTTAACAAAAATCGCTAAGCATTTGATTACTCGTTTAAAAATGTAGAACTAAATTCTAGAAGTTCTGGTTCATGTGTTTTGCAACGCGATATGATTGCTGATTTAGCATACGGCTTGGATTTCATTGACATCTTTTGTTGAGAAATTTGTAAGCATGACACGTGTAAGAGAACAGAAGAAAAAAAAAAAGAAAAAAGCAAAAATTGAAGAGTCACTATAGCCTAGAATTTTACAAGTGATTGTCACAGCGGCTGGTTGAAAAGATCAGTTCAAAGGAAGTTCGTGACATTACTTCCTGATTGGAAACTGAAACCTTATTATCAAGTTCAACACACCGAGTATAGGGAATGAATGGATCCAGGAATTTCATATTAGCTGACAAATCGAATGATTACTTATCCAGCATTGGCCAACTTCCTTTGGATGATATTCTCTATATTTTTTATTGTAAATTGATTGCAGTACGTTACTATATTTGATATACGAAAGTGAAAAAGAAATTATCTATCAACTCAGACGATCGATTATATTCTTCGATTTGCAATATAGGTATACCTATACCTACAGTTATAGATATATGAGGATCTTGCGAGGCGATTATAATAATATAATAATAATTGTTCGCAGTAGGTATCGCTGACTCGAGTTTATGTGTATGTGTGTTGCAACGCTATGGAATTTGTGTCACGTATAATAAAATTTACTTCTGGGTTCATCGGAGTTCATTTTAAGTAACAAGATTCACATTTCTTCTCCGCCGTACCGATGCCAAACCCAAAGCAAACCCTTGCAATTATCCTGTGATAATTTTCTTGGCAAAGAAAATTACGTGACCCTACGATTTTCGGGTTTTAATCATTTTTTTTTTTTTTTTTTTTCTGTTACTTCCGTTGCTTCTTTCTGTTTTACAGTTTGCAGTAGTTTTTGTCCTAACGAATAACAATACGAGCATCCTGTATGTAGATTTAAGTGAGGAGGCGTTATGGCGTTTTTTCTAAACTTTATGTCCTCGACAACGAGATCATAAAGATAAACTGCTAGGCTTAGACGAAAATTAGACTGGATCGTAAAACTAAGTGGAAATCTTGTCTCAAGAAGAAGAAGAAGAAGATGGCTTCACCAGGAAACGACGATGCATGCAGAGTCTAATCTTTGCCCTCAAACTGACTGCAGAATATGAGAACCATTCATAATATTCCTCGAATGCTCAATCGTCACGCCATTTCCGTACAATCACCGCAAAAATCAATTATAAAAATCCATCTTATTAACGCGGAATAACGCCAAACATTCAAGGCGATTTATAGACCTGAGAATTATTATATTCATCTAACGATAAGAACAATAGATTGGTTTATCCGATTCGGAAGTATTCATTGAAAAATTTTCGAACCGATTCGTTTCAATTATTTCGGATTACCCAACGATATTGAAAGGGCAATGATTTGACAAAAAAAAAAAAGAAGAGATTCCCATTCATACGTCTGAATGTGGGCGTGAAAATTTGCAAAAATTCCGAAGAATGCCCAGAACAAAGAAGAAAAAATCGGAAATTAAAAATCTTGTTGTACGCAAAACTATCGTGTGAACTTGTATAATTTGAAGAAAAAGATATTGAACGATTCGAAAGAAGGTGTGATTCATATGCCTATTTTCCTATGCAACTTTTTCCTCAGTTACGAGTTACGCGGCTTTTTTATTCTCCTAGTTTTCTTCTGTTCCTTTCGAACGGCTATTAAACTCGGTACACACGGACGTAGGTATATATAGTGCATACATAAATGAGAATAGTAGAATTAAAATTGATAAATGAGAACGAGGAACGGCAAACGGTGTTAGGCAATCACTTTCTGTGGTTATAATTACGCTTTGTCATAAATCCTGACACGACATTTACAATATATGGCGCTAATGGTTTCATGCGGTAAAACTTGAATGCAATAGATGTTGAAAAAATTCACCGGGTATATGAAGTTGCGTAACGCTGCTCTTATACGCTACGAAACGATGAAGTGCATCAACTTATATCGTGAATTCGGTTAATTATGTAACGTGCTCATTAAGAGGATTCAATCTGCGAGGTATTATACTCATACAATTGAAAATTAATCATCGAGAACGATCGAGCGCCGAGCGTTGGCGGTCAAATTGGATAAATTTGATGATCATGAATTCGATTAATAAGGAAAAATTATGAATAAATATACCCACATAGATACTCACGCGAGGGCGAGTGGGTCATACATTTAATATAGAAACATGTATCCAAGTGTCGTTTTAACAGATGTTAACGATCCCCCCAGGTATCTACTCGCAGAAACTCGCATTTGATCATTAACAGCTGGAAAATACCACCCGGTTTTTCCATACCGGTAATCTTTTCGTCTCTGGTATGCGCGATGCGCATGGTGGTACATAGGTACGTACCGCTTCAGTGGGTACTACCAGCCCACGCACCGAGACTTCACGGCGCCTCAACAACTGCAGCATAATATCGTCGTGCACCGGAGAGTAAAGTAAAAATGCACTCCCCCCGTATTACAGAAAACATACAGGCAATGAAAAGGTTGTACGCATGAAATGCGTATGCATGTGTCCGAATAAATGCAGTTCACGGTATATTTTCATGCCTAAAAAAAGCCGCGTTACCTACGCACTAAGGCTCATCGGAATGAAATACGCGAATGGAACTCGTTGCGAGAGCATATTGAAAATTCCTAGCAATTAGACGTTTCAAAAGCACCTGGAGCGTATGCAACCGAACTAACGTTCTTGTGAGGCGGGTCGCGACGAATTACGATTCTCGACGAAAAAAAATTACGCAGTTGGGTTGTGACTTTCCGAAACTTCTTTACACCTTTCAATCGCAATTCACGAAGACTGCAGATGCGTGTATTGAAGTTTGACGATAATTACCGTCCTTCGGTTCCCAAGTATTCCAATATAATATAACACAATATTTTTCATTTTTGTTATTTTTCCTCATTTGTTCTTTCATATCTCGCCGCAATTAGATGCACATATCGTTCGGTTGAGAAGTGTGTCGTGGCAGACATAGCCAATATAAGCACAATCACCAAGGTTAACCCGAAAAGCCATAAATCAATAGAAACGAAAGTTTATCATCACATTGCGTTGATTGCTTGCCGATAAACTGTAGTAATATTAATAGCCGAGAGGTATAATTATGTGTACATAAACATCATCGAGAATATGAGAGAAAACGTGTATTCATATAACAATTATAGCTTCAATTACGAGATGTGTACCAACATATTTTTTTCCTCACCTACATACGACAGTATGTATGTACATATACATACCAACAGAGTTCATCATCTGCTGTATCCATATTACATACCCCTTTCGGAATTTTCTCAAATCAGATTTGACTCTAGTCCAGAAGCTGAATTTCACTCTTCGATTAATCGCATCATCATACAATTTATCTAATTGCTTTGATTTATTGCGAAAGCGAAATTTGTGTCGATATAACGCAGTGAGCGCGCGTAACGCGGCTCGTAGGTACACAGGCCGATACAGGTTGAGCGTGACCCACGAAACAAAAAGTGCTTCGGCAAAAATTTCTGTGACCTCTGGTTCTCAAGCTACATCGGATCTAAGTTCATCCATCGCAGAGCTCGTATACCAGGGCGAGACGCGGCGGTGAACACAGTTTTGTGACAACTGACATGTCAGCGTTGTGATCGCTCGCCTTGAATATGCTCCAACCCGTAGTAAGCTTTCGGTCACAGGAGTTTTTGGCAAAGGACTTTTCGTTCCGGAGTTCCTCGGAGGATCTATCCTCAAAACGTGCTCAGCTCAACCTGAATCGCCCGGTATAGTTTGGGATTAATTTGTCAGGTAAACTGGCTAGATACCGGTATGGGTATTGCATACGTGCAAGCGGCGTGGGAGTGAAGTTCGTTATGTGCGCGCCTGTGTACAAAAGGATGATGAATGTGGCTGCATCTCTGTATAAGGGCAGGTAGGTATGTATATATATATATAGATACGGGACTGGGACTGTTGTATAATTAGTAATTGCTATCTGCTCGGATGAAGAGTAATGATTAGTTTAGATATGTAAGATTATATTGTATGTCTACATACGTACACACGACCTGCTTACCAATCTGCATCTATCTAACTGCCTGCCGCGCGGCACTTATCCGTTCAATGTTGCCGACACACAATCCGATCTCAAAAGAATTTCTACAACGGAAACACCGATCGTTAACGATCAACGATTAAACTTATAGACCTACCGATCTGATGCAATTCAACTATGTCCACGATATGTATGTATGTACATTGTACATATGCGCTGGATGTTCACCAGCCTTTCGTCTGTAATGTAGTTGTTTACGCGCATGTGAACGGGATATTGCGAATCACTTATTTCATCGAGAATTATGCACTCGTTATCGAGGATTTTTCTATTCTTCTTGAATTGTCGATAGATCTGAATCATACGTGAAGATGAACAAGGAAGACAAGAATTAATGGAGAATTTGAAAAGCTGCTGCCGTCGCAATGATTGTTCGAGGCCATCGCAACGTGTTCCAGACATCGATGACAGACTTTCGCGCCAATCAGAATACTAAGACGAAGATATTCAGGTGTTAGATTCAAGATCAGGGTAGCTGTTCCGTCAAAATCATACAGAATCGACTTTGGTCTGAAGAATAATTTTGTACCCGTATCAGCGGAAAAACCAACTTCCTATCTCTTGTGACGAAAGTAAGGATGCGATCTTGAAAATGAGAGTCATGCCAAATATTTTCGTCTCGATATCCTGAAGACGCATGGATATTATTAATTGCTCTAAGTACTTTCCCGCAAAGTATTTCGTCAAACTTTTCTGGGATCCATTTGTCTACACCGAGATGTATAAATTTGAAATTAAATCCAAGATAGTTATCATGTGATCGTATGAGTTCATGTATATCCGCGCCGCTGGGAAGTTGGTTTTCTGCAGCTTCGTATAGCGTGATTAGTTTATTTATAAAATAACTAACGCATTGCGCAATATTATAGTGCTTGTTAATAGTGCATCAGTTTCGTAAGATCCGTAACACCTACTACGACGCGTATGACTGATTGATCTGTAGAGATCTATGTATAATATACGGACGGACGAGTCAACCTTGAGACATCTCCGACGTAGGTATATTCGTATTCTGGAAATTATTCTGCGACTTGAAAAATATGGAAGGCGACAGTTCATCCATGCATCCGCGTTCAGTTAATACTTGTAGAAACGGGAACGAGATATTAATCAGTAAGACACTGAAGACCCCATTTGTACGTTTCTGCGAGAAAAGTGGCTGCTTACAAATTTCGAGAAAAATGTACGTAAAGGTAAAGACTACCTGTGCATGGATAGGAAGAAGAAGTATGCCCAAATCTGAGTATCATAATAACTAAACAGTGAAATAGGAAAAAAGTTAAACACCGGTTGGACGTCAGAGAAAAAGTGCTCATTTATCTAAAATTTGCGATTCTATGTAAAACAGGTAATATTTTTTTTTCACCTCCATCCGATGGTATAAGTATTGAGGATTGTTTTTTCACGCAAATCCCGTAACTCCCGCATGAAGATGGAATAAATTTTAATTTTAAGGGGCCATTGGAGACACATTGTGTTCAATAATTGGTGACAATGCATTGAACAATATGTAACAATGGAGATTTCATGGGTCTCCAAATGCCCCTTAATTCCAAGATGAATTCGTATTCGTATTTTTGTAAGTATTTACAAAATTCGTATTTTTGAAAGTTTATATTATACCTATTCCATATGTTTTTATTCTTCTTTTTATTTATTTTTTTCCTCTCTTGCCAACCTATTCGTGAAGAACTAATGTATGTATATACATTATACGATTCCCGGATCGCCAATAATGAAAATTTTGTCCATCGAATAAATTCAGCACACAGTAGAATGCAATTAATTAAATAATCACAATTAGGATCCACGACGGACCTAATTATTGCTGGCTCGTCTTTTATTTTCTCTGTTTGTATCCTGACTTTCCACTTTTCTTTTTTTTTTTTTTATTGTCGCCGCCATTTGATTCGACCTAATTTTTCTTTTTGAATCAACGACATCATTGAACGCGGATCGACAAATGTTGAACAACGATTAAATTTGTTTCAATGAGATGGGCGCGGTTTGTTCAAGCTTAAGGGGCCCCGTTGGAGTCGCTGCTAGAAATCTAACCTAGCTAACAGAGAGGATATAATTTATTTTTCATCAAAACCGATCAATATATTTTGAGAAAGTGAAATACTCAGCCACTTCCCTCCGTCATACGCAATGAATTCTCAAAGTATCAAGAAAATCGATCGAGTCGGATGCGAAAATTCACGATTTTCGTTTACGAAACGGTTTCTCTACGTACGCTCGAGACAGCGAGTCGTATGGGACCTTGAGGCCTGAGAATTAGGTATTAAATTTACAGAATTAGTTGACTCAGTAATATTGGGGTTGATCATAAGGCGTAAAGTTGAAAATTGATGAGGATAATAATGACGATTGAGCTCGAAGAAGCGAGAAGTTTCAGGGCTTGCCCATTGAGGTCAGCCGAATTATCCAATTTTTTCAACGCGGTTATGTAGGCATGTATTATATCCAACACCTACGGATTCCAATTGGATATCCGTGAAAGAAACAGAAGCGACGAACATCAGGCGAATTGAATATATACCTAAGCAGCTAGGTACACAAAATTATACAAAAGAATTTTTATCGCCTATGAGGACATCTTCATTCTACACGCAGTACCCTATATATCTTAATTATAATATATTGAAGGTATGAGTGTATGCCGTAGAAAACAGTCTACACCTACAGATACAATGGTAGTATTGCAATCAGGCGGATAAAAGATACTCGAATTCTAATAAGAGCATTTCAAAGGTGCGACGAAACGCATTTTACCAAATTATATACGCACATAACGCGATCAGATGAACGAGACGACGAATGAAACTAAAATCTACTCACGGTTTCAATGCTTTTCGTTTTCTATTTCTTCATCAAATTGCATACATACATACGCACCGCCTCATGGACAGTAACCGTATAACTAACTTATACCTATAATATCTAACTACCTACGTGATCAATGTAGATTCTGTGTATGCTTACCTACTTAGAAGTTAATTTAAGGGCCCAGTGTGTCAGGGTCGAAGGATATTGACGTTATCCGTTGGCCCCGCGCTGTTATAAACTTATAATATGTAGTAGCAGATATACCATAAGCGTGCGATATCGTTATACACACGAACATAATTCGCTCTAATATTCAGAACCCGCAGGTACAGGCGGTACGCGTATACGATGATAATTTAATACCTACATCAGCGGACACAATATACCTCAACATTGCGGAGTGACGAGAGAGTTTAGGTGGTAGATATGTACTTAGATACATACATACACGGGTACCTACCTATTATATACATAATGCAACACGCCGTAATATGGATTGATGTTTCCTACGATTAGATTTAAACATTAAATTCTATTTTTGTATGCAGAAGAGATGGGCAACTCATGCCGAGTGAATTACCGTATCGCTCTTTCAAGTTTATATTTTGTATTATGTCACTATTTGACGGATGTAATTTTGCATTTTGAACAATTTAACTTCCTCCTTTTCGCGGTACATCGTCATTCATCCGATACCGAGCGATTCCGTGCCCGCTTAACCTTCCCGCTTCGCTTCGGCACGCCTGAACTTCCGTAGATTGGAAAAAAGAAGAAGAAGAAAAACTAGTTACCGAATGCTCGCGCATCAAGAATGAAAACGAGGAATTCATTGGTTGTTCGGAAGAAAAGAAGATAGAAGATCTGCCGTACAAAGAAGGGTGGAAATTTAGTACAGCAAAAGCGAATTGTCGACGCCACGAATAGTATGAGGCATATATATTGAAATTTGAAACGTTGTACTCTGTTGTAGGTGTACCTAGAACGGTGTCTGGCCGCCGGAGGATTATACAATTTACACAAAATTGAGCTAACTATCACGTAAGCCTTACAGTCGCGGTGGAGATCAAATTTAGCCGCGTTACCGGAGTAAAAAATTCGTTGAAAACTCGTCGAATTACAAATTTCAGGCAAAATACACCTATACTTGTATGTCTGTACACACGTATGAACGAGTATCTGCACTACGCGAGTGATCAAGTGGGCGGGCTCTTGGTATAATACGGGACTTGTGTGAAATGTGACTTTGAGCAGAGGACGTACCGGTGAATGGAGAAAAGAGTCTTGAAAGCTATTGTCGGGTATCACAGGCGTGTATCGGCATACGAAGACCGATAATATGATATTATTGGAGCGATTCGAATCGACACGAGTGCCAATATCGGCGGTTTAGCATGTCGACACAATGCACGTACGTATAATACTGTATACATAGTTATATATACGTAGTACATGCCCGAAAGGAAGAAAAACCATCATATTTAGACGCCTTTGATTTGACAGGGTCTGCAAAATGCCCGGGATACGCGAGACGCGGCGTCGTATCTTCGATCTGTAGCGCATCCCGGCGTATACAAGTAGCCGCATTCGTTTTTACTTTGTTTCAGATATTATACCTATGCCTATACACAGATAGGAGACGCATTGATGATGAGGAAGTAAAACCGAATTTATTACCGTATCAATACGGGCTCATAGGGGCTATTAAACACACACCATAAAATGTCGAATTTATTAGTAGATACGGTAGGTGTATTAATGTTGTATACGTATAGTATATACCTGTATAGTATATTCAAGGTATAGGTAAAGGTGGGTAATGTGTTAGCAGAAGATAAAGCGATGCCCCTCTCTGCCCGAGACTTTTATACGGATAAAAATTAAGCCATTACTGCACGAAAGAGCGTTACCGCAAAAATTGTGAATTTATAGCTTTATTTTTCAATACTCACTATTCACTTGTTTCTCCTCCATCAGGTCTCTCTTCGCGGAGTATATCAGTTGATTGTGTTTCGTAATCGTAATTCGACGTCAATATTGTAACCCGATGGGTGAGAATAAAGATTTCGTTTCATTGTCAGCCGGAAGTCGATCGAAAATTCATTCCATTCGGCTAATCGGGGTCCTCGGCATTCTTCGGGGGAGTTAATAATTGCCATTATTCGCGATATTCAATTGCAGGCCACTTTGGAGAGAAAGCGTTCACGTTCTCGATTGGGAGCTAACGAAATCTATTCTCGCGGCAACGTAACGGCAACGTCGCGCTGCACATGATTGCTTGAAAAGACAAAAACCCCCAAAACAATGATGAAATGTGAAATTGGCATTTTCTCTATCTTGGTACCTATCTTGGTGATTATGGAATGAAGCAGAAAGTAGCATACACCGCGGCGAAGCCGTGCGTCGTGCGTCGTGCGTCGCGGAAGCGGCGATGATCGTGACGTGGATCGGTCTTCCGAGGGCGTGTTCCGCACGTGAGAGGAGCGCTCTGCTTGCAGAGCTTTAAAATCACCCACGCGCTTCCGCAAACGTCCAGACGACGTCCGAAAATTATTATTTTAATAACGCAAATAATGTCTTCGCACCAATCACGGGATTGTCTGACCCGGCAACGCGACGACGACATTTCGTCAAATTATACGAACAATATAGACCTGGCACATGTCAAACTAGCTTGAACACGCATGTATATAACATACATAGGGCATTCTACGTGAAAAATTTCAAAAGATTGGTCTCTCTCGTTCGTCTTTTGTCACCGAAGACCGTCAGATCCGCAAACCGTACTGGGACAAAAACCGATCGTAACCAAGACCCCGATGGATTATCTCCGGGACGGATAGGAGATGAAGAAAGAGCAGAAATTGTGAGATTCAGACCCTGATCGACCCGGCGCCAATTGCCCCATACACATATCTGTCTCACAGATGACCCCTCCAGCTTGTGAAATGAATCTGAATTATTTATTAGAGAGACAACTATGTCCTAAGTTCATCGGCTGTATACCGAGATAGGCTCCCTGTACAGCGCGCGGCGCGGCAGCCTGAGTTCTAACAAGATGAAATCAATACCATTTAGTTACTTTGCAGGATCGTAAAGAGAACCGTTGCCGCCGTTGACGCCAACCTTGCATTGGTAGAGGTTCGGTTTATTCTAAACGGTAATCGCGAAATCGCAGATAAATCAATCAAATTTTATACCTGTAACCTAGTCGGCTGACTGGATATAGGTACCGCGACTACCTGACGCAAACACTGACCGGGATGATAGCTGCTCAACTCGAGTAATGAAAGGACGACAACATAATGCTCGCATATTATCGACTATCAGTTATTACCGCGTTATGACTATATTCTCGTCATGGTGCAATCGTCAGGCGGATAAAAAAGGATAATTCCTAAAAATTCTAAACTATCGTTACGAGTAGGTGCCGGGTATGTATGCTCGCCGCTTATCTATGATCGGTGTAATAATTACGTAGGTACCCATAGGATTCGCAGATCGAGTATAAAATAGGTCAGATTACAGTGCCCGCGGCCTTGGCTGCTGCAGGAGTGGACAACACAGTAGATCATCGTTCATAATAAAACGCCAGAATTTATGAGTATTATATTTCACACAATCGTTGCTAAAGGCGGCAAAATTATACCCACTGCATGTGTATACTTGCGTGCCTGCATTTAGATTCTTTTCAATCAATTGTGCGTAACAATTTCTAAAATTTCATGCTGGCTCAGAGAAGAGAAAAAACCAGCGAAAACGAAACTTATTGTAAAGTCAGTACCTACGATGGACCAAGTCGACACCTGGTGGAGAAATAATGTATGTACCTACTGGCGCCAGCGGGTCATATTTTCTTTAAAAGGTTTGTAATTGTTGCAATTTTTGGTACAAAAATTGCCCAACGCGATGGAAAAAATGCGTCTCGGTATAGTTGCAGGAAATCTTTTCTGCTATGGGGCATTTATATATTTTTCACTCACCGGGACCGCGACCGCGGCTGCCGATTACTCGGTCGTCGCCGGCACATTGGTAATTTCTTCGGTGAAAAATACGAATCCCCAATTGCGGGGACAATCGAAATTATCAACGATCTTCGTGTCGCTGAAATTTGAGAAATTCCTTCTACAGCTACAGAAGAAATAAATTCGTCTTCCGAGTCGCAACTCCGTTTTGCATTCTTTTTTCTTTTCCATTATCTTTTCTCCGTGTTAATTTTCGTCTTTTTTATCCTCACATTTCGGTTTGGGTTGAATGAGAATATGAACTGTGCACATTCGTCAGACGGAGCCAATTGAGTGGATATAATTTTCGGTTGTTTACTTCGTTACAGCCAATTTGTAGCGCAGCTATTACTATAGTCTTCGTTTCTCTCAATCAGAGTAGATAATTTAACGTATAATTATAAGACCTTTTGCTATTTGAATGACCGAGGTCAATGACTGACCGTCTTTCGACGATACGGTTCAATTTTCGTTTTTTGTTTTTTTTTTTTGTTTTCGTTTTCGTCTTTTTTTATTTTTCTTGTTCACAACTTTTTCTTTTTATTTTCCCACTTCGTTTCTGCTCGCTTATTCATTGCCTTTTTTTCTACATACTGATGCCCAGTCTGTCGTGATCTTCGGTAGCTACCGTATAGAAAGGAGCTTACTCATTTATGAGACTGCCATAGAGAGAATTCTGCCCTAGGCTGATACTCTGTAGCAATCTAGGATCTATTGTACAGAGATGATATCTGACTCTATAAAAAGTTGACGAGTTTTAGCAGTTGATTATAATTTCTGAATCATTATTCTCATTATTATCATTATTATTATCGATTTATGAATTTCGTTTTCATTTTTTGCTTCGTCAAAAATAGTTAGTGTGTGGATCAGGATGAATAAAATTGAAGTTTGGTTATTGGGTTAGGAGTTATATATATAGTATGATGTCGCCTGGATTCGCGCGTTGCACATGCAAACTCACAATATCCGTGCGCTGCAAGCCTCCGAGTACGCGCTATACGGCATAATAATTGCAAAGGCAATAAAACGTGTTTGTCTTGCAATTGGAACACGTACCGAGAACCCGGAATTGGAAGACGGCCTCAATTCCTCTTCGTGTAAAACTTACCTACTAGACTAAAAATTCACGTGCAAATAGTTTAAATAATTCAATAAATCACACAATCCTATATATACGATGAATTATAACCGCGTAAACTACGACTCAGCTGTGCAAACAAATTGACGGCAAAGTAAGAGATACGAATGAAAGAGAAAAAGAAACGAAATATGGTTGGGCATATCAAAAGCCAAAACTATTTCACCGGATGAAGATATTCGAGTACCTACTATCGGATCCAAGATCGGATTCTTTGTACCGGAAAAACAATTGGAAATCGATTTTGGCGAAGAATATTTTGTCGAACAGTATATGCTTCGTTATTTTTCGAAAACTGGAGATCCAATCAATCGCGAATCCGATGCTCGTGCGATATCATTGTCTCACTGCAGATCTGGACGCTACCCCCAAAAAAATATGAAAATCCTGCAAGGATTATTGCGACGCGAGGAGCATTAGGAAATTCTTCATCTTCGCGCACGATAGTGTTGAACAGCTTCTGCATTTCCGATCTAATTTTCGATCTCGGAGGTGAGATTATTTCATCAGTCTTAACTGGCGCTATACGAAAATCGAGACCGAATTTTCAACTCGCAGAAAACATGTACGAACGTAATTTGAAGATTCTCAATCTTCCACTACGAGGTTATGGCCCCCAATCATGATTATTTCCGCGCAGACAATTACTGAAAAAAAGAGGAAGAATATCTGTAGGGATAGCTACTCATTTTCGGTAAAAAAAAAAAAAAAAAGAAATGGGAGGTGAAGCGATATTTCCGAGGATATTTCTCACGTGTGAAACGGAACCGCACTTACACGTATATAGGCAGAATATAAACAGGGTCGTCGTCTGAAGTCGAAACGACGTAACGAAATGATGAAATATTTAGGTATCTGATCTATGCAAGATTTTCTAGAAAACGATCGTTCAGATCCTTGGTATATATTGTAATTCGTTACGAAACCCAAGTTGATGATTTCTGTACACTATAACCTGCAGCTGAGCCGACCACCCTGTAGAATTCTAAGCAATGACGATGAACATATCGCATGAGTCGCGGTTCCAATATCATAAACCAAAGTGAAACGTCTTTTGTAAGTTGAATTGTGCGGTGCGGTGCGGTTAAATAAGCGGAACGAAGAAAACCGACATTATCGCGTCGTGTCACGCGTCGCATAATCAATTCTGGGTTTTTTTTTCAACCTGTAAGCATCGGGTATAATATGTACATGTATGTACATACAATGTGCATAGCACCTGTGATCACACGTCGTCCCTGCCGATGAATCTTTCCACGATGCTCCAACGAAAAATCGAGACATTGTCGGAATGCGGTAAATTTATATGTGGATCAAAAGATCCAAGGATTCGTATGATATTGTGTAACCTCAGAGGATCGGTCCGACGCGAAGGACGGTTCGAAATGAAGATTAGCCGACTCGGCGGCTATGTGGCTACGACTCATCGAGATATTTGAAAATCAACTTCGGCGCCATATGCATCCTGAGGCTGCGAATGCCATCAATGATTTACGAGATAAGATAGTCGACGTGATTTATCGGAATCTGAAGAATTGGAATTATGTTCAACGATATGCAGAAGAGAAGGATCACGGGAGTATGGGATTCATCCAGAAAGTACCGGTACGGACTCCTCAAAATTCTAGGATCAAACAGTCGAAGTTATTCGAGTATGGGCGCTTAAGAATAAATTACATACTCCAAAACCGCACAAACACATAAAGATCTCTCTCCAAATTGGAGTGAAATTCCAAGAGTCGCTATTACGGTCCGAAATGGCACGGATTTCGCTCATAAAAATCTGAGGGAGTCATTATTCGGTGATTTGATTGAGCATCGTCGCTCAGATTGCCGTCGAAATTCTGCTGATGCTCACAGAATTGTCTTCATAGTATATTCTCGACGCAAAATGTGAAAATTGTCCTTTCATGCTTTTTCAGATTGTTCTGTTCTTTTTCTACGTTCTCTACCGTACCGTTGTCAAGCTGACGAGGGAGAAATCGTTCTACCAACCGTAGTATAGTGGTACTCGTTACTTTTGCAAGGCACATCCACGAACGACGACGGGGTATAAATTTGCACAAAATATTGACGTCACGTAACGTAACTTACCTAAAAGAGAATAAAAATTCGTACTAATGTACACTCGAAATTGTTCTGTCATCTGCATCATGTGTATATTCTTTAATCACGATGTTCCGAGCAAGGATAACGAAACAACCACGGTGAAAGAAATCAAACCAGATAAATTTATGATAATTAAAATTCGAAAAAACCGCGTTCAGTGTGATAATATATTGTATTTATTGTTGTTCCCTTTCACTCGTTAGGAGAACAATCGGGCTCATATGAAGCCACGATCACACGATACCTGAATAACGGCAAATGAATTGTTCGAATAAAAAATAACGGGGAGGAATAATTTAGAAAATTTATAATAGGTACAAATTTATATTACGATTTGAAGGAAAATAGTTAGGTCAAATTTGTAAGAATTCAAGAAACCGAACGAGGATATAGGTGGTATGTATAATCTATTTGAATAATTTCATTATTTTTCAAGTCTGTCTACGAAACAGAGTTTGAAAAATAATTTCGAGACCGAGTACAGCTCCTCGTAAATTGTGCAA
The DNA here is from genome assembly GCA_963170745.1 of Phymatocera aterrima. Classification (NCBI taxonomy): domain Eukaryota; kingdom Metazoa; phylum Arthropoda; class Insecta; order Hymenoptera; family Tenthredinidae; genus Phymatocera; species Phymatocera aterrima. Next base: position 11,123,767 of record OY720663.1, read on the forward strand.
TACATTATTTACGATCTTGGGAGCAGATGGTATATACAGGTATATACGTATATATGTATGTACATAGTAGCAAGTGGGAGTTGCAACGGAACACTGTCTGCGAGGAGTGGCAAGGTAAAGGCAAACTGTACAAATGTTCGTCTATATACCTGTGTGTATTTATCATGTTGAAAACGCGGGAGATTCGCCGTCACGGTAAGTGTTAACCTTAATCGCTTGTCTTTAGCTACCCACAGAGCTGATTCTTTGTATAATGAAAAGTAGGCACCGAAATTTGTCATTTTAAACGATGATACGAAAATCAAAGAAGACGAAGTAGAAGAAGAAATAGAAGGAAACTTTCTTTTTCTTCCCTCCCACTCCCGCCCTTTTTTCTTCATTCCACGATAAGGAAAACGGAGGCCGTTCGTTCGTTTGAATAAAAATGTCAACGGATAACGATTCCAATTTCAAATTCAATATATACAATAAATCGTAATAAAAGAGCGCGGTCAGTTATAAAACCACTTTGAGTTTACGTGTAATGTCACCATCGCATAATCCCTCGACCACCTACGCATTTCTGGTACATACCTATATATTTTCTAGATAAATTTATGCCTCGTGCCTTGTGTCTTGTGCCTCTGACTCTGACCACCTACTCACGAAGTGCTAAAAAAAGATGACAATATAATTGTCTTTTCGTGTACACACACACGTAACATACTACACTTCGTTCTGGCAAAGCGTAGCGGTGAAAAAAAAAAAATCTAATAAAAATTCCGACCTTGAATTTCTAATCCTACAGCTAGTTAGATTGTATAATAAATTCTAGTTTATTTCCTTGACGTGAGAGCCTCGTTCGAGCCAAAACTGACCTAATACATTGATATTGTGTAATATTTATCGCGAATATCTCTGCGGTATACATTAGTTGCCGGTATTTCTTTCTTTTTTTATTTTATTTTTATTTTTTCATTTTACACGCATCAATGTATGTACGTATGCCTATATCTAGGGGACGGACGAAAGAATCTCAGGCTACAATTATACAACAGCGATTGCAATTACAAATGTAATCCGGATTTACGTTACATGCATGCATCTGCAATACTGTGTAATAAGTGGGTCCGAAAATATGAAGAAATGTAAAAGAAATGAAACGGAAAGCCTTGAGCGAATTTTTACAGGTTATAGAATAAAATGTAACTCGAATAAACGAAAAACCGTAAAACGCATTGACGATCGTTGGTATGAGTACCTATATACCTCTATAGGTGCTACGCACCGCCAAGAAGTCAGTCGACGTCGAGTGTGCATAGGTGATAAAATGATTAGAGAATATGATATTCGGAGCAAAGATCAATATCCACAGTGCAGTTGTAGGTAATTGCGGTATACCGCGGATCGTTAAATCTGCACTAGATTCCTCCTTATTACAGCTGTTTATACGCTGGCTGATGCTCATAGTATATAATACAGTCTCCGTATATAGGTACATGTACCTATATATATATGTACATTTATTCATACGCGCATAGGAGATTCAGTCGCAATGCGATTCGCCTTCAACGATTAACGAATATAATGGATGGATGCGTTGTAAGAAAAAGTAAGAGGAAAAAAAGAAGAAATGATGTAAACCTAAAACTGCTTCCGGTTACATAGGTATAATGTATGCATTGGTATGAGCATTCTATCTCTCTTTCTCTCTCTCACCCTGCCGCCCTCGCTCACTCTTTCTCTCACTGAACCGAGGCCTTGTAGATCCGTTAATGTGTATTCGGAATAGGACTAATCTGCATTACGTTAATTAGTTAATTTCACGCACGAAAGACGATACCGACATGCTCCGTACTTCCTACTGACCAAATCGCTTCGTATTACGGGTTTCTCAAAAACAAGAAGACGAGGCCGCGCCGGCACAATTTTATAACGCTTGACCCAACTAAATCTCCGAGAATAATATGTATCGGGGGCTGGATATTGCCGACGAAGAAGAAAATTGATAATTTCCGACAATTTTTCGGGGGAACCCGGAAAATCGTGAAAAAATCCAAAATATCTTCCTCATCGACGAATTTCAGCCGACATCATTTTCCGTGATTTTGTTCGTGAGTCAACAAAAACACGTAAGCTTTCAGCCCCGTCTTGGAAAGTGAAGCTTTTTGTTCCATTTTTGTTGGTTTTTTTTTTTTCATTTTCAGGACAAAAGTTTCTTGAAAAAAAATGAAAAATGACGCGCAACAAATATTCGCTTCCCATCCAAGTGAACGAAAATCGATCGATGTATCAAATTTTATAAAATCCCTGCATATCGAAGGAAAAGAAAAAAACGAATTTCACAAATTTACGTTATAATGTTAAATATTCTTCTATTTTATTTGCCTCTGGATTCCCATCTAGAATTCATCGAACAAAAAATGCGATTCGCAAGATACCATACTAAAAAGTTCTTTGAAAACGGGTCACGATCGTTTCCATCGGTTTACTGATAAAGTGAATTTTTTGTTTGTAATTTTTCGTTGTTTTTTTTTCTTTCTTACTTGTTCACAGGACTAATTGCGAGCTGTATGAAATACCGGAGGTGCGGTCAAACAACTTTCGCGCGAGGCTATAATTTTGTAAATTGAGTCTTGCAAGCATGTGTGCGTATGCATGTGATACATGCATAGGTACCTATACCTATACATATATGCACGACTAAGTCGTATAACTTAATCAACAGCCGTATAGTATGCTACCACCGCGTCGTGCGAAATTATCGGCAAAACGTAGTAGATATGTATATACCTACATCTATATATATATATACACATATATATACCTATAATATACAACTTTTTGTAAACGTGATGTGGCGGGTAATGAGAAGCAGGTATACCTACATGTAGCGTAATCATAAACGAATATCTGTATATAGTCGCAAATGAATTTAGTTACATTTGTAGATGGGTAGCTTAAATACGTGATCGTGCGACTTACTCAATCTCATATACCTATACGGTGTATGTATATTATATATATATTGTATATTACACCTTATATTCAACCTTGTGCCGATCTTCATGTTCTCGCGCGTTAGCCCGTGAATTTGGGCCACATCAAACCGCCACACTGCCGTTGCTATGTACACAATGAAATTTATCAACTAATTACGAATGAAATTTATTTATGTCCGTTAATAACCTGCGCAGCCTCGGCAGTTTTTTATTTTTCCAAGTTATTATACACCTGTATATATGCGTCGTGCAGTAATAAAATTGAGAAATGAAGGCACACGCGGCGTGTGTAGCCGGAACGAGGAAAAAAGAAAAAAGAAAAGAAAAAACAAACAAACATAAACAAACAAACAAACGAACGAAAGAGAAATCAAAATCAAGAGTGAGAAACAGAATAAATCGTTGTAGTACGTAGTTAACACACACGTACGAATTCCTCGGGGTGCCACACGCGGAGGTAAGTGTCGTAAATTCAACATTTTATCTGACACCGGCTCCAAGAAATTTTTTTGAGTTTTACGAGACCGAAGAATTAGGTTGGGCAGACCTCTACTTTGGAGGGAAAGCAACAAAAAATTTCGGACAGCAGTATATTTTTGGGGGAAAATGTTGTACAGTGTAACCTTTGACTTGACTCGTAAATAAATATACACGTACGTAATATAACATGAACCGTTCACATGCAGTGTAGGGATAGGAGGATACGTACTACGTTGAGCGTGATGCGTAAGTATGTATGTAATACATACCTGCAGCGTATTTGAACGAAACATTGCACATGTATAGTTAATCAAGATCTCTACGATCAACGTACTACCAACTACATGGACCCGATTTCAACGTTAACGTAAAGCGTACGCGCCCGCCGCCTCAGATTGATTCAAAAATCATTGTGATTCCAAAAACACGGCGAACAATTTTCGGAGCGCGCAGTTTTCCGTGTAAACTTTGTTTTCGTGAAAAATTTAAACACCATTCGACTCGATTTCAACGGCGCTTTCGGAGCCGTTTTCATATGCGATGGTCGTTGTCGGATTTCTAAATTAAGCATAGAAGCGCGTAACGGTAAAGTAGGGAAATTTCGAAGGGAAAATTTCCGACAGTAACCTGCGAGCACCCGAGGTACCGATTTTTTTTTATTACATATCCACGCAAGCGCATGCTTCGTTCGCCGGAATCGCTGGCGAAAATTGAAAATGAAAAGGGAAAATAAAACGTCCGTTCAGCCTTAGAAACGGCATATTTTATGAAGTGAAAATGTCGAATGCTGTATATGTACGATGTATATACATGATATTTCTTACTTGAGTAACAGCTGCTGAGTCATTTCGTAATGATAGAGAGATTCACTCACCTGAAACAGAAAAAATAATCAAAATTATGAAACTTGTTTATATACAGTGTGTGAAATTTAATTTTTTTATTAGACACTACTGATCGATTTATGACCCCAGCTGATACACGTAGATCATATATATATACAGTATATAATACGATCGAACATTCATCAGTTGTATGGGAAAGTATGATTATCTGATATTAATTGGGAAATTATTTTCAAAGCGGTGGTGGGAAGAGTAGCTTCATCGGCTATTTAATAGCCACATTTCACGATTCTAGTCATAAATAATTGTCAGTTTCAGGATCCTGTTAATATCATGTTTACAAATTTGTATTTTCATATGTTTTCACATGTATTTTTTCATATCCACCAACATCGCGCATCGTACGAACTCATATATATATACACGATACCTCACACCGCTTTTCAAACCGTAGCGAAACAAATTGAAACGATGCCAATTTCTGTACCTAATACGTAACTTCAAAGCATTCCTAGAGCACGACCGCCGCGACCGCGACCGCGACGCGACGGTCGTGTGCTCCTCGAACTTCTTAACAACGGCTATGTAGGTATACTAAAATTTGAAACTCCAAACGTACGCATCCAGTGCACAAGTATACGTATAACCTGCGTGAAATAATTTCTGCGTCAGTTGTCACGCCGATGGGGTGAATTCTATAACCGTAACCTAATTGTGAGCGAAGCTACGAAATTACGCAGTTCGAGTGACCGTTGCGAGATAAATAACGATTTTTCCCTACTCTTGGCAAAACCGAATTCTCACGAGATATGAATTACGATTTTCAGACTTATTGTTAGATCGTCATCGCACTACACCTACCTCACCATTCTTCTATAGTTTGGATTAGGTATGAAATTTGGCACAAGACCCAAGGCTAGACTGCGGCAACTTCTAGCTATTCTGAGGCGATAAACAATTAACCGAAATATTAAACCGTTCTACTTCTTTGACCCGAAATTCTATAGCACCGTGCATAATTCGTGTTTCTTTCGTTCCATGTGCAGATGCAAATTGCGAATAAATTGAGACAAATATCAGTTCTCGCAATCAAGAGTTAATGATTCAAATTTTTGTGCAAATTTACGGAGAACGGTGAACGTCGTTGCTGCCCGAATACACTGGACAGTGACAGAGGGAGAGGCGCGGGAGGAACAACTGCGTCCGATTGGTACATCGATCGGAATCCAGAATCCAAAGATATGAGGAATTGGACTTATCTTCTTTCTTTCTTCGCCGCGCGTTCTTTGCGATTAGATCTGCGGAGCGTCGTGATAATTGTGAAGAATCGTTATGAACTCGAGCTACAAGGAAGGACATAAACTTCTATAATATTACATTATATGAACGAGAAATTGCAATACGAAGACAAACAGCGCTAGGATCTCTTTCCGCTGGAGATGACCGATGCATCAATTCTTCTTGTCTTAACGATGCTATGACGATTTCAATTCGCATTTTATTCATTGCATATTCTATTCCTACTGAAGCACCGCGTGCCGCGGTCGACGTGAACGAAGACTGGGGACCTAAGTGCGCGTACATACTTCTAATAAATTCATTAGAAATATGTATAATAATAGACTGTATATCTGTTACATCAGAGGAACGCCGCTTTTGAAAGAAAGGAGGAAAAAAAGAAGAGGAAAAAAATATCAATTCGCGCAATGAAGACAGACAAGTCTCGTTACTGCTGGACCTCCGCAAAGCTCGCGCTAACGTCAGTCTCACAGGCTAATAAGACATATTTTACTTTAGTCCGTGCGAATATCTCATAGGCCATAAAGAAGACGAAGATTTTCAGCGAGCGGCATTAAATCCTTCAACCTATTACATAACGAATGCCACGCAGAGACTATCTATCGGTCGCGCTCGTAAGATTCTTACGTACGTATAGCAGCGAGAGAATTTTCTACATGCAGCCGAATGAGAAACGTAAGGAGCAGCAATTATTTAGGAACTCAAATTACCTCTTCGGTCGCCTCTGAACAAAGTTATCTCACATTAGAATCTCCAACTTGAACTTAAGTTAGTACAGTCGAAGTATTACGTAAGTCTGGTAGAAGCACAATTCCGTCGCCGCAATTGGTGAAGAATTGCGACCTGATTTTTTATTTCATTCTTCGTCTCCTCCTCCTTCTTTTTCTCCGTTCATCATCATCGCCGTCGTCATCGTCGCCGACAACTTTTTCTCGCAATGTACAACCGTCGCGGGTCTTTTAATGGTTTTTTAATTCATATTATTAATAATTACAGAATACCTCGAACAGTTATCATTCGTATGAATTATTTTAGTCACGCAGTACGTGTACCTACATACACAGTGATTGACCTTCCGATGTGCGGTATTCCTGGTCTCTTCGTTTTTTACTCCTCCTCATTTATTTTTTTTTTGTATTCCGAACAATCGTAACGATCCCGCCTGAGCTCTTTCGCTGCAGGCTTTCGGTATGCATATCGACACGCCATCCGTGATGCTTCGTGTGTCTCAGGTATCCGAAGAATTTATGGTATGCCACGCTGTATGACTATACCAGAACTGACAATGAACAAATATTACCAGCTACGCTTGCACGGTCACGTAGGTACGGACACGGCACCACGATTTTCTCCAATGAATCCGTGCACTTTCAATATTACTTCTGCTATTTTTCCTACAAAAAATTGACTAAAATCCAGCGCGGTGACAGTTTTTGTCTAGGAAAAAATCAACGCGACGCAACTTCTCGGGCGTCTGCTCGCTCGGAAACAACGGCAGGACGAACGAAAAATAAATGACGGATCAAAATGTTCAAAATTTTGCAGAGAGAAGAGAGAAGTGCTGAATGAAAACGTAATACTTGTTACGCCGGTAACTACAAGTCGGTCCCTCGATACCTTTCGCGACATTGCTCTTCGGCTCGATGCGTGGAAGATATTAGAATTGCAAAACTTCGTTCGTACTTCACCGCAGTAACAATGAGAGCCCACAGTCTGCACAGCGCACAGTGGTATAGTATAGTATCGTACTGTACAGACGTCGTAGGTACCTACATAAACATGTATATACTGCCAAGATTCGCTCGACTATTGAAATTATATTTGCAAGTCAAATGCTAAAACGTATACATATATGACGATGTTAATACACTGTGCGCGTGCGACGGTAGGGATAGGACGCGGGATTTGCGGAGCTAATATTTTACGACCAGAGTTTGAGATGTGAATCACATTTCAAGGAGAGAGGTCTCGCTACCCTTGCACCCAATTATCTTCATTGTCCAAGTCAGTATATCCTGTACCAGGGCGCGATATTTCTTCGGATTTGAACGACTTGAGAACACTTATTTGTATAGCAAGTGCGCACAGAGAGCGCGATCCACATATCCAATTTTGTATACACTGCCACCGTCGAAGAGGAGACTACGATGTAGTTTTTTTGCACACGAGTGCTGAAAAACTTGTTTCTTGAGCATATGTGCTGAAAAAACCGACACAGTGCAGGTCGAATGATCGACGGCGGTGGTGTATGTAGAAGAATCATACAAGATCCTTTCAAGTGAGCAAAAGGACGTGGTCAGAGATTTCTTTCTCTTTCGAAGGGCTAGAATTATGCTCCGACCCGGAAGAGTTTTTGAAAGAGGTTGATTATGAATTCCGAATGATAATCGACGATTTCATATTATTCTGTTGTTCAGATTTCAGTATCAACGATATATTCTGGAAACTATTCCTGCGTGCCAAATTACGTGACGCACGGATACGTGCATACCTACGTATACTACACACGCCGAATTCCCATGGGGGTGTATGCGGTTTAAGGTATACCGGCGATATTCTGATTCGTGAATGTAAGGAACGAGACATGTGAGCTACAAGAAATAAAAGCAGATAGATTCAACGGGGAGAAGGTGCTCTGGTATAATATATAAATTTTTATCTGTACGAAGAAGAAGAAGAAGAAGCAGAAGAAAGAAGGAAATTTATATCCACGTGGGTACAAGAAATTTCACGTGTACAGCGTATTATAATCGCTGTACGAGTCAAGGTATGAATAAAAAAGCAGGCGAGTAGCGGTAGTAGTTCGGTTTCTTGTCGTTGAAACCTTCGATACACATGTGCGCGGCCGTCGTACCCAACTCCTCATGTTCTTTGGGAAGACTAAAGTGACGTAAATTACCCTCCGAGGATATGGGCTACGACAATTCTCTTTGTAACACTCCGCAGAGTGACGTTTATCCTTTGTCGGTTCGAACTGCGCCGAATAGAATTTAAAATGAAGGCGTCCCTAACCAACATGACAGAGAACCTGATGCCCCCCACACCTTACGTACGGGAGAAAAGAGTAGTGGGATAATGAAATGCGCATTTAGGGCAATATGGACTCGCAAGAAGAATGTTCTCATTCTTTTAGAACGCAGGAAACTCGGAAACCCTTACGTTTTTACAGTGAAACGTTCGCGTATAATTTGGATTATCACCCCCGGGGGGGGGGCTCATTGTACCCCGGGGGCCCCATTTCGCCCCACTTTCCCCCGCATACGGATACAAATTTCTGGCCAATCGATGGATGTGCCGATGCCTGTGTTTTCCCATTGGTCATCGAGGACTTTTGACCAAGAAGATAGAAGGCCGTGGATTGGTTGAGTCGCTCCACTTTTTGTCCATCTCACGAGCAATGATCCCGTAAAAGGTTTTACGCGTGTACTTAAAGTAAACTAACCAGATTGCTGAAATATGGCCGCCACGATCGCGGAGTTTAACTGATGTGTGTTAAATGCAAAAGGCGTTATACAAGCATGACTGAGGTTCGTGAGTCTGCAGCGGATACACAGTATTACTGATCACTTGTCCATTTTTGGTCTTTGGGGATTGTGGGATTTCAAATGTGCAGATCTCTCTCTCCGCTACTTTTACCTCGCTCAACCACGCCGATGGTCTTTTTGGAAGACCCTTTCGGACAACCGCGTGCTACGGAATACTACAACGGCGGTATCTCTTTTTCGCCCTGTACAAAAGAGAGAAGCTGCTCTCCTTCAACCACCGAACCATAATATTTCTTCAGTTAACAAAAAAAAAACAAACAAAAAAAACTACACCATCAAATTCAAACCGGCCAATTTACCTTTTATGAGGTGTTCCGAAACGGATTATTATACAGTACTCGCGCATTAGAGTACTGCGATGCAGGTTCACGATAATATCCACATTGTAAGTACATTTTATTCCCTGTCCAGGATGTTATCGTAATGAGCATCTGCAGCGCCCTTCCATGTTGAGAAATAATAAAAATTCAAATGAAAACAAAACGTTCGGGTAGTCATTTTTGTCTCATTCGCACCACGAAGTGTAATCCGTGCAGTCTTTGCATATCGGAAATATAAAGTAAAAGCATAGCTATAGATTTATAGGCATAGGACAAGTCAAGTGAGGGCAGGTGATAGTCTTTCGCCCTGACCAATGGAGTCAAGTGAACCACCAACGTTGCGGTAGTTCTTTTTCCACCCCAGAAGAAGAATAAAGAGAAGAGAGAGAGTGAGAGAAAGAAAGACGCTGCAGTTTTGGTTAACGACGTACTTTATAATTATTGGAAGCAAATGCCAGTGCAGAGGCGACGTCTACGGGATACAGTACGGTGTTAAGTACCTAATGTACGCATGAAGAGAAGAGAGCTCATTCGAAGCTACCAGAATAGATTCGCAGCCACTTCTGCGTCTTCTCTTGAACTAAAATATACGCTATTTTCGGGTCTATCGCTGACTGCGAATAGAATGATGATTCATACACCTTGAACTGTGCAACCGGTCTCCGTAATCGTTGATTTATCGTACATCATATGTAGCTACCAGAGAAGTTCATCGTCAGCACATTATGAGTCTGAGAATCTCGTTGTAGTACCAGAACTTCCGAAATTTTTTCATTTCCCTCTTCAACTTTCGCTTCATATTCCATTCCATTCGGAGCCCATATCTCGAAACGTTGCGAGATGATGGAATCTTGGATTAACTTAGCGTATAGATTTGAAAAAGAAATCTCATGATATCCATAGATTTTAACTCGAAACAGTGTCTTCCAGATTTTCGAAAAGCATTCGCAGATCCGTCTGACTATTAGGAGTGTTGATGAATCGATCATCTATGAATATTCAGAGACCAATGCCTTCTCACTTTCGATCCAGGGTTGATATATCAGTGATGCCTACACCGTTGTCTTCGTATGTGTATATATATAACCTAATCAGACGAAGCTGTACCTATAAATGTGTCCGTAATAAAACCAGGGATGCGTAAAAGAGGAACGATTTAATTAATTCCAGACGATAGAAATCTCGCTGAAACTGGGATGTAGACTTAAAGAAGTTAGAGTTAGGGTTTCCTTTCGACGGGATGTTCCCGCAGTTCTTTTATGGCACAAAGAGAAGAAGAAGACGAAAAAGAGGGCGAAGGAGAACGAGAAGGAGAAAGCGAAAGAGACGCGTGCAGAACATAAGGATGCGTAAAAGGAGTGAGATAAATAAATTTGCGACAAGTCTACGGAGTTTCTTGCCTCGGTAGTAGCATCTATGCAAATATATGGTGAATGGTCTGAAGTATGCGTGGCGAGTGATCGGAGAATCATTTGAATAATTATTATCAATGAATACCTGGCATCGACTTGGCTGATGTTGTTTGGTCGAACTTCAGTTTACGGTGTAGCTCACTAGCTCCCGATTTATTCCGCACATATCTGGACTAGGTAGGTAGGTAAGGTGGGTAGGTGGGTAGGTATATTATGCTACAGCTCATGCGTGCGTGCGAACGGTCTGAGAGTAAAAAATGAGAAAAGAAAAAAGAAAACGAAAAAGTCTCGGTGTTGCAGTGGACACCGGATACCGGGCGATAACAACTTCTTCGCGACTAGTTTATGTCCTATTAATATCTCACCTCAGTCCGACACTGCCCGGAATGCAAGGTGTTCAATTTTCTACCTGCAGTTATACCTCAGGCTGAAGAAAATCGGATCAAGAATTGGAGGGATGTATTTGTATACTTGTATCGTATAATTGAATCAACCAATTCCGCTTCCAATTGCAATTTGAGTTTCGAAATTTTACGAGCAAATTTTCACAGAGTGTAAAAGCTGATGACTTTCTTTCTAATTGAAACCTGGAGAAGTTGATTCGCGTGAGTAAAATCGAGTTCCCCTAATCGAATTTATTTGCATCTGTTATTTTGTGGATCATCGATATTGATAGCGATACACGGATTATTCAGTCAGAAATTCTCCTTGCAAGTTGATAACTCGTATACTCTAGGCCATTAATCGAATACTAGAGATCGACTGGCGAGTCGTGACTATCGGAATCTCATGTAAGTAGATCGAGCCGCGCAATTGCCGATGAACAAGTTTATTAAAAGCCAATAACTGTAATTTATCGTTGGCAGTTTATTTCTACACATGACAGGAAAGTCGAGAGAGTCGCATAGCCGGTTTAAAAATCATCGTAGACACGCACGTTCCATTAATCAATCTCATGACACTCTCCCAAGTCTCTCAGCTCTCTGCTTACCTTCTAGACCAGAGCTTTCAGCCCATTGCGTTACTACGCCTCAATTGCAAACGTATATGTGTTACATTTATTGAACGGAAACCCCAGAGTTTGTCCCTCTGGCTGAACCTGAGGAGTGAATTATTCGAGAGTTCTCTAAACCTTGAACGCAGTTATGAACATTCATTCCATTAAAAAATTAGAATAATTCCAGTTCTAATTGAATTGAAAAATCGAAGCCTATATTCTACGATGGACCGAAGAGAATCGATTTATACGTGAAAAGTTCCAATCAAGTATGAAAAATTGTATACCTACATTAGACGGGGGAGCAACAACGCACAGAAAAAATTGCTGCACGGTCTGTGTTTCTATATTTTTCATCAATCGATGAAATAGTCTTTGAAACAGTAATGTCAAGGTTACATTTATGATACAAACCTTTCGCGAGAGAGAAAGAGTTTACGGAAGAAATATCGCGGGTACCCGGGTAGGTTACATCGAACTCGAATCGCTGAATGAAACTTAAGTGTGTCGCGCATGAATGAAAGCGCCGCAGCTACCTAGTAATCTGGGCTTTGATCAGCATCGGCTTCAGTATTTCGCGGTTGCTATACGAGATCTTATAATCGACTGCGTGGGTTCACCACGAACAAGAGCGAGCTTGTATATCTATGTAGCATCGAGTCCACAGGTCGATATATAAACGGCAACACCACAGCGATCAATTATCATCATAACAGAAAACATGGGGATGAAGATGAAAGAGTTCGAAGGCTCTAGATATCGAACGGTCGAATCTCACGAGATTCACGAATTTCATTATATTCTCTGTGTTTTCAACGAAAGAACATCCGAATGGCAAGTTTTTCGAAGATCGCGTGAGCAGAAAAATGTATATGTTTTGAAATTGCCACGGAGCAATAGGTACGTAAAAAATAACAACTCGCCTAACCAGATATGACATCGATGTATCTGAACGGGTTATACCTACTATACTGAAATGAGCAACATTCGATCACGATGGGAGGGTCTGTATCTCACAACGCCCTGTTGATAGAAGAGCGAGTATTGAGAGATTAGATTTTTCGTGAGATCGGGTTGCGCAATTGGCACTATCAGCTGCAGAGCAGAGAACCTTGTTTAGAAACGTGATTCCGTGCGTGGTCAATGCACAATAGAAAATCCACCATGGGTAGATATGAGGGTATGGCTATAATATGTGCTCTCCCTCTCTCCTTATCGTGTATGCGGTATATACTCTGTTACAACCTGAGAAGACAGACTTGCGCGGCTCGTGATTCAATCTCTTGCAACGCGAGAGTCCGCGACACTCTCGCTGCAATCGCTTACATTTATATCTACAATACAATACAATACAATACAATACAATACAATACAATACAATGCAATGCAATGCAATGTGGACTGAAGACTATGTGCTTCGGTAAGGGTGCATCTACATAATGTATATTCGCACATGAAATTGCTACGTGTATCTGCGCCTGTATACAGGAGACGATAATAACGACCACGAGCCGCCACAAGTAGCTGGTACCTGAGTAGGTACCCGAGACACAAAGGAGGAGGATATCGTTCGACATTTGTTACATAGTTATATTATAGCACTCACACATAATTGATCCGCGAGGCTATAAGAAGATAGAAGAGGAAAGATGTACATACGTATACTAAAAGTCGGGACAACTGAGCTGCCCTGTATTGCAGATTAAGGTGGTTCCTTAGTCGCCGACCTCCTTTTGGTCGAAAAAAGTGGGCGTGTCACGCTTTTCGATTATTATCCGACCCCAGGCGTCGAAAACAACGGAAAGAGAAAAAAAAATGCGTAGCGCAGATTCAAATTCAGTTCCGAACACATACGTCCAAAAACATGTTCGTTCCATGCGGAAATAGAGAACAAATCCTGTATTTACGAAGTTCGAACGTCAATTTCCTCGTCGGCCATTATTATGAGAGCTGTCCGCTGATTTCAAACTGAATTTGAATCTGCGCTACGCATTTTTTTTTTCTCGTTTTCGACGCCTGGGCTCGGATAATAATCGAAAAGCGTGACACGCCCACTTTTTACGACCAAAAGGAGGTCGGCGACTAAGGAACCACCTTAAGGGAGAACAGCGCAGGAAGAACTTTTCTTTCTCTCTATAATCACAGTTATTGATTCTCGTATGTATCGTTATTCATTCGTATTCGGCATAACCGATCCAGTTCACGATACCCACATCTGGCCGTAAACTGAAATCGGTGGAAGAAGGTAAAAAGAAAGAAGAAAAAAAAAAAAAACAGAAATAGAAAGAAACTCGTAACCCGATCAGTTCTCCAACTAATTGTGATGATCCCTCGAAATGTTGGAACGAGCTTTGAACCAGCGCACACGATATACAAATTGTTGAACGAATCGAGTTCCTCCAGAATTTCATAGTCGAGATTATCCTAGTGGAAATTTGCATGTAGAAACTAGCCCATCTATGAATCGTTTCCGAATCTTTTTTCCTGGATTTCAGTGGATTACGGAGTACCTAGTATATTTTCGCGATCAGTATCATGGTGATTGAGCTCTGTGACAATGGAAAAGTACCTGGACACGAGTTCCGAGGTTTCAAAATGAAGTTTTCCCTGGGAATCCGTTTGTGTCGGTTCCTGATTCTTATAGGTATAGGAATATTCGCGTTGCCGACTGGAATCAATGAGTAGGAATTTTCCTGTAGTCCACGCCCTTCGGCCTCGAGGAAATTTCCTACACCTGGATTCCCAGCGGACTCGCGCATACATCGTTATAACTACATCGGCGACCGTGGTGATACCGATCGTGAGAGTATTTCGTTTAGTGCGGAACTACCCACGTCGATTTCTGATGTTGAATGAGAAGCAACTCGGTGTGGAGAGGGACCCGGAGTGTTTTATAGTTGAACTTATACCTACCAACAGCAGGGGACGATATTGTTAATGTCTTTGAAAATAAAGTCTTGACATTAATTATACCTACCGCAGTGATATAATATGTCGCAGTTTTATTCCGATATACATACGCAGCATAATGCATGAAACAAAACATCTGTAAACCTGTTTGTCCTACGCGCAGAGGCATACAACGTTTCTCACTTACCTAGAGAGAATAACTCTTAAAATATCATACCCCGAGAAGACTTGCATTCATTTTTCCGTCGAATAGTTCGATCCGGACAACAACGAACAGTAAAAACTGGGGGGGGGGGGGGGGGGGGGGGGGGAAAGGAACATAGCTCATGCCACGAGAGAACCAAGGAATATTCCTTATCGAGTATTGTGGTTGCATTTGCATCTTTTACAACGGAGGAGAACTGTTGTAATCCGGACGCTGCGTAGTATATTAACAATGAGTTTGAAGACCTCGCGATGATAATAAGAACAAGATTATTGCTACGCATGTAGATTGTATTCGAATTCGCATTCAAGTTGTCCTACTGACTTGAAGCAGATAATTATAACACAATACACACAGTACGAGTAAAAAAGTTGAATCCTGAGCTAGAAGGTCATCTTGGAAGACGTAATATTCGGTGTGAAAACAGAGAACTTCAGATCGATAAATTTCGAATTTGCCACCAAAACGGCATCGCAATTATATTAGACCATTCGAAGCTTCTCTTGCTCCGCTATTCATCTTCAACGTGGAACATAACAATTTTATCAATACATTTCATACCGGAAATAACTTTCGAGATATTGTCTTCAACTGTGACAGAAAGTGAGTCAATACAATTGCGTTTCTTTCTCAGTTTTTTCAAATTTCAGGAAGACCCTGACGAAACAGGGAGAACGCTTTACGCCTCATCAGAACAAACTGGTAACGCGAATGAAGAAATGCGGCATTGCAAGTGTACCGAATATATGGAAATGCACGCCGCCCGTGTTACGCCAGCATTCCAATATATGTGAGGCATAGCGAACATGGACTCGAAACAAAACGGGATAGAAAGTTCTAGACATTGCGTGTTGACCTGGGCCATCATAGTACACGAGAAAGGGACCGTGCTACCGCTACTGCAGGTTTGCGAGCACGAGGAAGAAAAAAGAGACGAGATGAACCATGAGTGAAATAAAGAGAAAAATTAGAGAGGGATTTTGGAGCGGTGCTCGCGCGTCACACGCCTGATGGTTTGCTACGAGATATTTCGAGAGTCCGGATGTGGCAGAAGCGGATCCACGACGCGAGCCTAGAGATCTCATATCTGAGATATAATGCGAAAGACCTGTTCCTATGACAGATAATACAATGAATTATGAGAATTAGGTATCTCACGTGATATACACCTAGCCGAATTTAATGTCGAATGTGAACGAGGTTGTAATTCTTTTGTCTGAATTACGACACGCGGGGAATCATGCTATTAGCTGAAAGAAAAATTTCGCAATAAGATGAAAAGCTTCGTTTCCGTAGATGAAGCGAATCTATGCCGGTATACTTGACTAATGAGTTTTATATTTTATGGAAAATAACGAGAATGCGTTATATGTTGATATGAGAAAAAATGAATTCTTCGTGCCAATATATTACTCTTATACTGCAGCTGGTCCTCAAGGCTGCAAGAGCGAGACAAGACAAGACGAGACAAGACGCGAATGCAATTGGAGCGAATAATTATTACATCAAAGAATAAACCGCAAAGTATATAAAATATGTGAAGTCACAGGCAGTTATTCACTGTTAAAAATTGTAAACAAAGATAGCATAAGTTAGTAGATTATAAGGTCCGTGTAACAAGTGCAACCGGGTTATATAAACAGAATGTTAATCGATACATTTGCTACTCGATGATAATTATACCCTTATGATCGCTGATACGTACCGTACAACATATCGATTATACAACGAGTCCGGTAAATACACGAAAAAAACTGATTGTTCGAATCGAATTTTCAATTTTCTTGCAATATAATCACAACCCGTTCTCGTCTTATCCATGGATATATTTCTAAATCTCTCGAAATATCGACTGGAGCTTAAATTTTCAAGAAGCTGCAGTAATTTGACGGATTTATTATCACTCTCCTATATTTAGGACAAGTGTTTCGAATGTGTACGGGAATGTCTACGGGTCTGTTCGTTTTCGAAAAAGAAACCGAATACTCTATAAAACCTGGATTATTGTCATTTAGAAGAGCGTCACGTTTGATTCTTCTGCTCTAACGTTCTGAACTTCAGCCTAATTCGGAATTGCAATATAACCGTCGTTTTAAATATGCGTTTCCAAAATGCACACACGAGGATATTTTTCTCGGTGTAGACGTGGAGCATTCGGTTTCCCTCATGAAAAAAGACAAGCACCTTTTCGCGGCCCAAAAACTGCCCTATCGACAACTCTGCCTTATCGGCATCCCTGCCTTTCCGACATCCTTGCATCGAGATTGTAGAAATACACAAATCTCATTTCCTTTTTCTCATTTTCAGACGCTTCATAATGGTATCGTTTTTATATTATGGTGATACAGACCATTTTCAATTTTTTCCCCCTATACCTAGATAACGAGGAAAATACCCTACCTAGATATTGGGACGATGTCTGACGAACCTATGTATGTGCAATATACACACATATCTATCATCTAGTAGGATCTGAATACCTGAAGACTAGCGATCCTTGGAGGCGTCCAAATATAGATTATAGGCACATAAGTATCTATAGTATGTATGTATGTACATAGTTATAATAGCTACACGTAGGTGAGTACCTATCTAGTCACTTTACAGGTTTGAATAAGACATCTCGCAGTAGGATAAAGTAGTCTTTGTCATTGTGTGTACGCCCGTACTACCTACTATATGCCACTGTAGCATTGTCTTACGGTAATATTAATACACGTTATACCTCCTCTTCGGTTTATTGGAGGGCAATTGATGTGACCTCGATATGGACTGTGATCTTATGAAGATATAGCTATACCATACGTGCAGTACTTGGTGGTTGTTTTCTCTACCTATTTCTTAACGATTGCCGATACCGATCATCGCGCCGGTACCTCAAATTGAACGGTATAAATCATGAATGTATATTTATAAACGAAGATTACAGTAGGTATATAAGCGATTAGTTTCCAGTTCAATTTCTATCAGGCTATAGCTCATCATATGCGCCCCTTTGAATTTGTGCTTCAGTCAAAGGACAATGTTTCACCAGATCCCTCAATTTCTTCATTAGGATTAACATATCCGGAGCCCATAAAAGTATAAACCGAGGCGAGAACCGTAAGCTTTGGAACTTTGAGAAACCCTGAAAAATGTTTCCCGTTTCATTGGAAACATCAGGTAATTCCGCAATATGAAGGAATTATATGTAAGTTTTTGTCACGGAGATATGTGGCAAGTATTATTTTTTCTCTCACCTCCGGGCTCCGCGTTCGTTCCATCTAGCCCTATTTCGTATTGTCACAATTTTAACTGTCACCCAGTACAGTTGTATCGCGTGCGAATATAAATTGTAGGTGATAATAAAGCCTGTAATTTTCTGTCACCGGTGTTGAATAGGTGTAACGTACCGCCTATCTACGATTTCTCATCGAACCCATCAATCACGCGCTCACGCAGGCTCTGAAAGACAATAATTAATACCCACCTACCTTACCGCTCAAGAACCGAAAGTAAAACATTATTTTCAACATATGCGCCAGTCTGTGTGATAATTATTGGGAGGGCATCGTCAAGGATCACTTTTAGAGAAACTATAATATGCCTGCATAATGGTCTATGAGTAATATAATAACTGGACTTTATGCCGATCGTTCAGTTCCTCCTATATACCCTACCACCTATATCAATGTGATTGTATTCATAAATAATTATCCATGACATTAATTCGTCGATTATATACGGACGAAAAATCACGATATCTTGGTAGACTAGTACGAAAAAATGTTATTCAGTAGAAGAACTTTTCTTGATTCATGTTTCGATCCTAGTTTATGAAATTTTTCAAAACCGAGCAAACAAAAGCGTTCCTGAACAGTGTGACTTTACATTTCGTATACAGAAAGGATCACTTCTTATAAAATTCAGGCGTTACCGTAGATTGAATGATAAACTGACGTTTCGGCTGATTTTGCCAAAATGT
The DNA here is from genome assembly GCA_963170745.1 of Phymatocera aterrima. Lineage (NCBI taxonomy): Eukaryota > Metazoa > Arthropoda > Insecta > Hymenoptera > Tenthredinidae > Phymatocera > Phymatocera aterrima. The sequence goes on from OY720663.1 coordinate 11,142,725, forward strand.
ACTAACACTTCTACTACTTCTACTTTCTACTTTTAGATGGGAGAAAAAATTGAAAAATTGGTCGACTTGGGTCTCCGTATGCAATATCGAGAGCCGTTCGTCCCTTTATTACGGTCTGCGCAAAATTTCGGAGCGTGTACATGGGGTCATCACATGCTTCGCAACCGAAGTCCGCTACGATAGATTCATCGAACCGCCGTTAAAGTCTGAAGCTAGATTCTATATCAGATTTAGAAATAAAACGAACAGAACCAGATGAGATAAAATAAACGAAGGAACCATTCCGTTATAATTGGCTCTCGATGTGCTGTGCTGGTATCTAATGGAAGTTTGCGTTATACGTCTGTGCGACAGTTATGAAACGACGATAAATAAGCCCATATGCTTATTTTCATTCACTCGAATATCTCTATAATGAAAGATGAGGGAGTGGAGAGGGAGTAAAATGGTATAAGCCTGGAGCCGAAGACCGGGTCCCAGCGTAACAGATTTACGAAATTCTGCACTATACGTGCGTTACATATTGTTTATAAAACTGGGGAAAAAGATGGATTCTCTCGCGAGCAAAATACCATGCAATACCTGTACAATTCATGAAAGGTTTACGGCTGCACGATGATAATGAATCGTCGGGTAGGTTTGATTTGAAAATTCTGATGTCCTCTTCGATGGTTAAAATTTTGTATTTGACAAATATTCGACCGACTGATTTCCAATGAAATTAATCGACGACCAGACCGACTATCTAGCGTCGCGTAAGAAGAAACCGATCTCGTAACTCCTCCTCTCGCGTCGATGATACTTTTTTTCAGCTTGAAGAATATGTGTGTTATACCTGGACAGAATGTTGTCCGAACAAACAGCCAGCTAGAACGAGCGTTATACGTGGGTATAGCATACGTAGATATATATAGGTATATAATTTATCGCACAGCGCGTTTGGTGTGAGCTAGTTCAGCGATAAAGATGTAGAAATTTCCTGGAAATCATTGACTCAGGGATCGCGGCTGGTATAAGTTATCCAGACAAATATTGAGACGAGCTTTTTCATTTCATTTCATTTCATTTCTCTCTCTCTCTCTTTTCGTTTTTGGAATAACATTTATAATATCGCACTGTATACGTAATATGTGTATATATATTTTTAGATTAAATCAGCTGATGCTTGAGCGCGGTGAAAACTCTGGTAACAACAAAATTATTCACCGGTCCGGACTTCTGTTAACCAACAATAAAGTATTGCTGCCATTCGATTGGAGATCCGGCACCAGCGAGTGCCAAGAAGACGTGAAAAGTATGAAAATCACCTCGAAACTGCAGCATTAAATTTAAACCACATGCGGGTCATGAAAGCACGCACTCGTACAAAGTTTTTCACGTTATACGACGATCATCGTATATCACCGAAACCTTCGATCCGTTTGAAATGGCGAAATATACGGTACACAAAAAATTGTTTAAATTGTCAAGATCTCCAGGCAATCCGTTATAGATTTCCAAAAATTCGTAATTCGTGTTTCATTAAGTATCAGCAAAAGTCTTGATAAATATATTGAAAGTTACTGAACCAGCCTCACGTACAAAAATAATTCCTAAAAAATTGCTCAACGCGTAATATCGATTCTCTGCACTCATTACCATTCAATGTGTTACATATATTCTTTTCCAACGTATGCACATCGTTTTCTTTTTTCGAATGAAATAATATATAGATATTTCAGGTATATTTCAAGTATATCGAAGAAAGTATCACAATTTAGTCAGATTTAATCAACAGGTGTGCAGAAATTACGACGTAATAATTTTAGCCAAGGTGTGACCGACGGGGGCTACTTACGAATAATTGTCCAGCAGACAACGCGACGCATCGGTAATCGGAGCAAAATGTCATTAACGAACACGTACCTACGTATGCATGTATGCTGTGACGTATCAACACCTCATTTTAAAAATACTATATAACCCATTTTTTTGCTACAGCAAATTGCCTCGGTGCTGCACTGCCAGAGAATCTGAGTCAATTGCCATACTTTTGCTTGTCGCTCTACTAATTGGCGCTACCCTCGATGATGCATCTTTACTGGTTCTTCTTTTCGCTTTCTTTTCTCCAGTGCGCCGTATAATCTGAATCTTGCTGATCATTAAAATATAAAAAAGAATAAAAATACAAACAAAGAACTAGAGAAAGAGGAACAGAGAGAAGAAGATGGCTCAACAAGGATGACCCATCTAGTAGTGTTTAAAAATGGCAAAGTGTCGAACACAATTCGTTGTACCTATTTATGTCAGTATCTTCAGGATCTACACGAAATATCTCAAGTATTTGATACATGTGGCGTAAGTTTTCTCATCTCGTTGCTCAAATTCGTTACGAAGATACGCCGAAGCTGGATACTGGCTAAAAAATATCGTATCCTAAGACAGGTATTACAGTTTCACGACACGGATCCGAAGATTGTCGCCCAGGTGAGGTGTAGGTCGCGTATATTATTGTATACTTATTATTGTTAGGTACAAGTATTTACATAACTATTTGTAATTCGGTGTTCAAAAAGCACCAGTACACAGGTACATACACGTACCCATAATACCTATGTATAGATGTTGCTGCGAAGGAGTGAAGTTTAAAAATAGCTCATCGAGCGCAACGACCCCGTTTAAAGAATGCCGAAACCTCTTTAAAATCCACTGTTTAAATATCCCTTGCATATATACCTACACATGCGCACACACACATCTCTTCGCACCTGATTAGATCCTATACAAGAGACCTACAGCTGATAACGAGCCAATAATTGAGTCGTCGCCGCGTGATTATCTTCGTAAATTTATATAGTAGGGAATTTATGAGCATTCGTGCGTGAAATCAAATTTGACGGTAAAACATCCGCCGATCATAATTTTGAGTAAGAGTCGTCGTCGTCGCCTGTCAACGACTTTGCCAATCTTCCGACAGTATACTATAAAGATTCCGAAATATTCGATCGGGGAATAAGAATTGCGGAGAAAATTGATCACGAAGACAAAAGATTGGAAAAGAAATTAGATTCGAGCTAAAAGGACGAGCTTTTCAATCATTCCCGGTTCACATTTTCGAGCTTTTTGCTTCTCGTCTTCGTATACCAGGTTTCAAAAATGGATGAGATGAATTTTGAGTAGGAATGATTCAAGGTCTTCACTCTATCTCAGAGTTAACAAGAGTTTGTTTTTCTGCGAACTTTGTCAGCAGCAATTAGATACTATCGAACCGAAAGAACACAGTTTTTGTCCAATTGTCCTCGAAACAACTTGAAAAGTTGTGCATTGCGAATTACCGGAGAGCATTTGCTACGATGAGCATCAGCCTCAGATACAGTATAGAAAGCAAAAAGACCGGGTGAAGCTCGGTTGAGCTCGAGCTCGTGTAACATATTCGCAGTATATCACCAGTTTCAGAATTCAAATTGAATTCAACAATACAGTATTCGTAAACGGACATCTTACCAATTTATTTCTGTAGTCATGATTAACGGGGGTGCCAACGTTTGGAGACGTAACACTTCGTCGGAACGGTTTCAATCCCCTAGGTGGAACGGTGGTCTGCATTTTCACCACTAATTTGTCTGAATTCAATTCGATACAATTGACTACAATCGAACTTCATTCATTTGATCACTGCAATCACGCGTACGATACACGCATAGCACCACTGAATCGATTGGATAATTTTTATAATTATTAAACTGAATTATTGTCATAAATATGAGGGAATTTGTGCAAGAGGTAGTGCGCTCCGACGACGCGGAAGAGAAATGGAATAATCTCGCATACTTTTGAATTCCATTTGCAAACCGGAAGCTCGAATTAGCTCCGGAAGAATATCTATCGCTTTTTCGAGGTACGTATTGATTCTGATGAGATATTTCACGCGTGTGCAATATTACAAATTGATAAAACCCAGCGAAATACGCAGTAGATCATATATTTGAAATGGAAAAAAACGTGTGTATCATGTACTATACTTTGTGTATCGCGTATAAGCATGCACATACATGTACGCGTCGCGGGCGCGACACATCTACAATACGGACACATTCACTGAATCACAAGTTCCTCGCGCGCGAGAGAGGAGATCGTACGGTATACTTCATACCTTGCGTGCCTCACGGTATACTTCCTATCGAATGGAAACTTCGATCGTACATCTCGATTTTGAATTTACGTAGATATACCTTTGTAACGAGTTCGAGAGTTCGTCTGCGGATAAATCGGTACAGTGGGATTTATCGATCGTTGACAACCGCGTGTATAAATTGTGGAAGAGGGTCTGAAAGTTCTTTGAAAACCGAATATATACCTTGTCAAATGTCAAATATACCGAAAGCGACCGGGACTGCAGGAATCCGGCATGGCGTCGCGGCCTGCACTAACCCAGCTAGCCGCGTGGGACGCGGTGGGGGTAACGGTAAGCTGAGACTGGAAGGGGGCAATGTTATTCGAGATTAGAATGTTTAGAAATTCTTCTATTTTTCTTTCTGAAACGTCCACCTGCGGGCCGCCTCCTCCTCCTCACCGCGTGTATATCGAGTACGATCGAGCACGCTTGTCATGCAATTGAACATCGTCGAGTATAACGATTTCAATGATATTTCGCATATTGATACGACGCGACAGCGTTGTATTCACAATCAAACAAATTCTGGAATACAATGACGATCCTCGGAGACTGGGGATGCAAGTATTTCATTTCATGGGGATGCGTGATCATTTCTAATCAATCTTCTCGCGGTGCGTATGCGTATACAGTATCGCGGTATGCATAACATATATTCACGTGCTTCGGTAACGGATAATGAGTAATGCTGTATAGTATATGCCTATTATACCTACGTGCATACGTGCGTATGTATGCACATACCTGATGCAAAGGTGAGAATAACCTGGAGACAATTGTGAAGCGAGGGGAATGGCGGCCAAGCAATCTGTTTAAACATTATCACGACAATTGCACATATTTCGGTGTTATGTTCGGTTTAAATACCTATAACCTATCAGACTTGGAGAATTCTCAAGATCAATCCTCGCTGCTATACGGATTCCATTATTTCATGCCTAAATATGTAGCAACACGATAATCGCGATGTGGACGTATAGTATTTAAGGTACATACACTCGAAGAGTTTCGCGATCATCGCGGAAGTGGATCATCGTAATTCATTTGATTTCTGTGAGCCGAGATTTCGGTACTGAATTATTCTTTCGGTTAGAATTTCTCCATAATTATTAGCTTTCATGTAATTGAACATATTTCCAAAGGTTGAAGAAGGACTCTGATCGTTACCCGTATTATTTGACTTCGCTAGCTTCATGGATCTGGAGTCGTTCGTGAATGTGGACAAACCGGAGGCGAGACTCTGTACGGAGACGATAAATGTCCGATTGTTTCTGGACTTGAATTTGCTTCCGGATCATGTTGTGTAATAGATTTTACAAACTGACGAAACCTGAAACTCATGTGTCACATGAAAGTGATACGCGCTTTGCACACTTTGTTAGGAATACCGGACGAGAAAGAAAATCCGGTTCCGTGAAACAAAATTTGAATAACGATAACTAAATCAATTGATACTTCGGAATCTCTCTCATTTTCGATCACGAACTCTGAATGCTCTGAATCTTGAATCAGGAGAACAGTTCATTTTCATAATTTTCAAACTCGGATGAGAAGACGTAATAGGTATTCCTGTATCTACGATATCCGATATAGCGATTTACATCAAGGAATCGATTACTACTTTATACCGCAGGCTGCAGCGATCCGTAGATTTCGAAAAATCATTGAAGCTGGTTACCGTTGGTATTGCATGCTCATAAGTAGCAAGCTTATGAGTTTGAAGTGTATATCTTAGGTAAAATCAGGCAGGGCACGTCGAGGCGCGACGCGCGGCTTGAGCGGCGCGTTCTGCTGCAGCCACCGCACGTGTATAGAATTAGCATGTCGCAAGTAAGGAGTGTATAGGGAACGGAAATGCCTGCAATGAGAGAACGTAGAATATTTTGGTTCAACGGCGTGTTCTTCAAGGGCCATGACAAGTCACGCGTTTCACTCCGGGACAGAAATATATTGTGGCAAGCTAAAATAACAACCCGGAGCCGGACAACTTCGCTTCGTTCTGACAAAAGGCGAACCCGTAGTACCTAACGTGCAACTGCAGAACTTCAGAAACACACGTGCTGCTCTCTTTTTGCAAAATCGCACCAATTCCTCCAGAAAACATTCCAGCACAAACGGCGCGACGTGTTCCCTGCGTTTTCCATTTCGATCCGATATCTACCCGGGTAGGTTTTAACTCACGGGCCGGCGCTGGCCAGGGCTGGTCCAGTGCTGGCTAAGACTGGCCCAGGCCTAGCCAGGGCCGGCCCAGTGCTGGAAACCTACTCGGGTAGGTATTCCGAACGAAATCGCAAGAGCGACATTGTCGAGAGTTTGCGGTAACGTTCGAAAATGTCATTTCAGTTATTCTGCACCTATCGAGCGTTCCCATTCTATGATCATGATAATGAACATAATATACTAGATCGCAAGGACTCATCTTATTGTTGGTATCATCAGTTCAGAGAGAATGTTCACGGGGTTATTCTGAGCATCGTAATACTTCATTATACTGTCCCGTGACTTACGTGCACACACCGAGAGTGGAAATTTTCATGTACAAAAAAAGCGCTATATACGCGATAGTATACGATAGTACGGTTTTATACCGTGTAGTTATTTAATCCCGCAGCCAAGACTCGATGCAGGAGAAGATCTGTGCAGCGGGGATGCAATAACGATATATATAAGGTCAGTATCATCTGCACAATTGCTAATTGGCTTAACGATCGTGCATCGTCGTAAGAAATAAGGAGGACGTACAATATCATTATCGCATTAACACGACTTTGATAGAGATACCGTTGCTATTTTTACACGTTCGAATTATCGTACGTCATGCGAACGTGTTATGCGAAGGTATTACCGAAAATATTTCGCCGAAAATTCAGCAATTACTTGACTATACGTGTGTATATACATCGGAAGACGGACTTCTAGAGTATTTTCCATAAAATTGTTATTATCGACAAAAAGAAATGACTGAAAAAAAGGATGAAAACAAACAAACGCCTTCGAAAACAAGCCATCAGATTGCACAGCGTTTCGGAAAACGATTAAACTTCCTTTATATTCAATGATTCGATGATTCCATTTAAAGTATACGATGTGCAGTTGCAAACGAAGCTGCAACCTTATAACTTGAACGTGTAAGATTGCATGTGCAACATGTATACTTGATATGCTGTCCAAGCGTTATACGTGCATACATGTACCTATATACCTACGTGTGTATAGTTGCGTAATTATATTCTAGTGAACAATCGTGTCACAACACCGCCAGACGAAACCGGAACTCAAATTCCCTTCAAAACATGTTTTCGCACCTCACTATACTGCCAGGTAGGTATAATATTTGTCGTTTTTTTCCTATTTTTTCGCCTACTTGATATTCCTCGTAAAGCGTGTGCGCGGGCTGTGCGAAGACTATGCGAAAGCTTTGATCGTACCACCTGGAAAGACAATTTGTTTTACCTATAATACGTCCGCGTATGAAATATTTCCAAAAACATTCGGTGCTTCGCGCGATTCGAGATTATGATGAATTTTGTCAGACAAACCGAAGGTATTGCGACAGTTGGACGAATAAAGAACATCGATACACGTAATAATCGACCGTATGTATACACATACTGCAGTTACCAGTAGTGCACGAGCAGTGAAATGTCAATGCTAGGGATTGGTCCGCATATTTTCTACCTCAACCATTAAACTGGGTGAGATTATGTTCAGGGCCGAAACGACTCAAGTAACGGATACAAATTTTTGACGGTAAAAATGAATGACATCTTGACATTTTTGTTCCATTCACCGCGACGACTCTAATGCAGAATATTTCTAACGAGAATCTTCATGCTCCGATTACAAATTTCATTGCCGAATATCCACACATTACACATTTCTGATAATACGCCTATGACGGCGTAAGGAGGAAGATGGATAAATGTTGATACAAGTCGATTCTGGACTCGCGCCATTATCATACTGATTTGCGAGTATGCGTCCAGTGAGTAGTTTATCGTTGCTCATGTATCTAGGTAAACGGATGGAAATTATGCGAGACTGTGCTCCCCGTCATGAGTTGCGGGGTCAGAATAGAAGTTGGTAAGCGTTGCTGAGACTCAAGAGGCAAGCGGAGAGTGTTGTGCCCGAGAAACGTTCCCGAAGACAATGGCCTGGATAGTACCTTGACCTGACTATAAAGTATACAAAGTCCTCGAAGTGCATTACGGTCATTTTTCATTCTATACCTACATACATGCCTCATATATCTGCTACCTGGGGGAGAGCAGGAAATTATACTTGTCATATATCCATATGCATTGGAGAGAAGATATGCGCGCTATATTCATTTTCCACAATTACTAATATAAATATGATAACCAGCGGCGATCAATTTTGCAAGGGCAAATGAAACGACGATGTGGACAATTTTTACAGAATACGAGAAAACGAAACAACACGAAGAGAAAGAAAAGGAAGGAAAATTGATGTTGTTACCGCGTCCACGTTCGTACTGTGTAGCTGGATATGCAATAGTATACATACATGTATGCATACAGTATATACGTAGGTGAAGAAAATTACGAAACAGTGATGTGTTCTTTTTTAGCACATTGCAGATCATTACATAGCATTACATATTTATTTTGCATTATTAATTACTCCAAGGACTATTCTTCTAACGACGAATTAATTGGCTACTGCAGTGTCTCAAACTGCGGCGTGATATTTCATAGCTGACAAGACAAGATAATTAAAGATTATCATTTAGTCCTTGATGGATGTGTTCCGACGTACGCACGTAATTATAAGAATCATCGACAGTTCCAGTTTGCAGTTTCGAATGTATTGAAATTCAAAATTACAAATTTCGATAGAAATTTTACATGCAAGAAAATGTAATCGATTCGTCAATTGAGTCGCGTCGCACAAGAATCTCGAAGATTTGCGAAGAAAGAGTCAGAAGAAAAGGTCTTTCCTTATTTGAATGGAGTCTCGCTGATTGTGAGCTCCTATATGCAAGCTAGATTGGTATTCCAATATATTGCGATATCGGTCTTAATAGCTCTCCCGATACTTCTTGTCTATAATCAATAATGAAAGCGTAACGTGCGATCAGCTCCTAAGGGATATCTAATTACCTGTATCACGATGACCTAGCCGACCACCTGAAGTGTAATTTTGTAATGTTATTTCCAGAATAGATGGTAAGCATGTGGGATAATTAACAGGTGTCGGATTCGTGCCCCTAATAGCATCGGAATCACAGTTATTATGCTGCAGTTACCGCGTTTATATCAACCTACCTACTCCCCGGCACTCCTGTATACACGGATTTATAATTTAATGGGCATTAAGTATTCTCTGATTGTTCAATCGCCTTTGGCCAATGCGCGCGGTTAAAATGTATGTAATTATTGCATCCATAGAAAGAAAAGGGAAAGAACAGAAGAAAAAACCGGATAGATTAAGTAATGTAGCAGGTATCAGGTGTAATACACTGTGTTCAAAATATTCCTTTCATAAGCGGAATGGATTACGAAAAAATTGGTCGTGCGATCATTAGATTCAAAATTGCGCGGGTAAAATCATTGCAAATATTTCTGTGCTTCAAGTAATTCATGGAATTCGACAGAATTCTTATTCCCGTCGCTGTGTCTATCCGCAAGGGCAATTATTCACGAAGCGATGCACAAAAAAAGTACCCCTACTCGCATTATTCGCTTTTCTTTTCTTCCCTTGGGAACGGATGATGAGTCTTCCAAGGACTAAAATTCTGACTCATGTGTTTGAAGATGAAATGTGTTTTCTCTTATCCATTCTGAGATAGGATTCGAGATCGCGAGAAGTTCGAATGAGCCTGCCTTTTGAATGAATTTAATAAGAGATTCGATCAATCTTTCGATTTTCAAAATATGTGAGATTTCACAAGTTTCAAAACGATATGAAGTTTGTCCCGGACCCGTTATAGTAAAGTGACGGAGATTTGAACGTGGAAAAATTGGATCTCAATATTTGCGAAAACCACATGACCGATTTTTCCAAATTTTCTCTGTGCTTCCATAGACTCGGAATCCAATATTTTTTGTAAAGCCACAACCTCGGCCACAATTGTTTCGGTTGAAGCTACGCTTTCCGTCATGAAAGACGCTATTTTGAGAAGCAGACAAAACTGGAATAGAGAAAAGTGCCGGGCACATGAAATCTGTTGCACAAAAATCCTGAAATGAGGGTCTCTCAAAACGAGCAAAAAGAAAAATCGAAAAAAATTCCATATTTCATTTATAGACGATTCGGAATTTCGGTCCGTAGGAGACTGCTTCCTTTGAAATGGATACAACTTATAAAAAATTGTATCATCGTTGGTAATAAAATTGGTAAAAATTACACAGCGTTTCAACTCTGAAAAGTTCCTACGTAAAACAGTTGATAATAATTTGTGAGTGGATGAAATAGCTTAAAGAACGGCATGATATACGTCTCTAGAGTATTTTATTTACGTCCTCTTCTTGGACTCCGGGAACACGTGTCTTCGCGAAGATATAGCGAAGTTGAAGAGGAACGAAGACTAGATAGATATCCTACATACTTTGCTTGGCGGTCCGCCGTCCGCGGTTCCCAGATCTTTGTGAGTCGGATGACAAAGTGTAAGCTGTCAGCCTGGCTGAGATCATGTCTTATTAATCGTGGGCGTAGAGTTACGAAAGAAGACCCAACCCGACGCGGACGTTGCGGTTATATTATAGTTTTGGGCTGTTACGAGCGAACCAACACTCCGTTTCGAAATTCATTCAAGACACATGAAAGCTGCTGGAGTGCAAAGCAAACTCCGCTTCACGCCGCACCGCACCGCACCGCGCCGCGCCGCGGCAATCCAGGCCGCATCGCGAGTCTATGCACGGAGATATTATGAATTATAACCATGTCAAGGGTTATCGGTTTCTCTATTTGAACTGTTATTAATCATCCGAGGATTCTAAATCATCGATACTATATTCTGCCCGAGTCCAAAGCGGTAAAAAAATCATCAGTTAAAAATTGATTTCTATTTTTAACTCATTCTCAGCTAGTATACGGCCATAGACACGCATTCATTTCTACTCCCAAGCTTTATGGAGTGTGACTCGAAGTTCTTTGAATGAGGAAAAAATGGGTGCGAAACGATTTTTTGCCACCAAAAACGTAATTTTATCCATCTGAAGATGCTCTGTTGGAAATTTTCACTTTACCGTTAAAAATTCTGAATGATTTTCAAAATCCTACCCCGAAACCGGATTCTGAGACGCGAGACCATCTGTTCCAAGCGACTTGCGAAAGACTTAGAAATTCGGAAAAGATGTATTTTTGAAAGGGAGTTGGCGAACTGCAATAGCTACTTTGCTCTGAATCGCTTTCCAGATTCTTTGTAGAACGCTTTCGAACATAACGTATTTCAAACTTAGTACCAGACCGCAGTAGCAATATGCAGCGTGGATTTCCAACTTCAAACCTTATTGGGTTCGTTATGGTTCTCGGGGTACGCCCAAGGCCATTCGGGGTTATGACCTTCTTCCTTCGCGTGATTTCTTTGCTCGTTTTGATGACAGATCGCGTACGACCTCTCACCCCTGCGCTCTCTTTTTTCGACAATCTTGGCAATATACGAATAACGTATGCATCAGCGCTCACATGCGTGCATAGCGTCGTATGCATATCGTTTTGAGTATCAGCACGCCTTTCCAGAGAATATGTATATACACACATATAGTATGTTACGTACATTCATTTCAATTCCAGGATGAAGAAACGGGACTTGGAAAGGTCTCCGCGAACGGGAGGACAAAATGTCTCACGATTACTAATATGCCGTGTCATACATTTCATGTGCCATTATTTCACCGCTATGTAAAAGGAGACTCATTGTCCGCGTAAGCTCGTCGAGGTATAAAATTTGAAAAAAGTAAACCCGACAGATAAAGCGAAGCACGACGCGTCTCAAGAAGAATATTCAAATGATTTCGCATTCCCCCTGTCAACTCGTCAATCTGCGGCCATTGTATGGGACGGATGGTGAGAATGAAGCGAATGTCCATAAGTGAAGCCATATTATATGCATAACCGAAGTATGCCGAAGCTGGTGTAATACACCTAGATAAATTTACAAAGCTGATTGACTTTCAGACGGTAATGTTATTCGTACGCTATACCGCAGCGATTTGAATAAACTGTAGTATGCACATACAGGTATACTAGTATACACTGCGAGTTGATTATTCCTATTAATGCATATGCAGAACAAGATTGATCGGCGTGACACCGCGAGGACAGGTTATACCGTATCATTCTTATTTCACCACATTTTTCTCATACCTCCCACAGAAGGTACAGGGCTCTGGACGTTCGATGTATTGAAATAGGTACCGAATGCCTACCACCAACAGTTGCACAATATATTTATGTACTCATGTCAGTTATATATAGTGCGACAACGAACGTGCTTTGGAACACAACGGTGAATTTATTCTATTGATAATCGACGGATCCCTGTTGGTACTACTGCGGAGTAAATCTGCCTCTCTGTTCCTTTCTTTTTCCCTATCTAACTTGCATAGATACTCGCGCACAGAGCACACATACTCAGATGCACATATCGATATTCGGAAGTAACGGTGAATGCCCAACGTACCCGTAACTACCAATCGCAGTAGTGTGTGCTATGTACTACGTACGTTGTCCACTTTTTATTATTTTTTTACCCCCTTTTTCTTTCTTTTTCTGTCTGTTTCCATTTCTTTACCTACTATCTCACCGCCTGGAATCTGGGCGCGTAATGCCGAGCCGCAGGCTGTTCCAGTAGGGAGGTACCTACACATACGTACGTATGCATATGTATATATATACATTGTACGCATACACCTACCTAGCCTATACCTTTCGAAACGTTTCTAAAATCTGATGTTCAATGACAACTAGAATCTTGAGTAGGTACGTGTGTCGGTATCATGATCCATGCCTGCATACAACTGGTCGAATATATAATACTATGTACCGCAGTGTAACGTAGTATTAACCTACAGCTACGTGCAGAACACCTGGACGACGAAATATCATAAATCAGTATGACGAATCAATGTAACAACAAGAAAATGACCCTGCAGGAACTTTGATTCAATATATTGCTTCGTGGTTCCGGATTCGGAGGGTCGTTTTCGAGAAACAAACAAGAAATCTAGATCGGCCATTTGGTAGGTTGCCATGTTTCGGCGCCTCCAAATATTATTCACTCCACAGTATTATTCAGAGTTTCGGCACTTCCGAGTCCCATTTCGAAATATTTCATTCCAATACTCGAGCGACAGTACAGCCTTTCAATTCGATTTGTGAGCAACATGCACGATGAGAGAGGTTTCTGTTCCCAGCTGAAGAAAACCGATTCCATAAAATTCAAGATTTCTTTCACATTTTGGATAATGATGCCTGTCCCTCAGCGGTTATATATTCTTTTCTCGACTTCGCATCACGGAGATTCACCGCGTTGCACCGATTCCTATACAAACTTCTTTTTCTCAATAATTTATTACAAATTTGTGGAAATGTGAACGGTTCTTTCTCCATTCGCGGGACAGGATCGCTTCGCTCCGGTCGGGTAGCAAATTCTCACCTTGGTAGCCCTCGCTTAGTTTTTCCAACATTCGCTTTATGTGCATAGAAATTTTGTATTCCATAAGAATGTATAATATAGACATACATATGAGGTATATAATGTCCATTGAATGTATCAAAAAAATTTGACGGTCGCCTTCAAGATCAGAGCTCAAAAAATTATCGAGTCGATGTATTGTCTGCAGATCTCTAGACGATGATTAACCTTCACGATTATCGATGTAAGATACTTGTCAATACAGCGAATTTCTGTACCTTGTTATCTCGGAACAACTAAAGATCACCATCTGACATAAATGTTTTCGCTATATCCGGTTATAGATCCTTCAGCTAAAAATCCAGCGCCGAATCATCTGATATTATATACCTACCTAAACAAACTAATTGGCTGGATACTTATGTACAGCGTTTCTTTTTCAACTTTTCCTTTCCGAAACGGATTAACTTCTTCTATATAATCAAACCTAATTTGATACGTTACGATTCGCCGAGTAAACAGAAATCAAAAGACTTATAACTGCCGAAATTCTATCTAATGAACTGTCATCAATCGATTTCAAAGACGTTGGAGACAGGAAGTAAAGCGAGTAGTAATCAATTCCACTCTAATTATCTGAATTATTCGAGTAATATAATTACCTCATCATCGAGTTTTTGCATGTAAAGAAGAACACTCGAATTCGTGAAAAAAAATAAAAACCAACGAATTTCAACATGTGAATAGAATCTTAACGCGTTGAACAGTCCGAGCGATCTCTGTTTTCTAGAATCAATCGTGTTTTGGAATGCGAAAAATTTCGCACGCGTTACTAACAATAAGAAACAAACGTCTTAATCATGAATTTTTGAAAAGTCGCTGCCAGAATGAAGAAAGTTAATTCGGAGCAACGATCAACTCGATTCCCAGCTCGACTCGAAACTTTTAGGTTTATTCGACCGAAAATATACTGTATCTATAGTGAACAGGACAGGAAGTGATTTAGGACTATCTGCGAACATCAAACGAAGAAAGATAAAAAAACAAAGCCGTTTCTATCGCTCTCGGATAAAAGCTACGCGAAAGATTAGAATTAGAATATAATCAGAGAATCAAATCTACCGAGCAACATTCTAAATTACTCGAAAACTCGTCAATTGAGTGGAACGCGACTTCAGATCACCTTTCATCGTTCCGGCAGTGATTCTTCGACTCGTTTATACAATAAAGTGAAACAAATTATCATACTCTGCGCGCGTATCGTTAAGGTGCTATTAAAGTCATATTTAGACCCATTGTTACTCATTCTTAAAAACATTTTTATCACTTTGGAAATAGAATTCGTTGCTAAACCTACACCAAACAACCGATCGGAATGAAATTTTGGGGAGTGGATGCGGTATTTCGGCAAGAAGTGGCTGAGTATTTCATTTCTACGAAATATTGAATCTTCTATCAAAAGTTAAAATTTGTCCAATCTAACCCACAAACGAACCTAACCTTACTTTCAGAGATTCCCAAAAAACTTTGAATTATCTTAGAATTTCAGAAAAATGAAATATTTAGCCACTTTCTGCCAAAATTCTGCATCTGACCTTTGAAGTTTCGTTTTGATCGGTTCTGTGATGTAGGAGTGGCGACGAATCGCGTTTCCGAAGTGATAACAATGCTTCTAAGAATGAGTAACAATCGGTCTTTATGTCTGGTGAAGATGTCTTTAATAAATTCATGTTACACGCGTAAGCTCGAATAAACTCGCTAGCCAATGGGACAAAAAGTAAACTAGATACGTATAATTTAAGTCAATATACATTCTACGGTTGAAATATTTGTTTTCGTTTAGAAGTAATCGAAAGTTATCTGTAATATAGTAGCCGACAGAGGAAATCCCTGACAAAGTGCGATAGAACGACAAGACGGCCGCAGTGGTATATAATTAAATGCCGAGTCATATAATTAGATGTTCGTTAACTGCACGATGGAGTGAACAACAAGAAATATAGGATAAACGAAGTAAACGAGCAAAACCGATGATAACTAATAACGATGAACGAGTGTTAAAACGATTTTGCAACACCTAGGTCGTATGTTGCATACCAGACGTGTAATGCATCGAGGAATAGAGTGATTAGGTATTTCGCATAAACCTACAATTCGTTTTTTGCATCCAACGCTCGACTCGCGATGGTGAGTTCAACTCTGCGACGTAAGAGATGATTTACGCAAATTCGCGAGAACGAATACATTTTCAAAATGATTATATATAATAAGGACAGCTGTAGATTACGGAATCATCATTGAGCCCGTTTGCTTGAAAAAAACGCACCTTCTTCGCAACACCTGATACGCCGCAGCGCAGCGGCCGTTACAATTATCAAGAACCAGCTCCATTTCAGTAAATTGGACAAAAAATCAGTACGCTGCGGTGCCTCAGAAGGCTTAGGTACCTACATACGTACACACACACACTCCTTCGTTGCACTGAGCTTCGGTTATACTCATTGTTATAATTAGTTGCACTTTATACTTTACAGTATAACACCGCAGATCCCTTTGTGCCGTAAAACAGATCTAATTTCATGCATGACTTTATACACTCGCGAGTGCAGACGTTCTCACCATAACGAAGACTATGTGCCTACTGCAACAATATTGTGCAGGTGGACGTATTCGAAATGTAATATCTCTATACTTTTGTAGAAGTCGGGACTGTTTCGAATCTCAAATTTCTTATTTTCGGTCTATGCCCTAGAAGCGACGTCGGACGGTTCGTCGCGTGGCAACAAATTTGGAATGATAGGTCTTAATGTTGACATTATCAGAAATATGTAACGAACGGGGAAGTGTGTCGTTTCGAATGCGACTTGCTCAATCTCACATGTGGAAACCACACAAAGATATTCGCCAAATGGCCGAATTGCTTACTCATCGTGGAAATCATCGAACTGTAACGATCGCCAATAATTTATACTGGGAAACTGACAGACTTTGCAGAAGAAGGAAAAATCGGCGTTACACATAAGTGTGCCAATTAATGATCGTGGATAGATCGTGTAGTTTAGTCGGCTTCTAATATGGCGATGGGACGAATTTTATACGAGATATAAGTACAGTGTCCCATATGTTGCGTACTTGTCGGGTGATTAGTACCGACGATATCGCCTTTTTTGGAATAATTAAGCAATCAGCGAGCTCGTAATATTGAGTCGTGTGGGTACGCGGCATACAGCATTAATTGCAGCTTTTTAATATACACTGAGCGTACACGGAGATATGTCTGTACGTGTGTTTATAGACATATTTCTTCAAACACTTGACGGCGCTGCGCGTATTAGAAACGCGTATATCTGTAGCGTGTAAATTGTTTATTCAAATTTCAAGTGTTTTGAAAAATTTGTATAACAAACTCCAACGACCGGCTTCAAACTACTGCAGGAATGGAATATTGAACGCATTCGAGGAACGGATCTTCGCCAGTATTTTAGCGTTCGCAATATTTTCGGGCTCCCGCGTACGTGCAGCGTACGAATTCGACAGTCAATGATGATGCTGCTGTACTACGGTAACCGTAGATTGTACTACGAAATATAAAATACACCTAGACGCATATGGAATGAGTATCTGAATGGGAAAAACATCATTTGAGTAGAGATTGATAAGCATATGATCCAATGGTTTTGTAAAATAACCAGCTACTAATGAATCGTACCTACGATATTCTCGGAGGAACGCCAAGGCCGTGTGCTCGTTTCAAGCTTAATAGCATTATTATAAAAGTTGGAATCGGAAGAAGAATAAGAAGCATGAGAATAAGAAGACGAAGAAATAGAAGAAGATACGCCGCGCTTTCGAATGAATCGATGAAGTATCTATTACATATTCTAATGAATATGAATAAATGGTCTGTCAATTAGATATGCGCAGTGAAATAACAACTCCGCGGTATCGCGAACGCTCATATACGTTTTCCATTTATATAATAATTTATCTCTTATGTACTATAAAACAACATCTGTAATCAAAATATATATGTTTAATGAATGAAATGAATTTGAGCAGTTCAAAGAATTGTCCAATGACGAAATACAATCGAAATGTTAGAAAAAAAAACAAATATACATAGAACAAAATTAATTGGAAACTGGAAAAATGTCGAAATTTGAATAAGGAATTAAAATTTCATAAAGATCATAGAGAAAAAATTTCAATCTCACGAATCCTTGATACGAAGCTATGCGCGCTTGAATAATATATCCTTGATTAAATAATCAGATTGTTTGAATATATAAAATCGCGTACTATGGAGAATTTATAATAGCAAGAATCCGCGCTCTTTCGATGCAATTGCATCTCTCGGCGCGGCGCGGCGTGTCTGACCGTGGGCTCGGCATATTGCAGTAGGCTGCAGTCGGCAATTTGCGTTGGCGAAAGTTAATATAAGTTATAGTTCCGACGCTGGATGTCATGGTGCTGCCATCTTGAACTGAACGATAAAACTATGAAGCCCGCGCTTCTTTTTCTTGGCGGAAAGCCAATAATCAATTTGAAATTTCAAACTCGTAGGTAGTAGTACATACATACATACATACATACATCGTAGTATTTAGTATCTGAAGTTGCGAACTCGTAGATAAAGCATGTAGCTGTTTCGCGTTATATACAGCTGGTAATTTTATACTTTATCACATGACTAAATTGCCGTGCAATCAATTGCATTATCAATTTTTACACAAATAACGAAATTCAACGCCGATTTGTATATCTTTTCACACGAGGATCGCGTTCATTATTTCAATCGCACGCAGACGAAGATTATAGCGTATGAATAGTGCACATGAAGATTATCGCCAACTTCTGTATCAGAATACGTTTTTTTCTTCTCCTGTGCGGAGGTACGCATCTCGCATTCTCTGAATCACAGGAATTTGGAGAAGATTATTTGCTGGTATATTTTCCACTTTATTAGCCTGATTCTGCCAGCAATGTAATCTGAAGATGTGAAATCGCAGATCTTCGACGAAGTTATAAAGCAGAAGGTACTATGCCTTGTGAGAGAAAAACCCGATACTCGTGGAATATCTGAAACTTGTCTCTCAAACAACAAGTCCTCGAATAGGTATGATCTTGAAAATATTTTCTGTACGAAACTGCCGGGCGTTGAAAATCGGTTGAGTAATGAGCGAGGCAAACTTTGTGTACATACGTTTGGAGAAGGGAAACGACACTCGATTACGACCGTGACAAATTCGTCACGAGGAATTATAAGCTATAACAGATACGGCTGTAATAATTTCTGTAACTATGATGATATAAGACGTGATCTTCTCTTCGTGCCATAGTTTCAGCCTCTAGGTTCGGGGTCGAAATTCCAAAGATCAGGAAACAAAGAAAATTCCTGCCGCGACCTCGATTTCAGGTTCTATGTATGTTCGTAGGTAATAGTAGTAGTTTCGCCTAAAGCTGGCCCACATAAACCCGCCTTCTGATGCGAGTTCTGCACGAGAACCTGACGGAACGGAGGTAGGTATAACGTATGAATGCATGAAACTGTACCTATCTACCAACATTTATGCGTAACCTCGCGAGACGTGAAGAAAAGAAAGAAGGTCCGCCTGACTCCGTGTGCAGGTACAGCGATATATACGTATATACCTACAGTAATTCCTCGAGAATTTTCAAACGGCGAAGAGCCGCTCATGGATTTTTATTTCGGCATAATACACGATGTAAACATATTATCCCCGAGTCTAAATGCCACGCGGGTAATTTTCTTCTTCCACATTATATTCGTATGTATAATGTACTCATATTAATTTTTATATACCTGCTATAATATTTCGCGTGTATGTATACAATGTAGGTATGTGTACATACATACATGTATAAGTGTCGTACGCATCACGGACGACTCGCCACGTGATCAACGGTTACGCAATAACAACAATAAAAAAAAAACCAGTAAGAGAAAAAGAAACCAACAAAAATGTCCCCTCGCAAACCTTATAGATGGAGATTAACAGCTATATTACGCCATTCCTCTAGCCATAATAATAATAATAATAATAATAATAATCTTATGAGAACATTCGAAACTCCCGCGCGAAAAAAGTTTATCGATGTCTCGTTTTTCTGATCAGGTTTTTTTTTTCTCGGACAAAATATTGTTCGGCTCGGAATCGGAGCGGCCGGTAAAAAGTTCTGACATATATGTAGGTACCTAAGTCATTCCGTGAGTGATATGCGAAGATTCATGTGATATCAAAATTTGTTTGTTAATCGTTCGACGTGATCGTAAGAGAGTTTAGTACGACATAATGCAGCTGCGGCCAATACATTACACGAGTTTTTCAAAACTTTGAAATGGAATTTGAGAAATGAAAAAGTCTGACTGCGAGATGTATATACACGTGTATACTTAGGCCACGAGTGAGTGATTGCGGAAAACTCTCTGCTCATTTTGTCATTAGGACATAATCGAATATTCCCTGAAACCACGTGACTGCGTACAAAATGATGTTCAGCAAATTATAGCAGATTCATGCGATAAACATTGACGAATATCGTTGTACATTGATTCGGTCAGATACATTTTCTTACCTTCTTGTGCTTCACGCAGCAATGCGCGTTACCCATAATTCCTAGATTCCCTTATAGCCAAATAGAATGACGATTTCAAGTCGAACACACTTTGCACTTACAACTTGCGGTCTTTCGAAGAGCGTCCATATCTTTTTTTTCTCTCTTCCTTTCTCTCTCTCTCTCTCTCTGTCTCTTTTGTTTGTCAACTGCTTTACAGGAAAGTCACATTTTCACAAAAATTTTATTATTCGTTCAGTTTGCGCGGAGTTTTTCTTCTCTTTCTCTTTTTCTATTACAAATAATGAGAAAAAAAGTGTGCAATTCGACGTGCAATTATAAGTCGCGTCGCGCAGTACGTACATACGATACGGAGACAGGTGCGTACGCTTTCACCTGACGAATAATATGATTCCCCGCCGCCGTTCAAATATATTCAACGAGTGCAAACTCGTTGACCGAATTGTACAGAAAAAATAAGGAAAAGATTTTCCTTCTTCTTCTCTCCTTTTCCAACGCTGGCACTACTGTGATAATTAATTGAAGAATTCCTTTCTTATGCCCATAACTATACGCACTAGGTACAGAACGTTGATACTTTCGCGCGATCGAAGACCCATGCACCGCAGATTCAATAGGTGAATCTACCAAGCTATGTCGTGAATATTCTCGAATCGGTTGAATACACAATTTATCGCAATTTTTTTCACGCATCGCCGCAAATCATCGAATTCATCTCTATGCTTGTCCTTTTCCATCACTTCTATTTTAACCTCATGTTAACCGATTGTAGGTATATGCAGTAAAATCGTTCGAACGATCATTTGGCGCGAAGAAACAAGTAGCCCGCTGTAACAGACTACTGTACTGCAAGATCACGATCACCGCGACGATAACTCGGGACATACATACGTACGCGGGCAAAACAAGTATACACTTTGAACTTAGGCTAGTTTCGGGTGAAGTGTGACATATACGCTCACAGTACACAGCTAAGAGCTAAAAGTGTGGACACCGATTTGAAGTATGTATGTACCTACGTATAATACGTATGTATGCATCAAAGAATGAGAAATTAGTTTGCGGTATACATTGAGTGATCCAACTGTACTATACGTAGACATTCTTATCGCGTTCGAGAATAACGCTATGAATAGCAAAAAATATTGGACAAAGTGGTCATCGTCGAGGATAGTCTGGCCGCGAGCGGCTAGCAGCTGAGAGCTGTATAGTTTTGCCGAATATTTTCGGTTACAAGACGCGGTGATATCATTACGCGGGATTCTCAAACTAGCCTAGTGACTAATTGAATGAAATATAGGTATATAGCCACTGGAATACTCGAATCAAAAAACGATAATAATGGTAATAACAATGCCGATAATACGAATTGTTAGATGAAATTAATCGGCGCAATTTACGCAGTTCATTGCGTGAATTCGAAAATTGTCGATTCCCACATTCGGACGGGAAATTAAAACAGAACAAAAATTGGAACTGAACGCGATCCTCCGTTTCTACGGAAAGGAAAAATGAAATAAAGAACCAATCCACTTCGTCTAATCGTCACAGATAAAATCAGGAGAGAACAATTCTCATTTCGCTGCACTGACGCCGCCGTGGCGATAGGGAAATTGGGAATGATCACTCCTGCAAAAAGTTACACTTCATCGACTGGACTATAATGATTTACGTATATATAGAAGAAAATTGTACCAAGTCCTTTTCAACTTTGTTTTCTCCGTACGCGACTGTTGGATCGTGAGCTGTGCGGATCAGTACTTCAGAAGAACGATGAAAATATCCTGTCGAAGGAATGAATTGGCAAGACCGCACTCGCGGAAGCGACGCGAACGTGAAATGAAGCCAGAAGACTGCCATAGGATGTTGAAGAGACAGGCTTTTGACAGTAATACGAAAGCTAGACAAGATTAGCGTCGAAGAATTCTCTAGTCGCGCGGATGAGCTAAACGAAGTTGGACCGTTTCGCGCCATGTTTTTCCTCACACTATATTCTTCTGATTATCTCATTAGAATAGCCAAACGCCTATACCTTCAAGCGTATATTCACAGACTGGGCATTTTTTCGCAGAAAATGGATATTACACTATACTATACCTACCTAGCCTTTCATCTATACGCATCGATAACTCAAGATTTGATCGGCAGAGCAGGTAGCTGATAGTTATAGGCGATGATGAATTACCGCGATACATTCAACGAATTTTTGATCATTTCAATTCGAATGCCAAGCAATAATATTGAGCTTGGAACAATTTGGGTAAAAAATTTCCTAACGAACTTCAAGAAAGTCAAATACCTATACGAGGTACATACATATACAGCCGGAGAAAATAAAAGTGCAGCTTGTCCGTTTATACTTTCGGCGAAAAAGAAAAAGGAAAAGAAAAAGAAACCAAGAAACTATTCGATGAAAGAATGAAGAAATTGAACGAAGATAATCATACGTTTTCGTCGCAATTATATCGGCGGCACTGCAGTGTGCCTATTCCGTTAAACTTCTGATGTAATTACCAACAATACTGCTCAAACTTCGCGTTACCGATTCTCTTCAGACACACGGGGCACTTCACTGTACGGTTTTATTTCTCGCCATTACGTCACTTTCGACACCTCTGCAGGCTCGCGGCTCGTTTTCTCATACTGTGTTATAGGTGTGTGTTTCTCTACGATGCGGTGCCGCGCGGTTAACAGCTAATAAGACGATCAACAATCTCATACATATGTCCAACCATATTATATTCAGGCGTACGTTATCGCAATGATCGAGCCAATGAAATTTGGGAATATTATAGTGCGATCTCATTGTCAGACCGGCGGACGACATACCGATAAACTATACTACGCGGTGAATTATAGTTTCCATAATTTACGCGCGAAATTCTTTTTCATCATCCCCGTCGATAGAGCTTCGCGCGGACCCAATTGAAGCGGGAATTGAAAGTAGCGATCCAGGGATCTATGTATCATCTACTCCGGTATTATTAGGTACCCAATTCACACGTGGGATATAATGATTCTAGTATTAACTGACTGGCCCTGGCCGATCGCGGCGAACCACTGTCGCATGTCTGGGTCTCCGCACATGCTTCGCTCGGCGTAAACATTGCACGTTACGTCACACTATACGCGAATATCCCGAAGTATTTTGTTCATGTATATACATACGTAACACGCATCATGCTCACGCGTAAGGACGAGCATGCGGAATTCATGAATGTATAGTACTCCGGCCCATTAGTAGACAATTTAAATTTCAAATTTTTGTGAATACTAGAATGAATTGTACACCGAAATTATCCACGCATGATGGAATTGCGCAAAACGTATAGATACGTTGAATTAGGACAAGAAACTCAAGTGTAGTTGTATAACGAAATCGTGAGCATACAAATTTCGCTGTAGAGATATTATACGTTCAATGGTCAAACGAGTGTGACAAGGGCCTGTTTTTTATGATTCCGATGATGAATCACAGTAGTAGGTACACGTCATAAGACCAGCAATAAGTATAGTTCGATTGATTGAATTATAAATTTTGTCTGTCACATACATCTATTGTTCTTGTTTCACTAAATAATTGTCGGCTACGATGTAACAAATCGTAGCGGGCGCTAGTGATGGATGTCAAAAGGAACGTACACGTGTAGCATGCATACATTTCTACAAACAAATCCCCCGAGCGTGTATTAGATTAATTGAATAACCGAATGTAAAAAAGTGTCACAACGAAATCGGTGTCTGACATAATAACGAGATCGTGATCATATTCTCGATGATGCATTGTACAGGCATTTCGTGTAACGATTGTAAGCTTGACATCGGCGGATCCTGTCAGAGTTCGAGAGCGTATGTAGGTATCTCGCACGACGATTATATATGACTCATTTTACTCACTTGGATTTTGAGACAAGGTATGAGAACGCAGTTATGTAGCTCGGTACATATACGAATGATTCATCGATCGATCACCGTATGACCACACAGGCGAATCGTCTTCACAATGCGTTCAAGTTGTGAATATGTATTGGAAGACTCGAAGATGAGATTATAGTTACTGGGCAAAAATGTTAAAGGGCACGGTACTATTCTTTCTCGAGAAATCTGAACATGGAATTTCATTTCTTTCGATTAGTTTAACGAAAATCCGGTTGAAGTGGAATCGATATAAAAATTCTGTCGAATCCGATTTCAGAGTATAATAATTAAGATAGCCTATAGCTGACCTGATGTACCTAATCCGTGCAAGTGAAAAACATTGAAATTGACACTGACACTGACACTGACATCCAATGGAAAGAAATTCACTCTGGTTATCATCATGTGATTAAGGATGATTTATCGCTAGCATTCAGAAGATTGTAGAAGTCGATTCTCTGACTTACCTTCCGCGACACGTGTCCTCCTCTTTTACAAGACTTACCATTGTTCCTACCGCGTTGAATTGTTAATCGTTTAGAATCTCTAGTTATCTTCCTCGACCCATCAGCCATATTTGATTGTGACTATTATTTGCACTATTATCCTATTGCCTACTGCGCGAACATTTATACTCAGGTGCAAAACTATACGGAAAAAAAATGATCAACGTCAAACGCAGTCCCTCGCAGGAGCAACTACAGTTCGATAAGCGGGATTATTTTCAAATTGAATCTGCATTAGAATACACTGCTTCAACGATTAACCGCTCACGTACGCACATGCCCCCTGTTTCGGTTTTCAAATTATTTGTAACTGATCAAATTATTCACAATCATTTTTTAGGAACTATATAACTCTTGCAGAAAGAGGCGCGGCATAGGAAGGTGCGACACAGAATTAGTATTAGAAATTACAGAAGAACCATCGACAATTATCAATATCATAAGTGGACCTCGATCTATGCTTCACTTTTATCGACCCACCTGTGGTGGCAGGTCAACATATTATTTCGCGGCGTCACTGTATTTCGCGGAGCATGAAAACAACATTGGAAAACTTCAGAACACTCGATAGTTTAGATAGAAATTACACCGAGATTATCTGACTTTTATTGTAATCCGAAATGAATGTTTTAGTTCCAGAAGAAACCGCGGTAGGACGGCAGGAGATATGGATAGATATTTGGATGTTCATTCGTACAACGGAGCGACATTCGTGCTGGTTGATTAACGCGAACTACGCGAACTGATTCAATTAAGGCGATAAATTATACTTGAAATCAATCAACCGCGAGTAGAATGGTTTGACTTGAAACGGTATACCGCAAGCGCGAGAATCACGTCGTACTGACCGAGTATAGTTGACACAGTTTAGAGTTCGCCCGAGTTATGCAATGTTAATTGATTAAACAGACACACGATGCTTGATAACGAATATAATATACAAAATCAGCTTCTCATTTCATTCGATTCAATAAATGATTCCTCGATAAGCACCAACCGAAGATTATAATATAAACTTCAGTTGGCATTATACATATACATGCCTATAATTAGCGAAATTTATCAGAGCAAAAAATATTTTTATTCGGGGATTGAAATCAATGGCATGGAACTTTCGTAGGAGCTTGACAACGAAGTCAAGCACAAAAAATCTACGAATCGAATGATTAACCCGAGTTGATCTTCAAGTAGAAAAAGCATGAAGTACGAGAAGATTTATGAAAATAATTTCAAATAGGTAAATCTGAGACGGGATTCGTGTCACTTTTTACCAAGGTTCCTGATTCCTTGGACTAAATGAAACTGTAATTGTGCATAAATATTGAGATCCGATCGATATGGATGGAAAATATTGTATTTGTCTTGATTTTCGATTCATGACTATCTTGCGCAACGCGTGAACGTGTCCATTATTTAAAAGCGAATGCGTTTCTCTGCCCACGCACAATCTGGGAATAAAGTGCTAACACTTCCCTCTATCATTAATCAGAATTGTACACAGTTCTATTATATCATATTATTTAGTTATTATTCCTTCCTAGCTGCAGCCCATATCTCCTTCTGAATGCAGTTCTTAATATTCTTAACCTTCTAACTTATGGCGTCCGACAACCAAAGATATTACACCAACTGGCGGTTACGATTGGCCATCATTTCTGTAGTCGCGATCATACCGATTATACGATTTGCGAAACGTCTTTATAATTTATTAACCACCACAGCTATACTTGAGCCGGATACTCCGCATTGTTAAAATTATCAGGAGAGATCGTACCTTCTATATTGCCTAATCACGGTGCTAATATATTGTCTACACCCCTAATCCCATGAATTACATCAATACATCAATCGATCTTCAAAGTTTGCTGTACCAAATTTGCAAATTAGAAATAACGAATTGAACAAGTAATACGATAGATATTTTATGTCCATTGAAATAAAATTCCCTGACTCTCCCAGGTATTAAAGCTGAAAAAGTACAATTTTGTCGAAAATCTTTTTCAAACGATGCAATTACATGTGAGAAACGATCTGTGCAGATTTAATTGAAACAGTGTTCGTCCGCTTAATTAACTTGTCACAAAGAATTGAAATCTCATTTCAGTGTGAAAATATGTGCCTGATTTCCAACGAAAAATTCTTAAATTTCCTGACGCCCCCGATACACGGATTCAATAATCGACACCACAAAAAAAGCTAGAATAATCCCGTAATTTCATCTCCGCTAAAGATCTCACTGACTCCTGGAATTTTTATCTGAAGCGATGATGAAGGAAAAAATCATGAAAAAGAATCTTATGTATGGGTATAAGTCAATGGCGTATTTGTAATATCTCCGCAGAGACGATATAATTGTAGTGAAACTTACGACTAATGGTTGTCATAAGTATATTTTTGTGTAACAGGCAAAAGATCAAACAACAACATTATCCTTCTTCTGAAGTACGAAAAAACAAAGGGCCCCGACCTCGATTCTGACAATCAGTAGTTGTTTTTGGACTATAGAACAATGACGCGGGGCTGATGATACGGAAACTTTAACGAAAATTCAATCGTGTTGAACCAATGAAAACACGAACGTGTCGACTAGTATTATATACACTTTAAAAGCTATTTTTTGGCTCTTCCATGCTTCGGGAATAGTCATCCCCAGAGTCCAAATATGGAACCTAAGGCTTAAAATGTGAAGGAATTATCACATGCATGCATCTTGCCAACAGCAGTACGTATACATACTGTCCCCACATCTGTGTATTTGACGGAGCAAAATTCAAACTAATTGCTGCATTTGTATCTGACTTTTATCTTTTCTTTTATTAACGACGCCCAGCGGATAGGAAGTTATACTACAGCTCATTCGGCGTGGAGGAGCGAGGAGCAAAATTTTCTTAAACCTAGGTGTTAATTTCGCATACTAAAAAAGTCATGAATGTGTTGCCGCCGGTACGAGTATTGTACAATGGTAAGTCCCGGTAGATAATTGTAGAAATCCCAGAAATCTGCATAGTTCGGTCATAGATCGTCGCCCTACTATTTGGTCGCCGCACGAACCATCGAGACTCGACGACGATAATCAACTTTGGAGTTCAGAGAAGTATATGAATATCTAGTTTTCTTTCATATCCGTAGGTCGAACCTTCACGAACTTGTACGTATGAACTTGATGAAAAGCCATCTGAAGTATAAACGAAATTCATTTTCAATATATTTATCTAAACTTCAAAGTCGATCGTCATTATCTAACCTCGATGGTCTGTGGATATACCTATACATTTTCAGAGAGATTCTCAGCAATTACATAATGCATATTCTGGGACTTGTGGAACGATTCAGTAAGTATCAAAAGAAAAAGAATCCTCGTTAACAAAGCATATCAACAATTTCCTTTTTTTTCAATCATCTATCCCTCAATCGATGAAGCAGTAATTGAAGATAGATCGATGGATTCCCATTGAAATGTTACATCAATAAATCCAAAAGATATTCGGAAAAACAATATCTCGACGAAAAATAGGTGGTTTTGCATAATTGAAAATTTAACAGCAACTTTATCACTGAATTAAGGGTGTCCAGTTAAATATCAATACAAAATTCTATGAGAAATCCACGTTTTCCAGACAAAAGTTTCTGTTCTTCGAGATCGACTTCGAGTCACGGTAACACAAAAACAACTGGGTATAGAAATAGGCAAAAACTGAATCATTCTATTTTCATCCGATTTCCACTCCACATTTTCAGAAGTACCACATAGCAAATGCCGATATCCCAAAACTTGAGCCTTGAAAACACACAAGGAATGGTTACTGCGCAAATCTTTCGAGACCGGAACAAATTTTGATACGCGAGAGCTGAAATTTTGAAAAATTCCGGACAGTAAACAAGATTCCCTGAGATTCCCAGGTTTCTCCCAGGTAATATTCGATTTCCTGAGATTTCCATGATTTCAAAATTCCCATAATCACACTGGACACCCTGGAATTGAAATTACACTGAAACCATGACATCGGTAAGAAAATGAATAGTTTTTTTCGCAGGGATTACGTCTTCGCAGCATAAAAGTTCGTTTAAAACTACTCGATAGAATGAAAACTTCATCAAAGTATAACCTATACGTACACTCAGTTGAACGACTATGAAAAAATATACAATACACCTACATAAATCGATTACTTTCAGGCCTCGGATTGAAGCGTCGGTTTCGTGGACTTCATACTTCACAAATAGTGAAATTCAGAGCATAAAATTATGCTGATATATACGGAAAGTTCTCTTTTTACATCGATTATTTATCAATTCCTTTGATAGTTTTTATAATCTAGCTCAAATATGTGTAATCATATATTACAATACGTAGGATATGAGCGATTAGAAGATTATTTGGGGACATTTATTCTTACCTTTCTTTGATAGCGGTATCGTCTGTCATCCTATCCACCCAAAATCTGCGAGGACTGCGGAAATTCACCGTAAACTGGCTTATCAAGGCCGACTGGACTGCTCTCTCTGGAAATGAGGGAATAACGAAAATGAGAAGCTAATTACTCAAGTGCCCCAGGTAACATTTCGTTCCTTGGAATGCAGGCATTTACTTTTTTCAAAATTAATATCCAGCAAGTTGTTTGTACTTTCCAAATAATATGTTTGATCTAAATTGGTTACGTCATAGCAATGTAATGTAAATATACTTGCCACTCATTCATGTCTTTTTCACTGAGAGAAGATAACATGAAAGAAGTTTCTCACTTGCTACTAGCATTCTACGACGATTTCATGTAACGAAAAATATTTATCCAATTTGAAAGCAGTAACGAAACCCACGTTCCACCACAAATATACCGTGAGGATCTGCGGAAAGTAGACAGACAAAACACCCGCTGGCCGAGATGATCGATCAATGATTTCCTCGATAATCTCTCGTGCGTGTTTTGTCTGTCCATTTTCCACAGATCCTTACGGTATAGCAACATTAGCAACTCGAGATTTTGGGCCAGCATTTTGCCGGTATACGGCGGCCAAATGCCATCATTCAGAGCATAGAAGTGAATTGATGAATTAAAAGCAGTCCGTCTACGTCAACTATTTTTCAATTGCATCATAATTATTGATGTTAATTGGGACAATTAGTTTTGGAACGAATTTCAAATGTATTGTTAGTTTGGAAGTTGAAACAAATGACGTTCTACGTGTCTGAGTCGTTGCTCGTTTGTTTACTAAACTTACACCATATCAGCGGACGCCAAGATTGAATAGTATATTACATAATAAGTACATACCTATATAAAAAAATATCTGAGTAGCCGCGTGAAACAGTCTCCGCGTTATTTTTGTACGGATATCAAAATGTTATTCGATAAAATAAGATCATAAGAACACAGCCAACACGGGGGCTTCCCACAATTCTGTGCGAGAGTACTGCAAATTTGCAGTTCACGCCTGCGCAGTGCTGTCTTTTGTTTTCTTCTTGTTTTCACTAACCGTTACGCCACCGCACGAGTTTCAAAAGCACTACACTCGAAATTGAAGATTCTGGAAATCTCTTGAATCATTTTTCAGGAAAAAATGTCACTGATTGTAGGGATTACCAGCAAGGAAAAAATCATTTTCCGCGTCAGAATATCTCAAGAGACTTTCATATAGCCTATCGATAGATTTTCATACTATTTATTGTCGTTTGCAGAATATTTGTTTTCTCTACCTGTCTTCAAAGATAGAGTATGATAGCTGTGAGGCATTCCAAAATTCAACGCTTTCGTATTATGAGCCTTACCGAATTAACCGAAATTCGATGACCTCACGCATGAAGTCTTATCAGAAGAAACACTATGAAATATAAAAATACCTGAGATTTTTCAAAGTCTGTTCTACGATAGGACACAATTCCCCTTCGACGCGCTTCGACGGGTTTTAAAATCCGATACTACCAACTAGCCACCGATTCTACCGACCTCCATCGTATGTCTATGGAGTGTGGACTAACTATAATAGTTAGATAAAGTATATACGATTTATGGAAAACAAACACTCATTTGAAATCAGTCAAAACTAATATCTTCTCACGCAGATGATGGATTCTATGAGTATTTATAAGTTCAACCAACGTTTAAGGAAGAAAAAAAGAAAAAAGACAAGAACAATCGGAACGTCGATAAAATAGTTATCTGTTTTTTTTTCAAGAGATCGAGAAATAAGTTGAGAGGTATTGCCGATGGCAGCACCGTTCGCTTGTTACGTCAGACTCAGATTATAATGACGTGCGAATGGTCAATGGCAATGGCTTCTGCCTTCCCGATATAACTTTATGAGAAAGCCAAATAAAATCCATAAAAAATAGATGATACATGATGCATCGGCTATAAAATTATCAAAAATATGATTGCTTGATCGATTTACTATAATTGTATACGTAAATTTCGTTCAAATATCAATTGTAAATTCAATAAATATTAAGCTAAAGAAAACATCTTGTATATTGACGAAGCACAACGCACGAACGTATCCGTAACCCATCGTACAATACCTACAATCATCGCTACTTTCTTGGATTACACCGATGCTGAGGATTCCATTTCTCGGTATAACAACACCAGCCAATATTTCCATGTGAGTAAAAATACCCTCATTATTATTAAATCTATTCAATATTACATGTCAGCGTTAGATTTATATTTCTTCGATAAAAAAAACTGGGCGACTCCCCTGCCAGCCAACTAGTCGTCAGCGCAATGGCGGCTTCGACGGTTTAGTCGGAGAATTGAAGCTGCTTCAATAGTTTAATAAAGTAGCTAAACCTAATGTAACGTTTAACAAACTTATTTCACCGTTCATTTCACGTACCTACCTTCGTTAATTATTATCACGTATCCGTATTCATTGTTCATAATATACATCACGTTTAAAGATCAGATACATACATATAGCTCACAATATTATTCTGTGTTAATATGTAGGTGTATTTATTTGTGTGTGACTTGTATTTTGTGTTTGTGTGCGCGTCTTCGCCGCGTACGCAATACTCTTACTACTTTATTACTACTATCGTAAAACTACTACAAAAACACGATTCCGTACCGTACCACGAACTGAAAACAAGCTTATTGAAAATGTGATAATCCTATTTTTATTTTATTCTATTCTTTCATTTTTACGCAACAAGAAAAAGAAAAAAGAATCCGCTACTACCTCGAATCTAATGCAGGTGAATATTATCGTACACGTAGTAGAAGAAAATGTCTAATTTTTCAACACGTATATTCACCGAGTGTCAATTGGCAACGAAATTTTCACACTGTGTCGATCTCGGGTTTTTTTCTTTATACAACACAAAAAAAAGATTTTTGTATTTTTATCTGACTTGTATCTATACCTCAAACACTGTACTCTCATACTGTTTTAAAATGTTGAGTCGCTACAGCATAGCATTTTATATTCTCAATTGACAATTATCAAATTTGTTTGAATTTAAACATTTCTTTAAATCAAAATTCCATTCTTTTTTTATTATAGATTTCCATCGCAGAGTATCGAGAGATTTTTGAATTTTTGAATTTTAGATTCTAAGATTTGGCATAAAAATTTGTTTCTGTAAGACAAAAAGTTAAATTATACTTTGAACTTTAACAGGAATATAATATTTGAGACTTTTCACAGAAATATGACTCAAATCGTGTTACATAATTTGGGTTTCTTTCATGGGCAAAATACAATTTTTGTATCTCCCTTATTTAATGAGAATCTTATTCATAGAAACACTTCATCTTCACAGTAATTAATAGATATGGCAAATATTTACTTTTTTTCCATCACCCCGTAGACTGTTTTCAATATTATGCTTTGTAAAGGTATATTCAATATTGATTATACATTATTTCTATTTGTTCTTATTCAATTTCCATAGATATACAAACGATATACAAATTTTTAATATTTCATAATCCTGGAAAGTCTCATAGAATTCTCTGAAAATGTCGGGAAATTTCAAATTATCTATTACCATGACATGAAAATTGTTCAAATTTGAATTTCTTGCATTTTTGCTCATCGGCCAATATTTGAAACTATAATTTAATGATTGAATTGTAGAAAATCCTGACGTGTTATTAATAAAAAAAATATAGGCTTCGTGATCTCCAAAAGAGTTGTATAGTTTATTCAAAGAATCTAAAGATGCACAGGGAATTTCAAAATACCCAGATATCGAACGTTGTTAACAAAAAAAATTGTCTTTGTTTACTTTGTTTTAGTAGGTGACATGCCCAGCAGCCGTGATATAGAGCGTGCTGAACGTAATGGAAGATTCAGATCATCCAGAAGAAGAGAGAGTGTTGGAAGTGATATAAATCGGCATAACTTTGAGAATATAGATAAGAGACACAGAAGGCATGGGAAAAGTAAAAATTCAAATAAAAAGAAAAAGAAGAGATCTCGAGATAAGTCATTAGACAGTGTTCCGACGGTCGCATCATCTGTGATAAAGCCTTTGGTTGAATATTCGGATGTCAGTAGCGAGGATCTGTCAGAACCAGAAGCTGGAGAAATACAGTCAGAAGATAGCAGAGCAAACAGTTTTACAGACGGTGAATTGCGTGAACCCGTACTTCAGAGACGATACTATGGTGGAAGTCCTGGTAGAAACCTCGGAGCATCTCCAATCAGTTTATCTCCGTCACCACCAGCCCAAGCTCGACATCCAAACAGACAGTTTTCTCCAGACGCAGAACAACAACAATCAATCCACAGGCCACCTGCGCCGCCGCCACAGGAATACGAAGAAGAAGCAGCTCGTCATTACCCTAGAAAAAAGGAAAAGAAACATAAAAGAGAAAAGAAGAAGAAAAGAAGTGTCAGCCCCTCTTCTAGTGCGGGTAAAAAGAAGAAAAAGAGATCAAAGCGCCAGTCACGGAGTCCTAGTCCCCAAATGCCTGAAGAAATAATCATCAGTCCTGATCACGACAAATCTACAGACAAATGGCAAGATTCACCTCCTCTACCTCTTAAGGATAGTACCTCACCTATATCTCCAGCCACTCCTCAAGGGCAGAGATCTCTCAGTGATATGGATCTGGAATCTCCGCCGAGAGATAGCAGAGACGTTACTCCACCTTCTACAACAGGACCTGTGCGACACGCCGAGTCTCCACACACGCCCTTACTTCCGCCACGAAATGTAACACCGGAAAGCAACAAGAACGTCAGTCATACGTCGCAGAAGCATAGTCCAGACAGACGAAAACATAGTCCTGTGATTCACATGCGGCGTGATAGTATCAGTCCAGCTTCAGGACTTGGCGGAGGACGCAGGCAGGGACACCCCCATAGTCCGAGTCCTAATTCAAGAAGACGGGACCATAGTCCACCTAGGAGAAGAGATTTTAGCCCTAGCCCTATGGCCCACAGAATTAGACATAGTCCTAGTCCTGTTCAAATGAGGCGGAGGGAGTTTAGTCCTAGTCCTGTGTCTCATAGACGGAGGGGAGAACCATTGCCTAGTCCTACTCCTAGTAAGAGACGAAGAAGAGAAGACCCAGACCGGCGTCATAGGCATCATGACAAAGATCGAAGAGACAAAAGAAAATCAAGGGGTACGAGGAGCCCCGTTGGTAGCAACAGGTTTGTTTTTAATTCTTTCAATTTCGATGTACAATGGTATTTGCTTAGTTTTTTTATAATCATCAATTTGGTAGGTTGCCAATGCAGCTTTCTCGTTCACGATCTCGAAGTCCTGGAAGATGGCGGAAAATGCCATCAAGATCGAGATCTCGTTCTAGGAGGAGGAGTCGTTCGCCTAAAAAATCACGCTCTCCAAGTAAGACGCATAAATCGACTAGAAAACATAAATCCAAGAGTCCAAGACCATCCAGAATACCATCTCCATCTCCGCATAGATCAAGACCACGTAGTCCGACAACAATCGCAGCCAGGAATTTAAGAGTCAGAGCAAAAATAAGCGAGACTAGTTTATTTGCAGAGCTTGTTAAAGACAGAAACATGAGAGAACTTGCATTGAAAAAATTGCAAGCAGTCAAAGAGAAGGAGATAAGTCAAGATGAAGTCCAAATAATTGAAGGCTCTGACGATAAGGAAGCCAGTAATACTTCTTCGGAGCATAAAATAACCAGTGAAATTAGAGAACTCTCTTCTTCGGATGGTAGAACGCAAATTATTGTCGCATCGCATGTTATCGAAGACAGTGTTAATATCGATGTCGTTGATATACCTGTTCCTAATTCTTTGGTTACTTCGTTGGGTATTGCTGAAGACAGTAATTCGATGGCAAGCAAAACACCGCCCATACCATCCAATCAGTCCCTGGTTACGACACCCTCAACACCGGCCACAAGTTTGACCCCTATATCCGCCTCTAATGTATATAGTTCTCCCACACCCAATACAGCAAATAATTTTCATGGTGCTACCGCCGGTAATGGTGGCGCTATTTTCCCTTCCTCAAATTCTGGCATGGGAAATTTCTCGCAATCTGATCCTAACGGTGTAGCAGGTCCTTCACAAGTACCTGTTTTGATTCCCGTTTCGGTACAGGGACAAGTTCTTCTTCCTAATCTTTCTATTCCTCCACCTCCAATTCCAGTGCCTGCTCCTAACACAGCAATGTCTAAATTTAATACACCTAATAATCTAGTTCCTCTTAAGTCTATTGATCCTCCAAAACCTCCTATTGTTGCATTTAAAACTAAGAGCTTATCTAAACTACCTTTACCGCCTGGTATCAATCAGAATGATCTTGAAAGCATCGATTCTCCACCTAGTCGGTCGCCCAGTCCTCCTAAAGGACAAACGAAATTTTCACGAAATACACCAAAACCTCCACTCAAAAAGGGCATCAAGGATTTACCTATGCCACCTGGTACGTTTTAGCACCTTTTACCATGAGGCTGAAGTTTATATTAATAACGCAATCAAATCAGGGAAAATAATATCTGTTGAAGTTTTTTGATGCAGAATAGTCTTTATCTTTTAACGCATACGGGACTCTGACTTCCAAGCCGGGCGTTTTCAAAATCGTCAGAAAAATAAAGGTTTTACTTCATAGAAAAATTGCAGTTGATATTATTTTTTTGTGATATAACTTTGTTGCTTTGACGTTATGACCTACTACAACCTCATGATTTATCAACAATTCAGTTATTATACCACATTTCATGGAACTTGACAGCACAAATTCACCATGTAAAGTAAAATCGATGTTTCTTTCAGTTGTTCCTGGCTCAGAAGAATTGAGCGGTGAGGAAGATCCGAATGCCACGCCTCCGCGTGGGAAACTTGATAAAATAACGCCAAAGCCAAAGTTGAAGAGGCCAAAAATACTGAAGAGAAGAGGTTCTCGTAATAATCATACTCCTATGTCAGCATCAGGTGGTAAGGACTGGGGGGAGAGATGCGTTGATGTGTTTGAAGTGATAGCACAAATCGGCGAAGGTACTTACGGTCAGGTCTATAAAGCTCAAGATAAAAGAGCGGCGGTATTAGTCGCACTTAAAAAAGTACGTTTAGAAAACGAGAAGGAAGGATTTCCCATTACGGCTGTACGTGAAATTAAAATTCTTCGACAATTGAACCATAAGAATATTGTCAATTTGAGAGAAATTGTTACCGACAAACAAGATGCTCTTGATTTCCGAAAGGTATGATAACAAAAGTTATACTTTTTTCTTTAAACAAAATCTAAGACTTTACTGATGATGAAATCATCTTTCTAGGACAAGGGCTCGTTCTATCTCGTCTTCGAATATATGGACCATGATTTAATGGGTTTATTAGAATCTGGCATGGTTGATTTCAACGAGATGAACAACGCTAGCATAATGAAGCAGCTATTGGATGGTCTGAACTATTGTCACAGCAAGAACTTCCTCCATCGAGATATTAAATGTTCGAATATACTGATGAATAACAAGTACGTGGATACGGAAGTGAACAATCTCATTTTCCCATGCGATTTTCTGTTTGCATACCAATTTTCTCTTCATTACTTCTCAGGGGTGAAGTTAAACTGGCTGATTTTGGTCTGGCCAGACTTTACAATGCCGAGGATAGACAGAGACCGTACACAAATAAAGTTATTACGTTATGGTATCGTCCGCCAGAATTACTATTGGGAGAAGAACGGTACGGACCAGCTATCGACGTTTGGAGCTGTGGTTGCATACTAGGTGAACTGTTTTCGAAGAAGCCTCTTTTTCAGGTATCGTAATGCCTTGAATACTACTGTGAATCATTTTTGGGAATGATTTTCATTCAGTTCAAATAATCGTCGATATCACCAAGTTGTAGTCATTCGCCAACTGACTAAATCCCCATTGTTGAATAACAGGCAAATGTGGAGATGATGCAGTTGGAAATGATATCCCGCGTTTGTGGTACTCCGACGCCAGCGGTGTGGCCATCTGTGATAAAACTGCCATTATGGCATACGCTAAAACCCAAAAAGTCGCACAGGCGACGCTTAAGAGAAGATTTTTCTTTCATGCCTGCGTCAGCATTGGATCTTCTTGATAAAATGTTGGAATTAGATCCTGAGAAACGAATCACTGCTGCCGAAGCACTCAAGAGTGCTTGGCTGAAAAACATCCATCCAGAACAGTATGTTTTCCTGTTTACTTTAAGCAAATTTTCATCCCTATACCAAATACCGCATTGCTCTACATCACTTGAAGCCCTGAAAATTTCATTTCTCGACATCATCTCATCCATTTCTGCAGCTGTGTTGATTCATGAACAGAAACTTTGAAGTATTCTTAATTCTATGCATTTTATAATCCGCTATAAATATTAATGTACTGTTCTTCATTAAGACTAAATAATAATTGTCAAAATGCATTAGGATGCCAGCGCCGCAACTTCCTACTTGTCAAGACTGCCACGAGCTATGGAGTAAGAAGCGTAGACGTCAGTTAAGAGAACAGCAGGAAGTGTCTGGAGGAAAAATCCCGCTTCTTCCTCTCCCCAACAAAGGTGGCCCCCACAAGGCTGTTGAGGATTTGTCGGATGTCGGGGGGTGAGTAGTAGTAGCCAGAAGCGCGACCTACAATACAATATCCTGAGGATTACAAATCACTGATAATAGTCTACGTTCGTAGTAGGTAGTCAAGTGTCATACTATTATTGGTAGTGTGCTTGGCATTTATTAGTTTTTTCTTTTTCTTCTATTTTTTCGTTTCCTTTTTTTTTTTTTTTTTTTTTTCTCCCCAATTGATTAGATTGTTATAGGGAACAATTCAATAAAAAGTAAAAAGTAGTGAAGAGAAATCGACGAATCCAGGAAAATAATAATTAATTCATAGTATGCATTGTTCTTCGCATGTTATTATGTCAACACCGTCATGTTTTAAAATAGACAAATAGAAATGATACTGTGAAGATATATTTTTTTTTTCTCTCGTTTCTATCATCTCTATTTGTTGCTGTTTTAATATCAGGAAAAGAAAGGACTGTAAGTATAGTTTAATATGTATAGTAGTGCCTTGTTGATTATTATAATCGTCAAATATTACAACGCCCTATTCTGGCCGATCTTAATTATTATTGGCACAATGCATTATGCGGCAAATTTCAAAATTATTATTAAAAAATGGACAAAATCACAAGATTCAACTGCGTGCTTGTCATCCGCGCATCGTGGCGATATACATGTATCAATTTTATGACTAAGTAGTACATAAAAACTTATAGTTGTTGAATATTTTAACTATGTGATAGAACGGAGAGAAAGGAAATGAAATGAAAAAAAATGGATGCACTGCGGATATAAATCTTGTGAATTTGTGTGTCCTGAGGTGAGCAAATTTAGTTGTGAATATAAAATTATTGCTGTATAGTATAGTTGAAATTAAAATTCATTTATTATGGATAAATATTGATGAAATTTGTTTCACAAAAAATAACTTACAAATCCAAATACAAATACAAAAAAAAAAAAAAAAAAAAATAAACCTATTATTTTATGGTGTAATGAATATATATGTATATATAATATAGTAAAAAATATAAATAAATTTAGACTAGGAAGGCAAGGCGGACGATAGCTCGTAAGATATTCCTCTAGTGTATATACAAGAAATGGGGGTCGCAACTCCAGTCACAAGCAGAAGTTTACCAGTGCGCTGCGCTGCCGTGCTGCCGAAGACTTTGAAAAAGAATTAAAAAAGTGATGGTGAGGGTAAAAAAAACAGAGTTGAACAAAAATATTATGGATAATCCGGAAATTTTGATGTTGAAATTTTCCTACTAAAATGATAAGATCAACCTCCGTTGGGGTGACCTAATTTTTTTTTTTTTATTGCGCAGCGTATCCATCAGATAAATTATCACGATATGGAGGTGTATTTTAATTGAGAAATTTCATTCCTTTATTTATCTTCTATTTTTTCTCCTTCTTTTGGATAAGCTGCGCATGTCGCTATTCGTTATATTGTATTATATTATATTATACTACAGTATAGTATAGTATAACAAGGAGTAGGTATGAGTATAACATATTACTACGTATGTGTGAATGGTAAAAAAAAATACAGCTGCAGATAGATATTTTTTCTTTTCTTTCTAATTCCTAAATAAATACAATATTATCGATATCAATGATAGCATTTTATTAATATTATTATTATTATTATTATTATTATTATTATTATTATTGTTATTTCTTATTCTTTTTTTTCCATTCATACAAAATAAAATGAAATAATGTACCTAGTTGAAATATTTTTTCTTCTTATATTGTATTATTTAATGAATCTTCTTATTATGGTTATGATTATGAATATTATTATACATAAAATAATGAAATGATACTGTAACATACACACCCAATTGAATACCTAAACTAAATTCACATATGTCGATAATGAACGAATTTTCTTTCATGTCATCAAAACATTTTATCATTTTAATTGTTTATAGGTCCCTTAGAAACTATATTATTATGATTATTAATATGATTATTATTTATTTCAATTAAATACTATAAAACAAACGAATGAGGATAATTATCTATGTTTTTATTGCCAGGAAAGAAAGAAAGATGAAAAGAAAAAGAAAACAGGGAACCTCAGCCAAAGGCACACAAACGAATCGAAATCTTTTCAACTTCGATTTTTCGTACTGCACATATTCCTAATTCAAATTTACCATTTACCAATATGAAATCGTACATTGTTATATTAGACCATCTATTTAAAATGTTTAACCGGGGCAAAGTACATTGATGTCAAATTTTTTTCTGCCATGCACAGGTATGGGTGTGGAAATTCTGAATTCTCCTGACCTTTGTAAAATGTAGTCAATGTTCATCTATCTCATTTATTACTTGCCTTTAAAACCGAATCTCTATTGGTACTTTCTGTTTTTTTTCTTTTGTTTCTCTATTGACTTCCACCCTCTCATATAATTTTTCAATTAATTACGATTTTGCATAATATATTATATCACTTTCATTCAGTAATTATTATTTTCTTTTCCCTTTTATTATACTGTATCAGATTTTGCTAAAACTAATTATCTAGTAGCTACATTGTATAGGTGTTGTTATTATTATTGTTATTTTATCATGCGAAGTCAAATAAACATCAGCCACACGATAATAAATTCAATGCTCTCAGAGTTTATCAAGGTTTAGAAATCGTGGAGAATATAGTATAACACAATATACTATAGAATACGACACAAAGTCACACAGAATGTTAATTCATCTAAATTATTGTGATTTAATGAAGTTCATAGTGATTCTTTTTCTCGTTAATGTTAATCAGCGGTTAATTGATTAGATTTTCATTTCTATCACGCGTTTTATCCGAATTCACTATGCGTAGGTATTGTTCTCCATGCATGTACCGACTGCATGTATACATGAGAAGAAAAGGATATGATGGGAAGTATAATTATTATCAAATATAAATTGTCTACATCATAAGTTTTGAAAATATAATTATTATCATTATTACAATTATATACATATCTATATTCTTCCTTCGAACAAATAATGAAACGAACAGAATAGTATCTCCTCGAATTAGATCTTTTTGAAATTCTCTTGTTAGCTATTTCCAATACATACCTTTTTTTTCTTTCTTCGTTATTAAATATTCATGTTTGTAACATAATTTATCAATTTTCTGCACTTCCCAGTAAACTATTTCATTTCATGATGCACATAATCGTTTAATCCAGCCGAGTTTACTATGAGCCTGGAATTTATAATCTTACTGCAAGAAAATACATTCTTTCGTGGTTCACTTGCATCAACATTATGAACTCCAGCCTCGCAGTACTGTACTTACGTTAGAATGAGAAGAAAAAATTGTTTTCAAACTTTGACTTTTACAAATAGTACATTTGTATAATTATTATTTTTTTACCATATTGACCAAATAGACTATAAAGTCTTCTTCATCAAATTATATACTCATGATTTCACATACTGATTTTTCTGTAACTTTTCATTCTTTCGTAATTTTCTCTATGCAGTCCAGTTCTCAGCCGATTATATAGATCAAGTTGATCGCAAATATTGGATTAAAAAGATAAATAGTTAATTGGAAATCGTCAAGAATTTAAGAATATTGATTACCATAGTATAATGTGGATGAAGAATTACTTTCAGTAATATATCAACCGTAATTCTGTGTCGCAATGATTTCTGGTAATTTTCAGATAAGACAAATTTTCATTTTGACAATATAAATAGTAAGCGACAAACTTTGCCCAAAACTCAAGTGAAAAGATGAATTTTCAACTATTCAGTAATAAACACCGCTACCTTGTAAATTTTCGTTCGAAAAGGCTCCAGCTTATACTCGATGAGAAGCAATAGATATGAATCAAATCAGATTTTCGATTCTAGAAATATTATTCGGAGAATCTCAAGATTGTCTGAAACAAATTTTGTGATTAAGAATGTATGGCGGCGGAAGCGACATCACTGTACTTTGGCCGGGAATATACCCACCCAGTTAATAAATTGACTTACACTGTTGTTATGTTGTATACCTATGAGATCAAAATAGGGAAACAAAATTTTTAATTTTATTTCTAATTAAAAAACTATGTTTCAGGCGGTAATAGTATTGTGGCCGAATGATAAAAGGGGAAAAATTGATAATACTTTTAGGGATGTGCATAGGTAATTGAATATTTTACACTTATATTACCTATACATTCATATCAAGGGTGTTTTGTTTGGTTCCGATGATATCTATGGCTCAAAAATTGTACAATGCATAACAATAAATGTGCTTTTTTTATTCCTTACTAATAAAAGACAAACAAACGAAAAAGATAATTCAAGAACAAGCCTTTCCCATTGTGACTCGTGCATTATCATCTCGTTGTACATATTTATACATGGAATGTTTGCAAAGAGAGAAAGAATATGTGCTTCTATTGTTCCTGGATGAAACTATATGCTACTTGATCAAAGAAACCTTAGTTTAGGGCTCACAAAAAATGGAATAATCAAATTATATACGTTGACCTATCATTCGAAACTAGAGATAGTTAGCCCTAATGATAGGTAATAGGTGTACTAATTATTACGTATTATAAATGTTAG
Organism: Phymatocera aterrima; assembly: GCA_963170745.1. Lineage (NCBI taxonomy): Eukaryota > Metazoa > Arthropoda > Insecta > Hymenoptera > Tenthredinidae > Phymatocera > Phymatocera aterrima. Next base: position 11,185,060 of record OY720663.1, read on the forward strand.
TACGAAAATTAGATATCGAAGCGAAAAAAGTGGTGATAATTTATCAGCTGAAATTTGTTCACAGCTTTATTATTTTACAATTTTCAACGATACTTGTCTAGAAAAACAATTCTTATTCCGTCTATCTGGTAGAATAATCGCATGTATCCATCCTATCGCTCGTTTCTCAAAAAAGAACACATGCTCAAATTTCATAACTAGCTGTATGTTTGCCTTTATGTATTGTTTCCGTATATTGATTAGTTCCTATGCTTACTTGACAGTAAATTATCATAATACTGAGTGAACTACAAAGTGTGAACATGAATATTGTGTAGTATCACAGAATTTATTCATTCATTGTGAAACTGGCTTAAAGACAATAGAGCAAGACACTTACAAATGTTACTCATCTTTGGAAATCATTGAAATCACTCATTTTCACATCTGTCTAATTCAAATTTATATCCTCTGCATTTACTAATTGACTGCTGTTGGCCACATGTTATTTGTTTCCATTTGAAATTGAAATTTCCAAGCTTGAGACTTAAAATTTCTTAAATATTGATTGTTAATAATAATAATTGTTTCGTCCCATCAAACATCACAGTGTAGCTAACAAAAACGTTCATTCATTTTTTTTTTTTGCTTCGATTATTTGAATGTAAAAGGTGGCCCGTGCATGCTTCACTGTTTGAACTTGAACTAGAGAGTTCTCCTTGTTGGATAATTTTTGATTGAGCTATATTGCAACACTTTAAATGATCAGAGCTAAAAAATATGAATATAATATTTTTCCATTCTCTTTACTGAACATGTTAGATTTATGCTTGAACATTACGACTCCGCAATCCTTTTGTTACCTTCTAATTCACTACTCCGAGAAATAATAAACGGAAATGAAGACGTATGCAAATTTTTCTTGTTTCAGATCATCAAAGCGATTGAAAATGGAAGCAGGATATAATTCTCATGGAAATCGTATCGGAGCAGAACCACCTTTTGGCGGAGAAAGTCTCTTCAATAGAAATGCACCATTTGTTGTATCCCCTTCATCTTACTACTACAACAGCCCACCGTCTGTTAAATCACGAGCTAATCAAAAACAAGGAGAAACTTGCCCACCTCCTTCTCATCATTATTCGGAAACGAACACCGACGATAATCTCGTCAGGAGACTAAATTCTTTGGCTAATGCTCTAGCTCATGGTAGACCAATACGAGTTGATGATCTTATGTCACTTCGCTCCGATAATGAAGTGAGTCAACTTATTGATCAAGAAAATCGTTGGTGTAGTAGAAAAAATTTGGAATAATTGAGATTAATTTTCCATACCGATTATAAATTGTCCAAAGTTTTAGTAACTCTTGGAGAAGATAATGCTTCATATTCAACATTTTATGATAAAAATTTGTTCAATATCTGATTATTTTGTTGTGATTCTTACAGGGTGATCATAAAGCGGCGCAACTGGTCGGCGATCTCCACTCTGAATTACGTCTCGCTGCAAATACAAGACCTACAGGTCGTTTAGAATCGCATCTTGCAGTGTTCAATCCGTTACCGACAGGTTTGTGAAAGTTGATCAACTTTAATACTATAGTTTCTCAAAATCAAAGGAGATTCAAAATTCTTTTATAAAATCGTGGAAGCCTTGTGAGTATACCCAGTACAGCGTTTTTACTTATAATAACATTACAGAAGCTAACATTGGGCACAAAAGTGGTTTCGATGCCCATGCAGTTTACGCTGGCGACGATGCTGTCAGCACAGTCAGATGGTCTCAATTGGCAACGGCTGGTGTTCGAACAGCTTTATCAGCTCTAATGTCTCGTTATGGTTTGGAAACCTACAATCCATCCCCTGCCACGAACCGACCCCCAGGTAAAACGATAATGGGTACATTGCAGGGCCTAAACCTCCCCTCAACTTCGGCCCAAACTTCATTTAGTACCCAATAATAATAAAAATGAAAATAATAATAATAAGATTGATAAATTAATAATCTGTATATAAAAGAAATAAGCATGAAAATGATTATAATAATATTCACAAAAATAATAATGATAATAATGAGCTATTTTATTCAGGAATCGAAAATGATTGACGATGAATGAAAAAAAAAGTTATCTTTTTCAATCGAAAACCATAAATACATATTTGTATTATTTCGATGTGTCTGTACACGGCTTAATTTTTTTCTGTTTTTTTCTTGCTCTCAATAATCCTCAAAACCTACATGTCTACCTTTCTTTTTGTTTCGTTTCAATCGCTCATATATTCATATATTCATACTCTTTATTTTCTTGCGCGCTGGAAAACTATAAATGCCTACATTCTGTTATTCGTTGAAGAAAAAAATTATGAAAAAACCGAAAAACGCTTAGCCCCCTCAGCTCAGTAAGCTAGTATCTAAATTTGCTGCATGCGATTAGTTTTTATATGGAAGCAAAAAGGATCATATCTTATTGGTAAACTAGTTTATTTTCGCAAATTTTGTGAATGGCGGTCTAAGCTTCAACGCGATTGACTGAAAGCGAGTAGCGCACTCCAAATTTGACAAAACATAGGTACATACATACGTTTGTCTCTAGCAATCTATACTCGAACATAGTATCGAAATGTGCAAGGTCTTTCTTTACATATCGTTTAATCGCTGGCCAAAATAAAGAGAAAAGAAGAAAAAATAAGAAATGACAAACTAGATGAAATGCAAAACGATATAGGAGAAAAAAAAGAAAAGAAAAGAAAATGACAAACATCTATGCGAAAATATTTAGGGATAAAATGTAAATATTATTAAAGGTAGTAGTATATACTAGGTATAGTGAAATGATGAAAATTAACGAATAAATAATAATAGCTTGAAAAAAATGAATTATGCGAATATGTTTATTAGATTATCAGTAATTCATAAAACAGACCCCTTGTATCAAGTTATCACGTGTGTGTTACGTACAATACATACTTGAATACATTATTGAAATTTTTCTGTTTTCATTGTTAGCATTATTATTATTACTATGATTATTATTACATGAACAGGATAAAATAGGCATAAGTTAATATTTTTCAACCCGGTTTTATATTTTGAACTGCGGATTAGCATCGTAAAATTATTCACCTTTGAACGTTTATTTTCAATTTGTATTCAACTGTATATTTAATGGATTTTATTTATGTTTATTCTTCTTTTTCTCAGCTATTCATAATTCGTAATATAGTACCTATATTTCAGATTGAAGCTGCGCCGATGACGATGTCTTAATTAAACTACTATAACCTACAATACAATCTACTATTTGGGATTTTGGAATAAAGAAAAGAGGTTAGAAGAGATCAGAGGAGTAGAAAGGGAGAATCATATGCGAGAACATGAGAAAGAGAGAGATAAGATAAATTGAAGAAGAGTGGAAATTTGAATGGAATTTACCTCCCGTTGGCAATGATGACATGATATGCGATGATATATCTACGAAAATAGTACCGCAGGATTAAAATCGCTGAGAATGAAATGCGAGAAAGAAAGAGAAGGTTAGAGAGCGAGAGAAAAAAGAGAACTGATGGAGTTATTGGAGAGAAAAAGTAAACTAGCGTTTATGAAACTGGTGTAAACTACTTATACGTTTGAAATAAATTCTGATTCAATTGGAAATAGGTATATAATTATTATGTATAATGAACTATATAAAAGAAAGTACAATATAGTACCATATAGATTGATAATATTAACGATCTTGGTTATAATAAAAATACCTGCATTTGTCATTTTATTTAATCTCATTTCATAATTCATATTATGTTATGTATCGTAAAATAAATATTTGAAATTTGATTCTTTTCCTAGTATAACCTATTTTGATGCTCACGGTATGGCAGTGTCGGCCAGTACGAGCACAAATCACGAAATAATATACACAGCACCCACAATAAAATATCAACGACAGTAGTACCACATGGGATAACAAAAACGATCTACGCAACCTAACCTTACTTTCAACTCTCAACCTAACCTAACTTGAGCCTCGTACGGAGCGGATAATAGTGGAAAATGATTGATGTTTTATTATTTCGAAACGATGATTCTGAAAGTGAAAACATGAAGAGAGACGAACGCATTGAATGTTTCGGTCGAACGTTAAACGACGCTTTCAAACAGTTTCAAAGTAAGTTAACTACTGCTTTTTCGTTTAATTATCGCTACTCTGAGAATTTTATAAACAATGATCTTACCGTCATCAACCGTCATACAAAACTTACTTTCTATACGGTAATTTAATATTCTATATTATAATTGAATATTATCAGAGATCGAGAATTATTTAAATTGGTATAATCTAGTCTCATAGAATCAATTTGAACATTCTTTTACAGGTACATTGAAGAATCAAATTTTGGTCCCCTACAAAAATAGAAGGAAAAAAACCGCCAAGTATAATGAATTTTTTATTGTTACAGGACTGTGGGTTGATTACACAGAATCATTGAAAAGATGTGAAGAATATAAACGCAGTTTAGAAGAAGTTGGACAAAAAGCACAAAATGGTGACCGAAATGCTGATCTGTAAGTTTACTTTCTCAATATTTAGAAACTGATTCTTCTACCTGAATTAGAAAATGATAAATATAAAAAAGAATGATTAATCTTGTAAATACACTCAAATTTGTTTCGTGACTACAAACGCCGACCTTTTGACGTCTATACAAATCTGGTCTAAATTTTTACCTCTGAATTTTAACAATTCAATTCTAAACTGTTACAGCCAACGTTGCACATGTAGAGCGGCAGATCAAAAGGCAATCACCATTTTGGAAACCGGAACCTCTACCTTGCCATCGAATCCAAAAAAATCAGACTGTGATTCTATCGATGTAACAAAAAACGTAAATAACGAACAATCTTCAGAGCAACTGGACGATGCATCTTTCGAAATATTTTCCGAAGACTTTTGTACCCAAGGTTTAGAAGAGAGTTTTGTTAACCAGAGCAAAGAAACACTCGAAAAAATTGAAAATGTTGCTCCTGATAGACCAAAAAGTCCAATTATTGGATCAAAGAAAGAAAGAACGAGGATATCATCTTTGGCAAATAGCCCATCAAGTCTTAGCGATAAATCTGTCGTTATAATCAACGATTTCGACAAAGAGAAAAATTTTAACATCGAAAATCGTTCCATCTCGAATTCCTCATTGCAATCAAATGATGTTGTTTCTTCAACAAACGCTTTGTCAAGTCCCATTCGGTTATCTTTATCGGTACCTGAAGTTTGCACAACACCTCATGCGCCAAAGAATATTAGCAAATGGGAAATTAGCACAGTCCATAACGTAAATACTGACATAATTGTTGGGAAGAATAAGACACTGAAGCAAAGCAAGCTTGTCATGGTGACTGAGAAAGTAACAGACTTAAGTAACTGCGACGATGTTTTTAATCGTAAATTGGAAGATCGTGGTCAAGCAGCTATCAATAACGTACGAAGCAATGCGACAAAGGACACAAATCTCACGCAGCCGGATTGTGATTACTGTGTAGAAGAAGATAGTATGATACAAGGTAGTCCAGAACATGAAAAAAACTTGTCTAAAATGCCCCAAAGAATCGCTTGGGAGAATAAAAAGATTCAACTGTCGCAGCAGAAGTTGAATATAGATAGAAGTGTACTGGGGGATAGAAATAATGTCGGAAATCGCGTGAATTTTATAGACACAGATTCGGATATGACTGTATTCGATCCGAAGTTATATTCGACGCAATATACCAATTTGCCTTCTACTTCTTCCAAAATTGTAAGGAGTAAGAAATCACCGGCCGGAAGGAAACCTGACTCAGAAGAAGGAATGGACGTAGAAAATGAAGATGATAATGATCCTAACGTCATAGACGAAACTATATTTGATGAAAATCTTATTCCATCTAATAGCCGATCTCAGAAAAGATCAAGCTCGGAAAGGGCTGTAAAAAAAAAAAAATTGTCTTTAAAGAAACCTTTTAACGTTCAGAAACATCCACAGGGGATACAAAACGATGGAGGAATTTTTACTTTCGATAAAGGAATTGACTCACCAGTTTTCGTATCCAGTTCCGAAGAAATTAAAGAAGCTTCTCCGCCGAGCAAGAAAATTTCCCTTCACAATTTCAATGTGTAAGTCATTTCCTATTGGCGCTGGAGATTATTCAGATATTGAAAACTATTCTTCCTTTTCTTTTTCATTTGTTTAGACTACCAAGAAAAAAAAATTCCAGTCCCACCTACGCTTACAAAGGCAGTCCTGTACGTAAAAAAGATGAAAGAGCTCTGCTCAATGGATGGTCTTGCATGAATTGCCAAAAGGTGAGAACATTCATCTTTCAATTAAATCCATGCAACCTATCTTAAAAGCTGCAGTTAATATCCGATCGAGTCACTACCATCTATGCAGTTAATATCGTTTGTTTTCCCTTTTCTCTGTTTTTTCAGTACTATGAGGCGATGGGGCTTACCGAAGAGGAACTACAAGATCGTAAAAATATATGTTCTCGTCACAGGTCAAAGTTCAATGAAAAACCGGGCACACAAGAAGGTATGAATTGCAAAATTTCATGATAAATCATTTATTTACATAGTGAATTCTATCCTAGAAGAATATAGAGTGAATAGGCTGCCTCACAGCTCATCAGTTTTACTCGATTCATCTCAAGATTTGAAATTCTAGTATCAATTAATGTAATTGTCTGATTAAACATTCATTCTTTTCCTATTCTTACTGTTCTGTTTTGCAATGACGAGAGGGAATCATGAGGTACGTGGTTGACTGACAATTGTAATTTGATTATCTGTTTGTTCGATCACAGAATGATATCTGTCTTTAAATTCGTATAACTTTTTACCATTTCAGACATTGAACATTTCCATATTCTCATTGTTTTATTCCGAATTCCCAGGTTATTGGAATCCTGACTTTTCCAGTTCATTTCACTCAACAGTATGGAATGACGATTGATCAGCAGTTTCTTCGCATATGAGTGAGAAATTATTATCATTTTTTTATTTTTCATTCCGTTTTTTCTAATCGGGTGCCCGTCCAGATAGTATTCTTTTCAGCCGCGTGCCGATCAAGTTTGTGGAAAACCATTAGCTCTCTGTATTGAATCGAACTTGAAATTTCACCAAAAAAGTGTCAAGAAATAACGCGTAAATCTCACATTTTTCTTCATGTTTCGATTGTTTTTTTTTTTTTTTTATGCCGAGACTCTAGAGAATTGGTGCGATTTCGAGTTCAATTCGATACAAAGGGATAATTTTCTTTCTACGAACTTGATTTGACGATGATCTTGACAAGTGTATAGCTTGAATTTTTATTTCCTCTCTTTTCATTTGTTTTCATCTTTTCCAACAGTATTATATTGATATTCTAATGTTACACAATATGCATATTAAAGTAAATGAATAAGTGGGTCCTGAAGTACACAATTAGGAATAAAATATATATTATTTAGATTAAAAAAAGATAAAAGAAGCCTTATTAATAGAGGCTCTATTTGATTTGTTGCTTTGGCGTATTATACATAATTTGTGTACTTCGAAGATGAACCTCCTCTATGTAGCTACATGAATTTTGGAAAATAAAAATGAACGAACAACAAATTGAATAATTCATTGAACATATTGGGGCGATATGGGTTCGGAAAAATGATTATCAACAGATAGGCGTTAACGATAATAGCATTTTGAACATAGATTGATTTATTCATTTACAACATATATATTATTATATATTCTCGAATAACATAGCATAGATTTTTTCCATATAACTTATCATAGTATGTATTATCTTAATACTATATCATATTTATATAGTATATAGATATACGTCATTCGTCATTTTACACAAAAATATAGAATCTATTCTGTAGATTGTAGCTAAAAGAGGCTAATCAAACGCAACTTGTTAATATATATTTATACTTAGTTAAGCACAGTTTGCGATTTGGTTTATTAAGGTACATTATTTGATATTGATCTGGACCGGTTTTATTGGTTGACCGTTTCTTTCTTTGTTTTCTTACCCCCCCTATTTTTTGCATTTTTTCTCTTCTTTCGTTTTCACTTCTTTTATTTTCCAGAGCGTTGTGTATTATAACTGAGTAACATTGAATAATATAATTCGAGGTATAATTCATACAATGTATACGTAACATATAATTCTCTATCTATCAAATTTTGAGAAACAAATTTGCATTTTTCATATCCGGAAAGAAATAACTTAGCGTGGGATAAAAAAAAAAACTTGTGGGCATTGGGCATAGCAAAAAGAAAAGAGAAGAAAATTAACAAATCGATCAATTGAAATTACTATCAAGCGCAAAAAATTCAAGTATGTGGGTAAGCGTATACGTTTTCGATGGCGAGACCGCAACTAAAATTGATCAGCGAATAGAAATCACAAAAAAATAAAAATAAATAAATAAATAAATAAGAAAAAAAGAATTATGAACTTTTAAACAGAAAAATCAGAAAAGCTCGCCAAATTTTACTTCATTAAATGATCTGAGTTTCTTGTCTCAGCGGGAAGATATAGAGTGAGAACTATTATGATATAATAGTTTTGATATACGTAGTCGTAGTCGTACATTATAATTTTTATAGTAGAGTATAGCTATATGTATATATAGTACACAATAATTTATCAATAAATATATATAATATTTCATCATATGAAACAATCAGTTAGAAATTCATCTAAACTTAAATTGAATAAGTGTTATTTCGTATTTTTTTCTTCTTTTTTAGTTCCGTTATCGTGACGACAAAGAGTAGTTACGTACTTCTTTCTTGTATTGGATAATCGGTAGAACAGTCAGATACATCTCACTCATCTAAATTTTTGCGCACAGTATCTTCGCTCGATTTTCAAAAACAAGAGAAAATAAGTATACTATGCGCATTGTGAAACGTTACGGGTTTTCGTTGAGCTAGTCGACCCTGTGGGAGGCTGGGGCCACGGGGCCCACGTCGCGCGACTTTTTCCATAACCATCTCTTAGATGGATCATCCACTTTAATCACGTTTATCTTCACGCTGCAATCTCGACTCACACCTATAGTCCAGTCAAATAGGGAAAAATCAAAAAACTAACCAGTAAAAAGCTGTAACTTGGCATAGACGTTATTTATTGCCTACTTTGCGAACTGGCAGGCATCGCTATTCTCAATGAAATTGAAAGTGAGCATCATTTTCTAAAGGGCGTTCACCCCCATTCCTCGATTTCTGTTTTCTGAAAAATTCAATGCAACATCGTTCATAATATACCTATAGTTTCAACAACGCAACTGAGTCCGTGACACTGTCTATTCGTTGCCTCACTTCTCGACTCCATTTATCAGTTCTTCTGGCCGCTGCTTTTAGCACACTTTCTTTGACGAATAGACCTTGGACAAAATAATGCACTTGAATACGTTCATCAGTGTGCTTTTTTTTCTTTTTCGTGAAACGCAGCATCTATTAGGTATATCCATGCAGCAGAAACGAGCAATTTTGAAATCGCGCGGAAGGTCGTAGCTTATTCTTTACCGGGGTATTTCTGGTCGATACTAGATAACTTCCTTTTTCCATTTCTCAATGCAGCTCTGATGCTATCTCCTCGGGTTTATTTTTTTCTGCAAGATAGGTGCACAGGCTAAGTATTCACGCATATCAGTTTTTCCTACTTCCCATGTTCTCTTTTCTCACTCAATTCACGGCAAGTATCGAGTCCTTCCTCTTTCACATTAACTGCCGCGCCAACAGAAGGATTACCGTCGATTGCGTGCCAAATAGGAATTATTCAGATACAGCAAAACGGATGAGAGTAAAACGAAATTGCGTTATACCTTTTCTGTAGAGAATTTCATCACCTTCCACTACGATCTGACCAACGGCTACCGAGATATAATCAAAAAACTGTTTCGGGGCACCTTATTCCAAGATGGGGTGGCTCGATCGTCACCGATTGAGTCCAGGAGTTTTGGTATGTTGAAAAGTAGGCCATAACGAACATCTATACCAAGTTAAATCCTTCGACCGGCTAATTCTTTTGTTTATGGAAATTGTTTTCAATTTGACTGGACTAATAATATACCAAGCATGCATTGTTTTTAAATTTTTTAAATTTTTTGTTAATGTTTTTGTTTTTACGTGGTTTCTTTTTTATTCATTATCTTTGTTCTTGTTTCTCTTCTGTTTATATAATGTATATTTATATTTATATATATTCCTGTATTTAGATATACTATATATATTAAAATATTATCGGTGATTTTTAGTATACTTTCATATAATATATTTCATTATTAGTACACTCAGTTATAGTAGGTACGCGTAAGTCTATATACCGTATTATACTGCTACCATTGACTTTTATTATCCATATCTTAAATTTTCATGTATAATCACGCAAAATAATCAGTTTAAGCACTTCTTCTAGATATATGGAGACACATTTTTTGTTTTTAGTTTCATCGAATTCAATTTATCTAACTATTTCATCTATTCGTATATGTATACGCGATCAATTATTTCGCGTAAAATAATTCATTGGTTCACACTATCGTATCCGTGCTATCATTTGTTTGGCGAACTAATAACAACAGTACATTCTGATCGGAGAATTAAAAAAAAAAAAAATCTAATTTGTAAACAATTTTTCATACAAATTTCAAGCTTCGTATTCACATCTCGCAATGAAAAATAAATGATTATAGGCCGCTCTATGTATGCCTTGCAAAATATTCACCCCGCGTAATATGTCGACGTGCTGATCTCTTACTTTCATACAAAGAAACCAAATTTTCTTTCACTTTTAATAAAAATAAATCTCCGTGAAAGAACCGGATCTTCTCGAGCATAGTGAACGACTGAAGCACCGCTAATATATTTGAACTTACGTGGATATTCCTTCTTCTTTGCATATTTTTTGTTTTCGCAGTTTGAAAATTCTAATCGTCACTCTTGATACAAACTAATTACCCAGCAAGCGTGAGAGACTAAACTTAGATATGTAAAGGCTGTTGAAAACTTGTATTCTTCTTCAAGTAGTGATTTTTCTACTCCAGGTAAATATAACAGTTAAAAAATTAGAATGGACCATTCGATATTATCGGATACATAGGCTTTCGTCTTTGTCAAAAGAAATTCATACCAACTATTCAACGGATTGTTGAATATACCTGATCCTACATCAGTAGACTTCGATAATTGATAAATTGTACACTTAAAGAAGATCAGTGCTCTTTTGAATTCCATCTACCGTCGTACAGACATATGTTTGTGATAATATCCATAATCCAAATGATAATCAATCTCCACTAATCTTTTCTAACTTCTAATACATACTTTTCTTTTCGTGTCATTTTCATTTCCATTTTTTCCCCCTCTTCTCATCCTACTGATCAGGTTTCGCCGCCGGAGAGACTGTGCTCGTTGTCGGTGCCGGGGATTTTTCCGCCGGCGGTATAGGCAGCGCTTTGAGAATGGCGTGTACTTCTTCAGCTACAGCCATAAGCACGAATTCGAATTGCTGCTTAGTCGCTACCATTCCGGGTCGTTGGTCTCGAATGTGTTCCAGGGTAGCGGCAATGTCTATTTCTTTAGCACCTTTCGCCATACGATTCAAAACCATGTCGATCAAGCAGTATGTTCCTGTTCGTCCAGCTCCGTCACTATAAAACATTTTCAAAAATATGAAACCTAAATCTAGGCCGCTGAACTGTAGACTTTTCAACTAGATTCCGGACTGAACTACATTCAATTGGCATTCATTCTAACGTCGTTCGCGTCTTCCTCACCTGCAATGTACTACTATAGGACACGATCTTCCTCTGTATGATTTGTTCACTTTTCTGTAAATTTCAAACGTTGTTAGAGCATTTTTCGTAGATCATTCGCCGTATACGTAAACGGTCGGAACTTCAACAAACCTGCGGAATTCAAGTAGAGCCTTGGTCGAATATGGTACACCGTTCTCTGGCCAAGATAGGAAATGGAATTGCGTTACGGTCCTCGTTTCACCGGTTCGTAAATTTTTCAAATAGAATGATCGCACCAAATAATCGTCGCACCAGATATGCTCAGAGACTAAATGCACTTCGTAGATATGATATAATTCCGAACCCTCCTCCGGCCAGTAGCGGTGGCACATTGCGTGGCCTTCTTCAGTCAATCTAGTCAACATCACGATGACTACGCTTCCCTGTTCCCAAACTAACTGCCAGAAATCTGCCGCGGTCTGAGGTAGTGCTCCCTGCGTTGCGATGTATGCCGGATTACGAGGGTCGTGGTCAGTCTAAAATATGAACAGTTTAGCTTCGTATTAGCATCATTTTATTTCTTAGTCTCCGAACTCCTAATGATCAGATCCTAGTCGATTTCAAGCAATTACACTGAAGCGTATTAGACTCGCAGAAGCAAGCTCGGCTGATTGCGTTCATCAAAAGCAATCGAACGACGCAATGTTACTTCGGAGAACTAATTCGTTCCAGTTACTGAGAGTTACTGAAAATACTTGTATATTCTTTTAGAAAAAATCATCTTTTTCGTTTCTGTTACTTCATCGCACGCTTCAAAGTGCTTTTATATATGATTTTGTTATTCAAGAGTTATCGTTTGTCATTACACTTTTACAGGACTGAAAGTCCTCCTCATTAGAATATATTTACATCATTCTTTTTATTTACACGGTTATAGGTAATATTTAAACGGATTAGAAGTATTGTACTTACCAATTTGTAATGGGATTTAAAGGAAGACAGTATAGATAGTACAGCGGACATGCGTTTTATTTTTAAAGCTTTTACCGTTCCGATGCGGATCAGCAACTTGATATTACCCAATGAAAGCGGACACAACGCTCTGCTCTTTTATGATAAAGTACAAAAGTGTCTCTCAACGCATTTCACCCGGCATGCAAGTTAAATGACTTACCGGCTTCTGAAATCATAGTGCGGCGGCATCCAGGAAAATCAATGTCGTTGATATTTCATCAGTAAATAATAATAATAATAATAATAATATGAATAACAATGTAATGAAAATAAAAATGAATTGTTCTTTCTCCGCGTAGATTGAAAGTAGGTAGGCATGTCTCTAAAAGCTAGAACTAATATTATCGGTGCAGACAAACAGCTACAACGCTACACTTTTTCCGTAAAAAAAAAAACAAACAAACTAATAAACAGTATTCATTCACTTACGATCGTTGATGCGTTGATGTAATCAGAGTTATTTATGTTCGCCAGATCGTTTAGTACAACTCTGGAATGGTCATAGGGAAGCGATGCTCCTGGACGGTTTCGCTTAGTATTTTCTTCAGCCACAGCAATTGCAGTCGACGATGGCTCCGCCTCATAAGCACACAGCGCAGTCCACTCCTGATCTAAGCGATCCTTGTTTTTCAAGTGATCTTCCATGTACGACTGTAATTCACGCAGGAAATTAAGATCCGAGTACCGTGCTACGAGAATTTTTTCATGACTATCCAAAATAATCACTTCGGTGCATGGGCTCCGAAAATCGACGGCGGGGTACATCATCTTTGAACGAACAATCCTGTGGGAGGAAATCGTAAAGCATACATACCAGTACCATGTGTCCGGTTGAAATGTCCATGTTGGAAAGAGCCGGTTCCTCGCTCCATGACGAAGTACTTGAGCGACTGGAGGGAGAATTATTTGATTCACTCTCGCGTGAGAGATTGATTACTCTCGGTGAATCCGGCTTCTCGGTTGGTTGCTTAGCCTGCATTCTTGCTCTACAGAGATCCTGATAGTCTTTGGAAGCCTCTGGATCTGGCGTGGTGAGACCTGCTAGTTTTGACCGTGATTTTGCGTGACGTCTAGCAATGAATAACGTGGCTGCTGCAGCAGCACCGGCCGCTGCCAAGCCCGCTGCCAGTAATGCGTTGAATGAACTTGTGCTCAACTCTCGTACGTCGTCCCATTCGAAAATGGCAGGTAATTTTGTCTGTTTCAATATAATTCGGCTCATTATGAATCGTGATATCATGCAATCGGGAATTTAGTTATCATTCTATCATCGTTTTCCTTCAAGTCGAGTTACAATTACATATCAAGAGTAGAATGGAATTCACCTTATCCCCAATACCGGCTTTCAAAACTTCCACGTTAAGTCTATCCTTCAGTTTTTTACGTATTTCATCTGAAATATGAGATTTAATGTAAAATGGGAGGACTGCGGATCTCGCAACGATGCAGGATTATCGATCTGTAAATATTGAAAAGCTTACCAATTCTACTCGCTACGTCCGTCGCATTATATCCTTTATTATTATCTGGCTTTACCTTGAAAGTCACTTCGGCTCTTTCAACGCGTATATCAGTCAACGTGTTCGGTTCAAGTTCCAAGAGTTTGCAGACCTAGGATTTTAACGGGTTTCAAATGAATTTTCATCCTGCTTTTACGCAGATTTATCAAATCGACAACTCGAATTTCGCATACCTCGCGCACAACGTGTTCACCCTCGAGCCATGTGTGAAAATTTCCTTTGAATTGCATATACACATGGTCCATGTCGACGTTCTTATATGAATTATCTGGATTATTGAACTTGTGGACATTACTGTTGAGCTCCTTCTTGACGAGAGGTAGCAGCAACGGTTCACTCTAAAAGAATAACAATTTAGTTTCTGTTTGCGTGATGCGAAACGATCTTCTTGACCGTCTCGATCATAATCTCCGAGTTTTGACGCGTGATAAACTTGCCTGATGCTTTTCTTGTCCACTATCATCGCCATCAGCTGCAAACAATATTTCCAGAATAGTTATACTTCATCTCTGACAATTGTTGTTGGCAAATTCGATCGAACGTGTGTACCCATGCACTTTAATTTCAAAATTGTAGTATACCTGTACTTTTCGAAGATTGAGTTTTAAAGGCGTAGTTATTAGTCGTGAATGGCGGGCCTGGTTTTTTGACATCGAGTCTTTCCGGTCGTTTGAATCCAGCCAGCTCGCGTCTCAATAGCAGAGCGTTCAAATGATTAGCAAGATCGTCGTCTTCCTCATCATCATTGAATACGTGATCTTTGGTAGCTTCTGCGGAAACATCGAATGTAGAGATTTTGCCTGGAAGATAACTTTTTGTTCAGTTTAAAGCCAGAACATACCTTGCTTCAAATTACTATGTTTCAATGGTTTGACTAAACCACCTTCGGTGTACATTCCACCTTGTCGAGGAATCATGCTGATCTGAGGTTCATCGACGAGCTGAGACTGAAAAATTTCTTCCAAATCTTTGTTAGGAATAGCGAAAGCATCGTCGTCCTCTTCATCAGAATAGAACCGTGCTCCTAGATCATGGATATTCCGATCCCCCCAAAGTTCCTTAGGAATGGTCTTATATTTCCTTGAAAATACCCGTTCGTAATTATCATCGAAATCGGTGTCGGAGGGTCTTCGTTCTTCGTAATTAGCAACATTCTCTAGGTTCTGATCGTTTAAAAATTCTAGGGTATCATCAGGAATAGATTTCGAACTTTTAGCAGTTCTTTGAAAGTGAGCGTCGTTTCTTTCATCGAAATTACGATCCGCTGCGTCGATATAATTTCGCCGTGAATTCGATCTAAAATTCTGACTAGGTCGATGATCGAATCCAAATAATTCGTCGTTGTATTTATTCAAAATGACAGATTCTTTATCGAAAGCTCTTCCAGGGTTGGCAAAACTATTTTCGACTGGAAAATCGCTCGATAGACGATAAGCTCCAAAATCTCTCCATGGATCAATTCGCGATTCGGATCTTTGGAAACTAGATTTTTTGCTTTTCGTTATACGTGGGATATTCGGAAAAGTTAAATCTTCTGGCAAAAAACTTGGCGTTTCATTCTCTACTCCAGGCGGGTAATATAATTCATCTGCAAAATCTCCGTGCGGGTCTTCTTCGCTCGGTGTAAACTTCACTATTGCTATTTTCTGGGAATGCTGAATAGAAAGAAGAGTACATAATCAAATCTCATTATTCATGATTGCCTGAACACTTCCCATCCCCCCTCCCCCCATTCGTACTACATATCTTGAACATTGTCATATCGTACCACGTTGTGTCCATCATCGATTCTATTATCGTCAGCGAATTGATCCCTCACTTTTTCTCTCAATCGATGACACAGCTCATCGTCGTTCGCCGTCCTAAAATCACAGTAACAATGACATTGGTTTACGGAAGAAGTGGGACGCGAAAAATATACATATCTGATCTGATTTTAGTAGCTCAAACAAAAATTCCGAATGCCTTTGAAACTACTCTGTGAAAAGTCCCGTAATCTCTGATCATCTCTGAATTAAAAAGTGCTCGAAACTCGAACACTTTATCGAAGTTACTTTATCAAGAGATTTGGTAGACAATTTTGAGGATTTTTTGGATCTTACCGAAATTATAAGAAAATAACAAAAAAGAAACGATGTTCGTAAAAATTTCCCAAAGTTCATCCGCCAACGTTACGCAGTAGTTCAGAAAAGTGGTGAAAAATTAATTTCAAAGAGCTGCGAGTTGAATGTAAGTCTCAATTGAGTATAAGTTTCATTGTTTTCCCCAAAAATTTTCAAACATTTGCGTTGGAAAACCTGTAAGATACCTTTTTTCAAATTGCCCCGAAATCCATTACAGATCTCCGAGGGTTCCCTGCAAAATCTCTCTAAATAACACTCATGAAGACGTATTTGAGAATATTTTCAAATATAATCAGAGTTATTCGGACCTTCATTGGAAATACATATTTTCACTGTGGAGTTGACTTGCTCGATTTTCTGATACTCTTTCTTATGACATGTTCGGATTCTTTGTAGAAGTTTTACGTTTGGGTAGATACCTCATTGAACTTAATATTTCCGAATGACGACAATACCTGAACCGAAGAGCGTACAAGGATCTTTGAATCATGCACTGCGTATACGGATGCGGCCACTTGTATCCATCAATTGCCAATTGTTCTAGCTGTTCTCGTAAAAGTTGTAGCTGGCTTGGCCGGAGGTCATATCTGAGTTGAAAATAGTGGCGCCATTATTTCAGCGATGTAATAATAGATAATGTTAGGTTGATACTTGGTTAGTGATTGGCGAGAATCAATCGTTGGAAAGTAAATATTTAGACGCGTATCGGGTTGCATTATCGCATAATAACAACTCATACAGAACAGATAATTGCTGTAAGATTTCTGCTCTGTTAGAATATTGCCGAAATATTGCTGCAATGTCTTTGCAAGTTCTGTGCCTTATCGGAGAACATGCTTGAAATTCTTGCATATTAGATGATATGTTTTTGTCTTCACTGAAAACTATGTTGCACATATACGTATGTACGTGGCTTTCGTGACTTTTAGAAAATATTATATAAATGGAAGCAAAAATGGATCCGCCCTGTTCATACAGAATGAGTTGCAACTTTTGTCACTTATTGATATAACACGCAGAAATTTTCAACTCACTTGTATAATTCATCATCCTCAACGTTGCCGTATATTTGCAGGCAACGTCCAAACGCCAAATCTAAATTAGAGTAAAAGAATGCCAAGATTATTGAAAGATCAAGCTTAAAGTCGATGAAGATAGACCGATTCGGAGACTTGGACTTGATGCCTAGAAGCTGTAAAAAATTCAGTGCAGCTACGATATTTTGAAACAAATTTCACAGGGTTTCCTGAATTTTACAAATTCTCAAGATTCGAATGAAGTTGTGGACATATTTTTGATCCAGACATTCGAAAAACGAACGCGGGGTCCATTTTATTATTGGTCCATTCTTCGAGATCAGACATATGATCTATCCGTGCGAACATATTATCCTTGATCGATTCTTAGAAGATTCGAAATGCACTTTCTGAATGAGGCGATGCAGTTTCAAAAGAACTATTCGCGTTACATCACAGTTTGCAATGAATGGATCACCGGGATCACCATAGATCTTCGGCTTTTTCACCGGAAAATTTCTGTGCAGATAGTTGCGAAGATGCATGAATAGCTTTGCAAAAGTGACGTGAATACGTGTATACGCGAGTTATTATATTTCGATTTATATTGAATGTTCGAAATTATATCTATAATATAACAACTAATCGCGTTTATTATTTGAAATATTAAACACATATTTACCATTGTAGCAAAATTCAATGTCCGGTTGGCAGAGATCTTCACTGAATAAACAACCTGTAAGATAGAGCATAATTATCGTCGTATTTTGTGATAATTGAATGGCTGCATGATTATGATGAACTTTCATCGAACAATCGAGAATAATCGAATGTTTCAATTGAAACCTTGGCTTTTGCAGTCGATGAAAAAATCCTATCACAGAATAAAATATGCACGAAAGATGACAACACTTTTCAATTGCACTTCATTCTGATATTCCATTATTTGTGCGGTCTAAACTTCTAATACCAACACTTTTTGAATAGAAATGAAAATCGAATGCTCGATTCGATGGGGTTTCACTCGTCGAACGTCCGTAGTCGCGAATTTCAATTAAATAGCCATAATTAGTTGCCTGCAGTAGATTGTATTCGTATTGTGAAAATGCGTTAATTAGCCAAGTTAATGATTAATGTATCCAATTAATTCGAGAGCCTGCAGCGTACAATATGAATTTGCAGAATAACAATAAGCCAGAGAACGCATTACGTATTCTCATGTGTTGCAATCCTCGCACGTGTATATTCCACTAATACTGTAATCTATATTTTTACGTAACGAAGATTCGCACGTGCACGCATGCGAATATGGATGGTAACGAATCCACATTTGCATTACGGAAATGGCTTTCGTCTGAGAATTTTTCACGATCAATATTCAAGTATTTTAACGGTGCAAAGTTCACGTGTCACACACAGCAGTCAGCACTCGAGCAGTAGGTATGTATAGTTTAATGCTATATAATCACGGGGCGTGCAACTAATCACAAAGCTATAATTTAGTTGTTGCTTATTTAGCAATTAAATGTAGCATTTCAAACTATGGTATTGCGATTGTGTTTGAACAGGTTGCGGGCTGCGTGTAACACGTGGCTTTCATTTTGTTTAAATTTTTAATTCCGTTTCTACTAAATCATTTAGATTGGTATGGCGAAGGAAAAATTAAAAAATATGTTTTCTCATTTTAACTACACATAGGTGTGTATGCATAATACATAAGCTTGCGGAGACATCCTTGGTTCCAAGACGAAATCAACAAAAAATATCAACTCTGACCTTTTACCTCAGATGCATTACGAATTGGCGGTTTTTTTTTCCTCTTCAAAGCTCCAACTTCTTCTCTCAAATGAACATGAAAGAAAACATCATATAATTCTTCACGGTAGACGAAAAGTTTCGAGATTCTTTACAAAATCCCTCATGATCTTAACAATCAATAAAGTACTGAGAAGCTGTAAATCTCAGTTTTGTTGATTTTGAACAATGCCTTGCAGAAATTTGACTCTCAAGTCTCTAATTCTTTACACTAAACGTTGAAGTGAAGAAAGCCTGCATCTGAATATCCAACTGAAGAACTAACAGAAATCAATAAATGATAGTTAATCCCATGATTTCAATTCGATCGATTTGTTTATGAATGTTTATTTAGAACAATATTATCAACGACGTAATGATCCACCGCAAGTATATAGCTCAAAATACTTCAACCCTATGCCAAGGATTTAAATCTCACCATCAACAAGATCTGACCGAGCGACGGGCAAACGGCTTTGGATCATATTATACCCATAATTCATTCCAATATTACATAGGTATGTATGCAAAGCGCTTCACCGCAAAGTTTCGAGATAAAAGACTACTCATACAATAATATATCAAGTAAATCCAAGCTTGCGCAGAGATATGGAGGGTGAAACTCATTCTGAAGAAGAAATACGTATTATCACGAGCATATCTCTGTTATCTATTCGCAGCATAAGAAAAAAGACTAGAAGAAAAAAAAACTTCTCGCCTTTTTCGGCAATATCCCACCGCTGTCACCATAATATTAAAACGAACAAGTCTGCCGAGGCAAACTTTGAACTGATGTAGGTATTCAAACGTGAAGATAATATATGTCTCATGTACAGGAATGGGTACAATGAAAAAAACTGATCAGTTCTTAGATGTGAAGAAAATCTGGACGCGTTGAACAATTCTGGTGATCTTTCGTTTCACAAAATCGACAGGAATGTGGCTTCCAGGTCCCAATCGAACGGAGAATTATTACACAATGATCAAAGTCGTCTGAATGCCCTCGAAATTTCTCATAAAGTTGGAAATTCGGTTGAACATTACTTCACATTCCCTTCTTTAGTCCCAGCAACGACTTTGTGAAATATCAATTCTTGGGAGCTCTTCCCTCATCCACGAGCAGAAACTTCTTCGATTTCCAAATGCTGAATTCAATCCTCATTCTTCTAGTTTCTGGAGGAAACAAAACGCCTGGATCGATAAACATGTTCGGATCATATCCACGGTCGAAAATTGGCGGTTCTTCTTTTTACTCGCTCTGTATGGGTATACATACGTAAGTATAAATTAAGACCACGGTTGTTAGGTGACCGATTACATCAAAACTCGGGTCACGCTTTACGCATAGGTCAAAATACGCCAGCGGCTTCCACCGCGCTTCGCACGGGGTACGTAGTGGGGTAGACAAGTTTGAGTATGAAACGGTGAAAGAAGCACGTAATAACAACCTGTAAGTATAGCGTATACAAGAACGAAGTTAACTGGGGCGGTGGATGCGTGGGACGAAAGATAACAGAAGCAGGATCAGCCACTGTGAATAGCGAGGAGCAGAGGTAGAGGCAGAATCGCAGCTCGATAATGGCCTTTGAGCGAATACTCGTCGAGTCGTGGGCGTAATTCGGCTGGTTACCGAGCCCTTTTTACAAAATTTGTACACATACTTCGTAAAACGTGACGTCACGAGGCTAGATTTTGTCTAACTTGGGGTAACATATCCTGCTGGAAGTAAACGGAGAGAATGAACATCCGTTTCAGATTTGAATCATTTTGAATACTCTGAATAGGAATGGATATCTACCGGAAACTTACTCCAGACTTTTGACCCTCTATCTATCAATTCGTGAATACATTCCATTTCTTTCTTAATCCGAGGTCGGGTTCATTCTCTTCTATCTTTAATTTACTATCGAAATCTATCCGTCATCTATCCATGTGAATCCGTTTTTATCTCGTTCCAAATCCATAATTGAGTCTTCCTATTTCTATCTAGAACTTCCCGATCCAGCTGTCACGACGAAACGAGATAGAAATGGATTCACGAAGAAGGACGGCGGATAGATTCGGATGACAAATTAAAGGCGGAAGAGAATAGACCCGATTTCGGAATGGAGGAAACATGGAAACGGATTCACACGGATAGACTTGGATAGGAAATTTAGCTCGTACTAACTATTTTCCTGTCAATATTTTGTTAAGATCAATGGTGAAACTCAATCGAGATATGAACATGGAGGGCTCGAAACAATTGCTGAGCGCTTTGACTCTGGGAGGTGTCAAATACTCGAACAAGAGATCGTTGGAGATAGATTGTCACCGAAATCCAGTCGATCGTGCAAGTTTAGCAACTGGCGCCGGAGTTAGAACGCGGATGGGTGACCACGGAGGATTAATCAAATCTGACAATAAATCGTATCTCTATGCCCTATTACTAGGGTCAAATTTTACGATTGAGGAGGATCTCTTTCTCAATATAAGATGACGATGCGGAGCGACATGTGTAACTCATTTTCTTTATCATATTTTCAATATTTGTAGAATTCTTCTTTCTTTCTTCTCCGTTTGCCGAGGGTGGAAAGTTACCAACCGCGTAGAATGGACTCAGGAATAGGAGGGGATGGCCTTTGGTGAATGCAGTACATGAAACATATAGCTACCAAGGATAAAAACTGCCTACTTCTTTCTATCAAAAAATCTTCATCCATTTTATGCTTTACCTCCCAGTGGGGATCGTGCCCGCTTTGAACGTTCGGGAATTTCGAATAAAGCGGCTTCAGCGGATTTTCTATAGAAATACTATATACCTATGACATACACAACAGAAAGCTTAGTATGTATAGTAATCCGCGAGTTTTTTTAAATATTCTGTAGGTATGTACGTAGCTGCAGGAATTTATGGTTTAATTTCTCATATTCCTTCACCAACTTCTATATTTTCACCGACTGCGTACATACGCAGAAGTTTATTATAATATCAGGTACATACATGAGGAATTTCATTCGTGTAGGTAGTATAATATCCCGCAGTAACTACATAGGTATGTATTATACCGCAGTGGGGTGTGCGCGTTCGGAGTGAAGAGCGTCGAAGAGTCTCACAGGGTTTCAGGATTCAATTATATAAGAATTTATTGTGGATTATTCAAACATCGTAGGAATCCCCCTCTTTCTAGGTATATTTGCGTCAGCGTCTCTACCGCTGACTACCCCGCCGACTTTGCCTATATACCACTTTGCGATCATCTTTTATTCATGTTTACCTACTCCCTTTTGAATCCATCGCGTAATACGACTTCAATGTCCGGTATAGGCTCGCCCAAACTTACCTACACACGTATATAGGCGAGTGGTTTACCACTAAAAAGGCGCTTAGAAGCGAAAACGTGGCTAAACTTTAAACTACAGGCTATAATTTATCGTGGGATCCATGGCTGACATTGAGAGCAACATTTTCGTAACCAAATGTTTCTGATAAGTCTTGTATAGGTTGCGATAATAAAAAAAAACTGAATTTTTTAGAGATTCAAGAACCGTCACTTTTTAACTTCAACTCGCTATAACTTTTCACATTTAAAAAAATGACTGTTCGCTCTACAATCAAATTCGAACTGCACGATTCTCAATGCTTACCAATCATAATGCCGTTAGTTTCATTTCTTAATATTGTTTTAATTCGCAACAATTGATTTGTTTATGTACGAACGGGCTGAATCGCGATAGCTATTACAATGAGTCGATCGGAATATCATCACTATCGCTATTATCATTATATTCATTCTTTATTGGTATTCTGGCATGTTGAATGACACTGGCAAACGTGATAACAATCAAATTGCAGTTCAATGAGCAAAAACTCACGAATAACAAAATTCCTGTAAATACTTCATCGCGGTCATTCCTCCAAAATGATTGTGGACAACTGTCCATCAATTGAACACCAACCCCTGCCTGTAGGATTTTTATCCGTAATTTTTTTAGTGTTTCATACACGGTCTTTTCTTGCCAATGTTTAAAAAGGATGATACTTTGTCACAACCGCTTAAAAAATCGGAAAATGGAATTTGCATTAAATTATTAAGAATTATTATCTTGACTGAAAGTAGGTTCAAAAATAATTGGTTCTCTATATGGTCCTCGAATCAGATCGAAAGCCATTCGCCATTGCGAAAATTTTTTAAGATATAATTTAGCTGTCGAGAAAGTTTAAGTTCGGAGAAGTTACTGTCGTGCAAGCCGGAAATGAAACAACACTCGAATAGGGCTCATTGGCAAATTCGTCACTGGGAAAATGCCACTACTGCTGAGGATACCCTGTAAAGATCGTGCAGATGGTGGTTGGTGTTTAATTGATGGACAGTCGTCTACATATAATTATTTTGAAGAAATGCCCACGATGGAGTTTTTACAGAAATTTTTCTGTTCATATGGCGGTGCAAGAGCTTGTTCGACGAATAAATGTCCTTGTAGATATTTAACTGAAACTTGATTGTTGTCACGTCTGCCAGTGTCATTCAACATGCCAGAATACCAATAATGAGTAAATATAATAACGGTATCAATATAAAAATAATGATAATAGCGATAACGATGATATTCCAATCGACACATTAGAATGGATCTCCAACAACGTAAACGAGATTAACAATGAGCACGTGAGCATTAATTCGTGCAGACTTGGTCCGGCGCGCGGCATAATGATATACTCAACGCGCGCGCCGCGCTGACTCGCCGAGATACAAATGCGTGTTATTTTTTTATCGCAATATTTACAGCAATGAAATTTTACCGAAAACTTTTCGACACTATCTCATCGAATAATCGATAGTTTTCAAATTTTCATTCTCAAATTTCCTCGACTGCCCGAACCTTTGAAACAAGCTATCGCAGACTCAGCCCGTTCTTACACAAACAGATCAATTGTTGGAAGTCAAAACAATATTAAGAAATGAAACTGACGGCATTGTGATCGGTAAGCATTGAGGACAATGCAGTTGGAATTTTGTCGAAGAATATCCAATAGAAAAAAAGTTATAGCGCGCTGAAGTTGAAAAAAGATGTTTCTCGAATTTCCACAAAATTCAGTTTTCTTGGATTAGCTCGGCATGTATACAAGACTCATCAAAAATATTTTTTTTTTAGAGTTGCTCTGAATGTCAGCTTTCGATCCCACTATGAATTAGCCTGTAGTTTAGAGTTTAGTCACCTTTTCGGTTCTAAGCGTCTTTTTAGGAGTAAACCGCTCCCCTAAAAGTACCTCACGAGAGAAACGAACCCCACGGAATTATAACTACGGTTATCACAGTCGATTTTTCTTCTAAATTATAAAACAATTCCAGAAACCGCACCTCTAGTTGTCGTGATGCCGTTCAGGTATTGGTTGCCGAAAAAATACGAGTTATAAATGCGGGTCGATCAATTTACATTTTCGTTACGCAACTTTTAATTGTTCCATCCTTTTCCTCTCCTTAATTCTGATCGTCCAATTATATAATTTGACACACAAGGTGTAAATTTGGGGCAAGACAGTTTGAAGCTGAATTGAATGCCACATTTTTCAAGGCTCCTCCATCATACGCTTTGTGAATTTCCAGTTTTTAGATAAATTGCTCATGACGCAAAAGGCTCTTGAGTATTGTTCGGGTTAACGTGATAACCGTTGGATATAAATCTACATGTTTTAATTACGGAAATTGAAATTATTCAAACGAATTATACCTTCATGTACGATTCAGGAATGAAACACTATATATATATATATATATAGGTATACCTATATACCACTGACCGTCATGTCTGTATAAATCGATATTTCACATCGACGAGATTCTAGGTATAGGCATAGTCAGCCAATCTATAACGGATTGAACATCTACTACGTGGAGTTGTACCAATCTTTGTTCCGTACCGATATTGTGAGTATTTGAGAACTCCGACGGCATATCGGTTGTCGTAATCCGCTGATAAACTATACATGATTCTTCATTTTCTTTGAATTCTGTCAATTACCGACGCTTCCTGAGAATGAAGTATCAAACTATTGGTATAAAAACATTCAATCGGTGTTTAAAATTTCACATAACGCATATACACTACCATCGCAATACAACTTATATTCCTATATCCGAATTCGAAGCACGTCGAATCGTCGAATGGCGTAAGCATAATCCGTAGATGGGAATTCAGACATTTATTGGCGAATTTTGTAATTTGAGAGGCTTTAAATACGTAATGTTGAGGCAAAGTTCTCATCCAATATTTACGAGGTGAGAGTAACCATTCGAAAGAGCGAGGCAGGCTCGTTTTAAACCGATTTGAGAGCCTGCTTCGCTGACGGAAGAGAATGATCAAATTTCAATAATACCTAGTTCTTCCTCTCTATCTGCAAACAGTATATACCTACAGCCATCAATTTTTTTCCACTTCCGATCATACGAATTAGCTCAGTATGCGGTCATGAGCTTTTTTCGTGAGTTCGTGCCCATACCTACTTATCTCAATATCTGTTTGTTTCGAAAGTACTGCTACATCGAGGTATGTATGTATGTACATACAATACAGTATAGTCTGCGTTGTCAGTATATCACTAAATATATATATACGAATCACAAAATCCCTCTCACGGTTCCTATCGTACCAATCGATAAAGATATAAAAAGTTTGTTTGAAACTATGATAGTCCAACGTTGAGGTCGCATGATACATATACAGGATCTCATAGGTTTTTTTTTATCTCATTCTATTTTCACCGTTAGATTTCTGGTTTCCTCCTTTTTGTTTCTCTGCGGTAACAAAAGTTGTGAGAGATCTCTGCCGCGAACTTACTCATACCTGTACCTAGACTTGAAGTTTTATTCTCTAGAGCGATTGTCTGATTGAAGAAAATCACCTCCATGAACCGATTGTATAAAAAACATGCAGCGGAGATCAGGGCAAAACGGTGATGCTGAGGAAAATGAGTAGTTACAGTATCGAATTTCATTCTTTTTATTACCGTTCTTAAGTTTCCAATACGGGACCATTTGATTATAACGTATATGCGGATAACCCGTCGAGAGAGATTATTCTCTGTTCGAACTCTTTAACTACTTAATCGAGTGTATTTGATTATTAGGTAAGACAAATGTATAATTTTGCCTGAAATATAAGTTTGCTTTTGATCCGAATGAAACGACCTCATTGAAGTGGTAGATGGATAATGTTTCACTATTTCGTTCTATAAACTTATAGATTCCGTTGAATGAACGTATACCTATACCGCATATTTCATCGCGGGATTTAGCCGAGTCGGATGGCCTCCGTTCGGTTCGATGAATCCTTTATATTTTTGTGCAAATTGTTATTGTGGAACTGAATAAATACGATTTTAATGAATTATGGAGAGATTCAAGCTCGTGATTACGGAACACTGGCTTTATAACTATAAATTTAATAAATGATCGTTACGTGACACGTTGAACAGTATATGAATAGATTTTGTACTGTATGTATGTATGTATGTATATGTAATAATGTTTATACATGGCTACAAATCTGCGCGTGACATTTTTTCTATACGTAACATATTTGAAATCAGAGGCACGTGGACGCTAGAGCAGGCTGTCGAGTTGACGTAAAACGATCACAACGTAATCGAGAATATCCTTAATGAGTTTGAAAATTTGAGGAACACGCGCAAGCACACAACAATTTAGGGTAAATCGGATAATCCTTACCAACGTCACCGTCACTCAGGATACCGTGAAAAAAGACGCAGAGCAGCAGCAGCAGCTCCAAGCCTCCGCGCCACCACTTTTTGCGGCCCATAGGTGTTCCTGTAAAAGAATATCCGGAGAAAGAAACTTGAGCCTCAAGTTCGATTTATTGTCACAAATTTATGTCCACCTGACTGCAATCTGTTCGGTACAAAAATTGCAGAGCCCAGCTATGGGGCATCCTTCATGAGTAATTCCGTGTCCTAACTTTTGATGATTCAAAAAATCATATGGAAAAATCTATTTGCAATGGGAGGAAAAATAGAAATTTGTAAATACCAAATACCGCCACTGCACCAGCCAGATATGGGAGAATATAAAACCGAAAAATTGTGTATCTAATCATATTTCTATAATTTCAGATATTCTTCACATACTTTCCCCAATTGTCAGAATATTTTCTACCTCCAGAATTGACTACAGCGTTCATAATTCGATTTGAGAACGGTCCAAGGAGCCGATAATTCTATTGTAAAAATCCCGGGGGAAATAAATTGACACAAACGCGCGGAAAGCAAAATAATTCGCTTTTCGTTTGAGAAAAAGTAAGAAGGATTTGAAACAGAAAATCATTTTTCAAGGTACGCTGAAAGAAATACTTAGTAGAATACAATAAGAACAAGATTTTTGCTGTAGGCATAGGACAAAAATGATACGAGACAGTCACTAAATATAATAGTCATGAGTAAAGCTTTTAATCTTGCGGTCCAAACCGTGCGGAAAAATCTTCTAATCTTTAGCCGAAAGGCCTAAAGTCGATACAAGAGAACGCACGGGTAGACGTAATTAGGCTCGCAAGGCTCTAAGGTCAACATACCCTTAATCCCAGAGATTTGATCTACTCTTCAATCTCCATACGTGATATAGGCGTCAAGCCGTGTTCCTAACGTAGGCGTAGAGGAACGGATTAACCGAATAGACTTTGAATCTTGGCTGATTGAATCTCGAACGAAATAAAACAAGCTAAACCCCATAAGTTTCCCCGGCCATTGTGCGAGGAATTGCCTATACCAACGTTTGTGTTCTTTTATATAGTTTCGTGTTTGCCGGTTGTTCGAAATCTATTTAATTTGTTATAGTCATGATATGTATCATCGTCTCTTGTAATAACAAGCGTTTTATTCCCATTTTCATTACGGCTTAGGTTGCTGTGAAGTTTTCACGTATCTACGATATTACGCTGCAATGTTAACATTCTATTCATGTTTTGACTACGTTTATCGCGTATCGGGCAGCCCCGGAGCTGCAGCAGGCTTTAGGTTTCCAGGATATAGATAATTGACGATAACCAATATAATAACGTAGATAAATTAATCTGCCAATCACATCTAGCCAGAAGAGGTGAAGAACCTCGTTATAATTGTTTATTCAACCGGGTACAGGCATCGATTTATTCATAATGGGTTTACCCTCGGCGCGTCGATGAAATTGCGAAAAGCCTATGAAAAGATTTATCACTCCTCATTAAATCCGTGTAACATACAATATAATGGTTTGTAACGGTACGTAGGTGAACGAACATGGATTTTAACTCTCATTTGCCTTCGTTAAATCTTATTTAAATGAACTTCAGTTTAGGAACGAAGAGGATCGAAGGCAGACAGATTCAAGGAATAGAATACTTCTTTGGACTTTCATTGAAGTTTATAATTCGAACAAGTCTCCAAATTGGCCCGTCGAATGAGAATCAGACTTACCACCAACACCCACAAGTGTCTGTAAATGACAGAGGAATATGCTTTTCTATTCTCTGTAAAAAATGAAATTAATGTATGTACACATAGTTTCCTGCACTCTTCAATTGAATCTTTGCTTTCGTAAATGATCATGTTTTGCGCTAGTTTTGTCGTACAGAATTAGATACCATATATCAGTCACTGTCACGTATCGTCTGTAGATATAATTCTTGTATACATTAACGAATCTGGATAGCAGTGAAAGACATTGGTGATGAAAGAAATAGTGACAAATAGGTAGTATGATTTGATAACGGAGATATATTGACGTGAAAAACGAGTAATCAGTCGTACTTATGCTTAAAATTCTGTATTTTATGATCCAAAACTTAAAATCTAACACCTCGAATGGAAACTCGTTGACATTGAGTTAATAGTATTGTTCATACGACACTTGTGAAAATGATGAATCTCGCCGTCGAAAAAATCAATGAAATCATTTTACCCGATCGCGTGGGTGTTCAATTACTCCGGTGGTTGTTCAGGGACGCAAATTTAGGCGCAATGGCGCCCTACCTGACTCTCCTGTGAAGCATCAGGTTGCCCACACATGATGCTTATCGGTTTTCGGTTTTATGTAATAGCGAGGTTGTTTCTGTAACTCTATGTCGATGGGAAGCGTGTGATATTGAGACAGAGCGGTCAACATACCTACGAATATACCCGGAGGTTTTAAAGAGAGCCAATTGAACGGAGCGTGCACCGGCGAATCTCGAATGTGCCCGTTTCTTTCTCGCGTACAAAAAAACAATGTAGAATCGAAACTTACCTGGGCGTGACAAGGTTCTCAGTATCTCATTGTTGCATGGTCCCGCGCGTCACTGGACTAGTCGTTGGTAGGTGGTGCTCGGACCATTTCTCAATGGTTGTGCCTCGCGCAACCTCAGGATGAACCTTTCGCGTCGAATTTCAAATCGATCAGACGAGACACGCGCGCCTTGCGCCGTTTACCTCGCCTACGTCTACGCCGACGTTCTACGTCTGCAGGCACAGTCGTACATCCATATAAGTCGCCGTCGAAAACCAAGAGGAAGACGAAGAAGATAACAACCACCCCGGAAAAATGGAAATACAGACATACGGCGCTCAAATTAAACGATAAATACTCGAGTCGATCAATTTATACGCGATATAAATTCATCGGCATCACTAGATACAGTTACATGAAATAACTGCATCGAAATGAGACAAAGAGAAACAAACACGATAGTATCAAACTGCAAACCTCTAGATGAAACGTGATATAAGTATAATTGTACGAGCTCTTATTCCACCGCAGGATTGCGCCGGTGGGAGCGTTTCGACAACATCAACGTAATGTACGACGGTCTCGGTATACCATACATATAGTGTATCACAATTTACACTGGACGCTTGCGCGCGAGTCGAATACGGTGACCATATAGTTGTGTTCCGTTGATAACTTATTCTTATTAACCGCCATATCAATGCGGTTTACCGCAGGTACTATAGCGGCCACATTAGCCACAGCTTATTTAGCAAATGGAAAAGTCGCATTCCGCCTCGCAATATACCTCGGATGTGCAATATCTCTATACGTATGGAGTACCATACACACGCGCATTCAGGACTTCTTGTATGAAATGTATATAGCTATGACGTACTCGACTTCTGACCTATCGATAAAAGCTGGCTCAAATGCGACAAGGTCGAAAGGTCAAAAAGCTTTTATGCGCCGCGCCGGTACATAGGTACAGGTATATATGTATATATGCTTGCGCGCTCCGCTTTCACATGCCACATGCATACATTATTATCGTCATGTTATAATATCTGCATAGTACATACACGTATTGTTTATCATACCTGTACGTTCGTCGTGTGGTCTGTGGATAGACAAATGTATGTAGGACATCCGCCAAAATCTACCAACACACAATATTGTTGAAGCGGTAATATTTATGTGTAACCATCTCACAGATTGACGAAGAGTCGTGGGCGGCGCGGTTGTGTCCCATATTGTACGCGTGTATGTGCAGGGCGTCTGTGTGGTAGAGGGGTATATTGATCAAGAACACTTGTTGCAGAGGAGGAAGTACTATACAGCCCTCTTTCACTATTATACTGGCTCTGTCTTTCCCTCGTCGTTTCAAACTCTTCAAGGTCTTAATGCCCCCGTAGCCCTCATCCCTTATGGCTGTATCCTATCATCGCCCACTCCCTTATGTATATACATTTGTATGTACGGGGTGAATTTCTAACGTCTGAACACTCGGAGTAGCGTTTAGGCGGCCGCGAATGCGTACCTGCGTCGTCAAATATTTGCCATTTTTAGCCAGCAATCAATCGTTTCAGTAGTTTCCGATTTTCTGATTGGCTAAAAACGGCAAAAAACTGACGATGCTGGTTACGCGGCCGCCTAAACGCTACTCCGAGTGTTCAAACGTTAGGAATTCACCCTGTATAGTTATATATATATGTATACCTATGTATGCATACAACCAAACGAACCCCGTTAGGCGTATATACAATGTAGAGGCTGGTCTGTTTTCGTGCGTAAACATCCCCCTATTTTCTTCTTCTTCTTCGTCTTGTTTTTCTGTCCCTGTAGGGCTTTCTAAAATATGCGTATACCTATATAGAGATCAGAGATTAGCTACGATCATGATGATCATCTACTATTTTGTCAGATTTGCGTTATGCCTATATGTATGGTATGCATGTATGAAGATATTTGATTCTACTTATTCTCAAGCGATTGGAAAGGAAATGGAAAAAATTAAAATACTTGGAAGATATAATTGTAAAGGAAGACCTCTCATACACCCCGAGGGCTGATCCGGTGTTGCGCGCATCTCGCAATTAGGGAGAATTGGCCAACCGAGTGTGGGTGGAATATAGTTATTTGAGAGCGAAGTGAAATCAGATTGATTAAATTATGAGGTAAGAGATTGTTTCGTGGAAGAATTCTACTCAATATTCAACATTCAAATTTCGATTTTGATTTCTACTTATACTGGTTTCTCAATTCTCTTCAGATTTTCAAATCCCAAAGGAGAAAGATTGTGGTACAGGTATTATACGTAAACGCTTTGTCGAGCTCTTAGTGGATTCCCTTATATCATCTCCGACGTTGAGTTCAATCTCTATAGGTATATCACAGCCGTATAGAACGTCTGTTCCTATACTTAGTAACAAAATCTGCTTACAAATGAAATCGAAAACCCAGATCTTTCAGCAGAATAAATTCGACCTTTTTCATAGATTGCTGCAGCGACGAGATTAACATTCTCAAAATCAAACGCTGGTTATGACCATGGACATAGGAATATTTCCTATGTCCATGGTTATGACCCTCAATTATACGAATCTGAATGCATAAACATGATGATACAAGATCATTACAAACGACCGAAAAACATGATTGGAAACACCCTAGAGTTTTGTAGTATAAGAAATAGGTTTTGATTCAAAGCAATAAGTTGTAGAGTTCGGTAATAATTGTTATTAATCCCCTTGTTTGAAGTGAATCTGTTCTATCAATCATGCATTAGGTACATATTGGTCGCCCATGTGAAGACCGCATGTGGACCGATTATATCACCAGATAAGACTTTGTCAGGATTTTGTTTAGGATCTACATTTTGCGGCTCTAAATGTTAAAAATGAATCCTTTCAATTCCTCGAGGGTAAAATACAGGTAAAATTCCGACGCTCCGAAGATAGATAGATATTCAAAGACAGTTGAAGAAACTTTCACGAACTGCAAACTTTCGTCAAATTTGCCACTCATTCCTCAAACATGAGCTCACCGAACACAATTCGCTACTTTTCAACTGCAAACCATCAAGCGACTCATAGCTGTAGATACAATCAGAGTAAAAACCAATAATTGTTCCAGAAATGGTCACGTAATTTTTCGATACTGCAATTTTCGTTCAGAAAAAGTCAAAGCACGACCGAAAAAAGTTTCTCAGTTCGAAAATTTGATAAACGAGAGAGTCCATCACTTAGAATGGAAGACTTCTGTTTTGAAAATCGGAAAAGTCATAAGAATTCGATCAATTTTAACTTCAACTGAATCTGAGGATGGGAAACTGGAAGTCAAAAAACCTGATGATATATTTTTTTAAATGGTAAATTGCTCTGAATGAGATAGGTTGATGGAGAAATGCTTAAAGGACAGACTATTCTTCAAAAATATTCCATTTTTGTTCTTGTTTTGTTTGTCCTGTTATAAATGAATCATTAGCATTCAAATAATTCTGTAAAATTTATTATACATAATCAATGTTGGATGTCTTCTTCTGTTGCAACGATACACGCAGCAGGATCTATGGGTAGGACACTATGATTTTCTTTTGGTTGTGTGACGTTGGATTGCTTGCTTAATATTGTGATGAGATTTTCAGTGAGTGCATTTTGCTGTTTTAATAAATCGGCGATTCTGTCAAATCTCTCTTTCTCTCTTTTCTCTCTTGCATCTTCTCTCTCTCTCCTTTCCAATTCGAGTTGTTGCATGATCGCCACTACATCGCCGTAGCTGACTTGACCAACTTCTTCAATGACATATTGTCCAGGATCTATTTGAATATGAACTTCGCCTTCTTCTTCCGCAGGCAAAAGTTCGTGCTTCATCTTTTTCAGTGCCGGTTCTGTAGCTGGCTGTTGCTGTTGTTGTTGTTGTTGGTGTTGTTGCTGGTCTCCTTCTTCTTCACCTTGCAAACTCACGTTTCCTAATAGCTTTCCCTCAGACTTTTCAATCAATTCGTTCAATTTACCAAACCAGGGAGGCGTCTTCCCACTTTTTTTATTCAACACGCTTATATAATTTTTCTTCAAATTTAACCACTTTTGGTAAGCTACTCTGCACGGGTTATCTCCTAGTAAAATTCCTCGTGATTCTACCTTCTTTGCTATCTCATCCCAGACTTGTTTCTTTTTAAAACTTGTACTTGTTAATTTATAGATGTATTCTTCTGAACCAATTACATCCAATAAAATATCCAGCGCGTTGGGCTGCTCCCATATACCAACGTATTTTTTGTAGATTCCGTAATCTTTGAAATAAACAAAAAAATCTTAATCAATATTCCTTTTTTTTTCACACAGATACAATTTATACGATAGAGTATTTTCTATTTTCGTTCTCCAGAAATCACGAACGGAAAAATACATAATCGTTGCTCGTATCAAATCCAAGAATTGCTCTACTTAATTATTTTTTATAAATTATCATCGAATTCAAGCATAATAATTATTGATATCTACTAATTCTACTAAATTAGATATGCGCTCGTTTTACCTTCGCGTTCGTTCAATTCTTGAATGTCCGACAATTCGAACACGTTTTCACTCATGTTTAATCATACTTTGTATTTTCCTATTCTTGTGATATCCCTCTTTTTTTTTCTTTTTAATTCAAAAATGGATTCAAAGCGAGGGCTGTACTTCGTCCGCTCGTTATTCGTCTAATTTTCATGCTCTAAGATATTTTCTTTCAATTTCTGTAAATAATTTTGATTCCAGAATACATAATTTGAACAAATTTGTTGTCATGACACTCATGACATGTTAAAAACGTAAACTAAACACTCGTGGTGAAGACTGAAGGGTGTTCTATCGAAATTTTCAAGTCCATAACCTATTTGTAGCGTTGAGTGTCGTTTGAAGCGTTGAGTGAAGACAGAGAGAAGCCTTTGAGGTGGCCAACATGACGCGAGGCGTGCTACTGTGTGGCGGAGGGCGCTAAGTTTTAAATACGTTTCCGAAATTTGGACCAGAGATAACGGGAGACTGATAGCTGATTTTAAATAAATCGTGTGGGTCATGTTGAAAATACAAGGATCTTGGGAAAATTGTACTTTTCTTGAACTGTCTACAATTTTCAGTCGGCGTAAATTTGAATTTAAAATGAACAATTAGCTACAATTCAAATACCTGTGATTGAAAAACACAATAGAGTCGCCCAATCACAATTCTTGAACATCTCAAAGCTCAAATATATCGTTCGATGTGCATGAACTTTCGTGATTAAAAAATTATTTTAATATACTAGGTAATAAAAAAAAAAAACCGATACCTGTAATAACTTAGTTAAAAGTATTATCTCAATATTAAATTGAAATAATTAGAATCGTAGAATCTTTTCAAAAGAAACAATGGCATATAAAATGCGTACTGAATTTGAATTTTCGCGCCCGGAAGTGTGAGCCATCTGATGGTCGCTCGAACTTCGAATATTCTGAGTCCGAGCGTAGCTAGTAGATACCTTAGGTTCTTTTTTCCGGTTTGCGGAGACTCCGTAAGTTGTGTTTTTCGACAATGATTGAAATAATCAGTAAACATCGGGATATTCTAAAGCAATAACACAAATCCATAACCATTACGTGAATTATAATATTTCCAAGAATATATTCTTACCAAAATTTATTCCATTGTGATAAGTGTGTTCTTTAAAAACAGTGCTTTCCTGCGGCACCTCCTAAAGCCAGATACACGTTTGTTTATTAAACTCATTTTCTCCGCAATACATTTACTCTGAATATTCTTCAACAAAAAAATTTCACCAATTTTTTTATTCTAACACAATACTCTTCAGCCCCAATTTATTCATTCACATATTTTACTCAATTGTCCTTGCAGGTTATGTTCGTTTTTCAAATGTATACAGGCTATTGACTGTCAGCATGTTCCATTCTTCGTATTACCAGTTAATAGTCTTTCAATCTCATCTGTAGCAATGAAAAAAAAACCACTAAATAGAAGTATAAGAAAAATTCTAGTTTTTGTTTCCGTAATTAGAATTTTATCAGCACTCTAATCAGCCTTCAAAAAAATGCCTACCGTCGTAGCACAATTGCAATATTCTTTTTTATATCAAACAAGTTCTGGATCATATTTAAGTGACGTTTAAAAACCACCGATTTCCATCCAGGGTTGAAAATTAAATATGAATTACAGGATTGATCCACCATTTAATGGTGATAGAGAACTCCAATGGCTCAATGCTTCACATTGATGCTTGCAGGAAATCTGTTTTATACATGCTCAAGTCAGAAGAGTAATTGTAAGCGAACTCAAGCTTTGAATTCAGGATTGAATTTCTTGTTGGAAAAAAGTAATCAAAAAGCGAACAATCGGTCAATTTTGGTAACAAAGAAATTCATCAGAAATTTATTTTGAATTGCTTGGAGAGAACAAGGGTCCATAAGTATTCTAATATCTTAAATATTATCATTTTAGTATTCTGAATATTACTCTCAGACAAGAATATTTTCCAAACATCGTTACGAAGCAGGCGTTTTGAAATTCTCTGTTCTTCACTAGGCATAGAGCAAAGCTTTTATATCTCTTATTGAATTTTCAATCTCAGGATGTAGTTTATTACCTTCAAATACTACTGACATAATATGATGCAGAACTATAATTCAAGCGGAGGAAACCAAATTCGAACCTTCATAAATAATATTTCAATATTCCCGTACTTGAGAATAATCCAAGTATCAAATAATTCCTGGTCTCTAACCTTGCATATTCTATATTGGGTATTTCCAGGAAACCAAGATGGTGAAGATAATGAAAGTGGGAAAGGTGGTGCTGGTCCTTAGTGGCCGGTACGCCGGACGTAAGGCTATCGTCATGCGTAATTTTGACGATGGTACATCAGAGAAACAATACGGCCATGCTTGGGTTGCTGGCATTGATAGATACCCTAGAAAAGTACACAAGCGTATGAGCAATGGAAAGCTTAAGAAACGCTCTAAAATCAAGCCTTTTGTTAAGGTCAGTTGGAACAAACCAGATAATCAACATTTCTTACTAGTTTTAATTCAATTTCAATTCCAGTGGTCCACTGTATAATCTGTCACATTTCTTGTTAAACATTGATCAATTCCTTCTGATAATAGACGAAGCTTCAACCCCATGTAAATGTATAATATAATAAAATTGCTTTGCACTTCTTGAACATGACGAATCCAAATTCTACTACGTTTCAAAAAGTTTACCAAAAATTTCAATGTTTTTCCATCGAAAGATTTCAGCCAAAAAATTGTCTAAAAATGTGAATTCCTTGATTCTGGTACATCGGCGTTATAAGCTTCAGCCTCATACAAATACATGATTATATTTTTCCAGATGTTAAACTACAACCACTTGATGCCAACAAGATATACCGTTGATCTAGCATTAGATAAGGCACAGATCAAGGACCTTAAAGACCCGATGAAACGCAAGAAGGTGCGATTCCAGACCCGTGTCAAGTTTGAGGAGAGGTGAGCATTTTTTCGTCATAAAAAAACCGTACGATCGTTTTTTAACATTTTTTCTCTATTCTAAAGAAACTCCGTGTTTTTTTTGTCTCTACAGGTACAAATCCGGCAAAAACAAGTGGTTTTTCCAGAAATTGCGATTCTAAATGCTTTTATATCGGGGTCAATAAAAACGTGTAAAAATTACAAGTTTTATTCTAATTTCAACATTTAACCCACACCTGCACCATATTCATTATTTCTGTTAGGTATTGATTGAATCAGAATTTCTAGCTAGTAGCTTGGAGCGACGTCTTTTTACTTTTATATTTTGTACATCTGTTCATTTTCATTCTTCCTAATTATCTAGCCAGCAGAATTCGTGATTCAAGTCATTTGTTTTCGTTTTATTTCTTTTTTTTTCCAAAAACAAAAGGATGTCACAAATCCTAAAATCAGCAAAAATATTCTTTTCATTGAAAGTAGACTTTCATTTAGAATAATTTTTCAATGCGTATGTCAATTCATAATCAGACATAATCTTGAGATGGTCTAGTAATTTTGAAGTTTATGTATTCATGAACTACCTGATATGATCTGTAAACTCAATCTGAATTGTGTTTTCATACAACCTAGTGTCTGCCTCTTGTAATACTCCTTGAAATTTTGAAAACATAATTTCGTCCTAATCATTGTACAATTCAGAGTAATGTCCTGGAAATAACTTTCGTTCTCTAAATACGTAATTGGAAGATTTTTCAGATATTCAAAACTTTTAAACGTGTTTAGCAACCAGTGAATCTAGTCTAGTAAATACAATGATTGCGAATGAAGAACAAGTTTTCAAGCCAACATACAATCCTTTACTGGTACGGTGGGGGTCAGATGCGTACTCGAGTGTGCGT
Organism: Phymatocera aterrima; assembly: GCA_963170745.1. Classification (NCBI taxonomy): domain Eukaryota; kingdom Metazoa; phylum Arthropoda; class Insecta; order Hymenoptera; family Tenthredinidae; genus Phymatocera; species Phymatocera aterrima. The sequence goes on from OY720663.1 coordinate 11,222,876, forward strand.
ACTTTGTATGTTACTCCAAACCACTGTATCAGTAGAGGGTCAATAACCTGTTCGACTAGCTCCCTCAAGATGGATCATTAACTTATTCGTTTTCCAGCTTGGAGTTCTGTTTATGGATTGAAAGATATTTGACAACATAGGTTATAAGAATTGTGAAACAGTGGAATAAGTACTTAAACATCAGGGAAAAGATGGGTGTATACAAAAAATTCTGGTCCAATAATAAGATAGTAAGGTATAAATATCAATAATAATTTATTCATCGGAGGAAAAGAAAAAATTATGTTTGTTTTACAATATAGATATTGAGAGAGAAAAAATGAGTTTTATAGATTTTTTAATTGGTATAACTATGTAAATTGATTTTTCTTACTTCTTACGTAATTGAGATACTAATAACTGTTAGTGTATTCACGAGCAATGATAATAATAATTATTAAATATCATATAATTAGAAATCATACAAAGGCCTAGCAATACAGTTAATGTAATATTCAATGATAGTAAGCGGAAATCTCTGGAGACGATAATGATAAATTACTTATTATTTACTTTGTGTATGCGTTCGTCAATTACTCTCATACTATTCATAATTACTTCTAAGTTCGATGCAAAACTTTCTTGTACTCCTTTAAGCAATGATTTATTACTGTCTAATCCCTTTGATATTTGACCTTGTAATTCCTCCAAGAGTGTCAACGACCTAGCAAATTCAGCAGCTGAAAATATCCAAAAATACATCCTTTAATATTTCCTGGCATCTTCTTTGTAAAATTTTCTCTATCACATGATTTATTTACACAAATCAAACTCAAAATGAAACAAATAAGGAATTTTATTATTTTCCTATAGTAGTTTTTCCGATCATCTCACCTTGTTGATGAACAGCGCCGAGTGCGAGCATTCGATCGACAGATTGCGGTAAAATTTGAGCCATAACTTCGGTGTTCTTAACAAATTCATAAATTTCTGAGATCTAGAAACATGAATTATCATTATCATTATTCATCATTCGAAATTTTTTTTAAATATCCGGTTTATTCTCTACTAATTGCCGGCTATACCTTCTGCTCTAATTCCGGTGATATAGGAGCAGTAGATTTATGCTGCATTATATTGTCCATCCTATGAACTAACGTCGCTAATCTATTCTCAATTCCATCCAACTGCGTGGCATCGAGGAGAGCGGCTTTAGCTCCGAGCTGCTGCACCGCCTCAACTAATCCTTGGCTCTTTATTGACTGTGGAAGAAAACGAAAAGCAAGAGTAGAAAAAATGCTTGCTGCTAGTAGTTTTTTATGCTGGAAGATAGAGACTGGCAAAAATAAAGTTAGTTTTCCCAAGCGAGCGGTCACGCTTACTTGAGTAAGTCTACTGAGTTTCTCATTTCCGGTGCCAATAACGTTCTCTAAACGTGCTAGTCTTTGTTCTAAGTGAGCGACCCTCGATGCTTCTTGTAATCTTGCTCTGTCTGGTTGATATAGCATTTGGTACTGAAGTACACCACATTGGGCGTCACTTTCCTCTGGAGATTTATTACTAGCCGTTGAATTTTCTGTTTTACCAGTTCTGCTGGATTTGAACAACTCAACGTGTGATATGAGCTTTCTGTAACAAACATAATTCTGTGATAGATATTTTGCATTGTATTTATTAACAGGTTCCACTTCATTTCTTCTATTCATACTTTAGCTGTGCTCCGTGAGGGTCCAACAGAGAATTGACAAGGTCAGAACCAAGACACTGTTCTAGTTTCAAATTATCTAACTGTTTTCCAGTCTGTTCCACTTGAGATACTAACTCCACGGCCGACTTCAAATCTTCGTTGGTTTTTGCTGTTTCCTGAAAAATTTCTCTATTTGAAACATAATATTTGTCTTTCATTTTTAATCGGAGATTCGCCAAGGTAAACAACTGAACAGCACGAAAGTAAGTTTAATTATTGAGTAAGACCATGAATCGTTACAATTCAGACAAATGCTTCATTTGTAATATAGAATCATGATCAGCATCCTTTCAAATTGGGTTATAAATCTGTAAGGGCGAAAAAGAAAACAGTCATAACCCTGGGCTTACCTTGATCTGATTTATTTCTTCATATAGTTCTTTAACTTCACATTGTAGACGTTGATATTTTTGTATTGGAGTTTCGGTTTCACCTTCAGCAGGTAATTCCCAATCTCCGGATCTATGAAATTTATTCATTTAAACATTAAGGATATCACGCTGAACAAATTTGATTAATTCTAAGCTTTAAAGATGGAAATATTCATTGAGAAATAAAGAGATTCAATTATATCTTGGCTAAATTTCTACATAGCGTTATATCCAGTTCTTCGCTTGCGAGACAATCGATCAGAGAAGTCAACTCCTTTATTCAGAAGATGCTTTCCTTTGAATTTGTTGAAACTTTCAGGAGCGCTGATATGGAGTATTTCAATCGAATCATTATCTTCCTATAAATAAATCGCAATACAAATGTGAAGATTAATAAAATATGTAGAAAGTTTTCAAACATGCAAATGTTTCAGAAGCATAATCAAACTGTGATTATCACTTGCCTCTGAATAATTTTGCAACTGATCTGACTCAGGAAGATCATTCGTTTCGTAAACATCCGGCTGATCATAAGCCTAAAATAAAACGAAATAAAGAAAAATTAATGACTGAACCATCAAATAATATCTAGGGTACTAACCGAAACTTCGAAATGAAATTGTGTGACTCTGGTAGGGATTTAGTAGCAATATACCCTTTTGCCAACATTTTTTGCAATGATGTATGAAACGACAAAGAATCTGTTCCAATGACTAAGAAGTCCGTGTATCTCACACTTAACATCGTACTTGAATATTTTTAAATGAGATTGTCTCAGATTCTGGAAGAATCTTTAAAAAGACTTTACTATAGTACCCCGAAAACAAAATGGGGAAACTGATAACTTTTTAACATGGAAAAGCATTTGAACAAGTTGATGATCGATTCGAATGAAATTTGTTACACCAGTGACTCCAAAAATGTTTATATTGTCATAGATAGAATTTCATAGAAATCGCTCGACACGCTCAAGAGATGAATGAAAAAATATTTTTCTACAGAAGTATTGGTATTTTGGCGAATTTCTTTCCGTTTTGAATAAAACATATGATTCAAGATTCTTGAGGTATCATGGTTTTTCTTAAATGTAGAACGATTTCAAAATTCAGTGCGTGAGGTGCAGTGTTTGTAATGTCGTTGTGAATGTTGATTTTCTCTCTATATTCTGAAGACAAATTGATTTTCGAGGGAAACACTATGGAGAATTTTCTATAGTGTGCAAATATTGAATTTTGGATCTACAATTTTGCAGCAGCGGTAGATGTCTGATGGATCGATAAACCGATTGATAGTATGTTTAATGTGAATATATGACATGATCAATACATCAAAGTGAAGACATATTCTGCAAAGCAAGACGAGATCCTATTGATTTACGTTACAGGCTATATAGAACAAAGATATTTATCACATCGTTTTAGTGACTGTACTTTGATGACAGGTGAATATAATCATTTTCAAGACACTCGAAGTCTATAGTCTACGACATTGATTCATGCGAATACAAGACTCCAAATTATAAAGTGTTGAGATGTATCAGAGATCAGAAGTTTTATGATTTGATATAAATTTTACGTAACAAGTAACAAAGAGTGTAGTTCATTGAGACAATAAATTGTACATTGACATTAAATGTATGGGTGTGGGTAAAATTTTTTTTTTTGTAAGTAAATTTTTAATTACAAATGACAAATCCTTGCAGGCAAATTCATTCGTAGTAGTGATCGAAAGCCTATGGTTTCGTTTTTTAGTGATATATTCATAGCACTTACGATTCCTGGGAGATCGGCGTATTTTGGATCTGCCATTTCGACCGATTCTGAATATTGTTAGTTTCGTATGACAAACTAACGGTGTCAAATCCCGATGTGATATAAAAAAAAATTAGGTTGACAGCTTGCATATGACGAAATCTCCCACACCGACACCCCAAATATAATTTCATAAAATAGCATATTCACAGTAGATTACCAAACTCGCAAGCTTCATATTCGATGCTGATTTTGGACTAGAGACATAAAATCAAGTAGCCACTGGTTTTGTATCTAACTAGTTCGGATTTTTTTTTTTTTTGTTATACACAATCAAGCGATGTAATTGGCTATTCCGGTTGAACCGGCCAATGGAATTATTCCTTATATCGCTCGACGTCAAAAACGCAATGTTCCCGACTGCATCTGCTAAAATCGAGCAACGATTGTTGTTTGCAGTAGCGCCAGTAACCGCTAGAGGCGCTGTATGAGCGTGATAGACTTTCATGGATAAGGTTTCTGTCAAAAGGTCTGTAATCTACGTATGAATAGATAGTTCGTGATATTTTCTATCCTTGACGTAAGTTTCCTTTCAATTCGACTCAACTTCACCACTCTACATACTGCTGCATTGCATACATATAAAACCCCCACTCGTTTTACAGCTGATGCGATAACTGTGTTACGGATCTAATGATACTGAACGGTTTGTTTGGTGTTCACCGTCTAAGTGTTCCCGCGATAATAAATATTAGTAAGAAGAATATCAATTTAGTTAGCTGGCTGCAGTACTCCACATCATTACAGTGTTATCGCTCGTACGAGAGAGTCTGGTTTCGCGTGAACAGAGCGAAAATATCTCTTACTGCTTACTGCTATACCATAGATCGAGTTTTACCTTCTCGTATCAGTGGTTTGTAATTACAGCAGGAGGGAAGAGTGAAGGAAAATAAACAATAACTAGAATTAAAACAAAACAAAATAATAATAACTATACGGAAATATAGAATAATAGTGAAAATAAAAACAAAAATTGTATACCTATATAAAATTATTATTATTATTATCGAACTAGAATAATTATAATAGGGGTGAAATTATCAGCAGTTGTGGTGAAGTGGGTGATCCGTTTTTTAACCAAGAAGTGTACGCGGGGATGGTATACCTGGCGGGTACTTGGGGCATGGGAGAGACTGAACCACAGTGCCATAGCACCACATCTTCCCCAGTAACAACATCTTTCCTTCAAGATCATGACGAAGAAGTCGCTCTACTCCCCCTCAATAATCAGGTATGATACACTAGACAGCTGATCTCAAATTTCCGATATAGTATCACGCGATTTTCCAATATTTATATTGTCTCCCCAAGAGAAGTGAAGATAAGAAAACAAAGAGCTTCCTGAAAAGATTTTATAAATACACAGGTTTAGACCTGTTTCTCTTATCATTCGTAAACTCTCTACTATACCCAACTATGCCAATATAATCGCGTTTATTTATTTCTATGTGTGTGTACGCGTGTTTGTATATTACGTTAAAAAAGGCCAACGTCATGTTCCGAAGAGAGGCGAACGAGCGAGCGAGTGAACGAGTAACGTCTCGTCGTTTCATGACTTTCGTACGTAGCTTGAGTCTGAGATACGATCAGGAGTTGCCGCGGCCTTCCAATTTAAAATAACGGGTTTTAAAACAATCGTTTCAAATCGTATGAGTATGTAGCATATAAATTTATTCAGAGGATCTCTTTCCGTGTTATTATTTCGTCATTTGTATGTGAGGTAATTTATCATTACATATATCACACTTCTTCTCTCTTCTTCATTCGTTCGGATAGTTTCAGTAGCGATCTGGCTGACTACATCCAATGTTTTGACATTTGGCCAGCTGATAGTCGAAGAATTATTTAATATAACTAGTTTTGAGTCGAGTTTTTTCTATTCATGATGTTCGTAGCCTTGAAATATTCCAAATTAATACGAGATGTAAACTCTCATTGTTTTTTTCCCCCGGGTTTTATTCTTTTATTTCCTCCCATATTGATCACGTCAAGGCCATATTATACGAGTCTTTCAAAGCCCAAGTTTTTATTTATTTGTTTATTTATTTTACTTTATTCTTTTTTTACTTGAGTTGAGTTATTATATTGACGAAACATCGTCGTCGATTACCAAATGTCAAATTTCATCGTACTTATATCAAATTGGTATAAAAACTTGAAGGAAGAACTTTTATTATAGCTGTACGTATACATTATGCAAAATTTCCACAAATCAAATTTTACCTACGACATCAGGTTGTAAAACAAAAGTTGAAAATTCTAGAAAGTTTTAGAAATTCTATTCATGAATAAGAAACGAATGACAATAATTATACATATTAATAATAGACACCATCTTTCATTTGTAATGTTAACTTTGTTATCTTTATTCATTTTCTTTTATTAGTATAATGTGTTTTATTTTCTGTCATATTGTTATTTTTTTCACATTTTTCTAAATAATTTTGTCTAATGGCTGTGTGTTCGTTCCAATTTCTGTTGGTTTCTTCTGTTTTTCTTTTCTTTTTCATACTCCGTAAAGAAAAAAAAGACAAAAACATGTTTTTCAGAAATTTAATAAATATATTATAATAATATTAGAACAGCTAAGTCGTCGTAGTTTAAGTATTCAGGGGAAGATTGTTTCTCTTCGGAGTTATAATAATACTGTAGCAAGTGGATATACTACAAATTCATCTACGTACTATCTTCTCTTTCACTTTACTCCTACCCCTCTTACCTTGCTCTAATTTTCATTCACAGGAATTTTGTTGTTCTCTCGTCGTACAGGCCGAAATCTTGACTCTAAATTTAACCATCATTCTTCAATATCGTGGGTGTTTCAAGTATCGTTCATATATTCTTTCCTTTTTAACATCAATGTAAGAATTTGGCTTCTTCTTCTTCGATTGCTAAATTTGTTACTGGACGTCAATTTTTTATAGCCGTTCTAGGTCAAAATCAAACAAAGATGGACTTGAAGTCTAAACCCCTGTAAGCCATGAGGTGAAAAATGTGATCATTGTTGTCGTTTTTCATGTTTATATTCCACCAACATCCGAAACTATCAATTTTAATACTTGGATGCTTGGATAAGTTTAATTGACACTTGAACTTGACGATATTCGATAAGATAGAATGGTATTATAAACTGATTAGTATCCTTGACGATTTTAAGTTCACGGTTGTTGGGGAAACAGATTCAAAATACATTTGAATGAATCTTCGAACAAAAAAGTAACGGGCAGCCTAGAAGTAATCCGTAATTTGACTTTCAAATTAGAATTCATGATCGGACGTGGTTTTCAGGTCGACATAATTATGAGATTCAATATCAGTATTTCAATAGCTACACTTCTACATCCAAGAAGTTATAGTCTAGTCAAAAGATAGGTCAGATACGAACGTTTGTAGCTTCTATAATGTGTGATAAACATCAATCGTTTATTTTCGGCCAAAAAGAAACATATTTCGGTTTAGGGAGTCTGATGATTTTCGAGCCGGATTTTCCGGTCCCATGTAGTTTCTCTTAACACAGTAGCAGTCATTCTCTCCGCAAACATTTTTTCCTTCCCACTGTAAAATGTTGTTTAGAATTTTAATCAGTATCAACCGTAGTTAAAGTCGAGTGAATAGATTCCTTCCTTAAAATTATTATTCCCTGGCTTCAGAGAAGCGGAAAATTTGCCACGTGTCTTTTGTATAATATATATATGATACTGATTTATGAGGATAGATGAGTTGCTTCAAGTTCAGCTTACCATTCCGCTATTGCCATTGCATATTAGAGTAATCCACCGTGTCTGTTATACGTACGTTATTAGATGTTTTAAAATATCTTCTATTACAAATTTACATTGGCGTTCAGTTAGTCGCTACCACACAGCGCAGTTTCAGAACAGACTTATGTATCGTAATCTGTCACCTAAGAGATATATTACTTCCTTTTTGCTAGCAAAGATTAAACTGCGAGCTTATGTTTTCTAATCAAATATCTCGTTAGAAGTTCAATGCTGCTTTAAGAAACCGATGATTCATTTTCATACTTGAAACAGTACTGTTGTATTGTTATTTGTCTTTGGAAATATAATATACTTTCATACTATTGTGTACGAGTTTCTTAGAAAAATGTTTCTGGTATGTGGTTACTATAATTTCAAAACACGGAACTTGCGACTCTTGAAAGAATATTTATCTGGCTCCTTGAGTAGATACTTCAAAGAACTATTTTTATGACTTGAGCAATGTCTAGAAGCAAATCTAATATTGAAAATGAAGCGTGGTTCTCTCTCTTTCGTTGATAATAATAATTTCATAGAATTTTTTACTCTGCTATTTTTGACAAGGAAATATTTATCTCCTACAGTTCAAGGCAGCGAGATGCGGTTTAGAGCAGATATACTTTCAACTCACTAGTAGCATGGCAAAGGTTAATAGCACAATATAATTGCTCTATAATGGTATTTTAATATCAACTGTTTGACCTTATGTCGATAAATTATGAACCATGAATTGATAATGTTGATTCAAGCAGATTAACAATACATTCTTTTATTTATTTTCAAAGATCATGGAGAAGTCCCTAAGAGTATGGCATTAATATAGTATTGGAATGATTCAATATCACAAAATTGAAAGATTGTAAAATTATGTTGAAAAAATATGGAGAATCGCATACTCCAACTCAAGGCAGATGCATACACCGGTCTTGTACTATCATGAATATCTATTTAAAGATCTGTAGGCTAAACTATAAGGTGTAACTCGACTGTGGCCAGTTCTTCAGCTCAGTATTTATGTCCAAGCCAAGAATAAAAACAATTAATTCTGATAAAGTGCAGCTTACATAAATAGAGATCCGGCCAAGAACTACACAAATTTTTCATCTGATTCGACTTTCGTAATTGAATTGGATATCCCTGATCTTAAATACATAGCGAGAAGCAATCCTGTATCACATAAGGTCAAAGTTGTATTATCTTTTTCAAATTTTTTGTTTCATTACCTAATCAGAGAAATAGGTAAATTTACGATTACACTGGAAGGAGTAATTCTGGAGTTTGCGCAACTAATACGCGGAACAGAGGCTTTAGATGTTTGTTCAAGATTTAAAAGTTCTCGTTGACCTTATTCAGGACCGAGACAAAGATATAATCTCGTGTTAGATGCAAAGACAAGATCAATATGTGTATGATGTTCTGGTTCTAGTCTTGGTCCTCTTATCTTTAGATTGCTAACAAATGTTGGGGAGAATACCGAACATTAAGTCTCTTATTTTGCAGTTTTTCATTATTTCAGTAACATGAATAGTACCCGAATGTATTCCATCTTTTGCTTTCTCAAACATGTTACACACTGTTGTAACGTGATGATAATTGTGTTTAATAGGTCGGTGGTCATACCAGACTTTTGCTGCTCAACCAGAATACCATCTGCAAGCCATTGAACTATCGAGAGCTCGACTTCTATCAAAACATTCCACAAGATATACAAATGTTTGTCCCCAAATTCAAAGGTAAGCTAATATTTGGTACATAGGTATGCTGCTAAAATCTTTCCACTTTCATGTCTGACAAGATTATAAGTAACACAATAACTAAATTTGGGTACAAAACTATATTCTCTAATAAATTTAACTTGCGTTAATTAATAAAACTCTGAAAAGAGGTTTATAATCTTACCCAACGAATATCATCTTTATGGTAAAAGATGGGTACTGTGTTTCTATGATTCATACCCTCGTCCATTGCTGATGTGTTCATTGATATTTAAAGTTAATAAATGTGTCTACATTTGACGGCGATACAACGTGCTTTATCACTCATATGAGAAGGATAATTTATTCTAATTCTAAAAATTACTAGCAGGGAGGGAGTCCAGCCGATCTGGATTCCATAGTTTAACAAAAACTGGAACAATGCGGTACATCTGTTTTCAAACCCCAGTTAGAACTGGTTTTATTCAACGTTGATACATATTCTAAATGTAAGCTGCACTCGTAATTGTTTGAATTAAAAAATTGATCAAACGTTAGAATATTCAGTTTCTTTTCTTCTCTTGTTCTAATTGTTTAATGCATGGAGTTGAGACGAATCTCGTTCGTGTTCATCATTTTATTGTATTGTATTGACGTAGTTGTTGATAGAATACCAATTAACGGCTGCTGAACGCGCCAATGCATAAGAATGTATAGTGTATGAGCATACTACCAGTAGCTTCACGTTCAGATCAATAAAGAATAGTCATACTAATATAATTTCATTAAATTTCAAGAATAGCTTTACCATTATTTCAGACGGCTTGACTCCTGCGCTACTAGTTATATCACGCTATATACTAATGTGCATATGTAGTCTCATCGTTAAAACGGTACGACAAAAAAATAATCTATTAGCGTATAAAATATTGTGATGGAGGAATTACTGTTCTTTCAAAAATATGTTGTTTATTATTTTCTCATACGTATTTCAATTCCTATAATCAGCTAGGTATTACGTCAATACAGTTTCTTTTCTTAAATGAAATTACTAAAGAATGACAATGTGAACGGAAAATTTTTTGTTCAGCAATCATTGACCTGAAGTAAATTCGCCAATTGTTCAAAAATTTCCTGGTTACGATACATCACAAAATTTTATTTATTTATTCATCTTATTATGCACACCGTATGTTCATCATGATAATTAATATTATGTTCGATGTATATTGTTAGTCATATGAAGCTTCACATTTTTAAGGCTATTTTTTGTATCAAATATTTTTTCTCTATTGACCCGCGTACGGTATTTTTTTCTCTCAGAATTCTCTTCTTATTTTTTTCAATCAATTTGAATAGAAAACTGAATTTCAATTTGCGTGATTATGAAAATTAGGAACAACATTATTCTGTCGGAAAAATTGGATAGACGAAGAATCTAATATCTTTAATCAATCATCTGTACGACAACGTCACAGGTCACAATGCGTCAAATGACTCACTATCGACTCACTGCCATTAGAGCATCGTGTATTGCATCGTGTGTCAAAAAAGAAATAGTTGTATCGCTCAAATAGTAAGAAATTTTCGGGTAAGTACTAATAATTATACTTTTTACGAGTATCTCACCTTGTTTAAAGTAGGTAAGAACTTTGGAATATTGTATTGTTTGCTTTTAAAAAATTTAGTGGGTACGTCATCTCTGTGAATTATGAACTTTGTTTTACAAAATTCTCTGAACAGAGACTAAACAATAATTTAATGAAACGAGCCAGTAAATAATTTGGAGCAAAAAATACAATTATTTTTTCATTCTTTTGTTTATACCTACGCAACATATTCAAGATGTAGTTCGCCGTTTGTTACAGATTAAGCTATGCGGTAGTTACTAGGCAATCATAACTCTTTGCATTTACATAATTCCTTTCGAATATCATATTCCTAATAACACTGACAATGAGTCAACTCGTTTTCTAATCAATTTTAAGCATTCATAATTTTTTGAGAAATAATATTCAAATTTTGAATGAGAATGTATTTCAACATTTGGCGTGAATACAAAAAAGGTCAAAAACATGGGATTACTTTTAATTTGTAACTTTGATGAAAGTGATTTTCCAATTTAAATGGTTCTCTGCTGAGGGATTGTTTCACAACGATACCCAACGCACGAACTTTAGAATAAGAAAAATTTTATCTCGAGAACAAAAAAATTAACGAAATGAAAAATAAATAAATGCATCAAATTTGCGATGTTTGATGATTGTCTAGCAAAAACCTTTTCTTTTAAGTATCCCCAGAGCCAATAAGTCACAAGGATTCGTGTCTGGGAATCGAGGCTTGGCCTGCTCGCAGACTCACTAGCGCCCTGAACACATTCCATTTGCTTCTCCTTGGCCAATGCTCGGGGTTTGTATTTTGTTGCTGATCACCAATTACAATATTATCCACCAAATGTGAAAAATTAGAATGACTGTTGTTGAGAAAAATTCTCTCTTACCCGTTTGTTCAATCCCATTGTGTCGAATACATGTGTATATGTGTGTATATACATATTACAGTCAAAGTAATATGTTTGAACTGTTGGAATGTTGTTTAAAAAGAAAAATTACCATTCATAATAAAAGAGGATCGGTGTACTCGGTCGTAAAAAAGATGAGAAAAAAAGACAAATTCATTTAAATATCATATGCGCGCAACGTGAAATACAGAAGAACTTTTTATTTTTTATTTTATTTACTTTCTCTTTTAGGTGGAAGTTATATTATCAGGGCATGTTTCACATATGTATGTGTTATGTAGGGGGCCTTACAGTCCCAATGTACCGGTGTCTGGTCTTCACCATTCCCGATTTAGTTGCTAATTTGATGCTAATTTCTCTTCATGTTGTTGCTAGCGCAAGAACTGTCATGGTTCTTTATTGTAGTGTATTCTGCCGATTGTCTTTGTAAAAAAAAATTAGTAAATGCTTCAATTAATTATGATAACAGAAGGAAAAAAAAAACCTGGTAAATTTTACATCAGGTGCAGCATGAAAAACATTAGCAGCCGAATTGTTAATGGTGGGAGTCAGATGTTTGTCGATTCGGTGAGGAATACTCCATGCATACGTTGATACGGTGGCATTTTTTGGTACAGGTGTTTAAAGTTTGATAATCTATGGGTGGGAAAAAAATCAGGCGTAATATGAAAAGCAACTTCGTCATATTATATCTATTGTTAGTTCTAAGTCAGCCACCTTTTTACACATTAGGAAAATAACATATTTCAGAGATGCTATTTAAAAAAAATTATATGGTCGTTAGTAGTAAAGATGTGGAAGATAAATTGATGTGGTTCTAGCACACTTCATCATTATTATCGTTTGCTAAATCTTGAAAAAAATATTAAAGATTATTAACTGAGCATAAAAATGCATTTTACATTTAATTTGACTGTAATATAAATAATAAATGGATTAAAATTGATAAAAGTGCGGGTGGGTACGTAACATGAAACAAACAAACAAATATTTAACTGTATTTCGATATATTATTACTATTACAAAATATTACTAAAATCACTGTTACCATTTACCAGCTAAAATGAGAAATAAAATATAATCAAATTCAGATCAATTTTTATTAATCTTACGGCTGATGTTTCAGGTGTAATGCAGGCTTCCAGTAGTGGCGAGGTTTCATTAGACAAACGTTACAGTCCAAGCTTCAGAGATCAAGCAGCAGCAGCAGACACCCGCCAGGGAAAAGGTTCGACTAAACGAAAACGTGATGATGTTTTGAGGTAACTTTACAATTCTTATTTGTATTATACATAGACTTTTTTTTTTAACGAGAGTGAGTTCACCAAACTTGCATCTCTTATTTAACACAATATTATGTCTATTGTAAGAATATAAATATATCCTATATCTTATTATATAGATGTATAAGTTTTGAAGAGAGATTTTTAAGAGTTCTGATGTCCTTCGATTTTCTATTCCAGTTTTTTATTATTATTTTTCATTTTCTTACTATTGTTATTATTATATTTATAGATTTAATTCAAAATGTATTACATATTATAGGTATATTAGAAAATATCATTACAAATTTCTCACAGCATATATTTATAATAATTAAATATGTAAATGAGTAATTTATTTTCTTGCTTATCTAATCACAATTTTATGTGCTTGGTCTTTCTCTTGATGATGAATTACATTTTTATAATTCTATCTCATAAATATGTGCTGTTGATAATCGTGTATTCATTATCATGTAAACTAGACTAAAAGAAAAAAAAACAAGAGGAAATTTGTGTTGATACATTTTTTTGAACATTCTTCAAATTAATTGAATAAATTTAGATCTGTAATACTTTCTTTGTTGCCTTTCAGTTGTATCAGTTTAGGTATAATTTGAGGAAAATGAAATTAACTTCTTAATTATATAATTATTCAAATTTTTATCTTTTTCTCTCAATTCAAAAATAAACGGTAAAACTTGAATATTCAAGATTTATGTATATTATACTTTAATTTAATTTTATCAGTAACCATGTGTTAGTATATAGGTCGATGGGTTTATCAAATAAGTACTTAAACGAATAAAAACAAAAAAAGGAAAAAGAAATATCACAAACTTTCTTCACGCCAATGTCTAGTAAAGAAACAAAAATCAATCCCTTGTTCTCTCTGCCGCTATTATTATAATTTATGTATAATAATAATAACATGAAATTCATTGTCGATGAGAATCATCAAGTGTTATTCAAACTACTCAATGTCTGTTATATAAAGTAACATAAATAATTGACTACACCATTCTATGTATCAAGTCTATATATATTATGAATAATATTATGATTCAGTAATATTGATTATACATATAAATATTATACATGCATGTATACACCTATACCTTTATAATATCAAATTGCTCGTAACGTGTAACGTGTGCTGCTTTTTTTATGTCTTATATCATCACCACCATCATCAGATCAACCAACCAAGTACCTAATCTACCTACTCTGCTACATATTTATCCCGATATAATTACAAGCATTTTGGTAAATGGAAAAGGTAAAAATATCCATACCGAGTCCTTTATTTTTGGCTCTATTCATCAATGTATCATTGACGATTTCTTCTTCATGATCTGACGAGAATATACTTATACCAAAGTACAGAGCAGTCATCACGGCCTTTGTTTTTTCGTTTTGTGGAAGAATCATTTTTCTCTGCTCTTATATTGTCGACTGTAACGGGTCTCACTTTATATGACTCACTTTACAAGTTATCTCGACATGTATTTCGATCATAAAATTGTTAGGCTCATTTAAACATATAGTTAGATATGTGAGATATTTATCATTCTCATTCTTTAATAGTCTGAAAATTTCCTTTTTTGTATAAAGTTTCAGGCCATATTATAGTAATTGCAGAAATTCTCTATCTACGTTTAGTGATAAAATAAATCATTTATGTCAATATTCATTATAAGATTTTTTATTCATATAAATTAATAACATATTATTTCCTCATATGCAGGATGAAAATTCATCGCAACAGTTGCACGGTAGATGTGTTGAAACCTGAAACTCATTTGGATACAACACCGAACAAGCAATGTATCCTTCAAATTTATTCTAAAACTTAAAAAATTTTTATCATTATGAGGTTTTACACTTTGCTGTATACATATTTATACATTAAATATCGGATTCCATCAGATTTTATCTCTTCCTTGACTAATACTTATAAAGATTTTCTGATGCTCGAGAATATTACGTCTCAGTATACGCATCCGTGTATATTGGACCTGAAAATGGGTACTAGGCAACACGGCGATGATGCTTCAGCTGAAAAACGTAGCAAACAAATTGCAAAATGTGCCGCTAGTACATCCGCTTCTTTAGGAGTTCGTCTTTGCGGGATGCAGGTAGGATACACCATCTTTAATTTCTCTGCACTCATCATCAAAGCATATAAAGAAAACAAAATTCAATCTGTTCTACTCTCTCTTGGTTCGTATTTGTCAGGTATATCAAGCGGATTCAGATCATTATGTAAAGAGAGATAAATATTGGGGCAGGGAGCTAAACGAAGAAGGTTTCAAAGCAGCTCTCTATCGTTTTTTCCACAATGGTTTTGGTCTTCGAACTTTGGCTATCCAACGAGTTATCACAAGACTAGAACTATTGAGGCGTGCTATAGAAAGACAGAGCAGCTACAGATTCTATTCTTGGTATGTAACGGTTTTTTCTTTGAAAACTTCTTTCAAGTTTTCCTCTGTTGTATGTATAGTTACATCGACAATTCTTGATCTCTACCTGAAAATTCCATTCGACATATTTCAGTTCTCTCCTTGTAGTTTACGAGGGATATCAAATAGACGATTTTCCAACGTTAAGACACGCACCAGCTCTCGGAGTGGAAGAAGAATCAACAGATTTAAGTTTTATGGAAAATATTGCGCACGGTTCGGACACATGTTACGATGCCGATACCAGTAATAATTCAAATGATTATAATCTTAGCGCTCATGAAGAAGTGAGCCAAGCCACTCTCCACAGAGGATTTGGCGAAGCAGCCGCCAGAGGAGCAAAAAATGCTAGCGGTTTTTATCCGATTAATGAAGAAACTGTGTTTATGGATCCTCCTTCAAATTTAGTAAACACAGCTGTTCAAACTTCCCAATTTGACGATTGGATGTTATACAGCAGTAGCAGCGGAGACGAATTTTGTTGCGGGCAACACACTGCGGATAGTTCAGACGACACAAGTTCAGATATCGATATGGATACTGGTGGATGTGTATTAAAACGTAATAGACACAGACAACAACATTTGAGATTGTATGAAAAGAATAAACGCGACGACGAGGAAGAAGGAGTTGACCTTTCGAGTATTTCTAAAAGGCTAAGAGTTAAAAATGAACAACAGAAACAAACAGAGTGTGAAAATTCTATGGTCGATGTACGTATGATTGATTTTGCCCATACTTCTTTTAGCCACAACGGAAGTACAGTCGGAAGTTCAAATTCAAATTGTACTGTCCATCAAGGTCCTGATTGTGGATTTTTAACCGGACTCGATAGCTTGAAACGGCTATTATTGGAAATATCAAACGAAGGTTAAAATCTGTGTTAAAAAAATAAATAAAATGAATAAAAACGTTTCAGATTTTAAATCAGACAATTCAAATTTAACAAAAGAACGGAAAGAAGATTGAAGAAAACAAAAAAAAAAGGGTAAAAAAGAGAAAACTATTTTTATCCAAATGACAAATAACTACTAGACACTCGATATATACCTATATTACGGTGAAAATGATTTATGCATTATAATAATAATATGATTCATCGATTATACGTATAATTTCCCGAGAAAAAAAAACGACTACTATTACTACTATTCTGAACGGTGTGAATGAATGGCATTGCGAGATTTAGAGGGCGGAACGATAAAGATAAATAAATGAATAATGAACTTGCCGCAATGGACTATATGATGATGTACAAATTATTTGAGAATACCTTAAAGCGAAATAATGAATATTCCTGTGGTAAGAAGGAGACGCAATGCGGGTCTTTTTTTCACGGGTTATGTATATTTCAAAAAATTGAAAACCTCTAAGCAACGTAACTGTCAGTTTTGGCCATGGATTGCGATCACCAATCTGACAGTTATGTCAGTTATGAAAAGGATCTTATTTATTTTGTAAATACGATACCCTTAACAAAGAGGCGCACTGTGGTTCTTCACTATCTCATGGTATAATAAACACAATAACAATGACAAGGTGTAGAATTTAGGGTAAACCTAAACTGATAATTGTCAATATTCAGATATATTATAGTATGTTATGTATATATCTATATATCTATCTATCTATCTATTTGTGGATTCATTGAAATAATAATAATAACAATGTAGATATACATATTTAAAAATTTTTTGATTAACATATAAAAATGGAACAGAAAAAAAACATAGACATTGGCTTACCAAATATGATGATTCAAAATCAATCCAGGTGAAAATAATTAATCAATTGATTCAGATGAAATAGTTATAACACGGAAGATAATAGTATTCCTTACTGTTTTTTTTTCCTTTGACGTTATGTAATTTAATGCAGTGCTGTTTGCCGGTTCCAATACAAAAAGGAAGAACGCACGATAGAAAAAATGGATTGACATTAAATATAACATAGCATAATTACTTATAGGTCTTTTTTTTCATTTTCTCCAAGTACTATTATTATAGAAAATTACTGAATATACATTACACATATATATATATATATACATATTAAGATTTAGACAAGGTTTAAGTTATGATTGTGTAAATAATGTAAAAACAAGAGAAAGAAATAATACCGTACTCAAGGAAGTATATAATACATCCATCTACATAGGTTTATCTCTCATATATTGTCTAAATAGTTGCACCATATGAAGAAGCAAGAAAAAAATGGAATAAATAAAAATATTCAATATTTCAGTCGATGTATTAGATTTAATAAAGCTGCATCTAATTTTTTATCTAACTTTTTTTTACACATTCCTAAAACAACGATCCTTTTATATTTTATTACTAGCATTATTAATAATTGAATGTCAGTTATTTGTAATTCTAAAACTACAAATATGAAACAAGAGTATTTGTTTATTTTTAGCGAGAGTGAAATGAGAATTGAAATAGAATAGAATAGAAAATTTGAGTTTGAACAATAATATGAAAAAAAGCTTAGATGAAATCTGAAAGGGTCAGGATGCTGGACGCTTTCGAGGCGAAATGGCATGGAATGGTTTATACATGTTACCTCTGAACGACTAATCTTTCATCAGTCTGATAATGAACAGTAAAGATTCATGCGAGACAGACTGATAGCTGACGTTTTATTGATGAATCAAGTACGTAGTTATACAGGGTGTAGCACCTAAAGTGTACAGAACAGGAGAGCTTTCTCGATGCGAAGTCGCGCCCCTTCAGCCAATTAGACATTTTTTCCTATGCCAAGAAGTTATATCCTCTGTTTTTGAGAGAATAGCGGTCTCTGAAATGTCGCTGGTTTATTGGCTGAAGGGGCATGAATTCGCCTTGACTAAACCCTCCCTATTCTCGATACTTTCGGTGATACATCCTGTATAATATGTATTCAGAGAAGCACAGTCTAACTGGAAAAAGTAGTCATTTCGTGAGGAGGTAAAAGAAAAGAACAGAAAAATGGGAATGAATTTTAATTTTCATTACACCTATTATCATAACGTAACGACTTGAAAAACAAGTTTTTCTTCTATTCCTAGAACAGAGTAATCAGTTTAAAGGATGTATAATCTTTCTTAAAATAATTACACCCTTCAACAAATCTCTGAAATAATTCAAAATATAATATATACACGGTCATAGTATATTAGATATGAATAAGAAGAATTTCTTCTCATCGAAAGAGATTGTGACTGAAATATTTGTTTTCAGATCAGATCAAATCATCAGGTATATTTTTCAAACCAAGTTTTATCTACGATCTTGATCAATTTGTATCAAATAATTCAATAATACACACAGAATAAACACCTGTTATCAAATGACTTATGAATATCAACTGATATCAATCGGCTGATCACCAACAATAATTGTCCTTCTATCTTTGAACAAGTTTTTTCTTTACTTGTGATTTACTCTCATGCGTCATTCACAGTCAATGATGCTATTCTTACTATTTCAGATAAATGAATCAGTTCATCGTTATTTCTTCTACCTGGAAAACGATTAACTATGATACATCTATTATCTGAATCATTGAGTAGTTATAATAGTTGGATTGAATTTTTATTTGCGATTAGAAATTCAAGATCCATGTGATAAGAGTTTATCTAATTATATTTCTAGCCCATCATTTCGTAGGACAGGATCAGAAGAATATTGTTAGGTAATAATTTTATTGTAGATAAGTATAGTATATCAGCTTTGTTATGCTCATGTATAATGTGTATATATATTTTATTTTATTTCTTTTTCAAATATAATACATATTTTTTAGTATACATTAACTATATTATCATTCATATTTTTGATTATGTTGTATTATCGAAATTCAACGATATCTTCATGATAATAATAAATAAGAATAGAGAGTTCGTAATGTCTATAAGGCCGTCTAAAGAATCAGAATTTGGTTCTGCTATCTTGCAGTAATAATAATATTATAAATATTTCGATTATCAATCGTTTTAGTCTCCTTGTTTTTCGTAATTTTTCATTATTCATTTTTTACTTTTTTGTACATAATATTAAAATATAGCAATAAACATTAAACGTATAAGATTATAATAGTATTGACACATACAATATAGTATAGTATAATCTCAAGAACAATCAGATATTTTTCTTTGATCATTGGTTTTACACACTGTTACATATTTAGGTGTGTAGTCAAAAATCATTTTTTTATTCATGTTCTTTCAATAATATTAATATTGAATAGTTCGATTAAGCTAACTCAATATTATTCAAACCTACTTGATTATCCTCTTGTTTTTTTTTTCACCTTGGCATATGAGTTTATTGTTTAGTTCAGTTATATAAATCCGCAGCATTATAGAATATGATAACACAGTATAAAAAGAGAACAAAAAATTAATAGTTATTGGGTAATTATAGGTACGTGAATATAGCTTGAAAATTTATCTGTGTGAAAAATACTGCGCCGTCTCTGTACACCTACTACAATATCATTATTACGTGTATTGTTATAAAAATTTCGACTTTTCAAAGTCCAGGTATAGCAACATCCACAAAAGGTGCTTTCAGTCGGCAACTATGTTATAAAGAAAGTGGTACTTTTTTCTTATATCTCTTTATCTTTTCTTTGGCTTAAATACTGGATCTAATTATATTTATCCATCATTATCTCCGGCCATTTGATAATGGTGACGGCGTAAAGCAGATAATCGCAGTCTTTCATTTTGCAATGCTTGTTCTAATTCCAAAACACGAACCTGTGCTTCCATTTCCAATCTTTTGGCCTGATGTAAACTTAATCCCGACATGTCGAGATCCTCTGTAAAAATTGGAAGAATTATAATCATTACAACTCGAAGGATAGAGACAAAAATATAGTAAAAATGATCAAATACTAATTAGTATTATTACCATTTTCTTCTATTAATTGACTGCAGCTTTTAGCAGTTGCTACTACGCTGCCAGTAGCTTGGGTTACATCTCGTGATGCTTCAGAGAGAGCTGCTAAATTGTTGCTACTTCTTTCTGCTTTTACTCTACTTGCAACAACTAGTTGCGCAGTTGATGCAGCGATACCTTGTGAAGCTACTACAAGCTGTTCAAATTTACCATTTCCTGCGACAACTTTATCCGCAGCTTCTCTGTAATGAAAATTGATGATAGTTTATTAACTGTATAACAAGGTTTTTGTTTTATTATTGGATAAACATAATTTAATAGAGGGTTGGGGCAGGCGGGAGGGGGGGGGGGGGGGGGGCGTCTGTTACGCGTAATGCTGGAGGGGCAGGGGGTAGGGGGTATTTCTTTGGTATCAATGTATTAGAAGGTGATTAAAGTGTCCTGCATTCATTTCTTACTATACGGATTTTCTAAAAACAGATTTTCAAACCAGCTTCCAGCCGTAAGGTTGAAAACTTTTAAAAGTTTCTGCTAAAAGCGGGTCAATTTTAATTGTATTGCAGAGGCAAGTTTTTTTTTTAAGTGAAAGACCTAACTTACAAGAGGAAATTTGCTCCCATAGCTATCGCCTTTGCCGCGGAAATAAGACCTTCTGACCACTGATGATTTCGTTTATAAAATTCTGTCGCAGAGGCTGTGCCCTAAAGTGAAAAAAAAATCATTCAAATCAAGTTCATTTGTATAAGAAAACATCAGAAGAGGAAAAAATTTATTTTCACATGTCCTTATACTCACTTTTCCCTGAGCCACTATTTCAGTCTGCAATAGTCTTGATTTCTTTACTAATTCTCTGATACGTTTCATCAGCTCAGTACAAGAGTCTAGAATCTTTCCATTTACTTCTAACTTCAAGCCAGAATCAGCGGCACGTGATTTCGTCAGCATATCCTATAAATGGGGGAAAAAATAAATAAAAAATGGAATTAGATATCACGACAATACTTAAAACAATGTATTTTCGAATAGATTTTAAGTGCATCTTATTAAAATACAATTATAATTACCTGTATTTTTGCCGCAGCTTCTTCGATTGCTTTATCCATGCTCAAGAGTTCGTTTTCAACCAAATCTCCAATCATTTCAGCGTTACCTTGATTATTAATCAAAGTATCTGCCTGCGATGAAATATCTTTAAGCTTATTTTTCACGACAACAATTTGATCCGCGACTGTAGATGCTTTCTCTTTAATATTACTCAGCATTATTAAACTTTGAGAACCAAGTTGTTTGCATTCATCGGTTAATCCTGTATAGTTTAATAACTAAATGTAATAGTCATATTATCCTTCAAAATAGATAACTTAAAAAACACATTGTTTGACTTACGATCTCCAAAAGCTATATCTGTCGCTGTATTCGAAGTACTTTTTGCATGTATCAAATAAACCGCTAAAACATAAGCAGTATGTGTAGAACTTCGAGCGAGTTGCCCTCGCTGAGAAGAATCTAATACATAACTGCGATAGACCGAGTCCAAATCGTCTAAGCTTTGAAGTGCTGGATCAACCAAACTTTTCAAATAATCAGGAGTACATGTTACAGCAGATATCGCAGGATTCTCAATTCCATGAATAGCCGTTTGTAGAATCAAGTCTGCCTCGGATATACAATTCACTATACGAAAATTGAGAATAATGTGATAAAATAATCGGTGTTACAAGCAAGTCAAAAGACTGTGATTGATAGTCATAGACATGATACTCACAAAGTAGTTCGTAGAGAGCTGAATCGGCGTCAGTTTTAAGTTGAGCACGAGAATGTTCAGCTTTTGTCTGTAGTTCGGATATTTTACCATCTAATTCTTCTTTTTGGGCAAGTAAGTCATGGAGATCTCCTTCGACGACTGCCTTCTCAGATGTTATGAAATCGATTTTAGCAACAAGAGCCTAAACAAGCAAAAATTCACATTGTTATAAATTTCAAAATCTTCGTACCAATTTAAGAGTTTTTCAATGTTTGTTTTCCCAATTTACGGACCAAGTTTTCAGTCTTTGCGGCATCAAATTGCGTTCTAACATTATCCAACTCTGCTCTTGCTTGTGTAACTCTTTGGATTTCTTGTTCTGCAGTTGCCTGACCCTGTATCAACTCTTGCAAACGTTGATCAGCTTCAACGCTTCGTCTTTCAGACTGTTCTTGAAGAATTTTAATGCTTCCCAACTGTTTATCAACATCCGCTTTCTTCCAGGATAATGAAAGACAAAATTTATTTCAGAATTTATCTTCCTAAGCACAAAATTCCCCTCCAAAATGCGTGAAAAGTAATCATAGTTATCTATTTTTATCATTACCTTTCTTATCAAACTGATATGCTCTTCCCTCAATTTTGAATAAACTTCTTTCAGTTTTTGAAACTTTTCTTCTAGCGTCTTATTTTTATCTAAAATCAAAGGCTTATTTGTAGACTTTAGAAAAATGAATTTTTTTGCTTCAACTGAATAACTATTTTGTTAACGAAACCCTTTACTCAAAAATATGCGTTGTCTCATTTATTTACGCGCACAGAAATCGTTGAGGGAGATAATTTGTTAACACAAGATAAGACTTTAGAGAATCAAATCAATAATATCATTACTGACCAGTAACTTCTTGGAACTTGGTCGAAAGAATCATTTTTTGGTTTTGTAAATCGTGGGTGAGTTGTTTTTCCTGCGTGATTTCACTGCCCTGGAATGAAAAAATTAAATTTTATAATTCAAATAATAAATTTCACACTTTTGGCCATATCGGTTCATAATTACACAGTTTGTTTAACTTCATACACTGAATATTTAGAATTAGTTTCGCTTACTTTATCAGTGAGAATAGATTCCAGCTCCAGTATACGGTTTTGCAAGGATTCAACAATTCGTTGATGTTCTGTTAGTAACCGATGAAGTTCTTGTCTTTGTCTACCATTTTCTTGATGAAGATGATCGATCAGACTGTCTCTGAAACAAATTTTGAGAACATAACAAACCAATATCTGCTTTGGAAATATCAACAAATATAAATAGACAGTAAACAGTTACCGTTCAGCCAATACGTCAGGGGATATTGAACCATTTCTTGCAGCATCAATTTGATCTCCTGCTAGAGAGTTGGTTTCTGAAGTATCGATTAAACTATCAACTACTGTATCAGCATCCAAAGGTTCTTCTGGTGGAAGTGTTACTACAGGCGTAACATAAGTTCGTAGTTCTGCTTGTATCAAAAAATTTGGTGGATTCTGTAGAAAATAATGAAAATAAAAGATTGAAAAAAAGTGAAAAATGCAAAACTGATAGAATTCAGCATGGAGTCGGATATTGAATATAGATAAAAAATGTACTATATATTAATTCACCTCGGGCAAAGACGGTATGGTGATTAATTGTTTGAAGTATTGCATGTGCTTAATGGTATTGTAAAATGTTCTCAATTCCTGAAATTGTTTTGAGAAACGATCACGATGACCTGTGAGAGTGTCTGCTGGAAGCGCACCATGTAATTTAAACAGTATTTTAACGCAATAATCGTATAATTGAGACGCATCTTGAATACAGGGTATTAGCGGTGCTAGACGACATTGACCGCTTGATGTCATCGAATTTGATTTAGACATATCCACGGAATCGAATGCTAAAATTAAGAAATGGAAAAATGGAAGTTATAAACACTTGAGTTTTTTTGTCCATCATGAATTATAATCAGATTGATTACGCTGAAAAAGACGATCCTAAACACAGTCAATAATTGATATTTGATAAGATAACAAAAAATCTAAAGATATCTTTTGACTGTTATGGACTTCTTTCTTTGGTACTTATTGTGAGACATTGAATAGATGAATCTTGATTCGACTGTTTTTTATTTTTTTACCTGCTCGTTGTAGGTTGAGAATGTCGTCCATGTAATCGAACATCTCAACAGACAATTGGAAGCTGAAAATCAGAAGATTAATCCACGAAACAAACTATTGCAATATTTATTGCATAAAATCATGCAAGAAATTCAATTGATTCTTACAATATATTGATATCATTTTCACCAATGGCTTCCAGCTCGTCTGCAGTAAGTTGAAGATTTCCAGGTATGCGAGGATTTCTTCTATGAAAGTCTAATTTCGTGACGAGTAATCTTATATACATTTGAATAAGACGCCCATATCCTTCTCTCAAATGTTGCCAATATTTTCCTAGATTTTCTAATTTTCCTCTATGCCTTTGAGAATCGAGTATTGATCGCATATGTCCTTCCCGTAATACTTTATGCAATACATGACAAAATTTCCATGCTACTATACGATTTTCTTGAAGCGGCTGACGCAATATGAACATCCAAAACGTTCCTGCGCCTTTTTCTTGAAACGTGCCAATAATTGCACCTATTTTATATGGTCAAGGATATAACTTCAAAACGAATTTAGAGTCTAGCTTTTATTAAACAAGTTTGTGAGCCAGTTTAAGCTCAATAGTAAAAATGACATGATAAATGAAAGGATACTGCGCACATGTTTTTCTTTTACTGGAGCTTCGATTGGATTAACTGCTTTTCCAATACTTATGCTCTAAAATTGAATGAATTTTTGTAAGGCAGCTGAAATTCTTAGTTCCTTAATAAAGTTATCAAATTTCTGTACACAATAAAATATAATCAAAATTTTGATCATCGAAAATATATTCATATTGTTAAAATAAATATAAATATAAATGAAGCATCATGCATAGCGTAGTTATTTGTTCTGTGAGTATTATCAACAGCTCACTTGTAAGACAAAACGGGTAAAAAAATCAAGAGCTACTTTAATATCGGAACCAAAAATGCATATCATGCAAGATAAAATGTATTTCAAACAGGTCAGTTAAGTATAGCGTTTGACGCGATTTGAAAAAGAATATGACATGTTAGAAAGAAGTATGTGAGTATGTTCCTAAATTTGTACAATTTTCCTTACTTCCCAATATACGTTAATATGAAGAAAAAGAAATTAAAAAAATAGAAGAATGAAAGAAAGGAGAAGAGAATAAAACTAAAACTAAAACTAAGCGTAAGTTACAACGAGTTAAGAAGAGAATTTATTAATGCTCACCAATTGTTGAAATTGTTTGTCGGTGAGTGGTACAGGCGGCATGTTAGTCGTGTAAAAAAGATGAATTATGACAAACAAAATTTGTTCATAGCATCCCAATATTAACAATTGTTTTTTTGTTGTTTTTTGTTATTGTTTTGCTTTAATATACAATCTATCCTTTTAATAGTGCATAGATTCATTTCCTTTCAATATCCTGAAATATATGTTTTAAATATTTCTCTCTTGCAATTAGCAGCCGCAATGCCAATAATGTATCATGCAGGAATTTCAATATGCTATAACTGTGTTAAAAGAAAAGACAAGTAATGCTTTCACATGACACCACAGCGCACATGCAGTGTAAGAAACCAAATTTCGATGCAATGCACAGGATGAAGCAAATTTTTGAAGTTTTATAATTCCTTATTCTGGAAATTAATAGCGTTTTCGACCGGCTATACACCGGGCTACATTGGTGTGTAGCAATGTAGATCGGTCTGTCTCGTTTTCTCTTTCAAGGAATACAGAGACAGAGAGCTACACAACACCGGTGTAGCCCAGTCGAAAACATTATAAGTGTTTTTGTAGATTGAGATAAGAATAAAATTTAAAAACAAAAATAAAATGGATGTAAAATAGGCGAAAAATGAGAAACTATTTCCTCCATCTCCCTTTGAAGGGTTTCATCTCTGAATTCTATTGACTCCAATATTACATACTGCAATCAGGAATACAATACATACCTGAAATCTTTCAAAATTCTCACGTTCTAATTCGAGGCTAGTTTTTCTCGGTTGTAAAACTCGAGGTAATGACAACGAAGCCATGACCGATATTTATTCGTTTATTTAAATAATAAAACTATACTACGGTTTTATTTGTGCATATGTCATATGTTACGTTGCTTATATGTATGAATGGTACTCATAGGCTATTTTTTATTCTTGATACTACAGTTGCAACGTAACAACGAGGATTATTAGACACATTGTTATTCATTTTATTTCATTTAATTTATTCACCGAGTATGAACAATATCATGGATAGCAATCGATTCGGTTAGTTCAAATACGAAATGATAATATTAAATAAACTATAAATATTTCGTAACAAAAGTCAATCAGATACTAAATTCCGACACTGCACATCTGCACGTTACACATACTTGGTGTAGTAATGTATGGAGATTGTAGGTATACTATATTATCCGGAAATGATTAATAAGGCAAGAACGAACGAAATAACCACCTAACTATTTCATTCACTACAGTCTAATAAATATATGGAATATTATCAACGTTTCAGAAGGATTCCGTCTAATCAACGAATATCAAATCTTTACAGTTTATTTGGTGTATGAATCCTTATTTTATTATAAACTTAAAAAATGACAGCGGAGAAATCTTTGTTATGCGTAAAGATGCATAGTATGCATCATACAAAGTTTTATCGCGGAGGAAAGAATACGACTAAACAGTAAACGTGAAACGGGCGGACGTCCCTACCCACACAATTCTTTTTAAAGAAAAAAGAAGAAACCAAAACACATATACACATGAACATAGCGATTCCATTTATGGGTGAGGAGGAAAGTAACAAAAGAGAAGGGTACTTCCAACTTAAGAGCGTATTTTCATTCAGCGTCATGATGGTGGACCATCGTTTGTTGCCCGACATATCGTTGCAGTGTGAATAGTACCCTAAACCTCCGCCTTGATATTTTTGGCTAAAGTCACGGTAACGCGTGTTTTAGGAATTTTTTTGTTTGATTCATTGTATCGTGTTTTCCAGCAAGCGGCAGGAAGAAGAAGAAGAAGCGGTAGCGGCTCGCCGTGGCGGCATTTCAGTTCGTAGAGCTCGGCAGTCGAATTCGCATTTTAGAGGTTATAAAACACAAGAAGAGTGATGATTCTCAGCTTTATTGTGTGAATACGCGTTTGATTTATTCAGTTTTCACACTTGAAAAGTATGTAATTATTGCGTTGTAGCCCCATCAGCGGCGACTCAGTATTCAATTTTTCTTGTTTTTGAATCGTATTTCTTATCCTAATAATATAAAAGAGAGAATAACGAATAAGTGCGTATCAATTTATTATTATAATAAACCATGGATTTTCTTGAGTACTCTGATGTTACCGCCGAGGTAAAAGGCGTCATGGTAAGTAACCTTGAATAAGAACATCAAACTTACCAATTTGTCATTAATGTATGTTTACTAGGTACACTTTTTCCGTCTTGTGGAGTTTCTTTGCCCTTTCTTTCGTAAGCTATTACTCAGTCTAAGAGACCAGACTTCAGAACTTCAAAATTTTTGGCTTTTTAAAAGCCTCAGCTGAAGTTTTCTAAATTTTAATTGAGTCGAGTATTAAATTCCGATAACAAATTCCAGCATTCATAAACTTAGCTGCTAGAAATACTTGGCGTTTTTTTCATAATTGTTTCGTGATAATATTAATAATAACAGAACATAAAGCCTATTTATTTGCCTGTGGTTCGTATTTTTTCCTTCTTTCTTATCAATTTTCAGGCTCCAGGAAAATTGAAGTTGACAGATCAACACCTAATTTTCAAGAATCAGAAAACCGGAAAAGTGGAACAAATTTCTGCATCCGATATGGAGATGGTTAATTATCAGAAATTCGTTGGAACCTGGGGTTTGAGAATATTCTTAAAGAATGGAACTTTACACAGATTTCGTGGTTTCAAAGAAGGGGTAATAATAACAATCATCTCTTCACATATTTTATCGTATTATATTACCTCCACGCAATTGTTCGATTCTCAGTTTCTTTAGTATCTAAGCTCTCTCTGCTATTTATTCACCATCCAAAAAGTTGAACATTCGTTATTAAAAATTTCAAAATTGTCAAATAATTACAAAAATTCCAAAGATCTATCTACTTATCGCGTTATACCTTACAAAATATACAATTCATTCAATTCATAGTTCCAAAAAATGGTCAGATCTAGTCTACAAAGCATCCTCTCCGCTATAATAATTAAATTCGTTGGAATCCAGATTTCATTTCGTCTTCGAAACAATCGAATCGTTCATCAAGTATTCTCTAATTTTTCATACTTTTTACCATAAAAAGCCATTACAAAAAAATCAAAAAATAATACTTTTAACTAATACAAGCTGAATCAATTAATCGACTCATTTAACAAACAGGAGCAAGAGAAAATAGCTAAATTTTTCACGACAAATTATAAAAAAGATATGTTGGAAAAAGAGCTTAGTTTGAAAGGCTGGAATTGGGGTACGGCTAAGTTTAATGGTTCCGTTCTAAGCTTTGACGTCGGACATCACACAGCGTTTGAAATCCCTTTGTATTACGTTTCTCAATGTAATACTGGAAAGAATGAAGTCACGTTAGAGTTTCATCAGGTATAATATCTAATATTCGTTCTCCATTTCACCTATGATCAAGTATTTAATTTCTTTGCTCTTTCTATTTTCTCACAGACTGATGACGCCCCAGTTAGTCTGATGGAAATGAGATTCCATATTCCAGTAAGCGATAGCGCAGAACAAGATCCTGTCGAAGCATTCCATCAACAAGTCATGAATAAAGCTTCGGTTATCAGCGTCAGTGGTGATGCGATTGCTATCTTTAGAGAAATCCAGTGTCTCACACCTCGGTTAGTATTTTTTGAATTTTTTTTCTTTAGTTTCCCTTATAATTATTTTAAATTCTATTTTTCTTTTGTACAGCGGTCGTTATGACATCAAGATATTCCAATCGTTCTTTCAACTTCACGGTAAAACATTCGACTACAAAATTCCGATGTCCACTGTTCTCAGATTATTTTTATTGCCGCATAAGGATAGCAGGCAAATGTTCTTTGTGGTAAGTTTTGTGATTAATGTGATACACTAAAACGGTATTTTGCAGATCTAATGCACGAGGTTTCAATTCCAACGAAATAATTTGATTACAATATTCCTCTGAATTTGTTCTTAGGTCAGTTTAGATCCACCCATTAAACAGGGACAAACACGTTATCATTACTTAGTACTGTTATTCGGTCAAGAAGAGGAAACTTCGATTGAACTTCCATTCACAGAGTATGTAACATTTGATTATTTTCTTTTTTTTTCTTATATTTATTGAGATCCTAAATCATGAAGGTAGTATCATCTTCGTTGCACACCTTAGTAGACAAGGATTTCTGATTAGGGATTAAAAAACAAATAATAGATAATTTTAACGATTAGTATGATTCCTTTACCTCGTAGGAAGGAACTGAAACAGAAATATAATGACAAATTAACAAAAGAACTATCCGGCCCGACTTACGAAGTGCTTGGCAAAGTAATGAAAGCTATAAGCGTTAGAAAACTGACCGGACCAGGAGGTTTTGTTGGGTACGTTGCTACTTGTAAACTATCCTTGTAAATAATGTATAGATACAAATGAGGTGATCCAGATTCTAACCTTTTTTCAGATTCAGATCTAGTTTTGATTATAATTCATACATGAAAATCGTCTTTTTTGTATTCTCAGACACGTGGGAACGCCGTCAGTTAGTTGTTCATTCAAAGCTGCGGCTGGATACTTGTATCCCTTAGAACGTGGCTTCATTTACGTTCACAAACCACCAATTCATATACGCTTTGAAGAAATTGCTTCAGTAAATTTCGCACGTGGTGGTGGATCGACAAGATCGTTTGATTTTGAGATTGAGTTAACGAGCGGAGTAACTCATACGTTTAGTAGCATTGAAAAAGAAGAATATGGCAAGCTCTTTGATTTTATCAATTCAAAGAAGTTGAGAGTTAAGAATAGAAACAAAACGGTAAATGAAATTCAGTTCAATCACGAATACATGGATTATTCCCCATTAAATTCTCTTTTATAAACAATTTCTCTACTGTTTATAACAGGACAAACCGAAATACAATGATGACTTTGGTAACAGCGATCAAGAAGCTGAGCCAGATGCATATCTGGCGAGAATCAAAGCTGAGGTTGAAGAAAGGAGCGATAATGATAAAGAAGATTCTGAGGAATCAACTGACGAGGATTTCAATCCGAATCAGGTGATTGGTTCTTTTTATTATAAACTATATGGAAAACTAACGAGAGTAAATTTCTTTACGAATTAATGCCGTTCTGATTGGATTCCATTCTTTCAACAAACATTTCATTCTTTTCTCTGCAATTATTAGGATGAAAGTGATGTCGCAGAAGAATATGACAGTAATGTAAGCCCATCCGACAGCGATGCAGACTCTAATGCTTCGGTTGGTAGTAAAAAGAAGGAGAAGAGGGAAAAGAAAGAAAAAAAACACAAGTCTGCTAAGACCGTGGTTAGTAATCGAACCCAATATGATCAGTTTTTTATAAAGATTATCTTTCTGACTGAAAAAGCAATGGTTTCGTTTTACTTTTTGTAGTCTGAAAAGCCGAGAAAACCTCGCAAACCGAAGAAGGAGAAAGATGAGAATAAACCGAAAAGACCGTCGACTGCATTTATGTTATGGTTGAATAATACTCGTGAAGAAATAAAGGCTGCTAATCCTGGAATCGCTGTCACCGAAATAGCTAGGAAGGGTGGTGAAATGTGGCGAGAATTAAAAGATAAATCTGTGAGTATTGATTTTTTGTTGATTATGAGGTTGGGTTTATTTTGTATTCTTGAATTTTATTAATTTTCAATACAAATTTGTACTTCCTAGGAATGGGAGCAGAAAGCAGTTAAAGCAAAAGAAGATTATGCTGTGGCGATGAAAGAATATGAAGCAAGCGGCAGTGCAGCTGCTTCAAAGATTAAAGAAGGCGCTGGTAAAGAAAAAGGAGAGCAGAAAAAGAAGGAAAGTAAAAAGGAAGTTGTATCTCCGAACAAAACAATGGCTGGTGCTAGTTTCAAAAGCAAGGAATATATCAGCGACGAAGATAGTAGCAGCGGCGAAGATAAACCAAAAAATAAAAATGTAAAGTTCACTATATCTTAAATAATTTAGAAAACAAAATATGACTTAGCTGGAATTTATGGAATGAAAATTAATTTTACATTTCATCAAATTGAATTTTAGGATTCGAAGAAGAAGGCAGATGAATCTGAGGACGAGAGCGAAAATGATGAAAAAAAGACAAAGAAGAAGGGGGATAATAAAAAATCTTCTGTGAGATTCCCATTTTTAATTTATAAAAACAGTTGAATATTTACCATTTATCATATAGTTTGGCAAATGAGATATAATAATTTTTTCATACCTTTTCTTTCACAGGATTCAAGAAAGAAAAAAGATTCCGAGAGCGAGAGTGAAGATGATAAAAAGAAAAAGGGAAATAAAAGATCTGCTGTAAGTGTGAACTTTTATTTTCACTTATTCTCGTTTCGAACTATGAAATCCCTATTGAAGCTTGGATAGTAATTAAATCTATTGATTCATGTTCTTCTAATACCGAGATAATCTCTTGAAACTACACACTCAATAATGTACTCCTATTGACGGTTCGATTTTCGCGCAGCCACTCATCCTGCTGTAAGGCTGTGCGTAAATTAGAACAGTAAGTAGGAGTGCATTTATTTAGCGCATGTGCAGTTGAGTGCATAGTTTCAAGGAATTGTCTCGGTATATCTGCAAGTATCAGGAAGCCGTAGGAAAACTCTGGCGTGTAAAGACAATACGAAGATAAAAACAATGAAATTCTATCTAGAACGTACAACTAAACCGATTTATTTGGATAATTTTTAGGAAAACGATACCAAGAAGGCAAAAAAAGGCAAGAAGGATTCTGAGGACGAAGATAGTGATGAGGATTTCGAAGAACCTGAGGAAAGTACTCCAGCCACAAGCGATGCCGGTAGCGATTAATTGTAAACTATAAATACCAATGTTCAGATTGTATAAAGTTTTCTATCTATATCTTATCCTATTGTATCGTCCATTTCATCCACCGTACGTTAAAAGAATAGAAAAGCACAAGAATTATAATAGCAATAATAATAATGAAACAACAAACTTGCTTGCAATTCTGGCTATTACATTTTTATTCAAATGGAAAACATTCTACTGTTATTTTTGTTTTGGTATTACATTACATAGTTGAAGCATGAAAAATTGCAGAAAAATTATAATCTATTATTGAATATGAAATATGTAGACAATATTGGAATAAAATAAGTACTTTTTCATAACTATCGTTTCATCATTGCGTCGTGATACCGAATGGCCTCCAAAAGGGGTTCATCAATTTTTTAGAACTCGTGAAACTCTGAGGAATGGATTTCGTATTGGAGATGTGTAATCTGTACAATGAGGTAAGGTTGATTCCATTGAGAAACATTACATTCGTCTCAAAATATGAAAGTATTTCTCTGAAATCTTGCCAGTGAAATTAAAGAGATCTTAGCATCGATTGAAACGAAACCTGAGACCCCAAAATCGGATTACTTATACGGAATTTTCATTACTTTTTCAAGGTCCCTGTATAACCGACACTCAATAAAAATATATGCAAATGCGATATGAATAATCCGATTTCGAAATTTCAGGGTGTGTTGCAATCAGTGTTAAGATCTCTTCAAACTCAATGCAAAAGATTTGGTAAAACACCTCCGTTTAAGAGAGAAATAAAATTGTTTATAGAACCAACTTCACCGGATTGCACGGAATTTCGTTAATAAAAAAATACATTCCTACATAATTGAAAAAAAACTGAAAAATTGATAAACTCCTTTGGGCACTCCTTTCACCATGTTTTTTGATATATACTTTATGTAGTGGTTACAAAGTACCAAGATAGCTGTAGACATCAACGCATGCTGGTATTCGATACCTCCGGAGTAGCCTCAGCGTTTGGAGAATGAAAAATAAGATGAGATAGAAATATCCCAGTTTAGTTATCTGACTAGAAAAAGTGGCAAAATAATTCATGTTCTTTTACCGCATGCGAATGGAAGAGAGATTATGCTGACGCGCGACGGTGGAACAGGTGAACCGAAGAACGCGGGCAGCTTTTGTTTGACATCTAGAATTCGGCATTTTTGAAAGTAGTAACAGTCAGAGTCATAAGCGCCTTCAGTTGAAATTCCTAGATTTTGAGATTTTGAACCGAAAATTCGACTTTGTATCAGGATAACATCTGAGCCCAAGAGGTGGCACGATTTTTTTCTTTTTCGCGTATGCATAGGAATGCGAGAGAGGACGCATGTAGGTGAGAGCAGAGACATGCAGAGGCATGTATCAGGAAAACATCCGAGTCCAAGAGGTGGCACAATTTTTTTCTTTCTCGCATATGTATAGGCATGGGAGAGCGGACACATGTACCTATTCCTAGATTTTGAGATTTTTAACCGAAAATTCGACTTTGTATCAGAATAACATCTGAGCCCAAGAGGTGGCACGATTTTTTTCTTTCTCGCATGTATATAGGCATGGGAGAGAGGACACATGTACCTATTCCTAGATTTTGAGATTTTGAACCGAAAATTCGACTTTGTATCAGGATAACATCTGAGCCCAAGAGGTGGCACGATTTTTTTCTTTTTCGCGTATGCATAGGAATGCGAGAGAGGACGCATGTAGGTGAGAGCAGAGACATGCAGAGGCATGTATCAGGAAAACATCCGAGTCCAAGAGGTGGCACAATTTTTTTCTTTCTCGCATGTATAGGCATGGGAGAGAGGACACATGTACCTATTCCTAGATTTTGAGATTTTTAACCGAAAATTCGACTTTGTATCAGGATAACATCTGAGCCCAAGAGGTGGCACGATTTTTTTCTTTCTCGCATGTATAGGCATGGGAGAGAGGACACATGTACCTATTCCTAGATTTTGAGATTTTTAACCGAAAATTCGACTTTGTATCAGGATAACATCTGAGCCCAAGAGGTGGCACGATTTTTTTCTTTCTCGCATGTATAGGCATGGGAGAGAGGACACATGTACCTATTCCTAGATTTTGAGATTTTTAACCGAAAATTCGACTTTGTATCAGGATAACATCTGAGCCCAAGAGGTGGCACGATTTTTTTCTTTTTCGCGTATGCATAGGAATGCGAGAGAGGACGCATGTAGGTGAGAGCAGAGACATGCAGAGGCATGTATCAGGAAAACATCCGAGTCCAAGAGGTGGCACAATTTTTTTCTTTCTCGCATATGTATAGGCATGGGAGAGCGGACACATAGACCTTTTCCTAGATTTTAAGATTTTTAACCGAAAATTCGGCTTTGTATCAGGATAACATCTGAGCCCAAGAGGTGGCACGATTTTTTTCTTTTTCGCGTATGTATAGGCATGGGAGAGCGGACACATGTACCTATTCCTAGATTTTGAGATTTTTAACCGAAAATTCGACTTTGTATCAGGATAACATCTGAGCCCAAGAGGTGGCACGATTTTTTTCTTTCTCGCATGTATAGGCATGGGAGAGAGGACACATGTACCTATTCCTAGATTTTGAGATTTTTAACCGAAAATTCGACTTTGTATCAGGATAACATCTGAGCCCAAGAGGTGGCACGATTTTTTTCTTTCTCGCATGTATAGGCATGGGAGAGAGGACACATGTACCTATTCCTAGATTTTGAGATTTTTAACCGAAAATTCGACTTTGTATCAGGATAACATCTGAGCCCAAGAGGTGGCACGATTTTTTTCTTTTTCGCGTATGCATAGGAATGCGAGAGAGGACGCATGTAGGTGAGAGCAGAGACATGCAGAGGCATGTATCAGGAAAACATCCGAGTCCAAGAGGTGGCACAATTTTTTTCTTTCTCGCATATGTATAGGCATGGGAGAGCGGACACATAGACCTTTTCCTAGATTTTAAGATTTTTAACCGAAAATTCGGCTTTGTATCAGGATAACATCTGAGCCCAAGAGGTGGCACGATTTTTTTCTTTTTCGCGTATGTATAGGCATGGGAGAGCGGACACATGTACCTATTCCTAGATTTTGAGATTTTTAACCGAAAATTCGACTTTGTATCAGGATAACATCCGAGTCCAGGAGGTGGCACAATTTTTTTCTTAAATTCACGTATGCATGGGAATGTAAGAGAGGACGCATGTAGGTGAGCGCAGAGACAGGCAGAGGCATGAGCAGCTTTCTTTCGAATCCTAGATTTTGAGAATTTTAACTGAAAATTCGAAATTGTATCAGGATAACATCTGAGCCCAAGAGGTGGCACGATTTTTTTTCCTATTCGCGTATGCATGGGAATGCGAGAGAAAACACATGTATGTGAGAGCAGGGACAGGCGGAGGCATGTATCAGGAGAACATCCGAGTCCAGGAGTTACTATATGGAGTTTCAATAAATGACGCCGATTTTATAGAAATGTGAAATAGGGCAATAGCACCAGTTCCCGACCACCCACAGTTTTCGACCATTCCTTCGGTCTTGCATATAGGTACATACATAGATATTATTCAGCACGTGCGGTCGATCATTTGACCCGTATTTGGTGTGGTCGACAACTAGTGCATTTACCCCATAAAACGTGAAAGATTTAAATAATAAAGACATATATTCAAGAATGCAGTTGCTCATTTATTTTCGTGTAGCATAATTGTACACACAATATGGTTCATGGCATAAAGAAAATATCAGAAATCGTTTTTGTTAGTCCTATCGTATCTCTTCATTGACGGGACCTACAGTATAGCCGGCATCGGCCTATAATGGAATACTCGTCGAGATGTATTCTTCTGTGGGGGAGAAAAATGCATGCAATAATGTTATTATAATAGTAGTTCTATTTCGATTTGTGAATTTAATTTCACTCGATTATCTTTCGTGAATAGCATTTCTCCAAACCCTTATTGTAATCTTTTCTTACCATTATATTCTTTTTCTTGGAGGGTCCAAGGCAAATTATGCATCATTACAATTTCTTGTGGATGCGAGAATACAGAAATTTCTATTTATAACATATGAGCAGGTGAACAGTTTTCGTTTCGGGAGGGAAAGATTGTTCTCTCATTAAACTTGGCAAAAAACGACTTTGATTCTGTGATTTTCTCAATAATTTGTTCGTTTTTTAAAAACGTGAAAAATGAAAACAAAAGTATGTAATAAATATTATGCGACTCGCGAACTCGCACGTTCTCTTGAAATACGGCATAATTTACCCCACTTGTTTTCTTATTGTTTATTCAATAATTGTCCGGAATCCCGAACAGGCTCCTGTACATGCGTCATTCGTTCATCGACTGTTGGCCTTTTACGTTCAAAGAGTCTATTATTGCTTGGAGCCTCCGTTCCAGACGCCCAGAGGTAGGAATTGGGCGGAAGGAAGCTAATAAGGAATAATTCATGACATAATCATGGTTATTAAAGTTATTTTCACATTTGTGACTGTCATCTACGTGATCACTGCAGGTATGCGATTCTCCGTTATTCTATTATCAAGAACACGCAGAGTGGCTAATATTTGAATTTGAAACTCAACAATCACAAAATTTTAATATCGATTGGTATACATATTACTTCAACTGCTAAAATAGATTATCGGTAAACTAAAAGCTGGTTTACTTATTGTATTCTTTGAGCTCTGTGATAAATGATCGATCCAGGTAAACATGATTATTTGCTTGTCTTCTCGATATATTCTCTACCGGTCTTGATTACTCATCACATCTCTAAGGATACACCCTGCTGTTGGAAAATATTTGTCACTTAGCTCCGAATAAGTAGATAAGAGCATAATTGTATCAAAAATTTGAATCGGTGATTTCAGTAAATGGGTAAAATTATGAAAGTATACCTATAGGTATAATAATTACACCAATACGTGAGAAACCGCAAAATTTTTCAACATTTCTCGGTGACAATATTGTAAAAATCAGTCGAATCTGCATACTCGGGAAATATGTAGAATATTGATTGCGGTTGATCACTTTCTTGTTGACGTCGAAAGTCTCGGAGGTAGAGTAACCGGTTATTTTGGAAATCAGAGAATCAAGGCACACATAGTAATATGAATATTGGTAGATAACCGAAGTCCTCAGTAATACTTTAAGGCGCGGGTAAACATACAGCTTTTTCAGTGAATCTCAATTTTCCGAAATGACTATAAGAAATACTTGTAATTTTAATTTACGTTCAAACGCGATTACAGACGATTCTAGTCAATGTCCTAATATAATATCAAGAGCGCAATGGGGAGCCAAACAAGCGAAGAGTGTGAATTACTTGATCGTACCAATACCGTATGTGGTAATTAGCCATACGGTAACTGCAGGCTGCATGCGGCGTAGTAAATGTGCTCAAAAAGTTGTTGATATGCAAGCGGATCATATGAACAATAATCACTGGAACGACATCAGCTATTCGTAAAATACACCTTGATATATTAATAATAGATTTATCATATAATTCAATGCATTATAACGATAACACACACTGTGAATTCACAGCTATGCTGTCGTATGTCCAGTTAATACGGATTTTTCACTTGGTGTAACGCGGCCGCCGTATTTTAGGCGCTCGTTGTCTGACCTCAACGAATTTTTCTACTACTGTTGATGGTTTTCTAAGACACGTTTTCTTTCGTTTTCCCGAAAATGTAGCCAATCTGTCTCGGGAATCATTCAACTCGCTTATAACGTTTTCTACCAGCACAATTGGCTATCTTCTTTTCTGGAGATTTTTAATGGCTAATAGAAATAGTTGGGCATTGAAAGATGTTTGGCATTTATTAGATTCTTGATCGGAGGGGACGGCAATGTCTACGAAGGACGTGGTTGGACTCGTGAGGGAGGGCACACTCTCGGGTACAATCAAAGATCTCTTGGAATAGCTTTTATCGGTTCGTACGAAGGTGAGCCGTAATTTTAATTGTCGTACGGTGGCCAGCTTTTATTGTCTCAAGCTTGGAAAAGACTTCAAATCGGGCTGACGATTTTCATGATGCATCTTGCGCTGTTTTCACCGCATCATAAAGATTGACTCGATATCACGTTATGCCTCGCGCTTGGTGGTCCCAGTCAGATTACAGATATTATAACGTGCTTCAGATGATGACGCGAGTCAAGTAATGCTGGATGCTGCCCATAAATTAATTGCTTGCGGAAAAAATCAAGGAGTCCTCCAATCGACAGTACGTGTTATCGGCGCACGTCAAGTAGATGCAACCATAAGCCCAGGTTTCGCACTCTACAACCAAATCCAAGCTTGGCCAGAATGGGTTTCTGTGCCGTGAGAAGTCGAGAGAGGAAGCGAAGAACCATGCAGAATTGACTGAAATCAATGCCCAGATATGCGTACGATCTTTAATCAACATACCATACCTATACCATATACAATATGTAATCATCTGTTGAAAATATAAAGATTTCCTACGATGGATAAAGATCGATCGATATTTGCTATCAAATTAGGAATCCGTCACATAGAATCATTATATGTACTCTGCTTTTTCAATTTTCAAAGTGGAAATAACATTCCTGACGCGTTGTATTTGCGAAAATAAATGAATGAATGAACCGGGAACGTGCGTCATGTCGGTGTGAGTTTCGCTCATGCTCGTTTATTCATTCTGATGCATTATCTTGAATTCAGTGTCAAAGTTTGCCTGATCGAATATAATAGTTTTGAAATGAGGGGAGTCTCGTT
The DNA here is from genome assembly GCA_963170745.1 of Phymatocera aterrima. Lineage (NCBI taxonomy): Eukaryota > Metazoa > Arthropoda > Insecta > Hymenoptera > Tenthredinidae > Phymatocera > Phymatocera aterrima. The sequence continues at coordinate 11,262,038 of OY720663.1, forward strand.
CGTTGCGGTAATCTTATCTATAGTCAGAGTTGTTGCCATGCGTAAGTTATGCGCGTTGCTATTTGTCTGTATACTATAAAGTGAGATACAATTATCCATTGCCAATTAACGGACGGAGCATGTTCCATATTTAAAACTATAAGCAGCCCATTACAGTACAATAAGAACAACATATGAAATACATTACATACGTATACATCCATACATAGGTACAGTGAAAAATAGTCGGCCGCTTTATCTGTCACACATATATTCAAGCTCTCTGAACTCTATAGAACCCCACCCATGTGTCGTTCGTGTCCATGCTCAAAATTAAATGTACAATTACTACTAGACCCTTGTCGGTTGGGGTCTTGAACCTTCATAAAAAAAGTTTAGGGTGGGAATATTCTGAGCCCTAAGTATATAAGACTTCTCCCGAGTAAATAGCCCCTCGGTAGTAGCCGTTGATATGAGCTATCAATTAACGGGAACAATCTTTTAGCGCAGCAGCCGACGGCCTGTGATACTATCGCAAATATGAACATGTCAAGGGGTACCAGATTCGACTCACTCAGCCGGTTTACCCCACTCTCCGTTATATAAAATAAAAACACAAATAATCTTCTACGTTGATATAATGTATGCTGCCTCATATACCTACAGTGTCGACGTATACGTGAGACCGAGACCACATCAGATATGTATATCCTGACTTACACGAGTGTCATTCTTGAGGTGGTTCCCCGTGACATGACAGTATTCGTACTTTGCTCTGACCGTTACGTGCGTCTTTTCTACGAATCGGAATAATTGATAGCGAAGGATTCATGCCGGCGTGATCGTCCCCACTAAATATCTGGTTTTGCAATACCATTCGTATCATAGTTATAGAACAGTCTCGTGCTACCAGAATCATCATTCGTTCATCGATCGTTAGCAAACTGTCTTCTTGCCCAAACTGTTTCTCTTCGTTGATTGGTGCGGGCATATAATTAGCGTCGTATTGAATCCGTCACGTGGAAAAATAAGTTGGGGCCTCGACACATGATGGTCATTAACAAGATTCTCAGCACGTTCCTTATTATTATTTACGTGGTCAATGCAGGTACGAAATTCGATATATGTTTTATGCAGGTCACTGATTGTATTCATTGATACATACTGTAAGTGTTGTGAATTCCGAACACGAAAGGGTGTCGGTTCATCGGTGCAATGTCTGATCGTTTGTGATGATTAAGTGATCTATAGGTATACTTATCCCTGAGTGCTAATAACTGTGCGAAGAGAAACTGAAATTTTCGTGATTCCTCTTATGATATTGTCATGAATAAATATTATGTATACATATGATTCTCAAGAATTTCAATACTTGTATGAATTAATTAAAATTCTCAGCCCATGTGTTTACTCATAGCAAAATCAGGCAGAACCGATGAGCTGTTACACAATGATGTCAATATACACCAGTGACATTTCATGGGGTATAGGAACAAAAAGGTGAAATAGATTGTTTCAAGTCATTTTAGATTATGATTTCATTTCTCAAAACGTGAGACATACAAAAATGTCGTACTTTTGGCAAAGTTTTCAAGTCTTACGTATACACCCTTTTTTCTAACTCGTTCATTCGGAGAAAACTTCTATAGCGACTATTTCAGCATACCAATAATTGTATACTATATGTGAAGCATTCGATGACTTCCGCTTTTTAATTTCCCTCGAAATACAAATATTGTTTGTGTATTTTATCTTCTAAAAGAACACATTTTATAGCCGGGTCGAGTCAGTGTCCAAATATAATAAAGAGATCTCAATGGGCAGCCAAACCGGCGCGGAGTGTGAATTACCTGATTGTACCGATACCGTATGTGGTCATCCACCACACCGTAGGCTTGGTTTGCACGCGGCGCAGTCAATGCGCTCAAGGAGTTGCCGATATCCAAACGTCACATATGGACGATAATGGCTGGAACGACATTGGCTATTCGTAAGACACACGTTCATGTACATTTTCAATTAATTTGACTATGATTCAACGGATTAATTATACACAGGTTCGATAGCGGTCAGTCGATGCACCAAGCGCGCGGCCAGATTTGAATTGTTCGTATGTCTGGCTATGTGCGGAATTTTTCACTTGGTGTGACGCAATTTGCCGTATTTTAGGCGCTCGATGTCCGACCGTGGCGAGTTTTTCTACTACCGTTAATAGTTTTTGGGAGGATCATTTATTTTTTCGTAGTGAATTTATCTCGAGCATCGTTTAACTGGTTCATAACGTTTTCCATTAGCAGAGTACGCTATCTGTTTTCGGGAGAGATTTAACAGCCAATAGAAGTAGCTGGGTATTAAAAATTGTTTGACACAATGGCGATACTTTCACTATAAGTCTTGCTCATGGCGTATTTTCATTTATTAGATTCTTGATTGGAGGAGACGGTAATGTGTACGAAGGACGTGGTTGGACTCATGAAGGAGCGCACACTATCGGTTACAACAAAAAATCTATTGGAATAAGTTTCATGGGTTCGTACGAAGGTAAGCCGTAATTTCGATTGTCGTACTGTGACCAGCTTCCAACATTTTAAAATAAGAATAGCCAACAATCGGATTTACGATTTTCCTGATGCATCTTGTTCCATTTCCACCACATTATGAAAACCGTGTTACATGACGTTATGTCTGGTGCTTCGTGGCCCCTGTCAGATTACAGATATTATAACTTGCTTTAGATGATGACGCGAGCCAAGTAATGCTGGATGCTGCGCATAAATTAATTGCTTGCGGAAAAAATCAAGGAGTCCTCCAATCGACAGTACGTGTTATCGGCGCACGTCAAGTAGATGCAACCGCAAGCCCAGGTTTCGCACTCTACAGCCAAATCCAAGCTTGGCCAGAATGGGTTTCTGTGCCGTGACACGAGGGGAGAAGATGCAAAAGCACACAGAAAATTGAACGGAAATGATACTTCTATGATTTTTAATCGATTCAAATAATAATAAAGTTATTGTACGTTTATTTGGAATCTTTGAAATTATTACCAAACGAAAACAGAAGATTCAAGAGAAGTTTGAGAAATTTCCAATTTCAAATGAAGAGAACCAAATCGCGAGTACCCAAATTTCGCATTGAATTTTGCTCAGCTGAGTCAATGAGAATCGTTTCCATTCCAAGAGATTACCGACAAATTATTGACTCAAATTGTCAGAAGTTGATTCCGTTGATATAAGAAGAAATATTCAAGTCCATCTTCAATTTAATATTATTCATAAAAGGGTCGTTGCAATTGAATCAGCTTCTCACATCCAGAAGTTAAAAAATGTAAAAAGAGTAATAAATGTAATAAATATAATTATTCACATCAAGTTTCAAATTTGAGTAAATGAGAAATAATTTTCATCATCCACGAGAGAAGCGTCCTTCGTTCTTCGTATCTTTTGTTTACACTGCATTTGCCGGATTTCATATAATTCGTGAAAATTGGAAAATTTATTATGGGAATGGCTAAATATTGACATATATTTCCAAAACATTGAAGCAATATATTCCAGCGTCTTCATCTAAACCATCATTGAGAATCTTGAAACTTTCGGCATCTGATGAAAAAAAAGAGAGACCGTTGCAGTACAAAAAGCGCAATATCGAGGATTCAAATGAAAAGTGAGGCAGAAAACGAACCAAAGAAACACGAAAAACGTATAATTTTATTTAAATATCTTTATTGTTCAATTCGTATTTATTTTACGATATACCTATGGATACTACTGCACAAAACATATGTTAACGATAGTACAGTCAGATATACACGACGGTAGTCATTTCTCATAATACGTTGCACATTAAAAAAAAAATAAACAAAGTAAATGCACGTATAATATGTATGTAATGCATGTAACCTGTGTACGTATGTAGTATTATGTACGCGGACAAAGAGACGCAGCACAATAATAGGTATATTACAAACTGCACAGACGGTAGGAACGTTTTAAATAACTAGCATCAATTAAAACATATACTATATCGTTTTTCTTTGACGTTATAAGGCGATTGAGGGGGCGGATGGCCGATGGCTCGAGATAATTTCAACAAATAAAAAAGGGATGCCTGATTGCTGACGTGAGATAAACATAATATTATCGCATATTTTTATAGACATTATTTTCCTCGTCGCCTTTACTTTTACGTTTCTCAATTTTCTCATTTTTTCCATCGTATGCGTACTCGCGGTAACACGGTCAGGTTAAATTTCAACTTAATACTGTATACATAATACATGACAATATCATTGCGCGTGACACAATTTTACAATATCTACATTACTTATGCATTAATTGGGAGAATATAATCATTGATTATTCATCGGTTATATACAAGTTATACAAAATTTATATATCCCACCCTACCCTCCCCGAAATTGAAATCCACGTTCCGCTTCGATAAAAAAAACTTGAAGAAAAAATAAATAAAAACACAACGCAACTGGTAAACAGAATCAAATGAATAATGAATAACTAAAATTCATATTTTTCACCTTTGACGAACATGTTATTGCTGTATAATTGAAACAACAAATATAGATATATGTGTATATATGTATATGTAGTTTCGTAACCAAGTAATTATTCTTCTTTTCTTCTTTCATTTCTTTTTCAAGTATCTCCAGTTCACGAAATTACGTATTTTTTGTGTTATCATTTACATTTATAGGTAGTAGGTATAGATACTATTTCGATATTTATATTAAGATAAACCTATGTAGCGTTTTATTGTATCTCATTTATTCTTTCTCCTTCTCTCCACCAAATAAACTAATGAAAATTACATTAAAATTAATATCTATCTACCTATATATCTATCTATCTATCTATCTGTCAATCATATATGATAATAATAAATTATATAATACACTGTATGCAGGTAGGATAATACAGTATGCAGATTTTCCACTGCCACTGTATGTCTTCTTCTTAGTTTAATATTATTTTCATAGCTCTTCTTCTTCGTTTTATTTTCTGTTTTTCCTTTCTTATCTTACAACTTTGATCCTGACGTCATCACATTATTGCAGTTGAAAATAAAAACATTCGCAGTAATTATGTGTATTTAGGCTCCTTTCAACATCCCCTTCTCTATATTTTTCGTTCCTAAACGTCTATCGTTTTTTATTCTTCTTCTTTTTTCCATTATTCAATTATTTTATATTTATTATACATCTTCCTATATTATTCTATTTACAGAGACGACACCGCCTTTTCTCCTTCTCAATTATTTATTTACTTTCACTTTACTTTACTACGATAATAATTATAATATAATGATAATGAATAATCAGAAAAGATTTACCATTCGTGTTTAGTTATTTTTTTTTTCCTCTTGCTAGGCCTTTTATCAAATCTCAAAAGAATTAACAAAAGAATGATGAAATTTGCAAACACATTATCAATGCTACTTCTGTTAGGACCACGACAATGCCATTCGTAATGGTAGGGGCAGTGGTAAGAGAGGGGCTTAGCTCGCCTGAGGGCCAGCTCTGAAAAGACTCCTCGGATTCGGGGATCACATTATCGCAATCAGACATAAATAAACCGATATCTGTGACTCGAAATACCGTACAAATACTTCAATTGCTCATCCTAGTCCCCAGTCCCACACCACTATGTATTTTCAGCTAACAGCGCAGGACGACAGCAAGAAAGAATTTTTCGTATTGCTTGTATGTATTTTATGTATTTGGGTCGAGGTTTTTTTATCACTGTTATTTTCTCTTCGGTTTTTTTTTCAATTTAAAATTCTCATTTATTCATTGTACTTTCATAATATACTTACTTATATATAATGTATTAGTAACGTATATTTCATCTATATTATCTATCTTATTTACAAGGCGGCATCGGGATGAATGTTCTCATTGTATAGTATCGTAGGTATGTCCTAGTTGAATTATAATACAGGGGAATATAACTGTCGTTACGTAAAATTTAATAAATAATATAATAAGCGAACTGTGCTAACAGTATAATAATAATATTAATCATAATAATGACAGGAAAAAAGAAGAAGATTAACATAACAATTTACTAACAAATTTACACAACAAAAACACGAGAAAAAATAAAATTATTTCCATTCAAAAGGAACAATACTCATTATGCTGCCAACAAATTTCATCAAGTTCAAGTTCATTTTATTTACTATATTTCATCTTTTATTTTTATATAATGCTGAATGTACTACAATCTTCTTCACTCAAAGATTGACAACAGCAAGTTTTTTAAATTAGGAGATCAAATATAAAAAATATCGAGGACGGGTATATCGGGAACATTATTTGTGAAAAAAAATCGGAAAAAAAAGGAAACACAACAAACAAACAACGTCACCATCACGTTAGTTTTATGATTTTAATGTTTGATGCTAATCCGCTGGTGCCTTAAATGGACAGACAATATAATCTTTATGTGAGAGCACACCTAGTCTAATATAATACAAAAAACAACATGTGGGACTAGGTAATATGAATCAAAAATTCATTAGCACCAGGTTGATGACTTTGACTCGTTACTGGTTTTCATTTTTCGTTTTGTTTTTGTTTTTCGCTATTTTGTTTCTAAGTAATTTGTGCTGAAATAATAATACCTGGGGCTACTGCGCGTACAACTTAATATTTATCTATTCAATTTTTTCAAATCGATTCCCGTGTATATTAATTTCACAAGTATGTAACTAAATAACAACTGAACTCAACCGAATCAACTACGACGTCTCACTCTCTCTTTTATTATTATTATTTTTTTTTCTCTATTTCTCACATCCTCATCTTCATCCTCATCCTGAACAATGATATACTATATCTATATACAAATCCCACAAAATTACTCGAGTGGCATTTTATTATTATTTCTGTCTTCCTTTCCGTTTTTCTCTACTGTACAATTTACATATTTTATATTCGGGTACGTTCCGCGTATCATTTAATTATATATTGCTGCCGCTGCACTACTGTTGCTGCTACTGCCGCTGCTTCTGCACGGGACTTTTGTCTATCTGTGTTTCATTGATGCTGATTCACTACATCGTTTTTCTGTATTAAATAGTGTACTGTATACTAGATGTATGATTTTGTTGTTATTCTTTTTCTGTTTCAGTCCTTTTTCTATTAGAATTTTACTACATCCTCCCTTCAGAGAGCAGAGAGATAGTAAAGAGACAATTGATTTGTCGTCAACAAGAACCAGTAAAGAAAGAAGGTGATTCAATTACAATTCAGGAAAAAATTCCAATTGTAGGAAATCCAAATTGAACGAACTTTTTTCCACAATCTCACTTCGTTTATAACTCACGTTGGCGAAGTATTGAAAAAAATACTCATCGAACTTATTTGATGTAAAATGGTCTCTAGCTCTCTCTCTCTATTTTTTTCTCCCTCTCTCTATCTCTGATAACAACAATTTCTAATAAATAATTTGTTCTTTTCTGCTTTTGTCAATAAGAAGACAATTCGCTTTGACGATCTTTGAGCTTGATCAGCTTCTCGCTAACTAAGTGAACTATCTTCCTAGCTATTGATAACAATTCCATTAATATTCGATAACCTAGGTATGTAATAGTAGATATGGGTAGAGGATCCATTGCTACGATAAAACTCCACTCGACTTGACTTGACTCTACGACTATAGTAGTATATTGTTGGCGAGCGTCACGATTATGACAACAGTAATTTAGTAGTAGATACTACGTACGTAATATTACTTTATCTCTGCGTACGTTTGATTGTAGGTATTCATAAATGTCTAAAAAGCAACGGAGAACGAGACTGGAAATAAAATGGAAATGGTTTACTACGTTGCCAAGAGTGAAGTGTTGTTAATTTGATTACAGAAGACCTCCTTTTCTTCCAAAAAGTAAAGAGCTAATAGTTCCCAGAGCTGACTGCGGCGCGGATTCTTTAACATTAGTTGTCGTATTTGTTGTCTTGACCTTGCCGAGATCAGGACGAGTTGTACCGGCGCCAGAACGTCTTTGGCGATTAGATAATTGGCCGAGTCTATCATTTAGAGCCCCGGAACCAGGGCGAGCAGGTACACCAAGTTCGGTTTCTTCTTTACCTCGTGATTTATTAGGAGGAAGGGGGGGTTTTCGCATTAAAGAATCGCTGCTGCCGCTGGCGCTACTAATCGAAGAGGAAGACGAGCCAGATGATAATTTTTCTTGACTAATACTAGAAGACAATGAAGTCTTTAGCGAAGTTAATTGAGCCATAGGACTGTCCATGGAACGCCGTGTGTAAATAGCACCCTGAAGTGCGAGCGGTGAAATTGTAGAACTTGCTGTAGTAGCCATAATCGTATCTATACCAATACGCTCAAGTTTTTCAACTAGTCTAATACCAGTCAAGGCTTTTTTGTCCAACCGACTAAGCGTGGGTTTAGTTCTCTTGGATTTACGCACCGGGATTTCTTCCTCGCTACCAAAAGTGCGCTTCAGAAGCTCAGCTCCACTGCTAAACAACCCAAGTCTGAACGGACTGCTGTAAGGTGGAGGAGAACTTGATCTAGACGGCGGAGGAGTGCCGTCAGGACTATTGTAGGGAGTAGCCGTTGGCGTGAAGTTCCTCTCTCCGCTAGGAGTTGCGACACAAGATGGAGTCACTGCTTTTATACCTCTCTCATTAAGCATCTTGGCGAGACCGAGAGTCGTAGAGAAAGTTGAAGTAGAATTACGCCTGCTCAAAGTTCTAGGAGTATTCATACCAGAATTTAAAGCGCTGCTGGGCGCTGTGGCAACTCTACTACCCGCCATACTACCCGTAACGCTAGTATGATCGTCTGGATGAAGAACAGTACTGTTTGTAAATGTATAAATAGACCCGGTGTCCTGGAATAGTTTACCAGGGTTGGAGTATTCTTCATCTTCTTCGAGATCTGCTAGCGTAAAAGTTTCTAGACCAAGGTCTTCCAGGGCTCTACCTCCTCTTGTCTTAACTCCGGGTCTTTCATCTAGCAAACCTCCAAGAGTGGGCGTAGCGAGTTGAGACCAATGATGCAGAGTCTGAGATCCTTCGATCGGCTTGACAATTTGTAATTTTTCAGGCAGCCTCCATCCGTTTGCACTATTACCACTAAAACCACTCAGATTACCGCTACTACCTGTAGACATTATACTGTCCGGTGTCCTACATCCGAATGGTAAGAACGAAGGTGGAGATTGGATACCACCGTCGTAATCGTAGTTATATCCAGCCCCAGTACTCAGACATGCTCTTCTCGATATTACTTCAGCCGGTGTTAAACGACGTAATGCAGCCTCCAAGTCCGCTGCTCCAGGAGCTCCAGGTACGCCGGTTTGTTGCGGACCGCTATTGAACGATACATAAAGAATAAAATCCAAGTTTTTTCTTTACTGTTCTTATTATTTCCGATCATTTATTTCAGTCTGTTTTGCCTTGAGAATAATAATAGTCAAAATCTTACGGATAATCTTCAGAATCAGTCAAGAGAGAGCCCTCGCTGTCGCTGTGTCCCGTTGAATCCAAACTGGGAAATCCTGAGGAAGCGATAGGACGAAGAGCACCGCAGCTCATGCGAGGGCCGGAGGAGCCACTTGACAAGGTTGACGTAGTCATAGAGCCAAGTCGTGGGAACTGATTGGCATCCATACTACCAGCATATGAAGCTCGAGAAGCAGTGCGAACAGTATCGAATACTTTTTTGTAAGCGGGCCTGAGATGGAATGAAATATGTCAAGTTACTTTGCTTGGTTTGGGAGTTTTTGAGCTTTTTTTAAGATATTCGGAAGGAAGATTCAATGTCGAAACTCACGTTCTATCGCTGATTATCCCTGAGTCAAGACTCGCTTCAGAATATAACGATGATTCTAGCTCAGAAGCTATAGAATCCGGTTGTGGAGCAGCACCAAGAGATGGGAAAAATGATCCACCACGAACCATAGGCATCCCTTTCTTACGCTGTTTGCGTAATTGTTCTTGCGTTTCAGCGAGCAAATTCACAACCTGTATGAAAGACACATTATTGAGGTGAAAGATAGAATTTTCTCGTTCAGAAATGTTTTATCTACTAATTTTTCATGTTCAGTGATATCAATTGTTCACCCAAGTTTATTCCTTACCTCTGTATATCGGTCCTTAAATTCAGCAAGCTCGTTGGCAAGCATATTTTGATTATCCTTAGTAATGACTAGCGTAGCTCCAACCTCATCGTGTTCAGCTAACAACCTTGCGAGCCTGAGCTCCGTTTCAGACAGTTTAGCTGTTAAACTAATAATCTGTTCATGCTGGATCCTATTCTCCTCTTTTTGGCGGTCTAGCTCGTCCGCTATACCGTCTACCTCCATGTTTGCGCTTGCTGTGTCGTTAATTATTATTTATTAATGCCAATAGTTCATAGTTCCGATTAACAAATGAAGAATGGTAAGACCTTGGAAAACATTTCGTTGAAAAATAAATTGAAAACTATTTAATAATTCACCTAATTGGGCGGCGATGTCTCTGACAAGTCGCGCTTCCTGTTCTTCACAAACATCGGCATCGCGTACCAAGTTTGTGAACTCGGTACGGAGCTGTTTATTTTCATCTTCCAGTGTGCCGATCCTACGTTGCATCATATCAAGATTAATACCGCGTAGACCGGTGGGAGTTCCGCTATCGGAACCCGAGTCGTCGACATCGTTGGTAAGTATTTGTATGAGTTCAGTTTTTTTAATTAACTCATGACTGAGCTGTGTTATTTTTTCATTTGCTAATTTTAGCTCATTTTCTAACGCTGTTACATTGGTCTCTAGCTTCTGGTTATGTGTTAGCAGCTCTTTTCCTATTCGAGCTGTTAACTCCAAGTCTTTCTCTTTCTGTAAAAGACGATTAAATGAGAAAGAAAAATGAATGATTAAGCAAGCTCAATAGTTTTCAATTCGATATTTATGATTATTTATCATCAGTTTTTCTCACCTCCTCCAGAAGCCTGGTTACTGCTTCTATATCATTATAGGTTTTTGTCATTTGGCTCACCCGGTTGCTACATAGAACTGAAACAAATAACACAATCGTTGTATAAGTTGGGTGCGTTGACATTACATCATCGGCTAAAATATTTTAAAGTTTCTAAAACCGAATTTATAGTTTGAGTACGCAAAGCTGAACCGAATCGCTCGACATAACATAATTTTTCAGACGACAATCGTGCTGTGCTGCCCTGCAAATTAAAACATAAGACGAAAAAGGCGAAATTGCGCTCATCGAATAAGTATGCAGAACGCAGGCTCCACAGAATAGTGTGATACGTAAAAAATTCATGTGATTGAGAAACTTGAATTCGCTAATAAATGTGTATGATGAATATCAAATGTGATAGAAACAGGGGATCACAATTCATGTTTTGTAAAAGCATTGTTTTTTTGTTTTAGTTCTTTCGTAATCACCTGACAAATTATTGTTCACGATAAGTCTATGATTATATGAAGAGGGAAGAAATTAAGTGGATGCGTGACGTAGATTGATAAAAAAGAATTGCAAAAAAAGCATCGTTAATGGTGCGATACATACATATTTATTATGCACCTGAAGAAAACCAGTGTGCAAAATGATTCTCTTGTAATTTCTATACCTAAAGATTGAATTACAATCTCACATTTCGAACTCTGTGTGATGTTTGTAAAAATAAAAATTCACTTCACTTCGTTCACCAGGAGCTCAATGTATATATATTATCATTACATTGGCCCGATGTGTTAATAAGTAGAAAAACAAATGAATCTTCTTCAAATTTCAATACCTGAAGAATCATTAGTAGAGGTAGAATCACCGGAACAATCATCTTCTGATTGCGTATTTCCGTTGGTATTTCGCGTTACGAAAACGTCGAAAGCTTGTGAAAACATTTATGGTAACGAAGAACACCGAAAATATTGTAACAAACACATGAGGATTTTATTGTCCGCATTTATCCGATTCGTATTCGAAGATGCAAAATTAACGAACAATGAAGAAGAAGAAACCCGAAGAAGGAAAGAGCCAAAGAAAAAGAATGTCAGTGAAGCACCATAAATTTGTTATGCATTATGAAATTTAATCAAACGCGCAGTTTCTCCAATTCGTCTTCAATACATACGAATAATTATAGATCTCATGATCGTGATCATGATTCAGTGAAAATGATGAGCTTTCAAATGACTCATTGTATAAAACAGGAGAATAATGGAATATACAAATCAATTTCGGCAACTTTTCACAATAGCTTTATATAATGTAGTTTATTGTTAGAAGTTATAGAACGAAGCTGCTAGTCTGTCTGTTGCTGTGGGGATGCTGGAGATTTTGCGGTCTTTTAGCAAGGGGAGAGTAAGGTCTCTCTCTCTCTCTCTTTCTCTCTATCTATCTCTCTCCTCACTCTCTGCATACCTATATGTACTATTTATCGACCAGGTTCGTCCGGTCGGTTGGGGCGTCGCGACGCTGGCGCATTCCACGTCTACAGAGAAGTGCAACCCACGTGCTAGCAGACAGAGACCGAAAGAGACAGATAGAAAGAGAAAGAGAGAGGGAGAGAGAGGCACACTCTAGCTGATTGGAAGAATGTTTCTGCGTCATTTTATTGAAATAAAAATTTCGAAAAGACTCACATAAAACAAAACGAGACAAAAAGAAAGGGGAAAATTGTTGTTCCAAGTTTGAGACTTTGAAAGACGCAAATGAAATCCGTAGACAATTCGCAGAGTATTATCCTACTCTACTGTACAATAGACATAGTTAAAAAAAAACAAGTCATTTATCTGTAACAATGGATCGAATCCAGATGATTTGAAATGGAATTGACCCGTGGATACAAAAGAACAGTACTTTCATATTTCTGTTTTGCTTATAAATTTCCTATAGTACGTACATTAACGAAAGTTTGAGGTAAGTTATAAATATTCGTCGCTCTCTTTAGATTATTGACACCCGTTCAAATCGATTCAAACATATTTTTCCGGTCAATTGTTACCATTATTACTTTACTACGTGTCTATTTTTCTGCTGTCTATTTTTAGTCAGTGGTTTTAATTCGATTCGTAAAACGGCGCAATTGTTTTACATACCTACGATAACTCGCAATCTTCATTTAAATTCACTACTGATCAAATATTTCCCTTGTCATACGCAGATCCGTACCAACAATTATTTCACGCGTGAATAAGCCGTGTGAAAAATGGATTGAATCGGAAATATCACCAATATGTAGGCGTATGAAACGAGTTAACAAAAAATGAAGAACGAAAACCGTGTGTGAACTCTCACACGCATTATTCTCTGTGATGATCGACCAACAGTCTGCCAAGAGGTCCTAGAAAATGTTAGTAGGTAGATTGGTATGCAAATAAAACGACGGAATACCGGTTTCCCCGCGTTGGAATATCATTCTTAAGTTTACTGACACATAGAGTTGAGCAATACTAAATAAGCTAAGTTTCGTAAAGATCAGGACGACTACTAGACTAAATAGAATTATAATGGATACGATACCAAACGGACGTGAGAATGATTCATTTCTCGAATATTTCGTAAGCGAAATTGTAATCTTCATGTACAGTTCTCCACGTTTACTGTATTTTCACTCTGTTCCGTTTTTCTTTCTCTTCTACTCTCCAGAGGAAACATTATTCTCACCGAACGGGATTTTCAACAATAACCAAGAAAAAAATGTATCTTCGTTTTCCAATCTGCAGTTTCATCGCGATTGATTAAGCGTACAAAGGTGTAAATAATATTACATAGCACCAGTAATATGTATGCATGTACTAGTAAGCTGTGATGAAAAAGAATTTGTAATGATTTTTCATCTAAATCATAATTGCCATATGCGTACATATCTAATTGTTTCATTAAAATTAAGAGTGCAGAAAATCGACATGCTGAATTCAACAATATACACATATCAAATGAAAAAACGACTGAGCACAGCGATGTGTGATAATAGACAGAAGCTTTTCGCGGCAAGCGGGATCCGACAATGAAAGCTTCAAGCTCGTCCAGCCGATTAATAAAACAGCGATAATAATATGAAACATTATAATATTGTGCTGAATTTTGTGCCTAACGATTACAAATATAATATTGGACGTTTTTTCTATTCAATTTTTAGCATTGGCCACACCGCGTTAACGCAAACTACTTTTTTCCAAGATTTAACTACGCCGCACGTCACACTGACTGAACGAGTAATCATATAAATATATTCAAATATGGCGAAACGATAATTATAGCCACAATTATCATTTATGAATCCCGATTATACCTCGGTTTTCATTATAGTCCAATAAAAGTTGGCAAAAAGAGCGAATTATAATTAACTCTCGCACAGCTATATTACAGTTCTTCAATGACAGTAATGCAGAGTACTCTTCTCATCATAGAATGAAAGCCAAATCCGCAATAACTCTTGTTCTGAGCACAGAAGCACTTTGAAAATGTCGGTAATCTCAACAACTCGAGTGATAAATTAATGCGCGTGTAGCCATATGATTGAACGGCTGAATTTCGGTCTATAACTTTAATGTGTCGCATGAAAATCATTTTCGATAAACTTATCGGATCGCAAACGGAAAGTATTCAGGATACTCGCGGATTGCTTCCGCTTTTCTGCAAATTTCGAGACGAATTCGTTCCCGAATCATTTGCCGAGTTACTCGAAGTTTAGCCGTTGATATATCAATCTACTATCCAAGAAATCTAAGAAATTGAGATTGCAAATTAAAAATCAAATGTTAACAGCAATTATTCAAAATATCCCCCCCCCCCCCCCCCCCCCCCCCCCGACTGGCGAAAAATGATCATGAACACGATAGAATGGAAAGAAGATGATCTGCGAATGTTACGAAGAAGGAAAACTGAATATATACGAAACCTAAAATTCAAGACCAGCATCATGAGTGGATTTGGATGAAATAATATTTCTAATTATTGTACGATTTATACATCGGAACGTACGCGCGGCGTGGACATAGCTCTCGTTATTTTTTTTCGTTTCATTGACATTATAAAATGTGTAGAATATATTCATCGTCTACTGACAAGATTCACAAGTGCATGGAGCTTCGGCAGGCGATGCAAGAAGAAATAGTGGTGTGCCTCCGCTGCATCCCCAGCATCTGGTATGCGAAGATCTAGAACCGAATGTGTGATCATCGTCACGGTCGTTAGTTGTCGCCGTAGGTGATCCATCTCTGCCAGCATCATCGCTACCGCAATCCCGAAGAAGAAGAAGATTATTATGACCATGAAGGAATCTTGAACCGGTACTAGAAGCCAAGGTCGACGTACCGACAGCTCCGAGCCGTGGTATTTCTTCGTCATACTCGTAAGGATCATCATCGTTGTTTTCTTCGTCCTCTCTTTCTTCTTCTTCGAGGATATCCTCCTCGTCGATTTCCGATATGTAATCCAGCGTCCCTCTGGGATCCGTTTTGTCCAAGATCAGCCGGTCCTCCCCGGTACTCGACCAAACACTGTCGTCATAATATTCGAGGTACCGGAACATTTTTATTCATTTATATTTCATTAAATTTTCATCATGTGTACAGTGTAGTTTGACGAATCTTCTCCGATGTTTTTTCTATCTTTTTGACGGTGTACGAACACATCTTTCCTACGATTTCAATTCCCCTATCGCGCCGTGTACTTGGACGAATTTTGATAAATGGCACTATGCTCTCACTCACGGTGCAGTCACTCATACAAAAATTTCGATATGCGTTATGAAATTCCGGATATATTTTTCATTTCATCACGGAAAACCAATAAACGAACAACTTTTGAATCAACATACACTTGTGTAAACTTGTTGAAAATAGGTATAAAGAGCTAAATAATAAATAAAGGTGGCCTTGAATGAATATAGCTCCGGGTTGTAGGTACACCCGGAGGCCCTGTGCTACAAGCACGATGATTTTGGCGGTAATTTTAGCTCGTTTTTTCCCGCCTCAGCCATGCCTATATTATTTTACAACGGTCGAAATACAACTGCTTGAAAATTAAGAACCGTAATCGCCGGTAGTAGGTACTTGGACTATCCCCAATTATCGTATTTCGCATCTACACACATGGTATATATATATTAGAGACAATGCTATCTTATCGAAGTTCAAGAAATGCGGAGAATGTGGTTTAAGCCTGCCTACTCAAATCTCCGTAAACGTGTTAAATACAATACACACAGTGTGATTAAGTTTCAACGTGCCAATATTTTCAGTGTAGATTCATCACGAAATACCAAGACGAAATGTCCTTTGCCAAAAATTCATAGGACTGATATTCACCGAGATACAGACGGTTTAAGGTGAGCGATCACAAAGTGTAACGCGAGGTAGGCGGAGCCTGTGTAAGTCACGAATAGGCTTTGCGATTGGTTGAATTAAACCTTCTACATCTCGGAAAATATACATCCCACAAATTTTCGGTAAAGGACATTTCGTTCCCGATTTTCACAAAGAATCTATCCCGAAACCCGAAAATACTATTCCGTTGAACTGAATCGCCCTGTATAGATATTCATGCCTATGAGTAAGCTCAGAGAGTGACTAACCAGAATATTTGACGCTCACATTTGTAAGCGGATACCAATTTCAACGGTATGGGCAGATAGAATATTTCAAATATGCAATTAAGCGAGAATCCATAATACTGGGCGAAGTTTTTCTCGTCCGAATGACACGATCGAGGTGTGTCTGGCTCTGGTTCCAGAAGTCTTTTCATGAGAATACAGAAAAGTGTTTAGATGAGGGAAAGAATCGAGGGGACAATACCATGTGAAGGCGAGATAAGAATTATGCCTTTCAACAGATAACGTAGTTTGCCCAGGTAAATTCAACTCCGTAGATGTTTATATTATTTATTATTTTATGTATCACGTTCGGTGAAGATGTTTCCAATATTTTGAAAATTATAATAGAGAATTGTAGCAAATCCAACAGATTCACATTGTTACAGCATTATTACTCTCTGTAATCTGTTCCCCATTCCTTGGCGGGATTAATGATATATAACAATGTCTATAATACAAATCCGGGTGTAATCTAATGAGGATAACGTAATAATTCTTAATTAATTATCGAGAAGCTAAAACGTATTACGACGGGCGCAAATAACGCAGCTGAACCTGAACGTGTGGCAGGGATGAAATATTGATTTTTTTGAAAGGTTAAAGTTGCAAAGTATTGCATAAGCTGAGCCGATGCAGTAGGCAGTTATAAAATCATTCACGATTAGGTTGAGCTATAGACGACGAAATTGTTACGGAAAGAATTGAACAAAAATAGGAATCACGAGCAGAATAAATTGAATCGAGGTTTCAGAAGGGATTCGTCAGAAAAAATGCGTATATTGCATTCCAATGTGATAACAATATCAAATATGTATATTCGAAGCTTGTTTCTGGCCGGCTAGAAGGGTTCTGGACTTTAGACTCTTCAGTAGTTTGTAAGACTTCGTAATATCGTTAGTAATCACTTCTCGTTGGCTTCAGAGGCAATAACAAAGACCATAGTGACCCCCGACGGTAGAATCTTGTCTGACAATTCGCAAAAACGTAACAAAAAAAAAAAAAGCTGAACGAAAGAGAAGAAAATTGAAGAAGAGAAAACCGAGAGACGAGGGGAATCCAGATTGCTGGTAATAAAAATGAAAAGTAAAAAACAACCATAGATAAGAATAACTCTGTTTGTTACTTATTCAGATACAACAACCGTCGTGATTGATGAAATCAGCGATAAAGAAATAGAAAATTACGTAACTAACAGCGAGTTCTCCAAGGTGGAGTCAATGCAATGATCAAGAACCTGTGTGAAATGCAAATTTAAACTAAACCGTGAAATTAGCAGCTACGGCTCGAAGCAGACGCCCTTGCCGGCAACCAATCACATCACGTGTCGCACACTCACCGTCCATTCATCTCACTACGGTAGCTGCTGAGTAGTCATGTACGTTGTTACGTATCATACGTTGGTTAGTTATTGAAGTTACATACTGGAGAAGATTAATCGACGAATATATGTATATGGGTAATAAGTATATATCTCGGTTAGTTAGTTCAATAATAAAGGAGATAGGATGGATTTGAACCATTAATATTTACCATTCAACACATTATCCCGCCTCCGGCGATTTGGATCGATGCAACTGTTAACTGCCTATGTTAATGTATCAATAATGGGGAGGAAAAAAACGGATAGAAAACTTGGCAGTTTTTCTTATCAAGTATTTAACTAACTTGTGATTTCACGAATGAGATAATTCACACAACACAGCACAGAATATTTCAAGGATTTATGAACAGGCGTACAAGAAAGTGAAAATTACAGATAGTAATGTACGGCTATAACGTGATTGATTGAAAAATTCAGTTCCATTATGATTCAACATGAAACCGGGGCAATTGTTATCAGATATTATCCGACTGACGAATTCAGGACGTTGTCCTTGCGCGAATGGCTCCATCGGCGAACAAACACGAACTCCGAAATACGAGTACCAGAAACTTATGTATTTATCTTACGTTTTCTTCTTACGATGTGAACTCAGCGCAGATCAATCCGCCATACTTCCACTTTATGCTATAAAATAGAGCCGTAGAATTTAAGGATGGCGCTGTATGCACAGTGTCACGAGGCCCGACTATTCGTGGAGGGGCATTTGAACGCGCGGAACGAGAATACGAGAAAATAAGAGTTCGCCTGTTCTTTATTCCATTCGTAACAACGAATCGATCCCTCATCGAGACCGTCAATAACAGAGAAAAAGAAAGTATTGCTGTTCGCAATTCGTTTGAACACCTCAATTCTTTATAAAATCAATGTTATATGTATGTATATTCCAGTTTCAATCATTGTACTTTTTATAGACTCCAAGATACTTCATCTGCTTAGTTACGCATTCCGGAGCTGGAAAGATGAATGAAAAAAATACACACCAGCATGCATGGTAGAGATTGATAGTTTTCTTTTATTGGTATACTAATCGTCAAACTTATTTTTCTCTCTCTTTACATGAATCACACATTTCTCTTAGAAACTAGCTCATGGGACATAGGCCATAGATATTTCTCAGACTTACGTTCCCATACCGATAATTATGCATTCAAACAGCATAAAGAATTTCCAGTTCTGCCCATTAAATGACGGTATGAAATCTCGCGGAGAAAATTAATAAATGAATATAATTCGAGATTACCATAAATCTCACAACAGCATATATATATATATATATGATTATATATGCGCGGATGAAATGCAGAGGGCAGTTTTATAAGGTCACGGAATCCGCTCTTACTGCAAAGGTGTATTGAGAAATTGCAGTGGAGAAATTTTAAACTCGTTTTTCTCGCTGCCCCTCAAGCAGTTCAACTTTCCACCTGAATCGAAAACTAATTTGCAAGACGATTAAACATACCTATCCCTCATGCTTTCCACGGTACATAAATATATCCGTATTCAAAATAACGTGTTAAAACATGCCAGGCACGAAGTTGAACGAAACAAATCCAAGACAATATACCAGATTGCGAACGATATCATTAGGTGAAAAAAACGAAAAATAGAACAACAGAAGGGAGATGAAATGAAAAAGCATAATTCAAGGATTCAATTGACTTGATCAATAAAAAGTCTGATAAAATTTCGATCGGAGATATCAAACGATCAGAGATTTCTTCACGTCTCTCTACATGTATACTGAAAGAATCTACAATTGTATCGAAGGGGGGGAAAATATATCAATATGCGCGTAGAAAAGGGGTCAGATTTACTATTTCCAAACAATAAACAATAGCTCGAACTAAAAACTTTAACCTAATTCCAAAAGAAACTGCATATCACCAAATCGAAGCCCCAGTTTCCTTAGGAGGAACTTCAATGACCCTCGGTCTATCGATGACCCTAGCATTCCTTTCTCCGTGTTCAACGATCCCAATAATCCAAGCTTGTCTCTGTTCAGTTTTTTCTAAAGCCTTGCAATAAGCGGCAGCCTGTTCCCTGGGAAGAGCGACAAGAAGACCTCCGGAAACTTCAGGCATGAGTCCTTGGAGTAAAGGCATGACATTTCCAGTGGCTTTCGCGGTTCCACTCATTTTGGCAATGACAGGCATATTATGAATAACAAATGAGATTTTTCTGGTCTGCCGTTTAGCGAGCATCGAGGCATGCCCCAAAATTCCATATTCCTTGACGTCGCATGCAGCATGCGCGTTGTACTTTCTCATCAATATCGCAGCCACCTTATTACTTCTGGCCATAGAATCGACTGCCCTCCGATGCGCCTTACGGACATCCTCTTCGGTTATTGACAGCAATAATCTGCTGCGACGTTCAGGTATCTCGATCCAATTGGCTGCGGTAATCGCCACCATAGTTCCAAGGGGTTTGGTCAGAACGATGACATCCCCAACGGTAGCGTCGTCGGGTGGAACCATTTCATGGTTAGAACAAATGGCGGTTGCTGTACCGCCGATCAAACACCAAGGATTCGTCAGTATCTGAGCATTTTGTACTAAACTATCGACCGATCTCGCCGCGTCTTTGAATCCTCGGATCATTATGGGAACCACAATATTTCGTTCAGATTCTTCCATGCGGTTTGATGTCGTTAATATCATTCTCGTTGTTACTGCTTCTGTAATACCGAGGGAGTAAATACCGCTCATAAGACTGGCAAATGCGATTTTCCCCATCAAATAAGGATCGTCGATGACCGGTGATAAGATTTCGATTGTCTCAACGAGGTTGGTACTCAGGCTAATCAGAGGAGTTATCGAAGTGTCCTGAACAGTTTGGTTATAGTCGGTTTGATCTTCCTCGTTGAAAACTGCCATCAGAGGTTTAAGCTCTCCGTGATTTGGCTTCATATACTTCCCCCGAACGTCGCCAAATTTAGTTAATCGAAATTCTTGGCTCAGATTGTGGTCGGCCGGGTTGAACGGCGGCTGATAATCTACGGTTAGGAGGGTTGCGGAAGAAGAAACATGGTCACCGGTTAACTCTAAGTTTATCGTATCTCCGTTAATCGGACCACCTCCATTCCCACTTGCTACTTTTTCACTTTCTTCGTTCCTTTTTTGGAACGTCGTTATCACTGTAGTCAAAGACATACCGGGTATGATATTCATGACGCAAGTAAGACTTGAAATTAACCACGTTACAAAATGATGGGCGGCCGTTGCTTTATTCTATATTATTTCACTGTTATTGTGTTATAACGACGATTGAAAATTGAATGAATAACCACGCGTTGCCACGACAACGTCGTCCTCGGCAGTGCTTTTGTTCGATGCGTTTCGGAATAAAAGAACGATGAAACGAGAAAAGAGGAGGAATCAAGAAAAAAGCAGAATAAAGACAAAACGCGCACGATTGATATACGTACTACGACATGAGAATAATATCTTTTGATTACAATGTCGCATACACAATGCAATAGGTGGCGTTATTGTCACTCTGGCCTTGCAAAATTACGATTTTACGTCTGACCAGACCTGTACAGGTATACCTGTATTATTTATATGCAAATAGAAAATCACTGAGGGCGACTAGGTGTTCGTGAAAAATGTATATATCTGGGAATACGCTCGGTTTAGCTTCAACTTAAAATGAATGAAGAGAGAGAGAGAGAGAGGGAGAGAAAAAAAGCGACTACTATGAGTAATTCGAAAGAAAGACGGATATACGTATGCAATACCTACATCTACTCTCTCATTCGCATTATTTTATGCACAGCTCTACAGAGTAGAAACGGTGTAAAAATGATATTACGTCCAATGTTATATAATTGTGATACGGAAAGCATCATTCGACAGAATGATTACGCGTGCCTACATTTCTAGGTATGTAGTACACCTAGAATGGCTTCTTTAAAGTTTTATTTTTCATGAAAGTTGTCATCTACTTTGCCTTTTGTATTTGATTTTTTTTTTGTCGTCTAAGCTTCAATGATCTCATTTATTTTCCGTGCCCTACATCCAGACTCAACGTCGCATCATTTCCTAGTTTATACCTATTTGTCGTATTATTTACAGCTCAACCAGTTTCATAAAACAATAAAAAATACATAATGAAAGAAAAGGAGTGTATTCCAAATTGATAATTCATATCACGACGTATCTTATCTCGTACCTACAATCATAATAGAAAAAACGAAACGCGATTCATCGCGCGCATGCGATGTTCTTATTTATACCTTCGATCACAGTATTTTTTATATGAAACACAATTCGATATTCCTTGAAATGGATATCTTCGAACGAGCGAGATTTCCTCCAATATCTGAACAATATTTATGGTGTCAACTGATAGATCACTCAAACAATGTCGCCAATGGAGTTTCAACCTTTCTTTCGAAGATTATATTCGGAATATTCAAGATAACCAGAATTCGCCACATCACGATTTCAAGCAGCGATAATATTTATAATTTTTTACAATCCGTTAAAAATGAATAAATATTCAAAGAATTTTCAACTATCCATAGCAATTCCATCACAATTCTAAACTTTCAATGTTTCCTGCCGCAGGTGGAGGACTGCACCGCAAATGTTATTTATTCGCAGGACTTTCCAGTGTAATCAATTTCATTTACGCGTTTAGCATGCGACACGAATAATTATGAATAATGCTACGATCAATATTTTTAGGCAGGTAAAATTGAGTGTGACGTCATTCAGCTAGTTGTAATGCGCGGTCACCGTAGCGCCACACATTATAAGCGAAGAAAATCGCGTAAGCTAAATGCTAATGAAATGCAAAGGTCTCGGTCGTTATGAAAATCATCGCGAAATTTTCAATTATCCACAAGTATCTACAAAGTATGAAAAATAGTGTAAGATTCCCATCAATCCTATATGACCAACATATTTTCACGTGGCACGTGACTGGAAATTCAAGTTGGTAGTTTGTCTTGTTGGCGCTAGATACTCGAATGATATACATCATGAATCAATCCAGAAAGAGGCATTCGATGATATCGTAACATGATTTCAATGGATCATTGTTCGACTTATCGATTTGTTAAACAATCATTCGTTCCTTCTCTCCTTCGATTTTCGTTATTTTGCCTACCTCGATTCAGCAGCAAAGTCCTGATGACTCGAATATAGACTTTTCCATGTTTAGTTCGAGCGACATGAAACAAAAAATCCGAGACTTCTCCATCGCCTTCATGAATGTCTGTGTCCATAAGTACAATTCTTAAAGCCTCGGCTCTCTCCTCCTCCGTGCTTTCGTCCGGAGGCCCCAATCGCCTCTCGAGATATTCAACAACGCCGATATCTTCCCATAATTCCGGATCTTCTTCATCAGTATCCACGGGTTCCGGTACTTCCCAAACGCTCGATAACGATCTGATCGCATTTCTCGGACTCGATAACGGTCTGATGTTACTTCCCGATGTTGCTGCTGCGCCGTAGGCCACGTCAAGGGCGAGGGAATTGAATGTTGTATTACTGAGCGATGGTACAACTTTCGTACCCGACGATTTGTCCCGATTTGAGATGTAGCCCCCGGACCCTCCATGGCTACGAAGAATTTCGGTTTTACGCGGTTCTAAACTGAATGAAGATGAGTTTTTGCTGCTCATGACATAGCTATGATCCCAGGGCGAACGGGATCCGCTCCAAACTGGGTTGGCGCAGCACTGTGCTTCCGGCAATTTTGTAACCGTTTTTATTATTTTTATTTTCCTTTAGTTACGGATGTGCGGATGTATGATCACTCGAACAATTTTTATCTCTCTCTTTCTCTATCCAAGAAGAAAGAGAGATCCGCAAAAAAATACTTTTGGCACTATTGCCCGCGGCACTTCCACTGTTTTTACCTTTTCCCCTGCGACCCTTCGTTTAAACAATTTTTATTGATTCATGTATTTTTTTATTTCATAAGCTTGTCATCCTCGTCAGTTTTAGGATTCACTAATTTCTTCTTTTTTGTTTTCTAATTATTCGCCACGTATGATCGAACACTGTCCCTGAATGAATTGTTCTATTTTCGATGAAATTTAACTATCTGTTTGTTAAATACCTGTTAAAAATTGATATACTGCAATGAAATAGGAATTATTGCTACATCGCGAATCAACGTTTATACTACACATACTCCAGGTATAGTTGGCCGGAAGTGAATGTGTAATAAAACTGGTAAGTATAATAAGTATATTGTCTACGATCACGGAATGGGAGGCGGAGAGGCAAGGAAACTTTATAAGTCACGTTCTGTTTCTAGCGAATAATATTGTTTTTTTTTTTTTTCATCTATAATTACAAAGTCTAGAAAAATTCTAATTACATATATTCATTATTTGTTTCGTTTTTTTCAACTTCGTTTTCCACATCAGCTCTATTAGAATCGACACAAGAAAGAGGATTCCGATGCTGCGAAGACATCGAATAATGTCCATTTTTGGAAAAAAATCGAACAACAAAAATGGAAAATAAAAGTGCCTGAAGAACTCGACAATTTTTCTAACCGTTTCCCAATTGTTCCCCCCCATGCATCTCGATCTTCATATACTCACATATTTGGTTTGGTAATTGAATTTAGATGCCAAACAGAATGTATATATATATATATACCTGGACGAATCACAAAGAGAAAGAGAAAAAAGAAGAAAAAGAAAACAAGAATTAAGTGAGTATAATAAATTAGTTCAAGATGATTTGATTCTGTGATGTACACTATAGGTACCTAATACTGCAGTTTATGAAGTCAGTCAGACTCTAGACAGTGATCCAAGACGAAACAAATTTTTCCAGTCAATATACAACGTAACAGTGATTTCTCTTATGGTCATTTATGAATAATTATAGCGAGTCAATGGTATAATCAAAAGTCAACGACCTACACGATCGCGATGATTTATGCCCATGAGATTTCGTACAAAAATACAATACACTCCAATCGCATGCGGATAGATATACTACATGTATGTACCCTTTTTTTTTTTTTTGACGAGGCTAAAGTTTATAACGTAAACGAAGCAAAATCGGTGACATCGTTTTTATTGAGGTTTTTAGGATGTTTCTAAATTCCTTGAACTATAAGCACGTCCATTAACAAGCGACACTTCACTCTCTGAACATCGCCTATACAGGAATTAGACTATCACCGGAAATGTGGCTTAAAGATCTCGCCGCATCTATTTAAATGCTATACTAATTTTAACTCGCGCAAGATCTTTCTCTGAAGCTTGTGAAACAGAAAAACACAAACAAAACTAAACAAGGCGCGTGCATGACTTTGGTCGGAAAATGCCTTGGCCACATTGTTGTTTCTCCCTATTTTTCTTTTTCCCTATTTCCAACGGATTCGGAATCTCTCCAATTTGCGTTTTTCTTACTTTTTCATTCCTACTACATTCTCGAATCATAGATATATAGGAATAGATATACACGATTGCTCCTAACGCTGAGATTATATACCTACGTTGCGGATAAATCGCGTAATTTTTTGTAAAATCGAAAACTGATTTATCGTTACTGTATGCGCAGCAGTGCCTACTCGAGACTTTCTTCCATGATCCAGATGCCAAATTACGAAGCTTATTAAGACGAGCATTTATAATATCAGTAATACATAATCCGCCCATCTAGATTATACAGGAAGTGAAAAGGTAGCGAATTATTTCAAATTTCGAGTTCAACGAGACGTATATCCGGCAACGGGGTAAAATTTAATACACAAATATGTAGGTGTACCACCCATTAGACAGAAATTTATAGAAAATTTCATTACGTATTGTTTAAGAACCGGAAAAAACCGGGGATCGGTGAATGAAATGAAAGAATAAATATTGCTCGTCGGAATATTATAGTATAATTAAGCCTAATCAGCTAAATTTCTTTCCATCGATTACTGGATTTATGAGAATTGTAGGTAAAATAAATAATAATGTACAACCTAAACGATCGGCAATTCGATTGCAGGCTTCCAATTATCCTCTTTCAATATAATCTTTGAATATAGAATTGATAGAAAGTTCACGCAGCTCAACGATCATCGTCCCTGTAACGATCGTAACCGAAGTGTATAAATTTAGTATTTGTTTCGTTTCTACTTATCGGTGCGCAAAATGTAAAAATGGATCTCATGGATTCATTTATTGATAATTATTGAACGAAAGTAGGGATACTTCGGGGAATGATTTTATAACCGAATTCGTTGTCGAATGTGTATAAATTCTATATCAGACACGAAGAAAGAGAAGAAGAGGAAGAAGAAAAAGAATAGTGAAGAAAAGACCGACGTGTTCGTGAAATATTTTTGTGCAATTCAAATTTGACGTTTCATCGGCTATTGTATTATTTTATATCCGCGTGTGTACTAATTGCCTATGAATAGGTGCAGCTATAATCGATCGCCTATTGTGAAATTCAAGACTGACTTTCGTGTAGGTAAGAATATGATCGTATTAAATTACACGCTGTAGTATGCATCCGAAGTGTATGAGTTATAATGAAATTATAATCGAGTGCTACTGTAATGAACGGAATATCAAGCTGACAGTAAGTTGATAACTGATCGTTGAGCAAAGAAAAGGACATACTCCAAAGTACGAGAAATAATTGATTTTTCCGTCAACGACTTGGAAATTAATCAGCGTGAAAATTCTAACCTTATAAAAACGCTCAAAAAACTAATATGACAAAAATGAACTATTAGAAAGAAGAGGAAAAGACGGAAACCTCCTCATACAACTCATCTATTATAGGTACCTATATAGATTCTTCCACCAAAAAGCATGAAATTGACGAAAACTGGAAAAAATTATGGGGAAAAAATTATACTACAGCGCAGTACCTATACGGCTCCGTTGTTTTGCGGGGGATCTCACGATCTGATAATTATGTGGTGTCCGTTACACCGCGACCTACGTTAATATCTATGAAAGGTAGTTACGGGGTAAGGTGAAGGTCAGGATGTGCGATGATGCAAAAGAAACGTGCATTTCTACGGTCACCGTGAGAGAGAATTGACAATCGAAGCAGTGAAAATTGAGGAAAAAGAACATTGAAAGCAAAAAACGAATGTGCAATAATTGAACAGACGAGAATGATGTGAAATGTTCAATTATCGATGAGTAATGGGTACATCTTGCACCTTTATGTACACGGATTATAATCATTGAATGATACAGAACTGGCAGTGAGCACCGTGCTAATTGAGATAAATTATTGGAGCGAATCGGCATCAGAACTATATTGAAAACAACTGGAGTGTTGCACATCGTGTTGTAAAATTAACAGCACATCGAATCGCGCTATCGCGTTAAAATTTCAAGAAAATTATCAAGCTTTTTCCTCCTACTACTACTGTATAATGAACAAATAGAAGTAGAAAAAGAAAGAGGAACGAGGAGGAAGGGGAAAATCATGATATTGATTCTGTTATTTCGATCATAACCGAGCGCATATAATTTTCATCATTCCCAACACTGAACCACAAGGAACCAAGCGACGTTATTTTAGCTTCGATTTTTCAAGTTTTGGCAACGAACAAAACTTCTACAATACTAGGTACACCTCTATTCTAGTCCGAGTCAACCTTTTCAGTCGATTTGATTACACTGCCGCAGTGTGTGTTGTTGCGGATATTTTTATTTTATTAGTTTTCTTCTTTGCAGATACGTGCGATTAATCAATTTTCATCTTTCTGACAATATCGAACGATACAATCACGATTCATACGTCGATTTCCGATGGAAGATTATTGAACGCCGCTTCGTTTCGGTCTGAACTTTAAAATTCATTGTTTTTCTATAGATATATACCTATACGTCTTGCCTGCAATTTATTTGTCAAGATTTCGGTATTCGATTTCTCGTGTAAATAATTCAACGAGATACTCAGCATCGCTTCATATTTTCTTCCTATCTGTAACTTTCAGTGGCATAAAATTAACGAACGGAAAATACGCATCGAGTTGTAATATCTGGCAAAATTATCACAGCAAATGACAAATAGATAACCGAGCGCGATTTCACTCTACGTGCGGATCGAGCAATCGTACATAGATACAATTACAAATCAACGGCTGAGCATTATTGTTATAGATTGTTTATCATTATTGTTATCATTATTGTTATCATTATCGTATTCCGCTTATCAATAAAAAGTACGGGCGTTTCGCGATATTAGATAATTCTAGAAAGTATATATTCCACACTGTTGTCTGCTCCATTTTACACCTGTAACTGCACTCAGAAATTACATTGGTCATAGGAATGATACAAACAATTGCAAATATGTCCAATCCATCTTTTTGCGTCACACCTGTATCCACACGCACGCATGCACGCTCTTTCATACAGGTGTATGATTCATTAGCAAAATTCCGACAACCGAAAGTCAGCTCACACGATTTCATAGAGCAGAATTAACTTGACTTATTGTTTCCTTTCCCCTTTCGAACTCTAGCTAGTTTTAACATTTATCGTTTATCCAACGTCTGCCAGAAGGCCAGGGGAATTCACGATCCGTAGATTGTGAAATGAATCGATCGTCGGCAGCGCCCGATATATAGTGTACATTATAATGTCACACGTTGACACAGCGCGGTGTGTCCCCATTAGCATTTTACTAGATACACACACTATACCTGCCGAGTTTTGTCTGTTTACAATTTTAGTTATACCGCACCGTGAGAGAGAGCGAAAAAAAAATTACAATACTTCGGTAAACATGCTGAAACCGAACCAATTTATACTAACATTAGAATTGACTGCAATATCGCTTGCCGGCCATCTGAATAATCGAGGAACGAATTTGATCGTTTCTGAAACGACCTATACGGGAGTCAATTTTCTTTCTTTCGAGATATAAGATCGAGACTTCGGTTTTTCGTTGTTTTGTTTGTTTGTTTTTTTGCTCTCATTGGACCTCGCAATCAGAAAATATCAGACAACTCGAAAGATGCGGAATGTGATTTTTTGACAGCATCGTGTCACGCGTGCTGTGGAAATATACCGTTCGAACTGGAAAGGTTGAGCTCCGTGATGTGTCGATGAAAATCAACGAATTACAGTTGGTGGTAGTGATCTTTTCAACTATACTTTCCTCCCGCGGCATTCGTTCCTCTATCGAATGAAAAAGAAAGAAGAAAAAAAAAAACTTCCGTATCAATGTACCGAAATTATCGGTAAATACGTATGTATGTACGTACATGGTTACACGGGACAGAGTCGCGGCGTTGGACTAGAGTAACTTATCGAGTTATGTAACCGTAGAACGTATACCTAACGTATGTAGTACATACATTCCTTCATGGACAGTCGATTATAGTAATAAATCCGTCCTCCGGCAGGCACCGTTCTATCACTGTAAAGGTATGATAAATTTCGACAAGCAGAACGATTCGGTTCAGATCGGAAGAGAGAAAAAAAAAACCACACTTTTAATCTCGATCACCTCGTTTCGTAAAATAAAAAGAATTTTGCTTTCGAAAGATGGATTGGAACCGGACATATTTCATTGACATTCCGAAATTCGTATAATTCTGTATTGACGAGGAAGTAGCATAGATGAGTGAGTGAGACGTAGGATGCGGGGGCGGTGATCCGGAAGACGAAAAATCCGAAGTAGAGGTATATCTCAACGAGGATTTTCGATTGGTTTTTTATTTCCTTGTCTTTTTTCTTTTTCTTTTTCTTTTCTGTTTGTTAATTATTCAAGTTTTCCCTGATCGTAGACAAATTAATAATTAGTCCCTAGATTATGCCAGGCTTACGATGAAATTTCTTGATATAGAATACTACCTATATGGGTAGGTATAATACAACAGGCGTAAATTATTTTCTTTGTTTATGGATGTACACGTTAATATAGAATGAGATCACACAGAGTATGATAATTACACTACTCATAAACTTACGAAGCACTGAGCACATGCGCGCACAATAAGAATAATTGAGACACGCGATATGGTGAATTTTTTTTTCGTTGCGTTAAACACGCGATTATAACACTTGACGTAGAACACGTGGGCTTTAATATGACGGAAATAATCGATTCAACCTAATTAAAATCAATGATTATAAAATCACGGTTTTATCATTTTTATATAGTACCGCGGTTTCTTCTTGGTACAGGGCGGCGTCGGTCACGCGCGGTTCGTGCGACGCCGTTACGAAAAGAGTACTGAGTAAGTAGTAGGAGCTGAGGAACTGAAGAGGCAAGGCGGCAAGGCGGCCTGGCGGATAGGCTGCGATACCAAAATGTCGCTGAAAGTTGAGGGACGCCACCGTCGCGGCGTAGCTGTTGCTGCTGCTAACGCCGCGCCGCCACCACGTATAGACGGTGTTTAACTCTTTAAGCCCTTTAAACTTATTCTCTATGTTATTATCATCCGATCGTCAGAGTCTTTCATCCTTATCTCGTACATTATCTTATGTCTATTTAGTTTTTTTTATACCACTATACGCGCGGCGTCTAACTACATACATTTATTATTTGTGTGACTTGCCGGTCTACGAGAAGGGTGGGTATAGATTTACCCGATTTCTTACAATTCCAATCCTCAATCGAATGAGATCCATATTCATTCATTCTTTGTCTCTTCTCATTTTCGTGAATTTATTATAGCTCAAAACTTCGAATTTTGTAGAAATTCTTTCTTACAGTCGTTATAGATATTATACAATCAAAGTTTAACAATTAGGTAAAGGAATCTTTAGTAGAAGGACTAGAGAATCGATCGATGTATCCTCATTTTACGTTTTCTTGCAGCCCCGTGTACAATGGGTAAATTTTTCAGAGAATATATTCAACGGCGATAGATCGACGAGTGAGGACACAAAAGGGAATAAGAATTCTGTTCGCGTTCCTTCGAAAATTATATACCCTCAAGTTAACAAGTCTACGAGTGTTTTTTCGCTCTTTTTTTCTTTCATATCAATGAGCAAAGTTTACATTTCTCTTTTAAAATGTTCTCTGAACTTTCTGAAGCTTATCAGAGTTGCACAGTTATATCTGACAGTTGTTACAAGATTTTGATTTTACGTTTGTTTTTAGTTTTCTTTTCGTTTCCTTCTTTCGAAGCGTAATATGTTGTGATCCGATTGATCCTCCTTCGAAGTTCAATCATATCTCTGACATTGGAATGATAAAGAGAAGCTTTCACTATCTGAAAGCTTGATGACCTCGTCGATTCTTGATAGAGAGAGAGAGAAAAAGATAGAAAAAAAGAGACCGGGTTGGCAATAATCTTGATATAGATTCATTCAAAAGACAAGACTCCTTATCAAGCGTCTGTATAGAAATAAAAAAAAAAAAAAAAAAAAAAAAAAAACGCAAAATAGCATACAAAGTTATCTGACAATGAAGTAGCAAAAGAAGTAGCTGGATTAGACTTAAGAAGATTGTGCTGTGAATATTTCGCCCCTAACAATCAGCACCGTAATCATATGACGGATTACAGTGGCAGATTTCTAGAAACATTATTCATGATCTCTCCTTCATTCTATATTAAGGATATCGCCTAGCAGATGCTTCGCGGAGCGCGATAAGGAGGATATTCCGGTAATCAATCGTCGAAGAAGACAAATTTTTTGTTTCTGATAGGTACTTCTTATATTTAACAATGTCGAAGTATGTTTTAAATTGGAGTTTTCTACATGCTAAACTTCGGATGATTCAAAAAATTACTTGGACCAGAACTATGACTACGAGAAAGAAAAAAAGAAGATGAAAGCTTTCTTTGAACGAACCGAATCTCCGATCAATATATCCGAATAAAAATATCTTTGATCTAGTTTTAATTGGATACGATATAAAAGGAGGTTCGGTCTCGCGATCGGATTGAACATGTGGACGTTGAACTTGACAAGTGAAAGCAACGGGACGAGACGCCGCGGGGCCGGAAAGGAATCGAATGTGAAGTGAAGAAGAAGAGAGAAAAAAACACGCATCGCAAGTATGCAAGTGAGTTACAGTGAGGAGAATAATTGAGTAGCGCGAGACACTCTGCAGAAACAGAATGAAACGTATATTATTCTAATCTATGAAACAGTATATGATACAGTAGGGTGACTTTAAGGCGCTTGGGGTGGCGAAGTGCAAGAGCGCCTTCCGCAATCGGCTGATTGATAATAGTGGCAATCAGCCGTTTGAAGAGAATACCGAATAATTCATCAGAATAATTTGCTATACTAGGGGCCCCTGAGTCTGTGATTACGATACTGAAAATCATTTGTGAGACGAGTAGGTTATAAGTCGAGTTTCTGTACACAGCTGAGGGCAGGATACTGCGGTATATAGGCAAATTATGAGAACCTAGAGAGCCGAAAGTCCGGAGTAATTGGGATCTCTGAATGATAGAATTTCGTTGGTAATTCTATAGCGCGAGGGAATATTTTATGAATATTTCTCACAGAGCTAGAATTAAAAGAGAATATGAATATTCCACATTCTCGTACACCATATTTCGTCGAGGAGCTTTGGACGCTTGTTAGAGGCTAGCTACTGCGTTATATTTATTATGTATTCTACTCACTTGTAGTTTGAAGCACGTGCCCAACCATGCTCGCTCCTATTGTTAAAGGCATATGCATCATAGTACGTGAAATATATGTATATGTTTAGCGAAACTATGAGAGAATTCCCACAAAGTGTAAAAATAACATCCACACACTCTTTGCAGCAATCAATTATGTACCCCCTCCTCCTCCTCCACTTCCTCTCTCATTTTCCTTCTCACGAGCATTAGATACACAAATTTCATGATGAAAACAAGAAATCGTTACCCATACGCTCGTCGTTCCATACCTGTTGGAATATTGAAGATTGCAAATGTTTTTGCCTCTTCAGGCATGACTGGTTCCGGAATTGGACGATTGATAACATGTATAATGTACGCAAAAATATGCATGAATATATACGGAAATATATTAGCCAATTTGTTCGATGATTGGAACGCGGCCAGCTAGAAAAGCAATTACGATCATGATCCAGCTTCGTACGAGGAGAAATGGAAACAATGATAAAAACAATAAGGAACAAACGAGCTGCCTCCAACAGGCCGGAGATAATATGAGGATCTCTCGTTTCTGCGACCCATGAAGGCCTGAACTTTGACCTGACTGCTAGACGGCCCGTGCTATGCTTTGCATATATACAATACGTATATACTATACGGGATGCAGAGAGAAATCTGATGTGAGTTCGGGTCAAACGTCTGCGACGCTTCGTTGCACCTTGTTGCAACTCGGTCAACAAGACTCGATCGGCTCTTTCGATTATCTATCTCTTTCGTACTCAGTATGTAGAGATGGATCCAAGGAATTCGGGATGTGCGACAAGGAAACAAAAATTTGTATTCCAAGTGTGACTTCTGTTGAAATCTGAAGAAAAAATCAAATTCGACGAGATTTCCAAATTTTTCCAGATAGCAGACGCCCCGGTTTCCTCTTCGATTCTTCGTAATTTTCGAGAACTTGCTTTCAAAGATACTATCCAACCGGAAAAGAATGGTTAAAAGATCGGAGATACAGAAATGAGGAGAACATTCGCTTTAGAATTTCCTTTCGTCGAAGAAGACGAGAAACTTTCGAGCATTTTTGGTTCTGTTCTATAACCTGCGAAGTAATAATTCATGAACGTGCTAAATGCGTCACAGTAAACGATCTTGAACTGGTACAATCTTAGCTCTATGATCTCACACACCAGATGTAGCTAGGTATGAGTTTCTATAAAAATCTTTTAGCGAGCAGACTCTTCCAACAATTTACTCAACAGTTTACCACGATCGAGGGTGAATATGTTATGCGGTTAACATCGAGTCAATATTTTCCAGGAGCAAGAGAGACCGAGAATATTTCTGTCTCGACGTGATCAATTCACCGCAAAAATTGCCGCCCTCCTTCTCCTTTCAACTGCAGGAACAGAAAAATTATAAAATTTCAATCGTATTTTTTCCACGACCCCGCGGTTGCGTCGAAACGACAACAAAATTGACCGTAAATTTTATAACAAAAGCAATTTTTCCATTGGTAACAATATCCAACATACAATTTCGTAACTATTATAACAATTGCAACAAATTTACCCGCTTAGAACGGATTGAATCGGCCTATACGGTGTCGAGACAAAAATTATGTAAGTGCCAATGAAAATAGCGTGTCAGAACGTAGGTTTGAATACCGATTCGACGTTAATACCGATGCACACATGACTCCGGCCTGTTAAATGATAAGATAGAGTTTACCTTTCATTACGCTGTTGTACAGAGCCAAAGTATGTATGCGCGCGTGTGTATTTATTATTTAATCAAATACATGTCGACATATTATCGCGTCAAAACAATTAGCGACGAGACTGGAGACGTAGTTTCTGCTCTAAAAAATTTCAATTTTTATTTACTTCAACGCGGGTGTCCGAGCTTTGCTAGAGTTATCGTTTCGCTAAACGTGTTTTTTGCGCGGCTTCCCTGGAGACGGGCTAATTTTAGTCACAATATCTGTGAATTTCTCTTGCAGATTAATTGCACCTGTACCTACATATGTGAATCGAAAATATATTTGTCATTAAAAACTCTCAGCTCTAATTGCAGAGATGCATAAAACATTCGAAATTCTTGTGCAAAAATTGGATCTGCTAAAAATATGTCCATCGTATTGTGTTCAGTGTGAAATCATGCGATTATAAGCTTGTTGGAAATGTGCATTATTGTGCGATCAATAATTTAAATTCAATTTTCGTTTCTCAGCCGACTTTGCCGCATATTGGGCACCAGACTCTTCACAATCTTATCTGACGTGTGTCAAATGAATTTTTCTAGGTTAATCAACAGTCGAAATATTAATTCTGAGTCATTATACTTGTATGACGGTAGGGATATTTTTAAGGTGCCGCAGGACTCGCCATCTTGAATGTATACAGAAACCGTTTCAACAACGAGAATCGTAGATTTACGCAAGCGACTCGCTCGATTTTGATGAAACTCTGAGAATTTATTGAGTACGATGGCAGAGAGTGGGTAAGTCTTACACTTTTGCAAAACATTGATCGAATTAGATGAAAAATGAATATTTCCCATGTTAGCTAGGTTAGATTGCTACTGGCGACTTCAATGGTCTCACACGGGATTACATTATCTCGCCCAGATACGGAAATCTGCATCTGCATGTTCTGCATGTTCTTATGAGGGATCGGACTTTTTACCGGTTTTAGACTTTTCAACGTAAGATATAGATATGCGCATTGCGAGAAATTTTCGTGTATACACCCCTTCTTCTGATCCAGTTTGAAAAAATCAACCCCGTGACGCGTGGTAGCGGCGTAAACTATGTATAACAGATTATTCCAAGTTATGTGTGTCAGAATAATATGCGAGTCACATTTTCCCGTAATGCCTTATATGCATACAGACACGGTTACTATACATTTGATTCCTTTAAGAAAAATAATATGGCACGTGCACGAAAGATTTCACTCTGTTAGGCATAAATAATGAAAAAATTTATGAACTTAATTTGCATCAGGATAATGAAAAGCAGATACGTATACCTAGGTGTGCATGAGTAGTGTGAAACCGACGCAGGGCTTCGGGCTGTCGAGCATATTGAAGATGAAAAACCATCTTTCATATGCGTTTCGGATACGTTTACGGTATAATCGATATTATCCACCATTTACGCGTATATCTACACGGGTACGGATTTATGTATAAAGCGAAAAAGTGTCGGGAATCACGATAATTATTTTGGGAAAAGAAAGAAATGGAATATCTGGAATAACGAAATAACGATATAACAACGAATTGATGTACCTACTATACTGATATAGCTTGCTCTGGTCAACACTCTCTCATGTGCCAATTACCAAATAGACTGATGCATACGAGCTGTTGGTTCACAGACGTTACTATTACCTTCATGTACGTATGCATGCATACTTTCAAAGCTATAGCTGCGTGATTGAAATTAATACAAATTTCTCGTCTGTATTGGAAATAAATCGACACGTTTGATCATCGATTAGTATTCTGTACCGAATCGAACCCAAAATCTCACGATCTTTCTGCAGAACAAGAGAAAAAAAGGGATCACAAAAATCTCACAAATGTTAGGGCTGATCTCCGAAGATCGGTTCATGGGATGGGAATTTAATTTCTAGTTTTGCAAGTTGGGGAAAACGAACGACTGACGTAAGAATCTTCGACGTTATCGTGACTTTGGTATTTAGAAATTGGCCAATCACGATAAATAAGGATAAGAATATGAAAAATTAAGTTGCCCGATAAGATAATATTATTAGGTATATCTATATCTGATCGTGAATAATATCAAGATAAGTGACATGTTTTCTTCGTTAACAATTAATTCCTTCCTAATACGACGACAAATTATGATTACAAATAAAATATATACATATATACCAACCTAACTTCATAGTACATAAAGATATATGTATCAATTTCACGTATAGCTACTCGGACGAAAGAATTAGGTCAAGAAGATGAACCTCGAAATTTTCTCATCGCACTGTCGTAGATATAGGTTAAAAAATCGTCATTATAATAATAAGACAAAAACACGCAGTGCGCCTGCAGTATGTTAATCGATAAATTCCATTCAACAGGGTTACATACTTTTCCGTTTCTGTACGCTCATTCATTTTTATGTATAGAATGTGGGACTCCACATAACCGCATGATCCGCGTACGAAATGACGAGCACTTACCTTTTTACAAGTATGAGATAGCTATATTATACTACTCATTTGATATTTGAAAAACTGTTGGATCATATAGAGACGCGTCGACGAAGGACTAGATAAATATTTTGCCTCTGCTGTGCAGCTTTGCCTACTTGTTTCTTGTCTTTCTTTCACTCTCTTTCTCCTTCACAATTATCGAGCATAATTTATTCCAAGCTTGGAACATGCAGCAACGTATCATGCGAGGAACAAATCTTCAGCGCAGCGAGAAACGTTACTTAGGTATAAAAAATACATAGTCTACGTGTCTTCAAAGCTTTCCAGTAAAAAAACACTCTTGAAGAATTTAACGAGGGTTTCGTTACGCGGTGCAATGTTAATTGAACAAACGAGCAAACGAACAAACAGACGAAGAAAAAGTAACGATGAGGAACGTTTTGTCTTTTTACTCAAATTTTTGCTACGTACGAACACCTGTTTTTTCGTTTTCTGTTTTTGTTACATAGAACGTGTATACTCGATGCGAAGATATAATAGTTACATCGAAAATAATTGAATCAAATACTCGAGACTCCGACTGGGAATTCGTGTCCATCTTTTATACTGCGGAGGAATCTAGCTTCGCGAATAGTTGTTGGCAAATTCGGTTAAAGTAGCATATTTTTGTTTCATGTTCACAGCCTGAACTCCGAATAATATTACCGAACGAATTATCAGCACGCATGGCAATCATTTCAGTCGACGTAGTATAAGCACTAAATTTGTTCTAAAAATTATCCATTCTCCGCGTATGAGATTAATGTAATCATGCCATGTCGTGCAGGGGCTTGAAAAAAATTTCACAAATTTCTACGTCTCCGTAAAATTGTGTAATTCGGTTTTTCCATTTCCCCCCCCCCCCCCCCCCCCCTCAATTCGAACGCTCACAACACGCGCACGTAATTATGATACAGGTACAGTATAACTACGAGAAGAAACGTATCAGGGCAATTTCGAGAATGATAATTCGTATGCATAGACGCAGATACGTATCCCAAATGAACAATGAATCAAACAATAACGATCACTACAATGAATGAGTAAAACTTACGGAAATAGTTGAGCGTCTCCCGGATTTGATCGGGAGATAATTTCAAGTCGACGTCCTCCGGTTTCAAAGCTGGCGTCGGTATGAACCAATCA
Source organism: Phymatocera aterrima (assembly GCA_963170745.1). Lineage (NCBI taxonomy): Eukaryota > Metazoa > Arthropoda > Insecta > Hymenoptera > Tenthredinidae > Phymatocera > Phymatocera aterrima. The sequence goes on from OY720663.1 coordinate 11,299,870, forward strand.
GCGTTTTCGTATCCTGCGGATAGACAATTAGCCGTGAACAATCAAATTTCACTACTGCCGAGAGAAATTTATTATAGAGGTATGTATGTAAGTGGACGTAACAACGATCGTATCAATTATTACGATCATTGTCATCATTTTTATAGATACTATCCAAGTTAAACGGTTCTGTCGTGGATTATTCCACGTTATTTTCAACGTTTGAATAATTTATCGGATAAATATTCTCGGCTTTCATTTTCATAATTGGTCATAATTTAATAATTAGGAACAAGTTTTCTACTGTCATTCTCTTCTTTCAACACGTCTCGCGAAAAATTAACCCCCCCCCCCCCCCCCCCCCCAATCATAATTAAATGTCCGAATGCCGTCATGCCGCTCGTGGACAACGCTGTGGGGTGTGGTTTCAGAGGTGTGGTTTCGTTCATTGATACGATCCACATGATACATGAATACATAGGTACAATATATACATACATGCATGGATATGTTTGAGCCTCCGAGTTTAGGAGTTTGAGAAGGTATAATCGCGCACCGATTCTACATTAAGTTTTTGAAACCGTGCGTCACCGTGACACTTATTTTTTTGAAAAACAATTTTCTTCTCGGGTATTCAAACCTGACGTTGAAGCGCCGCAGCGCTGTTGCACGACATCACTCATTTCAATCGGATTTCTCAAAAACTTAGTACCCCGAAGTATTTTCAATTCCCGACAATGAGCCGGAATCCGAAACCAGGATTCAAAAATTTGAAATACCTAGTTGGTTCGATATGGGGTTTCGGAATTTTCATAAGTTGTTAGGTATTCGAATAACGAACCATCGGTGGTAAAAATTTCACGAATTCAGGGGCCCGAAACAGACCGCGAGTGTCTCATTATTCACACGAATTATCCAACTTTTAACAATTTTATTTCGCCATATGAGTTACGTGTCAAAAAATATATCGATTCTGGTATTGAAAAAGGTGAGAGATCGTACGCAAAATTTTTGTTGGAATACCCGATATGTAGAATATAGTGTACCGACGACGTGGTCGGCGTGAGTTTCGATAAAAATATGAGTTCCATTGTAGTACTAAAACCCAACTCTGTAGTCATGCGATTCCTTACTTCTTGTCCTCGAATACGTATAAGAAACTTAGTTACGTAAATTAGGCTCTCTGCAAGGCAAGGCTATAAGTATCTCAACGATCGAATAACTGACCGAACTAAAAGTTTATAGTACTCCTGCCTATACTCTCGGCGCGATATTTTACTACTGTAACAGCCGCTACGTTAAACTTATATAAATCATATTGAAAGGAAGATAAAAAACGAAAACGAAACGAGTAAATAAAATGACGAAAAAATAACACGCTCGAGTTCGAATCGCTGTGATCAAGGTTAAGCGACCTTCATTTCGGTCCAGGAAACACGTTCCGTTTGAAATTTTCGCAAATAGGTATTTATCTCGGTGGACTCACGTGAATGACAATTTTTTTAATAATGTTTTTTTCTTTCTTTCTTTTACAGAAAATCGGATACGGTATGACAAAATTTCATCACAGATTAAACACGTTTAGTTATAGAGCTACTATACGATCTAAGGAGAAAACAAAAAAACTGAAAATTTTGCTGAGCATCGAGTGATTCAAGCGGAATTGTAAATCTCCTTATCCTTTTCGTCTTGTTTCAAATCAGTGGAATACGCAGTCCGTCAAACAGGAATAAGACCGATTTAAAAAGGATAAATGAAAAATGAAGTAAATCCAATACGAATGTAAGAAGCAAACAATTTCACGAAAAAATTAACTCACCTTGAAACTGCGTGAGAGTGTCGGCACGAAGACGGTACCTTGGTATCTGTTCCTCGAGCAAGCTAATGATCTCTACCTCCGGAAGTTCCCCGCCACTGCATACCTCTGCAACATAAACAGCATCCCGTTGTACCAACGCTATACGGTGGAACGTTCTATCTCTTCTCTTCTCCTCTTTCTTTTTCTTTTTCATTCCTTTTCTATTTTTTATTCGACTAAAGAAAATAGCTCTCAGGCTTATTAGACGCTCGACACATATAGGTATGATTACGTAGACACAATATACACGTCAAAGATTTAATGTCTAATAGCTCATTCGCTGTAAAATGTAAATTGCGGATAATTATAATGGTCTGAACAAAAAAATTGACTAGTTAGTCAAATTCTAACTGAAATCTTCTTCCCATTCTGATTTTCAAAATTTTTTAGACACGAACGTTCAGTTTTGCGAGTTCAGTTTTTTTCTCGTGCAATTGCGATAACAAAAATTTGTAAATCAATTCGGACATAATATTTCTCGCCGCGACAAACGGAGAAGATTTCAAGGATCTTCCGAAATTTATGCATCTACCCACACTTTTTCTATGACACAACAATAATTGCATAGAGAAACAATCCATCGATCGAATTGGATAAAATTTTCAGGGGAAATCGTGTACTCGGATGAGGATTTGCAAATAAAATTTTCCAATCCGTAGTCGCGACTTGCGGTATCAAAATGGCGAACGTCCGAATGCTACAAGAATCCACAGCTCAATAGTTTTCCATTGACAGTCACTCGACGAAACTTTGAACACAACTGACTTCTATGAGAAAAAAAGCACGTGCGTTTTGAAATATTCTTTCAAAATTTTATCATCTAAAATGTTCAAATGACAGCCGAGATTATCGCCGGTTCGGTACTTCTCCGCGATGTTACACGAAGTGCGATTCGCTGGTTTGGCCAAGATTGTGGCAAAAGATCGGATATTCGTTAGCGACGTGTTCGTCAACTTCACGAACTCATTCGGCGATTTTTCGTTCGGGCCAATTGATTGCCAAGATCTTTTTTTTCTCTACGATAAGACGTATTGTGTTAAACCTAATTGAAATCTGCTTGGCGAGGGCGTAGCGGTGAACGAGGTTTATAATATGAAACCGAGATGTTGAATGTGAGAATTATAGCGATATAGCGTTAGGTAGAATGGAAGCCCGACTGCTTATGTAGGTACATACGTTGGTAGGTATGAATAGGTAAATACAAGGTGCGTTGTACTTTGTGCGATCCGGTTTAATACGAGAGTATAACATAGACGTGATAGGGACGGCATCATGGCTTGGTATATAGAGTTACGATCAAATTAGAACGAAGCTGTTATTTCATGCGGTGTTTCACAAGCTTATGCATCGCGATGACCTGCGGGATAGCTATATAGTTCACCTGCGTCGAGTTGATTATTATCGTAAGTACAACCGGGAGACCTTTATAATTCATTCGGAGGAAAAAGAGAAGGCAAAAATTGAGGAGGAAGGACTCGCTGCAACAGTTCAGATGACTAATTGCTCTCATATACCGGGTGTGTTCATTCGCTTACACCACGGTGTGGCGGGTTGCCTGAATCTGGGACAGACCCCAGTGAGTTTCGAATTTCAATTCGCTCAGTGCGAAGCCATGGTGGGGAGAAACTGATTTACCGTCAGCGCTACCCGTGGCTATATCCGATACTACGGGGGGCTGTTTTTATGTTTCGAGTTAGCTAAATATACAAGTGAATTGTTATTTAAAATTTATTTAAATAAAATAACATAAAATGAGTCACAAAAGTTGTTGTGTTGTAAGTTGTAAGAATACAGGTAGAAAAAGTGCTTGTCATTTTTATAAATTTCCAACAGCAAGTTGGAAAATAAATCAAAGGAAAAAATGGATAGCTGCTGTTTGAAATTGATTGAAATCCCGTTTTTATTATGGTTTCCATTTTAAATCCAAATCTAAAAATAAAAATGATAAATTTAATCGATTAACAATTTTTCTCAGATTTATTATTGAATTGTAATATGTTAATTTTAGTTAGCAAACATAATCTATTTTTTTGTACTCAAAAACAATCAGCACTTTTAATTTGTAGAATTTTGAAACAATAAAATATTTTGGTAATTTCGTTCAATCTAAATTTACTTATAAAAAAAAAAATAATTAAATGTTTATTCAAGTTTTCTTATAATTTTAATTTTAAAAAAAATTTTTCTCTATTTTCTTTTTATTTGATTTCAGTTAACCTATCTTTATGTGTGCTAACTTCTATGCTACTTTTTCAGTATTAACTATACTTACATTTTATTTTTTAATGCACAAGAACACTTTACATTAACAAATATTTATTATAAATATTCCCTTTAATTAAAAAAGCATTTTTTTATTTATCATTCGATATTATTATTACTGACAGCCATTCAATACTTAGTAAAATATATTACAATAGCCCCCTGTAGTTCAACCATACCATGGCGCTGAAGTCGCGCACAGAGCGATATGCGGAAGTCAATCCGTCGTACTGGGACGTAAGGGAAGGAGCACGCGGTGTATAATCATTCATCGATATGATACGCCACACGAATTTCTCAGATCGCTTATACATCCACCATTGGATTAATCAATTATCTGGAAGTAATTGGGAGCTAAAAATAAAATAAAAAAATTAGACGATATCTTTGGTGGTTTTTTTTCCTTTTCTTATCCTATCAAATCTCCCGAACTCCCCGAAAAATAGGTATCTATATGAACCAAGGACGTGAAAACTTTCACGAATAGACATATAGCTACCTTATACCTTCATAGTCGTATGTACACGTTTCGTCTGTGAGAAACGAATAAAAATGGCGAAATGTCAAGGTTCCTATTTCTAAAGATCTCTGCAGCTTCGGAATGAAAAGCACTTCTCTTTTTTTATCCTTGGCGAATTATGCAGTATGTACCGCAGTAGATACTCATATATAGTACGTACTGTGAACCTATATATCTATGTGTACAATATAATACCGCGAAATTTGAAAGTTCGTGGACAAGCGACTCGTGACGCGTGTGTACCACGCTAACAATTATCCTTCCAATTCGTTGATATTTTTTTCGAATTATATCATTCATTCTGAATAAAAGCAAAGAGCCGATTCCAATAGATTTTACAATTGTGGCTTCGGAGCACCGAATTAATCCGCCAGCTACATGCAATAATTACAATTATTATTCTGACGAAGAAAATTATTTCGATCATTATTGGATTGCAATGACGATTACGGTAAACTTCTCCCAAGCTCGATTCATCAACGAAAGAAAGTATCGTTCTGTAATTTTTCCTCTCATTAACGAAAGTTATAATCATCATCAATCGCCTGCAGCAGATCGGCATAAAAATGTCTAAAATCTATAAAATTTCCCTGACTCGTACCGGTGTTCTTTCAGCACGAAAGTTATTTGTTAAACAACCATTTCCCGATTGTTCTTGAAGGAATTATGCACAACTTCGGTTTTTCATTTTCCTCGACGAAAGATAATTTCATCAATGTTCAACTCACAATTTTGGAACGACGCACGATTTAAATTTGTTGAAAAAACGCGTCACATCGAATGCAGGTCAAGATATTGAAATTTTATGAAAAAATCATCGAAATTCCATGGCTCTTCACTTTTTCTATCAATCCAACAAAATTTCCTCCTGACCGTTCGAGGTTTTCCGAACTTGTAATGTGTAAATATAAAACTTTCTGCAAGTCGAACACGTATGAGACGAAAACACCGGAGAAAAGAAAGCAACAGAAAACAAGGAAGAATTTATAATTATATCCATGGTATGCACTCACGATGACGAAATAGTGCCGGAGTCACGTCTTCTAGGTTTGGATAATTTGGAAAAACAGAAGAATTTTTTCATACAAATGAGATCGAAAGATTCACACATTTGAGGGAAAAAGAGGGAGGTAAAAAAAAAAGTTTCTCACAGATTTCTTTAAGGTATAAATATTAATCGCCGTTATAGTACGTTCTCACCTGCACTCATGATAATGCAGTTTCTCACGATTTGAGTTCACACGCGGAGTTGTAGTACGTAGTAGCATGAAGCTCAATGCAAATTACCTTCAATCTATAATTTCTGCGCTGAGTGAACGATAATTGATATATCACAGGAAATGAGAATGTATTGCAAAATATGTAGATTAATGAATTGCGTATTAGTATGGCGGACCGTTTCGGATCCTCGATAATCAATCCCCTCGCAAGAGAACTATACTCGATTCGGTATGCCCAACATCTTGCAGGTAGACGTAAAACATTGCGTACTATCTTATACCTGCGTCAAGTGTTTTTTACTCTAGAATCAAGGAAGTTAGTATATCGCGGCGCCGGCGCAGAAGATTGGACATTGAATACCAGGTGATATTTTTTCTGGTATGTATGTACCAGGATAGAGAAGCACAGTTACAGGTGCGTCTATCTATACCGACGCAAAAGTTTCACACTGACCTATAAACTCTAGTTATACCTATTTATATTACGTAAGTTTACCGTGATCCGCGATCGTCTTCCGTACTACTCTGTACTGTGTCTTTTGTCTCGCAGTATAGAATTTACATCACGACGCAAAAGAAGATGTCAGATTTACGAACGCGGTACAAGAAACCGAGTCAAAAGGATCGTGACTGATGCTGATGGAAATGATTCGTCCGTCGAGAAGGGAGTTTTTTTCATTTTTTTGCATTTTCTTTCGTTCGTGGAGTTAATTTTCGGTAACATCGAATTTCCGATCAATATTCCGATAGTATATTTTTCCATTAAATTAGCCGTATGGTCTCATAATATACCTTCACTTATTCTTGAGGAAGCCAGCGTACGAATGTTTCGTTACAGGCTGTAATACCTTTCACCTCTAATTGAATTTCTCTCGAAGAGCAGGTAAAAAGTATTCTACATTGATTTAATGGAAGAATCGCGAGAAAAAAGAGAAGACAATGAAAGACGAAAAACGAGAAAATCGACCGGCCTGATTGTCGTTGCGAAAACATCAATCGAAACAAAAACAAGCGACAGGAGAGTGTATGTATCGCATAAAAATTTACAGATTGAAAATAAAAAGTTAGAGATCGCAAACCGTCGTCTCTCGTTGTTAGCACCCAATGGATTTTATGAGAGAGGGAGGTGCTGCCACGCCTGTATCGCCGCTTGAACTACAGGTAGGGGAATCCCCGACTTGACAAATTTATTGTTTGTCGGTAAGGCAAGTTGTCCGGTTGTCGATATCTATCATGTACATACCTGGAAGGTAAGAATATTTCTACCTTTCCGATTCAGCATGTGGATAGGTAGGCGCGCGTACGTACCTCTCTCTCTTTTCCGTAATATACTTTAATCAAATTGTCAACCTATTGATAACAAAGTAATCGTGATTTTTCAATTTTTTAATTCAGTATCTCTGAAAAGCGATGGAATATTTTCTCATTTTTCCAACAAATTTCGTTCTTCCTTTTCCGTTTTATATTTGATTATGTTTCTGAATTTTTCTCTGAAAAACACGCAGATATATACGAAGAGATGTAGGGAAGAAGAAGGTCCTCAGATCTTAAAAATCGACATTACAGAAGTGAAAAAATTGAGCAAAATCCTTCTAATTCACGAGGCCGGAGTTCGATAACGTCGCCGTAACAAAATCACGATAAATATTACCGAGTGAAAATTTTTCATGATTTTCTTACGCTAGCCTCATAAAACTTCTGCCTCATTGTGCTCTAATCTTTTGAAGCCGTTCTTGAATAGCATTCCAACTTGTCCCATATTTTATGAATCCCCGAGGTCGACTCATCACCGATGTCATATTATGTTTCGTACTTTTATATCGAAAAATAGTTAGATATAAATTACAGAAACATGCTTAGAAATTTTCGATAAATCGATCATTTCTCTGGCTAGCTCTCTCTCCTTCCGTCTTGCCTCTCATGCTCATCTATAAAACTTTTGCGCCCATCGCGATCGGTGTACTTACATCCTTATATTTATACCAACTACGATGCATTTACGTCATCGTTTATATATTCGACTTGATCAATTTCAAGACTATTATCGAGTTACAGTTATACGAGTACTATATCGTATAGTACAGTATTACGTAAGCCTTTCTCAAAGTTTGTCAGTTTTTAGTCCGCAAGATCGAGTCCTTGTTTTTTTTTTTTCCTCTTACTTTTTATAATAAAGGAGCGAAAAATCTCGCAAGACGGTGGCGCCTTTAGAGCAGAGAATTATCGAAGCTCGCCCCGAGTGTAAAAAGTATAGTTAATAATCGTATACTAGTAAAGATGGTAAGCTCGTTTTATCGTTGAGACTCGCAGTTTCGAATCTGCTGCGACAAGTCAAGGCCTTAAAAGGCGATTCTGTCACAAATATGAGAGAATATTTGTACAATTAGCTTGACGGTAGAAGATATGAGAAATACCAGTTCAAAATATATTTTCAAACTTTGATCGTAAATGGAAGGAAACGAAACTTTTCGCCGGATTTTTTTTCTCCATTTTTCTCGATTTTTTTCACCGACGTATGAACATATGAGTAGGTATACCCGAATCAATTTATGCATGCATCTCACATGTACGGAAATAAAAAATCTTCGACCGATAATTTGGTGGCAATACGTATGTGTATGTACATTAAAAAATTGTAGTACCGTGTTCGGTGGGGGCCTAACAAGACGGACGAGGCGAATAAATTGGCAGTAGAATAATAACTTGAACGTTGTGATAAATCTGGTGCGAACCGGCGTAGTCGAAACAAGAACTAAATTTTAGTCTGCGGATGATGATATAACGCAACGCGGGTTATTATGACTCATAATTTAAGCAATTACGAACGCGATTATGATTATACCTACTACTACCGTTTGCGCAGAACATCCATCGAAGTTACGGTGCGTGAAGTTAACATAAAACTTTATCTCACAGTACAGAAGTATTCCGTGGCAAGTAGTTACCAACGTCCGAAGAATTTTATAGTATTTCGTTTCACGAATTTCAAGTTTTAGGTACACGATCATGAAAATTACCGTGTAATACGAATTCCAATACATTTTATTATTTCCCTCCAGATATCGAATCGCGAAAATTGAAAGAGTACGTCGCTTTCGGTTTTATTTCATAATTTTCTATATTGTGTAGTAGACTATGTTTCAGAGACGAAACTGCGACCGAAAGAGAAGCGAAAGAACGTCAGAGAAAAGCATCGCCGAAATTTCGAAATCACGATGTTAATTGTTAAAAAAAAAAAAAAAAACCTGTATACCATCTCTCCATTTGTTCAAAATAGATTCTCGTCTCTCCTGAAGATCCTTGAGCCTTGCCGGGCCACTTGGCCGTTTACATCGTCCTGGGTCCTGCAAGAACATACTTTGCGAACCACCAGGCGAATTGAATCCGCGCGCTTCACCTTTGTTCTTCTTTCTCAATGATTTTATCGATTTTTATTATATTATATTATTTCATTCAATATTATATATATATACACGCTCGAACTTATCCGGCTACACTATTTGCTCGAAATATGCTCATTTCACACGATTCTTTCTAAAGTAAATTGTAATTTTTTCAAATTTCAACTCCAGCCATTCCTCGAGGTCTTTACATTTCTCTCATTTTTTCTTTTTTTGCTCTGTTCTCTGTCTCTCTCTCTCTCTCTCTCTCTCTCTCTCTCCCTCTCTCTCGTCTTCCGCCAATAAAATGTATTGCGTAACAGCGTAGGTAGAGCCGAATTTGGAGCACTTCAACACAAAGTTTATAAATAGCTTCACGATTCTTCATTCATATACGTTGATGATTTACGGGAGCACCAGAGACGACGTTGTCGACAAGTTTCTTTGCACATGATTGAATGATTATTTGTCGATAACCAATAATTGAATGCAACTTTACGGTTTCAACGCAAAACTAACTAGAAAAAGTGACAAAGAAAGGGAAAAACCGTTGAAAATAATTTCTCTCCAATTTACACTAATTTTCTTACAACGGCACCACGAATAATTTTCAGTTTCCTGTTTTTATTTCATATGGATCTGCAATCTCGATTCAAAGAATGAATTATCATCTGTTCCTGTTTAACAAAAAAGACAGGTTAAAACCGGTGCGAAGTAGAAATCTACGAGCCCGATGGGCGGATGCGCGAACTAAGAGTAACTATCGAACAAGTCAAGAAGAAACGGGAGCTCGGGTCCTCCCAGAGGAGACAAGAATACCGTCGTGACCGCACGCTCCTCACTGGATTCAAGCCAGCTCCAATTTTTAGCGCCGTACGAATACCGTGATTTGACGTTGCATTTGACGAGGCGAGACTAAATAGATTAAAGGACTCCGACCAACTCCTTCCCCCGGGTCAAGGACCAAGGGTTCACCGTCAAGGCTCAAGGCTCACGGCACAACAGGAAGCGAAGAGAATTTTAAAAGCTAGAATCGATCCTCGACGGAAGAAGACAGCAGGGGTAGCTCCGACCGGAAAGAAATTTAACATCTCATTGTGAAACTTTGACGATATCGCATTACGTAAATTTAGGAAAAATAGAAACGATAACAAAGAAGGCGAAAAATGTCGAAACTCCGCGAATCGTGAGTATTTGCGCGAGCCCCTGAAATGAAGAGTGGCGCACGATTCGATTTGCGAAAGAAAATTCAAAAGAATGATCAAAGGGTACGAAATACGATTCTTGTGTCATCGAAGAGAACTTTCTTCGAGAAAAACGTATACACAATTCTTTGTTTCAACAAGTGGAGGAAAGGAAAGAAAACAGAAAACAGAAAACAGAAAACAGAAAACGAAAACCGAAGAAAAAACTATACTAGCTGTCAACGTTTTTGGATCATTATTATTCATACCACGATATGCGAAACGTCGTGGATCGGATTCTCTGCATGAATAATAAATTTCCGCGGACACGTTGCACTATTGCATCATTACTACGACATAAAGAAGAGCAATAAACTGTGAGGAACCTATATTGCATAATGCATTATATATGCAGTATGCATTATCATAATAAAAAACTCGACTGCCCCCTCGTCCAACGTGTCTTGGACTGAATATAAACTCATCTTCGCAGGTATAAAACGAACATATTATATCGTGTGGGCGGGAGATCGAGCTGATATATTGTAGTATAATTATCAGAGAATGCGTATTGGATGGCAGTGAACCCATCAGAGAGCGACACGGCATAAAATTTGGCGAATCTAATTCCCAAACTAGATGAGAAATCGCAAATTTATAAAAAATAAAGACAGAGGAGCGTCAAAAAATGATCAAAGCCCGTATGCCTGCGAATTCGATTTATGTACGTTTTCGTTTCTTTCTCCTCCCCATTTTTGTTCTTTTTATTTCCGTACGTTGCAGCATTGCCAAATTTTGCTTCGGTACAATTTATGGATTGGAGAAATGTCTAAGGAGAGTAAATTGTGGGAACTGGTATAATATATATAAATCTATGCTATTTATTCGTAGGCCTATTTATACAGCCGTCGTGTGCGCCGATGGAAGCAGTATATAGAACGTAGATGTTATTTCGGTGGCCGTTACGGAGCTGCACCAGAGCTTGTTAAATCTGAGTAAGCGAATCTTGATGTCATCTCCCCGTTTAGTGAATGGATAATACTTAACCACGTGCCGGTGAAAAAAAAAAACTGATGTGTATATGTACCTATTCTGTATTTTATTTTCCAACTTTCGTTTTGAACCAGAGCCAGTGCAGACTTGTTGAAACGGACGATTTGTCGACATTTCTAACGTTCTGTCCTGTCTATATCTCGTGCTAATTATACTACCTACCTCGTTCGTAAATAAACAAATGTAACCGACGAACAAAATTATTTTTCACAGCAATGAAATGTAGGTGAGACAATTTTTTCGTCCGGTGAAAATGGGTGCCGAAAACGAATAACCAATTTTGAAAGAATATCGGTGAAAATTTAAAGAAATCCCGTACGTTCTATCAATCAAACTCTCATGAGCGGAGGGCAGAGAAATCGTGCGGAGTGAATATGAACGAGATGATAATCTGTACCGAGGTGAAAAAAAAGGGTAGGTACGAAGCCTCCGTACCTCTCGCCTCGCAGAGCACCTGAAGATGATCGAGAAGTAGAAACCGAGGCAGCGGAAGAAAGAGTGTCGAGGATACGGTCTCGACACGATGAGAACAGAGACATTGCGTAATTGCTGAAAATAAGTACGCACATGTCTGCCTCAAAACGGTGTATGCATGTGCATATATACGTTGCCAGAGGAATACCACCGAGCGCACTTCGATTGCCAATAAATTGAAGTGATTTTCATGTGATTTGATTGAAAAATTTTGGAAATCAATAACAAAGATTCAACGGAAGAGATTGACGTATTGTAAAATTTACGTATGAATGACCGTTCGATATTAAAGAGAATGATGGAAGAGAAAGGAGAACCATGTGGTTTGATTTTTGGAGTCGAAATGTTGCCGCGAGTATAATATGATGCATGAAGCACGAGGATGAAATCCGAAACGGTTTGAGGGTCCGGGTTAATCTATTTTGAATGGAATTCACCGCATCGTATGATAAATCTCGTTTCTCGACGTTTCTCTATAATTGAAATTTACACTAGAAATACAATTCTCGTTTTTATAGTTCGATCGACGGACAGTAAACAAATATGAGAAATTGGGAGTGAATGATGACTGGCCGAAGGAGGTAAATCACAGTGGACGGAAGGCGATCGTCGTGGGAATGATAATAATAATAAGAATAATAAATTATAACGATGATGATGATGATGATGATGATGATAATGATGATTATGATGATGATGATGATGATGATGATGATGATGATGGCTCAAGGGGAGTGTCGAGAACCGGCCGCATGGCACATTATCTCTACTCACATAGCGGCGAAGTAATCATCGTTTGCTACGGTGTCCAATGGGAGTATAGGTATGGGTAGTAGGTAGTAGGCAGTGGGGTTTCCACCACCATGCGAAACCATGAAACAACTCTCTTACATATCTATCTATCTACCTGCCTACCTACTCCTCGATCTCTTATAAACTCCTGTATTAGCTCTGAACAAGGGCAGTTTACCGCGGGACGTCTCCCTGAAGACAAGTATTCGGAGTATCATTCTGATCTCGCAACTTTTTCATGTGCGACTCATCTTTCATTTTTCATTTCATTCTCGCGAGTGGGCCACAGTTGGTTATTATACTCACGTTACGTATGGCCTATCGTTAAACCGGGAATACATTTTGGATAAAAAAAAAGCTGCCCGTATTGTGAATACAGAAGCGAAGGTATGTTCTATATGCACCCTGAAACAAACCCTAAATCTCAACTGTCTTGTCGAGTGATTCCTCGTCAGAAGTGATCTCGCGGAAGTCTCGCGCGTCTCTAACTCGTCTCCGAAGATTGCGTAGACAGAAAATTCGGAAGAAATCTGCGGCCCCACGTGGAGCCACGAATTCCGGTTCGATTCCACACGCACAGGGGGCCAACGGATTTTGGAATTTTCACAAATTTCATTTCGAGCATGAGATAGTCGACAGAACGAAAACGAAAGGAAGGAGGGAGGGAGAAGAAACGAAAGACGAATGGCGAAGACAAATGTTGCGTTTTACCTGTAAGTGTCTCGGCGTCGCAGGTGGATGGCGGCACAGGTCGAACGCGGGCAGCGGCGGCGTTGAGCCTGCGTGCGACCTTGAGACCGTGCAGAGAACTCTTTGCCCCGTCCAGGTTGGCGACGAACGAATTTTCAGCCTCAACGGCTATCGAGGCGGATCGTTCTGAACCCGCAGCATCCTCGACGGAGGCCAGCTTGGACGCGTTGGCGACGCGGGCGTCCGCCTCACCTCCCTGTGAACCAGAAAATAACGAAATCGATTATTGCGTACAACGAATAGGAATGACCGAAAAATATTCAACATAAAGTCGTTCAAGAGAATTACCAAACGAAAATGTGAATGAAAGTCAATGGATTGAAGGAGACACGGAGCAATTATAATTTCGGGTATCTTTTTCAAATCTTATCCGTCAATTTGTGAAGAAAGATCATATCTTATAAAGACAGAGAGGACAAAAGAAGAGAAGAGGCGAAATCTGTTACCGATACGTGTTTCTTCAATGTTCTGTTAATAATTCCCGAGGCCTGAGGAATACAACCGGTTGCAGAGTTTATGATATATTATACCCACATGCGGCAGAGATAGAGTGGTCAGAATTTCAAATCATAATCAGATTATCGGACAGCGTATCGATCAATATAATTAGCGAGATCGAGGAAAAGATATGCTTACGTATAGATGCAGGTAAATGAAGGAAACCCGAGTGCCGATGTATGTATGTACCTGCATACCAACCGGGGTGCATAATTCTCAAGGTTTCATAATTTTCTTTCGAACCAAGTTAATTAGTAACGACGGTATAATGCGAGCCTAGTCAATAAGCGACCAAATTATACCAAATCTGATAAATAATAGTTTCACACATAATTAATAGTAATCGAGACTCCGAATGAGAGATCGATTGATATGACTTTCTCTCTTTCTGGAAGTCTCACAATGAAGAAATATTTTTCAGTAGGTATACTTTTTATTTCCACGATTTGTCAAAGAATTGACTCACGATTAAACCACTTTCTTTGTCCAAGGCTCAATTGTTTAAATTGATCGTCTAATTACTCATCAAGATATTGCAATACGCACAAAAATGAAGCGCGGTGGTATTTTTTGCGACCCCCGACCCCCCCGGCCCCGCCGCCGCGAATCGATCGCGTCCAATGCGTTGGCGAGAAAAAAAACCTGTCTAATTGATCTCACCTATAGTTCATTAATTACGACTAAATTTGTTACAATTATTATGCAGTCCCGGTTAGTCCCGCGAGGAATCCTCACAGTGCGTATACAAATTCATGTGTCTTACGAGTTATAGTAGATATATACGTAGTACACATCTCCTCCTCTATTTTTTCGTATACAAGAATGTTATCGATTCATTTAGTGAATGGAATCCCTGCTGAGAAGGTCGCGTGCGTCGTCGCGGTTAACGTATTACGGTTTACCGTTGGTTAGTCTACGCATCCATCCCGCCCCGCGGGCCTATATCTTGGAGTTCGTGGAGGGGTAGGTTATAGTAACGAATCGATAAACGAGACCCTCGAGCAACAAGACGTGAGATTTTGTGTTCCGTGGTCAGTAATTCAAAATTCACAATTCTCATGGTACACCGTTGTGTCGAAAACTATACGGAGGACCGCCAAGAAATGGATTTTCACAAATTTGACATTGTTATCTCGATATTTTTTCGCTCAAACGAATCTTCGTTCGCCGTTTTTTCTTTTTGTTTTTTTCTTCAACCAAAAACACGCGAATCGAACGAAAAATTGAAAACGTATACCTGTACTCTGTGCGTTTAGTCACGCGAATGGTGAATGGTGGATACGCATGAAAATGAACAGAAATCGAAAAAAAAACGTGCTCTCTCGCAAAGTTCCGACACCGGAGCTGTGATACTATACACGTCCTACTACTACCGCCAACTATATTTAATACTGTAGGTTCATTGAATTCTGCGACCTGAAGCTAGGCAGCTGTGATCCCACGTGTTTCCGTTTCGCTCCGTGAGCCATGCGTTGATCATATTCATAATTGAGCGGACTACCCGACCGTATATGTATAACTATAGATACGTATATATACGTATATACATGTACCGCGAGTGTCGACCACTGTACGTATAACACATCAATTAACTATTCAGATGTGAGTCACGTGTTTTCTCTTCAGAGGTATATAATATATCGCGGAATCGAACGTATTACATTGAGCGAACGAAACGCCTGTTTCACGCAATTTGGCTTTTCAAACTTCAAAGAAAAATACCGTAACTATTCGTAGGCTCTTCGTTTTTGCGATCATTATAGGTATAGTTATACGTAAAAAATTTGCAGTGCGGACTTCTCTCTGTAAAATATTGAATTTCACCTAGATACGAAGGAATTTTGTCACGAAGCTGAAGCCAGCAGCGAGGAGTTCGAATTAACGCTATTGGGAGACATTTCGAGATATTTCGGTGACTTTCGACCCACATCGAAGCAATAAATTATTAGATTTTCGATATAACCTACACAAAAATTGTAGTTTGTTGAATAGAAGCTCACGCCGGGGATTTTTCTGTCCCCAATTTGTAGTTCATTTAAAACTGTGATTTTACTAAGTTACAAAAATGTGGAACAACAGCTACGCCACACCGGTTGTTCTTTTAGCGCCTCCGATGTGAAATGAGTCATTCGTTGCGTCGCATCGCGGTCGTCGTCCCTCTAGATTCATCCGTCCCATTTATACCTGAACCGAAATTAGTTTATACCTGACTATGATGGGGCTAGGATTAGGTTAGGTGCGTCTACTTATAGTCGAAGCGAGCGAGAATACTGCAGGAGCTTGTGATTCAGTGACCTTTTCGCTTGTGATCTTCTTCGTGACGAATCTCCATGAGAACAGAATTCCAGAAATGATTTTGTCCATTTCTCCCCATGAAATTGTCGCTGATAGTTGTATTCTACAAACAATATGGCGAAAAATTTCAGGATTGCCTATGGACTCTCTGAGCAGTCTTAGCATTTTCAAATCTTTCTGGAACTCGGGAATTTTTCTCGAAGAAGCTCTTGAATTCGGTTTACAGGAGCATTTTCAAATTCTCAATTTATCGCCACGATAATGGTGGTCAATCCCTGCATTTTTCATTAAATTTTTGATCTTATTGTTAGGATGGAGGTTTGGTGATTTTTTGACAGCACTAACCAGATCCTAACGAAATTTTGAATTCCATGAAAAAATACAGGATTTCTATTTTTAACTGAAATTTTTCCTTCAACAATATCGGAGTCACTCGCATCAACAATTCGAAGTTTACCAACGTTCTCATCGAATTCACTGAGAAATATCCGAGGCGAACTAAATTCCCCGAGTCATTTACAGGTTTTCTCAATTATTATTGAATTTCGAACTTGATCTAAATTTCTGTGGTAGGTACACTGTTTCTCCACACAAATTTGAACGTTCATATTTGACGAGCTCTTGGGGCAGTCTTTTCCCGAAGGAAAAAAAAAACGCGTTTCTCTGAGAATAACAAAGAGGAAAATATACAAAAATGAACAAAATTCGAAAACTATTTCTGGGAGTGTTGGGTGCAGCGTTCTCCGGACTTAGAGACTATATTTACACACATTGGCGAATTCTTCGCCTCGGTTTAGTGAGAAGAAGAAGAAGAAGAAGAAGAAAAAGAAGAAAAAGAAGACGCTTAAAGGGGGCATCAAACGTAGGAGCTCATAATATATAAACACCTATAATATACGCAGACTAATACAGAAGCGTCGCAGCGGTCGCAACTCGCGTACCCAGACCGGATGTCAGTGATTTTTCTTTCTCTACTCTTTTTATCTTACCATTCGACGATCTACCTATAGATATGCATATTTCGATTTATTTTTGTACCCTCGCATACTATAGAGCGCAGACAGGGGAAATTTGGTTTAGAATTGCTTATTCGGGAGAGCGATTAAAATTTGAAAATGAAATTCCCTGCGACTTATCCTGCAAATTTCGCAGTAAAAAGTAAAAAAGAAAAGTGGTATTCTTTTCCCGTCTTTTTTTCCAGCAGGATATTTCCCGTTTTCCAGCCACGCAAAAGTTTCCTGCGGTTTCACAATACTGGAATTTACATTTTGCAACACGATACAATCGTGAAAAATAATATCGGCTGTTCCAACACCGAAAGCTTCGTGAGAAATGCAATTTTCGATTTGGTGCTAATATTGTTTGATAAATTAGGGTTTTTTTTTTTTTCAATCGACGAATATCGCTAGAAACTGAAGTTTCCGTGACATTCGGGTGTCACGGAAACAGCTGATATTATTTATTCCAGTTTTGTCGTATTCTCATTACAATCTGTTATTTCATATGGTTTACCTAATTTCTCAGTTTAATCGGAATCCGGATGTACTCAGATATAAAAAAACTTACATATTTCGTTAGAAAATGAATTATCAACACGAGGTAGTTATCGTTAAAGGAGCTATCGCATCTTGTATATGAGAAATATAAGACGAAGAATTGAGTATTAGGTTGCAGTGGTTTATTTTTCCATTGCTCAGATCCAATTCAAGGTTGACTGCATATTACAGGAAAAAGTAGAAAAAAAACCACCCGAGACTCATGATCAGATCGTACATCAAAACAATTCATTTTATCCTCGACGCAGATCTGAAATCGTAAATTGATATCTCTTGCCGCGTAGATACAAATAAAAAATAATAATTAAAATTACAAACTCCATTACATAAGTTCATTCTCCCAAATTAAAAATCTCTGTTCCATACTCGATCAAATTGAAGAAAAAATTTCATTGAATGAAATCATCTTTACAACTCCGTAAGTCTATATATGTATCTTCTGTCAAAAACTGATAACGAATTTGAAAGATAGAAGAATTAAAAAAAACTTCATCCAGATAAAATGATCAGATTTTTAATTCGGTTTGATCCGAAATCGCAGACATGGAATCGCATGTTTGGTTAGTATATCGAAAAAAGGTTGAAAAAAGCTTCGATCTTTAAAAAAAAAAGTCACCGATTTTTTGTTATCTTCGGCCACTTTTCATTCTCATTTTTTGTTTGATCCTAAAAAGCTTTGATACATATCTATACGTGCCTGTACTATACATATATGGTGTATATATAAAAAGATATATTATTTTCTGTACGTCATTAACAGCGAATGAGGAGACGATAACGTACGGATGGCAGATGATATCAGTCGTAGAGATAAGATATCGCTGTCAAGATAATATATGCGGTTAATATATCGACGACAAATCCACGATCGACTTTTAATTACATGGAAAAACTGGCCTCGGCGTTCTATGAGAAAATCTACATCGTACATAGGAAAGAAAACGTTTCCTGGTTTTTCCATTTTTCTTCCTGTTTGCACTTTTCGTATAGACAACATTCAAATTGAACTATTCGATAACAACTAAATTTATTCAAAGCTATGATTGATATGTGACGAACCAAGTGGAATGTCCATGTTAAAACTCTACACGGGGGGGGGGGGGGGGGGGGATGTTAAATTTACATTTTCAGTGGTAAATACATGGACAGCATTTGTTTGGAGTAAAATCTCCACCGATTGTGGTTAACTCAACATGACATGTTGTAACTCTGACCAAATTCTTTGTAAATCACAGCACAAATGCTGTAGATTTTACTCCAAACAAGTGCTGTCCATATATTCACCATTGAAAATGTGAATTTAACATTTTTTTATTTCCGTGATAGGACGGATTCGGGTTCACCGATCAACTCCAGAGACCATTTTCTTCCGAGAAGAAAACGAAGGAATTGAAAAGAAACGGAACGATGTAACGATACGATTTTCTATCGGGGCAAAGAGAGAGAAAACGAAAAAATGACAAACCTATTCGTCCCTGATAATTCTGTACAAATGAAAGTTTTTTGTTTATCGATTAGATAGAAAAAGTGGAAAGATGCAGTATAATCGCTTGAATTTTGTGAGGTGAACATAATATATATATATATATATACATATTGGTATAATAGCTGACATAACGTCTAAGTGGGTCATGAACGATGATTTGGTCCATTTTAACAAACTGATTAGCATGACAATACATAGTCGCAGATAGTAATGCGCGGAGGCTTGCTTGTGAATACGTATATATATATACATATTTTTATAAAATATGTAAAAACTATAATTGCTACAATGGATTACGTATATATATACATTGCACGTAATAATTCCTTGAGATATATAAATTACCTAGATATAATAGTTTTATGTAGTACATACCTATAATTTAACCATTTGTTATAATATACAGGTCCGTTGATTTATACTTCGATAAATCGAATTGAAGGAGGATCTATACGTAGAAATTTGTGTCAGAAAGAAACCAATTCATTTTTCTTTTCCAAAAGCGAAATATTTCGGAGCAAGATGATTTCGATTTCGATAATTTCAGTTTTTTAATCGTTTATGGTGAAATAAATGTTTAATCTTCCGCGATCGCATTGAAAAGAATTTGAATTTGAAACATGATTTCCGTACGTCATAATTTGGTATTTCATTCCGCCGTTGTATGTTAGTGTTTAAAACGGAAAAAGGTACAAAAAAACCAAAAACCTGTTACAGAGACTAAAGACGCAATATCAAATGAAATGAAATAAACCGTCACAGTAAGCGAGATGGCAATTATATGGATTGATATCGATACCTGTATGTACCTGAGCTACCTACCCGGACACGCGATGGAAAGAATTTTATGCAAATAAAAGTCTGCCGAAAAGCGCACGAAATGTTGATGAAAATCAATATAAAAATGAAATAACATAAAACTAGATAAACGAGTATACATGCGATGTCAGTAATTTTTCATCACAATATGCCTTCGTCTCTTTCTCTCACTAATGTGAAAAGAGAGTGATAAAATTACTCATAGTCAATACTTGACAAATAATGTAATAAGCTTTTCCATTCTCATGGAAATTTCCTCCGGAAGAGTGAATTCTCCACATAAATTGGAACGAAACCCAAAATTCACTGTAATTCGAAGTAGGTACACAGAGAAAAATGATCAATTTATTGAGATGATTATTGCTTTCAATAGTGCCAAGAGAGCATTTATTCACTTTTAAACAATATTCGTTCAGTTTGAGTAATTATGTCGTTGCGAAAGAAACGTTGCTTCAAATTGAAGAATTATTTACTTGCTCCAAGGAAATGTTACTTACGTTGAATAATTGTTCTCCTGGCACTATTTAGAGGCAATAATCATTTGATTCAATCAATCATTTTTTTCGGTGTAGAATAGAATTTCTCCTTTTTTCAGTGAAAAGTTCACACTCGTATGCACAATTTTCGCTCTATGGAATCGAGAGTATTTCGATTGTAAAAACGATGACGGTTCTTCTGTATTTCAGTTTAGCGATTCCACAACGAATCCGGAGTAAAATTATGCTCTAGATTTGCGAAAAAATGAGTTCGAAATAGTACGCTGATACTTGTGGTTAGTTTTTTGTTCTGTACCATTTCAGAAGTCGTACTCTTCATACGACTTCGTGGAATATCGAGCCGGGGCCATGAAAGTACAGAGACTTCTTTCCGTATTAGATAGCACCCAAGAAAGGAAGGAAAAACCAAATTCAAAATTCGCGAAGAAAAAGAGAGACATGCCCCGCCCCCGTCGCCCCAAATTGGAAATTAAAAAAAAAAACGAACAAACCTGGTTTCCCGCATTATGTTTGCGATATACGATTCCTGGATGAGCTTTTAATCCAAATCGCGTGCGACACATAATTGGTGTATTACTTTCTCACGATAACAATAAAAAAAGGTGAGTGTGGTGAAAATCCACATCGGAGTGACTGACAGCCCAGCAGTTGAACGGGGTACAAACTGATTGTAGGAAATCCGCGTATAACCGAAGCTGCGCTGTTTTATCTGTATCACATTCACCTCTCTCCTCCTCCTCCTCCCCCTCCGACTCCTTCTCCTCCTCTTCCTCGCCCTTCGCTTATATCTCGCAGGATTCAGAAAGAGTTCCGTTTTCAACATACGCCGTTATATGTATAATGTATGTGTATACATACATATAGGTATATAGATACTACCTAAGTAGCCATATTGCAAAATGGGGAAAAGTGGTGGGAGATTCGACCGTGGTTTCTTGCACGTAGACAGGTACAACGTATATATATATATATATGTATATATAGTACATATATACAGGTTGCCGAAAAAAAAAACTTCCTATATCAGAGAATCTACCGGGTGAACGTTTATTCACAGTGATTATTGGCATAGGTTATACTACTCGAATGCGATTAGCCGTTCGCGAGCAATAAGAAAGAAAATGATCGAGGGATTAGGCGGATTGATGGATTGGGTTAGCGAAATGGGATTCGAAGCACACAATTCTTCTAATTTTGGCATTGAAAATTCGTGAAACTCGGTCAAATTCACTGTTTATCAATTGAAAGATGAGTTTTACATATAATCTTGGATGAAACTTTCAGAAAACGAAATCGACAGAAGTTCAAAAATTAATACGATCGTTAGGTGAATGCATAGAAATTGTAAGAAAAATTTTCTTCGTGTTAAAATCCTCGCGGTTTCGATATTATAACCTAACAATTGCAAGACACAAGACGGTGGATGAAGGTCGTAATTCTCCTTTCTTTTAGGCCAGAAAATGATCTTTTAGAGAAATTTTTCAGAATAATACAAAATCGTCAAATATATTCTCGCCGTAATATTCAAACATGTAGAAAAAGAATGACCGATGGGCGGCGACATAATAATGGAAATTTCAAAAGCCTATGCATGTGAGAATTAGCACCGATCGCATGATGAAACAAATAACAAAAAAAAAGAGAAATGAAAAACAGATTTAACGGCTGCTCAAATAAATCCCTGACTTTAGACTGCAGAACTCCCTGAGTTTTCCAGGTTTTTCAGATTCCCAGGTCTTATGGCCGACCCGCTGTATAATATACTTAATTGGTAATTTCTCTATGAATTCATACAATGATATAGGTATATCTCTCACAATTTGGCAATATCCAAAAGAAATCAATTCTATGGTGGCATATGCAACGAATACGGACGGTGCTGAGCAAAGTTCAACGATATATATATCTATCCGTAGATAATTTCTATTGAGACTCAGTTAGTGGAAGATAAATTTATTTATTAGCGTTTTATCTATACTAGGTATACGTCATTACACGCGAAGATTCCAATTATACGAACGTGAACGCGGTGAATATATCCAATACTTGAATGCTCTACACATCGAAACATGAGTTATGAATGCGAGTGCAAAAATATGATGAAAATTATTTACAAAAAGCTACGAAAATGATACAAGATAGTTAGCAAAAATTTTTGAATATTTCTCATCGCATATTTCCAAATTATATAGAATGAAAAATGGATCAGAATACCAACAAGTAAGTTGATTCATGCGATACCGCGTGATGTGCAATTCAAGATGCACACTTGTGAGGTCTTTACAAAGATTTCAAAACACAATTATGTTGATTGTGAATCCTCTGTTATGATACTGTTATCATGGAATAAGAAAGAAAGCATCGATAACAATTAATTTTTCGATGTTTCATAATTTTTGTTCATGGATTATGGCATATCGCGATCCGATCGATAGACACCAGCCTGATAGCGATATGATACCGATTACTATACGTACTGTCGCCGCAGAAAGTCTAGTCCCCTCACTTTGAGCTCAAATAACTGGACAAAAAAACAATCGTACGAACTTGAAATTGCAACTTTACGAAAGCCTGGAGAATTCTGCGTCGAATGCGTCCGACGAGATACGTCTGCACGAACTGATGGAAAACTTACAGCGTGGACAAATTGCGTATGATTTTGTTTCGTCGAGTTAGCCGAGCTCTAAGTGAGAGGACTGGACTTAGTATGTACACAAGTACGGAAATAACGAATAAATATTGGACGGAAGAAAAACGTGATACTAATCGTAAATTAACTAATTCAACGATTGTGGGAGTTTATAAAAATATGAGCAACTAGATGTATAAAATGAGTATCCTTCTGAGCCATGTGCTAAGACTTTGAGCACGTGACCAACCAAGAAACAGCTGATTATAGTCGACACATATATCCAAGTCCAATGGCCATCCGATTCAAGATGAAATCTTATGTATGCACAGGTAGATGAATTATGCAGTGAAAGTCATTCGACGATAGATTATAAAACAGATTTGGTCTTATCGCACCGACGGTATATTGTTTATAACTCGAATAATCATCGTTTGCTTGTTAATCGGTACACACAAAATTCGTTAAATCATGAACAAAGTTTCAATCTATAAACTTCAGCAATCAAATTAATTAATCGATTGACTAATGATTTATAAATTGGAAAAATTGAAAGTCAGATATATGCAGAGAAGAAACGTAGTTACGTAATACTACATCGATTTAAAATTCATGTTTATTTATTCATGTTAATTAGGTACTATAACAAGTTTCACTCATACTAATTTGTATCAATTGTCAAAGAATTCGAATGACCACAACGGACGATTCAATTGTGTGTGTGAGAAAGAATGAATTTCAGGTTTTCGCATGCTTTCACCCCTCTTATTGTGAACGAATGAACAGAATCAGAAACTTGATTATCTAGTTCGAGAAAGTTTCAATTTTTTCAATAATTTCGCTTTTGTTCCCGACAGGAACTAGCAATACGACGATCCTCGGATGGAAAGTGCAGAGTTTCACGTGAATGTCTATAATTGTCGAATTCGTATATTACGTACAAGAATAGCATACGAGTCAACGGGACTTTCAAATCCGTATTGATAAAGAGAAAAATAAATTTAATGAATCAAAAATTTTTTTTTCGAAAATGCCGAAAACGAAATATCAATTTCCATAGAGACAAAATTGTATGTATACCTATATCCTAAAAGATTATAGAAGGTCGAAGACTGTAGGTGAAAATAATTAATACCCCTGGAGAATTGCTCATGGGGCCATTGAAAGTTGGGGCCTTCCTCTTTCGATTAGGGTAACAAACTTCCTGACCTATTAAACAGCAGCCGGTTTAAATAACGTAATAACGGCCTATCTCGCCTGTATGCTAATATTTGACAGAGAAATTATCATTATTATTCACTTCCAGCCTCATGTAAAATAATGCAAGCATAGAAAGAAAAAATTTGTAAAATCGTTGTTTTCGGTAAGATTTCATTCTTCTGCGATGAATTTTCGGAGTTGGGCGATTTTTACTCTACGAAATATAGAGAGCATGGTAGATATTATATATATATTACATTGCAAACCCAGAGGCAATTGGTATGGATTCAATAGCAGTGAAGAAACTGAAGGAAAAGCTTCTGAACCATACTTTGACGAGCGAGATATTAGAGTAAATATCGGTCTCGAACCCATTGAACTAGTTGACTCACCCGCCAAGTATTTTCTCTTGTACTTCCGTAGGTATGCCTACCATGGAATCGGCGATGACAAATACTTGTATACTCGTATCGACAAGAACACCAGAAACGCTCATTTTTTTTTTTTTTTTTAAGACATAATTATTGACGGTGTTTGTTTGGTATGATAGAAAATAGAAGAAAAATAGTGATAAGATTACAGCCAATATAACGAATATATCAACAAATTGATTGTGAATTTATAATTAATTAATCGAACGAAATTCGAACAGAAAAGAAGAAACTTTCGAAAACTATGTTACTCGAAATTGTTGTTGGAAAATTATATTTAGAAGAAGAAAGTTCATTTTGTGCGTTCTGAAAATATGAATAACGTCTATGTTTTTTCAGCGGGAATTTGGGCTTCCCTGAGGGACTGGCTCGGAATAGCTATTCGTCATGTTTCAAAATGTGACTAGAGGTCCCTAAGCTTGCGGGAAGGAAAGGTCTCGCACGATATAATCTCGTACACATATCTGTAAGCTAACGCGTGATCGAATAATAAATTGCATGAAACATGCGCGGCGTGACGTTTGACCATCTTTGAGGAATTATAGCAGCGGGGAAATAATAATTAACATACTTTTGCAATAAACTGCACAGTACGATGTACTAAGTCTGCAGCCCTCGAGTATATCGTGAACACAAGAAAATTATAAGGTATGTATGTACATGCAATGAGACCTTATTCACATTATACTTTATATCTACAAGTTATTCTTTGGACAGAGTGAAAATTGAATGAACAAAATTCAGTAGGTAAGGTAGGTACCGACTGATATTCCAAATTCGCCTATTTTGAGTAGCTAATTCTTTTCCGTTGGCTTAGAAACTTCGGGAATTCATACACCTACCCGACAAATTTTATTCGAATAATTTGATTTTCAGAGATTGAGTGGTACTGTCGAGTAGATTCGTAAGATCCGGTAAGATCGTGAAAATGAGGTTGAAGATCTTAACGTTGACGCAACGAGATTGGAATATGCATAAATAGCGAAATATAGTTTCTAATTATCTAAATTGATTGAAACATATATATTTATCACGGAAATCTTGAAATTTTGATAATTTCCAAATACTGGAATATATATATTTTTTTCCAATGTTATTTTGTTACGTTAACGTTACGAACTTCAACCGCATTCGTGAAATCGATGTTCGAATCTAACTCGATTTACACGCGCGTGTGTGTGTGTGTTTTCGTTTTTGTTTTAATCAATTGAACTTACCGTTAGCTATATAGTACCGAGATCTGGGTTTCCACAGTGGAAACCACAATGATCACCAGACGAAGGCGAAACCTGCCAGCTGAAATGAAAAAAAGAGAATATTTTCTACTATAAAGGCACAAGTGAAATAATTAGTGATCGTTTCATACATAGCTAAGACTCGTCGATCGATCAAATTCGAAAATCAATCTCTATACTAATTGTTAATGCGAAAAGTGAACCAATGATCAAATGATTTGAAATCGTATTTCAATCCACAGACCGAAACTCCTAAAAAATAATATTCCCAGTGACGTTTTAATTCATCAAAACATTCATAACTCGAATATATATCTTCTTATCCATAATAAAGATCCTGGTTCACGCCATGGACACGATCCTCCCGAATAATTATATCTCATAATTTTGTCCCTCGGCATCTCCGTTCTCCCATAATCATGCCCGTCGTTCGAGTATCCGTACAAACTATATAACAGCGATCACGTCGGGCAGTCATGTTTTCCCCGTGTTTGCCACACTAGGCTCAAGTTCCAATTTGGTTATTTTATTTTCCATTGAATAGCTACACCGAATATGTTTTCTTCTGTTACGAATGTCTATATTCTGAAGCACGTTATTCATTGTTTGCTCGATATTATTCAATACCACGGTGCGAGCAATTAATAATACGATCTGCAGCTGACATGTGTCAAAGATTCTATGAATAGCGTAATGTGTGCCTTAGGTGACGTAATTTGCAGAAGTTATCAAACAGTAGAGTCCCGAAATAATGGAACTCTCTAACGAGTCTATATACCACATACGCAATTTTTCAAATACTTTTACAAAACTGAATAATATTAGGTATACTATATTCACTATGAAAGCGAGAAAGAGAATGCTGAATATTAGATAAATGAAAACAAGAAAAGAAGAATTGAGTTTTCTCCCAAACCAAAACCTCGCACACACCTAAATTATACGTATCATATTTATATACCACATCTATCTACATTCTCGGTATGTTACATATCAATGTATGAATAATCGAAAACATTGAATGGTCAATGATTAGATCAGCTGTTGATTGCATGAATTGAAACCGCGTGTGTCGTAAGTAGAAAATAAAAGTGAGGAAGGGGGGAAAAGCTGTCACATCGAGCTGTCAGATTCCGAGAATCCTCTTAAAGAAATAAAAAAAACCTGTGACTTATGTTATATATTCGCTTAGAATGCGATCGACTGGATTGATTTATCAATTTTTGTTGTTTTATGTGAGGATCGAGTGTTTTCGTTTCCTCTGTATATTTCAATTGATTCCATCGAAGATTTTGTATCGCTTCCCAATTGATGAAAATTGAAAGAAATCAGAAGCGAGGATTTGGAGAAAAAAATGGTGCCGAAATCTTGATTCATGAAAATTGGGTTAATGATTGTACGGAGGATAAATTTTAGCAACAAAACCGATATTACCGCGCATTGATTTTACCGGAATTTTTCGTATACCTACGTACGTATGCATACCTAGCGACGAAAAACGGTTAGGTGAGGACAGTTTTCGTTAAAACACTTTTTAACCATGTTAGACGCGAATTGATTTTTAGCAAATGAAGTATATACTCACCGATAATTTATCCCTCATATACATCCTTGATAAAATAGTCAGATAAATATTTGTTGACGATAGTAACACTGGCACTCATGCACCCAACAAAACTGCCATTTTTATCCTTTAGGCTTTAATAATACGACAGTGAGAGAGGGAGTGAGAGAAACAGAGAGAAACAGATATAGAGAGCGAGACAGAGAGAAGTAAACGTTGTTTTAACACTTGAGTAAATCACACTTCATACTTTTTGATAATTCTAAACATAAAATAATAAAACTAGTTAAACTAACATGTTGCCTGAAATATCATAAAGTTCAATATATCGTCTTTTATCACTGAAATATTAAAACCCACCTATAGAATCTGGGTGTCTGCGTTCACGGTGGAAACAGCAGACGAACGCCATGTCCCCGGAAGTTGCGTGACTTTAGACAAACCGCGAGAATTACGGCGTCGTCTGCTAGGTACAAAATAAAACTATTTGAAATACTTTTAATGTATATTATCCCAATTTAGAAGAATAAAAATACTATTATAAGCGTTTTATACCATTTTTGAATCATTAGGTTAGATTTATGGTCCCGAAATGTGCGGAAAAATGTGAAAAATTCGTTTTAAGCCTTTCTTTTATTCTTTTTCGTGTTTTATGGTATTAAATTTGGCCGCGTAAAGTTGCCCGGCCTGAATATATCGATTGTCATTATTTATATCGTACGTTTCCTCTTCAGTCATCGATTCACTTTTTACATTTTACATACACACATTTTTACACAGTATAAAAGAGTAATGAGAGAAATGAGTTTAATATTAGTTTGTTACAACACGGTACTTTAGAAAATTTAATTATATCCCATATGTGATCGTAGCTCTTTTTAATAACCCCCCCAGTCGATTCTTGAGAGAATGACGGATAGTCAGCAGCAGTTCTGCTTGCGGTGGAACAACTTTCAGGCAAATATAACTAGCCAGTTTGAGGCACTTCGCGATGACGAGGATTTCGTCGACGTTACTTTTGCCTGCGACGGTAGACGTCTTCAGGCACATAAAGTTGTACTTTCCGCTTGCAGTCCCTACTTCAAGGAGTTGTTCAAGGTTAGAAATTAGAAAAATTCATTATTACTATTATCCTTATTATTATTGTTATATCTGAAAATACATACATACATACTCGCATGCATATTATATTATTCAATCACACACACACACGCACCAACGCACACGCGCGCACATACCTATATCCATATCTATATATACCTATATAGGTATGTACATGGATCAAATTATTATTACGAACCACTGCATTCCTCCCTCTTCTCATCTCTTCTCTTCTCCACTCTGCTCTTTTCTTCCTTCATCGCCATCATCATCATCATCATCATCATCATCCAACTTTGTGTTAGAAGTTATTCAATTTTTTTCACCCATAATGCATCGAATAATTATTTGTTCTTGATGCCTTCCACTTTTTATTTCAATTTAATAAATTATTTTAGTTTACTTTCATTTCATCAATAATTAGCTGATAATGACTTTTTTCTTCCGCATGTATTTACAAATTTATCATTCAACTACATTCACCTAATACGCGTAATAAAAATAATCATCGCATCTATGTCGGTATAAAAAATTTCGTTAGTTGGTGACCAGCTTCAATAAGATTCAGAAATAAATTCAATTCATGAAAATCAATTTTATTCAAACCAAGCGTTTCTTTTCACCGATAACAGAATTTTACCTCTCAATTACATTCTTCCTGTAATTTTGTTTCCTTTCAAAATGCTAGATATTAAACAACAAAACCACTTGTACCCATTTATATCATCAATGATAACAATTGTTTAGAAATTGCAAAGAAGAAGGTAAAAATAACTAGAAAAATTTAATCCAACACATTTTGTGATCGTTCAACTTATTCGAGAATCTGGAGAAACGGAGCGCCGGGAGGAACGACTTCATCCTTCGTTTTCTCATTATTATTCTATCAAATTTGTTTATTTTTTCCCATCGTTTTTGTTCCTCGTTAATCCAAGTCGTCTTATCGAACGAAAGCCTGATGCATCTTGAATCCAATTTTAGATATTCCTTTGTTTATCTATTACGTGTATGTGAAGATGGCGCCTCATTTGTGAAAATCCTACTCTGTTTTGAGAGTTGTGAAATCTTTCGAATAGTGCTGGAGTTCCTCGTACGTTATTCTGGAAAATGAACAATCTGAACTATTCTTGAAATCTATCAGGAACTCCAGAACTATTCGAAAGGATTTCCGAACTCTAAAAAAAAACGGAATTTTCAAAAATGATGCGCCAACTACACAGACACATTCATTACACAATTTGTCTTAAATTCATATTCTGTATTTAATGTAGTGTATCATTAATCGTAAATTTATCATTACTATTCTTAATCAAATGAAGATCTTGCTTCAGTAAAGTTATGTATCTCGTCATAACGATTTGTGTAAATTATGAACGGTTAAAACAATTTGCTGAAAATCTACTTGGTGAACATTTGTAATGTTAAATTTCATTGTTTTCTTTTTTCGTTTTTCACTGTGAATGACTCCATTTATTTGGCAGAAGACAAAATTATCACTCTGGCATATATTTTTTCATGAGTTACGTAACTTAAAAACTTTCAAGATTAACAGACGAGCTAACAGGTACTTCGTTTATATCGTACCTACATTTAGAGTCTTCTCTTAATTCCTCTGAATCATTTTTATTTATTTATTTTTTCATAAAAGTACTTTGTGTTTTCTACTTTTCAGCTACCATATCAACATTCATGTTCTTTATTATAATTTTTGATATTTGGTTATTAGTATCGCTACAATGTATTCATGTTATTTGTATTTTTGCAGGTGTAGTCTTGTCTTTTTGTCATTTCTATAGTCATTGCACTGCCATCAATAATACACCTACACAAATTTACAGACTGTGCATGCTGTTTTTCATACTCATCCATTGTATCGTAAAGTAATAATCTTCATTTATTTAAGTTTGGCCCGTAGTAAACTAGTTTCAGATAGCAAATATCAATTCATTCTACATTTATTACCTACAGCGGCAAATATTTTCACTTGCATATCTTTATAAATTCTCCTTATTTATAGTTTTCCTAAAAATTTTATTGATCAAAGATCTTTTCATTTTTATTTACCAATTCATTTATCTATGAAAGGGCTTTCGATATCCCACTTTAATTTCGACGATGATAATGTTTCAAAAATAATAATTTCATAATCAAAGATGATGAACCATTGTACCGATTCTCTATTTATAAACAAAAATATAATTTTTATAGACAAATCCATGTAAACATCCGATAATCTTCATGAGGGATGTAGAATTTGAACATCTTCAGTCGCTGCTGGAGTTCATGTACGCCGGAGAGGTGAATATCTCACAAGCCGAGCTACCCACCTTCCTGCGCACCGCTGAATCTCTTCAGATCCGTGGCCTCACAGATTCTCAGAGTAATCGACACAACAACGAAAAGGTATGAGTTACCGCTAGATCTGATTTATTTCACTGATTATTTGGTATCATTCCAATGAACAATAATGATAAGCAACAATTTGTGATACCATAAACGTAATAATTACTCACTCAGGTACTAGAAATGTTATTTTGGTTCGTTTTTATCATAATGATTGATTCCCCTTTTGTTTTTCCTCCACATTTACTCTGATTTACATATTTCTGATATTTCATTTCTCAAATATTGTTCCACAATCTCACAGCATTCAAAGACTAACAACATCCATGCATCAAATGGCCGAGGCCTGATCTCACCGAGCTTGGATGACGAGCGTAGTAAGACGCCGCCGGCAACGAGTCCTCCGCCATTAAAAAGGCTGTGTAAAAGAAGTGATTCACCACAAAATTCTAGTCCAATACCTACGGTTACGGGAGGGACAACATCCTCGCAACGTTCTCGTCCCCCGATCGAACCTCATGTTCAAATTGATTACAAAGATCTCGATATCGTGGAGGTGCGTTTTTCCATTTCCTTTTTTTTTTCTTCTCATACTGTGAAACATCAATTCTCTTCAAGATTATCGAACAAGGCTGCCTCTTCAATTACACAAACTTATTTTTCAATTTTTTACTTTGTTACTTACAGCCAAAAATAGAATTACCAGAATATGGCAGTGACGACGACTGCTCAACTAAACCAGAGATCAATGCGTTGCCAGGGGGGTTTCTTAGCTTGGATGGAGGCATGGAGGTCCTTCCTACCTACCCACCATCTTATCAAGGTGATTAAATTTCCAAAGGATTTGTGAAAAAAGTCAGAAATATTTGAAATTCATATCATACAAGAGTAACAGACAGAGGATTTTTGTCAGAAATATTTTGGCAGATCATTGAACCTATGGATTTGACCACAAATAGTTTCATTCCTTAAACATGGTGTCGTCGTGGTTCAAGTGGGGGAAATATTCCTCTTTCATTTGGCGTTTAGTTGAACGTAATTTTACAGGAAAAGTTTTCTGTCTGTTCATCCATATGTAACATTTTGACAAGTTGGAGAACTTGTTTAATATTTATTCCTGAAAGAGTTATAACTGGAAATGATGAAAAAATTCTTGAATTTATACCAGAAATTAAATTGATGATCATTTTTCATAGGCGGAGGAATGGATGGAGGTATAGCAGGGCCTTCACACGGTTCGGAATTGAATCAGGAGCAGCAGGGTGAGTGATAAGCATTATTTATTAATAGTAATATATAAGGTAGTGCGAGCACCATTACAAACAGCAACAACCTAGCCGTTACATGAAAATAAATAGTAAAAAAAAAAGAAGTGAAATACTGAAGAAAAAAAGAAAGAAAGAAAAAAGAAACAGTATCGAAAATATGAAATATAAGAGAGAAAATAAGGAAGGAGAAAAGAGTCTTGATGGTTTGAAATGGTAAGCTCGTGTGTAGCTAATTTCGGTAGGTCTTGGTAGGCGGTAGGAGACATTTGACACTCGAGAGAAAGAAAAAGAACGAAAAAAGAAAAAGAGAGGCCTGCGCCTGGGAATAGTGGGCAAAAAGAGTGTCCGCAGAGAGTGCAGTTTGCAGCTAGTCGGCTGTGTTTTGTATGAAAGTTATTTATATAACCCGAAGTGATTTATTATATTATTAACAATTCATTATTACTATTATTATTATTATTATTCTCCTGTGTGTAAATAGCATCATATTTTTTTTAATTTTTAATTTTTTTTTTTTCGTTTGTTCCATTTTAATTGTAACTTTACGAGTCTGTTCCTACCCTCCACGTTGTTTCCTGATGCTTTTTTGTACATTCGAAGGGTGCCGTCTCATAAGGATCTAACTATCAATATAACTCATACACCTAATTTAATAGTAGTTTGTTTTCTGAGACTTTTCTGCTCTCAAATTAGAAAGAGTTTGAAATTACTTTGCGCGTAAGCAAGTGTAACTAATTTTGAAATTTGTAACTTGATTACTGGCAATACACGTTGAGGAAAACATATCCTTCAATCCAATATTTCCGCTGATTATTGAGTAATTATCTATTCATTGGAATTATTAATTTTTTTGTATAATTTCTAATCTTCAGTGAAAAGAAAACTCAGGTACAATCCGTTAAATCGCTAATCTAAAAATGAGACTGGACCTAGATCACTGCGGAACAAACTAAGTTTCAATCCATTTCTCTCTATCAATGGAAATAACTTTTTCCAAACGTTGTTCTCAGATTTCAATCTGTGGTATTGTGCAATACGAAATATGATTTTTTTTAAACCAATTCGATTCAAGTTCACAGAAACGGTAACAGTTTTCGGTATTCGTTTTATTGAATGTCCGGTATAATACTTGTCTTCAGTTAGCTACTTATGATTTGACATCCTTATGTATTTACATTATATTATTATTATTATCCCTTCGTTTTCACGCTTCTCTGTAAATAATTAATCTATATACTCCTCCCAAACCCCCCATACCTACCACAACGCTGTATATATTATGAATTGATTAAATGCTGATTAATAATCGCTCAATCTATGCATACATACATTATACCTGGTACAAAACAGCAGAAAGCGATGCCACATAATTATGTACAGCAATTTACCTAAATTCCAATTCAATTTGGTAATTTCAGTCCGTGTGTATCATCATATCATCTTAGTCAATCGATCATCGAACGTGACGCATTCTTAATGTCCTGATTTTTCAGGCTCAAATCATCAAAAAAGCATAGCTCATCTTTAGTCAATAATTAGATTCATCCAACAAAAAGTAATCAATGTACACCACTTTTCATCACATAAAATATTGAAATATGGACATTAGCAAATATCTATTATTCATGCATTATATTAGCCGTATATTCTGCCCTCGTATCAACGTTTCACAAACTATAAATACTCCCATTGCATATTCTCGTTAGCCACTTTTCATTTTCCATATAATATACAGAGATAATTCAATCCATAATATTAAAATTGTGACAATAATTTTATACAGCCATTGAACATTTTTTTTAGTAAGAAACAATTCAAAATCTGTTGCAGTGTCGATAGATCAATAACTTTAGGTATAAAGAAAAATTATAACAAATCGTTGAGCACTCGCAACTATTATATTCAGTTTTCGGTTTTTCTTTTTTTTTCCAATTTCTTTTGTCTCATTTTTTATTGAGCCTGAATTTGAAGGCCCCATTTTTTCTGTTGTCAGTATATTAGCAATTGAGTCGAGCAAATGTTGTATAAACAATCCATCAATAGATTCAGACTTGCAAACTTGTGACATTTTTCAGATATCCTCGGGCAGGATTGTGCGATATTAGAATCTATGGGGCTGAAGTTTATAGTATTAATGTAACACAATTATGCAAATTATTGTCCGCTGAAATTTTTATGTGATCTTGTTGTATAAATGTTATAAACCCCAGCCTCATAAATTTTTACTGTTTACCAAAGTGGAATTTCATCTTACAATTCATTATCATACAATTATTTTAATGCAACATAAAAGTGCAGTTAGATTTTCTTTTGAATTTGAGAATTCAACTGGAATGTCAATGTTTGAATTATTCTTTGAAGATATTCTATTCTTCTAGACAAAAATGTTATAAAATTCGTGAGAGCATGCTCAGTGTCTTTAAAAATCGAGAGAATCAAACTATCTTTACTATTTACATTGAACTTGGATTCTAAAATCGATCAGAATTCTTCCTAGTAGTCCGGAATAGTCCGTTGTGGAAGCAACTAGCTGCGATAATCACTTGATTCAATTTCGTCATAAATATTCATCGTCTAGTCATAGAAACGGTTCTGTAACTCGATCATATAGCTTAGTTAGAGACTCTAGTCTTCTTTCGCCTCTACGATAAATTCTTTTTTATACCTGGAAGGTGTTCGACGAAAGTAGTCACAAGCTATATGTATGTTGTTTTGAGATACAAGATTGATCCGAAATGCAAATTTAGAACATTTTTACGTCTGGTTAAAATGGTTATTGAATTTTTCAAATCAGAGCTGTAACCAAGATGTAACAAAAACAAAGTTGATCATTTTCTTGTATGTGCTAATATAGTGCTCATATTCTCCTTCATTTTTCGGATTTGAGCTCATTTTCTCGACGTAAATGGTATGTACATTCTTGTATCGCTTTAACAAATATTAGCAACGATATTGCCATGAAATAAAAAATCGTGACACTAAATTCAAAGAACCACTAGTTCAATTTACTCAAATCAATGATTATCGTAATCAGACTTAAAAATCGTGGAAACTCTACTCTCGTCAAGGGATCTGTGTTTTTACGACCAAGCGAAAACATGCTGTGAGTTTGGAGGAGACAGGAAAAATTAGTTCGGAGTGTACAAATTTCCATTTTTCACACGTTGTCTTGGAACTCTAGAAATTTTTGTAAGAATTTCGCAATTAAAATGCAATTTTTCAATTTTCCTAATTAGCTTCTAAGAAAGCCTCAAAGATCTTCCCTCCTGGAGATATTTTTCTGGAAATCCTGGAGGATTTCGTTGTTTTATGTATTTTCACAATACTTTTTGCTATTTTTTGCTCAATCTATATACTTTTTTGGCCCATTTATCAGAAAAGGTACTTCCGCATAAAGCGAAAACAAAGTCTTATCTATCTGTTTAAGAAAGCCATTAATTCGGGTTTATCTTAAGAACTTTTGCTCATTTCTTTTTAATTCAATAATCATTTTTAACAGACTTAAAAACCACACGAACTTGCTTTGCGGCTCAAACCTGTGGCTGTTCAAATGACAGAGGTATAGACCGGGATAATTTTCATCGGCCACCTTCCCTGTAAATATACAATCTGTTATGTAGTGTACAATTTATAGATTGAATCAGTAGAATACATCCATCAAAATACATATATCTTATACTCATTATAGTAGCATCTTAGGGTACCTCATTAAAGAATAAACAATTTAAAAAAAAACAACAATAAAATTCACGCTGTAATTAAATGTAATTGAGGCACGACACAATATTTGGGTAGCGCTATAATAGGGCTGTTTGCTGGTTGTTGCTGTCCTGTGGTGGGTGGTATTTTTTTTATATGTATCTCGTATGGTGTGTCAAGGGTGGGGGTGTGGTGGTGCTATGTTGTGATAACGTGCTATGCTGTGGGCTGCTACCGGTTAGAGCAAGTTGTGTGTGTGTTGCAGCTGACCTGCGTAAACTGCACTCGTTGGACCCGCGCCCCTGTCCTGTGTGCAACCGCATGTACAGTAACTTGTCCAACCTGCGCCAGCACATGCGCCTCATCCACAACCCTCAGAGTGTCACATGCCCTCTATGTAACAAGCCATTCAAGACCAAGCTCTACCTGAAACGACATTTGGTCAGCTTCCACGAGCTCAGCATGGCAGACAGACAACGACAAGAGGAAATCTACCAGCATCAAGCTAAAGCTCAAGGCCAGGGCTCAGGGCAGGTTCAGGGTCAGGGACAGGGACAGGCTGAGTGTAAACCTTCTTTAACCGCTTCGTCTCTACCTCCTCGGCTCCCTCCCGGAGAGGGAGGAGGCTGCGGAGTGAGTTCGAACGCTAGCGTTAGTGGCAATGCCGCTACAGTTGTCGACGGTAAACAAAGAGGAGTTTATCAGGCACAAGTAGCCGATGGTTCTTATTTAATGGAGACGGCTCAAGTTGGTGATAACAAGCATTTTGTTGCCGGAATGCAATTTAATGCTACTACGCATCACTAATGTTCATTTTCCTTTTATTTTTTTTGTTTTCTTTTTCTGTTTTGAAATGTTTTTTTTTTTTTTTTTTTCATTTATTTTCACTGTATTATCATTATCATTATTGCCCAGTATAATTTTGTGATATATATAGTTAAAACTGTGAAATTTAACAATTTATACTTACCTAGATTACCTAAACTACCTACCTACATATATATACAATTTAGTAGGTAAAAACGTATGTTTAAAGGAATAGAAATGGAAAACGAAATAAGATGAAAATTGAACGACAGATAAATATATAGGTAGGAATTATCTGACTGCGTAAGGCTGATTCGTTATTCAGCAAACCGGTGAATAGACGTAAACATATTTCACCGAGAATATAATGTATCGATTATATTTTTAAATAATAATAAAATAATAAATAATGTCATTTAAGAAACTGCACAGCTAGCTCAGGTTTAGTTGCTTCAGGAAAAGAAAAACGAAATTTAGAACGATTGCGTTTACGACGAATTTCTTGCTGTATATAATGATTACGTCTATTATAATACCGAATTTCAAAGGGAGAGAGCGACTAAATAATCCCGTAGGTGGAAAAGCCACCCCACCACGTACTGATATATTTCCGCAACCGGATACTTGTTATTTTATTTAATGCTTATACAGTGTTATACAAGAGAAACAGAAATGAAAAAAATGAAAGAAAGAAAATAAAACTACAGATATTTACAAGAAGATACAACAAAGAAACAAAAAAAAAAACATTACTATATTCTTACAGAGAATTATATTTACTTTAATTAGATAAAATAAAATGCAACAAAAAATAAAAATATAAAAACGGATAAATTATTATAATATGAATGATGATTGCACAGCCGTAA
Source organism: Phymatocera aterrima (assembly GCA_963170745.1). NCBI lineage: Eukaryota > Metazoa > Arthropoda > Insecta > Hymenoptera > Tenthredinidae > Phymatocera > Phymatocera aterrima. The sequence goes on from OY720663.1 coordinate 11,337,639, forward strand.
TGTGCAATAACATAACATTACATAATATAATATTATAAAATAAAATAAAATACATAAATAGCTCGTACATACATATAATATTTTTCACATGCATACATTGCAATGTACAGCCAGCCAATCAGCAGCTCAACAAAGTTATAAATATTTATAATTATTATTATTAACAGTTTATCTACAGACAGTGATTACTACAATGCAGCTCATTCAATATTAAACAATTTCCGTAGAATGGGTTATGCTCTTATCTGCTTCCTTCTCACTCGCCTACGCTCATCGTTTAAGGCGATGGATACAATCCGCATAGGAGTATTTTTTTAATATCCTCATTTTATTAAAACTCCAGTAGCGTTATTTCGTATATTCATTTGAAATTTGTTATTTAAGAGTCATTGCCTAATAACGTCGCATTCAATCAAGAGTAAATGAAAAAAAAATCGTTAATGTAAGGAATATTTGAAATCCACATGCTCTGACGATAGGAGAATATTTTGCAAGCAATATAAGAGCAGGATATCTAAAATGGGAGCATCTGTCGATTTGATTTCCAACGCCAACATCTCTCGCTATGATCGCATCTAACTGGGAGAATGCCGATGACTCGAAAATTGAAAAATTCGACTTAGTATATTTGAGAAGTTTGCAGAAATAACTTTCTCTTGAAGTCTGCGAACGGCGTTTCGATAAGCATTGTTGCAAAATTGTCATCTATTTTACATATTTTATTCTAGGGTTTCTATTCTCAGCAATTTATCAATGATTTTTTATAATAATTATTTATCCACATACATTAATGAGAGATTTAAGGAAAGGGTGACGTAAAGTTGGGTGGTTTTTAATTTCATAGAGATACAAATAATGAAAGGTGATAGAAAGACGAGAAGCATTTACCCATTTTACGGAGTTGTTCCATAACCATAGTACCACACAGTACAACTCAGGATCTTTTATATTATATTTTACAGATGACAATAGTTCCATATTATAGGTATATCTTAGGGCAATTGACTCTAGCAAACGTGCCTATTATAGCTCATTTATTAGGATTGCGATGCCTTAAGGGATACCAATTATAAACATAACAAAATAATAAATAGAAAACTATTAATTAACAGGCTCTTTACCTCACATAACAATCAAATGAAATGAAATAAAATAAAATAAAATAAAATTATTAAACAGATGCAGCTATAACAATTATATATTATTACAAATGTATATTTACATATATAAATACAATCTATTACAATAGCAGGCGCAATTGAAGAGTGTTGCAACAACTGCGACTCTCTTGCTCTATATACAGTTTACCTAATAATAATTATACATCAATACATACATACATACATAAATACATGAATACATACATGCATACATACAATAACTACATTATATGAACAATAATCAAAACGGTTTTTATTATCCGCTGTTACTACATTGGTAAGCAATTGCAATGGTTTATTAATTTCTATTTTTGTTTTTCAAACGGTTCAAATCTTATCATCGGAATAATGGAATACATACTTTTTCAATGTTAATCTGAAGAGAAAAAAATAAAAACATAAAAATGAAAGATGAAAATTAGGAAACGAAAAAACACTTTAAACGAGGAAAGACATACATCTACTTTTTTCGTTAGTCACAATAAATAAATACGCATGGATGCCCAGCTTCACTGACAATTAGTAAACGGATAAGATTAGATTATAAATGTTGCATATCATATTATAAATATTGTTATACATTTACCACAAGCAGTGTTACATTGGCCAAGCCTCAAGCATCGGATTATAATTATCAATTTTGAGTTATGGTCAAATCGCTCCACAAAGCTCATTTATTTTTGCATTTCTTTTTCTCATGATTTTTTACCAAAGAAATACATTTTTTTATTTTTCATGCAAACACCAAAAGAACTGGGTCCATTTTGAAACGTTTTTGTAACGATATGCCTCGTATCAATGCAGATGCATCGCGATTCGTAGGCTTCATCGCTTTGTAATCTGTCTTATGTAATTTCTTTTACAATAATCGTTTACTCCAACATCTTTCGCATCTGGCGGGTATAGATACTGCACCTTTATCACCTTAAGCATCTATTTGGGTGTATTGAATTGTATTTCTTAGTGATTTTATATTATATAAAAGATATTTGATTCGTTTGTTTGTTCTTCCATGACCTTTGCTTGAGGCCAACAATAACTTATGTAAAAGTGCATTACAGAACTCCATATAATTAATAATAGACTTTGATTAGACAGGCTGGTCTTTGCTGGGCATTAAAAACCGGTTACCTAGTTGTATTACATTACAGATTGCATACAACCCTAATACTGTTATAACTATTGGCTGTGCCTCAAGTTCTGACATTAAGTGTCTTTGAATTTGAAAATTTCTTAATCGCAAGGGTTTTTTTTTTCAACATAGAATTAATTTCATCATGATAATATGATGACATTGATAAAATACACATGTTATTTATTCTCGATAAATAATTCACTGGAAAATATCTTCACGCGTATATGGATACGAAATTTTTTTAGATACATACATAATTGGGAGGATAGAGAGACACTTTCTTCTTCGATTCACATCATTCAATAATCACAGAATAATTTTTCACATTCTTTTGCGCAATATCAAACAAACGGAATCACACTTTTAATCATCATCATTCATCTTACTATCAAAGCATTTGCATTCACATTAATAATATACCTTACGATAATCTTGAAATAATTGAAATTCAATTTAAACTGAAATTATTGACATAAAGGCTGAGACTGTGAGAAAAGATCGATTGAAATTTTGAAACAGAAAAATTTTCTTCGCGATCTGTACGACCTGTTCAAGGGATGTTACCCCCCCTACACCTTGAAGTTTTACAAATAAAGTTTGGCTTTCTTTGTCACAAAATTTTATTACTGTAATTTTGGAACGGATTAACAATTCAAATGTGTCTCGTGACTTTCAACTGCAGAAATAATTTGTCGATGAAAAATTCGATTCAACAAGAATTTGACGAACACGAAATGAAGAAAAACAACTTTGAAATGAATTTCCAAAACTACCAATGGGATGATAGATTTTGATAAGACGAAGCGTATTTTTATCATATTTCATGTGATTTCGGTAATTCAAAATCGAAGGGATATAAAGAATAAGGAACAAATTTAATTTCCGTCAACTATACCTTTGAACAAACCAATATTTTTCGTTTCCCCACAAATGTGACACTCGTTACCAAAATTACATGAATTATGATCAGGATACACTTTCTTTAGTCAAATGAAATAAGGATATGAATTGTTGTGAATTAATAATGTAATTCTCAAGTATTTTTTCTTCTTCAAATCTGTCTAAAATTTACAGTAGAGGAATTTGAAGGTGTAGGTGGGTCGGCCCTCTGTTGAAAAAATGAGATACAAATTCGGTAGGTCAATTTTAACAAACTGCGCTGAGAGAACAAGAAAAAATGAACAAAAAATGAATAAAGTTCGTGTCGATTGATAGAACCCAGTCTACTATAAGAATTAATCTTATGATTAATGCACTTAATAAACTACTATAATATGTGTTGTACATATGTAAATTTTAATCATTTTATATTCGCTTTTACAAAAAAATTATTCACCCAATTAATGAGAAGGAAAGAAAAGAGTAAGAAAAAAACTGAGGAAAAAAAAAATGTTTCTGCTGTTCATTAATTGTATAAAATAATAATCAAACTGTAATAATTCACACAGCGAGGCGTAATATTAATAATAATAATAATTGCAAAATAATGAATGAAAAGAAAACGAAAATAATAATTGAAAAAAGGAGAAAAAACAAAAAAAAAAAAAAAAAGTAAACAGAGGCGATATATCGATCCGATATGAAATAATAGGTATTATTATAAAATATCATGAATTTATTGTCATTTGAAAATAATTCGTCTAGACTCTAGTCAATTCGCAGTATATATGATAAAACTTTTTCTATAATTATAAACGAGTACATAATTGCATAATTGCATATTATATATACTATATCAGAAATATAATTTGAAAATTACGAGAATAAAAGATAATGAAGACAAAAATAAAGAACGAATCAACAATTTTAGAACCATTGAATGAACTTCGAAATTTCAGAAGATCGGAAACAATAATCATTAATCATAAATTATTTATGGACAAAGATTAGACCGTATTACAATTATTATAATTCGATAAAAATTGTTTGCTCCGTTTTTCACACGTCACTTTTAAACTATCTAGTTCACGTTACAATTACATATTTCTTTTTTATTTAAACATATGTTAATAATCGCGCCTTGATCAGTAATGGCAAATGCTGCTTATATAGTTGTGAGACTGAATTACGCCATATGGTTCGGTATAGAATAATAAGATATTATCAGTTCTATTCATAGGCTCTTTTTTTTTTATCAATATTTACTGATAGATAAAATTCTGTACGGTATTGAATACAAAAATTTTATTTTTTATTCTTTTCCCTCTTTATTAGGAGCTATAAATTTTCTAAGCATTTTTAATTTACGAGTTTTAATTCATCCGAAGGTAATCCACAGGGTTGTAAGAATATTTCGTAATTAATTATCAGGCGTTCGATTCCTCCGACAAGTTACACGGTCATTATGGAAATTATATTGCTGTCGAACAATCCCAAAGACTTTTCGTTCGATGTCGTTATTGTAGCTTAGAGAATACTGATACAAAAGTCCTGCCTCGTTTGAAATTTGGGTAAAAATCTTCAACGATATTCTTTCAACTAATGAAGATAATAACAAGATAAAAAAAGATTATGAATACTAGCAATGGATTTGTAATAATTTGAAAAAAGAAAATAGAAAGAATGAAAATGTATCTTCATCGAATCTTACAACCTTGTTACGGATCTAGGCATTCGAACTGTTTCAAACAGCATTTAAGTATTTATATTTTTATTTATATCATCGACGATGGAATGGAAAATTAATTAGCGACGCATTATGTCGGTACTCTTATAGCGATTGAGTTTGTTTGAAGAAATGAAATGAAACAAATTGAAACCGTACTTTTGACTAATTATTTAAATTAATGTACTTCGATAGCGCTAGATATTATAAACTTATGATTCAAAAAAAAAAAAAAAGAAAAAAGAATTCAATTTCTTAATTGGAAATAAATATGTAAGAACTGGTATTCTCACTTTTCATCATTCTCTGCGCCCACGTGACAAGAAAAACTAATCATTTTCGAAAATAGTCAGAGCAATTATGATAATGCTAATTAAATACATACATGCACATGGTAATATTTATTAAAATAATTAATTAATTCAAATAAATTAATCCATTTATTCATTGCCAGGGTGTCTAACGACGGATAAAAAGCGTAGATCAACTTGAAATTCCAGTAAAACTTTGTGAACAATGTCTGAGAAGTCGCAGATTGCTTGTTCACGTAGCGTACTATGAAATTTTCGAATTTCAACATTGCGCATATCACATGCTACTGTTTTCTCAAATTTTTGCAAATATAAATTCCAGCCGATAAATGAATGAAAAAATCTGCACGCTTCCATGTTTTACCGAATCAAACCACGCGTATCTATGTTTGTTTCGTAATAAAAAAAAATTGGAGATCTTGAGATTTCTTAGGAATTTTCTTGTAAACTCTGAGCGTGAGACTGGACACCCTAAATTTTACGTGGCGATATAATTTATCATAGATATTCAAAAAATCAATAGAATTTTGACTAGCTGTAAACCTAAACTACTATTATTACTACTATCTCTACAAATAATTATAACAACAGTACTATTAATAGTAATAATAATAATGATAATAATAATAATAATAATAATAATAATAATAATAATAATAATAATAATAATAATAATAATAATAATAATAATAATAATAATAATAATAATAATAATAATAATAATAATAATAATAATAATAATAATAATAATAATAATAATAATAACTATAATTATGATTATAACAGCAACTACACTATATACAATAATAATATTATGTAAACGATGATGAAATTAATGAATAATACAATAATGATTATGATAATATTAACAATAATATCATAATAGTAATTATTATTATTGTGTTATAATGATAATAATAATTAAAAGTAATAAATAATCTCAAATGCTCGATGAAGTGTGACTGACGTGCATATTTGCGTCCGTTCCCCGTTATTTAGTTCATTATTTCATATTTATCGGTGGCTATTCTGGGTGGCCAATTATTTCAAATTATTCATTCCTAGTTATGATTGTAGACGGTTTTTACGGCTAGAGGATAAAATAAAAAAAAAAAAAAAAAAAAAAAAAAAAATGGAATTAAAAAATAATGCTTTATTATGTGGAACAACAATTTTCATTTATCACATTACTCATAATTTTCTGTTCGAATTCATTATTTGCTCCAATTTCAAATGGAATTTTATAATAATAATTAATATTGCCAATATATTGATAGTTTTGGGTATCATTTTTGATTTTCATTCTTCGTCCGCCCAGAATGATGAATGGATGCATTGTTCGCTACATAGGTTCTTAACTTCTGGATAAACGGATATAATAGTAACACGTTACAGGTACCAATACCTACCAATGATAATGATTATTATCGATGAATGGATCAGTTAGGCAGTACTTAATTTCATTGAAATTGAATTTAAATTCGAATTATTGGAATAATAATTTATATTGTTGATAAATAAGTGGAAATATTATTTAACAAAGTACTGCCGTGATAGTTTCGTGGTATTATTAATCAAATTTATAATCGCCGGTTTCTTTTTTCATTTCTCTTTTTTTCTCTATTTTTCGGTGGTAATTTTGATCGGTTATCGGTATGAAACGTGAAATAATATACATATATGTCTGAGAAATAAACGAATTGAAGTTAATTGAAAATTGAAACATGTGAGAATTTGAAAATTAAAGAAATTAAATGAAATTAAATGAAAATTTTAAGTCTGGCGTACCACGAAATCGTCGCTTTTAATAGATTTTTGAAATCCTATTATTATTCATACTGTAGTATACAAATAGTATTCTCTCTCAAACTTGTATTTTATCATTAATATTATTGCATACATACATAATTATTAACCAGTTGTAAATATTATACTATCTAGATACCTCTACTACCTTATCACCTCTATTTTAAAACATGTATTATTTTAATTACGTTCGTTTAAATCTACGTAGGATAATAATAATACATCTAGGTCTAGTATATACATATACATAACAATACTATATATATTATAATATCATGTATTTTTCATAAATATTATACATTGTACTATTATAGGTTTGTATAATTGAACGTTCAGAACGGATCGATGATCATCCAATCTTTTTGCCATAATCTTGAAAAAAAAAATCAAAAACATCCATTTTTAACAATCTTTATTGTTTCATCTATAGGTACTTATTGTATAGTACTGTTGGTATAGATATCTCAATTATATCGTATATATAGTATTATTATTACAATAATAATATAACTAGTGCTATGATATGCAACACATATAGCGATGTTCCTATTTCTTCTTGCTTATTGCTCTTATTTTTTTATTTCATTTTTTTCGTTCCTTCTTTTTCTGTAGCATACTTTAATTCGTCAATAAATATGATATTGTTTCTTGTTTTTCATTTCTGTTCTGTTTTCTTTTCTGTTTTTTTTTTTTTTTTTTCTCTTCGTTAGCTTCGTGATTTTTCATTTTTTGAAGATGGCTTCCATATTTCGTTCATCTATTTATTTTATTTTTTTGACGGAATTTTATCATTGAAATACGATGTAAACTATATAGTATAACATCGAAACAAAATTGATTTACAAATCGATAATATCGTAGGTTCATGAAATAATGCCTGAAAATATATTTCCTTTTTCTTTTTGAAATCAATCTTATTCTCATGTATAGGCAAAATTGCACTTGGTTGATTAAATATTTCGTGGCGTAATAAAATTTTACAAAAAACAAAAAACAAAACATATTCAAAATTCTTTTTATTATCATGTGTGTAACCTATACGTACAGTGGTACAGGTACAGAATCTGATGGTGAATTGGCAAAGAAAAACAATTGACGTAACATTGAAAATTTAAAATTTATTAATCGCGTTGATACCGTATCTATATAATCTACATATCCAACATTATTTTGTTCAAATAGCTAAAAACGAACAGTTTCTTTTTTATTCATTTAAATTGATTCAATTCAATTCTATCGATGACTCATAAATTTGCAATTATTATGACCAATTGTTCTAATCAATTATCAGTAATATAACGATCATAAACTAAATACTAATTTCTTTTTTTCGCTGAAGTGTATCTTGTATTTCTCCACTTTCATTATATAGTACTATAATACATATACGGCGTTTTCATACAGGTAGAACGATATTTAGCTAAGTAATATTATACCTAGCTACTCAAATCTCATTCATCTATATAATCGTCGACGGTATAATCAATAAAATTGAAATAAAGATGAATAAAAATTATATACATGCTACATGCAATTAAATTGTAATAACGGATATAACAAAATAACAAAAAAACAAGAACAAAGTGAAACGGAAATGAAGAACAAAAATTTCAGATGAATAAATTAAATTTCCTCACGCTAATAGTGTATCTAATACATATAGGCAAATCTTCAAATTCTTCAACTTTGAAGGTATATATGCCGCTTGTCACGAGACTCTCAAATACTATTCTGCCCGTACTTCTTTGGCAACGAAGGAAGTACAACGTATTACGGTCGTGACGCAAAGTCCTTGGGACAAAGTTTGCAGAACGAAAAAGAATGGTTACCTCGATGATGATATAATAATTCACGAAGCGTCAACTTTTTGCTTAACCTCATACCTGTTCTCGATTGTTAAAAACTTTGCGATCAATATTCAACTTACTACGGTCGGTAGGAGAGTTATATGAAAAATTTGGAATTACTAAGATTGTTCAAGGGACGCGTTACCGTCACGAGATATTTCATGCTTTGCCAACATTCACGCGTATTTGAAAACATTTCGGGAAAATGAATACCTTCGCCTGTTGTCATACGAGACATGAGTGGACGAGTATTGGAATGAATGCTTTGAGTCATTCAATAACTCAATAAGTTACTTCAAGAAATTGATCTGAATTTCAAAGGTTTCAGAAATTTGCCAATATGTCGTACCAGCCGATTATGTATATTGATTCGAAAACATATAAACAAAATGAATGAATAAATTGCACATGAACAAAATAATCCAGCGGTAGAATTATCGATATCTTTCATTAAGTTGATAACTATACCGTGAACCAAGAATGAAATGAAAGAAAATGAAAAAAAAACACAAGAGAAATTAACTACGCGGTATAAAATATCTTCGGATAAAAATTTGCCACAACGAGAAAATTAAAATGAAAAGAATATGATATTATAAGAATATTAATGAATGAACAAATACAATGCCCACATACCTGATACATAAAGCCCATTTTATTTAGATTCAAGTGAATTGCGCAGGCAGATGTATAGGCGAGAGATGTACAGGAAAAAAATATTTTTTTGTTTCGTTTTTACTTCGGGAATTTGAGTTTCGAAAATTCGAGTACAAAATATATAAGATTCTCTCCCATTTCTTTCGCCTTACTCGGCGGCGCGCGACGATGAGCTGGAGATTATTTTATGATCAGAATTAAATGAAATAAAATTTCAGCAAAATAAATTGGCAGATCTTTTGTTCTGTATTTTATTTAAAAATGTATAGAGGAATCTATATTGTATGTCAATAGTCGAATTTGACTTCATATTTTCGTGACTCATTCTTCATTACTTGACACGATACGTGGTTGTTTGAAATATGCTGGAGAAAAAAATGATGGAATGAAATTTTGATCCTTTACAAGAAATTTTTCAATTCACTTTTTATGATATTACTATATTTATTGAATTTATGCACCATACAAAGCTTCCTTCTATTCAATTAGTATCATCGAAATAATGTTTGAATGCTGAATGGGTATCTAAAATTTAGAAATGCAGTGTGTATAATAATGTAGTCAACAATCCATTCTCTTCTGCAATTTGAATCGTTTATCAATATTACCTGTGCACTCTCAGTTTCACAATCACCGAATTATCATGTCTGTATTTGGACCCAGAAAATAACCATTTCATACCAACGAGAAGTGCTTTTCGTCTTGTTTACGAAAGCCAAAAATCTATGACAAGAAAGAGACGAAATGAGATATACAAAATTCATAATACAAACATCGGCAAGTTTATTACTAACAGAAATAAGGATGTTTACTTATCCTGGAAACATCTCGTAGGAATTTGAGAAATGCCTTCGAGTATCCTGAAAATGTCTTCAGAATCTTAGGAAATGTATTACGAGAGAGATTTTCTCATTGCCCATCTCATTTTAAAACCATACGATGACAAACTACTCATTGTCAGCCTCATACGATATCCGTAATTGAGAATTTGCAACACTTAGTCTGCAAGGGAAAATTTCTTTCTATTCGGTAAAGAAAATTATGAGAGTTGCATGGATCATGTTGTCATGGGAATTTTCCATGTTCTTCTTTAGAGTCCTCGAATTCAAAATTCACGTTTCAGTGGACACGTGCACGAAAAAAAAATGTGTCTAATTACGTTGTCGAATCCTTGTCATTGGCACTTGAGTTGGACCTCAAGACTGACGAAATGAAATTGAGTCAAATCTACATAAATTTGGGCTAAAAATGGTTGAATTTTTTTGATCAATTTTCCTCTGCAAATTTTTCGTCAAAACCTATCTTCGAGAGAGAATTTTTTACTATTACACTGCTATTCATTATTCGAAGTTTTTTTTCACGTTTAATTTGTATTTGTCGCTTTGCTTGCAAATTTTTTATGTTCAATATCTAGCCGCAAAAACGTATCGTACGTAATTTTTTTTAATTGAAACAAATTTGCAATACTCGCTGTGAACTTTGATTTTCCCACTTTACATGTATAATGATGAATTTGTTGAAAATAATACCTATATGCAAGTGAGTCGCACTGAATCTGTAACGTATAGTAAATACCATATATACCCATAGTTCAGAAGATTATGTATAAGGAATTAATCTAACGTAAATTGTTCATCACTTATTCTCTGCCAGTACACATTTATATCTATAATGCATACTATAATACATGAAAGTCAGTATTATTGTTAACATTGTGTTTTAGTTGAAAAACGAACGAAAAATATATCATCTTTGTACGGCCAGATATATCCATGCGCCATTTATTATTAACCTTTTTATAGATGTTTTAGCATACAATATCATAGCTTCTTCAGTTAATATACGACAAATTATAGTTTGCATATAAATTTTGAATATGAGGTAATTCTGTAGCTGAAAATGATGAGGCTCGTATTAAGTTAATCAATCCACGTGAATTGTGGTAAATAATAATTTTGCCAATATTCTACATAATTCATGGATGACATTCACTTCTGTCCAATTAAGATTTAATCACAGTTGGTCGTAATAGTTTATTACTCTCATATACGTCGACGAACAATATTGAACGATCGAATACTCGCATATACCTATATCCGGCGTCGAAAATGTGACAAGAACATACTAACTATAAAAATATCTTGTTACATCGAAGTTTCTGCACCTCTTCAGTTAGTTCCTATATATGTCTTTTTCCCCGAGCAATTCAATCATCTATATCGTCTATATCTCCCTTGTATCATACATATTTTATTAGTGGCGGCCATGACACAACGAATGATCCATCTCACGACTTTAAGTTGCGTTTTTTATTCCCAATTTCTTCGGCTAGTCAAAATGCAAAGTTTATTTGTCATTCATAGAGTTGGCATGATTGGAAAATCTCAAGGCTTTCAAGTTTTAGGCAATTAAATTTATTGATACTAACCTCTCAACGCCATACTAGTTCACTTTGAGTCCACCGTCGAGTCTGAGCCGAAGAATATTGATGAAGAATACTCACTGGTTTTATTCAGTGCCAATAACCATTGCCTGGAAAATGTTCTTCAGAAAACTACTAAATTTTCAGCTTTGAGAAAGTTCTGACCTAATGCATTGTAATTTTTTTACTTGAGAAGTTTGTCTAGCCTAGACAAACGACGGTTTCTCTATGACTTATACAATTTTCAAAGCAGTTTATTTGGGTATTTCCTATGGTAGACGAGGCATGGAAATGCAGAGTTATCTTCTACGGATATTTGACAGTAATATGTAGTAGCTACATAATACTAAAGTTGCGATGGAATTGTGTTTTAATACATTTTTTCTCTTATAAAGAAAAAGCTAACTTTTTCATTCGTATTGTTATCTTGCCGTGAATGATTGCAGGGCTTTCAGAACAAGAGTATGAGGTACACTTCTTGACCTTGCAAAAAAAAAAAGAATCATAAACAGAAGGATACACAAAAGTTCGTAACTTATTATCACGAAAGTTTCAAATTGAAATAAATTGTTTCTGCCTTTGGAAATTATTATCTCTATACGTACGAAGGATAGGACGTACGTACGGTGATGGACACAAAATGTGGATGTACATTTTTCTTTAGTTAACTGATAAGATTTTAAAGAGAGAGGGGGAAAGAGAGTAAGAGAAAAAGAGAGAGAGAGAAAGAGAGAGGGAGGTAGAATGGAAACGATCCATATTCGCAATAACTCTTTATCACCGCTTGAGCAAACTATCAGAAAGAAATTTTCATGTCACTGCTGAAGCTAGTATTTTAACAGATAATTTTTAGTCTAAAATAAAATACGGCGTGCGTACGATGGCACCTTGAATGATTCGAGAAATCCTACAAGAGTGATAAAAATAAATTTTACTATAACTGGGCCATAAAAAAGCTTGTTATGCTGTCTAATTTACTGCGGTTTTGCGAATATCGTGTTTCGATTGTGGGCCATTCGTACTCGAAATCTAGTTTTCAACGAAGAAGCACCGTTAACGGTTTTTGTTCTCGTGGCTGTACTTTTTCAGTATTTTTATTTTATCATATAGTATATGTTCCTGATTTTTTGTCTTTTTCTCAATTTTTAATGATCATTATTCTAGACAACCACGCTGCTTCATTTCAAAAATTTATTCACGTATTGAAAACAGAATGAAGAAGAAAAAAAAAAACAAAGCCTCGGGGGGAATGAAGGTTTGAGAATAATGTCGATACGGTGAGAAAATGAATGTATTGATTTCAGATAAATTTAGTACCTACACGTGTGCCAGGAAGTGTGCTGCTGCGTTGCGGTACATGTATTCCATCCGACCGCGACGATTGCATTGCCTTTACACATTACACGTGGCTTACAAAATTTATGATGGCACCTACCGTAATGTAGGTGTCTATTCTTGATTTTTGTTCATTTTGTTTGAATCGTTGTTGTAATAGAGAAATTGCGAAGTGAAAATGATATTTTTCGAATAAATTCATCCCTCGTCGTCTCTTCGGTTTCATTATAAATTTCTTGTTTCATTTTCTTCAGCCCTTTTTCCTTTTTTCTCTCTTTCTTACATAGCCGCGAAGCTCTTTACACAACAAATCATGATTACGGTTGCGAATTGTGAATCTAAACAAAGATATAACGTGAAGCATTACTCTTTCCATCCGTTGTATTGTCTCCATTCTAATGTTTTCGGTAGAAAAGTCTACAGTCCATTCTATAGGATCATCTTCGAGGTTTCGCGCCATTCGGATTGCAGTATTTTCAACATTTTTTCTCATTATATCCGACTATTTCTGACCGCCTTCGAATGTTTTCGATCATTCTTGTCTATGTTCGATCAGTTTTAAAGATTCTCAACCATCGTTTATTATCTTCAACCACTTTACGACATCTCTCGATTACATTAGATTAATTAAACCATCTCAAACCTAGTTCGATCATTTTCTACCAATTCCCCTTGCTCGATTTATAAAAAGGTTGGAAGTTAAAATTTCAGACCGTCTCAGTTCAGCCATCTATATTCTATTCTGTTCGGGAAGATTCGATGTGGAATGACAATTGCGGACACAGATAATATCTTTGTGGTAACTTTACAGAAAATTTTGAAATGTCACCTTTTTTCTTCAATACTCAATCCCGCTGAAACTTATTCTCGGATTGTGAAATAGTAAAGATTTAGTTACATAATTTGTCCGTGAGCTCAGCATGATGTTTGATTTATAGCAATCTTTAGGTATGTAGAATAAAGAATTTATAGAAAATTTCTAAAATATGATTATAGAAAATTCGCTGTCGATTGTTTCGAAGTTTCGATAACTCGTTAATAAATTTGGCCAACGGTTGAAACTATCCGATGGGTGGTAACCCACGTTCGTGCAACCGGGAATCAGCTCTTCAAAAAAGAGCCACGTGAATTATCCTCCATTTTACAAAATCCAATAATGCGAAGTTCGAATTTCAATTATCTGATCAAAAAACTGGTGCAGTTGAACCTTAATTCTATTTCATAACCCAGAGTCTATAAAATGTTACTAAAATATCGTTGTACCTATCGTTAAAGAAGCTTCTGGAGCTGATTTATGGACTCAAACCCTGGTTTCAGAGAGTAAACTGAAAAAGAAATCAGCCCCATTTTCAGACCCTCATCACTCTTCTTTACGATTTCTTTCCTTTTTCTCAGAATTAGCAAGTTTGTTCGTAACTCAGCCTCATGTATGTAGATACATACGTGTAGATAAAAATTATGGTGCTATTGGTATCAATTTTCGAAAATCCAAGAAATTTAAGGCTATTCGCATTATTTTTTGTTCTTGTTTCTTCACATATAGCTTATATCGTCAAGCGATGAAAAAGTGGGGTAGGATGGTCTGGTATCAATCACAGCACATATAGGTATAGTCGTTGCGTTTCTGACGATATTAACAGCATGTTGTTTGATTTATAGATCAAGGTCCGTTAAGCATAATAGTAATTGGATATTACTGACGTAGTAAAGTTCTTGAATGAACACAACTCTGAACCAAACCCCCGCCTCTTCGTGGGATATTATGTACCTTCAATTTCCTGCAGCAGAATAATGCGATAGAAAAAACCATATTTTTCCTACAGCCCTGCTTCTATCTTCAAATTAGTATCTCAATTTTTCTGATTTATCCATTTTTTTTGTATTCAGTCGATTCGTGGATCCTTCCGTGCGAAGTTTTTTATTATAGAAACGGAAATTATTCCACGTTGAAAATTTGATCAATTCATTCATTTATGACGGCCATCGAACTCCAAAATTCTGTTCCCTCTGGTCTCTATCCTGCTCGGCCCTGGTCCAGAAACAGGGCATTTTCATGTGCCATCATATAACCCGCGACGCATCTGAGGGGGGGGGGGGGGGGGGGGGGAGGAGGAATCATTCCTTGGCCCCTATTGTCTGCTTCGTAGGTCCGGCGCTGCATATAACTATAGTCCTATTCCTTGTGGAATATTTATGGAGAAATCATACCGTGCAAGCGGTAACTTAACATTTCGGAACTACACCGCGAGTCCTGTGAGGAAAATCCATTGGAGATTTAATTAAAAATTGCGGCCATTTTTATATACCAACTTCATTTTATTAACCGAACTCTCTGAAGAAATTTTTAATTGAAGGAAATTTTAATTTCCTCTGTCAAATTTGGGTGACGGTAATTTCATATGAAAATTTGTCGCTCATGATGAAAAATCAATTATAATAATATAAGAAAAAGGGGTTGGTTATAATTTCACCCGTATTTAACTTATCGTTAGGATGATAATATCAGCCGGGCAGTACTGTTTTCAATCAAAAACTAAATTGTTTTTAGTGCAATCATTTACGGATCAACCATTTTGTATTAGCGGTTGATAAATTTTCAACGTAAACCGAAAATTTCTTCATAGAAATTTAGAACAATCTAAATAATTTATCCCCCAAAAATGTACTGCTACATTTGTATACTCAATTCATCAGCTATTATCATCGATTTTGCTTTTTATTTTGTATTTAAACATTTGAATGTTTGTAGAATGATGTTAAAACGAATTCGATAAAGTCCTTTATGAATTAATCGCTAACTATTACATGTCTATATTAAATAAATTTGCAAGTTGTGACTCAAGCGCCGTGTATTACTCGACAGGTTGTTACTACTGGGACTATGTGTCTGACTATAAACCGCCTTTACTACTTCCCCTATCATAAACTGCTCGGACCGCGCGGCGGCCCGTCCTTCTTACATCCGTGTTGATCATCTCTGTTTTACTTATTTTCGTAGATAGATACTTTACGGTACCAGGAATCAATTGGCGAGGTCGTAACACGAAGTAAAACACGATCAGCATTGTTATATGTAGAAATGTTTACCCTTAAGGATGTCGGGCAGTTGGAATCACAACGTCTATAATTAATGTATGAGGCAATAATCACACATTGAATATTTATAACAGTCATGTAGTCGTCAACCACGAAAACAAGCCTAGAAATCCCTGCAAACAAAATTTGAAAATTACAAACAAATGCCGTGATATGAATGTTTCACAACAAAGCGCTTTAAAGCGTAGAAAAATCTATTGGAATCGGGCGAATTCATTCTAAGTTTGCTTTTTATGTCTAAAAAACTATTACCGACAATTTCATCATGGCATAATTTCAATTTTCCCATCCAATAGTTGAATATTGCTGTTTGTTAATCGTATTGATATCAATGGAATCTTGAAAAATCAAATATCCAATAATAAAAAATTATGAAAAAATTCGGTCACGGTGAAATTGTCGGGAATAGTTTTTTGAACAAAAAAAGACAACCTAGCATAAATTCGACCGATTCAAATGTATGCTTCTACGTTTTAAAGCGCTTCGTTTTGAAACATTCATATCTCGGCATGTATTCATAATCTTCAAATTTTGTTTGCAAGGATTTCTAGGCCTGTTCTTGTAGTTGACGAGTACGCGATTGTTATAAATATCCAATGTACGATTATTGCTCAATACCAATTCAATTAATTCAAAATCAATTATAGACGTTGTGATTCCATCTCTCCAATCTCCTTAATTGCCTCGGTTGAAGGATGCTTGTGGTATGGCATAAACTAGTGAAAACCGATATTTTCTTTACCTATTGAACAAAGAGGTTTGTATTGAAATTCACGAATATTTTCACCCACGTGTAGGTGTACTCGCACGTGAATAATCAAATTTATTTTCATATAGCAGAGTTTTTGCGGCTGCTTTAAATTTTGTAAAATTTGTGTAGATACCTTACTCGAGAAAAAAAACCATAACCCGTGAAAGGAATACAGTTGATGTCGCACAATTATTCTATCGAATATAAATATGATATTAAAGAACAAATTGTTACTTTGACTAATTTTTCATTATGGCTTAATATCATTGGAAAGGAAATCTTTCTCATGGACCCTCGTGGGTGATAATATCTTCTGTTTTCCTTCATGATTCTCTCATTTCTCCTTGAGGTTATTTGATTTTTTATTGAATCAGGATCAAGGATGTTTACCGAGTGTCAAGGAGCTTCAGGGTGATGCTTATTTTACAGACCAAGATAAAACCGCGTTGTTTTCTTTCTTAGTCTTTTACGATAAGAGTATATTTTCTTTACTTTCATTCTTCCATGAAGCATCCGTTTTATAACCACGAAATTGGTGTTCCATCCGGGAAGAAGACGTGATTGCATTCACGCGAATCTCAGATCTTCTCATTTTATTACCTATGTATGCATATTTTTTGTCTGTGACGTTTGTAGTTCACATTTGGTAATTTAGAGAAAAAAAGGCGAATTCGAAGTATTCAACTCATCATCGATTCTGTCCACAATTTTCACTAGAGAAAATTAGATGAGCTGTGCCAAAAAGTGATAGCGCATCCTACTTTTGAAAAATGATGAGATCTTCGCAACTGTCAAAAAAGGCCTAATCACGTTCACGCCGCTAAATGAAATCGAATGTTGTTTGAGAGAAAAAAAAGTTCAAGATCATGTGAGAACTCAATTTCAGTTTTTTTTTATCTTTTTCTATCTGTTTCTTTTTTTTTCTTCTCGTCGAGATGGAAACTTGTTGTTTGTCAATCTCAGTAGAATCTGATCCGCGCTCGCAGGGCTTTGAACAAACTCCATGTTATAACTAGATAGACTCTCGAAGGAAACGAGGCACCGACGACAACGACGGAGGAGTTGATGATGTCGAATATAACTTTATCAGACGTTGTATAGTGCGGTAGCTTAAGGCGGACAACATTAAGTATGTATATACGTACTACATGTATACTGCAGCTCACTCCACGTATCGATGTCAATTTCAAAGTCAAGCTCACAAAGTTTACCTTGAACTGCATTTATAGGATTTTAATTATCCTAACGATTATGAAACTTCGCTTAATCCGGCACTCTGCGCAGTTTGGACCACATATGGGACATGCCACCGGAAATTGGTGAACGGGTTTCAAAATTTACAAAACGGACCTTGCTTTGTTTGTGAATAAAAAAATTCATAGCTGCGGACTGCTATAATAAAATATGTTGAAAAAAATAATTAGGAAACTTTTTGCCTAGGTGCAACGTGGATAAATGAGCAACCAACAATTTTTTGATTCAGCATGGAATGCTATAATTTTTCAACCGGTTCAACGACTTTCTCTGCAGTCCACACTGTCATGTGTGATTGATGAACCTCTCTTTTCTGTTTTTTCTTATTACCAAGGGAGTTTCGTGCGGTAATTTGATAACACCTGTTAATATCGATATACTCGTTCATCTATATCACCGTCAAAGTTTATTGACGAGTGTTCAATTTCCCCTCTGCCATACCTTCAGGTCATTTGAAAACCGATTTCGTACGATAATTCATCGAATTATACCCGCCCACACCGAATGAAAATTGGACAATTGAACAATCACAAAAATTGATCACAGAAATCTGGAAAAAACCTAAATTTTGTTCACAGGTTCGAAAGCTTGGTAGTTTCAAGTCAAATTTTCATTTCTATCCATTTTTCAAAATTCCATCAATTTTTAATATATTTATCTCGAAAGTGTTGGCGCGCGACTAAAATAGGATGGATACGTATTCTCAATCTGTATGAAATTCTGTGTAGGAGGTAATAACAATTTGATTCACGAACCGGATAAATATAAGGTCTGTGTAAATACCGATGCTATTTATAATAGAGTTTACTTTTTCAATCAAGCAGATCGAGGTTTACGTCTAGCTTTTCAATGGTGTAAATCAGAAGTAACACAATGCCGAAAGTTTTTTGCCCAATTTTAAACAAACAACCGTACATGCAAAAATGTTAAAACTCCTGATCACAGTCTCTAAAAATTGAAAAATCGCATCGTGTAATGGATGATCATATTTGAGAAGAAAAATTCTCTCGTTGATCATATCACGAAAATAAAAATCCTATTCACGTGGTACATACAATTTTCCATTCAAAAGAAATGCAACGAAAAACGATTTCCATAAAAAGTTAACTTTTCTGTGCATTTTATCTTCCGTTTCCCGTTTCAGGAAATATCGCTCACGTCGTATTGCAATCGGTGTCACGTTTTCTCTCGCTATAATTAAGACGCATACCATATACCTTCATTATTTACTCACGTAGGCAGGTATGCTTATGTATTATACCCACCTATGTGCGATGACGTAAATTCAGCCACGCGGTTCGCAAACAATGCGACTACGAACGACATTGTCTCTTGTTTGCTAGCAAAGTTTGTTGAATACACAAGGCAATTATGCTCATTTGCTCTTACCACTCGAATAATTATATAATCTTCCGAGCACCTGAATACAGTTCGTTCGCTTCAAAAATCTACGGAGAAGTTTCGAAGGTAAAGGGTTATCGAAATAATTTACGGACAATTTTTGTTCAGGCAATTATTTCCTGAATCCGTTTTCTAATTGAATCGTAACGAATTTTCTATGATTTCTCATTTTGAAAGATAATTCTCACACGAGAATGAAAAGCTCGGATTATTTTCAATCGAATATGAACAAAATGGGTTCTTTTCTTGTGTCTATTGAGACTTTCATGAGCTTCAGGAAATTTTATGTTTTGTTTAAAAGACAAGGAGTCAAACCGAGCATTTGTTAAATTGTTGAAAAACACATGCTTCGATAGGGTGTGTAGATTCTAGCGGCTCTTAACAAGGACTTATATTTTTCAAATGAAAACTTTGATAATATTTTCCATCTCTGAAAAGTCGATAATTTCTGTTTGCTCGTTATTGCCTCGTGCCTCATTTTTTGTCTCTTAGAATTCACGAGAACCGAAAATCTAGAAGAAAAAAAAGAGTAGAAGTTCTTGAAAATGGTAGAAAAATATGTAGGTCGTTCTGAAAAAAATTGAGTTCATTCGACGGTTGTGAAATTATTCCATGCCGATTTCAGACAATTTTGAATATATGTATCTTTGTATTCCGCTTTCGAAAAATTCGTGATGATCGATTATTTTATCTTGAAAATCTACTAAATCACGAATAAACTTTACTATACAGTACATGTATAAAATTGTATGCGGCGATAAGAATTAATAATGGCCGTACGAATGACTCGGCTACGTGTAAAACACTGGCGAAGAAAGAATCGTTTACTTTGAGCGTGTGAACTGAATAAAAATGGCAGCTGCCAGCTGTTCGAAATGAATTCGGTACCTACCTCGCGGATAATATATTACATATTGAAGCAGACGTCTCAGAGAGACGTGGACCCTCTTATTTGACATCCCTTCTTTTTCCCAAGGATCTGCAAGTAAAAGAGAATTTTTTCCTTCTCACTGTGCGGCAAATCGCTCCGTAGGCACTTCAAAACACACTTTGATTAAAGCCGCCTGTAAAATAAAACCGGAAATAAAACGCCACTCAAATATTTGCTCTGAAAAGTGAACAACTGCAGTACTAAGTTCTCACGCGCCACCCAATAATCCTTACATTTTGAAGAATGAAAAAAGAACGTTCCAATTGTTGGCTCACTATCCAACCATTCCAAGTGGAAGCGAAGCACTTAGCTTTGATAGTAGTTTGTGCAGGGAAACTAATTGTTGTATAATCGTGTATTCTATTGTAGTGACATCGTGCACGGAATCCCTCTTCTCAAAGTTCTCTTAACTCTCGCACGAACCAGATGCATCGTTAATGAACCAAGAATGAGCTTGCTTGGATTCAGATAGCCAAGCAGATGCTTCTCGTCAATACGCCTGACATGTTATCGGCAGAGTTATTACATTACGTTGGGTAGGGTAGGTTAGGTCAGATTATACATACAACCCCCGTTACGTTCGATTAAGCTGTGCAGAAATGAAATGACAGCCGACAACAGCGTCGCAAATATTTACAATATACGAGTCCCTCTTGTCGAAGTTTCTTGTCCAATATATTTCAGTTCTCATAGAACTGCGAGATTTGAAAATAACGGCAACTTCCGCGGATTGAAACTTACGTGGAATTTTCAATCACAAAGGCTTCTTTCGACCATCTCAATAAGTTTAATACTAATATGTCGAGATGTACGGTTTTTTGAGGACCTGTGACACAATCCGCTTATTTCTCTTGCCCGTGGATTCGTGGTCAGCAATGAAAAGACGAAAACCGGAGATGACTCAGTCCGATCCTTGAGTCTGAACCGAAGATCGTGATTTCTTCACGTATCTACTATGTATGAAACTTGCAAGTACTCAAATTAGCTGAAATTATTTTCACGTCCAGCGATCAAAGTCCATATAGTAGCACGACCGCGTGATGATGAACAAAGAATCACCCGACTATAGACATGAAAGAAACTACATAAACGCGTCGTCAACGATTACTCAATTCTCTGCTAAAGTCTCTGCCAAGTCGGCCTGGCAGTTTGATTCGAATCATAGAAGCAACACGATGCACGAAAATAGCTGCCGTTTTGGAATGTGCTTATTTTTTGCGTATGATCCGGTAGGTTCTTATGGCTGAAACGCATCTTCTTCTCCTTTTCATCATATCTTCAAAGCAATTCTGTTCTACCCATGTATGCAAAACTCCGAAATTTGATGTTCCAACTCCATTTCTACAATCGCTTTTGCAAATCCCAAACACAAGCGTGAGGATGGCGGTAAGACAGGCGAGAAAGAGAGTGGCGGTGGGGGATCCCAGGACTAATCCATTTGGTCGGCTGGTGTGTTGCAGCCGCGATCGGTGCGGAGGGAACGTGTGGAACAGGAACAGGAACAGGAACAGGAACAGGAACAGGCACGGGAACGGGACCAGGTGAATCTTGGGGAAGTGGTACCGATACTGGAGCAGGTACATGGGACTCTCCCCGCCTCTGTCCGTTGTGTGCTCGTGTCTACAGCAACAATAGTAATCTACGGAGACATCTGAGATCGGCACATGCAACAGCGACTAATTTATTAGAGTTGACATCACTCCAGCGAAGGCCACCGCCCCCTTCTTTGCCACAGCAGATACCACCGCCACTTTCACCCTTAACTTCATCAGATCACAATAAGATCACGGCGAATACGATCATCGATCATCAGAACAAATCCAACTTTGCTATTTCCGTTCATCATCAGCATCAGCAGCACGAATTGTACGGCGATTTGCAAGGCACATAGTGCAGCCTGAGAATCGTTAAATTTTCTCGATTCCTTTACTTCACGGAGAACTTTTTCCATTTGTTTATTTCATCCGCTCCTTTATTTAGAAGAAAAAATCCGATCGACGGGTGGGATCAAGTGGAAAAACGAAATAACCTCTCGCGATAGCGTTGTCTCTCGGTTTTTATTCCTACTGAATAAGTATTCGTCTGGGATTTTTTTCACTGGAGCGTGCAAAATACATGTAGCAAGGTAACAAGACAAAATTAGGAATATTTTCAGTATTTCATGATGAAGTTTCGAGCCCTGATATTAAAGGCTCGACAAAGTAAAAACGAGTCTTCGCCATACAAAACATAAACTCGATTAAGTATGCCGCCGTTGGCGCTGTCCGGATAGTATCTTATACTTACCATCGTGAACCTTGTATCGCGGTTTATGTATATTATAACTAGGCTATGTAGTACAACTTACAAGTCGTTGGTAAATTATCTCTTAGATCGTCTAGAGCACACCGCCCGTGCATTAACGATAATCGGAAATAATTATCTCGCCTTGAAAAATGGCAGCTTCATTATAAACTCGAGATACTTATCTCCTCCCTGGACGGGAAGAGTAATCTCGAATTAACATACTTATTCGGATGACGGAAACTGATCCTGCCACGAATCAATATCTCGAATGGTATACGGTCTATCCCGTAACGCTCACGATCATATCATAAAATTACCTATACTACATGATAATATCGGTTCCGAAATAGCCGAGTTCAATTTCTGCCGAGAATATCTTCCTATACTTCGAAAAAGCAATCATTCCAATCGTTTCGATCCGTTGTCTTAACAAAAATGTCACATGACAAATATCACAATGCTTCGTTCCGATGCCAGGTAATTATCGTTTATGCTTCGAGTAATTTCTCGATTTTTTTCATCCTTTTTCCGGTTCTAGTTTCCCTATTGGTACCTGAATTGTGAGAAAATTCGTTCTGTTGATTTGTAGGTGTATTCTGTCAGGAAGAAAATCCAAATGACATCTTCCAAATTCTGGTCAAGTGCTTAGTCGGCGAAACTATGTGTGTTTTTTTCAAATTAATTTGCAGATGAAAATCCGTTTTCAAGACGTTCATAACAGCTTCGAAATGTCAGTATGAAAAGTATTAGGTACGCATACCTTTAACTTGAAGAACTCGTATGGATTTCTTTTTTGTTCTTTTGCATTTTATTTTGCAGATAACGTATTATTACGTATATACTAGTTATTTTCGTTCATTTTATTTTCATCTTTGCTTAGGTATAGATAGGTGAATTAATTTAATTAGGTTTGTGCAGTGATAGCGAAGTGTTGCGAATACACGAATAATTTTTTGTAAATTTACGATTGTAATTTCAGTCTTTTCATTGGTATTATGTAAGACATCGGTGAGACGCATAATTGAATTTGAAACACCCAAATGTGATCGACACGCATCAAAAAAGTTGAGGGTGAAATCGTATTTTTCTTCTTGAGTCCTAATATTATCGGAAAAATTGATAGAAATGGTAGGAGAAGTGAAATCAAACGGAACGGACAACCGAAAAATGTGTTTTAGGGTGGATAAATAATAAATGTCGATGTATTATAGATATCATATTTGATTTGGAGTGTAAATTCAACGGACGAATGTATGTATAATAATGAAATATAATTGAAAAATTGAAAGAAACGAAACATTGTGTATGCTGACGTAATTTTGTCCAAAGTAGTTATATTTCGTAAGTAAATTTAGTAGGTACACACACATATAGTTGCAGGAACGTCGTAAAGATGAAAACTCAACTTATTTCATATGTTCGTCACGCTGTTATTAGACTAGTAAGTTTTTAGTGCGAACACATTTTTACGCGTCTTCTTCCCACTCCGGTAATCTTCTCCGCGAACCTAGTTTTTGAAAGACTATTCTGGAAAAAATATGCACGAAACTATTGAAAAAAAAAAAAAAAAAAAACATTTGAGAAACTTGCACGCGGAGTGCAGTTTTCTCTACTCACATATTATAGTACCTGACTCTACTACCACGCGTTGTAAAGCTAAATTTTTAATTCCCAAGTTCGTAAATACAAATTTTTTGCTCATAGAATTTGCTAATTGGGATGACATCGAGGCACGCAGGGTAAAGTGAGTAAATATTGACGATTCTTCGTGTTTATTGAACATTATCGGGGAACGAATGGGTTAGTAACGAAATATCAAGAGACCGCGCATACATTTGTGGGCAATTAAACTCTCCGCGAACTGAATTTGTATTCTACTGTTACGAAAGCGATAGTTCATCAAAAATTGGTAGCCAAGTTAAGGTAATTTAAAAAAATATAAAAAGCCCCTGTTCAGATGGTCCTAAAAATTCGATTTTTCAGTCGACAAAAATCGTAGACTTGGCGAACGATGCTTTAGAAAGTGCTAGCGGAGCGGAGGCAATTTTATGTCGAGCGGCCAATTTTTCTCCATCCCTCACGGTTTCCGTAGCGTTTCGCGAGAAATGTCGAAAGCCGTGAATTTTGCAATGTTCGCAGTTGCCTTTTCGGTACAATTATTGTACAAACCTGAATTCTCCGTAACAATACCATCGGCGTTCCGTTCGTGCGCAATTCTCTTCGGCAGCTGACCAGTCTCGCGAATTTGGTGAAAATGTAGTGAACATAAAGCCTTCAACAATTTGTAACAACCTTCAAGCGGGCGGTGAAGTATCGGTTGAAAATTCCGACTTTCATGTCATGCGAGGTAATTAACGAGTCGTAAATATTGATTAGGTAAGCTTGGATAAAAAATTTACAACTTTGTTTCGCGCGCGTAGGAAAGCACAACGGAAGCTTTTCTTTTCCATCCCTCTTCTCCGTTTGAATCAAGGCTCAATTTGCACCAGCAATTTTTTATTCTTATTTCATTTTCTATTTATACACGTTCGCGAGGCATGATTATGCTGTAGACTGTCCTGAGCGCACGTTGTGTGTGACATAAAATCCATCAATAATAACTCTTTCCACAATCAACCCAACTTTTAGTTTGACGTAGGACCCAACTACTTTTATCGCGAGAGGATTATAGCTCGAAATGTACTACCTTTTCCCAAGCGGGAACGACATCTATATAATTAAATTCGTCCAAATATATTTTTGGATTATTATTCTTCTGCTTTTTTGTGTAATATCAGCTTTTCGGTGTTATCCTAGCCGTTTTATGGTCTTCTGTTTCCTCTTGTCTTCTCAATAAACGGGTAAATATTTTGGCCAGCGTGCAACAGTATAATGTGATTGTGGACGAATTTGTGGACCCTTGAATATCGCGTGAATCCTTTGTTCGGTCAGAGTTACAGCTTGTAACTCTAGCTCATATTCATGGGAATAAAGTGTGAAAGCGAAATGAAAAGAGAGAAGAGAAAAAAAAAAACAGAAAAACCAGTAAGATGAAAAAGTAAAACAACGTTGGCGAACGTCGGGTACAGATATCTCAGATTACGCAAAGGACTGAGGTACTTTCACCTACCTACACCATGCTAGAAAAGCTACTGCTCCAGATCGCTAATGACTCATGTGAAGTTTCCTTCAAGTTCGAGCCTTGTAATTACGGAATGGGAATGAAGTATAATTTTTACCTGCAACACGTTATACTGCAATCTTTGTGTATTTCTGCAATCAGAAATCCACAGACTATTTATCAGGAGATTTTTTCTATTTTCCTTCTACATATATGACGTGTAACTGTCATGAAATATAGTGAGAGAAAAAACAGCACTATTTATTTTCTCTACTGTACTTTTATTCCCATTTTTTTGATACTGTGCACTCTCTGTCCCTTTTTCTCTCCATGATAAACCAAACCCTTTCATATTTCAATTCGATAGTTGGACATTTGGCGTCAGATTTTGATTCATTTTCCTTCTTTTTTGATAAGATGGCGAATTCACCTTTCGGAATACTAAATTATATCCGATAGGTTTGCTCACATGGTTGTGAAATTTTGAGCAGAAAAAATTTCAATCTAATATTTCACATGCACTGTCCGTTATGTCAATATTCACTCGCACCCCTCAATAGGATGGAAAATATTCGACGAATTTTTCACGTTTTCTCAACATTCCAAACGTATTGAGCTATTTGTATTGCTGGAGAAACGGATCTGGATCCTTGGGATTGGTGTTTGGTCGCGAATAAAAGAAAGAGGATATGTTTTTAAAACTCAGCGACGATCAAATGTCAAAATAGGAACGGAACTGAAATATTTGCTGTGCAAAATCACAGTATAATATTCTCAAAAGCAAATTTTACAGTTTTTTACCGCTAAATGTCATTGAAATATTGGACCAAAACAAAAAATTTGCAAAGTATTCCATTTACCGTGGTGAACGAGAAAATGAAAAAAATACACAAATGGAGCAATATGGACAAATATAATGAAACGCTATTTTCGTTTTCATTCCTCACGGCCTGTGCTTCGTTTCAACAAATTTTCCGTGTTTTATGATTCCTTCGTTTTGTTTTTCATCTTGTTGACCCTAGCGCCACTTTTCATTCGAAATTGTACCGAAATTGTACCGAATCTCATATCTCATGTCCGTGGCACCGGCCGCAACAGTGCCAATCCGACTATAATTAATTCCTGAACGGCGAAGTTGGAATGAAAAATATGACTGTCGATATTCCTGTATCGTCGGTAAATGCGGTCGTACATATTGGTACAATACCCACAACCGCGAAATATTTTCCGTTCTCTCTAATCGCGGAATAACGATTAACAATCCGTCAGTCGCCTCTAATTGCTAGCAGCTTTCACTTGCATTCGAATTTCAGGAAATAACAAAATATGCAGTCAGGTATTCAAAAATCGCCAAAATGCCATCAGGATCGATCAAATCCTTTCAGACTCTCACGTGTATGTATATACATATATATATTATACGTGTGAACAGAATGTACGGGTTCGTCGTCGAATATACATGGCGTGGCGGAAGGACGACGTTGCACAGGAATAAAAATTTCATTGTGAATAAATTGCCTCAAACAATTTTTAGAGATATATATCAAATTTCTGTTGTCTCGTTTTGTTTTACTCCGAGTACAAGAGTTAAACGAAACCCTTCTTAACCACACAAATTTCATTTTCTCATAATTTCTCTCGCTTCAACACGAATAATTGTGGCTACTTTTCTTAACGACCACACCGTCGAAATTGGAACAAGCTAGGCTCAGTGTGAAACCTTATAGATATCACCATTCATTCGGGTAAAAACATTGGTAAACCGTTAATTAACGTACTTGCTGATATATTAGTTAATTGATTAGTGTTCCAAACCAATTATTACGAAAAACAAAACTCGACTGCAGAGTATTCTTATCATAACAATCGAAAAGTTCAATTTCCGAAGGGAGAGAACTTCCAATTCGAAGTCAAAAGGATCTCTAATGCGAACTCGAATTTTCTTGACAAACAAAAAAGAATTGACAAAAAAACTCACTCGATGAACGGTCGGTTTGGAAAGGAAGTAAACGACAGGAACTGAAATCTGAAGACTCTAAATTTGATACGTCACACCCTCGTCTATCTCGAAAAACCGTCCAAGAAGAAGAGCTGGCTCGTTGGCTATAAGTACTGCAAAATATGATCTCTTCGTTCGGCTGTAGATTTTCTGGCTTTACTCGTCGGTAGGTAGGTAATATCTATTTTACGATGAGAATTTTTTTCAACTTGAGAATTTCAATATTAATATTTCACGGTATCAGATTTTACCCGGTGAGCAACGTGGTAGCTGGGTAGATCCGTTTTCATATTTCACTTGTTTGAAATAGCTAACAAGCTGATATTATAAGGCCATCTTTGCGTATTATTTTGTAAGTAGAAGAACCAAACGTGGCAAAAGAGGAGACACGCTGTATCAACGTTCGTTTATTTTAAGTCTGCCAAATTGGGGAACCCCCCCCCCGTGCCCCATGTTTTTTGTTTCCGGTTTAGTGGATTCAATGACAAATTCATTCGCGATTGCCTACTTCCGGTTGCCTAAATTTCGCCCAGATTAGCTATTCCAGCTATAGTCTGCTTCACTTACGTCGGTGGGTATGGGCGGACGCCACGATCTACGTTATTAAACTGGGCTGGTTTATTTTTAATTAAACTCCTAATGAGAAAACGTAACTTCGAAAACAAAAGGACCAGGAAAAGTGGGAAGGTGAGGGGAAGGAAGAGGAAACACTTACGGAACGTGAAAATAGTTCCAATATTGTGTCCTTCTTTAGAGCTTGAAGCTAGCGGGATCATAAATTGCACAAGATGAATATAGGTATGACTAGAATCAGTGCATGGGCAAAATTATTTTTCAATCTACGCCACCTACTTTTTCTTTTTCTCCCTCTTCCTGCGTTCTCGAGACATTTGAGTATACTGAAAAATACAGTAAAACGAGCGCACTCTCTAAATCTCTCTTAAACTCTATGAAAGCCTATTTCTCCTATTTCTCCGAACATCATAGTCCTTGCGATATGTGAGGTCCAAATAACAGACGAATCGAATTTATGACTTACGGATCGTTGGCATCTAATTGATAGTAATGCACGTATCTAGGAGGAAAACTTTTCGACCGTGAATGAAATGCGAATCTCCGAAATAAGTATCCATTTATAATTTGTGCCACTTTTGGCAAATTCATTGTCTCGCCGTGTTTCCCTCGGCAATGAATAGATCAGATCTCTAGATTTGGAACCGCCAACCAAAAGCAAGATTCTTCAAGCTTCTTACAAGAATAAAGATCGCCGAAATTGATCAACACGTTCGGACTTCATTCGGATTTAAAAACTTGTCGGTTGTTTTTAAACATTCTATATACATGAGAAAATAACAATAATAATGACAACAAATTGTGGAAAGAAGGAAAGGTCAGAATTGTTGTATTTGTTACGAAATATGCGATATCCCATGAGCGCCGAACTGCCGTAGCCAAGTAAGCCCTTAATGGAAAGCTAATCGCAAACTGTATCTTATTCATTATCCTCCGAACAAAACTTTCGGGGGAATAAATTGAGCTAGTTCATAGACACGGCGTCGTAGTTGGTAGTTAGTTTAAGTAAAGGAACGACGTACTATACCTCGGCCTTAATTTTCTAGGATTAGATACTTAACTCTACAGTTACGTCGTACAAACATTTCCCGAATATTCGCAAACTAAAATTACTCTGTAGTACATACGTTAGATTAGTACCCATGGAGCACTCTTCGTAATTTTTTTTTCACCGTTAAATTTGCGGGGATTCAAAGTGTCTACCATTCGAGAAATTTTGCTCTGCATTTTGTGCAAATTTCTTTGCCTATTCTCTTCTCGATTAAGTATATCGCGAAGACTGTTTAAGTTCTAAAGAATGTCGAAACACAACAAAAAAACGAATACGAAAATCTAGTTATTTGCAAAATTTTCAATCAAATTTCCGACATGATCTTTGTTTAACTTCGTAGCTAGGTACTGGTTTCGACAAAACGAAGGTAAAAAGCAAAAACTAGTTTTTTTTTCTCATGCATATTAACATCTTTTTCAAATGTATATATTTATATTATTGTTCTGCAACGACGCTTTTCTCCTTCCCAAAAATCTACGATTCAATTGAAATATTATATATTGAAAAAAAAAATCACCATCTATAGAATGTGATAGGTATGTAATGAATTTATATCAAATAATTAACTAAGAAATGAAACGAAAAGTTGTAAAAAAATAACGAGAGAAGTCAAATTTAATCAAAATACATTCGATGTACTTTATCTCGATTTTTGATTTTTCTCTTAGCAAAGGATAATATATTGATGATGGTTGTTCTTTCTCTTTATCTATATTATTGAATAAAGTTTAATTTTGAAATTCGATTATCTATCTAACAATTAAAAAAAAAATTTTGTAATACAAAAAAATAAAATACACGAAGGAGTAACGAATATATTACCGATGAAGAAAAAAAAAGAAGTAAAATTGAACCTTTCTTTCTGATAGGGCGTAGAGTCCGACGTGGTCGGCCACGTCTCGGTACTCGGGGAGGACGTCACCTCCACGGGGATTCACCGTCACGTGGGGATTGGCTCCCTTTGGACATGCGAACAGCACCTCCAGCTGTGCCGGGATTTCCGGGCTTTGAGGAAGCTACATCGGACGGAGTGGTGAGTAGCTCTGAATAGAACAAAAAACCAAATAAATAGAAAAATTATGTTCCGTGGTAAAGAAAGTGAATATACAAAGACCGAAAAGTTGGGAAAATGTTATTTCACGTCTCACTGCCGAGAGAAAACGACCCTTGAAATGAATTTTTTCGCTTTAATACGTTCTTTGGAACAAAAAAAAAGAATACAAACTACCCATTTTACACTTAAGTGTTTCTTATGCTCGAAAATGAACGGTAAAGTACGTATAGGTAGATATAACTGCGTGAAAACTACGTGAAATTCTAGTTCATAGTTAAGTAATAGTATATTGTGTATCCAGGGCGGAAAGTAGGCGATTCCCGCGACGAGTGTGAAATTTGCAGCACGACCCGAGGTAAGAGGGCTGCAATCACACGAGTGAAGAAGTGCCTATCCGCCCGTGGCGACACACACGATATTTTTCCTCACATATGCGGGGAAAAGTAGACATTTCGTCTCTGTAGAGCGGGCAAAGTAGATAATTCTCCCCTAGGGCGGAAATGAGCTACTTTGTGCCCACACGGAGAGAAAAGTTTTGTTAAATCAAAGAAAAATTTCTTACTCCCATAGTCGAACAAATTTTTGATTGAATCAACCAAAAATTTATCCGATTCCAAGAAATTTGTTTTCAATCTTCACAAAAAATTTGTTTGACCGAAAATTTGATTGACTCAGGAACATATTTTTCTGAATGCACTATACAGAGACGAAATGTCTACTTCTCGGAGCAGATCCGAGGAAAAGTACTCTTACACCAGTGCGGAAATATAGTACTCTACGCACGCTAAACCTGCTTCAAAAATCAAACTTTCCAAGCAGGTATATTACAAAATATATGCATAAAGTTCCTCGAGCAGACTAGTTGTGAAAAAACTAGATTGTATGTTCCTCGGTTTTGTACGATAAGAGTAAAAACGCAGTTACCCAAGTTTTTGCCAAACTGGCAAACCCGTGTTACTTCTAAAGCCGCACATTTCAGCTAGTTTATATCGTAGATTGTAGAATCTACCCACCTGCTAACAACAGCTCAAGTTTCTCTCAGAAACTGAACTTCTAGCATTGGTTATAATCCAAAACATTTTGCCATTGTGGCTAGCGTATGTACGGTCGAGGTAACAACCAACTAACCGAGGCAATAAGTGAGGTCATAAGCAAGTCTTCTTACAGAGGTCAAGAGCGTAATGGTGTAAGAAAGAAACGAAAATCCTACGTAAAACCAGACTGTACTATCTGGTACGCTACGTGATTTACCTACTTTACGAAATTTCACGAACCCAGCTAATTGACGTATACACACAAAATATAGGCGAAGTTTTACATTTTATGGGCTAGACGGAGTTATTCTCGCTTGAGGAATCTCCATTGCGACCAAAACTTTTGGCCGATGTCTTCAGAACTTCGTGGATAATGTAGTTACTTACATGCAAAATAAATACATCTCTATATCTGTATACATCTGTGGGAAGTTCCATGGTAAATTTTCATTTTCGAACACCCACCACTTTTAATTGTATCGGATTCATCCCGTATGCCATACATAGTGCAATGAAAAAAGCAAACGCCAGACACGTATTCTTTTGATTTTCCGTTTCGACAACTCCTCTCCAGTTCACAGCCATGGTTACAGTTTTCGAGTTTTTCGGAATTCTACTTTTTTAAATGGATGTTTCTCCAGAACCACTTGCTCAGCAAAAACATTATCTGGCCAAAATTCATCTAGTTTTTACTGAATTCTGCAATAAAAATATTTCGAAAATTTTTAAAGAATATCGTCACATTTTTTCTTTCGCTTTCAGTACGTCACGGCTATTTAAAAAGATCGGTTCATTGTGGCTCAATTATACTATACCCAGGGGTGCCTGTATTGATTCGATCACATGAATCTCCGATGCGGCCACCGATTGTTTTTTACATTGAATTTTCGTCACTCCATTTCTACCGAATGAATCATTGAAAGTAATGGCATCGGAATATTCGACTACAAACGTGGCTTTTGATGAAAAAGTAATCAATTTTTTGCACCTCTTTGTGACACTGAATTTTTTATTTAGAGTAAAAAACTTATGGTTTTTTATAGAATGGGGCAGTCTCGTTTTTAATGAGACCATTATATTGTGTCTCAATTTTTGGTAGGAAGATGAAAATTTTAAACCCTATTTGATTTCTGTCGAACGATAATTTTTTCATTTCTCTTCCCTATGTTTTGTAATCCTCATCAAAATTTGATATGGTAAACTAGAATAAAACCGTAGTTTGTAACGTTAACGCAATAGAATCATTAAAAAAAAAAAAAAATGATTCCTGAGCGATTGTTACCTGAAATTTTTCGATGAAAGAAAAATAAATCTTAAAATTCTACGGTTGGGGATGGAGGTTCGTTTTCAGTGAAAATCTAAATAATTGAGAAATTTGAGCTGTCATTTTCGCAATTTTTTTATTTTTTTTTTGTTTGCGTCGACGCCATATAAACTTCAGATTTTGCCTTTTTGCGGGGAATTTCGAAGAAAATGACACGTTTAGACAATCTCACAATCTATTTTTCAATTTTTTTCGATTCGTTAAATATTCAAATATATTATTAGCAATTTTTAATCGCAGTTTAAAGCGATGAACTAGATTCATAGTATAAATAATTATGAAAATACCGATGATAGTCAACACTGAGTAGAAAATATTTGAATGAAACAGTAACAGAAAATGAGGGAATGCATACAGTATATTCAGTCATATAATGCATCGTGACAGCGACAAACAATGCAATTCCGGAGAGACATTCGAGAAAAGAAGCGAAATTTCTCTGGTGTCTTTTCATCTGGCAAATAGAGGTTGTATATTATACTTACAGAGGGTTTAAAAGTGAACTTTGACAATGTTCAGAGAACTTTCCCGTCCGCGCGTCCGTGCAGTAAATTTATGTACGTATTTCAAGAACGATGAAAATGAAGTACATAAGAAAAGATACGAACCCCTTCGATCTTTCGGGGCTGGATATAAGTGCAACGGTTTTGTCGACACTACGTCATCACTTTTTATTTCATTTCTCTATAGTATGTACACAGAGATATGCTTATTTGCTCTCGGAATAAAATACCAATTTTTTTCTCACGTCTTTACTTGTCAGAAAGAAAAATCTGCAGGAACAAAGAGAAAAAAACTCCTGCTTGCACGTAGTACAATGTGATTTTATAGAAGTCGCAATAGTTCTGCAATTTCTGTGCATTTTTCCACGTATAATTGTACGCGAGTCTTCTCTCCAGAAATTTCGCTCACGAACTATTATTTTTTCTATTGAAAGGGGTCGTGGGCGGAGGGGTGCCATTTTCTGGGCGCAATTTACCCCTCTCCATTTTCAGGGCCTCGTCGAACTAAATACTGCAGTGGACGCCTTGAAATATGATATGCATATTACATATTCCAAAAATTTGTGATCGGACGCGGACCGGCACCTCCCGCTTCCAAAATAATCTTTTCACTGTGTAATCCTGAACCCGTGAAACGCTCATGACGCTTAGTTTTTACCTATTTATTATAAGGATCGGGAGATACTGCAATTTTTACAAATCCTGCAGAGATTAGCAAGTTGTGCTTTTTCGAACGATAGCCGAAAGCCCGACATCAGTATCTATGTTTTTTTGGAAACTGGTTGCTACCGAATTTGTGGGTCTCAGGACGTACCCTTTATAGAAAAAAAATAATCAAATCAGAGCGACGATTTTTTATCATCAAAGATGTCTTCCATTCCGAGCAGAAATTACCGTCCTTGCAAATCTCAAAGAATTGGAAAACTTTCAGAATACTTCCGATGCAATACCTCTACGCGTGAAATGCTATACAATATTGTATTCGTATGAAAACTAGATTACTGTTGATATCGAACGATCGTTGAAATATCTGAATGGAACATTCTACTCAAACACATTTATAAATTGAATTTCGAACAGGCGAGTGGGAATTAATGAAACGCTTAAGCGCAGCTGCTCCCCTGCTATGTATTCGTCAATACGTATACATAAAATTGAGATTCGTCATTTTTAGGCCTGTATAATTCGCCGTCAAAAATTCTCCACACATCCTTGATTTAGTATTCCTATCAACGAGTTGTGTGACGTGAATAATAATTTTTTATTCATCCCTTTTTCCGTCTGTGGTGCGGTGGCGCGACGCGACTCGATCGCTCTCCTTTCAACAAAATACATAAACCTCGTGAAACACTATTATAGGTATATTTGCAGGCATATATTCATAATCGAGGTCTAGGTGAATACAAAGACTTGTTTTTTTTTCTCTCTCAAACGCCGACTCACATGGCTAAAAAAAGTTTTTTCTCAAAATGACGTAATTTGTACGAATTGAATTCGTTGAGAGTGGAGACCGACTGAGTCCGTTTCATGCAATCTTCTATCATCAAAGGACTACATTTTTTGTTTCTTTCTTTGCCCCGACTTGATTAGCTGTACATATAAAAAACAAAAGCGTCAAAGCAACTTGTGATCTCTCGCTTCTTTAGCGAAATTATATTTTCTCCAATAATTGCATAAACCACCCCATTTTTCACACAAATATATACGTGTATTCCGCTTCATTTTTGTTCGTTATTTTACTTGCGAAATGTGTTTGACTTTTTTCTTTTTGTCTTGTGAAAAGTGACAACGGTTTTTTTTTTGCTAAAAAAAAAAAGCAAACAAATTGTCGAAAAACATAACACACCTCTGGACCTGTGTCATTTTACAAAGAGAATGATTCATGGGCCGGAAATGCAATTGCAATTATCTCTCTACTCGCAAAAAATCTAACTTGTGATTATGTTATATCGTATATGAGAAGTACAAAATCGTGGAGCCCCGGTCGTAGTTACTGCATAGATATCGGAGATTGGAGGTGTCGCGTTGTTTTGATCTATTTTTGGTTTTCTTCGTCAAAAAATAATACAGCGGAGTGTTTCAAACTCCGGATGAAATGGCGAAACGCTCAGTATTTTTTTTTCGGTAAAAACCCGGTTATAAAAACTTGTTTCCATTTTCTAGGCATGGAAAAATGTCGTTAATTATGGAAACAGGCGAAGAAACATACGTATTATGAGAAAATTTATATTAATTTTGGAGTCAGTTTCTTCTCTGATGATTCCTTGACATGAAAGGAAAAAGTTTCTATTGGGGTTTGTGATAAGGGTGCGAGGTTCAAAGATCAAAGATTTCTATTAGAAAGTTTTGGCGTGTAACTTAATTTTGAGTTTATAGGATCAAAAGCATTCGTGGCTGTGGTTGTGATTGGTAAATTTTCCAGAAACAATGTGGAATGATCCTTCAAAGCTTCATATGAATTTCGATTTGGCTCGTTGGCGAATGATGCCGGTTTTTTCATATGAAAATTGAACGTCAAGTGGCGTTCGTCAATTTTTGATTTCATTTATTATATACATGAATGTATACGTATTTCAACAATATTTAGATATTGACAGCTTGGGCAGAATCCCGGCAGAAGTTTCGGGATTAAATGAACCATTCCTCTTTTGTGAGGTTATAAATTCGACTTGAGCGAGCTTCTTCGATGCCAGTGCACAAACAAAGTTATAAAAGAGATGTTGCGCACAAAGGATCTCATTTCATGAAATATATTCGTCAATTCCCTCGTTATTTCATTCTTCGATTTATATCATATACCTGTGTATATAGGTACACACTTTTACTTGTATTTTAGCCCAAATTTAATTATTCCGTTAGAATATTTTTACTTCTCAATTCTTTGATTCATTTACATCAGATGGCATGCTCGTTAAAATTATCCGAAATAAGAGAAAACTTTACTACCAGGTTCGAATAAATTCATTTGCCTACTTATACAATGTGGTAGTAGTCAAAGAACTAAACACGGAAGCTTTCTTCATTTGTAATTCTTGTTTTCTTTCGTCAAGGTTTACTTGCGCCTTAGACATGAAAATGATTCATCCCTACGGGCGCTCGTTGAATTCGATTTCCAAAATTCCACCGTTAACCTGTCCTTATTTTATTTCCGATCCGGCTGCCCTCGAGGCAGTGGAAACAACAAATAAAAGACATTCGAAATCTCGGATGCAAATTGAAAGTTAAATGTTGTACTGGAATTTTATAATTTCTATTTTTCTTCGTAGCATTCTGATGAGACCGCGAAAGTTTAGGACGCAAATAGGCCCCGACGGTATATTGATACAAAATGGTTCCAGACTTGCAGATAAATACCGATAAAACTATCAATTGATTATCAAAACGTGTGACACCGGAGTGACCAACATTTCTTAATCGTCCCTTAGCAAAACCCGCAGCTCTTTGTTTTTCTAAAAATCTGACACCAAGCTGTTGAAAGATCAAAGAGATTTGGATAAATTTAGTCCACCGTGATTCTCCGATAATTTTAACGAAAGCTCAGGTTGTCTCGAGGTCGCCCTATTTCCCAAACTCATACATTTTGATTTGTATAATTTGGTTAGAAATCTATTTCAATCGCGGAACTCTGCCGGGACTGGTTTGAACACAAAAAAAAAATATATATAGGTATTTTTATTCGAGACAAAATAACACAAAATCGATAAATTTCAAGACGAAACAAAAAACAATTTTTTGACATACCTACGTATCAATGTAGCTAGGTGTAGGATAAATTCAAACTTGAGTTTAGATGGTATAAAAACTTACTTGAGCTTTTCAAGAACTATTCTATACACCTGAGTATGAGAAATTCTTCGTATCGGTATAATAACGATTTTCAGAACTTTTAGCTTCGATTTGAATAAAATTTTCATTCCACGGCCTGTATAGTTATAGATGTATGTACCAGGGGTTCTGAACTTTTATTAATACGACGACTTTTTCCAACACAGCGTCAGGTCGGGGTCATGCTATCCAATGCTGTTCTATAAGACAAGAATCTTTAAAGTGATTCGGGAAATCGAACCTTGAGAAATAGATTCATTTCCATTGGCACGTTATTGACGAGACATTTTATTCGATTGAAAATTTCAAACTGCAGCTGGACTTCCTGATTGTATTTTCCGATACGAAATGAAAAATCCAATACTTTGTGTCTTTCTTAAAACAAACGTCTGACATAACTGGCCTGGCTCATCTCTTTTTTCGTTCTATACATTTATAACTTATAAATCCGATTCCTAATTGACTTTATGCCCTCTAGCTTTTCTCTTTGGCTGCAAAGCACAGTATGTCCGTATAACTCGTCGTTCGCTCTGTCGGAGCATATTATACTCGACAGCCTCACGAAATGCGCGACATGAATATACTCTTGTGATACACCGTGGTGTGTTCTAACTCATTTGATACCTACGTCTACGACAAGAATACATATAATGCATACATAGAAATAAATTCACCGCTTTTTCTTTAACGTATATACACATGTATAGAAATTCATAATTACTTCATATTTCTAGTCGCGTATAGGTATGTATTCCCGCAGGTTTATCTTTGGTTTTTCTATTCTCGTCCTTTGTTTCTTTTTTGTATTCCTTTTTTCCACCAGTTCTCTTACTTCATACTTCTTTTTCGTCTCTCGACAAAATATACGTAGCGTATGTACTATACTAGGTACACAGGTTATATCTACCTAGTTATGTACGTGTATACCTTTGTTTTCTACCTACCTACTTGTATAGGCGAAGAAGGAATAAAACCCAGAGAATTTTTCATCTACCTTCCCACGGGACGACGGGGCATTCTGTTGATACGGAAAGGCTTCACCCTTGAGGCACTTGCCCCGTGCAGTCAATTCCGCGACCCTGTTCTTTTTCTTATCATTCTCCTCTTTTCCTCTCCTTTTCAGTTCCTTTTTTCCTCTGGATTCTTACTTTTATTCTTCTTCTATCAAATCCTTTTTTACTTTTCTTCAACTCTATTTTCCCGCTTGATTCTCACCCCTCCCCCGAATTAACACCAGTTTCAACTTCCGTGATTTATCGAAACTCGTCGAGGTCCTCGAGGGTGAATATCGTTCAGTCTATTGCATAGCTTCTTATAGTTTTCTGCAGTAATTCTAACTTGAATCGAATTCGCCAAAATTCTTGTTCGTGTCGAATTATTTCTCCTCGTAATTGAAATTTGAATAATTAGCATAAAAGTACAAACCTACGCAGGTACCTATAAATTTCATAGAAATTGGATAACGATTGTTTGCAACAGAAAATTGATAATTCTCCGGAAATTTTGGTTTTCATTTCTTTTCGCAAATTCCACTACGGATTTCGCTGAAATTGAAAATACGGTAGCATATTGTATGTATTATGGATGGAAAATTATCACGATTGCCTATATAAAACTCTTTTTGACGAGGAGGAGGTAAAAATTAATAATCATTTGATTATGGATTGTGGCGAGTACGCGGTTCGTAGTATTTGATATAGGTGGCTCTACCTACTTTACGCGTCTTGTGTCACTCGGATTATTAATTACTTTGGCTAATGGACGATTATCCTATCTCCACCTCGGCTGGTTAGTCTTTCAGCTTCTGTTTCTATCCCACTTTGTAGTACATATACCTGCTTCCGTCAACCACAGGCTATAACATTTCCCACTTTCATAACTAGGGGATCCAGTACAGCTCAACGCTGCCTACATTTGGGTATAATTATGCAAAGAGGACCGTAGTACGCATCCTCGATAATTTTATCAGAA
Organism: Phymatocera aterrima; assembly: GCA_963170745.1. Classification (NCBI taxonomy): domain Eukaryota; kingdom Metazoa; phylum Arthropoda; class Insecta; order Hymenoptera; family Tenthredinidae; genus Phymatocera; species Phymatocera aterrima. Next base: position 11,377,070 of record OY720663.1, read on the forward strand.
GAGGGTAAAGAGAAAGGGGTAACCTGGGGATGGGAATTGGGAATTCATACCTTTGGAATAAATCAGCCTAATTTTTCCCATCTTGGGGTGTTGGATAGGAATAAATCTGTGGAAACACTTTGGTTTTTCTCTCTCTCTCTTTTTCGTGCATATTTTTTTGTCTCTTGCTCGCGATTACCTATAATCCCTCATGACGATTTATGTCATCGCCAATAAACCTCACGATCAGCACTTTTTTTCGCGTAGCGCCGATGTTATCCGTAGATTTTTTTGTTTTTTCGTTCGGTTTGCTCTGATGGATTATTTTAGGCATTTGTTGAAAGTTGCGCATATATACGGTATACCTTATGCGTTAATGAATTCGCATATGGTAACTTTTCAGCCCGTACTCGACGAAAATCTTCAAATTGTATGCATGTCCATGAGGGCTTTAAAATATTCCATATTACCCCGCTCTCAAACTCACTGGAATCAAATAGAAAGAAAAAACGAAATTTAACCGTCAGAGGTCAAGGTTATTTTGCTCTTCCCATCGTTTCAAACGTCATATCGATTTATTTGGAGTGAAATGATAAACGGATCTAGATTCTGGATAAATTTCTGCCCCTCCGAATCTGAGATCCGATTTCGCATTAAAATCGTGCGCATTCAAGAGCACAATAATTCCCGATGACAACTTTGCTGATAACACTAATTCAGTTATGCAGTTCCGTAAAAGTATATACAGGGTGAACGAAATGAATGAAATAACAAAATCACCACGTTCACTGATCCGTGGGATCTTCAATTTTCTGGAAAGAATGACGCTTCCATTTTCGGCATTTCCAAATCGACGAAATTTCGAATCGTTGCTGAAAAATTAACGTTTGAAAAAATAAGTTTTCTTCTCATTTTCAAGAAAATACAGCCGAAGCCCACTACAGTTGCCCCACGCATTCGGATTTTATTCGTGTTCTCAAACTTGTCGGTATTCCATTTTGTTCTCCGTCCACTCTCGTGTACACGTCGGAATAAACTTGCTACGCGTCCTATGCGTCTTCTTCGAAGTAGCCTGACACAAGCTGTATAAAAAGTATTACGCAGTTTTCGACTCCCCTTTTTGCTACTAACAATAAGAACTTCCGCTACTTTCTCTCAGCAACTCTCTCAAACAGACAAGCATCCTTGCCAACGACGCTTCTCCCTCCGCCTGAATTACGTAACTGAAATCCCATCATCCTCTCATATACTGTTTCTGATGTGTAATACGTTTGTATTATATATTTCGGCGGACGTTAGAGGCCTTCTCTTCGTAAAATAAATAAATAGAAATCTCCTCAAAATTTGAGCTCTCCAGCTCTTGGGGACGCTTCAGAATCGAGCTGGAGATCTCAAATTTTGAGGAGATTCTTATTTATTCATTTCGAGAGCATTCAGGGGGTGGCGCAAAAAAAATGCCTCCAACGTTCGCCCTATTATATGTACAGGGTGCCCACCCTTCGCTTTACCGTACTGTTATCAGAATCTACCTTGAACATCAATACATCGTCAGACCAACAACGATACATCGATACGAGCGAATGAATCGACAGTGATAAGCCCCTTCCTCATTCGGACCCGGAGAAAACTCACCCCGTATACATACCTTATGAAAACGTTGTTACGTCATACGTACCTACCTAACTGCGCCCTTAAACCGCAACACATATACGTGTTATGAAGTATATTCAAAGTTGCATAAGCTGCAGTAATAAAAATATCATCTGAATTTAAAATTTTCTATTTGCTCATCGCAGGTACACTTGGGCGAAGGAATAGCCGTTTGCGAGGAACAACTTCGAGCAGTAAAATGGAGCGATTATCGTAAACTCACCCGCGGATTGGCGGCCATTTTATTCAGTCCCACAGAATTGGCAACGTGTTCTGTTACCGGACAACGTTGGAGCAGGGCAGGTACAGCAACAGAACGTCCTGTTAAGCCAGCCCTGGATCGTGCCAAAGTTCAGGCAATCATATGTAAGTGAAAGTATATTTAATACACTTGAGTATTTTTTCGTTTTCCCTTCTTTATTTCGCCCGTAAAGTGTGTTAGACGACGCCTTTTTCCCACCATTCATCTTTGTTTGATTAACTCCATCGCCGCAGCGCCGCAACGTCGGAAGTAGTTCATTTGGCGAATTTCGTTTCGTGACCTCATGTGTCGAGCTTGAAAACGTAGCAACGAAGAAGAGTACTTATATGCGGCTTTGGATATACCGTATTGTACTTACTTTGAGTGTCTGAGAATTCTCTCATGGGTAGCTTCCAAGTCGTGATCGAAGTTCGCGCAGAATTGATTTCGCGTGGAATCAATGATAGCTTGATCAGATTCGTCGCGACTTTGGTCTGATTTTCACCTCGGAAACAAGTGCCAACGTTTCTAAAGTTCGCTGTTGAAACTGATTGTGACTTGATCATCTATTCGTTAAATTGAATATGATGAGCGCTCCTCGTTTCACAACTTGGAGAAAGTATTTTATTCGAAAAACTTTTAACCACGGGTCTGCGGAAAGTTTTATAACCGTGAATTTAAATGAGTCAGAAATTTCGAACTGCATTTTATTTTACTACCGAATGGAATGGAAGACCTTGCAGAAATTCAAATAATCTTCTAGAATCTGCATCTCACTCTACTCGATGAAAATTTGAGTTGATTCATTGTTTCAATAAATTGCTGAGGAAGCCTCTGTAATATCATTCTTGCTGCCTTTTTTCGTGGGTTTTTTTTTTCATTCGTTGAGAGCTGACTGGAGGATCATGCGGTCAAAAAATTTAGCAAAAGAATAGAGAGCCTTCGAGAAGTTCATTTTCGATCTGAGATGAATTCATCTATTTATCTTTTACCGATGCGGTTTTCCGAGCTTCCGAATACGTTCAGGGAAATCGAGGGTAGATTTTCAGACGACCGTGTGAAATGAACACGGTAAAAAGATCAAGCGTGTCCTCTGTACCTACTAATCCCAGCTGACGCTCGGTTCTACTCACTGTTCTGCGAATGTCCATACAATATATTTGTCTACTGGGTGTTTTATGAACATGCGAAAATTGGAAAACAAGAAATAAATAAAAAGGAGATGAATTAGTCTTCAAAGAAACAAATTTCATGCTTTACTTGGATTTTTCAATTCTCTCTTCTTCTTCTTTTTCCTTTCTTTCTTGTGTCAATACATCGTTCATAGCAATTTTATTATTTTCTTTTTTTTTGCATGGATTCGAGTTTCATTAGAAAATAATTCATATCGGGAAGACCGTTTTATTTTGAATTTCTCAGAGCTTTTGGAACGGAGCAGATTTTATGAACAGATTTCCGTCTTGTTTTTCTCTTTCTTTTCATCTCACGACCGAAAGTTTGCAATTTTTATTTGATTATATACTTTTTCGCATTTACCTTCGTTTTCTTTCTTATCTTAATTGAACAACGGAATGACAAGCTCCGTTATCATTCCAACCGAACAAAAGCCTCAATCCACGACTAAGCTGGTTGTAATAACATTGATTACTCAACGACGAGTCGTGAAATCTGTAATTCAAGGATGTTGAAGAAAAATTAATTAATTTTTTCTAAAGCTTTCACTCAATAATTACGATTTTACGAGTCATTAACCTTCAGCTGCTCGTTTGATCAATCAGACAGAGAAAGAAAAGAGCTGAATTATTATTTCATCTCACGGATTTGTTAGTCCTCGATTAAAGATTTTTTTTATCCATTGACGGAGGATGAAACACTCTTATATTCCCTTCCTCATTCCACGATAAATATTAGGCCAGTCACTTAAAAATTTTTGAATGAGGATAAGGGAACCGGCAATGAGTTGAAATTTGATACACATCCCTCTCCGAACATGGGGAGCTTCTCAATTGTTTATTTTTCACACTAGATACACGAAACAATAGATTTCTCAAAAGCGGTAGCATCTCCCACCGAGAAATGTACACCGGTAAACAATCCACAAGAATAAATTGTCTACAAAACAATTTTCAATCTTGTTTTTGTAAGAATTCCAGGCTCTGAATAAATTCAGAGGAGTTATTGCCTTCGGAAGTCAGACTTCTCGTTAAATTCAGTCCAACGCTATAATTCTCAGGAGAAAAAGGATCAGACCTGTCTCATAGAGAATTTAGTCCTTCATATTTTTGGTAGAGACATATCTACCTGTAAGGCCTACCGTTTTTGAGATATTTGCCAAAAACTGACTTGTTCAACGGGGCGGCTCATTCTCGTGTCGAGTGAATGCGAGTCTATGCGTCATATCTCATTGGCATTCTTCAATAATTACTTTATTACATTTCATTTTCTGTGTGTTATTCTGCTGCGTGGATTTCATCGATTTTATAACGATATCTAGCTACTACGTAATACTATTTCAAAGGATTACGAAAACAATACGTAAAGCCGTCCAACCGTAGCTGAGAAACGCGCTTTATCGTACTTTCTACCCCCGAGAACACTGTCATGATAATTGTATAAGGTGAAACCTGTGTCTATTGTGGTTCACACTAGGCAGGAGTTATGCAAAGAGATTCAAAGAGCCAGACAATCGCGTAGGTTGTCGATGTGCATATAGGTATTCATACTCCGTGGATCCTGAAATATCATAGTTCCAGGATGTAGTTCAGAATGTGTTGCCGATACTCTATCAACCTTTCCGAGACGGCGGCGGTTTGTGTTATTAATATAATTTCTACGGAATGGCGTGAGTTTTTGGGGTAGTTTATCACGAATTTAGCGACAGAATTGTAAAATCCAGAAAAGCAGAATTCAAACGGTGGTCCAAAAATGACGGTTTTTTTACTTTTTCTTTGTTTTGGGTCCGCAATTCTGAATTTTGTTGATTGCAGGTCAACTTCGTGATCAGCGACTACAAAAATCTAGAGATTTTCATTTTTGTGAAATTTGAATAATCAACTATTTGCCGGATGCCAAAAGGCAACAGCCAGTCAAGATAAAAATATATGAAACGTGGCAGGTGAATGCGAAAGAAAAATAATTCACCACTACTTCGGGAGTGTTAGAGGTCGATTCTACCCTTTCGCTGCACTCTGCTTGCAGCGGAAATCATATTTAGTCGCCGTGTTAATTTTCGCTGTAATAAATCTTTTTTTACTGAAAATTGCTGACCGAGTAAATTTCCCTAGAAATTGGTTTTAATATTTCATGTAGTTTCAGACGTACTCGCTCGTGAGTACCTACTACATCGAAATTCAGCAACGAACGCAGTTCCACTGTTTCACTGAATTCATTATGAACTACGAATGCAATTTTAATGCTATCCACTTCTTGTTGCAATATTTTTGAACTTCTTTTTTTCATTTTTCAAAATTCTTTCATCTGTATTCTTCAGTCATCGTTGAAAGGCTTGGCAACTCGCAATTATTTCAATTCTGCCCTCCATTCATACATTTTTTTCATTTCCTTTTTCATTTAGTAACGTCGTCCATTCAGTGAATCCAGCTTTTCAATTCTTTGATCGTGGGACGATGATTCCGTGAATTTTCTTTCCCATCCAATATTCTATTACCTTGAAACAGTTTTACGCACAATAGATACAAAGCTGGCTAACTCCTCAATTGTGTCGGATTTATTCGATAGTCAGATGAGGAAAATTCCCAGTAGCTTTTTTAGAGCAACTTTATTAGATTCATTTCTGGCGACGCAAGCCTCAAGCCATAGGGAAATGAACTCCGAGTAAAATTTCACAGGCAAGGGGTGCGGAAGGCTCTTTTCTCTTCTGTGATGGAAAGGTGCCCATCAGTGCTTATCTAGAGTCTCATGTTGCACTATATCTCGAATTTGAAATTGCTCTTCTCCAATCAAGGTAACCGAGAATGAGAAGTAACGTGATCCTCAAAGAACCGGAAAAGGTGGCAGTAAAAAATGTCCCCGTAGAATCTTTCACTGCATTACATATCCTACGTTACTAGAGATATTTAATCACACATAGTTTAGAATACAATGAAAAGAGATATGCCACGGGCATTGAGGATCGTAATTCATCTCAACTCTCCGTGGCCTTTGTCTCCCTTTTAAATTCCACCTCGCGTGAATCACTCGACAGTCTGGAATTTAGGGTTAGAGTTCACATCGCTCAACCGTCAGTCCTACATCGTTTCGCCCCATTTTCTGCCTCGCTGTACGTTTCGCTAGACGCTAGATCTCATCAAATTAGTCGAATTTTCGGCCATCAGGATTCAACTTAGCTCCAATTTTGCCGAGGTAAACCCTCTTCACAATTGGCTGCAACGTCGAATTTGCACAGTCCAGATTGAGCAGAAGTTTCGTGAAACAAATTGTGGATCGCTACTGTGAAAAATGGAGGAGCACGTTTCTTCGTTTTTTTTTTCTTCGACGGAACAGATGATAAAAAAATTTGTGAGGCAAAAACGCATGTTGAATAGCGTCCGTCCCCGTATTGTAGTCTCGTGTACCCGCCACTGTGCCTAATTACTCTTGAAAGTTGATTGCACCCATTCACTGACGTTACATTTCGGATTGAGTAGTCTAGCCGTTTGCCAACGAGATGAATAAACTCTGGTAATTATTATTTATTATATCGTGAGGTCTTCGCGATGCAACTATAGATTGTCTGGCATTATTAGATTACGGAAATCAGAAATCCTCTATACATGTTATAACGAAACGCAAGATTTCCCACGAATTTTAGCTTCATCTAGGATTCGTTCTTCACTATATTTCCCCCATCTCGAGTCAAAGTTTGTGGCCGACCCCGAGGATTTTCCATTGAACTATTCGATCGAGAAATTTATCTAACGTAAATCTGTGGACAAAATGGCACGAGCAAAATGTGAATTTCTGTGCTTTATTTACGAACTGAGAAGATTGTGTAGGGCATAATACCTCTACCTAATTTCCGCACGGATTCGTTTTTGATATTTTCCCGTCTATGTATGTGTCAGGTTTGGAGTTTTCGATTCCGAGTTTTTTGCATAGACGGGAAGCAGGGGAAAGGAAATATTTTTCGATAATTACTCGTATAGCCACCAGCTGTTCGTGGTCATTGAAAACATGCTGCACTTATCGTCACGAAAATTCTTCCAGCTTGGCATTCATTTCAATTTACTCCGTTTCAAATTCCATCTTAGCCAAACGTGGTTTCACGCATGACACACGCATCTCCGATCCCCTAATTCTCCTCCTCCTTTCACCTTATTTTGTAGTCGAGGGACATGCACAAACGGAAGCGACGGTAATTTTTGTCAAATTTTGTCTCTCTTATGTAATAGGATCATGTCTTAGAGTGAAACTTTCACTTCCCTTACCTCACATAGTATATCTCTATCCGTTTAGGGTGCCGGCAGAGGAGATGGAGGTGAATTTTTTTGTCAATAGCTCTTTTCCAAATTCTCCTTCACTTACTCGTCCATTTCATACAGTTGTCTATACGTATTCATTCAAAGGTTAACGGGCAGTAAGAAATTGATATTGAAAACAAGAAATTCACGATCCAAGAATGATAATTATTTGTGCAAACAATTTTCAAATTGCGGGTAATTATCTCATAGCTACAAAAATTTCACAAATTTACGTAATGAAATTTCCGTGTTCTGGATTCCTCTGTGATTCAATTAAATTCTCGATATTGGAATCTGACAAATTTCTACCGAATCCCACAACACGATTTTAGGAATTTCACCCAAATTGAAGAGAACCTGTAATTAGCCGGCTCTCCTTATCTAATTTCCGTTCTTATTCCCTTTCTCTGCTTTTCGAGAATTCAATCGATTGAGAAAAAGCAAGACAAATTGTAATTTATTGTAAAAAGTTTCTATCCATTCAGAATCAAGTGAGTGTTCGTTTAGATTTGTATTTCTTCTTCCTCATTTCGACATTATGTTAAATTCCTGACGATCCTACAAATCGATTTTCTCATTGCAGCGTACGTGACTTCGAGATTTCCAACGGTGGATGTTAGCAGTGTTAAACAAGTGTTGGCCTACAAGTGTAAAGAAAATTCAACCGCCCTCAAGATGAAGTCGATTCGATATATCTGGTAAGTTTCACCCACCTGACGAAGTAGAATGTTCAACTCATTCCCGTCGCTATTTTTATACATTTTTTGGGTCCTGTTTTTTGAATTCTTGTCTATTTCACGGGACTCGGTGAATTATCCACCGTTTTTATTTTGCCACCAGTATCTTTTAGCCTAGGCAATATCGAAGTACTCCTTTCGCTTGGATCAGTCTTCAACCCCGTAATGTTGCAATGTTTCTCTGCGGCAAACACCGATCAACCTTCTCTTTTTCTCTTGCTCCAACTCGCATAGTATGGCCACGACGATGCGAGGTCGTTTACGCCAGGCACATTAGCAAAACCTATTCGATGTGAATGGGGGCAAGAAACGTTTTGGGTTAACGGTGGATGAAAATTGATCCGTAGACCATTTTCGGGTCACTTATGTCAGCACACTCTCGTTTATCCCCATGGTCAGTGTAAACGTGACTTAAGGCTGACCGCCGTCGTCGTTCTGTGCATTATTCGAGAATCTCCTTTTACCTACGTTCACGTAATATTTTAGTTAAAGCTGCAGATCCTGCTTCCCCGGAAGATACCTGGGCGTAGAAAGAATTGACAAATTATCGGTCACAATTCTAATTTTGATTCCCATCAACCGCACGGCGCATCATTTCTTTTTCGTGAAAATCTATATTCCATTTTGAAGTATACTTTTCATTGTGATTTTCAACATATAATTGCTCTTTCGTTACAGCAACAATTTTCGGAAGTATCGTATTGTTTTACAGTTTTAACCCCCGCACCAGTTTTTATTACAGTGCATTTATTTTTACGGATATTGGTAAATCCCATGGACATGGGATTCTCTTCTCTTCTCTTGTACTTTTTTCTTTTCCCCCCTCTCCGTTATTATTATTGTTACTCGTTCCAGAAGCTCTTGAATTTGTTACAGTTCCAGTAGGTACAGGTATAAGTATTTCCGGTTCTGATATAACTTCGACAATAAAGTTTCGATTTATATGTTGTGTTGAAAAATCTCATAACGTTCGCTAGACTTCCTTTAAAATGAAGTGCGATGCTGTCGTTTAGAACAGTAGGTACCTAGCTATAGCGCGTAAAATCGCCTCAGGCGCTTTTCCGATCTTTCAATTTGAATAATTTCACTTCACGTTACCCACACGGTTTCCTTCTTCACTTTTTCACTCTACGTTACATCTACAAACTTCTCGTACCGAGCGACGTCTAGAAATTTGCCGCGGAAACTCATGCCTCTCACCTGCTTCTCTCTTCCATAGTTACTGAGAGAATTATAAATATGTGAGACTTCTTGTACTCCCTACTTAGAGTATAACTTCACTAATAGAGCTGCAAGTTGGATCAAGAATTATAGTCTTATTTTTTCTTTCTCGTTTTATTTGTTCTTGTGCTTTTCTTGTGAAGATTCAATTAGGTACCATCAATTTTGAAAACTTTACCTTTCCCTCCTTTGTTGTTCGCACCTAATATATTTCGTTTTCGACACTGGACAATTATTGGCAATTATTTAATTCCAATAAAGTATAGTAACGGAAAAAAGTTGAATTTTATCCTCAAAATTGTCTTTTTATACGGAGATTACGTTTAGTCTTGTCCCGGTTCCAGCAAATCGCCATACAGTACCTACGCAGCTACGCTTTGTGCAAACATGAAATTGCATAGATTTACATTTATGAGGTTATAACTTGCCCGAGTCCTTTTTACCTTTGGCTCAACACCTGCCACATGCAAAAAGTGTCAAAAATCTAATCTGCGCAGATTTTTGTCTCTCTTTTTGGCGGAAAAAAAGAAACGCCTGTTATAATTCCATCTCGCTTTATGAAGAATAGTGAGGTTGAGGTAGCGTGAGCCGCGAGAAGCTGGCGAAGACAATTCTTATACGAAATGGAAATTCATTTGAAAATATCTCTTCTTAAATTAATGCACCATGAAGATTCAACGAGGGTTGTGATTTACTTCATACAGGATTTCAAATTCACCCACCTTTGTTTATTCATTCGATTCGATCCGTTTCTTTTTTCTCTTTAATTGTTATCAATTTTCTTCATTTGGATCATTCACCATCACGATATATAGGACTCTGTTATTTTCACATTGAGATTATTCATAAGTTCGAGAACTGCCGCTCATACCAATCTTTTCACCCCGTCGGAGTTTCTTTATGAAAATAAAAAAGGACAGCAAAATTCGATTCTTTCAGTCGAGGTTTCAAACTCGCATGCGTAGGATTTCATTGATATGTTAATATGGCGTTGGAGGGATAAGAAAACGAAAGACTTACAATTCACAGGGGGATGGATATGCCCTTACTTATACGATAACTAAGAACTTTCGCAGTTAGCTTGTATTCACTCACATTCTATGCATTCTTTAATAAAAGTTCTGTTACTCCGATCATAAACTCGCGAACATTTTCACCGAATGCTTCAACCGTAACACGCGTTTCTCAAATAAATGCTCTCACATTTTCAATCTCCGTCCGCGCAGCATGATATGCCTGTATAAATTGACAATAATTTTTTGATATACTATCTCAGCCGTTTTTGAGGCTTCGAAAAGCAAACAGCTACGTGTACATATTTTTCCAAAAAAGCATTCACTGCGAAAAACAACACTTGTGTGTTCCATATGTCAATACACCTGATAAAAGTGATGATGTGATTCACTGTTCGCCGATTAAAACAGGATTCTAGGGGTTGTGAATTTTTTTCAGCTTTCCATTTTTTCGAGTCCAGACATTTCATTTTCCAACAGATATTCATTTTTAGAACATGGTGAGTATCCTTCTTCAAGTTCAGATTCACCAATGTGAATAAACATCGACGTTGCGCCATTAAATCGAGTGTATAACTTCCAACTGATTTGAGATGATATGGCAAATTCATCAGGGAATTGTGAAAATTGGAAAAAAAGTTATTGTTTTTGTAGAAAATATCAGAAACTGGTTATTTTGCTTACACATAATTTTGAAATTCCCTTCTGTATTTTGTCTTTTTGATGCTCCGGTTGTTCTACGCGCTTTTTTTGTGAAAAAGATCGTCGGTCTCGACGATACAGCTGCGTGAAAAGTGTCTTACTTTGTCGAAAAACTGGAAAACTACGAAAAACATAACGTACCTCGATCGAATCGATCTCATTTTCCAACTGCGAAGTACTTGATCATTTTTTGGTTCTTTTTACGTGAAAAAAATGTGCAAAAAATTAAAGGATTACAAAATTTACACATTTTTCCAAACGTCGATCGAGAATGAAATGTTGAAGTATAATCGGTCATAGTTAAATTTGTAGAGGAAAAAACGGAATGAGGCATGCGTAACAAAATAAATTCACTTTTGACGTTTTCTATCTGGATAAAATGGTTACGGAAGCTGCAAAAATAAATGGCTAGACTAGCCATCAGTCATATAATATACCACATGGTATTAACCTGCTGAAGCCAGATGTTGTGGCAACTGAATGTATTGATTTATCATAAGAACGTTTTATACCCGTGTTCTTTAAAATTAGCACGTTTCGATGGATCGTATCGTTGCTGTGTCTCATCGGGTCAAATTTGAGCCCCAAAGTTATTATATAATCGAAACAGATTTTCTGTCAATTTGATCGAAGCGAAAAATAGTAGAAGATATGAAAATTGCAACCTTATAGGAGCGACATGTTGATGCGAAAGATGAAAAGGGAATTGTATGTTCGAAAATGTTTTGTATGAGACAACAAAAAAATTACTCAACGTAAAAGGCGTAAACATTTCTTTTCATTCTACCTAGAGTTTGTGCATTGTTGTGAAATTCTGCAATATCTAGCCTTCTCTGTCGACGTCCAGACACACTTAGGTGGGAAAGTTACTCTCTAAGTAAATTCGACAGTTATAATATGTGCAAGTAAAAAAACAAGTCTATGACCTTCGGCAACGCGCATCGTTGGATAAATAATACTCGTCCGCTAGGCGACCTCGCAGTTTTCTTTTTTCTAATTCAAACAGAATGTAACCTGATTCCAAAACTCAACGGGATCACAGAAAACCACGTCTGGGCATTCGACGCGTCAGTAATTTACTCTCCGGCGAGGATTGAAACTTCATACAAATAATATGAATATAATTGTTCTATGAGAACCGAATGATGAATTGTGAATGCTCGCATACATGCGTACATTATTCGTAAATTTTCTCGTGCACCAGGATTCTTCCAATTTCTAATATACGTACGGGGAACTTTTTTTTTCTCAATTGACCCCGCAGTTTCTCAAATTTAAATTTTTCATCTAGGGATTGATTTTCTTCTTTTTTTTTTTCTTTCGTTTGTAAAAAACAAAAATTGAAACAGAGACAAAGGTGTATGAGTAGACGTGGCCTGAGGGGAAAAAAGTTTCATGCGAACGTGAGCTCTCTCTGAAAATTACATTGGTGATCGATTGCATTTTCACGCGTACAAGCACATCTGGTGTTGGATACGCTCTCGCGTAGCTCGGCTTGAACGTCGATCTTTTTGTTTCAAGGAATTGACTACCACTTTTCACTTTTATCTTCAACTCTGCGTCGTGCTGAATGTATTCATTCCAGAGGGTATACAGGTGACTCGATAAAACCGTTTTTCCTATCCCGCCGCTGTCACCAGAAAATAAAGGTCTCTTAGAAAGGGATACTCTGTACCATTCCATGGGCAGCAGGCTGCAGCGTTCGTTTTATCTTTCCTCTTTTTTTGACGGTTCAAAGTACCTAATTAAATTCTTTGGCTCGTAATTATATCGTCTGAAATTTGCTGAACCGTTATTTTGATGTCTCTCTGAACCGGGGGGGGGGGGGGGGGGGGCGAATGGCTCAAAGAATGATATAAGTTTATCGCGTTTACATCAGCTGAGAGACTCAACGTCACGACGATGATCGTCCCTTGCAGAGACATAAACAAAAAACAAAAGAAAAATATTCTGGAATTACATGTAATGAAATAAAATAGCGAGAGATATTTTATTCTACTGCCAGAGCGCGGGTGTGCTCGTAAAACATTGGATGGCCATAAATATTGTATATAATATACAAGGGGCAACAAAAAAAGAAAAAAAGTGCGGCACAGAAATCCGCACTTATGATGTGTCCATGAAATTGAATGACAAACACGCAAACAAAAAATAAAAAACAGCAATGTCCACGAAGAAGAAGAAACACTACCTATAACAAATATTTCAAACAATATTTTACGATCGGTTAACATCATAAAATGATATATTTTTGACGCTCTTTGGTTCTGGCGGTGTCATAAGTGAATGTAAATTTCCAAACGTGGAAAAAAATGTGTGGATCGTAAATCCATACAGATCACGTGGAATTTGGAATGATCGTTTGCGTTTCAGACATTATTACGACAGTTTAATTCTGTTTCAGCCCATTTCTTATTCCAATATCACTTTTTTTCAATCGAGCATAAAACCATCTTCAGAAAGATGATCCACGAAATAACAAATGATTTGATACAGGAGTTTTTCGGCTCTTTTTAGTACCTGCGTGGTACAATAGTATATTGTGTGACCAGGACAGAGAATAAGCAGTTTTCGACGAGTGAGAAGTGTCAAGTACGAGCCGAAGGCGAGTGTTGCAATCACACAAGTCAGAAACTGCCTATCCGCCCTAACCCCACACGATATTTTTTGTTGCGCCTGCGAGGAAAGATTCGGCTTCGAGTGTTCGTAGAGCGTGGCGAGCGTCGTGAAAAGCTAGAAAATCTAGCCTACAGAGTAGAGGTTGGCGCATGCGCACTCCGTGATTACTACATTTTCCGCACGGAAAACGTAGCATTTGTGATATGCGCATGCGCCAACATCTTTCCGCACGCCAGTAAAAAATTAGCCGAAAAGTCGAACTTTCCAAGCAGGTGTTACAAAAAACATTTTCCCGAGTGACAGACCGTGAGAAATTCACTGCGTGCTGCGACATATATTTTTTTTTCTTTTGTATTTTTTCACTTTTGTCAATCTATCTTTCAAATTTCCCACTACCTTTCGTTCAGTCCAAGTCTAAGCCAGGTCAACTGCTGCTGTAAGTTTCTGTACACGAAATCACAAGATGCCAAGAGATTCAAAAGATTTCACGAATAGAGGTGTACACCAGACTTCAGACAGGGAAATCACCTCTCGATTAAACCTAAGTTCACGCTTCAAGTACTACAAAAATATTATAAAAATGTAATTTACGAGTCAAAAAACGTCTCGAAAAGACAGACGTATTTTTCTTCTCACGTTTTCATTGTGAAACTAACCGAGCAAGGGTGCCGTTGTAACATTGTCCTCTTTGAGGTCAAGGTGAACGGCCTAGATTATCGAGTTGTTTCAATTCACCAAGTTCAGTGACGAAAGTAGGAAACGAATTGAAATTTCCGTCTAAAATCAGCTCAACACTTTGCATATCATTCACGATCCTCACCCCATATTTCACAATCTAATTGTTCACTTGAATCCCGAAAATAAAATGTTGAGGTCAGACGCTTGTCGTTTCAAGCTGGATAAATGAGAGATACTACGGTATCCCAAACATTCAATGGTTGCGCCGCACACAATTCATATGTGAATATATCGACAGACTGACGAAAATGAGTCTCTAGCGGAGTAGCATAGCGTCCGTGGGCAATAATTTCCTACCGTCGGCGAAGTTACTTAGGTATACTAGCGATAATAATATTAATATACTGAAATGGTCGGGAAACCTGTCCGTTCATATGACTTCTAACGAATGCCATTTCGTTGTTGAATCAAACTTTTTATCCTCTAATTAGTAGAGCCGAGGCTCATGCTGTCCCAGTTTAAGTTCACCTAGGGGTTGGCTTAGCTTCAGCACGAACCAGCTGTCATAAGTTTGCGGTTGGCGTGGAATACCACGCCTGTCACGTAAGGAATAATTATTTCTATATAAAATTTGCTTTCGCCTATTATACTCCTGTCAAGCTTACGCCTAATTGATGAGAACAAAAAGAAAGAGGAGTAAGAGATTCTATTTTTTCTCCTGCGAACCCAAGTCGTGGATTAGTCTAATTTTAACTAATTCACTTCAATCATAAAAATTTTATTCACGCTAATCCGGAATTAGAGTCTCTTAGATTCTGATTGATTACGTCGCACTCAATTCAACTCAGTTTTTTCATTCCTCGTTAGATTCCAGCGGGTTCTACGTTTTCGAATTTCTTAAATGAAGAAAATTTCCGTTTTTAGTTCACGATACTGAGATCCAGACGTCGTTTCTGTGAGTCACGAGTCATCTTAGCGCGTGACTGTTGAGCGGAATATCCGCAGCTAATGAATATTAGATCGCAATGTTTTTTGGAAATCTATATTGTTTTCAAGTGACACTTCTCAGTGATAATTGAGCCGTACGGATATCCCTGTTGGCGTGAAACCAGTGAAACCGAAAACTTGTAATTAAATTCTGTCCATGACACCGGCAAACAACATTACCGTTTTCCACTTCGCTGGTCACGATGTCAACGAGCAGAGGACCTTATATTACGATTTCCTGGACCGAAGATGTACATTGAGTGAAAGTATTGTATCGATTTTTACATTTATTTCCCTTGATTTCTTCTTGTAAGTAAGTTGTCTTCTTTCTATTTCGTCTGCAGCGATGGTTTGTACTGTACAAAAAAAGAAAGAAAAAACAAAGAGGAAACCTTCTTTCTTTGTTAGAAATTGCGTCACGATTGGCACCCAAAGTGTAAAGTAACTCCAGCATATACTTTCCAGATATCCACATTGATTGCTGTTTCTATTTCTTTCTATATTTCTGACTGACCGGATCTCAAAAGTCTTTCAGGTTTTCAAAATTTCGATCAACAACTATAATCGCCGAGCTCTGATAAAAAGTTGCAATGTGACTCGCAAGGTTTTCTGAATTTATTTCGCCCGATACGTTAATACTACGATGAATTGCAAACCTGATAGAATGCATCGATGATAACATTACCCTATTTGTACATATGTATGTCGTCCGTTTTCAAGATTGCCAACTACAGACTCTGCTATGCTATGCTTATTCATGTGACAGACGTCATCTGCCAATGTAGTCGATACCTTCAGAAGAATTCGCGGTGAACGTATCAGGAGCAGAACAGAGGGCGGAGCGTCAGGCGACCAAATGTCAGTTATATTCAATTCGGAGCCGAGACTCTGACAATATGTTCGATTGTATTATTGGAGATGCGAGATGTGATGAATAGTGAAAACGCATAGTTTCAAACAAGGGCACTCTTACGCCATTTCGATTTCTCTATGGAAATGATACTTTATCACATTGTGAGAGGGTATTGTATCCTTTGAGGTGAAACCGGAACTCTATCCCTCATAAATTGAGTTACGATGAATGGTGGCTGGTGAAAAATTGACGTTTCCACATTTTTGGATTTGCGAAATTGCCCGCATTTATGACATCCGGCCTAATGACAGATATTCATTACTATAAAAAAAAACCTGTGGAAGTGTACTTCCCATAAATATCTTCGGGTGGTTCTGCGGGGGAAAAATTTAGTTTCATTTTACAACCGACTAAAATTAATCAATTTTCGCACCTATTTTTTGGAATGTGTTCAGAATATTCATATAGAAAACGATCGTTTTTAAACGTTGGATACACTTTTCGGGTTCAAATTTTTTTTCGATGCTTTCAGAAAGCCATTTTTTGCCACGTCTGATAAAGCCGAAGTTTGAATAGCCTCGTCATTTATTATTAGATTCGTCTCGATCACAGCTAAACTTTTTCAGCCGTATAGTCATACGATCGATTTTCGTTTAAAGAAACGTTCATTCACCTCTCCGCTACCGTACGGGGCAGGAGGAGGTTTCGCAGGTATATCTGAGTGATGAAGAACAACTTGTATCGCAGTACATCATCCTATGCGGTTATCTAGCCACTAGATCGAAACCCTGCGAAAATTTTCTGTCTGCGGAATATGATTTCGTCGGTAAATTTCAATGAGAGTTTTTGCGTGTATTCTATTGTTGTACGATACCGTTATCTAGGACAGTCTGCTCCGTTTTCATTTTCAACCTTTTTGCCCGCCATATTAATGGCGGCTTGGTTTCTTTCACAAAACTCGAATACGATGGCGCGAACAACGATATTTGTGAAACGAATTGCTAACCACACTGGGGGTAGGTATTTACTCTGTCGCGGAACAAATTTATACCGGTCTTCGTCAGTGAACACAATATCTCCGAACACTCATACGTATCCCTTTCACGTCAGACCAAATACTGAAATACTATTGCTTGATCGGATTCAGGTGACTTTTCAGGTCTGACTTACTTCAGGTCTGATTTTCTTCTGCCGAATCCAAGTGTGATGGAATATTCTGTGTATTCTAAATTCATTGTTTTCTTATTTTGAAAATAATTCAGGCCATTACCATGCCAGCAAAGAGTGTAGACTTCTACTGTTTCTGACGTGCCAATGTAGAGGAAACTACCTTTCATGCACTCAAATTGGAGAAAAGAAGAATCCAGATCATTGGTAGCCGTGCAATATTTTAGAATTTTTTGAATCGATGTGGGATAATGAGTGCAGAGTTTTTCTAGTGAAATGTGGTTAAAAAGTCTAATGGTAAGGTGATTAATAAACAATGCCTGATTAATGACCGACACGGGCGTTTGAACGCGTTTGAATGCTATTGAAGGCTAACGAGCTCACCGGGTTTCCTACGTTGATAATATTCATTTAATGTAACTACAAATTTATGTACAAAGACATCTATCTGTGGATCGATGTTTTTAGGTATATTAGCCGGTATATGTACGAGTATATATCATCGAGTGGCTCGAATATGTTCATTATTTTCTCTCAAAGTATAATTAACCCACATCGTTCTAGTATAATTAATTCAAATACCTACCCTCCCTCAATAGACTTATTCTACTAACTAGTTCCGTTGGATTAGTTCAATATAGGGACGTTATTTGTATCCTCGAATAATTTTCGCTTGCATATAATCAACATTGTGTATTGATGATACTGCGCGTTTAAGTTTCATCAGAATACCAAACTCTAGCTTCGAAGTGAATAGTTAGCAAAATAGTTCCGCTTTGGTGACCCCATAACTCTGATCAGAAAACAAGATGAGATGGTTCGGAAATTCCAGAAGTTTTGTTTAGAGATCAGAGACTCCTGCACGTCATAATTTATCGCTGAATCCTGAGAGAGAATTCTGGCCACCGTTATCACTAGAAGAGGGAATTCGAATACGTCGTTTTTGTCTATATCTCGAAGTCCAACTTTGCGGTTAAAAAAAATGAAATAAAATCGAATAGAAGAGAGCCTAGTCAATTCGATTCAATGCTCTTCGTACGAATTTCTACGTGCCCTACATTCTCGCAACACTTTATCACTCTATTCCCTTTTATTCTCAGTATATCTACAATCGTTATGACGGGTCTTACGTTCGGCTAACCGTTTACCAATACACTTTGGTATTTGCTGATTGTGAGTAGAGATAGCGAAGAGATTTCAACCGGTCGAATGGAGGGCGGGCTTCTCTCATCCGGAGAGAGCAGGACTTTTCACGTCTTTTCCCCGATTCTTTACTTTTATTGTGCGCAGAGATAATATCTGAGAAACAACGACCCAGCCATTCAATAAGTAATTCAATAGATCATTTCTGATAGAGAATTCGAAAAATTATATCTATTCAAAAAAGTGTTGTCCTAATTCAATTTTCAGTCTGACATCCGAAATGACAGAATAGTTATTCGCTTACACTCGTCAAAAATATGCCCAAAAGGTTCCTCACAATTTGTAATTCATTCGGAAGCAATCCATACATACGATATGATTCAAAGACTGTACGTTTGTAAAACAGTACAAGAAATTTGTATGCTATTGGATACTTCGTCAATGGTAATGCAATTTTGCGGAATAATGATTTATGCTGAATAAAACGCAGAGTAGGTACACTTTATTCTTTGTCGGAGTAATGGAGTGAGGTATTTATCAATAATCTATCTCGCTCTTCACCTGCAGGAAGCCTTATTGCACGGGATAATTTCCGAAGAGTAATAATAATTTACGTACATTGAAAAATGGCAGTCGGCAGTCGTTATTTTATCGTTGCGGTATCGCCAGATAGCTATCCCCGGCAATCAAATTAATGCACCTTTCTCATTTTTGTTCTGCGCATATCGTCATTTCGACATTGCGTCGCACCCTCCCTTCGTTGTCGTATATGTATATTTGTCGGCAATGAGAATTAACTTTGGACGCTCGATGCAAAGAATTGATTATATCCATTATGATCACCTCCTATACGCATATTGCCTTTCCTTTCTTCATTTATTCATAATTTTGTTTCCTTCGGAGTCGGATTCGTTGAAGAAAAAACCGATTCTCGAAACGAATCCTGTGTGAAATCCTGAATGACATAACAGCATAGAATTCATTGATCTATGGCTCGCAGCATATACTTGTCTCAATGATTTTCCCTTATCTTGGTCAATAACCCTTCATAATAACCTGCAGGTGTGGATTCAACGAGATTAGCTTCTGCTAAAGTTTCTCTTTCGGGTTATCAGCTCGCGAGTAAACGCCTCGTTAAATGATAACCGTTTTATTATACGCCTTGCTCTTCTAATTTCACGATTATTCCATGGTACCCAGAGATTGCTCGATAAGTAAACTCGGGAATCCGTTACGCGAAGAAAATCTCATCGACATTATACATGAAACGACTGGCTAATAATCAGAAACACGTTTCCGAAGCGATTTTCAATTCTATTTTAGAAATTCCGAAGTCCAACAATTCCCCGAAGACTGGTTTCCCATAAAACTGACCTTAAAATTCGGCAGAATTACAATTCTCGTTTGCTACTTAAAATTCGAGAATTTCAATACTGCACATTCGAATTAAAATATTCTTTACCCTTAACCTGACGGACAGAATCCAGCTTATACACTGTTCGAAAAGAAAAATACGTCGGAGGAGGCCTACTAAAATTTTGGCGTTGACTTTCTCAGTTTTTGAATAAATATCTCATAAATCCTCATTGTTTTGATGGAGACGTGCTCTCTCAATTCGGAAAAATATTGAAACCGACACAAAATTTTGAATGGGTTTTCCCTGACATATTTTTTTCCAACAGTGTGCCCAAACCCAATCGGAATATGAAATGTCAAAATAATACGATTTTGTCGAATTTTGATCACGATTCGTTCAGAAATCAACAGAATTTGTTTGAATTGAAATTTGTGATTAGCATGAAAATTTCACACGGAAACGCGAAATAAGATGAGCTGAATAATCTGCCTCACAGTGTGGCGATCATGAACGTTCAAAAACATTCACAAATCTATAAATCTCACACGATAATTTACAAATTTTCCCTAATTGTTGTCTTTTCTTTTCATTTGCAGCGAGAGGCAAGACACGGAGACGTCGCCTAGGGGTGAGTCGGAAGATAAGTGAGCCGGGGCACCGGGTGTGCGTAGAGTGGTACCTCGGTTGCCCTTCCTGGTCCGTCGCGTCCTCCCGCACCCCGATTTTTACCCTTGTCCACATCCACAACCTCGTCCTCGTTCTCGTTCACGTTCTTCAACTTATCCCTGCAGAAACGATAACGCAATAGCCTCGTCCTCCTCGTCCTCTTCCGCATCCTCATCGTCATCCCTGGGGGGTCTAGTTCGGATACACGCGATCCACCGCGCCCTAGAAGCAACCCTCCAGGCAGCCGCTGTACGCGCCTACCTTTAATTATTAGAAATTTTCTCATTAGGCGATGGGAAGTGTCCCCGAGTGGCACGACGACCTTCTTGTTGCTAAAGAAGCACTCGAAGATCTAACTTCCGGGGGAAAATTATCTCGCCTCTTCGTTGGATATTCTCTCGTGTATATATGTCTAGAATATAAATGAAATAACAATCAGTTTCATTTGGGGCTATTTAAAAATCGGCGAAACTCTTCGAGCTGACCGAGCGTCGTGTATTATTCGTATTTATAGATCTACAGTCGAACTTTGCAATGAGATACGCCCCCGAAGAGCTGTGATAGATAAAATATCGATGAAACACTCGCCCCCCCCCCCCCCCCCCCCCCCCCACCGCGATAACATTATTGGAGGGTTCGACCTTATTTTGGGCGTCAAGCGGCAATTGGAGTCCCCGCTGGCAGTCTAACCTAGCTAACATAGGAAATATTTATCTTTCATCGAATCCAATCGACGTTTTGAAAAAGTAAAATACTCAGCCACTTCCTCCCATCTTACTCAATGAATTTTTAAAGTTTCGTCATCATCATAATCGATCGAATCGTTTGTGAAAATTTACGATTCTACGTTTTCGAAACGGTTTCTGTACATTTCGGATAGCGACTCCAATTGCCACTTGAGCTCGAATACTCGGCTTGAATTAGTATCGAATGGTAGAATGTAATGCTTCCACTAAAATAAGAGGGCAAGACGGGGAGGGGTGCAGTTTATTACGAGATTCGATTGTAGATGAACAAATCAGCGGGAAAATAATTGAAGCAATATACGGAAAATGGGGAGAAAACCGGAGATATTATTATACAACATTATAGCGGGACAAAATATACACCGCGGTGCAATAATAGTACATAATATATATACGAGGAAAGATATTTATTCTGTAAACTGCCCTATAAGGTGTATGAAGAAGATGAGATGTATAGGAAAATGAAAAAAGTTTCGGATGAATAACTACTGTGGAGGAGGTGAGTAGTAGTGGGATATATTATCTAGTTCTTGAATAATAAATCACCGGCTGGGCCCGTGGATATTAAAAGTATACAATAATTTAACGTAACACGATGAGAACGGAGAAAAGAATAGAACTTGCAAAAATTAGAAGAAAAACACGAAAAAAATAATAGTAATAATAAAACATCTAAATAAGTATGCAATTTATCACGTCGAAGGACTTGATCCAAAGCCCAAACTCGCCAAGCCGATAAATAATACGATATTATTCTATGTAAACAGGTCATGAGAGCGTAGAAATTTTTAATAAATAAAAAGTAAAACGAAGTGAATAAAAAAAAATATAAAATAAAATAAAAAAATATTATGAAATAATATATATAGATACTATAAAACAACAAGAAAATATTAATATATAAATAATAGTAATAATTTAGAAAAGATGGCGAAAATAAAGTCGAACGATAATATTATACATACATATATATACTATAGGTAATATACATTTACATATTATAATGAAAATAATATATTATAAATGCGTAGATAAATTGATTATTTAATTGATGAAATTAAATTGATTCGTGATCATTTCTGGAGGAGCGGCTATTAAATGGTGATATAAAAATGATTAATAATTAACGATAACCGTATACTGTAGTTTCGCCGTTTAATTATTTTATCATTGTTTTTTTGTTCCTTTTCTTTATTGTAGTTATAATATATTATATATAGTATGCGGGGTGGAAACGAAAAGAAATCTCCAGTTTTGAAACTTGTATACAATGTGAACGCGTTCATTGGTCCGAGCAATACTGGTATTTCTACTTAGAAACTTGAAGGCATCAGCCAATCGGTATAAGGCTTATTCGACCACGTGAGGGGAATCGAATCTCTTGATTGGTTTATTCCTAAGTTTTTAGGGCTAGATCCTCTGTCTAAACCCACCGTCAGCGTTTCAAAGTCGAAAAAAGTTCTACCCCTCACTGAGGAACAAGCGTTTGAAAAATGTGGTTTCAAAAAATCGCTGCTGAGGTGACAAAGGTTCAGGTGAAGCAATGTTACCCTGATCTCCAAGTGTACGAGAAATTTGGAGATTCATTGAGTTGTACAACTCATTTTGACCGATGAATATTTAAACGTCGAATTTGAATTTACACGGAGATTGAAGATGAGAAAAGAACGATTAGAATCAGAACAATGGGATGATAATCTCTCCTGTGAACATACAACCTTCAACCATTTCTCGACTTCTCGTAAATTCTGGACCGAAGTTAAACATTGCTTCAAATTATCATATTTTTCATTCCGACTCGTATGTACATACGTATGTATACATAGAATACCGTCGGAAACTCATTTCTCACACGTTCGTTCCCTGGCAACGGGCAGAAATTATTTCAACGTTCGAACGTCGAATGAAAGCCCGGATTCTTTCGGTTCCTGAAGAAACGACGATCGTTCGAATTGATCAACGCTGCGAGATTTCATTCAAGTTTCAAAACTGTCCGTGATCTATCGAGCCACCCTGTACATATGCGATATGCCGAGAGTTTAGTCGATGCCAATAATAATCATTACTCATACTATTATTGGCACCTACTACTCACGGGGCTGTGACCAGATAAGAATATGAAAACTAAAAGCTAAAGAAGAAAGAAGAAGAAAGTAAACTGAAAATCGACGAGTGTTATACAGGGACGGAGGGAGGGGAGGTTTATATGTATTTAAAACAAACAAACGAAAAATAAAATGAATAAATGAATAAAACAAAAATAGGAAGATTGTATAGGGTGGGTTATAAAATTTATTGCTTAGGTACACCACTCTCCGGGATATAAGGGTAGTTTTCATATAGATATATATATATATATGCATATATATATATATATTAAACATTATGCCTAATAGATATATTATTATTATTAAAATGGTAGATGAAAACCTTATTATTATCATCATTATTATTATTATCAGCATTATTATTATGCTATACTGTTTGTTGGAAGAGCATATTATTACCTATATTATATCATAATACAATATATATATATATATATATATATTTATATATATATATATTTCATAATTGATAATATATTTAGAATATTTATTTGTTGATTTGTTTTCTGGTGATATGATTTTATGAAAGCTGAAAGGCCTATGAAAACGTTTTACGATATTTACACTATATACTATTATTATTATTATTATTATTGTTATTGTTATTATTATCATTATCGTTATTATTATTACACACATCTAGCTATATGAGTGATATCGCATATACCACATACCTTTGTGAAAACAGGAAGAGATTAATATTATGTATAATGAATGAATAACGAAAAATAGAAAATAATATGGCTGGAGAAATGAAGAAGAGTTATAAGCCACTACGATAATAGTTCTCTATAATAATTTGTATTCTATGTTCTTTTCTGTTCTTTCTCTTGCTTTTTTCGTTATTTTCCTCTGCGCAAATCGATATCCATGGGGTAGCGGTGGATAGGGTCAAAGATCCGAAGAATCTAAGGCATTTTCAATAACTCGATGTATCGGGCGTATGAAACTATCAAAATATATCAAATAAGCCAAAAAAAATTGGGAAAACATAACCTCAGGCATAACTCCACGGGATAAAATTTCAAGTTTAAGGGATGTATTCTTCATCCCCAATTTTTCACCGCTACTGCGATCTAGTTTCACCGTTCACCCTCAAGATGAATGTGTTTCATCGATGATGTTTCACTCATAACTACCAGGTAAACGCGCTGATTTAATGGTGAACGCCAAAAAGTTCAAAGTGATAGATATGCCCCTTAAATTTGTAGCTATTCTTTACTTTTTCAGCGCAGAGGGGTATAGAAGCATTTTTTTTTTCATACGATGGAACAATTATGGTCACTTTCACGTATGATTTCTGATTTTTTCTCTTTTTTTCCTCGTTTTGTCTAAGTTTAGTATTTTCATTTATCTTTCTTCAAATTTACGTTCTTGGCTATGACATTATTCACGATGTAGAAATTTTTTTTTCATTTTATATTACAGAATACATATGATCCGAGAATTATGGGAAAAAATCGAAAACAGTGTTCCAAGGGCAGTTTTTTTTATTCAATTTTTGTTTATTTCTATTTCATATTGATACCTCACGTGCCGATTATTGCAGTATCTTGTAGGATTTGAGAAGTGAGGTCCTACTGTACGAATTCAATGAGATATCATTTTTCTTTTCATACTTATAAAGAAAAAAGCAAAAAAAAAATACTCATAATTTGGAATTTATTACGACATATCAAATTATAGATCGTTAAAGAAATCAGTGGGTTTATTTTAGCCAAGACTTTTCTGTTCCAATGTCAGAATAAAAAAAGAGTGAAGAAAATTTGTGTTTCGCGATGAAGAAAGAGGAAAGAAAAAATTTAATTCGCTGCACTCCGCTCTGTCAAATATAGAAAAAGCGAGAATAACATAAAAACGAAAACGTTTACCACATATAATAAACATCGAAACATCTACTGAATTAAATAATTCCGTCGAATTTGACCTTCCCAAACTTTTATCCTCAAGCAACTATTCGAACAAGGTTTTTTTCTGATTCTCATCGAACTTATTTGAGATTTTCTTTTCGTTCTTTCATTTTGTATATAGTTCACAGAATTCTTCCAAATTCTGGCCGCGAATGGGGCGGATGGGTACATCCTGTAAATATATGAGAAAAGGTGAAGTGGGAGTGCGCTAATAATTTATCAATTCTATAAATATATATATATATATATTAATAAAGGTCAAAAGAATTATCTGAACGTTGGTTGGGGCCCGATGATGGCATCATAGCCTCCGAAAGAAATGAATTGGAAAAAAATGAAAAGAATACCGATCGTAATATCTGCGATGGAATAATCAAATATCGATTAGCGTAACCAAGCCAGTGAATGAACATTATCTTAATTTCCTGTTCAGGGAAATTAATTGTTTAATGAGCTTATGAAATAATTACAAGGATAAAAACAGCGGGCAGTTCTTTGAGAAGCCACGTTTTGTGTCATTCGGGTGCAAACGATTTTCAGATCGGTTGAGAAGTCAAAGAATCGAACAATAGTGTTCATTCGTTGGCTTTGGCGTTTGATCAATAGTTTCGTCACCCTATACATTGGGTATACATTCCTGAAACATATTTTCCCCTTATACAAAATTGGCAATCTAGGTAAGAACCTTGAAAATCGTTTGATGTATACTATAATATATCTTATAACGAGACTTGTTGAAAGATTAGGTAAAGACCATAATAATAATAGTAGTGTCGATTCTCGACCTGCAAGAATTCGGCAAATAATTTTGTTCTGGAACTATGTAGCCTAAAATCAGCTACCTTCGTAGAGTATAAATTTCCTTTCACAATGTGCATGTATATACATGTACAGGTTTATATCTACCTACAACGATTTCTCGCCGCTTATATCGTCAGACTTTGTAATAACACACATGATTTTCTCTTTGTTCCTCAAGCTTTTCTCAAAGATTTTATTAATAATTTCCAATATTCCTATGTTCCTCGTGGTTCGTTTCAGAACGCATGCATGACCATACACCGTGATATTGCGTGCAACAAAATTCGTCACACGCACCTATATGCAACTGCATACATACCAGCTTAGGTCTGATCGTTAGCTTCTTTTTCTTCCAAATTCTTCACATCGACAGATGAAAGAAGAAGAATAGGAAAAACAAAAAGAAGTATATGTGTAAGACCGAAAGTTTAATGATAAAGAGAAAGAAAGAAAAGAAAGAACTATTCTTCCGAGATACATATAAAGAACCACCTCATTCGAGTCGGTATCAAACTAACACAAGAAGTTAGTTACAGTATATAGAAGGTCAAATTCAATTCGACGAGATTGTTTTGTTTCTTTCTCGTTTCTTTCAGATATACAGGGTGTTCCGTATCAAACGCACGGTCGCATAACATCGGATTCCCCGTGAAATTTCAGACTGAAATCTCCTTAGCGAAAATTGTCAGGGTAGAACCGTTTGACCGTGAGAGCTGTTTGAAATCGGCCAATACAAGAGCTCATACGCACCTAGGCCAGTGCCGTGATAATTGCGGCGCATCGACAAGCAGGCGTTCGCGCTGCAAATGTTTCACGGCCTGTATCTCATCTGTCCCGAATATGCCTCGCACGGCCGGCTCACAATTGTCACGGCACTGGCCTAGGTGCATTTAGGCTCTTGGATTGGCCGACCTCGAACAGCTCTCGCGGCCAAACGGTTCTACCCTGAGAATTTTCGCTAAGGAGATTTCAGCCTGGAAGTTCACGCGGAATCCGCTATTATGCAACGGTGCGTTTGATACGGAACACCCTGTAGATTTCTCCTTCTGCCTTCTTGTGTTTTTTTTTCTCTTCCTTCTAATCTCCTCTACCCTTTACTGTGACTTTCAAATGATTGACAGACGAGGAATAAATTCACGGGTAGCCCACTCATCGATCGGATCGATAATTTATGCATACTTATAAATATTAGGTTACATTACGTAAATATAATATAGTATATTACAATACAATACGCAATATACACATTATGCGAGTAGACACCAAAATATAAGTAGAGTGTTTCCAACTGGAAACGGGGGTTGTTATACGAAACAAGGGAAGGAAAGAAAAGAATAGATAAAAATTGAATAATAGTAATAATAATAATAATTGAATAATCGAATGATCGGACGATTAATTTTTAACTGAATAGTATACATTTAATATTCATATACCTATACTATATATTATATTAGAGTTATATTATTAATATTATTGTAAGAATAATTTTTTCATTAGGGAAAAGGAGTGAGGTAAACTCGACACAAGTAATACATATACTCCATGCCTTACGATAATAGATAAATTATATAAAATGAATAAAATATAAATAATTACCGATAAGTAATATCGCATAATTATAGAACCTATTGTTAATAGTATAGGTAGAGTAATAGAAAAACAAAATATAGATAGACACACTTTCAAGTAGTGATAATAGACATGTAGGTCATTTAATGTGAAATTATTTTGGAGCCAACTATAAGAACGTTATGATAAACACAAGAAAAAACAAAAACTAAACAATTCATTTATTGTCCCGTACGTACATACATACAATTTCAACAATTATGTAATTGTAAAATGTTATATTTATCTTATGAATAATCATTTTTTCTCAATGAGTGCAAGGGCGTTGATTCGGGCGACTATAATTATCTAATCGAAATCAATCGAATCAGACCAATTTCTCGAGCGATTTTGTCCGAAAATTTGTCTGCGAACATAAATTTTTATGTGTTTTTATTCGGAATTTTTCGATCCCCGAATAAGAAACCTTCCGAATCGGCGAAAACAGAGATTTACCTCGTTGCAATAATTTCGGGTAAAAGTCCCTTCGGAAATCCATTCGATTCGACTGATTTCTGTCTAATAAACGTTTTATTAGTATTTATAGGTATTCAACGACACCTTATAAAACTGCAATCAATGAGTGCGATATAAGAAATAATTCGAGAATTTTTCGTCGAAAGTAGACGAAAAGGAAACGAAAAAAAACAGAATAAATGGAAACACTCACCATCGATTTAAATGAAATTTGAACATGAATTCTCTATTTTTATTTTCTGTATTTTTGTTTTGTTTACAAAAAGTTAACAAAAAGTTAACAAAAAGTTATATCTTCCTTGCCTATATTATAGACGCGTCGATATAGTATATGGTAATAAAAAAGCAATACAATAAATGAGATTATAGACATTTAATTATACCTGTAGAAAATTTGGTGATTATAAAAAAATCAGAAATTTGTGAAATTTTTTTGTGTGATTTTTTTTTTAACGTTTTTTATTTTTAATACTCTCATTCTTTTTGCCGTTTTGTTTCATACTGACCAAGCTGCAGCTAACGCGCAGATGGGACTTGCTAATTTCATGAAAGGGCCTTTGCCCTTTATAGTATAAAACCGGGGGCGTGCCGCCTGTTTAATGGTGCGCCGAGTGAATAACTTCCGGTTGGATTCAAACAATTCTGGACAATGTATAATGAATAGTATTT
Organism: Phymatocera aterrima; assembly: GCA_963170745.1. Lineage (NCBI taxonomy): Eukaryota > Metazoa > Arthropoda > Insecta > Hymenoptera > Tenthredinidae > Phymatocera > Phymatocera aterrima. The sequence goes on from OY720663.1 coordinate 11,405,864, forward strand.
CTGTTTAAACTTTCCTCGACTGTAAAAAATAGCAGAACTAACCGATTTATACAATGTATATATGTAGCTATGGCGTTTCATTTTGTGTTTGTCAATTGAATTGCGCTCTAGTGATTTTCCACTCTTTATGAGTTACATATTCTCCGTTTTCTTTTGATACGGATAAATGTGCAAACTAGGACGTCGAATAGGTAATCTTTCGCTCGAGAAGACGTAGAGCGCGAATTTGCTAGTAAATTTTATCACATATTTGATTTTTTTCGTTTGACAGACTCTCGATGTAGGTATATACGTATATAGATAAATTCAATATAAAACGTCATGAAGAATTATAATACGGCACATAGGAGCAGACATGCCGGAGAATATGAGATGGAAAAATTGTAAGGAATAATATCAAATATATAAAACCGTATAGCGTTATCGAAAAAACGAAAGAAAAAAAAAAATACTGCAATTCTAATGAAAAGGAAGGCAATGAAGATGCAGAAGAAAAAAATGAGAAAAGAAAAGAAAATCGACCCGTCTTGTCGTCGTAAAATAGTATATATAAGGTCGGAATAGGTATACCTATACTGTAATAAAATATAATATGAAACGCGAGGCATGCTGGAGGATATTACAGAAGCTTGCGGTTTTATGGAGTAGGTATGTACACACGCGAATCCCTATGTCGCACTGAAGTAAAGTAACACAGGTACAGAGACGTCGGGTGCGTCCAAAGGCTTTGCGCGGCTAACCCTTTTTAGCTTTCTTGACAAAAACCTCAGCTTTATTCTATTTTACTAACTAACGATAAGCTGCGCTGCACATGGACAGCTATGATATGATATTTGTCATCAACACGATTAGGCACGTGGTGAGGAAAAACAAAACGGAACAAGAAACAGTTTTTCCTTTTTTTGAGCCAATTAATTGTTCCTGGTTCTGTGTTTCTTTCTTTACCTCGTTTTCGTTCGACTGATTATTACAAATGCAGAGCTTCTTGAGCTATAGTATTATACATTAGGTGTTTGACTAAAAGCGAGTTGCGAAACTGTATGTTCGAGAGAGGTTCGTTTACGCACTACGACGTCTGAAGAATTGATTAATTAATTAATTAATTAATAATGAATCGAAGGTACAGATGCCTATACTCCGAAGTATAATATTGTACATAGCATACGCGTACAAGCACAGGTATATAATTGTATCATCGAAATTTGATTGTCGCCCAATTCTTTGTCAAACTTTGATTCCACACAAAGTCGCTGTAGGTATAATATTCTCGCTTTTGCGATTATCACAAAGTGTGAATTAATTCGAAAATTCATAATTATTTACCTGTATCGTGTTTCAGTTCATTCATTTATTTATTCAGCTAGTTGCGGAATTAAAGATATTATAATTGGATAATCAAATTGAAACTGAAAAATTTCACTGGAAAGAATTTTCAAGAGTTTTGCTGCTCTCGTATCGTTATTAGCCGTTCATTTCCTCGTCGCTTGGTATCAACTTATTCGAGACGGTATTGAACTGATTTGCAAGTTCCTTTAATTAATCCATAACAAGAACTTTTCCTCGTAATTCCATAAACTCAACCGATGAATTCCTACAATGAAACCAAGAATTACTTTCCGCGGGATACGTCCTATAATTGAATAAATTGATACATCATTAAAATATGATTATTTCAGCAGAACCTTTATTGCAAAATTGACGTAAAGAATACGATTTTTCATTCGTTTTTTTTTTCTCAATTTTACGCTATAATGCGTCGTGCAGTGCTCCAGTTAGAGCGATAATTTAATTATATTATGGTACTCCATAATCGTTAACAGAGAGTTTTCACCTCAGATTCATTGAATCCGATTTCACGGTTAGGGAAGCAAACTCATTCGCGTGTGTACATATTCATATAATATTCCAGCTAAATTCATCCTGGAAAATGTTTCGCACAGCTCTGCTGGTGCAAGTTTGTATCAAGATATAATATGACAAAATGAACCAAACTGGTTGGTACGTCCACCGCAGCTTCTAGACTTTCTTCTGCGGTAGAATATTTCTCGCTAAAATTGATAGCACGAGGTTTCGTATTCGGTTGCGATAATTATGTCTCCATATTCTTTCCGTTCATTTCTATCCCTCGCTGTTCGACGGTGAATATAAAAAGGCGAAAGAACGGTGAACAGAAATGCATGGGAACCTCGGTCCTCTAACAATTATATGACACGTGTTTATAATCAGAAACTCCAGGCTATGTAGCATTAAAACCTCGTATTGCTACTTCAGACTCTTACTATAAGATCAAAGTAGATTTTTTTTTCATCCATCGCGTATACTGGTCTGTAGACGACTGCAGAGAAAAGTACCTACTTATTTAGGAATTGATGAAAACCTTGATGTGACTTTAAATATTTTATAACCCTCCACCCACGCGAATTCACGGCACGGGCGAGGAGCGAAGATGGAGAAATAAAAGAGCAAAGAAATTTAGATTAGCATTATGAAAATCACAAACAAGAATCGCAAGGAAAGATGGAAATGTCTTGTTGGAACGGTTCGTCGCATTCTAATAACAAAAACAAAGCCACTTCCGCGTGGAAAATCTCTATCCTTTCCACCCCCTCCACATGGGGACTGAATTTCTTTAACATCCGGCTTGAAAACGCTTCATTTCCTGTCCAATAACCGTCCATTTCTCCAGTCAAGTTAATACCTACATGTCAAACATGAACGGCTCGATCGAATAGCTTTGTCTATCGCAGACGTTCGCGATGCGGTAAGGTATAGGTATAAGTTAGAATGTGACTGGCACACGTTCACGTTAGTTCTTTAGGAATCAATCGATGTTACCGGAAGTTTTTCACGGACCTCATCAATGTTTCCTTCTCTTCTCTTCTCTTCTCTTCTTTTCTCTTCTCTTCTGTTCTGTTCTCTTCTCTTCTCTTCTCTGCTCTTCTCTTCTCCACTTCACTCTTCTCTGCTTCTCTCTTCTATACATATCTCTGCGGCTTCAGGCTTCAAGACTGACGGCCAAGCGAGGGTCGATATAATCTATCGTATTTTGCCTCGAATTATCTCTGTCTGTCTTCTCTTCTTCATTTCTCGAATGTTAGATAATAATGAATCAGGGTTGTCAATTAAGGATTTCAATTTTGAGAAAAATAATCTTCTGTTTCTGTTCTTGTCCTCGCATAATTTTGTTTTTTATTATCCTCAACCCCGGGATGATAGTTAGAGACACGTTCTAACAAGGAACAAGACGTTCAAGATCATCTCATTTCTAAAGATCAAGAAGACGATACAAATTTTGAATTCAAATTCGAAACCTCTAACTATAATAGGTTCAGTTGCACGTATTCACCTAAAACCTTTATGCATACCTACCTACTACAACTTTCTGATGCTTTTACAAATTATTCTGAAACTATGTTGGTAGGTATAGGTACGTGTGGAAGTTAAATTAACTAATTTGTATGAAGCGATGGATGGATCAGGAATGAAACGCGTAATTGGATACCGTTGAAACTATCCTCTATCACACAGCGTGAAATCACCTCTATTCGACGAGCATGTGTGAAAAACTTTGCAGTTCAACGTTGATTCAATCTTATATTTCCATACTTCTCTTTGTTTTTACTTTCTGATGAGATATACATGTGATCAGCAATTCTCATATCCCGATGAATGAATCAATGAGGATCATGTAATTGCTCGTTGTAAAGAACAAAAAATACCTCTGTGAAACTATTGTATATCACTCAGTTTATAGCGGAGATTAATTTGTGGGAATCAATTGATTGACTCTAGGAACGAATATATAATCAGCTCAAAAATCCAATGATAGATTGTCCGAAACACAAAACCGTGATAAAAATGTTTTGAGGGATGTAAGTAAAGTCACAACTACAACTCACGTACTCGCGATTCATAAGCTTTCTTCGTTCTACTTTATAAAATAAATCCTCGAAGAAAAATTACTCATCTATTCGTTGCGACATGTTTTTCAATTCTTCGTTCTTATTTCTTTCTTTTTTTTTTATCGAGATTTTGTAGTCTATAGCAATCACTTTACACAGTATGAGCCCGCAGAAAGCTATGTATGCATATACTATACGAAATTGGCTTGTAATTCGGAGCGTCAAAAGCGAAGGTGAAGGCTTAGAGTCAAAGGGAAAGGCAAATATTTGTCCGAGATAAAGTATAGAGACGGTCCCCCGAGTATGTTAACGGGAGAAACGAGTTCAACTTTAAAGCGAACCTACCATACACCCCAATTAGCTCGAACGTAATTTTAGGTCCTTGTTAGAGATACGAGACGGGTCAAGACTTTGACCATAACGAATCATTTCCACCCCAAAAACTCTGTCGTGAAGATAACGCGCCCTAAAACTCATGATCGTAAGAGTAATTTATTTGATCCTTAAATACTCAACTTCGGTATTTTTGGCAGATTATACCTATAACCGCGTATCGATGAAATATAATATTTAATTATGCAGAAAGGGCAAATTTTCGTTTTTAAAATCCAAATATTATAACATGCTCATAGATTGAATAAATTTCTGTCTCCGTGGATGTGAATTTCGACAAGTAATTATTAAATCAATGATTGAGGTTTCATGACGGTGCCTGGGAGCGACAAATTTGTAACCTCAAGTTCGTGAAACTCAACATAGCCTGCAAAATTTTGGTATGCAGAAAAATTTCGAAAACTAAAAAAAAACGAAGTCTTCACATTGAGTTGTCGCGCTCTTCGGATCCGCCAATTTGCACTTCGTAATGTAGTTCTTGAATTCGTAATCAGGGTCCCCAGAAAACCTGGAATATTGTTTCCTTGTGAAATTCGATCAGATTTTCAATTTTCAATCGCGCGTCGACCGCCATATGTTAATCTCGCTCTTCTAGATTTCTTGATTCTGAATTCGGATCATTTATCAAAACGACGCCACACGAGATTTTTTTAGGTTCCCTTTACCATGGATTTCAAGTGATTCCCGATGATTTTGGACCACGATTTTTTCACAGCATATATTTAACCGTTTTCAAGTAATTCCGGACTGTTCAGATAAAGATGAATCAGTGTTTTCCTTGATCTCGGGCAATTTCATACATGACTTCAAGTGGTTTCATTAAAATCGATTGAACACCTCCAGAACTACGTAGAAAACGGGGTGCAGTATAATTATTGAAGAAACCAATCGGCTGCAAATGACTCACACCCACGGGACACGCCGACATAACGTCCCTTGCTTTATTTCCCATCCGTTATCCATGGTGATCTCATATCGTTATAAACGTGACGCGATGAATCCGCGGGATGTCTAGACTCTGTACAGGGTGTCCAGTATCAAACGGACCGCCATGCGCCGAACAACGCCGGATTACTCCAGAAAATTAGGACGGGAATTTCCGTAGCGAAAATTCTCAGGCTGGAACCGTTCGGCTATGAGAGCCGTTTGAAGTCGACCAATGCAAAAGCTCATATGAGCCTAGGCCAGTGCCGGAACAAGTGGGAACCGGCCGAGCCTGGCCCCTCTACTTAAGACATCGACAAACGGGCGCTCGCGCTGCAAATGTTTCACAGTCTGTGTCTCGTCTGTCAGGAATTACGAATTTCTTTGAACGAAAAGTCAAACCACGGTCTACACAAAATTTTAATACATTCAAACATCTGAAACAGGGTAATTCAGAATTCGTGACGAATATTATTTTACAGAGTCATTCCCAGTCGAAATTTGGAGCGAACAAACAGACTGAAACATTTGTAGCGTGAGCGTCTGTTCGTCGATACGTTGAGAAGAGGGGCCGTGCTCGGGCCCACTCCCACTCGACACGGCACTGACCCACGTTCATATAAGCTTTTCGATTGGTCGACTTCAAATGGCTCTCACGGCCAAACGGCTTTACCCTGAGAATTTTCGCTGAGGAAATTTCCGTCTCAATTTTCACGAAGAATCCGCTGTTGTTCGGTGGTGCGTTTGATACGGGACACCCTGTGTAGGTAAATATAGGTCGCGAAAAGATTTTCCTCTCAGTAATTGACAGGTGGTAATCGAAGGATGGCATGTTTATCGATAAGTGTGTATATATATATATATATACATACATGAAAATACATAGTATATTATTCTTCGCTGCGGTACCATCAACCGAAAGGATCAGGCAAGGTTTTTCACATTTTAACAATGCGCGAGCATTGATAAAGATAACGTCGTGTAATGTATGTACGTATAAATATGCAATGTGTTATATATCACGCGTCTGTAACGTGCAGGTGAAAGCTGTTCTTTCTAAAAAAAAGCAAAAACTGGTGAGAGTGTAATTCATTGCAAAGTCTATACTCAGAATTATGAGGTATTAAGTGCAATGAAAAATCGCAGAAATTGCAGAACATTAAAATCGAAAATATCGGGTTATGCGTTACTAATGATGCAATACTCAAGCCATACATAGAAAAATTCGCATAGATAAGGTATACATTTGACGTATTTGGAATATAACACTTGAGAAATTAAAATTGATACGGAATATTAAGATAATTTCATTCAAAATGATCGGTGAAACATGAGTTATCCATTATTCCTTTTTTTTTCTTCCTTCTGGTTTCTGGTTTTCTTTCTCAATTTTTCTTCAACTTCGGCTTCTCCTGGACGAAGAATTATAACATATAATATAATAACTATACGTAATAACTAACTGAAATAACTGAACTTTTGCGCGCATGCTATAATAACGCAAGCACCGCGTCGCGTCGTTATAACTAGCAAAAATATGTTATACGTACCTATATATAAACTAGGGCTGTGAAATTTAAGCGGCCAAGATGGTTAACCTGGTTAATCAGCCAATGGTTTTACCGGTTGACGGGCCAAGACGGTTAAACGTTTACCTGGTTATCCGGCCAAGATGGTTAAGCATTTAACCGGTAGATAGTTGAAGTTGCCGAAAAACTATAACTTTTTTCACGGGTTATTCAAGTTATTTCACTCGATTCATGAATTTTATCAAAACTTCGTTTTCCTGGTCAAATAAGTTATTTAGTAAATTATTTCAAGAAAATCGTTGCAATTGTTTTTATAAAAATTTCAATTTTCATAAAATTCATGAATTGAGCTGAATAGCTTGATTGACCCGTTAAAAAGTTATTTATTGTTAGTGAACTGTTTCAAGATACAAGTCTTTTGGCCAATTCAACTATTAACTGGTTAAATGCTTAACCATCTTGGCCGGTTGAATAGTGAAACGTTTAACCGTCTTCGCCGGTTAACCGGTTAAACCATTGGATAATTAACCACGTTAACCACCTTGGCCAGTTAAGCCGGTTAAATCGCACAGCCCTAATATAAACCTTATTGGCAAGTCAATGTACGAAACCGACAGCAATAATTAAGATTAATAGGATCTGTAAATTGTGATGCGACGTCGATTACAGAAAAACAAGTAAAGCTATACGAAAATCAGGAAGGAGAAAAAAATACATGAATAAATAAAAACAATAACAATATCTATTATAATGTTATATAATTTTTCTTCTTCTAGAATCAGGCACTCGAGTGTTTTTAAAATTCGGTGCTTCACCGCCGTGCCACCTTTTGCCACCCCTCTAACCCCGATTCTGTACTCGCTGCTGACGCGTTCTTCGGCTCTGAGAGAAATCGCAGTGAACAAAAAAATAATAATAATAAATGAAAAAATAGTAAAGACATTCAACATTGAAAGATGATTCACTTCGAATCGTGAATTTTCTCATTGAATGACCGCAAAACGAATCTATCATCATTTAGATTGATTTCGACGTTCAAATTACACGACAATTCGAAATATATCGTTGAACCAAATATACGCAGTGAACCCCGGGTGGTTCACGATCGCGATTGAAATGAAAAAAAGGGGGTGATAAAAAACTGACGTATAAAAATGATAAGATTGAAGTTTGCAACGTTATCGCGGCAATCGAATCACGAGGCCGGAGTTTAAATTATAACGGAAACGCAGCGAAATTACGTAGAATAATATCATGTATTCTGTTTCGAAACCCAAAATTTGTGAGTGATAAAAATCGCATTCGCAACATTTCGGTGCTCGTTTCGGTGTCGAAACAGAATATGATATTATTCTCCTATAATTTCGTTGCTCCTACTATTCAATCGATAAACACGCGATGAACGCGGCGCTTTCATATATGCAAATACATTACACGCTCGTGGATGAACAGATAAAAAATAATGATAATTATGTAAAATCTGTATACATTATGTATTATATATACATATAGGTATGCACATGCCTACCTATACACGATAACGATGAATAATTATAATATAGAATGAAATTTAGGCAAATATAGAAATCTCTTAGTAAATGAATAAATAAATAAATCAATAAACATAGCTAACTGAATAATAATAATAATAATAATAATAATCAATTATTATTATACGTATAAAAAATACATATGAATACATTGATAATACGTTATTATATATACTACTATAAAATATATATGCTATGCACATGGATGGGGGGGGGGGGGGGGGGGGGGGGCAATAAATCATAATAATCTCAGGTGGCACGGAAATGAAGACGGACGAATAGACAAAATCGAGTGTCCTTTTATAGGTGCAGGGTACAGTATATAGTGGGTACAAGAAATAGTAACGCAGAGAGAAGGAAAGAGAAAATGTCATGAGAATGAAGGTAACTGTATGAACAGAAAAATAGAAAAAAAAAAAAAAAAAGAAGAAGAAAAATGAACCCCGGGGTAAATGAGTCGACGTTCTTTTTATACGGAAAGATTGTTGTAAATGTAAACATAAATAGATGGAAAAAAAAAGAAAATGAAGTAAGAAGGAAACGTTCAGAAATTGAACCGTAATGAAATAAAAAATAAAAAAAAGTATTGCCTAACGCCCGTTGAGAGAGCTAATGATAAACCGTACTTGTGATAAAACCATTAATAATTAGCGAGTAAATAAGTAAAGTTATTATTATTATTATTATTATCATTGTTGTTACTATTATTATTGTTATTATTATTATTATTATTATTATTATTATTATTGATATTATTATCATCATTACCGTAATTGTAATTGTAATACTGTAATTATTACCCACAACAATGTATTATATTACATACCTATTATACTATAATAATACTATACTATATATTATACTTATATAATATTATAACGATGATAAACAAGATACAGGGAAAAAAGTAAAATATAAATGAAGAAATAAAATATTTAATGATTATTAACCGATATTTGAAGTGAAGAGAGAAGAAAAAAGAAACTTGTAATAATAATATACCAACATATATATAATACGATCAGGTAGTTTGTAATAACTCGTATAGCGAATGGTTTATTAACAGAAGTATATAAATTGAAAAACAACAAAAATACAAAAAAAAAGTGAAAATGAAATAGAACATATATATATATATACAAAATAATATTAATTATATTGTGGATCATTAGTATGATTTGTTATAATTATTATTATCATTATTATTATTATTATTACAGTAATGTAACGAGTAACAATGTACTTGCTAGTCAATGTTCAATGTTGAGATATTTATCTGAATAAATGCATATACGTTGTTTACACCAATTCCGTTTCCATCATTATCATTATTATTATTATTACAATAATGTAACAAGTGACAATGTACTTGCTAGTCAATGTTCAATGTTGAGATATTTATCCGAATGATACATATACGTTGCTTGCACCAATTCCTTTTCACAAGCATTACATATGTACTGCATACACATACACACGGTATGTGTATCATCATATTATATATGCCTGTAGATACATTCATTCTCCGTTTATTTCCTCGCTGCAGTGTTTCATTCTTCATTCTTCATTCAATGTTCTTTTCGTACTTTGCATTGTTATTTTAGGTATGTAGGTATATGGAGAACAATATAACGATATTAATATGTATGTATGTACGTATAGTATACGTTGGAAAGGAACAATTACCATAAACTATAGACTGGTATCATTTGCTCTTCATTTCCCTTTGATCAATGAAATTCAATGGATCCATTATATGGATTGAATACAGGGGAAAAAAATAAAAAATAAAAAAAAAAGCAATTTTTCACGAGAGTAAAGTACCATGCATTTACGTACAGGGCTGGTCATTATTGCTTCTTCTCTGAAGTTGGCAACTAACTTAATCGAATACTCGCCGCCATAATCGAATTCAAAGTTTTGCCAAAATCCAGGTGTGTTGGTATCCGTCATTTCCCTAGGGCGAACTTCATAGATTACAACGTGCCAGATTTTTTCACAAGATCTTCAGTTCGATTAGACTGGCGTATACTCGAACGCGGCTAACTTCAGAAAAAAATCATTAATGAACCGCTCTGTACAGACCGTAATCGTAGTCTAGACTGTAGGCTCTAGACTCTTGAATCCAGACTGTAGACAATTTCAAAGATGAATATTATAACATCAAAGATACTTGACTCATGTCTGTGTAGAAAACAATCTATTGCAAACTAATTATTTTTGTTTAACTTTATTTTTATTTGCGTTACTGTCCTTTGAGATAGATACCTTTGTTCCACAGAATGGATTTATTCGATCATATTTTATAATTACTACCTCAGATTCAAACGCTGAATTGAGGATCGTATTAATTAATTGATGTCTCGGAACTTCATTTCGTTAACACTTTACCCCCTAATTGTATACAAGCGTCTGTGTAGAAAGGAATCGTTTCGTTTTCAGTATATTATACTAGAAATGCGAAAATTGGTGGTAATTAGAATGAACGGAATGAGCTCAAAGGACTCTTGAACGTACAGAAACCATTCCAAAAAAGAAAATCGGAAACTTTCGCAAACGACGTGATCAATTTCAACGAAACTTTGAGAGTTCAATCGAGTATGATCGCAGAATGTGGCTAGGTATTTCATTTTTCAAAAACGTTGATCGGATACGATGAAAAATAAATATTCCCTGGTGTTATCACGGACAAATTGCCAGCGGCGACTCCAGTGGCCTCCCAAGAAAGGTCAATTTCGAATTCCAACATTTTCGAATTCATTGTGTCAATAAGGTACGAATAAACGGTTTAAACCACGGAAGAAATTAACGATCATTATATTGGCGAAATTTAAAGGTGAAGGTGTCCCCATTTATTGTAACGTCCTTTGGGGTTGGTATAACGTACACGACAGGCTGGTGGGTACCTTCGAGCTACAAAAATCTACCATCAAACCCGAAATTCACTGGCCCACTGACAATTAGTTTCATTTTTATTTTACTCCAAATCTGGGCAACCGTGTAACTATACCGTACTGCGTAAGCCCGTGCTCATAAATTAGGGTAATTAGCTTACAGTAATTTAGATCATTGTCACGGAGATAAATCCGCTCTCGTAACGAGCTTAATTCTTCTCCTTAAAATCCTTAACAAATTTTTTCTGCGCCTATTGTGCCGTAGACTCTTAACGCTCTTGGCGAGCAAGAAAATCTGCAAAAGTGTTTGTCTTTTTATCCTAGTTTTTCTTCATTTCTCTGCACCGCTCGAAACAATTCGTCCAAGTCTTGTCTAAATCTTTTCAAGCCCGAAGCTCCGTATATTCCGTCGAGGCTCATTGTACAAGTTGAGAATAAATTGAGAATAGCGCATTTATTCGTTGGGCGGGTGAATGCCACTTCTATAATGTGATTCTCCCATATTTCCTATTATATATTCATATGAATATACGAAAAATCTGCTTTCCAATATAACACTTTCATGCAAATCTCTTGAGGGGCATTTGGACTCGCTATCCAAAAATGTACAGAGATCGTTTCGAAAACGAGAATCGTAAATTTTCGCAAACGACTCGCCCGATTTTTATGAAACTTCGAGAATTCATTGAGTATGATGATGATGGCCGAAGGTTTTTCAAAACATCGCTCGGACTTAATAAAAAATAAATATTTCCTATGTTAGCCAGTTTAGATTGCCAGCGATGACTCCGAATGCCCCTGAATACAGCTGTTCATGATATTTTAGTACGCGAGGATTGAAAAACAAACATCGAAAAATGAAGAAAAGCCAGTACCTATAGATCAGTTATAGGTAACATCATTAAAAGTAACCACACAAATGTACTGCAATAGGTAATAATAAACAGTTCGAACTATGGATTACACGCAAGATAATTTTTCATAGTAATCGTAGAGCAGTTCCCTGGACAGGAAAGTTTCTCGATGTAATTAAACATCCTGAGTAGCCGCAGAGGGGAGCAAGAGGTCGTTGACGTGTCGAGGGCCTCGTCTCGCCCTGCCTCGTCCTTCCGTGAACGTAAGCTGCCTGCGATCATCTCCAGAGATATTTGTATATAGGTATATAGCTCGCGTTACGCGACCAGCCCCAAAGGAAAAATGGATTTTTTTATAAAGAAAGAGGGGAAAAAAATGTTGTTGACAGTGTCTCCTGTAGTAGACAGCAGACTGATCTCAATTTTCTAAACTATTAATAACACCAATTTCCGTTTCACGTTTGTCTAGACGATAAATTCATCAACCCCACAGGTCACAGAGATGAGTTAATTTTTTTTTGTTTCCCTCCAATATCACCGATATGTTACGTAATACTTTTACGAATCGAATTGAAGAGAGCCATGGAAGATGAGACACTTTTCGTCTTTTCCCTGTTTTCTTTTTCTTCTTAACGTTTTTTCGAAACGATTCTGGTGTCTTCTTCTTGTGCCAAATTTGAACTTCCGAGCAGGTGAAGTAGGTTGAAAAAGTTGAAAATGATAAAGAAAAACTATTTTTTATCGACTATTAAATTATCAAATTCTGCGAGTTTTTTATTTAGGTATGAAACTTTAAAATATTGTTCGAAAACTCGAGCCTATTCAAATTTTACCGATATAACTAGTGCAGCGTGCGATATATTTTTTAGAAAATAAGTAATGCCTACGCTAGCGACTTGGGATGGGAGCATGAGTTTGCGGCTGAAACGTGGAAATTGTTCGTGAACGAAAACGAGAGAGTTAAAGGCTTCATATTTCAATTGAAGTGTCGTTCCAGTGAGTTCCGGGCAGGTAATCTCTTCGGCAAAGCTCTCTCGAGTGATTTATTCAATTTCTGGGATCTTCGACATCGATTTGACAGCCCGATAATGGTTTTAAACAATTTTAAGACCGTAAAACATTTTTCTTTTTATCGTCAGAGAAAATCGAAGTGTATAAAGATTCACTTTCTTGTCAAAAATCATTTGAAACGTGAAACGAAATTTTCTCCGCTGTGTTAAACTGTCGATTTCGAAATCCTTGGTCAAAGTTTATACCGAAGGCTAACTTCCTTGGTTGAGAAAGAGATATATAATAAATGACGGGATGTATATTTTTCGTTTCCTCTTGTTTTTGTGGAAAGGATTCCTGTTTTCGGTGCAATATTATTCAGCATACCTATAACTACTTGCGATATTCATAGCTAATGACATGGCGTAAATTAATATCGAGAATTATGTGGGATTGACTTTTTTCGATTCGTATATATATATATTTAGTACCTACATTCACAATTTTGAGTAATTGAAAAAAATTGTTGCTCGCTGTCAAACGAAAAAAAGGTTAATTTAGCGGGTTTTAATCTTCAAAGCCTTTCATCAAGTACGTCGGGCCTAATTCGGTATATTAATTTTATAAAAGGTAACGTCGAATAGGAACCAATGAAGACCCAGCAGAAGGACAAAGGTAGTGAATTCGTGCTTCTCGAGCTTTTCGGTTGATCATATTCAAGAGATTGGAATCGTCAATTTTTTTCAAATTCTCTTTCTTTCACGCCTCTGTTCTTTGGCTGCCATATAATTCCACGAGCGTTACGCTCGCCAAATCTTCTCGTCAATATCAAATAAAACAAATCTTCGAACAAGGAAAAGCCAGGGAATAATATGGCTTTAGCCTTTTTTCTCACATCTTCAAATCAATCCGCATAAGTACGAAAGAAATTTTCTTCACAAATAAAATTCAGCGGTGAATAATTCATAAAATTTTCATGGTGTGGAATAACGTCGGCCAAGATTTCCGCCGAAGGCTGGCATCAATTTAAATCAAGAGAGAGGGAAAGAGAAGGATTAGGAGAAAACAGGAACACTGGTGGTGAACGTGTTCGAAGATTCGTTCAAGACAATGACAATTTTGCGGAAGGTAAAAATTCCCCTAAAAAGGTATTCACCTTTCCATAGCTGTCGGTCGTATATTCGAAATTAGAATGTCAACGGCGTACCCAATAAATACGATTGGAATGAAATGAGTGAGATTTCGATTGTGAGATGAAACTGGAGAAATATGGGGTTGTAACCATTTATTTGAAAATTCCGGTTGTTTATTCGTTGACGTAATTGTGCGATTTCTCGTTACACCAAATGCTGGGGTATTAATGAAGAGTTCCGCAACCAGTGATACCGCGTGCCTCGTATTTTTCATTCTCTCATTATTATATCGCAGAAGCTAATTCGCAACTTTATATTATATCCAGCAGAAGTACGAGATCAGACCGGAATTTATGTCTTGCCATACGTATACTCGCGATTACCTCAAACTAAATGAAAATGAAATATACGTACTTACAAATTGAATTGCTGCACAATAAGAATACAAATGGCTCTTAAACGTCGCAATTCAACTCTTCGAGTCTCAATTTCAGCGGCTATGACTTTCTTCAGGTTATATAGCAAAAATCATGAAGATAAATCCAGTTCAAGTAATTCATTCAGAATGAATTTCCACCTCAGAATTCACCTCGGTGAAGTCTATGTGTGAATTCCGTTATATCAAATGATGTAATCCTAGTGGCTTTACGATGTGAGTCTAAATAAAAGCTCAGTCGTTAAATTCGAAAAGGTCCCAATTTGGCAATTTAACGAATAAACTTCAAGTGTATAAATTCAAAGCCCGATTTTCAATCCCAGCTAACAAGCAAACCACGTACATTTTGAAACCTAATTGAACAAGCACAATCACTGGAGAACTGCTAAAGTTGTAATTAAAATAATCTTTACTGGTCGATTGAAATTTTGACTTACAATGCTCAGAATTGAAAGAGATGGCGGGCGGGGGGGGGGGGGGGGGGGGGGGGGCAATATAATTCGCAACTCGCCGTGAAGCATTTCATAGAACCGTACCGACGACCGTACGTTTTAACATTTTGCTAAATACAAAAAAATAAAAACTTTACTCTTTCAGACTTTTCCTTCCAATGAGCAATCACTGCTCATTGGACGAAATTCGCTTTCTCTTCGTTTAAGATCCAATTCTGCTCACCTAACTATTTGTCTCAAATTTGGAACTATGGGATGAAAAATTTCGTTAAATATCCTCGAAGGTATGTTCTTGAGGCGGTGAGTTGCAGTCAAAATTCCCACGAGTTTCGTTTATAACGTACCTACTCGTATTGAGAAATGGAGAATTGGTTAAAAATTGTCTGAAAGTTCATACCGGCCGCCATGCTGAACCCGAAATTTATGCAAGTCCGAAAATCTGGTTTGCAAATTTTTCAGAGGAGTGTGATTTCCTGTGAAAATTTTACCCTTGTCAGTGCGGTACCCGGTTCGTCTAAAGTGGTGTACGGAAAAAGTAATGCATGCAACCTACTGCGGAGACATAAATTTTTTCGAATTCTCGTATGAACTTGTTTATCGCAATCAGTCTCAGGAGACATGCTCTACTTCAAATTTATGATTCGACAATTTTAATACAGAGTCAGACGTTTTCTGTCAATATAGCATGCAGTCATTGAATACAAGGGACTCAGTTTCCGAACTTCATTCGTACGCTCAACGAAGACGATTAGTTATATAAATGCATCTGAATCCCAGGAGTAGGTACGAGTAGGTTATAGTGGTGCACGTTGACGTGCATCAATTTGCGAGGAAAATTGATTCCTCAATTTAATGGATGACTAATCGAATCAAGCCGTTGTGCAGGTAGACTGTGGACGGTTAGGCAGGAGAGTAGACGAGGAAAGGTTTGTCGGCATGCAGTAGCCTGCAGCAGAAAATCGATTCGATGCTGGAAACTCTGCACTATACGTCGAGATGCGGTTAAAGGAGGCGCAAGAATTCCCGGTGGAATTCGAAATTCAAAATCACGTGCCGTGCCTCGGAGCTTCGTGAAATACAGGAAGTGAGAATATAACAAATATAGAATATTGAACGGATAACATGAAAGTCTCAATTAGGAAGAAATTTCACAGAAAAAGCACCGAGTTCTACCCACGTTCGAGTAATAGTAGCTAATTAACTACAGGAGAGTCATATCTGCAGATGAACAAGAAAATTCCTAATTACTGCAGGACTTATACCGTACCGTCTTGCATGGATAGATAACGTCTGCACTCGGCTCTAAGTTTACCCCGAGTTATAAGCAATGTAATTTCATGAGTCACTCATCCTTGAGAGCATTTAATGGAGTTGTTACTGCCTGGTGACTCTGAGTACTCCAAGATGGTTGTAATTCTCTAGCCAAGGTCGCTCTTCCAGGAGCGGTAACAGTGGTGAGAGCAGACCAGACACTTGTGTTACGAATTCGACCGTGACGAGGTCAATTTGTTATTCCCAGTTATATCAAGATCTTGAAAATTTATCAAAAGACGTAGCGACTCGAGAGAAAATTCACGAATTTTTTCACCTGGTATTCCGAATTTTAAATCCGGGTTTTCATTTCTCATCCTCGCATTTCCAAAGTTCAAAAAAACCATAGGAATTCCATCTCGACGGAATCGGACAACGGGATTTTAACGTATATAACTATGCGAACGAAGCGTTCGTGCGAAATTCTATCTTTCTTTATGATGGAATCCAAAGTCCGTGATTTCGAAATATGAATGTATCGGAATGCAAATTAAAAAAGTTTCTAATCTCTCTCTGACCTACGGGTGTGATAGTAAAAACATTGTTAGGAGGATCCACGCGTTAAATATTCACAAACTTTTTTCAACTCGAGAGACTACGGAGAACGATTTACCGATGAGCGGTATAATGATATTTCGAGAAAACTTTTCAGAGCGCTCATGGCTACTTCGAGCTGGTAAGAGGTCCTTTAACTGTAATGCATTCAGATAAAGAACCAGGCTGGTGTATATTGCAATGAAAACTGAAACAGGATATAATACAAGTAGATATAAAATGGTAAAACGCCAGCTACTGCAGTAGCTTGAAAAGTTTTCAGCTTAAAGAAAAGTTACTTTCTGCTACTGAATGCCATTATAAATTGTGCAAAATGCACTTTCAACGGATGGGCTACGACGAAGCAGCATTCATGGTGAATTGATATAAAAAAAAAATTACAAAAAATTCTCTATTCAGGTGGAAAATTTGAGACTATGTACTGAATATTTTTTTATTTTTCTATGATCGATCGGTGAAAATAATACGAACTTGTCAATTTTCAATGAATTCGAAATAAGAAAATGAAAGAAAATTTTATTTCCAACTTTTGATAGTAAAACTCGTAATGAATTGCATTGGAGTTCATGCGAAGGGTGCCGAAGCGACGCGATATAACGTATTCAACATTACGGCATTACCATAGCATCTGTTTTCTGTTTCTAAGGCGCCACGAATATCTAAAATTGATTTAAGATTGTGTCGAGACGCATAGCCTCGGGCGTATCAGCGCCTTGGAACATAAAATGTGAAACAGATCGAGTTTCATAATTTAGTGCTCGGAATCTACCATTTTGTCAAATAATTTCACCCTTGGCTATAGCAATTTGCGAGTATTAGAAGTCTGGAAAATAATTTCACAATTGATTTGAGGATCTTCAAATATATGCATTCTAAATAATAATAACCAAAAACCGTCATCTCCAACATCGGTGGCCTGGAAGCGCGGAGAGAATATTCATCAAAATGAAACGAATATAAGTACCTGCTCTTGAAAGCATACAAAAATACAATAAAACCGAGCAGACAGAGGCACTCAGCCTAAGGGAACGTAGATATACTACTCGTGTGTTTATGCGATACTTTCGTACTAAAAATAAATTATATGAACGTCCATATGGAGGGCGCCAATTTTCTCGAATTATTTCCAATTTCTGAAACAAGGTGCGAATTGGCCATTTCGGGGTTCTGGCGAATTCAAATCTTCTCTTCGAATGCGGCATTGAAGAACTTATCTCATCTTCGATTTTGTTTCGGACGGAATTTGTTTCCTTTACCAACCTCTAACTTCCAAGGCGAATACCAATAACTTGGCGATTTTTTCACTCGCGGGATTGATTTTGGAATTCAGAATTTCGGACTTTATCCACGAATACACGTCTGTGCAGACCTCTGTACCAAATGAACTCTAACAAACTGCATTCGGTAGAATTATTCGATTGGATCACATTTCAGAACATTACAGTCGACCAATTTCTAATATCCACGATCTCTCTACCCTCTTTTAGTGTTATCCGGTACTCCCGGTCGAAATGTTACTCTCTAGAGCCATTCGCCGGCAAAATTTCACCCCTGTTGAAATTCAACCGAGAGTACACTTATTTTTGTAAATAAAAAAGCATAAACTCTCCGCAAGCCATAACCTGAAGTGATTTTTTCTCTGGCCGCTTCAATCGTTGAAAAATTTGTGAGCATAAACGTGCCAGATTGAAAATTTCCACGTAATCAAAGTACGCGCCAATAGGTTTCGAATTCGAGCATCTAGTGTTCTTTTGTGTAAAAATGGAAGACCTGAAATGAAATTTCTCCGTTTTTAGCCCTTTATACACGGCGAAGAACCCAAGAAGGTTAAAAATCAATAACATGCATTTTAATTTATCATCGGGTGCTGAGCAATGAACCGCGACTTTCTCTTCACATTTCATATCTCGTACAGATGATACTGACGATATATTTTCTCGAATACGGGTATATGATCATAGAAAGTTGAGGTAGGGGATGGAAATCGATATATGCGACTATAATTTCACGGTGACTTGAGTTTTCTATAATTAAGTAACCGTGGGATGAAATGGGGACGCGAATTTAATGCATGGTCATCGTGGTTCTGCAGTTACATAGCGTGCAGGAAAACATTGGAGAGGCTTTCGTTCTGGCGAGCAGTTTTAATGGGTATTCCGAAGCATAAATATGTGCCATAAAGTAGATTATTTTATCGAACGAAGTTGATGTATAAACTGTCCATCAAAACCGTCTATCATCCTCAAAGTTGGCTCGAATCAGCTTCCAAAGATTTCATGATCTCCTGCCCGTACACCAGAATATATCATATGCTATAGTTACAGTATACTATACGAAATTCGAAAGCTCTGAATGTACGTCTGAGGTGAAAGCTTTCCACTTGTTCTGTATTTTTCATCCCCTTTTTTAACCGAATTATTCGACCATCGATTTGCTGATATTTCTATTGGAGGAGAGGTATGAACTCGACTGCCCAGAAATTTCGAATAACGACAGAACTCTGTGTGTGTTGAAAAATATCAAAATCGTCGGCATGATTGATCGTTACACTTTCCTCTCTCGCTTGAGTGTTTGCAATACAATGTGAACGATTCTGAACATAATATCATAGCTCTCGCTAATCTACCGTGAAAAATATTCTGTAATGACAAATTGACTAACGATAATCAAGAGTTAATAAATGCCACGATTAATATTGCGCAGCCATAATTTAGGGAGGATTAAAATGGTGCAAAAAATATGAAGTTTCATTGGAAACTGGTGGAAATTTGAGGATCATCAAGTAGCAATAAATTACTCGTTAAATTGGTGAAATTTATAACGATATTAGGTATATACCCGTCGCGAGGTTTTTTGTTTTCAACTTTCGCTCGTCAAGTTTTTACCGATATCGCCTAGGTTATCCAATTTCATTAATTACCTTACTCATTCATTTCCATACCTCACCGTCTCGTAACTCAAATCGTATCTGATACGAAGCGACAGATTTTCGTTCGCAAAATAACTTTCGTTTAAATTCAGAATTTCGATTTTTCAATTCGTTGTAGTCCAAAAAAATGTTTAAATTCCAAATCGACTAGGAAAGAGTTGATCGTGAGTCCTATAGGTAAAAGACTAGCTTAATATATGCCTAGAAATGTTATCTGCGGTTGAGAATGCGATTGCGGAAGTTTGAACCCAGGGGAATGCCTGAAGCCTTCTGCGATCCTGGTGAGGAAATGAATTTAAAATTCCTGCAAACTAGAGAAGCGGACTTCCGGGGTGTCGCGGCTGAAATCGAGTCAATACAAGCCCGAGACTTATACTGGTAGATCGAGACGCAAGCCCTGAAGGTCGTCGCTTTAATTTTTGGCACAAGATTATAGCCTGCAAATTACCATAATGGGTTTGAAAAGGGAGAAGGAAGTGTGAGAACGTGTCGCCCGGCGCCTGCCTAGGCACATTTTCTCTGCTCTCAGAGGCCGACACCGTATTTCCGTCATTCCACCCGCACGATCCCAATTCACAAGACTTGAAAAAGCTTTTATTCGCGCAGATTCCTTGATCCTATCCTTACCTTACAAATATTTAAAAGCTGTGAGGTCATCTAAATATTTATGATACGTTTATCCAGGAATAATCATCACCGCCGTGCGAGACTCTTTTTTCACTTTATCCATTAATGCAACTTTTATTTATTTATATTCTCTCCATTTTTTTTTTCCTTGTTAGCTTTTAATTACTTTTTCTCCGCGCCCTTTGATCATTGCTAACACCAGGCAAGGAGGACTGGAAAATTGTGTCGAATGAGGAATACATTACGTAAAACAATATACCGTCTAGAATTGTAAATCCAAAATCCAGCTGCTGGGCAGATTTTTTCCTAGTTTTTCCGGCTCCAATTTTTCTTCAATTTTTGATATGTTCCCCTTTGATTGTACGCCGATATCATAGCGTGGACTGTTTGTTGTTGATTTCACGCTGAAGAACGATCAATTTATTAATGGAGGAATAACAAGCGAACCTCTCACTGATCTGATCTAACGGATACGTCCAGTCCGTCAGAATCTCGAGCAGGGGAAGGAGAAACCATGTGGAAAATGATGGATACTATCGACGTATATTGATGGAGAAGTTTTTACGCTATTAGAATTTCTGATGGTCTGCTCTAACGAAATTGACAGTTTCACCTCAGGAGAAAGATTTCATGCACCAATTCACCTTCGACATCTTATATACGTACCAGAATCTTAAGCTAGATTGAGCTTTTATTCAAATTAGAGGATTTATTGAAATTGGAGTTCGAGCTTTTGTCTTCCCTTTCGCGGTCTCTCTTTTTCCGTATAAGCAACGAATCAATCCTGCAATCTATTTTCAAGAAGAGATACTATTCCTGTAGAATTCTGCACCAGCCAATTTTCTATTTATCCAATCCTGCTAGATAGGAATACGGAAATGAAATTCACGGTAACTTTCGAATTCTCAACCGCTTCAGTTCTATTTGCTGGATTTAGGGTCTTGAGTCGAAAACAAATCGAGAGATTAATCGATGTGTTTCACGCCCCGAAAATTTGTTCGAGTCTTCTGATCCCGGCGATCGGTGGGTCTTTAGAATGTTTGAAAATCTGCCTGACGCTCCAGATAACTCAGATTTATGTGTATGAAAATGGAGTCTAACCCTCCTTGCCTTGCCAAAAAGCACATAATTCATGTTTAGCAGATTCCGGGATCGAAAAAGAAATCCAGCAAATCGGAAACTCTGGAGTAAACTTCCTGCATTCTTTCTCCGATTGGCTACAAAACATCTCTTAACCACGTTGTGGTTTTCGACAAGCAAATCAACCTCACAAGTAGAAATCTACCGAATCGAATTCAGGCAGCTGCTGCAAGCATGAAATCATAATCAGAGTTGAGATCATAGTAGGGAAGACTCTTCCGCTGCAGAATTGTAACTTTGAACTTTGTTTCCGGAAAAGTTTGCCTCGAGCAAGACATCTTCGACCCACTTTACACCACCTTGGTTTCAGCTTACCCGATTAAAGCGATATACCTTCATCCGCATTTAGAAACGAGGAATTACATCTTCTCGGATGAAGGAACGACGCGCCAGCGGGCACCATCTGTGTCACAGCCAGCAGGTGGAAAACACGACGTGCTTAACGAGATGCGATGCAGATTCAAGTTTCGAACTATGGAATATAGGTCAGTTCGCACACCAATAGCAGCTTTCGAAAATTCGATTACAGCTTTCGAAAAGTATGGAGAAAAAGTCTTCCAGCGGTTTTTGGTGAATATTTAGACAATTTTTCGGTTTGCCCGTATGCGTATGGTCTTGAAATAACTGCAATTTATCTCAGCCCATCCATGAAATTGAGTGAATGTTTGGTGAACGATTTGTAGAAGTAGGATTGAACGTATCTCTGCACGTAATCTTTTCGCGCAATTCGGAATCTGAGCCTCCGCAATTCTCTATTTCATATATCACCGGCATTACAGACTCAATTTGGAACACAAAGTCCCGAAAGTAGTTGGGTACCGTCGTAAAAAAAGCGATATCCCACCGCGTTGTTAAGCTTCAACATCTTCAGGGTGGACGACCTTCTACGTACAAAGCCTCCAATAGCTGCAAGGATCGAGTTTAGCTTGTTTAGCTTGTCTCGAACCCTACGATCGTAAAAGTGGGCATCACTCTTGAACTTGTCCTACCTATTCCACTACTTCTCCCCCGGGTGAAGAAAAAGGACGGCAAAAAGTAGTAGAACGAAATCAGACGTCCGATAGAGAGAAGAAACAATGATAATTAAATTTTATGACCTATTCATTTTTTCAGCAGCAACGTTATACATAATTCATTCGACATGGGATACATTCGATTCCTCAAATCCAGGGTTTCTATTTTCGTCTATAAATCATTATTCATTATCTTATTACTCTCGGACTCTAGAATATGGTTTTTTTTCATCCATGATTAATCGATTCAAAGGTAGGCTGTAGAACCGGACATCGTACACGCCAGTGGAGTCTCGTTCCGCATAGTGTCAGCCGTGACAAGCCTCGCCTTCTAAACGCACAAGCTGCACGCAGGGGAACCGTTGATTTATTCGGATTTGTACCTTATACAGCGCCATCTATGTATGTGATGTAAAGTGCGTACACAGAACCGTGAAGGAAATCCTGAAATCCTGAAATCCCGATGGTGATTTATCAGCGATACCATTCGCTGCCTGGCAGATATAAATGCGCAAAATCGCGAATTTACACTGAGATTGATCATCGAGCATTCCGAACTCTAATCTCTGCACGAATATCCCGTATTTCTGTACTTTATTTAATGTGCCAACCAAAAGAGCTGCTTTTTCTCTCCGACTAAAATGAACGTCGAAGATTTTCCGACTTGAACAACAAATTCTGTCTGTTCACTATCAATCAGTTAAAGCCTTTCATTTCCCGCAGTTTCATTTCATCAGAGAAATGCAAATTGAATTTTTCCATATTATAAAGAATATCACCGATAATGCTTCACGGATCGGAGTCACTCCGATAGTTTTGGAGATCCTCGGAAATTCTACAGGTTTTGAAACTAAAATGGTTGAATCTCGTTGGTTCATCTGAAAGCTATGCGCAGCCAAAAATTTTTGAGTCACCGAGGGCACAAGTCAAGAAAAAGATTGAGACATAAAATTGACTCATCGTGAAGATACATTTTTGCTCAGAGAAATCCTGACACATAGGTCGTCTGAGAATGATACAGCAATTTGATTTTCGGACGAATATCGCTATTTGAGTCCGAAAAAGCTCGCATAATTCGGAATCGATTGAGCGTATATCGATGTTCCGGAGTGCGGGATAAAAATATGTCTATCACTTACAACAAAAAGAAATCTACAGGCACGACGAATTCTCGCTCCAATTAACACCGTAATCCAGAAAGTCAGGTGAAATCACGGGTAGGATATGAAGCAAGAATACGAAGTCTGCATTTTCTCCGACTATGTGAAGAAAGAAAGACTAATCAAAAATTGACTCGCTTATCAAATCCTCAGAAGAACATCGAACGATGAATACTCCAGCGGAGGATGAAGAATGTAATACCGTAGTTCTTCAAAAATTTGAAAAACGTTCTGAAAATCAAATGAAACGGGAAAACGCTCGGAGAGAACTTTTCAGGGGGTGAACATTTTGCCTTGAACAATAACGACTTGGACTTATTTTCAAAGTCGACGTTCTCGTCAAAATTTACGAGTATAACAACCACATAGTTCAAAAGTCTACAAGCATTGTAGTTGCCAACGATAATCGCAATCTGTAACTGGAGGGGCGTTATCGCTGAACTGTGTATTGCATGCGAGTTTTGGAATTATTAATTGATCGGAACCTGTATTATAGTTCTATCATGATAATGTAGGTGAAAATCTATACCCAGAGTCTATACCTATATAACAAGGCAGACGTTTGGTAAACGACTTTCCCTGTTCGGTCTAACTAAGTTTGAATTCAATTATTCAATCAATATCTATAATGCGGTAGTTGCCAGTTGGTTATAGGTGTTAGCCATGAAACCTGAGGCAACAAAGTGATCATCATTTATCAACCAATACGTCAACGAGACTCTGGATAACAGCTCGCCGAACAATGGGAAACTATCTAACAGAGTTCGAAATACTACATCTACCGCAAAATGTAACTAACTTCTATCTCGACGTAATTTTTCAGCCATATTTATATACACGTATGTATGTACGCATAAACTTAATCACAAGCCGGCCGATCACGCGGAACAATAGTTGATTAGTTGCTCACGGCAACCGTGTGAAAAAAGCTCTCCCTACGTTTCAATAAATAAAGATCAGAAATATTGTCTTTTTCCATTTGGGGAGCTCCCATCGTGGAAAATTGCGAAATGCCGTAAAGCAATGGACATCGAAAACCGATAGCGCTGTCAGTGGAGCCGAAACAAATTATTGAACGGAGAACAAACGAATTTTTGATTTAGTTGTCCTAATGTCCTGGCATAGTATGTACCTATACTGAATAAATATCGATGAAAGTAATGCCCAGAATGGAATTACCGATTTACCAACGATTCATTCGAATCGTTTGATTATGCCCCTTTTTCACTGAAAAAAATTATCCAATTTTAATTCACGAAAGCTTGGTCACGCGTCTCGCCCGACCCCCTCGTCATTTCACAGGATTTCAGACGAAGTTAAACTTCGCTTATCTTATCAAATTACGAGGATGTTTCCATCGTTTGATTATACGTCTGCAATCAGGAGGCACAGCACAATGATATAATTACGGTTCTTTTTATGTTCTCGCAGTTTTGCCTGGGTCGAAAATTTTCTCCGTCGCTCTTGAACTCAGCTCTTTCATTTTCATTCGGCACTTTCTCCGCAAGCTTTCGACCACTTTTTCATTTTTCATATTTTTCATATCTTTCATATCTCTACCCACGAGAATTCGTTTCACGCCTACATAATGCAAGAAAATTATATGGTGTTTTCGTTCAGTTTCCATACACTATACCCAGCTGTGAATACATCGGGTAGCCTCGGACTAACTTTCTTCGCGGGACGCTTTAACCTCCACCGTTATGGCCAAGGGCAGCCCATTTTTTAGATCTTATTTTCACTGCTCAACAATTCAAAGAGTTTCCATTCGCAGTTTATTTTTTGAAAATATAATCAACCACCGCCTTTTCTCAATGTAGCGTGCGGTTCTACTCATGAACTCATCTCTCGGTGCTATTCATTCTGCAAAGTATCACCTCGACCACTCGAAGTATGTAATCAAATTTCACATTGTACAGTAAATTGACCCAAATTTACCGGAATTAGTTGCATTAATTGGAAAGATCGTTATCCTTGAATAGATAGCTGGAGAATTTCATCACTTTTTCGTCGATCTCTACGAAAAAGAGACTGCTCGAAAAAACTCTTCCTGTTTGAACAGACGTTGATCATGGTGAAGTCCGTGAACATTAATCACCTAACTTTACAAGTTTTCTTACCTTTCCCATTTCTGAAGCACAAGGCCGGTAGAAGTCTACAGTTCCATAAAAACCGATAGCACTTCAGAGACGCACAATTTTTTAAACGAACTACGCCGGATGATCGAACATTTTGGGACTACTGGGCGAAATTTAGTAAAAAATCTCTGTACTCGAATCAAGAATTTATCGCTGACCGAATTTCGAAAAACTATGAAACCAAGTTCTCGCTGCAAATATAATGACAAAACAATCGTGCTGCTGCGAAGAAGCAATGATATTATACTGTGCAAATCATGCATACAATCATGAATTGTAATGTAATGAATTTTGAACGTTATGATCATCATCTACAAAGTCTAGTAAATATCCTGGGAATCGAGGAAATTGATATTATTATTTTCCGTATCAGTTGTAATGAGAAGCAGACACAATGTTGATCGAGGTTATAGTTTCAACCGCCATCCACAGAGTCAAGGTGAACAAATAGGCGAATGTCGGATGAGGTTGTGGATATCGATGATTTCCCAACGGCTATAATAGTCCTTCGACATAATCCCCAAGGAATCAAGTATAGATAGTTTGGGGACTCTATAATTGGGAGTATACAGAGTGAAACACAGAAACCGAGCAGATTTTGTCCCGGTTGAAACAGTCGAATCTAGTTTCAAGATTTGGAATAATCCACATCAGTTCGGAGATCGGTAAATCCGCCTCAAATTTCAAACTCC
This sequence comes from Phymatocera aterrima, assembly GCA_963170745.1. Taxonomy (NCBI): domain Eukaryota; kingdom Metazoa; phylum Arthropoda; class Insecta; order Hymenoptera; family Tenthredinidae; genus Phymatocera; species Phymatocera aterrima. The sequence continues at coordinate 11,432,486 of OY720663.1, forward strand.
TATCGATTTCTTTCATTCTCCGTAGCTTGCTTTTTCATCTTGGGTAAGAATCGGAAGATGTCGCTGAACGATGAATGAAAGTGAGTTCAAGATTTGTTCTTATTTTCTATTTTTTTTCTTTTTGTGTGTTCTCTCAGAGCTTGGACCAACGATGGAAAATAATTGTTCAAAAATTGCGCATGAGAGTTGTTAATTTGGTAATCAGGGTTGAATAACTCTCAAGTTGTGACGGAGTGAATACAAGTGCTGCGTTACGTTGTATGCGATAACAAAAAAATGCAAAGAAAATAAAAAATTGAAAAACCACATCCTACTCTCTTTTTTGATAATTGTTTCTGAAATTTATTCAAGAAATTTCAAAATACACGGAAACGGATACCCTGTAACGCACGAGAAATCTTGCCTGACTGACATGTGGGCTGAAAAGCTACACACTGTATTTACCGAAGAAAAATAATTGGAGATAAAACGAACAAGGAAAGAGTAGTCCGACGACTGAAAACTTGGGTGAGCAGCGCAAGAGATTGATCGGGTAAAATATGTATCTGACAGCAATATCAGCATCGATGTATTCACCGACAAATTTCTTTGATCCGGCGATTGAATGTTGTTTGACATTTCTTCAACGTTACTTAGATTCCGTTCTAATATCTTCCACGAAGATGTACGTACAAACGTTATTATAGGTATGGATTTTTTCTGGCTTGAGCTCCGGCAAGATCTGAGGGAATCTTTTTACGCGGCTGACTTCAACAGTCAGACTATAATGCATTCGACTATCCTTTGATGTTTCCCCGATCCTTCTGCGTGCTAGGACATCGTTGTATCATCATCGTGCCCACCAACCAACCTACTACTCTGATTATTACATATCGATCGGAGGAGCCCTGTTTGCTTAACGGCAGGTTCAAATCGACAGAGCATAAACTCCCGGCTAGATGAACGAAAATATGAATTCGGAATGGCTATATACGCATACGGGAAAATTAGGGGCAACGGGCGCCCGATAAATTTGGACAATTTGAACGAATTTGTGAAATTTGTGAGAAGCTTGATAACTTTTTCGAGTGATCGTGCCCGAGGCAGCGGAACTCAATAAAATTCATTCCTTGTGAGAAGAAAATGAATTTCAACGAGTTCCACGAAGTTTAAAAAGATTGCGGGTCCATTTTGCCGTTCCTTCCCTCACATGCTTGTATACGCGAATTTTATTGGGCTGTACATCACTATCATTAATCAAAGTCTCAACCTGTCCATAGGATATCCAGCGTGGATTTATTCAAATACAACTCTGCAGGAATCGCTTTTAATTAACCGTCGCTCTCCGGTAATCGCACCCTTGAGTACAAAAATAAAACAAAGTTGTACAAAAATAAAATAAGACATATACATTTCCCTCCGTCTTATTATTCCCTCGACTTATATATCGGTTAATTGTATTACCAGTCGTTAAAACAAGTTGCAAAGTTAGGGGAGAAGAGGAAACGAATGAAATACCAATGTAGGAATACAAGTATACTGCGGTACTTGATAATCAAAAGGATAATTTACTTTTCATATTCACGTGGATATTTTTTCATTTCATTTCAAATCTCCAGATGACTTTCTTCAACTTTTTGTTTCCAATTCGACAGATACAAAATTCCTACATCATACATCGGCATATAATTTTCTTTCGGATGTATGCACTAGTTTGTTACATATATAGGTATTGCGAAAAAATTGCAATTTACCAACGCGGACCAGCTATACCTTTGGAGGTCCATTCAGGATCGTATTCGCCGCATAGTTTTGATTAACGATTCGCCGAACGAGTTCACCAATTCGGGATGGATAATAAATTTTGGCGAACAATAAATATGTGTTAGAGGTTGTATACGAGTGTTTGTGTATGTGGATTATGTATATACATATGTGGGTGGCTTATGTATATACGCACGTCAAAAAACTCGGCGCCAAAACTACTATAGCATAAATATTCAAACCGCTCGTAATAATTTTGTTCAAAAAGATTATTATCTTCGAATGTATATGTATATATCTTCCGTTAGAATTCCGCAACTCGATATACAATTTCGCATTGAAATTCTCTGTAACGAAACTATACTTTTTCACCGTTTATTATTTCATAACTTTGCAAAAAGCAAAAGAAAAGAGAAAAAAAAAACACACACACACACACACACATTTTCATTTTCAAATTAGATTTTTTCCGACTTCGGCCTGGTATTTTATACCCGTACATACTATAATATGCGATCGAATAAACCGCGAACTCATCATCGCCTAGATTTAATACATCGTCACAGTGAAAACATCCTAATAATAGTTGGAACGTAGAAGCAGACGTAGGTCGAGATTAGAAACTGAATACAGAAGACTACTGTCTCAAGAATAACATATTTTGCACAAAACTAAGAATAACGAGGAACAATTGCGCCGCGATCATATAACAAATGAAAATTAATTTGAGGGGAATTTTTCAATTCGTCATAAACTTTCCCGGACGTGATCATCGATATTCTGCATGTCTTTCGAAAAATTTCTTAAATTTTTCCGAACATCTAACAGTGAATTATTCCTTGGTTGTGTATATCTAGGTCTTTCTCCAAATCTAAAAGGAAAAACAAAAACCAACGAGAGCAATGAAACGCTATCGTTGGTAACAATTACAGTAGCTTCTGTGTTCTGTTTCTTTTTTTTTTTGTTTTTTCTTCACTTTTTACTTCGCGTTCATTTCTCGACACATCTAGGCCGCCTCATTTTCCATACGATCAGCCAATTTCCTTCTTGAAGCCTCTACAAGGTCACCGGATAATGAATAGAAATCAACGACAAGCACCAAGGAGAGAGAGAAAAAAATAGAAACATCAATTTGGCAGGCGGTTTATAGAAAATGCTTGACATAGGTCTACGATGATTTAGGGATAGCACATGACAAATTCGGTGTTTACCTCATTCAATTTTCAGCAGCAGTAGGAGTCACGGGTTGAACAATCGAATAATAGCGAGTGAAAATAATGAACCATGATCGATTTGCAAGTTTAAACTTTGAAAACAGAATTTTACAATAACACAAAACCGAATTGGAAGAGACCACACTACAACGAAAACAAATAAACTCAACGCGAATTTGGCAAACTATTGGAGTCAGTAATATAAACCTGAATATGACGGAATCTGGAAACCTTTTCGGCAGCCATCTGCACCCTGACGACGAAAAATTATCAAGGGGTTATTATGCTCGGGTGTCACCCGGAAAATGGGCAACGTGAGTGTTTAGCGCGATGAGCAATGAGACTTCGAGATAATAGGTCAATGGACTACAACGAATGGCAAGATCCGGCTATTAGCACGTTCAGTTGAACGGCGAGACCTAGCTGCGAATGATATGAGCAAATTGCCAATTAAAACTGACTCACTGATGATCTGGAGATATCCCTCCGGCTCGAAAGGGTACCTTATACTGCTGGTCGAAATTATAATACAATTGAAATATTTTTAGTGCGATTTTTCAATTTGATTTTCACCCTCCAATCTACCTCTTCAGCTATTGCTCGATCTCTTCAAAAGATTCATAGCCAGAAATAATGAATAAATAAAATACAAGTAGCGTGATCTCGCGTGAGATGAAATTCTCTGCTGATTCAATATACCAGAACATCCCAACTATTTTTACTCCCAACATCAATACAGGTTCGTGTGTAGATTAGTACATACCTACAATCTATATTTTTGAATGGTAATTTTAACTTTGTACCACTCGAATATTTAGTTAGCGTACCTCCTCTTCATACTTTTTAACTTCTTCAATCGGTGCTGTTTGTAAGATCTTCGATAAAAGGGCAAAGAAAAGGATGAAGTCCAACGAAATTTGATTAATAATACTCTTGATGTCTTAAGAAAATCTGCAGCATCTTATGCAATCTTTGCGGCACGTCGGGTATGAGGCCTGAATGAAATCTGTCAGGTACTGTTAAATTTCAAAAAATCCCGTCAACCACGACGACAGAATCTTACGAAGTCTGAGGTTAAACGTAATCTATGAAATCTCCGTGAAGTAGACGAAATCCGATAAAGCTCCACGAGGTTTTACGACGCCCTGTGCAAGAATGTTTCAGAGCTTTCGAAAACAAGTATTTGAGCCATGAAATTGCCGTGGAGTCTGCGAAAACTTATAAGAACTCATAAGGTTTCAAGTCAAATAGAATATCTACGAAGGCCCGTGAAATCCCACGAAGTCTTACGCAGGCCATGTGGGATCTTCGGAATTCCGGTTTAATATCTGTGATATCTCGAAGAGCTATCTGTACGATTTCCCGAACTGATTGACCCCTAGAGGAAGAACTTAGACTAAAAAATTCATTTTTTCATATTTTAAAAATTTCATGAAGAGCGATCGATACCTGTACCACAATAATTTCATTTTGATAACTTAAGGAAGGGAGAATCCTGCCTGGACCAATTTCTCTACTTAATTATTTGGGCGAACGACTTGAGTCCCTCCCGAAGCAAAAAGTTTCCCAGCGAGTTTTACACGTGGGAAGAGTGTAACAAATTGTTCGGGACACACAGGATACCGTGTAGCAGATAAGTTGGAAGAGTTCTCCGGAGGATATAATTTGTTTTGCAGTTTAAGGTTGGTTTTGCGAGGGTACGTATTCCCTCTAACATGTGTAATGGCTAGTAGTCCCGGCTATATAACGAGTCTCGAAGGATTTATCCTTCTCATAAGATAAAGTAGAGTCACGTGAGTCACGATGTCAAAGGCGAGCGGTGAATTGTCGTCAGTTTTTATCCATGACAGATGCATCAGCTAGCTAATCTATATTATTTTTCTCTGTCTCTGTTGATATCGAAGTAATAACTTCTTGCACTTGCCTATCCTGCTTGGCGATACGCAAGTTTTACGTTGTATTTTATGTGATCAAATTTCGTTTTATGGACATTAATATTTTACTTCGGAGCCGAAATTCTGCAGTATGTTAATACCGGTCTACAATTAATTTTTTTGAGATCGATTTTTTCGTGTGCCTCCATGCAAAATTTGGACGAAGAAGAACGGATATTTTATGGAATACTCAACTGGATGAACATGAATATTTTCGATACGTAATAGACACAATATAACATTCGCACATATTCATCTCACGCGCGGTTTATATTCCCTTCTATTTTCAGAATGTAATCTCGAAGATAAACACAGGCGATAATTTCGCGCGTACATCAAATTTCGCTGTAAAAGCGTGAAAAATGAGAATGTAATGAAAATAAAGTCAATATTTTAATCTCTGACTTGACCTGTTACCTGAAATGATAATTCTGATGAGGCATGCCAAAGCCCATGACTATCGAGACACGTTTCGAAGTGGATAAACAAACTAGAGTAAATAAAGCTAGTCAGAGGGCGTCGTATCCCTGCGAAGCTATCCACGTGTGATAACATAGAATACAAAAGTGAGCGAACGAGGAATTGGAGCTTGAATAATTAGTCGTGAGGCCGAGTTTATTGGTCACAAATGAGAGCAACTCTACGGTTGAATATGAAAAAGGAGGTGAAGGGAGGCGGACAAGAGGCAACTGATAATGAGTGATAATGACAGAAATATATGACCAGCAAATCGAAAGTTTTTTGAGAGCATTCGCTTGCCTGGCCACTCAGTTGTTCGGTGAAGCTCACAGTTTCCCGATAGATCGAGTGTTCTCCGTTGCTTCGAGAATTTTATTCCACTTCGAAACTGATAACATTACTGTAAGAGTCGCCAGCTATATGTATACAGGAACCGATCAATGAAACGTGTTCTGACCCAAAAAACAATTCAGATAGATCTGGTTCATTTATCCGTTCAGGAAGTTATATGCAAACAAGAGAATAAGATATGCTTTCAGGAATTGTAACGTGCGAATGACACTTCGATCGATAGTGGTAAACATTTTCGACACTCACTTTAGTTGTAGTTCTATCTAGAAGCTTCAGGAGGCGATATCCTTCACTGATACGTACCGGCGGGTGAACAATTTAACAGAGTTTCATTCGATCGTTCCTATTTTAATAAGTATGTCATCGTCGTTGGACTAAATTTATTAGATAAGTGTGTACTCGAGAAGAGACGAATAGACTGATTTTTATTACATTTGTACCACAGAGTAATTTTTCAGCGCTCCAATTTCATATATGACGAGTAGTGGGGTGAGCGCCATTCATGATTTGATGCGTTGGTGTGGCCCATAGACCTGTAGACCTGGACCGCGCAATCCCTATCTTACGAGGCTCAGAAAGTGGTCATGAAAAATATGAGAGAGACAGAGCTTGTGAGTGCCAAAGAGTCTAATACTCCTTGGCCCGTACAAGCTCCATCTCTCTTACTTTTGACGACCATCTTGAAGTGCGGATTGCGCGGTCCAGGTCTACAGGTCTATGGTGTGGCCGGAGGTGAGGAGCCGAATGGCGGCCCATCGTCAACTCCTGAGAAATGGTTTCCATTTGACACCTTAGAACTTCCCGTAGACCGCATCTGAATATCTCGTCTGGTTCCTAAGATGTCTTGGATGAGCATTTCCAAAACGAACACCCTGTATAGTCTTCTAACTCCCAACCAATTTATTATACAAATAACTATGAGTCCTCGGGACCCTTTCCTGTCAAGTGGCACTCCTACTGTTTGCCCAAATAATAAATTACACAGATCATATGGCAAAGTTTGGTGTTTGTCAGAGTGTAAATAGTTGTTGCCTTGGATAAACGCAAAGGTCAACGAAAGGAGTGGTGATCGGGAATCACACGATTTCATGTAGGATACATAAAGTTGGTAGCACTATTCTGGATTCAGAAACGAGATATGATGCCCTAATTGGAAAGTGATATACTCATTTCATATATTTTGGCGTCATTCATAAATAAACGACATATCCTCTCCGGAATGTTACACCCGTAACCTTACACTGTACTAATTTATAGTTCCAACTTTCCGACAAACAATATTCTCGGGTACAATTTCCGACCGAAGAAAACTTACTTTAATATACGATGGAGAAAGAACGAAAATTCGACTATGTCTCACGCATCAAACCCAAATGACAATTCTTCCGATCGTGATGAGAGACCGTAATTGAAACGGGGAGCTACAGCGTCCGATATTTTTCGTACAAACCATGACAGATTTCATCCCGAGCAATTCGTGACACAGTGCCGGCAAGGACAGAATTTAAATTTGCGTGTATTCGGTAGCTGTATCACATTTTTGCAGTGGACCGAGCTGCTACCTCGTTTATCATCGAGCTACACTCGAAATCAAGATATTTGTAGGAAGTCTGCGAAATGAAGATATAATTGCGGGAGAAAGCACAGAAGCGAAGACGAGAAAAGCAGGTTCTAACGACGTTGAACCAGACAACTTTTTACAAAGTTACAAAACAGTGGCTACAATATCTGTAGGCTTTTCCATTCCAGGGTCTGAATCAACAGGTGTACGACCGACATCTACCCACGAGTAGGAAACCACAAAAGATCTAACCTAGACGGACTGTCAACGTTGCATTTAGGATGGGAAACAATCTGTGGAATCAAAATGTCGAAGATGAGAGAACGGAGCACAGATAATGAGACGTCAGATTAAGTAGCTCGATAATTGGCAATGTATCAGTAGTGAGATAAGAACGGAGAGAGTGGAGGGGCTGGGAGCATAAGTCAGTCGATAATGTCCGATAATGACAAGAATACGTAAGGCGGAAAGTTGCACTCGAATAAAAAATTTATAAATCTGTGGAGCCACTCATTCGTCGGACAGATAAGTTGTGTGAGGCATCGTTTTTCCGAACGAGCAGTATTCTTCTCTGGTCTCCAGCTTTCGGACGCTTAAATAAGTGTCATAGCTCGGTCGTAAAAGTGGTAGGTTCATCAGGGAACGAATATTCATCTTCATACGCCAAAATACCGGAGTAACAATCATGGGAAGATCTAGCATCTGGCCACAAATATTCGCAGCAGGAGCTGGCAAGTATATTAATTACTCATTCCGTGGATCAATGCCATGCCGACTCACTGGCACGGGCAAAGAGCTCCAGCTCCGATACCATCGACATAAATTATGGCCTGTTTCAAACGAAGACTTCACGTGATTATATAATTTGTTAGGTACACATTCCGGAATAAATTCCGACTGACAAATACTTTATCTGTCTTCTGTATAACCAGCATCACTGATCATGTTCTGCAGTGGATTCCATCAGGGATGGTTACCCACAATGACATTTGATGAGAGCTCAAGCGGAACAATGACGAGCCGCCAAATATCGTGGATGATAGCTTTTCTACCGATCGGTAGCATCGGTGGAGCAATTGTTGCCATTTTTTTGATCGACTCTGTTGGGAGGAAACCAACACTACTTTTCACGGCAATTCCCCACATTATTTCATGCGCACTGACCGTTGTCGCAAGAATTTACTGGTTATTTTACATTGCACGGTCAGTCCCCGAACTATTGTAGTTATTTTACACAGTACTAATTTCAATGTACCAGATGATAGGAAAAAGTTTCCAGTTCCAATACTAAGTACGCGTGAAAACTTATGAAGTAATTGAAGAAGAACCAAAAATTAGCACATCCATGTGTGAACAAAAAATTGAGATCAAACGCAATCAGTCCTCGTAATACGTGTCCAACTTCTCGCTTGAAGGTTTCTCGCTGGACTTAGTTTCGGGGTTGGTCTCATGGTGACCCCAATATACATCGGTGAGATTTCAGAGGGCAAAATTCGTGGAGGTCTTTGTGTCCTGATGTTCGTCATGCTTCAGCTCGGCCAGCTTCTAGTATTCACAATTTCACCATGGATAGCAATACCTGCCCAGGGAATCGTGGCAGCTACTATTTCAGTTGTGTTCGCGACGGCTTTGCTTTGGGCACCCGAATCACCATACTACTACGCGATGAAAAGAAACGGAAAAGAGTTACGGAAGAGTCTCGCGTGGTTGAGAGGAACACACGACGTTACTCAGGAAGCACAAGAAATCGAAAACAACATAGCGCTTAATCGGAGGGGTGGAGTAAACTTCATATATCTATTTACACTGAGCAGCAATCGAAAGGTCAACGATTCCCACACATTCTTATACCTAGAGTCTCAGCCATATGAATCTCACCAATGGAGGGCATGGGAAGGATAGTAACATAAATTCTTGACATTTTTACAGGCATTCCTCACTATTATAGGGTTGGTGAGTGGTCAGCTTTTATCGCGTAATCTACTAGTCTCATCTTACGCCATCAAGTTCATAGAGAGTACCGAGCTTCACATCGACTTTCATCTTCGACAGATGATTCTATTATTGATTGAACTGGTGATTACCATTCTCACCGTTTTCCTGGCCGACACAGTTGGAAGAAGACCGTTGCTTCTCACATCGGTATCACTCTGCACGATTTTCATTTCGGGTGAGTCGATAGAAAAAAATATCCTTTTTGTAACACCTGCTCGTAAAGAATGATTTTCGGGACGTGTTTCGCGTGTGTAGAGTACCTACTGCATTCCCGCATTACTGCGGGAAGTTACTCTCAGGAACAGTGCGGAGAAGTACTTTCTGCACTAGTTCGGAAAATGACTCTCATCGGCAAAAATAACATGAGGTTCATTCGCTTCTGAAATCGAACGTACCTTCGCGGGAATTACAAAAAATATGGTGTCTGACAAGTGCGAATAGGCGATTTCACACTCGTCGGAAATCGCCTACTTTCCGCACTAGTAATACAAAATACTATTATATCATCTAGATGCCTTGCTGACAGTGTTGGGCATATTTCAATTCTTTCCATTATTCATTAGATCAAATCAAATTATTACGCTCGAGTTGTAAATTCACACAGAGGTAGTACAAATTTTGCTCAGAATTCATCATTCGTTTTAAATCAACTATTAATTTTAGCCACAATGATTAATGTTATACATCAAAATATGAATTCTATTCGAATTTTTTTTTAAATATTGAAGATTGTAAATTGAAAGCTAATTCATAATTCAAAACCTAGAATTAGGAATTAAAAATTAATTAATAATTCGAAACCTAGTATTGAGAATTGAAAATTGATTATTGAATCAAAATTTAGAATTGGAAATTAAAAATAATTCATAATACGAAACCTAAAATTAAGAATGAAAAATTAGTTTATAACTCGGAACGTAGAATTGTGATTTAAAAATTAACTCATGATTCGGAACTTGGAATCAAAAATAAAAAATTAATTCCCAATTTGCTTGTGCATACGTGTGATAAAATAATAGTATATTTCGATACAAAAGGCCAAAAGGGTGGTTTGCACTCTGCGAGTGATACGGAGGTGCCAAACGAGCCCGAAATGAGTCGAAGACTAGCTAAAGGACGAGTTGTACGCCTTTACACTCGAATAGTGTGAATTCCGCCCTTCTGTCAATCGAGTATTTTGTTATTTCTTTGTTTTTGGTGTTTTCCGAAACAGTGGAAACTGTGTACTATCAACTGGAGGCCAGTGGCATCGATGTCACAGGTATCTTGTGGATACTACCAGTGGCATCGATAGGATATTTCATCGGCTTCACAATAGGGTTGAAAACCTTGCCGAGCGTGATAGCTGCCGAAATATTTTCGTGTGAAATCAAGGCCTCTGCACTTGGAATTTCGACTGCTTATTTCATTGTAGCTGGTGTCGGTGTTGCACAACTATTCCTACTCGCATCATATCATTTCAGCGTGCACGTAATGCTGTACATTTTCGGAGCCTGCAATATTTTGTTCATAATTTTCGTAGTCTTATTCGTCCCCGAAACAAAGGGACGTTCTTTGGGTGAAATCCAAATTTCACTTCAAGAACGCTTCAAGCCCGAGTTTTGAGATATGCTTCTTTAAAACTAGGTCGAATGAGATATTTCCGAATCAACAACATGTTTTAGAGAATTTTATTTTCCTGTAGAAAATATATGAATCATAATATAAAATTTTGTTCAGTCCAATGTGATTTTGTGAAGTTCATCATGTTTTTCTATTTCCTATCTTATTTCCCTTTTCACATTCTCCGAGTACTAATGAAAATGCAGAATTCGCATTGTCATATCAAAGCAAATGTTCCGATGCATATTTATTCAACTAGATGTACGCGCCAGGAAATGAACTGAATATTCACACGGAGCTCACCCACTGGACAAATGTTATACATGTATGTACATACGTATAAAAAAAAGGAATGTGCAATCGAATGAAACCACTTACATTTGAAAGGACTCTCATCCTTCACCTAGAGCTACATGAATTCATTTCGGATGTGAAACAGTATGATGCGCGTGAGGTCACGACCATTCTATGTTTCAAAATCAGAAACGATATTTTTATCGAAAATCTGTACACTTGGATAACATGGAACTGTGATTGTATTGATTAGAAGTAAATTTACTCGCGTCTTGATTCGTCAACGTTGAACATATTCCTTATTCTTCTTTCTCCGATACGTAACATCAAGAATCTTTCAGAACTCGTGGTTATTCAGAGAAAAATTCACCAGCACCGATGGCTCAGTTTCATTTTCCACTGGATAAAAACTCGGAGTTGTGAGTAATAAATGAATATTTCACTCCAAGCTCATGCATATTTTGGTATCCGATGCGAATAATCAACTGGGATATCCTGTCCGAGCATCAACCCGTAAACTCACTCTGCAGTGATCTATTACAAATTCAATTTTCCAATCAAAAATATACATGAGTATAACTTCCGCTGTCTGGCTGTCGCAGATTTGCGTAGCATGGGAAACAAATGGCGGACTTAGCAAGTGAAAAGTGCGAAAATGGAAGAAAATTAATGATGAGACGTGAGCTCGAATGCGTAATAATTTTCTACGAATTAGTCGCAGCAGACAAGAGCGGAGCAAGCGATGAAATGAGAACGAAAGGCCATCGATAATGGGCGATAATGACAGAAATGGATACAACGATAACTCGCACATGACGAGATCGAAAGTATCGCGAGTCCTCACTTTGGCCAAAAAGATAAGCGTTAGCGCTCACTAGGGCAAAAATTTGTAAGCGATCAGTGCACTACTCTTTTCACAGTACTCAAACTTCTCTCAAATATCAGAACTTTCATGGGACAGTGTGGGCTGATCAGGGATCCAGTATTCTCCCACCACCAATTCATTTTTCACTAAGTTAACATTTGAAGTTTAAGATATTAGATGGATATGTACAAAACGACGACTATATCCTCTTCAAAATAGTATACTCATAACCTAACACCGCATCAGTTTGCGGATCCAACTTTCCGGTAAACAATACCCCTGGGTGCAATTTCTGGCCGAAGAAAACTTACTTTTATATACGATGAACGGAACAGAAAAATTCCACAATACCTATCTGATGCAATAAATCTGAAAAATAATTCGCGCGGTTGTGTCGAGAGGCTATAATTCAAACGTGCAATTGCCACGTCCGATATTTCTCGAGCAAATCGTATATACCGAGTGCTCTATCATCCCCAGTCCCCTTGCACAGTGTTGACAGGGCAGAATTTAAAATTGCCTTTATTTCGTCGGTGTATTACGATCTCGGCGCAAAGTACTGGCTCTCCACAATCTCTTGTCATCGAGTGCACACGGCATAGAGACAATTACAGGTTTGAAAAGGTCAGCGAGGAGAAAGGAGCGAGAGGAGAAAAATAAGGCAAAGACGAAAACTGAAACAAGTGAAGCAGTGAACTTTTCGAATAACTCAAATCTGTAATACCAGGTTTATTCTCAGAGGATTCCGAGTCCAAAACTGTCTGGGTGCAGGTTGGCTGCTCTTGAGTTATTGTACAATAACTGAACGAGAATATGTTACTCATTTAAACTGTTATGAACATAAATTTTGATCGATGTTCTATCTGCTGGCTACTCTATGCTATTCTCGATCCCATCACTATACAGTTTGAACAATGTTGGACAATAGTTAACTTCGAACTCGAGTTATCGATAATTAATATGAAGCATGATACAACAGATGGGTGGAAATTATAAGAGCTAATTAGCTATCTACGACATAGAGTCTGTTACGCTAATTAATACTACCTGAAGAAAATGCGTCAAATTTTTGTGAGTCCGAGTGAGCCAAGTGTGAGATAAAATGCGGTAACTGCAGAAAACCCTGAACTTGTAACGGATCTAATAAATTTGAGCTAAATATAATGAATCTTCCTTCTATGATTTTTGGAAAATATTCAATGAATAAGTACTGAGATCGTTTTTTGCCTCTATGATTTATTTGGTTCATTAAAAATTTTTTATTAACTCATTACTTTTGAATTTCGTGGCGCATTCATTCATAACTCACATTCCTTATAATATTAAAATATCTTTTTGTGGTCTTGATCTTCGTCTTTGTATAAATAAAAGTGTATAAGTTCGAATTGTATTATGGTCTTATCTTGGTCTTTGTATAAGTAAAAGTGTATAAGTTAGAATTGTATTATGGTCTTATCTTGGTCTATTTGTCGTTATATATATGCCATCTTCGGAATAAGGTCTCATCAATTAAGGCTTCATGTGGTCAGGTGATGTTCCATTTATATTGTTGTTCAATTAGATGACTATTGTATCTTTATACAATCTCTGATGAGTAGTTCTCATTTTATTCGATGATATATATTTATCCAAATATAGATAATAGGCAATTCAGTATGATGACGTTCATAATATACTTTTATACTTTTCGTTCGACTTTTGACGAATAGATCTTACTTTATGTACAGATAGTGACCAACTAACTCCCCAATCTTCAGACCTCTCTCGCAGAGCAGGAATTAACCCCTCCTCTAGCTCTCGTTCTTATCACATTGTATATGTTCCCTACAATTCCCCCCCCAATTTTGATATACATCAAAATTTCTTACTTATTTTTTTTTTTACATTAATAACCGCATTCATTCATTTCTTTCATACCAGCCACATGTCTTATATCTATTTACAATGTTTTCTCGTCGATTCTTGCTGAACATCAGGGTTGCTTAACGCTATTTATTATGCGATTTACAATCGTCAACTTAAGATTACTTTTTTGCTATACGCTACGTTATTCTTGATCCGTAATTTATACATCGTCTTAATCTATATTTTGTTACATAGCTGACATTGGAAGTTCTCAATCATGGAGTGGAAAAATGAAGCAATAATATATACAATTTACGTGGTTGAATAATATTTTCTCAGGTTACATCTATTATGTGTTCCTATTATTTTGTTTGGGTTACTTGGATCAGCCAACTGATAAGCATTGTTACCAATAATGTTGATTATTTGAAATGGACCATGGTATATATGAAAAAATTTACTTGTTGTTTTATCAAAAGCACTTGACTGATATGGAATTTTCAGTAATACTAGATCATCTTTTTTCAAAATTACATTTGATATTTTTTTTTGTTGTTTTTTTCGATTTTCAAAATTTTTCTTCAAGTTTTCATTTGCTAGCATCATTTTTAAATTATGTGGTTTGCATGCTGATTTTGGAAAAGTAATGAGTTTTTCTATTTTGTCTGTTGGATTCTTATTAAAATGCAATTCCAACGGAGTAAAACCAGTACTACTGTGAATTGTTATATTCAATAATTCTTCAATTTGTTTAACATATTTTGCCCATTTTGTATGTTTCTCAGCACATAATGTTCTGAATAATCGACCAATTTCTTTCATTACTCTTTCGGTCGGGTTTGACTGGGGATGTCTTATAGAAGAAAAACAAACTTTAACTCCGATTTTCTCTAATGTTACGTTCCATATATCGGCTGTAAACTGGCTACCATGATCCGATAAAATTTTTTCTGGTTTACCCATTGTCAAAAAATAATCATTTATAATTTTATTTAAACTATTTTTCGTTGTCGCTCGCCTCAGCGTATACAATCTTACATATTTTGAAAAAGCATCTATCATCACTAAAATATATTGCACTCCTCCTACCGATTTAGGTAGAGGTCCGTAAAAATCTATTGTTACTAATTCATTAGGTTTCGTTGCAGAGACATGTTCATGTTGACCCTGCATGGTATATGTTAATGGTTTCACACGCTGACACAAATCACACGTGTGAACATATTTTTTAATTTCTTTGCGCATATTCTTCCAATAATAGTACTGAGCGATATAATTGAATGTTTTATTGGCTCCTGCATGTCCAAGATTCTCATGAACAGATTCTATCAACAATAAATTTATATCCTCAGGTATCATAACCTTCCACTTCCCATCTTTTAAGTTTTTATGAAATAATATTCTATTTTGTATTGTATACCTTTCATCTGCATATTGCTGATTCTGTATTAGATCTTTAAGGCTTTTTAATTTCAAGTCTTTATATTGCAATTGTTCAAGATTTTTAATTTTTTTTACTAGATTCGGATTCATAGATATTTCAGTCAACTTGTACGTTTCTACTAAATCCAAATTGTTAGTACACAGCAAAAATGATATTGATAATTTTTTAGATTGATTTACGATTGGTGCATTTTCAATATTTCGGCTAAAAAAATCGGCTACAAGATTATCTTTTCCTCTGCAATGTTTAATTGTAAAATTGAATTGTTGTAAAAATAAACTCCATCGAATTAATCGGTTATTTTTAAATGGAGTATTTTGCAAAAAAGTTAACGCCATATGGTCTGTTATTATTTCAAATTCTCCACCAATTAAATACGTTCTCAATTTATTTATAGCGTAAAGTATTGCTAGCAACTCTTTTTCGGTTGTACTATAATTTTTTTCAGTTTTTGTTAAACATCTACTAACAATTGCAATTATCTTATGATATCCTGCTGCATCTATTTGAAAAAGAATTCCACTAATTCCCACATCACTTGCATCAGTTTGAATCTTAAACATAGCGTCAGGCATATAATGACTCAAGGTAACACAATTCATAAAATTCTCTTTAAGATTTTTAAAAGCAGTTGAATGTTCCGACTTCCACTCCCATTTATTTTTTAGACTTAATAGGTTACGAAAAGGTTCTACATAATTAGAATATTTCATTGCAAATTGACGATAATAATTACAAATTCCGAAAAATTGTTGTAATTGCTTTAAGTTTCGTGGCTCTTGAAAATTTTGAATTCTTTCCAATCTTTCAGGATTTGGTTCAATTCCTTTATCAGATAAAATATATCCTAAAAATGGTACTCTGTTACGACAAAACAATGATTTATGAAATCCCAGTGTAAAATTGTGATATAATAATCGTTCAAAAACCATATCTAAATGTTGAATATGTTCTTCGAAAGTTTTCGAAGTTATTAACAAGTCGTCAATGTAAGTTGTTAAGAACTTCGAGTACGATTCGCCTAATGCTAAGCTTAACGCTCTTATGAATCCACTTCCAGCTGTTTTTAAACCAAAAGGTATCCTTTTAAAGTGATATAGAGTTGAATTATGTAAAAATGCAGTGTATTTGCGAGATTTAGCAGCTAATGGAATTTGCCAATATCCTTGCGATAAATCAGTGGTTGATATGTATTTCACACCATGATGTTTATTTATAATATCTTCTATTAATGGAGGTTGTTCATTATCAGACTCTATTATTTGGTTTAAAAATCTCGCATCAAGACATAATCTAATTGTTTTATCTCGTTTTTCGACTATCCTCAATGGGTTACAATATTCACTATTTGAGCGTTCTATTATTCCTTCTTCTAACATTTGTTCAATTTCTTGTGTAACAACTTCTCTTAATTTTATTGGCACTGGATATGACTTTTTAACTATTGGCGTGTTATTTTTCAGTTTTATTTGATGCTCATAGATTGTTGCACAACCCGCTTTGTTTGAAAATAATTTTCTATATTTTATTAATAATTTGGATAATTTCGCTTTCTGTTCATCATTGAGATTCGTAAGATTACTCGCGGTCGCTCGAACCACTTCCAAAAAATCACTCCCATTTTTAGTATTTGATGTACTAGTCTTGTCAACACTTTTTTCAAAGTAATTTTCATCTTCTCCAATACTGGTTTTTTCGTTTTGATCTATTTTCTTTTCCATTTGTTCAACATTATTTTGTTCAAGTATAGCTTCAATAAAGTACCTATTTTCTATATCATTTCGATCATTTGGACATGTTATATCAATATCTATATTCTTATCAACATCTACATTTATATTTTCGTTATACCTTTTTTCTTCATCATTATTTAAATAAACATTCATTTTTTGGTTAACACATTCATTTTCAATATTTTCCTTATATTTTTTCGTAATCTTAACACAAAGTTTGTTGCAAATTATATATGAAAGTAATCTTTCAGAAGCCATTCGACCGTACGAAACCAATGACGCATCTAGCAATTTTCCATAAATAGAAACTGTTCGGTTATCATAATCTAATATAGCCTTATTTATAGCAAGCCAATCATTACCAAAAATCACATCATTTGTTAAACCAGGAATAATTAAAAATATATACTCAAAAATTCTATTACCTATTTTAAAACATAATCTAACTTGTTTCTTTACAGGAACTGATTTATGACCAATTGCAGATATTACCCTTACATTGCTAACTGGCAGAGTTTCTATATCGCCTTCATCTTTCAACTGTTTATAAAAATCCTCAGATAAACAAGTAATTTGACTACCTGTATCTATAAGCGCTGTTACGGAAAGTCCTTGTATATTAACTAATACATGTGGATTATTAAGAAGAATACTTTGATCAGAATCCGTTTCATTTTCTTTTGAACTCGGACATAACTCGGCAATTAGGTCCTCAACAAAATCTAAAGATGAGCAACCCGATGATGGACCGTACTTCATCGCGTTGCATCTCAGTTTAAATGCTGATTACTATGATTCGCTGTAGTACCATTATTCGAAAAATTAGTTCTATTGTGGTTTATTATTGTAGGTGGAGGTAAGCGAATATTTGGAGTTACTACTTGATTTTGATATGGTGAATTATAATTTCTATTGTGTTGCCAAGCTGTTGACATTGGTTGTTGATATTCTGGTGCATGTGGATTAAAATTTGACTTTGTATAATAATGACCTTGATTTGGTATTATCTCTTGTTTCGCTAAGTCTTGTTGTAAACTGTAATTTATATTATCTCTATCTTGGTAAGTATTAGCTACATCATACTGATTATTCGTTACTCTCAAGCCTTTCACATTGCTATTTTGTTCTTCCGTACTAGTATTATATTGTTTCTTTTCAGAATTAATTACTTTACCTCTAGCCTCAAAACTAGCGTCTAAAATAGACAGAGCTTGTACAATTTCAGTTTCATTATTAAAATCCGCTAAAGCTAATGATTCTCTGACTCTAATCGGCATCTGTTGAATAATAGTAAAATTTAATTTATAAGATTCTAAATTTGGTATGTAAAAACGTGCTAATTTTATTTGTTTATAAAAATAATTTTGTAATGTTCCCTCGTGTGATCCATATCTACGCGCTCTCCAAGACTCTTCTGCTTTGATTTGCAATGGAATTGAGTAAAATTTGTCTAAAAATGCTTTTTCAAAACCTGCAAAACCATTGAAACGACCACGACACGATTCCATCCATACTTTTGCTCTACCTTTAAGTGTACTTTCTATTACTAACAATTCACAATCAGTTGGAATACTCTTGAATTTTAAATAATTTTTTATATCTTCAATAAATTCTTTTGGATTACTTTCGCCATCTTCTGAAAATTCTGGTGGCTTCAAATCAACTTTAACATTTTGTACGTTTTTTACCAGTTCGCTGATTACGTTATTCCCTAATATTGCTTGATTTTCTAATTGATTAGATTTAATTCGCTCAATTTCAATTCGTTGTGTTTCATTAATCTTACGTAAATGTTGAAGTTCTTCCGATATTGTTTGCTGTTCTTGTTGCTTACTCATTAATTTTGCTATTGTTTCTTCCAATTTTTTCATTTTCTCCAATTCCTTTTTAATTTGCTCTAATTCCCCCTCCATGTTTGATACTTTCGTTGTCTTCTGCGTTGTAGTATTTGTGCTATTTAGTTTTGACTTAGTTGGCTTAGGCGTTTGTTTTGATTTTGACCTAGTAACGAGAGGTGAATGTTTAACACTCATACGAACAGCTTATAATCTAACAAGAAATGTAAACATAAAATTTAATCTATATTCATTCAAAACAAGTATTCAAAATTAAGTTTAACCTTTTGTTCGGGCGCCATTTGTAACGGATCTAATAAATTTGAGCTAAATATAATGAATCTTCCTTCTATGATTTTTGGAAAATATTCAATGAATAAGTACTGAGATCGTTTTTTGCCTCTATGATTTATTTGGTTCATTAAAAATTTTTTATTAACTCATTACTTTTGAATTTCGTGGCGCATTCATTCATAACTCACATTCCTTATAATATTAAAATATCTTTTTGTGGTCTTGATCTTCGTCTTTGTATAAATAAAAGTGTATAAGTTCGAATTGTATTATGGTCTTATCTTGGTCTTTGTATAAGTAAAAGTGTATAAGTTAGAATTGTATTATGGTCTTATCTTGGTCTATTTGTCGTTATATATATGCCATCTTCGGAATAAGGTCTCATCAATTAAGGCTTCATGTGGTCAGGTGATGTTCCATTTATATTGTTGTTCAATTAGATGACTATTGTATCTTTATACAATCTCTGATGAGTAGTTCTCATTTTATTCGATGATATATATTTATCCAAATATAGATAATAGGCAATTCAGTATGATGACGTTCATAATATACTTTTATACTTTTCGTTCGACTTTTGACGAATAGATCTTACTTTATGTACAGATAGTGACCAACTAACTCCCCAATCTTCAGACCTCTCTCGCAGAGCAGGAATTAACCCCTCCTCTAGCTCTCGTTCTTATCACATTGTATATGTTCCCTACAAACTAAAGTCTGGAAAGGCGCGAATTCGCAGGATTTCGGCACCAGGTATTGAACTGAGTAAATCGAATCAAGCTTGCGGAATGCTAAATTCGTACGTACACGAGTTTAAATTAGAATTTAAACCTTTCAATGAATTGATCAACTCGGTCGATTTCACTCTAACGATGCCATTACCGCTGATGGCCGGAATTTTATTCGAGCAAATTCTCTGCCTGTAGAATTTTCTCCGCACACATAACAATACGCAGCAGAAAGTCAGACTTTTGGTAGGCTAGCAATGAATGATTGCTACTTTATCGTTCCAATTTTCACCACGTGCGCTCAAGCCTCCAAAATATAGGTACGCGTGCGAATTTTAGCAAGCGAATGTCAAGTTTGTTGGGAAACAATTTCCTGCCGATCACCCCTCAGCGTTTCTGCGCTGCGTAGGCGTTGCCCTCCGATACGTCAGTCCATTACATTTGTTACATTGCGAACGGTATTCAGTTCGGTCTAGACGCGGCGCCCAGTATGTATGTATACTACTATCGACCATCTACATGCGTCAGCTACTTATGAACTCTACACAGCAACTATATTTACTGTACGTTCAAACTGAGGAAGTCAGTTTTGTATTTATTTCGGCCAATTTGATTGCGTATGAAAGATAAAAGCAGCGAAACAGACTATAAAAATAACGAAGTGAAAAGGTAAAAACGAAAATTTGGGAAAAAACAATGTAGAAACTGGTCAATTTGGTTACCACTCCGAACGGTCGTCCACCCTCGGGATAATTTAACCGCTCGAAATTTGGGAAATAATTAATAATTATAGCCACTCATTGAAGGCGGGGGATCCAGGTGAGACAATTTCTGAGTTATTTGGAAATTACCACAAAATATAACAATTACTGGTCTCCCCTGAGCGAGCAGTCGATTTTCGTTGGGGTAGACAGGTATGTATGTATATGTACATACATACATACCGACCTTACTGTGAGAGAAATTACTCCGCGTCTAATTTCATTCCGAGGGGTTCAGAATCAGTCGTGCTTCGGTTCATGGGGATATTTCATTTAATCAGAAAAGCCAATATCGGTTGGTCGTATAGCCGCCTTCCATCGGCACCCGGGAAAACAGCAGTGAGGCTCAAAGATTCTGTGTTATTTGTACTTCGTTTCAAGAGTAAAAAAAGTACGTTCGAAAATGTTGCACCTAATGTTTGATGGGAATTACACCAACTTTCGAATGAATAATTCAATTCCGCTCGACGAGGAATTTTGGTTTCCGAACAAACTGCGGTATCAGTAAAGAACACGGAACATTATCCGCGGCAAAGTATTTGTGCTTTTCGAATAATTTCCTCATTGATCGTCTATGTTCGATACCGGGAGTAATTTGTTCATCTTGTTTCCGGACGAACTCATTCTGAAAGTAAAATCTTGAATTTTTAGAATCTTCGCAATTATGTACGCAATACATGTATGCATGTAAAGTATGTCATACCCCTCTGCCGTATCTATTCTGCTCATAACACACTTTGTAGGACAATGACAAAACGGAAGGATTTGTGGAAGAAGAAACATGGCTGCGTATAATGAGATTGTGGTGACTAATTACTCGGGGGACATATATCCGCGTTGCGTCACTCGTAAGCGGTTAATCTATTTGAGCAACGTAACTATACGACCGCAGCGATAAAAAATGAATGCGATTAGCGAGAAAAATATTATCGCTGCACGTAATTGGAATGTATGATAAATCCAAATCGACGGGATACGATAATGTGAGGAATGGATGCCCGGAAGATTCAAATAATTTCACAACATTTCGTAGGTCTGAGTTCAGGAAAGTGGATACGTGGATCTGTTCGAATGATACTCCGGACTTGCCAAAAAAGTGCAACTAAAAAGGCTTGAAATAATTTGTAACGCCAGCGGTATTTCCGAACACGAACATGCATTCGAAATGTAATCGAAATTCTCTTCGCGTCATACGTCCGACGTTGAGATGTTCAATTGAAATTTTTCTGGTTCAAGATTGCGGATGCAATTGAACAAATTTTCTCATAGCTTTTTCCGAATCGAAACTACTTTTTATCGTTGCGAAAATTGTTTTGTCTTGTCAGACCATCATTCGTGAGACATTGATTCACTGATTGGAATTCAAACTAATATTGAAATAATTCCTTCCCAGCATTGATAATGACCGATCGAACCGGTATAGATGGAAATTTCATCTGATTGTTACAAGATGTATCACCGCGTAACGTTTAATTGGTATGGATCATACCTTATTACTTATTAGCACTGCTAACAAGAAGATTATTTATTCGAAAGCGAACTCTTCGTCCCCGTAGAAAAAAAAATACTATAGCTCGTTCACAGTAGACCAGAATAGTGATTTCTCACCATAAGAGATTTCATAAATGCCGAAAGATTTCTAAAGATTTTCGGATTATCAGATGACGAATGACGAAGTTTCAATTTTATCCCCGACTGCCGAAAATAATGACAAACTTATGGAGCCAGTGTTCGAACTAATCGCGAATATCACATTGTTAGCCGGGGGATGAAATTTTCGATAGTAAGTTACGAAGTGTGGCTACCCCCCTTTGAATAAAAAATTTTCTAAAGTATCCAGTCTCTAAAGAGAGCACAGCTAATTGGAGCGATGTTTCTGGGCTCTTGCATTATTGCATAAATATTTCAGCAATGAGTCTGCAAGTTCCGTACTGCATGAGAGCACGCACCTGAAGAGGAAGTGACGTAATAAATATTCGAAAGCGTTTTCCTTTCGCACAATTTAAACTGAAATTTAGATATCAAGCCCTCGAAGTAGGTGGGTGGGTAGGTATTATGTAAACGAGACGAGAGAAAGAGTGGCGGTCTTTTTGTTATCGCTCCCTCTTTATTTTCTGTGAGAAGAAAAATCACCCCCAAGCTACTATATTGCAACGAGACTGAATAAATCACATAACCTATTCATTTCAATTGAATTTCGTACACTGAATACTTTATCATACTTTTTTCATTGCTGGATCTAGGCGGCAGGTAGGTGGGTATCAAATTCTTTGTCATTTTTTAATTCACCCCTCGGCTGTTGGGCGTGTATAAGGGACGCGAATTGATTCCCTTCTTGCAGCTATGCGCAGGCTATGTCTCTATAGATCAAATCCTGGAAGAATGAGATTGTCTTGGGTATACCTGCTGCTGTGGACTATCGTAGTGGATACCTATAGCCAAGAAAAAAAAATGACTTTAGCCGACGCGACGGCCAGCCAAATTGAATTCTGCCATGAAATTTTACTCTTTTATATTTATACACGCACGCCCACTGCTACATCTATATGTTTAACAGAAAATTATGGGGGTGGGGGCGAAAGCACGGGAAGATAACAGCTTGGTGAACCTCAAGAGAGAACGGAGCTACTCGAGTAGAAAGAAATATAGATATAGACACGTATGCGCAGTATGTGGCGGTTAAAAATATGTCTGACAGTCCCAGTAGCACCTGTCGTTTCGAATACTGTACCCATACATGAGTATAGGTAGGTATAAGTCTGTGTAGTACAAAATTTCTAATTTAAAACATTAGAGAAAACGATACATCTACTTTATACTCTTATACTGTACACCGTTAAATTTTTTTATCGTTACACCTACGTTTTTTGTTTCCATTATTACACTCTTTCGAAAAAAGAAAAACAATTTGCCAAAAAGTGTTGAGCACTTTGCGAGCATTTTGAAATAACCATAAATCTTCAACGGGTTTATTTTCTCTGGGAATAACCGAAAACAACGAAAGTCTGTATTTAACGGGGCATTCATACGTGCCAAATCAACTGGCGTCGATATAAGTTTCTCAAAAATTTTCCGGTTCATTCGAATTGCCAAACATTGTCAAGTTCTATAGCTGTGCCGAACCGACACCTCTGAAAAAGCTCCGTCCGTTGAAAAGCACCAAGATATTTTTGTTCATCCGAGTAATATGGGTAGCCTCATATTTATAGTCTCATTGATAACCTGTCAAATTTTGAAAAGGATCCTCATTATGGGAGGGAGATATGTCAATTCCAGAAAAGTTTTCAAAGTAGACACGTTGCTCAAACTTTTGGACGAATATCTCTGCTGAGGTATAAGGGCGACGTATTACAAGATTATTTTCAAGAGAACTGCAGTGAACGATTTCTTTTATGTAACCTTTGACGATACTGTTTTCTATCGAAATATATATCGACAGAGCTTTTTAGCGTGTACAAGTGAAACTAAACCGTTATGCGTATAATGCTCAAGATAATTCAAGTAAATGTAGATGAAAAATTCAAATATCGTGATGAGGTTTCCCTCGAGTTCGCGTTCGTGCAAATATTTTCTTTACTGGGTATATGGTTATACCTATACAGCATTTTCGTGACTCTGTCTGAGTTTCGGTAACTTCTCAAGCCCGGATTAAGATGATTTCCACTTTTAAGCGAATTATAAGTTCCAAAGAAAAGATGAACTTCTATGTATAGTAGTGGCGGTTTTTATTTCAAACCCGATACTTCATCAAAAGAACAATTTTAGCATACAAAATTGGGTCAATTTCACTCGTCCGCAAGAGAGCTGAAACGGATGAGAATATAAAGGCGATATGAATAGCTACACAGTGAAGCCAGGTATCGCGATTGGGAAATTGTATAAATCAAATTCCCGAAAGATTGATTCAACGATCGATATAATCTAACCAAAAATTACAAAGGCTTTTGTGATTAGTTGAGACAATAAACAAGGCAGAAAGAAATCCCCACGGGATTCTCAATAGATTATCGATTTGTTTATAAATACGTTTATCGATCAAGAAATGTAACAAAAAATTATTCAGAAATCGTTCTAAAAATAACCAAGATGCGTCAACACGTAAATCAAGTTCACCACATGACCGAAAGAAATCCGTTTTGCAGCCAGTGAAATTTTCGGTTTTGTAATTGTAATTCGAACGTTAACGCGACAAAATCGGGAGCAATGATACCGTGACGTTGCATTTTTTCCGATATTATTGCGTTCACGTTTATAATCTTCGGTCCGATGTAAAATTAACGGAAAATTTTGTCTAACCGAATTATTTATGCACGTCGTTGCAAAAATGCTGAGAACTCATGTGAAAACGTATGGAAACCTAGCGTCACTGTGAATGAAATAATCCTTCAATGTTCTGTTTTTACCACAGCCAACTATTCGCGCCCGCTTATACACGGTCGCATACGTGCTTCGTGTCTCTGTGGATTCTATGTATTCATGAATAACTATAAAGCTCGGTTTGAGCTACATTAGCGACGAGAATTAATTCATGTTTGGTGGTTTCCATCTCGTCCTTCATGCTCATCCCTAAACCGTCTACGGATACACTTTAATGATTTAGCCGGTGGAAGTGTCCTGGAGAATTTGAATTACGTGATATAATACTGGAGCCTCGAAGTGCCAGTCGCTTTGAAACGCGACATTCAAAGTTCGTTTTTCACGAGTAACTCGCTTTGTTTATACGCTAGACAAATGTCGAATGATAATCCCAAGGTTTCATGAAGTTTCCGGCTCAAACCCCTTTTTGTTATAGTATTCCATAGTATCACCAGGCATAGGAAGTGTGAAATAAGAAAATCGAGGGGAGGTACCTGCGTGTGCGGATTTATTAATCAATGGGAATTTGACTATCGCTTTGCCACGGCTACTATACAAAGAAAGATGATACTTAAGATTAGACGAAATGGGGAATAATGTCTCTGTGTAACACATTCGGAGTGAATCATTTTTCGTACAACCTTAACGCTACGCGGTGGGAAGGTTTTAAGGCCCACAGCTTTGGTTAGTTAGCGAGCGAGCATAACCTTCCTGCGACATAACCAATTATGATCATTTCTGCAGCTGATTTCACACCCCGAGTACTTATCGTCAGAGGTTCTGTCCCTTCATTTCAAATTAACAAGATTATTCCCTGTAACTGATAATTCTTAGCAAAGATTATCTCCTTCAGCAACCGGATAAAAAGGAGTTTTCCTTGAGCCGGGGATTTGCTGATATGATATTTCACAAGGACCTAATACTACACGAATTGAATTATGAAAGACATCCATGTGCCGTTCCCACGATATATAATTAAAAAAAAAAAAAAAAAAAAAAAAGAAGAATTCTATTCCATTAGCAATTCCCAGTGGGAGGCATCATATCTAATTTTCCAGAGATTTTGGAAATTGTATTTCAAATTGATCCACGAGAATATAGACTCCCAGGGAAACTGTACATCAAATATTCATTTCTGTGAGCGTCATATGCGCCGATGCTTTGTGAGTTAGATAAAAGCTACTGGAACGGAAAAATCAGATATGAAATAGTCGAATTGCACTGAATTAACGATTGTTTCTAGCCAGTGCAGATAGTTACCGCGGTCAAATATACAGTTACCAACGGCCAAACTATGCGATGTGACGGTTAACGACGGTTCTTTAGAGACCGGGAGATGCGTGGGTTTCAGTTCGCAGAGCGCAAATTAGTTCACAGATCATTACGAAGTATTTCTGTACGTATATGTACCTACGCTTGTAGAGAAAATATTGCGAATTCGTGACACGACGTGGATGCAGAGTTTCTGATCAAATTTAAGCACCGGAATGCAAATGATGCAGCAAGGAAGTTCTCACGACTGTGAATTACGCAAATTTAATGTGAGCAAGATAGGTATGACAAAATTTCCATACTTATATCGTTGGCCAACTAGATGCAAAAAGCTGATTAGTTTGGTTCAATGAAGCGATAAATCTGATCGCATATAGATTGACCTTAACTGAATTTATACGAGACCTTAGACCTACGGTTCACTGCATCATCTCCAGAACTCCATCTTGTCATTTATATGTATACCAGGGTTCGTGTATATCTGTTATAAATAGAATCCTCCACGGAATCAGGATCTAAATTCGGAAAGCCGAAGAACTTTTGACACGGGAATGATGTCGATGATCATTTTTATGATTATCCCACAAAGAGCGCGATGCTTCAAAGCCCGAACTATATTTTTCAGTTTGAAAATACGTTGACAAGATGGGAAAAGGATGTGAGGAAATCCGGCAACAGAAAAGAAGATGGCAATATTTGAAACAAGAATCTTCTTCAAAGCTCTGCGACACAAATTATTTAACAAATGGCGAAATTTAGAAGCGATATTATGATCGTTCGGTTTTCAAAGCAGTCAGAGCGAAATTATCTCCAAAAATTGTTCGAAGTTTGAGAGATGTGAAAAATATTGATTATAGAATATAGACTTACATTTCTAGAAAAACGTTATTCGAGAAGTGGAGAATGGCTGTCTGCCGATTGTGCACGAGCCGAGACGGCTTTTCTATATTTTCCGCAGCTTGAGTTACGGCATAAAAAGTACTCACGAAAAAATATCGCGAGAAAGGAGGAATAAAGGACTGTGCTGTTTCCTCCAAGAGTTATCTCCGAAAAATATTCGCGATTCCGGTTATATTCGAATATGTAAAAAAATCAAGAGTCGCTCTATGTTATTCTTTTTGTTTCTGTAAAGACGAAGTCCTCAGAGAGGTAAGAGCATGATATTTCAGAAGGAAAACTAGGAAAATATCATGTGATGCTCGAGACCTGGATTAAAGAGAAACAAACACACTTTCAGCATAAGGCTCGGGTGCAAATACTTGATTTTTCGGAAAATGAAAACAAAAGATAATGTGGAAACTTGTGAAAAGCGACTCTCCATTAAGCCCGCTACGGCGTAGCATATACCCTGATTTTTATGTATATCTCGAACTTTTGCAGCCAGCTTTCATTCAACTCTGGAGTGAGATGCTACCGTCGCAGCTAAGTACCTACTCTGCGAGAAAGTTACAAAGATGTAGTATTCGGGTTGGTTGAATGTGGCAAAGATTTGTCATCTCGAGGTTCGAATGAAAAGCTCAAAAAAGAATCCACCTCGATGCTCGCACGTTCATGGAAGCTCATGCAGTCACGGAGAAAAATAGGAAGGGAAAAAAATTAGGTGAAAAGCGAAAGACAAGACAGTCCATCGGCGTAATAGGACGTATAAAGCTCAGAAGTGAAAATGTCCCCGAGGTGAAAGCTGCTTTCATGTAGCAGACGCACATATTGACGGAAAATCGAAGGAGCTTTCCAGATTTTTCTGGGTATATGTATTTACTGTCAGATCTTATCGATTGCTGTAACTTAACTTCCAACGTCCAAGTACCTACAAAAGCTCGAAGATGCGAAAATTGACAGTACCTATACGTCGTAGTGCCTCGTATTTCCTATTATCACCATTCGGAATTCAGAAAACGGTTTTTCAAAGTCTCAGTTATGCATTTCGCAGACAAAACTATATAAAGTATGCACTGACCGCGGAATGGAGAATATTGATAATCTTCGTCACTCCGATTTTTCCAATGTCGAGGAACCGAGCTTCAAGCATAATGCTGACATATCACAGACCTCAGAGGCTCACTTTCAAACCCTGAATCCAAAAAAACCATTCAGTTTTCTAAATTTTATGAAAAATTCATGTGAATCTAGGCCCAAACGAAAAATTTGTAATTCAATAAGAACATTTCATTGTCAAATGCTTATGACAATTTTGTTTTCCATTTTCCATAGCCTCAAATTTTTCCAATGTGGACCGTATTGATAAATATGGTAAACATGTCTGACGTTGATTTCCGAAGAGCTAATCATCTTCGCCGATTTTGGACAAAAGAAGACTCTTCTAATGGCCTGTCTTTGAAAACGTTCAGTTACAGATATTGAGTACTCCAGTCTCAGGAAGTACCTGTCTGATCTTCTTTTCCCTGGACTCTGGTCACAATTTTAGCTCACAATCAATTTCATCCTGTCAAATCCTGAGTAACCGATTGATGTGAATTAAACCCGGCTTTGAATCACAAATTTTATCAATTTTCCTGGTTCATGATACAACGAAAATTGGGTCTTCGTTTGAAAATTAAAACAAACAAAAAAGAATTCAGTTTCCCAGCTATAGATATGACCGAAAGTATGACTGCTGTTTGTAGACGGTAATTCTTGGAGCACTTTCGAGAGAATTTTTTTTAATATTATACGAGCGAATATTTTATCGGGAACGAGATCACCCCGTATGTCGATATTCGACGCCAGTCGTGCCTACCTGGTATACAATATTCATACAAAATGAAAACATTACTTCCGCTCGCGTATACGTCAATACTTTGAACCTTAATTTACCTAATTCACTGTGATTTCACTGATGTGTGTCACAGATAACATCATCTGTGCGCCCTGGAATGTCTCCGAAATTTTAAATACCGCGGCAAATTGAACTTGACTCAAAAATTCCGCTCTCCGAATTTACATTTTGAACATCAATCACTCTTTTCAAAGATACAAAAATTTCCTCAATTAACGAGTCGCGGATCCAAAGCAGAAAGATCCGCTTTCTCCTCATTTCGTTTTCCAGAAATTAGATCAGACATTCATCTTGATGATTTGCATTTGTACTTGTAGTCGTCAGTAAAAGTATAAGAAATCTAATCTGCATTTTAGGAATGAAATTTTTAATTCCTCTGGTCTACTGATTCCAAAGACTTCGGCGATCTATATTCGATGTCTGGTTTTGATCACACGTCCGAATTTCTATAATTCTCTTGTCTTCTTTTTTACTTTCATGTATTTTGAATATTTTCATATCAACTTTGGGATCGGGATGAAATCTGTCACGATAAAATATAACCCAGAAGTTATTTCCATTTTATTCGAATTACTCGCATGGAATACAATATTTGTCGACTAGTTACTCTCAGAAGCTAGCTGGAGTATAACCTTGCCGAAGATGTGAAACTTTTTTTCCGCAAATTGCACAGTGTGTAGATGATTAGAATTCTATTCCCACTCGAGTCCGACGAGACCCGGTTCAAAATCAAGAGATTAAACTCGAAGGTCTCGTAGAGAGTAATTAAGGCTCGAAGTTAGAACACCGAATTGGCGTGGGAGACTGTCAGAGTGTAACAAATGGCCGCATCACACACAGCTCATGGTGTCTTGACCCCACAGTTTAAGACGAGCCTAGATGAGTCTTTGAATCATTTTGGGATTTCCACGGAGATTAAGACACCATGGAGAATTCGCTTTCCCAGGAACCAATACTGTTGGCGCGAATGATTTCACAAATTTGGGTCCTCCGCCTCCTCCTCCTCCTTCTTCTCCCCCATTATCGGCGGGAAGAAATATTACCAGATGCAATCTACAGTCTAGGTATGATGATAAACAGAAGAAGAAGAAGAAGTGGGAAAATAAGACCGATGATAAAATATGTCTGGATGAGAAGCTATAAATTTACGTGCAGTAGTATAATGAAAGAATTGAATGTAATGAAGTAATGAACTACCGAAGTAGGTATTTAACTAAGGTATTTAACTTATGATGAAGGAACCGAAGCGGCTGTAGGTAGGAATATAATTGAGCAAATTGATTAATTGAGAATGTAGCAAAGGATTTGCGAGGCCGTGGGTTGCTGGATAATTCATCTTTGCTCTGGAGAGAAATTTTCAAAGTGTATAATAAGAAGTGATAGCTATATTATCGGTGCTTTATCCCTAGAACCTAGCACGTCTACAGCTTTGAACGATAACGAAGCAAGCGACCGACGCGTCGCATCAGGTGACCTCGAGCTCAAGCTTTGACTTTCATCCTATAATCTCAAAGACAAAGGTTCACAATGTACAGTCGTATACTTTTATGGTCTTCGACAAACAATTTAGATTGTAGAGTATCGACCAGTCCTAACAGTGATAGGTGGTAAGTTTTTTAAACTCTGTCATTACTGGACGAACTGGCCACGACCACCGATCAGAGTTGGGAGAATTCACCTACAGTGACAAAAACAATGAATACACGAAATCGAAGAACTTTGCAGTTGTCGGTTACGGAAACCTGTTCATAAATTGTTAAGCGGGGTCGGAGGACCGCCGCAGTTTAAAGCTATAAACTCAAGAGCTTACGACCTCATCATTATTGCACTCAAGATATTGGGAAAAAAGAAAATGGAGAAAAATACCTTCGCGTAATAATTTTGGAAGGTCTCTTTCCCGGATTACGTTATTCTCGTTTTCTTTTAACGGTATGAAATCCTCTATCGCAGTAGACAGAATTTTGAGAAATTAGAAAATTTTTAAATCCATCATTTCTGACTGGTACAATTATATATGTATAGTTTGCGGAATTTCATTTTTTATAAAACATACCTTTGCCATACCGATCGGATGACCCAGAGCTTCCGGTGAACGCGGTGATCAAGTTCGAATAAATAAGCTCATTACCCTACGCGACAAATTTTGATGGGAAGAAACGTTCGCAAACTAAAGTTTCAGGTTCTAATAAATTCAATATCCGACCTTTATGGGATACGGTTGAATGCTGTCCTCGGAGATAAGATGTATCAATGTAACGTATATAAAGCCGCAGGTACGAGTGCAAAAACAGAGATTTCTGATCAAAGAAATAATGATCAAAGTCTACGTAGTAATTTATATTTTCTGAATTGAATTTTCGGTCTTAATTACAAATCCAATCCAAATCTGATACTAATCCTATGTAATGGATCTTCTCGATTCAACTCTGGCGCCAATTATACGAGTGAAAATATCAGCTGTAGGTATACATCATAAATTAAATAAATACCGGTTGGTTAAACTCAATGAGGGTTTCTCACACTCTACTCGAGCCGGCGAATTCGTTAAACGAAAATCCAAGACGGGGTTAAACCGATCTCACAAAGCCTCAAGCTTCATACTATAAAACTATAAATACGAGTATCAGGTAGAACTATTTGTCTTTAACAGAAGCAATTGTCGCAGTGCAAGTCGGAGAAAAAAGAAAGATAAAATAACTGGACAACTAACGAAAACAATTCGCTGGATTTAAGCTCGGCTGAAAACCTCTGCTTCTAAATGAGCTTTCTCTTTGTCTGCGGTCTGCGGTCGTACACGAAATGATAATAAATGAACACATACAAACGCGTGTGTATATGCAGGTGAGGTATAGGTACTGGGTACAAAGTTTGTACAGATAAAGTGGATTTATACGTAATGCAGAGATTTATCAGTATCGTAAAAATCTTGGTGAGCATGGCTGGAACAATTTATCTAACCGTGAAGGATGATGATTCGGAAATCGTGGCTTTTACTTTATAAGCCTCTGAAGCAATGTCGGTGGACGTGTTCTTTTATGTCCTTTGAGCTCGATAAAAGCACATTTGTTTCCATCAAATTCCTCTAAAACTTCGTCGCCCTCAAGGATACGTATGTATTTAGAATCGGTAAATCTGAATGGCAGATAAGTAGAAGTTTTAATACGCACAAAAGTTGACTCAACATGGCGGTTAGAAATAGAAAAAATATTGCATTTGCATAAAATCATTTGGAGCGAAAAATTTTGCCTGTGCGTAGTATGCGATGAATATGTTATCCTGGGGCATGCAGTTTATGCCGATGACCTAAGATCCAAATTCCGAACTCGTGAATTTACGGGCCCCAAGAGATGTTGAGTTTGAATTTCCACGCAAATTTTGGTCAGCCCGCTTTGGATTTTGATAATTCTTAAATTTTTGTCTCAATCTTTGAATCAGCGATCCAGTGAAAGGCCACGAGAAAACATGTTGAAAAAATTCTTGCGTGGAAGGGCTGTGATGAAAGATAATTTATTGACAAATTCTTTATGAAAATGTAAGTTTGTCGAGAATATTCCGGTTTCTATGCGCTCATATTTCACTTATGTCATCAATTCTTCCGCAAGTTTGGAGCTTCCTCCTCACGAAAGCCCTGTACTGGGATCTTCGCCTCGTAACAAACTCAGAAAGTCGTATACAGTGTCAATTCGCTCAAGAGGTTCTCGCATTCCTAAACTTTTCCTTGAGGTGGATACCTCCGCCTCTTATATAGGTAACTCACACTGCGGCCGTTCTAGCGAAACCGTTTCAAAGGGACAAGTATAGGTATAATATTTTGAAAAATAAATTCACTCGTGAAGAAGAACCGCGAGAGGTGAGAGCCGCAGAGAAAATCAATCCTTTTTCAAATACCCAAACCACTCAATCCCTCCCCACGTAAATTTGTTTATAGTTCAATTCGATAAAGCTTCACGCCATATACGTCAGGGCTATAAAATCTCACAAATCCTGTGGCGACGGATGGACAAAAATTCTGCATACATCATCCGGATAAAAAACCGAGAGACAAATAAATGAACAACTTGTAACGTGTGTGTTGAATATGTATGTAGGTAACACATTTTCCAGGCTGTGATAAAATTCATGCTTGCAATTACTCACACGCATAGTAGGTACTAAAAAGGAGACATATATCGATATTCATCAAAGTTTAGGAGGATCCACCAATGTTCCATTTCGTAGAGCGCCACGCGTGATCCACCGTTATGAAATTTGAATTTTTCCACCGTAAATTCGGGATTCGTGCCCCAAAAACGAGGGGAATCAGATTTCGTGAAAATAGTGTGTAACAAAACATGTATTTTTCACTTTCACAGGCTTATTCACCGGAAAATAAACTGTCATCATTTTTTACAGAGGGGTTGAAAAGATAGTAAAACCGTGTGCTCCATGTTCATCCCCTAGCCACTAAACGGTCGTGAGAAAATCGGAGACGAACCGCCGAACGCTTTGGCATATTCCCTTTAAGGGAAATTTGGACTAGCTATGTTAAATGTACAGAAAACATTTCGAGAACGAAAAATTCTGGATCTTCGCAAACGACACGATAAATTTCGATGAAAGATTGAAAATTCATTAAGTATGATGGCAGAAAGTGGCTGAGTATTTCACTTTATCACAACATCGATTGGATTCGATGGAAAAAGAATATTCCCTATGTTAGCTAGGTTAGATTGCCAGTGGCGTTTCCAAATTGCCCTCAAGCAGTATGTCAATGCGTGAGCGTCAACTCTTGAACCTCGATCGAACCACACCTAGAATATTTTCTGGAATATAAATTCGGCCATGTTGAAATGTTTTCCTTAATGATCGGCAGCTCATAAAAATGAGAGAACGAAAACTAGAATTTGTAAGAGAGATAAAAGTCCAGATGCCCGCAATGGGTTCGGAAACTTTATCACCAACCCGCAAGAGACCAGTTTTCCCTTATCTATGGTATAGAATTGTCTCTAAAGGAGAGACGCTGACCAGGCTGAAGTCTCTGTGACAAAACCCGTTCAACCGTGGAGTAGTAGGTTGGGTGCATATGTATGTATATGCTTCAAATGGTTGGGAACGCTTCAAAGTTTCCACTGTTCAACACGCCCTTATTCTCGTCTTACGATCTAGCGAAATCACGTTCAACTAAAGCAAATCAGGATTGTAATGGGTACGGTTCTCGTAAATGTTCAACCTCTTCTTTGTTCTACCCTCAAGCCACTTTAAAGTCGTGTCCGATATTCAGGGCAGCATGAAAGTCAGCAGGAAATCGAAACGGTGAAGAGTTCTGTTGAGTGAACGTTTACCGGTAACGTTTTTGAAGACATCCAAGTTTCATGACCAAGATTGAAAATTAAAAAGAGCAAGCAGCGATGTATAATTGGTATTGAATTTTCTCACAATATTGAGCAAAGCCATACAGCATACAATAATCAATAACGAAATAAAGGTTTCATTTAATTGTCAAACAATTGCGTTTTCCCTTTTCTGCACCCCGTGATGGACGTATTTCTATTGTTACCTTCCCGTTTCAATGCAACCTGTAAAATTTTCCGTGTCGGAGTGGAGGTCGAGTCAAATTCCATCCTCGAGGCGCCCCCTGCGCCCGGGCGGCTCTGACTTTGGTATATACATAAATGATTCGCAAGTGGTCGCGGAAGGGATCCGTGGGAGGTTACGCAAATAAATTTTCCATCTTTTCCATCGAATATACATACAATATACGTCTATTACCAAATAGTTTTATTTTTATTCAACTAACGAAATTTGCACGTCTATAAATATGCGCGACGTTCCATATTCCACCGAATGTACCTACCTCTGCATCATTGAACGGGGAAATGTGAGCGTTGTATTGCGAGAGCGATTCGACAATTCCAATACCAAAGTAGCATAAAATATTTTGAACACTGCCGATAGATCTCGTCATCTCTGGCTCTGCGATCGTCTGACAAAAATTAGTGCCACGAAGCCTGAGTTTAATCTTCAGACTTTGGTACATTAACTTCGAACATGACGGATAAGCTAGGATTAAGTTTAGTCATTGCATAAATCATGACTTCGAGCGTTGTAATATCCGGAATGGACCGATTTCAACCTGCAGATCGGGAGACGCGACGGATCTGAAGGTTTATGGATACTACAAATTTTCGCTTGGTATAGTAATAATTATTCATAGACATATTGTCATGCCGACCCCGTACACCGATTTGATTTTCGATCAGTATCGGGATTTGAATTTAAATGAAACTCATCAAGTATCTAGATCTTTTGTTAACTCCAATGAAATTCCGCACCAGTTTCACTCCTACTTCCTTCGTTCGTTTCTCGTTTTTCAACTAGTGAAAGACGTTTCTTATGATTTTCGTTTAGACCAGAAAATCTCGACGTGCGTCGGTCATTTGTTTGCTTGGGTTATGGCTCGACTGTATTGCGCACTTTCCTATTCGGATCTAGTCAGCTAGATTGAAGATTATTTCGAAAGAGCGATGATCCGGGCGCTTTAAGGTCAAGGCAGAATGAGGAAAGAAGGCAAACTGGAGCACGACTTCCCACGAAAAAGCATCGATATATAAATATTATAGCCAAAAAGAGACTCAAAAAAATGTTTTCACTCGCTAGTTTTTACTGTCGATGTACTAGATATAGTCACGTATACAATATAATATTTGGTCAAATATTTAGAATACATACTGTGTCGGAAGTGTACAGAAACCATACACACATATTCTCGTAGCACTCTATACAAAATTCTATAGAATATCATACACGTAACGAAAAGTTCATGCGATAGGAAATTTGGCCGATGATCGACAAACTCGAAGAGAGTTGTATACCGAGAGATATACCAATACAGAACCTATGAATATATAGGTTCCATTGGCTTCGGCGTTTTATCATGTGTAAGCGTAGATATTATGGTAAACGTTGAATAAATACATACCTACTAGTGTGCTCAGAGAATTTGAGCGGCAGTAGCGACTTTCATGAATAATTGTAGTGGCTATACGATTAGTATAAAATCACGTTTGAAGACAATGAAATCCCATCATATCAAAGTATTTGTATGATTTTCTCAAACTAGAATGGAACGATAGACGCGACGACATCCCAGAGATTTTGGTAAAATTGATCTTTCAGATTGGAAATATCACGAAACTCAAAAGAAGCGATAAAAAATAAAGTACCACACTATAAACGAAAGTTGGCCGATGGTCCGAGAGCTGGCAAAAATTTGTTCGATGAATTTAAGGAAAGTTCAACAAATTCGGGCAAACAGGTGAAAATTTAAGAAAGAGAAGTGAAAAAATTTAACCAAATGAGCGAGAATTGGCGTACCCTTGATTTGAGAATAGGCCCAACGATTTCGATGCTTGAAATAAATGGATTCAAGCGAGATAAAATTTTTGGAAATTCTTCAAGCCACGGCTGAAAATTCCACTCACCGCGGAAAGGAATCGAGTTCAGCAGTTGGAGATTCAGATAAGCGAAAAAGGGCACATAAAGATAAAACTGTGAGAATGAAAACGGCGCGCGCGTGCCATGCGCTCAAATCGGAAGGCTCAACTACTCGGAAATGTGGCGTCCCAGCCATTGCACATCTCTCGAGTATTTCAGGGCATTTCACACGCACTCCACATCATTTCGCAAGCATTTTACTGTATTTTACGGACGACTGTCGAAAGTAATTTGCGAGGACTTATACCGCCTCGTCTCAAATAGTGAAAAAACCATTCGGATTTAGATTTCGAGTTGAAATAAGATTCAATACACGATCGGATCCCGATTCCGAATGACATTGTTGTTCGGGCGCGGGAAGCCCTCTTCACTTATACGAATTTGCATTATCAAGAAATTATCTTAATGACTATGCATCATCGAAGTTGGTATCCGACATACGGTCCCACGATTGATTACCTAATTGATTATTTGAATTGATAGATCAATCAATTGTCATGGAATAATTAACAAGATAGATTAAGGACCCATGGATAAAATTTTACCAGATACTCACTATACATATTTGTTGCAATACTCAAGTTGCAACGGAATAAAAATGTGTTCCTGAGCGAAACGAAGTGAACCCAGGCACAGGCGAATCATAAAAAGGAATACATAATAACATGCCGCATATATTCAAGGTATGTGTTATCAGCTTAAAGTCCGAAACAAAACTCTTTTTACAATAATATTGTTTGACGCTCAATGTGAGGGAGATTTAGCCCTTTGTAACAATATTTATGTATAATACAGAAGAATTTTGCCAGATATACAGCCGAACATTCCGCGTACACAGATATATAGATCCCTCGTGGTAAAAAGCAATACGTAGCGGGGTTAGATTACCATCAGAATGTACTAATTCATTTGTGCCTCTATGTAATTAAATAGAAACCCGAGCTTCTTTCATTTTTTGTCCACGATTTTCCGGATTAAAAGCACTTCGTGTACGAATTAGATATGAAGAAGGTCATTCACATTTCGATTTCGCATCATCTCGATGGTTTTCGATTTCTATGAGCTGACCATTCGCATGCATTTCGAACAAAGATTAATTTCGATTGCCGGTCAGGTCTTTTTTCTTTGTAAATTATGTTAATAAACGTTGAACGTGTTTCTCATTTTTTTCTTGCAAATATCACAAAATTATTTTGAGAAACATTCGAATGATAATTATCATACCCCCAGCTATTACTGTATAATACGATCTCTGCACGTCCCATTGAGTATACACCTTCTACGTGTACGAACTCATTTTAATTCCGTGTTATATTTTCTTTTTTCAATGTAAAAACCGCATTTTTTCCCGTTTTGTTCATCGTCGTTCCTTTATTTTGGATTTTTTTTTTTTTTTTTTTTTTTTCTGTTACCTTTTTTTCTGTTACCGTCGACGGACATTCAAACCAGAAGAATTTTCACGCATCTAATATTTCACCGAATATTTCCCTTGAGAGTGTGTGGGGGGGGGGGGGGGAAGAGGAGGACAAAAAATAGAAAGAGGAAATATAGTAGTGAAAGAGAAAGCTGCAGTGCAGGATTTATGTCTATGTCAATGAAAGTGAATGTTACATAACATATGAAGGATAAGTTAGGACTTATACCTTTCCGACAGATTGATTGTACGATGTCATTCTATGCCATGCTATATGATTCAATTTTCTATCTTCTTCTTGTTGATGAAATTCCACAAAATACACGTGTATATGCGCGGTGCGTGCGTGTATTCTGATCTGGCCCCCGTGCGTGGATACATGAAAAATGGGCAAAATTATTGAAATGAAATAAAAGGGGAATTGAAAAAGAAAAGAAAAATCTTGTGAATTTAGAGGGACGGGACAACGATCATGTGTTACCAATAGCACTAATTCTTCCGGTACGGAAGAACGTATGAGTCAACATTTGGACGCTAATTTTAAATACGATAAAAAGAGAAAAATTATCAGGCAAAAAATAGCTGGCTGCGTTCAGAAGCTGTACTGCCCTCGATTATTTGAGCGCGGATTCAGCGCACCCACACCGCGATAGAGCGACGCGCACCCAGCAGACGCTATTCGAAATGGAGATATAAAAAGTGTCGGACAAGTTACGGGTATAAATTTATTGAAATTCTTTCCTCTTACTATTTTCAACTCTTTGTCTATTTATCGCAGACTCCGAATTCACATCAGGCAATCCGCAAGAATGCCAGAAAAAGAAATGTAGGAAACGATATTGAAGTATTGTCTTCCTCTTTGCGCTTCTTTTTATCATAAAAACCTGGAAAGGCATCGGCGAAACTATGACAACCAGTTAATGAATTACAGGAAATTATACCCCACGCGATTACACGGTTGTATGAATTCCGGTAGGTATTATAGGTATACTATCGCTCTTATCGTAGGGACGTGTAAAGGTGTGTAGATAGTTTTGCAAATGTAGATAAAACAAAATATTCCCAAGTGAAATTGAAATTGACGGGTGGTATTAATTAAAGGTGTAAAATTGTTATCTGTTTTATCAGCTGGACTCGGGTGGAACGAGCGGAGCGTAATAATGTCGTGGAAAATTAACCGGTGAAAAACTCTTCCGTTGGTCAACGCGGAGCGAACTTTGGGATGAATGAAGAGAAAGAAAAAAAAACTTGTTCGCAATCTCACGTCCAATTATGATTTTGTCGATGAATATTGGATTTGGAATGATTTTGACGAAATATTGATTGGAAATAAAGTAGAGTCGTAAAAACTTGAGGAAAAAAGGGTCCCGTGCGCGAAGTCAGAGGCGAGAGTAGAATCGTAATGATTTAATTTGAAATTGTAATGATGAAAGTTTTCAAGGAGCCGGATATTGTGGTCAACGTCCGTGGAAGAGAGTCTCTTCATTCTTTAATCAGACTCCGCTGCGCGTAAGATGGAGAATAAATATGTATGATGATTATACAAATAACACTAGTAGCTGTGATTTGTTTGACGCGTCCAGCACGCGGTAGGTGAGCTTGCGTAAATAATCGGAATGTTGTAAATACATTTCGTTTAATCAAAAGTCCGCTATTATTATTGAAAAACGATGGTGTTAGGGGACCAGAATCAATACAACGGAAATTGGACTTGATCAAAAACCGTGAAACGTAAATAAACATGGTCTACGTATACCCGGGTCATTAACCAAATCTCATTAAAATAATGATCACCTTGGTCTATAAAACAGATGTCGAATACATGGCCCAAGATCAGTCTCGCGGTGCGCAATCGGAATGTGGAATTCCGTTCTGAAATATTTTCACAAATATATATGTAATTAAAACTACGAAATGCTCGTCAAGAATATTGCCTCACGTGACTCCATGCAGCTCAAGTCTGAACTCTATTCTGCATACTCGATATGTATTCGAGATCGTACGGAAAATTTTGTTATGTTTTCGAATTCATTGAAAATTTACGAATTCGCGTGACGAAAATATCAATGCATATCCGAAAACTGCAGCTCATTGGCTCTCTTCCGATCGGAATTATCCAAGTTATTTCGATCGAAATTTCATCAAAAACTCGGTGGACTCCGACGAGCAAAGTTATTGGGCGAACAGACGACCCGAATAAAAATACACACGTTGATTGTACGGAAAATTGTGTTTTTGTACAAAACTATGCTGTCTCGGTCTGGCCACTCTTCAATACATGCACAAGAATCGAAGACTGCGAATTATATCCCCAGAGTCTTCGACTATGCGTAAATTTGTGAATTTAGCAATAATTCAGGGTGCAACAGAAATAAAGTCTCGCCCATGAGAAATATGATATGATATCTATGCCCCACTAAAAGACGATGCCTGAATATGCCGTAAACTAGTGTATGCATTCGGCGTGAAGAGGGTGTGGAGGATGGGGAGGGAGTCGCAGGTATAGGTAGATGATCTGAGCGCAAGCGCCAGCATCGGGACGCCTGGCGTCTCGAGGGCCACCGCACCGCACCATGAACATCGTGTCTCTTCAAGTCTTCATTCGAAGTCCGCACGTGAAAGAGTGTCCGCGCGTATATTCGGCGGTCCGGTTAGCTACTGAAGCTTTTTCCCTATCTCTGTCTAATCTACTGTGCACGTTTTTCCAAATTTCCAAAATTCTCATACCAATTGCTTGCTTTGTGAAGAAATATTTATTTAACGAATATCGCACTGTCGCGCCTCGCGGCTTCCCTGCTCACCGGAAGATAGATCTGAATTATTGTTAACAAGTACCTAAGAGAGAAGTTTTCAAGAATATCAAAAGAACACGTGAAAATAATTGATGTGAACGGAAACGGCGTAAGATATGAGAGAGAACGTTTCTAAGACACGGCTCGTCATTTGGCACTATTAACAATCGGTGTAAAATTCCAACTTGAAGGTGTACGGAAAATGTTTTTTTCAAAGTTATTCCCACCGTGTTGCATATAGGGAGGCTGACCATAGTAGGTTGAGTTATTTCCTTGGTGGATAGCATGTGTGAACAAGAATTCGCTGACCATTTCGAGCCAGAAACAACGAAAAATAAACTGTATAAAAAGACGCCGTAGCCGCAGGACAGCAATCCGAAAAAATGAATTTTACAAATGAAACAGGCATGGGGGAGTCCCCAAACACATCAACGTACAGATGCGGTGCAGGCCTGGAAA
Source organism: Phymatocera aterrima (assembly GCA_963170745.1). Taxonomy (NCBI): domain Eukaryota; kingdom Metazoa; phylum Arthropoda; class Insecta; order Hymenoptera; family Tenthredinidae; genus Phymatocera; species Phymatocera aterrima. The sequence goes on from OY720663.1 coordinate 11,473,686, forward strand.
ACTTTCATTCAGTTTATTTCGGAATTCATGGATATGCAAGTCTTTTGGTTTGCTTGTTCGGCTCGGTAGCAAACACATTGAACATAATAGTGCTGACGCGAAGAGAGATGAAGTCACCAACAAATGCAATACTCACAGGATTGGCGGTTGCTGATTTGCTGGTAATGCTTGAGTACATTCCATACGCAATCCACAGCCACTTATTGCATAGACCAATAAGAGATCGTTTGACCTACGGCTGGACATTCTTGGTTTTTTTTCATTCAAATTTCGGCCAAGTGTGTCACACGATTTCGATTTGGCTCACTGTTACCTTGGCGATATGGCGATACATCGCTGTTGCACATCCGCAAAAGAACAGAGAGTTGTGCAGCATGCAGAGGACCATAGTGGCAATTGCTAGTGCATATGTTATTTGCCCAATAATTTGCATCCCGGTTTACTTAACATCGAGTATAAACTCTCGAATGGAACTTATCGATGTTGATGGAGGAAGTTTCAACGTTACTGCAAACAACGGCACTATACCCGAGAGGGTAGTAAATACGACATTATATTTTGTGGACCACAGTGAAACCGCGCAACGTCATACATTTTTGAGCGACATGAACCTTTGGATATATGGTGTTGTGATCAAGATCATCCCCTGCATAGCACTAACGATTCTGAGTCTTCAGTTGATACTAGCTTTAGTAGAGGCTAAAAAGAGACGGCAAAAACTCACCTCAGCAACGCTAGTTAAGACCGACGACAAATCGAACGATGGTACCGACGGGAAGAAACTTTGGAAGAAACCTTCGAGGTTAATGGATAAAGAACGCCAAACCGACAGAACCACTAGGATGCTCCTAGCCGTTTTACTACTGTTTCTACTAACCGAATTTCCTCAAGGAGTTCTTGGTCTTCTCAGCGCTGTCTTGGGCGACGACTTCTTCCGCACTTGCTACGTCAAACTTGGTAAAGTTTTCAAATTCTTCAAATCCATGTACGAACATGTACGAGTATGTATGTTTGACAGGCAAATGATTTTGGCATTCGTTTTTGAGTATGGAATTTCCGTCAAAATATAATTATATTGGTACCAGAAAAATTGCAGAATCTAATTGCACATTTGTTGCTGTCCAATTAACAAGAATTTCAGAACCGTCTTATTTTCTCAAGAAAGATATAATGTATTGCAATAATATATCAATTTCGATACTATCGCGGCGATATAATGTGAGACAAATTCATGGGACGGGTGTACGCACGAAGGGGAGAGAGAAACATACATGCGATGTCGGGTAGAATAACAGGTTGATAATACATGGATCTGATTAATTTTCCACGTCATAGGAAACCGGACGGAGGGGTTGTTTTTGAGGGATCATTTTTCTGTTTTGTTTGGAACAGGATATACAAACGGTAACGGCGGAAGTGAGGTATAGCTACGGTTGAAACATTTTGACATTATCGAATCGATAACATGAAATTAAGGCACGTAGCTAGGCGCATAATGTCCCCTGGACGTATATATTTGGTATACGAGTCGTGGGCGTGGAATTTTATGATCACTGAATTTTTTAACGTCTTTTTTTCTTTTTTTTTTTTACTTTGGTTTTTTTTTTTATGGGATATAGAACCGTTAGAATTTTATGTCCCATTTCACAAACAACAGGGGTAAAGAAGGAAATATCCGTAAGGTATAACAATAAGGATTTAGGGCTGAAAATATTCTCCTTTTTTCTTTCTCGATTTTTTTCACCACACTCAAAATATTGTTTGAATACGTTGCAAATCTCCGTTACGACGACACGACACCTCGAAGATGGAATACACATGCATATTTATTGAAAAGTGGGAAGAAATATAAGGAATATAAATTTAACGAAACTTTACAAAAAAACGAGAGAGGAAGCAATCTCGTTACCTTGAAGTGAAACCTCGTTCCCTTGATTTTCAGACTTTTCAAATAGAAAGTTCAAAATCTTCAGGCTAACGATAAGTCTCGAGCTTCAGGTAAGCCGAGTACCTACCTCCTAGTGGATTTAGCTTAATCACGGTTAGGTCGGACAGAGCTCAAACCCGCTGGCCAATTTTCCCAAGTATTATAAACTAGATCGTATGCAAAGTACCGGAAAACGTTATTTTCTCATAACATACATGGATCAATGAAAATTTCCCAACCTACGATTTCATACTGTTTTGTTTCAACAATCGCATACTATTGCTTCGAATATTCACTCCGAACAAACGATTCAGTTATTACATTCGGCATTCATTATCAATGCCCACACTGAAAGTAGGTACATTAAAGAGAACAAATAACCGATTGAATAACATAGAAAGAAGCTATATATCGTGGAGAGTGAATTCTTGATCAGATACTTCCTCTGGCTGACTCATAAAGAATCAACTAACTTCTGAGTAATTGGATCCTATTACCGAAATTAAGCTTTTAACAATGAAAATATCAAAGCGCTGAAATTGTCCGTGTTGGTTTTGATTCACAGACAAGTCGCACGGTCTTACTTGAATTATATAATACGTCGGGGAGGGAAATTATTCATGAAAGTATACGTATAACAATCAGATCCATCGTTGACGAGCCTTCCTCAGCCATTGTCAGGAAAATTTCAATGTTGCCGATGTTACGTAGAACGGAGAGCTGTGATTTGTCAATGATACCGCGCGAGCTTAGGTTGATCAAAATAGTCATAGTCCATTTTCAGAACCAGAATTGCATTCGAGTTTGAATATCAACAGTAGCTGTACCCACGTTAAAAGATATCTTCAACGGGGTTGCGCTAGATTTGAGGGTGAAACAAAATTTGTAGAATACGTGCGAGTCAATTTTTACAATTTTTGTTCAAACGAGATCACAACTTCTGTTGAATTGAATTTTTTCATTAAAAAATCACACGCAGGTGTCTATTCAGGTATATTCTGCGCAGCAGTGTCCGAGTAATCTTGTCCTCGACTTTAAAAAATCTACTTTTGAGAGAAACACGATTAAAGTTTCAGTTATATGGCAGTTGCAAAATGCTGTATCTGCGTAATTTTTTCCAAACTGTATGTCTCAGGTAACATTCTAGAAAAGTATCCTCGAGACTGAAAACTTTTGAAGAATGTGAAAAAGGAGAAGAGGAGATGAAAAAAAACAATTGGATTCTCTAGAAGTTTCAAAGTAGCGTAACCCCTCAAACCACCACGATGAGTGTTAATATCTGTTACTTTAATCCTTCCTCTTGACACACAGGTGAAGTGATGGACATACTGGCGCTGATTAATTCAGCAATCAATTTCATACTTTACTGTGCAATGAGCCGCCAGTTCCGGATGACATTCAACCAGCTATTCGGAAGATGGAAACTCCTAGGAAGGTGGATGCCGATACCACAACATGGAGATAACAATGGTCACACGGGAACAAATCACACGGTTACTCAAGTCACGCAAGTCTAGCATAGGCGTTTAAGGAAAACTATTTGCTTTCCTTTATCACTTCTGTAGGAGAGCAAATTCATGATCGATCTCTCGCGAAACAGGGATTGATTAGAGAACAAGAGAAAAGGAAGAAAACAAGAAAAAAAATAGAATTAAACAAGTTTAGATGACAATTATTATCGCTATCATTTTGTTTTTCATTTTTTGTTATTTTTCATTCGGAGAGTATGTGAATATAACCAGGCGTTCCTATGTATCACAAATCTTATATAGACGTCACATCCTAAATGGAATCAATGAATCTCCTACTATAATGGTATTGAGAAGAAGAAGAAGAAGAAGAAGAAATGAAAAATTCGAAATTTGACCGAGGATCATGTGTCAAAGAAACGATTACGAATGTGTAACGCCGAGCATACTGTATGTATAAGTAGGTATATAATATTGTTGTATGATAACTGCAAAAATGAAGGGAATATACTTTTATGATATCTACATGAGACAGTAAGATAATAAGATACCTATATATAGTGCGTACAAAAATAGTTGTGACTTGAAGGAAATCTGCCGGCTGCCACTTATTTTCCATCATCCTATATAGGCAGCAAGCTATACCAATGTGCACGCGGCTGTAGTCCGTTCATTTTGATAGAAATAGTCAGCCAGCCGACGCAAGATAGAATAATTCACCAATTATTATGCATAGTCTATACAGATAATAACGCCTCGCGAAAACCATTCATTACACTCTTGAAGGAAAAAAACCTTTATGACGCGTGCAGTATAGGTACCGTATTTCCTTCACCGATGTTCATTTGCTAAAAGAGTCACGACTCTGTTAAAATAGACACACGAGGGTCATGTGTGCTTTCGGTTTGCTCAATTATGCAGCGGGTTGACTCTCCGACAATCAGAAAAGAATAGAATTGCTATAGCATGAATATACCTGCATGCGGACATTCTCTAATCGATCTACGAAAAAGCTGTGTGGACGACATCGAACGAGACATATATTTTCTGTCCAGAAAATATCGTCGGAGATCGCGTTAATCGCATCGTGCCTCTGAATGTTCGTGAACATGGGCATTGCGCAATCATCAGCACACGATCGCTAATCCTCAATGGACGGTGATCGAAGTCCATGCAGAACAAAAATTATGAAATCTGTGTATACGTAAATAACGTCACTCACAAAGTAGTTACACGACGATACGACATTCAGTTTTCATGAAAACATCGTGTTAACAGATTGGAGAATGAAAAACCAACAACGACGACAACAAAAATTCTAAAGAACACTGAAAAAGCACAACAACATCGCGCACAGTATCCAGGTGCGATTAACGCGAAGCTCACGTACCTCGACGGAACATCGCGTTAATGGAACTAGAGGTAACTGACATGCTGTGATGTTGGCAGGCTAAAAGCACAGGGAGTGTGAGTGAGCCCAACAGGTGACTGTGTATCGTGTTACGTATACATGCCTATCTCGGTATGTATGTTTGTACGTCATAAATACGTGCATATATTAATATTCAAACTAGTCGAGTATTATCCCCGTCTATATACTGAGTGTATATGTATAGGTATAGTATAGTACGGTATGGTCGGTACATCACATGCATGTATACAACGTGAGACGTTTACGGTGTATACAGTATGAATGTGTACATATGGCGGAGACTGCGGCGAGCATTAAGTACTACTTTGTGCGAAACCTATTTTATGCAGAAGAAGAAAAGCAAAAAAATTATATTTCAAACAAACATCCCGATGATCTTGGCCGGGCTTCACTATTTATACGCTCCATAAAACACATACGCGCATGTCACCAGATGTTGCATAACAAATACCGTTCGGAAAGTTTATAGAACAGAATGGCAGAGGTCAATTTTCGTCTCGTTATTGCATGCAATCCCTAGCTCGCATGACGTTCTTGATACACTTCAGGACCGCTGGTCAATCATTATTTCGCACATATTAACACTTGGAAGGCATCTTTCTTCTCGCAGTCACGATATTCACTTTCTAATACGTATAAAATCCTGTCGGATCTTGGAAGAACCGTTACACCTGATCCTCCGTCCAGGATACCTGATGATCCCCTAGCACACGAGAAATGCACTTGAGTCTATCCTCCTTCTTTCTATATTATCCTCGTCTCTCTCAAAATGTTCAGCTCATGTGTCACGGAGCTTTGTTTCGGTCCCCGCAATAATTGTCACATTGGGGAAAAGCTGTACCACACACTCGCCACCCGCGCGTCTAGAATAACCGGGTGGGGGGAGGGAATTTCGGCGATAATATGAGGTGCGGGAAATGAATAGGTGGGACGACAGCTGTATCTAACAATCGTGCAGTAAAATATATATATATATCTGAGGGGTGACGAGATATAACATCGTAAATCAGAAGCGACAGTGACATGCACCCGCGGAGAACGAGATACCACCGATGGGCAGTAGTAGGTTACGCACCAATATCTGTGCAGTATTAACACGTCTAGCACATGCATATGTACAGCTAGCGGAGGGTGGATCGACCTACTAACTGATCCGGAGCCACTAATACTGTATTAACAAGATTGTCTCACTGTCTGCAGAGATGTTTAACGTATATGTACATACCTACATGGATAAATGCGCTCTCCGTCTTTAATGTTGAGAGAAGCAAACTTTAATGATCGTGGATTACCTCCGGATAAACAATACGTCTCCACTTTACGTCACGTGGAAGCTAGTTCCGGAGTAGTGTAGGTATCCTATGGATACCTAGCATGACCTCATTCAACTTATACTGTGCTCGCTAGTACGACACTAAGTAATAGGAATTAACAAGCCCGCATTACATGGAGTCACGTTGACTTTACAATTTCCTCACAGAATGTATAATCTAGTCAACCGCGAACCAGATCTCCGGAGGCCTCACTCCGACCGATCGCCTCTGTTTCCAAAACGAAACAGCTCGTACAGCTCTATCTACGTTTGACTATTTTTAAAGAGAAAACCGTGTCACGGAAATGTTCACGCCCGTGTGTTAATACTTCGGACCTAACGCGCTCATATTGCGGGCTTCGGAGGTGCGGGCAATAAATTATCTGCATTGTTCACATTTTCCGGTTTTTCTTTCTTTTTTTTTTTTTTCATTTATCACCATTTTTATTGCCGATGGATCGATGAATTATACGGGTGAGATTTTGGTATGGCGGTACATGGTATGCGGATACTGGTATAATATCCCGAAATGTTGATGTGACAATAATCTTCTAATCGTACACTTTGTTTTCGCGTTTTTCGTCCTTCTCTTTTAGCAGCTCGAACTTCAATTGAAATCCATATTTAGTCCTCAGACATGATGATCGAACAGCTTACGCGATTTTATCACTCGAAATTGAATTGCAAATCTTCGGAAGACGCGATAAGATTGGAAAAATTTGATAGCTGTACGCGTATACTATATTTCATTACTCTGCACGTTTTTACGATATGAATTAGAAGACAACACCGAAGATATCGCCTCGATAATCGAACGGGAAAAATGGATAAATGATAAATAAAAGAAAGGGAGATTCTGAAATGTGGAGACAGTGTGAACCTGACATCGTCTAAGTTTAACGACCAACGCGCCAATATCCTTTCGGTCATAACTGAAGTTAATTACAAAATTAATGATACTTCTCGATTACGGCGGAACTTTGGCTTGCAGCAGTTTTAAAACAATTTTAAAGCTAGTCCAGCAATCAAAAATCTATAACCAAAGAAATGGAAAGAGATACTAGCCTGAAAGGCGTATCCCATCTAGATCTAGTTTTTTGATATTTAATTGAAACAAACGAATGGAAAGATCAGAACCAACAAGATTTCGAATCAGTAAAATGTCTGGAATGTGAATTCGTGGTCAAAATTGACTCGCCGAGCATTTGATTCTCTCCTTTTGGATAATAACCCAAAAAAAACTGAAATCAAATGACCTTTAATACAGACAACGAAACAATAAAGTTTCGATGTCTGATTGCGTGCAGACAGCCGAGTTAATTGCGTGAAACTTTTTTATACGTTTCTCATTGGAACACGTCGACAAAAATTGACGAACGGTACGGATGGGTTGGAAATTTCGAAAGAATTTGTAGATAATAAGGTATGTGTAATGTACCGAGTGTTTCGTATAACTAATTTGAAATTCGAATGTCTTGAGGGGTCATCAAAGAATTATGGACCTTTATATTCATTCGTAGATTTGATCCCATAAACTATACCTGTGTATAAGACAATACACAAGATATATTTCAAATTTTCCTCAATCACAAATGTTTTCCTCAAAGCACTCTCTCTCATAGTTTGTAAATTACAATCGAAAGTAGATATATTTATTGTTAAATGTAGGATAATAATTGAGATGAAGTATATGAACGAGTATAACGTTTCAACGTTTTGCTTGACTCAACGTACAAGACTCAATTCTTCTCGAAACAAACTGAATGATCGGTGCTTAAAAAGGTTACTAAGATGAAGAAAAACCAAGATAAAATAATAAGGAAAATATACGTACTCCGCTTAGATGTTGAAATCTATTTTAGAAATATTTTATAAACTGAAGCTCACCAGGTGCAGCTCAAACTATATCGTCAAAGTTTTTCCTTTTTTACTTTCGAAGTTTAGCAACGTGACAGCTGTATGTATCGTTTGAAATACAAATTTTTTGTTTTCGTAAGAGAAATTCTCGCATATTCAAAATCTTCATAAGCTTACATACCGTGAAATTCGCTACGACTATCCGTCGCGTCAGTGGAATAAGTTAGATAATCTGCGAATGGTCCCGTAAATAAATTCTTTCGTATATCATATCGAATAGGTACAGCAATAGAACCACTGAGGCAAAATGGACGATTGATTTCACAACTACGTTGAATCGCGGAGCAAAATTGCTTCTCGTAAAATCACTCGGGAATCACTACAGTGAATTTTACCGGAATTGATTTTTCCCGTGATTCAAAAATCAGTCTTGGCGAGTTTCGCGGTTATTGAAAAATTCAAGGACATTTTTTGGCGCCTCATTTCACCCGGCCTGACTCCTGTGGGCTTTGTTCTTTGTGAATTGTTAAGTTTCGACTTGAACAAAGCCTTCGAATTACTCGACTAAACTCAACTGCAGACGTGAGACCATAATATCCCTCGGTTTGAAACTTCAACCTAAGATTAATCAACATCCACGAATACATATGCGCTATAATCGATCGATGTAACGTAGATACCTATATAGTACCTATACCTATACAGTACATGTGCCAGACGTTAGAAAGTTAGAAAATTGAAATTATTTATGCACGGATACATGAATTTCGAAAAAAATATCGAATCATTCGAACACGCCGCGGTATGATATCTACTACCGTGAGTGGACTTTGCTTAAAAAATGGAACTCGAAACGATCGATCGAATGAGATAAAATTTTGGTTACCTGACGTAATCGGGGTTCACGAATGATTGATTGATTGAATGCAAAAATATTAATAAAAGAAAGCGTAGCCCAAAAGCAAAAAAAGAAATTAATATTCAAAGCTAGACAAACAAATTTCTCGTCTCTCTTCGACGCAAGAGCGGATGATGCAGCAGTATTGCATACCATTTCAAATATCAAACAACTCAAAGTTGCCTGAAGTATAGGTACGTACATACGTCGTGTAACTAAATGGCCGATAACCTGCTGCACTGTATCAGCTGAAAGCTACTTGATATCTGAATACGATTTTTCAACGAACATGACTTTTTGATGACAAAAAATTGGACATCGGCCATCTACGAGACGTCTTACAGACGATTATAATTTTTGCGATGTCTATGGGTACAAGTATGATACAATGCCACCGAGAAAACGCTATGTACTATAAACAAAATTTGGTTGAAAGAAAAACCGAAGTTCGTAGTCATAAGATTGTCTTATCATATCATCGTTAAGTGTATGTCGCTGTATGTGAACATAATAAAATGATCATAATATATTGTTTATATTTTTTCATCTCTAATTTATAACAATGTATAATAATATAATATTAGAGAGTTGTACATAAATTTTGTAAATACATACTTATATGCAGCCAATGGACGCTCAGGCTTCTATGTTACGAAACGAGGAATTCATACTTTAATAAACGTATGTAAATTGTACAAAAGGCATAATTTTGAAACCATAAGTACGTGCGCGCATGCATTAAAATATCCAACCCAACTATAGCAACTGGACGTTATGATATTTACAATATACGAAGAATAGGTATAGTAGATATTCATGTGTAAACAGTCCAATGTACGTAATATTGTAATAAAATTATTGTCATTTTAATAATCAGTGTGCTGTAACCGCGGAGCCCCAGATGCAACAGAAAACTAAAAATCGCTGAAAAGACGTTTTACAGAAAAGAAATATGCCCGTCTTTGTCATCTGAAAGCCGTATGGATGCCCAATATACGTTTTAGGATGAAAGACGTTATTACCGAGGGAAAACCGGACATTGATTATCTTTGAAACATCTTCAGACGACTCTCAGTTTTCCGCTGCAGTCCGCGTCTTATGGTACCTACGATATTCTGCGTTTTAGGTAAATTCATAGCTATAATCAGATCGTTATAAGTGTTGGAAACTGAAGAAAACCAATTGAAAATTTGTAACGTTCGTGTCCAATAATTAATATTAAATAGGAAAAAATTGATGAGTACGTGTTTTGTTATAAATGTTCGAACGATACCGCTTAGATAATACGTTTTAATATCGACTAAGTATATTACCTGTGTAGAGAATAAAAATTAAACGAGCGATGACGAGTTATTGTGAGAGGAAATTTATGACCGAAGGTTGACGAATGATTGAGCATTTGAATGAGTTTGAAATGAAGTGTGGCTGTGACTCTGCTGGTTATTCCAAATTAACTGAAACCGAAACAAAGAAACAGTAACTGATTCAAGGAAAACTAATTACTGTTTCGAATTTCGCCACGTGACAGATGGTCAAGGCGGATAGAGTGGCGACGTCCCTAGAGCCCCGGATGTTCACCCCTCACCGCCCTTCATTTATTATAAATATATGTAACCAAGTGAACTAATTCTCTCGCCCACGATAATTTAGCCGTTAACAGCGTACATATTAAGAAGTCATTCATATTATCTTGGCTTGGATACTTTGATTATATATTACACGTATAACCAATAGTTTGCCTAAGGGTCGACAATTTGTATCAAATTTCTACGAATACTACGTTACGTACTTTTAGATATCACAGTATAATATACCTGTGAGGAATATACATAAATAATATAATATTCGTATAGACGATACCAGATCAGTGCAGATGAAAATGTAAAAAAGGGTGTATAATAAATCACTTGAATATTCTCACAATATCATATGTTTCGTGACTCAATCATATTCTTGTTCCTCTACGGAGAGACCCGGACGAAATGGCTACACCCTAGAAATTGATATTTCGATATAATTTCGATATCATTCCATCCCAGAACATCATTGAGATCGTACGTCGAGGTTTATTAAACAAATTTCTAAGGGTAGCCCGCTTTATATTCCGGTCTCCATTATACCCTGAAACTCTCAACTCTCGTTTTCCTTCTTTCCTCTTCCTCCTCGCGACGTCTCTCATACTACGAGATAAAAAGCATCAAGGAGAAAAAGAAGGGTCATAATAGCATCGTTTGAAAATTACAAAAAATAACTGACTACGTATCAAAACCGCAGACGTTTTTCTTGAAGACGTTTCTCTCCTTTATTTTCTACTTCGCCAAATGGGGAATTTTGAATATGCGAGGTTCATGGCTTCCCAAAAATTAAGGTTAACGGCTTCCGAATCTTCGTATAGATTGTTTAACTTAGTGCAAGAAGAATTCGAAATATCTGATCGTTTCTTTCATCAGATATATCGAAACCTACAGGCATTTGGATTCGCAGACACGTGAATCGTTTTTCTGGATTCGGAAATCAACAAAATACCTCATTTGTTGAATAGAAGTTAGTCGAGAAAATCCAATTTTAGTCATTTTTGAGGTATCACGTGTATCGATAAAAAAATCAATTCCACAATCCGGCAGCCGAACGCCTGCAGATGCGGTTACTCTTCATTTGAACACTCGAGAATACTCTATATTCGAAAACTTTCACGTAATTTATTGCCTAATAGAATGAAAATATCCGCTCTGAGCCCTAACGTTTGAAGAATCTCTGGAAGAATATATAAGAACAAGATGCGGAAGAAAGGAGATATAAATGGGGCGAATGATTCGAGTAGGAAGTATATTTACCGTTACCAAAACTTTTCAAATTCAACTTCACGGAAAGGAAACGATTTGTTTGGCAAAAGCCTCTATTTTCAGGGTTGACTTGCCCCGGGGTTAAGCTACCCTATCGGAATTGTCAGAGTTCAGGCGGCTACTCTATTACGCCAAGAGATATTCTTTATCTTGGTCACCATGAATACCTATATAAAAAAAATATATATATAGCTGCCAGGTGTAGAACGAGATCATTTTGAGATAGGAAGGTTTTCGTTTGTTTCCGTCATCATTTATTTATCTCTAAACCAATTCCTTCCGTGATTTTAAGTAGTAAGACTGTAACACGCGGTTATACTTCGGCCGTGGTCTGACCCTCTCGTGAACACTCTACTTCTACTCGAACTACTTGGCCACTACTTGGACTACTTCGACCGCTCTAACTATGTCGACTACTCAGAGCCGTGGACCTTTGAAAAGGGTAGGCAATCACTTCTACGACCGGCTTGTAGAATAATAGGTAATTGGATTAAGCTGTTTGCAATTGCAATTAAGAAAACAAAGAGCAGGATAAGTCTCGGTCCTTTTAACTTTCACTATTGCCAATCACGTGCAGCATTTTCTAATATAATATATATTCTCTATTACGAGCGTTCATATCTTGTGTAATATTGTCTTTATTGATGCTGTATTAATATTATTCAAAGAAATAATCATTACTGAGGCAAATCCACTTCTATACGTATATACTTCGTAAATGTTGAGAGAAGTAGCGATTTCGAGTGAGTCTATAGAGATAACATCAAGTGAATAGTGCGAATAAACAAACGATCAATTCTCTATATTCTATGTATATAGAGTCAGAATTCCTAACGACCATACACTCCGTTCGCTAGACAAATCCAGTGAGCTCGCGCGATTTTTCGACTCCAGCTGTTCCATATCTCTACCAACTGTCAAAAACATGAAATTTTAATACGACAGATCATGAACGACAGACAGGTCTGACAGGTTTTCGACAATGGGTAGAGATGCGAAACGGCTGGAGTCGAAAAATCGCGCAAGCGCACTGGATTTGTCTGCAGACGAAGCGCGTGGTCGTCAGGAATTCGCATTGTATACAAAGATATGAACTGGTTAAGCAGATTGCGGTCACCTTCTATACAAACGAATCAATCCCGTGCTCGGAGTGTTAACGAGCCTGTTTGGTAATTTGTCAGTTTTTGTACATGAAATCGGGAGCAAAACAGCCCTAAATACGGTGAGGACAAGAGAGCGGTAGAATCAGTGAATAAGGAATTGTGAAGGGCATGGAAGCTCATATTTGCTACGAGCATAAACAGAAATCGATTCGTGAGATAAATCCAGATCAAAGGACAGGCAAGAGATGAAATTCTAAGAATGATCCATCCTTCTTATGCTATGATCCGAGCTCCGTGATTCTATACATCTGCGCTGCAATCCGTAAAGCGATTTCCATGAAACGAGTATACGTTTCACTACTAAAAATTCAGAGGAACTTTACGCCGAAAACAAAATTACGTGAATCCCTAGTTCAGACGGTGAGCGAGACTGGAATTTGGTCTCCGATTTGCTTTTTATGTTCCAAAAATGTCCTTACCGTTTTAAGTTTTATACCTATATCAAGTGGGTTTTCGGTTTCACAAAATTCTGCCAGACTCAGCTGCAGTACATGTGCATGAATGTTGAAAGAAATCGAATCCCTACGCGTAAAAAGACGTTCGAACAGGAGTTTTTCTTTCGATATTTAATGAGACTTCTCTGCATAAACGGTGTACAGAATAATACTAAAATTTAACACACTATTCATATGTTTATGTAGAGAGTATTTGTGACCGAGATTAGTACAACAAATGTTTGTAGAGCCAAGAGCTCGTGATAAATATTTCTCGTAAGGTGAAATTCAGAATCAAATGGTCCTTTCTGGATTTTCACGCGCTTTTGGGTATAAATTCATAGTTGCCGGGGTTTGTTAGACCAACAATTAGGATCCATACGTATTTATTTTGCAAGTGAGCCGTCAATGCATCGCGACGCTCGAGTATATATTCAATCATTGACGTGTAAAGTTATTTGCTTTAGAATTGAAAATTTAATATACAAAATGGGTTCATTGGAAATTCCGAAATTCCACTCGCATTAATAATTCCTTGGCTATTCAATTATCCAATGAACAACTTCATCGATACTCCAATGAAGTAGGATTTTGGTTGGAACAAAATTTCAACATGTTTAGACCATAAGCATCACAAAATATCAAATTTCACAATTTTAACAGAGATATTCCGCTCCGTGCACTACGAATCATACTCCACTCCGCATATTCAATACCTCTGATCATCCATGATACAGGATATTATAGAAATGTTGTATTGCGTAAATAATAAAAAAAAAAAACACCTAAATAAATTGACAAAATAAACCCCGCGGCGACACATCACTCATGCTCAAGGCCATAAATTTCGTTGAGAATTGAATTTTCTCTCCGGTGCTGTCCGGCGAAAATCGTTTCAGTATATCATTTCAAATTCGGGCGGAGAAGAACAAAAATGCAATTTGATAAAATTAATTTCCGATTATACAAAATCACACGTGAATACACGTGAAGAGATCCGTGAAAATGTGGAAATATGAAAATATTATGCGGCGATATAAATACGAAATAGAATATTTCAATGGACAATGGATATATGTTTTAACACTTCTTCTTTCTATTTTCTTGCTTTGTCGCGAATGTATTGTTGTGGAACGTCAACCGAGGGAATAAAATGCAGGGAATCTGAGTCAGCAAAAACTTTACGATTGGAACCACGGACGAATGTGGCGCTACAAAATTCGCCAAGGGTTGACGGGTACAAAGTGATTGACAGTTGCGCGGAAAGAAGGGAAAGTTTGAAGGGTAAACGGACACTATAAAATTCGGCTTGTCAGATCGGGGTTCCCAAGAGGATAGATTACGACTGCGGATCCGCTCCCGATTTTGTATTTGGTTTAGACCGTACGTCTAGTATATGAGAGTAATTTATGAAAATATGCCAAGATACAAGATACTTTTTTTCTCACATGATGACACTCCGAATTGGTAATTCTCAATTTCGGAAATCCTGCAACTCGGCAGTAAAATATAAGCGTTGATGTCTCCTGCGGGAATGCATTTGTCAATGGAACGAAAAACCGGCAATAAGAAATAGGTGGATGGAAATACGTGAGTCGATGTGAAAGTAGTGAATAAAACGATAAATTACACTGTTAGAAAACCGAATCGATGTATCATTCATTGAATTATTCATCACACTGTAATTATTGAAGAAATGCATGTATCCAATACCACATGGTGGAATGGAAAATAAAAATAGGAGATTGAGTGCTATCGGGAACTCTTAATTGGTTGATAGAATTTGATAATGTTCTAGAACACCTACGGCTGCTCGGGCCGTGTCGAAAACTGTTTAAACCGATAGACTAGAGCTACCATAACATACAGCTACAGCTAGTTTAATGTCCCACAAGCTCGCCAACGTCTATGAACTTGTATAACACAGTTATAGTATTATTGGATGATGTCGGCCGGTGCCTAAAGCTCCGGATTCACTGGCGAGCGAGAATTGAGCTTTTCATTTCTTCTTGAATTCCCAAAATTCGTGAATAAACAGTGAAAAATAACTTTACAAGAAGGTTTACCTCATCTGTCAACTATATACCTACCCACCCAACTTCTTTCGTTTCTAATAAACGATATTCGTCGCAAGAACCGAGGCGATGAAACAACGAGATGAGCAATTATACACAAGAGTAGGTCTCCCTTTTTTATTATCGTAAGTAGCCGGTGTCAGAAAATGAATGATGTGATTTTAGACACATTCGTTAGATGTCAATGAACTGTAATATTTACAGTTATATGCTCGGTCTTTACCACTATCGACAGGAATACTGATTACCGATTTCTATTAGACAGAAAAGATTTGGAATAATTCCCGCCCACTCATTTGCGGCGAATGTAGTTCATAAATTCATCGACAGAGGTCGGGGGAAGCGCCCCTTTGAATATAACGCCATCTTACGGCGAATTTGAGAATTGCAATTTCGGCCGATAGGATAGAGCATCTGAAAATAAATCTAATTTAGCAACACATGCACTGCGAGATGTATATAATGAGGCGCAACGCGGCAACCATTTTGCGATTCGAAATTCGTTCGTAATTATGAGTTCAAACTTCGAGTCGACACAGGAAGCCTATTTACAAATTGTCTGAATGATTTTCAAATGACTATGCGAATACAAAGCCTTCTGCATGGATGAAAAAAAATCTTCACAGCGCGAGCGGGTAATGATGAAAAGATTTTTTGAGAGGTTGCAGGTTCTTGGGTGAAGTTCGCGTTCGTGAAAACCGCAAACTAATACCCTTACGAAGGAATCATAGTCATAAAATCGTTGTTAGCTCGATGAAATGCTGTTGACCGCAGCCACACACGCGACGTCACATGCCATCAAACATTCATTCATTAGGTCACAATAAATATTTACTTGATTCTCCAATGGCTTTCCAGGGGAGTTGATCATTTCAAGGATTTTGTAGCGATTGCAAAATTTTGAAGATCTACTTACCTCCAAAGCTTCACGTAGACCGAAGATTTCCCACCATCTCAGAATCACAAAATATTCAAGTAGTTTGAAAATATCTGGATGTTTATCTCTCACACAATGTTTATGATAACTTTGCAATAAACTTCCTTATAATTTGAAACTACACTAGCTAGCTGGTTGAGTGTTACGCGAGAAGTTGCCGTTAATCATATGTACACGGAACTAATGACGAACTACCGATTAGAAAACAAATCGAACCACACGTCGAACATACCGACGTAAAAGGGGTTTGAAAGAGGCTTGCAGTTTCCGTCCTTTCCAACAAATGAAAAGCGTAGCGGAACAGCGAGATAAGCGCACTGAAATATAACTATACTGGAAGGAGCACTGTTGGGCTGAACGTGTGAGTTGGACGGATTTGTGAGACAGACTGCTAAGGTGAGGCCACCTGTCCCTTTTTATCTCTCTGCGCATGCGCTCTGAGGAGTAAACCATGCGATAGATAATCTAACTCAAAAGTTAATCATCTCTGCCCTGAGTGTCTTTTTTTACTCGCAGCACTTTTTCGAATTGTATATAAAATTTTTGAAATGAATTTACACAGTATTTCATTGTACTGTCGATATAATAAATTTTTCAATAAATGAATGAATAAATTTAGTCGACTTCGTAGTTTTATAAATTCATATTCCTTTTGTTTTCGTTCTCATTGGCTGCTGAGAGATGATCATTCTCATTTGGAATTGAAGTCAATTATGCATTTATATAGAAAATGAGTGATTTTACAAGAAAATGTCATCCAGTCTTTTTTGCGGCTGTTTAAATTTTCAACACAAACTGTCTGTTGACATTAACTCTTGGAATTACTCATTATTCGAATAGAACAATATTTAATCAGTCCAATACTAATCTCCACAAACCGTGTCCACAAGTTCCCAAGCGGTAACCCTACTCCGCTGAACGATTTGACAGAAGTTTTTGAACGGACTGTACGACAAGGACAGGAGGTCTCACGAATTTCTTTCTCTCTCGCACAGAACCGAGAGCCAGTGCCCCTTCCAGTATAGTTATATTTCAGTGGATAAGCGTCGAGTGGAGTTCGCGCACGAAGAAAAGTCCCCAGTTCGATAGACAAAAGAAATTACTGCAGTTGTTTTGCTAGTTCATTAAAAAAAAGGCGCGATTAGCAATCAATTGCTTTGAAAATTTCCCGCGCTTCATTTTCAAAATTGTCCATGCACAATTTTTCAAGTAAATTCACGAAAAGGACAATGGGGTACGAAAAACAAAATGTAAATTTGAGAGTAGAAAAACAGAAAATTGGGAATGAGATAGAAATAACGAGACGAAATTTTATTTATGAAAAATATACAATACATGTGTGACTTCATTTGAAGTGATCAAGGCCTTGCAAAATTTCCAATTTCCTTAATATAAAGAGATACGGCCGCTAAATATGAACAATTCTTAACTTGAGCTTATTCAGCCTCCCGTATCAATTGTCAGAGACAATGATAGGAAAGAAAAACTAAAATAATCGGGATTACAAGAAAAATGTATAATATTTCAAATGTGAAGGGAAAAAAAGACAAGAAAAAGACCAAATTACAAACATTAGTCAAGATTTATAAATATTGTACCGCCGTTTCTCTTCGAATAAGAATATAACTTTTTGAATGATCATTTGGTATTATTACTTGTATCACATTTTTTTTGTTCATAATTAAAATACATTGATATAGTAAGGTATGAAACGATTGAATGTACAGAAAGAAAAGACGATTTTTGGTTCCGTTTTCTGTTTGTCATCATTGTGAAAACGATTTGAAAAATTTGGTTTTAGCTGTTACAAACTAAATTAATGATATTATTAATAAAAATTTTAAAACAAAAAATAGAACTTGAAATTATCACATATTTCGTTCTTTCTTTTCATCAACATAAAGGAAATCATCTCTAAAAATACTTTTACTTTGACAATATGAATACCCGACTAAGTATTTATGGTTACTTATTATTATCTAAATAATCAAATCTCCTTTCTTCAATATTTTAATTAGGTAGAATCAAATTCTACATAACTTTGTTCCAGTCTCGCATACAATAATTCCGTTCTTAGTTTTCACGAAATCATTAATTTCCAAAGGATAAACGGCTACCTGTAAAATAAATAAATGTTTTGAAGCATTGATAAATCAAACGAGATCCATGAGAACTACTGCAAAATTGAATAATATTCTGCTATTTTTTGTTCCTAAATTAAGAACTGATAATAACCAACGATGCTATTGATTCAATCAATAAAAAAATTATCGCAGAATGAAAAATCTTCTGACTTGAATTGGCCAGTGCCAAAATTTGAATTTGTATATTAACAGAACAAATAAACACACTCACCACGCCCAATCGGAGGAAAGTCGTTCTCGAAGTTTCTTTTTACACCAATTCCTCTGCCACCTGATAGAAATAAGAAATGTATGAATTGATTTGCTAAAAAGAATATCTTCAAGTCATTTTTTAAGACAATTGTTCGAAATCCTTGGTGACAGAATGTTTTAAATGCTTGATCACACGCAATAAAACAAAAATTTCGATGAAACTTGAAATCTGAACAATGAAAATTGATCAAATCAATATTTACCAATAGCTGGGAAGTTCATGTCATCCATATTAGGTACTTTTACAGTATCTACGCCCATCATAGCATAGCCTGTAGGAAAAGATAAACCTTTATTTAAGTTTAATATCAAGTTAAGAATTTTCTACACACGAGGCATTTGCATCACCAAATTGTTATTTGATTACGCTTGAGAAAAAATCTAGAGAATTTGTTAATTTTTTGTTAATCATAAAATACTTGATGGTTTCTTTGTCCGTGAATAAGGGCATGCAGCTTCGGTTTTTGACTTTCTCACTGGCAAATAAATTGCATGACAATTATTTACCAATTACCAAACAATATTTTTGAATCCTTTATTTTCATAACAGAAGGATCTTACTCAGATTCACACACTACTCACTTTTTGTTTTTGGCATTCGGAGATCCCGTTCGACTTTCTTTCGCTAAACAAGAAAAAGAATCATTGGTTGAATATAAAAAAGGCTAAAGAAAGTATGATTTGTTATGCAATTTTACAAATTATTGCTGATCTCTAACTTATCAGAATAAAAGAAAAGTAAAAAAGACAGCAAAAGATGCTAATCATAAAACTCACCGTAAGGTCAGAATAGGACAGAACACCGCTGGCCGTTGGTGTCGGAACGTTTTTAACTTCTTGCCTATTAGAATCTCTCACTTTACTATAATCAATGATTTGTAACGGCCCAGATCTTTGTCGCCGTTCTTGTTCTTCTCTGTAAGTACGTTCCGAAGTTTTCACCCTATATTCTTCTGTAACCTGATTAGATTGATAAAGCATATTCAATAAAACTTTCACTCTGTACGTAATTTCATTTGAAAATTTGTATATTTTTATACAATAATGAAATAAATAGTGATCTTTAACAATAATGAGGGAAAAATGGATTCCAATCAAATATTCCAACCAAAACGTTCTTCAACCTTTTGTTTCACTTACCCCAGTCGTGGAAGCTAAGCCACAGATATTTTCGCTCTTCTTAAAATTCAGAGCTTCTCTAATTATATGTTCTTTGGATTGCTCTATGAAATCGATGTCCGTATTCAGCGGACAATGACTTCCAGGTTGCATCTCAATATCCAAATCCAAGCAACAAAAATCACAGATTGTGTACGCCCAACGAATTACAATTGATTTGCTACAGTGAACGGCTGCTTCTTCTAGATCAATGTGATACTGAGGAGAAAAAAACAACCAGATACATGAATAGCAAGTGATGTAATGAGAACATTTTTTTTACAAGTCCAAATTTCGTTAATTTTGATGGTGTTTTGTGCGTCTGGAATTGATATTACTCATATAGCAGGGCTAAGTGGAGAAATTACGGAGATTGAAAAGTTATTATGGAGGCAAAGAGCTCAAAACCTATTAAAAAGACCTTTCATATCCGATTCTGTACCACGAGGCTATTTCACGCTCGGATTAAATGTAAAAAAACACAAACAAGATGTCCGATAGATGGGCAATTTGGAATTCGTCAAGTATTCCAGGTTTTCAAGACAAATATTTGATTTTCATCTACCGAAAAAAAAACCATATTTTTTTGCTTATATTTTTTTTTCATTGACTGGAACGATTTATTAGAGTCCCGAAAGTAAAGGTTGACAAATTTTTGGCAAAACCCGTTCCCATGTATGTACTCCATGGTGAACCCTGAATTCATTGTATTGGATTATTCTTTCCTTGTCCTTTCTTTTCAATCATTTTTTATGGATTTATTGTCCAAGCAAGAAGGACCCTTATTTTCATTATCCTCTGGCAAAGGCTCGGAATAAAATATTCAAAGGCAATATTATTCAAATATGTAATTCTATGATACCGAAGTATCTGAAACATGGTTTATATAACAAAAGATAATCCATACTACGAAGCTTTTCGCATTAATTAAGCGGTTTTCGTAACCAAAAATAGAAATACTTGATAACTGTTTCCCCTCTGCACTTTTATTAAAATGTTTTTCAAGTTTGTACCATAAGTCGTATAGTAGAACAGATGAAACTTACTTCACAGGCAATTCCTGGAGCGCGATCAAAACGATCCTTCTGTATCTCAGTAACAGCTAATGGGAGGGATGGAAAACCCGCAGAAGCTGTCTCACCGTCAATCTTAGCAATTGCAGCATTACGAATGTGGAAGAACAAAGTCTCGATTGAATAGACTCTAAAAATGTCCACCGATCGACCTAGTCAACAATTTTAAACAATATTTAATACTTTACGAACAATCATTACACAATCATATTCAATTAAAATTGGATTCCTTCAATTATAACTTTTTATTTCTATCTCCAGTTTTTTGGACTCACAAAATACAATTTCGATTCGAATTAACAATTTTTAAATTAAAAGGTACGTCTTCCTTTGAGGAAATTCGAATAATTATTATAAAGAAAACGATTGAATCAATTTAAGAAATATAAAGTTGAGAAAATTAGAATATTTTCCAATTGTTTCTTTCTCTATGTCCAAAATCCTGTCTGATGAAAAATATGCAAGATTTTTCCTGATTAGAGTTTATAGTGAACAAAATGTAATCACAAATTATAGGACATTCAGATTTCTTTGAATCGGACGAGAAGAATTGTTCAAAATGAACAAAATTGTATCATTTATTACATTACCGGCAGCTTTAGCGACACGAGTTAAAAGCCCAGGTACAATTTCCATAACACCTCTAGTAGTATAAAGCGGTGGTAAATCCTTTCCGATTGTTTCAGGTCTGAGTAAGTTTGTCAGGTTTTGAAAAATTGCGCCAAAGTTGCTTTGTCCTCCAGGTGGATTTTTCCCAATCTTATGAGTCTCGTCCGAGTGCAGAGCCACCTCGAATGTATACCCCATTGGTATGTCTATGTTTATTATTTCATGATAAGTGTTTTGGATACCATTTTGCAGAGAAAATTCAGCTACCGCAAATTCAGCTGGATAGAAATCCCCCTCGCCAGTTGGCAAAATCTTCCGACACAGCCAATTAACGTGGATAAAGTAAAATCTTTGATTTGCTAAACCTATAATTGAGAAAATAAAGACAAATGAAGTAAGTTAAGAAGTTTCAGGAGTTAAAAAGAGGTTTTTTCTAAAGTTTAGGTCAGACAGAATACTTGTTTTGGCTAATTCCAAGTAAAATCACTATAAACACATATGATTGTTTGTCTTCGAACAGGAACAACAGAACATAGCAACGAAATGTCAAGATTCATGAACTTTGATGATTTTCTTTGACCTAAAACCAAATTTTCATAATCCCAAAATTCGAGACAAAATTTCCCTAAAACTCATTTGGTTTGGCTAATTTCAAAGAAATACTCCGATGAGTTAAAAGAAAAATAACTCACTGTCCCGATGTTCGGCCATATTGACGGTGACTTTGATATAGTCGTTCATATTGTCTTCAAAATCTTGTTTCCTTTTAGCTTCTTTTTCAATCAAAGAAATCGGCACACCCTGAGAGGTGTATTTTATACCGCTAACACCACTTTTCACTTTCTCATCTTTAGCACGAGATTCATAAGGTCCTTTTTGTTGAGGAGTCATTTTCTGAGTTCGAAAAATAATTTGTCCATCATATTCTGTACTCTCTTACCACCACAAATATTTGACAAAATTTGAAAAATTCGGTAGAATTATATGCGAGACAAGAAAGAATGAAATTAATGAAAATTTTCAGAGTAATTTTGCATTGACATAAATATGAACAGAAAAAAAAGTGGGATTAGAAATTTACTGATATAAACAATTTTTCGATTACAACGTGAATGTTAATAAAAATATATGAACAAATTGAATCCATACCTGCCATTCGTCGTTGCAAGCATTAGAAGCGTCCTTCCAACCGCCTGGAAATGTCAAGCCTTTAGCTTCTTGTCTTTTTTTGAAATCCATCATGAAGAAAAAAAATGCATTTTTTGCCTGCTTTTTCTTCGGCGCCATAATTGTTTCTTTCTTTCTTTCACTGAATAATCAAATAATTCATTAATACATTATTTACTTAATCGGGTAATTTCAATCCTACAGTATATTGGGTCAACTTATTCCCACTAGGTTATAAAATTTATCACGTGGTTCTCTTGATAAAAACCAAATAAAGTATTCGAACAAAACGCAATTAAATCGTAAGTGAATACCAAAATAATGTATCGAACGATTTGATAACAAGTAATCAAAGTATTTCACAACTTTCAATGTTCGGGCGGACAATCCCTCCTAACGTTTGTTAAAGTTTTGAAAAATACATTACACAAGCTCACCGGTTGCTGATGCGCGTCCGTCGTCTGAAGCGTTGAGTGTAGAAGGGTATAGAGGTGCGGACGGCGTGGTGGGGGTATGCTTATGTACTTTTCCTTATATACAAGAGCTTTGCCTCCCTACTCGGAGATGGCGCCCACAAATTTTGCTCCATTTTACGCACACATGAGAGACCGTCGTGTATATGAGACCTGACACATGCGACCGGCTCACCGATGAGCCGAGCTTCCCTCCCAACCGCTTGGTGCGCTACCGGCGTGCTCAGTTGGCCGCCCGCCACATGGAGCGCCACGGTCGGTTACCAACGCATGCAACAATTACGCGTAAACGCCATACAATACATCCCAATCTTTTCACCGACGACGGTGCTTTAAATTCGTCACTGCTAACTGCTTGGAAAAATCTAATGTAAGATGATTCTACTCCGGCGCGGCGCGGCGGCCCGCGTTCAAAATTGGCATCCGGATCAATTGAAAAATCGATAACTCGGTTATTATTGATTCTGCAACTAAATTTCTTGTCTCATTTTACGCGGAAAAACTTCAAGTTTTTCATTGTAAAATGAAAAGACGCAAAAAATATTAACATTTTAATTGTTTATTCGCCAAAAACTGGAAAATTCCGAATTTCCGCTCCATAATATTGCAGCTGGAATTATCAAAAATTCCCCGCAGTGATGAATTGCGATAACGATGCAGATTGCAATAATTCGCACGACTCGCAGTCTCGCAGGTTCACTACCATGAATTGATGAAGAAAATGTTGTAGCATGCATTGTCGAATAATTCGTTCATAATGATTATCTTGAAGAATGATGTCGGGATGCTTGTATCACTTGAGCCCCCTCGCCTCTCACAATAGAATTATTATAAACAATAATAACTGTTAATAGTACATGAGGGATTTCACGTGGAGCGGGACACTATAATAGGGCTTCGTCACCTTTGATTTCACTTCTCTTTTAGTCATTTTTTGTGCGCAATTTTTTTTATGGTAAAATTTTACAGATTATCTTCAAAATGTCAATTTATCGTTAAATAAATCTTCAAAAATATAATTATTCTCGCGTATGCTACGGTCAATGAAAATCTAATTTGGACGTTACTATGAAAATATTGAAATCTAAATGTTTTTCGCTTTTCATTCCGTTTCATTATTTAATATAAATAAAATACTCGCAATCTGTGATGATAATCCTTTTCTATATCTGCAGCGTTCAAACAATGTATTGTGTTTACGAAAATACTGAACAACATTGTATGGGGATTGTGGATGGGTGGTGTCGTCCCCCGTCCACCTATCGCGACGTTGCTCACACGCTTTCGTGACAATGATATCCTTGCACGATTGAACGCAAGACGTAGTCCAGCCGAGTAAGCATTGACTCCTATTATTTTTGAGAACAGGTTCGACGATTTTTTTGTAGGTAGATTTGACCTCGACCAAGAAGCCCGTGATTTGGCCTGTATATAGAATTGACAGAATTGACATTATTTTTTAAATAAAATTATTTTTTCTCAGTTTTCGGAAAAAAAAATTGACGAAAATAAAAAACTCATGACATATTCCGATTGCTGAGAAAAAAATTATTAGGTTTAAAAAAAAAATCCTACGATAATTTTTGCCGGAGATATTCTTTTAACGACTGCCGTTCGACCGCCGGCTCTCGTATGCCCCCCACCGCGTCGCCGCGCCATCGTTTGACGTTGCAGCGCCGCTGGAATACGACGCCTCGCGTTTGCCTTGATTCACTAATTAATTTTGACAAAAATAGAGCTCAAATCTGAATTAAAGAATTCATGGTTGACCCTTGAGGTATGGACGAGATATAGTATTCTTTTCAAACCTTAATATTATTAACATTGATAATAAATCGCAAATTAGTAAGACAAGTGTAACTCCGGTTCTAATAAAGATGAAGAGGTTTTTTTTCAAATTTCCGTCCCAAAAACAGGAATAACAATATTAAACAATTTTTTTCGTAAGTCAACAATTTCACCATTAATCGTATTTGTTGAGTAAGAAAATTTTATTTACTTTTTTCTCGACCTTTGTCGATGGAAATTTTTATTTTTTTATCGCATTAATTATCTCCATATCTGTAACTACTACGAGAATTCTTTTTTATGCTGTAACCCCATTGGCTCCGATTCTATTGGTACCCAACGTTTTTTTTCGAGAATCATTATTTGTTGCCATAATATACAAGATAATCGAATAATTTTTGGACTGAGGCTAAACTAACAAACATTTTTTGAATTAACATTTTTTTTTTCTTAAACATGAGGATGAGACCTACAACTTTTATATTAAACATTTTTTCCTCACGCACATAACAAAAAAATAAAAAATAAAAATTGCGATTTTTTTTTCTCTAACATTATTATAAACAATGTTCTGTCAATTCTATATACAGGCCAAATCACGGGCTTCTTGGTCGAGGTCAAATCTACCTTCAAAAAAATCGGCGAACTTCTCAAAAATAATAGGAGTCAATGCTTACTCGGCTGGACTACGTCTCGCGTTCAATCGTGCAAGCATATTATTGTCACGAAAGCGTGTGAGCAACGTCGCGGTAGGTGGACGGGGGACGATACCACCCATCCACAATCCCCTTACAATGTTGTTACCAATTGCATTGATTTCAGTATCCTCGAAAACACAATACATTGTTTGAACGCTGCAGATATACAAAAGGATTATCATCACAGATTGCGAGTATTGTATTTATATTGAATAATGAAACGGAATGAAAACGAAAAACATTTAGATTTCAATATGTATATAGTAACGTCCAAATTAGATTTTCATTGGCCGTAGCATACGCGAGAATAATTATATTTTTGAAGATTTATTTTACGATAAATTGAAATTTTGAAAATAATCTGTAAAATTTTACCATAAAAAAAATTGCGCACAAAAAATGACTAAAAGAGAAGTGAAATCAGAGGTGACGCGAAGCCCTATTATAGTGACCCGCTCCACGTGAAATCCCTCATGTACTATTAATAGTTATTATTGTTTATAATAATTCTATTGTGAAAGGCGAGGGGGCTCAAGTGATACAAGCATCCCGACATCATTCTTCAAGATAATCATTATGAACGAATTATTCGACAATGCATGCTACTACATTTTCTTCATCAATTCATGGTAGTGAACCTGCGAGACTGCGAGTCGTGCGAATTATTGCAATCTGCATCGTTATCGCAATTCATCTCTGCGGGAAATTTTTGATAATTCCAGCTGCAATATTATGGAGCGGAAATTCGGAATTTTCCAGTTTTTGGCGAATAAACAATTAAAATGTTAATATTTTTTGCGTCTTTTCATTTTACAATGAAAAACTTGAAGTTTTTCCGCGTAAAATGAGACAAGAAATTTAGTTGCAGAATCAATAATAACCGAGTTATCGATTTTTCAATTGATCCGCATGCCAATTTTGAACGCGGGCCGCCGCGCCGCGCCGGAGTAGAATCGTCTTACATTAGATTTTTCCAAGCAGTTAGCAGTGACGAATTTAAAGCACCGTCGTCGGTGAAAAGATTGGATGTATTGTATGGCGTTTACGCGTAATTGTTGCATGTGTTGGTAAGCGACCGTGGCGCTCCATGTGGCGGGCGGCCAACTGAGCACGCCGGTGGCGCACCAAGCGGTTGGGAGGGTAGCTCGGCTCATCGGTGAGCCGGTCGCATGTGTTGGGTCTCATATACACGACGGTCTCTAATGTGTGCGTAAAATGGAGCAAAATTTGTGGGCGCCATCTCCGAGTAGGGAGGCAAAGCTCTTGTATATAAGGAAAAGTACATAAGCATACCCCCACCACGCCGTCCGCACCTCTATACCCTTCTACACTCAACGTCTGAAGTTTACGGAACACCGTGCGTACTAAACCCTTCTACACAGGCTTCTCTCTGTCTACACTCAACGTCTAAACTAACCAACCGCAGCTCTGCCAACCGCTAGCGTAAATATATACCTGAAAAACACTCACGCTGAAAATCATGAATGCATGTATAGGTATATCTACGTAAATTATGCATACGCATAGTTACCGCAGGCCAGAAGTAGCATGCGTATAATCGTTATAATCGTCCATGCATAATTACGATCGAGCATCACATCACATTAGAAAGGGTGGGAAAAAGATAGAAGGATATTATAGGCGCGAACAGTCAACGGCAGTCACACAGGGCCATATAGCCGGGCGCATGATGTAGATATGACCGTATAATGCTTATACCTATAAAAGTATAAAAGCAATTTTATTCAAAGGAAAAAAGGGATTACTCCCACGCGTTATTAAAATGATTTCTGATACACACGTATGACACAAAAATGTCGAATATATCAGTACCATGGACATAGGAAATGTCCATGATCAGTACGAGTATCGAATCATGGCTGATGATTAATATTCTGCAATTCCGCAATATGCGTTGAAACAAAGGAAAAGGAAAAAAAAACGGTTGCGAAGATACGATTGAAAAACAAAAAAATCGGTTCAATAATCAAATACGATTACACGATGGTAATATTTTTATAGTATTATTATAATTCTTTGTTGTGAATATATAGCTCATATTATACAACAGTTTATATTTACTTATATACAAATACAACAATATACAATTCTCTTGATTGAAAAAAAATGTTCATTCGTGTACAGCGATAGATTGCGTTATTATTAATGTCCTTACACAATTCGTTTTATTCTATTCTATTTTATTTTATTCTATTATTCCATGTAAAACTATCTATAAATGCACACTCCGCATATTGATGTATATACTATACCAAAACATGAATATGCATGAAGGTATACGTCATATGGTAGAACACACTATCAATGATCATACGTCATATATCGTTATCCACTAATATAAATATAAATATCAATTGTTATACATAATTATTATGTATAATATCATAAATATGTGTATACATACTATAATAAGTATATCAATAATAAATCGATTGGGGTTGCGCACAGGATTCTCTTATATCAAAATTCATTACGCATTTCGATCAAATTATACATATTTAGATGAAATACCGTCTTCAAAGTATTTATGAATAAATTGTTGGTTAAACCTTTCTTTCTGTTATCCTGTACTGTTTTTTTTTCTTTTTCTTTTTTTTTTCTTTTGTATAGTTGTTATATATTTATTTCAAATTTCTTTCACGCTACATTGAACAAAACGCGATAACCACACTTCGCTAACAATTTACCATGACATAGTATAATAAAATATTAATTTGATAATAAATTGTGTCAAATGATTGAATGATTTAATTTCGTTCCGTTTTTCCTTCGCCCAATCAACAGATTATTGATATTAATCTTACATTAGTGATAATAACGGTTATTATTATAATTACAAATAAACAAATATATTTGTTATTTTCTTCGGAAAATCTAAATGATTTTAGTATATCACGCTATAAATTTGTCATGTGTCAAACGTTATTTACAATATTCAAATTTTTCAGAAAAATACACCAAAAAATAAAAAAAAAAATAAATAATCACGACAAACAATTTACATTGATTGATTCGTTTCGGCCATTCTTTTTTTTTATTTTATTTTATTTTTTCTCCACTCGACGGGAATGTAAAACCTGATAATTTTTCGCTACCATTATTGATATTAATTTATTACCGATATGAAAAACAAAAAAAATAGATGATGAATTTCATGCAATTTTTTGTGCGAATTGTTATTATTATACTACTTGATTATTATTGTCAGCTTATAAGTGTTGTTTCATTTCATTTTTCTTATAGTTGCTGGCGTATTATAAATAATGTATAGAAATTAAAAACCTATACTTTGATGCAGACCAAGTTTGTTATTATGAACGGATTTATCGAATACCACATTACAAAAGTTTCGAGAAACTTAATTTTGTCAGAAATGAGACCTGAATCTCCTCCTTTCAATTTTAATTCGCCTAACATCTATGCGGAGCAAAGTTTTTTTTTCACATTTCAAATCTATTAGAATCGAGGGATTTAATCAACAGGGCCATATCCAAGCCAGAAATAATATGAAAACTGTACAAAAATTAATAGCCGGACCGAAACAATTCTACAACAATAATCAAATCGCTTTATTAAAATGTAAAATACCTATAGAAGAAAGTTTTTTGGAAAACATTAAAGATGAACGAACGTGTTCTTGCATTGAAAATAATGGGCACTAACTTTGACTGAATAATGAAAAATCAAATTTAATCTTAAAAAAAAATAAATAAAAACAGACGGAAGTATGATTCTGTTGGTTTATTATGTGACATTCGAAAACATCAATCATTAATTGAGAAATCGAATGAGAAAAAAATCATACCTCAAGAGAGAACAAAAGAAATCCATAAAACATAAATGAGTAAGAAAAAGTTAATATAACTTAGTTGGATTGTTATAACAACCTATTTCGTTCATAGTTTAGCTGAAATTCGAACACAAACTGGTTATAGTTGATATATAGTCTACATCTGGTTTTATGGCATGAGAATCTAATATTATTTGGTTTCATTTTTTACACACCATATTATTTGATAATAAAATTATTTAATTTTCTTTTTATGTAGTATAAATATTTATAGATTCATCCAAATATTTCAAAAGCCTTACGTACATATAAAAAAAATTATAATAACATAATGATAATAATAATATTAACATTAATAATGATAATAACATAATGGGGGGTAATGATTTTAAATAGATATATCTGTACAATATACAAAAATCTAAGCTACAATTATACACATAAAACTTTCAATTATTTGGGTACACATATTTTCTAGATAAATAGTTAGTAACATACTGTGCTTACACTTATCAGTTATAGTATAATGTATGAATCGTAATGAAATTATTATGATCAAAATTATTGACAAAAATATATACCATATAAAAAGAAAAGAAAGAGAAAGAAGAATATAGAAAAAAACAGACAACTATGTACATACATGAGGATGCTATGACCGTTTTTCCCTCATTGTTTTTTTTTTTTTTTGTAGCTTAGACTTTTTACGAAGACCATTATTATTATTATGTAAATTGATCAAAATACATTGTATCAAAATGCAATGGAAGAATAATATTTTATATTATCATTATTATAGGTATAATATAATATAAATACATAATATACTAATAAATTTTTCCAATATTACGATTTAATTACTTATATCAGGCAGTTAGTTTTTTATTTTGTCAATTTTCCAAATGTTTTTCGTTTCGTTCAGCACTATATTAAATATACCAATGTATGAAAATCCATTGAACGCGTTATTTAATTTTTTTCTTTTGTTATGTTCTTATTTTGGTCTCAAATTAGGCATAATTTTAGGCCGCGGATTAGTACATGCATACTTTTGTTTGGAACTTTTCAATTTATTTTTCGCTGCATTAGGTTTTTAGGTGATTATTCCATTCGATATTTCATCTCTATGATCTCCAATATATCAGAGAATACTCAACTTTCGATTGATACTCGACGAACGACAAACAGTTGTTAAAATACAACTAGCAAAACTTTTCTCCTATTCGTTCATATAACGGTATGATTTAGAAGTCTGTAGTCACCGTTTAAATCTTTTGAATTTTTTTCAATATATTAATAAAAAAAACCTTTACATGTATAAAAAGAAATGGAAGAAAAAACACTTCCAATTTCATAATGGTCTCAACGTGATTGTTATTCGTCGACGAATATTTTTTCCAACTTTTAGATAAAGTTCTCCGACGTTTGTCATACTTTATAAACGTTTCGAAACGTTCGGCTTTAGAAAATATAATGATATTCATTTATCAAATTTACTTTAAAGATTGTCTTCCTTAAAACCTTTCACCGTTAACTAATTCATCTCAGACTATGGTGTTACATATTTATTATAAAAAATTACTGTAGCATTAGCGACTGTAAATTTCGAATGAGTATCGTATCTTTAACGGCGTTGAAAACGACTTTAATATTTTCAGTGTCTACGGCAGTGGTAAAATGATGAAACAACGCCTTAGTGTGTTCTCTCTTGACCGATATAAACATGTCTAAAATAAATTTCTGTACGTCCTTAATGGAATGTGAATCTCCTGTAAATTGTGGAAAATATCTACGCACGTCTGTGTCCATTGATAATACTTTTTTAGCAAGTAAATCAGTTTTGTTTAAAAATAATATTATCGATACTTCTTTGAAGATAACGTTGTTCACAATTGTGTCAAATATATTCCTTGATTCTTCTAGTCTATTCGTTCGTCTGTAAAAATAGGTTTACAATAACAAAAATGTTTTAATTTAAAAAATTTTTTTCATCTTTATTAGAATGGAGTTATATATACGAAAAATAATTTGGGGCCAGATCCTTTCTTTTATTAGATTGATTGAAAACTCACCTATCTTCTAATAATACTTGATCGAATTCAGAGGAAGATACAAGGAAAATGATTGAAGTAACACAGTCAAAACACTGGAACCATTTTTGTCGTTGGGATCTTTGTCCCCCAACGTCGACAAACAAAAATGCTTGATTGTTTATCGTTATAACGAACTCGGAAATTCCTTTTGTTGCTTTTCTACAACGTAAAATATCTTGTTGGGTTGGCACATAATCCTGTTGACGAAGAAAACAAGAGAAATAATTATAAAAATTGTTATTATTCAAATTTCTTTGTGTATCTGGCTTAAAAATTTTTTTTCATTTCAAATACTGTGATAAAAAATAGCAATTCTTCCACATTCTTAATCACGAAATGCTCTGAAATGAATGAAACTATTCTATTCTATTCAATTCACTCACCGAACGTGCAATCCTTTCCAAGTTGTCGAGAAAGTATTGTACCGAGTCGCTCTGTAATCAATTAACGGTAAAAAATATATTTACAAAATTGATTTTGGTCTTTTTGATCAAAAATTTGAATGGAAATATTTAATTTGTAAGTTTGCTTTCAAGCCTGAAGGTCAAAAGTATTGGGTCAGCTGTTTTTTGCCTTATTAATATACATTGTTTAAAAACAGGAGACCGATATGACTCATGTTTTATAGAAGTAGTTATTAAACAGCTCATGCATTACATAATAAACAGTATATACCACAGCATCACATGTTCGAAACAATTCAGATAATAAATTGAACGAAAGGATATGTAAGAATGATAAGGTTTTTCCTATTACATATCATATATTATAAATATTGCATTATTGTTAGTGGCAATCAAAAGATTCTGAATTTCAAATAAATGTCCTCACATTTTAACGAGTCTAACGAGTTCTTCAGATTTGTAATATCTCACGATTATAAAATCTCATATAATTATGGGGCTATTCTAAAATCTTTTGATACCAAATTAAAAATTCGGTGATCAGGAGAAATGATTTTCGAAAATTGAACAGCTATAAAAATAGGTTAATAATAAATTGAAGATCCTACGATTCCGACAAATTTTCGAGTCATTTTTTCCCAGTTTAACAAATTAAATGAATTTTTAAGAACTGATAGCATCAAAATTTTCAAAGAATTACGCTTTTATTCCAAATTATAGTAATAATAAATTACAAATCCCAAGTTTATAGGTAATCTTTCCGACTAATTCAAATTAAGCAAATTCCACGAATTTGTAAAACCCAACAATTACAAAATTTTGAAGAAACCGTTAGAATTAAGCCCGTCTTTCTCAAAATATGTTAATAAACAATTGATAATCTAATGTTGCATAGAAATTTCTTTATATTTTGTTTCCGTATAAGCGGCGGTTTATTAAACATGAAAATGAAATACCAAATAATAATGAAACGAAAAATAAAACGTTACAAAACTACGAAGAAAACAGGTTTTTACCAGCTGAAATTCTCTTCTTCTGTCGAATGCTTGTCTGATGGAAGCATCTGTCCACAAACTTTGAAGAGAAGGAACATAATGAAGAAATAATCTCGTGTCCAAAATGGTGGTATTTTCAAACTTGAGAAGATGATATCCGATGTCATAATTCTTAGGATTTTCCCAAGGAATATTAAGTTTGTCACGAGCGTCGACAAGGACTTTCATTCCTTTAATAATATTCTGATAAATAACTTGTTGATATTCCCTAACAAGCTCTGGCTCGAATTTAACACCGTGAATTATCCTCATTTGTTTAAGAAACGTAGATTTCCCGCTCTCTCCTGCTCCGAGTAATAGCAGCTTCACCTCTCGCCTTTTCTCCTGCCGTTCTTTTTCCAGTTTTTGATCTATTTCTTGGCTTTTATATCGCTGCTCCATCTCCTCCGGGCTCAATTTGAAACGCAGGCAACACGTACATACCCATGTTAACCGTCCTGCCATTTTCGATTCCTAGTAGTCTTTTCACGCACTGTCAAACGCGTGTGAGAACTATTTGATAAAAAAATAGAAAAAATTATAATATTCAATTCATCTACTTGTTTTTCATCGTTCAATTCATTATCCTATCCTCACGTAAGAACAAAACAGAAAAATGGTGAAATTTATTTCCTAAATTTTGTATTTTTTTTCTAGACAATGTAAAATACCAAGAGTACCGATGGATAGAGTTTATGCAATTCTGGTAAGAGTGTAGAATTTTTACAAGAATATAGTTACCAAGATATCAGGTTTTCAAATATGAAAATATATAAAATGACTAATGTTTAAACTTTTTTTTTACTGTATGTCACAAACTAGAATGTTTCACCAAAAAACTGATTTAATGGTGCGCTTGGAGCATTGCGATGAGTAAAGAGAAACGTGGATTTTGGGATACTAATTCGAAAGTTTGATGTATGTATTTGTTTCCAAATCTGCATGGAGAATTCGCCACCAAAAAACCTGAAGGAATGGATCCTCTCTTTTGAGAAACCGAAAAAAGGATTGCGAATTATGTTGCGGAAGTCGGAAAACAAAGAAACTTGGTTCTCAATTATACTGATTGAATAAACAGGGGCTAATTACGTGAAATTTAAAATGAACAGATCACAATCGAAAGCAGATAAGTAGAAACAAAACGAATATAGTAAATAATTCATGAATCATGTATGTATTCCAATTTATTAGATAGCGGATACTTGGACATGAATTTATTTTTAAGGACGTGAATTCGGGATTGAGAATACTACGCGGTTGGCACAATAAATAATCCTTTCAAGAGAACTCTAGACGAGAAATGATAGGATTAACTATAATCGTTGTAGATAATTAATACCGTCACACGTCACTCCATTATCCGGCTAGCGCCTGTGTGTACTGTTAGCGTTTGCTCTGTTTAAGGATCATTTTATTTCTTTGACGCCAGCGTAGTTACATGCATACGAATCCGTGAGCAAGTCGCGTAAGTATAAATTAATTTTTGTTTTATCAATACTTTAATCCGATGATAACTCAAATGATTACATATTACAAAGAATTGAGACAACTTTTTTTATCTCCCTACCATAGCATTGCTGTCTCTTGAGGCACAAGCACACTACTATACACATAAAATATTATTCTACACCCTAATCCATCGCTGATGCAGTTCTGTCACCACCATAGTTTCTACTAAAAAGTTTTACTTTACCGAATCAACACCAGACGATGCATCGGCGCTGATCGCGGATCACATTAAAACGTAGAATAACTATTATTTCAGATGCACGACGCTCGTTTGATTATTGCATCGCTTCTGAATGATCTGTCGGTAAAAAAGAATAAAAAATATCAGTCGGTTTTCTGTTCGAGTTTATGTTAACGAAAATACTCGAGCCCAGTTTACATGAAATTTGAAAGCTGTTAATTGGCTGTTTAGAAATTATTGACCAATCAGAGAGCCAGTTTGAAGAAATTGATTTCGAACTAGTTAGACATAACAAATAATTTCATTTTGATCAAGTTATCGTCTGACAATTCAAAATTAATTCATTAGCAAATAAAAACTGTACTATAAATACAATATATAAATAACAATTGATTGTAAAGAATTCAAAGTTCTTCATTATTCTTCCAAATATCATCGTCTTCATCGGTGATCATTCAATACATTAATTGCCGATGGTCTGTCATTGAAAACTGTGTGGCATACCCATGCGTACGTCATTATTGTTGTGTCATTGTTAGTGCGACGACAATTATTACGAATGAATAGAGAGTATCATGGAATAGATTTTAACTCGCCCATGCTTTGGCTTGTGTTTATGTTTGCATGAATCATTCACCGCGAGATCAGTGGTATCCATTTCATACCTAGGTATATTTCATTGTCACTACTTCACAGGCATCGGTGCTCTGCTGTTCATAACTTTGTGGTTCTAATCGTGAATACCACTTCATTAACAAAGAATAATAATGAATTGAAGTTTTTGACTTGATTTTGTGTGTATGTGATTAAGAAATCGATAAACAAAGATCTACACAGTAATAGGAAATGGTATGTGCACCATCCTTTGTAATTAGGCTTTTTGATTCTAGTTGCTATTTATAATTACACAAACGAACATAGATTAATTGAGTAAAATTTACGTTTCGGCAAATATGCCCATACATCAACGCTAAAGTCGTGAATTATCAATTAGAGATATAATGATTGCTAATAAATTCTTCGCATTTAGATAACGTATCTTTTTTCTTCCACATAATGATAATAATCATTGATTCTATTCACTCGAACGGTATATTTCACTTTATTTTGAATCGCTTTTGCCATTACATTTTTTTATGCAAATTTCCATATTTTTTATATCTTAGAATAAAAATGAAAGAATAAAATCGAAGGTTATAGGACAATACATATTTTTTTCAAATCAGGAAGTTCATCAAAGGGTTGAACAGATTCCTGGAGTCGATGGGCAAGTACAGAGGGATCAAATTCTCAGGAATCTACAAAGATATTGTACGTTTTATTTACGTAAAATTTATGTAGACTATTTTTTTTTGTCAAGTCTTGACGTTTTGTTGATGTGAAACAAAAATAAAGGATCAAACCAATCACAAAAGGATGGCAAAGATTATATGAATTTCTAATCGAATTTCCACTTTGTTTTATCTTTTTTTGAATAACTCGCATCAATTTTGTGTAATCAATCCGGAGCAAAATGTTGAAACTGTAATTCAACAGCATTTTTATAGCTTTAATCTCTTATCGAAAACATTAACGAATACTAATTAGTCTGTTAGAAATAATCTTGTAATATTAATCTTGTTTTTAGATTATATTCTGTAAATTTGTGATTAACAGGGAGAGACGCTAGAATAAGATTAGAAAAATGTTTACAAGACTATAAAATTTACGACAACGTTAATCTAGCAGCAAAATATCTGACTTCGAGACCTTTGTTGCTGGCTGCTGTAATTGCTGTTATTTCAGCAATTGCTTTACCAGCTATACTTTTCACTGCATTTGCCGTAACTACGATCGCCTGTATATTCACAGGATTCATTCTTATCGAAGGTAATTTAAGAGACAAACGATCCCGAAAAAGTTTACCAATTCCTTTCACAATTCGTGAATTATTCTAATTAATGAACATTCAATTCTGATGAGCATTCCACGTTTTTTTTCCTAAGAATGAAAAAAATACACTTTTCTGAATTCCACGAAAAATAGAACTGAAATTTATTCATGTCATATTATTTACAGGAACGATATTGGCATTTGGAACTCTTGTATTATGTGGAGTATTGTTATCTATGATAACTACAATAAGCATGCTGGGAACCTGTCTAGCCTTTGCTTACTATATTTGCCTCCAAGTATTGACTGTTATTAAAAAAATCTGAAAAATGACATTATTCTCATCTGGAATTAAGTGATGATCATCTAAAAAGGAAGAATGGATTAATATTCAACAGCAGATTTGTATCAGAGGGGATATTTATTTACACTAATTGTAAGTGGATAAAATTCAGAGCACCAATTTTCCTAGATTTATATCATTTGCTGTGATTACTGTCCCTACCTGTAAGGGAACGGTTTCAAAATTGAGAAAATGAATAATTTAGGAAGAAGAAATGTCACTCGAAATACATGTTTCTTGAAAATTAGTAATAAAATGAAAAATGCAAATAACGATTGTGATTATTTATAATATTGTCAATTTTTGCTTACTTATTCAGCGTTATTCGAATAACAAACCGTACTTTCATTCTTTGTTTGTTTTCATTCATCGTTTCCAACAAACTCATGAAATAGATTCTGAATATTTGAATTATGTAATTTATATTTTTTATTGTGCCATTAAATTGTATCAGAAAAGAAATTAACTAGAAAATTAGAACAGTTATATCTTCAAATAAATGTACTTGAAATTAAAGTACTTAATTCTCATCAAAACTTGTATTTAAACTAACGAATCAACATATGTAATCATTTTGTCTATATTTTGTATTTTTTCAAATTATGATAGTTATTATAATCAGTTATATTTCTAATACTAACTCACAAAATGCCAATAATATGGTATTTTACAATTTTGAAATTTTCTTCCAAAAATAGCAATTTGTAAGAATAATTTTACATTTACAATATTTTTTCTACAAATCCACCTTCAACTTCGATGAAGTCTTCTTTTTCAAATTAGTTATATGGGACATTAATTATTTCATGTATTCGATGAGCTATTTTCCTTGTCTTCATGATCGTTGAACTTCATTTTTGTCGATAATTCTATTTCTTTCCATAAAAGATCACTTAATTCGTCACCCTGGATTTCCTTCGGAAAACAAAACGTCTTGATGTGATTTTGTTTGTCACAAATAACTAGAGAAATCTAGATGTAAAGAAAACTATGAGAAAAGTTAAAAAAACATACAATCTGATTAATGAAAGAAATAATTTCGTTAAACTGCATTTTGGTATATTGATTTCAGTCTATTTTCCATGGAACGCCTAAAATCTAACATAAAAAGGATACATCCTTTTATTTCTTGGTCCAGTGTACCATAGTCCCATCGTATTCTTGTCCATTGTTTATACAAGTTGAATTTAATTCTGCAGAAAACCAATATACACGGATACAGTTAGTGCAATACAATTTTGACACTGAAGTTCGAATGCTCCAAGGACAATTGAGATTTCAAAAAAGTTGTAACATACTCTATAAATTTTTTAGAGTCAAAATTGCAGGACTGTAATCCAACTGAGTGAAATTCGAGTTTTGAAAAGTGAAATTCAACGACTAATGACGGAAAATTCATTGCAACAGATTTGTAGAGGAGCTCAGTGCGTTTTTTAATAACGTTGATGAATATTTACGAATAATTAACAAAATTGAATCAGACTTACAGGCCAAGATCCAAAATAATCTGATCTTTTGCATTAGGTTTGATTAGCCTCAGTTTATGACATTTTTTTTCAAGCGCATAATTTACTTTCGTAATTCTGTTTCGTTCAATCTCTAATTCTTTCTAGAAGAAAAGAAATAATAAAATAACAGTAATACTTAGAAATACATTTCATGCGATTTAATTATTGTTACTTTTAATGAGATGTGTTTTCTTTCTACTTTAACAAGATGATACACTTACTAATCTTTCATTCTCTGCGTTTAATTCTATTGTTTTTTCGTGAAGAATCTTCTTATCGTTATCATGCTTAGCCTTCATGATAGAAAGCTGGTCAGATAGTTCTTCTATCTTCTTTTGATTTTCTAACAAATTCAATAAATTCAGTCAAGAGATATTTATGGGATTTTTCGAGGGGGGTTTTTGGTATTTTATTGATAAATAAGTAACAAGATGAGATAATAGGACATAAAATTTGTTCAAAATTGAATATAAATTTCAAAAGGAAAAAGGAACAAGAATGTATGGTGGTTGAAAAAGACAAGAGCTTTGAATTTGCTTCATTGGTGCATTCTTTGTCATTAAGGAAGAAAAAGAACATCATAATATGATGTTTGAATATTAAAGGTTTAAGGAAATTGTATAGGTATGCGTATAAAAGCAATGTAGAGTATTTTTGTACAAACCAGCAATACGTAGTTCATTTTCTTGGATGAAAGCATCAGTGGTCGATATATGTCGGTTGAAAACTTTACAGATCTCTTTATTGGAAGGACAAGAGTATTTTTCCTTTAATTTCATAATATCCCTCATTTCAATGTATATGTTTGATCAAAAAACTGTAAATCACAAATATTATGTCCGTTATAAATTCTTCTCGCTGAATTTTAAACTTACGAAATGAGAGGTTAAACTCATTCTCGTGAAGATTTAAAACCAACCACAAATCTGATACAGTGAAAAATGAATAATCTTTCAATAGCATTTACACACAATCATGTGAATAATCTATAGACGGAATACATGAAACCAAATAATGAATAATTACAACTAAATTAACCGTTAACTCTAAGGTAAATGTTTGTTTGACTTTTGAGATTTGAAAACTGTCATTAAACATAATAAGGACTATATGATGTGAAGATACGTTGGAAAATATGTAAATCCCGACTATATCATTCAATATTCGGGCGATATCGCCGCCAGGTAGCGCTACGCGGCGCTAAATTTAAACAAGCTAGAATCTCGAATAAGCGCCGGCAATTATACAAGGACCGTCCATATACTGCAAATTATACAAATTTCGTATAATTTCAGAGTTATTTGATATTCATTCGCTGAGAAACATCATAAAATTAAGGAAATTTGTATTTTGTTTTATTAATAATTAATACTCCGTACTATTCGCGCGTTATTGTTTGGTTCATTTATCGAGTTCTAGTTCTTAGTGTTCGAGCAGGTAGCGCGCAAGTCTGGTGAAGTCACGAATTTCTATATTCTGATTGGATTAAGAATTGGACGAATATTGGACTACTCGTTTTTTGTGGGCGTGGGATAGGCATGGGGATAGGGTAGGATAATTTTATTTGTGCCAAACTGACGACGACCGACTCATCGTCTGTGACAAATAATTCCCCCGGTAATTGCAGATCTGTCAAACGTCGAATACCTTAAACAAACATTACCTATACTACGTGAGTGTCGTAAACATAACTTTTTCCTCTCAACATCGTGTTGACGTATTCGTTTTTTGGTAAGTTGGATCAGAAACAATGTTAACAAAATTGATAACTAATTGAGTATTTATCTAAACGAATATAAATTCAGGTTTTTTCTAAATCAAAAAATCGTGTATTTACTACCTGCTTATTGGAAGTGCAAAGTATGAATTCAGAATTTCTTTTTTTTCTCTATTTCTCATCATGTATGAATACAGAACGTGACCCGTAGAATCGAGTAGATTGCAAACAAAACAACTACAAAAAACGTAGAGTGAACAAAGAAACAAAATATAATAATTGTAGGCTTATGTATGTATATACAATAATAATAAATATTCCTCTGCTTCTCGTCTGTTTTATTTTAACTTCATTAGCCACCACAATAAGTTTATCTGAACTCTAAAACCGTTTCTCCAATATGTTGTAATAACATCATGAATCATTTGACCAGAGCTCAACGGCGTCAAATAGATTCATTTTATTGTATCTGTCTTCACTTAAATGAGAAATTATCGATATCTGTTACTATATCGCTGAATTTTTCATAAATATTGAAACAATATCGACCCTTTCAATGCCTAAAAAGTTGATATTATTTTTTGAGACGTTATCTTAACATTATAATCTTTACCCTCATATATTTCATTTTTGTATTCTCAAAGATTTCTTTTTCCTGATATCCCAGGTCAAGATGCCCAGTTCCTATTTATACGCCATTAACAATGAGGGAAGAGTATTTGGGCTTTCAACATCTAGCAATATGTGGAGAGAATTCATGTACTTGGGACTGGAGTTCAAACAGCTCTCTGCAGTTCCGCATTTCATGTGGGCTATTGGAGGTGATCGTCAGGTTTATGTCCACGTTCATGGTTTAGATATACCGATTAGAATCAAGGAGGAAACTTATGAGAATGAAGTAAGTTGGTCCATCTCTTATTATTATTCATAACTAAATAATAATTAATAATCTATTTCAAGTAAGATTTTAGGATAATCAACTTCCTCTCATTTCTAAACAGTTTTTGATTCTGTGTCCATGCGGAAAGCATTCACTAAAAATAGGTCTACTAATCAAGGATGGAATAATACAGTGTTGAATTTTTTCAATTTTTAGCGCTGGCTACCCTTAGAAGGATTCAGCGGCAGGCTCTTGCCAACAGATAGATATAACTTTTCCAGTCAAGATGGATCAGTAGATCGTAGTCGTGACAAAGTGAAGCTACCTTCAATGGCGTGGCAGTGGGAAGGGGATTGGCATGTTGAAACGACTCTTGATGGCCAACCGTTGGACCATGATGTATGTTTGCATTTTACACTATGCAAAATCTTTTTTCGCCTTTCATTAATGTGCCACGTTGTTTTCGTCATTTCTCATCATTTAGAGGCAAGACCTCATCTCAAAAACTTCATTTCAGG
Source organism: Phymatocera aterrima (assembly GCA_963170745.1). NCBI lineage: Eukaryota > Metazoa > Arthropoda > Insecta > Hymenoptera > Tenthredinidae > Phymatocera > Phymatocera aterrima. The sequence continues at coordinate 11,515,265 of OY720663.1, forward strand.
GCTGGACTTACGCTGTGGATTTCCCGGCAACTTATTCAACGAAAAAACAATGGAAATCATGTGTCCGGAGAAGAAAATGGGTTCGATATCGAAGATATAGTGCTATGAATTCATGGTGCGCCATAGCGCCTCTTCACAAAGATGCTACAAAGGTAGTACACATTTTTTGTATAAAATGCAGCAGTCCCGCATCTAAATCTTTGCAGTTTGCATATTTCTTTGATTTTGACGATTCCATGTGTCTTAAATATGTTAGGAACCCTTCATAGACGTTGCAGTCGGAGGAAACCAGATTCTCGGAGGGCATTCCGGAAGCATGGTTGTTTGGGCTGTTACGGCGCATGGAAGGGTACGCATTATTTACAGAAACCATTCCAACAGACAAACAATATAAAATTAGTGTTCTAAGATTTGATTTATAAAATTGTCCATGTTTTTTATTCAAATTTATTCTTGATTTCATCAATCTCTGAGAATACATATGAGAATCTCACTTCCCTCGAGAGTTGTTCCCCTATTAAATACCACCATGACTTGTTAACATTTTCTAGATAATGTTCAGAGTGGGAACGAGTACAACATCTCCCGAAGGGCAGAGATGGAGCGCAATTAAAACATCAAATGGTTATGAAGCTAGTCAAATCAGCGTAGGTCCGACGGGACTTGCTTGGGTGATTTTGACTAATGGAAAAGCGTTAGTCCGCACTGGAGTATGGAGAGAGAATCTTATGGGTAAAAATAACGAAAATATCATGAAATCAAGTTCTGAGAATAGTTCAGAATCCTTATTCATATACCATTACCACAATTCTTCATTACTTTTTCGTACTCCTGCAGGTGAAGGATGGGCAGAAGTCGAACCACCGGCAAAAAATCTTCGACTCACGCAAGTCAGCGTCGGTATAGATTCCGTATGGGCTGTTACAGACAATGGTAGCGTTTGGTTTAGAAAAGGAGTCAGCGGTCAATCGAGCACAGTTTGTGAACAAATGGCTACAGGCACTGGCTGGGTTGATATGCTCAGTAAAATGGCCCTGATTTCTGTTTCACCAGAAGATCAGGTATCCTCAGTCCGAAAATTTCTTCTCATTTCTCTAAAACTTCATGTACAGACTTTGAGTTTTCGATTTCGTTTATCCAGGTCTGGGCGATAGGTCACGATGATCGTTGTCTTTATTATAGAACTGGAATCAGAGGTACAGATCGAACTGGGAAAAGATGGAGAATGATTAACGCACCTTTACAGTTGAGCAGAGCAAGTAGCAATGCTAGTCTTTCATCCAGTAATCGTCACAGTCTTTGCGGCACTCCACAACAGAACAGACACCAAAGCTGGGGCTCCTTGGTAGGCAAAAATCTACGTTTGGACGTTAAACCACACGATATTTACATTTCTACAGAACTGACCGAAGTCCATCTTCGTTTTCAGTCTCGCCCACACAGTACTGGAGATGGAGCAGCACTCCTTAGAGATTGGGAAGAGCAATCTCGATCCGCGCCGACTCCGACATCACTTAAATTATTACAAAAAACTACCGACGGTACCTCAACGAATAATTTACAACAGACTTCGTCACAGGAATCTTATCTCAATGAAAATAAAAATCGGTAAGTAATTATAAACGATGTTGAAGAAACAAGTTTTTTCAGTATAAATTAATACAATTAATTACTTCTGATGTCTCTATGTTAGGTAGCTAGCTTGCTTTCTCTTCTGAAAAAATAATTCGAAAAATTTTCACAGATCATCTAGTTCAATGAATGCAAACGATTCGATTGAAGCCAGTGTCGCTAATATCACAATATCAAATGAATCATTGAGTAAAGGTGGAGAGTCTATTGTTGTTTCTGGCAAAGGAATGAGCAGCACTGTTAAGGTTGATATTAAAACTGGAATAACAAGGGATTAAAATTCGTATATTGAAATTTTTTTTTATCATCATTCAATTAAAATCACTTTTCTAGGTAAATCCAGCTGCATGGAGCCCTGTACATTCCGTAGGATCAATGGTTGGCGTCGAAGCTCATCCTGAAACAGATGGCAGCGTATTTGACCCAGATTTAACTGGTGATTCTGCTGTCTATGGTGAAGATGAGAGCACCGCTGCAATATATTGGGCTGAATGCGATGTTTTATGGTGTAAAGTTGAAGCTGGGGCTTGTTTCATTGATTTGGCTAGTCTGCCAAAGTGGTAATTTGATATATAATACAGTAATCTCAGTAAAGAACAGCAATGTGTTCATTCGCACATATTTTTTTTGTCTAATCACATTGTTTGTATCAAAAAGTTTCCATTATTATTTTTCATAGTATTGTTTTTAATAGATTTCGGATAAGTATCGATGAAAAATATTCCGACTATGTGATTTTCTGTGTGACGTAGCGTTCCGATGTTTACTCGAAGTAAATTATTTGATAGATAAGATTTTTTTGATCACCTAAGACACTAATAATAATTTTTTTTTCTTATCTTAACACTTGAAGGATTATAGAAGGGAACGGTCTAACTTGCGGCGAGTTAGCTGAACCATGGAGGGAACATATTATATGCAATCTTAAAAAGCGATTGAAAGATCTGGATCCGTGTATCTCAAGTTATGAAAAAGCCATTGAAATGTACGTTTTATGAGTGGAATAAAAGAATTATAAAATTATTTCATACATTTCGTGGAGAAACAACAAAAATCTGGCGAAAATGACAAATTTTTGTACTCTCAAGGTCTTCCTGCGTTAAAAATGGCGACGCAAGATGCCAGTTAAAAGGTAGCAAAACTTACGAAGATTGTGTTTTGGAATTAGAATGGATTAGCAACACGAGTGGATGTGTAGATTCTGGAACACTTACAATTTTGAATACTGATGGGGCGACTACAATGGTAAAATAAAAATGCTAATTGGGACTGTCTGCTTTATTGATATTTAATTAATTGATGATAATATTATGATCTTAAAGTCGACTTAGGCTAAAACTGAATATGTTTAGAATTTCGTGACACATCTGCCACAGGAGTTATAATTCAGTTCTGAAATTTCTATTCCAGATGCAATTTCCAATATCCGAAATAGTCTGCGTCGTATGCTGCAGCGAACCTGGTAGTCCACGACTTGCCATACACACTCCAAATTTATCTCGCTCCAAAATTCTAAGACTACAATTCGCCAGCGATACTGAAATGGAAGATTGGATGGACAATCTGACCACTGGTAGTAATACATCAGTATTAAATATGAATTCATTAATAATAATTATTATATTTAGAAAATCAAGATTAGATCTCAATGCTGATCTCTCGGATGATTTTTTAAAGAATAGACTTTGTTTTACCATATTTGAACCACTTTCGGCCCAAATAAAAGCTTTTGCCATATTTTACCCCAAATCGATGTGTTCTTTCGCCGGATTCGTTCCGTCCTTGGACCAAAATAGAGAAGAATATGTATTCCTATGTTTTATCTTTCTATAATAACACTTACTTTCAGTATCATGCCAAATAAATAATCTTCATGGGAAGCCAGGTCCAAATTCAATTTGGATGACGACTGGCCTGGGAGATGTTTTCGTATACGATACTGAAATAGCTGAGGTAATTAACGCTGAAGTAAAAGTATTCAATTACCTTATTGATTTGAATATTATTTAACGAAAAATTGTTCAATTTTACTTATGTTAACATTTCTTGCAGGCAAGTCAATATGTGGAAGGTGTTTACACGCAGGAATTATTAGTAGCTGGAAAAGAACTACCATTTGAAAGTATCTTACATAATGGTTTCGGACCTGGTAGTTCTCTTCATATGTCAGTTTGCCTCTACGACGATGTAGACAGGTAAATAGAAACTTCTGGATAAGTAGAATCTTTATTCAGAGTTTTCTGGTTCTTGGCATTCGAGAATAATAACACGAAGCTCCTAGAATCGCGAATTACAATATTTATTGACAAATTATGTACAACTCAATCAAATTTCATTGCCAATTTAATAATTCTCCAACAAATATCAACAGGCTGTCGATAAATCTGGTTTGTTATACAACGACGACAATGAAACACAAGAAGATAGCCGAAGGTCACGACATAGCGCTTCACTTCAATCCTAGATTACACGAGAATATAATCGTCAGAAATACCTACCAATCAGGTCAATGGGGGGACGAAGAACGAGTTGGAGAAAGCCCGCTCAGAGCAGGCTCTGACTACACCCTAAAATTTGTTTGCGAAGACCAGGGATATAGGATCTTTATTAACGATGCTGAATACACATTTTACAGCCACAGAATACCCCCAAAGAATATCACGCACCTCAGAATCAAAGGATTGATGACTTTGAACAGCGCTTCCTATAAAACAACAGCCGTTAGTAAATTCATTGAAGTTTCAGCCTAGGAATATTTAATTCTTGTATTTCTACCTCCTTAAATCCCATTTTTGCTACTACAGGTAATCATCGAACCAATAAAAATATTCTGGAGGCAAATGGGGGGACATTTGAGAAAAGTGGAGACATGTAGCGTGGGAGTAACTTGGGGAATTGGATATGATAACACAGCATGGGTTTACACAGGTGGCTGGGGCGGAGATTTTCTTAAAGGTAAATCCTGGTGCATCTTTTTTAGTATCTGGAAAATATTAGAAATGTTTGTTGTAAATGAACAAAATTCTGAATAATTCTATCTCTTCAGGCTTAGGAAGTAACAATACTGGAATAAATTCAATGGTCGATACGCACAACTATTTTGTATACGAAAATCAACGTTGGAATCCAGTCACTGGATATACATCGCATGGTTTACCAACTGATCGTTACATGTGGAGCGATGTTACTGGGCGCCATAAACGAACTAGAGAACATACTAAAACTCTTTCTATGCATTGGCAATGGGTAGGTGAAGTAAAATTGGCAACAAAACAAAAAACGTAGCAATACTCAATATTATCAGATTGAAGAAAAAAAGGAAAAATTAGGTATCGGACTGGATAGTAGATTTCCATACACCTGGTGGTGTGGATAGAGACGGATGGCAGTATGCGACTGATTTTCCATCTCAATATCACGGACGTAAACAGTTTACCGATTACGTAAGAAGAAGACGATGGTTTAGGCGATGTCAATTAAAAACTACGGGACCTTGGCAGGAACTGGGGAATACAAAGATCGTCGATGTTTCTTTATACGTAAGAGAATCCCAGAATAATGTGATGAGAAAAATAAGACTTATTTATTTTAAAATGCTACTAAAGCCCAAAACGTATTTTACAGTGAATTGATAAGACTGAATTACTTTACTTTCTGTTTTGTTTTTTTTAGACGACTTCTAAACCAGGAGAAAATGGGACAATTCATGTTTGGGCCGTTGCGGCTAATGGAGAAGCACTCTTTAGACGAGGAGTTTGCGAATCCTATCCATTGGTATGCGCAATTTAATTTGGAATTCTGATTCCAAAACAAAGATTACTTTCCTATTCCTTGTTATTTTATCCCTACTTTTGATAAATTATCTTTAGGGAGTTTCTTGGGAACATATACCAAGCGATCAAGCATTAATAGGCATAAGCTGCGGTCCTCAAGGTCAGGTTTGGACTGTAGGTAAAAACGGTACTTCTTATTGGAGATTCGGAATAACTTCTTCTAGACCAACAGGTGAAAATTTCTATCGAGTATTCCTACGGCTGACTTATGATAAATGTTTCACATTTTCGCATACTTATTTTTTTCCCATTCAAAGGCGAAACATGGCAGAATGTAGAGCCTCCGTCGGGAGCGCAGTTGAAACAAATATCAGTTGGAGAAGATGTAGTTTGGGCGCTGGATACAACCGGGCGATTATCCGTAAGACGTGAAGTTAAAGCAAAGATTTTTCCTGAAGGAACGTATTGGCAAACTTTACCTGCAATGCCTAATGATCCGATACACATTGGTGCGGATAATATAAATCTTTTAGATAATATTTTCACAAATTATTTTGTTTTGTCTGACATTACGATGGAAAGCTTTACAAAAAACTTTTTGGAAACACTTAAACGTGCGTTCAATTTTATAAATTTTGTATACTTTTTTCCTTTTTTTCTAGTAGTTTTTGATCTCATACTTTTTTTCAACTTTTTCTGTTCTTGCATCTGAGAAGCTAGAATCTTGGAATTTTATTCACTGTTTAATAATTTTGGAGATAATTGCTTGAATGTATTATGTTATTTTAGTGTTGTAGCTAGTATAGTTAAGTAAAACACTTTTTTTATTTCGCTTGTTACGCTGTTTATTTCTTTGTTGTAGAAGATATAGTTGAAAACGATAATTTAGCAGACGATTGTTATACATTACAATGCACAGATACTTCTGTGCTCACTGCTAAACAAGGATTTCGACACGTGTCTGTTGGAAGAGAAGAAGGTCAAGTATGGGCAGTCTCTGGAGCCGGTATCGTTTGCCGAAGAATAGGTATAACCGATGAGAATCCAGCTGGAACGGCATGGACAACTGGCATTGGAGTAAGCCCATTCTCTTTTCTTATAATATTATCTGATCAAATTTTAATTTTCAATCATTTTTACACTATTTTATTAATCTTCATTCACGACATTTATTCCCTCTAGGCAAATTGGCAACATATAAGCGCCGGGGGTCTAATAAACCGGATAAAATAACGCATATTCTGAAAGAAAATCAATCCTACGAGAAACCTGGATATACTTTAGTTATGAATTCAGGTAGATATATACAAAGATATAATCATTTTTCCGCCGACTATAGTATACCTACTATGTAAAATACTTCCATTATTTGCATTTGAATCAGATTATGATAGTTCTACTAACTAGCACAGAGAATAGATCTATGCTATTTTTCATCTCTACTCTAATATTTATGGATACAAGGCGCAAAGAATACTTGACTGATGCGTGAAGAGATTATTATAGTTTTGATTATTAATCAACTAATTTTTGCAACTGGAATTTGATTGAAACATGAATTTTATCACGAAGTATAGAAAAAATCATTGCTTGAACCAATTTTGAATTAGTTTATTTTTAATTTTTTACAAATATCCTGGAGTTTGGAAGCTTTCGACGATTGCCATAATGAATTCATGTAGCTGAATATAGTATTGTTCCTTGGAAATGAGATTCTAGAATTAGGGAAGCATGATGGAAACCAAGGATCAAATATTGTACTAGAGTATTATTCTCTAATATGTGATTCTATTGACATATTTTTAGATTATTAATTTATAATGAAATTCAACACTGCGTTTTAAGAGCTGTGATTATAAAAGTTTATTTCAATACTAGTATTCAATTCCTTTACTGAGGGCGCATCGAGTGTTAAAATTAACGATTGAATAACGGTAAAACTTCATCCACTAGATTATCGCGATTGGATCAACAAAATGAAATAAATTTTGCACCATAATGTTCGCTAATTATTTGTCTACCGGATGGAGTCACTCGTTGCCAATTTGTTGCCCATACGTATTTTAAAAAAAAATTTTGAATTTTCAGCATGAATCATAGTGTCTGAGCTTTCATCAATCGATATTAATTATTTTGAGAAACAATTTGACACCTCTATCATGTAATTCATAACGATAGTTGAAATATTGAAAAAAATACATATGGTTAACAAATTGCTAACATGTCACTTCATCCAATAGACAATTCATTGGTAAATATTTTGGGGTAAGAATTAATCATTCCATTTTATTCGTTCAATTACGAGAATTTAGTGGACAAAGTTTTATCGTTTTTTGATCTGTCATTTTACGGCTCGAAGCACCTCAAAGTGAATAGTTGTACAATTTATCCAGAGATAGTTTTCATTCATTTATTCATCTTTTTTCTGTATTAGGAAACGAAACAAGAAATGAATAAAGATAACAATTGCACAAATTTTATTTTATTGGTGAAACAAATCGAATTTGTACAATTGTTAGCTTAAATGAATAAATGAAAAATATCTCTTGATAAATTTTACAACTATTCATTTTAAGGCCTCTGATGTAGATTTACTTCCTGTGATAAAAACCTAAGACTTTTTTTTTACACTTAATCAAGCATAATAATTTATCATTAGTTATATTAATTTTAAAACTAATTTTATGTTCTGCATTTTTATTTTATTATTATTTTTTTATTCCACAAAGTACAGGTTTTATCACTTCCTGAGCATAATGGCATCATGGTCTCTACCATTTCTAGTTTTACATGCAAAAAAATTGATAATATTATCAATCATATTTTCTTCTGATATTCTGAATAATAATGTAATTTTTGAACAACATTTGTAAATTTGTGATTCAAATTGTTGTATATTTGAACGGGAAAAAAGTATGTTGAGGAAGGAATAGTCATCCGGAATTGAACATTCTATAACTTAATTAGTGTTATGACAAAGAAAATGATCAAACTCTATGATGAATAAAAAAGATACGATATTAAAAACTGACATTATAATATATTTCTTTACAATTACATCTTTATATACATACATACATCCTAGTATAATTGATTTCAATTATATTTACACCGCACGTTTATCATTCAAATGAATATTCATAATACTACAAGAGAGGAATTCGTAAAACTATCTGTTGTTGTGAAAGTACGAGAATTATATTATATCTATATACAGTTAAATTATAAGTTACATACCATATTCATACTCCGACACGAGTATGAACATCACATAAAGCCTAAAAATGCACAAAAATACGATACTGAAAAATAATTGTCACTCAATCTCGTTGAGTATTTATGTTCTGCATTTTTAGAATTATTATCGTTATAAGCAAGATAGATTTCTAATATAAATTACAAAAATTAACCAAGCCTTTCATGTCTCAGTTTCTGAGACCATTGGAGGCATGAAATCTTTTATCTAATTATTGATTATTCAACTGCTTATTCAATCGAATTTCTATTACGGTATTTCACGTTGATTTATCGATGGCTAAATCTATAAAAAAAATGTACTCCAGATCGTGATGGAACTTGAAATCAGGAAAAAGTAGTATCTTTTCACCCGGAAAAAGTGAAAGAGTCATGGAATTTCGTTTCAAAGTTCGAATCAATATCCTATTAGAGTATGTTCAAATTTATGATCATCCCTCGAAGATACTTAGTCTAATCACTGGTGAAAATGATAAAAATGCTACCAAACGTCTATTCATTAATTCAGAAAATGTCAAAACAAATATTTCTCCATATGTATACAAGGGCTGAAAAAAAGTTGAATGAACGTAATTATTAAGATATAATTGAATAAAAATTATTCAATCAACAGAATGGTAAAAATAATGGGCGAAAATGTCACATATGTTATTTATATGTATATACATCATTATCCGACTGCATGTCAGGATTTCAACTATATCTACCTAAGGTGGAAATCGATTATAAAGAAACCACGACGTGTCTGAATTTGACCAGAAAAAAATCACAGATGTTTATAAAAATGTTTATAAAATTTCGAACATTTTGTAGCTTCTAATTGATTTTCACCAGAGTTCTAAAGCTAATTTGGCAATTGTGTTATTTTCTGGCACAGGTATTATTCGTGTCTCTGAAAATATGTCTTTGCTTATTCTGATATCTGTTTCCAGTGAATTATCGCGTAATACAGTATGGAAGTCGAGATTCTACTGGATTCCATGAGAATCTCAAAGTCCGAATGTCCAGACGGACATATTTACTAGGGTATGGCAGCACTTCATAGCTTATAATTCACGGCGCGCACCTCCAGAGGGGCACCTAATGAAATTATTCTGAAGCAACACTCTCCGTCATTTAATTTTGTTATCAGTTATCATCACAAGCTGTAATAAATTACGCTTAATAGGTGGAGAACTAGAACCATATTAATCGATGATAAAATTAAAAATCTTAATCTCTCGCAATTCATATTAATGCTAGTCTTTCGAAACAGCTTCGACATGTTTCATTTTGTTGTTTCCATTTTGATGAGTCAATTCGTGCCTCTCGACTTTATCTTTTGCTCCTTGGACACTGTTATGGATTCCGTATGCGAAGTAAATGATGAAACCTATGCCAGAAATGTTATTGATTCAATATTTGTATTCCTCAGATTATAATGAATAGGCTTTCGTAATAGTTCGTACAAGAACAGATCTTACCAATAATCATCCAGCCACCAAATCTGATCCAAGTGTTCTTATCCAATTGTAGCATCAGGTAAATATTCAGGAAGATGCTCAGACACGGTAGGATTGGAACGAAAGGGACCTTTGATTCAAAAATATAAAAGATTATACTATATTCATTGTTCGTCACAAGGAAGAATTAATCACATCGAAAAATTGTGTATACAGGAAATATTCTTCAATCGACGAATCATCCGGATTCAGGAATTTGAAGATTTCATCCAAATTTCAGTCATTGCACATGACTTTAAAGACCTAATTCGAATGATCTCATAAGACTTCGTGGGATTTTCTGGCATCCAATAGAACGCAACTTTACAGATTTTATTCGTGCTTCGAACTTCGTATGTTCGGAAACGCAAATGAAGTTTTACGGAATGCTGTCAGATTTCATCGGACTTTATAGGATTCTACAGACTACGGGCCTTCGTGGGATATATCATATGGATTACGTTTGACTGCGAAGACTTCGCAGGATTCCATAAGACTTTCTCGAATTTTTCGGATTCCACGTGATTTCATCAGACTTCATAGGGGTTTCCGACATTTAATGGAAACCACAAAGATTTTATTCGGGCTTGAGACTTAACGAAGTTCAAAGTTCTCAGGAGATTTTACGATATTTCTGTGGGTTTCATGAAATTCCACGAAACTTGATAAGCACGATCCGAAAGTATAATAAACTTATCTCCAATTACCTTGAAGGCAAGTTTGGTATCTAGAACAGGTTGTCTCCCGATTGCGACGATTATCAGTATCATAATCAACGCGATTATAGACATCGCCAGGATTATTCCTACATCTCCATTCATTATGTTCGATGTGCTCGTATTCAATATGTAGCCGAAGATGAGTACGAAGACACCTGAACGAAATCGATGAAAAGAATTATCAGTCGATAAGTGCAACTCTCAAATACAAGCCTGAAAGCCCCTTGATCCATTCAATTCGAATGATCAGGCAGATGAGTAATAGCAACTTACTGTACGCCAGAATACCCCAACTGGCTACACGACCGGAGAATTGTGTTGGCTGTTTCACACCATTCAGATTGAAGACCTGCTTGAATCCGCTCCACAAAGTCGGCTGCGGTTCATCGGCGTACTTATTGTTGACGTTACTGGTATGCAATTCGGGCTGGTATCTAAAAGAAGAGAGAATTGCATTTCAAGTATTTCGATCACTTGAGGTATTGCATGATCCCACCAACGATATGTACCTTAGTATTAATACGCTAAGGGCTACCACTCCGTATGCCATTAGAGTTCCGATTGACATCATGTCGATAAGTTGGCTAAGATTGAATATTAGCGTCATGATACCTGAAAGAAGCATTCGCACGTGATGGTCAAGTCGAATATTATTTATCGTGATGAGCGCCAAGTCTTTTTCTTGTGAATAAGAGACTGTTGAATGAAATTTGTGTGACTCCATCAACAACTCACCGGCGAATAATCCAGAAACGATGGTACCAACCAGCGGTGTTTGAGTTCTGACACTCACTGATCCAAGAAATTTGAAAATAATTCCATCATTTGCCATAGCATACAGAACTCTGGGCAATGGAAACATGGCACCGAGCATACTTGTGCTCAACGCGAACACAGCACCGATATTAACGATCCATTTAACAACGGGCCACCCAATTTGTTCGAATACATAGGGAAAGGGAGCCTCAGGGTTCTGAAAACCATGAACATCTACATTTGGCGGCTGATTATACTCAGAGGAGTCTCGAGAAGCGGGGATCTTATTAAACGAATGTGTATTCATCAGAAATATTGAGGAGTGAATGCTCCGATTGGCCCTTACCTGATCGTAGTAAGGCCACATCATGGTCAGTACGGTTGAAATTCCAAAATATGCGAAGAAAATAATAGTCAGTGATATGACGATCGCTAAAGGTATATTCCTTTGAGGATTCTTAGCCTCTTCTCCGGTGGTAGCGATGGCATCGAAACCGACAAAGCCGTAAAAGCACGTGGCTGCTCCAGCCAAGACTCCGCGAATACCAAAAGGCATGAAGCCACCCGTGCCAGCATTTTCCGTTCCTTCCGGAATTTGGTCTTGCGCAACGGACCAATTTCCTGTGTCCGCTGTCGATTGTTCGTGCGATAAAGAATTGATCAAAGTCAGCAATCAATTTAACATCGAGAAGGACAAATATTGAATGGGTGACTTTTATGAGTAATTGTAAATATGGGTACCGTTCATTGCTCCAGAAACTATAATAATTGATATAGTTATCAGGTTGATGGCTGTGAATACGTTATTTAACACGGCGGATTCCTTGACTCCGAATGCGAGCAATATCGCCAGTAATATCACCACTCCGAATGCGAAAAAGTCTGGGTATTCAGAAAGGAATGAAACGTTGATGGGCATTGCCTCTTGCAATGTCTTGCTCATAACATTACCGATAAGAAAATCGAGGTAATTGCTGAACCCGCGAGCAACACTTGCTGTACCTGAATGAAAATCAATCATCCGTTATTATTAAACACAAATTTCAAATGATTCATCTACTTAGAATGAAAACTCCTAAGCAAAGTTTTTTCGACTATTGGATTGATCGGCATCGCAAAAAATGAGGGGATTACTCATAGACTGCAGTGATGATATATTTGTTTGGTCCAGGATCCAAATTACGAGAAAGAGGGACTCGAGTTTATGAGAAGAACTGTTCGTGATCATTCATGAAATAATTTTCTTTGATATTTGTCGAACTTACAATTCCGTAGTGCAATTAGATGCTAATGCAGGGAATTGTTCTTTGATCACGATGAAACGATTTTGATCTATTCAGACTGAAAATTGTTCACATCAAGAAGAACATGCTCTCACCTATCACATATTCTAAGATGAGATTCCATCCAATGATGAAGGCAACGAATTCTCCAATTGTCACATAGCTGTAAACGTACGCAGACCCAGCTTTCGGAACTCTTGATGCAAATTCGGCGTAACATAGTCCTGAAATATCGGAATGGCATCTGTCATCATAAGTGCAATCGGAGGAACATAATTACCTATTCTTAAATATTCAATGCCGTGCCAGCTGTCTAATGTTCTGAAAAGCTGCCCTTCCCAGTTAGAAAACATCCTCCTTAAAATATGAAATATACATACCTGCCAATGCGGATGCAAACGCTGCAATCAAGAAGGAGATACAGACCGCAGGTCCTGCTGTATTCTTTGCAACTTCTCCCGCGAGGACGTAGGCTCCGAGACCAAGAGTAGCGCCAACTCCAAGAGCCGTCAAATCAACCAGCCCAAGACATCGCGATAACGCGGTATCAGCTGTGATGTCCCCTGTATCAAGTCTCCTTCGCGATAACGCCGCCAAGCATCTGCTCGCCATTTTTGATGTTGATATATTCTTCTATATGGAATTGTGAAAAATCCTTGATTTTCGATCCGCCAGAATTAGGACTTTCTGCAAGAAAGAATATGTTTTTAACGCCTGTTTCATGATAATTTTGCTCGTATAATTTTCTCTCGGCGATCAGTTGCGAAGCATGATCGGACGCAGAAAAAATCCAGGCCTTTGAAACTTCTCGAATTGGTGCTTCATATTTTTTTCCTTCAGAGTTATAGACTGCCAGACAGATTCGTCCAAACTTTGCAAACCAGTGGCTGTAGCAGTGGATTATGTAGTTGAAGAATATTCATTTGCAATTGCAGGCTACGAATAGGAATTGCACGAATTGAACTAAATAGGTATATGCTGAAGACGTTTCTTTCTTTCTATCTTCTCTTTTCTTTGTACTGTTGCATATATCTCAAAAATGATTACACCTCATATCAGTATTGATTGTCGCTAGTAAAACAAATCGATATGTTTGATTCATTGGACGGAGTTATCGTGCAACAAAGTAAACATCCGAATCACGTATGTGATAATTTGCAATATCTTTTTGCATGATACATGCATACCTATACGCGTGCAGCGTAAAGCGATAATATCTGGCATCAATCTGCACATCAAATACTAAAGATATCATAATCAGAGAGCTTATTAGCCTGGCTAAAGAGTATAGCTGGATAAGCATATGGAAAATGCCCTGTCAAGGTTTTGCATCGGTCGTAGGTCACTTTAGTTGCCATCGAATATAAGTAACTTGAGCACAGTTGCAGCTCTTGCAGTCACTCGTTCGGACGTCGGAAACTCAAAAAATGTATTTTTCCGTTATTTTCGATTTTCTCCGGGTCATTACATCCGATCGACATGCGACAAAATCGAGGGTGAAGGTCTCGTCAGAATACATCGAATTTCGTAGGTTCCAGCCATTCTGGGGTAAAAGCCGAGTATTCGGAGCGGTTTCAAAATTTGAAATAGAAATAGTTCGATTCCTTACCGATTTTGCACCAACATAGATAATCTGACCTCGATTTTATCGCATGTCGATCGGATGTAATGACCCGTAGGAAATCGAAAATAACGGAAAAATACATTTTTTTGACCGATGTAAAACCCTGACAGGGGATTTTTCTTATGCTTATCCAGCATCCCCGTATGGTAGAATTCTCGCGTTGTGAATCATGTTATCTATTATACTATGTTACATGTACACCGCAATACACGAGCATCCAGCTTACAGTGTCCGATGTAGTGTTATTCAAATAGCATACCTATCGTATGAAATTGTATTCGAGAGTTTAATGTCACATAATACCGCAAGTACCATTTACTTTATACCGCAACGTTTATGATATCTAGACACAGTGTACACGTCCGCAAATGATTATCTCGTGCCACCAGCGCCTGTTCTATAAAGATCTCCAGATAACGTGTGATGTAATTACGCCAAAGTGACAAGAGAAACGATACAATTATCAGTTATGCATTGCATACTTTCATGACAAAGATTACGGCGTTAGGCAATAAATGTCACGGCTGTTCATTGCATTCATCAACGGAAATATGTACGTATAAGTAATACTGCACTCACGAGAGTTCATCTAGTTGGTTCATCATTATGAAAATGACGGCTCGATTTGATGGGCCATTGCACAGTCGACATTTATGCTACACCTGTGGTACAGACTGCATACAGTATACAGCACAATGGTATAATTACGCGTGCGATATTAATTCAAGAATACTGTATACAAATCCCCTTAACTCATGATCATATACTATGACTATGCGTGGCAATTAATTCAGAGCAGAATATTTCTCACGAGGATAAGCGTTTTCATTCTGACACTGCAGTCTGCTAGAAAATATCGTTCAGCTTTCCAACTAATAATTTCGCATGAAACTCCGCTAGAACACGCGATCATAGGTGCATTTTATGGGTACCCAATACAATTGCCAATTTCGTACGAATGATGAGAATAGTTCGTCCTGCTGTAAACTCGTGTTGTAATAGGTTTTCGTTCATTGCTTGCGCAGTTTTATAATGATTCTTTCATTTGGTATACCATTATGTAGAGTGTAGACTGTGATAGAACAGATTTTATCACTTTTTACATTTAACAATTTATATTACATGAACTGTAATGAACGAATTTGTACGTATGCATATAATGTGACATTATAATAATTGCAATACACAGCACAGCTGGATTGCCAACCGTTCAACGATCAATACATATAATTTGCACTAGTAAGTGTATTTTTGAGAATAAGATCTGTCTTTTAATTCAATGACAATTTTATCGCGTATATAGTATCTATGCATGAAACTGAAGTATAAGTATATGAAAGTGCATAAATATGAGAAATAATATTTCAAAGAATTTTCTAGTTCGCAATTGTCGGTATGTTGTAAGAAATTAATTGTTGTTAAGTCTCATAGGGATTAGTTGGGATAATGCAACTGACCATATCCAGTAGCTATGGCCAGTCGAGTGAAAGGTCTTACAATTGAAATGGACTGCAACGTAATATTCTATGCAATCACTATTTGCATCATCGGTCACCCATCACGCTAGTAGGATAATTCTACCGCTTGTAGTATGATGCTTTGAATCAACTTTGATAGACGTAGGTACAGTGCGTGATTTCGAACCAATGAAATCACGATCATATTGGTAAAACGCATATTGTGTAATTGCATTATAGCTACACTAACAAGTACGAGGTAACTCCCCACGGTCGAGTTTTGGGCCTATTGTAGGATTTCCCAGTGGAACAAAAACAATTGAGGTGCAAGAAACGTGATAGAAACCAATAAAAAGGGATTCGATGCGAACTGAAATCGACGTAACTTCAATTCTTTTTAATTTTTCTTAATTTGTCATAATTCGTGTTAATTCCGTTTTCATCATGCTCAATTCTTTCAATCCTGTTTGTTTCACTGGGTTCAAAGAAGTACTTTGCCTATAGGTATACTTTCGAAAGTAACAAATAAGATTTCATAGGTAGGTAGTGCTTTGAGGGCAACAATGCGCAAAGTTAGCGGCTGTGGGTATATTTAGCGAATAACTATTATGCGTATGTAGGTATATACATACATACATACATACATACATACAGTGGAATAATTCTGTATAGTAACTTTTGAAACTTGCCGGAGAACTTGTCTCCCGCCATGTGAGTGTTATAAGTTATTCACATGCGGAAGGACTTGGACGGCAATTGCTTCATCAGATTGCCACGCACGCGGAAAGAAGAGACTATTATAGTAGTGGATGAAAAAAATTCTTCTAGCCACTCGGGGAATGATATTTTTCCTCAAGATGTACGGTTTTTCTCATCTCTTGCACAATGATAATAGTATGCTATATGATACTCCGGGCATAAGTCACACGCGTGATTCAATGATGATTTCTAAACACTATCTTTGCTTTGCGAATCTTGAGGAAAAGTTTTGCAAGTCGACTACAGGAAATTCCCGCATTGACTATAATTCTTGCCCGTGCATCGCCTTGACGCGGATCCGAAGTTCCCAAACCGAATTACGCGTCGACGATAATTATCAAGCTCGCATGTGACGAGATGTTCCAGAAATCCGTCAATGCTCATATCCTCAATACAGACTTCACGAATTATAGTGACGTACATTTCACAATTGTCTTCTAGAATACAGAGTACATCATCGGAGAACATATTTGCAATAAATTACGAGCAAATTGTGATTTAAACATTTTTGAATCGATGTATATATGTATGTACTTCACTGACAATGAGTATCATCTACTCATGTAACTTTCTCCGGGAGGTATATCTGATATTGCAGTTATAGTTGACTGCCACGCAATGGGTATGATATATTTGACAAATTAGCACTTCATACTGTAATACGATTAGATAGGATTACTAATGGCTTCGCTCCAAGACAATGTTGCGCATTGAGCATTCACTAATTATTTTAGTTTAACACTAATCGTTCATTATACTTGGGGTATACACAGTTATTTGGAATACACTGGAATCTGAATTTGTATAATTATCTTTGAAATTTTATTGGCCGGGTATGAGGTGACTAAGACTGTCGCACAATTCATGTGATATCGTTTTCCACATTACAGGTAACAACCGATTCGACTTACTGAATAGAATAAAATAAATATGAGAAGTACTGACGGCGGAAGGTGCGCGAGCGTGTGTTTCGTTCCATCGTAAAATTCTGGGGTTTCCCGTGCAGATTTTTGCGGTTCCTCCCGAAGAGATAACCGCATACATTAAAAAAAAAAGGAATTAAGAATGGTCTGTGATTATAGCAAACAGTATCATATACTATAGTCTATATTTATTTGACCTTCGCCTACAGCCAGACTCCACACAGATACTAAAGTATTACATACATACATGCATACAAAAGAGCGATGTGTTAGTATTGATTTATCTCCAAGAGTAAACTGGAGTTCAATTATTTGCAATAACGTAAACCATTGAAAACGAAGCAAAGCGCGACGTTGAATAGTATTGGATTATGGTTTTTCTCAAGTTTGAATCGAGTCGGATACAGTATATTGAGGGGAATTCCTAATTCAGGTCAAAACGACACCTTCATATAATTTGTCCTCCTCAAAGGTGTATGTTGTGAAACAAGTGAAATCAATGCAATCCGATTTCGTGTAGAGTAGAAACCACTCTTCAGTTACAAATATAGATAATATAACTGGACAAACGGGTGGTTACATACATACCACATTTTCATGAATATAGGTATATTTGTCTGCTAATAAAGATGCATTTTGTAATTTGCGAGCATGTGAAAATCGAGATATCCATACGTTATCGAAAGTGCGCGCGATCGTGGGCGTTTTTGTTTTGCGACGAAAGGAAAAAGAGGACGAGGTGAATAGCTGTCCTATTTGCATAATCTTCTGCTCAAGCTATACGGCCATGGTTAATAACAGTAATTGAATTGAAACAACGGTATACACAAAAATAAACTCGATACAGATTAAATCATTCTCATGCATTTCCATTGTCGATAAAATCGAGCTTTATCTATATCAAGATGTCAATTATAGATCCAATCATTCATTCAATGTTCATCATTGAGATTAATTAAAAAAATATATGTCAAAAGTTGAAATGTGTATGATATTGTGTTGTCCATCAGCACTCGAGATTGCTGATTCATGTTACTATAAGACGTATCCCATACTGTACTAATAATTTCGATATATTTCCTTCTAAGAATTCCCTGTGAATTCGCGTAGCGATTATAGCCTTAGGCACGCTTCATCCGTCTTACCAAGCTTATAAAAAGTCGCTACGCGATTAAATTATTCGCTCGATCGTCCGCAAAAAAACCCCTTCGAATAGGTGTAACAGGAATCTTGTGATATACATCCGCGCTCATTCCATTTATAAAAATATGTAATACGTAGTAAGAAGTTGTTGGAACATGAATCTAGCTCTGGAATTCGTTTATCCGCATAAATAACCGCTAGGTATTATCTACAGATACAGACATACTATACTATTAACAGTATAATAAACAGGTAACTGTGTATTTATATGTGTAATTGGCTATTTTCTATCTAATTCTAGAGATCGTTGTAGTCGCATCCGCTAAATCGTCTGTCAATATTAACGGTCGTAAATATTTCGTCCAGACGGAATTCCAACTGTCTGCCCATTGATAACAATTCAATATTGACATGTATACCTATCTGCATGACGCGATAGGGGTATTGTATTCGATAGGATCATCGGTTCGTTGATTATAAATCTAGTGCGTGAAGCTTACGTGAGAAATTTGTTATAGGTAGTCGGGGGTTTTTCGATTTTGGTCTTCGAGCTGTCGCGTACGTATTTACGTATACGTGGTATAAAATTGCGAAAATTGAGTAGGCATACATAGGTTGCAATTGACTTCGGCGAATATTGTGAGTCAAATTGTATCCCTGGGATAATGTTCTACGAGATTTTGAGAACAATAAAACGAAACTCGGAGTGAAACAAAGCGTGGAACAATATAACATACTCCAGGAATAAATTATGTAGGTATATACGTAGAATTCCATAGCTGCGTTACATAAGTTCTCTCTTATATCCGCCTTATTGGCATTCGGAATTTTTCACAATTTTTTTAGTCTTCCAAACTCGTTTTCACACGTTAGCAATATTTCAGGCGAAATTTATGAATTGTTTTTCATTTTTATCGGTTCCTATCAAAGTCCAAAATTTCTGACAAAATAAATTGATGATTTTAGATAGGTTTCAGATATATCGATAAAATGATTCATAATGATTAAAGCCAATTGTGAAAGAAAGTGTCACAATCTGAAAATTCGATACTGTGATCGTATCTTCACAGTTTTCATCACTGATATTATTATTGCATCAACAATATGAAGACTGATTGATGTATGGCATGTTGAAATATAATTACTGAATTGAAATACGTAACCGTACCGTACACAATCAGTTCGTCAATTTGTCTGTCAACGTAGTTTGTAATTGATCAATCGAATTTTGCTCGGTCGGCTTTTGTCTCGATGATCATCTTTAAAACTCTGTAGAACGAAGAAGAAAACGAAACGGTGTCTCAAACGCGACAAACCAGATATGACAAAACAAATATCTCGTGGGAAAAACATGTTTTCAAATTTGAAGAAAGGAAAGAAATTGTGCAAAGTTTGCACATAATTGAATGACGGAATTACCCGCAGTGCGTAAAAAATAATAATTTCTACTCCAGTGCTCATGCTATTCCTCAATGAACTCTGCGGAGAAGATATGCGCATATAACTTGTTCACAAAAAAAGATCACTTCTTACAGTTTATTAACGATATCGCACAGTCGCGAAAATAGAATAAGGTGACTTTCTTTCACAATCTCCAACTTTTATATATGTACCGGTTTCGGTATCACGCGAACTTTCGCGAGCAATATGAAATATTTTCGGTTCTTTGAACAGTTATTTGAAAATCAAAAAGCCTATATTAGTGTTGTATTATTAGCTATTGGTATACGCACGAATAATCCTAGTTGAATTCTTTTGCCGGAGGTCAAGCCGTGCGAAGAAGGTCAACCTTGATCGCACTGATAGAAAAACTGCCGCAGGTAACAATTTAGGTCAATTGTCGTTACGTATCAGACAGGTGAAGTTGACTGTCTGACAGCAAGCGACAGAGTGAAACATGCGTTACTTACTTTTAAACATTCGAACGTCTAGCCCCACTCTTTATTTCTGCACTTTTACCAAGTAACCGCACGCGAGTTAACTATCTGTACATTGAAGATCTATTTCAATTGAAGCGCGCGTCTACATGTCGAGTTGAGACGATAAGATAGATCTTCCTATTTCAAATTATTGTGCGATATGTTTTTACACCGCGCAGGTATATCGCATATTGCCACATTCTAATTGCATTATCTTTTGATTACACTTGAATACCTCATCTAACATTTGATTAACATAACTAGATTTATGCCATTTTGTATGAAACATTGCACGCTAAATCGGCGAGGTCGAAACCCATTTCCAGCTGATACTATTCCAACGGTGATCTTTTATAGGAAGGTGAAGGTATATTCCTATTCAAACACATGCATCATTTAAATCCCATTTTTTTCGAACGAACTTTAGCTACGAATTATATCAAGTCAAAATCGCGTTCGACCCGATTTTCATGAACAAATTCTTGAAATTTCCACGAACATAATTTGTAGCGTAAAATAAAACTGGAGGTTCATTTATTTCCCATTACAGCTACGTCAATTTTGGTAATGGATGAATTCTGAGTGGTGGTTTAAATATGTAAAATGTTTTAAGAAAACCTAGAGGGGTCAGGGATTCAATTGCCTGTTCAATTTGATACGGAACGTCCCAAATATTAGTTGATGAAAAATATTTGAGTGTTCAATAAAAATACGTCAATAACAAATTGTAATCAATTATCGTCATCAGATAATGCACAAGATATATTTCGTTTCCTTATCGGAAGGACGCTGGACTACTCACTTCCTGAATATGTACCATCATTCCCTGATAATTTACGTACGGGTGATGTATTTCTCGTGTAACGATTCTACGCGTTCGTCCGGTGGGATTTCTTTCGCTGCATCGTTCTGCCTGTGCATAATTTCCACGATGGTATTAATTGATCGCTAACGGATACACACATCCGTAACAAGAACTATTACTTGACGGCTCAAACTAATGGTCATCATTCGGTGAATTTTTGTATCCACTTCATATTATCAACGCGAAAATATCCTTGTAACAATAAAACTTCTCGCAATTAATTGCGAGCAGGACGAGAGCAGGAAAATCCGAAGGTATAAACCTAGTACGATGACAATAACGGTACGCAAAACGCCGTACAAAGCACGATAGATTCATACGCGGAAATGATGCGCATTCAAAAACCATGCTTTCCGCATCTATATGAATCTATCCGTCATTTCGCGCAGGGAAGCGAATCACGAAAGTGATTAATGTAACAGAACGGGAGGAACGAGCGTGCTCGCCAAGCGGTTAGCTCCTGAAATAATTTTCCGAAGTATTTTCCTGACTTCGTGACATGGACTGGTGGCGTACATGCTCATTTTTTTTTCTCCGGACCAAGTCTCCGCAGGGTATTCTGCGGCTTCTCCACACTTTCGCATGAACTTGATAAAAATGAACAGCTCATACTCCCCGTATACTCGGGCAGGGAGATAATGGAAAATCACAATCCACCGCCACCAGACGACATTATAATAATGTAAAGAAAATAATTTATTGCGCCATCAAACCTATCATATCATACATAATATCATTATAAAGTGCTAATTAAAGTCTGAAATACTGTAACACTAATTTGGTAGATCTGTTATTGATTTATGGCACAACTATTTCCAGGTCTAGGATTACATGGCAATATTGCTCTTCCCGACCCCGAAGGCAGCTTTCTCTGTAATTAAATGTTTAACTTGGTGCTGATTCTCTTCAAGAAACACAATATTGCGAGGCGACTGCAGGACTTCCACTTGGCGTTGATGGTCGTGTGCGGGACGTGTTCGAAGTTATGTTATATGTCACCAATAACTCGGGCGTTGATTGTTCATTTCAAGAATGAAAATGGAGCGACGATTCATTAGACAATAAGAGTACAATCGAGTAGGCTATTGACATTAAGAAGATTGTACGGATGATTCTCGGATGAAATATTACTGTTCAAATGTGAAGTGTAATTCCACAAGTCTATCGTACAATCCTGCCTGCCGAACGTTTTCGGTGGAAATGCTATTTTCACACACTTCTCATATTTCGAAAGAATGTACAAGATTTAGGAATTAACAGATTCGGCAAGTTTCCTAGTGATACTCTCATTTCGTTGGACCAGCACCTTCCTTTCAATATTATCCTTTGCTCCTTGCACACTGACCCGGATCCCATACCCGAAGTAGATGAGAAAACCTATCACAGAAATATATACCCCCTTCGATATTTCTGCTCAGTATAGAATCTAGTGAAAAACACTTCCGGAGATCGATTCATCCCTGGATATAATCAGTGATCGTGACTCACTGCTAATTGAGTGTCTAATTCAAGTTGTCATTTGAAAATATGGTATATGCTTGACGAAACGATATGCTATTCAGATCCTGTATTCTCAGATCCCTTTCTACACAAAAGATCCCAACGTAGATCACGATTTGCCTTGGGTTAAAAAAATTGAGTCAGTAGTCAAAATGCATCTTACCAATGGCCAACCAAATAGCGAATCTGATCCAAGTGTGTACGTCCAATTGCAGCATAAGGTAAATATTCAAGAAGACACTCACGCATGGCAGGAATGGTACGAGAGGGACCTGCATGTGGTTTAAAAATACGAGAAATTCACATCAACGCTTGAATAATGCAATCGAGCTAGTCCCAATTACCTTGAATGCCAGTTTCGTGTCAAGAACGGGTTGTCTTCCGATGGCAATAACAATGAGTACCATAATCAGCGCCATTATGGACAGCGCCACGATGACTCCTACGTGACCATCCTGGATATTCGATATGTTTGTGTGTAATGTGTATCCAAATGCAATTACAAAAACAGCTGAAGGAGAATGAACGGAAATCCATCAGTGCAACTATCAATTATCTACCCAGAAGTATCTGGATGTGTTTAATATGGATGACTGGGAAGGGGAGCAGTCGCACTTACTGTACACTACGACACCCCAAGTGGCAATACGACCAGTCAATTGCGTTGGCTCTTTTAATCCATGCAGGTTGAAGACCTGCTTGAAACCAGCCCAGAAAGTTGGTCCGGGCTCGTCGGGGTAGATAGAAACGACATTACTATTGCTAAATTCAGGTTGAT
Organism: Phymatocera aterrima; assembly: GCA_963170745.1. Taxonomy (NCBI): domain Eukaryota; kingdom Metazoa; phylum Arthropoda; class Insecta; order Hymenoptera; family Tenthredinidae; genus Phymatocera; species Phymatocera aterrima. The sequence continues at coordinate 11,539,132 of OY720663.1, forward strand.
ACCTAAATCAGATAATTGGATCATTTAACGCGTTGTGAATTATCGCCAAGAGATCCCAAGATCTTTGGCAGATTTGCAATGATATACCTGAGTATTAGCACGCATAGAGCTACAACTCCGTACGCCATCAGAGTTCCTATCGACATCATGTCGATGAGTTGGCTAAGATTGAATATTAGTGTCATAACGCCTGAAAAAAGGATGGAAATTTGATGGTTTTGCTGAAAATAATTCGCTGGAACAATGCTTCACCCTTATCTTCAGCAAGAATGGCTCATTGGAAACGATGATGAGCGTAGAGTCTTTTATTAATGAATAAGGGCCCGCATTGTTATCCTTGTGTGCTCAATTCACGACTCACCAGTGAGCAGTCCTGAGAACAAAGTCCCGATAACTGGTGTTTGAGTTTTGGAATTCACTCTTCCAAGGATTTTGAAAATGATCCCATCATTTGCCATAGCATATAAAACTCTAGGCAAAGGGAACAGAGCGCCCAGCATGCTTGTACACAACGCAAACACTGCGCCAATGTTAACGATCCATTGAACAGCTGGCCATCCAATTTGTTCAAATGCATAGGGAAATGGTGCTCCGATATTCTAAAAACGGCAAATACATTTCCAGGCTATTGTATGTTCGAAACGCAGCCCCCGTGTAGCCCAAATAGTAATTAAAAGAAACATTGCTAAATGTACGTGTATCACGAATGGCGATGCATGAACTTTACCTGTTCGTAGTAAGGCAGCATCATGGTGAGCACAGTTGAAATTGTGAAATATGCGCCCGAAACAATGGCAAGAGACACGACGATTGCCAATGGTATATTTCTCTGAGGATCTTTAGCTTCTTCGCCGGTGGTAGCAATTGAATCGAAACCGACGAAGGCATAAAAGCACGTGGCTGCACCGGTCAAAACCCCGCTAAGACCGAAAGGCATGAAGCCGCCCTCTCCGGGATTTTCCGTTCCTTCAGGAATGTCTTCTCGAGCGATGGACCAATTTCCGGTATCGGCTGTTCGGTTGTGGCGATAACAATTTGAACAAAATCAGAAATCGATGGGAAATAGGGGAGGATATAATATTGAATTGGTGACTTTTATCACTAAGTTATAGACATGCGAGTACCGTTCATTGAGCCAGCAACTATAATGACTGCTAAAGTTGTCAGATTCACGGCTGTGAAGATGTTGTTCAACATGGCCGACTCCTTAACTCCAAATGCGAGTAACGCTGCTAATAATATAACCACTCCGAATGCGAAAAAGTCTGGATATTCAGAAAGGAATGAAACGTTGATGGGCATTGCCTCTTGCAATGCTTGGCTCATGACATTTCCGATAAGAAAATCAAGATAATTACTGAACCCACGAGCAACACTTGCTGTACCTGAATGAACGAAAGAAATAGTGAACACTACGCCATATTCCGCACTGGAGTAAAGAATCTGATGCTCGCGGGCGCAGAATAGAATTATTATTATATGTATTTCATGTGGTCATGCAGAATATTGAAGAATTATAGCTCACCTATGACGTATTCTAAGATGAGATTCCACCCAATCACAAAAGCAACGAATTCTCCAATTGTCACGTAGCTATAAACATACGCAGACCCGGCTTTGGGGACTCTTGATGCGAATTCAGCGTAGCACAGTGCTGGGATATGGAAATGACACATTCAAGTGCGTTCATGAATTGAAAATGGACCTTGGGAGGGCAATTGGAGGGCAATGAACGTCTGTGAAGCAGTATAATTAGGGTCAACCGTGTTCATACCTGCGAATGTGGATGCGATAGCAGCAATCAGGAAGGAGATGCATACTGCAGGTCCTGCAATATTCCTCGCAACTTGACCTGCGAGGACGTAAGCACCGAGACCCAAAGTAGCGCCAATTCCGAGGGCTGTCAAATCCAAGAGCCCAAGACATCTGGACAATGCGGTATCAGCTGTGATGTCCATTGAATCGATTCTTCGCCTGGATAACGCCGCCCAGAGTCTGCCCGCCATTGTCGATGAATATTCTTCACAGAAATTAGGAAAATTTATCGATACTCGATTTGCCAAAATCAATATAGGAAATACTGAACGAGCTCAGTGATTCTTCTCTTCAAATCTCAGCAGTTGAAAAGAATAGAAAAACTTTACGCATTGTAAAGAGTGAAGTAAAAAATATCAAATGAATGGTGCCAAGGTTCAGGTGGGAAATCGTGCATTCTCAATTGACTCAAGACCAAAGAAAACGCGGTAGAAAAAGGCAGTCCATGATGCGCGAACTGTGATATATATCTTTCTGTGGAATCGCTATGACAAATCACGTAAGCCGAAAGTAGCATCTTGTTAGAGTATCTCGCACTTCATTATCTCTGGCTCCCTTAATTTATAGATACGTCTCTGTCAGCATGCTCGATATTACAACGTGTATATAAAGTATACTTATTCAGCTATTATACTCATAGTTCGTATTTTTCCAATGAAATAACGAATATCGCGATTGACAATTTCAACTCACATCCTCACGTGGTTTACTGTGTTGTAGTCGACCTACGATATTATCATCACATCAATATAACTTATAATGCTGGTATAATATAAATCATTTCATGTTTTTTTGTTTTGCGATACGAAATTATATTTCGTGGTGATCAATCTTGTGTTTTTTATAAATCCATAGCTACTACTATGATAGACAATGATGATAATTCATCAGTCGGTCTGCCGGCAGAGTAAGATAAAAATAAAGGCTAATCCCTCAGAGAATTTTTAACCGCGGGGATAGCTTAAAACGATGCTTGGCTATTAACAAAAATTTTAGATGCCTAAACCAGATTTCAGATCATCAGACAAATATTATTTTTTCGATTATTCATTGTAATGCTCTCAATGAGAATTTGGAACCGGAAGTTTAATTCTACGGAAAATAGCTCCGATCAACAATATCGGCACCCGAAAGAAATATTTTCGAATTTCGTCGATACTCGGCCTTAGAACTAACTTTCCATCATGCACCGAATATTACTTTGCAATGGAGAATATTTTGGATGAATGGTAATATTCATTTGAATTCATGATTCAGGATTCTTGACTCAGTTTCGTTTATATTGTCCGAAAATGTATCGAATGAAGAAAAGACGAATTTTAAAACGAAGTGAATGAGAATTTTGTAGAATGTTCCACAGCGCGTATTTTGGCGAATTTATCTGACAATGAGAAGGTAATATAATCGGATGTAAGCGTGTATAAGAATTCAATTCTTGCTTTTATTGATAATCAGATTTTTACCGAAAGAAAATTAATTCCGACCGAAAAATGAATAAATATTCAAATTCATCAAAATCTGTGCTCAATGAATTTTCTTTAAATTTATAGATATTTTCTATCGAATCTTCCGAGACCGCGGGCTTGCGAGACAGCCAACTCTCGTGGGGCACCGAAAATGTTTTCAAATTTTGTCATTCAGAAATCACGGCATCAGAAAAGCAGTGTTATACGTAATTATAAATATTATCATCAACTATTGACATACGCACGATTGTTTCCAGTGAATTCTTTTATCCAAATGTCAAAGCGTGTAAGATACCAGAATCGATTACTAAAATGATGGCGGATCTGCGGGACAGATGCGTCGATTGCCCGGTAACATTAGAAACACTGTGAAAGATCGATCCCCAGTAAAATTCTGAACATTTACGCGTGGCCCCACTCCGAATTTCGTAATTTGCCATGTATGTATAACGATTAAAGAATTTGGTTGTCCGCAGTGGTCACGTTTATGCATACTGTATACACTATATTAGTAACTTGGTGTAGAATGCATCTAATAATTAAGGATTCTATGTACTTCGAAATTCGGTCGAATATCTAGGAGTCGGCCCACGTTTCGAAATGGCTTTGATTTTCTATTTTCGTGAGTCGAATTTCTGAGGATTTCTTACGAATTCCCAAATGGAGCATACTTTGCAAACACTTTTCCGCTTCATCGTCGAAAATACCGTCTAGATCGAAAGAAGTCACAGAGTTTTTCTAATAGAACAATTGCACCTGATAGTGCGTTTCGAGGCGAACAATTTCCCGTGGTTGCTTTCCTCAATACGATGCACTGCGACCCAACCGATATAGCACCAAGTATCCTACATGTGTACATCCTTAGGACGTCCGAAGGACATTCGACCGTCCTGTAGATGTCTACGGCAAATAGGCATCGCTCTGCATCTGTGAATTCAAAACGCGCGTCATTGATATTCAAATCTCAACACCTTTTGATCTTACTTACATTCGTAATATTCGAATCATAGAAATTATAGACAGAACAATCTCTAGCCGTGATAAAACGATTCCTATCAATTATCCGTGAGAGATTTGAGATATAACAATGAAAATAAAGATAATTTGCCATTTTGAAGAGCAGTTCACAGATAATAAGTAAGAATAGACTGCAATGAGCATATTTAATCTCATTTCTTATTTTTTTATTCACATCTCGGAACAGATACGAATACAAAGAAATAAAAATAAAAATGCGGTACTATTCAAGCTAAGTTTTCAAATTGTTATCTGAGACGTCAATTTTTTCTTAACTTCCCTTCAAATGTTGTTTCAGAGCTCTACGCTGAAAAAGCACGCATACCTACATTTCTATATTCTCTACAGTTAGTGAATTATAATTATAAATCCAAAAAGATCAACGACATATTTTAATGAATTGCAGCTGAGTTTGGCGCCAGTCAGTGAGTCAAAGTAGATAATGATAATGAAACATTAGTACATTGATCGGACTGGAACAAAATATTTTAACTTCTTATCCATCAAGTATAATTCTCGATCAAATTGAGCTTAAAAATTGAATCGTTATCTTAATCCATGAATTATATGTATGATTGTGAATTGCAATTCATAATAATCAATCAAATTTTCTCTTCTAGAGGCTGTCCATGTACTACGTAATGCACTTCAAGTGGGCTCAAAATTTCCTAAAAAGTTAATTACTCGGTATCTTCGAACAGTGCAAGATTACGGAATGCTTTGTATTTTACAAAGATTCAGACTCAGACTTTCTTTCCTCTTGAAAAGTATCAGCCAAAGTATGCTTAAAGAGTCAATTAATATGACAAATTTGCAGACTAAGAAACAATTTATAAATCTATAGTATCGTGACTGTCTCTCAGGGTAACAAAATTGACTGATACTATAGATTTCGATTTATTTAGATATTCAAGGTTTGTCTTTCATTTGTATGTACATTTCATACTAATAATAAATATCACTTTGGAAGAAAAGGATTCATATGGATGAGGAGAAAGTAATGAGCAGAAAAACTGTATAAAGTATATTCACGTTAGTTATTAACCAGATTTTTAGTTGACTGGAACATTTTCCGAAGATATTTGAAAAGTATCTGGATTAGTAGCGCATCCAGGACAAGTGTGGAGAGTTTCATGAATGAAGATTTCACAATCCAAGCAGAATCCCTGATCGCATTTACCGCACATGTAAACCTGAAAATAAATTTGGTGATTAATATGTAGGTATAATAAATAAGTACCTAAGAAAAAAGAAGATCCCTACAAATAAAATACCAAAAATCCTTCCAAACTTTACCTTTTTGTCTAACTGAGTTATACTCTTTCTACAGCCATAGCATATCAAAGGAGACCCTTCGTACGCAACTTCTTTATAATTTTCAACGGGAAACAAATGATGATATGAACGAGCAAGATGAGGTGCTGAAACGAGGGTCAATCCACAAGCTCGACATTCCACTGGCAATTCACAATGTTTGCTATAACATTGAGGACACAAGTATCCAGTTGTTGCAAGTCTTCCATCGTCTTCAGAACTTTCGACGTGGCTAAGTAGGTTGAAATGCAAGTAATGAATGGATCGGTGCCCAGAAGGAATGTGTGGGAATATTTGAGAAATGGTTTCAGTTCTGTTTCTTTCTTCTAGTGAATAAATTTCAATAGAAACGTAAGATCACGTTTACCACATGCACATCGTCATCGGGGTCTCGGTCGTGGAATGTAAAGCATGATGCGGAAAGCCCATCTTTACTAATGCAGAATCCAGTCTTGTTGCAGCTGTCGGTGGATCTACGTGAACACTTAACTGCTCTTTGTAATGCTTGTCATCTAAAACTACCCCGTGATCACCGCCGGTGGTAGACGCCAACCGTTTACACACGTGCAACTCAGCCGCGAGTCCTATTACGCTGCAGCGGACACCTTCGGACTTCAAATTCTAAGAATAAAATCATAATTTGATTGGAAATCGTCACTTTTGTAATTATTGGAAATATTTTCATTCAATTCTTCGGTTTATTGGAGTAGAAAATAGCATCAGAATAATAAATAGGATTCATATGCTCTTTTGTTCTTTTCATTGTTGAAGAAGAATCGAACTACGATCAGTGTACACCTACTTCTATTGTTACAGTGATATCCCCTGGATCACAAGTCGTTAGGGATCCCATTAAGAGCAGAATTTCTCTGCTTGCGTGCGACGGTAATAATCTGAGAGATTTTAGGGCCAATTCTAATGAGTTTTGGATCGAAGGTTCACCCGTTAAAGCTGTGAGATGCAAGCCTTTCAATTCCTGGGGTATAAAAATTAAAATATTTAGATGGTGTTGGGAGAAAACTTGAGACAGAGAGACAGCAATCGATAAATTGTTACAAAAAACTTGTTTCGATTTGAAGTTTGAAAATGAAAAGCGCATTTCCGTGGGCTAGGAAGCACTCTTCTATGAAACATATGCTTACAGACGTCAAAAAAATGCTTTCATACTGATGAATATTTGATTATTAAGGATTCTTCAGATTACTGAATAAGTTTGAAGCTAGGTTTTATATTCTGAAGTATTTTTACATGGGAAATGCGCTTCGTAAGACAATTCAGATTTTCAGCGAATTCTGAAGCTAGGAATGATGCAGTGCTCACAGTGTTTTTCTACGAACAATTTAGTTCTGAAGTTTATGGAACTGTTTATACCATAATAACGAGCAAATAGTTTCAGATTTTTCGGTTTCATCTGATTTTGAAGCTATTTCATATACCTTAATGTGTTTTTTAGGATTTCCAGCAAGTTCACTCAATTTTTCAGCTCGTTTATTCCGGGTGACAATTAATCCGAGTTGGCTGATAGGATTTTGGTCAAAAAATTCGTCGATAAAATCTTCCAGAAGCTGAAAATGAATTCATATTGTAAAATTGTGAGAAAGGTCGTACTAGATAAGCGAAATCATAAACATTACGAAGATCCAAAACATTGTATTCACGTCATAATTACTATTAACATATTGAAAACCATTGTGACTTACTTTTATCGAACAAAGCAATCTTGTCGGTTTTAAATCCTGACTAGACATTGCCTCGGAACAATCTAAAATAATATAAAGATGCCTCATCATCCCTAATTTCGCTCCGCCCTGCCTCTCTGTCTGGCGTTTTCTCTTCGCTCTTTGAATAATGTCTGCAACCGCTCCTTCCAGTAATCCATCGTCGTCTTCTTTGATTGCCTCCCTGAAAAATTGAGTTCAAATCAGGTTAGAAGGAATACCTCAAAATTTCTAAAACCTTTGGAAAATTTTAACAAATCCAAAGCATTACGACAGATCTCTGAAAGCTCTGTAAAGCGACGAAAAATATACAAAAATAATTTGTGAAAGAACATGACGAAAATTTTTTGAATAATCATAAGTTATTGTGCATAGCTGCAACAATTCGTAATAAGAAACATGAAATTATGTCAATATCGGCGTTAATTGTGATTCGGAAAATTGAATTTTGACATTACCAAAATTCAGTTGATTCAGGATCATAAAAGTAAAAACGTACCATGTCTTCTCGTATCCTGTCTCCCATCGATATTCCTTACCATCATCTTCGTCGGCCATATTCTAATATTTTTATTAATTATTAGAGTAAAATTATCATGTAAATGAAAGAGCTATTCTGATATGGAAAAACAAGATAGACTCTATTTTGTTTATAAAGTACCGAAATCAAGACGAGTCACGTGACATCGTAACATGTGGTCAAAATATTGTTACCAACTTAAGATGAAAAAAAAACTGCCAATATGATCAATAATGATAATATTCATAATTATAAGTTTATTATATATTTGTCTGAAGTCACGCCGACCTCTGAACCGTGTGAAAGTATACAAAAATCTAATCAAGTATCTTTAAATTATTTGCTACCAATAATTGTCGGTATGAAAGATATAAAAATGATATGAACGAATATGAATTGAACAAAAAATGTAGATCTAATAAAATTTATGATCCGCGTAATCCCAGCGTTAGACTACGTAGTTTCCAACATGTTTATCGCCACCTGAAATAAATTGTTTTTCAAACATCTAGAGACATTCTTTTTAAATAACACAACCAAGATTTATTGATTTTTTTTTAAATCAGTGAAACCCTCATATCAGAATTTTAATAAATATGAAAAATTCTTAGAATACAACTTGGACCACATCCTTGCGTATCCGGCTTCAACGGCGGCAAATTTAAACGGTTTAATTGCAACTGAGAATTAAATCGACTCCTCCGTGTATGACAGTGCATTTTCTAATCTCAAATAACTCTATAACATATCTAAATTGAATCAACGTCCCTATGGAATTGAAAAAACAAATTAACACCCTTTTCAAACGAGAATATACAATATTCCCGCCAAAAATTCGACGCCGTGTCGTGGCGGACGACGGACAAGCGATATTGGCATTGAGCGCCACCGTCGCTAGACGCGATTACTGGTTTTGTCCCGTGGATTGAGATTGACGGGAATATATTTTCTATATTTCAAGAATTATATTTATCATAACGATTAATACGATATTACATATTATCGTGTATATTATTGCGGCGTAAGTTTACATCAAATTAAAAAAAAAAAACTATCCTTTCGTAGCGTGATATGTGTATCGTGGCTGGACAAGTGTGTTCGAAAATGAACATATATATCCATTAAAAACGATAAGAGGAAGTAGTATGTAGTGTGATTCTCCTTCATACCGCGTTAGTTTTCTGTGGGTAGAGCCATCTTGACGAGGATCGGCTTGCTCGTGGACGTAGTAATACGGTACGAATACTAAACCTATAAACCTGCGGGTGCAAAATCTGTAGATTTATAGTGCGGCGGCGGCAATGGAATACTATATAAATAACACTAGTTTTCATCAATATTATTTGATTTTAATATTATTAAAATTATTTATCGACCATCTGAAATAAACCCTCGCCGTAATTATATCTAATCTATTAAATCACGCTTGTCTAATAATCCCGGTACATATTTACATTCCTCGATACTCTCCGTCGGTTCGTTATAATACCTACATCGTTGGATAATTTTACGCCACTGCTCATTCCTGGTTACTACAAAGACAATTCCCTTCTTTTTTTCGGCTGCACCACGCGCCCCCCGCCCCTCCCCCCAACCGCCATAAATTTTATGCGGGAATATTAATTTTTGTTTGAAATTCATCGCTATATACAGTGTATCCAATTTGATAATTGACTCCGAAATGAAAGAAAAAAAACAAAAGAGAAAAGACACTTATCAACATTGAATAATATTTACAAATTATACTTACTAGCTATTGTTGTTGACAATCTTAATAATTTTTCATTATTACCTTTATTTTTTTTTCAATAACTATTATTGATCGATCCGGCCGTCATAACTCAAAATTCAAGTATTATCGCAATACACAATCAATTTTATGGTGGATGAAGGAATCTGTTTGTTAATTTTTTCAGACGAGCAAAATTAATACTATCAACTGATTTCAATACACTATAACTTCAATATGGAGGGAGGCGATGGCCCTGCTGCCATCAACAAAAATCCTACTGCGATAAAAGGTAGAGATTTATAAGCTTGTTTCCATGGTTTTCCTTATTTGACAATTACACCGCAAAGTATCACATATGAGGTATATTAGGCAGCACTATGGTATATTGGTTTCAGGGACCTGGTGCACCAATTCTTATTAATATAGAAGAAGTTCGCTCTCACTATTTGAATGCGTCAACAAATTTTTATCGAATCTTGACTATTCTTTTCCCATTGGTATTTGGGTTATTGATGTAATCATTGAAATTCTTGAACACAAAGCAGAGTTCGAACTTCACAAACTACACTTTCAACTGTCTGTTACTTAACAATGCAATAAAGATTGAAATAGGGATTAAAAGTCCAAATGATTCAGTTGTCATAAAGAATCTGATGTTGATTTCGATTTCAGATTTTGAATGTTCTCATTTTCAATCGATCGCAAGGGGCACGAGCATGGCACTTATTCAGATATTGGAAATTACTTGAGTCAATGTTTCTTTAAATGAATGGATTGTGAATTTACATTGCTGCCTTTTTTTTAGTTTCACTACCAAAAATCGAGATTCCGAGATGTTTTATGCTTGTTCAATGACGATACCTTCTGTGAACGATTGGAGACCAAAAACTGTAGCTTCCAAGCATTGATGCATCTTGTTTTTTATAATAATAGAAATATTCTGTATTTATTTATCCTCTGTGCGACTCCTTTCATATCACAAGTTATAGTCAATGTGAAATATAATTTTAGAGATCAAACACTGACTTGATTGAAAGCTTTTCATAATTGTTAATGCGCAAATAAAATTCCTAGTCTATCTGTTGATCTGAAATATGATTCGAACATTTTTAGGGCTGATAGATTTATTTTATAGCAAGTTTTGAATAATGGAAATGATTTTATTATGAAAAGAGATTTTTGAACCTTAATTTTTAGTACAATTCTCTAGTCAAATAATTCATTTGTTATTACAGCAATTTCTAGCCCATTTTGTATGTACTATTTCGGTTTTGCAATAGTAACATTTTCTATCGATATATGTATCATATTCCCCCAATTGGTTCAATAGTTGAATCGATAAATGTATGACTTCAGTGGCTCAAGAGGAAATGGGAAAGCTGGATGTCCTAGTCTGTGGTCAATGTCACTCCGTATTTCATTTCGTCGACGAATTTCAAGAGCACAGAAACACCGAAGGAGCTTGTTCAAAAGTATCTCACTTCCGTGAAAATAGTAACGTTAGTATATTGATTTCGTTGCCAAAAAAATATTCAAATTAATTCAACAAACAAAAAATCGATACTCTTGGCTTCATTGATCATTTTTATTTTGTATTATAATTACTTGAATCATTTCTCACCGAAATACAGAATGAACAGAAAGCACAAGTTTGGGCGTTCCTTCTTTGGAAGGATTCACAAATACAGCTAGAAGGAACAGACAGAGACACAGCTAATTCATGGAAATTATATCAAAAATGGTGTAAAATGGATACCCATGTTAGAGATTCCTGGATCGCAGCTGGAAAAACTATACAAACATTTACTAAAATTAGTAACGCTAAAATGCAAGAGGTATCCGTGCGTCAACAAGCTACCAATGTTAACCCTGAAGGTAATTAATATAATTTACTCCTGAGAAACAGAACAAAAATTTTGGTATAGATTTTTTTAAATCCTGGATGGAATAACAACTCAATTTTCCTAAATTTAGGAGTAAAACGAATGGTAGTCCGCAAAGTTATAAGAAATGGGCAGCCTGACGAAGTAGCTGAAACTGGTGCTAAGAAGGAAGTCACTAAGCCTACAGAAACGAAAAGCTTGACTAAAACTCCAGAGCAAACCGAGGGAGACCAAGAAAAGAAAGAAATAATTCAAGCAAAGCCTGCGGTAGTGAAGCACAGGGTGAGAAAAAGACTGTAGCATTGATTTTGAAAAATTATTTTAAATTTTCCAAGCTCATTTCCATTGTCAGAACCCATTTTAACCAATGACTAGGTGAAAGAGAACAAGACTGAACCCATTTTAATAAAATTTAATCACTTTCTTTATGCTACTTCTAGATGAAACCGGCTAAACTCCCTGGTGAAGAAGACGGAGATTCTAGCGACGAAGAATATGTTGTTGAAAGAATTTTGGCTAAACGATTCAACCCAAAGAAAAAATGTTTTGAATATTTGCTGAAGTGGGAGGGATTTCCACTGTGAGTAATATTCCAGCAACAATGATTAGATTAGGACGATAAAGACGATATAAGAAATTGATTCATTCCTATAGTACCTTTGGATTGTAATGAGAAAAAGGGAAAAAATCTCGTTTCTGAATTATCTCTTTGATATTCACAGTGAGCAAAATACCTGGGAACCTGCAGAACATATGGATGCGTGTAAACACCTTTTGGAAGAATTTGAACGGAATCTAGCAAAACAAAAAGAGCTAAAAGCAGCGCAGCAACAAGCTGCAGCGTTAAAATTAGCCGCAAAAACTCCTGGAACTGCACAAAAACAAATGATCAAACCAGAGGCCGGCAAACCAGGTCCAAGCAGTGCCGCACAAGCAATGTGAGAACGCTTTTTTCCAAAATGCTCAATATTCTCTCTATTCACGGAAGTTTTGATATGAAATGTCAATCAGCTCTTGACGGTCTATTCATAAATTCTCGTAAATTAGGATTCAAGTCGAGTAAAATACATTCTTTATCATCCATATTGAACATACATTCTTTATTGTTTCAGAAGACCGATGCGATCAAGCAAATCAAAGGCAATGGACCAAGTAAAGCAGTGGTGTGGTTCAATGAAAGACGAAGATAATGATTGTGAGTGGAACTTCTCATTCTTCTACACGGTTTTATGTTTCATGCAGAACTGAAATAACTTGGATTATTTTACAGTGCTAGGAAAGCGTCGTATTGCTTTTTCGGACAGCGATTCTGAAGAAGCAAGTAGCCTGAATACAAAACGAATGAAAACCGACACTGGTAGTGACGACGACTGGACAGGAGATTCAGAAGATGATGCCATGGGTCGTAGTGACGTTATTCAAAGAGCATTTAATCGAGCTACAGCACAACCCAATGGATCAAATCGCACGGTCGTGTCTGGAGCTGATTTGGCAACATCTTTGGGTCTGCAATCTCCTGAAGGAGCAAAATCCAGCCAGACGCCTGTTCTCGTTGCAAATGCGAAGGGCGTGGTTAAAGTAGATCCTAAGCAAATGCCAAATTTAACATCTGGGGTCTACGTTATGTCGAGAAAAGATGGTATAATCAAACTAGACTCTTCTCCAAGTGGTAAAATGGGTGTTAAAGGATCACAGAACGCTCAGGGTGTTTTAATGGTTCAGAATCGTGACGGTCCGGGGATCGTACGCAAACAAGTACTATCAGGCGGTCAAACTTCTGCAATAACCCCGGTAAAAGTTGTATCAAAACCTGATGGTAGCCAAGTTGTAACACAGATGAAGATAGTCTCCAAAGGAGCATCTCCGAAACCAGGAACAACGACTATTCAGAAGCAAGAACCGATCAAGATACAACCGAAACCTGATGTTAATCAGCTACAACAAATACACGTCGTTACGGCTGTGCCGAATTTACCTACTATAGGATTACAGCCAAGAATGAGTACCGGAATGCGAGGATCTCTGGGAACTCCGCAACGTGGTGGCAGCCGGCCTCTGTTATCGAGAACTCCACTGCGTGCCAACACACCGACTAGTATTCTTGGTTCTACGCTTCGTACTCCGGTACGAGCTTCGGCGCCTAGACAAATCCAGGGTCAACAGCCTAGACAGATACTTCAGAAACGTTCAATAACTGGAACCGTTTCAAGTCCTGGTTCAGGGAATAGTTCAAGTCCCGGTACTCCTCAAGTTAGACCTAAGTACACTGTCCTGAATGCACAGCCAAAAACAATACAAAAGAATGTAGTAAGTCCAATCCAAAGTAAACAAGGGCCGAGACCTCAGCTGGCTAAACAACAGTCGCTACTTTCTCCACAACAAAAACTTCTCATGGTTAAAAAGAAGGCGCAAGAAGCTGCCGGCATACTGAAAACTGGACGCGGACTTTTAGCCGGCGCTCGTGGCACTCCGGGACGCGGAAGAGGAAGGACGGTCGATCATCCGACGACCGGAATCAATCCTGGGAATAAACCTAAAGAAAGTAAGCTAGCCGAAGGGGATGGTTTACATATGGAATTTCATGAAGTTGGTTCTGAGGAAAGTAGCAGTGAGGGTGAGACGGAACCTTCAATTGATTCAGGGCCAATACCTCCTATTGAACCCGATAGCCCACCTCGTCCCTTCACACTCTGTCCTCTGACAGGTCGCATCGTGGGTCCTGATGGCGAACCAGTGGATCAACCTGCCGAACAACCTGCTCAACCGGTTTCAACCACTCCTAGAGAAAGTTCTTCAGGAAGTTCTGTCGCCGCCGCCTCTACCGCTGCCCCCTCTGCTGCAGAGGCTGTTGTAGAAGCTAAAGACGAAGCAGTCAATACAACGACAACAACTACTACCGCCAACACAACAACAGAACTTGTTTTACCGTCGTTAGATTCTCTTACCGAAGGAAGTGGCATAATGAGGGTAGAAATGAGCCCAGGTGGAACGACGGGCACTATTGTCCAGACTAGTGAAGCCGCGGAAATCAACATTTCAAACGTAGCTGTTTCTGCTCCAGATCTTCCTTGTCTGGATGACAGTGCTCCTCCCGCTGTTACGGCAACAACTACCACCTCAGTTTCAACTTCGCTTACAGAATCACAGACGTCAGTAAATGAAACTACGATTATAACGGCAGCGCCGACTACTTCCATCGCTACAACAGCAGCGGTCATTTCTGCCAGTTCAGTTTCCGCCGATATTAAGACTGATGAAGATAAGAATGAGGATAAAAAAGTCGTAGAAGATAATTCCGGGCTTGTTACTATCACCAGTGAAGATGGTGTAGTTTATCAAGTTGCTGGTCAAGGCGAAGACGGTCAGACTTTGTTAGTTACACAAGGCGCAGATGGTGAACAACAATGTGTGTATGTTACAACCGAACAACAAGGTGATGAAGGTTCGGTATTGACGTTAGATCATGCCGTTGCTGAAGCCGTTGCGCAACTCATGCCAGACCAAGTGAATCTCACACCACAATTTTACGTCAAAGAAGGAGATGCTGAATCCTCTGATAGCCAAATGGTAATGTCTATTATGGAAAATAATGGCACTACTGTCGCCGGTACACAGGAAGATTCCGATGGGCAAGCTCAGGTTGTTGCCCAAGTTGTACAAGCAGACGACCCAACGCCAGGTAATAGAATTTTTATCTAGATTCCAGGTTTTTATCTACTATTTGGCATAAAATTGAAAGTTCATACCCCGGGGAGGGCCTATATCTTCGAATTGATGAAATTGAAGTTCTTTCATTAAAATTCTAGTATTAAACATAAATTTTTGTCGAATTTTGCCTCTTTATGTTCTAAAGACTTCGAAGTTCACAAGAATGGTGAAAGAAACTCAGTTTTCGGAATTCTAGGTCAGTGGTTTGCTCACACGACAATTTGAATGAACATTGTGTCATTATTACAGATATTTGAAGAATACGGTTGTTTTTTGTTAAATTTTCTAACAATTTTCATTCATTTCTCTTTATTTTATAGGTGGAACACGAAGAGTAGTATTACTGTTACCTGACGGTCATTTAATGATGACAGAAGTGGATGAAGAACAGTACGCTGCATTAGAATTAGACAAGTGAATGAACATTCTGGACATTGACATCAATGAAGAGATGAAAAAGAAAAATTGAAGACTTTTTGCATGAGAAGGCTGCCGCCTCAGAACGACTTTTAAGAAAAAAACTAAACAAAACAAAAAAAATATGAAACTAACTGAAGGGTTAGTAACAGTCTGTTGTGTAAATATGTAGAGACGTTCACTTCATATGATACAAAAAAAAATATATAAAGACTAATTGATGGACTGAGCGTGGGCTGAAGGGCGGGCAGGTATAAAACTGTGAATGATTACGTGATTGAAGTTTTGTAAAAACAAACAATTATCAACCTAATTATTCAAAGAGAAATCTAAATCTAGGGAATAGATTTAACTGATATTACCTATGATTTAGGGTATATTTCATGTCTTAAATGTCTAAAGGTACATAAAACTGCTGACATATTACTTGTACTTGTATGTTTTATTATATTTATACTACACTGTAGTATAATATCAACATACAGATGCATTTTATCGTCTAGCGGAAAAAAATAACAATTTTAAAAGAAAAAAAGTAATATTATCACTATATCACTAGGTTTGCAAAGCATATTGTATTTTTAGAATAGCAAAAGTATCAACTGGGATTTTATATTATTATATTTCATTTTCGTTTCAAATCGTTTATTATACAAATTTAGAAATAACAGAGCAACAAAAAATTTAAAAAAATTGATAAATTTGATAAATGAACGCCTTTGGATGATTGTTAGAATACCTGATTCAAAAATAGAAAATGTATGTAAATAATCCGACAGCACAGACGCATCTTTTTTAAGGTCGGTTTTCAAAACCTCTATAAGAAAGAAAAAACTACTTGGATGTGACGATATAAATAAATTGAAAAATAAAAATGGTATGAAACCAACTTTGACTATTGTACTACGCATTCACGCACTCTTAAACTTTATTCAACTGAATATCAACCCATGTAAGATTCAAAATTTCCTATTTTTTCTCCTCACTTATCGGTATTATTTAATTCGTTTTCCATATCTAATAAATATATTAACGTAATTATAACGTCCAATTTTTGCAGCGTTTCAATTACGTATTCACAAATTTTTGTTCTTTTTTATTATATCTTTTTTTTATATTACATACTCTGCTCTGAATCTTCTGCATTTGATCCTACTTTCTGAGATACTAAGCATATTAAAAAAGATGTGCAAAAAACATCTGTCGAACTAGATAATCAATAACAGTTGATAGATATTGTTTTATATTTATGAAATGACTCTCAGCAAAAGTAAAATAGTACAAAAATCAAATAGTACACAATATCGATTTGCAGTTAAATTTGATTCAATCGTACGATAAACACTTTTCCACCAAACTATTCAATTGATTCATAGAAAGAGAAGACGAAATTACTATATTTGCGTTGGAATGAGAATTTTCTGTGCGTCAAAATAGCGGAAAAATTCTGAAAATGTAGGATCCTAGTATCTTACTCACATGACCTTCTGTATTGTACATACATACATACATACATAATATTATCACAATTGCGTCTTTATACTATAGCAATTGTTTTTTGAAATAAACAATATCTACAAGATCCTTCCATATCTCTGTTCATTATTAATATTATTATTATTTATACTATAGAAAAAATAAAAACAACTATACTGGACTCAAAGTTCAACAAACGAAGAGCTGGCAAAAAATTAATTGATTTATATAACAGCTGTTATACTGTCAATCAATTTTGTGTTAATCGCCGATAAAAGCACCTATTTCATAGAGCATGGAGCCCTTGCCACTTATAACTCATGTTCAAAATACAGTAACACCAGCAATGGGATGTGCAGTGCGTGAGGTTTTCCAAAATGCATTTCGAGAGGAGACTGCGACTTGGAGGATATCGCTAAACCTCTCAAAGTCATGTCAAAATATTAATCCAGATTTGAAACAAATTGGAGCACAAATACAGACAGTAAATAATTATTGCATATACAACAAATTAATTGATCTTTTGAATGAAAAAGAATGAAAAATAGGTTTATAAAAATTTACTGGCATATTTTTTTCTATTCAACTAGCTCTTGCACTTATTTTACTTACTCAACAGGGAATTATTGAGCATAGAGAAACCCTTGGCGATTTAGAATATGCGGAAATGAAAATTATGCAATCGCAAGGGTATCAGTTGTGCAGAAATCAAAATATGACATCAAATGAAAGAGCAGTGGAAATAATACGCCTGAAACGTCACCCATTGTACATCGATTTGCCTCCAAATATTATAGACAAATATCCTCTGTTGCAATCGGATGACCTGTTACCCCCTGCACATGAGTGTGATACAGGTTTATGACCATGTCTTGTACAGTTCATTCATTTTCAAGTTTAATTCATCCAACGTTCTTGACTACGATGGACAAATTTTGCACAGCAAGAAAATGTACGTTCAAATTTGCTTACAATCTTGTTACAGATTTTCGCCTCAATAAAAGAGATAGGATAAAAATGAAGAAACGCTTATACAAAAGTAGAGATTCGTTGTTGAATGAAATAGCAGTGCCGAAAACCACGTCCCGAGTTTGCAGATTTGGTGCTACAACCGAGCAAAAAATTAGGTAAATCTTTTTGAAGTCTTAGTAGCGAATAGAAGTTCGTTGAACGCGCATTACTTGTGGTACACAAGATTTCTAATCATGCGTTAATAATTATTGGTAGAAAACTGAGGACTAGAGAAAGATCGTCAATGTTACGAATGGCTAATCAGCGACAAAGTATAATTAGAACAGAATATTTGCATACAATTTTAATCACTGAACCAGAAGAACTATTCTTCCATAATTTCGAATACAATAGAGTGTACAAGGTATATATGTCATTAATGGAAACACATACGCTACTGTTTGATCAAACTATTTAATTATCATATGTCTAGAAAAATGTGCTGATAAAGAACGTGAGCAGTTCTATGGCCAGATATAAAATTGAAAGAAGATCTCCTAATTCAAAATTTACTATTCTCTTTGATACCGCAGCTATTGGAACAACGAAAATTGCTCCTGGTATGCACGTTAAACTAACGGTCTTATTTCTATGCAACGTTATTGAAGATCCGCAAGAATTACTCATAATTAATGTACAATCTGGTAAAACCGTGTGCGTTAAAATGCATGCATATCGGGATCCCCCAAAACTGAAAGGTATCGTTTACATTGTTTTAAAACCATCAGAAAATAGAATCTCTCTTCACCATAATCACTTAATTAATTTGTACGTATTATAATTCCATAAAAACTCTGGATCGTCAAGTATGCTCTATATCTGATAAAGAGTACATGGAAAACTGTAGGTTGTCTCTTCCAAGTACTTTTGAGGAAGAAGAGAAACACGAAATCCGTGAAGCGCAGGTCTAACTTTTTCAGTTATTTTAATATGTTGATTATGCGTTATCCACAACTGATTGAAAAAGCATTATCGTAGTTAGGAGGTAATCACGAACAATATGGCAAGGTTGAACTTGACATAAAATGTAGCATAAATTTGGGAGGAAATTTTGAATGCGGAAAATGCTTCGTTGGAGAACGAATCATCATCCCAAGAAGATTTATCAACGCCGGTGGCAATGGAAAATTTTTTATTATGAGTGAAATCGATTGGTGCTCAATGAATATTGACGCAAGTTTATTTCCTCACCACATTCTTGCAATATTATGATCAGAAAATATTTTTTACTCACCTTAAAGCCCGCAGCTCTATTGCAATAAACTGAAATTTGTTTTTCTAGGATATTATGGATTGTAATATGATCCTCATACCACCCTTCGCCGTGTGGCCAATATATTTCACACTCCAAACTGATGAATGCATAGAAATCCGTACATACTTTTATCCTGAATCATACGGAATGCAAGTAATGATGAGCACATAACTTGAGCCTAGATCTTTCATCTTTAAGCCACGAGTGATGGTTACAAATTTGCAATTATTACAGGTGGATAAATTATACATACTTTGTGACAATCATGCTGTACACCCAATCGAACTTATAGGAGATGGCATTTTATATGACTCAAACTTTCTACGCTTTAGCGACGTATGTTGTGATAACTCATTCATTTTCTCATATTGCAATCTAAAAATTCATAATCCTGAAAAAAGCTTTTTGATAACATGTATTCGTTCAAGACTATGGAGAAAACCAGGTTTCCTGTAAACCGAAATGAGTCATTCGCTAATTACCATCTGAATATGGGCGATATTGAATCCGGTGAATCTGCGAAGAATCTTTTCCTCATCACCAACACGAGGTCAGAGGAGTAAACAAAGTTTTCAAGTATTTATAGCGGGTTTACTTGTAATTTTGCAACTTCTGGCTCAGAAATTGTCTCTAGAAGTTTTTTTCTTTTGCCTAGTATATTCTCTATTCCAATTCGATTCACGTAAAAGTACCAGACAATGAATAATTAGGAAGGTATGAGGATAATTATCAAATCAAAATAATCAGATAGCGATGAGGAAAGCTTCGAGTATATGATACATTTTCTTAGTGGATTAGAGATGTATTATCGATGGGAAAAGCACTCTTTGAAGTGTTCTACCTCGGGTCCAAGAAGCAGCTGGGAAGATTTGCTGCCTGAAAACTTGGATATTCAACCAGCCAGAGGATCTTTTGATTCCAAATCCGTAACATCATTCCAAGTCATTGCTCAAACAGAAAATCTACAACCGAGTGAATATCATAGTATTTTACGGTACGAATGTAAAGAACATTGTAAAGAAACGATGTGAAAAGATTAGGAGAATCTCAATTATTTGAAGACATCAATTGCTTTTCTTTGAATCTCAGGACGATTTTAGTAACACTAATGAATTGAATTATGTTTTAGATTGTATATCGAAGATATACCTCGTGCAGCAATACCGAAGGATTGTGATTTGAAGATTATGGAATGCTTTGTGAAACGGAGAAACTGTCCGATTGTACGTTACCAATGATAGATAAAGAATATATGATCACTAACGTATAATATGATTGAATATTCAAGAGTGTAGACGTTTTAGTAGCCGACATTGAAGTCTGGATGCACTGTACCCCTGAAAAAGTTTCTTCACATCACGGTTTAAGCGAGGAAACTGAGCATGAAACAAAGTGAGAAGATGATTTTAGAAGTTCATGTCTTGAAAATGAAAGATGTCGTCTGAGTTTCCTGGCATCTTAAAGTTGGACAAACAATTTCGGATAGAAACATAGTTTAATACTTTGCAGGTGGTCTGGCGAAGCTGAAAAACGACAAAGTTCAAACGAAGACAATTCGTTTTCAAGCTCTGTAACTGCTGTAGAAAATATTCTCAAAGAATCTTCTGTGATAGTTGATAGCTCATCAGTTTGTGGATTGGAAAATGTAAAATGCAACGAACATTACAGCAGCATGAAATATGTATGAGATCAAAACTTGTCATTAATAGTCTTTCTTCATTCACTCTATTCCCGAATGTTGAGAATCGTGATTTTGATATTCAGCCTGAAAATCTGTGGAGTGCTTGTCTCGGAGTAACAAACGATTTTGAAATTGAAGCTAGCGACGTAGCTGTTTCCAGACTGGAATTCCATTACGAAACAAAAAATACGGCGATCTTAATCCCTGAAAGGTTTCCATAGTTCAATATCTTGCAATTAGGCTTCACAGCCGGTGGAATCTCCTTTCTTAATAGAGCGTTGAGTTCAATTATTTTTATAGACCTGTATACGTGGGCATAGAACAGGCCTACACATTGAGGCTACGAAACCTAATCTGTAAGCCTCTGTTTTACGTATGGGGTGAACCGCTAGAGAATAATAGTTGTCGGATGAGAGTAAATTTCAACCCAGGAAGGGGTTTAATTCCACCGAGTGGTACAGCTACGATTGAAGTTATCTGTTTACCCATGAAAACTGTGAGAAATCTCAATCTTTTTATTTCATGAAGCTATGCAACACAGTTTTTTCCTCATATCCATCACAAATTTTTGTTTAGGGAACAATTGATAATTTCTTCATCCCATGTTTCATTCGGGGCAGACCAAATCCCATTAAGCTTGGGATTGAGTGTACTGTAAGCACCTTGTACGTCACTTTCCTTTTTCTACCATCTTCAAATTGTGACCAGAGTGCATGTGTTGATTCGATCCATGTCGAATGGGGCAAAGATGGTCATACATCTGCTTTAAATTTAAATGTAAGTTATTTATTTTCAGAACCATAGTTCCCTCACTACTGATGAATGCATAAGTACTGGCGGATACTGCTTTTAACTGAAGATAACACAATTTAAAATTAAGATTTGATCTTTGTTGAAACAGAACTTGGAGCAGAACCAAAATTCTGAAAATGATGAAGAACACGAATTGAAAAACATAGATTTGGATGCTGGAAAAGTAGTTGCGACTACTGCGGTTGGTCCTGCGATTGAAGAGGCTGGAAACGTGTCTGTGATCCATCTTCCTGAATCTCTGTCTACAGTGAAACAAGAGCTTGATGTATGAGCTCTCAGGATCATGGTTTTTTGTAAACAAAACGAGGATTGAGTAACCATCAAAACTCACTAGAGTGAAAATTTTCCAGAAACTCGAACATATTGTGGAACAGAAGATATCAACTAACAAATTTAGACCGAAAGATAACGCTGGGGTACGATTCGAATTTGAGAAGTTGAAGGAGTCTTCTGAATCACGGAGTTGGGAAAGCCTATTAGGAGAAATCGTTTGGACAAATGATAAACCTGATGAATCCATTTTGTTAGATAAATTACAAGCCACTGTGCCATTTTATAAAACAATTGTCCCCCCCATTATGCAAGCTTTGGCAATTGAATTTGTCGGTTTGCCCTTGAGAACAGGTAAATATCTATTTCAATTTTTGTTATGGATTTGTATTTGATGTCTGGACCTTAAGTTTTTAGACTTTCTGTAAAATAATCTTGCCAATTGAGTACTTGTGATGTCATCCTAACATGGCTTTTGTATTTTGTACGAACAACAAACGAAAAATTAAATCATAAGTGGATTTAACATTGTTTTGTGTGTCTCCAAGATGCGTAATAACCTGCAGTAAGATGCTATATGCTTATTGCTGTATAATTTTTCAGTGGAGAAAAGAACGTTCGTAATCCGTAATGAAACACCGGCAGAATCGACGTTTAAAATTACGCTAAAACAATTTGGTCCCATGAAAATTTCTGAAAAACTGAATCCAAAGAATATGATCGATGCGGCCTACGCTGATGTAATGGGACATAAATCAGGTATAATAAATTACACCTGCTAGATTCTCATTATTCCAGTCAATTCGTAGCAAGGTAATATAATTCACTGAAAATGAAACCTTGATAGATAGTTATTGGGAAGAAATTAAGCCACCTGGACAAGGAATTGTTTTGGTAATAGAACCCACGCATGGTAATCTAGCCCCTCACGAAACAGTTCCAATTGATATTTACGTCTACGGTGATACTTGGGGAGTTTATGTTGACGAGATTGCAGTCGCTGTTGTGGGATTACCTGATTACATCTTTGGCGTTTGTACTCAAGTTGTTGGATCACCAATAGCGTATCCTATGTTGAAAAATGGATTAACTGAAATACCGAAACTGAGGTGAACGTTTATTGTATTTTATCGGTAGTAATCTGTTTTTTCACCTTTTATCACAAATCGAAATAGAAAAATTATAATCCACAGCTCCATCATTTGAATTGAAACTTGTTTCCTAGATTTGGAAGTCTGAGTTTTCGTACAGAAAGCGTAATGAGAAAGATAGTAATTGAAAATACAAGCAGCGTTATACTTATTGTGAATTGGTACAGTTATTTAATCAATCGACATCAAGAGACCAAGAACTCCAATCCATTCAACATCATTTTGCAAATGTTGAGCCCCTTTACAAATAGAATTACTAATATGGCGAGTGGAGGCTTGACAAATGTTCCTAACGTGAAAATATCGACTGAAAGATTTCAGCACGGTATTCTAAATTCTGATGAATACAATTCAATCAAGCGTCCGACAATAAATAAAATGGAATCGTCGTTTTCCAATGATTATCAAATCGAAACTCAAGATGAACCGTTGTATGTATTTATGTAATGTGTACCCATGTACCAATTGGCTAGTGAAGTAATTTATCATTATAATCAGCTGATTGTAAATTTCCATGATTTCCACTCGTCGCAGATGTCATTCTGAGAGCCTTACATTATCTGAGAGCATCTTATCTCAAGACCAAAAGTACGAACCAGTGGACAACAGCATGGAGATAAATTACCTGCATGACGATTATGCAGAATGTACCACCGAAAGTGAGATAACATTCACCAGTCCAAGCGAACAAACTAGCGACAAAGAAACTGAACTAAAATTTGCTTTGACTCCGTACTATGGGGAGCCAGACTATTCTTTGTTTACAGTAAGCAACTAGTGCAGGACTTCAGACTTTTAATAAAGAAAAGTACAAGTATGTGTTATTCTCTAATGTAGGTTTCACCTGCAGAAATAATTATCTCATCTAATGAGAAAAGATTGATAGAAATAAGTTTGAACATAGCGAACGATAAGTTAAAAATGGAAAATTGTCAGAATGAAATACTTGGTCGTCTGATTGGGTTTATAAGAGTCGCACCTATGCACAAGTATGATAAAATCGAGTTTTTATATTCAAAATACGAACAGCGAGCTATGATTTCCGATTTTTATAGGTATAGTACAGAAAGCTAAATTCTCTCTAATCATTAGATATAAAGCGGATTGTTACTCCCGTAACGATGGTACCATGTTAATACCTACAGAAATAAAACTGGAAGCAACTGTTATACAACCAACGCTTTTTCATGAGATCACCAAAAGTGATAGAACTTTCAAAATTTATGCTTCTAGTATAATTACGCAGTTTGGAAGACAGATCAAGTATGTAACGATGAAGATTTGATATATTCATTCATCCCTTTCAGCTCGTTATAACAGTATTAGATCGTACTCTTATTGTTTTTATCAAATAAATGTAATCTTTTGTGAAATAAACATTCCCATTTAGAATACAACGAAAGTATGTGTTTCGTAATAACGAAGAAGAAGCAATGTTTGTTAACGGTGAATCGACCGAACCATTCGAAGTGCTCAGCTTAAGAACTCCAAAATCAAATATTAATCCATCGGAAGCGGATGGCATATTTATCCCTCCTGGGCAGTGCGTAGAGGTGATATTTCAATTCCAAAAACAAAAATTTCAATAAATGAGGCAAAACATCAATTCACGGAATATCTTTTCTTCTTGCAATAATCTATTATATATTTTGATGGGCACAGGTATATGTACTTTGTTCCGTCGATGTTAGTTGGATTGATAAGGCAATGGAAATGTGTGAATACCAGGGCGCAGAAGATTTGTACACTGATATAAAGAAGAGTCTAATTATTAATCATGTTGGGTCATGCAATCAGGTAAATTTATAATTTCCCAATGGAAGTTTCTCAATAAAATTACTCCATTAATTATATCACAGGTGGTGCCATTGAGTTTAAGAATATATTCACCATTATTAAAACTATCTACTCACAGCATGGAATTTGGAGCTGTTAATATTGGGGAATCAAAACAGATTGATTTAACGATTGAAAATATATCAAGTTTGTAACGTCTCACTGATCTAGTCGTAACAACAACAAAAAATGTACTGTTGAGTAATCGATGAACGTTATTATTAATAGGTGAAACGCAATTCCTGAACATTAAAGCAAGGAAAAATAACACAGATTTCACTATCTTTCCAACTAAAGCCACTTTCTTTCTTGAAGACAAAAGAACATTCAGCGTCATAGTAACCTTCACAGCGTCGTGAGTAAAAATTTATGAATGAAATATTATTTCATGAATACATACAAATAATACATACATTCTCTTGTTCATCGCTTTTCAGAGAGCTGGATAAGTCTTTCGATGTTTTAGAAATATCAACAGCTACACCCAATTACATCGAAGAATGTATTATCGAAGGATACGGAAACTGGTATGAAATTGACAACGATACTGGTGAATAAAGAAAATAAAGTGAAGAATCAAGACAATTCAATCTTCGCTGAGGTTTAAACGTTGACGTCAAGATATTTATCTGCTTCCTGTAAAACTAGCTTCACCAAATTTCGTCGTTCCAATTAAAATAGGAACTCGTTTGTTGAACTTTTGGTGGATTGGTACACGTATGAAGGAATGAATCATCACTAATTAAAATATCTATAAATCGTTTTTATTGTTTGGTATGAATTTTAACAAAAGCGGCAATAAAAAATCCAACGGTATCACCTTCAGGTCCGAATCTACACAGCTTGTTTGATTCCTCGGAAGTTAAACCACTAACATTAATTCCTGGAGTACCGATACCAGATAGTCCAAGAGAGTGCAGTTTTTCTCTTACCGATTGCAGCCTCAAGTATGGAAAAGACTTCAGAGCCCAAGAAACAATGCCTTCGTTTTCTCCCACCGTTATCGTACAAGTACTGTATACCAGGACACCACCAAACTTAAGTAATCGTACAGCCTGTTGAAGAAATATACTGTCTTTAGTCATTGCAATTGAACAATATGCTATTTGATTGTTCAGATACTTCATCTTTGATTTGAAGATAAAATAAACAAACGTTCGAAAATTTAAACTTATATTCGACTCCTGAGATCTGAAAGTTTCAACAAACCGCTGAAAATAATTTCCTCTGCAAAGGTACATAGGAGTTGATCTGCACTACGGTAATTGAATTGACGAGTTGAGGGCGTTGCCCTAGAGCGCTGCAGGGAACATCTAGCAAAATTCGATCAAAAGATTCCTCGAGATATGGAGGACCGCTAGAAAATAGTCTTTCCGGTATTTCGCTTACAGCCTTAGTAGAATCGAAGCAAAATATTTGAATATTTTTAGCGCCAAATTCCTCACATTGATTTCTCATTCTTTCCACTTTGGATTTTATTTTCTCCAAAGCTACAATAGTCCCCTGAAATAATGTCATCAAAATTTTGTCAATCATTGTCATTTGCCGAGCAAATGTGAGCTCAGATCTCGCTGCGGCTCAGAAATTGAAAAAAAAACAATTACCGATCCTTTCATGAGCGCGGCAATGTGTGTAGTTTTATTTCCAGGCGCAGCGCACATATCCAAAATCGTCTCATTCATTTGCGGATATAAAACACGAGCGCAAATCATAGATGGTAGATTTTGTAGCAAGGCAGAACCATTCGGAAGTATACAGGAGTCACTCAAGTTTGGTAAACGAGAAACAATATCCGTCATGAGTACTGCGATCCCACTGCAATATTGATGTTTGTGAAATAAGAAAGAATCTTCACAGGATTTCTGAAAGTTTCAATATATCCGTATGTTTGAATAATTCTATCAACGGATTGAAATTTTCATAGTCTCTTTGCATGCTGATTTTCTCCTTCGGGTTCATACCTTGGACTTTTTACCTTGCATCCAAATAAATCCTCTCTCGTCATTTTAAGGATACCATTCCCAAGGAAAACTTTATCAGGATCTGTGTACGCCTTAATGAAACCTTTTTTACAATCTCCGGTCAAATCTGCATAGACACTCACCGTATCTCCAACTTTCAAACCTTTCAACAATTGAGGAGATTTGTCATACAATAATTTGTCTAATAGAAACTTTGAAACTGGGCCAAAGCCAATTTTTCATCTAATTGCAAACATGGGCATGTCTATATCCCTTGTTTGGAAATACTTGATTTAATTTCATCAAAAATAGAACTGTTGTCTGTGAATTGTACAGTGAGAAAGTTGTTTCTCTTCTCATTACTTTGCTCGTTCATTACCATGAGGAATTCCCATTACACCAGGTGCAAATATGTGCGCTCCTCTTAGTACTGCGGTTCCACATATTGAATCGACTGTAATTCCTTTTGGCGAATGTTGTAAATTGAGGTCTACGGAATTGTCATAAGAGCCTACTAGAATTAATTCAGGAAAATCGGGATTCATTTTGATCTCAGAAGTTCTTCCAGTCTGCCATTTGAAAATAGAACTTTTAATGTTTACGATTTTGTGGACCTGAAAATCAAGGATCAAAGCACACCACAATATTCCCAGTGAATAATTCATCACTACCTGACACAGTTCTCTCTCAATCTGCTGTACTACAGTTTTGGCATCTGTGATTAATGTATTCACTCTAAACGCTGTAGTATTTGGAGTAGCACAAAGCCAGGCGCACAAGAGTCCTAACCTGACCTAAGTGAGCAAAGTAAAAGTTTGGTGATTTCTTATTTCTTGAATTTCTATTACGAAATATAAATTCATCCATGACCCATTATAAATGTGAGTCCTTTCACAAAGCTTAAACGAAGTGATAAGGATTGAGTTCAATGAATGTAACCAATTTATGCGAAGTAACGCGGCTGTTCGAATTTTGAATGCCATGTTTTCTTCAAAATTGGAATAAAAATTATATGACACATAGCGTGTGTTTTTAAAAAAAGTTTACCTCAGCGTCTTCAGCGGATAGATCATGTGCAGGTTTACATAACCTGAGCATGTCATTTATCAATTCAGATCGTACTTCGGCATCGTGTTTAAAAGGCGATTTTGGATATAAAGGCATATCTATTGATATCGTTTAAATATACAATGAATCAACAATCGTCTCGGAGAAATCGAACGGAGTGAACCGCAATTCTACATTCCTCAGCACGTGGTACACCACGATTCGTCTGGCACATGCAGGATCTTTTGACATTTTTGACGGAGGGGAGCAATATGAATCCCCACTCCGTAATCCAAATACCGTCATCTGACACGTGGATATTTGACACTTGACATTTCTGTAGTGCAATCGCTGTCACAATGACGCACAAAGTTTATTTTAGAAATTATTATTCACAACCGCAATTGCTTGAAGGATACGTAGATATATGAAGTAATCAACGGCAAACCGTCAAAAAAATAAAGCATGGTGCAGGTTAGGATAGGACGTTGGGATCGTAAAAATATACCAGTAGTCATAAATTATACATTATATTGTTCAATTATTGAATAATTAGTATGTAACAGATACAATCATATCAGCACACAAGCTTGTTGGAACAGCTTCATAATAAATTATAGGGAAACTAATTTGATCCAGACTACAGATTATCATGTGGTTCGAAGTGTTCGAACGGCAAATAGGCCACCATCGTTCATAATTTCAATTAATTATATGGCACGCGCGATTGGCGGCCGTTAAATGATTGCTACATAGCCGGTGAATCATGGAGAATACAAAATGAAAATCGACATTTTTTGCAATTATTTTTTCGCCAACAATAAGGTGAAAAACAGCAGATTCCACGCTGTTTTTAAATATTTTGTTCTTTCTGTTCCATCAATGTCATCATTCTTTATTGTTTATTACATTTATCAAAGATGAAAGATGAAGGATCAGCGGCCTTCTCTAATTCTCGCCACGTTCTGAAATCAGCTGGCAGTACAGTCAGCAGTCTTCTATCTCCTTCGCCCCATCAGGTTTTCAATGAGCCCTGTTTCTCCCGTTGAAATTTCGGCGCTGACAGCTAATTTTGGAACGAAGTCTCTCTTGCCGAAGATTTTGCGAACGCGAAGCTGAATGTTGCGAGCACCATCTATCGGCGAATTTGATAAACTTGGAAATTCTAGTCAAGCCACGTGATTAAAATGAACCAATAGTAGAACTGTCGGAGCCCCATACGTGGCACGAAGCATGAATCCTTTCCACGTCCGCCATTTTGACATACGGTACATTTCGGGAGTATTGGTTTAATGTTTTATCGTTTCTCGTGAAAATAATCTTTTTTACTGAAACGTAAGTAATCAACGTGTTGAATAATCTTACATTATTTTAATACGACTAATAACCACCCAATCTACGTCATCGATTCATTATAATTCGAGGTAAAATAAGTTTCGTGGTTACTCGGATTTTTGGGAGTAGGTCGACGGTGACAGACCAACCGGGTGTGCATAGTGGCTTCTCAAAGCTTCAGTGATAGAACATCATCATTTTTATTCCAACTATTACTTTAATCCCAGTGTTGTGCTCATCCCTTAATTCCCACGATTATTATATATCCTCCAATAACTTACCTTACAGTAAGTTAAGCCCTTGAATTTTTTTATTAATTCATATTACCGTATTACTGAAATCATATCGCCAGAGGAAATTGAACGAGAATCAATAGAGCGACAGCGTGGGTATCTCATGGGCTGAATACGACCGACTTATTAAACTCGTATTTAGACATTGTTAGAAATAAACTGAATACTGAATAAAAATCATCGAAATAATGAAACGTTGCGAGAAAAAAATACATAAGTTCGTCTTTTTCGGTCATTTCCCTTCATTTCCCATGCCGTATGAAGACATCGTCTGGGGAAAAGGTCAGGTTATCTCGGGTCATGCCCCCGTCAATTCCGTTCATGTACGATTACTATCAGCCGAACATAATATTGTACCTCGAGTAAGTAATAGAGGACATAATAAAACGGACTTTTCTGCTCCTGCGGTGCCCTGAGGCATTGAATAAATCGCGTTAATGTTTAGTAAATGGTTTATATCGCGCTCCTACGTGGCTTACGGGAATAATATGATGCAGCATAGTATAATTATTGCGAATAATGACGTGTCGCGCTGAAATTTTCATCTACTATTTCTTCATCTGTTCGATTAGATGAGTTTAAATTCATCATCCTTTGTTTCAGATACCTAAATAACAAACACTCACCATGGGGAACATGTTTGCAACGTTATTTAAAGGCCTCTTTGGCAAAAAAGAAATGAGGATTTTAATGGTAGGGCTTGATGCTGCTGGTAAAACTACTATTCTATACAAATTGAAATTAGGCGAAATTGTTACCACGATTCCCACAATAGGTGAGTTCATGTCCATTTTACACATGTGATTATTAGGCATTTTGCGATAACCTGTACAATATCCAACCCAAATTTTTACAAATTTCTTTTATGTTTATTTATAAGGATAATAATCCCGTTTATCTTTGAAAAACGCTCATAATTTTTGTCTGATTTTCCGTTTGACTGCGTTTGCAGTACAAGTCTGAATATTCTACGACACTATGATTCATTCAATTTTATTATCTCGATCCATTGGAACTTAATGCCTAAATTGCATTTTTTTTATGTCTTTTTTTTCTCTGGCAGAGAAACAGTAAATCACACTAAAGCGTATTAGAGTTTTTCAAAAGCCTGAATTGATAAGTTTAGTTCGTCTAATCTCCATTTTCTATCTTATACTTGTTATGACGAGACTAGCTTGTTAAATAGTCAGGTTCTATATTCTTTTGAATACATGTAAACTAGAATAGCTGGGCCCGTGAGTGGCAATCTTTTGGGTCCATGCACTGTGTTGCATAAACCAAATCAGCAATGAATCCATAGCACCAACGTGTCGATTCGATTTTAGAATTACGTGAAATGTCACTGGTTTGAACATAGAAACGCGAAGCAAATTTTTGAGTCCAACACAGGAAAGATTTCCGCAAGATCGTAAGCCTTTGTGAGAATTCAAGTTTGATTCAATACAGTGGACCGTTGAATATTCTGCTATTTGATACTGTATCTTTAAATTATCTCAGAGTACAGAAGAGTATTTTATATTTCACTATTTTGTCAGGTATTATTCCAGATGTCTGAGAGACTCATTCATATATACGAATTCAAATGTTCGAATTTGACATTTCTTTTCTTCGGTTTCAACTGTTTTAAATCCTCTGGTTCTGTTTTTCCATACAAGAATACTATTCTCTTTTATCCGGCTCATTTGAATTGATCACTTTTTTCACCGAATGAAAAGTTTATAGAAAAATCTTTCGGCGATGTTATAACTTCGTGAATTAGAAATAACGCCGGTTTTTATAATCGTAGTTATAAACCACAGTAGCGATTATTAAAATTAATCACACGCATACGAATTTATTTATGTCTCAGATATGTAATAATAACAATATAAATACTTCAAACTCGTGTTAAACAGCAAAAAAATGCTTATTCTATTGCAGGCTTCAATGTAGAGACAGTTGAATATAAGAATATTAGTTTTACGGTATGGGATGTGGGTGGTCAAGACAAAATCAGACCTCTCTGGCGGCATTACTTCCAGAACACACAGGTAATTCACATTGTTTTTTTTTTTTTTTTTATCTTTATTCAATTGAAAGAAATAATCATCAATAAGAAACTAATTGACCGTTTCCATAAAAATAATAATTTTCATCATTCATCATTATTTACATTTATCCAGGGATTGATATTTGTGGTCGATAGTAACGACAGAGAACGTATCGGAGAAGCGCGTGAAGAATTGATGCGAATGTTGGCAGAAGATGAGCTCAGAGATGCCGTATTACTTATATTCGCTAACAAACAGGTGAGAATATTGCGTCAATTGAGTTATATCATTGACGATGGATACAAGCAAATTGTCTTAAAGGATGTAGGTAGCGAGTTTTGATGAAATGTGATTTAAGAAAGTTTTAATATTAGCTGTAGAAAATAGTGAATATCGATAATCATTAAAGAATCGACAATAAGATCGTCAAACCGAATTCCAGGACCTTCCAAACGCGATGAATGCAGCAGAGATAACGGATAAACTGGGTCTCCATTCGCTGCGCAACCGTAATTGGTATATACAAGCGACGTGCGCAACAAGCGGAGATGGATTATACGAAGGTCTCGATTGGCTATCAAATCAGCTAAAAAATGCCAACCGCTAATCCGAACGTTACCCTGTCAACATTCAGTTGCTCTTTTAACATCATTAAACAAAACAAAAAAAACATAAACTGCACACCTATTCCCCCCCTCTCATCAACGAATGAACAAGTAACTAAACAAAGAAATGAATAAATAAATAAGAGAGATGACCAGCCGACAAACAACAATTTTCTATCGCAGAAACTCAAAAGCTTTGACGGTTCGTTGAGAATACAAAAAAAATAAAAATAAGCAACAACTTCAAATACGAATCAAACGTGTAAGATCATTGGGATTGTGGCGCAGTTTTATTTTTTCTTTCTGTTTTTCTTTTTCAATCAAACGACCAGGGCGGCGGAGAAAGATAGAAAAAGAAAAGACAAAATTTTTGAAAGGGCGTTTGATGTTGGGTAGGGGGGGGGGAACATAATGAGAAGAAGTAAACATGGCGAGAGGGAAGGGGGGGGATCAGAGCGGCTGCGATTACGCACCGGCCGAACAGAACTATAAAATTGCCTTGTGCAAAAATGATTAATTATTAATTAATTATTATTATTAATTATTATTATTATATTATTATTATTATTAGCATTATAGAGTTACACTTTTTACACAGAAGATATAAACAGTGACAAACAATAATAAACAACAACAAACAGAAAAAAAGAAACAAATCTGAAACATAATGAGTATAGTATATACCTGTTATATTGATTAGAAATTAATGGATGAATTTACAATTGTTTTTTTTTTTCTTTTTTTTTCCTTCAGTTAATCAATAAATTATAATTGAAAAGTAGAAAAAAAGAAAGAAAAACTATCTACAACAGATGATGATCGTCATGATTATGATGTATACATTAAATACACAATACATACCCTAATGAATATGAAATAACACAATAAAATAAAAGTACCGATATTCAGGTGAATGTAGTCAGTTTGAATGCGCTGGACATGGTTGGAAAAAAGAAAAAGAAAATAATAAATAATATAATTATTTCATTCAATTGTAATAATGTAACTTACATACACACGGATTGTACATTGCATTATATATAAACATATAAAAATGAAAAAAAAAACATGAAAAAAATAATGAATATTAATAATTATATAGTGTTTTAATCTTGTCCACTACATTTCAAACGTCGAAGAACTCTTAGCCGGGTTTGATATCATTATTTAGAAACTGTGACCGACTAAATCGATCCTGTAATTTATGTATTGGAATAGAAAACTTCGGAAGACAAAAAACATAAGTGGAATAAATCGCAGTGAGTGGGATTTGGAAACTAGGCCTGCCTTCAACTTTTAGAATTTTTTTATGAAGAAAATAAGACCGCTAGCTTCGTTTCATAAATTTTTTTTTTTCATCTCTAACGCGTTATAATAATAGTATCACGAGTTTAAAGGTTTTTATTATTTTACCACAGTAGTATAGGTACGTAGTTTTTATTTACCCATATAAGTATTCGCCTCGATTTACATTACTACATAATAAAAATAGATAAATGGAAAGTAAATAGAGTTATTAGCTAGTTAGATAGATAGATATATTATATACCTAGCTAACTACATTATGTGTATATTTTATACATAGATATATACTTAGATATAGATATGTATGGCGATTCTTTGTCAATTGAGCCACTTTTTCCTTGAACCTCGTGGATATTTTTCATAATTCACCAGTTTGTAAAATGTTTGTACACGGTTTCTGCGTGATGCTAGTTTCAAAGAGTTGATGCGACTTTCAAATAGTCGATTCGAAAGATGAAAGAAAAATGCGCGGAAAGCTTTCTCGAATAGTACTACAAGTTTCTCAAGTTATGAAGAACATCCAACAGGTTGATGGAGAAAAGTGGTTCAATTGACCAAAGAATTCACCATATATACATACTATGTATTTCATATACAGTATAAGTAAATTGTTAGTTGACTCTGCTAATTGGCGATCGCAGAGGATTTGATCTCCACCCTCCCGCCTCTGCGTTGTATCGAGTAAATCTTTTTCTTTTTTATCAATCTTGGGAAGATCAAAGACGAGGAAGAGAGAGAGAGAGAGAGATTGAATTGAAGCAATTCAAAATATAAAAGTATTACTATAGAGATCCTGATCATCAGAAACTTTCAGAAAATTTGCCGCCGAATGCTTAACGAGAAGTATTTAATTGCATGATCACATAAATGATAGAAGTATTAAAAAGATTTCATCTCATCTGGAAAATTTAGACTTTCCAAAAGAAATAATCTACAGTAATGGAAAAAAAAAAAATGTAACTTTTATTATTATTTTTTTTTTTCAATTAGAGCTTGTCAAATCTACGGATAATGACAGTTGTTGATTTTTTTTTCGTTTCATGCATTTGATATGAATAGGAATTATACATAGAATGAAAGTAGGAGAAAGAAAAAACATCAGCGTACCCGATAGCCGGCTAATCATATTATACTATACGACATCCAATTGCAGGTGTGAATGATTATCTCAATCTTTTATTCACTGCAATTCGATAAGGTAATTAATTAAAGAGAGAAAACATAAAAAAAAAATAAAAATTGAGAAACGAAAACAGAGAAAACAGAAAACGAAACTAGAGAATATAATATCTATTAACATTCCGGAATTATCTAAGCAAATGAATGAATGAAAAGACTATAATAAAGAAAACAAAAAATTAATGAGACGAAATGAAGGAAGCTTGAGAAAGCGAAACTCAAATGGAAGGATGATACGAGTATATTGCAGCTGTAAACATTAACGGTGAAAATCACTATTCCTCATAATATAGAGATCAATTTCATTGGCAGAAGGTGGAAGTTTAAGCACGTGTATTGAACGTGCACAATTGAAAAAACAAATCATGGAACTGAAGTTTATAACGTTGACGCAAGAAGATAACGGAGAATGAATTTTACGCTCATCGGCTGAAAGGAGGATATTTCTTTGTTACAATTTTGAGAATCTCCGACGTCGTGAGAAATTGTGACAAAAAAAAAAAAAACACTGATTTTTTTTCAGCGAAACATTGCAGCGAAAAAGTGCGTGAAAGTTGTATTCTTCGTGATCTTCATGCGTCCATACTATAACTTGCAGCCCCATAATAAATTCATACTATAAATATAAGAGGTAACAATTTTGAGCCAAACTCTGGCGCGGTCGGCCATTCAACAATTTTTCATTAGTAATACAATTTTTTATGGTCATGCCTTGCGTGTTCCTTCTTCAACTGTTCTTCAATTTTTCGTATCGTATATATTAGATAAAGAGAGACAAAATTATATTAGAAGGGCGAAATAAAATAAAAATAAAACAGAGAACAATCTTTTTTCACAAATAAAAATTCATTCTGACATGAGTAGAAGAAAAACGACAGAATTCCATTATTACATTGATTGATAATAATAATAATAATAATAATATTAATAATGATGATGATGATGATTACAATTATCGTGGTAATGTACCTCTGTATCGCTGTGTAATGACGACGACGACGATGGCGACGATTATTATTATTATTATTATTATTATTATTATTATTATTATTATCATCATCACTATTATTATAAGACTTTTCATCATAAATATAATTATGTATGAATGTTTAAAAATTTGTGAAATATACTGTAATTGTGCTTTATATAGTCTATGTGTTATTTGCCATTGAAAAAGCTCATTTAAAATTGTTTGATTTTAATTTGATTTTTGTTTTTCTTCTTTTTGTTTCGCTGGCTGCATAATGATAAATTTTAAATAATATAACGAAATGTTCTTGATTTTCCTCACACCATTCTTTTGTAATATAGTATATATAAATATATATATATACCTATATAGGGGAAGGTCGGGCAGCCCCGGACGGTCGAATTTATTCAGCAATCAAGTGAAAATCGTACCACTATGGTGAAGTTTGCAATGCCAATGAACGGTTGAGTCGCCGTTAAAATGTATGCCCGCCATTTATTCTATTGTCAAAATTTAGAGTGTAACATTTACGTATTGTTACTATTTGAATAATAAAGTAAAGTTGATGTTGTTTCGTCATTATTGTTGGCGAAGTTTTCACGTTTATTCAGAGTGTGACAATAACAGTTTAAATGTGTTATTTAATAATTTTCGTTGTGCTTTATTCAAATGTCCGGGGCTACCCGACCTTCCCCTGTATAATACAAATCTTTTTCCCATTTACTAAACTTTGAATTAACATTCTAGCCGCTCAATCGAAAGAAAACAAATATTGACGAAAAAGTACAATAGAAGAGAAATAACCGAAACTTATATACCATAGAAGAATAAAAACCGTATTGATTATTATATATCTTTATCATAAACACACGCATTATACCTAATTAAAATATTTACGTGTTATAATATGTAACCTATATTCAGTAAAACACGGTTCATGATATTTTATGATTTTTTCATATTTGCAACGGGCTTGATGATGCGAATAGGTATGTGCAGCAAAATCATCTAGTGTACTGAATTGAAAATGTCCAAATTCTTCGGTTAATCTAATTTGCATAATTGTGCCCATATAATATGAAACGAATGCCCGACCGCTGCCCGTCATAGGCCAAATAAAAACACGTACTACTGCAAGTACTGCCAATTTCGATTAATTCGATTCCGAGTGATCATCCAAGTGATTTGATCATCTATTTGAAATACATGAAGAATTTCTGCAGGCGATAGAAGAGCTGGGAAATCCAAATAACAGTAATATGCCTATATGTCTACGGATAGGTTGGAAATTTTATTGTTCCCAAATTTTGAAAAGCACTTCAAATAAGGTAAAAATCGTGCCAATTACACAAACTTATACAGAGCGAAATTTGCCACTCGTCGCCGCTATTGTGAAGCATGAAAATAATCACAATTTGTGTATTCTCAAACAATTGGAATAGCCCCATAATTTCAAGTTGTAGAAGAAATGTCTTCGCTTATTTGCATTTAGCACATCTATATCCATGTGACTCTAACTGTCATCAACTACGCTACCCCCGCCCCAATTGAGTGGTTTATTATACAAAAACTATACAGTACTATTGCATAATGCGAGCAATGAGCGTAAATCGTTTCGATCGAAGTTTAAGTTTGGAATGAAAAAAAAAAAATTAGACAGTGAGAATGGAAAGACAAGAAAAAAGCAAGTAAAAAAAAAGTTGAAAACTACACTCCAATTGTTTCTGGCGCCGCAATGATCTCATTCATTATATGTATATTTATCGTTAGTAACGCAAGTTGATACTCCATTCTCTATACGAGTAACATATCTCTTTTAAGTTGAATAAAGTGTCAAGTGTAGCGAATGGAGATACGCTACTTTTATTGTACTATCTACGATCCAATGTGGGATGAAATTCTGATCTCTGATTGGTCCGGTCGTAAATACATATGAATTCCACATTACTGTTAGACTGATTTATCCGAGCCTCGAGTTGAATTCTTTGTCAATCGTCGGATGCTTCACGGTGCTTCAATTACCAACTACATTTCATCCGCGAGATATTCACATATAAGTATAGATATTCACACAATTCGTACATCAAGTGATCTAGTCAATCTCTAATCGTATTCATTTTTTATTCATTCTTCATCCTCGTTAAATTTTCGCATTCAATAAATTGATCGAAATATTACAGTACAGCCGCCGCCGCGCCGGTATCATTGCCCTCGATTTAAATCCGATTCTCTCTTTGTTTCGTAAATCTTCATCTCCCATCATGAATGGAATATCTATCTAGTTACTATACTTGATTCCCTGATCTATGAATTATCTCATTGTCTCGATGCTCGTGTCAAGCAACACCTGATTGAAGATCCTCTGCGTCATAGTAACTAGAAAATATATGACAAGCATCGTCATATTTTTCAGAAAAACGGTTTTACACTCGCCAATATTTTCTCCCAATCATCTGGAGCGAACATTTTCAATTAAAACGCTATAACTGCTGTTAATAATTCTATTCTGGATGAATACAGATCAATGGAGTTATCTCCTTTCGTATTATTGTTCCTTGGTGGCTGCTGCACGATAGAAGTTGTTTCTAGATCTATTCCGCTTCTGCAACTGCTATTTGGACTAACGAAAAATTAGGATCAATTATCACCGAAAGCACAGAACTGTAAGAGTAATGATCTGTGAGTAATAACCGTCGATTTCATACGCGCAAATCCGTGAGTAATTCGCACCTATGCTCATTAGAACAAAAAGATGCCAAGTATTTCTAGCACAACTATGATCAGAGTTGTTGAGATGTTCAACTGATCCAATTATCGCGATTGTAGATCCTCAGTTTCTTGTCTTATTGCGATCTACGTGGTGCCAGGTACCAGCTGTAATCACGTACATCGCACTTACGTGTCATACATCGACCGATTTACATCCTCTTCACCATTTTAAATCAGTTCGATAATAAAATTAATCCTCTCTTCTCCTCCGATGTATTTTTTAGTCGAGAACGTATTCTTCTATGAGCTTGTAATTGCGGCTGAATTAAACTTCCATTTCACATGTCTACATATTTTGGAGATAAAATCGTGTCACTCTGATCAGTAGATTGAATGCAATTCGATCCTCGAAAAATGGGAATTCACTCTAAGAAATCCAGAGAGTTCGTTGTTATTATCAATTCGTACAATCAGAATGGTTACCTATATATATCATAAGATTGTTGTCTTTACGTTAATGTTTTCTCCCAATGTGCGATTATCATTTGGTCCATTTCATTTTTCGCCACGGTTTTTATCAATTTTTGATAACAAGCTGATCGATCGGAATTGGTTTCCGTTGACAATTACATAATCACCCCAATTCTATCATATTATTTTATCCATATATTGTTTCTCATTTCTAAATGATTTCGGAATCTGTGAGACAGAAACCAATTTTAAGGGAATTCACCGCGAACAAACATCCAAATTCTTGCTGAATTCTTTCGTTCAAGTCAGGGGGTTGATGTCGTCTGTTCCCTGTTAC
Organism: Phymatocera aterrima; assembly: GCA_963170745.1. NCBI lineage: Eukaryota > Metazoa > Arthropoda > Insecta > Hymenoptera > Tenthredinidae > Phymatocera > Phymatocera aterrima. The sequence continues at coordinate 11,578,457 of OY720663.1, forward strand.
ATTACAGGCAACGGGTATTGGTGTAGCACATACCTGTTGTCACAGATAGTAGGTACATTATGTATCAGAGAATTTATCAAAACAATTGGAAAAGTTGGCAAAAACGCACCGGTGCAGGGTAGGTCGAACCTAACTTGTGGAAGGAGGTAATAAATTGGACCTTGGAGACCTGTACATTGATGCTTCATGCCTTGTATATATCTATAAACTAGTCGAGTCGCCTTCAAAATGGTATTTGGAAAACGGTCGATTGTTCACTCGACGGCACAAATAATTCAATTAACAGACAATATGTTCTGCTTTATTTCGCACAGTCGCGTGCTTTCTTACGTGCGCACGTAATTATTGTCAGGTATAACTGTAACTAGATTATCGATGAGCCATTGAATTTGCATTGCCTCGTCAGAGTGCCTAAGGATCGTAGAAACGATAGAAAAAATTATACAGCCATAGATATCCCGTTGAAAATTTTGAGCTAATTATAAATATGCGTTTGAGAAAGCTGATGAAGAAACGGTAGACATGCGGGAAGGGATTTGACGTCATTGAATCATAAAATTTCATGCTTCTTGTTTCGTTTTGTACTTCTTTTCTCTTCGTGTCTTTTTTATCCCTCGCTCAACAAGTCAATTAGTGTATTTCGTGCTTGTGTGGTCAAATATGGATGGAAGAGTCGACAGAAATTTCAACTTAATCTTCAATTATATATGATATTGATATCTTCGTCGCTTTGCGGTACCGGCGCAATACGTTCTTTGCTGAACCGGTTTTTTTTCGAAAATTTATGAATCGCCAATGCAGCGTATAATTAAATATGTGATTTTCAATTCATTACCAAACATCGTTCAAGTGAAGATAAAACAATAAAATCAATAAATGAGATCGAATTTTCTATCGCGTCTCTTTGCCAACTGGATTTTTGAACTCTGAAAGTGGAACATGCGTAACATGTTTATAGTGTACACAAATTATTATTATAAATTACAGCCTGCGGGATAAAATTATAATGAATTCAACGAGCGTAGATTATCGAGTACTTATATAGATATATACATATACATGTATATATATATATACCTGTATGGTATTATACCTACGATTATATTTTACGCACAGATATAATGTAGTACGTATGCGCAAGTAGGTATATGGGCAGATTAATCGGTTGAGCGATTGAGGAAATCTTCGAGACAAATCTTACGTAAAAGTATATTACAACTTTCCACGCTGTTTCTACGAACACAATACAGATATATCACATATGTAATACTTAAATATACTGCACTTTGGCGTCATACGCATATAAATGTACCGCGTAAGACATTTTTAATAATTCTGGAATTACAGACCACTGTGCTAGCTTGTGGTTATAAACGCAAGTCACTTTTCTATGACGGTGCTGTATGTATGTTTTCGTCATTCCCTATACTGCACCTACATGTATTTCTCTCTCTTTTTGTAAGTAAGTAAACGCACTTTTGGTCTCGGCAGTAGTTCATCTGGTTATAAATATTTGGATATTTTTATGTCGATGATTAGGTCAGCGAATAACTTCCGAATGATAATAACAATTTTGTTTTTTTTGTTTTTTGATCAAGTCAGTTTGATGCTTTCGATCGCTTGATTCGCACTAATATACCAAGGCCAAAAAATTCGGCATATATTTTCCAAGTCTCACTGTCCAACAGACTATTGCAAGAGATAACAGAAAATATCTGTACCTACCTGATCAGAGTTCGAAGAAGAATTTTTCAAGTGTGTTCATTCTCCGGCAATTAACGCTGTACACAATTAATTGATCCTTTTGTTTTCTCTATCATGCATTGAAATTTAGAAACTGAAACGAAATCCTATTTGGCCAAGAAGAAGCAGAAGAAGACTCCTGAAACGTTATCTTCTGGTTCCTCTTTGTGGCTTTTTGTAATATCACAACTACGATATGATAATTGTACAGTTCATATGTAACAAGTATCCATACGCTCTCTCTCTCTTTCTCTATCTTTTTTTTTTTACCTCTTTCCGATGAAAGGAGGACAGCTGAACTATACCACTGACAAATTTATTTATTAACCACTGTGTCTCTTCGAGCAGTTCAAAGGAAGGCCGCTGGTGCAGAGTACAAGAAGAAAGAAGAGAAGCGAAGGGAAAGGAAGGGAATGTAGCAGTGAATGATCCAGATGCGACAATCTCTGCCTTCTCCGTATACGGATATAAATCCATCATACCATACTGCACGGGAAGGTGTAACAGAATGAGCCCCCAATGGACAAACCACCCTCCCGCCCGCCAAGTTTTTTGAGCTTTTGACCATTTGTGAATTTGGAAAGTAAGTATATGTATTCTTCGGGAGTGAGACGAAATTATTTTATTCGGTTTCGCTACATGCGGTCTTTACGCTTTTTCATTCATAAGGAAATACACTCTTCTTCAACTTCGTGATTTCTCCAGAATTATAATTGAAACTCTTTCGACACCTGTTGTGCTGTGTGAGCTCATCTTCGTCCCTGCACCTATAATGTCCCCTGAACCTACACTGATCACTTCAATTAGGGTGTATGATTGGAGGCCGAAAATTTTCATGCAATCAAATCGTGGAATCATTTAAATCTGATAAATTGTAGAATTCCACGTTTTCGATGATTATTCAGGAAATCGGCAAATCGGTGAAAAAATAACGAAGCAAAAATTTAAGGAATGATAGAGCTTCGCGATTCTGGAGAAGCTTACGTAACTGATGAGCACTGAATAATACGAAAATATTGCTGTAGGCATAGGAACGTAGACTAGTTATACGTGCGGTGAAAATATGTAATAATAACAAGAATATTAATAAGTAAGTTAAAGTAAGTATAGACGGAATGAAATTTTTAAGATGAATACGGCGCCGTATTAAAAATAGAAGTTCGTGTATTAGCGAGTGTGGCTATCAGTTGCAGACTCTCTCTGTTGCTTCTTATTCGAACGTGTTACACAATTTTCTAAGCCTTCAGATGTAAGATTTATATCGGTGATTTCGAACCAAGTCATGAGTGAGTTTATACACGAGGTAGATGCGGACGGTGCAGGCGAAAACGCCGCATATCACATACATATATGTAACATACTCGTAAAATCTCGCAATTTCGATTTTATAGTTGCGATATTGACAGACTAACACAAAATTTTCGTTCTTTCCTCAGGTTAATATAGGTACAGCATGAAATTCGCGAATATAGGTACTCGTATGTATGAACCGCCGCGGCGTCGCGTCATGGTCAATTTTTTGCACTGTGATCAATCCCTTTTTTCATTCCAATTTCGAAATCAATTGAATAAAAATCAGTCGAAAAAATGAAGAACGCGTAAATACGCGTAATCTTTGGTAATTATATTACAATTACGTGAAGCTGTACTCCATTACTATATCGAGCCATTAATTTTGGAAGTTTAGCGTCTTTTCGGCGGCGCCAGACTCTCGCGAGACGACGCCAACGTACACGTCTCACTCGCAGTCAGACTCACATGTCTCTGTCGAAGGCATTGGTCAAGTGGCAAAGCGTTTTACGGCGCAAATGCACACACCGCCCTGTCCTCATGCCATGCCGGTTCGGTAAGAACCTAAGAAATAAGAAGACGCATGTAGTTCATAGTTATACGTGCACCAGTACACCACGCATGTACGCGTAAACGCATGTAGGTATATAGCGTATAGAAATGGATAATGTAATGTAGGCGCGTCGCGGCGCCGGCGCCACGCATGTTTGGTCTCGCCGTGATGTATTTATAGTATTATTATAGTATGTTTACGCGACATGACACAGATTCTCCTACTCTGCAGAGGGCAACGGGCCCCGAATCTCTTTTTCTCTTTGTTTTCCAAACTTTTCTCATTTGTTTTCCCTGCACTCATCTATGAAATCGAGATATCAGCTCACTCTGCGGGTTTCAGACCGTTTTATTATCCCGTCAACTCCGCGCGTCCGCGGATCAAGCAACGCGAATACGACGGGGATGAGGGTTTCGTCCCAATTTACGCAACGCGTCCTCGGCGAGGAAAAGGGAAACGGAGACAAAAAAACACGATATTCTCCAGTATTAGCATGAAATTGTGGGATCTAGCTTCGCGGTTGACATGCGCGAAAGTTTCATGTCCTAAAATCCGAGTGATACCTGACGTGGTACGAGTACACCGTAAAATAATTGAATATTTCGATGGAAAGTATAAGAAGTAATGACACGTTTTACGTGCCGTTGATGAGTACGCTTCTTCTTCGTATCAATTAATTGGCAGCAAATCGTATTCTCAAAAATAAAATCATTACAACCCTGATGCGACTGAGATCAGCATTTACTATCTTTTTATCCTAATTTATAATATGCGACGCGTGATTTTATAATATGGAGAAAATTGTTAGATAATAAACGGGTTAACGGTCAAAAGAGATTATGTATGCCAGTAATACCTAATTGAAATATTCAATACGCCTGACGTCTATTATTATAGCAGTATAGAATTTTCAGTATAAGATTCACAGTTGCTTCATATTGTAACAAAAATTGTGTCTATTATACCTTCGCGCACCGATTGAGAATTAGTGCTCATCTGTATCTTTTTTTTTAACCCCCCAAATTTTGTACGTCTGTAGGGGAGACCGGGGCGAGATGGGGTGCCCGTGGGATAAAATATTCTGAGACAGATGAGATACCTACCGGAATATTTCAAAATTTAACCAAAAATCAGAGCTCTCGAAATATCGTACTTTCTGACTTAAAAAAACTAATTCAAACGTGATTTGGATCGTCTCCCGAAAGACTTTACTCAGGATGAGGTGTCTCATTTTGCCTCGGTCTCCCCTGAATATCAACACTATTTTTTTTAAGGAACTTCATTTTCAATTTCTCATTTTTCAAACGTAATAATTATCGCCTCCGTTCAAAATTTTCGTGATGAAATATAAGTATATATTTTTCTTGCCGAACCTTGAGTAAACAGAAAAACCTCCAAGGCTCGCTCTAGTCTCCGCGGTCGTTGATCGAAGTGACCAAAGAAACGTCTACGTTTTTTCTTGTCGTTTTTTTCCCTCCTATGCGATACGCATAACGATGACAGGTCTCACTCGCCCTTAAAACTGACATGATACTCAGAGTGCCTATTAGGCGCATGAGCACATGAATGTATTCATATTTATATTTATATTTGCGGTCATGTACCTAATGCTGTCGTCAGATTTATTCAAGTACCTATATTTTCATAAGTTGAAAACGAAAAACGCGGGCGGAATATTTTTGTAGGTACGATCCAATACTCCGCAGTGATCATCGTGGATCGGAACAAGTTTTGTGCAAAAAACATCGTTTTTCAATTGAATAAGTATGAAAAGAATACCTAATTATGCATAGATTGAAGAAGAGCAAAGTATAGAATACACGTAATGTATGATGATTAAATTGTTGGTGTGATTGGAAACTTTGAACGGTTATCGCAAAATGTTCGAATGTTTTCTTTTTCAGTATGAAAAACAAGTCGTCAGCCACATACTTGTTCCGTAATTATAATGCATAACGCAATTCTGTTCGTCACAAAAATGCATAATATGTTATAAACTGGTTAGAATTATATACAGGCTCGTGACTAGTTTTGTTTTCAGATCAAACCCCGAGCATACGACCGCGGTAGAGTAATTTGCTGTCATCTCTAGTCCGTTGAATTAATCTCGGAATTATTCACTGACTCATATTTCTTATAAGATTTCGGATTTTTCGTCCCTCATTCTCCCTCGTCTTCGTCTTCTCTCTTTGAATTTGCTCTGTAAACAATAGCTCGATTCTGACAACTGACGAATTGTAATAATTATCGGAAGATTTTGCGGTCAAGGTTTTTGTCCGACCTATTATATAGTCTCGATCCAAGGTTTCCGATCGCTGTGTAAAATCAAGCCAATAAATCGTAACACTATAATCAGTGCATTTTATTAATAACACTACTATTAATAACAATATTCTAAACAGCCGGCTAGAGTCACTTCAACAAATTCACCTGATAAATGACGCGCATAAAGTATATTAATATTGCGAATACACGAAGGTACAGTGATGAAATATGTCCTCATATTTTAATACAAAACAACGGTCCATCTATCCGTGAGCGGCTTGACAATCAAATTGATGCCCTCGATCGTTAAAATAGTGAAAACGAAGAATACATACACGCACAGTAGATACCTAGGTAGGTATATATCTGTACATACGTATATACATATTTCCGTTTATCGCGGAGCATCTGAAGGAAAAGAAAATATTGGCCAATATCCAAGATTTCGCATATAATGTATGTCCACGACGTATAGACCGTGTCTGAGTGATGCCCCCTGACTAGCGAGGCGTCGCGATTCAATCAGTTAGGGTCGACGGCTCGCTGACGGGCACATGACGTCACTTCTTAACCGAAACAGAAATGATCTGGTTATTCAGGTGCCGGGGCTGCCGCAATGACGAGCTGTTGACGACGACCATCAAGCCGCAAAGCACAAACCCCTTTCTTACATACTTCCTATAATGTAAGCAGCTACTTGTACCTCTATATACTAGAACCCTTCGAGAGATACTGTGTGCTATACCATCTTTCTCACTTTTATCACCTATATCGCCCCCTATCGCGCACGTGTTATCCATTTCAAGAATAACCCGAGAGCGATCAGAGAAAGAGAGAGATGGGAATGAACGATTTCGAACAAATTTTTCTGGGGTACATACATAATGTCAGATTACGATATTGAAAGAAATTTGGCTTGCTTATAATTCCGTGGAACTTTGGTCTACGTACTAGAAATTCAACTGGAGCAAATTCTGAAAAAATTCTAGCGATGTGTATATTATCGATTTTTTTCTTCACTTTTTTCTCAATTCTATTTCTATTCCTATAATACGGAACGTATAGTTAGCATTATTATAGGCGATGTCAAGAGAAGCGACGTCTGTAGGATACGAGTATATAGTTTCATTGTCATCGATTATTTCGCGGCGATCTAATTATTTCTGAAAGCACATGCACCGCGTTGGAGAATCATCGCATATGTATGCCTGCAAGTGAACTAAAATGGAATTCGAACGATGAAAAGGAGACGGAGAAGATAAAAAAAACATGCCCGAGTATTTCTAAACCGTAAACCCATAAAAATACCTTCCACGAGACAAACAACGATTCACATCGACCCGATAAAGCAGCATCGAGCTGGCGATATACCTATGTAAGCAAACAAGAGAAAAAACGAAAACATTTGGAAAGTTTGTTTTAAATTGGGAATTGCGCCTCGTCACGTACGACGCTATATTTTTCCCTAATGCAGTTGATCTACATTCAGAGGTAATGCACGTAGATATCGTTATAATATATTACTCGAGTGAAAAGATCTATTTGAATCTCGAAATAATTATCCCAAGAAATGGGCTACTTCTTATTTTCATCGCTTTCGTAGCAATCATTAGCAATCATGCGCATTGCTTTAGGATGATGGTGACGATGCGCAGACGCGTTTTATGCAGAAAGGAACGGAGGAAGAAAAGAAATTGAACACACTTTTGGAAATTGAGTCATGTTAGGTATTATTACCTGTATTGGTAGGAAAAGAATTCCAAACTTCTGAGCTTTTGATCTTCCCGAAGTCACTTCAAACGTATCTTCTTGATCGTATGATAGATGCGTATGCATGCTATCTACACTTGTGTACACAAAACTACAGTAGGACATATCTGCGCGTTTGAATTTCAAATTCAATGTATATATTACGTCGCTCGGTTATGCACACCTCGGCGGTTTTTTCAACACACACACTCACACACATATACCTGGATGCATTTTCATTCTCCACTCACCAATTGCAGCAGTCCAGGAGGCACTATAATACTTTTACGGGTACAGGGCATTCCTCGTGTTACATCTGGCCCAAAACCCCATCGATTTGCCAAGGAATGCCTCATACATACATGTGTACAACAATAATAATAATCACATTGATAATGATGATAGTAAAAATGATAGCGGTAGAATTCTGTCTCGCACATGGTGTAAGAAAATCCGTAAAATTAATCGAGCGAAAATTACGTTTTGGCCGTGATTTGTGGATGGGTTTGGATATATTTAGACTTCAAAGGCAGAAAACTTGCAGCCCGGTATATCATATGAGATCTGGATGGGTAGGTAGCTAAATCGCGGGTAAATTGACACGTTGAAACTAATTCGCCGACGAGAAGTACCCAATTCCTTCGGGGTGTTTTCATCGCTTGAATTCACATACTTGAAAAGCTTCTCATTGTACGAAATATATGATAACACATGGATATGTATATATATATTGTACAGACTTCATGGAATTTTCATGTACAGCTTGCAGACCCTGGAAAACCGCGTAACACTTCCTGCTCAAAATCGTTATCCCATGTCTAAACACGTCGAGGTTTCGGTTTAGGTTTAACTGAATTCTGCAGTGACCCGGAAGTCGCTCGATATTGTCAGACAAATGGAATGCAAAGTCTAATTTCTTAGAGTAGGGTATACCATACACTGAAACGTAAAATCGAAACGGGATCCCCTTCCAAGAACTCTATTCTCATCGTCCGATTTAAACTTGGATGGATATATATACTTGTGCTCATCACATATGGATCTTCATGTATATCGTATGTAGGATTGAAAGAAATGTGTTGGCGATGGAAGAGAAAGAGAAAAGAGAGGAAAAAACGGGTGTAAAAAAGACGTGCAGTATGGGAAAAAGAAATATTGCTTCGAGTACTACTAATTAATAACGATTCATGAGGGGGCGTGTCGTTAATGGTTATAATGTATGTGCGTGATGTGATATGTTTGTAATCCGTATATCTCTCTTTCTCTGTGCGAGTATTGGTATATACGACTATACGTTATGTTATACGATGCGAAGACGCGCGTAAATTGATTTAATTGGCCAGGCCTCGCAAGTGAAAAGATAATTTGTGTGATCAACCCAGAATCATCAAGAGCTCTCGCTGTGACTTTGGAATTCTAATAACTCGTAGTACATGTATATACACACACCTACTGCACAGATGCGCGGTTAAACATAGGAATAACATTATTATACAATTTCAAGTCTATTGCATCTTCCTGGATCATATACACTTGCGTGCGTTCGCGCTTTCTGACAAAGTGCAAATTTCAAGTATATTCGGCATATCGGTAGAGTTATACATACATGCCTACATCAGGATATGCTACATGATCTATCATATCAAAGAATTGTTCGGGACGCGGGTGTCGCATTGCAAGCTCCCGGCTACTTTTCAACCGAAAAACCGTCAGCCAATGCCATTTCATAAAAATTTGTTGAAAATAATCAACGATATGTGTACCTGCATGTATCGTTACTTCAAAATTTCACCGTGGAATAGATGACGAGCCAGGTGTACGACGTACACCAGCAGGGTGCAGGTTTACCTAATCTCCGGAAATAAGTAACAACCAGCGACTTATTACAACTGACCTGTGCCAAACCTGCGCAAAACCTGTGAAACCTGCTGTTATAGTTCGCAGGTGTTTTCGAACACCACAAATACAAATTATACCTGTATAGGTACTGCTGTAGGCGCCTCGGTACGCACTGCTGCGGACGTCGAGGTATCTGTGCATGTATTCATGGCATTGTAAACAGGATCATAGAATTAGTGAAGTCACACGTTTTTGTTGGGCTAAGCGTTTCTCACCACTTCCCAGTCACGTATTCTCTAAATAGGGATGAGCAAAAGGGGGGGCGTCTTACAATTAGGGGGTAAAATTCAAGAAGTAACAGTTGCCGATAGCCGCCATATTGGTAACTTCAACTGTCCCAGCGGGGCTCCTTTATGCCCTGTTACAGGCGCGTGTGTTTGCATCTGATTACCGGATTATCTATAACCATCGTAGACCTCTACTGCTCTCTGTTGAACTGCTTTGCGAGGCTACGGTGGTGCTGGTGTATAGAAAGGAAAAGGTTTCGGTACCTTTTTCATTCGTTTACCCTTTGTACAGAATACCTTATACCTAGGTGTGTGTGCATAGGTATAGATTATTTACGATTGTTACACGCTTCTTGGAACCGACTATAACTACCCTTGTCCAAAAAGATTGATGGTGTCACCTTTTCGGAATAAAACGCCACTTGTACATACCTCGCGGCGCTATAACAAGGTATCAGCCGCGAAGAGAGAAGAATGGGGGATTCATTTTTTACTATCTTAATCGTATTTATGCCTCGTAGGTATATATGTACCTACATACATACGTAGTATAATGGGCATTCTATGCCTATATCAAATGAGATTTTTTGCTTCATCATCCCTTTGCGGATATATTCTTGCAATTTTTCACAGCTGTAGTGCCACGTTTCAATAGATCATTCACGATTTTCTTTTAGATCCCATTTTTCAACTGTCTCGCTTATTCAACCGCTGAGCGAAAAATCTGATTTTAAAAATCTACTCAGCTTGTTCCACGAGTAGACCATTGAAAAATGAATAATAGGTTTATACGAGCGATGCTCGGTCTTGTATAAAAGTTCCGGGAATCATCTTTTCGTAAGTCAATATTCTACCTATTCAAAATTGTTTCAAGCAAACGAAAAGTGGCGAAATCAATTCGTCGAAGATTCGTACGCAACGCTAGGCTCTCAATATCGGAGATTGTGTACAGATTGCATTGTCGGTTGGGCCGCAGTTAGACTTTAAGACTCGGTACAGCTATTTTCAATAATTGCTTTCGATTCGATATGGGCAGAAAAATGAGAAAAAACAAAACTCTTTTCTCGCGTTACGAAGATATACATTATTAACTGACGGGGGTTGAACCCGAAATATCTATATAAGAACAGGTATAATACCTATTCATAATACGTATTCGAATATATTAACCGCAGCTTCGGGAGATATACGTATATATATATAGGTATATCGCACTGCAGATAGATGAAAGAATATATTTCTATATATCCCGCGGAGAGTTTGGCGCCGTCGAATCTTCACGCCTATTCAAATCCCTTTTCGAAAGGATATTATATATACCTGAGCGTTGCGAATTAATATGGTATGGGATTAGGGGAAGAGATCAGTTGAATAGGTATACACCATATAGCATAACATATGTATAAGCCGACGCTGCATTCCATGGAGATGCGTCGTTACGGACGGGTGGATGTCAACTGCTCACTGCAGGCGTTAAGGCGGGCTGGGAGCTCGAAGAGCCCCAAGAGAAGGAAAAGAGAACCGAACGAAACCAAGCCAAACGGAAAAAAATCAAAGAAAAAAGTGAGGATCGCAATTGCCTCGCGACCCGCGTCGCGTCGCATCGCGTCTCCGCATAGCGAAGCTTTTGCCGACACTCGTTTATTCCCTGTATGGGTATGGACGATTGCAGCGGCAAAGGAGACGCGCGGTATTTAAATTACTAACTCGAACACGTTTCGGGACAGAAAGAAAGAAGGAGAGAGAGAGATGGAGAAGGCTCTTCGCGCCGCACGTAATCGAGCCGAAAACAGAAACTAAAAAATGATTGTCAACCCGCGATTTGCGTCAGCTAGGAAAACGTACACGCATATACATTAGCAGTTTATATTCTTTAGACGGAGGCATTAATTGACAACGTGACTGTAACCTCCGACGACCGTTTTACGACGCAGTACTATATGAGATTTGGAATTTGCGTATATCTCTCGCTCTTTCTCTCTCTCTCTCTCGCAACCCTCTCTCGTAATTTCTATTGTCTATATATCTCACGTTGTTTAGGTAAAAATTCTGTATCCAGATGTGTGGATAGATATGTAAATTGTATATTCATATGATATAGTATATATACGTATTCATACATGCCTAGTTATATAGATATCACGAGATAGATAGGTATATATATACCTATACTATATATATATATATATATATACATATACTTATACAAATATTTTATATTTAGAATCATTTTCCCCTCGAGTATTTTAACGCGGATGCTAAATCGGGGTTTCGCTGCGCAAGTTTCTCCTCTGCTAATATAATAACGCCCGCACCAATTTTCAGACTTTATGAATATTATATAGTTATAGATATAGGTGTGTGTGTAGGTATGTGCATACACATACCTACATACCACCTATTCGTATAACCTACTATAGCATGTAATATGTTTCTATTCGCGCAAATGTTTTAGATTATTTTTTCGGGAATTCGTTTTATTTTATTTCGTTTTCTTGATTTCTTTTTCTTTCTTTCTTTTTTTTTTTTTTTTCTTCTCTTTCGTTCTTTTCTTTTTCTCTACGTGCCAATTCGATATAATCAACATTTTTCTCTCCCAACATCATTTCTTTACGAGACTTTAACCAGACGGCAATATACATAGTTTTTGATGTAGAAATTGGTCTTGCAAATTCCTACGCTTGTGATTTACGATGTCGTTTGACTTCGGCCTCTACAAGAGTCTAGGACTCTACGTCGTTGCTCACTTTTTATTTTGAATAAACCAAGTTACATAGAAATATCACCCTGCAAATGCTTATTTTTATATCATAGTTAGTTATACGGTCGGTGGTGAAGAATATAACAAGATCTTGATGCAATTTTTCATTTTTTATTTCCATTTTGTCAAGTATAATGACTTCCCTCTCGTCGCTTAATGTTATCTTCGAAAATGATCATTCATTAAATTTTCACCCATCTTGCATCGTGAGATTGTAAAGCACAATTTTCGAACAGTGATTCTAACAAGGTGAAGAATTTGAATTTCATGCCATTTGATAGCTTCTTTTTATTGTAAATCGTTTCTTTCTTCTTTTCAGATTCAACCCTTTCCAGGACCATAAATTTATACTTACGACCAATTTTATTGCGAGTAGACAGCTCACGAGAAGGAGAATTTCTGATGGACAGAAACTGCAAAAATTTTGCTGATTCGGACGACAGTCGGTTTTTGCCATCTCGGTCTTCATTCGAATCTAAATGACGTCCAATATATGGCAGGTCAGATCTGTAAAAATTTGAATAATTCGCATAAAAATTAATACTCAGCGCTTGAGGCCGCTGAATTCGAAAATTTCGTCTTCGAATTCGAAAATTTCATCTTCGAATTCGAAATAAGCGATGTAAAAATCGATACAATTCGGACTCGAGTATTGGACCTGATCCTCTGCAGACATCCTCGACGAGGATACGCCGCTCGGTTGACCAAGTCGAACGACTAGCACCGTTGGCTTGGGCGTCGGCGTTGGGGTGACAATGAATACCAAACCTTCGCATTCCTCTGATCACACAATGCCTAGAAACATGCATTGTGCTGAGGTTGCGGGGTCGCTCGTAAGAGATGTTTATTCGTCCAAGTGCTCTGCCGCAGACGCCGCCGCCGCCGCCGCTATTTGTGTTGAGCTGGGTTGGCCTGTACCTCACGATACGTATCATCCTCGAAGTAGCGCGCCCAAACATTACATATTCACACATTGACACGTATGATATACCAAGGATGAGAGAGACAGGGCGAAAGAGAAGAAAAGAGATTGACTTTTTCAGCAATTCATTGTTGAAAGCGTCATTCATTGATTTCACTGCGCATTTATCTGAAAATTTGTTCAGATTTCACGCGTACGTTGTCCCAAATCTTGAGAAGTTTTTGGAAATAAATGCGGCAGACTCCGTCTTTCTTCCTGAGGGGCAATTTTTTGGACGATATTTACATTGAAAAGAAAGAAACCCTAAATCCCGGTATTCTGTGCTACTGAAAACGATGACGTGATTTTCTACGGGGCGGGGGGGGGGGGGGGGGGGGGGGCTGCATACGGTGTGAGGGGAAAAAAAATACCCCTGGGTGAGGTTCTATAATACGATTTGTTCGCCGTTGAATAGCTATAATGCCTATGTAGAAACCGACAGAGACTGGCCCTGCATCTCCATTTCTGTTTCTCTTATTACCGCGCGACCTCCCAGAATCTATCAGATTTGTCATTCAGGATTATATGAATAGCGAAGGAACGCTGCACCAGTGGCCATACTACTTTCTCAACGGTTCCGTTGGCGCACCGTATCCCGCCACGCCATTCCGCCATTCTGGGTGCGAAAATAAAGAATACCACCTACCTATCTTCAAAAGACTCCCATCAAGAGTGAAGAATTATACGAAGAAAGAGATCCTTCGTAAAATGTGTAGACATACCGACCCGGCGTATTCGGTATTACAGAATGACGAATCTTCTTTACAATATTATTATTTCACCTTGTATATACGTTCTTCGAAAACAAGGAATGAACAAGCCGCGGTACTCCTTCGTATTCATTTTTATTCTGTATCCCGCGGGTTTCTTTACTGATCAACGATTTGATTAATTCCTTCTCGCACGAACGGAACGGATTTCCCGTGGCGAATGGGTATTTCTCAATTTTTTTTCCCCCCTGAACTTCATTGGCGGTATGCTCGTCTGCGTGAATTCAGTTGGAAACCACAAGTTCTCCGTTCAAACATTCTGCATAGTACCAATATACCTATAGATATAGTTCGGTAATAAAATATCGTTGGTTTTCTTATCTGTTTGCAAAAGATCTCTCACTTTCCTGGTACACGAGTACACGCGTTACTCTAATTATACCATCTTGATTCTGGAGAACAAATTGCAGCCAAGACTGACTTCTCCTCTCATCTCTCGTGACTTGTAATCTTCATCATATATGATATATTATGTATTGCATATACGCGTCTAATTTTCCCTCGTTAAACCATGTACACTGTATGACTGTATCCAGCTCATATATTTTACAAAGACTCATACAGAAGCCGTGGACTGATGAACAACGATGAAACGATTAATTCAATTACTCGAATCACGTTACGAACTCCTTTTTATTCTCCTATTTTAGATCATGAATCTACAAAATGAAGTCGTTAGAAATGAAAAACTGAATTACATTTCTAGGTATAGGTAGGTAGAGGGGCTCGAAGCTCAGCTCAGCCGTGACTCGAATCTCCGATTTTTTTTTTTTCTATAAGTAACGTGAAATTCCGACTCAGGCTTTCAGTGCTCTCTACAGGAGAATGGACAAATTTCTTTGCCATTTTCCCGGGATATTCAAAAAGTCACGATCCACGCGTCCGCTGTAATAAATTTAACAATGAATTCCGTTTAAACAGGTATAAATCCTACAATGGGAACAGAGAAAAAGAGGAACCGCTCGAAGATAGGCGCCTCTAGCGTCATTCTCTATGGCGTAGGTATAGTAAAGCCGTGCATAAACGTTTCGATTCAAACTTCTCGGAAGTCTCGCGTCGGCTTTTACCGAAATTTCTAAGATCTCTAGATCCCGGAATCATTCATTGATGCGCAAGGACACATTTTATTCACACCACAAAATCTCACCGGCATAACAAATAAGGTGCGAGAAAATCAGACCCAAACCGCCCCCGAAGGCAAACGCAGCTTCCCACTAAATCGTACCTATGTTACCTATCTTGGAATACGTTGCGTATACTTATATACGCATACGCGCACATTTTTTTCTTTCAACGGTGGAATTCCACACAGGATTAAAATTGGAACGGTAATGAATATCTAAAAAACAACAACTGAATCGAGCATTTTCATCCACAATAGGTATATTATCACAAAAAATCCGCATTCGACGTACACAATTTGCAATGATTAATGAATGTATATAGTCGCTGCCGAGTGAGTTTCCAAACCGTTCAGATACCTATATTGTAGCTAATGCATACGCATGCAGATAAGCGTCACCTGGATGTCAAAATAATTGATATCTCCTCTGAGATCTATTGACCATAGACAGGGTCAATTTTGGTATAATATATTAAGTATTTAAGTGCACAGCTTTGCAGTGAGGATTATAATCGGATCACAGCTTAGCCTACTGCTTTGCTGGCCGCGCAAACAAATTTCAATATCAAAGAACATCATAGATATCTAGGTAAGTATGTAGGTAGGTAGGTAGGTAGGTATAAATAAATAGAACCGAAATAAATAATTCCTGGAAAATCCGCACCGCTGCTTGTAGGTAGGTACATCAGATTGCCTCACCTCGCTTTTATTGTACATACATTATATATGTATGTAATATGTTTGTGTGCGATATACGCCGGGGAGTACTGAATTATCACGAATCGCATGATTTTGGATTCTTGAAAGAGGATACCGCGAAATTATACCTTCCGATTAATCTCGGTGGGACACGAGTATGCGTATAACGTGTGTGCATACCGCAATAACTGTGATGATGATTCAATCAGCGAAATAGAGGAATTGGTGCGGCAGCAATTAAGTACCCAGGAAATCGTTAATATTCTATGAACGGATCTTATATGTTCGAAGGCGTCTTGAGATTTTCCGCGCTCGGTAATTATTACTGTATCATAAGAGGTAAATCTTCCTTAAAAATGTCCCGTCAAGCAATCGCGTAGTTAGGGGAGAAAAAAATTAATTGGGGCACGATCCAGCCGGAACTCATTAGAGATCTATGAGAGTTCATTTGGTCACCGATGGAGAATAAAAAGAAAGGCAGAAAGGAAAAGAACGGAGGATCAGAGACCAGGACGAGGTTCCATTAGAAACAGTGACGTGTGTTAGTGCGCACATATCTTGAAGCATCTGCTCCGCGAGCGCAGCAGGACGGGTAGATTAAGATGCATATCTTTGACAAGCCTATTCTTCTTTCTCAACACTCTTGTAACTCTTTCCTTTTTGTTAAACTCCAGGAATCGGTGTCAGAGCAATGCGATGCCATGCGATGCGATGTTATGTTTCAAATCCTGCCGCATGTACATATCTACCTACCTACCTGCATGGGTCGAGGTGTGCAGGGTTTATCGTACACCTGTATACTAACTAAGTATAAGGTAGAAACTAAACTGCGCCGCGACGCAGCGCGGTCCCCGATCCTATCTTGTCCGTTCCGTTCCGTATTATAGGTAGGTACCGCCACGGCGAGGTAGCTTGCGTAAGGTATGCGTGCAAGTGTCGTGCTTAGTTACATTCATACCCATACCTGCCCGGCTTGAAATTCACACGTGTACCTATACGTGTTGTGTGTTTTACACTTTCGTGGGCGCGTGCAGTTTTTAGATATATATAGGTATACGTATAGATCATGTATGTATACACACGCTACCGACGCGGACGTTGCGAGTATGCTGTGAGAAGGTGGTGCGGTTTTAGGGTTTTGCGAGAATGCGAAATCAACGCCGAATCGACACGTGTATATAGTTACCTACCGTAATCAACATTATAGATTGTAATGTTGGTAAGCGTGACATGCAAGAGAGCCACAGAAACCACGAAGGTTGTACCGCGTGTAGATGTCTATACGCGAGTTCCGTATAATTGAACTCGTTCACAGCTGCAGCTATGCGATTATATCTGAGTTGGTAAGGTATACCTGACTCTGGATATACCGACCTGCGTAGGAATTTGGAAAAAGTAGGGCAAAATGCGGCTTCTGCGGAGGAAAGTTACCCATTGCTTTTTTCCCTACTCTTTTTAATTCCTGAAACTCGGTAGAGTTCATTTATGAAGCGAATGAAAATCGCATCGGATGGCATCGTTGGTCCAAATTGTTACATATTTTCCACCGTCCGGATAGGTTTAGGTCTGCAGAATTGTAGGTCCAAATTGCAAAATTCCAAAACGGTGGACGAAGATACCAAACAAAGTACAATCGTCACGAACATTGATTTCCATGCAAATTATAGAAGATTTTTGGGTCGATATATGTTTACGAATCCAACGTCAAGATCGTAAGATCTGAAAATGGCGCATGGCGGACCAAAAATCAAGCCCAGTACAATTTCGATGCAGATCAAATTTCCATAGTTCGTTCCGCTGCTGAATACGAATTTAATCGAAAAATTGCAAAATCCTAACTGGAACCAAACGAATTTTAATTTCCGATCCAAATCATATTCCGTCCTAATTAAAGATTGGACTCAGATTCGTGAGGGAATCGGTAACGTTAGATAGTATATTTGAAAAGATGGAAGTAAAGTAACAGCAATTTTGTTATGCAAACGTATACAAATATTCATTGAATACTCAGGTGTATCATACTTCTGCGTTAAAATGAGATATCACATGATCTTGTTGTAGGAGGTACTTGGTATCTATAACAGCAAGCTCGGAGAGAATCTAAAAAACCATGATACTGAGAGAAAAAAAAATTCCCACAACTGCAGGCCACAATTGAAAATATTAAAATAGTGAGGACCTGGCGGTGCGGGAACCAAGGGAGCGCGACACGGACACTATATATGAGAGCAGCCCCGCGCTCGCTTGGTCCTCTCATCTCTTTTTACTCCAATTAGTCTTCTTACACACAGAAACTTACTAGAGAGAGGAAAGGATATATAGCAAGTTAAGATAGCTAGGGAGAGAGAGAGAGAGAGAAAGAAAGAGTTAGTTAGTCCGCGCCGGAACCAAATCAACTTAACACGCAACGCTCGGTTCCGGTGCGACGTAGTTCGTAACGCTAGAGGCACACCTCGTCCGATGCCAACATACATATTTGTAGTGTTTGAGGACCGAAGTATAAATGCGTGGATAAAAAGAACGTAGAAGAAGAGCAGCAGGCGACCACCGCCGGCACCGCGGTGCCGCGAAACGTGAAACGCAGCGCGGTGGTTTGTCGCAAGAACTCCTGCAATCATGGGAGAGCAGCTAGCAAGTAGCCACGGCCGCGAACGGCGAACGTCGCACACGACGAACGACTCTCAACGTACTAAGAAGTAAGAACGTCCCGCCACTCACGTCTTACTCCTGCCTCGCGTATCATAAAAGGCTGTTATTATTACAGCCGCGCGCAACCCGTGGCTGTTGGAAATTATTATCTCACCTGCGTATGCTATACCATGCCTACGCTTATACATGTACAGATGATACATGAATAAATATACATCACGACGCAAAATAACTTACACTAGTGAGACAAGAGGAGAAGGTGATAGGAAAAAGGGGAAAAAGCGTCTGACGCCTGTGTTGAAATAAAAGAAAATATCATACACGACACAACTTCCATTCCGTTCTGTAACCAATATCTTTATTTCTACATTTTCATGAACATGGATCATACCGGGAAAATTGGTATTCCGCAATATCAAAGATAGAATAATATCGTAGGTATGACACGGAACTGTATAGTACGTGAATCCTTAGAATATTCTTGCGATGTATGTATGGCTAGCTACTACTTTACTCTTCAGACTAGCGTTTTAATCTGTAAATCCAAATCCGCGATCGGGAGGTTGTGCGCGGTGCAGTAGTCGCGTGTTCCTCCCTCCTCTGGGACCACCTCCGCCTCCACCCCTTCCATTGCGAGTTGCTCCCACCCCTCGCTCCACCTCTTGATCGTAGTCGGTAGTTTTGGTGCGTTCGTCAGACAGTCAGTCAGTCAGTCAGTTAGTCAGTCAGTCACTCAGTCAGTCAGACGACGAGAGGTGGGTCGGTCACGCGTCGACGTTGTCCGGTATACAGTATATATTATAGAGAGAGAGTTTTGAGAGGAGAGATAATACCATATATAACGCGTGTCGTACGATTGTATGCAATATAGTTATACCTTGGCCTGCCAACCTACCTGAGTGATGCGATACATTCAGCGCGGCGGTTTCGAATGAAAAAATAAATAAAACGCTATGTGAGCGGAAATTTTCACGATTGTGTATTTTCGTTCTTTCTTGCTTGCTTTTTTTAGTCGTATGTGTGTACCTGCGCATACGCGATTGCTCTAGCCGCTAATTCGTCGCCGGCTTTATCATAGGAAAGATTATTCTCCGGCGATAAATAATAATGTCGTGAGCGCGCGTTCAGCTGGATGGTGAAAAAAAATCAATTAGACGCGACAAATAATTTTTCATTGAATAAACTCCGCCTGAAGTTGTCAATACACGGAAGATCGACTCGTATCTCGACCGCAGCTAAGCTAGCTGGTTAGTTAATCAGTTATTAAAAAGATCTATAAACCGACTTATCTAACGTGATGATGAACGTATTAGTACTGCTACGTAATAACGTGAAACTAGCTACCTGTTATAAACCAGTGATTAAAATTATGGTGCCGTTAGAGGTTCGTCCTTAACTCGAGATAGTTGGACTATAAATTTTTAATAAAACTGTGATTTTGCTATTTCTAATTTATTTTTCTTCCACAAGTGCGCGAGTATAATATAATCTCTTCACGCTTCTTCTTCTTCTTCGGCCTCATCGTCTTCTTCTATTTATGTTGCTTAATTGTTTCACGTTATTTTATATTAGTCTTCGAGGGTCCTCATAAGTATATATACTTTATACCTATATAATGTAGCATTGTCGTTGTGTCGTATATTGACGAAAATAACACATACCGCGAGTGACGATGAACCGGCGTAATATTACAAATCTAACGTAAAAATCACTCTAGAATAACAATCATATACCGCGTATAAAATCTATATATAGGTATATATATGAACGAATATGAACGTTAAAGAAAAAGAGAACATCAAATAAATAAGATACGATAAAAGAGCAATTGAAGAACAGCAACAAAAATTCAATATATTTATAATATAAAATACTATAATCGAAAATGCATTTCTCCGGTAATCTACTCTATCTTATATTCCTCCTGATACAACAGCAGACCCTGATTTCTCAGGCTCGTCGTGTAGCACCATTGCTAGAAGACGACTTAGCCAGAAGATCGCACAGACCGGCAGGTAAGCACCTCGCGTCACACGAATACCTCTTTTTTTTTCTCTTTCCTTTTTTCTCCTATTTCTTTTTATATCTATCTATATCCACAATATAGGTACACGTATATCTATACAGATATACGCGCTCGCGTATATCATATAGTAGGTATATACCTATGTATCGGTTTTAACACTCATCTGATCGTGAGTTTACTTTACCATAATAATCCTTATCTCTCATCGTATGTATATAATCGTATATTCAAAGTGGGAAAAAATTCTGTTTTTCCTTCACCCTATCCTCAGTGTGATATAACAATAATAAGAGTAATCGGAAGTGAAAACCGTACGTAGGTTACGCAACGCGATTATTAAATTGATAAATTCGGAAAGCTATAAGTATTGCGGGCCGCAGAAAGCACGTGATTATTGGTTTTCCTCCCTGATATCCTCCCGCAAGGTCAGTCAGAGTCAGTTGCAAAATGATACTTGTATGTAAACATACATACCTATGTATAATCTAATTAGATTGCAACGAGACGGATTAACGATTGATTGTTTTATTAATAGAATGTACGTACCTATACACCTGGCGAGGTTGATTCTGAACTAGTCAAGACGTACAATCAACGATGTAGTATGGTATACGTATCGAACGTAATACATATATAGTAATACACATGTGCCTACACGTAATACTTATAAATCAATTATTTTATGTCCCACTGTGTAGTACACCGAATCAAACTTTACCCATTGAACAAACGTGTGTACCTATATGGATACGTAATTACACGCTTACCTCGGTTTTGGGAGTCGGATCGTGCTTTAGCCGGGAGGGGAAACAAAAAGCAAAAACGAACGAATAAATAAACGTAAAGAAAGAAGAGAGAAGAAAAAGGAGACCGTGAACAAAAAAGATTTTACAAAAAATCGTTTAGTAAAACGCGCCAGTATGTATAATGGATCTACCTGTATATAGTACGCGCGATACGGAGAGGAGAGCGCGCGGGTAGAGGCTACGGTTGTTGTCTGCGATATCGTAGTTCGATACGTGTATATAGGTAAAGAGATAATGTGTAGGTACGGAAAGTAGTGAGCATTCTATAGTAGGTATAGCGCTTCGTTTTAATCTTGTCTCTCGTAGTATGCGCGCGGGAGTCGGGAGTCGGGAATTCTGACCCCTTCGGTAGTAAAGCGAGTCGTTCTTTCATTCCCTCTCGTTCTATCTCTCTATGTATTTCTGTCCTTTGACTCTCGATTTTTTGTTTGTTTGTTTGTTGCGTGTGCGTGTGCGAGGTTTTTTCACTCTTACTCTCGCTCTTAATGCTCTACGCCTATACCCATACTACCAACTTGCCAGCAACGTGCGTAATAGTAACTATTTCTTTCGAGTTTCGTATCCTATCCTATCCTATCGTATCGTGTCGTATCCTACCTACCGTATCATATCGTATCATGAGACTGGAGTTTCCCTGCGAAAAACTCCCCATTGATTAAGATAGATAAAAAACTGGGCGTCCACAAATGCCCAAATACACGTCTAATTGTTTTCTGTCAGAATTCTTTGGAAGATTTTACCCGCAGGGTTATAACGTTGACGAAAGAAAACTACGAAAACGGCGAAAAATCGTTATTTTCCTCTGTCGGAGAACTTCGGGCCGATATTGTTCCTCGTCATTTTCATCATCCAAACTTCGCGTTCGCAGTCGTATCGTATCTTGATATCCTATCGTATTCTACACCTATAATCTCACGGAATTTTTTGTAATATGGGAGTCAGCTTCTCATATCTATGTCCTCGCCGTTTTTACACTCGTCAACAAGAATTAAGAAGGCAATTATTTATCATTTGATACAAGTGTGCAGGTTTTAGGTGTATGATGCCCATATAAATACTGTATGTTCAAAAGTGCGCATCTCCTGCATTCGTTCTTGAAACAGTAAAGAAAACAAAATTGGAAATTTATAGCACCGAGAAGATTGATTTAGACGCCGGGAAACGGTGAAACAGAGGTCATTGACCTTTTTCCGTAATATTTCCGAGAAAGTGATATAATTTTTGAACAATTACGGCGCTGGTGAACCTAATCGCGGATTAGATGAAATGATATGGAACCTTTCGGTCCATACCTATGCTGCGGATGATATGGTCACGCTCGCTTAACGTCGCCCATCTCATTTTTTTAAGCTTTCGGTTCAGGGAAATTTGGACTCGCTGTGTAGAATGTGCAGAAGCCACTTCGAAAATGAGAATCGTACATTTTGGCAAACGGCAGAATCCATTTTGATGAAACTTTGAGAATTCATTAAGTATAATGGCAGAAAGTGGCTAAGTATTTCACTTTGTCAAAATATCAATCGGATTTGATGAAAAACGAATATTCCCTATGTTAGCTAGGTTAGATTTCCGGAGGTGGCTCCAAATTCCCCGATTGCATGTAGGTAGATAGGTTTGGTATGCATACATACGTATCCATACATCGTATTACATATTATCGGTATACTGTCGCCTACTGCTGTGGAAAACAAGCAGGAGACGCGTGACGGATTGATAAACGCAGCATAATTCGCTCTGATTTATTATCTCGTATAGACTCGTCTACCTATATCGTTTTATTATCATTATTATTATTATTGTTTTTGTTTTGCGCGTTCATTTTTGACGCGGTGGTTTGTCTCCAGTTTTCTTCATTCATCTACTTCAAAAGTATATAGATTCCAAAGATATGATCTATGTATCATTTTGTCTTTTGTACGACTATCTCAATATTATATGATATCGTTATTATACACCTTAACCTATATTAATAATATACTTGCGATCTCTCGCGCTCGCGCAAATCGTTGTAGGTTCGTGCACTATATACTTACTCTTCGATATCCTTAAACAGATTTTCCCACACTTTCTCGAAATTCCGGTCGACATCAAGAAACAATCCAATGCATATAATAATGATAATAATATTACTATCATCATTATTGATTATCATCATGAGTTTTTTTCTATTTATCCACTTATTCATCTATTATCTTTTTATTTTCTTGATATTTTCTTTCGCAACAGGGATCCAATGATTTGACACTGTCTCGATTGTCATTTTGCTTTTATAGGTATAGAATTTTGGGGAGAAAAATAAATTTATGCAGATCGTCTATATATAATACTATGAGAGTGTCTCTGTTGCAGTTGAAAATGAATAAATGAAAGCAGAGAACAAAAAATAACTACATGATACTCACGATGAATATTTTTATTATTGCAATGAATTGCAGGACCGTAATAAAAGATTGAGAGAATTGAAGGAGCTGAAGAATAAAGTGAAAATAAAGAAAAATTTGGTATCTGTATGGATATTATGTATATTGTATATATCATATAGCATATATATCTAATGTAACTATACTTATAACAAATACATAACACACTACGGTATAAAGTAAACAAGTTCACATTATAGGCAGCACATCGTTTTGTTGGTACTCGTATACATGCATTGTATATGTATTCGTATTTTGAACGAGTACGCGGGGGTGATAATAATTTACGATCGTAAGTGAGTAAGAGAAGAGACTCGTTTTATTTCGTTTGATTTGCTTTTACCGCGGTGAGTCGCTACACGTATATCATATATTCTTTCGCGACTGACAATGAGTTTACGTGAAACGTAGTATATACTTGCGTGCCGTGGCACATAAAATATATATACCTATCTTGTGACAGGAAAATTTAATTCTTTCCCCGACTCCAATGCTCGATTCGACTCCTCGAGGACTATCCCTGATCCCGTCAAATAATAATCAAGAACTAACGCCTGTATGTAGAAAATGACTAAAACATATTGCCAATTATTGCGAAACCCGATAACGAGCTCATCGAGACAAACGTATTATCCCGAGTAACTATAGTAACGACGACAATCTAGTCAAAATCGTTCGAGTTTAACAAATATAGGTAAACCTACGACGATCTAGCGCACCTTGAACGCGCGTCAGACACTCGGGCCTGAGATTGCCGAGCAATAAGACGTGTAATTATATATAAAGTTCTTGGGGAGCCTCGTCCGTGTTAGGTCGAATGCAGAATTGTCTAATATTGTCGAATTGAAATATAATTGTCCATGCTGATACATATTTTCCATTATATCCGACCGTCTGTTCGTCAAATATAACTGTGATTGAATTATATTTCATGTTCTTGTCTAAATTACAGTCAAATATATACCGTGATTCGTCAAAATTGTGTGTATACTGAAGTATCAGAGATTCTCATCAAGTATAGTAAGTCAATGAATTCATATATCTTTGCCTATTAAACCATTTCCATTGTATTGCAATTCTTCTTAATTGGTCCTCCACGGATCCACCCTGTGTGTTTGTCTCTATTATAATTGCTATGATCAACTTAGTCGAGCATATCATTATCCATTTATTGATATTACGTAAACATAGAAAGGCACCGTCTCCTCGAACCAGCTGGCGCCCAGCAAAAATTGTAAATCTAGTAATTAGCCAGAGCCTGTCAGACGAAGGACCACGGCCGCGGCAGGTGGAATCCTTTTTGACTCATTTATCATTAACTATTTATTCATTCGTTTATTTGTAAAAAAGGGATCCGATCTGAATATATATATACACACTTGTTCATACATATATATACGTATGTGTACACAGAATACAGAAATGTAGAGTATACGCGGTAAAAGGATTTCATTCATCGTATTATGTTCGTATGTATATACATACATACGCATACATATGTGTGTTACGTAGTATACGAATAATATGTATATAAGTATGTATATGAAATATAGTTTTCATTCGGTTTCTCCGCGCGATTTCTGTTTCCAGATATTATTACGTATAATTCATACTATTTAATTAATATCAGCTTTTGGTACATACGTCACACAGTGCGGTGCTTTGTCCATGACAAAACATTCATGTGAATTCAGTGTATACTTAATTCAGTAATCGAGATGTTTACAGAATACTTAAATTATAATTAATAGTTGTACCTTTGTACCTAATTCTGTAGCACACAAAACATTACTAAAAATGGAACAGATTGACAATGAAATGTCATAAATTTCACAAATAATAATAACGATAATAATATTCAATCTGCAAATTTAAATGAATACAAACGAAGAAATGAGTAAATTTGCCTATTTTTTGTTTGTTTCCACTACTATATTCTATAGGCTGCTATGATAAGGGGCGAGAGAGTGATGCGATGATAAGGTATACCGCTGATATATAGCTTCATATACCGAACATTATTTCACCGTGGCCTTGAGGCTGATAACGGTTTTTAAATAGCAGTTCTTTTTTTCTTTGATACATGTATATATGTAGTAATCATAACTCTTCTTCGTCTTCTTTTTATTCTTCGTCTCCTTTTTCTTCCTCTCCTTCATGAAGTGCAGCTGCTTATTTAGACTATACGATACGTGGGTACACATCAGTGGGTACAACTGAGGATAATGAATAGTATAATTGAAAATTTAGTTTCGTGGAGAACATATTGTAGCGGTAATATGAATAAATAAATAGATGGACAAGATAGATTACAGATTCCTATAAAGTCAAAGCTACTACGGCGGGCGTGCAGGGGCGCGAGGAACAAGACACTGCTTATATTTAGCCTCTTGGTAGACACAAAACAACGCGCCTGGCCGACTGGTCGTACACCGATTTCTTCCCGCCTCTTCTTCGTCTTCGTCTTCGTCTTCTTCTTCATCTCCTTCTTCTTCTTTTCTGTGGCTCGCGACCGTCGCCGTCACCGTCACCCTTTCCCTCCTTATCGTCCTCCTCCTCCACCGCATCTTCTTCTTCTCGTCAGTCTTCTTCTTACTCTTCTTCCTCTTCAAGTTCTGTTCCTGGAGCACGAAGAGAGCGTATGGTCTGATGTATACAATATGTACTATGTAATGCACGCTTCTTCGCACTGAGTTGAAACGCATGAGGGCGGTGGGAGGGGGTTGCGTTTTATTTTCAAGCAACGCACCAACCCGCCTCTCGTTCCTCTTTGCAATTTAGAATAAAATTACAGATTCGTCGTACATATGTATGCATACCTAACTACGTATTCAGTTTTTCTTTCCTCCGCAGTTATTGCATAGTCTGTTGGCTTTGTTTTCTTCTTCTCCATTTGTTTCTATTTTTTCTTCTTGTTTTTGCTTTTTAATTTAGTCGCTTTCGTGCGCGTCTTGTCTTCTTATTTTCACCTATTTCATCTGTTTGTTTTTCGTTTTCTTGTTACCTTTTTTGCCTTTTCCTTTCACTCGTTGAATCTCACGCACGCACGCACGCACGCACGCACGCACGCACGCACTGCTACTTACTGCCAAGGTCACGAGTCTCCAGCGGCAATGAAACTTATTCATGTACCACGAGATTTTGGTGAACGTTCGTACAGTGTTATAACAATGTAAACAAATGATAGTTGGCACCTATCATTTCACACTGGATTCAATTTTACTAACTTTTGCCAAAATCTCACGGCATAGCGTATTGTTACCTATCACTCATTACTTACAATCGCAAGTAACTTCGTTCAACTCGCGTCTATAGGTATAGTGATAAATTGTGATGCGCTAAATATCTTGTGATATATAATTGCGCGCATTGTTGTTTCAATAAAATACCACGATTATAGCGCCATTGCCAAGGTTTGAAATAAACATGAACACGTATACAGCAGTCCATGAGAGATATCGTTTTAGTGGGCATGTACCTACATACCGTCACGTATTTTATGTATCCACGTTGTTTCAGTTTTCTACTTATTCGCGTTTTATATGCACACTATATAACATATCTTCTAATATACGCGGCGAATGATTGTATATTATTCATCAGTATCCATTACATACATACACGTTTTATACTCTACATTTTCTCTTACGACGGTAGAAGTAAGAGGTACCTATTACTCCCACATGCATATGCATAGAATTTTGAAAAAATGTGTGCAGTTTCGTATGAAATTCGAAAGTTTAAGGGTGATGTCTAGGCAGAAAGTGCGGGCTCCTCGGCTCCCCGAACGACGCGACGGAGCCGAAAGAGAGAGCGTCATGGGAGACCGTCAACAACTGGCAAAAATAGTCGCTCGCCCCACCCTTTTCGAAACGGAAAATATGCAATTTTATGTTTCAGTCTGGTCGTGATTATGCCTCAGCCGTTTATCCGATTACATGGGACTTGGTCTAATATTAAGGATAAAGAACACGTCTCAAGAATGGCTTTTGCCAAATATTGAGAAAGAATTCAGTCTGATTCAATCTTCGTCTATAAAATGAGAAGAAAAGTCGCGACTATCTGTTTGCGCGCGCTCGTCAATGCATAGGCTTCGCCCTTAAGGCGATCTCGTACTCGATAGGTATACAATTCAAGTCGAGCTTCTTCGGCGCCTAATGGTTCGCGCATAGTCGCGCGCTTGACGCGCCGCGGCGCACCCCCGATTCTTGCGTCAGCACGCGCGAAGACATAATGGGTCCCCGCCGATGTATCAGGGTGGGGCTGGTATGTATAGGCATGTATATACATACATACATATTCCCGCGGTGTTCAACTGTTTGAAGTCAGCCTCCTTTCGCCTCCGCGTGATCGTCTTGCGGCAGAGCTGCGGAAATGCAGAGGCGAAACTCGAGCCTGTGCGGCTGGGGGACATCAGGGGTTCGAGAAACAAAAGACTACTACAACCGATCTTTCGTTATTTCGTTCGTGTTCCGCAACGTGCGGCGCCGGGCACGGATGTTGCGCGACTTTGTGCGACATTGTATGCAGATTTCGGGGGGTGAACACGCGCGAAGCGCAATTGACCTCCAAAGAATGCATGGAGCAAACGCCAGTCGGAAGACCATAGATGTACGTGTGCATGTTGGTATATATAGTTCTCCGGCTGTATCTACATACCTCCCGCGAATATATTCGAAAGGCTGCCCCCGATGTACGACACCGTCCGCCTCCTCTTACTGCATTTATTCTCTATTTTCGTTATTTGTCCATTCCTTGTTTTTGTCACTATGCTCAGCTCATTTTCTTCTTCTCATTTTCATACTTGTTCGCGTTACATTCTTTGTTTTTGTTCCCGTTCCATTTCTTGTTTTTGTTCATGTCACATTCCTTGTTTTTGTTCCCATTCCATTCCCTATTCTTGTTCCTGTTACATTTCTTGTTTTTGTTCCCGTTTCATTTCCTATTTTTGTTCCTGTTACATTTCTTGTTTTTGTTCCCGTTCCATTTCTTGTTTTTGTTCATGTTACATTCCTTGTTTCTGTTCCCGTTCCATTTCCTGTTTTTGTTCCTGTTACATTCCTTGTTTTTGTTCCCATTCCATTTCTTGTTTTTGTTCCCATTACATTCGTTGCTTCTGTTCCCGTTCCGTTTCCTGTTTTTGTTGTTACATTCCGTGTTTTAGTTCTTGTTACATTCCTTGTTTTTGTTCCCGTTCCATTTCTTGTTTTTGTTCATGTTACAGTCCTTGTTTCTGTTCCCGTTCCATTTCCTGTTTTTGTTCCTGTTACATTCCTTGTTTTTGTTCCCATTCCATTTCTTGTTTTTGTTCCCATTACATTCGTTGCTTCTGTTCCCGTTCCGTTTCCTGTTTTTGTTGTTACATTCCGTGTTTTAGTTCTTGTTACATTCCTTGTTTTTGTTCCCGTTCGATTTCTTGTTTTTGTTCCCGTTCCATTTCTTGCTTTTGTTCCCGTTCCATTTCTTATTTTCGTTCCCGCTCCAATTCTTGTTTTTGTTCCCGTTCCATTGCTTGCTTCTTTTCTATTTCATTTCTTATTTCTGTTTCCGTTCCATTTCTCATTATTGTTCGTCTTTTCATTCTTATCCCTGCTCTTATTCTTATTTCTGTTGTTCCTGATCATATTCTTAGTCTCATTTATAATATTATTCTACGCCGAGTATAAAGACTTGTGTCGTCCACGTGAGTGCCCCCGGCAAGTTTGAAGGTTGGGCCCTTGTTTTCTGCGCCGTCTACATACCTACCAATTCTGCAGTGTAGATTTATAAATAGGTACATACACGTATCCGGGTGTCGCTTTAATATCTTATATCGTTATTGAAATCTGACAATGGATAAACTATTTTTACATATAATATGTCTGGTATATTGAATACGTAGACTACTAGAGGTAGGATATTCTCACGATTTCTGTAATCGGTTTTTCAATATTTCTATCCTTTTTATTATTCTTCTATATATAGGTCTACGTATAATTATGGATCTATATTCAGTTCTTATATTCCGATTTTCTGAAATTTAACTTTGTTAGGTACATATATAAATTACATGCCAATATAACATTTCAGATACAAATAACCTTCACATTCGTTCAACGATATACTCTACCTAGGTATTATTACTAATATTCTATACTTAAAAACATACATATATAATTAAACCGCAGTAGGGCTAATACTTGGATATAACATACAAAATATTGAATTATTTCAATATTATATCATAAAGTTCATATATATACGATCAATACCTATATGCAGGCTTAATTTATTTTTGAACAAAATTCGTTCACTTCACTTCAATAATTGCATTCACGTAAGAATTCCGTATCAAATGAACATCATGATAATTAAACGGATCGTTAAATGGAGATATTAACATTATATACCTGAAACGGTTTTAATTTTCACATACTTTCTACTGAATTTATTAGTCTAAAATCTTCACTAATTTTAACCAATGAACGGTGATTTTAATGAACTTTCACATCTATTCGGGACAAAAAGCATTCCTAAACGTCGAAATTGAAATCAAATTTTACCATTATCGCAGACTACAATTGGCCCACACCTCAATTTGGCTGAGGAAAAAAAATCGATAACAAATAAAAAAAAAATCACCAAAATGCATAAGACTCATCGTTTGCGTTCATGCAATATGCCTACGTAGGTGGGCTACGTGTTCCTAATGAGGGGTTTTCGATCGCTGCGGCATTGAAGCAGATGCAGAAGCTAACTTCGTTACAATCGTTCAATAACGAGATTTGCTTGAAACCCTACATCTCATACTCAACAACGTGATAATTTTTTTGAAACAGCACAGTCTGCGTCACTGTGAATGGGACGACCACGATTCAGGTGATTTGTCTGCCGTGCTATTTCACATCGACCGATTCACAGTCGACATTGAACTGAACTAAACCATTTCGAGAAAGATGATTCCTGTATACATAGGACATAATGTATATAAACGTATGAATCATGACAATGCAGGATTACTCGGTGACAACCAACCAGCCAAACGCCAACCTGGACATATTATAATTCATATGGGTACAGTTACCTACAATATGTTGCATGTTAATAATTTCGTATAGGTGGGCAGAACCGTACGTATATACAAAGGTATATATGTACCTATACACAGGTCAATGCATATAGCATAACGTAACGTTACGTAGGTACATGCCTACAAATTTTTTACTGTCTAGCATACATAATATAACAATTAGGCTTATATGTATATACGTGTATACATGCGAGTAAGTACATACTACTTATGTATGTTCTATATGTATAGTCACAATATATAATCAACGATTCCGAACGACTTCGTAACCTTTAGAATAGAAAGAAGAAAAACAAACTAAAACCGCCATGTTGATCTCGCGCTTCAAATTCTAGTCACGCCGGACGTCCTTCGCGCCGCGTCTGCGTTCGTACCTATGTTTATTAATTATAAAATCGTAATTAATTCATCTGATCGACGAACTTGTCTAATCGCTGTGTCCTTTTACTCCGTTTTCTTTCAATATTGTATAGTATATTCATGCCTACGTATAGATACAGATGTATTATACCTATAAACAGAGATGTTGATCAAATATTTTTGAAATACGTTCATAAACTCATATACTATTTACTGTGAAATATGATTAATTGTCTTATTATATTTGAAGATCAGTGTGAAGGTAAATTCAATTTATCTACGGGCTCTCAGTCGGTATGTAGTATACCTAATATATATGTATATATATATCATCTTCTTATCGAACAGCTCGCTCTCAAATTTCAAAAACATATTTTGATATAACATTTGTACTTTTCTACTTATACATGAAACGAAAGATAGAAAAAAAAGAAGAAAAAAAACATAGGGGGTAAAAAGTGCAGAATTATCTTAGCGCCATGTATAAGATAACTACATACGACGTACGTTTGAAAAAATAATGGCGACATTCTCCGCACTGTTATAGTATATGTTAATTTATAATGCATATAATAACGCGCATCGCATAATTGCGTGTTATGTATTTTATAGTATGCTTGAAACGTTGGTGTCGCTGTGCGCGCATAACTTTGATAAGCTGCAGCGGAGCACATGAAACTCTTTCGTAGCCACGATTGCATGTGTACGTAATATATGATAGGTAGATATATGTATGTACCCGCATCCAGCGTCGCCAATTATGCCCAAGCGGAATAATTCAATTCAAATTCAAGGTGCTGTCAAAGGCGCACGAAATGCCCATTGTTACACATTGTCGAATGCCATGAGTTTTCGATAACACCGTGATGATAAAGATCAATACGTTGACGAACGGTGGAGTTTTCACCAAGCTGGCCAATCGCCACACCGCCTGCCTTCGTTGATTGACAACCGTATTAATTGATTTTCTGCTTGTAATTTGGTGCAACTTGCAAGTATATTACATACTCGATCACACGCAACTCGCTGATGTGGTTGAAGTCCGTAACGTTAACGTAACGAAATGATGTTGAACAAAAATATATATTTCAGGATTTGGACATTATCAAAATTTCAAAATGCGGTAGGTACTATATTTTGCCATTCTTACAATATTCCAATCCTGAAGTAGGCAGTTCAGTTCTTCATATCTTGTTGCAACCTCATACTCTCTGGATGTACAGTGTACACTCCTGTGCATTAATGGTTCTACTCTGAAGTTAGCTACGCTTGTTTCACGTCGCTCCAAGGGTAAGGCAGAGACCAATCAGCGCGATGCAGATAATAAGTACGAAAATACAACATGCCGATTGGTCGCTGCCTTACCCCTGGAGCAACTTACCACAAGCGTAGCTAACTTCAGAGCAAATCCATTAATGAACAGGAGCGCACCTGTGTTTGTATACCTTATACCTACTTCGCGCACTTCTTCCTCCTCCTCTTCTTCTTCTTCTCTTTCTCTCTCCTATACGTCTCTCTTCTTTCATATCTTCGTCTGGATCTGGAACAGCAATGTGCATATCGTGTTGCGGCGCCAACTCTCTCGCCTTACCATAACGATGCCGTTTTACGGTTTTCCGCAGCTCCTCCAACCATAATAGTTGGGGGCCCAAGTTATCAAATCAAATTTTTGCATCCAATTTATTTATTCTCATGGCGGTAAAATTTTCACCAGATGAGTCAGCGTGGCAAATTGGAAATTGTACCCAAATCCTACAGTTATATATATCACATTTTTTGATAAAAAGAGGAAAAAAACAGATCCTGGTACCTATCTTGGCGCACCGAATTTATCCCTGAAAACCAAAGTTTTGGAGATGGCCTCGGACGGTGGAAAAAAATTATTGAAAATTTTCTATTCAAACAATCTAAGTTCAGCCTCACTTTTGTGTCATCTACGGGCTAGCTTGCGGTGGATTAATTTAGCATCTAAAAGCTAAAAAATGTAGAATCAACAAAATTGTTGAATTTGATACGTCGCATGCGAATATGGCGCGCCGAACGTGCGGACGGACAAAAAAAAATGATGCGATAAAATTGAATTTGTTTTTTTTCCTCCTTTATCCGTGTTCACAGAGAGATATAGATATGAGAAAATGCGCGAAGCCTTCTCAGGTTAACTTAACCTTGTCTTTGCCAAGTTGGAAGATAGATATCCGCGATTCTTCGTCCTTTTTACTCTCATTCCGCTGCAGCGAACGGAGTTGAGACTTGAGACTCGAGATAGACCGAAACACGAGCTAAACATCTCGGGGACCATCAACTGCAGTGCATAGCGGAGCATCTTACGCTTATTTCTAGCGGCACGGGCCACTGCACTACCCCTTCTCTTACACTCCCACGAAGCTTATTCCGTTCCCTGGTGTTGGTATTATCATATTCAGATTCTCATTGCGTTCCAGTGTGATTTTGCTATGTTTTTTTCCTTCAATTTTCTTCTCAATTAAAGAATCTCGCAATTGTCAATGAATTTTTGTCGTTAGATTTCGTCATGATCATGCAGGTACATCATAGGTTGAATGATTCTTTGTTTTGCTTTCTTATTGTAGAGAATATAGGGTGGTGTAGTTGTAGAATTGAACGCAGATTCGAAACAGCTCTCACAAATCGTATGGTGGTCCACACCATAAATTTTTTACAGTTTAATATTACCTATGTATTTCGATTTGAGGAAAAATCCGGCGACAAATCGCGCGATAGAACGATTCGTTGAAATTGAAATGTTTGCGCTTCAAATTTTGCAAAAAGAACAAACATGATCAAATACCGTAACAGAAAATGAAAGAAAATAAAAACTAATACAATATTGCCATTCAGTTTTCCCCGATTCAAAAGAGAAACGAAGAAAAAGAACCGCAGTGGAGTGAAAAGACGAAAAAATTTCATCCAGGTATCATTCTAGTCTCCATCTCTATAGTAGATAGATACATAGATATAAAACAAAAAGGGGGGAAAAAATGGAAAATAAACCTAATCCGTGCCGCACG
Organism: Phymatocera aterrima; assembly: GCA_963170745.1. Lineage (NCBI taxonomy): Eukaryota > Metazoa > Arthropoda > Insecta > Hymenoptera > Tenthredinidae > Phymatocera > Phymatocera aterrima. The sequence goes on from OY720663.1 coordinate 11,612,853, forward strand.
ATACATGCTCGTGTAGTGGTAGCGCTTTTACAATTCTCTGTATGGCTCTCTCTCAAGATGCAGTGAAATCTATGAGGTGTAGCCGTAGACCGCCGCCAGACAACTCCGTCTGGATAATCTAGTCTGTTCTTTCGAAACTATCTAAGAAGAACAAACTAACTCACATCGTCATCGGAGCTTAGGGAGTCTAGCGAGTATTTATATATTATGCTTGCCGAATAGAGTAAAAAGAAAATGAAGAACCAAGCAAGACGAAAAAAAAGGCTTGAAGGAAAAAAAAAATAAGAAAACAAAAAAAAGTCACTATACTGGTAGACTATAAGTCAACCTATATGATATCGTATACATACCTATTTATAAAAATAAATATGTTTACCTAAAGGTGTGTGTGTGTGTGTGTGTGTGTGTATATATATAATATATATATATATATATATATATATGCTTGTGGTCGGTGCGTATAGTATAGTATATGGTGCAGGAAAAAAAGAATAAACTGACGTTGCAAAGATAAAAAAGCGAGAGAGAGAGGGAGAGAGATAGTTAGAGAGGGAACGACATGAACGGACGACAAGCGACGAAGGTTAAACTTCGGTTACGTCAATGTTGCAGCATGCTTAGAAACGGCGGCGGGCGCGGTAAGGCGGTTGCGGACGAGCGATGATGCAGAGCTTTTACTTGGCGACTAAACTTAGAATTTTCTAAAGATACTACATACCTACTACTCGCCTGCAAGAGCACAGCGGGTGCTATACTAGCAAACGATTCGCGTATTACAAATTTCTCGTTTTGTCCTACTCCCGAGTCCCTGCGGTCCTCCGTAACCGATCGTCGGGTCAAGCCGCGATCCATCCGTGCTTCGCGTCACGTTGCCTCGTCTCGTCTCGCGAGTTACGAACACAGGACGGCGCGGTGTAGCGCAGGACGAGAAAGAGACGATCATAAACGCAAGGCGAAGGAGAGGAGTGGAATAGTTACGATTGACACGAGACACGGCGTCGATTTCCTTTTTGTCATTTTTTTTTAATATTTTTGTTCTCCCCTTTGTATTCATAATTGCGTTACGTTGTCTCCGTGCGGTTGGCGTCCATCGGCGTCTTTTCCGAACCGGATGGAATTGCGTAAGTGTCGTTCGTGTTTGTCGCGGCTTTAAAACCGCCGACGCGAAGAGGCGAGGTGGTGAAGAGGCGCGGAGACGCGGAGACCCACACCTGGTAGCCGTCCCGACGCTTCGTGATAGACGTCGCGGCGCTGCTGCTGCTGCTGGTGCTGCTGGTGCTGCTGCTGCTGCTGCGATGCTCCCCTCTCTCTCTTTCTCTGCCTCTATTTCTCATTCAGCCCCCTATATACATTTTATTTTAGATTAGGTATTCATACATACACACCTACCTATCTACATAGCTACCTACCTATCACGTGTTCCGTTCTCGCGAGACTCGTGGATAGATGAAGAGATGCGAGAATCTCCCCACTGCCACGCGATATCCTTCCGTTGTTTAAAAACTTAAAATCAAAATGTACATGCATACATGCATAAACGTTATTCTGTGATATATATGTATATATATATATACACACATATATTACCATCGACTGAAGAATGTTAAGGGGCAATTGGAGTCGCCGCTGGCGATCTAACCTAGCTAACATAGGTAATCTTCATTTTTCATCGAATCTGATCGACATTTTGAAAAAGTGAAATACTTAGCCACTTTCTGCCGTCATACCTAATGCTTTCTCAAAGCTTCATCGAAATTGATCGTGTCGTTGGCGAAAATTTTTCATTCTTGTTGTCGAAACGGTTGTTTCTGTACACTCGTCATATCGAGTGTTAGATGCACAGAGACCGTTTCACGAACGAGATTCCTAGATTTACGCAAACGATTCGATTGGTGTTGATGAAACTTTGGGAAATCATTGCGTACGATGGCTAAAAGTGGCCATGTATTCGATTTCTTGAAAACATTGATCGTATTTGATGAGAAATGAAAAATCCCCTATGTTAGCCAGATTAGATTGCCAGCGGCCACTCCAATTTTCCCTCAAGAACCGCTTGCAGCCTAATGGGAAAATTTTTGCTTGTCGAGTGGGCTCTATTATCGACGAAATTCTCTAGCCTTGTGATTTTCGGCTGATTTTTCACCTAAAAAATAATTCCCTATCCTATTTTTGAACCGAACGAATCAGCCAGAGATTTCCGAGGATGGGAGAAATTTCGTAGATAATACAGTAATCGTTGATATCCCGGGATACAAAATTCTCCATCTTGCCAGCCGACTTCAACATGTTTTAGTCTCTATACGGTAATTAATTGGGCAGACATCTTTTCAATTCGTTTCTATCAAATTTTTCATTATCTACGCACAGCTTATCATACGTGTTACAAAGAAACGTGCGTGTGCAGAAAGTGAAAAAAAAGGGAGAGAGAGAGGAAAAAAAAAGGAGAACACAAAAATTGAGACACGTCTGAAAGAGAAGGGGGTGGTGGTTGTAGTTGTAGGTATAGATGTATAGGTATGAGTATAGGTATGTATGCATATAGCGAAGTGAAGCTGGATGTAGCGGACGTAAGTCCCTCGGGTATTTGCATTTGCACGACCGTTCTAGTCACACAACATCGCATCAGTGCAACGACCTTCTTCCTCTACTCTGCACGTTCAAGAGTTGACGCTCTCTCGGCTACTACTAGGTACTCGTATAGCGCGAGTAAAGAGATGCGTTACCAGAGTCATATGTACACACATGCCTACATGTGTTGAGCTACATACCCATCTATAGCGGGTTTCTCTCCCTCTCTCTCTCTCTCTCTTTCTTTGCACGTTACAGTCTTCGTTTTCATTTTCGTTTTTCTTTTTTTTTTTTTCTTCCCTTTTTCAATATTCTTATCATCGTTTCTTGCAACGGTGCGCGCGGCGCTGCGGTAAAGAAAACACCATAAGATGAGGCTTAAATTATTGGCATTGGATTTATAATGTATCTCCATCGACCTATACCTATCGGCTCGTCTGGCGCGAAGATCGATCCATATCCGTATATACATGTCTCCTTTTCGTTATTAAATCGCTATTATCATTACTATTATTATTATCTCTATACGCCTACTTTCACATGTAGCATACATACATACCTATATACTATGCGGCACGTATACCCTCACACATATCTCTTACAGACAATGTGCAAATATTGACGAAATGACTACGATAGAGGGATGCCTATATATACATGTATTATAGCTGGTATATAGGTACGATACTGTATATACACTACCTATAAACCCAGATTTATATTATTACGATCGTATTTATATAATACCGAAGATGTTGTATTCGAGTACTCGAGCACCGAACATGGCATCATGAACATCAATGTACATGCGTACTGTACATATCTATTATAATATGTTCAGGTATATGATATTTTATTATACGTAGGTATGTGTCTCTACGTACTTGAATAAGAAATTTCAATTCATCACAAATCATTGTTCTCTTTCCGTCACAATACTGCTTAACCGATTTTGGTATATCTATTATACCTATGCATATCATATACATACCTTTACGATAGTACATAAAAACGAACTACGTATTTTATTTATATATAGGTATACATATACGACATATATGAGAGGTATATTATACGATGATGCTCTTGGGCTCACGTATTGGTATTTCTTATTAGGCGCAGGATAAACTTACAGCACTACGAATGCAAATATCTGAAGCAAAAGTTTATGACGACGCTGATTACGTAACAAAGTGCAGGAGTCAAAATTATCGTATCAGCTGCGACTGAGACTCCGAAAAGTCGTGAAAGACTCATCATCGACACTGAAACGTGCAATTTTCATTTACCTCACGCTTCGCTGTCGGAACAGCTGATACATATTACTTTCCCCGATTTTTTCCACGTTGTGACGTTATAAACTTCAGCCTCATGCATGCAGGTATACTTTGTGGCCCCAATATAATTTCACTGGATTTGAAGATTTTTCACTATATTTCTCAATCATTTCTGAATAATAACGTAATGAACAAAAATAAGACATTATGCCGACAGAATTTCGTTAAAGGTTTTGTTTCTAATAATAACTTCAGTTATTTTCGTGTAGATATTTATAGCCATACAAAATCATCGGATCCAACCAAATGTTCACGGAATTTTCAAATCGTACATCAAATTTCACGGGTCGTGATTCAAAATGGGGTTTGAAAATTTTGTAGTAGACTTCGAACCAGATTTCAACGATTCAATTACGAATGTGATGACAAAATTTCCAAATATTTTACAATAACTTGTTCTGCGTATGAAATTTAACATGATTCCCGTCTTCTTCGTCTTCACTCCAGCTCTTGATATGTACACATATTATAGGTACCATTATTTAATACCTCTAATACTTTGAATATTTCTCTGTCTCTACTGTACTGTTACTAACTCTCATTAATTATTCCACGATCTTTAATTCTCTTCACCTCTTTATTTGTTTCAGAATGTATGTTTGGCAAACAAATTCGTGAACTCGGTTCTACGTGGCATGCAGATCTTGGACCACCTTTCGGTGTTATGTACTGCATCAAGTGTGAATGCATACCGGTAGGTGAACCTAAGAAACTTTTTCTCTTCTCTTTTTTGTGTCCGTTCTTTTTTTTTCTTTTCTTATATTTCTACCCTTGTAGCGTTAGTTTTAATTCCAACAGGTATTTGGTTTTTTCGTCTTTCTCTCGCTCTTTGTTTTCCTTCTTTTATTTTTTGTTCGTTCTGTTATGTAGTATGTATGTATGTACGTGCATACATACCTTAAAAAATTTTGTTTTTTTATACGGAGCTTACGGACGTTGACATGAAAGTGGCGTATATAAAGGACCTGAATTTGTCTACGGGTTGTATCTTGTCGTATAATAAAAACTGAATTATATTTCTTTTTTCCATTTTTCCTTCGTGTATTTTTTTAATTTTTTCTTATTTTTTAGGTTTCTTTGTTCATTTTGAAATTCTTAGAAAATAAACAGAATACGATGCTAGACATCGCGGCTATAGTACGTACATACATACATACATACATACATACATACGTGCATATGACTCGAGTCAAAAGTTATCGTCCTTTGATAAGGATCGCTCGAGACTTGAATGACCAAGTATACCCACTTACCTTCAGAAACCGCCGTTTCCGAGCCGCCTGAACCTCGTTAGAAAATTGACATTGCACGTATTTCAGTTGTTTTCGATTTTGTTTTTTGAAAATTCTCGCATAGAAGAGATAACTGGGCGCGAAAACGAAAATTGACCACTGTGAAAATATTAACCGTTATATCTACAGCTTGTTTTTGTTCGGTAAAAAAATCAGTCGCGGCTTGATACAGGGTGCCGAGCATTACCTTCTTTCGACTTCATTCTTCCATCTCGTCAAGGAATCTTTGAGAAATCATGAAGTATGAAGATTTAAAAAAATTTGAAAACGTTCAATGAAAGAGCTCCGCTCTTCCAGTTTGTGAAAAAATACGTTGAGTCATTATTCAAATACACTGTATAAATATTCGTGAACAATTTTGAACAATTGATGAAAAAAAAAAGTATACAGGTATTATTTTATGCAACCCGATTCTTCTGTCACATCTATAATTCAAAGTTTAAAACTTTTTTCACTCGTCGCGGCGCGTATTTGACTCGTTATTTTTTTCACGTTAATTATGAAGCCGGGTATAGAAGCGTCCACGGCGAAAGGAGAAGCCGCGGTATTTACCGATAAGAGAAGAAGAATGAATAAAATAAATAGATAAATAAATGAATAGAAATAAAAGACGCATTTCTTTCTCTTTTAAAGTGTCTTCGATCATTTGTTATTTCGTAAGGAAGATACGCACTCTGTGGCAATTAAAGCGTATACATATACCTGTACTGCGTGGGTCGAAACGCGTGGATGGACGTCCACCCACGTTTACGTTTACGTGGGTGTCGTCGTTGACCGAAGAGAAGTTACCTACCTACCTACCTATATTCCGGTTCGATATACCGGTCCTATATGGAAGTACCTAAATTATATCTTCATATATGCATAATATATTATAAAAGACGTTAAACATTATCCCTAAAACATCGCAGGAGCGTATAGCACATACAAGTTTCTGTTGACCTTCTTGGCTTGGGAATAGGGGGGGGGGGGGGGGGGGGTATAGCTCATACTATACAGAGACGTAAAAGGATGATGTAATTTTACACAAATTTTTCAACTGTAACATATTTTTTTGTCGATTTTACGTATATTTTTTATTTTTTTTGTTTACTGTCAAACTAGTTCATGGGAGGAAGAATGGGGCAACGAGATACCCTGGCGTCCCCCAAAAGAATGATATTTTCCGTGGCACGATGAGATATCTGAAGAAAAAAGAGAGAAAAAAAAAATCTTCAAAATCTGAAGAATGTCGGGATTCAAGGGAAAGAGAGAGAGAGAAAGAGAGAGAGAGAAATTAAACACATCTCCTGCCTACTTCTCGCTTCAAAAAAACCAATTCGAATGTTTGGACCTTGCCGCGCGAGAAATGTTATTATATACCGGTGTCCCTTCCTCTTGCCCCGATTTCTACTATAGATACAAATTTCATTAATTTCATCACGAAAATGATTCTCATATGTGAATGTAGCTGAAATTCCAAAAGCACATTTTTCACGGTGTGTGCGTACCTGTGTGTACACCCAGTGCCTAAGTTGTATCGGTGATAATACGATCTCATACGTGTTGTTTCTCATGTTGCTGTAGCTACAGCCATACACCTCGAGGGCGGCACGAGAGGCGCGGGAGGCCCGCCGCGGCATAGTATAGTGGCGCCTACGCGAAAACGAACCGCATAGCGCGTCGTCTTCTTGACTGATAGCAAATAGCCGCCCCTCCTCAGCCTCTGTTTTTTTTTTGTCTTTTTTCTCTCTTCTTTTTCCTCGTTTTCGGTTTCCTTTTCTTTTCCTCACTCGACACTTATATACATACTCGGACCACTTCCGGTGTCCACTTCATTCCCACGACGCCTACAATACGACCCGCATGACCCTCTTTGGGCACGAAGCTATGTGCAGCGTATACTATAACTTACGTAGGGCTGTTCAATTTGATGGTTTTGTTTTTTCTTGCTCTGAAGTTAGCTGCGTTTCGATATACCTACTCACCACCATAAACGAATCCTTAGAGAAGAACCATCAGTGAACAGCCCTGTATATTTCACATACCATATTACGTAAAAACGTAACGCATCTCGAATCACGGATATTGCCTAATTTTCCCAACCTCTCTCCACTTTTTCTCTCATCGATGGGTTCGAAAATAATGAAAAAATCTCAGATTTTCATTTGATTATAGTTTCTTTCGGAAATTGAGATACTGGACAAATTTTTATTCCTCCAACTGTATACTAATTTCTGTTACTCGAATTTATAATGTGTATACACACAGGTATGAAAAGATATACACGGAAAATACATCAGGAAGCTTCTATCGCGCATAAGATGCGTACGCTATAGGGAATCTCACTGCAGACCTTTGAACTGACTTTATCCCATAATTTATAGTGTAGCGGGTATACCTGTACCTATAGTCTATGTCCTGCGAGCTGGTGTTCAGGTAGGAGACACACAACCTGACCGTTATATACCGTACATCCTTATGGCCATCATATCCTTCTGTTCGTTAGCCTGTAGCTATGTAGCTATGTAGGTTTACTATACCGTACACCTCGATGTACAAACTATATACCTACGAAGGATGTACAGAATATAGGTATAGTACCTGGTAACTCCTAGTAACTATTTACTCACTAGTAACTAGTAACTAGTTACTAGTTACTAGTTGCTGTTAGCTACGGTGGGGATAGAATCGTGCAGATGTTCTATTTTTAGTAACAGCTAAGGAATGACGGACGTGCTTCATGTATGTACGTACGCACCAAGTTCTATTGATAGGATAGTTTCTCCTGTACGGATGAAGAAGAGTTGAGAACTGCCTTACCTTCTTCTCCTCCTCCTCCTCCTTCTCTTTCTGTCTCATCCTCCCTCGTTTTCTTCTCTCTTCTCTCTTCTCTTCTCTCACGACGTCGTGACTCACTACAACTTTTCTATACATATAATGTACAGTTGGTATAGTACCTATACTTCAGTATACATACAATACGTATGCAGGTAGGTATAAAGGTGTGAAAAATACCTAAGTCGCTAGATCTTCAGGTCTCCGTAGACGGTTTTTGTGTATAAATTTGCCTCGCGTTTTGCTCGCAATCATCTCCGCCTTTTTCCGGTCCTTCCTTCTATTTTTTTATTTGCGTCTCGTGAGTAGAGATAGTAAATTGAAAACAACATAAAAAGAATCACTCAGTTGTCTCAATTTTCAGAAAGATTTGGAAGTCAGATTCGTCGACGCTTCAATTTTGCACTTTTTCTCTGGGATTAGAAATCGTGCCTATCAGAGTCGAAAGACTGATAATTCACTCGAAGAGAGCCGGGAGTGTATTTGAAAAGAGTAGATTTCACATTCGAAGAATTGTGAAAATCGTGAAACTTTATCAGGCAAAATAGTGTAAATTTACTCTTTTTTTATGAAGAAAAGTATACAGAGGGTTCGAATTGTAATGGATCACAAGAGATATATTGTGCAATGCGTCTGTAATCCGACAAGCATGAAAGATGTCGATGTATGTCTTGATTATCAAACTTGAGAAGATTCCCAAGCAAAGGATACAGGAATTTATGTGAATCCAGATATTTCTGTTGCAAATGAAAATGAGAAAAACAAATTCAATGGAGTGAATTTCATGAATCATGTCAATTTCAATGACTTGTGCGTGCACTTTGCGATACACATCATTTCACAGCTCTGTCTCGCATTTTCATCATAATTAAAAGAAACAAATAATTAGGAAAATGAAATACAAAAACGAAAATAATTTGTGTTCAAATCGTCTTTTTCTCTTGTGATTTCAGGTCCAGAAAAAACGACGTATCGTGGCTCGGACCCAGTGTAGGAATATTAAAAATGAATGTCCTAAACCAACGTGCGAAGAACCTGTCCTTCTGCCAGGACGATGCTGCAAAACATGCCCTGGTGATTACAGTAAGTTTACATCTCCTAGTCTGTGAACTTCTTTATACCGGGTGTCCGCGAACTAAATGCTTTTCGGGGGAAGGATGATCATCAGGGGGAAGTCTAGCTTGGTGCCATGTCGTTCGAAATAGTGGTCTCCGTTGCGGCGACTGTAAAATACACGTCATTTAAGAAGTCGGGCTGGCGCCTGCATGTAGGCAGCCAAGTTCACAGAGGCGATCAGTGGGCTGTCGTGAGAATTTTCCAGTTGACGAATCAAAAAGTTCATTCGCGTGCTATGTGAACTAACTTCTTGGTATACCGTTTTCGTCCAACAACATCGATCGTATGTCATTTTGAAGCCTCAAGCAGCTCCGTCAGTGTTGCTCACTGTGGTTTAGAATACTATGATTTTCGATTAGGTACTAGCGCAATTTTTTGAATCAGCTGTAATAGCTCACAGACGCCGCGACGGAATATGTAATAATCATAGGACAGAATGCAGTTTCCGTAATTATTTGGCATTCTTATAGTGTTTTCTTGGATTTTGAACGGATTGACAATATTTTCATTTTTCGGAAACATTTAACGAATAAAATTTTATGATCATGATTTTCAATTGGTTGTTCGAAAGTTCATTAAATAATATCGTTACACTGCGGATAAATTCTCGAATGGCTATTTCTTACATTCACGTATATCATATTATGCACCGATATGGGCCATTGCGTGCCAAATTCACAATAGTTCTCCAATTACGAATTATCTTCGTATTCCGAATCCCGCTACAGACGTTATATATATTTGGAATAAAAACGCATTCTGCATAAAAATGAAAAATACACACGACAGCTCTATTCTCTATTTTTCTCCCCGCCATCAACACATCTTTGTTGGTGTTGTTGTTGTCGCTGCTGAAAAAAACGAAAACCTTCTTTCGTGGTTGTGTGTGTGTGTGTGTGTGTTTTTTTTTTGTTCTGGCTGAGTTTTTATCGTCAAGTCTATAACCGATTCTTCGTTGTTCTCCAAAATGTCAGGAATTTTTATGAGAAATTTGTGTGATTGAAGTCAAAAATGACAAATTGAAGAATAGGTCTCAATCAATATCCCAAGTTCGAGTGTTAACTTCATTATGTACAAAAAATGACAAAATTTCGATCGGGGCAGGATTCGAAAATCGAAAGGAAAATTCACAGCTCAGAAAATGTTACCGAAACAAAATTTGGTAAACGTCACCGAACTGTTTCAGGGGTAGCACCTAGGTATAACTGAATTTTAGATAATAAATCGATACTAAAATCATAAATGATGAAGGTATTCTTGTTGGCAATCCGGCTCGGGATGCCCCATATACAGCATACGTGCATTTCCTTCAAGTTTTTATTAATTATCAACGGATTAACGGATTAACCGCATCGTTAGCTACGCTTATTGACCACAATCGCTCATCCTACGCGGGTCGTCTCTCGCTCTATTAACTTATGAAGCGTCTAACATTTGTCTCTTGCTATACATAATGTATGATGTAGGTTTACGTATAGGTATCAGATGCGAAAAACAAAAACTTCCATACACATATTTATTTATACCTACCTATGCCTATACGAAAACATAAGTCATAAATTTGACCGTGTCTAATTCTGTCTCCAATATGCATTGGCATATTAACGCACGTGTATATGATATATATGTATTGTATAACTCCTATCGTAGACGTCGGACTAGAGACTATATAATATACTTGCGGACTGGGTAATCCAGTCTTAAACTATTAACAACGTCACCTATATCTGTAATAAGTAATAGTCCGCATACCGTATCACACGCTTATAATTAAACCTTCTCGACTAGATAAACCTATGAAATACACATTATCGGGTTCGAGTTTTAATTATATCGTGTTAACGTTAATGCAACAAAATCCCGTGAATAATAATAATATCAGCCGTCCCGTCGATTTCGGGTGTTTACAAAATGATCAGAATACACAGACTTTTATTCGTCGAAAAACTTCAGCCAAAAATCGTTCGAGAATACAATTTTTTCTCGAAATTCATTTTTGTATGTGTACAGGTGACGAAACAGCTGATATATTATTTTTCGTTACTCGTTGCCTATTAACGTTATAAAATTAAGTCTCATAATGCTGCATACAGCTTCTGCTTCTTCTTCTTCTTCTTCATCTTCATCCTTTTGTGTTTTCGTCACCCTATCACACAGAGGTTTTCACCTACACCGTAGGACTATGATACTGACGATAAAAATCAGATGATTTCGAATCGTTTGCTATCAGGATGAGAAAGGGTTGAAGGAGAGGGAAATGATCAAATAAACAAAAAAACAAAAAAAACAGGTTTCCAGGGTGATTTTTGATTTATGCATTACAAATTTTGTCCATCCGCTCAAAACGATGCACAATATGTTTTATATTTTTTATGCCTGTTCCGAAAACGATGCTAAGCAGCTCAGCGGCTCCTGCGGTATTAAGCTGTTCGAAAATAAATAAAAATACAATTTCCCACTTACGTAGATATATAAGTTAGAATTTAGATCGTCATGTAATGGCACCTTTCATCCATTCTGTCATTCTTTCGGTCGGAATACTTTCATCGGTGGAAGAAGAGTTGAGACAACCTTTTTCTCTTCATTCTTCGATCGCGGTGGAGGATTATGAAGATAATGTTAATTTCCAATTGAAATGCTGCGTATATTATATGTATATATATTATTGTTTCGCGATTCCTTCTTCAACCTCAGTTTTCAATCAATACCTACATAAGTGGAGTATGTATACCCTGCATGTATAACGGATACTCAGATGCATGTACATAACAGAATTTTCATACTGTTTATAATAAAAAATGAAGAATTTCGGTACAATATCCCTTGTGGAGGAAATAGTATAGAGCATAGGTATTAGCATATCTGCGTATTATATGTATGCTGAAGTAGGCGCCACAGTTTAGCGCCACGGCGCCGGCTATATTACAGTATGGCGTCACATCGATTAAGCGGCGCAATCTAAATGTAAATATTAGCATATCTAATGATCAGGCAGAACGCCACGGAGAGACCCCCGACGATGAGGGAATGTGAAGAGGGGCAGGGGCGCCATCCGCGTACGTCGCCTTCGGGTTCTTGTTCTCGTTCTTGTTCTCGTTCTCGGTCTCGTTCTTGTTCTTCTTCTCGTTTACGTGTGTTCGCGATCGCTGGGACGTGAGACATCGTCGTCTCCGTTACGTCCCGACGCCGGTTCTGCAAACCCCGCGAAAGCCGCACAAGCCGCTAGCCTCAAGGTCGACGTTGTCGCGCCATTTGCCGCACTCACCATTCCCGCGGTGTCGCCTGTATTCGTTCAAATCCCATTTCGCAGACGCCAAAACGAATTAGGATAACGAGCGGTTCAATTTCACACATCTCATTCTTATTATAGCACCGCGATCCCATGTTTAACCCTTTCAAGCGTGAATTTGTATTTTAATTCCGTAGCCCCCCCCCCCCCCTTTTTATTCATTTTCCAGTGTCGGTCCTTGATTTCGGGTTCGGGGCGATCATAAAAAGCCGAGTAAAAAGCTCAAGAAAGAAATATTGAGATAGATTATTCAAAATTCTACTCGAGAGTGTCGAAGAAACGAAAAACGTAAAATCCTACGGGTGGTACCGTATCTTAGAACTAGATACCTACGTACCAAAAATTTGCCAAAAATTATATATTCTTAGACACGACGGAAACTTCGGTCAATTTTGAGCATATATAATATCTTATAGAAATGATGGCGGCAGCCAGAAATCAATAACCTTATTCGAATGTCAGTCAATTTTTGATTTTATTCGATTCGGTTCGATTTTTATTCTTAAACGTCATTCCTATACATTAATTTGTTATCGTTCGCCATTTTTGTCGAGCTTTTGAATAAAACCACACAGACTTACGAGATAAAATTCGAATGCAACGTCTTCGTGACAAAACAAATGTCGGATATCATATCTCAAAGGTTCATAAAATGAAGACGCAATGAATATCAAGGCGTGTGTGCAATATCCACGTATACACACACATGAATGATAATGAATTTCAAATGACTATAAGCTATTTTCCGATTTCTCATATGGTGAGAGGTATCCATATATATAGGTATCTATAATCGAGAATAATTTCTTACTTTTTTTCACTATAATCGGAGGCGTTTTGGACGAATGAAAAAGAATATATGATGTAACAAAAGTACAAATTTTTTGAATTTTTGTTTTGCACATTTGATGTCGCCCAAGATACAAAAATGTACTTTTTGGACGTTCACACTCTTCTCTTTCTTCGTGCAGTAGCATGATATATCCTGCATTTTTAGAATTAGGTATTCGTAAAAACAATTATTGTACCTAAACCACCACTTCGATTTTCATCAAAAAGATAAATATAGAAGTGTATTTATATCTAATCTATAGATATACTTAATTTATTGTTAGATAGGTATGTATATATATACATCTATGCTGCATGAAATTTATAGTTATACTACGTATACAATATGGTGGAGGTCGCGCGGCGAAAGGTGAAAAGCTAATTGAACGTCGCGTCGCGTCGGTATAAGTAAGTAAGTATGTATGTACTAAATTGCTACATACTGGGACGCGGACTTGTTCCGCGGTGAAATCCATTGACGCGTAACAAATTGCTATATAAATGTCTGTATATTTTATTTCTCCAATTTATCTCTAGTTTTTATGCATTATTCTCTCTCTCTCTCTGTCTCCCTCTATTTCTCTTTTCCATACATACATAATAAAACAGTCGTCGTCGCGGTGCAGGTTTAATTGGGGAGTCAATTAACCACTTGATATACCTACGTCGTGTACATACCATGCAATACTATTATATCGCATACTATAATATGTATTGCAAAGAAAGTTTCGACTCGGGGAATTTACCTGTGATTTGGAAATCGCTTGAAATCGTAAAATCAACTTGAAATCAGTGAAGTCGATGCAAGTTTTTACAATTCAATGGATGCGTCTGAATTGCTCGAAATGGCAAAAAATCAAGCAAATTTGGGCTAATTCACGTGAAAATCAGTGGCGAATATGCAGAGAAATCTCGAGATCACACGTGCGATCACTCGAAAACGCTTGACATTTTTCGGAACCGTTTGGAATCATTGCAAGCACTCTTCCAACCAATCCGCAAGTTGATAGCCGCTCGACATTAGGTATGTAGCAATGCATTGAAAGAGCGCTGTTTCTTTCATGAATTCGAAGTGCCTCATCGCACTCGGAGGTTTTCCCACTCATTTGAAATATAACCTGCCTATACGGGAAAAAACAATTTGCGTTATTCATCACGTTCATTAGCTCGAGTGGAATTCGCCGAGGGAATAACCACCACAATAATCTCAAGGACATGAGGGGTTACGTTGAATTGAGTTTTGGATAAAAAAAGAAGGGCGCGAGATTCGTCGCGAGAAAACTTGGCCAATCGAACCGTTTGATATAGTTTCGAACATTAATTGGGCTCTCTCCGCGGTGCACATTATTCTCAAATAATTAACATCCTCTCGTCGCACCAGGTTACAAAGGAAAGAAAAAAAATATCCCATTTTCTGTCGGCCCACCCTGATCTCTACATTCACGCGTCACCCTGATTCCCTCATTCTCATTTCCGATGCACGCTCAATTCCTCTTTCCTCGCATTCATTGGTTTCGTAACTATGCAGCAGTTAGTAGGTAAGGTATGTGAGCGAAGTAAAGGAACGCGGGCGCCGGCGTCTCAATGCCCGAGGCCACCGGCTTTCGACGATCATCATGCGCCTTTTGCTCTATCTATCTATGTATCTACTTGTTTATACCTATATATTTACCATTACTATATGTGTATATTTATCCTATGTATTATACATATGAACTGAAAAAAAATCTTCGCACTGCAGACGTTGCCGTATATTATACCTATCCTATAACTAACTATATAATATACCTACCGCGAGAAAACACATATACCTATGTATATACAAGTACAACGTTCGCGTATGTGCTACAGTTTATCTATACAGGTATACGTTGGCCTGGTACATCAGGTAAACTAAAGGGAAAATATTCCACCGGGTAACATGAACGAGCGGCGGACGTTCAAAGTCGCTTCTTCGTCGTGCCTTCTTTATTCTGCGTACTTATATATAATATATACTGCATCTTTATGTAGATATGCACGTAACGTACCTTACTTCTATGTACATAGTTGGTATGTTGGCAGATATATAGTTCGTTGTCGATCGTTGCTTCTCGGTTTCTTTTCTCACACGTACGTCCAGGTACACCCGTCTATATATGCATGCACGTATTCGCGTCTTGTACTTGTACTCATATTATACGATATATGTACAGGGTGTCCTTCACGAAGTGCAGTTTTTCATATTCTATTACATCCCATATACGTTGAATGAGAAAGTTAATTGAACTCCCTGCGCCCACGTAGCAGATGGGAAATGGATGAGGACCGGAAGTAAACAATTAGGAGTGCACTTTTTATGACAATCGGTTCATTTACCAAATTCGGGCACGTTCGAGTGTGCCAAATTCGATTCCCGATCCAGATTTGATGAGAAAAACTGGAGAATATACTCTGAAGACAAATCTGGAATTTGTGATATTTGATAAAAAACAAACATATCCGAAATAGTTCTCAGTGTAGTGGTCTATCTGCGGTGGGAACTAACAATAAGGTCACTACGAGCAACAACTAAAAGTAGTAGGTACAGTGCCTAAGTTGCGTAGGGAAATGAAACAAGACGAAGTGCAGGTTTTGCTGCACAATTCATTCGTTTTTTCATCTACTCCTGATGAATAAATATCTGTTGAAGATCATAACGAATTAAACACCCCGTATATTGACCATCTCTCTAGGTGTATACTGTACATAGGTTCATACTACTCCTTGATCGAGATCCTGGGAGTCCCCCCAGTCAATTGTCGATATGACTGAGCTCCGGAGTCCGTGGTCGGCCCGGCGCCTCGGCGTCGTGACCTCTTGGCCCCGTTGCTTCGCGCCCAACGGCCCGCAACTCCCACGCTTCGTTCGACGGCTTGAGGAGATGCCATGCTGGCCCGGGTTATACGTAGAGAACTGCTCCGGTCTCCGTAGTGCGGTAGTTTGAGACTCTCGGAACTGCCCCAGGCCTTATACGCCTTCTGCCTTGCCTTACCTTGCCTCTGCCTTTGCCATTGCCATTGCCTTTGCCTTAGTATAGGGCCCCGACTCTTAACAACGCTGCAAACCGGAGTCGCGTGCCTTTCTCCATGAGTTCTTACAATTCAAGCTATGTTTGGGCATGTCTCACCACGCTACCACCACGCGAGTAGTAAGGTTCTCAAAACTTTAGCCACGCGACCACGTCTCTGTACAGCAGCTGCTCACTTCCCACGCACTCCTTCAGAATATGATGATTTTAACGAATATGATACTTTTTAAAGATACAGTGTGATGTAACACTCGAATTTATTCGGGTAACGATTTTGACGAAGACTCCTTATTCTACACGGTCTTGTATCTCCTTTTGTTCCAGGTCCAGATATCGCACAAGATGTTCCTCCGCAGATTACATCCGACGAGGAAGAACGGAGTCTCAAACGTAGGAATCATTATTCCTTTTATCAATCATCACGTAACATTATTTAGTATAGATATGCTGAGACATAAATCATTATTAGATCAAAATTTGGTAAAGATAGACGTGAAATTTTTGTAATTTTGAATGAATTTATCATCGTCACTTCAATATTATCCTCTTGAACATACAGCGCTGTAGTATAATATGTCTCATACTAGATATATCTTTCAATGAAATACTGATAAAAGTGGCATGAGGCGATTGCATCACATATTGTTTCTATTTACACAGACTTCGCGACCCTTCTAACGGGAAAGACCTCGTTACCACTGCGTCGTGACGATTTGACGCCATTGTCGGTATCGAACAACGCCTACAACTACATAGCGACGGGGCGTTTCAATTTTCACCGTAAGAATCTCTACTATTCGTTTTATCTGAGTTCATCAACACCACGTCCACGGAGTATCCAGTTTATCGATATCGCCGGAAGTATATTGGAGGAGCAAACGATAAATCCAATTGGCGGTGTTTACCAGAATGCTACTGGTAAATTATGTGGAGTATGGAGACGCGTGCCACGCGATTATCGAAGACTACTTAGAGAGGAACGACTTCATGTTGCTCTGACTTGGGAACCATCGGCAACTCTGACAGGACAATTAACTCGTTACCAGGCCCTTGCCACCGAGCAATTTTCAGCCCTACTCGAACCCAGCTCAGGAGTCGATCGCTCATTAATGTCAGGATCAGGAGCGACAGCAATTGTTTCAGCGTCCACAGCGTCGGCCCCCTCAATTCACGTGCTTCTTATTTTCAACGGTGTATTTTCTGCGAGTGAAATATCCGACGTACCGGTAACGGTGAAAATAGAACACCTAGAAAAGGAGTACGTCGTGCTTCAGGAGGATATAATCGTGAACAAACCGTCGTTGGAAATAAACATCGGCGAAGTTAGAAGCGCTCTTTCACCCGCTGATCTACGACTTTTGACTAGAGGTAAACTCGGGATTACCATATTTTCGAAAACCAATCCTCAAGCTCTGAGTCTTCAGGGTGCAGTAGGTCCCAGAGCAACTTGCGATCTTTACCAAACCCTGATGTCCAGTGAGGCGCCTTCCTCTGCATCGGGGCTCGCATGGGCATTCTTAGACCGTTTAGGTACTTTGAGATTTGGTGTACAGCTGATAGGACTCGAAGAAGAAAGCCCTCTGGTGACGCTGGTCGACGATGGTGGTAAAAGGCGCACCGAACTTGAAGATTTGACACCATATATCGTAGCTGGACTCGCTAATGGTTCATTGGAACGACCGGGACCACGTCTTCTCGAGCCACTTTTCTCCGGGGAGTTGTCAGTCGTCGCAGCGTCCCACCTAGGCTCACTCCTTCGCGGGCGTTTGACGCAAAAGCCAGTTGCCGACGCGAGGGATACTTCTGCACCGATTCTTCTCAGGCGTCTTGATCCTGATCCGGTATCGTCCGGTCTTGTTGGTCTTGTATGGGCGACGGTGGACTTGGACTGCAATTTATACTACGAACTCGAGATTTCCGGGATTGTTAATAACGATAAAACTCTACAATTATACTTGGAGACTATGCCTCTTCTTGCCCAAGGTGCTCCGGTAGCTCGTAGACTGTTAGAAGAATTCACAGGGTCTATTTTAGAGGGTTCTGTGGCTGGACTTTCACCCGTTGAACTGTACCGCATTGAATCTGGGATCAGTTACTTGGAAGTTAGAGACAAACATCAAGGTTCGGCTCTGCTTAAGGCACCGTTCAGAACCAGGACGCCGTTAAGTTGTCTACCGCATTACGCTGACAACGATGTTGCTTCTGTCGTTGCATACAACATCCAACCTCCGCAATCCGACAATGAGAATAGCGCGTGTTTTCACGAAACACGATTTTACGAAGAAGGCACACAATGGACGGCGAAATCCGACGTTTGTACCATGTGCCATTGCCACAGAGGACTAACTTCTTGCGATCCGATACCATGCCCGGCTATATCATGCCCAGCCGGTCATACGATGAAAACTGCCCCCGGACATTGCTGTCCAATTTGCACTCCTGGTAAGTTATTTTCATACATTCAACTTGACTCATCGTGCGAAAGCAGTAGAACTTCGATACTTCGATTCTGCTTTGACGAAGCTTGATATCTGACAAAGCAGGCATAACATCAAACCGGTATCAAAAATATGAAATCAATAACCGCAGGATAGTACTTTGCTGTGTGCAAAGAATTGAAGCTCAATGTATGCATATACATAGATATCCGCTGCACGCGTGTTGTACAATCAGTAGAGGTATTAATTTCATATTAATGAGCACTTATATTCCTTTACGTTTTAAAATCACCCACTGATACAGTCGTTATCTCTTGGAGTGGGAGCACTACACTATCGTACGACTCATTTGATATATCGATCCAATATATAATGTGTAAACACACTTATCTGACTAGATTTACAATTAGAATCGGTACGAGAGTTTATGAGATTAGCTATCATAATTAGCTGTAACATCTCCTCTTTATCTTTCGTTGAACGTACACTCCTACGCCGGTTATTCGAACAAATTTCAATATCCAATGCTCGTTACAGCAGCAGCGAACGTTAACGAAACTCGAAACAATCTAACCGCAACAACACAAACATCAGGATCTCGTGAATGCGTATTGGCTGGCCAATATCATCCGGCTGGGGCATCTTGGCATCCATATGTTCCACCAGCAGGTTTTGACACCTGTGCTGTTTGCACCTGTGATGTAAGCCGACCGTTTCTTGTCGTTCTTTCCTTTCCTTCTCTTTTCGTTTCTCTTTCATTTTTCTTTTACATAAGTATTCACAGTATTGGTCGCCGGGTCTCGATCGTTAAATGTATCGGTAGCAATGTTCCATCATGATATTTGATCAACAGGTTATAACGTTGGAGGTGAGATGTCCGCGTGTACAATGCCCCCAATTAGAATGTGACGAAAAGGTTGCTGTTAGACCGGACAAAAAAGCATGCTGCAGATTATGCCCAACGCCAAAAAATTCCGCTGGACAATCCAACGGCGATTTACTTCCTCGCGATCAAGCTTCCGTCACTAGTCGACCATCAGCTGATCAAATACTCGCAACTGGTGGCTGCAAGTACCCGGTTGGTGAACCGTTCGAAAATGGCAAGGAATGGCATCCTCGTATTCATTCTCATGGCGAAATGAAATGTGTGAAATGCAGATGCAAGGTAAGTCTTCAGCGTTATAATATCCAGCATTAAAACCTACGAATTGTACGTTGTTTCATATCGAAATTTCACCATCTTTCACGTTTTTTCGGATCCTACTATTTTTTGTTTTTCTTTCATTTCACACATCCGATCCATGTTTCGTGTGCTGAAGGTGTTCGAGAATCAAAGCATATTTATCTATTTTTGTCTGAAATTATCCGAACTGTGTAAATTCGCAAGCGTTCATTATCGCGGCAATTAGATTTCTGACAGACAAGAATACGGGCTCGTTCAGAAATCGGGGTAATCGATGTACTACGGTACTACGGTCGCGTTAGAAAATAGCTTAGAAGTAGCAACTATTCCAAACGCGTTGTTAGCTATGTACGTTTTCGTTAAAAGTGACAAGCAAGTACCGGTACGTTTAAAACACGTCTCGCAATTTCCATGTAGATGTGGTATGCATAGGTAGTATTGGTAGAGTGGACAGTTGAAGGAAAGGAGGTAAACTCTCCACGTTCGTATTATGAATTTATTTAATAGGTACGTAGGTAGGTATGTGGTACATACACGCGAACGGGTGACTTGCTAACTGAACGATCGATGTTAGTGATTTCCAGATGTGACTAGACTCGAGATTTATATGTTTTCGCGAAAAGCTACGGGTCTCAGCAGACCGGGTTGATGCGACCAATTTGGAAACACCGGCGCCGTCCCGGCGGGATTCCTTTGCGATATTAACTTCTAAACTCGAGTTACGATCACATCCTAAAGAATTACGCTCCAAATTTCTTATTTTTTCTCTATTTCTTTCTTCCTTTCTCTAGTTTCGATTCCATTCAAACTCTTTTTTACCATACCGATTATTATACACAGGTATACAATATTTATACACACTGGTATATATAGTATACTAGTTAAGTATTTCACAAATTTGGCCAGAAAATATATGTATACGTATATACATATATACATATATATATATATTTTGACCTGAAAATTTTCCATCACTTTGTCTGTGCTCGTAAACTCTTTCTTTTACCACGTTCCTTTCCTATGACAGACAATATAAGTTTAAATATCCTGTTAGTAGGAATTTGTTTGGTTTTTTTTTTTTTTTTAACATACGACAGACAGTTGAGGAATTTTCTTTCTATATCTATGCATATAGTTATGTACAACGCATGTACTACCTATAATGCATACGCGTTACATACCAACGATTAGTCATCCACATACTAGGAGGAAATCATAATACAGTTGCCTTTTTTTTTTGTTTTTCTTTTATCCGATTTTTTTTTGTTCATGGTCGAAATTAAATAAATAAATAAAAGAGACGAAAAATTTTACCGAACGGAAATTCGTGAAATGGCGAAAAATTTGTATGTACTGCGTATACCTATTTACCTATGTTGAGCATCGGTTAAATTACTTGGGATGTATTATCTCCTGATAAGCATTGCTATAGAATAAAATAACAGATGTTGAAAAACGGTTATTTATATACCTTTATATTTATCGATATTGCTGTTTGTTAACGGATTCTCGATTGATGTAGTTTCAAAACCTGAGATTACGTAACAAAAAAAAAAAAAAAAATTCGTTTACAGGACGGGGAGGTAAAATGTGACAGGAAACGTTGCCCAAGATCATTGTGCAACTCGATAGCACGTCAAAAGAAACAAGGTGGAATATTATCGGAGATTGACGACTGTTGTTCGACACAGTGTAGACGAGCGCGTCGTCATCATCGTCAACATCATAAAAAACGTACGGGGTCAAGACGCGAACCCGTTACAAAGAGCTGAGATCTTAATTCAATCTTATTATAAATAAATCAATCGAATAAATGAATAAATATATGCGATTATTGGAAGTTGAATTAAATATTGATAAAAATTTAACCAAACATCAACACCACATACACGCAAAAGTGAGCGATCTATCCACGTAGTAATCTTATATTATATACACATACATAATATAATATAATTCGCATTTTATGTACATAAACATACAAGTATACTAATACTATATAAACGTCTCTATCTTCTACTTATACTATCTCTGCATAGGTATAGGTATAACATTATATTATTTATGCAGGTATTTAACACATAAAGCACCCAAACCCCACCTTTCACCCATTAGAGCCAAAAACAGAAGAAAAAAGAAACGGAACAAAAACTTGATCGAATTTATTTATATATATGTATAGATATTATTGTATAATTATGTCCTGCACCCGGTGCTGATTATATGTAATATATAATGTGTACATATATACATACATATACCAATATATACATTTCATTATTATATACTATACACACACAATTTGATATTGCAATAACACTCGTACCCGGGTGAATGCATACACGATTCTTTACCTTTATATTTCCGTGGGCGATCACGGTCGTGGTCGTCGCGTTGTGAATATTGAAAACTGGACTACTATACATACGTATTGTTAGACAACTTGTATATCACAATTGCATACATAATGTGCGTTATTTATGACAGGGAGTAAGAGAGAAAGAGAGAGAGAAAGAGCGCAAGAGCGCGAGAGATCTCTCTTTTGGTTTTATAGATCATCAGTTTCCTTCCAACGCCGCGATAATCGAAAAAAACGAAAGGAAAATTTGCATTCTAAGATGTGAAAAAATGTTTAGGATATTCGGAATTTCATTCGCGACAAGATATTATCAACTATCCCAAGGGCAGCGAAACCTCAATATATATCCACAATATACTTCGAGATTATAATGTATATTATGTTTATAGGTATCATATACATGTATGCATATGTGTACGTAATTTGTCTGCGAAGAAGTAACGAATAATGATTGACAATTCAAACGATAAAGAGAGCAGAGAATTTAAAGAGCATCAATCCAATTTTATGACGGTGTAGAGTATAGTATAGTATAGTACAGTATAGTGTATATATATGTGTATGTATGTATTTATGCATGTGTGTATGCGTGTGTGTGTGTGGTGTATAACTATGTTTGTGTATATTCATATATCTATATACAGATGAATGTATGTAGGTATGTAATATCCATCTATCTCTGTACGTCCATTTACTACTGCCTATACTACTCGTATATGTACATGTATGTACATTGTACATAATTGTACATAGTCTGGTTCTATTAATCAATTGATTTTGATTAAATGGATAAACTGAACGGAAGCTGACCCACACGGGTAGAACATACTGTGGCGGCACGTGACCCTCTTCACCCTCACCTCTCCCTCTCTTTATACCCTTCTTATATTACCCACGAAGCTCATACTGCATAATGCATAATGTGGCTTCGTTCATTCAATCATCAATAATAATCACAATGCATCACGCATCGCCCCTACTCCGAGCTCCCCTATTCTCCTTTTTCTTCTTCCTCTTCCACTCCCTCTTCTTGCGCCTTATTGCAGTAGAGATACCTACCTATAACAACGCATATTATACCTACATACATTTATACCTACCACTAGTATATTGCCTACCTAGGATTTACTCATATATCTATGTATATATACATATATTAGAGTATATTACATATCAGAATATATCCTGCGCACCAACAAACCTCATCAAGTTACCCAGCAACCAAAGAAGACTGAACAACCTCGATGGCGGCATTCAGTTATTATATGATTGCTATTATCCAATTATTATTATGATTATTATTATTATTATCATATTATTTAAGAATGAAGATAATATACTAATAAATGTATCTGGCTTGTTGTTGTTGTTGTTGTTGTTGTTGTTACTATCATTATGATTATTATTTTGTATTATTAATATTATTATTATTATTATTTATTCAATTTTGTAACATATTTTAAGCTGCTACTCGCCGTTACGCAGTGTTGTTAAATGATTATAATAATCACGATGGTTATTCAATTATTATAATATGAATCAAGTTTCGATCGGGAAAATTAGGTATAAATTCGGACTATGTCTTTATAATCTGTGCTGCAGAGGAAAATGAGGTGTATCGTACGCAGCTATGAATTCAAATAAGTTTCGTTGCAATTGAGATTATTTATTCGAATCTTGAATCAATCTTCAATGATCAAGTCCATCGGTCGAGATTTTTACGTATTATGATATTATCTCTTGTGTATATACTTAGAATCGTATAATTTTTTCATGTTAACTTGATTATCGCGTATTTTCAAATAACCACCAAGAATGAATTATTCGAATAATATCTGTATAAACGAACGTTACGGTACGACAGAGAAATTTGGCTTAGAAGATCTCTGTGATACGAAATACAAAAATAACGAAAAACGAACAAAAATGGAAAGATAATTGAATATGAAACTAATGTTTATCTGTGATTATTTATTTTTCTCATTTATTGATGAAAATAGTTTTATGTATGCATACAAGGAACGAAAGTGGAGAAAAATTAGCACGCTGATAAATTATCTCCATTTTTTTTGCACTCACAGATTTCAACTAGACTTAGAAAAATGTATATTTTTCATTAGCAACCGAACTTGGAACAAAACTGTGAATCTCGGGAACAGGTATTTGAATTCTCTTTAGAAGGAGAATTTTTCCGAATGACAAAAGAGATAAACTGGATAAAAAGAATTTCACCGAGTTCCATGAATTTCAATTGGAAACAAAAAATTGGAAGTCGCCCCATTTTGTTTTTTTTCATTTTTTGTTTTATCTTCATTCTAAAACTACAGCAACACTGATATCTAATGAGTAGCAGAGAAATATTACACCATCTAATAATTGATGATTTATCATTATTTTTATTATTATCAATCATTAATTATTTCAATTATATTGCTAATATAATATTGTCTGTGTAGTATAACAATTATTAGATTATCATTGATTTCATGTATTTATTTGTAGATATATTATAATAGTTTCTATGACGTAGTATCATTGTATATCGCTCTTACGATATTCGATCAAAGTAAATGAACAGGCGCAGTCCTGAATACATAAAATAATAGAATGGTAAATTTTATTCTCGCAGCTCATAATGATACTGATAATGGTAATAACAATATTATAATATGAGATTAACGATTGAGTATACATCATATGCTCTCTGCGACAAAATGAGAAAACGAAAACAGAGAAAGCCATTTTCTTTCTTTGATATGAGATATGATTTGAGATGAGCCTACTATTTTGAATAAGAAATACATAAGGAGAAAGAAAATACTAATTTGTAGGATTGTAGAGTACTATTTAAGTATCCATAATTGTGCCTTGATAAAGTTGAATATATGTATAATATATGCGTGTCGTTATATCAATCGATCTTTAATCTTTATTGTATATTTCTACATTACGCAGTGCTATATACCTAATATGTATACGTATGTGTATAATAATTATAGTTCTTAGCTCTATTAATATTATACTGTAATATAATATCAATATTTAATTCTGAATATTATATTATAAATATTTTGTACATATAAATATTAATATAATCACAATTATTACTACTCGTTCAATCGATTCAATCATTCATTAAAATATTTAAAATACCTGTGTATCACTTTTACGTGCCAAGTTCGAAATTGGAGATCGGAGTTCATGGTATTCAGTAATGAAAGGAAGAAAATAATGTCGCGGCTATAATAATGATAATTACTATAATCATCGCTAAAGTCTCTAGCGTTTGTTTTTCAGTGCAGTTAATAAATAAACGTATAACATACTTTAATGGCGCGTTCATATTATTGCTGGTATGTTCGACACTGATATATTTATACTGATCATTGGATATAATATTTATACGTTCACGGCATAATTATCATTATTATTTATATTATTATTTTTCTTATTCTTAATGTCTAATTATGAAAATCGGGTCATTTATTTATGATAATTACCTAAATTATTTGATTATACGTTATTGTATGTAAAGTAATCGTTATTATTGTTGTTATTATTATTAGATTATTATTCATGGCACAAGTTTATAATATGTATGTATGTATATGCACATGCTACCACGGTATATGTTATACCTACCTATTATCTCTGCTATAATTTAATCCGTTGTGTGTGCTTCGATCTAGGCATAATCGTTTGGCGCGTTTCATTATATTATAATGATAATAATAATAATACTAATAATAATAATAATGATAATGATAATATATAGCATAATTATGACGATAATAACTATAAATATCTGTATATGCATTTAAATAACATGTCATGTACTCATAATCTTATATATATATAATTTAATTGATAAAATGAGAGGCAAAAATGCCTGTCAGTTTTTTTCTCCTTAATTTTTTTTTATTCCATATAATCATTACGATTATATTTTATTTTATTTCCATTTACTTCTGTAGTTTATTGCTTATTTGTTTATTTATGTAAAATGAAGAAGATAATAATTATAATCGTTTGATCATAGGGTATACGTATATATGGTATATTGTATGTTATATAATAAAGTCATACATTTTGTATTTTGTGTAATCATAGATAATAATAATACCAACGGTATAATAGAATTCGATTGTATTAATATCAATTGACTTGATTGAAAAGGAATTATTCAAAGTTGAAGGAAACTGATGCTATTCTATAATGTGCCAAATGGTTAATCATTGATTAGTATATTATTATTATTATTATTGTCATTATTATTATTATTAATTAGCATATATTAGGTATACGTATTCGTTATATTATATACAATAGAGCTGGCATTGTTTAATTTTATTTTGCATTATAATAATCGAGATAATATAATATAATATAATATAATATAATATAATATATTGTACCTTATATAATGTGTATCATTGATATTGCTAATACATACATGATATACATATGCATATATTGCGTAAAATAAATTGTAACAGTATGATATAATATTATACAGGGTGTAACGCGAAAAACTATGTTATTGGAACGAAGTGTATACCGAATTCAGTATTTTCCATTAATAAAAAAAAAAAATTTAATGTATAACCGATCTACATCCATGTTATCATATTTATTATACGCATGGACAGTATTACACTATACGTATGCCGTTATTACACGTATATATGTATGTTTAATTCGCTCGCTCCAATTTGTCCCAGATATGTATAATGCACACAATGATAATTACTCCATATAATTGCGTTTCGAAAATCGCATTAAAAGCTTCGTTCTCACGTGTTTCATATAGTATTGTTACCTACATGTAATAAATTTTTAACAATAAATTCCTTGGGGTGACTCCAATGTGCGGTAGGCAGGCAAAAATCTAAGTAAAACGACTATGTAATTACATGTCGGGAAGTATATTTTACGTCTTTTTAATTACGTATAATCACTTATTACAATAGCTTGACGGTATTACGGATTATACCGCTTACATCATCGGGTGTGTGGAGCCTTGAATGTCATAATATTTGGTCACGCTTTAGACCGCGACATCCGCACGTACTCGTGACTTATACAATTTGAAATTCAATTTTTATAATGGTTCGATTGATTCTCAATATGATGTATACAGCTTTCGTCGCCATCCATAGCTTGCAGTTTTTATAATGTAAAGCAATTAGTATATACGTCATTCGGTTGGGCAAAGTCTTACTTCTATACCAATTATACTATTTATTGTTTAGAATAAATAGTACGTCTCAAACAATCATTGGTCGATCAATATAGTTATATATAGATTGATTGATTATTTGCCAGCTCCGCAATTGGTGCAGCCTGCAGATAACATCTGCAGGGGTTACCAAAACAAGCCCAATAATCAACGAGAATTGTAATATCCCAGTAGTACCTAAATCATGCTGGAACTCGAGTTTTCCTCTGAAATATCATTTCTCTGTGTGTATGCAGGAAACTATCAACAGCAGATCGAAATTAGGCCGTGCTGATGTTACGGATTAGTAATCTTTTGTGGATTTGTTCAAGATGGAACGGGTCAGGAAGTCTGAACTGTTTTCTCCGATCGGTATAACAATGAAGACGTTGACTAGCCGCTGCGTAATTTCTATAAACGGTGCAAATATTTTTCTCGAATGACGTTCTTTGTGGAATATTTACGAGTTACTTACGATTCACTTGCGCGGCAGTGCTAATCTACATTAACAAACGTTCGAGGTAAATCTAGAACGCAGTATAGGAAATCGGATGAGAAATTTCTAGCCTGAAACCGTGATTCACTAACCCGCGAATCACGTTCCACGTTACCTACCTACCCTGGGGATCGTACGCGTTTGGAATCATTGTCCATGTGTCTGCGACTGACGCGAGTCACGACTCGCGATTCGATTGATATTCTTGATCTGACTCTCGGATCACGGATGACTTAACGTCGCTTTCCATAGAGCTACTTGGAACGGTGACTACATACGTACTCTGCAGCCGAACTGAAGGTGACCGGCGTTATGCCAGGAGGCGCGCCCAGCACTTTCTGACTTCCGGTGTCAACAGAGTCGACGCCCTGACCATCTGCGTAAAAGAGTTCACCACTCGAGGGAACCGCGGTATTTGTGATACCAAAGCCGCTTTTATCTGTTGCATTGATTGGCTATCCGAGCTATTCTTGTTCAAGTTATTCAAGTCATCGCGATTGTTATACTATGTAGGTATGGTATGCTATGTGTGCTGTGTACCTATTTTACTCAACAGTTACGACGTTGGTATACCAAAAATGCCGAACCGCATGGAAAGTGCACTTTCAGCGGAAATGTCATTTCTTGGTCGTTCCAAGTTTCTACTATCCCGTATTTATGTAGTAAATCATATTTCCATGGCCTTAGCAGTCACATTCTTGTACAGTTCATCCGTGAATCAACTGTTCGTGAAACTTTCCGATCATGTTACGCTCCACAGCGTCTTTTGAAGCGATCTAGAGTATTCCTCTGCACCGTATGTCCCGACGCACCGAGTTAATGCTTCTGCCGATCGTAGATCTTGTGCGCGATTTGAAGAAAATTCCCAAAACTCATTACAGTCTTACGTGGCCGCACGGATATGGAAATATGAAATAATATGGCCAAAATCTGAACTGTTATGCCTTAATATTTGCTCGGCATTGTTATTGCGTAGAAAAAATAACGCTTTCGCTGAAAAAGCCCATGTTAATAAATGCACTTGCGTTATATGTTTCTCTTGTACATTTTACGCGGTTTACTAGAGGATGCAAGTGAATCTTGTGAAATTGATTGATAGGTAGTATTTTTACTTGGAAATAATCTCTTTATCGTCGGCGGCATACGCTCCGCTGATGATAAAACACTTCAGGAAATCAATATGATTCGATTGGAAAATAAGACTCTGCTCAGAATTTCCGAAGAAACAACCCAACATACCTTGCAACGTTGGAAATTAATAGATTACCTAAAACCGCTGAATGATGCATATTCCTAATTAAACTATTCGTGGATTTATTGAGCTAGATAGAGTGATGTATTAACTATTAAAAACAGGACATTCTAAAAAAATTTCCTCAATTTTTGTATATATTTACTATCTTGTAGCATCGGCTACTGCTATTTTGAGCGTATTATAGTCGGGCGCATGATTATATAACTGAAGTGGCATATCATTTCGAAATTAATGTTCAGAAGCACCGTCTCACAGATTATATGAGCAATTGTATCAACGGATTATGAACAAATTTAGTTAAAGTTCCAAAACTGATACGTAAAATAATTACGAAATACTGCGCAGCTATTGCTCATGCAGTCGTGATTACACAAAAATAATGCCATAATGACTTCTCGATATGTCATCTGTTCTAATTTTTCGCAAGCTTTATAGCTTTTTAAACTAGATACGAGAAAAGTGATACACAAATGCAATCGGCATTACAATATTCATCGTTCAATCACCGTACTATCTTCGGCAAAATGAAAATTTGTGAATACTATGCGGATAGAAGTTATTATATTCATACATGAAATTTGAGAACATTATCCGCTACAGTAATTACGAGATCATATGTGATTGAGAATGAAATGCTCCTGCTAAAACTAGTGTGATTAACATGCGATTATATAAGATTGGTCAGAGCCTCGCTGTTTGAATTCATCGTCTATAGATAATAACAAATAGATATCTCCCATATAAATAATACATCGAACACATACATATGGTGTTATCGATATGTTTGTGTGGATGGGATAGCAGTACGCCCACTCCAACTATACCTACGTATTATCATCTCTTGCGACTATAACGAAAGCCTGGCTGTTCTTAGTTAATACGTGCTGTGCAATTATTTTCTGAAACAAATGTTCACTATTCAACACGACTCACCTTGTCGGTGTTTCAGATACACGTGGAGTTGTAAAACATCCGTATCATCGCTCGAAAGAATGACAAAGGCATGAAAATCGAGTAGATTATGCGCACCACGTGCGATCTTATTAGTTCGAATTTCTCTATTATATCAAACTTCCTCGATTGCACGTGCGAGATTCATTCATCAATAGACCAGAAGCTTGATCAGAAATGTCCAGACTGCTTCCGCAATTTCCGTACAAACGTTTCGTGACAACGTGCTGGCAGCATGTAAAGTGAAACCTGTTAATAATCGCGTGTATATTGAGCTGCATGGATCGACGGATTTTTCGATCGTTTACATATACCTCCCATCCCGCAATGATAAAGAAATTTCATTGGCGTCGACGGATCTGCAGATTCACCGCAACGCGTACGCGTACGTCGAGCTGCACAATGCCAGGCGTCGTGCGCTTGCGGCGTATCGTGGCAAATCACTCGTGAAGAAAGTAGATAACGTATCATAGCTACAAAATGCACCAAATTCAGCAGACAGCTTAGGCTATCGATTTTTTCTCCTAGACTTGTATCATCGCTCACTCAGTGATTTAACACATAGCGTAGCTCTGTCGCAATAGACTGGCTCCATTTATTGGTCTAACAAAATAATGCATAAAATATACTTTATACCTTTTTTCTCGTTCTCCAGTTTGTATAAATCAATGGTTTCTTAGGTTTTCGAAAAATACTTTCGAAGAATAAAACGCGGAACATATTTACATGAGCGATTACAATATTCAATGTTTTATTTTAATTACATACCCATAATTACTTCTGAGAAAAATTAGCTCAGATTATAACAATTACTACGCCATCGAGTATGAGGTATATGATCCAATGTTACAAAATGGTCGTGGAAATCCTTGGAATTACAGAAGCATATGATTGAATGGTTTGAATAATCTCATCTACTGTATCATCAAATACAGCTGCCTGCCTGCCTTTTGTCCGCATCTATAAATATCGCAGCTTACAATTTGGCCGTTCTAGCATATCTCAGTCCTTCATCGAAGGCCTCTAATACTTGATCGACGTGATCAGTATCAGCGTTAATCCCCATCAATCCAATACGGAAAATCTTACCAACAGTTGGGCCGAGACCTCCGCCAATTTCCACTTTGTAGCTACGAAATTGAATAAACGCGCATGTGAAGTACACATTTTTCGAACCATGGCTGGGTTTGGCTAATATCGATAACCGGGAAAGGACGAGTAGACCCCAGAGAGCCACAACGTTGGGTCGGGATCTAGACTACACGAATGAGGATCAGCCAAACGACTGCATGTTGCAGTGGGAAGTGCAGGAACAGTTCCCGCTGGACTATTGCATAGAACATATCCGATAATTTCCAATATCCAATTACATTGCAGTCATAACCACATAGACACATATTTTATCAAAACTATATGAGAGTATCCGCTACACATGGAGGAGAAGAAGTTGAGGAATCACTTAAATTTGGTCAAAACGAGAAAGAAAAAACACATAGTCAGAAGGCTGTAAGATTGTCAAGAATTACACCCAACGTGCAGTCGCTTGAGCCATTGAAACTCGAAGCATAACTCGATGAAAAATGATTGCACAAAAATTTTGAAAGAAAACCCCGTTTAGGAGGAGAGATTCCAAGCTCCAAGCCGATTTTAATGCGATCTTTCTACGTGAACCGATAATTATTATTTATAACGATTAGTGACAGCGAAACTCAATGTCTGGCTGAACGAACGCGTGAATTGTAGTGATTTGTTGCGTAAAGGAATGCCAGCCGTGTTGGACTATCAATTTTTTTTCCATAAGATAAGAAAAATATACTCACTTTTTCATGGCGTAATCAACAACGCGTTTCCAATCGACACCTGGAGGCACTTTCAATGAAACTATGGTCGTGAGGCGGTTTTCAGGGTTCTCAATGAAAAACTCCAGACCGCGATTGACTACGGATTTCTCTAATCTCTGAGCTGCAGCAGCGTGCCTTGCCCAACTATTCCGCAGCCCTTCTTCAGCGAGTTGAGCCAAAGCCTCTCGTAACCCATAGACCAAAGTTGCACTTATTGTGTGGTGATAAACGCGAGTGGGTTTACCAAAACAAGCCCAATAATCTCCAAGAATTGTCATATCCCAGTAGTAAACTGGAACTTGAGTCTTCCTTTGGAATATCTTCTTTCTGTATGAATGCACGGAATAATGAAATAGCAGATCAAAATTGCGCCCTGCCGAGGTCGAAAAATTGAAATTCTCGTAGATATGTTCAAGATCAAACGGGTCGTAAAGTCTGAACTGTTTCTGTTGATCGCTAGAACAATGGAGATGATGACTAGCTACTATATAATTTTTATAAGAGGCGCAAATATTTTTCTCGAATGACTTGCGTTGTCAAATATTTACGAGTTAATTACGATCAACGCGTGGCAGTGGTGATCTACATTAACAAGTGTTCGAGGAAAATCTAGAACGCAGTATGTGAAATCTGATGAAAAATTCCCAGCTCGAAACCGTGATTCACGAACCCGCAAATCACGTTCTACGCTACCTGCCCTGGGGATAGTACGCGTTCAGAATCATTGTCCATGTGTCTGCGACTGACGCGAGTCACGACTAGCGATTCGATTGATATTCTAGATCTGACTCTTAGATCACGGATGACTTAACGTCGCTTTCCATAGAGCTACTTGGAACGGTGACTACATACGTACTCTGCAGCCGGACTGAAGGTGACCGGCGTTATGCCCGGAGGCGCGCCCAGCACTTTCTGACTTCCGGTGTAAACAGCGTCGACGCCCCAAGCATCAGCGTAAAATGGTTCACCGCCCAAGGAAGCTACGGTATCCACGATAAGGAGGCCGCCGTATCTGTTACATTGCTTGCCTATTATACTGCTCATTTAAATTATTCAAATTATAGTATATCGGCGATTTCGTCTGTACTTAATTTCCACTGAAACACAGAATGCTACATTCATCATTCCTGATTCATTGAATCGTGGAATTTCACTGATCACTGGTGAATTATTTCCTATAGGAAATACATTAAATCTTACTTGTGAACAATGTCTCCGACACCCTGCAGACGCTGTTTCATGCCCGTCGAAGATTCTGCATGAACAACAAAAACGGCGGTAGGCCGATGTCTGCTAACCGCTGCTTCTAGTTGGTCCAGACTAAAAGCCACTCCGGGTTCAGTATCGAGAAATTCTACCTACATTTCATTCATAGAAGGAAAAGAGTGCGGTAAGTTTCATGTTGACAAGTCTTGAAGGCTAAGCATTAGTTATCTCGAAGGGAAAAGAATGAATGAAATCGGATTTCTTACATGGGCTCCGACTCTAATTGCCATGTTTGCAGCTCTGTCTCCCCAGATTCCAGATCTTGCGATCAAAACTGTTTCTCCAGGTTCCAGAATATTCCCCAAACAAGCTTCCATACCTCCGTGTCCTGAAGCACTTATCGCTAAAGTGAGAGTGTTTTTAGTTTGGAAGGCGTATTGAATCCCAGATTTGATATCGTCCATCATCTAACAATAAAACATAAATCTCATTCTCCCAATAGCAGTAGCTCATCAACGTGAACTGAAACACGGGTTTCCACCCGGAATTGTTTAAATCTAGTTTCTCAGCGAAAACAAACTAGATTGATACGAAATTTATATCAGCGGTGAAAGAAGAGGGAAAATCTTCGATTTTCAGAAGTCGGAAAAAGTTCGACAAATTATAACTGTCGATAAATAATCTGTAAAAGTTGTTTTCGATTTGTGGGCATCAAAAGCGACATGGCCTTGTTTCTCTCTTTATTTATCGCTGATATCAATTTTTGGATATGTTTTTGCTGAGAAACTAGGATTTCAATATTGTATTTCATTGCCCCTTAATGTGGGAAAAGCTCATAATCATAATCAATTAGATTATTTGCGGTACGTTCCAAGGAATGAATTAGGTACGTGTGGATCTCTCTTCGCACAATTGAAATGTTTAAAATGGGAAGAATCTCGTCTGCGGTACGCGCCAGCTGCATAATAGCAGTTATTAACCTAGTGCTAAAATTAGAACAGTATTATATGGGCGCATCGCAGTGTGAACGTACCTTCCTTCACAAAGACTCGAATGTAAGTTTGTATCAACATGATACGTGAATTTGATCATAAATGAAGTAAAACTGCAATCAGTGTGCCACATAAATGTACATTATGGATATGTCTATAGCAATGTGGACATTTATAATGCTATCTGATAAAAACCAGCAGCGTGCTTTGTGTTCTCAATTTCTTTCATTGTAGAAAAGAGCATCATACGCCCACTTCGACTATGCCTACGCGTTGCCATTACATTACTTCTATAACAAAAGCTCGAATATTCTTAGTAACCACACTGGGCAATTATTTTTTCCGAAGAAACACCAAAATACTCTGTATCGTCGCTCACCCGCAAGAATTACAAAAGCTTGAAAATTGTGTAGATTATGCGTACCATGCGATCTCATTAGTTCAAATTTCTCTACTATATCAAACTTCCTCAATTGCACGTGCGAGGTTCGTTCATCAATAGACCGGCAGCTTGATCGGAAGCGACCAGACTGCATCCGCAATTATCGTACAAATGTTTCGCGAAAACGTGCTCACATGAAAAGTGAAACTTGTTAATAATCGCGTGTATATTGAGCTGCATGGATCGACGGATTTTTCGATCGTTTACATATACCTCACACGTTAACGCTAGCGTTTATAATACTCATTCTCATCCCGCAATGATAATGAAATTTCTTTGGCGTCGACGGATCTGCAGATTCACCGCAACGCGTACGCGTACGTCAAGTTGCACAATGCCAGGCGTCGTGCGCTTGTGGCGTATCGCGGCAAATGACACCCGAAGAAAGTAGATAACGTATCATAGCTACCAAATTCACCTAATTCAACGGATAGATTAGGCTATCTTCCTTTCTAGTAGGCTTGTATCACCGATTACTCATCGATTTCACTTGTATCGTAGCATGCCAAGGAAAAGCTTGTACCATGGGTATATTATGTATTTCTCGCACACGTCTTTTCCGGCTCTCTCTATGACTTTCACATACTATACAGGCCGATAAAGAACTCCTTATTGTTAGAGATAATTGTGTGGGTTGAATAGATTTTTCTATTCATGCGATATCTATGTGCGATATACTGTACCATGGACAAACCTGGCATATCTCCGGATGTAAATGTCCGAGTAACGGACATTGCATAGCTCGAAGTACCCGACTGGAGGCGTTGCTCGGACCTGGTGCCATCAATGTCTTTCTTGGGACATTTAGTGGAGTAAAGAGTTCTCTTGGAGGTTCCGGGAGAACCGCGTTTCTCGACCAGCATGGCGATATTATCATCTTGATTCTGAAACATTACGTCTTTTTTTTCTTTCCCAATTTATATCGCTTCTGTTTCCCAAAATAGGAATTTCAATCGTACTCCATCTCTCTGTAACTTGACGTGGCTGTATTGTTATGATTTTAGCCTTCTACATATGTCTGCCATACGAGGATACGTGAAAGATGCATAACTATACGAACGACAGATGGTACGCGTAAAAGAAGCTCGTTCATAAACATTCGCACGTGACAAAATTTTTCGCAAGTCGTAGATAATAGATATAGGCATAGGCATAGAGAAATGTTATACGGAAATCAATAATATAGAATTATAGGGGTATATAGGTATACGAAGCAGATGCGTTTTATAAATTCATACTACACGGAAAAAAAATGTTTAATTTACATTTTCAGCGGTGAATATATGGACAGCACTTGTTTAGAGTAAAATCTATAGCAATTGTCTTAAGATTTACATATATACACCACTGAAAATGTAAATGGAACATTTTTCTTCCGTGTATATACCTGATGCGCTTATATAGACTCACAATTAATAAAACGTTCACCTCGAGATTTATACAAGTAGATAAGCGTCAAATCAGCTGCAATCCTCTTACAGGTGTAGAGTACAGATATTATGGACACTGCAGTTGCAGTTACTTTCGCAGACAAGATTATACGCTGACGGCTAAAACCGCGGCGAACTTAAGACTACTTGAATTCATGGGATTCGTCGGATGAAAATATTTATATCTCAACGTCTCGTGTTATTGATAACCTCTTGCTGATGATATTCTCTAGAGTGACGATCATCATTGAAATATTGTATCCTATAATTATGATGTATTCGAAATTTTGCAACGTCAGACGCACGACCGAAGTACGAATAATAACATAATAATAATATGAGTAGAAACAGCCACGCGAAATACGTCTGTCCTTATGCGTAGATGACTTGATTTATTTTTCGGTCCATTAAAAACAGCCATTCCGCTTACATCGGCATTGCAAAACCCGATGAATCTCATTACGTCTATAATGCTGCAATGCAAATAATTGTTAGATTTGTTTCTTCAGAATTGGAAAAATAATTATTACGCTCAGTAGATAGAAATTCTTCTTCTTTGATGATATCCACGCAATAAAATTACAGTTACACTTCGATATATTTCAAACACGCATTAGAAGGAACGCGTTTATATTGTACATGATATATGTATGTATAATATTATATTACAGATGCTTATATCTCCGCGTGCATGACCCCTTCTCATTGCTTTATAAATAATAACTATGTATACATATTATAGGTATGCATACTACACAACGTATGTATATTGTATTGAATATATACACAGAGAATGTAGCTACACGGAGTTTGAAACACAACGGAAAACTACCTTGGAAATAATGGCCCCGACTTCATGAACCTGCCCATGATACAGAGATCCAAATGATCCTTTAAAATTGAATTGAATGAACCCTGGAGCGAGAATTGTTCAGGATTATAGTTACAATACAGTCAGTCACGGATTGTATCTTCATTCAAGTTTG
Organism: Phymatocera aterrima; assembly: GCA_963170745.1. Classification (NCBI taxonomy): domain Eukaryota; kingdom Metazoa; phylum Arthropoda; class Insecta; order Hymenoptera; family Tenthredinidae; genus Phymatocera; species Phymatocera aterrima. The sequence goes on from OY720663.1 coordinate 11,649,949, forward strand.
GTATGCGTGGGACACTAGATTTATATGCTCGTCGGAATAGAAAAAAGAATAGGAAGAAGAAAAGGAATAGGAAGAAGGCAGAACAAAAAAAGAGGGAAAAGAGTCTGTACAGGTATAACTTTTCAATAAAACAAAACAATGCGATTCTCCAATTTCTGTATGCATCACTTAATATTCATAATGTCAAATTCTCCATTCTCCAATTCTGAAATTACATGGAACAAAATCGAAAGTAGCCGCTACTTCGACCTGCAACTTGTAGATACTTTGCGAGGTTTGCCAGCCGACCATATTCCATATCTCGTGTATTTCCGGCCATGATCGGTCAGCAGCGACGCGACGACGTAGCGCGGCGTAGGACGGCCCGAGAAGAGGGACCCCCTCCTACCTAACTGAAACCCGCGTGGTCAACCATCCAGCCAACATGGCCACCTGTTGGGCACATTAGGTTTATAGAGGCTGAAGAGCCTGTACTGAACTCGACTGAACTCCGAAGTACGCCCGCGACTATCGTCGCGGTTTGCGGTATCTTTACATCAATTTTTCATACCGAACGCATTGGCTTCTGTATACTATATACCGAACGTTATATGGCCAATTTTTAACAATAAATGATACAAACTTTTCCTGGGTTAACTTTTCAGTATCACAATCTTTGGTCACTGGAAAGAATAGTGAAAAAAAACTAACGATAATAAAGGAAAAGAATCATTAAAGTACATTCCCTCGCACGTGAGACACGAGTCACGCGAAGTACATGACACTGACAGTGACATATACTCAGTACCCACCTCCTTCGAAACTGATGCTCATAACGATATAAGCTTAACGTAAGAAGTGCGAGAGGGCGGTGTGACCGAGGTAAGGAGAAACAGAGAGAGAGAGAGAGAGAGAGAGAAGGAGAAAGACGGACGCCACGCCGGTTTAAACCAAAGGCAGCAGGGGCATCAGGCAGGCTGGCAGGCGGCTGGCGAGCACTGAGCACAGGACTAGAGAACTTGTGGCTTTTGCTTTTGGTTTTGCCGTTGAGCTGTTTTCCCCGTGCCCTCGTGTATGCCAGCCCGCAGTTCAGTTCAGCTTCAGCTACTAACAGCAGCAGCAGTCGCGGCACCAGGATACACACGGAATACGGATCTAGTAGTATAGTAGTCTGGTTTAGTGTGTTAGTAAAGGAGGGCCACTCTAGGCTAAACAATGGGGGACGCGTTCCGAGAGTAAGAAACGGACTGCCCCCGCAGAGCCGCCGAGGGACTGAGGGACAGAGAGGCGAAAGAAAGCAAGAGCACCAAGCACGAAGCATCAACCGGCGCGGCGGCGGCCTACCACCACCACCACCACCACCACGTTGAAACACTCGGGTTGTTGGATTTTAGGCCAGTTCTATTCAGTCCGTCGTCGAACCCTCGGTATAGGAAGGGTCGATTCGGTGCGAGGAAAAGTGTAGGTTTTTCTTGTTTTCTTTTCATTTTCTACGGTTGGAAAATCACCAGAGAATGAAAAAATGAACGAATAATATCTTCTGTTTTGTTTTTCTTTATTCGTCTATTGTTTATTTCGAACTACATATTCTTCGTCGATGAGGTTGACTAGTACAGTATAGAGCACGTATATACATACGTGATAATAAATTTGAAATCTAAATCGTCAGGCGGTAAATTTGTGCCTCTTCGTTTCTTATACGTGGATCTGTGCCTCTTAAATCGTCGTGTTATTATAATCTATCTTTCTGCTCTACAGCTCTCTTTCTCTCCATCTCTGTCCATCTCTTTTTCTCTTTCATATCCTTCTCTCGGCTCTTTCACGCGGGTTTAAACCATAAGAGTGAAGTGTGTTGCTTTGCGGTCAAAAGGAATGGTATGGTACGGTACGGCTGCGTGGTTAAATTAAATGATATACCTATATATACGTACCAACATACCGATGTAATGTGCTTTATACGAAAAGTTTCTGCCGCCCTTGAATGCTAATAATAATGACAACAATGACAATAACAATAATAACAAAATGGAGAAGTAGCTCGGCATGCGCGCATAAATTTCTCTTATATTCATCCTCTTGTTACAACAATGCAATGGATGAATGCAAAACGGTTTAGTCGTGAAGCAGAACCAGAAAAAGAAGAAGCAGAAGGGGAAGAAGAAGAAGAAGAAGAAAAAAAAGAGGAAGAAGAAAAAGTGTAGTGCATAGTGTATATGTATAGTATAGTACAGTATACTATAGTGTGGTGAGGTGAAGTGAAGTAAAGCAAATTTAAGTAAAGAGTGCAGGGCTGTTGCTTCGTGTTGTTTGTCATTGTTTTTCGTCTCCTTTTGCTTTCATTCTACTTATAATTCCGAGTCAAATTTTTTTCTTTTTCTTTTTGTTTATATTATTTCCATCGCCGTTTAAGTTACATACCGAACAACGAACGACGACGCCTTGTGTTTACCCATTTGATACACATACCTATATGAATATACATGAGTTTACCAACCTCCCACTACGCGGAGGGATAACAAAGAGTTAGAAAAGGACAAGGAAAAAGAAAAAGAAGAGTGTTGATCACGCTGTGTGATGTACAAGGATTAGCTGAGGATAAAATTATGGTAAGATTCTTACGCAGGTTTTAATTCATCACAATTACCGCATCGTCATTATTATTTTTGTTGTAATATCATATTCCTAGATTGTTATATATTTCATATCATTCATTCATTTATCTATTTGTTGTTTCATCCCGAGTAATTTGTTAGATCTTCGCCAGTTTTATTTTGTATCCATCTATCACCTCTACTTCTCTTTATTCTTGAATTTTATTGCTCGACCGTAACTAACTAGCCAAGCCTCATATCCGACTGAAAATTTCCCGCCCCACATCTTATTCTCATTTCTGTCACTGTCTCGTTCTCTCTTTCTCTCTATCCCAAACTGAAATAAAGTATTTTTAGCAATCAAGTCAGTCGAGGCTTTCGAACAACTTGAGCGAACGACAATTCCTTCTTTTTTTCGATTATTTATAACCGAGTACGTAGTAGTACATTCATACTTACAGCTTGAATTACATATTATACGTAAAAGTACTCCATTACCCCTACGATTTTGGATACAACTCAACTTGGCAATTACCTATTTTCTGGTCATTATCATCGAAATTTGAATTATATAATCCGGTATTGAAACGGCAAGCGGGCACAGTTATAATAATTTAAACAACGTGAAGTTGTAATCAAACAAAACAAGAAATAAAACAGAAATAACAATTTGACGAATGATTTAGCCAGACGTACGATCCGGTTTGATAAGAGAGAATGAGAATAATAGTTGCGTTATCGAATAGGTTTGATAATTCTCAACTATATCGAAAAATGATTCATTTAGTCTCATCATTATTTTAGAATTATTAGGTTTGTATCATTCGTGCTATCCGTTCAATTTCGCGTAACAATTAGTGAATGAGACAGAAGGCGATACGATACGATACGATGCGGCAATGATGCGGGTCTTGTCGATCTCTCGCTGATCATCAAGCGTGTAATTAAAAAACTTGTTCCGGGAGGAGATAGATAGGGGAAATGAGAGTGGAGTGGATAATGAATAAACTTATATACATATATACACATACGAAGCTTAGGTACATACATACGTTTACCTATCTTTATTATATAATACATCCCGGTCGTGTATACCTACAATGCAAGACAGCGGATGTATGTGTATCAGCGTCACGTTATACATTACGTATAGTTTTTCCGTTCTGAAATTGGGGTATTACGGAAATAATAACTGTAACACGCGAAAAATAAATAAAGAAAGCTGTTGAATGTAATTTGTTTTTTGTTCGTTCGCTCTCTTATTAGACAATATAAAGATCAGAAATAAAGACGTGTTCGATTGTTGATCCATCGTTTCGGTCACTCCGTTTCACTTCCTGCGTGATGCGGTGCCTAGTGAGAAAAGTTATATTTTTCCATCACGAAGCGAAACGTTTTTGTCGAGTGTATTATAAATCTTCATAATTGGCTGTTGTACGCTTCACCTATGTGCAGCATCGTCGCGTCTACTTTTGATATTTTCCTAATCCCATGTCACTTTCTTTCTATGCAATCAATCTTCGCTTACATATTACGCTTACGTATACATCATAGTTATGGACACGCGTCTATATATCTATATACTTTTCCCCGGAAATTTATTCTTCAGGATTATAAAACGCTTGCTGCGATGTAGTATGTTTATGTTCATATCTTTCGTATGCATATATATATCGTAAACAATACGAGTTTTTCGGTTTTATTATTTTCCTTCCATATTTAAACTCGTGTAGGTATGTATATACAATTCACTATCTAATAAACGGAAAAGAATATATCCTAATATGGCTATACCTATGTATACGTGTAAAACAAAAGCGTAACTGTTCTTCGGTACCTACACGCTGTGCCTGTGATATATACACAGTATAAGTACCTGTATCTAGTATGTATATCTAATCGTAAAAGCGTGCGGGCTAAGGTAATGAAAGAGGCAAATCATGTGTGTGAGTTCCTTGCTAACATCCTATCCGCATCCGCTACATATACCTGCATCCATCCACCCTGCCAGGCGCGGGGTTGCTCCGTTTCTTTGAAAGATGTATTATGAGGTACATACTTATAATACGTTATATTATGTACCTACCTACCTACCTACCTACCTGTCTACCTGCCTACATAAATACATAAACAAATAAATAAATAAATACTCACTGTTCTGAATAAACTGTAACCAGGTTCACACGCTGTCGCGTTGCAACGTTCAGAGAGAGAGGGGGAGAGAGAAATTTATTTATGTACCCAAATACCCGAATAAGGCACAATAGGCACTTATATCCAGACGAAAATATACTTCAGAATATCTCTAATTGTTAGGCGGTTTTTTGGCGGGAAATTTATCAATCAAAACAGTAAAAAAAAGGAAAGAAAAGAGATCGTTCTGCAACGCATTTTTCGGTATTTCAATGCGTTAAATATACATATACCTACAATATAAATCATATGTTGTTATTCGATTAGAGAAATCGGGCATAGCAGTATAGATGTATTCCTGATATTATTATGCACGGGGAGAAACCGTTGATAGGATATCATCGTATTATATAGATCTATATCAGATATAGGTATGTATAACGTTATTACGATTTAGCCGTATATCGTCAACTCTGCATGGTAAATATAGTATAGTGCAGTTACTACGAGTCTACACAAACGTATATTCATAGAAGATACCTCCTGTAGTAGATGCTCGATCAGAGAAACGTCGAACGTCGAACGACGACAAACGGCTATTATACATATTGTACCTACTACTACATGACGATATATACTACCTATACTTTGTGTAGGTATGTACACGCATCACTGAGTTTCTCAGAAAAAGCGCGGATGAATAGAACCGGTTGTGGGGAAAAACATTGATCGAAATACCTAATGTGTCCCCATAAAACCTTATCTTATTAATTCGACTCGCTTCAATCCACCAGTACCTCCCCCTCCAACGTCCTTAGTAGGTGCTTACATAACACATTTCGAACAAAATTGTTCTTTTCCTCTGTATTTTTTCTTCGATTATATCGTTATTATCAATTTTTTTATTGTTTATTTATTTATTTTTTTCTCTCTATAACATAGTCCGGAATAATTATTGTTGTTTGCTTACCAACTCTTTCCGACAGAGTAAATACACTTATATAGGTATATAGCGAGTAAATATACAAGTATATGGATATTTTTTTCATTTTTTTCTTATTATTATTCTTTTTTCGTTGTCTATTTTCTGTTCCGTTTCAGATGTGGTACGAAATAGAAATTGAAAATCGGAAAACAACTAATACGAGAGTCGCTATCCAAGGATGAAAAATGGCCTCTTCGCTTGGTGCGGGTGGACCGGGTTTGGCTCAAGGAGGCTCAATTCCTCGGAGAGCCAACCTGGAGTTCCCGCCACCACCGCCGTACCCGCCGCCTACTTCTATTACTTCTTTCTCTCATTTTTCTACTCCACCAAATCATGCGGCAACATCGTCGACAACGACGACGACGACAACGACAACGACAACGACAACGACAACGACAACGACAACGGCTTCGGCATCTTCATCGTCGGATATGACACCAATTGTCCTCAATCCAATATCCTCTCCGTCGACCATCACTCGGACTCACTACTCTTCTAGTCAATCCCATCCTCGTCCTCATCATAATATTCAGCTTTCTTCTCCTGCTTCTACTCCGCCGCCTGAAAATTTCCAAGGACAAGATTATGCCTATGCATACTACGAGCCTGGACCTAGTCGCCTACATCCTCCACCGTTTCATCATCAGCATCATCATCACTCCCATGTCTTACAATCTACCGCTGCTACTGCTGCCGCTACTCCCGCTTCTGCTCCCATTACACCCGTCAGATATCGTGGGATACTGCCGAGTCCTCAAGAATCGATTAGACGACATACCTACGTGACTAGGTACGGAACTGAGGAGAATATTTATGAGGAAATATCTGAAATAAGGTGAGATTATTCACAGATTTACCTATAATACATTTCAGCGAACCGAAAATACCGAGAAAAAGTGAAATGAAATGAAATGAAACGACGAAGGCAGAAAATGATTTGCAATTCCGCGTGCAGGTATCGCGAATTAAATTTGAAACTACTTCTTCAAGTATCACTATCACGTCCTCGACAATGATGATTTAGAGATTCATCATTAGGTCCATAAAATTCAGCCAGCCCCCTATCGTAGAATAGGAGTACATACATGTATATACGTTACGATTTTTGTCATAGGATATACCCCCACGTATATGTATGTATGGGCAGCTCTCTCGCGGTATGCGATTCGAAATGCAAAAAGTATCATGAAATTGAACGATATTGCGGTACGGGTAGTACATATATAACATCTATATTGCTTGCATATCTGTTAGGTATATACATGCAATTTCCCTCGGCTCTTCATGCAGGGTTAGGGAATTATTCCCTAGAGCTAGACTATTAATTAAGAAAGAGGCCGTAAGGTATAACGTATGTATAGCAGTGTGCTGTGCTGTTTTATGCTGCAGTGCAGTGCATCGCATTGCTCTGAAGCGAGGGCGAGAAAAAAGAGAGAAAGAGAGAAAGAGAAAGAGACTCTCTGGCACCACGAACTCTCAACCTCGACGCATTTTTTCGTTTTCTTTCATTTTTATTATTATTATTATTGTTATTTGCTATTTTTTCGTCAATTTTTATCAGGCACATGCATACGTACATACGTATAATAATACTTAAAACTATGTATAAGCACAGGCGGGAGAAAATACAAACACCGCACTTTCTCGCGCACGTATATAACGCAGTTTCTTCCTTTCGTTTTTTATTATACACTTGGGTATAGTATATCCACTCGCATATATACGTGATAAATCACGATCTAGACTCTAGTGTTGCAGTGTAGTGCAAATAACACCGGCGTAAAGAAAAAAGTAAGAACAAAAAATTCACCTTCCTGTGTGGTCGAATTCTTTCTGCGGCTATTATAATTCCTTCATTCTTTTTCGGAAGTTCAGATTTCCTGGAATAGGTATATGTGTATAATTACTATACCATCCACTACATAGTAGGTATTGTATGAAATTTGGAAATTTGTCAGAGGAAACCCAATATTATATACAATGGGTAGAGAATGATAATCTGAGTGTCTCACATCTTTTCATTGGATATGCAGCGTAAATAGAGAATGAATTTGATTTTGGTCTCGTTTTTTTTTTTTTTTTTTTTTTTGTGTTCTGTATTCAGATGGCAAAAAGAATTACGCTGATTTGTAACTCAATTCGCATTGAGAGGTCCGCCCGGTTTCGATAAGGCAAAAGATGAATTGAGGTTGTTGAAATTTTGAACACAGTATTTAAATAATCTGATGCGAACGTCGATTTGGACACGTGAATTTATACTTGGTCGTAGCTGGTCATAGTTCAGAATATTACTCCGAAAGCGTTAATTTTTGAGTAAAAATAGTCTCGACATATATTATAGCAGCGCCGTGGATGAAGGAATCCGATTGCTACGGCGACAAAGCGATGGCAATTCCGTTTTGATACTTTGCACACATTCTTCCTCATCCATGCTTCGACTGACAGTGGATAGACATTCATGTATGTAGCTACGTGAAACGCACCAAATATACAGCCAACGGTGAATATCTGAAGAGCTATAGAAGCACGCCGTAGCCCACCTAAGAAATGCATTCGGCCGACTGTATAAGCAGTTAATCAAATCAATAATTCGAGTCTGGTTGATTTTCATTCTGTGTGGGGCGTAGACCACGATTATGAAGATTGTTCAATATATACACATTAGTGGATATGTGTAGGAATGGATTAAGAATAAAGAAACATTCGTTCGTTATAATTATAGAAATTAACTTTATTCGAATGAAAATTAACAGAATAGATATTTTAAACGTTTTCTTTCAAAACATGAAACTTGTTGTCCAAACATTTGAATCTCATAAAACTCTCTTGTTATTAGAATCTATGCCCGGTCGGTTTTGTTATAGGTATAGTATGTATATTCTTTATTCCCACATATCTATTCATGTATTTATTCATTTATCTATCCGAATTTTTTTTTCCGGTTACAAAACGACGTGAAAAATTGTGTATTTTTGAAAACGGGCCGCCACTTTGCTCTGTGCCACCATTCATTTTTTTCCCCTCGAAGTCCTGCGCGTTACAATCACGCAGGTATAAAGATTAGAGATTCGTGAGGTTCTCTCGTTGTTATCAACTGAATACGACTTCACTGAATTCATTTCGATCGCATAACGGGCCATGTTTTCCTTGAGATAAACATAACGAACGATAGACGCGTAGGTGCAGCTATCGCGAAGAAAAAGATTCGTGCAACATACGTCGTATTTGCGATTTCGAAGAATTTATTGATTCTTCTTTGTTTTCTCTCTTTTCCGTTCTTCTTCATTTCCGAAAAAATATCAGGACACTTTGATAACACTTAAATATTTATAGTTTCACGGTAACTGAATTCAATGATTGTTTTTCAATTGGTTGAAAACCTTGTCTTTTTTCCTGTTTTGTATCGTTACTATAAGTGCTTTATAATATACCGCTCTATGGCTACAGACCACTGCACCTCTCTGTATCCTGTTATGCGTGTACAGGTATTACGAACAAAAACCAAAACGACGGAGAGTAATAAAAGAGGAACAGAACAAACCGTAAAAAAGAGAGAAAAAAAAGAATGTTAACGAAGAAAATAACGTACAAGAAAACGATTAGGCGGCTCCTAAAAGCCTAAAACTAGGTGACTTTTATTACTCTGTACATATTTATCGGTGCGTATTAAGTAGGTACGTGTGCATTCAACAAGGGAAGAGGAGGAGGTGGGGCCTCTTTTTCTCACATGCATTTATATGCTGTGGCCACGGCACGCCATGCCTCCGGTCGTCCTCTGCTCTTAACTTCCGAAGCTTCTGCGCTTCTTCATCTTCTCCTCCCTTTGTCTCTTCTTCTTCTTCTTCTTCTTCTTCTTCTTCTTCTTCTTCTTCGAGAACGGAATCTCTAAACAGGTTTAAGGTTACGGGTCGCGAGCACCGAGCTCAGGGTACTACCTACCTACATCCGATAAATATTACCGGATTAATTTATAGTATGCGCGCGGTGAGAGAACTAACGAAATTTTGTTTTCTTCTCCTCTCTATTGTTTTCATTTTTATTAATTTTTTTTCTTTTCATCTTCTTCCTCGTTTATCCCCTCTTTCTCGGCTTATGTATGTAATACCTGTATCAAAATAAAATCTCAACAATACCTATATACCGCGAGGATAAAAATAATGGAAGAAAATTTTAACGGTAGCAAAAATTGAACGAAAAGAGGAACAAAAACAAGAAAAAAAAAAAATCACATTTTTGTTTCGTTATAATATCGCGTTTCACATCGCAGCAAACAATGTCGTCGAGGTCTTCACGGCTCGAGGAGATCTCTCGTCGCCGAAGAAGTGAGGCGAGTTCAATCGAGGCATCGTCGAGTACTCGGTGAGCTAAACCTAAGCGTTGAAGCGATGCTGATGCCCCCCGGGTCTAACTGTTCGGTACAAAACGATAGAGGTCAAAGAGGTCGAAGAGGGACTTCTTCTACGGAAGAATTACTAGCATCCGTCAGTCCAACGGATGAACTTTTATCCCCTGCTGTTCTTGCCTGCGATTTGGATAGTGGTTTTAGCGGTAGCTCAAGCGCTAGTTACAGGTCAGTGAACACTATTTTATATCTATATAATTTTTATTTCACAATCTAGCGTTCGTTCCAATTTTTTTGTTTCCCCAAATTTTTTCTTTCGTCTAGTTTCATTCGTACCTATGTGTAACACCATCGAAAACCGAGATATCAGAGATGAAAAATTGTGACGAATCATTTTTCTCTTCGGTTATATGTATATTACACATTGATTTCGGCGGGTTTCCTTTTTTTTTTTTAAGTTTTTTTTTTCAATTCATTAAGATCAGTCTATTTTGGATGAAACGTTATATCGTTGATTGTTTCGGAAAACAAAATCGTCGAAAATGGAAAAGTAATATCAGCGTTTCGCCACATAAACGTTTACCACGAAAAATGTAATTCTGGCTGATACTCTATGGCGAAAATATACTCTTATTTTCAATGATCCTAAATTTCACGAACACGGGAAAAATGTCAGCCAAAATTCCATTTTTCGCGAGAACCTTTCGTTCGCGAAACAGCTGATATTATTCTTCCATTTTTATCATTCAAAGACGAAAATTGATAGTCGAGTCACGCACAAAATTTTCATGTGTTCAGATCTGGTCTGGGATCACTTAGTCGTGGTTTTGTGAGGACGAGTACACCCGATCTTGACGATGATGCTGGGAACAATTGTCACCGTAATAAGGGAAAGGCGGTTATGCTGTGGCGCAAAGGCTTGAAGGGGTGGAAAAAAATACAATCTTTTGGCGCAACGAACAAGGGTGAGTCTCAAATATAAAATACCTACTTAATAAACATATATGGATTATATGGCCATTACTGCGTGAATTTCACCTGCATAATAATTAGAAAGAATTCACAATAAAATCTACTATGCGAACAGGGATTAAATAAACGAGAAGATAGAAAATTAGACAAAACTTATCGCTTGATACTAGATAGTATCAGTATCTTAACGAGTCTCGTGTATTGCGAAGCTGATGCCGATGCCATGCTGGTGCATGCTAGATGTTGTTGGATATTATGACGTTGTGGCAATTTATTCTACGAATCGTTTCTTGACTTTACGATAGCAGGAGTCGCATTCTTGCGAGTTGCGAGAATCGTCAATTCATTTAAGGAAGAATGACAGACAGCTCAAAATTCAAGTCAGATCCATGTACCTGAATCTTTCTCCAATTCGGAATCGAAATCAATTAACTCAATTATTTCACCGTCCATATTCACCGTGATTGATTTTCTATATAATCTTTCTCCTCGCCTTTTTATGGTCTGAAATCTCCTAATGAATCGTGTAATGGAGATCAAATTAATCGATGAACAAAAAATCCTCCAACTTCTTCTCGATGCATATGCGATGTAAAGAATTTTCGATTTTTTTGTGTTCGTTCCCTCATGTTTCTCAAGCGTAGGGAGGAAACGTGTTGAACGAAAACACTAAATTACCCACTTTGACTTGATCGCGAGCCGGGCGGCGGGCTTGTCGTACTGTATAATGAGTCAATTAATTAATTCATTAATTGTAACTATTGCAATGATAATTTTCAAACATCATATAAATTGGAGCGGAAAATGACGTCAGTTTTATTCGTCTTCTTACCTAACTACACACATAGGCACATATTTTTGTTCAATGTATTATAACGGTTATTGTCTCCCACGGTTCTAACAACGGCCTCTGTTATGAGTTATAATACACTATAACGTATATATACCTATGTATACATAGTCGTATATTATGACTATCGCGATGTATGTATGTATTCATTCATTTTTTTCTATATTCTTTCTCCTTGCTATTTGTTTATTTAGTCATTCAGCAATCTTTCTTTCGCTATAATAATGATCCATTCAAGAATGGTCATACTGTGTATACGAAGGAAGTCTAGAAATTGTAATTGAAACGCGCGTTTAGACTTTGGTAGGTATAGTGGTATGTATGTATGTATACATACGTTTTTATATGAATTAGATACGCGCCAATAATTCGTTCCGTTTTCTCTTCTCTTCTTTTCTTTTCTTTTCCCCTTTATAGTATCACATTTGTCCGTTCAATTGCGTAGTTTGTTATTATAATTATTATCAGAAATTTCGTCAATGAAATGGGATATAGCCTATTAGAAGGTGATACACACCCGTGTAGATATATTATCAAAATTTGCGTACCTATCATGCATAGGTATGTCGGCATGTATACCTACCTATATACAATGAATTGTTTTATTTCGGAATTGATCTATGCGCCATGCCCGAAAAGAAAATAAATCATAAATTACGGTAAGGCAAATAAAAAGAAAGAACCTTTTTGTCACTGCGAATATAAATTCTTCGTGTTTGCTGCGTGTCTCTGAGCGAGCGAGCGCGAGCAGGCGGTATTAATACGCATGAATGGGGAACACATTATCCTCCTCGCCCCCTGCCTCGTCGCCAATTTCCTTCGGTCTATGCCCGCGTTCGTCCGTAATTGTCGTTTTGTTATTATTAAACAAGCATGTCCAATATGCATGTGCATGTTGGTATTGTCTAATTCTAGGTTGGAGTTTGTGTAAGTGTTTCATGTATACGTTACGTTAACGAGAAACAAAGTGCAAAAAAAAATGAATTTCACAGATATTTTTTGATGAAGAAAATGTCGTTTTTTTCTCCTCCATATAGAAACAGTTAGGATTTGAGTGGAAAAAATGGCGTAGAATTGCATTATTTCGTCATTTTGTTGTCGCGTTTTATGTACCCAACGTTGTATTCAAACTTCAGCCTCCTATTAATTACAACATATTGTGTGTATATAAGAAAGGAAATATTTTCGTATGTATGCGAACGGTATTATAATATGAACGATGTCGCGTATCAACTAACTCAGCAGTAATGTAGGTATGCTATATGAGAACGCGGTCCCCTGCAATATGATGACGCAAGTTAACCAACGCGGGCGCGCATTCATTGGGCGCGAGCACGAAGCAAACTCGAAAGCCTGACCGCACCACGGACCACGGACCATGGGCTCCAGCCCGTGGTCCCGTGGTCCGAGTAGTTAATTATTGGTACTTGGTGAGGGTCAGCTTAAGGGTCATTCGGCGGGTAGCAGATGCGAGCCACGTGCATCACTCTTTCATCTTTCCTCCTTTCTCCTCTCCCTTTTCTCTTTCCGTTCTTTCTGGCTCATACTGTATATACTTGCAGTTCCGAAGAAGTGGCGGTGAAAGAATAAAACGAATAGAAATATGGCATAACGTTGAAAAAGAGATACACCTTCTTTCTCTAAACATAAGTATATACATACACACATCATTTAAGCATAGGTATACACCTATATGTATGTATCGGGCACGGTTCTCCTGAATTTTAGTAACGCCCTACTTTTGTGATTTTTTTTTTTTACCACTTATAAGTGCACTACGCGAGCCTCCACTCATATAGTCTGCTCCTAAGTGTTTTGTTCCACGTTACAGGGAGGTGCGCATCTGTTTTTCCGTTTATCTCTATAAAGTATACAAACCTGGCGTTCGGTGATTCGAGAAACGAGAGAAACGAAATTTCGAAATGTGAATAAGATTTTGTACGGTATTGAGCGACTCGGGGGAAATAATTATATGTAGGGTATACCTAGGTAGGTATATACATATAGAACGTGCAACCGTCGCACTTTCTTCGTCCGAAGCAACGATATAGTATACGCGTACGTATACCTATACTAGAGAATGGTACGCTCTTTCCGAATTCTAACAAGTATAGACGGTACGGTAGGGTCCTGCTGCTGCGGGCCCCGTGACCGACTTTAATTGATAATGAATGGCATTTCCGTCCTAATTATTCACACTTTTGGACGCGTGAACAAAAAAAAAGGAATTATCTCATATGTAGATTCGAGACCATATTCTCTACTGACTCACGCATCCTACTTTGTTCGCCTAGTCATCTGCAGAATATATTTTCGTGACTACTAATTGTTACTCGAAGTGAAAAACGAAGGAATAGGAACAAATTCCAACAAATCTACGTACCTATGCGGTAATATTTTACAATTTTATTGTTTCCATAATTTGTGTTTAATTTACTTCGCTCTTTTTTTCATTTTTATTCTTTTTTTATCTTCAATTTTAGTATTCAATAATCATCAGTATACTACAACGAATTTTACATATTCGTAACTCATGGTATATAGACTATACACGATATCGCAGGAGGCTGAAGCTTGCAACGATAGCGGGGCGGGGAGGGATATTATATATTCTTAAGCGACTAATTTTGGCTGAAATTTCAGGATGAAAGAAAAGTCTTTATTCTTTACCTGGCAATCCCGGAAATCCCGGAGGATTACGTTTCATTGTTTGCACGTATGGTATCGTAATTTCGGAAATTGCGGTACGATAAAACAACGTTTCAGCCAAAAATTGATCAAGAATCTATTATTCGGTAGTTTATCGCGTTCCCGTTGCAAACTTCGGACTCGTATCAATATTGTCGACGGTGGCCATAACAATTAATATTCAGTACCTATCAAACTTATTATTATGATTAGTCTTTACAACAGACTTCGTGGAATAGACAATCAATCATTTAACATGACGTATAATGTATAATGTATAATGTATTGTATTGTGTATGAATGTATGGATTTGTATGTACGCACGCACCTGCATACATGCATACGGTACTACGTGCTGAATTTCACTTGAGAAGAGTTGAATGGATAAAATAACTCGAAATTCCGCATACATACCAGATGTTGGTATATACTTTGCATTAGTATTATACACAAACATATGCTTATAATATACAGTACGAATTGTGTTATACAATAATTGTCCGGTGTATTTCGCATATGATAATTCTCTGATTATTATATTCATGTTCGAGAGCTGGAGAAATGGCAAGAATAGCGAAAGGAGTAGAAAGCAACAAATTGTTTCTCTCGTATTATACTATGGTATGGATAATGAATTTTTATCAATTTTCTTGCTTTCTCTTCCTTATCTTGAAATTATAAAAATAAATTATATTTCTAATATTATTATTGATATTACTGGTATCATTTGATTTTCTCATATAGTATATTATTATTACTGGTTATCGTTGGTTATTATTATTTCTCAGCAATTTTTTCAATCGCATTCAAAATTCGTGTCATTATAATTCGGTTTTCTCCGTCCCGTCGTTTAGTGTATTCGATAAATTTATTCAAACGTTTTTCCAGCTTACCGCATTCATGACGCACACATTTATCATTAACACGTAATCCAGGTGGCGCTGATTCTAGTCTTTTCAACAATTTACGAGGACGCTCTCTTTCTTCATCCTCATCGTCTTCTTCTACTTCTTCTTCTTCTTCTTCTTCTTCTTCTTCTTCATGTTCACCTTCTCCCTCTTCTTCGTCTTCTTCGACTTCTTCTTCTTCTATCTCGTTATTATAATTACACACCGTATGACGATTACCGTTAATCAGTTTATTATTCACCGCTAATGCGTCTCGTAAATATTGACGAGGAGAATCATCCCTTTCTTCTCTATTGTTGGAAAATTTTCTGACCCGTAATCCCGACAGGGAAGACACAGCGGATGACGACGACAACGACGATTTAACCGTTTTTAGCGACAACTCTGTTGCTGGTGGTAAACGAGATACCAAAACTTCACTCGCATCGTCACGAAGCCTCAATTCTTGGCACATTTGCGATGGTCTACTGTAGAGAAACATCAAAAACAAAGAAAGTAATGAAAATCTTATTTTTCGTTTCCTTCAACCAAATTCTATATACTACTCTCAGGTTCGTTTCTATTACTCACGTCAAAGCTTTCCCTCTGCGGATCGGAACTTTTGGAAGTCTTTCAATTTCGATTGAAAAATCTTGATTGAAATTTCGAATTCGTTTAATGGCTCTAACCGACGACGATGTCTCAGGATCAGCGTCTGAATCTAAACGTTTTCCTCCTTCCGGTGACGCTGGCTCCTCGGGTGTTACGGAAATACAGAGGAATTCGTGGGGGTTGAGATCGTCGTCGTTGTCGTTGTCCTTGTCAATGTTACGATGACCGTAACCGAGTACTTCGTCTATTGCACCATAAAATGGCCACGATACGTCGTCCGATTTATTCTTGTCGCCGTGGACCGGGTTCTTCAGTTCCTTAAACAAACTCGCTATAGTCATCCAGAAATTGTGCATCATATCAAGTTTTCGAATTGAAGTAAAAAAAAAAAAAGAAAAAAAGACTAAAAAGGGGGAAAAAGTCTGAGTAAGAATTCCGTGACAATTCTGTATCTTTTTTCTTTATATATATTTTCCTTCAACAGAACAAGATCGAATTGTAGCTACGAAATAGAAGTAAGCCTCACTTTATATTGTTGTAATAGATTCGACCATTTTTTCTTGAGTACGCGGTAGTGAACGTTAGCCATAATGGTTGGAAATTCTTGTCTCATTTGTTGCAGAATGTGCCTGAAATTAGACGAAGATTTATTATTGATATAGACGAATTATGAATTCATAACTATAAATTCATTACCAAGGTTCTAATGAAATTGCTAAATTAATATAGTATGATACATAAAATCGAGGAAATATAAGTATCACCAGTCGCCTAAGCCAAGGTGCACGGGTATCGTATCGCCATATCACCAGGCACGTAAATTTTGGCTTATTTATAGAATTTATATGACTCCGAATTGGGCATGTGCGCTGCTTTTGCAGATCCCTCTGCAGATTATACGATTCCGAGCAGTCACGCGTACGTCATTGTTGGTAATAGATGACATTTTTCAAACGACACGAACAAAAATTTCGAGTCTTTTTATTCTTGCTTCCGCGGCTAGTTGATTACAGGATTCGAATCGCTAGTTCCATCCATGATACTAGTTCACATCGTATAATCTAACAAAATTATTCGATTCGAATGTTTACACAGAATGGAATGAAATATCATGAAACTCCTGATTAATTAGGTATAATAATCCTCGGCACAAGCCATATCGTATAAGTTGGTTTATTCATTTGTTTTCCGCACTTCGTCGGTGTTCTTCCTATACAATAATTATTACATTCACAACCGCAAACAATATTGTCATTATAGAAAGGCCGTGTGCCTATAAATATACCTACATAATACAGTATTATATGCGGTTTTAAGATGCTGCACTTTGCGGTGACCATCATTGCGTATACAATCGGGTCTACATTATAGGTATAGGCATATTATTAAAGCTACCCCCGACCGCAGAGAAAATTTGCACAAATTTATAAGTATATTATACATTATATGTATAAGCGATACCTGTTTGTGAAAGTGCGCCAATTGAGGGAAAAAAGAAAAAATTGGAAATGTAGTATATTGTAGACTGTACCCCAACTAGATGGCGTGATGCTCGATTTGCCGAATTCTTCGTTCAGGTTACATTGATATTATACCTATATACTTATTACCGAAACTTGAACCAACAAAAGTGAAAAATACTAAACACGTCACTCGGAATGCTGCAGTCGCCTCCTTTAATGCACCGAGTTGAAAAAAGAGAAGAAAATAAGGATTATCAATCATTTCTTGCCATCCGCCTTTTCTGAATCATCGTACGAAATTCGGCACGGACCGACTGTTGGAAATAACGAAGGAAAAAGAACCGAGACGAACAAAAATTTGTTATTTACCGAATATTGATAACTTGGCGAAAAAAATTGAATGGCCGTTTTCGAGAAGGACTGAAATAATGTAGCATTGGTTGAGAGATGAAAAAGGACGAACGAAAGAAAAACAAAAAATTCATGACAGGTATAAGGCAGGCGGGTATACCTATAATGAAATGGATTCTGATTACAGGATTTCCTCGTATCACACACACTGCACAAGTATCTGTATGTCTACATCTGTTGTAAAAAAAAAGTGTAAAGAAGCCTAGCATAAGGAATGTAACCAAAGCCCGTGTCGCTTGAGATATTAGACGGGATGCGGAAAAGTTCTTTATGTGGCATAGCATAGCCATGGTGCGGTGATCGCGGCGCGTGTACTATGAAAAGTTAATCGGAATAATACATAGATTAGATGAATTGATATAGTATGCATGCATTCATACATACATACATACACACATATAATATGCGAAAAGTTGACTGCGCACAAACTGCAACTAGGGGAAGTAAGTATAGCCTCATTGTATAGCCTGCACCAATAATTTTCAATGACGACATGTCGTGTGATTTTCGACCTTGTCGATGCAGTGAGTATACACGTAGCTATATCTATGAGTACATCATACCTACTCGAATTGAATCTATGTATTATTCTATATTAATTGATTATACGATCCAGAGAGACTCAATTGCCAATAATCAGAATGCCTACAGGAGGCTTGTATATAGTATTCATGCGTATACCTGATCCATAATATAAGTATGTATTATAATACATCGCAAGTATATTCAAAGTTCCAAGTGATTAGAATGAATCTATCAGACACAATCAATCAAAAATTGTATTAGTAGTAGGTACCTATACCTATTCGTATATGAAAATACGCATGCGCCTCCGCAAATGCATCTTTACAGTTAGAGCATGTAGATTCTGCGCATCAATTTATTGTATACCATATACATCACGAAGATGAAAATGAGAAAAAAAGAAGAAGGAAAATTTATCAACTTTTCAACGACACTGGACCGCAACGAACCGCGGGTTTGCAGCAACGTTGCAATTCGTTATATCTATAATCTATCTATAACCATTCTGGACTAGATATACCTATAGAGAGAGTAGCTCGAATACTAACGATTTTTATCAAATATCGTTTTACCGTAATCATACCAACCATACCTGTATAAACGTCGTTCAGAAACATTTGTAAGAAACAGAAGACAAGAAAAAAAGGAGGAAAAAAAAACAACAAACATCACCGACAACAACGCGGTGTGAATACAAGCCTAATGCATATTCTTTTTTATAGCGCATAATACAGATTATACCTATGTGGTACTACATACGTATACTGTGCTATAGGTATACGAATAATAACGAGGCGATACGATAAACGCTCGATACGTATATATATATATATATATATACATATACGTATGTGAGTATGTAGAGATAATGATCAGAGCGCACTATGCACTTGCCCGCGGCCTTCTATACTAGTCGCGTCTACTTCGTGTTAGCCCCCTTGGCCCCCTTCTTCTAATCCCAACAGATATTCCTACTCTTTTCTCCAATGTCCCACTACTCCGGAGCGTCGAGAAAACAACGTCATCTTCATCTCAGACCGAGGTATAGGAGTTGACTATATCTATGTACCAATAATACAAGATCCAGAGTTCGGTCTCGGTCTCGAACGTTAATACCGCGCCTCGATAATACATCCTACGTGCTAGACTTCTACTCCTCGTCATACCGCCGCTCATAGCATCATTGTAGATACCTATGATCTACAGCCAGAAAATAAAAACTTATATACCGAAGCGATTCATATGTGAAATGGAACAATTATCCACGGGATTAATATAGTACCACACCATTTATTGTTTGCCAATTTTAATCCGCGTATCAATTGACATCCGTAATATCGAGGATAATAATGTTATACATATTACATGCAGATCCGTGTACATTACAATTAGTATCATAGATATATCGTTATCAAGTTTTGGTGCGCGTGTGCATTCATTAATAATATTATTCTATTACCGAGCTTTGATTCGCATTTGTTGCGCTGTGACGGTTATTGTGTAGTCGATGGCGGTTTTCTTTTCTTTTTTTGTTCGGCCGATTTTTTATTGCCACCGCGATTAAACCCGTCACCTTTTCAGTTTTCCTTAAATTTTTACAAACTTATTGAATGATGTGTGTTTCATGGGTGGTCTGATGGTGTAGTGGTGCAGGTTTTTTTTTCAATACAACGTTTTGGCCACTGTTCCCACGTAGCGGTAGTCGGAGGAATTTCGATCAACGAAATTGTAGCACGTGAGCAGCTGTATACACTTGCACCGCCCGATATAAGTGGCAAGATGCATTTATAAGCACAAGACGTATGTACGATCGTTATATATTATGTAGTATAGGTTTAATACACGTGAATAATCACCTATACATGCCTAAATAACTTTTACTATACATAATAATAATAATAACAATAACAATAACAATAACGTATGTAATTATTATAGGTACATTATTATTGTTGTTGTTATTATTATCATACAATATTTATACTCACTCCCATCCTGCTTGAGCGGAATACTTCCTCCCGGTAAATAAATTTCCGTTTTCCTTCCTCAGTTGGATAAAACGTGACGTCAGATTCTCCGTCCCTGATTTTTTTTTTTTTTTTTTTTTTTGTAGTCAAATAAAAATAATCGATTTGTTTATTATAGTATTATTTTTGGTATTGTTATTATCACACGTGGATCTCTAGGTCTAGTATATTTCAGTTTATGCAGGAAATTGCATAATAATATTTTATACTATTATAACTATACTGATAAAAAGAAGAAAACGCGTGTGATATATATATATAAAATTATATATACTGTGTGTACATATAGTAATAATTTGATGTACTTTTTAAACGAATTCAACGTTCTGGCGTATAACTTATCTCATATCTATATGTATACACAGCATGTATGTTATGCATGTGAATGTATATCGAAATTGAGAACAGGGTTATAAACTCTAGAAACAGAAAAAAAATAATAAGAGAAAAAACAATCCAGAATGAGAACAACGACAACGACAACGACAACGACAACAATAACAACAACAACAAAAACCACTCACAACGAAATTTGGTCTGATGGAAAACGTGAGTCATATTGTCTTTGAAGGTTGTAGTGGTGATAAGAAGAAGGAATAGCAAAACTGATCATGTTCGGATTCTAATGCGTACTAAAATCTAGACCTCGTTTCAGTCTTGACTTGGCGAAATAAGTTGAATAGGGGGAGAGGGGCAGGGAAGAGGCGGGAATGGCCGGGAAGGGGTTCGAGGGGGGGAGAAGAGGCGCCGTGGCGGCAATGGGGCGAAAGAGGGGAGGGGAGCGGCGGGGATAAAAAGATGTGTAAGAGCGCGCGTTGCAAGTGAGCAAACGTATAAAATGAGACGAACGAACGACGACGCGCACGGTTCCTAAACCGTGTGGCAGCAGCCTCTGGGAAATCCGATGGCTCGGCGAGAGGCGCAGCAGCTTGGCAGGCAACAGAGAGGCGCGGTATCGAAAGACAACGGAACAGTAACGCAAATCCATTGGTAGATAGGGGGATTGGTAGGAAAAAGAGAGCCTGTTGAGGAACTCTGGAACCTCTGGAATTATACGAATGAAAATAAACTGTATCGCCATCTCTCAATCGTTTCTACAAGCCTCACAAAACTATACTCTACTCTCCTCTTGCTCTTCTCCTCTGCTACGATCGCCGTTCACGCTTCACTACACTCCATATTGCACTGCTGGGTACGCGAGTAAGTGAGTAAGTGCTGATACGTCCAAAGAGATTATGATACGTCGCCTGAACCACCACCACCACCTATCGTATGCTTTCGTAGTTGAATTTCGTCTCGTTTCGTTTCGTTTCGTTTCGTTTCGTTTCGTTTCGTTTCGTTTCGTCTCGTCTCGTCTCGCCTCGTCTCGTCTTGGAAGTTGCACGGTCGTGCGGTGCTGCTATGCGTGGACTATTATCAACAGATTCAAACGAAAGAATTACTGCATTATCGACCACTTCGGTCCCGTCCTCGCCACCACGACCCCTTTTCACTATTTTGCTCAGTACCCATTCTTTACGCCCCGTTCCTCGTGATCGTACTCACGGAAAGTACTTATACTTACGTCTCCATTTTTGATTTGGCATCTATTTCGATAAAATTTGGAATTCCGTTGGTCAAAGATCCCGAAACGTGATAGTCCAGCTGCCGAAAGATCAAAAACAGCTGAAATTTTTAGTCTCTTCTTGCCTTTGGATGGTTCGACATGGTTTGTTAAGGTTGCGGTGAATCGGCATCGAGTAAATATGTCATTGATCCAAATAGGGCAAATTTGATGGAAAATTGTGTCTCAATTTCATTTATATGTTCTACGACTATATAACAACGATTCAAACAAGAGAAACATGTTAGAAATTTGAATTCTTATACGTGTGTAATATATATCTATGAAGATTGGACACCGTCTTCAAGAGCATCCTCCACTTCCGATGATACCGGCCTTATTTAGTTTCATATTTCGCACGAGCAGCTATCCTGAACTAGCGCGCAAGGTCTCTACGCTGAGTATACTCTATACCTACAGCACCTGACTCCGTACCTACATAGAAATTCATCGATTTTTGCGAGCTCTTGTTAATTTTATGATGCATAAACCGCATGCACCTACAGGATGTACACAACTTAGGGTCTTATATGGCTAAAGTAGAATATTAAACATTTCTGGAATTTCCGAGTGCGGTTCGAGCACAACAAAATTCTCAAAATAGGGAGAAAGAGAATGAAAGGAGAAAGAGAAGGAAAAGGTAGAGGTGAAGGAAGCGAGGCGATAGGAAGAGAACAGTTGGCCCAGAACCTTTTTCTCCCCGAGGGTAGAGTACATAGGTATATAATACCTACATTGAGAAAAATCTTTCTGCGGTATTCTAGACGTTGCTGCAGATGCAGTGCGGAGGAAAACGATGCCGGTGGAGATAAACCAACCCACTACAGAGCGATATTATATTGGAGACTGCAGAAGAGAATCGCAGCTGCCAAACTCTTCTATTTGTACCTATATGTCTTAGTTTTTTCCTTATACGTATGTCTAGTCGCGTGCGTAGGTATGATATTCAACAAAAATTTCCTCACTTCGTTATCGTTGGAAATGAAATGATCCACCTCATTACGTACGTCAAACAAATCGTACGTTCATTCATGATTCCGATAATACCATATGACTTATAAATTTCCTACTACTTGCTTACATCCGTTTAAAGAACTGCGGAATTCTTATTACTTTATAAACCCCCGCGGTTAACCGATTGTCCTCGGGAGAGACTGACTGACTCATAGGTATTTAATAATACTTGAGAATAGAATTCATCACGCGCAGACTCACGGTCTGTAAAACAAACTGACAATGAGTTTCGTTCACGATCTGGATTCTGATGGGTATATCCCGCTTTCGAGAATTGTCATTTTTGTATAAAATTCTTATCGATGAATTAATTCAATAAATGAATTCCATTTTGGCAATCAAATTTTCAAACGTAATTACAATATCGAACAATAGTTTTCGCAGCTCCGCGATCAGTCAAGGAACTATGAACCTTGGCTCAAGGGTCGTCTAATCATTGATACGTTATACATGAGTTAAGTGTAATAACGTTCGCCGGTATGCAGTGGCATAGTATAAGCGTGCTAAACAAACGTATGTGTGCAATGCATTAGCGTGGTAATTCAGCAAATATATACATAACCCGAGAGTAAGATCCCCCAGCGCACAATCCAACGAATTTGCATTCTTATTCGTGTGTAATAATAAAAGGTCGGTAGCTATACCTACCTACCTACCAACCTACGTGAGTACTTACCTATGTGCTGCGGTATACATTAAACTACGTGCCCGCCCTCTATCGGAGACTCTGAGAACTAAATGGCATTTTATTTCCTCTCCCCTTCAGCTAGCCGCTTGCCTCCCATCAGTGCGCAACAAGCGACTAGCGAGCTTGGCGAGCCGAGCCCGAAACAAGATATAGTAGAGAACAGCCATGTTTATTCCCGTAGGGTATTTCTTTGTTGTTTCCATTGTTGACGAGGGGAAAAGATGCGCTAAAATAAATGAATATGATAGTGGTTTCGCGCACGTGTGTTAATATTCATTTGTTTTTTGTGCTTTGTGTGTTTCTCTTCTCTCTCTCTTTCTCTTCCTCTCTCTGTCTATTTATTATAATTAATTGAGACGAACATAATATGGCTAGTTTTGAGTGCCCGTAGGTGTGTGAAAACAAATAAACGAATAATATAACTAAATGAATAAAATTGACAAGTTGACGAGTGCACCGAAGAAAAGCAGACGGAAAACGAAACAAAATTTGTAATATAATTAGACTACTACTACTCTTCTTATATTGAGTAAAGAAAATCAAATTTAAAAATAACAATAAGAACCAGTTATCGTATGCGTTTTCTATTAACGCGCGATGGATGAAATGCACAACGGCGTTGTACTAATCAAGTGTAAGTTTTTGTTTGTTCTTTTTAATTTTTTAATTTTTTTAATTTTTTATCTGTTAGTTACGTTTTTCTTTCAACTATTATTAGTATATAATATATATATATGTCTTGACACATGTATGTATGTATTTTACTCCATAAAGTTTAACATTGTGTGTTTTGTCGTTGAATCTGCTCGTCCTCCGGTCATGCTGTGGTGCTTCTGCTTATATCGTGCAGGAAGCAGGTATCCCCCGCGTTTTACTCTCACTGGGTAGCAGTACCTAATACATTACGTATCTATAACCATGATTCAATTCAATTCAATTCGATTCCATTCCATTCCGATCCGCGTTCTATTCTTTTACATTCCTACATTATATTTGTCTGTTGTAAATAACATTCCTCCGTTTTACGGTGGCAATGCATCTTCATAATCTAATGGAGCGTAAATACATACCTGTGTATGCCTATACTAACACATCATTGATTGAAAAAAAACATAAAAAACTTCGGTGTACATACATTATTTGAATTTGCATTACTCTTTCCGGATTACCGTGTTATTTCATTCCAATTACGGTGCTATTAAAGACGCATGAAATCCCAATTGTTGCAAATTGTTCAATGCATTGTCACCCATGGTTAAATGCCGTGAGTCTTTAATAGCGCCTTAACTAAAGAAAACAAAGAATATACCTGCTCCAAACTTTATACCTATTTAATGAAACTAAGGCACGTTTCATTATGTCATGTGTAATAGGTAGTGATGCTTGTGTATACATACGTAATCGTATATGAAGCAAGTATATTCATATACTATATATACGATTCTGTATGATAAAGAAAATCCTCGCGTGATTGGAGGAAATGATATTCGTTTCATTATTGTGTGGGGGGGGGGGGGGGGGGGGGGGGGGGGGTCGTTGTTAATCTTGCATAATGATACGCGATGTATTAGGTACTTGAAAATTGACGAATTCGTTTTATAAACAATACTATAGAACATGAAATTGACAAGCAATAGCAATAACGTATGTATGTACGTATTGTAATTGGAAAACAATTTTCGCATTCGTTTGTATATCAAACGAGGAGGACAATGACCTAGCTAGTCTATAATTGAACGCCTTGAAATCTGAATTCAACAATTTTGGTTCCCTCTATCACGATTAGCGTTACACATACTCGTACGTACCTATTGTTTGTGTTGAACTTTAATTTCAAGTTCTCAAGTCGAACAAAGCTAATAAAGAAATAGCAATCCTACCACAGTATACATCTATACAGATGAGTTCGCTGTTCGGGGTTAGGACCGGAAATTGATAGAATAAATATTTTCTTCACGACCCTGTTGTCGTCATCGTCCTCAGTCTCATATTATTAATCATCATGAGATTTTTATTCTCATCGATTTCCCACTGTTGAACTAGCATTACCACCTATACTCGAGCAATTCTCACGAAGTGGATCGCTATTTCTATATTCAGTTGTATTGTAGATATACATATTATTATAGACCTACGTTATACGTATGTATACGTATTTTTTTTTTAAGTTTGTGCGTACACGCGCGTGCTAGTGTACTACTGGTTGGTTGGTTGGTTGGCTGGTTGGCAGGGCAGGGTAGGACCGTAGCGCGTTCCCTGCACCTGCCAGTGTTCACAGTCTTCGTGTCCCTTTCTTACGGTTCGAAGATGGGAGTTCATTGTTTGTACGGAACGTGCTCTTTTTACCACGGATAAAGGCTCTGGGGCCTGAGTATGTATACACGTATGTATGTACGTACATAGGTACGTACACCTCTTCGCCCTCAACCTCAACGTCACCCTCACTTGTCGAACTCTCAAGAAAGTGACAAAGTCTTGCTTAATGGGCGACTAAATATACAGCTAATTCTACTCCGCTGCAAGGGAGAATAACAATAAGTATTATTATTTTCATGTATACCCAATACACACACACACACACACGCACCCCACGCACGCATATGGAGACAAATATGAAATATTTGAATCCAGTGTCATGCATAATGGCTTCACAGCTATTCTGCCCTGGTGAGAATAATTCTACGAATTTTCACGAGTTTTGAAAAAAATTGAAACGCTTCGTAATTTGTCGTTGAAAATGATGGTCATTTTTTTTCTACTCCGTTCGACAGAAATAACGAATTTCTCTGGATAGCTGTACAACGGCACAATTTTGTGTGAAAAACTGCGAAAATATACAATTTTCAATGATAGGTACACTAACTACAGAAATCTATGATTCTATAGACAAAAATTACGAGAGTCTACAATATTTCGAGGAAATCGACGCTTTTTTTCAATGGAAAACTATGAAATGTTTCAAATTCCATAAACTAATTTTGAGGAGTGAAAATTTTCACCGGGGTGTACTACTGAGGCTCTCTCTTTCTATCTCTCGGAGAGAATATATTTATAGGTATATGCATAACTAGTATTCGTACTATCAGTATACTTCAATAAAAAAATTCAACAAATCCTACACATAGTATAGACGTCTCTCTCGTCATTTAGGGATTGGGTGAGCGAGAGAGAGAAAAAATGAGGAGTACGAATCTTGCTGACACTGCGCATACCACGCTATATACTATAGTGTATGTTTAATACGAATTATGCGCGCGTACTTTAAACCATCGACGATTCTAACTCCCCCACGCGTCGTGGCGATGGTTTTTCTCTTTCCTTTTTTTTTTCCTTTTATTTTTATGACTTTCGGCTAGTTCATATATACATATATATATAGGATATACGCGAGGATATATATATGACTATATAACTATATAGATAATTTGGTAGAGTTTTAATGTCGCCATGTGGTACCGACATAACCGTGCCATGAAGTATAGTACTGAACTAAACAATCCTATGTACACTCTCTACCCCTCTACTGCAGCATAATAGAAAAGAAACGTGTCGAGTTAGTTCATAGTTATTTACATACACATACATGACATTCGTACATAGTGAATGCGGACGTATAGAGTTACGTAGAACTACATATAGGTTTGTAATGTTGATTCGTTTACATACATAGGTATACCTATATGTATGTCGGACGTTGAAGAGGAGCGTAGCAGCAGCAGCAGCAGCAGCAATGATCGTGTGGGTAGTTGGTACAGCAATAACGAGAGAGTGTGAGAGAGAGAAAGATAAATGAGTTATGTATGTGTCGTATTACTTTCAAGCTTCTTCACTCATGATGGGTTTAGGGGAAATCTAGAAAAGGATATAGTACACATATCGTTACACTAATCTCCTATTATGTATATACGTCTTTACTCTTTAGTTTGGTTTTCGTTTTTCTCCCCTTTTGTTCATTGGTTGGTTGAGTGGAGGAGGCATATGTCCGTTTGGGTCGCGAGTTTATATGCTGTGGGTCGGTTGGTCGAACTGCGCAACCTACCGCTGCTGAGTAAGTCTCGTATTTTCGACGAGATAGAGAGAGAGGAAAATATAAAAGACAGGGAGAGAGAAAAAAGACGAAGAAGAAGAAGGAGGAAAGGGAGAAAGATAGACCGGCGAACACAGGGAGGCGTCTGGAGGTACAGTCCCGTGTAAAAATTAATTCTTAATATTTGTTCGGATTATTTCTTTCTCGAATGAATCAGCTGGAATGACAATCCTAGAACGAACCTGTTGCACTAATTCTAACTCGCATATACCTATATATGTCCGCCAACACCGTTCATTGTTACATTACGCTAATATTATACCTACTATAATTTTTCCCACGTTTAATCACTATCATTAATTAATATTATGGTAATACTTAATATTGTTCACACTCACAACTCGCGGTATAGTTTCGTAGGCGGCATATTATTATAATGATAACGCTCAGGCATACCAATTTTTGAATTGAATACAAAAAAAAATGTCCTACCGAATTTTGTTTTGTTTTTTTGTTCATTGTAAATTTGCAGACCTCCGTTCAGCGTGAAATGTCTTATAATGAGTATCTACTCATAATTGTTATAAATTTCAACACATACTAGAAAGAATATGCCGTATTACAAACCGTTGTTTTGTTATTTCAAGTGACAACAGCAACATCGGTACAGTTGAAGATGAAAAATAATACGCACGTATGTGCAATAGTACAGCACTGATATACAGGGTGACTCAGGTTGAGCGGGGGACACATTTTGTGGTTGGATTCCTCGAGATCGAGAAATTCTAAAACGAAAAGTCCTTCAGCAAAAATTTCTGTGACCGATAGCCTGCGAGCTACAGAATATTTGAGTTAACCAATCACAACGCTCATACGTGTTAGTGCGCAAAAATCTCGTCCACTCACTCATTGAAGCCTGCCGCGTCTCGCTCGCGTACGAACTCTGTGATAGGTTGAACTAGAGATGCTCCGTAGTTCAAACAACCCTCAGTCATAGGAATTTTTTGCAGAGGGTTTTTCGTTCCAGAATTTTCTCCAAGAATCTATCCACCAAATGTCTCCCTCAA
This sequence comes from Phymatocera aterrima, assembly GCA_963170745.1. Classification (NCBI taxonomy): domain Eukaryota; kingdom Metazoa; phylum Arthropoda; class Insecta; order Hymenoptera; family Tenthredinidae; genus Phymatocera; species Phymatocera aterrima. Next base: position 11,678,813 of record OY720663.1, read on the forward strand.
CCTGAATCACTCCGCATATACATAATATGCTGCGATTTGCTTTTTGAATTGTTGCAACTTCAGAAGAAACAGGCAGGCAGACGGGCAGACAGGCAGACAGATAGACACCCCCGCTGCAACAAGTTATCATAATAATGATGATCATCATTACGCGGGGCCGCATATGCAGGCAGGGGTCTCTCATAAACTCAACTTCACTTCGTTATCATTTGCATCCGCTCGCGCATGGTCGAGTCACCTCCGTATTATGTAGTGAGGCTGTTGATTCTGTGAAGTACTTGTGTACCATCTATAAACCTATACTACCCATCATACATATTGTCAGTTTAACTTTTCCGTCGTCACTTGTCAGTTCGGCAATTTGCGGAGTGCATTGTGTCCGTAGTCTTATCACATCATATTTTACCTACTTCTGTACGCAGTGCGACGATCGGAAATATCAAATACATGTTATTCACATCCTTATTTACATATACCTATGTATACGTTATTAAAATTATTTATCCGGTTCCAATCTGCGGAGTGCTGTGAAGTGTGATTGAGGTACATACGCGTAAATGCTCAACAAACTAATTTTTGTTCGCTAATCATGTGAGTTCTTCGATGTTATTTATTTGAGCTCATATACATGCGTATAGGTATATATCATTATATCATACATATGAATGCGAAGGATAACAAGAATGAGAGAAAAGTAAGAACCGAAAAAAGGTTTCCCCGTGTATGTGTAGTCAGATCATTGCAGGTATTATTGAGATATGCATATTATTTAAATTCATCGATGACGTCTTCGCGATGTGTTTTTGACCCGAAGACACAAGTGTGGAGTGAGAAGATGGTGCGCTTATACATTATAGATATATGATAATATTCTCTCTGTTCGCGAAAACAACGAGACCAAGCACACTTGTTATTTCTTCATTACAGAAAAATATAATGCGACGCCGTATCATACGCGTATCTATCGTTTTCATTCATTTATTTATTAATATTACTATTATTATTTATTTATTTCATTTTGTCGTTGTCGTGTTGCCGTTTATTATGTGGTTTCATTTCTCGCGAAAAACTGAGGGAAAGTATGAACATTTCGGTTTTTTTCCTTAATGAACAGTTGTGTAGAATACCGTAGGAAAAAAAAATGCAATAATGATTTATACAATATCATTATCATATTACAATTCATAATCACTTTTCAAAAATATCCTCGTTCGTTATACGGATGGCAAGAAAATCGGAAACAACTGAACAATATTGATACGATTTTCTCCGATTTTATTACGTAAAGTTGGATTCTTTTGATCTGGGAATTAACAGTATTATAATGAATCACAGTGCGGACAGGCGAACATTGTACGAAAATAATATGCCGTTTATACAATCGTTAATATAATTTAACGTTTTATTAATAGACACTTCCGTCATTGAACATATTGCAGATGACTGTTTTATACCTCTACAATCTCTACTGTCTTTATGCGGAGATCGCGATCGGTGCAGCAACTCTGCAGCACGATATTTCATACGCGTTGGGTACAGAAATTTTCCCAATCGGTCGATCTTATTATAATAAAACGTACTTCGTTACTTATACTTACCTAAGTAGATGCCCAGATCGATACCTAGCCCCAGTATAAAGCACGCTTGTATTATTACGATACGGTGTATTCGCCGGTGAAGGCTAGTAGCATACCCTGGTATATACTATGTAGGTAGTATATAATTATTAAATACATCAAATATATACTACGTGTATAATACCTACACCAGCGCAACGAACCGAATGGGTCCGCAATAGTTGTTGTCTGCATAATCAAAAGTATAGTGAACAAACATCTAAGAACAATTCTCTAGGTATATTATATTATGTACCACGTGATATAGCTCTCTGAACCTGTCGCGTATACTGTATATAACACCAAACCACCACCTACACGCAACACTTTATATAGTACAGTATAGTACAGTATGCGAAACGTACTTGTTTTGTCCACTTTCCTTCTTCACTTGTGCACTATTATATGATCGTTGTGTAGGCCGCCGCGCTGGTACAACACCAGGTCGAGATTGATGGCGAGCTGCAAGGTTTGACGTGGAAACAATGTTGTTATGCATGATTTTACCTCTGTAACTTGTTCAGAATCAATTTCTGTTGGATCCTTGCCTTCGATATGGTGATTTTTCTCCTTCTTTATTATCCAAGTGTTACGTATATACTGCATACGACCTGTAGACCAGTACGCAAATATGCTGATTATCGTATATTATAGTACAGAATCGTGTCACGAGTGCGAAAAGCTTTGTTCAGTAATATGAATATATAATAGAGCGGAGTGAAATAATGATTTCCTTCTCTTCTGCATCCAATATTGGACTTGTTTCATTTTTATTAATTTTTGAATACATTAACGCTCCACCAAAATCTCAATTGTTGATAATTTGAAAATTATGCTAGAATAAATTGAATCGGAATATAAGATTGAAAATCATACGTATACTTACCAACAACTGAAGCAACTATTCAAACTTTCTTTTGCACGGTTCAATTCAGAGCATAATTGCATACCGAGTACTACAAACTGATCATTCTCATCAAACAATTTGACGTGAATTTACGGAAATGGAAACTTTCTTCGATCTCCTGAAGAATAGTTTTATACTTAATGTTCAAACCCAAATACTTTGGATTTTTCACACCCTTCACTCGTACAAATAGGATGACTTTTGATACCGTCGGTGATTAGGGCAGAGGCAGATTTACTCCGAATCGTTTGATGCTATAATACTAATGTATGTACATACATACCTAGTAAGTATGTGAACGTATTATACTGTACACGTACATGCTATGAGATATCTATACCTGTATGAATGAGAAATGATTTTATGCAAAGAAATTCGCAAAGTGAGTGAGTCATTGCGGTAGTAAAAAGTTTGAAATTCATACCATTCACAGGGAACTCCGTGGGCGGTATTACAATCGTGAATTATGAAAGTTTGACAAAAACGGTATATACCTATATACATATATATTTTTTTATACACTTCTCCACACAAATATATCACGTCAAATGTCCTTGTTTGCAGATTTTGATTTTTTTCGCCATATGTAATACTTTTGATTATATTTGAAATGCCGATATGTTGTCCGCGATTCATAATTCCAGCAATATACCTATTTATGTAGAGAATTTTGTATTATTTATAACTTTTCCTTTCTCTCTAATGCCCCATCAAATCACATTCATTGAACGCGATAGGTATAACGAGCGAATTATGATACGACTTCATCACTCACTTTTCGCGGTTACAATGATGTCGTTTCTCTTTTTCTTCGAATGACTAGTACAGAACACTGCGAGAAATGATTTACTTATGTATTATATGTATCCTATATGACTCACACAGAGATTCGAAAATTATAACATTATTAGACCAAATTAAAAATTATCTGCAATATTCATATTGCGGTGAGAATGAAATTTCTTTATACTAGATTATGTTTTCAGTTACCATATTATAAACTGTTAATGACTTCTTAGAGAAATAAAAAATCTGTAATCGTGCATGCTATATTCCATATTTTGCTACAGCAGAGCTGGTTTCCATTCGATCGATCATTATTCCGATTTGCTGTATATTATGAGCTATCGAAGTGCTGTATGGCCACGACGCCGAAGTGGTATGTCGGTGATGTATATGTATGCACGTGTGTATTACTTGTAGCTATAACTCAATTTATCACAAGATTAATACCGCAGAGAAAGTCATAATATTCCTTTATTAGTAATGTGGATGATATATGATATACATATATAACAGCATTTCCAGTTCTTTCATTTACTGTTATATCTACTTATTGTTTAATGAAGGTCGTGGTTCAGGGTTATCGCCTTTAGGTATTGTTCAAAAAGATACAGGTTTAATTAAAAGAGCAAATATCTGGCATTTTTACGGCTGATTATTATTGTAATTGAATGGAGACAATCTGAGAGATACTTAGTACGGGATCATCTTCATTAAACACCCGGTATATATGTCACGTATACATACATGTGTATATCTCGAAATTGATACAGCAGCAGCATTTTATCCGATCAAAGCACTCGGTAAAATAAATATGTGAACTATATATTAATCATTAATGAAATTCACAGTTGCGAGTCCGTTGCGTGAGATATTTTATATACATATACAAACAAAATGATACAGTGAATGCGCTATACCACCTCGTCCTCCCCACTATACCAGCAATCTTTATTTGCGTATTTTTTTCCTTATTTCATTCTCCTATAACGTTTATCTTCTCTTGTGGGTAGGTCAATCAGAATTTACATTAAACACGGTATGCGACCATCCGTTTTCTGCCTCATGTGCATTAGCAATCGAAATACTGTTCACTCAAGTCAATTAACAATCAATTTGGCATACTGTAACTTCATAATTAACTATTAAGTTCACATACTGTTGCAACAATATCGACGATTATTGTACTTCCTCCAGGTCAGCAAATTCGTTGGAAATATTCCGATGAAGAAAATGTCAATGAAGCATAACTGGAAAAAGTGTCTTACGACTTCTTCTTTTTATATTAAATAAGAGCGTCTTTCTTTTTTATTACAGATGAGCCCCGTTCGAGATGTAGATCATGGGACGACGTAGGCACCGCTAGAATGGAGTCGGCTAGCCAACAGCATAGGAATGCTCATCCTCCTTTGGAGGGAACTAGGTCGACGCAGTCTGCGCAATCTGCAAGGAGTGAAGATTCTTGGTGTTCGGCGTCCGATCATGATCTCTCTTCAGATGACGAGAGCGAGAAAAGTAATATCAGTATTAAGTGAGTATCGAATCGAATTTTAACTCTTTCTTATTCTTTTGCTAATAGGAAACTGAAATAATAATAAAATCTCCCACTGTCTATCAGAAGTAATGGCCAGTTGAGGAATACTCTACATAAGGCGCGAACTTTATGCGACAAATGGAGATCTCAAAATTTAAGAGTTAACAATGCAGAGCCACTAGAATCTCCCAGTAGCCAAGGAAGACTATCAAGATGGTTTAGTATTCGAAGAGGATCCACTCATCAGTATGACATCGATACTTCTGATACTGTTTCTCTGACTAGTCCTATGAAAGCTTCACAGATGCCACAGTTGTGCGAGGTAGAAAGAGATTTCATCAACTATTCATTAGAATCTTAAGAAACGAGAACTTCCAAATTTTGTTTTCTCAATATTTGTGATTTTAGGTTGAAGAAGAAAATGGCGCTATGGTACAATTTCAATGCATGCAACAGCGGAGACAAGCGCCGCCCACTCTTCCTCCTGTACCTCCAAACTTGACACCTCAACAACTCAAAAGGCGACATATTGTCGCTGCGATTGTTCATTCAGAAAATAGCTACGTTGCTACCCTCCAGAGGCTTGTAAACGTAAGTTTTTTTTTATTCGGAACTCATTCAAGATTATTTTGATTCATTTTTTGCACGTATTTCTCCATCAGAGAAGTCTAGTGGCTTTGGATTCCTATTTTTTTTTCACTCTTTTCCGCAACTGAGAACAAGAATCGTATACCCTGACTCAATTTTTTGCATATTTCTCATGATGTATTGAGTTTTGATGTATAGGTTTGTACAAATGTTACACGTTTTCGCAGGATTATAAAAAACCTCTGGAAGAATCATCTCCGCCTGTTTTAGGCCAGTCAAAAATATCGACGTTATTTCACAGGCTACCAGAAATTCTTCAGTGTCATACATTGTTCCGAATTGCTCTAGCCGAGTGCGTTAGATCTTGGGATAAAGACGAGAAATTAGGCGATGTATTTGTTGCTAGTTTCAGTAAAGCTATTGTATTAGATATATACAGTGGATTTATTAACAACTTTTCCGTCGCGATGGACCTGGCTAAACAAGAATCTAAGCGTAAAACTGCTCTTTCAGATTTCTTCAAGGTTTGTAATAAATTTTTTCTGGAGAGTACTTTCGGTATATCGAACAGAATATCATTTTTATCCTTCTTTCTATGATCCGAAATAAAAATAGAAATAGAAAGGTTGCCCTACTACTATTCAGAAACTGTAATAAATGTCTTTAATTTTTTGAAATTTGCTTTCTTATTTTTAGGTCAAGCAAATTAGCGCCCATGACAGACTGTCGTTTTTTGGACTGATGGTGAAACCAGTTCAGAGGTTTCCACAATTTATATTATTTTTACAGGTAGCTGAATTTTCTAGTCCGTATTGTACAACGATTTTTTTTTTTCATTCATCATCGTTAATCATAAATTTGTTCCAAACTTTTAGGACTTATTAAAACACACACCTCAAGGACACCACGACAGAATGTCATTGCAGTTGGCATTGACCCAACTAGAGAGTCTAGCTGAGATGTTAAACGAGAGGAAACGTGAGGCTGAACAATTTCAAGCATTTAAGGAAATGTTACGTCACGTTTCTGGCAAACTGTCTCATCGTCCGCTTTCATCTTCTTCACGTTATTTAATTAGAGAGGATAACGTTACGCAATTGGTACTCGCTTTATTACTATGAATAATTAATAATCATCCACGACTCTCCTTTACACATAATCCCTCTTCTGCCACACCTTTGTTATCAAATAATTTTTCATTTTACAGGAATTTAATCAAAACGGTATGATAACTAAGTCGAAGAGAAGAAGACTTTTACTGCTAAACGACTTAGTCGTTTGTGTATCCGTCGCACCAAGATCTACGGAAGATTTCACTGGCAGCGAACGTCTTAGTTTGAAATGGACGTATCCTGTCGCAGATGTTGAGGTACGTTTTACTTCTTAAATTATTCATTTCCTTGAATTTGTTTCACTCTATTCTATCTGTAACGGTGGTTAAACAACATAAATTTCTCACAATCAAAAATTGAACCATTTATTTCTATTTTACTTTTTTTTTATCACAGATCCAGGATACCAGCACGTCACCAACATTGAGCCGATTACTTACAGCTGGTTTGAATAAAGGCGGTAGTTTGAAGTCTGATCGAAGCGGAGAAGGCGGACAAGCTGGAGCCGACAGTTTGTGTGCCGAGATGAATGATTTAATGCAAGATTATGAAGTTATGTCAAGGATCAGCGATCTCGTTGCTCAACTTAAGGGATCTTATAACGTGAGTTATTAATTTGATCAAATATTATTATTATGATATTGTTTTTCCTTGACTTCTATACACTTTACGTTGATTAATTATTTCAGCGAATGACTCTGGAGAATACAAAACAAATTTTACAATCTATTCAATCGTCGATCCAACAGAAAGATGAGGATATGATATGGGCGGATAGCTGTTGTTTACAATTGACCACAAAACAGGGACAAATGTATACTTTCCAAACGGAAAATCCGTTTGTTAAAAAAGATTGGGTTACAGAATTAAGGCTTGCGCAGTTAGCTTTAGACCCAAATAACTCACCAGCTTGGGAAGTTCCTGAACAGGAACAAAGACCTTCGACTAAAATGCCTTTGTTTGTTAGCTCGCAGCCAGTTTATCACTCGCAACATCAATCCGAGGTAGAACTCATTTTTTGTTTTCGATGAAAAATTACTAGTTCAGAAAAATAGAATCTAAATAATTTCATTTTGTTCAACTTTTTTGTTAACAGGTAAGGTGCGGTTGCTATTATACGACACAAAATCCTCGGCCAACAAGACGGCGAGGTAGAACTCAAAGTTATTTATGGATTTGTACGAGCGATGGAGTATCTAGCCATGTTACGGTATTTGGACAATCAACAACGGCAACAACAACAGCTTTAAAACCAATAACTTCATTTGATTTAGTCGAAACGCGAGTAGCAGCTATAGAATTTGTCAAAGGCCTTTATAACGAGCCTGTGACATTAGCTAGCGATCTCGTGTGGATGGGTACAGATTCTCGTAAAATTATAATATACGCAGCTTCGGAACCTGAGAAACAAGAAGAACTTGGAAGTTATCCAGTCTCTGGTCCTGTTATACAAATAAAATATCATTGCGATAATGTTTTCGTCGCTCTAGGTACCGGATCTCTATTAATGTTTAAAAGACAATTTGATGGAAGCTGGCTTCTCAGAGATCCTTTGGTAATTTCATTAGGCAGCGATCCGGTATCCTGTCTCATGCCTATCAACTCATTCGTTTATGCTGCATGCGGGAAAAAAGTTTGGGTTCTTAACGGCAATTCTGGTGAAGTAACCAAGAGTTTTAGCGCCCAACATGAACATGTCGGAAATGTTAAACTCATGGCACATTCCGGCGTCGGACTTTGGGTTTCGTTGAAAAATTCTAGCACCGTTTGCCTCTATCATACTGAAACTTTTAAACATCTTCAAGATATCAATATCGCCTCGAATGTACTCAGGGTTACTAAACCCAGTAGCTCGAACAATTCTTGTGGTGATAATTTGAACAATAATCAAACTGTCATTACAGTAACTGCACTAATGGCATGCAAAGGTTTATTATGGGTCGGAACAAACGTTGGTATAAGTCTCACTATTCCGCTTCCTAGATTAGAAGGTGTTCCTATTATTAGCGGTCGCGTCAATATATCTTATCACGCTCACTTCGGTCCGATTACCTTCTTATTAGCGATACAAAACAATAAAAATACATCAAATTTTACCAAGGAAGAAATTATCACAGAAGAAGAAGAAGAAAATGCAGTTCAGCTTAGAAATAAAGATGTAGATCAGCATAATCATCGGCCAAGGGATAGAGCTAGCTTAGATGCTTCGATATCTAACAATATGGCTAAATTAAAACAACAGTTAACCAGCAGCCCTGTTATGTTGAGACGTAAAAGAAGCAAGGAAAATGAATATAGAGGGTCTAAAACTCTTCCTCGTGGACTTGGATGCGGTGGCGGTTGTTTGTTGTCCAGTTCTATTACTAGCTCTCAGAGCTCCGGTGAAAATTGTGACGTCTATGGTCTCTACGGTGAATTAATGTATGTTAAAGATTATGAAAATGAAAATAGTTCCGGTATCGATCCTATCTATGAAACTCTAAGACAAAGTGATCCTGAACTTGCAGCTATACCAAATAAAGTCAGCACTTTAGATCGGAGGTTGAAAATGAAAATCACCCGACCTAGGTCGTTGGATCTATCTAATTGGTCTGTTGATTCGCACGCTAGTTCTTTGTACACCTCTTCGGGTTCAGAAGAGAATTTATCTCTTAAAGCTGGCAAGTTATCAAGAAATAGCAGCAGCGCCAGTAGAAATACTCCGTATGAAATCGCTATATCTTCTAATAATGGTGCACCACAAACAGTTAAACAAATCACAGCTCTACCAAAGTCTAAAGGTAATAATAAAAAGAATAAAAAAGCTGCACAGCAAGGTGATCAACCTAAACGTACTGTTTTGACTCTAATGGGTGGAAGAGGGTACATCAATTGGAGATTGCCCAATTTACAATCTGTTGGTGATAAAAATACCAAATCACCATATACTTTAAAAGATCCTAACAGCAACGATGCTCATATTGTTTTATGGGAAATGAAATTATGATACCCAATTAAACTAGATCTTTTGATTTCATGATCTTTTCTAATTGGTTGCGAGAACCCTTGTCGATATACTTTGACCGGAAGTTTAAAACGAGTGAGATTAATTAAAATTTGATAAAAATGTTGTGGAATTAAGAATTTAAGTTCGAAGTTGTATTGTGATGGCAAATAATTTAAGAAACGTTTATTGTTTTATAGACTGTTACTATCCTGATGTATTAATGTATGTAGAGGTTTGATGATTATGATGAGATAAGAAGCTCATGATGTTATGCGATAGAAGCAGTTCTTGATATTCTAGGCATAACTCATAACTCTTGGCAGCAGCGAAATTATACCCCAGTGTATATTAAATCTTCGGTTTGAATACTAAAGTAACGGTCACTGAAATTTTACTTGTTATGGAGGTATGACACCGTGACGGTCGCAAGAATAGATGGTAATTCTACTTCACGTAGTTTGACACTTTAATGATCTGAAATTATGGATATAATATGTTGCGTTACATTATGTTACGTTACGTTTGCGCTAATTACGTTCAGGTAATTACACTTTAACAGAAATAAATAGAGCACATATGCTATATTTATATGTTAACAAAATATATCATTTAAAATGAAAATTGAGCAGGTGCTAATGCTTTGTTTTTGTTGAGCGTTAAGTTATCTATACGTAGGTAAATACCTAAAAATACAATGGAACGTTTTTTTATTAACTTTTCCTTTCTCTGTAAATATTAATATTATATTATATGTTCGATACATAGTATAAATTGTTTTTTTCTCACCTACATAATAATAAATGTAAAGAAGAAGGCTTAGGTTTATGAAGAAGCAGAGAACCTACTCTGAGATGTAACATAAATATTAAAAAAGTATAGGACTGAGCAGAAATTCATTACGTTAGGTTTCTTTTTCTCCTTTCTTTTCTTTTTTTCTGTTTTATATACCAAATTATGAAAAAAATTTATATATATACATACATATATATATATATATATATATATATATATATATATATATACCTATATATATATATATATATATATACCTATATATATATATATATATATATAATGTTCATTATCTATGTATACGTAATAATAATAATAATAATAATAATATTGATAATAAGGTATCTATTTAAAACGAGGCCTGTTATTAATAACGATGTATTGTCTGAGTGACTGGTTTTTCTTTTTCTTTCCCATTCATTGTCCGAATGTTCGAAAGATTGAACATCTCGCAGCATTTTTGATGCTCCATATAAATAAATTGTAGCGATTATCAGGGTGTCTACTAAAACCTGGTATTAAATTTCCCTGCGAATTCCAGGTTCTTCCAGGTTATTTTAAAAATTTTCCAGGTGTATTGGAGGAATGATTCCTTGTTCATAGACTACTTGAACAATGCTTATCTTATCACACTTTACAATTTTGTTGTACATACACTATTTAATTTGAGCTGAAGAGATTTTTACATTTCCGGATGTTGTATTCATATTATGAGCCGCACATTTTAGATACTTTCGTTGGCACGCTCTTTTAAATATGATTCATACAAAGTTACATTTATCAGAGTGTCTTAGTATTCATTATCGCAAATTTTGTTTGCATAAAACCTATTTTTAGCCCGAAATCAGTAAATTGAAGAGTCTTACAAAAAAGAATTGTTCACCGGACAAAAAATTCCGTGAGGTTTTCAGGTCTTTGCATGAGAAATAAAATTCCCTGAGAATTCCAGGTTTTTCCAGGTAGTAGATACCCTGATCATCCTCCAATTTAGGGATACATAATATGAAATAGTCAAAGCTACGAGAATATTGGAAATATAAAAAATCTTCAATTTATAATATTAATCTTGTATGTCCATATTATCATTTGAAAAATTTGATTATTATGTCTAAAAACTGTGTTTTGACGTGTTGAAATGAATCTCTTTGGATGTTTATTTATCAAAGTTGCACTAACAATTTTGATCTTTAATGAAAAAGCAAAATAAAATAAGAAATTCTTATATTTAGGAAAGAATATATTTTCGATAAACAACAACCATACCATTTAGCAATGACTTTGTACAATTCATAGAATAAGGTACAAATACACTTGTGCTGAGTTTGATAACTTGTCTTCAATCCTCGACAAAGAATTCTTTCTTATTCTAGATATTGTTAAATATGAATCAAGAAGTTTATAAAGGTCTCATACGAAAATGATACACATATTGATGTATGATCAGAAGAAAAAAAATCTACTCAAATAATCATAAATCATAATTCTGAACATTGCAAAAATCATTTATGCTTTTGCATATTCAATTTTATTCTGTATAAATCTCGGAAAAATTGTTTGCAGGACTATAAAGAAAACTGGCATGATTTTCAATCTACATAAAATGTAGATACGTGGCCGCATGCTTTGATTCATGCTTCTGAGACGGTTTCATAGAAATTTGATAATATGTTTCATATTCAGACTTACATCATGTGTCTATATTATTATCCTGCACGTATAACTTGGACGGAAACTACTATTAGCCAATTTGTTCTCTATGACATTAACTATATACACGAATTTTTCTTGTTAGTTCACTAACAAATTTGACTCAATTTCTTCCATGCTATAATAGGTACTTGTATGTATGTATATTATACATATGTACTGATGGATTGTGGATCATGCCTTGAATGTTGTTTGTTCATCAGAGTGAATCTCTTGAACGTTTATGAGTAATATGAATAAAATTGAGATCCGATCGCATTTCATTTGTCTTGTGTTTGATGAACGAATAAACTTGTAACATGATACTACACACCTATACCCGAAAACTTAGTATATAGTATAAGTATTTGAAATTGTAAATAATAGCCTTAAATTGAATAGTATCAAAAAACAAAACAGAATACAAGAACAAACAAACTAGTTTCGCCATACAGTATTTCACATTGTCTGTTTACGATGAACAATTGAAATCACTTTTGCATCTACATACATATTAAAAAATAAATATTATCCTGATTTTTACTAATCAAAGCATTGTCATCATTCACTCTGTATTAAGAATCTAAGAATGCCTGTAGTAAGTATATGAAGAAAAAAAGAACTCAAAACTATTGTATCTTGATTTCTTTAATATTATGGCCAAGAAATGCGTGAGAAATTATTACGATGAAGAATGAGATTATCGGAATTTGTTTATTCAATTGATAATTAAATACTTTTTTTTCGATTTACTTTTCATTCCACGCAGCAGCAATTATTTTGGGAAATTTTTTGTTTTATTTTTCTTTTTCATTAAATTTTTGATAAAAAATAAAACTTGTATTCTACTTTTCTATAACTGCGACCGATTTTCTTTGACGGTGGAGACAAAAAACTTATCCTAAAAATTAATGAACTATGTTCTGATTTCAACTAAATTATATATCATACTATACTGTATTATACTGCCGAAAAAATACCCAAGGCCTAAGAATTAAGGAGAGAAGTTTCACTGTTTACATCTAATGATATTTCTAGATGGATAATCGACGGATGTAAATAGCATTTTATACGTTCTCAAAGTGATACAATTACTAATACAATTACTACCTAATTGTTATTGAGGTTGTTGAAAAATAGATCTGATAATGTTAGAAGTACGAATAGAGTAAAGTGTATTGCAACCTTTTATATTTTATATAAATGTTTGAGCACACGTCAAAATAATTTGCATTAAAAAATGGAAAACAAAATGACATAAATAACAACTTCAATCCCCAGTAGCATAAAAATCAACCAGTCCTCGAATATTTCTCTCAAGCATATAGATGGTCTGTGTAGGAAGTTGAATTTTCATGCCAAAGGAATAATTTATTACAGCAAAATTCGATATGATATTACATGATAATTCATTTATTACAGAAGATTCAATCATTAATGCAAGTTATTATTATTGATGCTAAGCAGATCCCAATTTTGCATTTCACGGTGAATATTTTGAAATTTTCAAATTTAGAAAATTCTTGGAAAATGTATTCTTCAATTGTTCATCTAAAAAATGAATTTTATTTAATTTGTAGTGAACCGCTTTGTATGCATGCATGACAAAGTAAAGACATGCATAAATAATAACCATTTAAAAATGGAAATGAAACGATTATATCCAGATTTATCTATCCAGGAATGATATAGTAATTAATGTTGAAAAGACCATGTAATCTGAATACTACTAATAGATTTGAATCATCAAAAGTATAGAGTATACAACTATTTGTTTCTTAATCTTCTTTTATTCTTGTAAATACATTTCGGAAGAGCACAAGTTCAGACGTAGATATTTATTTCTGAGACCGTAATTCAATGCATTGCAGAACCATACGTGGATCCTAGAGGACGGACATCGAGTTTTCGGTGGTGAAAATGTAACTAAAACACGTCAAAATATGAAAAAAGAAAAACAGAATTAGTGGTTTTTCCAAGTATTTTATAAGTTTATCAAAGCTGTAACAAGCCTTCAGTTGGTAGTGCATGTTTTGATTAATCATAATCTCATTTTATTCGGTAAGATGTATCATCATTTGAAAATTCTAAATAACAACGAAAAACTAAAATACCTGATCACAAGAGGAAGTCTTGAGGAAAAATAATATAAATTCAGTAACCTGGATCCTCAAGCTATTTCATACACCCTGAAAAAAAATATGGTCATACAATTGATGTGCACTTACATTCAATAATCAGGGTTATTGAAGTTAATCATCCTCAGTAATCTACAGTATTTCATCATCTGGGTTTAAATAACACTTGCAATACGCTATATTGGTTCTCTCCAGGTCAAAGAAACAAGATCTGAAAAATAAGAAAACAAAACTACGTTATATACAAATTGAAACGGAAATAATGAAGAATAATCGATGGAAATTTAATTATGCTTCAGTTGGTAGTGCATGTATGAGTTAATCAGGATTTCATACAATTTGGTAATGTTTATCATCATTTGTATTTTCTGAATTTTTTTTGTTTGCATTACAATTACGTTATTCAGACTCAGTGCGACGAGTGAAAACGATATGTCATGATATCAACTATCAGCAAGAGACTCAACTCTAACTTACAAAGCTTTCATTAGCAAACTCCGATTGATTCTCTCTAGGCTGGCATATATAACTTTAATCCTTCCAGTGTCAATATGGCACTTGACTGTTATGAGGCAATTCCATCTGTAAAATTTGAATTTTTGTTTAGACAGACGGTTGCATATAAATTCTGGAGAAGAATCATGATTTTAAGTAACTTCAGTTGGTAGTGCATGTTTATCATAATCATATGACTTCATATAAAATCGGTTAGTAACTTCATCATTCGATTTTTCTTCAACTATGCTATTCTTGATTCGAAAATTTCTGATTCAAATATTTTCAATTAATTACATAAAGCATGGAAAAAACCATGCCTAAGGATTTGCTCTCACGTATTGGACCATCACTTAGGATGGTGATTTCCACTGATGTTGAACAATTTCATCGAGTTCCTGAAATGTAAAAATAAATTATTCAACAACCGTCTGCGGTTTACACCCTTTTGCTTATTTCATTTCTATCAGTTGATGTATAGGTATAATTGGTATTGTACTTGTATTATGATTTCGTCGAACTTTCAGTCAAAATAATTTATCGCATGATCTCAAACCTGCTTTCAGAACAGTCGTACATAACCTATACCTATACCTCGATTAAACCAAAATGTGTAAAAAATATACTTTCGAAGCATTCTTACAATGGTTGCGATGTTATTTAACACAATGTAACAATTTCAGATACTCACCGAAATACCGATGCGTTTAGATCTCTCATCATCACACCGCCCATACGCGAGTTCATTGGATTCATCTTTGCGGAAGCGTGTGCCACTCTGCGTTCACCACGGCGCAACCTATGATGCATTTCCTGTTTTATCCTGGTTTGCAACACGATTTGGCGCGATGCCTTGAAGCGTTCCGAAAAGTGATTTCTTCGTCCAATTTGTCACAGTCACTCGGATCGTCTAGCTACATGTAAGTATAGTTAGGCAATCTTGGTAATTATCAAACCGCGGTTGGTTATCTAAACACAATCTGTATGCATGGTTGGAGGATGCACAATTGCATGTGTGTAGTCGTGTACGCCATTAGTTTAGGTTCGGTTTGAGAAAGAAAACTCAGATGTTTACTTATCTTTTTCTTTCTCTTAGTCATATTGTAATGTCTCATACATGTACACGATGACCTAGAATATTTACGTTACCATACATATAAAAGTAATTCCATATACCTTTATATACGTTACACGCCCGGGTTAGTTATGGCCAGGTATTAATCATCCTAATTATAATCAAGACCCTTTTATTCAGTTTATAAGTGACTAATGTTTCTCTTGTGATTAATGATTACGTGAGGCTTTTTCTCCCCGTATTGTCGCAAGTGCCTGCTGTAAGTGAAATTTCACTCTCCTATTTCCGTACTACTTACTATCTAGTTACCATTTCTATTCGCATATACCTATTCCTCGTAATTGTTTACCAAACGCTTCAAAACGCTACAATATTTTACGGTAAATAATGCGTTATACCTACTTACGTTTTTGACTACGCGCATTGAACAACAATTTAACGAATAATAATAAAATTAGAAGAAAAAAGAATGAAAAACGAATGATTGGCCATCCTTTGTCTCTATCAAATGAAGCGATTCTTGCTCATCTGACAATTGTTTTCTTTGTTGTTTCTCTTTTTTTTATCTATTTCGTAATCATAATTTGTTTCAACAATTGCAATTACTCTGTCTGACGTCCTTTAATACTTTTTAAGAATTTGAACGTTACTCATCTCATTCGATATTCCATCCACATTGTTATATGAATGATTCATTTTATCTATGAATCTGTATACTTGTCGTTTTACTTGTCAAAGAAAATAAGCGGATGAATGTCAATAATTTTTTTGCTTATCGATGCAGAACTCTTTTGCCAACTGATACAATGGCACAAACAACTACCATCGAGACTGTAACCATCACCAGGCCACTAAAGGTACATGATGCTTCTTTGATTGAAAAAATATTACATAAATTTTGTCACACGTATAATAATAATAATGATATTATTCACGAAGAATTTATTACCGCCGCTTGTTTTATTTTTTTTTCATTACGCCAGTACTTTGTCAGCTAATGGGAACACTGTAATCTATAAAAAAATGAAAAAAAACGAATCGCTCTGGATTTATCTCTCTGAAATTATCATCGCTACAATTTCTGTGCTGATAAGTTTTGAATTATTATTACTATACAATCTCGAATAATTTACCTACCTTCAAAATGTAGAATACAATTCGACAAAATATAAATTCTATTTTCATATTCTGAGATCTAAGATTACAAAACAATCTTTTTAGTTGTAACAATTCTTCCTTTTTTATGTTAAATTTATATTCTCAACGTATTCGTAAGAAAACTATTTTATCCCAC
The DNA here is from genome assembly GCA_963170745.1 of Phymatocera aterrima. Taxonomy (NCBI): domain Eukaryota; kingdom Metazoa; phylum Arthropoda; class Insecta; order Hymenoptera; family Tenthredinidae; genus Phymatocera; species Phymatocera aterrima. The sequence goes on from OY720663.1 coordinate 11,695,819, forward strand.
GGTATAAGAACACTTTATAATTCACACAAGCGCTTCCTTGAAATCCGTGCTATTCAGATAAAATCACATCGTAACGTATAGTCTGTCGTAAACCACTTGAAAACTTGTTTCTTTATGTATTTCGTTTATTTTCCGGTACTAGAGAGCAGAAATGACTGATATGCCCAGTACTCACCATACCTATAATAGATCCTCTCGTATAGCGGAGCGAAGCGAAATTCTGTCTTTTATAATTTTATTGGAAAATACTAGTGATTCACGAAACACAAGACTGCTTCGATAATATTTTTAATTCTCATTCTTTTACACTCCAATAAATCTGAACGATCTTGATCACATTTCCGCGTATAATGCGGAACCAGAGGAAAAACGAATCTATGATTTCCGTAAATTTCTACGAGGTATTTCCCAATCCTTCATCCTTTACCTTATTAGATTTGAATTCGCTGAGTTATTGTTACTGATCTTTCCGTATTCGCTGCGACATCGCGATTGCGACTACCGCAGGGGTGGAAATCACGGGTCGCGAGGACTCGATAAAGAAGAGAGATATTAGAGAAAGAAAGAGTGACAGAGGGTCGACGGAAGGCAATCTGGAGGGAATTTGTGAGGGCAAAATCGAGGCGAGTAGAATCATCCCTCGCGCAATGCGCCGCGACCTTTACTCGCGGACGAGTAGTACCTACATAGCTATAGTCTCGTCCCTCTTTCCTCTTCCCGTTGAATAACGTGGTGGCCAGTGAAGATGGCTGCTATCGGTGTCTATACGTAGTGGAAATTACTGGGATGATCCTTAGTATATCTTACATCTTGAATCACGGGATATATTTTTAATACTGTATCATTGTCAAACACTGCGCGTATTTTCAAATTGCCGTATTATATTTCACGTAATATGTGAACGGTTCGATCATAAATCATTATCACGGATGATTGTAATATAAGGGCGAAAGCGGGAACCCTAGAGAGGAGAAGGTGGTCGTTCTCGTCATTGCGTGGAAAAAATTAAATGCTTGCGACACACCTTCGTCGACATGGCGCGGTCTACGATGTTCCTTAAATCTCAATATCAATAATACTATATTAACATATCTACATCTCGACATTTTCATTAGTGCGCGATACAAGATGGACCACATTTTTTAAAACTATCTCCTTCTGTAGCCTATATCTTAAGAGATACAAGTTCTGTCTCATTTCTTTACTCGTTCGATACACTCCTCCTTCCTTTCCCTTCTTCCCCCCCTCGAATTCTTCTCCTTACTTTACGCGCACAATTATTCAATATGATTATGTACACCGCTGCTGATGACCGCTTGGGTCAAAACGAAATCGCTCAGGTATATCAAATAGTATTCGTTTGAGCTTCTCACAATCAGTTACTTCTTTGTTTACGCTTTTTTCACGCTACGATTATAGATCCTCGTCGAGTATCGTCGACCACATTTCACGTATACCCATGTACTCACCCTTTTCGTACTACATTGTATATGAATACCCCGCGATTGAGGAATGGCATGGAAATTCACACGTCTGTCCAACCAAATGAATGATGTTATTTGTTTTTCTTTTCTTTTTTAATTTTAAACAAATTTTTATTCAGACGAGAGACGGATCACTGCAAATTAAATAATTGAAAGAAACAGATGATAAATTCTAATCAATTTGAGTTTGCTATATATATACTTACCTGTTTGGAAAAAAATGTTGGACCTGACGGCAGGAGAGCGTATATTCTCCATATAGGACGCCCTCTTCTATTATTATCATTGTTGATAATCGGTATGATTTCCGACTATGATTTTTGTCCAAATTAGTCATTCGGGCTATTAATTAAGGAATTCTTCTCATCTCGTTATTTCTAATTATGATCTGAATAAATGTATATCATGAAGCAAAATTACAATTGGAAATTCATTTCTACAGCATTCGTGGTTCCTTCGACTTTTGAAATTCCTACTATATTTTTTTACCGAATGAACTCGAAAATAAACGACGAGCGTAGATCACAGTGAATGATAAACTCACGAAAGTCGAAGAAATTTACGTAGATTAATATCAATAACTGCACAACATTTGTTTTCCTCAATTACAATTTACAATGCATTTCTTGTATCTATGTTGAAGTCCCTGTTTCCAATCATCATCAATTCCGACCAAAAATCTGACATTCGTTTTTATAATGTGTCTGTGATTGATCAGAATTACCTTTACAGGTAATAGCGTTCGTATGTGGAGTAATAGTCATTCTATTGATGATAATGGGCCTTGCCTCGACCGACTGGTTAATGGCGATGGGGTGGAGACAGGGTCTTTTTGCACATTGTATCGAAGAGGGTGCCCCAACCCCTTTACCATTCAATATGGTTGATCCTGCGGGATGCTACCAGGCTCGGGATGTCGGTAAGATTTTATTTAGTGTGAATGTATATTTTGGAAGTATGCGAAATGAGATGCACTCTTAACTGAGTAACTTTATTCCTGTGTTAACATTTTTACAGCTTACATTAGAGCAGCTGCTGCATTATGCGTCGTATGTCTTTTGGCCGATATCGCAGCTACTGTTCTAACTGGACTGGGTTTGAGGTCTCAAGATCATCGTGACAAGCACAAGTATTACCGTTTCGCTGTATTTTGTATGGGCATTGCATGTAAGTTGACCACTTAACTTTACCAGAGTGCCAATTGAACCTGGAAATCAGGTGAATCATAGGAAAGTTTTGAAAGTTTGCCGAATGAATAAAAAACAGTCGTACAAGTCAAGATAATAAAAAATTTGCGTTCTCAATTCTTGAATTTGTTTTCGAATGAAATAATATTATTCTGGTTCATTCATAGTCATTTTTATATTGCGCAATGCAGAAGAAATAAGGAAAAACAGTATTCTTTTATTCGAAAATGCAGGATAGACACAGAAATACCTTTCCAAGTTTCAATTTGCACTTTATGAACCTTCATCTGATGTTATTTGATTTCATTTTCCTCATGTGGCCATTGTTTTTGAGAATTATTAATCAATTATATATTTTCAGTGGCGTCGCTCCTTATAGCGCTCGTCGTTTATCCTGTTTGCTTTGCGGCGGAACTTAATCATGGTAAGAATTTCCATTTCAAGTATTTTCAGGTATCAATCTTATGCAATAAGCAGCTTAAGGCCATCATCAACATCTTATCTTGCTCAAAGGCAATGACAGATATAAACATTATTATGTATACATTACTTTGAAAGAACTAGCTTAATTTTTTTTCTACATGAGTCAATCAATCCACTGGTTTCACATCTTTTTGTATCCAGTATGTTTGTTTTTTCTTATTTATTCACACCCTAGGGTGCTGGTCACTCGCTTAAAAAACTTAAAAACAATCGGAATTGTAAAGTAACAAGTATTCCAGTTTCAAAAAACAAAAAACATAAAAGTTTCTTCAGTCGCGTTAAGCTTGAGTTACAGTATTCAAACAAAAAATAAAAAAAATGAAATAGGAAGCTACTTGTCTAACTTGCATGAATTTGATTATTCCGAAGGTAACCGTACCGTGTGGGAATTTGGTTGGGCATACGGAGTTGGTTGGGGAGCAGCTATATTTCTATTCGGCGGAGCAGTTTTACTCTTATGTGACAAAGAGAGCGAGGAAATATATTATAAAGAAAGAAAAATAGTACGTGACGAAATCGGAGCTGGCGGTGGAGGCTCGATGATTGGTGTAGGGCATCACGGAGGAAGAGGTGGGTCTCAGCTTGCCTAGTGGCATTGCACCCTGCCCGACGTTGTCCTCTAGGTAATAAATTGGTTACTTTCAATTCATCTGTCAGGAGAAAAAAAAAACAGTGCCGTAACAGCACTATATAATAATAATAGCAATTATCATTAATAGCCATTATTATTATTATTATTATTTAACGACAATATAATATATTCCGTGTGGGTTAAATTTCTTTTCGCAATTGAAGTAAATAACCTATAGTATACTGTTTCTGAGAGTGAATGATTTTTTATACAAGCAACGCATGTCTTTAGAATATATATATGTATAAACATATTATATTAAAAATGAGATATAAGTTAAATTATAACTCTCGAGAAAATACCAACGTACACAAAAAAAAGATATATATTACAAGTCTCCATTTTCATAATATTTCATCACCAATTAACTCAAAGTTTCATAACAGATCATATCTACTGATTTATTTATTTTTAATGATTTCAGATGTTTACTTTTTTCTATTTTTTTTTTTTTTGTTTTTTCTTTTGTTTTCTGCTTACTTTGTTTCATATTCAAAATTCAAGACCATAAGCGTACAATGCAGATTGTTTTATTAGGGTTCTTATAGCCTCATTTAAACAATAAAAAATCGTTCTTTGTTTGTCTCCAAATTTCTGTAACCAGCGGATTCTCGTAATTCTCAAATCAGGTCTCGCGTCTAGGTCTGTAGTTTCGAGCGAATTGCCTGTGAAAAAAAAAACGAACAAGAATATAGGAATAGTAAAGAAAAGAGGGCTTGAAGTAAATTTTCATGACTAAATTAAATTAAAGAAAATACGAAAGAACAAGAAAAAAAAATGAATAACGCGAAAAATTTAGTATCTAATATTGAATATGGTGAGAAATGAATTTGTTTGGTTCATTATATAATTTATTCAGAGAAAAAAATTCTTGGCTTCTCGTTAAATCTTATTACCTAAATAGGCGTGAATAAGTTTTGACTAATGCTTGGATAGTTTATTACTGTAGTTTGGTACTATACATATTCGATACACTTCCATGCTCACGGGCTGTTCAAATTGATGGTAATATTCGAAATGATATAAATGTAATTTTTTTTTTGTCACCCAACGTCAAGAAATTTTTTAATTTTTCTTCGTTGAGAAAGTCTTTTATGAATTCGTTATTCATTTACAACTCAATTAAATCATTAATTGGTAAATTATAATAAGTACCATATTATTTTTCTACTCAATCTAATAAGACTATTCTATTTTTTGTTTTTTTTTGCTATGTATATATAAAATTATTATAGAACATTAACTTATTGCATTTCAAAGAGTATCAATTGAAATTAGTATCTAGTAAAATATAAATTATAGTTAATAATACTGATATTTTGACGAGGGATGATATCCAATTCTGGTTTGTGATTAATTTGAATTTTTTTGTTGTTTTTTTATTAAATTTTTGTTCTACTTTTTTCCTCATTTATAAAGATATTCAAAAGTGTTCGTAAATTATTATTACAAGCACAGCTATAAATGTTTCCCAAAAAACATAAAGAAACCATAACTGAAAATCGTAACGCTGATGGATTTAATTATAGGTAGACATCAAATAGAATGAAATTATAGATTTCGTTTTTTAAACTTACGTATGAATAATGGGTCTTCTTGCAAATATTTCAGTATTATTGAAACTTGGTGATAATCCAACGAAAGTACAATGTCGTTTACCACACTCTTTGAAAAATGAGCACAAATATAACTACAAATTCACGGTACATACATTACAATACCATATACATTGTATTACCTATACTCACAAATATGGATCCATTCCTCAAATCACGGCATCTTCATAAATACATGTTTTATTATTATCACATTATACCTATAATACTGCCGACACATGCATGAAGCGTGTAGTATTCGTTACATCTGTTACCTGATTCACTTTCCACTAACAAGTTTTAAATATCAAATATATTTGGAAATATGGAAATATTTACTGGAAAAAAATCTGTTTAAAAAAGTAGTAGATAATATTCCGAACAATCGAATGCATTGTATCATCAATTTTCTTTCTATATTTGACGTACGGTGTGCGTTTAAGCTCTACTAGTATTATTTCCATGATTCAGTATGGATATCTCTAGAAATAATTCCAGCATCATTACATAGTTGTGTCAGTGATTTTCTTTCTCTCTTCCCCTTCAAATCATATTTTTGTTTTATCAGAGTGCTCGGAGATCGAATGTATAAGATAAAACAAAATAATCTTAATAATAAAAAGGAACAAAGTGGCAGTTAGTTGGGCAGGCAATAATGATCCATCGCGTTACCTGTGACGTCAATGTCTAATAGTGTGTTGTACTATATACATGCAATAAAAATGTTCACAAAATGTTTGTTACGATGCAATGCAAATTCGAAAACAAAAGAAATGTTATCAATTAATTTATTAACAGTCATTCGTTGAGATATATAATAGTTACAGATACGTTGAAGTTGCACTTGAAAAGAGTTACAAGACATAACTAAGAATTAATTATTATTATATCAATATAATACTTATGTAGACATATTTAGTTTGCAACACATAATTAAAGAGAATAAGAGAAAGTGAAGTATTCATGACAGTCCTGGGATAGTAATCCCCCAAGGACTTAAATAATACACCTACAAAAAACCAAGGAAATAGAAGCTGAAAGTGAGAAATTATAAGAGATAGATCAAGAGGAAGGGAAAGAGAGCAGCTTATCTATATTACGAATATGTTTTCGTCTTTTTCTTTTTTTATTTATTTATTTTTTCTTCTTTTTATTTGTTGAGCTAATTTACGAGGATTTATACATTGGTGATATTTAAATTTTACTCTAGACCCCACACAGCGCAACATATTCAAAGAAATATTTCTCGAGAACATATCCTTTAAATTCTAATCTATTCTATGTAATCTAGTTTTATTTGATATTAAGAATTTGAATAAGCGAAACGGCGCAACTATTTTTACCATACGGAAAAAATAAGGAATAACACAACTGTAATATAAATTCATATCAGCATCAACAAATTATTGATAATTTAAAAAATCATTGATATGATATATCAATTGTATTCTGTTACTTTTATTCAGTATCAGTTCATGTGGTATACAAAAATCAGATTAGTAGGAACAGATAAATACTAGGGTCGGTTGGCAGGAAAAGACAGTGAGCTTAGAAATGTGGATGAAATCTGAACGTGTGCCTCAATCCAAGCGAGTTCCGTTTTTTTAAACACTGGCCTGAAGAATCAGGGTTTTATTTGTGCGATTTATTCGATTTACAAATGCATGTTGCATAGAAACGTGCGAAGATTTTTCCAATTTTTAACCAACAAATAATTAAAAGGCTTGTACTTCTAGTATCTGACGACTTGAAGATCAGGAGGATCGTTCCTCACAATCAGATTTCATTCACGTTATTAAAACTGTCCGATCTTTTGTATTACCCGCGCCTCATGTGGTGCAGTATTTTTGTCCAGAATATTGATTATTGATTTTTAGAACTATAGATATATATATTCTCAGAATAATAAATCATTTGCTATAAATTTGTATCTTGTGATGATGAAATTGTGAACGAATGTTCATAATTCGTGTTGAATAAAAATACAGATTTATACATATTATGATATTGATTGAAATAGGTACGAATCTATGAATATACTTAGGCAGCTGAGCATGTAGCATTGAAATGATAACTTCCATATCAGTACATACATATAAAGAGCATACACTTTTTAAAATAGTTAGTAGTACGCATTTTTCTTTATTATGATTGTAATATAGTGTAGAGATATTCGAATTAATAATAATAATGATAATAGAAAGTAGATAATAATCATAGATATCTCTCAACGTCTTCATATGAGATAGTATATGCATATCATAAATAATTAATGAAAGAGCAGAAATAAAATGAAAATGGAAAAAATCACGAAAACAAATCAATGATCGAATAATTCATATCACAATGTTATTATTGAACGATATCCACGTATACATCATAATACACATACACATACACATAAGTATATGATACCCAGATAACAATCGTACGACGCACGGAAGCATCATATTGTGCGTGTGAAAATGGTACGTTATCGCACGCCCAACGTGACGTAAGACTGGTGCATATGCAATGATTATACCATCGCGCGTGCCATCATATACAAAATGCGTGTCTCAAATATGCGCCGCACAGCAAACATGCACCGGAATGTCCATGCCGTCTTCATAATCTGCACCCGGTTCATCCACTGAACTCTAGAATATAGTTCATTGGGTTTATCGAATTATGCACAGAGTGATGCACGTCTTCTCCGCTAGGAGTGATTTCGGCGCTGGACTCTCCCATGATTGGAAACACGCAGCTTCGTAATAAGTCCCTGACTACCGAGTTTATAATTATCAGATGACTCCAAACGTGAATCAGAATTGAATGCCCTCAGTACTCAGGCTATGCTTATCCTACATGTGTGAGAACGTATCCGCACGCATCATGTGGACATTCTGTTATCTGGGTAAACGCATATTATTATAAAATCCGTGTTTCCTACCAACAAAACGTATATATAGTTTTATGTAGTATCATATTATCTTGTCACCCTCACCCCGATGATGTTAGTTTAACATTTATTTGATGTATAATATACACATCATACAGTATACTGTACAAAGAATAATATACATAGATATTTAAAACACAAATTTTATATTCTTTTCCTTCATTATTATGTATTCAAATATACCAAAGTACCTGTGTTCAAAGAATTCTTAAGTATAGCTGAATTTTTTTAATACTAGTTCAAGCTACACTTTTTACGCTTCTGTTACACTTTTTTACACTCGACCAATAGGAGGTATAAGATCCTAGGTAAGAGTGTAGAAAGTGTAGTTAAGAAGAACACAGCTACTAATCGTTAATCAGATGATACAAAAATTGGCAAAAGTGCTTAGGAATTTTTTGAAACATTTTACTCAACAACAAAAATGCTGGTTTTCATAGAAAGGGCAAACCCAGGGTCTTGTGAGGGAAACCGCAAAATTTTAAGCGCTATGCGACAGTGAGAGATGTTACTGTTCATTTTTTTAGTCGATTAATATTCAAACGAAAGTGATCCAAATGGGGAAAAAATTGACGGAATTATCATTTCTAAATTTACTCCGCCGGGATATTGGGAAGAATTTATCTCGTTGAAATAATGAACCAAAAGTTTTTCAATGTGATCAAACTGATCGGAAAAATTTAAACCCGTTTCCTTTGGTTTTCGTCACTCAGTATACACGTTTCAAGATGAATCATTTGATAATTTATTCAATAGAGCTAGAAAATTTATGAATTCTCAGAAATCCATGTAAGAAGTTAGATGTGATGAAGATAAATGTTAAAAAATTCGTCTCAGAAACCACATAAATTTCGAGTGGACGACCGTGAGTGGACGTAGATGCCCCGCATTTGTTTTTCTGTAACTATGTTACAATAATGAATTTTTCATATGCCATTCATTGTCGAAGAAATATTTTCAAAAAATTACAAAAAAGTGGGGAAACTATTGTTTCGTTTTCATTTAATATAACCACTAAATACAACAAATATTAATGTTACTCCATTTGTAACAGATTTAAGAAAAAAATCGATCAATGCATTATAGAAAGTATTAAATAATGTTATTACGTTAATTTTTAATCTATAAATAAAAAATTATGGAGTTTTAAATGATAATTTTAGTTGGACAAATTTCCACGGCGTATAGTATCGCGCGTAGTTTCCCATCTTCAATTTCGCGTTTGGTTTAGGGCGGACGATGTATACCGCCATTTTGTTAAATATATTTTCTAAACGTATCCCCTCCAAATTGAAAACAACCGAAGGTCGACGCTGTTCCGATTCTCCATAAAATATTTTTGGTTATGTTAAAATAGCTGTGTTTTAAGGATACCAAAACAGTAAGTAAAATACTGTGATTACGATAGTGATAAATATAGATTTATTGAATATTAATATATTTTCTCTGAGCCATTTGAAAAGTTTTTTCGTATCAGTTTCTAACGTGTTATAATTGGGTGGAAGAGAAGGCTTGGCATAAAGAGAGGCTATGGCTACTCTGGCTTAATGTATCGTACGTAAAATATTTATTGCGTCTTCACTCATTTTTTTGTTTTTATAATCATCAGACATTTAAAAATTAAATAAGAAACAATTTTATCTATCCGTTGCCCTTATTTTTGTAAGACTATTCAATATTATTTCGGATCATTCATTTATAACCTCTAAAGTCATAACCTATATAATATAACCTTAGATGTCAACAGCAACATCATAATTATATCAGTACGTTTCGTAAGATAACGATATTCCTAGTTAGCTTTCGTATTACGACTGAAAAATTATACCAGGATGTGATGATTAATTAACTATAGCCGTTTTTCAACTAATCCTACTAATTCTATCATCAAATTTCTCCATATATTAACACTAATGCTGAATATCAGAAATTCGATTGATAAAATATGAAAACCATCATTCGATAAACAATTTAATCTTTGTTCACATAGAAATTTGTTGAAATTCAATTTTTTTTTTATGCTGATTAGATCAATTTATTGGAAATTGGCACAAAAGTGCATTAGCGATCACATTGAGATCTTCATTTATTTAACCGGTTTATCTTTACTCGATATTCATACCGACATAGCTCATAGTTGATAAAATACCCTCTGAAATTTAGCAATAATTTAATCTCCATGTTTCACATCTGTCCTTCAATATACTGTCTCAGTTTTACGATGTACACTCAATTTGTTGAATGAAATTACAAAAGTCTCCGAGCTTCATACCTGAAGTACGAATCTGGAGGTCATTTTTTGCCCGGGCCCACGGCGCTATGGAACTGATGTAATTTGAGATCAAATTGACGCATTAATTCTAGTAGTCAGGCTTATATTATCAAATATACACATTTTTGCACAGACAAATAAACCTACTTCTCTATTCGGTTGTGGCAAAATCTTATGTCCAATCTTCCTACTATATCAGAGAGCTGAATATGAATTTTATACCAGACGGCGAGATATAAATTTTCCAGAAAATATGTATTATGTAACTTATAATTCTTGTTTCTATACCGAATTAAGAAAAAAATTTGGATATTCATTTTAGGCATGATAAACTTCCACGTAGATCCAAAAATTTCAAGTATTCGAAGTAATTCCTTTCATGCAGAGGAAGAGCACCACGTGTTATTGTTGTTATTATTCCATTATTGAAAGTCGAGTTAGTATATTTGCATATATAGATGAATACTTGCATGGATCAAAAAATATTCTTCTTGTCGACTCATGCAACACATTGAAAACACCAAATGGAAAAAGAGTGTTTCCTTCATTTCACTCTAGAGACTTTTAAACAAAATGAAAATATCCGAATTAAGGAAGACTCATCATTTTCAGTGACCAAATAAATACTCCGGGTGAACAAGATGGATGTATCTGGTGATTTGGCCCTGCAATGGGTTGAAGAAGTAGGTAATGTTGTCAATGAAGAAGTAATATGTGGCTTAGAAGCGGAGCTAACTCCAGAGCAGGAAGTAATCGGAGCCTGCGAAGAAGTCGGTGTAGAGGACACAGTAGAGACTGTAGTAGCAGAGTCTTGTCCGCCACCTGATTCCGAGATACTTCTCGTACCACAATCTAATGATATGGAATCTATTTACATCGTACCACAAGACGGACAAGGGCATGATTATCTCAATATCCAAGTTACTGAGGAAGTTATCACAGACAATTGGGATAGACCAGGGCAACACGATGGGTAATACTCAACTTCTGATATGATTACTTAGAATTGAGTGTATTATTTTAATAAAAACTCGATAATAATTTGTTAACCTTGTATTTTCATGATATAAAGCATTGAAATTCCTGAGACAAAAGTTTCACATGACAATCTGCTGGAATATGACGACATGGAAATACCTTTGCCAATTGATCAAGATTCATATACGAACACACGTCCGTATCCTTGCGATTTTTGCAGTCGAAGATTCAGGAAAAAAGCTAATCTAATGAACCACATGGTAGCTCACCAGACAGATCGACCACACGGATGTAATTTATGTGGCGCTCGATATGTCCGTAAATGTGATTTAATGAATCACTTGAAGATCCATGCATATGCGCCAGCTCGTGACGGACTGGAAGATGATTTAAATGACGATGATTCACTCGCTCCAGAAGAAGAGGAAACAAATAAAGGACGACGCAAAAAAGTACAATCTAATGCTCCAAGAAAGCGCAAGAATAATGCAGTAGCGGCTAAGAGATCCATCCCAGACATAAAATCTGAAATGGGAAAATCTTTCGTCAATAAATCTTACGATTATGTTGACGAAGATATGCGACTCCTGGAAGAAATGACGAGTCGGAATTCTGCCAGAGGTAATAATTATGCTTCTAGTTCAAGATGGGTTGAACAAATGTCCCCAGAACCAAACGTGCCACAACCGCCTCGCTGGCCGATAACAGATCCAACTAAACCGTACGTCTGCCAACATTGCGGCGTAGGATTTGCCAGAGAAAAAGCTCTGGCTTCACATGCTCGAGTACACGGTGGCGATAGCCCATTTGAATGTACAACTTGTGGAGATATGTTTTGGGATGTTAATACTCTCCGTGAACATGTTAGAATGAAACATGGAAGCACCGTGCAATCAGATTTAGAAGAATTTGACAACGATGCAACGTACACTGGTGATGAAAGATTCGGTGAATTCTTTTGTGATACTTGTGGAGTACCTTTCCATCGTCTTGATCTTCTTAAACGTCATAGAAAGTGAGCATTTTTTTGCATTTACAAAATGATTCGTTATTCAACTTTATTTTTTTTTTGTAATCAATTTTATAGAATTCACGTGAAGCAAGAAGCTGACGTCATGACTGAGGGTTCGAGTCAGCATCACGTTTGCAACGTGTGTGGAGAATGGTTTGAAGAAGCTTTGGCATTACTCGCACATGCAGAGCTACATGCTAGGTACTTTTCGAATTTTTGATTGCTTGTATTTTTTTGAAGAAAATTTTAATAATTATTCATTATTACTTATCTATATCTAACCATAGGTCCCCTACTCGCCGCTGCTTGTTGTGTGGTCAGAGATGTAGAGACGATGCGGAAGTCGCGGAACATGTTCGTCAAAATCATGCCGAAGATGCCCCACCCAATACTTGCACACTTTGCGGTAAAACTTGCAAAGATAAACGCAGTTTGATTAAACACTCTTGGGTTCATAATGCTGACAAAACATTTGGCTGTACAAAGTGCGGTAAACGTTTCCACAGCAAAGCTAGATTGCGAAGGTATATAATTATACCATTAAGACCATATGTCAATTAAATCTCTCAGCATAATTTTAAACGATATTATTCTAATCTTGAAAACATATTATTATAGGCATATGGTTTCTCACCGCAATAAAATGGTCGCTTGTGATGAATGTGGTGAAGAATTTCCCGATGGTAGAGCATTGGTGAGCCATCGTCATTCGCATAATAAAGATTTAGGGGGACGTTCTTTCCCCTGTAGAGAATGTGGAAAAACATTCGGTAGTCGTAGCTCCCAGCAGATCCATATCCGCATTCATACTGGTGAAAGACCTTATGGATGTCGTTTTTGTTGGAAAGCATTTGCCGATGGAGGTACACTGAGGAAACATGAACGTATTCACACGGGTGAAAAACCTTACGGCTGTGCAATTTGTCCTCGAGCTTTCAACCAACGTGTAAGTTTTGTATATTCACTACCGTGAGTTCATTAATTTTAGGTATGGATTGTTATTGACATGCGAAAAATATTGTAGGTCGTCCTACGTGAACATGTAAGGGCTCATCATTCAGGTCCAGATCCAAAATGTCATGGAAGTATCACGCCGTACCTTTGTAAAGTATGCGGTGATTCTTACGGTACTTCAGAAGAAATAGTCGCCCATATAGTCCAGCATTGTGATGACAATACAGCATTACGTCGGCAACCGCAAACTGGACCGAGGAAGTATAAGAGGAGGCGTAAACTCAAGCCTTATGAAACTAACAACGCAATACCTCCGCGTATGGCGGCGGTAAGTTATGATACTCCGGATGTTGCTTCAGACTCGGATGATAATACCAAACGGAAACTTGGTAAAAAGAATAAACAACAGCATAGGTCAAATGTGGAAGAAGGTTATCAGAATGTGTTGAAAAGTTTTGAAACATCGTTACAGAATATAAGCTCTATAGTTAGTAACTCAAAAGCTAATCCAGCCAAATCAAAGATATCTAAAAAAAAATTAAAAAAGGAAGAAAAAAAGAGTGAAACTCAGACTTCGGCTCAACCTGGTAGACCAAAAATGATTCATACACAAAAAACTCGTGTCCCGGTTCAAGTTGGTAGCGACGGAGTAAAGAAAGGGCAAAAGACAAAGACTATGGTTACTAGAACACCTAAGGTTATGCCTAACGAACATAAAGGCGGAGTGTTTCCTGGCGGAGAAAGGAATAGACCAAGGACAAAGAACGTCAGTTATCATATTGAAGGGAAGCTTCAACTTACTCCGGCTACATTCCCTAGACCGGTTGAAGAGATAGAAAAAGTTAACGTCAATATGTCACATAACATTAAACTTGAGCCAGGTTTGCAAAAGGCGAATAGCAGGGTCCACAGTAATAATAATGGAAATATTCCAGTAACCGAACGAAAATCAGTACCTGCAACACGAAAGAAAGCGGTTGTAGTGAAGAGAGTAAAAAAACAGAAGCAAGTTACTATAAAATTAGAACCACGGGACGACGAATTGAGTCAAGAAGAATCGCAAAATAACAATAATGCTTTAGAGATGAATGAGGCAACACATAGTATGTTAGATACGAATCCCATCGATGGTAATAATTTGGAAGTCGCTTATGAAGCAAGCATAGTTACGGCTGAGGAAGAATCCATTTTACCAGATTTAATTGACAGCCAACCAGTTCGTAATGAAGTTATTCAAAAAGAAAACTTCCAACTAAGTGTTAAAATGCTCGAAACAAATTCACCGCATAGAATGTTATCCGTTCATCACGTTATTACCCCTGTAGATGAAGTACCAGAAACTATAATACCAGATGCGGTTGAATACACCTGTGAAATGTGTTCGGCTGTTTTTTCAAGTCGTGCAGAACTTCTGGTTCATGTACCAATACACATTTGATTTTGCATTTGAGTTATTTTTTTTTTTTACTGTGGAGAAAAACAAAATCAACCTTTAATTTTTTCTCAATCTTCTCTTTCTCATGTTATATTCAAAGTTTTACATATTTCAATCCCGTTTATAGGTAGGTGGGTTAAATATTGATGAGAAGTACAACTTCTTTGTCATCTATTCATTTCAATTGGTTAATTATAATTTTAAGCCAAAGTAATTTTCCCTTATTCTACCCTACCCCTTATGCTTATTGCTCTATGAGTTATACCACGTTTATTGTTGCATGCTCTAGGTTTTTGTTCTCTCTTCATTGCTTTCTTTCTATTCTTGCATATGAAGAAAGAAAGAAGAAAAGATGTTTTGTTCGTTCAACTATAAAAGGTGGTGATATAATTTAGTCAATGAGTTTATGATGATCCCTGGTTCACCCCTGCGCCCCACAAATTATCACGCTCATTAATTCGTACTTTACTTCACTAGATTAAACTACAGCAGATTAAATTACAGAAGTAACTAAATTAATTTACGGAAATACATTAAAATGGAAACAGGTGTTTCAATGCATTTAGACACTAGACAATTGAAATAGAATTTCATTTATTGATATCAAATGACTGTAAAAAGTAAATAAGAAAACGAAAACTTGAAAAAAAAACTGAATAATGATATCTATGTGGATGTAATGATTAATAATTAATATTTTACTTAGGTAAATTGAAAACTCTAATGTATATTATATCTACCTAAATCTATCACCAATTATATATTATATATAGGATATAAAATGTATATTATATCTGACATAACATATTATTATACCATATTGAATTTTTATTGTAAGAGATCTTCGCTCGCTCCATAGCTCGATCATCATCTTTTTCTTACATGATGAAGTTTTTTCATTAATTTGGTGTTTTATTATTATCAATATAATAATTCATGTAATTATTTTCCGAGTTTTAAGAATATAGTAGTTTATCAAATTCGGCGTTAATATTTTTTCAATTATTATTATTATCATTATTATTATCGTTGTATCAATTTTCATTTTCAGATATTGCTGGCAAGATATTGCTATACTATTATAGCAAATATGGGATAGATATTTACATAATTATTAAAATTATCAAAAACATACGAAAGTACCTATAATTTGTAAAATACACAAATTGTTTTTAATTATAGTATTTTTTGAAAAGAGCCCAAATATCATAGCCAAATGATCTTATA
This sequence comes from Phymatocera aterrima, assembly GCA_963170745.1. Taxonomy (NCBI): domain Eukaryota; kingdom Metazoa; phylum Arthropoda; class Insecta; order Hymenoptera; family Tenthredinidae; genus Phymatocera; species Phymatocera aterrima. The sequence goes on from OY720663.1 coordinate 11,712,018, forward strand.
TCTTCTTTTCTTTGTGTACTACAATAGCTGAAATTATTCGAATGTAATGAAACAATTATAATATTATAGTAAATTTTCATGTTACTTTGATAAAGAGAAGTCATTTCTAATAGTTTGATCTTAAATGATTCTGCCTGCATGTGAATCAATTCTGAGATACGTTATTTATTCTTGAAAAGGAAAATGACAGTATCAACTCTTTTTTGTATTATTCTAATTATTCAGTGTTTTGGTTTTTTCGGTTTTTTGTTCTACATACAACTTTAACGCGTTGATCAAGTATTCTTTAATCAAGTAGCAAGTAGTTAACGAGTTATAATTTGCATTGAATTCTTATTGGTAAGATCATAAATCAGATTAAAGTTCTGTTGAAGGTAACAAAAAACTATCAAAGTATAGAATCAGTCAGATAAAACAAGAAAACAAAAATTAATAATAAATGTTTATTAGTGTGTTATTATATTTGTTAATAATATAGTATATGAAACAAAACAAATTTATGAAATATTACATCCTCCTAAAATTTGTATGAAAATTTAATTAATTACATTGAATTTATGGTTTAATCAAAATATTGAAAATATTTTATAAGCACATCTTAAATGTGAATCAAAATTAAATAAAAAACAATAATGACAATATAAGAGCCCGTTTATCACATTCTAATATTCGGCTGTTTCATTTCTTCAAAGTTAACAAATGTAAAATATTAGTTGAGATCAAAGACTTTTGTTTTCATAGTTACTAACACTTTATCCAATATCCAGTAAATCTGTTTGGAAATTTTGAAAAATAAATAATACCGGTCACGGGAAGAAAAAGAATATTGATTTTGTCAGTCAATTCACATTAATTGATGATGATAGTTGAGACTTCTAATTTACGTGAAATTATCGAAAGCGACTTTATTTGTTATTTTCTTTTAGAGAGGATTGTCTTGTCAAGTTGATAGTAGCAAAATGATATTCAATGACAAACGAAACTTGTTTTAATATCTATTCACATACCTGAGTTGCTTATATTTCTCTTCAATAGTAGTAATAAAGGTTACATTTTTAGATTTTACAAAACGGAGCAGGCAGATCTTATAGCATACCATAATCGAATCGCGGCAGCAAATCAGTGATGCTAACTTTATTCATACGCATAATCAGTGTTATTGAGCATCTGCAAATTATCAATGCAATATTCACGGATGTAAAAGTATTCTGGCGTACTAGAGGCCACAGATAAGTTGTCTGAATGCTTTGTACAACTTAAAAAGAAGATAAATGAAATGAAAATGCAAGAATTTTCCCTTATAAAAAATCACCTAAATTTATAAGATCATGGAGGTATGATTTGATTCATGAAAATATTCTCAATTATTCTCTCTTTTCTAAAATGTGAGATGTAGAATTGCGCTCGGATTGAAAGTAATATAAATAATTGAAAATAGCTGGAGTATGTGATTCATTATCAGTTCTTCAAATTATCATGCTTTATTATTCATGTTTTCAGTATACTTGCATAGAGCAGCGAGTAAAGCGGTACATACACACAATAACAGGTCTTGCAATATAGTATATAAAATTCCCCAGGTGTTTTATATTACATGAATATACATAATAATGAAATAAATTTGATTAACAGTGTATTTAAATATAATGAAATGTGTAAGCAAGTATCGTTTAAACTTTATATATATATATAAAGTTTAAACGATATGTATATATATACACACACACATATGATAGAGTCCGTAGATAATTAATATTAAAAACAATAATTATTTAATATAATTTTTACTATGATAGCTGGATAATGTAACGATGTGTTTGATAGTAAAACTGAATCAATTCAAGAAATATCTTCTTATAGGTACATATTCACATTATGGATATGTAACAATGTATTTAGCTGTAATTTAGAGATTTCGAATCATATATATATATATATTATCCCAATACAAGGATTTTATGGGAAAGATTGCTTTCACCGGGGAAGAGTAATAAGTTGTACATAGTATACTATTATTACTATTATTATTATATCTTGGGTTTATAGTACGGTGGTGCAATTTGATGTTAATCATCGTAGTTGTATTTTTTCTTTGAATAAAACATTATCAGATATGTGTTTTATTCATCCTATCGAACAATCTTTACTAAATATTCCTGAGCCCCGCTCAAGTTCTATGCTGAATGTGAGTTTACTGCTAGTCTTGAAATGTTATTATTTTTAGAATTCTTTTATTGATAACGATTTATTCAGTAGGTTAATTTTCTTATTGAAAAATGTTTCAAATCGAACAAATTTTGTGAAGAATATCTCTTAAGGAATAATATCACATATACCATATATTTCTTTTTCAAATCCCATACAAATCACAGAGACTAAAACAAGCACAGCACCAATGATACTTGACTGGCTAGGTACTTCTCCAAAAAAATATACCTGCACAATATAAGCTAAGATTATATCCAAAGATCTTGTTACAGAGACTTTTCCTGCTCCTTCGATCTTCAACGCAATAGCAACTAAGACTTGACCTGATAGCCCTGAAAGTGCTACCGCAAATATTTGACCCCATTCAAACCAATCGTGAGGTAAATCAGGTCTGAAATTGTGATTTCCAGAATTTATCAAAAAGAAAAACGTTGCGGTCAAAAGAATCCATATTGATAGAACGAAGACTATAGACGAATAATGCACATCCACGCATTTTCTCATGACTACTATGTTCATTGCCGTGAACAGAGTAGCTAGAATTGCATAAATGTAGCCCATGAGATCGTAAGGTACTGATTTATGCATCTGAAAATTAAGGACATTGATTTAACTTCTTACATCTTTCTCTGTTAACTGTTATAGTTCAAAAAGTGGTTTTTGATGACCCACCTGAAATATGAATGGTGGTTTTGCAACCAACGTCACGCCCAGCAGTAGAGCGCAAATAACAACGATACGAAGCAGTCCGCATGGTTCTTTTAAGAATATGAATGATAGTGCTATTACAATTACAGGAGAACTGAATATTATTGTCGTTGCATCACCCAACGGAAGTTTCCTGAAGCTGTAATAGAGCAAGGCCAATGTCATGCCGCCGATCAAACCCTAAGTAAGAGATAAAAATAAAAGAAACATGTATTCTTGTACAAGTTAAGAGGTATCTCCTTTTCTTTCAAAGAATTCGTTTCTTTGAGAATAAAAATAATTTGAGATTTATAATATGATCTTACCTGAAATTGAACTAGAAGCCTTTGCCCTACGGGACCGAATAAATTTTTGGAAGAGCAACAGGCGACGATTAGCATAGCTACTATTTGTAAAATTGCTCTGATAGACAGTAGAACCATTGGATCAACGGTTTTTACAGCTTTAACGAGGGCGGAGCTTATGGTGAAAAAAGTACCAGACAAAAATGCCAAGAATATGCCGAACCACTTGGTTCCTTCGTGATAAATTTCAACATTATTGTTAAAACGTTCGGTATACAAATAAGTCGGCGCTATACTATTGTAAGATGAAGTTGCGTCGATACTAAACTTCATTCTGCAATATATTTTCAACTATTCAATAATACTATTATATTTTCTATGTTCGGTAAACGACTTCCAATGAAATACTGATTGCTTTACATCTACCGTCTCATACAATTGGCTCTCAAAGATTTGCATTTTTTATAACTTAATACCCAGGATTATTAGAACTTTTACAGATGGGCGGGCTGGGGGGAAGTAAGGGATTGTGTCGTCTGGAGTTATAGCAGAGTATTCCATGCCGATTCATTTAACACAATCCAATCTCTTGGATTTGAATTGAATTATATTAAACACGGAGTAAGTCTTGTTTGTCAAATATAAATCTGCTTTATTGACAAATGTAAATAACGAAAAATATAAGTAATAAAATATTTTACAAAATTTTCCAATTAATTATCATTCACCGCCAATATTCTTATGAAGATTGATGTTGTTTAATCTTTTCCATAGCCCTGTGCCACTGGAGGTTTATCTATTCTGTAAAGAGCTTCACCGACATTAAAGTAGCCCAAATATTCAACTGTATCAGGAGTTGTATCATAATGGTAATGCCCTCCCTCACCGTGGTGTGAGAAATCATGGAAATGTTGTACTCGTAGATCCAAATCCTATAATAATGTGAATTTCTCGAGTAATTATACTCTTCTCACAATATTTCATGTACTTACTTCATAAGTAAGATGGAACAAAAGTGATCTGATGTTATACATAACACATTTTTAACCACTCAATAAACAAATATAATTGCATATCATCAATAACTTACGGTTTCAGAAGTAACGAGAGTTCCAACTGCGATCAGTGGCGCAGACATCTCATAGAAATTGAGCCACTCATTTAAAGCTGCGTCGCTTTCTACGGGAGTCGTGGAAAAGTCTGGCATTACGTGCTGTTTTGCTTTACCTTCTTTCAAAAGGAAAGTTCCACCCAAGCCTGAGGGAGAGTGGCAAATGTATGAAATCGTTTCGTGAAAAAGACACACAGGGACAAAACTTATTTAATTGAAACACCAAAATTGTAATAGTAAATAATTATTCTATTCTATTTTGTATTATCTTGTAACATTAGATAATAATTTACCAACAAGTTGTTCGATGTAACGAGCTGATAAAGCTTTTCGGATACTGGCGATGAAGTTGTCTTTGCCGATGCGTTTTTTGGCATGAACTTTTATTACCTTGCCAGGCTTACCTTCGCTTAGAAAAAGATTGGCGAGTAAAGCGAAGCGAGTTTCATCAGCAGGTAAAGCTTTATGAATACATGATTTGTCATCGACTGGATTGATCAAAGTAATGCGAGTTTCATTCTTAAGTTCAGCTGGAGAAATCGATACATTCATCGTCAACTATAAAAATATATCATATAATTATAGTTGAAAACAATAAATAACTAATCTGTTTGTTCAAATTAGATAAGCTAGTGCCAAAATGATGTACTTCGCAATTTGTATTCACAAGTGGCCATGGTCCGGCTCCGGCTCCGACGACAAATGCTTGCCCGCTATGGTCAACTTGTTGAACAATTGTCTTGATGTCGTAAACCTTGTCTCTGTTGACAAGAGGAATCAAATATGGAGGACCACCGACTTCGAGAAGCTTTGGACCACCTCCAAGGCCTTTGTACGTGACAAATGTTATGAGATTTAGATTATGATACATTCTGATGTATATACATACTACATTTATGCTGATCCATTCTGATAGAATATTATTCGAGAAACGAAATACTCGTGTTCAACTTTTCATATACGAGTTAAACTCTTATGTAACATTCACCTGGCTCAGCGAGAGTAAATGGTTGTTGAGTTAGATCTGGGCAATCGACAATCTCAACTGTTACCTCAGCAAAGTTTCCAGGCAAGACTTGTCGTAAAACTGTAACGTTTTAAAACGATTATGACAATACTACATAATATATGTATTAGGGCATCACCTGGCTGGGTAAGATTTCTTGTTCGCTTCTGCCTGAAAAACCTTCTGAATAGATTAAATATATACCCTGACTGAATATATGAGCTGAAGACCGACAATTGATATTTGGAGGTAGCTTAATGGGTTTAAAGATATTCCATTCAAAAATGAGAGAAGATTGCAATCTTACTGTATTAATCTTTACGTAACTTGACCCATCTTTGCTACGAAATTTTGTGAGACACAATTCCGCAGGGAATAGAATTATCCACTAAAATGTCCGTAGAGCCACGTCTATAATTTCAATGGTTCAAAAGTTGTGGGCGTAAGCTTTATTCATCTTTTAGTTTAAACATGCGAAATGTTCAAACCATATAGGTATATAGAATGAGCTCTATAGACTTTTTTTCAGAGCCTTATCTCTTACAAAATTATATCTCACTGAATTCGATACCACATATGCTATATGCAAAGATGAAAATAAAGATGATCAGTTTTCCATGTGAATTAAATGAAAAACCTCTAGACCCATGAAATGACCTCTGAATATCAATTGTCACGGTCTTCCCTTTGCGAGGATTGGTTTTTGTCTACATTAGAAAGGTTTTTTTAGGCAGGAGTGAAGAAAGGAATATTGCCCAGAAGGGAGACATATAATATTTCAATGATATTGAAACGTTGTGCAAATAGTTTTCGATATCATATGCGTAAAACGCGATGTTACGCATGCATTTGTGGGTGTAAAATCGTATTCTATGAACCCGGGTTCGTAAGATACGAAATAATCGTAAAATGCGATTATACACCTGCAAACACGTCCACAATACCACGGCTTAAGTATAAATTGTCGGAAAATATTGTTCGATACATGTGTGTAAGAATTTTCACCCTCGTGTGATTAAAGCGCACCGGGCCAGCAGTGTGTGAAATCCTATTTTACGCACTAGTATCGAAAATAACTATTTCCTAATCAGAATCTGCAGTATTACCATCTCTTATTTCCTCCAGGGGTGGAACGTACAGAGTTCGTCTTATTATTGGAAGCTTGCTAGAATCCAAGGTTGTCATGATGTCTGTAATATCATCAATGTAAATCAAATAGTTACACTATTTGTAGTCATGATATTGGAATAACATTACTTTCGGATGAAGAAAACTAATGATAAGAAATAAGGTACATCACTTTGATCTATATCACATTTCGAATGGATATTTCCAAGTGTGTTTATTCAGATAACAGGAGCTCTGGTATTAGTGGTGTTCATAGTATAATTTGATCACATCTTCCTATGAAAGAACCGAGTAACGGGCAGGCTAAAGAGATCTCATGAAATAATGGGTTTATAAGAAATTCAGAATCATCCTGTGCACAACGAAAAGCAAGTATTTGTCTCAAGACTTGTTAGAGATATTCAAATGTGACAGTTTCGAGCATTCTGAAGTCAACTTTTGGCACGAAGACATCTTTCTGGAAACCCACAAGATATCTATCATCATTGATCCTCCAAGTCGTCTTATTGGAGTAATATCTAGTTTTCTGTTGTCTGCGGTGTTATTCATGTTATTTTTTGTGAAATATATTGATAGAAGAAAGATCAGTGGGTTGAATCACATATCTTGGATACTGTGGAATCTAAATATGTATAATATTGTGACAAGATATTATATCAGAACTATAAATAGTGCAAAATTGCTAGACGTATGTTTTCTCACGCTTTTCATAGTACGACTACAACTAGTAAATAATTCTGATGGAATTGAAGCATGGTGAGATTGAAGTTTGAACTTACTATTAATAGAATACTATTAATAACGAATAGATCAATCGTGATTTAGAAATCTTGCCGCCAACTATTCAATAGTATTGAATAGTCAATTAATTCTCGTATACTATTCAATAGCATTCAAGTGAAGATCAGTTATTCGTTTACGGGAGAGATTGTGATAACTTCTCAAGGGATCGAAACATACATGTTAAGTATTATTGTCTATACTCACTTGGTTCTGTTTCTTTCAGAAGTTATAAATTTTAAATCGAATGAAAAATCAGAAACATCAGTAATATTGCTCCCCGAAGCTCTGAGCATAGACTGAACAGAAATTACTTAATTATCTGCTAATAAGAAGTAAAAGTGTTATCTTATCAGTTTCATGTAACTTAATATACGTAGTACTTGCGTATTATTATTAATATAGGCAACGCTATCACAAAATTTTATAATAACAAGTACAGTTTGTCAGTACGTAAATGTCGGTATAGAAATGTTTATATTAATTCAATAATACAGCCTTGCACAATTTTTAATATGATCAATAATTTCATGGATAATATTTAATTTTAATCAGGATAATAAAGGAATATCAATCTAAATATTTCAACCAGAGAAGGAATTGAATGCTCTTTCGACATCACAGATTTCATGATATATTAATCATCTGCTAATTCAAAAATATGATCATCTTCATAATAAGTGTATATCATGTCCATAGCTCTACTAGAATCGAACATACTCCTATTAACCGATATGAAAATACCTATGATTAATGCAACATATGGATCGTCACGATTGATTTTGAGATTCAAAACGTGATTTGTATTTTTGCAATCAACTCGTCACTTAGTTTCACATAACGAGAAGAAAAAAAAATCGTTATTAGTAGAATGAATATAATTGCTTGTTATCGCTTGTTATCCATTTCAAGTGATCAATAATATTATAGCTTACGAAAGTAATAAAGTCGGTATCAACAGGTGGTTAAATTTATACTATAATCCTAATCTCCCAGCCAGTCACGGCTGCGCGCTTTTTACCGTGTAGAATGTAGAGATATTTAACGTCTGAAGAAAGTTAATGCAAACAAATATTGTCTGACAAAAACTAAATGTGATTCTGAGGTTATAAAATTATCATAGAATATCAATCGATGATGGATTCACGACGTATTTTTCTGAAATTCTTTTCAATTCCCACGAAGTAATACCATTCTACACTCAACGGTAATACTTCAAACAGAGTGAACTCTGCCGAGACCCCGACTCAAAAGTGTAGAGCGATTTCGGTACAACAAGGGCGCGTGCCATAAAATGAATGACCGAATTTTTGGCGCCTGCGCAGTACGCAGTATAGCTGTGTCTTTTTCTCTCTCGCGGAAAGTGGGAGTGAGAGCGTGGTCCGTCATCACTCGTCACGATTTCAGAACTTTTGAATAACAAACGCGAGTGATTTAAGTGAGGTTATGGTTACTTGATTTGGTAAAAGTCGTACAATAATTAGTGCGATGAATGATCATTTGAACAATATTTAATAATTTTAAGAATAAAAATACGATTACATTCTTCCTCATTATTAGCTCATTAATTTTTTTTTTTTAATGACTTGTTAATAAATATTGAGCAGATAGTAATGAAGAAATCGAAATCCAATAGGGTTTAGACCCTATAATTCATGTAACTTTCACAATCATGAATTATACTATTCAAGAAATCCACTAATTAGTGTGCAGTGTTTAAATCGCCATCACCTCACTAATTTCATTCCACTCGCTTTCGTCTTCAAATAATGACAGGTGTTGAAACTTGAGAGAAATCTCTCTCACTCGCACTTTCTGTGAGATAGAAAAAGACACAGCTATAATGCGTACTGCGCAAGTGCCAAATATTTTGGGATTATTTTACGAGCGCGCGTCCTTATTGTATGTATATACATACTTCGAATTTGGTCAAATTCGTTGAACGGAGTTCGGTCTCCTTTAGTATTATACACGATTACATCGTGGTATTATACTTCGCGTTAAATCATTGAATAAATTAATTGCCATTTTCGGTCACTGACCCCCGGAATCGAGATCAAGTGATCCTAAATAAGATATAAATTACATCGGCTACCTTCACGCTGTAGGAAATAGTTCCAATTAAAACGTTTTAGAACGCATCGATACTTGACGCCGTTGTCATCAGCGGTGTTTTGTTTTGTTCTCATATTTCTGGCGCCTAAGAAAATATTTGAAATAAATCTCCAACCTCAAAAAAGATGAGAATTTGTATCGTTTATAATCACAACAGATCTGAATATTATTGTAATGAAAAATGAGCAATATCAATACGATAACTTCAGTTCACGTAAAAAAATTAGGTAATTTGGATACCTATTCAAGAATAATCTTATGTACATTCATCACGTTTAATTCTTAACCTTGGATGGAAAACTTCAAATACTTATATTAGATGTTTCTGTTTTATTCTCAGGACATTCACTGGATGAGATACGATTGAGAACATTAGATAGTATCATATCAAAATTCGATCATGGATTTGGCTGCAATTGCGAAGCGGTGAAGAAGGAAATTATTGTTAAATTATTTAATTGGTTCACGTTTCCGAACGTACCACAACCAGCAAAAGTTCTCGATTTATTACTACGGTTAATTCAGGTAAAAGAAAAATATATTTTGTGTATAACTTTTTTTATCCTGATTATCAATTAAAAATCTTTTAATCTAAAAATGTCATTAGTTGTTTTTCAATGTTTTCTCTGTTTCATTACATTGTTTTATTTTTCTCTCTCACAAAGCCCTGAACTTTGTTTTCGCTTTCATTCAAATATCTTACTTTAGAATATCTTCTAATCCGAATGGAGTTACGAATTTTATTCTCTCTAATTCTTATTTATTTATGTCTTTTCCTCTATTCTTATTTACAGACCAGCGGAGAAAATTATGCCACTGCTTTTGGAAAACTCAGATTTCAGAATGAAATTCGTGAATTACGATCAAAACTTGATCCTACTTATCATAATAAATTATATCAAATTGAAGCGGTGATTACCTCTACAAATAATTCACAAAAATCGTCCGATATTCAAATACAAACTGTTAAGGTAACGCTTTTTTTAAATATATTTTGTTATACTAGTTGGAATGTTTGTCTTATTCATTGAAAAATTTGTTGAACAACACACTTCTATCACGTTTCCTATCTCTAAAACAAACGACTGTACAAAAGATCATGATTTTAGGCCCCAAATCGGTTGGATACATCTTCTACAGATACAGAAAATCCTCAATTTGGAGACGGAGAAAGTGGTAGTAGCGTTTTGCAATCTTCAACGAAAGCTAATTCCTTTGCAAGGTAGTATAAACTTTTCCAATCAAAAATTTTAAAAAGGATGATTACAAACAGAAATGAACATTTTTGTTCCCAAATATTACCTTAAAAGTCTTACTTATTTAATGCATTATCTGTTTTTGATTCATCCGCCTAAAATATAGATAGAATACCATCCATTTCTCACTGCTAAGAACAGTTGTTTTGGCTCAGTTCTAAACTGGGCATAATATATTTAATGGAATCACTACACCTGCCACTCTTCTTTTCACGAAACAAATTGTTCTCTTCAATTTATTGTGAAATCATGAAAACGTCAACTACTTCCGCTCTTTCGAACAAATTCTACAAAAAAACTCTTCTTTTATGCAGCACGCTGTTGTTCGACACGAATCTACAATGTGGAGATGGTACTCATATTGATAAGAAAACAGATGGCGGTATTAAATGGCTTGTCATGCCTTGGCAGCCTCTTGTCGCTTCTGATAGAGGTGTGCTCGCTGCAATCGAAGAGGCATTGCATAACGTCACTGACACTACTCTAATACTTCATACTTGCCAGTTTATCACTAATGTTATGCTGCAAGATTTTCCTGCCGAAGTTTTCTTGCAAAGACCAGCTATAGTTACGGTGCACTCTACTTCTTTTTTATTCTATATTCTTGTTTAGCAGTTTGAAATATATTTCAATAATCAGAATTTATGTGGTTACAGGTTTTACACAGCCTTATTTTAGCCAATGAAGATTACGAAGAAGGAAATTTTTCAGTGATAGCTCCTGCGCTTTTGAAAACTTTATACAAGTTAACACGTTCTCTGAGATTTCGTATTTACTATTACTGCGATCCTTGTGTTGCAAATAAAAAACAGAAGGCAAAGTTTCTATCTCTCATAATTCATGCTCTTTCATTCGTTATTTTCTTATCTCTAATATACTGAAGTATTTCTTTCTTTACTACAGCTATTGGCAGAAAATGTGGAAAGTGTTGCTTATCCTTCGTCAGAAGAAAGGGGTAGTCCTGACGCAGGATTACCAGAAGCTAATTATCAAGCATATCAGTCGGCAGTGAGTTGCGTGAAATACAAAAAATTATTGATCAAATTTATCATTGTGGCATTTTATTAGCAATTACGATATTTTTTCTGGATTTTTTTTTCACCCGATACAATATTTGAATGATGACAATATTTTTCGTTCAGGGTACGAGTGAAAAAAGTCAAAGTATTACAGATAATGTAGAAGAGTCTGTTTTACAGTTACAACAAATGACTGTACCAACTTACTGCATAGAAACTTTGAAAAATGTTATAATGCTATTGGGCATTCCAATCGACTCTGCATTTCCTTTAACAAATGTTAAAGATATAACAAATCTAGCTTATGAACTTGTTCGGTTGATAAATATAAGCATTCTACCGAATATTTGGCTCTGCGGAGATAGTGAATCCCTAAAAATAAACGAAAACTTGAAAGTTTTGTTAAAACTTCTCGGTGAAGTAATGGAATACCTAGCATCCTACATAAGTCTGGATCATTGCAGAGTAACTTACTTACATCTCGTATGTATCACCACAAAATTACTGAGCAATGTTGTTCCGCTAGAATTAGCGGATATAGTACTCGCTAAACCATTGAAATTAGCAATTTGTTCAGCTGTTATGGATGCTCCAACCTATCTAATGTACCCACAGATTCATACAATACTTCAAGAATATGCAAGAGTAAGTTTTCATATATTATAAGATAAAAAATGGAATGGTTATAATTTCCGAACTTCTGTTACAATTTTTCTATAATTTGACAGCAATTTAATGGGAAAGAAGAACGTGAGAGTGTAAATTTATTCGACGAAACATGTCTGCTTACAAAATCAATGAACGCTGCCATTTCATTGATGAAAAATAGTGCTGAATTATCTGTACCAATTGTGCTGAGAAAATTATACACTTCGAAACTATGTTTCTCTTATCATAAAAATTTCAGCATCATTAATCAGGCTGTCACAGTTTTACAAAATCTTGATGAGTGAGTAATTAGTAGATAAACGCTATAATTGAAAATTTTAGAGTCGAAACATCCCATTTTAATTTCCTCAACAATATTAATCACTTTTTTCAGTTGCCATATGGATTCTAACGATCGAGTATTAGCTACCAAAGTTATCCTTAATTTATTAGCGAATAATGATGCCGACGTACAGCTGGCTATGTACGTGGAGTGCCACAAATTAGTTGTCAATACTTTAGGAGTAACTTTGACAAAGGGAAAACATTCTTGGGATAAAATATCTTTTCTTTTAGAGCAAAGTGTTTTAGTAGAAATAATCTGCCACGGAGTAGGGAACGAGAATGAAGAGGTAAATAATATCAGTTTTTGGTCTGTAATAAAGTATAAATAATCCCAAATCAATTGAATTCTTCTGGCATTGACTTTTTCAGATCAGACGTTTAGCCGAGGAAATAATTGTCTATTTATTGAAAGCTAAAATTCAACTTGGTGATGATGGGTGGTCTAAATTGTTAGAAGTTCTCACCCCTGCAAACGCTTTATTGCAATGCTTTGCAAGCACACAAACAAATTTAGGATTATGTATTTTGAAGATGTTGGATCCTGATTTATGGTCTAGTATTCAGCTTCCGTACATCGAGGTGAATTTATACAACATAAAATCCGTGAAAATTCTAAAATTATATTGAAAAACTATGATTTTCCTAATGAAGAATTTGCTTGTTTATTTCCGCTACTCAAGGTTCTCCGCGGTAATACAAGACTCTTATTTGCACTTGATTCCGATGTTCGTGAAGAAGCGATATGCAGACTGATCTGGCTACTCGGAAAGGAAACAGACTCCGTTAAAAAACTACCTCGTCTATCTTCACTGCATGGTTTGCCTCTGAGTTCTGTTTGCGTATTTGATAGAAACACATCGGTCAGGCAATCACAAGGCAACTATCAGGTTGAATATTCATATATTTGCTGTCTGGAATATCTAGACACTGGTTTAAACAGTTTTGATTAACTAAACTTGCATATTTTCAATCGAAAGATTAAATTAATTGTAGCAACAGTGTAAAGCTTTTCTTTGCCACGCTCCAATGATTTTCGATCCCTTCTTTTTTTCTTTTCAACCATTTTTTATTCAATTTTCAGAGAAGCAGTTTGTTATCTGTAATGGAGATGTTGAACGCGCCTGGGGTTGAGCCAAAAATGCGAAAATCTGCGTTAGTACAGATTAGTGTAATGCTCACCGATTCTTCATTGCATAATGTTTTCATTAGCGAGAATGGTCTGCATTTGATATTGAAGATCTTTGATAGTGCTTTGGTAATTATGAAACGATTATTGGGCGTTGATAGTTCATCGTCATATTCTCGATATTAATGATGTTTGCATTTCAGATGGAACAGGAATACGCAAATTATCCTGACTCTGTTATTCCAATATTAACTATACTGAAGTTAATTTGCTCAACAGATAGTTCTATGAGACATGAATTATCCGTCCGATCTGATATATACCTTAATATTCTAAGAAGTAATTATATCTCATATTTTTGGAATCTTGGTGTATCAGCTCAATGAAAGCGTAGTTTGAAACATTTGAAGTTCTCCTAATTCTGCCATGATATAATAACGATTTCTGATTTTTCATGTATGCTCATTCACAGGTTTATTCTTATTCCCAAATAATGACTGCGTAAAGATTGATGGATCTCATCTTCTATCTTTGCTATTATATAACGAGTATGTCTTGAGAGCCGGAGATAAAGAGACTACTAGATCGAATCCTATAAATATATCGCTTCCGTACTTAGTCGTTGCAAGAATGCGGCTGCCCTTTTTGAGTAAATATCATTGGAAAACTAGTATTCACAGGCGTTCAGATCTTTCGGGTAATTTGTAGTAAAAACAGTTACAAAAATTACTTTGCTGTATTTTCTGGTCGGATTTCTGCCCATAGTCTGCAAAAAAAGAATAGATGAACTGATGAAATACTTATTTATATTGAATAACACGATTATTATCTTGTTATTAGTTCTTCACAGTAGCAACGCGAGGGCATTAACATTTGTTCGACAGTTCTGGGCTTGGGAATGGAACGAAGAATTCAATAGTCTATGGAAATCTTTTGATATTATTAACGGTTCTCAAATATCCAATCAATTAATGATCAATGAGTCTGAATTTGTGTCTCTGAGACTCAGTTCAGTGCGATATTCTTGCCAGCAACAACTTTTCAATATCCAAAATTCTACTACTCATGGCGGAGTTATGTGCGCACTTGATTTTCTCACTATGTAAGTATAGGAAATACTCTTTGACTAAAACAGAATGAATGTTTTATTCCATTCTCATAATTACTCCTAATTTTTCAGGTATCTAAAACTCTACGATATTTCTAAATGCACCGAATTATCTGAAATCACCTCTCTCCCTTGGGAACAATCTTTCGAGAGATTTTTACTTTCTCATCCCACCAGCAGAGAGGACTACGATCTGTTCGTTCACGTCCTAACATTCCTTTATTCGTTTGTTAATACTACAAAACATGGTACTTTTTATTATTTTCTTCATTATTTTCAGTTCTTCAACTTTATTGTAAGAAAAGTTTCTACTTTCTCATATTTTTGTGCCTCTTTTGGTGATTAAAAAAAATTGAAATAGCTGCTGTAACTGATCCCAAGGAATGACTTCTTCATTGAATGTTTTATACAAGGCTCTACATGCAATGTAACATTTCACTTATACTTTTATTCTGACATAGCTTCAACTTTACCATATAATCCTCTTTTTTTAAGGAAACAACGCTTGGCTGTGTAAAATAATGAAGAATATGACAAAATCATTGACCGATTTGCTTCGTAGTCTTGATACAAACAATCAAGATGTTCATCAGTTGGTGCTGAAGCTAGCTCGAGCATGTTCCGCAACAGAGCCTGTCGACGAAACTGTGAACAAATCGAAGGATGAATCATGGATAAATTTTATCGAACTAGTCGTTTCTAATCTCTGTTTTGGCGATCAGCAGCATTTTTACAATCTAGGTATGTTCAAAGATTAAATATATTGTTCCACATTGATGATGCTCATAATTTTCCAAGGAAATAGTAACTGGAATGATGACATACTTAAATTTTCGAAATAATCAATTATTTTAATCTGAATAAATATTCCCAGCGTATCTCGATTGGCTCCTAACTTGCCTTTCTTACTTAACTGGAAAATGCCAGTGGAATAAACACAAGAATCTATTAATTTCTCTTGGTAATGCATTAATCGAGCTTATCATATCATTCCACGGAGCAGGAACTTACAGTTACATGGGACTTTCGATAACTAGAAATTCTATTTTGTGTTTGAATCATTTATTGTATCAGATGCAAAAGAATTTCGACAAAAGCGTAAGTGTAACATGGAAAGAGTCGCATATTTGCGTTATTCGATACGTAAAAATCGTCTCCATTCAGTTAACAATCATTTTTCAGATCTGGACGGCATTTTGGTACGACGAAGGGCGCTGTCTTAGCTGGCTACCGATGCTTTGGCGGAATCGAGACCCTCTAGTTAGAGCTTCGGCATTACAGCTACTCACTGGTTTAACCGCTGCGCAACATACAGCTTTGCAACTTCTTAACGCTATCGCATTAGCTCCAAACGAACTATGTCACACGCTACTAGATTATATTACAAATAGAACAGAGGCCTGCATAGTCCGTGAACAAGCTACTGTTGCTTTAAGCAATGTTTTAAAGAATTGTAAAAATTCTTCGTATCAATATGTAAGCTTTACGATCAGAGCATTTGTTATATTGCATTTATGAAACGTCAATCTCCATGGACCATAGTATTATTGTTTCAATTCATTCAAGTAAGGAAAATGGTAATTTATTTTTAACTCCGATGTTTCAGGCAGATTCATTGAAGTCTGACGCTATTTTGATATTCGCCGAACAGAGCAATATTTATTATGAGATCAGCGTCTTGTGCTCAAACATTTACATGCCCTCAACCTTAGATCCTGATCCATCGAACGCTGTTAATGACGAAGTTATGCAAACGCAATCAGAGCGTACTACAGTATCTGGAGTGACTTCTATAATACGCAAACAGGTCTCCAGCGTTTATAATTACCACGACGAATCTCATCTGCGTAAGTCTTCTTCACAATTTATTATTACTCTGATTTAATATCTGATGTTCAATCTTTTTTGACTAATAATTCTTATTCAGTATCAGTTAAGGATTCTGAAATAACGGAGGATGATAACTCTGTGCAGTTTGTTTCAACACCTTCGCTAATTACTGCCGTTTGTAATTTACTTACTAATTTAATATCCCTCGATCAGCGTAACGTCATTAAATTATTTTACGAGCATTCTATCGACAAATATTTCTTTAGGTAAGTTTTCGAAAGGCTGAATTCCAATGATAGGCAAAATCCTATGAATCTCTAACATCTTCTTTTTGTTTTAGTTGTCTCAGCGGTATCCCACATAATATCGAATCCAGAAGAAATCTAGCCCATTACTGCGATGTTCTTGAAATGTACACCGGATTGTGTACTGTCATCACCAAGTGCGTTACGCACAATAACATGCTTGCACGGGCGGCAAACTTTTCACCAGACTCTCTGTATGTGGTCATAAGCCTTCTGAATCATAGCTTATATTGTGAGTATTTTATTTCCTGCATTACATTCAATGAAATTGTATGTTGAGATCAATTTTTTATTGAAATTGATGCTTCCACATGGTGGTCACTGGCAAGCCAAAACCGGGAAGTCAGGGAATTCAAAAAATGATCAGGGGAGTCAGGGAAAAGTCAGGTAATGTTTTCATTGGTCAGGGAATTCTAGCAGTATGGGAGGAGAAAGAATGAAGCCTTCCTAATGGAACAGCAAAATCATTTTTCTTGGATATTTCTGAATGTTTTTGCAATGAAAAGATAACAAATGCCGTAATATTTTTTTGTAGTATTTCAAAATTATCTTTCATGACGATTGAATATCTCTTAAATGTGTTTTTGAATACCTATAAATTTGGAGCTTCATTTAATAAGTACTCGGATTGGCAGTAGTAGTTCAAATTTTAGTCAGCTGAAAATTCTCATTTGGTCAGGGAAAGTCAAGGACTTTTTCAGACTCTTTTTGGTGGCCACCATGTCAATCCTACGACTTTCTTTTTTTGTTAAATTTTCGTATCGTTATTGCTCAATTGAACATTTCTTTGTTTATATTTTTTCAACACAGATACGCACACACCAAGATTGGTGTATTTGCGTAATCAGTTATGGACAGAGATTTATAAGTTATTATCCGTTCTTGCAATATCTGAAAATCAATGTTCGGAAGCAGTAAGATCAGCGATTGAATTATGTGGTCCGGAATTGGTGGTGTCTTCTATGTGTATTGCAATGAAAAATTCAACTTCCGAACTTCAGATAAGCGCGATTGGTTCACTTGCATCCTTGCTCTCTTCTGAAGTACAAAGTGACATGTCTCTGAAGAGGAGCACCTCGTTGAAATTCGTTCTTGATACAAGTCAGGCAACGATTTCTGATAGATACAATAAAATAAGCCTGCATAATGTTCTCTCTGATATAAATAAATTGTCGATTAAAAATGTGAACATGCATTTAAAAAAATTAGACGAAAATAATATCCCGAACTCAGATAATCACCGTAACAAAACTACCAGGAAAATACCAGATGATAAATTTGCCATTGTTGGCTCTGAAATTTGTAAAACATTGCTTCAACTTTATGTTGCGCATAGTTATACTAGGATAAAAAAGAACCGTAGGCAAAGCGACGACAAAGATCTAATAGTCGCAGCTCTGACAAATCTCTTATGTGTATCGGTTGAGGCAAAGAGAACTGCACTGGAAGAAGGCTTGGCTGAAACTACCTTAATCCAGTTGAAAAGATTGTATGTTAAACTTACTCTTCGACCTTTGGAACTGCAAAAAAATGGCATCGATAGAGAAAGCAAGGTGAAATTTCTGCCTAAATCTTAATATGTGCAGCTTGTAACTTTTATTCGAGTATTACAATATTCCCAATTTCAGTTATCTTACATATCCCCAAACTTTTTACAGATGAATCCCTTGCTCAATGAGGTAAATTGCATTCTCACACTGCTCACGAATTTCATGTACAATGGTTCACAAGTTAAGGAAACTATGGCGAAGGCTGGACTAGCCAATATCTTACACAAGCTGTGGGCTTGGGTTTCAATAAATAAGTCGGTGACCATTACAGCGCTAAAATTACTTGCGACATTCACAACTCATTGCCAAGAAGGTAGAATAAAATAATGTTTTAGTTTTATTACGATTTTGTGCCGGGTTCAAATCGGCAAGGCAACCGAAGTTGGTGCACTTGATTTCATAAGTATTGTATATTATTTTCACTCTCAGCTGCACAATCATTGATATTAACAACAACGCTACCTGGAGTCGGGCTAAGAAAAACTCCAAATACCGTTGCGCTAATTCATGTTACGATGCATCTGGCTTCTGAAGAAATAGAAAAGGCTGGTAATCGCTTTGACAATCAAAAATTGCATTTTGCATTCCATATATTACGGAACGCCACTCATATCCACGAGTGCAGGGTATCAATATCGAAGGTAATTTAAGGGACACATTTCTTCTCAATGCATTGCTTATATCTGTCGATTTTCCTTGAATTTAATATGAGTTTTTATCAATTTTCAGAGTAATTTGTTACAGTTTTTTTCAAAAATTCATCCATCAACAACCAAAAGAGTGAAGCCCTGGCCATTGGTGGAAATGTATTGCTTAGAATTTTTGATCGATTTTACGTATCATGAAGAAGGACAAATATCTGTATCAAAAGTATGTGAAAATTACTTTAAGTTTAAGCAATAAACTTCAATTGTATCACCATCGACTAATTGCGGGTATTCAATTAAGACTAATTGAATGCTAGTGATGAATAGGGTCAATATTTACCATACTTTTTTCACCTTGAGGTGAAATTAAACTAATAGATAATTGATTTACGTTATCTTATGATTATTTTATTCTACTTCACTCTAGGCTACAGATGGTCTGGAAGTTCTGATCCACTTAGCTAAGTGCTCATCATCATCGATCAGAATTTTAGCTCAATCAATATTACGCAATCTGGCTTTTAACACGTCGAATAGGCCAAGGTTTCTCACTTCGGGTAAGCAAACTATGTAAATTTAGACATTTTTTTATTTTATCTTCATCAATTAATTGAAGTTTCTAAAAAACAAAGAGATAAGAAAAGATTATAAAATGATCTGAAATATTCGTCGCTCATTCTGGTCTCCGCATTATGTAGAGTTTTTTCAATTTTATCTACTACAAAGAAAAATTCACTCCAAACTTATCACCCAGTCAAAAAAGTTTTCTATTATATACTCATTGTTCGAAAAATTAATTATCCTATATCTATACATCTGTGACATTATCAAGCAATAGGTAATATCTGATCATTTATGTACGCAAAGATAATAAAGCTGCTAAGTATTTCTTATGCCTGCCTCTCTTCTAACAGAATTCACTGATTGATGTATGATCAAAAATGACTCTTATATTTGTCAAGCCCAAATCTTCAATAATTCACTGAAGAAATTGTATTTTTACTTCTACTCAATAATCTATGATCAGAATAATCGTGAATACAACAAAATTTCTATTAATTCTGTGTCATTAGTACAAACAAAATTTAAAAAAAAAATGTCAACTTGCTCTTTTATTTATTCAACGACGATTCTTTCTTGTGCCAACCTAGCGTTTCATAAGAATGTAACGATTTGATCAACTGTTTAAAATTGAACTAGTTTAGACGTAAGATTACCACATTGCAAGTAAGATATAGGTATGCTATAATGTTAAACAATTGAATTTAATGAGCATTTGAACCATGTTACTTCACGTTACACGTGCAATTTTTTTTAATACATGAAGAAGTACGTGTAAGTTTTAATTATAAATATTCAACATCGATCAATCAAATTCACATAGCTATTCACAACGATGGTGCTGATTTGCATCCTGGTTTAACAACCTCTGTCATACTAGATTTTCATTCCATGTTATTATTCAGTTATTCGGCGTGAAGTTACTTCTGCAAAGTTGGACATTTGTTTTAATAAATATTGTCGCATTTTAATAAGTAGTGAATATCAATGGAAACTAAAACTCAGGCAAGGATTCTTTATACTCCATTGGTAGAAAAAAAAGTGTTTTCACAACTCTGCCAAATAATTCTAATTCCATTCCTTTTTTTTCTTATACTTTGCAGTTGATTTCATCAACCTTCTGCACAACGTGTTCAGAAAAGGTTCTATGACCGAGATCGGAGTAGCAGGTTCGGCGCTTTGGTCCTTAGTCAGTAACAACCAAAAGGGTAAATTAATCGCGCGAAATGCTGGTTTCCTTCAGAGTATACAGGAAGTTTTGGGGCGATTAACATTGTCGATTCAACATGTGGAGCAAGAACAAGAATTGATTAAAATGCTGGAATATTTGATCCGCATATTGAGCGCTTCTCCAGAAAATTCAAATATCTGTACGTAACAGAAAGCAGTGTCTACTTGTGAAGGTAAGACGACATTTACTTCTAATTGAAATATTTAACCAATTTGTAAATATATCTTTTATTCAAATTATTATTACAATGTATTTAATCTGATTAATATTATTATTATTATTATTATTATTATAAATAATGTTAGATCTATAGTATAGTACAGAATTATGCGATGGACTGATTATTTTTGTATGCATTTTGTAAGAGTATAACGATATAAAAGATAAAGAAAAAAAGATTATGAATTTTATAGCCATTCTTTTTCTATAGCTTTCCTACATTCGTTATTTGCAGTACGTTATTGATACAAAAAAAACTTTAGTGGCTATATAAATCGTGACTTGTTTATTGGTTAAATATTTTTGCCGTACCTCTCGGTACTTTTTTATTTCATCTATTTACTTATTATAAGTATATGTATGTAATTGTCTGTAGATTACAAACATTTACAGTAATGATAGTGGCAGTCTTTTGGTTGTTTTATTTGATTGAAGTAATCCGCGAGGCCAGAACTGTTCGTTGTTAGTCTTGAAATCTCAAAGAAAAAAAAAAACAGGGATAGATGTTTCTCGCGTGTTTTCATAGTGGAAAGAAAAATTGTTGTAAGTTTTATTTCTCGCTCAGGAGGGAGACGCCCGTGAGAAGTTCTTTGAAAAGCTGCTAAAATGAATCTTTCAAACTGTTCAGCTATTCAAGTGTTTTGAAGTCAGATCGCCAATGCTATGTTGTGAATGTTGAAAGACTAGATTGTTCAGAGGAAAGGAGCAACCATCGGTGCTCTATGGTAATATTTGACGTTAGAAATCGGCAAAATAGCGGAAATATTGGTGTATAACATTATGTTCTAGAGTCTGGACGATTTATATGTTAGGTAGCAATTGCTTTTGTAGTAACATTTTAGCCTGCGCCACAGTACCTGCTCTTTCACTTCGTCTAAAATTAAGTACACTATAAGTGTTTTCCTTCTCAGATATTAATATTGGGGAATTTTGACTGTACAGTACGCGTTCTGAAAAATTCTACGTTAATTCAAACAAAAGTTATGTAGCCTTATTTTTCAAAATTGATATTAATACTCGTAGTGAAAAGTTTCGTTATCTATTTTTTCAAATGAAACACCACATATTGCATCATTTGAATGCCTTATGAACCGTTTATTAGTGTTAAACCGTATTTCTTGAACCATTTTTATGCGATATTTTTTTTCCCTCTTTCTCGAATATCGCTTATTCTCTACCTTCCTGCCTTTCACTATACTATAATTATACATACCTATATGTTTTACGTAATTTGAATTTGAGTATGTTACGTTATAAGTGGGTGATAATATTCGATAAATTTCTTCGTTGCCGATTTCAATTTCATTTCCTTAAATTTAATTTCATTTAAGAGGTTTAGTAGGTATCTAATATTTAGTGTTTCATTATCTAATATACGTATGTATATACATACGTAACTCAGAATCGAACACATGTTTTCCTTTGCCAATGTATACCTATGTATGTGGAGTATTCCACTCCAATTCAACACGCTTTAAACTGTAATGTTCCCAATCAAGCTAATTATTTTTTTTACGTATATATACAAAAAAAGTTTTTGGTGAAAATGGATATCTGTTTCTAGAAAATAAGAACTCGAAATTTTTCTAGTCCTATCGGAAGAATGGATACCAGAAAACTGGTTGGGGCTTCAATCTACTACTGAAGAATAATTTTTTCATATTTTTAAATAAAATCAATCATGCTGAACACGTGTTGAGATATACAAAAACTGTCTTCTGACCAATATTCCAGATCACATGGAGAATTATTTCTAACTTCCAAACAGAGTGATTCGCCATGGTCTTCAAATACTCGAGTATTGTCTCAAAATTCTACCAAAATTGAAAGTATTCTATTGATCACTGGACTGTTGTTTTATTTGATCACGCGTTTATGATAATTGGGTAATTCTGAAAAATGATTTCTGAATAGAACTTTCAACCAGTAACCAATTTTGTGCTATTAATTTTTTTAAGAGGATCCACGCAACAGTTATTTTCTATCAAAATACTTTGAATTTTTTAAATTTTCTACCCACAAAGCTGTGAGAAAATTAACAAACCAAAAAATATGGGTGGTTGTTATACCAAATACTACACGTGAGAAAAAATTCAACTTGGATGGAAACATCGAGGATTCCGAACATGTTGATTTTAGGTGGAATGCCCCATATATAATGTTTGCACGCCGTACGGCATTGATCTAATAAACTATATGATGTTACTAGAAGGAAAGACGAAGCAGCTAGACATATACTATCCTCGGATGATTATAGACGAAAATGTTATGACAACTTGAAATTCGGAAAAGAATTCTACTCGGAGATGACGCTGTGAAAATAAACTGAAACGGTATGAGTTATATTTCACACAGTACAATCTAGAATTGTGATCGACTGTGATATTTCATCGGTACGTTTATCTGTTCTCGGAAATTGTTATCTTTCTTAGCGATAAAAAAAAATCCCCCAATTTTCGCCAACATTTTGCAACCGCTAACAATATACCCAAGTCATGGAATTCCCGCTAATACGCTACGAGTATGAATTATAACAGGACGTAGAAATGATAAGCGGTTTTTCTTATCATAACAGCTTCGCCGCAAATTTTCAGATATTTTTCCCTAATTAAGTTTCGCTCATACTCGAATATTGAAATATATATCAAACAGCGATTTTTTTTTATTATATTTTCTCTTCGGTTTTATCTACACTAAAATCCTATTCAATTATCTTCAAAATATTTATCGATCGAATTCCGAACGATGCGGATCGTGGTAAATAATAAATACCCTAATTTTAGTGTGTGAGAACAAATTCAGAATTCCAATGCCTATACCGATCTAGAGTGTTGAAGGAGACACGGCGAGAGGATATTACTATGATTCAAGCGTTCGGCGTGTAGAGGAAAGAAACAGATACCATTGAGATTCCGTATATATAAGTCATCACAGCTATTCTCTCGGCCGATCCAATATTCTCATTCTCGTCTGGCCTGGTCTGGTTTGGTCTGGTCTTTAACCGTTGAGAGTGATTTTCCAGACGCATACATTAGCCGTTGAAGATTGCAGAACTGAATCTACATTGTTGGCGGATGTAATCAATACGAAAGAAACTTTCACTGACTGGATCAGCGGCATTTAAATAGCAGAGACTCTCAACTCTATAACCGCGGACGTCATACATTTTGGCATATTTGTAATCTTTCGAGATCTTCTTCGCGTTTCTCTTTGCATCGAGTAAAAAGTATGCCTTGCTCATTTTTTGTTTCCTAAGGTTTATTTTTGTTTTCACCAATTTTCTTCTTCATCTTGATAAACAAAATGAGCACCGCCGTAGTTCCTCGTACGGCGCACGATTTCTTTCCTTTTCTACTTTTATCCTGAAATTTTCGCAATGAGGAAGGAGACGCGTATAAACATCAACGAATGACGTATGTACGATCGCGGTTTACGGTATATATGTACTAATTTTATGTAACCCGACTTATATACGTATATGATAGCCATAAATAACGAGACCAGGCGTTTTATTCAATAGATATATATTGAATCCAAACTCCGGGTCACGATCGAGTTTGATGATCTCGATACCTCACGCCACTGTTATCTTAATGGTAAAATGCACCATCAGATAGCCGGCATTTTTAGTTTTGTTATTTTCTTCTTTATTTTTTATTGCGTCAGCAATATCAATCTACACATTTGTTGAACATTTTCCTGAACTATATAGCACATATGCACGCGTAAGCGCTGTTAGGTATTGATATTGAATCTTCAACTGAATTGGTTCCATCTCATCTTCTGTAAAATCCGTGTCATGTTTTGATCAGTCATGAAGATAAGATATCCGAGCATCGCCACTACAATTATGTGAATAAATTTAAGTGAGGTTGTTTCTGTTGAGAGCAATTTAGAGAAATCTTGAAAGAAGTTGAAAATTTCTAACGGTAATTCACGATTCGACCTTTGACATTCATCCGGGACTCATGCGCATCGTAGAATGCTACTGTGTCATTGTTAATGTACCGTTGTCGGTTTCCTTATGAAATTGACAAAGAATGAAACGATAATTTCATCATTTTTAGAGATGAGTTGATTCAAATTTGTCCTCAATATCTCATCCACATAAATACACTTTTGCCATACAACGTTCGAGTACGGTAGACATGCCTTCTGTAAATCTTGCTAAATCTTGTGCCACCTGTTTTGACGACTTTCCGATTTCTTATATCTTCAAGTTGCCCGATAGACGATCGAATCATGACATAAGACGTCTGGACATTTGCATAAAGAAGTTTTTAGGACCAACGAGCTACCTTGGGCTGTATTCACGTTCGATACTGCATATTCCTAACATCATGATGTAGGTATATGTATTGTTCAAAAGCATTTCACGGCCTGAGTGATCGTGATCACTTTCTTCTCTTTTCAACACATGGCCTTAGAAAGCGAAGCTGCTGACGATGATCACTGATCAGAGGGAAAATAATTCACCTAATATGGCAGTACGCGGGTGCGCGTATGTCTTTATGACCCTAATTTCATAAGTGCTGCTGGAGATTGTATCCCGCAGATAACGCGGCCGTCGAATAGACATAAGCGATCCTCAATCTTATTGTTAGTCCGAAACAACTGAATAAAATTTGCAACTGTAGACCGCAATACGGGATGATGTTATTCGTCCACCTTTGTCACGAAAGAGAATTGAACGCAACAATGGCGCATCGTGTAACGAGTGTTAGATAACTAACAAAAAGTAACGCGTGACATTTGCATGGTTGGGATATTGACACTTTAGTATGTACCTATACTCGATTAGATTTTTCTCACACGTAAGACTTTCGTGTGTAATATCCATAGTCATACAATAATAATACGATAGTATGATAATCGTATACATGGTAGGAACTTGACTATCACTACGATGACGACCAGGTGGTGTTATTCGATATTATTCTCTTGTACAAATACAGTAATAAATCAATCGTGCATCGTGTCTGAACTACGTACCACGTACGTTTACATATACATACGTAGTATGATGATTGAAAAGCGATTATACTTTTCTTTTCTTTTCTCTCTTGGTAGATGATACACGTTCATAAATTTTGGGTGAAATTCATACCCCTGTTCCATTTATCATTAGAAAATTCACTGTATCATTACACTGATAATCTTAGCATGCAAACAACGATTATGGGTTAATTGTCTATTACGAAAGCGTGGGTGGCCCATCTATAAATAAATATATATAGGAATAAATTGAATGAAAGGTGGTCTATCGGACGGTATTGTGTCCGAGCCACGTGACATCAGATGGATTTGCGTCAATGGTGACCTCCGGAGTTGTGTCCACGCATACCGAGCATACGGACGGACGGGGAACGGCGACGAGCGGTGGCCGACAACCGAGGCTGGGAGGCGTGTCCAGGATAGACAGCCTGGTTTCCAGTCTTTCAAAGTCTCACTTAACGTCCGTGTAATAATTTCATGAGTTTCTATATTATCTACATACTAGACGGAATACTTTTCCAGTCTATACTATACTCATTCTGCTCCCGCTGCAACGATCTCTCATCTAAATAGGTATAATAGCCCGACGTATAGTCGAAACTAAAAGAAAAAGAAGCAATAATGTATTCTACGGTGTTTCTTTTCTCCAAATCTTTTTCCGCCGGGGGGCTGCAGGAACGTGGGAGATTGAGAAAATATGCAGGTTCTACGACCGAATATGATATTCATTTTAGAAGAACATAAAACCGTCTCTGAGGACATTGTCCACAGAAATTACGTAAGAAAATAGTTACGCGCGTTGCTCCAAAACGACATTCTTTAGTTTTTCCGGCGCTACCGGTACAAAAACAATCGTAACGCGGAGAAGCGGGCGAGCAATCGCCTGCCGCCAGGAAATTTATGCTCTTTGGTTTGGTTTGGTTTAAAACCGTGGCGTCGTTATTCGATACGCGCTTCCAAACAGATGGAACGATATGCCATATGGCCATGTAGTACAAGTAGGCGGTCGTGATTGTAAGCGTTCACACAACTGCTCAAAGCTCAATGATCGGTTCGGTTCCGTTGGAATACGTATGTCTGCGGACCGGTAGAAAATCTTTTATGTTTCTTTCTTCGCACATAGCACAGGTATTTGTTCAGATTTGCTGCTCTTCGCGAACATCGTGAGTATTATTGTACCATAGGTATTGTATGTACGCGTACGGAACAGTAGAATATTTTCTTACATGCGATTTTAATCTCCACGTGTCGTTGTTGCTCGCGAGAACTCTCTCACGATCCTTTACTTACTAATACTATATACAGCGTGTACTGTTACTTTTCTTCTGTTGCTGGGGTAGGAGGCAGTTTCATTTCGGATTGACGTCATTGCCGCAATGTCGATGCACGACAATCAGAGCATATTATAAATGGCCTTAGTATCAACACCAGTTTCATACGTAGAGAGATTATTTTCCAGGGTTGCGCAGGGCTCTGATTACAAACTGCATAAAAATAAGAATAATCGACAACTTGCGGTCGTGTTCGCTTATAAAAGCTACAACTTCTGAATGATGTTTTATGAAATAGCTACAGAGCTTTTTACATATTTTATTTCGAGAATTCTTTACCGAAGAATCGAACTTTTTCGCTATCTCCATCTTTTCGGACACAAATGAGGATAATTTTTCTTGTTGTAGGATCGGCGGATAAGAATGATTAGTTTTCATGATATACTCACGTACAAATCATGATGTATGTAGGATTGCCGAAGAAAGCCATCAGCCAAGTTTTCGGTGCGAATGAAGTTATAGACAATTTTTGACGATTTATTATGATGTATAATGTGAACATAAATATATGTATCCTGCGGAGTGATATATATCCGAAATGTTAATTGACGGTCGGGAATTATCGCCGTAATGTAATAATATATAAAAACACACGTATTATAATGGCCATTTCGTACGCGTGTATATGTGTACTATAGCATTGCCAAAAAAACAAGGAATTTAATTCCTCGAAGGATGCGAAAAAAATGCAAATCTCTTGGCATCGAAAAATTGATATGGCGTCGTGTGTGTACACCACAGTGGCGCGTTTGATGTCATGCGCTTATGTTTTTATCATCTCATTCTATACGATTTGTTTAGATATATTTTACCAAATATTTACCGCGCTCGCCATGTGTATAATACCTAAGTCAAAACCTTTTGACAATCCGCTGTTGAAAACCATTTCTTTCCAACTAAACGGAATGCTTCCACATGTAAAGATTGAAAAAACAAACAAGATGATTGACGGTCTTGAATGCCCATTAGTTCCAAGCTTAAATATTGGAGAAAAACAGAAATCAATCATAATAATCACCAAGGGTCGGGAATTCAAATTATTCAACTATGTGTACGTACCGTAACACATAACATGCCTTGCACGTATATACCAAATACATTTTGCAAACTTATACAGCAATAAATGTCGCACCTGGGCTCGCGGTGTTTGCTACATGCGATAGCGACGCCCGTGACCGCGACATGTGTCCTTATACATACTTTAGTTACGCTATAGTATGTATATATAAATGTATGTATATCGATATGTACCTGGAATGAAGTGAATATGTGTACATCCCGGATCCAGCTTTCGAAGATCTTGTTTTCATTCTAAGTTTCATACCCTGCGAATACGCAGCGTTCTTGACGTCAAGAAGAGGTCGTGACGCGGTCTTCTAGGTTACAGCAACCGATGGGATGAAATGAGATATTTTTTTACTCGTTATATCGGTCTAAGATCACGTCACAAAGTGTCTCAATAGTAGTCGTAAATATTCTGTGCACTACACATAGGTATATTACAGGACAAACTTGAATCTGGGTAAGAATTTACATGAATTGTCGCGTGCATATTCTGTACTTTCGTGAAATTGAAAATCTCATTCCAACGTGACCACGGACTCGGTAGATTCTGCGTTTTCTTCCCCCGCTTGTAGATCTCTTGATTATGTTGTTCGTGAGAGAATCAATGGATACCAATTTCATTCTGAGTTAATTCACACGAGTGCGATTATCATATTGTAGAAAAAACTCAACATATTAGAATGTCTCCTACCACCAGAGAAGAGCCATAAATGTATGCTCAATTTTAAACTGAATGAATTCCCCTTCAGAAGCTTCAAGATGGATTTCTGTAGAAGACAATATAGTCACTATGGACTGAATGGCAAGATAATAACACCATTATAATCGCAAGAATTTAGGTAAATTCAATTAAATAATGTGTGTTGATTTGAAATTAGCGATTGTAGATATATGTTAAATACATTTTTTGCGTCTCCTTGTATGAAACGATGCGTCGCCGCCGTACTTATATAGTTGAATAATAATGAATAGTTATGAGGTGTAACAGTATAAGTAGCTGGGCTGGTTATAATCGTGGTGGAAATTCGTTGAGGATTGTCATTGGTAGGCCGTGCGGACCAGCCCACTGACCACGTTGTATGTGGTCAATAAATACTGGATTTAAATTTATACCACAAACATATAAACGCCGTTCAATCGGGGTTGAACTTTCATAAGACATCGTTTGTTTAACGAGCGTCATCGATGACTTTGAAGTTTGCATTAAAATTCACAGGTTCGGAACAAGCTGCTTTCGTTAAAAATGAATACACTCATATGGATTGTATTCATTTTATGTACGTGTGTACCTATACATTGATTTAGTATATTTACGGCGGAGATGACATTTTTTATTTCACTACATCGTCGCGAGGTCTCGAAACAAGGTTCAAAACATACGTACATATAACCAGAAGATGAAATCAATTCCTTGTGTTATCTGACCTGAGAGTACGAGGACATCCGCATGATCGTTTATATAAAGAGCGAAATAATAAAGAAATTGCACTTCAATTCGGCAAAATTTTTCACAGTTCTCGATATTTTGAATACCAGTCAATGTACGGCAAAGTTTAATCAAAATTTTAACATAATATGATGTTAATAATGCGTATCATCGAATTTCTTTCAAGTAATTACAAATTTGTGAAGTCGGGCGTTTTTTTTCCAAACTCTCGTTTTCTTCAGCTATATTGCTGAATATAACTACGCAGTCACATCAGTTTTCAGTTCTTTTCCGAATACTTTTCTTTTGAACTTTGGATTTCTAAACTTACGACTCTCCGTTGAATATCCAATCAAGACGATCCGTCAAAGTTGACAAGTCCTCGTTTGAACTTTGGAATAACCAACATGTATCTTCAACACAAATAAGGATCTCATTCTGATTTACCAATTTCTGTAGAACATTCTGTAGATACCGTGGTATTGTGCGAAAGTAGAACTCCGCATGATGTGAGGATTCGTTTGATTCAACATTCCACAATCAAATCCGAGGTGATACTCAGTTTACGCCAATATCAATGTGTTTGGAGCAATCTCAGTTGTTGTATACCTGAATTCAAATTTTATGCATCCTGTGTTGCAAAATTGCGAATGAATAGCCTGGCATATGGAGAGAAGGAAATCGAAAACTAATTTGAAAATCAATTGTGGAATATTTTCGTATAGGTAGAGGAAATGCAAGAATATCTCCATCCGCATTATCTAATATATTTTTTCTTTCTTCCTTTTGTAATACAACCTCGTTGTTGGTTTTTTCGCTGGATTTGTTGAATTATTAATGTTTCTACCTCAGTCCACACACAGTACAAAGAACTTCTTCTTTATCAAACCAGAAACATTTACGTCAGTAAATCACGCGTTTTGTAGTGCTTCCTCAAGATTTCGTCATTTGCGAGCTTTGTACTGCGGTAGACAATATGTAATTTCATTTTTTGATCGCATTCAAGTTTGAATCGTCTTAAAAGGCGTGTTGGCCTTCAGATTTTATGTACAACGGGCATTATTATCGAACAATTATAATCAACAGCGTTATCGTTCCAGCTATGAGTGTTTCCGGTTTTTATGACCACTCACGAGCTTGCACAACATCCGACGAAGGGTGACGACTCGCTAGCGAGCAGCTACATCGCACATACAATTCACGATTTGTAACTCAGTGGAAAATACAGGAAAACAAGAACATGATTCACGAAATTACCTGTCATCTATTTATTTTGGTCATCTTCGAATTATGTAGTGCATGATATAAAACAGATTTAGATGACTCAAATTTCAAACTACATATGTATCAAAGCCGTAGTATTTTATCGTTCAAAAAATGATTAAAAATTGGAAATTGTGGGAATTATGACTCTTTATCTTGATAAACTTGTATTTCATTGGGTAAATAGTTTACCTATCGTTTCCCATTCGGAGTTTCCAAGTTTCTCATTATATTGACGATTCGCTAGTTAGGTACGTGATGAACGACGTGAATTTTGTTTCCTCCCCGAATTTCTTCGTTTTCTTCCATGTTTTCGTCACTCCACTAAATTAATGATCCGATAAACGAAACCATATCTATTTAAATATTTTGAAATTCACGTCTAAGGTATAACATCAACTCGGAGGATTGTTATGGAATTCAATCGCGGTGTTGCCTCATGATAATCAAGAACCATCCGAAATTGATTCCTCCTTTTAGAAATAGTCTTAACGCAACACTCCACAAAAGTTTTCTCGAAATCAGTGAAAAATGTGTAATACATATATTGAAATAATTAGCCAACGACAAAATGAAAATTTAGTAGCACGTAATCGTACTAGAATGATAACCTCGGCATTCTTTCATATATGATTCTGGAATGCTAATTTGATCGTATATTCATGAAACACATTAAATAATCATTTTTCATGTTTTTTATTTTATGTCAAAATGACATCCACTCATATTAACATATTCTTTGTTAACGCTCATTTGAATCATGCAATGATACACAGATATCGCGAAACGGAATTTCCTTCCGTTCGTGCGGAAAAACATAATAAAATTTCTATACAAAATAGGTGTAAGTGTAGAGAATTGTGAGATGAACTTCTTCATCAACAGAACCGAAATCACCATTCTGTGCAGTACAACATTTTTCACGATTTGAGGTGAACAACGGTTCTCAAATTTTTGCGGTTATTTTATGTTAAATTTTACTATATTAATCAAATGGAACTACATTATTAGATCAATCAACTCTCACACTCGCTTCTGCTGCAGATATAGTGAAACTAGAAGCACTAAAATATGTTGAAAATGATCGTCAAAAGCTACTCCGAAGGCGAGACGGTCATTATTTGTTCATCAATCAACGCTCATTCCTTCATTGCAATTTCTTGTGGAAAGGTTATAGATATTCTTGTGAAAAATGGTTGAGCGGATTTGAGATTTGTTCAACCTGTAAAGGTGCCCAGCTGGCGTTTAGTGCGACTGATCGTGAGACCTACATTTGATATGTATATGATAAGATTCGGAATTACAAATATGAAACACATATAATGTGGGTGCGCTGTAGCTCCAGAGCTCATTTGTCATCAAGCGTAATTTTACTATCTTCAAGAGGAATCTCACAATCAACCTAGTCGCCGCGCGTCATGGCATGTCCAACTTTCCCGTACATATCGCATAGATCTATGTATGTATTTATTTATGAGTCGTATTACTATGATACAATGTTTATCATCGTCGGCGCTATCCCTCGGTCCTTCGTGTAGAACTATCTTCTTGTAATAACTCATCACTATAATAAATATTATGAAAATCTTTTTTCTCCTGCCTTTCATGACGTAGTGTTATTATTCCCATGATGCATTGCTCGTAAATCTATACAGTATAGCTCATATGTATGTGTATATATTTCAGAGATTAACAACCTTTTTTCCATATACATCTTTTTTACTTCACTACATATATGAATCCGTGCACACCTACATCTTAGCAACTAGCTTGAATGCCAACTTATGCCCAACGATTATAAGTTCGTACTATGTACCAAACCCGCCAATTGACGCACGTTTTGGCCTACAACTTTAGACAAGTACATAATACCTACGTCTGCATAGCATTTATATATGTTCATATCCGTATCGAATTGTAACATACACATTTTTAATTTGCCGTCGATTTGTATGCATACCTATATAAATATCTGTTTATTCGTGAACCAAGCCTAGGGCGTTCAGCTAGATAATTTAGCCAATGTTGACAATCGTCAATTGACTTGCGCACGACACGGAGCAAGGATGATATTCAACGTATATAATATCCATACTGAAGGAATTTGCTCATAAATTCAGCGGTTTATTGCCTTTCGGCGTATTCGTGATGGTATATAATACAATTTTGGTACATAGTGCACATCGACAGCTGCAACATCCTTTGCAACACACGCGGTATACCTGACTGCCAGATTATATAAAAAGAATGAGATTTCTTTTTATGTTACGTAGTAGTGCAATGAATGGTTTTGCAGATTACCACATACATACATATAAAAGTATGGATACATACCTACATATGTAGCTTTTTACAAGCACAAGCAGGTATGCATGTTACATTATATTCGCAAAACGATGTAACTCGTCAGTGTGTCAGAAACGACAGTTTTTTAAGGTCGTGACAAAGCAGACTGGTTGAAGAATCGTGTGAGTAATAATGTAAGATTCATTGTCCACGTCATTGAGTAAATCAACGATGATCGAAAGGCAAAAAAAAAACGGAAGACAAAAATAAATGAATAAGAAGCGATAGCGTCCATAACAATTTCTAAGAATAAAGATTGGAATTCATTGAAGTAACGACATTCACGATCCATACAAATGAATACTTATGCATTGTGTACGGATGGATATTCATGCCAGGTTGTACCTACTTCTGCTTTTCGTTTGCATTACTTATTAGCACTTTCGTTCCTTGTCCGAAGAGGGATTTATATATGAGCGGAGAAAAAAACGAATTCGGTTCCTCCGACCGAGATGAAAAGCGCTGCTTCAGCTTCTTTTTTCCTGTCTCTTTCCTTTTCAAAATTGTTCATCAATAAAGAAGACCATGGTAGATCTTTCACGCTTGAAAAAGTAGTAACTCAATATCCGAATATGTTAGTATAAAAAAAAAGATACTTCAAAATTTGACTTCTTAATGCTACTGCGTGCGCAATAAATATTCGCATTAACTCGACTAAATTGAGCAGAGACGTATACCTATATCGTCGCATGAATGCATTGCAAACAAGATAATCCACGCAGTTTTCGTTTTCATTTGTGCACAATATTAATATACGAATAAGGTAGCGCTACGTGAAATCATATTCAAGCTTCTTATAATATTATCTCAAAAGTCATATGATTATAATCCCGTCAAGTCTAGCAATTTAATTACTTACAGATTTTCGAGCAATACAGTGTCGAATCTGAAGTTTGATTCATGTAAGTATGCCTTTCTCGCTTCGTCAGTGAAAACCCGAGATTTCTATCCAAGATTAATCATATCTACAACACGTCGCCGCAATTGAGGTCGATCATGACACCTCATGATCAGTAGAATTTGCTGTTATCTAACGGAATCTTCTTCACAATCTCAGACCACTCGATGACAAAGCTTCGTCAGAGTCAGGTACTGGCATCCAACTGACGGACAACAGAAATACAAGATGATACCGTTGTTTTCGGTGCAGTATATCGTCAAAGATTTAAAAGACATTCGCATACTGCATTCTTCGAGCTTTCATCCATTGCCAATACGTTTAATCCAAAAATGAAACCTGACGAAACCTACTCCTCACTGCAGGTGCAGCAGCAACCTAAATCTCCGCTCGTTTACATTCCCGCTTCCACAACGATATAACGATCCCATCGGCCAGCTCTCAGAGAGGAAGCTCTACTCGCGCCTGAGGCCAACCATCTCGTTATTAATACATAAAATTAGCTAGCAGATCGGATCAGTTACCATAGTTTGTTTTCGAAGGACGATGGATCATCCTAAAGTTGTGTCACGGTCAGGGGATAAGATCTTCAAGGATAATCTACTGAACCTCCAGCGTCTACAGTATTGGTGCAGAACTTCTTGATGGTTTGGTCGGTCGTTGATCGTAAACGAAGAGGATCAAAGACGGGAACTGAACGACCAACAGACCATCCACACTGTTTAGTATTATCTCGGCGCTCGATGGCGATAGCAATGTTTCCCTCTAGCTCATGTGTAGATTAGAGAATAGTAGCAACTAGCAACAAACACTTATTGTTGGTATCTAGAGGCCATCCGCAGACACCCGTGTCACGATTTCTACGTGCGTAAACTCCGCGTTAGAGTATCATCATCGGCACTACGGCCACCAGACCACCGTACCAATACAGAATCGACACAACTACCAATGCTACCATCGTGATTCTGCTGCTTACTATACTATATTATACTGTACTATACTATACGGCTTATATCGAAGAGAACCGACGCAACCCGGCTAGGTCGAGAGGCGGTAAGCCTTCAGTAGTAGTAATCCTACCGCAGAGGAGAGAGTATGTCGCACGAATATATATAACGGGGAATACGTATTTTTTGTATCAATCGTTTGTGTCGGGGAAAAAAAGTTTCCTTGTCTCATAATAACATACGATATAATTAATACAAGAAAAAGAAAAGGAGAAATAAGAGGATTATATCAATTTTCTTTATACTATACCGTGGACGTTGTACACGCGCATAATTATGTTATATTATAGTATTGAATCAACATACTAAATTAAGTGGGTGTTGAAAAGTGTTGCATGCATGCATGATACTACTTTACCTATTATCGACAATTGATTACCATCATCATTTTCATAACGAAAGTATAAATTACTCCGCGTTCATTTAGTGTGATTGATTGTTCAATTAATCAATTCGCAAGAGGATTTTTACCCCGGAATACAATGTCAAGTAGCGTGTGTCATGCACCGCTGCCAGCACGAATGGAAGCGTTCACCACGAGGCTCTGTCTACGTGCTGTTGACCAATATGAACGGCTTCTTCAGGCTCACTTTAACAAGGTAAGTTTCACATTTTCCTGTTCCTATTCAAAGAAGAAATACCTAGGAGGTTTATCATGCGCAGATATAGCATACCACTAACCAGCACCCCTCTTATGTTTAACCTTTATTGGCCTTAAATACATTCAATTTAAGCAATTAACTTCACGCGATAATACGTTATTGCATGTGTACAATTTTTATTCAAGCCTCTCGATAAAGCGGATGACGTTTGTTGCCTCTCTTTTTAATATTCTCTCAATACGTTTGTCAGACTACATTTCAATTTGAATATTCTTGAAATATACAACTGCGACATTGATCGAGTAAATATCATTCTATGTATAAAAGAAATTATAGCTGCCTGCCTCCTTGCCCCGTCGATGGGTGAGAATAATTCGAGATTTGAAAATTCTTCTCGCGAATGGAATGAGCAAAGCCTGAAAGATTGAAGGATAAATGACGGGTTAATTTACAGCACCGTATTGCATGCGGTATATTCTCGAAAGCGTGCTGATTATTTCTTTTCAGTTTTCCAAATTCGCGTATCCGTCTACTGCATGATGACGCAAATTCTATGAAGTATGTTGCCTGTATAACGACCGCTGGTCATAATATTATAATAGTCGCGACATGAAAAACCCTGCGTGATATATAATATAAAGATGACATTAATTAGGAACGTTGACAGCTCGTTAACGACACAGTTTCGGCAAGCTGTCTTTGATTTTTTCTTTCCTTTCCCCTTCATGCTTCGTTTCGTTTGTTTCTTATCTAACAATAATTCCTTTTTTCTCTATATGTATACGGACATTTTTTATCGCTCCGTCGACACTTGGCGCCTAGAGGAATATAGCTTTGATTGAGTGTCTCAGATCGTGCATAATTAGGCACCTAATACCTCAATATTTATTATCCAGAAGACTATCTAAAATAAATTATGAACACTATTCAATTCGGATGTTATCCACTTATAGTACATTACAAATAGTTTTTTTTAAGTGGTTACATACATGTTATAGTACCAGATATGTACTACATACGTTCAGATATAAAAATCGATAGTATTTATTACAGTAATATGCGTTACGATCGTACCAAGCTAGTCATATTGCCGGGGTAACGATCTTCCATTGCAATCAGATCTGATCACACATTGATGAATTTGTAATAAAAGCCTATAATCTATTTGAGTCACATTGCACCCTTTATTGTTCGCCGCGGTTATACGTCATACGCAAACTTCGCTAAACGCGTCGAAATAGACGTCAGAGAACTTTATACAATACCCAATACCTACGCGGGAATGCACAAGATAACATGAACTAACGTCTGGGAAAAATTGATCTATATAGGCATGTATAACGCGTCGCGGTTAGACTATACCACGTTTTCAGATTCTTTCGTTACATAAAGTACTGTGTATATGTACAATCTACATGGCTACTTGAAGTGAAATGATGTGATTGTTCTTTGTATTTAGAATCGATATAGTAGTACCGTAAATCGGTAATTTTCTTAACCTGACATCCGGAACTACACGGGGGGCGATTTTTACCTTGCTTCGAAAAGGAGGTCAGGCAACGAACGGTTCAACCTAATTCTTTCTTTCAACCACGTAGACCCAGATTCTCAAAGCTTGAAGCTACGTCAATCAATTATTACGGTTTAAACGTATAGAGACCGCATACTTCTTCTTTTTCACTTATTGGTGGATCTCCATTTTCTTGCGATAATTTACTCCTACATACATACTGCATCTGTACTCTATTAGAATTCTTCGTCTGACAATGCGCCATTAGTTATATATTCTTGGTTGATCTGATCAGAGGAAGTTCGTATGATTTTGAAAAACGAAGACGCATTGCAACACCTAATCTAATATTTCGTTTGCATTTGTTTTATCAAATGTTGTGTCTTCCCGACGCCGAGTAGCGAGTAAAGTACGCATGAGTGAGAGCGATGGATGGCTCAAGTGTTTGTCGCGTTTCATCTGTCGCGTAGTCGAACGGTTTTTGTCTTTCTTTTGGAT
Source organism: Phymatocera aterrima (assembly GCA_963170745.1). Taxonomy (NCBI): domain Eukaryota; kingdom Metazoa; phylum Arthropoda; class Insecta; order Hymenoptera; family Tenthredinidae; genus Phymatocera; species Phymatocera aterrima. The sequence continues at coordinate 11,750,144 of OY720663.1, forward strand.
TTTTTTTTAATGTTATGACAATATAGGTATGTATCTTGTAGCTTTTAACATGACTGACAACATGAAATATCGCTATAGTGATGAAGTTTCATTTAAAAGTTATTATGTTCTCCGCATTTTGGACTCATATTTCATTATAAAAAACACAAAACGAATACAAATTTTGATACCCGCCGTGCATCGGACTGCAGAAGAAAATGAAACTTGCAACGCGTGCGAAGAACTATGTCAATAAACTCATAGGCATGATATACTATACCTATATACTTTACCTACGTTATAGATGTTTGCGAAGCGTCTCTTTAAAAAGATGTATCGCTTCTTTTGTTTTTCATTTTGGGTTTCCCTTCTCTTTTTACCTGTATAACTCGTTACAAATTAACACCGATAACATAATTTAATAAATATACTTTGGAATTTGTCAGTGGAAAAGTTTTTTTTCTTGTATGTATACGTCTATCTACGTCAATCCATTTTATAACCGATATACATATATATTAAGTATATTTACAACCGAGTTAGAATATATGCGTCACGTTATTTCATTATATGGAGATAGGTCAACGCTTTTCCGCGCTATTCAGACTCATATTCATTTCTATTTCAAATGCATATTTTCTTCTTTTATGTGATGTACGTATTTGGTAATGGCACTGAAAAATATGCTTCGTGCAGATATTTGATGAATATGGCAAAGTGCTGAACTTGAATGAGCCTGAACCTTGATATCTTTCGGTTACATATTTGAAAATTCACGGAAATCGAGAAAATTCAGTTCAAAATTCATCATACAATTAAATTGCGGAACTATTTTTCCTCGACTTTCGACCCGACAATTCATTCGCTTTCGCGGGAACAAGCGGAGTCTGAAATCCTAGATATACGTGGTATTATACACATCACTTAATTAGGACAGAGTCATCGAAGAAAAAGAAATGCTTGCGTATAAAATTGTCTACAGCCGTGCGGTAAATTACATCTGACTTCATATTCTCAGAGTTTATAACCGCGTTGACGTTGTTAGTCGGTAAACGATGAGGTAGTCTAACAGAGCTGTGGGTAAACTCCTACGTTTTTTTCTCTTGGTTTTCTTCTATTGGCTAGAAATTGACTTGTTTTATCTAAACCGCAACTGTTTCCTAGGTATCGTGAACCATAAAAACCTGTCTGTACATAAATATATCATATAAGCGTATGCGCGTGGATTTTCATTTGAACTATTATTTTTTATTCTTCTCGTTTCGACTTTTCATTGCTTCGCTATCGGGAAATGAAACCCGGAAAGGCAAGTAGTCGGCACGTACGTAGTTATACGGGAATATAAAAGTTCTAATCGTTCTCGAAGCGTAAAATGATCACCTCGTGGGCTGTAAGCTGTAAGCGGTAAGCTGTAAGCTGTAAGCTATGGTAAAACATAGCAGAGTTGTTAATCTAGTGGCTTATCAGCTCTCAAGGTGCCTAGTACTTCGTTCCAAATTTCAATCTTATTCTCCGTCCGGCTTCAGATTGTACTAGAATTTAATACCGGAACGATCACAGTGCCATTTGATTATACCAACTTTGATATCAGCTTATTCATTTTTTCCTTTAACTTTGCGAAAACGAATCGCACACGCTGTTAAGTAAATGGTGAAAGACTTTTCGGATCGAAGCTGTGAAATCGTGAGTAAAAATTCGTAGGTATAATATAGGTAGGTGGCGTATGACGGAGTGGGATGAAATGATTGAAATCAACGTCCGATGGCAGTGGACGCAATAGTTTTTTACTTATCTAGGCACTTGTATCCAAAAGTGTGACAAAAGTGTCGACCAACCTAGTCGAGGCAAAAACCTTGCAAAATGGAATTAAAATTAGTGGCTTGTCGCATTGATGAAATATCTTATCTGTTTGTAGGCAGTTGTAAACTTATGAACGTATGGTATGACATACACAATAATATCTTAAATAAATATTCCCAAACGGCAAACATTTATTATACGAGGCTAGAACCTGATAAAGACATAGCCGGACGTACCTGCTGTATATTGTCATTGTTTTTGGCACGCGATTGCAATTCGAAATCAGTATATATACAGTCATGCTAGATACGCGTAGATATAGGTATATCAATTACGGTTCTTGACTCGCGAATTGTTTTAGGAACTTTGCTATGGGCATGTCCGAAAATAATGGCAAGGGGTTTTCGGGGGAGGGCTGCACGCGGAAACCTCGTGTACTGAAATACAAATGTGCAAAATGCCGATACTCATAGGTAGCTATCTTTATTTATCTTTATTTTCTTATCGGTATGTACATGAGTAGCTACAAATCGTGCCGTTCTTTATGCGGCTATGTATCTAATATATCATATAAAAATAAACCGTGTCTATAAATATTATTACACCAATGCCTGATGACATATAACATTCGCGATGGGTGTCAACTTCCAAAGTTGTATCTCCATCTAGCAAGTGTTTTTCTTGTATCGTTGTTGTTTTCTCTCCATTTTCTTGTTGTTCCGCCTGTTTTCTTCTTAGATTTCTCTTTCATTTACTACAATAGTCACTTCGAGTTATCAGATCCCTATTATGCTTCCAGTACATTTGGTGTCTCAAAAAGTGAAGATCATTGCATTATAAATTGTTGTCAACAGTTATGAACTAACAGCGGTATTACGTTGGTTTTAGTGAGTTGGCGTGGAAAGTTGATGATTACGAGCCTGTGTATACTACTGTATAATGCACTTATTTTTGAATGTCTGTGACGATCAATTTCTTGTGCGATATAAGTCGTACTTTTTATCTTATTCTTTTCCTTTTCGAATTATCCTTTCCACGAAAAAATACGTCGAAATATTGCCGGATAAATTCCTTCAGGTTTTTAATTCGGCATTACCAAGTATAGGTAATAGAATTTCAATCGTTAAAGTTCAATGAAGTTGAAACTGCGCCGTTAAAGAAGCCCGAGCTTGAATGCAGCACGTGCTACAAATATTGCTTCTATCAAATGATTCGATTTGTAGTCAACTATTGTCTCGTTAATAACCCTGTACCGGATTTAAGTTCACTATCGGTTACGTAATAAATGAACGCAAATATTTAAGGATATTATATTATACGCGATTTTATGGATGTATATGATGTATGATGTACGATGTACCATGTAGGTATAGGTATGTGTATGTATCTGCTTACGGATGACGTTCATATGGCACGCACATGGATTTTCCGAATTTACAATTATTTCCTGCTACTATATCTACAATACCGCTGATATATATATTGCCATTTTAACTACGCGCCACTTTAGTTTTCTATGTATCATGCATAGCTGTGAAGCGGTTTATAGCGGCTATATATATAACTCGTGTAGTATATTTTTTTCACAACCACCCGCACCAGTGATCAAAACTACCACGACGAACGATAAGATATATTGTTCAGAAAGAAATAAATAGGAAAAAACTTCTGTAAATTTGTCACGGACGATATATTCCTACTGGTGCAATACTGCAATTATTTACGCAGTATACGAGATTCTGTTACTAATGAAGAGAGACGCAATGCCGCATCTTTGAAAAAAGACTCCCGGATGAAATATAGCATAGCGCTTGCACGTTATTAGCTATATTTAAACTAAGGTGCTGATTCCGATAAGCAAAATGAATGTGATTGTTTTTTATCGAGTCAGTACTAGATTCATGCATAATCAAATGTTATGTTTCCTTTACCTACCCCGCATAGTGTAGTTATTGCAGAAGTTATTGCAATTTTAGAATCTCAAAATACATGTAATTATTACAAGGTAATATATAGAAAAATATGTTTTTTCTTCTCCATCAATTGAACATATAATCGTCGAGACCGAGTACTGCACAGACAAGTTTTTATAGTACGTATGTAGGTATGTACGTTATGTACCATAACTATCTGCTTTAAATTGAGATTTACATCCCATCATCAATACGGATCCGGTTCTTAAAGTGCTAAACGTAGATTGATAGTCTTGTTGAACCTGACTTTGTTAATACCTTATAGTTTAGAATCTAGGAAGATATTAAGGCACTTGCTGCTTCTGTCGAATATACGAAAAAACATAAAAAATTACGCGGTGTAACTCTTTATGTACAAATTTTTTGCATTTCAAAAAACTTGCGGTCCTCGTCGCGACTATCTAATTTAAATTTTATTTTTCTCCCAGAAATTGAATTAGGTATTCGAATCCGTAAAATTCCAAAGATTCTTTGAGATTAGATAAAGAATGTTGGCGCACGTTAATTTGAAAATTATTCTACATCGAAATATAACAGCTATACACGTAAGATTAAAATGCGAAGAATTCGTTATCAGAATCTGGATACTCAACTCCGCATGTTAATTTGCCCGAAGTTCCGAACGCTCAAATAAACGACAATGATCTGTTCATTCCAAAAATTGACTAGATATGTGAAAAATCTTCGTCTCGTCTATCTTGACGCTAGTTACTAATGACAATTAAGAAGTTAGATGTATGATTAGATGAGAACAATAAGAAAAATAGATAATTCTTCAGATAACCAAATAATTTTCGTTCATTTGAACGTTCAGAACTTTAGGCGCATGCATGTTGTAGGTATTATTGCGGTATATGCTGAAGATAATATAATATAAATTGTTAACCCAATTTTGTAGTTGAATTGGTTTAACGAATCATTGACACACTTATTATATGCTATAGATGCCTATGTTCATCGCAAAATGCGGATTACGTTATTTGTAAAAGATATTATTTATATTTAGACTGCGGTACGATGTTGCGAGGCGAAGTAGAAAATGATATGTATATATACGTATTTATTTATTCCTTTTTTTTTCTGAAAGTTTCATCAGTAATCACACATTCACGTATATTATAGCAAGCTTTTTTTTATATCGCAAGATTGTTATCAGGAGCCTGTACGGCTGTATGTTGTGAGACGCGCGTTACTAAAGTGCCGGACAATTTTAATTAGCGTGAATAAAATTTTTATACCCAAGAAAATCTACTTGAAAAAAAAACAGAGAGATACAAAATGAAAATTCATTACTTTACAATATGCATACCTACTCAAAATTAACCACCTCTTCAAGCGTTTCTTGTCATTGATGTCTGATTCATATAAAAAAGGACAATATACGCGTTTCTATCCGTCCAGAGAAGAGACAGAGACGCAGGGTAAGAGAGAGAAGGGCCAGAGCGGATTGCTGTTTCGCCATTCATCAAATTTTATTCCTATGAAATACGAAAACTAAGCGGGAAATGATTTATACGAAGATATATTACGGCTTTAGATAACGAGAATAATAATAAGTAGTAGCTCTGTATGAGTAAACCAAGGAAAGAACGACAATTATCTCCCGTAGTACGTAGTATAGTACAGAATCTCTCCATTTAGTAGTTGAGGTGCGCGGCTACCATCGGTCTTGGCACGCAGTACGATCAATGATCGGTGTATGTGGAACCTATATAGTATAATATCTACTTCGTTTATTATAAAAACGGAAATAAACTAGCTTCCTTAACGTTACTCACATCGTGATTACCAGTATTATCGAGCCCTTGTCAAATGCAGATCAATCGCAAGTTCCTGGAATTTCATACAAATTTCTCTCTTAACATTTGTGATTGGCACCGCGTTCGAGCGTATAATTAGCATCGTATACAATTTGTCGTTCATTTATTGGCCTGCTTTGTTAAGGGATGAAGGGATGAAGATGAACTTGGAGTGAAAGAAAATTACGATGGCACGAAAATTTCGTGATTAGTATTACCGCAGCTAGGTTTCATATTTTCGAACAGTATCAGTTTTCTAGTTTCTGAATCGTTAAATTTTCAATAGATTTCTTTCTTTACAGCCATCGAATAACACCAAGGAACAATCTGCAGGTCGTATAAGACATGGATCTGCATCATCTCCTAAGGAACAACGTCGTCACAGGGAAACGACCCTTGGTTCAAATTCGGCCGTTAGTGCCTTCCGGCAATGGAGGAGGAGCACTTCCGTTGGTAATCGATCCAGTTCTGTTGCTTCAGCTGGTTCCGGTTCGAATACTACAACTAATACTTCAAACAAACTTCCCAACGATCCTGCAACGGTACGAAGACTCGAACAATTTCCCCTTCTGCTTTCCGACACGTCAATGCCAGATGCGGATTTGTCCCTAAAATTTCTTGCTTTGGTACGATTATGTCGCCGTTAATCTATACATAATTATATGCAAAGAAAAAGAAGGGAGATTGAAGTGTCATAATTTATTCGTCCGCCATTCAAGTTGGTATAATTTCATTGTTCTTTTGTTTTTACAGAACGCATTGGACCTCACGGCACCAGCGAGCGACGTGTTATTAAAAAATAGGCTAAAATCATGGTTTCAATTATCCGGACATCCGGATGGTTTTGCGCCAGCTGGACCAGGAACAGTTTGGAAGAGACGTACAGGAGGTACGGAGAACACAGAGCGAATCGTTTACGAAGCATTAAGCAAAGACGAAACAATGAGGGATTGTGTTCCGCAATATTATCGAGAAGTTGAATACAAGGGAGACACATTCATCGAACTTCAAGATCTCCTTTTTGGTTTCAACGATCCTCACGTTATGGATATCAAAATGGGAACACGGACATTCCTAGAATCTGAAGTCTCGAAGACTACCGCTAGACCGGATCTCTATACAAAGATGGTTGCCGTTGATCCTGAGGCACCGACTCCACTGGAACATGAGCAACAGGCTGTTACCAAATTGCGATATATGCAGTTTAGGGAACAACAAAGCTCCACTTGCAGTCACGGGTTCAGAATCGAAGCTATGAAACTACCCGGTGGACCTCCTATCACTGATCTTAAAAAAGTCAAATCACATGATGAGGTTCTTGATACGATGGCTGGGTTTTTAAAAGGGAGGGAAAATACGAGGCAAAAATTACTCGAACGACTTGAAAATCTCAGGACAAAGTTCCAGGAATCATCTTACTTCCAAAATCATGAGGTAAGTATACCCATAATCATGGGTTATATTTTTGATAATATCCTGTTGTTATTAGTATCTCTACCATTTGATAATCACATCTTTGTTACACTCTCGCTAATTCAAATGAAAAAGTGCTATAAATTGGAAAATTTTTCACAACAGAATTGATTCATGGTGTTCAATGATGTAATTTTTTTTTCTCTTTTGTTTGTTTCTAGGTAATTGGTAGCAGCATTTTCATGATATATGATGAAGATAAGGTCGGAGTTTGGTTGATAGACTTCGCCAAAACTTACAAACTTCCTGATGATCAGAAACTTACGCATAGATTACCGTGGGAGGAAGGAAATCACGAAGAAGGATTTTTACTTGGATTAGATAATTTGATTTCAACTATCGAAGAGGTCGATATCTGTTCGTAGATTTATTAGAATTATGAGGAAAATTTAATACAGATATGATATAGTTTAATTTATAAATAATGCATATGTAATACATATTACAGAAATGACTTACCACTACGCTACGTTTGACTGAAAGATTACTAAATTTAACCTTATTTATATATAATATTATAATTATGTCGTAAGATATTGCGCACCTATATGCGATTATACTTTTTACAGAAAATTCTCTGGTCTGAATATAGATTTTAGAGATCATTATTTATACGCATATTATTAATATTAATATTTCTATGAAATAAAAATTACTTTTTAAATTATTAATCAAAAAATCCCGAATTATTTACTGTAATTAATACGCTACAGGAATTTTCATCGTTTATGATATCTATGATATCATGCTGGATATACGATAATCGTAATTTAATTACAATATTATGACTAGATTCTAAATATGTATAATATTTCGGGATTGATAGTAGAGATATTAGACGCAGATATACTTTTAGAACCACATGATATCGTGTATATCGTGATTATATGTATACCTCTACGTTAATTATCACGTAATTTCTGTTTAATGAGTAGACAAAGAATTCCGTTGGTTGTACTACAATAATCTGTATTCTGACAATACTCTCAATTGATCAATTAAATCGTGGAATAGAATGAGAAACAATTGATACATCGAACTTTCTTATCTGATTTGTTGACATACCTTTCAGATTTTTCAGTGAATTATTGCTCGGTATTATCATTATTATCTTCTTGATTGCTTGAAGCCGTTGTGGTTTAGATTATATCAGATCTCATTATGAACGGGTTATGATTGATTATCTGCAGTTTCATCGTATACGTCTATAACTCCGTTTTCGTTTAACAGATATTTATAGCACGCTGAGACTATAATAATAATGCTATAACTTGGAGCACAAGCCTGCAGATATTAGGTAGTTAATCAAATTGAAAGTAAATTACACTAATCCTAAGTATCAATTGAAAGTCAAGTACTAATGAATGTCAGTAAATGACGCAACTCTATTTTATCTAATTACTTCACTCGATATTCTAGATTTTCAATGTAAGTGCAAAATTCGTAGGATTTCTATTACATATTAAACATATATCGGGAATAAAATTCGAAGTTCGCGCCAAAATCGTCAAGTAGCAAGTTCATATTTCGTGCCTGCGAACCGGCAACTAGACATACAGGTGAGTATCAAATGTAACATACCTTGTGGCTTGTTGTGGTCAAAATTTGAAGCTTGTAGATTTGTGTCTTTCTGTTTGCGGAGTACCTCTCATTTTCTTATCTGCGGATTTGTTCCCATGGAAATATATTTTCACAAGTTCAGTGAATAGATCAGTGTGCCCAATACCTTATTTCAAATAAATAATTACGGTTCGCGGTTCGCTTTAATTCGCAAGCTCTTTGATAAGTGATCAAAAGGACACCTCTGCTTAGGTTGTGTTAGGTTAGGTTTGTGTTTAGCTTTATTCATTATGCTCGTGAAGACATAGAAGTTTGTGTTTTGTGTTTGTGTTCCAAATTTCGAACGGAATCAATGAGCCAAGTGTATCAGATAAAAAATGGACGACAATTTTTTTTACTTTTAAAAAAACTTAACCTAATTTTTATCTAAGTTTTCGTCAATATGTCTGATGATCCAGATCTGTATAGGTTAGAAGGTGAAACAAATCAAACTGGAGGTTTGATAATACGAAAAAAGGTCTCTGACCACACATTCAAAAAGCCTCAAGCCTCTATTCTCGGATTAGACAAATTAGCAGAACGTAAACGTCGAGAGAATTCTCAAGAACCAAATACCCCGAAGTCTAGTCCCAGTACTAGCCAATCTCCGGATCATAACTCTGAATATAAAGAAAGAAAATACCGACTATATGAAGAAGAGACGCCAACTCATACGGGTGGAGTGAATTCTGAAGCTCGGAAAAGATTCGAAGATAGATTAAGCCATCAGAAATTAGATGCTCAAGACAGATTGTACAGAGAAAGACGGAGAAAAGATAGAGAACGAGATAGAGATCGTAGTCGCAGTAGAGACAGCGCCAGACAAACACCGATGAGATTTAAAGATGAGCCTCAAACTCCTAAATTTAGATCAAAGGTAAATATTATGAGGATTCATTTTTTGTTGGTTTTCATTCTAATTATCGTTTCTGTTCAGAGATAGTATAAAATCAATGAGCAGAGAATCTGTGTGGTAGTGTCAGAAGATTTGAGCCAAAGTTCATAGGCGCTTCTCTATCATTTTTAATGTATATTTTTTCGACAGGATTCAACTTCCCGGAGTAATTGGGATGACGACGATGATTTTGAACCCAGAAAATCTACCTGGGATCATCCCACTCCAAAACTTTATGGTTCTAGAGATCCTAAGGATAGCGTTAGGAGCGAATGGACACCTTCTTATAAATATAATTCTTGGAATAAAGAGCGTAAAGCTTCCGGCGCTACTCCCATGACTGATGGAGAAGAAAAAGAATTGTGGGAGGAAGAACAGAAGAGGTATCAACCAGATTTATCGACCAAAAACATCTTCCCTTCCATTATTTCATTGAAATCAAAGAATACTTCTTATCTGAAATATTAACTTGAAAATCCAGAAACAGTATATTCTGCATTTGATCTTCGCAGAACAAGTATTAAAATTACGGAAAAATGCCAATTTCCTTAAAAAGTATTCAGTTACCTGATACTCGTCTTAAAATTTCATAACATATTTTCTAGAAATTCGAATTTCCGTAGAAATCCACGACTCCACGATCCTCTCACGCAAGTTAACTTGCTTTGCTATAAATATTAACATTAAAACTCGATTCCAGATTAGATCGAGAATGGTATGCTTTAGACGACGGGGAGAATCGCCCGTTTGCCGATGTCTCTGAAGAGTATGCACAGAAGAAGGAAATGGAGATGGAAGCAAAACGTGAAAGAAGAGTATCAGCACAGCAGCGTCAGATTAACAAAGATAATGAGCTGTGGGAACGGAACAGAATGTTAACTTCCGGCGTTGTTAGTTCTCTGGAACATGATGATGATCCTGACGACGAAGGAGAAGCAAGAGTTCATCTTCTAGTTCACAACGTTGTTCCACCCTTCTTAGATGGTGAGAAAATCTTTTTTTGTTAACCAATTTCACATTTCTATGTAAAAATTTCTCGTTTACCATTAAAAGAATAGACCAAAATCAGGATATTGCTATAGAAACTGATCCTGATAATTGATAATATTGAAATTAATCCAGCCATACAAAAAAAGTCTTGGAAGTATATGATATAAGATTGATTAGGTCGCATCGTCTTTACGAAGCAGCCAGAGCCGGTGGTACCGGTTCGAGATCCAAGCTCAGATATGGCAGTAGTAGCTCGCAAAGGATCAGCTTTAGTTCGAGCATATAGAGAGCAGAAGGAGCGTCGCAGGGCGCAACGTAAACATTGGGAATTAGCAGGGACTGCGATTGGCAATATCATGGGAGTGAGCGGTAAAGATGGAGGAGAAGGGAAGTCAGGAGGTGGTGAAGGAGACCAACAAGGTCAAGACACAGACTTTAAAGCAGGGCAAAAATATGCCCGCCATATTAACACCGGAGAAAGTTCAAGCGATTTTAAGAATAAAACAATACAAAACCAACGGAGAAGTCTACCGGTATTTGCCGTCAGACAAGAACTCCTTAATGTTATTCGAGAGAACAGTGTCGTTGTTATCGTTGGTGAAACTGGGAGCGGAAAAACTACTCAGCTGACTCAATACCTTCATGAAGATGGATATAGCCGTTACGGCATCATCGGTTGTACCCAGCCCCGAAGAGTCGCTGCTATGTCTGTTGCTAAAAGAGTGTCTGATGAAATGGCTACCCCACTTGGTGAAAAAGTTGGATATGCTATTCGTTTTGAAGATTGTACTTCCAAGGAGGTGAGTATCTAAAATTCTTTATAGTTCTTAAGGATTTTTATTATTCTGTACGTTATTCTTTTCAATTCAAATTGAACATCTTCAATTTCATCATCATTGCTAAAGATTTCGATTCATTATTAAACCTTTCAATCAATTTTAGACAGTCATCAAATATATGACCGATGGAATTCTGTTACGTGAAAGCTTAAGAGAAGGAGACTTGGATCGATATAGCGTTGTTATTATGGACGAGGCTCACGAACGTTCTTTATCAACCGATGTACTGTTTGGGTTGCTCCGTGAGGTAAACTCTCTTTTTTTTACACTTCTCAACTATTATTTTCAACTAATAACAATACAAATTTTCATGAGTTATAGTCTAAGTTGAGATCAAAGGTTGAGAAAATGGTGCGTTTTTCTTTAAAAATTCTCAGCCTGAAGTCCATATAGCATGATATACCACAATTTGTATAATCTATATAAAAGATATTATCAAAATTATTTATCTCATTATCGAATATAATAAGATAACTAACAACGACAGATGGGATCGTATTACACTACTTCGTAGTCTATGAAACGTAAAAATATAAGGAAAATTAATACGGATATTGAGATAGAGAAAATTCAATGTGCGTTTATTCTAGAGCTAAATTACATTTTCTGATTCTTCCTTTACGTAATACTAAATAAGGATTATCTTTTACCTCTGTATGATATGGAAAATTTAGTCTTATCTAATCTCTATCGCAGCTTATCCTGGACAATATCTCCAATCATATTTCATGTTATTCATGATTTGAGATTAGTTTATCAGATTATTAATGACCATCAAATTTATGATTCAGGTAGTCGCACGCCGTCATGATCTTAAGTTGATAGTGACTTCTGCAACTATGGATTCAACAAAATTCTCTGCATTCTTTGGAAATGCAGCTACGTTCGCTATCCCTGGACGTACTTTTCCCGTTGAAATTATTCACTCTAAGAATTCTGTCGAAGATTACGTTGATGCGGCTGTCAAACAGGTCTTACAAATTCATCTTCAACCTAGAAGCGGAGATGTTCTAGTTTTCATGCCTGGACAGGAGGACATCGAAGTTACATGTGAAGCTCTAAAAGAACGTCTTGGAGAAATAGATTCCGCACCTCCTCTATCTATACTTCCAATTTATTCCCAATTACCATCCGATCTACAAGCCAAAATTTTCCAACGAGCAGAAGGAGGATTTCGAAAGTGCGTCGTAGCTACAAACATCGCTGAAACATCCCTGACAGTAGACGGCATTGTATTTGTCGTCGATTCTGGTTATTGCAAACTGAAAGTCTACAATCCAAGGATAGGCATGGATGCTTTACAGGTTTATCCAGTTTCGAGAGCAAACGCTGATCAACGAGCTGGCAGAGCTGGACGTACAGGCCCTGGTCATTGCTATAGACTTTATACACGCCGCCAGTATATGGATGAACTTTTATTTACCGGGGTACCCGAGATTCAGAGAACAAACTTAGCCAATACTGTTCTTCTTCTAAAGTCTCTTGGCGTTCAGGATTTGCTCGCTTTCCATTTTATGGATCCACCGCCGCAGGATAATATACTCAATTCTTTATACCAGCTTTGGATATTGGGCGCTTTGGATCACACAGGACGACTTACTCCCCTTGGGAGACAGATGGCAGAGTTTCCCCTCGACCCTCCGCAATGCCAAATGCTTATTGTCGCTTCTCAGCTTGGTTGTACCGCTGATATTCTCATTATAGGTAATATAGTATGACCAATGGATTCTCATTGGAAATTTGAAACGAAATTATAATTATTTTAATTGTTGATGTTTAAATCTTCACAGTATCGATGCTTTCTGTACCGTCAATATTCTACAGACCGAAAGGTAGAGAAGAGGATTCAGATTCTGCTAGAGAAAAGTTCCAAGTACCAGAATCTGACCATTTAACATTCCTGAATGTGTACAACCAGTGGAAGTCTAATGGATATTCAACTTCCTGGTGTAACGATCATTTTATACATGGTAAAGCAATGCGTAAAGTAAGAGAAGTCCGACAACAATTAGAGGAAATTCTTAAACAGCAAAAAATCGAAGTTGTGAGTTGCGGCACAGACTGGGATGTAGTGAGGAAATGTATTTGTTCAGCATATTTCCACCAGGCTGCACGACTCAAAGGTATAGGCGAATACGTTAATTGTCGGACTGGAATGCCTTGCCATCTTCATCCAACTTCGGCATTGTTCGGCATGGGATTTACTCCTGATTATGTCGTTTATCACGAGTTGGTCATGACCGCTAAGGAATACATGCAATGTGTTACTGCCGTCGATGGTCACTGGCTAGCTGAGCTTGGACCTATGTTTTTTAGTGTTAAAGAAACTGGGCGAAGTGGAAGAGCTAAACGAAGACAAGCACTACAACATCTACATGAAATGGAAGGACAGATGAAAGTCGCTGAGGAAGAAATGCGAGTTAGAGCTCAGGAGCAACTCGAAAAAGAACAGGCTTCAGTTAGAAAGTGAGTAATTTAGAAATTCTTTAGATTTTATAGAGTTCATTGAAATAAATTGGATTTGATAGAATTTTATGCCTGGTAAAATTCACAACAGCGAAGCGCCACTAAGTTCTGTAGGCCGGTGAGCACCAGCCACTAATCATCATCTTGGACCAACTACTTATACCTGCAAACTGTGTGTTTTATCTCATAAATACGTTGATATTTTTTAATGAACTTCACACTAATGAAACTTGGTACTACTGAGATCGCCATTCAAATTTTATTAAAATCGATTGAATTGAGTTCAGCAAATCGAATCGAATTTAGTGTATTAGATTGAATTGATTGGAATAAAATTTGATAATCAATTTGTAATTACTGGATTGCATTGAATCATGTCACTTGAATTTAATGGATGAAATGAAATTGAATCGATTTGATTCATTGAATGTATAAATACTATATCTAGTATGCAATACCAATAACTAATTCTGCCAGTGACAATTTAATTTGTAAATTTCTTTTTATGTTACAGGAAAGAAATATTGACTCCTGGTTCAAGAGAACCAGGAACACCAGTCAGTGTCAGAAAAACACCTGGTCGTTTCGGATTGTGATTAATTATATTTTTATAAATATAGAATAAATACATAATGAATCATTGTATTGTACAGAAAGATGTATGAATCATATTTTTCAGCTTAATCTTTCTGATATAATATTTTTATAATCTTCTCGCTTATCTTTAAAACTAAAATTATAGGTATGTGTTTAGGTATATACGTAATTTAACATTAAAGGGTAGCCGTGTGTGTTTTCTTTCTAGTTTCTAAATATACCATAATCATGTCTATATCTCGTAGCATATCATAAAATCTAGACGTTTTTGTGTAATAAAAAGTATAAATAAACAATTCAAACAAATATTCGATAAATATGCCTATTTCATTGAAATTTTTATTCGAAAATCATTCTATTGCCCTCCACTTCGAGATTTTCTCGGCTACGTTTACTTTGCTGAACACTTGCAATAATCTTCTCGGAGTCATTGTGTTGGCGGATTGGCTCCTAGCTTCAGATCATGTCATATGGCAGTTTCGTCGTTGAGTGTAATAAAATTCTACGCTCAACGGTTTCGATCGTATGTGTGACCACATAGTGACAGCGATCCGGGCTAACCTATAATTTTATTTTTCATCCCGGCATCTGTATCTGCAGCAGTGTAATACAAAATAAATCCGAGGTCCATAGGATTTTACCTGTGAAAATAAAGTTTCAACGATTCATACCAAC
Source organism: Phymatocera aterrima (assembly GCA_963170745.1). Classification (NCBI taxonomy): domain Eukaryota; kingdom Metazoa; phylum Arthropoda; class Insecta; order Hymenoptera; family Tenthredinidae; genus Phymatocera; species Phymatocera aterrima. Next base: position 11,765,229 of record OY720663.1, read on the forward strand.
TAATTAATAGGTAAGTGTATAGTCGAAAAATTCTAATCACACCATTGCATTTACATGGTGTAATAATTTCTCGTTGTTGCGTGTACAAATAAGTTTGCCCTGCGTATTTTTGTTTAATTATTCCGTTGATTAAAGAAATATATGAATCTAACTGTGTGAGCTTTCATTTAATTCACTTGCATCTAACGTAAAACCATTTTTCTTTGTTTACCTGAAAATGAAAAATCATTTTACTCTCAATTTTTCCAACGTGTCTATTTTGATATCGCACTTTTATCATTGACGAATTTTTTTTTTCATTCCTTATTAAGTGAACATGGTGGTTCGACAATATCAGGAAGAATTACAATACCTAGAAAAGATCAATGACTACTCTTGGAGAATTAAAAAGGGTTTTCAACCTAACATGAACGTAAGTAAAAAAAAAGGTTTTATTCAATTTTAATCGAACAATATAATAATTAAAAATATATCTCTGATGATACTTAATCATTCCGCATATGAGTGAAGAAATTAAATAATTGTTGATGTAGTTGATGACATTTTTGGTGAAACAGAATTTTTGTTTTTAGTCTATTTGACAATTCAGATTTCTCCCTGAAGAAATTCGAAATTCATTTTATTTATCTTACTTCACATAAACAATTGTTTATATTCGTTTGTAAATTCCCCACCAGTAAACATTTTCAAAACTGTTACTTCCTTAGCTTCTAATTTTCTCGATTCCAACCATAAATAAAAAATAACAAAAAACTAGAATAAGCTTATCCAAAAATTATTTTTTTCAAACCCACAAAAAAAAAACCAAGGTCGAAGGTATATTTTACGTAAACAGTACTCTGGAACGTCTCATGCTAGAAGAATTGAGAAATTCATGCAGACCTGGTACTGTGGGTGGATTTCTTCCTGGTGTCAAACAAATCGCTAATGTAGCTGCTCTGCCTGGAATTGTTGGGAGATCCGTAGGCTTGCCAGATGTTCATTCTGGCTATGGCTTTGCGATCGGTAAGCAAATGTCTTTCATTTCTCCAGTTAAGTCTGAATTGTGGACGAAGTAAATTTACTCGATAATATTCGCTCGTAAATCTCATGGAATCTATGAAATCTGTGAAGTTCTTAAATCTTGAAGTCCGGTATGCAATATTTGGAATGATAAACGCCTTGGTTTTTTCTAGTTAAACAATTCGATAACAATCACTATAATTGTCCCTTAATGAAGGTAATATGGCTGCTTTTGACATGAATGATCCCAAATCAATCGTATCACCTGGAGGTGTTGGGTTTGATATAAACTGCGGAGTAAGACTACTTCGTACTAATTTATATGAGAAAGATGTCCAGCCAATAAAAGTAAGTGAAAAAGATATTAGAGTTTGGGGACTCAGTTGAGATCCGAAAAGAAAATTTGTTTCGTGTAGATTAGGAAATTTTAGAACTAACGATAATAATTTTGTATGGCATTCAAGGAACAAATCGCTCAAAGTATGTTCGACCATATACCAGTCGGAGTCGGATCCAAAGGAATAATTCCCATGAATGCTAGAGATTTGGAAGAAGCTCTGGAAATGGGAATGGATTGGTCTCTCCGAGAAGGTCAGTTTTCCATTTCAGGAAATTACTTTTTGATCTAGAAACAATTTCCACTCTTGTTGCCTCTCGCTAAATTTATAATTTATCTTTTCCCAGGGTATATTTGGGCAGAGGACAAAGAGCACTGCGAGGAGTATGGTCGTATGTTGAATGCAGATCCATCTAAAGTATCCATGAGAGCAAAGAAACGAGGTCTACCGCAGGTATTGCAATGAAAACATTCATCGATACGTTCTTTCCCCTGTGACGATGGAAAATTAGTTCTCTGACAGTTGAAAATTAGGTTTCAAAACTTTTTTTTATAGTTAGGTACTCTGGGCGCCGGAAACCATTATGCAGAAATTCAAGTTGTGGATGAAATTTATGATAAATGGGCTGCGAGTAAAATGGGTATTGAAGATAAAGGCCAAATTTGTATAATGATCCATTCTGGAAGCAGAGGATTCGGACATCAAGTTGCAACCGGTATAGTTTTCTTGCAATTAGTTTCGAATTTTCAGATTTTCCATTGATTTCACGTAAAAAGATGCTAAGTAACAATAATTGTCAATTTTGAATGCCAAGATCAATTTTCATTCAACATTGAGCGACTTTGCATGAAAAATTAGTCATAGGTATCAAAAACCGATAAAAAGAGATATCAAATGATTCCCCCAGATGCTCTCGTACAGATGGAAAAAGCAATGACAAGAGATAATATCCAAACGAATGATAGACAGCTAGCATGCGCGCACATAAATTCACAGGAGGGACAAGACTACTTGAAGTCGATGGCAGCAGCGGCAAATTTCGCCTGGGTCAATCGCAGCTCGATGACGTTCCTCACTCGGCAGGTGCGTTGGAAGCTGAACTCCAAATTTTTGGTCTAGCTCTAATGATAATTGAAAGGAATTTACTCTTTCGAAGACTCTTTTAAATCTGCAAACATTCACCTAGGCATTTGCGAAGCAGTTCCATATGGCACCTGACGATCTGGATATGCATGTGATCTATGACGTGTCTCATAACATAGCTAAAGTCGAGGAACACGTTGTTGATGGCAAACTAAAAACTCTGTTAGTTCACAGAAAGGTAAAACACGTTGTGGTTTGCAAATGTTTTCATCTTTTACCCAATTTTTTCATTAACGGTAATTGAAAACTTTTTCTTCCAGGGTTCAACACGCGCATTTCCTCCTCATCATCCACTAATTCCAGTAGATTATCAATTAACTGGGCAGCCTGTTTTGATTGGAGGTACAATGGGTACTTGTAGCTACGTCTTAACAGGAACTGAAGAAGGGATGAAAGCTACTTTTGGTTCAACTTGCCATGGAGCGGTGAGTTTTGGCAAAAATTACCTGGGATTCAATTATTGATGACAAAGCTAACAATTTTGATTATTGGTTTTTAGGGCAGAGCATTATCACGTGCAAAAGCTCGTCGTAATTTGGATTACAAAGATGTATTAGCAAAATTGGAGCAGTCCGGTATATCAATACGAGTAGCATCACCCAATTTAGTTATGGAAGAAGCACCTGAATCTTATAAAAATGTTACCGATGTGGTCAACACTTGCCATGCAGCTGGGATATCTCGTAAATCTATTAAACTCAGGCCCATTGCAGTTATAAAAGGATAGTTTCTCATTTATATGAAATGATAATAATAAAAAAGGAACAAACGAATCATCATCATTCATAATACGATTTGAATAACTGTGATATACTATATTTATGATTTTTCTTTTTCATTTATCCTCTGCTCATTTTCGTCTCTTAAATTATGGAACTCAAAGTAACCAGCCTTACCAATAAAAATTTATAAAATAATGATTATTTGAGCACCAAGAGCACTGACACAGTACAATCTGGAAAAGATGAAACGGATTTGAACTCTGCGGCCCAACAACAACAGTCATCTGTTGATCAATCTACTTTTGAAAAAACCGTGGACAATCATATGATAATGCCGCAAATATGTCTGGTGTGTATAATGGCTTACAGGTTAAAATTCAAAGCCAAGCACCTTTCACTATTTTCGTTCCTTGCTCTGCCCACTCTTTAAATTTAGTGGCAACTGCAGCTGCTGAATCTTGCACAGAAGCTTGTCACTTCTTCATGTTGCTTCAAGAAATCTACGTTTTTTTTTTGTAAGTTCGACGAAACGCTGGCAAAAATCAATTACTGAAATAGGGAAAGGGAAAACGCTACAGAGAGTAAATCTGACACGTTGGTCAGCCAGATTCTTGGCGCGAAGTCCTTAAAACTCTGGAATCAATCAAGGATGATTGTACTGAAAAGCCTGTAACGCGAAACGAAGCGACGGGAATATTTTTGAATTTAGAAAAACTGGAAACGGCGGTAATGGTTGTTGTATGGAATGTTTTTTTGGAAAGAATAAACAAAGTCAATGCTGAACTTCAGGCTTCTACCATAGATTTGATCACTGTTACCGATCTCTACGAATCTCTCTGCAAGTTTTTCATAGCTGGAATTTTAAGTATTTAGAAGAAGAGGCGATGGAATTAAGCGTGTCGAAGCAGTATACCAAAGACATGGGAAAAAGATAACCGGAAAGGAATAAAAAATAACGATGAAACACCCGATGAAGAAATGAGAATGACTGCGAGCGATACTTTCAGGGTTAACACATTTCTCATCCTCATTGATAGACTCGTATCCGAATTAGAAAAACAACAGAAGGCCTACAACGGGTTCAATGAAAAATTTTCATTTGTGACCAAAATGAGTAAATTGTCATCATCAACCCTTACGGCAAGAGTCCTTTTCTTGGTAGAAATGTATCCCAATGATTTAGAGACTGACTTGGTTCAAGAATGCATACATTTTCAATGCCACCTTTCTTCTGAAAGAATTATGGTCAAACCCGATTCTGGATCATTAACAAGTCCATCTTTGTTCCTGCGAAAACGTTTATCCAAACTTGGATATAGCATTTCACCTGGCTCTATGTACACCAGCGACAAATTGTTCGGATGAGAGAACCTTTTCTTGCTTAGAACGGGTGAAAAATTATCTGAGATCCGGCTTAAACCAAGAAAAGCTAAACGCCTTAGCTTTTTTGTGCATAGAGTCAGCACTAATGGATAAGATTTCATTCAATGATATAATTGATGATTTTGCGAATAGAAAATTGCGCAAAAGAGTACTGTAAGACTTTCGTAACCTAGCCGGATTGTTACCAGATAATTTAATATATTGTTTTTAAACTGTAAGTAAGCGCAACAAAAATTATTTAATTACGTTTACCGAACGTACATTATTGTGCAAGTAGTATTAAAGCATACCTTACCCCGCCTTGTTAGTACACGGAAAAAAATAAATGTCCATTTTTACTATTTCAAATAGTAGCACGGAATCCAGGGTGCCTAATCGGTAAAATACTACAATCACTTAGTAATTTTTACTGTTTGAAACAGTAATGTTCTACGTTACAATATTAATTTTCTACGCATAAATTTAAAATCTTAGCATTTATATAATAAATATTTTTAATTAAATATTAAAACCAGAATTTTACTATTTGAAACAATATTGTTTAATAATCGCACTATTACTTATTAGCGATCATTGTTTCCGTGTAGTACAGATTGAGCTTTTATTAGCTTAGAAATATACCCAAAAACTATTTCTTGTGCAATCTTAACTAAATCGTTGTAAAAAAAATTGAACTAGGGTATCAAATTGTAAAGGTCGGTAGGGCCGGCAAAATTTGAATAGCCTACTGGCGGCAAATGTGTAAACCAGCGCTGTATACTGACAACGCGATGAAAAACTGTATAAATTTCAGTCTGCTTTAAATACCGTAAATGATGCGATTTTTTGCAACTTCACACAACCTGTGACTCGAAAAAACGTTTGTCAATTTGTTCATATACACAAAACACTATCTGCTCTAATATGACAGTGTGCCGAAACGTTTTATCAAAACGTAATTAGCATTTTTTTTCTTCACCCTGCATGGGTGTAAGGGTGGTAAAGCGACCACAGGAGGTTTGCCAGACTTTCGACAGAGATCTACTCATCTCTGCTTTCGATTCCCTTTCGAGCACAATTGAAGTGATCTTCCATAGAAGTTCTAAGCTGCTCCAAAACACAGTAGTGGATTGCCGCTAGCTCTTGGACTAAAGAGTAACAGCAGCAGCAGTAATAGTAGTATCGCCTACTTGTTGAAGATTTTGATAAAAATATGAATATTTTATACAAAGAAATTTGATCTCGATTATGTATCAGCGATGGATAAGTTATCATAAGTCATATAACGGTGATATCATTACAACTTTTATGAAAAATCACCAAATCATTATTAAAAACTGTCAGAGAATATAAAGTTTTCAATTCATACGTATCAACGATAAGGTGAAAAATTCCAAACCGACTTTCTGATAGTGTTATTAATCCGAACCAAAACAGAAAAATCATGTTTAGCCACCATAAAAATGCAGTTATTATACTTTTTCCAAGTATATTTATGTTAATGAAGGTCTGCAAATAAACAAACAATTCTCAACTTCTATTTCAGTAATTCGTACTACGCTCTTTTCCTAAATTTTCAAACGCCAGTATTACTACAATAAATGATACGAATTTATTCTGCGCTTTGAAATATTTTTTCAAACTATAAGAACCCACATGCAATTTTTTTTTTTATAATATTTATATACCTATACATGTATTTGCTGGTTTTGATTCATTTTTTTCTATTTCATTTCTGAATTCCTGTATCTTTTCTTTTCAGTTTCTGTAATAATCCTTCATATGATAGCACTTGATCTACATGCTACTTTAACAATTGCGATATAGTAATTATACGATTATGATAATAATAATAATAATAATAATAATTGTTAATTAGGTGTTTTTCCTCATGGTGTTACGATAAACATGATAAGAATAAGAATTCGAGTGATAGATGAAACTCAATCTGCATTGTTCTAACTAAATAAATTGAGCTGCGGCCAAGAATAAAATTTCATTGTTTTTCGTTTTTTTATTTTACAGTTTATCGCTGAACAGGAGGAGACATTGGTAGTCCTGGAGAACCCATATTTGATACAGCTGAATTTGGCCCCAAAAGTACCTGCTTCTGTTGCGTTCTTTGTGCTTCTTCCATTTGTGCTCTTTCAACTTCAAATATTATCGGAGCAAATAATATTGCTGATGAACTGAAGAATAGCCATGTTGCCGAACATGAAAATCCATACAACCCTAAAACTCATAAGAATATTTTATCATCAAAATTTTGTTATTTCGTCAAAAATTATAAAAACGTCTTTTGTAATCGAATTGACGAAACAGTTATCAATCTCTTTATTCAATTATCTATTTTCTCTTTGTGTTACCTTTGACAAAGCTGCAGAGACTCGAACCGAGCGTACTTCCCAATCTACGAACATCTTCCGGGAACATTTCTGTGAGACCGACCAATCTTTCGACCAGGCTTTCATCCTGAATGAAGAAAAAATAATTAGAAGAAGCTCCCTGAACCTTCCACAGACATCATTCATCAGGGTTGTGAATTCAAATGTAATCAGAAGATTTTTCAGAGCTATCAAATACCTTGAATTAAGTTTCTCATTTTTTCATCAACTTTTGAAAGAGTCGACCAATTTTAATAACTGTAGATCTGGTTGAAAATTTATCCCAGATTAATTAAAGGCTTTGAAACGAAGAAAAAATCTTTCTACTGGTTTTCTAGTAACATACGCTAAATTTTTGGCATTACTTTCATACATGTGCAGTATATAATAAAAACACTTTTTATCTAAAAAGCATGAAATCAATGCGGTTGAAGTTTATACCGTTAACGCAACAAAAACACGAAAAATATATTTCAAGCGACTTTATCTCAAATTTTTCGATGAAGAAAAATCTTTTTGTTTTTTTATTTTCCTTCATCGAAAATCCAATTATGAATCGCTGTGGAATTTCGATTACCAAGTTGTTAATGAAATCGTCGTTAGATCGTCAATCGTGGAAAGAATTGTTCAAGTGATAAACTTAGTGATATCATTGAAATTTGGTAAATTTTTTATAATCTCATTGATACAAATACGGAGTTTCGTAAGCTAGGTATTCTCTAGAACAATTTCATTATGAGAAAATAAAACCGGTGAATATATTCTCAGGGTAGGATGTATGACTTCGTTTTAAATTAAATAAATGAGGTTCAAAGAATGGATATCGTAAATATAGCAGTAAATTGAATTCTGAATGTTACGTTCATAGCGAAAGAGGTAGGTATGAATTATGGAATTATATACCTCTTCATCATCGTCATCGTCAGGAAGGATTGACTTCACTTCGGGAGATCGAGCGTCGCTGCTACCCATTCCGCTATCCAACTGATCCAATTCTTCAACTGAAGCCATATACGTTAATTGTGTTATAATTTACAGTTTAAATCACGTGTATTGTTCTTCAAATCGAGGTTTTTATCATTCAATATATTATGCTTAAACTTGTCTCTTCGTTTCGGGTTTCTACGGATAATCCCTCGTGCAGACGGCTGTTTTACACATACAAGTTCATCCCATGCGCAGTTCGGTTACTCATTTGGTAAATGCCGCAACAACGTGAATCAAATATAATAGCCGATGGCGAAACGGCGCCAAATCCAAACTCCGGTATTCAAAAATTACTATTCTGCATACTTACTGGATCCGTTGAATCAATCTTCAGATTATAGATCATAGGATTTATTCAAGCAATTCAATCTTCTTTCATGTCAATATGGGTGTACAGAAAATAAAGGGGTTTTGTCATTTTATTGTCATTTTTTTCTCTTACAAACAAAATTATGATCTATAGGTTTGTTCGATTACACATACGAACTGCACTTGGTGCTGCACTTGGGCTGCACTAGAGCTGTAAATTCTGTTGCAAGCTATAACGTGATTGGCTAAGAACTTCTGTCATTAGATTGTTCCGAATAACTGAACATGATAGGCCCGGTTCCACAATTCGAGTTTAACCGTGGTTTAAGACTTATGGTTTAAAGCTAAATTCCGCCAATGGCAAGCAGTCTTTAGCCGTTTAACCGAGGTTTAAATTTTAACCTTGGTTTGTTTCCGTTCAACAATGCTACACGATTGGCTCACGAAGCTGGCCTGCTCTGATTGCTTGAATAAAAGAAGCACCCACTATGTTCTATATCTTTCTATTCATAGAGTATCGAAGTTAACCTAAAACCTACAAAAATATTTAAACTGTATTAAAATCACGGATCGAAATGATAACCTACAGCTGGAGCTACGTGGAATTCCCTGGATTATTATAAATTTTACGAATGAATCGACTGATTAAAGATACAACCTCGTTAGATCAAACGAGAGACAATCATCTGTCTAACATAACCTCTCTCAAATGATAATACAATATTCAAATAATAATTGTCTCGTTTGACATATTTTTGACTAGCCAAATAATTCCTGAGATTAATTGATTAGTATTCATTAATATTGATGTAATCAACGAGTCAATTATATTTACAATAATGGCAAATACTGGTGTTTTACCATTTGTTCGGGGCGTAGATTTTAGCAGTAATGATTTTGGCGTACGTATAATCTTAGTATTTTATTTCTCTCTTTCCATTTTCATTATTCCTTCACTCGAAAAATAAGAAAAGTATAAAATTCATTCAACTTGTATCCAATTTATTTATTACAATATCGAATTCTCGATCTATTATTAAATTTCAGCCTATTGTACTTATCTTTCATTTGCTTAGCTAAAATATTACTGCTGCATCTGAAAATCATTCTTTGATAACAATTTTCCTTGTCTATAAAATGAAATTTCTTCTCTATCCCCACAGGGAGATAAGTTTCCTGAATCTGTACGTTTGATGACCGGGATACAATGGCTAAAGTTAGACAAAACAAATTTAACCGAAATACCAGAAGAAATGGGAAAGTTGTTGAAATTGGTAAGCTGAAAGAGAAATAATTTGAACCTAAATTGTTGATCATGTTTACTATAACATAATTAATTTTTTTGAATATGCGTAGTTGGCTATACAATACATGTCTTTTATTTTTAGGAGCATCTTTCTTTGGTGAAAAATAAACTTGAACGTTTATATGGGGAATTAACTGAACTAGGATGCCTCAGAACTTTGAATATCAGACACAATAATATCAAGAGCAGCGGAATCCCCACAGAATTATTTCATTTGGAAGAGCTAACTACTCTCGATCTTAGTCATAATAATTTAAAAGAGGTTCCTGAAGGCCTGGAAAGAGCTCGTTCACTCCTAAATCTAAACCTCAGCCATAACCAGTAACAATTTATTCTTGCTTAACACATTTTTCAATTTGTTCATTTATATTTATTCAGAATTTATGGGCAGGACTCGTTTACTCTTGAATTTTTGTATGCTCAATAACAAAATTTGATCTTAGTTCAGTCCGTACTGAGGAATTGTAATAATTAGTATGGATATTGTTTTCCAGTTCTACAAATGTCTGAAAAATTCAGTTTTACTTTTTTTTTCCTCTAATAATGTACTGATATATTTTTCCGTTTTATTTACAGTATTGAAACGATCCCGAATACCTTGTTCATACATTTAACAGATCTACTTTTCTTGGACCTGAGTCACAATCAACTAGAAACTTTACCGCCTCAAACACGGCGCCTGGCCAATTTGCAGACTTTAAATCTGAACCATAATCCACTTGGACATTTTCAATTGAGGTCATTACTCAAATGATCTTTATCCATTGGCCTTTTACTTCATCTTTCTGTTTAATATAATTTCAAAACAAATGTAAAAAAAATATGTCTGCCGCTTTACGCTGTTTATTATTGTTATTATATTTAAAGGTTTTGGAACGAAGATGAGAGATTTTGTATTATATCTGTCACAATTTTCCTATTATCTAGTTTCTTAATTTCGTCAAAATGATTATTATATGTTCTTTTCAATCAGGCAGTTGCCCTCGCTGATGAATTTGACCACGCTACAAATGCGGGACACTCAGCGTACATTGAATAACATTCCAACTAGTCTTGAGAGCTTGACTAATCTCCAGGAACTCGATCTATCACAAAATGAACTTCCCAGAGTACCGGACGCCCTCTACTCTTTGCCAAATTTACGTCGGCTCAATCTTAGTGATAATCAAATTGCTGAACTTTCGACGGCTATTGGTAAAACATTAATTTTCGCACACAATATTCTCTTGATATAAACTACATTTGTGAACTCCTTTTTGTTCTTCTTGTAGATTTATGGCAGAAACTTGAGACTTTGAATCTCTGCAGGAATAAATTAACGGCACTGCCAAATTCACTATGCAAAATAAATACCCTGCGAAGACTTTATTTGAATGATAACGAATTAGATTTCGAAGGGATTCCTTCGGGCATTGGGAAACTATCTTCTTTGCAAGTTTTCTCTGCTGCTAAAAACCATCTCGAAATGATACCAGAAGGTTTATGCAGGTATAATAACGTACAGTCAAATAATAAAATTGGATTTTTGAATATATTTGAGTCATATTAAATCTGTATTCTATTATAGATCATTCCTTATTCTTATTCTCTTCCCTTAAATTTAATTACAGATGCGGATCCCTAAAGCAATTGATTCTAACTTCTAATCGACTGATAACAGTCCCTGATGCTATACATTTACTTACCGATTTAGATCAAATTGATTTGAGAGATAATCCGAACCTAGTTATGCCTCCAAAACCTACTGAGGTACAAAGAGGATCAGGAATTGAATTTTATAATATTGATTTTTCATTGCAACATCAATTACGACTTGCCGGAGCTAACGTTCCGGCTCCAGTTCAAACAGCCAGTAGGTTATTTTCGTTTTTAACAAATTATTATTATATAATATAATTCATGAATTGTTAGAAAAATCAAATTAACTAATCTAAAAATTAATTTTTGTTCTTCAGATAGTAGCAAAGATCCAATTGCTCGTAAAATGAGATTAAGGAGACGCAGGGATCAGGAAGAAGCTGATCAAGATCAAGCAAAAATTCTAAAGGTAGCTAATTGAATCAATATTTATAATTCGCGTTCTAAAACTAAGAATATTCTATATTCATTCATATTTAAAAATCCTTGGCACTTCTCCAGGGAATGAAAGACATTGCTAAAGAAAAGAACAAGGATAAAGGTGCTGAAGATGCAAAGGCGGAGTCACTAAAGTAAGTATACATCTATTTGAGTGTTCAAAACTCTGGATTGAATTTGTTGAACTTATCGTCTAGGCCAAAACGGTGGGATGAAAGATTAGAAAAACCTCCGCTAGATTATTCAGAGATATTTGACGACGATGCTGGTCAAATTCCTGGGCTTTCTATTTGGGAAATAGAAAACTTTCTCCCAAATCAAATAGATGAAGTTGCCCATGGAAAATTTTATGAAGGAGATTGTTATATCGTTCTGAAAACAGGCATCGACGAACAAGGCTCTTTGACCTGGTCCATTTATTTTTGGATCGGAGAAAAAGCCACGGTATTGTTTATATTCTTAAATTTTTTCATCAATATCCAGATAATCATTTGATTGGTCGTTCTAATGTAATAAATTCTATTTTACAATGTAGTTTGTTGTTATAGTTGGACAAGCGAGCCTGTGCTGCGATTCATGCTGTAAATTTGCGAAACTATCTTGGCGCACAGTGTCGTACTATAAGAGAGGAACAGAGCGATGAATCTGATGAGTTTCTCTTATTATTTGACTCTGAAATCACATATATCGAAGGTGGTAGAACTTCTTCAGGGTTTTACACCGTCGAAGATCCGGTAATTTAGTTCTAAATTTAGTTAAACCCATGAAAATCAGATTTGAATATTCCTAAAGTGAAAAACAATCGTTTCTTTCTATTGACAGATGGGTCCATATCATCACCACATAAATTTATGAGTGATTTGAAGATTAATTGCTATTTTTTACAGCCAACCATCGCAAGGCTGTATAGAGTACATGCAGCTGGTGCGTCAATTCATTTAGAGCCAGTTCCTGTTTCCATCGAATCTTTGGATCCACAGTTTGTGTTTGTGTTGGATAAAGGAACGAAAATATTTATGTGGTACGGAACTAAAGCAAAGAATACACTGAAATCGAAAGCAAGATTAATGGCTGAGAAGATAAATAAAAACGAGCGTAAAAACAAGGCAGATATTATCACCGAGATGATGGGCTCGGAGTCTGAAGACTTTTGGAAATCTCTTGATGACACTAACGAACATGATTCAGAGCATGAAATTATCGTTAGTACTAAATCATATGCTTACATAGAAAACCCATTCCACATTTAACTATTCTGCATGAAATTTTCTTTCACAGGAACATGTCGACCCAGAATTTAGCCCCGTTACTCCACGGTTATATCAAGTTCGACTTGGAATGGGATACTTGGAATTACCACAGGTCGAGGTACCCCATGGAAAGTTGATAAATACGCTACTAAACAATCGGAATGTTTATATCCTGGATTGTTATTTGGATGTTTTCGTCTGGTATGTAAATTTACCTGAATTTCTTTATCGTTTATGAGGAATGTGGCTGAAAATTCATTTCACTGTATTCCAAATGATATTTCATTTCAGGTTTGGGAAGAAATCTACTAGACTAGTTCGTGCAGCGGCTGTGAAACTTTCTCAAGAGTTATTCAACATGATCGAACGTCCTGAATATGCTATGGTAACAAGATTGCAAGAAGGAACAGAGTCACAGGTATCTATAAAAAGCATTATTGGCCATAAACGTGGAAAATTTAAATTAATTGATATCAGTATTACCTTATTATCTAATAATCTTTCCACAGATATTCAAATCTAAGTTTACCGGATGGGATGAAGTTATTGCAGTAGATTTCACAAGGACTGCAGAATCTGTGGCTAAGACTGGGGCGGACCTTACAAAATGGGCTAAACAACAAGACACTAAGGTCTTGCATTACAGTATTGTTATTTGTCACGACAAAAAAACTTCCCGTGTTTAAAATCAATAGAAAATAACAAATCCGTGTTTTGTTTATTTCATGAAACACAGGCAGATCTTGCTGCGTTGTTTATGCCTCGCCAGCCACTTATGTCTGCTGTGGAAGCTCAACAACTTATGGTAGAATGGAACGATGACTTAGAAGCAATGGAAGCTTTCGTATTAGAGGGAAGGAAATTTGTTCGATTACCAGAAGAAGAACTTGGCCACTTTTATAGCGGAGATTGTTATGTATTTTTATGCAGATATTGGATCGTGAGTAACAAATACCTAAGTTATAAATGTATTATCGGAACCTAAATAGTATTGAAAATTGATAATCTTTGCAGCAAGTGAAGTAACGTTGACTATAATGTACCTAGAATATGTTTTCAATCGACTTAATCAAATCTTTTTTACTTTACTATTATCAGCCTTTGGATGTAAATGGGAGTGACGAAGCGGATGACCAGTGTGAAGATGATTTCCAATGCGTGGTATACTTCTGGCAAGGTAGAGACGCTGGGAATATGGGCTGGCTAACTTTTACTTTTAGGTATTGAAAAAAATTTGTGTCCTTTTTTCTACATTTCTATCGATAAGGTAATTAGCTTTGCACTTGTGATTTTGAAAAAAGTTGTATAGCACATATTTTGTGCATCTATGAAACTGTAAGTTGATTCAAAATTGTGTTTAGGAAAGAGCAAACTATTCTGGATGTAAAATACTATTATAAAAGAAGATTTTATTTTTATCAGAGATAATCAAACTTTGTTTATTCTTTCATCAGCTTACAGAAAAAGTTCAAATCTCTATTTGGTGAAAAGCTTGAGGTGGTAAGAACGCATCAACAACAAGAGAATCTGAAATTCATGGCGCATTTTAAACGCAAGTTTATAATTCGTCACGGAAGACGCAAGCAGCCAAAATCACCTGCTAATAACAAAGTTGAATTTTATCATCTTCGAAGTAATGGTAGCGCTTTGTGTACAAGATTAATTCAAGTTAATCCTGAGGCCACTTTGTTGAATTCTATGTTTTGGTGAGCAAACGTTGTAGTTTTTAAATTGACAATCTCAGTTTTTAAGGTTTGGAACTATTGCAATTGATTTAATGATTTTATGAACGAAATTCTGAACTTGAAACACAAAGTCGGATCTCCCGGTGCAATACAATAAATATTTATTACTTTACAGTTACATTTTGAATGTTCCATTCAATAACGACGATGAAACTGGTATAGTTTACGTTTGGATAGGTTCCAAAGCAGATAGCGAAGAAGCTAGACTTGTGGAAGAGATTGCAGAAGAAATGTTCAACAATGTTAGTGCACAGATTTTTTTCCTCGCATTGAGAATATTATAGTATAGTACTTTCAGATCATGTGGAAGATAATTTTTGATCCTTCCATCCTCCTATCAAAAAAGGTTTTTATACTGTTCTATTGTTCTATAGCCATGGATAAGCCTGCAAGTATTGAACGAGGGTGAAGAACCAGACAATTTTTTCTGGGTAGGAATAGGAGGAAAGAAACCATACGATACAAATGCGGATTACATGAACTACACCAGATTATTTAGATGCTCTAATGAAAAAGGATATTTCACTATAAGCGAAAAATGTACAGACTTTTGTCAGGTAAAATTCTATTAATTTTTCTCTCTGTACTTAAAGCTATCTGAAAACTAATTTATTATACAATATTATTCATCTTATGCAGGATGATTTGGCTGATGATGACATTATGGTGCTAGATAATGGAGAGCAAGTATTCCTTTGGCTCGGCGCACGATGTTCAGAAGTGGAGATTAAACTTGCTTATAAATCAGCACAGGTAAAGAATTATTGACTTTTATGAGATGAGATACTTATATGTATGAAATTCGTATACAAAATGTCTATCGTTCTAGGTCTACATTCAGCATTTGCGGGTGAAGCAACCAGAAAGACCTAGAAAATTGTTCTTAACTGCTAAAAGCAAGGAATCTAGAAGGTTCACTAAATGCTTCCATGGTTGGGGATTGCACAAGCGACCTCCTGAGTAGAGATTTACAATTTAAGAAGCGTCATGATACAGTGCTTCCATCCTATATTTTAATATTAATGATTTTTATTCTCCGCTCATTATTATTCCTATTATCAAGTTCTGATTGATCAAATTCTTAGAAAGATATATCAGTCATTGAAAATTGCTTCATAAATCTAATCATAAAGTATACGCATAGTTATTCAATTCAATTTTTTCTGTTTTGAATCTAACTTATAATAGATATTTACCGATAGAATATATCCTCCTCTGACAGGCTGCATGAACATTTTATTTGACTGCTATGTAATTATTCTGTGCTCTCTGTGAGTATTATTCAATTCAATATTAACTTTACGCTAATTATTATCGAACTATTTCTCTCCGTATCGATTAGATTTCATTGGGTGGATAGCAAAATTGCAATGCAACGTTTCAGAAAAGGACCTGTAACTATATAACAATGAGAAACAATTGTCTTTTCAATCACTATAGTAATAGTCGAGCAGTAACATTTTTCTCAAAGAGTTGAAGTTGATTTCGCTATCTATTCTAAATAGTAAGGATCGTCTTCCATAGGTATAAATCCAGTCTTCTTAAATTGACTCATTTACACAATTGATTTTCATCGTTGTGTAGTACAAATTTTATTCGCACAGCTCTCTCAGTAGTTGATTATATCGTACTTAAGATTCTTTTTCGTAGATCATTCTAAATCGATAAATTTATTTTTTTCTTGCATTTTTATTTCTTCTTCAGCTAAATACTCACATTAGATAAAACAATCGACAATTTTCGACCAAATATGTCACGACTATAATTGTATTTATTATTAAGATTGAATTTAGGTAAATTATTCTCGTACAGAGAAATAGTACGTTGTACAACAGGGGGGGGGGGGGGGGCATATTGGTTATTTCTAGCAAGGGTCAGATGATGTCGGAGTCGAGGGCACTCAAGACGAAATCGAGTGCACCATTGTCTGACCCAGGCTCGAAATTGTCCTCTCCCTTGTGTTGCACATCAGGCTTGTTTCAACAAGTGCAGGTATAGGCCTTTTTTCGTGCATGGACAGTGAATGGAAAAATGGATAAAGTTATCTAGGGAGGTAATGAACTATTTTCTCCCTAGGTAGGTAATGAAGTCCATGCTAGAAATACACAATTTTCCACACACTTTACATGGGAAAAAGGGCCTACCTCATGCACGTGTTGAAAATAGATTTTTATTAAGAAAGGAGAGAGTAGGAAGAAAAGAAAATAAAAGTGTAGAACGAGAATAATTGTTATGTTTACTATGATGATGAGAAAAAGATGAATTGGGAAATATTATATTATATATTATACACATACATATTATTATTATACATGTATATTTATTTGTCATTAATTATTATTTATTAAACAACAATCATTGTGCGAACAATTTGTAATTTGTACAAGTACTACATACTATATATACCATATATATAGATATGTACGATATCGATTAATAATTCGTGCTTACTAAAAAAAAAATTACACAAACTTGTCATTTTTCTAAATAAACAATAATAAACTTATGTAAATTAAGATAAAATAATATGTCCTATAACAAAATTCATTAGATCTATCAAATCCATTGAAAAGATTGCAGGATCTTTCTCTTCACAGCGAAAAACAAATAGCCGAAGTTTGTAAAGCAATATTCCTGAAATTCAAAAGAATGAATAGTGCTGTGGTGAAATATTTCCGCAGGAAATCTCCAAAATTAGTGAACATATACCAAATAACTTTTTTCAATACATCATTAACCTAAATTCTTAAGCAACAAGGGAAAAATCCTGTAGGGTGTTATAAGAAAAACGATTAGATTATTTTACCTCCAAGTTCGGATACTACGATGTCACTATACATCGGTTAATCATCGTCATCGTCATCGTCCGACGGCACGAATAATTCATTTTCTTCGAGGAAATTAGCCATATTCTTACTGATTGTAGCACCGATAAGGAGCCCCGGTACCACAGCGCAAATAATACCGAGAATTCCAAAAGGAGTTTTCGGTGGTTCTGGACGAAGACTTCCTGAAGGTGTATTTGTCACCAATCGTTTTATTTCTTGGTATATTTTGGGGTTAGAATTATTTTTCAATTGTAAGAAGCTCGTTCCGCGTAACAGTTGGTTTATTCTATTAGAGATCGACATTTTTGTTTGAAACGATCTTAGTCGAACACGGATTCAGTTGGAAATCATTCTCCGCTACGACAATCTCAAGTCTTTGACGATTGTATATGATTTTTGTACCAAAAATAAATTCGAGCCAGAATTTTCGTCTGCAATTTACTTCTGTTTGCCGGCTATACCCGTACACTAAAGGTGACATTTCATGGGCAGTGAGCAGCAGCAGAGCCGGGATTCTGTACATGAAATTCGTTAGCTAACGATACCGTTTATCGACATGCAGCCAATTGCAGGGACGGTCTACCGGAAGGGCGCAGTGCCCATAGGATATCGCTCGCTAACGATTTCGTGTACAGAATCCAGCTACTGTAAAATCACTCATACGCAGCGCCTACACGCGCCATGATCGCGCACACATGTCTGTGATTGGTCGGCTGTGCTCCAGGCTTAACGCCACCAACCAGATGAAATATCAGTGTGTAGGTTTGTGCGTGAGGAGATGCGTAGGCCGTGCAGAATACGGATACGGCTATTGTCAACCGGGCTCAGAGTTCGTATTGTATGTATATACACATACATACTATGAGTTTGCCGGTAAAGTAGGATTGGGGATATCGATTATTTCTATATTATTGACGAAGTTTTCTCCATTTGTAATCTTTCTATTTGAAAAAATTATTTTCAAGTAAAATGAAAAATTGATGCAAGTGTGTCTCACCTCGGTATCTCAGATTTCTGTCCTCACTCATCCAGTTCAATATTGGTATATTTATTTATTTGACGTAAGTTTATTCAGTTTAAGAGTAGATCAAAGGTACAGATATTACGCACCACGTAAATTATCTACAATGATCAAATACTCAACGGTTTAACTTAAGCCTGCAAAAGGAGTGATAGGTCATAATGTTACAATTCATTGTATCGAACATTTGATCAGCCGTGCGGTTACATCTCGTAATCCGGTATTCTAGTATTTTAGATTAACACACATGTGGTACAACATAATATAATAAAATAGAAAGTAAATTTCCCGTAATATTTAACATACATAATAACAAAAAAGCCACCGGTATAAAAATGGTGACTACAGGATTATATTGTAACGTTATTCCATTCCTTCGTTATAATAGTTGAGTGTAATTGGTGTTATTGTTACTCATATAATTCAATAAACTAAAAAAGAAAGAGTATTACGTTTTCTGTTAAATTCGAATAAAGCTTATTTTCGCGGTATTCGATCTGTCAGTATTGAATTCACATGACTGCAAATCCTGCAAATACTACATCAGGTGAATGTGAATAAATAAACTACGTACGAAGATGGATGTTGTCACGACGAGTCTCGAAGCTCTGATACGTAGGTGTTTTGTTGATTGTCATTATTATCATTATTATTTTTAATACTTCAAGCTTGTATTCCGCAATTCAAATTCCATATAATTCTCTATTGCCGACATTCTTTAGGCGATTTTTTCCGTCATAAAACTAGCCGTAATTCACGACGTGTCGTCACTGAGTGACCCATCCCCACGTTTCATCAAATTATATAGAGATAATTCCAACTAATTTCTTTATTGTCAAATTTTTCCATTTGCTTTCCATTCTTCTGTTAGAATTTTACCCAAGTATGATTGATATAATTTATTCACGAATTACAGAGAGGGTGACCAACCCACAGAATCAATTTGCAGACGTTGCGGCTATCGAAGCTTTCTGCGTTATGCTAAGCAAGGAATCTGAAGGCGCTAATATTGCTAGTAAATTATTGGCTACCCATATTCAATCTCCTGCAGAATGGGAAGCTCTCCAAGCTCTTGGTGTACGTCAAAACACAAATCTTAACGTCAATCGTATTTATAAACAAATAATCTTTTTCTGTTTCTGAATAAGTTTGTACAAGTGAATCAGCTGTCTTGAAACTCTAATCATATACATACATTCGGCCCATTTGCCTACCTTATCTGCCATTTTTAATATAAATACAATATAATTTGGGTAGAATTTTTAAGATTGTGAAGAATAATAACAATCTCTGAGGGTATATACGTAATCATCGAAGAGAATCTTAAAATTGTATGAGCCTGAAGTTTTCAATGTTAACGTAAAAGAAAATCTGAAAACAGCTGATACTGTTTTTTGTCATTTTTGTTGCAAAATTAGAATATATTTGAGCAACAGAGTCTTGAAAGCAGAAGAATGCACTTTTTTTCATTTCAGAGACTAGCGAAAATATATTGATTTTAATGATTTGTAACTTGCCTGTACAATAGTAGTAAATCTACTTTATGTTTGAATAGCCAAACGTTGGAAAATTCAATTTATTCACTTCTGATCCTCCACTTATTATTTTCCCAGTTGCTGGATGCTTGCATGAGGCGCTGCGGACCACAGTTCCATGCTGAAGTTGGTAAATTTCGATTTCTTAATGAAATGATTAAATTAGTATCACCAAAGTATCTTGGCAGTCGGACACCCACCACTGTTCAACAAATGGTATTAAAACTTCTCTATTCATGGACCAAAGAATATCCCACCGAAGTCAAAATCAAGGAGGCTTATGAAATGCTCAAAAAACAAGGCGTAATTAAGGTCAGCATATCTTATGCTAGCATATCTAGCTTTGCATGTATCAAAGACAATATTTTCCCTCCCAAAAAGGAGAAAAAAGTGTCATCGTTTATCGAATCCACGTATTAATATCCTTCAGAAAGTCCACAACGTTGCAGTTTGGTGCTCTCTGGTCATTTTTCTTTGATTCTCATTTCATGCTTTCTTCAGAATTCCATTCCAGTATCGTGTGATATAAAATTCGAATTATTCTCATTCATTAGATTGAATAATCATTTTTTATTTTGATACACAAGCAAGAGGATATCACGGCACTTTCAACGGATTCTGAAGATTCGAGTAAACAGTCAAAATCAAAGCATCCGATTTTTGAAGATGATGAGAAATCGAAACTTCTACAAAAATTATTACAGAGTAAAAATCCCGATGATTTACTAGCCGCTAATAGACTTATCAAGACTATGGTGAAAGAGGTTCGTCTGATTAGCTTTTTAAATAAAGTTAAATTTCTCAATTACCGTTTAAATTCCTGACTGCTATATTCTACCAATAAATTTTATGTATTGTTCATTTTCAGGATGAGAGAAGAGTGCAGCAAAACTCACGTAGAATAATGGAATTAGAATCCGTTCATAATAATGTTAGGCTTTTATCCGAGATGCTAGAATCTTATAACAGGACTACAGCTAGTTCAGACGACCTTGAGTTGATGAAAGAGCTTTACCAGGCATGTGAACGTTTAAGGCCAAACGTTTTCAGATTAGCGAACGAATCACAAGACAATCAAGAAATGCTTAGTACGTATCTCTTCTCTCATACACCAGAAAAAGCAGAAAATTATTCAAACTGAAGTTCATACTCCAAGTTCAAGACTCCATCAATATTTTCTCTGTTTTTTTATTATGACAGATGAAGTTCTTGCAGCAAATGACGAGCTGGGTCAAGTATTCGATAAATATATAGCAGTAATTGTTCTCGGTCAACCACCAGACAAAACAAAAAGTAAAACTAATACGAACAATGGATCGTCATTGTTGGATCTCTCAGCTTCCAATGATCTTGACTCTGTTCTTGAATCATCTACAGTTACCTTACCTATTGATAAAAAAATTGAATCTGAATCAACGCCAAAGAACTCACAGACTGACCTTGAAATGTTGGGAGATATTTTTAGCTCGCTAGAAGCGAGTACAACAACAGCGACACAAAATGCTACAGCCTCGTTATTGTCGGATACTAGCATTATGCAGCCAGTCAGTATTTCTCCTTTAGTTCCAAAAGGTTCGCCTTAATGTTATTCTATTCGTATGAATTCAAACTCGTCTTTTATTATTAAAGTATGTGTCTCTATTCGATTCATTACATTCCTCAGAATCTTTTGCAATGAAACAAATTCATTTTTATATAAATTATACCAAATTTTTGGAAACATTTGTCCTCCAGAGTAAGATTATCAAATACAATACCTAAATTATCTCGTTCGTTTGTTGTAATAGCGCAAGACTCTACCACTGAATCTGCAAAGATAGATAGCAAAGCCAAAGCACTTGAAGACTTAGATGCTCTAGGAGAATCTTTACTTAAACAAAATCTCACTTCCTTCTCTGTTCCTCGCACTCAGTTCAATTTAAACAGGTTCGTATCACAGTTTAATAAATAACTCAAAATTAAAATTCTGTGTATCAAATTCATCAACCCCACAGAATGAACTCCAGTCTTGTGATAATAATAATTATTGCAGCAAGCCTCCTGTGAGAGTGTCAATGAATAGTATGACAAAATCAGCAATTTCACCGAACGTGACTGGTCCAACTTCAGCCAGTTTATTATCAGGAGATAGCGTCCCTGTTGATCTCTTAGAAGGTCCGAGACTCAAACCAGAATTAGAACAAAAAGAGGAGCCTCGCAATGGTTCGAGGGAATTACTAAACGGTGACGATACTTTAGTGGATATTACTTGCACCACTACTGAAGAGGAACAAAATGCAGAAGTGAAAACTAGTGACGTTCCAAAAACAATAGAAACGAAGGCTACACCTGCCTGTATAGAAACAGAAATTAAACCCTTGAGCGACATAAATGTTACGCTTGAAAATATCAAGCCAGGTAATTAATATAACAATCAGTAAAACTTTTCATACTCCATTGAAATCATGTAAGAAATAATCCTCAAACTTTCGTTTCATATCTCTACTCAGGTACAATTCCCCCGCTGATGGTAATAGAAGAGAAAAATGGTATATCCGTTGTTTTACATTTTGCTAAAGACAGTCCGCGACCGGATGTATCTGTTGTTGTAGTTACCACAATGAGCAAAAATTCCAATCCACTTAGTAATTATTTATTCCAAGCTGTTGTACCCAAGGTAAGATTTCTGAAGTTTTCGTTAAATTGATTCTAAATTCATCCATGATTTAGGTTAATTCAATCGATTTTAGGGCGGCAGTTTTTCATTCTTTTGTATAGTAATCTTATTCTATTCAACAGACGTGTAAATGTAGACTTCAAAAACCTTCGGGAACGAATTTACCTGCTCACAATCCATTTTTACCACCATCAGCAATAACACAGATCATGCTAATCGCAAATCCAAATAAGGTATTGGATAATTTCAATTCATTTTTTTGCGTAAGAGTGTTTTCATCGCCTTTCGTTGTATCTTGGCTGACATGGGTGTATAATTACAGGTTTCTATTTCTTTAAAATTTATGCTGAGTTATACAATGGAGGATGAGACGGTAACGGAAATGGGAGAAGTTGATGAGTTACCGAATACATAAAGAGACCGAATTATTATTAAACAAAAACCCGCTATGATTACTTCGATTGGCTAATTCATCCTACTTAGATAGCAAAGCATACTACATGTATGGAAACTTGAGAGAAAACCAAGAAGTACTTTAGAGACTTAAAACAGTGGTATATAAATAATGATTATTATCAGGTAAATATGTCTCCAATAGTGAATCCTACTTTTACTTATTCAATTCTAGTTATTATTGTATTATTTTGCGATTTATATGATATTATACGCATATTATATCATTTTCAAGTCATTGTGCAGCGGATTCACAATTTAACGTACTATAAATAGATCTTGAGATATACCTATATTGTATGTATATACATTAAAAAATAAGTAAAAACTACAAAACTTCAAAAAGGCGAAAACAAGAAAAATCGTGATATCTATGAACTATATTCGGACTTTATGTGAAACTTATTTTAATTTTAAGACTGGTTATAACTATCCGTTGACTCAAAATATTAGATACTATAGCTTGCTGGAAATTATATTATATATTACGTTGCTGATGTGTAATAATATCTTCTAAGAAGGAAGAATAAAGAATAAATAAATGAAACAAGCTATACTCATAACATTGTCTTAAATTTCATCATTCTTATCAACCTCTATTACTATCCGGCCTAATTTATATCTACAAGTGGATGCAGATGGCAAAACTTGTAGATAAATTATGATTATCAAAGAGAAAAAGTTCAATTTTACTAGCTATGGAATTCTATTCTTATTTTTTTACTATTGTTAAATAATAATTTGAATAACAGAATAATCAAAGAAAAGTAACATAATCTACTGTACAACGTAGGTATTTGATAATTCAAGATGATGAGCGAACTTCATCTCTGAAAGCAAGTGCTGTAATCGCTTTTTGATGACCCTGATATTGCCTTTCAACAACTCCTGTTGCGACGTTCCATAATCTTGCAATACCGTCCGAAGAAGCTGCATTAAAATTAAACATCTGCATTAGAATTCTTCTGGAAATTCAGAAATTTCGTGACTGATTATTCATTTTCAGTTAAAGCTACAAGCGGATTCAAGTTTTTCAATCTTAGTGGAAAATTCTTTGAAATTAAAATGCTTTTCGATGATATTTTCTAGAAGCTATGTTTTTCTATTAGTATGAAATTAAAATCTCCTCAATTGTTGCATCCCACCTGTAAATATGTATTGAGAATCGGCGCTGAAAGCTGCATCCCAAACCCACCTCTTCGCCTCATGTTTTAGAACTTGTGTTTCGGTAAAATCTGTTGTCTCCCATACTCTTGCAGTTTGATCAGCAGACGTTGTTACCAAGAGCCTACAAATTGTAATTTATAAATAGAATTATTCTGTCTCTGGTTAAATTGCAAGAATTCCAATACTAGTAATTTCGATTCTGTAGAGAAAGAAACACTTACGAAGAGTCAGGACTAAACTGACATCTTAAAGCATAACGTTTATGAGTGTCGAGTTTTTTTCTAGGACTCAATTTGGTCGGTTCTTCTCCAACGCCGCCTGTTAACGCCCAAATGTAACAACTCCCTTTATTGTTAACAGCAGCCATGTGAGTACCTTCTGGATCAATGGCAATATCTTGAATAGAGGCTTCTGCTTCGGGTATCTAGAATTCAGTGATATAGTGGAAAACTTTCTTATTCAAAACCGTACTCAACTTGAATAATTTTCTATTCACCAATTGCTCGTTATGATCAGAACGTAGATCCCATAAGTGTATGACTCCACTTTGATCGCCGACAATTAATTCAGCTTGATTGGGATGAAGACATACGCAATTTACCGGTGCTGATACTTGGAATATTCTTTGACACTGAAGATCTCTCGATCTGGAAGACGACAATCATACACGATAGCATCCAGAAATGAAGGAAATTGTTATTTTGTAACTGAATATCAAATTTATTACACGACTTATATCAGTTAAGCAAATATTCAAGTCTTTATTTTCTACCTGAGATCCCATATTCTTGCCGAACAATCTTCACCCCCTGTATACATCCACTTTCCATCTTCCTGGAAAATTGAACAAAAATTGTATGTTTATCAAGATTTGAAGTTTGTTTCAAATATTTTAAGCGAAACTCAAGTTTTTGTAGCTGATTTCATGGAAAATCTCGCTTTTCCAATCAGGAATAGAACATTTATTACCTGGAAGCCTAGGCCCGTGACATTTTTGGATACACCTTCGTAATTTATTACAGGATTTGGGTTGCTAGACCCTAAATCATACATGCGGATATGCTGATATCCTGCAGCAGCGACTAGCTGTTTATCAGGTGTAATGTCCAGAGCATTAACTTGCTTTGATGAATTGTTTAAGAAACTTTATATACCCCAAAGTAATTGAAAGATTGATAATTGAATGAAGACGAACGGATACGCATAGCGTTACTACAATTCTTGGAATAAAAAAATCCCAAGTTTTCCAAGTTTTTTCATGCAGATATATATGGATTCCAGTTATTCATGAAGAAAGACACAACAAACATTATCGTTCATCCATACTTCATCTGCGTTCTGGATATCCTGAATGGTTACGATGACTGGTTTTCTTAAATTTTCAATAAATGCATATCACTTTTAAAAGAAATGGATTGAAATGGAGATAAAAAATGGCGATTTTGTTCTGGAATCATGTAAATCAAGTCTATATCTTCAAAGTTGAGTTACTTCTCCAAAGTTTTTAACGATGTCTAAGGTGGATATCAAATCTATTCTTAGGCTCTTGTTACAAGCAAGATATTATACTGTAAATTCATGAAAATTAATACAATAAAAAGACATTTGTAGTCAGTTTATTGAAAGCGATAATTTATTCAAGGATACAGATTCCGTGTGTTGTGCAGTTCGTTGACAAACTCCTGTATGCGCTTGCCATATTTTAATCGTATGATCGTAGCCTCCAGTTACAAATATTACTTGCTCGTTGGGTGGCCCGTCGACTGTCATTTTCTAATAATGAAAGTTTCAGGTAAAAATATTCATGATTAAAACAACAACATTGTTTAGAAATGTAGATTCAATTTTTAATGAAAAACAGATTTTTATGTCATCAAATTATTCATAATTGATGAATGAGATCAGTGTGATAGAAAAAAAGGTCGTCGTTTAGTTGCAAAATCGAGAACAATTTATGCTAGAATATTTTGAAACTCGGACAAATTATTTGAAAAATCGAGGAATAGGATCTGAGGATCCCGAAAGCACTGCTTCTTGTCTTTTTTTCGATTTTCAGAGTTCAAAGAACTGGTTTCTAGGTTATATTGACAAATTATAGAAACAGACGAAAATACTCTGGAATGTATATTTTGAATGGTGAGAAAAATTTAATGAGAATTATTTTTAGATTGTAGACTTACGTGTGATGTATTAAAACGTTGATTTGTTTTATCTTAATTATAGTAATAACAAAAACTACAACATTCAATGTAGGTATTCAAGTGATTCTAATAATTTGAGACATACAATAACTAATTATAAAAGAATCCAACATGTAAGTAGGGAAATACTAATGAGCTAAACCTATGTTTAAATAATTTTAATCGACGAGGTTCAATCGTTTGTAAATATCACTGTAATTTCAACATTTCGGAGATTGCAGTTGAAAGACAACTAGCAGTACTGACAACTAGCCGTGTTGTTGTCAAACGCGACGTCGGTAAAAACGTTATGCGACATTAACATTGGCAAGTCCAAATCTAGATTCGCGCCGAATTGTTACGCCTTTCGATATTCGAATAGCCATAAATTACGTTGTGTAGAAATGCAATGAGGTGTATTATGATCTAAGGGTGTATTCTTCCGCCCTTGTGACCACTTTCTTCTACTTCTAGCATATATTAATCATGCTAAAAATATAAGAAAATGATACATCGTACGCCTATTAAAAAGGATTACAAAGCTCAGATACTATTAATCCGGCGAATAATATACGAAAACACAAAATCACATTACAAGTTAGCAGGCATCAACTTTCTCTATCTATTCTTTCATATTCTAATTAATAGGAAAGTTAAAACTAATAAATAAATACAGCAAGAGTGGCCCTCCATACTTTGCGCCTTATTATATGCAATCGATTTCCCATTGTAAGTAAGTTTTTTGTTAGCACGCACTAACGTTTCTTCTCTGATTCTGAATACTCACATACAGGTATAGGTTTTTTTTTTTTTTTTTTCGAGACATCAAATGGGATGTCTTTTTCTATATAAGTATGGGAATCAGGATGGGGAAAGTAGGAGAATAAAATAACATTGAGATAATAAGTTTTGAATACCGTTTGATCATTAGCCACAAATATATTTGTAATGGTACGTATTTCACGACTTGACCAAATCAACTGATCCGCTTTTCGATAAATACCAAAGCCAGGATTTAGAAACAAAATTTGTTTCCTGCACCTTGGGGTTGATTCTGACGTGAGCAAGTTTCTAAATAGGGACACTATAATTCTAGAAACATCCAATTCTTGAACTAAAATGTGTTCCTGAGATCAAGGTTGTGATTTCGAGTCAATTTTTACCACTATTTACTTATAACCATCTTATACAGTTTTCTGGTATTCGTGACTGAGTAGTCCTAACAAACCTTCTCGCCAGTTCAATTGCACTCAAATATTCGTCTAATACCAATCCTTGGATTTCAAGTTAGTTTATACTATAATATAATTTGAACAATCCCGTGCAGCTCTCAGTTCGCCTTATTATAGTCACGTCGTCTATCTTTGTTTTACTCATTATTGAAATTTATTATCATAGAACTTTTATAGCGACGGAAATAACTGATATTGATACGAATTCACAATATTCCGAAAATGACGAGAATTCGATTTTCGGAAATACAATGGCAAACGACGACCTACAGTTTTTATAATATCATCGTTATTATAATCTATGCATGCAATTCTTGTGTCATTGGGCATTTAATTCTAGAAATGTAAATCTCAAACGCAGCACCGTTTATCTCCTCTGTCATGCTCATGTTTCGGGCAATATGGCGACTCAACGGATGTTACACAGATTGATCCTACTACATTAATTGGTGTATGTTGTCCGATAACCAACGAATTTCGATTTTTAATCCCGACTTTAACTATCGGTGGACACCGTCCGGAGCAATGTTCCCCGTAAAGTTCACTTCGTCCATCGATGCTATCAGCCATAAAACAGAGCGACCAATTATGGCTGCACAAATCAATTTTTTCAGCATTTTCACAAAAAGGTTGTAATTTACCACCATTTGCACAAACATCGACATGCCCTTCTCGCCCAGATTCACCAAAATATCCAGCGTTTGTGTGTATTACTTGTACATTACGAGCGTCCCCACTATCTAGTCTATTTATCCGTCCTGGCCGCACGAGAGGCTTAGCCGGATCCAAGCCGAAAATCCTGAACCATAGGAAGGGTAGATAATTCACCATTATACCACAAAGATGAGCTCCTAATGAATGTCCGACGCATGTTGTTCTCGGCACGGAAAGCCCCAAGTCCACAAGGGTCGTCACAATTTGCGAAAGACAACCTGCCACGAAACGCAGGTTTGCAACTGCTGCCGGGTAGCAGGGCTTCTGTCCTAGGGCACCCCAATCTGCTACAAAAACATTGTAGCTTCCATTTCGGAGATAAGTATCCCTTAGGATGACGGTGGGCAGGACACCATCTCCTCCGTTGTATCCGTGAATGAGAATTATATTTTCGAGGTTCTCGTCGTATAAATCGTTCTTCAGCCAATTGTGTATTTCTTCTAAACCGTATTGCAGTTTTATCCTCTCTTTTCCATATTTATGGATGTAGACGTTAATGTCAGGGTCTGGGCATTTGTACTCTGATCCGCGTCTCCAGTTGCATTCATCCCTGTGGTAATCTGCAGCAGCCCCACTAGCGATCGCGTCTTGAATTGGTCCACGTGCCCCGAGAACTTGATTGTATCCTAAGTCGTATTGGAGACACATAAAAGCGAGGAACAAACTTTGTGATCTCATGATGTTTATGACTATTTGTAAATTTTCTTCACTCTGAAGTCGCCACTGCTTAGTTTTTAATCAACGGCTGCTGTATTGTGATCTGCAGCACTCGGAACCGTATGTGCTCCAGATGCTTAACCGCGTGGCGGATAAAATGTCCTCCTTGGAAAAATGATTGCCCAAAGAAACTCTTAGAGAGTCCGAAGATCAGTGATCTGCAGAAATCTGAAGCCCAATACTGAACTTACCCTGAGAACTGGCGTTTTTATCCAGGGCAAGAACTGTGGATCACATTATACCATTCAAAAAAAACCTGTTTGGCTCGTGTAATCTACATATGTTTTTAGGTGCGTAACGGAACACCCGCATATATAATATCTCACATAGCTCCGATGGTTATTTTTCTGTCAATAAGACTATTGTAACATTCAACGTCCGAATTAGAGACCGGAGATGTATTGCCACGGATTGTATCGTTTTATGCCGTTATACGGCCAACGCGCGCTAAGATGTCTTTAGATTCTCTTTGCCAAGTGTCTCACCTTTATTGACCTTCCAGGTTATTCATCTTCAAGAAGCCGCACGTTCTTGCTGCTTAATTATGTTATGAATGAAGAGTTTATTCTAAATTGTGAATATACGTATGCCAATTATTGATGTTGATAGATATATCTACCTATACATAGAATGGGTAAGAAAACAATCAGTTTTAAAATGTGAATGAATCTGAATGCATGGTTCAATCCAAACGATTTATTTCGAACCAGAAACTAAACAGATTAGGCTTTCATTGAGAATTTTGTGATTGAAAAATGATTCGCACGTTGCTGAGAAAGAAGCGTTTGAAAAATGAGTCTTTCGAAAATCGTCACCGGGGTGAAACAAAGTAACGTGAAATAATGTTCATCTCAACTTGCAAGTTTATACAAAATTTTCATGGTTATTGAGTTGAATTCACTTTTCTCCACCATATATACGGGCATTTGTGTACGGCAGTGAAGAATTATAGAAAAGAAGTGGAATGAAATATTTTTTTGACCAATTAGCACATGATCCACGATAAGTATTCAGATTTTATTCGTCAATTGATGAGATTCCGTTAACTCACTCATTAGCTATGTGGAAACTTTGAGCACCAGATTTTTTGTTGATCAAAATTCGGCAATAATATTGAATCATTGAGGCTACACGTAGGGACTATAGTTAGAGCAGAAACTGCAAATTTCGAGGTGAACATACAGGTATATACACGACCAAATCTTAGGAACTTTTCAACTTGAACGAATACTGATGAGCACTACAATGTTTTCCTTTTTTTTACGCTACTTCGATGTCAAAGGAGTTTGAATCGTTATTTATTTTCATTTTTGATACGGCGAAAGAGGAAACATGACGAAGAATTGAGGAAATTTTTATTCAAAATAAAGTTACACACAGAATCATGCATGAGAACCATTGTAATAATCGACGATTTTTTCCAAAACCACAGGAGTGACCGCTAAGTAAGAGCTAATGTGAACCAAACTCCGCCAAATAAAACTCCATCAATTCATTAAACAAAACGAACCATGAATAATGGGCAGCCCGGGTAGTTGTTATTGCAAATAAATCATCTAGGTATATGTTTATGATAAACATTTATAAGAATATATGTATAAAATATTATGCAGGTGATCATTGAATTTGTTTGCAAATTCAGTATGAAATCACAAACAGTATATCAAGTCCAGGAACTTTAGGCTTTCACTTCGGAAAAAGTCTGACCAAGCTAAAAATTGGTATACACTTACCTTTCAGCTCTCCAAATAAGGTGTGGAAAGTTCCCGGAATTCTGTTGTCCGCATAACTTGTGACAGCCCAAAAACCTCCTGCCCCGGAGCGTCATTTGAACATGATTTTTTATAATTCTTCAAAAGGCTGTGGCGCATTGTGCGGCTGTCGAAAGTTGGGCCTCCAATGTTCAGCAGTTTGCGGCAATTGACATGGGACGTCTTGCCTAAATGCTGCTCCAATCGAAGACTCAATAGAAAAAAGAAACGATATCGACGACCCAGAAACCGATACTATCGATGATTCCGAGCAATCTTCGAATTTCCCACGAGTTCCGAGGGAAAATCAAGAACAATAAGAGAAAGAAGAGGAAGAAACTGAAAGAGAATAAGCTTTAATTAATTAGTTACATAAACAATCTTCATTTTTTTAGTTATGTATTCCTAAATATTCACGAAGAAAAAGATTACATTATACTTAACCTGACAAGCTTCATTTTTGTACGGTAGACTTTTACATCTTTATAAGGTTGGAATAAGAAGAATAAAAACAGAAATGTTAACATTAAACACTTGAAAATACTATCTTTCCATACCCAAATGTCTATAAAAATGTCAAAACGAGAAGATACCGCACCGAAACCGCGATATCGATCATTACATGCAATTAAATATCCATGGAATATTTATATTGGAGTTTCAATGCCAGATTACGTGTAAACTATTAGTGTTCTCAATAAACTCTATTGCATCTTTTTGGTAGAGAATTTTTCGCTCTTTCTTTTTTATAAGTATACCTTATAGCCGTAAGATCGACAGGAACGAAGATATTCACAAAAAACCGAAAAATGGTAATTTTTTTCACCGTTTTTGGGCTGTCACAAGTTATGCGGACAACAGAATTCCGGGGACTTTTCACACCTTATTTGGAGAGCTGAAAGGTAAGTGTATACCAATTTTTAGCTTGGTCAGACTTTTTCCGAAGATGAGCCCATTTTATGCCAAGGTTCCTGGACTAGTGAGGCAAATGCGAACATTGGGGGGGGGGGGGGGGGGGGGATCTAAGTGATCAATGTCAATTATTTTAAATGATTCATTTCAATGAAGAATTTTTGCGCATTTTCTACTGTAAGCATTTTTAGATGATTATAAACAAGTACGTACCTAATCCAGAAAAATAAAATAAAATAAATAAAAAAATTTAAAGAAGGCTCAAGATTTGTATATCTTTTAATTTGTTGGCTCGTTCTCATTTGTACAGGCATATTTCGTTTATTTGGATTACATGTGACAGGTGCAATTCATTTTAACGATTCATCAATTTGAATGTAACAATTACAAGAAGAATAGTATGAATGAATCCGTTATAATGAAAAGTCCAAAAACGTTCTGCCAAATTTCTGACTTTCATTATAGATTAATAATAATAATAATAATGATTGGAATAGAGTGTAACGGTTCGGAATTGTCATTGAATTGCTAGGTATAACTAATGAATTAAATATAGTTAATAAAATATCACCTCGATTGAGTTATCAATTATTTTTACCGATACTTTGTTCTCTCTTCTCTTTCTTCCTCACTGTCAAACTCTGAATGCTCGTACAACACGGACAACATACTGCCTGCATATAGGACATTCTGATAATTGTTTACCGCAGTTTGTGCATGTAGCCATATGACCACATTCTAACATAACACACTCAATCGGTGCATCCATACAAATTTTGCAAAGATCTTCAAGCCCCAGTTTCTCCAAATCTGTAAAAACCCTGAGCAATTAACAACTTTACAGAAAATCAAGTGTTCAACTTTTAAAAGACAATTCTTCCACTTCCGATGAGTGAATTTGACGAATTGGAATCGAAGAAATCAATCTTAAAGCCATATCTCGACAAAAAATGTTCGAAAATGGTGTTTTCTTATTCTAATTCTTGCTATGTGGATGATTTCTCATTTTCATCCATTTGTATCTGAATACCGTCAGCTGGAATTTGGATAACTAGAAGCGATAAATCAAAATGGAAGCTTCTACTCATAGATTAATGAACTGTCACTTCCTCACCTTCTCTAGACTTAGCATGCTGTTGCCACAACCTTGAAGCTCTGTCTAGAAGTTCACTGCGTTCGACGCACCCTTTGAAATTCACTCTATTAACGGTCAGCAAGTCTTTTAATTGTTTAACATTTAGAGCTTCGAGTCCAGCAATGTCATTTATGTCAGATAACTTGACGGTACCTGTATGCTGTAAAACGAAAAGAGGATATCAATCAAACATATAAATTCCGAAATATGGAGACTAGCTTCAACTGAATAATATAATGAGTTACGTTCTTTCTATTTACGGATATTCGGGAACAATGCTGAAAATTTTATAAAAAAAAATAAACAAAAATCTTTTCTTCTGCTTGAGAACCGTAGAGAAGCTCTGACTTACGCTGAGCAATTCAGTAACCATTTCAGAGTGTTGTTCAGTAGTTGTAGTAGGGGAGTTTTCATCTTGTTCAGTAACCAAAGGTTCTGGGCCTGTGTTTGTTTGGCTGCAATCACTATCGGACACTTCTTCAATTTGAATATTCGGAGGTACAGTAAAAGATGATGCATGTTCCGTCTCAGGAGAACTTATTATAGGTGTTGGTTCTGCATTGGATGTGGATTGTGGATTTTGTCGTGCTTGTCTGTCATTGCTGTTTGACGGACTACCTGATCTGGAATTTGGGGCTGAAGTAGAATGGTCAGAGGAGCTACATTGGTGAAAAGAGACAAAAAGAAGAAAAGAAAAAAAGATTGATTAAAGTCCTGCTGGTACAATTTCGGTAAATCAAGTTTAACTCCATATTCCTTACCTTGTTACATTGGGTTCTGTACTCCTTTGCGCCTGTCTGGGATATTCTCGAGAATCTGTGGTTCTAGCATAAGGAGGTACTTCATGTCTAACATTTCCGGTCCTGGTAGAATTTGACGATTCAGAAGTCGAGGAATTAAATATATTTGAAGTAAATCCTCTAAAGGCGTTCATGAACGGACTATCTTCAAAATTAGATCCTGTTCTGTGATTGCTTGAATTATTATCAGTTGAATTTGCATGTTGAATAACTAGATTGACTAAATCTTCTTTTTCTATATGAAAACAAATTTATTGGATAAATTTTGTCGAAAACTATTATCCACGTTACGCTCTCTTTTTTCCTGGAGCCTTGACACTGTGAATAGAAGGTGTAAAGGAATTTTTCCTCACCTACGCATCCTCTTGTAGATATTTTTTTAGCTGTCAAATAATGCTGCAAATCTTTCGACCGCATTTCAA
Organism: Phymatocera aterrima; assembly: GCA_963170745.1. Taxonomy (NCBI): domain Eukaryota; kingdom Metazoa; phylum Arthropoda; class Insecta; order Hymenoptera; family Tenthredinidae; genus Phymatocera; species Phymatocera aterrima. The sequence continues at coordinate 11,799,376 of OY720663.1, forward strand.
GTAAATTACTTCTCGTTAATGGCCTACGTGATAAAACGCTACATTTATCACAGTTTAATCTTCTGTCTGCCAAACGAATCAAACAATTTGTACAATAATATCGTAAACAGTCTGTACACTGTTTCTGAAAATTGAATTTCAACTCAGTAAATAAATTTGTAGACATTTTTCGTTAGTGTTTTTTTTATTAATTTTAAATTCCCGCGGAGATTCTGAGCTAATGTTGGTGGAGATACCGAAAATTTTTTTTTTAAATGATGTGCATTAGATATATTAATTTTTAATAAATGGTCTAAAAGGCTACGTTTCTCTTATCAAAATTTTGGCTTGCTAACGTAATATTTTATATTGGCTGGATTTTGAAAATTAAATAAATTGAAAAGTACGGTAACATCAACACTAGAACAATATTACAAAGAAAACAGGAAAAAAGAAATTGACAAAAATTATACACAAAGGCGTCGATGGTCTGCAGGGTTAGTGTGAATTCTATAATTTTCACAAATTGGGGCAAGTGACAATTGACCTTTCAACACCTTATTCTTTACGATGTTCTTGGTATTTTTGTTGTTGTATTTTTTAAGAATTTCGTAAAAATGAATAAGAAGTCAAATAAGAAAAAAAATTAGAATATTTGTTTGGAATCTGCGAGTTGAAGTTGTAACGATTTGTATTTAAAAAAATGACATTTGTTACTAGAGGTTATGTTCGGTCTTCTGATGTTATTATGTATTAAAGTATGAAGTTGGTAATATTATGAAAAATGAAAATACGTAGGACTTACTTTTCTTTTGAATAAAGTAAACTTAATGGCACACCCTTCACAAGCCATTTTCATTCGCCCACAAAATTCCTTTTATGTGTGTGTTTCTATACGTGAATGTAGATATAATATTGCAATTGATTCCAGAGAACTACTCGCAACGAAGAATAGAAATATCCATTTGATGTTTTACCAACGTAATTTCTAGGTTAGATTATTATAATTTATGAGACATGACGTAAACCGACGTGCTCCGCACATATGTACGTGTGTTGCTATCACAAGTATTTGCAGTTGCATTTGCGCATCGGTGAATATGAATACGATAGCTTGCGGGTACTATCATCGTTGAGTGTAGACCCTTCTACACTCAACGCTATCATCGGCTCGCATTACGCACAATGTCCAAATCATTTCAAACGAAAACACATTTTACTTGTTTTCCATTTTATTTTATCGTTCTATTTAGATTCCCTAGTGAAATAAGAAGATTTTATACAGAGAGGATTCCTTTCTCGAATACGCTATCATCGATTATTCTTATTCTTATCAATTTATTGATAAGAATAAATATTCCGTACGTTATTATATCATACTACATGAATACGTTATCTGCGAATTTCCTAACTCGTATCATTTGCACTACTCCTACTGTATTGTTTACAAAATGTATACAAATACTACGCATACATTGAAACTTATGAAACGACAAAAAAATCAACTCTACAATAGATAACCTAACCATGAAAACATTTGAATCGTGAAAAACTGAGTAGTAAGAGAAAAATGAAAGAGAATTATATGAATGACGTATGCGCATTATCATTTACCATTTCATGGAAAGGGCAGTAGGGAACTTTCTAATTGTTTTTATTTGGCGTCATGGGTTGCCAAGCAACCGTAGCGATATTCGACGAATCAAAAATAGCCACATACGAGACCAAAGAGTATTAGCCAATGGAAAATATTCTGTACATTTCACGCATATGGAATCCAATTTTCTTGCGCAATCTGCCGTAGTTGAGTAAAACTTTTACATCATCCACACTGAACGAGGTACGTAGATGCAACTCGCGAGTTGTAATCATAGGATATTGTGATGTTAAAGGAACACTTATCGCCCGACATCTCGAGGTATCTGACGTTCTCTAAACTCAATATAATATTTTTGTGAATCGTGTGGCAGAAAGAAGACATTCATCGTGATTTGTTGATCAAATCGAATCATCGTACCTGCACCCAACACATTATATCATAAAATTGTCAAATGGCAGAATATGAGTGGTTTGAAAAGCATCATTATAACCGTGCCTAAGAGTCTGACGAAGACTCGAGGCTTCGCAACAACTCATAAATTGAATTTCACTACATCGTTACTTACTACTGATAACAATAACAATAACGACAATCATAATAAAACAATTAAAACCACAAGGAAAATGTCAACCACTGAAGATGACGCAACACTAGATTCTTCCTCGTCATTATCAATCGACCAAGACATATGTTTTCGCGGTAAAAAAAGACGACTGGATCATTTGACTTGGGAAGAGAAGATTCAACGGAAGTAAGTGGTCTCCTTATATTAATAATAATCTAATAAATTTAGAGAAAAATCTTAATTCGAAATTTCCATAATTACAGAAAGTTGAAGAACAGGGTAGCAGCACAAACGTCACGAGATCGCAAAAGAGCAAAGCTCGACGAGCTTGAAGAAACAGTTAGAATACTTAGAGAAAGAAATGAGACGCTTGCGCAAGAATGTTCAATGTTAAAGTCCCAGAATGAGAATCTGACATTACAGAATACGACGTTGAGGAGAGATTTAGAGTGTAGAACAACTGTCAACGAACAAGTTTGTTCAGAATGTCAGAGCCGTGTCGGTATCGTTGCCCCAATCCAAGGATCTGCAGTATCCTCTATTGACCCTCTGCCGCAGGGTGGAGCAACGAAATCGGCACAGGTTCTGACCCTGACACAACCAGCCGCAACATTGTGGAAGATTCTGACCCTTTACCTCCTCTCGAAGAACTGTTTGCAGACCTCCAAGGAGATGATTACATCGAAAGACTTGAAGAATTGGCCGAAAGTCTTCTGCGAGAGGTTACCGCAGAAGTGGAAGCGGGCGCTAATCAGTCAAGTGAACAAGTGAGTAGATGGTTATATGATACGATGTTTAACTTTCATTATATGCATACAAATTCTGAGCCTGTGTATCCCAAGTTGAAACGGGTGATATTCTAATACTGAGATGCGAGGTCACGATGCATACCACATTATTACCTAAAATACACAAAAATTTGATGAAACCTTGCCGAGTTTTGCATAATTCCAGAAACCTCATAAATCCAAATTCATACAAAAATAAGTAGAATACTCTCAAGTCACTGAAAGCCTGTAATATGTTGATTAAATAAACTCAAGTATTAGAAAAGGATAGGATGATAAGGTGAATTTATATGCATATATATTGAATTAGTATATATGTATAAACCCTCAGTGGTTTCTTGGCTAATCATTTAAACATTATTTCACTTGAAGGTCAAGTTCACAAGAGATGCCGGCAAAGAATCTAGCGATACAGCAAGAATGGTGGGGAAGGCATCAGAAAATGTGGAAGCCGATAGAACTAATCGAAGCGTAATCGGCACTGCCGGTTGTTCACCGCCGACAAGATGTCCAGAGCAAACTACGACTGCTGCATTTTTCAATAGCACTAAAAATGAAACAGTTATATCTACAGCTAATAATGAGAACAATATTAGTCAAGTTAAAGTAAAAGAAGAACCTCCAAATATAAATGACATGGATACGGTATACGGTACTTACGATGAATCAACGAATTGCATAACAATAATATATCCTGGGCAAGACGAAAATATTAAAATTCAAGAAAGTGTCCAAGAAATATTAAGCTCTGACGTTATTAATCACGACGAAGAATCCAGTTATCTAACGCCAAATCATCAATTTACAAATCATTTATCGCCTGCTTATACATGTGCAGATTCGATGTCTCCTGTTAGCGTTCATTCCGATGATATCGACATGCTTGAACCCTCCAATAAATTGGATTCTCATTCATTAGATGGAGGTTACGAATCACATGGATCTCCTAATACAGAAATTATCCATACGAACGCTGCGGAAGCGCTTACAGATCTTTGGCATGAAAGTTTTTCCGAATTGTTTCCAAGTTTAGCATAAAATCTTCATGGTTCAGATTTATTTATTCATTACAGAAGATAGTCTCCGATGATTGAAAAGGAAACTTGCTTCAACGAAATATATCTGTGATACAAAATAAATATAATAAATAGTTTATAGGATTCTTATGGCGAGTCTTAGATTACACTGGTTTATTAAGTTTCCTTACTCAAATATCCAGCATAACATAAACTGAATCTTTCACTTTCTTTTCGCCAATTCCAGGATATGCAATTATTCAAAATTGCGATGTAAATAATTAATGTAATAGGTATTATTCTCGCCGATATTATTTCTTTTTATATTTTATTTACTGTAAATGTAATATGTAAGTACGTAGGTAACACTATCTTATCCATGTCATTTATTTTGTTTTTCTATTCGTTCATTTATAGCACATAAATGGTTCTAATTATAAAGATGTAAATTTTATATTTATTAACTATAACTAAGTTTCATTATTTGTAATTTTTGGATTCTATGAACATAGAATACATGTTTTGTTTTGAGCAAAATGCACAGAAATAAATGCTCTCCACAGTTTATATTTGTGTTCAATTATTATATTCCCTTACTTTCAATCACAATCCCCATAAACTATTTGTCATCAAATTGATTTAATGATTAAATATGGAAAAATAAATGCACTAGTATCTAAACTTCGTACTTTTACTACTTGGTGACAAAAAACCTTATGTGCTAGATACAATTACCTCTGCACAAAGCCCTGCAAACTGTAGACACATGATTATAATAGTGGAAGAACAGGCGTATAACAAAATTCTGGGATTTATTTATACCATATATCAACATTTGGGCTCTGTATTAGTAGATTATTGTAACAATAATAATTAACTTGTTGGCTTGACAGAGAGAAGAAAAAAACAGTATGTTTGTATAGTAGACTTTTTAGATTTAAAATTAACAACTCCAGAATAATGAAACAAATTGTATACATGATTGACGAGTTGAAAGCATTTTTTCTTATCAATTGACTTTCGTAAGTTTTTTCCAGTTGTAAATTCAGAAAACGATCTATGATTAATGATGTACGATATTCAGACTTTTCTTTGCCGCACATGGGAAATAAAGGAAAGAAAAGCTGGTATTATGTGACCACAGAGATAATGTCCTAATAATTGATTAATTAATCAGTTAAAAACGGCAACGAAGGATAAAATATGAATCAAGCCATTATTCAAACTATTAATAACTGTACATAAATATATACCTATGTATAATTATAATTCGTATTAATTATACAATATATAACAAATTTAAAAAGAAGAGGTTCCGCACATCGACGTAATAATCGTGGTATTACATATGAAAGAACTATACATAACATAAGTTAACGTGCTATATAACAAAATATGTGGCCTTCGAAGGTACGTAGAATTCCAGTTAATCGAGAATTAGTATAACGCAGCTTCATAATAATACATATCTGATTAGTTATTAGTAATAAACCACCGAGGTATAATTCATAATAACTTAGTACCTCCTCTTCTTCTTTCGCTGAATTTCATTGACGACGTCATTACGTTAAGCAGCTAATGTGTTATAGGAGTTGCCAGAATATAAAAATCGTATAACAAGTGATAAAATGGTCTAATAAATGATGAACCTACTCTATATTTTTACTCTCATTACTTATTTTATTTAACATAATTAGAACCTGGTACAACGCGTAGTCTACTACTCTAATAATTATATGAATCGAAATAGAATGTGAAATAGACCGTGAGAACAACAACTCCTAATTATTTTGCTTTTCATTAGTGTATAATATTCTGTTCTATCTTGTTACATACATACGAAGGTGTGTACAGTGCTGACGCACGTATATATCTCTATATATGCGTTTCGTACTCTACCTGTATGCAAATATTAAATATTGACTTGTTTATCCAAATAATTTATCAAAGCAACCGTGACAATACGGTTTATCATTTTGTTCCTTGAATGTACCCTTGTTCAGTTGCTTCAAACAAAATGCACATACGAAGTGTTCCGGATGGAATTTTCGGAACATTGCAGTTATGCATCGTCCTGAAATTTGTAATAGGTAATGAGATTAGAGCCAAGCGTTTATATTCTAGCAAAGTATGTTTTGGCTAGACGAGCACCTATTCAATGTCTGGAAAAGATAATTACCAGTAATGGGTTTATGGCACCCAGCACATAAAGATCCTCGTTTTGCGTGATAATGAGTTTCGCAATATGGTAGTCCCTCGTGATCGAAGAATGATCCACCATGGAACGGCTGCCTACAATCCTATAACAGATTGGTAAATGATTATAGCACATTCTTTATTCACAATAATTTCTACAATACCATCCTGATGAAGGGATCAATCGATTTTCATTATATGATAAAATATTGTTTCAGGCAATTTTTCAACATCAACAGATTTCTATGATTAATTCTCAACAGTGATAGACATGATACGTTTTATCACAGCATGCAATACGGCTATAAAAGAATAATAATTCAAACAAAACTGCATCATTGTGTCACCATTATTTGAAAATCATTGATGATTTTAATGGAGTCATCAACGTTGAGTTCAATTTATAAGAATTCAAAGAATCTTTGAATCGAAAAAGAAAAGATAAAAAACATCAGACGTTGGTTCCCAGGTAAGAACAATTCTTTGTAGGTGACGAATTGTTTGATTTTTATACATAGGTGTTCCGTAAACATTAACTACGTTTAGGTTCTCACGATTCTAGATTTTGTTCTAGCTCCTGGGATCATTTATTCCACTTACGAGCCTGAAAAAACGTTTGTTCATTTTGTTTCCATCTGCATGATACACCCCTGAGGTCATCATTTTATATTTTGCTCCTATATTGATCTTCTAAGTAAATTTTTTTGTAAGATTGAAAGTCGAGAAGATAAAAATAGATATGGACATATTCTTATGCAAAATTTTCTTTTCAAGATCGATTTTTCACGCTCTCTCTCAACCTTCAGTTCCGATTTCTATTTTCTTTCCTGAAATTCAGCTCAAGATACCGAAGGCGGTGATTTCCAGACGAGGATCTCCGTATTTTGCAGATTCACCAATGCGTATAAGCTTTTTTGTAAAAAGCGACGTGTCAGAATACGTGACAAAACCGTAAAAATAGTAGATAGCAATGCTTGCGCGTTATGAAATACAAATTATTTCCAAACTTATAATTGTGTATAGGTGAGTGATCTAAATATAGCGACGACTCAATGTGCCTGGCCATGGACCAAAAACTATTGGCAGCAAGCTAAGTAAAGTGTCGGTCAGCTATTGAACCACCATTTTGATCAAATAATTATATTGTCCCCTCTAAACAAGTTATGACACTTGTAACGTACAAACAGGTGCACATACGTTTATCAGCATGAGGATATAACTTGACAACCGATTCTACTGTTGGTACATGGAATGTTAGATAATAATGATATTCACTGCAAGACATGGAATATGTAGATGAATATCATTAGAAATTCAACGTTGCTCCTGCACACTAGGGTTACCTCGTTCAATCTGTAAAACATAATCTCTGAGCCGATGGTCCTACCCTAACAAAGCTATCACACAACACATAACACACAACGAAAGCTTGACGACTAAGTCATAGTGATGCAGAAATGGACTCTGATCATGTGCAATTCGACCCTCTTACTGCTCGTGTCATTTTTTTGAATAACACGAAATCTAGCAAGAGTCCATTCCGCTGCTTCTACCTCTAGTGTTGTGTGTGTTTATTTGTTGTTTTTTTTGTTTTGTTTTGTTTGTTTTTTAAATTTTATTATTTATTCATAGATTTTTTTGTTTTTTTTCTGTTCTTTTTTTTTATACAATACAAACAATTTTATAATGATAATTATTATTCACCATATATAGGATAAATTATGAACATAATTGCAAAAAGAAAGGCAATTATGAAAATTTGAAGAAATAATTTCGTATTCAATTCGTTTTTCAGACTATAGTATTATTACGTTTACTTATATTTGTTATTCTTTAAATTTTAATTCTAAGCTCGAGTTGTGTGTGCATGTGTTGTGATCAGTGACTAGAGAGACCAAAGCGGAGAAGGTTCAACGACGCAGATATCGAAAAAGAGAGCGATCTAACGCAAGGCCATCATCTATTTTAGCTGTTGAAGGTTTTCAGGGGGACTCCGCATCAATGGAGTCAAGGGCATATTGGGGGCCAATGGGGAGGGCATTGCATATCATTTATTTGATGATGGCCTGCGTTAAGAAAAATAAGCAAATCTTAGTGAAATTTATGCTGCTTCTTCTTCCTCCTCTTCTTCTTCTTCATCTTCATCAACACCGACGCATTTTGGGCATACGGGTTTGCCCTCCATCGCATAGAAAGATTTTCCGGAAACTGGTTTCTTGCAATCCTAGAATATTGATTATAAAGAAACAAAACAATGCATAGCGCAATTGTTGCAGTACCAAGATCAACGCGTTTTTTTTTTCACCTAAAAATTATTAGCAAAGTAAAACTGTGAGGATGAATAATGGTTTTTTTCTTCAATATACTCAAACCTACCCTGCATACAAAGCAGTCTGGATGCCACTGACTGTTCAAAGCAGAGATATAATTTTCCATTATCGCACGATTGCAGCCACCACATTTTGGCGCGAACATATCAAAGTAATCTTCACGACAATATGGTTTTCCATCACGTTCATGGAAACCGTCTTCTCCAAACTGTTTGCCGCATTGAGCACAGAAGAAATGCTCAGTATGCCAAGTTTTTTCCAAAGCGGTTACGCATTTCTAAACAGAACAAAAAAGATAAGAAAACTATTTGTCGTAGACGCGTTTCTTCATTGAATAATCTTCTCATATTCTTTCTTTCAAAAAAACGTTCTTACGTCAAGAATCGGACCGTTACAATAAGCGCATCTAGGGGAAAATAAGTTGTGATAATCTGGTTCACAATAGGGGTGACTGTCCCTTTCGAAAAAGTTACGAGTACCCAACTCCTGATTGCAATGGGTGCAAGTAAAGTGCTCCGGATGCCATGTCTTTCCCAGAGCAGTGATCACCTGTGAAACGATTGAAATGTATGATAATCCACGTTTCTTATGATCATCAAAATATCTTCAGAAAAAACAAGATGATATTTCCACCTGTCCGACAATCGGTTTTTCGCAGGCGTTGCAACATCCTTTCTGAGTTGTATTGACTCCTTGACGACTCATGTCTGCCTGAAGGTTGCCTAGCATAGAATCCAACTGGTTCTGTTTTATTTGAGTTGCAGCTTGGGCGTTATGGCTTTCCCCGTGCTGTGGTTGATAATGATGTGTAGTGTGAGTCTCTGAGATATGGATTCTAGTCAGCGGCCCCTCTGGTGGCTGCGGACTCGGTGAGCTCTTGGTAGCTTTATTTGGTTTGGCGTATGGGGAGTCAGTCACCGTTTGATGTTGGTGAGTGCTACCATTAATCTGTAAGAATTTCAAAATTATAATTCTCGACTACAAGAAACAGAGAAAAGAATCTGAAAAATGACGAACATAGTTATAAGAAATTTTGTATTAGCTGAATCTAGAGCAGAACAGATCTGGAAAACAGACTGTTATGTGGGTGGTATCGGTTATTAATAGATCGGAGTCTTGTTAATGAGGGCAACTCTTCTTGCAGTATACTAAGGTTGTTTGTAAGGAAACCGTGAAGAGGTCAAGCGATGCAATTAGTTAAATATATCGAAGAACAAGGAAGGTGATAGATGGTATGAAGATGGTATAAAGGTGAATGTAAAGAGGTGCAAGAAAAATTGTTCAGAGACCCGCAGAAGATGTCGACCGTTGCGAACGAGCTTGGAGACTGGCGGAAACCTTTGAGGAGACCGGTGGTTGACTACGTCCCCCTCCCTCAATATTTCCCCCACACGTTTGCCGAAAGGACGAGGAGAACAGAAGATGGGTGAACAGAGGGAAGGAGAGGAGAGCACCAGACACTGGGCAAGTCGGCTAGGTGGATGGCGGAATGAAAGCTATTTTGGTAACCTGGGGAGCCAAGAATGGGCAGAGGCAAACTCCAACACACAAATTTCTGCTACCATGGGAGACCAACAAGGAATGGACTTCACTGTCACTGCCGTGTTCCATCAACACAGTAAAGTATCTTTACGATAACACAACGTGTGACGATATTTTCACCTATTTTGTGCCAAGTTCAACTCCATGACAGAGTAAATTTCCGCAAGTCGAAAAAACTCTCTTTATTTGCCGCTATTTTCGCTCATGTCACACAGCATGGAATGAGATTGTTATTCGGTTGCCTGCAATGTGTCTTTCCTATTTATTATTCTAAGTAAACAGATCTTCCAAGAACCTGTATGGAATTTTTCAATATTTCTTCAAATTGCCATGAAATTTCTTTGCAGTATTTGTCTGATATTAGGTACCGATAAATACTAGACTTTCAGAGTAATTCATAGATAAAAGTCAAGATTGAGGAAAGCAGAGGGTTCGCTTGCCTTGAACTCAGAGAGCGAGGCCATTAGATCATCCAATTCCTTTGTCGCATTGCTCGCTGCGTGTCCATTGGTGAAGCTTTGATTGACTTCGGTCCTAGAAGTCAGAGATTCTCTTTGTGAGGGTGAATATCCTTCATAGACGGGTGACACCTCAGTAGTTGTCTCCTGAATGGTAACTGTCACCTTACCATCGTGTGGATATTCTCTGTGGCAATAAATTCCTATTTAAAGTTCTGATTCCAGTAAAAGAGAGAAGAACTATCTCATTATGACCGAAATCTAATAGTATGTCATTTCAAGAGCATACCCAGCTGGAACTGCGGTGCTCAACTCTTCAAGAAGAGAATCGACGGTAGGTCGCGTTGTCGAAAGGCTACTTGGTGAACGTAACATTGGGCTATTAGCACCACCGTTCAATCTTCCGGCTGATCCTGTGCTTTCTGGAATTTATCGAAAAATGACAATCAAGATTCAAGGAGATGGGTGTTGTTCACTGTTGAAATATCGTTGAAATCATAATTGACTGATTATTTGCTGAAAGTGAGTCGCATAATCGTGTAACATCAATTTCAGAATTATACAATTTACAACATAATTGCAAAAGATTTGTGAACACTGGTGGGATCAGGCGCCAAGAATTGTGGCGCGGATGCTAAAACGTAATTAGGATATTTGACACAGAAGATGTGTGCTCTAGGGATCGTGTATAGCATATTGCAATGAGTAAACCTGCTAATCTGGCATAGGTTGATGCCAGCCTTCGAAGAAGCTGCCTATAAGTCAAGGTCGACGAAAATGACGTTGATGTTAGTTTATAATAAAGTAGACGCAGACAATATAATGACCCCAAAAATAACACTGGGAATTTTTTTTAGATGAAATGCCAATAATAAATGTAAGATGCTGAAATGCGGTGTAATTATCTTCATATTTTATTACAATGCATCAGTTGCTTGTATTTTTTGTCTCTCCAGATGTTGACAAGCTCTCCTAATTGGGCATCTCGGAGTTCATTAGCGCGTAACATTTAGACATAGACTGCAAATTTGCAGTGCAAGGTCAGGGGCATGAAATTGTAACTAATTGGGATTGAACTTGAACTTACACTGACACTGACACTGACAATAAGTGGAAAAACGATATGTGTATGTAAACGTTTCATTAGAGTACTTACCTCTTTCTTGAACATGGGTATTGTAGTGGGCATTACTAAGATCTTGAAGGAGAGTATCCAATTCTGAAAGATTGTTGTTAAGGGAGGGCATCTTTCCACCTGATGCATTTTGGGAGTATGGCACGGCTCCGCTCTTCGTTATCGACTCTTCAATCACCTCACGATTTTGATAAGTAGGCTGTAACATGGAGAAAAACATTCAAATTAATCCTGATCAGGATGGCCATAAAGTACGAGATTTGATACTGCACGACGTTTTCGGAACCGGTTTCAATTTTTACTTTTTTTTCTCTCTCTTCTTTTAATTCCAAACAAATGTTTTCTAATTTTGCTAAGGTCACCCAGGAAAATCAGAATAGGTCTCTAGTTCCTTTAGCCATCGCGTAATGTGGATCTTCAACAATCAATAGTATGACAGTGATTGAAAAGATAATTTTAATGCAACCAAATTCTTCGAATTTCTGTTCCACAATTGATTATTCATTTCTGTTTTGGGGAATTTGGACTTGCTATCTAAAATGTACAGTAACCGTTTCGAAAACGAGAACCGTAGATTTACGCAAATGACTCAATCAATTTTGATGAGATTTCAAGAATTCGTTGAGCATGATGGCAGAAAGTTGCTAAGTATTTAACTTTTTCAAAACATTGATCGGGTTCGATGGAAAATAAATATTCCCTATGCTAGCTAAGTTAGATTGCCAGTGGCGACTCTGAATTCCCTTTAACTTTGACGCAGTCTATCAAAAGTTCAATTTATCGTTGCTGAAAAAATTGAAAAAGAATATCATTTGGGGATAGTTGAGAGTTGAGTTTTCGAGACCTTGGAATAAAAATGTTATCTGTAGTTGTTGATTCTAAAGATTAAAGGAGGGTAGCATCTGCCATTCACCGGCGTTTGTGTATTTTAAGCCAAACGAACGGGTACGTCTAAGCACAGAAAATATTTTCCATAAATTTACAAGTGGAGCGTCGTTTTTTAAACCGTGAAATAAATTATGGCACTTATCTCGCCCTACCTCTAACGGTGTGGTAAAAAATGGCAACTAAAACAAGTAAATCGAAAGTTTAACAGCTATATTAATCATGGAGAAAATTAATCATGGAAAAAATGATTGATAGAATTATTATTATATTGATCATAAAAATAGTTCAACCATATTTGAAAGAAGCCCGAATGATATAGTCCTGAATCATATCATCACGCAATTTTTGAATACCAGAATAGAATTTGTATTCGTGTTATCAATATACACATGTCTTTCTTTTATTATTTCTCTAGTACAGATACATGCTGCCTAACATATGCTAGTTTCATGTTATATTATTTTATTCTGCGGATATTAATTTCTTCTTCCCAATTTTTTGTATTTTTTGTCGTAATAAAATGGTATAACACTACATCCGGTCGATGGAAACTGGGTTGCTGAGTTGTCAGGCCAAAAATATCCAACGCAACCAACAGCAGCAGCAGCAGTAGTAGCAGCAGCAGCAGCAAAAACATGTTAGATTGTCAGCAAAATCTATATCAGTAGTTCTTGACCCGTTTATAAACCTTAAATATGAAATTTCCACCGTTTGATAGTTTGAATCTGGAGATGATCTAAATTTTCCAAGTTTAAAGGAAGTCTGAAATCGCGTGACTCTCTGTACATAATATAAAGATCTGCTATCCCATAACGTTGTAGAGTGCGATATTCACAAATTGTGACAATACGAAGAAGACTAGTTCTCAATATAATTTCAACATGTCAAAATTGCCTCCTGAGTCTCAGTTTCATAGCGTATGATAAGAAGAAACGGAAATATATTTTTAATTAAAAACGGAGGAATATGATGGATCGAGAGACACGATGTATTTGGACATGATAACATTAACATAACTATATAAATTGGACAATACATTTGTGCCGAGTAAAGAAAATTGAAGAAGATAAATATATTTCATTTACTTCAAACTCCTTTGAGCTAACAAATCGTAACAAATTGTTTCATAATAACAGTAATCTGCGCGTTTTAGTACAAAGGAAAAATGCGATGGTGAACCGCAGAATGAGCTCATTCGCTACTTGAGACTGTGAAATATACAGTGGTCAGCGAAATACAGGAATCAGGAGAATACGAAGGAAACAAAATTTTAATTTCACAGTTCATTCACTTTGGATATACTTGAATCAACGGCTTAGACTCTGGAAGTTCAATTTTTCGCATGGTTAATCGCGAATCATAGGATACGTGTGCGGTATCTATGTTTTTCTACAAATTCGTTAAATTGGAATAAAGAAGATAGGCTGATAGCTATTGAACTTAATTAAACTTGATTGAAGAAATACGAGAGCTGTTAGTTGACAAACAGTTGGGTGAATTATTGAATGAATGAATACGTAATTGAAATTGATTTTGGACTCCCCACTCCAACAGTATTAGTTGCATAAGTACGTATGAACCATCGTGCGAGGCAAGAAGCAAACCCAGAGTTTAATTAAAGTCGAAGAATGAAAAAAAATATGTGTATACCTATATTTAATTTCATAAAACCGCGTGAACTAGGAGAAAGAATTTCGAGCTTAGGCAGTTTGAACCATTGCCAATTCGTATATGAATTAACAAATTACTTATAACCCGTCAAATTTTACATATGGTACAACATGTATAGGAAATATACCAGAGTTTATAAAGATTATTCTTCCTTCACATATTTATCTATTTCCCTTATTTATCACTTACTGAATGATTCGTCAAATTTTCACAGACGGCATTTGCATACTACGCTAAGTGTGCAAACAACCGTCTAAAATCTGTAATAGATCTGCGACATTTCGTGAATGATAATTCTATCGAAGAATAACTTAAAAGAAGGAAAGAATGTTCTTATAAATGAGTTAGGAAATAAAAAATTCTTTCAAAATCAGCTCGCGAGCTCGCGAAATTGAGAACAAACTTCCTAAACACTGTATACCAATACACATCGCATTGTCTTTATACTTTTTTTTCATACAAGCCAAACGATGTGATTCAAAAATGTGAAATATCACCACAGAATTGGAAAATCCGATTCAAAATAAATAGCATGTTACCGCTACGGTGTGATAAAGTCGTTTTTTTTTCTGAAAGCGTTCACCACTCCATAAAATTGAGTCATCAGAAGATAGTGACAAATCTATTGTCGACTATTGTTTCATCCATAATGTAAAAGTGAACGAAATCTATTTCAACTCTTTAGCCTACGTTCAGGTTTTTCCCCTGTTTGTATGGTATAAGAGCGAAGTATTTTTATATCTAGATGAAATATAGCGTCCTCCAGCTCCAGGATATAAAGGAAGAGAAAACAAGGAAATAGAAAACATATGGAAAATTAGGAGAAACACCCAAAAACAATCCTCCTTAACAGGGTCAGATCTCAAAAATTGATACATCCGATGCGTGGCTGATGCAGCGATCTACGACTATTCCAATTTTTTCCCCATCCCCGATAGGATGTTCGATTTTCCAGATGTTTATAGGGTCGAGGAGCGCGAGGCTTGTTTTCTGGCTGATACAGTGGGTTTCGGGTGTATATTTATAGGTATAATAATAGTTAATTATATCTTGGAGCCCGCGGATTCATGTCTACTTCCTACACACAAGCGTCTGCTAAACTTTGCACACGTTCGAAATAAAAAAAAAAAAGAAGAAGGAAAGAAAAAAAAATCAACAAGCTTATGTGATTCTTATATTTTTATTTTATCTTTTCTCCCTCAATTTGAAACTCTGCAAGCTCAACGTCGTCCCCGGTATCTGTATAACTGCTGCCGCTTATGTAGCATGGTGGAGGCACACACTACATCGGATGGCAAAAATACACGCGAGCACGAATCACGAAGCTGCTCTTTCTGCCCAATAACTAGTTCGCGCCAAGGTTTACAATTCCGTTTCTCAACTCATTTGTAAATAACAAATAAATGGCTTTTGATACTCTTGTTCTACTTTTCATCATACTAGGTTTCCTGTACCAAATGAACTATTGTACTACATAATACTCTTTCGTATGATTATATCAGAGCATCGTACGTATGTACGTATGTGCGTATAATAAAATCCCAGAGCATGGTATGGGTTGGTATTATTTCAACGGGCCATTTCTTCTCGTTTTTTTATGACGATCTATATTTGAATCGATGAAGAGTATTTTGGGAAATAACTATAATGAGCTACTATACTATTGGTATACGGAATGCGATACCTCTGAAAACGGATTTAGATCAAGAAAACAAACAAGTGTCAGATAATTGATAAAGATTAGTGTATCAAGGCGACAACCGTATGCAAAAGCCCAAAGCAATTCTGTTGCATATTATGAACGTGTATTCCACCTTAAACAACGCATTTCGTCTATTTATATAGCGCCGTTTGGCCGCTCCACACCGTTTTGACAAGTGCCAGAAAATGAAGATCGTTCATATTATCCAAAATCCATCGAAAATATCATGACATAATTTTCAAAATTGGTAAAACTATGCATGGAGCATAAATATTTTGTTTACGGGGCATCGAATCTTCACGATATAATTAATATCACCGGTCTCAATTCTGGATAATATCTGTGATTATAATTAACTGATTCAATTTCTACAGCAACGTTTCAGTTCGTTCTAAAATAGTGATCGAACGGCATGTTATAGTTTGTTATAACCAGCGCGAAATATATTTTGGAACAAATCTCTCATCTACATGTTCCAGAGAATTTATCATGTTCAACATCACGATAAAACATACGGCTAATGGATGAAGCGGATAGTAAAGTGAAGAATCGCCAGAGAGCCAAATATAGTCGACTCAAGCTAGCGCCAATTGTGTCAATGTCTGGTTCAATGACAAAAACATGTTAAAAAGAGCAGAAAATTACGAAATTTTGTGGAAGTCTTGAAAATTTCATGAACTTCTTTTGCCATGTAAATTATAGGTGATGATAGAGTTTGCCACACGGATAGTGGTTCGATGAACGTTATTGCGGTGGCAATTCCACGCTCTTAATAATTAAGAAGTTGGAAATATTATCGGATCAATACGGTGCCGTGAGATATCAGCAGGTGTGGTTAACGGACGGATAGGATAGATTCTATAACCTGGGGTCGAACCACGTTTAAAAAAACCGCTAGAGTCCTAACAGCGACCTAACGTGCAAGGGATTTAGCTAGGCTGGTGCTATCTGGCGGAGACACAGCGTGGTTAAAAAATCATTTACCGATCGATAGGGGGAATACATTCGATGTATACCGATAGCCCAACTTTCAAAACAGGAATTTGCTTGTAATTTCTGTTTTACCGAGCGATCAATATGCGAAGCCTGACGAAGACAACGCCTGTTTGTCTTTTCGCCTTTTCTGTTTTTTGCTTATCAAACTCCTTTATCATTGAATTTGGAATTTGTGTGAGCGATCTGCTTCATCGGTAAAGAAGATTAGGTAAATCATTTTACCCACTGACATTGAGATCTTTGTCTAATAACGTAACGTTCGCGCATGTTGCTAAAAATGTCGGTGATCTAAACTATGTAGGTTTTCTTAAATTAGATCTTTAAGGCTCTCTATTACACCGACGAATAAATTAAAGAATAAGGAACGAACAATGCGAAGAGTTAAAGAAGACGCTCAACGATCCAAAATATTTGCTACTCGTGGAGAAATTAATGATATTATTACTTAACGAGTAGCAGATTAGACTAAATGAAACGACTTCCGAAGCATGAAGACAAAAATCGATATCGCATGCATGGCAATTACTAACTGCATTACCATTTCGAAAATAAACTGTTAGAGATTTATGGAGCAGTAGCTATAGGAGGTTCTCATGAATTTATCTGGACTGTCGTTTTCTCTCCATCTTTGGTCGTATTATATAGAGACGTTCTTCTGGTGACAAAACCGCCTCATTCAATAAGTGAGAAATTTCTCGAGCATACGAACAGAGAGAAAGATAAGACACTGTATGTATGTGCAGGCCGACGTATATAAAGTAAATAAGGCAATGCCTGAGTATATAAAGACTGCACTCAGAAAATACGTTTCTCTTTTGTACAACTACATATGAGCTCAAGCTATGCTATGCTATGCTAGCTAATTATTGAGACAAAGAGAGAAAGGAATAAGATAATTGATGGTTTCCCAGACCTAAATATCGATCCAAACCACTCGAGAATTTCGAATTTTCTGTAAGACGTCCAACTTTGCAACGGCTAAAAGACATCTTCTAGCATAAATTCATTTTTTGGAGACCAGTTTGATTTTTAGCTAAAATAAAATTGCACACCAGTCATTTGTGAAAGGCCTTATAGGCAACTGCAGGTCTCGTGCTATCCGACGAAATCTTAAATTGCTTAATGCAGTAAATGAAATATGAATATACGTGCATATACATATTACAGTATATCGCGCGCGGATATATGATTCGAGAAGTTCATGCCTTACAATAAGTTGTATACATATAATTAGTTGGAGTTAGCGATTGCATGACACACCAGAAGTCTCGTTATCGTTTCCGGTGGTGTCTGCAAAGGCAGTATACTGTATTAAAGCCTGACTACCACGGAGTGACTCTTGAATCCCTGAGACGTGAGAGGGGATCGAAACAGATAAAAACTCGTGCCTTTTACCATGCGCACTCATGAGTACCATAAGATACGTCTAAAAATGAAACATTATCGTAATTATCTATACCGATAATTTAGTACCAAGAATGGTAGAATCGCGTCGTACATCATCTGTCCATACCATGCAACGTATCTGCTTCGAATAGGAACAACATACAGTTGCACATTATTATCAATTGGAATGTATGAGGAAATTTGAGGTACAACAACAAAAAGTGACCGGAAAGATATTTTGTATTCAACGCTTCATGGAGAATGGGATGATTTCGGCCAGTGATATCCATTGAAATCACGGAAAGGAATTACTTATTACAGATTATTCACCAAGATTCACAGATTTTCGGATTATATTTTCATTCTTCACCGAAGCAAAGTAATTCTGTATCTTACGATGCGTGTAAAACTGCGCTATATTATTACTACTATAGAGGAAAGGTGTCAATCAATCCAGTCGAGTCAATGGTTCCTAAGGCACCGGAATTTACAAGTTCGAGTGTTAACTTCAATACGGATAGTTTTCTTTCATCAATTTCGATGAACCAGCTAACGCTGGAATAAAAATTCGACTCATCCCAGTTTGATAAAGCATAATTCGATAACCTACTGCAGTCAATCAGTTATAATCAGTTATAATTTCGGTCGGTAACGAAGTACTGTAGCATCGTCTCAATGCGAATTGCACCGGAATTATTACCAGGAATATTTCTACGTCCACATGAAGTTTCTCTTCGTCGAATCACTGCTCACGTCATACGATATTACAATACGATAATTATCGTACTCACCGATTGGGGCGGTAACGGAGATGTACGATTATCGTATCCCCTGTAAGCACCAGGATGCGATCGCGCTCCGTTGAGTGATCCATAACCCGGAGTTGCGTTATTACCCGCATGATTACCTTCGGGCGAAACCGTGTTCTGGAGATCAGCTAGGAGGGCGTCTGTAACAAAATACGTCAAGATTATTAACGTCGTTGGTAAGCATGATTGTACACCTAATCAGCAAGAATATCTGTTACAATTTATCCGTGTAGATGCCCGCATATTGCTTTCAAAAAATGTGCAAGCATACATAAACGGTGTCGAGGAATCGGAGGTCCTCTCATGTATGCAAGATTGAATGGGGGATTTTTTTTCTTCAATTTTGGTGTGAGATCTAAACGAATTTGCAATATTTATTTGAATTCATGCAATGACTTATTTATCACTCTAACTTCTCCATGTGAGTTTGACAGGAAATTCATATCACTATTTCTAGAATACTTTGGTATTAGTCAAAAGAGATATATGAAAGAAATTTTCCTACTTCATTGAGAATACAAATCAGGCATCGTGGTCACTGCCATAGGTATAATTTATTCAATTAGATTAAACACCGAGAATGTGTACCGAGATCCGTGAACCTACGGAAAAAGAAAATAAAAAAAAAAAAAAAACTAAGCATCCCCTTTGGAAAAGTAGATTAAAATGAGCCACGAGGTATGCAAATATTTCGAGATAGTGAATGGCCGAGTGAATGGCATATAAAAGAAAGTAAGAGAATCCTGTTTCAACTGAACCACATTAAAAAATTTAAGAATCAGCGTTCTGACCGTAACGCTGCAAATCGCTAACTCGCATTTTGATGTCGGTCGACTACTCTAGCCCAGGCAGCAGAGAAATTCCTGCGCCTACATACAAAATTCAAAGAATGCATCTGTCCCAGCGATATCAATTCTTCTTTCTGGTGCCTTTATAATCATTATATAGAGAAAAAAAGTTCGTTGCCAATAAACGCATGCAGTATGAAGAGCCTAAGGTGTTTTCCTATCACGATCGCGGCAGGAATGATAAGCCCAGAATACGTTTGGTTGCTCGAGCATTCCTTGTATTCGAGATTCTCATTTAAAACAGATGAGATGAATAAGTCGTTGAAACCATAAATCCAATTTTAAGCAGGGTAATAAGTTTCACCAGACAACATAGGATATTATACATCACACTGCACGTGGTTTGTAACTATACTATAAACTACAGATCTACAGTGTAGGTATATTTTCCTGAATTCCTGAGATCCGATGCACAAACCGTTATTTGCGAAGAACAAATGGTCTCCTCGTCCAAGTTTGCTCAACGAAGGGCAAGTTTGTAACACAAGTTTTTCAATCCCAGGTAAAAAGGGAATGAGATATCCTTGTTTGATTATGCTATACCCGGGGGCTCTTTACTGCGTGGACGAAAAACCATCAATATAATATTCAACGAGTATAATAATCAGTTGGTATTTGAAACCGGGAATAGCGCGAAACACGTGTGAAATTTGTTGTAACGCTGAGACGAGGCCCTATCTCTTTTCTAGACAATTTCGTATACTAGATATAGCTTCCTTAAACGTCACTCGCGTCTCGCGAACGTTAAGTAATCTTGTCGCGACACCAAAGTGGTAGATGACGTCAGCTGCGACGATGCCGCGTCGATTACCGATCAGCGAGTGAAGAATGTGTGCAATAAACTGAGTTCATAATGCTTTCAGGGGCAGTTAAAACCCACGGAGCTTGAACGGCGTGTGATGAATCTGATGAAATTTATAAGCCTCACCGAGACTCAGCAGGTTGTTAGAAGCCGCTGTCCTCTGAGGATCATAGACTTCGTAAATATCAGAATTGTCTGTCGACCTCCTGCCATAACTACACTTATTGTCCATCTTAGAGGGAGGCACACCCAATTTTCAGGAATTTATACACACTAGAGACTGACAGGCGATTACAAAGCACAACACTGGGACCTCGTAAGTATGGCGATCCACGTATTCCCAGGTCACACTATAACTGAGACTTGAGACTCGAGACTGTAGAGAACGACTTGATTCCCTACTGGAGGAGGTGATGCAGGAGGTAGAGAGGAGGTCGTCGCGTAGGTGGGAGGGACAACGAGGACTCGAGTTATAGTGTTCTGCTATCGCATCAGGGTTCACCGCGAGTTTCTTCGTCATAGAGTCATATCGCGAAGTGGTTGGTCCGTGACGAAATTTTCTCAGTAAATGTATAATCATCTTTATGAGTACAGCACGTTCTTTTATCTCTGATAAAGTCTTGTTCCGAGTAAGAAATTCTCAACCATATACTATATTTCACAATCAAGAGATTATGGGAAGAACTGGAAGCTGAAGAACTGGATCGAGTTGCCGCCCCATAAGCTGAGTGATTCATTGATCTCTATTTTCATTGAGTGCTTACGTCATGAAAAATTTATAACAGAAAAAAGAGAGGATATTGTTGTTCCTACTTCTCCGGTTGTAAAAATTGATACCAAAATGTTTCCGGATCAAGTTGGATTGCTTTATCAGCGTCAAGCAACGGGGTGCCGATTACATTCGCTGATAATGTATATCACTGTTTGTTTATGGCCATAATCAGATACGGTGGTATCTCCAGGAGTACACGATGGATCCATACGCAGAATACGTAATATGAGAACTATAGATACGAGGATTAATACAATCCGAACTTGGCAAGTATCAATTGCAATCACTGCAGAAAGTGGCTCGAAAGATTTTCAGAGATTTGTACATCTTTTCAACTTCTATAAAACTTCTCGATTGCCTGGACCGATAATCAATGAACAGGAAGCTACTAATGACATGATGTACCTGAAGTGCATGAAGTTGCATGAAGTGAAAACTTGCAATTCGTGTATTTCATGCACGCACAGTATTCAATGATTAATTCGTTCGAATGGCCTGCTGAAATAGCTTTCTGAATCCTTGACTAGTGTTTTATGACATAAAAACTCAAAAAATTGGTTGGTATATTATGGTACATGAATAGATAGGAACTCGTAATTGTCAGTGTCCGTATGTATACCGTTGAAGATACATATCTGCAACATTACCAAAACATGTCAAAGTATAATTGCAGGCCATCAACGTTATTAGTTACCACGACGTAGTGAATGGGGCTTAAGCTTTGGCCGAAAGCCCAGAGGGTGTATTTATTTCTTCGCTTGCAATCTATTTTACGCTTGATGAATCACAAATGGTTCCTCAGCTGGCAGAATATTGATTATGGCTGGGTATATAGTTGGATAAACAAAGTCATGTAATTTTCAAAACTCTCTGAAAATTGAATACAATACGCAGTGCAGGAAAAGACTCGAAGGTACAATATATACAAAAGAATTCCACGATGTCGTCAACTTCAATATTCAAGATGCCTTTGGAAACACTTCCTAACAATGCCCACGCACATCCTTGATCTCAAAATTTATTGCGGGGGTCACACCTCTTTGCGATAAAAAAGCGAGTCAACTCCTCACACGGATACGCATCTTTATCCGAACCATGCCTATAGTTAGATTTCAAATTCGAGGTCAAAATTGAGGTTGACACAATTCTCATCTGTGATCGTTGTTTTTTATCCTAGGTGCGAGAAGGACAAGCTTCAATAAACGTAAGACTGGATGTGTTTGAGTGATAATTTTGTGTTAAATTTCAGTTGGATTAGAACCCCGCAAGTCTCTCCAATTCTAAATTTCATTTCTCCCATATTGGTTATCCCAAAGTGAAATAATTGAACGTTTAATTAACGTTAATTACTTACTAATATATCGTTCCCAACGTCTATGGCGTTCCAGAGTGGCCAAACGCGCAGGCGTAATGGGTGACATTGGTCTCAAAGCTGTGCTTGTCATTATTTTGAGTTAATTTATACGTTTATTGGTATACGCGGATATTTGAAACACACCAATTATTCTGATTTCACAATATTTTTATCCCTCTTAGTTCTGCAAGTTGATCTGTGTGAAAAAGAGAATTATTTCTCACTTCGGTATCTACGAAAAGCTCACAACTTTTTTTCCATCGCAATCACGTGATAAAAATTATTCTCCAAAAAACAATCTGACTTATCAACGCATGGTTTTGAAGATACACTTTCTGTACTTATTCTCATTTGAATACAATTATGAATCTGGAAACCATCAAACACAGAAGAAGAGAAGGTAACGTGAATTTTATCCGAGATTCGTATTTTCAATCCGAAACAATTAAATCATTGATAAAAGCATAGAATGTCTTATAATCTTCTTATCTCAGGTTTCAAACTGTGATCTTATCTCGGATGGACTGCGGGATCGAATCTCAAATTTTGTAAACGAACATTAGAAGCTTTGCCAAGAATCATGAATCATTCACTACTCCGGATTCAACAGTTTTCACATCTATTAAATCGAACTTAAATACGAGTTACTCAAGACTGAACACACTGTTCAACAAACGGTGGCACTTAGTCTACCAGGGTTGGAAAAAACCATTTGACTATCACATCCGATTACTTTCGAGCTACCACACGAATAAGCGAAATTAGAAACTGGATAATGGAAGGCGTGTCAGCGATTGATCAATGAAGATAAAGAATCCGTTCAATCTACGTAACGATGTATCTCTCGGGGTCAGACGGCTAACAAGCATAAATTGACAACGTGAGGTCAACAACGAGGACGATGTTGAAATCGTGTGTAATCAATAAATAACAATAGAAACGTACGGTAGAAAAAGAAGAAGGAAGAAAGAGGACCTATTCAATTCAGCGGGCGTACGATTATTGCTTATTTCGATAAATTCTTTGTGATATACAAAAATTGTCTCTTAATCCACTGCAGGTATAAGAGGTAGAAGTAACACTAGAAGAGAATCACAAGCACCGCGGAAATGTTGTCACGTTAGTGTTGGCGAGCCAAACCAAGAACTGGGCTGCTTCGCGGTCTAGCCCTGCACCTATGAACTACTATTGGGCTATAGGTGTATTTGGAACGAAGACCACCAACACAGTGAGACATACACCTAAGGTTTTCACCTAGTTGCGTGGTAGAATCTGCCAAAAATAACTGCGACCACCACTGCAGTCGCTGTATGCGAACGACCCTACCAGCTTCCTATGACTACAGCATGGTCTGCACGAGAAACATATTCACATAGGTATATGGATGTACATTTTTTATGTTTTTACCGGAGTATCGTGTATTTTTATGCACGTTGGTGAATTCAGTTATCATCAATTTCTACCGTACTGTCTTAGACTGATCGATCAATCTCTTCGTCACAGAGCCCCGCCTGATGCATGTTTCCCCAAATCTAGAGCCGATGTAAATGCAGCTGATACATGAATTTGAGAATCAATCTTTCTCTGAAATCGTGATAATATTGCGAGTGCAGGTGTTTTGAATGATTCATTGATCGAGTAGACAGAGAGATAAATAACGTTTGTTCTCTTATGAATTGATTGGTATTGAAGAGTGCACTGTGAAACAACCTCAAGATGTTTAGTAATGGGGACAATACTTGTGAACGTAGATACATACAACCATACGGAGAATATGGGTGCACACAAACTGGCGTGCCACCTCTTTCTCTGACCACTGTCTGTGTTTATTTACACCCACGCTTCGTAATGGCCGATAGCCTGACCTATATAGGTATATTTAAGGCGACGTAACTAGTGAAAGATTTGGCGCCAAAGGTGAAGTCGCAATATGGCGCCTTCCAGATTTATAGAAAATATGAATATATTACACGCTATGATGTACATCCATGTTTATCGGTTTATCGTTGTGTCTCGAGAATTCAGGCTCCCGAATTCCATGCCTCGTCCTGAATTTGAAGGCTATCATCGCAGAATATCGATCACACTTTTTGTGGCATTGTGATTGAGTCAAATTACTAAACCGACATGCGGTTGATCCGAGTATGTACACAGTTTTACGAAATGAATTGAACTACTGCGAGGAATCAACAAAGCTGCATCGTTGATTCAGCCACACAAGAGCAAACCGATTTGTGAACTTGACCGCGTAACAGTCATTCGCCGAACTGATCGAACAACTTCATTCATTGCGTTATGAAGGAATATCTTCCAGTCAACCGGAACTCTTTTTGCGATAATTTTATTATTGGCGAAAAGGGCGTGGAAGAACATTTGATGAAGACGCAGGGTCAATTTATTCTAATCAAATATCTCACAAACAATATATATGAATCTTCCGTTCTGCCAAGCCCAAGGCCTAGCCTCCAGGAGGTAGATTTACAGGAACAGAGTCCGAAGATTCTGTTCGCGCTGAAGAAAAGAGAAAAGATGTAGAAAAATGATCATGCTAATGTACGCGCCGATGAAGGTTTATAGTGCTCGCCTATAGTATATGTGGCGTAGGTAGTGGTTTCCAGTCATAGCGAACCTCTTATGGGCTCTGGCCTCGACAGCCACGAACATAGCGAATACACGCGGACATTTATACCTATACAGATGTGCACATGAAAATACCTAGATGAGGCCTGTAGATAGGTATAGAAATACTGTAACGCTAGGCTATTTATTTCCTACATTAGGTATGTATGCTATCGAAAGTAACGACGATCAACCATTTGCGATGTCACGACGAATTATTGATATCACAACGTTGTTGATTCTGTAATATCGAGTCTACTCATACTAGACTTTTGTTTGTATACATAGCACGTGGGATAATTGATGTTAATTACAAAATCACTATTCAGGTATGTAGGTCTACTGATCGTGAATGCAGGGATATAATTTACTGCTAAAAGCGGAGAGAAAAAAAGAACCTGAGGCAGAAACCGATAAAACGGAAGTTGGCACCGTCGCGCAACTTCAAGATTACGTAATTGTTACGATAATATAAATATAATAACGGAGTGAACTCGTATGCGCTCGGAAATTCTCGGGAAACTTATATCACACATTGTCAGCCACCGCAGATAGTAAAATGAAATTCTTCAAAACGTTGAGAATAAGAAAGAAATTAAACAGTTCAACGGGCACGTAGACAAAACACTTTGAGGCACTATGGTTATGATATTTACGGTTTATCTGAAATATCGCACGTAGTATGCACTACTGCAGTGTATACTGTGTAATATTGTTATAGATCTGTAGTTTCCCCGGTGAAAATAATTGCTGCGAATTTTCAGGAAATCTGGAACATTGCTGCAGGTTTTCACACGAAATTGTAGAAAATGCGTAGTTTCGTAAAAAAAATTCTATAATTTAATAAAACTTTGTGGTTTTTCATTGAAGGAAACCACAACATATTACAATTTTTAGTAGCAATCTATGATGTTCTATGA
Source organism: Phymatocera aterrima (assembly GCA_963170745.1). Taxonomy (NCBI): domain Eukaryota; kingdom Metazoa; phylum Arthropoda; class Insecta; order Hymenoptera; family Tenthredinidae; genus Phymatocera; species Phymatocera aterrima. The sequence goes on from OY720663.1 coordinate 11,825,752, forward strand.
AAAACTATTCACATTTACAACTACATACAAAAAATTACACAAGTGTTTCAATTTCAGTAAAAATTCGTAGTAGTCGAAATTTTCACCAGGGTTAGATTCCGAACAATATCGATGCCGAATGATGTTGATTCTGACGTGATTTCTATACGACTGGTGAACCTGATCTTCAGTCATTTCCTCCTTCTCCTCACACCTGTCATCTAATTTGAATCATACAGGCATCTATACCCACCTATATTGTAACTTCTAGTTCTAGTTAATTAAAATGCATAGCCAGCTAACAACCACGCACGCATCCCACAGTTCCCTAAATTATTACCCAACTATTCCAGCCTCCACGATCATTTACACGTCCAAATACTATACGTGTGTATGTATAGCACCTACCTGCTGCCCAACTTTGCCTTGGATCGAGATTTGGTAATTTGACTTCTAGCTCATCGCCATTCGAACCTTACAGAGTCTGAATCGCTTTCACATTGACAAGGCTTATCCACAAAGCTAATTAAAAAGGTGACTGTTAGAAAAAATGTGTTGGAGAGAGCCCACTCAAATTTGTATGCCGATATTGATATGTTTTTTCGTTTCAACAATATAACGTCATCCCTTGTGGTATTGAGAGAAAGAGATGTGGTTTCAAGTTCAAGGAAATAATATGGGAAGGGAAACTATTGAATTCCCCCAAAACACATGGGAACTACACGAGGTTCGGAGCTCGATTGTTAGATTCTTATAATGATAATTAATGAAGTAGGTATAGCGTATGCATTTGGGCAGGCAAAAATTTTCGTGCATTTCAAGTTCTGCACCATCGTCACAATAGACAGGGTATCAAATTTTGGCAAATCGGTGATGGGATTAATAGGCAGAAAAAACGTCCTTCCAGAAAAGTATCAACATTTTGAGGATCGTTTGCAAAACTTGACGAGATTTCTAATTCCGATGGACATTTTAAACCCCAAGCTTTCGGTCCAAATTCACCTCTTGGTTTCACGCAAATTCCATTTTTGCCTCTATGCCATCGACGCAGCGTAATTCTCTATACGATAATGATTTACCACATATGACATTGGAGATTTGTTATATCTATTAGTATTTTGCCCAAAGTGAGTATAACGATAATGTGAAGTAACAGCCAAGAAAAAAAATGGTATGAACAATGAACATCAATTTCGTACTAAATCTTCACCAATTTGGTATCAAAGTTACTAGAAAGTCGATTCGAAAGTTAGTTTTATTTGAAAATGAAGGGGAGATAAATCTACGGATACAAGATTTCACAGATCGGGGAGGGCGGAGGCTCGCGCATCTTTGAATAAAACGTATCGGAGGATTCAACTATATTTAGACTTACCAGTCATGTCTACGGTATGTAGCTGTGTATACGGTAAACGGTGAAAGAAGTATCACAATCGAATTTTTCTTGCAAACACGATATTCGGATGCTTGATTTTTTCTTTCAAACTTGATAGTGATAATTGCGTGTTAACAAGAATTAAATGAACTCAACGCACCGTCCACTCGCTCGAAACGTGCAGTACGTATGTATACAACAAACAATGAGATTGAATCGCGTTCAGAAATCACTCCCCGGAAAAACCCAGACCGGATGCAATAGACCGTCAAACCAACATCCGTATTTGTTTCATTCCAAGCGCATCCACTCGTTGACGGATAGTCAGAAGCCCGCAAGTGAATGATAAAACTTCGGTTAAAATTGTGTGCAAAATAGAAAGAAATAAAAATTTCGCCGAAAGAGGCAGATGAAACGGATTCAAAATGCGCGTAAATTTCAATCTGTAAAAACTGTATTTCAATCGCGTGAATATTTTCGAACCAAATAACTAAAGGAGCTGTAATATTGTGATTTTTGATTACCCAGAATTGAGGATAAAAAATTCGATAAATAATTTCCGTTTCTGTTATTTTCTTCTAATTCTTCTAAGCACGAAAAACAAAAGTGGGCTTTAGATCGAAATGAGTTTGTAAAGTTCATGAAAGCACTGAGACAACTAGAACCTCATCTCGACTCCGGGCGCTTATACCTCTAGTCAGAAAAAAGAATCTTCCCCAGAGTTTACGCGGTTAAATTATTTATAGTGACTTAATCGAATTCTCAATCCAAAACGAACCTTGGAAGTTTTCAAAGAACATAAATCCACATAATCTTCCCACTACATGAGATTAATCACGAATATTTACCGATCTTTGATCTCACCGATCGATTGAGTAAAGTCTCCCCCCCCCCCCCCCCCCAAATAGTTCTAATTGAAAATGAGATGACAAAATTACTATACGAAAAAGAAGAAAATGCATTTATCAAATTCATGGTAAGCTCTTCACAATGTGCAATAGTAATAGAACAAATTACTGAGTCTGCAATCGCAGTAGTTTTAATTATTCCACGATTCTACCCTGAATTCAAGATTGCGGATCGTTATTAGAAATTGAAATTCCCCCAAAAACTATCCACGTCCCTAACGGTGATCGACGCAACTATGTTACCGATAAAACAGGATTTGCTGAATTGACGATAACTTGTCGACGGAGTATCCCTTACCGACGCGCAGCGATACTGGTGACTGATGATATTGTAGATAGAAGCCGCATGTCGGCGCGGATTTCAAAATTTTTAAATGTACCACATAAGAGAATAAGGACGTCTTCTATCTATTCATATTCAAAGCGTAAACAGATCAGATAAATGCACTCACATCGTACATAACACGCGTGGGATACGTATTATGAAGAAATGATCTTGTCAAGTGGAAATTTTTTCAATATCGTAATCTATCGCAGACATATCGATTGCAATATATGGCCGTTCCTCTTCAATAAAATGCAATGAAAAATTTCATTCACTAATTACTGACGAGTGCTGACGATTAGCAGGTCACAACTTGAGCGAACTATGATATTAATAATAATTCGGATAAAAATTCTCCGATCGAAACATCGCTATTATTAACTTTCGTTATCAACGCACTCATACAATTCTCTGTGTGACGTGTTTAAGGCGAATTATGTAAATTTTGCATCTACGTATATTATAAATACGATTTTTATTCTTTCCGTATCACTTTCCATTTTTTCGTCTGATGAATTACGCGATTAAAGGTGTTATAAAAATGAGAATGGGAAATAATATCTCTTCCCTGGATAATTTTATTGGGGACAAGAATTACATACGTTACAATAATGTAACGTTCACTTGTATAAATTGTAAGAGAGAAGATATTCGCAAATTTTGTGAAATCGGTCCTGAATCTTTCATAAAAGAATGAATTGTCTTGTACGTAAGGGAAGGATAGTGTCAAGGTAAAATAACAGGTAAAAGAGGACACGGCGAAGGTTCTTTACCTAAGTAAGTGAGGTAGTAGGTTATACTTGAACATTACATTGCCCCGTTTGTTCCCTTGGTCGTGACTCGTGAGTCACACACGTCTTTCTTCCATTGGAACACAACACTTATAATTTCGCAACTACAAGCGAAGAATTCTTTGAAAAGTTATCCTTATAAGGGAATCGCGTTAAAAACAGATATGGAATGAATTACTGTCCATATTATTATATTGTGAAAGGCATGATATGTTATGTTATACGTCCTGAATGCATGGGATATAATGATAACTATAACGATTCTCAACATCCGCGAAAATCATCTCTAACAATTGTTAATCTCGTTGAAATTTACTGACAAGACAAAAGTATGAATTTAAAAGTCCGAAACTTTCCCAGATTATATGTTCCGAGATATCTCTTACATTCGGCATCAAATTCTACCACTTTTACAACAAAAATGAATAAATAAAATAAAACATATACATGAACAAGTCGACGCGAGAGATGCTTTCAACACGCTCGTTTGACATGTTACATTACATTACATTATTACTTTCGTTACGAAGTTTATCGCGTCGAGTGACATTTGTGGAATGAAAATACCGTGCTCCTGCCAAAACCACCCCTGAAATTTATATATAGGTTCCTAGGCGTCTATCTATATACCAAAGCCAAAGTCATTAGCAACACGCAAAGGGTTTTGAACAGTTCGGTTCAAGAGCAAGTTAATTTGGTAGAGTTTGTATACAGCGGAATGTTAACAAGACGACAGGCTCATCATTTCCACACACATGTATATACATGTATGGGAGCGATATACGGATAACAATAATTAGTGTCGCTTGACGTGATAAGCCGAGCTGTAGTAGTTCAACTAATCAGCTAATTAATTCCCTTGCGTTTTGAAAACCTCGTCGAGAATATTACCCAACAATATTTTGATAAAATAACGACAAATACCTACATGAGCGCGGTATTTCATGTTTGCTCCGAATTTCGTTGATCAGGGTTCGTTAGCCATATCACAAATCAAATACCGCAGCAATGATCAAACCGCGGCTAATTCAGTTCTGGCAACACAATCGATTTTCCGAATGTCTTCAGGTGATCATAATTGACGAAGAAGAACCAGACGAAGCGGAGAGGAACATAAATGCAAAGTTATTGAGAAAAAAAACTCACCCGACCACATCTGATCGTGAAACTACTTTCGCGAATAATAGTACATGGTTAATAAAATGCCATCCATACAAGACTGAGCGAAACGCATGATATGTATTATAGGAGAAATGAGAAGGTGAGATATTTTTAACCAACTAGGAGTCGAACGTATCTTAATTTATATAAGCCGGTTAAATTCGTTTTATAACAGGCTATGCGAGAGTGTATAAATATATGCATAATGAGCGATTACGCCACAGAATGGTCCCGTACAACCAAAGTTGGTCCGAAACTTATACATTTAACTTCATCATTCGGACGCGTGTGTAAGACAGAGCTTCGTATAAAGGCGTATCTACAGCCATTAGAAAATCATCATAATTCGTGATGAACGTAAATAATTGTCCACTTATTAGATCTCGACAATTGTGAAAATATCCACACTGTAAGTATAGAAATATCGTTGGGTATTTCACGAATGTACAATCGTTACTACATGCATTACTTTTTGGAGAGCAAATCATGCGGTAAATACGCATCTGTACACCTACAGGGTGAATTCCTAACGTGTGAACACTCGGAGTGGCTTTTAGGCGGCCGCGAAACCCGCGTCGTCAATTTTTTGCCCTTTTTAGCCGCTCAAAAAATCGGAAACGTGCACACTGAAACAATCGATTGATTGGCCAAAACGGCAAAAAAATTGCCTGAACGCTACTCCGAGTGTTCAGACGTTAGGAATTCACCCTGTATATACCAATCTCGTATGTATACATATATATAACAGCAAGGAATAAAGCGAGTTAGATAAATTGTGGAATATGAAGATATGTGGGTGTTGCCGGATTAATTTGCTCATTCCGTGTCGGTGGTAAAACAATTGGTGCCAATTGTTGGACTTATAATAAAACGTGACGTTGCGTGAAGCTTGAATTATGAAACATCCTCTTCTCTTCATACCTATAGGTACCGCGCATAATATCGTAAATATGTAATATGCTTCAATTTGTGCGGGCTCAAAATGAAAAAGGATAAATACCACGAGTAGTCTCTTCTGGACATCAAAAAGTAATCATTAATGATCATGGTCCAGCATATATGTATGTATGGTCTTCAGCTATTCACAGTTTATGAAAATATTTCGAAACATATATGAACAACCGTTCAGAGTGGAGAGTTAACTTAAGGTAGTCGAAGTCATTCAACTCTCTTAAGCCTTGGCTCTCATCATCTGTCGAAGAGGTTCGTCGTTCATATAACTTTATAACTTTGTACACAGTTTACATAAGTGTTAAGTCGCAGCAACTGAGAGAAACTTGATAGAAAAGGGCGGCACAAGAAGGCGCGTAATAGCGACAACTGGCATTTGTCAAACAGGTACTTATAGGTACTTGATAAAATTGTAACTCAGGATACTTATGTATATTGCATTCCAGAATTTGCACCGAGTCCACGTACACATATACCTATATATTCATGCATGATCTTATGAATAGTACTTTCGATCGAATAACGCTGAAGAAATGAATTCCTCAATTGTCATTAATGCAGCTGACCTGCCTGGAATGACAAGTTTCCACCATGTGCTATGAGTTTAAACTTGACCGGGACACCGAACGTTTGAATTTAGTTTTCTTAGTGGACTTTATCGTTATTGTATCGCAGGTACATACACACACACTATCATCCATGCACTCTTGGCACCAGACTCGTATGGAGGCATTAACCCTGGATTTAGTTACATCGAAAGCACATGAATATATGCATGCGTATATTTCGAACTGCACACAATTGTGTCAAGCATATGTATATACATACAAGCGTTCTATAACTTTCTGAATATCGTGCCAAAAGTGCGGGACACTTTAAATTACAGTTAAATGCAGCGTGAGATGAGAACCGTGGCATTTTTGCCGAAGGGAAAAGCACTCCGCATAATTCTTCCACGTACATATTGAAATGACGAACGACAAGAATCTGCGGTATTAATTCTTCCATTGAATCTTCTCCGGCCATATCGGTTTCAATCTTCTTCTCTTCATCTTTATAAGCTAATCAAAACACTTGGTACTATAGATTTAAACTGCCGGCCTGCGAGTACTGTCCATAAGATGCAGTTCTTCCATATAACTAATTGATCCTCGTTCATAGAGCACCAAGTCATTTGCGCATACCTATCTATTGTATAGACGTACAAAGCTCGTTTATAGTCCTCTGAGATATTTTCATATCATGCATGATAGAATAAACTGTTGACGTAATATCCAAGTATATTCGAACGACGCGATGGTACTGTGTACCAGCCGACAGCCATTCGTCCATACATGGTGGTATAAAGAGCATAATAAATCACATGGCCAAGAAGGTTGCGGGGTGCTTTTCTAATGATATGTAATCCGCGAAAACGTGTTAAAATGAATTCTCCAATACCGCTTATCCCAGACAGACTTACTGCGGTCTGTTTTTCTTCCAATGTTGAAAATTGCTGATCGCCACGGTACGGAGACGACGGATATATTATGCAAATAAAATTATACTACAAAATTGCCTGAGCAGTCAGTCATGCGAAATGGAGGGGTGTGCGCGTGTGTGTATGTTGGAGCGTAGTAGGTTTCATGAATAGGCCTTAACTGCAGAGAATCCTAATTATATAGTTGATATTACACACCGACTGGTCATGTAGCTAATGGTATCGGTAGGACTAACCCGCGCGAAAAACCGCTTGCGGCAACGCGTTTGGCCAATCAAAAATGAGCCGCGAGCCACCGCATTGGTTGACAGCGTTGCCGCGAGCGTTTTTCCGCGCGGAAACGCGAGCATGGAAACCAAGGGATAATAAGTGGATAATACATATACGTATTATAGGTATGCGGTACCGTTAATATAACGCTCTTCATCTTCGGTTTTCATCACAATATGCATGTGTACATCGCTATGATGCAGACAGAATACTTATTCAGTCTTTTCAGTATGTATTCTCAAAACGATTTCATAGACTTCCCCACGAGTGACAATATACTACAATGTGTCGCGTTCATTCAATGCCTATTCTCGACCAGACTATTTCCGGTCGCTCTTCTCCTTCCAACGTATATATCATATTCCTCTGTACCTATACCTAGTCCTAGCCCTCCTTGTTCACGTTCACGTGCGAAAACACAAGTTAATAAGTATTGTCCAACAAGTACAGGTGTAATATATTTGATTCTTTTGTCAGTATTTCTAACACTGCACAATAGAAAATTTGCCTCCGCGGCAATCTATAATGGGTGTTAGTACAGACCTGTACATGATATGCATGCGAATAAAATTGCAAAAATGAACAGACCTCTTCCGTCATTTTTAATCATTACTTTGAAAGTGATGTACCGTTCTATTCCAGCGAAATTCCATTTGGACTATGGAATCGAAGTTTCGACTTTCGACTTCAAACAGAAACCGTTGATGAAAGCACGTTCGAATTTTTTCTCTAATGGAGCTCGTCGAACACATCAAGATCGTTTTTCGAATGATATTTATCTGTATAGTTCGCTAATGAATTTTCTATTATCGAATGAATAAACAACAAGAGAAATCACTTGGAATATTCAATGCGGAGATATATATTCTTCCTCAACACGTGAAGTTCTTAGCTTTCTCTCAAGCCGAAGTCGAGTTAATTTCTACATCACATTCCTGAGAAACGACCAGCAACCGAAAATGTGGAAAAATGTTCCTTTCCGCACATTCAATTTAGGATCTTAATGCATAAATCGTGATTTGATGCCGCATTTTGAATAACGGACTTCACACCAGCATGCTCAAGTCTATCAAAAATCGATCTCCTGTTTTCACGGTGACTTAGAGAATGTTATTATCGTGTTTTGCAGATTAATAAGTGAAGCTTGCTCCGAATGATCATATTATACTATAACTATCATCGGTACATAAAAAAAAGCGAGATCGAAAAATGGAATCGAACGTGCCGCATACGTGCCTCTCATATTGAAATATTTACGTATACGCCGTGCCGTATACCATTGGAGAAATTTTAATTCAAACTTGTAAATTTTATTTTGAACAAATATTGGCCGACGGCCAATGCAGGGTTCATCGTCGCCTTTACACTTCCTGAATATCAAATTAGACTATAGTCAGTCGTAACTAGAAGGGCGTGCATCCCACTGTTACTCAAAGTGTATAGAGTTTCCACGCAAGTATATGTATAAGATATTAATCGAGGATGAAAATTTCACCCGTCTTTACGGATAATTTATCTTCTACTCTATTCACTTGATAACTCTGTTATAACAGGTATGTACCCATTGAATTCGGATATAAGAACATGCAGTAAGTTACTGCCGAAAAACGTCCTCATGAGTAATCAAATGAAATAGGTATTACAAAAAAGGTCATATTAGCAACTTACATCCTGGCGGAGAGCCGTTTTTCACGGTGATACGATACGGTTGATACGTAGCGCCGGGTTCCACCTTGCCGTACATCGATCGATCCATAGCCATGATAATTATCGAATTATAGTTACAGGAGATTATTACTCATGCGTGAAAAAGAGCACTTTGAAAAAATGAAAATAAACTGTGTACGCAAGACGTATTATTGTTACACAGAAATATAACCACCCGCACACAATATTCCTGATGATCACTTGGCACAACTTATCGTTGGATATTGTTTTCGATGCCCACTTTTATCCCACAAGACAGGATCGCGCGGTTTGTAAACCAAAAGAACGCGAGCGAGCGAGCGAACTCAGGTGGAACTGTAGTCAAATTTCAAATCATCATCATTTCCGGCTACTAATTCTTACGCCTTCAATTCTTTGCGGGTGAATCGTGATATCCACCACGAGTTGAGATTCCACAATTTTCTAACAGATCGAATTCAATCTTTTGTGATATTCGATTACAACGTTCATGAACAAAAGAGTAATAGATATGAATATATTTTCAGACTGATGGGCACCCCGTGGGAGATTTTTGGTCCTCTGTCCAACCGGACGGTGCATGCACCGTGTGACTGACTGGTTGCTGGTATATCTACTAAAAATACAATCGTTGGCACGCCATGAGCGCGGCGGGACAAACAGACAAACGAACGGACGTTAGGTAGAGAGTTACCTATAAGATAAGATGAACCGGAACAAAACGAAATGAAATGTTCGCAGGGGGAAGCAAACCGGGTCTATGATCTTAGTTTAGCTGCGTAAAACGATTTCTTCATCGCAAAATTGGGCATTTCGCACCTCGATCGATCTATCTATCTCTAATATATCTTCTTGAAATTGTTTACAGATAAAAAAAAATATGCCCCCAACCTATGATCGCGCTGGTCCCGAGGACCAGGTTCTCATCTAGAGTCTCGCGATCTCCGATAGATCGAGCGATATTTTATACAGGAATGAGAAAATGTATGATATGAGTGAAATATTTATTCATTGAACTTGTAACGTTTGTGTGGTCAATTTTACGCCAAAACCGTGAGCATTTTTTTCCAACATTTGCTTTTCCCCCAAACTATAGGCTTTCTTCTTTTGCTCTGTTCGCAACGCTTCCAAATAAATTGTACCTATTCTCCGTACAATAACGAAAAATAGCAATCCCTGTACACAAATCAAGAGGTCGATTTTCACAGGTTACTATTCTAGTACGTATTACAACACCTGTGAGAATTAAAACTATCAATCGATAAGCCGTATCCTTGTTCTAATAGTTTTTTTTATACGACGTTGCAGTTAGGGCTTCAATGAGGATCAGTAAACTCCGGTGAATATCATAGATACATATACGTTACGTCCTGCACATTTCGAAATCCGGTATAGCTACCCTCGTCAATCTGTTAACGAAGTGGTGCGAACAAGTAGGTATACCTATATAGCGAGGTGCAAAATGCCGCGTGGTTAGCACGTGGAAAAGAAAAACGTGAAAGAGACTCTCGGAAGTTTCTTTTGAAAATCAGGAATGAGAAAACAAAGCTTATTTCGCAACAAATTCCAGTGATTTGTAGTTACAGAATTTCAACTTTAAGAGGTAGAAACTCGGCTAGTACATGTCAGCAAAACTAGGAAAAGTCTGGCAAAATGGTTTTCTAATTGAATTTTACAAATCTTTCAAAGTTTCAATGTCTCTCAAAGTCGGTGAAATGGATTCCCGATCCGCAGAACAATATCCAGGATTGAGATTTTTCATCATCGAACAATTTCAGCCGACATTATTTTGACACGATTTTATTGTTATTATTTTGCTTCACAGTATAAACTTCAGTTTTCCACCTTATCACACGCATCAAATTTTGTTTTTCAACACCGAGGTTTTCGCAGTGTTATATATCGCGACGATATCATGGTAGGTACATATTTTGCCCATTAACGATAAAAATTCTGTTATTTATACTCAATACGTGCGTAGTATATGACATGATAACGAGAGGAGAGAAGATTGGACCAAATTATCGAATCGCGCATTATAAGTACGCGAATGGAGAGTGCTATTGAGCGGAGATAAAATCGCTATCAATTGTCGCGTAATGATTGAAAAAAGACGATGAAAAAAAACAAAAATTCAAAGAACACCTGTAATTTTAATCATTGTAGGTTCATATTCAAGAGAAAATTCCGTGAAAAACTTATAAAATCAACAGACAAGAATAATAAAAAAAAAAATAATAATGAACGAAAATATTAAAAATTCGAGCACAATTTCTTTATAGGTATAAAACGAAGGAGGATATTCGTATCAGTATTATGTACCCAGGACATACCTAAATATGTGCAATTTTGAATGAGACAGTGTGTCAAGCACTACTGAATACGATTATAATTAATCGAGTAAGCAAAGTAAATATTCTGAAGCTCGTTTTGACGCTGAGATATGCTATTGTCAGTATAGTGAGGAGGCAACCGACCTAATGACACGCCGCACGATCAACGCAAGGTAGCTGCAGATTATAGGTACAGAAGTTAGCCTAATACTCACTACAGCTACATCAATAACGAAAGTACGGAAGCCAGACGAGCGACACGCGGCGACTACGGCTACGAGCCCGTGACCACCCAGATAATAGTTACGCACTCTCGATCCCCCACTATTTTATTTATTGTGTGTATAGACACTTATGAATGTACCACATCGCGTTACTAAAAGCAGAACGTATGAGGACAAACAATACGTTATTCTGATGTCAGGCACGCGGCTGGCTATACATGAATACGTGCGTAAGTCGCATTAGTTGGTTGGAATACTCAGGTTGGAAATTTTGATGCCACTGGATACGTTCGTCACGATGTTGAATGGACGGACGCTTGTCTCTCATAAATACCATACATACCGTACCTAATGCCACTAAAATAAATACAGAGACGCAACCGACTCATGTTCATAAACAAACGCACGCGTCACATCAAGATCTACGACTACTATGACCGAGCACCAGTTTCGTTCTCACTTGTCTGGAAGATTGGTCGATAGATGAAAGAATGCTAACAATAGGAACACTCGCTTTCTGCAATGAAGGAATTTCTCGATTTTCAATTCCCCGATATTATACACATGATAATTAAAGAAAAATGAACGTTCAGGAGGAACTGGTCGTTTGTACAAGTAGATTGTTGTTGTTGTTTTAAAACACCTGCGAGATAAAATACGAACGATTTGTATAGCTTCGAGACTCCCGCGCTCAGCGATGTAATGTATTGATAAAGTATAACACGAGGTATAACAGTACTGACACACATTGATCAAAACATCCACTATTTACATTCCACGATATTTAATTACATTCCACGATATCGCGTTTGAATCGTCGAAGGCGGGATGGCAATATGCGTTTATACTAGGTTTAATTCACATCGAAAAATTCCATGTGTAAAATGACGATTGACGAATAATAAACCATCTTATAGACATAAATATGATCAAGTGTATTATATTATTTGAGGTTACCTCTGTCGCTGTATTTTGTTTTATAGTATTACATGTTGATCGAGAATCACTCACCTAAATCATCCATAGTTTCAGCCAGATCGGTCCGCAAAATCCCAGGCACAGTTCACTCGAAATATTCTTCGTCACAATTATTCTATTTATATTTAAAAAATCAACAACTCGAACGACACAGAACGTCACCGATTACATACAATATGGAAGGATTTCTACTGGCGCACTAAAAGCGGCGAAAGATCAAACATGGAGGGACGACGGAACCTTCGCTGCTCTTGATTTTTTTTTTTTATGATCATTGCCTTCCAATGTGACATACTCAAACTTCGCGAATATGAATATCATAAATATATTTAATATAATACCTCATATGATATTCTATTCCATTCTATTGAAATAATCTCAGCCATCTGTGAAATTGATGTTATTTTTAATTAGACACCCATTGTCACATTCCTCGACTTTTTTTCTTCTTTCAAGTCGGTCTTCAATTGTTTGTTATTCTTTATATCCGTAATAGTATAATAGCATAGATAAGTTTATCGTTCAAATGATTTCATTCGTAAACGAGAAAACAATTAGAATCCAGACTATACATAACAAATGATACAAAGCCACAGTATTTATAATACGGAATTTTCACACACCGCAAATTGAATCTTCAACATGAAAAATGTATTAACCTGGTGAAATAAAATACAATACACCGCAAATTCTCAATTTTTCGCGTCTAATTCTGTTTTCACATACATTCTAAGCCACAGAAAATCACAGAATGATGTTTTGTTGGTACCTGATTTAATTGACATTCAATAATGGGTACATGAGAGGAATTAAAATGAGGTAAAGAAGAACGGAAAATAGGTTTTATAAACCGGCAAACTTTGTTAGGAATCAATTGGGAACCTTTATTATGTACATTTTTGTGTATAAAATAAGAAATTGGAGACAATAAAACTATACAAATACAGTTAGAATAATTACAGCTTATTATTGGGACCAGGCTCTCACCATGCAGAAAAATTTTTGAATGAATAAGACACATCCTTACTCTTCTTTGCTCTTGGCTCGCCGCTGGTCTCACCTTTCTCCGATCTGGGAAACAAAATAATTGTGATAAATGGCACTCATTAAATTGGTGGGACGATGTTGATTGAACCAATTCACAGGGACTAGCCTGTCGAAGAATGGATGTTTTTCTTCATTCGAAAATGCATTTTCAACCATTGTGACGATCTCGTCCCTTCAAAACGCATAAAGAACCAAATTGTGTGTTATAATGACTGATTTAAAATTATCAAATCAGAGAACGAACCATCTAATAATCGAAAATGATTTTTAATATTCTTTGTATCGCAAAATAAGTCTCAATTTTTTTTTTTTTCTTTGTTCGCCACAGAAAATACGATGAACACTGACTTGTTGTGTTCCTCGTTGAACTGTACATATTTTCCAACGCCAGTGCGATAAACCTTGAGTGTATTGCCCCCCTCTCTATCATTGGTAGTCTTTTTATTGTGGGCTTCTTTAGCCAATCTTTGTATTTCAGTAGCTCTTTCAGCAGCCAATTGTTCATCAGCTTCTAGAAAAGGGTCCACAAAGACCTGAGCACGTTGTACAATTATGTCTTCAATTGGTCTGTCCTTGTTATCTACTTCTATTTTCTCTATCGCATTCAGAGTATCTAATCCTCCAACTATTTTCCCAAATACTGTATGCTTGCGGTCCAAGTGACGACAGGACCGATACGTTATAAAGCTGCAACAAGAAGTTATTCAGAAATCATCTATTCGCACGAAGTGGAGAATTTTTTCTCTCAGATAAAATCCAGCCTCTTACAATTGAGATCCGTTTGTATTGGGGCCAGAATTTGCCATAGATAAAACACCTCGTCCTTGATGAACTAGGTTTGGTTTGAATTCATCTTCAAACGGTTTATCCCAGATGGATTTTCCTCCGTTACCAGTATTTGTTGGATCTCCGCCTTGAATCTACGCAGATGATTAAACTTTGAGTCATGAAAGCTGCAGTCAATTGACTAAATGATATAAATAGCATTAATTGACAGTCCGATTCTTCTAACAAACGTTGAGAATCTTACCATAAAGTTTCTTATTGATCTGTGCAATTTAGTGCCATCGTAATAACCGTTTTGACAATGTTTCATAAAATTTTCGCAAGTCTTAGGAACCACATCACAATAAAGTTCCAAATTGAGCGCTCCAAAATTGGTAATGAACCTAACGTATCCTGTGGAGAAGTAATACCTGAAGTGTTTGGATTGAATTGATAACAAAGTCTCGAAATTAAAAAAAGACTTGCCAAAGTCAATATAACGTAAATCGATGATAACCTTTTTTTTTCACACGTTCATAACGCACTAAATCTTCTTCCACAATAGCAGCTTCGTGTCTAGTCTCTGTCGGCATCACTGTAGAAGTAAATCCCGCTGCAACGGCACCAGTTGAATAATGGGCCTAGATTTATCAAAGGGAATTGAAAGAAAGTAGAGGTGAAAACTCAAATTATTGTAACGTTTTTCTATTGCTTTTAGCTGAAAAGTTAGAATTTCAGTGATTGATTGTGATTCAAAAATGATAATAAACAGAAGTAACGAGATTCCTTAAATTTCCTTACAGCATTAAACTTGTCTGCCTTGTCCTTAGAAGAGGTATCTTTTATTTCTGCTGGTTTGTATTCTCTGTTGAGCTCCTCGAGTATATCTCTAGTCTCTGAAGAGACGGTTTTCAATTTAGCATTGGGATCTTTACGCTCTTTAGTTATTTCTACAATAAGAAATGAGTGGTTTTAATATTGGAGGACTTTTGCTTTAATTTTTATGTTACTCTAGTGAAGAGATCAAAACCAAACCTTCGTCTTCGACTCTGAGATTATTCTTAATATGATGAAAAGTAGAAAGATTAAATTTATTTGCGTGATTTGGATCCTGAATTGTAACTAAATCTTTCCTCTCAAACGGCTGATCATTAATCAAATCCCTCCAGTTTCTTGTTTTTATATTGAGCTGTTCAACGGCCTAGAAATTGTTGGCTTCAAGAATATGTTGCTAGAACTTCTGAATGTTGAAGATAATTAAATGATCTTCAGACTAAAACTTCAAATTACCTCGTATGAATAAACATTACCGGTAGTTTTAACGGCAACAATATGTGAATGTTTAGTAAAAATTTTGAACAAAACAGGACAGTGATATTCTCCGTCGGAGTTTTTATGGAATATTAATTTATGCAGCGATTTAGCATCCAGAGGTTTCCCTGTCACAGGATTATGCTTAAATCTTTTGATGTAATCTACTATAGCCTGTAGCTCAAAAACATTTCCATCGTTATCACAATAGGGATGTTCAAAGGGCTGCAAACTAACGCAGCAATGATTATAAGGCAGACGACGGAATGTTGTATCCTCTGTTGACTCCAATGTCCCAGATTTTTTACCACCGTATAATGTCGTCCATTCTGTGTACGTCAGGTACCTAAGCAGTTAAGAAGAAAGAATGATCGAGGAATCAATTATATCTGAAAGAGAATGTTCCAAGTAACACGTAAAAGTGAGAAATATGTAACACATAACCTCGAAAAGTGAAATTAATTATTTTCGGCGAGTTAAACGTGTTATAGAAATGTTTTTGGTGAAACGAAGTTCGTCTAGTAATTTTTAGGGCTTACATTTTATCTTTTTGATGCTGTCGCTTCCCCATGATGAGACCGTTTAGTGTATTTTAATAAAGAAAAATCAACTTCTTTGTTTGCTTCAGGGAACGTTAGTGAGGTTATGACAGAAAATAAACAGGAATAAACAGAACGTAAAACGAGCGATCGAAGCGCTCCGCCTGGGCTACGGTTTGGATTTGCTATTTGCCAAACGAAAGTTTGAAGCGCTTCAGAAATGCGAGTTCAAGCGCTTCGAGTTTTCGATACGCATTCAGCTATCAGTGGTTCTCAATCGCAGTTCAACAGTTTCCAAATATGCAGCTCGTCTTTTTGGGTTAACCTATTAGCAGCCACCGTTAAAAATGAGAATTAAAAATTTTACTACACTGTTCCTGAAACACTTTTATTGTTATTACAATGAAAACGTGACAAATAGAAATGTCAGAAAAGTCGCTCAAATTCTTTAAATTTTGCTGGGAAATAATTTCTTTTATGTATTATGACGTCACTGTGTACTGCCTATTCCCAAAAACTAAGCTGTATGTATGTATGTATACATACATAACGTAAATAACAAAAGAGACCTCAAATGGTTGGAGAACCACTGACCGAGGTTGGGTACAGGGGGTCAGTATTAGGAGAGGGCGATTCAAATTCTTGCCTTTGTGCGCTTGTGTGATGTTTTCTTTGGTTGGTTACATATCGTACGGTGGAATAGCAGTAGAAAATGTAACATAATACGATAAAATAAAATATATATGAATCAAAGAATTTTAAACGGTTTTGTAACAGCATAATAATTGCGTGAATTATTTGATAATAAACGTGTTCGTATCTAAGCTGGTAAAGAAGCGAGTTGAATAAAGCCGGTAATATAATATAAGAGGAGGTTTTCAGGACGCCGTGGGGTCATTTGGGCGGCCTCCAGGGCCTCAGCCAAGGAGTAAAGACCCGAGTGAACTGGCTGTGCAGTCCGCGCGGCGGTGCACCTCCATTATACTCCAAGAATCGGCAAGCTTCGTTCAATTCGGTTTTACAAATCGTCGAAATACGTTGTTTAAGTAAGCAAAGTGTTAGACTCTGTGTTGAGCTTGTAAGTACCGGGGTGAAACCGGCTAATAAATAACAAATTGTTATAATAAACTATCTCTGTTTGCAAACAGTGAATGTGTGTGTCTTTCTCACGAGTAAATTTTAACATACCTGCACACAAGGTAAATACAATACATTCATTATTATCATAATCATAATTAAGTACATCGTATCAACGTATATCATGTTTTTCTTCTTTATTTGCAATAAGAATGTAGTTACAAAAAAGATACCAATTGAGTATACCAATAATATAATATCGTAATTTATCTCAACTTGAGTGAACAGCACCGCGAGTAGGTAATACGAAGTGACTCAAGAACTCCACGTTTGACACAACATAGACAAAAGTGAAAAAAATACAAGTGTTTATTTTGGAAATTAACACAAGTGAGAACAAGTTAATTATATTTTAATATTGGATCGTAGGTTATTCAGCCATCATCTTCCTTTCCTTCCTTCCCTCCTACGCCGGTCCCCTTCCTTTACTCCCCTCTTTTTTTTTCTTGAATTCTTTCATTTTTTTTTCTGACATCGTGTGTTTTTCTGTGCGTTCAGCTTCAGTAGAGTGCTACATAAATTGCATTTCTGTGAGAGAAACAAAACAAAAGATAGAAAAGAAAAAAGAAAAACACGACACACGGCGGGCATTTAGCATTATCGTAATCGTAATAATCTTGATCGTAATAACGTAAATGATATTAGGGGAAAACATTAGCAACGCTAAATGCCGTGTATGCATACTCACTTTAATAGTTTAGCCCTTCTTGCTTTTGATGTCTCTCTGTTACTTTTCCTTTCATTTTACGGTTTAAATTTTATATGGATATCGCCTAAAAATTTGATATACATATCTGTGAGAATGCAACACTATCAAAAATAATAATAATAATATTCATTATCGTTAGCACGTTTTTTTTCCATTTATTGGTTGTATTCTAAATTTGTATAACACGAATCGAATCGAAATTTTGTTTATTTATTGGTTAGGTGAAATTATTGTAGCTATTGTATTTTTGTATATACATACATACGTCTAGTTTTTGAACAGAAAAAAAATTAAATATAGGTATAGGTACCATAGTGTTAATATAACCAAAAAAATATATTCATGTGGTCGTATTCTTCGAGAATTTTGATCGATAATTCCATCGCAGGAATACGATCGAACAGTTGTTTATCACCGCACCTTTGTTATCTTCTGTTATTATAAAAGACAATCCCGGTTTTCTCACTTCTAATTCCTTAAAAGAGATCCCAAATATTCATTTGATGATATTGTTAGAAGTTACAATGATCTTTTAGTGATCTTTGTTTCATTTTACACCGAATTAGCATTCATGAGATAATAGAATCTAAATCAGCCTTTGTAACCATCTAGAAATCATTGAGAGTGGCAAAAAATTCTGGAAACTTTCTAAAAAAAAGACCAGATTCTAATGATTTCAAATTTATGCCCATTTCTCAAACAAACCAATGCGTATTCATCCCAATCTCAAGAGGATCAGTCCTCACAAGCATACGAAGTTCCAGATTACAGATGGAACATTGATAAAAATTGATAATTCTAAGTGTATTGTGCATTTTTTTTTAAGAATAATTGAGATTCAGATTTCTATATGCTGGAATAATTGATAAAAACTTGAAAGATTTCAGATCCCAGAAGTCATATCAACCCCGTAAATTTCTGATTAGAACATGATAGTTGACTCGTTGTTATCGCTAGCTCTCCTAAGACGCTAAGTCATTTTTCATAATATTTAATGATTTCTCAATGAATTCATATTGTTTCAGAAACATGTCATCCGGAGCTGGATCAAGCGGTACAGGACGAGGGCGTGGATCATCGTTGGCAGACAATAAACCAGAAAATAAAGAGGCGAAGCCAAATCCAAAAATGTCAAAGGCTCTTGGAACCTCAGCCAAAAGGTGCAAGTCAAGTCGTGTTTTATTATTAATAATATACCTCATTTTTGGATAACATCTGTCATCGAGCCTTTCCAGAAGCCGATTCTACTTTTATTCTTCTTACAGGATACAAAAGGAACTAGCCGAAATTACTTTAGACCCTCCGCCCAATTGCAGGTTTGTATTATATGCATTTGAAACAATTTCTATTGCGTTAAAGCAAATATCAATAGAATTTCCGATCAATTCAAAATATATCTCCAAAACGATTCAGTCATCGAAATTTTTTGGAGAAAAGGGTGAAAACTATTCCTTCTTGGTTATTTGAATCTGGCTTGTATGTTTCTAAGCACGTTTTCGAAAGTTTACGTCTCGAAAGCTTCAATTTTGGGTTAATCCAAGCCATTCTAATGAAATATCCAGACTCTATTTGTAAGAGGAATTATTGTACACAAATAAATATCTTTCTATATTTCACAGTGCTGGACCAAAAGGAGACAATTTATATGAATGGGTATCGACTATATTAGGACCACCCGGCTCTGTATACGAGGGAGGAGTTTTTTTTCTTGATATTCATTTTTCGCCAGAATATCCGTTCAAACCTCCTAAGGTATAAATTCAGCAATCATCAATCTTGTACTAGATTTTTTCTACTCCTTCAGATGTTAATCCAGTAAATTGAGCAATACCTTGATATGCTCAAGAGTTGTTGTTCAAAGAACATGGCACAAAGAAACTCACCAAATTTCACATTCTGAGATAATTTTGATGCAAGATAAGCCCTTGATAGAATTGAACTGCGATTTTTCCTGAAAATCCTCTTTCAAGAAAGAACTAATATCAAAATTTTTAATCGAACTTGAATCTGGAATTCTTTCTTTCGGAAAGATTTAGTGTCTAGAATTTTACCATTCAACATTACGCTGATACATTTTGTATCAGTTTCCCACGTTCCTTATTCGACAATCAAGTTCTGCTACAAATTTTGATCAAACTTTGTATGATTCATGTAACGATATTAGAACCATGATATCAGAGTTTTCAACAGCTACATATTTCCCCATCCCCTCAATCATCGCAAATCTCTAGATGATATATCCAACATAGACATATATAATGTGCTGCTGGAACCATTTGCATGTATACGTATATATATTAAGTTGAATGAAGTTAAGTTAATTTAATATTCCAGGTCACGTTTCGAACGCGCATTTATCATTGCAACATAAATAGCCAGGGAGTAATATGCCTGGATATATTGAAGGACAACTGGTCTCCTGCCCTCACTATTTCTAAGGTGCTACTCTCCATTTGTTCGCTCCTCACAGACTGCAATCCAGGTTCGTTATTCCCCCTTTTTTTCCAAATAAATGATTATTTATTATTGAAAATAAGAATTAATACACAAAAAAAAGGGAATAGTATAAATAATAAAGTTATTCTTTTTGGTAATAAATTTCAGCTGATCCACTGGTCGGCAGCATAGCAACGCAATATCTGCAAAACAGGGAAGAACATGATCGCATAGCACGATTGTGGACAAAGCGTTACGCCACATGAACACATTTCTTCTATAAAGTTTCAATTCGTCTCCTATCAGCCTCATGCCAATTTTTCTCTGACCAGTCACTACCAATAAATCTCTCGTTATAACTTGGTTGTAAAAACAGCAAAAATCTAGAAAACTGTTTAAAAATAAAAAATTCGAGCATATTTTCAAGGAACTATAAAAAAAGGAGAAAAATGAAACAGACAAAAACCAGTCCAAGATATATTACGAGATTCGAGAAAACTAACGACAAAAACGCAGCTAGGCTACAGTATGGTGTATGTTTTGTGCTTTCATGTTGAGTATGTTTGATGTGCCTAAGACGAATGAATGTAGAATAAAAATAAGAAGAAAACAACAACAAAAAAAGAATAATAATAATTAAAAAATTGAAATGAATAACTATCTGGCCGAATATTGAAAGGAAAGAATGATAAATAATTAAATAAATGAATGAACAAATAAAACTGTTAAGCGGCGGCATGAGAGCTTGGAGGTTTTCACCTAATATGTAAGACCATGACGAGCTAGTATTTAAAATTGGTTTGTATTGTAAATCACACAATACTTTGTTCCCGAATATAACTAATGATAATATTTAGGATATAGAAGAGGAGAGGTCACGAACTATAATTATTATTATAATTATAATATTAATGATAATATTATTGATAATAATATTAATTAATGATAATACAACTGTAAGTAAATAGGTATGTATTTTAGTTATGTATTAAGGATATACGAATATAATAGAGGCCCAAAAACTCTTTCACTATCTCACGGTCATATATAATAATATCCTTTAGAACCCTATCAGGCTGAAAGTTTATAACGTTAACGTGACAGGATTGCAAAGAATTGCCTGAAAATGCAGTTTTTGTGATTTTGTTGTGACAACGTCATAAACTATTTCAGCCTCATTCAACCCTCCAATATATTTGTATAAGCTCAACTTTAATCTTATTATTGTCGAAAACAGAGAAATAAATCACCCTCTTTTTTAATTTTTAATTTCCATTATCAGATATTATTCATCATCATTGTTCGTCATCATCATTACCGTTCAATCAATTGATTGATATTCAGAAGGAAAATTGTTTTCAATGTGTATCGATGATTCTACTGAAATTTTTAGTTATCATTACTTAGAATCGAAAACCTATAATCAGACTATTGCAAAAAGCAGTATCTCCATCGGTGTTTTTTTTTTCTTTTCATCATTTTCAGTGATATGTTCGTATAAATTGCGATCAAGTGTTGGGGGGGGGGGGGGGGGGGCACTTGCTAAATCTCGTAACTGTAAATAAATATTATTTCCTGTATATTCAAGATAGTATAATCAAATATCATCATAGTTTTTGACCTGTGGTGTTTTTCTTTTCTCTTTTTATTAATATGATTATTATTATATCCAGCTTCTTGAATAGAGAGACACTTTATTAAAAATGAGTATGATATTATGTATTTTCTTTGTGATTTTTTTTATTTTCCCAACGTGTCTCACTATTTTGTGTAAAGTGATTATATCCTAGACGATCTCTAGCTACATGATAAGATAAAGAGGAAAATAATATTATTGTTTTTAAAACGTGTGGAACAATGGGACTATATTATTAAGAAGCTTAAGATCAGACGAGTTTGAGTAAAATACTACATAGTTGTGACTTAATTGATTGATTAATCAATTATTAGTATTCTGCGACACATGGCAGCCATTATTAATTCATAAATGTGTTCAGCCAAAAATTAGCAGTGTTAGGGTGAGAGAAATTAGTCTTCAACTTAGAAAAGTAACTCAACATAATGATACGAAGAAGAAAAAAAGCAAAAGAAAAAGAACAGAAAAAAGAAAAACTTTTGATCATTCCTGTTTTTCTTTCTTTTTTTTTTTAATATGAATAAAAAATACCTACTATTCCTATGTAAACTAACTATTATAATGAAATGATTATTTTTCTTTTCCACTATCAAATGATCTCTCAATATCTATTATTTATTGATGACGTATTGATTATAATAATTTTGTATTTCAACTGATGATGTGAATCTTGTTGATTGATTTTTATTGTGCATTGATTATTCCAAAAAAAAAATGATAATTGTATTATTTGAAATTGAGAAAAAATTGAAAAAACAACAATGTTTTTTCTACACAAGACGATACGCTTTTGCAGTATTTTGGAAGTTGTAGCAAATTGTTACCAAGTTTTATATACCTATTCGCACTTATACCGAATAAGTAACTGTTATAGATGTATACGGTGTGAATTATAATTTAAAGAAATATATGATTATCGGCTGTGGTAATAAGTGCAATTACTGCAACTTCCTATTCTGAAAAATTTATTTTTCATGGTGAATTGAAAAGATGAATTTGAAATATTTTGTTTATTTTTATTTTTTTTATTTTTGAATAATACAAAGTAAATAATATGGTAAATGTTAGTCTGCTAGTTAGTGGCGTCGATATCAAGATTAAATAAAATACATTATACATAATTTATGCGTTGTCGTCTTCTATTTCTTTCATCCCGTTAATCTCACTCACTTTCTTGGTAATTACTTTTCCGCCACACTATATCGTATTCAAATATTACAAATTTTTGTCAGAAAATCTCTCATACTTGCTCAGCAATCATTTGCCTGTTCTCAAAATAATTCTATGAACTCAGAAAAAAAAATCTATCCATGAATACTCATGACTGCTCTTAAATTTTTCATGAATTATGAGGAATATCGTTTATAAAACATGAAAGATTTCTGATGAATGTTGTGAACGTTTCGCACTTGCATCAAGGGAGTTTAAAATTACAGGATGGATGAAGTAAAACGCTCATACACAATTTTGTCATTATAATCAATTTATTAATAGTTATATATTATAATATAATAGCTACACAAATACGTGCTAAGGATAGGCGATTAGCTGTCAAGAACTCAGCTGCCAAAAATTATCAGTAAACTTCCCAAAAAAAAACGTAACAGGACAAACAAGAAATAAAAAATTTGTAGTCTGGCTTCAGAGATCTACATAAAATGCTTTTTTCCGTTGGACTTCTTCTAATATTTTTGTATAAGCAGCCAAAATAGAATTCTCGTACACCTTGACAGGTATAAATTACCTATATTTTGGTATTCAAAATATCATAAACTGTTGTTAATACTGATTATCATAATGTAATTGTTTGTCAGTCTTTTATGCAATGATGTCCGGATCTCGGTAAATAGTATACCATACAACAAACGAAAACGATGATTCGACTACGTAATATAAGTATTTTCAAATATTTCTAAATAACGGAGTATTGACAAACTTTTGGGCAAGTGCAGTTGTGTGATAATCTTATGTTTGGATACAGAGCCAAGCAACAATATAATATCGTGTATCACATTCAAGTAATGACTAAGCACTCCCACAACTATTCTATCAGGTAGTACTATAAATAATTATATTTATCAATTTCTTCATTCCATTTTCCTTTCTCGTATTCCGATATATGTATAATTTCATATACTGTGACGCAAGTGATTTATTAATTCCTGACTACGTGAGATGTAGAGCAGCTTCGAGCTTCCAGTTTCGATCTTTGGGAATAACAATATCTTTTAAATATACTGTAATCAAGATATTAGTAGAAAATTGATGGAACAAAAAAATCAAATGGTCAATAATATTTGTGTCAGATGACAAATGCATTACTGTGAGATGAGTAATATGAAATCGAACATTAACTTGGTATTCGAAATCAGCCAGATTTAACAAATTTTTAGGCAATTTTTATCGAAAAATTTCGGAAAAGTTGCCCAAAAATTCATATCATTTAGCTATAATTATAAATACCAGAATAATCGGTGGTCTCATTTGGAGGCGCAACTAGTAAAATTACCGTATTTTTCTCTGTCTTAACAGAATAAAATATCTATAATATTGAGTTTGAGATATAAATAGGTGTAGAGTAAAAATCGAACTTTCTCATCCGCCCGATTATAATTGACTTTTATAAATTTGTAAAGTTTTATGACGCCCGATACATCCGATGCATAAAAATTCCGCATTGATGAAAATTAGTAGTTTTTCTCTCTCTCTCTCTCTGTCTTGCACTCTTCCATTTTTTTTCTTGTTCTGTATTTACCTTGAATTACTTGGTTTATGGATACCCTTGGTCCTGAGCAACCTCCTAGATCAAATAAGTAATGCTTTTTTCCCTCTTCCTATTTTTCGTTTTTTTGTCTTTCAATCACCTAATTCTTTATATAGGTGTAAAGACTGATAAGCAATGTAAACAACTCATACGATTATAACTACATAGTTTTTTCTTTGATTGTTAATCTCTGAACACACAAATTTATAAATGGCACAGTATCACAATTATATACTATGTATAGTATGTATATGGGACCTTATTTTCGTTTCTTTCTATCCTTGGTGTTTTCTCTCCCATGTTATACATCATCTGCTATGATATAGTGTATAACATCAGTGTAAATTATGACAAATTTTATCATGTATACATATATCTCTTTCGCTCTTATTTCTCTTGTTGTGCATTTTGTTCAAGGCATCTATTATAATGTTGAGTAAAACGTACAATTGATTTTTGTTATTTTAAAAATTAATCGGGGCGAAGAACGCGAAAGATCCCAGTAAATTTTTCAAATTATTTTACCAATTATAAAACTGATTTTCAATATGTATTTTTCGTTTCAAATCATGGAAAGAAAAGAATCAATTCATCAGAGATTTTTAAACAATTGTACAAATTTGCTGTAGAAAAATTTTGCCCCAACTTTTTGTCAGATATAATATACGTATATTATTACTATCATACATCTCTTTCTTTCTCGTGTACGAATACATACATTAAAAGAAACGTCGATTAAATATGTAATAATATCAGATAACTAGAATACAGCAGTTATTTCCAATAAACTATTCATCTACGTGTATATGTATAATGTATGTATACCTATATGTACTACTGACTGGCAGGAGAATTTCAATCATATTTCATTTCTCTCTACTATTGTAGGCGGTACCGGTAATAGTAGTGGGCACAAGTGGCAGGTGTGACGGCCAGGCCAGGCCGGCGAGTATATGTGTATGTAGATATGAAGAAACAAAGAGAATCAATATAATACTATGAAGAGTTCACTGACACACGCACTCAATTATTGACAAGGCTGACGTTGCCCGTATGCAGTATACCTGTTCCACTTATTCTAAATATATATAGTACTACTGTAAGAACTGCGAAACCGCAACTGCCTACGAGTACTATGAATTTAATCAGAGTAGGTGTATCCATATCGCTCGAAAGCGCTAAATCAAATGCACTTCCTGACAGAACGAGTAGCTTCTTATGTTTTCATTTAAATTTACAATTAAATATTTTTAATGCACTTCAATTAAATTTAGCATTGAGACATTGTCAGAGCTATAGTAAAGATTTAAATATAACACGAATATTATTCGAAAATTATAGAAAGCAAGTTTGTTACTACAATATAATTCTCACAATTAATTCCACAATATAAAATTGAGGAAGATTCACATTTTATTTTATT
This sequence comes from Phymatocera aterrima, assembly GCA_963170745.1. Lineage (NCBI taxonomy): Eukaryota > Metazoa > Arthropoda > Insecta > Hymenoptera > Tenthredinidae > Phymatocera > Phymatocera aterrima. Next base: position 11,851,980 of record OY720663.1, read on the forward strand.
TTTAATTTTTAATGAAAATCAGGCATACGGATATCAAAGAGGAACGATAGTTGTTTCCTTGTAATGTAGAACGCGAATCAAGACGTGCTGTACACAAAAGAAACACAATACTATCATTTTTCTCTATAATAGTATCGGAAATTTAGCCTAATCACAAATATTCATGAGAATAATGAATGTTCGATTGAATTGTTGCGTAGAATTGAAATATTTTCATAGTTTTATCACTCTCTCATGTTTCTTCCGGGCCTTCACCATCGTTCGTTCCTCTTTGGGTGAGCTTTAATAAGCGGAACGCACGCACGACTACAATTATAATTTTTAACGAAAAATCCCATACTGTATATTAAACTAGCAATAATGCACGATGAAGAATATAGTATAGTATAGGTATAGTAATGAAATGTGCCTCCTAATTGGTGGCGGATCAGTGTGCTGTAGTTTCACTGTAATTGAAAAATTTAATGGTGGCGGATCAGTGTGCTGTAGTTTCACTGTAATTGAAAAATTTAATATCACTGAATAAAGAGAAATTTATCATTTTCTTCAAAAAAGGTTTGCTGCCCTTTTTCAACTAGGATGACAATATCAATGTTAAAAATCAAAATAAAATCAGTGCACAAAAAACAACGAATAAGCGAAAGATATAGTAATACAATGATAGCTGATTAGCAAACAATTAGTAAAATCTGATACCACATAAATTTCATTGAATGAGTTAAATTTTCAAGGTAGTAATGCAATGCATATGGCCACTCGAAGGCCATGATCTGCACGTAGACGGTATTATTACAACGTTATCTAATCGATAATCGAAATTCTTAAAATAGTTATTAAAAACGAATTTTTTTAATTTTTTTCAATGCTTTCAATTCTTTAGTTCTGTATTATTTTCAGCACATCGATATACTATAATTTATTATTTATTATTATTTTCTTTCAACGCTACGTAAACTTTACAACAATGTAGAAAACAACAGAATATCTTTCTTATCATTCATAATAATACATAAATAATGATTATTTTAGATTAAATTAATCTTATTATTATTTTCATTATTAATATTATTATATAGACTATATGTATATGTGTTAATTATTAAATAGTATAGTATGTATATATATATATAGTCTATTTATAGGTAGTAAAACGTTATTAATATAATATATAAATATATATTAATGTAATAATACAGACACATCAATATTTATCCGCAATTAATACGAATGCTTTTTTCCCTTGTTTTTTTTTCTGTTTACTCATAAAAATTATTACTAAATAATTTTGTTCGTTAATTTGACATCTTTCTTTTTTCTTTACCAATTATTATGAGAATTATCATTATTATTATTAATATTATTATGAAATTGGTCAAGCAAAGAATCTAAACGAAAACAAAAAATAGCTCATGCCACAACATTCAGTAAGTCAAATCACAGTATATTTTTCTTTTTTCTCTTTCGATAAATTATATAATTTTCATTGAATAAACAAGTGACAACCAAAATATCATACAGGCTGCAAAACGAGAATAATGAAATACAGCGCGACATAACGTATGTTTGAAAATTTTCCACAATAAACTTTTTCTTCATAATTTGGTGAATCATAAATAATGATAGTTATAATTATATTTTATTGTTTGATGTGTCCTTGACGGAAATAAGAAGTTTATTTTTTCAAGTCGAATTATCAGTATCATGGTATTTTTTATGTAGTATATAGGTATGTAATGTGGAATTATTTTGTTTCAATTATTCCAGACAATTAGCAAGATAAAATGTGAAATTAAATACGAAATTATTGCGATCACATTCTGAAAAACAAGTAGTTATAGAGTAGTTATATTAATTGAAATTATCGAACTTAGTATTCTTACATTTTATTGTACATAAAAAATCCTGTTTGTTCTCCGATGGTAATGTAATTTAATCATCATTGAAAATTAGAAAATGAAAATAAAAAATATAGTAATCGTGGTTTGCCATAAGCTTTTATCGATAACTGTTAGGAGAATGAAAAAAAAAGTAAAAAAAAATAAAATAAATAAAAAATAGGTGATAATACAAGTTGTGAAAAAGTTGTGCAAAACTCATTTGATAGGTATAAATATATTATACCTATAATACAAAAGAAATTGCAATCAATCAATCAATCAATCAATCAATCAATCAATCAATCAAGGATTGATATATCTCTTTTAATATAGGAACACGGGGTGTTGTGTAGACAAGTGTGATAGAAACAACATTTGTAGAAAGAGTGCGTGATACACATAGATATATACGGATTACAGTGAATATTCATGTCTGTAAGCTTACACAGTTTCATACTCGCGACGAATCGAGCGAGCCAAGCAGCACGCGAATATCACTCCAATTAGCTGCAAATAAACAAATCATGAAATTATTCATCATTGATTTTTAATCGTAGTTCATCGAGCAGTGAATTTAAAGTTATATGATATAATCCTTACTTGAACAAGAGCAATTCCTATTCCAACACCGCCGAGAATAACGGCATTGTCTTCAATAGCGCTTTGCAATTTGTTTATACATCCTTCAGTACGAACACTTATGGAATTCGGATCGCATTTCTTAGTCAAATCAAGTTCAGCACAACATGTATCAGGCAATTCACCATTTTTGAATACTTTTGCCCAATCATTTCGTCCAGAAATACCGCAGCAATTTAACTGAAATTATGTTAAAATGATTCAATTATTAATCAATTATTGTATGCGGTATATTTTTATGCAATTATGTAACTCAGTAATTTATTCTTTCATGTTATTATTATCTCCAAGGATGAGACATCGCTCAAAGCGATCGAGTATTTGCGCCAAGTTAATAATAAGTAGAAATACTACATATTGCGCAATTTTCCTTTCACCAAAGCCATAAGCTTTAAGCTGTAAGCTATAAGCTATAAGTGTAAGATGACCAGTAAATCGAAGCTTTGTTGGTGGATGGTAGGAAAAACTGCAATATATGTTACAAACTTGATCGATTGATAGAACTCTGTAGAATGCTTGTGCCAAATCGACAGGTGTTTTTCGATTCAGAACAATCACCTTGAGCACATATAAGTTCGGAGTTATTCATGTGTACTAATGTTACGCTTAACGAAACTTTGTAGTAGTACGAAGTCATATCCCCAACTGTTATATTCCCCTAATCTCGTAGTTATTACTTATTATGAGTTCTGTTCTTCCAAGTTATAGTCAATGAATAAGAGAATTGCATACATAAATAACGTGATATGATAAGGAAAATACGAATAATTTTGTATCTGATAATAAAATTATGTAGTAGGAATATTTCATTTTGTTTTTTTCTGTATGCTTTGTGTTTTGGTTTTCCATTAAAAGTCCTGTATATGTGAGACTTATCAGGGAGTTCTATGTCATCTCACTTGAATGGTGAAAATCACTGACAGCAATTTATTTTGTCAGTGGTAAAAAAAAAAGCTAGTAAAAAAAGAGATCACCTATTTCGCCATATGCAGATTTAAAAAAAAATCACAGTACAAAGTGTATAACTTTGAAAATTCATAATCATTACTTTTCTTGGCTAAAGTTTTGAGGTGGAAAAATCACGGAAAAGATAGGCATCGGTGATCTCCATCAGATAGGTGAAATGACATGGAGCTTTATAAAATATTGTAGACCTCTTAAGTACGATCCACAGAAAATATAAACCAATATACAGAAACACATTGATCAACACACATCACCTAGAAAACAGTTCTTTAGTACGCCGTGCATACTGTAAACCGTAGGTAATGATACTCGCGCAGTTCAATATACATGTGTGTATTCCATGTGCAATAGACTAGCGCAAAAACTTATAGAATATTTACGTGTGTTTGAAATCAATCTAGTAATGAACTAGTCATAGTGTTGAAGCGAGGTCAGTAAGAATGTTTTCATACCATTCAAGCTACCCTTAACTTAGCGTTAGATATCTATGAAAACTGGTCACAACTTATTGTAGGTCACGAATGCTTTTTTTACTTCGCAATTGCTAAGTTGGAAAAAAAATGACAATGAACTCCAAGAACGACCGCTTTTCATTCGTTGTTATCGATTGTTGTCAGGAATATGAAAAAGAGGAGAAACTTAAATGATATACGAAAAACGAATATCTGAAAATATGAAGTTAAATTGTTGGATTCTCTTACATCGTGCTGCATGATGTCCCACGAATCCTTAGCTTCTTTTTCTCTCGTATATAAAGACATTGTAGACTCTAGGCGACCTTCGAGCATGGCTCCAACTTCGTCACGCATCATGTAACCAGATATTCCAGCACCAAGTTCCAGAGCGAATATCAATAGCAATAGAAGCGAAAACTAACAAACGACAGATATTATTTATTATGTAGCATTATACCTACTATGCTTCTTCGTTATAGTGATTTTACAATAAAACGGGGAAAAAAAAATTCCAATATACATTTTTGGCAAAATTTGAATTACGTTGCGACAAATTGGTAAAAAATTACATAAAAAGAAAAAAAAGCTTAATATTTGGCATGAAAAAAGTGATTAGGCCATTTTTTGTTATTCTTGAAAAAAAAAAGTACTTGCATGAGTCCTTTTTACGTTAGTTTGTTTGTAAATTGTTCTCATTTTGAAATTTTCATGACCATACTATAGAGCGTCTGAATTAATTTCTATTTCATTCATCAACGCCTTAATAAAGGATCAATGGCATGTATGACGTGATATGTATTTCAATACCTTGTGACTAGAATAAGTATACCACATAATGAACGGGTCAGAATAGCCATAACAGCATGCGTACCGTTATGATCATGCAGTGGTTCTCCTTGACAGCCCCGCAACATCCGAAAAATGATACAAGGAATACAACGATGCCAACAATAATCATAAGAACAGGAGCTGCGAAGAACCAATTGTCGACGAAATTACTGTATCCTTTATAATACCCGAGAATAACCGCCCCAACGGTAATGAAAACTATTCCGGTTATCTGAAAGTGAAACGTTACAATATGTACATTATATAGTAGTTATAGCATAACTCTATTATTATGCCTCTACTGAACACGCTGAACACGCAAAGGGGCGAAATCTTATAAATAAATTATACACGGTAAGTGTAAATGCAACATGTGTATCTTTTTAGTAGGCTATTATTTCCTCCAGGTGGCTGAAAATAACTTTCTAATAGTAGTAGGCGCGGGTATCACCCCTATGCACTGCTTTTCTTTTCTTTCTTTTCTCTCTTTTCTATCGGCATCTTCGTCTTTTATCTCATCCCGTTTGTTCAGCGACCAGCGCTCCAAAGAGCAGCGCTCGTCCTATCGAGCGACGAGACTCGAAGCGCGGCTGGGCAAATTTTTTACGTATAGAATCTGCAGCTATAAGTTATACCTACAGTACGGATAGTTATACGGATGCCTATACTTTCTTTTGTATACTTACGGCAAATATAAGATTAAAAAGAAACAGCAGGTATTTGACACACGTCATTCCGCCGGACACCATTTTCACAATTTATAATTAATGATAAACTGGTCGAAATACGATTTAGTCGATCGAACGAAGAACAAATATTTTATGATATTCAACTTCAGCAGTAGCAGCAACGGCACAGATGCTACGACTATCGCGCGGTTCTTCTTCTTCCTGGTATTTATTTATTTTGTTCTCTTTCTTTATTTTTCTACTCAAGTGTACTTATACGGAGAACAATTGTCACAGCGTGTCGACTCTTCGGATGCTCGCTTTGAACAGTACGGTAGGGATATCTTTGTTGTCCCTGTCCGCAGCACACCGTTGCGCGCGCACAGTTTCCTCGCATCATTTTACGGGGGACTACTTTCTATTGTGGTATAGGCGGCAGATCGTCGTAACAATGTCACATATACCATGCGAAAAGGATTGAATATGATTTATTGTTGGGTGAACATTTTCAATAACATGCACTACCGCATTCGTTGCTACAGTATTTTATACGAAGAATTGAAACATTGGCATTCCCATTTATTTTCCATCACGCGGGATGCGCGCTTGTGATTTTTAACAAGCCAGTTCCAGCATACTATGCCATCGCCTTTTTTTACACCTGTCGCTATTTGCTGCGGAAGAAGGCGTCGTATCCAAGGGGAACTACAATAGTTTCGATCGACACTTTCCATGTGAAGTTAGTCATGCCTACCACTACTACTATTGCTACTAGTATGTATACATACTACTGCTCCTGCAGTATGTATTGTTAGAAAATCGCATGGAAAACTACAGGCTTTAAATAAATCGCCGTAAATATTCTATTTTTAACACGCCAAAATGATAAGTTAATATCACCCCCATTATAACATGAGACTTGTTGTCAGAAAGTATTTTTTTTCGTTGTCTCCTTTCGTCCGCGATAACAATATCCCTAACATGTTTTTTTTTTAATTATTGTATGTCAATGTGCCTACACGTACTCTACGTGTTATGAGTCAAGAGATCGTTTATTCTTCATCCTTTTCGTACATAATGCATTTATCATAATAGCCGAGATGCATATTATATATACGTACTGCATACAGCACACAATCGCCACGGCTTGATTGGGCGACAAAAGACACGGAGAGCCACTGTAACGCGCTTTCAAAGCTCCGGCACTTACACGCCCGCGCCATGAGTAGCGTTATTGTATGTTGTGTAGGATATGCATAGGTTCAGCTACCTATACCTGTGTAACGTTCATTCGACCGTTTCTGCTTATTCGGTAGGAGAGCAACGCTCATGTTTGGAAAAGGAGTAACACGTCTCATCTCAATAGTAGGGCGCAGAGTATTTCTTAGAATATTTGACAAAAAATGAGATATAAAATTTGAAAAAATGTATGGCGCTGAATCGGGGGACCAAAAATACGTCCATACAATACAAAATGGAGACTCCGCTGCACCGGAATCGAACCTAATTCAGTACCTGCTAATTATTTATTGACTTTTGATCCGCAAATAATGAATTATATACTTGTATAATGTACGGACGCGTGGTGCCCGTAATATCATCCATTGCAGCACGATACATCTATCTAAATACCTATGTATGTGCGTGCATCAAGAGAAATGAACTTTTGTCTCAAGCCCTAATTATCTCCGTCCGTATTTCATGCAATTTATATAGTTTGAGCAATGCCCCGCGTAGGTGGCAGGCCGCTGGGCTGGTAGCATTGCGCGGACATTCAGTGACCCTTTCGCTCCCGGTCCGGCTGTGAAGAACTCAACCAGTAATTGCGTTTCAAGACCCGTAGCGTGCCGTAAGCCGTATATGTGGCCAATGCCCACGTCGTAAGTTACATACATATCGTGTGTATATTGTATATACCTATGTATGGTCTGCTTTTACCGGTCCATGTAGGTGTACATACATACGTAGATACCCTTACGAACCATATGGCGATCCATATCATGCGTCGTGTAGTGGCTTCCAGCTCGCTACCAGCGAAAACCATGTATAATATCTGCGCAATTAGGTATATACATACATAGGTGCTCACAACGATAAGCACTTTTTTTTCGTACCTATGTATATGCGCGTGCCTGGCAGTACTTTTCGACAGAAGCATATCTGTACTTGAATAATTAGATCTATGTAAATATAGAGCTCATAGTTTCCTGCTAAGTCACGATAATCGCAGATCGAAAAAATTACGCTCCGTTGGGTGCGGTTAACGAAGGATTTGCGTCATATCATAACATTTTATACTCGAGGGGTAAAAGTATGAAGAGACTTTTTTGACTGAAAGGTTTTTCCCTATTCCTGTTCAGATAGAGATCATTATAGCTTCAAATTCGTCCTGCATCTGTTTTAATTTCCGCAGGACACTATTGCAACTTGTTTATTTGGTTGAATCGGTATAGTTTGCCCTCGTGCATGCAACTGCAATATGCATTCTTCCGTATGCGTTTCGTGCCGTTATAGGGAAAACCATAACGAGATTGCCGACCATTTTTCAGAATAAGTTGCTTATCTCTTTTGTAATACTATATCATGTGGACATTCGTCATGAATATTAATGTCGTGACTAAGCCAGTGAAATGCTCTTATTTTAGTCATTCCCCGCACTACTGATTTCGGTAAAAATCATTGTCTCAACAGTAAAAATGACCTCCTAATCACCTGCCAGCTACTTTTATTGGCCTAGTTATTTCGCAATTTCCTCAAATACTTATGAAATTACGACAACGTTCATTCACTGGCTCGATCACCCGAAATCAGTTCACAATAGGAGCTGTAATTTTCAGACTATAAAACTCTCCGAATCTCGGAGCCTCGAGTATATCCTGCAATATAGATAATATTTTTATCCCTTATATACGAAGAGATGATCAAGTTTTTATTTCATCGGAGTCAAGCCTTGTCCGCCTGCTTTTTCCAGAATAGTTCGAAACCACGGGCGACTTTTATTGCAAAAAATATCTTTAGTCTTGCCCAAGAAATCCGCAAGTACGAACGGGGTTGCGATCTTTCAGATACACCCGTATCTTGTGTACAGAAAAACGTGTAAAAATTGAATCTAGATACTTATGCCTTCGTGTGAGTCCTTAATTACCAAATACGATCAAGAGATTCGTTAATTGATATAAATATCATACATGATTATGAATAAGCGTTTTCGTTGTCCCCCGGTTTTTATAGATGTTCAGAGGACTCGTAAGTGCTCGTAAAGACAAAGAAAACTATCATCTGACAAAGGTCAATGAGTTTTATCCATATGACAAAATAATTAGTTATCATTAGTTTGCAGTTAATTGAAGAAAGGTGTAAGTAGCATACTGCAGAATTGTGCGAGTGTCGAGTGAAATATATTTGGCATTGGATTTAAAAACCAGACGAACAGGAAGCACATTATTCCAATTTTGATATTTATTTCCGTTCTCTTCTTAGAATCGATGATACAGAAAGACGGTGAAATTCTACTCAAAATTGCTGAAAAAAATGATTGTAAAATGTAAATGTGTTGTAGTTTTGATTGCCCGCAGGCGAATTCAATGCGGTGTCACGGAGAGAATTGTACGTGCTGTGTATATTGTGTGGTAGTTATAGGTATACCATCCGACTGCTGAGGTTCGAGCAATAATGAGCATGAAACAGAATTTTCAACATTATACTAAATGCATGCCTACATGGGAAACATGCGATGATGTTATTTCGAGATCAACATGGAATCGATACCGCGGACTATGGGAAGTGGTTTAGACCGGTTATTCACCTTTGCGCGATGAAGAGTGTGGAGCAGCAGCGCCCACGCAGAAACCTTATAACGCTTAGGTACATTATACTGCGAAGGAAAGCATGAAAACAACAGCTCTTTTATCGCGTTATACTTAATTACAACGCAGTCTGCATGTATACCTACATCATTCTTGGATGCACTTTTTACCTCTGTTTCTTTCACCTTCAGCGAATATTCCAACAGATTATAGGACATTCACATTTGACGAGGATTAATTCAGACTTCGCGTGTTCCCAATTGCGAATTTATATAGTATAGGTATACCCATGCAATTCGTTTTTCCGATGAATCCGTATCACAAATGTACGAAACAAACAGGGGCAATTTATAAAACACTGATATTTCATCAGTATTGAAGATCGTTTTATTCATTATTATAATCTGCTGTTTTTCCTTTATAAATAACTCACATAGATGACCTTTTTCGTTACGGAACGAGAATCATCTCATTCAAAATACTTTGAACACGTACCGGAAAGTATAATGAATTACAAATTTTTATCTGTGCATCAATTACCATAACAGCTGATCTTCTGAGCGGTTCGTTTGAATCGGCTTCATTTTTTGTTACAATCATTCACAATGATTTATGAAGCGAACCTAGATTTGTCACGTATAGTACATACGTAGATAGGTATATCAACACAAGTGTACTATGCAAAGCTGCGGGTATCCGCTTTTATCGTTTCTAGATCGAAAAATATTATTCGACATAATACTAATCGTGAATCGTTGAGTGTATCATTTTTATTCCGTGAGGTATCCTTCGAGAGAAGACAATTTTATACCCCCAGTATACCATTATGATTGATAATGGAAATTATAATACCAATAAGACACTTGGGATAATTGTTATCATAGCTGTAATATATCTTTACATATTACAAAAAATAAAAACACGTTAAACATATCAACATATTATTTGAATACATATATTATATCTATAGGTATATGTGTATGTGTTTAATTCTTCAATTTTTTATCATTATTTTTTTATATGATGATGCAATATTTGTCCTTCTAGCATGAATAATTTCAATGCAAGAATAAATACAAAAACAAGGAATACGCGTTCTTGATACCTTACGGAAAAGAATAGCATTTCAAATTATCCGATGCACTTTGGATAAATATATTCTGCATAAATCAGCAACAGTGCTGCCGCCTGACAGACGAATGTTGAAGTTCAAAGGGGACGAGAAGTCGAGGAGTCTCTGCAAGAAAAGCTGCGACCTTCTATAAAACTGATGAATGACAAATGAAGAAATAAAAACTAAAACGAATGAAATTGAGAAACAAAAAAGGAACTAGCTTCGAGCAAGCTCGCTGGACAACGCACGCAAAGTATAGGTTATACCTCAAATGAGAAATGAAGAGATAATAATCTTTCGAAAGCGTTGTGATACACACGTGTATCCAATATTAATCAGGAAAGATCAAAGTTGCAGCAATATATCTCGCCTTAGTTGATGGATAAACATGCACCGGATCATCAGGATACCCGTTCAAGGTTACCCACTTCTGATTTATAAAAAAATGTGTTAAAATTTCTCTCATATGACGCGACAAACAGCAATAAGTGTGAGTATAGGTTGGGTATAGGTGTAGGTGCTGATTGCTGGACACGTGTTGGCAGGTTAAACTATTTATTTTTTATATATTGCGTGGAATGAATATACGGCGTGATTCATCGGTGCATTCATACATAGGTGTGCATTCACACTATGCAGCTTGGAGCTTACATTAGTTACGCCACGTCAAGACACAACCCCGACGCGGTATGACCTCCCCTGACCTCCCCATTCCGCTCGACCGACGACCGGTCGTCGTTATTGGTAGTTCGCCTTTGGGCTTTAGTTTTTTTTCGCCACACATTAACGGCGAGCCGAAAGATGTGACTATAGTATATCTCGACACGGTGCGTCTCGCCAGTCGCCATGATAGTGTATAGCTTGTGAGTATGACACATATGCACACACTCGACACAAAGTGTCTCCCTGGTCCGCGGTGAGCCGCAGAGATCGTATGCGTATGTAGTGTGCTAGTCAGTGAATAGTTGGAAGTTGGAGATTCGGGAGTGTTTCGTGCTCCGTGCTTCGTGTTTCGTGTTCCAGGGCCCCGGACCTGTCTCAAGTTCTCGTTTTTGACTTGTTGTTATACTTGTTGAGGCGTTGCGGCAGAAAAACGCTTGCTTCGGCTCATTGCGCGTCAAGCTTTCCCTCTGTTTCTCCGAGTCGCAAAAGCCCAGGATTTTATCAGTTAGTATATAGTGCATATTATTGTCCCGCGGAAACCTAAACTTGTTACACATAATGCGATGTACTATAGTAATCGACGTCATTTCGTATATCTGCTTATAATTCGAGTATTGTTAATTATAATCATTTTCATCATCGATGAATTATTATAACAGTGTTTTTGTCGCGTTTGTACATACAATAATTAGTAATATATCTCACACGAGTTGTTCAAATATCAACCCTTCGTTTCAGATGTTTTAATGTATATACCTATAATTTCGCAGATATGGTGGCGGGAATGCAACTACCGGCGAGTTCGCGATGCATTAAATACCTTATGTTCATATTCAATCTACTGTTTGTGGTAAGTTTTCTGAAACATTTTTCTAATTTTTCAATCGCCAATACACCCCCCGAGGGGCGTGCATTACAGCTATGAACAAATGCACACGTGAAATCTGTACGCAGCTTATTTGTGTTTGTCCTGGAAGACGTACGACGCGACGTCGCGGTTGATGCGACCCCTGACAAGTTGCGGTCGACCTGATACTCCATTAATACTAACAATGAGAGATAGCGTCGTGTATAAATTTATCACACACGTACAATTTATCTTTGTCAGAAGTCGTGCCACTGTTCTTGTATTCTGTAGTTCACAATAAATACACAATATTACGTTGTGAATAGTATCTGTAGGTATAATGCAGCAATACGCACATCGTAATATCATTTGTAATTTGTTATTTTCAATATTATAACTGCAATAATAATAATAATAATAATAATAATAATAATAATAATAATGATAGGATTAATTACAATCTGCTGACTTTACTTTACGATACCAAAGTACTACGTAGTACGTATAAACGTTGGAAGTCGCGACTAAGGGGCTGACGGTACAGTCTGATGCGATGTAATCCGGTTTGTTCATAGGGACACACAGAAGTCCGACGAATGTTTATCCGTACTCGATTTTCCTATGAGATCTGGCCTACGTGCATGTAGATATGTAGATAGGTATTTTGTGTTCTTTCTTTCAGTAAGTGTGCCTCTCTTCCGGTGGTTGAAGTCGCTCCATCTTGCACTCATGCTCCGATTAAAATTAGCGTACATACATAAATAATATATCTTTACGTACACTGTATCTCACTACTTAGTCTAGTTTCTTAGATCAACTATTCAAGCAATTTCGATATCTAGCCGTGGATGATTTGCGTTATATTATTAATATTATACATGTTACATATTACATGTACAGCTAACATATTGCGTTGCGTAAATATAATATGAAAGTATCGAGAACCGCCTTCGGCCATGCGTGAAACAGGTGTTGGTACACTATATACCGCAAGCACAACGAATACATTTCGATTTCTATCGTGAAACATGCGGCCCGAAACGACTGATTGATAACCTATTTCTACACAACGATAAAAGTCAAAGTATGCGTATGAATCTTCAGAAAAAATTAAGAAAATGGAATAGCATGCATTTTGCTCGCAATTAACGTACCATTTGTTTCAATTTAACTCAACCCAACTCGTAATCGAATCCTGGAACGTCAGGTACCACGTGGAGTGCGCGTGTCGGTTGCGCATTCACTTTTTTTTTTTTATTAAGCCGGAAGTAGCTAAAACAGAATACAGTTCGCACCATTATTTATATTGAATACAAACGTGGAAAAGTCTAGTTGCTGTAAACAAATAGGTATATAGTTTCGCGCATAATTCAATGGTGAAATAGGAGAAAAAAAAAAATTTTCGCTGCGGACAGGATTCGAACCTGTGCGGGCAGAACCCAATGGATTTCAAGTCCATCTCCTTAACCGCTCGGACACCGCAGCTCATGAAAATTGATACCATTTTACCAATCATATGGCGTACGTGATGCCCCAGAATGACGTATCCATGTGTGTTTTCGTGTCCAATAGCAAAGGGAAAACCATCCTCTTCACTTACAACGTAAAATATTCAACTGTGTAACAACAAACCACTGGCAGTTATTGAATATTCTGTTTATCTACATATACGCGAAGAGTAACAATTTTTAAGGTTTTTTTTATTTAATTTTTTCCCCAAATTACATTGTAATTAACTAACCGATGCATATCATTTTCCATGCCATAGTTTACCCTGAATTCGTTTTTTCTGATTTCTTATTAGAAACATGTTCATTTTTGTTTTGTTCTCGCTTCAATCCATATAATATCCGACCTATTTTCCACTGAAAGCATTATCATCATGATAAAACACCACGTATTACGAGTATTTCTATCCAGCTGCGTACTAGATAGATATACTTTACCGGTACACGTACCTGTGTATCGATTATAATTTATACAGCGAGTCCTACTTATAGTGTACTATCTATAGCGTAGACTAGTATATAGATCGGTATAATTCATGGGGTTATACAGGTGTAGAAAATTACCTCTGACGCAGATGAACTCGTCGCGATCGATTCTAGAAATCTGAAATATGACACTGAAATCGCCTATCAGTCTAATCAAAATGATCTCTATTAATATACATATCGTTTATTTCGTGGTCAATCGGCTCAGAATAAACCTCACTAGCTGTACATAGAGATTCTATAAGAATCTAGATAGTTGCAGGGTATTGGTATACTTTTACACGCATCAAGTGAATTTATCGAGACTGTTACTGGGCACGATACATCAGGATAAATTCATCCCATTGGATGATGGTCGGTCGTCTTGCGGAATGTCGATACATCTAATTTTAATATTTATTCAAATTGAATACATAGATGGATGTATTACACGTATGGATCCCCCCGAATATTTTCATCAATGATTATAGTTTCATTCATTCAATCATTCAATGTTACGGACATAGAGTGTGAGGTACTAAGTGTATGAGACTCTTATCTCGTAGCAGTCAGTGAATACGAACACGATGTATACTATACATGGACGATGATAACTCCGCGTTGCTATCTTGCATATGTGAATTTGTGGTTGTCATTTGTTACTCCAACAAATACTGTATATCAGCTGTAAAGTAATATATCGTCGGCCTACCTATGCTGGTATTGGCAGCGAATCGCTACCGCGATTCATCGATACTTCAGCAATGGTTAAGAATATAGAAAGGAAAAAGAAACAAGTAATTTTCGAGTATGAGGGAACAGGTATGCAACGAGCCCGAAGTTATATTATATACTGTGACTGAAATTTTTTCTAGTCTTCTTCAGCATCATATAATTCATGTATATGCGTTAGTTCCACTGAATTAGCTTCGTGAAGCATTTTCAAGCCATATTATTGACAATATAGGACTTCCGTATTACACTTGTTGTTCTATTGCTTGAAGCCGTCATTTCGTCATATTTGATGATGAAAACAAAAATTTCTATTCTCATCATAATGTGCGTACATCTCATTTTGAAAAAGAAAAAACGAAAACATTTTCGGGTAAAGCCCTAAGGAATTGACTAATGGGGTCTGTCAAATTATTGTCACACGTATGTTTCAAATCGTATATATGGTATGGAGCGAACTCTGTCCGCGGTTATATAAGTCACGCGATTTACTACGCGCACGTCTCCGTTGCCATACGTGAAGTTCATCAATCCGAATACAACATAATTACGTGTCATTGTTTTATTTCTTATACTTTATACTCATTCTATACATTCAAGTTTGATGATTATTAAAGACATAACCAAGAATGTTTTAATCTCAGAGTTTTTTCTGATCATTCAAGATTTCGCTTCGAACACTTTCCACGAGATGTAATATACATAAATTATGAGTGTACCGTTACATAAATTTAAAATATCAAGGGCTAATCAGTTTCCTCGAACAATGTGTCCATGCGGTTGAATCCTCCGGTATCTTTTCAATTCGATGTTGGATGCATATCTCTCGATCTACAGAAATCCGTAGTCGCGAATTCTGACGAATTTGAATACGGGCATTGCATGATATAAAGATGATAGATTGTGGATTGTAATCTATACGATCCTTTCGGATATTGTGGTTTCTCACCGCAGTCGAAAGTGTGGAGTTATACCCGGGTACCTGCATTAGACCTGGGTATACGTTATGCAATTTGTTTGCATAAGTAATTGCGTCATCTCGTTGAAAAATATGATCGCTTTTGTACAAATATAATCTATACTATAAATAATTGTGTGGGTATTTAATTATTTGTACACATATTATAGGATCATTCACGTTGGCTGGTATCAATGGAACAAAGGACTGATACAAAGACAAATTAAAACATGTATATATATATATATGCGGTATTTAGAATTCTGACGTATAGTACATGCGAGAGTTTACGTGATATTTATTCGAGCATAGGAATGTTCATCTGTCAGTCACGTAAATTATCATGAGAAATTGATTGATTTTAATCCATCAAGAAATGAAAGTTTTCGTTATGAGATGTAATTTTTTACAAAACAATCAGCGGGATAATTTTCATACCATTTACAATTAGTAGGTATAATAAAATATTCATCAGTTGAGGAAGTATGTGTGGTATAACGAAAACGTGGAGAAACCCAAAACCTAATGCGTTGCGGTAAGTCCAACGCGTCGCGGCGTCGCACGTCGGCTCATCGATTAGTCATTCGGTTCGTTCAACCTAATACATAGGAATGCCTAGAATTTTTTATGAAAGCTCACAGCGATGAAATTTGTTGCCCTGCTGTGATTAGATACTCATACTTCAGTAAGCACCGCAGACTGCAGATTCTAGAAATAGATCAAAATTGTATAATTATATATATATATATATTTAGGCGCATGCAGGAAATATATGTTTTATCACAGTCTCCATAGGCTAGAAACCAAAGTACCAATAAGTTTATTATTCCTTCGCATAAGAGTATCGAGTTTCTATACATACGTAGTAAGTATCGCAGGTTATCGAATTATGCATTATACCAAAAGGACATATGGGGCGATGTTCATAGACAGTTCTCAAGCACGTACTTCATGAAGTATCCCTCATTTTAGCGGTATATGTGTCCTGCTTGGCCGAGACCGTTCTCAAGTCGTCTACCGAGTCGACTTAAGGTGAAATGAAACCGGAAGCGAGACGCGCATTGTTACCCGTTGTTGATTGCATTGTTACACATCGTTGAAGTCACTCCCGGTTTTATTTCACCTTAAGACTCTCTAACTGTCTATGAATACCGCCCATTAAATGGATTTTTGTTTCCGAATTCAATGCTCCGTGAATAATAAGTTGGCGCTTTCATCATTTATCAGATCAGATGTTCATTGAAATCGAGAAGAAGTGCAGATCCTTACTGCGTCGTAAATTATTGTTCAAGTGCAATAAAACCGTGGCAGCTTTGTGACTACGAGAATGATATACTACTCCGATTATTGCTTAAGTTTAGGAAGTTTTCTGCATGATAGATACTCTGAAATATCACGTAATTCAAGTAAGTTTCGTGGGTTTTGTTTCAACGTAGGGTATTTTTCACTGGGAAAATATTCTTCCGCAATAATTTAGCGAAATGTTGTTTCATGTAATACCATACAACATTAGGCAGGCTTACTCTTTACATGTGGGCGAATCTTAACCGGAAGTGTCGCAGGATCATGAATAACCGTTATTTGTGTCAAATGAACTACGTCCTGGAGTAGTTGATAATAGTGCGGAAAACTAAACGCACGTCAAGAGAATGGAGGAGCAATTCAATAGGCATATGCCTGTTAGAGCGGATGCTTGTAATTCAAAACCCTCATAAGTTTAGGTGACCTCTAATCGTCCCATCTGGAAGATATTAGGATATAAAGATACATGGGCTGGAAATATAAACATAGAAGTATAAATGTTACTATATTTTAGTCAAGAATAACAATTCAAATTGCAAATCTGTAACTGTCGGTAATTCATTAGTGAAATCGAATTCTTTCTTTCGATTCCAATGACTATTGTTATCTTGAGTCATCCCGTTGTCTATAAACGTCGAATGCTTTCGTAAAAATCGATGCGGTATAATATTCGTTTTGGAGTTATCTAAAAAGAAAAAACTGCATAATATTCGTTACCGGCAATTCAGATTCCGTCGGTAACTGTAGTTTCATTTTACAGGACCTTATAAATTTGTGATAATTTATGAATCTGTCTCTGATTCGAGTGAATAATCACCTGATAAAATTATTACTGTTGCCCACAGATCACTGGAATTATACTGATATCAACTGGTTCGGTAATTCTTGGGATTTACCATGACTACCAGCACTTCTTGGACAACAAGTTCTTCTCCGTACCTTCATTGCTCATCACTATTGGCGCGATAATATTTTTCATCGCATTTTTTGGATGCTGCGGAGCCCTCCGAGAAAATTACTGCATGATTGTGACGGTGAGCTTGTATATAAATGCAGCTACGTCGATAAAGGAAACCGACCAACTATAACCATGCTGATAAAAATATATTCATTTCTCGAAAACAGTTCACTTCCTTGATGGTACTCGTTTTCATCCTCGAATTTGCCGGTGGAATTTCCGGCTATGTATTGAGATCACACGCCGAGCAGGTAGTCGCTGACAAAATGAATGCATCCATGTTGGAATATGAGTCAAGCAGAGAAATAGCTCTCGTCTGGGATGAATTGCAGCACAAGGTAATGATACACGCAATTCTCTCCACATAATATTGCTATATTCGTTAACTGTAGACTCTGCTCGTGCATACTTTACGCCATATAGATAGTGACACGCGATTATCGAAAAATTTATTTCTCTCGTACATTGCGTGAAACCCGCAAGAGTTCCACACAGTTATTTTACCGCGGTACCAATCTTCATTGCTCAATCTTTACTGTATAAAGCCTCGACCTTGTGTTCTTCGATTCGGCATAGGTTGGGCATATGTATGTATGTATTACAATACGTACGCGGTTTTGTCGACAATAGGTAGCTGGATATATCAGTTGAATCAATGTCTCTCAATGTCTTTCACTTCATCCCTTCGAAACACGGTGTTACTACGGACGAACAACACCTTTTTCCAAATTGAGAAAGATCACATTCATTCGAATTCGATTTCTTCGAAATTTGGCAGTACGAGCGAAAATTTCAGATTTCAATTCGATATCTGCACGCGCTTCAAAATTCGAAAGATTAATTATTTGCAAAATTAGCGACTTTCATAGTAGACAGTGCGAGGAATGAACCGTAGTTGAATGTATCACACTCTTCACGCAGTATGCAACAATTCACGTATATTATTTGTAAACAGTCTCATTGCTGCGGAACGAGAAGCAGCTCGGATTGGTTCCAAGTATTCCAAAATAGTTCTGTCCCACAATCTTGTTGTGCGGCCCAGACCGGTGCAATCGATAGTGCACCTTGTCAAGTTTATGGGGACGGCTGCCTCGATATCTTCCTCCGTTTCGTCAAGACTCACGCTGTTCAACTTGGAGGTGTCGGTATCGGCGTTGCTTTTGTACAGGTAAACATGTAAAATACATCTTTTTTTATAGATGATCGTTCTTGTGTTTGGTTTTCACAATCATATTTTCGTTGTGGCTGATGATTTTTCAACATCGGTATTCTGGTCATTATATCAAAGAACCATCTACATCTCAGTTGCAGCAGTGGAGAATTGATTCATATCTGTTTTTGTTTTTCGTTTCCACTTTTATAGCTTCTGGGGATCTGGTTCTCGGTTTTCTTGGCGAAGTCTATAAAGAATAGTTACGAGACGGTTTAAGACATGAATTGAAAAGGCAAACAACAAAAAACGGCTGAATAACACAGCACGTGTAAAACCGTATGTATAGAACATTATGAAATGATAAAACGAAACGTCAAAATTGTCTGTTTTCAGGAACTACGGTGTCATGATTATGAAAATACTATATGGTATATATTATTAAAATTAGGTTGAATAATTATATATTGTACACGTATTTGGATCCGCCTGTACTATATATTATGTATTTCCTAATATTATACATATACGTATAGGTATAGGTAATACCCCTTAATAATATTTTTAGTTGGACTGTCTAATTATTATTTTATCTGATATAATTAAGTTACGTGCCATAATATTTAATTATATTTGATACTATGCAGTGGTTCCTACGCCAAACATACTTACAATACTAATTATTATTATTATTATGGATGAATTGGAAATGAAATAGAATTGAAATGAAATGAAATGAGATAAAAATATGATAAGATGTTATAGTTTCCAAATATTTCAAGAATTTATAATAAAATATATATCTCATATAGGTATCGCGCCGATTCTTTTAAACAATTCATTTATTATCGTATTATATCGTGAATACCCAATTCTCTGTCCTTTGATATCCTGAAATTATACTAAAATGGGGTTTCCCAACTTCAGAACTAATAATTCGTTAAGCGGTTGGCAACAAAACGAAATGAGAAATACACTCGAGTTCTGAAATTGATACACCTACAAGTTTCAAAACTTGTTCCAAAATTACAACTGGAGGTAGGATTTCTTGCGGAGCGAAGCCAAAAAATTGTTGAGTGCGGAGTATGAGCAAATAATTTTGCCGCCTATCAAAAAAAAAAAGTCTTATCAATGAAATCACATGGAATATTATTTCAGGAATTTTTGTGATCCTGCATATTTATCTTATCGATACGAGTAATTCAGTGCTCGCAGTTCCGTTTGTGAAAAAGGAGCAAAATTCAAACAATTATCGTACGTAATGCCAGCTGTTAAATTGAATCATTCATCACGCCAGAACCCGATTACAATTTTACCTGAATATTCGGAAATTTGGAGTATTTATAACGTCAGAAGGATGGATGGCGTGAACCTGGTTTACGATTACGCCGCCTCCAAGAGTGATATAAACATCTACTACTTATACGGGACCTTTTATGGCGCCAGAATGCAAACAGCTCTTCGGCACTGTAACGCAGGTTGCCTATCCACAGGCAATCTTCCTCGTCACAACTGAATAATCAGAAAGTCGGTGGATGGCTTCAAAAGGGAACCGTGATCGGACACATTGTGCAATGTTACAAACAAACAAAAATTTAGAAAGCTTGTTATTGGAAGAATGAATTGCATAATTAGAAAGAAATTTGGATTTGAAGAAGATTTCTCATTTAACAAAGATTTTCTGCCGCCAATAAACGTTTTCGAACTGCCGGCGAATGCGAAATAAGAAAAACTTTCCAGCATAACGAGACTGTCCGTCACGAAAAGATAGGATGCAGCGGGATAAATTTTTTCTCTTTACAACTCGTTTATTCTGATCGCTTTTTTCCTCGATGGTGGTACGCTATCACCATATTATATAAAATCTCAAGCCCAATCGGCCGAAATAATACGATGTCATGATTGAAATTTGTTCTTTATTTCGTAACGGCGAGTTTAAAAGGTTGAGCGTTGAAGAAAATTTGTGAGACAGTTTTGAAATTATACAATTCATTGTGTTCGATCGGGATGCTGCCAATAAACAATGCGGTCAACCGGACGCCGTTCGACGTCCTATTGGAAAGTATCATAGTAATAAAATTCGAAAAACGGCATTAGAAAGGAAGTGATAAGGAGAATGGATTAGAAGAGTGGGTACTTCTCTTCATTTCGTTTTTCAATATTAACTATCCGCATTTATAGGTATACGTATAGCCGGCGGCATGTGAGGCGGTAGCCCGCGGCAGACGGCACAAAGCCGTGAGTAATTATTCGCTAGCCGTCGGCGAAAACGATATAGCACGGCGGCATTTGTCCTTGATTTGAAGGTGAGCGTCTTGAAAGTTTAATCGGCGCGTAGCGAAGAGTGCTGCTCTAGCTGACAGTGACACATGTTCAATCGATCGAAGTATATAGACTATATAGAGTCAAGTATAGTGGAACTGTTAGCCGGTGTAATAAAGGGCGGGAATTCTCTGATCAGTATTTGTATTTTGTTTTTGTTTAAATACGGGATGTTGGAGGTAAGTTGAATTTTGAATCGAGATGAGCTATGCGAGGTAACTCGCATTGCGCCGTGTTGTCATACATAAAGGAAACGAACATTGCCGCTGACGTGTGATATTAAAACTTCGTGCATTTTCGTTTCCATTATTATCAGTAGATTGCGGCGCACCTGGATCCCCACTGAAACCACGGTCGCCATTAACAGTTTATGCCTTGGAATATTTGGACGCAGTGCACATAGATTGCGAAAAAATCAAACCTCACTGGATTTCAGATAGATAATTGTCATCGGAAAAGGGACAATAGTGTTCTGCGCTATCAATCATGGCATCATCGCAACTCGACGTCGGATTACGATGCATCAAGTATTTGCTGTGCGCAGTGAACGCACTTTTTGTGGTCTGTAGCACTTCAACAATTATGTATTTCACTGTACCTTACACATACCCAGTTGCAGATATACCATTTTTTATATACGGCATTCCATGAGAATTCCATCAACCCTTGAAATTTTTCCTATAGATTTTTTCGCTCATTTTATATCGTATTACTAGCGATGTAAGGGACACTCAGTATCATTTTCACATTTTGAGCTCGAATAATTTACGCCGTATTAATTTTTGAATAGTGATTTTTTTGAAAAATTTTTAACGGGACTGCGTTGGTATGTATGTACATACATACATACCATACATGCGTTTTGGAGGTTGCTTCAGATTCTACATTCGGAGAGTGCGTTTTAGGACGGAGATTTTGATGTACACTGTTATTTTTTTCGAAGCCATATTTTCCTCATTTTTAACAATAATTATTCATAATATCTATAATCTTTCGATGTATTTCAGTGCCATATTCGCGATGAAATCATGATACTTTGTATAGAATTTATACTCTGGAAACAATTCGAGTAATAATTTTATAATGAATCATACTCCTTCAATTAGTTTCATGGAAAAATTAATATCTACAGATTGTCGACTCAAGCATTCTACGATCATGACGATCAATTTTGTTTTTAGATTACACCTTATCAGTAGGATAATCTCGACCGAGTTTAACTTCGTTGCGCGTACATCAGCTGCTAGGCAGCACT
Source organism: Phymatocera aterrima (assembly GCA_963170745.1). Classification (NCBI taxonomy): domain Eukaryota; kingdom Metazoa; phylum Arthropoda; class Insecta; order Hymenoptera; family Tenthredinidae; genus Phymatocera; species Phymatocera aterrima. The sequence continues at coordinate 11,874,493 of OY720663.1, forward strand.
GGAAATCATTTTACTATTTAATGTTCAAAGCGTCCACGATCATAAACAAAACCGGAGCCGAAACGATTCTTTTTAAACCGGAAACTCTTGCAATATTACGTGGTTTATTGATTATGAGCTGATATATTTCACCTGTTCAACCAGGTGCGAACATGTCATTCTCGATTTTTCCTTCATTTACGATCATATTTTATCATACAAATGCAATCACTATAAGCAAATCATTATTTCTTGGAATTATTATTATCGGTACAAAACTCCACTCAGACGATAAGGAAGCAGCTATCTTCAATGATATTGTATTCAAAATGTATTAGGTTTTTCTCAATTTTAGGGAGTTGAAAATTAAATGATTGCGCTTGTTATAAGCAATTGAATTTCACTAATTTTGATATATATATCTCAACACGGATGACATCTTATTGTTGTAATTTTCAATCTGTTATATTGACCGCAATTTTGGTTCAAACGAAAAAAAAATATGGACTATAAATCATATTCTCCTAAACTACTAGAATATCAACAAACAAAAAAATCACGGAAAACCACAATTCTGATTCATTGTTCAATCTGTAATTTGGCTGATGCAAGCTGCTGCTTAGCTGCTGTAGAATTAAAAGAAAAAAGTACGTGTGAGATAAGTTAGTTGAGCAGTCGTAAGAAATGCTGCATGCTCGCGTCCATAATTTCCGGTACGGTTACACGTAATGTACCTGGATCATGTCTAATCTAGAAGGGAAATTACTTGTAGATTTCCCCATTAGACAATTGGAGTAGCATGTTGTAAAATTCGCGAAAAACGAATGATCTGCAGCTGCTGTAAATCATAACTCGGCATTATTGAACGCTGGCTAACAATGCTCAACAGCTAACAGGTGTGATGATCATTTCGATCGCCACAACGATTTATGCTGTCTACGAAGACTTCTCACACTTCCTTGATCCGGCTTACTTCTCACCAGCAACACTTCTCCTAGTTGTTGGTATTCTGATATTCGTAATTGCCTTCATGGGATGCTGCGGCGCGATGAAGGAGAGCACATGCATGGTTCTAATGGTAAGATTGCAGACAGGAAAAGCACGATAATACCTAATCAACATTCGATTATACTACAGATAAAAATTATGGGTACCTACACGGGATGATTTTTATTGATTTTTTGTGCGACCCGCTCAGTTTGCAGTTTCGATGTCCCTCGTGTTAATCTTGGAGGTATCTGCTGCGGTTGCTGCCTATATGCTACAAGATGGGGTGAAGAATGTTATTTCAGATCTTATCGCAGACAACATGAAGAAATATGAGACTAACCAGGAATCAGCATTTGCTGTAAACTTCCTACAGTCGAAGGTCTGTTGACTAATATTGTACTTACGTTACATCGCCATACAGCAACTCTCAAAGATATCATTGAAGTTACATTAATAATTTTAGCTCCGTTGCTGTGGATATGACAGTTACGAAGACTGGGATGGTCTGCTCATAAACAACGAGAATGATATGGGAGTCCCAGACTCATGTTGCTCGTGGTTTACCGTTTCTGATCTTTACTCCAATTCAACAATGTGCGCTAACATTTACGGAGAAGGTTGTCTCGATCGTATGGCCATCGTGGTTAACAGAAGTGCTCTTTATTTGGGCACTGGAGCAACTGCCATTGCTTTGATCCAGGTAACTGAGAAAAGAAAACCAAACTACACCCAGTCGGCAAGAGAATTTGAAAGTTGTTCAGAAGACGTCTCCCAGAAGACCAATGAGCCAATTTTTGCCAGCTGAAAGTCGTCGTCCTATCTGAAAGACGTCTTTCTGACGGAAGATGACTTTTGGCTGACGGAAATTGAGACTTTTTCGCTCATTATCTTTCTGTATTTACTAATTCTTGTCATACGTTACATGTGTAGTTGACGGGAATAATGTTCGCGTGCATGTTGGGACGTTCGATAAGACGGCAAAAGACGGAGAGAGAAAGACGTCGTTGGGAACTCCGTGAGAGTTTAGTCAACGGTTATACACAAGTTGGAAAAACTGATCCGGCCACAAATTTCCCCGTAGTTTATATGCAGTCCCCTGATTTTCCCCTCAGACATCCTCACAGCAGTAATGCTTAGTTGATTCTGAGTAATCATCGAAATTTTTTCTGTTTGCACCAAAATTTGATACAGCACACTTACATAGTATACTTCTTTACGAAGTCTGCGGACACAAGAAAAGGATCACTATAATTTTATTCTAAATATGCCGTTATTCGTACATATTGTCTTAGTTTAAATAATATGAAACCCCGATGTGTCTAATTATGAGCTTCGGTAATGGGTTGATGTTGAAACTGAAAAATTTGGTTACATATTAGCAAAACTCTCTGTGTCTTATAAGAATAATTATTATACAATTATATAAAATATGTATATATATATATTTTATTAACCGTATTTGATAATCATGCTTGGAACTTGTTAAAATACGATGACTATTGGTCTCGTCGAAGTAAGATTTAATAAAGAAGACGTTGATAAGGAGGATGGAGAAAAAATGAATTCTTCTACTAATTCGTTCTTTTCGAACCTGTAGGTGAGTATTAGTATCGCTGCAAATAGTTAGATCCACAAGATGTAACATGAAATAGCAATGTTTCCACAGAATTCTATATGAATTATTACCAGTTCTCAACCCTAGTCACTTACTCGGGGTCTAGATGACCCCAACAACGATGTCCATGAAAAATAACAAAGAGGGGGAAAAAAATGTCGAAACTTTGAACCGAGTGACCCCGTTTAAGTAATGTGGAAGTTTCTATAAGTGGAAGTCACTAGGGTTGAAAAAAAAAGAGTATTATGCGGCTATGAAACAGTCAACAGCACACATTGCAAGTTCGACCTCCATATTCTTCTAACGACGTCTCAAATTGTGAAGAATGCGAATTATTCAAACTTCTTCAATTCCTGCACTGCAGTTTAAGAAGATCAACATTTTTCAATTTTCATTCTTCAAGCGAGCATAATTTAAAAAGTGAATATTAGCACTTCAAACGATACGACGCCATATTTGGGTATGGCAATTACGTTCAGTCCTGAAAAATATGTATCAATCCAAATATCGATTTTCATTGAATAAAAGTCAGTTCAGCAGATGGAGTTCGAAGCTTTTGATCTATCAATCGATATTGCGCTGTAATTATTTCGGATGTTGAAAATGAACATTTTTTTCATGGCTTTGTGTATGCAATAATTAAAACTAATATCATTTTCATATTTTATCAAATTTTTTATTTTGATTTCTCGAACAAAGTGTAAGATAACATTCAGTTCGTTTGACTGAACCTTTTTTCACACTTGTTAGTTAGGAAACTTTAAGAAATCGATGAAGTACGCAAATGAATTTTTCGATGATCGGTGCACTTTTACAATCTATAAACAATAACACGTTACTGTATATGAGCATTCCAAAGGGAGCTTGTGGAAGTTGAATGACGTTTTTATCCGTAACTCTACAGTCTACAGATATAAATTATATTTACATGATTAATGAATGTATATAAGATTGTAAAAATTATATACTCACAATTGCATATTTCCTAATTCGTACTACATACTATACATGTATACATAATTATAGATAATATACATTTAACAGTTTCTCATACTGAAAAAGTATTTTTAGATGACAATTATTATTATTATTATTATTATTATTATTATTATTCCTAAGAGTAAAAGTGATCCACAAATATAATGAAATGTATAATATCGCACATAACACAGTGGAGAGATGAATAATGTAACAGATTAATAATATAACAACAGAAAAACAATAACAGTGATAACAGCAATGAATATCCTGTCGCATTCGATATTCGAAAAATTTGTGTGCCATTATGTGTTCGGTATTCCTGAGGTAGAAAAGGAACCGAGAACCGAGTTTAAATGATTGTGTAATAAAGATACAGTTACTGGACTTCATATTAATGAGTTAATGAAACGATTACAACGCAGCGCTCCTACTTATGAGTAATAGTTATTATATTTAAAGCAAAAATAGTGATTAATTAATAAATATCGAACCTAATTTACCTACTTCAATTTATATTTCAATTATAATAAACTAAAATTTACCTACTATTTTACTGTATCTACAATTCATGCAACATTATTTTAATTCTCCAATTGCTACATTCAAATTTAGGCAATTCAATAACCAAATCACCAAAATATCAAAGCATTTTCTAAAATTTTACTAGCTTCTTCGTGTTTCTGGCCCCCTGGGAGATAAGGCGGAGTTAATTCACGATATGCGATGCTAACTCTGCGACTTAAAACATCTTCTCGCAGTACCGCATGTTCCCAGTCATATCTATTCAAACAGATACAACAGTTTTGTTATTATGCGAGTTTCGCACACATTATTTGATCTCATAGCATTTTATTTATTCTCACCTCGCAGCACCATACAAAACCATGAGCGATCTTTCAGGCATTGGTAATCTTATTACTGCGTTTTCAATACCGTCGAAATTTCTTGGAGATTTGATCGAATCTTTCGGAGATTGAACTATGGGTGGATACGTTTCAACATCCAATAAATTGTATCTTTCTAGAGTATCTTTATAAGGTGTCATGGTGAGAACGGAATCACCGATCACGTTTACAGTGACTATGCGCTCTCCCCATATCCAACAATCGTCTATATGAGGATCGATTGATGCTCCACGTTCAGGGAGGTATTCTAGACTACATTGTTCGACCGTTTTGAACCCTTTGAGGATAGAAACGGAGGAAAATTTATTCTGAATGAATTTAGTCGGCGCTGGAAAACCGACAAAATCCCCTAAGCGCAGGCGACGCTTCTTGAAATTACATTTGGGACCGTAATTCTGTAAATTATATGGATCATTGGTTTATCAAATGCTGTAAATTAGGAAATAATCAAACGGAGTCTGTCGGAAACTGTAAAATTTTGTTTTCCAATCCCTCGAATTATTGTGTTATGGGATACTATACCTGCTTCCTGCGACCACTTTGTGAAAGATCCCAAGGCAAAGAATCAAGATTATTAATCAAAGAGTTCGCTTCATCTCTGTTTAAAAAATCTGCCTGAAACAATGATCCACTATTTTGTAACTGGAAATATTAATCATCTGGGAGATAATTCACCATGAGCATTTTGTATACAGCAATAGGAGCAACTTCATCAAGAGAAATAATGAATAATAAATATAAAACTGGTGACGGCACCTCTATATAAACTCCAGGGTAGTCTATCGACTCCCCAGAGTGTTCAGGATGCTTATTCAGTTCTAGATCCCATCCGGGCCAAGCTTTGTCGCAACTGGGACAGTACACATAAGCTTTTCTACTCTGAAATGAAGGGGAAATATACGTATTTCGTAATATTTACGACACAGTGCGATAAAACTTACTTCCGTTTATTATTATTTGTATTATTCAATCGGCTTATGAGATGAAACATGATTTAGCGGAGAATTGAATCCATTCGAAAATTGTTAACAAAGTTGAGGCTGTAATTCCAATATTTCACAGTCTATTCTACGTGGGTATAATAAATTTCGTTTAGGTTGTGACATTAGACGATCACGTAATAAACGGGTGGGAACATAATTCAAATTTCGAATACGTATGATATCGCAAAATAATCGTAATAGTAACTGACTAAATTCAGGGGTGAATGTATTGATCAAGTTTTGGGCAGTGATTCTTATGAATTATAATAAAATTAATTGTTTTCAATTTCGAGAAATTAGGCTAGCAGCTCCTCACAGCTATGTGAAAAACCGTCTAACCTTACCGAACCTCACCTAACCTATTTTTTCGATGTTAATTCGTAATCATCAACCACGACTATTTTTAACCATAATTCACTAGATAATAAATTCAAACGGGTGACATTTGATCGATAAATAATTCACCGAATGAATGGATGATTGAATTTGTGTCGTAAGTACGATTGGATCTCGCAATAAAGTGACATTACATACCTTCAAATCTTCGGCTACTTGTGTCCTCGGTAATCCATATTCATTTTCACAAATAAGACACGTACGAATTCCTTTACAACCACATGGTCTAACTGTCTCCATCATTACAGCTCGAGATTAATTTATTCATCTGTTTATTTATTTATTTATTTACTTAAATCGCTAATATTTTCATCGACAAACGTTAGCGCAAATCGCCACATGGTTACCATCATTCACAGTGCGGCGAGCTCAAGTTAATCGTGACGATATAACGTACGTAGATGGTGAACATTAATGATTAAAAAAATCTAAACGGGGGTTTCGTGAAAGAACGGTTTATGGGAACGTAGTATAGATGGCGTTAAATATAACCGTGACCTAACCTAACCCCCTTTGTTACGGAAAAGCTAGTATACTATACCTATTTTATGACATTACTATTATCGAATGTAATAATAACAATGGCCGCTGGTGTTGTCTGTTATCTGTCATTAGAAGCAGAAAGTTTTCGATTTTCAAAGTTTGTCTGACAATGATATCACTGCATCACGATTGCGAATGTGTCAATATTATAGTGTAGCTGAAAAGTGATATATTGTACTGTCCATATTTTTGATAAAATTAAAATGAGAACGACAATATAAAGAATAAACGATATGATTTCGTAATATATATAAGTCAAGATACATACAAATAAATAATGGATGAAAAAAAGTGAATTTAAAGCCGCAGATGATCAGCTGACGACGTTTCCCAATTAACGTTTATTTATTTATTTATTTATTTATTTAATTTCAATTACGTTTTATAACTACGACGTGTAACTAAATATATTTTCCGATTCATATGCTGACTTGATAATGTTTAAAACTGAAGAATCCTCTAAAGGCAGTTTCCTTCAGCAAACTAAAGCAGCTAGGGAAGAACGTGCCAATGAAAAACTAAGGGAAGATGCGGTCAAACGTATTCAAGCTAACGTCAGAGGTTGGCTCGCTAGACTCGACTATACAAAAACGATATTGTAAGTTTATTCTATTTTCAATCTTCATGCTCTAATAAAGGAGGCTACTTCTTCAGTATTGTAATTAGAAAAACAAATATTTATGGTCCAAGCAAAGCTTATCTTATCTTCCATGGTAGAATTTCGTATCTTATCTATTACTGTAATTCCCAATCAAACAAGTTGGATGAACAATCCCTCGATTATTATTTCCTCAACAGATTATGAGAATTACATATTTATCGCACAAAGTTTTCCCTAGATATCAATTTCGACCAAGAATGATGAAGCTGTTCTGCAAAAATATGAAAATTTCAAAAATTCTATTCGTTTGTAAACTATCCTTGAATCAATGTTTTTCAAAAGATCAAGAATGATCTTTTTCATCTTGTAACATACTCTTCGCATATCAGTTTTAGATACAATCAGCGTAGTCATTTGCAAGAATTTCCAGAGTTTTAATAATTGATGATCTGTAAACTACTCTCAATTTTGTAGCTAGAATAAAAATTGCGATTCTGCCGCAACATATTATCAAATAATATCTAACTATCAAATGTAGGGTAAAATTATTGTGCCACTTTGGTACTCGCCTGAGGTATAACCGGACACAATTGTTTTTGCCTCTTCTTGTTTGAGCACAGACTACAAAAAATTATATAAACTTTAATACTAAAATCCATGATAATCGCAGGATCATGAATTTCACGATTTTGATACCTTTGCCTAGATGAAAAAGTAAAATTAAATATACACAATTTATGGATAAATATAATTCATATCCACATTGTTTAATTGATCAGAGATACTGCGGAGGAATCCAGAAAGAAAATATCGCTTAAGAAGTTATCGGAAGTATGAAAAGCAAATTTAATTTTTATAAAAATTCTTATTTTTGTCAATTATTGGATTATTGCAGAAGAGATTTTGACACGAGCTTACCAGAAGAATTGAATAGCGATGGTATTGTACATTTGAGACCAGCTCTACAGATCTATAAAGTTACATCACGGTTTTTGATCATCTATAAAAAGGAAAGAGACGAAGGAAGATTGGAGCGATTATGCAGGTGCTCGATATTGCGATTCATAAACGCAGCAAGATTGGTTTAGAATTTCTCTATATTCTACAAATACTGCTGTCATCTTCCAAACTGACCATAGTTAATCTAAATGAGTACTATTTCCCATTTTTGTCTATCAGGTACCTTGTACAGACGCTGGATTCTGAATCACTGAAACTTTCTTATGTCGGCGTTGCTTTAAATAAGGATTATTCAATAGCATGGATATCACAGATGAAACTAGTTCTGAACTACTGTTTAACAGGCCTGGAAGATCTCAGGCCTGAAATGATCACTGATCATAAATCTATTTTACTCAGATTACACACATTAGTTAGTTTCACATCGACCAGAACATGGACAATTCTTAGAGTCAAGGGTATGGAGAAATTTAGGAACGGAATGAACCAATTATGCGCAAATATCATGGGACACCTTGTGAATTGCGGCTTTTATGCTGTTATGCAGGTAAATGAATTAATGAAGAAAAAACTGCAGAAACTTACACCATGCGGTCGATAAAAACATTTTTCATCATAAAAGAATTCATTCCACCTCTTATTCAATTATCTTTCATTTCATTTAGGTGGTAAATCTTTTGGTAATGAGTTTTTTATGCCTAACAGTTTCAATTGTATCTTAAATCTGATTTCAATATTCTTTTAGATTCTTTTAGTGAAAGGATTAGGTAGAGCAAAAGTGGCGTTAACACCTGTAGCATTGTCGGCGGCAGTGACTTTGTCCCTGAGGCCATTAATATCAGCACAAATGTCCGATAAGCTAGTCTCTATGTTTTTGATAAATATTTGCAGTGTTCCTGCGCTGATCCATCACTTGAATATCATGTCACCTGAGGTAAACAACTCACAATCAGTGTTAAAGTAGTCGAAATATTGTCCAGAGTATAGTAATTGGCAATCGCTAGATTGATTTGAATGATTGATACCAAAAATTCGCTGACATTAAGCCACAGATTTCTTTCAGGAATGCCCAAATCAATACTAAAAAAATTTTGACTCTTGACTTTTCACAGTGTATAACAGCACTCATTACTCATAATCTATTCCGAAGAAGTTTGGAGCTGTTGAACTCGGAGCAACATCTAAGAATCGTTTTCAACGCTTTAGAGGGCAGTTACGCCCTTTGTTTATTGGCCAATTTAATTCAGCTAGCAAACATTGAGAAAGATGAAGTCTTGAGAGATCTCTACTTCCCTTCATTTACGGTGAGAACTCAGAGCTTTTGAATTTGAAACTGACGCAGGTCTGTCTGGCGCTTCTGTCTATTCTGAACTCCCATTTCTTCTCGATATTCCACAGTTTGTTGTTACGAGGATGCTAGAAGCTTGCCAGGAGTACGTTGTAGCTAAACAGAGTAATTTAACACACTGGCATCCAGTGCTAGGATGGTTTGCGCAAAGCGTTGATACTTCTCTTCAGGAAGCAATTCCTCACGTCAAATTACAGCTTGCCTGTCTTTGGTCTGGAAAAATAGTCTTGCAATTAATCGGTGAACATTTTGTAACATGATTTCTGTGATATCACAGATTAATGGATATTATTTCGGTAAATTTATTATTAATTATAATTTATCCACTCGTAGGTCTTCCGTTGAGCAAACTTGTAGAAAAAGAATCACAGTTTCAGCCCGATCAACAAAGTACATCGATTGGAACGAATATCTTCCGTCGTGCCTTTTTAGAAGCTCGAACGAACCGAAATAACAGTAATAAAAATTACAGGAAATTAGGAAGTCCAGATTCTACTAGAATAGCATTAATTTGCTCCTTGTATCAAACTGCTTTACATACTTTGACGCAAATGAAACTCGACATTCTAACGGGTAATTTTATTGAGCTTAATCATTTTGCACTATTTTATTATGTTGAAGTCATTTTTCAACAGTGTTACGGATCTGTTAAAGAGATGACAATAAATACAAGAAATTAATTGAAATTCAATTTACAGGGTTGTGCTATCAGGATAAAATTTTATACCACATGTGGCTGTTCCTCTGTACGCTCGGTCAATACTGTGGATTGAAAGCATTTCTCGACCACCTTGCAGCAAATACGAAATGTACCGCCCCAGAGTTTCAAATGTTGATATTGTTCTGCGACTGCATGACGCACTACGTTACGTAAGTATAATATTCCGCTGTATCATTTTTTGCACTACATCAACTATGCGAACAATTAATATTATTATATCTTCAGGATTTTAGATGATATGGAAATGTATGAACAGCAGGAACCGTTCAAACTAACAGATTTTGTAACGATGTCTTACTTTTTGAACCAGTTTCTTTACAAAGCAGTCCTGAATAATTTATTTGGTGAGTAAAATTTTTCTATTTTCGAATCCTGGAAGAAGATCTCTGAACATCGAGAATCTGATAAATTGTTTTACGTACAAAAATTTTGTTATATACTAAAGTTTCAGATGTTACAGATGTAAAAACTGTATCGAGTAATCCTCTTTTCACATCTCTTCACACGCTTTTGATGGCCCTTTATCGTCGAGATTGTAGAAGAACCTTTTGTCCCGATGGCCATTGGTTGGCAAAGTTGAGTATTCATAAAAAAGACGGACTAATAGCTTCAAATCTGCGTCATTGTGAATAATTTTTATTATAGATACCGGCATTAGTCTCTCAATAATAATAATAATAATAATTATTATTTAATCATCACAAAACAGGAAGTACGTGTCTCAGGATTCCTCGCTGACCTAGAAAAAGGCCGCCGAGGAGCAGCATTGTTGTTATCCAAGATGCCCCACGTCATTCCACATTCCGAGAGAGTTGTGCTTTTCCGTAAACATGTTTCAGATGAAAAGGCAGTCCTAGGTTTGACCGTTAGTGCCTGTAACAGTCCTCCGTCGACTCTAATAGCTGTACATAGGTGATTTAAAAATTAAGATGTACCGAAAATATCTACAGGAGATAAAAATGTTTATGTATTTTCCGATTTTCTTAATTTCAGATCTCGCATAGTCGAAGATGGCTACAGGCAACTTGCTATGCTGCCTTCTCAGGCCTTGAAAGGTGTGATTAGAGTCAGATTCGTTAATGAACAAGGCCTCGATGAGGCAGGTATAGATCAGGATGGTGTTTTCAAAGAATTTCTCGAAGAAACTATAAAAAGGGTGTTTGATCCTTCGTTAAATTTATTCAGAGCTACAACCGAGAATAGATTATATCCTTCTCCAACTTCCTCGATGCAGGATAATCATCTTCAGCTTTTCGAATTCGTAGGACGTATGCTCGGAAAAGCTGTTTATGAAGTAAGTAGATGAACCATTGTCAGACTACGGGTCAATGGACTGATTATTTCCATAAAATGATGATTATTTTTTAGGGAATCGTGGTCGACGTTCCTTTTGCATCGTTCTTTGTATCCCAATTCTCTGGACAAGCTGGCGGTGCGCTTTACAGTTGGCTTGACGAACTTGCATCTCTGGATAGAGATTTATATCGAAGTTTGACGTTGGTTAAACATTTTAAAGGCGACGTTAGACAATTAGAATTAACATTTTCTCTTGACGAAGATGTTCTCGGTAAACTTGTTACTCACGAACTCGTACCTGGCGGAAGAGCAGTTCCAGTTACAAACCAAAATAAAATCAATTACATACATTTAATGGCACATTTTAGAATGCACACTCAAATCAAAGACCAAACTTCTGCTTTCATCAAGGGATTTAGATCCATTATTAATCCTGATTGGCTTGCGCTTTTCTCAACGCCTGAGGTGATTATTTCACAATAAACTAAAGGCTTTTTCTTCTCCTAACTCTGGGGAGTAATAAAGAAAAAGAAGTATTTCGTAGTCGTTATTAATTTTCCAATTTCATTATTTCAATCTACAGCTACAGCGCCTCATATCTGGCGACAATGTCCCATTAGATTTACGAGATCTCAGACGACATACTCAGTATTACGGCGGTTTTCATGATAGTCACCGTGTAGTTTGTTGGCTTTGGGATATTTTGGAGAAGGATTTTTCTGAGGATGAGAGAGGGCTGTTTCTAAAGGTATTTTCATTACTCTTAGACGAGCAAACCTTTTACTATCTAGAAATGTATGTGTAATGATGATTTTTGCTGAGGCTAAACCTGAGAAGCTCATCATTAGTTTTATCTTTTCATATTACAGTTTGTTACAAGTTGTTCAAAGTCTCCATTGTTAGGATTCGCACATTTAGAGCCACCGTTCTCAATACGGTGTGTTGAAGTGGGCGACGACGAAGACACCGGAGACACGATCGGTGAGTAATTTTTATATAGAAACATTGAGTAACTTGTTTAAATCAATGAAATCAGATGAACTATGAAACTTTGCGGAAAGAATTCAATGTCATGTTGAATTGATAATAGGACGAAAAGTGTTTTAATTGTTTTTGTTTATATCAGGTAGTGTAATCCGAGGATTTTTTACTATTCGCAAAAAGGATCCACAGAATCGTTTACCGACATCTTCGACATGCTTCAATTTATTAAAATTACCTAATTATCAGAAGAAGAGTACCTTGCGTGAAAAGTTGCGTTATGCTGTTACTAGCAATACGGGTTTTGAACTATCATAAATTACCATTGGTAGCAAAAAAGGAAAAATCAAGAGAAGAAAAATATTACGTTTTAATTTTTGTCGACACGATATTTCTGTCTCCAAACATTCAACATAGATTGAATTTGATTTTTGAATCAAGAGATTGTGCACAAAACTTTAAGACACTAATCGGATACTTTGGATACACATTTTTGATGTCTATACATCACAATTTTTGATACGATACAAGTTTTTTCTGATAACGTTCAATTTTTTTTCAACTAACTTCTGTAATTATTATAATATTATCTGATGCAATTTTAACTGTAATCTGCAAATGTTGTTATCATATTTAACATATTGTTTTGTAAAATTAGAGGCACAGTCTGATAGCAAAGGTATAAATCAAATACGACTACCAATAAGTGTGTATTTTATAACAGTAATACACACAAAACGATGAAGGGAGTATACAATACAATAGTAGTAATAAGATTTCAATAACCAATGAACGATAATTATTATCAATATGAGGATAAAAATTCGAGTGAAAATCTGTAAAAAATGTTTAATCGAACGCATGTGTATAATGCGAAATTGAAACCATCTTAAAATGAACTTGAAATGATCTTGAAACCTTTATGCATTATTTGTTTGTACATATTTTACTATATATGGGTTGTTATTTATTTGTATAATTAAACAATAATTATTTCGAAAATTAGATTTCCTGTTGTCATCACATCTTACAAATTGATTGAGGACTTGTATTTATTTTTGAACGATGTGTTATCGTGCTTATTAGAATTAGAAATCTTGTTAAAATACTTATTTAATGCATAAATGAAAGGGAAGCATTGAATTTATCAGTCTGTAACAGTGAGTACCGCTTTGTTGGCGATAAATCAGAGCCACTTTTCAAAACTAGAAAAATATATATTGTAGCAACTGTGGCGCTAAGGGGATTTGAAAAAGACATCTCCATAGTTTTGATGAAAGCTTCGAGGAACGTTTTATTTGGTTGTACTTGTTGTACATACGTGGTTCTTTATTAACGTGTAAAATTTACTCGGAATATTTACACACTCATTTTATTTTTCAAACCGATTGATCATATATTATATATCTCATTCACTGTCTCTTTCTGCCCAGGTTTTTATTGCAGGGAAATTACGTGAAAAAATTGAAAAAACAAAATGAGCTGTAAAAATATTCGGAATGAATTCAAAGCAGACCAAAGATATAAATTACTTAGGTAGTTTTACCAAATATATTATACGTATATGAGAATAAATCCGTAGAACATAAATTGAATATCGAAAGAGAATAGGTAAAATTGAATTGAAAGAACAGAATTAATATTGATTCCAGAATATTTTCCTACAAGTAAATGTTGTTCATGGTCGTATCTATTTAGTCGGTTACCTAGTGTTTTATACTATTAATATTATAACGAATCTTCAGATTGTTGTTAACTTTGGCAAAAAAAAACAAAACAAATAGATCGGTTCATAAGATTACAAATTTTTCAGATATTTAATTGCCCATTAAAATCATATAGTTTTTTCAGTCTGACGTATCGAACACACAATTATCGCTGCCGATCATTGCGGACTCATCTATGAGTAAATTCAATTGATAAAACGATTTTCAGTGTTTTCTATACCCAAACAGCTCAGTCTTCGAGCATTTCCTTGTTCATCTTCTTCTGGGAATTGAATGTTGCGAATACTGAGACCTGCATGAGGTTTAGTATCATGGTCTAGCGATATGAAACTCTTAAGAAAAACCAATTTTAGATTCAAAGATGTTCAAGCATTTTACTGTGCATCTACATCCTTCCTCGTTTACTCCGCATTCGAAAATATGTAACACGCAAAACTGGAGACATCTGTAATGATATTTGATGCTGCCATACGGATTCAAAAATCTGTTGATCACAACAATTTTTTTATCTCTTGAGATATATCAGTGCTGTGAATAATTTGAGGATTTCTATCTGGCATATATCTGAGAGTCAGATCTTCCAGAGAATTGATAACAATGTGCACGAGTATTGAATGTTGTGTTGTTTTTTTCCCACAGACTTCACTTTCAGCGAAGACTAGTTTCTCGTGAAAAAGTAGACAAAAATCGTTTGGTCAGTGATGAAATATGTAAAATTTGCATCTTTTGAACTATGCTAGTGTTCACATGTTGTGTGTGTAAGAAATCGTGCAATCTAAATTAATCCTCCCCAAAAATAGGGAAGAATTATTTTTCTAAATGTTTTGTTTCAATAACTCCTGAATTGAGGATGTCCGTAAGAGAAGTAATTAATGATAAATTTAGTATATGATGCGAAACAATATGTTTGTAACGGATCTATAACGAATTGTATATATATTACCGCAAGAATAATAGTTACACTTAATTGATTGGATTTAATTACGTATCACGCTTGGAACAGTTATTATGCTATGTAATTGTAATGATTTATCGAACCTATTATTAAAACCGAAAGATGATAAACTCTGTAGCCAAAATGTAGGCATATGACAGAAAGCCAGAACTTGTAGATTATTCAAATTTATATTCGAAGAAAGATATTTTTGGAATGGTATTCATGAAATGATGAAAGTATGCTTGATAAAAAAATAGAGAAAAATATCTGTTGAACAATCATAATTTGTTTGAGCGAATATACAGTCTTTGGGAGTAAAATTTCAGTCTGTTCGTCATATCGGCGCAACTCTCACTGCAAAAAGTTTGAAGAGAACCTTCGTGAATCACCGTAATCGCTAATGTTTTCTGACAAACTCGAAAAAAAAAAAAGAATCCTTGTATACCTATGTACAGTTATTATATTCATATTATAATGTATATGAACTATATCTAAAACGGACCACTTACGCTTTTGTAAATTTATTGTCTTGTTATTAACAATTCATTATAGGGTTAAATTATTTTATTATTATTATTATTATAACGTAATCCATATAATTTTATATAATCATTATTACATACTGTGTATACATATTGTTGATACTACCAATTTAAGCGAAAAAGAGAGAAATAAATGATAATGATCATATCTATAAGATTTAATAATAATAGTAATAATAGTAATAATAGTGTAAATATGCACACGATTAGAACGTGTAACCTATTATTGTACATTGTTAATGAACCTCATCTCATTCTCCGGTCAGGAGGGTATGCATTTTCGAGAAAAATGATCAATTGCACGTATGTATTGTATGTAAGCATTAATTTGAATTTTTCTCAATATTTAAATGCAATTTTTGTTTTGTTTTCCCGCGCACCGGCGCCCGCATCTATTCAAATCTCACGCGAATTCGGATGCATTTATATCAACAAATGTTGTTATTTCTTACCGATAACACCGAATGCACTCGACGTTTATATACCTACATAGCTATAACACTCATATTTATGAGCTAAAAATTCCTAGAACGGATTTTCAAATTGATGGGAGAATAGCGACATAAAATTTACCATATTTTACTTGGAATCGAACAAATTCGATTTTGGAAGGTAGATTATATGATATAGGTATGAATAGGTATATACCTGTAGGGTATTAACCTAAGAATTGGAGAAACAAAGAAAGTGACCTCCGCTAAAAGTGACTCCAAGCTATGCTTGTAGTTTCTGGAATTTATCTGTAACCCGGGCTATGCGTCATAAACAATAATTTCTTAGGGTTCTCATTTATGACACTTCGTGTAAAGTCCACACTAACCGACGCTGCAGGCTGCCGAGTTCTATGCGTTCTTTGAATTCGGGCTATTCGCCTTTTGGCTTTTATACTATGGAGTATCTTACCTGTGCAGGGCAAAGTATGCATGTCCCACAAGCCATGAAACATCTGTCCCTCGATCTGTCCTGTATAATCCGCAGACCGACAATAATAATTGTTGACCCTTTTCTAGAGTTCCTTTAAATGTAGTAATAATCCTCGACGATTATTCTTGCTGAGTCAATTCAATGGTGAAAGAACGAAAGAGGGAACAAAGAGAAATTATGCAGAAACAGAGAATTGAACTCACTTCCAGAAATCCCCAAACTTTCAATAACTCCGTTCTGACACAGTGGGTTGAAAGAGTGGATACGTTTCTGATAGAATCTTGAAATTGATTCGATTCATGACCTCTGATGGAACATACTATATGGAAATAACACGTACAACAAAGAAAACAGAAAATGAAATGAACAACAATAAAATATAGAAACAGTGATCATTATCATCGTGTTTTTCCATCTCAATGCTGTAGATATTATTTTTGAATAAAACTTGAATAATGTAATTTCGATTTGAATAATCGGTTTTACGAATTCGAATTTCATTCGATCTGGATCATTAAGATACTGTAGGGATGAGGGATTTTATATCATTCCTATATAGGTATGAACATCAAGAACAAGAAAGAATGAAGAAAACAACGAGAAAATTGACAGACATGGATATCATCGTGTTGTTCTATATTATCCAATCGAATTATTCTATGATATCTTATTTCAAATCGAATCATAGCTTTTTTTGAAATTCAAATTTGATTTGCTATACCAAGAACAATGTTCGATGCTGTTGGTCACGCATCGGTGGGTATAAGTCTGCATAAAATCAGGCGCGTAGGCGTTGAAAGCGCGCCATTGAGTACGCGCAGTGATAAGCTGCGCATGTCACGTGACAGTCTTTGTGAATTTGGTGAGTACTGGCGCTGCCTTCGCGGCGGTTATTTTTGGAATTGCGATGTTGTTCGGGAGGGACTAGCTAGTGCAGAGGTCTCACGAGCTGCAGGGATTATTTAGTGGCCAGAAAGCCTTGGCTGCGAGAGGACGTGCATCTCGGCTATTATCAAGGAAAAACGGAAAAAACGAACAAGAAACACAAAAAATATAAAAATCGCGGTGTACGTGGGTGTGATGCGATAAGTTGTGTGTGTGTGTGCGCGCGTGCGTGTGTTTAGTGTGTTCTGTGTAGAGGAATCATTCGGGGAGGTTTTATACTCGACAAAACGATAATAATAATAATAATAGAAAGACATAATTGAAAATAAAAAGTATACCGAACTCTCTAACCTAAGTGGCTCACCGAGATTGTAGTCTTGTTTTCCGTTTTTTTTTCGTCCGGTAATTCATACCTCCCCGTTGTTTTATTTCTTCTCACTATCTATCTTCGAGAGATACGTTGCCACCCTTCGATTCCCCTCCTCTTAACCTAATCGTAAATTGTGAATGCGAGTTCTGCCGCATAGTCGCAGAACGAGCAGCTGACGATGAGTGCATAACGTGTGTGCGCGCGTGAAGTAGGTGCAAGCAATAAAAGAACAAGAAAACGGAATGGAGAAAAATAAAGAATAGTGAGAGTGCGTGCTTCAAAATAAAACATAACCTATCTTCATATTTTGTAACATTGATTAAAATTTGTCACGAAATACTGACATTACGTATTCGAAATATATCATACCATGATACGTCACCAGAGGGAGAAAATAAATATATTCAATTTGCTCTAGTGTGTGTTCTTCTCCTTCGCGCGTCTATTTTTCCGTTTAAAATGATCGGCAATCTGTGAATATTGGGTATGAATTTACGTACATCTACCTATGTGGATTGAAAGCGAGATAATCTTGTGAAGTGAACAGAAGATCCCATATATATGGAAAATATAATCCTCGAAACAGTGAAAGTAAGTGGCTATCGGTAATCAAAGAAATAAATGAACCCAGAGGTACCTCTCCAGTGTCAAACGTGAACGAAGGCAAACAAAGGAAAGAGAAATTCGTCGATGTATAATTGGTGACAGTGTTTATGACACGAAAGGTATAAAAATCCTCGTTGAAAGGTTTGTTTTGTGTTTTTCTCTTCTTTTTTTTTTGGTTCGTTTTGTTTCCATTAGTTTCGGGTTTAACAAACTTTGAAAACACTAGTGCAATAATAGAATTTATCATCTCGTGGATTGTTGAATAAACATCAAAATACATAACGAGGATTCTTCGTTTAAACTATAAAACACGAGAGAGAGAGAGGAGAGAAATCGCAATCGCAATCGCAATCGCAATCGCAATCTACTCGGGCGCTTTTTTTTTTGTTTTTCTCTTGTATTCTTTCTCATGAGCATGGACTTCGTGTTAAATGAAACAAGGAAACGGCAATAAGCGAAATGGAAAAGGAGGGAAAGGAAGGATAAAAGAACAGAAATATTGAAACAAAGAACGTTCGTTCTTCTTATCTCTGACGTTAGACGAGAATATATTTTGCAATATTCATAATAGATAAATAAAGATAAAGATAAAGAGAAAGAGAACGAAAGATCGAAGGGAGAAAAAGAAAAGCATATAACAACATTCGTGCAATACGTATAAT
This sequence comes from Phymatocera aterrima, assembly GCA_963170745.1. NCBI lineage: Eukaryota > Metazoa > Arthropoda > Insecta > Hymenoptera > Tenthredinidae > Phymatocera > Phymatocera aterrima. The sequence continues at coordinate 11,893,445 of OY720663.1, forward strand.
GTATATATAATACTACGCCTGGTAGAAAAAACGGGTAGCAACGAAACCAACTATAGGTATATATATAAATGTAAATAAAGAGAAGAATGTGCGAGATGGTATGCATTACATACACACACGGCAGAGATATTGAATCGCCAATCTTCTAACACCATCGGATGAAAGTGAAACGAAGAAGATAGACGAACACAGAGATGCGGGGGGCGGGTGGGGGAAGCGTGAAAGCGATCGTAATCTTTTGTTTTTGTTGATGTCAGTACGGATGAGGAACAGCGGGAAATAGTGAATAATAATAATAACAACAACAACGATAATAATAATAACAATCGGAAGAGATAAAAATAGAGAAGAATATATACGGCAACCGCTTTGAAGCTGCTCGAAAGCCTAAAATTCCGAGGACGAAACAACGCTCTGTATTCCATACATATACATATATATATATATATAATATATACACACAGACATAATAAAAATACGCGGTGCGTGCGTGATCAACGACGGGGACGACTTATACTGCAACCACTAGCCTCGCACGGGGTGCATTGCCTTGCCTGCTAGGGGGGGGGGGCCTAGGTGTACAGTTTTGATGGCAGTGGTGGGGCCTAGCCGGCACTCGCGGGTGTCCATGAGCGTGTCTATGTCGCTTATGCAGGGGGGCGGGGCCGGGGCTACCGCCGGCGGTGGCGGCGGTACAACCGGGACTCATCCGGGACAAGCGGTTCTCGCCGCTGCTGCGGCCGCTGCCGCCGCTGCCCAGGCCCCTCCGACTTACTATCATCCGGCCGCCCCTGCACCTCCACCACCACCTCCGACCCAGGATCCAGTACAACCTGATAGACCGATTGGATACGGGGCCTTCGGCGTTGTTTGGTAAGAAGTCTTGATAATATTTCTTTCTTTCTGTACGATCCTGTTTGTGTTTTTGTGTGTGTGTGTGTGTGTGTGTATGTATGTGTGTGTGTGTGTGTGTTTTTTTTCTAGTACACAAATTTCATTACGTTGAAACGAATCTTCGGAATTTCTTTGATTTCTTTATCGTTGGAAGCTAATTTATTTGTTAGTTAAAAATTATATGTTACATGGTATAGGTATTGAGAATTTGACGTTGGATGTGGGAGGGTTGTTGTTGTTGTTGTTTTGTTTTTTTCTCTCATGTTCGGACAATGATAATTCCTTCTTTGCTCAAATGTTATACGAGAAGGACTTGACTCGCGTCTGGAGCTGCGTATAATGTGAATGCCCTGTGTCGATTTATCTCGCCGAAGATCGTTCTTTGTGCGTGAAAAACCTGCTTAGAATACTGATATATAGGTATACCTATACTTCCTCTTACCTCATGACTCCTACCTCTTACGAAGAACGTTGTGATGTGCCCGATTCTTGTCATATAGGTATACATATTATACACCTATGTATGCATTTACACCGTGATGAGGACCAACGAGAATCGTGAATATACGAATCGCCGCGCCGCGGGGATTTGAAAATTTTTTAGAGTCAAGTTTTCTTACCGTGTTATTTATTGTCACGTCTCATATGACGCGGCGGTCTTCTTACTCGGCTCATTCTTATTCTTATTCCTACTATGATGCTCCACGGTCTTGTATGCGATGTGCTTTCTTTCTTGGTGTAGGTATCTCATTCTTCCATGAATCCTGATGCGCGGTGTATAGGTACGGAATATGGAACTCGTGCACGTTATTGTGTACGTACACACCTATCGGAGGAAAAAAGATATATATCTAGGTGCCTACCCCCAAACTTTCTAAACTCCTTCTCGGAGTTTAATTTTCCGAGTTTAATTTAAGAATCGAGTTTCGCTCTGTCGCCTTGGTCTCGGTGGCTTAATTTCCACTCCAAAAAATTCAGATCGCACAGATTCAGATTGATATTTGTAGAACGACGTTTTATACATCTGGATGTATTTCGAATGCTTTTTTAATCATACTTTCCATTATAAGATTTTCGGCAGACCTAGTTTTTTTCACATACCTGAATGGTTGATTCGCTACAACCTCGTAACCGCAAGCATACGCAATCAAAATTTAAAAAGTTGATTTTTATTCGCGAGATCGAAGTGTTCGCAATTTTTATTCCCTTTATCTATTCCGATATCGTGATTCGATAGAAACAGGAAAGAGGCAAAAAAAAAAAAAAATGGTTGTCTTGATTGAACACGTCGAAATCAAATACATAAATTGGAGAAAATATCAGCGAATTATCGAATGACTGGGGAAGACCGTGTGCAAAAAATAAAGAGAATTTGAAAACCTGGGTAAAAGATCGGCAGGCAGGTATGTTACATATTTTCGTTGAGAAATATTTCAAGTCGATATAAAGTGTACGTAATATGAGCTATCGCGGGGTTGCAGTTTCGATTCATTCAAGTTCATCACCTCCTCCCCTCCTTTTGACTCCAGTACCAAATTGGGGTAAAAATTAGGACTACAATAATTTCGTATTTTGGTGTTCTCGCTGGAAGATATTCAGAGAAAATAGAAAGGTTCATTTTAAAGTTTGAATCTTCACCCGGGAAAACGAATCAGGTCGGTCTTTCATCCGTAATATCAGTCCTTTTTCCTTCTTAGCATCGTCGTTTCTGATTTGATGAATTACTTTATCAGGCACGATAATCACGTTCTTCTTGTTGCCTATACTATAATGCAAATGAAAGTTGAAACGAAAAAACAATACATCTATGAAACATTTCCATCATATTATAGAAATTTTGAAATAATAATTAGCCTCGGAAGGCGTCCACACCTATCTACCTCGCGTCTGGAGAGGTTCGTGTTGTCGTTGTCATAGCAACGGACCGACGGCGTTCACTCTCGAAAGATAAGTAACACAACGCTGCTGTTGCTGTTGCTGTTGCGTTGTCGCAGTCGTCGAATCGGGGGAAACGTGTGGGTACGGGTCGCCAGGGCGTCTGCGCTTCGGCGCGTCGTTGTTCGGTAGGAAGGGCAGCAAGCAGCCAGGGTGGAGGGAGACGGAGGGTGGTGCGTGCGAATGAACGATAACGCGGCGGACGACCCGAACCGACAAGTAGCGGCGGTATAGGGCTTCACTTCAAGGCAAAGATGCGGCTACGTCGGCGTGCCGTGTGCACAATCGTGTAGTAGGTATATTTATCGAGAAATGAATACCTGAGTGAATGAACGAATCGATGACGAATTTCCCATGATTTATCACGTAGCTTGACGGTGAATCGTAATAATGATAATCTACGTCACGATATACGGTACGGTACACGATGCACAATTGATATTGCGATGACGATGAATTTCTAAGAATTTTCAATACATATTTCGGAAAGAATATATGCACGAGTAATGAGATGAAGACGTTCGCGTCGTTCGGCGACGCCTGTATAAACGATCTGCGTCGGGGATTACCGAATTCGTGAAAAAAAAATCGAGATTTCACTATTCATGGGCAAAAATTTCAGCCGATCTTATTTTCCCGTAATTTCGTTACCCTATCGTAATACGAACTACTGTAAAACACTTCTCACTTCATCGCTCATATATCCGAATTATGCGTGATGCACGGCGGAAAGTAGTTTGCAGGGCACAATGCAACTTCGTATTATCCGACAGAGATTATTATACATACATGCGCATGTATGTACACACGTACATACCCCTAATGCGGCGAATATTTTTATCCGCTTGTCATATACTTCGCCACAGTATGGACAACCCAGGTGGTAAAATACCTGTATGGCGAATATAAAAATATATATATGCGCATATGTATGTACCTACGAGGTATAGGTACAGAGAAACGGGAAGTGCAGGCCGATGCACCGGAAATGTAAATATATGTATACACCGCACCCCCATACTGAACTTTTCATGGTAATGCTCCACGATTCATGCATCAGGCTTCATTCTCTGAGTATGTAGGTGCATAGGCATGCCTGCTTTTATAAATTCAGATGTACAGTCAATATACTCAAGCGAGCGAGAGGGGATTACCTGTAACGTAGTAGTATACCCCCTCCGGAGTATATTAGTTCTCTGTTCAGAATCTTATAATATCCTTCAGATCCCTGTATCATACCCTGTATAGTGAAATACAAGAAATATAAAAAAAGATACCTGTTTACGAAAATTTAATCAGTTATACAGTGTTATCACCTCTCTTGCGAGAAACGATCGATGTCATGTCGATCGTATGTATCTGTTTTAACGCAACGCGCAGTGATTCGTCGGCTTCAAACTGATTCTCCGGCTACTTTGGCATACCATATACGTATACTGTATGTATAAGACAAATGGATCAATCACCTCAATACGACGGTTTCCTTCCTCATTTCTGCACCTATCGGTGCGCTGTTAATAATATCGCTGTATACAATTATAACTATGTATACCGTCATTGCTCATTTCATGCGACGTAGAAGGATTTCTACGGGCGCCTACGAGGGAGAAAAAATTAATAATCATTTGCAAGGAAATTGAACGTTCACAGGGAATTTTTCGCTTTTCTTTTTCTCTTTTCAGTATATCTATACTAAAAAATTAGCCAACAGGTTCAACCCTCGTATATATTGGTATCACAGATTATACAGTTCAATAGGATGCGGCACCATTCTACGTACAGCATACATGTATGATAGGTATTATAGTATTTATCATAGCCGTTTAAATGGAGAGCTTTATGCAAATGCGGGGCCTCGGCTGCAGTGTGCCACGTGTCATTCTTAGTCCCTGCGATGAGCCCTCTGCTCGCCCTCCTGCTGCAGGACGACGAACAAGGCTCCCGGGTTTTTGGCTCGCGCTTGAACTCGAGTTTTGAGTTGGCTATGGGGCTAGAGGCTAGGGGCAGCTGTTACGGGCAGGTGGGCACGCAGCTGTCCCTCGAGATTGGTTGTTCGCTTCGTTTCTCTTCTCTTCTCTTCTACTTCTACTTCTCCTTCTCCTTTTCTCTTTCTCCTTCTCTTCATCCCCACGCGCTTCACCGCGTATGTTTCTACTACCCGCCTTAGCCAACTTTTGGGGATTTCGCGTCCATTCTCCAGGACCGCGCTCCTGCCTACCCGGCTTGTCTGGTTTCCTGCCTCCTGCGTTGCCTCCTGGACCCCGAATGTATCCCCTTCTCTGAGTGAGAGTTGTGCGCCATCTCGTCTATTGATCTGGGAGCCAGCCAAAGGTTTTTCGGTCCGCTACGACGTAGTCCTTTCCTGCCTTGCCTGTCTTCGCCTTTCCTTCTTCCCTCCTTCCTTCCTTTCTTCCTTCTTCCTTTCTTTCTTTCGTTCGTTGCTTCCTCACGGGATTGCAGAAGGTTGCGAGTTGACCGCAGGTACAGCCCGCAGGCTCTTCAGGAATTTATCTCGTTTATACTTATACCCGTATGTACGCATTATTCATGAGGCTTCGATTTCATCTTAGGGAATTCCCGGCGCAGGTAGAAAGAAATTCAAGAAGAAAGTAAAGCGTAAGAGGAGCAGGAATGTACTCTTATTTTTGTTTCTTCAGTTTTTCTTTCTTCAATTTGAAAAGGGGTTATACGGGGATTTACGAAAAATTCATACAAATTTTTGTTAATCGAAAAATTTCATCGGAAAATCGTTCGAACGGCAAAATTTGTCATCAATCATCATCGGTTTGCGTCAACTTCGCGTACTCCAGCCACATTCCAAATTCAAAGAACATGATCAATAATTACATAATTCCGCACGCCGTTTTCAGTCTCTTTATTATACCGCAGAATATTAATATTTAAGTGTGGGTAACGATGATTAGGAATTAATGCTGAAGCACGTGCCGTGTTTTTCGAGGTATACCTACCTGCCTACGTGTGACGTTAGTCGCTTGCGAGGAAGGTGTCATCCATATGACGGTCAGCGAATTGAGTAGGTTAAACCGCTTAACAACGTGGCTAATAATAACTTTCAAGGAGACAGAGAATTCATCGATCGTCAAGAGAGTGAGAGAGAGAGAGAGAGCGAGAGAGAGAGAGAGAGAGAGAGAGGGAGGGAGGGAGGGAGGGAGAGGGGTGCTTTTTCCGTTTTAATAATCAATTACAAGTATACAGTTCTTTTTTTGTCTCTTACGAACCGGAAATACAAATGAACACTTCTCATATCTCGTACTATTATAGAAATGTGAACGAGTGAAAAAATAACCGTTTGATAGTTCCCTCGAAGCGCGTACCTACATCGAATGAGGTACGCAAAAAGCTACCGCGAAGTGGATTTTCACTTGACCGAAGATAATTGAGTTACAAATCAATTTTCTCAACTTGACGTAGGTAGGTATATATATTATATGTATATATATATATATCTACCTACGATAACGTAACGGTAACACGAAGAAGCGGAAAGAAGGAAAATGGCGGAAATAAGGTAAAGCGAGAAAGAAAAGAGAAAAACCATCAACCGGCCCCCGTCTCGCCGTCTTGTATCAGGCAAGAGGACTCTTTAACGGTATATGAAAGAACGGTGATAGTATAGGTATGTGCCGCGGGGTGAAGTAAAATTCACTTGTTGAAATCATTCTACATTTAATATTCGGATAATAGAATTTCGAATTCTATTATCCGTTTTTCCATTCATTTGTTATTCAAAATTTGAATGAGGCACGATCGCAGGTATAGGTATATCTACACAATTATTTAAATATTTCTCGAGAATGCGGGAAAGGATAACCACCGCCCGCTCTCGAATAATAAGTATATGCTCCTCCCGCGTTTCTCTCGTCAACTACTTAAGCGATAAATTATTGCGCGTGGTTGAATAGATCTCGCTAATGTTTGTGACTAAAGTATGGGTAAATTTTTCTTCTCTATTACTCCGTACAGGATAATCTTCTTGTTTTCTGTACCGGAGCTGAGGTACAAACATTCACTTTATGTGTCATCCATTCCTTATTCCTTATTTCCAGTCATGAAATTTGCGGTCTAATGCATCAAAGTGCTGATTCGCGATTAAAATATCGAGATTTGCGGCAGCGAATCGCCGCCAAGTAGTAGGTACTATATGAGTGAGCTACAACTATATATAACTTTACACGTGTTTCGAAAAAGAAATTAAACATCGTAATCATAATTGAGAGGGAGGAAAAACCAGCCACCTGATGCATAATTACCTTAAGTTTGCGCTGATTAATGGTAATAATAATAATTGTAATAGTAATAATAAAGTCGTACTACTTGTTTGTGAAACGAACGCGTGCGGTTTCTCTTCGTCGACTTCATCGTGTCATGACATTATTCGCAATAGATTTACAGTATAGGGCAATAATTAAAGAACGGTTAAACCCCAATCCAACCAAAACCATATTTAAATTATAAGTACGACCAAAGTGATTCCGTAATAATATAAATGGATCTTGATTCATACTAAGTTACTAATTCAGCTTCATCTCAATATCTATCCTCCCTACCCGTCTGATAGTTTATTATACAGTACAGCTATACAGGGTGATTCGGAACAACCGCACCGCAATTTGTGAGGGCGGGTTTCTCGGGACAAACGAGAAGGAAGTGTCCTTCACAAAAAAAAATTCCTGTCACCGATAGTTTCTGATTACAGAGCTGTGTGTCGCGGTCGCCCGTCCGCGTTGTATAGGTATCTAGTTTTCTACTATGCAGGTATTACTACATACCTACGTTTATTCGCTTCATTCAATTCTAATAAAGCTCCGGTTTCACTTACGTAGACATTAATACCGCGGATTCGCTAAATCCCTAATTTACGATTCATTGATTGATTGATATACAACGCGGTACATATAATCATTGCGAAAACAATATCGCGTATTGCGGTCATTCGAAAACCCAACGTATCTGGAGACGCAGGGCTTTTCCCGACCGCGTGTGCGTATAATGCAATCTTGGGCGAAATTTTTTAAAAAACAACCCCCCCCCGCCCCCCCCCCCCCCCCCCCCCCCCCCACCTCACCCCACCCCACCCCACCATCTTTCATCCATCTCGATGAATTTCTGTGTCGAAAGTGCACATGTGTGCGTGCATGCGTGTGTGCGTAGGTAAACGTTCTCCGGTATAAATATATGGAAAAAAGTAGAAGAATAGAAGCTAGAAGGGTGCGGTAAGGGTGGATTGTGCGGCGGGGGCAAGAGTGGTTGGAACGGGATCATAACCCTCTTTGGGGGGGGGGGGGGGGGGGGGTTCCAGAGATGGGGGAACCGGTGAGATGGCGATGGCGATGGCGATGGGGTCGCGCCGTGGCGGGTGCCCGTGACGTCATTCGGGCGGGGAAGCGGGTGGGGCCAGGGATCGATCCTCGGCTAGCTCCGGGGACCTCGGGGACGACGCCACGGGTGTAACGAGCCGCGTGCGGGCAGGCGTCCCGACGCCGTCGTCAACGACGGCCACGAATCTCCTCTAGACTCTAGAATCTAGAATTCGACTGCGGACGGGATGCCATGTACAGACTCTTCATCTATCCTCTTTTCTCTTTTCTCACACCCTCCCCAGCAGCATCTCTGCATTCCCCGGTAAAATTTGTTTCACAAAATGATTTTTTCCTGACTGTATCGTCGTTCACCGGTCACCCGATGATACGATGATTATAGAACCAGAAAAATTGCGCGAACGAATGAATAAACTAATGAAATCCGTGAATCTTCTGTGCAACTCCAGGTATATACACGCATGCATTCTTTCTAAATTTTCAATCAATTTCATTCGAATATTGAATTCCAATGCATAATTCATACGCATTTCGTAACACAGCGGTATCAGTCTGTGTCCAAAGTTAGATATATATAGGTACTGATTATTTCACAATTTATATACATATTTGATATTTTGTCATCGATTTTGTTCGGTGTACCCACAACATGTGGTGAATTTGGTCGGTATCGGTTTCAGTTCGTTCGTGAAACTGCTCGACACAGAAAATACATACATATTTATATCTATTTTATCGTATTTTATTGTATCAGTAATAGCATCATAGATGTATCCAGAGATATTTGTTATACAATGTTACGTATGTATACCTCTACACGTGTCACATGCATACATGCGTGTGTGTCATCGTATTGTACCTGCGACGAGGGACTAGAATCAATGTAAAAGTTGACTCTCGGTTAACCGCAGAGATACGCTAACCCTGGGATTGGGGTAGATGTTATTTTCATTCTGATGGGTTGTAAATTAGTACATACTTGAGGAATTCGTCGGTCCAGTTTTTTTGTTCGTATCATCGACTGAATCTTTTCTCCGGTGCGCATCACATCGGCAATGAGAGAAGGCAGGGTTGGGCCGGGAGTCATACTCACTGATGAAATCAGTGATTTACACTACTTCGAAATCGACTTCGCTCCACTTTAGTTCGCTCAAAAGCACGTGCGATGCGTGATATGATGAATCACGATCACCGTCTCTTGAACAATTCATTAAATCGTATCAATTTGCATTTGAAATGAGTCGGGAGTCTCGCCAAATCATGACAAGTTACTCAGAACAGTTTGAAAATGACGTCAAGTATTACAATTCAGTTGATATGTGGTGGAAGTCATCTCGAGATGACATGAATTGCGAAATTCAGTCAGATACTCTTTCAGTACGTGTGTAGAGTCTCTCACCATCAGCCAATACAATGATCGATAAACAGATTTCCCATTCAGAGTGCCGAGTGCCTAAATTTTTCTTCGCAAAGTGTTTCTTACGAAGAGTTGCGGACAAATGGAATCCTGCGTCGCGGCATGTAGTGTGCGCTTTTTTCTTTTCTGATTCCGTATAGCGTCTGTAACATACATCAGTCTGTAGAGCAGACTGCAGGCAGTCTGATGAACGGATGAAACAAATTATAGTGTTGATAGAACAATCAAAGGAAAGAATAAAAAGACGATTGTAACTTACTCTGATGCGGACCAAATGTGATTGTGTGGATGTCGCCGAGCAGTGGCTGCGTATACGCGTAATGCGCTCTTCTCGAAACTTGATAACATTTGTCGTCAAAGAATTTTTCTTTTCTCTACGATAATGTAATTTCACAACTCTGACTGCATATATTTTTCGGTATACATACCTATTTCGTCATAAATCAATGCGAATGGACAGCGGACCGTCATACTTCTGCTCCTATGCATCGGCTATTTGGAAAGTTTGTTTGCAGTTATCAGAGTAAACTTTAGGTGCTGCTCGAGTGTTCTTTTTACCGAGCTTCTGAGCAATGAAAAATGTGCTGCTCGCCAACCGACTCGTGTATTGCATCCAAGACGGACTTTTACTTTTCAATGATTCATCGTTATAAATCAGTATGAATCATATTTAGCGCTATTCTGATTTAATCTATCTATGCAAGCTCGTGCGGTTCACCATATGACTACTTACTATGTCCCAGAATGGAGAAATTCGTTTTATTTCGAAGTCATGAAGTTCCGGAGAGTATTATAATTGTATGGAGAAATGAAAATGAAAACCACTGAAAAACCGAGAATGATAATTAAGTTTGCGATCCTTGTGGACAAAGGGAAGATATTTCATTGTTAGTACGAACGTCGAATAGATATTCTGTGGAGTATAGTAAGCTTCTCTTGCAGCGGTCACCGGTCACTAACGCATGTATGCACATACCTATATTCGCCTTTCCAAATATTCTCACTGCGTCTGACTCACAGCTCTACCAAACTGATATCTCCTTGATTTATATGTAGCTATCTACTCTTTTGAATTAGCATATAAGTTGGGAAACTCGCAGAATACCAGATATGACTACCGAGATATATGCATAGTAATTACGGAAATTCATAAAGCGTGAAAAAAGATATACGCGCCAGAGACTCCACGCCACCATATATATTTTGCTTGGTTGGCAAAAAGAGATCACGTTAGAAGAGTTTCCAAATTAGCATCAGTCTTGCTTGGCTAATCTGAAATTTTCCACCGTCAAACAAAAGAATATACAAATTTGACCACTTCGTTTTCCTGGTTTTCTGGCGAAAGCATGAGGCGCTTAAAAAAGTCACGCGAACGATTCGCGGGCCGCACATTCTGACGAGGGTGAAGTTCACGGAAAGTCAGGGATTAGTTCCGAGCTCGATGAAAAAAATTGAGGTTTTTTTTCTCGCGAAATTTCCGCCGAACATCGCTTGAAATGGTATTCCTCATTTCATGAACTTCAGCCTCGCAAATCTTGCACGTTCACAGCAGTTTGGAATACTCATACTACCCTGTGTATGCATCTCATTTACCTAGCATACTGTGTAATATGTCTCTCTATACGTAGAACTTCGCCATCCTCGCCGAGATGGGTAGGTAGTGGTAGGTAGATAGGTACAGAAGAGGGTACGTACCACTGAATCAACAAGTTTGCGTTATCGTTAGTTCAAAGATTCCCCGCGAGATTTGCCTCCCTTTATTTCTCTCTGCTTTAGTTATACAGGAATCATTTGCACAGATATTTATTATACCTGTACTATATCTGTACTCCCGTGCGTGCTCAGAGATAGATAGATAGATAGATAGATGGTTGGCCTTTAATCGAGCGAGATTTCGCCGATCGCGATTCGCCGGCTAATCTGTCATTCGTGATTTTGGCTTATCCCAAAAACAAGAGAAAAAAAACAAAATCCCTCTACCACTTGAAGAGTTTGACGAAAAATATTCACAAGCAGATGAAAATATTCTTGCCCTGAAATAAATGAAGGTTGCATCTTTGACGACGATAGATGAATGATGGCGACGATCATTCACCGGTCAGAATATATGCTGTCTATCTCACTGGCTACTCCTGTTGCAGCAGCAACAGCAGCAGCATTTACCAGGCTCTGTAATTCGGACTATCAGACTTGCGTGAGGGACGAATACATAATATCGAGGAACGGTTATAAGTGACTACTAGATACAACGTATACCTATACATATATACGTATGAGTATACCAGACAGATTCATGGTGTCCATTACAAGTTTCATACTGGTACGATTTATGGTTGGCACTGGATGTAACGAACGGCATTATTACTACTCCTCTCTGTCGTCCTTCTGATTGTCAAACCTCCAAATCAGCAGCTCTCATCTTGTCTGGCCTGCTGTCGACATACCGCCGCATCTGTCTGATTGAGATTTACTTGGAACCCAATATATATATATATATATATATATATATATATATATATATATATATATATATATATATATATGTATGTTTCCTAGCAGCATCAATTATCGCATTAATTTTCCTCGTATATGATTTTCACCGGTCAGGTATTAATACAGCGAATTATGCACGCAGATCAGCATCCACGTGCTGCGGTATTCATCACGTAAGACAAGACTTTTTGACGACGAATGATGTCATGTGTTGTAGCCGTGAAAAGTGATTCGCGTATAATCAACACTCTAAGAATAATTCACACTATGAGGGAGAGCCCCGTTCGATCAGAGGAGCAGCCATGCCGAATAAAATTATGGTTTTTCTTTGTTCTGGATAAGCATAAAAGTGTATTATAGGATTGAGGCTTGAGTGAACAAAGTTACTTGAACTCCGATCCGTCAATTATGTATCGATATCCTCTTTTTTTTCCAACCGGTTCCATTTTGATCTTCGGGATATTTCATGCCAGCCAAACAGCCGGCGTTTGTGCAAGAAACTTTGGTTAGCGTGTTTAGCGAGTATTTTGACGGTACCCGTCGTGGTAGGTAGGTAGGTACTCACTAAACTTCTGGAAAGGAACTCTGCTGCGGTGTTCGCTAACCCCATTACAGTTGCGGGTGCGACCGTAACTCACGAGGAAAAACGGAGGAAAAAAAACTAAACCCCGCGGTTCCTATCCGTTACGTTTTGTCATTCAACCCCCATTTCCTCCGTCCCCGTTGGGTCGAGTAACTGTAATATAGGTAGGTACAGAGTAGTAGCCGCTTACCAAATGCGCTGCAATTCCGTAGCTCCGGGAGTATGGCGCACGGGAACAGTTTTCTTTTCTCTTTTCTTCTGGTAATTTTCGGTATCGAGCCCACCTGAAACAGGTATATACATACATCGTGGTTGGCGTTACTCTAATACCACTCCATGATCATACTTCTGCCTGTTGTGATCTCGGTTTTCTTTGCTAGTGTGTTGGATCAAGAGCGTAGGACGTAAGTATTGCTGAATAAATACCGGCTGCAGGTTTACTTTGGGTCGTTGTTAGCTTCGGATAAGTCGCTCCTCGAGCTGTTTAGGTATATATGCGTGTATCTATGGGTAACGTAGGTATACGTAGAAGATACCTGCGTGTGTGCACCACGTAATAATGTGCAGTAGTAGAACCTACCTATATAACGAGCGGAGTATGGCCAGCTTTTACACTTTACAGGAGACTTTGCTTCAACGCTCTGCTCAGCTCTCTCTTGCTCTTTTTCCGAGGTTTTAAAAATTCAGGCCACTATACTTTTCTGAGTGCAAATCCGACTTATTAAAGTAGCTCATTCAGAATTGACAAACAGTAGACACAACAACTACTACTGTAGTGGTTTAGCAAAAATGGGGGAAAAATGGAAGAAACGTGGAAAACACTGTCTCCGTACACGTGACTACACATTGTCTCTAGGAGAATATAGGCATAGGAATACTTTTCTTGTACTTTTCTTGTACTGTTCTTTTCCTCGTTATCCGTCATCGCGGTGAAGTCTTCTAACGTGCGATTTTTCATTCCAATGATGAAGAAGTCGTCGTAGAATTTGCATGAAACTCTCAATTCGGTTGACGTATCCTGGCGCATTGGGTCACAGTGATTTATACCTGTATACGAATTTTGTGTGAATTTGAAAAATTGGTAACCGGATTGCTGGATCAATCCTTCCATATCTTGTACGGATGTGGTGGATCGTGAGAAATAATTATCGAACGTTGGATATCAGTCACGGAAAATATGGCGGGCGCAAAAATAATCGAATTCTCAAGTTTTTGATGGTGGTGGATTTTTGTTCTCTGTCTCTAGCCTCTTGTCTGTTTTCTGCTAACAATTCAGCAGTGAATAAGAAAAGTATAAATAATAAGACGTGATTATCTTTCATATTATAATACTTATTATAGTTGTGGGCTTCACGACGGACCTTGGCACGTTTGCGAAACAAGAATACGATTTCTCGGGCTTGTTGCTAAGTCGTCTAACCCGTCGCCCCCGCGACCATTCTACCTTGCGTTAGCTTTGTTTCGCTAGGACTAGACAATTCTCACCTCACGGAACAAAACAACTTTCATGGAAAAGAGGCAAACATTGGAAGAAAACCAAAAGAACCGAAGAAAAGTACGCAGAAAAATGCCTATAGAATCAAAAAAGAAGAAGGAAATGGGAAGGCGAACGATTTTGAAATTGAGAAAAAACTGTTTTTCTGCTTTTGTTTCTCTCTCTTTTCTTTTGTATGAGAATCGAAAGTGGAGAGTATTGGTATAAGAATCTGCACGGATATCTTCGTACTATACAGACGCGTGCATCCTGCTTCAGGTTTTGTGTTTATTATCTCGCACCACTTATATAGGTATATCACGTGGGTACAGGATGCATTTATAGACATAAACCTGCATTTACCTGCGCCCACTCCGGCTCGGTTCGGTGCACCGGGGATCGCGTGATAGGAAAAATAAGAAAAGAAAACCCCTAAATAGCGAGGGTGGCTGTCGAATTGCACCTGGTCGTCGTCGTCGGAGTATACCTAGGAGGTATAGGCGAAGTAGAGGAAAGCAGGTAGTCACGGGATTTTCGGCTAAATTTGTATTTTCGTTTCCAGCGGTTCCCTTCGCTCACCTTGCAGCAGGAAGGTCCGCTTTTGTGCCTATCTTGAGTTCGACCCCGGAATCCTGAAATCAGGGTTTTTCCGCAGACGCGGAGACCTTTCTTCTCCCCCGTTACTATTGTATGTATAGAAATTCGAAAGCTCTCTTTCTTGAGGAGACGGGGCACGACGGAACCCAAAACTTCAGACTTTAGCAGCAGTAGGTAGATTTTATGTTAAAATAAGTATTCTCGGTTCGATTTTTCACAATGACGAAAAAACAACCGAATATCATTCGTTCAGGCGGTTGCAGATGCAAGAACAAAAGCTAAACTGATTCTCATAGAATAGTTTTCCTCCTCCTCGTATACTTATATATATAATCATTGCGAAAACAATATCGCGTATTGCGGTCATTCGAAAACCCAATGTATCTGGAGACGCAGGGATATATATATACTTAAATTTTGCAGAATTGCAACTTTTCGAATGGGGGGTTTTTTTTTTTTTTTTTTTTTTCACGAAATGCCCGAATTATCCAAGTACCTCAAAACGGGTAAAAAAAAAAAAAGGAAAGAAAAGAGAAAATCTACACCGGTTTCAATGTATCGGGGTTGAAAAAAGTTTGCGCTCATGTGTGCGACCTCTAATTAAAAGTATAGATTTTTAAATCACGTTTCGCATACATACGCACAGATACATAATATCTGTCTGTCTACCAAAAATTCATTGATTATTGTTTAACGACGTTGTGCACGATCGCATGCAGAGTTACGTGGCAGATCTGCGGTATGGGGGAAAAAATTTGCTACCGTCGTCCCTCCTACATATTTACAGATACAGTAATTGAAATCGGTTTGAAATACTAATAATTATGTAAACTAGGCAAGATCATGGAATATCTGATGTAGGTACAGAGGAAGCCAATGGAAAAAGATGCCTGTTATTCCTCTTTGCCTTATTTTTCGACCGTTTTCTCCGGGTTATTTTTTTTCCGTTTCCCTTGGTTTTTCACAGCTCTCTCATTCGTAAATGCTCTGCAGACAAAATGCTCGCGCTACGTGCTGAACTAACGCGACGCTCGAGGCGAGGCGAGAAGATGAAAATTTCAGAGACCCTCCGTTTTCTGTGATCAAGTGAAATGAACAAGAAGATTATCATTCATCGATCGAAAATATGTATAATAATTTATTGTTCAATTGATTATGGTACAGAAAACATGAATGAACGTAAACAAAATAAACCACGCACCACTCTTCTTTTCTTTCACCAAAAGTTTAACTTTCCTCTCGAAAGATGAAAGAGAGAGAGAGAGAGAGAGAGAGATACCTAATCGAAAGAATTGACACTGCAGAAGCGAGCGCGTGCAAGAGCATACGTCGTATGTAGTAGATTCAATAAATGGAAATGAATGAAAAATGCAAAAAAGCTACATGTATGTATGTATGTATGTATGTATGTATGTGTGTATATATATACACACATCTATGTATTCATTAATTATATCCGTTTTTCCACGATCAAAAACATCCAAGCAGCGAAAACCGTGTGCGCGGCGTTTGACAACGAATGCAGACGAGCTAATATTCATGCGAATATTTAGCTTCGATGAAAATTTCCCTGGCCCGGAAATTTTCTCGAAAACATATGATACCTCATGTATGCACCTATCGATAAAGACTGTTTCTCCTGAATGAAATAATGAAAATGTAAAAATAATACATCCGGTTCGTGGTTTGTGGTTCATTGACGGGCCCAATTCTATTGCTAATGGTATGTTATCCTGGAATCGTGCGATTTCCTGTTGAGCCCTGCTCTGTTTTTCTTTTTTACTATTTTTGTTCTCATTTTCATCTTTTTGACAAACTCATTTCAACGGCATATGCCGAAAGGAAATTAGACGAAATTCAACCGCGTATCAATTCGTGGACTTCGATTGACATCTTTCTTCAGTTATGTATATAATTTTGAAAGTCTTTCAAATTCTGAATCTGTATATCTGAATTTATGGGTTATCTGTATCTCCGTCTATAATGCAATAGCTGTGCTTTTGCTGGATTAGTTTTCAGTGCGTGGGACGCAGAAGAGAGTGAGAAAAGAATGAAAAAAGGAAAGAGGAAAAAGTGAAAAGAGAAAGAAAGAAGAAAGGCGAGTTAAAGGATCTTAAAAAATGAGGCATCTGGCAGAGTTTACTTTGCTTGGTGTGTCTCCGCCTTTTTTTATCGGCTTTCTTTTCACTCCGTGACAATTTTCCGGGTCGATGAACCTTTCGGAGTCTCTGAGAGACGTCGACGGTAATCGGCGTAGCATACGGTATACAGATGAATGATGTGTATATATCTATAATCTGATACCGATTATTTTATTCCCACAATCAATTCCACGGTCATTCACGACAAACTTCATACATAGCTATAATGATTCGTCTAATAACTTCGCTTCGCTCTGTGGAAATTCAATATTGATGCGTGCGAATATTTTTCGGTTTGGATTAACACGCACCAATCCATGAAAATTACCTGCACACGAAATTTGAGTGCCTAACCTAATAGCAAAATTTGAATATTTCTAGATTTTCTTCGATCTGGTCGATAGTTTTGATTCAATATTACTTTTCCACCAATTTCCTTATCCCGGATTATGGAAAGCACAATTATTTCGTTGAGCACCCAATCTATACGAAGTCATATGTAATTTCTGAGCCAAGACGAGTAGTGTCACGCCTTTCTTGATCCTCCTTGTGTACTCTCGCAAGACGTCCGAAGGGATTCGGTGGTGGATGAATATTGTATGCGAAACTGTGTATCGGGCTTATTTCATTCATAGATTAAAACGATGTCCGCTTCACAACGTTCTTGACTTTTGCTAGATTTCACGGGAAAGGGAAGGAGCATGTGGAGAAGGATGGGGATGAGGATGAGGATGAGGATGAGGATGAGACGGAAACGTGGTTATCTTGAGTTTGCAGCTTGCGTTTACAATCAGGCAGCCAGGTAGTATAAGACTGTCAGGAGAGAAAAGCACAACTGCCTGTAGCCGTGTAGTTCGCCCTCGTAGCTTTGTCCTCTCGACTTATCGCTTACAATTAACTAACTTATTGTTAGTTTAGGCAGCTCAGATATTCACGTCACGATTAGCTACTATCGCCTAGCTGTTGAAACAATTTCATGTCTCATATGTGGTGGTTAGGTGTATTCCATATTCCCATTCTTTGTTTCCACGTCATCGGTCGCACATGATATCGCAAGAATATGCATCTACTTTTTTATCTGCTTCGAAATACAGTCGAATGGCGGAAAATTGATTTTTTCTTTGTGCACGGTTTCGGCTCCCGCGCGATCCCTGTGGTAACTGATGTTATTTCAGTTCTCGTGATATTTAATTGTTGCGTTAACGTTATAAACTTCAGTCTAATTATCGAAGCGCCATGTGGGGTGGCCTCAACATACTAAGCAAGCAAACGCGCGTCATAGATAAGAAAATGAGGAACTTGGCCTCGGATAATTCCACGATAATAATGAAAACGACTTTTGTTTAAACTCACGTTGAACCATGGCATTACAGACTCATCCAACCGCAAGAAAGCGCGTTGAATTGAACATGGTGGCAAACAATTGAATTATCGTATTGAAATTTTCTGTTATCGCACTTACGAACGGATTTTTCCTCTATCGGTTTTTCTCGTCGCTTAAATCATTCTGCTTTCAGCGTGGGCATATAAATATCTGCGCAAGTTCTGCGGCTGGGCAATTAAAACCTTTGCGCCTTTATGGGTGAAATTCTGTTCCCAGAGCCGATCATGATGGTGTTGCGCGTTATTTCACGCCCAGAGCTATAGAATTATACCGAGTAATATTCGATTACTGCACACACTCGTGTCGTCGACAATTTGTGGTATAACCCATAGCGAAGCACTGCACTCTCCACTTCACTCTACCTCCACCCATTATGCCTCTTCCTTTGGCTTTCTCTCTCCCCCCTCTCTCTCTCTCTCCCTTTCTTTCTCTCTCTCTCTCTCACTCTCTCTTTCCCTCTCTTGGCGATCAGTTAATTCATGGGATTCAGGCGTGGCGAGTTCCCGACCATCGACCACTGGCTCCCAAGCTCGCGGTCGTTCGACTTGAGAGAACTTCATCTTCTTCTTCTACTTCTACTTGTTGTTCTTCTGCTGCTTCTTCTTCTTCTTCTTCTTCTTCTTCTTCTTCTTCTTCTTCTTCTTCTTCTGCTCCTTCTTCTCCTTCTTCTTTTTCTCTGCTAACCGTTGTGACCCACGCGGGGTCGTGGGAGCCAGGAGTTACTAGCTAGAAAAGCCACGAGACATCCGATGTCCAATGTTGTCCCAGGGGCAACTCGACTTGTCCACCGCAACTTACAATCAGAGGAATGAACCTTTGCGGGGTTCCGATATCCGAGGGTTGAAAAATCGGATATCTCTTGTCCACTTCAAATATCAAATATCCGATATTTGGACTCTGGTGAAGTTATTTAAATTGAAATCATGCCATTTCGAAAATTGGAGGTCTCATTGAACCAAAATGAAGAAAAGAAGAAGGTTACAAGTATTAAAAGACTTCATTTCACGGTCGCGTCTTTGGCTTCGACCCAAATTCTGTTATATTGCTATATAGCAGGTACTACATGCGTACACTAGATACACATACATACATCTTGTTTCTAGTTATGTACTCAGATGTGAGGAAAAATAACTTTGTTCATCAGGTCTTCTTTTTTTTCATGACGATTTACGCGTATACTCATCAAATCTGCTTCAGTCCCGATTGAATAGTATAAAATTCATATCGATATAAATCGTATATCATTTGTAGACATTCTCTCATATCTACTGTATGAAAAATAACGTTACGCAAATGGAAGAAAAAGTGCAAATTTTACTCTAATTTGGCACACGATCGAAGATTATCAAGGACAAATGATTTTTTCATATTTTCTACTTCCTATTCTGCAACATTCAACATCTTACGGATATTATTGGAAACTATACGTCCTAAAGTGTAATCTCCAAATCCTTTACAATCAGTTTTTGTTCTCATTTTCTGTTCTCATGTCCTCGCAGATATATGTACTGCAATAAAAATACTCAAACATGACACACACGCGTATGTATGTATGTATATATATACCTACCTACCACTTGCCGCGTAACATTCGTTTCGATAAAATATCAAATCATCTCTCCTCCGAAGGGTGGCGGCTATCCCGTATTATCTTCTTCGACAAACAATTCGTCACAATGCCCACAACGTTGAGCCCTCCGATTCCGCAACAGATAAGAACAAACAAACATATTGCCAAAAATGAATCGAGTACATATGTACCGTAGAGGAGTGGGCAAGTGTCGCTAAATCCGGGGACACTTTTTCTGCACATTGTTACCGATTTTTACGCCGCGTGGAATATATAACTATACTTCCTGCAGTTGACACGCAACAACAAATTCCGAGCTATGAGCCCGGCACCAGTTTAGTTATTCGAAAGATATCCGGTTCCCAAAACATAAGAAAAGAAATTCCCCTTCCGATCCAAATGACGATCTTCAGACCCACCTCTGAATATTTTTGCACACGATCGGTTAGAAACCATTTCCATTGGTAATGGAGGAGGTACTCTTCAGTATCAGAAAATTCCCATCATCTTGTTGAGTTGTGAGGTAGAATATTTTTGAAAATATTTTCAATCAGTAACTCATGCGGTGAAAATCGGTAGCGGCCGGACAACCGGATTACTGCAATTTTATATGCGGAACTGTTTGTTTCGATGGAATTTGAATGATGTCACGGTTATCGCACTGTAACGGAAGATAAGACGCGCACGCCGCACGCCGCACGCTTCCGCATCCGCGAATCAAGTGATTTGATAACGATTTTGGTACCGCTCATACAACCCTGCTACCTCATATACCTACCTACGTACCTGGCGTTGAGACATTCTATGACGATGTTTCATTACTTTTGAATTGCGAAAATATTTCAAGGATAGTACGCAAGGAGTTATTGCGGCGCAGTAGTTTTGTTTCACTAATTCTTAAGTCTTAAGCTGCAACTATCTCTTAGCGCGGTATCACCAAATTTGGTAATACACCTTGAAATAGATGCTACGTACTACATTCATACATATGGATCATGCATGCGTGTGAAATTTATAGGCGAATCATATTGTGGTATAGGCAACCAGGCACGAATATACATTGTACATTATAGGTATACATAGGTGTACAGTGGTAGCTGGGTCCAGTTGTCTTATAAGGATTCAGCTCCAACCTATAGCCCATCGGTAATTGTAACCCATTTACAAATAAACGTATTCTTCATGAACGGTTGATGATGTGCAGAAGAGGTATTTGTGCCAAGTTCATGTAGATAATGATCTATGGAATAATGAATGTGTAAACGTACTCTATATAGGTATATTATTGAAGAGTTCATTTTGTCGCGGTTACGGATGTAAATGATCAGCTGCTACGGAATTTATTACTGTCGGAGATTCTCGAAATCGGTAAGAAAAAAAAAAAAAAAAAAAAGACAAAGAGAAAACTAGTAGGGAGAGAATTGAAATTTGCATTTTTGAAGGTTGCATGAAATATTCCGATGGATATCTTGCCTGGAAAAAAAATGTAATTAGTTATCTGCGAGAGTGAGATAGAGAATTGGTATATTGTGTGTGTTTTCTAGTTTGTTTATCATTATTTGATTTAACTTGAAAATCGAAGTTGAGTGTGAGGATGTTTTGTAGCGCGAGGAGAAAGAGGAGATGGTGCAGGGTCTCCTAGATTCATTTCCACAGGATGAGCCCATCGACCCGTTCGTCTAGACGGGTATAACTGTGAAGCCTGTGGTACCGATGAACTTTGTCGTCCAGGATTAGCTATCCGGATTTTCAACGCTTGTATCGCGATTTTGGTTTTATTTTTCATCCCTTCCCTTCCCTTTCCTTTTCTTTTTTCTCATTTCGTTCTCTATACCTCGTTTTTGTTGTTGTTGTGAATTAACACGCCAAATAATTGGATTTGGGCAACCCTCGGAATACGTAAACGCCGTTGTCGTATAACATAACGGTTAATCTTCCGGTTATAAAATCGATCGTGCGATTTCACACCTAGATATATAATTCCTGATAGGAATTAGACCTGCACCTCGTATTGTAACGCATTCACCTGATTCCGAATTCATTGATGATTTGTCAATCATTTGCGTACGAAGAAAATCCAGATCCCCCCGATAGTTGGAATGGAAAAGAAAAAAGGCACAAGAAATAACACGACTATAAGTAAAAGATGAGATTGTACTTGTACCTGCGAAAGGAGGAAATGAAGTGGAAAACAACGTGTGCTCGAACCGTTTCTTAACGGAAGAAACGCGACGGCGAACATATTGGGATCGTTAATTGTCAGGTTTTTGTCGATACGTGCGTCGCGTCGTTAGATATCGAGTCAGTCGATCACTTTTCATCTTCTTCCTTTTTTGTTTGATTTCTTTTTTCTCGAAATACGTGAACAAGGCGTCGCCTGCCTCAAAGCTCCTTGCAGTAATTCGCATAACAGTGATTGGGCGTTCGCTCGCTCAAGGAACTCGTTACCCGAAGCGCGGGGTCGTTTTTCATTCTTGGATTTCATCGATGCTGTTGTGAAAATATCGCGTTTCACAGCCGCGCCGTGTGATGGTCGCCCGTATATTCTTCTGCTTCCGCTCCTTTCTTCCATTCTAACTTCTTACCACGAGAGAACATAAAAATGAGTTCGAAAATCAGTTGGAATGCAAAAAGTTAATTTTTTTCAAATATAATTTTCATCAATCCGCATCTGGTAGCCCATTCCACTTCGATTCCCGTCATACAATTAACAATATACCTACATAGGTATACCGTACTCGATTTCTATATATATCCATACTATTTGGACATGCTGAAATCTGTTAGGCCTACGATTAACCCAGTTTAGCCGATACAAACTCGATTACGAGTCCTCGAATATCGTAACTGGAAACGACGCGACGCGTCGACCTTTCTCCTGATAAATTTTTCAAATAAACATTTATGTCTGTATCTCTATGAAGGTGATTTTATTTCCTAAATCTGGAGGTTTCAGGCCTGTATTTACGATGCAATTTTGTTATTTTTCGTTGGTTTTTTTCTTTTTTGGATTCGGTTTGTTCTCTTCTTCGCATGCGCAATGTATAACGTATATACCTATGTTGTTGAAAATTTTACCCTGACGACGATGCGAAAGAAAAGAAAAAAAAAAAAACGAAACAAATTTTTCTTTTCCAGATCGATTTTGAGTTGGCAAAATAGATTTTGGATTATTATTCCTTCGGTATACTCCTACTTATAGATCTCGGACCTATATAGATATTGTTTAAGCCTGATTCAATGTCTGGCGCTTGTGTAGAAATGGATAAACTAAATTTACACTTGAGATAAATATGATCATCAAGTGTGTATATTTTGAGTAACACTTTATTCCGAGTGGGCATAAAAATATCCAATAGCGTTTGAAGTATACGGTAGCGAACAAAAAAAAAAAAAAAAAAAAAAAACACAAAAAAATTTGTTGCCGTTGTAAATAAACTATGGGAAAAAATATCGTTTAATTAAACGTTTAAATTCTCAAAGCTAATGAAATTCGTTTTTTGGTTTTTTGTTACAGGTAAGCATTTCAAAAAGCTGCGATTTCGTCTTCTTCCATACTGTTTGCACTTCCGGTCCCATTGTCGCTCGGTAATGTAATGTTGAACGAACAAGAGTTATAGCATATACATACAGCTTAGTAAAGTACAATGAAAAATGGTTCTTATTGCTTTAGAAAGTTTTCTATTTTTTCAGCTTTGGGATATTGATTATCAATTTTATCAACGATAATGAGGGTTGGATAAATTTTGAACGTCTGCAAGAAGCCAGAGAGCTGATAATTGCAGAGTTATTATATTGCTTCTGATGATTCGAAATTCATAGCAGAGTCTAGTAACATCCTTGTTATTGGTTTATCCAACGTTCAATTTCATACGCAGTTTGAAAATATCTGGTAGAAAACAATTTCTGATAATATATAACTTTCATTAATTCATTACCGGGCCTCAGAGAATGAATTTTGCTTTTATTACATATGTATAACAATATAAGTTCAAAGTTTGCCGGCTTTCGCTGCCCTGTATGTAATGGATGCCTACTTTGAAATCGTTTGTTTGAAATTTAGTGTTTGACTCACCTTGTGTGCAATGTTTAGTAACAAAGCTGTGATGTGTGTATGGGAAGCGTTGGCACAGATTGCTGCCGAGCTTTGTTCATGGAGCTTGCGATCCCTTCTGCCGTCAAAGTTCAAAATGTTAACTTACATCTTTCGTTTTTACGAAAAGTAATCGTGGATCCCGTAGGTCCATTGGCATAAAAATGGGAGCGTATAGAGGAAATGAAGCGAGGTACGAAAACGCGAGAGTTTCGCTAACGGTACTAGGGGTTGCAGCCGAGGGCGAGTCAGGGTG
Organism: Phymatocera aterrima; assembly: GCA_963170745.1. NCBI lineage: Eukaryota > Metazoa > Arthropoda > Insecta > Hymenoptera > Tenthredinidae > Phymatocera > Phymatocera aterrima. The sequence goes on from OY720663.1 coordinate 11,917,621, forward strand.
GTGAATATATTTGCGTGAAAACGATATGTAGGTTCATTCGTGCCTCTAGGTTATAAATGCGCTAACCTCTGTAGTCCTCGAGACTCCTAAACTTGAATTCGCAGTTCCTCGTTCCGAGGTTCACGATCGATTGAATTTATAGAGTCGTGTTTCAGGGTGCAGGTCATACATAAAATCTTGGAAACTGTGGCAAATACTTTTGTCGAAATTGTATTGTATGACAAATTGTCGGTCGTACGAATTAGACAATTTTTGTACGGGGACCAACGGTTCTACCATGAAATCATCCCCGAGACCGAATCGAGGGCGTCCTACCCCCCAAGGCATACAATCCCCGTCGCTATGGCAACGCGGACGTTAATCGTTGGCGTCATTTGCCATTTGTCATCGAGCATCGAGCGAACTCTCGCTTAAGGACGAGGCTAAGCGATTCGCGCATGAATAAGACTAGTTAATCATGAAGCATTTTTAGTTTTCTGCCAAACATCACTAATCGTCCGACTGAATCAACGGTAATACGCTCCGCTCTTCCGGCGTCGTTACAAAGTTCCGAGAATCTTGTTTTTCGACTAATTTTCCGTGTTCGATGTCATTTTTCGAGGTAATTTTTTCCAAATTCGAATTTGTGAATTATCGATCTGAAAGAATATTTCTCTCCCCCTATGTGACCACTCGTTTCCTACTAATTTTAGTAAGCTGAACACGAATCTGGGCTCGAAATTTTTGTTAGCACGGTTTTCCGTTTCAATATTAACATATTAATGATTGAAAATCGATGAAACAGGAGCGGTTTAGTTCGATATCGCAAGCTCTGACGTTCAAGCTTGGTTCCAAGCTATGTCAGAATATCTCAACAGTCCGTATAAAACTAACTTACTATCCGCGTTGGAAAATGTGGTAAAGAAATAAAACTAGATTTTCAAAAATGAATCACCCAAAAATCCGCATTGACTTTACTCAAGCTTTTCATGAATTTCCGGTACCTAAACTAAACCGCCGCGCCGGTTCCAACTGGCCATCTATATCACTAACGCATGCGGCCAAACGAGGCACGATCTAATTTAGACACGGACTAAGCAAAGCGCGGCTTGGCGCCCGAAGTGGTACTTACTCATAGTATATTACAAGAAATTTTCTGCATCCGCATGATTTCCTGAACTCGACGGATTCCGCCCGTTTATATTAAATGCGAATTATTATTATTGCGACGTATCAAAATGGCCGCCGCGTGATGTAACTGAATTTTTTAATCGCGGTGAATAACTGGGGAGATGCTTCTCCCCAACCGACTAAATTATATTTGAATAAAAAATCGTTTTATTATTTCAAACGGCGGAAAAATCCTTCTTCCCGCATATCACTCTAGTAAGAACGCAGCTTTGTTACGGTACGGTTCGATTCTGTGTAAATTGACCAAAATGGATACATCTTCTTTCTCGCTTTTCTGAACAGCCTACTTCTCGTTGTGAGTCATGTTCTTCCTTCTGATTTCACACACTTGAAGTGTACATCTCTCGGCGAATTCGGTTGGAACTTGTAAAAAATTGTTGTTCCTTTCGCCAAGTCCTTGGTAAAAATTATGCGGATGCAGGCTGCGGATAGAAGGCAGACGAAGGAGCAGGAGCAGGAGGAGCAGCAGCAGGGGGAAGAGACTCCTCTACGCCGATATGACCATCCGTGAACCAGGTTGAAGTAAAGTTATTGGCCTTGATTACGGTCTAAATATATACAGCTGGCCGTTCACCTCGCCACTTAGAATTGAGACTAGAACGTTGTTTGTTCGTGCGGCTGAGTTCTGGCTCTATGTGGCATCTTATACCACATACATAAAGTCCTCTGTAGTTCTTGGTTTTCCTTTTCTTCCTAAGGTGTTCAAAATTGATCACTCTCTTCTTTTCTCTCTCTTTTTCTCTATTACATAGTCATATAAAAGAGAAAGTCCAAATAGTTACCGATTGATAATCATCTGTTTTTGTTATACAGTTTTCAATTATACAAAAAAAAAAAAGGGTATAGAAAAGGGAGAAAAATGGATTTTGAACCCTCGAGGTGCCAAGTAAGCCAATTTTTTCTTTGAAAACGACGAAAAGTTAAAAAATTGATTCTTCCGTACGATGTCTTCGGTAAAAATTCGGAAAATTTGAAATTTGGGGCCCGTTATCTCGAAAGACAAAAAAATATGCGGATGAAGTTCGTAAGGCTACCACCACAAAATGACGAAACACGCATTCTTCGTGAATCTTGTTTTGCGTTAACGTTATAAAGTTCAGCCTCATGAATAAGATCTGCTCTCCTCGCTTTTGACTCTTTGAATGTCGAGTAGGTACCATATACTGTACCTCGTGCGGTGTAGGGTCCATATCAATGAAAAATCTCTCTTCTTCTCATAATCCTTTATATGTATATGATGTATATTCATAAATTTTTTCTGTCATGATGTCATGATCGTACATAACACAACCCAGCAACACGAAATCGCCTGTGCTTTCCATTTTTCTCGGTTTTCTCGTCTTTTTTTCTTCCCCCATTTTGTCACCGCAGTGATTCTTCTTTCCCTTGGATTGCACGCGGGGTGACTTTCTCTCTTCTGTCGCTCACAGCTTCGAGCCATTCCTTAAACTCCGTTCACATCGTCACGCCGCGAGTTTATTGCAATTTTCTTTTCTGTCCTTCTTCTTCTTTTCCTTCTTCTTCTCCTTTTCCGGCTTCCCTCTTCTCCTCCCAGTCACGGGCCACCTGGCCGGTATAGGATTTCCTGGTCTCTTTTCTTTTGTATATATCGATTGATCGTTTCGGAGTACTTTTTAAGCAAGACTTTGATCAATTTTTTCGTATCCCCAAAAACTTGTAGTTCGTATAACGAGATTCGAAAGAGGAACGTAACCAGGAAGCCTGTTTAGGTGAAGTTTTCTATAAATTCAGGAGGCAAAGCATTCATAATTTTTTGTCTATTTCCAGTATGATAATTTACAATTCATGTGACGCCGCCGAGTGCTCATACGCTATACATATAACGCACGCTTCGAAATCACGCTTCGTATTCGGTCGTTGGATTAATTATCATTACGCACGAGTAAACGTTGATTTTATCACGTCAATTGATTTATCAGTTCGAATGGTCAGCAGACACAAAACTGCCATAGATATACGTACTCGTGCATATACATCCTCGATGCAGCAATGTGTTTTCATATTTATTTCCTCTCGGCTGATTATCGCTGCGGCCTTTCCATGCGGCTGTCTTTGTTTCATCGACTACTGCAGCATCCGACCTGAGTCGGTTTTGAGTAGCTTTCACACTACTTCGATTTTTCTTTTCGTACTACATTCTGAATGTTAATTTACCCTTCCGGGCATATTCGCCCGTGAAGCATCCAAAATTCACGAATGAAAAGCGAGAAAAAAAGTACGCCTCTGATTTCTGATCAAACTTGAAAACGATGAGGTGGATATACATACGTACCGCGTACTTAAATCTGTTTGAAAAGAAAATCGCTGTCACAGGGCTCGAATGATTAAATTTTTGAATGAATACTATAGAATTGACTGAAATCAGTCGATAACAGTGACAATATTTCTGATTAAATTACACCAAATTTTACAAAGTTTTACCGCTTTTAAATCACTTTTCAAACTACAAACCGACAAAATGGACTTCCCCATATTGTTATTATCATTGTTATTATCATGCCACCAGATATTATCGACGTGGTATAGTGGCTGGAAGGCCATGTGTGGCCATATGTCAAATTGTGATGGCAGACATCGGGTTGGGGGCTAGATGGCTGGCGGTTGGGGTGTAGGTTTAGCAGTTTGATCCCCGTTCTCACTCTCTCTATCTCTCTTTTTCTCTCGATCTGGGAAACTGCAGTAATTTGGTTATAACTGAAATTATGATCAATTTTCGGTCCTCGTAAAATTTATATAGGAGAGTTAGGAGTTACAGTGGGGCACGTCGTACCTATGTATCAACCGTAATCGCACATCTTCGGGTGATATACCTACATGGATCAATCCAAGAAATTCGACAGCATCGGATAACAAATTCGAAATATATAAAAAAAGAGTAAAATAAGTTTGAAAAAACTGACGAACATAGGGCGGCGGGAAAGAAAATTACCGGAATATGATAAACTCCGAGAAGATCAATCGAGAAGTTATTCATACGCCTATATAATATAGGTATACGTTTTGAAAAATGAAAAATGAGAAACAAAACAAAAATCTCCCCCTCCACCTCATAGAAATTTCTTCATCATAATTTTTTCCTCCCTATTTTCAATTATTTCTCGAAATTTTGTTCTCAGAAAGTTTACAATTTCCATAATGCTGTCGGGGCATTATGTAGATTCATCATGGTTTTTCTTCGCTCGAAGTATATCGATGATTATAACAAAATTGAAAAACCTTGTGATATTCTATTACTGCAGATATACACATACTGTAATAGTTACACGAATCCCTCACTTAGCTGAGTTTGAACCATCCTAGGTTTATTCTCGTTTCCTGATCGTTGTAATCCCATCCAAGGGGCCATCCGCTCGAGTAATAACTGAAAAATTCCATGAGCAAAAAATCATGAACGAGAAATCTTTGAGAATCATTTGGATCCGAATACACCGAAATCCGGAATTCAGATAATTTCTGACGATCTCTATATATATCGATCTCCTTGGATCTCCGCTGAATTGACCGGTGTTCGAAAATATATTTTTCGCGATTTTCACCAACTGCAGGAAATCACCGGGAATCTCAGAGCATCGACCGCAGATAAGAGGGAATCATCGGTAATCGCAATAATCTCTTCCAACGATTGCCGAGTGAATAGCCCTTCGGTAAACTTTCTCCGCTGTTTCTTCTGTACACCTCACCTATACATCGGGAAAAAAAACTAAAACTACAATGCATCGTTGACATCAGTATTGTCATCGTTATCGTCACTACTAATTGAATAGTTAGATTAACAAATCCGAACCCTCAGCTAGCTGTATTATAAAGAGGCCAGCTATATTCTCGTGGAAAAGAGAAAAAAAAAGAAGAAGAAGAAAATTAAAATCCACCCCATAGCAGCAGCAGCAGCAGCAGCAGCAGCAGCAGCAGGCATAACCTCTATTGTATTCCGTCTCCCCTTGCTCTACTTCTCCTACTACTCCATGCGGGGGTCTGCGCTGCTGCTCAGCATTCGCCAGAAAATTTGTTCAGGGGGAGTTTTCGTGCTTCAGCTATCAACCACTGCGTAACAGACTACGGAGAGGACGCGACGCAACAATCATTTGCAATGTAACTGTGAACCGGACTCACATCAGTGTAATGCATTCCCATTGTTATTCGTTATCCAGTCGCATAACACGTATGCTTCGATGTATAACGCGCGACGAGTATCATCAGTGATGTTTCATGTGAGCTGATATCACGAGTCGGCGGATACGTATGATGAATTTGATGAAAATCCGTGGAATAGCACAACGACAAAATTGTCCTCTCCGACGCAGGAAAAAAAAACCCGGCATATTCCTCGCATAGCGTGCACAAATCGTAACCCCTTTTTCCCCCTTTTCTCTCGGGTGCTGCCGGAGATCCTCATGCTTTGAACTTCTCGGTGAAGCTACCTATATATATATACCTCGACGAGGAGGGTGAATAACTGTCGGATAGTTTGCCGAGGGGCGAATAATAATATATAATATCGGTAACCCGAAACGTTAGATCCTCCGGGTGTTTCACCGCTGCCTCATACTGCAGGACGATGACAACCGTCCAGTTTCAATCTATGACATAACGGATGATTCGAAACTCCGTAGTCGCGCACCTACATACGATAATCCATCAGTTTTTAATCCCGTTTCTCCGATGCTCATCTTGTGGTCTGCCTCCGTCGATGATCCATTTGTTGCGCCACGTTTTTTGTTCCCTTTTTCGTGAAAGTTATTACGGTTTTTATCAATTTAATGTAGGTTGGAAATTTCGTTCAGTTCATTCCAAAATAAATATCCTGAAGAAAAAATGTGTAATTAGGCACAGGGAAGCGGGGGAAAAACGTATTCGATGAATTACTATAGTGGATCGATCGCGCGATGAATTCCTCGATCCCGATCCAAATTCATTTGATCCTAGATACGTGCATTTTTAGCATCGTTCGATCGTATGGACAAGGTGATTCGGAAGTAGTAACGGAAGGAGGGTGCCTCGGTGTGTTGATGAATTTCGATTCCTTTTCGCTCTTCGCTTCCACCTTCTTTCTGACTCGGGAATAATGCTCGGAATTTTACTTCCAACCGAATTTCTATATTACATGTGAATTCGGAATTCATACATAAAGTTCACCAGCTATCGCGTCATGAAATCGACTATGCGTATTAAATAAGGAAATGAAATTATATAAGCGAAGGAAAAGAGGAGAGAAGAAGAAAATCTCGATTACAGTATAACGAAAGCAAAGTAAAAAAGAATGCTCTGTACGAATTTGGCTAATTTACGTTGGTATATATACATACCTATACAGTACAGTTGTGAGGAAGAGGAAAAACAATAACGAGAAGGTGTTACTACGTAGAGGTGTATACGGAGTGCAGGTACAGCCTGTTGCTTCGTGATCAAAAGAGAGGAAAGATGGAAAAGAGAAGAAAAGAAGAAACACGAAAAAATGAAAATGAAAATGAAAATAAAACAAACGAATGTGTTAATCCTCATAACACATAGTCGATTCGTCGATATCATTTTCTCCTCGATTTTCTCTATACACCTACCTACCATCTGAAGATTTATTATCATGCTTTATAAAGGCCGTTTAAATATAACATATTGCTCCAGTCGATTCGTGTGTACTTCAATGTCGGACCTATTATTTTACCTGTTCATAAATATATATATGTATTTCATAGAGATGATAGATAATTCATAATTTATAATTTATAATTCATAAATGTCAACGTGCGATAGAATAGAATGAAACTGAATTAAGTGCCCATGTATCTGCGTATACGGATGCGTATGCATACGCACATATACACACTACGTAGCACAAAGTGGGGATAGGCGCAGTACGCGCGTGTTCGTTCGTTCTATACTAATTGAAATCCTTCGTTAGCGGGTTTAATTAACCGGAATTTATATCTCTTGGGCGTATCCTGACAGCAAGCGGAAACGACCGATAGTAAAGGGGGTTTCCACTTTCTGTGACTTAACCCCGAACCTGAATCCGAACTATATACGTGTTGTAGGTGTATTGGCACGTCTCCTCTGCAACCGAACTCCGATCCTCATTTATAAGGGAACGCCTCGAAAAAGAGAGGAAGTCACTTCTTCTTTGATTTTGACGAGGAATTCTCCATCTTTTCGAACGCGTTGCACCTAACTACTATACTAGTTGACAAAAATTCATACCAATGATGCGACTATGAACATTCTATCAATTTTTCATACTTCAAATCCTCCACACAATTCGGTTTCTCCTCGATATTGAACGTTCTATCAATATTTTGATGAATTTTCGGTACTTTTTGTAATCAATAGGTATAAGTAGACGAAAAGACATATGTATTTGTTCCCAAGTGACCAAGTACGGAGTAAAGTAGATATGTAATATCATCTTGGAAATAGGTTCACATGTAATTATCAACCGCTAGTCAGTTCCTGAGTTTAGCATTGTGGGAGCCTTTCGTTGAGCTTTCATATCTGTACCTGAAATCTAATATCTAGACCAGGTCTGAACGATATTCAATGGTTTCATAGTCGTCAGTGTATATGCTTCAATGCCACAATCATTCGGCACGTTAACAGTCTCTAGGAGGCTAAAATTTGTGTCGCGCTAACCTAACGGAATGTATTTTTGAGCGATTTTTGACGGAAATTTGTCAATCAAGATAAATCTTTGTCTCTTCCTCGCCGATTTCGGGAATTCCCAACGCGGCGGCGTATCCAAAAAATCGTTAAAAATATATATCTCACGCGATTTTGTCATGTTAACGTTGTAAACTTCAGCCTCGTACCAGTGCGTCTACGATATACGTGGTTCAGCGCCATCTAACTGGGATTCGAGACATTATTCAGACGGATGCTACACTATATTTACGATTTATTTAGCAAATCGCGGCACATATCCGAAACAAAATGAATTGAGATATACACCTATGAGTAAGGAAATTATGTATATGCCTTCGTTCCGGATTATGGTGACTGGCGGTACAAACTTTTCCGCGCCTATGGGTGTAGACGTCGAGGTGCAACAAAGGATTGGCAGCGGACAGACCTGTTTCGTTGGTTTGTCGGACTGCTGCTGTTGCTGCCGCTGCTGCTGTCGCTGCCGCTGTCGCTGTCGCTGTCGCTGTCTGATGTCTGCTGTGTACTAAGCCAGGCTTCGGTCGGTTGGTCTCGATCAAGTTACTGCTCACCGGTATACTATAGGTATAGGAGTAGGTAGACTATAAAGTAGGTTGTAGTAAGACGCTTCGTACTTGTGTCGTAAAGAGTCGTGAATTGCATTCCCCTTTTAAAGGATTATATTCTCAATTGGAGCAACGACGCCTTCAGCGGAACGAGGATTATTCAACGCCTTTTTCAAATTCTCACGATTGTGGCTTCGATCCCACAGAATCGCACACACCTAACCTTCTCGCTGATGAAGGAGCTAGCGATAGCGAGAAGTTTTCTATGTAGCCGCAGCTTCTGGTCTGGGATGCGCCGCGTAGCGGCCGGTGAGAGAAAAACTGGTGGGTCCGCACACGTTTATGGTCACCTTGGTTTTTTTCTCCCTTTTTTTTATCGTTTTCTCACATTGCGTGTGTTTCCCGTCCGCTTGTGTGATCCAGGCATACCGTCTCAGCTCGTCGTCATGACACTTTCTTGGTGGCCGTGGTCGTTCGGTAACCGGAACGACCTGTTGCAAGCAAGTTGCTTTGATTTTTTAAATCGCGTCTCGGGTTCGCCCCGGTACGGTGCGTCCGGTGGGATCAAACCATATTCAAGAACGCGAAGTTATAGTCCGACGACGCGACTAGAACTGGCGTGAACTGTCGAGAATTTAGCTTCCAAATTCCGATGCGGTGGGAAATCAATATGCAGATACCGCGATGCTGCGATTTCTTTCTACTCTCACATTCGTGGATCTGTATGATCTAAGTCGGTTGTACATATATACCTATGCAGGAAAGAAGCCTCGCGATATTGAAAGAAGGTTGTGACTGGCAGTGAGAGTCGGACCGATCAGTTATCGAACAATGTTTTTGCATGAGAAATTTTGTGGCGGTTCTGTTAACTTTTTTCTTCGTTCTCCGAAAATTTTCAAACCTCTGTAAGAAATTTTTCGTGATCAGTATAACACAGTTTTCTATTCCTCTATTTCTGGTTTTGTTTCCTCCCCATTTTTGGCGGTAATCGAGGCAAAACTTGGGACACATTTTGTATTTTTCCTGCATCGCGAAGGCGGGAAAAGTACAAATTATTCGACGCCAAAAAATGAGGGAAATTCAATGAGAAACATAGAATTCATTCAACTACTTGGTTATACAAAGATTTCTGCAGATTTTCCAGCATCTTCGATCAGCAGTTATATAGGCAGCGGGCATACAGTACCTGTATATAAATATCACACATACCCTATGTGTGTTATAACTTCATACAGGTTTCATACATCTGGTGAACCTGCGCCTCTCATGACGTATACCTATATATAACTTTTCATGAGTGGTCAATTTTTGTTTCCAGCCACGTTTCATTTTTCTATTTTTCTCTCTCTTTTCTGCGGTTATCTCCCATTTATTTTGTTCCATATCGTTTCCTTTCTTGTTCGCGTTTCGTGAGCTGAGATCCTGTTTGGCGAATGGCGTGACGTCACTCACACGCGCCGTAACGTATTTCAACGTGGGCGGCGGCGGCGTCGATCTCTTTTTTCTTCCCTCTAACTTTCAACCCCCTTTTCATCCCTCGCGCTTTTCTCACTTCTTTACGTATTAACTTGCACAAAAGTGACGGATAGCTTAATTATTATACCTCATAGGGCGTACCATCCCCTTTTGATTGACGAGTTTGAGCCGTTCGTTGATTATTATACATGTTGAGGAGATCGTTCAGTTGATTTCCAGAGTCCGAACATATTTTGCCCGGCACATAAATGTTCGCGATTCGTTTATGCCACAAATAAAGGGATAGAGAAGAGTGAGACACAAGAAATAACAAGATATTGAAAATAATGTGAAATGCAAATTCTTCGTCCACTTCATATATTAAAAAAAAAAAAAAAATTTCATCTAAAAATCCGAAACTTTGATTAAAATTGTTTCAATTCTGGTGCAAAACGCACATTCGTATCTCTTATTGATGTCTATCCACAGTTCCTCTTGTAATCCTTCGCTATAGATGGAAAAAGACAAGTTTGAGGAAATCAATTTGTTGAATTCGAATTTTTATCTATTTTTTTTCTTTCTAAATTTACATATACTTTTCGATAGAAAATGTGACGATTTTGGTTTTTCCTCGAGGTGCCAACTGTTGTGACTGGTATCTTCTATCTGCCGCGGGGGTGAGACGACAACGGCGTCGACGGCGATGAACCGTCTATTTTGGTTGTAATTATTTAATCATAAAGCTCAGAATGCGTAATCCACGCATTCACGGAGCGATTTCAACACGCATCGTTGCGTGTAGCGTCGGTGCGCGCATGAGTTTAAACACAAAGGAACAACGAGCTGTAAGGGTTTGCTGCAATATGCATCATCCCGACTCCTGGACTCGGGCTGGACGCCATCTGCGTCGCGCCGTGCCACATCGCGCTGCCGTGACAGCTGGCAGTTTCTACTACATATAAACGCAAGAGAGCGAGAAGCAGCAGCACGGTTTTCATTCATCCATTTTTGGTCATGGATCCGACTGATATGTCAGCCAGAACTTGTATTGTGCAATCGTATGCGTGTATAGGTATACAATATATGCTATAGGTAGCGATTCAGAAACACATCGTTGCACATTTTGCGTGAGAGGGATCCATGTGCGATTTACTCCGATTCAGATTGACTTTTCGTAATCGTGATGTGAAAAAATCTTGTCTAGAGAGATATCGAGGAAATATTTCGTGACGATTTTGTATTTTTAGCAACTTATTGATGCTTTTAGAGGCGACGAAATTTTATCAAAAATCCCGAACTTATGCAGCTCGTATAATTTTCATATTCTATGATTCGAAGCCGGAATCCTTCGGGGATTTGAAGAAAAAACAGAACGCAGAACGCATTATTTCTTTATTCATCAAGAGCTTTATCCAGTCTTTGAGGAAGTGTAACAATAGACGATCTCCGCCGAAAAGATTTCAAGGGATGGTTTTTCTTCTTTTTTTTTTTCTAGATCGGATTAATTCTGAAGGATAATACTAGCCGAATCGATCTTACTCTTAAGTCGATTAATTTCATCACTCAATTTTAATCCGGTTTATCTTAGAGAATGGAATTTTCGGCCGTTAAATTCGATCGACGTATATTTGCTGATGTAATGGAAATTGAAAATAATTAATCAGTAGCCAACTTCACTCAGTCTTCTCGACGAATTCACTCGGAATTTAGTGACGTTTTTTGCCCCCCAAATGAACGTGAGCAAACAGATTCAGTTCCGCATGACGTTTATTGATGTTTTTGAGGTGAACGGCAAAATATACTTTCTGCCACACTCAGCGATTACGTAATATTTGTAATCGACAACGATAAGACAATTTTTCGATTCTTCCAACGCAGTATCCTTCGGAAACTGAATTTGTGTACCAAGATTCACGTAATTAATTCAGCTCGAAGGATTTGCAGGGTCCATCGTTCGGTAACCGATTTCTGTACAAAACCAGTTCGCATCACAACGCTCGGCGTTCTTCGTTACCAAATTCGTAAATATTTTCGTATTTTCAAATAAATTTCCCGGCTTTTTAAAGAGAAATGAAGTCACATGCGGAAAATGAAATGAAAAAGGAACAAAAAATACACTTCTGTGTAATATACATCGACGATCAGGTTACCCCGATCGAACATATAATATGTATACTATATACAATTGTACGCAGAATTACACAATATTGATTCTTTATTTTTTCCCACTATTTTTGCTTCCTCTTTTCTCCGGCTCGACTTTAGGACGGAAGTTGAAGGGAGATGAGAGGGTCGCTGGCTGATACGAAGCTCGAGTGTTTTGTTACGTTGAATACCTGAGCTGAATACCAAACTATCCCATTTTTCTTCGTTTCTTCCACTATTTCTTACAGCCTTTCGATTCCTCGACGTTCGTTAAAATCGTGACAATACTTTGTCGACTACCTCAACGATATTCTCCGTTCATTTTTAGAATCTGATGTCACGAAAGTTATTTCGCATGTCCATTCCGGTTTACAATTTTCTTTCACCTGACCGAAAAAAGAAAGAAGAAAAAGAAAGAAAAAAAATGCACACGTATTTGAATCATCTTGACTCTTGTAAACGAATATGTAAGTAAGAAATGTTTTTTCATTGCTTGTTTCAGGTACGTATACGCGAGATGGAGAACTTCTCAGGGTTTTTTCATCTCTTGTCCTGCTGTTGTTTCAAATACAGAATCTCTTATATAATTTGGTAATGTATCACTCGAGTAATAATACACCTCGCACAGTATATGCACGGATAATATAACTAATCAATCTTCGTCGACATTTTTTCGAGCATTCCTCGATCGATCGATCAATCAGTCCGTCATAATTCTTTTTTGAACAATCTATAATATTTTGTTCGAATTCATGCACATGCATCGAAACTGAGAATAAAATAGCTAATTTTCACAATCAGAAACAGATGATCAGGATTTAAAGAAGGAGAAGGAAAAAAGAGAAAACTAGATTTTGATCTCTCCGAATCATATTCACGAATTGACTAGACAAGTTTGAACTCAGGAACTTGGTGTCCTTTGTCACGTGGATCATTTTGAGACATGACATCGGTATCTGGATTCGAATGATCGAAATGATCGAGAGATATCGAAGTCCTTGCGTTTTTTATACCCTTTTCTTTCTTTGTCCTTTCCGACCGCGGCCGTTGCTCTAGTGTAACAGATTGTCTATGGGTCAGAATTAGGCATGAGCCAAATGACGATATGATCATCGTGGAAGGCCAACCATCCAGGCTAACAAGTTCTCTAATGACCTCCCTGTATTCACTGCGAGTATTGTGTAACTATTTAACAGTAGTTAGACCCCCTTAATGGCCCTCGCAGACCAACGAAATAACATATGTCACGTGTCTCTGATTGCACAACGGACACGCGTGCCAAGGCAACGCGTAACAAATTCGCAAAAATATTGAACGGCACAATGTTGATAACGATGAACAACAATGGTGCGCAATTACTTGAAATAACAGGGCCGCGTTTATATGAAATCATGAACAAATCTTCTTCGTATTAGTTGCCCGTCATTATTTGAGTTGTTTCGTTGCCCTCGCGAATCTCCGAGGCTCGCATGAGCGTACAGACGGACGGACTGTTTCTCGTTTCTGTCTACGATACATTTTCATATTTTCAAATACATTCAATTTTATTTCGGACGTGTTCTCATAGATTGGACGCGACTTCGAATCTTATATTCGTGAAGTTTTTTAACTGAATTTTCAATCCTTCCGCACATTGTTTCTGGTCCAATGATTTTTAACTGATTCATCCGGTATGTCTTCACAATATTTTCACACTATGCTTCAACCATCGTAACTGTATGAAAGTGACGTATAGTTGCGCAGATTTAAACGAGCAAGAATTATTTATATCCGTGATACTCCGATCTTTGAACTTTTCAATTGAAAGTATAATAAATAATTAATGAATTGTCGAATGAATGGATAAATAAATGGATGAATTCATATATTGCGAAAATGTATTACAATCGAAGCTTGCCGTCTAACGACAAAAGTGATGCGCTCTGCATCTATTTTCATTACATAAAAATCATATACCTTGCATGTATATCACGGGCAAGCGTGTATCCTAGGGGTTTGCAATGAATTATTCAATCGATTTACAAAAAATTCGAACACGGTTTACTGTAATTTTATTCAATTTTCTTACTTTAGTACAAAATTCAATACGGTCTACATTTTTGTTCGCATTTTTAAGCAAAATCGGAAGATTTTTGACGATACTTGCTACACTTATTCCTAAAAAAAAAAAAAATATATATATATATTTCTATGGCACGTGGAATAAAATTTGAGAAAATCGTATTAAGCTGGGAAAAAGATTAAATTGCTCGAGGCGCGATGAAAAAAAGTGACAAGATACGATTTTTAGCCGGCTGCTCATCGTCGTGGAAGCTTTCACACCGCGACTGAATTTTTTATTTATTTATATTTCCATACAGAGGGGAAAAAATGAAAAATTTGGCTACTTGCGGTAACGAAAAGAAAACCTTCGCAAATACATACGAGACATATAGAAATACTTGAAGGGATTCTTGAAGCGCGGACAATAGGTACGTCTGGAGTTTCGAACGATGGTTTCAAACGTTCTTCAGGAGGATGTTCTCTCTCTCTCTCTCTCTCTCTCTCTCTCTCTCTCTCTCTCGCGCACAAAGCTACACTACTAGCATGATAACGATATATAGCAGATATCGTGAATCCTATGATTCGTATCCAGGTATAATAATTCAATACGACGACTTCTTCTGGGGGTGAATTGAATCCATCGACCGTGCGATAACTTCCACCTCGTCCACGGATGGAATTGCTCTCTTTTTTTCTCGCACAATGGAAAAAAATGATGCGGCGCAAGCGAAAGATTAACCGCCGATATTAAAATTAGATTCGAAATCAATTGATATCACGTGAAATCGATATCACTAATTTTCTCACATGCAAATCATACGAAATTACTAGAATCCGCGTGAAATCGTTTCAAATCATGTAATTCAGTCACCTGAGGTCACATGAAATCAGAAATTGAATGCGGCACCGTTTCGGTTGGTGGTTAGCATTATTTTCAAAATTCAAATCGTCTTTCTAAGCAATTGGATAAAAACGTTTTGCCGTTTTTAGGGATTCGGCTGAGAGTCAAACCAGAATGTTGAATCGAGCACTAGAGACAAATGGACTTAGCAATAATAGGCTCTAGACCGGTAACTATAAACAGTCGAGTTTCTAGATTATAGATTTTACGCGCCGAGGTAAAACCTCAACTCAGCTTATTCGTAATTCACGCATCGCGCAGATCGATAAAGAACTGCGTGATGATAACCGTGTTTCCGGGGAAAAATCAAATGCTGCTGTAGGCGTAGAGCCCATTTGAGAGGACTGAGTGCGAGCCGACACTTGTATTTTTAGTCTTGAATGTATAAAATCACTGATTGCTTGTTATATTTTACCTCCTTTCGCGCGCGCGCGCGTGTGTGTGTGTTTTTTTTTGTTTTGTATGCTTTCTACTTTTCTCATGTAAAAAGGGTTTGGGATAGAACATCCTTTCAATTAGCAACCTTTCTCTCCTAACCCCTCGTAGAATAGCTCGTTGCTTGAAATGAGGGAAATAAAACCTTATCTCTGTGTGAAAATCCACCCCTACATTAGCGGATGCCTATATAACACGCGTTTGAGAAGAGCAAAGGGTCTGCGGATGCAGTCTATTTTAGGATACCGTTAAGAAAATTTCATACAATTCGCCGCAATTTTCTCTATATACGCGCGGAAGCACACGCGATTGAACAGGAATGACAAAATGTATGAAATTTGTCCAACTTGACGAAATAAAGAACAGAAAAAAAAAAATATATATATATATATCAAAAATACAAAAATACATATGCGAATATACGAATTTCGTCATGTTTCGTTTCGTTCGACTAATTTGTTGTCATCATTCGCCAAATGTCAACTAAAATATTTCGCGATCATCGGCACTATATATTTGTTTTGGTCAGACTTGAATTCGTGAATCGGTATGTCTCTATAGGTATGTACCTACTTATAATATGTACGATGTATATACCTAAATTTAACCGTATATCGTGGTTCCCGTGGAGGTATTTTCCGGTATACCTTACTCACCATGTTCTAAAATTATTCTTCCGAGGCATGCGTGAGTGAGTTAGCGAGTGAGCGAGCGAGATGTGGGTAGCTTGGGACGGCTGGCCTCTTTGCGTGTCCGGGTACAAAAGATATGAGGAACGAAGGGCTGCTGAGAGGCCTAGGCCTAGGCCTAACCAACTAACCGCGGAAGTGGCAGAAGAACTTGACGCATATTTTCACGTTGACGAGAGAGGGAGTGTTCGCTTTTCTGTTCGTTTTCGGTCGTTTCATAATATTGTTACGCGCGCAATTAGAGGAGGCGTCTGTACCCGCAGGTATACCGCGCGTAGGCACAGAAACTTTGGGGGGAAAAAAAATGATGTCGATGAAAAATGAAAATATCACTTTCTTTTTTGATTCACATAACGCAGAGCAAATGGCGGAAAAGTGAAATCTCGATGACCGCTGCCTGCATACAGGGGATCTCTGAATGCGAGTGAAATGTTTCCTCAAAATCGGGCAATTGCCGGTCGCCAAGATCGCGTCGGTAATCGCAGCTGAACAACTATTCGTCGATGTGCGAGCGTATGTATATACATACAATACCTGCGAGCGTAAAGTGAGGCTCTTATTGGGTACTCATAGAGCGGCCAGAACGAGATTCTACTGTACGGAAGGCACATACCTAGATATATATAGGACTTCGAAGGTGGATCGTAGTTCCGATGATATGAAGAGGAAAATCCTCCTCCCTCTGGTGGTTTTCTTAACTCCTACTGCGGTATATATGCATAATGTGTGTGTACATATATATATATATATATATATATACCTACACGTAGTCTCGGGTACTTACAAAGTTAGGTGGGTATCGATTAGTGGATTTGAATCGGTACGAGTGCTGAAATTTTATCATCCGTATTTGGATACGTAACATTTACCTGCTCAACTTACTAATAACCTCCGGCTTTTCCTCAACAAGGACAAATTCTTACTTATTTCTATTGATCTGTGTACGTGTATTCTACGATCAGGTACGGTATCTTATATAATACCAACAACAAGGTCGCGAGAGGAAATTATTCCCGCTAATGACAATCCTCCGATTATTACTGGCTCAATATTCAACGTATAATCGGTGTGAAATTCTGATCGATCTTTGATTTCATCGTCAGTTTTTTTCTTCTTCTTCTTCTTCTTCTTTGTCGTTTTTGGTCACTTGACAAACGTTGCAAATTAAAAATAGAGAATGGAACTCGGAGGTAACACGTACGTTCACCGTTAACCTGCACGGGCTTAAATAGTGAACGTGTTGTAAATGTATTACATAATATACCTACCTACATACCTACCTACGTTCAGTTTAATGATTAAGGGCGTCGTCGTGTGCCTTTGCACAGGCGACAGGTGTGCGTTGCAGGTGATTTTCTTGCAGCTGTTACCAACCACCGCTGCATCACGCAGGCAAAGTATATGAACAGAAAAAAAACAAAAAAACGAAAAAAAAACGAAAAACGAAAAACAAAACAAAAAGGAAACAAAAAAAAAACATATACGCATGCACAAAAACACGAAATTGAAGACGTGCACCTCGATCCCAGCTAGTAGATGTCATCAAAATTTGTATTAGTATCTTCATGTAGGTAGTACGTACGAAGTATACACTCCTGTTCATTAGTGGTTTCGCTCTGAAGTTGGCTACGCTTGCGGTAAGTTGCTCCGTTGGTAAGCCAGAGCCAACCAATCAGCGCGTTGTATCTTCGAGTTTATTGAAATGCGTCGCGCCGATTGGCCGCTGCCTTACCCTGGGAGCAACTTGCCAAAAGCGTAGCTAATTGTAAGTTCAGAGCAAAACCATCGATGAACATGAGTGTATGTACATGTATATATATATATATATATACATACACGTGTCGTTTACCAATATCCGCGCGATTTATTGTCGATCGAACAAAATGAGAATGACAAATTTCCAAATTATTTTGAAAACTCACTTCAGATACATTCAACAATTGCGACGAGGTGTATATAATATCTGTATACAGAGACGTCAGTTTTCGTGAAATCAGTTGACAAAATTCACGAAAAGAAAGATAACCGGTTCCACTATGGAAATTTGCCCAAAAAATTGCGGTAGAACATACGCAAGTTTTATCAGATGTAAAAATCTCTTCGCCTCGGTTACACTTACGGTGATGATGGCATCGGTCATTATTGCCCATTGACCGTAGGTACTATACTATACGTAGTCTGTTCGCTCTATTAAAATATTCCAATACAGTAGATACTAGAATGGGTGTTCATCGCGGTGGCGATTGTTCTATAACGTACATACTCGAGATTCCGGCTTGTAAATTCGTTCGTCTCTTGTCTTTTTTTTCTCGCCATTTCATTATATTCGAGACAGCCGACGAGACGAGACGAGACGTCCACGGACGGCCTTGTATCCCGTCATCAAGACAAAATCTCTAGTGTAGTATAGTAATTTTGTTATTTAACTGCAGTAACAAAAGATGAAGAATGAAAAAAAAAAGAACAAAAAAATAAGTAAGAGAAACAAAAAGAATGAAAATGAACTATTTTTTGCTATAATATTTTACTTTTAGACAATGGGGTTATATACGCAGACGTATATGGAGATATTGTGGAGAGAGATATGGAGATATTGATTTCGAGATGTCTGAAAAAGATTTCGCGATACTGATGTCTATAACGTTAACACAACGAGATGATGAGAAATAATTTCAGCTGGTTCGACTGTTGGCAGAAATTTCCGGATAGCGAAAATTCCTTATTTCACGCCTCGCAACAGCTGAAATTATTTTTCGTAATTTTGTTGCGTCAGCTGCTGTGCTCTGAACATCAGCGACATCAGATTTTTTTCTATACATCATAGAATTGTGAATGACGAAGTTAACTGATCCGGGTTTCAGTACGAAGGTCATTTTCACGGAGCGAATAACTATTTCGCTCGTGATAAGTGGCCACCGATATCACTCCAATCACTTGCTCCCAGTTTCACGAAACATCGACGACTCTGCATGATGTTAAGGTGCCACTGGAAATGTACAGAAACCGTTACGAAAATTAGAATAGCGAATTTTGGCAAACGACTCGATGAATTCTTATGAAACTTCGAGAATTCATTGTGTACGATGGCCTCTTCAGCCTGTTTGTAAATGAATGTACCATTCACGTACAGTTTTCAGAGATTTATGTTAGAAGGTTATCAGATATATTTCTGAAGGAAAAGAAAAGAAGGAAAAAGAGCACTGCGAAAAATCGAATCGTTTTCGCGGCATTTTATATATCTGAAAGCAGATGTTCTTCCATATTCGCCGGCTGTAAACTTTAACTTAGTTCCGGTTTAATTCTTTTGCACCGCGGTAGGTGAAATTCGGCTTATACCGATGTTTCAGGTAGTAGCTAGGTGCTGCGAATCAAATTCATTTTCAGTTGAAACAATTCAATGTTAATTCGCGGGAATGGGGTGGAACAGTTTTTTCCCTTTCCTGAACACCGCAGTTCACGTTCTTCTGATTTTCTTTCGACGTTATCAATTTGTTGTTCCTCTGTATGAGGAATATTCGAAAAAACTAGAGGCTGAGGAATACTCATCAGTCCGCATCGTTGAATGTCGTAAATTTATTTTTATCGAAATCTAGACATATGAATATTTTAACAGATATAATCCTACATATTTGAAAATTCGTGTACAGGTATCATTAAGCTTACGTACATTATATTCATTTATTCGAGTAGTAAAACGTGTGTGCGTGTGTATGTGTGTGTGTGTGTGGTTGGTTGATCGTCCCACGAAGATGAGGAGCGGCCTTTGTATCAGCGGGAGAAATGGTTATTCAGGTCGTGGCACAGATAGGTAAAAGGCCGTGTTCATAACTGTCTTGAAAATGAAGTTTGATGACGATGCTTCTTTCGCTGGCAAAAATCTTTCACATCACACGGTTTTTCGTTTTTCTCCTTTTACTACTTTGAGTAAATTACATTTATTCTAGTTTCTTTTTCATGTTTCCTAATCAACAGTCAGGTATACGAGGTGGCCGCTGCAGTTTGTCAGTTGACACGTACTTGTCTATAGTATTCGATTTTTCAAAATTTCAACACACGCGTTGCGCGGGTGTTGAAAAACTCGTTCGCAAATGTCGTCTCTTATTCTCTAAATTCTGGTGGTGCTTAAAAGAGACGAAGTAAAATGGAAAAAGAAGAAAAAAAACGGAGAAACAGATGGCACATGCCAATCGCAATACAAAATCTATTTCAATTCTCCGATATTGCTGCAGTTTTACTCATTTATTTCCTCTTATATTTTTCTACTTTGCAATGAAATTTTGTAATTATCGCAAAGTTTCTCGCCAATTTTCTATCAGGGATAATTTGATTTTAGCCGGCAAAACTTTCAATGAATTATACTTATACGAAGACGGATCGGCTCCTACGATACGTGATTCGCATTCATTTCACACGAGTATACATATACCACTTCCTGCTTGAAATTGGAAGTTTCACCGCGAATTTAATAAATATATTCATGCTACCCATTATACATACCACTACGCGTGTGTTGGCTTGTGTTTTTTCTTTCTTCTTTTTTACCGCCTTCTATTTTCAACCGTCGACATAAATTATTCGATATCAACGTATAAGGTATACCTATACTACACAATTTTCATGCAGATATTTTTTGTGTACCTACGTTTACGTAGGTAGGGATATTACAGGTCAGCTAATGTGTGATTGCCGCGTGTGTATATGATTCGATAAATTGTTAATTATATTATTGGAATGAATCGATTAACCGGTAAACGTCGACGAATTAACAGATTACGAGGTCGGAAAATACGTATCCGCTTTTCTTCAGTGTATAATACTATGAGAAGTAAAAATGTATGAAAAAATTGAAAACTGTGGGCGTTCCAGATGGAAAATTTCACATGGAATCTACCACTGTATTGGTATTTTTCATTTTTTACTAAGTAAAATCATTCTGTAAATGCCGACAACACATCGATGGCAGCAAACGATCGATCCTCGATAATTTAGGGAGGTCTTCTTCGATTATTTCTCCGCCCATCGCGGATTGAGCACAATTGAATTTCATTAAAAATTGAATAACAATTGTTCCCAATTTTGAACGTAACTAATCAATCTAATAGATACCTCGATAGATATACATATCTAGCTGTCGCAATTTCTTCCATCTTCCTAATTGAATTTCAGGGCATTTGGCCATTACTTCAAAACGTGGAACTTTTATCTTGAATCACAAGGTTTCGCACGTGTTTCAAGATACTGTGAGATTTGGATCGATCTGTATAGCTGTATACCTATTATATGGATGGATGAAACGCGCGAGTGGTCACGTGCGCGTTTAGTCGAACTCGTCCTCGCTCTGCCTCTCTCTCCTGTGCCCACGTACAGCGAGTTTTCACTCGTTTGTTCATTACGTAATCCATATCTACACGAGCGTTCAAGTCTAAGCTCAGAACGGTTTTAATGACGTCAAAAGAAATTTGATTTCATGGCCGAGTGCTAACCGGCGTAGGACGAGCGTGTATACCTCAACAGTTGACGTATATAAGTACACCGATTGCGAGCCGCGGGAATTTCGTTATACTTTTAGAATGAAAATTTATAAATTCTTATCACTGCATAGTTTCGTTGTTCTTTTATTGAGATAAACAATTGAAAATCTTGTTTATTTTTATTTCAGGGCTGTCACAGATCCCAGAGACGGTCGAAGAGTTGCGCTAAAGAAATTACCAAACGTATTTCAAAGTCTGGTCAGTAGCAAACGCGTCTTCAGAGAACTGAAGATGTTGTGCTTCTTCAAGCACGAGAATGTAAGTAGTTTTTCTCACCGTCAGTTAAATCATTTGACATGTTGTCGATCATTTTTCACACGTTGTAAAAATTGAACAAAACTCGGAGAAAAACGCAGTGGAATACCTCAAATGTGAAATACCAAACTGCGAGGTGTGCTCAAAGTAGTTTAAACATCGTTTCAAAGATAAGAAGCAAAGCAAACGGTGGTTTTCCTTTTTTTACCGCTGTCTTTTCATCGTTCCTTTTACTTTGCCCGAAAGTAGCATTACGCGGATACGGGATACCTACTTCCCACCTAGCTAACGCTTCAGAATAAACATCTGGAACTTTCTCAGACGCAGAGATAGACGCTATATAGTGTCTAAAATCTAAAGCACCGGAGCATGAACGATTACACGAATTTCTTACTCTTTATATTTCTGTTCGCAGGTACTTTCGGCTCTAGACATCCTACAACCGCCGCACCTAGACTTCTTCCAGGAAATGTATCCTTTATTACCGGTTAAAATTACAATCAACTTATTTTTTATACCTATATACTACTTCACTTGATTCTCATGGGATCTCATTTGGAACTGAACAGTTGGTCCATTTTTCACGAGTCACCGCGAATCCGGGATCAAAAGAATATAGGAAGAATCTTGATCGCAAAATATCGGCGAGATCATCGATTTTCTCGTGAAAGTATTCAGCTGGCTAAACAGCTGATGATATTATTTTTCTTGATTTTTTTTATTTATTTATTTTTTGCGTTTACCTCACAAACTTCAACCACGCGCTTCTCTCTGTACCTAACTGTATAACTGTAGGTATGTACCTATACAAAGTCGTTGGAGAAACCCCACGCGGAGGAGATGAGTAGAAGCCACATTACTTTCGTCGTCGTGTCTCGATCTTCGTCGACGAGACCTTCCCGAAGGTCTGTCAATTGAACAAAGAAAAAGAAAAGAAAACGGACAAATCGTGAGATTTCGTCCAAAACCGAACTAAGATTTATGTTCATTATCGATTGCAATAGTTACTTTATCAAGTTGCCTGCATCAATTCGTCCCAATTTGAGCGAAATCTTGCGGAGAAGACAGAATAGAGAAGGGGCGAAATAGGTGTTCTGGTGAGGGTGAGCGAAGAGAGGAAGAGCAGAGCTTCCCTTCTACCCCGTATGGCTCTTTTCCCTCGTTTCCCCCATCTTCATCCTGCTTTAGTTCCATCTTTTTTTCCACCCAGACCCCCCGGGGAAATGGCTACGGTTGTTCGGCGGCACCCTTCTTCTAATTTCGGCGCCAAGGCGCCCGAACGCGAGCGCGTGGCATCGACCTAAGCCACCTCCCTCCCTTTCTCCGGCGTTTCATCCCCCGCCCTATTTTTACTCATAGCCAAAATCTGCTTGTAATTCTCTTCTCTTCTCTCCTCTCCTTTCCTCTCTTCTTCGTTGCTGTTCTATTTTACGAAAGCTTCTATATCCTCTCGGTCACAGTTAGCAGCTTATTGGAATGGAACGATCATGCCGAAGTAGATCCTTCGTTTAGAATCGGGCGCAGATGTTATTGTCTAGTTTCGAAAGAAATTATACTCGAGATTTGCATCACTGGCTACTCTTTTCAATATTGGATGTATATTGGTGATTGGTAATATGCAATCTCAGCTCAATTCAGGGTATATGGATATTGAGACAAAAAGAGCGAATGTGTAATCATCTCAATGTCTCAAAAACTGTTTTTCAAATTCTCAAATTGGGGAAAAGAATAACGTTCATTTTTATTCTGACTTATATTCCATAACGTTATCAGGCCACATTTTTTCCGGCAAATTTAAAGAAGAAGCTACGGAAAATAGTCGAAATTGTCATCTTCAAAACGAATGTAGTTTTGTTTTCTAAAAAATTTGCCAAAACGATATTCAATACGCCGAGGAATGTCGTGGCCCAATTTTTATACCGGTTTTTCCGTGTTTTCGTTATAAATCGACATTGGAACGAGAAATTTCCGAGTTAGACGCAAACGTATACCAAACAAATATAATTTGTATAACGGTGTGAAACAAGAAAGCGAAGGCGGAGTTGGCGAAAATATGCGTTTATTAAACGAGTTTCAAACTTCTATCCACATTCCCTCAAAGTTCTCTTTTCCCGCACTCTCACTCTCTCGTACTTTTTTCACTGCAAGCTTTCTACCGTTGAAATTTTTATCACCCTGACATTAAACCTGCACCCCAATTGCCCAGTCAAGTTTTAATTGCCCTAACGCGCGTGTCTCTCTTCTCAACCCCTTTCATTTCGGTTATAATTCATACACGTTGTCATATTATTATCTTCATTCTCACTAAAATCTACAGTAATTTCACGATTTGCCTTAATTCTAGTTTCTTTCATTCGTGCAAATCATTATTCTTCCTGTGAAGGTATGTAGCGGTAGTCGTCTGATTTCATTTCACCGTCAAATGCATACAAGTGAATCCCTAGATACATTTTTTCAGTCCGCAATTATTTTTCTCTACTTTCGTTAAAATACGTACTTTTATACCCCGCGTTTCTCTTTCGTGGTCGAGATTGATTAATAAATAATTTCATCGATAATTTTCGCCCCCAGAGCCGGAAAATCATAATTTTTCGTCCACGGTGGGTTGAAATAAATATAAGGAAAACGAAAAATAATGTCTCTGGCGTTTATATTTGACTCAATTGTTAAAAAGATACTCTGTAGCTAGCGAAAGAATTCATTATAGAGACACGGAGATGACCAAATGATGTGGAAATAACTTGGAGTCGTTATTCGGCATTCAATGAATTGAAAATTTGGCGACATTCGGTTAATTAAAACCGATTGATCAAAGCCCTATACTCTTCAATTGGCACACTGAACTCCTCGGATGTCGAAACTTTTTTTACCTCGCGAGACTTCTGTCTGACTTTTCCACCGAGAGCCGCGATACTCTGATTTCTCCTGAGTAAAAATCATAAAGAAAAAATCAATCAATAAATGAATAAAAACTAAAAATCTGTGCATGAGAATTCGTTCGATTTGTCAATTACTCCTCGGTAATGATGGAAAGGTGAACAGAAAATTTTCTAACCGTATCGTTCCCAGCTTCTCAATTTTTATAGCTAATGGCATTTTACAATTACATTTTCCGCTTCGTTTCTGCAATATCCGCCGTTCGGTTGATTGCTTTTCATTTTTTTCAACCTCTACGAATTTAATTACATTCGATTCGTTATTGTCGTCGGCATTAACCGTAGCGCAGGAGTATCGGCGGCAACTTTGCGTGCTAATTACGAATTGACATTGTTAATGTACGTGTTTTGTTACCTTCACTTTTTATTGTTCGTCTTTTTCATGAAATAAACAATATACGGTTCAGCGAGGAACGAGAAAACGGAAAGGAGAAAAGAAAAATTAATAAATAAAAGTAGAAATAAAATATAAGTAAAAGCTGTCGAGATGGGAAATAACCTCGACTTGCCGAATCTCTTGTAATATTTCTAGCAGACCGTGTGCCAGATGTCTCTACAAATCATGTCTTCTCCTTCTTCTCTTTCCTCCTCTTCTTCTTTTTTCACGTTTCCTTATTCTATCTTTTTCTAGTTCCCAAGTCTTCCATATTAGCTATAAAGTACAGTAGCCGGTGCAGGTCTTGTTCAGTTTCCTTTCGATCGTTCGTTACTGTTTTTTCGAATCTATCGTGCCGTTACACCGATATCAGCTATACGATGTGTCAATTTTCTAATCGATTTCAAAGATAGAACAAACGCAACGTGATAAAACTGTATCAGAGCTTCATTCTTTCTGTTTCTCATTTTCCAGATGTGAGGTAAACGGAGAGACAAAGATATAAACGAGTGTAAAAACTGTGCTCCAAGGGTTTCGCAACACAAAAATTTATCTTCTTCTTTTACTGTTAAATTTACAAATTGCGTTCGTCGATATTTTCTCGTAATAGTACATCAGACATTCTTAGTTTCATGGAGACAGTACTGACTGTAAATTTGGGGTTGGGGGAGGAACAGGGGGAAGAAGGGACATTAAATCAAATTGACAACTAAAAAGTAAAAGAGATATGCGGTATGCGGCTGTACTGGAGAATAGCAACAGCCGGTGTGTAGCTTCAATGTATGAATTGCAAAGGAATTACTTTCCATTGGTTTCGCCTCAACCCAGTTAACTTCCTTCTTCGGGGACATTTCA
Source organism: Phymatocera aterrima (assembly GCA_963170745.1). Lineage (NCBI taxonomy): Eukaryota > Metazoa > Arthropoda > Insecta > Hymenoptera > Tenthredinidae > Phymatocera > Phymatocera aterrima. Next base: position 11,943,626 of record OY720663.1, read on the forward strand.
TAACCCGATGTAATGGGATTGTATAACGCTGAATAAGCTTTGTTCAGTTTGTATAGGTTGACATAAAACGTGCCTTGTTTCCTACCTGTACCTACAGTATGTCAGTATGTAAACACGTGTTTCTAGGCTCGGTCTTCCATGCTCATACGAGTAGCTATTGTTTTTTCTTCGCTTTTCACTCTTCCATCTCTTCATTTCCTCCGCTCCATGTCCGCTGAGTTTGAAACTATATCGCGTAAAATTGAAACGTCGCTGTTCTTCCGGATTATTTTGACCACGATCTCTCCTCCCGCTTCAGGAAACTCCGTTTCGACATACGCCTGAAAAGTTTGGAAATAATGATGTCTCGATGTATAATGGAAATGAAAAAATGGAGAAGAGGAAATGAAAATTTCTTAATGCAAGTTGGTACGCTGAATCGATTCGAGCACCTGTAAACCTGTATTGCACCTGCAGCAGCTTATCGTTAGATCTTATCGTTGGAAACGACAGACAGGAGTGTGCAGGCCATGTGTTGGAGGAAAGAGGTCAAGCGCACGGTTTAGAGTCTCTTATCTCATAATATAGCTATGGCGTTTAGTTCGTCTAGTAATATTCTCGTACGCTTCAATAAACACACTACACGGATATCGATATAACCTCACCTTTGTTCGTTCGTTCGGTCGTTCGTTAGCGGATATGATGATAGTAAAGTTAAACGTGTACCATAAATATAACACTTTTTCAAGGGGAATTTCGACTCGCTATGTTGGATGTAGAGAAACCGTTTCGAAAACGAGAATCGTAAATTTTTACAAATGACTCGATCGATTTCGATGAAATTTCGGGAATTCGTTGAGTACGATGGTAGAAAGTGGCAGAGTATTTCACCTGATCAAAACATTGATCGGATTTGATGAAAAACAAACATTACCCGTGTTAGCTAGGTTAGATTGCCAGCGGTGACTCTAAATTCCCCTCAAGGGTCGGAATTGTAATGATATTAGAAAATTCATCTTCGATTCTTCTTCAATCGGAATCACATGTTATTTCTGTGTTACAAATAACTTTGAGGCTAGCCAGGTCAATTGATTTGCTTTGATTTTGTTCTCTTTGTTCTGCATTATTCTCCGTTTTCAATGGCTTTTTCTTGAAATGATGATGCTGTAACCGCACTTGTAACCGTACTTGCAGGTGTTGAAAAAAACAGTGTATGCATCAAGAAAAAAGTATGAGAAACGCTCGTGCATGTATGTGGGAAGTAATGCCACGCAAGGAAATACATTGGCAAAAACTGTTGAGCGAGCTCGGGCGGGCAAGTAAATGCACAAAGAGAGTTTTCTTATTTCTTGTTGTGTGAATTTATTGCTCGTCCGATGCTATAGCAGGTATACATGTTCAGGGTGAAGAATAAGAATAAGAATAAGAAGAAGAAGAAAACCGAGACGATGGTGAAGTAGTTTGAAGAAGCTTCGATTCTGTGGTATCTAGAGACCCCGGACGATCATTTCCATAATTGCGAGTGGTACACAATTGGTTTCAATCGGTTCAAATTGGTTCCGAACCAATCTTACCGCGAGTAATATTACGTTATAGTTATACTACCAGTCTTACTCCGACCTCACAATACGTGGCAAGAAAAACCCGTTGAAAGCTTTCAGTTCGCAGACAAGTTGGATTTCTGTAAACTTGCACAATCGGTACCACAGGTGTGCAGTACGAAGGCCCTTTTTCTTAACTGGAGATAAATTCCCGTACATCAATTAACCTTTGACTTCGAAGTGTCTGGCTTTTTGCCTAGACGCGCCGTGGATTGGCTTCAGTAAAGCTTTTTTTCATGAAATTCATGAAGATTCCTCGTCGGGATACGTTGCGAATCTTATAACTTCCATGGTTAACAGCTATTGGCACGTATCACGTACGTAAAATTGAAAGATGGAAACATCCGGAGTATGAGAAAATGCGATTTGAAAACCAGAAGAGAAAAAAATACGTCCAAATCGAATTTGGAGTCCTCTAAAATGAATCCGATTCTATTCATTTTCTTCAATTTCTCTTGTTCTGCCGGATTAGAATAGCCCGGATAAATTTTCTTTCCGCTTTCGACTCTTCAATTTTGTTAATTTTGCTTTATTGGGCTACCGTGGATCTTCAAGCACGGAACAAACGTTCCCTCGCCAACTCGAAAAAAGGCGTTTTGCGAACAGAAGTAAAAAAGAAAAACAGCAAAATCGTGAATACTTTCCTGCATGCAGGCTTGAAGGTTATTTCGCGATAAGACACGGCTCACACTTCTAACAGTAAGAGAGAAAGCAGGTTGGTTCTTATCTCTTTTGCCATGACCTCGTGTCTCGTGCTTCGCGACACGCAACTCGCAACTCGCAACTCGCAACTTGGAAGTTACGGGCGATGACGTCCCCGACTTCCTCTTTGACTTTCGACTGTACTCAATAACTGAGCAGGTAGAGAGATACGGTGATAATATATATATATATATATACACAAATCACTTGACTATGTTCAATATATCTCGTGTCCTCGCTGTTAGTAGTGGCGAAACGGTATATTAATTATAAGCTATCGTCTACAGACAAGAGTAAATATTCGTTAGGATTTCTGGCGCAAGTCTGTCTGGCGCGGCGCGGGCGGCGCGGCGCGGCGCGGCGTTATAGCGATCCATGCAGGCTACCCGATAATCACCTATTATTAATGCGAATGATCAACAATAGCCTTCCTCATGCTTGCTGAGTTATGCTATATTAGTGTCTACATATTGATTATATACTCTCTCAAAACCATTTCTATGTGCTCAGTATATACGTTGTTCATACGTACAGCTATCATACCGCTGCACTTCGCATCGACCCTCGATGTCGCAAGCATTTTCGCATCGTTCGGAATAGTAGCTGCTAGCGAGGTGTTCGGAATACCGTTACCATCCCTTGCGAGTAACTACTGGCTAAAGTAGCTGTGAGATGGAATACGATTGATGATTTTCCCATAACCAGATGCAACAATAATCTCATCAACACGGAAATTTTGTAGGTAATCGAACGATCTACTACGAAAGAAGAACTCCTCATAAACGATTCGATGAATGCATACGACTACAATCGTATGTTATAGTTGTAGGTGAAACGAAAAAGTGCTAAGAAAAGAAAAAAGAATACAGAAAATAACAATAGTTATCGCAGCTCAAAATGCGTACAAGAAAATATACATAGGTATACAGTAATACGTCATACAAATTTACGCCTCCTCTGATGGTGGGTACTATACAGGATGAGCAAAGTATATTTCATTTCACCATGTGCCACACGCGGGCGTTAGTCTCCTTCCTCTTCTTCTCCTTCTTCTTCTTATCTTTCTTCTTACTTTGCATCCGAGGGAAGATAATGGTTCGTATAAATATGTCACGCTAGGTGGGAAAGGGAAAGGGAAAGGGAAAGGGAAAGGAATAGGAGGGAAGGTCCCACCACTACATCGACCACGTGTGTACACAGTTTTGAGTTTAAGCCATAACAGATAACTTGTGATATATCCGCCGCTCCTTACCGTTCACGAGTCTCTTCTTCTTCCTCTTTCGTAGATATTAGGTATACCTTCACTATACTACCTTCACTATACTACTTTATTTCCCTAAATAGAAGGAATTATTACATATACTAACTAGCCGTTGCTGTGTTAACTGTATAAAGGTTGTTTCATTCACAACAGAGGATATAATGTGAAACGGACAAAGGGATTTTCTCCGGTGTTTTTATTCATGAGCCAAATTTTGTGCGGTGTGTGCATTTTTGTTTGTTCTTTTCTTTTTTCCTTGTTTCTTATGATCTCGTTCTCTTTAGTCTTATACATCAGCGATTGCAATGGAAGAGTAAGCCAGTGACAGTTACAGTACTTACATAAATATTTATGAACAAGAAAGACGGAGTAACAAATTTTCTGAACTTCCATTCATGCGATATAGGTTTACGGCATACGTATAAAATATGTGTAATAGGATTGAACGGATTCTTCTCGGCCGACAGGACGCAAAAATCTTCGATATAAATACATTCACGCGAAAAAAAGACGGGGATTTTCGAGTTTTGTGGGTCGGATAGCATAACGGACGATGATTCCTCCCTTTTATCTTATACGTAGATATAGGTATCTGAGCTTGATATTTTTCAACGACGGATGGGTCAAGTGTTTGGGGGGGGGGGGGGGGGCGGCGTAGGTATATAATATACTGTATGGTACATCGTGATTCTTGAATGCGGGTGAATCATCGTTTTTACGTGGAAATATATGTATAGGTATTGCGTAGGTGTACGTATACTCGTGCTCGTACTACATGTAGATGATGGATCGTTTGTACAGAGCGGTTCAACAAGAATCGGCTGATATTAAGCTGATGGGTAAATGAAATTTGAACGCATTGATCAAATCCGACGGATCTCTTTCTTTGTTCGTATAAAATAGATCAGTACCGAGTACTTCATTCTTTCACGTTTCGAAATCGGAAGAAAATCTCTCTTGGTTGACGAGAGGAACGAAGCATTTTGAAACTGAACTTCGGAATAATTGGTTGATCGATGTTTCGAAATTTAGCTGATTTTCATTGTGTCACCATGTATACATAGTACATTCGCGGACGCGTAAGATAGACCGATGACCGGCCGGCTCGTAGATTTTTCTTCTGTTAGTCACTCCCTGCGTGTATACCTGTACAGTCGCCGTACCTACATATTCTAGAAGTACTGCAAACCAGAAACTGCGCAACACTTGTGTTGTAACTGTACAACGAATGACAATGAAATGATTAATGATAATCTCTGAAAATCAGCACAGATTTACGAAAGCTTTCACTTCCCGTGTGGGATCGACATATATATCTCTTGACATGGAAAAGACAAAAATGGGAAAAGCAAAAAAGCTGCATTTCAATGGTCAAATTTCGACGTATCACTTTTATGCTGGCGTTTCGTTGTGAAGAAAATACTTCGAATATCAATGTCCCAATAAATTGTCATAAACTCACAGTATTTGAGTTTTTGTCACTCTGTCGGTCGAGAAATGAGAATGAAAAAAAAAGAACACAATTTGGTAACTTTGCCCGTAGGTACCTAAATTAAAATTGCCCCGTCATTTGGTTGGCGGACAATGGGGGGCTTTCGAAGCCCTGGGATTAAAAATGTCATCCTATACTTTTGCCCTACGGACGTACGTACTTACGTACGTCACGTGATTCGCTGTATAACTCCATTGTGTTACGCGAGGTAAGCAGTACGTATTCTACTCACGAGAATCCTTTGTTTACGCGGAAACAAACTCTGTATATTATAATAAACCTCCTCTCTGCTCTTCTTCTGCGCGCGTTATTATAATCCACCGGCAAAGGAGGCTACGAGATTCCATATGTGAACCCAATTATTTTCTTTCTGTGTTTCGTCACGCTCGATCTCATAGTACACATACTATGAGGCTCTGAAAAATCAAGCGATGAAACTCAATTGTTCAAAAAAAAAAAGAAAAATCATTCGCAAAAACTGCATAGATTTATGAAAAATATAATTTTTACACTTCTTTTCAAAAGAGTTTTTGAACACAATTTACTCACATCACTTTCTTCCACGGTGCAGGGTTTTACCTGAATCTGTCTAATCAGCTAATTTCGTTGGCCACCGACATCAAACTTCTAAACCTATATCATTTTTTTTTTTTATTGCTAAGGGGTTTCATACCAGGGGGAGACGTTGAAACTGGTGATCAGAACTTGAGTACTTTTTCTATATGAGTACAAGCCCGATGAAATCAGTTGATTCACAAAATAATCGGAAACAATGGTCAAGTCGCAGTATTCGATGATGATTCGATGAACGAAATTTGTCCACCTCCTAGTTGTCAGACAAAAAGTTCTTGAATTTTGACCTCTCTTTCGAAACTTGCGCCTCGTAGGGCATGGAACCTCTCACCTAATGATTCCTTTGCTTTACTTTCTCCATTTTCTATTTTCTAATTATTCGTTGATTAGTATATTTCGGAGATTATCTAAATTATAGACTTGCATTCGGGAATAGTGAGCGAGATATCTTTCCTTTTCTCTTTCATAGTTCGTTTAATTACGATTCGTTTCGCCTCATGCTACAGGATTGCTCGGGGAATTAAACTGGCGTTTCCTAGGTACCTACCTAACTTTCATAATTAATCGTATCTATCTAGTCAGGCGGTGAACGCGCCCTGTTCGTTTGCCACGCATTCTTCGAATGCCGTAGTGGGTATGCCCCGGGCTTACGGATCGCACCTTGATTATTATTACTTAATCTTTCGTAAAATGTCGTACTCGCCAATGAAAAAGAGAGGCTACGAACTCCGACGAACCGACGAGTGTCTCTTGACTTTAATTCGCTTCTCTCGAAGGAGAGCTTTGTAAGAGACAAATCCTAAAAAGTCCGGAGTTTGCGGTGCCTGTTTTCAGCCCCCTTTAGCTTCGAATATACGCCCACCTGTATCGAAACTTTTTATCGGCACGAGCCTTTCATGTTGCCTGAAGAATCAATTCCATTTTAGAAATGAAATGGAAAAGAGAGAAGGAGGGAAATCGTATACGCAGCAGACCAGTTTCACATACATACCTATAGATATAATTTTCAATATGCGATTATGCTGGAAAGTTGACGTAATAAGGAAATCCAAATTCAAACGACACCTCCGGCGACTGTAGTTGATATTCAATTTTATGTTCCAAAGATTTGGAGAAAAATACAGAATTTGAAAAATAGTGGATTCACGGTGTTTTGGTGGAGGAATTTTATTCTCAGTTTTCTTTCGCGACTTCTCTACCGTGTGGACTGAATCACTCTGTATATCATAGTATAGTGACGTGAAAGGGAAAGTAATCATCTAGAAGTCCCGTTTTAAGGAATCGTCGTTTCACTCGACGGAATACCTATACCTACGCCCGCAAGCTAGCGAGCAAGCAGCGAACGCGGTGGGAGCTCGCGTGACGGAAGTCCGTCATTCAGCAAGTTCCATTGTAGTATGTCGCCATTCGCCATTCGCCACTCGCCACTCACCACTCACCACTCGCGAAGAATAAGAAACTAACAATGAATGCGGGTAACAACCCTCGATAAAAACTGGACTCTATTTTCATGTGTGGTTTTCCCATACTACGCCATTTCACACCCCTGTTTAATCAATTCTCTCATTTTTTCATTCTCGTATTCGAAAGGCGAGATATAGAGTATTTTACGAATATAGTACAGTCAGTAATAGTCATTTCGTATTGTTAGTCTTATACATCTGTTATGGGCGTTTCGTGTTGGGAAACAGATAGATGTATTATCGCTCGAACTTTCACAGGAAATGAATCAATAGCAGATTATATTCTCTCTATACCGAAGATTTTTCACGCAAGGAATACAAACGATAACCTCCAAGATATATACATTCGGCGGACGTGCGTAGGCAGGTGTTGTTGAGTCATTCGACACGCGACAAAACTCCACGATCAACGCTGGCGGTAGTTTTATTTAGGCCACAATCCAAGTATCCTTCATCGAAATACTTCAACTCCCATCCCTCTCGATGAGGTCGCTAAAAACGAGAATTTCGGTGAAAGAGAAAGAAGGAGGATCTTGTTTTCAGACTACGCGTGATCTTATAAAGTCTTATGACTGATTGTGAGGTAGAAAACATTCATCCTGGAGTAAGAGGTCTGGTTAACCTTACCTGGTTTACTTCGTCGAGGAATATACGAGAGAGGAGGGGAAAGAACGGATGGACTGGACGCGACCGGACCGTGGCGGTGGCGGTGGCGGTGGTTTGGTCGCGGACCTGGGTGACCGGTCCCACGAGCTACTCAGGCTGGCCTTGCTTCGTCCCTCGTCCAAGTAACAAAGAAACTACTTACTGCGCTTAGCTTAGATCAAGCCACGGTTAGTTGTGAGAAAGGCCATAAGTACTCTTACTTCTTATTCAACGTCTTCGTCTTCGTCTTAGTCTTTTTCTTTTTCTTTTTCTCTGTATCCCGATGTTCGCTAGATAATCCTGCGACGTGGCTTCAAAAGAAATAAGTTTTCGAATGAAACTTGTTTTTCCGTCAACTTTTTCACGCGATTGCCAATCTTCAACGGAATAGAACATTTTTCTTTTACGTATTCAGATCTTTGAAAGAACGTCGAGCAGCATATGTATAATTTGCACACGTAAAAATTTGTCAGGATATCTTTTCATCCTTTTTTCCGAGTTGGAAAATTCGAGAATCGTGGCGAAGTTATACAGGCGGATTGATCCGAATTGGTTTGAATAAAATGACCGTTTGTTTAGAATCGTGTAATGTTCCCATTTTGCATGGACGGACGGTTCGATTTCCCATATGTCATTCTAAATCGAACGATTTCATCCGGAGTGAGAGAAAGAGAGAGGGGGAGAGAGAAAGAGAGAGAGAGAAGAGAGAAAGCGGGAAAGAAGGAGAGAGGAAGCGAGAGGAAGAGAGCGAGGAAAAGGAAGAGCAACGCTTGCACAAGTGCAATCAACCCTCGGTCTCCCACATTTAGTCGAGTCTATTCCGAGCTGGAGGAGGAATTTCTCTGTGTCGTCGTACACCACGTGGCCAAAATTTCCCATTATGTATACCCACCAGTTCAGTTGGTTAGTTAGTTAGTTAGTGAGTTAGTCTGTTTTTGCTTCTTCATACAGACTGTATACCTACTCATATCCATTTTATTCAGGGCTCAATTTCGTACCCGTACTTGCCCAGATGTTTCCAATAAACATTTTTTCCGCCGTTTGTTAATTTGAAATCCAAAAAACGCGTGGCGTGTTAAGTTTTTCCAGCAAAAAATTGCACACAGTCTTTCGCGACATGATTGCTGCCGGTTGTCGCTTCAAATTCAAGTATATCAATGCCAGACTCGAAATAAACAGTGTAATGTGCGAACCCAACTGACCGAATCGATTGTATGCAAGGAGTGCAATGATCGAATACAATTTCGTTGAAATTCGAGTCTGAGATTCTCAAATGTTAGAAAAAATGGAATTCTTTGGACTTCAGATACAAAAACAGCGTGGTAATTTGTATCGGAAACCTATTCTGCAATTTTTGAAGTAAATGAGCGCAAAAATATGTCGGTCGGTACGTCATCAGCACGGGTTGACACTATGCACAGTCCCCTCCATGCTCGCAGGTTCTGGGACTGCCTAAAGGTAGATAGATAGATAGATAGGTAGGTAGGACGGTACATAATAAGAAAACTTTTGCTATTTGAGTCCCTTGGGAGGTTAACCTGTTCCTTAGGTTTATACTCTTCACTTTGCTCGCTGCTTTTTCTGTGCTAGGAGGTACACCTACATAGCTAATTTTCTCTCGTCTATAGGTCGGTGGATAGTTCTTGTATAGGCACGGACTCCGACGATGTTCTGTGCTTATGCTTTGTAAGAATGTATTTGTGAGTATGAGAAACTTCATATCATAAAAACTTGCGGCTGCGTATAAATCCTATGCTCTGATCTCTCGTGGGAGGCTAGAGAAAACCTATTTAGACATATATAACTATGTATACTAAAGGTCAAAAGGTTCTCGCGAGATCGAGGACAATGGTTCTCTTCACTTTGCTCAATATTGTTTACGATAATGGGATAATGGGATAAGGGAAAATTTTTGTTTCGTCATTATTTGACGGAGTTGTTCACGATTTGGCGAATTGTAATGATTTTTCCTACTATTTTTATTGAATGTGATATTTGCATTTCTGCTGCTGTGTAGTTCTGAAGTCTCACGCGCTACATGATTCATATTCAATGGAAATTTGACCGGTTCTTGAAACAGCGTTTCCATTTATTCAAGAAAATTGTCTTGGCTCACAAAATTTTTCTCTCATCGATTCAAAATTGTTTTTTTTTTTTTCTTTCATCTCCGTAAATTTGTGTATTATATGTTCGCGAATACTTTACTCGGGAATTTATGGAACGTGTCCAATAGTCCACTTGAGTGTGATGATTTGATGGAATCAAATTTGTTTTACGTCACATTTTTCACCTTTTCATTTTCCACCGATTAAAAACAGCATGTACCATGATTAGGAAAACGAATTGATTTTAGAGAAAAAGAACTGTGATATCCATTGAATATGTTGAAATTATACTCAGGAATCACATTTTCAAAATTTAGAAGTGAAATTGACAATTTTAAATTTGTCATTTTGCAGCCTCATATTTTTCGGCTTATGGGTATAAATGGCATTCGGATCATTTCGGATTCTTTCGTTAGTCCTCTCACGTTTTTCAGAACTGCGAATTCATTGTTCGAAAAGTAACGAGATTGTGAAAGGGACCGTAATTTTCGAGATATAATTTTTTTTTTTGTGCTTCTATCTCTTGGTTTTGGCTCTGTTGAAGAATCTCCGGTTTTCTCAACACAGAGCAGCGAGTCGGATTCTCTTGGCGGTAGTTTGTCGACCGGTTCCTGGACAAAGCGTTCTTCGTCGAGACCATCAACTTCATTCTCCACTTCTCGTTCGTTCGTCTCTTCTAGTGCCGCTTATGGCACAACTTCTCTATATTTTGCTCTTCAACGAGTTTTAGAAAAACCAGATTAACAAACGAAAATGTAAGAAATGTAAAAAAATCTTTCGACTTTCGTATCCAAGATTTCGTGACTCCATTCAATCGTCATATTACAACATAGATAATTATAGTTTGCTGAAAATTTTTCAGAAATTGTATTAGACAATCGATTGGTTTTTGTTTTCAATTCGCGAATCCGCCCGCGCGACTGTGGCTCCCGGTGCCTTTTTTTTGGGAGACGAAATCCTTGGAATGCGTCGTATAATTTGTGTAGACGAATCCGGTGAACCAGTCAAGTTGCATACCTTTGTCGGGCGGCGGTTGCACGCACAGACTTCTATACCTGGCATTCCGGGGACCGGCTGGGCTTGCCCCTAGACCTCGTTCGAGGATTCTGTTTCATGAACTCCTAAGTCTAAGGCCTGAGCCAGGCTAGCGAAGCTAGTGCTATAACAGATTATTTGAATCTTCACAATTCGTAGCACTATCATTGATAGCGATGATCATAATTCAACGTGCGTGGATTTGACCTGGAGCGAAGTATGAATGGAACATAAACGGTCAATTTCATTGTTTACGGAGATTGCTTCTCTCACAATCAGTTTCGTTGGAATGCAATCATCTGCAATCTGACTTTCATTCAAGATTTTTGTCGACATTTGTTCTGCGTTCGGACCTGTTTGATTGGGATTGAAAATCGATATTTATATTTTGTGTAAACGGTGTTTAGAATATCTTGACTAAATCTTGACGAACATACGAAAAATTACAATTTTCACATCGATACTGAATCTATATAGTACTGAGAAATTCAGAATAAACTGGTTCGTTTTGCCAATTTGTAAAAAAAAAAAAAAAAAACGAACCCCGAAGTGCTCATTAATTTGTATCGAAATTGATTCTCATTTAATCTAATTGAACTATCGATAAGACTTCGGATAAGACGTGGCTATCGCGACAGTTTTTCTGAACCATAAAGCTCGAGACTTGTCTATAGCCCATTGTTGTGCTTTGTACCGTTTGTCCTGCTTCTCATAGCTAGGCACACGGTGAAATATGAATTGTGCGTTATTTATGTTCTGAACTGAACTTTCAGGGGAATTTCATTACCGCAGACATTTTCATCGATATCCCCTTCTTCGTACGCTCGAACTGTTCTTGTGTGTAATGTCATATTATGTTATAATCAATATTCTTCGGCTACGCAAATTTTTCCTTAATTCCAAATACCGCAGTTACGTCATCACGGAACTCCTGCAAAGTGATTTGCACAAGATTATCGTCAGCCCACAGCATCTCAGCGCTGATCACATAAAAGTCTTCCTCTACCAGATTTTAAGAGGTAAGTCAATTTTCAATCTGTTGTATTGTTAGTTTACAGCGTATTTCGTTGTTTTTTTTTTTTTTTTTTTTTTTTTCGACAAATTCGAGACCGACAATTTTTTACGTTGTAAGACGATTTTTTGATTCAAGTTCGTTTTCGTGACCTTTCATCCGATAATCATCGTCAGGGAAATCTCTAAAAAATAATTCAACCAATTTGTTTCGTGGCTTTAGAACTTGTCAAGGTGAAACGAAGTAGAATGAAGTGAAGTGATTTCCAATATTTCAACGAATACCTTTCACATAATAATCCCTCTCTGCAGGTTCTACCTGAAGCGACTTCTCGCACCTATTGTTGTTGGCCAAATTGATTTGAATATTTTACAATGTAGGACGGGAAGAAGTGAGAGATAGAGAAAGTTGATTCTCGATGCTCGATCTTCGATCTTCCTCGTTCATTACATTCACTCAATTTGCGCTCACGAAATACCACTTTGCTTCTTTTTCTCCAATTTTACAGCCTTGAAATTGTAAACGCCTGTCCCAAAACGGAAATTAAATTCACGAGAGCCTATAACATTCACTATTATTACAAGGCAGAGAGCGAAAGAGAGGTAAGAATGCGGATTTGTAAAAGCGGTTATCGGTACCATTTTTCATCCGGAGATAAGCAGCCGAACAAAACGATATTCAACTGCCCCTAAAAATTTCCCTCAAGTTTAAAATCAATCGCGCAATGTACACAATTTTTTTTCTTTTCGTCTTCGATTAGTTTTGACTCGCCTTTGATTCAAAATTTACATGAAATTCTCTCCAGATTTAGGTCAAATTCGAATTACGGGTTTTTTTTCCGAATATTTTAACATCTTCGGCACCGCGAACGTGGAAATTTTTGGATACATAACGTCGATGAATACGAATCACGCAGAAGAACAGCGCTGAGACCTTTATCGGATTCAGAGGTTTTTCCAACAGAAGATTGACAGACAAAAATCCAAATTGCTTCCTAATATTCATACGTATTGACCGGAACGTTTGGTACAAAAATGTTCATCTTGATTTACCGGAGTTCTTCCGGTCGTCGAGGTCTGCAATTGAACATTCAAAGTAGTGGGCTCAATATGGTGAGCAGTTCTCTGCATCTTGTTTCAATATGTTGAATCCGCCATTCTTGATTTGCAATTCTAGCCCTCAGATATGGAATCGACGACCCGAAAAACCGCGACCGCGAAAAATAATAAATACCTGCACGTCATGCGGTCTTGGGGATAACTTTGAATTCGGTTTTACCAACTGGATTTTGTATGTACCCACTCGCGATGTCCATTTTGAAGATGTCACAGAAATCTTACATATCGCCAAGCCTAATTGCCTGCGCGACTTATCCCGAATCGGTTAGTTGTTTTCCATGTTGTTCAGTCAACGCGCTGAGGCACCTCTCAGACTTCAATGACAGCACTGTCCCTCCGCCAGGTTCATTATTTGACACTGTTCCAGTGTTTTTCACGGTGGGAGTTGAAAGAACAACGTAACAAAAACTTTCATCTAAGGTTTCACGTATATCTATTCTGTGCGAACGTGCGTGGCCACGAGCCTGCGGTTGGATAGTATAGATGGACGGACGGATGTGTAAGGGTAGAATATATTGTTGGACAAACGGGGTACCAAAATCTGTCGCGTATTTGTAACCAAAGAAGAATATCGAAGCCGTCTCGAGGGGGGCTTTGGCACGGAGGTATGTGCCTTCATCGGTTTAGCGCTAGTTATCGACCTCTTTGTCTGACTGTGGTTAACATAGAACGACCTCAGGCAGAGCGGAGGAGTTTAGTGAAGAAGGCCACGGTATATCCTCGCATCGTTTGACGGTCGTAGATATCACTATATATGAAAAACGAAATAAAAAATAAAAAATAAGAACGAAGAGCGAAGAGAGAAAAATCATAGGAATATAGTGTACGGAGAAACTGGCTCGCTGCTATCTCTCTGAATGCATTTTCAAAAGTTATGCAAGACAAAATAATATTTTCATCTACTGAATTCTGAATACCGTAGCTTTTTCAATGAGATTCCGCACGGGCGTGAGACACGTACGCGCAAGATAAAAAAGGGATAGTAAATAGAAGTCGCTTACGATTATTTCGCCGCAGTGACTCTTGATAATCGTTCTTCGTTTGCTGCATCGCGTAGTTTCGTAGCTTCTTCCACTGAAACATGGACGAAAAGAAGTGGGGAAAAAACTTCATGAAAGTATCCATTTTCGGTAAAACACCGTAAAGTGATTCCTTTGGAATATTTTCGAAAAATTCAACAAGAATCTATCTCTCCCTTCACACTCTCGGCTTGGATGTTGTATAGCTTAATGAAAATAAATGTAATGATGGAATTAAAATGCCGCGTTGCGTATCTATACCTATACCTACGTGAGTTGGGGAGCTTTTACCTTGTGCTTTACAATCTACTCTTGCAAAGAGTAGAGAGAGATGCGAATAATGTTAGGCACAAAGGGAGGGATCGGCGGAAAGTGAAGAAGAAAAAGCGTCTCCCGCATCCTGCGTCTCGCTAAGTAATCGAGCTTCGAGCTTCGAGCTTCGGATGTACTGTAATTATAATACACCGTATACGCATAATACGCCGGTACGCATAGGTACGTGAGTGGTTGAGAAATACACGCCAGGCAAAGGTATAACGTATACGCGCATGTAGCTACGCAAAATGCGGAGGACAAACCCCAGATTGTATTTCAGGGGTGAGTAGTTAACGAGAGGTGAGTGAGTGGTGTTGATGATAGGGATGTAGGGACAGACTGCGCTGGAGCACGGAGGGTTGCTTTTTGAATATTTACAGCAATTGAGAAAATAATGGCCTCTATCAAGTGGCGATGTCTGTCACGTGGGTTGGGCTCTGCAAAGTTGAACGCGGAATGGAATACCGTTAGATTAACGTGAAACTCACGCGTTAGATTTCATTTCAGAAAATTAGGTATTGATGAAATAAATTCTATTATTTTGCAGGGTAAACTTCAGCAGTATAATATTAACGTCCTGTCAGTACTTCTCATGTAACATGTGATATATGTACAGGAAAATTTCATACAGAGAAAAATAGTGTTCCTAATTGTATTTGCGTGGAAATTTCGCGTCTCGTTTATCGGGGGTGTGTTGTCGTTAATTTTATCATTCTTCAAATTCCCAAAGTGTATGGGAATTAAAAATACTCCGCATTTCGGACGAATTTTGTTATACTAAAGTAGCTGCCCCAGGTCGCAACGTGAAGGAGGTAAGATGTTTGTTTAATTGGATACGCTCTCGGAGGGATGATTGTGATGATTGTTGTTTTGCCTATGTCACTCGTGAATCTTTCCCACTCGCCTGCTGCAAGGTCCCAAAGCTCATCCTTCATTCCTCCCATGATTCCCTGCATATATTCTCGGAGTGCCATTATAGGGTAATCCGAAAATTGTCGTACGAAATCATCCCCCGTCTCCAGGTAACAACGAATGATAACAATAATAATAATAATAATGATAATAGTATTCATATGCCCGAAAACTTTCAACGATTCCGCAAATTAGCAATAATCAAATGGTTCGTGGATCCAAAATGATGTATTCTTTAGATTACAATTACTCGGTTAACTTTTATCTCGCTGTGTTGATTGACAAAATTCAATAATGAGATGAAATTTTAATCGTATGAATGAAACTGAGGATGAAAAAATATAGAAAAGAAGGAAAAAAAAGCACAATTGAATGATAAATAATGAAAATTTCATCGGAGATCGTTAGTCGCCCGTGATTCTTATTGGCATTATTATCTGATTCTTTTATTATTATTTCATATAGTTACATCAGATTTACTATGAGACTCGAGTATATTGTAGAAGCGTAAGGTTTACACATGGATAAGTACGTATGTACGTACAGAGAGAAAGAGAAGTCTGGGCCAAACCAGTCCTGCTGCCACCCATCCGTGACCCGAGACCCCGTCATCCGGCCCAGGGGGCCTCGGACTCGCTAGTCGGAGCATCGCTCGAGAAAATCGAACCACCGATAATACTTTCGCTGTGACTTCCGCCGCTGTATAGATCGATGGAATTGTAATTTGTATACTTGGATATACAAGTTCGAGATGCGGGTCTTGATACATTCCAAGCATGTTCAATGAATTACTAATTTTGATCAAACAATTGGTAACAATAACAGAATATTGGAAAAAAATGGATAAATTCAATGCTTGGTCTATGGTTAAAAAAGAGGTGAATTCTTTCGCGGCGAAACCCGTAAATTTCAGGAAGAACACGTTTTCGGTGTACGCGTATGAACGTTTCATGCGTAAAATGAATTTACGTGGGTCGTAGCCCCACGGTGTCTGACGTGAACGGGTCGCTACTACTAGCTAAGGAGTTGCGACCGGTATGGGTCGGCCAAGTGGGAACATATTATGAATTAATGTGGAAACTCGTGTGTACGACAGTGATCGAGTGGCCATAAGGCAAGTTAGAAATGCTTAAAAATATACCTCGTAGCATTGCCGGCGCGTATTTCTTCAACCTCGGAAAGTTATAATTCAAATTCAAAAAACTAATCGGTTTAACACCGTATCTGTCATCGTCGTATAGTCACGATGCTCTGTGACTTCAGTATTGAAAAATGAGTGATTCTTACCAAGCTCAACCGAGTTCAGAATCTCGTTCCTCATCTCGTTTCAATTTCTGGAATCCTTTCATTTTAGTGACAAAAAGTTCGAAAGATAGGATGTTTTTTCGTATTCGTGCCGTAGATATCATTTTTATGATTTCTCAGCCAATCGATCTCTTCTTTGAGGTTGAAACCATACGGGAATAATATCTATGAAGATGTAGCCGCATACGAAATCACCCGCGCTTTCGAATAAAGATATTCTCATTCACCCCCAAAGGCTGTAACCCTCTTAAAAATTGCACCGTTTTCCGTTGAAATCGATTTTAGACGCTCTACCTCTAACTCAGCTTTTGAGTTGACCGTCTCCTTTGCTTCTGTAACGTATTATACAAGCTTTTACGATTCGAATTGATCGAGTATTCTTTGGGAGGTTTTCCGTGGCCGAATGAAGGATCTCAAAGTTTATAAGAAAAGAAAAGTTAGCCAAATGATGCGAATACGTGGTAAAAATTGTAATTACATTTTTATTGTCAATTCTTCCTCATTCGATTGCGTTATTGTTTTTAAATTTTTCGTCCCTGTGGTTTGGTGGCGAAGAACTGATGCACCTATCCTCAAACATTGTTCTCATCGTGAAATGTATCCGACACGACACGACACGGCACGACGGAACGGAACGGAACAGAACGGATCGGAACGCGACGCCTTTGGAATTACGCACTGGGAATCGGCGAGTGCGGTGAACCCGTCCGCATCGAACGTAAAATCGCTAAGCGTGACGTATACGTATCCGTCCAGGCTGGCTTCGCAGGCTTTTACGATAATCGAACCACGTTGTGGATTATTGTAAAAAATGTTCTTCCTTTAGACTATAATATCACGGCTTTGCGAGAGAGTCTATTACGTATGTACAAAGGAATGTATGTTCAACGTTGAACATAGCTATCATCCATTACGTATCTCCTGATTTTCAATTCAGTAGTCTGTTTGGTGTCAATCTTTTCCAGCCGGATATTATCATCTCTATAACATGAGCCGTAAATCCGCAAACTTTCAGCCCTCAGCCCTTAGCCTTTAGCCAGCTTCTGTTTTTATGTCCCGTCACGCTTTTCGGCTTACCAAATTGTATGTATCTATGTGAATAATACCTTGATCAAAAAATTAGACATGTTTGCGAATTATTTATCATCGAATCATGTACGATTCATGTACGACTCAATCGTGCATAATGGCATACATACCTATACTATATCTTATACCGGGTGCCTACTTCAGCTGCACTTATATGATAACTAAGTCCATAAAGGTGACCTTTTCACACACGGAGGTCGAAGAATCCGGGATGTAACTGTATGCTTATCGAGCGGCATAAATATATATAATGTGTATCTTGAACGATTAAAGGATGTGCAACCGAGTGTGTCTCGTGGACGTGAATATTAATTGCCGAGCGTATCTCTGCCTTCCCATCACAACTTCTTAGGTCTGGGTCTGATTATATGCCGCTGTTACTACACGTCTAACACTATACTGCTACGGCTGCAGTAAAACTTTGAATCGTTATAGGCGGGTATGTATGTGCCGCGCGCGGTTTGCCTCTGTTAACTCGTTCGACCGTTGACTTCCGGAGCAACTGCGACGCGCCGACGCAAGCTGCACTACTCTTTGCCCCTGTCTGCTACACGTTTGTTTCCTCGAGTCTATCTTCCTGCCTGCTTTGCCTGACTGTTTGCTTATCCGTATAGGTATACATACCTTACAGTTTCTCCTCGACTCTCTGCAAGCTCGCTACTCGGCGCTAGTTGGGCTCCTTCTCGTGCGTGTCTCGCGCTTATAATGTGGCTTCCGACGCAACGTCTAGACGCTCGATATTTAAGCCAATAAATAGCCCGCCTTTTGCTTCTTCCGCTTTTACCTACTATGCATATATATACTCTCTTGCTTCGTCCGGTTTTCTTCTTCTTTTTTGTTTCGTTTCTTCATTTTAACCAGATTTACCGTACCTACTTGTACTGTA
This sequence comes from Phymatocera aterrima, assembly GCA_963170745.1. Taxonomy (NCBI): domain Eukaryota; kingdom Metazoa; phylum Arthropoda; class Insecta; order Hymenoptera; family Tenthredinidae; genus Phymatocera; species Phymatocera aterrima. The sequence continues at coordinate 11,962,138 of OY720663.1, forward strand.
TTAGTACCGGTAGATGCAGCGATGAAAATATTCATACGAAATAGCTATCACGAAATGTTTCCAAAGGTCAGAGAATAGCAGGGAATTTTCGAAATTTTCATAACAAAAATAAAATAATGGATTCAACGTATTTTCATTCGTTTATCCGCCGAACGACGCCCTGTGAGGGAATCGTAGGATAAATTCGTACGTACCACGAATCTAATCAACTCGAAATAGCGGTTTAAAATTCCATGCAGGGACAATGCATCTTATCGTCGTTAACTTCTCATTCTCACGGCATTATTTCTCCATCCCCTCTCACTCGTCCTTCTCCTACCACTAGTAGGTACCACTACCGCTTCCATTTCATTCCGTTCGCTCGATTTTGGCTACCAGTTATAGGTACCATCCGTTTACACTTTATTGCGCTCCATCGACGTGCTACATAGTATTTTTATTTTTATTTTTTCCTCTTATTCGTAAGCTCTGAAATTTCTTCTCTCTATATTTTTATTTTCAACGGCTTGAACTTCTGATGAACATCGTCGGAAATTATAATTAAAAATTCGGTATCAACGAGCATGGAGAAATTCCGAAAAGCTTTGACATCACTCACAATAGTAAAATAGTATTACAATAAAATTTCAATGATCTAAGAAGTGAGCGAGGAATCCTTAAATTGGAAATCTTGGATTCTCATTGATCACATAGTATATGCAGCTAATCTCGATATCTTCGGTCTAGCTCGTTTATAGGTTGAAGAAATTACGAAGAAATAATATCGCGCATTTGTTTCCGATGAAATTTTCCAATTTCTTTTTTCTCCTTCCACATCTACGAATGTTATGAAAGATCGTCGATAAATACTACCCTGAAAATATGCCATATTTCTCTTTATACATTAGGAATTATGGCATACCAGTAATTCTAAATTCCAGAATCGCATGCCGATCACGAATTGAAAAATTATATCTTCGCCACGTCAGACTCAATTATTTCGCCCAATTCCAAAGCCACGAGCACCCTGAAGTTGGTGCAAATCCTGCGATCTATCATTATTACCCCACTACATAGGTATTATCGATGTGCAGTACGCTACTAACTAACTATATGGCAATTAACTCCATTAGGTAATATGGTCTCGCGTATTTGCGGCTTGGTACAATTTGCCCCAGGCTATATGCTTGGGGAATGGGTTTCAGCCTGTTTTCAAGATTGCCAAACTTAATCTGAAGTCTCTTACGTGCGTCTACTTAGTAGGCTTCTAATGCGACATGATAATCAACGCTGTCTACTACTCAGCCCATATCCACATCGTTATATTCTTTGGTGTCTTTTTTTCTATTAGAAGAATTATTATATGAGTACGCGAGTGTGTGTATATGTATGCATGGGTGTATGTATGTAAAATTAGGTAATTTCTATTTCATCCCTCATTCTTCACGGATGCAAATACATTTATTGACTTTCACGTGGAGGGGGCGAAAGGGGGGGGGGGGGGGGGACGACGGCTTTGCACGACGAAATTAGACCGCCTATACGATATTATAGCGTTAGGGTTTTTCGAAGTGACTCATACTCTTCCGATATATATATATATACACACTTATCTACCCCTTGTTCAAGCAACGAATAGTCGAGTTTCAGACTCTACTCTCATATTGCATCCCACTATCCCACGAAAACGAGGACACATTGCAGCCACCCTCTCAGATCTGAAGGGATCCCCGGTTTCCTGCAGAGCAGCTCACCGAGTGTCAACTGAATAGGGAACAGATTACCCTCTACGATTCGACTGCTTGCAAAGGGTCGCTTTTATTCTCTTCCTTTCACTGCTCATCTCCAATCCAGCTTTATTTTTCTACCTTTTTCTTTTCGCTTCTATCGCACTTATCACGGCTTATATGAGGACGTTGGCCAATGTTATAATTAGGTATGTACGTACGTATATACATTATACATACGTTGTAAAGACGGAAGTGGTTCTGATCAACTAGTATAGGTATACGTACAGGCAACACGGCCAGGTAATCAACTATACCTATGTAGCAAGTGCTGCAAGTAACGCGTTCCAACGATTAATTGTAAAAATCTATATATATTGTTCGGTTTGTGAAGTCATAAGCTGTTCGTATACCTGTATACGATCGTAACGGTATCAGAGAAATTCCTGAACTTTGTATACCTGCCTTAATTCTGGTTGGGGCATATCAAAGTTTCTCTTCTGACTGATTTTACTCAGATATTCATTTCATTCGTCTGTCACTTTATTGGATCAGAAATTTGAATTCTAAAAATATAGATAACGCGCTGTGAAACATGGCCGGAAACCTGTTCTCGGATTTCATGTATTGGAAGAAACACGAATATAACATAGATTTATATTGGTTTCGAATTCCAAGAGGCTCTTTTTACTCATTGGTTTACAATAACCAAGAATACTGAAACGTTGATTCAATTTTCTGCGATCAATAGGTTTATTTTTTTCCCTCGTTTTCTATCGCCGGTACACATTCACGGAGATATAGGCATAAAGAAATTGGTGAAAAAAAATCATGCATCTAACTTCTGACTGTATAACTTGTGATTGCAAATTTCGATTTGAAACTACGAAATTAGTTTTTTCAAACGTGAAACTATGTCTAGTTGAAATATAGGTATATTCTTACAGTGAAACGTTGAATCGTTTGATGAAATGAAATTTCTAGCTTCTTTATATAACGCTGGCCGTTGCTTTCTAGTGTAAATAAACTGAAACTGAATAGTAGTCGGTCGAGTTTGAGAGAAAATCTACTTGGTGCACGAAAATGGAAAAATAGTGAAAAACTAGAGACACGGCCGAAAAATGTTTCTCTCGTTAAAGAATCGCATGAGTAACTCGATGAGACATGGAAACATGTGAATAAAAGAGAGGAATTAATTCACTTTTAGTTGGTCGTATAATACTCGGGATCATGCTATATCATATGATTCACGTATAATATAGAAATAACGAACAGTGTCAAGTTTCTTTTTTCTTCGTGCCCCCCCCCCCCCCCCCCCCCTCATTGAATCATACAGTTAAACCATCGTTGCGTTATTTATCTACTTGTTTCCCTTCTTTCTTCTTCCTCTTTTCTTTCACTACCGCGCGTTAGGTCTCTGAGCTCGAACAAAGTTTTTCGCATGCAATAACACTTGACGTATCACGCGTTGTATATCTCTGCATACTTTGACCACGATCAATGCGAATGATTCAAGAGTTCTTGATCATAAAATAAAGTCGGTTATAGTTTTATGAGGATCATTTGAATACCTAGCCCAGCTTAAATGTATCAACTCAGTTTTATATGTACGTATAGAAGTTGGTTGACGAGTTAGTTCGCAATTCACTGGCTGGGGACGGTTTTCATTCATTTTCATTCCTGAAGCCGTAATTATTATTTACTAATTAGAACGTTTCAAGCACTGATGCAGCTAATTGTACGACTTCTAAGTTTCTAAGAGTTAACGCTTTGTCTCAGAGACTCCGAGCGCGTAGAGACTATAGAAAGTATCTACGTATATTTCTAATCTCCAGACTTTCGTCTTTTACTCATTTCGGAGGCCTGCGAACGCCCGAAGGAAGAGAGAAAATATAAGCTCATTTTCTATTCTTTATTTCCTCCGTAATTTTCCACCACGGGATTAACGCGAACGTTCTTCCTTTGTTGCAGGACTAAAGTATCTTCACTCATCCAGAATTCTACATCGTGATATTAAGCCTGGTAATCTTCTGGTAAACAGCAATTGCGTTTTGAAGGTAAGCTGCCAAGAATTTACACCCCTTAGTACCTATGTTATTCACGGAATCTTTCGTTCGGGCAAAGTCATAGGAATATTATTATACAGAAAAATATGCTTCATCGCGAAAATAATTCGAAAGTCTATCATTGTATAAAAAATGTTAATAATTTTGTCATATTTTGTGAAACATCGCTCCGATTTTCGAAATTCAATCACCATTTTAATCAGATGCCAAAATGCTATGAATTCGCTCATTAGATCGAACCTGTATCTATGTTTCCAGACAACAGAGATATATAGCCGATTCCCGATTCATAGTCGCGTGGAAAATTCAGGAAAATAAAAAAATTGTATTCAAATTCTAAACCAAGGAAATTCAAGGGGCAAAGCTTTTTCATTTTATCCCGAAAATGTTTGATTATTAATCACCTTTCATCACGAAAGCTCAGAATATCCCAAAACAAATTTTCTGCTGCATTCAATTAGGACGATATATACATACATATATTCATGATTTCGAATGACGGACAACTTACGATGCATTTTATTCGTTTCTCTATAGGAAAACTTCTGAAATCACAATTGCATGATGATATTATTTGCGTCGAAGTGTAAATAAAGTATGTACAAGTTGAAAGACGATTTCTATTTCTATAACATCAATTTGCAGATCTGTGATTTTGGTCTGGCCAGAGTAGAAGAGCCTGATCAAAACAAACACATGACACAGGAGGTAGTAACGCAATACTACAGAGCTCCGGAAATTTTGATGGGTGCCAGACACTACTCTGCCGCGGTGGATGTATGGAGCGTCGGTTGTATCTTTGGAGAACTTCTCGGTAGACGAATTCTCTTCCAGGCGCAAAGTCCGGTTCAACAGGTAAATTGATCAGCCCGAATATCGATTTTCTCCCAAATGTGATACCTGCATCATCGTCTTCTTAAGATTGTGTGCGTCACTCGATAAGTTCTAAATCTATTTATTATAATTTCAGCTTGAACTAATCACAGAACTACTAGGAACTCCGACGCTCGAGGATATGAAGTATGCATGCGAAGGTGCCAGATCTCATATGCTTCGAAGAGCACCTAAACTAGCTTCTTTAACTGCTCTCTACACCCTGAGTAGCCAGGCCACGCACGAGGCTGTACATCTACTTTGCCAGATGCTAGTTTTCGATCCAGTAAGTTGATTGCAATGTCGATTCTTATTTATTTACGCTCAAGTTTGTTCAATTAATCACATAGGAAGGAGGATTGAAATTGAATTATTTCTCATTATCCTCTTATTCGTTTCGCAGGACAAGAGGATCACCGTAGTCGATGCGTTAGCTCATCCTTACCTCGACGAGGGAAGACTGCGTTATCATTCCTGTATGTGTACTTGCTGTTATACAGCGAGCGCAGGAATGCGACAATATACCGGTGATTTTGAGCCAGCAACGTCTCACACATTCGATGATCTTTGGGAAAGAAAATTAACAAGTGTGCAGCAAGTAAAAGGTGCGTGTCGAACAAATATATAATCCAAGTACTAGATTGAGGATATTGGAGGATGTGTGATCCTCGATTCATACAGATTCATACAGATTCATTGTAACCTGTTTTTGATACTTACTATTTTATTATTTTGCTTACAGAGGAAATGCACAAATTTATTGCCGAACAGCTGAACACAACGCGCGTACCACTGTGCATAAACCCACAGTCAGCGGCGTTCAAGAGCTTCGCAAGGTAAGCCGTGGGTGGCTCAATAATAGTCGCCAGGCACCCACAACCAACCAACCAACCAACCACAAAACAACCAAAATCCATCCATAAAAATTAATTCTTGTGTGAAAAAGAAACGATCCAATATCTTCAACCGCTCCTCAAATCACCGTGTATGTCATGAACATCCCTTGGAAACCCTGTAAAGAAAAGTATATCCCGTCAGAGACCATGAACTGGAATGAAAAAGAAAAAGAAAAAAAAAAAAATTTTTTTTTAAAGAAAACAATGATCGTAATCCTAATTTACGTGATATCCATAATCCTAGAAATCCCTGAAATATCGATATCCTAAATACAATGATCATTGTGATTCGACTGATACTGATCTTGATCGTCTTGCTTACTGCCGTCAAGTTAGAGCAAGCCATCTGCCAACCCAGCACCGTGCGCCGCGTATACGTACACATTACCACTACCGAATCAACTATCTACCACTGTCAGCTACCACTATCAACTACTACTACTACTACTACTATCAGCTACTACCAATCGTTACGTCTTCTCCTGAACGAAAAGAGAAATGACAGAGAAAACAGCTATATGTCGGCACGACCTCGCTCGCAGAGGTACTTACATAAATTAAATATCATACGTTTTATCATAGCTTGTTCTTTTTTTAATATTATTGCAGATAGAAATCGTTCTAAATACTTTTTGAAACATTTATACAGGGATTTATTTATTTCACTGATCACGAGGTAACTCGTTTATTCTGTACTGCAACTCGCTATCCACTAGTTATTCATTCCTAAATCTGTTTCTAAGTCACTCCTAACTTTCAAGAAAGAAGAAAATATTTTGATAATATTTCATCGGGGTGTATCTGAAATTTGCCACATTCTCACTTACAATTCTTATTGGCCAGAGTATTAAGTGATCTGATTTTATTTGTCAAGTTTATTTGAAAATGGTATTAGCGGAATTCTGTGTCTGACGCTGGAAAAAAATTCAAAAAGTTTCAATCAACAGAAAACAAGTGAATTCAATTGGAAAATATTTACCAATCTGGTTTCCAATGAACATCCCTACTTTATTGTTCGAGAAGATAAGCCTGAAAGTTGATGCGTGTCGTGTAAATCGCTGCACGGTGCTTCTAAATTTTGCAGCTGTTTTATTGCCTGTTATAAATTTCGATATTTGACGAAATGCTGGATTAAGGTAGTAGATAGGGCGTCGTAAGAAATGAAAGAAAGAAAAAATAATGAAAAACTTGTAGAAATAAATTTGTCAATATCGACAGCCGTTCCAAGTAATAGTTCACATTATTTAATTCTGATATCTTGGTAAAATCGAATCACTATTGAATGAATTCGAGTAACTATTTTTCATTCCAAAATATCTGTAAGCCATCAAAGTTGATATTTTCTTTATATCATTTCAATATTACAAGCAGTAAGCGAGTGCAATATACTGGAGAGAGTGAATATAAGATTTAACGAGTTACCGAGTAGCAGCCCTGTGTATATGTGAAATAAGAAAATACAGAGATAAAAAGAGAAACAGAGAAACATATTAGAGTGAATTTATTAACATGATAAATATAATAAAACTAAATATCAAACGCTTAATTAAAACCAAAGAAGGCCTGATCAACCATGCAGCCTTCAGTTAATTTTGTCACAGCTCGAAAGTATTCCGCCAATTTCTCTAGCTAAACCCCTCCCCCCTCCTCCTCCTCCTCAAAGAAGGCCTTTCTTTAGATGCCATGATATGAAAATCCATGCAATATGATTATCCCAATAGATCCACGATAGGCTAATACTTATACCTTCATTGCCCATAACCCTACAGCCCAAAACATCCCATCCTGTAGTTAGATCACGTTTGTAGTTTAATGATTCTGAATTTGCTCTGCCAAGAAATAATCATTTCCGTCTATCTCAAATTTACAATTCTCGCAATTTAGTACACACATGAAATACGTACCCAATTTTTTCTAAAACCCTATAATAATTTAGACACTGCTATCCTGAAAAAAAGCAATATATGAGAATTTTCAAATTCCTCAAGCGTATCTGGTTTCTTCGTTTCGTGAATCGATATTTTGTACGCAAGTTTTTCTATTGTAACGAACAGATCCTTCTGATTTTTATACCTGTCACAATATAATTTTATTTGTGTTTTACTAGATTGAAAAATTCTTGGCAAAGTAATCTGTGCACTCTAGCACTAGAAGTAGATTGTGTTGCGTCGAAAAAAAAAAAGAAAAATAAATGAAAGACCTGGCTGTCACACATGCTGACAGCTGCATGGATATCAGATGATTAATTTAAGGAATAATCATATAATATAACGCTTTAGTTATCAACTAATTACATATCTAGTATATTGATTTGGTACAAAATTTCAATAATTTCCGAACAATGCTTATTCAGTGGCTTCTTGGATCTTATTCAAAAGTTAAATGAACCTTTCATCGTCATCATTGATCACTTTTAAATCTAGTATCCATAATATAATCACTTCTTTTCTTCTTATTTTTGACAATTCCATGCTTCTTTTTATTTTCACAGATAATGCAAATAATTTGATCGTTTATTACTTCAACATCAAAAGTTCTGTTCTCAAAAACACTCATCTTTGCTCAATAATTCACTAATCTTCAACTCTAACCAGTTGATCATAGTAGAACTGTGAATCATAATTCAATTCAGACATATATTGTCATTTGCTTATCGTGTTTAACATTTCTTTTGCTCATTTCTTTTATAATAAAGGGGGACTTTCTGGAAATGTAAACTAAACTTTGGAACATGTTTCATTAGAATAGTTAGAGAGACATTCATTATATTTAATTCATGCATGAATCTCGACTTTTAGATAAACTTGAAATATCTGTTTAACTCATTATACGATTTACAGCTCAACAGTGGCGCACCCTTCGGAACTGCCACCCTCTCCCCATCAATGGGAATGAAACTTCCCCGGGTCCAACGTTTTCCTATCTACAAGAGGGATTAATGAAAAGAGAAGGTGAAATAGAAACACTTGTAGAATTTCACACTAAGAGGAAAGAAAAGGAAAGATAAAAGGAAATATAGGGAGAAAAAGAAAAGGAACCCAAGAAGAATGGAGACTAAGCAGTTGGACCCTTAGAGCGCTAAGAGAGACAATAGACTGCCGAGCAAGTAGCCTCAATTTCGAGTCTAGCCAATAGACGAATGTAGCTAAATAATAATAATAATAGTAATAATAATAGACAAGTAGTAAACAAAACAAAAAATACAAAATAGTAAATAATGAAAGAAATAGGCCAGTTCTTAGTTTCTATACTCACGTAAAATAAGACAAACAAAAAGCTGGCATACAAACTGATTATTAATATTACATATTATTTGTTATAAATAAATAAATAAATAGATATAGCGTTAATTATCTTAGATATAATGTGTACGATGCATACAAAGGTGGAAAACAAACAAAACGAGAAAACACACACTCAAAGAAGAGTCTGAGAAGGAAACAAAAAATTTTAATTACGGCACATATTATTGTGATGCTAAGGAAAATTGACGTTGAAATAAATCTCGAAGTGTGGTATACTGCATATATTTAGTAAAAATATTGTAGGGAAATGGAAAGGATGTGAAGTTTTAAGTTAGAGAAAGGACGTAATATTGCCTTTAAAGAATTAAGACGACGTCGTACATGATTTTATTTAATAACGATTAGAAAAATGTAGTTCAATGCTTTTCAAATCATAGCTGATTGATATAAATATATATATGTATATATATACATAATATATATATATATATATATATATATACATACATATATATATACCTATATATATATTTTAGACGAATGACTGAACGTTGTATAATGTATAATAATACAAAAAAAAAAAAAATATTATGGAAAAAAAGCTGATAACTGCTCTGAATAGTTAATATTATATGGTGGTACATGGCTTCATCAACTTGTTCTCATCGTTTATTCAGAATCTTCAATGTCCGAGTAAATGAGTATAATTGGTGGCCATTCATAATGTCTTAAATCGATCGTGTTCGGTGAATATCAGATTTACTAGCACGCAATAGATAATTACGTTTGAAGTTCAATTTAGGAATAAATTATTTCATTCCTAATACAAAGATATGGAAATTTAATTATTATTCCAATCCCACTGCCGATGAGAAAAATAAAAAATCTCTTCAATACGAAGGGATACCCAAGAATAGCGAAAAAAAAACATCAGTAACGGAAAACGATTGATGCACTCTCAAAAATTAATATAATGTACATATAAAATTACCTATAAACACAACAATAGTTTAATTATTTTTCAGATAATATAGTATTCATAGGTATATTCTACTAAGCGCATACATATTACGATCACAGTGTAAAATTTTTCACTTTATCTTGAGAAAGAGAAATTTTTATTTGTGTATTGTTACTTCTGTGTGTGACGATGTAGAAAAATGAATAATTGTTGCATTTTTCAAAGGAAATATACGAAACATATGGTTAGTTACGTGTTTTCTCAATTTGGAAAATAAGTTTGCTAGAATCTTGAAGAGAATAAAGATGATCCTATAGAGATGTAAATTGAAGTTTATTGTTTAACGTAGATTCTCTCATTCTGTATTTGAAAAATTCATACGGTATTTACGTATATCTATATTATTCCACTATAATCTATATATTATATTCTGAGTGTGATTCAAATTAAAATACATATTGGAAAAGAATACAAAAAAAATGAAAATAAATAATAACTAAATAAAAAACTAATAATAGAGAGAAGATAAGGGTAAGGTTCTACTCTCAGATAAATTTAGGTCAAAGTTCATCATTTTATAGAAAGCCAATAGAAGAAAAAAAAGAAAGAAAAAACAAGACAAACGAATGAAACTCTTTTTTACACAAACTAAATATAATTATTAGATTTCAGTAAACACAACTAAGTAAACAATAATTTTAGCTATACATCACGGCGAAGCGTGTATTTTATCATGTCTCTACCGTTGTCGCACTATAAGATACTACGGGTATTTGAAATTACTTGGATAGATAAAACAATTGTTGGATCAATTTCAAATGTAAGAATTTGAAAATACAAAATTGTATTGATCATCGTTTATGTACGAAAAAGATACAACGCTGTGACGTGGTCTAAATAAATGAATGGATCATGCAACTATTACATTGTCGATTGTACCGTTATTCATTGATAGTAATACCGTTAAAGTAGCATGTATTGTAACTACATATTTGTTTTATTTAATCACGTTACATTCATTACTGAGTAACTCTTATAAAAATTGTCATTTGTAAATAAATCATATTCGCAATGCATACCTTATCACGTCATTATTAATCTACGTATTAGCCAAGATTCAGGTTTACTTAGGTTCAGATTTAAACACCTATTACTTTATTATTTGTTTCTATTGAAGGAGAAAGAGAAAAATCTGGAAAAATGGTTCCAACTCATTTTGGTAACTCTTTGAATTAAGATTATGTATATACATACGTTTGAAGGTACTACATACATGCTGAACGAAATTTTTTCACCATTGATCTGCTTTAGCGATGATTTCTGAGAATCCTTAAATTTCAAGCGGTATCATTGAATTAACGTATGAAATTTCATTTTTCTTCTATTCCATCGATCTGACAGTTTCATATTAGAAAATTTCATTACAATATTATATAGTTAGATCATGTATTATGTACCTATATGTAACAGTATTTTCATAATGATGATGATCATTCTTTTATTCTTGGTGTTCCTTTCTTATTCTTTTAATTACTGGACCTGAAAAATTAGTAGTAAAGTCACACGTTAATACTGTAGAATTTACGTGGGAACAAGCGTGCTTAGGGCGTAAGATATTTGAACAATGAATATAAGTATTTACCTTTCGAGAGTGGATAATACTCTAGGAGAATCATTAATCGAATGATGAATGAAAAATGAAGGCAAAAGAACAATAAAAAATACGTCGATAGTTCAAGGATGGTATTACTGTGTAGTAAATATAATTCGTTATTTCTACTGCCAAGCGGCTGCATACCTCATACCTACCTGTATATAGATGAATATAAACATTCTTGATTACGACTTTAGAAGAAAGATAGAAAAGTGAAATAATTTGAAGTCACAGGCTAGTTCATACACTTGGAAAAAAAATTAAAATCTGTCTCGCTATCTGAGTAATCATTATTAATAATCAATATGAAAGAGATACAATTAAGTGTATACACTCTAAACGTATTATACCTTCCTGTATTTGGCAAGTGTTATATGCATACTCCATTATGTACCATATTTATGTGTGTGTTCTCTCTTCCTTTCGTCTTTCTTATTCTCTCTCTTTATCTCTTTTTATATCATAAGTGTCTATTGAAAGAGTTATCATTCATGTATTTAGTACGTCTGCATAATATGGATATTCGATCTTGTAAGAAACACCTTGAATCACATCACGCAATAGTCGTGAAAGAAATGGAAAGAGAACAAAAGAATTAAAGTCCTATAAGAATTTAATTCTTGTCGTTTATAACACTTAAAGATTATTCAACAGTGATTTAGATACTGAACCGAATAACGATGTGACAAACAAATAAATAGAATGAAAAATAACATTATAAGGCTAAAAACTTGTGAAGGTATGCGTACAAAAATATACATATTATATGTGTGGAGTAGCATAATGATTTTTCAATATTCATACGGTTTAAAAATAAACATGTGATCTGATCATTAAATAAACATAAACAAGTTGAACAAAAAAAAAAAAAAAACCAGTCATCTCTGTTTCAGAGATTGTAAGATTAAAGCAAGAAAAGTATAAAAGAAAATTAACAAATAAATCAATAAAAAATGGGGCAACGCTGTAACCATCTAATTGACGGAAACCATGCCCATGAAGATAGAGACTACTTGTAAATTTTGTACGTAGTTGAGTATAAATATCGGATATATGTTTAGTATCTAGATGAAATTTTTTTGCATGGATGATGAGTAATATATGTAGTACTGTACCTGCGTGTATGTACTTGTTTAGTTGTCTCATCTTCTCTATTCTTATTCGAGTAGGTTGCATTGGTCCAAAATAGAAAGGAAAAAGGTGTAATAAAAAACACAGTTACAAAAACAAAACAAAAGCGAATGAATAAATGAATTAGTTGACTTGGATCGATAAAACTCTATTATACATATACCGGGTCTATACCATTTTGAATAATGATTACGATACATAGAAGAAAGAACTTGAAGAAATAATCGTATAATACAATAATAATAACAGTTTGAACTATAGCTATTACTACTACTACTGCTACTACTACTACTACTACTACCACCACTTTCTTCCACATGAATACTTCCCCAAGTATGAAAAAAATTCAATATTCTACATCTTAACGCTAACTAGGAATATTTTTTTAGCCAATGGCTTTACCACCACCATATATAATATGTACCATACAAACCATAACGATATTATCATTAATGATAATGATTATGGTAATGATATTAATATTAATACTAGTTAATGGTGATACTAACACACACTTTTGTATATAGTTGGAAACAACTGTTTCTAGCGTTGCCCAACTGGAGATGAAAGAAACTGCACGATTTTAGAGATGATTAAATACGTAGGATTGTTAGAAATTAAATCCCGATTAATTATCATTTTTACGTGGTGACGAATTGTAAAATTGATTTGCCATTGACAGACATGGTAATATAACATGCGTTCGGTATTGCTGTATGGAGCACTCGCAGTTCATGCTTGCTATGCTCGCTTATAAAACATCAAAGTATCCACGCCGACAAGCATCTTGAGTGCCCCAGGTATTCCGGACTACGATACCGAACGCACCTATAATATAATAAAACTAAGCTAAAATCGTGATAGGAAGAGAAGTCGAAGAGGCGTGCAAGGTTTGATATAGTTTGATAATATAATATAATATAATATATTATAATATGATATAAAATAATATAATATGATATAAGATGAAATGGATATTGTTGAAAGAAAGAAAGATAGAAAGGAAGAATCTTATGTATTATTGTAACGTGTATTGATTTGTGATTCATTAGGGATCATTTATTGATAATTAGAATAGCAAGGTTTATACACGTAAAATATGATATACTATAAACATATTAATTACAGCAGGAACAAAAAATAAGAAAAGCACCGAAATGAAACGAAAAAAAAGATAACATATGTAAATAATTGTAAGCACAGCCAGTAAAGTGTAAAACTCTGTCCTGCCAATAGCCAGCACGAGCTGCTTGATATGATAATTTGAAAGTGCAATTAGAAGCCCCACTATACCTATACCTATACCAATACCAATACCTTTGTCGTATCGCTTCATTTTTTTTTGTTTTTTGCGGCGATTTATTTGCATATATATCTTTCATAGATCTCATTAATAATCATTAATCATAATTGGGGTCTCGGATGAAATTTTTTTTTACTCTTGCGGGGTGCATAGTGTAGAGTAAGCAAAAATAACGAGGACGTATTTTTTCTTTTTCGTTAAAAATAATAATTACGCTTTTAATAGTGAATTTCACTGATTTTGATACAGGTATACAGATATATGATATAGGTATCTTAAAATGGGTAACGTCCTATTGCTGCAGTTTTCAATCTGTTATATTGATCACGGCAATTTTGGTTCGAACGGAAAAAAAAAAAATATGTCCTAAATATTTTTTTCTAAACTACTAGAATATCAAATAATGGAAAAAAACCATGCAAAACCGCAATTACCAAAGCTTAAATCATAGCATAAATCGCAGACTATATTTGCGTTTTTTTTTTTAACTGGAAACGAGAGCGTCAAGGTGCCATTCCATTCGCGTCAACTGACGCGCGTCAAGATACCGATGTTGGTTTTGTCCCAACTTCAAGCGTCAAATTCTAGCGTATTATTGACGTCGGAATATAAGGCAGTCGATTGTTGAAACAAATTATTGTTCAATTCTTGTTTAATTGTAAGCACGCGACTCCTCTAACGCTGACGCGACATCAATTGACGCAAGTGAAACGGCACCTTCACAGAAATAAGAGTATTTCTATAAAACACGTTCGATATAGTTGTCTCCGAAAGAATATAGAAAACGGACAAAAAAAGGAAAAACAACAACAAATACAGATATTTAAACAAAAATTCTGGACAATAATATTAAAGTAATGAATATTTTTTCGATAAGATAAAACTCTTTACGACAAACGATTCTTTTATTTATTTTATTTTGCTTCTACTTTGAGTAACTGCAGTGTTCAGAAAACGTATTTTTTTGTCTTCTAGTTTCTTTTGATTTTCTTGTTACTTTTCGTTGCGCTGACGATCAAACAAGGTATATATTGAATACCTGGCCATGATAGATAGTAATTATTATGAATCGTATCAACCAACGAGAATAAAGTAGAACGCAATTCTATTTCAAAACCGCCATTTATTATTGAGCGTTATAATAGTTAGTATTTGGTTGTTCTTCTATCGTTTTTGTTTTTTCTGTCACGGTTCTTGATTATTACGAATCACGAATACACGTTGAAAATTGCGTGTATCAATGCAGGAAAAAACGGAGAATGAAATGAAGACAAAAAATATCGTATCACTGTGAGCTGAGTTTTAGCAAATAGTGTGACACTTGGTCAGAAAGCTACGTGATATGGAATTCTTAGTTTGCGTAGTTTCAGTATGATGCAGTCAGGTGATCCTAGAGGATTTAAAATGAGGAGAAAAAAAGACGAAAGTCGAAAGACATGAGAAGAAGAATTGTTTCATTCTACAATAATATTATATTGTGGAAATTTAAAATAGCAAGCGAAGAAAATATTCATCTTTCCGATTAATGAAGTTCTAGTATTTTTCGATACGAGTGCGCAAAGGCGGAATACGTACACCGAGTAGAACACACGAGATAGCGATACCTTGTGCCTTGCCCACGTGTATCGAACAATATTTTTTCTAACTAGCATCAAATGTCCACGTTGCGCATGCGCACCTTTTTCTCCGCACCGCCCGCGCCAGCAGTGCGAGAAAGTTCTACCGCCACTTGTGCGCGAAAGTGTGTTTCAGGTGCCACAAAACGCTGCGCAAAAGCGGACTTTCGATGCAAGTATTGCGAAAATAATACTCATCATTCTAGCATGTGTAACGTAAGGAATGTATATAGGTGTATGAAAAGCTCGCTGTGACTGGTATGAGTAGTCAGCCGGGCATTTATATGTATCATCAAATATCATAACTCATACTCACACGCACACATTACGTTCGTATACATGATTTTATCTTACACACTATAATGTATGCATATAGTATGTCGACATAGCTGAGTGTGGCGCGTCCACGGCGGGGTGTAAAAAATGATACATAACGAACCTGTTAAAAATCTAGAAAAAAAAAAAAAAAAAATTGAATGAAAAAATAATTACACCGGAGATTACCGCATTGCAGTATGATATACTGCAGATAAATTGTAATAGGTGATAATGTAATTGCTTAAATAATAATAAGGAGGTACCTCACATAAATATACTATATACATACACATGCATACATATACTATACATAGGTATGCGATGGAAACGCCATAAATATAATGGACACGAATCAGCATACATATAGGTATATTCATACATACATAAATGAATATATAGTAAAATAATTGAATAATTGAAAATATATACTCTTACAATAGCGAATATGCCTTCAATATGAAAAGTGGCTGGCACAAGATGCACAGACAACAAAAAAAGCTGCTACTATACAGAAATAATAATAAATTATAGATATCGAATTTCTTTCCTTCTTTTCAAATTTTTATTATTTCTTCCGCTAAAATACACTTCCTTCATTTCCTATTTCGAAAACCTGTACCCGGTATACTATCCTTAATCATTTTGGCCTTACAAATCTCCGAACGTCTATTACATTTTTATTTTTGTACACACATCAAAGAATGGAATTATTTCTATGTTCAAGCAGTTATAAATTGACAACAACAACAAAAATCGTTAGATTTCAAATATAATCTATAATCCAGAAAACCAATTTTGCATGTGCCACGATGGCGGAGATCTCGTGATGAACGGTCCACCTCGCATCTTCACGATCACATTTCTATCAAAGACTGTTTGGATTGGCGGCGATATGGGCTCTCACGAGTTTCATGTCGTCGGCATCGGTTGAAAAATGTGCATTATTTTGATCTTTCAACATTGACGCGATCGTAAGGGTCAAGAAAATTTTTTTCCTGGTCTCCAACGTCACAATGACACGTTTGTATAATTCTTGGATCCGAATTTGCGAGAGCCCTAAATTATTTGTGTTGCGTGTCTGAAAATTTCTCCTTTCCAACTTGTAGATCGCAGTCAAACTGGGAGTATCAAAATTGGTAATATGAGCTGATTTGAGAAAACTTTGGCTGTGTTTTTCCAGTATATTTCCAGTTTATTTTACCGAAATACGATACGATATGGACGACAAAGAGAAAAAGAACCATATGCCTGAAATTTTGTAATCCTAGAAGAATTATTTGGAATTTTTTTGTTTCTGTAGATTTGTGAGCTTGAGGCTGAACCAATAACGAAGAATTCTTCTCAAATCATTCAATTTCAAAATCTTCACTTCATCTTTTCACTTCGTATTTCAATGATTCTTATTTTTTTCTTACATTGAACTTATTATTCGTCCGATTTATTATTTTATGCACGTTAAAATTGATGTATCTAATCAGTTGCTATAATGATAGATAGGTATAGGCCGTGTTCCTTTTTTGACTGGCAGTACTCCGAGTTTTCCTAGTTTCTTTCTAGCACCTGTAGGTTCGCGAATACAGGTATCGCTATTTCACACAAGCTTGCAGTACTGCCGGTGTATGAAGGAACGTAGCCATAGTTTATATCAAATTGAAAATGAATGGATTAAAATTGGAGCAACTACGTCTATACCATACATTTGAATGTCATATATAGTATATGATGGCAGATAGTAGATATTAGAGGGAGTTTATAGGTAGATCGAAATCAATTCTCAACTGCAGACTTACTAATACATAGAATATTATATATTTCCAAATAAATAATTATCAATATAAGATTTGTGAAACAAAAAATTGATGTAACGGAATAAAAAAAAAAGTTTGTAAACGTATCGCACTATATGCTGTGTCGGTTGTAATAATGTATAGTAGATATAATGCACGCCGGAAGTAATGTTGTTGTCGTTTGCTTGATTGAGTATTAATTCTTAGTTATCAGTATATGGTAAAAACTTAGCGGTCAAGGTATAATTAAAAATGATGACCTGTCGTTAGCAACTAAGAGGCCTTAATATATCATGTTTATGAACAATACATCGTAATAATTATTTTTAACTCTAAGTATAATTATATAAACATCAAATTGAATCGTCAACTTATATGTAATTATTCACGTTAAAATTTATACACCAATCACAGCGATATAAGTTATTGACATGCTTAGGTACTATATATTGGAGTTGCATTATAAGTTATAAAATGATGAAAACTACATTATGTGTATAATCGCAGCTTATTGAATGCGATTAATATTTGTATAAATCAGTTCCAGAACTTCGGATGGACGGCAAATTTGTTCTTTTTTTTTACATATAGAAGAATATAGCGGACTATTCGAATCAATGCATTGGTTGCAATCAATACAACTGAATTTTCGATTCCAAGGAACGATTCTTCCTCTATTTGAGCCTACAGACCTCGGATAAGTTCGAAAGAAAAACTGGCAATAAGTTTTCGATTTTTAGTAACAAGTAAAAAAAAGTTGGTTCCTTTTTCTGCAATTGAACAATTTTCCTCATTCCTGCGAATATTCTTCTTCATTTTTACTTAAGACATGCCACACTCATAACGGCATCACCTAATCCGCAAGGATATTTTTCAATTGTAACACTGCCACCGTAATGTACTTAATTTTTTTATTCAGCTTTCCGGTATTCTGTAATACTGATCTTGCGCTTATATATTGAGCGTATGTTGTTATAATAGTACCTATTATACAGAATTGTACAGAAAAAATATGACTCAGAAATGGCGATTTTCAACAGAATATGATATACATCATGTACCATAGAAAATAACTGGAGCCTTGAATCCCTCCTTCATTAAATTTTTTGGTTGAAAAATGAAGGTATATGAAAATTGATTACCTACCGAAAATAAAAAGGAGGGTACATTGATGCTACCGATTGCCCGAGACAATTACACGAAAGATATGTACAATATACGTAGGTACGATGCACCCAGATTGTAAATATCAAAAATATTCATAATATTCATTCACGTACCTTAAAAGTAGTTGTAAAATTTTGTGGATCGAACGTAACAGCTGTAATGATAGCTTGTAATTGTAAGTATATAGTATATTATACATGAATATAGGTATATTGAATTATATAGAGAAACTGATCTTCGCAGACGTTGTAAATTTTGTAATTGTATTTTGGAGATGAAATTTTAGTTAGGACTATACGTGAATTTAGAGAGACATGTGTTGCAATGCTTTTTGTCGTTTCAATCTTTGAGAATGTATGATATTATCATTATTATAATTTTGAATAGACCTAGATTAGACAAAAACTCCATCGCGTAAATGTATAATTATAGGTATATATATATGATATAGGGCATCGCGCGACAACTCGATGGAGATCTGACGGCCATGTCTCAGATCTGCTCCATAATTGATTGCACGCGAGTTCTTGTTGATAAATACATACCATATTTTTGAAACCGTCAGATCTTGATCGAGTTGTCATGGAATACCCCATACATACTACATGAATCGAAGAACGTACGACTTAAGTTAGAGCATTTAATAATATATTGTAATAGTTACAGCTCTATCTTTTTTCAACTATAATATCTTGATGTATCTAGAAATGATTATATCTTCATGGTTAACTTTTGCCATGAAGTAATTAAGTATTGCTGAAATTTCAGTATAACTATATTAACAACACGCAATTTGAATTGCACGATCTATTTCTGTTCGACTATTGTGAAAATTGTGATTAAAATTCGATTTTCAAGTGACGTAGATTACAAGATGAACAAAAAAAAAACAAAAAAAATTTTGTTGTTCAGTGTTCTATTCTCTCTTACAGCTGATGGATCTATAAATGATTAGGTCCTACACATTTGACATTATATACCTATTCATTGTTATCTCGGATTCGACTTACCGTTTTAGAGTGCACTCCCTGAATTTCAACCAGTGGAGGACAGAAAAACTAGGGAAACCGTACTCGGTGCGCATTGAGCGCACATTTTCACTGCAGGTCGGATTCGTTGTTAGTTATTCGTCGGTGTTGGTATTCACATCTTGTAAGAATACAATAAATATACAACGTGCTTTCACACCATCAACTTTACACACGAGCCTTGTCACTGCGATCGATTCGAATACAATTGAATACCATACATAGCGTGTATGCAACAGATCAGTTTTGTATACTGTATACCGTGAGATTATGGTGAAAGTTTATAGAAGAGAGTCGAGCGGGAAATGATAGGTGCCAAGTACGTGCGCGAAAAAACAAGTGAAAGAAACATAATGTTATTATACCAATGTAGAGTTCACCTTTTTGGTTGTCTAATTTTCGGAAAGCGTGGTCATTCTTTCACCGATGCCCTTGGTGAACACAATTTTATGACTTCCTACGAATTTATATAGGGAAATTCGAACTTTTTAGAATTTGTCATAAGAAATTGTAGTTTTTATTCTAGTTTAATCGACAGAAACGACGAAGTTTTCTGAATACCTAGACGAATCAACGATTCACCATGAGAGACAAGACGGGATCTATAATTTGCCGCGATGAATGACGGAAATCTACAATCTTCCATGAAAAACATGGACATTTTACAATTTTGTACTAAAAACTACGAAAATCCGCAATTTTTTTATGTGAAACTATAGGTTTGTTCTTCTCAGCTACAGGTTTCACATTCTTGTTGCACTTTCTTACACTCGATCAATGGGAGGTGTAAAATCCTAGGGAAAAATGTGAAAGTGTAGAAAGTGCAGCTAAGAATAACGGAGCTTATGAAATGTTCAAATTTCCCTAAGAATTCACAGAAATTCGCAGCAGTAGAAATTTTCACCAAGGATCCTATGGCTTTATGTATAATATATCTGACCGGTGTTTTCTCAGTTCTTGCAAGTCGAGTCAAAGTCATAAACTAAATTCTGAAGCTTGGATATTCCCAGTATCCCATACCTCTAGTCAGCAATAATGTGCCGAATAATTGTATAAGAATACTAAATCCAATATGCAAGATTTTAAAAAATATTGCCAATGTAATAGAATGCGAGTGACACGCCCTCTCACTCTCTATATCAGAAATTTGTATAATAACATATTAATCCTCCATTAATCTGATAGATATAACACTAAAACTATAAGTACCTACTATAATATATGTGTAATCCGCTAATTGTAATGTAAATAGTAAGAAACAATAATAATAGTGATGATAGTAACGTTATGAATCGATATCTATTATAGTTTTTGTGTAAACACATGTGAAAGGTAGTTGTTCAATTCCAACACTTATATTAACGACGTAATATTATTGTCCAATCTTACAATCAACAGAATTTTGACGTGAAAGCTAAAAAGTTCGAGAGTCAATTTGTGGAAGCTAACTTACGGCCAGAGATCAATTGTATTAATCAATGAGAGAAAACGTGCGCAACTTTAACTGCTATTTTTTGTTTTCTTTTTTATTATTGAAAATTAGATTTGGAGAACGGCTTTGAATTTGGCCCCTGCAGTATACGGAATATTAGATAAGATTTCATTTTACAGAAGAAGACGCAAGTATTCTGCTCGGCGTGAATAATATAAATTGCAAAGTATAAAATAACTTATTCAACTACAGTTATATACATACAGCGGTTGGCACTGTATTCATTAGGCCTCGAGGCCAGCGAATTGAATGGTTCTAGCAATTCTACCTGTGCTCATTTGCGTCCGCCTTTTCCGCAAATTCGGCCGATCGGGTCCGCGTATACTGATATAAAAAGACCCGAGCCGGGTGACGTAATTATTGACTTATTATTATTTCGTCACTTATGGATACTTGCTACAAGACACAATATTTTCCTAGGCTTCTGCTCCAAAACCTGTCTCTTGTATTTTATAATACATTTATTGTATGTTTTTCACAATGATACGTCAGGTTCGGAATTTTGCATAAAATAAGTGTTTTTTCTTTATTATCAGCAGAATGGTAGGATTATGCGCCACCTATGCAAGCTCTTGGTCCCCCTCCAAAGGGAAGAAAGACAAACGGTGGTCGTTGGCTCTTCGTTTCATCGATGAACCTTTCCGGATCAAATTTTTTCTGGTCGGGATGATAGTCAGGAGAATGGTGCAAGGCGCAGATGGGGATGATACACTCTGCTACCGAAGGTAGATCCATGTTCGTTTCGGAGATCTGGTACGGTCTGATGGACGTTCGTTCAACCATCGAAATATGACGGTATTTCCTCAGAGTTCCTGGAAATATATCGAACTTGTAATTTTAACACCCAATGGTTCCAGCTTCCGTTAGCTCATCCCGAATGAGTCCACCACCTTGAAAACCCATGTCAAGGTCCTTCATATTTTTTAAATCCAGCGGCTCGTCGGTGTTTTTGATACTTTGCAAGAGGTTGATGAAGTTGTTCCTCTGCACGTTAGTCTTTTCCCGGTGGTCCAAATTCTCTTTCGTTATCCAAAGAAAGTAATCAATCAACTCCAGCGGCTGGAGAGAAAGTTTCAGAAGCTTGAACACCGGCGCGGAACACAACTTTATTGCTCTCAAAATCTTGCCTCTCGATGTTCCGTTGAAAATTTTCTTTTCGTACATGAGTTTGGAATTTTTTCAGAAATCATTTTAAATGTCACCGAGAATGAAAATTGTGTCCAGGTTCTCAGGTTCGGCGCTCAACTTCCCGGACTCAACGTGCTCACCGTTAACCACTACGTTGTTGGGATACCTCTCGGATTATCATTATTCAGCCAGTCCAGTACGGAATTAAAAAAACTGTGGTTACCTCTTTGTGGGGATGAAAACGGAGAGATTTTAGAGAGGCCAGGTAAGGCCAAGAGCTTAGCAGCAGCATCGCTATGGTTGTAGATGGCGCGGCCAATAGCTGGTTCATGCCAAACCTGTTCGGCAGCGGAGTCCGATCACTCGGTAATTGTAGTTCAACGAACCTACGTCCTGAGGAGGGAGATGGGAGATGGGAGCGAATTACATAAACAGTGGACCTGATCCAACCACTTTCTGGAAAAAGAGCGGTAAAGGGTTTCCCCTTCCTCGGATTGATAATCAGATACCACCGCTATTAACTCGCAGCGAACATCCCCCCGAATTCCTCTATCGCACTCTGACATGAGGCGGCGCGTTTTTCCTGAAAAAAACTTTCTCAGTTATAGCGATTTTGACTTACAGTGAAATGTGTACTCAGTTCATATGAGTGCGGTTTCTCTGGCTTTTCTGTCCTCCTTTTGGTTGAAATCCAGGGAATGCGCACACTGAAACGGCGAATCGAAATCGACATTAGGTGAAAAAATGGTTTGATTAATATTCGATTATACTTTTTCAAATTTTGATATCTGCAGTTGTAGTAGCGACAAGCCAATTCAACGCTATTTTATACTTTAGAACTGGGAATACGAGAGAGAGTAGCGTAAGACGTGGAAGTCAATCAAAAGTAATTCAACGTAAGAAAGTGAAATTGTTAATATGAAGAGATGAAAGGGGTATTATCGTAATTAGACACAACAAATATAACCGCCAATGACGAAGACAGTGTCATGGGATAGAAGAAAAGTACTAGCTATTACAGCGCACTGACGACAGGCAATAACGCTATATACAGGCTTTATAGCTTTCACTCAACATGAATAATTTATGACCATAATTTGAGCGTTGTTTTATTGCGAAGATAAATATTATTCACGAAAAATTAGTATATACATATGCTTTGTATATAGGTACATGAATAATTTTGATATGTTGGCATAGAATACTGTCTAAATGTAAGAGTAGGTAATGAAATTCCAGTGTCCCGATTCAGCCAGATGAGTTTTTGGATACCTGAATCCAAATCCCGCCTTTAGGGAAGAGAAATCTGGCCTTGGGTTCAAGTTGCAAAGGATTTTGTGATTTCTGACAAAGCGAAATCTTGAAATCTTCGACAATCTTAACGAGTGCCATTTTCGTCTGCTGCTCCGCAAAACGGAGACCTGTAAAAACAGTTTACATAATGTCCCCCGGGTTCTCATATGGCAGAATAAATGTTCGAACATAAGAAGAAATTATGAATGAAATTGAGCCTCGGTTTTTGATGCGTCACCTATACAAACTCTTGGTCCTCCTCCGAAGGGAAGAAAGGCAAACGGTGGTCGCTGGCTTTTCGCTTCATCGGTGAACCTTTCCGGGTCAAACTTTTCCGGATCAGGGTAATAGTCAGGATCATGGTGCAAGGCGTAGATGGAGATGATACACTGCGCTCCCGATGGAAGATTCACGTTCGTTTCTGGGATTCGGTACGGCTTGACGGAAGTTCGTCCAACCATCGGGATAGGAGGGTATTTCCTCAGAGTTTCTGAAAATATATCAAACTTAAAATTTGGATGCTCAAAGTTTGTTTTTTCTTTAGTCTATCGCTGAAGGATTCCCACCTTGAACGACCATGTCAAGGTACTTCATGTTTTTCAAGTCGTCCCACGTGATTTTTCCGTTACTCATGACTTTCGTCTTGTGCACTTCTTGCCGGAGTCGATCCTGGATGTCCTCATTGACGGCCAGCTCGTGAAGGCAATAGCTGATCACCGTGGAGCTGGTCTCGAAACCAGCGGCGAAGAAGACAAAGGCTTGAGCGGCTAGAAGCTTGTCATCGAATTCTAGAATTGAATAATGCTGCAGGATCCGTGATTCCAATAGAACATAACCGAGAGCTCGACTCACCAACTTCGTCTTCCTCCAGCAGCTCACCGGTATTTTTCATACTCCTCAAAAGGTCGATAAAATCGTTTCTCTGCACGTTATTCTTTTCCCGATATTCCAAGGTCTCTTTCGTTATCCGAAGAAAGAAATCCGTTAACTCCTGCGTGTGGGTAGAAAGCTTCAGAAGCTTGAACACGGGTGTAAAACTCGACTGTATTATTCCCACTATCTTACTTTTCGATGACGGTTCGAAAATTTTTCTTCCCATCTTTCTGAAGAGAGAATCTTCGTCGCTGAGAGAGTTCATTTGAATTCCAAAGGCACACGAACCAATTACGTCAGTCGTGAATCTGGCGCTCATCTCCCTGGCTTCAACGAGTCCACCCTTTGCCACCAAGGTGTCAAGATACTCTGCCAATTCTTTTCCGCATTCTACGAGAAGATGGTGCATCTGCTTTAGCTTTCCGGAAGTGAATGCGGGCGTTAGTTTCGCTCTCACTGACTTCCACTTCTTTCCCTCGAGGTTAACAAGATGTGCGGAAAGTGGATCGACGTCGATGTTAACGGTAATACCACGACTTGACCACGTGCCGGAATCTTTAACCATTATGTCGCGGATCAGCGCCGGATCGATGACAAATAATATCGGTGAGAAGAGTCGCCAGATTCCGCCAAACCTTTCATTTTTAAATCCATTGTATATATCTACGCTGATTTCGGCCAAGGAAATCTTCCCCTTAATGACATCCGCAAAGTTTCCGAAGAGCCAGTGTGGTTTTTGAAATGGAACACCCCTCTTTGCCCAATATGAGGAACGATTCCGAATGAATAAATAACCGACAGTAAACACACCCACCAGTAACGCGTACAGATACAGAGGACTGAAAGACCACATGCTGCGCCTCACTATCAACAGAGATACCAACGCTCGACTGATCTCAACTGTAGCCACGACTCCACTGATGAGATAATTTCTTCTCATTCCAGCCCGCAGGCGGAACTGTTCTCGAAGAATACAATGGCATTAAACGTATTATAAATTATTATTATTATCAATCCCCACTTTTGAATGATGCGCTTGAGGTAAAGTAAGGCTTGTATTTTCGCTTGTCATGCTGATTACAGAGCCCCCGATAATAGTGGGGCCCGCTTGCTGTGGTATTCTCGTCTACCGCGTGCTGCTCGATATTGATCGAATGTAAGATCGCTTCAAATAATGCAATGCACGTCGACTGCACTCAACGGACGTGAATATGACTGTCATCAACCCATAATCGATTTATTTTGGTAGCAGATATGAGCATAAATCTGCCGTGTAACTAACATTATTGTTTTCGCTATCGAAAGACTCAGAGATCTACCGATATATAAGAAGACAGTCACGATACATCCAGAAGATTGTTTTAATCCGTAAACTTAGAAAAAGTACCTATGTGCGCCGCATTTTGTGGTAACTGGATGAAAGTATAAAATTCTAGACACATTCGTGCTCTATCCAATATAATTAATAAACCGAGCACGAGTTTATACTCCGTAATAGAATTTTGCATGTATGAAATACTCGTGAAGCGGAGAGTGGAATCGAGGTGGTGTATAATTATCATTCAAACCTCTACAAGACAGATTAGCTTCTTGATAGTCATTCCAGATAAAATATAAAGTCGATTATAAATATTTATTTCAACATTATGTACATATTGTTGGCTCGGGCTTTTACTTTTATCTTGAACGACGCGGGGTCATGAGTGTTTTATTTTTCTGTTTGAGAGCAATGATACTCATATGTTGAAAATTATATTCTGAAATGGAAACACGAGTAGTCGAACGTTTGAAGAATGGGACTATAGTGATCGACCCCGCGCGTTAAAGGGAACCACACCGCATCTCGAATTTTCATTTTCCATTTCACTTTTCTGTCGAATAGTAGAGAATCTAGAGTTTTTAACAATTTCATGATTAATACTGTTCGTTTGAGCTAACTGAACTATATTCATTATGAGCAAAAATACTATATTCAATCATTAATTATACTATGCCATATTAATTAGTACTATATGTATATTCGTATTATGTATAACACAAAACAGAATGAATCGTTCAAATCCGCGTCTAGATTTATGATTGCTTGATTAAGCTACGATTGGGGTCATCTGCATGTGCACATATGCGAGCCCAATTGAACGTGGTTCTTCAGTCCGAAGAATATTTGGATATGCGGAGCCATATTCCATCTGCGAAGAAAAGAAATAACGAGTTCCAGTCGAGCTCGAGTGGAACTTTTGATTTCTCACAAAAAGAAACTTGGAATTTATCAAGCAGCTCGATGAGTGCCACCTTCACCTGCTGATCGGCAAACCGAATGCCTGCGAATACAAACCGTATTCATTTTTATGCACTCAGGATAAATTTTCACAGCGAAATACAGAATGCATGTACCAAAAAATATGACGCCGAGCCTTTCGGAGACTAGGGTCAAGGAGCACAAGACAACATAAAAGAAGATGCGGAAGGACTCTCGGCAGTCTCCTTGCATCGGACTCAAGTGAGCCACTCATTAGATTGGGACAATATGCGTTGGTGTTAGGTAGAGAATCTGATTGATCTAAAAGAATCACTCCAGAAAGTTTGGTAAATAAGGGTCACCCCGCTATATAGCTATTCATTTTCCGAATTAGTTTGATCGTAGTATACTTGAGTATACATAGCGGGCCGCCCCACACAGAATATACCCATATTGTTAACTAGTCGGGAAAAATACTTGGCTGTAATGAAAACAGAGCTCAACATTTTCTTCTGCTTTTGCACGTTCAAATTAAAAATGAAAATGCCTTTGTTCTAAAGTAAAAAAGATGTACAGACATGTTGCGTACTTCTACATACCGCAGCCCTGCATAAGTATGTATTAGTATAAGGCTAACTGAGTTTGCAGGAAGGGACAGGGACAGCGTAATTGCCACCTCAATTTCGCCGGAAGTGCCGCCGCAGTAAGACCGCGTTGCCTAGTCTAATCAGATTGCGTGAAGAACGGAGCCGCTGGTGAGACGCTGAGCGTCAAGCCAGGGGATCGTGGAAAAAGAAAATTCCCCCAAAAAAATACAAACGGGGAAGATCTCCCGGGAATTCAGAAGAAATCTTCTGAGCAAGTATGCTATCTTTTTGCTCGCTCGCCATCACAGGGATCCTGAAATAACTGTAGATGACGTTTACGTTATTTGGGTCAGGAATTATTGTAGGTGTGCAATTGTGATTGAGATAATTGAGATCCATTTATACGCAAGGCTAACAGTAATTCAGTTACAAAAATAAACCGATTTATCAACTACGGTTTTCACACGAACGACATTGGGATTATTTAGCATATGGAGGACGTATATATTTATAATTAATTTGATCATATAATAGCTAATAAGCTGAACGAGAATACTCCAAAGGCGATAAAATCGCATCTCAGGCTGATAGCATCCACAGAAAATATGAAGATTCGCTCAACAAATTATGCCACCTCGGGTTTATAAACGAAGCCACTGAACAGGGGAATGTTGGTCTTCAGATGATGTATCGCGTAATAGAATGGCCGATCAATTTTGAAGGTCTCAGGCGCTGGGGGGGCACATCGGCTCATCATTATCACAGCTGAAATAAAGCAATACAGTTGATTGAACAATACGTTCGGGAGCAAGTCCGTGAAAACTATTAGGCAGAGCTAGCTCCATGAGATTTCAATATGATTCAGGGGGAGGATTATTTTCGATGAAATCACTGAGAAATTCACGCGGAAAAGTTATTTTTCGCAAATTTGTCATGCTATACTTTCAGAGTTTTTGTAATTTTCGTTCGGAAACAACTTTTTGTTGAAAAATCGAACAGGCAATAAGATACAACAACGTTTCCAATGATCATCATGAATATCGCAAAGTATTTTCGAAGAAGCAATCGCATCATAAGATATTGCTCGCAAGCTACATCAAATTAAATGACAATTTACACGTGCATGGTTATTCTACTTTCGGAAACATATAAGATCGTGATTACTTTCCAGTTTCAGAGAATTCGACTTATTCATAAATATATTACTTGCCGTTTCTACGTGTTGATTAGATAGACTACCGTATCTTGAGACATTACATAAGGAAAACCGATGCACATCCATTAATCAAGAATGTATCAACATGCTCGTCGCTTTCAGTCAAAGACTTGATTGCTTAGAGATAGGCCAATGAAGAGCCCGAATGCGTACACTGTAAGAATTGCCATTGGACAGCCGTGGACGGATGTGGTTGATAGTGCATTGGCATGATAGTAATTTTGTACGAATTCCTTATCATTTTCGCTGATAAAATATCATTTTTCCACGCTCGCTTCAATGCGAATAGCAATAATAATGATCACCGAATGAAATTGTGATCACAGCACATGAAATAATTTGAGCGAAGTAATCAACAATGTGAAGATGTTGGTCATCGGGTGAAATGACAGAATCCATTCATGTCAGTACCAGGATGATTGAGACGTTGATGTGAATAGGATTGGAGCATTTACGATGGAAAAATGAAGACAGAAATATCCTTACCCGTAGCAGCAGCTGCTTCGCTGCCTTCCTCATTGACTTCGATGAAAGCCTTTTGAATTACTTTGCTGACAAACAGAGAAAGGTCAGATATGCCAGAAAAGTCCGCATCATCCTCAAATAAATCGATCATTCCCAACTAGAATGGAATAGTTCTTACATTAAATGAGATGTATTCAAATTTGTACTATGGTTTGGAAAACTCAATCATCAATATTTGGAGTATAAAATTCAGCATGCAGATATAAAATCAACGACATCAGATATCCAGTAAATTATTTATACTTTACATTCTGCAAAGGTTTTTTAAGGTCCAAAGTACTTTCGATCTTGAATTTTGGTAAATACAATTTTACGTCCTGACACCGCCCCCTCTGCAAGCTGTGGGCTATATTTACTTTATGCAGATTTTGCTGGACCGTTTCAAGTCCATCTATTTTATCAGGTACAATTATAACCATGCTGACTTCTCCACCCTGAAAAAGAACAAGGTGACATCATCTGGAAGGACGGCCAAGCATTTTATTGTGAGTTATAAATGTCAAAAAACATGAAAAAACAGCAACCGGTTTTTTTGCTATACCAGATATGGTATCTCGATGAGTCTTGCACCGACATCTTTCAGATGCCCGAATCGTAATCTGGTTTTGATGAACATGGTGGGTACATCGGTAGCATCCGTTCCATTCATGTGGAAAGGTCTATCCTCAGTCCGAGCTGGGTCGAACTTTTTCTCCCATTGGCCCTTGAAGTAAACAGCATTCACGAGTACCAGCATTGTCTGCGGCTCGATGCTGTCTGTGAAAGAGATTAACTGATTTATCGATGAATTCTTTTTGGTTCTATCCGTGAGTATCCTATCTGCTACTTTCAAGCTCACGATGATATGTATTTGGAAATTCAGACGAGCATCTTATCGTCAGAAATATACCTGGAGTAATCAGATCCTTGATACGTTTGTTCGTTTGTTCTTCACACCAAGAGCTAATGGTCTTTGAACTGCCTTCTGCATCACCGAAATCCACTACCTCGCTTGATGACAAAAATCTTGTAGCGGTCAATTTTTTGTATTCAGGTTTCACCGTAGCCTTAATTGATACATAGATTCGGTTGGCAAGACGCAACTCAACTCCTTTCAGAGCCTGAAACAATGCGCCCTTTAATTATCAAGACCCAGAACGATTTCTAATGGGCAGAACCCTGATTATCCCTCCACACAACACGTAACAATCATTCTACGTGGCTTACGTTCAAAGTTTCGATGAGACACTGGTATCCAGATTGGCAAAATTCATCGTCACTGAGGAGAAAAAGGGCTGTTCGCATTTGCTCGGCAGTTCTGCCCCTGGCTCCGTACGCAGCCATGGCCAGTACCACTTGAGCACTCAATGGTGAGGTGATCAAGTTGCGAGGTGTGTTATCTGCTACCGTCTGAATGTTTCCAAGAACATGAAATTATGTTGGAATATCAGACGCATAATGGAGTGGCGAAGAATGACAATTAATAATCAGATAGGATCAGTAGCTTTCGTAGTCTTACATACCTTCAAAAAATGGTTAGCAAATTGGCCAGTAGTCTTGGCTATGGCCTGGAGACCAGCGTTGTTACGGGCACTCATATTTGTGGCACAGATTTTGGCTAACACAAGACAATAGAATTATGCTGGAACGGAATGAACCTGAAGATCAATTTCACATCCAAATTGAAAATTCAGAGGGACAATTCATTTATGGAAACTTGTGGTCTCGCACGTAAAATTATATAGTGTATGGTTTCGTACAAGAAGTCGAAAACCTTCATGAAATAACAATCGAAGAAAAAATGAATACGGAACAAACGTGGCTTGCCATAAAAGAAGGATAGACTTTGGTTGAAATTCGCTAGAATATGAAGTTGTGAAACGTTAAGCTGACAAATGGATCAATATGGGAATCAGCGGTGAATCCATGGGATATGGAACACTCAAAATTATTACATAGAATATCAAAAGTCTTGATTGAAAAATTACGTAAACAGAAATCTGTAATATCAGAATTCCTGTTACACGGATGTGAAATATACCGACACCTAGGTAAATGAACTAAATTTCGAACAGAAATGGATAGATTGTTATAACTCGGCACAGCATCTGATATTCGGCGAGCTACGAATTTTCTTTTCCCCTGAGAATTTTATGAAGAAAAATATGTGAATTTTTTGTCACCGAGAATTTGCACAAAAGATGTTGTTCCTCTGCTCACGTGAATTATGAATGATATACAAGCACGCGTGAAGACCGTGATTTTGATACCAACAATATTTGCATCTCGGAATGCATTCGTAATACTGAACTTCATTATTGGTTATTGAGTCGTTCCATAACTAATCTAAATATCTTCGAACACCTATAAAAGTCTTGGAGAGAATCTGTATTGCCCATTATCCCATACACGGCTGAAAAAAATTACGCACTTTTGCCCGGAACATTTTTCTGTACAAATTCAACGCCTTTTCGACCTCGCCTACCCGACTGTATGCCACGTATGTATATACATTGATGTTTATAACTTGCTACTATGCGAATCACCGGCAATCGCGAGACGCGTAGAGACTCATGATTCATCGATGCACCGGTTAAGTGAATTTGCTCGTTTGGTTCTGCAGAGAACTTACTCTGTGTATATTGATATTTCGTGAAAGTGCCATTTGGACAGAGCAATTATATCCATTCATATTGTATTGAGATATTGTCTTTCTCACTGTCTTCGACGTCTGACCAATGTTACTAGATTAATTACGAGCATAGCGGATTAGCCGAAAGAATTCCGCTATCACGATTACTAATTCGTTAATTGTCAACTCTTCAAATGAATTAGGTAAATTATACGCGTATTGGCATGCATTGGGAGTATTCAAACGGAATCACGAGCGATTTGGAGAAAAAGATTCGGCTTATCTAGCACCGTATAAGTATCGGGCCTTCGAAATGTAAGTACTCTCTACGTCTTACCCTGACAATGTTTCGCGTCGTAGGTATACAGGAATTTTGAGATTCGAACGGCGCTCCGACGTTCATATACCACGGCACACTGACCACACACCGTCGCGTTGACATCCAGCTAAGTCGAATGTTGAAGGCATGCGCACTACCTTGAAACGTATAAAACTTGGCGGATAAATATATTACGCGTAGTATAACTCTTTCCGCTATCGTGAGTGCCGACAGAGGCACGCCCATGATGTGTCACAATGACAGAGAGCACATTTTTAATTTGGTAAACAATAACTGCATACATTATATCAGTAGTCAAATTTTTCATCATTTATCTAATTCGGGCGCATATAGACGTGTAGTGAAACATATTGTCTATCTGCAGTAACCAGAAATTGGGATTACTAATACTTGAATGCAGTATCAGTATCAGTATAATGCAGCGGTGAAAATATAATTGATAATGAGTCGCGGTTTGATTTTATTTTATTTTTTGCAATATAAATTACCAATTACTCATTATTGTTCGTGGATGGACCCGTTGGCCTCTGAGCCGACAAGTTGAGCAACTTATTGCGTTTTGCATTTAATCGGGTTGACCTACGCTACATATAAAGATCATTCATTCGGAGTAGGTACATGTTGCTCCGCGCTTTTCGTCATTCATTCACGATTAATCTGTAATCGGAGATAGGATACTGCAATCACTGAGCCTCGGAAACAATTTATTTCTCTATCATGCAGGTTTGGCTATCATGGCAAGCTCTTTGCTCTATAATTTCCGCGACCAGAAACCACTTCCAGTATGATCAATAGCTGTGTCACAATCCTTTTGTCTCGGTCTCGGTCTCGGTCTCGGTCTCGGTCTCGGTCTCGGTCGAGGTCGAGGCCGAGGTCGTTATAGTTTCCGAGACCAAGTCCGACTAAAATATCTTGAACAAAAATTTAAACGGGGAAGATCTCTCGAGAATTCGAAAGAAATCATCTGAGCAGGCATGCTATCTTTTTGCTGGCTCACCATCGGAGGGATCTTAAAATAACTATAGATAGCTTCTTATGATTTGGGTCAGGTATTTTTCTAGGCGTGCATTAATTGAGATTCATTCATCTGTGTAACTGAAGAGAACAGTAATTCAGTTAGAAAAATAAGTCGATTTATTAATAACGGTTTTCATACAAACGACATTGGGATGAGTTAGCATATGGAAAGACACATGTATTTACAATTGATTTGATCATATACTAGCTAACAAGCTGAACGAGAATACTTCAAAGGTTATTAAAATCATATCTCAGGTTGATAGCACGTGACTCGTATTTCAACTCCGGTTTCGAAATCCACAGAAATACGAAGATTTGCTCAATGAATTATGCCACTTCGGGTTTATAAACGAAGCCACTGAACAAGGGAATATTGGTGTTCAGATGATGTACCGCGTAATAGAATGGCCGATCGATTTTGAAGATCACAGGAGGCAGGGCAATTGGGAAGGCACACCGCAGTGTCATCATAACAGCTGAAATAAAGCCATACGGTCGATTGAACAATGCGTCCAGAAGCAGGGCCGTGCAAACTATTAGACAAAGCCAGCTCCGTGGGATTTCAATATGATTCACAGGGAGGATTATAATTCTTGATGAAATCACTGAGAAATTCACTGAAGAAATGAAAAAAGAAATATCCTCACCCGTAGCAGCAGCTGCTTCGCTGCCTTCTTCATTGACTTCGATGAAGGCCTTCTGAATAACTTTGCTGACTTTCAGCGGAATTTCGGATATGCCAGAAAAGTCAGCATTATTTTCAAATAAGTCGGTCATTCCCAACTAGAATGAAATAGTACATGCATAAAATGAGACGTATTCAAATTTGCATTACAGTTTGGAAAAGTAAATCTCCAATCTTTACAGTACAAAATTCGACATGCAGATAGAGAACTGATCGCAGATATCCAGTAAATTATTTATACTTTACATTCTGTAAAGGCTGCTTAAGATCCAAAGTACTTTCGATCTTGAACTTTGGTAAAAATAATTCCACGTCCTGACACCGACTTCTCTGCAAGCTCTGGGTAAGATTCACTTTATGCAGATTCTCCTGAACCGTTCCAAGTCCATCTATTTCATCAGGTACAATTATAACCATGCTGACTTCTCCACCCTGGAAGCACAAGAAGGTGACGCGGTCAATAGGCTGTATGAGCTTACACCTCCATCTGGAACGACGGCCACACATTTTATTGTGAGTTATAAATATCAAAAAAACATGAAAAAACAGCAACCGGTTTTTTGTTTGCTATACCAGATATGGTATTTCGACGAATCTTGCACTGATATCTGTTATTTCCCCTAATCGTAGTTTGTCTGTGGTGAACATGGTGGGTACATCGGTAGCATCCGTTCCATTCACGTGGAAAGGTCTATTCTGAGTCCGAGCTGGGTCGAACTTTTTCTCCCATTGGCCCTTGAAGTAAACAGCATTCACGAGTACCAGCATTGTGTCCGGCTCAACGCTGTCTGTGAGAGAAATACAATTAATTTGTAAATGATGCCAATTAACTGATTTTTCGATGAATTCCTTCTGGGTCTATCCGTAAGTATCATCAATTACTACTTTCAAGCTTGCGGTGATATGCATTTGGGAATTCCGACGAGTCTCTTGTTATGAAAAATATACCTGGACTAATCAGATCCTTGATACGTTTGTTCGTTTGTTCTTCACACCAAGAGTTAATGGTCTTTGAACTGCCTTCTGCATCCTCGAAATCCACTACCTCGCTTGAGGATAAAAATCTCGTAGCGGTCAACTTTTTGTATTCAGGTTTCACCGCAGCCTTAATTGATGCATAGATTCGGTTGGCAAGACGCAACTCAACTCCTTTCGGAGCCTGAAACAATGTATCCTTTAATTATCAAGATCCAGAACGATTTCCAATGGACAGACCCTGATTATCGCTCCACACAACACGTAACAATCATTCTACGTGGCTTACGTTCAAAGTTTCGATGAGACACTGGTATCCAGAATGGCCAAGTTCATCGTCACTGGGGAGAAGAAGGGCTGTCCGCATTTGCTCAGCGGTTTTGCTCCTGGCTCCGTACGCAGCCATGGCCAGTACCACTTGAGCACTCAATGGTGAGGTGATCAAGTTGCGAGGCGTGTTATCTGCTACCGTCTGAACTTTTCCAAGAACACGGGATTGTATCGGAATATGAGAGGCATAATGGAGTGGCGAAGGATTACAACCAATAATTAGATAGGATCAGTAGCTTTCGTAATCTTACACACCTTCAAAAAATGGTTAGCAAATTGGCCAGTAGTCTCAGCTACCGCCTGGAGTCCAACGTTAGTTTCGTCATTCATATTTGTAGCACAGATTGTGGATGACACAGTACAATGGAATTATGCTGGAACAGAATGAACTCGACGTCAATTTTACATCCAAATTGATGAAGAAACCGAGTGACAATTTATTTCTGGAAACTTGTGGTTTTTCACATAAAATTATACAGTCTAATCTTATGAGAAGTCGAGAACTTTAATGAAATGACAATCAACGGAAAAATGACTACGGAACAAACGTGGCTTGCCATGAAAAGAAGAATAGACTTTGGTTGAAATTAGCAAAAAATATGGAGTTCTGAAATGCTTTGCTCACAAATACACCAATATGGGAATCAGCAGTGAGTCCATGGGATATAGAAACTTGAAAGGATTATATAGACGGTCAAAAATCTTGATTGAAGCATTACACGAACACAAATCTATAATATCAGAATTCCCGTTACACAGATGTGGAATATAACGATATCTAGGTATAGGAACTAAATTCCGAACAGAAATAGATAGATTGTTATGAATAGAAACAGCACCTGGTATTAGGCTCGCTACGAATTTTCTCTTCCCCTAGCAATATTACCAAGGATAATATGCGAATTTTTTGACCGACAATTTGCAACAAAGATATTTTTTGCTGCTCACGTAAATTATCATTGATATATAGGCACGTACGATGACCGTGATTTTGATACCAACAATATTTGCGTCTCGGAACGTATGATCATGATGCTGAACTCCATTATTGTTTATTGGATTGTTTCATAACTAATCTAAACATCTTCGAACACCTATATAAGAGTCTTGGAGAGAATCTGTATTGTCCATTATCCCATACATGGCTGAAAAAAATTATGCAACTTTTGCCCGGAATATTGTTCTGTACAAATTTAAGGCCTTTTCGACGTCGCCTACGCGACTGTGTGCCACGTACAATGATGTTCATAAATTGCTACCGTACATAGCACCGGCAATCGCAAGACGCGTAGAGGACCCATGATTCATCGATAGCACCGGTTAAGTAATTTTGCACGTTCGGTTCTGTGGAGAACTTAATCTGTGTGTATTGACATGTTGTGAAAGTGCCATTCAGACAGAGCAATTATATCCACTTATATTGTATTGGGATATTCTTTTCCTCACTGTCCTCGACATTTGACTAATGTTTATAGATAAATTACGGGCGAAGCAGATTAGGTGGAATAGTTCCGCTACCACGATTACTAATTCGGTAATTGTTGACTCTTCAAATGAATTAGGTAAATCATTGGGAGTATTCAAATAGAATCATGAGTGATATGGAGAAAAAGAATGTGTCTTCTCAAGCAACGTATAAGCATTGGACATTCGAAATGTAAGTACCTTCTATGTCTGACCTTGCTGATATTTCTTGCCGGACGAAGGAATTGTAGGAGTTCAACGTCGCTTGGCGTTTATTCCACGGCACACTGACTGCATACCGGCGCGCTAACGCCTAACTGAGTCGAATGGGCATGCGCAGTACTTTCAAACTCATTGAACGTAGCGGATAAATATAGGACGCGTAGAATAACTCTATTCGTTATCGTGAGTGCCGATACAGTCACACCCATGACACGTCACAATCACAAATACTAAATTTGTAATTTAGGGAAAAATAACTTAATACATTTAATCAATAGTCCAATTTTTCGTCACTGATCCAATTCGGCCGCATATATAGATATGCAGTAAGGCATATATTGTTTATCTGCAGTAACCAGAAATTGGGATTACTAATATATTTGAATGCAGTATCGATCGGTGATGATTTCTCAGTGGCGGAAATATAATTGATAATGAGTCGCGGTTTTATTCTATTTTTTGCAATATAAATTGCCAGTTACTCATTATTGTTCATGGATAGACCCGTTGGACTCTGAACCGATGAGATGAGGAACTTATTGTGTGTTGCATCCAATTAAGTTAAGCTGCTACATGTAATAATCATTCAATCGGAATACACATTCCTCCGCTTTTCGTTATTCATTCACGATTAATCTGTAATCGGAGATAAGATAATGCAATCACCGTAGGACCCATTTTATTTTCCCAACATGCAGGTTCGGCTTTCATGGCACGCTCTTTGCTTTGGAATTTTTATACGAGAAATCACTTTCAGTATAATCAATAGCTGTGTCCCAATTCGTCAGTCGTCTCAGTCGAGGTCTCTGTCACAGTTTCTGAGACGAATTTTGACGAATCAGGACACGGCAAATGTCAATAGGTATATTTAGGTTTTTTCCTAATCTTGAACATCTCCATTTTTGGCAGGTGTCATTAAATTTTATTCTAAAATAACGAAAAAATTATGTTTAAATTACTAATTTAAGCTTGTAATGGAATAATTCTCAAAATTATTATTCAGATAAGCATCTGAATTTTTGTTAATCACAGTATTTTCACGCCTCTAATATCCTGTCCACAATAATCAAAATTGAATAAATATCAAACTAACCCGTTTATTCATGCTCCGAAATATTTCATCACACGCTCAATTCGAATCGGCTCAATCGCAGTTGGTTATATCTTCGAACCAATTCGTCATAGAATATCGGCTTATTCTGCTAATTTTATGCCAGAGGAGAATGAATAAAATGATACGAGATACCCAAATTATTTCGAGAGCCCCCAGATATCGCAAATCGTGAGTAAAATGATTGAGTTAATCCTCGTAGATTTCTGATTATTCTTAGCACAAATTTCACCAGAGACTTCTCTATAGGATAACCGGTTGGAGTTATTGAAAATGATGGACAATTGTAAATGAATAATTATATCCACTCGATTACGCACCAATCAATAGCGTATTCACGGAATGATAGGCATTCATGACGAAAATCAGCCAATCACATGGACTGAATATGTACAATCCTATCGGCGATGTTCACAACCGTTCAAAACTTTCGATGAGCAACCCGTCCGCATCCATGGGTACACCTAGCCAAAAATTTCGGAATGAAAGATACGGTGTAAATGGTTCATTCATCCAGCCCCGAGTTTCTGGCGCTACGACAGAAGCTAATATGCTATCAGACGTCAAAAATAGTCTAGAGATAGAAGGACATGCAAGTATCCTAAGTGAAATGTATGGTCTACCTCCCTTTCTGAAAGAATGTATGCGAATTTGTATGAAAATTTGAGCAGGCCATTTTTCGGATATATTTAGGGAAGGACCGCAGGAAATATTATGCATATCTTATACAGAACAATGTGAGATGTTGGCGGCAGGTATTTCTGATGGGACAGTAAGAATGTTCAAAGTCGATTCAGGCCAGTACGTGAAAGCCCTTCGAGATGCTGAAATGAAACAAAACCCTGGACCAACAACAGCCATAAAACACCGTCCCGTTCACAAGTCCCATCCAATAACTCAAACAATTACCGCAACATGTTAGTCTCTGTCTTTCATGCGGTGCTCGATGCTTAATGTTTACAATTTTGAGTAAGAGAAACCAAGAATCAAATCTGACGATTTATCTATCGATAGCGCTGTGCTATTTCTGCGTATGCGATCATACAAAATATCGACAAAATCCATTGCGCTAATCATCTTTGCTAGCACGCCTTAACTTATATCAGTCCGAAAGTCCATTATCAATCATGTTGATTAAATATCGTATTAATCCATTGAGCTATTTGAATTTGAGACTCAAAGAGCTGAAAATGTTGCTTTCAGCAGATGCAACGGGCTGTGTGAAATGTTGGCACTATCCAACCGGCCAATGCCTTTACACAATAAGAGAAAAACGTCAGACGTTAGGGTTGGCATATCATCCGTTTCTTCCGAAATTTGTCACCGTTGGTGACGATACAAATATCTATCTTTATGACGAAGAGACAAAAATACAAGAACGAATTTTTCATGCCAGGTTTGAAAATGGATTACCAACTATACAATCTTTCGAGACTTGCAATTGAAAGTATTCTCATTCCGTTTCAAAATTGACGACGATGAAAATATTTTCATGAATACTCTGCAGTAATGCACCTGATGCAATGAACGGGCACACTTCCCGAGTCTTCTGTTCGTGCTTCAATCCAAAATCGGCTCATGAACTTGTCAGCGGCGGTTGGGACGATACTATACAATTTTGGGACACGAGACAACCTTATGCAACACGGCGAATCTTTGGAGTTCATATATGTGGAGATGGGATCGATATAAGCAGAACGGGGAAGGAGGTAGGTATACAATAAGAAATCTTTCCTCCGTCCGATGATCAGGATACGAAAATCCTAGTGTTGTAATTGAGAATCAAATTTTGAATCTTGTCGCAAGACGAAAAATAAGCTTGTAATCGAACACTGCAGATATTAACTTGTGCCTGGCAACGGAATGATCCTTTACAACTGTGGGATTACGGTTCCGCAAAATTAATGGTCACGATGGAACCGGATATTTTCAATTCGAAGTTATATTGCGGAAAATATATGAATAATCTATTCGTTGTTTGCGGAGGTGGTGATCTAAATCTTATGAGAGTCGTTGACTTACGATTCCATATGGTAAGCCTCATCTCTAAATTGTATAATACGAAAGATGATCAGAAATTTCAAAAGATAACAAAAGGCCCGTTGACAGTAATTCAATTGATACGCGTTCGAATAGGAACATTGAGGAAAGTACAGTCTGTGCACGTACGATTTCAATTTTTCAGTCGGTAGCATCGGTGAGAAATTTTCCTGGAGCGGTGTTTGACATAGCCATAGGCTCGCAACCATTGAAGCATAATTCTAAACGGTCGAAGATGAGTAATATTCCCCAATTGCCAAGAATGGCTTTGTGCTGCGCAAAGAAAATTTATGAGATAGATATTGGATGATGGAGTGGTGTATAAATTAGTATGAGTCGAATTACGCCGTCCTTGAACTTTATTGCACAGTTCACGATGAATTATGTGAATTTATGTTTCATTTGATCCATCATAGAGCACGAAATGTATTTGCACGAGAACAGTGTGTACCATAATCAGGATTCGCTCCAGAAAATTGCCTAATTAAATTCTAAACCGAAATTATGTTACACGTTTATTATTGTACTTTCAACATTCACCTTCGATAATGTACATCTCTGACATGAGTAAATCAATCATTTGCCGTGATGGCTTTGTTGGATCCAAAAATGGGAACATGAAATGCTCCGATGTGGTCGAGAAGACTTCCACCAATTTCGAGCTGGATCCGACGAATAGTTGATCACCAGTTACATTTTCAGTTTTCGGTCCGTTTCTCGGGTGTCTGATGCTTCTGGTACAGTTTTGACGTCGTTCAGAGATTCTAATGGGACTCTCAAATGTTCTTATTCGTTGGTAATTTGGATGCAAACGTCGGTGTAAACGATACCAACTTTCAAACTTTGTTATAGAAATTAGTTTCCCAAGACAAGACAAGAAAATATGTATTCACAATATAGATGCAATCAATCATTCTGGAAAGCTAAATGGGAATATTTGGGAGTGATTGAAATCACGCCTCAGATCGACGGCTATTCGTCGGTTACTCATTCCAGTTCCGGAGTCTAGAGTGATACGAAGATTCGCGCACGTACTTATATCACTTCAGGTCTATGAACGAAACCGGTCAACAGAGAGACATTGGTGTTCAGATGATGTATCGCGTAATAGAATGGCCGGTCAATTCTGAAGATCACAGGAGGCATGGCACCTGGAAAGGCACATCCTGGCCCCATGAATACGACTAGAAAACGAGAATTCATACAATTAAAGAAGACATCGAAAGAGCAATTGCATAGAAAACGAACACGCCTTTATGCTCAAAACTCCTGGAGATTTTCCTATGATTCGGGGGAGCATTGTTACCGATGAGATCAATGTACTACGAAAATTTTTATGGCGTTAATTTTGAATTAACTCTTTGTTCAAAAATTTCAAGGTGTTCGGCACCGGGTGGGATCAAAACAATTATTCACGCCATTCATCGGGAAGATTGAGACACTAATGTGAATTGGATTGGAGCAAGTCAGATGAAATTAGAAAACGATGGGAAAAACTATCCTCACCGGTAGCGGTAGCTGCTTCACTGCCTTCCTCATTGACTTCGACGAATGCCTTTTGAATCACTTTGGTGACTTTCAGCGGAATTTCGGATATCCCAAAAAAGTTAGCCTTGTCTGCAAATAAGTCGGTCATTCCCAACTGGAACGAAATAATACATACATAAAATGAGATGTAATAAAATTTGTATTCTGATTTAAAAAACTGAAGCTCCCATTTTTGAAGTACAAAAATGGAATTCGTACGTTACATTTTGTAAAGGTTTTTTGAGATCCAAAGTACTTTCGATCCCGAATTTTGGTAAATACAGTTCTACATCTTGCCGTTCGCTTCTCTGCAAGCTTTGGGTGAGATTCACTTTCTGCAGATTCTTCTGAACTGTTTCAAGTCCATCTATCTCATTAGGTAGGATTATAACCATGCTGACTTCTCCACCCTAAAAATTTAAGGAGGTCATTCGCTTTTGATAGGCTGCATGAATTTACATCTACATCTGAAGCGACGGCCAGATTTTTCCAGATGAGTTCCACGTATCAACAAAATGGTAAACAAAATATTTCTCTCTCAATACCTGATACGGTATTTCGACGAATCTTGCACTGAGATCTACTAGATCACCAAATCGTAGTTCATTCTTAATAAACATGGTGGGTACATTAGTAGCATCCGTTCCATTCACGTGGAAAGGTCTATCCTCAGTTAGAGCTGGATCGAACTTATTCTTCCATTGGCCCTTGAAGTAAACTGCATTCACGAGTGCCAGCAGTGTATCTGGACTGATGGTGTCTGTGAAAAACACGCGATTATCGTGTTTGTATTAAGTGCAAACCGTGCTTCGTCAACGTATTCGTGTTGGTTTCATCCGTGAATATCGTCAATTACTACTTTCGAGATGATGTCAATACGCATTCGGCAATTTCCACAAGCCCATCGCAATAAAAAAACATACCGGGAGTGACCAAATCCCTGATACGTTTGTTCGTTTCTTCTTCACACCAAGAATTAATGATCCTTGCACTGCCATCTGCATCATCGAAGTCTACTTCCTCGCATGGTGATAAAAATCTTGTAGCAGTCAATTTTTTGTATTCAGGCTTCACTGCAGCCTTAATTGACGCGTACATTCTGCTAGCAAGACGGAGCTCAACTACTTTCGGACCCTGGAACAACTTATTCTCCGACTATCAAGACTAGAAAGCGATTTTTCGTATGCAGAACCCTCATTAATTCCATACAGTAAGGAACAATCAGAGGCCCTGGGCGAATATTTCACGTAGCCTACGTTCAAGGTTTCGATGAGACACTGGTACCCAGAAAGGCCGAGTTCGTCATCACTAGGAATGGACAGAGCTGATCGGATTTGCTCAGCGGTTGTGCTCCTGGCTCCGTACGCAGTCATGGCAAGTGCCACTTGAGCACTCAATGGTGAGGTAATCAAGTTACCAGGTGTGCCATTTGCGACTGTCTAAAATTTAGTGAGGACATAGAACTGTGGTGGAATATGTAGCGAATGGCATGAACTAGTATAATACAACAATTAATAATTGAAAAACAGTAGCTTCTGTAGTCCTACAGACCTTCAAGAAATGGTTGGCAAATTGGCCAGTTGTTTCAGCTACAGCCTGAAGCCCGACGTCATTGACCGTAGTCATATTTGTAGCACAGATTATTGCGGATGACACAATGAAGCGAAAATACGCTGAAACAGATTCAAGGAGAAGACTACTTTGGGTGAAATTATCGAGTGTATGGAATGAAACGGTGGGTTGACAATTGGATCAACCTGGGATGCAGAATACTTATTATGAGATATCAAAGATCCTAATTAAATCACGCCGCTAATCGGGGGAACCTGTATTGTTAGCAAATTACCCGGATATGGAACACAATATTGCCGTGATGTATTCTGAGTAGGTATGTCTA
The DNA here is from genome assembly GCA_963170745.1 of Phymatocera aterrima. NCBI lineage: Eukaryota > Metazoa > Arthropoda > Insecta > Hymenoptera > Tenthredinidae > Phymatocera > Phymatocera aterrima. Next base: position 12,005,464 of record OY720663.1, read on the forward strand.
GTATGTGAGATGAATTCCAATTTGCGGGCACCGAACAAAAATAGATTGTTTATTGTGAATGAGAGTAGAGCCCGGGATTGGACTCGCTGTAGAAACTATCTCTCTGCCCTACAATATCACAATGAAAAATACGCCATATTTTCTAGCCAAAATTTTCGCAAAAGATGTTCCTAGCACCCGTAAATTGACAATGATGCGTAAGGATGTATGGAGAAGATGATTCTGATAAATATCTCCAAACACCTACGATCTTAGAAAAATTGTATTGTGCATTATTTTACACCTAAGTTGCTGAAATAAATATACGAATCTTGTCTGAAACAATTTCCTGTCTAAATTCAATTACTTTCCGCCATTCCTTACCCGACTCCACGTGGCAAGTTTGTATCCACATATACGAGTGTGTATTATAATTTGCTATAATGGATAGCACTGTTATCTGTGAGACGCGTGAAGGACAAATGATTCATTGTCAGTAACGGTGAGTATACTTCAGCTGGTTCGGTTCTGCGAGAAACTTCATCTGTGTGCTTCTATGAAACTCTGCGAAAGTACCATTCGATGAATGAAATCGTATACATATCATATCGAAATATTATCCATATTGAAGTTAACACTTGAACTTGTAAATTTTGAGGACAGGGCTTAATCTCGTAACACAATATACTACCATCACTGTTTTCAACGCTTTCTATATGTTTACGTTTTATACGAGAAATTGCAATAGTAGATTCATCTGCAGTATGCACGTACCAGCATTATTCGATCCCAATTGCGAGTGTTTTGGAACAAAAAGAATTCATTCTGTATTGCAGATTCGAAAAATGAGTGCTGTGTATGTCTTACCTTGACGATATTTTTTCGCCGGATGAAGGTATTACATGGGCTCAACCTCGCTTGCCTAATATATCAAAGCATACTGACCGCACATCAATCCGCTAGCACCTGCCTGAGCCGAATGGACATGCGCAATGATTTCAAACTTATAAAACTCTACTCATGAATAGCTCACCTGTAGCACGAGGCAGCACTCATTAGGCCAAGAGCACTGTTAATCTAAATTACTAACTGACATTTCCTATCTGTACTGATTCTTGCCTACTAATCAATTTTCAATTGATATACGTATGAAATAGATTTTACAAATTATGTGGTAAAGTGTTCGTATATTAAAATTCTTACTGGCGATATAATTCGAACCGCGAAAGCGAATAATCAAGAATTTAGGAATTGAAACATGAACTGTATTCGGAAATAAATTGATTTGATCCAAGGATTCACAATCGGAAAGCACTGAAAAAGATGAAAAGAAACCTCCTATCCACGCCTTTCTACCAGAATAAGCAAGCTTCCATATAGTCTGCCTCTCATCAAGGTGAATCAGATTGGATATTTTAACAATCGAGGGTCGGTCGTTTAGTGGATGAACCGGAGGATCTAGAATCAGCTGCTCGCGACTCTGCCTGTAGCACCTTCATCACCACCCACGTGTCCCTTCACCTGACTCTATACATTGGGGGGAAAAAAAAAACAACTCTACCAAATCTTCGGCTAGGATTTTTTTCTGGCACAAACGCGGTTTCCCGTTTGAAAGATTAAAGTTTGGAGTTTGGAAGAAAGCTGCTCGATTCTCTGCCTGTCCCTCGATCCTCCATCACCGTGCACTCTACCCAAACATTTAATCAAGAAGAGAAAAAATTTTACCAGCCCCTGAAATAAACTCTTAATCATATATTGTGTGAAAAAACATTTTCCCTATAGTCACACACGATATTTTTATTGCACATGCATCAAAAGATGCTGATTTTCCTAGCCGAATTCGTGAAAAGTAGCCATTGCAGGGAGTAAAATAGCGATTGTACCACACATTGACGGAAAGTATCTCATTTTTGACCTGTTCAAGCAGAAAATATTGAACTTTCCGTTACGCAACACGGGACGTAAATTGGACGGTCCCAAACTGCGCAGTCATACGCAGTTTAAGATCGTATACTTTTCCCTCCTAGTTGCGTAATATACTATTGTTTCCCGGTCCCGGGGGAGTGAAATAGATATGATCGTTGTGCGCATGATCTTGAAGGTGAAGGATCTTAACGGCCTGTCGGTAAACTGCCGCTTTACTCCCACTACGCAGGCGCGGGAAATCAGCTTTTACATGCATGTGAGATGAAATTGTACTTTCCGTTCTCTCTATTCATGCATCATATCATGTACACTTGAGGACTGCAGACCAAAGCCTTCTGCTAAGACTTTTTGCGATACTTTGTGTTCCATGGCGTATAATATATGTTGTTGTATGTATTGTAGATCCTTGTATATTTTTTCCCTCAATAAATATCAAATTTCCAATTTCTGTGTCTGGAATGTTTTCCTGACACAAACTCATCTGCGTCTGTTCCTCCACCCACGTTTACGTGTTTCTCCATACTCCAGTCCCTATACATTCAAATACAATAACAAAAATCGTTGCACCTCTTGGGCTCAGATGTTATCCTGATACGAAGTCGAATTTTCAGTTACAAATTTCGGAATCTACGAACAGATACATGTGTCCTCTCTCCCATTCACATACATATGAAAAATAGGAAAAAATTGTGCCACCTCTTCAACTCGGATGTTTTCCTGAACCATGCCCCTGCCTGTCCCTGCTCTCACGTACACGTGTACATATAAGAAATCGAAAAAAACGTGCCACCTCTTTGGCTCAGATGTTCTCCTGATACAAATTCGCATTTTCAGTTAAAAATCTCGAAATTGAGGATCCGAACGAAAGCTGCTCGGGCCTCTGCCTCTCTCTGCTCTCACATACATGTGTCCTCTCTCCCATTCCCATACATGTGAAAAATAGGAAAAAATTGTGCCACCTCTTCGACTCGGATGTTTTCCTGATACATGCCCCTGCCTGTCCATGCTCTCACGTACATGTGTACATATAAGAAATCAAAAAAAACGTGCCAGCTCTTTGGCTCAGATGTTCTCCTGATACGAATTCGAATTTTCAGTTAAAAATCTCGAAATTGAGGATTCGAACGAAAGCTGCTCGGGCCTCTGGCTCTCTCTGCTCTCGAATACATGTGTACACATAAGAAATCGAAAAAAACGTGCCACCTCTTTGGCTCAGATGTTCTCCTGATACAAATTCGAATTTTCAGTTAAAAATCTCGAAATTGAGGATTCGAACGAAAGCTGCTCGGGCCTCTGCCTCTCTCTGCTCTCACATACATGTGTACACATAAGAAATCGAAAAAAACGTGCCACCTCTTTGGCTCAGATGTTCTCCTGATACAAATTCGAATTTTCAGTTAAAAATCTCGAAATTTAGGATTCGAACGAAAGCTGCTGGGGCCTTTGCCTGTCTCTGCTCTCACATACATGTGTCCTCTCTCCCATTTCCATACATATGAAAAATAGGAAAAAAATTGTGCCACCTCTTCGACTCGGATGTTTTCCTGATACATGCCCCTGCCTGTCCCTGCTCTCACATACACGTGTACATAGAAGAAATCGGAAAAAACGTGCCACCTCTTTGGCTCAGATGTTCTCCTGATACAAATTCGCATTTTCAGTTAAAAATCTCGAAATTGAGGATTCGAACGAAAGCTGCTCGGGCCTCTGCCTGTCTCTGCTCTCATATACATGTGTCCTCTCTCCCATTCCCATACATATGAAAAATAGGAAAAAATTGTGCCACCTCTTCGACTCGGATGTTTTCCTGATACATGCCCCTGCCTCTCTCTGCTCTCAAATACACGTGTACACATAAGAAATCGAAAAAAACGTGCCACCTCTTTGGCTCAGATGTTCTCCTGATACAAATTCGAATTTTCAGTTAAAAATCTCGAAATTTAGGATTCGAACGAGAGCTGCTGGGGCCTTTGCCTGTCTCTGCTCTCACATACATGTGTCCTCTCTCCCATTTCCATACATATGAAAAATAGGAAAAAATCGTGCCACCTCTTCGACTCGGATGTTTTCCTGATACATGCCCCTGCCTGTCCCTGCTCTCACATACACGTGTACATATAAGAAATCGAAAAAAACGTGCCACCTCTTTGGCTCAGATGTTCTCCTGATACAAATTCGAATTTTCAGTTAAAAATCTCGAAAATGAGGATTCGAACGAAAGCTGCTCGGGCCTCTGCCTCTCTCTGCTCTCACATACATGTGTACACATAAGAAATCGAAAAAAACGTGCCACCTCTTTGGCTCAGATGTTCTCCTGATACAAATTCGAATTTTCAGTTAAAAATCTCGAAATTTAGGATTCGAACGAAAGCTGCTGGGGCCTTTGCCTGTCTCTGCTCTCACATACATGTGTCCTCTCTCCCATTTCCATACATATGAAAAATAGGAAAAAATTGTGCCACCTCTTCGACTCGGATGTTTTCCTGATACATGCCCCTGCCTGTCCCTGCTCTCACGTACACGTGTACATATAAGAAATCGGAAAAAACGTGCCACCTCTTTGGCTCAGATGTTCTCCGGATACAAATTCGCATTTTCAGTTAAAAATCTCGAAATTTCGATTCGAACGAAAGCTGCTCGGGCCTCTGCATCTCTCTGCTCTCACATACATGTGTACACATAAGAAATCGAAAAAAACGTGCCACCTCTTTGGCTCAGATGTTCTCCTGATACAAATTCGCATTTTCAGTTAAAAATCTCGAAATTGAGGATTCGAACGAAAGCTGCTCGGGCCTCTGCCTCTCTCTGCTCTCACATACATGTGTACACATAAGAAATCGAAAAAAACGTGCCACCTCTTTGGCTCAGATGTTCTCCTGATACAAATTCGCATTTTCAGTTAAAAATCTCGAAATTGAGGATTCGAACGAAAGCTGCTCGGGCCTCTGCCTCTCTCTGCTCTCACATACATGTGTACACATAAGAAATCGAAAAAAACGTGCCACCTCTTTGGCTCAGATGTTCTCCTGATACAAATTCGAATTTTCAGTTAAAAATCTCGAAATTTAGGATTCGAACGAAAGCTGCTGGGGCCTTTGCCTGTCTCTGCTCTCACATACATGTGTCCTCTCTCCCATTTCCATACATATGAAAAATAGGAAAAAATTGTGCCACCTCTTCGACTCGGATGTTTTCCTGATACATGCCCCTGCCTGTCCCTGCTCTCACATACACGTGTACATATAAGAAATCGAAAAAAACGTGCCACCTCTTTGGCTCAGATGTTCTCCTGATACAAATTCGAATTTTCAGTTAAAAATCTCGAAATTTAGGATTCGAACGAAAGCTGCTGGGGCCTTTGCCTGTCTCTGCTCTCACATACATGTGTCCTCTCTCCCATTTCCATACATATGAAAAATAGGAAAAAATTGTGCCACCTCTTCGACTCGGATGTTTTCCTGATACATGCCCCTGCCTGTCCCTGCTCTCACGTACACGTGTACATATAAGAAATCGGAAAAACGTGCCACCTCTTTGGCTCAGATGTTCTCCTGATACAAATTCGCATTTTCAGTTAAAAATCTCGAAATTGAGGATTCGAACGAAAGCTGCTCGGGCCTCTGCCTCTCTCTGCTCTCACATACATGTGTACACATAAGAAATCGAAAAAAACGTGCCACCTCTTTGGCTCAGATGTTCTCCTGATACAAATTCGCATTTTCAGTTAAAAATCTCGAAATTGAGGATTCGAACGAAAGCTGCTCGGGCCTCTGCCTGTCTCTGCTCTCACATACATGTGTCCTCTCTCCCATTCCCATACATATGAAAAATAGGAAAAAATTGTGCCACCTCTTCGACTCGGATGTTTTCCTGATACATGCCCCTGCCTCTCTCTGCTCTCAAATACACGTGTACACATAAGAAATCGAAAAAAACGTGCCACCTCTTTGGCTCAGATGTTCTCCTGATACAAATTCGAATTTTCAGTTAAAAATCTCGAAATTTAGGATTCGAACGAAAGCTGCTGGGGCCTTTGCCTGTCTCTGCTCTCACATACATGTGTCCTCTCTCCCATTTCCATACATATGAAAAATAGGAAAAAATTGTGCCACCTCTTCGACTCGGATGTTTTCCTGATACATGCCCCTGCCTGTCCCTGCTCTCACATACACGTGTACATATAAGAAATCGAAAAAAACGTGCCACCTCTTTGGCTCAGATGTTCTCCTGATACAAATTCGAATTTTCAGTTAAAAATCTCGAAAATGAGGATTCGAACGAAAGCTGCTCGGGCCTCTGCCTCTCTCTGCTCTCACATACATGTGTACACATAAGAAATCGAAAAAAACGTGCCACCTCTTTGGCTCAGATGTTCTCCTGATACAAATTCGAATTTTCAGTTAAAAATCTCGAAATCGAGGATTCGAACGAAAGCTGCTCGGGCCTCTGCCTCTCTCTGCTCTCACATACATGTGTACACATAAGAAATCGAAAAAAACGTGCCACCTCTTTGGCTCAGATGTTCTCCTGATACAAATTCGAATTTTCAGTTAAAAATCTCGAAATTGAGGATTCGAACGAAAGCTGCTCGGGCCTCTGCCTCTCTCTGCTCTCACATACATGTGTACACATAAGAAATCGAAAAAAACGTGCCACCTCTTTGGCTCAGATGTTCTCCTGATACAAATTCGAATTTTCAGTTAAAAATCTCGAAATTTAGGATTCGAACGAAAGCTGCTGAGGCCTTTGCCTGTCTCTGCTCTCACATACATGTGTCCTCTCTCCCATTTCCATACATATGAAAAATAGGAAAAAATTGTGCCACCTCTTCGACTCGGATGTTTTCCTGATACATGCCCCTGCCTGTCCCTGCTCTCACATACACGTGTACATATAAGAAATCGAAAAAAACGTGCCACCTCTTTGGCTCAGATGTTCTCCTGATACAAATTCGAATTTTCAGTTAAAAATCTCGAAAATGAGGATTCGAACGAAAGCTGCTCGGGCCTCTGCCTCTCTCTGCTCTCACATACATGTGTACACATAAGAAATCGAAAAAAACGTGCCACCTCTTTGGCTCAGATGTTCTCCTGATACAAATTCGAATTTTCAGTTAAAAATCTCGAAATTGAGGATTCGAACGAAAGCTGCTCGGGCCTCTGCCTCTCTCTGCTCTCACATACATGTGTACACATAAGAAATCGAAAAAAACGTGCCACCTCTTTGGCTCAGATGTTCTCCTGATACAAATTCGAATTTTCAGTTAAAAATCTCGAAATTTAGGATTCGAACGAAAGCTGCTGAGGCCTTTGCCTGTCTCTGCTCTCACATACATGTGTCCTCTCTCCCATTTCCATACATATGAAAAATAGGAAAAAATTGTGCCACCTCTTCGACTCGGATGTTTTCCTGATACATGCCCCTGCCTGTCCCTGCTCTCACATACACGTGTACATATAAGAAATCGAAAAAAACGTGCCACCTCTTTGGCTCAGATGTTCTCCTGATACAAATTCGAATTTTCAGTTAAAAATCTCGAAAATGAGGATTCGAACGAAAGCTGCTCGGGCCTCTGCCTCTCTCTGCTCTCACATACATGTGTACACATAAGAAATCGAAAAAAACGTGCCACCTCTTTGGCTCAGATGTTCTCCTGATACAAATTCGAATTTTCAGTTAAAAATCTCGAAATCGAGGATTCGAACGAAAGCTGCTCGGGCCTCTGCCTCTCTCTGCTCTCACATACATGTGTCCTCTCTCCCATTCCCATACATATGAAAAATAGGAAAAAATTGTGCCACCTCTTCGACTCGGATGTTTTCCTGATACATGCCCCTGCCTGTCCATGCTCTCACGTACATGTGTACATATAAGAAATCGAAAAAAACGTGCCACCTCTTTGGCTCAGATGTTCTCCTGATACAAATTCGAATTTTCAGTTAAAAATCTCGAAATTTAGGATTCGAACGAAAGCTGCTGGGGCCTTTGCCTGTCTCTGCTCTCACATACATGTGTCCTCTCTCCCATTTCCATACATATGAAAAATAGGAAAAAATTGTGCCACCTCTTCGACTCGGATGTTTTCCTGATACATGCCCCTGCCTGTCCCTGCTCTCACGTACACGTGTACATATAAGAAATCGGAAAAAACGTGCCACCTCTTTGGCTCAGATGTTCTCCTGATACAAATTCGCATTTTCAGTTAAAAATCTCGAAATTGAGGATTCGAACGAAAGCTGCTCGGGCCTCTGCCTCTCTCTGCTCTCACATACATGTGTACACATAAGAAATCGAAAAAAACGTGCCACCTCTTTGGCTCAGATGTTCTCCTGATACAAATTCGCATTTTCAGTTAAAAATCTCGAAATTGAGGATTCGAACGAAAGCTGCTCGGGCCTCTGCCTGTCTCTGCTCTCGCATACATGTGTCCTCTCTCCCATTTCCATACATATGAAAAATAGGAAAAAATTGTGCCACCTCTTCGACTCGGATGTTTTCCTGATACATGCCCCTGCCTGTCCCTGCTCTCACATACACGTGTACATATAAGAAATCGAAAAAAACGTGCCACCTCTTTGGCTCAGATGTTCTCCTGATACAAATTCGAATTTTCAGTTAAAAATCTCGAAATTGAGGATTCGAACGAAAGCTGCTCGGGCCTCTGCCTCTCTCTGCTCTCACATACATGTGTACACATAAGAAATCGAAAAAAACGTGCCACCTCTTTGGCTCAGATGTTCTCCTGATACAAATTCGAATTTTCAGTTAAAAATCTCGAAATTTAGGATTCGAACGAAAGCTGCTGAGGCCTTTGCCTGTCTCTGCTCTCACATACATGTGTCCTCTCTCCCATTTCCATACATATGAAAAATAGGAAAAAATTGTGCCACCTCTTCGACTCGGATGTTTTCCTGATACATGCCCCTGCCTGTCCCTGCTCTCACATACACGTGTACATATAAGAAATCGAAAAAAACGTGCCACCTCTTTGGCTCAGATGTTCTCCTGATACAAATTCGAATTTTCAGTTAAAAATCTCGAAAATGAGGATTCGAACGAAAGCTGCTCGGGCCTCTGCCTCTCTCTGCTCTCACATACATGTGTACACATAAGAAATCGAAAAAAACGTGCCACCTCTTTGGCTCAGATGTTCTCCTGATACAAATTCGAATTTTCAGTTAAAAATTTCGAAATCGAGGATTCGAACGAAAGCTGCTCGGGCCTCTGCCTCTCTCTGCTCTCACATACATGTGTCCTCTCTCCCATTCCCATACATATGAAAAATAGAAAAAAATTGTGCCACCTCTTTGACTCGGATGTTTTCCTGATACATGCCCCTGCCCTTCCCTGCTCTCACGTACATGTGTACATATAAGAAATCGAAAAAAACGTGCCACCTCTTTGGCTCAGATGTTCTCCTGATACAAATTCGAATTTTCAGTTAAAAATCTCGACAATGAGGATTCGAACGAAAGCTGCTCGGGCCTCTGCCTCTCTCTGCTCTCACATACATGTGTCCTACCTCCCATTCCCATACATATGAAAAATAGAAAAAAATTGTGCCACCTCTTCGACTCGGATGTTTTCCTGATACATGCCCCTGCCCTTCCCTGCTCTCACGTACATGTGTACATATAAGAAATCGAAAAAAACGTGCCACCTCTTTGGCTCAGATGTTCTCCTGATACAAATTCGAATTTTCAGTTAAAAATCTCGAAATTTAGGATTCGAACGAAAGCTGCTGGGGCCTTTGCCTGTCTCTGCTCTCACATACATGTGTCCTTTCTCCCATTTCCATACATATGAAAAATAGAAAAAAATTGTGCCACCTCTTCGACTCGGATGTTTTCCTGATACATGCCCCTGCCTGTCCATGCTCTCACGTACATGTGTACATATAAGAAATCGAAAAAAACGTGCCACCTCTTTGGCTCAGATGTTCTCCTGATACAAATTCGAATTTTCAGTTAAAAATTTCGAAATCGAGGATTCGAACGAAAGCTGCTCGGGCCTCTGCCTCTCTCTGCTCTCACATACATGTGTCCTCTCTCCCATTCCCATACATATGAAAAATAGAAAAAAATTGTGCCACCTCTTCGACTCGGATGTTTTCCTGATACATGCCCCTGCCCTTCCCTGCTCTCACGTACATGTGTACATATAAGAAATCGAAAAAAACGTGCCACCTCTTTGGCTCAGATGTTCTCCTGATACAAATTCGAATTTTCAGTTAAAAATCTCGACAATCAGGATTCGAACGAAAGCTGCTCGGGCCTCTGCCTCTCTCTGCTCTCACATACATGTGTCCTCTCTCCCATTCCCATACATATGAAAAATAGGAAAAAATTGTGCCACCTCTTCGACTCGGATGTTTTCCTGATACATGCCCCTGCCTGTCCATGCTCTCACGTACATGTGTACATATAAGAAATCGAAAAAAACGTGCCACCTCTTTGGCTCAGATGTTCTCCTGATACAAATTCGAATTTTCAGTTAAAAATCTCGAAATTTAGGATTCGAACGAAAGCTGCTGGGGCCTTTGCCTGTCTCTGCTCTCACATACATGTGTCCTCTCTCCCATTCCCATACATATGAAAAATAGAAAAAAATTGTGCCACCTCTTCGACTCGGATGTTTTCCTGATACATGCCCCTGCCTGTCCCTGCTCTCACGTACACGTGTACATATAAGAAATCGAAAAAACGTGCCACCTCTTTGGCTCAGATGTTCTCCTGATACAAATTCGCATTTTCAGTTAAAAATCTCGAAATTGAGGATTCGAACGAAAGCTGCTCGGGCCTCCGCCTCTCTCTGCTCTCACATACATGTGTACACATAAGAAATCGAAAAAAATGTGCCACCTCTTTGGCTCAGATGGTCTCCTGATACAAATTCGAATTTTCAGTTAAAAATCTCGAAAATGAGGATTCGAACGAAAGCTGCTCGGGCCTCTGCCTCTCTCTGCTCTCACATACATGTGTACACATAAGAAATCGAAAAAAACGTGCCACCTCTTTGGCTCAGATGTTCTCCTGATACAAATTCGAATTTTCAGTTAAAAATCTCGAAATTGAGGATTCGAACGAAAGCTGCTCGGGCCTCTGCCTCTCTCTGCTCTCACGTACATGTGTCCTCTCTCCCATTCCCATACATATGAAAAATAGGAAAAAATTATGCCACCTCTTCGACTCGGATGTTTTCCTGATACATGCCTCTGCCTGTCTCTGCTCTCACCTACATGCGTCCTCTTTCGCATTCCCATGCATACGCGAATACGAAAAAAATCGTGCCACCTCTTGGGCTCAGATGTTATCCTGATACAAAGTCGAATTTTCAGTTAAAAATTTCAGAATCTAGGAACAGATATATGTGTCCTCTCTCGCATGCCCATACATATGCGAAGATGAAAAAAATCGTGCCACCTCTTGGGCTCAGATCTTATTCTGATACAAATTCGATTTCATCGGTTTAAAATGTCAAAATCTAGAATTCCAACGAAATCTGCAGCTCATGACTCTGCTTTGCGCTGGTCCCACCATTACGTGTCCCCTTTCCCCACCCCACGTTTTGAAACAAAAAAATAAAATTGCGCCACTTCTTGGTCTCAGACGTTATTGTTCGAAACTCTGATATGAATTATCAGTAAACGATTCTCAAAATCGTAACTGACTGGAAGCGCGGGGCTAACTGAAAACATTTTTCGGGCTATCTTCACCTACATGGAGGAAGCACTCAATCAAGACGCCCTGAAAATTCATCTCCACAGAGCGTAGATGGCTATGGTTTCGACACAGGATAATATTACTAAAGGCTTGATTCTGTATCGATTCGTTTGTTATGAATTCTGGTCTGGTTCAAAGAAATTTGTACAATACATATCTGTAAGTGCTCGATTAATAATAATAATAATAATAATAATAATAATAATAATATTAATAATATTAATAATAGTTAATAATCCAACGCTTTTATAACAGTCTTCATAGTCTTTATTGATTCAACATAATATATGAATATACATGCAACATAGATATGGTAATTTTCGTTTTTATTTGTGTTAAAATCATCTAATTATCTCATCATTCGAACCAATGACTAATTAATATTATCATTAAAACGAGTATGAAATAAATACCACACTAATAAATTACCAAACAATTTTTAAATTAAAATCTTCAGAGGAGTCACCTCGCAACCTCGCCCAATGTAAAATACATTGATGATAGGTTCTGGCTCATCTTAATATTCCAAATTCAACCAATGTCTTCCAGAAACCTGTGAACAGTATGGAATTATACATGGAGTATTATATGAAATTTTGACACTGTCAAAAATTTTACGACATAGGCTGTGTAACAATACCATTTCACACGATTCATAAATGTTCAAATAAATTTTCGATACTATGAATAACTTACACATCCTTATGATAATTTATCGACAACGATTCATTTGTTATTGCGTTGACGTTATCATTAATTGTATTTTGCTGTACACATTTGCCAATAAAGGTAATATTGTAGCTACAATATTATTGGAATATTATACACTAAATATATCTTTCAGGCTTATAAGTTATTGCGAATGTCTCATACCTAATTTCCAAATTGGCAAATGTATATATTGGCCAGATATACATACACATACGTGACTGCATAGTAGCTTGAAGAAAGTATTTGCACAGCAGGCAAACAACAGTTTCTGGGACGCACATACATAGGAGCTTCCTTGCAGTATTCTATTACGAACTACGCAAGGGCTCGGTTTATAGCGATGTACACCACTTAGGTGGTACTTTAGAATATGAACAACGTAAGAGTATAATAATTCTGTGAGATGGGCAAAGCTTAATGGGAGCTTTACAAATAGAGTTAAGCGGCAGTTCATATGGAGTCTATCTGAGATACAATCATGCATAAACAAAACGTCGTTGTATTTGAACACTGAAAGAAGAATCTCAGCGGTAGCTAAATATGACTATTGTGCTACGGTGATTCTTGCCCTGCATATTCAAAATTTCCTCATTGCTTAGCAGCGGCAACAAGACAATCATATCAATTTTCCATATCGTAACGACAATATAGTAATACTAATTATGATATTTTCTCCATGCGGTAGCAGCCGCAATCGCATCGGCAAAGGAAGTAACACATATGTCGACGGTTTTTATTCAAATAACAACGTGGATGAAAACGCCAAAGAATGGAAGAAATATTGCATCACCACCTGCAACAAAATTATGAATGCGTTCGAGGCAAACAAAACCAATTTCATATATCCAGAAACGACCTCCTGTAGTTGGTTAGTTTCGGGGCTTGGTCATGAACAGAAGTCTAATTTCTTTGTTAGATTCATCTTCACAGTCCGTTAATATAATATTATTTTGTTTCCACTTTATAATTTCACTTTTGTTATCGTGAAAGATAAGTTTTTATTGAAATACGCTCATGAACAATATTCGATATCACTATTTAGAGCCAATCGATAAGAAAAATTTGGACTTTGTATCTTCCGCAGTGCCATATAGTTTATAATAAAGAAGGGCATAGTTATCGTCACAGGCACTCATTATGGTAAATCTATGCAAAAGGCATACAAAAAAATTCGTAAAAAGTGGAGCAAACAGTTCATTTCAAATTTTGAACATGTACGATTTATACGGGTAGGATTTTTCACTCAACAGCATTATAAACGTATTGAATAGAATCATTACACTTTTATACCTCCATTCTAGTTCCCTTCTTCAATTAAATCAACTACCTCTACCTATAATTGACAACTAAATCATGACATGTGGCAATGCATTCTAATACTGAAATAAAATAAAGAATGTTGCATTTTCTCATTTCGTGATAATCCGGCAGCATCCAAAATTCGTTTTATATTCCAAAACGTGAAAAAGAAAGAAACCACATTGGGTGATCCTAAAATCAAGTATATTGAATGTTTGTATGCAACAATGGAACAAAAGCCCCAATTTTTTAATCCTTTCTCCTTTCTCCTTCTAACTTTTTTCCAAAGCGGGACTTACAATTAGATGTCAGGAATTTGGTTCTTCACAGCAGCAATTAATTCCTTTTGTCTACGACACAACTTCCGAGTTCTTGCAGATGCTTTTGAGTCTCCCATGTTTTCCCTGTTTGAGTTCTATTGCATCTGCGAAAGTAAAGAATTGAAATGTTGTTGTTATGAGGAAGAATTGTAATAGATTTTATCTATTGCAATAGACAATATGAACTATAATATGAATTACATCACTTGAATTACTAAAACGAAGTTCATTCTCTGATAGTATTGTATATTGATGATATGTTTTCTTCAGCTCGAGATTCACTGTCAAGTTGAAGTCTTTTGGATTTTCAATTCTCATTGATATTGCCTGCCCAATGTTTTAGATCGACAAGTCTGTCTGGCGTCTGTAGAACAAAAGGCCACAAGCTCAAAATTTGCAATCTGTTCTCCTTCAGTCGTGCCAAACTTATTTTGCATTGTAGATTGAATGAAGAATGTTTGTGTACTATGTCTATCTTGGGGTGACATACTTGTACTTTTCCTTCATAACTCTGAAAACATTTTTGTCACACCCATAGATCTCTTCAAATATCTTTATATATCGATTAAGAGTATTGGCTGAAGGTAAAGCAAGTATTTTCTGGGTTCGGAGGTGATTGTACGTTTTAATACTCTTCATTCGTAAGAGCAGGCACTTGTAAATCCAACGGTTATTATACCTCACGCCTTTTGTGCACGTTAGTTTAGATGCCTCGAAGCAAGCTTGAACTGCTTGTTTTTGATCGGCAGTTAATTTAGATATTGCTGTATCGATTGCAGGTGTATCAGCTTCAGCACACTCTGCTTTGATAGCTTTGATATCCTGATTCAATCTAGTAACCTACAAAACGAATATAATGAAAAACAGAATCCAACGATTTGCATGTAATCTTCTCACCTCCTTTTTCAGTCTTGCATGTCGTTTTTTTATGTTAGCGCATCGTCCTCGTAGCTCAGTAGTCTTCTGCTGCTGTTCTTCTAGTGGTCGAGTTTTTCTAGATTTATTTAGTAAAGCCTTACGATGCTTTTTACAGGAGTCACATCGTTTTACTTGTAGGCCTTTTCGTTCCTGTTTCTTTCGAATTACATATCCAGCACAGTCGGTTATTCTGATTTGTTCAAAAATGCACATTAGTTGGGTGACACAATATAAAATGCCAATTATAAAAATCAAAGTATGTTAACAATTACCCTCTTTCACTACCGGCTGTCTCACAACGACGAAGTCTCGATACTTCTTCTAATAAGGGTGCAACTTCGACAATAGATTCGACTTTTCCGATACCAGGTACAGTGACTTCCTGACCCTCTACAATAACCTGTGCATACAGATCATTTCAAATATTAGCTTAACTGAAGATTTGTTGTTTTTCTGCAACACGAATAAATGAATGTAACTCATTAGTTGTACTGATTTTAAACAACATACTTGAATTTTCATATCCGGGGATATTATAAGCTGATTTTGAACAGCAGATAAATCTGCTTTCCAGGCACTCCACATTGCACAACCATAGGCAAAGCATGAAAACCACAACTCTGATGGAACTGGAATGGATTTGAAATTCTGGGCAATTGTTTCAAATGGTGATAAAATTGTAGCTTTGTTGTCACTTTTAGAATTAGGCTCATCGTATTGTGAATATGGATTTAAGATTGGTGGTTGATCGTGAGCGATAGAAATTGTAGGCAGTTCCGTGGAAGTCGGAACATTTAAAATGACATCTTTGAAATCGCACAGATCTTCCAGATCAGGTTTGACATCGGGAATGCAAGTGTTTTCCTGAGAAGTCGAAATCTGTGACTGCTGCATGGAAATGCTAGCTTCTGAAATAATAGCCTCCGTCTTAATATTTACAGATTGAGATTGATCATTTTTTATTTCTTCATCTCCACAGCTGGGAATTATTAGCTCAACTCTGGTGCTATGATATTTTGGGAAAATAGAAGGAACAGCCCCTATTTTCAAAGTTGCTTTTCCTTTAGGTATTCGAACTACCGTCCCATCGGGCATTCGAGTGATATACTCTTTCTCTATGTCAGTCTCCTTGAAATGTAGTTCACATACTCGGTCTTTTTTACGGATTACCTTATCGTTTCGAGGAATAGCATTCCGCCAAGCATGCAGCATTTCATCCTATAGTTGAGGCAATTATGATGTTAATATAGAAGAATGATGAATCGAGAGTGGCGAATGCCGAATTCCCACAACGAAAAGATATCAAACACAGGCAAAAAAATTACAGACATCTTGGTATCAGATTATATTTACAGTGCGAGCGGTGAAGAAACTGTAATTCTTTCGTCCGGCCTCTTTATTTTTCAACCGTTGTCGCATGTATCCCGTTTTACAACCGAGTATAAAGCACGACATTTTGTTGTTGATGTCGAATAAGTTGCATAAATCGTGTGTGACCCAATACCAATCGAAAACGATAAGGATTTAGAAACTTTATCGTGTGAGTTTCTGACAATTCCTCAAGCGCCGATGTGATCAGTGGTATGATACCGCTGAGTGAAGAAGGGTATCACTCAACGGTGATACCGTTGTGATACTTCTACACTCAACGGTGATACGAGCGGAGGATGTGCCAAGTGGAGAGGATCGGCCTTACCCCCGAATAACCTTTGACTAGATGGCGCGACCAACCATTCCAAGAGATAGCGCCCTTCGACTGCCTCGACGGCGATTAAATGAACTACTTCTACCGTATGCAGAGAGAAGCCTACATGCTGGCGCCACCCAATTTGAATTCAAAAGAGTCATTAACGTCAAGACTTTGTATTATTTGCGAATACAAAATTATTGACGTTAACGTTGTTTATTGTGCGGAGCCAAACATGGAATCATATGTTTTTTTTCCCATTCTCTGCTTCCGAAAGACTTGAATAAATATAATCATTTCGAACAGCAGCACAATACAATCAATAAAATATAGAACTAAATTTCAAGCAATGAACAATGTATTTTATTCAATACGAACTATGGTACAAAATTTATACAGAAAAAACGCACGGTTTCTTTTATCAATTTTTTTCATAAGACAAAATGTAATTTTTTTTTACTTTTTTTTTTAATTATTATTTAAACACACACTTAAGCAAAGGGGTGGGGACGAACGTGGAAAGGATATGGGAATAGAAGGAGAATATAGGAATACCTAAAATGAGCATATCGATTTCCATCATTAAGTATACAAATTTACTCGAGACAGATAATCAATCAGTTACTTAACTGATTGCTGCAGGTGAAAATAATGAAACATTCTTCGATATTAAGCGAGAGATGTCAATACTATAGCTATACCTATTATTATGTACTAAATTGTTTTTTCTCCCAAGCTTATTTTATTGTACACTTTGTGGCAGCTTTAAATTAACGGAGAAATATTAATTCAGCATAAGAAGAACATCAATGATATACTCGCTGAAAGTTGTCTATAGGTATAGTAATTTCGAATGAAATTCTCATCAATTCTAGCACGGCCTAATTAAACGCTCTATCAACATTGATTGGATCAAAATTATCCCACAGTTTATATCCTATCATTTCTATTAAGCTAAGAACTCGATTCTGATTTCGAAACTGAATTCGATCTTGCTCTTTTACCCATAATACTCGGATTTTCTAGTTAAATTGAATTTTTTTTTTGTATTGCTCTGCTTACGATCCTGATAAACGGCGATTTTTAAAATCTGTATTCACTGCTCACAATTCTAACACGCAATATATAACTTTATGTCGATTTGACTTACTCCATTGAAAAGTCACGTGGTAATAAAATATAGATAGGTATATACATAAATATTGTTATGTGTTTGTAATTGATTTAAAAATTTTGTTTTTTCTAATGAATTTTAATGAACGTGAATTTCATTTTTGTTATAGTATAAAATTGGTCTTCGATATTGTCGTAGCTAGAAACAGAACGAAAAATCATGATTGGGTTTTATGCTATCCCAGAATTACGCGGAACTGATTAATGATATGTTTGGCAAATATCTTTCGTTTTTAGATGACAGTATTTACTTCAGAATGTTATTCCTTACATTGAGCTAACATTCTCGTTGTTCGAGATCTTATTAAAAATTACGGAATCTATGATTGAAAACAAATTCTCACCCTTTCGTCCACATAAATTGAAATACATGGGTGCTGAGAGTTCGATATCTATAATAATGTGTATAGATTTGAAATGGAATCAGATTACGCGAATGAATGAATGAATGGATAAATTAGGAGAATACATAGTATGTGTTTTACAATTCTGGTAATAGGAGTATAATAAAATGTGGGATGATGACGCATGAGTCGAATAAAAAGTCCAAGTATTTGGAGCATAGTGAATAAGTATGGTAAATCATGAAACTTATATTTTTTTCTTTCATTTCCAGAATTACAAGCCTTGTGAGAAGCTGTGCGCAACTTGACAAGAAAAAAGAAATTTTATTCAAATATTATTTTCGAAAACGAAGATGGTATTATTTCCATATAGTAAATAATAAACCTCATTTAATATTGATAAGAAATAGTTATTAATATTAAATACAGTAATTTAAGTTTCACTCAATTCAACCACATTTCAACACTCTCTTTCTCGCTTCATCTATTTTTTCTATACAATCGTTTACAAAGATGAATAAACTATGGAAAACGAAAGAAAGAAAAAAAAAAAAACTCCGTTGAATCTTCCTTCTCGTTTGGACTTGCCAGAAGAGAGCACAAGGAACTCACTTTTATTTCATATTTACAGGGATAAAAATCCTATTACAGAAACATTTTTCCAATCAAATAAATGATTCACTATTAATCTCACTGCCTCAATTACCGTTTTAGTTTCTGTATTTCTATTTTCTCGTTTTCTTTCTTTTCCTCTGTTCAATCACATACGCATGGTGCATACAATTTACGTTCACACATAATAAACTTGAATTTATGCTAAATTCTTTAATTAAATTAATTAATTAATTACTTAATTATATACTTAATTTAATCGCTCATTACAACACACGTACTACGCACTTATTTAATGTGCTTTCTAATCACATTAGTCATTATAAATTACTAACAGTGTAGTTTATGTTCATCTTTATTTTTATATTTTACATTAAATTGTCTCGTCGTCATTTATTCATCTCTGTGAAATTAACTAGGTAATCATTTATTTCTAATGTATATATTTTCGAATATTTATTCATATTTCGATTAAATGATTAATTGTAGTGAATCGATCTTCATACGAAAAATGAAAACAAAAATCAAATAAAACAAAGAGAAAAAAAATGAAAAGACAAATATTGGAAAATAAACAGAGAGAGAATAAAAACAAATAATAATAATTAGGACTAAAAGAATCTAATAATATGTATAATATTTATTTACCAGAGCTCGCGAGGCTCAGACGTTACATTCACAGCCTGACTGAGCGCTCGCGCCACACTTGACCATCAAAAGCCTCCAGATTCTAAAAACTCTGCGTTTTTCTTCTTTCTTTTTTGTATTCTTTTCTTCCTCCTTCTTCTCGAATTGGTAAGTTAATTCTCCTTAATATACTGCACCATATTTTTTTTTGCTTATTTGATTCCAAGCCCACTAAGTTATGACGAGATGACATAGGAATACTAGTTTTCATACTTCTCAATTCTTATATCATATTGTTGCATTTCTAGCGTATTTTCATTCAACGATTAAGCAAGCCAAGATATCTCACCCTGTTCCGCTATCACCTAGCTTCACTCTATAAAGCCAACAATCAATTTAAAATAGCTACTTTCAAATTTCAATTTCATTTCACTTTTTTCTCTATTTCTCCACTACAGTAGAACTGAAACACTATCAAATGTTCAATTTACCAAACTACAGCGTCCAAATGAATGATAGCGTGGAAATTTCAAATCTTGAAGACTTAGATCAAACAGAAAACAAAAACAAGCTCCAATAACGTTAAAAATTGAAACGGGCAAATTTATCTTGGCTTTTAAAATTACTAATAGAATAGAGCCATTGTCATTAGCTGGCAGCCAAAGCGTATCCGGCACTTAAATTAGAGATCACACAATTATATTTTTATTTTTACAAAAGAAAGGTAAAAATATTCCCACAGAAGTATGTAGGAAGTATTGTAGCTCTGTGGCTATGAAATTTATTTGTGATGAAGAAAAATTACTCATTTACTTCCCCAAGTATTTTCTTGTTTTTAACATTACATAGTATTATAAACCGGACTACTATGCCTCGGTCTAACTCTCAGCATGGCTAAAGGATGTGATCTGCCATGTTGCTGCTGTTTTTTGCTAGCTGCCTTAGCAACGACGCTTGCTACCACAACGCTAGGTGAAGGAACTGACGGTGGCCTTCCAGGGGCTTCTGGTGCCTCGGGAAACAGAGATGAATGATTGATCATAATGGGCGCAGATCTCCTTGATAATTCTGGTGCAATTTTTGACTTTGCAGGTGGATGAACTTCCATAGTATCTTTATCTTTATCTTTGTGAACTCTGAATTGTATCTCCGAAGTTCTCCTAGGGTCCGGCTTGGCAATTTCATATTTACCAACGAGAACCTTCACCGATAAATCTTCAACAGTTTCCGGTGGCGGTGGTGATTTTGTTTCACATTTTTTAACGTCCTTGTCTTTCTCCTTGGTTTTAGAATCGTTGAACGATGTATTATACTGAATTTTCGATTCGTTATGAGGGATAACAGGCGACGACGGCAAACTTCTGATTTTATTATCTTTCTTCGGCCGAGTATTAGGAGATATATCTGGCTCGTTATTCTCTGGACTTTTTTCTGACTTCGTAGATTTAGCTTCAAATTCTTTTTTCAGATTCTTGACGATCCCCGAACTACTTCTTGGGCATTCAGACTCTGGAGAATCATCAACGGATAAACATCTCTTATTAAACATTGACTTATTACTTAAATTTTCCAAAACCATTTTGTGATGTTTTACCGAAGGACATTGTGAAGTATTTACTACACACGGACTACTGGTTTCGCTTTCAGATCTACAGGATCTCAACGGAGAAGGTAAATTAGATTCTGAAGTTAGAGAAGAGGGAGCTGGTGCGCTGGTCGATAATCTACCAATTTGTCTAACGCTAGTTATTCCAGGTTTAATATCAATACCACCAGCGGGGCTCGACGGATCTCTAACAGCCTCAATTTTAGGACTAGATTCATGCGTCGGAGGTGAATCCCTCCGTCTGAGAGTAGGTGATGCTGTATAATGAAAAAGAACTGGATTATAAGCTTCGACAGGAACTTCTTCGTCGGGAATCAGCCTTTCCGATTTATCATCAGGTTCAGAACTTTGTGTACAAACTCTTTTGATCGCGTTTGTACCTTCTTCCAATTTTTGTTTAGTTCTTTTAACGGTGCCCGGATGCCACGGTATTTCCTCTTTATCGTAAGGAAACAAGCCGCTAGATCCAAGAGAATCTGATGGTCGCATATCATACGATCCCCACGAACTATTTCTCGAAGGTAATGTCGCCCACGAACTATGAACAGAATTATTATCCATTATAACAGCGCTATCGTAACTGCTCCAGGAGCTTTGACGACTTGGTGATTCTCTCGTTGGCTCGCCGCGCCTTTCTTCTCTGTCGAATACTCTGTCCAATTGCGCGCTAAATGGATCTCCGTCTTTTCTTAACTTACGACCAATAGCACTTGGACAAATTGTTGTCGGTTGAGCTCCGACGCACTCATTAGTTTCATTCATGCTTACTACTAATCCATTAGAACTAGCATCCGTGTTACATTTATATTCTGCCGACGCAGTCCAGACTAGACATTCACTATTGTTTATTACAGCTGATGTGGTTGTTGCTGTTGTTGTATTTGGAGTAGAAATAGAAACTGCGCTATCATTTTCTTTTTCTTTCTCCTTTTCCGCTTCGCCCGGATCCCAGACTTCTTCTTTCTGAAGTAAATTTGCGAATTGTTCATCAGCCTTCAGGTTTTCTTGTTTATCGTTAGTGTCATCGTTAGAACATGTGACAGGGCTTTGGGGAATTGGTTTCACGTCCGAATCTGATCCCGGAGAAGATGGTTTGCTATTAGCAGCTTCAAATTGATTAGTCAGATTCAAAACCAAGCCTTTTCTTCTTTGTCCTTGAGTTTCTAGTTCATTAACTCTGTTTTTGACGCTGGGTGTATCCGGCCCAGGTAAATGAACAATTTTGTTTTGCGAAACGCTATATGACTGACCATTGTCACATGGCATTAAGACATTCCTTGCTTCCTGGTCTTCTGTAGTCTTATTAGCATTATTACTCCCCCGAAGAAGCTCTTCGCGTGTTATTTCCGGATTACTAGCATTATCCAACCTCTCTAATGACTGTGATAAAGATACTGAAACAAAAACGCAATTGATTACATATTAGCAAATTCATGTAAAACCAAGCTTGAGGCGTAAAAAAAATGTACGTTTTAGAGTTTGAAAAGAGTTTTAAACACTTTTTTGAGTACATACCGGGAGGAAGAATATTGTCTACGACTTCAGCGTCCGGAGACCAGCTTTTTGGCCGTTGACCATTACGCTTCAATTCTGCGCCCGGTGCTTCAAGGAGATTATTGGTATCGACAGAGTCGAGTTTTTCCTCTTTTTTAACTTGGTCTTTGACCATAGTTGGTGATTTTAAATTAGTATCAGATTTAGATCTCTGTAATTTTTCTTTATTTTTCATAGCGTCAAGAATACCTTGGTAGGTTTCAAGTTGTGATACGAAACTACTGTTTGGTTTGATGCAGCTACGTTTATCTTTCACGTGTTTTAAAGCTTGCGTGTAGTCCCAATTATAGGCTTTCATAGCATAGGCAATAACGACCGACGCAGATCTAGAAACTCCCATTTTACAATGTACCAATACTTTTGAACCCTCTTTCTTCGCTTTTGTTATATATTTGAATGTATCATCCCAATGTTTGAGCAGATCTGTTTTTTCATCGTCGTAAACACGGACATTCAAATAATTGAACATCCCGGGAAAGAAGTTGTCAATTTCTCTAGTTACGTTCAGGATGTGCCTCACACTAAAAACAAACAAATTGATTGATTTTTCTCATCCTTCAGGGTCTGATAACATATTGAATCCATTTTTCTGACAATTTATCAATCCATTTTAAAAACCAGCATACCCATTTTTCTGTAGTTCTTCTAAATTGCTTGCATTCCATTCGCTGCCTAGATAAACATGATCGAATATCTCAGTCGGCGCATCCATCTGCCCTAATATAGTCAACATTTCTTGATCTATAAAGGGTTTGAATTCTCCAAGATCCATGTCGAGATCTTCTTCAAGACGACCTCTAATGTATTTTGAAGTGACTTCGTCAAGATCAACGGACATCATAATTTCCTTCAAAGTTGATCTGATCACACGCTCAGTTTCTTCTCTCTCCCTGGGTCTGTAACAATTGAAATTATGCAAATGGATTAGAAATCGATGGACGATTAGAAAAAGTATAAAAAATACGCGTCTCAGAGCTGAGTCGAATAAGCTTTCCAGTGAAACAAAAGTATCCCCCGATCCAAAACTTCCTTATTTTATTATAATTTTTCAAACTATTTCAGGATTCAAAAAATTACTAGGAACGAGAGCAATAGACGTAGAAACTGTAAATAATTGAAGGACAACTATGAAGTTATGGTCTATTTATAAGTAAATTCTGGTGCCAGAAAATCGTCAACAAACGACTAGGTACTATTTTTGGAAAACTGCCAATCGGAGTATGTGCAGGACCCGATGGTTTTGTGTAAAAGATGTATATTCAGTCGCTACATTCACGTGAGCGGGGGGATGGAGCGTGAAGAATGATTAACGCTAAATTATCATTGTCTCCTACAAGCGGTAATTCCGTCTTTGGTTTTCCCTAAATTTTCGTTCACTTTCTCCGAAAAAAGTGTTTGATGAAATTGTCGATGCTCACGATCAGTGATATAAGAACGTGATTTCAAACGAATAAAGGAACTCACTTGCTCCGTTCACTGTCAGGCGATGGAGGTCTACGAGATTCAAGATTGTCCATAGTGTGCCACTCGTTGAGGCACGAGCGGTCACTCTCGATCCGTTGTTCATAGTAGCTGACCCAGTCATGGGACAAACCCCCGAGGAAGTAGTTTTGCTCTCTCGCTTTACCAGACACCTTGTGCAGCGTTTGCAGAGCTGACCTGTAACAAAGAAATGACAATATTTTAGACTACGAGCTGAATTTGTAGAGCATACTGAGTCAAGTGACTTGTACCAAATGGGACTGTGATATCAGATGCAGATCCTGATCGTGAATCATATAGACATGGAACCCCCATTTTGATCTTCCTCTTTCATTTACTTTTACGTTATTCAATGGAAATTGCGGTGACACGTAATACGATCGTTCAAAGAGATCAAGCATAAAACTTGTAAACTAGGACACGCGTACGCCCCAGTCTACTTAAGATACGTGGAAAGAAGTTCTTGCAGTTCTACGAGGTTCTTTTTGCCGTTTCTTAATTGCCATGAGTTTTCTTTATACCGGAGATCTGCAGACGGTACGCAATTATACGAATTAACTGAGTTATAAAGAAAACTGTGTGCCTTGCCGGGAATTTACTACGTCAGTGCCCGTACACATACGTTATACGATTGATAGAAAATATTCTTCACCTGATTTTTTTCCCAATATAATTGGATAAATTTTTAAACATATTTTTCTTCGTCTCGTCCATGATGAACGCGCGACACCGACTGCGCCGATGAACAACGAGGATGGACAAGTTTACGGCAGATCGCGTTATCGCTACCGAGTAAGAAACCACTTCCTCTTACAGAAGCTGGAAAATCCGGAGAACTAGGAAACAAACGGACAACAGTTTTATACTGATCAAAACTAAATGCGTATACATCGACGAGGGAATGCTACGTCGAAAGAATTAATAATCGAGGTTCATAAAGCCAATCGCCTACGCTGTATGGAAAAGAGAGAGAAACAATAGAGAATTTCCTAGATCCGCCAAGAGATAATCGATCGTATTTATAGTATTAAATTATACCCACAGCGAGCTACAAAGAGTGAGCGACGTGGCCTCGAATACGTTTCACAGTGAGAAAAGACACAAGGGGCTAAGTTGAGAGTTACGAAATGAGAACTGGACTTATTTTGAAGAAGGAAAAACGAATGATATCGATGAGAAAGACGGCGCGTGCTCGGATGCACGAGCAGTACCGTTGTTCTTTCCTAATTTCAGCGAATAGCATGCTGCGTGGCACATATAATATCTAGACGACTGTCTGACAAGGAAATTTCGGAACTACAATGAGTGGCAATATTCGACCTCTTCTGGGTAGCACTCTGAATAAAGATGAAGGAACGAAAAAGCAAATAGAATAAAGGACAGAGCAGATCCCGGAAATTCTATATGACGAATATAACGTCAGTCGGGATTCATGTCGAGGGAAGTAACAACGGTACAGAATCGACGCAATCTTCGACCGAGCAAAAAGGCATAAAGTCAGTAAAAGAAAAATAAACGACCGGTGGTTATTTCAACCACGTTTGGACTTTTAAGTTCAGAGCAATTTCACATATCTACACCTGCACCGAGTACCTTCAAAGCCCTGCACTTTATCGTCCTTATAGTGCTGTTTTATATGGAATAGGTATATAGATAACGCAGCGCGTTTACTGGAATCTAGTCCAGGTTTCCCAGGCATCTTCGGATTCCCGCGTATATTTCAAGTTTTTCCCGTATGTTTCGGGGTATCGGTGGGTACACGAATATTTTGAATTGTTTGAAAGCTGATTAAATAGAAGAAATTATCGAACTCGACATTTGTTCTAACATTCATACGACGGAATTCCAACTATTTTTCAAGAATCACAATCCGCACGGTAGTATATACAGATGGCGTTTTCTGTGCAATTACCTTCAAAAATTATTCTCAAAGTACTTTTCTCGTGAAGGCAATCCACGGACAACAGTTACAGATATCTTTGACGCGATATTATCTCAAAGGCACTAGAGAAACTACAAATTGTTGTAGAGGATTGCAGGAAAGTAATAAACAACAAAAGAGCGAGCGGTAGTAAACCAGCAGTTTCTCAATAGCGTATTGCAATTTCCCAATTACGCTTGCCTTGATTTCAGCGATGACTGACATTTGAAGGAAACTTTATGTTACAAACATACATAGGTAAACGTAGGGGCGTATCGTAAAAATTCACGAATAGTGTGTTGTTTGGGTATTTGACTTTTCTGCCACCTATATTTTCAGAAGAGACTCCTTCTTCTAATGAAGTATTTACGGATTTTCGCAAGCTAGCATTGACATTAAGTTCAAATAACTCATATTCAAGCTTTCGCGAAGGTTGCGTAACGATTCCTGCAGAACTTGGAAAACGTTCTTATATATTGCGTCAGATCTATAAGCGTGGTCACAATAATATTTGTCCAAGTAAAGTTGTTCAACTTTCGCATCATGCCTTGCTACAAGCTGGCTCGCGTTTACACATTGAAAGAAGTCTGCTGTGAGAAATAAATCCTCCAAATCCGTGAAGGGAAGGGGATGAGCTTCAGCCACGTGTTAGTTTCTCGTGAAAATATTTATACCCTTCTATTCTAAAATTGTAAAAGAAGAAATTAAATTCTGGATAGATTGATGCCGCCACGACTCTACTAGGGTGACCTGCCACACGTCCTTGACCTTGGCTTTGATCACGATTCTATATACGAGAGAATTTAAAATGGCTGCGATAGCCCTTCTGGGTGATAATTTTGCTACGGGTATAATCTTTATAGGTGAATCGCTATCGATGGTCGGTATTTATCCTTAGGTATTATATACCAGACACTGTACTCAGCCGGTGAGCGGTCGTCCTTGGTTGGAAGAATGATCAGGAATGTGAATAATTTCCTAGTAATGTACGTATGCCAATAGTTAAGCGACGACCGCGACGTACCGTGGACTTCTCAATGTTGTCGAAACAATCTCCTCCGCAGTGAAGAAGTCTTATTCGCTCGCTATCCCACAAGTTGAAAAGTTTCATAAAATAAAATCTCATCGTTCTTCGTTTGATTGATTTTCAGTGTCTAAAATACATCGGAGGTTTGGCACGACTAGTGATATTCCGAAACCAATTGAATTGCGTAATTCTTTGACTAGCGATAGAGGAGCGTGACGATGACTATGAAAAATTGACAAAAGATCATCGAGATTACGAAATCTGTACGCCAACGACTAACGTTCTATTCAACAAGTTATGAGCATGGGCAATTCATGTTATAATTCCATAGATACACGTCACTGGCAAAGTATGATCAAAAGAGGACGAGGCACAATCCGGTCTCAAAAGATTCAACGAAATATGAACAATTTTCGCCAAAGCACGTATCAGTGACTAATGGATAGTAGATATGACGTTTGATAATGAGTTTCAATTTTATTCACCACGTCTGACGACTCTGCGTTTCTCCTACCTAGCAAATTTCGAGTCTTTTATGCAGAAGAAGAAGAAGAAGCAGAAAGGGCCATGTTTTCGTGATAAAATTCTTGCAATCCAGTAGAGTAGAATACGGGACACTAAATGCACTGAACATCTTGTTTGAGGTGACGTCATCGGTGTTCATTTAGTCAACTCTTACTGACCCAGCGAGTCGTCCCATCTCTTCTGTAGGTCGAGAAAGTCCTTGAAATTATCCTTGTGATCTGGGGTCAGAGAGGGTCGCGTACCAGGGCGATGCCAGGAAATGATATTAGACGTGTAGGGTATATAAACCCGGAGACACTCTCTCACTGTAAAATCTTCGGAGATATGACGTACAGCAGCGTGCTATACTGAATGTAAATTACGACACAAGCACAAACGCGACATTATTTCAATGAAAGATAATGGGAGCATAAAGTAAATCTTGCAAACTTGGTAGAAATTTGGGAAAAAAGTCTTCCGACTGACTTTGACGGACTGTGAAGAGACGAGTAAACGAAGAAGAAGTAGAAGTTGTTTCTTGGTGAACAGGCCACGTTTTACTGACTCCGTGATCTGGCGATTGCAGGCAAACGACGCGACTAAGAAGGATCAGAATAGACGCAGCGTGGGCACGGCGACGAAAAACAGAGACAAGACTATAAGAGCGAGACAAACGGAGATAGAATGTGACAGATGACGGTGAACGCCCATATTTGGCGTTGACCGTAATTGTCTTCGTGATCAGGCGCGATCGAGCCTCGTGCATCGATCGATCCCTGATCGGCATCGAAGTGAAGCTCCGATCCCGCACGAAAACATCAGCTGCTGTTTACTGGCATCTTCGTATTTTCCTTTTTCTCTTTATCATCAGGTGTCCGTCCATCGATTCAGACCTCCGAGAGGAAACAGGATGCGTCTTTCCTATGTGACCATATCGTATAAGTTACAATGTGGCGTGGGGGCAATATAGGTATATGTATTTGTTCAGAGAGATTGAAATTTAGGGTATTTCAACGGAAAAATATAGCCGCGCGCCGCTTTCGTTTCGTATAACAACAAATCAAATAACAGACGCAAAGAATAAAGGAATACGCATGCAATAGCCAATAGCACGTAAATTTGTATCGTTGTGAATGACTACTGACTTATACCTAGACGCGCAGGCGTCTAAGTTAGCTTCGGTGACGAAGCTTTTATCGAACATTTGACTCGATCGAGCATCAAGCCCATCTGCATACCTATATAAAATAACATAGTCGTGCGTGGCACGAGAATCCTTGCACGCAGCTGCCCCTGTAGGCGTTATTGGTACACCTACGGTCAATTCGCAAATCCTTTTTGACCTTTGGAGAAAAGATATAGGTACTACGGATAATCGTGAGGAGCGGAAGAGAAGTGGTGGCTTTTAAAAAAGAGGATCCGTGGAGCACCTCGGACAAGCTGCTCTTCCTCAGGCTGAAATACTTTCTCCACTTCCTGTTTCTCTCTTCACAGATCTCAAGATTCATATTAGCATTCACTGTAACATCGACGACACGCGTTGTCAATTTGGTGAATTTCACTTGAATATTTGTTTTACGGTGAAGCCTTGGGAACGTGTGATCATCGATGGGTGGGGTTTACGCTGGGTGCCACCGCGATACCAATGTCGGTCGTCGCGCGACATAGGTACCTACGTAGTTTATACAGTGAAAGGAAAGACTCTGCTGCCAGTGCAGTGCATCCAGCAGTACACAGCATCGTTATCTCGTGAAACGGGGTCAAACTGCTAGCGGCAGCGATTCTTCGAGGCTTAAATTGTTCCCGAAGACGATGGTGTGCCTATACGCGTTAAGACGGGTAACGGTAAATTCCTCTTAACCTCCAATAAATCCACGATATCACGTATTGCTATATAAACAGCGTTAAAGCGTTGCTAGGAAGACCAGAATATCATTCAGTCGAACAGGGAACGGCATATATTTAGCGAAACAGTAATTTTTCAAAGTAAAGAGAAACCGTAATTCGTTTTTATCCCACAATGAATATAGAACAAATAGTGACGCGGTTGCAGTTGATGTCACCAGGTGTATTTTTTTCTACTTTTGTTTCTCTTAATGCGATGCCATGCCGTCACTGCAGCATGTAACCGACCCGTTTCCTTTCACTGAAGTTCATATGGGTGCCAACCCGGTGCCATCTACATACCTACTTCAACATAGAGCTAGAACTGCAAAAGCCTGAGCTATTATCTATGCATTCAGAAGTGAGATCATTGAATATATCGCAATACTGAATGGAATTCGGCGTAGAAATTGATGTGGGCAAGCATCTCCGGCGACTGGTCGCTGGGGTATTTTCCTACTCGGAAATGAGACCCGGGTTTCTCCGAATTTCGTGACTCATTTAGTGTAAGCCAATCTTTCCTTCCACATTCCTATAGGTACGACTGGAAAGTAGTATGTCGCTCAGTGAATATGAAAAGTTTTCATAACGAAGGCTGAATCTGGACAAACTACGAAAATGTGTCCTCGAAATGAGCTCAGAATGCAATTTGCTCTGATACTTAAGAATCGATTAACATATTTTTACGACGTTCAAGATTTATATCAAGTACATATACGTACGAAACTAGGACATTGCCAAATTCATATGATTATTTGGATTCGCCTGTTGAGTCATTGGCCATATCGCGCGAGTTGAACGGGATGTATCCCGAGGCCTGTTTCATTTCGTCCGTGATTCTGTAGGCGGAATTACAAAAACGAAAGAATAAGAAGAAGAGGGAATTTAAGAAACCTGTATACCTATATATTCAACGTTGAACACGTTTCACACACGATTTCGGGAGAATGAAAGGAACGCGGGGTCGTCCAGACACTACACCATGAAATTAGCATTTTCTACTATGTAGCACAAGGATGAGTCACTGTTATAGAAATGAACATAGAAAATTGAGTCAATTGAAAAATCCACGTCTCTCTCTCTCTCTCTCTCTCTCTCTCTCTCAGAGAGATCTCGTAAAGGAATTCTTTATCTTGCGCAACAGCATAGGGAGCAAAGTCAGTTATGCGAACCGGAAGTTAACTGAGCCAATTCTAAAGGCCAACGTACACTAACTGACTACATGCAAAAAAGGAACAATGGCTAAGATTAGAACAATTTGTTGAGCAATTTATAGCGTATACAATTATAAACATAGTCAGACTATGTATAGCGATCAATGTTCGAGATTTGTACGGCCAGTTCCAAATGTTACTTTGAAAAAGCAAGCAAAAAAAAGCTCCGCTACAGTACGATGATACCATTATCTGAAAATACAGATACGCCCCTTAACTGCAGTTGATCTTTATCACCGAGTTAAAACGCCCCCAGAGCACGTGATCGAATAATAAAAGATAACCGGTAAACGACGAAACTCGCGGGGAATAAACTGCTAGAAACGCGATATGATTGTACCAAACTAATGCTGAATGTATGTAACGCAAGCGAGCTAATGCCATGAGTATCATGACGCCTGCCTGGTATTGTAGGTGTATGCATACATACTAATTTATTACATGCGGATAGGATCTGGAGCGGTGAGTTTGTTGTAAATTACTACCAACACACGTGGCCGCCCCGAAACTGAGGAGTGAGATAAAAATAACGGTATGCGATATATAGGTAGTATGTATGTACACGAGGAACCGTCTAACGTCGTCAAATGTTTCGCCCTTGAAAACAACCCGCAGGAGACATATCCGACCTTGTCAAAACTGAACAGATTCTATCTGGGACGAGAGCTGACGACGGTTTCACCCAGGAACACATGGAGATCTCACACGTGCTTCAAGGTCACCCAGTAACCTCGGAATGAAGAAAAAAAGACACTAATATTTAAAAATAAGCCTGGCTGAGAAATGGGGAAACTGTAACACGATCCTGGGAAACTATAACTATGATGGATGACCGATATGTGACAATGTGTGGAAGCGACTTGAAAAGATTCACTTCAGCGTTTTTCATACCAGAAGGAATGAACATCTTCATCGTTCCAACTAGAAAACGTTTCCATAGATATTCGAGGATTTTCCTCCGATCTTCTCCTGAACTCTGTAAACATGATTATGATTTGGAAAAACATCGGGATAATTCTTGGGAGGATCGGAATTTCTTGCGGTCACCTCGACGATATCCTCGATGATCTAGACTAGAAAACCTAACCATGCCAAGTGTCTAGATGCATCAGCCAGAGACTGATGAATGGGATACCTCGACCCTGTATATAAAGCTGGTCTCACGTGACGACAACCTTATAAGGACTCCTTTACCCATCCAAGGAACTGCCCAGAGTCCCACCTTCTAGCATAGCACAAACGCGGTATAATATCTTAACCGTAAATCGGTGAAAAAGATCAATTTTAATCATGAAAAGAAGAATAATCGATGACTTATACCATAAAAATTTCCTAGTTCTGTAGTTCTCTTTGACATTCTTCATACGCCGGTCATTGACGAGGAGAATAAATTGTCAACTGAAGCGGAAATGTTGAATGGCCGAAGATAACCGTAACGTATTTTTTTTTCGTGGGCTTAGTTTTGGTTTTGGTTACGGGTAATGAACCGCCCCTCCACTGAAGTTTACCGTGATGACTGTGCATGCTATGAATTGTTGCACCGATTGTTACAAAATTTTATACCTGAGGGAGATTTTGACGCTTCTTTTTCAAAATTTCGAAAAGAAATTAGGAAATCTGGAATGGCGGATGGAATACGGCTGACGTTCATCGATACCGGTAACGAATCATCGATTGATTGGCTCTTCAACTATTCTTGAGATTGCAGATTGTGATCATAATCACAAAATTCCGAAATTTTGACTACAAATTTGAGAAGAGCACAACGATCGAAAGCCCCCAGATGTATAATTTCACGACGATCGGCGCCGTAGTCAATTCATGAGTGTTGGAAATATTGTGATCTAGTATAAAAAAAATCTACACCAATGGACTCCGAAAATGCAATTTGATCGTGAGTTGAGCAGTTTGTACCTACTGATCTAGAGGACAAAGTTAAGTGTATTGCGATAAAAAAGAGCTCAAGTCTTGCATTACAAATCACACTAATTTTTACGTGAATGATGTTTCAGACTTCCATACACGTATTGGTTGGTGGTTGAACGATTGAATGGGTACGACTCGTCTTTCCATATTGGTGAATGAACACGGAGTTCGACCCATCTACGACAGTTGAATCGTTGGAATGAGCCGAACTCGCACAAGTCTCCTGGCCTGTTTTCTCGGCTTCGGTTATAGGTAAAGAGTGGTTCTGCGTTATGCCTGCGAAGAGAAAAGACGAGTTTTTCATTCCTCTTTTCAGGCATAAATAACCAACTGAGTATATACCGTGCAACAAAAGCATGGAGATGTGAAGAGTTAAGAAGTCGATACTGCACCGCCGCGACGCGGTACTCCGCAAAGCGACTACTGCAGAAAGTGATATTTATGGCATATCCAATACTCATTTGTTTCATGTCAGATTTCCTTTTTTTTTCTCTCCTTTTTTTCGACACAACTATAAAGTAACACTCAAAGGCGTGATGGATCATGAAGATTTTCTGAACCAGAAGCAGAATTTCCGTACCTCTGGGGTCAAGAATTTTGTAAATTTTTTATCAGCGGCACTAGACTGATGGCTTGATGTATGTACATAGCTTATACTCGATACCAAGCTTCATATTTAGTGCCAAGTGCAGAAATAATAATATCTGTAGGCTTTCTAAATATCTAGGATTCATGATTATCTTTCTGCAGCTGCATTTCAATGAGTGAGTGTAATCCATTCAGGGTCACCGATAAACATTTTGAGCGGCTATTTGCGAGGATCAGAGCAACTTGAACGTTACGACATGGCATTAACGCGATTTAATTAAACAATCGATTGACTACCAAGTAAGGGTGTGGTGTAATTAACTAGTCACACTCAGCGAAGAATCCGCATCGCGAATCAATTACATTTACTCAACGCTAATCATGTCACTTTGCGTGCGCGAATCAACTAACACAACATCCATTAGCAGATTACTTTCGTGTGCAATTTTTTCGCTCACTACGTCACTATTCGTACAACGGGATTCTTGAAAATGTCTTAATTTGTCATTTGCATTGAAAAAAAAAACCGTATAGAAACTGGAAAAAAGAGAAACATTCTCCAAATAATTTATCAACTATACTGATTCGACTGGTCAACGACCAAATGTTAATTATCCAAATCAACGAGCGATGAAGTTATTAACGACTATCGTACAGTAGACAATTTTCGACTATGTATATTTTATAGCGACGGCCTCAGGAATAATTGGCTCGTGTAGAATGTTACGAGGATTTGATAATTAACGTAAACTTGCCATTCATAAATCTCTGTGATTTGTAGATTAATTCAACGTTTTCAGTATTGCCCAAACACATTACTGCAGGTGGTATTAGGTCTTACAGATTATGTATCCGTTTAAAGACAAGAACTTTTTCTTTCAATACTTCAATCATTTGGACATCGACGCTGCGCGTCTTTTCTGGCCCTCGTAAATATTATCGACGGCGTCCAGATTTCGAGTGTATCCATCGCCTCATGATCGATCGCAATTAATGCGGCCTATGTGGACATATCACGACTTCGAAGCTGGAAAAGAAGTTGCTGCGCCTAAATAACAGATTTTCTTTTCGTCGGTAGATGATGATCCGCAGCTGATTACTTATAATGATTTTTGACACATATATAAGCGAAAACTATTGAAGTTTTACTTTACAATTTTCTAGATGATTAACTCCAAACGCTCTAGGAATACGAGAAGAAAGAGATAGG
This sequence comes from Phymatocera aterrima, assembly GCA_963170745.1. Taxonomy (NCBI): domain Eukaryota; kingdom Metazoa; phylum Arthropoda; class Insecta; order Hymenoptera; family Tenthredinidae; genus Phymatocera; species Phymatocera aterrima. The sequence continues at coordinate 12,039,698 of OY720663.1, forward strand.
CTGATACATATGCCTCTAAGATATGATTCGATACGTTGTACGAGCTATGCGTGACCGATCGTTTGTTAACGCCACCTTAGCCATGATCTACGATCTGCTTCAGCTCCGGTATGGCGAATATCGGACAGGCCTGTTGTGAACGAAACCGACGCTGTCAAACGTCGTTTTGCGACTGGTCTTATGAGAACCGGAAGCGTCGGCGGGTCATGCGTCAAATTGTTAAGGAAATAAAACAAACAAAAGAGCATCAAAATATTCGGAATTCGTTTCTGAACGTAAGAAAAACTTGTCTCCGCGAAGACAGAAAACAATTATATCATATTCTTGAGCACCGATTCCTTTCGCTTCCTCCGTTTCCTATTTTTTTCAAGACTTTGCGTTTGGAATGTAATTCTGTGTAACATGAAGGTATCTTCGTAGACGGTAATGTTTACTTTCCGTAAATTTTGATAGAAACTTTGGCAATGGGTGGCGTAGCGACCCGTCCATACAAGGCGCGGGCGTTGGTCCACCAGCAGAGCCTGGAGGTCGGCACCACGAGGTGCGCTAATAATAGCGACGCTAGTCGTCGCATCTTCCCCGCGAGCACCGGGACGCCCCTACGCCACTAGCGCCTTGCCACGCGAGACCAAGTTAGGTAGATCGTTAGAATACAAACCAACGTATGTGCATAGCCGGTTGAAATCTAGCCTTGAATACATATATTCTCCGAAACAAGTGGCGTAAAAGTTTACGTTGGATTAACCAAAAATGAAATGTGGAAAAGAAAAAAAAAAGAGAGATTGTACGACGTAAATTTTTGTTGTTTCTGTCGCGTGACGATTTTTTCTTTCAGATAATTGGGGGAGAACGTTTTGAAAACTTGCATTTTCTTGTTGGCAAATTATGTGAAATTATTCTGAAAAACTGTAAAACAAAAGAAGGAAACGGTCTTCCCTATGAGCGTGTGCAGCAGTTTCTCTGGTAATCGGCTTCTTCGTATCATGCTTGGAAACATTTGAAGAGAGACGGAGTGCGTTTCTGATATCAAAAAATCAGAAGAATCCTCGGAAGAGTTTTCAAAAATTCAAATGTGAATTGGCAAGAAAAAAATGATAACTATAAGAAATCCTTTCATGGATCACAAATCGTGAGAGATGTGCTGGTAGATACTTTTACCCGGCAGATCTGTACATGATACGATATGATCACGCTACGACATTCATTGAAATTTCCAAGGCGAAGCCACGTGCACCTGTTGAAAATTGCGAACAAGAATCCGCATGATTCTACGATCTCTCTATGAGCGAAAAAATTGTATAACCCGTCGGGCGCGAATATACATAATATATATTAGCCATAAATGGAGGCTGGGTGCTGCAGGGCGCCTTACGACGCAATATATTCTTGCAGTGGCCGGTAGCCGATCCAGCACCCTATTTATAGATGCAATCAAAAACAAACAAACAAATAAACAAACTGTTGAATACGATGTCTAACGAAGTTAAACCCAGAGACACGTACAGTTAGCTGCAGGGCTAGCTAATGAACCAGATACTTATTCTTCTCTCGGTTCTCTTTCTACTCCCTTTTTAGCTCTCCAGGTTCGTTTTATTCGCTGCATAATGAAATGAAATTGCGATGCAGTTCAGTTCAGTACTCGGTATTTTCTTTGCCCGATATATATATTAACGATGGATTTATGCGGTCCTGTATCACGTATGTAATGCGAAACGTGAAACTCGACATGCGAAGGACATGCGAGATATCGGCAGATATAAATCGGCACAAAGGCCTCACATATGATTTTCTCACGTATGTATATGTACATATACATACGCAGCAGGCGAGTAAAAAGTAATTAAAATCTTGTTGCAAACCGTTTTCCTTTCCTTTAGTTTTTTTGGTTTCTTTTCCTTCTTTCTTTTTCGTTTTCCTTCTCTTTAAACGACAAGACAACAAACGATTATGGTAACGATCGAGTAGTGCAGAACAACTGAGTGCAGTTGAGACAATATTGCTCCCCGAGTTTAAACAATGTCCACATTTGGAGGTACAGAAATTTAAATATTGTTATCGAAAAATGGTGAGCGTGAAAAAGTAAGATAAGGATCATTGAAGAAATACTACGATAAAACACCACGGTAGGTGTTGAATAAAAATTTTTTCTAACGAAGAGCAGTCATTGAGTGAATTCAATATACATGTTTTGTATAATTGTTTCGTTCTCGTGCGATGGAGCAAATTTGTCGATGGCGAGTCGCTTTTTTGTTCACCGAAAAACAAGCAGAGCAATAAACTTGTTAGCTATAAGATTGCTTCAACGGACTTTTGCAAAAGATGCAAATAAGTATTCGAATCCTCAACCTGCAGTCCGTGATGTGCATTCCGCATACGAAGAGATAAAAATGATAACTTCGAGATTGTTATAGAAAAGCTTTTGGATAAAATCGCTAACGAGCAATCGCGGAGGCGTTTGTAATTTGAACGAAGATTATAATGAAACTGCGAAGTTAATTGATCGCGCGGAGAGAATGAACGAGAAAAAGAGAGAAAGGTAGCTAGGACGTTGGTCGACGGTGATTTGATCTTGCCTTAAAAATCTATCCACCTTCTCAGGCGCGGAAATAATTAATTACAAAATTTAACCCATGTTGAATATCTTGCATAAAGGACATGAGGCACCAGCGTAATTATCCTTGATTGAAGACTAGAATATAAAAAATTTCATATATTTCAAGTTGCTTCAGACCACCCTGACATCGCATAATTAGGAGCAACTTCCTGTGCAACTAATTGTAAATCGAACAGCTTACGACATGACTGTACCTAATTTTTAGTCATGCGTTAAGTTTAAATGGATTCCAATGGATTTCATATACTCCAAAAATTTTCCAACGAATTCCGAAAATTTTTAATTAGCTGTCACGAGATTTTTCTTCGTCTTTGAACCATCAGCTATCGATGAGTGGAAAATGGCAGAAAGAAGTGTAAAGACGTCACCCATCTGGTATAGTAAAAGTGACATGATACTTTCTACGTGAATATGTATTACCTCATCGTCAGGGTGAGTTCTATCGAATGAAATATCTTCGAGGAGATTAAATTTATACGTTATAAATCGGTGGAACGATCAACGACGACCGTGTATATCACAATTTCTCGACGTCCATATACGAGCGAGCATGGATCAGCGGGGGCGTCTTCGAGTTTGGTTAGACAGCAAAGAGAGTAGGACGACGATGAAGTTTTAAAAATCGTATTGCATGCCGCAGCTGGCGATGTCTGTACTTTAACTACACAACGAACCACCTTAGAAGTATAATGAACTGAGATTATGCTATCCCTGTATGACTGACTGCTGCATGCATGCACCGTTGTAATTAAATATACCAACGTGGGAGCCGCCTCTCAACTACAGGATATGAACTTATCCATTCGTATGCTTATTTCTACCAATAGAAAACCTCACAGCTTTCGTTCAGATATGATAGTATGTAATTCAAGAATCAAAATAGAAATTCTGTCTGTTTCAGAACCACCGAATATAACGTGATCTTGAATTTGTGTATCGAGTATACCTTGAAATCGCTTAAACTCGCTTGAAATCTTATGAAATCGTTAAAATTAATTAGCAATCGTGATCACATGAATTCACGTGAAGTCGCCCAAAATCGCTCGTCTCTCAAATTACAAGTAAAGCGCTTGCCTTTCGTCCTGTTAACACGAATGGCACAGAATGTGCAAAAGTGCTTCTCAGATACGTCTGGCGAGCGATTCTGTAACTCAACGCAACGTATGTGCTATTTTTGATCATCACGTTAGCTCTCCTTGCGAAGGTAATTTTATTATATGGCTCAAATTCGGCAGTTCGTTAGAATTATCGACACTCGCATTCAAGCTATACAAATAGCTGGCATCTGTGTTCTTATTCTCCCATTATTGACGTAGGATATGCAAATATTAGACCGTCGTGTTATATTATGTTCAACACTGCAGAGGAGCCAATGAGACTGAAATTAGCAGCCGCACCAAGAAGAATGTTCGGTTCGCCTAACCGAAATTTGGTTGTTTCAACAAAAAACGTTTGTTATTATACAGTCGACAAGATATTTTGTTTGCGTGACACAAAAATTGAAATCGGCATCACGTTTTGTTAACGGAACAAATTTAATTTCGTTCGCAGCACCAAAGGAATAGTATCGTTAACAATAGTATCGCTATGCATGCTGATAAAAGTAGCGTACGGACAAAGGCCATAGGGTGATAAGCGGGGTAAAAATGCCTTTTTCATAACGCATGCATGAAAGAGTTGCTTTATTGGGGCTGCAGAGCGAATGCACAAAACACGCGATTGCAAACGAGCCTGAAGTTGGCTGCACGGGGCTGAACTCTTTGGCCAAACACTCTGACCGAGTGCTCGTCCATGCATTTGTTTCGTGACTGTAGCTGTACGTCATTAAAAATAAAAATATGTCTGTGTTAAATATACTAAAGATATGCCTTATGAGTCTTTAACGATGAAAATATATGTCTAATATATTACCAAAGATGACTGTTTCGTTATCCGAACTAGGCCCGATCCCAATTGATTCGAATAATCCAGGTTCTACTGTATCAATAATTTATCAACTCGCAGATGGTCGTGTTTTGATAACAACGCCAAAGTACTTTGACAATCCTGCAAGTTTGTCGACGGTTTTCGAGGACATGGCTCCTGGCGGTCCCCTGCTCAAGCCATACCCAAGCTGGACCTGGCACAAAGAAGCTGGAGACTGCTCGGGAATCACCAGTGTCAACAGAGTCAGAGTGAGTGCCACGCTGAATAGGGCAAACTATATCTTCCGAAATTTTCATGTACAATCTTCTATGCTGCATACAGGTGAACAAGTGCAATCGATTATGGGCTGTCGACTCTGGTAAAATATAAAACAAACAAGTATGCCCGGCCCAGATCCTTATCTTTGACTCTGCAACAGATGCGTTACTGAACTGAGTTCAAATTCCAAATGATTTGACGCACAATCCAAATGCCCCGAGTAGAGGGAGGCTCGAGATTCAAGTTGCGGAAACAGTGGGAAATAATTGCGAACAGACTTGGGTACGTGACTTGCACGTCGCGTAGCATAGATCTAAAGTTCTGTACGAAAGAAAATATCACTGATTGCTTATAGGCGTACATTGGCGATCCAGAATGCTGGGATCTCGTTATTTACGATGGATCAAGAATATGGCGGCTCAACGACGACGTTTCTGCTCCAGACGTCGGACAATCCAACTTCTCCATCAACGGTGTAAATGTAACATTGAATAACTGAGTAGCTAGCATGCTGCTACCTCCCCCAAGATTCGTACATGAAGAATACACCCTCTTCGAGCCTATGGCTTCCGTTAAGGGATAGGCTGCGACTCACGAACAGCTGCACAACTCTTATTCGGGGCTGCCTATTACATATTACAGGAGTAACTACACAATACCGAGTCGAGAACTATAGCGAGAGATTATTCGTCAAAGGGAGTCTTGATCGCAGGCATTCCCACACAGACTGCCGTCGCCTGCTGGAACCTGGAGTATATACTTTGGTAGACAGACCCCTACGTCGTAAGTAAAGTGCACAAAATCCATGTAAAATCTATTTGAACAAGAGTTGAACTGATTGTAACTCATGCGACCAGAACTTTGACAAAGTTTCTTCGGGAACGTAGAAAGGATGAATTACAAATAAATCGAATCTATTCTAGGTTTTTTTGGAGCAGAATGCAGAAAAATTGCAGTTTGTCAGCGGCCTCGAGATTACTAAAGGCACGCAGAATTGTACCAAAGGTGAAAATGCCTGGGTGATGACCAATCGTTTCCAACAGTTTATTTCAGGCACCATGGACTTCGCGAAGATAAACTTTAAGAGTCCTAGGGGCCAACGTGGCCGCCCTCGTCAAGGGAACGAATTGTGAACCCAAGCCGCACTCGATCGTTAATACCATCGAGGACAAATTCTTTTTGAAATTCTAATAATAATCCTCATCATTCCTGGCAATTGTGAAGCTTTATGCTATAAGCGTCTTCTAGTGTGACAATATTATGAATTATTAAAGATTTGAGAAAATGAAGACTCGAATTTCTTCCGTTTTACTCGATTACGATGATAATTTGAATTTCGAGGCGAGATTAATATGCCATGAAATTCTCGTAGGGGAAAAGAACATTCACTTACCACATGGCTTGTACGGAAACTGGTTTGAAGATGTGCTGGCGTCCGCAAACGCTGACGCTGAAGCCACTGTAAACAGAATGAAAATAGAATCGATTAGCATAGATTTTGGAAACTGTAAGGACATCACCGCAGGCATAAGTATGCGGATAAAAACTACTTCGATATTGAAAATTTGTTTTATGGGTGTACCCAATTGTTGATGCAGATATATTCCTCAAATTTATATATCGCGATGACGAATCGAAAAACTCTTCCACCTTTTTTCAGGGTGATGATATAGTTGGCAATTTAACAAATTTCTTCGAAGGTTCTCCAGTTGTGGAAAACACGCACATTAGTCGATTCCCGTTCGATATAGGTATAAAAAACGAGCTACATGCTCATTATTTATCGATAGTTGATTGATAAATCGACATGCGCAACAGGATAATTGGTGATAAATAATTTATGCGTCAATACATAGGTATAGGTGCAGCTACTGGGGGTCAGCGATGCATTAATCGAAGTGAATGGAACATCGATCCATAATGAAATTGGGGGCTAGGTCAAAACCTTGAGATCTTGATCTCGTTGCCGTTTTACTTACTTCGTAGATAAGTTGCTATACGATTTCGAATCGTTGGTATCATCAGGCTGAAGTTATTAAACACCGTTGACGTCAATTACGCAACGAAATCCTGAAGAATGGTATCGGCCGTTTCGCCACCTGAACTCCGTGAACAATATCATTTTTGAATGATCTTTTGTCAACGTTTGTCGACAAGAAGAAATCTGTATTTTTGGTCAGTGATTTCGGGAATCCCCTGGCCCGAGTCCCGCGGGATATTTTTTCTCGCGATTTTCTTGCGTTAACGTTGCGAACTCAAATTATGTGTATTTTTGATCTCAAATTTTTAACGTATTATGAGAGTCATCGCAAATTTCGGGAGCTCGATTGCGGAGCGTATATTGACAATATGCGAGTATACCAGCCGAATGATTGTCGGACTACGAAATACTACTATACTGCTATATTGGGCTTAGGACCTGTGTTACAAAATTTATTGGCACCAGAGCTGAGCGAACGGTGGAATTGTGTAACGGTAAACTGGACAATTACGACATCGTGTACCGTGTACCCACTATAATACGTATATACCGCGAGTACCGTAGTAGCTACTAATTAACGTGATTCTGCGTCATTTAAAACTCGATATCGATCACGCCCAGCTATTCCTAGGCTCGGTAGAAGTGGAGAAAAAAAAAAAAAGACAAAATCAACCTACTTGTAACAAATTACATATTTGCTTTTACGATCCGTGAGCAGTGAGGAAATTTCACTAATAAAGTTACACCTCCGCACAGAATGCGGAAATGCAGCCTTGAAACTGAAATAAAACGAACACATTCGCAGTTCTATATAATGGTAGATTCCGAACAGCCAATTATTTTGCACCGAGCGATGACCTATCCATAAATTCACCTTTTTTATATATATGAGGTATTATAAAAATGGATGATTTGATGGAAGAAAAAAATTGAGGGGAAAAACCACAAGAAGCACGACAACGTTTAATATTGTTCATGATGTATTTACGAAGCGTGAAATTATTTGAAACACCTCAATGATCTATAACAGTAGGAATTTCATGATTAAAAACTGTACTTGTTCTAGTCGTTGATCAAAGAGGTTCGACGTTACACTATACTGCAAGAAACTGGAGTGATGATTTGAAGAATTTTCATTATCAAAGTACGTACGTATATAATATAACTGTATGATATCGGACCCCGCGAGGCGACGCAGCCGATGGATCGAAGGTGTAACGGTGCGACCGATCTACAACAGCTGGCGAACATGATCTGGACCGCATATCTTCGCAGACTTCGTTCTTTGGTCATAGGTACTGTCATTTGTAAAGGAAAGCCTCTCAGAAGCCGTGATAATAAATTTACAACGTGTCACCCGCCTGAGAGCAAAAACCGTTGATATATATATATATACAGTTATACCCATCACTATACGTTAGGCCGTAGAGGAAGCGGCAAGAAGAAGAAATGTGTTGGAAAAAATCCACTCGAATTCTCATGCATATCGATGAGAATACTGAACTAAATCATCCCGTACTGAACTTATAATTTTTCGTCGTTCATTAAAATAGTGAAGGATAGAAGAACGAAATTCAAACAATCATTTCCTGAAACATATATTTCTTTCTATTGCTCGCGGCGCGGTGGTATAACTATATAGTAGGTGTACCTTTTTCGATTTTGTCCTTACTTTTTCACCGATTTCGCGGTCTTTGCACGCCTGGATTCACAAACGGCAACTGAAATTCATCGACGCGGTGTCAATCGCCAGAACTACGGATTCAAAAATATCAAATCGATGAACTAAGAACGAGGAGACAAAGACGAAGGGCAACAATTATTCCAAATGGCAGCATAGCGGACCCAGGTATAACCTATTAAAGAACAACAAAAAAATTGATCGCTTTTTATATCGATCTCGGTACATTTTTTTGTTCAGCTTTGTGTTTCATCCTTCAATCAGCCAGTAATCGATTCGCGGAAAACCTCTCTCCAGCCTGAACGATACGGTTACGCAACGTCAGTATTATTTCCTTCGAAAGTGAACTCAATTCGTCAAGCCAAAAGAGACCGGGGTTTAGCTTTAGTTTCAGTTAACGGTACACCTAGGCATAGGTACTATTATAAAATATAGTCGTCGAACAGCCTCTGCCTGTTCATAGCAGCTACCTTCCTGCCTATCTTCAGCTTCCTTCGAGATTCATATACCCCACTTTTTTACCCGAGTTCTTTTTGTTCTTTTCGGTGCGATCGTGATTTGATATCAATAGCTCGAAATAGGTATCGAGAACAAAATGTATTATATACAGGTACGTACATATGTATATATATAGGAATATATATCACATACAATGGAGAAAAATAAGAGTTGACAAATTTGTTCATGGTCGCAGCGTGAGAATATTTCTTCATTATCCGATGTTTTCTTCCACATTCGAACAATTTATTGGCAACAATAATCCCAGAATTCGGAATTTTATCAAATTCAAATCTATAATGTATGTTTTTTAAAGATTGATAATAAAACGCGAGAATACGAAACGTTCTGCAGTCAGTAAACTTTCAAATATATACTTAGCAATGCGCGCTTACTACTTGCGTAGACTCTCTGACAAACTTTCGTTAATCCAAAGACTATAACAATATATGTCAACACATGAAAAACTGACGTTGCAGAAGTGGGTGTAGTTAAACTGGAAGATAAAATCGTTGTTCTCTTCTTTATTTTGCAAAATAACAGACCCTGTCCGCCACTCGCTTGGCTTGAGTGATACATATATATGTCTGCGGCGCATTACTTACTAAAAGCGTAGCTGAATGTCGTCGATGCTATATATGCCGCTATGCAATATTAATTGCTATTAGGATATTTTCACCACCGTATTCAAACGGCAACTATATTTGATATAGCTGTACAAGAGCGCCGCTACATGCGCAGCGGTTAATGACGCGGACGTAATAATGATTAAGCATCTCGTTTTTCATACAAATTTGTTTCGTACCCCGCGAATGTTGCTTGTGCTGCCGCAAAGCGGTTTGTGCCGAGATATCTCTGAGAATGTATCTGTATGCCGGGCGCATCGGAGTTCTATCAATGCATTTTCTCACGGACTGAGCAAAACCGTAGAAAAAGAAAAGGAACGAGAAGGAAAAAGAAAAAATACGCGATAGGATTTATAGATGACGATATTAATAACATCAACTTACCCGTCTCCGTCCAATGTTATCGCTGTATCGGCTAAAACTCGTAAAACTAGACCAACGGTTGCCCTGGCGTGGCAATCTATCCCTAGAAGACAGCTTTCCTCCGCATCCTGGCGACCTGTACAGGACACGACAACCAGGTACCGCGTTCTTCCCGGATGGACAGACTCCAGCTTTACAGCCTGAAAATGGAGATAAGAAAATGTTTAATTTTCGTAGAACAGAATTACCTCCGTATCGGTTCAATTCTCGAATCATAGCCTCATTGTCAGATGCAAAACTTTCGGTAATCAAGAAGCTGCGGTTTTTCAATTTTCCACAAATTATTCGCACAGTGAACGCAACGAGTAACGCAAAGCGCAGCGAATGTATCAAAGATCTCATATGGTAAAAGTCAGTTTAAATTTTTAGAGTGAAAGCTAGATACATGGCGATAAATCCTGTTCGGTTAAGTGTATAGGTATCGATTGTCGATTAAAGTTTTTCTGTCGCTCGTGAACTGCTGACGCGGACAATTACGTGTATGAGACAAATCGGTATCTACAGAATTATCATATAATTGTACCCCATTGAACCTAGTTTATCTTCTCCTCCGAAGTAATTATGCATATCGCCTCTTACTCTGCGGGAGCAATGATTCTTCTGCGATCTATAAACACAATTGATATCTTCAACAGACATCGAACCATCGATGAAGAGAAAGAGAGAGAGAGAGAGAAAGAGAGAGAGAGAGAGAGAAAGAACTCTGTAACAGCCGGAAATGACGAGAGAGAAGAACGGAAGTCACTGAGTCATTATTCGCCGTGTGTATTTAACTGTAAACAACCTGTACCTAAACACCGTAAAAATTACTTTCCCTAATATTCTCCACTCTCTATACACACGTGATTGCGGTTAAGATCATGACTTCATCTATGGCGCGAAAAGCCCGGAGGCTATATCATATTGAACAGTCTGGTCCCACGATTTATTAGGAAAATATGAAAAGCATTGAGTCATTTCCCTCGAATCTATTCAGTCTACATTCGTCACGGATATACAGACTACAAAGATTCCCTCGGGTGATCTCAGGCTCATTTTAAAAACGAATTGTTCATTCGTCAGAAGCACTTCGTCATGGTCTGGATTCTTGAAATACATATATATGAGAAACGTTACGAAATTGAACGTTTTTCATCAATACGTAAGTAGAGAAAACGGAAGTGTTTCGTACAGAAACGGAAGAACAGCTTCTCATTTTTACCAATGACTGTACCTACAATCGACGACACAGCGAGAAAACGAAAAGCTCGTGACTATCAACGGTGGAAATAGTTTAATAATGGTGGATATGCAAGCCCATCGAAGTATGTATATACAAGCGATGTAGTTATGTATGTATCTCGAATAGTGCAGCAGCAGCAGCGGCGGCGGCGGCGGCGGCGGCAGCAGGGAACGGAAATGAACTTTCTCTTCGTATTAGGATATACATTCATCTCGCACCTTTTTCAACGATCATCGTCCGTTACATTACAAAGCTGTGAATTATGTATTTATGTATACCTATAACTGTACACACGTACATACGTATATAAATAATATTACGTATACCGGATGAGAGTAAGCTACTCTGGAACACATAAATGATGTAAAATAATCATTATACTACATCTTGATGTAAAAGCTTCCATACTATCTAAATCACGACTTTGTCGGTCATTAATAATACAGCAATCATATACTACGTAACGCGGGATTGGCTGACCTACAGTCTACCACATGCACACACATCGACATCAGCTTGCACCTGTTCGCCACCGTGCCTTGCACTTTGCAATCATATCGGTTTTAATTGCTCAGCGAAACTAGTAATTGGAGACCATGTTATCTAAATTTATCTCCCTAGTCCGGTTGCCGTGAGTTCCCGTTGCGCCCATAGATAGATAGATAGATAGCCATGCAGATGTACTCGACATACGAGGTTCCTGAGAAATCAACTGGCATACCCAAGTGAATTTTCGATTGTTTTATTTTCAAATAGGACAGGAAGTGTGCACTACGTGAGTGAAAATTTGCCCTCTATCTCGCGAATAAGGTCGTATATAACGTTTATAAACGGTTTACTCACCATCAGCATATCACTGGTCACCTGCAGTGACCGATTTTGCACATTTCGAACGGACATTCTATAGGAAAATGAACAAAATTCAGTGGAGTTCAAAAAGTCGTCTGTAACCATTCAGTCCACTGAACTAACTACACACACCTAACCTACCAATCGAGAGCGTTTCCAATTTCGAGAAGAAATTCTCACGCGAGGAGTAATAGTTATACCCAGGTGCATAGATAAATACCTATACGTGTACACGTTCTTATCTCGCCCTACGAAACACTCCCAAGGCGTATGACAGTTTAACAAATCGAGCAAAAGTTAGGTGCTCACCTAGATACCAACAACCTGCGCCGCTGTGCACGCCAGTGGTAGTAGGTACTGTACGGTTGAAACGTTCTCTTTACTCATATTAGATTTATATCTTATAATATGAAATTGTGTTATAGCCTCGGTGGATTGGGCCGTCGACTAAACTATCTGCGCGAGTGAGTCCAGTTGTCGTTATCGAGGTATCAACGGTGTATTAATCTGGAACTTACTGACCTGAATCGTACGCGGGTTAAGTGAATGTGATAACGTACTTGTAATTATACAGGAAATAACCAGCGTTCGACGTAACATAATCTAGGAGGCATAGCCTATCCGCGGACGTGGGTATAGTATAAGATTAAAACGAATTTGAAATTGATCAGTCATTAGCCCGACCGTTTCATTATTATTGAGGGAAAATTGCTGTACAAGATTGAAAAAGAAGAGGCCCCTTCCAGGGCTGGTTTACTACTATAATTCCCATTCTCGTAGTTATTTATGTTCATTTCGACGACAACTGCATCAGCCTCGTCGAAATGCAGTTGAAATTAGTAGCGCGTTATAGCATGGGAACTCGCACGTGAGTTGAGCAGCTAATCAGAGTCAATTAACCGACCAGCTGTTTTCTCGTTCGTTTGAATTGAAAGTTTCGATGCAGGTTGGAGATCGGAGGTATATGGAGCTGCGAGTCGCCGCTTTAGTCCTCGGTTAAAAATAAGAACAAATGTCACCAAGTTACGGTCACGAAAGACATTTGGAACCCGGAAAATCATTCGATCATGAGATTCTTCATTGGAAATGACATGCAATAAAGAAACCGAGACTCGTTTCGCCCGGCAATTATTCGAATAATACGAGATGATTACGTGTAAACGACTCCCTCTTAGATTCCGGTAAATAAAATGATGTGGTAAAGCTCTGCGCATTTGCAGAACTCCGTTATCTTCATTTCCTTGACGGATAATTACGACTATACGACCGCGCAAGGAACCGCTTATTACAGTTGAAAACATTTTTTATAGGATCCCCAAGTCGGTCCGGTAAAACTTAAGGCGATGCTAATTATTATTATTGGGGTTAACTGCGCGAGCTTATGACCCGGAAGTGCATCAAGACTCGCCAAACGACTGTGTGAGACGAATGACCCAACGCGGACCACCGTCAACAAGAACCACTTCCTCTATTTTTTTTTTCTGTCAACGGATGATCAGAGCCCCGTGGCAAATTGACCGCCAACACAAATTCTTGTCGAACAAAGCTCTCGAGACGCAACTATGTATGCTTGGTGCTTGGAACAAGTAGGTACTCCAGTACTGTACTTGAGACACAAGCCGTGAGCCAGAACTCACTATATTTAGACATCAGTAAACTCGACACCATAATTGTCAAACGAACAGACAACTCGACCTACTGATAGTCAACCCGAGGAACGACGCGAGCCATCGAGCTAACAGAACTGAACAGAGCCAATTTCACTTCAAACGATAATTCAAGACAGGCGGACAGACAGACTGACTGACTGACTGTCAACAGGGAAGTTTTGAAACTTTGAATGTCTCGTACGTGAATTGAATGAATTTTATCCGTTATGCCGGGTCCCAGAAATTGGCGACTGTCTGTCTTGGAAGACAATCGAAAGTCCGCTATGCCACGTTTATTGAGGCATCTAACGGTCGCGGTACGATATAACATGACAGTTTCCATCGCTACTTTCGAATGCCATATCAAGGCATCTCATTGTACTTATGCGAGATTCTATTTTGCCTGTCTCTCTCTCTCTTTCTCTCCTGCTGGTGTAAATTTGTTGGGCACAGGTTGAACATGAAACATGGGAATGATCTTAAAGGTAATTTGTTCATTGGGCTCACAGGGAGAATCAACAGCTATAGATATCGGCAAATAATCTTCCCACGGCATTTCATTCGTTGGAACTACGTCTATCGAACAACAAGAATTTGCCTGGTGCTCGCCACCTGTAACCCGATGCACAAATCGAAAGTCTGCCCGTACTGTACGATCGTTACGTAGCGTTTTCAGATTGCGTTAGGTACGAGTAATGCATCCGGCGCTATTTATCGTTGCACGAGGGAAAGTAAGACAAATTCACGTGCCTCGATTGAAAAATGCGGTATAAGTAATCAGAACTCATAAATCTGATACCCATTCAGTATTTTGAATCGGACAATTAGTGAATGATGTGTTATCGTCTTCTGAAATACATTACTACCGCTGTTCGACCTCAATTCCACCCAATAAATGACGTGTGTGATTATACGATGAAGTCAAAATTGTAATAAAGGTCACTCGGTAAACGGACTGCAAGCAAAACAAGCAATTACTCTACGTACGTCGATGAGTCACTTTTACCGCATGCTGATTACCGTTTTGTATCGCCTCTATTGTACAGCAAGACCTTAGATGCTTATCTTCCACATGTTAGACCGCGTAGACAACAATGGTTATCCGAAGTCTCTTGATCTAAACAATTTAACGGGATAGATAGGTAGGTATGTACATACCTACGTATGTTTACACCTTGAACGTATGATTTACTTATCGGATGATCAAAATTTATTAACAGACGTTCTTTCATTCTTTTATAAACATCTTCATCTAATTGTCAAATATCCCTGTTGTTGATGATCAGTACGAACTACTCTAGAACATGAAGCTTCGATGAACTTTTCGAACACCATGAAGACATCGTTCAGACAGACTTTCACAATATTCCGATCATTTGATATCAAGCTGCTATTTGCTGTGCTGAAATCACGACAATGTACTGCGTCCTCGGTCTATCAGTTAAGTTGTCTAAAACAGTCGGCGAGAATCTCCCATCGGATGACCTATCGCTCCGTTGAGATCGCGCTAATAAAATAGATGTCTACATAGATCGATTCGACAGACGTAGTGTCATGTGTGTGAACTGAGAATAATGTTGAACAACCTGAAGACAATAAATGACTATGAAAAGCGAATATAATTCTGGCCTGGTTCATCTGCATAAAAAGAAATGAGAAAGAGAATAAGAAGAAGAAGAAGAAGAAGAGGTAGGGCAAAATTCTTCACGTATGACGATACAGATCTTTTCGTTGAAGGATTAAATTGAGCAACAACTTTCCAAGCGAATGTAACCACGATTTCCACGCGCCAGTAGGCTAACTAAAGAGCAAAATCCTGGGATCCTGGTGATTCTGGGATCGTGAAGGAATCATCCTTCCACTCAGACCGCACATTCGTTTGCCTTTAGAAACTGGCAGTCAAACGTGACTTAACGTATCGATGTCTGGTATACAAGGTGCGCTGGTGCACAGGCAATGCAGAACGCAAATTGCAACACCTCATATTAAACGGTGCACCAGAGCGGTACAAAGTATCCGGAGCAGCCTCGATGATGTATATAATAATATATACCATTGTGAAGTAAACTCTTGCAAACGCCGAAGAGCGAAGGTAATGTATAATTCGTCACGTGGCAACGGTACTTAATTTCAGCAAAACCCGGAGTCAAAAACGCGAAGAAAACTGAAGTATCTTCGAGTCAATGTAGCGGAATAACGTACGTATGTCTATTACTTCAGGTATTTAAGCGGATCTCATGACTTTCTCAAACTGCACATCTTGCTCGGAACATTAAAATACAAGGTTATTTATACTAAACGAGTTGTTTGATTTGTTGGATGTCAGAATTGGTTGCGAATTTCTCACATTGTACATGGATGAATTACGGCGTGAATTTTCTCACTTGTCAAATCTCGCTGCGAGGAGGCGAAACTAATTCGAGTAGTTGAGACCTCATCTCTTCGTTTCGTTCGATGCTGGTCATGTTCATTGGATATTAACCGTAAGACGGAAGAAGGAGTTTGTTTCACTTTCAAAGACATCGTTCGGTGTTTGAGGCGGATTCTTGAGCGAGAGGCGCGTCTCTTTCGTGTTCAGCACATAACCCTATGTAATGTTGGCGCACGAGTTTCGTGACTCGTGACGCCATTATTTAACATCCTCGAGCGAGACGATGTCGTTTTACGTCGCATGGGTTTCGCAAGCTGGTCATCAACTTTCGTCTATAGGTACCTACTTATACTACTTGTCGGAGAAAACGAATATTCAATCGGATGGGATGGAACATTTAATCGAATCAGCATACAATAACGATAATTAAATCAAATCAATGAGTCAGTCGTACGTGAAATGATTAATGCAAGTTTGCACGAGCAAGCATTGCAACAAAACTGATAGGACGTAGATGCGTTGGTAAATTTTAACTAACCTTATCTTCAGATAACAACGCGGCTGATAGATATTCGCTATAGTAAAATGGCGAACCATATTTGGTAATGTAGTAGCACCAAGTGCGTAGCTGAGTCATTACATCAGTGTAAACATATTCTACGTACTGTAACTTTGTGAGATGTGGCGGCCTTCGCATGGGTTATGTCTCTGAAATAGGGATTCCAATTCTCTCGCTAGCTACTATACTCCGCATTCGAGAATACGACCAGTCCCGAAAATTATTGTGAGCTAAATTTTTTCGTTTTTTTTTTTTTTATTTCTTCCATTTTCGAGGTGCGGACACCTTTCTGGAAGTCGTGACCACAGAAGGTCACGTACTTATTAACATAAGTAAAAAGTTGAAGAAAGTGGTCTTCAGAGCTATTCGAACCAGTTCGCAGCAACGGATTTGAAATGAAGAATGAGCAGCACATGCGGATCCGAATTTGAAACGAGTAACGTGCAATTTACTGACGTTCTGGAGAACAGAGCAGATTTGCCCGGTGATAACATTCAAGGTTGAGACTAGAAAATTCCTTCTCAGTAAATATTTGAAAAGTTGCCCGCCCTTGGCAGCTACGTGAACATATCTTGTGGAAAGTTTTTGGGAGACGTTTCAGAAAAGATTTAGAAAACCAATATTTATTCAGTATACCTTGTAGGTAAAGTTTTTGCTTCCACCACACATTATGGAGCCCCTTTTTGTCTTGACGAGAGGATTCGTTAGCATCATTTTACTTGTGGGTTTTGTGAAACAAGACTAAGTTTTTGTATGAAAAAAGCCCAACGTTAGCCCGAGGAGTTGACCAGCTAACTCTCTCTCTCTAACTTCTGCCTCGCGCTCTCCTTGTACCTGGAAATTATCCTATGCTTTTCTCCAGTTATCACTTTTTTTCGAATACGACACGGTCACTGCACAGTTTGACTAGGTCATTTATTAAAGTGTCTTCGTTAAAATGGGTCTGCAATCAGTTGTCTTAAGCCGACTAACAGCTGATCGGTAAACCACGAACTCGGTCTAAATCCTGGAGGAAAAACAATAGAACCACAGGTACGTAGAGAGAAATTCGTTTTTCGCTCGTCACTCTTCAGGTTATTTGTCTGAGTCTATAACTGAAAACACACGTATCGCACCTAGACCGTGAGAGTTTCCTCGTTAACTGATATCCGCCGATACAAACTCGAATCAGTTAATCGTTCGATTTATCATGATCCCCCTTATCGATAATTACACCGTGATCGTAGCGATCAAGCATAAGAGTTGTAGGCGATTCGCTTGCGTCGGAAAACCCCACTCGGAGTTTTGTCGGTGAAATTTTTTTCCGATCCTAGTTTCGAAGAAATAATCACAAAACCAAAATCATCGGATTAATCTAGTCGCGTAGGGGCGTATTTCATGGGCGCCTGGACTGGGCCACATTTACGTATCGAATCCGCATGATTCTTCAATGTGAATTGTTCATCGCGTGAATTTATTCCCGACTAGAAAATCTTCGGACATATAACTGGAGAAATAGACCGCCGTTCATAAGAAGGAAGCGCATTGCTCTTTCATATCGCGTATATTAGATTTCAGAGGTATGCAGTTTACAAGATTAACGATTAGGTATGTGACGAACATCGGACTCCGAGGATTCAGGATTTCTAAACCTCTGCGGGTGTTGAGCGGAACTTCGCGAGGATCAAGATGATCTAGATCCCCCTTTAACCTTGGCTACCAATTCACGCTAAATCTAATTTACGCTAAATCACCCGGCAGTAGTTATCCAATTGTACCCGTGACGGTCTCACCTGCATCATACCATCATCATGCAAAATGATGCATTAAGGGTTTAGTCTACCGAAGTACATTAGAGACGCGCAGCTCGTATTTTCACCTCGTGATCAAGGTCAGAACGAACTGAATGTTCCAGCTTTAAACCGAAACGATAAATTGCAATAAGACTCCAAAGTCGTATGGTAAATTTGAAACCACCTGGCGAACGTAAATGCCAAACTACCGCTACATACAGGTTTCAATTGGGGTTCTTAACGGATACTTCGGCAAGCCATATACACACGTCTGCTACGAAATCTGATCGTCGTGAGAAAACAGACCTCTGGGGGAAGACGGATGTAAGATTTTGCCGAAGCTTGTCAGAGCGTTGCGTGACACGAAATAAACCGAAACCCAGATTTTGGTAGCCGAGCATTACGAATTCAAGGATTCACTGTCAATCTCGTTGAGCAAATACCATACCAGCCGAAGAAGAGGGGATCAATTGGATCAGCGAAGAAACTTTGAGTCAGAGTAGAGAATGAAATTAACAACCGTTGAATAGCGTGCCGTGGCGAGCGTTGTATACCAAAGGTAAAGCGTTGATTATACCTATGCCGTGGTACTACTTCTACACGTAATAGGTAACCATCTAATTGTAAGTGAACGAGCTAACAGGCTGATCCCAAGAGACTACCGGGTATACGCAGGGCCTTGAAAGTAGAGCAACTTTATCGGGTGTCGTGGTGAAATTCAAAACTAGTCTCGCGACATTTTGACTTCTTGTAATTAATCCAGGAGGTGTTAATTACAGGAGGTACTAGGCCAGAGCTCGGCCCACTTCTTTCTAGACCTCAGTTGTCCCTGCACTGCAGTCTGTACAGTCACTCGCTAGACTGAAAGTTTTTACTCTAGAGAATAACGCTGCATTTACTACTAATCGGCAAAGAAGTATCCCGTTTTTCAGACATTCACATCAGGAATTCGATCCAGGGATCCAGGATGATTTCGGAAGAAAATTTCAACTTTCAAGCCTCATTGAGAAACGAATGAAATTTTCAAGCCACTTCCACACGCAAACTGTGGACGCGAAAGGTGCTACAAGCATTTGATCACAAGAATTTTAATTTTACAGTAATAATTTGTCCAGCCCCCGTCGTCATCGCCACATTTCCCACAGTGCAAACCAGTCTGATATAGCGTTACAGAGGTAGTTCAACGAGGTGTGAGAAATTGAGAAATTTAGCGGTCGAGTATACCTACAACTCGAGGTCTGGCTGGCAGCCCTGCATTTGACACTTTCCCGGGGTTAATGTCCCGAATCATTCGCCTCGACGAATTAACTCCAGACTAACTGAGACTGGTACGCGACGCGATGAAGCACATTCTCGTGCATGAAAATGGAAGACCACGTGGATATATACTCGTACACGTTGTATGTACATAGACAAATATAATCCACGATGACAATATTCCATTACTCTGTGGATACAACGATCAGCTACTAAACCACAATCTATTACTTCCACGTTCGTTTTTCCTGTCGTTTGTTCGTCTGTGAAATGTTCTGGGCACCTCGAACCAAATGCTCGGAGGACATGAACATTTGAATTTGATTTTCGCAGGTAGAGACTTCTACTCTTGTTTTTTCGGCTTATGCCAGAACGGATTCTGGAATGCCGACAAAAGTTGAGAAAAAGATGTTCGTGACTAAAGCAGACCTGGTTCGCGTTCGACCTTGCCGGGAATTTACTGCCTGACGTTGCAACTATCTACCAAGAAGTGTAAATGACCGGCAAAAATCATTCGTATTCGATTCCCCGTTCATATTTAACGTCTAGACCAGCGAATTCAGAATTCAGATTAATTCCAGCCGAGTGACTACCGCGCCACGGGACGTTTCATGTATCTCAAGCTTGTGTATCAGAGTACTAGCAGTGTATCGACCATAGCGATCGAAAGTTAGTAAATTATTCGTACCGCACGTATACGTCTGCATAATTCAAATGAAACGAAAGTGAGAATGTTCTTCTTCTTATTTCTCGTAAATTATCGATCGTGCTGAAAGATTTGATGTCAACGAACTACTGCCGATTGCAATGCTAAAAATGAATCCTGAAGAAAGTTATTTAATAGGAAAGAAGAAGAGCCATTAAAAACGGAGAATATCTAATTCTCGTTAATTTTAACAGCTTCAACGATACAGGCGATTGGCTACAAATGTATACGTGTACATATCCTACCTCTTCACTCCCGTAATCAGGATCAACAGAACATACGTCTCCACGAGTTATAACTCACGAAGGTATAGAAAGTTTCGATTTTCATTTTGCAACACGGTTTTATCACCTCGATTTACATACCAAGAGAAATTATTAATTGCTAATATCCATCACTATAATGATGGTGAATAAATTTCGTTGGATTCGTCAGTGCAACAAGCCTCATTAATGAAACTCAGTGTTCAGTCTCAGAGCGACCGTCGTGTATGTTAATCTCGTATTACTCAATGTCACTAGATAGCGTTAGTATCGGAGAAAGAATAAACTGAATGGCAGTGCCCCTTAACTTGATTGAAACTGGAAATGAAATTAGGAGTATCGTTGCGCGAATATAAAACGACGCGGATTGGTTCAAATGCTGATTATTCTTCCTGGCGAATTCAACATCTTTGAATCTCTCCCATTGCATGCGGACATTTGCCACGAGAAAATCTTTTATAAATTGCACGAGTTCTGAAAGGATACACTAACGAGATGAAGAGGTAACGACCGCACCGTAGCGCTAGGTCAGTAAGGTTCATAAATCAACTCATTACTCGAGTATTATCTTTAGGATTTCCATCAACATTCCACGCTCGTCAATTGCAACGTTGCAATCTCTCAACAACTAGTATTCTATGCGTAGCGTGAAAGACCGTGCAGCGAGCAGTTTTCTCGTACATTATCCCGTGGGCGAACCGGGCCCACTCATCTCTTTCGTCTTCCTAGTAGGTAGATTATCAACGAGAGAGAGAGAAAGAGAAAGAGATTGTAACGTACTCGAGAAGATTTTACCATGCATGAATGCAGCGGCGGTAACTCGCGCCTAGTAGAAGGTATAGAGGTACGTCCGACTAACGAATAATTGCCAATATTGTGGCGTATGAAAGGACGATAATGTCAAGGATTATCACGATATGGATTCAACTCTTCATCATTCGCCACGCAATTTGGCAGTTAATGATTCATTACGACGGTCTTCACCGAAGAAAGAAGAACCCCAGGAAACAACGAATTCTCTCAAATTTGACTAACCGATATGATTACAATCATTTTATTCCTCATCTCTGCGATACGTGTCGCTTGAAAATTTGTTATATTGATGCTTCAATCAAATCGTTGCATTCTATTCTCAGAGTTTTTTGACCAGAACATCCATAAGACTATATTAACAGTAGCTGGGATAGAGAAAACGTTTTTGCAACTGGCTAGAAGTTGGCCGCATCGCTACGGAGAAAAAAAAAATGATTTTCCCAAAAATATGGAACGTGCACAAATTAGTCCACCTTATAAGCCTACCGACAGATTGATTGGAGGAAGCATTCTAAAACCATTCTGCTTCTTCTTGCCAGGTATATAGCGAGCATACCTTGATAGCGGTCTGAGAAAAATGGATCTTGCTGCAATTTCAGCGATATAGATACTTATCAATACCTACTGTAGGTATATATTCAGCATATTTTGTAAGAAAATTATGATCCTCGTCAAGTGCCGATGATCATGGGATGGAGGATGGCTTTTTGCAACATTGACCTCATTCGACCCTAAAAGATCAGGATTATTGCGGGGATGCGAAGAATTATCCGCGGCATTTTTTCCTTACTGCGAAGTCCGGTGAGTCACGAGCACTGGAGAATCGGCAGCCCGACTTTATTTTTATACGAAACTTTTACAACGAAGCCCGCGCGACCCCAGAGACCTTTTCTCGGTGGCAGGGAGGCACGCATTGCTGAATTATGACTCGACTTAAAACTTAAATTTCGCCCGTAAAAGACTCGAAAGAGGCAATTCGTTTGTTTTTATGAACGCGTAAAAATGTACACAACGCTGGCACATTGCAGTAATATTTTGAACAGGATTTCAACTGTATACCGTAATACTGATGAACCAGGAAGTTTTCAAGAAGTTTGATCGAAATACATCAAGAAGTTTTTTTGAATTGCTCAGGCGACGTGAAATAAGCGAAGGCCGTGAGATCATTTACCCGTAAAAGGAACAAACTTGAGTCATCATCAATCTTCTTTTGTCATTGAATTATCATTATTAACTCAGAGCTCCCATCGTCCGGCCATCTACGGCGCTAGGGTGATCGTTGAACGAAAAATTTCCGTGACCGCCCCATAGAACGGTCACGATTGGCAAAAAAAAAACAAAATCTGCGAAGCCCGAAGTCGTTCGATTCGAGGGAACGGTGCCTCTTCGCAATCAAAGTTCAAAATTCGCTTCCTTTTACTTTTGCTTTATTAATTATCTTCATCCGCAGTTTTCCCAATATGTGTTGTTCTACCTATTTGATGACGTCACACTATATGATAGTGTTATCAGTACCGATTGCTGTGCACAACAGGGATTCCAAACTACACAGAAAGTTTCCCGAAAAAAAAAATGAATTTCAATTAAAAAGGATATTCTTCAACCAACGATACAAAAATAATTGTTATCCTAATTACATCAATCAAATAGTCGGTATGATTATGAATTATTACCCGTTCTTTAGAAGCCTAACATTTGATAACAGCATCATTACCGATAATTTGATTCATATAATTAGGATAATAGTAATATCAGTGTGCTGTGAAAGTCTACTTCACATTAAAATTCGTTTGTTTTTGGCAACTTTCTGTGTAATTTGGAATCCTTGTCTACGAAATTTTCTCCTTGGCATCGTGTTCCTCTCTCTTCCTTTCTTCTTCAAGCCAGGAAGTGTCGCGCATGGATTTTCAAACGACGATACATAAATGCTATTGACAAATTCGTGAATCAGAACAGCGCACCCTTGCCTAGAGTTTTATACGATATGAAACTTCAATGCACATCCAACGCCGCATTCCAAACCGATTGGTTGTACATTTAACGAGGAGTAGCTTGCGCCATGATAAACTACCGAATAAAAATATATTCTGTATTTATCGAGGTCGTAATCGTACACCTACCGAGACCGGCATTCGCTGTAGATCGAATATGAGAAGGCTATGAAAACTAACAAGTCGAAGTATGTTCCTGATAAATCATATAATACTAATACGGAATGAAAAGAAACCGAGAAAACGATCGAAGACACTGTTACTTTCAAAGACTCAATTGTGTTTCCTTCTTTCTCTTTCTCTTTTTTTTCATTTTTTTCATTTTTCTATCATTTTTCACAACTTTCTAGTATACCTATAGACGACTACTCGCATACATACATGCGCGGTGTCATTGAACCACGGAATACTAGGCAGCACACCGAGGAGTGACACAAACGTCTGATGACATTGCGATAGAGCCGGTACAACTGACTGCAGATGACGGCAAATCGCAAAGTAGGTTGTAGAGTCCGCGACCCACGGACGTGGACGAGACTGTGCAACGGATCGCGTGGGTACGCACTATACGGTCGCCGACAAGGAGGTCGTTGAAACGCGCCCCAAGGGCTTCCGGTCTACGCGGCAGAGAACCCGCCTGCAAGATCTAGTTCTCCAAGTTACATCCCAGTCGAGGTTGTCCAGGGTGACCGCGGATGATAAATAACGAACGTTCCTTCGGTACATGGACCCATAAATTTTTTGTATTTACTGCATGAGCATTGGATCTGGGCGCTACTATCGTCGCCCATCATCAGACAGTTCGTGAACGGTGGTTAGTGAGAGGACCAGGTATTATAGGAAATTGACCTAGGAGCCATGAACAGTCGGAGAAGTATCAGAAAATTGGATAGAAACATTTCAAGCCATCGATTATAGCAGTTGCCATAAAGTTGACGAGAAGAGGTCGGCTAAAACTAATAAATAATCGAAAGTAGACAACCTGAGAATGAGATCAATATATAGCGCACGGATTATCTGAAATGTATCTCATCCTCTTATCGCATTCTCATAGTTAACAGCAGAGATACGTAAACGTTTTCCTGGTTTCAATTTTCCATGCTCGTTTCTTATCATCCTCATCTTTCGTCAACTCCTTAATCATCGTACCTTCAACAAACAACTTGCCCGCAGTGTCTTCTCCGGGATGTTCCGATGCTCGGTAAGTTGTAGATCATGCCGAAGGTATTCTCCCCTATTTTCTTTCGTTCGTTGATTGTTTACCGAATTGTACGAAACACTTGGCTTGTCTCTGAGATCAGGGAGCAACTGGGCCCCAGAGTATGAAACAAATACATCTCTCTTTATCACTCCGCATTTATCTCTCTGGAGATCGTTCGCCACCAAGTATATTCATAAGTGGGACATGATGCTCACGCGAGGTTGAACCAAGCCTGAGAGAAGCGGAGGTGGAGAGAGAAAGAGATGGCAAGCATAAGGCGAGGTGCAGCCAGACTCAATGACCAGTCGAACCGAGTTACACACTATGACTATCCGGGAGGTGCTGGCGCGTAAGCTGTCTGATAGTTTCAACGATGAAGTAAAGCTCATGTCTCTCACGATGGGGCACGATGGTTATTACAGAGAGACGAACGGAGTGAAAGTATAGCGGGAAATGTTGAAGGTACAATATGCAGCGATAGCTAAGACGGTAGCCACAAAAGATGATATAGTACCGTGTAATTTATTGGCTATGAGAGAGGAACGATTTGAGTCAGCAGGTATAGCGCCAGTGAACCTATGAATAACCTCGCGAGGTTCTTAGATCATCGAGAACACCTATAGACAAGTAATTTACATATCCTAAATTATTTTCTCGGTGAAAATTTATAGATTTCGACGCATCGTTTCGTTGTACATGAGTACTTGTCACATGAGCTCAAGAATGTTCCGAAAACACTTATTCTTCGTTACTTGGCGGTAATACTTTTCAACGATTACTCATAATTCGCCGAATTATGTATGAAATTAATCAGACAAAGTGACGCCGGGGATTGAGGAATTTCTGCCCGAACGAACCACGAGAAATGTATTGATTTTACGTTCCGGAAGCTGAGCTCAATTCTGACCTGAATTTTGATGCGTTTCGGGAACCTGTTTGCTCGGTTGAGAATTTTTTGAATGAGAATTTAATCTCCCCATCCCTGCAGGGGTAACCCGGCTGCGTGATGTACGAGCACGGAGAGCTTGGAGAATTCCAAGTGTCGCTCGATCGAGGCTGAGTAAGTGTTGAAATCCAATTGATTGGGAAGTGACGAAACAACACAACGAGTTATTTGCATTTCTTGGTCAAATTTCATCCGTTTGTCTGTCTGGACGAATGACTGTTAGATAGAATACCTAAAGGTCTGAAAATTGAAAAGTAGTTTCTCGAGGGCAAAGTTTGAATACCTATATACCTATACAGATTCGTGATTGAAAACCAAACTTTTTTGTTCAGATTTGTTCAAAGTTTCTCCACAATGTTTTCTCCGTTCATAGATTCAAGTAAACGGAATAAAATAAAATAAAATTCTTTTGCTGCCATAGACCACCGGGATTCTTTCGACCTTGCCTATTCTCCGAGGAGGCGTATCCACTGAACCGTCGAGGACACGGGGCGGTTTTCCTTCTTCCTTTTGACCTCTCGTCGTGTTAAACCGTCGCCAATGATTTCACGATTTCACCCTCGTCGGTCCGCGGCTCACGCAAAGAGCATAACAGAGTTCTGTGTGATGGAGAACAGACACCGCAATTATTGGTTAACCGAAGGTCCCCGCGGCCCGGTCGAAAAATCGAGCTAATTGGAAACTCGATCGTTACTGTTGGTCACATTCTACGGGATAATAATCATCGACACGCTCGCTAGCGCGGTGGGAAACTGAGCAATCAAAATCGTACTAAATTTTATTGCGAATACTGTCAAGCTTGTGTCGGAAATGGCCCTGAAAATTGTTCTAAAATAATTATATTTACGAAGGTTATGATACATTGCTAAGTGAGAAACGTCGGATGTCCACGTTCGTTCTATTGCATTAGAATTCGATTGATTTCTCTTTTTTCTTCATTTATTTCATTTCACTTCATTGACGTCAGAGGTATACGTAACGCCTGACAATTTGTTAAAAATACAAAGAGTTATGGTACAAAATACACGAAAGTTTCGCAGACGATTCGTGTCTATTTTCAACCGGGACAGTAGATTTGAATTCTTGTTGCGCGTACATGTAGACCGACAATAACGGAATCAAGACTTGTTGTAAGCATTGATTAGGCATTGAATAGACGCTAACAATTATGATGAGTCGCGCCACACTTGACAACGTTGCCCTCGTTTCATTGACCCACAGAGAATATGAATAAACGAGACTGAACTATCCGCAAATCTATTCGGAAGGTATGCACATACATACACGCCTGCATACATATATGTGTAAAAAAAAAATTTTTTTTCAATCAAAAATGGCGAAACGACCACGTTGTGAAAATATTGGCTGATTGTAGCATTCTGTAAGACAATAAATCATCTTGCGCCTCCATTTGCATCTCGCAATACAAATTTGTACGTGGATGACAAAATGGCATTGTCAAGAGTCGCGGGTGTTGTGATTTATACAGCGCAACAGCATATTATAATACATACTTCTCCTCTCATAACAAAGAGATGTAGCGAACGAGGCGCATGCATACGTGGGGCACATAGATAGATGTACACATTGTATAAATTGTGCTACTGCAGCAGCGTGCGTGGTCGTGGTGGTGTCTGCACAGCAGTTGAATCGTTTGCGAATCGACAAACGAACGGAAAATCGACGACGACGGCGACGGCGACGGCGACGGCGACGGAGACGATAACATCAACCAACCAGAGCGTAGGTGTTAGCGGATTGCAAATTGCGGCTGCATTGTCACCCCTTGGCGCCTACCGTCGTCAACCACGTCTCTACCTCATTAATCTCCCACGCGTTTCTCAGATTAGAGCAAAAGGTTTGCAAAGGTAATTAGTCGAGCGAATTCGTCCGCGGTATTGATTCAAATTTTCTATCACCGTGTGCTCGCGTTTCTATGTATGTTTATTGAAAAAAAAAATTGAAAATCATATGAAGCTTGCGTAGTAAAAAAATTCTTCAAATTTTGAAAATCGTCACGAATATTGTAATACCGCGCTCAATTTTTTACCAAAGCAGGTTTTATGAGTTTCGTATTAATATACGAATGTCAGTGCAGCGACCTCGGTATATCCGTGAAACGTTCCGTTGTCTCTTTCCGGGGCTTTGTCGCCCCCGTTCGCCTGTATGCCATCCAATTTGCAGCTCGCGTCAGCATTGTATACGGCGACCGTTCGAACGACAAAAACTACGAAAGTTTCAAACATCGTGTGACGTGTGAGTACCTAACTATATCCACACGATATGTGTCCTGTGTTCTTCGACCAAAACTAAGAAACAAGTTTTACGAACTACCAGACTCGAGAGCCCAACATAGTTTACAAAATACAATAGTTCAAAATTTGCTAAACTTTCTTATCTGTAGCGTCGCGCAACGAGTGCGCTAGCTGTCGCGGTAGCGTCCCTCAACTAACGCCTCGCCGATTTTCCGGTGGAGTTCGAGAGTCCCAATTGACAAACTTCAATTTGCCCACATTTGATGGATCTTAGAACGTCGGCTTTTTGATTCTGGAAAATTTCCTCTCAATTAACTCCAGAAAATACACCCATCAAATAGAAAGATGTTTTCCTTCGGATAATCACAGTCAACAAATCGTGTGTGATTCACACGTGCGATTGCCGATCTAATCTAAATTTGTTGTTTTTTTTAAATTTAATTTGATTTAATTTTTTTTTCTTCTTACTTTTTTCCCCATTTTTTCAAGAAACCGAAATGTACGAAAAAATTGCCGGATGCAGAAGAAATCGTAGAAATTCATGACCGATTTTACACCACCAACAGATCGGCTCCGAGTGTCTCGTCATGCGATTGACAAAGGATGTTGAAATAGGATATCTAATCGATTATCGGAGTTGTATTACAGGCGGAAGGACGCAGAACCTATGCACGACGTGCACCGTCAACTGCCGAGAATTGAAAATCGAGATTAAAAATTGATCGCGGAACGAAATTTGCCACGAATATATACTTATCCACATTTTTAACGACGAGAAGCCCACACAGCCATACACTTTGCATTTTCAACTATGAACAGACGATCGAATCTGGCTCACAAGTATACCTAACGAGTAATGAGTTTCTCGGGTTTGTAAACCGGAGTCGAATGAACCGACTAATCCGACCGCGAGTCGTAACTGTTCGACGCCGCATTATCTCATGGGCCTACAATATATGGATCGCGTTGCTTTCATAGGTGGCTCAACAATGGCCTTTGATCGCACTAATTGGGCTAAATAATGCGTGCGTGTACGTATGCTATGCTTGAATTATATGGATTGTACGTACATACATATACGTACGGATGAGTATGGATATAATACAATTCGCTAGACTCCGGAGCAATTCGCGTAAGATAACTGCCAACCTACCTCTCGCAGGAAAATCAACGCGTTTTCTAATTAGAGTTCACGTGTTAAGCGGTTCAAGGTTCGATTCGAATCGAGAACACTGTTCCGATACTATTTAGTAGCTTAAGAAAACCACGTTATTTTTCAATGAGTCATGTATCGCGTTCGTGACGACGAGAAAATCTCAGCAGAGCTGCTGCGTAGTAAGTGATTTCTTTATAGATTATCGCACGTATACCTACTATAGGATACCCAAATGGATCTGAATTTGAAATTAGAATTGAACGTACGAACCTCTGAAGAACCATGCTCGACCCAAAAACGAACCAGAAAGCTATCGTCGAGTGCGCTCCGGGCTACAGACGACCACTAATCGCCCGCTATAACTAATTTCATTCTTGAGTGATAGCTGCACTACCGGTCAAATCTAGGTTATCGCAAATGCTCAACCACTACAACACGTTTCGTTATTGATAAAAGGAAAAGAAGATTAAAAGAAAAAGTAGAAAAATTATCAAAAACGTTGTCCTGAATGAGCACACTTGACCGTGTATAACCGGCAACGTTATTATTTATATAAAATTATGAACAACTCTCTTAACAATTAAACAACTGCGATCCCTGCGGAGCCTGTTGAACGGTACCCTGGAATTTTTCATGAAATTAAAATTTGCTGATTTTTCTCAAAAAATGTTCAACAGCGCGGAAACGCGATCCAAACGAAGTCGCTGGGTTCAACGTGACGCCGCGCCGGTGTACGTACGTACATGCCATTTTCATCGGAAAACGCGGCAGTGAACGGTAAGTGTTGCAAGAAAGAAAAAAGAAAGAAAAAAATCGAAAATCCGTTGCAAATTATGCGTCTTCATTCTATTACGAAAATTTTCGTGTTATTACTGACGAATCGTTTACTTGCGGACGTAGAATGCTGATTATTCCAATGAATTGATAATGTTTCCTGCTACGGAACCGCGTCGTTCCGATCTATTGCGATAGATTTATATAATATGAACAAGGACTGAAAGTAAGAAGTGATGCCTACCCTACGTAACGTATAGTACGTCGTAAAAAAAAAAATAAAAAATAAAAAAGAAAAGAAAAGAAGACATCTGTAAGCAAAGTCCCATACGGTTTTTTGGCCGTGTGCCAACCGCCGCCAATGCGTCTGTGAGACTATACCTACTTTTTAACAATGCTCGGAATCGCCTCTAAACAAATCTCAATGTATGTACATAAGTAGGTATCTAAATACACGCGTCCGTATATGCATTTGTACTGCATGTAGCAAATATCAACCTAACCTAACCTAACTCAACCCAAGCTCACACGCGCAGGCATACATGCGAAACCGCGTAGTCAGCTCTCAGGAGAACGAATACACACGCACGTGTGTATGCTAATGCGTAACAGCTAATGCACCTCGGTCTTTCTCTTCCCCGTGTGTAGCTGCACACGAGGATACTAAGAATTTCCGTAATTCCCATTTACGGATGCACCGCCGCTCGATTCTCGATGTCTCAGATACCACGTAGAGAGGAAACCATCAAGGGGATCGATCTTATACAGGTCTCATTTGGCCGAAAGTACGGTAATAATGTGTCAAATTATTACAAGAACTGCAGATCCGCACGTTTCTTACAGCCATACCCCGCGAATCCCTTCGGATGAGGTTCGTGAAAGTTTTCAAGAGTCAAAGTCTGTGACACGACCGACGAGTGCCAATTTTGATTATACTTCGAACATTGATTCTTCGAGATGCTTCGTGAAACTTCGAGACTTCGAAAATTTCAAGTCTTCTTTCTCGTTTCAAACCTTTCCGCGTCATTTCAATTCCTGGGCATAGGTATAAATATATATATATATATATATATGTAAAATCAAGAGATTCCCACAGCCTCTTTCTTCGTTTCCCGCATCTTTTTCGAATCGTCCCGTCATTCGTTTTGTACCAATTGTACGAACGCTCGAATTCCGATCGCTGGCCGAATCGTCGCGTCGGTGCGATTTTATGCACACGGCTACGTTACGTTGCAGTTGTTTCAAATCTATAATACCCGATTCATCAAATCCCGAATGCATCTCTGCATAAAAAGAATCGTAATTATTCCTTATCTCAAGCATCAAGTCTTTCGACTAACATGAGAGTTAGCGACACATTGCCATATATCCTGTTCACTCGAAGGTTAACCGGTGCCAGCAACGCTGCACCATGAATCGATCATATCTACGTACATACGTAGCTCTGGCTATAATATCCAACTATTTGCGTATCGTAAGTACATACCGCGTGCAATACAGGCAATACAGGACTTTGTGTACAAACTTGTACACACATTATACATGCATATGTATTGTGTATCTATAGGTATGTATTACGTAGTAGTATGCCTACATATAGGTACAATTTACGTTATAGACTTCGGATATTTCTACTGTTACTACACCTTATCAGATAACGGACCTGTGATATGCCAGCCTGCCTACGCTGCCTTGTTGCGGCTTGGCGTATATTTCATTTGCATATAACTATTCGAAATATTATAGGAAAGCGTTTGTCGTGTATTAACAAGAAATGTAAGAGAAAATTGCAAAGTGCGTTTCCAGCCAGACTCATCAATCAAGATGAATCTGAAACGATATTTCTCTTCTTCATTTTTGAGAGATATTGATCGGTAAACGAGCTGCATTCAAACGAATTACGATATTGCGTATGTAGCCGGTTTAAATTTCAGCCTTAATCAACGCCCAATTTCGATTTCATCGTTCGCGAATGTAAACCGTGGAAATTGTTCAGCAACACGGAGAAAATATGGGGACAAAAATGAGAGAAGAGAGTAACATCGATTGAAAGAAACAAAAATCAAATCGATAGGAGATAAAAGTTCATTTCTCGCGACCTTCTTCACTCTCTTCCGTTGGTCTCTCACCTTCGACGACGATGCCCTCTCTCCTCGTTCTTGATTCGATTTGCAAAAGTCAAAGAGCGATAATGTACCGTAATTACCCTACCAGGGCAATCACTCGATGGAGAAAAAAGGAAAATAACAAAATTAATAAAACAGCGAACATCATCTCGCTTTTAGCCGGAAGGTACGAGTATCTTACTGTATACGAACTACATCCTGAAACTAGTATTGGTAAAGCCTCAAGTGAGTACGAGAGGTACGTCGTGTCGTAATCTCTGGTACAGTAAGATAGCTACAGAAATAATTTCTTTCACCAAATATCACGGGCTAACGAAAATCAAATAACGCGCGATGGGCATGAAAGAAGAAGAAATTGCGCAAATTTGTAAATAGCTGATGTTTTCCATCCTTTTTTTTTCCATTTTACATCTTGCAGTGTAAACTGGGTACGTGGGTCTGGTGTAGGTATACGAGTATGGTTGCTTCCAACATACGAATTCGCGCAACATCCGAGCCAATTTGTTTTTGAAGCACGTATAAAAATCGTTATATATACATCTCATTGCATGCGAACGTTTAATGTGAGGAAAAGTAGACGATATAGAGGTATGCGCATGTATACCTCGTACTTCGACTACGAAC
This sequence comes from Phymatocera aterrima, assembly GCA_963170745.1. Classification (NCBI taxonomy): domain Eukaryota; kingdom Metazoa; phylum Arthropoda; class Insecta; order Hymenoptera; family Tenthredinidae; genus Phymatocera; species Phymatocera aterrima. The sequence continues at coordinate 12,072,239 of OY720663.1, forward strand.
TGAGACACGTAACAGCTGTTAAGATCATAGGCATCACTGCATATGTGTAGGTACTAGATAGGTACGGTATAGGCATTATACGTATCGTGACTCGTGTTGAGTGGAGTAGCTGCAGCTGGAGACGGGAGAAACAACATCTCAATGTTTCACTGTAACCTCGTTTCTCAAACTTGGTAAATCTATGGAGATTGGGAGACGGGGGACAAGAAGGTACATACGTCCTGGCAAATAAGGAAAATGAAAAAATCGAACTATTTTCAAATCGGGAATGGAAGAAAGTGAGGAAGGAATTTCATTTCGTTCCCCGATTTCATTGTTCGATTCCGGAAAGAGATTGTCAACGGCATCGATGAAAGAGGATGAATTTAAGGTGAATTTATTCTAACAAAGCGCAACAATGTGTGTGAACGCGGAGTGGAAACGCGAATCACTCCGTTCCTATGCCTATTATACATAGATGGATGCTGGACCGTGACCTACAACTGTGTATGTAACCTCCGCGACTCACGACCCACAACATCTCTATCCCTATAATCGGAGAACATCGCATCCGCCAATTATCGCCTCCAATATGTATGTACTTCGTGAACGAATATCTCGTTATTTACATATTATTCTCGTAACTTATTTCAAGCGGTAGAAGAATAAAATGATTGGGTTTGAAGGAAGTTCTGCAGACGCATCGAGCGACCAGAGTATCTATATTGTATTCTATGGCGGCGCTCCGAAATTCGGCGCGGTGAGTTTCAGATGGAATTTAAAAAGATCTGATCTTTTGGTGATCAACTTTTCAAACGGAGCCGATTTCGCCGTTACTCCGATGCGAAGAAATCGGTATACGAACTATGCTCTCTGCACGGAGACCAGTCGAACCCCACAATGAGGTCGGTCCTCCTTATTTTATTGCGAGATGCGATTAAAACTCGCGTCAATATTTGAGTCCGAAGCCCGAATAAGGTCGAGCATTGCAATGCTATTGGCGGAGTATAAGTGTGGGAAAGGAATTAACTCATGTTTCTTGCGAATTTCCTTTCCGCGTCATCCCTGGCACGCTGCTCAATTGTGGGGTTCGACCGTGTAGCTATAATGGATCCTGCGGATCTCAATCTTTGAATATTAAATCCAATGGTGGAATCTCCGGCGTCAATTATTTATAGTCAATCTCAGTATTTCCTTGACGAGGAGGTAGTACACGCGCGTTATTCCAGGTGAGAAAAGGTTACACATCCAGGAGGCGCGAACTATAATACGTATTATACGCATGTGTACCTATACCGCGCGATTCTTGTATACGAATAACCATAAACTCGGCGAAAGCCGGTCAAATGGATTCCCGAGAGGAGTTGCATAATGAAGTACGTGTATATTTATTGTGCAAACTAACCATTTTTAGAGTCTCTTCCGGTCGCAGGAGGTAGAACATGGACTGGAGGTGCTGCTGAATGTCGCATCCCGCCGATGAGACGCGTCGCGACGGTCTAGCCCTTTCGTTCGGGGGAAGAACCAACGCGGCACCTTTACCCGCGAAGTAACACTCGCTGAGGCTGAAAATGAAACGGTAATTAAAAACCACTTATCAGAATTATCATCGTAGCGGTGTTATCAACTAGGGCATCATAATTTTTGCACATCTGTGTATATTTTCGTTGATTTATACGATTCATATAATGACCGAAAACGATGAAAACGGAAAGAAGACTGCGCGTCGATCGTGAAAAAGAGATAAAGAAGAAGAATCGCGTTATAATTTTGATTGAAATTTCAATGAACCCAATCAGCAAAAGGAGAGAGAAATTTCAGCACAAAGTATTTTTTAGCGGGTGCCCCCGTACCTACGTAGGCAGATATGAATCCGTAACACGGGTGTGCTATATGGTTAAATGATGCTGAAGCTGGCGGACCATTCTAGCAGACGTGCAATGCTGTTCGGTAGTTGCGTCTGCTGGATTGTTCTGCTAGCTTCAGCGTAGCTTCTACGGTTCGTTGACCGTAGGATGAAAGAATGAAAAACGCGGCATTACAGTAATTGAGATAATGAATTAATCGTGAGATGTATCGTGCGGTGATACTCAGACCGCGAAGATCAATCACCAAACGAATAAAGTCTTCACTTGATTCTCGAAGGGAAAGAAAAAAATCCTAGTTCCCTAACTTTATACTACCATAAATATTGGTTGATCGGCATTGATTTCAAGATTTTCTACGCATACACTTCTATACCGCGATTATCGTCGATCAATATTAATCGAACGTCCGATAAAATCCACGACGATCGCGTTGTTTATTACCCCAAACAATCCTCGTTATTCAAATACTTACTGATCTAGCATTTACGGATTGACAGAGACAAAAAATGTATATTAAATTGTTTGTAAATTGCACGCATCCGTCATATATACGGTCAAAGTTCTCCACGATTCTGACACGCCACCGCACTCCGTTCTTCGCACTGTGAGGGACGAATGCAAGATCAGAAAAGGAAAAACACGAGGGATTGAATTAGCCGTAATTACGATGATTTGTATAAATCAAGTAAACATCTGAGTTACGAATTTGAACTATAGATACAAATTTCGATTCAAACCCCATTCTCCGGCCTTTATTCGCTGCACATACGACAAACTGACGATGTGTCATTGGATTCGATACTCCCCCCCGTAGGTGACTCAAAAGTTGAAAGTGATACGCAATTACCCCAAAAATTTGAACCCGACGAGCTCAGGGGTTTCTCAGATGGTCTTCGTGGTTCAATAATTTCTATAAATTACAAACAAACAATTCTACTTTCGAGTGTCCCCGAAATGGAAAGAAGAAAAAAGAACGGAACGAAACGAAACAAGTGAGAAAAAAAAGAGAAAAAGGAATCACATTTGGAACGCCAGTCTATAATTATGTTCGGTTCGGTTGGTTTCATACCTGAGCTCTCTATTTTCTTTATGCATCTTTCCTTTTTGAAAATCGGCGTATACCTAGCTACCCATATTTTGAAGAGACCCTTGGCAGACACAATACGGTTGGTCGAGAAGAGATTGGAATTCATTGTATTCAAATGCTTCAGAGTTTAGAGACAGACAAACGGAGCTTCAGGTATCTTCCTCCGCGTTGAGCATGCCACGCCGCCGAGAAAGAGTCGTGCGTCGTGGCTGTCGGTTCTCTTGAACTTATAAGTAGGGGCTTGCTTTGCCCGCCCCTCTCGCTCAGACAGGTACATTATATATGCGTAGCTATACCGATACAGGTATGGGGATGGGAATCGGTAAAAGCGTAATTATGCATGATAAATTTTCAACGCATCGTGTACAAAACAAAGTAAACGAAGAAAAAAATTGATCATTTTTGTCGTATTATTTTCAATTTTTCGAGACATCTTTATGAAGTCCTCGCCATAGGCGGGTAAAAAATGAATGGGCATACGTGTAAAAACGACGAAAATGACTGGAATATTCGCTTTCGATCGTTGATCTCTTTCTTTTTTCGTCAATACGTTCAACGATATGGGTAAGGAAAGGTAGATTCAGGTGCGCATCTATGGTTGGAAGATGTTAAGACAGGTGTACGTGAGCAAGTCAAGTGAAGAAGAAAATGATGGAATTAATTGGAAACTCGTTCTTCGTAAATATCGAGGAGATAGAAGGAAGGCGGGATGAAATCTGGTGTGATTCCCCTTCTGCTTTCGTAGGTATATTTTCTCGGTTTGTTTCTCGTTCCCCTGCGAGGCGAGACGAGGCGAGGCGAGGCGAGCCAAGACGACGCGATGCACGAATCGTTTACCGGAGAATTTTTATGCTCTCGCAGCTGTAATAGAGGAGCAAAAGATGGAGATGAATACATAGAAGAGAGCCGGGAAGAAAAAACGATGAGGAAGAAGAAGAAGAAGAAGAAAATAAAATAGAGGTGCGGAGAGAGAGAAGCGCGTATACAGGCGGTGGAAGGGAAAGGATGAGATAGAAGCTCAGAATTTAGCGCAGAGTATCATCGACTTGGAATGTCTCGACCGTTGGACTCTGCCCTGTATATTCCTCAGGCCGTTGTTACCTATAAACGCAAAGCATACATACTATATGCGTGTGCTTGGCCTTATTTTTTCCTGTATTAGTATTGTTATACTTGAGGGGCCGTAAGTTTTGGAAGATCGGAAAGCGCAGAACGAGAGAAGAAGAAAAAATCGAAAATTTTCGTCATGACACAGAGAAGAAACGAATAAATCGATCGTTTGAACTTTCGGACACAGGTTAACGTCGCTGTCGTCGAGTAAACCAAGATATATATATATATATATATATATATATATATTTTTTTTTTTTTTTAGGGCGAAAATAAAGTAGAGAAGTTAAATTTCGTCATCTGCTGCTATACTGCATAAGACGAAAATAAAATCCGTGCGGGTCCGAGTGTTGATGCATCGGTGGATTTTGTTATGCGCATATGTAAGAGGAGAGAATAATTGTCGTGCGGGCCGCAGAGAATCTTTCGCTAAATGTCAAAATATTTACACAAAAACAGAAAAACAAAATCCAGTCGTTTAAGAAATTCCACTCGCTATACTATACATTTCATTGAAGAATCGTCATATAGTGTGTGTATATATACATAATATATCTTCGATGTTTATTGTTTGCGAAAACATTATCTCACAAAATATAACGTGGATAAGATTCATCACTTCTTCAGTCGGATAATCGGAAAGAGAGAAAGATTATGCACCATACACATAGCGCTACGATATACCAGATGCAGGGCAATCGCGAGAACTTTGCACTTCGATCAAAGTTTATCATTGTGTAGGCATTAAAGCGTACGATAATGGTTTTCAAGATTCAGATACTCAACCTGAAAAGACACGGAATCGAGTTTGGAAACAAAATTGATTGAAAAGTAAAAAAGGGCAAAACGTTATTGTCAATAATTGATAATCTGAAGATATCCATCTATATTCTATACATTTCAATTTTGTACCAAATTCTCGAAATTTGTTTACTCGCGTATCCACGTCGATTAAACAACGTCATCCTTCCGAATCTTTGCGGACATTCCGTGAAAGATTCTATACGGTGAAGAATTTTTAAGACTCTATGGGACTCCGAGCGCCTACCGTGATTAATTGAGAATTTTCCATCATTTTTTTTTTTTTTTACTACGTCACACCGTATTCGTCTATTCATTTTCATTTCATCGATCTTCGAAACTGTCGCAAAAGCCTCAAATATTTTGTTCAATATTTTCAAAAATGCCTTTCCACTCCGATTTATAGTATAGTCTAGTCTATTATATCTAATCTAGTATATCCATAGTCTGGTATATTCTCCGTTAGTTATTCTGTAATCCCTACGGCAACAGGAAACGAAACATAAGAAAATGAAAAAAATAAAGAATAAAAAGTGCCCAGGTAGTAAAAATTAGCACAAATTTCATTTTTTGTACACATGTATATATATATATACGGACGCATACATGACCGCAGAGGTAATAACAATAAAATTTCACTAATATGCGCGGTAATGACTTCAGAGACTACTTTCTGCATAATTTAAGCATGTAATAATTTCTTTTTATTGTCAACTATATCTGACTTTAACGGTAGAGATGACTTTCTCCGTTGACCGTGCAGCAGCAGCGGCAGCAGGCCAACCTTGTCTGTTTTTTGCCGCGTCTAACCTGACCTAACGCAAAGAAGAAACAATAAAAAAGATATACGTACGTATATATATATGTTGTGAGATCGCGCTGCACAAATTTTGAGTCAGTACTATTTTTGTTAACAAAAATAGATTCCGCTCGACGAACATATTCAACTGGAACTATATACCGGTAAGAAAGAAAACCAATTTTCTCCGCGGTTTTCTTCAAAACCGTATAGGTGTAAAGCTATGCTTCGGCATTACATTTTTTCTAACAAATTTGGAAATCGGTATGACAATAAACCACCCCCCAACCTATCGTCATGTTGAAACGTGGGTATAGAAAAGAGGAAAATATAAGAAAGTTCATTTCTTCCTCCGGGAGGGGAACAAGCATGTTTCAATAATAATATACCTGAATTTTTTTTTCTTCTTTTTTTCTCAGATTATTAGCTATTTTTCCAAATTATTACAACAGTTCAATGAAATCGTCATTCATTCTCATCAATTTTATCGCCGCCGCCGCCGCCGCCGCCGCAGCACTGTCCCCAACGGTGCGATAGCTGCCTTATGCATACATGTATTTGCAGAAAATGAAACAGAAAAATGATCGAAGCCAGATTGAAAATGGTAAATAAAAAGTGGTACATGTGTAAGATTCATGTATATATATATATATATATATATATATATATATACACCTACGTAGGTACGTATTGATACATATTTTTGTCACAAACCGAAAAGAAGAAGAAAAGAAAAAAAAGGAGAGCCAACAACAGAAGGTGAGCGAAATATGTGAGAGGATTCCTCGCTGAAGGAGGCTTGGATTTCGACGGAAGGATTTTCACCTGTCTACATATCCGTTCACACAAAAGCTCGGCACCCCCGAAATGTTTGAAGGGGTTTCCAAATCCGAAGAGTTATCCGTTGTGGCGTAGTTTCTGGTTCTGACACTTTTCACTTTCATAAACTTTCACTGTATCAGAGGTTATACATACAAAACTTTTCCAATTTTTATTCTCTTTCTTAACTTAATTCTCTTCGAATACCGCCTATAGGTATATATCAACGACGGAGTTATACGGAGATTTTGTATATAACCTAACCGACCAAACGTGTATATGAACGTGAAGTATATGTATCTTTTCTGTTTTTGTTTTTTTTTTCTCTTTTTTTGATAATTATTTATCCGGTTTTTCTCAAGATCCTATATCCTACGTATGTGCCAAAACTGAGGCTTATCCGATTACGAGGAATGAACATAAATTCTTTCGAATTAATATTCAACCCAGCAGTAGAGGAAATTCGTATACAAATTTTTACCCCACTCGTTCTCTTTTCGAGTATTTTGCAAAAGACAAAAAATGAAAAAACCGAAACCAAAAGAAACAATACGTTTTCAATTTATTTAAATTCTTTTCCTCCCTTTCGCTTTCGCGATCATGAGCCAAAATTACGAGACAAAATATAGATCAATTTATTGTATTTCGAGCTATCGACGACCACGAAATAACAGTGAAAGATACTCCAAATTACAAATATATATATTTTCTTTTTGTCCCCCCCTTTTTTTCTGTGCGTGCGAAACAATCAGATGCAATTGAAATGTGAACCAAAAATTTTTGATTATTATACGCGATTAAAAATACTCGTATGATATGTCTATAGGTATATAATATGATATCGGCACGATTTTGAATTTCGAACTGGATACAAAATTCACGCGATTGTTGCTCGATCGCAGGCCAGCGGTATACTGAAAGAAATATTATAGTATCGAGTATGGGAATACATATACCTAGGTAAGATCTGCGCGAAAACGAGGCGTCCGCGCCCGCGTCGTCGTCGTCGTCGTCGTCGTTCCGTTGCGGAATCACGTGGGCGTTTGGAAGTCTGCCGACTACTGTATTATTAGAATAGAATACCTCAGTGTCGTATAAAATTGCCTTTTTATAATGCAGTAAAACCGACGAGATTATTTCAAACGCAGCACGACGATCACAGCAGATAGTATAATTGAAAGAAATGTGCTAAAGTATATAGTATAATATATACAGAAATATGTACATAATATATCAACCTACTTCTCGATCCAATTTTCATTCGTATTTGCGATTTTTTTGTCTAATTTTGGTAAGCTGATCGCCAATAATTTAGTAAAAAAATCCACCGACCCGCCGCGCCGTGCTGAATCGAATCGAACCCGAAATCTGGTGAAATTTTGGCACCGCGTCAAACGGACTCGCGACAGTCTCTCGCACGTAGATATTGGTCTTCCGAAGTTTCCTTCGAAGCGTTTTTTCCCCCGGAACGGTGAGATTTTTCACAGATGAATCTTCTGCCATTTGACGATCCGAGTAAATAAATATATAAACGAAAAATATAACGTAACCAACCAACGCACTAACTATCTACACAACAATATCACCTGTCGACGATGCATTGTCATTAGGTACGTAGCAAATAAATTTTCACAATTGCCTGTTTATCTTTGGCCAAATTCCAAATGCCAAACTCCGCCAAGTCTAGGAATTATGAATAATTATACATAATTTGACTCAAGTGTCAGATATTAACTCATACATGGGTAGATATATATAATATACATGCCTATAAACGGTGAGGGACAGCATAGAGAGGATCAAGAGTTTTCTACAGGTGTATAGACATACCAGCGATGGTAATTAGCCATTAATCGTACTCCATGGAATTTCACGAAGACACCAGCACGGACAGAAACACAGCTGCGTCCGCGTCTCTCGTACACATACAATAATACATACCAGCATCGTACATATAATACTGCAATCGATTACCAAGGTATATACCGATTTCATCATTTTTATTTATGTATCTTGTTTATTTTTCCTCATAAACTATACTTCGAGCGAATATAGGTACCTACAACATACGGCCAGGTCTACGGAAACGATACCGCGCGAAAGCGGGGAAGATAAGTGACATATGAAATAATATATAGCCAAAAATAATAATCGCAGCTTTGAGTCATCGGTCAAATTTTACGATTCATTGCCGTGAGTTATCATTTGCAACGTCAAATCCGAATACGTTCCAATTGCTTTTTCGCTTGATCTACACATCACCCCGCCGCAAGAATTGGAAAAACGATAATAATTATCATGAAAACTCACATTACATACAATAGTTTCAAAGTATAAGATCATCGTTTAGTTTCACAGGTTTCAAAACCCGTGCAATTTTTTTCTCTTTTCAACATTTTCGGTTGCGGCGCCGATGACTGAATTCAATCGCGCAATAGTTCCTGCCTACTTACTGTGTCCGCATGAAATAACCTCCAAACAGTTGTCGCAAACGCGGATAGACGGAATTCCATCGTTAATCAGGAAACCAGGAATACAAAAACAATAAAAAAAAACAGCAGCACGTGACGATATGATAATTTATGCCCGTATGGTATATATCTATTTGCGTGCGGAGTGATGAGTAGAATGCAAATTCAGATTTCCGTTTGACAAAGCACGTCCGTGAGCGTACTGCAGTCGGTGCTGCAAGGTATGACACCATAGCAATGTAAGAAACTAGGTAGATATGTATGTATGTACATACATTCTACGGTTAGTTACCTGACGGAGCGTCATAAGAATCCGAGTAAATTCTTCCGCCACGGTGAGGAAAAGAAAATCCATTCCTCTTACGTGTTCGCGTCGAGCCTCGTCGAAGCACGGAAACGACTATGACGTGAGATAATTGAATTTCTGAACTTATGAAACCGGTCGCACGATGAACGCGATTAACAAAAAATTGAAGAAAAAGATTAGGTTAATGAGGCCGAAGCACATCTCTGCTCCATAAGCCATAAGGCATAGAATATGCTGCAGATGCCGTGGCGCATCGCGCCGTTGCTTCTGCATTCTCTGCTTATGGCTTATGGAGCACGGACATGCATCAGCCTTCATCGTTTTCATGAACCAATGAACAAAATTAAACGGATAGATATGAGAGACAGGAAGAAAAAAAAACGTACGTAGTTCTGTAAAATTGAGAAGGAGGAAGAAAATAGAAAACGGAATACTGGCCACCTATTATGTACAATACTGCAGGGATTCGATAATATATGGATGGAAAAAATCGTCCTCTATGTATACAGCACACCTATATGTGGATGTAAAACTATTTTTTACCTAATTAAACAGTAAAGCTTGAACTTTGGCTGCATTCGTCTGCGCCGGTTTCACAAACGAATGACCACTGATCCGCTGATACTGTATTCAATTAGTATCGTGTATCATTATGCATATATGTATGTTTCGCGTGTAAATGAGAGTTTGCGTAGGTAAATCAGCGAGTAGATTGAGAGACAATAAAGGTTGGGATAGGTTACAACTGACCGGGAACCGTGCAGACTATAGAGTGTATTAAATAATTAAATTACTGTGCGATGTATAATTCGTGGTGATGATGATGCGATGTGATTACAGGCCGTGCCTGACCCTGCATAATCCAAACGAGTTGAATTAGTGAGGGTACACGTATCATATCCTATATAATCGTACAACATGGAGTACAAGCGTATAAACAATTCTAATTAGTTTATTTCCGTTCAGTATAAAGTATACACTTATTTAGCCCCATATACGTCGAAAAGAATTTCTCCAAATTCCAATATAATTGATGAGACAGAGATTTCCCCCCCCCCCCCCCCCCTTGCCGATTTTTCGAGATTTCTTTGTGGCAGATATGCAGGTATCCGCTGTTCCAATCGACATACGTAGGTAATTGATATGAGTAATAAATATACACGCGCGCACGCTGCAGAACGCATACAGGCCTGTTCACGAATTATTTCCGCCCGAATTTATCCGCGTTTCAATACACGCCGCTATAATCGAACTCGAGATCTTGCGAGATCTCACCTAGCTGCGGCAAACTTTAGAAACTGGCATATCTCCGAGATTTTTGCGAGATTGTGAGATATTGCAAGATTTCCATATCCCTTACGGCGACGAGTATTGAAACTATCGAAATATGGTACCTATAATGTCAGTGATTCAAACGCAGCCAACTTCGGAGAACAGTCGTTAACGAATACGCCTGTAGTTACCGATACGTAGTATGTATTTTATTAGCATTGAAATCCTAACGGCTTTCACAAACTGGTTTTCGGTATCATGATATGAATACTAAATGGAGGGAAAAAAAGGAAGAAAAGAAAAGTCGTACCAATATGATGCTGCAATTCCTCACTACCTATACACCTCATATTATTATACCTATATTCGAGGATATCTTCCTCTTCTTCGCATACGCGATCAACTTTGAGGTCGGTTTCACTTGAACTTCGTTTAATATTTATGGCTCGCCCTTTTCACGTATGACGATTCATTTTTTACATTCGTTATTCTTCTTTCTCTCTCTCTCTCTCTCTCTCTCTCTCTCTCTCTCTCTCTCTCTCTGTCTCTCGATTTTTTTTTGAAACTGAGAAACGTGGCGGAATATCACTAGGTCATATACCTGCGTGCATTGCGAGTATAAACCTACGCGGAATTCTCTGCGAATATTTCTTTTTTTCAGGATCGTCGTTTTTCGTTTTTCTTTTCTCCGTTTTTTTCATATTCTAGATACTGAATCTTACTTTCAATTCTGAAATATACTCACTCCCCGTGGTGTATAAATCTATGACATCGCAAGCACATAGCCCAGTCCAAAGCATACCTGAAACATAAGGAAACAACGAACTTGAGTTCATGATCTCGCAATGATTATTTCGGAATATTTCTAAAAACCAGTCTGAGTAACATGAACAAAAATAAGAATTAATTTATATGTATACGTGATACATTTATACATGATATATACATGAAAACCTGGAAGATGTCAATAGATATATACATAGTAATATGACAGGGGTTTGAATTTCAAACTTTTTGGAAGAACAAAGAAGAGTCGTCATTTTCAATATATATATATGTACATGAGATCTGCAAATTTTTGAGGAACGTTGCACGAGAATAATTTCCTTCCATTTCTCATTTTTGTCTCTGATTCTCGAGTTATTTTGGCTGCAGATTGAATACGCTGTGCTTGAGAGATAACCGAACGATGTGCAAATACAAAAAAAAAAAAAAAAAAAAAAAAACCGGCAAACACGAAATTTCCGTTACTCAAGCAAGTAGGTATATATGAATATCTTAGATAGGTTAGGATGCATATATACAGCCGGCGTTGACCTTGAAATTTAGCAGCCGTCGAGGATTTTTTATGTTATAGCGTGCAGCAGCAGCAGCAGCAGCAACGATCTGCATGAATAACAATTAAGCCACTATCCCTACTATTTTAAGAATAATCAAAACGAATAGGTCCATATTTTTCATAAATTTTTGGTTGTTCAGGACCGTGATTATGATTTCTTGAAAAAAAAATTAATTTAAAATTGCGAACCGATCCAAGAAAATAAACTTTTACTACACACGCAGGACAGAGAGAGAAATTTGAAAGAAATAATGGACTTTGCGTGGGAAAAAAAGAACAAAAGAATACTGCATAACGGAAAAATAGGTGTATAAATATATTATATGTGAGTTTAGAAATTCGGAATTTGCACATTTTTCGTAAATGTCGAAGAATCGTTCATCGAATGGCAGAAGAAACCTCAGTTCAGACATGAAATGCGAGCAACAAACATTGAATATTATAAAAAAAAAAAACTGTTAACGCATCGAGATATTTGAGCATTGTATAACGTATTGCACAATATCGCTACGTGCATACACATGTTGTACGTCCGATGTTATGCATTGTATATATTTGTTACACATATATCGGATAAATAAGCAACCGAATGAATAAATGAAAGCGATACAAAATGTATAAACAAACAACAATAATGAGTGCAAACATTGGAATAAATATAAACAAATAAATTATAATTGACGAGCATAAATTCTATGAACTTATCGTGTGTTTGTTACGTATATATATATAACTGATGATACGAGGTAGGTATAATTGTTTTGTATTTCGAAAATTTGAAATTTCATTGCGCGTACAATGTTGTGTTATGCATGTATGTAGTGAAAGAAACTGTAACATGAGACGCGAAAAGAGAAAAAGAAGAAAAACAAAAAAACAAAAAAACAAAAAAAGAAAAAAAATTACTAAAAGGAAAGAAGATCCTTTGACCTTAAAAAACTGTTACTTTTCGATTAAGAGGTAAACAATTATGATGTGAAAATATTTTCATACCGTTGCACGTAACGTAGCGTAACGTAACAATTACGAGTATAATACCTGCGGCGCGTAATATATATATATTGATTTTTGCGTACATATATTGTTCTCCGATGACTTTATAATCTGACGACTACGCGCGTTCGAGAATTAATTTATGTATCATCTGCTACGGGGTCGAACTGCAGAGTAAATTGCAAATTTCGTGCGATTCGTGAATCTCTGTACTACAGAACGATAAGAGATTGCGACATCATATATGTTATTTATCAGTGGGATAAAACATGCGTTACATATGAGGTATTCTACGTGAAGTGGATCACCTCCAGACTCCTCATCTTCAACTATATTTTTCTACTATGATTCTGTTATACTATGTGAGCGTAACTTGCTCGATTTTTGTCAAAATTATTCGGGCCCTCATACCAGATAAATCGCAGTAATGAAAATTTGGTAATTTTCGAAATCCAAGAATCTTGATCTACACGATATTATCCGGAATCGGAATACTGATGTATTAACTACTAGAAATAAGATTCGCGATGGATTGGACTTGAATCCAACTTTATGAAACAAAAGAATTCCGCAATTTGCCGAAAATGTATCGGTCGTCGGAAATTCATTTGAAAGAGAAAAATCGAAATTTCGTAAATTATGTCATGTTTGAAACATTTTGAACATTGTGTTCGGATTTTACACGTTTTCCTACATCTGATAACACAGGCGGAGAAATTAGATTCTCATGCAATATAGAAACAAAAATATAGACGAAACAAATTTTGATTCTAATTTGAACTAGTTTTCTCCTTCTCTTCATTTTTTCTTTTCACCAAAATCAATGGCATGAGGAGTATAGAAAATAGAATACGAATTGCGTCATAACGATTCTCAAATAACATTTCCAAGTCACTTACAATTATTCAAACCATCCACGTACGTATAAAATTCTATCATCCGCGGTTAAGGGCATTATTTGATTATTTTTGTAAGAAAAATTTATCGCCCAAGGCTTTTCTTAGGTACCTACAGCCAGCATTTGTGTTCCCTTTTTCTTGACGATTTCTCAATACTTCTAATTCTGTATTTTATATCGAATTTCAAGAGAATATCACAGTTTTGCGAATTTCTCCTGAACGTATACGTATACCGCGATCTATTCAAAATTGTATTAGAATCGTGTTTTTTTTTTCTTTTCTTTAATTCTAAATTCCATATAGCACAGAATGAATTTAACGAGCAGAGAACATAAACTGGAAATCGAAAAGGAAAAGGTGAAAGCAAAAAACAAAATTGAAGAGCAAATCGCCGTTGAAGAATTCGAGCGACAAATTGTATTTTTCCGATGGATTTTAACAAATACCCGTATCCACAACTATGCGGTTGATCTAATGATTACAATAATCGCATAAAGCGGAAATGAATCATACGAAGTTCCATTCCAAAGTCCTTTGAAAGTAGGATGGGAGGTATACCTAAGGTACAACAAAAACAAGCTTAAAGGAGCTAAAGGACACCCACCGGTTAGGGATTTCAGGTATAAAGAAAATACGTAAAATGAGCAGCGGGACCCCAAAGAAAAAGGAAGAAAAGTAAAGTAAAGCGAAACCGAACTGACTGAGTGCTATATACCTATATAAATAAACAGCTGTTACAGGTTGTTTTCTCTCTCTCTCTCTCTCTCTCTCTCTATTTGTTCCCGTGTGTATATTACAATTTTAGACAAAATTTCGTCGTTCGAGCTATTAGTTGGAGCAATATATTTAAAGCATGTATGTATGTGCATATACATATGCTGCCGTTAATCAGTTCATTGGTAAGTATTAGGTATATATGCCAAGTGAGCGAGCGAGCGAGAGCGGATACACAAGATTCATTTTATGGTTCCAGGATAAAATCGAGTATCCTGTCCGACCGCAGGAAACTCGCATTACAAAATAACAAAAAAACTAGGTATAATGTTACGCTAGCTATGTATATATATATGTATGTGCTACCGAGGCCTCCCTGTATGCAAGCTCAACATATAATCTGTTTGGAAAACTAAGCTGCACTATTGCTAAATTGATTTGAAACGGTGCCCCCCCCCCCCCCCCTGCCAATCCTGCTGCAAACCTTCGTTAGGTTCAGGTACCTACATGCCACTACCCACCACTTTCCATGCAATATTTCTTGCGCTTTCGCTCTCGATCTCGATCTCGCCCTTGCCTTCACCTTAGCTCCCCCATTCGGAGTTCCATACTGACGCGTGACTTTTTTTGTTCCCTTTTTACGGTGTAGAGAAAATTTCATTCGGCATTAGAGCTGCTGCATATTTCGATTTCGAGGGAGGGGGAGGAGGGGAGGGAGGGGGCTCTCGAGAATTCGTCCATACTCGCCGATGTCGAGGGATTCCCGAAATCAACAAAAAATTTGAACCAAAATTCGTTGGAAGAGATGGGAACGAAAAACCTAGAAATGCGTGAAAACTAGGAAAATTCATGTCATCCAGAAAGCAGCAGCGTGGGTAGTAGTAGGGTATAACGACAAGACTCTAAGAAGACGCACGTGTTCTAAGATCTCGAGATCCCAAGGTAGTTCTGTGGTTGTCTCGATCTCTGACATCTGGCAAAAGATGTCTTCATTCTATAGGATTGAGGGTGGACAATATACCGTTTCAGAGATTTAAGAAACGAGATAGAACGAACCGTTCTCTCCAGCCAAAAAGCAACCAGAGCGAAATTCCACCTATAAAAAGTAGAAATACGATTTCAGTTGCAACTGAAAACTGGAGATACTATACACGTGAAGAAATTTCATGGGAATGCTCTGTACGAATGGCTTGAAATAATTTTTGTTTAATTTCGATGATTACAGAATTTTCCTAACTTGGATGTAATTTTTTCAATTTTTTTGTTTTCTTCCCCGTTCTCAGGAAGTATATTTCATTTCTTCTATATATATATCTCTGTCACGAAATTTTCACTCTTCTTCCAAATATTTTCACCAATACATATGTATCGTAATGTTAGGAACACGTTGTGCGTAATATCGGGATGGTTAATTAATTTCTCGTTCTTCAATTGATAGATCATCGACATTCGACGCCTTTCATTAGTCAAGTTTTTCATACGGATGCCATTAATAAAAATTTATTGATTCGTTTGAATTTATTGATTAATTTGGCAATCGAATGAACGCGATTATCGTTTGAATTAGGCGCAAAAATAGTAATTAATGTTCGCACCATGCATCATCAGTATATACCCCACCCATCCTTCGTACTAGATATAAAATACGAAAGTCGAGTAGACGAAAGCTCACCGGTGCGATATCGAACTATAGAATCTTTGAAGGAATTGGATAGGTATTGGATCGACAACTGGAGTCTGATCGACGACGCAGAGATCACGTTCGAAGAGAGGTGATGGAAATGGAAGCAGAGTAAGAGCGATCGCCTTCTATACTTTTCTATCTTGATGTAGTAGGTATTCTAGAGTTCACTGCTGCATCATCGCTAGAGTTTTCCTCTACCCTTTCAAAGAATCGCTCTAACCATTATCTAGCCTAGCCGCAGAGCCGCAGAGCCGCAGCTACAGCGAGATTACAAGTTCAGAGTTACACCGAATCATTTCAGAGATGTGGAGATGCAGGCAATGAAGAAAACAAAAAATCAATCGGAGAAAGATAACGAATGAATGAATTATCGATTAATTATCCATCGACCGAAATCCGGGCTATTCTGTAATTTTGAAAAGACTGAATTTTAACAATCTTTTTTTCCATATCGTTGACTGTTAAAGATGAGTGAAAAACAATCGTGACTTTGCGGAAACTCTTTCTAATATACAACGCCTGCAGCCTGTCTGCGCATTAAAAATTACAGCAAAAACCGCCCACTTTCGTTGACCCAAAAACTCTCCGACAGTTTATAAGTATATTAATGTTTCATGCGAGTTATAAAAGAACAAAGGAATGGGCAAGGCTGCGTGATCATAAACCATAACCGATGATCATACCTACCTACATACGAGCCGTTCATATAAATTCCGGACCCGGCAGCATGAAGAAGAACAAAAAAAAGGTAACAGACCAAATTTGTTTCCATTTTTCAATGGCAAATAACAATCAGACGTTGAAAGTTATGCATTCTGAGCTCACGGCCGTGAGAATTCTGGATTTAGGATTACGAGACTCGATTCAAGCCTATAATAACGGAAATAATCAGAAACAAGATTGAAAGAAGAGCAATCGAATATATGTATTCGGTTGGAAATTTCCGTAGGCGTTCAAATCATTGAAATTCCACCCCTGTGATTTCGCTTCGATTGTCGTATCACAGTTATATATATATATATATATATATATATATATATAGGTATAGGCGAATACAAGCGGGTTGTTCATCAAGGACTGGGATACCTGACAATGAGCTTGCGAAATGAGGTAAGCACAGGCAAGCAACGAACTCAATTCATCGTCTCTGGAGCGATAGAAACTTTTGAAGCCCTTAGGCGCAAAGCATGGAAACCTATTTACCATAATAAAAGCCCCTCGCTCTCATTTCTTCCTTCGCGTTCGTTCTTGTTCCGAGAGATTCGCTTCGGGCGACCATTGTCGTTTCGTGTGATCGCATGTAGGTGCCCATATTTATACATGGCTGCTATCTACACATCTATTTATCTACGAATAGGTACCCAGTGAATTCATTTGCATTAGTCACCCACCTCCAACTCCTTCTCCTTCTCGTTTTGGCACTCCTGCAGCTCCGTACCCTCCCTAAACTGCGAATGCTCCCCTTTTTCTACAATGGAAGATGTAAGCCCAAGTTTCGTATCTACGATAAATGTGTAGATACACGTTTTATCCTACTTCATGCTCGAAGCTTGGAGTTTAAGGTTTCTCCGCCAGCTCCTTCTCCTCCAGCAATTTCTACTATACAGTACCTACAAGTATTGATTTTATAAACTTTTCCCTTCGCGTTTGCCCAAAGTTTCCCATATTCTTGCCGCCCCCGTGGCATGCGCGTGAATTGGGCTGCTCGAAAAGAATTAAGAAAGCAACAGTTCTTCACGTTTTCCAAGCCTTCGCCGTCGGAAAATTCGGTGTAGGTATGCCCTGAAATAATCAACCTCGCAATAGGACTGCGGCGCATCGCCCGAATTAGAAGATTTTCGAGTACCTATACAGTGAACCAAAATGCCAGGAGTTGCTTCTCATACATTGGCCCCGCCATTTTTAATTTTGAATTTGAGATCTCAGATCCGGATTCGGCAGTCGGGGAAAAGAAACCGCGGTCGGAAAATCGTTCCTTAAAAGATATCGAAGGTATAAACGACGATCCCCTCGTCAGACTCCGAAGACAGTATTACTGTATACTTGCGTCATATTCACGATGTTTCACGTTATTCGCGATTTTTTTCCGGATAATAACTGAAGAAAGAAGAGAAGGAAAACATCTCGGCGCAATTGCGTATAACATAAAATGCGAATCCGCATGTTTCCGCTCTGTGAAGATCGTTATGGAGGCCTGTGTGTGCAATGAATATACACATAATACGTATATATCTACTAATAACTACCGGACGGATGTGGTTTCCGTAGTTGGGGACCGCAAATACATCCAGCAAGAGTAGGTAGGTAGTCCTAGATATCCACGTTGTTTTTCTCAATCTCGGAAACTACGTTTCTTCTTTACCTCTCTATACGCGCAATCACATTATTATATCTACTATTATATATATAGAAAGCGTAAAGAAAGTTGTGGTCCGAAAGATATCATTTGAAAAGTTTGTAGCAAGCTTCTGCATGGTCAATCATTCGTACAATCAGTATCAGGACACAATGTAACCCGATCAATTTCTTATACCTCCTGCAATACCGTATCGATACTTTTACCGACAATAATCAGTTTATATTTTCGTCTACCAGATATACGTAGCCACCGGTTTTTTGTCTACCTATACATAGGTACGTACGTACCTGCGCAGCTAGGCCTTGCATAAGGTATACATACTCTGAGTTATTTACGCTCGAAAAGATGCAAATTCTTCAATTTCATACCGCATCGTAACTGGAAGACGTTGTTCAGAGTTATGTAGGTACGGATGAAAATAGCGCAAAGATATTTCAACGCAATGCGTCGATCGTCGGTCGGTTTGTTGGCCGTGTTGTTGCCCGTGGAAACAGAAGGCACAAACTTTATGCTCCTTGTTATGTGTATATGCGGCTACTATAACACCGGGTTCCCATCGCGTCTTGTTTCGCTTCCTGGTTTCGTTAGTCCAGCCACAGCGGCGCCATGCCATGCCATGCCATGCTATGCTATGCTACGGACTTCAAATCGATATGTCATCGGCCTGGAATTCGTTTCCGAGACAACGCGCGGGATACAGACAATCATCCTCTATAGTACATAGACACACGTAGCAGGTATACCTTCGCAGCAGGTATCACTGCGACGATGCTACCTGTATTATGGTATGAGATTTCATATACGGAACCATTTCGGTATAAGGGAATCGCCCAATACGGATTCGCAATTCCGTTTCGCTTCCTCATGCACAGCAAGAGTGTACACGAGCAAGAAAAATCGAGTGGCGGTGCATAGGAACAGGATGAGAATATTTCTGCGCCACCTATAGTCAAAAACTCTCGACGATCACGCAACTTTTCGAGCACTAGTGCGCAAAACCAAGTTTTCATGCACTCGTGCTCGAAAAAACTGCATGCGCGTCTCGTTTTCAACGAAAAGTAGTCGCAGAAAATAGGATGCGAGGCACGAGCGCGTACAGACTTCTCGACTCGTGTGAATTTTGCACTCGTTAAGAAGTCTCTCTTTTTGCGCCCTTGCCTATACATATATTATAACTATTTCATTTCTCCAGACTCAAAACTTCGGGTCTAATTTCAATTCCATCTACTTTCTACGACGCCGAATGGTATTTGTGCTATACTAGCTACGCTACGCAACTAAATTCAGTGGAAATGGATTTTCGCGTGATTTTTTACTGAAATTTTGCTTTCGACGTGGACGACGTGGATTCCCGAAATTGGTGAAACGAGATGAAGATTTTGATGTACGGTATAGGAAAATTTCAGTCAAAAATCACTCTAAAATTACATTTCACGTGATTTCGTTGCGTCAACGTCATTCGGATCGTCTCATCAGCCTCGTCTCATCTTTTTCTACATAATTTTTCTTAAGTGGGTATATTAATTTAAAAAGCAATTAGTCCGAGAGGTTTACCTCTACGCCTACGTGTTCCCTGTCAAGATAATAATTAGAAATGAGCTGCTAGGCCAGCGGGTCCACGCGGCAGAAGTCTCGAATACAAAATAAATACCGAAGACCAAAGGCCGAAGGCTGAAGGCCCCCTAAGTCCTCTCTGTGGGGTACCATGGTGCATTTAACTTGTATTAAATCTACCAGCTGTCGCGTAGGTATAGCTGATAGTCAGCTGACGGTAGGTACCTGGGTAGGTATAGATATATCACATATATTATATGTATGGATGCGTGCGTATCCGCCATTTTGTTTATCCTCTTTGAAACATTCCCCTCCGTAAAATCCCGAGCCCAAAAGTAAAGGAGAACGGTGAAAGAGCACCGACCCCTAGCGCCTCCGTCTTCGTCTTCTCCAATTCCATTCGACAGAGCAATTCAAAATCTTGCAGCTTGCGCTTCCGTCTGAACTTGAACATTGAGGCGACAGCAGACGCGGAAGATAAAATTGAAAGGAAGAATGAACCCCTTGAATGGGAGAGAGAGAGAGAGAGAGAGAGATGATGGGAACGAAGAAGAAGAAGAAGAAAAAAAACAACAACAACAGTAACAACGGATCCCAATAATTCACAAAGAGCCATCAGCGCTCGCCGCAAGCCTGATTCTCATTTGCGGTGCACAAAATATCAGGATATTTAATTAAATAGATAAAGAAAATGGAAATAAAAGGGTGGCGTGAGAATATTACGAATGGACCTCTATTCTTGAGCAGGAGAAGAGAGATTGTTGGAAAATTAGTTGGGGTTTATAGATGTAAGGTGCATTATCATCAGAATGCTGATAAAAACGTGGGTACACGCCGCGCCGCTGCGCAGTTTCAAGTTTGTCGCTGGCTTCACACGTGGAAGTGTGGCTTTATTTGAAAAATACGATAACAAACTGCCTGCGATATGCGACTCGTATGAAACAGCAGGCGCAGCAGCAGCAGCAGCAACGTTTATTAAAAAGTGATTGATTCCCAACCTAGACGACATGATAGATGCTATATTTTCGTGTGCGGTTTACCGATTTGACCGATTAATTCGATATTCAAAGCGAGAAAACGAGATACAGAGAGGCAAGCATCGGAGATGCATGATAGGAATGAAAGCATTCATTTTCGTGCGATTCTAAGAGCATTATACCTACTGCGATGCTTCTCCGGCTTCATTTCCGAACGCAAGAACACGGAAGAGGGGGAAGACACGTGCTGCGAGTATAGTAATAGTAATACGGCGCGCTATTATACTGTAAGAAACAAAAGACACGCGTTTGGAGAGAAGAGATTGACGATTTACGATAAAACGTTACGTTACACCTTCCTACTGCAGTAGCACCGTAGGTTGATACTATCGCGACTGTAGTTTTCATTATTCTCGGCCGCGTGTATTTTCGGTTATTCCTTGATATTCGTTGAGGGCAGATTTTGGAATGAATACGATAAATGTGTCGTAAATTCATTATAATAATTCGGATGAGCGATGAATTGCGAAGTTTAATGATGTTTTTTGTCGTCTTTTTCCATCTTTCAATTACCTGATATATTGGATGTAGCCGTGTCTAGCATCTTCGAACAAGAACCCGGGGTTCCGCATAACGATATTTTCAAATACCATCGAGAATAATCATTTACTGCAGACAAACTTTAACTTTCACACTGCACGTAACTTAATTCAAACTGAAAATTAGTAATATTAAATGAGGAATATAGAGAGCAACAGTGACCACTGACACACTTTTTTTCGTTTTTTCTAGTTTTCTAGTTTATCTTTTTATTTTTATAGTTGTAGTTATGGAAGAAAAGAAGGTACACATCGTTTGTCAAATAGAACGAGAAAAATAAATTATCATATTTGAATGATCTGTCATTTCCGCTGATTCTTTACTGTTGTTCTCTTTTTGTATTTGTTTGTTTCTGTTGCAATTTCTCTTTCTATTCCTCTGAACCGTTTTATAGTTATTAAATTATTCATCACTTCTTAACATCACTGCCACTATTTCTTTACATCTAATACACACTACATATGCCATACGCGATATTATATTTTATAATATAACAATGACACTGCACACCGGCACGAATAATAGTGTTCCGCTTAAAATTGACTGCAAGATTTTAGGTTTGTATTATAAATCTTCATTTTTCCGTTCTATATACACATTTTTCTTCTAATTTTGTTCGTCGTTACGTTCGGATGATTCGATGTATTCGAAAGCTGCGACGAAGTATAACGATAAACGAACCAAAAAATAAAAGGAATTGGAAAGAAAAGAGAGGAGCAGAGAAGAAGGACGATTGTTGCGAATGGAAAACCGAATGACAATTGAAAGCAACAATAACGACGAGCTCCGATACCCGATAATAACGTTCCTTATGGTGTTCCTGAAACTTTGGGGAGCCCCGTGAACGTGTTATTCGGCTCGAAATTCGAACGTTGCAATTACGGCGAGAGCTCGGCGCGCGCGCAACAGCGGACGCGAAGCGACTGAGGAATGAGGATAGGAACACGAACACGAGACGGTTTCGTCGACCCTCTCCCCCACTAGCAGCGCCGTCGCCATCTCACCAATACAAAATGCAACTAGCCACAAGCCCGTGAACTATAAGCCTGCATGGGCCGATTCTCTCCCCCAAGTAAACTCGACTGGACTCGACTCGACTCGACTAAACTCAACTCAACTCAACTCAACTCAACACGATACCCCATCCAATGCTTGATGATGGTGCTTCTTCTTCTCCTTCGTCTTCTCAGTTCTCCGTCTTCGTTTTCTCCTTTTCTCGCGTCTTGATTCGGTATATTACGTATATTCGTTGGACGTAACTAGATATACGAGTTTGTGTACTTAACTTACCGTACACACATAAGCGTACAGATCATGCGTGCCGATGAATCAGTGTTAAATATGTATAGCCACAGGTTAGCCAGTTCTGATACCGGGATTTGGAATTTTATTATTCTAAACTTTTGGTTCTAAATATTTGACTTCTCCGATTGTTTGAAAATGACGATGAAAAATTGTCTTTACGTTTATCTCGAATATTTCCCAGTTTCGTTTTAAATCCGAGAAACAAGTCGTAGTATAGTAAACTTGGATTATTATTTGTTCGAATCGCACTGTATCGAGATAATCGGAGACTGCAGTATAGGAACGGTTTTTTTTTTTATTCAACCGCTACATTGTGAAAGTCGAGTAGTGAGCAAAATCAGCCCGAATTAAACGCTATATAAATATTTCAAGTATTAAATTTCGGTCAAAAATCGTACACGACGAGACACCGGAGGACAAAATGGCCGCCTATAACATCGTCCGCTGTCCACTTCGCAGTTTCGCAACCACCAATTTTACAAACGACTGACTAAATTTGTGAAAATTGAATAACACCCCGTCGTTTTCTTAGTAGCTGCAGCATGAGTAAACGGAACGTGGATATCAACAATTTCCAAAGAATTATTTGCGACCGGGAATTGAAAAGAAATTTTCATGGACACTGACGTCATGATTGCATTGTCTCACGCGCGTTGGAATCAACTTTACAAGGCCTCGATATACAATAATATTATGTATCTATGAATAAAGATGACAAAAGATGGCGGATACACACAGTTTCTTGAACTTTCAGATTGAATAAGATACTCATAGGGAAATGGAATCAAACGCGACGAAAGAAAAGAAGAAACAATGCATTTTTGAAGAACTATAGAACGCTTGTCGATAATATTCTCTTTCGGAGTACATCTCTCTATTATAAATTATATAAAGCGTTGATTTTGAGAACATTTTTTGTTTCAATCACTATTATAATATTTTTAAATGCAAAATCAATGAAATCCATCACCGTACGTCACCGTGTAGGTTGTCTGCAATTGAATAGTAGTACCTACTATATTCATACGCGGAACACGCGCAAATTTACTCTGTGCAATAACCGATCACATATTAGACATACATGATACATATATAGCTACAGTGTGATATTCATGTGAATAACTTGCCTGTGTATATACATATGTACTCTGATGGCCGTTGATCATATGTTTCCTTTTACATTCTGTCTTTTCGGAGGTTACTCCGATCTCCATAGTATAGTAGGTATATATACTGCTGTATTCAATCTTATGCAAAACGTAATATTGGAGATAGCGAAGGAAACAAAAAAATTCGTTACCGTTACAGAAGACAGATCGACTCAACTACTGTTCTTCTCACTCGCTAATGGATTTTATTAGTCGTCGATGGTACTTACAAACGAGAAAAAAAAAAAAGATGAACAGAATAAATAGAAAAAAGGCCAACCGACGAGAGAAAAACGAATAAAAAGCGCAACGAGCTATCCACACCGGGACATGCCGATGCCGAAGGGCATACTGAAATATATTTCTTCAAGTCCGTAAAACTCGCAGTCTTCTCTCTCTTTTTCCGTCTTTTTCACTATCATCGTCAGTCCGCAGCCGCGACAGATTTCGGCTAAAAAAACATTGATCTCTGACCTAAACTTGAACGGGAAGTTTCTATACGGAAATATATATACACATATATAGTAGGTATAAACAAATATCTGTCATCATTGAATTTGTTCAGTTGGATATTCAAAAAATATTATTATTGTATTTTTTGAAAGAAAAATAGGAATTGAATCGGCGCTTTCGATAGATCAAATGCGGAAGATCCAGTCATCAGAGACGCGAGCTCGAGTTGACGTCGAATGAGTCCTACATACGTCCTATATACGCGTAGGTACATAGTATTTGTATGTACATAGGTACATCGTGTATATCTACCTATAATGTACAACTGGACTTATAGGTGTTTCTACAGATTTATGCACAAGGTAGCTGGTAGGATGTGGCCTGAATATAAAAGGACTTGAACAGGGAACAGGTGCAATGCTCTGGAAACCTGTTTTACGTAACGATTACGAGTCGCGTCTCTCGGGTAGGTAGATAGGTAGGTACGTAGGTATATAATATAATACGAATACATACGTGTAGCATAGGTGTGCGTAGTTACATACTTTGGGAAACACGCACAAAGAGCCATTTAGAATGACTGCGTGAATATACCAACCGAGTTGAGAATGGATCATAGTGGAAAAAATAAATTATCGCACCTACGCTCGCATGTATGTACCTGCGCTCTGGGATGTGCTCGAGGACCAATAAGAGAAAACAAAAATGGAAAGGAAATCAACAATTATTTGCATTCACGGGCGTTACGTGTTCGACGCCACGAAGTTCAGGATAATATTTTATTCGCCTCATTTCTCATGTTCTTCTTCCCCTTCCCTTCTTCTTTCGCCTCAAATTCATAAAATCAATGTATATATACCCGCATGGCCAATACCTATGTTGAGAATTTTTTCGATTCTCACGGAATGCGGATCGATGTTTTTCAAATTTTTGTATTCTGCTTCATTCATTTCATACCATTTCATCTACTTTGTTTTTTTCTTGTATCAGGGATACACTGAAGTATTTTATAGGTAAAAAAGTACGAAACGGGGGGCGGGGGGGATAGAGTGACGATCAAGAAAATCAGTGAAGATTGTTAACGTAGGTAGAATGAGTGTGCAGGAGAGAATGAATAGGTAACTAAGGTTAGCTATTCTATTCCACAACGATCGACGTAAGGCAGAGGCTCGAGTTTTACGTGAATAATAACGTTAAAGCAACAAAATGACGAAAAATATGATCGTCTGAAATTTTTTTCGATACTACGAAAAAAAGGGGGAGATTTTTTAGCCGTCTTCGGGAAAGAGGAAAAGCGAGGTAAAATATTCGAACTTGCTTCATCAAACACGCTATTTGTTCGTTTCTTTTTTCAAGTATTTATTTTGCACCAGACCCTTCGCTTTTGGACGACAAAGCACAGTACTTCATATTATTCTATATAGACATAAGACAGCAATTAGTTGCCGGACCATTGAGCAGAGACGGAGGCGTAATTTTTTGAAAGTTTCGTGCCTTTTTTTAGCCTCTCACATTTTTCCTTTTTGTCAATAATCAAACGAGGGGTTGAATATATCCTTGGGGATCTAGGCGACTTCGCGAAGCGAAGGGACGTTAACCCCGACTTTGGTACGAGGCAACGCAGAAACTACGACGCGACGCGTGCGCTTGCGTTACTTCGACCCGAAGCACGGCAAAGCCTGCAACGACGATGAGAACGTTAAGAATATGAAATCCTGAAAAAAATTTCACCCAGCGAAGAAATTGAGAGAGATCGGAGTGTATGCGTGAAAAAAAATGAGAGAATTGAAATTGAAATTCCTTGTTAAGGTGCCGTAGCTGACCTAGGCACTATCTCAAATATACAGAAACCGTGTCGAGAACGAGAATTGTAAATTTCGGCAAACGACTCGATCGATTTTGACGAAACTTTGAGAATTCTTCGACCATAATGGCAGAAAGTGACGAGATATTTCACTTTTTCAAAACATTGATCAGATTCGATGAAAAACGAACATTCCCTGTGTTAGCTAGGTTAGATTGCCTGCAGCGTCGACTCCGATGGCCTCCCATTTTTGGAAGGTATAACCGCAGGTAAAAATGTATCTAACTCGTATGCCTTGCTGTGATGAGGTGGAAAGGTATAATAAAGCAACAGATCAATCGTGATTGGAAGTTGGGACGTGAATGCACGGCGGTAGAAATTTGCACCGTCATATTGTGGACACCGGTAGGATTTTATTGTTCTATTATGTGTATCGATCAATGTATCCGATGCCTTACTTCCGCGTCGACGCGCCACCTTGTGAAAGGATAATATCAATTATCCTTGGTACAGGTTGGGCCTGGCGCCAATTTTTCCATACCTTTATACCTTCGCGATCGGAGGCTCGCGCCTACGGTTTATAATATCTACCTATTATAATTATAGAACGTAATATCCAGATTGCGTGCTACCGTCGGGTTACGAATTGATTCAGTCAATCTCCGATCTGTAAGAAAGAGATGGAACAGATGAGAGAAAAAAGAGAAGCAGAATTGAACGACCTCTTCGTTTTATCCATAAAACATCTACGAAGTGGAAGTGCAAGAATCAAGTTATTACATTTATTATACCGCGGATATGAAATTCCATGAAAACAAGTTCAGTAGCTGTACACACCAATTGCGTAATCTCGGTCGAAAAAGTTCACAGGTATCAACGTTGAGTAAGAGAAAGAAAAGTAGGCATATTGCAAACGACGGAAATTAGAGTGATGTAAATTTTGAATGACCGTCGATCGATGAGTTTGACTGAAATCGAGTCCTGCACACTTCCAGCTTTCACATACCTACAGGCATGATATACCTGTTCACTAGAGTGCCAGCATTATAAGTTTATGAAATAAATTGAAATTGTGTAATTCCTTGCGCGTTAGGTCACAGGCAGGTCTCCTCCGCGTTACGCGTTACAAAATGTTGGTAAAACTTGTCAAGGCTGCCGTCGATACGTACCTTGACTGACTTTTCGGACTGTAAGTTACAATGATTCCCTCGATATTATAATACATGACAATATCACGTCATAATATAATTCCCGCACGGCATCGATACCAATGAAGCTTATCATCGGGGATTTGGGTACGAGATCAGAATAGGCGACACTTAAGAATTTAACTTCGATTACCGAATCGGTTTCCTGTCGAACCAGGCAAGGAGCCAAAGTAGAGGAGCAGTCGAAAATTGTCTAAAAAAAACGTCGATCTTCTTGCTCCAGAGGGAAAGTGGTTTGTCCAGAAACTCGAAAAGCGCGTGAGAGATCTGCGAGTATAATGAGTAACGTGAAGGTATACATATTATCATGCTTTCGCATAATATGTAGGGAAAGAAATAGTTCATTTGTCCGCCTACCCCGAACGAGAGAGTGAAAACCATTAATTTTCACACTTTCTTTATTCTTTTTCCGACGAACCTCGACGCTCTCGATCATGCGGTTAACTTACTTAGGCTAATCAGAAGCAATCGTTCTCTGCGACTGCTCACGCGCCTAGTAGATATACGTGGCCAGCTTGGCGGAAGGATAAAGATTGATGAAAACTTTTAGAAATGTAGACAAAACCTCTCTCATAGTCCGCGTCGTGCATCAGTAAGAAACACTCTGTCATGCCATTTGCGAAGCCGAACCTAATGCTTCTACGACGTGGAGGTGTGGGGCGGGGTATGGATATATACCTGTAGGTGAGGAGCGTGTTTCAATTATCGTTCCGAACAAAAAGAAAAGAACAAAAAAACTGGAAGATCAAACAGAAAGACGAACGCGCTGTAGATCGTCAATCATCGAATGGGAAAGAAATCGAGCGGAGCGAACCTCTGCCCTCGAGGCAAACTCCGGAAGATCGATAGATGTGAAATTTTTGTGAGTTCATTTTTTTTCGAGATCGCGGGATCTCGCGTTATTTCTATTACAATTCGGTACAGAAACGATGAGCCGATGAATTTTTTTTTTACTAATTCCATGATTGAGGATTGATCGGACCGCGGCATCCCATCTACACGTAACAATTGTTATTCCTGATCCAGATTAACAAAGAAGAGCAAAAAAACGAAGAAAAAAACCCCCCGCCGGCCGTGCTATTATCGTGGTACTTATATATATATATATACGCGTCGCAATTTCTCTCTGATTTGCGCATGACAATTACGCGGTGTCAAACGATCCGGCTAGCCAAGGATTTTGTGGTGAATCGTATAACGCGATGAAAGACACCTGGACGAAGGAAGAAGGGAGGGAGGCAGCTCACAGTTAAGTCAGTTCGAGTAGTTGCGATTGCGAGTGTACCTATCCGTTCGGGAATATTTTACCGACGACGAGTGTATTGCGCAGGGCCGTGGAGCATATAGTTAATAGTAGTATGTACGATATACTGTACGATATACTATCCTACGTAATACATGCCTACTCTTGCGGGTTTATATATTACACGAGTCTAGTTAACACGCGTAATTTTTGAGGTCCGGTTACTTGTTAAACCGCACAAAGTTATTGTTATCAATCCTCGTTGCAGTTGACAGCTCCATATATACGAAGCTACCATACGCCGTGTACGTTCAGCCCAGCTGCATATTATAAGTGCGGTTTATGAATCGGATCGCGCGTAGGTGTGCTCGATGTAGACAGAAATATATGGATATACCTGCGTATTAGAATTTAGAGCGTGAAAAGTGTTCGTAGGAAAGGTTAAAGGTGGTGCTTTTCTTTTGTTATTAAGGGGACTGGGTCGGCGGGAAATATATCTTCTCTTCTGTTTCAGTTCAATCCATTTATCAGGAGTGGAATCCTTTCTCCGTAAAATGCCGTTGGGCTCATTTGAGAATTGCAAAAATTACGGATTTCGGGACTGAAAAGGGCGAGCGCTCCGTAAACGCCTTTACGTAGAACCCGGGTACCGCATCGCGACCCCCGCAATCCCTTAATCCGAGTAATGATGTTGTTCTTTTAGTACACAAATTTATTCTCTGGCCCGGATAGAGGGACGTTAATCCCGGAGCATCATGCCGTGCACAGAGCAAGCAACTTTTCAACGATTTAAATATTAATAATCGCGATCAAAAATCATTCAGAGCTATATAATTATTGTATTTCTTGATTATATTTCTGACCTTCTTTACTTGCACGATTTCTCGAACGCGGAGGTTTGAATCGACCCGAAAGTTTCGCGGCGCCTTTAGCGTGCATGACTATTAGTTTCAGATGGCTGTTGGAGTATTGAAAATTATCTGGAATATTGCAGCAGCAGCAACGGCAGCTCTTATTGTAATGAATGCTTATTTTCATAGCATCGATTGACAAGTAATAGAAGAAATTCAGAAAGAAGGCCGACTGAATAAATGAATGCATAAAATCTGGCAATGAATATAACGACGCTGTTCAATCGGTCTCTTAACGTCCGACTAATGAAAGGTTTTTATTATCCGATAAAACGTAGGGAAATAAAACATTATTCAATGAACATTCAAAGAGCGTACAGCAGCGTTCCTAAAAACGGGTTGAGAAATTCGCAACTAATCAACATAACGCTAACACGCGCGACTTTCTTTGACCATAACCAATTATTGCCATTGAAGAAGGAGGGAGGAAAATAAGTAGAAGAAGAAAAAGAAGTAGAAGAAGAAGGAGGAGGAGGAGAACAACAACGCGAAGGAGAAAAAGGAGCCCGTAACCTTATTCGAGGTCAACTTTCTAGCTCAAAGTTCAATCCTTTCTAGACGCGTGTGCATGCATATGATACATGAAATACTCACTGCTGATGCACGTCACGCGTTTTGAAATCCGCGCGGCTGTGAAATGATAATTGAGAGTTTAATGCGCCCCGTAAACGAAATGTTTCATTTCACCATTCACCGTGAATTCTTGTCCATCTTTGCTCTCCCGAGTTAGGCTGCTACCGACCAGAGTTGTACACCCTTCTACAGTTGCATTGAAACTAGTCTGATCACGCGTGCACGAGGGAGAGAAACGGAAGATCCTAGGCTCGATAGATCAAGTTGACAAGAAGAAGGCTAACCTTTGCGGCAAGTTATCACAAGCGGTTGGTTGTTAACTATTGCGATGTTTAGAGTGCTGCTTGCAGCACGTAACACACCGAACGTTGAACACTGCACACTGCACAGCGGGAAATAAATCCTGAGTTTCAAGTATTGCAGTTGTTGGGCGCGTGTCAAATATATCGGAGGAATAAATAATCGAGTCCAAAGAAGTCAGGCATGCGTATGTGATGTACCTATATACATTATAGTACGAACATGCTAGTTAAATTGCTGATTGTTTCAACCGCAGGCACTCGCCTTATCTCTTGGATGTGATATTGAGATTAAGAATCCCTTGCCAGCCCGCCAGCCAGCCAGCCAGCCAGCTCGTTTTATAGCAAATAATTTCACGTCTAGAGAATATAATTTGAATTTATGTCGTCGGACATCACCCACTCGTAAATTTGCTAATCGTGGAGACATGGCATCCATGCCGTGCCATCATGCCAGACGGTTGCAAATATCACGCGAACGGACGTATGTGCACTATCGCGGAAATGCCGAGGAGATTTTCAAGGAACGACATTAACGCGGAGAAAAAAGGCATCTGGACGTATCACGTTTCCGTAGAAAATACAATTTCGGATGATATTCCCGATTATTCACGAATTCACGGATCCCGGAACATCGGAATGAAAATGTTTTTCATCGGGAAAAATATGAGGAAAGATGCTGATTTTCGCGATAGCATTCATGGTGGCGGAACGGCTGATATTTTTTCGCGTGATCTTCTTCTCTCCTCTCGTTTCGCGTCAACGTTATACGAGCTTTAGCCACGCAATAACTTGCCATTAAACTTGACAATTCTGCATACAGTCGGCAGATGTTCCCGCTTATTGCCTCACAGGTGCTACAGTAAAAATTATGGTACATACATTTGTATATTATACGACGTAATTTATACGTCATCATCGTCATCATCATCATCATTATTATCATTATCATTATCATTGTACGGCTCATACGTGATCTATGGCTTACTATTTCCACGGCTAAACCGAAAGCGGCAAAAATCCTATTCACGGAGGCTTCTTTGGACAGACGCTCAAACTTCCGTATAATGTAAATACAACATGTGTACAATATCGATTTCACCATACACGTATAATAAGACATAACTACATACGTAAACGCGGGTTTGCTCGTGAACCGTAGTAGCCCCTGATCATTATGCTTTGCTTGACCCCGTCTCGAATCTATCCCTTCCTCTTTCGGCCCCCTCATTCATTCCATCGGGTAGGCATAACTAATTTTAACGAATAGATTGAAAGTCTGATCAGGCGTTTCTAAATTTAGATTCTGAACTATGTGTTATATGATCTACTATAGCTCAGGCGCCACTGCACATTTAATTTGCCGTCTCCCGATGTTACGCAGCCGAAAAATCCTCATTTATAGTACATTTTCATTGCCACGACAAATTGAAATGCGAATATAAAATTGAAGACGAAGATTATTTGACTGTAATTAATGGCAACTTCTTTTCCCCAGTTTTTCTCCTCTGAATTCATATTCCGGTACACACATGTATATTCGTATTGAAACTCGAGTGTCGCTTCATGCCTTGAACTTTGCCTGAAATATCGTATATAATGATTATAATATTACTGCGTCGTTCAAGGTTCGGCTACTTTCGGGATACTTGAAACTTTTAATCGTCTGCGTCTATTGAGTAACACGTTTTTTTTCTTCTTCCTCTTTCCTTCCATTTCGTCTTGACGGCTCGCGGTTACGCGTAATTCGAGACGCTTCGCGTTTCGCCACGATGCGATGCAAACTGATTGTGAGAGGTTCAGCAGCGCCCAAACTGATTCGGAAGATTGCAAAAATTCGTCGCGAATATATACATGCTAATTATTATTACAAACGGCATACCCATAGAGGGCATAGCTCGATATGGATCCGCGACCTGAACTTAGTTTGCTTATTGTTAGTCTCGTGAAATTCACCAAACACAAAATTATCATTCAACTATAACAACAAGTTTGGTACACAAGCGATACGAAGGCTTGCTCATTATTACCGTACCTAAAAGATATATATATATATATATTGCACCGCGCTAAAGGTGGATACGTAGAGGTATACCCGCAAAGAACAATGCGGTATTGTGAACTCAACACTCAAATATACACTGGTCATTGTCCAGCGATAACAATAGGCTACCCCGTATAGAACAAGTTACATGTACTTATAATAAGTTCGACCGTTGGGGGGGTAGCGGAGCAGAAGGCGTTTACAGCCTGTTTTCAAGTTATAGCTATGTTCACGGAAATGTCAACTTGGCAATGTTACGTATCTACCGCAGTCCAACAGAGCAAAGAAACTACATATTGTGGCTAATACTCGCGAATGAAGCTATAATTACACTGGCAATCGATTTTCTCGATGAAAAATATGTGTTTCATTTCATCCGCGTGTTAGGTAGAACTTCGGCTGCAGTAGACTGCCGATTGACTGGAGAGAGGATGAAGAAAGGCACGAGCTGCAGAAGTCAGAATCACCGGATATTGCTCATGCTCCCGGTACTGGAAGAGATTTCGAAATTTTGTGAATTCTTGATGCATTCGTCGCTTTGAATCTCTGTTCCGGATCTTGATCAACGGTTTAGCCAATTGCCTTGAGAATGTATAGCAAACCGCCGGTCATGGCGATTATTGTTTACCACACGAACATTCGGAGACTCGAAAGTCTGTCGCACGCAATTATTGAAACTAATTGTCAAGCCTTGAGGTGCTATTTGGACGATATAGCCTCTCTTACGTGATTTTCTATAGGAAGGGAATCACGCGAATAGTTATATACAAGCAAGAGATCGATAGACCCGATCTAAACACTTTTCTTGCGCATAAGACACTCCTCTGTGGTTTTTCCGAGGGTGCTTTTTGGTGCGAAACGCACAAATGCTGACGGCCTTCGTTATAGTAACATTCCTAATATTGCGCGTAAATATTGTAATAGTATACCGCCTACAATAAATTGTAGATGACTTATGAATAATCACCGTTCCAAGTCTGAGGCTGGGATCCAGCGCGTCAGTATGGATCTCTGTTTACTGCATACTGCCGGATGCAGAGGTGGAGAAAAATTGGTAACACTTGACACCGATTGGTTTGTATGAATAAAAAGTGCACGGAGCTGATATCAGAGTCGAGAGGCATAGCGGGATTACGACTTGCATAGTAATGCTTGACGTAGTGAAGTGGAGAAGACTGGCCGGTTTAATGTGCGAGGGAAAACCGAGAAGGGACTCTTAACTCCATAGTCTCCTGCGCGCGAGGAATAGATAAGGAGGTGTTTGAATTCTTTAGAGAGACATAAAGGCGACGATCATTAATGAATATTCAAGTTGAGATTTTTGAATACTTATATCGGCGCAGTCCGGACGTGCATTAAGTAAGTGGACGAGACGTCACGCAGCCTAATGAAAATAAAGAATGGCAATTTGGTTGAGGCCAATTTCCAATTTTGAGGTTGACAACAAAGGTCCTCGTTTATATAATATATTCATGGACTGTGAATCCGGGGATGCAGAAGCATCTTCATACGGAGATATATTCTTACAATTAGGCGTAAAAGTTATACACAACATAATATTCCAAATAGGAGTAATGCGTCTCGAAGAAATTTGTCAAGTATACGCGAAGTCTTTCACGACGCAAAATCACGCAAGGTGACCAACAATCTGAGATAGGCTGCGGACTGGTCACGTAATTAGATGCACGAAGTTGGATTGAAGTTTAGAAAAAACCACTAAAGCACGTCCGTCAGGTGATTCCGGAAAATCTGTATACCTGATTGCACCCCGACCCCGATTGGCAGGTGCGACGATCCGGAACGATGATCACGGGCATATAAGCGGGACCTCCGCACCCGGGAGCATCATTCGACAATTCGCCGTCTTACCAGTAACATGGAATCTTTTGGCTCGTTGTTGTTCGCTATGGGTGCCGGTGTCCAGGACCTGGACTTTGTCGCGGAACTTCCTCTGGAAGTTTCGCAGAGAATATTCGGGTTCCTCGACGCGGCTTCCCTCGTCAACGTCTCGCACGTCTCTCGGAGGTGGATGACCGCCTGCCGGGGCGATCCGAACCTCCGGAGACGCGCTCGCCGTCACCTCCGCAGGGAGAAGCGCAGGGCTCTCGATGGATTTTCCAGAAAGCCCTCGAGGGTGAACTCTGCCACTCTCCCTGTTTTCCAGGCTAGCTTCAAGGCCGGCCCCCCAGCCGTTAGAGTTAAGAGTAGTTTTGTAAGTAGAGTTAACAGGAGTCCGAAGTCGGGCTCGTCGCCTAGGTCTAGCTTAAGAATTTAGAAACCAAGTTAAGAATTGTAGAATAATATTGACGATACTCATTAAGTGATACTATATGATAATCTGATGACATGTAATTTGATGTTACGAATATGAACGATAAATAAATATTCCATGAAAATAACAAAAATTTGTTTTACAATTTTCTATGTCCCTTTCTACGTAAATATAAGGCATTCGAAATTATTTTATAATTTCCAGTTGAACTGAGTTCCTCCAAAGTCAGCTATTCGATGGTGGGAACGTTGCCACCTATAATCTTTTCTCATCCCATTCAGAGGATAGGGTTTTTTCCGAGATATACAGGGTGTTTCGCTTCAAGGGTTGAGAGTGGGAGGGACTCAATCGGCACGTCACCCCGCTCCTCCAGCCAATCAACAACTAGACTTTGGTCGACCAAAATTTTTACGAGAACCAAAGATACAATTACTTGGTTTAGGTAAGAAATACCAACAACGACTCAACCAAACTGTTAGGTATTTATTTGATTCGACGCTCCCAAAAAAAACCTCAGACAGCGACTTGATATTCGTATTGACAGAGAAGGCCAACAACATGAGTCGCTTCCATGAGCGTGGAAATAGATAAATACCTAACAGCCTGGCTGAGTCGTTCTTGATATTTCTTCCCCACGCCAAGAAATTGTATCTCCTGTTCTCATGAGAATTTCGGTGGACCAAATTCTTTTAGTTGTTGATTGGCGGAAGGGGCTGGCCTTCGTGCCGATTGACTCCCTCCCATTCTCGACGCTTGAAGCGAAACACCCTGTATAACAACTTCTTCAGATTCTAAAAATTGAATATTCAACAGTCACAAATTTATCCAAATAAGAATAAATCTCTGTCCCTCGAGAGCAGCATATACGCTCGTATATTGTATAGTGTACTGTATATATACGTATGAAGTATGCAGAAGATAACTCACGTGTGAGTTTGAACAAAAACGTGTCCAATCTGCGAGACGTATCTCGATCGATTCGCGTTAACTGCATCAGCGGCGTGCAATAAATTAATCGGTTCCCGCAGGTCTGATCATTCATTCAGATATCGCAAATGACCAAACCGCCGACATAAATTCCCTTCTGAATCGTTTACCGCGAGAATAAATATGGCGAATAAAAGAAATCTAATCGTTTCTTCGGCGTGAAGCAAGGAGGATCACGAGCCACGGTCTCCTGAGATATAAATAAAAGTTTATCGCACCCAATTTACTCGATCATCAGGCGAAGAAGGAAACCGCCGATACGCGCGTTCTCCATACATCCTATAAACATTTGCTCCCAGTCTAGTACGGTCTAGAAGGCATATACCTAATAGCAAAAGGAATACCGTATTCGTGATGCAGGGTGGTGTAGGTACACGTTCTATTCCCCGGAGCCGAGAAGCTTTCGCAGTACGTGACTGTATGCGGACACCATAAACTTATTCCGGAGATGCAGGTAGCGATGTTATCCATGTGTGGCCGAGAGGAGGCAGGCAGGCAGGTAGGCAGGCAGGTACGTGGCGGATCTAG
Organism: Phymatocera aterrima; assembly: GCA_963170745.1. Taxonomy (NCBI): domain Eukaryota; kingdom Metazoa; phylum Arthropoda; class Insecta; order Hymenoptera; family Tenthredinidae; genus Phymatocera; species Phymatocera aterrima. Next base: position 12,108,646 of record OY720663.1, read on the forward strand.
TACCGCGCGTGCAGTTCCAAGTCCTCAATATTTTCATGCGGCTCTCGAGGTTCATAATAGTTAGAGAAAATCCCCCGGGGGGACATGAATCGCAATTACGAGGCAATTGGATCGCGCAAATAAGGTCCTAGAAGAAACTGACTCCATAATTTGTCGCTCTATAGGCTTTCGTGATCAAATGTTTCAAATGGATTGAAAATCAATTCTTTTTGCATTGGACGCCTGAACAGAAGGGACGTGATAGTTTCTCTGGGAAAATTATCCTGCACCCTCTAATGGAAAATTAAGTGCACGAATATTTATTAGATGTATCGCGAAGATAAGTGAGCCTCTCGTGTACCCACCGCAATTTTTGTGGCAATTATACGCGTGAATTATTCAACCACCCTTATGCCTGTAAGGGGTTAGATTCGCGGGGCGCGAAGCCCTTATCGGTCAGCCCTTCTCCCCTTGTATATACGGTTTCAGGAGTGCGTGACTGCGGCGTACTTAGCAGATAGGTGTACACAGCATGTGAACTAATACATGCAAACGGGCAAACTCCCCGATGGAAGCATCAAGGCGTTTCAGCTGACGCAACGAAGCGAGCTGCTGCTGCTGCTGCTGCTGCACTGCTGCTGCTGCTGCTCAGAGGCCTTATTCCCCTACTCATTTCCAGGGCCACAGCTAGGGGGCTTGGGGGCTTCGACTTCGCCTAGGCCACAGGCCACAACTCGAACCTACTCTGCAGGGCGTCCTCGAGTGATTCGCTCTTGTGTGGTTCAAGTGGTTTAACATACTCTGTACGTATATTGTGAAGTCTGAAGAGCGCGAGGAAGACGAGAGCGCGAATAAAAATTGTCTAACATACCAACCGAGTTTGATTTTTTGGCTACCTCATATTGTTTGTTTCCCTTTTATTTTCTTCACCTTTTCCATTCTCGGGATTCGTGTATGACAAGATCTGAATTTTACCGAAAAGTCAGTTGTCATTCTCCAATTGAGGTTAGCTTTAGATCATAACAAGATTCTTCATCCCCTTTCAAACAGCATACAGTTGAATATCTTGAACGTTGATGCGTGCGGAATGAAATGTTTAGACGAGAACTGTACGGTTTCGAGGGATACCCTACCTAAACTGGTGATATTGACTCCCAATTAGCTGGAGTGGCTCAGGTTATAGGCAACTTTCATTTTTCAAATAAAATCATGTACTTTTCCATCCGGAATCCGATGGATTCGGCGTTTGAAATTTCACGAACACGCAGAAGCTGGATCTGATAGTTCAGGAGATATTTTGGTCGTAAGAATTGTACAGATTTTCGGAATTTATGTGTGGATTGTGAGTGTTATGACTCAACGGTGCCAATGATTCGAGAACAGGTTTCTCTCACGTATTGATCAGAAAATAAGCGATTTCGAACATTCGAGTAATGGTTATGATTGAACTCCAACGTATCGCGCACGCACAGAAATTTTGGAAATTCGTACTAAATATTCTTGTGATGGGAATATTCCCCCCGATTATCAAGCTTTGGCTCTCATGCGTTTCTCTCCCAATTTTGTTTTCCAAACCAATGGTTCCTGTACTCCAGAATTTATTTGTGATTTCGGGAAAAATTGAAAAAAAAAGAAAAAAAAAAAAAAAAAATACGACACAAACTTCACATCGTATGATTTCATTTTCTCTTCTTTTTTTCGGTCGAATGAAAAAAAAAAAAAATAAAAAACTTTCGGTCACAATTATTCTCCGTTGCTTCGAACAGAGGCGGAATTTTGACAGGCGGTGAATTCCAGGAGCGGATCTACGGGTGTACGAAATGTAGCTAAACTGAGCCCGCCCAACTTATGGATACACATATATATGTATAGGTGCGTGTACATGTACATACATACATGATCAACGCATGAAGCGATTTGTCACAGAAGTTTGAAAAACGCAGTGGCCATCGTTGAATACGTATACATGTCAGGGTGAATTTCTATATAGGAGAACATACGCCCATCCATCATTCTTCGCAGTTGTGCTCCTCTCCCCATCGGACGCAAATACCGGTTTCAGGCCGTTGGATCAACGATCAAACATATATTCTACGTGCATGCGTGAGAAAGTAGTTCAAAGGTATTCGCAGGAATTGAATTTTCACGATAAAATTGTTCGATGATCGAATATTACTATATATATATATATCGGTAAGAACTTCAGAACTCCGGAACTAGCGGTCAAGAAACTCGATTGGATTTGTACTTCTCGAGGGACACTTCTTGAACAAAAACTCAGAGAAAGAATTAGGGTTTTCAATTTTATTGAAGGAATAACAATTACGCGCCCTCCCTCAGTACCAAACGCGGAACACTCTCTTCTCACCGTTGAACATATTCTCTCTCACTCTATCTCTCTCTCGGTCTTGATCCGGCGATGTGAACCATGCTTGCAGTGTCGATAATTCACGCGCATTGAATATGTAACCTATACCTACCAAGAGTCCCATGCTCCCATTAGCGCCGGGTTTGTGTTCAGAGTTCGAGCTCAGGACTTACCTGAAACAAAAAGATAGATACGTTCTTCATTATCCATACCTCTAGCTTGTGCTACATTTAGCCAATTTCGAATTCCACCAAGTTGATGATTATACACTAATAGGAGAAATTCTCGATTAGGATTTACCAATTTCCTTCGGGGACTGAATGCGAGCCGCAGGGAAGAACTGTGCGGCGCACGATCATCCGGCGATATTAATTGAAGAAGATTCTACAGGGAAGCGCGATTATCCCGTATCCCTTCTGTTCGCGTAAGGAAATCGCAGCAAACTTACGGCGGAGTGATGAATCAACGCGACAAGCGAGCACTAATATAACTACAAATATTGGCTCTCCGGGTATACATGGAATGATTTGAGCGACGGAGATGGCGATTGAATAATGATTACTTGGAACAGATTTCATAAATCGTGTTAGAGTGAATCTTATAGGCTCGCAGAGTAACATTCACTCTGCAGGAGTGAATTTTACACAAGACGTGCTACTATACCTAAATTGAGAAGCATAGAATATACACTACGATATGTTGCGTCACTGCGTCACAGCGTACGTGTAGGATATGCTGATAATGTTGGTTTTATGCGCTTAGGAGCGACGAGGGTTATTGACTTTCATAAATTTTTATCGGCTGAACCCCAAGCTTCCTGGTGCAACGCGGTCGACAGACGTGGATGAAGAATATTGTTGTTGACTTATAACGGTACAGTACGTCTATTCATTGGGACGTCTAATCTCTGAGAACGTTCGTTCACACCTCTGGCAGAGATAAATACGGCTTTTATGTGATTGCCGGCTGGTACGGGCGGTGGTAACGAATTGATATTACCAAGATTCTGGAGTTGGAATTTCTGTGCTTTCTTTATTCTTACAAAGTGAGCAAGAAGTTCCCGGTAATCAACGGAATATTCATGCAGCATACATTTTATGCAGCTATATGAAGATTAAATGAATAACGGAACATTTGTGGATCAAAGAATCCACTAGAAGGTTTGTTCCGTGGTTTATCCGCGTGATCGGTATAACGTGGATTTCATTCGTGTGAAAAATTTACAGTTGGCGAATCCGTGACCCATGCATCATTGAACGATTTCGGGGTAGTGACTGTATCGAAATGCACTCCGTCGCCGATTGGCGAATGCGACGATCCGGAACGATGATCACGGGCATATAAGCGGGACTTCCGCACCCGGGAGCATCATTCGACAATTCGCCGTCTTACCAGTAACATGGAATCTTTTGGCTCGTTGTTGTTCGCTATGGGTGCCGGTGTCCAGGACCTGGACTTTGTCGCGGAACTTCCTCTGGAAGTCTCGCAGACGATATTCGGGTTCCTCGACGCGGCTTCCCTCGTCAACGTCTCGCACGTCTCTCGGAGGTGGATGACCGCCTGCCGGGGCGATCCGAACCTCCGGAGACGCGCTCGCCGTCACCTCCGCAGGGAGAAGCGCAGGGCTCTCGGCGGATTTTCCAGAAAGCCCTCGAGGGTGAACTCTGCCACTCTCCCTGTTTTCCAGGCTAGCTTCAAGGCCGGCCCCCCAGCCGTTAGAGTTAAGAGTAGTTTTGTAAGTAGAGTTAACAGGAGTCCGAAGTCGGGCTCGTCGACTAGGTCTAGCTTAAGAATTTAGAAACAAAGTTAAGAATTGCAGAATAATATTGACGATACTCATTAAGTGATACTATGATAATCTGATGACATGTAATTTGATGTTACGAATATGAATAATAAACGTAATGAAAGAAATATCAAATTTGTTTTACATTCTATTCATTCAAACTTCCAACATCGCTAAAATTCTGTCACCAAATATCGTCGTGTTGGTGGTTTTGTATATTTTCACGAGATCCCGGCCATAGATGAAGGTGAAAAATAGTACCTGCATGGTAGTGACTCGATCGAACTAGCCGAACCAAAGTTGAAAATCAGTGCACTTTTGTCTTCGACTGCAGAGTGATTCTTCCTTTATTCAAGCGCACAAACCTTACAAAGACTGACAAAACTGGAAGAGACAGTTCATTTATTTGAAAATTTTGTCGAGTATAAATTCGCCTTGTCCAAATATAGTACAGTCGCGAAGGTCCCGGTTCAAACCCCGTCCGAGGGAATTTATACTCGAAAAAATTTTCAAATAAAAGAACTATCTCTTTCAGTTTTTTTCAGTCTTTCTAAGGTTTGTACGCTTGGATAAAGGAAGAATCTCTCCTTAGTAGAAGACAAAAACGCATTAATTTGCAACTTTGGTTCAGCGAGTTCGATCAAGTCGCTACCATCTCTGTAATGACTCCAAACGATAGATTCACCACATACAAGAAAAATGGTACCTCTCGAAAATTACGTCACAAACTCGGATCCAAATCTGGACTGCAAACGGATTCCGAACATACATCGATACCTCGGAGGGAAAACGTGCAATGTTTCCAGTCCAGTTAAAAACAGACTACGATCGGATCAAAAAGTCAAGACACCTGGGTTTTATATCTCGGTTAAAAAAAATCGTAGACTCTGGTGTAAGACAGTTTCTCAAAGTATGAAATGTTCCCCGTCCAGCTATTATATACCTGATTCTCACAAAATTCCACCAGTTCACCGCACCTGGATATCTTCATCCGTTATCCGAGATCTTCACTCCACCGATTGTTGCTTGCGAATACCATAATTTACAAAATATCTAAAATATAATAATAGTTTTTATCGGTATTAACGACGGAACTGCGACAAGTTAAAGTTAACCTACGAATGAAACTCGACAAAATCTACGATTTCTTACATACCTATCGCGATATCTTTGCTAGTAGAATTTCATGGGAATCAGGTATATAATAGCTGGACGCGAAATACTTCATATTTCGAAAAACTGTCTCACAAAAGACTCTACGATTTTTTCCAACCCAGATGTAAAGCTTCAAACCCAGGTGTCTTGACTTTTTGATCCGATAGTAAGTATATTATACATTTATATCATAGGATATTATATTTTGTATATTTCATAGTCTGTTTTCCAAGTGGCCCTCTAGATTGCATCTTTTTCCACTGAGGTGAGAATATCAAATGAACGCGAAGGTACACGAAAGCAAAATACTTGCTTCCGAATAATCGATTGCAAACGTCTTTTGTTGGGATTGAATACGAATCTTATGATTGTGAATAACAAGGCATTCGGGCGTCGAAGACAGATACCTGCAGACTACCGAAATGAAGAGCTGGAGTCTGACCGAAGTGAGCAGACTTCAATCGTCAGGTGACGCCAAAGTCCAGAAGAATGATGCGCCGGTGCGTAAAAAATGAGTAGAGTTACTGTTACGTATACTGTTGAAAAACATTTGTTGCACGACGTGCACTCCAATTTTCACGTAGAATCAATTGAGACGGGTTCAAAAATTGAATAATTGCTTGTATCTACAGCAACGGAGACTACGTATGTTCTATTGTTCGAGAATTATGTTGGAATAGACATAAAAGTTCCAGTAAAGTCAATTTGAGTTCCATCTTCCGGAGTAGCAGAGTTCCAGATGCGGGAAACTGGAGGTAGAGAACTAGATGAAGATGCAGAAGCTATCTTCGTCAAATTTCTGCAAGGTTCGCCTTATCTACCAACGCGACTCTAGGTGTCACCATGCGAATTATTCAGAACAAATCGTGAAACGACAGGGCTAATTACGCGAATCGCCTAGTTTTCTCACGCCGTGGCAATAATTTATAATTTCAATTTTTCGAACTGCAAATCAATGAACCATGAATTCGTGAAAATGTCTTCACGTGGCTGCACCCCGTCTCCGATTGGCGAGTGCGACGATCCGGAACGATGATCACGGGCATATAAGCAGGACCTCCGCACCCGGGAGCATCATTCGACAATTCGCCGTCTTACCAGTAACATGGAATCTTTTGGCTCGTTGTTGTTCGCTATGGGTGCCGGTGTCCAGGACCTGGACTTTGTCGCGGAACTTCCTCTGGAAGTCTCGCAGACGATATTCGGGTTCCTCGACGCGGCTTCCCTCGTCAACGTCTCGCACGTCTCTCGGAGGTGGATGACCGCCTGCCGGGGCGATCCGAACCTCCGGAGACGCGCTCGCCGTCACCTCCGCAGGGAGAAGCGCAGGGCTCTCGGCGGATTTTCCAGAAAGCCCTCGAGGGTGCACTCTGCCACTCTCCCTGTTTTCCAGGCTAGCTTCAAGGCCGGCCCCCCAGCCGTTAGAGTTAAGAGTAGTTTTGTAAGTAGAGTTAACAGGAGTCCGAAGTCGGGCTCGTCGCCTAGGTCTAGCTTAAGAATTTAGAAACCAAGTTAAGAATTGTAGAATAATATTTGACAATACTATTTGACTTGTAATCTGATATTACCAATATGACAAATAAATAAATATTCTAATAATACAATCAGGGTTTGTTTATTCGATTTATTATTCTACGCGGAATTGAATTTAAACTGATTTTACATTATATTTGTTCATCTCCACGGCAAGGAAGAGTTTCGAAGCACTTGCTGCCGAGATTCGCATAACTCGATTTATCACCATGAATTCAATCATTATACTTTTTATCGAACTCTCAATCTTCAATTGTTCATTAGGTAACAACTAGTCTTTTCGCACGGCATGAGCGTCTGCCACGTAACGAGATGTGCAAACCATACAACAATATGGAGCAATATGCGATTTGGAGAAAAGGTACGTTGTACTTCTACAACGTTTCACTAAGCCGCGAGGTAAATGACCAGCCTTCCAAGTCCTCACCCTCCTGGGCGACGCCGGTCTAGGACGGAAGGGAGACGATTGGGTGGCAATGTGAAACGGGAAGCAGAGGGAATATCGAATTAGGTAACTCGATTGAGGCGGTCAATATTTTCCTATTGTGCAAAACGTTTCTCTTCTTTGTTGGATCTGGTTGTAAACCAAGAGTCGTAATATACTGTATAATTATATAATTTATAACTATATTACTGCACAATATTCAGATAGGTACTGACATTTCAACTTTTGTAGTATTCTCAAAGTTTCGAAAGGTTGGTTCCAATGAGATGCTGATTGTCACCTGCTAAATTATAGTTCTGAAAAAGGGGGATCAAAAATCACCCGTTCACGTACTTGACAAAGTATGGTTGTTTCAGCGCCCCGAAAAAGAAAGGGAATGTTGCGTTCGAAGAGATCGGTAGCCCCGGAATATAAGCGCATATTGCTTGTCTGACAAACGTGACGAATGAAAACAGTTGTCCATGAATTATCGATGATGTTAGTATGAATAATGTCGATGGACAGGCGTGAGACTGATGAATGATATTGTGACGATTGACTAGGTATATCTGTTTCCAGCGAGTGTTATCGAGATCTATTATTCGATCGATCGAACTTTACATTAAGTCCGATTAGATTTTATTTGAAAATCTCATTTGGTACTCCTGTTCTGCACCTATCTTATCATCCATTGGTCGTTCGCTTTACATTCATTTCTGCTTTGTTTCTGCATTGGCCGGTTTTGGTTCTTCCTTTCCCATTTGCTGTGGTGTGTCGTACTTCTCGGTCTGGCGATTGCCCCTTCACCTAGTAATCGTTGAATTCATAATTTGAGATGATGCTTGCCTCTTCAGAACACTCTTTCTCAGTTGGGCAATTGATCATGACACACATCCAGACCAGCACAATGATTGAATTAAACCTTGTACATACCTTGCGGTATATTAATTAGCTCGATTGCATAAGTAGGTATAGAACGGAAACTGAGCTATTCATTATCGTTGTTTTCGTACCGTGATAATTATGAGTAGGTACGCTCTGTATCATAGAGATTTGATTACCTCTCCAGATAATTGTGGTATCCCGCGATTCATGCAAGCACTGGAATTGAACAATAGGAGCAAGGCGGTCTCAGCCGTGGAATCCGTACTTGTTAGATCCTAAAAGCTACTATCAGTAGACCCTGCGTTTCAGGGCTGGAATAAAAATTCCGATTTTCTCTCCAGACGCGAGCAAGTCAATGAACAAGTAAGAAATTCGAATTTGAAGTGAATGCGTTGAACCGTTTCAGCTGTGGCCTCGGATAAAGATGGACATATGGACGTAAGCCCGTTGTTTCGACTATTTTTCGACAATTTTCACGACTACAATACTACCTAGGTGCGCAGATGTGAAAGTAAACAAAATAACCGACCACTTCTATAAGAATTATTCTATCGGTGTTTTTTTGACAGACTTTGTCGAGTCTGCAAGTCACGCTGGGATCCCTATCCACTCCAGTTACCGTGAAATTAAACTCTCCGATCTGATTCCTAGGGCCCCGTGATTACTCACTGGGGATTATGCCAAGTGGTTTTTCCCATTGTCGCAGGTGTCGGACGTTGTCATTCTTCTAGAATGTCTGCAAGAAATTTCCCTGTCTGTTCTTTATCCATGAAAATAATGATTCGGCCCGGTAAATTAGAATTGTGCTCGATCGCTGTTGGAAGTTATTTTATAGTCCATCGAATAAAATGGAATTATTATCATGTCCAGTAAGAGATTCTTATCATAACAACGTGAATGCGACTTTCAGAAACGAACGTACTATAAATTAGAATTGATGAGAAAAACTTGTCGAGAAGAATAACATCCAACATGAATACCATACCGTGGAGCCGGGTATGCGAAGGAGTGAAGAAACAGTTACCAATTTTATTCATGGAATATCTATTTAGTTTTCGTATTCATATTTCATAACATCAGATTACAAGCCAAAAGTATGGTCAAACCACCAACACGACGATATTTGGTGACAGAATTTTAGCGATGTTGGAAGTTTGAATGAATAGAATGTAAAACAAATTTGATATTTCTTTCATTACGTTTATTATTCATATTCGTAACATTAGATTACAAGTCATCAGATTATCATAGTATCACTTAATGAGTATCGTCAATATTATTGTACAATTCTTATCTTGGTTTCTAAATTCTTAAGCTAGACCTAGTCGACAAGCCCGACTTCGGACTCCTGTTAACTCTACTTACAAAACTACTCTTAACTCTAACGGCTGGGGGGCCGGCCTTGAAGCTAGCCTGGAAAACAGGGAGAGTGGCAGAGTTCACCCTCGAGGGCTTTCTGGAAAATCCGCCGAGAGCCCTGCGCTTCTCCCTGCGGAGGTGACGGCGAGCGCGTCTCCGGAGGTTCGGATCGCCCCGGCAGGCGGTCATCCACCTCCGAGAGACGTGCGAGACGTTGACGAGGGAAGCCGCGTCGAGGAACCCGAATATCGTCTGCGAGACTTCCAGAGGAAGTTCCGCGACAAAGTCCAGGTCCTGGACACCGGCACCCATAGCGAACAACAACGAGCCAAAAGATTCCATGTTACTGGTAAGACGGCGAATTGTCGAATGATGCTCCCGGGTGCGGAAGTCCTGCTTATATGCCCGTGATCGTCGTTCCGGATCGTCGCACTCGCCAATCGGAGACGGGGTGCAGCCACGTGAAGACATTTTCACGAATTCATGGTTCATTGATTTGCAGTTCGAAAAATTGAAATTATAAATTATTGCCACGGCGTGAGAAAACTAGGCGATTCGCGTAGTTAGCTCTGTCGTTTCGTGATTTGTTCGGAATAACTCGCATGGTGACACCAGGAGTCGCGTTGGTAGACAAGGCGAACCTTGCAGAAATTTGAAGAAGATAGCTTCTGCATCTTCATCTAGTTCTCTACCTCCAGTTTTCCGCATCTGGAACTCTGCTACTCCGGAAGATGGAACTCAAATTGACTTTACTGGAACTTTTATGTCTATTCCAACATCATTCTCGAACAATAGAACATACGTAGTCTCCGTTGCGGTAGATACAAGCAATTATTCAATTTTTGAACCCGTCTCAATTGATTCTACGTGAAAATTGGAGTGCACGTCGTGCAACAGATGTTTTTCAACAGTATACGTAACAGTAACTCTACTCATTTTTTACGCACCGGCGCATCATTTTTCTGGAGTTTGGCGTCACCTGACGTTTGAAGTCTGCTCACTTCGGTCAGACTCCAGCTCTTCATTTCGGTAGTCTGCAGGTATCTGTCTTCGACGCCCGAATGCCTTGTTATTCACAATCATAAGATTCGCTTTCAATCCCAATAAAAGACGTTTGCAATCGATTATTCCGAAGCAAGTGTTTTGCTCTCGCGTACCTTCGTGTTCATTTTATATTATCACCTGAGTCGAAAAACGTCAAATCTTGAAGGTCACTTGGAAAACAGACTATGAAATATATAAAATATAATATCCCATGATATCAATATACAATATACTTAGTCTGTTTTTAACTGGACTGGGAACATCGCGCGTTTTTTCTCTTAGGTATCGATGTATGTTCGGAATCCGTTTACAATCCACATTTGGATCTGAGTTTGTGTCGTAATTTTCGACAGGTAGTATTTTTCACCTTCATCTTTGGCCGTGATCTCGTGAAAATACACAAAACCACCAACACGACGATATTTGGTGACAGAATCTTAGTGATGTTGGAAGTTTGAATAAATAGAATGTAAAACAAATTTTGGTTATTTTCATGGAATATTTATTTATCGTTCATATTCGTAACATCAAATTACATGTCATCAGATTATCATAGTATCACTTAATGAGTATCGTCAATATTATTCTGCAATTCTTAACTTGGTTTCTAAATTCTTAAGCTAGACCTAGTCGACGAGCCCGACTTCGGACTCCTGTTAACTCTACTTACAAAACTACTCTTAACTCTAACGGCTGGGGGGCCGGCCTTGAAGCTAGCCTGGAAAACAGGGAGAGTGACAGAGTTCACCCTCGAGGGCTTTCTGGAAAATCCGCCGAGAGCCCTGCGCTTCTCCCTGCGGAGGTGACGGCGAGCGCGTCTCCGGAGGTTCGGATCGCCCCGGCAGGCGGTCATCCACCTCCGAGAGACGTGCGAGACGTTGACGAGGGAAGCCGCGTCGAGGAACCCGAATATCCTCTGCGAGACTTCCAGAGGAAGTTCCGCGACAAAGTCCAGGTCCTGAACACCGGCACCCATAGCGAACAACAACGAGCCAAAAGATTCCATGTTACTGGTAAGACGGCGAATTGTCGAATGATGCTCCCGGGTGCGGAAGTCCCGCTTATATGCCCGTGATCATCGTTCCGGATCGATGCTCTCGCCAATCGCGGTCAGGGTGCGTCTAGGTATACAAATTTTCCGGAATCACCTGACGGACATGCTCGAGTGGTTTTTTTCTAAACTTCAATCCAACTTCGTGCATCTAATTGCGTGGCTAGTCCGTAGCCTATCTCGGATTGTTGGTCACCTAGCGAGATTATGCGTTGTGAAAGACATCGCGCATACTTGACAAGTTTCTTCGAGACGCATCACTCCTATTTGGAATATTGTTGTGTAAGTATTTCGTCTAAGAATATATTACCGTGTGAAGATGCTTCTGCATCCCCGGATTCACAGTCCATGAATATATTATATAAACGAGGACCTTTGTTGTCAACCTCAAAATTGGAAATTGGCCTCAACCAAATTGCCATTCTTTATTTTCATTAGGCTGCGTGACGTCTCGTCTACTTACTTAATGCACGTCCGGACTGCGCCGATATAAGTATTCAAAAATCAAAACTTGAATATCCATCGATGATCGTCGCCTTTACGTCTCTCCAAATAATTCGGAAAACAGCTTCTTGCGCCTGCCTTACAGAGACGAGATATCCGTTTTCCGAGCAGTTGTGAGGAAATATCATACGTTACTTTGAAATTCAGCGCAGCGAACTCGATAGAATATCACCCCACAACTGCGACGGGGATTTGATCATTTCAGCGCCCGGTGTACCGTGTCTTTCCGAGGACGGTGACCGGCTATGGGTACTCACGGAACCACCTACGTATGCACATTACATAGACCTATCCTCGGGTCTCACATGTCTAACGGTACGTTAAAGCCTGAAAAACATTCTTCTTCGGCTAGAAGTACAGGTTCTTCGAGCGTTCTCGCAACATATCCTCTTGGAGTTTCAAGCGCGAGAAGTCAACTTTGCTTGCCGTAAATTCACATTACCGATCGTCCAGATTATCGAAGCGATCAAGATCGATAGTAGGCATACCTGATCGGCTGACTAATAGTCCAGTCCTCTTAATCTTTTTCGAATTCAGATGCAAGATAATGCGAACTGTTCAATGTGCTGACGGATATTCACTGGAATTTGTATGGATCATTATTCATTGATAAGATAAACGCATCGGTCATGATTTCGAATCTGGAGGAGCGAATTTGAGTTCGATGAATCTGAAGATGGTTAACGAAGCGTAAAGTAAAGCGCCTAAGATCGCGGTTGGCATCAATGATACAAAGTTCGAATCTTTAATTCCATACGACAGATTCAAAGTATCAATATTACTCGCATCGACTCGCGCGAGCTAGGACAACGTCGTCGCCCAACCGCACTCAGTGATCATCTTTCCTCTTCAATTAAAATACGTGCAGACCGGCTCTTCTTGGTTATGAGCTACGCGGCTTCAGCCACGCTCGGCTCATCGTCAGCTCGGCTCGTGCAATCGTTGGAATGTATGTACAAGAGCACGTCAATATAATTGGTGAGACAGGCGGTTGTTGCTACAGCTAGTACCGCATGGGAGGTTGACAGTAAACTCGTAACATGAACACGAACAAGATCGTGATCCCTTCTTTGTCAGTCTCCTCCTCTTTCTCCACAAAAAAAAAAAAAAAAAAAACACCTCAGATGCCGAACATGAATTGAAGGAAAAAAAAAAGAATTTTTCATCTTGAATAACCTAATTCAGCGAAATATGAAACTGGAATTTGAAACAAACGAACCTTCGAACAACTCTCTTTCGTCCGCCGTGCTACTCTGACTGTGTCGAATTTGTATTTTTCTAAAGCGAGAAAATTCGTCACCACAAAGTGCAATCTTTGTCGACAACACTCAGGAAAATGCTTCGTATAATCAAACAGATTTTTCAATCACTCCGAGAACAAGCTTGTTTCATCGAAGCAACTAAATTATTTATTCGTCTTCGCGATAAACAATGTTTTTTGTTTGGTACAACGAAACGTTCTTCTGAGTGAACGGTGCACAAGCACTTACAAAAATTACTATGTAAACAGTTATTTTAACGCATGACTGGCACCCGAGCCAGAGAGTACGGAGCTTACGGAGGCAAATTGGCCCACATACTGGCCTCTCGCCTTGATCTCTCGGAAGTGGTAATAAGTTGGATTGATTACGAGACAAGCTCGTGCAGGCAAACTTTACGGGAATCGCGTGACTGGAGATATTGAATGTTTCTCCGCTGTGGCAATGGAATGGCCGTGTGATCGATAAATTGTGAACCAAGAACTACCCAAGCTTGTAGAATGCTCAGAGAGAATGATAATTTCATGCGGCCACCAACATTTCAACGAAGTGTACCTAATGGCTAACAAACTTGAACCTCATTAGATATTTTTTGCTATTCATAGAGAGAGAGAGAGAGAGAGAGAGAGCAGCGATACACAATAACGCTGCCTGCGTTGGTCCTTTATATATAGTTTAATCAGAGTTGCCCTGCAGGCAGCGGTAGGCACGTACATTTGCCGTTGTCCGATAAAGTCACAATCAAACACCGCAGAAGTTGGTCGAGCGAGCTTCAAGCGGTTTATCAGTGACACTATCGATACGCTTTCTCCCGGCAAGCAGAAGGCGACGCTCAAAGGCAGCAGGCTTTATCAGTGCGAGAAATCTTCAACACCTACTCTGCAATGATCGATACTGTGTATTGTCCGCTGCACAATTTTGAGAATGCTTTCAAAGAGGATCAGGAAATTAACCGTACCTACGCACGAGGAATTTTTGACGGAAACACCATTTCTATGGGAAAAAGTTCGAACTGCTTTTGGTAAGAAGACAAGCCGAACATCAGTTCGTGACAAACAGTACTGAACTGCTCGAATCAAGAGAGTTTGGCAGAGGCGAAGTGAGCCCGAGTTAAACAAAAAAATGTAATATTCAAGCTGTTATTGAGGGAAAGCAACATGGGAGTATTCTTATTCTTGGCTCGATATGTGTTGTACGGGAGCAATAAAATCTGAAGTAATAATATGAATTTTACGACCATCCTTGCTGGGCACGGGTCTCGTGATTCTTGCATATTATTTATAAAGTACCTACGTAAAACAATGAGATGCGTTTTATGGTTAACCCGTGGAATGCGGTCTCCTCCACTTAGGGGAATTGGAAAATTACCCGGCAACTATCAGGTATAGGTACCTACATGATATATCCGTCTACCGCATAGTTAGCTTCTGAGGTTTCTTGGTCTCGCAACGATCAGACTTCGCCTGGCAAGTGTTCCAGTCTAAAATCTGGAGACTCCAGATTGATACACGACCACCCACGGCAGTTTGAAGATTCAGTTCCGTTGTCATTCATAAATTCTACAAACAGTGAAATGGACGCATGTCTATAGAAATATCAGGGTCCCATCGATGAGACCATGAATCTCGACGAGCCGAAGCTATAACAATCGAGCGAAACCGATCTAACCGCAATGAATTTCAAGCGGAATAAGGAGATTGGGAATCCAACGATGGAAAGATGATCCCCAAAGAGCTTATTCCGATTCTTTTCACAATTTATCGGAGCCCGAAGCTTTCCGCTGTAAAGTCGATTTTGTCTGGATCAAAGAACGTCTTAGAATACCGTAGCTGAGAAATATTGTGAGGATGAGGAAATCATGCTATAAGGATTTTCGTGAGCGATTAGATAAAATAGACCGCGAAGTTGCACATAGTAGGTATCATTCTTTCCTAATTCTGTATACAATCTCCATTTCTGTCATGAAATTCCAATATACCTACGATTCACGATTAGACTTTGAGATTAGTATTCATGACCTTGCTCGTTTCGCAATTCCATCTCTGGAGTATTTCACGGTAGAAGACGATCTCTTCAGCTTGGTTCATAGTAGTCACGTGTTCACGCGAGACGTGGAGGAAAATATCGACGTAGACAGAGCGTCGCATCCGGCGTCATGAATTATTCACAACTATAATATATTTGGGGTTTCGAAATATTTGAAACACGAAATCATTCATAGCTTAAAGTAGTTTACCTTGGGTCAGAAGGATTCAAAGAACGTGTGAAAATGCAACGTAAAATTTTTCTGCGTCAAAAAAACATGCGACGTACACATGTACTCAGACCGGTGCTTTGAAAGAGTGTTTCTGAACTCCGGAAGTTACATGAGAACCGTGCTTCCATCTCTATAAAGGAGGGGGAAAAAAACGGAAACAGACGTAACAACGCAGCTCTCTGTGTTAGATAACCAGCGATAAATGAGCACGCCATCTCTTTATCTCGAAAGCTTCATTCATCGAGAATCCACTTCCCGAGGTCCATTCATGACAAAAGTTGCCCACTTAATTTTTTATCTTTCTCTTTTTTTCTCCTCTATTTCAATTTCTGTTGAAAGTCTAACCATATAACCGTAACGCAAGAGGCCGATGAAGAATTTCTTTTGATGAAACGTGAACTCGACATCGAGCACTTTGTCTCTTTTCTCTCACGACCGCTATGTGATCGCCTTCATAAATCCGTTTTCAATCCGTTCGAGGATGACACCGTCGACAAGACAAACTGTGATCGCCATCGTCTGTCAATATCCTCGATTTCAACATCATGGGAATAAGTGTCCAAGCGCTACCGAACTATTGACCGTGATTAGTTACGGCGCAAAGAACCACGGCGAGGTGGGTTTGGGGAGAGGGGCAGTTATACACGAGGTTCTCAACAGTTTCTAAATCCGTTGATCAAAAAAACCAAGTCGTGTCTCATAGTTATAGCCATCAACTACGCCGAGCGTAGACTTGTTAGGCGACAAAAGAAATTGGCGGGAAAGTGGTCACGGTTTAAATTACGTTTATTAAGTAACAAACACCGGAGTCCGGTGAACGGTCTGTACGCTGCTCGATCCTTGCAGTACCTACTCCCGTTGATCTTATAGGACTCGCAGGTAGTTTAATTTCAACATGCGCATATAAAACCGGTAATTGATCGAAACTGCGCAAGAATTCAAAGACTCATTACTGCAATCACAAGTTTCTGGTTACGGTCATTATTGCGGAAACAACTGTAAGTGCTTATCATAAACACGTATATATACCTACGTATGGCTGTGACAGACGCGAAAAATATAAGCCGTATTCGATCGGCAATATATAGTCTGTCACCGCAATCGGTGTACAACAGTTTGATTGGCAGGGAGGCGACGCGACGCTGCGGAACACAGTTAATGGAATTGGAGTTGTGCAATTCCATCACGCGACAATTAGAGTAGTAGCTGTATCTACTACGCGCGCGATATTCGTTTTTGCATATCATATTGGAGGACGTCAAACAATTATCGAATCCCGCTTGCTAATGGATATATGAAGTCTGAAGTCAGGATTTCAGGGTAAATCCTTTCCCACCAATCGGTTCAATCCAGTGCTCAGCGTAACAGGAGAAAAAACGTCGTTGTTCGAACCACACGCAGCACAGGCCCTGGGAATCGCAATCAGTAGCGTTCATTGCCTTGCGTCTAAGCTATGCTGAAATATGCATGTCCACTAGAAATTTGTCGACGATTCGTGACATAAACAGGGAGCCATCTTCTCATAGGACGTTCCAGCGTGACTATTTTTCCCACACGTTTCAGTACATATACGTGCTCGTTTCACTCTCAAATCATTTGAAAATGATTATCAAACGAATTCTCCTACTATGCAAGAGTAGAGATCGTGTGAACGGGGAATTCTACCGGCGTCACTTTAACTGTGAATTAAATCCATAAAATCATTTTTATCATCTACTTATTCAACAAGTTTTTATCCACGTATAGAGCATTCCTTCATTTATTTACGAGGTCAAACTCCGGGGATCTCGTCTGCTCAAGGCAAGACTCTAGATGCTGATGCTGATGCCGATGTGGATGCCAGTCGCTGCGGTGCTGTTAACGTGCCGGGATGCCATGCCGTTGTTAATTCCATTTGCATGATGATGACTGTGCGCGGTCTAACCGACTGACTCCCTGTCTGTCTTCGAATGACAGTTGACATAATAATTGACCAGTTCATGGTGAGATTATACATTTTCAGGAGCGTATAACAGCTGAATGCGAGTGAAGTCGAGGCGTGATGTACCCGTCCATAGTATACGTATACATGCATGCGTGGTAGGCATTCTACGCGTGTGTAGAACGAAAAAAGTGAGGATCTACACAGATGAGATAGACGCGCGTTGTAGCATAACCGAGTTTAATAACGCACGTAATAACTATTGCTGTGAAAGAGAGCTGGATCTTGCGTATGTACCTGCACTTGCATTACATATATACCTATAATATGTCTTCGAAAGAAACTTCTTTTAGAGGCCGCGTATACAGAGCTACTATATATATGTGTATCTGTATCTATATGTATATTTTTTCCATCGTTCCGCCAACTTTCACGCGACTAATACTACCCGCGCTACCAATATACCCGCAAATGCTAAGATCACGCAATTTCTATAGAGTATAGGTATGTACACGGGAGCTGGGAACGGTCGAATTACTATGACTTAACCGAATCTAATTAGCAAGAAGTACAAGTGGACGGAATGAGCAAGCGAGAAAGAGAGTAAGAGCTACAGAAAAGAAAAAAAAAAAAAAAAAAAAAAAACCAGGCGAACAAAGTTTATGCAATATACTATATATATATATATAATGCATTATTTGTGCTCCTAAACTAGCCCCGCTATGTGGTTCATGGTCATCCGTTATATTTCTCCTCTTACTTTCGTCTCGTTACTTATTATACAATTACTCATAAGCACAGTAGGTACCACACGGCTGCGAGGTAATAATACATATGTAGGCGCAAGAAGCACGCATGCATGTGAAATTTTCAGCCAATCTTAAATTTTAATTACACGCTACAGTCTCACCGAGGTCACTCTGCTCCCGAGTCATTTCATTCTCGATCTACCCCAGTTTTTTCCAGCTTCTTCTCTCCGTCTTTCTCTCTTTTCGCTGCATCCATTCCCCTGCCTCACCAATACCTACTCGATAATCCGACTACTATAAATCTTCGTACGATTGATACACGGCAGGCCGATGTGCATACAGTGACGATTATTGGGAGTTCGAGTGACTAGAGGAGAACAGATTTTCGTGTAGGTATCACCGGCTCACCAACTACATGAATCGCGTTGATCCGTGACCGTTCCAATCCCATTGAAGAATGATATTCAGAAATGATTTTCAGAGAACGGCATTTATAGTACGTATGTACCTACATCCTGATCGAAAACAGGCGGCAATCTCAAACGGAGTTATTATTATACGGTAGTTTGTCACAGGTTATGTGATTCCGAGTCCTAGACCGGACTTGGAATATCAAATATGATCAAATATTTTTCGTACAAAGTTTTCAAATCAAATTCCGCATACGTGTACCTACGTTCGTAAGTTTTATACGGAAACAGCAAAAGACTGCACGACAAATTTATAAAAACTGTCCAGTGGACGGACGAAAATACGATTCATTCAGTACCGCTGTTATAGTTGAACTTACAATGAGAATGCGAACGCCGATAATGATACAATTGAATTCCGCTTTGAGAAAGATAGCAAGTCTTCGTTGAAAACAAAACGGCGGAGCGCGCAGAGTTGAATTTCTTCCATTCATTTCAAAGATCGCCATCTATCTCTGCGACAGAATTTCTCCGCTAGAGTATGTGTTGGAATTTATCAGCCCTTAATCTTCGCTATCTTGAGCACGGACTAACCCCGCGTGACTTCTCTGAGATTCAAATTATCCCCGGTTTTTACAAGGCTGACTCGTGCGGAACGAGTATATGTATATATATATATATATATACACCTACGTATAGATATACAGGCGTATATGTAAGCACGAGAGGTGGCTGCATAGATGCGGCGGGCTGACACTCCGGTACACACATCCACGCCCCGTGTGCCTTAAATTTTGTTTCATATCTTCACGTCCGCCCACGCCCGTAATTCCTCTACCTCGCGGATAGAAATGTACCAGATAATATTTATGTCGCGGAACTAATCTGCCGTGTGTTGACCTCTTCCTACTTTCTTTCTTCCCTTCAATTCCCTTATTTCTTTCATTCCTTCCGCTGGTCAATCCAACTGGCACATGCTCGTGTACATACGTACCGACAAACATTGTACGCATTTATCCGCACACCTGCGAATTACGACGATACATCATAGGAATAGTTATTTAATTCTTTTCTCTGTTTCCCTCGCAGCGACGAAGAATTACAGAAAAGATTTCTCTTCTGCTTACGAAATTCGTTTTTCCGTTCGATTTTTTGCTAGTACAGTTTTTCCGTTTTTCCATTACTATTCTTTCTTTTGTCCTGAATTAGATGTGTGCGGTACGGTTCAAAAATCAACGATCACTTTCAAGGATCCAAACTTTCGAATGGACCGAAACCACCATTTTTCAATGAACCAAAATCATAGAGGCAGTTGAGAGCAAAGCGATTTAGAACTTCACCTTTTAACTCAGATCGTGATGTGAACGTTCTTTTATACAATTTCAGGGAAAAAATCGATTATTAAGAAAACCGATGAAGAAAAAAAGGATATTTTTTCAAAATTATCGTCGTCAGAGACGGAGGAAAATTATATCGTGAAAATATAACACGAGGACGATCGAAAATCATTTTTGTTCGAAGTTTTTTCTGCATTACTTTAATTCCTTCCTCCCTTCAAAAAATATGTAACCTACCAATTTTTATCCACCGTAATCCAATGAACTACTTTTTTCTTCCGAATACTCATTGTAAAACTGTCTTTCCAAATTTGTACAGGAATTATTGAAAGCAATATATTCCGATAGACTGCTAAAAATCGATCAAATTATATAATACGTATACATTAATTGTATTCTATTTTCAATTTCATTCTTTTCTCATGTGAAATATTGGTTCGCATGAACACATTTTTCTCACACCGTCGAGTGTGTAGATCTCAAGTTATTCAAGCATTATATACGTATACAAATAAGTTGATTTCCCACCAATTCATTCATCCGACCGTTATGTGTACTTTTCAACCATGATTACGTCACTCGCTCAACTCACTCACAGCTTCCATCGCACGCTCTCAACGCAACTTACGAGCACAATAAACATTTCGAATGCAATTACCTTCTTATTCTATTCGCTGATGAGTTGGCAGCCAGCCAGGCAGGTAATAATGATGACGATGATAATGATACGAGCAACGATCGACTATTCCATCTCGGATCGCCGGAATTCTCTGGGGATTATGCAATCCTACAAATTCCCAAAATTCGGAACTTTGTAATCTCATTGGATTTTATTTATCGTTGAACATATCAACTGCACAACTAATTTGGAGTCAAGTGTTTGTGTCAAAGGATGTGAAAAATGAGGAAGAGAAAATACAGAGAAATTTAGACGCGATCGGAGAAATGATTTTTCGCTCATTTTTTCTACGCCCCCCCCCCCCCCCCCCCCCCCCCAAAGGCGAGCGTTAGAAGGAGAGTAAGAGAACCGTGACGAAGCGTGAGAGAGATGTACCTATGATATGTACGAAAGAATGAGAAAGACGCGAGATGTTGAGATACACGGACGGGACAGGAGGAGGTCGAGCACCGACAGTGGTCCACCTTGGACGGAATTTTTACGAGTTCGTATAAATTTTATTAACAAAGCATTTCAGCGTTGGTCTTGGCGGACGGACCCCCGACGTCGGAAAGATCAATTGAAACCTTCATCTCCTACCGCATGCTGCACACTTTATAGCATATGAAGTATCACATATAATATATATATATAAAATACTTTGTGGACTTCTTAATTATACTACTATGTATAACCTGTGACAAGGGAAGAAGAGAAAGTTCTTCGGAAATACATAAATTTGACCAATCGAGCCATAAGATATGTATATACAACGAACGAAACTGGCAAGAAACAGATTATATTGGACTCGAGCAATGCGTGACTGTAATCTTAACGTAAATTTTTTTGAATCAAGAATCGCTTCAGTGAGAATTTAGGAACTATCGAGAGTACGATATCCGGACCAGTTGTCTGATCGAGCCTATCGAGCATCGTCCAAATCTAGAGCCTTCTTCTGCTTCCGGGTGTGTTTTTATTTGTTATCCCTCTATTTTATCCCCCTCCGTGCGACGAATACCATAGTTAATGCGAAAATATTGGCGAAAACTTTAACGAGATTCCTGAAACTCGGAGAAAGTTTCATCCCTCGTTTTTTAAAGCTGCCGGTTTTCTGAATGTTGTATATTTCACAAAATTTGTCCGCACTCCGTGTAGATTTCGGTCTGCGAAAACATACAGCATAGTATCTATTCCCTTTTTCAAATCTACAATAGAGCTACCGAGAAGTGGACAGGTCCAAATGAGTTTCGTCAAAAAGCACAAAAAAGATGTGAGAATCTATCGACGATGGTGATTTTCGAAATAATTGACGAGCCACCGAATGAAATTTCAGTTCAATTTCCACTTCGCGAATACAAATGAAGATATAGAGAATGAAGAACGGAGAATAATCGGTGAATAATTCTCTCGGTCGTTTATCGCATTGAATCACAAGCAAAATGAGGAACCGAGCACGAGCAATCAGTCACCCCAAAATAAGAATTGCGAAATCAAATCTCCGATCTAACCGACTAGATTAAATTACCGATTTAGGTACCTGAGATTCGCGTATCGTTGATCTTTGTATACCTACCTACTTATGAAAGGTGGTCAAATATTTGGTAACAACTTTCCCTCTATAAGGCTGCGTATCGATCTTGTGCGAAAAAAATCAATTGGGTTTCCTTTCGTTCAGCATAGACGAATATCTGCAGGAATTGGCACCATTGAGATGCAGTTAGGTAATCATCCTGCCGTCTAATTCACACCACATACCATCAGAAATACGTTATGTTATACAATTTGCACGACGAAAAACGATCGCCAACGTGATATTGGCGCATAGTTCGTGACGCCGCGCCGCGCCGCGCTGTGTATAGTGTAGCCTGAACTTAAACTTCTGGATCTAGATAGCTTTCGGACACCTGCTTCTTTCTATACCTACACAGCTCTGCTAGGTCACTACTTTCGATTCAATTACAAAGATCCTGTAATTTTCTGGGGTAAGAAATTAAATAGGAGACGTGAATAGAACTCTCGCCCAGAGTCGTTGCGAGTAAATACTCTCGCGTGGTTTCGTACCGAGTGGAAAACAGAAGTTTATAGGACTGTGGTCCACTTGGTCAGTCACACTTTGACGATGGTCGCCTTGGCCACGAGGCGTGAACACAGAGAACAACCAGGTACGGCCCTAGCACTATAGGTACTCACTACGACTTCGTGAAAGTGAAAGTCGGCACCTACTGACAATGAGCAGGTAGGTACATACGCCCGTTGGCCGTTATCTTATTTTATTGTTATATTCCCGCATTGCGTTGCGCACAATGCAATGAGACATACTATACTGTATACTTTACGCGCGGTAATTTACAGTGTGAGAAAAAGTGTCAATTTGTGAAGGTAGCCACAGGAAAATCGCTATAAGGTACACGGCCTGCCTAGTTTTTCGCCACAAAAAACCGTTCCGACGATCATCGTTAATGGAGTGAACACCGTAGTAGTTTTACGTCAGATATTTGGTCTTTTTACTCCTGACCAGACACGCTCGAGGAATAATTTACGCGAAGAGAGCAGTCACTTCCGCGGTTGTTCAGGTCAGTTGAGAAAATCGCTGCAATTGTCCCAGTATATTCTCTGAAGACACTGAAAATCCTACAAAGTTGAAAGTTGACAACTGAATAAAGCGGGAGCCAAGTCTCATAGCTGCGGACGAAAAATTTTCGAAAATCGTTGGAATCGTTGCGATCGAACCGGATCATACTCGTGAGTTTGGAGTCCCTGAAATACACTGGAAACCACTGGCCATTGATGACTTCACATGAAATCTCACGAAGCCGTCCGATGTGCGGCTGGAAATCTATCTGAGGCTCGGTTCCAAGCTCTCATAACATTTGAACTGAGCGAAAACACAATCGTAGTAATTTGAAATCGGCATGAATTGCGGCCGCCGTTTTTTATTTTTGCTGTGTCTGAAACTAATTTCGATAAATCGGTATTAAAGGTTAGTTCCCAATTACCGAGCGTGAGTAATTCCCGAACGATTCGTAATTGAGAGGGAAGCTAGGCACAATAATGGGTAATTGTTGAAAGTGACGAATAGCCGCATGTGTAAAGAATGAAAACCGTATTGAACAATACCCTTCCCAGTTAGATGTCGGATCTGTGCGGTATTTCATGCTCCTAGACCAGAATTGCAGGGCAATTAATTAATAATTCGCAAAGACTGCGGAAATGAGAGAGGGGATATTAAATAATGAAAAACATGTAACGAACGAACATTATCGCATCGTGTGTAGGTGTTAATTCCTAAATCATTATCGCAATCAAGTTCCTGGGTCTTTGTAACGCGCGCCTAACTAATTCACGTAGATTATAAATAATCGGTATAATATGAGGTAGTCATATTCTAGGTTGCATAGGAAGTTACACCAGCTAGCGAAGCACTTCCTGGACACATTATATCCCGTAAAAGTCAAGCCGTTTAAATTACCTTGCATCGAATCATGTAGCCAGCGGTGCTGCTGCTGCCGCTGCTGCTACTGCACTGCTACTGTTGGCGTTGGTGTTGGAGCGTAAGATACATGTGTAACGCGCATGCCTCATGCCTAGAGCGAGGAGTGCTAATTACACTAGAATCGCCGCTCCAAAGAAAGTATTATAACTTTTCTTTGAATATCCGTGTGACTGCGAAAGAATTATTCTTAATTAACAACAAGACTCGAAGAAGGCAGGCGAGGGAGGCAGTCAGGCCTGTGACGATGTGCTGATGCCACCCCGCCACTTAATAACGGTGAAATGGGTAAGTATAGGAATTAGTTTATTATACCAACGGTTTCCTACATCGCAACCTAATACCTGGGACAATAATAATTGCGCAACTTTCTATGATTTTGTAACAACGACGACGAAATACTGAATAGTTCCGTATCCGTATCGTTTCGCGTTCGTTCGCAGGACGAATGCATGGCAATATCAATCTGCCGCTACGAGAGTTCCCGAAAATGTAAGATTCTTTGTATTCCTCTTGATATATATATAGCGAACGATTGTGGAAGCGACAAATTTTGAAGGAAAGCCAGAAATGGTCTTTCGACGATTATTCGTGCGAACGAAATAGCACTGACCGCAATAGACGAACGGATCAGCAACAAATCCATTGAATTGACCAATGTGAAAATCGGTATGTATACGTATTACCATACTACGATAAAACAACGGACGTCACCAGCGTCGATTGGACATCGATTTGTGGCTAACAACGAGAGTATAGGAATCCTGCGGTGCAGCTGTAGCTGTAGCTCTCTGCGGCTCTAGCGACTTGAATAGATCGCGTATCTGATACGCGACCTTTGCAAGAGGGAGAGTTAAAGGTCACGGTACGAATATATCCCGAATGAATCGAAGGGCCGCCACCACCGCTGCTGCTATGTTCGGGTTCAGCGACGTTTACAAAACTGTTAATCAAGCGTCGCTAATCGGCTGCTTGACCCGAATAGATACGAATCCTAGCACGCGTGTGCCCTGCAGCTGGTATTTGTCTCTGCAGTGTGGAAATATAACCAAGTTTCACCTTTCTTTATACACATTTGACAGTTCTGTGCAATAATGTAGCATTTCGCAATATGCAAATCGATCGATGCTCTGGCTTAAGCTTCGAAGTGTCGGTGGCAACGTGGAAATCGAATTCTACGCGAGCCAGGTTTTTTAACGAGAGAAATACGATTTGTCCTCATTTTTTCTCCACAACCGTGACACAGGTATATAATACTACTAAATGTGTGTAGAGAACTGAAATATCTCCGAATAAACGAAAAACAGCATTTCCCCAACTCGATTGAACGATTTTGAATATACATTTTGACGCCAATTTTTTTCGGTTTCTACCGAAAATTTTCGAATTCATTCAATGTTCCAAATACTTTTCCTGGAGTTCTCAGAAAATTACCTATCTAGTGCCAAATCGGTGTAATTTCCAGCTTCAAAAGATAACGAGCACGTACGATTCTTTCCCGCGGCAATGAATATCGGGAGGAAAAAAGAAAAAAAGAACCAAATTCGGTGGACAACCCGAGGATCGAAGAATATAAATGCTTTTCCGCCAGCAATTAATCGAGTTTGATGAATGAAGTGAACCTGTTGTCCTGCAGCCTGTTGGCAAGGTAAAAAGATGAAAAAATTCAACATAAAAAACGACGTTCGCTGGCTTCGAAAAGGTTGCCTGTTGACGACCGGTGTCAAGCTGAGCGACAGCTCTCCATTATGCCATATTTAGCCCTCGAACTACGCTTTGTGCGTCAAAGCGTAGCGTAATTAAAGCAGTGGAAGAGAGAGGAACGACGATACTTTCTGCGTGCCTCCGACGAGGGAATAATACTCGTAAGATGGTGAAAAATTGCTTCAATCAAGATTCGAGAAAATAATCATTTTATAATTTATAACTCCAGATCCAATATTTTCAATCCATGCAATGCAATGAAAATGTTAGCGTTGTATGTACCTATTACTGGATTGTCTCTTTTTCGCCGCCAATTTCACACAATTTCTCTTCTTCTTTTTTCTTCTGTGATCAGATCGCTGCTGCATATAGCGTACAGTGCCGGTACCTATATGTATACATATGCTCCGTGAATGCTTATAATTAAGCGCAGGAATCATTGCCAATCGAGATTTATAATTGCAATTAACGAACTTCCATCCACCTTAAATAGATCGGGCAACATATATCAGCTACGCGATAAAGCAATAATCATTAATTACAATCTCCAATGAACCATGTTGGTAGGTAATGCACATAATGTGCACGCCGAACAACAACCTGCTCTACTAGGATACAACGGCCAATAAATGGCCTCGTAAGTTACGTAATATACGAGAACTGGAAGCCAACCTACCGCATGCGCACCCTACCAGTATCACAGTCTTCAATAACGCAAGAAATAGAGACCGATCGTCGTAACCTGCCCGATCGACGCCCTTCTCGTTCGAACTCACAAAAAAATCGGAAGCCACGTGTCGCGAATTGCTGAAATTTATTCATTCATTCATTTTTTCATTCGCCGTGAAAGCTACGCGGAGTCTCATCGCGCACCTCTTGTTTCATAGATTGTCTGAAGATTTTCAATTGAATTGCGCGAGTGTGCGATGAATATACACAAATTTTTAATTGTCGGCTCCAGATGTTGAAACGAGATAATTCTTGACCTCAAATTTCAACATTTCATAATTCTCAAAGTTTGAGTGCCGAACGTGCGCGAACCTCCTGACACAAAGTCACTAGATGAAATTAGAAGTCTTGGAAATGCTAGTGATTTTCGAACGATTATCCTTGTAATTGAAAACGTGCAGTGAAGATGAACGAGAGATTTTTTTGCATAGAAATACTGCACCTCCGATTAAACAGTGAATAACGATCAAATTCGTGCACCAGGAAGTCAGCTGCGTACGTATATATGTATAGTCTAACGTTCCATATACATATATACATATTTTATGACTAGATATATAAATAAGGTACTGTATGTACAATAAAAGCCGCAAAAGTATAGTTCGACGGTATCGAACAGAGCAAAGATAGTTATTTGTCGGTGGCAATAATTTAGCAACCATCTCGTTAGCCGTCAGGTATACCCCGGGTATGGTTGCCCATATTTGGAAAGCAAGAGGTAACTTGTTACCAAATCGAGAAAAATTCTCCTTATCTAGATTCGCGACCGACCGGATTTTTCGACGTATGAATAAATTACAATGTCTTAATTATTTACTCTGTACATATACTGTACGTAGGCAACATTGAAGGCACAAATGAAAAAAAAAAAAAAACCCCCACACTTTTATAACGACGGACGTGATAATAAGTTGTACATGTTATATAATAAAGTCCGAATCAATAAGAGTGGGTCTTCCGCAGATTTTCATGGAGAAAATATAAACTACGTTTTAATTGAATAATGAATAGTGAATCACTGGTTATAAATTTAATGATCAATTATATTTATCTCCATTGATTATATAAATCGGCGATGTTGACGACAAAAAATACCTACAATGGGAAATAAAATATGTACCTAGCTAAGATAGACGAGTAGAAATAGGAGGCTGACCAGGAGATAAAGATGGAAGAACGAATATGAATTGCAGAGCAGAATTTTATCAAACAAACTGGAAAATCGGTGGTCTATATATATTATTTTCGTTTTCTATTTCAATCTTACCTTTTACAACTCCGTGCTCCGTCATCGTCGTCGGCAGGAGCCCCCGCGCCCGAGTCCTAAAACGAGAGAAAATAACGTATTTTATTAATGAAACAGGTTAGATATATCGACAATATGCAATTAGATCGTATGAAAATGCTCGACGTGTTTTTACTCCGGCGTGATTGTAGATAGCGGACAATTGATAGAAAATTCAAAAGATAGAGCTCCTCTAATTAGGAAATTATTGCCTGTCAAGTCGGCTGAGCGATAATTACGATTTCTGTTTGACCGACGGAAGTCATTATACTTGCAATGCTAATTTTACCGATATTACAGAAAAAATAGTCAATTTTCAGAATAAATGGATAATTTTCGTTCATATTTGAACGTTCGGAACTTCAGGCATATACCTATCTCACTGGCTAGCTGTTTCCATTATCTTTTCTTCGCACAGTACGGAGGATGACGATTCCGTTGTGAAATCGTTCATGAGTTAATAATAAACAAATGAAGCGTGTACTTTTTAATTCTTTTCGTCTGTATTTCATAATTTTAGGATATGGTGAAGACAAAAACGAGCGTTCTAGAAATCCCGCACGACAGCAGACAGGTAATTATAATAAACAGTCGCAGAAGAGATTCGACGTCGTGACATTAATTTCCTAGTTCGGGATGACAATTTCTACCACTGCCCACGATGAAATAATAATCGAGCGTGTACGGAGAGATCGCTGAAGCCGCGGTGTCGCCGCTGCCATGCCGGCTGCGGTTGTGTTTAAATGCAGAAATAAGAAGAGAATAAAACGTGTGGGCTGAAACACCAGCTGTTTATACAATGGCTTACCAACCCCTCCGCCACCACTCATTCACATCAGTCTCAAGAGAAGACAATACCTGTGTACAATGCCCAAGAACTCTTGAGTTACCGCGATGTAACCTCGCTGCAGGTATTTAAAATCAAAGACAATAGCGCATCCTCAAGCACACGGTACAAAACGTAACACAAATTAATTTCAAGATCAATCGTGAACCGTGTGCCGCGCCGCTATAGGCATAAACAATTCGCAAACCACTCCGCGAAGGATTATTTTTGCAAATAAAAATGGCAGCACTGATCAAATTTGCATTTCTGGTGCTCAGATGACGATCAATTTCACCCTGAATATCTACAATCAGGGTAGCGAAGAATTTCGCCGACATTTTATGTGTGAAAATTTGGTTAACGGGTAAGCATTCGATCGATATGGGGGAGATAATCGTGATTTGCAATTTTGACCGTCAATCTTCCGCGAGTATAATAAATTGTTCGACGATTTCAAGAATACATATTAACTTAGAGCCTGAATAAGACTCCGGTGAAATATTTGCGAAAATCAGAAGAGAATACGGTGCTCACCGTTTCCACGGAAAGATTTTTTCACACCAATCGCCGCCGTCCGGCAAATTGTATTTAATAACGGGTCTACAACCCCCGACGACAGGAGCAGAGAGGATTCATTTTTATATCTCAAAGGAGGGTCGAGGTACGTGCGTGCTGAGGGTTACCTGCCTTGTTACGTGAAAGCAAATTGCATACAACACGCGCTGTAATAATACATACATATGCATGTATAGGTGTGTATATATTATGTGAAATACACGAAACGACAAAGGTCTATGGTGTATTCTGCGGAGAATTGACTGCCTCTTTCCCCCTCCGTTCCCTCGTTGCATCTGCAGCAGGTATAACTAACTAATTGAATTTTCTCATGGCTCAATCTATCGCTGATAATAATAATTGCAATAGCGGCAATTTGCTGAAAAGGTCGCGGAGAAAACGCGTGATGTCTTGTTCTCGTGTGTAGCATCTCGAGAGAATTATCCATGGAGAAAGAATCAGAAGAAGAATGGACGTGCAAGCTTTACTCAAGTGGCTAAAATTTGAATAGTAGATGTGTACCAACGAATCGAAATCAGCATAGACACGCCGCGTCTACGTCAGGATGAACGGGAAAATTCTCAACGTGAACAGACGATCGTAAAAGTAATTAATTTACATTTTCAAATTCCATTAATCACAGGTTATCGTCCCACCTCATCTTGGCAAGGGTCGCAGGATTGAAGACTCGGCATTTAGTTGTTCATATGTCGAGGAGCCTGGGGCTTGTGACGTTACTCAGCAGTTTCCGCATTTCGTGGTCTTAATTAAGCCAGGAATTCTCGCGTTTCATTAACCCAGTTCATTGCACTCGGTACCGTACGAGAATCATTAGACGACCGAGCCTCGATCCCCGATCCATTATTACAGCCGAAAAGATGGATCCATTCTCCATCCGTTCCAAATTTTCCTTCCTCTGCATAACTACTCAAATGATATCCATGAGTTACGAACAGATGCATTGCAACGAAAAAAGAGCAATGGCCTCTGAGGCCGAGATTGTGCTATTTTGGGATGTTTAAAACGATGTACATAAATCTTATCAAAAAAATCTTTCACGCTGAGAACACAGATTTGATACCTCAATAAATTTGCGTGCAAAATGTATTTCCAGGTTTAACGACACAATGGTCAGAGTTGCTTCTCCGCGCCTTCGTGTTCTACGATTTATGCACTCGGGAGACGTACCTACCTACTCCGGGCTGTTAGACACAAGAAAAACAGAGAACGAAAAATATGATGACAAAGTATGACTAACCCTCGCTCGGAGCTTAAAACAACCCTTTGTATCTTCACCCCTCGTAGAATTTAGCATATAGAAGAGGGAAGCAAGAGAGGAGGCTGCTGGATGGGTACCTAACAGAATGCACTTGCGGAATGGAGGTGGGATCACATTTTTATAGTTGAACGGGAAAAGGGTTGGTCCCCAACGACCGATCCACGTATTGATTTTAAGGCTTAATTTACTGCAGGAGCACCGACCGAGCTTCCCGCTAGCTTCGCAAGAGGCTTAGGCAAATTAGCAAATGCCTCAATGGAGGATGCAGGATGCAGTTGGGGTTCTGCTTCCATGCATGCATGGACAGATAACTTTTATGCATTTTATATTCTCTTTGATTAACATCGTTTTCAATATTTTTCACAAACGGAGGAACACCTTCTTTCTCTCATCGTCAGGATTGGAACTTCATTGAGAAATATATTCTTCTCGATAGATCTATCGAATGCTGAGCACTGAGTTCATGGACAGTTTACAAAGCAAACTGTCGACATCGGTGATCAAACTATCTGTAGGATTATTATTATACGGCTTCGACAATTTAAATCCCGCATAAGAAGATTACGAGGATTTGATATCACGCGAAGTCGTCTACCGGTACGAATGATCGAGCAGCTAACTTGACTCGAATTTCTAAATCCTTAATGCTCGATCAACATTGAAGAATTATCGTTCCGCAGCGAGAAGATGTGCGGATAATCGATATTCTGCAGTGGCAGCGTGACAATTTTTGATCAATTTCGATTTTCAAACATACGTACAATTCATTTGGAGATTATCAATGAATTCTTCGATCCCTCCGAAAATCTTTTCCATTTTGAAAAATGGAATTCAGGTACTACCTACCTGCCAACTTGTCACGAACAAATCTGCTCCCTGTTTTTTTATACCTACTCTCGAATGCTGCTCGTGCAGAAAGTAGGAGCAAGAGACCTGAAAAAAAACGTATCTACCCCTTCTCGAGTAGATCGATAAAGTTAGTCCGTTCGACGAGGAGAACTCTGCAGCCAACGGCAAACCCTGCAGCAGAACCGTGTGAGTATACCTATAACGACGCATTCAGTACTTATAGCGGGTAGTTCCGGCCTTCTAGGACACTTGCGCACGTCCCCTCGCATGATCCTGTACTAGTCCGGGTCTGTAGTACTTTGGGCTTTGTAACAAGGATTACATCGTCAAGAGGGCTTAACTTTTTGAAGTAGGTACGCTCCGAAATTTACAGCGTATTGAATTATGCCATGAGAAATTATCTCGCGTTTCCACTGAACTTCGATAGTAGCCCATTGGTACGTACGCATGCATCGGTCAGAATTCGAATCACGAAATGATCGCAGTGTGATGATCAAAGAAGAAGAAGAAAAAATTGGGTAACACGCCCGTACAAATAGGTCTGTAAGTTTTGTATATACGATCAGAGTGGTAATATGAATAGGACAGGTATATGAGTGAGTGTTGGGCGTGTAGTAGTACTTATGAGAGTCTGTCGCCTTGACGCGAAGCTAAAACTGCGGAAACTTGTTGAAGTAATGAACGGGATTAGGTTCGAAGCAAGTGTCAACTAACTCGACATGGTGATGTTAATTATGTGAAGATTTTTGTACGGAACGGGATAAGCCGGCCTGAACACTGTACCGCCACCAGTATAACTCGAGGTTCATGAATTATGTCTCTCATCGACGAAACGAGATCTCGCATGTAGGTTTATATATACCTTCGATATAAAATAAAAGAAACATTTGACTTCGAAGGAAACCCGCAACTGCAAAGCTGCACAGCTCGCATTATCAGGAAATACGTGCATGAACGAGAAGGCCTTTACATTCATTGAAACCACGTCGTTCGATTTGCTCAGGAATTTTTATCCATTTCTATAAAGTTTTTTCACTTTTTTACTTCTCTTGTTTTCTCCTTCTTTCTGCCCTTTTTTCTCCGACCTATACGGTGACGGAATTCCCAGCTGAAGTGTAGTCAGTTTTATATGTTCACTTCTTATATCAGTGAATACGAATGGAACGGACACCACCACAGCTCCTTCTCATTTATCGAATACAAAAGAGACGATGGAAGATGATTTTTCGAGGCAACAGAGAAAGCTAGGAGAAATGATCGTTAGGTACAGTTTGACATAGCATCAGCACTTAGCATCAGCCCTTCAGATGCGACGCTGGAAAGAGAAGACATGAGGAGGGAAGAAATACTGCACGAAGTATTTTCGGAATGGACAAATCATCGCATTTTTACAGACCGTTGTAGGTCTTGTGGTATGACTTGTGTAATGGAGATACGATTCTATTCACCTTGCTACATAATTGCTGACAATGAGTCAGCCAGTAGTAAGAAATCAACAACTCCCCTTGAAATGACTCTTTCCAATATCCTTCGATTAATCGTCGATTTGCGCGGATTATAAACGCCGCAGTGAAAGATTCTAGAGTCAGGAAATTGTTGACCGTTTTGAAAGTAGAAGTGCAGATAATAGCAGCCTATGAGGTAAGACGAATACACTAACGTCGTTTCAGCAACAAATGACGACTCCCTTCTTTTCTCTCTTCGCACCATGGTGATACGGGTGTTTCGATTGAATTTCATTCATACGGAGCTGTGATACGAGGGTTAGAGAATAAAGGGCGAGACGATGATTGATCGACAATTTTTAAGCTCGTCAACCCCCCTCCCCCTAGAAGAAGAGAGTAACGAGCCGGAGCTATGTCGTTAGGTGAAACCCGGTAAACTTCGGGTAAAACAAACGGAGCCTCAATATTTTTTTGTGCAATCCGTAATCTGATATTGTGCATTACGGCGAACGAATTCGAAGCATGATTGATTACATTGTACCAAAAGATATTGAAGGATGAGGAAATGTGGTCTCTGTGAGAAAGAGATTGCGATACCCAGTCAAGAGACACCTTACTTTTTCTGTACACTAACGCATACATTGTGACTGCGTATACGTACGACCAGAACACGTGACCACTCGCAATCAACTTCTCCCCAATAACACCGCGAGACGGCGCAGACGCTTTTCCACTTTCCATAGCTCTTCAGTTCTCATTCGCCCAAGATATATATGCCAGAGAAAAGGGTCTCTGCAGCTATTATACTCGCAGCTTGGGTATTTTCTGCAGTTACCGTAGAACTGATGAGATGCCGAATAATTACACGTCACCCTATTTGTCCTGGGTGAACCTGCGCGGATAAGAATTAAGGGCTTCCGAAGAACGATGACCGATAGTAAACTCATGGAGCCGTCGGAGATGTTCGACCGCGTTGGAAAGCATCTTTAGTTAGTTGGCACGAACGCACGCATGTATGCATGGATAGATGGACGGATGCGAAATATAAATAGCCGGAGTTATTACAGGGGCGAGTAATTTCCAAGTCTGTTGGTGCATGTAGCTTAAAATAGAACCTTTCACACGGTAAAAAGAAGATCACGACTTTTTAATTGCGTCTTTTCAAGGCGAGCCGAGTAGCAGAACCGGCCGGCATCTCCAATAGGTAGTTACAACGGCCACAGCGACCGGCGCGGCGCCGCGGCAGTGGTTAGTTTGCATACAACCGGTGCCGGAGCTCTTTTTCAAGTAGGTATCGCTAATCAGTGAGCAAGAAATATGTAAGTTGAAGTTGTAAAATGACGAGCGAGAAGGTAAGATAGGTGGGTGCCCACTCTATCATGAACTCTACTACGCACACACTCTTGAAAAAGATGGCCAAAAGCGTCGACGAGACGTAGTGGCTAAGAGAGTCTTAAAACTCCTTGAAACCGGTGCAAGGCTCCTTTTTAGGTAACTCCGGAGTGCGCGTGATAAAGTTATGATAAATAAACGACATCGTTGACGACCTTGAGGACGTAATATGCGGTGGACAAACGCTACTGGATACGATGACAGCCCTTTATCATCTCGTAGTTCGATGCTCTTTTATTTTTCCCTGACACTTGTACCTCCGTTACGAAAACACGATCTCGTTCATGTTTTCGAAAAATTCAACATCTTTGCAAACACGGAAGCTTCTGTAGCCGCTTTACAACTGGAATAGACGATTGGTTCTCCGTCAGTAGCACCAGAATGAAAATTCTGCAATCGAAATCAATAGCATTGAACATATCTGGGAACCACTCGCTTTGCTATGATATTCTGAGATATTCTCGTGATGAAATGATCAAAGCGAGATCCCGAAATACGTATTGGCAACTTTAATTGAGATGCACTGAGTGTATTCTGATCTTCGTGCGTACACTGCGCCGTTGTGATAAAACAATGCATTCAGCTCAGTGCAGTACTGCAGGCGCCCGAGCTCAAGCTGTAAGTCGACTTTTTCAAATCCAACGGAATCGTAGCTAGTTCAAACTTTGAAAGAATCATGAGGAGATCAAAAGTCCGAACAAGGGAAAAAGAAATGGAATAAAAGGTAGCAGAGAGAAGAGAAAAGAAAGAGAGGGGAAGGGGAAGGGGAGGGAAGCGAAGGGAAAACCATTAGCAGAACATCGGCTCAAGATTAAAGCGATTCGCTTGATGTTCGCTTTTACTTATACGATTTACGTTTACACAACCTCATACCAACCCACAATTCCTGGTTGGTCTTGTGCAAAAGTAGCACGCGTTCAGCTCGTATACGCGTATTGGCGAGTATTCGTCGCCAGAAACATGTTCCAAGTTCCACAGTGCAGTGTGCTGTTATGTACGTACCCGAGTAGTAAGTATAAGCGAAGCACATGTGCCCACGCTTTTCTACTTTCCCATAAGTCTGCCACTACTGCGGAGCAGTTCTCTTCATGGATAGCTTTTATCACTTTTATCGATAGAGTATAATCATTTTCGTTCCGCTTACGTAACCGTAGTAGTAGAGTTCACGGATCGCCAGGTTTTGCTTTATCCATTGCCAGCACTCGGTCATCCAGCATACTTCAAAGCTCCTCTCATGCCAAATTCAATCAAATGGCAAATACAACACCGAAATTCCTGACTTCCCATCGGAATATAGACGAGGAAATGAGCATTGTTATAGGCCGATCTATAATTGATCAAAGTAAGCATTTTCATGGATGCATGGAATGGCAGCTCTCAGATTGCCCAGGAAATTTTCACTCTCCATTCACGCTTAGCCCGACATCAATTCAGCATTCGGCATTCTTCATCCAATTGAAGTAAATGAATCTATTTATCGATCCATCTGTCAATCGTGGGGTCAGGGTGTAAAAAGAGAAGAATTGGTTACGATGTAGTGTGGAGATGTAGCGGAATCACTTTCAGATTCTGGTTTCACGAGCTCGTTGCAGATTCATATGGTGATACACTACTGTAGTTCCGCGAGTAGGACAAATGGTGTAGAATGCGGATACTCTGTGTCGTGGATGAACGCGGCCCAAGAAATTGACTCGCACGAGTAGGATACATGCTCCTGCTACTGTGCAGCTCACAACTCACATGTTCACAACTTGCAGCGATCAGCACTCGAATAGAGTTGCAGACACGTATAGGGACGTTTCAGTTTCACTGATCGATGATTGATTGCATGGGATAGAAGCGTGGATATTCTGTCGTTCGATCGCCTTCCCAGTATTTTCAGAGCGATTATTGGAGGAAGGACAAAAAGGAAACCGTTTCCTTTTTTATTTTTTCTTCGTAAAAGAAACGAACATGTGACAATCGAAGAAGCACCATAGTCCGCTTGTCCGTACGAAAGATCGATGTAAAGTATAAAGTAAGTACGGAACATAGGAGCACACGAAGACTAACCCCGGGGAGGGAAGCTAAATTTATGTAGAGTCATAATTACAGTCGCGGTACATAGACGGATGGCCATGATTGTTAGAGGATATCATCGCAATCTTCTTGCTCAACGAGCAAGCCATTTCTGCTTTATACCAATCACTACAAGCGTATTCAATCGATACTCAAATAATGTGGACGTAATTCATCGAAGCTGAGGGAAGATGTAACAGATCGAAGAAACAGTTTTCTTCTTCGTCATCGTTACATGCCGGTGCTGAACTTTTGCAGAGCTGTTGTAACACCCGCAGAAGATATTTCCAAAGATATTTGTTTCGTTGATTCAAACCATACTGAGGCTGTGATCGACGACCACACGAAATGATTTAGTTATAACTAAACGACGTAGTAGTTTTGCAGATTATTCTTCGTTGTCACAGCAGATCGGTTAATTTGGCAAATGATTTCAATAGAATCAACAACGTGGTCTGGCAATTCAACTGATCAAGCTAACATAGAACAAAGAGTTGATTGAGCGAAAAAATTTGGTCGTTTGTATAAACTATTAAATAATTTGGCTGATTGAAATAAATGATTGTTGATCCGAACGAAAATGGAATACATCCACATAGAGGTCGAAGGTGAAAGGTGGAAGAAGAAGAGTAGATTTCCAGACTATGAGACTCTGCAATGAGCATGGGAGTTCGGAGAGAGGCGGATGAGACGAATATGTAGATACAATTGTACACGCAGAGATAGTTATAACGAAGAGGTGAAGATATAACTACAAGATACAAAATGCCACGACATTTACCGAGAGTTGTAAGTACAGTTTACATGCATATACGGCTGCATTGGTATACATTGGAGAAGAAGAAGAAGACGAAGAAGAAGAAGAAGAGAAATAAGAAGTTCACGTGGAGATCAGGGACGACGAATTGATTGTGAGAAAACGCAGATGACGTTACAAATGCGATTCACTTATAGCAATAGCTGGCTAGATTTCTTGCCTGTATCTCAACGTCGGATCGTCTGCTGTGGTAGGCATAGTATAATAGATTAGAGCGAGGCTAACGAACGAAACCACGCTGTTGCTGCTGGCGGAGAGTTTCCGACTTGTTCCGCGCGATGTTTGACAAATGGCAAAGGCTAACCGCCATAATTTTCTCTAATACAATTTCTTGCCGAGCTTGTATCGTGTCGTAGACTCGGTCTCGTTGCAACTACTGTCAAGACATAAGGGAGAACTTGGGAATCCCGCAAGAGCGATTTTACTACGCTTATATATCTGAGAATTGCAGAAGACAACATACCGCAGTCTAAGTGGAATGTCATTGCTATGTCTGGTTTATTCGAAACCCATAATACAGGTATTACGCGTCGAATTCTGCCTAAAAACCCGAAAATGCCGTCCACGCCGCGGTGTCAGTTGTGGACAGAAAAGTCGAGAGAAAAGTATAATGCCATCTTGAAATGAAATTTTTGTCATTCTTCCACCAGCATAAAACTTTCGCTACGCTTTACATACCAATAACGAAAATAGGCATTTCATCGAATGAATTGCACTTACAAAAAGATAACATTACTTATCAAGTTACTCTCGAAAAATCTCGCGGAAATTTTCAAAATTGTAGACAAGAGGACAATCGTTTTATATATGATTCACCAGATGTATTTATCGTCCATATACCGAGAGGCACAATGAAAACCAGATCGTGGACACCAATCTGCATATAATAGAGCTTCGAATCCTGATCAACGAAGCATCGATTAATAAAATTCTACTCAACCAATTCATCTATTCGGACCACTACTTTTCCAAAAAGGAATCGGTCATCCGAGTATCATTGCATTGCTCTTTAGGGGGGGGGGGGGGGGGGGGGCAAAATGAAGAAGGGGATACATAAATCCTACTTCACGCTGTCGAGTGGCTCGTGAAGTGTGTACATCGCGTTTCAATTCAATTCCCTGCCACGAAGCTCAGGGTATAGTATATATACGGCGCCGCCTTTTGTTGCAACTCTATATATACCTATATGTATATATTATGAAATTTGTCCCTACGTCTGCTGTAACTCCGAGCATCTGCTCTGCTCGCACCGCGCCGCGCCGGAGCAGGAATCATCCATCGCCTACGTCTGGCTTGCTGCTACTGATTGTCATTTCCTTCTTACACTGCGTTTCGATTCCACAGCGTATTTAGTACGTCAATGTGTGAGTTCAGAAAAGTGACCGGACACTATCATTCGAGATTATGATTATCTGCAAAAGACGAAATTAATGCGCGCGTCGAATTTTCCGTGATATTCTCGACGAAGTGGATGAAACCAAATTGAATTCACCAACGCTACTTTTCGCTCGCGAATTACTTCAATGATTAGTGACCGGACGTTTTCTTCGGAATACTAACAAAACAAAGAGGTATATATTAAATATAAAACAAGCTGATGGATGGATTGTGTGCATTTATCAACGTGGAAATCGAGATGAGGCGATCCTGCTATTAACGAATGCATTTCTCAGCTGTTGCACCATGAACATATAGTCAGACGGGGCAGGCATAGAGCGAGCATAAAGGCAGCCTGTCATAGGTTTATACCGGTGCAGCCTCGCCTTACCCGTAGGTAGGTAATAATAACATGCAAATAGACCGGTAAATGCGTTTAAAAGAGGAGAGCGAGCGAGCGAGATATCAGTACCTGTACAGTTAACGAGATGATTCGGTCATAAAGTCGCGCATCTAATTACCCAGCCCGTGAACGACTACGATGTTCTTCTGGAACTGCGCGACCTCCTCGGCCATCTATCGCCCTCTGCTAGCTGGCAGAGATTTAGAAATGATGAATTGCCGTTCATTTCGTTCTAATTTTTTATTCGTTTGTTTATTCCTCTTTCTCTCTTTCGTTTGCAAGTCTTCCTTTCCACATTCATATACGCTACTTGCATCGAACAAATTTCATTCCATTGCCTCATCGCGAAGGAACAAAAAATACAATATATTTTTTTCATTATACACGTAATGCGGATGTTTGTTCTTCTCCTCACCTCTCCTCTCCTCTCGGCTTTTTTTTTTCCTTCGTTGCTATACATCTCAAGCCTGAGAATAATTTTTGCGTTATGTTGTTATATAGGTATGTATACAGCACACGCGCGTATACTATACGTACGTGTTTCGTCGAAATGAGTTTGTTCCGACCGATAAGTAGAGGGAATTTTATAGTTGAACTACATATGATAATGCAATTGACGTATGTACGAACAAAGAATTATAATTATTATTTCTTATACGCGTGCATATATATATATATATATATATATCCTACTGTACGCCAGGTTGAATAGCTCCCAAGATGCGATGCGTTAATATTATACACATATATATATGTAGGTATGTATACCTATGCACGTATAAATTACTTGTGAGAAATAATTACCGCGTTTAATTGGTTTTTTACTACTATTTTTCATCTTTTCCCTCGTCTTCTTCTTCTTCTCGTTATTCTTCTCTTTATAGTGAATTATCATCATTACTATCATTATTATGACTATTATTAATGTTTCTGTGAACTATATAACGACGCGTAACGAATATATACATATATGTATATATATGTGCATCTAGGTATATATATATATATATAGAGAGAGAGAGAGAGAGGTAGAGAGAGAGCAACAAAAACGTTTGTGCAGAAGAAAATTGTACACACATATAAAGTAGTTTATAGTTGGTATAAACTTGCAGTATTATTCAAATGCTAATGAATATCATCATCATACTTTCGGAAGTAAATAATGCGACGATTCATTCCCATGAGAATGTAAATGAATACATATGTACCTATGTATATTTCATTTCATAATATTCATTGATAAAATCGATCTATGAACATTATATATATATATAAGATTGGAAATCAATTTTTCTCAATTCTTTCGGTTTCCATTTTTTTTCGAACGAAGTATCTGATCGAACCATTTATATTATAGCGCATGCCTGCATACAACAATGAACAGGTATATTCCTATGTGCATATATTTTCAATGCCTGGTTATCGCGTTTGGTTATGCCTTATACTCAAGGCAGATTATAATATATCTAAGTACGTGTACGGGATTCCGTATACTACACGTATCCATGAATATACATGATATTATGTAGTGTGCCTACCGATATTGCATAAGAGTATAATATTATACCTACACCTATGCATCGCGAGCAAGTAGCCCTTTGTGATTTGAGTGTTGGCGCGCGCGCGTTCGTCAAGATGCGTAACATCAATTGAATTTAATTAACTATCGCGGGGCGGCGTGTATTATAATATATAATGTGACGCAAAAATTGGCGCGAGTAGAACTCGAACAATGTGTAACGGTGCTGAGCCGCAGACGCAGCAGGCTATGTGAAAACCTCCTTCCTCCATCCCGACGACTTCTCAAGTTTTTCAGACCTCTTACACATGATGAGGAAGAAACTATGCGGCCGGATCAGTTTATAACGTTGAGGTTGAAGCAACAAAATCACAATGAATAATCCGAGGACGTCGACATCGGAGGAGGAAAACCCCAAATCGCGGAACAAATGATATTCCAGTTTCCACTTATTTTTCAGACGATGCAGCGTACATTAACTCACAATTAACTCAAGATTTTTGTTTTTCTCAAACAACACCAGAAACGATGATTCATCGTCCGCCATCGGAATGACCACGGGATGCAGACAACGACAAACAATTTTCAACTTCGCATCTACATTGCTTTTTGAAAATCATCAGAATCTGGGGGTGATTTTTTTTACACAATTCCGTTAATTTTTCTGGTTTTCTCTAGATTTTTTAGGTGCGTCTTTGAAAGCCAACGGTGGAATCAGAATATCGAGTGAATTTCTCACGGTGCAGAGTCACATTGCACGAGCATCGCCAGCTCGTATATTTTTCGTCGATTTACATTTTTATTTTAGTTTTCTGCTCGTCGAAAGGACCGAATCGAACGATTTTGCTCGTTACGTTTACTTCCTATACGTCGAGGGGTCGCTCATCGATGGAATCAAAATCATCCCGGAACCTGGTGTCCCATCAAATAGCCTGACAGTGTGATCACGAAATCATCGATTCCGCCGACAAATTAAAATGATTGAAAATCACATGAAATCGTTTGCTAGACGTCTGAAATAATTCGAAATCCATAATGAAGGATATTCACCCGGAAATCGTGTTCAAAATGAATTCGAAAATCAAGTGTTGCACCGTTTTAGCGAGTGAGCGAGTAACCCCCTCTTCGTAGATTATACCTACATCAATTGCATCTATAATAATACGCGTGAAATTTGAATTTTATGGGAGATAACTTGAACGTCTTACTTTCTTGGAAGCGACGTTTGCGCAGATCTGGGCGACCCTTTTTCCTCGGAATGAAGGTTTTTGAGGCGGTTTATCGGCACCCCAAAAAATAGTAGACCAAGGAGACGGTGGCTCCGGGGGTGACGATTGTCGCAACACGTAAAGCGTCGCACTTTTTTGTTTCAAAAGGATCATATCATGTACTTGGGTAGGAATAAATTCTTCAATAATGATCAATGAACATTTTCATTTCCCCAGAGAATCGAGTCTCTTTTCCCCAATTTAATTCCTATTTGTATTTAGTTCGATCTTCGTTAAGATGGCAGTAACGAATAATCACCGGAGAGCAAAGTAACGAGCCGCGAGTTTCGACTAACTCAGAATGAGAATGACGTCTTTTGTAAATTCGTCAAGAATCTCATTCGACCTGAAGCATTTCGGCGTTCCTCGCGACTCTGTAGGGCAAGCAAGACAAGGCGCGCGCGCGCGCTCTGCTACCTCAGTTTATTCGGTATCACGACGGACGGACGACTTCTACGAACCGCGGCGACCGACTGGAAGCTGTTTCATCTTTGCTCAAGCCGTTTCCTCCTCTGCCTTATGGTCTGGTAGAGGTAGGTGGATGCTCTCTGGTCTTCCTCGCCTGTCCCGGACGCTGCCAATTCACTCTCTTCTTCTTCTTCTTCTTCTTCGTCTCGTTCTATCTTAGATGCTCCGTTTTCTTTATCTAGACTATGCTTTTAGTTCAGCTCGTCCATACTCCAACCCACGACGACGCTTAACGCTCGACGAACGCGTGCATGGTAGAATCGTTGTAAATGAAATATCGAAGCATGTTGCATTGACAAAGGGGATTTCACTGTATGTATCCATTAATTTCCTCCACAATAATTTCGTTGCGATTTGTGAAAATTGAAAACAACTTTTGTTCCGGTAACGATATGATATCGCAATCAATATTTTCCCACAATTCTACACAATTTTTGGGAATCCTATGCTCGTGGTGATGAGATGATTTGCTCTTCGAAATGAGTTTCATTCTCAATCCCGAGGTACAAACGGTTTATTTCGATAAGATAAGCTTCGAATTGCGTTTAATTTTTTTCTTTTTTTTTCGAGTAATACTAAAGTTACAAATTTTTTCATTGTTTAGATGTCCGCCATTTTGAAACCGAGAGTAGTACGGAGACCCGAACAACTAATTACTGTCGATTCGCTCGAGCATATACACATCATTTTCGGTAGTCGAAATTGCATCCGAATCTTTGATGCTTTCGTCCGCAATCGTGGATACATGATATTATATGCCGAATACTTTTTTTCCGGGAAACTGTTTGAAAACATGTTCTAAATCCGTTATATATACTTCGGCATTCTTCGACAACGAAACCTTCCCGTTCACGAATATACTCGAGCCTAAATACTACGAGGAATAATTCTGTCTCGATTGTGAATATTAAACTAACCTTCTGGAATAAAAATACCAAACTGAGATGATCTATCACAAAGTTTTCCAGGACTTACAGCTCTCGGCTGACATGCAATTTGAATCATTCGTCCCAACATAGATAGCCTACAGAGGCTGCCGCTGGTTTCTAGATACTATGAGCAATAGAGATAA
Organism: Phymatocera aterrima; assembly: GCA_963170745.1. Taxonomy (NCBI): domain Eukaryota; kingdom Metazoa; phylum Arthropoda; class Insecta; order Hymenoptera; family Tenthredinidae; genus Phymatocera; species Phymatocera aterrima. The sequence goes on from OY720663.1 coordinate 12,151,861, forward strand.
ATAATAATCCCCTGACGTTTGAATCAGAAGAATGATGGAAGCGATTAGCTTTATTGGTTCGCTCGAACAAACGATACATGGTTCATCGATAAAAGGAGTGAACGAATTGGGAAGGAAGAAAGTGCAATATTTGATCATCTGCAGCATCGGATCTAATGTATGAAATATTCCTCACATCCGTGAGATCTACTGTGTGTAGTTTCCGTTTCCTTTTCCTTTTCTTTCAAATCGAAATCGAAATTCTCTGTTATTTATATTATCACTGTGGATGCGTTCGGACGCGAATAATAGACGCGCGTAACAGATATCGGTGCATTGTGAGTATTCAGACATAAATGATAAGAAATTAATGAAATTTCTAATGTATTCTACTCTGTTGTATGAATGACGACAAAGAAAAAAATAATGATAATAATGATGGAATTATATACAATAAAATAAATACTCAACATGCATAAAGGCACAGATGACACACACACACACACGCGCGCACACACAGAGCGCGGAAGAAACAGCAGGACACACACCTACAGATAGCTAAATGCAAAAAAACTCACCGAACTCTGTGGCGAGCTGGTAACGCTGGGGGATCGTTGGACGGTAACCAAAGCCATGTTATATTCTCACTAAAGTAAAAATTATTCAACACTTTATTTAACCACTGCCGGACTGATAGTCGTACCGTCAAAACGACCGAAAAACATTCATATTTCGTTAACGTCAAACAGAATCACGCTCGCGGTAGCCATGTTCAATACATCTCTCTTGATGCAAAAAGCAGCCACAGTTAACAGAAACGGCGCATGCCTCGCTTTATGAGTTGCGCGCGCAACTTCAATCCAGCGGAGTCTACGCCGCTGCCGTTTTTTCTGTCAACTAACTGAACCAACGTAGAGCGGTGAGCCGGTTGAGCAGCGTCACAAACAATCTGTTGCACTGATAATTGATAACCAATTGAATTTGAAGTAAATGTTGAAAAGAATCGTTTCGAACTTCATTTCGAGAGTTTTTAACCGTGAAATTACCGATCTAACAATTCCCTACTCCAAGTTTGTAAGCATCCAAATAGATAAAAATGTCGAAAATATTTACGCCGACAAACCAGATAAGGTTAACCAATGTCGCAGTAGTGCGTATGAAAAAGGGTGGAAAAAGATTCGAGATTGCTTGTTACCGGAACAAAGTAATATCATGGAGAACGAAACTGTAAGCGCGAGTCTGCTATTTTGTGTAATAAATCTTATTTCACTGTTGGTCTCAATTTTTTTATTGTTCACTTGCAAGTTCCGCAGCGTAACATAACCTACAAATAAAATAGAATGAAATCAAATCAAATAAACTCTGTACCCATGTGCATGACAGGGAGAAGGACATTGACGAAGTTCTACAGACGCATACGGTATTCACGAATGTATCTAAAGGTCAAGTAGCGAAGAAGGAGGACCTTCTTAAGGCTTTTGCGAAAGATGACCAGACGGAAGTATGCAAAGAAATACTTGAGAAAGGAGAGCTCCAGGTTTCGGACAAGGAAAGACACTCGGCTTTAGATTCTATGTTTAAAGACATAGCGACTACAGTGTCCGACAAATGCGTAAATCCAGAAACAAAACGTCCTTATCCAGTATCGATGATAGAGAAGGCAATGAAAGATGTTCATTTCTCTGTAAAACCCAACAGGAATGCTAAACAACAGGCTTTGGATGTTATACCTCAGTTGAAGGCTGTTATGCCTTTGGAAAGGGCACAAATGCGATTGAGGGTTCTCATTTCGGGAAAAGAAGCTAGAAAATTAAGAGAAAAGATTACCAAGCTTGCCGGTAAAGTTGAAAATGAGAATTGGGACGGTGGAAATTTGAACCTGGTTTGCTTGATTGATCCTGGACAGTATAGAGAGATCGACGAGCTCGTTAGATCAGAGACAAAGGGATCAGGGATACTGGAACTTATTAATTTGAAGGAAATTACCGAGGGAGATGAGTTACTCGAATGAACTCTTTCAACACGGCGTTTATAACGATTTTATGTTATGATTCTTGCCGCGCTCAGCTGCGGCAAACTTGTTGCACCATCGGCTGAAGCTGAAAAAGCACCAACTTCTTCGAATGAAAATGAAACTGAGTCGATATATTGGAATTGGGCTTCACGAGAATTCTTACTTGCTAAATTCTAATCCCCAAAACAACTGTTCATGAATATCATGAGCAATCGTTGTACTAAATAGCGTTGTAAACTTTTCTAAATTGTTTTTTAATAAATAATCTACATGCAGAAGTATCTACTACATTTGTATAAGAATTATTCAATATACATGTATTGGTAATATGAATAGTTCAACAAGAATATTATATAACGGCAATGTACTATTTACACGTTTATTATATATTTGTGTTACATTGTCTACTTAATTATCATATTACATGAAGCCTACAACTACTAATGTAATAACATCGATAACAATGTTTTGTGAAACATTTGTAACCTGTATTTTGTGAATAAAAAATTGTATTCAGCTTTTCTGATAATCTAATAAACTCAGACAATTTATTTATCGCTCACCAACATTATGTTGAGCGATTTGATATATCAATCCATAAATTTACAACTGCAAATTACAAATTATATAATCGGCTCAACTAAAGAATACATCGAACGATTCAATATCCACATACATAACAATACATTTCTACCTTAATTCAGTATTTTAGTATGATAATTCTAATTATAACATTGCTGCGGCTATTTCATTGGGCAATGCCTTATCCTAAAACTGATATATTTTGTGTGTCAATAGTCTTGTGATTCCTATATTCAGAATTTCATTTATGTGATTATATAATGTATAGCTCAATCATTGGGATTTCTTTCTGTGTATATCAGTAACGCAGGAGACAAAAAATCTGTTTCCAGCCCTTTGTTTCTTTGTTATTTTTTCTTTCTTAAATTAAAATGATATATATAGGAACATTTAGACGGAGTTATGAGCAAGAAAATTCTGTGTTTATGTATTTATCCATTATTGTTCAGATTTTAATTTCAGTTTACCTGCTTTATTTCTCCTCACTGATCTCCGCGCGTGGAATATAAATATTTTCAGTACGTTCATCGCACTTTGCTGCTATACGAGATATGGTTAAAAGAAAATCGGACAAGCGATTTAGGTAGGTTTGAGCTTCGATATCTAAAGTTCCGTCTCTAACCAAGGGCGTCACGCTCCTTTCGGCCCGCCGGCAAATCGTTCTCGCTACATGCAATGAAGCGCAAGCTTTACCACCACCCTGGAATATAATAATACAAATGTAAAACGTATGTCGCGTGTTGCGATTTATTCAGAATAAACATCAACAACTGGCATTCCACGTCGAATTGGAAAATCGTGTATTTATGTTAGCTCCAGAAATTATTGAATGGATTGTGAGTTGGCGTGAAATGCTTCATATTTGTGTACAGCGTTACTCCACTCACTGGTATTATATAATCTTCCGCCGGAGGCAGCTGATTGGAATACTCGTGAATCCATTCTTCAAGATCTTTGGTATGTTTGTTTTCAAATTGTTTTGTTTTTCCAGGGCTGGATCTCGATATTGCGTGATTTAAGTCGAACAAAATCATTTGAACTCTTTTCAACTTGTCTACGTATGGATGTTGGACGTTACTATCGCATGCAAACTCCCTTGCGAGCCTTGAAAATTATTGGAAAGAAATCATTTCATTTCAATTCAATCAATGAATATTCCACAAACTATCCATCACGATAAGATCCACAAAAATACGAACCCAATGTACGATGAGAGTTCATCTGTTGCTCCAAGAGCATTAAAAATTTGATCATCTTTTGGTTTCTTATCATTTGTATCAGTCAAACCTTGACCGGAATCGCTTTCTCTTGTGAAAACTGCCTCTTGAGGTACAGTTGATGTGATTCTATTGTTGTGAACGCTACTTCTGCTGCTGCATTACACATTATTCATAAAATTGTAATAACTTGGGGTTGAGAAAGATTGGGACAAACGAAAGCCGAGATTCTTATTTCATTTTTTTCATTCTTTTTTTTAGACGAAGAAATCGTCGAGATCTCCAGCTTTTTATTAATTCATTCATTTATCTTTCATCTATTGCCATTCGATTATACTTTTCTAGTAATTTAGTCAAGTTTCTGTATCATTCGAACTATGAATTTTGATAATTTCGAATTTTATGTCCCATCGCGATGCTAGCGCCAACCTAGTGGCGAATTCTCCGTTCTTGGGAATGAAAATTCATTCAAAGACATTGAATAGAAGATAAGAATATTCAACGCAAAAAATTTGTTGATCGAGTAGTACTCATGAATTGGAACCTAACTTAGGACTAGACACCGTTGCTAAGCGGTTCATAATTGGGTTTAAAATCGGTGATTCGAGGTTATGGCGGTTCGGTGGACTTACCAATTTCTGATAGATGCCTGAAAGCCTGCCTTGTATATCACGTTCGATTTCCGTAATGCAATTCTTATAACATCCATCTCAAAGATTTGTTCTTTGTCTTTCCTGTTTCTTGAAGATTAACTCAGCAGATTATATTCCAATTTGTCGATACATTCGATCGGACCGTGTGTATGTATTTTTATCCACCACCTGAGTGAAGTGAAGTTTTGACTTTTCAGACTTTTGAAGATGGCGGCACTGAGGCGCGGCGGACTCATTGCTTTTGAAGTGAATTCAATCCGGAGGATCTCATTTGAATGATTTTTTTTGGTTATCTGGCAGATAAGTTCATCCACCAGATATACGGATGTAGAGAAATCAGTCATTAGTGATACGCGCGCTTCTGCGTTTTTATTTTCGTTTTCGTTTTCGGTGAAGAGAAATATATCTCTTTAATGAGACTTCATATTTGAAAGTAAGAACAATAATACTATATAGCAGTCGCATTATAATATATATCGTATATACTGGAGGTGCCCATTGGACATTCCTCAATTCGCGTCTCCGAATACAATTAATTGATAATAATAGTTGCTTTGACACGCTTGAATGCAATATCGTACGCAATTGCAATATTTTATAGAACATATTTCAAACGACTCATAATTATCTTCAGCCAACGCAATCTTATATAATTATTCAACCCTGCAATGATTGTCAAGGTTGTTTGTACTACGTTTTACACGTGTCGGGAAACTGCGATGATATAGTTTAATAATAGATATTACCAAAGGTTATGCTTACTGTGTAATCTATATAGATATGTGATCTTCTTGCATAACTGGTAACATACAAGCTGCAGATAACAGATCGAGATAGCTCTATTACAATTACGGAGAATTCTATCTCTAAAGATCACATATTTTCATACTTATGTTCGAAATGGAGATTCGAACAGAAGAAAGCTATAAGAACCAATCGAAAAGCCGATAGAAAAACCGCGGGGCATCTGACCCAACAAATTAATAGTATACTGATACCTACCTAGTAGAGCAGAGAAAAGTTATTTTGAGTGAACCCTGAAGGCTAAATAGCTATGTTCAGAATTTCAGTTCACAGTTTCTATTTCCATTAGCTAGATGGGCTTGTCAAATCATTAAAGTCAAAGTTTTGAACAGTTTAGTTACAGTTGGCTGTCTGTTATAAATTGTTAATTTCAATTATGTACGTGATGAACGCAGAATCTGACGAAATCAAGGAGAGAAATATGGCTAGAGAAGTAAAAGAGAAATTAATCCTGCATTGGAATTATCGCGGATTTACTGAGCTACCAGAGGTAATAAGGAAGTATGGTTCCCATATTCAAGAACTATATTTAAAATGGAATCAGCTAAGCGATCTTCCTTCTTGGATTGCTGAGCTGTCAAATGTCACAAACTTATACCTCCATGGTAACCAGATTGAATCATTGTCCGCTGAATTGGGAGTAATGATTCACTTGACTACTTTAGATCTGGGCCGTAATAAACTTGAAAGTTTACCACATTCCATAGGGCAACTTAAAGGCTTGAAAATTTTACTACTTAATGACAATTATATGAGAACCGTACCACGTGGTGAGTTCCTACGAACAACATCTTCCCCTCTTCTCATCTCTCTCTGATTTATGTCTAATTTCTATTTCTCCATTATTCGTATTGTTTACCGAAGAAATAAGCCAACTTACGAGACTCGAGACTTTGTCTGTATCCGGAAACAAGCTATTGGCATTGCCGGAATGGCTCGGCTCTCTTCCTCACTTAGAAGAATTGGTAGCAGATTTTAATTGCTTGATGGAATTGCCAAATAGATTGACTTTAGCCCCTAGGCTTTCTACTATCTCCGTTTGTTCTAACAGGTTGTATTCTTAAAACATTATGGCAATAATTAAGTGTGTGTTGACTGTGATCGTCCGTAGCATACATAGAATTATATGAATCTATAGAACTAAGATAGACCAATGTTGCAACTGAATACAACTGAATAATTTGATTCCAGAGAAGATTCTGCCTCCATTTCAGTGTACCAGCCCAAAATAAATTGAAAAAAAAAACCGAAAAACCGAATAAACATTTTATTGAGAATCAAGTAAACATTTTTTTGTGACGAGGTCGCTCCAATAAAACTCCCCGACTACTCCCTCCTGACAAAATTCCCTAACTTCTCCCTCCCGACAAAATTTCCTGACTGTTCAAGGTTTCATTCCGGAATTGGATTATTCAGCTACTTTCAATTGCAATATTGGTCCGTCTAGTCTGATAGATCACATAATTCTTAATATGGCAATAATGTTTCAGGCTGAAACTTATAGCATTATAAACTTGAGCCTGATAATAATTAATGGAGGGCTACATAGTGCAGTAGTCATTTGTATTCAGAAAAGTGGGATCACTTCTAGGATTCATAATAGTCGATGAACGAATTTGTTGCAACGGTGCTCAAAGTTCTATCATCTCATCACATGACACACGATCACTTCACCATCTCCGCATCAATAAATACTTTTCATTTCGCCCAGGCTGAAGTACTTACCATTAAATGGATTTCTTTCTTCGCCTTGTATACAGTTCGATTGTAATCCAAGTTTGAATTACATTTCTTTACCTGTGAGGTATCAGTTGCTTCAAAGAAATCATTGCTTACGAGACACGGCGGACATTCTGGCTTATAGGTAGATATCACATGAATTTTTCTTATTCTTGTTTTAACATATGGATTTTTCGTCTGCCAACGTTATCATTAGAGAACTCGTAAATTTGATCTTTTTAATTTCGTTATCCAGATGTGTTTCTGGGAAATTGAACGAAAGAGAAAATGAAAAAGATTTGAAACTGAGCATAAGCCTTAAGGTGAAAGTTTCCGTTGAAGAAACTAGTGTTCTTATATTGCCCAGGCAAATTCACACTGTTCATAATATCGACGATAATCGTACTCCGTCTTTGTGGGAACTGGCTTTGCGGCAAGTTTACTGCAACAGGTACATACAAGCGGAATTCATTCTAAAATGAATTCCATTTCTAGAACAGAAAAATTTTTGAATGATACTGCGTCCAAGAAATAACGGAAATAATGAAAAGATTTGAGAAAAAGAAACAAATCTGTACAATTACGACCAATCTACGTGACTTACAGGTTCGAACATACTCTGGAAATGAACCACTTTACTCAAGACGTAAAAGTAAGTCGAATCAAACGGAGTGGGCAAAACAAGCGTTTAGAAGTCACAGGGTACATGTATAACTTGTTGAGAAATGGGCCAGCAGGTATTTGCCTGGAAAAGGACTGCGAGCAACCAGTTTTCACAGAGGGTTGGGTAGTTGTGAATTCCTGCGCGAGAAGCCCTTTCCTACAGTTGTCAGTTTTCTGCAGTAGAAAGTATGTAGTAAACAGTTTGGAATTATGCTACGTGCTAGATAACGCTACAAAAATTTATTCTTTGTTCCTATTTTTCTTTCTTTTTCATGTTCACAGGTGTGCGTTGGCTCTCACAGAATCTACCGGCGCATTTGCAACAAATAAATCTTGGTGTATTATATGAAATAAAGAGAATCATGAAGAGATTAAAACAAAGTTCGTATTTCTCACCAATACTAATAATAATTTTTTACTTTTGTTCTATTACCCAGGAGAACTTGAAGATATTGAAAATTTAAACTGTAGAAATAATTTCAAGCAATTTATTATTTACAAGATTATCAGGACTGTGCAAATTATCAGACATTACGCTTTTCAGCTCACCAAAAAATGCTTAAACACTAGTGGAACAATACTGTTGGTGACCTAGTTTCGAACTAGTTGCAATATATCAATTATGTTACACATTTAGCTAATCAAAATAAGAGTGTAAGCTGAAATTGAAAATTTTGTATGGTACGAATCCGTATTTAACACGTGTATCCGTTCAAAACGGAAAATACTGGTCTTTGGCCAGTATTAAATAGGCAAAATGTATCACGATTGTGCAGCAGGTACAGTACCGTACTAAAATATTTTTGTTTGTGAAAACTCGATAAGTTTTGTTTAGAAAAATAGGTATTTACCTAGTTTTAGCTATGCGGAACTAAATGCCACCTGAAAGCAGCATGGAAATTGGAATTTAAGCATATCGACCGAATGGTCAAGATTTGTTTCGTGTATTGATACATACATGTATCTACAATTTATGTTATCTCAGTCAATTGGCGAAGGCAGATCACTATCTTTACCAAGTTACTTCACCGAGTCCAATAAAGTAAACGTACTTAGTAATAAACTAAGCAATCAAAAAATCAAGTGCCCGATCTCTGTCTACGTCACATTTGAGCAATGCGGAAGACGCCTGGTCTTCAGGGAATCCCAAGTCTCTTAATGTGCGTAAATTTTCATAATAAAGCTTAGCTTTTTCTTGATTGTATTCTGTCAGCGTTAGAATTTTTTCAGCGTCGTCACCAAGCATTCCGTACTCTTCCAAAGATTGCACAGCCAGAAGATACTCTACCACTTTTTTATTATCTCGACCGCCAAGATCCCGGATAGCTCTTGCCGCTCTTGCTAATGGAAATCCCATGTCACTTAAATGCTTTGCTAAATTTTGGTCCTCCTCGGAAAGATCCGGTAAAGGATTTGATAACGTGGTGTGAGACGATGTAGTGGAGTTGGTGAGTTTTGAAGACGTTGCGTCCATCTCATGTTTCGGACTTTCAAGGTCTGGCCACGGCTTCCAATTCTGAAAAATATGAATCGATTTATGGAAGTAATAATCTTGCTCGTTAATCCTTGGAATGCATTACTATTTACTATTTTGGAGCAAAGAAGCATCACGTCACCTCCATGATAGGCCGTGCAAGTTCTCTCTGTAGTTCCTCTACAATAGATGGAACACTGGGGTGATTCGAATTGGTGTGTTTATTATTCTCTGTATTTTCCTCAGCTTCAATCTTTGCGTGTTCCTCTTTTCGTTCTTCGTTCTGATCTGGAGAATCAAGAGCCAGTTCAGTCATGATGTTTTCGAGTTTGGCTGGGGGAACCCACCGGGATGTCGGTTGTAAGACCTGGGATAACAGAATCTTCATTGAACAGAGTATGGTAAACAATTTCACCCAGAGCTATTGCGTTGGCTTGAAAGCAAGAAGCAGAAATGTCGATAATCTTTAGAGATTTATTGTTCATCGGACCTGAGCCAGTTCTTCCATATCATTTATCGTCTTCAATTCCATATTATCAAACGGACTGCTAGTGTCGTTATCAAAATCAGCAAGGTCCAGTCCATTTGACATCGTTAAATATTGTAGATCGTTGGCTGCTGGGGATAGAGGTTGAGGCGTAAGTATCGTCGTTTCAGGCGCCGGGGCTACCTTTACCGTCGATTGTTTTGCTGGTTCAGTCTGAGCTGGAGAAGGCATTTCTTCATCTTCCTTTTTCTTCTTTTTATCAAGACGAGTCTGACGCGCTTCGTTCAACGCATTCCTCGCCTTACGCCACTCCGTCATCTTATCGTCATCAAATTAATAATAACTTAAATTTGTAATAATTTGAAGTTGCAATATAATGTTAATCACTTGGCCAAACACTGCAGATGTATCTCTATTGTGCAAATTTTTGCCCTCAACATTATGTTGTAATCTTGGTGTTTTTATAAATTATCCAGCAATGTGTAAAAGTTAGTAAAACACTTCTGTCTGTCTGTATTCCATGCTGCAGCCAAAACGGTGTAACAAATGCTACAAATTTGGTATTCAAGTATTGCATGGCAGAATTGAAATCTTTATTATAATCACAATCTTGAGGTTTACTCACGACGAATTTTAGAAAAATGACTTATTGCCGGAAATGTTCGAACGGTTTCACTGAGAATTGATATCCGAAGTACGTTTCACAAGATGAATGAGATGAGCTACTCATTTTATCAAAGAAAACTCATTCAAGGCTGAGAGAGTGTTTTATAAGATAAGTATTAGGGTGGCCCTAATTTCGAGGCCGGTAGAATTTCGACCACGACCTACCCTAGATCGGTTCGAAAAAATAAAAATCTGGGTGAAATTTTAGCTCTCTAGCTCAATGGAAAAGGTGCCTGCAAGCCCCTGCACTTTTGCCCATTTGATTACCATGGGATTTTTTATTGAAAGAATTCATTCTGTTTTCCGTGCCTGTTTTGTGTTGGAAAAATCTGCTGTTCCGTCACTTCATAGTACCATAGTTGGTAAGTATGTAGAAATTTTCACGGCCATCTACAATCATATTTCACAAAGTATCCGCCCCCAACAGATTATGATTTTGGGAAAATATTACTTTTTCTCGGCTGCGGCTACTCTGCGAAATATGATTGTGGATGACTGGAAAAATTTGCATATTTACCAAGTATGGTGCTATAAAGTGACGGAGTGGCAGATTTTCTAGCGCACAAAAGGCACAGAAGAAAATAATGAACTTTTTCGATAAAAAATCTTATGTTCATTGAATGGCTAAAAGTAAAGTCTACCTTTCCCATTGAGCTAGAGACCTTAAATTTCACCCAGATTTTTATTTATTTACTTCGAACCGATCCGGGGTTGTGATCAAAATTCCACCAACCCTCAAAAATAAGGGCCACGCTAATAAGTATAGTAACATAATAGTTTCTTCTTCTTTTCTCAACTCACTAAGCTTGCATTGTTGTAGTTTATAATAAATTGAGACACTATAACATCGATGCTTACCTTGTCGATGACCATCCTTTCTAAACCGAAGTCGTAAGTGTATTTTGTAACATCTGGTAATTTATTATTGTAAGCAACCGGCAAGGCAATTTTTCGAGGTGGTTTATAGGCTTCTGCAATTTTAACTTGAACTCCGTCCATATAAGATGCGACAGAATCGCATTGCACCGAGGCCGTTGGTCTAGACATGTTGCCTTCTTCCCAAATTCGTGAGAACCTTATGTAGAGGTTATGTCATATTGATTTATTGATTTATTTTATCCGTTACACGTTCGTTTATCGCCCCTTATTAAGACAGAGATTAATTGTCCTAAATGAATGATTTCATTCCTTTGTTGTTTTTTTTCCAGTTCAATTTACAATTAAACTCCGATACGCATACTAAACTCCATAACCCCACATTGACAACTTTCACGGTCTATCGTTCTATAATCTTCTATTTATTTTATAACTTATCGCGTGTTACATATGTTAACTTCGCTTCAATCTATTGCATAGTAGCTATTTGGAAATCAAAACAGTTAATGTCTTCCTCTGGAAAACAGAAATTTCTTTTCTTAACGTGGGGTACGCATATCTCTCGCTCAAAATTCATTTGACAGTTGATCAGCTGACCACGGCCATGTTGCAAAAAAAAAAAAAAAAAAAACTCAGTCCGTCAGGTGATATGATTAATTGTCCAATCGTCTGCTACCAAGTAATTCGCACATATTTCAAAATCATATCTATGATTTCATCACTCTTTTCCTTGCGAAGCATACTTTTCTTCTAATTTTATGGAAAAAAATTAACGCAGAAGTAATTTTTCGATGGATATAACGGTGTAGCCAGATATTGATATTTTATATCTCAAAATGAATGAAGGAGAACAATGAATTCTATCTTCATAATTTCAATCTCCAAACAATCTGGGATTTAAATGAAACCACATTATCCTACGAATACCACGAATTTTCATATGGTTTATTAGATCAACAATTATTTACACAATAAATTAACAATTTTCAACAACATTCGCTATATTATATTATAGTTACAGACTCACCTATATTGGGTGTGTTCTGCATTTCAATTTTTTTTTCTATCAATTACTTAATTATATTTTAAGTATACAAACTCCCATGATGAACACGCTATCCAATATAGCATCATTATTCTCCAAATAAATTACATACGTAAAATGAATACTACATCTCCCATTTCTCATCCAATTATTACATCAATTTATACAATTTTCAAACGTTATTATCACGTTCAAAGAACTTAACTGAACAAAAGTGAAATTTCGTAATTCAGTGCTCGATGATTTCATTCATAAAACGAAGTAAAAAAATACCCTAATCTTAGAATTCATGAGAAAGCGCACGGCTCATACGTACAACAAAATAAAAACTAAAATTCTAAACTAGCTGATTGAAATTTGTTCGTTTACTAAGAAAATTAATTAATCGTTAATGAGACAGCAAGGCCGTCTTTGTCGTGGCTTGGGGAGACTGATTCTGCTCTTGTAATTTTTCTTCCCCAATTTTTGTTTCTTTTTTTTTATTTCCTATACTAGAGTTCTCGAGTTTCTCCACCTCGAAAGATTTCATGTAGGCAAGGAATGACGTCCAGATCAAACTACACACGCTCACGTAAACTACTCGATTTCTTTCAGGAATCAATGTGAAATTAATTGTCTGGAGAACTGGCCATACACATACTGCCGTCTGAGAAAGAATAAGACGTAGTTGATTAACGAGGAAAAGAATTTTATTTCGGTGGTCTAATTGGATAAGGCTCCGCAGTACAAATGCGGAGGTCCCGATTCAACCTCAGACTGAGGTTATTTTTTGGCTTGATTCTAAAAATGAAAAATTATGATTTCCGGTTTTTCGAATTTATGTATACTTGAATGTAGTAAGAATCGTTACTTGGAATGAAAATTCACTTGTATTAATTGCAACATACGTGGTTCAAATACCCTGCTAAATTCTTCTATGCGTAAACTACATGAACGAGAGTCAATACAATTCATAATTTCAATTGTTTATTTGGAATTTCATTGGCCGAATCGAATGAATTTTGAACCAATTTTGGCTAAAATTTTGCTAAGAAACAAATGAAACTCCAACTAAGCAATTGAAAATTTTCTTCATGTCAAACGAAGTTCGGTTTATGCCGTTTTGTTATCAATTAAAAATATGTAATATAATTAAATATTATTCATAAATCATAATACAATTTACTATCAAATTAATTTTTTTACTACCTTGTAAGTTGGCCAGAACTTCTGTTTCACCTCATTGATACATTCGTCGACTGGTTTAAATTCCATAAGATTGATACCAAAGAAGAAACAGCACATAGCGGCTGGTCCATATGAGACTTGTTCCACAAGAGCCTGCAGGTGCAGAAACGTACATATAATGAATAATGAATCACCGTCTGAAATTGGCATCGGAATGATTGCTCAGAGCAAATTCTCCTCAACGAATAATTGAATTGTAACTGAACAAGAAAGAATTACATTTCTATTTCTATAAATTCTGTATTTCACCTTCACGATAGCAGACTTCAGGTCACTCTTTGGCCATATATGTGAGGTGAATTTTAACCAGCAATAGAGTGTCGGCGCGACGAAGAATCCTCCATATATGCTGAATCTTAAAGCTTGCATGTAGTTCAATTCTTTTTGTTTAGCGATAAATTTTTGTTGAATCAAACTACCGACTGGCCATATTATAGTGTAAGATGCAATTCCCCTTATCAACGGGTACTTGGCACTGACCTCCCGCAACTTCAGTAAAAGTACCCTCATCTTTTATTGCTACTGTTATTGTGATATCGAATTTTTCTGAAACAAAAATCAAGTTTGAATAAATTCTTTCGAAGAATACGGATTTATGGTGAATATGATGCGTCGCGAGGAAGCGGTATACAAAAAAAGTTGACAAATCATTCGAATTTCGTTGCAAAGAAAAACGAAACCAAAAACGTTGTCAGTTTTCATAGAAAAGTGTCCGTCCAAATTTTGACGAGCAGTCTTGTTTTTTGCAAAAAGAATAAACCACGTGCGTGCTCTCAGATTCTTTCTTTGTCATTGGATTCAAAAAATTCGAAAATTCGTATAATATAATATGTTGAATTTTCGTGTCCGAGCAATGACCACTACGACAGCTGCGATGGCATGAAATCCAAGTGGGTCTTGAAAGTGACGTCATACGAGGAATAAACTCGGGACAGAAAATATGGATTCTAATTATTTTGTTGTTGAGGAAAAGGTTAGCCTGACAAATTTCGCAATAATTATATTTTGGAATAGACCGTGGCTATAGTAAGTGAACAGAATGCGCGACCGTGCAATCGCCATCAAATAGTAATTGGATTTATGCAATGCTTTATCGTGATCTACAATAATTATATGTTAGATAAAAGAATTTCCAATGTTTTCAGTATCGTAAAAATATGATGTTTTTAGTAAGATATCGACAATGTTTTCTCAATAGAGAATCGAACCGAGATTGATAGTGAGACTATAATCTTAAACCAATATGACAATAGACAAGTTATAAAGTCTACTATTAAATATGATAATTAAACTTGACTTTGTAACAAGGATAAAAGAAAATAGAATGTTTACCGACAACTTTTTCACAACTGAATACAGATTTGTATAATACATTATTTTCATTCATTTCATCAATGTAATTATTAAAAACTTGCATCGTGTTATGGAGAGAGTTGAGAAGGTACGAGATAAACACATTGTAAGTTCACTAACTCCCCTTAAATTTTGTCCTACGTGACAACTTGTATACATAATGTATATCGCATTGAGTAATAATACTTACGTCAACTGTCCCGCATGTCCCGTAAACGTGGTTTGACGTACTGAAACTTCCGAGACTGAAACATGAATGAAAATCATTATATCGAGAATCATGGAAGTCACAGCGACATACACGTAAAAAGTTACACTGTGCATATGCATTACTGTAGTTAATATATTATTGCGTATACATGTATACCGTATAGGTATAGTATGTATATGCATATCGCACTAGCCTCACGCGGCTTATCTAGCAAGTATAGATTTCAGGCCCCGTCGTGTACGTGAGATTAGATCATTATCGAATAATAATAATAATCATAATTTAGGAAGATATTCAAACACTGTATATACATAATTGGCATGCCAGTATTGCTACTCAATTCTATCTCTTACGGGTGCGACTGTTGAGTGATTACCCAAAGTTAAGAACCGTACGTGTAGCACAACTGCGAACACGCGACCTTCACCGAATAATATAACTTATTACGAAATATGTGTGTTATGTATAGAACCTCATATTCGCGATGAGGAAACAATCTTAGCTCGATATAAACTGACCTTGAAAAATGCACCGAATTATTAGCAAGGAGTAAAATGTCTATCTATACACAACGCGGTACGTATGTAAGTATACATCGCGGAAGTTAGCACATACGTATACTTACTGACATACGCGAAGACAGTGCCTGCCTAACCACGTGGCTGTCGCTTTGCGACTGCAAGTCATAACTTCGCGAGAACAAAAATGTGGCTGGCGCGCAGCTATTTTACCGCTTAGAAATGAATCACAGTGTCGCACACGGAAGGTAAACTGTATCGTTGAGTGTAGCGACTGTATTGTTCTTTCCTTCATTCACGCATGCGTGATCTATCATCTGATATTATTTACTATACCCACCCTATAAATCTATAGATAAATTCATCACCTTGATATAGTAAATTGATTGGAGAAGAGACCGGGAGCATTGAAAGTTGGTATGTATATAATATTTAAAATCGTGAATTAAATAAGCGTACCACTGAGAAATTCCATAGCGATGAAAATGTAGACTCTTCGCAGACGAAATTAGGAGTCTAAAGTTTGTCACAGATTCAATTCATACGATACATATTTTCACATGCATTTCAAAAAGTGCGGGATACATTCTTGGGATTATTTGAATTCTTGTTTAAATAAAGTATGAAGTACACACAACAAACCTACAGTCAGTCATTCGTATTCTATATACTTACAGTTTATTTGTATAACAGATAAAACAGAAATACAATAATATAATAATAATAATAATAATAATAATAATAATAATCATATCATTTTTATACACCTACTATTATTATATATATGTACTACCTATTATCAATATTAATTTCTCGTACATAAATACATAATGATTTTTTCATTTTTATTTTCTTTTTTTTTTGTATACAATAATAAATTGAACAGGTAAAAATTTGAAAATTTGGACAAATATTATACCCATTCTTTTGTTTTCCTTCTACTATTTCGTAATAGTCTTAACGATGATCTCTCATAAAATACTCAAAAAATCGTAACACATAGCCCTTAACGCAGACATATGGTACACTAAATCAATGGCGATGTTCCACATTTATATGTTAGAAACGTCTGAATTTAAACCCGGAATACTTTCTTATTTAATATCATATATTTAGTTGCCTGGACTCGGAGCTAAACTACAAAACTCGCGTGAAGAAGATAATTACGTTGGAAACTGTAGCTCGTTATCATCTTCGAAGATACTAATTCCTACTCCTAACTAAGGCAATATAAGTGAAATATCTTTGGACATAGCAAATAGTCAACCTTTGCTGAGATGATAGCTAAGACACGGAAATAAACGCCGATAATTTAGGTTGCCAACTTATTTGATATTCTTCATTTTCTGCTCTTTCTATTTACTAGTTTTGTTTGTTTCAAGCCATTGATTTAGCGCATCAGAGTCAATGACGTTTGATTGGCCCGCAATTTTCATTCTTCCACCTACAGAGTATATTTTTGTATATACAATTTAGTAATATTTATTTCAGGTCTACGTATGTGCTTTCGTTGGCAATGATATTTGACTATTTCGTATCAAATAATTCACCTCCTTGGACCGATTAATAGGATATATGTAACGTAGAGTTTCACGTGTACCGCATAAACATTTTTTAACGTTTCAAGATAGCAGAAAAACTACTCTGGAAAGTTAGTTTTGTTCATTCGTCACTTTGCCACTATGTCAAACAGGTCACAGATTCCTTCGTTTTCACCTAAATTAAATTGGTAGTCTTTTTCACCTGGCGGCGGACTCAGCCTCACCAATGGCCCACAGACTGCAACGATATGGAATATGTCAACTAATATCAAATATCACATCGATTTTGAATTGTTTCAATGAATATCTCAAGAATTTTTCGGGCAATGAATCAGGGAACAGCGGCTATCTGCAAATTTTGCCATTTGTCTTTTAGGCAGACCTGTTTGCGTTTTTTTTCGTTGTTATTGAAACAATGATTTCAAGTAGATTAGAGCTTTAAGCTGGATGTGAAAAAAGATTTATGGAGCAGATTTCGAAGAGAAACTATGATTTCTTTTTATTTACATTTTCCCACCAAGACAGTTTTCAGTTTTCGAAATAAAAAAAATCAATCTTCATAGAGAAATGCAAATTTTTATTTCCTTGGCTTGCAAGCGTTCTTCCAGGGTGGGATCAAAGAATGAATAGAAAACACGATACAAAGGAAATTTGGAAACGGAAATAATTTAAAATCAATTCTATTTTTCAAATTTCAAATATCGAAAGTCGTAATTTAGGTATTAATATTCATGGGGATGACAAAAACGGATTTAAATGAAAAAGTACGAACTTACAGTCGGAATAAAACTCGTCCAGTAAGTCCAAATCTGTCCTGACAATGTCTGAAGGAGAAATGAAAGAAAATGAATAAAAATGACAAAGTGAAATAAAGATGATTACATTCTTTTTTGTACGAATAATAATCATATCTGGATAATTGAAACTTCCAACTTTGCAATTCGTTATTACCTGACGTTGCTACATCGCTAAGTATGATTTTGGCCTCTAGTAACTCTGGATCCTCTTCGCCTTCGTCATCTGATAAAACGGAACCTATTTTCCCAGCGCTTCTAGATGGCCTGCAATCGAAACCAAAAAATTATTTCCCCCTTTCCATTTCTTCTTCAGGATAAACAAACAACTAGAGATGTTTCGTTTTTAGTCTTTGAAAGAAATTAAAAATATAACTTTCTGATGTATATTTGTAAGGTCTGGTCCAAATGAAAGTGCCTAAACTCACGACCGTTCATCCCCAACACCTAGACCTTGATTTTATGTTCGCTCTTTGCAGATCAGAAACATAGACTTAGAATTTCTGAAGCGAAAAGAGCACAGTAGTTTGTTCAATTGATTAAAACTAGATGAAGTATTCCAGTGACCGATGTCGTTCAATCTCACCTTCCAACTCTTCTCTTTGGTTTGGATTCGTCTTTTTTATCATCGGCATCTTTCTCTCTCTTTATGCCTTTCGTTTCCTCTTCCTGAAGTCTCGCTTCCAGTACTTTGTTGTCGTAAGATTCAGCCAGATCTGGCTGTATCATGTAAACTTTTATCTCTTCAGACGTGCTCTTCATAAATATCTTATAGTTTTTATCATTCATTTCGTTTTCTTCGTCTTCTATCGTCTGAAAAATGGAAAAAAGTAATAAGGACACTGAATCAAAATATAACTTGCCATATTTTTGAAGATTTTTCAAAAAAGACAGCTTGAATTTATTATCGCTTCCATTATAAATCAACTAGAAAATCTCCAACAGAGTTTACAAAAGCTGTAGATTCTATTTGGCATTACCTTAGCGATAATGGGTACGTTGAGCTGGGTGTCCGGGGGAGCTTGAATACCTAACACAAAGTCATTTTTAAACTGTTCCTTCACATCTTCGTACGTGATGTATGCATATTTTTTATTCGTCAAATCACATTCGATGTTTTTTATACTTTGTTGGATCCACTGTGTGTGAGTATCCAGCAGTTGTTCATGTTCCTCTAATTTCTTAATTTCATCTTTTAATTCAGTCAATTTTTCCCCAACTTCTTGCGTATTGCAGCCTGGTCCTGCGCCCCTGAGAACAGAATAACTTCTTTAAAGTGATACGTGTACCGCCTGTTCGATGGTTCAGGTGAGAAACCGATTTCTCGAGAGCTTTCGATTCGAAACAGCAGTACTTATTCTCATCGTCAAACGATCGATGATTTTTCCTGATTCATGAAACCAGAAATACCGATCATGAGGGAATAATCATCGACTGATTTTCACGAAATATGAGAAGCTGTTGACGTCCTGATTGTTTGTATTGAAATGAATGAACATTAAAAAAAAAACTAGAAACATAGAGTGTGACGTACTTCCATTGTATGCTGTTCTTGCTTTTTTTCTCAATCAGTCCTATTCCCTCAAGAACGTTAGTGATGTCGTATATTCTGCGCTTTTGTCGAACCTCCAGTATATCCGCAGCCTTAAAGTAGTTGAAGAAACGATTGAGAAGTTCTTTTTTCACGCGCTGATTGTAAGAATAGAGCAGATTTGATTCTGTCTAGGTATTTCAAGTTAATGATCAACTTTCTTCGTCGTTTATATTTGTTCGTTAGTTGAGACTCGTTAATTTTTAGTATAATCCAAATGCTAATTTCAAATTTCGAACATTGGTTCGAATAATAGCAACACACTGTGCAACAATATAGAAGAACGTAAATGCAGGTTATGGTAGACGCAATTACAAGTATTGAGATAATTTCATTTCCCACTTTTAATCTCACGGTTATTTTGATGAAGTATAAATTATCGAGTTTAGGAATAGTCCGAAAAGAGATTTGAGAGGTTTGTATAAATTTGAGAACGAGGAATGTACAAGCGTGTGAATATTATCCAGTTTATTTTAAAATTCCCGCAAGGTGAAATCCAGCGAACTACTACTAGCTCGTTGGAATATGAGCTAACCTAGTTTCGTTGTTGACTTTCACTTTGTATCATTTAGAAACGGCTTACCACTTTTAGATCCAATACCCCGTCTTTTGCCTTTTGTAATAATGTCACAAAACGCGTGGTCAATAAGCCGAGAGACTTTTCGAACCTACTTTGCTGATTGTCTGCCATTTTAAAAGGCCGTTGTCAAAATTTTCAAAAGCTCGCACTCCCCTTCGAAATTGCCGCACCAGCAACACGCCATCACCGCGAGTGGCTGCGTCTCAACCTCGAGCTTGAGTTTAAATTAAAGAGGGCGTTGCCGGCGTTTGTGGTATCACATCATTTAAGCATGTTTAATAAATCTGAAGTTATTAAACCAAGAAATTTTGCTCATTTCCTAACTGTATCTGCAGTCGCTCCAAATATTACACCGATAATTAAATCGTGTTTTTAATTTTCCCTAAAAATTTAGAATTATTTTTCATACTTGCGCATTGAATGTGGAAACCTTTCCATTGCGCAGCTTCCGGTAATGTCGATTGAGATTAGGCGACCAATGAAAACGCTGCATGAGTTGGAGCGCGAGATCCTCGCGATGCTCGCACCGATGACCGAACCGCGGTGTGATAAGCCTGCATTGGATCGACGGAGCGGCGCGGGGCTACGTAAAAATAAAAACGAATTTAGTTTAAGTATCAAGAGAGTAGGGCACCAAATACTCACGCAGCCCTGGGTACTCGAACCGATAAATTCGGCCCTGATAAGAGTAGGTGGTCTGATTTTGTATCACGCGTGATAAACAGACTTTCCGGCTACAGGTGGTCCCTGATTGGTCCAAACGACGTTTATCACCGTTTTTACGAGTGAAAATAACGGAAGCTTCCCATCTCACAGCCAAACATCGACACACTGGCACACAGCTATATGGTTCGTCTTTTCCGTTCGCTCCAGCCAATCATATTGCTGCGTGTCTGCGTGAGCCGATTTTTGGCTGTAGATGGAAAGCACTCAAAAGCAGAATTTAGGGCATCGTCCCTTGGACGCTGTGATTATTTTAGGGCATTTCCCCAGTTCTCCACCAAATATATCTCACGAGTCCAACAGGCCACGCCCGCGAAATTTCAAAGTGGGGCGACGAAGCAACAGCTGGGGTGCGTTCCGAATGATAGACCGGAGCATAATTTTTTTCCTTTTTTAAAGGTAAGACACGTAATGACTTCGCCCGGGCGCTAATTGGAACCCTGTTCTCATTAATGCTTACATTTACCTGTTAGACTCGCGAGGCATCTGGTGGAGAACTGCGGAAATGCATTAGAATAATCACACAGCCTTTATACAGGGACGATAGGCAGTCGCACCATCTATTCTTCATTACACCGTGCACCGAACTTATAAAATTCGTCGACGACCTGTGGTATGTATATACCTGTGGTATTAGGGTGTTCCGTATTTGGGGTCAAACCAAATTTTTATCGGGTCACCCCCCCCAAATCTATTGCGAAACCTTCAAAAATAATGCGTCCAAAGTTTCAACTCCCTACATCATATGGGGTCCACCGATTCATGTAACAGAAGTTTTCGCCCCGTGGGTTGATTTGCAGGTGGAGAAAACATTTATTCTGATGTAAAATAACATTTCTGTATTACAAACCTCAATTTGTTTATTTAATAATATGGACAAATTGCAAATAGGAAATTCTTTCTGATCGCCGTCGTATTTTAAGAAGAATATCGATCGAAAACCATAGAAAGAACAAAATTTTCAGTTTCAATTGGCTTACATTTTCATACAAACGATTCGAATTTTGAAATATAAAATTTTCGTAACAAAATTTTTTACTGCGAAATTCTAATTGTTTATATGAAAATATAAACAATCTGCGATTACAAAAATCGGTCTTCCTGTGGCTCTTAATCGATTTTCTCTGCATCATATTTTTGAATGAACAATTTGAGGTTTGTAATAAAAAAATGTTATTTTTTATTGACATTCATTCATTTTTCATCTGCAAATCAACCCACGGGGCGAAAACTTCTGTTACATGAATCGGTGGACCCCATATGATGTAGGGGGTTGAAACTTTGGACACATTACTTTTAAATGATTTGGAATAGATTTGGGGGCCGACCAAATGAAAATTTTGTTCGATCCCGCAAATAAGGACCATCCTACTGTGGTATGTATTTTGTCAGGGATGCAGGTCGAATGGGCATCCAATTCTTGGAAGATCGCGGTTACGAGTCAGGTAGATAGCGGAAGAACTCGGTGACGATCGGCCCTCATCCCGAATTCTAACGTCCCTAGAGTTCGAGAATGGCATTTTACAGTTGCAAGAATACTGCATTTTTCAAAAGCTCCAACATTGTTCTATAGGTACATACATACAAATATGCCATAGGTATGGGCGATTTCCCCATACCTATGGCATATTTGGTGAATATATACAGTTTACATTCAATGTATTCACACAATACTATTTCAGTGTCGCTTTATTCGACTGCGTGGCAGTTCGATAAAGCTTTCAGCTTTTTGCTTTTTCTTTATAATCATCGTTATTCCTCAATTTTGAATTGGTCAGGAGAGAACCCACTGAACGAAACCGGATTGGTGGTGCTAATTATTCGTAAGATTCCCAATTTAAACGAATTCAATTAAAATATACTAGAAATGCAGATACTTTCAATTTCTTCCAATTCGTTTGAATATAGAATTGCGAAGAATGGATTATTCGCCAGTTCATTTTTTTCAAGCAACGTATATACAAGGTGGTTCAATGGAAACCGGTCGGCTCGTATTCGGCGTTTTTTATTTGGAACGAGATCGGTTAATTTGCTACTGAAGTAGCACGCATTTCAAATAAGAATCAGATATACTACGAGAAAATGATTCATTCAATTTCCAAGTTGACTTAAGATTTCTAAGATTATAATTCAATCCTGAAAATACAGCCAAGATATATGTAAATGAATCTACATCCGTATAGATTACTCGGTGAATATATAGATATGTATAACTATCTGACGACGTATTTATCTCATGGCTATATATACTTAGAATTTCATTAATTAAAACGCAGTTTCACGTAGTACTAGACAACGAGGAATCAAACGTATCAATATACGAATAAATTAATAATATATCGACTTAATAGCGTTATTCTAATCAATTAAAACCCATTACGCATGCTCTGTTAGCGTCTTCAACTTGTTGAGTATAGCTGTAATGAGTGTAATTTACAATTTCGAATACGTTTACGCTAGATAGGTATGCATTTATATACAGGGATGTATATAGGTATATAATGGAGCGTGAAATTGCCTAGATTCAAAACCATAATGGGATATATGAATGCTTACAAGTTCATGTAATTTTTGATACTCCATGCGCGTAAATATAATACGCAAATAACAATTGTATCGGATATTATAGCTATATGCATGCACTCTTACGCAGCTGTATACGTGATAATTATCTATTTATCTACCTATCTACATTTATGAACACATTGCGGGCCGTCGTAACAATTATTATCTTATTTTATACTAGTATAGCGGTAGAATTGATAATAATTAAGATGATATTGGGGGAATACATTAACCAAGCTGAGATAACACTAGTATCGAGATTTCAAAAGATCTCGAATTATTGGTGTTCGTAAACTTTAGCGGTGATTGTATGTATTTCAATATGGCGAACCACGACAAAGGACGCAGAAAGTGGGGAGCAATTTCACAAGGTAATTTGAAAACGTTTGCATTATTTTTTTTCTCTATTCTGTCAAAATAATATCATTAGAACTAAACAACGGTTTAAAATCTCCTCATTCACGATGCAGGAAGCAAAATAAGACACGGACTAAAAAATTTCTCGACAATTATTTGTCTCTAAAAACGTTGGGGAAATAAAAAGCTAACCTAACAAAACAAGCTAACCTAAAAATCATACCAAATCGGCTATCGTGAGGTTTGTTGTTTCCTAAAATACGTGGCCTTCGCATCGATTAAAAATAGTACGTTGAAGAAAAGTTTGTACTAATGTCGCAGAAAGTATTCATTCATTCATCTTTTACGTATTACTTTTGATTACATAACTAATAGATTATATTTATTCTCTTTATACCATCAATTCAAAGAACTCTACACGTATATCACGTATTGTCAAAACTATAGATTGTGTAGACAGATATTATTATTGAAATCAAACCTACTCTCTTTGTTTATTACACTCAGAAATTATTCTTATTTACGGTTTTTTTTCTTCAACTTTCGTTTCTATACTGTTGAACATTTTTTCACATTTTGTTACTTCTCATCGAATCTGAGTTTCATAATCTAGTTAAAGAAACGAATTCGGTGCATCAATTCGAACCTTTCGGCACTTTATATTCATAGATTTTTATGAAATTCAAACGAAATTTGATAACGCACTCGCCAGTTTGTTTTTTGTACTATTTCTTCTATCTACTCCCGTTTCTAAATACCGGATTGAATGTTTATATCACATCCGTCTTGTGTTCGGTTTCCTTGAAGATATACCTTTCACTTTTCATTCACTAATCATGATACCAGGTCAGTCATTCATCATGGCCATTAATAAAACTTGCTGTACATTAATTCAAGTATAGTTGAAAAACAAATATTATGTCTCCCATTTTGTATATGCCGTCTTTACAACAGATGCGTAATGTGATTTGTCTGTGTTCATCTTTCACTCATCAAATTATTGTCAATGAATAAATATACCTTGCCATAAATTTTATCCGAGAATGGCCAAGTATTCGAGCATTACTTCAGATCGGTAACATATTTCTGGAAATAAACTTTCCGACAATGTTTTTTGATTGCATTTCAATTTTTAAATGCCATTTCGTTCCCACGGCGTTCAATAGCTTTCGGATTTTGAAAATCATGAAGATTATAATGTTTGTGAGATATTTGTTAGACTACAGTTTATAACATTATTGCAACAAAATCACGAAAGTATTCAGTACCTCGAGATCACAGAAAACATGGCTTTTCATGACGTTTAAGTCGTGATTAATTTCGTGATTTTGTTGCATCAACATTACAGACTTCAGGCTTACAAATATTTAATTATGAGGAATTATGAGATGAACTAATTCTAGTTGATATTCATTTCCAGCTAATACAGTGGATTCGAAATTGGTGAATAACACATCGTCGGTAATGAGAGGTGGTGCGAGTCGGGCTCCTGCTCAGTTAATATACACGCCTGGGAGTGGTCCGTTGCGTAAATCAGGAGCAAGTTCTGACGATTATGATAATGAGAACCATGCGCAGGATAGACCCAAGTCCTCGTCTTCTCATAATTTTCGTACTCTACAGCACCATCAATTTAATAGCTCCAATCAAATGCAGAATAATCGCCATTCTCAACACATTGAAGATATAACAGACAAATTAAATGACATGCGTTTCAACTATAGAAATAACAGCAACGAACAGATTCATACGTCGTCTAGAAATAATCAGTTCACAGTTGATCCAAGGAAGAAAAGTAAAAAACCAGAACAACCGTTATACGTCCCAAAAAAAGTCAAGGAGTCTATGGCTGGGCGCGAAGTAGTTAACAGGTAATAATTCAAAAGTTTAATCTTCGATGAGTCTCTAAATATTCAAACAAAATCACTGCTTTTTCGTCCTGTGTTAAATAATATTGAGTAGAAGATCAGAAAGAGATCAGATCTGCTCATCAATTCACACAAATTTCAGAAAACTTTGTCTAATTTTGCCTTCCAGATCTCTCGTTCATGGCGGATGGGATAGAGATCGTGAAAGGGAAGATAATAGAGATTGGGACATGCAGTCCAATCGTAGCTACAGAAGCGATAGTCATAGAAATCGGGGAGGTGGTCATAGTGGAGGTCACAGCGGTCTTGGAGGCGGAGTTAGTCGGGGCGGAGGAAGAGATGATCATGGAAGACGTGGCGGAGGAAATAGACGAAATCATAATGCGAGTGAATCCGAGGAGCGCTGGAGACCAGATTCTCCATCCTCTGGCAGAAATTACGGAAATAGAAGAGGAGATAATCTTCGAGAGATGAGACAAGTAAGTTATTTCCAAACTGAATTTAATGGAATTCTAATTTTTGTTAAGATAATAAAAAAAATAAGGGGCAAATTAATTACAATATGGCTTTTCTTTCACAGGGTTCCGAGCCGCTGCTTGTTTCGCCGGGTTCTACAGGCGATCAGAATCGTATCAGAGATACAAGGAGCGTAGAACCGGTTGGATATCCAGATAAATTTCAAGGCAAACCACCGTCAGGTAGACGAGGAAGTATCAAGGATAATTCTATGCCCAGAAATCATAAGAACTTCGATCATCTACCTCCCAGATTGCAGAAAAAGTTTCTCGACAAGAATGGATTGATTCATTTACAGAATAGTTACATCGGTACTACCTCGGAAGATACACAGTGGGACGGTAGCACAGTTACTTATCAGGTAATATGATTTTTCGCATTTTTGCAAGATATTTTTTGTGGATTTTAGACTTGATTAACGTTTAAAAAATTTTTCAATGCATGAGCATATGTCTGAAATGTGCGTTTAAACTTGTATTCAGGGTACTTCAAACTCTTATTCACCCATAATGCAACACTCGCAAACGATGCAGCATTTACCACCAACGGGGTCTCTACCACCTCAACAAAATTGGTCCAATACTATACCTGCGCGGAGTCGAGGTAGGGGAAGACTCAGGCCAGAAGAAATTGAAAATCAATCTCCGATCTTCAGGTCCGTTACTCCTGAGCAGTTTTCTGCACCTAATTCAAGGCCCCAGACTCCTAGCCAAGAGTACATAAATCGGTCAGTGAATCTAGTAAATCTGAAAATTGTGAAACTGCTTTCAAAATGATTGATTAATGCACAGGCTTACAAACTACACTCGTTAATATATTGTTAAAATGACTAACTAATGTCCATATTCAGGTCCTACGATCGTCGAGGTAGTAACAGCACAATGTACACAAGCGTTGAAAGTCTGAGTCACGCAGATAGTTTAATGATGCCTCCGCCGCCACCAGCTATATCACCGGCAACTTTAATACCAATTGGCAACAGATGCCAATCATCTTTAGATTATCAAAGACACAGAAGAGGAGCATTGTCTCCGACCACTTCACACTATCATAATCATCAAACGTATGTACCAATAATCCGAATTTCTTATATTATCTATGGATTTTGTATATCTTTGCCTACTTTTCACATTGATTCCTTTCTTTCAGACAACGTGGTAACAACAATTCATACGAATCTTCAAACGTGGTTCCAGAAAGACCGAATAATAAACAAACCATGGATGTAAGCCCTTCGAAAAGCGAAACTCTTAGTCCTTTGCCAGATGTCTCCTCGGAACATACGCTGGTGAGATAATTACCGCAATCTATTTTTTGAGAACTGGATATTTTCATTGATGAAAACAATTCACATATTTCTTTATTTTATAAAATACGATCATTGTTACTTAAATTGATCATTTGTTTAGGATTGGAGCGAGGAGGTTGAATTGACTGAAAAACTCGAGGCTGAACAATTGAGCCGCAGTTCTTCATTGCTCAGTCTTCGTGATAACGCAAGCTGCATAT
Organism: Phymatocera aterrima; assembly: GCA_963170745.1. Taxonomy (NCBI): domain Eukaryota; kingdom Metazoa; phylum Arthropoda; class Insecta; order Hymenoptera; family Tenthredinidae; genus Phymatocera; species Phymatocera aterrima. Next base: position 12,179,393 of record OY720663.1, read on the forward strand.
CTAGTGGTCAAGCATCTGGGGGAGGAACCGGAGGACAGAATAGAGCTCGGAGAAGGAAAGATAGGCGACACGAAGCGGATAGGTAATTGAAAAGAGTTTCTGGTCTTTTTTTTTAAATAATAAGATGAAAATGGTTTGTATTAATTGTAAGATTTAATGATTTGTGGTTTCATCTTCAATTTTTGTTTCAAGGAGCGTAAGCAGGGATAAAGTTAGAGAAAATAGTAGAGAGCGTGACAAAAATCAACAAAATAGAGAAAATGACAATTACAATAATAATCAGAAGATAACCGGTAGCAATAAAAGATACAATAGAAGTCACCGACAGTCTAACCAAATTCAACGTAGCCGTGAAGCGAGTAGAGAGAGAAATTTTAGAGGCGGTAATCGAAATCCAGACGATTTTCACAGGAACAGGTAACCAAAAAAATGTGGTGAAATATTTCGAAGACTTGATAATAATAATGTAATATTCTAGGACGGTTCAATCTCTTTTTGTTTTCAGAATGTCAGAATCCCATGCAGATGAGAATTGGAGAACGGGAAAGAGGCCTTCAATATGTGATTCAGACGATGGTCGTCGTACTCCTACGAGTTCCACGGCTTATAGCCATCCTCAATCCTCCCATTCCCTTCAGCATTCAAATTCTCCACCTGTTTCTGTCCTGCATCAAAATAATTCACAATCTAGTTACAATAACGTTCAACCACCCGGTGTCCTAGTTTTACCAGATATGAGCCAATCACCACCTAACAGTCATCCGCTGCGACAAAGTTCTTCACAACAACAGAGAACATTATTCGACCCTAATAATCCTAATAAACCAATTATTATCACATCTCCCGGAAGTCGAGTCGCCTTATCCAGGTGATTTAAAATACAGTTTTCCATTATTTTAGTTATTTAGTTTATTGGAGATCAGTGGAACTGCCTGTAGAACGAATTAATTGATAAAATTATTCGAATATGGATATGAGTGATATAAAATTTAAAAGAAAGTAATACCTGTGCCTGGAATAGTAACTGAGGTGAGGTCTCAGATCCTTAATTATAATTATAATCGGAAAAACTGTTTCCGATCTGGTTGGAACATTTCGATCAATTTATTGATAATATTTTTTTTCGTGAACAGGGAAAATGACCCTCAATCGCAGCCGGCTAGCGTTCCTGTATTTCAATCTCATCCCGTAGTTCCCGGCCATAGTTTTCAAGCTCCGCAAATGGATAGTATGCCTCCGCCTTATGTAACGGACCAATTCGGAAATATGCGCACACCGTGGTATAATCCTAATTCGGAAAGGTAAAGTAATGAATGAAAAGTTTCGATGAGCTTATGTCATCAAGCTAATTGGTATAATGGAAGAATCTGTAAACTTGGAATTTGGAATTGTGTTTGAATTCACTTTTTCTTGTAATAAACTTGGATGAAGTTGATGTTTTTAGCGTTACCGCAACGAAATCATGAAAATTATTATCAAATGTTTTCTTGCTCAAATGCTTTCATGAAAAATACCTGCAAAAATTAAGTTTTTTGCCGATATTAATTTTCTTGTGTGTGATCAAACTTTTCTTTTATTGTTTTTGTTCACAGTTTTCGTTCGGCGAAGAATCCATATTCGCTCATTGATATAGGAAAAGCAGATTTAGAATTACAATGGATACTGAATTCGGGTAGTATGAAAGCGAGTTGGGAGAGACTTTGTTATATCCGTCGATTTTTACAAGAAAGTTTACAAACCTTATTGGAAACAGATATTAAGTTTTGCCAATCAGAAAACGTTGAACAATATTTTTGGAAGATATTATTTTACAATATGATTGAAATCTTGCGCAAGGGTATGCCAAGAGAAAACTCAGAAGAACGTGAACATTATAAAAAAATCATGTTGGATATTATCGACGAGGGGACTGTGTACCTAGAAAACCTTCTAATTGTCCTCGAAAATACTTATAAATTTAAATTAGAAACATTTTTGGCGTCTCCCTTGCTTCCCAAAGGTCTTGGATTCGTCGGATTGGCTTTAGTCAGTGCTCAGAAGATCTTTTTGTATCTTGGGGATTTGGCTAGATATAAAGAACAAGTCAATGAAACTACTAATTACGGAAAATCTAGACAGTGAGTATTATTTCAAATTCTTATTAATTCCATTGTATCTTAGTTTCATGTTTTATAATTATATCAGAGCAATTTTATGTGCAGTGTTTACGAATTTATGATTCTTCAATCTTTCCTCCCATCTTTAAATTCTACAAACACAATTTTATAGGTGGTACGTCAAGGCGCAGCAGATAAATCCTAAAAATGGAAGACCGTATAATCAATTGGCGCTGTTGGCTCACTTGGCTGTGAGTTTTTTTGCAACATATTCTTTTTTTTTTCGAATATCAAGAATGTTTATGTTATAGCAAAATATAATAGCATATCAATTTTCACAAATATATTTATCCTTTCATACAGAGGAGAAAATTGGACGCAGTATATTTCTACATGAGATCATTAATGGCTTCTAATCCGTTTCACTCGGCAAGGGAAAGTCTGATAGCACTTTTTGACGAGAATAGAAAAAAGGTTAGTATATTTCTTTTCATATTTTCATTATCCGGATAAATTAAAATATGCAATTCAATTTACCTGTACTTAATTATTTATAATTCCTATTATTAACAAAAGAATTTTTATTTTTTTTTGCTACCAGTATCTACATTATGTAAGTAAAATCATATTCTCGGTGTGAAATTTCCCATAGAAAATGCTTACTGCCCTCGCAGAAGCTTTTTCTGTAATTTTTTTTCTTCTATTTTCTTCTCAGTCTCATACATCCATTATAGATTCCTTCTTACTCACTTTGTGCAATGACTTTCACACCTGTTCACCCCAGGATTTTTATTTTTTGAGTGTATTTCCTTTCTCTTACCTTCATGCAGAACTTATTATTTCCTATGTTTGATGTATTCAATTTTTACCGAATTATCCAAACGTTGGATTCTATTACAAGTTTTATTTCCCTTTTTTTTTTGTCACTCACTTCTACAAATTTTATCATTCGATGAATTGATCTGATCAAAACTGAATACAGAAATTCTCAACGTTGAACTTACCTCACTCATTTCGAATAATAAAATAAAAATCTTTTTCTGACCAATTTTACGCTCTACGCTTTGCATAGATTTTCAAAACTCCATAATGCAACCGTTTTCACCGCCTTGAACACGAACCTAATAGCTATTTTTAGTACAAATCAATAGCATGTATTCTACATTTTTAGTATCCAGTTGAATTTTTGTTTAGCAATTGTCACAATACACGACGATTTCACATGCTCAACTGTAAATAATCGAGCTTTTACTTCTGTTAGGGGATTTTTATTTATAATTTTTAGTTCATTGATTCATCTCTGTGGAAAGAGGAAACAAGGAATTGTTTCTTCTATTTTTCGGTATTAAAAAATTATACAAAGGTTTCGGAATATTATAACAAACAAACAACTAGAAATAATTATCGAAAATTCCCAATGTATATTTAGTTTCTACATTTATTCAATCTTGAACTCTATATGAACGTATTTTCAGAAACAATTACTTTCTTCTATATTGAGTTATTCTAAATCCGTCATGTTTGCGATATTTTCAGTATACTTTTAGAAAAGTTACTAATTGTCAGCACAAGGAGCGCTAGTGCACAAGTCGTTTTTAAGAAGACGTTGGAGATTAGTATCTCGGAATTTAGTCAGGATGCTTTATCCTAACCCTGCTAACTAAATAATCAAGGATAACTAATCGTCGTTCGTATTTATTTACATTTCATGTCTTGTGAAAAATTTTTATATTGAAAATGGTACAATCTACGTAGAAATTGTTGAAAAAACGTTAGTAAATTAACTATATCCACTCTGAATTCCTCAAGTCATAGTGTTCTTTGTGATTCATTGAGGACTCGAGCCTATGAAAACGACTAAATCTCAAACAGTGATTAAATCTGCGATGTCTTCTTACCGAGTGTAGAAATTGACGCTTTGCACGATTCAACCTTGACAGATGTGAAAAAAAACACGAGAAAAAAACAAACAAACATGGAAACATAAACGTATCTTCTGTGATTAATTCTGAATTTTAATTCATCCAGTATGAATCTACCGAACGGAAACGTAAGGAAGAACGAGAATGGAAAGAACGAGCTAGAATGAAGGAGAAAGAAGGAGCCGGAGGCGGAAGCGGCGGAGAAGCGCGCAGAGAAATTTGGGTGCATCCTGGTGGTAGAAGAGTCACGAGAACAACTACAGCTGCGGCAGCTAATGAGGCGAGACTTGCCGACAGTTATTTTGAAGATCTTGGTCAGCTGACTAGCGTCGAGGTAAAGAATGAATTCACTATTTCTTCCTTTTTCTTTCTAAAACATTAAAATTACAATTTTGCCAAAACCTATTTGAACGAGACTCGAGCAGAGAATGTTGTCTGAAATTCTAAATCTGTAAAATCTCAAGGTCCGTAGCATTCTTGATATCTTAAAGATTCATAAATTGTTTTCTATTTTTGCAAATTTGTCATTGTAAATGGTTCTCAAAAATGCTTAAAGGGATGCTCGAAGCAGCTTTCGAAGTTTATAAGTCAAAATCAATTGAAGAGCCATTTCGTGTGATAAATTTGTAAAAATATAAAATAATTTGTAACATTTTAACATTTTAAAGATCGGGACGGAACTTGAATTAACTTCGGCAATCACTGGTTTGTTCAAATGTACTTCTGGTGCTTCTGATTTTTGTATTTGTAGAAGAAGAAATAAAATTGGAATACTGTGATTCGCAAATATGAAATATGAAAGACGAGCTGATACCTGAATGAACAATTGATATTATGGAATGAATATTTTTTAATTTCAATTATCTCTACAGGTGAACAAGCGATTTGTGACGTCGTACCTCCACGTTCATGGAAAGCTGATCACCAAGATAGGGTAAGTCTTTTTCTTGTTCTGTTTAATGAATCCCGATGTTTATTTGTTTATTTTGATTCCAAGCTAGTATGTTTATTCCAGTATAGTATGTTTATCTTTTTGTTTCTATCTATTTTTCTTCCTTCGATACATCGAAAGCGAACTAAATGAGAAAAAACGCGAATCTACGAATGAATATTTGATTCGTAATCCATTTGAAGCTGTTCATACAATTGTTGATCGGTTACTTTTCTATCTTCTCATTCATTTATTATCAACTAAAAAATAGTCAGAGGGAGAAGAAGTTGATGTAGATACTATTGTATTACGTGTGTTGTTGATTGTTGTTCGAAATGTTTGCTATGTTGATCCTAGCTATTAATTTGAAATAGTAAGTATCTGGTAAGTGGCGGTACAAACATCCGAAAAATATTTGATTATCGTGTAAATAACATTTCTGAATTGCAATTTATGCAAAAATTTTTCGAATCCTTCGTCTCACGTCTCGTTTTATGCCGAGGAACAAAAAAAAAAAAAAAAACGAGAAGGCATACATCCGTTGAGTCAACTATTTTTCTTCTAGGATTTTTGCGTTATCGTACAGAAAATATGAAATCTCCGAATTTGACAATCGGCTCTCGATTTATACAACTCTGTTTCGAAAATTGTGATTCTCTAATTAGTGGAAATCGTAAGCCGCAAACTATTCTTGAAAAAATATTTCGAGCTGATATAAGATTCACAAAAGACGCTCAACGAAAATTGTACCGGTATCCTCGAAGTGACAATCGCTATTGTGGAGTTATTCGTTATTCTTCAGTTGCAAGCGTTGAAATCTAACGTCGAATGCCGAAAATTGAACTGCTCTCGGTTTTCATTCAAGGAACAAGTCGAGGAGATTTTTATCTACCATCTGAGAGAGACTCGCGGCGTAGCGTGATCACCGATCATCTAGTTACCAGTATTACCCGGTTAGCTGACGACCAACTGTAACATACCTTTACCCAGTCCTGTTTACTTCACTAGCATGGCCTTATTCGGTAAGGCTTTGCCGTTCGCTTCAACTTGCCACAACCCTTTCGCCCTGTAGAAACTATACCATCGTGTTTGTACTATTTACCGTAGATACGATTCCATCACTTTTTATTTCCCGTCTACGACGACGTCTCGATGTGATTTCCAACGGCACTTCATCCCATACAAAATTCGCGAACCTATGTTGCACCGGCCGGATATAAATTGAACGGAAGAGTATGTACGACGCGAATAATTCAGGACCCATACTTCAATTTTCAATATTTCTCGAACCCGCGAAACTTTGTCACTTTCGTTCAACGTGTCAGAAGTGATGTAATAATTGTTTCCCTTTTTTTCGCCGGTAGGTTGTATATACAGTATACACCCAATGACGCCTACAAAGTTTCAAAATACGTCAAGTAACTATGATACAATAAAGACTGGCGATCCGGCAATCCGCGTATTGCATAGACCGCAAATTTCATTCGTATTCGCGGTTCTTCTTCTTGGCGAATGGTTTCTTCTTCTCCTTCGAAAATCGCACTCGTAGAATATGCTCTCTCCCAGATGTGAGCATATTTTATGTCATTTTCGATGCTCACTCCAATTTGGATGTTGTCATATTGATGGGGAATACGTTCGATGCCAACATCTTGTAATCAAGTCACGGATGATAATTGAGAGGTAAACATATGTACAGCTGATAGAGCTATTATTGTCCGAGCAATAACCTGATTCCTATGCGTATATTTTCTGTTGGGGGTACATTGATCGCGCACGACCGTAACCAATGGAGTATTTTTTAATGGCAGCTAATGCGTCAATTTAACCGACGCTATTACGGCTCAAGATCATCCCAAACCATCTTAAGATCTTGGAGTAAACCTTCTACGGAATACCTTCGATTAATCTTGATTAGGTATGTATGTACCTACCTACCGGCGGATTCTTTCGATGCGCGTAAGAGGTTTAGGTAACAAGAAAGAACCATTAGGTCATCTCGCGTAGTTGATCACTGAGTTGAATTTTGTTCGGGCTCATCGAAGACCCTGCGGGGACCATATATTTTTTTCTGAAAATCAGTTTCCCGATATTTCGTGGTAGATAATTTCGGATCTGGTTTCGCAATTGTAAAATTGCAAATGGCAGATTCGAGACAGTGATAGAATTTGGCAAAAATCGGATTAAAAAAAAAAAAGAAAAAAGAAAATGAAAGTGGGGGCTTTGATCTTGAATTCGTTGAGCTCAAGACTTATCAATTTTGAGGCCAGATTCGTGCACTCCAATAACTCTTGAAAATAGTCTTCCAGATTCTACCTTTGTTCCTCGCGTTCTGAAATGCTCGAGAAAGCGTGACACAATGTTTTCCTTGAAAAATCGATAACTTTTCATGTTTTTCGTCTGAAAAATGAACGAACGGAGTGAGCAAGAAATGACAGAGTCGGTGGACAGGGATACTGCAGATTGTAATAATGGATACAATAATGGTAGTTCGTAAATGGTCATTGCAGGGGGCTAATTTGCAACGCTTACCGACACAAAAACGCATAAAGCTGTAAAATATAAAATGTAATATGCTTCAACAAGGAGAAGCAGGATTAACTAGAAACAGGATACGATTCTATAATAACTGCAGAGGGATTTCTATCCCCGGCTGATTCTCCTCTCCTATTCGGAAGCCAGGCTATCTATATGAACCACAGTTAATTTTAGACCTAATTATTGCATGCGTATAGGTGCGTGTGCACCTCGATGCTCGCGGTGAACTGGTGTTAACTGGCCCGGGGTTCCTTTCCTTCTATTACCTATAGAAGCTACTTTACGACTTTTCGTAGAAACATTGCAGACACGTTAGGGCCAAGGCTTCGCTTTGTAGCGAGCACGCTCCTAGATACTAGATGCTGTACATATAGACGGTGAAAACGACTTTGAAAATATCCGGGTGCCGGTATAGCCGCGATTTTTATCACTAACAATAAATATCGCGGACCGGAAACGAACCGTAAATAAAATCTAAGTTTTTAGCTAATTAACTTCGTGGTGATGACGGTGTAATTTCAGTAATCTCATATCGCGTTAGTGCAGATATAAATCTTCTTTGAACTTGAATCCTGGTGCTTGAAATTTATGCAAAAAGAGCAATACGACTTTCAAAATTCGCGATTAACTTCGAAGCTGAATATTAGAGTTGAACGAATGCAATTGAAAACGAAAATGGATTCATTTTCCAATATGTAAGCAGAAATCATTGAGAATACTATTGTTAGAAAATAGAACTTTTGGGTGAATAGAAATCCTTGTTCGGCACCGTCCGGGAAATGTCGACTTATCTTCGATCGATTAACGTGATTCGCGGTTAACTTGACGGGAAGTTAACGCAATGGTGGGTACCATGCATCGAGTGGGTCTCGTACAGCATATCCGAGTCGTGAAATTGCGAACTCTCATAATGAGACCCTCGTGACCTGTTCAACCCTGAATTCACGTTCTTATGGGAAGCAGATGCCTCAGCGGAGTAGGAGAAGGTTCAAACCACAGAATCCCTCGTGGTCTGGAAGCTATGTTTTTATAATATGATTCCGCAGGCTATTAAACTCCAACTCGTCGAAACATGCAGATATTGTAAAATGGAAGAAATACGGAAATATTTGGTATTCTTCGATTTTTTGGCTCGCTGATTATTCAATCTGCAGTAGAAGTGTTCGAACTTGAGTTCACGGTTTCGCAATCGGCAGACTGTAGTGGAAAAATAACGGATAATCACACCCGACTATTTGTCGTTCTTCTGTCTGCAATAATGAATTATGGAGAGAACTTTTCATGCGAAGAAAAATGCATGCTCCGTTGGGTCGAGGTCAAAATTGACCAAGAGTAGCTTGCAGGTTTTCGATACAACCGAAAATTAGAAAGACTCGAACCCGGATGACTCTGGGTAGATCGGAAGCAGGCTGTATGTACGCATGGGTCCAATAGCAATCTTCGTACTATTATTCTCGGGTCCATGCATCTCTATTATCTTCGCAATTACATAACGCTCTTGCTTCCAAGCGAGCGAGAGCTAGATCTCTAGCTTTTCTCGGAAATCTCTTTGTCGTGAAAGTGAGGTTATGTGACAGTTCCCGGGAGGCAACGGGCGACACACAATGCTCAGTTGGGTTCGTTGACCTATCAGCGACGAGGCGCGCTGCTCGCATCCTAGTTCGCCCTGATTCCTGGTTCATGTAGTTTTCACTACAGAGTCATTGCACTAGGGTATCAGAGAAAACTTGACGAAAAAGCCCAGAATGTTACGTACCTATTGCTTCTTCAGCCCATAAACAAGGTGTGCAAGAAGCATATAGGAAAACAAAAGTACCTACTAGCGCCAGGAATCTTTGGAATTACTTCATTGCATGTGTTTGTGTAATAGGAATACCAGAATCTTGTAAAACATCGGCCTTCACCACGTCTGGACGCGTGCCTGGTACATGTCTGCATATTATTACAAGATCTTATTTATCACGGCCTAAGTCTTGCCGTGGGCGCGACTAGAAACAATCTTCCTAGGCATACGGTGGTTGCTCGTGTAATGATCGGTAAGCGTTGTTTTTACCAGGCTCGTTTCCGAGGCTCCGGCGCAGCGGTGAGATTTTGAGAAATATATATTTCCTCTATCGGTAGCCGATGAGCCAACATACCTGAATACCGTTTTTGCCAAACTCATGATATGCAGCTGACTTTATAAAATTGCGAAAATGGCCTGAGGAGATTCGTTCATTGACAGGCATTCTGATACTCACGAATGTCCTCTTCATGAATCATAGAGAATCGTCTATTTCACAATCGATTCATAACGCTGAGCGAGGCGCCAAATAAAGCACAACAATATTTCACGACGTGTGCCTCCACGTACTTCGTGTGAAATTAGTTCAGCATTTTGCAAAATACCTACATGATATGACCACAGCAGTGTTCACACTGCGGCTACGCGCACGGCGTATATCCATTGAGTGAGATTTGTAGAATCGGGAAACCCGCAGAGCTTATACAACTCTTAATTGTAACGGTAGTCCAGTTTTCCCTTGAAACCGTCGACCCAGACCTTGACCCGTGATTTACTTTCGCCCTCACGAATATCTCGGTTCCCATGACGCGGTCGAGAGACACGCGACGACCACCGATGACCTCACTTGAAACTCTTGCAGGCTAACGATGACCTTGTTTATTTGTTAGTTCTCCGAGTGTCCCGTAACGTCTAATTTTTTCACTTATTACATAACAGCAACTCATGTTGAGAAGAGAAGCCAAAAAATTAGGTAATAAAACAAGATTATCAAATAAGGTCGTAAACCTTTTGGAATGCATCTCGCTCAAGGGAGCGAGTCGCTAATTAAACCAGCCACGGGCTCTGGCCGAGGACACAGCTCGTTAATATAGATACGGCTGCAAGTATACCGATCAAGTATAAGACATCAAGGCACCGTTTTCGGTGACGAGTTAACGCGCGAGTTCATCGGTTATAACGAGGATTAATGCAAGTGGAGTGCACGAAGCAAATGATATTATCCGTCCACGTTGGCGCTCGGCGCGCTACGAGACGTCAAGCATGTCTGTCCGACTGCCCGCTATTCGCAGCGACTAGTGTATAAATTTGATGCATACGAAGCTTGAATTCTGCAGGCACTGCAGGTCTATAATAGCATTTGACATGGGATGAGGTACATAAATACAAGCGTTGTCAGTATCGGGTTATTTTAGCTCTCCGCTCTCGCCACTGACCGTTATGCAATTGTGACCTGGAGTGTAACACAGACAGTTTATCATCAATGAGGATGTGACAGCGTTCTGGTCAAACCCGAAAGTAAGAGAGCAACCGTACCCGAAACACGAAAAACGAACAATGTAATGCCTTGTGATAGGGTGCGAGGCTGTGTTATGTACAACGGTGAGGGACAAGGAGTCTACGCATCAGCTGATCACATGCTACCAAATATGAATTTATATTTTCGAACTGACAATGGATTGTACAACAGCAGAACAGCAGAACAATATTTGACTAATGAAAATCTGATCATTTATGGGCAAATCTGTTCACATCGTTAGTCGATCGATGATCCTCAAGACAAAAAATCAATTCTTGAATAAATTTCGGGTGGCTGTATCTCGATAGAACGTCCCTCTATTCAACCTACTGAAAATACAAGAAGGAAAACTAAAACGTGAAGACTAACGGCGAAGACGCTCCAAAACGAAACTCAAGAGAAATGAACGCCCGTTGCAGCGAACTCATGCTTGCCGGAGACCGACGACCCAAGCCTGCCAACTATATTGGGTATTATATCTTAATTTTTGAAAAAAACATGCAGAGTTTCCCAGAGGGATTCAGCGGATTTTCCAGAACCACGAAGCACTTGATAGCCGTGTGTATAATTGAAGAAGAGGTTTCGGATCGTCTGCTTTGCGGACTGAAAGCACTTCGGATTCCAACATCTAGGAATAGGAGGGTGTGGGAAAGCGCACGCGCGCGAGCGAGTGATTAGCGATCCGTAAAGTACACATATATGTATAATCATAATGAAATGTATCCCCGTTGGATACGTAAGTTGCTCCGCGCGAAGAGGAGAAGGGAGGAGAGGAAAGAAGAGACAGACCCTTGCGGCGCGGCGGTAGGAGAATGAGCGGGCATCGCGCGGCACGTAGCTTCGTGTTTTCTTGAGCGGCGGTAAAAATGTTAATTGACAATTGCGTGGCGCCAGTGGGCAGTGGTCAGCGTCGGGCACCATCGTCTAGAGGGGAGTGCATCTCAGGAGTAACTGACTGCGTCCTCGAGCACACCGGGTGTCTCGAGGGTAAGCAAATGCCACGTCTGTCCTTGGTCCCCGCGTTCACGAAAACGTCAAATTTCCGTAACAGAAATTTCGTTGACAGAAGCTTGAGTTGTACGTACATACCTATCGGCGAGGAATCATGAGACTTCAGGAAGTAGAACCATTTGGAATATTCGAAACCTTATATAGGCGAACGGGATTTATTTTGTCACCTGTTATCTCCGCCTGGGTTTCTATAGGTACCTACGCCCATGCGTAGCATCTGCCTATCCCAATGCAAGTTCTCCACCTTTCAGGTACCGAGAACGAATTAACCACTGCGTAATTATTGGCAACTGTTGAACAAGGTATTTGCCTTTGTCCTGACAATAATGGATCGCGTTTCACCACCCTGGGCGTAGCGGTGGGTTATACACTTATTCAATTTATATAGTTATATACTGCTTTCCGTGAGGGATCGCTCGACTCGTGAACAATCCAATAGGATGGCAGAGGCATTATGCGTGGGAATGAATAATCGTCCGGTCGTCCGAGACTCATTTGTTCACAATACTTATTTTGAAGTCTATAGTGGTATCAACGTGGCTGAAACATTGCACACCACATGCAAAGAAGAAGAAGTTGGCGAACAGTTGTCGCTTGCCTGTATGTCCTGAAACAGAAAATATGTATTACCTACCGATCATGACACTCTTATCTGCGAAGTGGTAAAAATGAATTTAAAAGCTGGCACTCGGCGGGTACATACATACATCAGCTTTTGCTAAACTCTGTTGCGATGAAACGTCTCTGCGGTTCTCTCTGTACGGTTAAAAATGCTGAAAAAAATACACCCATACTGAAGTGAAGTATTGTTCGATCCTGGATCTGCACAGCGCATAAGTGAACGGTCTTGCTATTGCAGAAATAATTATTGTGTGTGTGTGCCGTCGCGGTAATAAACCTAGCATCAAACTGCATCGTTCCATTCAATTTACAAAGGTTATACGATTTAATTGGCGCAAGAGCGGAAGCCTCCGGTTTACCCTGAGATTTAGAGAACGTATAACCGACCCTAATAATATCGGGGATCGGTAATTGGCGAACCATAGACCGTTAGAAGTACCTACCTCATACCTTGTGTCTCGTTAGGCAAACGGACGTGCGCGGCATGGGTCCAGCGTCTACGGGTTTCATGGATATCGCCTATTCAGGGCGGCCCAAGAGCTTGGACAGACACACGACACGTATCTCAAGGACCAAGCCATTTATCATAAACAGATGGGCGGCGTTTGAACAATCCTTGTACAGATGCAAACCAATCAAAGTCGAAGCCAGCCTTCGGCGGGGCATGAAGAAAAATATACTCGGTTCACATCCTCCACGCTAAAACCACGCGCAAAATGATACAACCGGTTAGAAAAGTAGGTGGGATTGTGGGCGCGAAGAAGACATGCGTGTTTGAGTGAGAACCGGGCACTCGGGGAGAGTCTACTGCAGTCGAGTAGTCACCGAACAAAAAAAAATAAACCGCTTGGATTACTATACTAATAAACGAAGAGTAACGTTCGAAACAATCTCGACCACCGTGCGGAGTCGTTGTCCCAGGTCCGGCTTCTCGCATGTAATGCACACCCGGGATGATTGGCGAAAATTTAGCGTGCTACCCGGCATCCTAGCCGAGTTGGTATTAAAGCCATAGATCTGTTCGCGGAGGGTTGCAGGTTGTAGGGAGTGAGGCCGTTTCATAATACTTGTAGAGCCCGTGCAGACAAAGGCTTCAGCGATCCTGGCGGCTACCGCGACGCCATAAACGGCCACTTATTCATAATATTAATATGCACCTGTGTGTAATATTGACGTGAAAATGTCTGCTCAGTAAATATGTGTATGTATGCATGTATGTATGTATTCACATAAGCACGTTACGTTCGAAATCGTCGTCGGTTTGTGAAAGGCGGGAAACGACGGGGAAGAAATGAGGACCAACACACATGGGATTCCGATGGTCGTTTACCTGGTACGGGGCTCGACTGACGACCCCGCCCGCGTCAAGGACACCATCGCGGGATGCCACGGCACCGACGAGACGCGAACTCGGACCATCCTCAGCATCGCTACTCTCATGGCCCTCCCATTGTATCTACCTCGACCGGATCCTTCGTCAGCAAACTCCGAAATGCCAAGATCCAGCCAACGACTTTTGACTCGATGTATCGTACGTCTAACCCCGGGATCCTGATGCAGCAGTAGCGACTGTAGCATCAGAAGACTGTTCAATCCGATATAAGTATACATGGCAACGAACACGATTTCTAGCAAAATTGAAGCGATGTAATGGGAAAAAGCTTTTTCCCGCAGTGTTTCGATTTTCTTATAACAATTCAATGTATTGCCGAAGAGAACCCCGTGGCCCGAATCTTGAATTGCAATCGACATACTCTGGTGTCTGATGAATAACAGTCGCATGCATTCCACTTTTATCGTATTTTCGATTAAATTCAACGACCGTCATCCTCGGTGCAACGCAGTCGCATGATTGTTAAACGATACTAATATAAATTAATAATGCTGGTAACCGGTGATAACTAATTAATAACTATAGATGAAAACCGGCTGCGTCGCTTGGATGCAGGTACGTAGTACCAACCGAAGTAAATCGTCCTCTTACGAAAGATGGTAATCTCGGTGAGGCTCGAGACGCGAGGCGTAAGGATGATGGGCGATGGGTGGAAGGTAGGAAGGTAACGAACGACAACACGCAATTATCCCGACAATCGGCGGAATCTGGCTTGTGATCGATAAATAGATCGATCGAAGATGAGGGTGATTGTGCAATGACGTTAACAATTCTTTGCTACTGTCTTTTCTGTTCTTCTCTTTTCACCTTTCCTTTCCTCTCCTCTCCTCTCCTCTCCTATCCACTTCTCTTCTCTCCTCCTAGCTCCATTTCTTGGAATCGTTACTTTCTCTTCATTCCCTCGTTATTTCCCTCTTTCTTTCCACGACAACGAGGGTCGACCTTGTCTTTGAAACGTGCAAGTTCAGGGACGACAGCCTCCTCGCTGTACTATGATGAAAAGGAAAGTTTCGTCACATGGTTAACTCAACCGTCACATGCCATCGCTCGTTCCCCGCCTTCGACAGTCAGTCACGAAAGCGCAAAAGAAAAGGAAAAAAAAAAAAAAAAAGAAAATGAAAAGAAACGAAAGAAACAAAAGCAATGAAATACAGAAACAGGAACGATAATCTGAAGCTGGCAACATTTTGGACTCATCGTCGTATTGGTATATATACCTACATCGTGCGTCCTAAAGGACAGACCGCGTTGGCATCGCGGGCTACTGACGATTCAAAACTGAAAGTCGAGAAGAGCTCGTTGAACTTTTCGTGAAGTTGATAGTAAAACTGTACATCGCTTTAAATTTTCGAGTAATTTTCTTCGGTTCGCGATTCACGAATTTGATGAAAATTTATTCTTCCAAAAGTATCGGTGTAGGTACTACGCGCGCGCGTCTGGAACGCGTCCAAGCTTCGCGCCTCTCGATGCGCCGTAGTTTTCTTCTCGCGATGCCTATATTTCTGTGAAACACTGATAAGAGTTTTTGCTCCGGGAACGGAGATGCTCGCGGTGGAGTATTTTGCGTCGTGTTGGTTCCCTTTCGTTGACGATAATTGTCTCACTGCCAGTTCAGGAGTCAAGTCTCTGGAACACTGCGCAGGATGATGCTCGTGGAATTTAAGCAACGACGACGAAATCGAGGAGTAATTTTCTCACTTTCATACTCGCGTATATATCTCGGAGGAAAATCTTTATGCAATTAATCCTATCCGTTTGTAGGAAATAGTGTCAACCGTATGATGTCGTCAGCAGTTCGTTAACTCTCTGACTCTTCGATCGTTCGGCGTTAATGTTTAAACGCGGAGGAAACGTAGCACGGGAGTATTTAGGACTCGTTTATCGGTGCTGCTCCATTTTATGGCAGTTGCAATTAACTGGAATGAAGTATGAATCTTTTTATGCTCATCGGATTCTAGCCATCTTCTCAACGCTGCCACGTCTTATACGTGAGACAATTTATCGCAAATTCAACTGCGTGCTGCTGGAATGCTGTTTCCTATTCACATCTCTCTTTTTTCTCGATTCTCTTTTTTTCTTTTTCTCTTTCGTACCGTATTTGCAAATCGCATTACTGGCAAGGACGATCAGATAGATAAGTCGTTGAATATGTATCCGAACAATTAGTGTTGGGTTCGAGCGAACGCCCATATTTTCATTTGCAGAGTAAATTTGAAAGCGACGAATCGCACGGCATGACAGATTTTCAAATTCCCCGTAAATGCTAAACCATCGGTTTCTGCGCAAAATTCGAAATTCTTTGTAAAAGAAGAAGAAGAAAAAAAAAAACAAAAAAAAAAAAAACCAACGAACAAATGAAGAGATACAAAATAACTATGTACAGAAAATTTTTCATAATTTTTATTTATTTTTATTTTTTTTTTTATTTTTTTTAACCTTTGCATTCTCGTTCATACTCGGGCCCCCGCGCCGGTATCTCTGTTCGCGTGATTACAGGTATATTTTTGTGTCGCTATCGTCGCACTAATTAATTATTTGCATGTTAAACGCCCCGCCATCCGCAGGGCATAGGTTTCCATACACGAAGCTACGCGATAGGGAAATTCGAGATGATTAAAAGATGTTCGAAAAATTCCGCTCTCCTTTTCTTCTTGGCAAGCACGATTTTCTCCACTCGTGGTTGGAGACAGAAAACAGCGAATTGCTATAAATGGAGGGAAAACGTGGAAAACCTTTCTTCAAGTCGAACAATTTAATTGTTGACAAATATTTCTGGCTCTTTCTTCTTCTTCTTCTCCTTCTTCTTCTTCTTTTGTTTTTTGTTCTTCTTTTTCCGGTTGCGACATCAAAGAGGTGTAGAAAAATATACTGGTGACCAAAAGAAGTGTTATCGCCGAGTCGTGTATTATGCTGGCGAATTCCTCGTTATTTATAGAATGCTATTTTTAGGTTGGTTTGCGATTAAAGCAGGGATAAAAAGGGGGGTTGGCGACTGCAGAGTCTGATCCTCAGCTTGGGTCCGATGCCTGAACCGAGGCCCCAAGCCTTCCATACTCCCAACCATTTGCTTAAAGTGCATGTGACAGTTCTTATCCCACTTCTTTACTTCCACTTCAGTTTCTACGTCCAATATGTTGGAGAAAAGAGTAAAACAAATTTCGAATATTCAATTGCTTATCGATTCTCTCGGCCCCTTCCAGTCGAACAGGGTGGGGGAAAAAAAAGAAGAAAAGAAAAACAACGGATTCTGCAATTCGAATGAATTCGAACTCTTTCCACTCTACGCGAATAAATGAGAAGCTCACGTGGTACCTATACTTGTTGTATTCTCTTATCATCAAATCGACGAGATATGCCTGCATGTGAGCCCGTACATAACTTCGGCTGAATCGTAAATTATGTGTTTAGGTTCGGCGTTACGGATGATAGTTTATTATTCGGTGGACAGTTGGAAGCAGCAGCGGCAGCAGGCAACATCGTCGTCGTAAATTTGAATCTGGCGCTATTTAAATTGAATTTATTTCTCTTGATGAGACGCTGATGGTATCAGAGTAGCGTGAAATTTATTTCAGTGGTATGAAATGCCGTGTAACAATCGTGCCTAAATACTCCAGGATGCCAATCTCACTTCTACTAGACACTAAATGTGATAAATTTCGACTAGAATTCGATACCTGTACCTTCTACTCAACCAATTTACCGCGACGCGACGACCTTCTTCGTCCGAATTTCCAGGAACGCGACTACTTTGCTTCGCTCGTACGCATCTATATTTCGACTGCCTACCTCTTTCAAATGTATTTCATTTTTATAACCACCATTACTACTTTTTTCTTTCCTCTTCCGAATCCCACGCGTTACTCTCTTCGCTTCAAATATACCTACCTACTGGTTGTTTCTTATTTTTTTTTTTCTTCTCCCAACTCAATTTTTCTTTTTCGTTTCTTTTCTTAACGAAAGGTTTTCGCAGCGGCGTCCTTCGACTTTCGGAAGGTCGTTCGAAGATCGTACAAACAGCGACGTTGTGGCGGATATATATTTTTTCTTCGCGCTTCTTTGAAAAAATAGCAATGAAGAAGAAGAAAAAAGAAAAAAGAAACGGAAGAGAAGTCAGCTCCTTTTCGGCTCTCGCTTCGGAGAATTATTCTTCTTCGCACGTTACGCGGCGAGGGAGGTCATTTTGTTTTATCTTCTCCTTTTTTCATCCTCCCTGTTTCTCACCTCATCTCGGACCTCGGTTCCCGATAATCTCCACGCGAGTCTAAAAATACGTACACGATACGTAATTGGCGCCTCGCTAACCCCTCGCGAAGCCGCAAATAAAACGACCGCTCGCCCAAAAATAAATGGACCAGACATGAATTTCGTTGCAAACTTACTGTCGCGTTATATCGCGCGATCGAAACGTCCGTAAGGTCCTCGTAACCTGTTATGGTCGGACTATAAGCCAACGCGGGTATACAATAAGATCCCGCGTTCGTCATGATCGATGGCGTCCTCTCATCGCTCTCCGGTACTGCGGGTCCGAAATTGTTTCTCTTCTGCTTTTGGTTTTTCTGATTTGATTTTTTCGGTACACGGGGCCTGTACATACCATGCCGAGAATATGTTCTCTGTCATCGACGTACGATTGCTCCTCGAGCGGATGGATTACAAATTTTGTATCGCACATATCTCTAGTTCATCAGTTTTCAGGATATTTTCGGAAACTCTCGAGGGCTTTGTGCCATCCATCGAAAACTTGGAGCATTTTTATTTTACCGTTAATAATTTCATTGTCTCGATTCCTAGAATGGTTTTTGGTGATTTACCGTCAGCAGTCATCTATAACCACAAGATTCACTTGAATTCACTTTCTGCTAAATCGGTATACCGAGAGCGTGAAAATGTGGTTGGAAAAAATGTGCAAATAAAGGATTTTGATTAAAATAAAGAAAAAGGAAGACACGGTATTAATGAAATCACGAATTACACGGATTTGGGTGGGACAATGCCGCGAACAAAGCTGAGATATCTACATCACAATGGGACACGTGCCTGCAAAAAAATTAATGATCCGCGCCAGAAGTCAACGTCCCGCACAGGTCGGCCACGTTTTATCCGCTCCCGAGGTTCACGGATTCACTGGATGATCTTTGTAATATTCATTCGGGAGTCTGTGTACATCATGCGTTTCTTCGAAAATGACTAAACCAAAATTAACCATCGGATGCTACATCTCGGTTACCAAATTTACTTAGATCCCCAATCAATCAGGGTAACGAAATCGCGTTCGAGCGGTGAAACCGTTGCACCGTTCAACGGGAGCCAATTTTTCCAACATAAAGGACAAAACATAACTAAAAAACCAACGATCATGCGTATATAGAAAATTTGAAATATTAGATCGAAATCTGTTCCGCTACCGCGTTCCTCTTTTCTCGAGTCATCAGATTCAACAGAGCCACTCCGTAATTGTCTTAGAAATTTTCTTTCCAAATTTTGTCTGACTACTCGATAATAGCGCAGTTCGGTATGATTAACGGTGATGAAATCGGTTTCGAAATGGTACGAAATGGATAATCGGTTGCGGTGTTTATCGGCAATAAAAGTGTCGTGCAATTTTGCCGCCAATTAAAATATCTTGCTATTCGGAATTAGATTCGTTTAATACAACGGTGATTAATGAGGTACAAGAGGTCGAGGTACGCAGTAAGACGTTCCCGTTCACGACCAGGTCCGAGTCCGTGCCTGCGTCCACGTCCACCTCGACGCAAAACGCTAACGCCGACATATTCCTTTGCAGTAGCTTCCTGCGGAAAACTATCGTACGCAAAGGTAGCCGCTGTGGATGCAGCAGACGCAGTTAACGCAGGCTAGTGTGACCCCTGCAATCAAAGGGTCATACTCGTGATCTATTGGAGCCAGGATACCGTTAGACGCTAAAGTGCAAAGTTGTTAGTCATGTAGCCACTGCATTTGCCACGCAGGTTTTAAAACTTTAAAGTGTTATGTGTTAAGTGGTCAGCCATATGACCTGATGCAGGTATACTGTTTCTTTTCTCAATTCCATCTTCACATTGAACATGTTCAGCTCCCGGAAAACCGTAACTCAACTCAAGTTCAGGGCGTACGAATCTTTGAAGAAGCGCGTAGTGTTTCGCCGCAAGACAACACCTTAGAACTGAGCAGTAACACAGTTACTTAAATCCGATTTTTTCCAAACTCCGTAGCTCGCAGTGTTTCGAATTGCTCGATATGAATCTGGAGCGAGAGCGTCAACATTCGCAGCGATTGACTTCGTCCGGCACTTCGGAATGAAAACAAATCGCATTGCATCGCAGCGGCGATCCAAAATCCACAAAGTCAGTGTTCCTCGTAGAACCGTGAATACCAATTTTCATACAAATCGCCGAATTTTTTACAATTTTTGTCCGCTATTTCGAATCTGCCATTTTCGAATGTGGATATTTCAATTCGTTAATTTACGCCCTCCCTTCGGAATCATTGGCTCAAGAATCCACAAGTGGCGAATTCAACGAGAATTGGATGGAAGTCGAGTAACTCCGCATGCTCGAGTCGGTGCGCATTCGAGACCAACGATACAGGAACGCGCCGCAGCGGCTGGTTAGGAGAAAAAATGTTACGAAGGAAGAAATGTTCCATGCTTGGAGCGGTCGAAGTGATTTAAAAGACATAGAAATGACGTGCAAGAACCTTATGTTTATTGATTACGTTCGATGCAGTTATGTCTTGTTAATCGCGGTACTCCTGTACGGTATGATAAAAATTTTAGAGGTTTGATTACCATGTAAGCGAGGGGTTTATATCGGCAAAAAGGAGCTAGAACCGTTGGTAATTTATTGGAGTGAGGTTTACCAGGTGGCAGTAAAATGATAATTAGCGAATCGTTAAACTGATATATGTGTGTACGATATATATCCAGGCAGCCGACGTTGCACTCCGATTACGTTGACGGTCAATGTCGGCTTGCTGCGTGTACCTGCCCCTACCTAGCACTCAACCAGCCTTTTCTGACGGTGCAGCCTCGAGTGAATCGTGAATCTCTGCAGTCTCAAGGAATTCCGTACAAGCTGACCTTTAACCCGGTCGTTAAAACCGCGTCTCGCTGTAACACGCCTATGAGGAGTGTAATCAATAATTATCTCGAGTTCTAATTACTGCACAATCTTCTCATGTGATTCTCCGACCGTTGAATATCCACGGTGACATGTCGTACGCACATACACCTGCCTAGCCCTAACCAAGTCGCGAGCTTATTTCCCCACATAAAGACTGTTGATAATTTTATCATTTGTTGCGTATAATATACTTCGTTACGGTGGATTTATTATATCTTCGACTTCGTTCCTCGCTCTTTTCGTTGAGCTAGATAATAATGGTGCGGAGCTACAAGCGTGGGTTAGAGCGCCAGACGGGAGACCATTCCTGGCGTATATCGGTAGCAGACCGATTGTCGGGACGCCCAGGAAGATAACGACGCTTTTAGCGTCCATCGAACAGCTGTAAAGTTAATCGGTTTCCTGAGTCTGTAACCTGGCCAATGGTTTTTGTGTGGAAAAGCAGAAAAATAATCTAAGATATAGACATCGCTGTACCTACCACGCGAGAGTGTGTTTAGTTTCACCCGTACAAGCTCGAGGCGAATGTTATCCGATTGACATTTCTCGGGGAACATATTGTTACAGAAAATCGGTTACAGTGGTTGAACTTCAGAAAAACCATGGGATATAAAATCTCTATGGGAGATTAGTCGCGTAGATATTCTGTATAAGGAACGAGCTTTCTCGTTTGGGGATCGCTGTTATCTTCAGTCTCGATTTCAATGATTCCTCAGACCCCCTTGGTTACATCTCTCCGATTATACGTTACTGGAATCAGTTCGGCAGTTAGAATTACCCTGAATGACTCCCTTCCAATCTGTTATAACAGATGTATGAAAAATACCGATCCTGAACGAAGGTCGCAATAAGGTCACATTATTACTGATGCATTCGATCCACTGCCCACCACCACGATATCTAGCGGCGAAGTTCTGTGGGGATGACGTTCGTTATAATTATATTATACGGGGCTGCTACGCTTTCTGGAAAACCTGGAAACCTGGAAATGTCAGGGAATTCTGTCCGTCCTGGAAAAGTCAGGGAAAATCGTGAATAACCTGGAATTTTTCAAATTTCACGGTAGAAACCTCGATTCTTTAGTTCACCTTTTGTGACACGCGCACTTATTCTTTTCACATAACTATATCTCCGATTCTCGCCCCAAGAAAGAACTTGGAAAATGAAAATTTGATGCCTGGGGAACCTGGAAAAGTCAGGGAATTCAGTAAAGGAACAAGCAAGCGTAGCAGCCCTGTTATATTCTTGCTCGTGGTCCTCCCACGATGAGACGGCGGGACCATCCTCCCCCATCTTCCCATCTTCTTGCTCCTCGTAGGTCGAAGGCGCAGCGAATGCCAGCGCGTCTAATTCCAGCTCCCGCTTCGCTGAGCCCCGTTTCTCGGATCTCGGTCGAGACCCGGGAGAGCACCAAGCTACATTTGCGGTCAAGGCGTTTCATTTTTGCACCCAGGTTTCCCGGTGCTAGTTTCGCGGGCGTGAGAATACCGGTGACCCCGTCTTCCTCCTTGTCGACATCCTCCTCTTCGAGGTGGAGTAGAAGTATCTTTTGATCCATGCAGCATCTCACGTATATACGCGCGCGCATGTCTTTCTACTCGCAGAGGAAAATCCAGGATAGATGAAATGACAGGAGAGAAACAGAAAAGAAAAAAAACTAAAAACCGTAACTCAATTAACTTATCCCTTGATCGCCGCGGCTGATGAGAACGCCGGATAGAAATGTTTATGAAAATATCGCTGGGTATGAGCCGGGAAGGTGATAATTGAATTAAGACTACCCCGAGAATCTTGACGGGAACTGAAGCGACTCGAGAATTAATATCAGTCGCCCTCGAGCTCCTTAACTGCAGTTGGGACTGGATCTCTAATACGATCCTGAAGTCCGAGGCTTGGTCATGCGGCGGGTAACGGGACGCTGACACATCGCCTGACCACCGTGAAAGATGAAACAACGCCAACTCCAAGTCCGAGTCCGAGTCCAAGTCCCAGTCCCAGTCCTAGTCCCAGTCCCAAGATCTTAAAGATGCTGCTTTCCTGCCGGGCAACCGCGCCAAGTCCAACAGCATTGCCATAGATGATCGTCACCGTATATAGTACGTAGCATGGGGACGTATGGTAACATGTTACCTAGCCATAATGTGCGCACGTAGCTACTACATTTAATTACAATACTTGCATCTGCAGCTTGTATAAACAATGAATAATTTCAACGGTGACACCGATTTCGAGACAGCATTAATAGAGAGTATCGCTTCGATTTACAATCGCGTTACATTGAAATTCGGGTCAGACCATGTGTTCCGGTCAAAGGAGGCTGTGGGAACTTATCCTACGATGGGACGCTCACTCCACGCTGCCATTGCAGACATATATTATCTTCAAGATTTGTCAACACTTCGTTAAATGTAATATAATGCTAGGTCGATCTCTTCCTCCCTCGGAAATCGTAGCTATCTGTTCTCTGGTCAGTAATAAGATGTGTAGGTATGTACAATATAACTGACAATGAGTAGAATTTGCACCTCTTCGGGAATCTGGATCCTATTTCTCATTGACAAGCGTGTTTGTAGTGTCCGAAAGTAAATAGGTACGGCTGTCTCTGCCAGTTGCGATATTTCGAGGTTGACAAAAGCGTCGTAAACTGAATGAAAACCTGACGATTTGAGACGATTACGATTACGTTCTGAAGCCAGAAAGCAGAATCCCATTTTGGAGTTCCGATTTATTTCGAACTCTCTGAATTCGGCCTCTTGCCCAATGTATTCTCCGGACATTCGGATAGTTCTCCTTCCTCCTCATTCCCGTTTCTTACGCTTTCCATTGTGTGACGGATGCGTCAGTTATGCACATCGTCGGTGGATTCGTATGGTTCTCGAATCTCAGAGCTGATAGTTTGCGCCGCGGACCATAATCGTGGACTCGCGTATTTTTACCCCTCCGACTTGGTCTGCGGTGCATATATGTATATAAGTAGGTATTACGCTTCCGCGTGCAGTGAAATGAAGAATACCGCACGAACGCTGTGTCTAATTAAATCCGACACGTAACGAGCTTATCTAAGCACGCATACTCTGTTTCTTCGCTCGACATCGGACGAGACCTCCTCCCTGGCGATCCAGTCCAGGATGCAGGCAAACTGGCTATCCCGCTATCTCGTTCTCCAGGCGCCGGGTAGGTATACTCCCGCTGTACACTATGCTCTGAATGGCTTACTTTCATGCGAAAGTTTACCTCCGTCGGCGTATAGAAAAAGGAGAAAGAAAAACATGAGAAAAAAATGAAGTGAATAAGTAATGCAATTTATTGCGTGGAAGAAGCGGCAGTGTGATAGTTTCCATTGACACGGAACCCATTCGTGAGTAGTTTGTCACAACGCAACGGCGCGAGGCACGGTTGCAGGTAAAATGCAAAGCGTTCGATGGTCGATTAGCATGACTACGTAAGAAAGCGAATTGCTTGGATGATTTTGCCTCTGGTTCAGCAACCGGTAGGTAATATGCCATGCGTGTTGATTCTCAAGTTCTAACGTATCCTTCGAATCAGAGAGCAGCCTGTATAACGCGGTGGCAAGGCATTAATTTAACAACCTGTTGCGTTGTGCATACTACCGATAATATTCCATGCTCCAGCCTCCTATCCCAACTCACTCCACGAGCTCGGAGTCCGTTATCCTAATTACAACCAGGGCAGAGTTATAGATCGGGTTGTTCGCGTATGTACCGACCACCGCCTTCCTGGGATTTAGCTCTTCCGACGACCCTGGAGCACAAGCCGGCTCTGCTGATCCTCATATACAATGAGATACGTTGCAACGCTTACGTGCACATGTATAAACGCGGGCATGATGATCCGGTTAACTTCTAGCCTCTGCAGTGACAAATACGGCAGCGGAGAAGAGATCGTACGTACGTTACTGCAGCCTGCCCCCCGCCCCCAAGCAATGGCTCTTCTTGCCCTCCAGATGTGTATGTAAGATCCTTTATTTGGTCGCCTTTTGCCCTGGGGATTACGAGAATTTTGAACCTGCGCCGCACCGCCGCGCGAAGATCAGGAATTGCTTTCGTTGTGTAACAGATCACCTTTCTGCCAATCCATTCGTCGTTCACTCGTTTACAGAAAGTGAAGCTTTTTCTGGCCACGTTTCTTCATTCAATATCCATACTGTCGAAGAACCTGTCATTCGCGGTTACATTCTCTGAAGAGAGAGAGAGAGAGAGAGAGAGAGAGCGTATTGGCGAAAATTCGAGACCCAATGACTGGGAAATTTCAAATTATCATGCGGCAAGTTGTGCAAAGAGGATTCTCTCGTCGAGTGAATTATGCAAATCCTTGTAGCCACGAACAGACCTATTCGGTTGTAACTTATTCAACGATTTGTATGTATGAAGGTTTTCTTCTTCTTCTTCTTCTTCTGCTTCTGCTTCTACTTCTACTATACTACGACTCTTCCACTTCCTTCTTTTTCTTATTCTCTATAGAGGTGGGGCATCCATCTTTCGCAGTAATACCATCGGCAAGGTTTTTCGATCTGTTGGCGTGGCACCGTTGACTATCATGGAAACTAATGTTTCTATAACTAATGTAGCCTTCTAATGTTCGTATGACAATGTGAAAAATTCAATATCTGGTATCAAAAATGTCAGTGTCCTACACCATCTTCGACGCTGAATCCAACGTAGTATATATATACTACGTGACATAAGAAATTTTCATTTCATCAGAGCTGAGATTCCCGAAAATGATATAATCCATGTTTCGGAAATATATAATATGTTTCGACAGGTATTTACTCTTACTCTCGTTTCTCGATCTCTACTTGGATACAATATCAGTAAGATCTCACAGTCGTGCGAAACCTGATCAAGAAATATAAAACGACGTCTTGACTGACGGCGCTGCGGTTTTACTTCGTGGGCGTGTCTCTTTCAGGTGGATCATATATTAGCCCGGATAATTACACAATTAGCAATCTCGTCCATCACGCGGCAGCTAGGTCCTTAATTCCCGTCTCGCATGTCTTTTTGTCAATAAAACTTTGATCTTCATTCGTGGCTGTAATATAGAGGCGGGCCCCCACTCCCTGCGGTTTCAGCCTATAGAAAAAGAAGGAGAAGGAAAAAAAAATAATAATAAATAATCGTCAATCAGTTTAGAGGCTATAAACAAGACTGTAGGTGGAGAAACTGCGTTTTGTCTACTTAAACTATAAGGCGGTAGATAAACGGGAATGCGTTTGTCGCCGGATCGTATGGAGAAGCGAGAGGAACGCATGAAATAAATTATTGATCGTATCTCTTTGCCTTTATGTTGCAGGATGGAAACCTTCCAGGAGGCTGGCATCCAGATGCTCAGAGAATTCCGGGCTCTTCTTCAACATTCGCCTCTTCCTCTCCCTGGTACTCGACTCCTTCAACTCCTTGCGCTAAACATGTTTGCCATCGAGACGACGCAGCTGAAAGGTGAGTAAGACGCTCTTATTGATCTTCGAAGATGAGAAAAAGATACGGAAACCAAAAAACCACAGCTGAACGCTGGTTTTCGACAATTCGAGAATAAGGAAAAAATATTCATTTCCCATTATCGAAGCGTGTACCGATTTCCGTTAGACTCCTACAGGAGGCTCGACATTCTCGGTTTGCGTAACAACAAATGAGAAATTTTTCAAGACTTTGGAGGTCTTGAATCTTCGATACCCGGCGATTGATTCGCCAGCATTTTTCCTGCGACTCAGGTATTCGCTTCGGCGGGAAAACGAAAAGAAAGTTGTTACAGCTTGAAATGCAGCAATCTGTACTTCGGATTTGAATCTAAACCCCGGAGCCTTGGCTCAGGATGTTAATCAATGTTATTGTGTTCGGAGACAAACCTCTTTCTTCTTTATTGTTTCTTATCGTCGCTCGCGCCAACCCCTCGATTGGCGTATTGCCGAAAGTATGTCGGATCGCGAAACCCGAATTTGATTCCGACAAGAATATCTATCACAACTTTGCATTATTTGAAAGAAAAAAGTGAACCGTCCCAGTCGACGAGAAGAACGTATAGGTACTCGGCGAGGACTCGAGTTCGGCGCAAGCTGCGGGAAAGGAGGGAAACGTGTTTTCTGAACGCCGGATATTGCAATTAGATTTATTACCGAAAAAAAGGTATGACCGCACAGTTTTTGCTACAGAGGTCCAACCAGTGATTTTTTAAAACTCCGCTCCTTCGCTTTTTTCCTCGCCGTTACACTACGCAGCTTCTCTTCAGGTTCGATAAGTCGAGTCAAGGGTTCCGCGAATAGTACCTCGTAAAGCGAAGATCCGTGCTAGGAAATTTATGGTTGACGAAGGATACCCTTCGAGATTTGTTCATCTCCGGGTTACGCCCAGTGCGATTTTTACCATAACAGTTCCCTTCGGGATTCCTTACATCTCGCGTAAATTATCCCACCTTACCTTTCCAAGTATGATATTTATCCTCCGTGGACCAATTCGTATCGGGCTCAAGGACGTTCCCTTTTCTTCTTCGTTTTCTCTCCTTCTCTTTCTAAGGATCCAAAAAGGTCCTTCATTCCGTAGAATCAGTTACGGGAATACGCGCTCCGTGTTCTCGGAGATGACTGCATGCTGCTACGCGTTCTAGCATACAATATTTATCTACTTTTGATGCACGATCATTATTGAATGTTCATCGTAGCCGTACCGATGCAGTATATTTTCACGGACACACTGCCCACCCCGACTTTCATGGCCAGGAAACTTTATACGCTCGCACAAAGTCACGCGGACCAAAGATCCCGCGTTCGGATAAACTTTGTTACGTATTTATACTTTCTCACACGAAACTTTCGCGTCCATGTTTTCAAAGCGCGTATCCACGGATATCGTGAGATCGAGTAACTGCTTATCGCGAAGATCGAAGCAGAACGGCGTCGTGAGGGGTCGCAAGCTCGTCTCCTTTCGTTTTTTCTTCCGTTAAAACAGAAAAGAAGAACGAAAAATTATGCAGAGATAAACGGCGTTGTTCTTATCTGTATGTTAGAGTCACAGTCCTTCGAGAATGAAATTAGCGAGACATTTTTCTTCTCCTATTCGAATGAGTGTATCTCTTCATCGGAACTGAAGTGCACGGGCTGGCTGTCTACTATTTAGATAAGACTGCAGCTTCTCATAATAAATACTCTCTAATTAAACTACCTGATTTAAGGTAACCGCTGATTGCCTCGAGTTCGTGAGGTTATCGGCTTATTTGCATACTACTATTAATAAAGCAACTATAATAATTTGAATAATTGAAGTGAGATCTAACTACAGCAATACCGTTTTCATTCCGTTTGCGGACGCGCCGGTTTATCGGTATATGCACTCGATGAAGCATCTGATTCATTCGATATTCTCCGCTTTCTTTTGTTTCTGTCTTTCCATTTGAAAAATCCCTACTTGTGGGCGACCGGGATTGCGGGGAAGGTAACAAATATCGCAGTATACGGAACGGAATATCAAATTTTATTGCACCTCATACTACATCTAATGAAAACAATAAAGGGAGGAGAATGGAAACTGTTGTAAACCATCCCAACGTGTATAGCATAGTACAGCATACGTATACAGGTATATTGTGTGGGACCGCGTTTGAATTTTCTGCGTTTGTTTCGTGCCGCGGCAAAAGGAGAAGAAGGAGAAAAAGGAGTAGTCGAAGTGGAGATAAAAAGAAAGAGAAGAAAAAGGGAAGAAGAGTTCGCTTTATTACAGCGATAAAACCGTAGTAGATATATAGGAACACCGACGCAACGACTACTGTCGTTCGGGCATGGCGGGCGAAGGTGGATGTAATTGAAATCATAAAAACTAGGATAAAATCGTCTATCGAGTTTATGCACGTATCAACGGTTCGCGGTCATGTCACGCCTGCCGACTCCCGCATTACTTCCTGTGGTCGCGCCTCCGCTTCTCCTTTTTTTTCTCTTTCTGATTCTCTCCTTTTTCTTTATTAAATTCATTCAGACAATTTCTATCGCCGGGGGGAAAAAAAAGGGAGAAAGAAAAAAATTGAGGAAACCAGACAAAAACGTTACCGACATAGCATAGCAAGGCGATAATTGATTCTATGCAGAAGAAATCTTTCCGTATAAATTTGAACCCATCGCTCGGGCTGATCGAACAGCCTGAGCCGAGTCGGACAAAACTTGAATTGTAATTTGTGTACAAAGAATTGTAGAACACGTGAAATGAGGAAAAATGAAAAAAGCACACTGCTCCCACAGACCGGCGATGTTAGTTAGTGCCTATCTGATTTACAAATGAATCCGGATATGGGAGTATAATTGCAGGTTATCTCCGCGATCATTGCACGGTCCAAGAAAGTACCCGAGCCCCGAGCCCCGAGCCCCGAGGCTTCGGATGGCTTCGCAGCCGCTGTACACTGATCTCTCCAGATGAACTGTAGAGAAGACTATAGTTTCATCGACTGGTTGTCGATGTAATCAGCGAAAATCATAGCGTACCTCCGCGACGTTGCCCTACCCATGGAGACCCAGGTACATGCATGTACATACCTACGATGCCGTGTACATTCTCTCCTCCTCACTGTTACCGTTTCCCCTCTGCCTCCTTCATATCTGCGTGGAATGGATTCGTTTTTTTCGTCGGCGGATAAACGCCGCATCGGAAAAATTTCACCGACTGGCAATCGTTCCCCTCCGCACCCGAAATATATCTTTCTCCGTAATTGTTTTCTTTTCACATCGTTCGAGTCGCAAATTTCAAATCGAAATTTGAAACTTTCGAAATTTCAAATGGCAAATCACAATCGCAAGCTTCAGCCGCGTTGCTTTGTAAGTCGCTGAATTGAAATCTGAAGTAGTAACACAAAGATTCGAAATTTACACGTATTCGATATGGCGGACTGAAATTGTAAGAAGCAGACTGATTTGGCAACGCCGTGACTCGAAAGGTCAAGTGGACTGAAATAATGGATTTTGTGTCTTTTTTTTTTCTGTTTTTTTTTTTCTCCGGTCTTAGCTAAATTTGTTACGTTTATCAGCGTAATTTGATAATTTTTGATGGATGAAACCGTCGAAGGAAACAAGAACAGAGAGAGAGAGAGAGAAAAAAACAAAAAAAAAAAAAAAAAAAGTAAAAACAATTCCGGTAGCTCACGATCGAGCGTCACAAATGTCCCAAATGGTTTTCTGTACTCGTGCAAAGTACAGTTATTCAAAATTGATAGTCATTACTCATTAGACCGTGAATATGGCCAATCGCCGGGGTCCATTAGGCATTCGTATTTTCAAACCAGCGGCTCTCTCTACGTCTAAGGCGACGTTAGTATAATCGATGACAACAGTTTGAGACGCCGCGCCGTCTTCACCATGTAATCATCCCGGTATCTCTCGATAATAAACTTTACACCGGAATCTTTTTCAAATTATTGATTTGCAAAAAAATTGACCGTGAGAGAAAAGAAGAAAAAAAAAAAAAAAAAGAATGAAAAATGAAAAATGAAAAATAAAATCTCGGATATTCCACCTCTGTGCTATATAGCTCCGGGCTGATCCAGAGATTCACAGAGTCTCCGGAGTTGGTATATACCTATAACATACGTACTCATTCCGGAATATACACATCACATGCGTCTCGGTGTTAGCCTAGAGTACGAATTTTTTGTTTGTTCCCTTCGTTTTCTTTCTTCCTTTTTTGATAATGATCGCTGCTTGATTCTACTGGGATTAAAATCATGACCATGAATATGATATTCAAGGTCTCTCAGAGGCCGAGGGATATTGTGTGTATGGGCAAAAGTGGAAGGCGATGGAGATGAAGAAGCAGAAGCAGAAGCAGAAGCAGAAGCAGAAGCAGAAGCAGAAGCAGAAGCCAGAGCAGAAGCGGGATCAGCGATAGATAGAAATATTACTGAGAAAATTGCAGCCTCTTTTCCTGTCTCATTACACTCGGTAGGTTACAACGCGTGGTGGTGGCTAGGTGTGCATCGTCTGGGATCGCGTACATCGCGCAGTAGTAGGTATATACATCAGGTTCCGTAGGCCGCACCGGCCGTGCTTTGCTCGTAATGATACCTATGGAACGTACATAGAACGAACATACTGTGCAGGGCAACAAGAGTATATGTGTATCGAAAGTCCGTGTAACGGGAGTACAGCGAAAGTAACGCGGTAAAACAATTTAATAACATTTCATACCGACCGCCTTGTTCAATAGCTCTTTGCGTTCGGTACCCGAGGCTAACTACTCTTTCAGATAGGTACACGGCAATGCCGGAGAGAGAGAGAGATACGTATAGAGGAAGGAAGAGAGAGAAGGAGAGAGAGAGAGACAGAGAGTACAGGCAAGACGATACGCGCAGGAACTCCGGGAATTACATCGAGATGCAGATGATTCGAGATTATAGGCATTAAGTACGTTTGAATTACTATAGCGGTGTGGTCATCCGATGCCATCCTATTTTTCTTCTTCTTATTATCATTCTTCTCCGCCATTTCCACGCTCATGCCCATCACCATCCCCTTTACCGATCGCTTCTCAATACAAATTTCTCGAAACATGAAAGTCATTCCATTGACCATATTTGAATTCGAATATCTTGACTCCTGCGCAATCGATATCTAGTGACATGACATCCATCTATCCCCGAATTGGTAATCTTCCGCGGGGATGAGCCTGAGATTTATAAGTTGTATACGGTTGTTCGGATGATGAAAATGCAGTTTTTACAAAATTCTATAAAATTACCGTGACATCTCTAATTCTCGATAGGATACTTTATTTCAACTCACTTGGAGTATTTATGGTGAGAGATCTGTTCCTATCAGTCGATATCGTTGAATCTTGGTTTCATTCCAACGATTCGCAGCCGAGAAACAGAAGAAAGAAAAGGTCAACGCTTGGCGCGAAACCCTCGAAAACGCTTCGGATGTTGAAAAAATTTATTCGTTTCGAGGATGTTAGGTTTTGAGATCTGCTTTGGAGAGGAAAAATTTCGCGATTTCAAATCGTACGCGTGTTTCAATATTCATGTCCACCCATCGCGGGGGTTCAATCTCATTACGCGGCTTCGTGAATTTCTTTAAATGGAAAAATGTCCGCGTTCGGGAGTTATTGGTCTCTAGCGGAAATTTATATTTTGCAATCAAGTGAAATAAATTTTTGTTGATTCTGCTGCTGCTGCTGCTGCTGCTGCTGCTGATCATAAAGTCCTTCACTTTTGCGGAGAAACGTGCGAATATCCTTGCCGCTGTGTATACGTATCTTAAAATGAATCGGCGTCGACGTACGTAAGCGTATGTACGCATACTGTATATTACACCTGTAGGTATCATCTCTTGCGCGGTAATATGTAAATCGCGGTTCTCGACACCGTGACATGTCACTTATTCTCGTCGCATGAATGAACAGGTTTCGTATAACTGTATAACGAAAATAGATGTCCGTCTTTAGGTCGCTGCATGGCTCGTGTAATTTCGTTACCTGCGAATTAACATCTCGGGAGTGATCTTATGCTCTCGGGATTATCGGAGAGTAGTTGGCGTTTGGCTTTGACCTTCCTCCAAACAGTTTCTCCTCTCCTCTCCTCTCCTCTCATCTCCGTTTTCGTCTTCCTCTATTTTGATCAGTATTATTGGAACGGAAGAAAAATCGGTATATTTAAAAGCAAAGAAATTCATCCTTACCGGCGATAAATTGACGTTAATTGAATCCGCTGATGGGTTTCCCTTGGTCTCCATTATTTCTTAAACGAATTTTGACAAAAAATACGGAATACCACTACGGCAAAGAGGGGAAGAAGAGAAGAGGCGAGAACAAAAATGAAAATCAATAACGGCGAATGATTAAATCAATCAGTGAGCCAATTTGTGAAACGGATCGATGGTTTCGCTTTATTGCGGCGTATTCTCGTCTCCACTCCCGAACTTGTCTGGTTGTGATTTATCATTATTGGTAGGTATTGTTACTATCAAGAGACAGTAGGGTTCATTTAATAATAAAAACGGCGCCTTTGGTCCATCTTCTTGTTCTCCGTTTATGCCCTCCCCCCAATTTTCTTCTTGCCCTCGCTATAAAATTGTATTGGGTTTTTGATCGATGAAATATCTGCATCCGACGTATTTTCTTCTCGAATTGCCAATCTACTTTGTGATATCATCACAGCTGGACGGAGAAGAAAAAACACTCGTAAAAATTCGTTTATAAAAACGTACAAGAATAATTATTGGTCTTGAATCTCGAAGCAAGAGTATAGACCTGCATTCATATATCGATCGCAATTTGACATAGGATGTAATAAATACTTCGAGACCGTCTCATGTCCTAGATTGAAATTCTTTTCATATATTTTTTCTATCTTCCTTGTTATTTCGGTGTTCGCCAGGCGGCGACTAAGGCGAGTTACTCAGGTATATTTCGCAAGTTCACCTGCCTTCTCGCGATTGCCAACAAATGATATTCAATTTCGATGTTTGGGCTCATAAAAGAAAACGGAAAACGATCAAATGAAATATAAAGAAACAGGAAAGATCAAATCGATTCGCGATTCTTATCCCGCGCGATATTTCACCGTATACTATCATTCGCCTGCATCCTAATGAATAGGTACGCATAACTGACTTATCGAAGTAGAAAAAAAAAACAAAAAACCAAAAAAATTCGTCAATCGAGCATCGATCGAGATCCCATCCGTACAACGAATCATTAGTTTGCATATCCCGGAAAAAGAATCACTTCAAATGGCCAATCAATGTCACATAACGGACAAATGTTGTTCTTCTCACCGAACCAGTTCACATCATAAACATAGGTTAATGCTTCTAAAGTTAGAGAAGAGTGTTCGCGACGAATCAAGATACCAATGACCTTTGATTCGTTGGGTATTTTTTTCAATTATTATACTATGTAGGACACAAACTGACTCGCTTTTCGTCACGAGTATTACATCTACTATTCGTGCAGTGTTCCATATTACGCTCAATACACAAAGAGGCATACATATACTCTAGGTTTAGTATCTGAATTCATTAAAATCTTTCTAATCGTCGATGTACATACACATCTAAAACTCACCGTACACGTATACTATACCTACACATGTACGCATGAGGTGGATTGTGGAATTTGCTGATTTATTACACGATCGAACGTTCACAGTAAGGCAGTTCAGAATGTTATTCATCAAGAAGGGTAGACAAAATGTAAACTGATTAGAAACTAGTTCCTAATACCTCTGCGGCCCTCCCGATGAATTCCGGCACTCAGGTTTATCAGATATACATACATCCATTTGAAATTTGAATCTTGTTTTACTCCAGCTCCAGCGAACAACGGTCCTAATGTCTTCAGACATAGAAACCCCGTCAATTATACTATTTCTCGACGTTTTAACCAGTCGATATTCTGCACTCAAATGGTTACTTACTCCAGCACTTCCATCTCGGTGAAATATTTAGTGGCGTTGAGCCTCGTCGGGCAAAGTTCAGAGGTCATTGAACGTCCGTATGCAAAGGTCACGTGGTCAGTACGGAACGGGGTTTGCAGGCCCCCGGGCTGCTGCTGCTGCTGTCGCTGTCGCTGTCGCTGTCGTTGGTGCTGGTGCTGGTGCCTCTCATGCTTCGGCTGCTTCTTCATCTGGTGGCTAACGACGATATCCATATTTTAAACTGGCTGAGACCAATTTCACGGTATCGCTGGCTCGCGAGGGGCTGTATTTTTGGTAATTTATACCAACGAGACTATCGCGGGCCCAACTACTTCGATGTTCGTACCAAGCCAAAGATTGTCGCGGATATTTTTAGCTTCGGTTGGTCAGGAATATCTTATCCTCGCAATATCCTCTCGTGTGCGCCACATACGTGCAGTATTATATGTATGTATGTGTACATACGCGAGGGTTTCGTCTGTGGTTCTACAACTGCGATTCATTTCAACCACTTTTATGGTCAGCGTTCTCATCCTACGAATACTATCGATTTGTTGGATGCTCATGGATCCTTGCTTATTTACCGGCGTGCAATCAACCGAATAACATTCCGGATCGATGAAATTTACACCGTTAATTGGCATCTTCCTCGTTTCCATACATGCTACACTTAACTGTTACGCATACGGGGATTTCCAGCTCAATTCGGACGCTCTTCGGACCTGACCCAGCTCCGGATACGAGCGAAACTTTTTCACTCGTGCCGTTCCTCGTTCTTTCTCCGAATAAGAAGACCCTGTATTACAATTTCTTCCAAATTTCTCCGGCTCTCGCTTCACAGATATCGAGAACGAGGATTTTCAAAAATTTCATACCCACAGATCTATGTAATTTGTTTGAAAATTCTACGACACTGTTTCAGCTGCCGGAAAGTGGTGTGACCGTGACAATTTCAGATTACGGCTGTTTCAATTTTCTTATTTTTTCCGTCGACGCCCCTGTATCGGAACTTTGTATCAATTGTGAAGCATGATTATTGCCAATCGCCATGACGAAAGATCGGCAGATCCCTCGGCTCCTTCCCCTGTCTTGCCGCCGAACAATTAATTATGTACTCATACTAACGATCTGCTTCGCCAGGGTAACATACCACGGTATGCTAATTAAAACGAACTGTGATTTCAAAAAATGCCAATAAAAACTTCCGGGCCAATTAGTGGCGTGAGGACCGTTAGCCCGATCGAACTGTGAGGTCCAGGTCCAAGTCCAAGTCCAGGTCCAGAAGTCATCAGTCTCCTCTGGGAAACTCGTTGATCGTGAGTTCGCCTTTGGTTGACTATGAATTTGTCTTTTACTGTTTGACGCTCGTATATATGCATATCTGCTGGATGGCCGGATGCTTTTTATTACTATTCGACTCATATAAAAATTGTGTTCGACGTTTCATTCTTCCGTGCGTCGCGGTTGCTGTCTTTCCAGCGTTAGCGTGTGATCCCAATGTTTTTTTTACACGGTTTATGATCACACGAATATTTGTTTTAATTAGTAACGGATACCAATACTCGTCCATCATTATTACCGTCATAATTCCGCACCGAAGATCGATCAAACGATTCTTTTTACGTCGAACTTATGGATTCACTCGATCTATTATCCCCCGTTGCTACCTGTCGATGCTCATCCGGGGATCGTGCGAACGAAATTCCCGGGTAGGTCGTACCGTCTGGGCACATACCTATTCCTCTATGCAGACGTAGAAAATGCAAAAACGTCGGAGTTGATCGGTGTCCACTGCCACCTCGCATAGAACAGTTGTAAATGGAACGGTAGGAGAGATCCGCGACGAGAGATAAGTGCGATTCCGTGTTCGCTGAAAGCGTTTATCTTGAATGGTAATCACGCACCCATCAAGTCCTTGGGCCCTGCAGAAGTTGCTCTTCACGATCGGCGTCCTTGAGTGACATAATCTCCGCCGATGGTGGCACAGAATTTATGCAAATTTTGGCTTGTACCGTTTTTTAAAGTCTCTTGCTTTTTTCCTTCTTTCGTTTTCCTCTCCATCTTTCGCTGCCGCTGCCGCTGAGTGATGGATTTATTTATAGCTATGCAAGAAGGCACCGTTAACGAACACGCCGAAATAAATATTTATTCATGTGTAGTTGTTAACAAGTATTAGTTGAGTCACATAGAACACATGAAGCCGAGTCAAGCATGTTGCAAGGCTCTAGTTCATTTGGCTCAATCAATATTCGTTAGCTGCAAATTAATACATTCTCCCGCCATTCGTTTCGCCGTATCGAATAATTAGATCTGATTTTCGAAAATTGAACTGTACAGACGAATCCCTTCCTTCCTCCCTTCCTCGGTGCGTTCGTTCCGAATTATCGTTAATTCGATGACTGCTTCTCATCAATCGTAGATTCTGTGTGGGCGTGGGCATCGATCCGATCCGATCAGATCAGATCAGATCGATGCTTTGCGCCGCTGTGAACGGTTGCCAAGGAATCATTGAATCTGGCGAATGGTTCGTTGGCAGTGGAGTAATTCTCCCGCGAATCATGAGACGCGAATTTCTAGAGAACTCGGTGCAACGTGTTGTCTGTGATCAATGTTGTACCGTTTATGGCAGTTGAAGGAGGTGCTGGACCAGCGGATTATTTCGAGGATGTAAGGTCATTGACTGCACGCCAGGAACGCCGGAGAATTCTATATTACGCACTAGCTGCCTGTCTCAGGTTTGAAACAAAAAAATGAAGAATAAAGTGGTCATTCACGCCGTGAGAGAATGGCATATCCCATACGAAGATTATCACTTCCTCTGGTTTTATAAGACACTTTGAATAACAAATTATGTACCTGCCGAGTATTTATCTTACGCTCAGAATTATACCTAATAATCCTGCAGGTATTACGAGGATTGTTCTTCCACCAAGACATCAGAAGATAGGGAGCCCATTCCCTGGGAATCTTGTCCAAATATTAAGATTTTTTTGTACGTTCTTTGTGAAATACGACGCGAGAATGTGGTTCCGAACGTACATCTCTAGCATCTACTTGCTGGTGGGGACTAACCTTGTCAAGGCCACTCAAAAACCGCGTTCATTTCTTTTTCGGATTCTGCTTCGTTTAACTCCGCTCGCCGGGATCAACTCGAACTTAGCTGTCGTTCTTCGGTTCATAATGCTCCACCTCATTCGATTCGATCTTATTGCCAGCATATATCTGCATGAACTGGAATCTAGCGCCGTAGGAGAATCCCGCGGTGACATTTCCTGAGCAGTAGAATGTATATATATATAATATTACAGGTATAGAAAGAGAGGGAGAGAGAGAGAGAGAGAGAGAGGGATTGAAAGTTGGAAAATCAGTGTGAAAGATTACAATCGCGCATTTCTGTACTATCGGGAAATTGTTCAAGAGCATTAAGTGAGCCAATAACGTGAAACGACGAAAGACATTCTCTGAAAATACATATCATCAGTGTAGAACTCTGATTGTGAGATCACGGAGGCAAATGTCTTCTCCGATATGTGTTCGCGGGAAATTCGAACAGGCAATTTATTTCTCGAAGAATTTTGCAGTCTTGCGAAAGAGAGGAAAGGAGGATAGGATTCGCGAAGAGGTATTATAGTAAAAAGGATAAATGAATAAGACCTTTCAGTATATTATACGGAAGGCATAAGACCGGTCGGGGAGATTTCATGTTCACTGGACCAATACGATTCTGGATGGGGTGGTAGGCAGTCTGGGTGGGAAGGTTACACGCGACTACTTCGCAATGCATGAATTATACAGTCGGGTTGATGATCCCGATGATAATTAGCGAGAAGTCCGAGTGAGCTCAGCGGGGGTTACGTAGGCGATGCAACGTCGAACTGTACGAAGAACCGGCAGAGCCGAGGATATTCCTACATCCTTACCTCCGGCTTCACGAACTTTATGATACATGCAAATTTTTTTCCTATCGTACGTATGTACTTCTCGCAGCTATGCCATATATCCTCAACGGATGCGAGCAATCGAGCTATCGATGCCATCGTAATTTAACTTTTTTTTTGTTCTCGTAAAATTTTTGACTGGTAGAATATTTTGACGCCTGGTATAAACGACACTGCTGCCTAGAACAACGGTTTATCACCCGAATAACAGCAATCAAAATTCCTCAGTCGGATTTCCTTTGTGTTCCAAGTGAGATACCCAATTTTTTTGTCAAGTTCACAACCTGGGGTTACCTTCACGGATCGCTTAACTCTTTCAATTCCCTTTTTACAATCTATTTATCACAAATCGGTGATCATCAATCACCGTACGCCTCGTCCGTGTTTGAGTAACCATTATTCGTCGCTCTCCAATGAGTATTCTAAACGCGAATGTACATACGCGGAGGTTTGCAAGATGCACAATTGACGTTCACCGGTGTATGTGGTTCTCATTCGTTGTGATATTTCTAGACAAAAAAAGGGATTCGAAATTTTGCTCGTTAGTCAGTTAAATCTTCGAACTTGCTATACAAAATTCGGCGAACTTTCGTCACAGGCCTCGAGGAGCGTACTATTCAGAAATAATTTTCGAAGGTAGTAGTTCAAGTTAAAGTTGTTAAAGCTGCGTGTAAAAAGAAAAGTACCCTCGATTTGTCACGCGGCGCAAGATCGATGTACCGTGATGAGTGTGTGAAAGAATTTAGGACATTTATCATCGAACTAAAAGTATTTCACGGTTTCGAACGACGCGGAGGAGGAGGAGGAGGAGGAGGTTATACGGTACAAATATTTGGCTTTACATTCTTATTTTACGACGATATTCTCCGGTAATTGTTACGTTGCCTACGCACGAACGCACGAGGTATGTAGCTAGATTACAAGTAAGAAGAACTCCATAGGCTCGGTATAACTGTTTAAATTTCAAAATTATTTCGGCTCGTGCAATGACGCGATTATTATAAAAGCATTTTCTCACATTCGTGAGGTACGATTAAAAAGTAATCTTGGTCGGGATCGCCGAGCGATTGCGCGCTCCTCCTATGCAATTTATTAATTCTTTTTTGCTTCCCCGTTCCGTAACAGTTACACATTTTTTATTCTTCATTTCATTACAAATGGCAGTTTTTCATCAACATACACGGATGGAAAATTGAATATCTTCGCGTTGCCTGCGGAATTTTTTTTTAGCGCTCGTCATAATTTTCACATATTTAGC
Organism: Phymatocera aterrima; assembly: GCA_963170745.1. NCBI lineage: Eukaryota > Metazoa > Arthropoda > Insecta > Hymenoptera > Tenthredinidae > Phymatocera > Phymatocera aterrima. The sequence continues at coordinate 12,218,931 of OY720663.1, forward strand.
AAAACGCGCAGGCAATCAAATGCCCGAGAAACCTCTGCAGGCAATGATTTCACCGCAAGACGCGGCGATAGATTCATAAATAAACATCAAATTCGATTAGCCCGATGAAATATGTTCCTATATACTCGCTTGATGTTTTTATTCAAATGATACCCGGCAACGTGCGTGCGCATATTCTTCGGCAGGCGTATAACCACGTTGGAAATGAAAATGTCGACCGCGAAACAACCGATTTACGAAATTTGAACAAATTTACACAAGTTTTTACAAGCGGTACCATACGAACTTCGTGGCTCGGTTAACAAGGAATGCACCGTACATAGCATTGTATTGTAGGCGCTTTTAAAATGTCAATTCACAATGAGCTACAGCTGGAGGGCTTTCGGTTTGTAACATTGGTAACATTCGGTAATACTAACGTCCGACGTAGTTAATTTAGATAATTTATGCCAGATTAGAGAGACGTTACAACATCCGTCAGCAACAATATATACGTATATATATATACAGACAAGATGAAATCAACGTGTCAAACGTAGTACGGATTGGTCAGATAATTGCTTTCGATGTTGTGATCGAAACGTTGACCGCTCAATTTAAACTGCTCTTTTTTGTCCCCATCATCATCTTTCACCGCCCTATAAGACCTGGCAATAAATTATCGATGTAGAGAACTTACGCAACTGCATATCGAGCATCGAGTCATTGAAATCTATGAGAAGAAGATGATACAGAAATAAATTCGAATTTAATATTCCGTAGAATTTTAAATAATTTCCCGTTTTTTCCCCGCTATTTGTGCTCCATACAATTTTGTTCTCTAATTTCTTTGATTGCACCTCGAGGCAAAATTCTTTGAAATTCGATACGCCAATATCTGCGGCTTGGGCTCGAATAATAATAGTCATCCGAAAAGAGAAATATGCGTATATCTCATAAGCGTCATTAGAAGATAAATGTTCGAATCCCGCTGTGCGTTGGCAATGGTAGATATAGAGGAGGTTGTCGGTGATTGATAGAAACCTGTTCGAATGCAAAAGTCAATGCTCTGGGAGAGCAGCAGAAGAGACTTCCTTTTCACTTCGACTTCAGGTAGCGCGTAATCTCGCTCGCCTATCTCCACACTTCGATTTCCATCTCAATCCTTTCTTATCCCGCTGAGTCCCGCCTGTCGAACTGCTTGTACATTTCTTGTTCGCATCTGATCTTTCATTCATTTCATCGATTCTTCTCTTCTCTCCTCTCCTCTCCTTTCTTTTCTCCACTTCTTTCTCGCCCCCATTTTAATATGTGGATGCGTCTTCACGGTGACACCGAGGAAAAGTTGAACAGAAGACCGTGCAAAGATGAAATTGATCAGAGGAAATGATTATATGAATAACAAACCTCCGGAAATTTGGTCGAGTTTTGTTCGACTGTGATTCACAATTTGTTTGATGAATGATTCACAATTTTGAACGATCTTTTTGAAAGTGGGCAGCTTTTGCTAGGTCGAAGATGAAGACAAAATCGAAATTCCTTCTTCTCGTGGTATTCGCGTGGGTATCTAGTGGGGTGGATTTTGGTAATAGGTAAATCTCGTCCGACCTCTTTCACACGCTGTCAGCGTCATCTAAGATCCCCTATCTTGACAGATATGTTAATGCGATAAGCCAAGGGACTTAAATTGCACGTTATAGGTAATTGGCAATCTTGAACACTGTCCGAGATCGGTGATCTCCGAGACTGCTATCTGCTCCAGATACTTTGCCTCTGGTTAATTCCCCGCTTGGTCTAGGCTATTCCTGGACGAGAAAACATCAAAAGCAAACACGATCGTGATCTCGCGTACCAATATACATACCTGGCATAGCAATAATCTTCACCTTTCTCGCTCCTCCATTAATATATTTATATTTATTACACACTTCGCTCTAGATAATATGTATAAACATCAAATAACACCCTCTCCTGACTATCCACATCGACTGTAGGCGAGTGAACGATATCACGGAACTCCCCTCTCCTCCCCTGTCATCTCATCCCATCCCCCCGCGGGCAACTATATGTATACGCATAAATATCTCCGTCCACGTTGTACGTGATTTAGCTCACAGATCATCATGCCTTGCCGCTCTTCTCGCCATCACACAATATATTTGTAACGGCATCTGTTAAGCTCCGAGTAGCCTTGACCGACACATTCTGCTTCTGCTTCTTCTTCTTCGCCTTCTTGTTCTTCTTCTTCTTCTTCTTCTTCTTCTACTACTACTTGGACTTCTTATTTGTCGAGGTCTGCTCTTCTCTCGGCGTCCGTTGATTTTCACTACTCGTATAGCTCGTATCTCATTTGATATCAATCCACGGCTGTCTCTCATGTCGTTATACTCTATAACGCAAAAACGTCACATTCGGGGTTAATAATAGGCACATACCTGAGCTTCTTCGCAACCATGGTAATTCCACGATGCTGCGGGGAACTACTTCTATCACTCAATGTGTCAATGTTCCGGCGTAACAATGAGGCATGCAGATTTTGCGATCTTTGTTATACCCAAAGAGTGTTTTGTTGTCGGTTCTCTTTCATTGTGCTGAGTCAAAAATGCGGCCTCATATTTGCATTCCGAATCTGGTTTACCGAACTGTCGATGAAAGTTGAGTGGTTCGAAGAAACTTCATCATACACATCATAGCTGCTTCGATTGGATTCGAAATGTAAGATAGTGAGAAGCGGAACGAAATTTCCAAAAAACAAAAACAGCGGATTTCTGTCCCGAAATAACTGTGCCGAATTAACTGTGTGTTGATGAAAGGTATTCACCGAAAAGTATAGATCTATGTACGTTGAATATCTGCTTTCTACTTACGGAACATCGTACGATATGTAGAAGTTATCAGATAGCTCAGGGGCGAATCGAGATTAGGGAATGCAAGAACCGGGAAGCATCTCTACCGGCAACGGAATGTCACGCTGGCCTGGTATCGCTTTATCGTTAAGAAATAGATTCCATGTTTCTGTTCGATGAAATCGAAAGATTTCAGAGGAGACACGTCGGTAGAAAACATAAAGGAGTGAACTAAAATTCAGACGGAGAGGATATCGATCCCGATACGTTTCGTTTGAATATCTCCCGGCGAACCGCGGCACCGTTGAAATGGAACTTTATACTCCAGGAATTTTTATCGTGGATTTATTCACCGGGCAGCATCTTCCCGACGACTTGGCAAGCCCGACCATATCACCAATCCTCTAAATTCTGTACAGCGCGATTCATCGAAAGAACCTTGCAACCGTAATGCAATCCGTACAAATGCCGGACTTAACCTTATCTCCGCGACCGTAATTCGGAAAACGAATTTAATTCCCATTATCGAGAAGCATTTGGACCCCTGCCCGTCCTCATTTCTTCGCATACTATCCGACGAACTAAAAGCTGTAAACCTGGCAGTCACGGTTCTTTTTCCCTTAGAAATTCGCTCATGCAAGATTCAGAGATCAGGTACAGCCGGCAATAATTTGTCTCCGCAATAACGATTGATTTTCATTCGTTTATTGGTTGGAATGCAGGGTGAAAACGTCGAGGCGTTGACTGTTGTCGGAACTTCACTTTGGCCCGAACGTCTGGAAATTGTAAAATTTGCCAAATTGTTGGATAATTTTTAATTATTTCACGGGATCTCTGGATGAAAATATTCCGTTAAATCTCGAATAATTTTCGAGCGATTGCATGATGCGTGAAGCGAAACGGTATTTTTTTAACGAGTCTCGTTGATATCCATGTAGTACTCATTTCAGTTTTTGATCGCGTTCGTGTAATCGAGACGTTTATCAAATTGCCATGCTTCCACGCGAGTGAGATCATCACTGTTAATGAAACGAAAAGAACATCAGGTTTTCCTCTCTTCTCAAAATATATGTATATATTGATTCTTAGTTGTGTGAAATTTTTGTACGGTGTTGATAATAAAATCCCATCTGTTTTTATTGTCCGCCTGCATAACTAACAACAGAAAGAATATGAGGCAGAACAGCAATGACAGAAAGAAGAAGAAGAAGAAGAAGATAATAATAACAGAAGAAGAACATATCGTTTTGTGAGATCGGTCAAGGTTTAACAAACTCGTTTATTAGCTCGGCGCGGTGCCAATATCACGCGAATCGATTCCCATCCTTCGACTTTTACTTCTAGTAGATCGCCAGGTGCTATATCGCCAGCATGTATACGTACACCTCGAGATGCGGTCTTTTGTCACTCTTCTCCTGGTATTCGTTCAACGTTTATTAACCTTTTCCACCTGTCGCAGGTAGCGCTCCTGCTGCAGGCTACCTGAAAATTCAGAACCACCGTCTATACGGTCGAAACGGTCATTGACATAACCTTCTTTTATTTTTTATTTCGTTGATTTAAAAATTCTCTTCCATCTCCTCTTTGGCAAATATTTGGTTGCTCTGGCATTATATTGGCATCGTTAATTGATTTCTCAGATTTATTCTCAGATCATATTAATATTAGTTATCAAATTATCATATATTAATTTCGGATCTTTCGCCGGACCGAAGTACCGATACTGCTTCGAAAAAAATGAAAAAATGAAGAAAAAAAAATGAAAGAAAAAACACCATCAACGAGTGGAATTGCCAGTGACACGTTTCACTAGACCCTCTTTACCTACATTAAATCACACGTTGAAATAAATCTTTCTCGAATTCCGCAGATCATTTCGAAACGGGAAGAGAAATGCCATGCGATAATTTATGAGAATCCAGATTTCTGTAGGAATGAAAAGATTGGGGAATGTTTGATTAATCGGAGACAGCAGGAGGTGTACACTTACCGTACCTATGGGGTTTGAGAATATCGGCACGCTTATCTCTTCTATTTACCCGTTAAAATACCGAACCGTAACTCACGGAGATAATCAGAATCGATCAATGTTTGCCTCTCGCGCGATGTGTGACGAATTTTGAAAAATTTAGGAGTCTCATTGTCATCATTTATTCGCCAGAGTTTTTACCATCGGCCGATCGTGATCTAGTACCTATCGATTCCAGTTTGGTAGTGGCGTTGGATTTTCGACGCGGTGTTCCAGGTCTCCGGTGGTAGTGTTGGTACACATTCACGTACCTATATATACGGTACTCGCTCTAACAGTAAATTCATTGGCTAATAGCAGACTTAATTTCGTGGTCAACGCTTATGATATAATCTGATAAATGTCGCGCGGAATAGCTTGAGCGCTGAAAAAAGACAGACCGCGAAAGTAATTATATCATTGTACAGTTATAACAAGATGAAAAGAAACCGGATTTCAGGCTGCCCGAAATGTCTCGAATTCTCGTACCAGCTCACCATTCCGATAAAACAGATTGCAAACGTGAATCCATTGCAATTTTTCCTCCGCGCTTCGAAATTGACGGGGGAAAAGTAGTCACGGAACGAATGAAATACGAGCTAGGCACGTGCCTCGAACGACAACCTCATCGATGTGACAAACGTTGTCAGATATTCTACCTGCGAGCACATTCCATGATATCAACTCGTCGTTTATAACGTTATCAGCGATAACAAATATGAAATGAATCGATCTATTAATTTCTGCAGGTAGGCAGTACCTACCTGCGTATAGCGCCGAGTAGATGAGGTACCGCTACCTATGTATCAGCTCAGCTCTGAACTATAACTCGATCGAGATTTCGTTATTCATTTCGATACGCCAAGCAATAAATCAATTTCTTGAATGTGTTGGTACCTACACCCGAGGCCTCGTACTGTACATAAGAAAGTGTTAACTCACTGTCAAACCAATACCACGTAGCGGTACGGACTGTAAAATCGATCGAACAAACGAGATATCTCCGATGATACCCCCAAGGATTGTGGCGGCTCCGAGCACCTCGGACTTGGGTGTCCTTGGGGCTCATACAACGGGATCGGAGTCGGAGTCGGTTACGTGTTCGGGGAGGAGAAGCAAGATTCACCGCAAATTGCAACATCGCTGTAACTACGCTTATGATCGTGTAACATGAGCTCGGGCGGACTGATAAATCCGCGGAAATCGACCTTTCTTTAAGGGACTGTTCACCATCTTAGTACAGAGGGAGGAAAAGTTCACGTCTCGAATTTGGATACAGTCAAAGTGAAAGCAAGTGTTCTGATGACTGGGATCACCCGTTCTTTCGATTCTCCAATTGTCCATCTTGCAATTGTGTTTTGTGTACCTCATTCTTCACGATCGGTCCCTTCATTTGTCTTGGCTGAATTCCGGGGCACGATATCGTTCCGTGTTTGACGGATGCGGATGGGGATTATTTAGTACTCTTGCCTCACCTTCTCGACGCGTTACAATCGTTTAATTTAATACTCTGTAATCCACCTGCTATTACAATATTAACCTTAATAGCCGGGGCGTTAGGGTCTCAGGAAGACATAGCAGGTCGCGTGTAAGACTTGAGTAGAAAACCACAGGCCTTCGTGGAAACATTTAAATTTACCTGCAGAGAAACTGGAATTATGGGTACCAGTACCCTGTCTTCAGCACGTGCATCGTGTGTATACTCAATATAGTGTACACTCGAGTTCGTCTCATGATCCAGGATCATGAGGTTGCTCACTTGTTGACATTAAATATCACGCTGGAAACGCTCTCGTAATCTGGCTGCTATCTACATCACCAGTCTGCACGTTTAAATTCCAATTTCGAAAATTAAACGAGAAGCTAATAACGAATCGTACCTGCATACTATTACGACGACAGCGAACGGATACAGAAATACGAGAAATTCAAATCAAATCAACTGAAAACGGCCTTGACTCCCGAGAGTGGTGACGCGCGTCGACTCATCAGTCGAGGAAAACCCAGGGCGCAGCTGCTGTCGCTCTCCGAATCCAAATTGAGGTGTAATTTAGCCAGTCGATTTCGCGTCATGAATTATTCCCGAGTTAGCGCTGCGCATGCGAGCGTATAAGGGGTACCAACCTACCAGGTGCCGGACCCGAGAACAAGCAGAGAGGATCGACTTGGCAACAGGGATCAACGAGTTTGCTGATCGAAAGGCCTTATTACTCGCCCAGGTCGGACATTAGTCCCAGGACGTTATCGTGTTCCTGGTCGGACCTTGGCGCGACACGCTCCTCGTTAGGGTCTCGGCTATGGCTGCTGTGCTCTGCTGCCTTGCGACAACGATACGCCTTCTTCGTTGGCGAGGCCCCCGGGGTCCTAGACCACTTGATTTTTACAGAATATTACGAGGACTGTCGGTATTCCATTCCATAGCTCGATGTTCCAGCCGCCTAGGAACGAGGCTTCAGGCTTATCAATTATTCTCATGTAAAGGGCATTCCAGATTTGAAATTTACAACTGAAAACTGAGAATACAACCTGTTTAATTGATCGGATACATTTAATTTACCGAAGCTTGATCTCAGTTGGAAGCAAAGCACGAAAAGATAGACGATGAAAGTATTGATATCAACGGATTAGCTCTCTGCAGAAAATGATGTATACTGTGTCAAGAATTCTTCACTTTAATGGAACCACGATGTTCACTACATACCGTCGTAGTAACCCGTTGGCTCTATTGATGTGATGATGGGAGCTCGATGCATTATTCAGAACGTTGTATAATGAATAAACTTCTTAGCCGCACATACTAGCTCCTTTATCACTAACTCTGTCGTGAACAAGGAGTGTGTTTGTCCGTTGCAGCGTAGCCTAACGTCCATCGATTGTGTTCATGGTGAAAATATCGCGATCCTTTTTTCATCCATACGCCAGTACGTCCGATGTTTTTGTCGTATGGTCAGCCCTTTCTACTCGTTAACCAGTTTTCAAGCATCACTCCAGTGACCTTTTCAGAAATAGAACGAATTCGTTCCGGCGGACTCTGCGAAATCGTCCAGGACAATATTTTAGTCCTATCTCACGGAAAACGGATGGTGATCGGTTTCGAAATTTTATAGATAACATAAGCTGAAAAGTGCGTTCTAATTCAATCGGGAGAACGTTACAGACTGCAGTGGGATTTTTCTGATTATAGAAAATCCTCTCACATACCTATTGATGCGAGAAGGCAAAGGGGTTTCAAGATGTCGAAGATGTTCGTATTCCAGTTTTCAATGGTTGACGTAGATATTTATTGCGTCGATTCTCGCGGGCTTATATGCCGGGGTAACGTCTCCCGTCAGAACTTCAGGAGACGTATGTTGTATCTGGAGGAGCGGGCAGGGCAGCTCAGGCAATAAGACCTCTTCTCTTCTCCGCTCTGCTCTGCTCTGCTCTTCTCGTCTCTTCTCTTCTCGTCTCTTGGCGGTGGTGCAGTATATTAGAGAGAAACGGGTGCAATGCGCTGAGAGTCCGTGGCCTTGAGGTGGGCCGCTTGGCGAGGGCAAGGCCGACCGACCGCAAGAGATTTTCAAACTCATGTCTTTTGCGCCGGCGCGCCCACGTATTCGCACGTAAATCCCTTACGTCTTACGTCTTACGCTGCGTGTTCCGCGCTCCCCCATTCGCGTTCGCGTGATGTAGTCGCTCGCTCATGTTCCCCGTTGCGCGGGACGAGCTTCTATGTATTTCTTCATCATTTTCATAGGGTTACCATGTCGCAGTTCGCTCATTGATGTCTCCTTCAATATTTTCATTCGGTTTCACGATCAGTAGACTAGGCTCCAACACACGCGCTGGCCGACCCACCGGCGAGGACCACGATGCATATTCCATGGGATGAAAAAAAAGAAATTCTTCATTCTCGGGCTAATATCTCCTTGAGAACTTGTGCATTTTTTGCGTGACACGTTCATCATTATGGAGTCGCTTTTTCTTTCTTTCTTTCTTTATTTCTTTCTTTCTTTTGTAATAAAAATAAGAGTGCAACAGTTTAAGAATCTGCTCGTTAAAAGGTGTAATCTCATAATTACATTAATTCATCATGAACGCTCGCTACTGTGAATTTACAATATAGATTTTTTGCCTGTTGCTTATTACTTTTTTCGCACGAATTTACTGAAATACTTTTCAAATTTATAACCCGACCGGCATGACCCTGGTGCGAAAAAACCCTGCGAGTATTTCAATAATTTTTAATGGTATTTCATTTCTAGTCCATTATTTTTTTGCCCAGTATCATCAAGTGTTGAATTTAATGAATTTCAGTCTTGACGTGACGTGAAACAATTTGTGTATTGAATTCATTGATAGTCAATGTAAACGGAGTGCAATATAGCCTGCCATTAAAACACCATTAAACGTTTCCACGTTTTTGCCGTCCGCGGTCCAGAAGCGAATATATAGATTGAAAAAATCTTCGGCTCTCTGCAACAGAGATTGATATTGCGATAAATAACTTTGTATCTACGGAATTACACTCTACCGAATAACGGGCTTTCAGGAAGTTCATTTGTCATTGAAATTATATATTTTCTGGACGACTTCGCGGTCATGCAGGATGCCATTCGGTTGAGCAATGATTCGGCGTTCTGAAATTGCATTATTGCAATAATAACCGTGTTCTTTTGTGTTCTTGTTCTATCCCGCTGCGAGTACATTTCCAGACACAAACTGGAGCTACCTGAAACATTCGATACTTTTTTACAGGTGAAACCCAACGGGTGGGCAATAAAGCTGAAATATGCAATTTGGCGGGTCTGCAGTGTCGACGAATAGCTACAAGTAGCATTCACTCGTTTATGGATAGTTTTTGTACACGAATCAAATTTCCCAAACAGGTGCAGGTAACGCACTTTCCATCGGATCATCAGATTTCCCGATTATATGATCACATTATTTCCTCGGCAAATTAGAATTTTGCATTCCAAATCGTAATACCTACGCGTATCACGTCTACATAAACGATATCTCAAGATCGGCTGAACGCGGCGCATAATCTCGCAATCAAAATTATAGCCACCGTTTGGGGTCTCCACATATCTCATGTCAAAGAACATCCGTGTTTTCGGGCTGGATGGAGTAGTTTTTTTTAGCAATTTTCTCGCCTCGCTGTACTCAAAGCTACTCGCTATGTCTTGCGCCATACAAATATCTCGAAATGGTTACGCTCACGCAAGCCATGCGGCAAACGTATACACGGGCTGCTGGAGAAGAATCTTCTTTCCGTTCGGTGTTCTCTGGAGCATGACGCGAAGCGTTGATTAGACTCCCTTTCCTCATCCCATATACTATTCCCCTCTCCCCTCTGCCCTCTCTCCCCTCCATCCGCGCCATCTACCTTCTTCATCTACCTTTTTCTGCTCGCGGTGACCTTGCGAAGGTCGGGTTAACGAACAGCCGTAACCAAGAGCAGGCGACCGGCGATGGTCCAGGACGGGGGGGATACTGCTTGTTCATATGGGCAACTTCGACGCCAAGCCGGAATAGTCTCGCAAACCACAAATGCCCACGCTTATTCTACCTCCTCAGGAGTCGGGCTGAAGGAGGCGCTCAGCGTCCAGTATTGCCTATGAAAATACGGAAGCTTTAGAAAATTTGTAAAGCTCGTTCCCACCCAGCGGAAGAACGTTACTAAATTTGTATGAAAAGAGAAAATAGGTTGTATTCACGTTTCTATATATTTTGCTCGAATCGTTCTTCCGCCCGACGATTCGCGGTGATTTTTCAATTTTCTGAAACTACGTGATTCAGAGACCATTTTTCTTTTTTCCTCCCGGGTACACAATTCCTCGGGCTGCAAATTGAAGCGTGGAAGAGTTATTAGAGGGATTTGAAATCTTGTAATACGCCGTTGGAGAGGCTGAGCCCCGGGTTCCTTTTAGCCGTGATGAATATCGTGGTTTTCTCAGTTAATGAAGTTCGGCCAGATTTCTTAACGAGGGCATTTGTTGCATCGCCGCAACTCGCGACTACAGCAACTACACCGTATAATACACCGCGCGCGCGCGCGCGCGCCCGCGTGTGTGTGTGTAAAATAAAATAATTTCACCTACGCTCGCATGAGGATTCTTACTCCGCGTCTGGTTCTCAATAAAAACAGAAAACGAAAAGCAGTTTGCCGGACGATACACACCTTGCTCCATTATATAAATGAAAACAAATGTTGTCCGATCGATCTCCATAATTTATATAATACGAGCAATTACGACGAGTAAAACATATGTTATAGCGATATAAACTATGGTTTAATTATAGGTATACGGTTGATCGATTTTCAAGAGGTTATATATACAATTTGATCGGTAGAGAGAGAGAGAGAGGGACACGTCAATTAAAAGATGCGATTTGTAAATTTTGTTTTGCCTTTTTTTGTTTTTTTTTTCTCTTCATCGTGTCGATTTGTATATGTATATGTATTGTGTTCAAATTTCAATACTGAGGTGTTAATTAACAAAGGAACAATCATCGTGTGATAAAAGAGAATGACAGAAAGAAAAAAAAAAGAGACAGAAACTACCTGCTATGTCATTAGCGAATTAATTACGATCACGTATAGACGTACGTCGTTTGTTATTCGAAATCATTAACATACAACTACGAGCCCTCCAGCTCATCGTCAGGTATTCAACGAACTTACTCACTTACTCACTCACTCACTCATTCACTCACTCACTCACTCACTCACTCACTCACTCACTCACTCACTCATTTACCCACTTGCTGTTCCTTGATTTATTCTTCTCACTGCATTGTTCACAACGATTTGAATGTAGTTTGGAAGGAATGAAACTACGATGTTCCCTGATAACTATTGCCCATTATAATAATATATGCAAGGGCTTTTTAGAATTATATCCGTTCTTAACTAATGTATTTTATCAGAGTATAATTGATTTTGCAACGTGATTAATACTGCCGCGCGTTATTGCCATCTTAGTTTATGCGCCGGTTAATTGATCAATTAATATATATCTAAGAGTAGCGATACCTTGTTTACGATGTCGTTCGCAAACTGGTTAAACTTACGGAGTTTTTGAGCTCGATACGAAAATACTAATTCGCAGATTAACAAACTCTTAATTACTGCATGTTACACCTATACAGTTCAATTTGAAATATATCACATATCCGCGCGAATTTACGATGTTGGAATGAAATAGTCTCGAGTTTATCAATGCGAGGAGACGGTTGAAATTTCCCATCGATTTGCCAGTACCTGTGCCATTCGGTTCCATGCAATGCAATCTGTTATACATCTGTACCTACATTTTCGAAAAGTTCCTGCTATATTCATATCCTGGGTCAAGCAGAATCGTCGGATTATCAACTTATCGAATCATTAGATGATTAGAATTATCAAATCATTAGATACGATCTACAAAAATTTCAAACATCGATGGCGATGAAATCCCGACTGATGATACGTCGCGAGAGAAAATAAAAATAAAAATCGAATCATCAACTGCAATAGCAACCGCGGTATGGATTGAACGATGAAAATATCGAGGCATTTCTTTCCCTGCTCCTACACGTATTCCCTCCTCCGTTACAGAGGCACGAGAAAGAATGATCCTCCACTTGACACGAATCACCCATCGTGCCGTGAGCTTATACCCACCTTATGAATATCTACGCGCGTATCTCGTGGGAATATAATGTTACATGTTTAATGCCCCGAAGTTATTGTTAGCGGGTACTGTTATGTCAGTTCTCTGAGAGAAATTGCGTACTTACATACCAATACGGCACCAATTCATCCTCCATTACTTGATAGAACAAATAATGGTCCATTCTCGTTTTAAAAATCACTGGAAATGTTGTATGGTAGTTGGCTAAGACTCGGTGAGGAGCATCGGAAGTAGTTCCGAGTCTCTGGAAGTCATTGGAGGACATTCAGAGTCGGCATTATTATCTGAAGACACGTAAAGTGATTTGAAGAATCGGTAAAATTCTCATACATGTAATGACTCGCTACTCACTGCGCGCCAGGCTGTCGAGAAAGTACTTCGAACCGATTCAACGTCATCCGAATTAATTTGAGATTATTCAAAGTGTTTTGCAGTCGGAAGTGGAAATTGTAGCTGACTGGGAATCCGGGGTGGAATTTTGAATCAGGTGTTCTTATTCAGTATCTAGCGTCTGATCTTGAATCCACCGCGGTCGCATAAACTCTGAACTGATGTAGATAGCCTCTGGAATCGGATGTCTCTCATCACGCTCATTTAAATAACAATGATCGTTCTTTGGTATCTATATACCGGTCCTGTGGTTTAGCTCATTCAGTGAAATAGCTAACACGAAGTGAGATGCTGTTATGCAAATAGAGTGCTGCGACGAATCGACTTGCGCGTGGGTGCAAAGAGCGGAGGATGGAGTTACCTACTCGAGATATTAACATGTCTTCTTCTTCTTCTTCTTCTTCTTCTTCTTCTTCTTCTTCTTCTTCTTCTCCATGGTGAAAGCTCTATCTGTGATCAAACGTGTCATACGCACGAGTTACAAGCTACTTCGTGTTATCGTCGCATTGTCACTCGTCCGCACGTTCGTTACCCGTGCATTCATATTACCATCATGATAACGTCAACTGCTCAGGCCGCCTCTTCTTCGACAGCCATGATATGCTATGATCCCCGAAGGTATCCCGTCTACAACATAACAGGTATCATCAATCCGACGACAGCGGTGGAGCGTCGCTGGGGAGTTTGGATCGAAGAGGACAAACTTTGCATCATCGTTACTCGTTTGTTTAGATCTCCTTGTTTTCCTTTCTTTCAAATCTATCCAAGTTGTATTCGATCCTTCTTCGCGCTAGTTTTGGGTCATGACGATGGAACTTCGACCGTGAGACTCTCTGTTTCTAATTTCTATGCATATTTCTGCGTATCCTAAAGCAGTGGGTACGTGTTGGGTACGTGTACCTTCGGGTGCCGAGGGCATTCAACTCGTGGCAAAGTACTTGGCGTAAAGTTAATAGCATTTTACGAAAGAGAGTTTTTAACGGGCGAGTGTTATGTATGTTTGAAACAATTAAGGTACGTTTAGAATAACACTCGAGCGAAGAGACTGGAGTCAGCGTCGGGGCTAGAAGCAGGCAGCTTCTGAATGTTACTTCGTGTGGAATTGCTTCGGGCAGTTTTGTGCTTCGTTGCAGGAACAACGGAAGTGTGGCGGTCTTTTACGATCTCAGTATTCGTACCTTTACACTATTTAACTCTTTTGCTCTTTCAACTATTCAACTGTTTCTCTCCCTCTTGTCATTCTCGACTCTTTTATCCCGGCAACTTGCTTTGTTCGTCTATTCCTCCTCGCCTTTCAGTTCATGCAAAATAACCGCTCAAGCATTTCAAAACAAGCCGTAACTCGTCGTCCCGCCTTGCTCAGAATGGCTGGGCTTCGAGAGTGTTATATTCTTGAAAAAATACGAGGCGAACGTTCCATTTCCAATTTTATCATCGGGCACAATTTGCAACAGAATTCTGCAACTTGATCATACGAACAAAAAATATCGTGAATTTCCTTTCGCTCCCGTTTCTAATTACTAAAATTGTACATCAAATCGAATCTTGCACTGCAGAATCTCCACCGTGAAATTGATCTTCGAGCACAGAATCGCTAACCAGACGGCACTGGTGTACTCTCTGATAAAATCAACCGTGGAAATCGGCTCGTACGAATTCTTTTGAAATTTTGTTATCGGTTACATTGACGGTAAGCCAGTGAGACGGCCGAGCCAGCCACAGTTTAGAGGTGTATTCTGAAACTTCTACATAAATGACGATGCGTTCGGCTTCAGACTTCGCATGAGCTTACCTCAAGGCAAATACCACCAGCTTTTATGACCGTTAAGATACGACTTCCTGTGAAGGAGCGGTCATTACAAATACCTTTTGCGAGGACTCGATCTGCCGTCGTTTCAACGACGGGGGACAGTCGCACTAGCTGGCATATGTCCATGAAATGAAGGAAGAAGTGTAAAAAGAAAGAAACAAAAAAGTACGGAATTTGCCCTATTTTTTCTTTATACGGACTATCTTCGGTATAATTCCCGTATGGACAACGGAGATGGTAATTTTCATTAATAATCGTGATCATGGGTTTGTAAACGTATATGCATCTACGTACATACCTACGTACCGCGGGGGTACGTACGTACACGCGTTAGTCGTCAGAGAGAAAAGATTTTCGCTGTACGCGTACGCACGCACGTATACACACGGTGTTATAAATATGCATGAGTAATGCAGCTCTCCTCGTATCGCTATCGTTCTACTATACATCAGCGACAGAAACCGTCAATTTACTTCTCGTACCTAGAGTAGGTTATAACGATGGCGTCTGGCGTTATCCGCGACGCGACAGAACCCGCCTATTTACATAAAGATTGTTCATGATGTGAATTTATCTGACGAGTAATCGCGCACTTTTGTATACCGCCGTACTGTGTTCGCTGGGCTTTTTACCCGAGACAAACGGGATGGACGTATGTACTACTATCGGTATTTTATGTTGTAAAAATCACTCCAAAGACATTTCAACTAGCGATAATCTCCGGCATAACCTGAAGTCTCAGAACAGAAGATCGTTAGGAGTCCGAGAATATAATCATTTGTTTCGTTATTTAAGTATCTACCCACTGAAAAACTTGAACGGTAGTACGGCGTACGGCGTAGAAATTGAATCCGTGAATATCCTCTGGCAAGAGATCCTTTCATTCTTCTAACTACACAACTGCTCATGCTGATGAATTCTGAACAGAACAGACTAATCGCAGTCATCAGTTAAGTAAGTTTGTTGGGAGAAAAGAGGCTGAAAAAACAAATAGTACTCCAGTATTTCTTTCTGTAAACTTGCTGATTTATTATCCGCCATTTTTGCAATCATGTTGCAAAATATACGGCATGTTGTACTTTCGGACCTTCGTCATCGCGGAGTTTGTTCGTGCAGAAATTTCAAGAATGGGATTACTGCAGCATCGAAGACGAACTGCGCGCAGCTTCCCCTTTTTCTTCATCGCCACCCTTCCTCGCGTCTTCCGGTTCCGTATTTTTTCATTTCTTAGCGGTCCAATAGGTCGTTTATTGCATGACCATAAATTTCTTTCCTCGATGTAAGGGAAGATTCCATAGGGTAGTGAAAATCCAGCCGATCCCAACCACAGGAATTCAACGCCGTTCAGTCGATATGAAACGGATGAAAAAAGATTGAAGAATGAATAAAATTGAGCAAACTTGTTTTAAAAACCAGATGCTCGCCGTAGAGATCGGTAATTTGATTTCTGTTTACGTGTACCAACTTAATCGATGGATCAAGCACGCGTGTTCGATTACCATCGGGAATTTATGCAATAAATATAACGTGAAGAGAGGAGAGATTCGATTTACTTCATCTGTTTTACTACGCGGAAATTACGGCGTGTAATCAATAGCGACAGAGTCATAGGTGAGGTCCATTAATTTAGTTAAATTGCCTTAATTATCGGTGGAACGTTGGGTAACGGTTTGAAAATGACGGCCAATATTTTGCGGATCGGAATTCCGAACTGCGTAGCACGGAGTGGAGTACGAGCTCTATCACGTTTACCGAAAGCAATAAATACTCAATTGCTACCGAAACGGGTCGCGGGCTGGGAATCCCATTAATTTACACCGAACTCCCGACGAAATTTCGACAAGAAATTTTAAGGGCAAAGTGGAGTGGAGTCGAGTCGAGTGGAGTGAAATGATTTTTATTGCCGTTTTATGACGCTGCGCAATCCGTTCTCTTCGTTACTTATAAGAAAACTTAATTAATACGAATCAGACCAGTTTTATATCGAACTCAACCGAGCCCGGAGCTCTTCAACTCGTCAACGGATGAGGGCACCTGAGATATTCGATGAAAAAACTTAAAACAACTATCGTCAGGTGTTCAAAGAGATCGATATCCGTTCTTGTCACCTTCAGCGCTAACCTATACCAAGGGCGACGATTTTCTTCGTCTGAATCGATTCGCCGTTTTTATTGGTTGAATAATTTATCGCGCAATTCGAACGGGAAGCATAGGAAACGCTGCAATTGAAACATCGATTACGAATTATCTTTATCGAGTAACAAACTATGCGGATATCGTTGATACTGAAACGGCAATGGCTATTTTTTCTTCAGATTCGAAGATGCCTAGATATTTTGAGATTTCAATTATCCTCGATAAATTTATAATCATTGGAACGAGTGGACGTTCTGAGGTAATGTTCGCGTCCCACGCCCACTGCTCTTTGACTTTCTTGAAGTTTAAATTCATTTTTCGCCTGTTTCTCAATACCCGCCGCAGCTCGATTGCCTCGATTTCATTGCCTTTTATTAGCTGGTCATGCCGATGCGTCGGTATTTAATAATGTATGCATGATGTAATCCGTGTAATAATTGCCTCGTAATATCCTTCCGATACCACAGTTTGCTGCTCTCACGTTGTAGCTGTAAAATCGAGTTAGTTTCAAATCTGTCATCATTTCAGTTTAGTGCGTCGATGATACTGCAGTGGTTCTAACATTTCTATTATCGATTTTCGTCTGATGAAGATCTTAACAACCGACGATTAATAATCATTCGGCCTACCATACACATACATGTGTGGCGGGGTCATATTTTCATGGTGTCATTTTCCTTTATACCTCCATAGATATACTCCGTATTTAAATCGAGACCCTGTTTTTCGTCAAGCCTTCATCTGCACCCGGCGCTCTCCTCTTCCTCTTCCTCTTCCTCTTCCTCCTCTTCCTCCACCTTTTCTTTCATTTTTTCTCGTCTCTACTCTCCTTCCCACACGGTGGATATAATAATGGCAGTAAAACCGTGCGACAGGCGAGCGAATGGCGGTTGAAAAATTGTTGAAAATTGTTCTACCGGCGCTCAGTTCGCCCCGACGCCTCGCAGCTCGCACCCCGTAATCAGCCGGTGATATTTCACGCGTTTCGCCAGTCAACTCTCTCATAAAGTCGTTCTTCGAACGCAAAAGTTGCAGATAGTCCGGGCCAAGAAGCCCAAGCGTAGACATACTTACATACATGAATTACTCCGTGGTACTACATACAGGGTGTCCCGCTCTAAATCTTCATCTTCATTGCCTCCAGAGTGCCATTAGAGATGCAGGAAAACGAGTTCTGTTCTCTTTCATCGAAAAGATTGTGGAGACCGTCAAACTTATAGGTCTACAACTTGAATGATCAGCGCTACCTACGAACGATGACGTTAATATACGCGGAGTAAAAACTTACCTTCGCCTCCTGCCGCGGCTTCCAAATCAGCTTTAGTTTTGTTGATAAACTACACAGCAACACCCTGTACGTTATGCAGTGGCAGCGTGAAGCACTGTCTGCAGATAATTAGATAAAAAGGTTCGTTTTAGCACCGCCAAGATTACTTGCTTGTGGTTACCCGGTTGACGTAGGTAGGTACCGTCTTCGAGTTAATCCTCTGCCCGCGAAGAGTCTGAGCTGTGAGAAAAAAATGAAATATATTTCATATTCTCAAAGAGATGACTTCGATGATTTGTTGCGTCAATATTCGACCAGTAGACAATATGTTCCTTTTTAGTCTAGAGGATAAATAACTCGGCTACATTTATTTTCCTTCCCTCTATACCTTCTTACTCTTGTCCAGATGAGATTCACTGAGCATCGATGGCGTGCTGGACCTACTCGTGTTGTTGGTGCACTGTGGCGTGACGCCACGGTTAACCAGCGGTCGCTTCTTACTAGTAATAAACTTACACCCAGGTTTAATTAAACCTGAAATGGGATTGTTTGCAAATACTACGTAGCGTAGTGTATACGATTAAGTACGTTGCAGGTTTGGAGAGATGCGGAGCTCATCTTTCTCCAATGCAGCTCGCCATTTTCATCTGTTTCATGGCATTTGATTCCACAATGAAAAATCTGCAATTACTCTGGAATCCAGAAGTTTGAAAATGTCCTTTCGATAATTTGTTCAATGGGGAAAATTTGGGAATTTATCCCAAATTTCAGCGAGCAGAATTAGGACCCGGGCACTCATTTGGCCTGGACCTGGCTCTTATCGTCCTTCTAATGATATTTGAGTTCTTGTTCTAATCATTCTATGTTTCGCTTAATTCTCTTCCGGTGTAACAGAGTGTTGTTCACGAGTGTTTCAGAGTGACAGTAGAGATGGCAAAGAATGATTTTTCTCGTTGCGTGTCTTAAGATTTTTTGGTAAACGTCGTTGCCACAGTTCGGTGGCAAGTTGGAAGTAACTCCTCGAGCACCGCGAGCGTGTTGAGAGAAGTGTAGGACCGCGTCGGCGACCTCGCGAGGCCTTGCCAAGGCCGTACGTTGAGCCCGACTCTCGCCTCCCGGTTACGACGAGATTCTCGGAGTCCGCAGAGTTCGTGACTCATTCGCGCGGTGGTCAGATGAAGAGAGGAGATACGGGGACGCGGCCTGGTGTCGTAGAAATAGCTGACGACTTGGTGATAGGCAAATTGCAAGGAAGCTTGGTCCTTGAAACGAGGGAAGGTTCATTAGAGAGTGGAGTCCTATGGGCTACATCAATTCCAGATAAGACCCGCTAAGGCGTCGTGGTCCGCGGACCTCGTTGCGCAGCTGGACCAGGTACATCGCCCGGCTAGATTTACTCGGAAGAGTATACGTCCTCCGAAGTTTTCCTTTGGAGTGCGGTGGACCGTGACTCTCATCGATCCTATAGAATCTTCGCTAGTTAAGGGGACCGACCTCATTTGAACTCGGAAATTTCTCAATGCAGTTTTTTGGAGAGTGCGGAATGACGGAGCGTCAGTCGGCTGTTATAACCGTTTTAATAAATTTTTCAATTATTTCATATTGCATGATTCCGACAATAACAATATTTTATGTACAAACGTGGTGCAGGTAATCCGCGTGGAATTTTTCCGAGCGTTGCAATTCGCCATTTGGTATCTTCGGCGCTATAGCGTCCTTATTGACCGATTCATCGATCGACTCACGCGTCGTGACATTTCTACTCGTTTCATCAGGAATTGTGAAAAATATCCAAGTTGGAATGATCTATACCGTCAGATATTACGCGTCTTCAATTCCGATTAATTTCGTTCGGTGTCACGGCGCAGAGGGCGCCTCCGAAAATCCATTTGACACACAATAGTGTTGGATTTTACATCATACAAGATGAACTGGGATAGACTCGAGGCAATTTCAGACTGGGAAGCGGATTTCCAATAGCGTGAGTTCCTATAACGCCATGACGCCGTGACGTGCTAGGTAACTCGTGAAATTATGCGTGACTGTAACGAGGAAAACTAAGATGCTTCATGACGCTACGCGTTAGACTGGAAGACCGGCTATACAACGGTGGAAAAGATGATCCTTTAAATGATACCTGGCAACGATGCTAAGCCGACTTCCCTATGGTCATAACTATTTCGGATGTTGGAAGAGTCGTGTAGTGTTTCTCTTCCGGGGATAATCGCGGATGGCAACTGCATAGGAGGCATCGATGGCAGTATCTTTCACCAAGGTATTTTCCGCAACTCGTTGATATAGAACTATAGAACGAACGCGGAAAAATTGTCGTGGATGTTGTCGCGGTGGATGATCATCCCCGTATGATGGAAAATTTAGTAGAAATGGAGAACGTGTGCTTCGTCCGGAGACACGGTGTTCGAGAAGCGGAATGGACTACAGTAGATTAAAAATCATGCAAACAAACCAACATCTAGCCTAGTACAGCCGTAGAGGGCCAATGTACAGGGAGATGCAAAATGGAATTAGCTACTATACGCCTATCTTGATGCGATTATGCAAATCTAAGGTACGGTCAGTTGACCGTCTTACAAGCACTGATTGTAAGCTTAGAAACTACGAGGGGAATACTTGACTAGTATATAGGTACGGCTGGTTGAATGAATCGCGCACAGCCAGTTCAGCCAGTTGCAGGACTTCGTATAGGACGGTGAAAAATAAAGGAAAACCGACTCCGTCGAAGGCGAAGGCGAAGGCGAAGGCGAAGGTAGCCGCGGGTAAGCTACTGCCAGTTTCTATGTGATGTGTACATGTTCACCGGTTCACGTACGCCTGGGCACTCTTCGGTTTCAGGGGAAACTCGTATACGTGGAGGCTTCGAGATTGCGTCTATTCAGGAGTGCAAGGTTAATTTGACAACCTTGGAAAAAGTAATTGGACTTCGCTCTCTCTTTTTCTCTCGACGTGATTTAAATTTAACGCCGTGCGGTGTTTGCACCGGGCCAGAGTACTTGGGCTATGGACAATTATTGTGAAAGTGCGTCGGGTTTGGTGGGCAGCAGGAGGAGACTGGCAGAAGCAGCATCTGTCGTGATTAGCCGCGTGCGTCTCGATTGCCACACGCATCATCGCCTTCCTGGTTTCACAATCGTAATTTTGATAACTGTATGTTCAGTTTTGTGTTATTATAACAGTATAATCTTATTATCCATCGGAGCCGCCTGAGATTCTACCTGCTCGCCGGCTAGCTCGCTTGCCTCCGCCTTCGGACGACTATAGACGAGACGGGCTAGAAATTTTTTCACGTACTATACGAAATTATTATACGAAAATATCTGCTCTCGTGCGGGACCAACCGAATGACGACGCCTTCGTGGCAAGAAGCGGTCGTTCGACCGGTCGGTATTCTCGCACGAATATTGAGTGGCTCACAACTGAGGTGAACAATTTTATAGAATTAACTAAACCACGGCGAAACCGTCAATGATTCTCTTTGGCGGCTTCAGACTCAATTCCCAAGCTGCAGGTGCCTCGCAGCCCATACCCGAATGTCTGAGTCGAGAGTAAATCTGAGATAGAATCTTTTCCAGCAGTGGAAATACTCCGCCTCTGTGCAATGTGTCTCATACAATAGCGCTTCGATACTTTTTCAATACGTTTTATATCATTGTAGCATAATTTCATATGATGCTCACCATAAGATTACCATAGAAATAATTGATCACATTGCGGCTGTGTTACGTGAGGCATTTCATCCCCGCCATCATTTTTCCCCTCGATGAAACATTCTCTTGCGATTAGTGATATAAATTAAATTTTTCCCTGGTTACAGGGATTTTCGACGTAGTCCGCCAGACGATAAAAAAGTCCAGCAGCCAAAGCAAAAAACTCTCGCATTTGGTACAGTGGTGTTGGACACAATCCAAGCCTACACGCAGAGAACAGTTTTGTCAAATCGAAGATAAAACTTCTTTGTCTCACAGTCGAACTAATTTTGTATTCAATCGACCGAAAATTTTCTTCGATTCAAAGATAATTTGTTAGTTCAACGAAAAATTGGTTAGATTCTAAGAAATTTTTTGGGAAATTTTCACTGAAAATTCGTTCGACCTGCGAATAATAATTCCATTTTATACAATATGACGACCGCGATTGCCCGTAAGTAATCGGTGGTACGTTATATTTACATAACTCGCGATGTATCCGCGATTCTAAAAGGTGTCAATTTTAAAAAAATGACGGTCTTCTTTCCCATGGGCATTTCACGTGCCGAAAATCCTTCCGTATACTGTTCTCAATCGGAACAATAATTATCCGCACTATTTGTAACAGAAAAAGGAAATCGTTCCATTGAAGCTCAATTATAATCAAATCAAACTAGTTAGCCATACTGCCGTTAGCCCATGGCTTAACTATGTGAGCATACCTACCCGACTGCTCACTATACTTTACTAGCTGCTAGGCGTAAGACGGAAGGCCCTGGGATGGAATTTATTGAGTTCGAATACGTTCGGCGAGGATAGATTAAATCTCGTCGGTTGGTTTGGATGGTATGGCGCCTAATTATTTTGTTCAATTTCCTCATTCGCCTCTCTACTTATGAAAACAGCGGCGATGTGAAATATTCAGTCCTTTCGAAAGTTGGCAGAGGTTCGTTTTGCCCAAATAGACTTGTCCTCAACCATTTTCAACAGTTACAAGGATTTATGGTTAATTTTTACATATTTATTACGACTATCAGGATTCGCCAGGATACCGTTGCTTACGAATTTGAATTTAATGGAATCCGAGCCTCTATTCATCATCCAGTAAGTGGCTTCCGACAAGATTATTGGACGTTTGCTAATTAACTTGACAAGAGGTCAGACGAAACGCTAAATTACGGTTGAAGATTCAAAAATAGTCTATCGCATAGGCCCGAACTGAGAAGCGGGATAATCTAACGACGGCCGAACGGTTCTTCCGTCTTTGGACTAGTTTGGAGTTGGTTCGGTCGACTGGAGGCTGTAACGAGTGCGGGGATGAATAGACGAAAGTGATAGTCGGGAATATCGAATAAAGAATATTGATGACCGGGTTGGTAATAAGCGCGTGAGCCTTAAAGTCTGTCGTTACTGACAGGGGGCGTGTTGATAACTTCTCAAGCCCCTTTTGCCTCTTGGCGCTAACCGGACGTATCGGGCAATAATTAAGAGCCGACCTGTCACGTCTTTCATGAGTCCCACCACTTTTCTTCGCCTTTTATTTTTCCCCAGAGTCACGCCGGCTTTTGTAAATTATACCACATCGCGCCCCATGGAACGTATCGATCGAATCGATACTTTGATTAAGTTTCTAGACGTTCATGAACGTAACTTAATTAATTCCTTCCATTTTGATTACGCGTAATTGACTCAACCTCGACGTGGAAAATGGAAGGCTGATCAACTCTGACTTCGTTAAGCTTCGTCGAGGGCTTAAAGAGCTCAGAGTCAGGGTGCTGTGACCAGTAACAGAGAACGCCGCCCGAATTACGGGGTAAAAGCTCTCTCGGTAACGGTTAACTTCGTCCTGCTGGACACGAGCTGATTATATCAGCCGAGAGAGTATGGCAGGAAAGTTCATCTCGAAGTTCCGTCTGCCAAGCATCGATTTGAACCTCACCCTTCCGAGGAGGATCACTATGAGATCCTCTTCTGAGCCTGAAATTTGTAGATATAGGCATGTAGGTACTCGAAGGAAAATTTTATGCAGGAGAAAGCTCTATCCATCGTTCAGAGCCCCAAGCAAGTCATGGATGGCCTGAAAAAGCGTTCCGAAATTCCCATAACTTTGTTGCGATCGAATTGATCCCAATGTTACACACCGGCATGTTGAGCGTGGAGAAATTGGAGATCTTTGACATCAGGAAGACTTGTTACTCCATAATCCAACTCTGACCCTCGACGAGTAATTTGTTGTTCTCTGCATGAACCTGCCTGACAAATTACCTCGTCTCTTCTCGGCAGCAGTGTATGGACACTAATTATTCTCCTGTAATACAATAAATCAAACCGTTTCGCGTTGGTTTCAACCCCTTCGAGAATGTTGCGTTGCTCAGGAATTACAGCATAATTTGAAATTTGATTCTCGGGTCCCGTAGCGCGAGAGGGAATGGTTTATGTTGAAAAGTCATAACTGTGAAGTTAGGTGTTGAAAGTGATCCTCTTCCGAATCTGTGACGTTATTTTTCAGACTCCCAGACACGACTCACAACCCTTTCATTCGAATGAAATGATTCTCTTCGCATTTGATGCGGAAGGAGGGCCCCGAGGAATGACTAATGGCTTTTGAAATGATCGACAACCCTTCGCACTGCCGAAGCCTCTGCGAGTACAATTGCTATTGTTCTAGAATCTAGGCACCCGCGCAGTGTTTCCCAACCGTTACGATGGAGCAGAGATTTGTTTAATTCCATAATTCATTCCGTACGAAGCTTATGCGACCCCTTACTCGAGGATATATTAATGACGAAGGTCAACGATTCTTCCTACCATGTAACATGCGGTACGAGATGGAAACGATTATAATTACCAGCCTCGCTTCCTGCTAATAAACTTTCATCGATGCATCAGCCTCCGCGAGAAGATTGCCGATGAAAAAGGGTAGGAAGAAGATAGAAGAGAGAGAGTGAGAGAGTAGGAGAGCGGAGAGAGGTGGAAAGAGAAAAGAGATATTGGTGGGAAGAAGAGACACATTGTCCAACCGAGGGGTATGTGCAGTATTTACGGAAGGTCCCTCAGCGATTCTGCTGTGGTATCTTTCAGCATCTTCCGGTATCTCCTCGTATCTTCTGGTATCCACGTGGATGAAAGAGACCGCGCAATGTCGCCCTCATAAAGTGCCAGGAACGACCAGTGATCGTCCGGCCATCGTTTGAGCCTGGCATAACCCAGCGCGAGGGAACCCAGCTTCACCTGGCTCACGGCTAACCCAGCCTGACGCAACCTAACAGAAGAGGGTCCGATCGTCCGATTGCTTATAGTGGTAACCGCGACAGATATACGAGATAATGAAATACCAAGAGGATTGCTTCCGTATCCAAGATTTTCTATGTATTTACCGCCACACGTCTTCCTGCCAGCGGCCTATTATGTACCTACCTAACTCAAACTCCGCGGGAACTTGCGATTAAGTTACGATCATTTTTTTAACAATACCTCGTCGTACCCATCCACGTTGCAGAAATGCTTTAGGTCGAGCAATTTACTAACCATACACGGAGAGTAAATTGCCACTAAATACTACCGATCGTTATCCATCATTATGCCGGAATCCGCTGATTAACTTACCGATTGTCTCCGAATTTTTTCCTCCTTTGCATTCAGATGTAATTCACGTGGGGAGAGATTACTGCCCGGAAAATCTTCTCAGAGATTCGACTGTGGTTTTTCATCGATGAATATTTTTTCTCTGTTTCACGAAATTTTTGTTCGCGCAAACTAACTCTACCGGGATATAAATCGTCGTCTCGTCGAGTTCATCGGATTGCCTCCACAAAAATCCAGCTTCATCTTCTGTCTCTTATATTCTTGCTTCTTCCTTTGTTTCAGATCCACAATTGGAACCTGGCTATAGATCCGAGGTTCAGGAAAGGGCGCTGGTAGTATCCTTACAAATGTTTAGTCTGATCCTTGAGAGGGGTGTCTCGTTGCTAAGGGCACAACTCAACAGCATCGAACCCCCCAGGCTCATAGTTGACGAAGACATGCAAGTTCTACTACCAGCCATAAAGGTAATCAAAACACAATTATGCGTTTCAAGTTACAAACTTTGATGAATGTCATTGAAATTTGATATGCTCATCAAAATATGCGACAGTCAACGCGAAGACGCTGAACATATAACTATTAGCACTTTACAATACGTTGGTACGCTCTCTGACGTTCTAAATATCGGATTGACCTCACGTCTCACGGTTTTCCTCGAAATTTCGAATCGAACTTGTCAGTGATTCATTGCTGAAACTGAGTGAACGGCCGAGAGTAAATGATGTTGTCAGATTGCTATTTGCTCGGAAAATTCTTTACACAACAGGTTATCATGTCCAATTGTTTGCACTCACTGGCCACTCTAATCTGTCTCTTATCCGTTGAGCGCGTTTCCTTCACTAGCTTGGCCGTGTTTACGCCGACAGGATTTATGAAACGACATGCTGTCGCACCCACGCTAGCCGCCGGTGGTCACTGGTCAGTGGTCAGTGGTCAGTGGTCACTGGTTAGTGGTCAGTGTCAAGGCGGTCTTTCAGCTTCGTGTCCAGCAGGCACGGTGTACCATCTCATTATGCAATTGACAGGATTAATGCATGCATTGAGGGAGTTCAGTACCGGCGCGGCGCCATATTGTATTTATAAGGCGCATATTAGGTACTTGAATCGCGTTTCCATTTCAGATATATACACAATATGACAGGGAGTAAAGCGCGCTGGTAACAGAATAGCGATCAGTTTAAATTGAGAGTGCTAAATCTTTGGTACTTGGCTCGCACGATCGTACTATGGAGGATATAACCATAAACGGAAGAAGAAGAAGAAGAAAATGAGTGGTAAATCATACGATTGGCGGTTTTAAGTCGAATGCGGTTCATTCGAATCAGATCGTGCCGACTGAATTCAATTCCTGAGCAAAGAAATACAATCGATCAAAAGTGATGAGCGTACGAAAGGGATAATGAACGATAGAATTCAACTGCTCGTGGATATTTGCAAGCTGCAAGCACCAACATGAAGTTCGTTCAGAAGCACGCGCGCCGTATATTCGTATTGAAGTTAATGAGTGTGAGGCACTTTGTAAGATATTGCATTCACGTCTGAAGTCGGGCTATAAATATCTTCGATAAGGTAGACTTCCTACAAGACTGTTTCGCGCGACAAGGATTTCGTATTATCATTTTTCAACGGTAACGATCCTCCTTCTCCTCTTTCTCCACCGCCTCCTCTTCCTCTTCTTTTCAGTTATGTAACACCTTCAGGCGGAGGTCTTTTATCGCTGAATAGGGCACTCCTCCCGGGAGCTACGTTATCAAACAGAGACCCCGTTAAGTTACAATATAATTATATTCTGTTAACGCTCTTTTGTTTTACATTATTTTAGATTTGGTGCGACTGGATGCTGTGCCACAGTACCGTGTGGAATCCACCGCCATCATGCACGGACTATCGCGTTGGGTGAGTGTTTATTCCTTTTCTATGATAGTATATTCCATCGCGTTGCATAGTTAGGTAGGTACCTATTCACCTACTGCCCACTATCTCATACCTGTACGTAGGTATACCTTGTCCTACGAAGTTTGACGTTGACGGCTACACAGCCTCTGCCTTATACGGGATGATGCAGCTCGAGCGGGACACATTTTGAAATTCCGAAACGAAAAGTAATTTGCCAAAAATTTCTATGACATCTGGTTTTCAAGCTACAAAGGATCTAGGCTGACCTGTCGCAGAGCTTGTACGCGAGCGAGACACGGCTGGCTTGGATCTGCGATGGAACACAATCTCACAATCTTTGCACACTGCCGTATGAGCGTTGCGATTGGTTGACTCAAGCATTCTGTAAATAGGAAACTATCGGTCACAGGAACTTTTGGCAAAGAACTCTTCGTTTCCGAATTACCCGAAGGATCTATCGGGACAAGATGGGTCCCGCTCAACCTGAATCATCCTGTACATTATATCCATACGATTAGCCATCGCGTAGGTATATATGTACATATTCACGCGATGCGCTACATCCTCCCGTCTTTTCTGATCCACGTACTACATCACCAACTATGAAATTGAATTTGCATTTTTTCCACGGATGCTGTTGCCCAGTTATCGCGACGCGACGCCTGCGGAGGCAGCGCGTGCTGAATAAATCGATGCGATTTTTTTACCCCTATTTAATATCTCTTCAAATTTTATCTATTCATTATCCGAATGGAATTCGATCACGACTATATCTGCAGATATTACTGAAAATCACTGCAAAACCCTCGTGTCAAAGTATGTGCGCTGCTTTGTAGTACCCGCTTCAGGCGTTCAGAGGAGTTAAAATTCTGGCGAACGCCTGGCGGCGGATACTCGCTCTTGCAGGAGGGTAATTGAACTTTGGTTAATTACCTCGCGCATTGAAATTGTCGTCTACAGACTAGGAGTGGCGAAACTTTCGGACGAACAATTTCCCTCGCATTCAGTGTACGGCTGAATTACATTATCTCCATTTATCAGCACTGGCGGTATCTATGCGTGGAATAAAATTGGAAACCGATTCTTCTTCTTCGTTTTCACTGAACTTCGGTCAATTTTAATTCCGAACAGCGAAAACATACAACGATTTATCATCGGGTGCAAGTGAAGTGCGAAATTACAAACTGTTCATCAGGCTATTGTGTATTCTGTTCGTGATGTCCCTGTAGCCGATGAACATAACATGATTACATGAATTTCGTCCTCGAAGATAGTAAAGTCGAATGTCGAATATCTTGATTACGTTCACCTAATTGAATAACTCAGAGTAACGAATTAATCATGTGAAATAAAATCTTTACTCCCAAATAGTAATACGTGTATATATATAATAGTATTTATGTTATATCCTCCAGTATGATGTTTACGCGAAGGTTAATTTACTCGCAAATATGAAAATAATATCGCTGAGTAAATATAATTAACGAAATTGGTCACGAGGTAAAAACAAAAGGAGCGTAGGGAGAGAAAAGAATAAAAATAAAGCTAAAACCAACAGAAACACATAACTATTCGTAATTATACCTCGAGGAGGGGAAAATTGCTGGCAAGGTCGAACACTTCTTATGCTATAACTCACTCATGCCTTAGTATACTGCTACATATATATAGTTTATACAGCTACGACAAAACGCGTCACGTTTCGCGCTACGAACTAACGTGAAGTAAGATCTTCGTGAAGAGATTCAAGAAAACCGTGGAGCTTTCTTTTCTTTCTCTTTCTCTCTCTCTTCCTCTTCTTCTTCTTCTTCTTCTTTTTCTTTTTTCTCTCGTTCGTTCGGTTTGACAAGTTCCTTTCATACTCGCAATCGTCACCGTGGCCGCGTCGTCGCGTTCACGAGACGAATTATCGTCTGGTTTTCCTTCATCCAACTGAGATCCTTAGATTTCAGCTACCGCGAAAATTCACGCTGAAGAATGACCGAGAAGAGACAGAGGTTCGACAGGAGGAGCTGCGGTAGCTCGCTCTCTGAATCTAATAAACAGTCAAGATGAAGTACGCGTCGAGGCAGGCGAGCAGGGAAATAGAAACATGTTGCGCGGGTCATGGTCGACCGCTGGTCCATCCATCCATCCATCCATCCATCTATCCGTTCGGACTCCGAGTATAGCACACCACTTACAAAGTGACGACCTGCGTTAGCCATCTATCTGTGAAAATCCCAACGATCTTTCGATTTTTGAAGCTGTTTTTTTTTGTCGGCATACGTTTTTACCAAATTACATTCCGCCGAGAAGTTTGGCGCAGCGCCGGTTCATCAGAAACTAGATCAGATATTCGAAAAACATACAGTCTTCCTGTAATAAAGTAGCCTCCAGACTCCCCGCAAACTCATTCCGCAATAATGATTGTTTTGTATTGGATTATGGGACTCATCTCAGATTTATTACGATACGTGGTGGGAAAAAATTGGTAAATTCAGAAATCAACGCCGGGGCAGAAAATATTTGTTGAATATATTTCAGGATTCTCGTTACGAATGGGTAAAAATTGTAGAATGGTATTGTGAGCGAAGTAGAGGAGAACGAAGCGGTGCGCAGAGTATATAGACGAAAGCAAATATCTCGAGTTCCTTTGGCCATATATATTCTTACGTTATAAAATAAATATTGTAAGATACTATCTCGTGGCTTTGTTTGAAGGTAATAGAATATACCGAGGGTAAGAAATGCAAGTGTTTCTTAACGACTTCAGTCATTTGTTGGACGGTTAGAGTTGAACTTTCAAGGGTCAAACGACCATGAAATGTTTCATCATGCTTTTGCAGAGAAGGCATTGACACCCGGCAATTGTTTGCCATAACTCTTGGTTCGTCCGTTGAAAGTAAAAAACGAAAAGATTCAACGGGTGAAATACGTCGCGTTTAGCCGACTAAATATACCATTGGGAACTGGCTGAGGTCAATAGTTGAATGTGATGCTTGGCACCTTTCGTGACTTCTTCTCTTCGGAATCGTAAAACGGTGTTCTTCGGATCGTACGATTCTTCTTGCGGTAGGTGAGAATAATATCCAGCTTTGTTCGTCATCTCTTATCGTGTAGTACAGGTACAACGCAGTAAAATAATTTTAGAAAAACACTCGTTTTCGTATTTGAAACCCGCCAAATCTGTTCTATCGACCAATTTTTCTTGCGCATTTTTTTCAAACCGTAACAGTTTCTCTCGTTTGACTAGTAAGTCACTACTCACCTAGTTCAGTAGGTACCGTCGGTTCATTTTCGTCCGATTTCGGGAACGTTAAAAAATTATCTTCGAAATCGAATATGGCAATGAGGAGAGTTATCTCGCAGCGATATCCTGCCCCGAAGTAGAAAAATTGAAGCAAGTGAATAAATCAATGCAGCGGTTTTACTAAGAAAGAATTCTCCGAGGAAGAAGCTGAGGCTCTGAGAAATCCAAGTCCCTCCAATCTTTTTCAAATCCCAACCGATCCTCGGAATTCAGGCTGGCCATCGCAGGCTGGGAATAACCCGACCAATCAGGGTGCTAATTTTCAGCCACGTGATGCGATCGGCCGTTGAAAGAAGCGCCAATGATTCTTCGCGTTCAATTCCGATGACTAACTTGCAATAACCTGCTTTTATCATCTTTCTGGGAAGAACCCCGCGTCTCGTCTTACTCATGGCGCAGGGTTGCATATGAGGAAACTTATTCTCCAGCTGGGATTCGAAGAATCTCGGGGCGTCACTTCTTTTTTGCATTCTCCGATATACCTACCCATCAGCGCGCTCGGCGCGTTGGATCACTTGGAATTCTCGTACGATATTACCATATGAGTCACCGTCTTCAACTCGCATCTCACCCATCAGCCCCATCTTCGACCTTGAAACTGCTACGGACGCGAATACTTTAGTTGCGAATTGTCGTAGTTTGTGATTTTTATTGCAAGGAATCACCGTGATAAATCTGTGTCACCTTGAACCGCGGCATTGTGGAAGTGTGACACGCGCGGGGTTTTTTTTTAATTCCCCCCCCCCCCCCTTTTTTTGCTTTTTGAAATTTCTTCGAGCTATTTGACCGCGGAAATTTGGAACGTTGCAGTTTTTTCGTGGCCTGAGTTATGGCGAAGGCGAGCGTAATGTTTGATTGAATTTCTATCGCCTTGTTATCGATGGTTATTTGTGATTAGAAGAGGGATTGTTATTCGGTGGTAGATACACCGAGCTCGCATCACGGTGTCAAGTTCACAATCAGTTGAGAAAAAAAGTTGAGACATGCCAGAGGAGCATGAATATATTCTTAGCTGTAAACTTAGAGCCATTTAAACCGCGTCTCAATATCTAGTTAATGTTGTAGTTAATTGCCTTCCGTGAGTAAATGAAACCTACTTTATTCGTAAATTTTTCTATTCATTTTTTTCACCGGGGTTTTCTTACTTTTTTCTGTACCACTTCTATCGTCATTTACTGTTATACCATCTGCCAGCTCTCCTTTCATCAATCTCACGCCGGAACGTGACTATCTGTGTGTGCTTTGACACTGGTAAAAAATGACGAACAAAACCCTCGCGGTTAGTCTTCGTCTGAAATTAGTAAGGGAAAAATGGAATCCTTCTTCCGAGAGGAAATGAAAGATCGAAGAATCATGACCTCCGTTCAATTGATCGACAAGGGATTCAAATATAAAATTCATTCGAACTTCCTTCGTTGTCAAGGAAGACGACGGCGAAGTTAATCTCCAGCTGTTCTACTAGTACGGACCGGTGACCTCCATACTACAGTACCTGCTACGGGACTAGTCATTTCTGTAATAATCTGAACCTGGAGAATTTGTCGTTGTAGAAGCGCGGCAAGAGCGCAAATAATCGAAGGGTAACGTTGGATTAGAAATTTAGTTATGTCGGCCGAGGAACCGTTTCATCCAGAGAAATCGAGTAGTATTTCAATATAGGTACCTACTACCGTATGTCTATCTGCGGTCGTATACGGAGTTCGGTAGCGTCTTGGACGGTCAACGAGATGAGGCGTGACAGGCGTGTTACACCGTGAAAATGCCAGAATATGTGAAGAACTCTCGAGTTCAATGTTCGAAACAAACCGTGTCACGCTTTATACAAGTGACTCGGCCACTGGCTCGTCCATCTCCACTTTGCCTCCTTCTTAGCAGCAGATGATGCGCGGAGTCTGAATGTAGTCGATGATAATGTATGGTAACGATTATTTCACACATCGATCCTCGCAGCAATATGACGATGGCCTTTGATGATCCGGTGATGTTTGCTATTCTACTGCAGAGGATCATCATTTTCTAATAATGATCTTTCTGCTCACCGAAAGCGAGCGAGTTCAAGCGCGGTCGCATTCTCGAATAAATATAACTGTATTTGAATATCACCTACCACGCCGCACTTATAGGGGGATATAATAAAACTATCATAGTTATGGACGAGAGCAGCATATAGGTTGTAACTTCCCGTTCACGATCTTGCTAACTACTATCGTCAGCCTCGTACCGGATATCATAGTTCGTTAGAGAATCATTGGCGTTTATTTAATTTCAATTTTATACAAATTACGCATTTTTATTGGCGCGTAAACGACGATCGGTAAGTCGTGAACCGGCGGGCTCTCTGAATGCAGGGCTAGTTTAACTGGGAATGGACATTAGCAATTTCAGGTCAGCCATGAGGCGAAGGAAGATGGAAATGAAACTTCCAAAGTCGTTTCTCGAATTTGAAGAAACAAAATAAGAGAAAAGAGAAACAGACGCACCAAAAAACAGAACTATAAATTCTTGTAAAACGATTCTCAAATGTAGAGATGTACATACATCGATTAATTTTGCGAAGCAATACCTCTGATTATTTATTTCGGTTGATTTTTTACAACGCACAACGACGAGTAAGAATCCGCGTAACTGGCGGTCACGTCGACTCTTCGTTTACTTCGATCCAAGATTATCCGTAGGAATCGGCAGGTATAGCTCTGGGCTTGTGATATATATCTGATTTTGAAGAACGCCATTGAATCTCTCACATCTCGTAAGTGGTATAATGGATATTTTCAATTAACGGATAGTCGAACGACGTTATAGTCCTCGGTTCCTCTGTGTCTATCTAATTTTTTGCACTCAACCTTTTGTCGACATTTAATTGAATTAATCTGGAACGTCTGGTAGACCCACGCAACTAGTTGTCGGTATACGTATAATGTAGCGTGTACCTACCTCCATATATCTCAACAATCCCATCACAAAAACACACGGTCGTGTCGATCCTTCTTCTTCTGCATCTTCTTCTTCTTCTTCTTCTTCTACTTTTTCTACTTTTTCTACTTTTTCTTCTTTTTCGTGCGATACGAATGGAACAACGGAGATCGACTGATCCATCGATTCGTCGGAATATGTATTCTTCTTGGGATTCAGGGTATCGTTGTAGTTCTGCTGAGACTTATTGTAAATCGTATGAATATGACACCATTTTTCGTTTCGACGCATCGATCGAAGTCATCGGGACATAGGAGATCTGAATTTGATGGAATAGTTGAAGACAAAAAAAAAACGAGATTTGGTCAGAAATTTCTTTTGAACAACTTGATCCCAAGCCGAACGGTTGTTCCATTCTGGAGAAATCCTCTCAAGCGTTCAGGAAAACATAG
This sequence comes from Phymatocera aterrima, assembly GCA_963170745.1. Classification (NCBI taxonomy): domain Eukaryota; kingdom Metazoa; phylum Arthropoda; class Insecta; order Hymenoptera; family Tenthredinidae; genus Phymatocera; species Phymatocera aterrima. The sequence goes on from OY720663.1 coordinate 12,252,867, forward strand.
TTCCGGAAGTAAAGCGATTGAAGTTCAGAGTTCACGGTCTTTGAGGTGACGCATTATTCTGAAATTCTCATGTTTTAAAATAGGGCAAAAACGTACGATTACTAATAGAATTTCAAAATGGAATTTCGATAATCTCACCCGGATCTAGCGCCTGATACAAGACTCAGAAATATCGGTACTGAATTTTGAACTTTTGACACATATTCTTAACTTATATTAGTCGTTTTGCTGATTGTTAATTGTGTTGACTGATTTCTCAAACCTCTTCACAGACCACCGGCCGATGTTTGGAGCCGACTTGCGACTATGGTGAATCTCTTAGAGAAGCTGGATCATCAGAAAGCCGCGTTCACGAGCAACAGCACGGGTGATGGTGAGTCGAAAATGGATTATACGTATCGTAAATTTCGAATCCGTTGTCATTAGAATGGCAGCAATAGTTTATCCCCACAGGCATAATTGAAATAATAGGCTGAAGCACGCGAGTTACCTGGCAAATATGCTATTCGGAGTCGGTTACAGTTTTCGACCACTTTTTTCTTCCTCCATTTCTCTCTCTCTCTCTCTCTCTCTCTCTCTCTATCTCAGTCTTTTAACTTCCAATAGTCAATTTCGATTCTATTAGCAATTGAGCGAATCATCAGCTAATGGATATTTTGAGGCTATTTTTCATTTAATACGAATTCTTCGGAGCATCGTTCGCAGTAGTAACACATATATAGTAATTTTGAAACATCTTTGAAATAATCTCTGCTCGGTTTGCTTGCCTGCCCCGACTTTACGCGGAGGTTGAGCCAGAGGTGGAGGTGGAGGAGGAGGAGGATGAGGAGTCTTTGGCCGCATCGTGACCTCCGGTGGAAACACTCGCCGTAGCGTAACGGTGAATGTGTTCAGAGTATAACGCACTGTAGTTCACTATACTGTTGTGAACTACACGGAAACTATATGATAATATGGTATACGTTATGTGCCAGAGATATGTATGTATCGTAGCGTAGCGTCATTCTGCTCTCAATTTTTCACGGACAGATGAAAAAGAGGAGAACACTATTTTGGAACATTCAGACAGCCCTTTCTCTTCCCTCGTCGTAGCCAGAAATGAAAAACTGTATCTCGCAAGCTCGTGGAATCGAACGGAGAATCGGAAATGCGCGGGTGAACGTGGATCGATCGAATTTCAAAATCGCTGTTTTTCCTCTCGTTTTCTCTCACTAGTCCGTCGCATTGGAATCTTGTTAAAAATCTTCACCCTGAAGCTCCGCGGTATTTCGTCTCGTACAGGTGATCGAAAGCTTCGGCAAGATTCTTTACCTGAATATTCAGAGCTAGGTTTCGGACGGAAATCAAAATGCTCTTCGAATCGACGGTCTCGCCTCGGATGTACGAAATTTTTAAAAGTCTCATAGTCACGATCTGCGAATTCAGTTTCCAGGCAGTTTGCATTATCCACATTCGAGGACAGCGCAGGACGAAAAACAGTGGAATCCGCTTCCCAAATGTACCCGTGTACTTATTCTACAGTTTTGATTTCCCATCGAATCTGTCTGAATTGCGTAAATATGAAGTCTCGAAAAATCAGCCCGAGAAGTGCCTCCGATCCTGCACACTGGTCAAATGGCAGTGTGAATATTGGTATCGTATCAGAGCGCATGCCTATCGGTATTCATATCGCGTTATTTGTCACGTTCGGTCAACGTAATGGTGGAAGTTCGGCACTGGTAATTCTCGGTTTTAGAGAAACTACTAGAAAGACAGTAACGGTACTCGAAAGTAACTTACCGTAATGCCAATTTGTTGGCTTTCCTTGTACCATATACCATAACAATGCTGTCTCTTTCTCTGATCAAGGAGTACGACGTAGGTATATACGAGTAGGTACATACCTACTTACGTACCGGGTAGGTAGGTACGTACGTATATGTTCACTCGCGCGTAGGTATAGAGACTATAATATACGAGCAAGACGCTTTGATACGACGATAGATTGGATACTACAAAAGGTATAAGAAGAGGAGATACCCGTCCCGGTGTTTGCCGTGTTGCAACATGCTCTCTTTCGGTGAAAAGGAATGTTATTGTGTTTCGGAAGATTGAGAGCTGCTTTTTTCTTTCCTTTCTTCCGATTTTTCGTTTTCTCTTTTTCAACTTTATACCTACTATCGGCAAAGACGAGAGAAGAAGAAGGAGGAGGCGGAGGAAAAGGAGGAGGAGCAGTAGCCTCCAGAAGGAACACGCGTTATAACTTTTGTCGATTTGCTCGAATCCCTTCTCTGCCCTTTCCTTTACTTTTTTTCCTTCTTCCTCTGCTTCCATTTCTCGCCAAGATTTCTCGAGTGAGGGATTAGAAAAAGGTGAAAAGGAAGAGCGAACGAAAAGGAATAAGAACGACGCGTGGCGTTTTATACATATATACGTACATTTTTTCCCACTGCCCTCAGAATTCCGTGGAACTCGCTTTTGTTCGATTCTCATATTCTCTTTCGTAGCTGGTTCCTATTTTTTTTCTTCTTCTCTTCCGTTTTCTTCGTTTCGTTCTCTTTGCTTTCTTACTCTCACTCAATTGCATCGGATTTCGAGAGACCTTCTCTCAGCTGCTCACGCGACACGCGAGATTCTCAAACTCGGGACGCGCGCGCCCATCCGAAAATTCTTAGCTTGTATCGAGGTTTACGAAAAAATTGTTTCAGCACCACCGGATGGATCCATTAGGTATACTCGACACAGATTACTGATAGGCCAACGTTTCATGTGGCCGTCTATTACATCGCTGTATCAACGTTTTACATTCAAAATGAAGAGAAAGAGAGCGAGAGAGACTTACGGAGCGTGTACCATATCCATATAATATCTCAGTAGTAGAATATTTCATTCTATTCCGTTCTATTCTACTTCATTCTATTATTCTATTCTATTCTATTTTCGGAAACCTGTGAGAATGTTACAAATTTCTTTTCCTTTTCTCTCTTGTCTTTTTTTGTCTCTTTTTTTTTTTTTTTTTTTCCCCCGTCAATACGTGGAGCCCAACGGCAGAAGAATACACATAATATAATACAACATTGCATCGCGTTGCATCGCAATGCATTGGATCGCATTGAATTGGCTGAACAGTTTACACTGGGTTGTCTTTAGTTTACATACGCGTACGTGACAAGCAATGAGTCTATTACAATACGTTTTACCTCGACTCTTTGAAAGGGGCGATAAAGACACATTCGGAAAGGCTATAAATGCACGTGTGTACTGTAGGACTGGTTCACATCCTAGCGCCAACACTTGATTGTGCAAACTGCACGATTATGCTGAACGTACGGCCGCGGGATTCGATGCGAATATCGTGTTGTCTAGACACACGATATCCTCGATACAATTAAAATTATTTGTCAGCTCAAACTTCGAACGGGGAGTCTAGTTCGTAGTTCGTAGTTCGTAGTTCGTAGTTTCTCGTTCCTTTCGACGTGGCGTGAAATGGTGATAAAAAAACGATCACGTACACCTACCGCGCTTTGGAAGCAAAACCCATCCACAACCGATGGAACTATACGGAATGTGGATAATCAAGGAAACTGATGATATTACCATAAGATTACCATTCGCGTTCGGGAACTGGCCATTCTCAATTTATTGGCTGTAGAAGAGAGGATCGGATAGGAGAGGAGAAGAGAGGAGAGCAGAGGACAGCTGCGCATTCAAACGATCAGTTTTTTAATCGTTAATTTTTGTATTCTCCAAACAGGAAACCACCATCTTGAACTATCCAAGAGGTTAACCTTGGCCGAGGTCAGCTTCTACACGCGGTTGACCGAACCTCCGATGTAGACGAATATCAAGTTCGCGTAAGAATGACTATTCGCCAATTTTCGGTGTAACAGATTCATTCAGATATATCGAGATACCTACTTACAGCGAAAATCCTTTTCCCTTATTTCGGTATAGCACGTTATTACACGTATTCCAAAATGATTTTACCTATCGTCAGTGAACAGGATCGAAATGCTTTTTTCTTTGGCAGGTCTCAATTGCCTGAAAATTTTCTTCGAGGCAAGAAACTCTTTTCCGCGTCTCGAGCTAATTTACAAAGTTTCTCTCTTCCTCGAGGTCTTAGTAGTTCAGACTACTAGAGCAAGCTGTGAATTGCTTTTTCGGAATACCGATGCTCATTCTTCTTCACAAAGTTACAGAATATAAGTGGAACATGTAGATCGCCGTAGGCCCTTCGTTCTGGCGTGTGGAGAAACTTGGTATAAAAAATTCGCAGAGGGGAATACAAAGAAACAATTTGGAGTCTGTTAGAAGACCTATTTTTTTCCACGCTAAACCTTCTTCACGTTTCGTTTTTACTGAAATATCGCCGTTTTCGATCTCCCTGTAACTTTGGAGACTATCTGGAATTTTTGATCGGTACAGCGTTCGTGTCCTTACTTTTATGTTTCAGGACTCGAACTAGTTAGACTACCGGAGGATTCTACACTCTCAGGGTTTACACCTCTAATGTCCAATCCCCAGGAGCCAATTTTTGTCAGTAAGGAAGAAGACATGGTGAGTCGTCGTTGCGTCGGAATTCGATAAAAACAGAACTGTGTATTTTTTCTCTCTTGAAGCCACAGAAAATTTGCTCCGAAAATTCTTCACCGTAAAAATTTTCGACGTCATTCATCATTTTTCTGTTTCCATTGGTTTTTTTTTTTCGCAGGAAGTTGCTCAAGTCTGCTTGAGGATACACAAGATCCTATTCTTCGGGCAAGTTTTTCTCTGCGGTCTTGAAACACCAGTACTTAAATTACAGAAGTGTGAAACTGGCGATAGCGAGTATGTTTCCGTAGTTGAAACTTCCAGCGCTAGTTCTCCAAGTTCTCCACCAGAACAAGTAAGAAGTCCCTTTCGACAAAGCTCTCCATTATCGACCGCTGAACGAACAAACTATCTCTCCTGGTTTTTTGTTTATTATATTCGTCCCTCGATCAAATCTTCATTGAAGTTCAATCCATCGTCAAAGATACTGGAATGAAAGTTTTCTTCACGAATAATTTTTGCAGAGTGATTCGGAAATTCTTGTCGAAAGCTACAGTGAGGGCGAAGAAGAGTTGATTGCTGCCAGAAGGTTACCATCGAACAGCAGCATGTCGGAGAACTTATCGACGCCCGTTCCTACAGGAGAAATCAGATCGCTCATAGAACGAAAGGAGGAATTGGAGAGGCGTCAGAGGAAGCAAGAACGTCATCGACAAAAAGTACAGGTGAGCAAAGATTTGTAAGATCAAATGTTCCTGCGATTTGATTCGTTGAATACGTTCTACGAGAAGCCGTGCTACGATTGGAAAAGAACTTCGAAAACCTTCGATCATTTCAAATGTCATCTTTTTTCATTTCGGGACGGAAAAGTTCAAAAATTTTATTCATCGTGGAGGAGTAAAAAAAAAAAAATACAGTGAAATGAAATCGCGACAGTACATTTTACAGTTCTCGTTGTTTTCCTTCACTCCGTGGTCTCGAAATTCTAAATATCAAATTTTTATCAATGCGGACGTCAAGTCCGCTCAATCCGCGAGTTTTGTTTCCTTCGGATTTTTCATTTTTCTTCTCCTCTTTCAAAGATGTTATTTATTATCACGAATTCTTCCGGCTAGGTATAACAGGTATATATATACCTATATTGTATATACTATTTACGTAAGTTATCGCCTAGTCTCTACGATAATTAATAGTCATTACGTGTATTCGCGTTAAGGGCGGGAACCAGCGCGGCGGCGGGAGTCAGAGGTAGGATATCAGAGTCTAAAGCGAAGCGGATACAAGCTAAGATTAATAATAAAGCTGGAAGCCCGAGGCTTTCGCGAAAGAGCAAGCAGGAGACGACGAGAAAGAGTGAGAAGAAGATAGCGAACGGAGGGGCCGGTTAGGTTCATCGCAGGATGTTTCACGATTCTTTCTTTTTGTTCCGCTTCTTTTTCTTCTTTTCTTATTTTCTTTTTCTTCTCGTTTTCGATTCATATTTCACTTTATCATTATTTATCGTTCTATTTCGATAAAACGCGTTATACGACCCCGAGAAAGGAGCGAAGTGTATGCCGTGCCGTTTGCCTCTTTCGTCGTTCTCTCTATCGGGATGAGACAAGTTGTTATTTTTTTTTTCATTTTTTTCTATTATTTTTCATTCACGATTAATAAACCAAGCATCGTTTATCCTTCTATGAATATACCTGGTATCTGAGTCGACACGCGCTCGATTCGCCGATGATCTCATGATTTTCGTTCTTCCGTCGTAGAAAATTTCGAGCCTGAATTTGGTATCCGTCGATTAAAACGTCGCTGAAGAAATATTTCAATTTCCATGGTTTTTGGGGGGGGGGGGGGGAGGGGGGGGGGTTTCCTCTACAATTATCTCTTTTCCCCTTACATCCCCTTCAGCAATAAATTTGTATATCTTTGTCAAAGACGAGAGAGAGAGACAGAGAGATATGAAAAATGAAATATGAAATAAATAAGCAGGCGATGTTACAGTCTTGTGTCGATAGATCGGTTCCTCTCTTTTTTTCACCTCACTTCAATTCTACGTTACTCTTTTTCCTCGTTCTTTTTTTGGTTTACGTCTCAGTCCTCGACTCTCCTGATGGTAGATTTTTATTTTCGAACGAGGGGTTCCTTCTCTCGCGGGAGGCGCGCACGCAACCTCCATATTTATCGTATGTAGCCAACTCTCGTTTTCGTACCCTGTAGCACCGTATTTCTTTCTATCCTTTTTAAAATCTCAAACCACATATTTATCTCGCTCGCGGGTTTCGAGGGCCTCGGCCGGCCCTTTATACGGATAGCAGCTTCGGCCGAATGTAAAATACGAGCCTCTTCGCCGAATTTCTTAGGAGGCTCGCAAATGCCTTACCTGCTTACGTGACACACGTCACGAAACACAGAAAATCTCCTTCTTCCATCGAGGCGCAGAACTGGACGAGAGGGATTCGAAATTATTGCTAAAAGACAAAGACACGCAACGTTTTCAGCGCTCTACACTAAATTCACGGATTTGGGATCGTCGCGAACTCAATATACACAAACGCCCGCGGTCGTTGATCATGAGACGAAAATGAACTCGATGTGAAATATATTATCCTCATTTCGGGTGGTATTCTTTTTTTTCTGTTTTAACATTTTTCTTTCAGAGATATTTCGTCGATCTGTTTTGGCGAAATGAATTTCTATTCGAAAGTGAAAGTTAAGATAAGAAGAAGAAGAAGAAGATCGGGGTTTCGTTTTTATCCACATGCCTGCGCCAGGGAGCCAGTTTTCTTATTCTCGTATAATAAAGTTTTTCTTTTGTACGTTATGGGGTCCCTTTCGGTTTATCGGTTCGCTATCGTCGGACCTCGTGTTCCCAGCGTTAGTCCGCGCTCTTCGGACTAAAATAAATTCGCGAATAACAGTCCGTTTCTTATTGCCGGAGAAGGGGGACCCTTCGATACGGCGTTATTATGATATCGGCAAGCCGAGTTCAAAATACCACGCGAATTCACAACGCGGGGATTATTTTTTGTCTTTTTTTTTTTCTCTCACCCGATTAGATTGGACTCGAGTTGGTTGGATTCCACGGATCATCCACCCGTGTCACCTTCTTCTTCACGTTTTATCCCGATATATGATGTAGTCAGCGCGGGCGGCGGTACACATGAGCGTTACTCTCCGCGTTCTCATTGCTTCGTGCGCGTGCAGCGGACAAGAAATTTTTGCTACACTTCGTCGAAGAGAATCCGTACCTACGGTGATTCGTTGTTGAAAATCGAACGAAAAATAACAACTGACTCCGAGCAACGGAATATGATTGACAATATTCAATTGTTATATCGATAACATGTGAATTAGCAGTTAGTACAAGATATATATATATATATATATATATATATATATATATATATATATATATATATATATATATATATATATAGACGTTGTCGGTATAAATATAGTTATACAAGGTTATAGGTATACACTGGTCAGCGTAAGCCAACACTTTCGGATAACGCGCACGCATCAGACAACCGGTCAGGTATAATAATTATCATTCGTTTCCTGTTCTTCGATCTGGGACATTTTTACGTTCATATGATACACGCGCCCCGTCCATAGAGTCTAACCGTGCAGCGGCCTGCTCGCCGCTGGTTAAGAACCACCGATGCCAGAAAACGTTAGCGGAGGAACCAGTATAAAACGAGGAAATTATGTCACCACGGAAAACAACTACACGGCTTTTTTTCTTTCTCTCTTATGTTCTGGTTTACTTACGAGAACTCTTACCTACACATTTGTCATCATTGTTACGGACGTGTGTGTTATCATCGTGTACGAGATTTCATTCTACTCCGTTTCGTTTCGTTTCATTTCATTTCAAACCTAATTCGACCAATCTGAAATTGAATATCGTACGTACGAGTTGCTGGGTTGAGCTCAGCATTATGGGTGGGTATTGATCTGATCGCAGTGTAGATTACCGCGCGCTACGATCTCAGTGGACAAAAAAAAAAAAGAAAAAAAAAAAACCCCCCCTCCCCACCAAACTCATCGATCTTTCGACTTGTTTGTATTAAAAACGTAAACGCGAGAGGTGAGGTAGAAACAAGAAAAAGAAGTAGAAAAAGGAAAAGGAAGGACGAAGAAAAAAAAAAAAAAGATGAGAAATCACCGTCACCGAATAACAGTTTCCATAAATCTGCGCTGCGAAGGCTATTGAATTACAAACTGAGGCATGTAAAAGGTATTTTTACGATATACATACACGAAAGGAAACTTATACCCATAGAATTACATATATTCGTCACTTTTGGACTGTTTTATTACCATTTTCGTGACACGACGTTACAATATATATATATATATATGTACAGTACAGAATCCAAAGATGTCTATAGCTAATGTGACAATTTGTGTGAAATTTAAATTTAATCAGTCGCGTTTCATCCGGCTACATATGAATATGCAAGCTATATTTTCTGTTTCAATCGAAATTCCACCGGCTGGATCCGAGCGGTGATTTATTTATTAATTTTTTCTTCGTTACCGCATAAAGTTATAAGACGTTCGTTCTTTCTTTCTCATATTTTGTTCTTCGATGCGAATTATAATAATGATCGTTCTTCCGATGCCACCGAGACAGCTAACTGACGAACATGTAAAATGATCGGGTGTGCTCCGGAGCAAGAGAGCTGCAAACGTTATAGGGTAACGATAAACCGAAAACGAAGAAGAAGAAAAAAGAAAAAACAGTTTGTTCAAATAATTCGAGGGTACTCGTCAAGTGCGTCCCTGTGCTTCTGTGTCTTCGGGCATAAGTGTTCTTTAATCTTTTATACCAAAATTGCGAATACGATCGTATACGATGTATCATTGACCGTATCGAGTAGCATACCAATAATAGTTTCGTCCGATCCTTGCTAATGGCAGTAGGCAGGCGGTAGCGGTAGTTGTTGTCAATTCAAAATGATTTATGATTTATATTACATAAATGTATAGAGGGAATCAAGAAGTCTTCTGTGGCGTGTAAAATTTCTTTGAACCGAACGAATCTGAAGGTCCCCGGACGCGTAACGGGTCGCTGGCGAATCTGGATCATACGTTCAAGGCTGTTGAGGCGCGCAATAATATTCGATAGAATAAACAAATAATCCGGCGTGAGATCGCGTATACGTAGGTATAGGATGAGATGAGGCCAGCCGGAACGCCACCGTGACCAATAATACGGTTATAAATAGCCCACAGGGGCCTTTTATATGCTCGAAATACTGCATTATACATGTATACATGCTACCTGTACGTATACGTACACGGGGACTTGTATTATACTCACCTGATACTCACTCGGTTCGGAAGTTACAGGTGGTATATCATAGAGGTTAGTACGCGAACATATAACGAAGCCGCAATCAAGCCCGTCTTCGCCATTGACTGGACCCTGCGGATCCCGTGCGAAAGAATCTGGACCGAAAGAAAGAGTGAGAGTGAGAGAGAGGGAGAGAAATGAGACGACGAATCGATAGATCGAGAAAAAAAGAACAGACAGAGAGAAATTGAAGGAAGTGTTACGCGCGAGAAATGTTCGCGCAATTACTCCGTCTCGTGGTCAGAAAATTATGGTATTAGGATTCTTTGATTTATGCTGGGCTAGATGAGTTGGGGGATGGGGATGATCGTTGACTTTGTGAAAGATATGGCCTCCGCTGGGTCGAAACGAAATGAAAGCGTAGAAGAAACGAAAAAGAGAATGAAACGAAATGAGACAAAGTCGGTGCAAGTTGCATCGTTTGCTGAGTGGTTCAAATTTTTCGGTCCTACGTCATACGAAACGTAAATAGGTATGAGAGGGAGTGGAAAATTCACTCCGTCCGTTATTTTTTCCATTCTTTTTCCGTGCGACCCTCGTTCCCGTTTTCAGTTTCGTTCTTCTTCGCAGCTATCTGCTTCTTAATTTTTTCACTCCCTTTTCTTCTTCTCCCGACACTTCCGATACTCATTATCTTGTAGATTTTGTAATCGGACTGGTTTTCTCCTTTTTTTAATACATATATATAGGTATATGTACGCCCTTTACATTCAATTCGTACGGTCGAACCTCCCCAACGTGATTTTTATGAAAAAAAAAAGAAAACACACAAAAAATATATAACGCGGCAAAGTTATAAATTTATGACTCGGGGCACCTTTTGGTGCACGTTTCACTGAATAAATCTGTCGTGTGCTACTTCGATAGAATATTCATACGACTTACGTACACCCTTAGGAAAAAATAGCAATCGCTTTCGCCTCTTCAGTAATACGTCTCTCAAGCTTCTCTCCGCTTTTCGAGAACAGTTGACGAATACACGCGTTCCGCTCAGTCAGATGACTTTACGAATATTTAAGGTGACATTAAAGACGCATGAAACCCCAATTGTTGCACATGGTTGAATGCGTTGTTACCCATTGTTGAATGCAGTGAGTGTTTAATAGCACCTTAATGTCAAATTTAACAGCATTTGTTACGCTATCATAGCCACGCAATGCATAAACGGTCAAACTTACCCCACGTGAATATTTAGTCGGTTACGTTTTCTCTTTTCGTCGTCGTACATGTGATTCTCGACTCTCCTTCTTTTTGTCGAAGTCTTTTTTTTCCTCATTTTCATTCTCTTCCTCGCTTTCCTTCTTCCTTCTTCTTCTTCTTCTTCTTCTTTTGGGCGCGGTAAAGTTTGCTCGGTTTAATTATGATTGCCTGGAGGAAATAAGATGATGGCACGAGGTACATAAGTACTCAGGGACCCAGGTATATCTATCTACGTCACGTTCTAAGTTCTGTTCAAATATTGCGACAAAATTGAAAGAACCTTTTCGAACTTGAATCAAGAGGCGGAACTAAGAGATGTATAGATATTTCATCTGCTCGATCATTACCTACTTTCGCAAGTACTACGTGCATCGAGAGAAAAAAACAAAATAAGAAACAACAAACAACAACGAAAAACGATAATTTCAATCGATTCCGATATTATGAAACGAGAGCATTCGTCAATTTGAAATAGCTCGAAAATCAACGAGGGAGAAATTTATAACGTTGGTGGAATAAAAATACGAAAAAATATGTAATCGCGGACGAGATTCTCCGTGGTTCCGATGCAACGTTAACCTTGTGAACTCCAGTCTCGTAAATCAAGAAATTTCGCTGCATAGTACCTACACGCCTATCCGCATCGGTGCAGCAGATTCACTCACTTTACCGATAGGCAATCAACGACAGGGAATAGAGCTTAATTTTGTTCAGTATGTAGGTACGAGTCGAACATATACAAACTTACTATGGTTATAAATTGAATCATGAAAATGAATGGTATTCGCTTCTCCTCACGGAATATCGTTAACAAAACAGAAAGAAAGAAGAGGAAGAAAATGACGGAGAAAAACTTTTCACGTTTGCTCGTTGATGGGTTAGTTGTCTGTCGTAAGTTGTATAAGCAACAGCCATCAGGAAGTTGGCGTAAGCTCGTCAACGATCCTTTGTAAAGCGTATGCATTCATCCGAAGTTACCTACGAGTACAAAGTAGTAATGCAATATTAAATTTGCGGTGGTAAAATTCATCGGGTTACGCACAGTTCGCACATTATTAGCATCCCGTGAAGCGACGAAGACGACCCGCCCTCCGCTGCAATATATTCTACTGTAGATGACACTTTAACGCGGTGATTCACTTCAACGCGAGATGTAACAGGGAGAAACGTTGCAATGAAAATTTGTCCCGAAGTTGCGAGTGCCCGACGTGCTATTCCAACGAAGATAAAATTTAGGAAGGGAGAAAGAATATTACAGAAAGATCTGCCGAGCATATACTCTGTCGAACAATTTCTGGCGATGTGAGATCCTTAGCTAGCGGACCACTGCTATGTGCATGAATTCGCTAGCTGTCATAGCAAATGAAAGCATAAAATGAAATCGGTTGTTACGGCTCCTTAGCACGCCATTCGCGGCTTATCCTCGAGTCTCTGTTTGGAGCTTTATTATGCCAATTAAGCTCACTTCGCACGAACGAATCGGTGAACAGAGGCGTGATCCGATCCTCTGGACTCCTCTGGCGCTCCTTCTGCTCCTGCTGATTCTGCCGCTCTTGCAGTAGCCAAGAATTGACTTTCAGTCCATTAGACTGCTGTGCGGATAAAGTTATGGTAATTGGTGACTTGTTTTTTATAGTTAATTGATCTCGTCGATAATACGGTTCGCAGCCTCTTTCGACAAAATTGGCAAAATGTAAATTTGTGGTAATTTCTTTTTGTCCAAATTTTACCGTTTCTTATTTTCACTGTAGTTTCCCAATTTGGCTTGAATTCATTTCTTCTCCGCCTTCCTTCCGTTCGATCTGCGTTTCCGTACCTCGACCTCTGATTAAAATTCAAAGGACTCGGGGGTATTAATTTCATAGGAGTTTGTAATAACTTCCGGAGTAACTTTTAATCTTATATTATAGTCGTAATAATTGTAAGCTAAATTATTATCCGACGACGTGGATGTGTGTAAAAGCTAAGTGAGAGTCGTTAGATGGGTGTATAAAACGTACCTTAATCTCAACGCTCGCTGGCTCCCATTAGTATGAGTATAATTAGACCATTGAAATTTACGTGCTATAATTAAGATGATGTGGCTAATGTTTACTAAATTTTAATTAAGGGACATTAAAGTCTCAGCGTTACGCACGTTCGGTACATATACAACACATGCATACACGGGCAAACACGGAAATACGTATAACCTAACGATATTAAGTCATGGGAGCCATGAAGTTATCCATAGATACTCAACGAGACGAAAAAGGGATCTGAATATCGTATTTTTATCATTTTTCTCTATCTTCTTGCCCTTTTCCTTTTCTTCGTCGCTTCTATTTAATCCACAATGGAAAAAAAAATGCTTTTGCCAAGTGGAAAAGCTCAACGAAAGGAAATCGCTTAAGGGCCAATCATGCTTTACGGCCGAGATAACTTCTCCGCTGAATAGCCTCGTCCCTTTTTTCCTTCTTTCCACTTTCCTCGTGGAAACGGACAGATTTCTATCCCTCCGGGGGAGATTGAAGCTCGAGCGGAATTCAAGCTGAGGTAGTCGAAGATTTTGGGATTTTCTCACTTCTTCGTTCCTCTAAATTCTGCCCGTGAGTTTCTATTCGGATTATTTTTACCGCAATCAATTTCTCGATCCGAATGATAATCTGTCGTTGATACGATATTGGCGAACCGTTTCATTGGAAGATTTTAGGGAATATTGTGAAAATTTTCACGTTGTTTTATTAGCATCGTAGTCTTGATCTTTATTGCACCTATCGAACGCGCAGACAGTTGATTACGAGCACTGCAGTCAAGTGAGGCGAATAAAATAATGGGGAAATAACGGAAGAATAAGAAAGTGAAGAGAAAGAAAAGAAAAATTGATAACCGGGAGAAAAGAAAAAATGATGTCCTGCTTTGCGCAATATGTCTCCGGTTCGATGCGCACCCGCGGGCTGCATCACTCGGTATACGATAAACATAAGTAGGTACTCCTACACTTAGGAATGCTTTCGTATTCCGAAAGAGATTTGTTCTGTATTGTGCAACGCTGACAAATATTACGCTTTTAACCATTAAAAATTCGTCCAAAGAGTTTATTCAGCGTACAGAGAGGTGAACGTACCTCTCAACGCTAATTAGAAATAAGTAGTAAAATAAAGAGGAGGGTTTGCCTTTCTCTTCGTCTTCGTTTTAAGTATATTATATTATTCATCAGTTTTGCTTGTGGTTCTGTTTAGTGGTCCCGTGTTTCTCACGGTCTGTTCGTAATTCAAAATCCGTTTTGCCGCCGTCCAAATTTCATCCCTCACAGAAACCCTCCACGATTTTATTTTATCATGCCCTTCTTCCTTTGCACGCGTCTCCCGCTTCTGGACGGTCGGGTAACGGTCATGCATGAAAAAAACGAAGAGAAAATACAAAATTACAAATGAAACGTTACAATGTCCTAAATTTCCTCCGAGTTATCTCGGAAGTATATTACTCCGCGAAAGAACGTGTAAAGCAAGAAGGTCATGCCGAGGCATGGTGCACTCCAAGCTTCACCGAAATTCTCCGTTTTTCATTCCTCTCGCTTCTACTTCCTTCGCCAGCACGCAAAGAGTATAATTAGCCCGGCGAACAATTATCTTTTACGGCAACGCGCAACGGTCGTCTGCGCTTCTACCTTCATTTCGTACTCCATTCCCGTCCTCGCAGCACTATCGTTTACTTTCATTCTTTCTCTCTTTTTCCACCTCCACCTCTGTTGGCTGCACAGAAGAGAGAAAACTCGTAATTGTTCTAAACTAATTACCTTTCGTTAGCGCCGGTCCAACCGTTAAGCAGCAAGGTTCATCAACAGATGAGCCCCTACGAAGCTACGATTTGTTCACCTCTTTTACGTGTCCAGACGCCTACACGAAGAGGAAACGTTTGTGCTGGATCAAAAAACGGTCGAGCAGATTGATTTCATTGAAAACGACGAAAAAAAAGAAAAAAGAAACAGAAAACAGTATAACTGTTATTCAACTAACGATGGATGAGGGCGCAATCACGCCTAGATAACTGATGATCGATGATTTAGTGTAATGAGGCAGAAATTACGGAAGGTCGAATATTTTCACATGGATGAAATTCTTCGACCGCGAGAACTGTTTGCGTTGAAACCGTGGGAATTCTGCAAATTTATACCTACGATAGGCTCAATTCATATCACTGATTGTGAGGAGAATTGTTTGAGAATCTCGATGCAGAAAGCGGTTCAATAATTCCTGAGTATCCATTCACTTGCGAATGGATAGTTTCTCCTACGTTCGATAATTCTGCGTAATCGTTGGAGTCATGCTGCGAATACGAAATGTGTATCGCCTCCTGTTCGTTTGTTCAATCCGTTTACATACGGCGCGTTTACCGGTACTGTGAAAATCGAAGTATGAAGTATACTACGTAGCTGCATGGCGAAGCGAGAGAAACGGGATATTCGCTCTTGGTATAGGCAATGTTCACGTTGAACTGTGGGCTTATTCTGATTGTCGCTCTGTGTACTCGCACGTATGCGTCACGTACTATATGCGAGACACAAAATATCCAAAAAGATTTTACTTACAGCGAGATGCACATCTTTTCTTCACTTCTTATGAGTTCTCGGGTCGCAACATTCACGTCATCATAGTTCAGCGAACGAAGCTTCGTTCTACGCAGTGCGAATTCGCTCAACGTGCGGCTGCATGCCCAGAATTTTCGCTCGCGACAATCGATAAGACCTCCGCTTCCCACCGCGCTGCCACCAAATATCAGAGAGGCATGAACTGAAGAATATTGCATATCGTGAGAGTCAAGCAGACTCGTGTCGGTCGTCGATTTTCTCTCAATTTTTGGGACCAGCATGAACGTGCAAAAAAATTTCACCGCGTTCTACCGTGGGAGGTAAAAGCTCGAAAATCGTGACGATACTGGAAGAAAGTGCAAACGACGAATATTTCAGAGCTACGAGAAGCTGATGCGTCGAAGAATATCATGACGAACTCGACCATCTAACAGTTCCGTTCAACAATAATTGTGATTTGACGTAGGCCGTCGCTTTTTGCGGGCGTAGCACTTTTATTCACAGCAATTTTGCGATAAACGTGACTTGTTAGACTGATTCTGTGAACAATTTCGTGCTGGGCGTTGAAAGATCACCAAGAGTCATTCACTATCAGTCATTCCTGTTCCACGAAGAAACACAGTACAATGAATTTCGATGGACAATGGTAGGTACGGGAGGCAGAAAGCCCTGACTTCGTCATTATAGCACCCTGGAGCATAGTTTGTTGCGCGTTGAAACGTGATGTCAAATGTTTAATATTTATCTATGATGATGTGGCCGCGGCTCGCGCGTGGCCAAAGAGTATGAACCGACTTCTATATTCGCTTGTGGGTTTGCGGTGGAATAATTTGCAGTTCAATTAGTTTCGTCGTACAAATATTTAATTGTGTACCGGCCTGCCATGCTGGTTTGAATTTTTTTCCATCACAGATTCAACTGTAACCATCAGGTTCTGTTCACTCCATGCAGTTGAAGTCAAGCACGTTATATCTGCCTATTTAATCCAGGTAGTAATCCGAGAATACAAACGATAATTCCGCGTCTTCCATCGTGCTTCTGTCTGTATCAAAAGGGAGAGAGAGAGATAGAATTTCAGTTGAATGAGTCTGAAATAGACCGGACCGCATCCTGTCTGCTACCGCCGACGGCATCTTCGCCATTTGAATAGAATGGCCGTATAAATACACGGCAAATATATACAATTAGGGGAAAGCCTATCTTTAGGTTGAGATATTCGGATAAGGGTGGAGATTCTCCTTTATCTGCCTTTGATTTTTTGCCCCCTCCTCTTTTTCCGTTCCGTGCTTGAAACGAAAAAATAAAACTCCAAGAGATTCGAATGTGATCGCAGCACGTACGATGGTAAAGTCTCATGCGACCGGAAAAATGATGTCTACTATTTTTCACAATGAATCTGAAATTCCAATGATTGTCAAAGTCTGCTGTGATGAGAAATCCAGGAGACACTTGGGCAGATGCTCCGTGGTCAACAGTCTCTAGCCGGTAGTAGCTGTGCAGTTAATTTCGAACTTTCATGCGCTTGGAGTCTATATCATCCCCCGGTCTCCCGGGAATGGTAGACCCCTTGTATCATCTGGTGACTAGAGATAGTCTCCGCTGTCACCCTCTCGAGGGGAAGCTGGACATTGTTTCTATTGTTCGGACAAAGTAATGGCCCGACTCCGTGATCCATACATCCCTAGACCGCCAGCCACTGAAACCTTTAATTTTTATGAGACTGGCGTTTCGCTTCGCCTGCCTGTAACAGTGATGATAATGGTGACGAAAATGATGATTGTGCAGCGGTCGATGGGGCGGGAAATTTTCGGAAGAATATTCTGTAACATTTTTCTTCCTTTTCTTTATCCGTTTTCTCCGGGAGCAGAGTTTCTGAAAAGTACCCGTATTTTTATTTTCCGTGTAAACGTAACGTTGCCGCGCGAGGTGCGGTGCGCGAATCAATGAAACGCGAAATGACTCGGTGTGCGCAGTTTGTATTAAGCATATGCGTGAATTCTAAAGCTCGCATTGTTCGTGTTCGCGCATTTCACACATACCTATACCTTGGTACCTCCACAAATGACATTCTCGTTTGATTGAGCTACCTGCCCTTACCGAGATTCATTGTGCCCACCTCATGGAAAAGTAATTCCCTTGTGATTAATGAATTACATGAAGTTAACCACGAGCGAAGCCGCACGTAGAGATAATCTCGAGAGACGAATCGCTTTGCATAATGTCGTAGTATCGGGGGGGAATCTCCATAAATTGATAATTTATCAACGTTCGCAGATCTTTAACCTGATCCTGCTGCTGCGATTGCTGCATGCTGCTTCTTTAACTTGCCGTAGTGCTACACTCCGATGCTAAGTTTCTCGGCATAGGATTCGGAGACTGGATTCAGTAGTCGTTCGCCTCGACACTTGAATCTGTCGCGTCAGATTTTATGTGTTTTCGGTTTCACAGGGTCAAAGGAATGTTAAATTTCAGTATTTTGAGAATAAACAATTTTGCCCGTTCGATTGATTTGAAAATTAGAATTATCGGCTCCATACTTAGCATTGACTGATGACCTATTTTCAAGCATACCTTGAAAGGGCCCATTAGCCGCGAGCTGCGAACAGTTTCTACCCCGATCATTATCCTTCGACGAAATCCCTGATTCAGTGTTCTTTTCATCATTGTTACATGGACTTTTCCCCGAGCGTGCGAGCATAGGTATCGTGTAATGTAGGTACATGCGTACAGTAGAGATACACGAGTCCCAGCGCCTTGCCCGAAGGGGTCGTCAGTCGCTCTATTAGCTCAGTCATTGACAGAACAAACACCCTCGTGGTTCTCTTTACGGGTTTTTATTCGAGGCCTCTTCAGACACGTCGGAGAGTCAGGCTGCGGCAACTCGTGACAATGTCAATGTTTGCCTCGTTGCACTGGAGTCTAGAGAGCGCAGGGGATGTGCGAGGTGGGCTGAGCCACGCAGAACTTGCAATCCCACCGGAAACTTGCAATCTAGTAGTGTAACGTCATGTGCATGTCGGGACTACGATCATTCCTTTACCGATTTCCACACGATCATGAATCACGTGGAAACCGTAAAAACATTGTAGTCAATTTTCACGAAAAACACACATGGAGGTCCTTGAAAATTTTATGTTTCATTTGAGGCTGCACAGTTCTATGAACGACGTTTTCGGAAGAATGAAAAAAACGGGATGTCCAAATCTGTTGTACAAGTGGCGGAAGTAAGTTGGAGATTTTGACGCGGTTGCATCTTGTTTTTTCTTTGGGTTATCTCACGGTACGGGCTTATCTTGAGTGGGAATAATCTTCTCTTGCAGAAGTCATGTGGCTGTAGCGCGTACCGCGATACTCTTAGCATTTCTTATCCGTCTAGGAGGATCGGGATCACGTCCTGGGCCTTCTTCCGCGCACTTTCTGCCACGTGGCGGGAGTCTTCCTCTTGTCGCGTCCTTGAGGAACGCCGCGAGATCATTCTTGAGATCCACAGATCATCCTGAAGCAGAGAGAACGTGCCCCAGGTGGCCAGGTGCCCAGGTGCCCGTGAATCTCTGAACTGAGTTATATAGTCTGCTAAGGTGTTACGTTACGTTACGTTACGTTACGTTACGTTATAATATTATACACACGTGGGCGTGGTTTACGGGTCCACCACACGCCACAGACGCATATGCACACACATACGTGATTTACACGATTTATTACTATTCCACCGTCGATCGATGCTGCATCTGATATCTACTGGGCACATTTATCAAACCGTGCGGGTTTTACGATCATTGCGTGCAGAGCTAACCTACCAACCCACGCATCGCAATTTTATCATAGTTATTATACCTACTACGCGCGAAAAGAAAGTGAGAGCTATTGAAATTGTCACTTCGGAGTCGGCCTCGGTCCTCCGGTCGAACTTTCAGTTACATTTTATATAGAGTTTCCATATCCACGAATGCACATACATACATTCGCTGCCTGCTCGCTTCTTCATTTTCTTTCTTGTTCTTTTGTCTCTATTTCTGCATGTGCTTTCCCACCTGGCTTTTGCATGATTTTAACTCAGCCTAACTAAATCGATCGGCTGTAAAGACTGGCCATATTACCGATCTTACTGGCACCTCGATAGATCGATGGACGGATAATCGCATTCGATCTAAGTTGCGTTTCGGTTGCTTCGATGTGTCCCGATGCCGGCGCCTTTTGCCCTTAGGCTTCTTCTCCTCCCATCTTATCGTCTTAGAATGTGAAGCAGAGAGCTAGCTTAAGGGCAGCAATATACGGAAATCGAAAAACAAGTTAGTGAATTTCCATGGACTTTACCGCAGGCGTTAACCAACGACGAACAGACATATGGATAGACAGTCAACTATACAGAACTGACGATCATAGGGCCAACAACCGAGTAGGTAAGCAAGCAAGCAAGCAAGCGAGCAGGCAGGCAGGCGGGCAGGCAAGCCCTCTAGACTGCATGAATTTGCATACCATAAGGCAGATGGATAGTCCGATGTAGTAAATATGTAATAGCATTGCTGTTAGACGATCGAGGCATGCTCAAGACGACGGCTATTGAAATCATTATGATTACGGGGTACGGTAACAGATGTTAGCCTCTATTATAATGACGTAGGAATAATTCTCACGTGGTGGGCAACGTTCGGCATGAGTTTTATGAAACATGGAAACAATCCCAAGAAATAGACTCGTCAGCTTGACGTGGGATAGCGCGAATGAAGTTTGTTTCTCTCCTTTTTCTCTTTCGTCATTTTATGATCCGTCAAAAGGAAAAGTCATACCTGCGAAGTTGAACATTTTGCATCGCAGAAGCTCTTTGGTCATTGCCATTTGCATTATTCAACATTGAGCACAGATAGAGCGTGTCTAATCAAATATACGAAGATGTTCAAGATAACCGAAGCTGAGCTGATACATGCTCGAGTGAATTGCAGAAATTAATGCGATGTATGAATTGGTTCAGGTTAAGGCATAGTCTCCTTATTTAATGTATGGAAGATAATAATCGGGCATTGAACGTCTAATGTATTCACAATTAAATAGCCATCAGAGTGAGACGTATAGTAGAGCTCTCCCAGCCACGTAGGTAATCAGGGGATTTCTATTCTGAGCGGCACGCGCAGGTATAGGTGCATATGTATAATCTATATGTATGCATATTGTGGCGCATAGCTCCGGACGCGTAAGTTTGCGTATTCCAATAATCATTATTTTCTTCCTCTATATAATATTATCATTCAATTAGATCCCAATCGCTCTATTAGCCTGGAATATATCTTATTATACCCGCGCATGAACAACGTGGGTAGAGGCACAGCTATTATAAGCTACGTAAAGGTATAAAGATGAACAAGTAAATCAGAAATAAAAATACGAATAGGAAGACGACGGAGAAGAGGATCGTCGCACGAAGGCGAGCGCAGATGCTTTATTTCACTGCCCGTGTACCTACGTACCTACTTTGTTTTACATTTACCGCGTGTGCGATTGTCCGCCGTGTTCTGCAGGAAGAAGAGATTTTACTCAGATTTCATTCTAGATTAAACCTCCATATTTTGCAAAGACACGTTTCAACGCGAGACCTCCGCTGCTTTATGGGAAGAATGCGAATGCGAATACGAATGCGAATGCGAATGCGACGACGACCACGACTCCAGTGAGCTCCAGTGCATTACTAGCCGTAGCGCATGCGGCTCCAGGCCGCAACGCTTGCGCTCTCGGCTCCGAGCGAATCGAGCAAAGACCCGATGCGTAACTCGCCTACCAACGCTCGCTCGCACGCACGCACGCACATTCTACGATAATTATTTGAAGCTAAAGGATGTTGACCTTCTTCAGGGGTTACGTAAACCACAATAAGATCGTGAGAGTGAATTCTCATCTTTAGCATTGAATTTTTCAAAAACATCGATTTCAGGTTCATAAATTAAAGTTTTTTTTTGTTTCTATTTTTTTCACGGGTTTTTATTGTATATCTGAAACATCAGATATTCAAAAATAACGAATCAGCTCTTTTGGTTTTTGTTTGGTTGTGCCTTTGTAATTTGAATTTTTTTTCTTCTATTCGATTTTTATGTCCGTTTCGAGCACGTCAGCAACGAAACAGATTCCTTTAAGAATTTATCACTCTCATCGTCCAACTATATACATGAAAGAATACGTGTTTTTTTTTTACTTCCCCGTGTATACACAGGTAGATGAATCTTCGAACTACTTATATTTTCGACATGACGAGAAATTTTCGAAAGTATGGCGCACATGCACAGTCGAAATATTGGTTTGACGGATTGACTCCGATCTCGATAATCGAATCTCCCGAAGGGAAACAAAATTCCAGTCCTAGTTGTGAACTTGAGGATAGTTCTGTGAAGATGAATTTTGGAAAATTTCAAATTTTTCACAAGTAGCGTTTTACATGACGAATTCGATGTCACCACAGTTTTTCCGAAAAAATTCCGGAAGAACGAAAAATATCGAATGGATGAGCGTTCATTCGTGTTTCGCGATTCGAAAAACTGCGATAGATAAGATAAGGAAGTATGAATGAGGGACTCTGACGAAACTTCGTCTCTTTTTCTTGCTTTTCGTCCGGACGGGGTTACGGAAGCAGTAAAAGAAAAACGCGCGAGAGTTCACTAGGTCAATAGTTGTGTGTGACACTAATTGAAATAAGGCTATTACATTAACATTATACAGAATATATTAAAGTTCGATAGGGAGAAGGAAAACTTGAACGCGAACGCAAACGTGAATGCGAACCCGAGCGTACGTGAAAATATTATTATTCCAAGGATAATATTATCTTCCCAAGTGTTACGCATGTGTAATCGAGCTTGGCTTAGCGTTGCGTTGCGTCGCGTTGCGTTGCGTTGCGCTGCGCTACGTTGAGCTACGTCTCGGCGCGTATCAGTACTCGTTTAATATGCGCGGGCGTTCCGGCATTGTGCGTGATCCGAGACAAGTTCTCACGACGAAAGTAGCGGACTATCCGACTCCACCACCGCCTTCAGGACGCCGAGCTGTTCGCTATAATACAACCGCCGTACTCGCCGCGCTACTCACCCTGAACAACGGTACACATATGGCCGTTTAGGAATTTACGAATGCTTAAAACCAGAGTAAAGATCCATAGATTATAGATTAAGCCGACGGTTAACTCTTTTGCTGCAGACGCTAGACGGTAGGAGAGAGAAAAATGAATCAAACTGATTGTGGGCCGAGAGACTGAGCGAGAGATATAGAGATGAGGTAACATGCGGAGAGGAACGGATACCGATTTATTATACCATCAAGGTGGCCAGTTCTTACAGATTTCGTGTCTTTCGAATGAATTTTCATGGGTTTCAATTAACAAAATGGAGATATTCGCCCGGGGAATGTATAAATAATATGTATTAGACGCAAATTTTTGACATTCTTAGCTTGGTACTGGAATATCAGTAAAAATAGGGCTTTATTTTCAGTATTTGAACTTGCAAACCACCCCTCTTAATCTCGGAATGGAACATCATGTTACGTTACAAACGTTTCTTGATTCTAATTTCTCGGACGAAATTGTGCCCGCAGAATCTCACAAGCTTCTCCATTTTCAAAACTGATATTATTTGCTCTTTGCCCTGAAAATTGGCTCGGCTAAAAATGTTTTAAACCTCGCATTTCTATTTTTGTGGAAGTGCTTCTGTATCATTTTCGTCAAGTTGATGATTCTTCTGCAGATAACATCATGATCCGAACTGATCGCAGCTTCTTTTCCCCCGCAGCCAAATGGTCCGTGGTTTTTATGTTCTGTCTGCATTTATTCTATCGCGTGAAATTCAAATTTTTGCCAAATAATTATTGACACCGGACAACAACTTGGAGAGACGAATATGATTCCTCTTTATTCTTTCCGTATGGTAAATAATAGGATCTCTTGAGGTATCCGTGACTTGATATCTATGAAATTGTGTGATGATCTTATTTGCGAGTTTGTAAACGAGTTTTCAAAATATCGAAGGTTCATTTTCAACTCGAAGAAGATATTATTTGAGTGTCATTCTTCGGTTTGGATCGCATCGCCGAATGGTAAAATTTCATCTCAACAAAGTTGCGGGCGGTTTAACTATTGCCCAGGATCATTGACCCGGCGATGTGTGTTACGAATTTGAATGGATAGTCAACTGATTTCCATTAGAAACCGGTTAGTATCGAAAAAAAGAAAGGAAATCTAAAATTGCAAAGATATTATAAAAAATAAGAAATTTTTGCTATCTTTTTACTCATACAATGTAATCATTCGACAAAGTGACCATGTGTAATCATTTTTGCTCACACTTATAATGGCGATTATTATCTCTTCAAATAGACAACTGTACAGATGAGAGACACGTGTATGCAAAGCTTAAATATGAATACGTGGCGTGCCGATGGAATATTAAAGCTTAGTCCGCATTCATTCATGAATCTCTAGCTCCATCGTCGAGACAGACTTAACCGGCAAAACGTACGTCTATTAGGAATGGAATGAAACAACGTGCGAACATGAACAAATGATTTTTCATTCTTGTTTGAGCATTCAACGAAAACGTTCACTACGGCAAAGTTGGAATTCCTGGGATATTCTGGTCCTCGTGATCGCCATTCGCTCGCGCCAAATATTGATGCTAAACTGTTACTAACAAGCACAAACCCAAAGAAACGGATCAAAAGCTCTTCTACAGAAAAAGGTTTCGTGAACGAAATTTTTCAACTAAAAAATCCTGTTTTCTAAAATTCGTTCAAGCAACATACTTCGGCTTGTTTTAGTTAATAACGGTCCGATTTAGGTGACTTCTGGTTGACTTTATCACTCTCATCGACATGATTTTCATGGGTAAATCTATGCGAAGAGAGGATATTGTTATTTTTGGGGTTTTTTTTTTCTCGTGCGGTTGATATCCGATAAAAATTTCTTTCCCCTCTATATACTGTTGCCTGTCGTCACACGTGTCTGACATTTGCGACTCGTTGCAAACATTTCTTATGCCGGCTGCGTTCAACCGGCAATTAGAATTGCTATAGATTCCATGCATGCTTCGTTCGCTCGTCGTAAACGTTTGTAGCTAGGCACAGCCTTATTCTCCTGATCTATGCTATGCTGCTTTACGTAATAATTTGTCTACGCGAATTCTACCCTGAATTCAAACGAAGGTCATCGGTTGACCATCTTTCTCAAGACAACGTATCTCCTAATCGGGATATAGAATCTCAAGAGTACCGTTAAAAATGTACACAAGAAGACGCTCTCCTTCGGTGGCGTATAACAATAGAATACAATTTGAAAAGAGACACGAATCAGCTGGAATTCCATTTCTCAATTCATTCACCTGTGGCGTTTCCAATGATTATGAACCCATGAGCCCCTCTGCGTCGAATCAGAAACAAAATCTTGACATAACAAAAAATCTCGTATGTCTTTCCTGACGTTCAGAATCCGTAGATGTCTTGGGAAAGGATCGGAATTTTTGTCTAATTTCATGAAATTTTTCAACGAGCCAAATGCTACTCGGGTGGGCGTTAACCGCGCAGTTGTTCGATCCTATAACTGCGAATCTGACGATCGTAGAATCGGAAGGAAATAGAGGTTCTTCTGAAAATCTAAAACGAAAGGACAACGACAGGTGTAAAGGTTGAGTGAGTCGTTAACAGTGATTATCATGTTAATGTCAATTAGCTGAAGCATGTTTAATTGAGTATTAGAGAACCAACAATATTAATTGAGAATACGCGGCATGAATGTCAAGTAGCATCTCTGAGAGACAAAAGCTTCCTTCTTCCCTTCTCCCAGGCGTACACTAACGGATATTATTCAGTTGCTTTGTCTACGCCGGTATTTTTCGACAAGTAGACGCGAATGATGATTATGGGCGAGGGCTTTCTGTGTCCCGCGGTACGTTCATAAACAAAAAATCGGCACGCAGCCGTAAACTTTTATAGTGGTAATCGAATTGCACATTTTGAGTGTAATTTGGATGAAAACCGAATGTCTATCGATCGATTTTTGTCTCACTCATTGTCTGTTAGGCAAATTATTTGAACAGGAAACGTTCGCGGTTGACGATATCGCCGGGGATTTGGTGCTTATTCCGTTTTTCTTTCTTATCATTGCTTCCGAAGAAATATCGGTGCTTCCTCATTATGTATATAATAAGTTAAAAGTACCTACGTATTTACTTATATTGCCACTAATTTGTAACAGTGAACCAAATCCGTGATAATGCTTTTTTCTCACATCATTTAATGGTTCTAATTATTACTCAGACGTGTTAACGAACCGTCTATCTCGCCGCCATCGCCATAATACATTACATACATGGAATGCATACATTCTTATACCTCATACGTTTGCTTAAGGATACAAAAGAATAAATAAAATAGTGACTAGTATTTCTTCTTACCGGAAGGAGGAGTCCGGCTCGACTTCAGTCATGCCACGAGCTGTTAGATCACAATAAAACTCGTACGGAGCTAGACGACAAGTAAACATATAAAATACCAATACAGTTCTCCAAATTTTGGTATTTTTTTTCTTTTTTTGTTATCTCTTCCTAGCATCAGCGGTATCGATCTTTCCAATAAATCATCTATCACGTATGTATGTATCGTTTCAGGCCATTTTACAGAAGTCCACAATTTCCGTTGAGATCGAAGTTAAACCGAGACAGCTGGTTCCAGATACGAATTGCTTCATCGACTACCTTCCTCAACTTCAGGCTATCGCCAAGGCGACTTCCGGTGCCCAACCAATCTACACATTGATGGTACCCTTGGTTGGTAAGTGTCTGAAAACTTTCATCACAATATCTCACTCCACTTTCCGAAAGGTCGATTTCTGTTTTATGAACTTTCTAAGGTGCGTAAATGTGGAGGGACTTTGCTAAGCCTTTGACAGGTAGGGAGGATCGCCAAATGGCGCGAAATTAATCGATCCTTCGCAAGTGATCAAGTTGTCCATTAACGCTTTTGCTTAGCCTCGAATGCGCGGAATCACTCGGGAAAGAAACAAAAACATCGGATTCGTGTCATTTACCAACAGCGATACTTCTGTGACAGGATAAATTATTGCGTCACGACACGTCATAATCCTCGTCTGTTGCACCGCGAAGTTTTTGCCACATTTTTTATGAAGATGAAATTTCATTAGATAATTACCCCTGAGATATGATTTTTATCCGTTTGTTTTTTTGTTTTGCGTAAGAAGATTCTTATTGGACGTTGAACTATGATACTCTCGTGGCTTCCAATTTTGTTAATCTTTCAACTACTCCTTTGCCTATGGAATATTGTGGCAATCGATCACTCGCATTAACGAACGAATAGTCAATTATAATAACAGGTCGTTGCTCGAAGGAGCGAGAGAGGATTCGCTTCTGGCTAAAGAGCCGCCACCCCCCCCCCCCCCCCCCCCCCCCCCCAAGCCTCTGCTGCTGAACTCTCCGAGCGACTAATTCTCACGAGGATCGCGTAATGGCGGTGACCCAATGACCTATAGCCCGACAGAAGCTGCAATTTCAGCTGCATACAAATAACTAACAAATAACACAGCTCTGTGTTCACGGTTCGATATGATTTTTTCACTTTGCCATCTCTGTTATGCTGCCTTCTAAATTTCAATACAATAATATTACAGGGTGATTCAATTTCACCGCTCACAAGCTGGAAAATGGATTCGTCGTTAGAATTTGAGAATGAAGCTTCCTTGCCGAAAATTTCTGGGATCCATATTATAGTTTCTCCACGGCCTCCTTGTATGTAGGCACAATTTTCAAGCAATTCTTTCGAAACGGTTTCGCACTTTCGATCATCTAGCAAGTATTGAGGTATTTGCGTTTGAACGGTTTTGTTCTTTCGTTATTTCTTCTTGACCAGATTGTACGTGTGCCATGAAGCGATGTGGAAAACACACAGACTTCAGGTACCTAGAGATTTAGGTATAATGTCTTTCGAAGCATGTACCAATGAATCACGATAATCCCGTGAACCCGAGGCTAGCAAATATGTATACATGTGTACGTTGTACTCGTTTGAATAGAAGAACCGGCGCCGCGTGACGTTATAAGTTTCCATTAACCCCATGGCCCCAATTTATTGTAGCCCATTAACACCGGTGTTAATTATATATATATTTTCTTTCATCTAATCGAAGGTGTATGACGATAAACCATTGGCATGCCAAGATTTTATATTAAATTTCACATTTATACTGACGTTTATGTACGTACGAATTGCCTATGAATTTCCCTTTGAAATATTTTTACTCGTCAGCGTAAGTCCGAACTTACTTTTTTGTCTCTCCTTTTTTTTGTCGAGTGACATAATTTGATGTACGAGACTGCAGGGATGATTCGCATGATTGATATTGCGAAGTAAAATTGCATCGACGATTGATATGCCGGTTTACGCCGCGCCGCGCCGTGACCTTCGATCCTGCTCAATAGGTAATCTTTGTGTACCTATTTCTTCGTCTACACGAATTATTGCCCCGTTGACTAGATAACAACGGGAACAAAGAGATATCCCATCTTCACACTGCACCGTTGTCATTTCTCAGCAAGGACTATTTTGAAAAAATTATAAACATAATTAGTTCGACGCGATTTGACGCTATTGTGGTTTAGACAAGTTATTCCATAATTTGTTTCTTCTTTTTTCACCTCGAAAGAGCGTTTCAACGGTTTCTGTCTATAGATTGATGCCCGCGCAATTATCTTACCGGTAAAAATCTCATATTTTCTTTTCGTCTTCTCAAATTTTTTCTCACATTCTGCATGCGTACGACAGTAAAAGACTCTCCGATATACTATAATAATTGTTAAGCACCTGCACAGACGCTTGTTGCTGAAATAACCTTGACGCTCAGGTATAGCTATTGACTATTAGCTGACTAACACTAAGTCTACCTGAATGCACACGTTTCAGATATATACCTAATACATCGTGTGCTATCCATCTCCATTGACATTCCTGGGATTTCATGACCTACAAAGAAAAACCTCTAATGTTCACCGGCCATCAATCGATCAATGCCGGCTCGACTTAACTCTTTCTACATTTTTCTCAAATCTCATTTCACATATGTGGTACATAATCCGCCTCCTTCACTACTGCATCTGGCCACTGCGATGAATCAAGAATGAATGTAATAGATAGGAAAAATGCCGAATTTGGATAAGGCTAAGATTTAAATCGATCGATCAAAGCTGAATGACAGGGTAAATTTGTCGTCTAGAAAAGAGTGAGAGAGAGAGAGAGAGAGAGAGCGAGAGAGAGAGACGCTTCATTGGAATACGCGGACGTTTTTGAACTAGGAGCAATTTTTTTTTCTTCTTCTTCGGCTGGGATATAAAGTGAATCAGGGTCGATAAATTACGCTCTTTGTTGATATTTCCGAACGCTGAGAAAACTGGATGAACCAATTGGGATTTCTGTTGTAAAAGGTAATAAAAGAAAGGTAACTTGATGGCATTCACACGTATCACCATATTCAGCTACCAACAACTAATGATCGATTCGACTATTGGTAGAAAATTCTTGAGTCATTAATACTCGTATTCTGTCAGCGTGTCACCATTCTGCCTTGTAAAGACAACCTCGTCGTCGCTTAATTCTCTCGATGCGGTTGGTACTTTTGCTTCACGGAGTACCTAGCCAATTTGTATAAACGTTTACTACAATGGGGTTCATTCGGTCGCTGTACATGCATATGTTCAACCGTCGGTAAAAACGTATAATATTACTATCAATTATCAGAAGTAACAATTAACAATAATTGAAATATATCGCGGTATGTGTTGTATGTACCCGCCACTCGATTACATATCCTGAAATCCTATATTGAACAGGTGAGAGAAACGATCATCGAATTACCTACTCAAGGTTACCAACCATCTAAATTGGTCAGTGCTATTGGGCACAGACTGCAATGACGGCGTGTGCGTCGTGTCATAAATTACGATTTACAGATAGCCGTAGCCTTCTGGAACAGGTGCCTTTTCTCTCATCGTCAAAATCAATACGCACAGTGAATATAATAATCGAAAGGTTAAAGTTGAGGGTACTCGTGGAACACGTATAATGGCATGTCTTGTGTGTCTACACTGCAGTTGCCTCAGTGCTATCCCGGATGAATTTAAGAATGATGCAGTCATGGCATAGGAAACCTCTGGGAGTCAGGGTCGCGCGCTGCAGCATGCAGCATTTGACTCATCTTTGTGATAAATTTCGTAGTAAGAGTGACTGTCAGATCTCATCGATGATATACAGCCTCCTGATTACCGGTCGTACATCATCCTCTTCGAACCAATCCATCTGGCTTGGATACGCTCCGAGTCTTGGGCTAGTTAAGGACGCGTATAATTCCCCGCACCGTACCTTATAACCGGCTAGAGGTGCATACGCAACTTGCCCCCAGTTGTCCCAGGGCAAGGTGTTCACCGATGTTCTTCGGGTCAAGATTTTCCACGAGGAAATTCATTATCCACATAAAATAATAATAATAATCATAATCATCATAATAATAATAACATAAACTGTCGGGGTACACATCCCGCTGTGGTTTTAAACGATGGAAGACACTCGCGGCCAGGTTTGATAGGCTAGGCTCGTTGCTCTCTTACCGCTTGGCGAGAGAGAATCACTGCCGAGAATAGAGGAAGAGAAATAGAAAAAGAGGAAGAACGAGTGAACGGACACCGGTGAGACTCGAAGTGGGAGAGAGTGATAAGTTTTCTCGTCTTACAGTATAAGAGAGAGAGAGAAGGAAAAGACCCTCGTCTTCAGGGCTAAGGGTCATTCTGATGAAATCGAAAGCCTGCAGCGCGGCGGCAGTACCTACTATACTCCGGAGGATATAGCGCGCAGGTCTTCTCTGAGTACCGGAGGAATCCAATGATTCGACTCGGATAAGGGTTGTGATTGAAATGAAGGGCGATACGAACGACCATCACCCAACGTCATACTCTTTTTATTTCTCATGGTACACCGGCCTTGTACCTTGTTCGAATGCAGACCCTTCCACGTGCCCAGATCAAACTGACCGATTTGGTTACCGGGACCAATCTTCTCCTTTTTGTTTTCTCTCAGTACTCGAAATTTCCTTTACCGTTGTTTTCTTTTTTATAATTCCTACCCCCATAGCTCGAAAAGTGATAAAAATTCATTTCTTACGTCTGACAGTGCAGAACGTTTCAGGCGAACAGACTGCCCACACCAACGAAATACTATACAGTACAGTATTTTTGTTGAGATTCTTCAGACTTGGACAGTTCCGATGCACACACATATTTGTGTTGCTTGAAATGTTATAATTTCGAATTCAGTTAACTGCCAAGAATTATTAAGCTGGTAAATCAATCTCCCTCATACATCGCCTAGAGTGCAGTACTCGTTCTCTGTTTTGTCATAGGATTTTAACCCAAGCTGGGATAAATCTGCGATTGGATCCGCCTCCGCCTGTCTACCGCGTCTACTTTTGATTTTATCACTCTGCGATATTCATTGGCTACGGCGGATACGGTCAAATGTCAGGCGAGAATAATTAATTCCGGTGCAGAGATTCATAGTCAGACAGACATTTGGTGCTGTTTTTTTGTTTTTTTTTGTTTTGTTCATCTTGTTTTAGTCTTCAGTTGTCCATAGATGAAGTGAAATGATGAGCGTAAAAGTGACAAATAGCGTAGGCACATATCGCCTAGACTTCTTTTTCTTTCATATCGGCTGGTGAGCATAACTTTGTATCGGATTCATATTCATGAGCAAACTTTGAATCTCTTTCTGTTCGTTTCATCGATTCCTTTCAACACTTTGAGATTTATTCGATATTTAAAATTCTCACAAGACTGCGGGGGCGAGGCAGAAAACGAACTGGCACTGGCAGTTGGGCCGGTTAATGCATACCAAATGTTATATTGAGATTCTCTGGAAACGGTGGAACGCCTCTCCTTCACAGAATACTATAGCGAGAGTGAATTTAATTGAAAATATCGCCGATATCGTTCAGGGAATACAGGTGTGACTTTGCGGTTATCTCATCTCTTCGTACGCATCCCGCTCTCTTTGCGCCGTTTCATCAAACATTATTCATTGCCAAGCCAAGTGATTTTCTACTACCATTTTGTTCCAAAGTCATTGACTTCGCTAGTTTGCGCTCGTTTACTTCTTCACGTTTTTTCCAATAAGAATGAACTCCTTTCTATCGCGCTTTGTTCGCTCTTCATTCATTGCAGCTGCAGGAGCCGCAGCGTCGGCATCAACAACGGCACGCTATTGCCAGGGCGCCATAGAGTGACCAGGAAAACTCGCGGGGTAGGTTCTTGCGCGGACAAGGGCAACGCACTGATGCTGCATGGCCTTTGGCGTTCCAAGTGTAGTTCGTCCTACAGTACCTATGCCGCTGTAGGTGCGCCGGTGATGATACATGGGCCATTAAGCCCGTTGCCTACCTCAGTACCAAGGTCAACCATTTAGTAGTCGGACCTGCCGAACGGAAGCTAGAAAATAAGAACAATGCACAAGCTTTCTCGATCAGTTCCCCGTTTTCTAAGTCTTGATCACGGTTTGGTGATATCTGCAAAGTTTCTTGCGTAAGACTTTCAGTCGTATTGATTTGGATTTTTGTTTTTTTTTGTTTTTTTTTCTACCGAATTCACAGTTGCTTTCCACAGACTGGAGTAGAGCGGAGTATTCTTGTGGAATTTTGATTCAAAATACTAGAGGATCATGTGAAAGCCGGTGAAATTGAATTAGAATTGTAAAAGTTATTGTTGTATGTAAACGGCAATCGCTTTACCCTGAAAATGTTTGGAACTCTGCAGAATGCCAGCTGAATATCCGTTATCGATGTTACCCTCCTACCCGTGAATTCTTTCCCCGCGAATCTATTTCATCTCTTTTGTTGGCCTATCCGAAAATCGAAAGTGTATTTTTATGCAGAATGAATCGAACGCCCTTTGGCCCGTGCAGCGTTTTCTGTCTCTACCCAACAGCCACGGGCAGAGTTCAGTGTTCACAGTTACGCTCTCACGGTTCATACATGAATGCATGTCGGTTTATGCTCTGGCCGGTTGAGACTCAGACTCAGAGTCAGACTCTGAGACTCGGGCGTGGGCGGTGTGCGGCACTCGCTCGCTCGGTCGACGAGGATGAGGCCGCATCGCATCGCTCGGTGAAATATAGCGGCGCCCGAACGTGTCCAAGTCGCGATCCAGACTTTTTCATTCCATACCTCTACCGTCCTCTCCAGCGCGCGCGGTATTCGTCCTCCGAGTTGCTGCGAGGTTCTGGTTCGGAGGAAAGAGAAGTGAAGAGAAGAGAAGAGAAGAAAAGAAAAGAGAGGAGAGGAGAAAAGAAGAGAAGATACACAGCTATTCATACCCCATGCACACGTAACTTTATGCCGTGTGCAGGAGTACAGATCAGTCTCCGAAACGGATTGGCTTTGGTTCTTTTTTATTTCTTCTCTCATACTACAGATGGTTCTCGCTGAGCCTAGGACGTCCGACCAAAAAGGCTCACTGGAATATAATGAAATACTTCCAGGTATTTTTTCATTTGGTTAATTTGACGAAAGCTTCATGGGACGAAAGATGAACGCATCTTGTTTCGGGTCATAAATAATTCCATTTCCTATCTCTCCGGTTCTCGCGACCCGAGTATAACGGATCGAAACTTGAGCAGGTCTCGTGAATCCTCTTAGGGTTTATTCCTTTCGTGAACTTTGCTGGGTACTGGGTACTGGATACCGGGAGCCTCTGACTCTCTGACAACTGACGAATCGCGTTTATACTCTACCTAATGGACTTGGAAACCCTTCTTAAGCCAGTTACCAGACTAGGGACTAGCGGACATTGGATTTCCGGAAATTAGACGGGGTCATATCGACGAGGGATTCATCCTGACTCACTTCTATCATCAAGGATTCATCCGATTAGAAAAAATGAAGAACTAGAACGAAAAAATGACATGAATAAAACGCGACTCGTATCCACGGAGTAATTATTCCATGGTCTATTCAGCGTTATGAAATCACCGAGGAGAGGACAATGGAATTTCCATTACTTAACATTTCATTTAGGTGTAGCTGTAGCAATGAACTTGAACGTTGACGAACAGCCAACGGCTTCTTCTAACACTCTCGCCAGACACTCCTTAGATCATAACGCTTGTTCTAGGTTAGGGTCTAACAGTTCCAGACCCCACAACTGTTTGAATAGCGCCAACGCAGTCGCTTCACCTCTCACCTCTTTCACTCTTTCACTCTTTCACTCTCGTAGTCGTCTCACACATTCTCACCACTGGCTGGCCGTCAGCTTACCTTGTTTCTTTTCATGCCTTTTTCCTTGTCTTTCTCGACGCCCTCTAGGTCTGATGTTTGCTCACTTCTGTTTGTTATTTATATCAACACCGCCATTTTTCATTCCCATTCGATGCTGGGCGGCATTCAACCAAGATGATGGTGAACGGGAATGCCTGTCTGCTTCACAAACAAAGAGGGACCGCTTCGAGCAAATACTTTCCTTCAATTTCTCTCAACGGCCTGTTTGAACTGCCATAGGCTACGAGAGTAGTCCCAACTTACTCATAAGGGCTGTTCTACGGTGTGACCAGCCCAAGATCTACAGTTACCTCGTAAAGAACCGGAAGGAATTCTCGCGGTGGAACAAAATCGTGGAGAAAAGGAGAGAAGATGTTCAAATTTACACCCCCAGAATAATACTTTTTTACTTTTAATTTTCCAGTTCTTAACGAGCTGGAGGGTCTCGCTCGCGGTGGAGATGCCCGTGATTGTCCACCTGCTTCCAGGGCGTCCCTCGACCCAGAACACGTTGCTCGTGTCGCCGAGAGATCCAGGGTGGCCCTGGGATTTGCTCGGAGTAAAAATCCGGCTGTACGTTGTCTCACTACCAGAGGAACGGTCCTAACTTCCAGTACATTCACTGTGGAAGAAGACGCCGACCAGGTAAGTTTCGACGGGATTTTATGCAAATTACTTATCAACGGACGTTTGACTGTTCTTACTTATCGGCCAAAGATTTCCTCAGAGAAATAGAACAACTTGTACGGATATCTCTCGGGGGTAATATCCACAGATCTGCTTAGATCCAGGTACTCATGTTCGTAGGACAGATAACGCGCCAATGCAAATACTATTTTTTCGAACAAGCACTTACACCGCTAGGTGCTAAAGTGTCGCTTTGCCTCGCCTTCCTCGGGGCCCTAGGATCTCACTCTAGTCCACCCGTGTTCCAGTCTACGTGGGGGTTCCTTAGATACGAGCAATTGCTCTGTTATCCTAGGGCTCTATGCTACGAAAAGAATCGCCTTCACCGGGAGGCATTCTGATCAGGCTAACGCGTGCAACGGGTTTTTGCGTTATCTCAGTTCACCTACGCATACGCGACTTGATTTAATCGTAATCGTTCCAGGGGCGGGTATAATATAAACCGTAATGGAGGAACGACTCTTAACATTTCGCACATGACCATTAAACGTTAATTTACCACATGTCGGCTGGTAAAAATTTTCAATTGAATAACAAATTTGATGAATTTGCAATCCGACGCAAGGATCTAGATGCCTCAGACCTTGAAACGCATTTATTCGACGATGCACATTTGGGGACACGGTTCCATGGCTGAGAAATCATATCTCGCGTAAAATCGAACTTTCAAACTCAAATCCAAGTTTTTTCATATTGAAGTGAATTCGTAAGGTTCACGACAGAATAAACCGTTCATCGCGGTTACGTTCTGCAGTTCTGTAGGACATAAGTTGAATTTCCATTCACGCAATATACTGGATTCCGTATTTGGAATTTTTGATTTTGGACATCTGATCCGACAGCAACGGCGCAAAAGCTGTATAAATCCCTGCGAGTTTAATAGTGAATTCGAATGGGAATGAGCGGAAATGAAGATGACCGAAAATAATGGAATAGTCAAGTAAATAGTAGATAATTTCGTCTGCATTATTTTCGACCATTTCGTTTTATGGTATTTTGATGTGTTCGACCTGTTTGTAGCAGACTGAACTCGTTCAATATTCAATGGCAATTGTAGTTTAATTGACAACTCACGAGACGATTGAATTATTGGAAATGTCAATTCTAAATGTGTAATTATTTCCTTCGCTTACATCTCCGATCTTTCATGTCAAAACACGATACGCAAATTATGCATATCTATAATGGCCCGGATATATATATTCCGTGGTAAAAGCTTGAAAAAAAAAATTCTTGAAACACAAAACAAACATCGTCTGTTGCAGGACGGTCTTACGAGAAACGACGACAGAATATTAGCAACTTGTTTAAGTTTATGTCGTACTAACGGCAAGGAACACAACAGTGCCGGTAAGTTTGTCCAATAATGAGATCAATTACGCTTGGCAATACGATTTTGTTAGAGGAGATCAATCCTGTCTCGCTTTGCCCTAGAAGTCACGGTTTGAGAGATTCGATAGATTTCGTTCCATTCTATTCAATAAAAGATTCAAAATTCGTCGGAGCACCGGCAGAATTCGTCGGGCCATTTTTCAAGTTCGGAGCTTTTATGCATACGGTTACCAGAGCAGACTTTTTCGGGTGCTCAACGAGGAAATGAGTATCTACAAGATGAAATTTGTTGCCTCGTGTAATCTCATTGTGATCAATTTTGAAAAGGAACAAAAATTTCTGCTTCCGGATGATAATTTTCCATTATTTGTTCACTCTTACGCTCGTGTTCAGAAGAAGGCCAACCGCGTAGGTTACGACGTGAGGTAGTTTTATTAACCGAAGATAGGAATCTTCGGGTGAAAGCATTGGCACGAGATGTCCCTGTCCGTGAAGTACCAGACTTCATGCACTGGGCCGGCCTTGGCTGATCGCCAAGATCGCCAAGTTTGCTCTCTCTTTCTCTCTCTCGTCCTCTTCCTATCTCGCAACGAAATGAAACGGGGAAACAATCGAGATAAGAAAACAAGACGGAATGAAATGAAATGAAATGAAATAAAATGAAATGAAATGAAATGGAAGAAATGAAATGAAATGGAAGAAATATCTAACCATCTCAGACCCAGACAGATCTCCGTCGCCCTCTCCTCAGACGACGCAACCATTCCGATTACGTAAGTTCACAAGGACGTTGCATTGCGCTTCCTCCATGGAGTATTATACACATAGTATGTGTAATACATACGTATATAATAGGTATATGTATATATACCTATGTATGAACGATGGAGGAAACAAGCTCCTTGCATGAGAGACCTCGATGTTTTTCGTAGGATGGAGCCAATTCAGGCAGCATTAGCTGTCTGTTAGTTTTTACTTCTATATACATATATATGCGAGACTTATGATAATTGTTATTATTATCATTAATTATTATTATATTAATATTATAATCATGTTGTCATCGTCGTTATCATCATTATCATTGTTATTATTGTTTTTAGCAACAACAATGGCAATAATGATGATAATAATGATAACAACGATAACGACGATAATAATAATAACAACAACAATAATAATAATATGACCATAATGCCCGGTTGTAGGAATTATAGATGAAACTTTGAATGAAAAATGAAAGGAATGGATTCAATTTTAAATATGCAAAGAAGAGTGTGAACGTTACCTACTATCTTCACTTCTTATCATACATAATAATTATCATCGATTATTGTACAGAAATGTTTTAAAGTGTGAAAATTCTGTTTCTTGATACGGTAGTTTATTTTTTGTCATTGTTGTTACCATTATTATTATTATTGTTATTGTTATTGTTATTAACACCTAAGTATCGAATTGGTAGTGATTCATTTTTATGCGATTGGAAATTCGAAGGAAAGTAGAGAAAAAAGAAACAAAAAAATCCTGATTCGTGATAATGTTTCACGTTATTATAATTATTACGAATAGTGATTAGCGATTAGTGATTAGTGATCACGAAAATTACAATGATCTGTTCCTGTTGTTTTTCCTTATTCCCCGTTATTCAATTTAAGAGAGAGCACGTACTGCACGGTAGAAATTATAGAAAATAAAAAACCGGTGATTCGACCAATGATTGATTGATTGATTGATTGATTGATTGATTGATTGATTGATTGATTGATTGATTGATTGATTGATTGATTGATTGATTGATTGATTGATTGATTGATTATGTTGAAATATTGTGAAAAGAAAAAGGAAACGAGAAAGAACAAAGAAAACCAGTAAAGAGAATATTTGGAAAATGAAAATTGATAGGGTAGTGATAGAAACCGGAGAGAAAATCCAAAGACGAAGATTCACTTCGCTGTAACGGCAAGGAGCGTAACGGCGTGCGGCGTGCAACGGGACCTTTTTTTTTTTTAACTTTTTTTTTCCAAGACTCCGTCGATACACACACGCAGAGTTTCTCTGATTTTACCCGAATGTACCTAACTCTTTTCTTAATCTGTGACATTGTTTTATTCTACGGCCATTTATTGTGTCCGTATTGTATTCTTCGAATCATGTTTATAATATATATATATGCCTGTATGGCGGTGTAAAAATGTTCAATTGTAATTTGTACACTATGCTATTTTGTTTTCCGTGTTCTGGTTTGTTTGTTTTTTTCTTCCGTTTCTCTGCAAAATTCTTGTCTCACTGACTCTTCGTCGTTTTAATCGATAATAATAACGATACTTTTGAAATTTTCGACGAATCGATCGAACGATTGTTTCGTTCTACAATAGTAACTATAAGTATATGAACTAAAACGTTGTACCGTTGCTCATTATATAATATTTCATTTGATTTTACTTTTACTTCATTCTAGTTAGTTATTTACGTATTTACTTATTTACTTATTCATTGATTCACTCACTTACTCACTTACTCACTTACTCACTTAGTTACTTACTTATCTACGTTATTTACATATCGAATCACGGTGCAAACGCTCAATCTCACTCGCACTACTGTCTCGTAGTCTTCGGAAGTATAATAATATATGTATGTATCAATAATCACCTCGATGAAAATATAATTTCAAAATAGTATATAGGTATACACTGAAGTACTATATCGATTTACAAATATCTTATCAATTTTTAATTCATATTTATCATTGACGTTATCATTATCGTGATGTATTGTTTTTATCATATATATGTCTAGTGTAATAGTACCTAATATTGTTATCTCTTCTTCTCTTTCTTCTTTATGTATTCGAGAATGATCATTTTTTTCCAATTAGCAAAAGATTACGAGACAGGGAGGACCCCACACGGTAAATTAATTGTGTACCTAATGAATTTTAACAATATCGAAT
The DNA here is from genome assembly GCA_963170745.1 of Phymatocera aterrima. Taxonomy (NCBI): domain Eukaryota; kingdom Metazoa; phylum Arthropoda; class Insecta; order Hymenoptera; family Tenthredinidae; genus Phymatocera; species Phymatocera aterrima. The sequence continues at coordinate 12,291,811 of OY720663.1, forward strand.
GGTGTGTCTATTGTTCCTGTCTGAAATGCGAATCATAGGTATACCCGCAATTTTTCTTCTCTACAAATTTCATAAAACGAAATTCAAAATACATACATAAATATATATATATATATATACCTGAATAAAATAATGTATGAATAATTATCGTTGCAATAGTTGGGGTCAATTGGTGAAAACAATGTATTTTTTACCACTTTTATATCTCTTATATACGCATATATATATATATATATGTATATATATATGTGTGACAAAAATCCACCACATACCTCTACCCTATAATATAGATTGCATAGATTATAAAATATTCTCTTTTAATTCCGTGTAATTAATTTTTCTCGTATTTTTCCATTAAGATCATGGTTTTTTCCTTTTTCGTTGTTCCTTTTCTCGCTGCAGCTGTTGCTGCTGATGCTGTTGTTTCTCATTGTAGAGAGTTTCGAACAAGAAGAAAAAATGGGGCAAAGAAAGAAAAAAGAAAATTAAACCCGAAGGAAAACACAGAAGAAATACAATACTATTCTTTCTTCATCTATTTTTCGTTTTCGTTTTCGTTTTTTTTTTCTTTTCAAAATCGCCATACTTTCGTAACTATATACCGAGACTTCGACGTTGAAACAACGGCGCACGATTGTTGAATATTGTTGTTAACGTATATAGTCTTTTAACGACGCATTATTTATTTCTATCGTGGTTGTCTTTTTTCCCGTTTGCACAATATTTTGTTCTCTCTTCTAACTGATGTAATAATAATAATAATAATAATAATAATAATAATAATAATAATAATAATAATAATAATGAGAATGCTCATAATTATGTGCCATTCGTATTTTTACAACACCGAAAAATAATGATCAATTTATTACTGCGTTCACCGAGAGAACGATCAACGAGTGCGATAGCGATAGCGCCTAGGCAATCTTGGCGGAGCGAAAGAGAGGACCGAGGTGTCGTTCTCCCGACGAACGGAGGTTATCGATATACATTACGCACGAGTTTACGTTTTCAATGTAATATTTCACTTCACTTTCTTGTTTCTTTTTCCCCTTAATTCTAATTCCATTTTTGTGACATCAAATCCGATTGATCAATTGAATAATCGATTGGTTAACGTTACGCTATTATACCTATACATTAATATCATGTAACCGTAGACTATATACTATAATATTTGGATTTAATGTGTAACATGCTGATATAGAGATAAAATAAACCCACATATTTAGAAATGAGATGTGAGACAAAATTGTGCGACGCGGGCAACGGCGGGGTGGGGGGAGAAAAGAAAACTAAAATGAAAAATAATGGCGAATGCACAATGTATCGTGCATACCGAAAATCGTATACGGTCTATAATGTACGATAGTATACTTGCTATATATATATAGTATAAAATATATGCGTTAATTCGAACTGAATAAATATTGACGAATCAATGTTTTTTTTTGCTATTTCGCATTTCTTACTCTATGTAAATATTATTACTATTATAATAATTAATGAATTTGTAATATTGTTATCATTCGTATGGTGTAGTGTAATTATGTAAAATGAATAATCAATCAATTAATTCGATTCAATTCAATCGATTGATAGTTAACGATCGTTTTTTTCCTTTTTCATTGTCAAATTATTTATAATATTTCTTCGCTGCGGTAAATTTCACAAGAATTCGTATCTAACTGCGTTACGTTTTTGTTCATAGATTTTTATATTTATACACCATTATACCTATATATACACTATAACATTATACTATATGAATATTTCTACTAACATCGCGATTCCGTGAATGATTATGTAGATCGTATATTTTTGACAGCTTCGAACTTGACGGCACCTCCCCCGCCTCCCGCCCCCCGCGGCAAAATCGATATGTCTTTTTTCCTTCGTGAAAATTTGCGAAAAATTCATATCGTTCGACTAACTCCAATTCAAACAATATTGATCGACGTGGCTTCGCACACTCCTGTGAGGCGCGGTCATTAATCATTCGATTATCAATGAATATATATACTACAATAAAAACACCGGCAAAACTGAGAAACTGTATTGAGAAGAAAGCGAGAGGATTTTACTGAACTGCAGAGGAATGTAACGGCTCCAGGGGAAGAAATGATCGGAGAACAAAAAAACGAAAAGAGAAGAAAAAGAAGGAGAAGAATAAAATTACGACGGCGATGACAGACACGAAGATATCATCAATTTTAATCTTTTTCAATTTTCGAGGACATTTTCATACTTTTATTACGTGTGGTAGTACAGAAGTGTGTACTATTCGTATTATATAAACGACAGTGGAAACGATACTAGAAGTATATTGTTTTCATTGCTTTTCGACCAATTTTCGAGAAAAAAGATCCATCCGATTAAAGAGAAGAATTGCAACAGAAATAACGAAAAGGTACTCAAACTAATTGAAAAGTGAATTCAATGCGTGCGCGTGAAGTGATTCATAGTTACCACGTTTCTAATATTTATCGATCGAACAAACAGAATCATTGATACCTCTACAGCCATGATTGTTTTCACTGTCTTACGTAGGTCAGAAATAGTTGCGGCTAGAATTAATGAAATAACAAATTACCACATTATCATAGTCGATAGTTTCATGGCTAGGATAGAACGGGAAATAGTAAGAGAGAAATAAATTCTTTCCAACATTACGAAGAGGATATAAAAAGGAGTAGGATAAAAATAATAATAATACCATCAATCGCGCATCGCTACAGTATCTGTAATATAATTTAGTAATTTCAACATTAAAAATTCGAATGACGAATCAGGAGCGAATGAGGGGGGGGGGGGGGGGGGGGGGGGGAATAATTGAAAAATGACGGTTGTTGGAGCAGATTGAAAATTGATGGGGGAATAATATGTGCAGAGGAATTGAAAATTGCGTGTGGCGTGCGCGATTTGGTTTGAATACGAAATATTTCGTAGAAAATCATCTGGGCAGGCAGATATATATACGTCATACCTACCTACTTGTAATAATGTTCGAGAAAATAATTCTTGTTTTAGGATTTCAGTTACGTATATCCTTAACAATTACTACGCAGGTATATTCATACTCAGGAACAGAGTCGAGATAGATATGAAATTATAAATTTACACATATTATTATGATCATCTAGTTAGAATTCATACTGCCATTATATTGGTATAGTCCTACCACTGATTTGATTATTGAATATCAATAAACGAATAATAATAATGATGATATCACGTTAAAATTACATTATTCTATTCTCATTTATGCTCGATACCATCTTCTCTCTTGCTCCACATCCTCCTCCGTCTCAATCGAAATCGATGTATGATAAAGAAGAAGCGGAGAGAAAAAAATACGGAAGAAAATGTGCAGAACTCTGAAACGTGGTGAAATTCATGAAAAATTGGAAAAGACAGTCCCCGCGGCGGATTCCTCTTATTTTCGCTCTGTCATTTTTTATTTCAATCCTCTTTTTGTTTTTGTTTCATATCATCGATTGAGCGAACAGTCGATATATTGTTCGTCGACGACGAGTATAATAAAGAAGCCCGTTTAATTTTGTCATCACGATTCATAAATCCCCTCCAACTTCATCGAAGGTACGACGCGCCGGCGCGAGACACAACGCGGGATTGGCAATAGTCGAAGATAATAATTTTTGCGTTTTGAAAAAGTCGCAGAGTCGCGTCGTGGGGTATAAGGGACGCGGATTGTCCTGCGGGTGACACGAGCTGTTCGAAGTTTCGACCCCGTTACGTCGACTTTTGTTGTCGACCTCTTCTCCTCGCACACGAGACTCAAGGGACACGCGCATACGCTGGCATCTCGGCGCTCCGTTTCTCAACAGAGAAATACATGCTTTTTACCGAAACGTATAGCCCGTGTGAACCGTTATATCCTGATCCCCAGTCCACCCCGCCTCTCCTACCTCTGGCTCCCGCCTTCGCTTCGGGATCCTCTTCTCCCGAGGCTTCTCCCTCTCGAGTACGCATTTCTTGTTAGCCGCGTTGACATGCATCCAGAAAGGCATTGGCGTATCGCTGCCCACTAGAATACTCCAATCTTTTTAGATTGAAGCTATTTCCACCTCATGGAGGAGGGGGCTTCCGTGTTCCCTCACGTTCTGCCAGACACTCGGACGCCTGAACTGAACGTCTAGCCTGCAGAACGGCAAAATAATAATTATGTGATTTATGGCGAGTGGATCGTTGTTAGGTGGGTGGCGATGTTCAGGCTCCTGGAATGGAAACTTGAACTCGGAACTTTGTAATTCCCGTACGTGGGAGTCAATTCGCATCGTAGAAAACGAAAATATAAGAATTTACATAGTGATTCGGTCGTTGTGTTTTTTTTTTTCTTTCTTTCTTTGTACTGCGAACTTTCACAGTCCATGAAAACAAAAAATCGGTCTTATTTTTTCGTCTTTCAATCGCACGAAAATTCTAGTTTATACGGTGAATTGAAAATCAACTAGCTGAAGACGTCGCCCATGTTTATTCGATTGCCCGTAACATTCGCAATTGTTATTTCAAAGGCAGAGGAAAAAATATGCCCGAATTATTTCCAGCTACCTTACGAAAATACACACACAAAAATGAAAAATTTGTCGTCCTTTGGATAACCGAATTGTATCGGCATTTTTCGGGTTATGAATCAGAATCTGTAATGAATATATCAAGTGACTGAATAAGCCGATCAGGCGATGAGGCATAATCCATAGATTTGATACAATGCTCGAGATAGTCCAATAATCGTGAAACGCGTTTCAAGAAACAATTATCCATCCGAGTGGAAAATATAAAAATGAACTGAAAAACTTGTGGTGAAGAGAGAACATTCCTTCCAGCCGATAATGTACGCGAAATGAAGTCTGGCGAGGAGGGAGGACTGGACTGGACCCGTGAGATAGGGAAGTCGGGCGATAGGGCGTGGACTTTGCCCGTACGGTGCATTGTGCTCCGAACCGCCGACTGATCCCTTCTCGATTGTATTTTCTTTTTCGTTTGCTTATTTTTTTCCCTCCCTTGCTCTAATCTCTCGTCATCGGACGTCCCCCCCGCTCCACCTCGGGGCGCAGCCGCCAACAAAAATCTCAGTTTCCTGAGGAATTTGCTATACCGCGCCCTGTCATCCATACTGACACCGTGTTTCCGTGCTCGGACCGGGAGCTACCGCCGTGATAACGGTGCGCGCAGTATTTTTCATCTATTTTCAACTAACCAACCTTGAACTTGCTGCCGTGGATTCGATCCGCGCCATTCACCAATAAAGTCGACTTATCTTATTCCGGGAAAAGTGTACCGACGCGACGTACAGAAGTTGAAGAAGCAGTCTTCTCCATAGAAGTGAGCGAGAGAGACCAGCCAGCGGCTAGTCGCGTCGCATAGCTACTTACGTGATTATACCTACGCAACTGCCTACAAGGGTAAACACACCGCTGCAGATCGAGAATATGTGTTTCCAAACCGCTGCAGAACTTTGCTACGAAGCAATGTTGCAAACAAACTCAAGATTCTACACGTACAGGTTGGTACACGAGTCCCACTGCACTGCACTGCACTGCACTGCACCGCGCCGCGCTGCGCCGCACCGGTACGGGACATTCGTGATAACTCTTTGCAAAGTTATGTGGTAGCCAAGCCAGATAAAATAAACTTGCCTACTATCTGATCCTCATACTCAGTGTCCCCGTCGCGCTGGTGAACGACCTCCGAGTATTTAATCTGTGGAGGGTGAAACTGCCAACATCCCAAATGAAAAGTCGAAGAAACATATAACAAAAAATTCAAATAAGAGAAAAGTTGAACGGGAAAGATATACATATTTCCAGACGTACGCATGCGACAGGCGCCGTTCTCTCTACGAGATTTTCTCACGGACAATTTCCCGGTATTAATTAGGATTTGGTATATACGATACATCGGCGGTATATATTAATTGGTACCAGCAGCTAAACTCGACTGGTTATATTACTCCGTTGTTTTTAGTGTTTCGAAGAAGGCATTATATTTTCCTTGCAGGAGGTAGCGAGGGCTAGGGGCCTCCACCGAAGAAGAAACTGGCAAGTTCAAGATCACCGGGTCTTCGCCCTGGCGGGACGCGGCACGACGCGGCGCGGCGCGGAGGCAAAAAAACTTTGGATGTGGTCCAAAAGTAGCGCGCGAGAAGTGATTTGACGGTGGGCCAAAAAGTCACTGCATACAAATCACCCGGCAGGAAATAAGCGCAAGAGTTAGATATCTGGAGTCGTATTTCCGAGAGAAACGAGATTTATTCGACGTTTCAGGGGAGAAAGTTATCTTTATTTCTGATGCTCGCACTGCGTCGTTCGAACAACTATTCATTCACTCAGTTTCTCAGATCGGCTGCATTTTCGTTTCTATTTTTCAACAAAACAAGTTCACCCGAGGCAACTTCGCACGCGGTCCGTGTGGACTTAATTCTGTTACTTTTGTATGCGCGACGACGTGGACGGTCTACTCTAAAGTTATGAAATAACAGTCCACAGCAAATGCGGCGACTGTGTTACACATCCTGCATGCGCCGTGAGTCCGGACAGCGACTACAAAGACTGCGGAAGTGCGGCGTAAGGATAACCCCGTACGCAATTTTTATGGCAAGAAAATGGAGAGCTTTTCCTACACTATTCTTTATCCTATCAAGTCCTCCATCCCGTTTTGTACTCGTGCCATTTTAGGCCGCATGAAATTATTGTTGGTTTTTTTTTCCAGTTTGTTTTGTCTGCCGCAGATTATTTTACAGCGATTCTCTCAGTCTTTCCCATTTCAGTTCTCGTTGACTCCACAACGAATCTTAAAAAAAAAAAAAAAAAAATAGGACGATTCATTTCATTAGCACAGCGATGCATCGCGTGGAGGTCGAAACTACTTCGCATGGGCTTTTTTTACGACAAGTTTTTGTTCCGCAGATATTTTCCCGCGAAACCATTGATTTTTGGAAACAATTCCTAGTTTTCTAAAATGTGCAAGTAACACTCGCTCGTCAAATTCGCGGGGTGCATCAGTGGTTTACTCAGGAGTAGCGTGGTTGCGAGGGAAGTTGTCTTCAGCATCCACGTCTACATACACACTGGACCAGTGACGACTTTCCAAACCAGAAAATATAAAAGTTGATGAAAATAATCAGAGCGTAGTCCTCACACGAACTACCAATGTCTACCCCATTTCATTGGTATTTGGGAACCATTTTCAGGAGTTGAGGCGCATTATATTGCACCACAGTTCCCCCAATCCCTTCATATTTATTAAAGATCGGTTCAACGAGACGTGAAAAATAGCCGCAGATGGAGGGGGAATGCAGGGAGGAGAGTAAAGGTTTGCTGGAGGTTGCATAGTGAGTTGCGCCCAAGTAAGAACTCTTGTTTAAAATAATTACCCAGTCAGAAAAGCAGCGCTGGTTTATGGTAATAAATATGGGCTTAACGCCGATGTTAACATGGCTACGTTTTCGGAGGAACATGATTTTGGTTGTTTTAAGATGGGCCCTTGAGAACCAACAATGGACTCCCTTCATTTTTAAGACCCCGATGCGATTTGCGTGCGCCAAAACGTCTCGTTCCGGAGGTCTCGGGGTCTGGATCTCGTTCACTAACTATATCCCGCATGTATACAAGCATGCGCAGAGATAGGTATGAATATAACCGAGTATGGGTCGGAGGTCGGACTTGGACCACACAGTCGTAGTCGTAACTCAGACCTATTATATTTCGCAGCTTGTTACTTTCGCTTTTTTACGACATTTCTTTCGTGCTTTCTTTTTTGCCCCTTTCTGATCCTCGCTTCGCTCTTCTTTACTACTATTCACTCACGACTCTATATCCTCGCCTTTTAACCCTCTTCCTTTCATCGTCAGCATCCTATACCGACGAAACTTGAGTTCAATGAACTCGTGAACAGTTCATTCACAATTCGATCGCCTGTTTTATGTGTCTTCATTCAACGAGATTGAGTTTATGTATGCAATGGTTTATAAGCCATTGTTATTCCTTTTCAACAATGACTTCTTTATAGACGAGGTATTGGCATTGAATAAAATCTATAGAGTGTTGCACAAAGAGGATTCCTTCCTAAACAGATATGAATCTGCAGAAGAAGTTCTTCTGTAATCATCAAGGCCACGGTCCCCAGAGATGGATACGGTACCGGAAATTATATGATTCGTCGCGTATGCAAAGATAGACCTTGTGCAAATTTATGTATTGACATTACCTCAATCCTATATAAAGTCCCTCATCGTTTTCGTCCCAGCATCTTTCGGAATTTCTTCAAAATTTCTTCATGCATAGGTCAGCGTAAAACAGTTACGAATGCCCGGTATCCTGGCAATCGTATGAATTCAACCTGCAGCGAATAAGCAAAAGAGCTTCGGATACATTGTTCATTGAAAGGAGAACCACCGCACCGGTTGGACGGTGGATCTCCTAAGTCATAGATCAGGCCTGGATCTTTCGATCTGGCATACGCCATTGTATGCGTATCGTAGAGTCCGTAAAACAATAGCTCGGTGAATCATATTTACGATAGTTGAAAGCTAGAAAATCCCAAGATATGTTATACCTTCACCACTTAGGTTACATAATCTCGCTCTAAAGTCTGAGTCACGCACTTGAACCAGTGAGCTAATCAGATTTTTATCCGATAACCCCCAAAGGCCATTTAATATTAGTACAGGTGTATGCCCAGGTTACCTGCTGATGTTGATTCGTCTGATAAAGATCGCTAGAGTAGAACATGATTCAAATTACGTCAGATATATAGTAATCCTGTTTCGTTAACAGCGACCCACCGATGACGTGTGTAGAAGTTCACTTAGCCGCCCGGACCTGAGCCACTGGCCTAGTATCCAGAATTCGTTTACCCATTGAGTTTTATCCTCTGTAGTAGGTGTACTCAAGTGACGTATTGCCGGAAATTAGAACGTTCTCATTCGTGGACCATGTGCCCCGCGGGGGTTGATTTGAGCTTCAAAATAATCTCCGCGAATTGCATGAGGAATATGTAAGCCGATCTATTATACATGACTCGGAGGAAGTAGAATCTGATCTTTTTTCCACTCTCCCATCGATCGTCGAAACGTAGGATCGCCGGATTTTGGATTTCTTCTAATTTTAATCCAAAACATGAAAAACACTGTTCTTTGTCTTTGTTTTTTTGCAGATTTTTTTCTGCCCCTGCAAAGCTATAGCTATGAAACTTTATCGGCTTAATCGAATCTGTCGACAGAGAAGCTCGTGTCACGAAAGCTCACGAGTAGAACACGTAACTTGTTTCGTCATTTTTTTAGATTCTCTCGATTACTTAACTGTCAGTCCAGCTCCGAACAAGCATTTTCGACTTCTGTTGATCCAATAATTTTGAAAATTAGGTACACAAGTTTTTATCTCATGATCCGCAAGTTTGCATGAAATAACGTATTATTTATCGATGTGACTATAATTTGCTGAATTCAATCTACTAAATTCGTGTAAAAACTATAGTGGAAATCTACAGCGTTCACGAATGCAGTGGCGGGAAGGAGAGGGGGATGTCGGCTAGATATTCCCTATATAGTGAATAATCTTAATTCCCACGAGATACGCGAAGACTACTCAATTTGAAACGTATTCTATCTACAATCAATAAAGGCGATCATATCGAGGAATCGATCACGTAACGGGTAGGCGGTCATGCGTACCAACGACTCCTATTTATTTATATATTATCCAGGTGGTCAATTCGTCCATACGTGATGGAATTGCTTGTAGTTCTGGCTCTTCTATTGCTGGATAGCTCCCAGAGAATCCACGACATTCCATTTATCCAGGTCGTACGCCTATACGCTGCATTCTATCTATACATATACACATAGGTAGTGAATTTGCGTTCTCGAGGGTATAATTTTTAATCCATTTCGCGTATCTATTTCGCCTGTGAAGATTTTTGTTAGTACCGATCATCCGCAGACGAATGCACGTCATTCAGCAAGCCCGAGGTAATATTTTTCACCACGGGTAGACACAGCCATTCCGAACAAATTGTTTGCGGTGGATTTCTACCGGTTCCCGCGTAACACCCGGAGCTGGTTGAACCAGTATATTCACGTAAATCCGTAATACATGCGTACATGGATACACAGGCAGGTAAGTATGTTCATTAATGCACGGGGATAATCTATACTTAGGATATATGGGATTATAGGTATAGACTAATTTCCTTTCATGGGATATACATTACAATATTCTGTTGAGGCGAGCCACGCCACGCCACGCCACGCCACATCGCGACGCCTCGCCTTGGGGACGACGAGTTCCTTCGATAAAATGGATCTGAGAATAAGATTTTTGCACCGGTTTTCTAGTTCGCGAACCATGGCGCCAAGACGTGGCAGGAGGTCGCCCGCACGGCGATGGTTCTCACGGCAGTGCGTGCGACGACAGTGTGTAGTGGGGGGCTACGCGGCAGTCACGCGTGAAGGCACGGACTCATGCGATCCGCATGTCAAGTGTCAAGTGTCATGGCGATGCCAGTGAACAGAACGTCCTGGTTACGGCTCGAAGCGATTTAGAGAGGACCCAAAAAATTCGCGTTACTAATACGTTACCGATACTCTAGCGGGATTCTGTGCCGGCAGGAAGGACACGTGCTGTAGAAGATAAAAAAACCATCTACCAGGGTCAAGAGATTTCGAGTTATGACTTTCCTTGGTCACCGTAGTAGCTGCAGAGCAGAGAGCTGGACTCGTTTGCTCTTGTGTCAAATTTCGCCAAAGACAATTGAACATTCAGCGATGTTCAGGTCATATCCATCGCGGCAGACGTGCGCCACTGAACCCAAGAGTTGTCTGAAGCAGTCTACTGCAGGGCAGGGTAAAGGATATTTGATTGGTAGATATGTAATTATCGAATGTCCTTGCGGAAGGATCATCCGGAGTATAGGCTAATTCTTCTCGTGTAATTGGCATGCTATTGAATCGTGAACCTCCTCTTCAGGAATTAATTGACTAGCCCTGCTCCAGACCCTGAAGTCTGGGCTGGTTCTGTGTGGAGGTGCCGCATGCCATACCTACCAAGGAGAGTCCGAAAGACGTGAGGGAGATCTCCCTCGTATCTCTATAGAGACGGCAGATATAGGATTATTTCTTGGCAGAGGAGGCGAGTGCGTCCTAGGTGATCGTGAGCCGAAGTTGAAACGTGCAGACGATCCGCGCGAGACGAACCTGACTAATTATGCCTCCTGGAATCCCTTGCCCAGAAATAAATTACGACGGAGTCTGCGTTGCGTCGCGACGCTCTTCCCTCAATGAACGCAGACACACCGTCTACTGCCTACCAACGAACCCAACCTCATCGTTTGGTCTGCCAAGAGAATTCCGGAGGAATTGTAACCACAACGCGTACACATTCAATCTCCGCCTCTCTCATCAACTCGAACGTCTTCCAAATAAGTAGTAAAACATTATGCGGACGTATACCTCTACATACGTGTAATCAATCTTTAAAGCAAATTGAAATGGGATTACAGACACAATGATCATCGCCAAGTCCATAAAACTCCCAAATTGTTTCTTCAATATCGGAGATGCGTGGGGTGATGACACTTGCACTCGCTTACACAGAAGATGGATATTCTGGCGAGAGATGGAGTGTATATAAACGTTGTTAAGGGCGATTGCTGAAGTTATAAACTGCTGAGCGTGTGCCTGACAGTTTGATGGAAATGGAAATGGACAACCGCGTCCTTATAGAATATCTATATTGCTATGGGGGAATTCTACGCGGATTGTACTTTGTTGAATCCGATGAGGCCTGGTCTAGATGTATCTTTTTAGTCATCACGGAATAGAATACCTTCCGAGTCCCGATAGTCCGGCGTTCCGAACCAAAGGAGAATTCGAGGTACGATTTTGAAAAATGTGATACAATGATTTGGGCGTGTAACGAGATGTCGCCTACTCACTTTATTCACACCGGATTCGAATATACCGTAGATTTAAATATTCCGTTGGTTCTTCCAATCCGCGTGCCAGGCTGCTGACAGAGCTTCAGCTTCGAAACTGATAAGTAATGTGCGGAGCTGACTCGATCTCACGCACCGTGGTGTGAATTCCAAATAAATAGTCGTTAATCGAAACTGTCCAGAGAATGATACTGTGCTGTCCACTGGCAATGTGACAGGTGCCTGGGCTCTCGCCAAGAGACCTTCTTCTTTTACATATTTTCCTTTTTCCCCTTCATCCGGTACTTATTACCGATTCAAAAAGCAATATTCTCGTCTGATCGACAGGAACGAGCGAACAGTTTTTCTCCTGTAGCGAAGGTCCGGATATCAATTTACCCCCCTCCCCATCTCTCGTAGCCCCAGCTTAGCGTAACCAAGGGTGAGCGGTTGGTATGTATATGCATACGTCGTCGTGACGCGATATGAGTCGTCGGAGAGTGTGTAGCGAGTTGGAATGTATTCGTAATACTAAGACACATTGACAGCCGCAGGAAATTGGATACGCGCAGTTCAAATAGAGATACCCAGTCTATGTTTCCGCGACGTTCTATCTACACAGGACCAAGACGCCGTCTGCAAGTTCTTCCATACCCCGCAATAGAACCAAAAGATTCTCACAGTCGCCTATGGGGTGCGAAACATTCCATACCCATGTCTCACCTCTCCGGAACAACCTTCGCCGCATCTTCGGCAAATCAATTTCTCTTGCACACTCGACTTGTTTTCCTGGCCTCCTGATAAATTCGTTCGAAGAATTTGACAGAGATGACGAAAACGGGGCTTCCAATGACTGAAACTACACCCTGACATCGGGGATGAGCTTCCATAAATAGTTATCGCGTTGCTCGATCAACTCTGAGGGTGGTCAGCCGTCGCGCGTCATTATATCGTTGATCGCCGCGTAATTTGCCAGTGAAATTATTCGCCCGTGTGAACTTTGACGTCAATGAACACGCGTAGGTGCAGAGCGACGGAATTGGAATATCTAACGCACGTTGGGGTCGCGGGGGCGTGTCTGTAGTCAATTGTTTAGTGTGGTATTAGCTAGCTCGCAAGATGAGGTAGGTACCAAACCACACATGGACTATGAAGACGAAAAATTTGCTCGCGAGGCACGCGCGTTGTACATCTTCGAATCAGTGGAATGCCTCGACAAGTGGCTCAGGGAATGTTAATGTCCAGTTATCTCATAGTTTTGACGATAGAAGTCCAACTATTTCTGGGATTGGCTCTCCTTTACAACAATGTAACATCTCGGTTCTCTTACATTATGCATTTGAATTTTGCTACACAGAACTGGCTGGACATTTTTCTTCTCTCTTTTACTCCACGTGTGCGGTTGATTGGAATCAATCCTGAAAGAAGTATAGTATACTTTCTTGCAATTCTACAACACGTGCTTCCCCTTTTAGCCCCCGCCTCCGCCGTGAGCCCGGGAGTAAATTAAAAAATTCCTCGCTAATCTGCCTCGCGGAGAAACGAAGAAGAGAAAATGAAAAGGCATATTCAGCAACTAGTACTTATCGAAGGACCGTGAGAAGTACCTCCGCATGTTACCTACAGTCTGCTGAAACAGAATTGCGGGAGTATGATGTATGGCAGAATTACAGCGTTCGGTGCACCATCGAATATTGGATGGTTTAGGTGAGGTTGGGCGTGAGCTAGCTCACCCCCTTTGCCTCCACGTTGAATATCCTCTGAATAATTGGCAAGTGAAGAAAAAGGAAAACGAAATCTCTTTTCGTGCAGCTCCTCCCTTCAGGTATAATGACGGGGGGCTTGAAGGAGGCTGGTTCTAAATTGGATCCCATGGAAGATGAGCGCGCGGGAGTTTATCGCGCGGCATTTAGGAGCCCAAGAGCATTACCTGAGGTGGTAATACACACCGTTGATCATGTAATGGTAATGGAGAGCACGAGTTCAGGTTCATGACGAGAATAACTCACTTTCCGATGCAGTGACGTCCCTGCGTCGCCTCGCTCGGAAAAGTACCAGCAACCTTGTGCACTTGGGAGTTTGAAAGAATCCGAGCATGTAGGTAAGTAACACACTTTCCGAATTAATGACCCACCATTCGGTTTACACTGTAGCTTTGGCACGACGCTCATCAACCCGTGATTCAATTACGCCTACGACCACCGCTACACGAGTACATGGCTGCGGCAGACTCCACGAGGAACGACGTGCTCCGGCGCACGATCTTGAAATAATTATAATTCAATAATCTTGTAACAGTATATCGTATCGTCTATCGGCGCGATGGCTAGCCGGCTTGGAATATGGCTCCGGATGACCTGTCCATGGAATTTCACGGTGCAACGAACTGGTGCAAAGTATTTTCCCTCCTTTTTAACCCTGAATTTGAGGACAGTAGCTGAGAATCTGATCGGAGGTGACCATCGGCCGTGCAATTTTCTCTTGTCTCGCCTGACAATATATTACGCCTCGCCCAGCTTATACGTCTCTGGTGTACGTAGCTCCGTACGGAGGCAGTTTATATCGATAAAGTATCGTCGGGTGAACACTGGCCCGATTTGACACGCCTATCAAACTCTTTGTAAGTGGATTTCACGGTAGTCAAATTATTTCAAGATACTCCACCGAGGTTGTTAGCCCCTTTTAGTGATATTTTAAGCGTTCGCATATTACCGTCAGACTCTGGTCACTCGGTTCGATATTTTGCCGATTCGATAGTAGTACGACACGGAGATTCATTACTTTTTTCGAGTTCCAATTTTCTTCCTTTTTTTTTTCTTCTATTTTACGTAATACTTACCCCCTTTTTTTTCATCATCGTCACGTCCGTCGCGCGAAGCTCTCCTAATTCAACGCTGGGCGTTCACCTTTCTGGACCAAGTAAACTGTGTTTCATCTAGTGGTTCGACCATCGACTACTATTCGTTTGGAATTTTGTGTCTGCTCCAGCGAACAATGAGCCACGTAAAGGTAACAGGACCTGAATGTGTACTCGAATGTATGGGCTATATATTTCAATTAATTCGTTGTCATTATTTCCGGGATAGATTTTCGGAATTTCGGTTGATCACCTATTGAGTATATACCTCTCTTTATATACTTCATATAATATATAAAGTATATGAAGCTAGATATATATATATCTATATATATGTATATATATATAGATATATATATATCTATATATATGTATATATATATATATATAGATGTTAGACTTCTCACTTCTCCCTGATGCCTGAAACTCTCAACACCTGGTGTGCGCGATCAGAGGTGCAATTTTATCTGAAGATGGCTAGCCGGACGTTCCAGCCGAAGCGTTATAAAATAACAATAATAAAATAGCTTTTTATAATGACCTGACCGCTTTCCGTGATTTTTCCTCATTAAATATATACGGTCAAGAAATCAACATTCATATATGTATATATATGTATATGTTGTCGTGAATTTGTTCAAAAATTTGTATATATAGTTATGTATTCTGGAGATACGTATCGTGTAGCTATAATGTGATCCTAAATCTTTTTCGTTCGGATCTTAATCTGACGATGTGAGTATACAGTTCGTTACGTCATATCATATAATACCTACGTTTTTATAAAAAAATAAAAATAAAGAAAAAACCGGTACGATTATCGAGTTTTTATACAAATATATCGATATAATAACGATTCACAGGTAATATACAGCATCGATGCCTATTGACTCATTGACTATATCGTTATTGGAGATCAATCGATGCAGGCTAGGGCCAGGCGCCTGTTGCAAAGTGTTATAGAATTATATACAGCGATGTATGAACATTGCGATCATAATTACTAGGACGGGGGAAAAAATGTTTACGAATAAATCTTCTATGCCTGTGTATGCTCGATGATCACCTTGTCACATAGGTACATAAATACATCGATAAACAGGTAAACAATATCGATGAGAGAGCTCCAACAGGGGCGCCGACCAGGAACTGCTAATCTGATCATCGCTACACGGATCTAACGAGAATAGCTTCTTCAATTCGTCATTTGGTGATTCAGAATTAATAGTTTTGTCTTGTACATATACTATACCTATATAAAAATAAAGAAATATTTGTAAATGCGTCGTCCGCTAGAGTTACGTACAATTAACGCATACGGCGGGTTTATTAACGTGAGTATTCTTAATTGCCTTATTACAATCCCACCTGTGAAACAGTGCGAACTTAACTCAGATGTAATAACGCTTAGAAAAAAAGCCCATTAACGATGTTAAACTGATACAAGGTGGCTCGTGATTACGCGGCAAGGTCGTCCCGGTCTCATAGGACTTATTGTATAATATGACTGTCAGATTCACGCGTAATATTGAAGTGTACCTATATTATACAGCGTCTCTCTCCATTCCGTTCAGACAGAGATTCTCGCCGCAATTGATACTGCAGGTTCTCGAAGCCGACTATTACCAATGACGAATAATAGTTTAACTCAAGTTATCGGTATAACGGTGCTGGCGCGGTGGTGGGAAAAATTTATCGCCAAATGAGCATCAAATATAACGAAATTAAGTACAAATATCAGTGGGATCAAGAATCTCGCCGAGGAATTCAGCCTCTTAATAGACCAAGTCGCGTTCTCTGGTTATTCGGCGAAAGATTCAAATTTTTCTATCGCTAACGTTACCGTTACCCTCGCCGTACTCAAGCATCGAACGGAACGCGCAGAAGAGGTGATGTCGTGGCTGCTTAATTCACTTAATTGAGTTGATCGCTTACGTTATGCAGATTAGATGATCATACACCTACAAATAAAATTCCAAATTTGTTTATATCACACACATTTATATATATATACACGTTACACACAACTGCGCGCGTCCACGTGGGCTCTACTTAATCAGTTGGTTTAGCCAAAAATTTCCGCAAAATACGTGCCGATTTCGATGTTCAACGTGTGCTATTGATTCAGAAATTATCGATCTCGAGAGCGAGGTTGATTCTATTTTCATAAAGTAATCTCTACGGGTGATCGTATACTACGCGTATTTTGGTCGATTATCTAATTTATTCTCACGTTTACAACGCGCCTGCATACACAAATCATTCCACGGTGATATCATTTACTGATCCATTGAGAATTTGCATAAAGTTGTTTGTCCCCCCCCCCCCCCCCCCCCACCACCCGCAATACTTTTATCGTGAATAATCACCGTTCCTTAATTTACGACTAATTTATCAGCGATAAGCGGATAGCACCTGCTATGGCTTCCTTAAGCCACAGGTGCCGTTGAGCATTTGAAAAACGATTGCACCGGCTAATCAGGTTTGTCTATATTATTCCTGAACTCGTCAAGCTCCATACCTACCTACGTTTTTTTTTTTTTTTTGTTCTTTGCTTTTTATTACTACTCCGCTCAACCATTATCCGTACAATGCTCATCCTGGCATGAATCTTTCTCTCTGCTCAGCGTGGTGGCCTGGCTGGACGGAAGGTATCGTTACGTCATCCCCGGCATGAGAATAAAGAGCGGTAACCATAAGATCCGGTGATTTTAGGCTGTAAAACATCTGGGATTCGGTCGCCATATTATCCCAGAACCTAGTACCTAGGTACCTACTTCGGCTCCGCTAATTAATTCCAGGCATTATCGCGGATTGGAATAGTTTTCCGCTCCGTTACGCGGAAGAAAGTCAAATAAATTAATGCTTTTAATGCGCAATGAATAGCCTGAGTTTGGTATCCTTCCTCCGGTAATATATCTGGGGACGGGTCGCATGCCATTATATTCACGGTAGGTATCGTACATACGAGGATGTCTCATTGTACGCCGATTATTATTTCAGACCCGAATGAATCTACTGAAATAATGATTTGTCGTAGGTATCGAATGCGTTATTGGACGTGCGAATTGCACGCATTACTCATTGTTGACTGCGTTTTCGAACACGACTGCACCTGCAGCTGCACAATGCCGTGATACAGATAGATACGATTTACTCTCATATATTCTCTGTTCCCGTGGCATAGATCTGCAGTTAGAATTATTTCGTCGATTATGCATGCGGCGATGATTCATTCGAAACATTATCCAGTTTCGAAATACATACCCACTTTATTTCGTGGTCATATAATCTCTAGTTTCATACTAATCTTCTAGCTACATACATTATATTATTGTCGTATAATTTTATTCCACATTTCCTATGTGATAGATTTAGGTACGAAACCATGTGGACCGGTAATGGGAACCGCTCATTAAAAATACGAGGCAATCAAGATTCGAGTGGAACCCCAGACTCCAGCGGGAATAAGCATTTGACTGAAACGGTATATAATTTCGGCAATTTAATGCTCGCGGTGATCTCGAGTTTCTGTACGGAGGTGGATTGGTAGGCAACTCATATTCTGCCCGAGAGCTCGTGCCTATCGAGAGAACAGGTTGCGGTGTGCTGCTCCAATGGCCTACCACCTACCATCAAGATCAGAAGATTCGTCAAAGCGATACGCAGCCTTTATGATTGCGATGCAATTATTATTAAACGTGATTACATTGTGCTCGTATAACAGTACACGTGACTCATCCCTCGGGTTAAAAACAAAAGATCAGCACGACGGCTTTGATTTGATTGCAAGTCAGTCCTCTCCTCATTTTATTGATGATTCCCGTGTTTTCTTCTTCTTCTTCACATTCTATTTTTCATTCGATCCGAAAATTAGGTTCATATAGTATTCGTAAACGTAAGTGTGCAAACACGGAGTAAAAATAGTTTTCAGTTATGCAGGTGAACCGTACACTACGTATGTGTAGTTGTTACTTTTCTTTTCACAATGTTGCATGATGCTAATTCCGGATTCCATAGCCATGATTACTGGTTTCGCTATTCAGCATCGAAGCTCCATAATAGCAGGCTATCAAGTTATTAAATTGTTGAAAATTTGATTCCGTTTTCAGCCCGAACTTTGGATAAAATGTTGCTCAAAAGCAAAGTATAACATTCTTACGTTATGCCAGAGGAGCATGAGAATATTATACAGTGAGCGGAAGTGACGCCGTTAAAATACAAGTAGCACTTCAAGAGGAGAGCCACGAATACGAGTCTGTCTGACTCTGAGCACCTGAGCCTGTGCATTGACCTATGGTTACGTTTCCTAAACACTTGTTAATCGCCGTGTCTTCGTGTCTATTTCATACCACTTCACTCACTAGGTTTCGGATAGTCCCATTGTTCTGAAACTCGACACGGCTGCGGATTGAAAAAAATTAACATTTTACTCATCCTGGCGTATTCCCTCCCAGGAAGAAGAATCTGTCAACAAACGGATCTCATCAAACCAAGGACGAGGTTATGAACCCAATTCATTGAATCATCACCGTTCCAATCATATTTCCTAATGGCGGATTATGCGCCCGAAGGTCTCAGGGTTCATTTATTAAGTCCGATCATGATTTACCAGAAATGTCAAATGTAATTTGAAGTCTATTATCATATTCAGCATTAGCGTTTACCAAGCGAGTCTCGGTTGCCTACTTGGTTACCTATACCTACAGTTCGGCGGATATCAATCGGACTTGCTTCATACGTAAAGAGATCATCGGGAGTTCGTCGTTACTGTATAGAATCCAAGCAAACATGATTTAGCAGTGTTGGTGTTGTTTATATCTTTCATTGCGACTAGGCACATGATGACGTTATATCGTATCAAGTTGGTAATATATATTAATGCTTTCATGACATCATAGTCACTATAGGCGTTTTAACGCAGGATATCCCATACGTTGTCACAAATCAAAAGGATTTTTTTCTTTCCCTTTTCTTTCTTTCAGGCTGTTGAATTTACAACAGGTACAGCATATTTTATCTCGCAATCAGTAGAGGCATCATGATGTCATGAGCATGACTAGTTGGTACGGCACGTGTAATAGTATTTCTGTATTATGCTAGCTCAGATTAGAATTGACCAGAGAACGACTCTACTACTTAAAATTAGTACTAGACGATTTACCTATTGAGTATGTTCTGCCTACACTCAACGGGTCAACTAATTGTTCAGGATTTTTTCGTTTTTTGCAAATGAAACCCTCTAACGGCACGTCGAGGATTATCCAACGGTAAAGAGGCTGGGCAAACTTTAGAAAGTAAGAACAAACAATCAAAACAAAAAATGGCCATTCAGGTTTACACGGGATTCATTTTTCTCAGGCTCATTCTGTCATAATTTTTCTATTAGAATTATAACGCCTTTAAATCTTGTTTTTGCTGGTCTTTGTGCTCATTAATTTCTTCCGAGTCGCCGGAAGATAATAAACGCCAAACAGCGCGGATGAAGAACTTCCAAATAAGACAATTCGCCAACCACCGACTCGTCTGATTTCAACTTCTTAGATAAATTAACCGGTAATTTTAAATGTCACTTTTTCACCCGCGGAAATATATACCTATATCCAACTAATTAACCGTGCCGAAATGAAGACGATTCATGTGCGAAATGTGAAAAAGGGATGATGCCGGATTGAATATTATAAAATTGCATAAATTGAGATAGCCCAACGAATTTGCAGGGACTGAATAGTGATTGATAATTGACATTCGTTATGACATGCGATAATTAAGTTGTTGAAGACACTTAAACTATTTTTTATGAATACACTTACCACGTTGGAGAGAAGTAAATTAAATTCGTCAAAGATTCGAACGTGTCACCGTGTCGACGGGAGGGTCAAGGCCCCACTCCGAGGTCAAGACTGCCGTCCATAACTTTCGTGTCCAAACTTTCAACCGTCTCGTCGAAGTCTTAATCTTGGAGTAACAGTCGGCGAAGCAGTGTTCGGTAAACTGGAAGTAACGGGTTTGGTATGTCTGAACTACGACGAAACTCATCCCGAACAACGTTCGTGGACTCCAAACTGTCTGCGAGTTTGTTTTGCCTCTCGATCCTAAAAATGAAATCTTGAAAAGATGATATTATGTCATCGCGTCTCGTCCTCCACTCCGTGACGTGTACGATCGTCGGATGAAATTCATCCGTAAAACGACCTTCGCAATCTAGAAAAACTCTTAGCGCAAGATTTCGCATTGCCTATTCGAATTTCCTGTAGTTCGTCTTATGGATGATATAAGCTAATTCACCGACAATGGGAGAGTAATGTCTTCCCAGAACTACTCGGCCAGATAGAATTAGGGAATGAAGGATCCTTTCGTTGTACCGCATATATGAGCGAGACCTACGCATCGCGGATGATTATTATTTTTAACGTATATTCGAGGATGTAGGTGTTCCAAGTTTAAACGCGAAGAGCTATGATTCGTAATTGCAGAGTAGAGATTAATACTGATTCATATAGGTACCGCATCGCGTTGAAATCGTGTAGTTACTGTACCGAGAGGAGAGTTTGTTTGTAGTTAATAATGGTGAGTTTGAATATGGCGAGCGGAGTATTTCTTTGCAGAGGAAAAAACGAAGGAACGCTCGTTAACTGACGTTGTATTTGTTTGAATCGAGTGCAGAGTTCTGAAAACCGGATAACCCAGCGAAATGAAGTTTGTTACAATGAACGAGCGTTCGGTTTTCGCAAGAAAACCTGTGGTTCCTCGCGTCCAGCGTCTCCTTCATCAATTACTTACTGCGAATGGACTCTCCTTTCAGTGATAGCACCTCTACGTGTATGTATAGTATAATAGAAATCTCAATTATTTTTGGATTAGGGTCACCTCGATGTGTGTACGGTACATGGAGTTTTTCGTTACAACCTCGCAATCTTCCGTGGACCAAGCCAAGCCGGGTAAAGCTAACTCGCACGTCGCGAGAGATTAATTGAAATCTTATTTTGTACTAAGTCAGACAACGATCCGAGCTGCCAATGACAAAGGCCGGCATAAACGATACCTACCTACCTACATGATCGGTGAATTTAGCTAAAAACCGTTAACCTCAATTCCCGAAACACGGTTCCCCCTTGGCCGTCATATCAATTAATGTGTTCGTTCATCCGAGGAATCCTGTGTCTTTGGCTGCCACCGTATTTCACGCATCCAAGAATTCGATTCGCTATCAAAAATCCATAAATCTTTCTCTCCAGCCGGCTCTGTAGCTTCTCCATTTCCGAGACGCATATCCCATAAATTCTGATATTACGTTTACGAAATTCGGCCGGAATTCACAGCAAATCTTAGAATCAGTATTTTTTCGCCGATGAACCGAAAGGAACTTGCACATTATATTTATAACATTTCAGAGTTGTTTCTTCCTCTCCTCGTAATTTCGAACATTTGTTACGGTCGCGAATTTGGATTTTCCTGAAAAACTGATGCACAGATTTTCAAACGTTTATCCTTACCAAACAGAAGAGGTTTCCGTTAAATTATTCATTTATCCATATAGCATATGAGCTATTGCGAAAAAATTCGACAGTACGAGGCGCGTATAATTTTGTTTGTGAATCATTGGAGCACTCAGCAGCTCCGTAAATCTTAAGTATAAATATCCGCGTTGATCTTTCTCACAACTACAGCAAATAGGTACAAGGACATGATCTAATTGAAACCTAAAGCGTATTTCGAAATTATCATCGTATTATGTCACAAGTGCGTTTATAAGATTTTCTCAGCCAACTCGAAGACGTATCTTGATGGAATGTTGGAAAATTGAAATAATTCTCAGCCTACCGCGCTGCCATGAGGATTCTCTATCGCGGGTCTATTCGACTAGTAGAGTTTTATGCTTCGTAAGACCTCATAACTACTTGGAAAATACACGCGAACGCGAGAAGAGACCACGGTGGCCGTTAATTATTCATTGAATCGTTGATTAAATTAGATTTATCTCGAGATTATATTATTGTGTGATGAGCCTTCAGGGGACGGAATGGTATACATACATATATATTCCGTAAAATATCACCGGAAATATCGTGTACCATTGGATGGCGAGAACTGAGAGTGGATGTCGGATAATAGCGACGTCCTCAGGACGGGGGGTTTTAAAATTTATATTTGATAACGGTGTCTGCAGCCATGGCTTGTCTCGTTTCTGCCTACGCTAACACCTGCTTCAACGCGTTGCGGTCGGTGTGTTAATAAGACTTACAAATTTGAAGTCGTAAACCACCGCGCCTCGTCGCGTCGTGATCTTTCACAAGCTCTTTGGCCATGATGGGTCTGCTTCGGTAGATATATAGCCAAGACTCCTGTTATCTCCACAAATTCGCTAAAGATTCAGCATCCTTTTCTCAATTCGCACGTAAATCATTCCCATCCTGTTCTTCGGAACGAGTTTTAAGCTATTTCAATTAGTCCCGGGAAAGAGGTGGAGATATTCTCAACTCGTAGCTCCAGGTACATAAGATTCTCAGCCGCACCCATGTACAGAATAATGATAGAACTGATTTGCCCGACGAAATTTGCAATTAAAACTTGATACCGGTCACTAAATGACGACTGGCCATTGATTAGGCAACTAATGTTACTTACTTCACACGGTTTATCGAACCCAAAGTCTCAGAGCTCCGAGCGAGTTTATAGTTACCCGTTAAGTGACAGGATACATAAATCGTTAGAGGCGAATATCAGTCAGCAAAATGAATCGCATTGGATACGAACTTGCCAAATAGGAAGAGACTTTTTCCACGATTTTTTTGTCGACCTGGTAGTCTGGCCTGCGACGAGAAAAATGCACCTACGCCTACGTTTTAAATCAAATCAATTTTGCAAATTGCATAATTATACGGCAATTTTTAATGCTGTATTGTTTATGGCCGTGGGTATACGATTGGGAGCCAATGACGCTTCAATCTGAGTTCTCAACGGTCGAATGGGTTTCTGATTCCCCAATTGATCGTAGATCCAATTGACGATACTTCAGTATGAAGCAAAAGAAGGATTATTGCACACTCGCCTGATCCCGTAGCACTCTCGTACTGCGACGTAATTCAGTCAACTACATGTTACGTAATAATCGAATACCACTATCTACAGGGCAGAATCCTGACGATGCTCGTTTATAGTTGTGTTATTGTACTTGAAACGAACGTTCAAATCTGCGCATTAATTATACCATCCAACAATAATTCGTCAGCGTTTGTGGTTGTTCCTTCTCTAATTACATCCGTTAGGTAATAAATTGTATCGGAATCATGGAAACGTGGAATCGTGGAATCGTGGGCTGAAGACATGTTATATTGGGCTGATATTTCGGCATGCGAGCGTGCACACACGCGTGCATTGAAATCGCTCCTGTAATTATATAGCGTACCTATGTATATAAGTAAGTGACTACGTGCTCTGACTCTTCGATTAATAGTAAGTCAAACATACATAAAGGTACATAGAAGGTAAATGAGGAAGTAGTTATATCTCGTAAGTTCAGTTATCAAGCTTGTATTTGAGTAGGAGCTGGGCACCTGTACCTGTGCCGGTGAACAGTTCAGTGTATTTACCGAAAGTGAGTTGAACAAAATTTACTTTCCAGTTATGCAATGTCCCACAGAATAGAGTATATTTGTATTTGGTAACAGGAAATGCAATTTATCGCTGCAAGAACACTTACAAGGTTGTCGAACCTCGTCTTCGAGGCTTTTGGTATTCTATCTGATTCTTTACGCAGATAAAACTATCTCGACGTCCGTGGGATTCACGGAAATCCATCTATCTACTTGCATCTATGAAGGTGTTTTAATTTCAACTCTCACGAAATACTGCGTATTGGTATACCTATCGTAACGGTGAATCTACAATACTTGTAAAGCACAGAAAAAAATCTATGTTTAATCTACATCGATTAACCTTGCGTTTCGATAATAAATATATTTACGTACCGGTCTGGGTCTTCTTCGCGCCTATTTTCGTTCCAGTATCGGTACACCGATTGGACCGCCCGATCAATACAATAATCTCGGGGAATATTCGTCATTGCAAAAGGCCGAAATAAATCGGTTTGTTTTGTCATTGGTCGAAGACTGAGCATGCAAATTGGAATATGAGAATGTGTCACGGGTACGTATATAGATACGTGCAAGGAATACAAACAACGGTATGAGCATATGAAATGAATCGATTGCCTCGACACCTTTAGTCGCATAATTGTGATTATCGTGATTTATTATTACTATTATTATTATTCATACAAAACTAGCAGGATTCCAATCTCTGCGTAGCGTAGCACCGTAATTATCGATAACGTCAGTGAGCATTACTCTGACAAGAAGCCACAGCTGAGTATCCTACGGTGCGGTTGAAGACGGTGCAGATCGTGACCGGTGAATGAATTATCCTGTTGAGTACAAGTCTCGTCTACTTTGTCAGTCGAAAGAACAGTCGGAGATAATAAATTTCGTCAGCCGAAAGAAAAGAAAAAGGTCTGGTCGCCTTATAGTGGTAAACCTGAAAAGTCTAGCAAATCTGTTGAGACTCGAGTAATAAATCTAAACGGCCTTGATCGGAGCTAGAAATCGGACCAAGGCATCGATCCTCGAGACCTCGACTACACTCTTGTCACCAGAGACCAGATGTTGACACCAGCGGAGAATCACCTTTCCGTATGTACTTACTGTGGGCTCTCTTTAACGGGAAAACGACCTCTGGCGCTTCGTATTCACTTTGTGAACCGTTTAGTGGTTGCCATTCTTGGAGAACGAGTCTACAACCATATCCGAAGAGCCGAGTATTCGCGGTAAATCGCATCGTCCCCAAGTAAACGACATTGATGATACTTTTTTGCCGAGCTTATAAAAACCGGGCATTATGGTATGTATACGGTGCAGCGTTCGTTCAAATAGATAAATCCTCGAGGGGCATCATTCAAAGAAAGTAAATTCGCGAGAAACAAAGAAGAAGTTTATAGTACACGCTGTGTATTCGAGGAGTTCCGAGCGTCTGAATGAAATGTTGTAAAAATTGTTTCACGATGTCCGTGAATGAAAAGAAGACGATAAAGATACTCGGGGATGATGTAGTTTGGGAATTATTCACAGTCCTAACATCGCTTCGAGTTCAAAGGATCCGGAGTCAGTGACTGATGTCTATCTAGAAAAAAAAAACAAAAAAACAAATTGTGATACTCGGTTGAAATTACCGTACGAAATTTTGGTGAAAAATGTTTCTTTAACCCGAAACGGGATGCGTTGAATTTCGTGATATGAATAGGTGTGAAACTCCTAAAGTCGTCGGAATAGTAACTGATTCCCCTTTAACACGAAGTAATTCATTCATTTTTTTCCTCTTTTTTTATCTCTTATTCAGTTTTGCCTCTAATACGGTGCTAACCCTCATTGTTAGGCAGTTCTTACATTGTTTTTTCATCTCTAATTTCATGGTTCAGGATATATAGCACTGAAATGGAGTTTCGAGATGGGTTGTTCGGCGGTAGGTGCCGAGTGACGCTAATTGTGAAGGAAACGTTAAAAAGATAGTAAGCGTCGAGGCTCCCACATAGCCCAGCTCTTGTACATGTACCGGCGAGCTAATCAAGTAACATTCTACCTTTACGAACGGGTGAAAATATCCAAACACAATATACTATGCGAGTATACGTGTAGGAAACCTCGTTGATCCTGAGAATTGAACGTTACTTCATCTCACTACGCGCTGTAGCGGTGCAGGTATGCGCAACTCTTTATAGATATACGTAAATGTGATATAGGTATACCTACAAGAATAACTACGAGCGGATGGATCGCCCGGGTGGAATCGATACCTTACTTTCATTACGATAGATAGAAAATCGTACCCTTTTCAAAGCACATTCCGGACCAATGAACAGAAATTTATCTAGTACTGCTCACAACGTCGTATTGATCGTGTCTGTTTCACTATGTACAGTTCGAATTTATCGCAACGTACACATTGCGTTGGCGCACGAGCCGCACAAAGTGACGGAGAGAATATCTCGAAGGAATTTGATCTTGATCTTGCTTTCAATTCTGGTCAGCTCACGAGATGTATGATAATTATAAACATCTATTAATACCGTTACTAGTTTCTCATGCACGATCCAAGACAACCGCCGTAGGTGTGCACATTACATTAGAAAACAGGAATTCAGAGCCGTAAGAAGTTTCCTAATTTACGATCAACCGTGGAATAGGACACCAGAAATTCCTTTCGCAATTCCCATATCATTTAAGACCGGTAAGATGAGTTTCATTCATCTAATTCATCGTTATGTATCTGTGGGGGCCTTGGCACTCGTCATTTCCGGTGCGCCCGGGCATCCGGCCGAGTAATATCATGTTCACGTATACATAATATACTGTATTATAGTAACGGGAGATTTTTCACTAATTCGCACGATTAGTGCGACGAGCAAGCGTCGGAGAGCATTTTCTCAATCTTCTGACTGATTTTAGTTTCCGCTAGACAAAATCTCGTGTCATCTTGTCCCTCGATTAGATTCATTATCCATCGGATTCGTTCCTCGTTCGTTTTCTGCCGGTGCTCGTTTTTCAAACACCGCGATTTTTTTTTATCCAGTTTATAGGTACAGGTAGATGAGAGAAAAAGATCGATGCTGAGCGCAATTCAAATAACGTACAGTAAAATCCTAACCTAATCGAAAGTACATTAGACGCCGGAGGAGAAGACGCTGTTTCGAATCCAGATCCATTTACGAGCCATGCGTATCGGTCTATTTATCCGTGACCGAGCAATCGTTCCCAAATGAGTAGCTGCAATTATTGAAATCCGATGGAGCGAGAACGAAAACGAAAACGATGCTCTATCGCTAACTCTATAACTCTTGCTCGATCTTTTTCTCAGACATCTTCACCGCCGTCACGGCTCGGATGAATGAGGGAGGTGATAATTTGCGATCTTGTATTTGCCCGGGTCGCGTATCCAGTTACGGCCACCTCCGAAGCAGGAGTCCTGATCTAATACAACGTAATCATTCCAATTTGAACTCCAAGACTACCGTGATGATCTGCCATTATTTTTTGATCAAAATTTGATCGGTGAGTTCATTAAATCCGGACCGGAGGAACTGGAAACTTAGAATTGAACGTATATACGGGTCAATAACCACTTTTTAAAGGCCTCTTGGGTTTTATCGTATCCACGTCAAGATTGTGGACCACCTGTGCCTAAATATCGGTAGGAATCTACAATTAATAGATTTCACGCCCGTCGAAGCTTCTCCTTGAATGAAAGCGGTTTGCGGTTGGTTCCTGTGCGAGAATTTCGCCCGTAAAAAACATATCGACAATAAGATGTAGTACCAGAGCGAATTATACTTTACTTTACTCCCAAGAACCACATCGACGTCTAGTATCCATTCAATGATATTCTTTCGGTATTTTATTGGATTTAGATTTTGCGCTAAATGGTGTTAAATTAATTTGCAAAAATTGGTAATGCGGTATACTGGTGTATCGGCTATTCCCAGAAAGATCAACGTTTCGAAAGAGTCCTCATTCCAGATCGCCGATTCGGTTTCATTGTTGAAAAATTCTTCAGAATCTGACGGACAATGGCATAGACTCGAAGGATCAGAATCGAATGAAACAAAAAACAGATGAACAAATTCTCTTCTTACGGAAATACTAAAACAATAGATTTAGCACGCGGTGAAAAGTTGAGCAGAATAAAATTTTTGTAGATCCCCGTTCCGATTTGTAAGTGCTAACCGCGAATAAGTGTAAGGAATGAATAAGTGTGACGAGAAGATCGACGTTTTTACTACCGTCGTAGATACATCATCGGAACTCGCCTGACGGCGCGGCGTGGTTCTTCAGAGCTCGAACAATGGCATGATAAGGCGATAGCATCATTGATCACTAAGACATTTCTGAGCTGTAATGAGGCTTAAAGAGGAAAAACAACAGAGCCAGAAGGATTAGGAAACGCGATCCGCCTCTGCGACACGATTGCGACACTTTGGGGTGGCTGCATGCCGATGCACGAGGAGTACATCACAGTTACCGAAAGAATCTCTGATCGATCGGAAATACCGAAATCTTCACTCAGAGGATATTGACATGAACAATTCACCTCGGTTTTCGATTGAATATGTATATTAATTCAAAGCGGTGACATATCGTAGAATGAATCCTGTTAGTTTCGAAACTCGCATGAATGATGAACAATGCAAACAATAATTAACGTATCGTTGACGTAGCGAGATCAAATAATAGAAATTATTTCCATAATTCCGAAATAATAGATATTTGTATAGACGAAGAAGTTGTAACGATGTTTATCCGGCATATGATGTACACAAATATTTTTTCCAAACGCGTTGATTACGTCTTTGTGAGAACAAAAAAAAAAAAAAAAAAAAAAAAAGAAACAGGAAAATATCACCAAATATCAAAGATCACGTATGACAGATAATCGAAGAGCTCCTGTGACACCTTTGAACTAATGTTGGAGCCCGGAAGGTAGCCAACCAGGTGGACAAAATCAAAATTCAGTATTTGTGTTCCTGGTTTCAAGAATATTCAAGCTGTAATTATTAATGCACGCGCCACGGGTCTGTTTGCTATAATGATTAGGCCTAACGCTGAATTGTGCAAACTGCTGAACCCTGGCCGATCAATTCCTCTTTGTAATTCTATATTCCTATATGCTCTCACGCGCAGCACCTTGAAAAACCCTCATTTCAAGCCTTATACGATTAATCTGGACATATGTACATACACACGTTAGCGTTTTAACATCGAGTCTGCACGACGATTTGTCAATTTGACAGAATGTATACATTTTTTTCTGTCTTATTTTATTGTCACCAAGTCTTGCCTTAGGACGAACGTGAGCAGCTCAGGCAGAAAAATTGCTCACGAAATAGGTATGCAGCAAAGCTAAATGAATATCTCCTGTTCATGACACGGCGAATGGCGCGGCGGATGAATAAAACCGGCATTTATAAATTGTGCGCAATTAAAAGCGTGCTCATACAACCGCGTTCGTGTTCACAGGTACACAGTATGCACAGTTGTTAGATAGACAGAGATGTCCGCAGACTAGCGAATCGCATCAACCTTGCAAGGATGCAAACATGGAGATGACCAAGTGCAGGAATCATTGTCCGGTGACGCGAACATGTAAATTGGATTACAGTTGGCCATTGGTTATTGTGACAGGGTGAAATAAATTTGTCGTGTCAGTATAAAAATCCCATCGTGCAAGGAGTCTCGGAGCTAATGCACCGTAGTATTTATCGTCAGTCGATGACTTATCCTCGCGTAAAACTGCAGTCTGTAATTTCTATAAACTCATGGCGACGATTAGCCACAGATAATATATTTCAGGATCCGGTTAACGATTCAATCTCCCACGGACCCAACAGACTGCAGAGGAGAACACCTGCAAATTATTCTTATTATCACGGCGATGACGATAAATAACTTGTTAAACGTACGGAACTCGAGTGAGCAATCGAAGACACTTGTAGCAATCAATAACTGTCAGGCCTAGCTGGAAGTACATAGTTCCACCTGCAGCGGAGCCCATATCTCTGGAACCCTGACGAAATAGACAACCCTGAACACACATGTAGCGGATGGTTTCGGGAAGCTGCAGGGATCATACGCGGACGAACTATTCCGGGATCGTTGCTCGTAGATAGTAGGTACATGCACACAGGCACGTCACATCTGAGTGAGCATAAGTAACCCAACGTGGGCATCCGATGGTCGATCTTTGGCACAGTTTGGAATGGAATCGATCGAGACGAAACGAAACGAAAAACGAGCGAAGAAAAAAAGCATGAAATTCAACAGAGAGAAGAGGATGAAGGAGGAAAGCAAAAACGAGAGTGAGGTAGAGCCGAATGGAACGCAAGACGATAATATTTTATTGGAAGCGGAATTACAGCCGCAGATCCGATCCTATATACCGATGAGTTCAGAGTTCACGGTTAGTGATGTCATCGTTCTTATGCCAATGGAAACTTGGGATGAGACCTTCACACGTTCAGCTGGGTGCCTTTACCTCTGCGTCAGGGTTTGGCTGGATTATTGATTAATTCCAATAATTATACCCGCGTCTGTCGACAAGATTTTCGTGAATATTCTAAAGAGTATAGTCAATGTCGCGGCAGTGGTGTTGTTGTCCATAAACTCACGGGCATATTACATTCCCTGTATTATGTATATTGAATGTCGGAATGCATCTCAGGCTTTCCAGAGGAGGCCTTTTCGTCCACGAGTCGTTTTTGATGCACAACGTACTATGGAGTCAAATTTTTAGCGTTCGCTTGTTATGCCATGGCTATTTATATGCGTTATGGACCAAGACGAACACTTTCAATTTCGATATTCTTTTATCTTTGTGAAATTTCCATCATTTTGCATCCTCTCTCTCACTTGAAGTAGGTATAACGGCGACGGTGAAAAGCGAAGTAGGGAGCAAAACGTGTACACAGGTATATCTATGTCATTGAACGCATGTTAATTATCGATACTTCGTGGCCTCAGACTCCGAGGTAATCCATGGCTGAGGATCAGTAGGTAGGCACATGCATACATACATACAGACGTATAGCTGAAGAGAAAAATAAGAAAATACTTTCAATTTATTCAACCATAAAGCGATTGACAGTTGGCTATCGTTTGCGAAGGTTTAATTCAGTGTTTTGTTACAAAAGGCAATCAAGTTTGGACAGCCGATGTGGAAAAAGTAGATTGATCATTTCCTTTGCGTATTTTGTATCTATACTTGGAGGAAGGCGAGCCCAATAACGGAGATGAATCTCCTCGGCGAATTACTTTGAATCGCTTTTTACTCGAACGGCCGAAATCTCCATTTGGGAAAATGACAATTAATGGATTAAAACGAATTCGCAAAGTGGTATTTCACGCGCTTTTAAACCCGGACCTCGAATAATTGTAAGAAAATCAATCCACCCGCCCACTGATCATCCTCTGTTGTTTCTACAATCGCTAAAGCGTGGTAGGTACTCGCGTTCCCATACGAGCAGAGGGAGCCTCCGGTGTTTTCAATAATAAGACACGATTACGGGTGGGAAGCTTTTCGATTGTGCGGCCCCCATTAACCTCGGATCGGTTTGAAATGACCACTTATGGGTAGGTGTCGCTGGTTAATCGGCTTTCGATGGTCACGGCGAGTGGGTATCCCTGTGCAGGACGTCGTGTCCGGAAGAGCAGCGTTGGTTAAGATCGTTGCGAGCCGATGCTGGAGAAGAGTCCAACAAACCAGGAGGTGGGTACCAGTACCAGTTGGAGACCAGCTGCTGCTGCTGCTGCTGCTGCTCCTTCGAGCCACCAGCGTGGGCGACCCGTCCTTCCTTATAAGTCGAACCGTACCAGCTAATTCATCGCAAATAAACGTGCCCCTAACTAACTAGGCAACACTCGATCGCCGACGACCGGCCGACCGGATTGCAGAAGGCTGTCCGATGTTGTCGAGGGGGATTTTCTCTTGGTCGCTGCTCGGGCATCCTTGCCGGACTCGAGCTTTGTGTGTCTCCATGAGAGTGTGAAACGTTGATCGGTTTGAATCAGAACACATGATGATAAAATTCATCTGGAACTAGATTTCATTGCAGATAAAACCGTCCGCAGCTGTTTCCGGGTGAATTTTATCCCCCTTCCCCCGGTGCGAAAATGTGGGTTGTTAGGAATAGATTATGGAATTGATACTCTGGCCGGTAGATTGGATTCTACCACCTGTACTTCAGCTACGAACCCAACGATTACGACGAGCACGAAGGTTGGATTGATTTCCGGGTTAAGGCTGTAACCTCAGATCGTTGCGAAGGATGGAACCTAGACGCATCATCATCGATGGGATAAATCTTCGGGTTTGTGGACCCGCGCTGCCGAACGATCGAACAATTTTAATAACAGTTTGAACGAAACAGCGACTTTTAGTTTCTTTAAAAAGTGAGATCAGCCTTCCTACTTCCCTAATGGTTTCTCACCTCAGTCAAATAATGCCAGAAGCGATGATGGATTACGACGTAAATACCTCCGGGCGATCATAACGTCGACCCTCGACGGTCCCGTGAATGTTTTTGAAGTTGTAATTGATTGTATAAACTCACTTATGATATTGATGATTAGCTAGTCGCTTTATTGAAATGGAAAGCAAAGATTGTTAGGAGATATAAATCTCTTCCCATTATAGCCTTAGGGAAGGTCGCAAGATGCGCGCATAATCAGCTTTGCTAATCATACAAGCGTTTGCATGAAATTGGAATTGAATATCGACGACAAGAAAGAGAAAAAAACGGGGGAAAAAAACTACAGATAGATTCGCTAAAAACTGAGACGCCGCTTACAAATTACTTCTCGAATCGCATCCACTGATTCGCGTTGTTAAAGTAGGAAGTATCAACAACCCCGGTGCAAATAAAGCACATCGCGGCGCGTTCATTCGCTCTACTAAAGTAGTTAGGATCTTTTCTTTCTCATGTTTTCTATACGCCTCACCGTCCCACAAATAAGGGACAATTATCACTCGTTAGAGAGATATCTTGCTGTAAAGACTGCAAGAGTCGCGAAGATGCTGAGGTAGTTTATTCCTAATTGGCTCACTCTCGGCACTGGTCTCGACTTCCAATACAAACACTATAAATATAGATAAGGTAATATCAATATTTGCTTTATTGCGTTTCTGCGTTTTAAGTTTAAACTATTTCCGGTCAGCTATGTACATACGAATGAGAGTGATTTCACAGTTTACTTCATACGTTTGTAATTACTTATCCAATCGGCGTGCCCCGAGTACCCTGAAAGCTCATTAGATCTGTCTGAAAAAGTACGCAGGGATTCACTGCACATAACGTAGATACATCGACGGCCGCGCGGTTACTCGGACTCATTCCCAGTCAACGTGCAAGTAACTTAAGTAAGTTGCCACTACAATTCCGAGGGAAACCGCATTCTCATATTTAGTTTAGCTTCATTCTTCCACTCGGATAATGTACGGTGCAGGCAATTTACTGGTCGAAGCTTTGAATACGAACAGCCCACACTACGCTACGACTTTACCCAGCTGCACACGTGTGTGCAAAAACGTCCGGCGGTAATTACTACGTTAGAGGACGTCATACCTCAGTTGTGCCGGTAAGTAAATTCACAAATTGTAAAATAATTCGCCGAACACATTATTACGTATAATTATTGTGGTTCAAAGATATTTCGATGATGCAAAACGCTTCCTCAAACCATTCG
Source organism: Phymatocera aterrima (assembly GCA_963170745.1). Lineage (NCBI taxonomy): Eukaryota > Metazoa > Arthropoda > Insecta > Hymenoptera > Tenthredinidae > Phymatocera > Phymatocera aterrima. Next base: position 12,325,888 of record OY720663.1, read on the forward strand.
TGGTACCCTACACGGTTCTGGCGTCTGAGAGTATTTAAAAATTTCGTCGATTTTTTCATTCCTGAGCAAATAATCACCTCATCGCGTTATGTAGGCAATTACTGATCCTTGTCAGCCAGCAGCTACCTAACGTGTGCTAGCTTCTCCTCTGCGATGCTTATCGTCTGCGAGCCATCGCTTACGGTAAAAATCTTCGTCCGAAAATGGTAATTAGATCGCGTTTAGAACCCGGGACGGCGATTATTCGGGCAATTTCTGTGCTAATAACTGGATTAAGGGTATGTTAATAGTGCGAAGAACAGTGAACGGAAACCTAGCTGCTATGTGTTTTCTATCCTCACGGAAATGTACCGATGCGCGGTGGTTGTTATTATTTTTTTCAAACCGGCTAGAACAGCCAATCTTGAAATCACACCCGCTCATTACTACTCGCGTATGAAATGTCTTCCGTGATCTTGAGCTCCGGTCAAAAGAGGAACAAGGAACCAGCGGCGGTGAGCTATGCGAGTGAATACCCAAGTGGTGTGGTAGCTCGAAATAAGAATAATTCCTCATACTTCTCCAGTTCTCTCAGGGTAAATCACAGCAGAATTCATGCCGCTGCTCTCCCTCCGTCATTCCAGTGCAACGGGATGCTGGCTTGTAGTTGTAGGGTCACGGAACGCTCCTGCGAATCTCTTATGAAACACCGAGGATGTAGGTTTCCCCCGCAAATTATGAGCTCCTAAAGTGTTCGCGGACATGCAATGTGAGACGGGTAAGAGCCGCGTACGAATTGAAAAATGAATGATCACGCAGTACCGTAACAATAACTTATATCATGAGAAAGAGAGGAATACGCTGCTACCTGCACTGCGTTGCACGTAACGAAGGTTGAGCCTTCGCCGTTTGAAATTGTCCTCCTGAAGCAGCGGCCCATTATCTTACAAATTTGTGAATTGTCAGCGACTACTCGTACCTTGCATTTCCTAAGTTACAATCGGCGAGTCACAATATAACACCATCACACTGAAAGTGCTCAACATGAATTTGCCTGCTAATAGCATGCGATTTTTATTACACCGGCATACATCGTCTCAGTCCCGATTGCCATTTCCTATGCCAAACCACTTTCAGCACCAGGTGCTTCGAGATGCTCCGACCGCCATTGACTAAGCGTGGTTACTTTTAGAACGTGACGAGTAGGAGGACCTCCGGATGTTCTTGAATCGGAACGATTTCAGCGATATTCACTCGAGCCAGTGATAACCACGGAGTGGCGTCAGTAAACAATTTTGACGTAATGAAATTCGGCAACGTAAACTATGTGTGGGCAAAAAACGACATTGAAATTCACTACTGCATCTCGAACCAGGCGGAATACCTTAAAAATTATGGCAGGGAATGATTGTTCATTAGGATCAGTTGTAGAGATTGTTACTACAGACTTTGAGCAACGATATCAATTCCAGTTGCTCACCCGAGTCCATTAATTATGATATTAGGCACAAGGATACTGATCAAATGTAGGATTCAAACTCCTTTTCTGCAATGTCGTTAATTTATCAGGCCAAGTATAATCTGCAGGCCCATCGTTTTTTGTTTTTTTTTTCTCCAAAAAATTGCCTCTTCGAATGAATACCTGCTTGCACAGTCGTATTTGTAATGACGAAGAGAGACCGGCATGAGAAGTATGAGCTGAAAGAAATCCAAGGAAAACATTCTTGGCTCCTCTTGTTACGGCAACTCTCCAACCCGGTAAATTTTGAAAGAAATTTAAGGGCCCCCACGGCACTTAAGGCAACCCTATATTTATGATATTTTTACGCTCACTTCCTGAATATTCATCGGAGAATATTGGTGCCTCCGATCAATTTCCGCTTTATGACTCTACGCAATCTGCCATCCTTAAAATTGCGAGGAGTTGTTAATACCGCTGTTTTGAATATCCGGCTGTCTTGATCGATAAAAAATTAGTTGGTAACCAGTTTCTGCACTTCGTAGTACATTTATTTTTTACATGTTTGTTTTCGTCTCTTTCCGTTTCGTTTTTGCTGCTTATATCACATCTAGGCGAGATCACAAACACATTTTCACATGCAGACGCGTTCTTCGACTTGATTTGCAGGTAATAATTTTCGAATAAAATACTCAGAAAAAAATCCTCGGGAGTATAATTTGACTTTATACATCCGGCTGCGATCTTAGTTCGACGTGAGCCGTTCTACCAACTGTCAGATCTGAATGAAATTGCGATCTACAGATCGTGAAATAATCTCTTCTGATCGGACTTCATCCTCCCTCGGCACGAATAGATTCTGAAATAATATCACAAAATTTGATTACCCATTTAATCCCACCTCTCACAGTGAATTACACCGAACGTCAAAATTCCCAACTTCGATTGGACTCACGGCAGATCCCATTTAGACCTTTACTTGGAATTTGTGTGACCCCAAGTCGAGGGCGTCTCGAAGACGTCCAATGAAGTCGACCATGGCTCAACGATAGCCATTCAAGCGGACTATGAAGCTGAATAAGCAAGCTCCAGATTCAATTTGCCGAAGAATTTTTGTTCAGCCACGCTCGGCACTCTTGACGTTCAGTAACAGCTGGTGACCTCATCCAGAACTGAACCGTTGATGGCAGGGTGTTGCACACCCGATGATCCGCGTAGATCTCGCGCGGACAGACCCTCGGGGCTCTTCTGCGGTCGAGGCACGCGATATGCACTACATCTGCAACGACGCATCTGCAGTGGATACCTTATTCAGCCCCATACTAAGAGTGCAGAAAATTAGCATGAGAATTTTTATCTCCTGAGTCGTTGGCTGGCTCTTTCATGTAGAATGTAGTATCTATATCCAGGGTGGGTACCTGCACTCGTACATACACCTGTGTTAGCTACGGGCGTGCACTTGTTGCTTCCCAACTGAGAGTACAACGGAATTTTATACCTTTTAATTACATACCTACCTACCTACCTACCTACCTTTATACCTCGGCACCATGCGAACGAGTATAAAACGATTCCTCTATACCGCGGCGTTGAGATGCCGGCCGATCCTAAGTGTAGGTATAGTATATAGATGGATATAAACCTGTTGGATCCGTGGCGAGGATCTATCTGTGATCTATATAGATGCAGGTATGTACGTATGTACGTAATCCTAGGTCAGTGACGTATCGTGACGGGATGGAAAGATTTGCAATGATACATTCAATTATCACGATTTCATACCACACGGTTTTCAAGTAACAAATACCTTCCTGTAAGTTGATTTTGATCAACATAATCAATCAATGTCGATAGTTGCAAACGAAACGAAGAGAGAAACAAAATCTCCATCGTCTGGTAATGGTCGTATACCAAGACGTCACGTTTATCAACAACTACAAAACTATCTTCATGACTTACCTGTCGATGAGCGACACGTAGTCTGCGGCACGTGAAATTATCTTCTAATGTCCTAATAAAGTAAGTACCTTTGTATTATTCGATGCACTGTTGGTTCGGCGTGAATTTAGTGGAGAAATACACATCCGATACACTTGTTACGTTCATTCAATGCCAAATGTAACAGTGCCGCAGAAGTGTGGAATCTCTTCTCCAGCTACGATGCTGAAAACAAAGCTGTTCGACGGTGATGAAAATTTACCTACTTTTGATAGAATGGGGTCGACGGTAAATGAAATGCAATTGAGTAATTCGCCTTTAAAAGCTGTCGAGAGGTGACTATGCACATAAACTACGGAGAAAAGTTGCTGAAGCTGAGTAAGAGAACGTAGATGCCAAGGCTGTGCGTCTTTCGATACGCAATAATATTTCTCATCACTCATCAGTATGCGAGATCGGTGCGCAGTGGGATCGGCGAGTAAGGCGAATCGTAGCCTGGGTTTACTGTTTGGCTAGGCTGTATATTGCCTCTATCTACGATCTGGTCTCTCCTTCGGGTCTCTCTTTCTGGTCTCTCCTTCGGTTCCTGGTTAAGAGAATAAGAAGAGAAGAAGAAGAGACGAGGCTAGGAAAAGAGAAGATATCGAAGGAGGAGCTTTGCCTCGACGCCGAGTTGAGAAAGAAAGAACCGGCAGCTAGCGGCGCAACCCGGCTTTACATCAGTAGCTATAGGATTCACTTTGGAATGTGCGGTGGACGATCGTGTGTCCCTCTGTCCATGTTTCTATCCATCCTGTATTGCTACCATTCACTTTACTTCACTTTACCTCACTTTACTTCGCGTTATTTCACTTCACCAGAGTTCGCTGATCCTAAGTAGGCGACTCGCTATCACAATTTTCTACGAAATTCATTGAAACGATGATCAAACTCGAATCTCCGCAACCGTTGGGCAGTATTCCTTCACATTCCTAATTATGGCGATGATCTGTATAGAGGTGCGGAGAGTATGCAGGACTGTGGAATTTTCGTTATTCAATGGAATGCGAATTGCTCGCTCACATTGAACCTCACTGGCGCCATGCAACTTTGACGCGGTGGAATACTTGTGCAAAAATGAATAAGGTTTTGTAAGGATTCTTTGCGAGGAATGAACGCGAGGTGAAAAACCAGGCGCCATTATCTGGACGCTGAAAGTTCTGCCGCAAAAGATGCTGCCGGTGAAGTGCAGTTATAGCATATAGGCTGTTAGTTTGAGGAACCAGCGTGTAACAGCTGAAGCTTCAGACGAAAGATTTATGGGATGAACCAGTGAGTATTTTTGTGAATCCGCCGGACCTTTTTTACCCCTCAAACTTGTATCAATTAGCGGTTACAAGGAACCTCTATCCCCAGGATCTCACGGGCGCACGTGAACGCGTCCTCAAACAGATGGTGAAAAAAGTCGTCCATCAATGCGCTGGTGTCGTTCCCTATCTGGTTTGTTACCCTAACGGCAACGGTCGTCAGAGAAAAAAGGTGGCTGCCCTAAGTACGTATTAAATATTTGGATCCTGTGATGTCCAACATCATCAAAGAAATAACACAAAAAGCAAGAATCGAGTGGAATGAAAATCGGAATGACAAATGGACTCCGAAGAATGCGAGGTCAGAATTATTATTCGAATAACGAGTGTTTTGATCGCAGCTATTACTCATGAGAACTTCTTCGCCTCTTAACTAGACAGTTCAAATTTTTGGGAGATGGTGATGTGCTGCAGGGTGGTCTGCAAAGTGTCGTCCCATAAACATTGCGTAAGCCATTTCTCATGAGTGGCTTAAATAATTTTTTCGTTCAACTTTCATTCGCATTGAACGGTCCTCCTCCTCCTCCTCCTCCTCCTCACTGTATCCTCACACTCCGTGTCTTCTACTCTGAGTTAGCCTGCGATTTTTCATCGGTGCTAACGAACGCTGGTTTAGTGTGTCTTGTTTCACGATCGTTTCACGAATATATCGACACGAGTCCATGGAGATTGAAAGTCCGTAAAAGTGGGCAGAGAAGAAAAATTTCGAGAATTGAGAAAACAGTTGCTGGAGGAATGTGTAAGATCATGCTAGATATTTACTAACCAACCTGCTAATAGAGGGAAATTAAACACATCCGTGGAACGCGATCGTTGCGCGTTTGCGAGCCCGTACTAGTTCTCTTCAAAGACCACTGTCGCGACCGGTACGAGGTGGCTGTAGCTGTAGCTGTAGCTGTGAGTACTATAGCTATAAGCAAAGTATTTCAGATTCTCGAGCAATTAGCGAGGCATTCATGGAACGCCTACAACGCGGTAGGACCGGGAAAACCTCGCGATCGTTGGGATACGATAGGAAATAAATTAGGTCCGAAGAACTCGGAGAATGGAGGCAGCGAAGAGGGACAGCTTGGATGGAATCGGGAGGTGGCTCTGAAACGGTGGAGTGAAATTCTACGATAATCCCTCGATGCTATAATAACTAAAATCTGGTGATAAAAGACCCGAGCTATAAATTATGGGAGATTCTAAGAAGGGTGAGATAGTTTCTCATCCTTTTCGCTCCTCGCAAATCGAAGAATAAGAAGTGCCCGTTCGGTGGCAATCCAGCAGCAACTATATAGATTTTTCATCATTTCTGCAAACTGGTCGGATGGATTATTCTACTCGATTTATTTTTACCTTTTTCTCTTTTACGGCGATTTAAGACAAACCTAATACTGTAGAGCGTAGCACGTCGTGGTAATCAGTCGAAAGATCGGAAGATTCTGAGACGATCGACCTTGAACCGGTCTACGACCTTCGTTCGGATCACGTCGCAAAATTTTAATCGCAGGATGTTATGTATCCTTCATTTTTTCCCTTTTTTTTACCTGCCATTACGGCTAAGATCAAGCACCTATATTCCGTAGTACACACTCATCCTATTCATGTATGTAGTACCAACCTATACGAATGTTATTACTAAGATATAATTGTAGCTGACGATGAGGAACGTACTCAACATCACACTTGGGGATGATGAAGTGAATTACGCTGTTGCAACTTACGCAGCTTATGCAGCAGCAGCAGCAGCAGCGCAACCAAGTTGTTGTCCTTTCTCATTGGACCGTAGTGTACATACAAGGTCGTTATCAAAGAAGAGGAGAGGTCATTGGCACGAGTTGGCGTTGTGCAACGGTCACGCCGGATCTTGGCGTTTTCTTTATCTTATTATTTGTACTTTTTCCCCTCCTCTTTTTCTCTCCCTCTCTATCCGTCTGATTCTTTTACCCCCTTTTTTCATGAAATCGATGCGGCGTCTCGCCACTCGCCGATATGGCTGTAGGCGTGAAAGCATCGAGAACTTGTATAGATATATACCCGTAGTACCCCATACTCGAGGAGCTTGGCATGCGACAAGCCAAGAACTCTGGATAACCAATTCGGACTGAGTGAAAATGTTCCATTCGAAATGGCTGGATAAGCGTCAACCGAGGCGAGCGATGTTCGATATGGAAGATTTGATGGATTGATTTTACGGGTAAGAAGAATTGTCGATGTCGCCATAAGCCGTACGATGCACTTCCGATTATCACGAATCGGCCGAAACTGATTAGCCATTATTTTTATGCGACCGTCGATTCTAACACGTATCGAATTTCATTGGCTATGGCTATGGTTATGGTTATGCTTATGCCGAGAAATAATACGGTCCCAATGGAGATTTGATATTGAGCAGATAATGACAACTAAGAGCTCTAGCTTCCGCTCTCCATGGATTTTCTTGTTCATGTCAACTCTTTTCCAGTCTTTTACTCATTTTTAAATTTCCGTTATAATCAATATGCCCGTTTCTTGTGATCAATTTCCTGACTGATCTAAATCAAGTTCATATTCACGTTCAGATTTCTATCTACAGTCCGGATTTCGGTACGAATTTCCACTGCGACAAATGCCCGTAGATTTGCCGGTCCAGATACTTCACGATTGGAAATGAGAATCGACTGTCTTACATCGAATAACCGAGAATACGACAGTGGCCAAGGATCCTGGAGTGTCTTGTTCCAGCCGCAAATATGAGAAGTAGGTACTTACACCGCTTGACACGAATACTCGTCGCACATGTCCTGCAAATGTTTGACTCAAATAAAGACTTCGCTGGACCCTGGCCCAGATGCGTTCTCAAAAGTCTGACACGAAAAAGACGCCCACGAGACTCAAACCGTACTCGATCCTCGATCCAGGACTAATGATATGAGTTCTTCAGTAGTCGAATTTTTTGTATATTTCACTTCTCAGCTCGCTCGGCAATCTCTAAAAGTTCATGGAGCAAGGTAAAAATACTATGCGGTACATCTTTCGCCAATATGACTTTGGTATTTATGTGTTGAGGATTCAATGAGTTCTTTACGCTCCGAGGATATTTCTAGACGTTGTAACTTCTCACACACGATATATTCCCCGTTAGCTGCAATGTCCCGTCCACGAAATCCAGACTTCTCTGTGGATATCGATGGTGTACAGCGGAAGGCAGTAGCAACAAGCTACGAAGACCTATCCGCGACTAGGTACTTAAGAAGAAAGAAGGCTGCAGGTTGATCAGTTCAATGGAGCCTGCAACTATTAATTGGTTCCACGAGTTCCTGTATACCGTCCACGTCGTCGTAAATTTCCTGCTACCTTCAGCAGCGAGAGACTAGAGCAATTTTTGGGGCTCAACTGAGTCTAGAACTAGTGAAAGATCCAGTGTTAGTAACCGGGCAAACGCGTTCTCAGAGAAAAGTCTGAAAGTCTGAAAGGGACACGACAATGAGAAGGAAGTAGTCGGCGAGCCATAGGTTAGCTTGGAAGTTAAATGTACCGCGTGTGGTCAACGTTGGTGATTAGCAGAATCAATGACGCGGAACAGTGGTCTCCTTCCAAAAGAGAGTCCTGTTCTCCAACGGATCTCTTTTGTGAGATCGATTTTCCCTCAGCTGTAACAATATCCGTCACACGATACATCGAATATTTGTCATTTCATGTACGAAACTTGGAGTCTTGAGGTATGTTCTATTGAGTTCTCTCTTTCTTTGCGTTTTCATTAACCGTGTATGTGCTTTCACGTATGTATTACATACCTCATACCTGTCTTGCGTCATTCAATTATAAAACAATCAAGCACAACGCGATGCTGCAGGATCCACGCGAGTCATCCGCGTGGAATTGAATAACAAGAGATGACGACATCCGAGTAGTGCCATGGTCGAGTGCACGATAAAAAAAGAGAGAGGGAGAGATGACGAAAATGCAGTGCAGAACCAAGTATTAGTGAATAACGGATATCTGCGATAACTGACGACGCATTTTCGGCGGTGGATCGAAATAAGGGATGAATTATTCTGTCAACGGATCGAAAGGTTAACTCGAATGGAAGGGGAGCATAGTGCCCGAGATGATTAATATCGTTAGCAGGTAGTGGGACGATTCTTCCTCCCCCTCCTTCCTCTGTACGCCCGTGAATCCGTGGCCTCCAAAAAAGTCTCGTCATTTTTATCGGCAACCATGATTCGTCTATTCGTGCAATCTCTCTTTCCGGCCGACCATGCGTGTCGTATGAAGTATAGATACGTACAGTACAGTAAAGTACAGTAGTTGGATGACTACTTGCCGGTAAATTTCCAATTAAAACTTTTTTACCAACTAGTTTATCATATCCGTCTATTAATCACCGGGTTTTAGCTACCTCTCCGCTTCTCGGCTACCAATTAATACCGGACGACCCGTATCTGTGTAAAAGCTCGATTAAAAAGAACCACCCGGGACAATTCGGTATGCAGGTACTAAATTAACTAGGTAGGTAGGTAGGTATAGGTCGTATACCGCAGTCAAAAGACCATCAAGAAAATTGTATTACCTCGTACGAAAACAAATTGTCCCGCGTCGTAAGACGGTCGTGAACAAACTTCCGAGCGACTTTCCACTTCCTGTTTCCGAATAGATGTCAGGCATACAGGGGAGGATTAATCATTCAAATATCATCGCTTTCTAAATATCAAGTCGACTGTAGGAGGGAACGAGTGTTACACGGATGGAAATAAGGTCCTTTGACCTTTTCCATCGAGCACCTCAGCGCAGCGATAACGTTTAGCTAGAGTAAATACCCCCGTCCTTTCATTCTCGCTACGATATTTCACATTGCGTGCATTCTCATGATAGATGCTAGAAGTTACGAGGTGTAACGCCCCTGAGTATGTGGTGAAACAGGCCATTGACATCAGGGCTTGGCTGGTTAGGTTCACCTGCGCATCACGAGGCCCTAGTCTCCGGAGAAGAGAATATGTTTTTCGGTTCACAGAGTGATAATACCTCCGTAGAAATGCGGCACAAGTGATATAATACAGAATCTCAGCATGCTCGTAATAAATTGTCACCTTTCACAGATCAAGGGCTGACGATGAGCGAAATTCGAGTGCATTACACAGCACAGAAAAACGAGGCTGAGATTTCAATAGTCGTAGCTCATTGCTCGAATTGTGTGAGTCATTGATTCATCCGGAATATGATATAATCCGAGAGTGAAATTGATAATTTGTTCGAATATTTATTAACGCGTAATGGAAAATTTCGCACCGCTGTTCTCTTGCATAATTGAACGGCAATGAGCACATTGTACGATTTCCCGTTCGAGATCAAGATAAAATAAGAAGAAGGCGTATGATAAAACTCACCTACATTTCAACGGAGATGTGATTATCTTCGTGAGGAAAAATTTCACAGTTTCCGTTCCGTTGCAGCGCATAGGAGTACTGTTGTGAGATAAAAGCTTTATTGATCTGACAAGGGGAGTCGACCGCAGCTCTTGTACAGCTCGAGCCGTATACCTCGTGAGTCTACGATGCTTGTTCGTTGTAATTACCGCTAACAATCTTCTTGTAATTCTAGACGAAAGTTTTTTCGTTACATTTATTTCTACCTATGCTCGCCAAGGTCGACAATCCTCGCAGTCACTTATTCTGCACTCTCGGGGGAGATAATCACGCCTAGCCTCGAGGAACTCCGAATTACTGTGATAATTAACGCCTATTATTCATATTCGAAGCCGGCGAATCAAGACACATCTGGGCACATAATGCTTGTACCTCCGCGTGAAAGCAAGCGGTTTCCTCCAATGGCCGTGCTTCGTTACACAAGAATTCCAATTCCCGTTTATAGGAACCGTTTAGGGAAAATTAAAAAAATTATCATTTACGTAAAAACTGTTCTGGAAATATCCATGAAATGTATGAACGAATATTTTCGTATGGTATAATGATGAACGATTATTAGCCATGAATCGAATCGATTAATCTAAACGTTGGAGAATGAACGCGTGGTACACGACTCCGGACCTCCAAGTAGAAGCGGGCCGCAGTCGCGAGGTAGGAGGTCCAGGGCGTACTTCTCGGATAGCGCCTTGCCCTATGCCTCGACCATGTCTCGCCACTGACTCTGCAGCCCACTGCATGCGAAGCTCAATCCACACTTGAGGATTTCCTCATTTCATTGATCGATCACACAGGGGATTTCGAATCGATGATTCGCGCATAATTATTGCATACGCGCTTCTCCCTTGTCTGCAGGAAATTCAGGACAAACGATCGAATGATCGAAAGGGAAATTCAGTTGGAAATTTTCAGCCACTTTTCCCGAGCTCGCGTAATTCATGCTTCAGGTGTTTGAAATTTAGGTGTCAACGTGAACGATGCTTAAAACCTGCGTAGGGAAGGGAGAGCCCGTGGTGTCCGAGTCGGGTGACAACATTATTATTCTGGGGTGTCGGGCTCTTGAGACGATGAAGTCGTTAAAAGCCCCGGACCTCATGACCATCGCAGTTAAACCAGGCCGTTAAATGACTATATCGGAAGACCAGGTTTACGTTTTGTTGAACAAACGCGCATGCAACTTTACATGTGCCCTGTGCCGTGCATGCAAATACGTAAGGTTATATAGTGAACAGGGAACGAATCAATGCGAACAATAAAGTAAGTCAAGATGTTATCCCATACACACCTATATATGTAGCATCATCCCGACACTTTATCGACACATTGAAATACGGTCGGAGATGTAGTAGGTATCAGATTTTTACACGTTTATTCAGTTTATTCAGTGTTTATTGTCCCCGGGGTATATCGGAAGTGAAACATAATGCAAAAAATCTCTGAGCTTCGTCGTTAACTGCGTCATAATTTTCAAATAATAGGAGGTACTATAAATCCGAAACTCCGCGTCCTGACGCCCAGCTGGAATTCCGTAACTCGATACGGATATTCCGTAGGCTCGCCAGTTCCACGATCAACGGCCTCAAGTCTTAGGTATCTGGAGTCTGGTCGGCTCAGGGAGAAAACGCTTGTTCGCGAGGTCATTGAAACAAATGAATTATAATCTCGTTCGAAATATCGGCCATGAGATATTAAAGTGGATGACAACGACTTTCTTCTTCCTCTTCCTCTTCCTCTTTCTCTTTCTCTTTCTCTTCTCTTCATCTTACAACTGAATTCTTTTTTTCTTCATACGTATACGAATCTATCGCGTCCATCAGAAGCCCAGCGACGAGCATGTGCTCGCATGTGTCTGTACGGTCTTGTCTTTGAACAACTTTAAATGGATCACAATTCACATCCTGCAGAGGTCAAACTTTTCACTTCCGGTTGTATGAAACAGCCAGTAGGTTAAAGTCAAGTAGTCAAATAAAATTGGAACATGAATTGAATTGAAAGAGGTGAAAACAAACGAATTGAAAAATGAAAAAGAAAGATAGATACCGTTTTACAGCCACGGAATCTCTCCCCAGTTAATAATATCATGGTATCTACATACATGCAGGTATACGTACTACGTATCATGTCAGAGATTCTAATTACAAGAACCAACTGCTGCAGGTAGTAGATGCTCGATGTCGTATGAGGCCACTTGGTACTACCATCAGGCAAACTATATGACTGCAGTGAAAAGTTCGTTAGCTAGATGAGACGGCGGTGATCGCGAGATAAGCCCTGAGGGCCGACCATATAAGTGAACAAAGGTAGTTTCTCAGTTTCTCACACGTGTGACAATGAACTTGGAAGCTGGAAGTTGGAAATTGAAATCCTATGTGCCACGCGACGCGATGCGGCCGAGATCTTGACTTCGTCTGCAAACGGTGAGCATAATCGTCATTATCAAAGATCTCGCGATGCGTTGTTTTCGAGGAGGGACGAGGAGAAGACCGAAAGTATTCGAAAAAGTGTAAATCTTGAATATCGTCTGTGCGTTCTCTTTCATCGTAATCGCAAATTGTTCAGTTTTCATACCACCCGGTATTCGGGCTCCCTCAAAGGGTCGCGTACCCTACCGAAGTTGCGAAATCCGAGATCCTTGTGGGTACATGATATTACGGCATTATGATACGTTGCAGACGTATCGATTGAGTTTTTGTCATTTGGTCGTGGTGTTAATATCACTTCGGTATATAGATTAACCCGAAATTTGTAATTCTGGTGAAGCGTTGATCGGAATAAACTATAGTATATCAAGCAACCATCACTTTTGGGAAAGTTCGATGTTTACTGAAAAATGAATTGGTGAAGATCGGTTCAGCATTTTTGTTTTCCGGTTATTCGCAAAATTGCAATACTTCGTCTACTCAGATTCCCTCGTCGGTGAATCTGTGAAATCGATAATTTACACCGTGGCCCAACTACAAAGCCAAAAACACATGCGAGATTCCTGATTAGTTCAAAATAGTGAGTTGTCCATCAATCTGGACTACACACCCGAGTTTTCGCAGCTCGGTGGCAGTTAGGGGTGGGGGCGTCGCGTAGATGAGACAAGAAGCGCGAGGGTGACAGAGGAAGGAAGCGGCGAAGACCTTCGGAAGGTCCAGTAGCCATGAGCAAGTGTAATCTGATCTCTTGGACAACCGTTCGGGAACATTGGTTGACAGTAAAATATCAGCAGGTACTGCTCACTATAGTCTTGGTACTCGCGCTATCCTTAAGATACCATCGAGACAGGTAGGAACAGAGCTTACCGCAGGACTTGGCTTACCCGAGCTTACGCCAAGGTATACTGTTAGCCAGATGAATGATAACGGGGCTGGGCGCAAGGCGATGTGAGCCTTGATACAATAGAGACTTGGTATATATAGGCGAGAGAATCTATTGGTCAGGAAGAAGCGGCCGGCTCCTTCTGAAATAGAACTTCTATTAAATCGATAACTCTAACCGCCAACCGCGGACCGACCTCCTTCGGTTTTCCTCCTGTATCCAACTTCCCTGTGCATATAAAGGCACCTGAATACCAGAAGTGGAAACACATTCTCAAGAATGTCCTCGCCCCTCGGTGAGGAGAGGAGAGAATATGCATCGACGACATAGACATCTCACCCTTGTGGGACCATTTTCAGATTACGGAACGGGGAATTCTTCGATCTGACGATCGAATCTGAGGACGAGATGAGGAAATTCGAAACGGGGGATCCCACGTGGAATTAGCCGATTCGGAAATGGTGGATACAAATATATCCTGTCCGTTGACGGGGATTCGCGCTCGCGCAGACTGCAAGATAGAATTGAATCTGACTTTCGATTGTTCCACTCCAGGTCTTCTCTCTTGTCTTGATGGGGGCTTCATTATTTAATATTAATAATTCACCGTCGAGGCGTCTAGGTCTCCTGCACGGTTAGCTGATCCTAAAGTTAGCGAAGCTAGACGCACGCGTAGGTCTATACTACCTACCTTCAGGAGTGGTGGGCATAAGGTAACATTATGGTCATTATATACGAGTTCCTTGGCACGACCGACGCCTGACTGGTTGTTAGTTTCCGAGCGTCGCAAAGTGATTGACGACCCAATCGCAAGTGCAACGATTCGCGATATATTACCGGAACGGTGCGGCTATACTTGGCACGTAAATAAACAATATTTACCGAGTAAACAGAATTAACTCAACTCTGCGAGCCACAATAGTTACCGCCTCCTACCTCCCGCCTCGAGGCTTCTGATAATCTCTACAATTTCTTATTATGTATGGGCGGCAGAGTCTCGTTCCTAACTCACTACGTCCAGATTGATAATAATCATCGCATGTAGGCGCAACGGAATAGCAATGCCCGCCGAAACGTCGGAATGTCTTAATTTCAGATAAACTTCATAAATTAACAAATTCTTAATTTGTTTGAGTACGATGAACCGAAATTAACACGCGATCAACGTCCCCCCTGAGGTATAAAGAAAGAAACTTATTTACGATGCAAACGGTATATACAACATTATTTCTAATTACTAATTAAGTTCCCACGTATACGTACGTTTTAGAGTAGTAGAGGAGTTTGCGCGATTTCGTCGCAAGAGAAACTGTCAATTTGCCGAACAAGTTCCTTATCTTTAGCTATGTGGGGGAATACGTAGAACTATTTATCGATCTTACCATTGCCAGCGAAGATAGGCAGACACGCAGATCGCGCGATGATAAAGAGACGCAGATCGACGACGGTACCGTTCTTATCCCTGAAATGAAACGTGTCGTCAAATCCGAGCAGCGTATAATAGGTACATAAATGTATTACCTACATACGGCGTAATAAATGCGTGTTAAAAACGCGAAAAAGGAGTTTGCAAATCAGGAGTGTGCGTGCAGGCGCCTGCGGGTCGTCCCGGATTTAACATAACGGCTCGACCGGTGTCTGCTTCTAGTGGACAACAAATAGACTCGTGTCTAACGGGCCATTGGATGTGTATATGGGTCACCCAGAACCCAGAGACTCGGAACACCCGCGACCTCGGCGAAAAATACCGGAGAAAATTATGTGCTCGAGAAGAGCGATGCCGATCGAATGATTACACGATTCCCATGGCAGCCGAAACGCACTCGATGCATCAGAAGTGGCGATAGTGACGTTCCGGGTGAACCTGAAGTCGAACTATTTCATTTACAATTTTCATTGAGGCATATTCGCCGTGGGGTTGTACACGAAACTGTACATAGGTACATGTCATTCAACGCGTGAGGTGTCTTTAATTAAATACAGATTAGTGAGAACGGTACTACAGCTTCCGCGACCCGATGTAGAAGGTGGAGTTTACACGAAGATTAGTGTTACACCTGCGCGTGAACGACCGCAGTCGGTAGCAATGGGAAAGTACTGTTCAAAAAATGTGTTGAATGAAGTTTCCGATGTCACATTCTTGCGTTCAAAGTATTTTCGAATTCTAATCTATCACAAGAACGATTGCACGCGAGGGAAAATGCTGGAACGAGTTTTAATGAATCGTATGAAATACGTGTAGCACATTCGTATGTACTTGCGGTCTGGTACAGCGATGTCTTGACGACATTGCTATACCGGATTCCAATTGCAATATCACCACAAACGTAATGGAATGTAAATTACTGCGATATTTTAATGTACTTCTGCTGAACATCGTTACAGTCATGTTCAGAAGTCTGGATTTTTGGTGCTGAAACTCATCTGAACGAGGAAGAAATGTTTGGTATTTTACTATTTGTTTCATACTATTGAGATTTCCTGATTGCATAACATAAATTAATACTCATTTCCAACGACATTAATTTCCCCTACGCCATTCATTCGTTTATCAATTCGTTCGAGCCCGTAAATCAAGAGTGGCAAAGAGATTAATTAAACTGGAATTCATGGCGATAGTCCGTATAGTCTACAGGCTAGAGCCCAGACTATCGCGCGGAGTCGTAAGTAAGGTCCATTCCGAAAAATACAACGATACTAGAAAGACTGTGGTCTCGGAATACCTAGCGAGAAATTATGTTCTGTATCCTAAACGGTGTGTCGCCTGGAATTTACCTTCATTAAAATCGAGATCATCACCGGGGAGGACTGCATTTTTGCTAGTCTACGTTCGCCTGGAGTTTCGGGCACCAGCGAGTCACTTTCGCGTGTATCAAATTCACGATCTTCGTTCTACGAATTGACCTGAAGAACGCGGATTTCAATCCCTCGTATGGATGCGTGAATTAAACTTCAACTTAATCATCCAGCGAAATAAAGTGCCTGCAGTTTTCGTAAAGACATTTTCGTTCGATCGCGAAAGTTGAAGGTCGCACAAGGACGCTGCGACCTTCAAACTCTTCTCTCCTATTATTCTCTCTACAGCCCTTCCACGTGAGATATTCCCTCACATTCCTTTTGTCATTCCATAGCATTAGGTCCAGAGTTCCCCCTAACTAGTTTCATGGTTCTTGCAGATGCGCTACCTGAAGCTGGCGATAAAGAAACTGGCCAATAGGCGTAAAAAGAAGGAGCAGTGGGCAGTAAAATTTAATGCATCACGCCACCAGTATCCGGACCGGAGTATGGGAATCGGGATTGTGTCATTTGTCTCTTGGAGCCGAAATCCCACCACATTGAACTAACGCTCATCGGTGGAAGATGAATCATGGATGATTCTTTTTTTTCTGTGCAAATTCGCTATAGAATAGCACTTTTCATCTTCACTCCGAAATGGGACCCGTTAAAGCACGACCGCGCAATACGTGAGGAGAAGCTGGTGAATAGAAGAAGAGCGAAAAACAGCAATGAGGGGCAGCGAGACAGAGAAATAGAACCAGTTTCGTCCAACTGGCGACGGAAGAACGCCGAGCCAACACGGAGAATCACGTGTATGTTTTACATGCAAATACATGCATGTAGTACCCAGCTATATGCCACACGCTATCTAAATATAGCTCGTGCGAATTACTCGCGTAAAGATCGAAGACACGAAGACATAGTCGCGAAGTACAAGTATGAAGGAGAGCCACGGCGGTGGCGAACATCTCATACCGTGCAGGAGCTCGAGCGTAGGTACCGCGAAGTCGCCCCATCGTCGAGTAATCTGCAGAATACGCGCGAATGTCTCTTCAGGACTTGGGATTGTGTAGGAGGTACCATAGCTGCGCATACATAGGCAGAGGATTTGAAAATGTGAAGAATATTGTATGCCAGCGACACAGCAACTTGTACCTGCACATGTTACGCCAAGTAAATGTCACCTCGTAGTAGGTATCCCAAGCCTAATAAGACGCTGTAACTTGTAAGCAAGTCGTTGATCGCCGCTTTCGATTTACGACACCTTGATCCTCTCCGGTTTCCGTTTCAAATGGATTACACCGATCGAAACGATTGGCACCTTGACATTGTGCCCGTGAATTCACTCGTCGTATTTGCAGTTTATATCGGACTACGTGTGTATATTATTCACGGATCTCGCGTGCCGACGAATGGTGCGTCGAAAATCCCATATAGAAGACGAAAAGGTAGTGAATTCGATTTGGTTAGAAGTTCCAATCCATGACGTACAGTAAATGAAAATCTTGAAAAATTTGAACGTCTCTATTCGACGTTCTATGTTGGGTAGCACTATGAACGTTGGCGAATTCTCCCTTTTATTCGTTCTCTCTATCATTCACTTTCCCGGCTCCTCTTCCAAAACGTCAGTCAGTAGCCAGGAGGCACAGAAATGCCACGAAGTCGTGAACACCTCGACCGAAGTTCGTCCGCGCCCTTGAATACCTTGTACGAAAACTGGGAGCGACTGCAATCGCTCACTTTTCCGATAATTTGATCTCATCAGCCAGTGCACTGTCAAGTACCAAGTTCGAAGGAAGACAGTGCCGAATGGGGAGAAATGTGCGATTGAATGTTTGCAGTGTCGTTATTCATGGAAATCTTGATGGTCTCACGAATTCAGCAACATTTCAGTTAATCAGATCGGCGGAAGGGGGAGTTTCATCGAGGGAGAATTTAGAAGTTCAAGACCGGGAAATTATTGGAGTAGTAGAATCCGACGATCGGGTACGATCGCCGAAGCCCAGAGCCAAATATAACGTGACTTCGTACACGCGAACTCGTACGAGATAAAAATATCAAGTGGTATTTACATTGAAGTCATAAAACTCACAAAGACGAAAAGTTGAATTTTCCACGCTATGCTCCGTTCGTTACTTGTAATTATTTATTTATATTTTTTGTTTTCCCGGTCCAGCCAGATCCAGGCGGCTCTACAGGCGCCCGCTTCGAGTAACGGGTTTAAGACCTCGCGATACAATTACCTGCAGCTATGTATAGATCCGCGGGGGCCAAGTACGAGTAGAAGTATCATGATTAATGGACTATGAAGCAATTACGCCATGATACTCCTTGCGCGTGGCAGTGTCGTTAGGACTGGAGAAAATTATTAACAGACAAGTTCTCTATAGGTGCCCCATCCCAGCCTGGCTCATTCCTTACCGTTAAGAGCTGTATTTCGAATCGGATGAATTTTCATCATCATCATTATCGTCAACACGATCGAAGCAATGTCTCAAAGTCTGGATCCCTGGCATTACGGTATAGTATATATCATAGATAAATATACCCATGCCCACACGCATGTGTGGCCATCGAAAGTCCTGACGCAAAAATAAGGATGCCTCATAGTACTCTAAAATGAGTAGCATAGAACTTGTTAAAAGAGACAACATAATTCTTTAATAACATGTTCTTTCACCGTACGACAGAGCCAAGAGCCAAGATTTTGTGATTTGGGAACGTTGTTCCCATAAACTGGGTATATCATGCGTATATATATAGCGTGTGTGAAGTGCGACGGTGCAAAAGGTGCGATGACTAATACGGCCAATTGCAATTACATGGGGAAGGGGAGAGGGAGACAAAAAATATATAATTAAATACCCAGAGGGGAACAATGAACGCATAAATAATGAAATAGCAAGACAATGTTGACGGTATTGCGAGGAGCCGAGTGCATGAGAAAAAGACTAATTGTTCGATAAGAATCACGGAGGACACAAAGAGCCGAGAGTTTCCCGGCTCGAACTTCCTAGGCAACAACGATGAACGACTCCGGAACGAAGATGCGGAGTCCTGGTCGCTCGGCTCAAGGTCATCGCCGCTTTGTTTCACGGGATTGAAGATGACCACCATTCGTCAGTCGCGTCATCGGCTACTGCCTACCGGACAAACATTTCACAAGTTGGAATGGGAGTAAAAAGGGAAACAGGAAAGAGGGGAGAGGGGAGAGGAGAAAAACTGAGTATATCAACCCTCCGGTAAACTGACGAGAATGATGGCGACTCCCATGTTCTCTCTTCTGTAAAAGATCGACCTTGTAGTTTGAACGAGTAATATCCGTAGAGCGTGATCACCGCACCGTGGCCGATTCACGTCAATAACAAACAAACTTTTTGTCGATTAGCAACCGAGGGAAAACGGACGGACGGGCTAACAGATACTAGAAAACGTTGGACGAGAGAAGATCACAAAGATTGTGAAGTAAAGGCAAAATCGGAATTAGCATGCCCCATTAACTTTTGACTCGGCCCAACGATCGATTCAAAATGGCTGGATATCGTGAGTGCGCAACGAGGATACACTCGGTGGATTATCGGATAGGTAGGCTGCCGGTACGCTAAGAGATTCCGCAGGTTATGAACGAAAAAGTAACAACTCATATGATGAATTCTTAAAATCCTCCAGAGACCTGCAGAACGCTGATAAATATGGATGGTCGCATCGAGTTATTGCACCGGTTAACTGCACAGCAGCGGATAGTGCAGTAACTTGGTATATTTGAATGCATACAAATGTGGACAATATATAAGAATGACAGATCGCAATTTGTCTCATGCCAGCGTAATTCACAGCGGTAGCAATACCTAATGAATAAATTAATCAGGTTGTTAATCGCTCGTCGTTTAGTCAATAAATAAAGCATCGTGATCGCTATATACATATCCGACCTGCAGCTGAGGTCCGTTCCGCTGTCTCCACATCGTCGGGACGACGCAGATTTATCATGACTCGATATTGCACAATCATCCTTTGTCGCCATTCGGATATTTAACATGCCTACAAAGACAAAGAAAATTCATGATTACGGCAAATTATATTGCAACTATAAATTGCATAGCTCAATGGATACGTGCGAGCCTACGCGGAGAGAATTTTATGAGAATATTGGCGATAATTTTATAGCAATTAAGGAATATTTGAATGTGTGGCTCTTTCTCTTGTGCAGATACAGATAGAAGCTAAATCTGTGGCAAACTTTGTCAGAATTGTATCAACGCTTCCAAAACTGTACAGGAGAGTACCTCATGCTCAAGTATATCCCGCGATTGCTGTAAAATTATCGTCGAAATTTTCCTATCAAATTATCTCCGTCTATACACAGGCGCAGAGAGGAGTATACATATAGCATGAGACGTTCGGACGCGAATATCTTTACGGCCGTTCACGTGCATATTAGGTGTAAATATGTCGGAAATTGACGTGGATGGTATACTCTGCAGGCTAATATACAGCGACGTAGTACATACCTGGATGCCAGGTAAAACAATCATCGTTTAATTATCACGTCGGTTGGTATAGTAGGTTTACGATGTATGGAAATCTCGAAGCAAATCGACGTATGAGTCAAAGACTTTCAGGTGGCGGCGACCTTCGCGATGACGAAGACGCGGCACTTCTTCTTCGTCTTCTTCTTATTCCTCTCCTTCTTCTCGTTTCGTTTTTATTCCTTCGCCTCCTCCTCTTCCTTCTCGTCTCTTCTATCTCTCAGTTCCTCCTCCGTCTTCTTCTGCTTTTTCCGGTTTTTTTGTCGACTATCCTTTTTTTCACTATTTTTTATTTTTACCTAATGACGGCACCGCAGCCACCGTTACTAAAGTCTAGTCATACCTATTTACGTCCTTTGTGCAGGATCCTCGGATGAGAATTTTTACCGGTGGTTTTATACGTTGTTAGTCACCAGCCTGAAAGATGGTATATAAAGTTTTATATCAGCTTTATTGTAACTTATGATGATAATTAATGCAGCCACTCGAGATCGACTCTGCGGAATTGGATACTGAAATTGAAAATGAACAAACCAAATTTGTAATACGTCCTAAATCGCGTTTCACAGAAATAATACTAGGATGAGTCTGAGCCTAGCGAATACCAAACTGCGATTGATACTTATCTTGACACGATCCAACCCAGTTACTCCGAGCTACGATACAAATTCTATATGCAACAATGCAACGCCCTCGGCTTGAAAAAAATCGCAGAAAATAGGTGTCGATGTCGATCGTAGACACCGGCTGGCTATGTGCCAATCTTTTCGGTCCTTTAGCTGTCTGTAACAGCTTTAACTGATTCTATAGTCACAGCAAGTTGTTGATTTTTTGACGAATCGTACCCGTGCACGCCCATCCAACTACCAATTATAAATAGAACTCGCGTTTCATGTGCCGTTCAGGACTGCCCGTTGTACAGTTATGTTAATCATCGAATATCAGCCAAAAGAAACATAAATATACTCTGTATGATGTTTAGTTTTTTGTTCTCGTTTTATCTTCTCTTATTTGTTAACGAGAGTGAGACCGGCGTACCTTTGGACTGCAGAAGCCTGAAAATTCCTCACGGCATAATCAAATGGTTAAGATAATCAATCTTACATACTCGACTGTATAATATCCAACACTGAAATATATGAGTAAGAGAGAGCTTGGAAGGTGGAAGCGCAAACGGATCGAGAGAACCTGGTAGAAGAAGGTTATACGACTCTATGTGCGTGGGCATGGATGTTCGGTGTTTCCTAATCGAAGGATTTTCATTAGTTCGCGAGAGTCTGGGCATGTCTGGCTTGCAACCTTGGAGCAAGGTTCAAACTGCACACTTAAAGAACCTGAAAATATGATGAAACAAGTTTCCGACCATCCGTCCGAACAGTTGATTCAGAATCTAGATCACGAGTACGAAGATACAAATCACATTGATTCGAAATAGACGGACTACTCATTTTTGGGAGTGAGGTCGAGAGAATCAGAGCAATTCGAAAGGAAAAGCGCAAGATACTTCTGTAGACATCTCTCATACCTCGCGATCCATATTTCAATCCAAAAGATTCAATGAAAGCAATCGAATCACCGAATCAGATCTCTGGTTGGCTCAGACATGAGCACATTCGGTAACATGAATGAGTGTCCATTTCATTGGTATTGACGTAACTAGCATCAAGATCGCTGGGCTCATTCAAAGTGGTTTCGGTTCGCGAATATTTCATCGACGCAATAAACTGTGGAGGACTAAACCGATTTAACAGTTGTTGATGATAAAATTAACGAGATCGATGTAATGTCACGCTCGATTTGAAACACGAGCGACAATTTGTCAAATGGTCCCAAGTCGTGACACGTGCCTGGCCACGGCATGATGAGAATTCAACTCGGATAAGGATCATTGGAGATCGATCACGCGGACCGTTAGGTCCGGTGAAATATGTATCGAGAAAACTGATAAATTCTTTGGGACGTTGTGAGAAGCGATTGTCTCAATGGATTTAGCACGGAGTACCTAGTCATTGATTCGTCAGAGTGTAGAGGAGTAGATTCCCAGTATCACATACTTGCTACACTAGGAATACTGCAAGACGTAGTCGGTGAGATATTGCCATTGGATCCGATAAAATATCTCTAATCCTTTGGCGAACACATCGGTATTCCGGAGTTGGAACTTCCACGTGTACGGCTGATCGAGGCGGTATTTTCTACTGACCATTGCTCATTGCCCATTGATAATGCAACGGTCCGTTACAAAGTAAGAGAATGCATTGAAAGGTCAGAGAGACTACGAAAACTGTGTCAAAGTGTGGCGAATTCCAACCCCTTCCCTCTGCCCCGTTGGCTAGGGAACATTATTTAAACGCATAGGTAACCCGTTACAACGAGTAAATTATGTGGTGGTGAACTACGTGTAGGCTAATCGTCACGGTGCGGTAAAAGGTTTTCACATTTTTAGATATATAATATACGTACTATATACCTCCTATTGCCACCCACGCTTGAAACTTGTTGTTCCTCGACGCGGTTTATCCACGCTTCTTTCATATCCTGGTGGTCTCACTATACCACGATCTGCGGGTACCCAACGCTACGGAGTTTTCGTTTTTTTTTTTTTGTTTTTTTCTCTTTTCCAAGGGGTTAAATCACCACGGGCGCGTACCTACCACAGACTCACCTAGGAAGTAAAAAACGGGCTTGTACAACTGCTACGCGTACCAAAGTCCTGTTATTCTCACACGGAGACCAACAATAAGACGATAAGATAAATCCCTGCGGTCACATGATTCGCTCTTCATTCATATCCTCAGAGTTCAATGTCTCTGAATCTGAAGACATCGGACGAACCGAAGAGCGAGTTGGAAGCAATTTTTACCCGATCACCATAAACGCGGAAGAGGTCCGGCAACGATATAATCTCGAATGATCCATCAACAGGGACTCTCAATCCTTACTGTAAACTCCACTGCAATTCCTCGCGAGAAAATGTGGGTACTATCTCCGGGTGGGGTCCACCGGATCGGTGTCGGTCGGTGGAAGCACTCCTCGAATGTCGCCAGGCCTTGACTGAGTGTGTCGCTCCACGCCGCTCGCCTTTATTAGTGCTCACGACAGTTTACGAGCGCATGAAAACCGGCGCCGAATCGTCAAAGGGGTAATATGACACTGATTACTATTTCGCGTAGCAACACCACCAGCGTCGCCGACGTTAGCACGCTTTCTCATCTCCCAAACAAGCATGGTCCCAGTCGATGAGACTGAAGGACTCTCGTTAAAAAATAAAACAGATCACCGGCGGGTCCTGGAGCCAAACGACAGGGATGACGGTGATCGAGAGAGAAGTGAAGCGGAAGAAATCTGTATCGACAGATATGAAGCTGTCGCTCATAATACGTTCATCGGGCACGTTGATGTCTGCAGTTCTAGTGCGCTACTGGCATTTCCGATGTGGTTTCACTATCGATGGAGAGGAGAAACGGAGTGTTGAGGTTCGCCTCTCAAGGGAAAATGGGAATCCAGATGTCGTACAATAAAGACGATTGAAAGTATTTATATCTGGAAAATATATCGTCCATTCAAGTGGCTATGGCATAGTGGAAGCGAAAGAAAAATTATAGGAAACGATCGCAAAGAACTGGTCCTGGAGCGGTAAGAGAGGCTGGACTGATCGCGAGTGTATTGCATTGCAGGCTGTTGAGTCGTTCGGATACAAGCTGATGGACATGTTCTGCCCGTTAGCGCACGACAACGCTAACAAAATTACGTCGTTAACAGTTCTCAGGTATCTGGGTCGTAAACTGAACTAGGTGCGTGTATTTCGTAAGTCATAGTTGTCTCTCCAATAGCTAAACATTGACTACTGTAGTCGGTATGTTATGACGATGGTTATCTGCCCGTTTCGGCGAATAGGACATGCTTCCGATTCTCATTCGCATATTAGCACGTTAATCAGCGTAGCTTTATATTTTTACCATACGAAGCTAAGACGATAAAAATGAGCTGCATTTGTCGGCGTACCCAAGACTTGAGCTCAGAGTCGAGAGGTACCATTATAGAAGTCCTAAATCGTTTGGGCTTGCGGTAATGGCACGTGGTTATTACTTGTTACCACATAGTGAAATGCCTTCTCACGAGTAAGGTGCACTTCCAGCGCGTGGCGGGCGACTCGAGTGGCAGAGATAATAGCTTTCTTATGTAAAAGCGTTGAGATGAGGATAAAACGACGCGTGACTTTGAGAGTCTGGCAAGTTCAAGCCACAGAAATTTAATGACCGATGTTGTAACATTCCTTGGATTCAGCTTACAAGTACTTTCTCATTACCAATTGTCATCCTCCAAAAAGTAGCATTCACATTGAATTACATGGGATCTACAAAATTGGATTCAAATTTTGTATTGTGAGTTACGTCGGATACTTCTTCTCTTCTTGGTCAAATTTTGGATATCAATCTGGGAGCCACTCGTCAATATTTCTCGGATCCTGAAACCAGGAAACATTGGATTGGAGTTGAATCGTAGAACGAGGGAAATTCCTCGATCTTAGAGCGAGGTCGTAGCCGCGAGAGTGGTGACCGGCACTCCCGCAATTATCCAAGTTTCCGTTAACAGTCAGGTGGAAAGACCCGGGCTTCGACTTGACTCTCGACCTGTTTCCGCAGCGCCGTTCATCGTCATCATCGTCCCACGCAAGGCAACGATCGGCGGGTCTTCATGAGTGGAAAATACGGTGACTATAGCGTCAATCCAAGCTGCTGCACGGAATCAAACAGTGCATGGCAGTTCGCTTGCACTGAGTTGATGGAATGAACGATACTTCCGCACTAAGACGCACCCGGCGCACTACCCTTGACGCTGAGCATACAGCCCCCGCACATAATATGCTACAATGTTTGCAAATTCAGTGCAGTCAAGAGAAATACATATGCATAGTAGGTGTTCCTCACTGATCATTTTCAACATTCTACTGTACGTCACGTCACTCCTTTGAGGTAAGAAAAATCTTCTCCCTCAAAGCAGGGATGCATTCGAAAGATATTTTGACATTTTTGGAGATGGAGAAGTCTTCGACTCCCGTTATTTTCAGCCAAATACCAATCCACACATTTTCATCTGTCAACGAATAACTATAATATAATTATTATTGACATAGGCTTGGCTGCTCTCAACCGCGATGGATTTTGACTAATATTTAACATGGCTGTGGAGTATTTCCAATATCACAGTATTCGCAGGCTGTTCATCGTGTTTGCTCTTGTTGGTATGTTTCGATACTGCCGCATAGAATTTAAAGTGCTATCTTTCTCTGACCGTAACTGCGGTGCCCACGCATGATCGACGGCAAACCGGGGTTCCCACATTATTCAAATGTGCATAAATTTTAACCAGTCAAATGCAGGGATATTTTGTGTTCAACGTTTTTCGTGATATATCATTCACCATTCGCGATAATGAGGACCTCCAGCAGTGCAATCTGTTCAAAAGTAGTAATATACTTGCATTCAATTCTTTCATTCTCACGTAACCAATATGTGACCAAAGTTACTCCACTGTATAATATAAATCAATCATCGAATGAATTCTAGTTGAGATGATTCTCTCGCGCAATCACATCAGAAGTGGTGGAAGGTGGAAAAAGGAGAAAGAATTTTTGGTCGTGACACTCTGTGAATGGAAGCCGGAGTGGATCAGACGCATTCGTCACACAGACTTCGGCGAACTTTTGAATGGATGATTTCAAAGTTTGATAATGCATCGGGTTAGGTGGAACGAATACGTGCGGCGGTCGAGTGTCACGTGAAATTAGGAATTATCAACCCGGATTCGTAAAGCGTGCAGCTCGGGGGTAACGCGATTCCCGAAACGTTGATAGATCGATCGATCGATTCAATTACCGGGGCATCGATCGTAACGAGACCTTAGTCTCAGTCTTCGTCTCTGCAAAGAGAACGAAAACCCCGTTCAAGCTCCTTATAACAGGGCATCGAATACCAACTACGAAACAGGCGCGACGTAAGATATTAGTTGAACATCTTGCTTCATTCTTTCACTGATGTGAGACCGAGAGAAAGGGTCACTGCTCTTTCAAGTTTATCACTAACACTGTCAGCCAAAATTCACACGGTTCTTTAGAATTCCGTACAACATCTTCGATTCTTTACGCTCCTCGATATTGCGGCCAGATCTTAGCAGACAAATTTTTCGCACAAATGCAAAGTGCGCTTCAAATCTCCTGCTTAGCACTGACCAAGTTTGCGTGATCAATTCATTATTCGGATCCGTATCATAATTCATAATAACATAAACGCGTCATATTCCGGCTGATTGAAATTCCAACACTCCTAGTTTCCTCTACGAACCATCCATGTCCATGTCGGAGTGACGATCGAGGAAAATCCCACCAACCGAAGAAGGAAGAGTGTATTGTAGTGTTCCAGATAGATATTGTTTAAGGAATTCCAGTAAATCAAGAAGATGAAGTGTAACAGATGATATTTTACAGTCTTGCATACCACCGGGCCGTTTTCAATGGGATGGCCATTCGTGCTTGGATAAATGTTTCATATGTGAGGTGCCTCGACTGAAAATTATTATTTCGATACATGATATTCTCCCATTCGACCTCTATTACAACGGTGAAGAGAATTATGTTACAAACACGTGCGCCATACCCCTCGAGTGATTCTCACAAGCTAACGGATTTATTCCATAAGCCCTTCTCCTGCACGAATTTTCGTTAAACGTGATTCAAATTAGCCGAAACAACCAAAAATGAGAAAAAAAAAAAAAAAAAAAAACAGACAAAATCAAACCGTCGACCCTCGTTAAATCTATCTGGAACCTCTTTCAATCGAGTTACAGTTAAACGTACATATATACCTAGATATGTGAGGTATGTTATAACCATAAGGAAATATCCGTGTTATTAGAGAACTTGACTTTTTACCTGCACACATTATATGTTCTACGTGGTACACTGGGATACGTAACAGCTACGGCAGCTGCCGATACGTTGGCGTAGTAAGCGGCGTAGATACGTCGCCTCGTACGTTACGTAGTCTTACTGGAAACCAAAGTCAAGGACGTTGTTGGCGTATTCCACTTTTCCCTGAAGATTAATTTGCTTTTTTTCTCTCTATATTAAAAAAGGATGAGATACCGAGGCTGAATTCCTGAAGCTTACCAACCGTTTTACAAAGGTATAACGCGTCAATCAGCTTCCTAATTTAGTGTTTTGCAGATATATTGTAATTAACGGAAAGACCTCGGGTATTATTCTGAAAGCGCGCGCGGCAGCCTTCGAATATGGGTGAAACGTGAAACCTTCCTCTCGAAGAATACCTAGCTGCAGCTACCAATTTGCGAGTCTTTCTATAAATAATAAATTATTTCTATTGATATTGCGAAATGGCGTATAACAAGGTAAATCTGCGGATGAAGCAAGAGATTATTGCCATTGGCAATATGGAATTAATAATAAGACTTTCGTACCGTTCACCGGATAGAATTATCAGCGGTGGCAAGTGTATGATCTCTGTTTGAGATTTGAACCGCTTGCAAGAGAGATAATATTTTCAGAAATCCGGTCGTAAAAAAATTAGGTTGAAACGCGGTCCTTCCAAGATTCGCCCACTTTTTAAAAAGCCGACGTCTGTCGGATACATCTGAACCTGCACCAAGGGCTGTTCAAACGTTGATACTGAATACGCCGTTGGTGAAACGGCCTCGGAGGAGTCGTTAAACTTGCATAAATCAAGGGAATTATTTGACCGAAAGGAACAGCGGGATCCAGAACTCTCTAGCAGACATTTCAAGATTATTCTTTGATGAAACTTCGCCGGCACACAGAGAAAACTTTGTTGTTTTTCATTTGTTCTTGTTGTTTGTTCTTTTTCACCCTTTCTTTTTCTCCGTTACGACTGTTTTTCCTTTGCCAAACGCCGAAATCACTGATCACGAGCGAAAGGGAGAGGAGGACGAAAAAGAAATACAGGATAAAGAAATAAGAGCCATTGGATTATGTTATAAATTATGTATTTTACTCGATGCCACAGACTTATCGCTAGACGCGAACAAATGTACCATAACGATGTTTCAGTTTCTTGTGACCGATCGGAAGAGCTCTGCTCCTGAAGCGGTTCAAAAATACCTGGGCAAAACGAAGGTCGAAAATGGACAAGTTGTTCGTCTTGGATCATTTGTGGCCATTCCACGATGCTGCAGTGGGTGCTATTTATTTAAGTGGCCATCCATTATCCAGAGCGCATTTTGATTCTTGCCATTTACCGTTCGTGCCGCTCGTCCATTCGTTCGTTGGTTCATTCGATTGACGATTTATGCCAGACCGGCTAAACGGAGCTATGTGCAACTCGGCAGTTCGCGATCATTTGACTCACAAATTTAATGCCTCCTTGTTACCATTTCAAAGTTACGAGCAAATTCTTTCGCGTCCAAAAGCCACCGGTGCGTCGATTAGCAAGTGCTAAACTGGTACGTACGGTTTGATGCCCAAGTTGCTTCAATTTTGAGGTTAAGTAGCTGCAGCCTTAACGTGTGAAATATGCGGAAACACGTTGAAGATTATTCACATCCGTGTAAACAAAACGCTCGAAACTTTGTACGAAACTTCAAAATTATTATTATATACAGTAATCCAAAAGAGGAAGCAAAGAAATTGAGATAAATGCTATTCTTAGTTGCCAATCATAATGACAAACACAAAAGTGTCTTCATACAAAAGGCAAGAATTATGAAGACTTCCGGCCATGTGACATTGTGGGAAGAAGGTATCAGAGAATCATCGCAAAGCTGCATACACGGCGGCTACATTCCACCCCCCGGCGGGCTCATTTTAGGAAAGCTGCCTTTTTCCTATAGGAAATGTTTCCATTCAGGCGCATCCCTTGACCCCCTAGCAACTGCGCTGGGCTGTTTACCTCACGAAGACAGACACCTTCCTCTGACTACTTGATCACCAAGCGATTATGTATTGCTAATAATTACCTGCTGTTGAAATATTGACTGACGGACGTCGGGAGGTCACCCCGGAATACATAGAGGAGCTTCTTCTTCTAATGGGAAAGAACGTCCTTGCCCGAGGCAATCTATTTATAGGTGATGATAGCCTAGGCTCTTCAGCTTGTAGCGTTTGTACTACGCAAGCCGATAATGCGAATTGTGTGAATCATCTTGTTTGGCTACACTCAGGCGGTGTTTTAATCTCCAGTATAACATAACGAGTCGAGAGTGTGTATACTTCTTCATGCTGACGAACGGTTGATCACTGACTACAGGATATCAGAGGCAAAACGTTGCGAAAAATTCTCCGTGCCTGAATGTCGACGCAAAAATTGGCGACTATGGTGAAAAATTAGACGATATTTATCGAAACTGTTTTTCGCTTTTAAATTCAACAAATTTTCGGACCGAAGGTATTTTGTTGAGATGATGTCGGGCCGTTTATCCTGCCCAAAGTTGGCTGAGGAATCGGGCTGGCGCGGCGGGGCGCACTTTGAAAAAGAGTGACGAGGTGTAGGTACTCGGGCAAAAAGAATATTCAATCTTGAAATCTGATAAGGCTGAAGCGCGTAGCCCTGGGGCTTTGATCCTGAAAATTAACTTACATAGTTTATTAGATTTTCATAGCTTCTTTCATCTCGAGATTTCACGCGCTTCGCGCAATATTTCTCATCAATATTCAACGTGAATCTCGGGGCTTTTGATACTCGCGTCTCTGCGTAGCTTGGGTGGCGCTGAGACCTTCGCGAGGATTACCAAATTACCAAAAATAATCCCCCTCGGAAATTCGTGGAAGTGACCTAATAAATTTGTAATCTCTCCCGCAGGGTTTTATTATTCACGATTTGATCGATCGTCTGAAGAGGGAGGGAAAAATCGTTGCATTTTCCCGGAGAATTGAGTCGATGAAAAAATATCGATCTGCCGTAACTCCGAGCCAACCGATATTCGGCGATCGAAATTTTCCTGAAAATCTAACCGTGACACGAGTTCTGACGGTCAAGAAAATTCATCACGATCGTTTGGCATCGATTTTCCTCCGAACGCCACAGAGTTCTCCGTTAAACAAAATACGAGATCAATCAGAGAGAGAGGAGGCGAGAGAAAAATTTAGAGATACAAACCTGACCGCGTTAATTAGTTCAGATAAGTAATCGACGGAAACGTCGTAGCACGTGTAAATGTATTATTTAATTGCTGCGGAATTATAATCACTAACAGACACTTAATGTATTGCCTATTTACCTGGTACCTACTACGTTGACAGACGTTACGATGGAATGTAATGGCAGTGACCGCACTCAAGCCTCACTGATTTACATACCATACCGTACTCCTGCATATACGCGCAGGCAGGTTCAACCGCAAATTATCGAATGCAATTTGTGAATTATTAGCAACTACGTAACTTTGTCCAGCAGTGTTCAACATGAATTACATACCGGCATGTACTACATATTACATGCCGTGGATTAGCAGATCCACGCTTCATGAGTCAGACGGTAATGATAAATAAAATAAAAACCATTCGAATCACGATAATATAATCGCCTTTATAATATCTGGCAATTCACAACGCACTGAGTAATCTCAAGCCGGAACTGAAACTGTCGAGAGTCAACATCATCGGCGTATTAAAGTTTTATACGTACAACTTCTTGATGAATCTTTATAATTACAATTATGAATCGAGAAGTGAAATAAACAGTTTTCCGCGTTCATGATGAACATCCGAGGAGTTCAGAGTATAGGCGAAATGGCCTGCGGTGTAGATGGATTCCAAAAACCAGGAAGAATTTCGGAGCAGTCGGAGCTTTATGGCATACCTCGTATCGCAATGATTTTGGAAGTTCATTCCGTAAAAGCCCGCAATCGGTGCTCATCAGGTATCGATTGAACAACATATGCTCGGCCTTATTTTGATGTTAGAATTTGATGGTAGATCTACTCGAATCCATTATCGAACTACTCGAGTTATGATGAACCGCGATACTGATCTCGTCGGAAAATAAGATGTCATTGTGAATTCTAATGACGAATTCCTCGAAAAATACCGCGATATCATATCTTCCATATCGCAAGGTTTTTGCCGATTGAAAGTTAATCGTGATTCTTGCCGACTATATTATACCTATATACGAGTTCTCTGCACTGATCAAACGGTCGTTGCGTCGTAGTCGATCAGTTTTTACGAATCGTTGGCTCCGCGAGGTTATCGCTTGCCATCCGAATGAATTGCCTCCGGCAATACGTCTTCGAGAATTAAAACTTCGCCGAGAGGTCGCATCGTCTCCGTACGTGACCACGTAAAAGCTACCAAGAAAACCTGGACAAGGGGGCAGAACCTCGGGTACCATTTCCTCTCACCGGAAATGCCTTAACAATCGTCTCTCCTAGAAGAACCGACGCAGACGTATACCTCATCCAGGTGGTAATTGATCCGTGCGGTTGCTGGACGTCCCGCTCATCGCGGTTGTATCCATCGATTCCGATATAACTTCCGAGAAAAAATTCGCCATTTATGATGTCACGGATTATTTATCATGCGATTAGAAAATCTCTCATCCAAGCCTGAGGCAATGACGTGCGTCTGTTCCCATATAACGTCATCGATAATAACGTCCATTACTTATTGGGTCTGAACAAATTCTAGCGGCAAAACTTTGCCGACTCAAATATTGCGTGGAGAAAATTTCGAAAAAATCCAATGACATTCGGACGGACATGAAATGATCGTGTCAGAAGTTCAATCCCACTCGGAGACGTTTGTATCATGAATTATGATCAGAGGATGTTGAGAAACTCATGTAGGAGACGTATCTGAACCGCAGATTAATTTGCTTGTTCTTTGGATGTCGCGCGTACGTGTAACCTAACCGTTATCGATAACGGGCTTCATAACGTTGCCAACAAATCATTCTGGGCGAAACAAGCGCAGTAATCTAGATTTCGAATCGTGTTTTACTCTTGGTAACATTATATTATGTTTCACGAACAAGTTTAACTCAATACAAAATGGAGAAGAAGTAGACATTTGCATATCGTCATAGAGGTTAAAGCCGCAGTTCAAGTTGTATGTAATACATACCCACGGTGCTATGAAGATCGAGCTGGAGAATAAATTGATCAACTATTTTTCACGTCCGTGATGAACGATAGTCGGTGATCATTTCTAATCACGTACTGCTGTATCCAGTAAATCCTGTCGTCAAGACCGCCGATGAGTAGTTCACCCGAATTCATTATCCTATGTAACTATAAAGCCGTCTAGAATTTGCTCATCGAAAATAAGACCCGTCATTTTAGTTCCAGCTAAAAGAGGATTCGGATTATCATAAATATTTGCAAAAGTGAATTTCGGCGCAGCGGGATCCTCGAGCGTGAAAGATATCACGTCAGCCAGTAACACGATGCGAATTAAGAAAGGGCCAAGCCTCAAAGAGTTTTTTTTTTCGAAGACGTAGGTAGGTATGTGCATCTTCGTCTTCTTCATCTCCATATTTTTCTTCTTTTACTTATTCTATCAGCTTGACTCCGCGAACAAGAGTTTATTGAATTAAATTAGGCGGATGCCCATACCGCCCGAAATCTTGGAACTCCATGATTCAACGACTGCGGTTCATTTTCGAACGTATGAGAGGGGTAACAGATTTCGAGTAAGAGTTCACGGGTCGTATTCGCCGACGTAGAATCAGCACAGTTAATTTACTGTAGTCTAGGACATCGGACGGCAAAATTTTCCATGGCCAACACCAGTGGCACGTGTATGTACAGCATGACGTTCTGCAGTCGCAGGAACAGCTGTCGTTGAATTGTGTAGTCCGTGCCATTGACCTGATTGCCTATAAAATACCAGGCAACAGACTTCTCATTCAGAAAAATTTCACGAAGTCCAAGACACCGATCTCACCGTGGGGCCTGTTCCACGTATACTACATGATAAATTTGTTTCTTTCATCAGAATATTGTAGGCGCTCCTGTTCCGCCAAATCGATTCATCATTGCCACGTGTTCGTCGGGCTTATCGTTATCGCGTTTGCAAGTTACAGTTGGACTTCTATTATCATACACGATCCGCCAATCGTCAAATTACTCCGTCTTCAAATAATACATGCATCGGTTTTCCGCATCGTTGAATCCGTTTCCCTCATCTCCGGTCCAGATCTCTCAAATCGCTGAAATTCATTCTACGGTACTGCAAGGTGCAGTACACGCCCAGAATTCGAGATAACTCTGCGAATTTTTGACGAGAGAATGAAGATTGTGGATCACAGAATTCAACGGTGAATTCTCTGACGTGGAGATCTCGTACTGGAGAAATTTGCATCGGAAAAATTCAGTCAGTAGATGACAAAATTGTTCAAAACCAGAACGCATTATAACTTGGCGTAAAACATCCGAACTCACCTCCAGATCCACGACGTGTTCATAGATCCTGAAATTATGCTATAAATTGGTTCTCATCCTCCTGAATAGTTTATTTGGATGGTTTCTTGTCGTAAAATTCCGCTGATTTAGAACTCAAGCGAGGCGCGATCACCCATGGCGTGATCATTTTCGCCGGAGCGCGATAGATGGACTTGAATATACATTCAAACCGATTAGAACGAGACCTATCTTCAATAACGAGAATAGTTGATTCACTAATACGGTCGATAGTGCCGTTAGTCATTAATGATTACCATTAATTTGCTCTAACGAGTCTACGGCGCTACGCGTGTAGCAGGTCTATAGTATATTATGGTAAATGTGTATGTAGATCTAACTTTAGCTGCGATTCGCATCGCTCAGATACCTACAGGCTACGGATGATGATTACTCTAATGATACAATAATTATAATTGAAACACTCGGCCCGTTTGGTTTCCCTCTGAAATACTCACATTCTAAGATCATGAGCAACGTATACACATTGCGCGGCTCAAGTTCTGTACTTGATACTTCATTTCATTGCACTTTTCTATCATACGTTATATGAAAAGCAAATGGATCGGATCGGATCATCGCTGCGAGTGTTTGATAGTTTCAAACTAAAGCAGATACGTGGTCCCGAAATTGGTATAACAATTAGAAAAACGAACAAAGATCCAGAAATACCTACTTTCTGATGATAATCAAGTCTAGTGGCCTATTTTGTGGCGGTGAATTTGACAGAGTCGTTTTGTACGTACCTACGTATATAACAATCAAATCTAATTGTAAGTGTGAAACGACTCGTGGGTCGTGCGACAGTTTTATAATTGATCTCTGACCCGAGTGTATAGCTTTGAGGATCAAGGAGCGTAAGAAAAAACGAAAATTCAGCACACTGCAATTTGTCTCTAGCACAAAGCGACCTTCGCCAATAATTCAATTCCCACGATGTGGATTATCCGTTGATCGATAAACCGACACGTGCACCTATATATATGTATACAATAACGGGGAATTTTTCGAAATTGCACTAAGCAGATTTATCCCAGCTACCCTACCCACGCAATTATCTCAGCTCTTTGATTTGTCTCCTGTCAGGTTTCGCCGAATAGTGTACCCTGCACTGCGACGCGCCGATTAGAGACAGATGGAGTTTTCCCCCAAACCGAATAGCACGTCGATCGATGAATGCACCCCAGAAAAATCGTAATGCATCCCTGAAGTGGCACGGGAGCACCCCGTATCAGGGGTGTTAAACAATAATGAACTTTCAGCTCGCTAATCATTTCTGCTGGATCACCCGGCGACAGACGGAAACCTGCTCTGTTTCTCGGGTGTTTGATGAACGATCGATCGGCGGCACAGACTAGAGAGCAAAGACCTCAGCATCAGCTAGGAGGCTAAGATATCGGGATGAGATCTGCGCGAACAGCAGCGGATAGCCTTGCGGCCAGTAATCTCACAAGGAATCTAGCAAATGGTTTGTTTGATACGATGTCCTAGTTAGATAAGAGCCTGAAGCCACGAGTAACACCGGCTTTCCTTCCTTCGGAAGGGACCTTGCGCGCACGAGCCTCTAGGAAGTCACTGGGACTGGGGTCCCCCCCGTCGCCACCGTTAAACGAGGTAGGTACACTAGAATACACGGGTGTGTGCATGTGCAGTACACTAGCGCAGCGGACAAATTATCCAGACAAGTTTTCATGCCGCTGGTTCTTGGTCATGCATACGCACTTAGGCAGATACCTACATTCATATTGCACGCTTACTGGCACATTTTGAGGAATCTAGGTAAATGGATCTAGATCATTGGACCGGCAAAAGCTGGGACGTTTTCACTACCGACTAACGCGTTACGAAGAAATTCGTCATTCAATTGTGTCACGAAAACGACCCTACGAACTCGGCAGTCTAGACTGGATTTTCCATGCTAGAACTGAAACTCGCGCCCATGGGAAGTAGATGATGAATTGTAAGTTCTGCACCGTCCCGTGTACAGTGGACGAACTCCTGCAGCAAGGGATTCGGAAAATACGAAATTTGAAGAAACCTGATGATCTGAATTGGCTGCTATCCGCCAATGACTGGAGACGGTGCAGAAAGCAATTGGCATTTCTGATGGAAGGATAGATGCTTCGTTGTTCCCGAGAGAACGAAGTTCATCCCTCGAACCTCAGCACCGAATATTCCGGAATTTAGAATATACATGTGATCTCATGGAACAGGATTGAACGAAGAATGAAAATTTTGGAATCGCGGGGTCTGGGAGAAGAAAAAAAGATATTTTTCCTGTGGTGTCCGCGCACTCAAGATGTAGGCAATATACAGTTAGATAGGCAATTTTATGGCCGAAGGCAAGACAAAGCCTGATTAATCTTCGTTGACCCTTGAAATTCTTGTGGGCGAAGGAAGGAAATTAAAGAGAGAACTAAACTGCCTGGGTAACGGTTATAACTGTTGTCCACGCGTCTTCTCTTCGTCGACGGGAGATAAAATAACGAGAGAAAAACGATGCAGCAGAATACAGTAGCTGAGGTCATCTCGAGCGCGCGTGCAGTCATTTCAACGAAATGCTGGGCGTTCGAAATTCTGATTAACGATGCAAGGTGCGTTTACTGCCATCTCTCACCTTTCCCGTATATCTACACTTTGGCTTGAATAATATTCTCGTTAATTCACGAATACGTCAACGTTCGACGAGTCATTTGAAGAGAGAAAGAGAGAGCGAGTGGAATGAAGAAGTGGAGGTGCAGTCATTGAATGAAATCGTTTATCACATCGCTCGATTAATGTTCATTTTTACACGGGAGAAATCTGTTTTTGCGAAATTTTTTTTTTCCTTTCCTTTCTTACTCCTCATGGATGCGACGATCATCCTGGCAATATTGTCTAATTGTGAGTGGCATCCTGCGTCAGATGCCGCGGCATGGGCATCCATTCGCATGCTCATCGGCATCGGCATCGGCATCGGCATCGGCAGCGGTGCGGCGCCTCTCGTGATTCTCCTCGCTTCTTAGAACTGGACCGAGGTACACCCCGGGAGTTGCGCGACAAGCGTCGCTCCTACAGAAGCTCGTACTGCAAAGAGTAGGTGCTTTGATATTTATAGCGGCAAGGGCTGGTACCCCGCAAAAACCAGCGAGGTTGGCAATCCTGAAATAACAGGTTACCCGAGCACTCGGGAACCGACAGGTTGACGATCCACCGCGATCCGAAGACCCGGAGACAACGGTCCAGAGGAGGAGAAGGTTCTATTTATATCGTGGCAACCCATCACCAAGGACTCGAGAGCTGCAAAGCCCTCAGAAATCGCCGAGTAAATGCGTGTGCGTAATTTCGCGGGGACCGATCGTACCCCGATTTAAAAGCCGCGACGGGGATCTTTTAATCGGTCAATTTATCACCGAAAAATGACGAAGGATAAAACGAAAGTCAAAGCATGCGTCCAAATTTCAAGTCTCAAGTCTCAAGTTTGCGTACAATAGAGCCATTCCGCGTCTGCGGTAGTCACGATCCGCAGAGAGCGGTCACATCGCGGATTTCTCCGCCACTCTACAAATTTGTAGAACCGTGGGGGGAAAAATGTTCCACCGAAGTGTTTTGGAGAATTTACAAAAACGCCGCAGTTACCGCCACTCGTATTTTTGAGAATTTCCGTTACAGCGCTCCGTTAGAAAATTCATATCTCCGAAGCTATTCATCGTATCGGGTTGATTCTGATGCCATTTTCTTGATCATAAATGTCCCTCCGTGGAAAAAAATATGGACTGGACATTTCTCTTCTCCTACATTCTTGAGCAACGTTTGTTTTTCTACCGGAAGCAAACATGGGAGGTGGATAACCGTGACCTGCAATTGAAACAATCACACCAGTATTAATGAAATTTGGACAGGTATGGTATGTAAGATGACTACTCGACGCGGTTTTCTTCATAACAATCAACAGAAGCGAAGATTTGTATGGAATTCAACTCGGCTGAGTAGATGTACGCGCTCGTAGGAATAGCGCGGGTGCTCGGAGGGTCACGCTGCGTGACGTTTGGAGTTTTCACTCCGAAACAATTGAAGTATCTTCATAAGCTTCTTTGTTTTGTTTTGCAGCGGAAGACTTCGGGTATTCGAAAACATTTTTTTCATAATTGTCCGCGTAGTTCCGCGATAACAGAGACAAAATTAGTAAAACGGTAGCTGATGAAGAGGCAAAAAAGAGAAACATTTCCAGTTCATATCTCGTGCCGTAAAGGCGCATTCATTGCTGAGAAAATGCCGCAAGAATCAACCCGCGATATGATGAATAGTTTCGTAGATATGAATTTTCAAATGGAGCAAATAGCAACGGCTGCACTTCTCAGAATTCAAGTGGTAATAATTTTGTCACTTTTGAAAAT
This sequence comes from Phymatocera aterrima, assembly GCA_963170745.1. Taxonomy (NCBI): domain Eukaryota; kingdom Metazoa; phylum Arthropoda; class Insecta; order Hymenoptera; family Tenthredinidae; genus Phymatocera; species Phymatocera aterrima. The sequence continues at coordinate 12,364,411 of OY720663.1, forward strand.
TTTTGCAAACGCTCTTCTGGCGGAACATTTTCCCTCTCATAGTATAACGACAAATTGGTGGAGTGGCGCAAATATGCGCGACACGACGGTTTTCTCTGATCGATGCTGACGTGGAAAGGCTGAGTATTTGTTTTTCTTTTTACATATTTATAAGTAGGTACAAAAACGATCGCGGCGTATCCGGAAGAAGGATATATACCGATTCCATGGATTGATCGGATTTGGAAGTGTGGTTGAGAATTTCGGGCACGAAGTACGTACTGAAAGCGCAGGTATGAGTATATTTTTGCCAAGTAAAGATCCCGCTAAGAAATCTCAATTTCAGATGCAATCACGTTACGCAAGTTTTTGTCACACTGTATCCGAGGATGTGCCCCTCCAGCCGCAGCAGCAGCAGCAGCAGCAGCAGCAGCAGCAGCAGCAGCAGACAGCAGTGGCTGTAGCAGCTGACCGCGGCTGCGCAAGTTTATCCTTCCGGGTCCCTGTTTTTCGACTCGGACTCAACTCCGAACGAGACGGACCAGATCCACAATCGCTGGAGGGTTCTCAATTCTGAAATAGTTTCGTCCTCGACGAGAAAAAGGAGATTTTAGACGTCGGGATTTAATCGTGTCTGATCAAAAATCGGTTGAGATCCACTTTTTCACACGTTACAAAACCGCACATTTCGGTTCTTCTTACTCCGCGGACGAAGATGAAGCTGCCGTAATAACCGTTCCGCGATATTTCAAGTCTCGAACAATTCCGGATGTGAGAGGCATCGCCACCACAGCTAGTATAGTACTTGGCAAATTATACCCAACGATAACGCACTCACGTGAGTGTAAAACATTTTGCGGCCAACTTCGTTCACACCTGCAGCATATCGTTGCTGATTGTAAAACCGCGCATTACGTAGCCTGCGAAGAGTCTTCTCAGCTAATTGGCGGTATTCCTAAGGTATAAAGGTAAGGTAACGTCTTGACGACCGGTGACATCGTCGGTACATAACCGCGTCCGAGATTCAGTACTGTCGTCAAGAATCGCGTGTATATGAGACCGGATACGTATATGCACAGTACCTACGCAGATGAATATCTCTACGCTGGACGTACGCACGCGAGTATGCATAATACGTGGACAGCGTATGTACGCATGTACACACGTATGTGTGAGCCCCGGCGCTTGTTCAGGTGTTAATTCGCTCTCAACTCTCTCGGGTTGTGGTGCAGGTGGGTTCAACGATACGGGATACCCGCTGCGTTAACAATGCCCTAACTGTACACGCGGCCTAAGTACTAGCGGCAAATGGACCCGTCTCTTTCTCCTCCATTCCTTTCCTTTCCTTTCCTTTCCTTTCCCTCCCTTGCCTCCCTCCGTTCTTTGCCGCCGAGACCAATTTCACAGCAGAATCTTGGAGCCGACGAATTATAAGTGGAGAGCCCTCGGGGCTCTCCGTGAAAAACCAAAAAAGGAAAAATAACAAACAAAAAGAAAGAAGCGAAACGAGAGTTTTTCTTTTTTCTTTCGGTACACTGCATGCATCGTCGCGATTCAACGCTTCAAGTTCCTTCCTACTCAACCTGCGCATGACGTTCGCATAATTGGCCGTGATATATTACGCATTACATACATGCGCATAGTACCAACACGTAACGCGAACGTTTTGACTCCGTTAAGATACAAAGTAGTAGCGGCTGCAATCGCTTTCGGAAACCATCTGAAAGGCTCCTTCCACAAATCACTCTTACTTTTCAGGATGTTGGATTCATTTTATTGGAATTCGGGAGAATTTTGAGATGACATTCTTACGATACAATAATCAATTGCGTAGTTGGAAATCCGATGATAGTTTCCTTTCCTGAGATAAAGCTGTATAGGTATATACGAGTACACATATTGTCTGTAGGACATACGCGTACGAATGCACTAATCGATGATAAACGGCGCAGTATATAGTTGGACAGGAGAATTTTTACGGCACGACATAACTAATCAGCCATGGATTAAATAAATCCAGTTGTCCGTGGTCACGGGAGTGATTTTTATACGCTCAGACACCTATATATGCCTCGCATACGGAACTTGGGAGGAGAAGGCACAGCCGCTGCCACCAGCGGCCTATTATTAATTGGAATTAGCAGTCGTGAAACGGGATGATACAGCGAGAGAGAAAATGAGATGGAAAAAGTTTGGCAGTAAAACCGGGATGAAATATTGCCTTAAATTCTCTACTTTATCGCTCAAAGAAATCCCTCAGCTCACGCATGATCAGGGGACAAAAGCGCCCTGACCGATAGGACCTAGGAGCGTAAGGTATGTATGTATATTCGGATATTTATCATGAGATTTTAGGCCTCGCCGCATGTCGCGTTACAGCAGAATCGGGCAGATGAGTTGAGGATTTAAAAAAAGACTCACATACGTAGACTTGTGCAGACGTTGAAGTATGAGATGGATTTGTGTGAGTAGAGACAGACGGTCGCAAGGGAGTTGGATCAGAATCCCTTGACGAGTACTTTTTCGGGTGAATTTTGCTCAGCTGCCAATACGAAAGTACGTGAGAGGCGTGAGGCTGGTGCATACAGAAATATTGGATAGCAATTGAACAAAAAAAAAAAAAAAAGAACGATTACACCGAAAAAATGAATTTGGAGACCGTTAACGCCCTGGATGTCCCATTGTCAGTAAAAGGCGGTAGTAAGATACCTTGCCTGGTACCCATAGAATGCCATTATGTCCAGCTAAAATTATTATCCTAACGGATGTGTGAGCCGCCTAAGGAATGCATAAAAATGCGTAAACGCGCGCGCACGAGCCTCACATACTAATTATCGAGTGACTGTGCCTACTTGAGCGATGATGGTACGAGGACCGATGTGTCCAGGCAGATGAGTCACCCTGGAGAAAAGAACGAACGCGGAGGGATAGGAAAAAGGAAAATGAAAAGGAAAGGGAAAGGGAAAGGGAGAATATAGGAAAACGAAGAGTTGGTTGATTTGCGCAATGCGATGCAGCGAAAAGTACATGTATCTACACCTCATAGGTACCCACACGCGCGTATGTACGTACTGCAGCACACCTAGATACTCACAAAATATATTCTTCGGCCGAAGAATTGTAGATAGGTCTCTCTGTCCCTAGGATGATTAGAGATTCAATCAATTAACCCGATTAGGGATCGACCGTACTCTCACCTCCCGCTCCCTTCAGCGTCAAATCGATCTTCCCAATCAGATATCTAATGCGAGTTTCCTGATAAGGCAAGCCCGTGATTATCGCGGTGTAGGATTGTGGCCTACAATGGTAGTGGGTACCTGTTACTGCAGGATCCGGTATAATCATTCTTTGAGAACTTCGACTTGAACCGAATCCTAATTATTATAAGCCTGTACTTCCGGCGTGGAATTCTGAGGGACCAAAGAATCGCTCTTGAATGGTGTTCCGGGGGGAACGGGGCTTGCAAGTCGAAAAAAGAAGAAACAGTTATTTCGATATATTTCAGTGGATGAATTCCGATTGTGAATTACTGTAAATCGAGGAGGACGAGGGGAGGAAACATGGGAGGGAAAGACGGAGTGGGAAAAAGCTGTATGGTAGGTACATACATACATGTGTAAGGAGAAATTACTGACAAGAAGCTCACGAGCGAAGGAGACAACCTCATAGGTAGACCAGCTGGTTACCGGACGGAAGTCAGGGCATGTAATCTTCACCGTGGGATATGTGGGAGCGGATGAATCTCGTGTCTAAACAAACTGCGAATTTATTACAATCGCACGACGCGTCCGTACTCTAAGGCCTGGGATAAAAGTGATCTCCTTCCCTTAGGTCTGGCCGCTATCGGGGAGGATTTGAATTAGTCTTGCGACGTTAATTGGCCGTGGCGAGTATATTCCGGGACGAAACTGCAGCGATGCGTATCGTACGTACGTACGTAGGTAGGTAGGAATAAAGAGACGTGAGTGCATGACAAGTTGTCGTCGTTGTTGTTGAATAGAATTCGAGAACATTCGATGTTTGTTAATTAGTCAATCGAATCGAACAATCTGCGACTCGTAATGCGCGCGGCATAATAAGAGACAATTAACAAACGGGCAGAATGAACGTGAGGATGCAGATGACGATGAGGATCACGACGATGATGGCAAGAGATAAATTTATTTATAGTATTCACCGCGTCACGTTTCTCGGTTGTATTCCCGACTTTTACGCCACTGCATGGACTGCGGACCGGGGACTGGGGACTGGGGACTGGGGACTGTTACTGGGACCGGCTGCACACGTAGAAAACGTTGAGAATTTACCTCGATACAATCGACACAATCGACGATCCAAGATGGACAGAGACTGTCGATGCCTTCCGACTCGACTATTATGGTTAGCAGAACAAGAAGAAATTCTGCCACAAGTAAGTGTGTGTAGGTGCAGCAGGTACCTACGTAGGTATTCGCTGAAAACTTACTGCACCGATCCTGTGTATACACGCGTACCTATACCTACACCACGTCAGGATCTTATTTAATCTTGCGCGAGCTAGTGAGTAGGTACCTGCCCAAGGTATACGAGGTCGCGCGAAATATATTATCCTTGCGGTACAAAGTTATCGTATAAATTTCAACTTTGATCTCTATCTGTCTTTCCTTCGTTTTTTCTTTCCTCTTTTTGGTTTTCTACGAGATGATTCTTCCGTTTTTCTTTCTCCGCCGCAATTTATATCGTACCTATACGCGTGAGATATGAATAATCGTCTATCACAAGCGAGTCCATGTGCTGAGGATTTCGAAAACCGATTACACACGATCGGTCGAAGAAAATAAGCAAAACAAAAATGCACAGCAAAAAGGTACTCCCGACAATTTGAACCTTTCTTCACGTTCGCGCATGCCATAAAATGTAGCGTATAGGTACTACATAATGTTGGCCAAAGAGAATCTCTCTGCATAATGCATCAAGCGATCGGCTCTGATCGGTCCGAACGAAACGGGCTTGGACCGTTTGTGCCGTAACCAGAATTTTTCTGTTCCTTTTTTTCTTCTCACGAGTCTTGTTGGACTTACGTTAGTTATATGTTTCTCTCAGCTCACTCTCTCTCTCTCTCTCTCTCTCTTTGTGCGTACATCGTCGTGTGCATGTATACAGTTTCGTTTTTCAAGTCTCTCAATTCATATAGAAATGACTGTATATACCTATTACAGATATTCTTCGACTACACGTCGACGGAAAAATATATCGGTATGGAAGCCGAGCTGAGCTCTCTTCGTGAGAATCCCATTTTTTGTGATATTATGCTTCCATGGGTTGGTACAACCGACCGTACGTACGTACGTACGTACCGCGGCCGGCCGCTACCTATCAACCTCGATCTCTGTACGAGTAAGACGAAATTTTTCGAGGTGCCCATGTCGTGTTTTGTGTATTATAGTGGAGTAGGCCGTCGCCGCGTCGTTCTTATGGCCCCTGTGGAGATACTCGATCCTTCGCGCCCTGCGTGAGTAACGGTATCGCCAAAAAACATCACTTATTAGACGGAACGTTCAACTCCCACAAAAACAACCCGGAGGATTGCCTCACGTAGATAGCCTGGCCTGTTCATTTTTTTTTTTTTTTTTACCGCATCGGTTTTTCACACCGAATGCAACAACCTCGCGGCTCGCGTTCTTACGCACGCGTGTGCGCGCGCGTGTGCGTGTGTGTGGTTGTGTGTGTTTCTATGCCTGTATACCTGTACTGTCCATCTACATGTGTCGTGTCTACGTACCATTTTATACCGTATATAGACTCATCACGTATAACCATACATACAGTGAATAGGCGTTCACATAGGCGACACACCGATCCGATCCCTGAATCTCCGTGGCCTCACCGCAACCTAGATAATAAATCTCAGTCAGGAGTATTCCATTACTCTGCGTCTCAAAATGACGGCAAAACATCTCGAAAAGCATGCAAAAAAATTGCTTGAATTATTTTAACACTATTTGATTTTTCCATTTTTACATTCCCTCTTCTCTCGATCATATTTCTGCACTGTAGCCGCTCCGAAACTGCCCTCGAATATCTTTAACTCATTGCGATCTTATCCCGTTTGATGCGGTCCGATTGAAGAGGAATCCGAAGGATCGGCTGCTCAATCCCCTCGGAAGATTGTTTGACACCGCGGACGTCAAGACTCGAGAGATTCCACAGGATTTCGCAAATATCGTCCGGGATCAATCTGGCTGTGATTTTTCACATCATTTCAAACACTCCATAGTATTTCACGGGATTTTACAGACTCCGTGTGGAATTTCGTGGAATGCATTCGACTCCGTAAGATTTCGGACGACTCTATTCGACTTCATGGGACTTCGCAGACTTCACAAGATCTTCGCACGATATTCTACATATTGTGAAAAATCAGATTTTACAGATTTCTTGAGACCGCGTCGCCGCCGAATTTCACGGGTGATCGGTTCCCCTCGCCAAGAAATTTCAAATAAAGAAGAAAAAAATAGGAAGAAGAAAATGGATCGGCCTTCGATTCGCTGAGGCTCGTTCAATTGCGCTATGGGCTTACGATCTGAATGTACAAAAGGATATAATGGCATGAAAGTTGGCGAATATCGGTACCATTATCCTCCGCTTTATGATAAAAAAAAAAATTACAGTTCTGTTTGTGAACGATCTCGTAATATCGAACTCCATGTATACCGCCGATGCATCGAGTGCGATACGACGAATCAACAGCGTTACATCCATTATAGGTGTGATGTTACGTTGTTCGGCATTATGACTACCGTTGCAGTAACCTACTTCGTCATTTTTTTTTTACCAAACAGCTGAACTGTACAGTACAGTATACTACGGATACGTTCTGGAATCTTGGATTTTTATTTTATTCAAACTGGTATGATAGTTAAAAATTTCTCAGTCAAATTTAAGCGGTTCAAAATTTAGGCCTTACGTGCGAAACATATTCATATGAACTCATGTGCGCAGGACGACGTGATGCGCGATATTTTTTTTACGGCCTGCGGACTGGTACTCTGTACATACAGTCGTATGTAGGTAGGTACTGTGACACATAACGCCTCTGCAGGTTTTAGAGGTAAAAGATCGTTACACATACCTACACTCTGTTCCTCCGACTCGTGCGTCGCGTCGTAAGGAATTCGATTTCGCAGACGCTGAATGTATATAACGTGTCAGTTGGTACTGGCAATTACGTTATTCACGTTATTTCCGTAATTTGCTGCTTTATCATTTTGCAAATGGAATGAAGTTCGCGCGAAATCGGTATTGGGTAAAATCGGCAATAGTTAAACGATACGAGTATATGCATATATAGGGAAAAAATATCTATAGATAGCTCATAGACGGCTGCTTGGAGGTAATATTGCGTAGTAAGGATCTACCTTTTTCAAAACCGCCCGCGCCGTCGCAGTAGTAAAAGGTTTCACGAATGCGATAGGCAGCCTTTTTTCACCGCTACATGTATACTACAGCGGGTTTAGTGGCATTTAATTTTGATTTATTCCACCCACAAGTACATTAATCCCCTCCTAACTGTGAGCTGCCGGCTTACTCCGTAAATTTCTATTACCTACCTGGCCAAACTACGCGCGCGGATGGATACTTACGCCGAGTAGGTATACCTAAGTAGGCGCATACATACACGCAATGCCTACTAACACTCTCGTCTCATCGCGATCCTTCGAGTTATTATGAAGTCGGTCATTTATGTATAGCATGCGGCTCGTAGTTATTACATACCGCTCCTAATTTACACAAAATACATACGTACGTACGTACATACACACAAGATGGTACATACAACGATCACACCCCGTGGCATGAAAATTTTCAGCTCACTTAAATAGCAATTCTAACGGAGGATCTCTTCTTACAACGAAAACTGTGCCAAGAATTTCGCATGCGTATGCATACCTTATACAGGTATATGTATATCTGCATAATACGAACCGGCACATTGTATGAATACGACGAAGTTTTCGAAATAACCGTACGAACATTCTCCACACTCTTTCAATAAAAAAATCTGCCCCGAAAAATTGATCAACGAAAATCGTCGAAAAAATGTGAATACCCGACGGTAAACCGATCTTTCACATTTTTTTCAAACCTCTTCTTCGGCTTACCGCGTAACGCAGCATTTTGAGTGGAAACAAACCCCCCCACCCGAGTGACTGTACATTTTATGGATCATTTTTCAGAACCGCCGTATAACCCGAAACAGCTCCAGAAGGAGCGGGGGATTTTAATTGCATTGGGTGTATGTGTACCCGACGATGCGGTACTTCGCGCTTTTACGCATCGACGAAAATGATACTCCCGCGGATTTTTCCTCGCAATCGGTGTAATTTTGTTTATATTTTTTTTTTTCTACTTTGCGTGCGTGTGTGAGCGCGGTTTTTTTCCTCCTGTTTCTTCATGTTCTTACGAGCGGATGATCGCATTAGCTTGTCAGGATTAGAAGTGACTGCGTCAAGTAGCCGGGCGCTTTGCGTATGGTTATGAGATCGAAGAAAAATAAGAGACTATGGAAGGAAAATAGAATAACGCAAAGAAAAAAAAAAACAAACAAACAAGAAGAAGAAGGAAACCAACGTTGCGACTGACAATCTCAATTGGACAAGGCGAATTGACAACGTCCGCTATAAACTTGGCGGTCCCCGCAAGCAGACAATGCACGAATGAATTCCTGACTACGTTGTGATAGTATATTTTATTCTTGTTTCATTTATTTCTTTCTTTCTTCTCTCTTTATTTTATAATTTACATCACGAGGTCAACATATCCTTATACCTATATGATGCAATTCGCGAACAGAGCCAGTGGTTAGGTAACACAGTAGTAGCGGGATTGATAAATATGCGCGAGCGTCCGACGATACGATGCGATGCGATGGATTCGGGGAGAAAAAAGAACAAAGTCCAAACTACACCCACGCGATACATTTTATACAGGTATAAGGAAGTTCGGAAGGAGAGAAACGAAGAAAACGAAGGAAGGAATAACGTAGAGAAAGTATAAAAAGAGGAAACAACAAGCAAATCAGACGCTGATCTCACGAAGTTGCAAACTGCATTTTTCAACGAACGTGTTCGGCTTCTCTTCAATGTTCGTGATTTGGCTTGGGAGGAGAAAAAAAATCAAGCAAAAAACGAAAAGCCTAACGGAAAACAAAAACACTCGAATGCTCGCGCGAGCAGACGTATGCATAGATATTCGTAATAGGCATACACATACAGTGGCGGGTTTGAGTTTCCACGGCACAGTTTTGCATACAATTTGAAAGTTTGTAAATCACGCGGGTAGGTGGTAGGAAGGTAGGTAGGTAGATAGATAGATACGACGGTTGTAAAGTGTCACTTTCAGTTTCAGTTTATGCACTCCCAAGAGATCTCAAACGTTGTGGTACGTAACATAGTTGCCTACTATAACCGCTATTACTGACAATGAAATTGAATTCTCTGCTGTGCAGTAGCTTTACAGAAGTCTTTACGATGTAACTTGCCTATCCGAGGGAGCGATGTACTCTGTTCTTTATGACCAATTTCAGAATGCCTAGAGAATTTGAAAAAAATCCAGCTATACCCTACGTCTGTAAAAATGACAGACCGGAGTTGTATTAATATGGTCGGTGGATACAGCAGCTCGCGGTTTGAGTTATTAAAATTAATCGTCGTTTTGTTCGCTCAATATCAGGTGCATCGTGTTAAAGCAAGCGAGGAATGATCATTTTTTTGTAATCGAAATCCACCGTGCGGATTTTTACCTACGTATCTACTCGTACGTCGTTATATATTGTACTAAATCGTATTCCCCGGGGCATCGGGAGATAATTAATTGCTACTAGAAGACAACATGCACGTACGCATTGCTAGCACTCGAGAAGAAAAAAATATGTAGGTATATACTACATACCTGTAATTGATGTAAAGCAGGATGTAGATATATACCTACGCGTAGCCGTTCCCTCTACAGTAGACAAAAAATCAAATTATCGCAGTATTTTAACTTTTACATTTTGGGATTCCTGTACCTCAACTCTTCTGGTCGATCGTGGCCCGCGTTCGTTCGCCTGCAGACGTTCGCGTTCAATTCAATTCGAAATACAAAATTGCAGAATAATTCATGAGCTGGTTGACAAACGTGTTTATAACCGTTTGAAACTGTTTTTCGTTCCATATATTTAGTTTAACTTGTGACTTGGTGTTTGGAAAATATCGCGAAAGATGTTGAATTACCAGATCATTGCTTGTAATGTGAGAGCCAATTAATTTTGGTGGGGAAAAAAAAATGAAATATCCGAAAAGTGTCCATAACGGTGTTAAAATTATCACCTCGTTAAACGCCTGACTCCTTGACACTTTGAAACATTGATCAAGATCTGAGCGATCTTCTTCTTTTTTCTTTCTTTGTTTCTTCTCAAAATTAGCTTATACTCCGAAGTTGACAGCCGATTTTTTTTCCACGGCTTCCGTTGAAAAAATGTAGAAGATGAAAGAAGAAAAAAATAATAATAGTAATAATATAAAATAAAACAGAACGAATATAACAGTCAAGTCGATTTGTTTCACGAGTCAGGTTTTAGGCAGTTTAAATATGCGCGCCAGGAAATTTCAAAAATTGAAACACATATTCTTACGACCTAATTTGACTTGTATGATTTTATTCTATTGAAATGTCCATAAAGTGTCCAAAAGCTTTATAGATAACTAGTTAACGCGTATTTATGAAAATGGAATATTATGATAACCAAATTGAATGAAAATCATCGAGTATTACCACTGAGACATCATTAACGAATACATCGAAGGATCGGAGGCAAATAACTGGATCTGAATATTTTCATTATTAAAAGAGTATATATCAATTATATATATATAATTGAATGAATGAAAGATAAGAAAATTTAATCATTCACCCGGAACAATTTGAGAAAACGAAATCTTATCATAACGAATAGTAAATGAAACAGAAACAAACAAAAAAACCCCCGAAAAATCGTTACAATGGTCAAGAATTAACTTTTCTTGCACAATTCGCTTCGTCTACACTGCACAGCGGATGTACGCACGGGGCGGCGTGAGACTTGGCGGAAATATAGGTAGTAAATTTGAATTCAAAGTTGGAAATTTCCGAACGAGCCCCGGCTGAAACCAGGGTATAATAAATTATGTGTAAGGGAGGCTTGCCACCCCCATATATCACGAAACGTATTACCGTGTCACTTATGCCCGTAGCACAGGCGTCGGGTGACTGTAATCACGTGGCTTGCCATCTTCAGACTGCAGTTCATCGTTGGCGCCATGAAATTCTGCGCTCGTTGATCCGTGACAAAAATATGTGAGGCACATACCGCGCCGAGAGCTGCTTGTATGCACGTAGGTATACAACTATACGCATGTAGGTGTGTACCTATATCCCTTCGTCTAATCCCATACGTAATTCTATACAGATCGGACTGGATCCCCCTTGATCGGGAACAACTTTGCTCTCGCACCTCTACGTGGTACATAGATACATACGCATTGCTGATGTACGCAAAAGCGAATAAAAACCCAATTGACGGATCGATCGAACGATAAGGATAAATATAGAAGGCATATAAATAGGGACTAATCAATGCACAGGTCGTCGATAAGCGTCGTGAGGTGAGAGAAAACAAAGTAAAGCGAGTAAAAGCGAGAGGATAATTTACGTCGATGAAATAGAGGACAGACATTATTAATACAGACGACCGTATAAGTCAGGATGTAAGGCATAATTCCATAGCCGTATAACGAGGCAGCTGTATGTATAGGCAGTTAGGTACGTTTCTGCGTCTAATGAGGTGTCTAACTGTTTATTTGACTAACTTTTTACGATCTCTCAAGTGAAACCTGACTTCGAATAAATCTTCCGACAGGTAGGTACTGTTTATGAATAAAGATTTAACATACGTAATTCATAATTTACACTCACTCAGATTCGTCACAACATCCTACTAAGCCTGGTACACTAAAAACACACAAATCCGTTTTTGCTAATCTCGTTCGAAATTTGGATCCTCTGCGGTCTCAGAGGAGACGCGGGAACATTTTTTCCCGCGTCTCCTATTAGTTAGAGCTATGGGCAGATTTGTCCGGCTTCGGCGATACAGCCGATCTGTTCGCATGTATCGCTGGTTCGATAATACGTCATGAAACCGTTTTCGCCGATGTTTGACTATTGCTGAATTACCGAAATTCGTAATTGCTTCGTCGACGAAGAGTTCTTTCCCCGCGCAGTCCCAGCAAGAGTTCAAATTCATCACTCGAGCTCAATGAAATTCAAATTCTCGATCCAAAATACAATAATTTACCTTCGTTCGCATTTTCATCCTCCTCTCGTGGGGTAAAATCCCAGATGAATATTCTGTGTGGTCGCAAAATATACACCGATCGATACCCGGACTCCCTCTCCCTCCTTCTCTCGTCCTAATGGACCAACTCACCCCCGACTGCCATATGGCCGTTGCTTGTCTAGTCGTACGTCCGTCAGTCAATGAATGGGACACTCCGTACAATAATTGATTCATTCAAAGATAACATCTTGGATGAACATTTTTCAAATTCCTACGATCCGCCGTAAATTCCAACGACCTGTTCCGCCGTGAGAGACATAGCCTTCTCATCATATTCGACGAATTTTATCATCTTCGCAATATTTCGCGCCATGATAATTGCCGCATGAATTCCCTTCAAGACAGAATTAAGAATTATCAGGTGAGCCGGCGAGAAGTATTACATGATTTTTTCAACGTTGTAATCGCAGGTGACACTTATTGCTAAATTTTTATGAGGGAGATGCTGATCTGCCAAGCCTAAAGAGAAACAATAGAATATGGCGCTTGGGATATTCAAGTAGCAATACTAACAGTGATTGGCCATTTCCGCTCCATGATGATGACAATGTAAGATTCGGACTGCGGGATTAGTCTTTTTCCATTTATAGGAGTGTGACTAATGAAAGTTTGGCAATTCTACTTTCGCCCTCTATTTTATATCCATTGTCTTGGCCCCCGCATATTTCAACCTACAACCGGCACAGTTTCTCATTGTCATGTGTATAGATTCGTTGCAGAAGAGAGATCCCCTCATCCTCCGATACGAGGCGAGAGCATGAAATGAAAATAAATCAAAACGAAAAAGGGATGCATTCTAATGTATTGAAAATTTACTGCTCCTACGCCCGTATGTGCAGTTTCCCTCGATTACGAAACACGGGAGCAAAATTCAAGCCAAACGTGCAATCCTCGTCTCCCGCAAGCCGAAAGAACAAGGAGAATGTATAAAAAGAGGATAGAAGCAATTCCATTTCATCGGCGTTTCCACTTCGACAATATCGATTTACTGTCGGAACCAAGACTCGGGAAATATTTTCTTCGGATATGCCAACCCAGGTAACTTTCAAGGTAATTTACTCTCTTGCGCGAGGATGTACGAAGCTGGTCGTAAGAAGGAAATACTCGATGTAACATGAGACCAGAAACGGATAGAGGACAATATCCTTTTCGCAGATACTAGACAAAGCTTTGTCCTCTCAGGTGAGGGTTGAGGATTAACCATTTTCAAGTATTTAGTATTCATTCAGCAGTACAGACACTGAACTTTTGCGTATACCGTATACTTTAGAGAATCACAAGTTGAGACGCGGGCGCAGTAATAAAGAAGGCTGACTTTTTTTCATTCAGGTTCAAACATCTGCGACTGATGAATCGAGCCATTATGCGCGACGAAACTTTTTCAGAGAACGTATAACACTGGACGAAAGCTTTAAGACTCCCGGTTGTCTCCTGAATCCGCGGTGGGCACGCGTCGAGAATTAGCAATCAGTTTGAACTAACATAATTGCACGCTCTCCGGATCCTCAAACAAAGAGACTGATTGATCACAGAGATCAATCGATGGGATTAATCACGGGAAGGAGAGGGGTGGAACAAGCGACCATAATTCGTTAAGTAACAGCGTTCAGACCATTTCCTCCGAAGGCGAGGAGCCGTTACAGTCTATTAGATATTTCTTGAGAAACCTCGAGGCCTGGAGAACACATGTGGATGGGTGCTCTGGAGTTTAGAGATTGTCCCGAAGGACTCGAACCGTCTTAATGCTCTCGAACCCAATTGCGCGTAACGAAATTTAACTTTAAAGTAAAACCGTCGAGTCGAGTCGAGCCGAGTAGCTACTCCATTTTGGGAAAGTAGGAAATTTAAGAGGACTCGGAACCTGCCACGGCGAGGGCTTGCACAACATGGTCAAATTACATTTTGTTCTCTCAGTAGCTCGGCCAGTCAAGAAGTCTCTGAGGCCTCCGCTAACAAGAGGTTATTGTTTTGATTACAGAGAGTACTTATATCCCGTGCAGATGATCGAGAATCCGTAAGATATAATGAATATGTGAAGGCCTGATTACATGGTTGATGGACCATCGTCCTGACTCCCGAGAGACAGTGAAATAGGCGGAATGAGACCAAGTAGATAGGTACGCGAGAAGATCGAGTGACTATTTGTTGGTGTAGGTAGTTAGTTATTATGGTTGTTAAAGTTTCGTAAGAAGCTGCGAGAGGTCCATTGTGACAGAGGCTTCAATCGGCTTCTAAAAATGTCTCTTGGTTCATTCAGGATTTGATTGGTTACCGATAGCAAAAAAAACTTGGGTTCTTCCTCCGAAGCAATCTTCCAAAGTTTCATAACTCTCCAGGAGCCCCAGTTCCTATAGTCCTATAGGATCTCGCGTACCCATCTACCTCAACTTTCTTTTTCTCCTTTCATCTCCCATCTTCTTCCTCTTCCACGTATACTTCGAAGAATATATCATCCAACCGAGTTTAGTAATACGAAACTTTTCGTATTATCGGTCTACGGAATTTCGGTGTAATTAAATTCCGTCATTGGAGCAATATTCCACAAAGTTTCGTCCGAGCTAACGCTGCGGGAATACTCTATTATATCCGATTCAGCCTTCAGTTTCATCGCAGTATATGAAAACATACCCACCGGGTTAAATCAGGCTAGCAACCGGAAGTTTCCAGGACGCCAAGGACCAAGGCGTGGAAATATTACAGGTCAACTGATCCACGTTCTCTGCGCGCTGATGGGGTAAAAAACGGTAATTAATTCTGAAACGGCAGTTCAATACATCGCGCGATACAATATCCATCCTCGATCCAATTTGCAGGCTCTTTTCATTCTTCAATGTAGTACGTATACCTGCGCGAGTAAAGCCGAAGGACCATCCTGTCTCCAAGGTTTATCACAGCTGGTGCCTGATGTGGACAGACAATAGCAAAATATTCCGCTTTCGGATACATATTTTCACAAAATATACTGTATTCTGTTTTACAGAATCTAGAGCGTTGAAGACCTATCCCAACGTGGTTGAGTCGCTCATATGTATTGTATACCTTATACACTGCGTAGGTACCGAGTATTGATTTTCGGTGTGTAGTAGACCAAGAAGAGTGGAGGTAGCGGAGCTATGTACAATACACGTACAATACCTATGCGGGGGTGGAAAATATCAAGCGTTCGCAACTCTACTTCCAACGGGATGTAAAGAAAATGTCTATCCATCGTATGAGTGGCATAGCTGAAACTTGCGTGGAATCGTGAGGAGTTACATTTCGCAAAGATTGTAACGTGGTGCCAGCTCTCTGTTAGTCACTTCACGTGGCATGTAAAGCTACATGTTCGTTAGTGTTCGCGTTGGTTTCTTCACTCGTTCTTTAGAGATTTAGGTATGAATGGAAATCTTCGAATCCTTGATATTATATTATCTGAACGAGAAGAAAAATTGTGGCACTTCGCCTCCCGCGATGGTATAAAATTCCGAAAGAGGAGACTCGACATTGTAAAAATATTTGTAATATGCGGATAGAAGTTTTTCTGGTACATCTTCACCGTCGAAAATGAGAAGATCAGAAATTTCAGAAAAGTGTCTTCTACGAGGCTTTGGAAGACCACGGAAGGATAGGCTGGTATCGAGCGTGCAGCATGAATTGTTTGACTTTCTACGCTGTTTAATTAAGTCATTATATATGGAGCGGACTGACAATTTGCTCCTTCTCGAACCTCGAGTAATCCAGATTTCGATTTCAGTTCTGTGAGACTTGAGACGAGCGAAGGCGTATTCGAAAAATAGAAAGCTGAGTGCGTGCGGGGGCGGGGGGTGAAGTAGCTGAGGGTAAAAATTCCATCAAATATGAACTGCGGGAGTACCTAGAACCCGATGGGTCTCCGGACCCTTGACGAAGCACTCAATGTCAAAGAGCTTTATAACAATCTGTTCCCTCACGTTCTCTCCCTTCTCTCCTCCGCTTTTCCTCTCTCTCTCTCTCTCTCTCTCTCTCTCTCTCTCTCTCTCTCTCTCTCTCTCTCTCTCTCTTCTCTTTCTCGGGTTCATTCTCTCTTGACAGTCCCATCATCGCGGCATGCAGAACGCGCCCTGTCGCTCACAAAGACAAATCAATTTCTCGAGGATCTTGCAAGTCGACCTGCAGTGAGCTCCGGAGCCGAGCTTCCTCCAGGAGGCAGGTTATTTCAACGAGGAAAACCCGAGAAAGAACCAAATTACCTGCAGCCCCTAGCGCCGGCCACTCTCCGGCGACTTCAACTTGAAGAAATTAAACTGCCAACGTAAAGCGGGAACTTTTTTCTTCACATCCATCCGATGTATTTCGGCAGAATTATGAACGTGTTACTCCGTACGGAAGCTCAATCAGACAATCGCGAGTACAGAGAAACTCAATTTCCTTTGATATTCTCAAATTTTACTCAAATTTAGACGGAGCGTGATCCAGCACTAAAGATGCACGTGCGTCAGAAATATTTGCGACAACCCTGTCAGATAAATTGCTCACTCATCCATCCGATTCCCCGTTGGCCAGCGCGTACATGACGTCACCGGACACATGTGCACCACACCGAAGTCCCTCGCATTTTCACCCTCGCCATATATAGTGTGCGATAGACGAATGCCGCACGTTATCATTGTAAGCTTCCAATACGGATTAATGGAAATCAATCAACTGTAGAGACAGTTCAGGGCGAACAGGCGAACGGGCGACCGGGTCAGGGGTCAGAATTAAGGATTTCGACCCTGAGATATTCTGACGGGATCCATTGTTCGGCATTCAATATGTCCGCGACATGCTGCAGGCTAAAACGAACCGCAGATAATCTAATTTCCAATCATTTGGGGAATATTCTCCTGTTTCCATTCGTCCGCGCGAATCGAGTTATACAATCGTGGAGATCACTCGTTTCCCCGTTTATGAAACACTGTTTCCTGTTTCGTCAAAAATCCACCGACTCCAGAACCGTTTATACAGTTTACGGAATTCCGATGGCACTTTTCCGAATTATTTTCATCGTATGTACATATCAGTGCGGCCCCTTCTAGAACGAGCGAAAGGTTAGGGCGCTTCGGTCGTTACCAAGTGAGTTTAAGGGGTCGTATAGGATTTCAGGGGATTCCCAACCTGCGGATATAATAAGCGTAGAGAAAGTTATACGGAGGATTTGTATGCCAACTATATGAATTCGTGGAGCGTAGGATTACCTCGTAATCCCTGCATACACCCCAGAGATAACGGTGCGATTTATATTCGGGGCATTCCTTTCAATTAAAAATAATCTGCGCCCGCGTAAGTAGGTACGATGCAAAACTTTTGAAAACTGCGGTATATTCTCCATCCCCGTTTCTCACATCATATCGATTGTTGATAAGTTCGCTTTTCACATCGGAGACAGATCGAATCCGAAAAATTGCGCGGTGAAACGTTGATGCCGGATCGATACGAAAGTGTAGAAAACGTGACGGAAAATTCGTCGAAAAATGGAAATGAAATATGTAAAGTGGAATGAAAACAAAAACGCTTGAATGTAGAAAGGAAATCAGATATCCCGCTATACCTAATATAATAACGAAAGAAATTCGGGAAATGTGAATCGCAGAGGGAAGCTATTGGTACACAACCTTGAGATCTTTCTGCGTCTACGCATTCAGTATCTTTTTCTACGCCCTCGTGCCATTGGTTTGGCACCGTCCCATACTCCGCACCTAGCCTAGCAACGCTATTGATTTCCTCTCGCCCCTTGCGAGAAGAACTATCTAACGGAATGCACGTACTTTATTCGAAGAATAAACAAGCAAACACTATCCGAAATTACATTTCAGTTCCGCACGTATCGTCTTAATTGGCTGTTTTGTATTATATATACTTTTGGTACAACGGACTTAGGCGGACTGTAGGTATCCTGTAGGATCCTGTAACCATCTATCGTACGTTACATTTGCACAAGAACAACCCTTGGAGAGATCTACCTATACTCAAGCCAGCGCCTTACCCTGAAGTTGGATTTCAACTCCTCAAGAGGAAAAGCCGACGAGACCGAATGAAATTTTCCTCGTTTTTTTTTGTTTCCTTCGCTCAAAACTGCGCGAGCATGAGCAAGTAACTTTTGGGTGAGGAAGAACCGCGGTAGACACATTGATCGTATTGAAATTCTGAAATAATTTAGATTCCGCAAACACTGACCACCCTTCTGCGGAATCACTGAAATTTCGTTAATCCTTCAGAACAGACGCATTCCGCCATATCCAATTTCTCCGAGTTATACTGCGTAGGAGTTTTTCTTCGGGAAGCCGATCTGCAAATTGGGCTGGGCGAAATCTTCAGATACGATAGAGTTCAAATTTTACGGAATCCACACCCACCGTGTAAAGTCAGCTATAGTGAACTCTGAAATCCACCGACGTAACGTAGTCCGTAACTGGCTGCTGACCGAGTGGTGATCTTACTCTAGACAAATCACTCTGGAGAAGAAGAAGAAGAAGAAGAAAAAGAAAAAGAAGAAATAATTGGTAATTATGATAACGGAGTATCGTGACCAGCTTAACGTTTTGTTAATCATCGATCATGTATCGTTGGTACCATAATAGCTAGTTCACTACTCTCTCATAAGTAAATGATGGCCCAAGAAAGAGGGAAGACGTCGTGATGACCGTCGTAGCATAGTCTGAGCCACCTTTCGCCGAGAGTCTCTGCAGCCTCCGGAACATAACAGCTGGTTCTATACCAGTATATAAAATTGACTTGCGAAGAGGGCGCCACTCTCTGGCTGAATCGGAGAGTCACTTGCAAATTTTAATCGGCAAGATAACTGCGTTCTCGATTGAATTTCGACCGCCGCTCGTCATCACTGACACCTAACATCGATAGCTCAACGAGGCAAATCCGAACGAGTGTTTTCCACCACGTGTCACTTCACGTGAGATGAACTTCGAACTTAAAGCTGAGAGCTCATTTCACATCTCCGGCACTTTCATCGCTGCATTTATCTTGAGAGGATCAATTATGTGTACTATAGACTCGTATGCTGAGAAAGAGAATGATCTTATTCCTCGAAAGATAGAAGATGAAGTGATTCTTGCTCAAAGTAGGTACCTATACCTAATTTGAAATTGATTTGATCGAAGGAATTGAATCTGGAAGCTGCGTCTGTAGTATAACGTCGTTTGTTAGAGCGCCTGGAGCAGTATTCCATTTCTCTGGGGTAGATCAGACTTCTATTTATTAACTGTCAAAGAATTTGCTCTTCGGTGTTCATCCGATGAAACGGAGAGTCTATAAAATTGTGGAACGAGAGCGTATACCTAGGGAAAAATCTGCACCACATCGAAGTTGCACTTCACCTGGAGCGCCGCGGGTTATCAAATTACCTATTTATTGATGCGATCGTAGCGTTGAGAGGGACTCCGGGATATGAGTAGGATTACGAGAGACGATCGAGTAATAAATTGGAAAAGAAATGGAAAACGAAAACGAGAACGAAGAAGAGGTGTGAGATGCAGTGAGACGAAAGCAAAAGTGATTTCTCCTCACTGTTGTAAGATTCACTTTCGATTTCTCAGATCCCTCGATGCAGAGTAGATCTTGGAGCGGCTCGTCCTGCTTCGCCTTAAACTTACATAATCGTCACAGCCTACCTCGCCTTGCTTCGACTGTG
Organism: Phymatocera aterrima; assembly: GCA_963170745.1. NCBI lineage: Eukaryota > Metazoa > Arthropoda > Insecta > Hymenoptera > Tenthredinidae > Phymatocera > Phymatocera aterrima. The sequence continues at coordinate 12,384,429 of OY720663.1, forward strand.
ACGGGTGCTTTCACCTTTCTCCGAGACCACACGATTCTTCTTTCTCTCGCGAGTAAACATTCAGGCCAAGTTCACCGGTACCTGCTATAGATACTTACGTAATTGCAAAAGCCTCGCGCGGTGCGGCCGCGGCGCTCCCGAGACTCGCGCGTTCCTCTTTCGTAATTGTTTTAACGCCGCGTAATCTCGATGCTACGATGACGACGATTATTGAGGTGGACATATTTTTATGGAGTTTGGTATGAGTGTCTAGAATACAGAAAGGAGACGAGCGATCGGCGACGGGTGGTGGTCAGCTTTCGATTGATTTATCCATTTTTACGTCATGTGGCGAAAATGAGAAGGAAGAAAAAGCGTCAATAACTCCTTATCTGGTCAATTGAAATAGTGAAATCCATTACCTTTCAAAGTCATGGCCAAGGCATTGATTCGAACGAAACACCGTTAGGCTCCGTAATATTATCGAATTTAATGGAATATTAAAATTAATATTCTAAGCCACGCACAGCCAATAGCTAGAAGCAATACACGTGTATGTGTGTACAGTGAAGTATTAAAATCTCGGAGAGGATGTTGACCAGACATTAAATTTGGATGCCTGCAGTAAAAATAGTTTCGTCACACATACCTATTCGTAAAGGAGAAAAAGAAACAGCTAGAAAAAGCCGAAGAAACCATAAAATTTCACAAGAAGCGGATCATCCACAAAGAACATACCTAAAATAAATTTTCGGTCATTGGACCATACCCACCTCTGTCCAGCGAGAGAATGGTCTCGATTTCGGAACAAAAATCGTCGCCGCTTGTCGGGTCGTGATCTGATAGAACAGCAAATGTCTGGAATCATTATGACCATTATGAATATTATGTGATTTAAAAATGAAATTTAGAAGAAACAATAGCCCGACTAGAGCGGACGATTTTCGTTCTGAATTCGAGTCCATTCTCTCGCTGGGCAGAGTGAATCCGGCAGTGGCAAAAAAATGTATGTTCTACGTAATTCCATGTTGTACAAAAAGTAGAAGAGGCCGAAGAAGAAGAGGAAGAAAAGAGTGGAAAAAAAAACATGAAGGAAAGAAAAATGAAACTAACGTATCACGTCCGACTATATATACATCAGGTGAAATTAAACGAGTATCAACGAATTGTGACGAATTTTACCGAAGTTCTATACATTTCTATTGCATAATAATATACGATCCGGTAGGTAATCGGTCAGACTCGAAAGTTTCGCTCCAATTCCCTCAGGTTGGTATTATATCGTTCAAGTTTACATCGCATCGGGTCAAGTCGTAGTAAGTGGAGATATATATATATATAATATAATAAACATATTTTTATCTATTTTTTTTGCTGTCGTTGTTGCTTTTGTCGTTTAATATTAATGTGGATTCGAACTATTTCTCGTCTGTTTGGTTTTTCGTTATTTTTCCTTTTTCTGTACACACCAGCGGAGTAGGTATGCCTCGAATAATGTATCTACAAGATAGATAGGTATAGATATATACCTATATGATGCACAGAAGTTAAGCATCGCGCAATAGTCTGCTCTAGGAAATTCAGGTTTCGTAATTTACAGGTAAATTATATCTATAGTACCTACATACTATAGATAGTTTTTCGAAATGCTAACAGGCGTTTGCATTATGAAAACTACATAGGTAGGTATATGTATAGATAGAGATGTATTATATCCACTGTGCATTGTGATTGTGACGTCAAACTGTCGATATAGTGAAGAGTCACGATAGTTCGCAGAAAACTGGGTTATACTGGACATTGCGGTTACACCTGAAAGAGAGATGGAGAGGCATAGCTCACTGGTATATGTTGGCATTTCAAAATCAATTAGTACATCAACCGAAAATAAAAACCGTTATATACGCGCCGCGAATTCTTGGAGACAAATTTGCGCAATATATTGGAGAGAGGCGTTTTTTGTTTTTTGTTTGTTTCCCCCCCCCCCCCCCCCCCCCCCCCCCCCTTCGCCGCAGGAGGAAATTAATCATAATGCAGGAATTAGGAAGAAAATTTAAAAATCGAAAAAACAATCAGAGAAAGAGCAGAGAAATGTTTCGCGCATTACTCATCGCGTATCGAGGAAAAATTTGTCGAGAATTTGACGTATTCGAGGGAATTTCCCTGTGCGTACCTACAGTGATTCGTGCATATACGAAGCTGATTCACAACCGTATACCTATGTATTGTATAATATTGGAGCTTTAATAAAAGCTGAATGAATGAATGAACGAATGAAATCGCCTACTCGAGCGTTGAACTCTCCCACACTCTCACGGTGATCGCAGACGCGTAAGAATAAATTTACGTAGGTTGATATGCACGCGAATGCCCTTTCCGTTTTCCCCGAGATATTGTTATTCGTACGGTTTCATCTTTCCCTCGTTTCGTTTCAGCTGCTCTTCGTTCTTAATCGATTCTCGTTTTCCTTACATTTTTCGTTCCCACATCTTGTCCACGAATATGGACGCTTACTCGACGTAGGTACTTCAACAAGATCCATTCTAATTTGACGTGTAGATAGAATCGCGTTGGATCCCCCATTCGGGATCGGATGTAGGCATAATTTCAGCATTTCTTCGGTGAAATAGAAAGGAAATTCGAAAGGAGAAGACTCAATTTGATATTATTCAACCTAAACCAATCCCTGCGTCGAATTCGACTCTGAAGCTGGAACGCGGCATACTGCGAGCGAATGCGAGAATTATGAGACCGACTGCGAGTGTGCTGAGAGTGAGGTGAACTTGAACCAGCAGCTCGCGCTAGGTACAGCGGCCTCAACATTCTCTTGCTTGAAGTAATGGCTCAGCCTAGACCTCGCACATCTCGTATAACTATCTCTACTAGCTTCTATAATAAAGTAGCAGAATGAAATTATAAAAGCTGTAGGTTGTACGGCAAACACTTAAATGCAGGTACACAGGTGTGATGTTCTGGCTCGCGTGGTTGGGTTTATCATTTCAAAATTCTATGGCTGATTGTCACACGATTTTCAAATTGCATGGAAAAAGGCAGAAAAAAGAAAATTGCGATTATTTCCGAATTTTGATCAAAGTCTCAAAAATCGATTGTTCTAGACTGTATGGTAAAATATTGTCACTTTCACTAAACAACATACCGAGTATGTAGGGTATGCATATAATATCCGATCTCGAATTTGACACTCGGTGGAATTCTGTAGAGACGATAACCAATACGCTGTGGCGCGGAATCAATGAAATCGCGGCGGGAGAAAAGAAAAGTGTATCGCGATGCAATTAGATTCTGATGAGAAAAAAAAGGAAAACGAAGTAAAATCTAGAAAAGGAGCAGAGAAAAATCGATGAGGTTGATAACGGTGCTAATGAAAATGAAATTATGCTACACGCGATAAAGAAGATGCTGTACGATGAGTGGTCCAGTGGACAGTAGCCTCGTCGAAAAGGAAAGGTATATGTACGCGATTCAACGTCCGGGGAAGAAATGCGCGGACCGAGCTGATCCCGGTGAACCTCGGCTTTGGCATCGGGTCTGAGCGTCGGCGTCGGCGTCGGCGTCGGCGTCGGTGGCGGCGTCGGTGGCGGCGGCGGCGGCGGTAGTGGCAGTGGTGGCGGTGGTGGAGGGTGTTTCTTCTCGGATGCAGCGGTGGTGGCGTCGACGACGTCCGCGGGACCGAGTCTTCTCTAGCCGCGGGCCATGATCGCAGACCCCCGCCAATCAGCGCGTCGCGACGGAGTAGGGGTCGGGCGCGCAAAGGTATTTAAAGTCTAGGCCCGAAGCTGCGCATGAGTTCACTTCTGTTTGGTGCGGTGGCGCGTCGAGTACGCACACCGTTTTTTAAAAAAAGGGTGCTTTTTTCGAGTAGCGATTTATACACACATACGATAAAAGTATAAAATAGTTTTGTTCATAAAAAGTAGTAGCACGCAGTATAGGTTAAATAGAATTTTGATTATCGTCTTTTTTCATATACATTTATATATATATATATATATATATTTATATATATACGCTTATTTATAATAAAACGGAGTAGAATTTGATACTTCGTCAACCCGAAGCAGCCCCCGCGTGATACCGTCAAACTTAGATAAACTGATAATAACATTAATTAGATTATCAATAATACTTGTAATTAATTAATCAATCGGTCAATTGATTATTAATCTCCGTGACACGGATCTGGCTGCAAAAGACGACTCATCGAGAAGCTACGGATTCCCTATAGGTAAGTGAACAAGAGAAGTCGCGTTATTGACGAGATATCAAATAATCGAAGACGAAAAATGAAAAACGAAACCGCAAAAAAACGGCAAAAATTGAAGGAAAACGAGAAACAAATATCAAAGTGTTACCGCAACCGATATAATTTTGTGGGTGCCAAGTGCTATAGTGACTATGATTAATAATACCTGCTACGGATGATAGTAACAAGTGTGCTGAGTTATCGGACTGTGTGCAGTGCACCAATAATTTCGTAATATGGATACTAAGTGATTTATTCAAAATTGGAGGTATATTTCATCCCCGATGTTATCTCTACCCCCGGCACCTGTGAGCACGAGGATTACAGGACTATCGCATCTTCCACGATTCGAACTAATTTCAATTATTGAAACACATTTTTTTCCCCTCTCCGAGTCTCGATCGTTACTCGATTACAAAAGTGCCGTAAATTTAAATATCTGTTGTAGACGAACGAATCGTGGCTTAATTATGAAGAAGTGGTATTCGCGCAGATAATGTATCATGTGCATATGCGGGTATAAATCAGAATCGCAAAATTCATTTGCACGAAAACAAGAGTCAAAGTTTTCTCGATTTTTGTCCAAAAAATTGTGCGAAATGCAAAAATTCAACAATTTTCGACATACATGCCACGTACACGTACGACGTACTCAGATGTTCGAAAATTGTAGCAATTACTTCTTCATAAAGCCACGATCGCGGCACTTATGCGTGTGAAAATAATTGTCAAAATTGGCGTGATACGTACATTTCTATTTTTATATGAAAACGAAAAGAATCGCGCTCTACAAAGTACAAGTACCTACATAGAACATAGAACGAGAGTTATTAGAACTCGCCGTGTAGACAGATATTATACAGCTTAGCGTTTTACTCCGGACACGTAGAGGTCTCCGCGCATTATACTCGTATATACCTGCCTATACGTTTCGAATGATTAACAATTCACCTACGTCTATCGGGTTGAGGATTAACCGTGGTTCACAGAGGCCAAGAGACGCCGCGAGACGCTCGGCGACGCCCGATGTCCACACTAAATAATTCAAATCCTCAATAGGAACCGATAGGTATGCATGTCTGATCGTGTGACCGTCTAAAAATAAAACCTCCGCGATCGGATCATCGCGGGGGGAAAATCATTTGAAAAGTTTCTGTTTCAATCGATAATCGAACAAGAGAGAGGGATAGAGAGAGAAAGAGGGAGAGATGGAAAAAACGAAAAAGAAGACAAAATAACGGGGGCGCATGATATATCATGGGATTGGATGATTTTTTTCATTTTTTCTCCTAGATGGGAAATTGTCGATGAAAATTGTTCATTGAGATATTCACGTCTCGATCGAAGCTCGCTTTGTATACCTGAAAATTAAATGACGTTTTTTTCTCTCTGCTTTTTTGTCTATTGGTGTATGAAAGAAAAAATTTAGATAAAATTTGGTGTAAAGCTGCAGCAACGGGCATACATGGTCGTTTATTGTAGAGGAGGGACCCTGCTGCATGCATGCACACATTTTCTCCTGTCGACGTGAATGTACCAAAGGCTATATACATGGTATAGTAGGTCCATTGTTAAATGTATTGTAGTGGCTACGCAGGGAACAGTCTACAATTCAACAGATCGGATATAATAGAGGACGCCCCCGAAAGTCTGATAGACGCAAAACGAGAATGAGTGAGAAAGATGGCTAGCCGACGGGTGGGAGGGAAATAGGGCGAGCCAGTAACAGCTAACAGCTAACAGCTAACAGCTTTGAGGGAAAAAGAAGCGGTAAAACTGTCCTGGAGCAAATGTAAATTCATGGAATTTGGCCTTTGTCGCGTTACATAGAGACCAACTGCGCCAGTCTGAAAAATGTGCATAACAATACGCGATAAATTCTACTACCAACAGTTCACCCGTACTTCGCCCTGCTGCTGTCTCGAGTCTCGAGTCTTCTAAATTCAAAATTTTTCTACTCTAATTTTCGACGAAGAAGAACAAAACGATCGAAAAGCTCTAACGTAGATTTGATCGGATCCTGAAAAGTAGAATCATAACCAACGATCAGCTCCCAGTCTTCAGGGCTGAAGGGACAGCGCGGTTGCAGACTTCTGAACTCGCGTGATCCCTTGCAAATTTTTAACGCTTCTTCAAACACGATCCTCTCGTGCTTATTCTGTGAAATTTCAATTTCCGAATAAGTTTCATGATATTTGTTTTTGATATTCGGCTAACGTTTTTACGCAGAGGCTCTTTCGACACCGTAGCAATAAACTATGTATAGATTGAATCATTTTGGTGTCAGATGGGAATTTATTCAAACGGGATATCCAAGAGCTAAGCGCGATTCGTAAAATTCGGTAACGATCACTCACCTGACCTTGTAACGCATCGCGAGCCACCTAGTAATCGAGGAAAGGTATAAAAACGAGACAAGAAATTTGACCAGAAGTCCGCTGTACAAATAACAAAATGTTGAATAATAAGATCGGTTCCGAAGCCGATCACGTATGACTAGTCAGTTTTATAACCTCGCTACTATGAGGATTTGAAAATGGGGTCGCTACTCCGCTACAGCCAAAGAGACACGCGAAAAGGTGCGGTTCTTGGGAACATCGATCGGCGCGAATGATCGGTATCTAATCGATGCTGAAACAGAAGAAGATCTCCCTTGGATGTATTTCTTTTCATCCGAACCGAGAAATCGTTCCTTCTATTCGATTTTTATTTCATTTTCATTCTCCGAATCCGCGAGTTCCGAATCGATACTAAATTATTCAATAGAAAGGCACGCCTGATTGCGCAACTACTATCTCCGGTCTGAATATCCACGGGTAGCCGTTCACGACCAACGAGATTCGTTCGTGGATAATAACTGTAATATTAGTGCTGATGAAACAGAAACTAGAATGAATAAATTTACGTTTACCGCATTTACCGCAATGTAGCGTAAAACGGTAGGGTGGTTTTTACTTCCCATAAAAACACTCGGTATCAATATTTATTCCTCTTCTAACCAGTGTGTCTGGTATATATGTACGTACGCTTGTATGTATCATGTATTTAAAACCATTTGTCAACGCCACGCACGAACGCCACGCGACCCGAATGTCCAATTGTCACCGATACCCCCCTAAATCCGTGCCAGCTAAAGAATGGCGAAATGCCAGCTGCTTGCTTATAACTATATACCATCCAACCAACCTACCTACCTACCTCCATTAGTTTAGTGAACCTTCTGCACGCCTGGCCCACATCGAGTTCCACTTTGGTTCCAGTTTAATTCCAGTTCGACTTTGAGCAGGGCTTTTTTTCTTGTTCTTCATACTCGTCGCGACCTCGACGTGAAAGAGTTCTGTTTCGTTTTTGTTCTGTTTCCTTTCTTTTTTTTTGTGTGTGTGTGTGTGTATATTCTTAGCAGGTTGTTCCACCGTCTGACACACATTCATATATAATTTACTCATTTCATACATTGCGGGGGGTTTCGTACATTATCATATAGGTATACAGGTTCGTTGTACACGCGTTTATACAGTTGGAGTTTCTGGTGTAATCGGTACTCTAATCTGTCTAAGTCCTGTGCAGTAGGAGTAGCCTGCAGCAGCCGAGTTCAATGAGCATTGCATATTTATCTCTTCTTGCTTCTGCGCATGCGCGCTCGCGAGTAACTAAATTAGCCCCCGTGTTTTGCCGGTAAAAAGAAAAAGGTATAAAAAATATTCAAACATCCTTTTATCCAAGGATTTATCTCCATTACCAACCGGTTAACGGTACCCTACCTACATTTTCGATCGAGTAGAGTCAAGTCGAGTCTAGCCGCGAATCAAGTAACACGCGCGAGAGCAAACGAGGCTCCGGCTGATATCACTTACACTGCAATCGAGTTTAATTCCAACGGGTGTGAGACCCGGTATATGCATATGTATACACCCACGTACCCTACCCTACCGCAAGGAGGTAGTACATCCTGGATAATTAGTACTTAAATGCAGATTGGTTAACGAACTGCGTTCGTATGTTAGACTGCTGTTGAAGATGCTCCTTTTTCTTTTTTCTTCCCTATTTATCTATCTACGTATCTTTCGATCTCTCTCTCTCTTTCTCTCTCTCTCTCTCTCTCTCTCTCTCACTTACATTGACCTCCTCCTGTTTTCGCAATTATATTTCTTTTTCGGCAGGATAGTAATCGCAAGCGTTCGAAAAATTACTCTCACTGATTCTATATCGAATGCGTCTTTACTCCCTCAAGAATACTGCTTCTGCATTGTTAATCGTTCGGTAGTTGCGGCGCTATGAGTTGGCGTATGAAATACCTTCGTGTGAAACAGACGTTGACATTAATCATGGAGAAATAAAAATGGCAAATGGTAACGCGATGACCGGTATTTTGATACCGATCTTAGTCTCAGTCCGTGGCTCGCGCAATCGCGCTAGAGTCGATTAATTGTCAAGCTGAAAACCACCGCGTGTCCGCCGAGCATGAGGTGATGACTCCTGGGGGATCAGCAGAAGAATAAAAGACACACGAGGAGCTATATAAGACTAAAGGCACAGTAGGAGTCGCTATGTGAGATTGTATCGCGTCCTTAGGGGGAGGTATGGAGCTTCGTGTGGCCCCTGCATCCGGTTCACCATCCGTACGTTATTACCCTATGCCTTGCCTTGTCTCTTGTCCAGCTGCACAGCCTGCAGTGAGGTAGAGATCTGTACTTAGTACTTATAGTCCCGGTATCAGCAAGACGCGAGACGCGAGACGCGAGACGCGAGACGCGACTTGAGACTTGAGACTTGAGACTTGAGACTCCAGCAGGAATAAAGCGCAATATTTTCTCTCGAGCGGCGCGTTGTCTGCACACTGTAGCTGGAACTACCGCGAAACGGGGAGGGGAAAAACTAAGGGACTACTAAGCAGGAGGGACTCACAGGGCCTAGTAGTAGGCTGTGCTATTTATAGTACGCGACACGGTAGCAGGGCCTGTCTCGAGATACGTGCATCACCGGGTACAGCTAGTGTCTGTAAATTCTTCTACCACTATTGCAGCAGTCATTTCATTATCCGGTTTACAAATATATCGATTTATATTTCATCCGTTTTCTTCGCTTTCATTTTCTGCTTCTTCGCCTCCGTCCTCTCCTTCTTTTTCGTCTTTTACTCGTATTCGATTGCATGCGTTGTATTATTAGAAGTTGTTATCCTCGCAATATTAACTACGCATTCATGCCGATCGAACTTTTTCTCTCTGATCTTTTTGTCATTCTCCCCATTTTGTCAAATATGGTCACTGGAATCCACATCAGTGTTCAAATATAAAGAAGTGAGTTTTTTCCATCGTCAAATAGTTTGCGCTTTCCGTTTCTACAATCTCACCCGTTTCTTGCACATTCATGCGTACATACACATTGACATCATTTCTAAAATAGATAATTGCATTCATCCAGCCGATTTTCTTTCTGTTTTCTTCTTCTGCTTTTGCTCAAATGCTTCGCCCCTAGAATAGACGGAGAACACTACTGTCGGCCAATAATTTTCGTCCCGCTATCGACGCAATGTGACTGTAAATTCAGGGAAATGTCCTGGAAGCACATCCGGCGGTGCACTTATCCGAGCTTAATGTAGTTCGGAGTATACGTATTATTGGATTTTCTTGGCATGGCATTCGATGGTAGTATGGAGATTCTAAGGAGCATGAACGAGGCAATATCCTTATCTTTTGGCGAAGTTCAACTCCGGCGAACCGAGGCCAAAGATCTTATGCAGGTACCTATCTCTACTCCCGCACGGTAGGAAGCGTGAGTTCCAGACAAATTAAAGGTAACTACCGAAGGCTGGAGAGAAATTACCGTCGTAAGGAGACACGCTCGACTCGCGCTAAACTTATCTCAGTCGGCTTTATGGTGGATGACCATAATTCCTGCAGTTAGGGTTTCCCGTTGACTCATCGCGCGCTCTTTGAAGAGACGGTTTTAGCACCGAAGTATATTCCTATTCGCGTCAATCACACTTTACGTTCTATGCCGTTCATTGTTCGGAACGTTACGTACGCAGTACATACCGTCGCATAGAATTTAGTATTATCAATTTTTGACATCTTACCTTCAGCCATTGTAAATCCCATGGTATTTCGCTTCATGACCCTATAGGAGGCCCGACGTAGCTCTTTGTGCAAAACCCTTGATCAGAGGGTCATCTTTGCGATCAAGAACCAGTTTCCTAGCGGACAATCTTGCGGCCAGGTACGTCGACCACTATACAACGAGAAAAAAGGTTTAGTCTTCGATTGGCTTTGCAGTGGTCTCGAGCGTCGTGGTGTTCCTACACGAGTCAAAAGAGAGAGGCTGTCTCTTCTTGGGAACCTGTGCCTCGACCTCGCCAAGGTCCGCATCTTGACCGGTCGTCATCGGTGCCATTAACTTTCTTGCGTACATGCGAGTTAACATAAGCTTTCCTAGTTTCACCAATGGCTAGGCTTCTCCACGCCAGTTTGTACATCATTTCAACTGCATTTCAATTGCATTCGTTCATATCTCTGTCCGCGTGGCTACGAGGCTCCCTCCGTGTAGAAATTCGCGGTACCCGAGGAACACGATGCGCTCCGGGATAATAAGGCCGATGACTCAGACAAGCCACGTTCATCCTGGATGTACACCTAATGGTAACCTGCACGAAGATACAGACTATAAACATCCGAAGGGTGAAATGACGAGGAAACGGATTCGGCCAGTCTTGTATCTTGAACGTTTCAGAGTTATACGGAAATGTGTCGATTCTGGCTTCGAGTTCGGTTTCAGCTTGCCAGCAACTAATATCATAACGGTCTTATTTCTGACCATCGCCATTTACATTTTCATTTCATTTACCGCCGGTAAAAACGAATCAAATCGCAAATATTTACACACCAATACTCATACGTACATGTAGGTATAGTAGAACACGTACGAGAACGAAAGTCTGGAAGTAAGATATTTTCTTTAGTTGCCTGAGAGTTAGTTAGCGCGTGGGAGGGCGGACGGCCGTCTCGTTAACGCTGCTGTTTGCCCTGACAACACGAAGAGAACCTCAGCGGCATATTTGTCCGCCGTAATACAAGGAATCTCCGAAATTTGGATTTACTTTAGCGAGCGGTTTCTCTTGCACGGAACCAGCTTAAACCACCCTCACAACGACTGCTGGCCACTTAGCGATCCCACGCTAGTAAACAAGCAGAGGAAACGAAGAATATTTAAAGTTATACTCCAGTCCTTTGCGCTCTGACATATTGTACGACTGCAGCACGCTGTCAAGAAGAAGATATCTCTGCATTTTCGCGTCGTTATTAGGTTACGAAGCGATGCATTCTAAGCTCTGAAGAAACTACGCTTTCGCATTCCTTTTCACCGATCTATATGACAAGTAAAAAGGTTGTCTTTTCTCGATCCAAGAACCCGTGCGGGTCGGCGACCTCGAATCCTCATCGACGCGGTCCATCGAGCCACGCGATCCACTTTCAGATATTTCTTAGCAAGGACCACGTTAAGTCATAGCGGTATCTCGTACGATGCCGACCTTAACTCGATAAAGAAGACTCATCTTGAATTGAGCTGCCGCCAGATGATCCAGCCACGAAGTCACGGGCTCGCACGGTCGATTACCGTGGAATAATGAATCAGTTCGATCTGCACGATTAGCAACTATGGGCGCGGGCCCCACAAGATGTATTTCTTTAGCTCCGTAGCTTCTTAGCTTTTTATTGAGGTGTTCAAAAGTCGGTGCTATAGCGGCCGTAGAATAGGAGCCAAAATAAAGACCGATTGGAAAAAAGTTGAAGAATTCCTCACAAACTTACCGAGATTATCGACAAAACGCGGTTTCCAGGTATATCCAGGATTTTCTCTCAACCTGATTTACAGCTTCTTGTTACGTAATTTGACGTCCGATCAAGTGGGTATGGCATCGGTGTACCTAATACAAGCGAGCCTCATCGAACCTCGGGCACAGTGTAATATAACAACTTCGTTCGGTTTGAACGATGCTAATGGCACCGGTTAATATAGTCGATGATCACTGGCGATTCGAAAGACACGATCCACGATGCCCTGGCGGAATGAGGAGCGGGGTATTCCCCGACCCACGTAACTCTAGCTCAGGTAGGCTATAAATAGATCGTGCGTGTTGCCGACCTGTTGCACGCCGCCCTCTCCGCGTGTGAACGTCGAGGCCTCGGGGTAATCAGAGCTGAAGATGCCCCACGTTCGTCCGCAAGTACATAGCAAGCGTATGAGAATATCTGCGCAATCGTCACACGGTCGAATAGTTATATCGAAAATACCGAGTCAAGGGCATGGCTACGACTAAGTTTGACCTCTGTCCTTTGTATCTCTGCAGTCCTTGTTAAGGCCGAGATCCATGAGACCGATATTTTGCGATTGAAACGTCCCTCATCAGTTTATAATAACGTCTATTATCGTAGGCATGGTTCCGCGCGCAGTGTCTCTCCCTGCTCATTCTTCTGCCTCTACATGTTTCTTTTTGCATCGATCCGATCCGGTATCCACGTTCCATCGTCCCTTAAGCTCTTCCAGATATGCATCGCCTTTCGCGCTCAACGCTGCTCCGCCAGGGCACTGTGACCACCGTCCAGTCCCTTTTGCGCGGTACACATTCCAACACCGCTACTGTACAAGAACTACTATGCAATAATTATTTAAGAGAGATCAGCTTTAATTAGAGTTGTTGTGGACCACTGGGAACTGGTTTTCACTGAATCCTCACGGTCTGAGTTGATTCTAGAAATGGGGCAAAAAAATGACAAAAATTTGTTTACCTTTGCGAAATTCTTGGTAGATGACATCAGCGTATCGAGACCGATCAGATGCACCGTTCGCGATTCCCTTTCGATCAACTGTATTACCGAACTCAATATGGTGAACAAAGATTCGTGACCATGATACGCATTGCGGTTCGTTTGGCACAATTTGCTTGCTCATCCTCGCGCACATATCTGACGTACGATCGACCTTATATTAAAAAACACACGTGAACCCCCTGGTAGCCTCATTATTCGGCTGAACAAATTTTCTGTCCCTGGCGTCCCGATCTATATCTGGGGGGATGGGGGAGGGGGACGAAATAATAAATGCTACTCTTTGTCTGAACGTTTAGGCTAGATATATACCTAGTAAGTAAATGGAAAAGGTGCGGAAGTCGTGAGTTGTTTCCTGCTCTTATCTTTCTATCATTGTGCAAAGTAATACCCGCCGGTCGACTGCGCGGCTGTAAACTGTTCCAAGTTTAGTTATCTGACTGGGGTACGCAGGTGAGTCAGCATCGCGAAAGAGGATCGTTGCTCTCCTACCGAGGCGGACGGCGCGCGAGCAGTCATTTAGATAAGCTGCCCGGTACCTATATTGAACTTGGGCTCGTGTGTTTGCCCACTGTCCAGTTGCGTAAATACAGTATTCGCCGAAACGGAAAATTGTAGAGACTTCGTTTCAACTAGAATTAGCAAAAATAAATCACATCCCTGCACACGGGCGAAGTAAATCCGAGCCGCTGGTATAGAGGTGGAACCCTCGTGATGATTTATCGTTGTGTAAAGGAGGAACGGAACTTGGCTCTAGGAGCTATGAATAATATTATCATTTTTTTTTCGATCCCCGAGTTATCCATAGTCGAGAAACTCTTAAATCATATAACTACGCACGTAATAACGTGCGATCTTGGTAATTAAAACTGGGAACGCTGTAATCTTGGAGCCATTAAAGACCGTCAATTATACCCAAGTCATTTTTCCGGGGGTGTGATGCTCCGTGAAAACTACGACCAGACAGACATTACAGAACGTAACATAACTCACCACGTTAGAGCGGCGTAGTGGAACCTCAACATCTGCATTTCTTTGATACGCGGTGTGGGGCCTGCACCCGTAGATCAGAATTTGCATGCGCCACCACCGGAGGCCATGAAAATCTCGGAGTTCATGTCGAAGTAATCATTTCGTGCGATGAACACGCGTGGTTGCAGGAAGTGCTGGGTGCAAGTTGATGGGTTAATCGATTTTTAACAACGAAACGACGCGGAGAGAGTACGCAGAGAACAGAGAACAGGGAACGTCGAATTGGATTGACCTTTGCGTAGTATATTCGGCGTTGGTGTTTCATTACATCGCAATAAACTTCAAGATCTAACGAGTTTCGCTCGACATCAACGCGGTGTCCGCGGCTTATGCCCGAGGTCCGGAGGACGATGGCACGCGGAAGTCATCCTCCGGGTGACCATCCTGCCTGAGGGCAAAATAACGCGTGCGACAGTGCCAGGGCGACCGAAGAACAACTAATTGTCATGATTATATACGTGCTCGCGGTCGAAAAAAGTTCTCAGGGTCGACGCAGGCTCCCCAGGTCATTTCGAGACGTAACATATGTTAGTTTGAACGGTATTGGTGCAAGCTGTGAATTCCTTGACTGAAACGGTAGCAAAGTTGTTGGAACTTATTGTTTGCTTACTGCATTTGCATGTTGCAGCCTGAGTGAGCCTCGCGCACCGAAGAGTCGCGGCGTCGCGTCGCGTCGATTCTGTAACCATTCCTAGAACTTTGAAGAAAGAAACTTGTGTTCTGTGATTTCACGGGTAATTAATAATGCGAACCGCAGTGACCAAAAGAACTACAAAAACGAGACGAGATGTCGTTTACCTGGATCGATCTGGGTCTGATCGGACTCAGATTATTTATTTTATTTTTCTTTTACTTAAAATCAAAAACTCTCCAATGCGCCCCGAAATTGGTCTGGTTAATTTTTTAATGCGGGGCAATTTTCAATTGGAATATTTGACAGATGAAAAGATAGTTGCCAGTAGGATTACAATACCTCATGTTGCAACGGCTCGTTAAGGAGATATCAGTGCACGACCGTGAAACTCCGATTCGTTATAGCATCTCTGTCGATGATCAGTTTCAGATAAATCCAGATTGCTGGCTATATACTTTGGTTAATACCTGCCAGGTGATCGTGCAGAACGGAAATAATGGTCATGAGTTTTTCTCGTCATTCTATAGGTAGTGAAAAATAATTCGATTGCAGAAAATGAAGCGTGCCAACCGTACGCAACAAGTTTACAGTCATCTCCACGACTCGGAGTGTAACTACTTGTTCGGAGGAACGTACGCAGCATACCTACAGCTCTTGCGATACAATAACTGGCAATCTTCACGTCTCTATGTAATCTGTACGTGTAGCCGAACCACGTGCGGGTAAAAGTTATTAGTCACGGAACGTTAAGCGGGTTATGGCTTCCAAAAAATCAATGAGACGTCCAATACGGAAAGAATGGAAACGAAACGGGGTGTACTTTGCTTAGGTAGGTAGGTAGGTATGTAGGTTGGTAAGTGGGTGGCTCCAGAGGGCAGTCCGCCCGCCTAAATGACGTGATCCTCGTGTATCAGGGTAAGAGTTAGTTCCCAGGTACAGCGGTAATCATATTCCGCGTTCCTTGGTAATGGTGAGGGGCCAACCAGCCTCCGGGCGGTAACGGAATCATTCGCGCCAGCCCTCATGTATGTGTATGTCGGTCTGTATGTATGTAGGTACGGCCGATCAGCGGTACTGACACCGGTCATCCACGGCCCTACCTCTTATGCCCGCACGAAACTGAATTATAATCAGGATTTAATCACTCCGCTCGTAAATTACGTTTGGATACCGTAAAACCACTTGACGGCTCCAGGAGTTCCGTGTTACACGTCTTCTCAAACGATGCAACGAGGTGTGTCCCATTCGCAGAGATGACAGCTCTTCGGCGAGATGCAATCAACGATTTTTATCATTTTCTTGCACTGATCCCTGCGCGGATTTTTTCACATTCAATATCGAACGTCGACGGTCCAATAGTGTTCGACGAGAAAGCTCAATTGCGAAAGTGACTACAAATGAAATGGAATAAAAGTATGTACGAGACCTCCGTCGAATTATTTTCTGATCTTGACATCTGAAGACGATAAAAGCTACGACAAACTAGGAAAACGACCGCCGACGAGCAATGGGCAAACGAAAATCTCTGGCGAACGAGAATCTCGGAGGGCTAGTTGAGAGAGAACGTGGGGATTAGTTTCAGTCCGTCGGTTCTAGCGAGTCAAAGTACGACGCGAGGTAACGTCGGTGCATTGATATGCGCCAGGTGTCGAGCGGGTGCTAAGTGACGGACCCAAGACGTCGTCCTGAAGCAAAGAAATAGGGGGAAAGGAAGTCGTCGGAGCACACGATGCTGTGGCCATTGACCATTCACCGAATTCCGCATCGAATGGGTTGTAACGAGAATACGGAATGACGTAAGCACCGCGTCGAACTGTACCCCTACATACGAACATGTCCTGTAAGGACGAAAGTGTTTCTTGTTCTCCATTTTTTAACGGTAGAAGCGTTCGCGGGTTCCTTGTGATTATTAAGACGTAATTTACAACTTACCGCGTAAAACGGAGCCGGTCGGCGTTAACGATTGCGAGGCTGATGGCTCACAACACTCGGCGCTCGCAGAGCTAGCTCTGCCGAATGGCAGCTAGCTCTGCTATTCGATACTTCTCCGCTGAATGCAAGAGAGTCTCGATTTTCCACGCTCAGGATAAAGCGGAGTTTGAATACGACTTATGAAGTTATGTGAACTTGGTCTAAGATGACCTTCCATACTGTAAAACCTTATGAATCCTTGCCGGTTAACCGAGCCTGATTTTTTACGCTTGGGATAAGACCAGTGTGAAAACAGTTCAAGATAGCTGCACACACTTGTCCCTGACGTATCGGTAAATTCTTTCATGTATAAAGTATTATCATTGCTATTCCAAACAATGCCATTATTTCTCTAAATAACATTCGAACAAACTTGCTCTTCATTATACACCATTTACACAATTACACACGCGGTACACTCTCGGACGGACTTTACGACTGTCCGACTACACGTGTCTTCGCACTTCGGAACTAACGATATTTTTTTTGTTTTGTCAACTTTCAGAAGACAAAGAACCGCCGACATGTCGGCGTTGAGTGCCGGGATGAGCCGACCCGGGGAGATGATCATATTGCTCGTTGCCGTTCTACTGGCAGTCTGCTCCACACGCGCTGGTAAGTTCGATAAGATGGATAAAATGAAATTTCGAGATTTTCAGAAGGACTAGATATTTCTTGTTGATCAATTATCTGCGACCAACTCTGTTCCGTCGTAGTCCTGGACAGGTTCTCATGCCTCGGGCGTAATACTTGCAAAGGCATAAAACGCAGGCCATATTCGTTGGCTTGCGTTCAAGTCTTCCAAGTCGCTGGAAAACCGAGTTCACAGTACACGATGATCGACTTCCGTTCAAGTGAAGCAGGTTTATCAAGGGTTAAAGACCCCCTGTTCATACGATCGTCGATGTCTGCCTCCAAGCTCTTCAAGCATGTAACTCGAGGTTCATTGACAGTCGGTAAGCACCTGAGATTGACGGTCACATCGACGTGTCTTTCTGGGATGAGCGTTCCTCGCGTGGCTCGAACCAGCCACACCATTGACCATCGGCTTAGATGCCGGCACGACCACTTTCACCGAGATACGTAGCGCGCTCTGTAACGTACCGGGACATCTGACTACCCGTTGCCGAGGTCAAGTTCAAAGAAAACTTCAAGTTCGGTTCAACAGCCCCATGAAAAGTTTTTTGTCTCATTAATCACCGCTCTTTGAGGTGATGCGTTTTTTGTTCGCCAATTTCCTCGGTGTAGAGTCCTTTCTCAAACTTTGAGGAAACGAATCGATCGTTGGTTGGAAAAAAGTAATAAAACGGACGGCGGCGGATTGTAGCGGTTCCTCGGCAGCATTTTTAATGCTGTGAATTCTTGTCAAACCTGTAAACTCTTAGGAGAGATGTCAGTGACCGCTAGCACCCGGGCTACTTGTGGTCACCCGAACGCCGAAAGGTGGCATTCTATCTACTAACCATGGTTGATGTGCTACTAAAGTGTAGCTGGGTTGCAATTGGCAGGTGATTAAGTAGAAAAACTACTTTATGGCATGTTGATAGAGAGATCTTTCATGGGAATTCTGTGCTCGACTATTGGTCCGAAGAAAATAGGAATCTGTTAGAAGTTTAGAGGTGAACGGAGGTCACCTGGGGGAAGGTATAACGGAACGTGTGGGTGCTACGTCAGCGCGACGTAGAGGTTAAGTAATCTTATTAGTCGAGTTCGAGTCGGACGTCTTCGTAAGAAAATTTACGAGCTATGGTGGAGGGAGGTACGGAGATAGGAATTCTTCTTAACGGTTACCTACCTCGTTGAGTTGCTGAAGTGGAATCGAAGCTGAAGATGCCTTTGAAGACGAAGAAGAAATGCGTGGGAGTGGGACAGACGGAACTGACAAGGCTCTTCCGATGAATTTACTAGTAATCGCCATGTGATTAACTCAGTATCTTCAAACTGAAGATCAGGTCACAGCGAGCTTACATTTTTATTATACCGAGTACATCTGCGGAAATAACTCATTCCTCCGATTCACCGTTACGGGTGATAAATTAAAAATCATCTTGACGATTCCTACAGAAAGTCGTTTCTCCTCGACCGCATACGCTTTGCATTATAATTATACGTATTACCACGCGCAGCGAAGGTAATGAACTTTCACATCAAGGCCGAGGTATGATTTCATAAGTTACGTAAACACTCCCGCCATAATCACATACGAGGTACGCCCACGTGTATGTATTTACACGTTTCGTGCGGTTGGCAACTCGCGAGAAAGAGATTAACGACAGTCGAAAGATGCTGCTGGGGTATATTACATAAGAGATCTTGACCGACAGTTACGATCCTGAATATGGCCGGTAAATATCGACTCCACAAAGAGTTCAATCTCCAATTTTATCGGCGTTAGATAATTTCTGGTACTGTCGAACACGAACGAATCATTGATTGTGATGTGTTCTGACACTGATGATCAGCAATACGTTCCGGGTACCCTTTGAATGAACAACTAATGGCTCTCGGATATTGTGAAGAGAAAGACTAAACGAATTCGTTCGTTAGACCTAAGCAAAGTGTTAAACGGTCAGGTAAATTGATATGCGACCTTATCAGACTTTGGCTTTATCGCCCAGAACGAATCTGTAGTTGTTACAGGAAAGAAATCATTGGCTGCTCATAGCCAAGGAGCCGATGCACGGCTTCCCACACATTGTGCGTTTCATAATTCATTACGTGTCCAGAATCCGCGTGGGTGTACTTCCTTTATCCAACGCAGATGTTTCAAATGTTCACCGCCGCGTAGATACACAAAACCGCTGTCAATATTTCATATAGTTCTGATCAGATAGATAACTTACGTTCCTCGAGATCATCGCGCCAATAATAATAATAACAATAACCATCATCATTATTTTAGTAACATCTAATACCGGCTTTTTGTGCACAATCATCATTATGACGTCTCTTTTAGCCAGTGACCTGAGCCTTCTCAACCTTGAGTCCATGTATTCAGCTTACGATTAGATGATATGGTTACGCGCTCTTGGCACGTCAAGGTAAAGATACTCATTAGAGTTTTTCCGACGTAGATGGTGTACGCCAACTCACGGAATCCTTCTGCCGAATCGCTTTGAGTAGAATTCTGACCAAACTGGTTTAATCAATAATGATACACACTGGTCGTCGACGAGGAAAAATTAAACTAGCTCCATTATGCTGATCAAGTGCCGTTTCCAGCTATTCTGTACACTCCCTTGCCTAAGTGAAAACATTGTACTAGTTTTTCGTTGGGATTAATCTTAGCTCTCAATGCCGACCCGTTACCTATTGTTGGTATTGTCACCGCGACTGCCTCTATCGATCGGACAAATAAAAAACCAGATCGAACTGTGCAGGATTCCGATCAAGCGTTGACAGTTTAAAAGACTCATTGTTCAATTCTTGGACCTCGATATCGATTAACCAAGTTAACGAGGTCTTTGGTCAGGAGCTACTATGCGAGTGGCTGCTGGTAGACCAGAATCATACCACGCGAAACAATCTTCTCGGACGTGCGTGCGGCACACCCGGTTGTTTCGAGCCAAGTAAGTTTGCGTGCAACTTAATACCGCAACCAAGACGTGCGCAACTTTAACCGTGGAGGCATCTAGCCGCAAACACCTCGTGGGATTCAAGCCTTATTCATGGAGCCCCGGTTCTTGGTACAAATAATTTCGTTGGAAATTGTCCGCGCGTCCAGTGCAGAATGCTGATTCTCTTGTTCACACGTGCGTGGGTAGGCGAGAGGAAAGAAGTGAAAAATAGTTACAGTAAAACGCGACAATGCAGGAGTTATGGCCACGAAAATAGAGTGTCAATGTCGGATAATTTCTTGCAGGAAAATTACAAGTGCAAAATTCATAACGATACCTGATAACTGATTCCGCCAGGTCACAATTAACCGACTTCCGAAGTAATTGCGGGTAAAACTCGTCCCAGGACACTTCAATCTTCGGTATAATTATTACAGAGCAATACTCTCGGCATATAGAATAACGGAATAGGGTGCAAGGCGTTCGCGACCCTAAGCTTTAGGCGTTAACGAGAATTCGCACCACCGCACACCCGGCAGTCCATCTGACGCGTTGACTCATTCTCTCGTTTTCCCGGACCACGCAGCTTCCCCTCGCAGTGGCAGATGATAAATGCCTTCTCACTGGATAGGGTAACATGCGTGACAGGCAGACCTTTCTTCAATTTTTCAACTCGACGAGTAATGCCTCTGCCTTTGTGTATCGCTTATGCGATCTCTTTCAGTAGCGTCGTTGATTATAATTACGGGCTCGTACTCCTGCGGATAGGAAGCCGCAAGCAATGCAGAACTTTTTTCTCTACGTAATACAGAATCAAAACAAAGACTGCTCAAATAACTCAGCCACTTTTATTATTACAGCTCCTGTATACGAACACGATACGACGCACATCGCAGAATACGAAGGAGGTAAGTTTCTAATACCAGTTTTTCCTTTCATATCCATTAGACTATTTACAGCACCGTGATCAGAGCTGAGGTATTCCATTAGAACGTGATTAATTACTGATGTTTCAATTAATGCTGTCGTTTTTTTACCAGGATCCGGCTGCTACCACAACTTTCAACACTATGAAGAAAGCGCTAGAATAGTAACGAACGAACCATGCTTGAACTGCACTTGTCACAACCGAATGCTGATGTGTTATCTGAGGGTGTGTCCCCCTTTCTCAAAAGCCATCGGTCAAGATTGCACGATCGAAAAACGACCGGACCAATGCTGTCCGATTATCACTTGTGCCGAAGTACCCGTTCAACTTCTTACCTCGACGACGAATTCCCCAGCTACTATTGGCTCGACGGAAGTTGGCGCACACGACAACTACGGGTGCCATGTCGAAGACAAATTCTACGCCGATGGAGCTCAGCTACCGACCGACCCACGAAACCCTTGCGAACTTTGCTACTGCATCAGAAATAGAACCACCTGCGTCATGCAAGAATGCACGCTTCGCGTCGCAGGATGCAACCCTGTTTATTTGTCCGGAGTTTGTTGCCCAGTCAAATATGATTGTGGTTAGTTTATCCTGATCCGTTATTTTTGAAATCTTTCTCGTATACCGTAATCCATATCTTTGCACTCGAGTGAATCACACACTCTTGATCTTCAATCTGCAAATATTTGATTGCATCCCTGATATTCCTATTGTAGATTATGACGAAGAACAATCGACTACCGCTAGTCCCAGCACTCCCGGACTTATCATGACTACGACGATTGCTCCCGGGCTGAGCACACCTCAGTGCTACCACGAAAACAAGGTGTACAACGACGGAGAAATTATGGCCTCAACGCGAGCTTGTGAGAAATGCTACTGTTTACGCGGTAACATCGTATGTGCCGTTCATCAATGCCATGGACCTCTTAGGACTGATGGCAGGCATTGTACACCGCTACCAACTCCCAAGGGCAAGTGCTGTCCCACCACGTACCAATGTGGTAAGCAGCGTTTTTCTGCGGTAAATACTCCTTCATGGAACAGTTAGAATCGTGTATTCAATGAATATTACTCTTTACAGACGGCGAAATTAGCCCTACAGAGATTGATGAAGAGTCCACACAGGAAGATCTTCTTATTCCTGGGCAACTCCCGGATGATACTCAAACGCTCCTCCCAACCGACGGATATTCGGATGAAGATGACACCCAACAGCAGCAGGTACCGGAGATTTTCGCTGGAGATGATAACGTAATCCCAGAACAACATGGTACAAGCGAAGATGACATTGAAGGAACCATCGAACAAGAAACAGTACATGAAGATGACACCGCACCACAGACTGTGAAACCTTCCGACCAGAGCACACTACCCGTAGAAACTCCTACGGAACTACCATCCGATATCAAAGACATCAGCCCTGAGGAGAAGCCAGTTGATGAAACTGGTGTCGATAGCAAACCAGAAGTTGAAAACAAACCCACAACTCCATCTGAAAGCGTGGAACCAATGAAGATTCCTTCGCCAGAAATTCCTACAGCAACCGATGAGGAACATCCAGCTACTCCCACAGAACAAGAAGGGATGCCTGAAGAACCACTTGAGCACGAAAATGACGTGCAGACGCCAGCGGCCGCTGACGATAGCAAGCCAGACGAAAAGATTGAGCCTGTAGTCAATGTTGATGAAGGAAACCCAGACAAATCTGAGCCACCTACCGAGGGGGTAATTTCTGACGATGAAATTACGAGCACTGAGCAGGTACCAACTGGAGAAACCATATTAGAAGAGGAACCGAAACCAACCGATGCGATAACTGAAACACAAGAGCCAGACGAGGGCTCTGGGGATGATCAGATTCTGGGAACACCTGAATCTCCTTCCGTCGATGAGAAACGACCAACAGAATCTGCAATTGAAAATGACAAACCAGAAACAGCAGTGAATGAAGATCATAACACACCGGAAGAATCTGCCACTGGTGAACCACAAGAAACAATCAAACCATTGCCTGAAAATCAACCGAGTCCAAATGTGGAGACACCGGCCAGAGAAACGGAACCCGTATCTGATGATATCGCGGTAGAAAAATCTACTGCTCTCCCAACCGAGGCAGTAATCGTCGATGAAGAATCTACGGGAGAACCTGCAGTCCCCGTGACGGATGAAGTTCCGCTAAAAGAAACGAAGCCCGTCGACAGTAGTATTCTCTTCCCTGGCGAAGTCGCGCCTGGACCCAGCCACGATACTTCTACGTTGAAACCGACACAGCATGAAAACGTACCTGAACTACCAACGGAAGCAGTGATTGCGGAAGAAGAACCTACAGGAGCACCTGCTGTCCAAGACACGGAAGTGGCACCACCGAACGAAACTAAACCTGTCGACAGTAGTATTCTCTTCCCTGGAGAAGTTGCGCCTGGATCCAGCCACGATGCCTCTACGTTGAAGCCTACGCAACAAGAAAACGTACCTGAAGTACCTACTGAAACCGTCCCTGCCGCAGAGATTCCTGATGACACTACGAACACAATTCCTGAAAGCCACGAGGGAAGTACAATTCAGCCCACCGAAGCCACACTTACCGAAGTGAATGCGACGGAAACTAAGCCCACGTCAATAGCTGAACATCCAGCCAGCGAAAGTGCTACTCCTACAGAATTGCCACCAACTGCTCAGACTGAACAAGAAAATGCAAGCCCAGCAACTGGAGAAATGATAACAAATGAAGAACACCCAATAGAGCCAGTTATTACAGAAGAAGAACAGCCTGCCGATCCCAGTAACGTTGAACAGCCGAATGAGCCAACAGTTCATGACGATGGTCATGGTCCTGAACATGCTATTCCCACACAAGGGCCAACAGGTATTCCTATTTCTGATCGTGTTCCCGTTCACAAGGCTGAAGACACAGATGCAGTGCCCGAAATGCATGTTACTGAAGTATACGATGAAGTTCAACATACACATGTCCCTGACAATTTGGTAATTGACACACAAGAAAAACTACCAGCGACTTACATACCTCCAGTGCCAACGACGTCTAGTTCGGAGGATAAGCCAGAACAGGATGTAACTCCACATGAAGAGCAATCTTCAATCAGCCCTGTTATTCACGATGAAATACCAGTAGACACCGAAGCTACTACTTCCTCTGGATTACAGGATGTGGTGCATGAGAAAAGCGAACACGAAAAACCCATTGAAATAGACCAGCAACCAACTGAATTTACTCAGAAGGATAAACAACCCTCAGAACACGAAACAGATGAACAGCACAATGTCGACGAGCAAATCCCTGATGAATTGGCTACACCAACCGTAAGTAATAACCAGACCCCAGAATCACCAGAAACATCTACACAGGTTCAGGAAGCAAAACCAGAAGGTACTGATTCATCGGTAACTGATGCCTCCACCAGTATTGAGCCGACTGAGTCACAGAAACCATCTGATGATGAGCAGCATCAAAAACCAGTAGATAATGAGAGTGTCCCCACTGAGTCTACGTCCGAAAATCCAGAAACACCATCAAAGCCACTTCTTGCTGGTGATGATGTTGGTGAGGAAGGAGAGCAACAAACTCAGGAGCCAGTTGTAAGTGTCGAATTACCGGCCGAGAATATTGCTACGGAAGAAAAAGAACATGAAGTTCCTGCTCACGATGGCAAAGTACCTGTGATATCTTCGGAGGAAGATAAACCTACAGAAACCTCAGTGATTGAGACAGGAACGAGTGAAGAAAATTCTGGTGCTGATCAAAAACCAACCGATTCTTCTGCCGAAATTGGAGATAAACCAAGCGAAGTTTCTGTTATTGGAGAAGGGCCTACTGAAATTTCTGTTCCTGCCGAGGAAACATCTACGTCTTCAACGGCAGAGGAAAAACCAATTGAATCTGTTATTGTTGATGACAAACCAACGGAGGCCTCGATTCCTCAAGAACTCCCAACCGAAAATTCTATCACAAATGAAGTGCCTATTAGACCGGATGTCGCTAGCGAAGAAAGTCCAACTGATAGCTCTGTTATTGAAGAAAAGCCGAGCGAGGGCTCAATTGCGCAAGAACAAGGAACTGTAGGCCCCGCTCATGACGATAATCCAACGAAACCCGTTGGTAGTGACGAACAAAAGCCGTCTGATGTTTCAGTCTCGGAAGAGTACCCAACCGAGAGTTCCGGTACTCAAGAGGAACAAACGGAAGGTTCTTTCACGGACCAAAAACCAATCGAAGATTCTGTTGCCGAGGAAAAGCCTACTGAAATAGCCACTCCTGAAGAAGCACCAACACAAACTCCCATCGATGACCAAGAAATAACTGAATCGTCCACTGCTGACGAAAAACCAATCGATACTTCCGTTGCCGTAGAGAAGCCAACCGAAACATCTATTTCTGAAGTATTACCAACTCAAGCTTCAAACGACGAACAAAAGATAGTTGAACCGTCTACTACTGATGAAAAACCGATTGATGCATCTGTTGCCGAAGAGAAGCCAACCGAAACATCTATTCCTGAAGTCTCACCAACCCAGGTTTCAGGCGACGAACAGAAGCCAGTTGACCTGTCTACTGCCGGTGAAGAACCGATTGATGCTTCTGTTGCCGAAGAGAAGCCAACCGAAACATCCATTCCTGAAGTATCACCAACCCAGGTTTCAGACGATGAACAAAAGATAGTTGAACCGTCTACTGCTGATGAAGAACCGATTGATACTCCTGTTTCTGAAGAGGAGCCAACCGCCGCATCCATTCCTGAAGTATCACCAACCCAGGTTTCAGACGATGAACAAAAGATAGTTGAACCGTCTACTGCTGATAAAGAACCGATTGATACTCTCGTTTCTGAAGAGGACCCAACCACCACATCCATTCCTGAAGTATCCCCAACCCATGCTTCGAATGAAGAACAAAAGGAGGCCGAACCATCTACTGCTGACGAAGAACCAGTTGATGCTTCTATCGCCGAAGAGAAACCAACTGACACGTCTGTTATAGAAGGAGCACCAACTCAGGCGTCTATTGCAGAAGAAGAAACGAGTGAGCATTCTGACACTGATCAGAAACCAACTGATGGATCATTCGTAGAAGAGAAGCCAAAGGAAGTTCCCACTACCGGAGAAAAAACTACTGATTCCTCTGTTACCGAAGAAAAGCCATCTAGGGCTGACGAGAAACCGACAGACGCTTCTATCACCGAAGTTGAATCGACTAACGCTCCTGCTGGTGAAGAAGAGCCAACCGATGCTCCTGTTATCATCCACAAAGTGGCAGAGCCTACGACAGCAAATCCAACTGAATCATCTGCAGCAGACAATGAACCAGCTGAACCATCGATTTCCGTAGAAATACCCAATGAGTCATCAATTCCTACAGATTCACCAACGAAACCAACTGCCACCGAAGAAGGACCAACTGAAATATCTATTCCCGTAGAGCAGCCAGCCGATATCCCTGACCAAGAACCAACCAAAATATCTGTTACTGATGATCAGCCTATAGAAACTTCTAGCACGGATAAGGAAACTGAACATTCTGTTGCTGAGGGAACTCCAGCTGAGCCATCTGCTGCTGACGAGAATACAAGTGTGGAAGAAAAACCAACAGATGTTTCTCCTACGGAACAAAAAATAATTGATTCCCACGTTGACGAAATAAATCCAACTGATACTTCAGTACCGAAAGAAACGCCAACGGATATTTCAGTTACAGAAGAAAAACCAACTGATGCCTCTATTGCTGAAACGCAGTCTCCTGATGCCTCTGAACCAGAAAAAGAAGCAACTGAGTCTCCGGTTACAAGTATAACAGAAGCTGAAGTATCCCAAGACAAGCCGTCCGACGTATCGGATACCTATGAAAAGCCAGCTGATTCATCACTAGCTGAACAAGAGCCTACCGAAGGATCTACCATAGATGACTCATTACCACCAGTATCAATTACCGAAAAGCAACCGTCTGATACACCTGATCTTGAAGAGAAACCAAGGGACCCTTCATTTACTGGAAAGCCTACGGAAAGTAGTGCTGTTGATGATGAACTGACAGAGTCTTCAGTGGTCGAAGAACATCCTACCGAAACGCTTGAAACTAGTGATAAGCCAGCTGTACCATCGTTACCCGATGAAAGGCCGACTGAGATTTCTGCGACTGATGATAAAGTAAGAGAGCCTTCAGTTGCTCAAGAAGAGTCATCTGAAGTCTCTGAATCCGACAAAAAACCAACTGAACCATCATTAGTCGGAGAAAACCCTACCGAAATTTCTCTTGTTGATGAGAAGGGAACAGAATCTTCAGTTTCGGGAGAAGAGCCATCCGGACCATCCAAAGTAGACGAAACACCAATTCAACCAGCGGTTGTTGATGAAAAACCTGCGGACGGCTCTGTGATTAATGATGAACTAACACAGACCCCCGATACCAAAGAGGAACCGATCGAGACCACTGCACACGAAGAAAGACCTACTGAAATTTCTCTTTCCGAAGAAAAGCCAACTGTCCTTCCAGAGACTCCTATAATCGAAGATAAAGTCACTGAAAATTCGGAATCTGAGAATAAACCAACCGAATCATCGCATGCTGAAGAATTGCCAACTGAAACTATCACGTCGGAATTGGAACCATCTGTAGGCGCAGAAGAACCGGTCGATCATACCATCCTTGAGGAAAAACCATCAGAACCAGCTGTTTCAGATGAAAAACCAAGTGACACTACAATTGCCGAAGAAGTGCCAACACAGTCTGTCGAAGATGCGCAATTCCCAATTCAACCATTCACGGATGAACAACAGCCGATTGAACCGGGACTGCCGTCTGAAGTTCCTAATGAAGATGAGAGAGAAGAACAGAGTACCGAACACGAAAGACCTGAACTATTCGGTGATAATTTCCCTTCAGGTATTCCTGGAGAAGGTAACTGTCTCGTTGATGGTCAATCTTTTGCAAATAATTCGGCTATTCCACCAGCAAACCTTTGCCAAACTCGGTGTCATTGCGTCAGTAGTATCGTTCATTGCGATCTCGTTGAGTGTTCGCCACCGCCGGCTCATCTTTCCAATTGTATGCCCATTCACACAAGCTCAGATTCCTGCTGTCCGATTTATTCGTGTGATTCCGTTCCAACTGTCGAATTGGAATCAGACAGTCAGATGGCTGAACATCACTCTCCCAGTAATGAAGGAGTCACTAAACCTACCTTCACGAATGAAGAACAAACACCCACTTATATTCCTTCCCTCGATGAGCACGTTAACCAGCCTATTACGCCTATAGATGGACATCCAGCAGAGCCATCCAATGACGTAACGCCAAGTTCTGACGTGCAAACAGGTCTACCCATCGATACTAGTGCTACACCAAGTATTGAACCTGAAGATGAAAAGACTGTTGAACCTATTGAACAAGAAGGGCTCAAGCCTACCATCTCAGCAGAAGAAGAACATGGATCAGCAGACACAAATGAAATTCCAGAACACCCAGTAGTTGAAGGTGAGGAGCACAATATTACACCCACAGTAGTCCCTGAGAGCATCAGTCCGATTGAACCACAAACTGAAAAAATATCAACGCCAGAAGAACAACAACCCATTGTCCATGGAGAAGAGAAGACAGAATCACCGATCGAAGCTTCAGAAATTCCCGAAAAAGCTATTACAACTGACGAAGAGCCAACGATAAATTCCGTTCCTGCTGTAGAGGGAACCACGACCGCTCCTGTTCATCAGCATTCTGCTGAGACACCAGCGTCCAGTGATGAGCAATCAATTGTGCCTATCAGTGCAGTCACAGATGTAGATGTACCAGCTATATCTGTAGACGATCAAAGCACTGAAACAATTGCAGCCGATGCTGAGCACCCCGTTGAACCGGTTACGGCTGATGAAGAAAGAGAAACTGATATCACACATCCCCAGACACCTGATGTAGAAGTTGAAACGGAAACTGTTCAACCATCGATTCCGGCAGGCGAAAATGATATACCCAAAGAACCTGTCACTCCTTCTAGGACACCTTTGGATGATGAAACTGCCGGACCCGATGAAGAACCAGTTACTACAATACCTGTTATTGTCACACACGGAGAAGATCAAAGCACCGACATAGTCGAGCCAGTCGAAGCGGCTACTACTGGGCCAGTAACTCCAAACAACGAAGGTAATATACAGCCAGAAATCGATTCCGAACAAACTGGTAGCACTACAGACACTGAAGATCACGCTGATCACATCAACCATGGCGAATCACCTGTGACCGATGGACAAGAACAGAGTCCTGGATATATCGAACCTATCGAGACCGGTACCGAAGCCCAAACTGATACGGAACCTGAAAAAGATTTGCCTACACCACAACCTGAATCGAATGAACAGTCAACGGTTTCAGCTGAGCCAATCGAAGAGCCATCTCACCCAACAGATCAGTCAGTTGTGCAGCCGCATGAAACTGAAACGCCTGCACCTACCGTTAACGCAGAAGATAACCTAGAATCGGGTGAGCTGCCGACTGACGAATCTAGCCTACCAGATCGAACCGAAACATCAACACCAACTCTCGCGGATGTGCAGCAACATGGAACTACAACGCCTGCCTCT
This sequence comes from Phymatocera aterrima, assembly GCA_963170745.1. Classification (NCBI taxonomy): domain Eukaryota; kingdom Metazoa; phylum Arthropoda; class Insecta; order Hymenoptera; family Tenthredinidae; genus Phymatocera; species Phymatocera aterrima. The sequence continues at coordinate 12,414,214 of OY720663.1, forward strand.
AATACTAACGCAGAAGATAACTCAGAGTCAAATGCACTTCCAACTGACGAATCTGGTTCACCGGATCATGCCGAAACATTGACACCAACTCTTGCTGGACAAGAAGAAAGTGTTGAGCCAGAAGGAGCAGTCGAAGGACCGACAACTAGGCCTCCTACTCAAACTGATACTGAATCGCCCGAGTCAACACACGGTGAAAGTGAAACCCCAGAGTCCGATGGAAAGACACAGGAGACTACTGCACCGACAGATCAAAAAACATCCGCCCCGGCAATAGATGACGACGTTCAAACCGTAGAAGTACAGCCAACGGTTGAATCTAGTCTACCCAGTGTCTCCGAACAACCTGCATCTGGTGAGAGCACAGGGGAACATACTACTTTGGGTCATGAACACGATGCTGCACCAGTCGCACCTGAAACAGCTGAAACGCCTGTAAGCGAGGAAGATGACATCATCCCGGCTGTACCAGCGACCACCGTTCCAGTCTCATATGATGAAGCCGGAACTGCTGAACCAACTGTGAGCAATGAAAGTCAAACTCCAGAAAATGAAGGAACATCGGGACCCATTACACCCGAACACGCTGAATCACCCGAACCGACCATAACCACCGAGAGCGTGCCTATTGTAGTAGAAGAATCATCAAGTCTACCAGCTTCACCGGAACCTGAGAAAAATGCTGAAGACGATGAATCGCATATTTTGGAGCCAACGGCTGGACCCGTCAAGCCTGAAAGCGTTGAAACACCTGCACCTACTGCAAGCCTGGAAGATGAAATCGTAGCAGTAGAAAGCCCGACCACTACCGGTCAAGCATCAATTGACAGCACCGAGACAACTGCACCAACTGTAAGCGACGAAAGCCAAACGGCTGACGATGTTGAATCTCCTAAACCAACTATGAGCGCAACTGCGAAACCCATCACAGCTGAAGAGCCAAATACTGAAACCGCTATACCAAGTGATGAAATTAAGACACCCGAGCACGACACAAATGCCGAAGAACAGTCTACATCCAACCCGGAGTCCTCAGTCAAACCCGAACAACATGAAAGTGTTGAGCCAGCTACACCAACAGTGAGTGAAGCAGGTGAAACTGTTGCAATTGAACACCCAAGTACAGGAGAAACTCCACAAAACAATGCCGAAACACTCACACCAGCTGTTGATGTAGAAGATGAAACGGCTGGTGTTCAAGAACCTGAACATGTGTTATCCGAACATGCCGTGACAGCTGCATCACCCGAAGACGATGAGGGAACTACTGTAGTACAACAACCAACGGTTGTACCCTTATCGGACGACGAAACTGAAAAGCCAACGGACTCTGAAGAGCATCCAGCCCCGGCTGAAGAATCTGAGCCCAAGCCTGTTATATCTGATCAAACTGAAACGGCACCACCAGAGGTTATTGAAGAACAAAAACCTGTTACCGATAATGAACCTACTATTGTACCAGTATCTCACGTCGAAGCCGAATCCCCTGCTCCAATGGAAAACGTAGAGAAGGAAACGATTCCTGCTAGTCAGCCGGAAGGAGAACAAGTTACAGGTAGTGAAAATGAGACGCCAGTGCCAACCGTTGGTACAGAAGGTGAAAGTATCTCAGTCGAAGGCCCAATAACTAATGAACCTGCATCCGATGATCTCACGAAATCAGCAACCACAATCGTGACTCCAGAAGGACACCTTGATGTAACCACTCCCACATCAATTTCGCCGGAAAGTGCTGAAACACCTGCTGCAACCACAAACGAGAATGTTCCAGAAGACAATGCTGAAGCAATAGTCCCAACTGAAGATACAAACCAGCAGCCAATCGAGGGTGAACTGCCAACGACAGCCCCTATTTCACCTGATCACGCCGAAACTCCTCTGCCAACTCCGAGCATAGACGAAGCATCCATCGCCATCGAACAACAGACAGCTGGACCAGTTTCCCATGACCATCACACTGAAGCGGCAGTACCAACAGCGGAAACGCCTGATCAAACTATTACGGCTGAAGTACCTACTACTGGGCCAGTTCCAACGGATTATGTTGAAACACCCGCGCAGACTCCAAGCGAAGAAGGCGAAATCACCGTAGGTGAACAACAGACAGCTAAACCACTTTCACATGACGATGATACCGAAGCGCAAACACCAGAGACAGGAATACCTTCGATCGAACACCCTGAGACACAAACACCAACAGTTCTCGGAGAAAACGAATCTGCAGTACCTGAACATTCCACAGATGCATCTGGTCCATCAGATCACGCTGGACCGATAGGCCCTGAAGAAGATACAATTCCCGAACTTACGCCGGAAGAACCAGCTGTCCATACAGAAGTAGAGGGTATACCGACCGCTGAATCTATCCCAGAGGAAACCCCGACACAATCTACTGTCAGTGAAAATACAGAACCAGATTCTGAAAAACCAGTAATTAATGAGACATCAGAACCAGAAGTACCAGCTGAGGCTACACCGCCTGGAGAAAAACCGGGCCGAGAACCAGTCATTACCGAGGAGGAGCTTGGTTCAGAAGAACCATCAGTTTCTGAAGGAAGCCCCGTTGAATCAACGCATTCCACACTGATCGAAGGAGAAGTAACAGAAGATGCCACCGCAGGAAACAAACCAATCCTCCCAGTTGAAGAGGGCATGAAGCCAGAGGTAGAGAGTGGAACGGCAGTTACAGAGGAAGAAACCCCAGTTGCAGAGAGTGGAAAGCCAGTTGCAGAGAGCGGAACGCCAGTTGTAGAGAACGAAAAGCCAGTTGCAGAGAATAAAACTCCAGTTGCAGAGAGTGGAACACCAGTTGTAGAGAATGAAAAGCCCGTTGCAGAGAGTGAAACTCCAGCTGCAGAGAGTGCAACTCCAGCTTCAGAGAGTGAAACTCCAGTTTCAGAGAGTGAAACTCCAGTTTCAGAGAGTAAAACTCCAGTTTCAGAGAGTGAAACACCAATTGTAGAGAATGAAAAGCCAGTTGCAGAGAGTGAAACTCCAATTTCAGAGCATGAAACTCCAGTTTCAGAGAGTGAAATTCCAGTTTCAGAGAGCGAAACGCCCGTTGTAGAGAATGAAAAACCAGTTGCAGAGAGTGAAACTCCAGTTGCAGAGAGTGAGAGGCCGGTCGTAGAGAGTGAAAAGCCATCTGTAGAAGGTGAGAAGCCAGTTGTGGAGGGTGATAAGCCAGCAGAGGATGAATTGCCAGTAGAGGGTGAGAAGCCAGTCGTAGAAGCTGTTACGCCATCTGTAGAAGGTGAGAAGCCGGCCGTAGAAGCTGAGAAGCCAGTTGTAGAGGATTATAAGCCAGTAGTAGAGGATGACAAGCCAGTAGAGGGTGAATTGCCAGCAGAGGGTGAGAAGCCAGTCGTAGAAGCTGTCACACCATCTGTAGAAGGTGAGAAGCCGGCCGTAGAAGCTGAGAAGCCAGTTGTAGAGGGTGATAAGCCAGTAGAGGATGAATTGCCAGCAGAGGGTGAGAAGCCAGACGTAGAAGCTGTCACGCCATCTGTAGAAGGTGAGAATCCGGTCGTCGAACCTGAAGCACCAATTGTGGAAAGCGAGAAGCCGGTTGTAAGCGATGACACGGAACTACCGTCCAAGGAAAATGCTGGTGGAGATCAAGTCACTGAAACATCTGCTCCAGCTGAACAAGCTCCTAGCACAACATCCGAAGAACAAACGGATGAAGATCAACAGCAACACATTCAGACTCCAGATCAATTCGAAGAAACCCCAGAACATCCATCAACCGATGACACAGAAGGACAACTAACAATCGGACCAGACGATCATCCAGTATCGCCAATTGAGCATCCGATTGATCACACGAAACATCCAACTAAACCTGATCACTACGGTCATCCGACAGCTAGCACCTTAGCTCCACATGAAAGTTCGGGATATCCAGATCAAACAGTATCCGGCGAAGACAACGGCCACTTCCCAATAAACAATGGAAGCTACTTGAATCCAGGAGATGAGGGCGGGGACGGGAGCGAAGACTACGACGAAGATGATCAGGCTATCTATGGACCGGGCACTTGCAGATACGGTGGAAAGGTCTTCGTATCCGCCCAACAAATACCGAGAGATGATCCTTGCGACTTCTGCTTCTGTTTCCGAAGCGATATCATCTGTCTGCAACAAACTTGTCCACCACCAATTCGTGGCTGTCACGAAGAACCGATTAAGGGCTTCTGTTGCCCGAGGTACGAGTGTCCAGTGTCTATGGCAGTTTCACTGAATCTGACTACAACAACTACGACGACGACCACCACCTTGCCACCCCATTTCTTGGAACATGCCTACAAGGGCGCAGCTAGAAGAAGTGGCTGTCAAATTCGTGGTCAGGCATACCGAGTCGGAGAAGTCATTCCATCTTCGTCTGGTCCATGCCTCCAATGCACGTAAGTACCACCGAATTTATACATAACATGGCGAACATTTTTTCTCTTTCATAGTTGGATGGAAAAATGTATTTCTGTTACCGAAAGACAGTCATCATTAAACGAATTTGATTTTATTTGACAGATGCGGCGGAGACGGTAACATGAAATGCGAGCCACGAGTTTGTAGCCCGGAACCAATGCTGAGACAAATGATCGCCGCTGCAACAGCAAGAAGGAGGAGATGAGCTCTTAGGCTAGACCGAAATACTCCTCGTTTCATCGATACGGGGAGAGATTGAAAACAGTGTTGTAAAAAAGTGAATTTAAAATTATTTTAATTATTGCGCGGAACACAGACAATAATGTGCACCCGACGAGGATGAACTGATAAGTCCAGGCTAAACGTAAACATTTGTATATATATATAGTATATACATATATATACACGCACTCATACACACACATATATATATATATAAAAGTATATATTTAACCAAAATTTCGATTAACTGCAAGGCACAAGTTTTATAGTGCCAAAATGAAAAGAAAAAAGATGAAAAAAAAAAAGAAGGAAGAGTAAAGTAAAGTAAAACATAAAATAGATGTAACTTTATCAATTAGTAACGTTGCTCTTGTGCTGTACGAAATATTTTTCATCGGAAACGATGGGAGCTGCGAGAAACAAACGAGACTTATGACTGTGCCTTCGTTAGTGTTGAGATGCATGGGCACTTTCGCTTAGCGACACACAACTTAGCCATATCACTGTCGCCAACGTTATCGAGACAGATGTAAATTTATACGCGTGAAAAGGAATAGAGGATGAGGATGAGGAAAAGCAAAAGAGATAAGAGATGCGATGTAGAATAAAATGAGAACCGATAAAAGAAAAAGAAAAAGAAGAAGAAGAGGAAGAGGAAGAAGAGAGGAAAAGCAAAGAAAAGAAAAGAAACAAACGTTAACGGATCAAAGGGTAGACGAGTTGAGGCAGAATAAGACGAGATATATTATAGTTAGGAATTAGATAGATATGGGCCACGATTGATAACAGCAACTCGAGCAAAATCTACTGTACTATAGGATTTTATAAAACGAGCACGCATGGTCGGGGGTTTCGATGAGCGTTTATATATTGAGAAATGCCATCGACGCTCAAATAAACCTCCGATTATCCGTGAACACTGTTATAAATCGTGGCTAATGAGATTTTAAAATATGATAAACTCGCACTCACTATATGATAACCGTACACACAATTTCAAAGCTCAAACAGCGGCTCGCACGGAGGACCGATAAATTCATTGTAGAATGCTTCTCCGGCGAGCTGGCATCATATGATAGTATATATACAATACATTTATATGATTCTTATACAATATACTCTCCAATAATAATTAATTAATTATATTATATTATATTATACCTACATGCTAATAATACAGTCGTACGAATTTCTTTTCTGTTCTCTAGCTTCAAAGTTACGCGCAAATTATTACGTCAGTTTTTTGTTGTTTTTATTTTTCTCCTCGTATTTGAACCAAATTTTCATTCCATAATTACAATAATCCCAACTGTTCTCAATTTTTCTTTCATTTTTCGCCGCGCGGTAAGAGTTCCGCGTACGGAAGAAAACGAAGAAAACGAAGAAAACAAAAACAAAAACAAGAAAAAACCGGCACCATCCGTGATTATTGCCGTACTTTGAAGCTTTGACGAACAAATTAGTGACATAGGTGATAATATTATAATAAAAAAAAAAAAAGAAAATAAATGAACATGAATAAATGATAAAAGCCCGTGTCATCGTACAAGATACTTAGTATATCCTACTGTCCGTATTTATATCAGAAATCTGAAATTGTATAAGAGGGCCTTTACTCGAAAAATCTGAGGGCCTGTAATAATAATAATAATATTAACAATAACAATAATAATTACATCAATATAACAATAGCCTTTGTATTCGATTGATACCTATAAATATACACACATAATACTATTAAAATTACATTTATGTCGTAGAATTCCGCCTAGCTGTGCGGTGACCGGCTACGATCCGGGTCGTTCGATTGAGAGAAGCTTGCCATTTTTACTTATACCATACATTCTTTTTTTTTTCCTTTTTCTTTTCTATGATATTATATTATAGTTTAATTGTGAATTGAGGGTGGCTTCTATCCCTTGAACGTTCGGACTAGCGATCCCTGTGTATATTTCGCATAGCTAGACAGCTCTCCTGCGTATTGGAAATGACTAGACGTTAAGAAACGGGGGGAGGAGGGAGAGGGGGGGGGGGGGGGGGGGCAAACGAGAGGGAAGGGGGACCAACCTAAAGAATAATTCAAGCATTAATATATTGCGGGTAGATTGTTATTTAGGTACCTGGGGTTCCTTTAGGTCCCCAATCCACCGATCAGAGTGTTTTATAATATTTTATACAAGTAAAACAGAAGGCAGAATATAAGACAGTAGCCTGGGATGTTCCCCCGACATCGAGTCATTCTCATAGCGCCACCATTAGAGATTAGTCAAATTTAGTAGGTATATTTATCTTTATAATAACCATATATACATATACACGTATATATATATATATAATCATAATTACAATATTGATTAAAGTTAATTGATATGAAACATAATTACGATCAATACTAACAATAATATAAATATACGTATACAGTGAATATGTAATTATATAAAGGAGAAAAGTAAACAAAACGAAAAAAAAACCGAAAAGAAAAAGGAAAAAAAATAAATATAAAAAAATAATAATAATGATAACAACAAAAATAATAACAATAACAATAATAATAATAATAATAATGAATAAATAAATAAAAAACGACGGCTGAAATTTCATAAAATATAAACTGCGTGTGAATTAAATAATATACTTATATACATAAATATATACAATACATACGTATACTATGAAAAATACAGCGACTGATTTATATACTACCTTACCCAGTGCCGCAACGGCGATTTGGAATGGACATTTTTATACTCGACGATAACTAGCATACATATTTGATTTGTTATTTTTTTTGTTTTTGTCCATTGAACCCCTATCGATTACTGCATATTAATACTAGTATGCGACGAAATAATTAATATTCAGGCGTGGAGCCGAAGAAAGTTGGAAAAGCCTACGATAGGTTTAGGGCGGTACGTGCTAGTATATAAAGTGTCCTTTTATATAAATAAATGATTTTGTATGTCAATCGTCGCATTTATTTCAATTACCGAATCCTCGAACATTTACCAGAAAATCTCTCTTATCCTGCCCTGCAATTTATTTTACGTTTTTATTGTGGAGAGGCCGCATTGGAATCGCCGCCGGCAATCTAACCTGGCTAACATAGGGAGTATTTATTTATCATGAAATTCTATGGATGTTTCGGAGAAGCGAAATACTGGACCACTTTCCGCTATCATACTCAATAAGTTCTCAAAATTTTATCAAAATCGATCGAATCGTTTACGAAAACTTACGATTCGCATTTTTGAAACGATCTCTGTACGTTTAGGATAGCGAGCCCCGTCACGTGGCACCTGTTTGAATAAAGCTTGTATAGTGACTTGCTCATTCATTGATTCGAGTCGCGTCTCGATAGAAATTCGTCCAAATAATCTTGTAATGATTATATGATTGGCAATTTATCAACAAAATTATCTTCCTGCCGTGTAGCTCGGAACAAAACGAAAAAAAAAATTCTTGCATGTTGACCTCTTCTTTAGTCTCCCGGGGGTTGAAAACCACTGGATGATACTCTGCTCACGGTAGTCGGTATTTTTTTGCATTCATGTATACTAGGACTGTTCGGTATTGGAAACTCGATACCGAGTTTCCGGATGGACTTTTCACCGAAATACCGTTCAGCCGGTAAATGCCGAAATAACGTTTAATCGGTATATACCGAAATACCGATATTCCGGTAAATGTCATGTAAAGCTACAATATTAGATTCAGATATGAAAAGTTGTCGCGACGGTATTCAGGTATGTAACAGCATAAGTTTCAAGTTACACTTTCTGCATTTTGGTATTCCGGTTTCGGTAATAGCAAGTTTCGGTACCCGCATATCAGTATTTCGGTATCGGTTTCAGCAGCCGATGTCACTGTCGAATCATTAGAAGAGAAAATTACGAGGGATCTCAACGTCCGAATCTAACGTCATCGCGAAGTCAGAAAGACGTTGGCCTCTCATTCGAACGAAATTATCCAGTGACAAACTGTATCTAATCGTTACTGATTGCGAGATTCCGTATGGCTGTAGAATCAGCTGTGTAAAGTGCGGGGCGAAAATATGAAAAACATTTTTCGCGAGTCACGCGAAGCCAGAAAACCTCTTGAAACAACACGCTATTTTATTGATACTTGTGAAATATACATGTTCGTAAATTTCAATTGACATACCCCCGGTCCGGCCATCAAATGTCACCTGCACTAGCATCCGTGTGGAGAGAATTTTTATGTTCGCACACGGTCCCTTCTATTGCCGCTTCCACTGATCCAGTAAAAATACGGAAGTTGTAGTCATCAGGATTCAATTGACCGTACATGAAAATGGGAAGCCGATCCGATACCACCCAGATGTTACCGTTACGATCGACCTGAGAAAAAAGTGCCGAGTGAGCGGACTTAGTCCTTCAACCCTCGTAAGCGATATTCCATTCTATCATGGGTATAGAAGTAACAAAATACAATTCTCGTGCTCATATTTGAGCGGAGCTTTCCGAGATCATCAAGTAAGTGTTTCGATAAATTTGAGATGATACACCCTGCCCGGGGTTGCCTGAGAGATAAATGACTGTGAAAGAATGATTGGAAGTTGGAGAAACGTTGACCTTGATGTCACTGGGCATGATGAGAGTGACGTTATCCTCGTAGATACGGCCGACAGTCTCGACGTTGTATTCAGTCCTTGGTCTCCAGCAGCCAACGTAGTTTCCAATTGAACCAGCGTGGAATAGGATTCCAGTGATTGGATCCAGGAAACTGGAAGCACACTGGCCATTGTGTCCTCTGGATCCCAGCACCTTGAACTCGTGGAAAGTAGCTAAAATTTGGAAACCAAAGACGTATTGGCATTATTTATCTTCCCACATCACACGAGAGGGGCGATTTTGATTTGGTCAGCGATCGGCCAACACTCACCTCGCAACGATTGCGATGCTAGGTTCGGGTCCCGGAGTATTCTTGTGTCGACGGTGAATTGCATGGTAGAAGAAAGCGGATGGAAATACAACGTGCTATAGCCGTCTGGTTTTGGGGCCAAACCAAGACCTATGAGGGCATCCCACCATTGGAACGAAAGTCCCGAAACATTGAAATTTCCACCCTTGAACCATAATTTGGTAACTGAATGTGTGTACAGGATGATACTGAACGCATAAAGATATGGTATAACATCGCGTAAAATGTGAAGCGTTATGCACTAACCAGTGGATCAGGGTTGAAGTAGTGATGCTTAACAGTCCAGGACTCGTTGCGGAGCCAAGAGTAAACGACTAAGGCAGGACTACGTGAGTCGGCAAGGAAGGCGTAGGTGTCTTCGCAGGAGGTATCCTCGATGGCAACATTTGTGAAAAACGTCTCATCTGCTTTTGCTTCTGGAATCACGTACTTACGGAGAACCTGATCGGTGTTCAGATCATAGATAGTCAAAGATGGGAGTGCCTGTGGCTCTCTTCTTCCGAGACGGTCGGCCAGACCAGTGTCCGGCACCCAAAGACGACCACAACGGTCCGCCCGAATACGGAATACCGAAATGAATTCCGGAACGCTGCCTGTCCCGTATCTATGCGCCTCCCAGGATGGATACGGATTCAGCAACGGTGACTCACTCGTATCTGCGGTCAAGATTCAGCATCCGGCATAAGTAAGAGTACGGTCTCAATGGAAGAGAAATTAATCTGAATCGCGGAAGCTTGAAGTTAGCGAAGAACGCGGTCGGAGAGAATCGTGATGATCAGTGGATTTGAGCAACCGGTTTACAATTAGCGCGGCTCACCGTTCAAGTAAATGTAGTTGAGGGTGGCCGCGACTCCTGGCCGCCATCTTGGTACCGTGATGAAGAGCTTGTCGCCAGCTATTTCGAGTCCTAGAGGATTGTTATCCTCACGTTTATAATGAGGAAATAATTTCCGCGTGTCTTGGTCGGGCCATTTGTAATCCAAAAGCTTCCACTTGTGAGCCACACGCAGATTGTTGATAGCCGTTGTGCTCTGTGTGCTTAAGACAATCAGGACCATCGTCGTGGCAAGGCCAATTCTTGACCACCCGAGAATCGCCATACTTCGTGAAATAGTTTATGCGCGTATTGACTTTCTCCTCCCACGGAGACAGTATATTAGGATCGTGCAAGTTTTTCAACTTGAGAATATGGCTGATCGCTACGTTGAAAAAAGAAAGTGTAAGTTTCACAGTCCCTTTGCTCTGTCTTCGTTTATACCTCGGGTTACAGGTGGAACGGATTGACTGTAATACATTAGCTATACATCGACAAAACCACCTGTGTCAATACTTTGCTATGCCAAGTTAACGAAGAGTATTGTCACCTGAGCAAAAGTTTTGTTTTCCCTGTAGAACAAATTAGATGACGAAATACGTGCAACGCTATCAGAGTGTGGCACGAGTATCGTAAAATCATGCAATGGTAAAATATATTACGTTGTCATATCTTGGTTCAGATAATAATACGTGCGCGTGCCGTCGACTGCAATAATTGTAATCCAGAAATATTACCAGCATCTACAACGGGGGATCAAAAGAAAATACACTCAATTCCCGTTCGGTGAGCCTACTGGCGAACTTCTCTACCTGAGTAAACTGCGCAGGAAAACGGAAACAATTACCATTTCTGGGTGTCTGTAGGCCAGACAAGAGAATTGAGATCGCAAAAGATTTAATTGATAATTGCGAAGAAAAATGATACGTATGTACACCAAGGTCACGTATGCAGTGTGAAATGATTTTCGTTTCTGAACAGGAATACTCACGCTGTCCCTTGGCGATATTCACAGGAAACAAGTATTACTCGAACTTGACCTAGATCTGCAGTCAGCTAGCTCACTACACAATATGTCACTTCAAAATAGAGGAAATGGGTGGGCCAAACAAACACAAAAATTGATAAATAAAATCGTACTGAACTTTAATCCACGAAATTTGCACAATTAGATACGAAATAGGATATGATTTGTGAAAATATAACGGAACATGAAAGAAAATAGTGGCGATCGTAGGGACTGAATCGGCAATAGTGAAATCAAGAAATGTACGGTAAACTACAAAAGTATTCCGTAAGCAAGCAACAGGGCGAACAATGTGACTAATGAGCAGAGACAATCGTAATACCGAAATATATAAGATCGCGTGGGCACGGACGGTTCCATGCCGTAATATACACGGTGTCCCAAAATCAAGTACAAAAATGATAGGGGTAATAGAGGGGGTCGAGCTGAGTAGATTGACCCACGGAAAATGTGGTCTGCGAAGTCGCGTTCGCGAGATATGACCGGTTAAAAAAATCTTGCCAAACGCCTGCATGTAGACAACCGAGTACACAGCAAGCGTCGATTATCCTCTCTATTACCCCTATCATTTTTGTACCTAATTTTGGGACATCCTGTATATATTATTAGACCTAATTACCGAGTTTAACCGAGGTTTAAAACTCAAGCTTCGTTTAAAGTCGAATTCAGCCAATGGCGAGCAATCTTTAGCAGTTCAACCGATGTTTAAATTTTAACCTTGGATTGTAGAACTGGCGCTCAGTCGACCAAAGCTTACTCAACTAAACGCGCACAATGATCTAAAAGATCGCACCCCATTGGTACCGGCAGTCGCAGCGTCAGAAACTGATTGTGAAACTTTATTCCAAAAAGTCTTCCGTGCCCCCGTTTTCGAGGAATTGTCGATAAGCATGGACCAATCGCCGAGCGCATTTGGACCTGACTGTTGGCTGGACTGCAACCAGCCGCGAAGCAATAGATCGCGTTTTCAACTGGTATTGCCTTGTCATTTTCCACGGACTAGAATTTATAAAAAGTATGCCAAATGTTTTGCGCCTGGTTTTGTCGCACGTCGTGATAAACTCTGGGGGGACTATATTTCCTCAAATAACCTTGTGCCTCCGCAACGAAAGCAAGAAACCTTACCTTATCGGCGATGATAGATACACAAAACAACCATTCGCGGAAAAAAGTAAACTATAGAAATAGCAGCGACGCACGGAATATAATCGACGGCTAATGAACGTTCGGTCGTAGGTGGATACTTCCAGATGATTGTATATAATTCGTTTGACTCGAATCGAGCGATCGTAAGACCAGATCGTGCTCATTCGCTGATAAGCATTCGTGTCAAATAGAGTGCTGATTGGATCTCCTAGATATTTTGGTTATGCTCGGTCAACGACGAGCGCAGCGCGCAGTGGAATGGGAAATTTTGGCGCAGCGCGATATAGAGTAGCGGGAATCTCATTTTTCGGTACGAGTACGATACGATGTTACGTGGTTGTGCATGGGGAACCCTGCTTCGCTTTTCTTGATTCATGTGATGCTCTACCAGCTGACTAGCTCCTCGGAAAGAATTCGTTGGACCATTAGTATCACCACGGCATCCATGCTAGGGGATTCAGAACGTCGCAGACTGGATCGATTGCCTACGATGATGTACGATTTTCACATATAGTTCCTTTTACAGCTTCTTCCGCCGACCCGGTTAGAATGCGGAAGTTGTAGTCGTCGGGACTCAACTGACTGTACATGAAAATTGAGAGTCGATCCGATATTACCCAGATATTACCCTGGCGATCGATCTGAAAAGAGAAGTACCGGAATAGTGAATTAACCCCGATCCTTTCGCGAATGGTATTTTCATCCGCTTGCAGACAGAAATACAGGAATAATTCCGATGACCGTGTCTCAAAGAGGCTTTTCAAATGAAGTTATTGAGTGTTTCGACAATTTGGTGTCCCAAAGATATCAAGTGCGATACGATCTAAGAGATCGTAAGATTATAGTATGTATTTTACACAGCAGTCTGTGTAGATCGGAAGTATACGTGAATGTTTCGAATTATGGCTCATCGACGGAGTGGGTATAATTTATTTTTTAGTCGCCGATGCGGCATTCCAGATCACAATTATCGGATGAAAATGAAAAAATTGATAGATTTGGTATGTTGGCTTTGCGATCCGGGGGACTCAAATCCAACTGAGAAACAGTTCGTATTGGCAAATTGCGTAAAAATCATACGAAAATCGAAATGTATATTCCTCAACATGGTTGAACGAGGAATGAAAACTTTCAATAGAATTATCGGGACAGAAAGAAAATTGACCTTGATATCGCTAGGCAGAATCAGGGTAACATCGTCCGAGTAAACGCGGCCGACATTCTCAACATTATATTCAGTCCCAGGTCTCCAGCAGGCAACATAATTTCCAATTGAAACAGCGTGGAATAGAATTCCAGTCGTTGGATCAAAGAAACTGGCAGAACTCTGGCCGTTATGTCCTCTGGATCCCAGCACCTTGAACTCATGGAAAGTGTCTGAAATTCGAAAACAAAAGAATGTTGGCGTTAGCTATCCTTCCATTCCGCACGAGGGGGGCCACTTCAATTTCGTCAGCGATCGGCCAACACTCACTTCGCAACGATTGCGATGCTAGATCACGGTCCTGGAGTATTCTCGTGTCGACGGAGAACTCCATAGTACTAGTGAGAGGGTGAAAATATAAAGTACTGTAGCCGTCAGGTTTCGGAGCCAGGCCTAGACCTACGACGGCGTCCCACCATTGGAAGGAAAGCCCCGAAACATTGAAATCGCCACCCTTAGAAAGTAGAAATGCGAATGTGAGGATGCATGCGCTTGATGCTATACATTCATTGATTAGCACTAAAGATGGACGATTCATTCTGCATCACCGTAGATTCAGATACAGCTTTGTAAATGCGGTAATTTTCCGTCTACTTTTCGAATTTTTGGTACATATTTCTCGAGAACTGTTGGTGCTGGAGAAAGTCGGATACGGATTGAGATTCGTATGAAATCAAGATTACCAATAAAAATCAACAATCGTCATGTTTCCTATGCTACAAAATCACATCGCATACGACAACATCGGAAACTTCTTCTCCGAACATTTCTTTTTTATTGAAGGATCATTATTCACCAGTGGATCAGGATTAAAGTAGTGATGTTTGACAGCCCAGGAGTCGTTGCGGAGCCATGAGTAAACCACGAGAGCCGGTGTGCCGGTGTCAGTAAGGTAGGCGAAGCTGTCTTCGCAGGATGCATCCTCGACGGCAACGTTTGAGAAAAAATAGTTTCCTGTGAGATTTAGTAGCGGAATCACATACTTGCGAAGGACTTGGTCATTAGTCAGGTCAAACACAGTCAAAGATGGCGAAGCCTGTTTGACTCTATTCCCAAGCATATCCTCGAGACCCGTGTCCAGCACCCAAAGACGGCCACAGCGATCTGCGCGGACGCGGAATACCGACATAAATTCCGGCAAGCGGCCCATTCCATAGTTATGCGCCTCCCACGAAGGATAAGGATTCAGCAACGGTGACTCACTCGTATCTGCGGTCAAGATTCACCATCCGGCACGAATATAAGAATACGGTATCAGTGGAAGAGAAATGAATCTGAATCGCGGAAGCATGGAGTTGGCGAAAAATGCGGTCAAAGAGAATTGTAATTATCAGCGAATTTGAGCAACTGGTTTACGATTAGCGCGGCTCACCGTTCAAGTAAATATAGTTGAGGGTGGCCGCGACTCCTGGCCGCCATCTTGGTACCGTGATGAAGAGCTTGTCGCCAGCTACTTCGAGTCCTAGAGGATTGTTATTCTCGCGTTTATAATGTGAAAATAACTGCCGTGTCTCTTCGTCGGGCCAGTTGTAGTCCAGAAGCTTCCACTGGTGAGCTACACGCAGATTGCTAA
The DNA here is from genome assembly GCA_963170745.1 of Phymatocera aterrima. Lineage (NCBI taxonomy): Eukaryota > Metazoa > Arthropoda > Insecta > Hymenoptera > Tenthredinidae > Phymatocera > Phymatocera aterrima. The sequence goes on from OY720663.1 coordinate 12,429,569, forward strand.
TGGCCGTTGCACTCTGTGCGCTCAAAACGATCAAGACCATTGCCGTGGCAAGGCCAATTCTTAACCACCCGCGAAGCATCATATTCTCTGCAATAATTTATTGACTTTTTACTTCCCATATCGTATCGATGATTTTCATGTTATTCGGTACGTCAACACGATTTACCTACACTCAAAAATATCTTACATATTTCAAAGAAATTTCATCATTTTTGCCATGACGTCTTGGATCAATTAAGATCGAAGTATAGTTGTGGAAATCATGATAAATTATTTCAGATGCAAGCGAAACCCGTGAAGTCTGCTACAGAGGCTATATAATTTACTGCAGTCGAAATGAAATTTATCTTTTGCTTGATACAGTAAATAGCCTTGGTTTTATCTTCTATGTATGATATCGGGGTTGGTACGATTCATGGAACCGAATCTGAAATTCTATGACTGTCCCAAGTAATCCGGCGCGAACGTAGCAAATTTTCAAGATATCTCAAAGAGAATGTACAACTCACTCAGTTGTAACTCTTTTTCAGAAAACATATCGTTTTTCAACCGTCAATTCGCAATCTGTAGAGATAACAACGAACTTCTAGTTTTTTGGATGAAGATCATAAAAATCCAGTCTTTCATAAAAGTCCTTGACTTTCCGGTTTCACAGAGCCGTACCGACCGTGAATATACGTACGTGAACAAAAAATTGAGGTGCTGGCTAGTTAACTGACCAATTACATCTCCAACATTTTTAGATAAGCTAGTATTTTTAATGAACACTTCGTTGGAGAATAATACCGTTCCAAAAACAATATAAGCGTTCACAATATAAGTGTATAATTGACCTCTGATAACCTTCAAGACGATTGTTATCTGCTGGTTCTCGGTCCGAGTGTTTGTTTCCAAAAAAGAATTATCGCGTAGCGAAAATCATTGCGATTTTATGCAGCCGACGACGAACAATAATCAGCAGCGATTACGCGCATGGTAGAGATACGAATGAATATATACCTATTATGTAAGTGATTACATAACTCTTGTACCGTAATCATTAGGTATTTTTTTATTTCCACCGCCATCACCCCGTAAACTCAAATACCGATTTATACGAGTAATTGGAAAGAATAATATCCATCTATAACCGGCGCTGATTATAGAAATTTCAGCGTTCAATGTTTTACCGTTGTGAGAAAACGAGCCCCGGATACAAGTAGAACCAAAAATGCTTCCCATACCCCACAAGAAAATCAGGAAAAGAATCTCTTCTTCTTCAAACCATCAACGTATTCGACTCTACATCCACGTCCCAAGCTTCCGAAATCTCTGTGATACCCGATATAACGTTGAGTGTTGACTACTGGTGTGTTTCTGCGGTGAGTTTGTGGCTTCGACTGAAATGTAACTGAGAGAAATGTGCGGTCTGAACTTCTCACTGACTCTGTTCGAAGCAATTGCCCAGAATGCAGAAATGAATCGGATTTTCGCTGTATTAAATATTGTTACTCAATGAGATGATCGTCAGGAGGGATGGAGGAGGAATGGGGGCGTGAAAATGGCAAAAATTCTGGTGTGCGCATCTTCGATTCTGAAGTGAAACTAGTGCGCAGTTCGGAGTTCAACAAAATTCATTTATTTATGAAATCGTGTGTTTTGAGAATATGGGTATACGTGTAAGCGTACCGACTGTAGTGTGACAAATATAGCAATTCAACACGCCATTTGAAGAAGACGTTACGTATTGGTGATCCTATTTCACTCGAGCATTCGATATGTTATCAAATTCTGTACTTTACCATGATAGAGAAATATGCTGAAATCGGCGAAATGTTATTTCGGGAACTCAAATGTCAACGAGGTGTGTCTTGCAAATGATCGGAGAAATATTACAAAGATGAGAAGAGGGAGACTGGAAAACACGTATACACTGCTTTGTATAGTCAAGACTTACGAATATTCAATTCGCTTTTTTTGAGGGGGCGTAAGGTGTTAATCAGAGATAATGATGAATTACGTTGTTGAATTACCATTTTTATCTATTGAATCACGTGACGTGGAAAATGAATAACATATGTTATATATGCTATACCACCGCGCAGTGGGAACATTCGCTGATTTTTTGTAAACGTATTCTCTGAAAGATAAATAACGTGCGCGTAGCAGCTATAACTTTCCTAGCGGTAAATCGAGGAAACCTGAGCAATTGAAATCAAAATTCAAGATAGTCCGGCTATGAGCTAATAAATATCTAGCATCATCATCATCATCATCATCTCTCTCTCTCACTTTCTCCTATTTTACTTCATTCTCTGTTCTCTGTTTTGCGGTTTTACGTAGAAATTGCGATTTACAGCTAGATAATACTGCATTCATTTAATCACAATTATTACGCAGAATTCTAGTATATGTAAATAATTCTCAGTTCTAAAATAACTCTTTTCCTCTTCTGAATATAATCCGCAGCCTGCAAACTATAATCCTCGAAGCCACCAACAATAGGTTTGAATCCTCCATAACAATCAGCAACCGGTATAACACCTGCTAAATTCTACCATTATACCCATTCCGTCTACCTACCGAAATTCGGTGCAATTATATGCGAGCTAGGTCTTAATATCAGCGATAGGCATACTCATTAGGCCTCGGGGCCGGCGTTAATCCTTTTCCGACCAGATGGAGGTACACAGTTATGAATAGAGTCCAGGTGTCGGCATTTTCACTAGGCCAGGATAATACAGAATAGTATAATGACAGTATTATGAGACTTTTATCGATATTCTTATTGTTGATTCTGATCCGGATTCAAAATTTCATTTTTCCTTGCCAAAGCGAAAATAATATAAGTCAGGTAGATCGTTTCAGCTCTTTTCATTCCTGCGGTGTACCCCCACCTATCCTGCATTCCTAACCCTAACCGCGACGCCAATCAGAGGTGATCAGAGGTGCAGAAAGGTCATTACAGGCTGAAAATTGAGTCAGTTTATTGGATTATTCCTGACCTGACGATTAGGCGCGGAAACCTGGAGCTTGAAGTGTAGCGTGTTGAGCGCATGCGCAGTCGATCACACATTACACTACGGTTGCTCCACTCTACATCTGCACATCGTCATTCGACTGTATTCCACGGCATGAATACCACGATCCTACGCAGTGCGAAGTGCGCTGATGATCGCATCTATGTGACGTCAGTGAAAGCGTGAATCTTGTAAACAGTAGTTCAGTGATCATAATGTTTTGGTGATATCTTGACATTGGTTACCATTGATTAGATACTAGGACGTCCATCGATATAGCGTGAGAGTAGATTAACCATAAAACAATCAAATATTTTGAGGTTAACTTAGAGCCAACATGACAGATCTATCAGCTGTACCACTTGTTGCTCTCTCGAATGCTACCAAAGATGCGATATCGAATTTACTTAATCCGACAAAATGCATACCATCGGATGACGGTCTACCAAGGTGAATACATACTTGTAAAAAAAGTTGGATGAACGCGTACAAAAATACATAGTATATTCAACAAATGTTTTCTCCAATATAGTGTATTCGAATATTATCTAAAATTATTTTCATCATCAGAGATTGGAGAGGTTTGGCACATTTGTCTGGTCTCGGCGGCGAAGCTATACCAAATTTATCATCGAAACCAGATGCTTGCGGATACATAATTAGCCTTATGCAAGAAAAGGGAAAAGGCAGCTTCACTTTCGCCGCATTCATAGCATTATTGGAGAGATTGGACAGATGGGACATCATCGACGATACACGAATTCTCATGGGTAGATTATCACTTTGTTAAGGACATAACATGATAGCATTATTTGTTTGCTGTTAAAACGAAACGACAAAAAAAAAGAATGATCAGAAATTCTTGTCCTAAAATTTCTAGGATAAGTTCCTTCTCTATTGGATATGTACGCAATTCCATATATCATCGAGTGGAAAGGAAGTAGAGATGCTGAAGTTAATAGCGTCAACGTAACAAAAGCACAAGAAATAATATTAGCCGTTCGAACACCGAACCGTCGTAAAAATGTGTCGACACCGAAATGTTGTGAAAATCGTAATTTTGTTGCGTCGACGTTAAAACCATTGGCACATGAAATTGGAGTAAATTCTTGTCAAGTTTTGGTAGAAAAATTCAATTTGGATGGAATCGATTGAATTGTATTGAGTTTGTTGTTTCTTCCAGAAAAAGATGCTGAAAGTTACAGAGAACGATCGGAAAGATTGTTAACGTCGGCAAACGTTATTGAAAACGATGTAGACGAGCAAATATTGACTTATGGTGAGTCTCGCTGTTGTTTTATTATGATAGAATCAGTTAAAGATGTTATGAATGAGTATTACGAAACTTCATTACAAAATATCGTTACAGAATAGAAAAAAAAATAGTCGTCTTTTATTCTTCTTTTATTTTAACTCATGGATCAATTATCTTCCGCATGGTCTGATTATTTTCCGTTAAACATCTCCCAGATTACTCATGAAATTTGAAACCCTAAGAAACTCTGAAATACTTTGTCGGAAGTCTCATGAATCCCGATAACTCGAGTAGAATCTGCATGCAAACCTGATTAACTTATGACGATATCATTCACTGATGAAAAATATAAACTTATTGAAAAAATACTAAATATCTTGAATGTTATGCAGACGACAGCATTAGACTACAGCAAGGCTTGGATAGGCAGTACTACGACGCTTTCCTACTATTCGCTGACGAAGACGTGGATTTTGCGGATGAGATCTGTGAGAATTTAGAGAAAAAGTCTGGTTTAAAGGCATGTCGACTACTTGATACGTCATTTGCAATTTGGTCGGTTACGTATTGAACAAAAAATCTAATCTTGTAAATTCTACGTTTTTTTCCTTCTCTAGCTTTGCAGAAAGGACAGAGATTTTGTTATAGGACTTCCGTTCGAACATACGGCAACTATGACCCTGATCTCTGAACGCTGTAACAGATTACTTCTCATTGTGTCTCCAAGCTTTCTCAAAAGTTCGGCAAATAAATTCTTTCTCAATTTTGCTCAAGCTCTGGCAATAGGTAAGCATATCTTTGAGAATTTGTAAATTATTATCGTGTTACAGAAAAAATGATCGACCAATTCTAACATACTTATTTATGTATGGATTTTTGTAGTTTTGTAATATTTCAGACAAACGCCAACGGAAAATTATACCGTGCCTTTACAAAGAGTGCCAACTTCCGCCAGAGTTAAGCTATTATTTTAAACTCGATTACAATAGAGCAGGAAAGTTTTGGGACTTTTGGGGAAAATTGAGGGATTCGATAAGAACACCCAGCACTCCATCCGCCGGATCAAGGTAAATAATGGATTGTTTGCATATTTTCTGTGAAACCAGTCATTTTTCAATAGTTTACATTTTTCGTTCTGTTTTTTTTCGTTTCAACTTTCAGATAAAATGACAAAAAATAGAGTTAGGGGTTTGTCATTCTCCGACTAACGAATAATTACTCACATTCTTTTACGTTACTAACAATATTTAATCAACCAAATCCCGTATTCATGTTTTCATCTCTGTTTCAGAACGGCACCTACGCTTGCCCCTGTACCTCAACCTAATATTGAGATATTAAATACAAGCGGAAGAATTTGTAAAAAAGAAAAAAATGATTGCTATGTCATTGAAAAGACATGCAAAGTTACAAAAGTTTTGTCACAGCCATGTGATCAAAGCGAAAATTTGAATGTGGAGAACTGCCAGGGAAAACAAAAAAAATCTAAAGGGCTTCTACGGCCGTTTAGAACGAAAAAGCTTAAATTAGACGATGAAAAAGAAATACGAGTAAAATGTCCATTGATGGAATTGAAGGAGTGCGAAAGTCTCCCCTCTCTCAATTGCTCTCCATACGGATCATCGTCTTCCCTACCTCCGATTAGTATTAGAAGGAAGAATTTTGTTGATAAATGTGTTACGAAAGTTAGAGCAATTATAAAATCCTAATGTCGGTGAAACCTTTTCATTTTATTTTTATTTTTTTATGCTCTCACATTTCATTTTAGAACTTCTAGTATGGCGAAGTCGCTCGAAATTCGGCCCCTCACTAGATTTTCCAAATTTCAACCCTGATATACAGGAATTCATTTTACAAAAATTAAGATGAATGAAATAGCATTCAATTCTAGTCTGTTCCATCCAATTTGTCTCTTGCTCCCCTTTCTGTTTATACTTCTATTATGCATAGAGTTGTTATGAGAATGCAAATTTTTCTGCAAATATTTCATACTCATGTGCGGGATCCAATCCATTTAAGATTGTCCTATGTGAAACTCTCACAATTTCTAATTACTTTGTACTTTTGTATACGTTATAGTCAACTGACAAGGAGTTCTTGATCCTACAATTTGGTAAATCGATTCCATTTCACAGTGTAGGCTTGAAGAGGAAAATCTTACACGAAATCCTTGAGATATATCGCACTGTAACTCCGTTCTATTGAATCAAAAATGTATTCAAATTGTTGTAGGGAATAGAATAGATTTTACAACAATTTTAATACATTTTATGTATTCGCATTGTATATAGTTTGTAGGTATACATTAGATTGATTATTGAATTATACCGAAATTCGATATTATTTTGTACATAGAGACGAGACATACGTATGTTTGTATATACATACATACATGTTTCCTGTTCAACGAGATTATACATATGTAATATTATCGATGAAATTGTTATTCAATGAAATACGTTGAAATATATTTTTAAATAATTTGGAAATTGGAAATTATTTATTTCCTGGAATGTAAAATCAATGTTCGGGCCCCCGGACACCTTAGTTAGTTTACTCTATTCATAGTTAAAATCGCATATCTTATTATTGGCCTTGGGATTTCCAAAACTCCACACTCGCGTACCGGAGGAAAATTTCCAAAACCCAAGTTCGCGACTAGGAGGGAAATACCGTTGTAACCACTCCCCAAGGGAAGGACGCCCACTACTTTCTTGAGGGACATTCCTGCCAATCAAAATACTTAAGATTTGGCACCACCCACCAGGGAGGGGTACATAACGGTAGTTCAATGTTAATAAAAAAAACCCCTGCACAACTATAGAGAAGTCAGATTTCAGTTTTGCAATTCAAATGATAAGTCAAGTCAAGAGAAAGGTTCAAAGAGAACTAAGTCAAGGTCTTAGAATCAAAGTAAAAATAAGCAACTCGGAATAATTTAGGCAATCTTAAGACAAACTAAAACCGAACTTAGAACAAAAATCCACAAGTCTCACGCATTATTATCACAAATTCAGTTACGCCACATTTTTGTATATAAATCAAATATATCGATGTTATTTTAAAAACAACTGCGTCTAAATCATTTATTCAACCAGTGTAAGAAATTCACGTTCCTACTCGCACGCAGAACAATCAACATCGTATAATCATTAGAAAAGAAAATGAAACAATCACCTATTGGGAATAATAGAACAATAGCATTTGGCCTTGAAATCAAGATTCACGGCAGCGAATTGCCGCCAAGTACGGTAAGCCGGCAAGCGCTAGCCTCGCATCTTTACGCCTAAAAACATACCTGGAAACGATGTGTATTATCTCGTAGACGGCTGAACATTTGTAATTTCGGTTGACATTCTCAATAGACCGAACACGACTGAACGTTCGAATGTTTTCGTACATATTCAAGGGACCTCATTACGCGCAACTGATTACACATCCGACTTGTTGTGGATCGAATGCTTTTCACACTCCTTAATCCTTTTTGAATTGTTCCTAAATTTTATTATTTCCTAGATGGCGCCATGAACTTATCTGCAGGGCGGTACTAACGGAGGTCTCATCGCACCTCCATCTGTGATATTTAGCTCCTCGTCGGGGTGGAATAGATAAGTTTTTGTTTTAACCGTTTGTCGGTCGTTTGTTGGTGAATGATGGACTAATCCGGACGTTTGTCGGTGATTCCTCGATTGAAAAAATCATTTTTCAAAATTAGCCTAGGGAATTTTGTTAGTTAGCCCCTCGACGGGCATCTTAAGGTGCTATTAAAGATTCCCGGCATTCAACGATAGGGAACAATGCATTCAACCATGTGTAACAATGTGCTATTAAAGACTTGCACAGATTGTTGTTTATTGTTCAAAGTATTGATATAAGTCGGAAACGCGATTCGTCGCTACTCCTACACCACATATCCGATTTAGATAAAACTTTTTCGATTGGATGCAGTATTTTGGCAGAAAGTGGCGTATTTCATCTCCACGAATTGTCAGAGTTCTATCAGAAATTCAAGTTTGTTCAATCTCCCGAACGAACAAACCTGACCTAACAACTAGAAACTCCCTAAAACTCTGAATTTTTTCAAAATTTTCTAATGGTCCATTTTTATGAAGAAAATTTGGATATTTTCTTCGTGATCGTAATTTGAAAAAAAAATCGCAATTCGGATATCCTATAGGATATCGGCAGTTCGTCGCTACACGGATACCTGCCATGCGAGCGTGGTAAACAACTACTGTCGGATCAAAAAGGTTTGGCGGTTCAGTTTGAGTGATTATAACTTCTGAAAAAAAAATGTTAGAGGGTAAATTCAAAAACGTGCGTGAAGCGTAGAGTTTTCTGCGTTCAACGATTATTCACGGGTTTCGGTGCAAAAATCGTGCGAACCGATATGGTCTCCGAAGGGTTAAAAAACGTAGTTTTTTCGGGGTACGTTACCGTAGGTCAACTTTATATCGTCACTGTTCGTCTAAAAGAAGCGTTAAAAATCTGAAAAAATTCACAGTTATTCCCTGAACATTATCAAACGTCGTGGCATTCGAAATTTTGAAAAATATCAAAAAATCTGGACGCCGGGTGCAAAAAAGTCCAATGTCGTGATTTCGGAAACGACTGGAAACAGGTGACACCGAGCTAGCTTAAAATTTTCGTTAAAATATACACTATTTGATTCTGTAATCACTTTTTGATTTGCGATACTGAGCCGACAGTAATAGACGTCGATAATTTTTTGAATTTACTACGGGCAATGTATGTGCGAGCCGCGATATTCGTCACTGCATTTTCCCCTTCACGCCTCCGCCGCATCAATTGTTTTTCAATCGTCTTCTACGTCGACCGCGAGCAACAATTGAGGCGGTGGACGCGCGGAGGGGAAAATGCAGTAACGAATATTGTGGCTCGCATATACATTGCCCGTAGCAAATTCAAAAAATTATCGACGTCTATTAGTGGAGGCTCAGTATTGCAAATCAAAAAGTGATTACAGAATCAAATAGTATATATTTTAACGAAAATTTTAAGCTAGCTCGGTGTCACCTGTTCCCAGTCGTTACCGAAATCGCGAAATTGGACTTTTTTGCACCCGGCGTCCAGGTTTTTCAATATTTTCCAAAATTTCAAAAGCCATGACGTTTGATAATGTTCAGGGAATAACTACGAATTGTTTCAGATTTTTAACGCTTCTGTTAGACGAACAGTGACAATATAAAGTTGACCTACGGCAACGTACCCCGAAAAAACTACGTTTTTCAACCCTTCGGAGAACATATCGGTTTGCACGATTTTTGTACGGAAACCCGTAAATAATTGTTGAACGCAGAAAACTCTACGCTTCCCGCACGATTTTGAATTTACGCTCTAACATTTTTTTTTTAGAAGTTATGATCACTCAAACTGAACCGCCAAACCTTTTTGATCCGACAGTAGTCCTAAGGCACCGTTTTATCGATTCAAGGATTATGGCAGATTTACGCTGTTGCGGGAATACAGGCGCGTTCAAATCAAATTAACGGGGTTTTCCATGTGCCTCACATATTTACGACAATACATATACAAGAAATTCAAGGGGATTGCCAGTGCGTGAAATTTGGCAAAATTGAGAAACATAATCGAAGTATTTCTCCCAATTTCTTCCTTCGATTTCGATTCACTCGCAGCAGCCGAGTCTCGGGAACGAAGAGACCGAAACAAAATTAATTCAGTTGTCTGTTTTGTTCTCGTTTTTTTCTTTCGAGTTTGTTGATTACAAAACTGAGGTAGAATTCAATCGGCTTCTTCGGTGGTTCGGAACTTTGGAAAATCGTCTTGTACCTCTCATTGCGAGGAATCATTCGACATAAGAAAGCCGAAGTTCTTCTCAGAGTTATTCGTCGGCACACGAACTCATGCGGATTCATTATCCGGACTGTTCGCCCTGACTGATAATGTCCGGAGTAGAAATGTCAGGTGAAGGTGGTCCCATATGCCATGTACCATGCAATAAAGGCAGAAGAATAATGCTAAAACTCGGATAATTAGTCGTGAGAATTACCTAGACACTGTCTGCAGCCTCGCCCATGGATCGCAATACTTATAAATTACGTGAAAGAAAGAATTTACCGCAGTTGGTACAGACTGAAGTATAATATGCCTTGGAAAGCGATCCAACGATCAATTATCAAACGAATCTTCCCCGTTAATAATTAGACTGAACAGGAAAAATAAAATTGATAGGTATGTGCCTAACCATAACTGTAAAAGTTGAATTATGTGTCGACCAACGTTTTACTCCTCGTAAAGTGCGTCTCGCCAATTTTACGGGCGATTATGTACACTCGTATATCGGGTATAGTACAGCGAACGGGTGATGTGACTTCGGTCAAAGAAGCGTTAAAAAACGAAATTATGGGGTAGTACGTGGTTTAATTAAGGCTTTTCGGGATGAGTTCTCGATCCAGATCGCCGCGTCAACGTCGCGATGCGTACTGGTTTGTAGGCTCGTAATACGATGCCGTTGTACCCAGAAATGGAAATGCGGCTCAATTCGTGTGATTAATTTCCACAAATGAACTCGCGAGCTCAGCCGACACGGGAGACTCCCATTTTCGGATGAGGAATTAAACACCTCGTGAAATTGAGATGGATGCAATTTCACGATGGACATTTTTTAGAGTATGTAACTGCATATTAGGTATTTTCATTTGTAATTATTCATCTTTGTGCACCGAGACAGACATCGTCGTGGATACATGTATACACGTGGCGCATAAAAATGAATGATTATACCAAGAAGAATACCCGATTGGGCGAATTGATTGATTTTTTATTGTCGGAAATCGTGAAGAATGATGATAATATGGAATAAAATTCATCGTGGACGGAGCTAGAAAAATCGTGAATCGTTTTACCATAATTTAATGAATTTTACTTCTTTTTATATCTCATCGTAACTCATTCATAAATTTAAGCCGCGTGTCCCGCGTTGTATGCACCTGGTAGGTACTACGTATAAGCGAAAAAAAAAGCCGACAATAATAATAGCGGATACCTATACGTTATAACGCGCTGGGGTTCCGGTTCTCAGAAACGAACACAAAAGCTGCAGAGTCGGTGGACGCCCGGGCGGCGTGAAAGAGGCAAGAGAAAAAAACGGAAGAAAAAAAAGATCAGCGTAAATACATTACCTATGTATGTACTCTATAAATACTTACGATAGTCGGCATAGGGGAGAGAAGAAAAGAAAGGATTAAGGAAGAAAAAAAAGGAAGGAAAAAAAACGGACAAAGAAAAGAATACAATGAGGAGCTTAAACGTTCTGGCTTAAGTAGTGTCCGGTATATCTGTATATGGACTAATGCAATTCTCGGTATACCGACTACTTACCGAATGAACTAATACCTCCGTATCAATGAATCGCGGTGTGTATCTTCGATCGTAATAAGTGTGTACACCTGACCTATGCTATTCAAACTAATACATATATTTAAACTGTGGTTCGGCATTGAAATTTTATAGGATAAATAAGACGTATCCGAGGACGCAGGAGCTTGACGATTGACCCTGAGAAATCTGTGTCAATGCCAAGCAAATAAATGTTGTAGTATAACGCGGAAGAGAAGTTTTTTTACTTTGGAACAGGACGCCTGCGGATTTTTAACGACCGATAGGTATCCATAAAATTTGTGAAAAATGTGCTCGCACAATTCATTTATTTATACAGAGTGACCCGGGATCGACGCCGAGATTCTTTGTTAAAATCGGAGATCGTAGATCTGCATCCAATTTTTTTCAAAAAAATCCATAAATTTCCTGTTGCGGTCGATCGAAGATTAGCCGACGATTCGCGTTCTATGAACGGGCTCTTGTCCACAATATGTGTGATACAAGCGAAGAAACCAAGGGGACGTAACCGAGCGCGCGACACAGTGACACTACTCCCGTTCACGGTACGCGCGTTATTGGCTAATCTTCAATGAGCCATAACGAAAAGTCAAGGGCCTGTAATCAGCACTCGCCTACTGTCGGATCAAAAAGGTTTGGCGGTTCAGTTTGAGTGATCATAACTTCTAAAAAAAAAAATGTTAGAGCGTAAATTCAAAATCCTGCGTAAAGCGTAGAGTTTCCTGCGTTCAACAATTATTTACGGGTTTCGGTACAAAAATCGTGCGAACCGATATGTTCTCCGAAGGGTTAAGAAACGTAGTTTTTTCGGGGTACGTTGCCGTAGGCCAACTTTATATTGTCACTGTTCGTCTAACAGAAGCGTTAAAAATCTGAAACAATTCGTAGTTATTCCCTGAACATTATCAAACGTCATGGCTTTTGAAATTTTGGAAAATATTGAAAAACCTGGACGCCGGGTGCAAAAAAGTCCAATGTCGCGATTTCGGTAACGACTGGGAACAGGTGACACCGAGCTAGCTTAAAATTTTCGTTAAAATATACACTATTTGATTCTGTAATCACTTTTTGATTTGCGATACTGAGCCGACAGTAATAGACGTCGATAGTTTTTTGAATTTACTACGGGCAATGTATATGCGAGCCACAATATTCGTTACTGCATTTTCCCCTCCGCGCGTCCACCGCCTCAATTGTTACTCGCGGTCGACGTAGAAGACGATTGAAAAACAACTGATGCGGCGGAGGCGGGAAGGGGAAAATGCAGTGACGAATATCGCGGCTCGCACATACATTGCCCGTAGTAAATTCAAAAAATTATCGACGTCTATTACGGTCGGCTCAGTATCGCAAATCAAAAAGTGATTACAGAATCAAATGTTGTATATTTTAACGAAAATTTTAAGCTAGCTCGGTGTCACCGGTTCCCACTCGTTACCGAAATCACGACATTGAACTTTTTTGCACCCGGCGTCCAGATTTTTTGATATTTTTCAAAATTTCGAATGCCACGACGTTTGATAATGTTCAGGGAATAACTGTGAATTTTTTCAGATTTTTAACGCTTCTTTTAGACGGACAGTGACGATATAAAGTTGACCTACGGCAACGTACCCCGAAAAAACTACGTTTTTTAACACTTCGGAGACCATATCGGTTCGCACAATTTTTGCACCGAAGCCCGTGAATAATCGTTGAACGCAGAAAACTCTACGCTCTACGCACGTTTTTGAATTTACCCTCTCACATTTTTTTTTTAGAAGTTATAATCACTCAAACTGAACCGCCAAACCTTTTTGATCCGACAGTAGTTCGAAATGGATGCGACAAGATTGATTTCGATTGATTTTGGTAAAGAGTATAGGATTTGGAACAGCACCTCAAGAGCTGACATTATCCCGCACAATTTCAGAGATACATCGTATATTCATTCAAGGTATTGCTATCATTTTCTTTCAAATTTTTTATTTCTTCGAATACAATTGTATATACATAGGTATAGAGGTCAATATTTTGTTCCTTATGTACAAATATTTGAACAATACTTTTATGGATGATTGAAATGTGAATCTGTTCCCTGACTCGATATCATTATTACGAGTTAGGATTCTTCAGGTAGTAACCTAATTTAATTAAAATAAGTGCTGATGGTAATTAGTATCTTCACCATATGCGTTAGTTCTTAAATCTATTCTTTGTCATTTAATTCATATCAGTATTACGTAATCAATTCAATCCCCATTAACGTTAATTAACTCGTACTTCATTTGATTCATATTAAAGCGTCTCATATCTCACACATGAATCAAACTCTTTATGTTATCGCTATCATGGTATTGCATACCAGCAGAACCTCAACAATTCATTTCTTGAAGTCTCCTTGTTCTTGTCTGGTGTGTTGGCTTTGACGACTTTGTCCACCTACCTATCCTAACTTGCCAGATTTAAGATTATAGGTATTTTTTTTTTAGTTTGCCTCATCTATTTTCTATTGAATGCTCATCGAAATTGCTGCCTGACTCTTTCCCACCAAAATCGTTCAGTTCTCTCATTTGAATCTTGAATCTAGATAGCCAGCTTTTTTAAATTGGAGCTCTTGTAGCCACCCCAATGCCCTGGATGACGGCGCAAATCTTACTAACCGCTGAAGAACGTTTATTTTCTCATAAAGGTGCCGATCAAGCGTGTTGCTTAGTAGCCCTGTATCTTCCCATCTTCGGTGTTGTTTTTTTTTTGTCTTTGTTGTTCACAGGTCGAAATAATGACAATACAAATCGATGATAGTCTAATGCCCGAATTCTTCACCTCTGGGTAAATTTTATCCTCTGGATGAGTTTCTGAACTTGACCTCTGATTGGCTGTCACTCCCAGTTATCTGGCAGATAAGTTTATCCAGCAGATATCCGGAGGTGAGGAAATCGGCCATAAGTTCAAATGAGACATTGAGCTTAGAGATTAGCTTCAAATTATAACGATAATATAGTATATCAGGTTTCTATATACGTTTCCAACGTCCATATACTGTGCCGCTGTGTTGTTTCCAACACGGAGGTAGGCGCAAAAGTTTTGAGTGAATGACACAGTGTGTGAGAGTTAAGAAGTAACACTCTATCTGTAGTTTATAACTTCTTACCTAATTTATTTGTAAAAGACTTTGGCCCGTACTCCGCGCGACTACCTTTTGTCATTGAACTGATCTACGTATTCTCTTTATAAGCACAGGTTTTGTTCCTCTAAAACCCTGCGACTGTTCCTATCCGCCTATAATCAGAATTTGCTGTAATGTGTCCATCCTGAACCGCAATTGCGGTTACCGCGCTACCTAGTCCAGCATAAGTTTCTGCTGTGTGACCGATACTGTATAAGTAGTTCAATACACTTTTGGAGAATCCGTTCTCATTCTGAACATTCATTGGATACACCTGGAATTTGAAATTAGATGAGTAAGGATGAGTTACCGAATTCCATTTGTTAGATATCAGATATGCGTGAATTTAAAATTTGTTCATTTGGTTAATTAGGGGACAGTAGGACAATCAGTCACCCAAAATATTGATTTCTTTTAAATCTTGGCGAAAAAAATATAACACAAATTATGAGTCATATATTTAATCGCGGGAGGATCCAATTCACTGAGATTGTTAGCATCGAGTGCCACGTATAATTATAAACCTAAAATTACAAACCTGATGATGGAGTCTCCGGGCGTCGACAGCTTCTTTTATGTCATAGCCAAGCCACAGGTTCAACATCATTGCAATAGTAACGCCAGTGGTTATTTTCGTGCCACCAGCACCTCCGATAACTAAACGCACCTTTTTATTCTGGTCGACCTTTATAGCGATAGAGAGATAAAAACATCAACCGAACAATATTATACTGTCCAAATATCTTGGAATGAATTTTCACTCTTCGGGAGTTAAACATGATCCAATCGGTTGGTAGTCGTATGATTTTTACTCCGACAAAATGACAGAGGACACGTTCGAAAAGGATATATGATTTGGAAATTGAACATAGCAGCCCCATTCCGTTAGAGTATTCGAATATTGGGTAATTTTTTTGAGTTTTCAACAAGAATGATGAAAACTTATTCGTGACATTTTATAGTGTTCATTGGTACTGCAAGGTGGAAAGTTAAAGAGAAAACCAGCGTACCAGAGAATACGTACATATGTAAAACAATAGAACAAAGAAATTTTCACTTCTTCGCGATCGATTGGCCATCAAATTTTCTTCCACAGTGAAATATCGTTTGTGAAAAGTGAAATATCAATTCCGGAAAGTTGGGAACACATTCAATTACCACAATAGTCGGCATCATCGAACTCAACGGTCGTTTACCCGGTTTTATATAATTCGCTGGGGAAGCTGGCACATCGAAGGAATTTGTTATATTTGGTGAACTGAAGTCGTCCATCTCATCGTTTAATATTATTCCCGTTGAATTCGAACGAATCATCGCACCTAATCTAAATAATAAAAATGGAAAATTATATTGTTGTACGATGATCTGCCTCTGCAATAATATGAAATACCTACAGCTGATTAATCGTGGATGTAACTGCCACGGCAGAGCCGTCAGGGGCTAAAACCGAAACATGGGCGGTTCCTGCTTCTCTGGTAGCCGTTGTTACTGCCCCATAAAAATGAGGGTCGGTGCTTGTCCAGTCGTCCCGAATCTGTTTTCTCACAGAATCAGCGTATTCGCGGGAAGTAAGGTTCGCCACAATGTCATCTGATTGTAACAGAAACAAAATTTCTACGTAGTAGATCTACAATCGCGAGATTTTGGGCGGCCAAAAATTGCAACACACAAAATTGAAACTGCGTTGTTGAATTGGAGCAGAAATTCCGAAGCTCGGAGCTGACAGTACCTACAGTTATTATTAATTCATGTTCAATCGCCTATTGATTTTCTTTTAAAAATATACGGTTCAGTTTATCCAGAACTAGTTTCTATATCCATTAAGGACTAATTATATGAAAATAGAATCGACGAGCAATTCGATTGAATATAATCTCGAATTTGCTCCTTTTTTCATGACCTCTATCAGGGTGGTAATTTAATGTGATTGATACTATGGATAGGATTCGATATTATACACATATCATCTGATTCATGTACTATGAAACTTTGTAATTAAATAATATCTTTCAGCAACCTTGCGATATGATAGTATGTATAACTAAAGTATATTACTATACAGCGTAACTTTATATATCTCATCTGCAAATCTGGGACAATCATACCAGTATAATAATAATGATTACACAGTTGTTATCTACACCAAGTCATGACCCATATTGTGACATCCCTGGCAGTAAAAAGTGCTACGTAATATTACGAGATGTCTACGAAAGTGAGTTCATTTGTGAAATCGTACTTTTGCGTAAAAACAATCCATGATTCTCTTCGAATAATTGATCAATTTCACATGAAACCACTTATACCCGTAACTTTCAAAAAATTATGGCGCCAAGGTCTTCTGAATTTTATTAAAAAAAAAAAATAATAATTTTATACGGAAAATTTGTTAAATTTTGTCTCGTTCAGTGGATTTCTCGAATGACAGGATATATGCCTTGGCAAATCAAAACGGTTTCATCTTTCTCTCAAGCTTGTGACTTCAGCAGCTCTAGTAGTTGCCTGCAAAACTCCTCGCGCTTTCGCTTCTTTCTCCTGCTTGGGAGAGCTGCTGTACGCAGTGCTGAATAAAATGTAGCAACAATATGTGATGTGAATATTGAATATAGAAAGTCTCTTTGTTCTTACTAATATCGACGAAATCGGGATCCCCGAGTTCCGTGCGTCTCGCAAAGGCCCATTTGAATGTCTCAACGATCCTCTGCCACATTATATTCGAGTTTTCGGCGGGTAGCAAACCATGAAGGAGATTCATGATGAATGTAAGAACTGGTCCAGAGCCGGGCGGCGGTGCGGTGTACATTGTATAATTTCCGAAGGTTGCCTCGGTCGGTTTTCTCCAAATGACACTACAGTGATTAGAAACGGTGTTACATCTATTCGCAAGCTATGTGTATAATACATAGTCTATATATATCGATATTGCTCACAGATTTTTATGAAATAATTATACCAACACACCTACATTTCCATCACATGGTGCATATCCCACCAGATACAGGTATATAATTTCCGGTGACGAAAAATTTCATGCGCAATAAATTCAAACCTGTAATTTCGGAGGTCATCCATTTCCAGTATACCCCCGAAAGCCTGTACATCTTGGACTAATTGCTGGCCGATGATACCGTCGTAAAATGCGTTTACACCATGCTCCGCAATGATCCTCAAAGTCTTCGCTAGCTTCAGTCTCTTTATTTTGTCACCCCCCTATATTGAATAAACATGGAATGACTCAGCATTGCTGACACATTATGTATAAAAAAACCAAAGAATGGATAACATAGATATGCATCAAACTATATGGAAGAAGTTTTGCTACAAACAGACTAATCAATTTGACGACAGCGCAGGGATGGGTAAAAAAAGAGTAACGCGGGGCAACTGTTACAGTCAGCCAAAAATTATGATCTAGTTCGAAAAATTCAAATGTTGTTTTTCAGTACACGGAAAAATATTCGACAATTTGGTATGTGACCAGAGCTTGAACATTTCATTATTATGTATCACGTATGACGTAACTGCAGCAGTCGGTTACCTGCAGAAAAACGGCCCCAAATCGATTATAGCCAGTCGTTCCGGGCAAATCAACCCACTATTTATCCCGATCACGATGATTGCGAGTTGTTTATACGTTTCTGTTAACATTTTTTCATAGAAATAAGTTTACAGTAATACCTATATGAACTAAATGTATACCCATAAACTCATCGCAGACAATATAGTAAGAACGTGCAGAGAAATACCCATCTTCCATGTCATACGAAAATCTCAATCTTATAAGAAAATATATATATCGACTTTTGACAGCCACGGAAAATCCATAGACCGTTTTTCGCATTTTCTGTGTGCATTCAAATCGATCATTGAAACCAGTTTCCGGAATTTGAAACTCTTCGGTCCACTTTTGGAGCGCGAGAAACCCTACAGAGCCATAATATGGTCCCCCAAAATTGAAAGGCCAGCCCTCCCCTAGAATTGGTCGACTAATTTTCAAGTCTAGCTAGTCCAGAATTAACCTACCCGGGGATACCTACATTGAAGTCGAATTCCTAATTGACCTTATCTGTCCAAAGACAATTCAATAGTATTTTGTGTGCCAAATCTCGAGGTGCCTACCACGATTTGCCCGTGGTCTTTACCCTGCACTCACAATCGGAGAAATATTTTCTTGTATCAACCAAATTCACAGTGGAACAAATTTTCAGTTAAAGTTGAAGAAGAATTCCTCTAAATCGAACCAATTTTTTGTCGAATTAACAAATCATTTTCGAGTCGAAATAATTTCTTGATGGATTCAATAAAGAATCTGTTCGACTGTGAGACTAAGCAATTTTTCTTTGATCCGACAAAACTTCTCTCCGCGTGTGTATAGGCACGTGCGTTTCATTACCGTATTGTATGTTTTTGTTATAATTTATGTGCACGTAGGCAATCGGTACATCTTACCTCATATAAGCGGCCTGTATCAGGATTAACTAGGATTTCGGACATACTAGGTTCAGCTTTAATGCGTGCTTCCCGTTTTCTGATAGACGAGGCTTGATAACTCGTGAGTATGCTGCCCGTCTCGCAGACCTGGATTGCAGCGTCGAAAAGCTCGGACCAAGGCAGTCGTCCGTACCTTTGATGTGCTTCCCAGTAACCACGAATCTCACCGGGTATGGCGACAGCTAGACCACCTGAAATGGATAGCTGTTCGTATAACCAAAAGTGGGATAGAATCAACTCCAGATAATGAACTGTTCTTCCGGTAAGGAGCCTCGAACGGTGATATCTTTTGTTCATACGAGAGTGCACTTTTTATGGGCAATAGTTGATAAAGACGTATCCAAACAAGTTCATTTCCAAAAAGTGTTTATTATACTCTTCGTACGTGTTTTTGCTACTTCAGGTATAAGAGAGCCCATTCCTGGGTCGCCGATGCAGTAAAGAAATAGATACTTTGTCAGCAGTAGCAAGTAGTAAGCGACAAGACTTTGCTAATGGATCGGCTAATGACTCAAAGATTCATAGGTAGATTCTGTTCGAAGTTGATATCGCAATATTGTACATGCAGGATATGACTGTTGGCAATACGAAGTTAGTAGTAGCCCCAGACTGATTTTATCCACGTGGATCCGCGCGTATGCCTACTACAATATCAGATGTAATGGTAGGTACATGGAAAGCCTTCGCGTGTACGACATTGTAGGCGCGACCGCCCCCGTTACTTTCCACATAAAGTGTGGACAGAATTGATCCTTACCGAACATAGATAAGTCCGAGTTCCCTCCATACATATTTTCCGAAGCCTTTGCCGGGGCCGTTTCTCTGGCGTCCAGATACTGGGCAGTTTGTGTTTCAGCGTCCCATATCGTCATGAAGAAACCACCGCCGATTCCCATACTGAGATATTAACACACACACATACATTAATGAATATTATAATATTTTTCAATTCCACCCTCACCAAAATTTCCAAATTCTTTAACATCGAAACTAAAACATGGGACGGATGATTACAACAACGAGTATGGATAGTTTGACTTCCTAGTCCTAATACGCCTTTAATTGGAAACATCAATATTTCAAACGTGTTAACTTTCGGTGAAACATTTCTTTCGCTTATAATTATCACGGAAACTGTAGTTACAGCTACCTACCTTTGGATACTCGCGACTCCCTCGCAAAGTAATGTCGCTATCGCAGCATCTACAGCTGAACCGTTTCTCTTCAATGTATCGGAACCAATTTGTGCACATTCTTGACCGTTCGCTGTGACCGCAGCCTGTTATACAGAGGCAAATAAATAACGATGATACATTTTTGTTCGTTGAATAATGGGATGCTACGCTCAAGAGAAAAGTTTTGTTAAATCAAAGAAAATTTTGCTCGATTCATAGTCGAACAAATTTTTTGTTGGAGCAATGAAGAAATTTCAGTTCAATCAGGAATTTAACTGGTTTGCAATTCAACAAATGCCTCGTTTGATAGAAATCTTGTTTTAATTTTTACAATAAATTTGTTTGATTCGAGAAAATATTTTCGTTGTGTATTAATGAATCGATGTAAGCCTTATACTGTTATCTACGACGTATTTCATTTTTTTATTACCTTCGAGTAACTGCCGAGTTCCGACTCGCTGACGAACTTTCCCTCCGATGATGATGAGTCTGAATTCGTGAGAGTGACAATCACGATTACTGCTACAATAATAGCGACTACTACCACGGTCCCGATTCCGCACAAAAGCTTTTTCTTTGATTTATACCTATGTCTGAATTACGAAGGCATAAAACATACCACGTTAAATTTTTCGAATTGGACCAGAGTCTTGCGGGGTGAGATTCAATCATCGCATTATCTCGTTTATTCTTGACTTTTGAGTATGAACGATGAGAAACAAACTTGCAGGAAATCAAATTCTCTACAACTTTAGTCCTTGTCTTTTTTTTCTTAAGATGAAAAAAATAAAAAATTTTCAATAAAAATTGATCTTTTTTTTCAATTCTACCAAAGTTGTAGAGAATTTGATTCCATGCAAGTTTTTTCCTTATCGTCTATACGCGAAAGTCAACGATACACGAGATAATGCGATAATTAAGTTTCACCCCCCACTTTTCGGGTCTAAATCGAAAAATATCGATCTTAGGTAAAAATAGATGAGAACCAAAGTTGTAGAGAATTTGATCTCCTACGAGTTTGTTCCGTGACGTTTCTGCGTAAAAGTCATCAATAAACGTGATAAAAACTACTGTAGTTCACTGTAGCTAATTGTAAGTCCCTCCCATTTCACATGTTTAATAAGATTCAGCCTGTATAGGTATAGAAATGTGCGGTTATTGACATAGTTATAGAGATGATATAATTGCAAGTATGAAATAGATATGAGAATCATACAAAATAGGAACTACTCAAACTAAACATAATCAAAATGGATTACGCAATGAACATACAATTTGATAACAACCACAGACTTCCCGCACGCGTGTGTCGTGATTGAAAACAATTTCAACTTCCAAACAGTTACTTATCTTCTTCGATTGTGTAATCCATCCAATTCTCATACATATTATGTATATGTTAGACAAACTGAAAATACATATATACATGTCTGAATATATATAGATATAGTGCTTGTGAAAACCGAAGAACAGATCTATAGGCATATGCGAAGTTGTAAGTCAAATATGTGGATTATTTATACTTGGATACACGTGAAGCATGCATGGCAATAAATATAAGCGATGACTTCATGAATTCGGCACAGATAATCGCCTACATGTCGTGGTCCAAATCAAACATTTCGATTCTAGTGATTAGACACACGCTGCAACGGATCAAACATCGAAGGGAGAGACGCAACTATTCAAATCAGCAATGATCTCGGATTCCAGTCCCCGCGGTGAGATTATTCGTCCTGTTTTCAATACCCGAATTGTATACACGTATGTACATACATACATTCATTCCAGACGTTTCTTTCAGTGTGACCGATCGCGGCCTTCGTCCAATGGGAGGGCCCGTATGGTGCGGCAAAATTAAATCCTATCCTATATGAAGTGTCCGTGATATTACCCAACGATAGGCGCATAAAGCAAGCGAATTTTTGAAAAAAAAAACTATTTATCCATGTCAAAGAATAATCAGATAGTAGAAAGTGATTCATTTCACATTCGGAAGCACGTTTGAAGAGCTGAGAATGGTACGAACCACTTTTCAGCAAAATAAATACGGACCTACAGTGCAATCGAGCTGTTGAGGTGTGTTTGAAAAATGCTGGATACTCGTATCTTCCGATTTGGGGAATTCATAGCTCCCTCATGGTGAAGAAATATTTGCAAATAATTTCTTTCAAGATTCTACGAAACTCGTTAAAATACTCTCCGAAGTAGAAACGCTCATTTTCCGAATGAGCCTGGTTACCCGTCTCAGCGAAGAATGAAAGAATTCGCAACTGTTGTTCGCTCTGAATAATCAACCGTGAATATTGACTCTATACTTATTGGTTCAGAATCGCAAGATTCAAAGTATTCTTGGAGCGAATTGCCACTCTGTTCATTCGGAGTGGCGCAGTTGTAACTCCACGAAATTCATAGAGTTATATAGAGTAAAGTTTAACAGATATAACCTTTGAGATCGTGAGCAAAGGCAGAAATTAAAATCAATATTACTCTTAATCTCACTCTGCTTTCTCGTTCCGGGTTTCCGATTGATATGTACCTATACTGCATACAAAACCGTACATTCACAGACAATATATCTAATATCTATACATCATACGCATAGAGGCATGCGTACGGCAGTTGCTGATTATTCGCTTGGCGAATGTTATCACTTATTTAGTGTATGTACAATACTTTATGTGTAATTCGACGTTTTCCACGATTTCGTATCGCATTTCGTTGACGTGGTACATTCTCTAACTACATCTGAACAGTTGGACATAATATTTATATACTGCACCCATTCGCATTCACGTACAACGATATATTTCTGAAGAATCACTGCATCACCGAGTGAATCCCCGGATTCTATAATTTCGATGACCATATCAACCGGGTAGCAGCGGTTGCACCATAGTGGAGAATATTACGAAGCACTCGGAATATCCCGTTTTTCCCCCTCATATTGCGATTAATAGGAAACGAATTCCGAACGAAAACAGATCAAATCTTTGTGAGGAATTGTGGAAATTTTCGAACTCTAGGAAGCCTCTTATCCCATATTTTTGTGATTTTTTTCGAATGATCTTCTGAAAGATATGGGAGTAGGTAGAACTTTTGAAACGACTGGTACAGGTGTGTACGTTGCTCACGAATGACAATGTTATAGATAAGTATAACAAAGCATTGTAGCCGCCACACAATCGTCGCGCCGTCATTATATTATAGGAATGTGTCTAATGGAGGAGTAGGTAGATATACCTAAACGCATTATAGATAAAACAAAAACAATCGTTGATCGGGCGGAAATATCATATCATCGAATAATCGTGCCCAACTATGTCGTATTACCGTATATCATATGTACTTGATACAGGACCGTATCACGGAGGTATATACATATGTACTATGGTATCTTGAGTGGACGAAATAGTACCGATATCGAAATCATTATGATTTATAACATGAGCAATTCCATAAATTACTATACGCGAGAAACTTGACGTTCGTGGATTTTCCCGTATTCGAGCGCTTCTCTTCAAGCCGATCTTTCATCTCATTAATGCATATACATTAAAAAATAATAACTATCTATCGAGTGGCTCTTGAGAACATATCTGGAAAGAAAGAGCTGTAGACTTTTTTCGAAAGATCAGACTTCGGTATACAATGAACACGTGCAGTGAGGTTTCCTTCTCCTTCTGGGAGTAAAAACTCGAAAAAGAAAACGAGAAAAATCTAATGGATAGAACCGAATCCGCTGATGACAGAAAAATCCATCGGCTTATGATTGCTTGTGAAACAAAATTGCGGCAGGGTCAGAGTGCATCTCGTCGACTCGCAATGTATAGAAAGTAAAAATTACACATACTGCATAACATAGTATATAGCGAATGCGATAGGTGTATATTATGTCATACTTCCGACTTCGGTTGAGGTCATTCTCTGTGTAGATATAGGTATAGAAGACGAACCGGTCACCGGATACCTTTTTTTGCAACTAACATAAATCTGTGTGGAATCTGCAGGTATGCAGCTATTCGTTACGATTATCATTTATTACGATTTATAAACGCGAGAAGGTGTGTTACGAGTGAAAACAATAAGTAGTAACTGTATGTCCGATGTAAGGCACACACGTGGTCAGAGTGTTTAATCGATTAATAATCGAATTAAGTACGATTAAGGTTTTTGATAGGTCATCTTTCGCCTCGATAAGCGTTTATGCCAAATATATCATTCGACTCGTCACTTGAATAATCATCGAGTGTGAGCGAGGTACTCGTCGTTGATGTGATCGATAATCAAAATTGTGATCGTGGACAAATGTATTCGATCAACGTCCATCACTGCCCAGCCACTATCCAATATTGGACTGTATTTACATACACGCAAACGTATTAAGTTTGACTCGATGACAGTCATGCTTTGAATGCTTTGATGTCATTACATTCCCGTCTCGAATTGTCACCGCTCGTGATAACTTGGCACAAATCATATGACACGAAACTTGTCGCCGCGAAGTGAAGCTTCTTCTTCGCTAGGCAATGATTTCGGTCCCCGTTCAGAAAACCGGCATTTTCGGTTCACTTGAACTATTGGTATCCAATATTGAAAGCACAACCAGCAGC
Source organism: Phymatocera aterrima (assembly GCA_963170745.1). NCBI lineage: Eukaryota > Metazoa > Arthropoda > Insecta > Hymenoptera > Tenthredinidae > Phymatocera > Phymatocera aterrima. The sequence goes on from OY720663.1 coordinate 12,454,630, forward strand.
TGCTGTGAATGTAACTAGACGGAGAAAAATTCCACTTTCGGATTCACAAGAAACGTAATTATAGTTATAATAGTATCAAGTATTACGTGAGTGCTAACGTTTCGCTGGATACGAATTTCACAGCAATTCGGACCTCGCGTGACTTTTCTTTGCGTTATCTTTCAGTTCTTTGGGCAAAAATAATTTTACCATATTCTTACAATTGCCGATTGCACGAGAAGTGAGGCTAATATGCAACAGATCGAGAACTATAATAACAGTATGACGTAATCCTGCAGGTGAAGATACCTGTATCTACGTATTGCAAAAACAGCGAAAGCCGATCGCCCATGACAATCGCAGTATCACCGTTTTCAACGAATAACAAAAATATATCACACAACTATTTCCACGCACTTGACTTTATTCAAAAAATACACTTTCCGTACAAAATTCCAATCGCGGTAACATCTACTATACATTCACATCTCAAAACTAACATCCGTGAATAGTGTTACATACCGCAGTGGATGTATTATCTACAGCGAAACGTAAACTTGTCACATATGTGCTTGTCGGTTGTGAATCCAATAGTTCTTTCTTTTCTCCGTCTATGTACAATGTTAATAAAGTACGGAATATTCCCAATTAAGTTCGTTTAATTACAAACCCGATCATCCTGGAGCGAACCGACTAACTATAACAGAATGGCTCCTGATACGACGGCTAAACTAGCTGTGACTGAACTTATCACTCGATATAATCGTTTCTTTTATAGCGGCTGCCGTTCACCTCGCTCCCTTCCCCTTGCCCCCTGCCCCCCTCCACGGTGGGCCGTTTTCATTCCGATTTGTACAGTTGATTCGGGCCGCGCGATGCCTTACTGTATGTATTATACGCGTAAATATTATACTTTTTTCCTTCTTTTGGTAACGTCAGGTCGTCGCAGCAATCGCAAATCTCAAGTCTAGTTGTGGACATCCTAATTTATCTATATATACAGGGTGATTCAGTTCGACCGATCCATGTTTTCGGGGTAGATACTTACTAGCGAAGATCTAAGGCGGTATAACTTTCTCGAGAAATTCATGGGACCGATAGTTTCCCAGATTCAGACGGTCTAAGCCTATTCACCAATCACGAAGCCCATTCGTGACTCACTTCGCGCAAAAATATATAAATATATCTGCATTAGTCGGCGACTGTGTAAGTGACGAACGAGCGTGGGTCTGTGATTGGCCAACTTCGAATCTTTTGTATATACCTCGGAAGCTACTGGGTCCACGAACTTTTGGTGAACCATACTTCGTCATAGATTTTCGCCAGGAATCTACTCTGGAAATATGGTTCGTTCAAATCGAATCACCCTGTGTATGCGCATGGCCTCGAAATAATTCTCCAACAATTTTACGAGACAGACGTACAATATGTTCTAACCGGTTTTCACGTTTATCTACATGATGTGCAGTATATGCTTGTGATATCATGTATACATAGCATTTCTTCTACTACGGGTATGAGTTGTGCGTATCCGCAGTTCCACAGGAAACCGATCAGTCAGGTGGTGGATTTTCTTTCAAATTTGCAAATAGACGATCTTGGGAGAGTGGGATTTCTATGCCAGAGGATTAATTCAACGGTCCGAAGTTCACCGAGATATTTTCATTCGGAAATTCCTTTAATGTTTCCTCAACATACGAATACCTCCGTTAATGTTGATGGTACGGAAATTATCTTTCATTCAAACTGCGCAAAAACTTGACCACATCGCGGCAGATTACCATCCAGCCATACGATTCAAAAAGAGATCATTCGTTTGTGAACGTATTAAAATCACTCGTAAGATCAAGCAGAACATTGACAAGATCATTCATCAATTTGGCTAGAAGAAGGCTATACCTAAACCTAAAAAGGTTCGTGCGATCGGCTGTGTATATAATCGTCCGTATTCATAGTAAGATAGATTGGATATTGATCAATTTCAATCCGCTAATGCTTCTTTCATAGAACTACTAATCGTGAGTTCAATCAGAGTCTCATTAGCTTACGAATACGAGCACGATTGCATGTGAGTATGGACGTAGTACCTGCAATCGGTGCAGCTATCTCACGCCGAACAGATGAGATCGCATCTCGTGTGAAATACTTGATAATTGTAAATTATAGTCACGCGTGCAGTATTTCCGCCGGTTAGACGGTTAAACGATCAGAAATTGCTTACAATATAACTTTCCTCGCACACTGCCAGTACAGGTAAATGCCAGGCGGGAATATTATAGTTCTGCATACTGCTATAACCAAAGCGATCTCCTGTTTCGATCATGATACATCAGTATTATATACATACATAATTGACATACATTACACTTACATCGACGCGGTATGTCATACAAGCGCGTTGGCACAGGTGCCGGGTGTATCGAAGTTTCGTATTTAGGTTGACATTCGTCCTCAACGCTGTCTGCAGCTGTACAATAGTACATGTTTTGGAAAGTGTATTACGCGATGTAGAATTTGCCGTCAGACAAAAGTACGAGTTTCAGACTATAATCGTAAACGTCTTTCGAATATTATCGTGTTTATTTGGATATCAGACATACTGTACGCACGTGCATACTACACGTTTTTCTTAGTCGTGTAGGCACGCATAGATAATAATCTACAATGCGCGATTTCGGTGTAGATTACGTGTGGAAAGCAGCACAGCAGACTTCCGTGTACATAAGGTTGCCGTCCATAAGGCTGAGGCAAATTTCACAGTAGTACTCCGGAATTGACAGAACAAACTTGAAGATTTGTTATTAAAAGTAGAAGTGCTCGGCGACAGACCGGCGGATGGGACGCGTCGGTGAGACAATTTCCAATTCTTTTTTTCAATTTTAGTTACTATCTTTTTTTTCTAAGATCAGCCAACGTTTGAATCTTCCCATCGTCGGCTGTGTAGTAGAAACCAACTATTTGCTCTTTCGATGACCGGAACCGTTTCGAACGGTACGCCGGTCGTAAGCCTGTGTTGATAAGAAGTTTCTGTCGGTAAGAGGATTATCTGAAACCGTTTTATCGAAGGCGATCGGTCAGTTAGAATCCAATTCTTAGATTCTAGACTGTTCAAAAATTAATAAGACAAACTAAATCATCGATCATTCGCTATCTTCAGCTGTATGAGGATCCGTCAATGAATTGGAGATTCAGCTCAGAGATCGAACGGTTGAATTTTACCAACCTAATGAAAATTTGCGTACTATATGGACATTCGAAATCCCCGTGGAATTCATTCATCGCTCACCTCGTCGGGGCTGGAACCCGTACACTTTCAGCTTCCGGTGGAGGCTGTGGCGTCATCGGTATAGGAATAATGAAGAATGAAATCGAAAAAATGGGGTACTAAAGGGAAGTGTGTCTCATAGGCCGTGATTCTCTAACTCTTTGTCGTGCCAGTCGTGCAGGGGCCGATTGAGAGGCTCTAATTCTCGTCGGGCGACCTCACAGCTAATTTGTCGAATGAAAGAAAAAAGGTGCTAAACGCAGCCAGATGTCCAAAGTGAATGCTAATTGCGTGGTTATAGAGCAGGCGAACGATTTGTACACCGATTTCAAGAACTGTGTATAGATGATAGATCGGCTCCTTATAAGTATCCGGAAAAATTTCTACCGAGTTTTTACAATTCGATTCAATAATCTATAATCCACAGAGACAGTGATTACATTCGGTGATCCTCGTCATTTTCTTTGCTCTGTATGAACTACTCGCGTGACTGCGAGCATGCAAGAGGCAACGGAATAGGTACATACATGTCATAGTCGAGTGTCGCAAGACTCGCTATACTCGAAAAGTATCTATATTTATTGCCGTGTTTCAAACAAGATATTAACACCTCGGACTACACTCCATGCAACTTTTGTACTGCAGTCATAGTGCCGTCCATTAGGAGCCCCGTACCGCGTGTACTAAAATTGAAAATTCACTCTGTTCGCGGAGGCATAACACCGAGTTCAAACATTCGACAGGTGCGAGTATAAACCGGGCACGTTGGCTCGGCAAAGATCAAAGCGAGGCGAGGTCTGTGATAATAAAACGGTCACTCGAGGCTCGTGTTTCCCCTCCTCGCTCTCCGTACCGGAGCGCCACAATCCCCTTGTGTATACCTGTACGATGCACTTTGGGTGCGCGTGTACGTTTGATAGTATGCGCTTCCGACGCATTCGTGTATGCATGCGCATACATACGTGCGTACATTAATTGAAGTATATTATGTGCTGGAAATAAATACGCACACACATTTTCACCGGTCGTCCACCGTATACTACTGCAGTTACCAGGGAACTCGGTTCTTGTACTTCGTGGGAATGGTCGCGAGTCTAGATTAGTGTTCTCCAAACAGAATCGACATCGTTCTCCTGACAATGAGCCACAACCATCAAAAACTCGCAAACGGACAGCGGTGTCACCGAATTTAGACCAAGGCCCGCGTTCGGCGGTGGCATCTGACAATGAGCGCGGCGAATGCCTGTGACGCCCTATTTTCGCCATGTCTCCTCGTGGAGATGAGCCCACTTTATGCGAAAGCGGAGCGCGGCTAACGGCGAAAATTTTATCGAAAGGATTTTCACATTGCATTTTAGCCGCTGTTCGTCGTGGCAGAGTGCGCTGAGACCCTAAAAGTCACCGTCCGGCCATAAGATTTGACGCAGGGTAATAGCCTGTGGCTTCAACGGTCGCTGCTGCTCGCCTGCGTTAAATCTTATCGGCTCAGTCTAAGTGACTTTTAGTGCCAATGTGCCTTCTCGGATTAGAACGTTCTCCACTTGATTAATACGCGGGCGCCAATGTTGTGTTCTTCAATATGTTTATTTATCTACATCTTGGCAGGATCAATCAGTATGAAACTCGGTGCGTTGTCTTTGAGGAGTTGATGACCTGCAGATCCGACGTTTCGAATTCAGAATAAGTCATTGCTGCGGATTCAATTCGTTTGGTTGAAATGGACAAAGTTTTTCACTATCGCACTAGCTATTCCGGATTTGGAAATCCAGATTTTAGGATGATCAACGGCGCAACGAATACTAGGGCACTGCAGACCATCAGAGTGGGAAAAATATTGACGTAGCCCCACCAATTGATTAGATAATTTGAATAATTTTTTTTCAAGTTCATAATTCAAGTCCGAAAATCGAAAAGGAAAATATACTAAATACAGGCAAGACATTTGCGTGGACCTTCATGAACCCGATGTAATTGCACTTTCCTCAGTTTGCGCTTTGAAATATGCACTTACTTAACTATAGAACGACCGTTGAATTGGTGAATGGTCGAATGGGCGAAAATTGAATGCTATTTGAAACCAATCTGAGCTGATCAAGCAAAAACGTCTCTCGTATGATCAGTAATTGTTCGGGTCAAGATATCCAAACATTATGAACGCGATCTTGATCATTATCCTGTGTTACCTTTAGTTTTAATTTTTTGTTTGTAAGCGTTTTCGTGGCCCTATAATCCGAATATCCAGAGATATAACAGATTCCCGTCCTGCGTGATCTGATTGCGAATAATTACCCATCGGAAAAATCCCACTGTCGACGGATTATCCTTGAGTAAAAACCTACTGCATTTCGGATTTCTTCGCGCTGCAGACCAAGCGTCATGGAAAGCGCGCGAACAATGGACACGTGAGAGTTTTACTCGTTGTTATTGAGTGTGGGACCACTTTACGCCAATTAGCCTTACGGAAATCGTCAAAGAAAGCCGCCCTGGACTTATGTTGGCTACTTACTGGACGTGCGTAAAGAACACATTTCCTGTAGTTAAAATTAAATTGTTATTACTGGTTGCAATTATACGTGTGATTATCGGAGTGCGGTAGGTACCTATATATAATTATTATCGTGAGAAATTCATTGCGCAATGTTTTACTCGCCTATCGGTGCGGTATGTATTACAACGTATCGATGTATGTCATCAGCTATAGCAAATCTCCCAACTCCAGTTTCTATCATTTTACGGAAGGAGGCGGCGAACCTGCAGTTCATTTTTCCAAAATAACTGATGAAAATGGGAGAAGACCCTTTTCGAGAGTAAAGTATTATGTTGCTGAATTTCAAATATGAATGTTTCATTCGGACAGGCATAGCTATCGAGATCTGCAAGGCTATAATATGAAATACAATACCTGTGATCTGAATTGTACGAATGTTTATCAGGAATGAATGATCCAATCTAAATTTGTCAAGTATAATCGGAAAATCGTTGATAAAATTATTACATTTGAGGAAAAACGTTGCTCCTCTGCCTCGTCATTCTTCCTTGCGTTAGTTGCTGCGAACCCTTGTCCCTCGGCTAAGACTTTAAGAAGTTGAGAACCGCTTAGCATCATTATGTTGTGGCGCAGGGCCCTACCACGGGTGGGACTCGAGCGAACCGAATTTCCCCTTCACGGCTTAAAGAGGTCAACCAATGCCGCAGCATTCGTGCAACACGAGGAACCCTAATGTGTAAGAAGATTCTTTCAAACTGAAAGTTATATTGGGGTATACAGCATCTCAGAAAAGCTGGTAGGCTCGACTATAGGAAACTGGTCGGATCTGGTCATGCCTTGCACAGACATTTCGATATATGACGAGAGATATGGCCCCCGTTTCAATTCATAGTTTCTTTCGCGGATCTATCAATTCGATCGAATCTCTGATCGATCTGTTCGTGATTTTTCGTGATCGTTTGTACAAAAATCACTCGGAGGCCTGTAGAGATGGTAGCCCATATTGTATACGCGATGAGCTGCAATATTTTGGACTAGAATTCAAATTGCGTAAAATTTGTCCGATCTTGATATTACCATTATTGTACTCCGAGGCACGAAATTGAGCCCCATAGTCATTATTGTTGGAATTTATATTGTGTGGAACATTGTGAGGAACATGCGTACCTACACGGGAACGCAGGACGAGCCAACGTACGATCAAGTTCATTAATCTCACGGCAGGCGTAATGAACTTTAATGACCGATGCTATTAATTAATAATACCGCCAGTGTTGAACTTTGACGTAGCTGATCCACGCAATACGACTATTATATAGGTGCTTTCAAATTTTTCATCTCTGAAATTTTTATATCATTATATATCGAATGAAAAATGCGCAGATTCTCTCGAGTCTCGACTACATGTATACACGACTTGGATACATACAAGTTATGTATAAACATTCTTCTCCGTCGCCATCGTGTATAAAAGCATTTACTATTTGAATCCGCGTTTTTTATCCTTATGAGGCCCGAGGCAACGTCTCTCCCTTTTCTTACGACGTAATAGGTCCGGAAATTATGATGAATTGCGGAGATAATTACCGGTCAAGCACTCATTCTCAGCGGAAATGTGGATAAAGCTTCTGTGACCTTTTCCTCTGCTGCAGAACCGCGATTCAGATTTGTTTTCCTCGTTTTCATCAATAACTTGATAACGCCGTTCTTTTATTTCCTCAACCATCGGTTTTCGCCTCCAAATATTTTCCAAATCGACATAATTTCTCCAGCTGACACACACTCTCTCTCTCTCTCTCTCTCTATCTATCTGTGTTAATAATTTCAATAAGTATATCTACTGTGCAGTGTAATAAACGAACATATAGTGCAGGTTTATCGCGTTGTCGGATATGTTTTACCCATCGAACGGTGATGATATTCAAATCCCGATTTATACAGTTTCATGGGAATGTTCGAAGTTCAGTTTAATGGAAAGGGAGGGCTGCGAGACGAAGTTAGGACCCGGGCCATTGGACACGGATGCCCGTTCCTATTTTATTATGAATTTAAATTACACCTTTAATAGCATCTTCGGGGTCTTTGAGCATCCAGGTTTACAGAGTGAAGCGAATTAGTAAACAGTCCGTGGGCTTAAACCGGAATAATCATTATCATATATACCATAGACGCTTGATTATCGCGGCACGCATGTATGTACCGATATACATACCTACATGCATACGTGAAATCTTGAAGTTTAATCACGGATTGAAACCTACAATAAACAATCGTCCCCCCCCTACACTAACTATACTGCACCAAGTCTTATATGTGTACATCATCCACTCGCGTTATTCAATAATCTACACGGATCGCAATTGCGCGTATATGAAAGAACACAAATTTCTTCGATTCATTATCCGTGTTATGCTGCATCAGTACCTGTATACTATATACCGGCACGTCGAGCTACTATCCTCCAGCCTATAAAACCGGTATAAATGTACAATATCCTCGGACCTGTATAGCTCCAAGGAAAATACCAGAGTTTAGTATAAAATGGTAAGGCTCGAGGGGGCCCTAGCCCATAGGGTCACACCTCCGAGGTACGTGAGCAGACAGACCCGTCATTACGAGATGAGAGGGGCCTGAGCCAGGGCCCAGCCCAGAACTGGCGATCAGCGTTCATTCGGGAAGGTATACTGCACTATACCTGTACCCGGCCACAGAGACACCGTATAGTTTCGTAATTTCAGATAAATGGTCTTCTCCTTTTTTTTCAAATATAATGAACCGTTTTAGAAGTGACGTCAGTCAACTGACACGTCGATATTATTTCTCCGTTTTTTGTGTGAATCCCTGTTGGAACAATTTTCTTAATACGAATCTCATATTTCACGTCCGAGACGTAGGCACATGCGGTACGAGAAGATGCATGCATGGACGATCATTTTATGGGGTGCATATGGGGGTAAACATTAAAAGTTACGCCACTGATGAATTCGTCGTCGGTGTTGGGCTCACGAACATCGCAGCGAAGTAAAGAGTACGTAGGTGCAGGGTGCAGCTGTACAGGAATGAGGCATTATGCTTCGCTTGGCGAACGTACGACGAAGAAAGAAGAGAAGAGCAGAGAAGGGTGAGGAATGGAAAGGAAAGGAGAGGAAGCTGCGAAGAGAAGGCGGCTCATCAAAGAGGAGTGTAATTAGTCGCGCATGCGCTGCTCCCGGCTGCAGGGACGCAGACGTCTTACGTAGTGGTTTAGCTCATCCGTCCGGCTATTTTTTCATTTCATTTTTGTTTCCCCATTTTCTTTCCTTGTATAATTTTGCAACGGACGCAATTTTGCCTGGGATAGCAGTTCATAGTTCAGCGGACTACCGCGCCACTCCATTTGCTAAGAATGCGCCGCGGCCGGTTCCGGTTGCAGTTTTCTTACATCATCATATGTATGAAACAGAGATAATGATGTGGTAATAATAGTTATTATTGATAGTATTTTAATGAGCATCATCGCCATTACATCAACTCCATTTAGCTCCCTTCCGCCTTTCCGTATGGACAGGTATGTATATATAGTATGTATGTATATACATACATACCATGTACCAATATCTATGCCTGTATAGTGCAAAATTCGCGGTCTCATGTTATAGAACGAGAAGAGGAAAAAGGGCCTCCTCTTACCATCCAATTCGGTTCACTGCGGATCAATAGAAATTCCTGTGGATCAGAATCTGGAACTAATTGCGACCCATGCGCTATATACCTACCTTGAAGAAAGAAGAAGGTTTTGTAGGACTGCAGAGCAAACGCTGAGTCCGTGCACCGTGACGAATGAATAAAAAATGAAAGCAAATAAGAATAAGAATATATCTTCGTATTAACCGAGGCACAATTCCAGAGTAGTTTATACATATACATGTATGTATATACCGTTTCAACGATTATGAACGATTGGAGACAATGGTGAGCGATGTTGAAGGAAAAGATCGGTAATATTTTCAATGACCCGTCGTTCCTGTTACAGCAAGCAGCTATACACTCGAGCGACTCTTCTTCTCCGTTGAATCGGAGTTCTGCTTCTCCTGTAGCATCGTTCAAAGTTTTTCATCGTCTGGTTGGTTTGGAACTCCGAAATCGATTCCGGCCGCGAAACTCAAGGGGGGAAAAAGGAGGAGAATGCAAAAGAAGATGAAAGAAGAAGAACACTCGGGACAAGTTTTTGAGCTATTCGGCTCGATGTCGCAGGAGAATTGTCACCGTCGTTGACGTCTCGGGTCCATCTCTCAACCTCGCCCTCTCCCTCTCCCTCTCCCCTCTTCCCTCGTTTCTTTCTCCCTTTATGCCCATGGGAACAATGACATGTCCAGCTGTGGCCGCCACGGTGTAGCAGCAGCGATCCAGTTTTTAACCGCAAGTTCAGAGGTGGCTACCGCGATCGGAACTCTTCTGCAGCTGAAAACGGCTACAATAAATACTCGAGCCTTTCGGATCGTATAAATATATATATACATATATATAGGAATAGATACATATATGTATCGGGATCGCATCGATATAACTGCGAAAAGTATATAAAAAGATGTATAGGGGATCGAAGCAGTAGACGAGAAAAGAAATACACGTGAAAATCGGCCATCATCGTAATCGATCGACTGTTATAGTTTTTACTCTACATCGCCACGCCATGCCACGGATTTTAGATTCTACGTTTTTGGTATCACTGCGATTTTCGGTGATGTTCGAGTAACGAAATACGAAACTTCTTTGGATCAATGTATAGTCACGTTCGCGAACAGGGTACTCGTACTGTTCGCCACGATGTACGCGCGTTTTGTATATCCATGCACGATTGCAGACAAGCCGTATCTACGTCCAATTTGGATCAAACTTTTACAGATTATCGAGTACGCAGGTACTCGTAGACGATTTGCTAAACTGATCTGATAAACTTTTCTGCACTTCTCTTCAAAACTTGACGAAATTTCAATCGCAATATTTTCCGAAAAAACTTCTGCCCACCTTTCGATTCGAAATCGCGGCTAAAGATCTTTTCTCCCCAACTGTACCTTCCACGATTACAAAAAAAACCGCTGGGACAGCCTGAATGAAATTTGAACAGAAAAACCATTAGTGGGTATTTTTTTCACGACATGTTTATGGATTTGAAATTTATACGACGACTCTTGGTTCAATCACTACTCACTTACATGGTTGTGTCTCGCATACAAAAAAGCTAAAGCTTTCGGCCAAACCGCTTGTTATTCAAGTCCTCGCCCGGCGCGGCGCGGCGGTGCACCGTTGTAATAATTTCGCGTCGTATTTTCTGCATCTCGTCGCGTAATTACTCGTTGCAGGTGTTATTAGGAAATAAATGAGGAGGCTAACTCCTCTCTGCTCCGCGTTGAGTAGGTGTAGGTAGGCAATACATACGTATACCTTGCTATATAAAATACGCGCGATAAATTACAGTTCGTGCAAAAGCCGCCTGGAAGTTGTAACGTGGAACGGGGAACCACAAGTTCATTAGGGCGGCTAATATCGCAGCTCTCCGACTCTCGGAGGACTGTAATAAATCAAATGTGTGCGTATATACGCTCTCGAAGGTACTGAAAACTCGCGGGAGATACCCGCAGGGCTGTATCAAAACTTCCCGGAGTCGGTAAAAACTTCGATCCTTTCTTTTTTTCTCTTCTTCTTCATCCACGGTTTCCGTTTCTTCACCGAAATCATCGCCCATTTCCATATATATATATATATATATATATATATATATATATATATATATATTGTTATTCTCGTACAAAAGATATCGCTAATTGTGATATAATTATAACCAAGCCCGATGGAATAATTCATTCCTGCGTAAAGTTGCATTTGCGATCAATTTTTGTGTCTGCGATGGCATTCGTTTGTTTGTTTTTTTTTGGTTTTTATAATCGTTTGTGAAGCGAATTCGATCGTTACTGCGCAGCCGTAAACTATATAGCGCGCGAGGAGAAGGACCGAAGTGGAGGACGGTCTCCTTTCAGGTCATGTTCTCAAAAGGTGAAAAATGGATCGGAATAATTTATCGTGTCTTCGCACTTCGTCGCTTCAAGTTAAGCCACCTAAAAACGTATAATTCTTTCCATGCCTCCGCAACGCTCCGACGACATCCGATCTCTGTTCATAGATCTCGAGATCCGTATCTCCGCGGCTGCTCAAAATCTTCAAACACATACTCGAGACTCCGTCATATTATCTCCTTATACGCGCTGCTGCAGTATCTCGTGCAACTGTATTATTGTATTCTGTTTTTCCTTTTTTTTTCATTTTTCTTTTTTTTCTCACAAATCCTAAGCTTCCCGAATTCAGGTAATTTTGGGCTCGTATGTGAATCTAATAACATTAATTAGAAATTAAGAGTTGAAAAATGAAAGAAACCTGTCATTGCGTAGGTAAACAAGTAATTGCTCCGAAGTAGAAAAAAAATATTCACAAGATAATGGTACTACCAAGTTAAAGAAGGAAAGAGGAAGAGAAAAGAGATGTCTTACGCATCGTCTCGCAATTAACGACAGCATTCGAGCGGAGTAAATTGGCTTTATGAATCTTTCGGAGAGATTCTCTCGGACCGCGTGTACACCTATCTACCTACCTACCTATATACAGACATATATATATAGGTGTGTATATACGTATCTATGCTGGTTCGTCGACACGCACCGTTCTCCCATTGTCCCAGCTCAACACAATTTTGGGCCTTAGGATCTTTTTTCTTTTTCGTTTTACTTTACTTTTTTTCTCGTAAGAACCTACACACTGCGGCTGCGGTCTGCTACGCCCACGGACGAACCGACCATAGACCACGAAAGGCCCGGCTCAGCTGAAGCTACGCGGACGTATACAAGAAAAACTTGTGGGACAGGTTGACTTCGCAGGTACCTTTGATCTACCGCCGCTACCACTCATATATAACTTACACATAACATAATATCCTCCGCACGCAGTTTCCTTACGACCGGTTTGTTATCGAGACTGTATGTATGTACCTACGAGTATGAGTGTTAATTACAATAACACTGACCAACAGTGAGACGAAATTTCGGATGATAAAACACGATGAAAAGTATGAAACAGGGTGGATCGAAAATGGTATTGAAAATTTGGTGTGTATGATTATTACATCAGAAATGGTGAAACAAATCTGTCTTCTAGTTTTCGGAACCGAGCTCTTCACGTAAATCTCGGGTTTTCGGTGCAACGGATCTCATTGTTCGATCATAGTACAATAATCATAAGAATAATAATAGAATTTGTACAAAGGACCTCAAGCAGATTGTCTATAATGACAAGCTCGTGTACTATAATACAAGCTACACATGCGTAGAGAAGAAAAAGGGATAAAGACATAATCTGGTGGTGCCCCGGGTGCGTAATCCGATCCTCTGTGTACCAGATGGGTAATCATGACCACCCTGCAATGCGAAACTCGAATACGTGAATGCTGTAGGCTTGCATGGACATACAATACGTAATGAGTATGCAAGTAGTATGTGGACGACGTAGTAATAAGAAGGATCGAAAATTTCCGTTCCAGGTCCGCTCTTCTTTTTCCGTAAGATCAATTTTTCACGAGTTCGGTAGCAGCGTGAAAAAATCTTATTGATTCGCTAGTAAACGATCGCGGTTTATATTCTGACATTTATTGGGGAATGAACGGCTGCCGAGTCTGCAACAGGAAAATCAATTTTCAAATTCTTGCGTAAGCTGATGAGAAAGTTCAAGAAATTGAATTGAGATCTTCAAGATTTCTACAAACGTTTCAACATATTCATCTCGATCCGGATCGTTTGAAACGATTCTCTTCCCCGGAAGAAAATGCATTGAAAAAGCGGATCTAGCTCTCCTGGGCCAAAGTCTTGAATCGTCTTCGAACCATCTACAGATTATACTGAAAAGTGGAAGATTGTAGTGAGTTGGGACCGTTTTCTGTCTGAAAGGGGTAAAAGGTTAGATTGAGTTTATAAGCGAGTTGTACAACATATCGCGCGGTTGAATAATAATAAATATTGGAGCACGACGGTTAATACGGACTCCTCGCGATCCCTTTGTCTCTAATTACGCCCTCGGGATTGGCTCCATCAGGGATGTCGGTGGGTAGAAAATAATAGGGCTTTGAGAAGGTATAAAAAAGAAGAAGAGGACAAAAAGCCGATGGATGGAGAAATAGAGAGAAGAAAAAAGAGAAATGAGAATCTGTACCGGAAAGAAGAGATCGGTTCGAGCCAAGGCTGAAGGCTCCCATAGCCCATTGTTGAACCACGAACCTTGCCGCCCGACTAAACCCGAACTATCCCGAACCTCACCGAACCTTCTAAGGCTCGTGGTCCACGCAACTTCGAAAGCTCTGGCTATAACTACGCGCCAGTTTCAAGCGAGCTATAAGGCGCCACGGTCGTGTCCGTCGGTCGCTCCGGAGCTCAAAAATATTGAATACTGTTTATTGTTTACCTCGTTAGAAATCGTGTGGCTCTATCACAAGTCAAAAGTCGATGTGCTTGCGTGCCTTGAGTGGGTGTCTTGAATTCTTGTTCATGTTCTTTGATTCACAATTTTTGACATTTTTCAACATGAATGTGGAAAGTTGACTCTCATATTTGATCCTGGACGAAAAATGATAACTGGGGGGTTTCGTCAAGACCTGAAGCTGAACTAATCTACTGATTATACCATACAGGCATAGTTTCATGAGAATAACATCGTAACGTGCCATATACAGCAATGAGGCAATATTTGGTTCTCGTTACATTGGCAACGGTGATTTTCACCGCGGCCAAATCATGGGGTATCAATCACGTCGGACTATCCGGTACCAATGCCAAATGCGAGAGACTGACCGTATCCATGTGTCGAGGGCTCGGGTACAACCTCACCGCTATGCCAAATTTCATGGGACACGAAGATCAGCTCCTAGCAGAACGAGGGGTGAGCGAAATTTTCATCCCCTACATCCTTCTCTTTCTGCATTATCGTTGGCTTTCATTCGTTCTCTCCAATTATCCAATTCTATTATCTCGTTTTTTCAGTCCTCGGCCTGATTATAAACAAACCTACCTACCTACCGTTAGGATTTCATATTTTTGTAACAAATAATTTCGGATCATTCGGACCGTTCTGTGCGTCACACTTAGGGTGCCATAGGAGTCGCCATCTCAAATGTACAGAAACCGTTTCGAAAAATAGAATGGCGAATTTTAGCAAACGCTTCGATCGATTTTCGTGAAACTCCGAGAATTCGTTGAGTACGATGGCAGGAAGTGGCCGAGTGTTTCACTCCTTCCAGATGTTGATCGGATCCGATGAAAACTAAATATTCTCCATGTTAGTTAGGTTAGATTGCCGTCGGCGACTCCAATGGCGCCTCAAGGGTAAGTATCTGTACCTACATGGGTAGATATCTGGCGCACGATCAATCAGCTGCTACTGTCATAACGCTAATCTCTGTAAACGTAGCCTCTCGCGCGTTTTGTCAACCACCAGTTTTTCTCGCCGTATACTACACGTATGAACATACAGGTATGTGTATGTATATGGATGTATGTATGCGCACGCGTGTATTTATACGGATTTATATACGATATTCGTCGATTCTCCCGTTCACATTTCGTAGTGCAGGAGATTGCGGTGTGGTTTCTGATATTACACTCGTGAGCAGTAGGTATACTCACATAGCTACCACGAATCGTAAACTCTTACGCAAATATGCACTGTATGCGTTCCATGCGTTCGATAACATTGATTTCACCGAATTTCATACCAGAACATGAAAGAGGCAGGAAGTAAGGAAAAGACGAAAAACCAGAGAACTGCGACGGTCAAATCGGAATATTCTTAATTTAGAACCTTGGTACCAAAAGTGTGAAACCAACAAATTCATACGGCGGCGGGTGGATTTCTTTTGAGAAATTTCAACTCGCTCCAATGAGGTGACCACTCGCCGGCGTAATTCAAGTTTGTGAATATTTTTTCTTACGTGCGGCGAACTATTGCCACAGCGATCTCGGTCGGGATCGAACGCGTTTGTGAGAAAACGTGGTATATTATATGTATGCTAACTTGTACCTATATTAGTGCAGCGAGATGTGGACCCGGAGAGTAAAAGTTGTACGTTCGCGGCTAGTAAAACCCAGCAAGAAGTTTGTTTGCGCAGTTTGTATGATAGAGCATCTACCTACGTCTGGAGGTGCAGTTTAAATCTCGACTCTTCGGGTTTAAACTTCGACTTTAACGAACCGCTAGGGACTAGGAATTTGTTATCTTATGAAAAAAGAAACACCAAAACTTCTCAACGATTCAGAGAGGATAACATATGAAAAATTATTTGAGACAAACTCTACGTCGTATTGCCTACGTCTTGTGTAATCAAGGATTTGGAATTCAGATCGAGATCATGGAAGTAGAGTCTATGGGACAAATTTCCAAATTTCGACGAGGTCACAAAATTCCTGTGTTGTATGTTTGTAGCGAAGCCCTGCAGCGGAATGCCACATGTGGCTGAAGCTTGGAATGTTAACGTAACAATATCGCGAGAAATATTATCGGTTGAAAGTTTTCGATGAGGGAAAATTTGATCTGCAGCGAGACTTCGAAAAAACGTAAAAAACTGAAGTTTCTTCTTCATCAAAACATTTCGTACCGATACCACTATTTTTTGTGACTTCGTTGCATTAACGTCACAAACTTCAGCCTCCTCATATTTGTACAATCCTCTTCATTGGATACCGCGGCTCTATAGTTTTTTTGAAACGCAACTATCTACCCGTCATAAACGCGCGTCGTCGTCGTCGTCTTATGGCATACCAACAATCTATCAAACACTAATCGGTGCAAAAGTTGGAAAAGTCAGAATTACACCATCAGTATCTCCGCCGCGCATGGGATTCAAATTATTATGATAAAGTATTTTTTCAGAGCTGCATACATATATATACGGTGCAATTTTCCATGAATATATATACCAATTGTACGAACAAATTCGAAATATTTCAACGCTCACCTCGGTACGGATCATTGAACCAAGAAAACTTAGCTCTCTGCGACATGGGGAAGAAAATTTTACGAGCATTTGGATATCGAGAAACAAGGCCGGGAACCGGAAAGAGATGCGAAAGGCCGGCGCCCCGCGTCTTCTAAAACATTTCGTCATCGACACAGCAGGAGAAAATCCTGAGCATATTTAGATATCTAAAATTTCCTCTTTTTAATTTCTTTCTTCCTCCGTTTCTATATTCCCCTAATGTATACATTAATATACCTTCTACTCGTTTGTCGACGCCAATGCAGCCTGCGCCGTGGGGGTCCTCGAAGGACACGTGTATCTCTCGTCGCAACGAGAATCTGGGAGAATTAACGATATAAAGAGAAGTAAGAGGAGGAGAAGGAGCGAGGAGCGGAGTATGAGGCTACCTCTATATCTCCGTTCTCCATCTCTTTCTTCATTGAAAAAAAATGACTGAATTGGAAAAGAAAAAGTAGGAAGGGATGGAAATGGAAAAGGAAAAATGAGAAACTGAACAAAACAAAAACTCACTACACGGAATTGGCTTCTAATTATGTCCCCTGCGGAGTTTTGACCGATTCATGCGATGCATGCGCGCCGCAGTAATCGCTGTCATACCTGCGTATGTGTGTATTACGTACGTATACGTAACGCAGGTTGAAGCGGAGCCCCGCTCATTGCGGCCAATGAACTTTTCTCACTTTTGCGATTTCATTCTCCATCTATTTTCTTATGTTAGATGGAGAATTAAAGTAGATACGGAGTCAGAAGAAAGAGGGAGAGAAAAAGAGTAAAATCTTCCTCACTAAAATGCGCTCCATACGCACTTATCCAGATAAATTTAAAAATAGAATGCACCTCGAAGGAGGTTAATTAGTTTCAGATGCCCATGCCGAGCAAGGAGCTCGAGATCAGAGCCCATCTCTCTGCGTCCCTCTAATTGGAATTGGTACCTATAATAATTTCGAACCAAAAATAATCCCCGGTAAAATGAAAAAGCGTGTTATGCGTAAGTACGTACCTATGTTCATGCGTACATACTTAGGTACATACAATCGGTAGGAAATTGCTCACTATCACCTTCCTACTTCGGAGTCTCCGCGGGAAGCAATTCCAGATTCACCTGGAAATCGGAAAGTTTTTTTTTCTTCGATTTATATAGTCTTTTCAGATGCATTGATTGCGAATGTATTTTTATGAAGGAGGTCGTTACAGAAGCTATGGAAATTGTGAAATCGTACTCGATATTGAGTGCAGCACCCAGAGACCACCCTGTCGGTTACCTAACGTGGGGTTGTGTATCGGAGCAGCTCGGGACAATTTATCGTTAGGTCCGGTTTAGTGTCGCTTAATGATAAGGCGGAGAAAGATTAAAGAAGCCGCAACACCACACCGCACCGTTTCGATTCTGTAAATCATATTTCCGATAAAACATAGTCCGCCGATAACGATTGGCCATTGACTGCAGCGCAGGAGCGGCTACTCACATTAGTAATTTTATATGATAGCTATGTGCGTAGCAGTAGTGAGTATTTCGTGTCGGAGGTTCCGCCGTCCCCACGAAGATAAACTTCCCGTACGTGCACATTGTAGTGTACAATGCACGTGGAGCGGGTCATCGTTCAATAAGAGCAATTCGAGCTCGTATGGTATACCTATGGTTATGATCTAGCAAATTCGAGTTTTAAATTAACTATTTTTCGTCATCCTCCACTTCTTTTTTCTTCGTCTTCTTCTTCTGCGTCACCCCATCTGGTGTGAAGCGACGACGTATTATAATAGTTCTTTTGAAGTTTACGTTCACGTTGCGGTCGTCGTGTCGTGTCGAGTCGTATCGTTGATGATGGCACGGTGCACCCTTTTCTCGCAGCGTATCCGTCCACCACTCGTAGAGACATCAAAGAACGCCACTGAATAAGCAAACGAACTAAGTAAGCAGCCAAGCTCTTTCGGGGGTCGGTATTAGGGCTTGGTGAACCCCCATACACGAAGGCCCTTGGCATCCCACTCCCACTCCCATTTTTTGTTGTTTCGTCTCGTTTTTCTTTTCTTTTTTTTTTTTTTTTTCTTTCGTAAAAGTTAAAACAACTTGAAAAGTGGAGCCACACGCCTATACTAGAGCCTTTAAATAGCATCTTTCCATGTATGTATGCACATGCGTGGAGATACTTTTATGTATACGTGCTTCGTTCCCTCAGATGCTACTATACTACTTACTAATACTACCACTACTATATACTGCTACACATCCACGCGATATTAGATGCGAGCATCTGTTGCTCCTGTGTATAATATACTTCAGACTTCAGAGAGAGATAAGTAGGTATACATCTTCCGAGGGAATTTTTCGGATTTTTGTCATTTTTTCTCACCCCCCCTCCCCAATTTTTTGATATCTAGTCTGCTTCGCGAAGAGCTTACGGACAGCGTGGATGGACGATTTTGACCAATGATTGATTTATGTGGAAAGAATAGACACTGCGATGACTTCTTCTCCGGAAAATCGACAATCATTGCAGAATTAATTGTCTCTGGTAAAAGGATGACCTACGAGGAAACGTAGGCTTGGATTACGGCGCAATGAAGTTATGTGAATCACACTCGGAAAAATATTATCTCGAATCAACAAAATTTACAGTCGGAACAAATTTTTTGTGAAAATTGACCGATATCTTAGAAAGTAATAAATTTGTAGTCTAGTCAACAGATCATCTTTGAATCGAACAAATTCTCCAGTGGATCCAACAAAAAGTTTGTTCCAACTGTGAGACGAAGAAATTTTTGTTTAATTCGACAAAACTTTTATCTGCGTACCTACATAACTTCAATTTTATTTAGTATGATATAGCTTATATCATTTCACAGCTTTTATTCGAATGGTGGGTAATGAAATTCCTAAATTTTCGAAATAAAAGAAAGAAAAAACCCCCCACATCCTTCAATTAGTACCCAGCGTTCTTTGATGAACGAAGTCTTCAAGCGTGCAGCTTGCAGCAGCTGACGACGATGAGATAACAAAAAAAAAAAAAATTGAAAATTGGGTAGCTGAAATAGAGTTAAGCGGGAGTGAAGATTTCAGAGATGAGTTACGACCCAGGATGCTTTTATGTTTAACTACACGAGATTCTGCGCCGTGCAACCGAGCAATCCCGGCAACGTACCGTATTTCGAACTTCAAAGACTAACTCTTATAACTTTTTTTGCCTCTCTCCTTTATAACATGCATTCGCCTGTATAGAATGTTAAGAAGAAGAAAAAAAAACCATCCATTTTTGGTCCTATGCTTCGGGTCATAGTACTGGGGTTATAGATATATGAACCAAGTAACATACAATTGTTTGGTAAATCTCTTCGCGCGCTAGATCAGGACTATTACTACAACCTCATCAGCAGATAATTACGATGGCTAAGTCAATCAGCGTCGCGCCAACTGTTGCGAGATAAATAAATGAAGAAATCTGGTTAGCTATCTGTAATGTGGCCGTAGATTGTCCTTAGATTTTTCTTAATTGCGCCGTCGTTTCAACTCTGGCCGCTTTGATGTGTATTTTTAGCCGCAATCTTACAATCACGTCAACGTCAACTTTGGTACGAGACGAAATGCTCGGATCGCGATTCTGTGAGCGTCTTTGTTTCTTTTTTGTTTTTTGTAGGTAATAACGAAATTCCGAGGTATATACGTATTACGCTCCAAAAATAGGTAATAACAATCGTTGAAAAATGGTGATCCATCAGGTTCATCTCCGTTGTATGTACAGACATTCGTGCTGGTATGAAAATACTCAACGTTATACGATTGTGAAAATGATGAATATTTTTTGTTCGTACGTAAATGGTATTTTTAGCAATATCTACCTACACCTATACGCGCATTTATAATAAAGCTCGCGATGCATGTATGTACGCCATCCGCGTTCTGCCGCCGCAGCGCCGCTCGAGCATGTCTCTTTGACTCGGTTCAAAGAGGCCGCCTTAATGTTATTACGATAATAAAACTGAGGGAGTGAGAGTATAACTCCCTATCCTCTTTCCTCGCCACTCTTTATCTCCCGCTGAACCCCCTCGCTCCTTCTGCCGTGCCATAAATACCTCACTCACGACTCACCGCTCAGAGCCCGCTGGTGCACACACATACCTACCTCCCTGGATGCAGCAATTACAGTACGTACGAGATAACTTTGTAATATATGTACATCCGACCGAAATAGACGGTAGAGGCTGGACCATATTGCATAATTGTAGAAAAAACAATACAACACTCTCTGAGTAACTTGGGTGAGAAGTATGTAGGTTGGTATAGTATGTATCCGGGCCAATCTCTCGAAAACTGATTGAACTTCAGATTGAACTTCGCATTCGCCGATTTCCCTGACGTATATAAATTTGGCAAAATATTGTTCACCCTCGTGAAATGCGACCTTGCTGGTCATCGTTGTTGCGATATGCCCGCGTAGTTGGTTCGTTCTAAATTTTCAACACGTCTGAAATCTTCGTATTATTTTCCACCGCGGAAAGCTGCAAACAACTTTTTCTCTCAATGCACAATAAATTTTGCCGCCAAAAATGGTCAATTTTTGAATTCAAATATCCCCGATTTGGTCCATTGGGAAATATTATTTTGCGGACATTTCGAGCATCGTATACCTACTGCGCTTAGACGGCATTCCAAAAACTTTGTATTCTTAAGTATTTCCTAAATATATTCTTCTCGTTCGGAAATCCAATGGCTCTCGATCTCACAGTGATATTCGTTGTCGGTGGCATCGCCGATGCACGTCACCTCCTCTCACCCCTAGCCCATCCGCACTCCGCTACAACATCAAACCTCCTTAATGACGGGCTCCCGGTGTACCCGCGCCTAGCCATATCGAGGTGCATAACCTCGTCGCGGATACAAGGCATCAGCGCGGCGTGATCCGAGCTAACCATGTAGCAGGTATATTCTTATCTGAGGCGGTGATCGTCAAACGACGTACACGACGACGGTCAATCTTCTAATGCGGTTTTCATATTACCTACATCTGAGAGAGATATTAGAAGTATATACCTATGTAATGCGCGAGCGCTTCATTCATTAAATATCTATATTCAGATAATATTTTTTTACGCCAATATGCATATGTATACATATCTCTTCACAAACCATCGACTCTCGTCTCTCTTGTGAGTTTTTATAAGTGTTTGCCGATTATAAAAGTGTAACAAGATCAGTGGATAGATAAATGATAGACAGATATTATTCGGTATCATAATGGTACAGTATAGTATCAAAGGATGCCGCTATCGATACTTTTCCAACCCCGATTACACGGTATATGGTGCAGCAAGAGCTACTCCAAACACCTCTGCAGGAGTAGGTAGAGAGAGGCAAGAATAGCTGCGGTTATATTGTTTGTGCATCGACACGTCTCGTCCAAGCGATATGTGTAGCCGGAGAGGATGTGGGTGTATAGAGTACATAATCGCGTGTCTACGCAATCGCCGTCTGTTATATTGCCACCCACGTGACAATCGTAAAACTAAATTGTCCCTCTGCTCGATCCCCTATTGAACATATATCAATCTATACGTGAAAATATGATTTTTTGATACTCAAATATTGTCCATCGATACTTCCTCGGAAATGATTTGTCATTTTTCCAAATAGAATGTAACTATAGATCAGCTCTTTCGCACAATCCGAGTATTTTCGAAATGATTTCTTCCGAAAACAGGACAATCCGCGACGAGCAATCGAATATGGATACATGTAATTCGTGGAGATTTCAAAAACCGCCAATGGTACGGTATGGCGATGATGAAACGGACCCTCAATCTGACTGGATACGTGCAATTATCTTTGCGAAAGATTAGTATTTTGAGATACCGGATGGATGTGAATATCCATTGTTCCAGCGATTGTTCCGATGTCAATTATCGTTGGCCCACGTAGCCTGCGAATGAATGGAACGATAGGAGGAGCTCGACGGATCCCTCAGTGAATTTTTTAGTTCCAGTCAAAGACTACCCTAGCTCAGATTTACCAACGCGGCCGCCTAATGGGGCAAAGGACGCACTGTAATTTTCTAACCTTCTCAGAATAGACGACGTTGTATTATAATTGACGATAGTGGCGTGTCTAGTCTCCAGGTTTAGTCTACTTTCTAACAAGTATCATGTCTTCTATTTAGAATTTGATGAATTATTTGTATAATCAACGAGGAGTGGGAGAGGGGAAAAACGGCGGAGCTATGTATGTTTGGAAAAAAATCACGCAGATTTTAATTACATCCCAAAACATGTATACCTAGACACATGGGAAAGAGACGGAGGGACGGAGAAGAGGTACAAAGAGCTCGAAAAAGGTATGAGAAGAAACGGGGAGAAAAATAAGAAGAAGAAGACGAAAAAGCAAAGACAGGCATCTCGTTGTCTCCGAGAGGCTGTGCAGGTCGCTTGTCAGTCAGTCGGTTTAAAATGCGATAAAATGCGGGGCTGTTCGAGTTGCTGCACTGGCTACTACTGTAGTCTCCGCTAAAGAAACACGGAATAACGAAGAACTGCGGAGCAGGAGTGAAGGAGGATGGAAACGGCGGAACTGGGACCACCGCGGGAAAGAAGAGACGATAAAGAAGGAGAAGAAGGGGATTCTAGTCCAGAAACCGGTTCGGTATAGGTATACCCGAGTGACGCGCGCTTAGATTTAAGAGGCGAGCCGCCAGCTCGTTGGAGAAGATATTCCCGATGATTCCTCCGGCCTGGAAATGTTGAACGTCGTTCCCTTTGGCCAGACATCACTCAGGTGCAGTGGTCTGTCCATCTTTGCCGCAGTCTCGCTCCTCTCGCTTATTCTCTTTTATGGTCTTTTTTACCTCCACTATACTATATACAGATCTTGGCTGAGAGTAGAAAAGAAACTTTATTCATTTCATTCTTTATTTCTCGTCTTGCGCTCTGTGAGAAACCTTCAGATATTCCCGAGTTCATCGCCGATGTGATTTCAGTTTTGTAAAAATCACCGCTTCCCTTTATCGTGGGAAGTTGGGGTAGCATGTGTAACGCATGAATACCTATCCACACACGCATTTTCATCTTTCTTCGATTGTGAAAATTGGAAGCAACAGAGAAAGACAGAAGTATCGGAGATCTGGGAAAAAGAAAACGAATAAGAGATCGTGATACGACGAAACCTGAGTTGCTCTAGCCTTCGAGGTACAGGGAAGAATCAGCGGGAGAAGCGTTTGGGCCTTTGGGCCGCGCGTACCACGTAATTTGGAGGGTATAATTTGGAAGTGGCCGCCGAATCAGTAATGGGCGAATCTGTAAGGCCCCTTGAAACTTTTGGGCCCCGAGTACCGGGGCTCGCGCGAGGCGGGAAGAATGGGCGGGATAATTATAGAGTGGCGGACTCATTATCTTAGCCATCTTTTTCCAACCTCACTGCAGTCCAGTGCAGAGAGGCACTGAGACGCGTTACACGTTACGTTACGTTGTATTCACCCCGCGTGAGCTCCGCCGCAAATTTCCTATGTCTATCCTCACGCGAGCGAATTTTTTTCAGTTAATTCGTAAATACTTCACCGAACTCTACAAGATTATTGAAACCTGGGGTTCAAACGAGGATCGTATCGATTAAGGGGTCGCATGAATTCCTCATATTCAAGAAGTTAGACCCCTTTCAATAAATGAATCATTGAAGTACGAACGAGCATGAACAGAAAACCAACAAATATCTGAATACATAATTGCATCGAAATCGGAAAAGGGGTAATGATTCATATTAATTCTTTCAATTCCATTTTATGTTGCAGCTTGTTCAACTCATGCCGTTAGTTCACTACAATTGTTCTCGCCATCTCCGTTTCTTTTTGTGCTCCGTATTTGCTCCAGTTTGTTCGGAGCACGTCGCAATGCAAATTCCTGCCTGCAAACCGCTCTGCCTCTCAGTTCGGCGCGATTGCGAGCCAGCGTTATCGAGTCTGAGTCTCCCATGGCCGAATCTACTAGATTGCGAAAGATTTCCGGACGGTGAGTCCATCGGACAGTTTTCCAGCTTACGATCGCGACACTCGAACCCGCACGGCGCTTTTCCGTGTAGGTTCCGTACCGTCATACAGTAACTATACCACAATCATGTTAATCATTTCAGGAAAAGCTGTTACTTTATGCGTCCAACCAGTTGCCGATGAAATTATACCGGACCAAACACCACCTGTGGTACCTTCTTTACAGCCACCACCTCTGCAGCCACAGTGGCCAGTTATTCAACAGGTTCAAACAGCTCTGCCGATAACACCGGTTCGAAGTGATGGGCATGGGCATCATCAGTGTCCACCGCATTTTGTTCAAACGCCGGACGTTGAGACGGTAATTTAGTAGACGATTAATCCTAAGTAGTTATTTAGGAAGTTGAAAAACAATCGTGATAATAATTCGAATCGAATTACCAGCTTTCAATTTGTTTAATAATTATTTTTTTCACTTCCCATCCGATTGATTTGTTGTTTACTCAAATTGTAGAAATCCGTCTCAGATATAAGACTGACGATTGAAATGCAGGCTTGGTTTTCGGGATCATTGATTATGTAGTACGATACCTGCACATCGAAATTGTCCACATTGAAACAGTAAATTAAAATCGGACGAATACGAAAATATGGAGCACTTTGATTCTCATGATTTTTCGAATTTTAATCCATTCATGTTCTCCCGTCATATTGAATCGGCAGTGTAAAATTGCACAATTTTGATAATTTTGTAATAAAATTAAGGATCCAACGCCATCAAATCCGACGAATGAATATTCTGACGGTTTGGCCGATTAGTCTCCAGAATAAAAATTCGTTCCAATCGAATATAGATCACTTTCGATCTTACATCGCTGATAAACAGTTCTATCGGTTGAAGACTAATATATGTAATTCGAATTTCGAATGGTTCCAGGTAACTTGCGCCCCTCGGTGCGGTTCAGATGCCTACTACAGATTGGAAGACAAGAAGTTTGCAGAGCGTTGGATGACCGGGTGGGCTTGGCTATGCTTTCTCTCAACTTTATTCACTCTTCTAACATTTTGGGTGGAACCATCAAGATTTCGGTATCCCGAACGCCCCATAGTCTTTCTGGCACTCTGCTATAATCTCCTCTCAGTTGCGTACACTATTCGCGGTGCTGTAGGTGCTGAGAATTTGAGCTGCGTCAGTCAGACTGATGGACCTAGCTACGTGCCGGTATGTTGAATTCTTCTGTCTGTAGCTTGTCGTGAGGATTCGCAGATGCCTGCTGAGGCGGTGCACAAAATTGGCGATCTATCGATAACGAATATAGACTGAATATGAATATTGGTGCGTAAAGTCGAATTTCACACTCAATACCAGTCGATAGCATCCCGCTATTTACAGTTCGGCACTCTTTGCAGACCGCGTGATCGACGGTGGTGAAACAGAACGATAGGCAACCCAACTTACTCCGATGTGCCCTTGAAAATACTCGACAAATGGAAACTTCATCACAAAACTGTTCAGCAATACATAATAGTCTATATTTCTATAATTTTTATCCTTATCGTCGAATGAAGGGAGTATTAGTTCGATAAAGTTATCATGGATTCGTTGTTTTATGGGTTTAATTTATTCATTCTGCTTCGAAGATATTGTGTTTCCGGTGTCTATTCACCTATATATCCCAATTTTTGAGTTCACACAGTACAGTTCACCGAACGCAACGAAGTTCCTCATTGTTCACTCTGCGAATAAATGGATTTAAAATGCTCTAGGTTCACGATGGGCTGCGAAGTGTTCCCTGTACGCTATGGTGGCTAGCAAGACATTATCTAGGACTGGCAAGCAGCGCTTGGTGGGCCGTTCTGTGCGGATGCTGGCTTCTGAGTGCAAGAAACGAGTGGAGCAGCGAGGCTCTTCACAACATTGCTCCATATTTGCACGCGACGGCATGGGGTCTACCAGCTCTTCTCACAGCCGGTATAAATAGATTTGTTGCAAAATTGGGTAGTGGCACCAGTTCCCTTCCACTTACTTCCCAGTATAATGAATCACTTCTTCGATTTTCCGTGGATATACCTCGAACACGCATCGTTGAGCTCTAGTCCCAATTAGAGCGACCTGCCACTGGGATTTTCGCCCTATACATGTTGGCATTTATTCTCACAAGTCAGGAAATGAGAGATCGAAAGTTTCGGCAGATTTTTTCATTCCCTCGATGTATTTTTATTCATTTTTGTTTTTTCGATGTTAGTCCACAAGCTTATCGGATGGGATTATTTTTACATTGTGAAAATTCTGCACTTTCCATATTCATTTCTTTCATTAATTTAAATATAAAACCAATAAAATTGTCTCATTCTAGGGAGTCTGCTGTCGAGAAGTGTAGCCGCTGATGAGTTGACTGGCCTGTGTCAAATCTCTGATGAATCTGCTCTGTGGATGGAGGTATTACCGCACGCCGTGCTATTGCTACTGGGTTGTATATTTGCCAGCGTAGCCGGGATGGCTTTGGTACGAGTAAGACGTGCGGTCAGGCTGGCTGGACGCAGCGCGACAAAGTTAGAACGACTTATGACACGTCTAGGAATATTCGCCCTGCTTTACGCCCTCCCAGCACTCGGAGGACTCGCTTGTGTGCTACACGAGTCATCGGTGAGGCCGAGGTGGCGCACCCTGGCTCTATTAGCAGCGCTCGACTGTAGAGCTACACAAAACTGTTCTCCAGGTCCTGTGTACAGAGCAGCTGGCCTCGAAGTAGTATTGTTGAGATTATTTCTCTCGCTTGTCGTCGGTGTTACTTCTGGGATGTGGGTTTGGTCCGGTAAAACGTGCAGGGCTTGGAGCAGGCTTTTAGCTGCACCAAGTAAGCCGCTCAGGCCACAGCAAGTAATGCAACCCTTGAGTCAGAACATGTTTCACGGATATAAACCGGACGGTGGAAATATAGCGTAAAGACTTGACGAAGGTATAGCCCCCATGTCTGAAAGCGGCTGCAGGAAGCGCGGTGAAACTGGAAATTTGTCCAAAATTTGTTTTCGTATTTATTTACATTTTCTTTTGCTAAATTTCGTAAGAGAGGTCAGGATTGGGATTTAAGAGACGATCATTCGCAGTAAACGATATAGAATTTTCACATCGTATTGACTAAACATACATCATTGTATATAACGTGTAAATATTGTAAATAAGACGTAGCTTGAAGATTTTTGATACAACACGTAAAAAGTGTTCGTGACAACTGGATCATCATAATCATTCTGTAATTATTTTTAAGATTTATAGGATAGTGTAATAGCAGTTATTTTGTACAGTTTGAAGGGTATTCAGTTTTTATGAAATAAAATTGATACAATTTTTCTATAATATTTTCACACTGTTTTCACACAGAAAATACATAAATAAACAGCATCCCTGTCAGCTGTTCACTACGTACGAGGACTTCGACTATTGTGCAATCGTGCCGAGACTTTTGTACCTCGCGGCGAGTAAAATTCTAGAGCTAATGAAAATTCGATCATGATTTTCAGGATAAAGTTTAATTTTTTACAAAAAAAATCGAAAACTATGACACGTAATTTTTATACACCCTCGATATAACCAGGGCTCAAGAATTTTTCTAACGGGGCAACGTCATCTTCTACTCTGATACATTTCGCCTCCACGGCGAGATAGGTCAGATCCTTTACCACAGGGATAAAAATCACGGTTGCTGTGACAGATGTCGGTATGAGTTTCTATGATATCTTCTCGTTTTGGGCAGCATGTGTATAGCGAACCTATGTAAGTATTCGATGATTATAAACTATAAGCGTAAACATAGAGAAGATTCATCAACTGTAACAATAACAAATTGTAATAAAATGATCAATATTTCGAATAATTCTATCAAAATTATACTTGACTCACCTCGAGCAGGTTTTAGCTCTCCTGGATCGACTCTGCAACGGAACAAGAACAGTATTAATGGTCAATCAACTGAACCGGAATTGATATTTTGTGTCACAGGTATACGTATGAACTGAATTCAAATCGAGCAATTTTGAGGAAATTGAGAGTTCGCAGGTTTTCTATGAACAGTTGAATTCAGTTGACCCCAAAATTATTGTAGAATCATCGTCGTAGAAACTTTTTCAGAAAAACACATGATAATAGCATGTGTTTTTTTCTACAAACTCTGTTCCTCTCGGATTTCATATTTACGATATGTACCGAATTTTACTTCCTTGAAAACAATTTTCTCACAATACGTATTTTTTCATGATTAGACATTCATTCGCAACTGCAATTCGAATGAGGAGATTGATTCTCATTCAGGCCCAGTTCCACAACCTGACTATCAACTAGGCCTAAGGTGCAAATTTAGTTCGAAGTCGGATTCAGCCAATGGCCGGCAATCTTTAGTGGTTTAGATCTTGTTCAAATTTAAATTTTCGACTGTGGAAATTTAAATTTCAACACTACAATTAAATTTGAACATTACAATTAGATCTGATCTATATCTGTGAGATTTACGGAGATAGCTTTCATCAAGTCGCTATTATGGGCGAGTTAGAAGGTGTTCGATTTTATGGGTAAAAGCGAATGGTTCCGTTCAGAGATGACTATATACTATATCCAGATTATACTTACGCACAACAAGGCAGATCTAACATTCTTTCAACATGCCGTCTGCTGTTAGAAATAGCGCAGGGACCATAATCGTCGGCTTTTTTGAATATCTTATCGGTCATTACGTTCAACGTTGCATCTGCCTGAGACACGTCAAGGTCAGCGGCCAAGTGAGCTAGAAATGAATACGTGTATCAGGCATTTTGTGTTGAGTCAGATCTGTCAGAGGTGAAAATAAGGAAACTATCGAATGTCGATTATTACTTCCTGACTGTGTGATTCAAAAATTTGCGGCGAAATTCAAATTTCAGATAAACAAAGACGAAGTTGAATGTGAAACATGTGAACTTTGGTTTTTCTCTGGAAAGCTTCGTGAAGTTTACGTTATTTCGACGAATCGTGTCTACTTACGAGATTCATCAATGAGTCTTTCGATGTAGCGACTCCTGCCCCATGATGGCCTCGACTCGAAACCCGCAATTTCCTTTCGCATGGACCTGAAATTGACGAATCAGAAGAAAAAAGTTGTCGGTCCGATTATTGATATAGAAATATTCAGTTGGGAATGTTCTGTAAAGATTACTCTTTGAATATTGAGAGATAAATTCATTTGAAATGTTAGAACAGCATTTCATTGGCGATATTTTTAATCTTTGGAATTATTTAGTTAGAAAGGTTTCAGTGATATATCATTTGAAATACTTGGAGGATATGCCATTTGAAATATTTGTAATAGGTACATTCAAGGAATATTTCAAACGATATATTCCTGAAACATTCCGTGCTGTGTGGGAATTCGAACGTTATCGAAATATAATTAAACTGAAGCATGTTCAGCGTAGAAGAATACGAAAATGGAGAATTCCGAAAATTGCAACTCATTTGGAAACAGTGTGAATTATTTTGAATGTCTCGTAACTGGAATGGGATTGGAGGCAGCGGTAGAAACTGAACTGTTTGTCCCGCTATCTTCTCGCACGCGTTTTGTTGCCGCGTCTTTCCTGAAGAGTCTGTGTATTGGGAATTAACATTTGCCTGCGGACTCCGTGCTAAAGTTTCTGGTTTCTGTTGCTGAGATGCAGACGCTTGCGGAATCAGTGTGGCTTCTGAATCGTCAGATTCGTTTGGACAGTAAATTGATTCAGCGAGCACACAAGAATTTTTGAAGCAATCAACGTAATGTTTGGGCTTCATCGTTGACATTTTTGCGGTGTTGGTACTGGCATGGGACCATTTAGACAAAGGCTCCGTGGAGATGGCATAATAACCATGAAGTCCAAAGTTTGGAATCTCTTGAACAGCGACAAACTGGCAGAGATCACCTCCAACAGATGTGAACACTGGAGGGTAAACTGGTGACACTGCTTTCCGCGACTTCGCTAATGACAGCATATCACTTGCCTGATGAAGCATGGATTTTGAATTGTATTCACATCGAACATCAATGCATGTGAGAAGAATTCGTAAATGAATATATGAAGTAAGCACACGTTCACACTGATCAATGCAAAGGGAATTTGATGTAGCACAGGTTCCTGATGTATCAAGTTTGAATTTACGTGAATGCGGAAGAAAATGAGGACGTAAATCACTGCGATGTGAAGCCTAATTATTTTCAAATTATCGCTTTCAACACCAATTGACCTGGGAACCTTGTAATCTGGAGGGAAACCTTGCAGAGGACCTCCGGGCGGAGCTTTTTCGAATATTCCTGCAAGTTTGTTGCGCTGCATCACGAAAAGAAGAAGTTTCAGGTATTCAGTCCGGATGTTGGCCTCCGGACCATCCGGTTTTACGTCTCGTAACTTTTTCACCCATAATGCAGCGATTGCACGATCTGTTCGACACGCAAGAATTCCTCCCGTGAAAATAATAACTTTCCTTCGAAAACACTTTACTATACTATACAAAATTCTGTCAATTGTTTACGCACAAATCGCGCTCCTAACTAAAGTAGTGAAATGTGAGTTCATAACTTTTTCAATGAATACAGAAATTAATTACCTTTTGCATCTGGCATGTTGAGTACCAAAGGTTTAGCAAATTTCAAGTAAAAATTGAAATCATCCATGCTTCTGATCACTGTGGTACTTCAGGATTTTAATGCAGTCAATTTTGAAAAAGATATACGCACACAATATTTAATTTTCGAAAACAGTATTCATCAAATCTGGAGCAGGCAAAGCTGGAAAGTAAATTGAATAGACAGACGACAAATTAACAATAGACAAATGGTGTGATACCTCACCATGTTCAATTCGGTGCGAATTCCATTTTCGGACTATCTGAAATAATTGAAGGGCGAAATGAACGTAACTGGGACAGATGCGCCTTTCGTTCGCTCAAATGGCTTGACCTTTACGCCTCGCGGACGGAAGATTCGTGTGTACCGTATACCTATTTGACTGAATGTTTACGAAATGAATTTTGGACCTACGCGAGGCCATGAGATTCTGCAAGATGTTGAGTTAAGTTCGGCATGAGGAGCGATGGATTTTTGACTATTCGATGAACCACAGAAAGATTTCGTTTCTGAACAAATTATCTAATCGTGCGTTAGTATTTGGAGACCATTCGAGTACGCAACTCTGTTTGGAATGAACTTTCACAAGAGGAAAAAATAGTATTCTGGCGAGTAAAGTCTATCTGAAATTCAAGTACTTTGAAGACATGATTTCTACGGATCATATCGAGAGAAAAAAACAGCATGTACACCTACGCTAAACCGGTAGTCACTTGCCTTTCACCGGCAGCATAAAATATTTCGAACTTCTCTAGTGGGTTGATAAACGTCGCACAGTTTGTAACAATCATCGGAATAATAAGACACAGTATTTTTTTTTATACCTACATGGCAGTGTCCCACGGTTCGGAGTCACTGAATACTGGATGGTGACCGTGTGAGTGAACGCAGTGGAGCCTGTGGCGTGACAATTACGCAAATGTTTTGAACATTCAACTTTTGTAGATGAATAAGGAGAAGCATTTCACATAAATTATAACGGGTATCATTTCTAAGAGGCAATCGTATGGCTGCTACATGGCCAAACCTACCTATCCATACGGCTACTTTGCAGTTGGCTTTCACTTGGTAGCAACAACCAACAATATGTAGCTCTTTGATAGTAGAGGCCAGCTAGTCAAACTGAATGGATTCAGTCTCATTTTGACACGACTGCTCATGGCCTCAACCTGGTAGATCGTCAGAAGAGGATACCGGCACGTCGCTTGTTTCGTTGTCTCTTCACTGGCTGATCGCGAGGGAATTGGAAAAACTGATTACGGGCAACCCAACACACTGAGGTATCGGCAAGAAAACGCTCGGTAGGATATTTATTCAAAACTTATGTAGGCTGTGAATATAGGCTGCATTTTGAACATTCCTGGCGGTACTGTCAGCAGTTTTGTTGTTCCTTCGAACACTACTTACTCATAATACTCATTGCACATGACCATTATCTTGGCCTTTTTATTTAGAATCTAAGGATTCTACTGTTGCGGCCTGCAAATTACGGAGTGAAAGGGCTATGGGATTCAACTTCGCGTGAGATGTGAACGAGACAAAGCGGAATGCGATGAATATCGTTTTAACAGGTATGCCCCACCATGTAAAGCGCTCTGCTCCAGCGGAATCCGGGGGCCTTATTCAGATTTTGTCCCGCGCGTGATAAAGCAGACTTCTCGGCTAAAGGTGCTCTCTGGTTGGTCTCAACGACGGTTATCACCGTTTACACGAGTGCAAACGAAATCAGAATAAGGGCCCCTGCGTAGTCTCATTCGAGAATTAACGTTAGTTTACTGTCGGCAAGTGAAGGAATTAGTGGTGGATACTACGCGTCGCGTGCATCCGACTGTACCCACGATTTGAGCATCGGTATCGTTCGAATCACGTTGGTTCGGAAACGCGAATGTGAATCAACGACATTTGAGGATCTGAGAATATAAGTGGCAGCCTCATAAAAACGGAAATTGTGAGTCTTGACATGTGTTTCCTAAACTTTGACCCGGTGTTCATATATTCATTGTATTTCTGCAATTCTCTGCTGGATCATCATTCTGGAGTGCATAAGTGACACCTACGTCAGCAATATTCCTTCCTTCATTCGAACACAATTCAATATTGCCGCCGCCTGTCTCGACAACAAGCGCATCCGCATTCTTCCGGTGATCATTAAAGAGCGATGACGCTCAACGTGCTTATCACATGCGACGTAACTGCGTTACTTAACCAACGCGCCATCAACATACGTTCGTAGTGCGCTCCTTTTCGGTATTACTGTGATCATAGCTAGAATCCATGTACCAGACCCGAATTCGCGGATGCGCGTTGACGGCGTTTTACACATGGAAAAATAGTCGGGTTTAGTTATCGTCAATCTCTTGACGTGCGGATCTAACATAACTGACATGAACCGGAACGGAGACAGTTTCAAGACACGTGTAAACTGTGTCGGCATAGGAGACATAGTTTCATTTATTCGGCCGATAACGCTAAAAATATGCTGAAATACCTGATACGAAACTCATAGAACTCTTCAGATCTGAATCACAATTCCCAATGCGCAAAATGAGGCTTAACTATCCCCGTGCGTGTGCAGTAACGCTCAAACCAGTTTACTTACATCGGTCATATCGATATCGGACCAAACGCACCGTATGAGCATTACATCACGTTCTTGATTTCTGAATATCATAAAGAAATTGACATTCGATTCATGACTGCAGAAACAACCAACGTGGAGAACGTAACCCATGACCATTACAACCGCGCGAAAAGGCTTTTGAACATAGTTTTACCGATATAAGTGAAGTATACGGGGTGGTATCTGTTTCACCTGAGAAGTCACTTGGTCCAGAGAATGTGGAAACTGCCTCATTGTCAGATGAAAGGCACCTACAGAGTTTTAAGAGGGACAGAACATCACGTTATTAGAATAATCATAACTCTGGAAAAGCCAAGATGATGCGGAGGTCATCTGTTTTTTTTTTTTTCTTTAATGGAATGGTATATTTTCGTTCCTGGAGGGATAGATAGTTCAATTCTTAAGACGAAAAGGATTTGGGCAAGTATGGGCTGAAACCCTGCTCACTTTCAGCGTCGTCCAGGATTACTAGTATGACCGTTTATAGTACAGTGATATCATTTTGGGTGGGTTCAGCGGTTTTTTTTTATATCCTTTGAGATCTTGGAGATACTCTGTATATTGACTCCGGCGTGGGAGGAGTGACATAACTTTTCTGAAAACCGTTACAAGAGGTGAAACTAGAAATTCGCCAACTAGCTTGTATGAATGTATGTACCTCGGGGACACGAGAAAGATGTGTAGTGCTATACAATCGTACTATGATTACCATCACGCGCTGTTATATCGCGTCCCCTTGAAGCTGTAAGTAGCAAGTGTCGGCAGTTGGGCTGACATGGTATTAAATGGTACGAGGTGAGTACGCAATATGTACTTCGGTGCTTCGTGGCAATTTATGCTATATTTTACTACGTAAATTGCCGTACGATGCGCTGATACAATAGCTCCGTACAGAAGCGTAATAGAAAGGGAGAAGCACTTTTATCTTCACTGAATCAAATCAACTTTTCGGCCTTGTCGTCTCTATTCTAGCTGGTAGGCAGCATCCCGGACCTTGACACTCATACCAATCGACTAAACAGCTTTGCTCATTTCACTTTTTCGCCTCCCAGGCAAATCGATATTGGAAACGCCTGCAACTCTGTTCCAGATGTGTTGTACGCGATATTGAAATCTCTGATCAGGTAGCCATTCCGAGACAACAAAATCAAGGCCGATCGGACTTGAAGCAACAATAATATTTGCTATTACAGTACAGTGTGTGAATACATAGTATGCTCGTTTCTGAGCTTGTATAATTTATAATTAATCCGCTTATCTCTTTACATCTGCCTAGTTCGTTAGCCGAGCGACAAATTACAATTCACTAGCGTCGCATACTGCCCGAACACTTTCTAAGATCAGTCGTTTACGGTACTAATTGAGAGCTAAAATACAGAATACCAAATACCGGCTAATCTCTGAGACTTAATCCACTGGATTCACTCGTATACCGTATATTACTAACGACGAGTAATATCAACTTTAATACATCACACCTACATGGGCTGTAATTCTCTTTTCTCAGTATAGCGAAGGCGATGCTGTTGGTGAGATGAACCTCACTTTGAAGTAGGCACTGAAAGGTAAATCCTCAAAGAGTACTATCCAGAGCACTGAATTTTCTGATCCTGGACCAGCGGGACCACAAAAATCTCAGAACGACCCTGCGTCCTCGATAAAATCTTCAATGTCAGCGACCGAAGATATACCAAAACGATTTGTCGAGGTCAGAGATGGGAGGACTAGTTTCCTGCCATCGGAACGATGGCGTATCGTTCGAAATATAATATTAATCGGTGTTGCTTTCATGGCACATTTCACGGCTTTCATGGGTGCAAGCAATTTACAGAGCTCCGTCAACGCAAATGACTCTCTTGGCACGTTTACCTTGGCTACTATATACGGCAGTCTGATCCTCAGCAACATATTCTTGCCCGTTTTGTTGATAAGGTACTGTTAACGAGTATCGACCGATATCAAATGCGTTTCATTTGCAAACTTCAATGGATAACCGATCTCTCCTCAACAGCTGGTTCGGATGTAAGTGGACTATAGCCTTAGGTTGCATTTCCTACATGCCTTTCATTGCTGCCCAGTTCTACCCAAGGTTTTCGACCATGATACCGGCTGGGCTCGCAGTTGGATTGGGCGGTGGTCCACTATGGTGTGCGAAGTGCACATATCTGACCGTTGCATCCGAGGCCTATGCGAGCATATCGGGTTTGGGCGCAGATGTCCTGGTCACGAGATTCTTCGGAGTCTTTTTCATGTTCTATCAGATGGCACAAGTTTGGGGCAATCTTATCTCATCGGCAAGTGAGTTTACACCCCACTCAGAGTAGAATATTGACAAATTATTTACCAAATATTCGTGAGAATAATTTCAATATCCGGTAAATATTGATGATAAATATTTCATAAATGTTTTTGAACACGCGATTCTGGACTAATGAAAATATTCTTCTGGAGTCTTTCATAAATCTTTGTGACAAATATCTCGAACAATATCACTAGAATATTTGTTGTACAATATTCTTACCTCGGAAGAATGATTGTAAAACTCTGAATAATTGTAGAAAATGTTCTTGTGCAAAATTTAGTATATCCTTGCGGTATACTACATTTCAGAACAATATCCATCAAATATTTCTGGAGTGAATTGTAACAGATAAAGAAGCAATCCAATATAGAATGAACACTTAGAAATTTTTATCATGATTCGGGCGGAACACGGCAATGTTCATGTAATATCAACAACTTGTAAACTATTCGATCATTAG
Source organism: Phymatocera aterrima (assembly GCA_963170745.1). Classification (NCBI taxonomy): domain Eukaryota; kingdom Metazoa; phylum Arthropoda; class Insecta; order Hymenoptera; family Tenthredinidae; genus Phymatocera; species Phymatocera aterrima. The sequence goes on from OY720663.1 coordinate 12,491,384, forward strand.
AAACGCATATTCTGTTCACTCGAAAGACTGATGACCTCGTCAGGATATATGAGCTATGTCATTTTTATCTATCTAGAATGGTCTATAGCACGCTCTAACGACTACGTCAAGGTGTCGTATCATATGTATAGTCGAGGTCGAAATATACCTATTGAATAAAATTGCATACAGTAATTCATGTGATACGACTTCTGTTCATTTATGTCATACAATATGAGTGAACATAACGCATCAGGATTTTCAGTTCTCAGTTACGGTATAGGAAAAAAAAGTTGCCCTGAATGATTTATCGCTTCCACAGTTTTATCTTATGGCACGGATGAGAGACCATCGAATATCATACTCAACAGCACGCTTGTTGCTGAAATTTGCGGTGCCAGTTTCTGTGGTCCATCAACTAATCCCGAGGATAACCCAAATCTGGAACCACCGCCGGCCGAACGGATCCATCTGATCGCTGGAATTTATTTGGGCTGCATGATCTTAGCCGTTATAATTGTTGCCTTCGGGGTTGATTCACTGTCGAGGTAATTACCACTCCATGTCTTCTTCAATAAAAATGATAAATGTGTAACAAGAGAAGTTTGAAGACAAGGACATAAAGGGTGTGGGAAGCATACAAGGCGGAGGAATAACAACAAAAATGAAACTACCGCAGTAAAAGTATGGTAAAAATGTAGCAGAAAAATTTGGCATAACGGAATTAAATCCTTTGATCAAACCGATCGTGAACGGGCAAACATTGCCTACAGAATTTACGGAAAACAATCGAAAGCGTAATTGACATGGTAAATGCGGTGCGACCTCGTTTACTATTCGCATCCAGGTCGAAATGGCCGAATGAAACCAACAAATCCTTCAATACTACATTTTCGTATGATTAAACAGAAAAATGAATTGTGACATCGCACCACAACAGCCTGTCTGCATGCTGAGACTAGGTACTCCATGAATCCGTTGTTCCAGGTATGACAAAGGTAGATCTGGATCGGCAACTGGCCGGACTGGTCTCAAATTGCTGCTCGTAACAGTACAATTATTGAAAGAGAAAAAACAGCTGCTCATTCTACCGATAACACTTTTCATTGGAGCCGAGCAAGCATTTCTCGCCGCCGATTTCAATGCCGTAAGTATGAGCATACTGATCCTTTAATCCAAACTGACCCCCCAGCCGACCCAACCGAGTTTCATATTAACCGTACTTTGCATTTTAGAAAAGAATTTTTCACGGCCCCGATGTTTCATCCTATGATAAGTGTACGCACTCTCGATGAGTGGTGTATGCATTCACACACCTACATTCTGAATTGCTTCCAGTCTTTCGTCTCTTGCGCATGGGGTATCAGCAATATCGGTTACGTGATGATCTGCTACGGAGTGGCGAACGCCATTGCAGCGATAGGCACCGGTTCCGTCGTCAAACTCACGGGAAGATCACCCGTCATCGTCTTCGCCTTCATCCTCCATGTGGCCATTATCACTACCCTGCTGCTGTGGAAGCCCACGCCCGAACAGAAAATCATGTACTTCTTGATGTCAGGACTATGGGGGGTCTGTGATGCTGTCTGGCTCGTTCAAGTGAATGGTCAGTTTTCACTTAATTTACTACATTACAGGCACTACATACACTTCTCCAATGACTGCACTGTCGGTAACAGCGTGACGTCGGCTTTGAAACTTCCTGACGAAGGGAGCGATCCGTGTCACGGCTAAATGTCGGTAACGTGTCGGTAACAGGAATCTGTTTGCAAAACCGACCTCATATATCGACTAACTCACCAATGAACATACTTGGACGAGCACGTTCATTCTTTTGTAGATTTATGTTCTTCTTCAGATAATATAGTGAAGAGGGGTTGGGTAAAAATGCATCCACATTGCTTGAACGATTTTTTCCGTCCCGCAAGCGAGTGTGCGAGTGAAACTCCGAGAGTCCTACCGAAGTCTCCGTTCTTATAGGCATCTGACAGAGAAATTGCATTCTTGTTACAGCATTAAGCGGCATCTTATTTCCCGGCAAAGAAGAAGCTGCTTACTCAAACTTTCGATTATGGGAAGCCACTGGATCCGTGTTCGCGTACGCTTACAGTCCCTATGTATGTACGAACATAAAACTCTACATTCTATTGGCTATTCTCTGTATCGGCGTCGCTGGGTATGCAGTTATCATCCGGACGGACAAAACCAACACAGCCATCGCGAACGAAAGACCGGATTTCGAACTTATCGCAACGAGAGATGTTTCTAGATAAAAACCTAGATGCTGATCGATAATATTCGTGGGATTATTAGGACCGAAAATTACAATACCGAACTCACAAATTGATTGGGATGCAGAATTCATTCCTAAAATTGATAGCATAAGTATAATGACGATATGAACAATATCACCTGGGTGACAAATACGGGTTTATGAATGTTTTTTTCAGTAATAAGGATCTGTACTATTTGTATAAGAAACATGGAAGTCTCGCTCTGGCCGAAAGACAAGGGGACCTTTTTTTGACAGTGCAGTAGAATGTCTTCAAAGTCAATGATAATGAAAAAATTGTCTCGGCCAGAGGTTGTAGCGTTCCGAGGAGGGAATGAACAAATGATGTTGATTCCATCACAGGTGGAGACGATGTGGAAATATGACTCTTAGCTATCGGTTTTGAACAAGAATGATGCACTTTCATTCGAAATTCAATAGAACTTTCAACTCCGCGTGAACAAGTTACGAAGGTTGAACTCAATAGTTGAAAACATTATTTCTATCGTAAAAACTGTAAGAATACTTGAAATTTATGTTTGCATGTGCAGTGTTATCATTGAAATGTAAGAGCTGATTGAATGCTCAAAAATGTTTCTCTCCCGGGCAATACATAAACGCTTTTGGTTTTAAAATCATGGGGTATTTATGCGACCTTTCATGTCTTCTCTAGTGGTTAGTAATTTTACAATTTTCTAAAAATCCCAAATAAAAGATGCTGGGTGAAAATGATTCATCGTATACGCAGCGGTAGCAGGAAAACTGAATCTAAAAAATAAAATTGTCACGAAAAAAAACATTCTTCGGACTTTTGTATATACATATATAATTCATCCCCAACTAATATATTCTATTATTAAATCATGCCTCAAAATGATGATTTCCTTTGTGCTTACTCCAGTGGACCACACCGAATAGACAAGCTGTAACTCCACGAGTCGAACTGAGAGAATATTTTTTCAAATTCTCAATTCGACCACGATTATTTTCTTTAAAGAAATTGAGATCATTTGAGCGAGGAATGATAATAAATCGATATCTGTGTCGAAATGAGCGCGTAGCGGAAACTCCAGACTTCCCAAGATTATATTAGATAAATTGTAGATTTTTGTATTTTTTCATGAAAAATTGTACATTTTGCTAGATTTTCATAAGAAACCGTAGATGGTCATGATCAATAAAATCTTGTCGATTCTCGTAATTTTCCATAAAGCACTGTGAATTGATTATTCGGAAAAGTTCGTTGTTTTCCTTGATCAGTCAGAAAAAAATACGCTTTCTCATAATAAAATACGAAGAGTTAAAATCTTCCTGAAAATGCATACAATTATTTTCAACCGAGAGTTTACGTTCCAAAAGTTATTCGACGAACAGAGATTCATTCAAATGGAAATCCGTTAATAACTTATTTGATGAATTATTCATCGAATAGCGTTTCGCTGATAGACTATAAACTTCATCGGTGAAACATAATCTTAGCTATTCACATTGCAGAATAAAGCTTATTCAAGGGATAACTATAAATTGCAGATTTATTAACTGTAGGTGAAACCGAGCATTAGATACCTCATCAGGAACGTAATTTCATATATACTATCGTACTAACTAGAGTAAATCGGTTGCAGTTGGAAAGAATCAATGAAATCAATGACTATGAGTCTTACCAGCGGACTGCTTGCGGATTCAATTTCATCTAAAGTGCAATCATCTCTTCTGTGTAGAATGGTAGAGAGATCAGCGCGCCTAAGAAACTGCAGCACAGCACGCATCTAGCCTTGGCAACTCTACACAATGATCACCCCGTAGTGTGATGAGACATGTATTTCCTTGTATAATCATGTGGAGTACCAATCTTTCATATTTTTCGACGAACGAAACGTAAACGGAAGCAAACTTTGATGACAGATTTTACGGAAAATGAATAACTTTCCTTCGTCGAATATCTTTTATTCGTTGAGTAAGGTTAGCAACGATCCTACAATAACAACGTAGGTTTATTCTACGAATAGAGTTAAGTCTTCGATTAGATCGTTATTTCTTGTTAGTGAAACCGGGCATGAGACCCAGATGAGCAACGCAAGATCGTACTTCAAGCTGGAACCTCAGTCGTAGTACTTTATCACCTTTTTTTGTTATCCTTCAGGTACATATTATACGACACTTTTGTTTACATATCACAAAATTGGGGGCCCGTCTATCGTATGACCGCTCCTGACTGGCAGAGTAAACTGAAAACGACAGCGAACATCGCGCCGCGCCGCCCAGCCACTTTCTGTTCGGACCACGGACCTAACCAATGGTGAACGCATTCTCCGCCTCCTATCTCGATCTCCGGAACACATTGGGCAACCTGTTGCACACCCCAGCAGCCAACACTCGGACTCATCTGAAGTTTAAATCTCCAACCGTTGGGTTCGGTAAACACAAGCCGCCTGTGTTAGTAGTTAAATGGCGAGCTAGAAGGGAGTGCGTGGTGTAGCGTCGCAAAGTTTTCATTCAACAATCGAAGATAATCAAGAAAAAATGAGTGATTCGAGTGATAGTTCGAAATACAAGTGGACACCCGACAGCACCACGTTATTGGTGTCCGTTTGGACAGACAAACAAGTTCAAAAACAATTAGAATATGCCACAAAGTCGCAATTGATATGGGAAAGCGTTGCCCGGTATATGCAGAAGAAGGGCTATAATGTGACTGGGAAACAATGCAGATCACGAATGAAACAGGTACTCGTTTGTTATCGAGAGGCAAAGAAGGCTGGGACTCGCGCTGGTATTGAACAATATTACGAATCCATTGATAAAGTTTTAAGAGACAAACGACTACTGCAATCGAATATCAATACTGGAGTTGATACTGTTGGTAAGCGTCCCTTCTATTTCATTCACACGCACTAATGTCTTATAGATACTCCGCTAGACGCTACGCGCGATACAGTGCTGCGGAAATTGAGGGTTTCATTGTATGGTTTTCCACGATTATACTCTCCGTATATATGCATTATTATCTACACACTTTACCGAAAAAAAGTAGAAATTCGGCGCATTCAGCAGCTCGGGTTGAGGGCTTCAGACTCTCCTATGTCCGTTTCTTCATCTACTAGCATAGAAAAACAAACAAACATGTTTCTGGCTTCTTGTGACCGAATGTTACTCAGTCTGTACCTTTTTTCGGCTACTTACTATGTAGATCCTCAGCTGGTGAAAAGAGCGTGTTTTTCATCGGCTTTGTATGTTTAAATTTGTGCAACAAAAATCTCAAAACCAGACTGTTAAATGCTGATGAAATTTCATGCCTTGTTCTTGGAATTATTATGCAATTATTAGCACGATGTTGAGCCTGTATTCCATGTGTACGTCGTATAGCTAATTTTAATTGTAGTGTATTATCAATAATGCGTTTTGCCAAGTTGAATAGTCTTTCCATATCTTCGAGCTTTCAAATTTTCTCTCCTAAATAGTACGAATCTAGTTATCGAATATGGTAAAATTTGTGGCAGAATGAAGAATGCCGGTCACACGCAGAGAATCGATTATTTCAAAGACATGTAATTGAGTTTGAAAAAAATTAGGCGCCTCAATTCCCAGTAAAACAAAAAGAATTGAGTATATAGAAATTGGCTTCAACACGAATTGGATAGAATCCAAAGACCTGTGTGTCAATTCTTTGCAATTCAGTCAGAAGAATTGGCACACAATTTTTTTGAAGTCCATCTAATTCGTGTTAATTCCGAATTTTACATACTCAATTCGTTTAATTACTTGATACCAACTCTGGCTCATTTGATACAAAAATTTGACGATAGAACAAGCTTTCTTTGACATGAGTGTTATCATAATTTCAACATTAACTTACATACTATTATAAGAAGAAGAAGAATATTCGAATATTTGGTTTTCTGTTTTTCACCCCAGATCTTGGTGTGAACATCAAGTCACCGCCCAAAGATGTTAAAACAAACAAGAACCTGCAAATGCGATATCAGTATCGCGATCCTGTCGAAACCCTGCTCCGGACTGAGGCTCTTTCTCCAACATGGGAAATGAGACGTATGTAGTGTATCATTCGCATGAAATAGGCATATCTTGTCTTCATTTCTTATATTATTCTTTTCACCCACTTACAGATGACGAGGAGTATCCGGATTCTCCTGAATCTAATGAAACAGTTTTAGTGCAACCATATCGTGCTTGTTCGCCAGTCAGGGACGTCGGCACGAACACTGTACATCAGTTGACACCCATCGTTAAGAAATCGTTGAGGCAGAATTCAATGCCGGTCAGAGAAATGCCGATACAACAAACTTTCCGACAAAATTCATTGCCAAATAATTGCTACAGCGAGATCCCATTCCAAAACACAGTCCAAAACGTCCAAAACCAGATAATCCAGGAAAACATGCAACAGAATCAAGCTCTACTTCACCAGAACTTGTTCCAGACACACAACCATTTGCTACAACAAAATATGTTGCATAATAATCCATTGCTTCAACAAAACTTACTCCAGAATACAAATCAGATTTTACAAAGCCGAGTGCAACAAAACCCAGTTAGAGTACCGAATGACGCACAGCCCAACATCATGATGAACCAGAATCGCTTCCCACAAAACATTCAACGAACGCAAAATCAATTCCAGCAAAGCTCTGCTCTGAACAAGCAAGCTATGCCACAGGAACCAAGAAAAGCTTCATTTAGACAAAATTTAGCCGCTACATTCAAACAATATCCAGATACAGTTCTGTCACAGAATTATAATACAAACGCGAATCAGAATGGCGGACAATTATCTCCGGACTTCATGGCCGATCTAGCGCCGAATTTGAATGATGCTTTCTGTGAAACTACGAAACATGAAAAGTCCCAAAATTTAAATGAAACATTTAATCAACCAGCACCTATGTACAATCCAGCCTTCTTGCAGAGTCTTGATGCTACGTCATTAACAACAAATGCTACTTTTAATGACGACACTTTGTCTATAGAATTCTTGCAAGAATCGCCAACACCGTCTGAAAATGCTGCTAACAAATTAAAAGACTTTGCTGTGAACACAGATTTCGCACCCGATGCACCATTCAGAAAGAAAAAAGCACAAAAACTGGAGCAACTTATGATGAGTGCACTAAGTTCACAAAGTGAAGTTGTCAATAAGGTGAATGAACAATTATGTATTTCAGTTCATTTAATAATTTTATTAGTACTTTGTTCACTCAATATTAGAGCTTCAATTATTCTGCCTATTAATTGACCACCACTTTGTTTAAATTCTTTGAGCATCTGAGACATGCATTGTAATTATTGTACTGATAAATTTCTGTGTGCTTTTCTCTACAGATTCTGGCAGCCCAGACTGATATGGTGACACGATTTCTAGATATAGACAGAGATCGGCAGAATAGATTGGAAAATCGTCTGGATCGTCTACTAAACGTAGTCCATGCTTCGGTCCTGAACAAAAGTCCAGAAAAGGGCACAGAAATCCCTCCGCCGCTTCCAGAACCCAGAATTGGTCGTCTCGCCCCACCTCCTAAGCCAGGGACTGTTCCACCGAAGCTAGATCTCGTTCCCCCGAAACCATGTCGTGTACCATGCACAGTACCCAATTCCAAAGTAGAATTAGTTAATCAGAACCCTCTATCAACCAGACCCGGAGTAGTGACTCCTGTTTTGAGCCCAGATGGAAAACTGGGCACCATATGGTCTAAACTTGGTCCAGTATCGCAGTCTCCTTTCATAAGAGCGCAGATGCAACTAGGATTTAAGCCAATGATAAATACGGACATTCGCACGCAGTCTTCTGCCGAAAGACGTATAGCAAGAGACTCGGGATTATTTACGCATATTAAAACATTAATATCCGAAACCATCACGTTTCTGGAAACTGAGAGAAGGCTAGATGAGAAGATTGAGAACGCCAGACGTCAAGTTCAAACAGGACAAGATTTAACTGCCAGAAAGAAGTTGTTCACGCAAAATGAACCTGATCCAGCAATAATTCTCAGTGCCGCATTTCTCGATATAGAGAAGCAAGTCGAAGAGATGATTGAAAATGCAGGAATATTATGCAAGAATAATAGAGTATCAGAACTGCGTGGTAATGCTCTCAACAATTTGAAAATCAATCAGAAAGAAAGAGATGGCTTGATCACAGGACAAGGCGAAGGGTATGAACATCTGAGACAGCTGAATACAAACCCCCAATATATCAATGAGCCTATTGATAGCTCTACTCCGGCAAAGCCCATAGTTCAGCTTGGGAGGAATGATGGAAATGCCGGCAATTTATACACTACGAGAAGGGGACAGGAACAGCGAGTAAACTTTACTGAAGATCAACCAGAAAATACTAAACAAACAATTCAGCAGTTAGCTCAGCTAGTTATGAACAGTGCCCGCTGGCGTAACACTGCTACTCAACATCTACAGAATGAAAACAGCACTGCAAATGCAGGATTTCAGACAATTAATCAGAATATGGGGTCTAATGTTGACAAAAATACTGTTACATCTTCCCACGTCGATGTACAGGGACGGAGAACTGGGACTAATTCAAACCGCTACTCCCAATTTGGTTCCGGTATGCAGAACAGGGACAACAGAGCACCGTTACTAAATCAGGATAGATATTCGTACGGGGGTCAACCGGAATATAAAAATCATGCAGGACAAACAACAAATAATAATGTCAGACTGTCCTACCAGGGACCTGTCACAAAGACTCAACCACCAATGGGCTTCACCACCACCAATTTGATGATGAACGAAAATATTGATGACCAACCTATGAATCAGTACGGCAATCAGATGGGCTTCGTTAGTGACGGGCTATCGAGTTACAAGCAGCAGAAGAGCTACTTCCCAGATGTTAACAAAGTGCAATTTCTCGATCAGCAACAATTACAGCATGCCTACAACAGGAATTTCACTGCTGATCCAAGAAACGCTCAAAACATTCCCCCATTTATGACTAGTAACGGACAGATGGTTATGGCTCAGACTGAGAATATGATTCGCCAGTACGTCCATGGGGCAATGTCTAGAAAAGCTAAGGATGACAAGGAGACTGATTCGGACAATGACGACGTATTTCTTGATACGACTGCAAGTATGCCGCCGTCTTCTTCACGTAGGACCTCGCTCACCTCCATGGGAGGCTTCTCTTCAAAATCTGGCAAAACTGATGCAACCAACTGTGTGATAAGCTAGATAATATCGATTATTATCTGTAATCGATGTTTATTCTTCTTTGTCAAACGATATCCGTGCTCCCTTTCACACAGGATTGAATTCTTATTCACACTAATTATGTTGCCAATTATGTACCTCATTCTACGTCTATGTATGTTATATTATACGAACTGCTTCATTTGATATATTTATCAGTTGTTACACAAAATAGGTTATAAGAGATTCAATGCTGCCATGACTTCTATATCAGGCCAATGTGGCTAAGAGTATTCTAGAATTTTCGATAATTTTTCTTTGGACAATAGCATACAGTATCTGAAAGTCAAATCGAACAAACTATCGATACCGGCACTCAAAGTGGCCAATCTTGAACCACTGAAAATGGAATAAGTTTCGGTAACTCGATCTCTCGATAAATTTGCCAACATAAACTCATATTGTATAGTGTATACAACGATCAAAGTATGTACCACAAGAATGTTCGTTTCTGCAAAACGTACATTCGTATTTCACGTATTTCGTATCAGATATACTTACATACTGTGCGATGTATTCAGCCATATACTTATGTTACATGTCTGGCTTTAACATAATTCTATACTTCCACATCCACATTTGGTATTCATGATGGTAATCTGTGAAATTTGATAATCTACAATGACATGCTATAACTAGCAGTAGAATATTAGAACCGTATCTCAAACAACACAGACTTATTTGCATTATCATGGGAAAAAATATTACTCAGCATAATTGGAATAAAAATTTCGAATTACAAAATCATATCATTCCGTGTTCTTAAACGATGAATCATAACACAATTGAATAATTATACGTATATACATATAGTGCAATATTTCATTGAGCTGGGTCCATGTTATAATCACATTAGAATGAATATCATAACAATGTTAATTACTTTTTGAATTTTATGAAATAAATATATTCAAATTAGATGCGTATCATAATTAATTGAAGAAATGTACTACCTACAGTTTCCTGTAGCTGATTATCGAGAAAATGTTAAACTATTGTGAGTCCTTTCATTTTTTAAGACTGCCTTGAAGCTACGTCCGTTACTCACACGCGTGAGGTCTGCAAAACAAACTGGGGACTGTAATCGATTATTCTCCAAACTGAATCTGTAGTTCAGGACGTAAGTCAGAAACATTAACTGCATGGAGAAACCAATAAATATTTTTCATAGGGTTGAAATTTGGAGGAGTTTAGTTTCAGATGAACATAAAGATTAGGGAGTTAATTGGAAAATTGGAAAACTTTGAAATGATCATCGCCATGACATTGGAAGCTTGACACAAATTCATTGAAAACTGGTGGAGTTTATTCCATTCAACCCCAAATAGCATAGAAAGATATTACAATTGATCAAGTAGATGATTATTTGCCTCTTGAGTGGCCAAGGATGCCTGCAATTTGAAAATTTTCACATCTAAGTTGGATTCAGCTACACGGTAAAGAAACAATCTCAAGGAACAATCTTCACATACATACATACGTTTTAGAACTATTTTAACTATATAATAACTATTTTAGTAAAATTACTTTTGGTACAAAAGTGCATTGATTTCAAATTGACACTCAAGGGATAGAAGATGTTATTACTGTTTCTTAAAATTATTATTTGAATGTAAAAATGATGTTGTGAATATTTCCAAAAATAATTAGGTAGATAGTCATGATCCAGAATCATGAAAGTTCCAGTTCAACTATTTGGTCAAATCTATTGCATTCAAGAGCATCCTCGTTTTACGGGTTTGGCCCTGGGTAACTTTTGTGTTACATATAGTTCCAAATTCTAGAAACAGAAATGATTCAGATGATGATAATCATTACAGATATTATGAGATTTTCACTAGTTATTCATGAACAAAAAAAATTCCAATATTATCATTTTTTACTTTGGAAGAATAAATTTTCGCACATTCTGGAATTTTTTGATAAAAATCAATCACACCACCTTATTCTTTGAAAATTTTATGTATAATTGTCTGATTTACGATATTCAATATAAAGTCGTTGATATGACTCGTGAAAACTATGTTGTGATACTGATCAATGATAACAGATAACACTGTACGTTTTACTTTGTGCACCTCGTATTTCAACAAAGCAAAGATATTCCCCCGTTGTCGGCACCCAACAAGAGAAGTCTGTTCAGCGGGAGTACAGCCATTGCAGTGAGAACTCCTTTGAACGTATCAGAACGTAATTTGGTTGAAGAAAACGATGCTGTAGCCTCTATAGAAGTGTGGACACCGATGCGGTTAGCAGTTGTTGCTGATATTAACTCTTGCTCGTAGATTGATAAACAATGAACTGGTTCCGTTGCGCCTCTGAAATTACAATGGGAAAACATATTTCAGATCACTCTAAACTGCATAGTGACTATTCTAATTGTAGTCCCTGTATCTCCAATAAATTCAATCGGTGATAATAAAATCGTACGTGATATAAAAACTTATATAATCTGGCAATCCTAGAGACTTACTTCAAATGAAATTTCAATTTTCCATCAATGGCACTCCATACTGCTATAGATTGATCCAGAGAAGAACTGATTATGGTTGAATCATTCAATGCTTCTAATTGCAAGACCTGGAATAGTTAACGATGATGATGTATTATGATATTCGTAAACAAAAAAACGTAAAAATATTGAAATTCAGTGGATTCAGATAGACATTGGTGCAAGGAAATCATTTTCGCATATTTTTTAAATGGCATGAGCCACTTTAAACTTGAGCTGTAGAATTCGCTATGAGCGGGAATTTTTGTCATATCATAAGCTGACTCTTTGAGTGGGAGCAAGAAAAATAGATGTAGATTTTCTTGGAATTATCCGGATAAACATACTTCACACTCGTGTCCTTTCCACGATGCTATGATGAGCCCAGTACGAATATCCAAAATTGTAAGGAAACCAGATGCCTGGCCCATAGCTATCCAGTGTCCACTGGGACCTACTGCTATGCATCGTATTAAACCAGTAGGATTCATAGATACCTGAAATTATTAGAGAAGAACAAATAATTACAAATTTTCCTTCTTCATATGCTTCCGCTGATTGTCATACAACTGCTCACCTTCATTTCATTAACATACAGGAATGTTCGGCAGTCAATCACTCGTAACGTAATATCTGTAGTCGCAGCAAGCAACATTGTTGACGGAATGGGACAGGCGGTCAAAGTATTGACAGGCGCTGGACGGACGCATTCAGGAGATCCTAACAGAGATCCCATAAATGGATCCCAGCAATGAATAGATCCATCGCATGTAACGGCATATCTCAAAGACTCCAGGAAAGTTAATGCTAAAATTGACTTCTTGTGTCCCGTGTAAGTGTACTGACACTGTGATATTGCACTACCATCTCCCTGTGATCAGTCATCATATTTTCAAATACCAAACTAAAGAAATCTTGGTGGCTTTAGAGGTAAAAATGATTGAAAGACATGAGGCTGAAATACCTGACTTCTGAGACTCCAGAGCTTGACAGTTTTGTCCCTACCGCCGCTCATGAAGCTGTTTTCATTGTCGAGTACGTACAGGCATCTCACACTGTTATTATGGCCCGAAAATGTTTGAAGTTTTATTTGCTTAATGTTGAATCTCGTATCTTTATCAGGTCTACCGATTTCATGCTCCCAATATGCCAGCCAATTTCCTCTGAGGTGTCGCGTGGTAGACATCATTTCTCGACTTACAAATGATACGTTTTCGCCAGCAGATTGTGTTTGCGGTGATGGACTCTTCCTCGGCTGTAAATTAAGGAGCGGTGATTAATGAAATTATTTAATCCGATGAATTAATTTCTAGCCATCTTATTTCTCAATCAGGCTTCTAATTTTCAAGTGGAAGGTCATAGATATCTGATTTTGAACACACACAACTGATTTATTTTTTATTGATATAAAAACGAATATATAACACAGTTCATTTTAACATAATCAAAAGTTTCAATCTATACCCTAATATGAATCTAATATAATTAAAATCCATTGATCTTACTTGCACCTCGATACGATTTCCAACAACAGAAATGTTTCCAAAACTCTCTATATCTCGTGCCTCTGAACCCAAATTAGAATCTGCAATATGAACTCATTCAGAACAGTGCCTGATTGTGTCTGAATAATTACTACTACACTTAGGGGTCTAGCCGGAAAAGAGGGTCATGAGGAAATCAGGCTTGCAAAATATTTCGGGATACATTCAAACTTCAGCCAATAGAGAAGTGTATTCTGGAAAATCACACACATACCAATGCTAGAACGAGATGGCTGAATTTCTAGTTCGTATTCACAACAAAGATCTCTGATTAACTGATGATTTTTAAGAATTTGCTCCATCGCTTCATCTCCAATATAACGATAAAATGCCACATAAGACCTGTGTGCCAACTCCGCAGTGAAGACGGCTTTAAGTTCTTCGAGTCCCTGCCGAAATATTTGAAGAAATTAGAACTGAAAATACTACGAACTTTAACAAATTGACCCGCGAGTTCATACATTTTTTGACAATCATTCACCTGATTTTTTTGAGAATCAGTGAAAGCGCTGCTTTCAATGACAGGTGGTGAAAAGGATTCAGCAATTTCGTTAGTGGTACCAGTACGAACCACTCGAGTATGCGTTGGCGTTCCTTCGCCAGCCCATTCCTGAATGCTACCGTCTAGTAACACTTCTAAGAAGCCACTTTCATCATGTGGCGTACTACTTTCCGTAGAACTACAAATCATCACAATAAAATTGACAACAATAATAAAAGTTTGTGCGTAAATGCTCCGCTGAAAGCAGTATGCAATCCATACTATACTATTTACTTCGTAAAAAACTGTTCATTTCAAAAATTCTCATTTCAATTGAACTATTTAATTTATAAATATTTTGAATTCGAGACAACACCGAAATTTTTACACTTTGCAACAAATTCTTCCTTAAAAAGTGCTGCACTATTGAGAATTGGAAAGAATAGTACCTGGTAGGGACATTTTTCTTCGTGGAACTTGCAATCTTTGGCTCAATATTTTCAACGTCCACATTTTTACTCATTTGCCCATATGCCTTATCGAAAGCTAGAAAAAATCGTTGGATGGAAATCGCTATTTGCGTCTTACTCATTTCCGACCCCAATCTTCGACTAAGACAAAATGTTACTGCTATATATTTTTTGGCTAATGCACTACGCGCTACTATCCCATTGGGAAAAGTATACCGGGTCGTTGAAAGTATCCTCACAGCCGGATGCAGAATCGACCTTAGTATAGTTTCCTGCAAATAAGTAAATGACATTAAAATTGATACAAACTGATTTATGATTTCGTTCTGTATGCGGTCAATCTATGTTTATCAAAGTGGGTTCACACTTACGTGTAGGGCATCCATTAGTGCCGAATCGCTAAGAAATGTAATTATATGTGCCAGAAGAGCCAAACAAGAAACGAGACCACTTTCCAGACTTGGAGTCAACTTTCGTTTACATAAAGCCAATAATTCAACCATGTGGCCCAAGTATTGCAGTGAAATTATTTGCTCACCGTACAAACCTAAATTCGTAAAAGTTTAGAGTTCATAGGAGCATAACACTAAAAACATACATAATGTGCTCTATGAAGTATTAACTACTACAGGAAATTAATAGTGGTTGAGAAAGAAGTTTTTTGACGAACCTGCAATTGCGGTAAGACATTCTAAAACTTTGCTCGCATTTTGATCACCTACTAACGTGGCATCGGGCCATTTACTGTGCTCTGCCCACACTGGCTCATCCTCTGATAAAGGTCTCAAGTTTTCTGTTCCGGCATAACACAGTGTCAACATCCTTAAAAGGTTCCGTGACAAATAGCGAGCAGTCAAAACTGGTCCTAAACGATGCGACAGCCAAGTTACAGACTCAGCACTCATTTCAGACACCTTGCAATCAATGGGAACCAGTTTTTGCAGCGGTGGATCTATCTCAACTGCCTCTTCATCGACGTCATTCTCCAATAGATCGTCAGTTTCAGAATGCATGGCAACGCTCTTTGCATTTTCAATATTTACTGCATATTCATTTTCCGTAGTTTTATTTTCCGCATTACCTACGTACGAATTACTAAATGGTATATCTTCGCTAGAAGTTTTACTACCAACGTGGCAACCAATACTGTTAAAACCCGTTACTAATTTACCACCCTCTACTCGCTTCGGTATCGGTATAGTCGGAGACTTCATGCTGCTTGGTGGTGAGTTTTTGTTTGCTTCTTCGGATAAATCGTTTGAGCTCAAATTCAGTTCCAAATGTACATCTATATTGTATGGTATACCAATGTGAGAGGGCGGAGAGCTTTCTTCCGTCTCTAGAACGAAGACTTCTGTAAAAATATCAGTGCAGGATGTAATACTTTGGTATTGAATTCTTTTCCAGTCGTAAGAAATTGGTCAGCACTACGAATGCGAGCGATCTTACCTTCTACATCATTGTCAGTTGACAGCAATACTTTATAGTCGCTACCTGACTGGCTGAAACTAGTAGAGCCGTTACGATCCGAGTCACCTGACGAATCCTCATCCAATGGTGATAACACCACATCGGCATCGCTGCAACTTCCACTAAGATCGCAGGTTCTAAAAAGCAATTTAAAAAATCAAATATCAAAGTTCTAGTCATCAATATTAGATACACAAACATGAAATGAAAGTTGGCACATACTTGAGGTTTCCATTTCTGCAATGATTGGTATTTGAGAGGTTTTGTAAATGGTCTCTGTAGCCCCCTACTGCTTCGACTAGCGGCGTTATAAAGTTATCTAAAAATCGTCGTAATCCAAGTCTAACCATGAGTTTCAAAAGAAAACTACGATGGTAGAGTCTCACTGTCCTGTGCTTGGCAGGCGACATCGAAGATAAAATATCTGAATGAGATTCGCTGTCCATGATGGATCCGTTTTCATACAACTTAACAATTGGCTCCAGAAGAGCTGCTGCAGAGTGCTTGAGTCCAATTACCCTGTGGAAAACAACCGCTCTTGTGACCACAGTTCCGGGATGATTTTTACTTCAAGTATAAAACTGTGATAAACTTACTTAGCAATAGGATCAAATAAATACCAAGCTGCTAAAACAGCACAGTATGGTTCATCCATCATTTGACGAATATGTGGCACTATTAATTCGAGGCAAGCTTCGGAAGAGGCTTCCATTTCGGGAAGAAGGAGCTCTAGATCTCTCGCTATAGCTTTGACTTTACACTCGCTAATTTTGCAAAGATATTGAGTGCGCGTTATATCCATTGCGTCGCCTCCTCTGGCTGTATGTGTTACGAGATTCAAGCTTTGGACAAGACTGTTATATTCTTGTAACATTTCAACGATGCCGAATAGACGCTGAAAATATTTAGGAAAGGGGAACAAGGTCCCGGATAGAATAGACTGTAGCAGCTGATGGGCGGATGGAGGAGGTAGGCCTATATTTGTTACAGTTAGATAACGAAACTGTATACTGTGCGGATTGGAGTTAGAATCACTTGTTTCTATATTATCAAGATTGTAACTACTGGGTATGACATCAGCTTGAAGTAGTAAGGCTACAGCATTTCTCACGCATCTTGGTAGCGCGTCTGGTGATGCCATTAGAAGATTCAAACACGAGCTCAATCTCTCATTAAACGTCACACGCCCCGCTTTTGCCGATGCTCTCAGCTTTGTCGACAGAAATATTTCGACTATCAAACATCCGAGGATTTGCTGCTCCTTGATTCGACTTGAAGCAACAATTTGTTTGTAGTTAGTCAAGCTATCGTGCATTGCCGGATTCGCTTTATACGTTTGATGAGATGCTTTGTTTAAAAAAGCAAATGTCGTTTCTATCTGTACCAGTGCCGCTACTGGATTGTAATCTTTTGGAAGAACAATTTGCATTGAAGATTTTTCAGGCTTTGATGCTTCTTCGGTCGCCAATAGAGAACCCCGAGACCGGCTGAGAAAACGACTCAAAGCTAACGGCGAGGACCGCGTAGGGTTCGAATTTGCTGATGATTCATCTTCCAAGCCTGAACTGTGATCTTCGTCTTCGCTGATCCTATCTCCGGAACGATCATTTTCTAATAAAAAGATTAAAATTATTTCGTCAAGAAAATAATTTATTAGTCTTCATATGCAACAATTATTGGTAAAAATGTGGTGAATGGAAGAAAAGAAATAAAAATTCAGTATCGGTATTGTTTTACAATTCCTGTAATATGAAGCATTTGATTTTCTGACTTTTTGTTCATCATGGAAATGTTAATTTTCTGCAAGTATCGTACTCATCTTCTCCCGTAAATTTGTTTTCTGCAGGCGGGGAGGGGTTTTACTCCAATATGGAGAAGGCACTAGCTTTTGTGGATGAGGCAGTGTAAACAGCTGCACTATGCCTGAATTTGTCAGCTGTTTATGATTATCCACTAATTGCAAACAGACATTCTTTGACTTTACGGCAGCTGAGCCTGACAATCTGGTGAACAAAATATAAATTATTTTAGGTTTTTTCAAAAATCTAAATAATATCATTAATATCAATAGCGTTATGAACAGCTATAGTAATGTTAGAATTGGATTATGAGCTCAAATACTTGTTATAAAAAAAAAAAAAGGAGTACTGATTGATTTTTCATATTTTATAAATAATTTTGAACAGTAGTAAAGAAAAAGAATGTTAAGCTTCTCAATGCAAATGAAATGATATACTTGTAACCAAAAGTGAGATCTATCCAGTGATGCAGTCTCTCGGATACATATATGCTCTCTAAAGCCTCACGATGCTTCTCTATAAAGTCTTCCGGAGATGTTGCCCATGCGGGTATTTCCAAATCTGGTAGGTCTTCGTGGATGGACTGAAACGGAAAAAAACATAATAATATAGTTGCGTAAGCGATAAGCCGGTCAGGTTCAGTCAACTGATAATTACTTTGAAGACATTGGGATCAGTAAAGAATTGTGGAATGCATTCATCAGGACTCCAATGATGTAGCCTCTGAATAGAGGCGGGATACTCCCACGGAACCCATTGTGGCCTCACGTGCTTGCACAAAACAGACCGGGCATAGCGACGAGAAAGATACACGTAATAAGTGATTTCTGATAGGACATCTGAAACGTGATGACCGACCTGCATGTAAAAATATACAATACATGAATATCTCATGTGCTGCTTGTAAACTAAACGTCAGGCTTCTCATATGATATGAATTGATATTCATAATACTCGATTTCACCTCTCCATCTCGTCTGTGTTTTTCGAAAACTGCGACTTAATCTTCTTCAAACAAAAATTATGGAGGATACAGAGTATATTTTAACTGATATTGTTGAAGACTAAGCATAACGGCATTCTACCTCAGTTATGTGGGAGTCAAAAGTGAGATCCAATTGTCTGTCCCCTTTATTGAGTCTGAACTTCGATTTTGTAAGGTCCCTCCAATTTCCACCACAACGTGATGTGAAATCGGTTACCCAAGGCATGACGTGGTGACAGCAGGGATCTCCATACCTTCTCCCAGCTGCATTATTAAGTGCAGTCAAGTAATCGAAATTACTTATTCGTCCCTGGACCCACATCTCGCACAGCTTGTCAATGTTCTCATTAAATCCGAACAGTGGGCTACCAGAATTTTTTATGCACTCATGAGACGAATTTGTCGCATTATTGTGTTCGTAGCACTTGGACTTTCTGTGATTATGAATACTAGCTGAGCTTCCACACTCATGCTGAGGCTTCAAATGTATATTATCACTTATTTTTGGCAAGACCTGAAACATGGACATAATATAATCAAGACATCGCATGAACTGATTCTCATGAAATTGTAGAGTTACTGAATCAGTACTATGATAAATGAATGAATAATATTATTCAATCCAATAGAACATAGCATCTATACTTGATTGCAACTTAGTGAAAAAAAGCCATGTAAAAACGATCAACGATCCACAGGGAGAAACTGAAGCTTCCGAACCTCCCAATTTTGCATAGAATTCCTCACATGATAAAAACTTGTAATACAATGTTTTAAATTACCTGAATGATAAAATTATCTGTCAGTAATATATCGCCGAGTGTTATTCCGCCAAGAGCTAATCCTCGGTCGTGCATATCTCTCAAAAGACAGAGTAGCTGATAAACAAGAAACAGAGGTTTGCTATAGCTCGAAGATAGGGCTGCAGGACTGTAGGTGACAGATCTGGAATGAAATCTTGATAAAAGATGTGGCTCTATCTCCATACTAGAAATGCTCTATCAATCCATTCTAATCAAATACCAATTCATGTTCCTCGTATTATAAATAGCGGAGCTTACTCTTGGAGGGAATATTTGGCAGTTTGTTCGTGAAATATAATGAAACAAGAGGATGTTTCAACGGTAAATAGCGCTGGTAATAAATTACAGTGTGGTTCACGTGTTGATCCTGATGTCACAGTCATTACACTGCCATCTTGTAGCTGTACCATAGGACAACCATACATGCGAATAATAATATCTTTCATAACAGCTACATCACTGCTGCTAGCCGTTATATTTGAGTGCTCCTTTTGCTCTGCCGGATTCCACCTGCCTGTAGATAATTCAATATTATTATAGACTGTACAGAATAGTGTCAGTCTGATTGTACGGCGTGACATACTGTAGTATTTTTTGTAAGCCTCCTTCCACAAATTGTGATGATTTGTTTCCATGATGTAATGCAAGAGCTGAGGAAACGTAAGATCGGATTCAGTTCTCGCATGTCCTAAGTTCCTCGCTCTGGGCAATGGAATTGCATTTCTGTGTTGTTTTTGATGAACCTGTGAGAGAGTAGCGTGCCTCGCATGAATAAAATACTTATACAAACTGCATTCTTTACTTTTCAAAGCAAGAATATGAAAGCTAGGACTAAGAACTTCGAAAATGTGTGAAAAGTTGCTAACCCTAACGTAAACTCGTAGCCAACTAGGTCCTAATTCTTCTACTGAGGGCTGTGCAGCGATTTCATCAGAGGAAAGTTGATTGTGAGTAATAAAGACGACAGGGCCAACGCTGAGGAAATTAGCTAACCAACTTCTGTGGGCTGTAATGCAAATTCGACCATTTTCGAAGCGCATGTATTTCTTTGGCACGCCAATTTGTTCGTGAAGTATATCCATATTTGATATAATCAAAATACAACCAGTTTCGGTTATCGATTTATTAGTAGCATGACATTACTCAACAGAATCGTCAATAATTGTCTCAGAATATCTCGGATACCACGGTCAAATTCGCTCAGTGTTACTCATTGCTAATTTTATCGCTCTATCCCTCTGAGGGACATATCAGGAGAGCAAGTACTTTGTAAGGACAACAAAATTTAGCTGATCCGTAGTAACTACATATCAAAGTGTCAAACACAGCTGATCTTCGCCAAGAACTCTTCAGTTGAGAAAGGTTATCTTGTTTACGTCCCTTTCCTCCGTCAATCGACATGGTTCAAGATTTGATCAAAGAGGATCGCAGTTTAAGTCGCTAAAGGTCGCCGCTGATTGGCTAATTCCAAGTTCAAACCGTGAACAAATCCTAAACACGTCGGAGGAAACGGGCGTTTCGTTTCGCAGCTTCGCGTTGATTCGTCCACGAATAATTCTTCTCCGCCATTCTACACGTAAGCTTACCTTGCACGTCACGTGGTAGCGCTAGAATCGGATAATTTTTGCCTGTTTGAGCAGTCGATCAGACCAACAACGATGAGTTTCATAACACATACCAACCGATGATTTTGAATTTTCTTTTGTCTACAATGGAAGCTGGCCGCCGGCGGGAATATAGCATACATACTCGATGGTCGAGTGTCCTTGTTAATTTTACGTCACGCTGATATTTTTCTGAGCCACAGTTTCCGCGTTTGATAACAGTTTCTAATAATTATGAGCACAGCGTCGCCCGTCATTCAGCTACAATCTCATAAGTATTTGCAAGTTAGTTCGATAACCAATGTCGTCAATGAGTTCTACCGAATTCCTTCACACGTATTTGCAAAATGTAAACTTAACCTCATCCTAATCAACATGCATATCTCTTCAGCCTATGAAGCATTTATAGTGAAAAAAGGAGAGCCCCACTGCTGCGTAATTGTTCATAGTCGGGGACCGGTCTGATGGAAAATGGCAAACAAAACTAGAAGAAAAAGAAGAACAACAGAGCCTGATGAACACTGTGTCAAACGCGCCAAAGGCGCTGGCTCTCAGGCAGATTCAACGACGGAAGTAAACACAACATTTTTTGGATTTATATTTAATGCCCGATTTCTTCATCTCTGGTTAAATTTCATCCATTAGATAAGTTTCTAAATCTGACCTATGATTGGCTGTCGCTCCCGTTATTTGGCAAATCAGTTGATCCACTAAATATCTGGAGGTGAAGAAATCGCCCATAAAACTCTAACAGTAACTTGATTTTCTATGTAATACATATTTGTATACTAGCAAATGTATGGCCCTGAAGATGCCTGCATCAGAACAAATTTCATTTTTGATAAGCCATAACTACCGGGTTTTTCATGCTACAGACTTGGCTCACGGGTCATTTTCTTCATATCCGATTTCCTCAGCCTCAGATTTTTTTAAGAAATTTGTATCACCGTTATTTGCGGTGCTACGGCTAGAAGAAACCCTTGGCTGCGCAGAACACCTGTATCGTTGGTAGTACAAAGTTCGATGCCAGAATGTATTGTCTTCATCGCGTAATTCCTGAACTTTTCAATTTCAATCGAAGTTCTTGTCACGTACTTTCACACCACCCCGGTATATGGATTACCGTTCATCATACAGAAACCCGCAGGCTCATTTCAAAATCTCGCCTTGTCCTATCTTCTTGGCATTTTGTGCTGTTATATAACAACAAACATTTTTTGCGACAAGTGACGGCTTTATATTTTTTCTATCCTCACAATCATGGTCCATGATCAATCTGATAGCTGATTTGTGGAAGATGGTCAAACTTTCAGTCAAATCAGTTAAATTTTGCGATTGAAAAATTCTAACGCCAATACTTATTTCAAAATACATATTTATATCCCTAGAAACATGAATCTTACGATTAAATACGCACGTTTTTATATCATCAAGTGTCCTCTTTGGACGTGTATTCATATATTGAAATATACATTTTTTGTGTTTGAAATATAATATCACACGAAGAAAAATTTATTGTTGAAGCTACCATACTATTATAGTAGTTTGAGGACAGACTTCACCATGAAGAGCTCTACCATACTCCATAGACGTTGACTGAGCAGAAATTTGGTATGAGCTACATTAATATTGTATCCCACTCCACATTTTCTCGAATCAATGCCTATGATGTATGTCAGATCAACCGAAAAGTATAGTAGATCTCTTCATTGTAAGGTCGGTCTTAGAACTACCATACTTTTGCACACTAAATCAATGTATTGGGCACACTCTTGGCAAAAATCCGATAGCTAACGAAGTGTTCTGCCAGCCGAAAGTTTTTCTGGCCGTAGTGCCGCAATAAACTGTGATAATGATTTTTTTGGAATGAGGTGAGGCTGGAGATATTTGATATGCAGAAAATGACTTCTGAGCCATGTCTGGAGCATGAGAAACACTACAGCTATGGGTTCCCAAACATGAAATTTTTTCTTAAATTTTAATTAAATTTTTTCAGTAAATGCCACTGTTTACTTACTTATTTACTTACTCACTTACTTGAGGAACCTTGTTCAGTTTAATTAAATGTTAATGGGATAAATGAAATTATTCACAGGAAACTGCAGGAAAAATACGACGCATTTTTGTCAAAAATTTCATGTGTCATGAGGCATTAGAAATTCAATTGAATAGTAACGTTAACTTTATTGTTGGGCGAAATGGTAGCGGTAAAAGCGCCATCTTGACAGCATTGGTTGTGGGGCTGGGTGCCAAAGCTAATGTAACTAGTCGTGGAAGTTCTGTCAAAGGTATGCTATGTATAATTATTTCATCATCAGCTGTAGTTTTATACAAAACTTTTCAACAATGTTCTTAATCTGTCGAAAATTTCCAGAATTTGTTAAGAAAGGTAAAAGTTCTGCAGTTGTGGAAATCACCCTGGTAAATGAGGGAGTAATGGCATATAAGCCAGAAGTGTATAGAGATTCTATCACTGTTTCACGTACTATAGGATCCAGCAGTGGTTACAAAATAAAGAATGCAAACGGTAATCAGACATAGTAAAATCTCCGTTAATTTTATTGTAAAATAATGTAATGCATTCTGAATTTGCAAGAAAGATTGTTTTATCAAATTGCTTTTTTAGCATGCATTTACATGTATTCATGGATAACTATTCAATTTTTAGGGGAAGTAATCTCTACGAAAAAAGATGAGCTGGAACGCATCATATCACACATGAATATTCAAGTCGAGAATCCAATTTCAATTCTAAATCAAGATGTCTCCAGGACATTTCTTGTCACCGCTGGTCCCAAAGAAAAATATGAGTTATTCATGAAGGCTACACACTTGGATAAAATAGGAGCCAATTATAAAAGTGCCCAGATTTCGAGTGAGGAGGCTAAACGACAATTGAATGAAAGCAAACAGGTACCAGTGTAATGGTTGTTATTCACAATACTTTTTCAATTCTCGAGTCTCGCGTCAAAGGTACTTCCAAGATACGGCGAGGTTAACAGTATTCAATCTACCTTGACATGCTGCATTGCTAATTATTAAGTCAACAAGTAATCTATGTTGCCTATTTCAGCGTTTATCCGTTGTGAAAACTGAAATCGATGATCTCGAAAACAGCGTTCGGATGCTTGAGTCTATCGAAGGTGTTCGTGCTCAGCATGATGCTTTGAAAGATGAACTGCTTTGGTCAATAGTGAGTACAACATATTGATTGGCGTATAATTTCTCAAATGCCGATTCTATTCCTCGTTTTCAAACCATTGAAATAGTGTCTTCGAATTCGATTACTGCATCAAAATGTTTCAACATGAAAAGTAATTATACACACGTTAAATATCAGGCAATTTCGGAAGAACGGAAGTTAAACCAATTAAAAGCAAGCTTGGAAGAACATCAGCACAATGTAGAGAATCATAAAGAAGAAATAAGGACAAAAGACATGAAAGAAAAGCAGATAGCGGCCAAAATTCAGTAAGATATCTATATAACTAATTGCTTGCGTGAAAATGTAATCGTCTCGAACTTTGTTTTCACTCTTCTGATAGGTTTTATTCAATTGACATGATCAAAGGCTAAACCTGGATCTATTAATGTTATTTTGAATAATTTTTCGCTAGAGAATTCCAAGAAAAAATACTGGAAATCCAAAACGAGGCTGCAGGTAGTTCGGAAGCATATAATGTTGCGAAGAAACATCTTGCTTCCAAGAAAGAAGCTCATGCTGTAAAGGCTAGGGAATGGAAGTCATTACAGGCTAATATAAAGCGCAAGGAGGAAAATATCGCGATGCTGCGTAAGGAGATAGAAAAACAGGAGGCGTAAGTATATTGCCTGTAAAATCATACCAACCAAGCCACTAATGCTTTAACCTTTTTTTTATTCGCTGAATTTCGCGGTTTTTAAAAGGCTGAACCACTTTGTTACTCCAATCCATAAGCTTTTTTTAATATCAGCCAGCTTTATTGATAAACCAAAACAATCTAAATAAGTAGATATTTCTTTGTAGTGATAGCAATCAAGTTGAAGATGGAAAGCGCCGAGATAAAGAAGAGCGTACCCGATTGGAGGAAAAATTAATTGAAATTGAAGCCACACTGCATACAAAACAGACAGAACAAATACATCGTGAAGCAAATACAACTCATTTGACTCAAACTCTCCGTACTCTGAGAAAAGAACTTGATGACAACGACACGAAAATTAGTGAGTCCAGTTTTATCCACAATTATATTGTCATATACCGATTCACACTCTGCTGGTCGAATTCATTATGCCATTTTCTTTTGGTTGAGGGAATTCACTAATCGAATGAGTCACTAAATAATCAGGTACCGCTCATTAAATAGTTTTACATAGAATACTGATAACGTCACTTATTTATGTAGGACAGAAGAGAAGACAGTTGAACGCCCTTAAGCTGGAGTCTGATAACGCAGTCACAGTTTTTGGACATAATATGCCCCGCCTCTTGAAACGTATTAAAGAAGAATATGATAGAGGAAGATTTAAACAAATGCCACGTGGACCATTGGGTGAGTATCCACAATTTCAAAACTCGTTTAATTTACATACTTCCAATTTCATTGAGTAAATTATTCGAATTCAAACGCATATTCTCGTCCTTTGCCCCTCCTCTCCTTCCTCGTGCATACTTGACCTTTCTACCTATGTGGCTGAAAAAATTGAAAGTCTTGAGAACCCTTGAGAAAACCGGCCACCCGAGATTTTACTGAAATGCCGCCATAAAATTTTTTGCCAAAATACGAAGCTTTCATAACTTTCATCTCTGATTCATGGGCAATTCAATATCACGAAACTGCTTAATTTCTTTGAAAGGAGCACGACGATCAATCGAAAAGGCCGTGATTTCGGCACTCATTGAATTCGAACTGAAATAATAATTTTCAAATTTAATCATTTCCACGGAATATCAGAACTAAACTCTATTGGGAGGTTCCATGTGTCTAAGTTCGATTATATACCTTCTGCCACACCACCACTCTTGTTACGTGTTCGTTATTGTTCAACCACCTATTCAACTACCTTACACGTTATTATAGGATTATATATAAAAATGAAAGATTCAGCCTGGAGATTAGCAGTCGAATCTTATCTTGGTGGAGGGACTTTACGTTCGTTTTGTGTCGATAATAGTCAAGATGCGAAGACTCTGAGTCACATAATGAGAGAGGTGTTCAGGGACGAATTCACTCCCCAAATTATTGCTAGCAAATTCTACTTCAAGGTATATATTCACCTATCATTGCTATTTCAATACAATGCGCTATTTAGCCACCAGCAAAACAACCGAGCCTTGACGCCAGCTGGCTGTTGAACCAGCTCTCTCTCTACTTTCATTCTTAAAATTCATGAACTTCTACACAGACCCACGACGTCAGTCGACATTGTGCTCGTGCTCCTGGATACTACAATCTGTGGGAAGCGATAGAATTTTCTGATCCAGTTGTGGCGAACTGTTTAATTGATCAACGAGAAATTGAGTGTTTATTGTTGATACCCACAAGTTCCGAGGCTCGTCAAATGCTATCAGATGCTCGCAGAGTACCTCCTAATTGTAAGAGGGCTTTAACGCAAGAAGGTGACACATTCATCCCTGATCCAAAGTACAGAACTTATGGTGGACCAATCGGAATGAGAGCAAGATACCTTCAAGTATCAACCAAAGAAGCAATTAAGTAAGTAGTTCTTTATTATCTGTGTTCAATATTGAATTTTTCGAATCAATAGAAAATAACTTTTCCAATAACATTCCTTCAATTTAATTCGTGTTTTAAACAGAGTTTTGGAAGAAGAACTCGATGCTATTGAGATGGAGAGAAAGTCGTTCCTTAGCCAACACATGACGGTTGAGGCAGAGTTAAAAACATCAAGAGAAGACTTGACCAACATAAAGAAGACTGTTGACATGCTACGGTCTCAGCAAATCAAAGTAAAAGCTAGAATCAACGAGCTGCTAGACAAGTGTCAAATTGATGATTCCAATTCTATAGCTGTGTTTGTGAGTAATAGCCAGCAATATCGTTATGACTAAGCAGTCAAATTTTAATATAGCGATTGGAATTTCTAGCTCTGTCCAAAATATTATGCCTAACACTGATTATGGTAATGATCGTGAATTTCCTTAGACTGCAGACCTAAACGAGCTTTTGAAGAGAGTTGAACATCATTCAGTCGAAGCAACGCAATTAAAAGAGGAAGTTGCGGAGCTTCAGAAAGAAGTTGAATCAACTGAAGCAGAAGTCAAGCGATGCAGAGACCTGGCACATTGCCTTGAAATGAAACTTGAACCAATTAAGGTATTTGTCGCTCCTCCGTCTGAACTTTTTGTTCTTTGATGTATTTCAGATGTTAAAGAACTTGAGTTTTCATTTGCTTTATCCGAATATTCTCGATCAATTCTCGATAAAAATAAAGAGCGCTACTGCTTGTCTATTAAATTTTTCTCATACATTAAAATTCAGACTGTGTTCCTTGTTTTAGAAATTGATAAGAGAGCAAGAGAACGAGGCACAAACACTTCGAGTGGACTCTCAGTATGGTGAGCGGAAGTTGTTGGAAGCTCAACAAGCTTTACAAAAAATCACTGCAGACGTTGAAAAACAAGAACGTGTCAGTGGTAAAACAGTTGCTGATGCTGCTCAACTGTGTCCTAGAATAAATACTCAAAGGTAATGTATGACTGATTTCACCAATGGGTCAGTCTCTGATCTGGGGTGGAAATTTCAATTTCTCTAGATATTCACCCGTTATATGTATATTTACCTCCCCAGATTGCATAAAAACTAAAATCGAACAGCATCATTCAATTTCCTTCATGTTTTATGCACTTTGTACTAAAAAATCTAATTTTCTCTTGATTTCGACGCAATACTAACTTTCTGTATGGTCTCTTTTTCGTTTTCGTGTTTTTAGTAAATCGTTCGTTCGTAAAGGGACTTTTATATTGAAATATCGTAAAATAATTATCTGCTTATTTCCTGCTCAGTTTTCGTTGAAATGATCCTTACCTTTAGTACAGTTCGCGCTGCTAATAGTGCTGCTTCCCCTATTTTGTGCTTGAATGCTTCCCCCACCCGTGGCCAAATTGTTGTGAAGACGACTATTGAAAGAGAGCCATTCAAATGTTTTTGTCGTCGAGTCGCGTCGTGAGTGGAGGTACTGCTTTTCTCGGAAACTTATTCCCCTATAACCCCATCACCGGCACTATTGAAAGAGCGGACTGTAGTGGTGCAATTTCACAAAACATATTCTGATTTAACCCGAAGTTAATGTATATTTTCCAACCATCTAGATCTGCGAGTGAAATTAATCGGTTAATAAAAGAATTGAGAGCTGACATTGAATCGATCGAAGAGCAATGGGGTTCCAAGGAAGTGATAACAGCGGAATTGGAGAAAAAGCGAACAAAGTATACCGAGGTTATGGAGTTTGCTATCGCAATAGAAGCAAGCAACAATGTGAGTCCTCATCAATTTTCTGTAATATCATACTGCGATTTGCTAATGATCATTACAACTTCGTATTTCATTTTATATCAGAAAAGCATACTAATAAGATGTTGTGGTACTCCGTCAATATTTATTGTGTATTTGATTATTTTCTCATTCATCTCAGTTTCTTGTGTTTCAAAATCCATGCGTTTTGCTCCTATGTTGTTCTTATCTATTTTTCCAAAGATTCAAAGTAGAAAATAGTCTCTTTAAGATGTTAATATGGTTTACAACATTGCTTTTTCGCTCTATTGGACTGTGGTGCAGTTTTGGTCCATTCAGACACACTTACAATGTTTACCTCAAATATTTGCTTCAAATTATCATTGGAAAGGTGCCTAAATTAAATTTAAGTCTTGTCCCATGTATCTTCCAAGATAAAAATGAGTATCTACTGATTTTTATTCGTATATTTTTTCATCAGATGCAGTTGGAAAGACTGCAGAACAGACGACTTCTCTATAATACAATGAAGAAACGTATCAGCTGCAATATCCAGCATTCATTCCAAAGTGTTTTAGCATTGCGGAAATATAAGGTGTGAAGTGATGCATATTGAAGCATATTTGAATTTTACACACGTTCCATTCTTCGTTTGACAACCAATATCACTATTTTGATCATATATTTCCACAGGGTGAATTGACTATCGATCATACCAATAGGCAGCTTACACTCGAAGTGAATCCTGCAGGTAGCGCTAAAAGAACAACCAATGATGCTAGATCTTTATCGGGAGGTGAAAGATCATATTCCACCGTAGCCTTCATTTTGGCATTGTGGGATTGCATAGAACTGCCATTCTATTTTCTCGACGAGTTTGATGTATTCATGGTGAGGCAATTGATTATTATCATTATTATAATTTTTAAATATGTATTCATATTCTCAATGGACCAAACTCCTATTATGGAGCTCTTTACCCTCCTAATTGACCTCCTGCTTATTTTGTTTTGCTGTTGTACTTGTGGTGTCTTGGCTACAGGAACGATTGCTTTCGAATATTAGTTTCGGGTTCAGGGTCCTCCTTGTACCTATAACTTTGTTCGAAACTCAGCTAGTTACCTTGTACCAAAAATCTATGACGAAATCTTCTGTATTCGTGAAATACCGTTTTTAGGATAAAGTAAATCGACGTATTATCATGGATATTCTACTAGACCATACGAGATATCACCCAGCAAATCAGTTCGCGTTTCTGACTCCCCTGGACACTTCAAATATTTTAGCCGAGGATTATGTCACTATACACCAGTGAGTAACACAACAATAATAAAAAATGATATCACAATTCGCTCTCCTGGATATACAAGTAATAACAATCCTGCTTCATTCTTCCAGATTAGCAGCACCAGAAAGGGCTGAAAATGGTGTACAATGAAGCACATGGATGTGACATTCTTGAGAGTATCGAAAGGTTGGCTGCGTCGAGTGTTGGATTTACAAGGTATGATTCAAATTTTGCTATGATTTTCCATAGTTTTCGAATCGTACCTGAAGGCCAACTAAAACATAACTTCCATACCCACATGTGAGGCAATAAGATGTTTTTCGCTTGGAAAAACTATTTTTACAAAATTATATAATATATTTTTGATGGCAGTTGTTTGATGTTCAAAACAACCTTTACTTTTATCGCATCTCGCGTCTTATTCTGGAGAGAAAAAATTGATTGTTAAACAAGCGACCACCGTAGTAATATTTCTACCTCGGAAACATTATTCAGACTAAATATGTACTACCAAAATGAAGAATATAATCTATAGTGATTAAAAGATTGGCGAGGCAGTTCCGCAGCTCAGTTTTCTCAAATACATATTAATTCTTGAATGCTCGAACTATTATGAAACACGTTTAAGGATTGACTCGATCAAACATGGACAAAATCTAAATAATACTGCCAGATGTCTTTGGATGTACCATCATTTCTCGTGATTTCTCGTAATATTTATGGTTTCAATGTGCCTTGATGCATTGTGGATTTGAATAATACTTCGAAACTATGTAAGCACACGAGAGCAACAGTATATAACATTAATGCCACGCGATCTTTATCCAATCATCGTATTATCGACGTCCCAAACGTTGTTTCGATTAACTATATACATGATCTATTGAGAGAATTTTCAAGATATGTTTTTACACGATATGCATTGGAACCATCTATCGTCATTTCCTTAGATTCGAGATTTTCACTTGCAAGTGTATGAATGAAATTTCATGAAAATAGCACCGTCGTGACTATGAAAGATAAATGTTGTAAACTTACCTTAAATATGTGTATGCTGTTGAACGAACTATTCGATTATGCGTCACTCGAGGCAGGTTATACATTAAGTAGTATGGTTTTAGTTGAAGTTTCAAAAACTAGATATCTATTCCATCAGTATAATTGCATTTTGTATTCACTAACATGCGTATAATTAGGATATGGGCGAATGGATATTGCGACAATTCATTGCTGGTCAAATGAAATAGATAGTATAAAATACCACTTGATTTCTAGTTGTAAAGTGTATGCAAAATCAAGGTATCAATGCGTCTCTAGTTACATGAAGGTAACTTCCATTACACTGCACTGCAGCCATTGAATTGAATGATTCTAATTATTGTTACAATAGATGCATATTCTTTGTGAGAAAATAGAAAATTCTTTCTCTATGTCATCATGCAATAAGCAGTACATACTTTGGTAGTAATCAAATCTGATGGAACTATTTTGCAGCAATCATAGAGACTCACACTAAACGAAAAAGTGACCAAATCTTGTGGATATCCAAGCAGAATGGAAATTCAAATTTCAGGAGACTTTGCAGGGTTCCATGTTATTTTACCTAATTGGGGAACGTCACCGACGCCGATCTGTTTCGTCATTTCTTCTCAAAAGTACTATAAAAGAAAAGTGATGACCCGTTCCGCTGTGTACCGCCGAAATTAGATCAATATGATCGGAATTATAAATTGTTGGACCTTTACACTTATCTAGGAACTGTCAATTTTCAGGCAGCTGTATCGCTGAGACTGTTAATTTTTTCCAAGAGATGGAAAGGGCTCGGGAATTGAGGGGAAAGTCAAGCATTCCGGAAAAAAATATTACAAAATTGTGTGACGTCTAATTTTCGAGATTTTGAAATTTATATCACGACAAATCAATATTCCGAATTTTGACATTCGTAATTTGTTCATTATCTTGGCGGTAAAAAGTCAGGCAAAAGATCAACGTTGGGCACATTCTGTAATTATATAGAATTATGTGGAACACCATACGTATCACCATTTAGTAAAATTCAACTCAGAAACTTGGAATGGTGGAAAAAATTGAAGTATTTTGAAATCCACAAAAGATTCAAATACATAGCACGTTGCAGATATCTTTTGCATTCCTTCTCCCTTGATGCTGTATACACAATGATTTCAGTCAACTTAAGTTGATTATATGCGTACTCACTTTCAAGTTACCTTTATATTATGCCAGATTATTGGATGTTTCTTTTCTTTTTTTTCTAGCCTGTACCGATGTTGAGTGCATTTTATTGTACCATTTTCCATGCATTATTAAGTATATGACTATATGTAATTTTTTAAATGTCTAGTAAAAGAGAGCCGAAAAATGTGTTACTAATTATATAGAAAGTTTATGACTATAGCAAATATATATTAGTATCACAGTATGTACATTATATGTAGTCGAAAATCGCGTATATTTTTTAACAAATGTACATTGTTTGCATCTATGCAAATACAAAGGTATTAATAGTAAAAGAGTCGCAGTATAAGTAAAGGTAATTTGTGTACTTGAAAGAGCTAAGTCCGAAGTCCTTGTTTACTAGTCTTAAGTTTTGTAACTAGACGGTAATTCCTTTCAAGTCCCAACTGTATTTGGGCATAGGTGATGCTAATCACGTTTGTAGCAAAAGTGCCTGCTACTATGTCAGAAATATTCCCTTTCGTACCTGATATGTGACCTCTCTCTGGCTCTCTGTACTTCGTTTTATGCATTTGTAATAAAATATTTCGTCCAAAATCGTTGGCGTTTTCAGATTTTCGAATCTTGAATTGCCCTCGAAAAGTACGTGAAATTGGCAAGCCAGCGCTCTCCACAATATCCACCCAAGGGTTTCAAAACACCCTATTCACCCTATTCCGTTATCGATTCATAAGTATGTAATTCTGCTGTGAAGCCGTCGTGAAGATGAAGCTTGTAACATGTTTAGGATTTACATTGGGTAAACATTACTGAGGATTGACGAAGTTGAAATTCGAATTCTCTTCAGTTACATTGATATCGGGGATTGTGTTCAATCAGAAAACCAAATTGTTAATACTACTTCCAGTGGTGATGAGCCGTAGATTACAGGCATCTGTTTGTAGAGACGATTAAGATACACGAATGAAATATTCATAGTCTGCATGTGACTGAGTTTATTTATAGAAGTCATAGAGAATGGGACTTCAAATACAGTGCCTTATAAAAAGAATGTATCTGAGTTATGGGGACCCATCGATATTGGGGTTCGAAATAGATTACATACTGTAGAAGAGAAGAGAAACGCTAGCTTCACTTAAAGTTATACGCATGAAAATGATAACCTTCCGAATGAGAGACCTTTAACTTAACTTTACGGGTTGATCAGAAGGCCATTGAAGAGTTCCATACCGCTTGCGGTATGCCTAATGGCATAGAGGGCTGGTCGATCAACGATGAAACGAACTATTGGTTTGAAGATAACTCTACTACTTTTTGTCATTGCGAAGATACCTATGAAAAACGAAAAGCATCACTGAATATATATAGTCAAACAATAGTAAAATAGGCAATAGTCTAACAATATTCAGTTCGAATAACGAAAAATTGCGTGCGGCAGTTATTATAGTATCGTATGACTATCGCAAAGAAATTTGACATATGCTTATAGGTATGTCGCATGGACGGCTCCCATGGTGCTAATATGAACATGTGTGAAATATTTTTCTTCCTCCTCTTGTGTGTTATGTCATGCTCGTTCGTTTATCATGCTTCAATTGAATTCTCCCGATGTTTCCCGAACATGCAGTATCGTACGTCCTTTGATGCGGTTACCCCCTTACCAATAAACATTATTATATCATACTTTAATTAGATTGCGGTCCTTTTGTAGGTCGAAAAATCACAGAGTTATTATTCGAACAGATTTATTGATTCCATATAATAACAGAATTTAGTATGCAGTATGTACCTTAATGCCTGTACACTTATAGGTATAGAATTACACTAGAATCTTTAATATATTCATGCTCCGGGTCTCTGTTGTCGAAACGGTAAAGAAATGGTGTGAGAAAAGAATGTAGGAGTCTCTTCCCATTTGATATTGATCAGGAAAGGACGATCTACGATGAAACTCCGTGTACTTTCTTCAAGCAACGACCTGAAGTTCAATGAATCCACTAGAACGGAATAATATCTAGTTATGAATACAGTATGCCATACGTCATCTCCAAGGATTTCTGGAACACGTCTAGCACTTCAAAGGTGTAATCACAAATGCATATATATGAATCAAAGGATGAAAGAATAGATCCCACCGGTTACATGTAAGAGAAACAGTTTTCAAATTGACGGAACTAAAGCTATCCACTCGCAAGATTCGAAAGAATGATTAAGTATATCATAATGCAGCTCAGAATGCAAACATACAAAAATATAGAGACGAGTTTTCGAAAAAAAGTAAGTTAACAAGACTGTAAAATAAGTTGACAAATCTGAAGGCGCACGAGGTCCAATTCGAAATCTTAGAAAAATGAATGTATGGACGACCGAGGCAATTACATAGCGCGAGGAATAAATGAATGCGGATACTGAATTGTGCGTGAACCGCTATTGGCAGAGTGATGCCTCACAGGGCGAATTATAGAGAATGGGTATCGAATAGCCTGCGATTCCGATTAAACGGAGACGAGATGCTATACGGAGTTACAAATCTTCCGTGGTGGGCAGAAATACTGCAGTATCTATAAGGCATTATATATTGTACTTGAATGATCGCAAATTTGAGGGATTATGTACTACAGGCATGTAAGTGTGTGAGATTTTATGGAACATACCTTTATTAACCCAGGTAGGTTCCCGCGAAGAGCGGCACTTTCTGGACCACGGATCTGATTTCGAAATAGTGAGGACGATCGACCTTGAAGATTGGAGTTTCTGGTATGAATGAGCTATAGCCTACTGCGGTCACAACTGTAAAATAGCACCAGGTACAAAATGTCCGTATTAATGCCAAATCTACTTCCCGCGTTTACAGTGTTTATGTCCAGAAAAGAGTGCCTGCAATAAACTCAGTATGTGTGTATGTAATATTAACACTGCCTTGCAACATTGTTCCGCAGTTCCCATTAGGCTACGTGCGCTTGGCGCAAACACGCGATCACGGAAAACTGACAGGCAATAGTGTATCGTTAATACATATATATTTTATAATGGGCGTATACAAGAATAAAGAATGCTCAATAGCATGACTAGGGAGGGAAATGGGTGTTTTTCGACGAGCGTGAACGTACTGCACGCGGTGCAGGCGCGCCGTAGCCAAGGGTAAAACATTCACACGAGGTGGAAAACACCAATTCTTCCTAGTCATGCACGATATTTTTTATTACACATGCATGAAAAGGAGCCAATTTTCCCAGCCAAATTTTTGGAACGTAGCCATCATAGGTTGTAAAATAGCGTTTTATTACTTATTGTAACTAAATGTTGACACCTAATTGTAAGTTTTACGGGGAGTCGTAGATAATATCTGCTATGTTTCCTATTATTAGCATCTATGCAATTATTGAGCATTGATTCATGCACTTCAGTGCTGATTCTCTCGTTTTTAGCTAACTGTGGTTTAAATACAGATGTAAATTGGGGAGGAGATGCAGGCTTTCACAGCTCTGCACTTATCGGCGGTGTGTATATACATGCATACAAGACTGCCAAACTATTTTATCAAAACCGTCACCCAGCTCACATACTTGACCAGATCCATCGATGTGCAAGTTTGCTGGTATCGCGTTGCTTTTCCTTTTTTCAGATTTTCTAATGAATGAATGATAAGCAGATAATTCGATGATTGGAACGAGCACAAATTTTAAGCACCAAATGTAACATTCGAGGACATTGGTAATAAAAATAGGCGGTAAAAGTTTTCTAGATACGTGATTTATTTGATTTCTGTAGACAAAGAGTGAATTGCAGAAATGGTCATGAAAGCTCTGAGCGAAGGCCAGGAAGTCATTACTTTCATGCTATTTTATGGTTCGGTAATGATCAATCAGGCCGAACTCGGTCGATGAACTGTTCCCGTAAAAAGAGCTGTTTTCGTATTATCATGATGTATCACATAATAGTAAGGACGGTCGACGGCAAACGTTCTCGGCGGTGGACGTGCACTGATCGCAACAGCTTGTATTCCTAGAACAAAATGAAAGCATCTCAGAGTCACCCTGCGCAGTGCATCTGAATCATTATAGGTATGAAGAGGACACCCAATATTCATTTTCACTACACAGTATCTCATTTTTGCCCTGTTCGACCAGAAAATATCTAACTTTCCGCTACAGATGTGGCGAAAAATAGTTTCCCCCCTTGTATCACAGAATACTAATACGCAATACAGAAAGTAAATTAGACCGTCCCAAACTGCGTATGAGATAGTGTACTCTTGCTCCCTAGTTGCGTAATATACTATTCAATGCACATGAAAATTAGAACCTTAACCAGACCCAGAAAAAAATGTTGTGCAAGTTACAGCTTCCCATGTCGATTTCCGGCCGTTTCATGATGAAAAACGTGTTTTTTTTTCAATTTTATCGTTTTTCAATATAAAACGGTGAGGATCGATATGGAAAGCTGTAAAGCCCAGTTTACAATAGCCGAATCCGTTTCTTTATCCGTATCCAGCGCAGATTGGCTCTACACTTATCCGGCTAGACCCGTGTAGTACGGAACTTAACATTCGAGAACATTGGTAATAAAAATAGGCAGTAAAGGTTACGTATATACGTGATTTATTCAATTGCTGTAGAAAAAGAGTGAATTGCAGAAATGGTCACGAAAGCTTTGAGCGAAGGCCAGGAAGTCATTACTTTTATGCTATTTTATCGTTTGGTAATGATCAATTATGCCAAGCTCGGTCGATGAACAGTCCCCGTGAAGAGAGCTGTTTTCGTACTACGATGATGTATCACATAATAGTAAGGACGGTCGACGGCAAATGTTTTCGGTGGTGGAGGTGCACTTAACACAGCAATTTGTATCCCTAGAACAAAATGAAATCATCTCAAAGTCATCCTGCGCAGTGCATCTCAAGCATTATTGGTATGAAGAGGACACCCAATATTTATTTCAATGCTCATAAAAATTAGAACCTTTATTAAACACAATAAGCAGCGTACATATCGATAAGTTTATAATAAATTGTTATAGTTGCGTTCAGTGTAAGGATGTGAACTGTGATATTCTTGTAGGCACAGGTATTAGAGGATGAACATTGCATATCACAAAAGAAAACAAAACGTATCATAAAATCCCAGAGAAATGTTCAATCCAAAATTTTACGCAGTGCAGTCCAGTCAAATTAGGATTTTAAATTGCATTAAATCGGAACACTAATTTTCCTTCACGAATTGTTGAAATCCAGATTCTCGGGAATCCACCCTCCGTCCTTCCTTATTCCTTTATTTATTAGCTAATTCGTTTATTTTCAACTATACACTGTAAATGGTCAGAACCAAACTTGAAGCGAATTTTATTTTCTACAACTTTGGTTGTTACCATTTTTCTCTAGGATTAATATTTTTTTATTTAGATCCGAAAAAAGGGGGTGAAACCCTCAACGATTCGTGAAAGAAAATTACTGTTCCAAATAACGTAATTTCGGCGCCTATTTCCGTCCATAATTTGACTGGACTACGGTTCCAAATTGTATTTTATGGAACAGCGGGCTCATGAACAACGCCAGTAAACAAAGGTAAATCGTAGTCTCCGTGACGTATCTCGTAATAAGCCGGGCGATCAACTGCGAACATTCGCCGTGGTGGTTCAGGGAAAAAGGCACTTTCTGCAACGGCTATACCCACTACAAACAAATAAAATTATCTCAAAACTATTTGCTCAATACTGTTTGAATGTAATTCTCACATACATCAAGAATACAACTAATTATGGGTATAATTAATATATACTAGACGCTGAGGCGCATTTGATTCGGCATCAGATAGAAGTAACAACAACAATATATAGATAGGATACGTGACATTGGCTTGATCGCTCGTATATCGTTGATTTTACGTCCAACTAATTTGGAACTACGGGCACGCCAAGAATACGTGCAGAATTCTATATCGAAAGAAGTGATATACATAGGTGTGTATACCTATACTTGAAGGCGACAATTCTATTCATTGCCAACCAACATTTTTTGATCCCACATTGGACCTTCGAATTCTATTTATGTTCGTCCCAACCAATGCCCCTCCAAAGTCAAACCCGATCAACAAATATTTACCGCCTTCGCTAAATGCTGTTAACGTTTCCGACTGTTGTATATTTTTGCATAACAAAAAGTCAATACGAATGTTTGAACGCAGAACATATACGGCCCCAGGAAATCAGAGTCCACAAAGGTCCCATTTTGCCCCAGCGTCCGCTATAATGTTTATTCATAATCTGATGGGGCGAACATATCGATATTATTTGAGGTCCTTGATTATGATAATAAGAGTACAGCAATCGTCAAGAAGAGAAAAACATATTAGCGAAGAAGTATCACTAACCACATAGAAAGCCTATGACTATGACAAAATAGGTATATACACATATGTGTGTGTAGTCCAAAATTGCGTATTTTTTTTGACACATGTACATTTTCTGTATCTATATGCAAATACAAAGGTATTAATAAAAGAGTCGCAGTATAAGTAAAAGCCATTTATATACTTGAAAGAGTTAAGTCCGAAGTCCTTTTTTTATTAGTCGTAAGTTTTGTAACTAGACGGTAATTCCTTTCAAGTCCCAACTGTGATGCTATAATCACGTTCGTAGCAAAAGTGCCTGCTACTATGTCAAAAATATTCCCTTTCGTACCTGATATATGACCTCTCTCTGGCTCTCTGTACTTCGTTTTATGCATTTCTAATCAAATATTTCGTTCCAAATCGTTGACGTTTTCAGATCTTCGAATCTTGGATTACCCTCAAAAAGTTCGAGAAATTGGCAAGCTAGTGCCCTCAACAATATCCACCCAAGGGTTTCAAAACACCCTATTCACCCTATTCCGTTATCCATTCGTAAGTATGTAATTCCGCTGTGAAGCCGTCGTGAAGATGAAGCTTGTAACATGTTTAGGAATTACATTGGGTAAACATTACTGAGGATTGACGAAGTTGAAATTCGAATTCTCTTCAGTTACATTGATATCGGGGATTGTGTTCAATCAGAAAACCAAATTGTTCATACTACTTCCAGTGGTGGTGAGCCGTAGATTACAGGCGTCTGTTTGTAGAGAGGATTAAGATACATGAATGAAATATTCATAGTCTGCATGTGACTGAGTTTATTTATAGAAGTCATAGAGAATCGGATTTCAAATACACAGCCTAATAAAAGGAATGTATCAGGGTTACGGGGACCCATAAATATTGGAATTTGAAATACATTACATATTATAGAAGAGAAGAGAAACGCTAGTTTCATTTGAAGTTATACGCATTGAGATGTCAACTCCTCGAATACGAGTAGTTAAACTCAACTTGACGGGTTGATGAGAAGGCCACGGAACAATGTCATACCACTTGCGGTGTGCCTTATGGCATAGAAGGCTGGTCGATCAATGTCGAAATGAACAACTGGTTTGAAGATAACTCTACCACTTCTTGCAATTAGGAAGGCACCTACGAAAAATAAAAAGCATCACAGAAGGATTTTGGCAATTTTCTGACAATACTCAGTTCGAATGATGAAAAATTGTAAAATTGTTTACTTTTGGATTTTATTAGTTTTTCGATGAAACCATGTGTGCAGTGGTTACTATAGTATTGCATCCCACGCGGCATGAAATATTTCATGTTTCCGTAACGTGTCAGAAATGTTTCAGAAATATGTCTATGTCCATATATTTCTGAAACATTTCTGAAATATTTCGTGCCGTGTGGGATATGACCATGCTAAGAAAATTTGACAGATAGGTACTATAAGTATACCCGTCACTTGGACATCTCTCATGGTGCCAATATGAAGACGCGTGCAACACTTTTGTTCGCTTTTTTTGGGCCGGGATTACGATGAACTTAATGTCGTGTACCGATTCTTTTTGTATTACTTCTAATTCTATTTCCAATTTCTATTTCTATTCCTTCTGTTACCTGAATGAACCGCTTCCAAACATTAACCTCCCCAGTCCTACCATTGACCCCGTCATAATCCATTTTCTGTACGCTCGGTCTTCGAAAATTTCTTGTTTCAAACAACCCCCAGTTTTATGTCCTATATCCGCCAAATATTCCATGCAGCTGCAATGCTGCGAAACCTCCTACACTCGAACCTATATACTCCAACTCCTATATCCTCATTGGTGTCCTTCCATCCCTGCCATACCAACCCTTACTCCTACCACTGTTATCATAACTAATATCAGTCCTAGCATTACTACAATTCAGCAGTTCTTACGATTAGAACATCATCCATCAGAGCCTCTATGTAACAACGATTATACATTCTCTCGTTCATCGATAAAGTAAACCTTAGATTTCAATTTTGAACCAATCATATTTCAAACCCTCGTGGTCCGTTACATTAACGTAACGGAACGAGACGGAACATAAACAGAATGGAATTTTTCGATCGTGTCCGTAAAGTCGTACTTTACAGCCGCTAAACACGACCGGAATGTCGTACTTTACGGACACTCGATCGAAAAATAAATTGTCATTCATATCATTTCGTTTTCTCCAATTGACACGCACGCTTACGTTCCGTTCTGTTCCATCGTGTCGCGTTGAGTTCATTTTGATTCCGCCGTTACAGTTCAATTGTGTGTTATGCCATGCTCTCATTCGTGTATCGGGCTTTAGTTGAATTCTTCTGATGTCTTTCAATGAGATTACCCTCACCTTTGAATACTATCATATCCCTGTACTTTCATTAGATTACGGTATTTGTGTGTGTAAAAAAATGACAGAGTTATTATTCGAACAAATTTATTGCTCCCATATATTAATATTCTTTAGTTTGTAGTACATTGATGTATGTACACTTATAGGTAAAGATTTACACTAGAATCTTTGATGTATTATAAACGTTCTGGGTCTCTGTTGTCAAAACGGTAAGGCAATGATGTGAGAAAAGAATATAGGAGTCTCTTGCCACTTGATATTGATCAGGAAAGGACGATCTACGATGAAACTCCGTGTACTTTCTTCAAACAACGACCTGAAGCTCAATGAATCCACTAGAACGGAATAATATCTAGTTATGAATACAGTATGCCATACGTCATCTCCAAGGATTTCTGTAACACGTCTAGCACTTCAAAGGTGTAATCACAAATGCATATATATGAATCAAAGGATGAAAGAATAAATCCCACCGGTTACATGTAAGAGAAACAGTTTTCAAATTGACGGAATTAAAGCTATCCACTCGCAAGGTTCGAAAGAATGATTAAGTATATATCATAATGCAGCTCAGAATGCGAACATACAAAAATATAGAGAAGAGTTTTCGAAAAAAAAGTAAGTTAACAAGACTGTAAAATAAGTTGACAAATCTGAAGGCGCACGAGGTCCAATTCAAAATCTTAGAAAAATGAATGTATAGACGACCGAGGCAATTACATAGCGCGAGGAATAAATGAATGCTGATACTGAATTGTGCGTGAACACCGTTGGCAGAGTGATGCCTCACAGGGCGAATTATAGAGAATGGGTATCGATAAACGGAGACGAGATGCTATACGGAGTTACAAATCTTCCGTGGTGAGCAGAAATACTGCAGTATCTATAATGCATTGTATATTGTACTTGAATGATCGCAAATTTGAGGGATTATGTACTACAGGCATGTAAGTGTGTGAGATTTTGTAGAACATACCTTCATTAACCCAGGTAGGTTCCCGCGAAGAGCGGCACTTCCTGGACCGCGGATCTGATTTCGAAATAGTAGGGGCGATCGACTTTGAAGAGTGTATAGAAGCGCACGCTATAGGTATGCACGAGCGTAACTGTAAAATAGCATCACATACGAAGTTCCTGCATTAATGCCGAATAAACTTTTCGGGATGTTTGTCTTCAGGAGAAGCGCCTGAAATAAACTCAGTATGGCCGTGTATGGAATATTAACGCTGGCTCGCACCTGCCCAGCGGAGATATTCATATCTAAATGGATACGTAGCTGAAAATTTTCCCGAACTTCCAATCATGCTACGTGCGCTTGGCGCAAAAAACGTGATCACGGAGAACTGAAAAGTCATCGTGCATCGTTAGTATATATTTCATAATAAGCGCATGCATACAAATTAAAAAATGTGTGAAGTAATATGTCCAAAGTTTCAGTTTTGTACCGAATAATAAAATAGTTTATTCATCGGATTCATACATTTTTTCATTGACATTACACATAAAAGTTATACATATATTAATTGCTCATTGTAACTAACAATGTTCACGCCTAAGTCGTGCGGAGTCGTAGATTATAGCTGCTATGTTTTGTATCATTAGCATGTATGCAATTATCAGGCATTGATCTATCCGTTTCATGGCTGATTTTCGAAATTCCAGCTGATTGTGGTTCAAATACAGATGAAAATCGCCTAGTGAGACGCAGGTGTTGGCAGTTTACTTACTCGTCGGAGTGGAACTGAGAACCTAATCGAAGATTGGTATGATAGGTATTCGAGCAAACAATGTGCGGGCCGCAAATCCAAACGTAACAATTTTCTCAAGAACGCTCCTATATGTTCAGCATATCACTCTGAAATGATTGTACTGGGCCATTCAGAATCACACTGTCTTCTTCAAAAATTCGATTCTTTCGTGACATTATACAGATCTCTCACTAATGAAAATGAATCAGACCATTTCCGGAGTCCCATGATAATGAGAACGGAGAATACAATTTCGCACGTATATCAGTTTCATCAGTTTGACAGAGATTTTTGCATCAAATAAAATAATGGCTTCGCCGACCATGATCGCAGATTTAGTTACTTCAAACATCTTCTTTTCTACGATACGATTTGCTTCGAATGCTGCAGCCTTCCGCCGAATAGCCAGAGGTACATTTAACAAGACGAGATCTGTTTTCCTCTTCATTACGGTTTGAAATGTTTCGATTATCGTATAAGACAGATTGTAAGTTTCGGAATGATTAGAAAAATATGAATCAAAATAGGGCAAATCATCCGGGTTGACTTTTTAACTGGCAAGTATTCTGCACATCGACCGTACCGAGATGCTATTTCTCAAATTTTGTCATTGCAAATCTCTGATCCTGAATACATCTCAAGTTAAAAGTAGCTTCATAGAAATGAGGTAGTACTCATTTCTACATACATTTTGGAATCAGTAACGGTGAAGTGCTCGCGAGAAACCTTCATAGACAAATTGGAACGCCCTCGCATACTGTGGGACTCAAACAATCAATCATCTAATTGTAAGCGGTGTTTTTCAAATTCCACATGCCTTTCGCGTCCCCTCATAATGAGCCAATCCCATAATGCTTCTGTATCTAGATTCTGTAAATCTGTATTCAGGAATTTTAATTTGTCCATGCGGCCTTCTCGCGGAAACTTGCGGTTGAAATAGATAATATCGTAGTACGTATTATACAGAATGCTCTTAGCGTCGAGATCCTACAGAGCCGAGAGCTCACAGGTTTTTCTGGAAAAACATCCTAATCTCGATATTCTGCACACATGTGAATACCTATACGGCTTTATTGAATTCTAAAACGACTGCGGTGGGTGCGACGTGTTTTTCAAGCTAACATATACATTTGGGTATACTATAGAATTCGTACATCTACTCGGAGACATGACAATTTTCCTAATTTATAATCTTTTACAAATATTCATAGAGAGCTAGGGTGCTTCTATTGAAGCCTTGAATAGCACGGTATTTGTTCTTAGATGAGCTATATTTGCCAGGAAAGGCCTGTCCACTGAGATGGTTGGAGCACGTCTAACCAATATCATGGGTCGCGTCAAAAATGCTGCAAATGATGAAAGGTTACTAGATGTCATTACAGCTACTATGAGGGGTAGTACGATGAAGTTACACAATGGCTGCTTTTATTTTACGTCGTTTTTCGACACAAAGCAATATAATTGGCCGGATCGAAGGAAAGTGACTGATCGTCTGGCTTTGTGTTGGTATGTGTCGAAAAATTAATGTGAAAAGTAAAATCGCCTGGTTTTAATTTTTAAAAGTACAATTCATGGCTGTGAGCTCGATATCGGAAAGCGTTAGCGAATCAGGCTACTCGATCTGGCTATAACGATGGAGCAGCATAAACTCACGCGCATAAGGTGCAGCTAGTATAAATATGAAATTGATTTCTCCTCCTCGCTATAAAGTCCGATCGTGGAACTTGTTCCGCTGAAAATTCCTTGATTTCGGATACAACAGAAAAAAGTGGAGAGCTTGAAATTTTGTATTCAGTCACAACTTAAATCTCGGAGACAATCTTTTTTGAATCAGTGAATACAAGTAGGCATGCTCAAACATAAATGTTTCTTGATGACAGAATCTCAAATTATATTCGTTCACAAAATTCGACGCCGATAACGCTAAGTATACCGACACCGATAA
The DNA here is from genome assembly GCA_963170745.1 of Phymatocera aterrima. Lineage (NCBI taxonomy): Eukaryota > Metazoa > Arthropoda > Insecta > Hymenoptera > Tenthredinidae > Phymatocera > Phymatocera aterrima. Next base: position 12,535,848 of record OY720663.1, read on the forward strand.
GCATATCATAGAGCTTGTTGGCTTGTACACTTGTATTCTATGAACTTCAAGGTAAAAACGATCTATTGAGATGCAGAAACCACGATGGATTAAAAATCGAAACATTTCAACACATGCATGCAATACATCTCCGAAATGAACAACATTTCTAATGCAAACTGGAATGGTATACATTCACGAGAAGTAGGAATGTAAATGTCAGCGGTTCGCGAACAGGCAGTGCCTTGTCGCACCCGCACCTCTCATCTGCGGAAATGTGCAATCCATGTGAGAAATCTAGTGTTTCATTGTATTTCAAATTGCTCAATACGGATTCAAGGTGAGAATTGAAAAATTCAGATTACAGGAATCAATGACCTCGTATAACTAGATAGAAAGAATAACTATAAAGAAATCTGCTTAAATTCCTACAAAATTATCATCTGGAGACTTCTAGTGTCGCTGATTACGAGTATGCGATGGAAAAGAGAGACGTTCACACGGCGAATGGAAAATTAGATACTCGTGGAATTTTTGTAGAAAATAGCCTAAATAGAAGCGTGTTCCTTTTCGTGATCTAATCAAGTCGTTAGTCACTATATAGAAATTACAAAGATTATGGGGGTTAACAAAAGACTGTAAATGTCACAAAGGTTGCCACGATCACAGAGAGCACAAAAAGATTGCGGAGATTACCACGAGCGTACAGAGCTTATACAATGATATCACACAAAGATTAAAACAAGAATCCAAACATTACGTACATATGGATCACGAAGATCCCAAAAATGACATAAACCACAAAGCGATTACAGAAAGATAGCAAAGATTAAATGTATTACGCTGCCGAATTTGTTATGAATACTAGAATTAGAAAAATCACACGTGAGATTACGACAATGATCAACCCCCTCGGATCCAATGTACCTATTGCTAGAGGATAATGATTAGTTGAGATAACAAAAGTATTGTTATATTGGCAATACTGTACACCTATATTAGCGATGTGGCGTCTATCTCAAAACTTTGGCCGCATAGCAATAATACGTATAGCTGTTACAGTTAACTATAGAACGATTCCAGCAATCCGTTATAGCTACGGTACGTTTGTGGCGTAGTCAAACGATATTGTTGTAGAAACCACACGTTTTTGACGTGTAGCTCACTGAGAGAATTTCACCTCGACATTGCCAGATTCGAAATTGCGAATCCAAAATGACGCAGAAAAAGGAGAAAGTAAGCTTTTTCTTAAGGCCAGTTGGAATCCGCTAGCTCAGACTCTACAATATTGAGATCAGGTCTGTTATCAGCATTTCCATAGACCTCTGGAGAACATATATTTTTGTAGAAGTCGTAACAATTTGCTAACTTTATCTGTCAATAATTTGGATTTTTCAAGTTCTACCGTAAACTCGTGATTTGCATCGACTCTAAAACATTAACGAAACACGTTTTTCATTAAATTGACACGAAACAAAACTGTCTGCCTACAGAAGTGTCTAGACTGCTGCTCGTACCACAAAAAACAATATTGTGTACGAAAATTTCAAAATTACCATTCCATAGCAGCACGTAACTGTTACCTCCAGAAAACTTCCCGCACGGCACTAAAATTACATATTGACGGAAAGCGCAGTGATAAATATCCTATGTATGTACTACACACGAAAAAAAGAAACATCTAATAAAACAGGTTCGCGTTGGTTCACGTTGGACTCGAATAATTGCATAACAGTATTTACTAAAACACACTACCCAAAATACAGTAAAAACTGCATAAAAAACAGGGCTACGCATATTTTATTCTCTTAATGAACGACCGTCTTCATGAAAACACGGTATCAATGTCCAAATCACAATGGTAGTACAACATTGCCTGTGAATGTAACAATATGCGACGACTTCTCTAATATATTAAATGAGAAAGGTCTATCGATCCTAATTCTTGTAGGGGGGCGATGAAATCCTGCCGCCGAACTTTGTTTTTGAACAGTCACTGAAATTGTAAGCAAAGGTTTTATGTTGAATCTTTGATGCCTGGCAAACGATCAATATGATTCAACGGGAAGATTTTGGCAAAATTTTTGCCACACAGGAGGTGATCGCCTCGTGAGTAATTTATACATTATACACAAGGTTATCAAACTAACTAATTGAAACCGTTGACCAAATTGTCTACCTGACGAGAGCGATCGGCGTACCAGTTTGCTACTATAATGGAAGATATAATGTTACTATTCCTTGTTTTTCTTAGATTTTCTAATTTATTATGGTAGCATTGTAACTACTGTGCCATCGACCCATAAAGCTCAACATTCATAAGAGGCGGATAATTTACGATGATTGGAATGAGCACAAGTCTGAAGCACTGACCGTAACATTAGAGGAGATGGGTAAAAATTGGGAGAAAAAGTTGTGTGGATACGTGATTTATTTAATTGCTGTAAACAAAGAGTGAATTGCAAACATATTCATGAAAGCTCTGAGCGAAGGCCAGGAAGTCATTACTTTCATGCTATTTTATGGTTTGGTAATGATAAATTATGCCAAGCTCGGTCGTTGAACAATCCCCGTAAAGAGAGGTGATTTCGTACTACGATGATGTATCACATAATAATAAGGACGGTCGACCCTGAACGGTTTCCGTTCTCGAGGGTAGAAGTGTGCCGCACTTAACGGAATAACGTGCATTGCTAGAAAAAAATGAAAACAGCTCAAAATCTGAGAATCACCCTGCGCAGTGCATCTGTATCATTATTGGTATGAGAACGTCAGCGATTAATTATTACAATGCATATAAGAATTAGGATCTTTATTATTAAACGCAATGGGCAGCGTACGTATTGATAGTTCAATAATAGGTTATTATTGTTGTGATGAGTATAAGCATGTGAGCTGTGATATTCCAATAGGTACAGGTATTAGAGGATGCGCATTACAGATCTCAAAAGAAAGAAGAAAAAAGGAACAATATTATGAAACTCCGTGGGGATGTCCAAGTAAATATCCATGTATCATAGATCGAGAATTTTACGCAGCTCCACTCATATCTTATGGAGCGACGGGCAGGTGAACAACGCCAGTAAACAAAGGTAGATCGTATTCTCGATGACGTATCTCATAATAAACCGGGCGATCAACCGTGAATATTCGCAGCGGTGGTTCAGGGAAAAAGGCACTTGTTGCAACGATGCCACCCACTATAAACAAATGAAATTATCTCAAAACTATTCTGCTCAATACTGTTTGAATGTAATTCTCACATATATCAAGAACACAGCCAATTATGGGTACAATTAATACATACTAGACGCGGAGACGCATTTGATTCGGAATCAGACAGAAGTAAGAACAACGATACATAGGTAGGATACGTGGCATTGGCTTGATCGCTCGTTATCGTTCATTTTACGTCCAACTAATTTCGAACTATGAGCAAGCCAAGAATACGTGCGGGATTCGATAGCGGAGGAAGTGATATACATATGTATGCCTGTACTTGAAGGCGGCAATTCTCTTCAATGCCAACCAACATTTTTTTATCTCACAATCGACTTTCGAATTCTCTCAAATTCGTCCCAACCGAAACCTCTCCAAAGTCAAACCCGATGAACGAATAGGTATTTACCGCCCTTTAATATACTGTTGTATATTCTTGCATAGCAAAAATTCGATACGAATGTTTGAACCCAGAACATACACGGCCCCAGGAAATTAATGTTTTTGCAAGTGTCCCATTTCGCCCCGGTATCCACTGATGTTTGTTTATAATCTGTTCTTGAGGTCCTCGATCACGATAATGAGAGTACAACAATTATCACGAAGAGAAAAGCATATAGGCAGAAAAGAGGTGCCACATCTGGACAGCAGGGCGGACAAGCTCAAGGTTATAACGTTAGGCATGATTTCGAATGTTTTAGATCCAGATTTTTATAGGTAATTTATGATGTCTTCGCATCGAATACTACTCATTTTTTTACTTATCCGCGTTCCTGCTACGAATTTGTCAATATTGGCGGAAACTAGACAATCTGTGAAATGATTTGACAAGTTTTTTCAGTGCTGTTCATAAAAGATTTCATTGAACAGCCTCGTTCATGGATCACACTAGTTTTGTGATTCCGAGTTGACATAAAATATGGTCTCAATGACGAAATGCAGTACTGATATGTTAGTGAACAGTTGAAAGTGAAACATAAAAGTTCTTCGGGTCTATAACTATACATAAGTAATTATCTATACGAATTTTGAAACACTCTAGGTGGGCTGGTGCAGACTGCCGGTAAAGAGAGCTGTTTTAAGATTGCGATGGTATATCAGGTAATGGATTGGGCGGTCGACTGAGAATCTTTCCACGGGCGGAGGTGAAAGCACTAGCGCACTGCCTGGCAGAAACTGAATCACTGGAAAAACAGACCAAATTCAAATGTTACGTATCGGATATGTTGGATTTTTGGAGGACAATTTCATGGCTAACAATAAGCTCGTCCAAGTAGTCACACAGATCGCTCCCACATAATATTGAATAAGGTCAATCGATCAGCATGTATTATTACAGAGAGTGTCCATTAGGTCATGCATTCGAAAAAACATGGTATCGAAAACCTGTATCAGTTATCTATCACAGATCACAGTCCCACAAACGATCTATCCATGATTCTTGATGTAAGCGGTGATTATGTAATGTGATGTTTATCAATTTTCCTAGAAGAGCTTGCTAGTACCAATGAGGTTCGAGTTTACAGTCGAAGATTTACAATTAAAAATAATAAAACTAACATAGTGATGTGGAGAAGTTCTGAATCCGGGGCTATACGAGGCTGAGAAAATTTCTAGCTGCTAGCGCGATACATAGCTTTTCGCAACGATGTATGTATATTTCAAGACATCTTTTAGTGTCTTGACGCTCGCCATTCCCAATATTTCCCTTTGTGAATCGCTATTAGGAATTTCAAAAATTTGAATTCTGACCGAATGAGGCAAATAAAAATATTCATACTCTTATTTCGGATGCTACACGCCGTTTGAAGATCTGGACCTATATCAATTCCGGTTGACGAACCACGCCGTCGAACAGGACTATCTCGTCTGTGCGGTGACATATCATGTAGTTAAACGGTCGGTCGACTGAAAACACTATTGGAGGCGGAAGAGGAGCTGGGTAACTAGTGAAGCTGATGGGCACTGGAAAAATAAAATAGGATGAACCCAATGAATATACCGCTCGGTATAAAATGTCTGGTATCCAGGTATAACACCACGGTGTACGGGATTATATTTTAGAAATCGTATGCCGGATATATGTATATGGAAAATTTCACTGATTCGTCTTCTCTTTCAAATATGGTATATGCCTGCCCGATTTCGTTTCTGATTAACTATCTGCAGCGAATATTATCCTACGGAAAAGCAAAGAGCGAAGCCGATCCATAACCAATGATCGAGGTGAGGTGGAAAGCGGGTATTTTATCTCTTCTCACAAATTTCTAAAAAGGGGTTATCATTCCTAATCATAGTTACGGAGGATGACCAGGAGCCCGTTGGAACTAAAACGAATGCCTTATTGTTATACAATTTTGTCCTTGTCACCGTTGCTGGTTTTTCTATACTGATCCATAGTGAAGTTAACGCTCGAACTTATAAATTTTGAGGGAAGGTCTCAATCAATCCAGTCGAGTCAACGGTTCGCCTGACGTTTCGCCTAATTTCATTACCCATTGTCAATTATCGTGTGTGGGTGACGAATGATGTAAGCAGAAATCTTTTCTTCATTCTCCGTACTTTTTCAGAAAATATTTCAGGAAGCAGAGCATCGCACACACTTTGTCAAAAATCATTGTGTGTCCTTCGAGGGATGCAAGTTTCATGAAACTGTAGACCGCATCCATTTATAAAAACATATATTTGTATCGCCGAGTTCTACTACATATTGTTTATGAAAGTGTTAAATATATAACAAAAAAATGAAAAAGAGAAGAGCCACTTGAATGGCAGCAACTAGTTGTGATATTACATGTTCGAGCACTGTTTCTCATGTCAGATGTATTCAAAGGAGTTTAGATCTAGGTAATTCGCGTATGATTCATCGATATAGAACCAGATGAATTCACACAAACCGACGATGAGTAGGTATTTCAACAACATACAGATTTAGACCGATATATATTTCGGGTATGAGGTTTCGGGTATGGAAAAAATTAGAACGGTCCTCAAAATCACAGGTAAATCAGACTACTGCAGGATTCCGAATTTCGCCATTGAATAATGTAGATTCCAATATACGATGCACAATCAAGTACACGAATGGTCGGTCCACTTTCAATTCATCGATCCAATCGAGAGACGGGGGCCGGACTTCAATATCTGCCGTACAAACAGGTAAGCGCCAAAGTATGAGTATAAAAGCGCAGCCTTACGCATACATGGGATTAATGATTGCCAATTATTAGCATACAATTGAACTTTGAAGAATGAATTTTGCTGCAGTCTCAACAATTAGCCCCCCCCCCCCCCCCTCCGCACCCTTAAATTTTGTTATCATTTTAGCTCTAGCAATAAGACGGGGAAAAATTGGCTGGCAATCGCGTCCGGAATGAAAATGTCTTTCTGAATATTTCACGCGTACTTGAGTCCTTATCGCGAAGGCTCTGTACTTACTCTCGATCGTATGGTTCATTTATTATATTAAGGCGAAACTAATCTTTCGATATGGGTGATTTGGAAAAGGAAAAAATTATACTCTTTAAGGGTTTAACAGTATGAATACCGAAATCAATACTTTCATAGAAAAGCTGAGGAAACATTGAATTTTCAGATTGCCTGCGGGAAATATGGAATCTTGTAGATCGGCTCCAAAAATGAGATCGAATGATCTGGTTAGATCGAATCGAAACCGAGCAATAGATTTTCAACTTTGTAACACATAAGTGGAAGAAAAAATGAAAATAAAAATAAGGATACTCGAATTGGGAACCCGTATGGAATTGCCGCTGGTAATCTCATATTTTATTGCAAATAATCTGAGCTTCTCGATCGAAATATTGTTTACAAAGATGACCAGCGAATTTCAGGGGTTTCTACTTCGCAATCGGAAAATGTGCTGTCAAAATTGTTGCAAAATTCATTTTTTAAGTCCGAGTATGTGCCGATAATCAGCGGAAGCCATATTATATGAAGAGGCATGCAATAAATTTCACTATTCAATTTAGGGGGCTGACTATTTGCATGAGCTATGTTTATGTATACATGCTGAAGTAGACGATTAGGTAACATTTTCGTTGCTTCGTAAGTGAGCCAAATCAAGATGAATACTTAATGATGGTTATTCGTGCCGTCAATCAGCGTACACTATCAATGGAACAATTATGACTAGCGAAATGATCGATTGTAGGTACATAGATGAAATGGCATGCTATCACTCGAATTGTATTCTTCAGCATACTGAGCATCCAGTTATGTAACAAGAAAATGTATTTTGGAAGTAGTGGAATAGGTATCCAATACAGCTTGGATTTATATTTTTATATCGAATATGGATGTCGCTAGTCCGTGAATTGTTATCAGCATGATTCGTCCACAAATGCGATCTTTCAACTAGAGAATTGCGCGCTAACGGTTCGAATAAACCAATCCCAAGAGGTGTTCACAGACCGAGAAACTACTCATCAAATTTCATTACAGCATGTTTCTCTTATTCGGATTATCGCGGAGAACACTACAGACTATGATACGTGATTTTTTAAAACACATCTCACATGTCTCCGGAAAATGCATTGTACACGAAGAGGATGAATCACACTATTGCGGAACAGTGATACTCAGAACTCGTCCGTTGAACAACGGAGACTCCAATGTCCGATGCATGATCAAATAGAGGAACGGCCGATCCACTTTGAATTCATCTGGCCGACTGAGTGAGAGAGATTCGATGACCAGTATCCCTGCCGCAAGAAATAGTTATTTGGCAAAATATGAATATCACCATTCGCAAGGTTAGCAAAACGATGTGGAGTACGCACGATGACGCTACGATACTCGAGTTACAATATTCTGAGAACGTTTAAGAAGCTGGCAACAAAGATTCACCACATTTGGATGATGCTGGGATGAAATCATGAATGGGTGTCTTGCAGAAACAGAGTTTTACTGCAACGGACGTATGCTTTGTCCCAACCGTAACGCCGATACAACCCACGGACGTACTACGACGCAATATATGCCCGCTGTAGAAAACACGATCTCGACATGACACCAATTTACAACCCTATCGTTCATTGCAAGCTCCATCCACTACACGTTTAAGCATATAATACTTTCATTATTCCAAATATACGATCTCAGTTAGTGCAGTAAGGAGGATAAAGAATTCTCTACGTCTACGAAGGCATACTACGCAAATAGCACTGATAGCAATTGTAGCAATACTTTTGAACTGTTGGAATATTGCAGAAATATTGCAGCAGTATACCTGGAAGTCGCGTGCTGTGTGGGTATGCAGATGCTGGATGGATGTGAATAGGTACCAAATACAGTGATGCATACAATTCCGTAATAGTATAATGAATAAATGTCGTGAGTTTGCAACTCCTGGTGAACAAATTGGCTCGTAGAATAAATGACCATGAACGTTCGGAAATTGATTTGGACTGATAATAAGTACTTAGAAACTGAGAATACAAATATATTTCCGAATGTAAGAATACATATATTAGCTGACTTGTTGACGGCATTGGGTCGGGAAAATTATGAATCACTCTAGCGTGGGAATCGAAAAGTGGCCGTTGAATAATGGAGAATTCAAGTCTTGATGCATGATCGAATAAAGGAATGGTCGGTCCACTCTCATTTCATCCGACATAGTAAGGGAATCCACCATCTCGATTTCTGTTGTAAAAAATAGTCAAATGCGTTGACATTGATTATGCCAGTATCTTATAACCTGGACTATACTGTCTGTTGCGTTAGTAGCATCATGGAGAGATAACCGTGAATGTACTCGGAACACGGAGGTGTGAGCATGCGTGGAAGGATAATTCTGATGCAATCTTAATTTCTGAAATGCAGGAATTCCTCGTGAACCCAGACAGGATATCAATTCAATTAGGAATATCATACCAGCGAGAATGGTAGAAGCGATAATCTCATTTGCCCTCTACTTTATGACTTCTGCAATTGTTTTTCCTCTAGCAACATACATTTGTTAAATTTAGTCACCGGCAATGATTCTCCCTCTCGACGAGTCGTACGGTGCGAACCGCAACCCTCGAATGCGGACCAACACCAAACACTTCGAGAATGGTGTACATTGCTGACATAGTATTGCGATAAAGAAGACTTTAAGTACTAAGTGCGATGTTGATACAAAATACTACGAAGACTTGGTATAATTGCAGCGAATGATTCACAAGAAGTAGCATAAGATAGGCTAATAGGTATAGAATGATCAGTTCCAGCATCATGGGAAATCGAAGTTATGTGACAACCTGTTTGTTCAAATGTCTATCGCGTAATCGTAACAGTACACAACGATCTGCGATGCAACTTTTCGGAAAATTGATAGTTAGTTAAAATTAAGTAAGCAGGATCCAGAAGGTGTATAAAATAGAATGAGCATCTGCGTGTTACGATGAATCGTCTGAATGGTGATAAGTATGAATCAGAGAATATTATAACTTACTGTACAAATTCCTCATCATCTTCTTTCATGAGAAATACAAGATTATATTTTTCACTCACTTATGCACAAGGGAATAGCAATGAGCATGAGATAGTGCAAGACGGATAACGCTTCAACAAGTGCATTGAAATTACGGAGAGTATCATACAGAAAATAGTATGAAATAGTACAGCGGAAAGAATCAGTGGGAGTCGGATGTATTCGAGCCAATTAGTTGAAATAGTTGAATAATTTGAAATGCGTGTTCGAATACAGCGATTATCGAAAAACAGAATCAGCGAACTCCCGTCAAGTCGACGCGTTTGATTTCAACACATTGCTCCGAATTCCCACTCCGATCCAAGCAAGGCCTCTAGTTTCACATTTAAAAGCGAAAAGAGGCACCTGATAGATAAGGCAGAGTTGTCATAGGAATTTCCTTCTCCTACAGTCGCGTAATCACTTACTTGACGAGGAGCTGCTATACGTGGTTCTTCAGTGTAACTTTACGGTATTCAACCGGATGACTTAATAAGTTAAATCAAATATTTGTCCACGAGAAACAGGAGTATCGTACATAACATAGGTTCAAAAACACCAAATAAGACGAATGTATACGAAGACAAGATGCGTTAGAATTGTTATTGGCAAATTTGTTTGAAAAATATTCAAGAAGCGTTTCATTATCCGCTAAATATCATGCTGGGATTGGAATGAGTCCGTGAATAGGTAATGTATAAGCAGATTGAAATTAACAAGGCCATAACAACGCGAGAGGAAGCAAATTTATGATATTTAATCTATCGTGATTATCTGTTTGAAAGTTGCATGCCTTATTCATGACACTCCTATATCCCAACAGGTGAAAATTTTGTATGAGCGTGATGACACAAAACCAATAAGACTGTTCCTCACTAATTCAGTCTTAATTTGGAACTTGGGTCAAACTTAAGTTACGTAAGTTCCTTCGATGATCAAAGATTTGAACGATAAGTATAATTCGAGGAGAATCAGGAATGATGGACTTGTGTTGCAAATCAAAGCTTCCCTCATAATAAGTAAATAAAAATAAGTGTAATATAAAAAAATAGCCTCGTCGCAGCCAGTGTCACGTTCGTACCAATGGGCAGCAATTGCCATCATTATATTTATATTATTGTACTATAAATGAGCTGTCAACTATTCAAAATCCAATCTCAATTGAACTTTACCCCAAATCTTATTGTGAATATGTATTCGTTACTGAATATTTTTATGCTTTCCGATAATTCTAACTTCGGCGTTCAAACTTCTTTATTTGATTATTGCCCTTAGATAGCGCCTCAACTAATACATATCAATGAACATTCGCCTCAGAAGATCGAATGCTCCAAAGTAGGATTAGGTCCAATCATTGCGACCTTTTCGGCAGCGGACGTCACACCAGCGCAACGGTAATAATTTCAGAAGATTCCGACTTACCAGTAACAGCAGCTGCCTCGGCACCCTCTTCGTTAACATCAATGTATGCCTTTTGAATCACTTTGCTGACTTCTAAAGGTGTGTCGGATATGCCAGAAAAGTTAGCGCTGGATGTGAACATGTCAGTCATACCCATCTGCAATAAGACTCACATGAATACGAATAAACGGGAAGAAAGAATAATGACTCTCGTGAAACTACTGCCATTCACGAACTTATACCAGTGAATTACTTTTCGGAGCAATAACGATTGATCGCGTGTGATTAATGATGTTCGATCAATGAAAAAACTCTGGACTTCCATCTGGACTTTGGATGCAATGATGAAGCCATTTTTATTTTCACGTTAGGTATTGTTGAAGTCTCACCTTCTCCAGGGGTCTCTTGAGATCCATTGTACTTTCGATTTTGAATCGTGGTAAGAATAATTCAACTTCCCTGGGATAAGCTCGACGTAAGCTTTCGGTGAGATTCGAGAGATGGAGATTGTCTTGAACTCTCTTTAGTCCGTCTATTTCATTCGGTAGGATTATGATCATGCTGACTTGGCCACCCTGAGAACAAACATAATCATTAGACTTGTATTAGGATAAGTATGTACCGCATAGTTTGGATCGGCACTGGCATTCACTGGCTATATACTTCACTTGTACGTGAAGACATCGTATTGATCATTGAAATCTCGCTAAAAATGTGTACAACAAATATGTACGAGAGTTACACACATCTGACACAACGACAGGTTCGCAGGTGAAGCGAAAACAAGCAAGTCCGAAGCTAAGACAATATGACATTAAATCTACGATGCCACGGTGTCACACGTGGCTTGCTCGAAATATTGGCACGATGGATATTGCCCCGTGAAGAAGCTACTGAAACATTTTCCTATAATATTATCGTTGATCTATGTGCATACCTTGTATGGGATCTCGATGAACCTTGCATCGAGTTCGGGCAGATCTCCCATTTTCAAAGAGCTCTTAATATGCATGGTAGGGACCTGTTTGGTAGTTTGCGTATCAACGTGGAAAGTTCTATTCAAAGTTAGCGCCGGATCAAACTTCTTGTCCCATTGACCCTTGAAGTACACAGCATTCACGAGAACCAGTTTTGTAAGTGGGTCTACGCTGTCTGTGAAAATACATTCGTTGGGAGTACATGAATATACGAGTATGTGGCAGAATCCGAGAACGAGAATCGAGTCATAGTTGCTACGATGAAATTACCTGGGTCAATGATATCCTTGATACGATGCTGAGTTTGTGCTTCGCACCAAGCGTTTATAGTGTCGGCGGCGACTTTAGGCTGGGCAAAATCTACCACCTCGCTTGCTGACAAGAACTTCGTAGCAGTCAATTGCTTGAAAGCATCTTTCACGACAAAGTTATTGGCCGTGTATACTTTATTAGCGAGACGTAGCTCAACTCCTTGCACGCTCTGAAACAAAAAGTTTCTTTTCAATCAATGCAACAGGAAAAGGTAGATGATTTCTACAAGAAACGAAAATCTTGGTAGCAGAAGAGTCCTTGCACTCTGGCGCAAGATCTAACTGATAGTAATATATAACTGCAAGAGCATTAGCCGATCATTGCATGCGAATTATGTAGTGAATATACCAATAAATTGGTGAAGTTATCATGTTTCTGCACAACTTACGTTCAAGGATTCAATGAGAGACAGATAACCGGATTGACCAAGTTCGTTGTCGCTTGGGATGAGCAGAGATGAACGCATTTGCGTAGCGGTCGTACTACCGGCTCCATATGCAGCCATGGCTAGTACCACTTGAGCGCTCAACGGGGAGCAGATCAAATTTCCAGGTTGTTCCTCAGCCACCGTCTGAGATTTCAAATTGATAGTTACTCGATCGATTGCACTTTCAATATAATCCAGTACACAGCTCATTGCGGCGAAATGAATACACCAGTCATGTGATACGCGGGTAATGCATCTCACTTGATTAGAGTTGAGAATCAAGGGCGATCTTTACTTATTTGATCGGAAAAACTGAACACTTGTCACGTTGTACTGACCTTTAAGAAAGTATTGGCAAATCCGCCGGTACTCTGGGCCACGGCCCGAAGTGCGGAGTTCCCTTCATCAGCCATAGTTTGAGCACAGATTGCGAATACCGCAACGGCGAATATCAGTACTGAAAACAGTTGAATCCACATGATTAGTAACAGGTATAACATGTAATGCTTCGAATGGACATTTTTTGTTTCTTTTGAAACTAGTTGGCCATCAGGTTTGCAGTTTAATGTCTCTATACCATCGAATGATCTTTCGTGTTAAACTTTTTGGAGTAATCGTAATCGCGATGCATGTACAAAGTTCTGACCGGACCGAATGGCAAAAATGGTTCGAAGTATCTCATATCTAGAGGTATGAATGTGCGCAGCTGTTATCGATGAAAAACTAATTTCTCGAGACAGAACGAAATATCCCTGATTAGATAAATTCACGAAAATAGTTAATCTTGCTAATTGTGAGTTACCAGTTGAGAATTACAGTATAGCTAGATTCATATTCCCGAAAGTCAAACACAGTTGCAGGCTACACTGATTAGATATTTTGAACCATGACTCTTGCTTCATTAAAGATAATGATAACATACTCTCAAGATTCGGTCATAAAAGTCAGCACAAGTTTTTTTGCTACGTAGATGGAACTGCTTTTACGTGTATATATATGAGTATAGTATGCCGAGCAGTATATATATTACTCACTGACTCGATACTGCCAGGCGTAACATATTCACATTTGTCGGAAAATATTATCAGGCACATGAATATATGCACGACTGTGAATCGTTTCACGGATAGAATCGTTATTCGCGGAACCTCAGTTACCAAGAAACATCAATGTGTGAAACTGATTTTCCCTTGTTGACTCGTACCATCCTCATCAATATTGATCAACGGAATCCGCGTGTTTAAATTATTTTGCCGAGATCTACGCGATGCAAACAAAGACGAATAACTGGCGATCCGGAATCAATTGAAAAAACCTGCGATTTCTAATTATGCTGAAAAAAAACGTGCAAACTTGTTGAACCGTAAAATTTCTATTGCTACTCCACTGTAGCAATCGCGGCGCCCTCAGGAAGCCAGCAAAGCGTTTCTTTTTAGTCGAAAGTAAATATTTATCGCAATTCCGTTCAAATTTGTATATATGAGTAAGTACACGTTAATAAAATAACAGATATTCCAAAGATGTTCAAGCATTACCAAAGTTTCGTACGTTCGAATCCTAATTTTAATATTTTATCAGCCAATAGGTAACAAAAAATTAGCAACAAAAATTATTTCAAATTGAAGAGCTTATGTTGTCGCTATGTGATTCAGTTTTCCGAACAGTTTTTCAAAATAACTGTCTTGCAATTCTTATATTTCTATTCGTTGATAACATGTTGAAATAACATATAGAATCAAACACGTAAAACTTAGGGAAATTATTGAATATGTCTAGAGCGTCTCCTATCAACCAAAACTCACTGATACGTAGACATACGAATTAGAAAAAAAAACATTCAGAAAATTTTCACTCAAACGAAAAAAAAACAACATTTCGTATCGCGTACCGTTTCCCAAACCTAATTTGGCATTGCGCTTTATTTGGCTCTACCGTCGATTTTCGCGTAATATGTGTTAATGTTTCTACTCGAGTTATACTAACTGTAAAACACATTCGCACGAGAACTCCACGAAAGCCAAAAGTCGAGACACGTATGTACAGGTATCACAAACATCGTAACGCTGGTGCTTCCACGTTCTAGCTTCTAATTATGCAACTCCCTATATTGAATCAGGCATTGCATATTGAATCACTGAATGTAGACATTATTAGAGACTGATGCCCCTCATTTTTCGATCGGACAAATCGATCATTAATTGATAGTCGTCACTAATGCCGGGTGGTATAGTCCGATGAACATAATTATAATGGGATAGTGATCGGCATGGCATGTGGGGCCGTCATTGATCATTGCAGGAAAACCTGTTCTATGAACATAATGAGGAAAAAAAAGAGAATGTGTTAGGTAAAAGAGCGACGATGGTCCGAGTTATGTATGTGTGTATATACATACACAAAACATCTCACAAGTTGCAAACGATTTGGACTTGACTCCGATAACCAGCATGAGATTAAAGCTGTACCGCGAAAGAGGCGCAGAATATTATTTTTACAGACCATAGCCACAGCGTTCAAGGTTTTCAACGGAAGGTCATCTACGATTCGATTACACCGAGCGTAAGCGAGCTGTTGTTCAAACGCCGCGAACAAGAAAGAGAGAAACTTTGAGATGTATTCAAACCGTTTGTTCGTGACATGCATCGTACTTTTGGTCGAGACCATTTGCCAAATTTTCGCTACTCCGTCACAGCTGTATCTACATCCACGCATGTGAACGTATTATATTTTCATGATATTACCTAAGATTCTTCAAATTCGTAGAGATATTGCCACCAAGAGCCCTTAAATTCTTCGAACTGTTTGTGAACGGACTCGAAGCCTACATACGTAAGTTCGTGTTATAAATAGGCCGTGACATCCAATTAGGTCGTTGAGTTATCAAATCAACATTCTGAAAATAAGTTGTTATCGGTATAATTCTCTCCTACATGATAACTGTACTGAGCACATAACCCGACATTATCAACATCGTTGTCATATGTTCCATAAGATCCCAAATCAGAAGGTCAAGTGACAATCTTGAGATGATTCTGATCCAATGTGGCATTCAATAGAGAATCAGGTATGTAACAACAGCTGGACGCGGAACACTTCATACTTTCAAAATCGTTCTTACACAAGACTCTACGAATTTTTTCCACCCGAGATATAAAGCTTCAGGTGTCTGGACTTCTTGATCCGATAGTCTGCTAGAACTTTATACCGGTATCTAGTTATTATGTACTCGCATTGATCATTCCGCGAGAGCAGCGAGCCATTCCATAATCCAACACCATGTACATACAATAGCACATCTGAGGCAGACATATGGATGCGTAGACAATGATTCGATGGCAAAACACACGTATACGCGAAGGTGAGAGAACACTCATTAATAATAAGTTCAGTAAGACCAGGTTGCACCGATGTTCAACTCAACTTGAGGACAGAAACTATTTTTGCAAGTTTAGGATTCTTGGAAGTTACGTTGGTCGCTAACTAGCAGTTCATTTTGAAAATCAGTGATAAGGACATCGTTAACGATACGTAATCGTGGCGGAGAAGGTTAATAATTATGCCTTTGGGAAATAATCTTTGATTATAATAACTACTCAATATTTGCTATAGCATTATAATTAGCTGTTATTCCGAATGAATGATGCGTTCGATCAGATATATATAGCGAAACTTTTGTGTGTACGTTTGAAAGAATTGCGTATTGTTATTGTTCAGTCGCGGTGACTCACTTCTAATGTCCCCAATCAGATATACGGACGGGGAATCCCGGAAGGAAAATTATTTATCATATAAGCTGATCACGACAATGAAATTCTGTATTGCTGCGGCGGAGAAAGATGCGTTGAAAGGCTACCTGCATTATCCTGTTTGCCTCGATAATGTTTTTGTGTTTTTTTCCGCTACTGCGGGATTCCCCTCTGATTGTGCGCGAAGAGACGTCATTCGATTATAAATGAGAATCCCCGTTTCGATCGCATGATAATCAGCAATAATCAACCGAATACACACAAAGTACTATAGCCAATCATATATACACCATTTTGAAGGACGTATGACCGTGGCATCTCGAATTTCAAGAGCCGTGAAAGGAACTGTGCCGAATGCAAGCTGTGGACATTTGATGTAAATAATCTTCTCATAACAGAAGATGATCGTGCCGAGAAATCTATATGACGATAATGGCTTTAGAACAGAATGTTTTTTTCGTCCTTCCTCGCGTAAAGATTGAAGCGCGATCTCAGGACGACGTCTATCACACGTATGCACAAGGTTTTGTTGCTTAGTCGTTTTAAACTGTGCATCACAATTTTTGAGAACACGGATCATGTTTGGTCAGCCCGTAAGTATATCAAGAACCGTTCGTCCATGCGATTTCATGCAAAATTCGTTTTGAGGAGTTTCGCATTGCCGATTTAGATTTGGAGGTGAAAAATTGTAAATTAAAAATCTTGGATCTCACATCGTACAGCGAGAATTCGAAAAGGAAATTGTGTAAAGAGGATTCCTGAGACTCTTTGGATCGATTACGAATCCGAAGTTCAAATTATAATTGAGAAAGTGGTAGATCCAATACATGATTACGCCTGAGCTGTAAAAATCGTTCACGAGATTCACGCGGGTTTTCGAGTCATCGACCCTGAAAGATTGAGCTCGATATTATGTCATAGGTAAAACCTGTTTGGTGTATTCGTAACAAACTGTTATAAAATAGTGCTGGGATATGGCAAATCTAAGACCAAAATCCCTGAAATATATAATTAGAAGATACTATTCCTCAACGTTTCGCATTTTCCTATATCGTAAATCTGGAAACTGGAATACAAAAAAAAAAGCAACAAGGAAAAAGTTTTTGTGTATAAACGATGTGAAATACCAGAACAGGAATTATTAAATATCATCGCGATATTTATGTATACGATTAACATCGAAACTGGATCCTCGGAAACCGAACTGACATATTATCGAATCTCACATTTCTTAACTAAAAAATGATCCTTTCCGTTGGTTTGCGTGCGTTTGTTCAATAGAGCATACACACGTCAAGCGGTTGTCTTATTTTCGAATGCTCTTCGAATCCGTAACAAACTCGAGCAATCGATCTACGACAACAAACTTCGATTCTCATTACCCAAAGCATAAATCAACAAATATTCATGGATTTTGAATTCGAGGAGTTTCGATCTCGGTATAGAAACAATTGTTACGATGATAGGTACGCAAGTGTTACTCACAAATCTTCATCTTGAGGTCAGTTCAGTCCGGCAAGAAGATGTAAACTGAGGCTCTCTAGAAAGTGGTCACGCCGCTTTATACGTCGGCTCCTCCTACTGATACCACTGAAGTTTCCACTACACTCTGGACTTCTGCCTTGTTTGCCTTCATAACCGAAGAAAAAAATTCTTTCGTCTAATTGCCCATCAAGATATGTATATAGGCGCCGGGCCCGGTAAAACCCGAGAAATGAGCGAAGTCTTTTGTTATTTAAACTAAAGTATAAATAGCCAGACTATATAATCTGTAATGCCTACCTAATCGTCCATTTTGCCGCCAAACTGCACTTTTGCAAGAAACGGAGATAACGCGATGATTCCTTTGAACTACGCTTTAGTCGAGAAAACTACATCGCGCTCTTCTGTTCAGAAAATCCAACAACAAATCGGAGCTCTGTAAGAGCGTCAACAATACTCAAAGAAAAATGGGTATCACGAAATTCCAAAAACCACTCATAATCTTTAATTTTGTATTTCATTTGACTCGATAACTGCTGACAGTAACCTGCAGTTCATTTATGTCATGAGCAACTGTTATCACCAGATTAATATGGTATGGCACCAACGAATGGCTACGAATACCGCTCCACAGATTTACATCACGGCTTTCATCAAAGTGGGAACGAACATATCCATCGCTTGCGCGTGCTATTATTCTATAACAGGCTGGGCCGGAGATGCTGAATAAATTCTGAATCCTATGATAATGTTAATCCAAGAAAGATGATCGGATCTTGATCAGACCGGCAAGATGCCGGTCGTTCATCAAATTTGTTGCCAAGAATTCATGTCCGACCGTGAATGGGCGGTTACATAATTTTCACAGCGAGATTATCCGACTAGTATGCCGTGGAGGCATTTACGCAATAGACCACAATAGGTGCTAAGCAACGGTAATCATAATTAACACATTTTTTCTCAAAAAGAAGGATGTCTGTAGCGGATTTTAATTGTCCGAAAGACCTCGAGTCAAAGGGG
The DNA here is from genome assembly GCA_963170745.1 of Phymatocera aterrima. Classification (NCBI taxonomy): domain Eukaryota; kingdom Metazoa; phylum Arthropoda; class Insecta; order Hymenoptera; family Tenthredinidae; genus Phymatocera; species Phymatocera aterrima. The sequence goes on from OY720663.1 coordinate 12,554,886, forward strand.
GCAGCATTAGCCATTAAAAACTGATTGCGGCAACCAAAATAGTATTGAAAAAATCGCAAGCCGGGTTTTCGAATCCTGTTTCATTTATGAAGTCATGAATCCGATTGAATATTTCTCTCAAAATCGTTGGCCGATGGCTTAATTCCAGTTTTGAGTAGATGTCTTCCGAATTCTATCAAAACGAACAATTTTTCACGAAAAACGGCCACCTAGTTAGTTCTTTATCAATTCTGTTTATTTGGCGAGCGTCACCGCCGCACCATTGCGAGTGTCGTAAAAGAACCGGGTCAATGCGCGCCGGGGGACTTCGGCCACGCTTATCTGCGGTCGTTTTTCTTAAGGAGATGATATAGTCCATCTTCACCGGTTGATATGGATTTCGTACGAATTTTGCGGTCCAACTCCAAAACTGCAATCTAAAATGGACTCATTAAACAAATTATGAGGAATCGGCTCGACTGAGCACGCAAAATTCACTAAAGTAGAGAAATAGGGTAGAGTGGTGCAAGTGTGCGCGGTTGATAAGTGTGCGCATAGGCAATTCACAGCAGACGACTTGGCGGTTGCAGCTAACTTCATTCGTATTTTGATTGCTACCAGGCACCGTGCTTACAGTCCAAAAATTATTAAAATACGTGTTAAAACGAAGCGCCCAGGTAAGTTTGAAGATATTTGGGTATTTTGTTAAAATTTTTACGTTGTCTAAATGTCGTGTTACGCAATAATTTGGCTGGATTGTGATAAAATGACAAAATCTCTGGTTCACTAGAACGGTCGCCTTCTCATTTATACCATCAAAGTTCCGCTTCGTCCTGATAGATGTCGTTGTTTAAGGGATTGTTTATATTCATGCCTAATTTGTAAGTGTGCGCACAGGCAGGGTGTTTAAGAGTGCGCGCGCACACTTACACGACACTTTTTTTTTCCCGATGCCTTTTGTTTTCATAGATGTCCAGACGAGAGAGGAAAACGGAAAAACGGAATCATTCATCTTCGTTGATCGAAGAAGCCAGAAAACGGATTTTTGAAGTTGGCGAGAGTAAAAGATCGGTGGCCTCATCACTTGGGATACCAGAATCTACACTCAGAAAATATTTAAAATCTGACAGTCTTCCTTCAAAATTAGGGAGATATGCCACAACATTCCCAAGGGAAATCGAAGACGAGCTTTGTCAACATATTAAAAAAATTGATAGCATGTTTTATGGCATAACTGCTAAAAGTTTGAGAATTTTAGCATATGATTTTGCTGTAAAAAGCGGAATTCCACATCGGTTCAATAATGACTCTAAAATAGCCGGAAAAGACTGGCTACGTGGTTTTTTGAAACGACACCCCGATTTGAGCGTACGACAGCCTACTTCTACGAGCATAGCCAGAGCGATTGGTTTATTAATTAAAGCCTCTAAAACTTATAAAGAGCCCGAAAAAACACCAAGAAAAAAAGTTTGGAAATGCGGACTGTGTAACGAAGTATACAAAGAACCCGTCCAAGAAGATTGGCTAGGCTGCGCTAAGTGTGAAGAATGGTGGCACGAAAAATGCACTGATTATGTGGGTATTGGCGCTTTTGTTTGCGATCGGTGTGTCAAATAACATGCGCACACTTATCGACCCCAGTGCGCACTCTTACACACTAGGATGTTTAAGAGTGCGCATTTGACACGTTTTGAAAAAATCAAAATTACACCAAAGATAAAAATAGTTAAGTTAAACGATTGTGATAATCTTGTTAACTAATAACCAAAGTTTAAAAATAAGTATTGTTTGATTACTTGCATACTTTATTTGTCGAAATATAACTAAATGTTTCAAAAATGCGCACACTTGCACCACTCTACCCTACTTACACACCGAGCATCGTGAAGTGCGGACTTAGAAATCATTTGACTATTATTAAAGTTTGCGCATCACTGCCGCGTTATGACTACACATGTCGTTATTTTATCTACAGCTTTAACGCTCGGAACGAGCAACACACCCACACCTTACGACGCGATGCACCGAAAGTAAATATTCATCGACTTCAACTCCACAGATACACACCACCGTTCCGGAATTATCACGAATTCCAAAAAACTATGTCACCGTTAGTATTGATAAACTATGGCAACCATACGACTATTTGCAAGATTCCAATAAAAAAACTAGATAAGGAATTAAATGGCCCCGTATTTATTTCAATTTAGACATATTGTATTGAGATATCGTAAAATGAGATTGCCAATGATCAACAAGCAGGTTTTCGCAGAGCACGACGCACTTGACAAAGTCGACACCCGCATCCATCCGAATCAGTATTGTTTAGCCGCGTATCCGCATTGGTTGGGTTTGTTCGTTCAGCATAGGATCCTTCAAATAGACATCGCACCCGGCATGGACCGCACTTGCAGCTCGAATTGTCTTGAGAGTATCCGTACACCTGCTGAAGATGAGAACAAATTATACTCAATGAGTTTAGAACCGAGTATGGTCGTTGCATAATTCTAGAGCAATTTGCCCAGCACATATAGCTAGTACCCGCACACAGCACGAAATATTTCGGAAGCGTGTCCGAAATATTCAATATAATTTCTATTCCCGCGACGACACTCCACCTGACACGAAATGAAGACAAAAATTCTTATGCGTTTGTGTAGAAATGAGCGTATTGCAAATTTGTTAGCGAAAACTGTTTGCTGCCTAGTGAGAAGAACCATTGTAAATTATTATGCAGACTTTTGGATGATAGATTGATTCTTTTTGTTCTGAAATCTCAAAGTTTTGTTCTATTTGCCGAACATGAAGTGAATCCGTAAATTGGAATATCGCATACATAGATCAATAAGAATCCAAGGAGATAAGCTGCAAACCATGTTTCTATTGCAGATCGCTTCGCCATCAGATCTCTCTGCAGCTGCATTTTTAGATTCTATCGACGTATGAGCTTTACAACAACGTGAACCTCGACTGGCGTGGCCATCAGGCAGAGGCGAGGGCAGGCAACATTTTTTTTCGGAAACAGATCTAGAGCCTGTGGAATCGCATAGATCCTCTTCGGGTTTTGGATCTCCTATATATCGCCACTCGATACGGGGGATGGGAATCTAATACGAGAATAATGAAAATCGTACTCAAATCGTATCAACACAAAGTTTACTTAGTTGTATACGTTGCAGATACAATAAAATCTAATCGGAAGATCCAGCTGCCAGCTGGTGAAACCTTGGAAATTCAAGCTAAATACTAAAAAATTCATCAGGCGCTGTCCATCACAATAATTTTGAATTTCTAAACATATCTCGTCGAATCTTTTGTATTTTTTCATCAACAATTACCATGTAATGTAGATTTTCGTATTACTGACCGGAATTATTCCACCAGGCCGTTTTTAATGTGTAGAAAAATTCGCGGATGGATGCATCGACGTACATAATAAATGAGGATAACTTTTGCTGGCAATCTGATACATCTATTCCCATACGAAGAATAGAACGAAAGGAAAGAATTACGTCCAGAGAACTTTGATTTTGGAGTAGCGAAATCCTACACAACCATTTTTGGAAGTTGTTGATCCAGACTCGCGTACTTCACCTTACTAAAGGTCTATACTCTATACAAACCTTCAGTGGTGTACAGAGCAGCCAATCGAGAGGTCGTTTGATCAATTTAAGTAGCGCAAGATAGTCCTCTTTGCATTGACAAACAGGAGGGTCACACTTGCGTTCTGGATATCTGTAAACGTCCGAGAGCGACGTCTCCAATGTCGTTAAATGTGAAGACGAGGTTTGCGACTCTGAGTTGCATCTGCGTAGAGCTGCGTAACATCGAGATTTGGTCAACCTTATTACTATTCACATTGTATATCCCACATTATGAGGTAGCTGCGTTTCAATTGAAAAAGGAACACAAAAAAAAACCCACTCTAAGAAAGTTTGTGGAGGTAAGCTGTTCCCCTGGAAATATGGAATGATTCCTAGCCCTCTTCGTCGATCAACGCGAATTCTCTTTCTTCACTAGAACCTCATTTCCCAACCAGATTGCTAACCGCAACCATTAATTTCCCACAATTGAAGAACAGCCCTTTGGAGTTCAGGACCGTCAACACTCGCCGAGTTCGCGCGTGTTACTGTGACCTCTTACCTCTCAAGCTTTCTCAAGGTGAGCTGGGTTTTTGACACCTCTTTGACAGCTTGGTTCGTTGAGGCCGCAGCACTTCCCATCCGGGCATTGTTGTTTCTTGCATAAATCACAGCCGCAAATCGGATCCCTCTTCGGACCGGGATGACACTCGTCTTCACACTTGTTCGGCGGCGGACAACAGCACGGCGCACAAGGATCCTTTCGATACGAACAGAGACTTTACAATTAAATCACAAATCATCATCACAATAGCCTTCGTTTATCATATCAATGACATCGCTCTTGATATCAATCTATCATATTCTTATCAGGTATATTGCAGCTCGGTTTATTTCTAGGATTCCTCAACAATTCCGCATAGCTGAGATCGCTATCGTGGAAAGAAATTCTGCTGCAGCAAATCCAATAATTTCATGTAGCAAATAGTTTGAATATATTTCGAAAGTAAAATAAGCGTTGAGAGCATGAAATTGAGTTACGGGTCGCGATGTCCTGTCATTTGTTATACCTGCATGCGAATGAAGCAGCATGGAGGCGGTGGCGGCAACCTGGGTCTTCCGAGATCCGGACAAAATTCTTCGGGCTGTAATGGTCGTTTAGGCTCCGGACACCCCAAGTGGCACTTCTGACCTGAACTCTTTGGAGATCCCTCAGCGATTCCATCCGGCACCTTTGCACAAGGCTTTCGATCGTGAGGACAGGCACGCTTGGCTGTTTCACCGCTCGATAGTTTGTCTGACAATTAATTGATTGTCGAGTATGAAAAATAAGCCTTGTTAATTATTTCCCATTGACCATCGTGATGTCTACTCAGGCCAAAGAAACCCACGAGTCATGTTGGGCCGTTAATGGGTTTGGGAGGTTTGAAAAGAATATGGCGTAAATTTGTACGTATAACTTTAACAAAATGTTCAGTTCCTAGTTCCTTACCACTTCCACCCTCCATCAACCTGGACCACAAACTTTTGGTAGCGTCAGCCATCGGTCCCCGGATCAAACGAAACTATTCTATCACAATAGAATGCCGAAAATTATTCTCCCTAAAATTTTGACATTGACAATTTTTTGTGCATTGGCCGAAAAAAGTGAATCCACTTCCGCTTACTTTTTTTGACAAAAGAAATGCAAATGCTGCTACGATCTGACAAGCTCGAGTAAATGTCACTTTTTTCTCAACAATTGGGGATAATTTTGAAGGTCATTCCAAACGTTTCTTCGAAGTTATTTTCGGGGTTTTTATCAGTCTCTGTTATATTTTTGAAGATCCAATTCGTCAGGTACTGAAGTACAAAAACGCGTGCTCCACCTCTAAGATGTTTCTCATCGATAGAAGAAAATATAGGCAAACGATCGATACCGTTAAAAATTTGATTCATTAACGGAACACCGGAAACATCTTGATATCGTGGTCTGTTAAGCTTCCCCATCAAAGGTTGGAAGACTCGTTTCGTTCGGAGCTACCGAATATAAACGCTCCAAGTACCAGAACGTTGCAACGGTTTGTAGTGAGATGATGGATCTTTGATACACTCAACTCTGGAAGTTCAATTTATGGTGAATGTGTCAGAGACAAATCAATAATCGTGTATATCAGATTGAGGCAATTTTCACATATTTTCATTCATACACCCTGATGAATGATGTTCAAGTGACAGTGTGTGATTTTTATAATTATTACGGCAGATCGCGTCACATCAAACAAATTTGGGTAAACAGATAATATGATATATTCATTTTATTTTTGAAAATATCGAAATATAATAGCACATCGACACGGGTGTAAGTTCAAAATTCTGAACAAACTATATGGAAGACATTCCCCGATGTATATTCGACATTTTGAAGTTAGAAATCAAATGAAATCTCTGAAGCAACAGTGAATGGATGGATGGCAATCAATGAATGTCGAGAGTCAAACTTGTCGTGTTTGGCTGTTGCCTTCTGGTCGCCATCTCTACCATTCTTACACGTGATATTTCTATGCTGGTCCGCTTTCTAGTGTGAAGATCTTCATGCGATGCTCTCGCGGAATAACTCATTATATCTTTAATCATGGCAGAACTTGCAGACACGTTACAACAATATTTCTACGATATTGAACCAGTGCTGAAATATTGCTACAATTATCCATCCTCCACTGGAAGAAATATAAATTTTCCAAATTTTCTTTCGAGAAAAGATGACGCTCTTGAAATTGATTATCTCACAGACCGCTAACTCAGCGTGGAAATCGCATGGACATATTTACTTGAAAAACAGCATAGGATGTCTGAAGCGCGGCTTAATGGAATCGATGACTTGGGTTTTTTCCGTGGGAAAGGCAGCGAAGCGTGGCAGTAGTTAAGCCTGAAATTGATCAGCCGGAACATACTACTGCGTAACGGCCTATCGGGACACGCGACAATTAATTGACACCACTTTTTAATGACGTGCAATTATCATCTCACGCGAGTCCTGTCTATTTTGCACCTCCCCCAAGGTTTGCAGTTTCTCAACACAACTGATAGCCAAAGACCATTATAGAAGAATCAATCTGGAGCAGAACAAAATAGGCGTAGTCACCATATTTGTATCTTCTCCACGTGTCTCTTGGAAGCTGTACTATAGGCTAGCAATATCCGAAAAATACTATTGCATCCTTGGAAGTGATTCCCATTAATGTCTGTCTAATTCCGCTGAAAGGGCATTTGATTTCGTGCTTTGTGCAATATTGACCACCGATAGAATTACTGGAAGTGAATTATCTAGAGCGGGTTGAATGAAAATGGATGTAAAACATTGAAGGAGTAATACAACCTAACAGTCATATCCAATGAAGGGTGTCATATTATTATACAATTTCAGATCATGAAGCCGACTTTTCTTCTACTCATATCCCACACAGTGATCGATATGATCATTTGCGAGGCCATCGAGATCAGGAGCGCGACCGAATCGCGTCGCCTAAACTCCTCTGCCATTTTGGACCAGGCGATTCTCCGCATGAATACCGATAATCCCGAATATGCCTCAGATCCCAAAGACCCCTCGAACGTTCCTTGGCCCATTACCAGGACTTTGGCGCGAGAAAGAACCGAATCACCGAATTTTGAAGATAGTGCAGACTCGAAGAATCACTTCTGGCTTCCGGTTACAAGAACGTCGAAGAGCCTTCACAAATCCGAGAATCTTCGATCGAGAACTCTCGAACGGAGACAGATTGTAAGCACACCAATGATACCTACTCCTTCCTATTTTAGATGATATGCTTATATTTATTAGCAAATACGTCTGGCGAAGTAGATTCATATTTTCTAAGTCATTCTGCGTCTTTCATAGATTGGCCAGACAAAAATTCCAAGTTCAAAACAAAATAAAAAACTGAGATCAGAATAGGGTCACATTGATCTTCCCGGGTGTACCAACGGGAGGAAAATGTACGCTTAAGTTTAATTCGTGTGCCCAGATTCCGGCCGGGCAATCGATGTATCCTAGTTGGGGAAAAAACTCAGCGTTACCGAACAACGTGACGTCGGATGCCAAGAAATCAACCATGGCAGAAATTTACGACCATACAACTAATGACCTGGAGAAAAGAGGCATTCCCCTAGTTCACACGAACACCTTTCGGAATAGAGAGGAGCGTCGCAAACCTGAGGCGCATAAACGTCAATTTTCCAAATATGATGAAAATATTCATGATCCGGACGAATACTATGATTCCCCGGGAAACTACTTCGGGTCCTCAGATTATGAACCGGACCATACCGAGACGTACGGCCAAAGTACGTGTGTTCAAATTATCCATTCACAGTTGTCTCGTGATAAACTCTCACTTTAGAGGCTGTAGGAGCGAGAAATTTACACAGATGGGTATCCATCGTGTGCCCCCACAGAATTCATCAGCTAATATCTTCTTTCTACAACGATTAAAAAGGAGAGCAAACTCGTTATACTGGTCATTTTCATTGATACTAAACTCCAGCCTGGAAGTAAACACATATGCTTTTTCTTTAGCAGATAAATCTTACACGAGCTGGTTTTTCGAAATTGGATACATATCATTTATACTTGCAGAATACGTCAGCCAGAGCGGTCGGTATGGATTAGAAAACTACAATTCCTATTCCGCGGAGAACTACAAGAATAACCGATACTACGATAACAATGGAGATTTCTACTCCGGAAATTTGGAACGTTGGCCCCAGCGTCATCCACATCCCAACTTGGGCAGCAACTCTCGATTAGTCGTCGAGTCGTATTCCGACGACCCAGCTCGCGGAGGGGCAACTCCGTCCTTGATCGCAATCTTCTCTGCAATAGGCTCCAATTTGATGCAACTTTTCAGAATCGGCTTGGGCAGCGGTCTATCGATAGCGATTCCCATAATAGCGATTAAACTTTTCCTGATTCCTCTGAAGATTTTAAAGTTTATCAAAATCGTGAAAATCCTCCTGAAACTCATCTTCGTGGTCCCGTTCATCCTACGCATATTTGCTCCATCCATATCCTCGGTGATCGGCTACCACGACATCGGATTCACAAATAAAATGGTAGAACCGCCGACCCCAGAAAGCAGAGACGTCGCAGACCAAACCGGCGAACATCCTACCTGGTGGAACAACCTGGCCACTAACCTTACCAACACCTTACCAACGGTTGTCAGCGCACAAAAATGCCCCAGCAGAGTGTCGTGTGAGCTGGGTTCGTATTTGGCAAGCAGGAGTACCATTCCTGAGAAACTCACCATGTTCCTTGCTAATAACGAAAATCTCGAGGAAAGTAAAGAATTCAACAACGAACGAAACGAGAAAGCAGAAGTTACCAGGGCCTTTCTCAGAGCTCTGACCCAACGCTGGACCTACGACCGATGCGACGTTTTCACCTGCGGGATTTCACTTTGAAACATGAACCTGAATACGTACAGGGTAGAGAAAAATTTGTACGGGAAATTCCCGAGTAATTATGAAAAATTGTAGAAAATATTGGAATACAGCCGGGGATAAATGATTTGATACGTTCTGATCTGATCACATCGGATTCGCATCTGATCCACATCTCAACGCATCAAATCATGCATATATTATATATAAGTATATCTCATTAGACGCTTTTACATCTGACATCAAATGCTGCAACGACTAATGTCATATCTGATTATATAGCAGTACAGATTATGTGTAATCAGATCGGACTTGAACTGGCATAAGATCTGACCAAACTCCATCAGATTTGACAACAAATCTAGACATATCTGATTAATTAACTGTATAGGGGAACAAAATTGTCCATATTTTACGTTCATCAAACACTCTTACTGATATTAAATGATTCTTCTTTTTCGGATCCACAAAGAAATGGTAAAAGTACCCACATAGGCATTTTCTTACATCTTGTGACTTTTGGCACGTGTGTCAGCGGCAAGCAATTCTGGAACATGACGACTTCGTGCCTATGATGTATATGCTTCGAAATTGATCGAGTTACGCCATAGCCCCACCACCTCTCATTCCTTTGCTCGTGACTGCCTAATCGATAATATAACTATACTACGGGATACTCTATTTGACGAATCTATCACTCACTCACTTCGGCCTGAAATTATAAGTATCTCCGCCTCGCCACCGTCTTCCGTGATTGATTGAATGAATATCAATTCTGTAGGTTGGTCAACATTATTTCAGCTGGTAGTGGAAGTCGATTCGATCACACTATGCATGTATTTTTCACGGATATTCACTCCAGTCATTCTGTGTCATTCCAGCAATTAGTCGGGTACCGAATTTTCCCCGACTGTACAATTTTCCTTTAAGTAGCCGTACGGGAGTGGCTCGCCGCCCCCGCCCCCGCCCCCTCGGACAAAAATTCCTGGAGATTCATTACCGGTTTTCGAAGTTTTTAATATGATTTTAGGTATAACTGAGCTTTCGAGGAGCACTCAACCCAAGTAGAGTGTTCTTCGAATTGAGAAAACTTATTGATTATGAATTTGTGAGCGGGACCTGATGTATAATTTAGTCATGCTGTATCCTCCTATCAATATGATGAATAAATGTACGAAAAACTGAAAATATCGTCTCCAAAAGGTCTATCCTTGAATGGAGGCGAATTTTATACAATTTCCGTAATATATAAGACGTAATCTCGCTGTACCTGGACACATTTCTGCACACAGCTACCGATGATCAGTAAAGACAGACAGTTGACAATCCAACTTTATGCGTAATGAGAAATGAATGAGAAATGTAGGTATGAGAAAAATGCTAGTAGTAGAGAAATTTTACTGATTGTGAGCCATGAAAAAACAATAAACTTAAATTCAGAGGACATATGGATTTACACATTGAACTAACATTTCCCGTGTAGGTGCAACAACACTGATTATGCCACTCTGTTAGCCGAGTTTCGCTGATCGTTTGCATGTTATTGTCAGCTAGAATTTTTACTAAGAACCGAAAGTCTTGCTCATCAAAATCCTACATCGCGTTTGACGATGGAAGCTGGCTTGCATCATTCATGCTGTGCATTTGCCGCGGAAAAGTTCTCTGCTATCTAAAAGTGACGGAATTTAATACTACGTCGTAAGAGACACCATGAATCTTTCTATCACAAGTATCATTCTATTTTCAATCATGGTGAATACTTGTCGTCTTTCGCCCGTGCCGAAAGCTAACATATCCGAAGCGTCGAGCTTGAAACACTTCCCTGAGGACAAAAAAAGTGACATCTATAATAATATGATAAGCTCTGTCCCAAAAATTATTGTACACCCGAATGAGTTTAACGGTGAGTAGCAATTACATTGTTTTTTCAGAATTGAAGTAGTTTTCCAGACTCATAGGTATATAGTACACGCGATGGTATATAGAAAACAATCAGAGAATACTCGTCGAAATCCACGCAAAGCGGTATACAAGACTCTGCGTTATCGATTATATTGATTTATGGATATGCTCCACAGTAAGCTCACTTCTAATCCTAGAATTAGCAACGTTTGTGGAATATGCTCATCGAATTTGTTCAGTGGTCACGAGAATTACATCTGAACACAGTTTGCACAGTTTTTGCGGAAAGGGTTGACATTGAATAGTTTTTTTTTTTTTTTTGACTCGGTAATGCGAATCCACTTAACTGTCACTATTGTCAGTCTCGTGATATCATGGTACAGGTAAAGTGCTTCTTTTCTCAGGCTGCACCTGAGCATCTCGCATACTGATTATCCTTAGTTGTGGGACATTTAAGTGACCGCACGTCCGGCTCGATTTTGGTCCAACGTATGTTTATCTCAAGTTGAAAAAAATCGGACAGCCCAAGGTCTAAAAGTGATCGGGATGATGGACGACCCATATTTCATATAATTTATGTACCAATCATGTTTACGTTCGTCTTATTCATTTCTTTTTCAGAAACGGTCACCGACAGGACTAAGCGATCTGACGATAATATCTTACTATCGGTTTATCATCGGCTCCGGGATAGACAGACAATGGGGCAATTCAGTCAGCAAAATTTGGCAAACAATCAACACGACGCCTCAAATCTGGATCATTTACTGTGGCACCACATTAACGGTCAAAATTCGCATCCGCCGCTCCCACAGTCTGCGTCAAAATCGTTACCATTGAATCCGCCGATTACCAACCACGCCCATACGTTGCTGAGTCAAGAAACCGCGCACCTCGACCCACTCTCCGTTGCCAACAAACCGGGAATCAAAACGAAGGGTTTTCCGATGCCAGATAACGTCTTCATCGATTTGTTGCATAACCAACCATCGATCGCCGGATCGAATAGTTTTGGATCGCTGCAAAAAATCGCTAGACCGTACTTCAATTCTTATTCAGCTGGGCTCGTGAGCTCCGTCAATGAGATGACACCTAGCAAGGATTGTTCACTTTTAGTGAATATGTTACCCGTTTTACTGGTTAATAGTTTCATCAACGCGATAACTACAATCAGCAATCTACAGATGGTGAATAGTTTGATGATTCCGTTCGTGGTATTGAGCATGATAAATTTCATTACGTCATTTTTATTCATCGACGAATTATGTCCTGGCTCGCGCTAATATTTCCGTATGATATTATTCTATATTTGCATGAGACGCACAAACCGACATACAAATCAGACGGAAAATTTCGTTCAATATACCTATGTAATGCTAATGAATGTTTCAAAACCCGGATAATTGAGTAGCGGAAAAAAGTTCGCTAATTTTTACTCAGAATTATGATAATATTCATGACAAATATGTATGTATGTATGTATGTGGGTATGGATTTCGTGATATCTCCGTTCTTCCAAATTGAGGAAAATGGAAATAAAATTCACTCAAAAAATAAAATTTATTTTCTACAGCTTTGCGCGATGAATTTGGTGTAAAAAGTTACCCGAGGGGTGAATCACTTTGGGAATCTGGTGTATTCCCTTCCATGAAATCTTGTGAAATCTTTGTAAATCTTTTAAGGGCCGGTTGTTTTGCCTTCAGTTAAATTTTTTCCTCCGGATAAATTTCGATTCCCGACCTCTGATTGGCCGAACTGCCGGTTTATCCTTCAGATAGAGTTATTCGCAATTTAACTGGCGGCGAAACAACTGGCCCCAAATTTATGGAAATCTTTGAATTCTTTGAAATCTTCTAAAATCTCATGAAATCTCTTGAAATCCCATGAAATGCCTGAAATTTCTTGAAATCTTCCAAATCTTTGAAATCGTGGTATAACCCTCTGAAATCTTTTGAAATCCCATGAAATCATTTAGAATCTTTAAAATCATTAGTATCTTTGAAACTTTCGAAATTTTTTGCAATATTTTGTAATCATGAAATTAGGTGTACGCGATTTTCATAGAGTGATTCACGCCTCGAAGTGACCCAAGAAGAAAATTCACAAACCTCGTCTGACCATTTTATCTGTAATACCTATTTTTCATCTTGATCATCTTGAGGAATTTTGTTGTAACGGTTTTTCTCGACTGCAACTGGTCATATGAGAAAGAGGGGCGGGATTATTATAAAAAGCCACGAGCTTCTTGACAATGTCCAATTTATCTCATTGATGATCTGTCGCCAAGGAGCACCTGCGGTGCTTCGACCAGCGTCGAGTACATTGATTTTTCCATTATCTGTACAAAAATGTTTTCGTCGTCCGAAAAGGTTTGATTATAACATTGGTCTAAGCTGTACAAAACCCTGCAGACTTCTACATTAATGTTCTCAGTCCGAGGTACAAAAGATTCTTTGTATTCTAGTCTACTCATGAAAAATACACGAGGATTCATCTTTATTACATATTTGTGTGACAAGCAATCGTGATAATGCGATAAAACTGTCGTTCCAGTCTTTGCAGCACCATTCCTCTGATTTTGCAATAGAGTGTCTCATCATCAAGGTGTATTTATTATTATTGCGTATCAACGAAGTTAAAAGTATTATCTATAGCAAAATGCAATTCGTCAGTCTCTGTACTTTACACGATTCCATGCAATGGATTGGTGAAATGCTACTGACGATTCCTTCCCTGTTTCCCGAACATGTCATGCTGATCCTACAAAGTGAGTATAATCGAACATGAAGTGGAAAATTATTAGTTTTCGTAAATATTCCCCTGAAGAAATTCATGTCGCACTTGTCATGGGTGACGGATAAATTGAAGGGTATAAAAATTGAAAAAACTCGGGTGTATACCGAGTATATCTGACTGCCATGACGTCAAATTGACTGTCACAAGGAGGCAAGCGAATGAAAAGTCAACTTGGGGTCTCTCAAGGAAGCTAACACTTCATGTTGATTGCTAGTGAGGTATCGCTGCGTATAAAACGACAAATACACAATTTCTGAGCATTCAGTCTATGTTGGACTCTGTTTCACGTATAGGTGTGGCTATGGACTCTAGAGAGTCTGTGTACGCAACTTACGACAGTAAAATTGCAGAGCTTCTTTTTCACGTGCTGAAATTAAAGTAAGTATCTTTACGCGGTAATAATATATTTGTTTGTAGAAGTAGAATGCAATAATAAATCTGAGAATTTGCTTCGTACGTAGCTCTGTTTCAATGAATTCCTCGAGTTAGGAACCTCGAGGCAAGACACTCAAAGAAATTGCGTCGTATGACGAAACACATGGGAAATAGTATATCAGCTCAACAAATATTTAACCTCGACCATCTTCAATTTGGCTGATCTTTTATCGTGATGTAATATCTGTTGAACGTATGCTTCTATATGTTTTCTCTCAAAGTCCTTGCTTTCATGTTTTCTCCCAAATTTTCATGAAGCCGAATCAGACCGATCACTCAATGACAGAGAAAACATGTTTATCTGTTTTGGACAAATAGAACTGTCGAATTTTTAGCCGAGCATTTGTTTGAATCGATGAAAATATAATCTAAAACGGACAAAATGCCACCCGAACTTTCGTAAATTTTTTTGTTTTCGGCGAGTTGCGTCATTCGGAGCCTTTGAGAAAAGTTATAGCTCGAAAATGGATCGAGGAAAGAATCTAACAGAAAACCTAGAATCCATTTCCAATAGGAACCGGATGATAAATTAAAATCATCAGACGTTTCTTGAGTTGATACATGCTCTTGAAAATCTTTGCATTACGCAAAATGTTGAACTCCAATTGTTCTGTTTGTTCAGCTATAACTTGGACGTGAATTCCTCAACATTAGGGCTGTCGAGCGATAATGGGAGTGTCGAAGTTCTTGGACCTGGCTCCATGACCTCAGCGGCAGAACACCAATCATTCCCGATTCTCATTCATCGGTTATCAAGTTTCCAGTTACTAATCTACCATATAAGGGGGTATTGCCAAAAGACTGGTGTATCTCAAAAGAATTCTGCTGGGGCTTAGTTAGTCTCATCGTAGCATTCATAGAGACTTGTAGAGCATATGAAACTAACCTCCGATATTTCAATCGATAATGCAGTTATAATCCATAACTATTGAACGGAGAAGCCGTTTTCACAGGATTTTTCGCAAAATGTGTGACAGTTTTTCTATTCTCATTAAATTGCAAGCTCGCATGTTTCAATGTTCCTGTAGTTTCTTCAAATCAATTGGTCACCTTGGAAAAAATATTACTCTGAAAAATTCCGCAAAATGTCTCTACGAGACGCTGCATATATTCTCAGATATTGTTAGAGATACTCAGAGAAAACCAGAGAACTTAACAAAAATGTAGAATATTTCGGTAAATTGTGACTCAAAATGTCACAACTAATGTAACTTCGAATAAAATACTTTACAGGTTTCTAAAATCTACAACAATTCTCTGAGGCGATTGCTTATCGATTGACCTCAACTCGAAGAATTCAATTTTCGACAAGTATTCAATTTTACATTGCCGAATAATACTGATTTTTTTACAAATAGATAGAATAGTCCACAACTTTTCCAATTCTGTTTCCATTGATGGGATGAAGTTAAGGTGCTATTCAAGACTCACGGCATTCAATCATGGATAACAATGTGTCCAACAATGTGTAACAATGCGACTTTCATGCGTCGTTAATAGCACCTTAAGCATATATGGCGCATATTGAGTACCAACTTGTTGTAATAGAAGGTAAACCGAATAGAGCCCGATGATGAATGATTGAATGAATTCTCTCTACCAAGCTGAAAGTCGTTTTCAGTTCGCTCTCACATTATTTAGAACTTCATATCCACGGATTTTAGTCGGACATCGGTTCCATGTTCGCACATTTTGGATTACGGTGAAAATTTGCAGGGTTATTCATACCTTTGAGTAAGATAGGAACATAGGTTTTCAATTAGAACTTGCAGCGATTGGCAGAGAAATTTTACAAAATGCTGGGATATTCCGAAGAATTCAGCATTTTCAGTGCCAGGGACGTCGACTTCAAGAATAATGTCTGCAGTCTTACAGAGAAACTTGGCGAGTTGTAGGGATATCCAGAAATTTGTCACCGCCAAAATCCGCGAACGTTCTTTGAAAAACTCTGCAAAATATCTGCGAGATTCCACACGTGTCCCATAAGTATAAGATTTTCGGAGGAATTTCACAGGGTTTTCCAGAGAAATTTTCAAGAGAAATGCAGAGAAATATTTTGCCGCGGCACCTACGTGATTTTAGGCAATGTTTTTGAATTCGGTAAAGTTTCGAATATATTGTGGGGCCTATTCATAATGCCTTGGTATACAATTAGATTTGTATACTGATCATATAAATTTGTGTCAGAAATGAACTTTTTTGGATTTATAGGCCAACTATTTACCACAAAGAGAACATCCTCAAGCGGTCTAAGGTCATTTTCCTGGCACCCTTCGCCAGCGATGTCTGGCTTGTGCTTGCATTTGTTCTCATCACGGTTACCGTTGCCTTGACTTACGTTCTAGCGAGGGAACTTCGATTGAGTGACTCTGAGACAGGTAATTAATAGTCAACATATTCATTCATGGGTCTGCGTACTCATTTCGGCAATTTTCAATACTGAAACTCGATTTTTGGAGGTGTAGTCAATCCCACAATCAATTTCGACACAAACAACGGGATGCAATGCAGAGACGATTTTAATGTCATGGGTGCAGTTGTTGTAATCGCCCTGATCGCAGTTGTAATCAGATAATAGATTAATGTTTTAATGTCGATTGTTGCGCTAATTTTCAGGTAGCCGCCCACAGGTTCGGTGGGAACTGAGCGAAATGCTTCTCGTTTCTATCGGAGCACTTTGTCAACAAGGCACTACGCTCAATCCCCAAGCTCCGTCGTCGAGGACACTATTCCTGGCGATATTCGTGATGGCCGCTCTTGTCTACACAGCTTATAACGCAAGCATTATCTCTATCACAGAATCTTTCATCAGTTCCACGGCAGTAGCCTCCTCCCCTTCACTCTACACCAGCGATCGTCCTTATTTCGCATTAAAAGAGCAGGTGAACCGGTCGTTCCTCTAGTTTTCGGTTTCACTTTACTGCCAATCAATTATGATTCCTTAGTAGGTATACCTTCTTTCTGATATGTGAGCGATTACGTTCTTCGTGTAAATCGCTTTTGTAATCCATTCTAACGTCGATCTAATATAACTGTATCCAGAGGTTCATTGGAATAACATGCACGTTACGTGTCAATAGAAATCTCGATTTTCGATTCCTACCCAGAAAAATCTGTGTAGGACAAGGAGAAATTGAAACGACTCTGCGGTAGAGGTAGCCTCGAGATAAAACGAACTGCGCCAGCCGAGGTACTGGACAAAGTTCTTGAAGGATCAGCTATTTTACTAGCGGATCAGACATCAAGTAGAGATATTTTCCATCGCCGTTGCCGATCAACAAAAAGACTGTGCAAAGTTAAGGAAACTACCTTCTCTATGGATACTTACCATAGAGTCTGGAAGCTTAGCCATGACAAGTACAAGAGACTGATCAATCGCAGGTAATAATGGATGGAGTAATCCTTCCTATATAGGAAATGAGAGTTCTAAATTACTGCCGTAACTCGTCCAAACAGATCATTACAAGGGGCGCTCGAATGTGTGATCAAACTGTACTTATGGGTATAATTACAATTTTCAATCCTATTTTCAGTCTCTTGCGTCTTCGAGAGTTCGGATTTTTCGATAGGACCACACGAATCCTTTTCAAAACATGGCCGTTGTGCGAAGCTCATGGAGCTTGCTGTAGTGAAGCAGTCAGCATTTATCTCGACGATGTCTATCCAGCATTCTATCTCTTGGGGGCTGGGGTCGGGTTGTCACTGACACTTTTATCAATTGAACTTTTATTCTTCCAATGGTACGCGGACTTTGTCTCATTTTGTATGAGTCGGCAGAAGTTAGTTTGTACACTAATGCCATATCGTTACAGCTCCAAGTATGTCAAACGGAAAGGAAAAAGTATCAAGGAAATAAGTTCCAGTCAAGATAGATGGTCACGGTTGGCAGATGCGGTGCTTTGTATGGCCCCGGCAACGGCGAATAGAAAAGAAAGCATTGGAAGGCACGAACTTGAATAACACGATAGTTACATAGCCTAGATGCAGATTTTGATCACACTTCCGAAGAATACCGAATTCAATGTTCGAGCGGGGTCCTACCTGTACGGATAAAATACTCCTTGACGAACAGTCATGTCCGAAAAGATACAAGTTCATAATGAGCAGGTGAATGAAGAATGTGATTCAAACAACGAATATATTTGGATTTGAACAAATGTTTTAATTGAATCTAACTTAATATACTATGCACGATATCCGAATATAATTATATAATACATTCTGTAAACACTACAATTCAATAAATATAGATGAAGAAGTAAATTAAGTACAAATTTATGGACTTATAGAAACATCTAGGTACAGCTCATTGACGGTTCTATCATCAATCGCCATGCCTCGATGACACCGTATACAATTAGCTATTGAAAGTATATGCGCGACGTGTTCCTAGTCCAGAGCCAACCAGGAGTCAGATTCGGAACCCCGTGCTTGGCGTCCCTGCAAGGCGTCTTCATTGACCGACTCATCGACATATGCAGCAGATCGCCGTCCTCGACCCTGAATAAATCGAGCTACAGGTCATACCGACGAAGGTACCGGAAGTTATTTCAAATGTGGAGTTCAAACTGGGATCAATTTTGCTATGCGGTCGCAATGACAATCCAGGGCGAAAAGCCTGTCTTTAAAGTTCTTTCTTTCAATTCTTTGATAGACTCCCTAGTATACGCTTCTCCAGTTTCATCCCAAACGAAACCCCCCCAAACTTTAATGAGATATTCGAATTCACTGGTTGTTCACCATATTCGAATTTGAACAGTTTTAAAGAAAACTGGACAGTTCATTTTTTCTTCGCTGAATAATTTCATTAGTCCTCCATTACCCATCACACGTTCTCAAGCGGGTAGTGGCATTTTTGCCCACTATTCATCACATCATCAATGGGTAATGGAACTTTCATCCATTATTCATTGAACTTTGAACTATGTAATATAGAATCTTATTCATTATCCATTATGTTCGAATGAGTAGAAGAACTTTTGTGATGAAAATTGAGTTACGTATAAATTCTGGAGCTGATAATTACATAAGCTTCTGGCCATTTTGGTCTTGGGTTGAAAGGTCCGTGACCCGGGAACGTGGGGAAGTTATTAGAGGACGGCCTTCCACGAGATCTTGCATCAAAGGCTTCGGTCAGCATAACCACGCCGAAAATCAACAAAACAATAACCGTTGTTCTCATCTTGGAGTTTGTCTGTGTCTGTGTAGATAAGTAAATCAAATTAAATTGATAAATTATATGTAAATGAATTCTTCCGTTTAAACGGAATTTCACAATCATCTATACTTGGATGTTCTCTGCGCCACTCGAGATCACTATTACAGAACGATTTATTGGAAACCGTGCCACAGGTAAGCCTATAGGAATCGTATACGGTATACTCGAAGAGATCCATTCTGAACATTGGTTAAACGTTAAATCAATGGTATGCCTTCCGAATGTGTGTCAGATTTATCTCAGAATAATTAAGCAAGACATATTGAAGAAAAAATATTCTCTACATCAGTGGACTTTGGCAGAATATAATAAGAGTAAATTAAGAATACTAAGATATGTAGTTCAGCTGATTATTGTATTCGAACCCGTGGTACGGATTCATATAGTCTGCATATCACACATTTTACGTAAAAAAAAACATCAAGTAATCAATGAAAATATTAATTCCAATATTTCGTGACTATGTGCATTTCTTGTGCTTTCATGAGGTCAAAGTATTGAAGGAGTTCTAAATGCACTGTATTGCGAAATTAGTGAAAAGCACGTCTTTTATTGAACGAAGTTTTCAGAGCTTAACATAACGGTACTTACCTAGTGACAGTCTGAAGCAGTGGTACTATACTGAATGAAGGTCCGTGCTATTTCACAGCTTTTATAACACCGAAAACCGAATGTTTCATGTTTTATGTTTCATGTTCATAGAAGTCGGGAAGTACCCGTCGCACGAGTTCAACCAGATCACGATAGTGTCACGACACTTTTATCATTATCATAATTATAAGTCCGCACCTTCTCCGCCCGATTAGACCGCTCAGCGGCAGGGGAACTCCTAGCGAGAGAAAGAGTCTAATTTACAGCACAAAGAAGCGAACGAGGTATCAACAGAAAACACGAGAATTAAATCTGTTTCGTGTGTGATGAATGTGTGTCTATGTAGAATGCGATGGGAGGTATTACCTCTAACGCAGGCTTTAAATATAATTAGGATGACGAAAAGTGTACGCTAATTATCGCATACAAATGTAATGTAACGCCATATCATGCTAAGGTCAATCATTTCCCATTTCTCATGTCCATGTCCATGTCCATGATCATCGCTTGAGAAAATCCTTGACTGTATTTTCACAAGACGAAACGGGGTACATAGCATTCGAGCCAATGTAAAAAGGAGGTAAAGGGCAATAACGAAAATTTGTTGGGGCTATTTTTAAATGGGATTTGTATATTATATATATCAGGTATAAAAGTTCCCCTAGCGTTGCAGTGCAATCTTTGGCGGGGACTTCCACTTGCGCAATCTTTCGGCTTACGGGCAGTCGGCAAACATTTTTTCAGATGTTCGCCTACGAAATAAACGCAATGTCAATAACAACGAGAGACAATAAATTTATAATGTCCCGTATCCTCCAGTTCTCGTACTCTACGGGAAAATGACGAAATTATATCGAGTGGTACTGAACATTTGTTTAACCGCAAGGAGTCAAACTAGAATAAAACGGAACGTGTATTGTTCATTCGAATTCAAATAATACGAATACGATCTAATCATGAATATTTTAATCAGATAATGTCGAGTCCTATAGGAAAAATTGCGAGCAATTTGATTTCAAATGCGTCGGAGTTGAGCAGAATCAGTAACGGAAAATAGTTCTTCGCTTCGTGTAGGCTAACGAGTGACAAATATCACACTTTTCAAAGCGTTCTTCGCACACATATGTAATAGGTTTTGTTTGGAAAACAACAAAACGAAACAATATCTCCCGGAAGCCGTGCGCCTAAATAAGAGTTAAGAAAGTCTGGACGGAGAACACGCGTGCAAATTTTAAGTTTATATCTTCGGGCGCTCGCTGAGCGAAACTCTACAACCTTTAGCCGCGCCTTGGCCCCTATTGACTAGAGTCTATAGAACTAATGATTCAAAAGTTTCATCAATTTTTCCAATCGAAGTTAAAAGAAAAAAAGAACATCACAATGCGGCATCAAAAATTAATCGGGGTGAATGATATGTGCACTGTGAGTGATACTTTGCACTTTCAAAGACAACCGAGAATACAATGTAATCGCGAAAAATCTCACCACTGGACCAGGTAGAAGGAATTTTTTGGCCATCCAGTGACATAAATTTCCCTCGCAGATCCTCCGACCGTCTGGTGAAGATATCTGATATAGAAAGCAAAAAGAAAGCGATCCATTTGTGATCCAGCCTGACCTTGACATTGACAATTGAAAAATGTTGAGAAAGTGACACGTCACAGCGGGAGTCATAAAATTATCACAACGACTTATTCAACTTCTCCCATACTTTCACCCACCATTATCCCCTTTGCTATCCGCAGTCTTTCTCTTCTGCTTCCTGCCTCCTACTCCTGCCCACTTCTCGCATGGCTTGGCTACCTGTCAGTGTCAGTCCACGGATGTCAGCTGTAAAAACGTCATTTGACACTCCCGGTAATCTAGACTTATGAAATCTTAACCTAAAAAACTAGACAAACTAACATTCGAGACCTGACTAATGTAAACAATAATAGGATCCGGCCATTATGATGATTTGATAATTTGACAGAATGTTTACAATTCTTTATTCACTTCTTCAGTAAATGTCATCGATACATAAAATATTACGATGTTTAAAATAATAGGTCGTACGTCTTCCATTTGCATTTTAACAAGCTGTATTACTCTCGTATTTTCGCAGTTTGACGACATGGCAGCTTCTACGGACAGTGAAAATATGTCTCCGCATATTTCGAAATCTACCAACCAATTTTGTGATACATTTTATTCGGTAAACACATACGTTTATAATCCTCGATAATCGTACCACCATCAAAATCTAAATCTAGTATATTCGGCACTCTTTTCCACTCCCTGAAATGCTTTGATTTGGTGCACAATATGCTTCATGTCTCTAAAATTCTCATTATGTATTCAAGATCATTAATTTTTGATATCACAGAATGTCGCAGCAAAACTTGATGCCAATGTCGCATGTTCGCCGCTGAGTGCGCACATCGTTTTATCTTTGGTGGCGTATGGCGCACGTGGGAAAACTGCAGAAGAGCTTAGGAGCGGACTGCATCTGCCTTCTGAGGATTCTCTGGCATATAATGAATTCGAATCTCTATTGGATTCTTTGAATGTAATATAATTGAGCCTTCTACTCCTCAGATTGGAATAGTTTTAATTTTACATTATATCAGTATTTTAATCAAGTATTTCTAGATGTTCTGTAAAAACGTGACCAACGAGTTACTAAATTTTTTCAGGATGTTGCAGAAGTTGAACTTAATCTGGCAAACACAATTTATATCCAGGAAAATGTATCTCTACTTCCTGATTTTCTATCTGTAAGCTCTAAATTCTTTCATTCCAATACTCCAAGGGTTGACTTTGGAAACAGTGCTGCATCTGTTAGAGAGATAAATTCTTGGATCGAAAAACAAACTAGCGGAAAGATCAAAGACATTATATCAGCAGGTAATATAAAATTTCTTCCCTTGTTGCTAATGCTTTGTAAACAGTGGAAAACGATCGTGGAAAGTTTTGCACTTCGAGGGAATGCTCATGAATAGTAAAATCATGTTTTTCTTCAGACGACATAAACGATGCGACTAAAATAATCCTGGTCAATGCTATCTACTTTAAAGGAGCTTGGGCGCACCAATTCAAATCAGAGTTTACCGAAAATAGACCGTTTTATATAACGAAAGATCTGAAAACGCACGTTCCAACGATGTCTAATAAGTTTAAGTATGCTCACGGACGAGTAGGAGGATTGAATGCGAGAATAATTGAACTTCCATATTCGGTAAGGCATATTCGAACATCACTATGTCTTGCAAATTATGAAATTTCATTGAAAGATAATGGAATGGTTTTCTAGAACAAGGACTTCAGTATGCTTATCTTGTTGCCAAATGGTATTGACGGACTAGAGTTTTTGGAGATGAATTTTAATAGAAAAAGCATTGAAAATGTTGATTGGCAAACAGAAGAGATCGAGTTGTACCTACCTAAGTTTAAAGTAGAATCCACCATACATCTTGAAGAAACCTTAGAAAAGGTTACTACGATTTATCTAAAAAAATGCCCATCTACACCAATAAGGACCTGATAAATAGACTCAAATTCGTTTCTAATGAATTGCAGATGGGAATGGGAACCATGTTCTCCAATCTAGCAGACTTGAGTGGTATGGCACTAGCCCCATTAAAAGTTGATAATATTATTCAGAAAGCATTCGTGGAGATCAACGAAGAAGGCTGTGAAGCCACTGTGGTTTCTGGTAATTGAATACTTCTTTTTTTTGTTTCAACAGTATACTTCATACTGCCGCTTACGATTCTTATAATAATGTTTACTCCTCCTCCACTCATTCACTTCCGATAAATCAGCCCGAACTTGAAACTTGAACATTAGAAGCAATACTACTCCATGCCGTGAAATTGAATTCTTTATTTCCATTTCCAGTGGTTGGAATGAGACAGCGGAGAATGGCTGTCCAGCCAGAAACGTTTCAAGTTGATCGACCATTCATGTTCGTCATTCAACACAAACCGAGTAACATACCTATCTTTGTCGGTAGTATCCGAAACTTGCAAACGCTATGCAAAAGAGATGAATTGTAATCATCTTTTCCCATAATACATATCTCTTCCTCATGAATGATGGTCTGTCATCAACATTAATGCAGATTTCACTGTGTCAATGTTGTATTCGTGTATATTTGGTGTACACGTTATTACGTTTAACGAATTTTATCTCAGTGAATGCACAAAATAAGATTCACATCTATGTTTGTGCTTATCAAAAATTGTACCTGTATATTCGGAGATTCTCAGTTTATACGTATAAGTACTTTTGTACTTACTCGGTACACCTGTGAGTGTAGATTTGTCGAATTAACAGCTCTGATAAATGCAAAGGAAGATTTTATTCTCATATCTAATCGAAGGAATCAAATCTTATCAGAAGTGTTGCAGAGGATCTTCTGATCAAGCATAAGTAATAGCGATCTGGTATCAAAAGATAAATCCTGTAAACTTACATTTCTATAAAATACAATAACAAAATTTTATCAAACAATTAGTCATATGCAAACCTTATGGTCAAGTAATGTAATAGAAATTTTGCAGAAAAATGAATCACATGCATTATCGTTTCTTATAATTTTAAGAGGAAAACAATTCAAGTTTTGAATAATTGATTTTGTTCTCAATCGATTAATACCGATATCTAGCTCATAGATTTCCGAAGGACTTTTAACATTCCTAACCGCACATTTCTCACTCCTGCGATGAGTTCAGCAGTATTGTTTTATAAATTAAGTATTATTATATTTACCATTATTATGATAAAATATGATACAATAAGCTTCTTGAAGAGAAACAAATTTTATCTACATTATATTTATACAATATTAGATAATTAGGACGTGGTGTAATTGTTCGAATAAAAAAGTTACAAATACAGGCTTCGTTTGTTTATAAAAGTTCCACCGAAACACGACTAACATGAATTAAAAAAATCTATAAAGGCATCAATCGTCTTCTCCTGTTCTTTGACTAGTAAAATCTTTGAGTCAAAGTGCTCCCCAGATCAAAAGCGTAAATGATCCCACAGCTAACAAATTGGCTTCAAACTCAGAATACCAAAAGAAAACTTCATTCTTATCACATTTTATTTTTTATCGAATAAACTGTACACCATTTCAACGAGGTCAGCTTTCTTCCCAGCTGGATTTGCACCCACACTTTTCAAATAATCTTTCAACTGCTTTACCGTACATTTTTCAACCTGTGAACGTAACGTAATGAAGTAAAAAAACCTCTCCAAAAAATGACAAAATTATTAACCAGACACGGCAGAGAATACATTCACATGGTTCATTTGCTCGTACATCTGGTCAGAAAAGATATTGTCATGTGGACATACACTGGCGAAACTTACTCTTTGATGTAGCACGAGCTCCGCAAAGTCCACTTCTTCATCCATCTTGCTTACTTTGTTACCTGTGACCGAAGACGACTCTGTAGGTCTCTTAATACCTTTACGGACGTCATATTTACGTATTGCTTCTTCCAAACGATCTTTCAATCCACCCAATCTTTCATGAACGTCATCTTTATGAGGGACTGACATAAAATGGAAGAGATCATCGTTTTCAATTATGAGCTGTTATGGTCAATTGAAAGTTTACTTCCCAGAAGTAAATATTATATACTCACTCGTGGAATCAATCGGAATTTCCGACGAGTCTTTATCCAATGCTAACGATTCGATGTTAGCCAGTTCAGTGTGTAATTTTGGATTTAAAAACATAGTAGGTTCATATGCGATGGACGATTTTTTGATGAACTTAAAACACAGATCCGCAATGTCCTCATCTATGGGACATTGATTATCATTATCATTGTAGATATACTCCGGAACTAGTGAAGCAAAGTTTCGAACGTTTTCTGTAATCAAAAGTACAATTTGAAGAATAAGCTTTTGATTATCGTCGCAATGAAACTCCTGGAAATGAATGAAAATGGTGAAGAAGGAAATGGCTGTTGATCTGTTTCTCCATGACTGAACAATATCAACAAAACCATACCATGAATTTATTAAATCATTAGGTGAATTACAAACCTGCAAAAGGTAGTTTATATGCATAAAATCCACTGTACTCATTACTTGGTATCATGCTATATAAGTGTGAACCTGAACGACTACGCAATGTTACAGCACAAATAGCCATAACGTTCCTGGCCTCACATCGTTTGAATAATGCAGCAAATAAGGTTTTGCTCCCTGCGAATAAAAACGACTTCATCAAGTTCACATATGTGAAAAATGTTGTGAAAGCGAGACCAAAAACAAAAGAAAAACGGTACCCGCAAGCTCTTCTTCATTGTAAGTGATGAACTTGGGAGTGTCTAAATGTAACGATATATCTAATTTGTCTAGTGGTTTAAAACCAAGCAGTTTGATTCCTGGTTCACAAGAGTTAGCTAGTTTGAAAACTTCTTGCATGGAGAATTTTATTCCTCTTCCACCAAACTCCTGGTATTTGTACACATTTTTGGGCAAAGCTATTCTCAGTTTCTCAACCTCATCTTCGTCTTCGTCTTCTTCATCCTAGAATTATCTACTGCGTTAGTTGCGCAAGTTATTTTAGAATCAAGAATAACGATATTGAAAAACTGCTATGATCTAGACATTACAATTTTATTAACGTGAGTCTCAGAGATGAGCTCAATCCATACATCCTAGTTTTGTTACCTAATTGGAAAACTACCTACCTCTGAATACACTGTTGCAGTTTTTCTGAAGAAAGAGTATGCATCCAATGGCTCATTGTCTTCCTTTTTCAGGGGTATCTTTTTCGGAAACTTTGTTTTCCTGTAATTCATCACGGAATAAATGAACTCATTTGTAGTCAACTGTAGTCACATAATAGAGCCATGAAGGCACTAATTATCAAGAACTTAGAGGAATTTCATTGCTCGCCGGCCATCGAGAACTTTAGTGGTTGGCAATTGAATTTATATACAGGGGGAATTTTCTAATATCTGAACACTCAGAGGAGCGTTACGATGACCGTGAGCCCAAAACGGTGATTGTTCCAGCGATTGCCGATTTTCTGGTTAGCTAATAGCGTTTTTCACTGGCTGCACCAGTGCGCAGAGTGCAGTTTTATCCTTTTCTATATCCTACCTGAGAGGAGGATGGAAGTACACTCAGTGCGCACTAGTGCAGCCAGTGAGAAACGCTATAAAAACGGCAGAAAAATTGACGACACAGGTTTCATGGCCACCTAAACGCTACTCTGAGTGTTCAGACGCTAGGAATTCACGCTGTACAAATAAAATGCTTTCGTTTCTCATAAAAAACGATGCACTATGTGACATACGCTGTAATAGTGCTCACGGAAACTCCTAATTTGACGCCATTGCCGAGTGTCCAGAAAAGTTTTGCAGTTACTCTGGAAGGGTGTTTAACCTGCTCTTCCAAATCAGTTAAAAACGTTCTTTGGTAGTCTTCAGCTCTGTCAAATTTCCCCGAACGTACTTCCAACTCCTCAAAAAAGTGTTGAGGCTTCCATCCTTTTCCTAATCCCACAACAGACAATCGTATATGTAAGTTGACGAAATCGCTTGCTTTTAGTCGGACCCGATATCGTTCTGCTGGATCATGCACAAATGGATTGTCAACACGGGTGAGCAGTATGATACTGCGAAATGGCATTTTGATTTTTGTTGCGTCGAAACACCGAGCTGCACACAACAGAGCATCGTACAGAGGATATTGTGTTGAGGAGCCAATTTCACTTTGAAATTTCTTCACGTCTCTCACTAGAAGAGATATTATAATATTTTTATATTTGTGTCAATGTTTGTGTCATATGAATTTTACCGATAATTGTTCACACGTTCAAGAATGGATTTTCAACTCGATCGAACGATTTTTCAGCAGCCTATATCTTTGGGCAGAATATGTAAAATTCATGAAGTAATGGATGAAATTCCTTACATGTTTCTTCTATCTTGATCATCTGATCTATGGACGCCGTTTGGAAAGGTTGCCAGGTGAGTACATGCTTGATTTCTGGATGTTGGTCCCATTCGTTTGTGCCCAGCAGTATAATCCCCATCCAGTCCATTTTATTCCATGACAATTTTTCAGATAGGATATTTTTATAAGCCTGAAATATATGGAGTTTTCCAATAATTTCCAAGGAGAGAGAATTGAGTCGCCTAAGGTATGTTATTGTTAATAATAAAAGCATATACCTCGAGACACTGTGCGAAATACGATGTTCCCGTGTCGGGGTCAATTTCGAACATCGGCTCCGTCGTATCGATAAGAAATATAACCCCATCGCGAAAACAATACTGTATCGGCCTGTTTTCCGATTGAGAATCATTCTCGAAGTTCAAGGTCAAATCATCTTCATCGGTCATTTTTCAATACAGTTTTCTCTGATAGAAAAATAAATGAAGTAGTTTGACACACCGCACGCGCGTGACAGCTTGACGCGATCAACAAGTTTGTGCAAGAAGTTTCAAGTTTGCTCTGAATCATCTGAATATATCTTAGCATCAGTACCAAGTATACCAATCACGGCGGGAATTGCGAAACATCTGCTACTTTTTGAAAACAAAGGTGTCGAAAGCTACGTTTGATTGATGGTTTTCAAAATATTACTAGTAACTGATTGTGAGATGTATGGATGAGAAAAAACCGCGCGAGAAACACAGAGAGCTTTCCATCTACAGCCAAAAATTGACACATCAGACACACAGCTATATGATTGGTCTTTTCCGTTTGCTCCAGCCAATCATATTCCTGTGTGGCTGAGTGTGTCGATTTTTGTCTGCAGATGGAAAGCTCCCACAGAAGTCTTGACGAAGTGAAGTGATCTCGCGCACGGGATGGTACAACTGTATTCATACTTATATTCGGATAACTTCGGTCCATTAATTGTTAAGTAACAAATACATGCAATAAAGTATATTTCAAACGGTGATTCTAGTCAAAATGATGCGGGTTTTCGGAAAATATACGGCCCAGGTGAATGCTCGTTAACGTCATCATCATTCTTGTAATATAGATTTGACAAAATCTAAGTTTTCTACGACTTAATTTAGTACATATTCATAACCTAAAATTCATTCCTAAAATTGCAGATCTGATTTCGCTGAACGCTCCGAAATTATATTACGGCAATTTGAGAACGTTGAGGATTCTTGATACACCAAATTATTCTCAACTATGCAATACATTGTACACAAATCATTGGAATAACTTCTGTTTTCAGAATGCTGGGCGAATAATTTTAACGCGACAGTATAGTCCACAGTCCCCAACTCAGAGTAAAAGTGGATCGTCAAATACAGTTAGCAATGTACCGGGTCTTAGCAGAAACTGTGTCGATGTTCCCAGTAATCGTAAGTTCTTTGACAGCGGCAAGAAAATTAATCCGTTGTTGTTACTGACCAATCGTTTAGCTAATGAGGAGTGAAATAATAGCAGCTTTCTAAAAATCAGTGTAAAAGTCCTGAAAATGAAAGTGTAAATTAAATCTGGTTTTTTTTTATTTGATCTCAACGATCTCAGAGATCACTTCTTCATCAATAATGTGTTCTTGAGGATGCATAATTTCTATTACTTTCAGCTGTAGGACCTAGTGCATCAAAGAATGGTGAATACAAAAACCCAGAGTACTTTTGCTACAACGTTACCAGTTTTGCCGAGGCAGAAGTGGAGATGGCTAAATTTCGACTTCCGGCTCCATCTAATAAGAAGAAGCATAGCAAGTAAACGTAACTATCATGCGGTAGCATAGATAAAAACATTAGTTAATTGTCTGATAATTGAAACTATTGTGACTTTTGATGAAGATGGAGATGATTGAGGTAGTGAAGCTGAGCAGTACTTGATTCGATTTCACTGTAAAAATATTATTTAAATACTGATGATATAAATAAATATAAATTATACATAGAAAAATATGTTGTCGCCTTCTTGCAATGAGAAACAGAGTTAGCCATGCTGTGTCAACAAATGATACACATTGTCAATCTTATTTGCTCTGGTGACAAGAATTTGCACATCCAGCATATAAAAAAGTCATCAAGGATCTGTACTTCCAAATTTGGACTTCTTTATTTCCCCATTTTCTTCGTGATCGTTCACCGAAGATTAACAATATGGATATAATTTTTAAGTCATTCCGAAGATACGTTTGCCTGTGTGCAAACGATTGTGGTAGTTCATGTGCCGTTTTTTTATTCTGTGAGGCGATAAATTTTGACGTATGTCCGAAATCCCTGCATAGTCTTTGAGAATGATGTGACGCCATTGTTTCTATTTTAACTTCTGGATCCTCAAGTCAAATTTGATGTGCCGTAATAAATTGCTATTGTTGGTAAGTGAATATGCATTGATTGCATGCATCGATTGTTGGTTATCACCGGTAAACGACATGGAGTAATTAAGGAGATATGTACCTGCAATACTGCAGAAGAACAAGTCTATTCAAAATCAAATCTTGAAATAATGGATAGATCGCTAACTTCAATAGAGAAAGAAAAACGCTTAGAATCCATAGCCTGAGACTTATTCGTTCATTTTTATGAAACATTTTTTTGAATCTGAAACTGCAGATCATGACATAACAAAGAAACGTTTCAATAATTAATTTCTCAAATATTGAGGTATTTGGTTCCCGATTGGATATTTCTGGTTTTTTCACAAATGAAATAATCTACATGAAATTTGAAACTTGATTTGTTGTGGATTACATAATTTTTCAAATCGTGCTTCCCAATTAGTATACATTGCTCTTGTTTCTGCTCAATTTGTATTTTTTTTCTCTAAACTTAGGATGAGGAACTAAGTTCAGGACGATTGTTCTCGACAGTCATGTGATTTTCACGCCTGAATAGATTGCATGCGCTAGAAACAATAATCAAATAAAAATGTAGCAGTTTTTGGGAGTTCTATTTCCGAGAATCGCGTTGTTTCGAACAAAGAGTCCATTAAAGTCTGATTTTGATTATGAAAAAAAATATTTTCGATCATCTCTTTTTCGTTTCATGCGAAATAACTTCTATCCAAGCATGTTTTGGACATCGAATGTTGGATTTTGTTTCGAATACATCCTTTACAGTTTTGAATATAGCCGGTTTTTACCGCCATATTGAATATTTAGTTCCGAATAAGTCCGTGTTCCGAATCGAGATTCTCGATCGGATGGCGTGCGGATTGCCTACTAATCAATCTATTTATAGCAACCCATCTCTAGCGAATGAGCGTATGCTAGCGAACGGGTTGGACGCGGTTGGAGGTGGAGAGAGAAACGCGACGTATTTGCATGAGTGTGCCACATACGTGCCATCGATACGCGAGCTTTTAAACATAAATATAGACGGATACTAGCATACGACGTAACGGTGTGTATATCCGCGCCGGCGACGACGTACGCACGTATGTATCTACTTGCAGTGTACTTCAAATGTTCATCTACGAACTACGCGTCACTGGTTAATTTTTGTATCAGTAAAAGCCTGAAGCGTCAACGATGTCTTCCTCCGTGCGACGGTGCTGTGTATTTTTGAACAATACTTTACGAAGGAGTATCCAGCATTCTATCGGTCTTAGAACTATTTCGACGTTAGGACTCGATCCCCGTCAGACGGAAGGCAATAAATGTTTAGTTGAACAATCCAGGTATGTAAGTTCCTGAGCCCTGTACTGCATATTATTCCATCTTTTTCTTTTCACCCTCAGACCTCAGTGAAATCACTATAATGCCAAAGACGCAACTTTTCTCAGGGTTCTATACAGCGCATTATTCAAATATTTTTCGTATACGTTCAATGTGTGTGTAGTCATGTTGTTAATACTTTGTGCTGTGTTGATCGCACGTCACGTACCGCATACCATGGTTTACGTTATAGGTATATATTTATTATACATCACGCTTGATAATTCAACGCCAGATTGAACACGGAAAAAATGTGTATGGAATTTTTTATAGGCATGAGAGATAATACGGTTTTTATAGTGAAGCTACACGGTTCAAACTTACATTGATCAATGAGCTCGACCTTCGAGTACTTATATTGAACAATGAACTACTTAACCATCCGCACGGTATTCGCAATGGGTTACGATTTGTTCAATACTTCGCTATATTATGTTTACTTATTAGCATTCCTGGTTACCTAGGCTTTGATCGAAAGCAGGAAAGAAAACTTGTTCTTATTGTTGTTTGATCGAGATTCTTTGCTTTGTTTTGATTGACATCATTTCACTACAAATTGTCCCCGTAAGGTGTTTTATATTTCGAATGCTATAGGTTCACCCATTGTTAAATAAACTTGCTATCTATATTATGATTAATGCCAGAAATGAATATTATGTGTTAATATTCCTCATGACATAAAACGACTTATATTCTATCTTGGTTTCTACGCTTTGGTAATTTATAACTGCGTGTTTGCAGTGTTTTTATCATTGTAATAAAAATAGGCCGTATGAAATCGGATTATGTAGTTCTGAAAATGACTGTTTGTGAAGATCAGAGCCTGCAAAACGATAGGAAGAAAAGCTAAAAATATACTATAGTTTTACTGGAAATAAACTGAACCAATTTTCCCTTAATTTCGCTCTGAATTTTGGCTTGCTAAAGTCCTTTGCAATTATTAGTATTGTAATGGTTGTGAATCTGATGAATTCTTCAATAAAGAAAAGTTTCACGAATGCAAATGTAACAGCTCTGCTTTGTCTTCATACCAAAATTTCAATAAACATATTAACGGCACCCTAACTCATATTCAGTGATACATACGAGTATCGCTCTCGATTTACGCAGCCGATCGGCTTTTTGTGAGACTCAACCGCGTCATTGGCACTATCATCGGTCTTGAGAAAATAACACCTGCAAATTTGTAGGTATCACAATTTCATCCAACACTAGGGAACCGAGAGGAAGAATATTATTTAATTAGTTGATAAAAGTATACTTCATATCCTGCAAGAAAGCTTGGATACCATCGATACAGACAATTCTGGTATCTGCTTGCCAGCGGTCAGTTCTTTCTATCTAGAACTAAAAGATTTAACTCAATTTGTAGATACTCCCACTTGTTCTCCCTTCCCTTCCTCAACAACACCTGTCAAATGACACCACTGTTTTGAATCAACTACATTCCAATGTGAACATAACACTGCTGTTGTGAATGTAAATGCAAAACATAATGTAGACCTGATCTTTCATGCAAATACTCCACGTGACATATTTATGACGTGACCGAAGCATCGAATTATGATCAAGCATTATTGATAACATTGATAATGACTATACTATACATTTTTGAAAATTCATTTCTCAGAAAAAAATACTCTATTAAATAAAGCGGGTGTTAAACAGATTCTGTCTATTAAATTTGATTGAGCCATACACGTATCCTGTTTGTGAGTCGGCGCATTTATGCTCTTTTATGGAGATTTCAGAACATGTTACTTGCATCTTGATTACACTTTCGATCAGGAAAATCCTCTATATAATAAAATTGCCCTCAACGGTAGTTTTGTGGTGAGCAAATCAAGTTCATACCTAATTCAATTATAGATATCAAATCCAAAAAATTACGTAAGTTGGAAGACTCACTTCTACTTTATCAGCGAATATCGATCATACATGGCGTAAACAGGTTCGTGATTGAGCTGGGTGTGTGTAAATAGAGATTTGAGTCGTAACTGAATCTTATTTCGTTTCATGATTTTCTGAAATTTTTCGAATAAACTGTAAATTTACGAATCTAAATGCATTGACGCATATGAAGAGATATATGGTGGAGTTCGAATTCTAAATACGTCTAGTTTTAAAGTGCTTCTATTGAGTAGCTTCTATCAGTTTTAAGCATGGCCAGCCTCACTCAACTTTCTCTAAATTCCATAGCTAATGTAAGATAAATATTCCACGTAGCTGGGGAGGGAAGTACCTCACATATCTGAGATCGTTTGTATGGTAATTGGGCCAGTTTTAGATAAACCGTCATTATTCAATACCATTTAATAGCTTTGTACTCTTACTGACGAAAAATTATATCACTGTCTTATCGATATCACATACACAAAATGATAGCTGAGACTTATCATGAGGTAAATTCGTGTACAATTCGCCGTCATGATTGCTTATCTTGATCATGAATTCCCGGTGACGACACTTTGTAGCTCGTGATGTATCTAATGAACAGGAGCGAATGATAAAAGTCGAGAAGAGATGTCATCTGCTCAGAGTTATCGTATCAGTTACCAGTCAAAATTACCAGTTAATGCTAACAAAATCGGAGAATGGATACAGCGAATTCTAAATTTGTACATCTCAAATAAAAATTATCTTATCTAAAAGTAATAAGATTAAATTCTATGTTTCTTGTACAATATTTGTATTTCACCAATCCATAATAGAAAAGTATTCGCTTTACAGTAAATATTAATCAGCTATGAAAATTACCAACTTATACTTTTGTTCTAATGATCATGTTTATAAAATCGTCTCGGGATACATCTAGACTGCATTGTATTACAGTCTGAGTACCTCGATGGGTGACAGCCTTCACAACAACTGTTAATGATCTGCTGATGTCCTGATCTGGTTCATTAGTATCCACCTTGTTAATGTATTAAAAGAATGAGATTGAAATGTGATAGGTATTATACATACAGGGTGAATCGCCCTGGGTTTCGCTTACGTATGTACATGTTATCTATAATGTTACTGAAAAAAAAAACAACTTTGTTATCCAATAATGTCATTCGATGTCATTTCTGTACATTTCAGAAATCTAGGACATTAAGCAATACCATTAGAGACTCACTCTGTAAACATGTTATTGTCATCATTAACAATATGCGTTTTACATTACTGTTCAATTAGAAATAAATTTGGCTTTAAAACGTGTCTGTTGATTGTTTCTATACAAATATTCCGAAATGTAATTATAATTTCTCATATTTCTCTGCTCCATGAATAATTTACACCCAATGTAGGGCATTTGCAATGGAATTGTAGGTACCTTTGATGCGCCGGTCACTTCATCTTTATTACCGACTTTGGGTGCCGCTTCTTCTTTTGGCATACTTTTGAAATCTCACTCTCTCTTTCAACTCTCACATAATTAT
Source organism: Phymatocera aterrima (assembly GCA_963170745.1). Taxonomy (NCBI): domain Eukaryota; kingdom Metazoa; phylum Arthropoda; class Insecta; order Hymenoptera; family Tenthredinidae; genus Phymatocera; species Phymatocera aterrima. Next base: position 12,589,902 of record OY720663.1, read on the forward strand.
ACTATGAGAAATTAACCTCAAGTCTGAAAATTACCCTCAATCGATATCAAATGTTTTATATTTTCAGATGTTTCAAAGAAAACATTAGGATTCTAGTCCTTACCTTGTATATTGGACAAGTACGTACAAGATATGAGGTAGAAATTTCAAACAATATAGAGACCGGAGTTGCCAACGAAGATCTTGAATGAATGAATATTATACTATGCCAATATCTCGCAATGAAAATAGGTTTCTTTCATGTACGTTTCTACATATATTTCTCTTCAAGACCTCCTCTTGACCCACACATTATCACGGTGAACAAAATGGTCTCCTGAGTATTGTGTGCTGTCCCAACTAATGCAAATATATACGTATTTGAGCTTCTATGCAAAACCAAGCAACCAGAAACCCTCACGATTTCAGATTCGATCGGTGATTTGTTATATATTAGTTTCAACTTTACAACATTGACTTAAATTCTTCTATATTTGCCTTGCTGCTCGTTCTTGAGTTGTGAATTTTCTTGGACTCAAAGTTTTCCTGGACGAATTATTAATTTTTTTTATTTTTCATTTCTAAAATCTGTAGCCGGTGAAAAAATATTTAGACTTTCGAGATGGGATTTCTCATTTTTTATCTATATCTCTCATACATTCCAGATTTTTTTTGTTGCCATTAACAGCTTTCATTTTTCTTCGTAGAAGTATTCGAATATTATGCAACAAATATTATCTAGCGGTGTTAATGAATTGGCTGAATGTAATTACGTTTCATTTGTTCATACTTCAGGGCTGCTAGTTCACATTCAGTTCACAATGTCGTTCAGGCTAGAAGCAGAACGGTAACTAGCAGGGATGAAAGCCGAGAAATGATGGCAGTGTGGCCAGACGTGGTCCGGGATCTCACAGATGCGGGACGGCACCTTGACGTTCCACATGCTACTAAATGGATGGCAAAGGTGAATGATATGAAATATGTGGTGATTTCATGGGAGGCCCAGTTCATTTTATGTTTGAAGTTTCCCTGAAATTCAATGATCCGATGGGCTCCTTCGTTTGAAGTTAACAAATTTTGCATCGGAATAGCAATACTCCTTAAACTTTGACTTGCATCCATGTGTGGCTTTGTTGGTACGGTGGTCAGTCTGTATCGTGAGAACCTTCGCACTGAGTTTGGAAGTCCGTTCTACATCGACTTTATGCTTATAATGTGGAGAGGAGGGCAAATACTAATTTGAACAATTGTTGTAATCTGTCCAAAACGTGGCAGCTGAAACATACCAGAGATTATCGTGGAAGTTTACAGAACAGAATTGAGCGGGAAATATTATTTGTATGGTAGACAAATGATAGTTGGCACCTAAAATTTCACGGAAGATTTTGTTCTGTATACTTTCACCATAATCTCACGGTATATTCTCTAGCTATTTATATTTTTTTCTCGTGTTTGTTCTTAATTTAATAGTTTGGATTTAACTATTTGGAATACATATCTTTCAAGATACATAGGTATATCGGAAATCCATCAAAAAAGTCAAGATGCATTTCGGTGCCACAGTATCTATTCTCATTTACAAAAATATATTCCTGGCATTTTACCATGGATGAACTTTTTCCTTCGATGTGAAATCGCAAAGCTACATATAACACTTTCAGAGAAAGATGTGTGACGAAAATAGTTGACCCTGTAAACTATGTTACAAAACTAATCTGTTACTCTGGTGTTTTTTTAGGTTTTGCAGTACAATGTCCCTAGTGGAAAGAAAAATAGAGGACTGGCTGTTGTCTATGCATTCAAAAAGCTCGCATCCCAAGATCAATTGACAGAAGACAATATTCGACTAGCTAGAATTTTGGGCTGGTGTGTCGAGCTGGTGCGTTGATATGATAAGTTCATATCTATATTGCATAGTTTCGAATGTAAATCTTCTGAAAAACTGTATGGCCGTAACACAAAAATTAGTTTTGCTTCTAAAAATGGAATTATGTAATTCCTGTCGTATTTATTCGTCATTGTATATTTAGCTGTTTGTAGAAATATTTGTCATCGTTCGTTTATCGCCGATCTGAGTACGCAACTCATTATACATCACAGTACTCCTCTCAAATCTTATTGGCGTAATAGAGTTTGCTTGTCACTTGCTAAAGGTAGCGTCACAAGTGCCTCATCTTATTTATGTTTCTATAAATAATTAGTAGAACACATCTGGGGTCATGATAAGAAAAGTTTTTGCATCTTGGGATAGAATGTAAGCAGAGATAGAGTCTGCGTTTTGTTGAAAAAGAAGAGATACAGTGTACTCTTACATGCAATTCCTATATCCTCCAAAAAAAGTCTCATTTTTGATAATTTGACACAAGCATGTCTTGTCGTCCACCAAAAATTAGTGTAAGTTTGGGAGTTGAGCAGCCTATGAGCATTGACCACTATTTCCGCTCTGCCTGATTGTCATAATTTGCAGCCTGATATATTGTTGTATTTGTAGCCTATTGTATATAGTCTTTCGATGTGACGTCGTGCTTTTGTTGTGATGTTGCTTCCTAGGTCAATAGTGCACAGAACTTGCTAATGAGCTTTTGCGAGTTCGAGATTTTACATGAATAACGTTTCGATCGTTGAAATGGTAACAAAATTATATTGTATGAAGTTATTGCAGAAGTGAAACAATTATACAGGAATATTTAATCTGGTACACTAATATCCATTTTATCACTCATCTTCAGCTGGGTATAGTTGTGCATAAAATCTTTAACAGCTTCTTCTATCTGGATGAGTGATAGGCACTGTCTGCCACACAATATCACCAATCATATGGTTATAAGATGGATTCCGTCCGAAGTGATGAAAAAAGATATCGATGTCAATGATTGTATTGATTTTGGAAAATGACATGGGTTTTGCAGAATCAGGGAATTCTGTATATGATGCATTCCACTGACAATTAGAATCACCTTGTCTCGAACCTTGATCTTTCCGATTAAACTTATTTTATACGAATGGTCTTTCCTGTGCATACAACTACTAATACTATTCATTTTGTGAAGTTGAGAAATATGAATTTTATAAAACTTGTTGACAATTGAATCCTTTTTTTTTTTTACTTTTGACAACCATGCGTCATACATGGTGAAGCTGAAAGTTCTCGGCGCTTGTCGTTTGAGAAGCCGTTTTCAATTCTACTCAAATATCTGCACTATATTCGGCAAATCACTTCAGTCAAAACTTAGGATGATTTTGATATCAAAGAAAACCAATGTACGCCATCAGAATATCCAATTGTCTGTTTTATCGATCTTTCATCATCTAGATACTAAGAGATTTTCATCGGTGTTTGAAAAATGACCATATCACCTTGAAAGTAGCAGACAGTAATGAGTTTAATTGCGTGGATATCTTCCAGAATCAATCGAACCCATGACATGTGATTTCTTTGGTCCGCTTCTATTATGGAATCCATAATATAGTGAAATGAACTGTAGACAATTTATTGTTACTATGAATTATCAAGTAGATCCACTATTACTCAAGAAGTACTATGGCATTGTTCGAAGAAACGAATTGGACAATTTTTAAACTCACTTGCCTACATGCCATTGGTGCTGAAAATTTATCGTGGTGTCTACTCCAACAAGACTGCTCTTGAGAAATGACTCCTCCAGATTTGAGCAAAATCTTTCTCTAACTTCACTTTCAGTTTAAACCAGACCTCGGATTCTCTTTCGGAATTTCGTAAGTCTATTTCAGAATTCTCAAGAGCAAAAATCTGCCAAAACCTGCGAAAAACCAGGATCCAATTGAGACCAAAAGTAAAGAAAAACAAATATTTTGCTCAAATTTAGAGGATTCGGGTCTGGATTGTGGTCGAGTTGAGGCAGAAACACCGGAATATGAAATGTAACAGAGTAATATTCAGGCAGAGGTCCGCAGAGTTTTTTCTTACTTGGTGGTGCTTAGTTAAGTCCACTCGGTTGTGCTTTCGGGATATAATATTTGTACCCTGTATTTTACCATGTTTGTGATTGTTATGTGGGAAACCGGCTCAGCAGGTACCGCGATCAATTACGAGATCTACTGGGTCATCCATCTCAATCTGTATGTAGGAGAAACAATGAGCCGGAGTGAAACGCCCTTCGGTCATTCAAATGCATAGTATTGTCCTCTTCTTCCCAGCATCTGGGATTAAGCTGCCGGCAGGCCTGTTTCACTTTAGCACACTGTTCACCTATTACAGATTGACATAGATGACCATGTAAGCTCCAAGAACCTGGTCAAGCATTTGTTTGGATTTTAATTTGCTTAAGTCTTTATGACCAAGGAATTCTTCACCGATGAAATGATGTTCCAAACTTCCAATCTCATGAACCTCTTAAAGCAATCTTAATACAATACTTGACAATACTACAAGCCTTCCGCAATCAAATCAATGTCATTAAACATTTGCAATTCAGATGAAATTTTGCAGTCCATTTCAATTCAAATTGGCAGTAAATTGTCGGAAAATTGTTATGATTGAGGGTATTGTGTGTCTGTGCAGTACCAGGCATTTTTCCTGGTCGAAGATGACATTATGGATGGTGCAACAACTCGACGTGGACAACCCTGTTGGTACCGCCAGAACAATATAGGCTTGTCAGCAATTAATGACGGTCTTTTATTGGAACAGTCTATATTCCAATTGCTTCGTACTCATTTCAAGGATAAAGAGTGCTATTTGAATCTCATAGAGGTAATCCATGAGGTAAGCATAACGTTTTACTACAAGTTACAGATGTATGTATGAACGTTTTACCCAAATTTCATTCCAATTCATATTCCTGTTACTATAATTTTGTGTTGCTAGTATGATTTATGTTGACACAGCAGTATGATAATTAGTATGTAGTCATTTTAAAAGTCATTCGTGATCACGGAATAATAAAATAATAGAAATTATGTAAAATGAATTTCAGAATATTTTGAAAACCACCATGGGTCAGACTCTTGATTTACTCTCAACACAGTTTGGTCAAAAACCCAAGCTAGAGCTGTTTACAATGGACCAATACAATGCGATAGTTAAATATAAGACAGCTTATTACTCTTTTGTCATGCCGGTTTCCTTGGCCATGTATTTTGTGAGTATAATCGAATCTAAAATATCAGCGCATCGCTTCTACAAAATTGTGATTCTCCTTCCAGATCAAGTTTCTTAAATCCCTATTGAATTATAAAGAATTTGTAATAATAAATAATATTGGAATAGGCTGGTATTACCGACGCTGAAATGCACAGACAAGCTAAAACAATTCTACTCGAAATGGGCCACTTTTTCCAAGTGCAAGATGATTTCTTGGACTGTTATGGAGATCCAGAAGTAATGGGAAAAATCGGTACTGATATTCAAGATGGCAAGTGTTCGTGGTTAGCGGTGGTCGCATTGCAACGGGCATCACCTGCTCAGAAAAAAATTCTGGAAGTAAGTCACATGGCTGAATCGTCAGCTTTTGATACAAGTAGACCTCAGAATTCATTTCACGAAAATAATTCCGCCGTCTAGTCAAATGATGAGTGAATTGATACGATGCGTAGATATCAGGTGGTAAAAAGTTATCCTATTTTTATAGGAATGCTACGGGTCAAGTGATCCAGCCAATGTTGCACGAGTGAAGCAACTGTACAACAACTTGGGCTTAGCCACAACCTACTCCATCTACGAAGAGGAAAGTTACAACCTAATGAATACTCACATTCAACAGATCTCCCGCGGTCTACCCCATGATTTATTTTTCAAATTCCTTGAAAAGATATATCGCAGAAACAGTTAGATCAGGATTGGAATGGTGCTGTTGGTACCGTATGATTGGGGGTGAAGTTTATTTGTTATGAGGAATACTCGTGAAAATCAATAGCTGTAATCTAAAACTTTTTCATTTCCAATGTTTTTCTATCATCAAGTATAATAAATTCTACCAAATATATGAAAAGAATCGTCCAATTGAGTGGGATTATGTTATAATTTTTTTTTCTCAATTATTTTCCGTCAACACAGTTTCGAATTAAGCTTAAGTATCTGATCACTCATCTTACATATTTCATTTATTTTCACCAATCATTTTTCACATTTTTTACATTGCATTGGCTAATATCTACTTAAATATCTAATCCTGACATGATAAAGTCGTACGTTGATGGGGCCAAAGTTAAAAGCTAAATATCCATAGCTTATTAGGTATGGAGGAATTTAGGTGGTATGTCACATATTAATCCATACGGAGCATCTCTTACCATATAGATATTTATCTTTGTAACTGTCGTCTCCGTAATTCATATCCACCAACTGGACAGTTATTAAAAATCGCCCAATCAGTAGACTTTACATGATTTCAATTGACTTCAGATCACTTTGACTTATGTGACACGACTTTATCGCCATGATATGCATCTAACTGAAAGCGACATTGTCGTGTTATGGGATTGACGACGAAGTTCAAGAGCCTGATTGTTTAAATTGATCTAGAAAATTTGCATAGTGACCCTGCAAACTCTACAATCGCAGGGCATTCCAGAAAAACTTGATTGGTATTTGCTCTACAATCACTCGAATTATTCACAAGTTATCTACCACAGCTGAGATAATTGTTTGTATGACTTCTCAGTATTTGTTAACTGTTCATGGTATTCCTATTCACATTCAATAGACTATAATACAATACTATTAATGTGAATATGTCTTTGAAAATTTTAAATATTGTTTAAACATTAGAAAATCAATAACAAATTATTTCCAATCGTCAGATAGTTAGATAGTGAGAGTACATTATTTTACTTTAATTTTGTGCCTGTTTTCAATAGAAAACATTCCACATGTTGCAACTATAACAATAATTAAAATTTATGTAGTCGTCATAGTGGGGTAGAAATATGAGTTTCATCGAATTAAACATCATGAATCAAAACATTAGGATATAAACTTAGCCAAATAATCTTTATTCTCCAAAAACTATTTTTATAAATGTGTGTTTGATATGAATAGAAATAGAGAAAAATTACTTCTTCAATATTCCACGTATTATTCATCTCTATATTATTATTAAATTCTTCGTTCACTATTCTGTTCTGTTTTTTTTACTACTTCATCTTTATCCCAATTCAATCTATTCAATTGATGTGTTCATTGTCAAGTTTATTTGTGTTAACTATCTAGAAAATTATATCATGATATGGTATATATGTGACTTTATATTTTATAAGAGGAATAATGGAATTGTATAACTATTGATATAAAATCAGTTTTCTCCAATTTATGAATTATTTCAATTGAAACGTATGTATTTCTTATTACGTGTGTATCCATGGGGATAATAATTCTCTGTCTGTTCGGATCCTGGTTCGGGACCACACACTGGGCTGTTGGTGCGAAAAACCAATAACTATTCAATTAAGATTGATTAGTAAACCTTCGTTCCAACTGAAGTGTATTTTCCATAACAACTATTTTTCGCGTCTGTTTGGATAAATCTGGATGAAATAACAGATTATTTCAATAATGTAGTAAAAAGCGGGTAAGCCAGATTTTCCTTTGTAGGCTCATCAAACCCCCCCCCCCCCCCCCCCCCCCCCCCTTCAAATAGTGGTTTTCCAAATTTCTTTCAATGAACCGCCAGAGATCTTGCCATGGATTGAATAAAAATCTGATGTTGATATTTCTAGTCTGTGTTTCAATGTTTAGTTCAATCACTGACAAGATCTCAGATTCTTCGAATAAGGTTTTGATGAAACAATCTCATATAAAATAGAAATAAAACTGTTTATTTGTATGACAATTTGGTCAGACTTACATAGTACAATTTACTTAAGCCCCCGGAGTAAATCTCGGGGCAACGGTTATCTGGTGATTATCTAAAATATCTTTTATCTAACTCTGAAGTGATTTATATATGAGAAGTACCCAGCCGTCCCAGCGAGATTGTCCTATCTCTAATCTGACTCCATAGTTTAACATAAATCAGAGAATTCCTTTGTCAAAAGAGTTCATGGCAACTTTTCTGTGTGGTTCTGAGGTGCCTCAGACCCCAGACTGGGTCACAGTGGATTACAAATAGGCATGATAAATCAATGTAAGAGCAACATTCCTGGAGGAAGATAATTTTAGCTTTATTTGTACGCAAGGATCCGAAGTTGCAAAAGTGCGTGATGTGACCTGGAAGATCGCTTAGAGATTTCAATGTCTAGCTAGGGGAGTGTCGTTCCTTCCCATGTACTCTGTTTGCATTCTGTTCGCTCCTGTTTTATATAACATCAATCTTACTGCCCTATTGATGTACAAATTTGAACCCAAAGAGTTCAAACTCATATCAATTGATTATAAGTGTATAACGTTGCTATCGAAGTCACTGTCTAACATAAATGTTCCTTCTGGATATTTATTACATATATTAATAGTATTATTTCGTCAAGCCCACCCATGAGCGGTAATTAGGACTGGATACATTGCAACTGATACTCGGATGACTACAAAATCTTGTTTTGATTTCATGTATGGCAAATTCTATCTGTTTTCACCTACAGCTGCATACCGTTGCCGTTCCCAATGTTGTCATTAATTAAGGTGAACAGTACCGGTCTCCTTCTTTTGGTCTCGCATGCGGTCTACGTCATTTTTATTAATAATCTTGTTACTACTTACTTTATGTTTCACTGATTTTGTCTCCAGAATATTCGATAGAAATCTATATGAAAGCAGTAAGTGGCTTTGTACATCTTCAACTCACAGACTATCATTGATGTATAGGATATATGTGTACCAAAAGCCAGAAGTATCCCATAGAAACGTTTCCAACATACGTATTTATTTGTGCAAATTCAGTAAAAATCTTGGCATATGTAAAACAATTTATGATCAAAGTAATTACTCGAATATTCAAACATCTTCAATTTGAGGCAGTGTGTATGCTATGTACGTTTTGAATATCGGGACTGCACTGTATCTGAAGATGATAATTCATGATGTTCAACCAAAGTGCAGTGCAAGGATCCAGGACTTCGTTAGGACAGTTTTTGTTGGTGATATGTTTGGTGAGCTGGAAGAACAACTGATTTTTCGTCAGTTTAAGAAACGCTTCTTGATACGAAGTATTGCCTTTCAATTGAATGGTCCAAACCCTGAATCATCATAAAATATTCTGAATCTGATATAGTCTTATTATCCATGTATCTTACATTCCGATCACTTTTCTGCAGCATTTTTTTGCTAGAAAAAGCTGAGCATCTCGGCATATAAGAAACAGGACACAGACTTGTGCGTGAAACCCATGAGCGATGGACTCGTAATTTGTCATCATTCAGAGTGGACAAAAATTTTGAAAAATTTCCAGGACATGAATGGAATTCGCGAACAATTCCATCTCAATTCCATACCAATCAAAAAATTTCAGAGAGTTTAAAAATGTTATGCACGTCAGTTCTAATTTAACACGATGGAATTAGGTACTTGATCGTTATAATTACTATTCAAGAATAATCGATACCACATATTAATTTATGAATCCAATATATAACATTCTCATTATGCAGTACAAAATTGCCTAGTTATCTATTTTTGTGTTAAAAATTCACACCAGGTATTAATCCCTTCATATAATTTTTGTATTCAGTACCAGGAGGCACACTCGATACTTGTTTCGATTTCTTTGATATTGTTGGGCATTATATTACAATGACGAATCACAAAAACGAACTCTTACTATGATTTTAGACAGCTTGGCGGTGAATAGATTCTTTTGCCGAAACTTAATTCAAGTCCGCATTTTATTAGACGTGTAGTTTATTAGCGTAGTATTAGTTCATAGATAGTGTCTGTTCATACTCAAGCTATTAATCAACTGATCCTACATGTCGTGCTACTTGTATTAAAATTATGGAGACAACTATAATGTAGAGTATAGTATTAGAAGCTTAAAGATTGCTACATAGTCGTTATGTGAATTTTACATTTTTTTATTAAATAATTTTTTTTTCAGTATTACCACTTTGTAATTAATTTCCAACAAATATTAGTGCATCACCTTCACCTTCACTGTGGTGAGAATTAACATCGACACCGACATATACGCATGTTACGGAATTAATATTCAATAGGTTTAAATTATCAGAATTTAAACGTGGTATTCACTCATTACCGGGCTCTGCACAGCCTTCCGCGTACATATCGTCTGATAAAAATCTGCAAACTATCATGTACTTTCAAGTAACAAGTTTCAAGCATAGCATAGGAGTATATTAATATTAAGTAGCAAACTGAAAGAAGAGTTACATAGAAAAATTTATCACAATATGTATTCAATAGTGTGGAATTAAAATCACACTCATTTATAATAGCAATAATCCTTAGTTTATATTTATCGATAAAATAATATATCTAAATTTATATACCGTGAGATTATTGTGAAAGTTCACAGAACAGAATCGAGCGGGAAATAATAGGCGCCAACTATCATTTGTTTACAATGTTGATTTCATGGTAGACAAATGATAGTTGGCACTTATCATTTCACCGAGAATACTGTTCTGTTGACTTTCAACATAATCTCACGGTTGATGCATATACAGTAAAGTGTCCAATATCCGATCATCAATTATCTGAACACGATTCGATTCATCTGAACGATCATTCATACATTGTTGCATTTCATACGTCATTACGCCTGAAACGATTACGTGATTCAGCAGCAAAAGAACCAGCTGCTGTTATGCAAGGGAAAAAAATCATCCATTCTTTTCACCAAAAATAGAGAAATTTGTGACTATTTAAGATATTGATGTTAATTGTTTCGAATTAGATATCACTTTGAACAAAACAGGGTATTTTGTATGTAATTCATATTGCTGTTTGATTATCCGAACGGTGCTCGGTCCCAATTAGTTCGGATAATCGACGCTCTACTGTAGTATGGGCCTGCCGACCTTAATTTGACCATTTTTAAGACACCATTACTTCCATTCTTTTTTCGTTTTAAATTTTCATAATCGATAGTTCTTAGAATAAACCAAGTAAAAATTTCCAGACATTTCTTTCTACATCTCTGAAACTATTGGTCATATAGCAAAAAACATAGAGGAAAAGAAAATCGGAAGTGGTGAGGTATGGAGGGTGGTCGAATTGAAGTGAACGACCCCATATTCACGTAAATTTTTTACTCAAATATTAATGCATGAGTTCATTTCCTATGATCTAATATTTTTTTCACTCAGCGATAGTCATTGATGTTGGAAACGACTGGTGTGACTTCGATTTGAGCTTGTTTCTCAATTGAGAAATAATGTTTTTTCACATGGAAATAATCTGGTATAAATATAAGTAGTTAAATATGTACTACAACTTTGATAGATCTATGGTATTAAATGCTAAACGAAGAAATGACGTATCAACTTATTGTATTTGAAGAATACAAAAAGTAATGACCGATAATGAAGAACAGTTTTGCCAATGATTCTAGCCAAATCTCTGTACTCGTATTTTGGTGTTCAGCTGCATTAATTTTCACTGGTGTTTCCACTTCTAGATGGCTGATGGATTTGGTTTTACAAATTGTTCGGTAATTTTCTGGAATACCCTGTAATTATTCAGATATTTCTTGCTCTGTAGTCTTAAGCTAAGCCTACAACTAAATAAAGTACAGATTGATCTACCATTTTGGCAACAGCAGCGCTGTTAAACAGATCACCACATGCTGTAGTCTGCATCGTCCTGGTCAAACGTCATGAAAAATCCGAGCAAAGTCAGATATACAACTACATTGCCTGCTAATGTCAAGTAACAAGCACCCCATTGTATCTGGAATGATGGAATTCCAAGTTGCATGAGGGGTCTTTACAATAAAATAATGCAAATTTAATTTTCTCAGACCAAGATTGTGAAAATAATTTGCATTTTTTAAAGTTTTATAATAGCCTAAGTTATAAACAGATCAGAAGTCGCTTTACTGGATGAAAAAGTGTAATTCGTGCACAACTGATCAAGCATATACAAAAAAAGATTTTTGTCTAGCAACTTCAGTAACTTTTTTTAAGCTAAGCTATGCTAGTGCTATTACACCACTACATTTGGTGTACCGAGTACTACAACTCCTATTTCTTTTATTAATAATTGGGAGTAAATTTGTGAAAAAGATAATGATCCACTCGCCTGAACAGTTCACTTTTTGTGATTTGGTGCCTTTAATTTGACATTCTTCGATGTGAGGCTGAAGTTTATCATGTTAACGCAGCAAAATCACGCAAAATAATGGTATTTTTCGTGATTTTGGTGCGTTAACAACATCACCTTGACTTTCACATCCAGTAAATGTCCTTCCAATCAAAGAGTAATTGCGACTCTGAGGTCGTTAAACCTGCATACCACTGGTGCTGCTGCTGGAGAACGTGCTAGTACTATAGGCAGAGCGAAAGACGACACAATGAATCCCATGGTGATGAAAATGGCCAATTCAAGACACGGGTTGCTACTGCTCCCAGAATCTTCTGTATAACGTCTCGCTATCAATGTGGGAATTGGGGCCAAGATGTAGAATAATACGACAAAGAAAGGCCACCATGCTCTAAAATGTTAAACAACAGATATATTCTTTTAAGTTACAAGTCCATCCCAAATAAATATATGTTTTGACCTAAATTAAGTGTATAGAAGTAGTTCTACATCTTCATACAGTCAATCAAGCAACAGTCAGATAATTTTATAAATTTGTCTCGCGGTCTACAAATTCCTCAATAATTATCTAAATTTCTCTGAAATTGTAGGAATTTTAACCTTTTGCTGTAGAACAGATTTTCTAAGGACTAGGTAGCATCAGGCACAAAATCTAGGGCAAAGGGGGGAGGGGGGGGGGGCAAAGTTTGCCCTAAATAATTGAGCATATGTTTCAAGAAATGCAACAATATATCTCACTCATTTGTCTTACAAGGAAGCTCCGCAAACTGTATCCCCCCTCACTTGAAAATGAATATCTATGGTTAAATCTATTCTTTTCAATATTTGTTATCAAACTACAGAGAAAAATGTCTGGAATCGAGAGTCTACGAAATTGGATCCAAATTTTGTCTATAAATTATAAAATTTGACCAAAATGAGGTAGTTTGGAGGGGAGGGGGAGAGGAAGAATTCATAGAGTTTCTTTGCTAACACCCTTCGCAAAAGTAGATGGCATGAGCCATGATTTAGTTCAAATACCAGATAGTAGGTACTACATAAGATAGGTAGATATGTGTATGAAAAACACCATTATTGATAAGCGAACGCAACTAACTCTGAATATAAGATATGAATCTAAAATTTCGAACATATCAATACAACTGACACAGAATGAAATAGTTGTAGTTTAACTTACTTATATGCTGGAAGTGCACAGCCCAAGATGACAAATGTCATCCCAATTGAGCCAGCAAATGCCAAAGTGATCAAACTGAAGTCAAATAAAGTAATGATGTTTTTAAGATGAAAAATGTCAGAATTATGTGAATAAGACTAGCAAAAATGATATACTTACGCTGTATACCAGAGGCCAGATGAGATGGGTGAACATGAAACAAGAAGAAGAAAATAAATTATCAATCACTTCGTCGTTACTCAATAACACAACTAATATGGCTAGAAATCACAACGGCATTAAAAAATATTGCATTGAGCGATGATAAACACACAGTTGAACTTGATAATCAACGGAGTAAAATTATTTCGTGAAATTATATTTTTTCCTACCAATATTCGTCGAATGTAACGAAAAAATGAAAGCACTAATGATTATAGATTTACATCTGAGAAAATGCAGTACACAGACGAAACCTACTTTTCATCATAAATCAAATGTCAAACGTAATTTCCCGATTCTCCGGGACAGAGCGGATAGCGTACGTGGAAAAAACCGAAGAAGAGGCTTAAAATCGAGGTAATTTGAAAGCTAATCAAATTATCAGTACATAATGAAGCAGTGAATAAAACGAACGTAAAGACTTCATCCGAAAGATGAGGTTATGTATCAATATTGTGTCATCCGCGCATTTTCACATTCAGAAAACAGAGGAATATATTTTCAACGATTTGTAAATAAGAAAAATGAGAAATTATATATCGATATAACGAAGGAAACCACCTTTAATCCCTGCCATAATAACACAACTTGATTTTTCAAATCCCCTTCAAATTCCACTTCGCAGAAGTGGACACTAACTGTCAATCAAAATGACAGTTCTGATTATGGCCGCAAATGAGTCACATGCGCAGTAGGCTGAAGTCATGCACGTACGGTAACCAAGTTCTCTAGCGAATAGACAATTCAAAAATTTTCGCTTTCCATTACCAGACAACAAAAACAATACAACAATCAATTATTCGACCATTTTCGCATCAATCATCATGAAATTTCAGCGATGACAGCTAATTTCGGAACGCAGCCTAACTACGCCAATTTTAAGGAGCGTTTCCAACCTTTTCTTACCGACCGAGGCAGAAGCTGCAAAATTGTTTGATGCATTTCCATGAAAATGATCATAACCGCGGTCAATATGTTTTATTTGTTATACGAAGATTTAATTCCACTGTAAACCCAACCAATCCGTCCAGAATTTTTTTGGCGAGAATAAGTCCAAAATTCGATGTGTTATGAAAATTTCCATAGCCTTCGTTTATTACCATCATGCTAAAGCGAAAGCTTGGAAAACGACGTATGATTGGTCATTTTTTAAATATTGACCAATCAAATCACTGAAGTGAATCAAATGTTATTTCCATCTCTCTCACTTTCAGAAGGTAGCAAATAAAACGCAGCTGTCACCACATCCACTATCCGTTTAGGATGGGTATTTCTAAATAACCAGTGATATTTTGCGAACACCAACAGCGGCCATGACAGTTATGAGTGGAAGATGTTCATTGGGTTAGCTGGCTGTCGGTGACTCGTGTTAGTTGTAAAGGGAGATCCTGATCGTAACGTTTGCGTATTTTGAGTATATCGAAAAATAATGAGTGATCCGAAGAGGTAGGTTATAGAATAAAACGATAAAACCACTGATCGATAATATTTCGAACAATATTTACCCTCATTAACTGAATTATTGTATTAATAACGAATAGTTTTATCCACGGCCCTCCCCGTGCTCCCAAATTTTACGTTGTCATCATGTCGACGCCGCAACAACTTGAACTAATTTCTACTTTCTCCATTAATTATTTAAAATTCTTATCTCAATTGAAATGCTTACAATTCATGATTCTCACAGTGAATTATATGCAATCTGCATAACTGTTAACCCATTGAGCATATTTTTGTGAAAACGGTTATGGCCGAGCGGGTAACATGACAAAGGATTTTTCGATGAATTAGACATATAATCTCGTAATAAAATATTTCTCCAAATATGATCGCGATATTGGACGAATCAAACCAAAGAAATGAAACGACATAAAGAATTTCAATAAACTGCAGCTGTAGTTTTTCACGGTTTTTTCATGCTCATTATCTATCATCATTATACGTATATTATTATTATCATAATTATTATTATTTCCAAAAGTAAATTGTAGTTTGATGATGATTTACGTCAAAATTATAACATATTATTGAACAATTCAGTGGTGACAAATTAACTACATTGACAAATAATGTAAAACTTTCATTCATCTACTTATTTATTTATCTATTGATGGTTTCTTGCATTACTGAAATCATAGCCCATCACTATAGGCAATTTCGGAAAAGTTTCATCATCATTGTTAAAACATTACAAAAAATTTGCTGCTATTTTGAACTTCATGACATGCATTTATTTAGTCCGCTTGCTTCTGCTCCCACCGCTCTGAAGTGTGAGTCAAGTAGACATTACAGATGCTGGCTGTCATGTCAATGACTATAGGCAGCTAAAACTTTTTTTTATTAATTCAAGAATCCTGAATGCAGTGTGAAATAGGATATTGTAATACAAATTGGTTAATTGAATTCAAGTCGCTCGCGTAAAATATCAAAGGTCAAGAATATTTGAGCAACAAGATACACTGATATTCCAATTTTAAATTCAGAATAAAAGAATCTCTCACTATCAATACTTTGTATTGATTCTTCATAGAATACTGCTTGATTTCCATTGATTGCCTCACAATTTATTCATTCAATCAGTCTCACGTTAACGTTATTCTTATTTTGGTTGTTGTTTTTCAGCGGAGATGATTTGGCGACCGCGATTTTGCGTAAGAAGGACAGGCCAAACAGGTTGTTGGTGGCTGAGGCCATCAATGACGACAACTCGGTCGTTGGATTGTCCCAAGAGAAAATGGATGAACTCCAATTGTTTCGTGGGGACACGGTACTTCTGAAAGGCAAAAGGCGCAAGGAAACTGTATGCATCGTACTATCAGACGACACATGTCCAGATGAAAAGATTCACATGAATCGTGTCGTTAGAAATAATCTACGAGTCAGGCTCAGCGATGTTGTCTCTGTTCAGGCCTGCCCTGACGTTAAGTATGGAAAACGTATCCACGTACTGCCCATGGATGATACTGTCGAAGGTCTAACTGGGTGAGCTTTGCTCTGATTTAATGGTTCACCTCATATTTTTATCAGTATTCATCACAGTATCTCATTCACATATTAGCACGAGGAAAATTCTCTTGAATATTGGTCTCTACATCTCAACTGTTTAAATACAGTGATACGTACAATTGGATATGGTATATATAGATTTGTTCCAATTTTTTTTTTCGTAACACCAGACTTCCAAAATGTCTCCTTTATTTATAAATGCAATCTTCTTTCAAAAGGGCTGATATATTCTTTAAGTCTAGGTATGAGAATTCGATATTTGATAGAACAGACCAAACCATGTGTGTACTGCAATTTTTTACTGATATAACTCAATTTTTCGTGAATTTTATGGTTTAAATTACTTTTTTTTCATACACTACAACACATAACAGTATGAGAGGGTAGAAGCTGATGGTGATTATCGACATCACATTATTATAATAGAGCAAACTAAAATATGTTCAAGATATTGCATTTTTAGTCCAGTTTTAAGCAGAGATTTTCCAATATAATAGTTGAATATTGAACGACTCACAAAGCACCAGAAATATGAAAATATCTTGAAGCACATTGGGACGGATTACTTGGCAGGATTGATTAATTTCAATGGTCATGTTTACATCGAATCAATTTGATGCGAACCTATATCTGAAATAAGTCATAACTTTTGAAGAAATTGGTATCCCACATTTGTTCACGGCTTCAAATCTTTTCTTGTTTTCTTCGTTGAATCTTGTATAATTTTTCCATTATCATCAATTGTCCTCGGAAACATGAAAAGTTGACATTAGTGTTCTAAAACAGTTTTTTTTTTTTGCTACTTGTCTCCGAAAAAACCGGATTTTTTTTTCTCCTCGAGGCTACGTAATAACAAGAAACTTCTGTCCTAACAAATTTTTGATACACTTGATTTCAATTACATTAATCTAACGATTTGAAATATTCAAATTATTACTATTACCACTCATTGAATTATTTGATTTTATTCGACCACTATTCTCACACCTCTATCTTATTGACTGAGAGGAAATAATTTCACCTGTAACTTGATACAGTACAGTTGCAGTATAATGTAATATCTCTTTCTCAAGCTTTGATTTGCATATTCATCCAGATATTTGATTATCTGATGACATTATCTGATCATTTAAATCATTCATCACATTCCCAATTTTGTTGTACCAGAAATTCAAATTGATTCCCACCTCGAATCACATAAATCATTCCTAATTATCATTCTCTTGACAGAAACTTGTTTGAGGTCTATCTAAAGCCATACTTTCTCGAAGCATATCGCCCGATCCATAAAGATGACAACTTTATTGTACGCGGGGGAATGCGAGCCGTAGAATTTAAAGTTGTTGAAACTGATCCCGGTCCATATTGTATCGTTGCACCTGATACAGTCATACATTGTGAAGGAGATCCTATCAAACGAGAGGTTTGTAAACATAATCAATCTCTTAAACAAATTTTCCATTCAAGTAGACACATTCACGTTGCTTTGAAGGCCATTTTGTAAAGCTGGAACAGATATCAGCAGAACCTTCAAAGCAACTTTCAGTAATTGGTTTCAAGTATCTGCCCCAAATAATTAATAACAAATTCCTTCGTACTCATTGATCGAAAAAATCTAGTTGACTATGTTCAAATTTTGGCGCATCGTATCTGTAAGTTTTATTCGAGTCATGTTATTGAACGTTGTTATGTAGGAAGAAGAAGAAGCTCTCAATGCGGTTGGTTACGACGATATCGGCGGCGTTCGAAAACAATTAGCTCAAATTAAAGAAATGGTAGAGCTGCCACTGCGACACCCGTCCCTTTTCAAAGCTATCGGAGTCAAGCCACCACGCGGAATTTTGCTTTATGGACCACCAGGAACTGGCAAAACCCTCATTGCACGTGCCGTTGCTAATGAAACTGGCGCATTTTTTTTCCTCATCAATGGTAAGCCGTGGAATACATTATTAACATTTTTCTACTGTTAGGACTTCCTATAAAAATACGTATTTGTTAAGCATCTGAGAAGTTTTCTTTGTTGTTCTGTGCAACTCATTCCATTGGTTTATAAAAACGTCGAGGTGAATTTTGTGAAATATTTTTGTAGTAATATCAAAGTAATCAAACCTTTAATATTCTTGAGTGTAAATGCTACTACTACTGCGCTTGGATTCTAAGTTTGTCATTTACCTATCAACAGGTCCTGAAATCATGAGCAAGCTTGCTGGAGAATCAGAGAGCAACTTGCGTAAAGCGTTTGAAGAGGCTGAAAAAAATTCACCAGCCATTATCTTCATCGACGAATTGGATGCAATTGCCCCTAAACGTGAAAAGGTGAATAACATCACTAGTCCAATAATACTAATATCATTAATTCCAACTTCCTCGAATACAACATTTTTTCAAAAGTTGGGGAGTTCTCTAGGACCTTGAGTATCATAAAATGATTCAGTAATCACTCACAGATGCAATAAGTTTTCTAAAAAACATAGATTGCTTCTAACCGGATAATATTATCGATTTATTAGACTCATGGTGAGGTAGAGAGACGAATTGTTTCACAATTGCTCACACTTATGGATGGGATGAAACAAAGTTCCCACGTTATTGTAATGGCTGCAACCAACCGACCAAACAGCATTGACGGAGCACTCCGTCGTTTTGGACGCTTCGACAGAGAAATTGATATCGGTATTCCTGATGCAACTGGCCGCCTTGAGATCCTGCGTATTCATACTAAGAACATGAAATTGGCTGACGATGTGGAGTTGGAAGAGGTATGTGCAAATTTTTATTCATTTTATCTCATTACTATTTATACGATTTATATTTGAGACTAAATATTCACATTGTTGATTGTTTAGATCGCAGCCGAGACTCATGGTCACGTTGGTGCTGATTTAGCGTCATTGTGCTCTGAGGCTGCTTTACAACAGATTCGTGAAAAAATGGATCTCATCGACTTAGAGGATGACCAGATCGATGCTGAGGTTCTATCATCTCTGGCTGTGACCATGGAAAACTTCAAGGTGAGTGGTTGAACAATTGGCTAAATTTTAACCAGCTAATAGCGCATGCATACACGAATGCTTTTTCGGAATAATTTACAATGATTTATGAGACAAATTTTCACTTCTGTTTCAACTCTCACCAGTATGCTATGAGCAAGAGCAGTCCAAGTGCTCTTCGTGAAACCATTGTCGAAGTGCCTACAGTTACTTGGGAAGATATTGGTGGTCTACAAAATGTCAAACTAGAATTGCAGGAATTGGTTCAGGTTGGTAACTAATTAAACCTATAGAAACTTGTGAAATTGACGGTTTTTGAGATTGTTTGTTAAATCATGCTCATCTGAAATTATCTCTGAAATATTTTTTCTTCAACAGCGGAGCAAAAACGCCCGTTTTCGCTCCGCTCGGGAGCCTCGAAAATGGGTGATCTCCACTATGCAAAAACTCACGTTTTTGACTTCGGTGTAATTGCTGGCCCTCGCCTTCAGCTCGGGCAGCAAACGACACGCTCAAGAGCAAAAACGTCCTTTGCTCCCTAGGTGCAACTATGCAATTTCTTTGTTCATCGAAAAAGCAACTTGTTCACAAAAAAAAAAAAACGGAAAAATTGTGAAGATTTTGTTTTCAAAGTCGAAAATTATTCGTTTTAGTATCCTGTGGAGCATCCAGACAAGTTCTTGAAGTTTGGCATGCAGCCATCCAGAGGAGTTTTGTTCTATGGACCACCTGGGTGTGGTAAAACACTCTTGGCCAAGGCCATCGCTAATGAGTGTCAAGCTAACTTCATCTCAGTCAAGGGACCAGAACTTTTGACAATGTGGTTCGGTGAATCGGAGGCTAATGTTCGGGATGTCTTTGACAAGGTATGTTGCATCATGAATTTTAATTTATTGTGGTGTTTAAAATAATGAAGCGTTGGAAGTCTGGGTTTGCCAAGATGTTCACAACATGGTTAAATCAGACCGAATAAAAAAGTGAGAACGATAAGGTATTCTCAAAACCACATTGGGGATTAAAAAAATGAAAGTTGGCAACAATCTGCAAATTTTGTGGGACTGGCGCCTTATTGTTTTTGAAATTCCAGTTTTTTTCTCATCACATTTTCATACCAGAATTTGAATTGTGTAGTGGAGAAAATTGTTGAAATGTCTTCGAACAGTTTTAATAACGAATTTACTATTCAAGTTATAAATCAGTTCATTGTTGTTATATTCATTAGGCTAGATCGGCAGCTCCTTGCGTGTTGTTCTTTGACGAGTTGGATTCAATTGCAAAATCTCGTGGTGGAACAGTCGGTGATGCCGGTGGTGCGGCTGACAGAGTAATAAATCAGATCCTCACCGAAATGGATGGAATGGGCGCCAAGAAAAATGTATTCATTATCGGAGCAACAAACAGGCCAGATATCATCGACCCAGCAATTCTACGACCTGGTCGTCTCGATCAACTAATTTATATTCCACTTCCGGACGAGAAATCACGTGAAGCAATCTTTAAAGCAAATCTACGTAAATCCCCTGTCGCCAAGGTATGCAGGCATTTGAATTTACTCGTTTTATCTTAATGATTATTTGCATTCAAACTCAACGTAATATACCATAATCTATTCTACATTGTCTTTGTACTTCAAACTAGGACGTGGACTTGGTCTACATTGCTAAAGTAACGCACGGTTTCTCTGGTGCTGATTTGACTGAAGTTTGCCAACGAGCTTGTAAATTAGCTATCAGGCAGTGCATTGAATCTGAGATACGCCGGGAACGAGACCGTGCTGCCAACCCAAATGTTTCCATGGATGTAAGTGTTTTCAATATTAGATGAAAATGTTGCTCGATTAGTCAAAGCATGTGGTAAAATATAACAGTGCTCTTGTATTTCCCTAAAAAAAAAACCATGATTTCTAGATGGATGAAGATGATCCAGTGCCTGAAATCACCAGGGCTCACTTTGAGGAAGCTATGAGGTTTGCACGTCGTTCCGTCTCTGACAACGACATTCGTAAGTACGAAATGTTCGCACAAACCCTACAGCAGTCTCGAGGATTCGGAACAAACTTCAGGTGAGTCTAAGATTTTGCGATGGAAACGATTCATGAAATTTTCAGAGAATATGTAGATTTCAGCTGTGACAGCATTTGCACGGAGAATGAAAAAAGGTTTTCCATTGATTTTTTTTTTTTTTTAGATTCCCCCAGAGCGGCACGGGCGGTACACAGGACACCACGCAAGGTGACCAAACGTTCCAAGACGACGGTGACGATGATCTATATAGCTAAGTTTCCGTTTAAACGTATCTCATCTTGGTGGGTACATGTATAAAGGGTCTATTGAATCGGTACATATATCTGAATATAATTTTTATAGTTGGTGATTGGCCTGAATAATTGAAAAATTGAATGAATAAAATTTTATATAATGTATATTAGTAGATTAAGATTTATTGTAATTGAAATATACATTATCCAACATTTTATGTATCACAGGTCAACGAGAATCTTGATTAAAGAAAAATTAAAAACTAACATATATTTTCGTTCGACATTAGAGCTCACATTTCATCAAGGGTCTGAGCGCTGACATGAGTACAAATATTTTGTTATCAAAGTATTACTTCTTTCTAGAAATATATTGGATGATGTATTATGTTCAAACAAGGTTCCATTCAGACAGAAAAACAAAAGTAACAGAGTATTGTGTGCCTCTCACACTGCACCTTAGTACAATTCGGAATTATGGCACAAATATGTCTGTATTTTTTCAGAGTGTACTACATGATTTATACAACATACGTAGTATGTACAAATTGCATCACTTCATCCTTGCTGGCAGGCTGACTAATTTTAATGCAACATAAATCATAAATAGACCCTTTTCTCATGTACAACTAATCTACTTCTTGTTATAAGATGCATCGATCCACAAAGGAAAACTAGTTTCAATTGTAACTGGAGTAGATTGTATCGTGACTTGCCCCGACTGTACGGGAACTCAGGTATCTGAGATTGATCGATTCCGCTATTGAACTTTCAGAAGGTCATGAATCACGTGAAAGACGTAATATTGTTCATTAGTCCATTCAAGGACAATGAAACCTAACAAACCATGTCGATATTCCATGTATTTTAACTACCTATTACTTATTATCAACTGAAAAAGTTCTCACCATGGAGAAGTGAACAATATTTCTGAAAATCTGCAGCAGTCTGTCTTTCGAATTTGTTTTTTATATCGTCTGTTATGAAATAACAGAGAATATTGAATTCCGAATATGTACATGATATCACGGCCTCTCGAGTAGAGTTCGATCAACCAAATGGACGGAATAAAAGGTTTTTTAAATTGCCAGTGAACGGCAGGCGAAGGCCCCAAGCTAGGTATCATCCTGCTCTATCTAATATGTATAAGTATACATAATAATATAATTGAAACTTTTACTATGATTAATTATCAATTAATATTATTGTTCATGAAATGAGATTACATTCAACTAATTACTGTTCTCTCCCCATTAACATGTTTTAAAGTAATTCCACATGTCATATAATAATGTGATAACTGGTTAGCGAATTTCTTTTCTACTGCTACACTGTAAGAACACTGCGAGTACAGCTGCTTTAGATTGTTGAAATATAATTTGTGGCAGCCTTCTGCGGTCACTGTGTTGATGTATGCCCTTGCGGAACAAAAAAAAATAAACTCAATAAAAAAACTGACGAAATGAACATTATTTATCATTGTTCCTGTGAGCCATTTCATTATGTATTGATGTGATCTCTCTGGATCAACTTAACCATGGAGTGGTTGCATCTACATATGTCCAATTCAATTCAATCTTTTTCTCCATGCTAGAGTATGTTAAAGATATGTAAAATTCTAGTTCTCATGTTTTTGGAATAATAATTTAGCAGCGTCAATACCATTGAAATTAAGACCAAGTATAGGAAAAAAGTAAATAATGAGAAAAGCAAACACGAACATTGGTGTGCAGCTGTTATCTGGTCTTGCAGGTATTGTATTGATATGGCCCTCTACTTCGAGAGTGACTTACTTCGGTATTAAAAACTTTGAACAATAATTTTAAGATGTAAATCCTCTCCGCCGAGCTCGTCTAGTTTTTATTCATCACATTGAAAATAGATTATATTTACAGATCAAACAATGTTAGATACAGAGTGTCCTCAATTCGACCTCATCTTTAGACATGGTGGCCAGTTAGAAGAGTCTGAAGAATTCCCAGACTTTCCTTGACCATGAATGATAATAAAACCCCGACTAGAATTCGAACTAACCTGGCAATCCAAGGATCTAATGAACACATTCATGAGCTATCCAATCTTCATGAAGGATAATTTTGAAACACTACGAAGATTAATTATGGCATTAGTTTTCTTTTCATTGCGAAAACATTCAGCGATATCACAGAAAAAGTTTCTTCCGGATTTTTCTGTTTCATTGGGAAGGCTTTATTCCTTCTCCTCCCATACTGCTAGAATTCCTTCATCAATGAAAAAATTACTTCCTTGACTTTTCGGTTTTCCCTGACCAGTGGCCATCATGTTAGAGATATTATAGCTGTCAAAAAGGAATGTAAAAGTTGATTACCGAATATTAATTGAATCAATAATGAAATTGATGTAAAATTACCATATCTTTGAGATTCCTTGATCTTTTTATAACACAACTCATCTCATCGAGTCAAAACCTTAGACGACAGCTCATTCGTATGGGTGGCTATAGTTCTAAGTATAATAGTTCAACAATGGATAACATATTGACGTATCATGAGCTCACAACTGTTATTATTCATTTAGAATTTACATAAACTAGTTCATGAACATTCTCGGGTGTTTAGATTATAAATGGATTATTCAACATTTACATTTATTCTCAGTGAAAAATAATTACAATACATGTCATTTATGAATAATATGCACATCTCACATGGCACTTGACAATACATTCGAGAATCATGGATGCACTTTGATAGAAAATTGTTAATTAACGATTATCATCACCATATCATTCAACTATTCGCGTTTCTGACTGGCCGCTGAAGTGCATACCAAGTGAAACAGACAGAAGGAACACCAGTAATAAGAAACGCTATGTCGTTATACTATGGCCAACGTCAGTGTTCAGAATTCAGCACGAACACTCAGCATGCTAGTGTAGCTCGTCGGAAACCCTATTAATACATTGTTTATGTGTTGATTTGAAGTAAAAATGACACAGGATACATGTAAGGGAATCTTACCAAATTGAAATGAAAATTATCTAAAATTTGCTAGCATACTCATATATGTATTGGTAAGAAATTATACATAGCAATATTAATACATAAGCTTTCGTATGTACATTGATTATTGGCATTTTATTTTATTTTTATAAAATTAAAACTACTTACCAAACAAGACGAGTTAGTATAAAACTTTCAAAGTATCGTAGATCTATTACACTGGCCTAGCAAACGATGCTAAATGCCCCTGTCTATTTACTACAGTAAATCGAGATACAAGTTAATTTCGTGACATATAGATTAAAGTTACGGTAAACACAGTGCTCTACGTAAAATACAATAAAATTATTAATGAAACTTGACAAGTTCACTCTTCTCCAAGTAGGTCTACAATTGGCACCAATTTCATTTTGTAATTAAACTAAATTAGATAAACTGAGAAAAAATGAAAAAATGCAACCCTCAATCATCTTGATACACAGTGGTAAAGAGATCGCTTCTTTGCTTTCCATCTTATTGATCATTCAAATTATATTGCTCATCTCATAATCCTATAAAATCGTGTTATGTTCATAGAATATGTATTTTTAAAAAGGACCAACTTAGCCCAAATTGAACTGTTAGAGAATGGTCCACAGTGCCAATATGTGTTTTCGTCTTTTTATCCCGTTAGTGAATTTTCCTTAAAGATATGTGAAACAAAGTATTCAATCGGTCCTTTGTGTAACTGGTGGAAATTCAGCATCGTCGTCCAAGCGAAATCCACCTTTTGGTGGACTCTCTGTAGCAGCTACCATCTCGTGAAACTTCTCTGACTCTATAACCCATATTGTTGTATTAAATCTCTGGTATAGTTTTAATTTCAATTCAAGTATTCATGACTTTGTGATACCATATTGTACTAATGACGAAAAATGACTGAATAATTTTTCACTTAGATGGATATGTCCAATGATACTATGAATGTATAGATACCTATACACTCGAAATGTATTGATAACCCTCAGACCTCAGATCTTAACACTTCCACAACAAAAATTTCAGATACAATTCAGCAAGTCTACTCTAAAAGCTTACATTGTCATAAAAAATGTTTGAATTCCACAAATATACAAGTATTTTAAGTTACCCCCCACATGATGACCATGTAACTTGGTGATTGGGAAATACAATTCCTTGAAGATCAAATGTGTGATGAAACGGCTCTCCTATAATTTTGATACATTCGCGGATTCTCATCTAAACGCAAAATAACCCCAACAGTTCCCACTAAACCCACTTTCTAGGAAACTGATTGGATTTAACCGATTTTTTGTACAAACATGACGTTTATTTCATGATTTATTGTACTATATATGGAGTATTCCAAAAAATATTATCTAGATTAAAATAGCTGTAACTCGGGAACGCACTTCAGTCCCAAGTCCCACTTGGTCTTGAAATTTGCGTCTTTCAATGTCGAATTCTGTGTGTGAATTGGAAAGAATCGGTCATGCCGACTTTTCGCAAATCAATGTTGATACTCCCGGGTTCCAAAAATTTCGAAAAATATTCTGATTCCAAAATCCATCCAAAAGCCTGCAACTTGGTTTCGAGTGACTTTTTCATATGACAACCCGGTTACAAATGATAATTGGTTGAGAAACTAGCAATTGATGCGAGTAGCAATTTTCAAAAAATCGTAACTACGAAAATAATCGTTGAAAAATTCTGAAATAATCGTTGAAAAATTCTGAAATAAATCGTGAGCCTTTCCTAAGTCTAGGGCTACAACATACAAAATCTATTCAAAAATCGGTAGGGGTCAGGTTCACGACCGTTCAACATTTTTTGGAATACCCCGTATATAGGTTTATTCAAGTACTGTATTTCCATCCGATATAACTTGCAATACTACTCAGGTACTTTCATGTCATAGGCACAAAAATAAAATGAAAGAAAAGAAATGAAACGAAGAAATGGAAAACTGATGGAATGATTAAATATATATGATAAAATATAAATACCTTTTAGACTGAACATAAATCAGCTGCATAACAAGTCACCTACAAGAACTATCCTCTATTTAAAACTACAGTTATCGTATAGATAATACGAGTCCTATGTGTTACTGCCATTTTCGAAGTTGTTTTATGCATTTTTTTTTGTTGTGTATGAATGTGATATTATGTAATGTTTTGTAGAATGATTATCACTTATGGTGTTACATGCACGTATCTTACAATTGGATCTGTGATTGATTGCTCAAATTGACTGGAGAGAATTTCAAATGAAATTTAACACGCTAGATTATTGCACCAGAGTTTGCGGTCCATATCATTTCTCAAAAAATAAAATATGTGATTCCATGCAACAAAATCTAAGCAATGACAACCTGATAAAATCCAAAACCTTCGTACTGATAGTCCAATGCATTTTCGGGGGATTATATATTAAGAGTTAAAAAAACGTCTCAAATAAAAGGCTGAAGTGAAAAACCAGAAACAATAATAGAGTAAAATTTACGTAGTTTATCCAATGGAGAAAAAGAAAAGCATAAGGGCAGATGGAAAATATTATTCAATCATTCACATTTAACATTGAATCTCCAAGCCAATGTTATTGATTGAATATATTTCTATATGCAACGGCTGGCTCTTACAGTTAATCAGAATCCTTTGTTCTTCGAGTTTATCTCATTTTATAATCATTTTAGATAAGATTGAAAATGTAGCAAGTTTCAAAGTTTAACAATAAGAAATGGTTGCTACGGTATGGGCACCTCGAATTACCCAAAACTATAAAAACTGAATATATTGAGGGAAAAGTTTCTACAGGCAACTTACACAGCCAAAAATGAAAATGCTGCCTTCCACAATATCCCCAATCTACTGTTATCCAGTTTCAGATTGGCTCCGTGACTAGTTCCCTTATTTTATGATTTTTAAAATTATTATTATAGGTATATTGATGGTTCGTGGTTTTTGTGTGAACAAATTGCAATGAAAAACGTGAAATTAGAAATTGACGATTGATGTATCAAGATTATGTTCTGATATGTGTCACGGGCCATGCATCAAGGTACTTGGCCAATGTAAACGTTTTGAAGGATGTACGGTGAAACGAAGAGAGAGGATACGAAATATGAGTGATAACTGATAATCATATTAAAGTAAGAGAGTGAGAAGTGGGGGAGAAAGAGGACATACCAGTACCTGACATGGCGTCTGGCGAGCGGCCGCGCAATGCACCCGCGTAGCTATTTATGCAGCCTTCCGCAGATAATAAAAAGAAAAAAAAATATACATCAAGTGAGGTCAACTGAGGCTCTCTATCCCCTGAGAGATCCATAGTCTCGTGAGGGGCTAGAAGCTAGAGGGCAATAATGTCTCAATGTTGGACCTTATCGCAATACAGAAGGTATCAACAGCAGTTATCGGAGGAAGCAACTAAACTAATTCAGAATAGAAAATTTAATATTGAATTTATGCTACCTGTATATTCACATAAGTTATAACCATGCTAAACTACGCCAATATACTATGTACGGTTCAAAATATCTTCACTAATACGTGATAAATGCAGGTGGTCAAAAATACCAAGCCCATAGTGTTGGATTATTCACTGATCAAGAGACGCTGAGAGAATCTCACACATTATAGTAAGGCATTGCATGGAGGCTACGTATTGCAATCGATTACAATAAGCAGCTCACTAAACTGAATTGAAAATATTTTTTAAAAACTCAGACGTGAAGGAGATTTGCGCTGCAGTTTCTCCACTTTTCATTACACTATTTAGATTACGCAGGAACCACAGAAATTCATTTAAATAATTGTAGAAGCTATAATATCACCAGATTGCGCATGTAGCTAGGGTTCCACAGTATGCATACAATAATACTGATTCTACTTTTCGCATCACACCAATGAGTCATCTGACATTGATATCTCAGAATTGATTAGAAATTGTTCGAAATTTTGGGTTGTGTATTTATAGATGAAGCGGGTTCGGATTTTGACAAAAAAAACACCAACGGTATGGTGCATAACATAGCATTGTACTTACATGCGTGGCATTCGACATCAACTCGATACATTTGAAAGCTTGTTATGTCTAACTAAAAGTTACTTATTTTTCCATACAGTACTTAAGAATATTACACTTATGTATATTTTTCGGTTCATTGACTCTTGCCACGGATTCATTAGCAGAGACTAATGAATCCGTGGCAAGATTTAAGATTTTATGGTATTGGATTTATCAGTAGGGCCGACAGATAAAGTTATACCCCAGAAAACACCTATTCATGCCACAAACTTTGAAATTTAAGAATTGTCTACAATCGAAACTGGGTCAAAGATCGATAAGCCACAAAATATGGATGGGTCTATCCACAGGTACTGCATGATGACGAAAAAAAAAATTGTTTTCATTAGAGATGCCTAGGATTTGAGACATATTTAGCAGCCAGAAAGCCAGGCTGTGTGGTTTCAAACTGATTTCTCATTACATAAGTTCAGTTATCATTCACAATTCTTTATTGAAATGGAGTTAGGAGAAATCTGCCACAAGAATTCTAAGTGTTTGGCCAATTGATTGAAAGATTTCGAATTTCAGCCATCTCGTTTTAGAGAGAAAAATTGTAAATTGTGTACCAGTGAGGCGAAGTTAGTCTTTCAAGGGTGATGCCTAGTCAGAAAGCGTAGGCTCCTTGACTTCCCGCACGACAGAGCCGAGAGAGAGAAAGAGTGTCATGGGAGACCGGAAACAACTGACAAAAATGGTTGTTTGCCCCACCCTTTTCGGAGCATAAAGAATGCAGTTATGCCTCAGTCATTTATCCGATTCCATGGGTTTTGGTCTGAAATTAAATATAACGAACGCAACTAGCGAATGGATTTTGCCAAATATTGAGAAAGAATTCAGCCTGCGCTGTGCGTCATCGCAAACATGATGTACTTTTGAGAGGGTTTTTCACAAAATTACAGGTAAAATGGAAAATTTTGCAAAAGAGACGCCATAGATTCAACCTTTATCTACAAAATACCGCTGTGAAGATTTGATGTTCTTGAGAAATAAGGAAATGAAAAAAAAAGTCGCAACTATCTGCTTGCACGTGCTCGCCGGGGGATAAGCATCGTCCCTAAAGCCGAGTATAATTTACAATATGAGTCATAAGCAAACGTGCACGAGCCGAAGACGAGTGCATATGCGCAAGCAGAAGACAAATATTGTAAATGCGCAAGGCGTAAAAGACTTTGTCTCCTTGGTACACACGATACTTTATATTTAACAAAAGCATGGTTTACAAGTCTTCTCATGAAAGCATGAGGTAAATAACCGAAATAGTCCAGAAAATGTGGGCCAGTTTGCATGTGCGGAGTACAATAATGGGCACTTTCAAGTCTTAAGGGTTAAAAGTGCCCATTATTGTACTCCGCAGATGCGCATTCATCGACATATTTTTACCGTTGCTAAAACAGTTACCTTACGTACAGAACAGAAGCGTGGAACATGCTTGCGTTACATGAAAAGAATTGTAGCCAAAGCAATAGAATAAGAAATTGAACATAGGGTTGCCTGAGATTCTTGTTAACAATCTTTCGAACCAAATGTACTCAAAAATCTTGAAAGTTCACTGGAATTTGCTTCAACTTTCACTGCTCCTTCAGAATATACAACATTCGAGACAGAGCTACTTCTTCGAAAACGAAATGTTGTTTCGCTCAAAGAATTCTGTCAAGTACTTGAAGTATGGCTTGTCGTTTTTAGCATACGCTCCATTCTTCTCCAGGACATTTATGACACATCAAAACGGTTTCCAGTTCATTATACAGATGCTAGTATAAATTCACTCTCTATAAATGGCACCTACGGTAACAGAATACTAACACCGATGCACAATGAGTAAACTTATAAGTGTTCAAAAATTGACTAGATATTCTCTTGAGGAATCACGTCTGGTAGAACCTTGGAGACTGAAATCCAGAAAAAGGTATCACAAAATTCATATTTCAAGAATTGACTCCCCTTGCCTGACTCTCCAAACACTATGCATTTCAAGTCATGAATCTTTCATGAAACTTGATGAGAAATCAGTTTTCTGCTCGAAAATACTCAAAGTTTCATAAAAATAATCTTGTTGCCCAGCATTTATGATTGTGACACACAAACAAATCAATGTTCACCAATTTTCAGTCAGCTCGAAGATATCAGAGTCTACTTGCAAACCACCCAGAATAAGAGTCACCCTAATAAATATACAAATTTTTTACCTGAAAGGGACAATGCCAGCATTACCAGGCATTTCGAACAGATGTGCTAGAGACAATAAAGAAATCTTTTAAAAAACTAACAAAAAGTAAGGAATTGAAATGTCAAACTACTCGGCTAGTTCTCAAAATTTGGAGAATAAGTACAGGATAGATTTCTTCTTTCTCCATCGATCACATTATGAATTCATGTTACAATTATACTCCTGCGGTTGAGTCTACAAACGCAATGGCCGGTTTCACCAATGATGAATAACGCTATTCATTGAACAAAGTTATCCAATGGTTGAAATCTGACATTTTTTGTTTATGGCGCTATTTTTCGAAGAATCCCACTATTCATCAAATAAATTTATGTGATCGGCATCTGTCACCAAATAACCTCATGAAACAAAGCCTTTCGATCTTCCGTAAATTATTATTATTTCTGTTATGTGAAGAATACATGATGATATAATACCCAATACCAATACTAGCAGTCGATTCTAAAAATATTGCAGGCAATGGTGTAAACAATAAATGATTGAAGTTCGTACTTCTGTGACCATACAGTTTCAACATATTTGTACAATTTAAATTTTGTGCTTGCATAAATTTGCAAACATCCACACATCATACAAGCCTTTGATAAACACATTGCAGAATTCACAATTATTATCAATAACGAACTATAATTCTACTTATACTTTGAAAATTAAATATCAAACATGATGACAGTATACAGGGTTGGGCATCTAAAGTGACCAGGGCAATTTTCTCAAAAACGAAGTGAGATATCCAAAAATATTTCGAACTGGAGTTGTAGGGTATCAAAGGTGACACAAAATAATGCTTCTGAATTTCTTCTTATTCTTCTGAATTTTTTTTTATACTATCGTGTATTTTGACATAACAAGGCTCGTTCATCACGATACTGCAGCTATAGTAGTATTATGCATTGTACGGAACTTTGTAATGCTGGTATGACAACCATTGAGCAATCAACAGCAAGTTCATCCAAGTATACAATATATTGAGTAGTTCCTTGTGCTTCGTGGTTAGCACTCAAACACAGGCTATAAATTGCTTGAATATAGGGCGCGTTCCAATACTCACTTCGAGCGCCGTGTCACACTACTCGGCTATCGTCTATCACGATTGGAGCGAATAATGGAATGTACCCATAATTTACGTAAGATCAAAAGGCTTTCTTTTATGAGGTTATTTGATGACAGCTGCCAAGCACATAAATTTGTTCGATAAATAGTGAGTATATTCGAAGAATAGCGCCTGAGGAATATTTACTTGGGAAATAGTAAAATTTGAGACCTGAATTTGAGCAGATTTCCTACTTACAAGTTATTTCGTTGATAATGGCAAATACGATACATGTCAGAGTAACGTAAACGATCGTCAAATGTTTCTATAGAACACGGTCTTGAAGAGAATGTGACGAACTATTTCTTATTTGTGGAGAATCCGCCGGATAGAATAGAAAGTACATACATATTTCATGTAATAAAATCTGAATAAATATCAATCATTGCATATACTATTGTCAATGTAAAATAATTGTCAGTATCCAATAACTGAAGGGAAAAAAAATCAAATCAAATCAAATGAATGAATAATTCAACATCAAAAAAACGTTAAGTTAGAAAATATTTTGAACCATAAAACACTCATGCATAAAAAAATGTTACTTCTCCAGGTGATGTTTTTGTATGTTGTTTGGCATAAAGGTAACAGAAGAGGTTTGACGTACCTAATCTGTCAGCGTTCATATCTTGTGAAATTTGTCATTATTTTTACTATTATGATAATTAACAGTAAGCTGAAGTACAGTTATAATTACTAGAGATTAAATACAAATGTTTTAAATCAGATGTATGTTTATGCGTTTCCTCTTCCGAAATCGTAATACTCTCAGTCTCCATAATATTGGAAATTATTAAATAATCTCAAGAATAATATCTTTCCTTTGAATGAAAAATGTCACACTGATTGAAGCGTTTTGTATGCCAGGTTTTACTGTTGGCAGTACTACTGAATTCAAATAACCTAATATATCATGCAACTTAAGTGTAAAACATAAAATCCAATGTAAATAATAAGTTAGACGATACCTGTATTTTGTACTGTTTGAGCTGGTACAGGAGCTTCGCCTGTACCAGGTGCCGATGTTGATACAGTTGGACCATCGACTTCGTCCTGCTTTCCGTCCAGTCTATATACAATCAGTAAATAAAATTATCATATAAAAATACGAAGAAATCGAGGCTTTACAGTGCTCCAGCGATTAAATGCTGCATTGTGTAAGCTTTTCAAACCAATTATTTGATTTTATTGCATCGAAATCATGTTTTTGACTACAGAGGGTTTTTACTTGAATTGTATATCACATAATGGCTATAATGTAGATTGAGTTCTGATTTTACCCGTAAAAGAGCAGATAAAATAAGAGATATATATCGAAATGGCATGGAAACTTAGATACAAGATAAAAATCACCTGATTTCGATTCAAGTTAATAGAAAATAATGGAAAATAACTGAATCACCTGTGTTGTTTCAACAGCGTGCAATCTCCTCCTTCTGTCATATCCAGATTATAAACGTACAGATACCCGTCTGCACTGGCCACCAATAACCTCAGCACTTTTTGTATTCTGATGAAAATAGTCACATCATAGGAAGAGATATTTGTACCAGTATGAATGAATGTACATTTGATTTTGTTACTGTATATCTTTTACATATTTTGGCGCAGCAAATACTTTTCACGCATACTCGCGATTACACAATTATATGATATCGTTGACGTGCAAAAATATAATAGCAGTTAAAACTAGTTCAAAACATTCATCTGCAAATTGGAATTACCGACATAAATACTCACGTAGTGATGGCACAAACATTTCTCAAGCCCTGGAACGGCAAATGGACACTGGCGAAAGCACGTCCTTGATTGAAAACATCTGTTACCTGGGATGGCAAGTAATTTGCGGATGCTGATACTGCTTTTGTGAGGTATCCCATCCAGCTTTGAGCTTCTTCTGGAGCTGGGCTAGATTCGTAACACGTTGACTCGATCACAATGATTTTCCCAATGAGTTTTTATATTTAAAAGACGACATTGTGAGCAAGAATACATCACAATAATAGAACAATGGATGTGGAGTTGTGTATTAATTTAAACTTACGCTTCCTTAGCTTCTTCCAGCTTAAAGACATGTACCGTTTCGGTGTTGCTTGAACAGCAAAGAAATAGAGAGTCCATACTAAATGCAAGGCTGCTTATAGACACGCATCTTTTCACGCCTCGCCGAAATTCAAATAATTTAGCACCGTCGTGTACCTGCAAAAACAAACACACTTACATAACACGATAATGATTTAATAACTGCCAGTTCAAGCAAATGGAAATGCAAATCCAACTCAATTAACTTTTCACTTGAAAACTCATCTACTATAGGATAAAATATTCTATCTTTCACCACGGTGCTCAACTCACATGAAAAACTCTAATAACAGTGCCCTTTTCTGAAGCTGTTGCTACTTTGTTTCCTGTCGGATTGAAAGCAAGAGCTGCCAAAGGACTATCGTGGGCAGGTATCATTGTCTTGGCTTGCTGGAAAAGAATAAATGCAATAACGTCAGATCATCGTCGTCATCATTATTTTGATTGCTTGTTTAAATCTTGCCAGTGACATCATTTACTATCTCGTCAGAGAAAGTCACTTACAAGATTGATGGCGTCGAATATCTGGACTTCTCCAATAGTGTTCGATCCAGGATAAGCCAGATAGCAACTGTCACTGTTTATGGAAAGCGTGCAGAGACCCGCGAGGTTCGGAGGTGTATCACGGATCGTGTGTAGCACCTTCATATCCCGAATGTTATGGATATAGAGCGATTCCTCAAGGCACACTACTAATCTCTGGACAAAGAAATATAATTATACAATTTTCGCCCGTCATCAAATATACAGTTCCAGTCCCCCCATCATCTCGTAAATTTTATTCAGCAATGAAATTATTAAACTTTGGAAGTGTTGAAATTTTTGTATAGCGCGTACCTAAAATTATCTGAGAATATGATTCCTCAAGAATATCTATTGTTTGTTTTTCACATGAAAAATCAGAGTTAAAATAAGCGGAATTGAGGCCGAAATTGAGACAAGCCTACCATCTTATTAATTCATTTTTTTTAGTTTCCGCGTGATTTAGTTTCTTTAAGAACTAACTGTGCTTTAGGGAATGCTTAAAGTAGTTTTGAACCCTCCTAAGCCAAAGTTTGTATTATAAGTTTAATGAAGTTTACTAACCGCTCTATTCAATTTCACAGCCAGAATTGTATTGGAATAACTGTAGTTGCAGATTTCAGTACCCTTACGAAAATGACATACTTTCAGCTTACGGGGGGAGGAGAGACTGACCACTGCCACAAGACTGCTGCTGAACAGCCGTTCCACAATGCATATATCCTCAGAATCTGTGCATAAAAGAAATGTTTTTCCACCCATTCTCAGAAGGTATTTCAATTGAATGAAAGTAGCTAAAGAATAATGCACATTTGAGCAATTTATTGATCCTGCTTAAGCTTGATAAATCACATCCACTATCGGTTATGGTTATACAAAATTCCTGAAAATAATACCATTGGCAAATACATTACCATTTTCATAGATTTTCTCCAATTGATCAACAGAGTTGAGGGAGAAAATTTTGTGCCCAGACTTCGTGCCAACCGCGAGGGATCTAGAGATAGATTTTAATGTTTATAAAATATAAAAAAGTAGAAGGTTCGTAGGTACGTTTTTTATCGGAGAAATTGAGAAGTGTGAAAGTTAAGGATTGGTAAAAGAACGAAGGTGTGAGATTTGGTAATTGAGAAAAATAAACTTTGTGAACGTAGTTTCCATTGAATTCATCACATCGAGTGAAAATAAACGTCCAGCTAATTAAACTAAAAAATTCATATTCAATATTGCCAAAATATGATTAATGATTGCCTGATTAATTAGTTTCTTCATTGTTATTTGGTATGTGAATATTTTCATCCAATGAAGCATATGTTCGAGTTTGAGTCTTTGTGGTTCGAGTGCACACAAAGGATCATTAGTATTCTAATGCACAGTTATTGGTTGGTATATTTCAGGAGAATACCTTGTGCCTACTGCTGTTGTAGAAATTAATCCTGAGCATTTTCGTCAATTATTTGTCTACAGTATTTAATATGAGAGCGAATTATTGAATGGATATCACAGCAGTTGCATACGGAACAAAGGAAAACGTAAATAAAGAGGGAAGAAAGAACGAGAGAAAAAATTAGAAAGGACATACAGATAGCCTTTAGCTTGTATGCAACGGCAAGACCTACTTTGTGTTTTTGCACCAACTGTTGCATCATCGTATATTTAATCACGTATGTGAAATAACTCGAGTACGCTATATAATTTTCATACATTTCCAAGGTTTATTTTATATTTTACCTACCATTTTGAACAAGCTTTGTTTGAACAATAACAGCACTCAGCAGCTAAAAGAATTTAGCATTGCTGGCACGCGTATTACGGAACGAATAATACTAATAATGCGAATTAGGGTAAATTTGACGAATAATGAGTGAATAAATATGTTATGTTTACACGTTTGTATGAGGTAATATTGGCCGCCAATGACTTTTTGAAGCGTTTCATAGTTAGTTGTATGTATATACATGGGCTAGTGACGCGCCCGATGAATCAACTATGTATCAGAACTAGGTTGTTGTTCGTTGATGCGTTGTTTACTTACGTGCAATCTTGATTGAAATTAACAAAGAAAACACCACTCTGAGGATCCGCGGTTTGATTTGCGAGGTTCATTAGTCCAGATATACCGTATTTAAATCCCTGTGTCAATACATCCACGTTGCGCGCTAGATTTTGCATAAATCGAAGGACTGCTTTGAGAAATACCTTGCGTTGGACTACACGACCTTGGGGAAACTCAAAAAGCGTACCCTGCTCTACCGTTATTCTATATCCATATTGAACTGAACAGCTGACATTCTTCGCTGACTATGAAACTACCGAACAGAAACATCAGAACGCGTTCCGTCGTTCCCTCTTATTGCGCGTTTCTCCCACCCACCAATCCGTCACAAAGACGTTGATGATTTCTCTGAATCGCTTAATTTATGTATAATAATTTCATTTCCCACGCACTTCAGTTATCCCATATCACAATGTAACCTACGTTTTCAATCATTATTCAGGTTAAATTCCTATAACGCATCGTCGATGAATTTTGAAAACATTTCATTTTCCCGCCACATAAGATTCCGTTCCATGAAAACATTACGACGTTGATCATTGGCCGCATGGTACAGAAAAACATGCATACTGACATACTACGCTAATCGCTATTACCAAATACCTCCGTCAGTGCACAAACTCACCAACACGAGTGGATATTCGCTTACAGCATACCTACCTCATACGCAGCTACACACAGACGCACACATGCAACAATATTATTGACATTATTTTCCACGCAATCATACATCCAATATTATTATTATTAATATTATTGTTTTCAATTAACATGATCAACTATAATTCTTATCGTCATTTCTTTTGACCTATCAATTTGTAACTCAACAGTTCAATATCCCAGCCAGAGTTTCGAAAATGCTGTCCCGTACATAGTATACAGTATAACCATTATCCTTGCCTTACCGTATACGATAGTCTATTTGACAGTAATGTATACCTATACCTATCTAGCAATACAAGTCCGTGAGCAATACCCAACATAGGGAGCTGTGCGGATCATTAATTCTTATTTACATATACATTTCCAATTATGTATTGTATCTACATCGTTGAATATACGTCGTGAATCTACCACTACAGGTCTTCCGCGAGTGGGCCAGCGGGAGACGGACGGACGGCCGGATTCCAACTCCGGGCGCATAGCATAAGAGCAGAGGAGAGCACAGCGCACACGCACAGCTCCTCGCGTAGTCGCGTGGTGCAGACGATTACGAATGATCGCGGTGGTGAATTGAGAAGTGTAATCGTGGTTTGTCACCAGATGAATGGTAATGATAATAGCTACTGATATTAAAATCAACGTTAGGTCTATCCCACTAAATCATTTTCCTTAAGATTACCCAATCACGTTTATCTTCTCAATACGTGTTATACTCAGCTGGAATAATCGTCAATTCTACGGTAATAAATTATTGACCGATAATGAGCCCGCATTCGATATGTATAAGTACAGAAAGGAAATTATGAGAAAAAGGGAACGAAACAACATCGGGCGTTATTTCTGTCACGGAAATGAACTTGTAAACATTAAAAAGACATTCGCCTAATTTGATTCATGGACCAAAGTCACATTACAAAGATTCGTTATTCAAACTCATTGTTCATAATAATGATCTTTTGAAACAGTAATATCACACTCTAGATAGGTTTAAAATCATGAGTACCTAAAAATATGATAAAGGCTATATTTCAATGAATGATATATTGTATAATGTTTTCAGTTACATACCATTTAAAAGAACCAGGAAGGATGTGACGGAGTGGAAGAGTGTTAGGTATGTCATAACAGGGGAAGTTTCATTAAAATCTTCGCCTCGATGTCCACGTGATTATAATGAATCTCAACATGGATGGATTCCGTCTTCACCACGTTGTCTCCGTTCCATTAGCCAATCTTTTGCAGTCTGAATGGATTAAAGAGTAAGACGTCTCTCATCTTTATTGGGAATAGATATTCTCTGTAGTTAAGCTAGCTCTGTAATAACTATGGAAAATATTATGGTAGCGCTGTTTTGTGGTCGGTGAAAGATGTTAATTAGCTAAGAGGATAGATGCAGTTTAAAATTTCACAATTCGAATGAATTTCGGTAGTGCAAATAAGAATGATTGGCAACAACGTCAGTAGTACTCACCCATTGAGGGTGAATTGTATTCTCATTCCATGCTGCTAAGACAGCTGATCGTGATTTTCTGTAGAACTTGATATTGGCAGCTCATATGCCTGCGGAAGTTGAAATCCCCCTCGTGGTAAAATTTTGAGAGTTACTGAATCGATGGTTTTCATGCCTCGATCTCTGAAAAAATAAGAGAAGATAGTTTACTCATTTTAGAAGTATTTTGAAACGAAATAGAAGGGAGAATAAAATTTCAAATGATATAGCTTCAGAATCTGAGGTACCGCACATCCATCCACTTATTTGAATTTTCGGAGAATTGCACATTGCAAGTGTGCAGTGATTCGATCAATTGATAAACCTGAGACAAACACTGTTACTAGGAAAAGAAGGTCAATGTGATGGTTCCCGTCTTTTATATGTTCTAAAACAAACGTAAAAATGAATGGTAATTCCCATATGCAATAATCACATTCCATTATCTTAGGGGCATGGAGAGAGATTCTCGTCCATCAATAATGTGGTATCTTATCCATGTTATTATATAGCATTCTCCTAACCGAGAATAATTAGCATCTAGTACTATTAAGTTGCATCTACTCCTGTGATCTTGACGAGTGTATGTATTCGAATACTGCGGAAGAAATTTCAGATTTTATTTATTTCTGGTCTTCCGGAACGTACGACAATTTTTTTTCCATATCCCTAATATCCTTTTCTGCTTTAAATATGATCATGCAAACAAGCTTCAGGCATAATATCAGTGCAGATCCTCAGCGGAAGACATGGCTAACATTTTTCTCTTCTTCAATTTTTGAGTTTTGGCATGCAAAAAACAAAGGGCAAATTTTTGACGCAAATATTTAATTAGGGAATATTTAAAGGATATTCAGAGAGTATATTGAGTGACATGTGACTGAACTTGCTTCAACTCGGGTTAAGAATTGAACTAAAGTAGGAATTCCTAACAGAAACTGAAATCGTTTGGTTCAATCTGCACAGCAATTTTGGTAATTACCATGTTGTCTAAATTCAGTACCGTTCATAAATGGAGTTAGCGTGGATTTAATCATGATTATTATATATCCCTGACTTGCATGATCCAATAGTATTAAAAATCTTCATTTTTGATAGATGATTGGATATGTAAAATGTTTAAATATTATAATATTCTGATATTCTGAATCCTGTGATTATATTTTAAATCGATTTTTCTCCCCATGTGTTTGAAAAACTTTAGTAACTGGTGCTGTGTGATTAGATTGATGAAAAATAATAATTCTTCGGCGGTAGTAAACTTTTTATATAAAATCAAGATTCGCGGTAGCGAAGCGCCGCCAAGTACAAAAAAAAACAAAAAGACGAGGAATTTCATTATCTACAAAAAATATATTTGAACACAATCGGAATCTAAACCAGTTTTTATCCCACATGTACAAAGAACAATGTATCTGATGTAGAAGGGATTGAGTTGCTTGCTTGCGTTAATTTATTTTTGATTTTTCTCAGAACTGGAGTTAGTAAACTGCAATCCCAAATGTTTGGGAAACAGGATATAATATATTTTATGAAACAATATTGCTTATTCATTATCAGCGAGAATTGAGCAATTCGAATATCAAATGTAGCCTGACAGCTAACATTTGGGATTTTATGAAAAACTACCCTGATGTTTGTTTTTCGTTTATATTATATTAGAATTTATGTAGGTATTCATGAGAAAATCCCTCGCCCATTGACCCGATCAGATTCAATGTTTCCGTTGGATTTGAATACATAACACTCATATAACCCAAGTATAAAAGAACACAGTGATGTGTATCTGCAACCTTATGGACAGTCGACAATCTAATTGCAGATAGTGCATGGAACGAGTTTCTCTGACGCAAGACTCGTAGTCTGTTTTATTCAAATTAAAAGCAATCGATTGAAATGGCATATGTAACAATTGATTGAAGTATGTCCGTCTATGAATTTTAACAGGACCATGTTCCTTATGATTGCCAGAATACTTGTCAAAGAATTTTATCTTACTGGAGCGCACTTATTGTTAGTAGTCACAGAATCTGGTCGGTTCATAAATTGGATGGGGGTGAGGGGCTCTACGTAATAGTAATGTTATTTTAATGCATTTTCCGTGGTTACTTATAGGCATACTATAAATAAATGCATGACCCGCAGGATCATGGAAATACACGTATTTGTTTATTCACTTACTATATCGGCTAATTACGAACGTTATTAGCTATGAAACAGATGCATGTGCTTGTGAATGAGCCACAGCTATTGATCTGAACATATTGTATTACATAAGATGTGGGAAGGTTGCATGCTGTTTATAGATTTT
This sequence comes from Phymatocera aterrima, assembly GCA_963170745.1. Lineage (NCBI taxonomy): Eukaryota > Metazoa > Arthropoda > Insecta > Hymenoptera > Tenthredinidae > Phymatocera > Phymatocera aterrima. Next base: position 12,631,197 of record OY720663.1, read on the forward strand.
TGTAATCTGGAAGCCGTGTTGTTATGTAGTGTTACCTAACACTTTGGTATTGATTACTGAAAAATTGTATAATACCCGTTACTCATTGAAAGAAAATTGTCAATGTGGTACATAAACGAACAGATTACTTTTAAAAGACTTTCTATTTTGTACATTTTTATATCAACTAATTATTTTTTATTTATGTCGTATGTCCTAATTTATACAGGCTCTCATTGTTCTCCTGCAACTTGTATGGTCTATTTCAATGTATTCGTTATCGGTGCCACTATTATCAATACTCTAGCATACGCTTTGTGGAAATCTATCGAAGAACAATTCACATGACTAATTGGAAGATTTCACGGAAAAATGATGTACAATTGCAATTCATAGTACAGCATTTGACGAAGCTGGAGGCAATGCAATCATTTCAACTATAAATATTGCCATATCGTTCCAAATGATACAATCAGCAAAGAATCTCTAAATAACGAAGCATGACATGTTCTCATAAACTCAATACAATGTAGCACAAAACAGTCTACCAGGTGACTAACTCAATCTGAGCATCTATAAATTATTTCATCTAACATCAGTTATTATAGAATTTGTATATTGTATCTGTATCCGAGAAACTGTAAATCATGGTCGTGTTATAATTTATGAAGTTATTGATCGCGTACTAAAGAGTTGTGTTACTCGATTTCTTTTTTTTAACCAAGTTTTAAAAATGTAAGACATCCACGCTTGCAACTTGGAAGTAGTGTGCATAATTTGGAGTGAACGGTATGCAGCTTTACACAATCATGTAAGGATCACAGTGTACATTAGAAAGTAAGTATGAATAAGTTCATTGATATATTTGAGAATGCAAAACTATTGAATTGCATCATATCACAATTGAATTTTACCACCATAAATATTTGGTGAATACCTTCTGTATTCGAACAATTTTATCGGAACTTGGCATGTTAGAAGTTTGAAAATTGCACTTGCATATTTGGCAGACTAACTTATCTCAGAAGAACCTTCAAATATGACGTAACAGTCTTGTTTGTGAATTTCAATCCCTGCATCCCTCATCCCAAAGAACCAGAATGGTAGACAGCTAGATCCGCCTGCTTATAACTTTTTGAGTGTCAGGTCACAATTTCTGATACAAAATTTATTGAGTATTTTTTAAAGAGTATCCATCTTTACCATTCATAAACTCTTATTATTTGAAGTGTCGAATAATTTGAGGGGTACTCTTCGGAGTATCACAAATGGCTTGTTTAACTAGCTGAGATACATTACCAATATCGCTTTCCTGTTGGAAGTAAAACCTGCTGTAATATAACAGCACCTTGAGAATAAAAAAAAAAAATGGAAAAAAATCAGATAGCTCATGTAACAAAAATTTCTCCCCCAGCAATGGGTAGTAACAGTTGATCAGATCCTCTGGAGATGTTACATAATATTTGAATGACCTTTGAGTCATTCCATGCTACATTAGGTGGAAGTTGGACGACACCATCTCAGACTTCAACAGACTGTATTCACATTTACATTGTCCCGTATTAGGGCATTTCTGAATTCCATCCAATTTTTCCCTCATAAATATTCAATCGAGTACCTATTTCATTTCTTCATGAGTAGAAACAATATACATTGTATTCCAATGGATTTAGAAATTTTTCGCATATTTGACAGACTTACAAAAAAATATAACACGGTAATATCACAAAAACAGCACAAAAGCTATAATATCCGACTCCCCGTAACTTTGGGAAAACGTTTCTACCTGATCTGACATCCTAGGGCCCTCTGACCACAAATATACTCTAGGATCGGTATGCTTGGAGCCTAAATTCAAAATTATTACTGTTTTAGAATCATTTGAAAAAATCCGATGTGATTTCCAATGCCCCAAAAGTAACGTCGTGCATTCTATGATTTGATACAGAGTCAAATGGATGAATCCACGAGCATCGACTAACGAAGCGTACCAGCCAACTGCAGTGGAACATATAGCGAATGTGATAACCCATGGTATGTGGGTACTACCGTCTCTCCTGGCTGGGGTAACGCTTGTGCAACGTTCATCAACGCGCATGCAACTCATCTCAGCTTTAGTGTACGGAGCTGCCCTTCTTCTGGTCTTCACTGTCTCCACATTTTTTCACAGTGTACATTACTGCAATCATAACAGGTAATTATATATTGATAAACACATTCCCTCGTAATATCCTTTTAACGTAATTACAGGCTAGCGAGGTTGTTATTACTCTCCAGAATCCGAGCATGAAATATGGTATTATATTTGTTGCAGACAGCTGAAAGATGCATTGCATCGATGCGATCGTGCAATGATATATGTCTTTATAGCAGCAACTTATTTTCCTTGGTTAACAGTGAAGGAATTTTCTGATGATGGTTTGTTGCTCGCAATGCGCTATTTGGTTTGGATCATGGCGATGATTGGTATCTTGTACCAACAGATTTTTCATGAGCGTTATAAGATGCTGGAGACTATTTTCTATCTAGTCATGGGCATTGGTCCTAGTTTTGCAATTCTCAATATTGTAAGTATTGCTTTGTCACAGTAAGAAAAATGCTTGTATTTAAATTGTATTGCATATCTAATTTCATATCTTGTGGTTTTTGACAGACCGAGATCACTGGTATAAAAGAACTCAAGCTTGGAGGATTGATTTATGTAGTGGGCGTCATATTCTTTAAGTCTGATGGACGCATACCGTGTGCACATGCGATATGGCATCTGTTTGTAGCTGCAGCAGCTGCATTTCACTACTATGCGATTTTGAATTACCTTTATCCGAGTACAGACGAATTAGGATTAGACATACCAACAGTGTCCCCCCATTCTAGCCATCTAGAAACTCATTTGGAGCTGTAAGCTCAATAATCTGTGAATAATTGGGGATGCCGTATCCAACTTTCTAATTTCACGAGGCTAAAAACCTAGGAAATATCACGAAACAGAACTTTGATCTAGATATACATATTATTAGCCATTCAGGGAATTGCTTGTTGAGTATACTACAAATTATTGTGAAATTGCCAAACTTGATCTGATTCCAACTTCACAGATATATAATTATAATATATAATTATCATGTAGAATAAGTACAAAGGTGACTTCACGATGATTTGAGTTATCATATCCTAGAAAATTGAAGTCATGTACAAGATAATCAATGAAAAGTGTAGTTAAAATTTATTTAGAAGCCAGGAAATGATTCATATTTTAGCAATGAAGTATAGCATAGTTAATCATCCCTTATGTAAATTCAATATTCCAATCCATGTAGTTAATGAGCTCGTCATGTCGAGCATAAAAGCCTTTTCTGTTTCACAATCAGTTACATAATTCGTTTGATAATGAATTCAATTCTTGAATCAATACCTAATATATAATTATTTATTAATTAACATCGATTCATCAATCAGGCAATGTGATAAGTTTTCTCCTATGAAAAATTCAAGTTGCGGGGATGAAGACTGTTTTTATGTTTGCCAAAACTATCTTTCTAAAATCGGGTCAAACGAACTTAGATGGATATAAATTTTATTAATAGGGTCTAGAAAGGTCAAACAGTTGCGATTATGTGACCTTACTTCAGCTTTGTTCACGAAATATTTCTGGCAAAAGTCTTATAGCTTTGTCGAGTGCACATAATACGCAATTCAGACTTTTGTTTCTACGATCCTGATGCTTCCAAAGTTATAGAGTCAATTAAAGGCATGGATAGAAAGAGGGCCCTAGATCAGAAATTGTGGTTCCGCGGAAAATAGGCGATATTTGTTCATCTTCTATTCATCAAATTTTATACTAAGCTCTGTGAGAAGATCTATAACAATATACGAGAGTTCAGTTTGAAAAATTCCATAATTATAGTCGATAACACAAAATAGAAAACTAAGTTCTGGCTCTTAATCCAAGTATTCTTTTCTTTTTCAAGTATCAGCCAGAGAAATTCTTTGTCTTCCGGCATTCCACATATTCGATAGAGTTTTTCAGATACCCTATTCATATAACGTTAATATTTTCCACCACAATAACACTTTTCAAGTTGAGGAATGTCATATATTTCACAGATTGAGCATTCAAGAATACATTGCATCGCAAGGAACTGTGTAGATTAGGCCTGAGCCTATCATCGAAATAACGGCCTGAATCGACTTAGACCCTCTGTCCGTACATACCTTTGATTATAGTTATTCCAATATGATTTCAAATTTCTCATGAGCCAGAGGTCTGATACTGGTATTTGAAAAACTGTAATTAATTTTTTTAGCTCTGATAGTACGTTCTGTAAAGAGATGTGAATTGTTTATCATGTGCACTCGCCAAGTACACTGTATATCCTAGCTGTAATTGATTGGTCTTTACGATGCTCACTCCGCATACTAGTTATAGGCCCTATCATTTCCACGTCTGAGCTAAAAGGGTGGACTCAAGATTACAGTTACAGTTACAGAGTCATAAGTATGATTAAATAATCTTAGTTGAAATCTTAGCACGAACTCATAGCTCATAGGGCAGAAAGGGAGTGTACTTTTTTTCTGCTGTGAACTATATAGACTGCAATTAATCAAATTTAGGGTAGAAATAACTAGTCTACAAAGACTAGATTCTGGATGTGATACTGTATCTCATCTTATGTTCATCAGCGGTTGTAAGCAATTTCGATTGGTACGTAGATACGTCTATGTAAACGTACCAATCGATAGGAGAATTAGTTAGTTAATTAATAATTAATGACATATCCATTCCTCAGTCAGTTATGTCCATGAAGATGTACCGCACACATTGTGAAAAGTGATTGTAATCGTCATAATTTTGGGTAGAATTACCAACTGGGAAGCTATTACCATGAGGCATGACTAAAAGAGACACAAAATTTAATTATTTCGTGTAGCCTTACCTAAATAGGGCTCAGTAATCAATATTGGCTAACATGTTGATTAAGTACCTAGTATAATTGTAAAATAAAGATTATTATATGAGCATGAAAGACTCAATAACTGAGGAAGATTGCGAGTCCGTTTAAGAGTATGTGAACAATGCAAGATATAATTTATTTATTATAGCAACGATGTATTCAACTCATTATACGGCTATCATTATATTATAAGCCATATCATAATCATTTCCTTATTGTTCTATATTGCATTAAAACCCATTACAATATACTGGATCATTCGAACCATTAGTAAATGAATTAGTCCAAGAATAGTGTGCAAGTAATTTCAAGATGTTAATATAATCTCCATGAATGTAGCAGGGTTATATGAATTATACTCTGTTCTTGTGTTCTTGAGTATTTTTCGAATTATAATACATTTTTGGATTAATTTCTATCCGAGGAAGCCGGGAATACTTATATACTTTGGATTCGGCATCTTTGCGTATATATTTCTTCCGGAAAGTTTTCCTTTGGTTACAAATCCAAAGTTCAGAAGGTTTCCATTAGAGCATTTTATTGAGATAAAAAAGATTTACAGCTGATAGGCAAACTACTTTTTCGAATTGCTCAATCCTTATTGTCAGTACACACAGACAAGAATGCGATTTTGTCGTTTTTGAATTACGATCTTACGAAAAAAAGCCTGATATACTGGTATTTGTTGAACTTCAAATTGATAATCAGTATGAAAAATGTATCAGGAGGCGTGTATTTAAACTCCGAATCGTATGACCGAAACGGTACCAAAATTATTATCGAACAATGTCGACATTACTTACTGTACCAATTATGTAATTCTTACATGTAATACAAATGCGGGACAAATTTGTGCAAGTTACAGGGAAAATAAATAATGAAATAATTAGTAGGAATTTCACATGCTTGTTTCCTATACATACACGTAACAGGTTGGAAGCCGCTGATGCTTCCATGACCTTAAGGTTACCATGACAACGGCTATGCTTTTTAATGTAAACACACCTGTCATCAGTCAGTGCATTGCTCAGGGCCAAGAAGAGCATGTATCATAAGCTTAGCCATGTCGGTTGATTGCTCAATTTACGTTTGAGAAGAAACAGGAACACGGACAATGTGCCATTATTCAACACTTTTTTTACCTCCAATATTCCATAATTTAAAAAAATTTCATGTGACGTTACTCGTATGAGTTCGGTTGTTGGACAAATTTTTCTCTAATAATAACATTGTTCAAAATACTGGAAATCCCGTGTCAAAATTCCGTAGACCTATACTAAATAAATAAATAGATAGCTAAATAACAAAGTACTAGGCAATGGAGAAAGTAATGAATGATAATACCTCAATTTCTGAATCGAACGGAATACTCAATAAATTACCACCTTGGCTTGTAGAAATGACTGAGTATGTTGAATTATCAAGTATCCAACTTTTCCATGAGTGTACTGGCTCAGGAGAGATCAAGTAAAATAGTTTTGATCGTTGTATAGAATTTTCATTTATAGTGATCTTCTTCTTTGTGTTCAACCATTCGACTGTAAAATTTAACTTCTGGATGTAATGAGAATGAAACGTATCCTTGTTCAAATTTGAATAGTTTGTAAAAGATTCTCCGCAAACAAACTTAGTTTCTCTACCAGATACTATATCAATATTCCTAATCACATCTATTTACTATGCTACGTGCGCTGTAAAGATATTTTTACTCTTTTCCAATGTAATACTACAAAGGTAATTGATTTTCAGAAATGTGAAAAAATTACAAGCTCCAGAAAGAACTGAGTTTCTTTCAGCTAAACATTTTCTACCCGATGAACTGCGGATCAACTCAACAATTTTCTCAGCAAGTTTCGATAGCACAGAGGGAAAAGATAGGTACTCAATTATTTGTGCTGATTAATTTCAATCAATCTTCTTACAGTTCAGTCAGCCCTTCCTATACTTTGACTTCAATGTTGACAAAATAATGGGTTCTGAATTTTCAATAAGCGTTTGTGACCATCATTTTTTGCCCATATTCAAATTTGATTATGTTTCTGTGTTATTTAGAGCAGATCACGTGCCATATGGGTTACCCTTTGTAGTTCAAGCTCCCGGTACCACAGAAGGTTGTATCATCTTACAGCCATCCACCACGAGCTCGCTTCCAAATTCGCCAAAAGGCGGACATGAATTTTCCCGAGCTTTTTCAGCTTTCAGCTTGCCAGATTCGAAGGAAAATGAATTCAAGAGTTTAGATAAATATCTGGATAACAAAGATACTGCAGAAAGCGCAGATGTAGATAGTGCGATGAGAAATTGGGACCACATGCGTTTATCTTCTGAAGAAAAATCAACAGATTCACAACACCCATGGAGTCATACTATGTTACAAAACAAACCAATCGAGAGGCTTCAGACTAATAATTCATCTGTGGATATCCAGACCAAAAAGACGAGGAGAATATCCCGACATCAACAGCAATTGACTGGCAGACCATCTAGAATTAATATACCACCTTATAAGGCTACAAGTACTCGGCGGCACTCTATGGAAGAGGATAACCGCCCTGATTTACCAATCGGTTAGTATCGAGGAAGTTTAAAATAATGAGTCATGGCTGCTAGCAGTTGCGCTTCTATATTCAGTATATTTCCGATTTTCGGGGTTCATAGAATCCTGTATGCACGATTTTTTTTGTGAGCCACCAATTTGAATATTTGTGATTAGGAGAAACGATGTTTTCTATTGCATATAGGAATAATAAAACGGAAACAAGATTATCTGGCTGGAGTTGCATCGAGGGAGGAAATAGGAGTGAAGAGCACGGACTTTGTTCAGAATGAAGACAGGAATGATAAAATTAAAAATCAGTTACATGTTGAAACGAGAGGTTCGACAAATGTGTCCATTTCATTGCAGAGGAATGTCAGTGACTTTCAAATCACAGATAAAGTTGCTCAATTGAATCTACAAGCTTCTAGGAAACCAAATCTCACGGAAATTATCAAAAAAAGTGTCCAGACCGATTTGAGTGAGGCAGAAAATAATCACGACCCAATATTGTCCCGTAACAAGCGACCCTTGTATCATTACGAGCGATATCCGGCCAAAGGTAGGTAATCCTAGCATGAAATGCCTTCATGTGTAGTTCACCTGTTTACAAACATTCTTTTTAATAAATATATGCGTAAAATCTAAAGACTGCATTTCAATTGATTTTTTGAATAAGCAACACATTGCTCAAGTCACCACATTGCACACTTTGAAAACTCGACGTTAATCACTCGTAACTTAAAATTTAGTAACTGGTATTGTAATAATATTGGCCTCACTCAAATGTTTTTTTTTCACGTTCACTTATTCAATTCTGTTTTCAAGCTATCACAGTATAGTGTATAGGTATATATGAATATCCATTTTATGCTACGAACAATTCTTTGTGTACACGTGTATCCTCAAAGCCTATGAAAATTTTCATTTCCAATTTATTGACATTTGCATTGGCATATTTTGTATTAACACAAATTGTACTAGACAAACTTCATAAATCTTTGCGCTGTGGGGTGTAAATTTTGTCAGCGTTCGTATACAAGAAAGAACATTTGCAGCAGGTCAGTGCATGTGCTATTCAAGCAGTTATATTTCACCTTCAGTACAATATTGTTTGATTTCAGGTGATGCTTTCGATCAGGATTTTATCATCCCGGAACTTCCAACTGGGAGCAGACTTACTATTGATATTTTAACAACCTGGGGCGATAAACATTATGTAGGGCTTAATGGAATTGAGATATTTTCAGACATGGGGGAACCCGTTACTATAAGCAAGGTGAACTATTTAGCATTTGCAGCAATTTCAGCACAGAGTACATTAAAACAAAAAGGAGGACATTCTCTATGTTTTCCAAGTGTGAAATTTAAAATATGAACTAATTCATATTCTAGATATGTGCTGACCCCATGGATATAAATGAACTACCAGAGTATAACAAAGATCCACGTGTTGTCGGCAATCTAATCAATGGAATAAATCAAACAACAGACGACTCCAACTTATGGCTCGCTCCATATACAAGTGGGAACCATCACTACATTCACATGACGTTTGAGAGTGTAGTCAATATTGCAATGATTAGAATTTGGGTAAGATTTTGTAAAATAGTGTAATACAGTTAGGGAATGAACATTGAACATGTGATTTTATAATTTGTCAAGAAATACTATTAACTAAATTGCATTGATAAAGTGTAATAACTTTACTGGTGGTAATATGCCTCCTGTAAATGTAATTGCCTATTCGTGTACAATACTGTGTATGCATAGATTTTGAAGGCTTATTTTGACCTTTGCATACGAAATCAGAAGTTATTAATAACTTATAGTGACTTATTTCATTTCTAGAACTACAACAAGTCCAGAATTCATTCTTACAGGGGAGTCAAGGATGTTAGAATGACGCTTGATGATGTTGTTGTTTTCGATGGTGAAATTGCTAGAGCATCTGGAGGAGTTTTTGGAAATATTGATTCATTCGGAGATGTGAGTATTTCTCGCCTCGAAATTGTAACTCGCATGATCTCTCTGAAGATATACATATTCATGATGTTAATTGCATTAAATAATTGCATATGTTTTAACAAAGTTGTATTTACTTATTGTATGAGTCGGAAAGCTTTCTCGCCTTGTCCGAATGTTTCTGAAAAAATGTATCTACAGATTGATAATACAGTGGAAATTCTTCCTTTTTTAACAATTAACTGTGGTTACGGATTAGTTATGCCGCAACAAATACTTCCAGACAATCCTGTACACAACTGATGAATGCATTTTGGAGTTGATATCTGAACATGACGCGATGTATTCTTTTGCTACAAATAATACAGAATCACCACGAAAAGAAACTGATCGGCCGATAACAACTGATACAGGCGTAAGTATGAGATTTGTTGCCCCCAACATTCCCTGATCGTACAGGTACACACAGGTATTTCTATGAATTATCAGTAAATGATCACGAAAAAATCTTCATTTATTTGTCTTGCCCCGGCGTTCTACTGAAAATCGGTAGAAATACTGTCTGTGGCCTGTATAATATAGGCCCAAGTTCGATAAAATAAACAATACGGGTATTATAGGACGGGCAGAAAGGACGTCCCCGAACATGTGCCAGCTCTGACCAATCAAACTCATCCAATTGCAGTACTAATACATTTTCATACGTTTGTAAAGAGGTTGAATTCATTCTGCTCTCAAATTGGGGACATCCCACTCTTATAGGTGAGATATAAATTATCGTATTTTCGTAAAGTAAGTTGATAGTTATTTACAAGAATTTGGAAGTTTGTTTAGTTGTTTTCTGCGTCATAAATTGGATTTTATTGTTATTTCGGGGTCTAACTGTACGCACATACGTATGAGAAAGCCACAATCTTATGAAGCTACACGAGAATACGCGAAAACTATTTACGATTTAGAACAAATCGTAAATTTTTGATCGCTAGAATAATATGAACTGATTTTCGAAAGATCCTGATATAATCCGGGGATTCGTTTGAATTGATAGGACTGACTGGTATAGAACTGATGGGGGACCAGGATTCAATAATTCCGTTATCACAAGCCATGTTATATTGTAATCGTGGAAGCGAAAATTTGCATCAATTGATAGATAGGAATAATTTCACTACCGATGCTCATCATATGTGGACTGCATATTTTCTGCCAGGGGATACAATCATCCTGACAATTACATTTCCAAATGAGATATTTTTGACTGGGATAAAAGTTTGGAATTATAACAGCTCCTTGGACCATTCGTATTGCGGGGTAAGATTTCTGTTCTCATTTCATTATGTACATCATCAACCTACGTATCCATATTATATATTTCGGTTTTTCACAATTGAAACGCGGCGAGTGCACCTGTAAATCTGAAAATTGTGCACGTCGTTTATTATAAGATACTTTCGTCTTACATGATTTCGGCTGCACTGAAACTTTTCAATTGGTGAATGCCAGACTAAGATATAACATGATTGATTGGAAGTACCGTGGAATGCTTCAAAATTTGTAAAACGAACGAATGTTTTGAGTGAACTAGTTTGACGATAATTTACATATGTGTAGGTCAAACACATGCTCGTCAAGTTGGATGGGAAGGTAGTGTGTGATCAGCGTGATGGTATCATGCTGAGAAGAGCTCCGGGCTGTTGCCACTACAATTTTGTACAAGAAATTAATTTTGATAATCAACCAGCGACATTAGGATTATACAAACAACGGTCTATGGAATTTAACACATTATCCCAAGGTAAAAAGTCGTTTATTCTTGAGAACGTAGCTTGAATTTTTTGTATCATTTGATTTCGAAATTTTCAGCCTATATCTGTGTCAATACGGATTACGAATCCCCAATGATGCCGCAAGGATTTGTATACCAAGTGATGATTTTTTCCACTTGGGGTGATCCCTATTATGTCGGACTCACTGGAATCCAAATATATGATTCAAATGGTTATCTGATTCAGTTAACAGAAGATAGTAGGTGTCGACCAAACTCTGATATATATGCACATTTATTTTTATACATATTTATCTTAAATGGTGATATTTTTACTCACGTAAATCGTGCGGCTTCATACCGGCGAAATGCCTTGCATCTCTCATTTGTTCAACAGAAGTGATTGACTTTGCTATACTACTTGTTAGATATTGCTGCTTACCCAGAGAGTGTGAATATGATTGAGGGAGTGGACAATGATGTACGAACTCCTGATAAATTAGTAGATGGAGTGAACAATACAACAGATGGTCATCATATGTGGCTTGCTCCAATTTTACCAAATCAGGTAAATCATGTTGTTGATTTCATAATATGATATGTTATAGTATTTTAGCTGGAGCATATGACTTTAAGACCAGTATTATCACAGTAATTTTATTCACTGTTATGCATTATTGGTAATATTGAAAATAATAAGGTATTTTCAGGAATATCCTCTGAGTTCCGTGCTCATATACATAATACAATAAATCTGCTAATCGAAGTAATATTATCTTCAATTCCAGACTAACAGGGTATACATTATTTTTGATGCACCTGTTATGGTGTCAATGATTAAGCTATGGAACTACAAAAAAACTCCACAACGTGGAGTCAAAGAGTTTGGTGTGAGTAAGACAATTGCCTCTTTAGAAATGTAAAGTGAATTCTTATTTTTTCCACACCGTACGTACTATGAAATGAAATCATTTTTGTCCTCAGGTACTAGTGGATGATTTATTAGTATACAATGGTGTTCTGGATACCAATGTTGCGTATGGTACGGTTCTATTCGGCAGCAAAAAAGACAGTGGTTCTGAAAGTAACAGTTTAATCCAGTAAGTGCTTCTCTGTCTTATTGTCATTGGTTATTGCTCCCTAGTGACATGAATTGACAGATTTCATTGTTGACATAATCCTTGATTATTTACAGCATAGTATAGGTTTCAATCTAAACAATAATTTGGCGACATTCGAATTCTGAATGAAAATTAGGAGAAGATCGAAAGACAATTTCACACACGTATGCATTTCTGATAACTAGAACTTTACATTTGTGTCTCAGGAGTGCTAAAATTGGTCAAGATATCAGGCTTGTGAACTCAGAAAGACGAGCTACGTCTGGCGGAGATTGTTATGCAGATCCACTGCTACGACCACATACATCCCTTATGCAGCCCAACCTCCGTAGTAATACAACAGGCAATATGTAATCGAAGTAATCTCTTCGATGATCTCGGATTTCCATACTGAATTCTGAACGTTTGGTGCATTATTGGATAGTGACTAAATGAGTGCAATATCATAAACATCCCAAAGTGGTAAAAGGAAACTACATATACCTATGTAGCCATATCAAAGTATCTAATTATTAATGAGAGTTTTAAATAGTATACGTATTCATAAGTATCAAGATTATCAATCAGAAATAGTAATTACTGCCATTAGAGTGTATGTATACATATTTGACTAAGGATAGCATTCAAAGTTTGGTGTTGGGACACATATTTTTTTTCAGCTCACTTCAGGACCAATTGAATTTTACCTGTACGCTACTGAGACAATTCGATTAAGAACAGTTATACTTTGGCCCAGATATTATTTTATATTTATTATGGAACGTTAAGCATTTGATGATTAAAAATTCCGTATCTTCATCAGTGCTATCCCATCACTGGCAGAGTGAGGAAATTTTGTTTCCTATATTTGACTGCATATACGTCTTGATATATGAAAATTAGAACGGAAAAAATAATGTGAAAGGACTACCAAGGCATAATGTGAAATCAGGACCTTCGATGAGTACAAATGAAATAATGATTTCATTCAGGAGAATGAGAAAGCAAGCAAACACAAAACAATTTAGTACATATGCACGAATATTGAAAAATCGTATAATTGTAAATGGAAGAAAAGTAAGATACAGTATAGAAACATTGTGAAATTATGTTACTCTACGAGCAGCTTATGATGGAAAGATAAAACCTGATTTTGTTGAATTTCTTTTAAGTGAATGCTCCAACCCCTTTTGAATCCAGATCCATTCATGGACTGTAGGATGGCAACATGCTGTAAGATCCTCTTATTTGCATCCCCTGTGCAGTAGACAAACTTATTTAGTCCTCGAACCATGCCGTATGTATATATGGTGTTCCGTGTTCGAATCCGTGATTCTGGAACAAAGTTGTATTGATTGAAGTCATACGACGCCCAACAATGTCTGTTGTCAATTGGTTCTTTGGACATCCGGAATCCAGCTATTGCCGTGCCCTGAGTCAGAGTTCGATTCATATACAGCTACATTTCCCTCACAATACATTGATGATCGATCAAATGTGAGCGGTTCAGGTTTCTTTTTTCATTACCAGTCCTTGAGCTAGTAAGCCTAGCTAGTCAGCTCTGTCTCATGTAGATAATCATACAGGCGGCTGACAAATGATTGGAATAGATCCTGACTGTAAATAGCATTTGTTGGGGACAAATCTCCATCATTCTGCATCAACGATTTCAATCGTTTTAGTTGACTGTTGGTTCGGGTCTGTGCCGGTGCCCAGCCCAAAAGGTTTCTAGTTGGCCTGACAGATTTCGTCAATCTTCTACGTTGTGCTCTCTGCATGTGTAATCGTTACGCACACGGATGAAGCCCATTATCGGTAAATCCCACATCACATTTTCCTCAGAAGGTTTTTCTGTATATTTCATATCTGCCAGCATATGTAACACTGCGATGCCTGGCCCAGTGTATGCTTCATAAAAATGGCGTGTGTCAGCATTTGCTCCTCCAAACTTGTATGGGATCCCACCAACATCTTCACTAGTTGGAAACACTGGCAATACAAATTGTCAGTCGTAATAATGTGGATCACGGAAATGTCCGATTCCACTCAAATACGTTTGCAGTGAAGAAGGTACGGTAAGGAACTCATCATTTAATTGTTGAAGTTTTTTGAAAAATGGCAATTCGTCTGTCTTAGAGCTGGGCAGGAACGGTGCACATCGTTTCCAAAGCCAAAGAATGGCGTAACATTGGAAAGCCGACTCTGGGATTTCTCTTGCAAATTTCGAGTTTTCATAGGAAAGTGCACCATATACTCAAGAGCACGGAGAAATGTAGCTGTCCGTTGTGATTGTGAAATCCCACGGTGTTCTGACTTGTGTAAGACAGAATTTGCTTTCCGGAATATGGAATTTGAGAGGATCATCACGGTATTCATCTTCCATGACGCGCTTTCATGCTGACGCCATATTTTGGTATCTGTTTATGTTTAATGCTGATTACCGATTTTTAGGAGATTTCCAAACACGGTGACAACTCGCAATCTAACAATTCGGATACGTATAACGACGGAAAGCTAAAGACGACACGTCACCACTAAATAGGATCTTCTTTGGTCACCACTTACAAAAGGCAAAGCTGGATTTGAATGGGCACCAGCCGAGGGAATTCCCCTGTTACGTTTTTTATCGTGAGTTTCTGACTGACGAGTGGAAGCATGGAAGTGGCTGCCTGGCGTCTCACGTAGCGATTTGTCGCTCGATTTCTACCGACACACATTTTATCCATTGCAGTTACATCCAAATAGCTAACAATCTAGAACATGATGTCAGGATGTATATTGGCCATGTTTACACCGAATCAATTCGATGCGAACCAAATGCCGGAACAACCAATCCGCGGAGATTATCTAGGAAATTTCCATCGGAGCCATGCACATGATTGGTTGTTTCGGTATTGGTTCGCATCAAATCGGCTCGGTGTAAACATGGCCATTCATACGTAGGGTGCACACTCAACGGTGGAACGCACCCTCTGTCTCTACTACATCTTCCACTTATGGGGAAAGATAGACCGTGCCAGACCGTGCTCCCTCCAGGTATAATATATGCTCGAAGGTGTAGACCTTCTACACTCAACGGTGCTATCACCTTTCACACCGCCTAGTAGAAAGTGTACGAAAAGTGTACGAAAAGTGTAAAGTGTATAGTTGAGGTGCTATTAAAGTCGGGTGAAATCTCGATTGTTACACATGGTTGAATGCATTATTCCCTATTGTTGAATGCCGGGAATTTTTAATAGCACCTTGAGAAAAACAAACCTTTATGCTACGTTGTATACCTATACCTATCTGTGGAAACACTACATGAATCATGAGCCGAGGGTTCCCAAATTCCGTATTCGACCTTTATTGTTTGTGTATTGCTTATGGTGAATTCGACTCACTGCCTGGTGCACACTGAGTGCATATTTTCCAAGGTTTCAACCAATGGGAATAGAATACTAGTCTAGAATACTAGAGAAACTGCTAAAAACCGCCATTAACCTAATCTACGAATCACCGAACTCGTCTACCACTGTCAACAGTTGATACTCCCGTAGGCATGTTTGTAATTTTCTAAAACACAGTGAAATAGGTGCATTTTATTCATTTGATAAAATGATTCACGAATAACGATATTTATTCATTCCAGGCAAGATGTCTTTTCTTTCCTTCTTCAAGAGAAAGAAAAAAAATAAGGCTCCTGATGTTCACGAATGTACCCTCGCCGAAGACGTTTTGCAAACAAATTTAGCGAAACCAGCTAATGAGCCTATGGAATGTGCTGCATTAGATCCCTTGTCGTTTCGTTCTAAACAACCGACAAATATTACATTGGTACGCGGAGCGTCGGATTCAAAATCTGCTGGCCAAAGTTCGTCGAAAAGTCGACGACATGTTGAAAATAGTAGCATAAAAAAAAATTCCCATGCAAACATAACTCAGCCAAAAATCACCAACGTACAATATGTACATAAAGCTCCTCTGCCTAGTGAAACACTATCAGTCGCAATGACTTCTAGGTTATATCCCGATCTGGATATAATCAATAATGAGAAACATTCACTGAGTGCCGAACCAAAGTTGACTGCAGTTGAGGAACCTAAATCCATACACGATATGTTTGTAGAAAGTGCAAGATTGTGTTTATTCATTCAGGAAAAGGTTCGCTATGCGATGACTGTGAAGAAGAAACTTCATAATCTGAAAATTAATACTGAGAAAGAAGTGTTGGAAGTATTTAATGTTATAAAAAACTCTTCTGAATTTCAATATGATTTTGAGAAAGAGTTAGATGTCAGGCGTAATTATTCGTATGTTCAGGATTATGAGAAGTTGAACACGTTTAATGACGTTAAGAAATATCAGAAGAGAGCTAATCAGCGGGTTAAAAGAAAACTTTCAAACACTACCGAGGCAGTTCCTATTTTTCAAAGCTATCAAGATAAACTTATGTGTTACAAGGGACAGAAACGTGATATAATTGACTGTGATTAATACACATTGAACCGTGAATCATATTACAAATAAGTATGCATATTTAAGTTCGAAATTCAGATATATCTGTCCCACTGATATTATATATACTAACTGGATGGTGGACAACTATGATAGCAGAGAGAATTTTCAGTGCTGTGC
The DNA here is from genome assembly GCA_963170745.1 of Phymatocera aterrima. Lineage (NCBI taxonomy): Eukaryota > Metazoa > Arthropoda > Insecta > Hymenoptera > Tenthredinidae > Phymatocera > Phymatocera aterrima. Next base: position 12,648,111 of record OY720663.1, read on the forward strand.
AGAAGGCTTGGGCGGCCATTTTTTATGTACAAAAACGTAGCGTGAAATTCAAAATACAATACGTTTTCAAAACGCCGATTGTGCTCTAAAATACAATATATGGTCAATGAATATTTAACAAGAAAAAGTAGTATGAGGTTGTTAATGTGTCATTATTATATTATACTGTATATTTAATGACGCACGCTCTCACCATCGCCTACGATATCATTCAAATGATTTATTATTGAATCCTACTTTGAAGTTGGCGTTGTTAGTAACCACTACGCATTGATATAGGTTTATATCAGTGTACTAAACACTGATACACAAATGATATTCTCACATTCATTTGGCAATCAAAAATGGTGGGTTTCTCGGTTGAAGTGTCGCCCACCGCTGCGAACCAATCCGCCATCCAGATAATATATACCATGAGGTAGCGAGGAGACGCGATGAGTGTCTTTTCTTCAGAGCTCCTGGTTTCAAAGAAATTTGAGAACACCTTTATCATTGACATAACTGTCAGAGTAGCTGTCATGTTGGTGGTATGAATTCACGTAAATTGATTTATTTTTCAGTAAATTATGCTCATGTCATGATGTGTGATGTATTCCAAACTGACAGCTGGGCAGTTGGTGTATGGTTATCTTATAATATGTTATGTTATGTTGTAATAACAACACCACCAATATGACAGCTACTCTGACAGTTATGTCACTGATGAAAGAGTTCCCAAATTTCCTTGAAAATGGGAACCATGAACAAAAGACGCTCATCACGTTTCCTCACTACCTCACGGTATATCAGTGATCTATCCACTTTTGAAACAAGGGAATGCCGGTCTTTAATCATGGACTTAATAATGAGTCTAAGAAACAATTGTTGTGGATAATCTTCCACTGACGGACATAACTTTGTTACCCTTTTATCACACCTTCTCGTGTATCATTTATATGAATTTTAAGTATGCTCAATCATGTGACAGAATTCATTGTTTATTTTCAGTGAATATTATCCATTTTGTACGTATGAGTAGCATTATTTCAGTCTATTTCTCTGGCTTGCGTTTACAAAGTTTACTCTTTAACTCAAAGTGAACTTGAGTTAACACACTTCCGTTACTCGTTGAGTTTCTGAACAGTAATAGAGTTAATGCTAGTTAACTTGGAGTTAAAGAGTAAACTTTCTGAATGCAACCTTGACCTTGTGGTGTTCTATAGTTCGTAAGTAAATGGTACTAATATGTATCAGTGGCGAACAGGTACGCTGTAAATAGTTCGATAATATTTGTACAGTTGAATTCGTATTCTCTTTATTTTCCTTGAATAAATTCCGGACAATTTAATTAAGAGCATCGCTAGAATCGATATTGTTAGCTAGCTGATCGAGATGTTTGGAAATCAATGTATCTTATATGGTTCCATATTATTGTATTCTGAATGGGTCTCTTATTACACACTTACTATGATTGGGTAGAAGCCTACACGGGAAGCAATCTACTCGGAATAATTTTATTGGTACCCAAGTTTCAATAATATTCAAGCATAATTTCATATATACAGCAACATATGGAACGTTTTATTCATCGTATCACTGGGAACTTATGTCTGTCCTGTTCTTCAGTACGATTACAGCGTTGTCAATTGTCATTTTATAAACTCCAACATCCGCCAGTACCTCAGCAGAATCCTCGTTATTTTCCATAGCCTGAAGCAGCAGCATTGCCGAACCCAATGCCATGTTCAAAAGAATTGTCGCCTCTCTAATTCTGTGTGGCAATTAAAAATTAGCATAACTACGTTGGTGTCAAAGTAACCAATAATCAAATGAACTCATTTGTTAATTAAGCGGGGAGATTTATAAATAAATATTTTTCATTACTTTAATGATGCCTACAAATCGTTAGATGTAGTGAAATATTATACTTCACACGGCTATACTCACAGTGGGAAATAAGCTTCTGGCTTATTCGTGTACAAGCCAAAGAGTGGGAGTAAATTCCTTACAATATCGTATTGTAACTGAGCTGCTCCACCGGAATTGAACTGATTTACCATAGCAACTTCCTCTAGCAAATACTAAAAAGGTATAAAGATTACATTACATCCCTAGAATTTAGTCTCTCAAATTCACATTAGAAACTAAAAAGTATTTTTCAAACTGACTTGATCGAGCTGTGATGCCAGGTTCTTCCAAGCCTTGTTGAATAATGGTAGAGCAAGTATGTCTTGGAGCGTGTTAAGACGAGCCGCTAATTCTTGAAACATGGGACAACCGCTTGGGGTTACTGACAAAGAGGCTAGTTCTTTCTCGGATTGCATCGCAAACCATCTGCAACGGGATACAATGATTGATAGAAATCAAGGTATATTGGATGGAATAGTGAATCCGGACATAATTTTGGGGATAAAAATATGAACAATTCAATTGAAGACCCAAACGCATTACATACTAGAATTTTGATGTGAAAATTGTTTAATTCTGGCTCTCCTACGTTCAAACTTGTTGATATTGGGTAGCAAATATTAGTGTGAAAAATCTCATTCAATATTACTTGTCAGTCCTGTATGGCCTGCTCTTAGCTTTTACATCTAGTGCCACAGAGTTGCTTATTTCGTTTACTAATTCTCGCTCCAATCTTTGTAGCAGTGCAAGAGCTTCGTCGAATACAGAACCTTCCTCATCGCCAGGGTTTGCTGGAGCAACGGCTGCTTTTTCCGTCACTAACTCTGCTACATCACATTGTTTCTTGAAGTAGTGAAGTTGCAAGAAGTGCTGTAAGGTCAATAGAAAGTATTAAGGAATGCTCCAAGGACAATAGGAACTATACGGTCATGTGCAAGATACTCAAAGATGGCGGAAAATCTACAATTCGAATAACAAATTATAAAAAAGTTGCCAAGATTTTGCCATCTAGCAATGCTTTTTCACAATTTAGTTGCTGTTTTTTCACCTACCACAGTAGAACCCCATTCTACAAGAACACTGGATACATAGTGTAATGTATTGAGTATACAAGGCATAATGGACTCTAGTGGATCTTCATAATCCTCATGCAGCAACTGCAGCAAACGAACTCGCCAATCATCAACCAGTTCAAGCTGTAGTTCAAGAAACTGTAATCTGTGGATCAAATTCACAAACATCCCAAGGAATTTAGTACTCCCAGGATCTTCCGGGGTATAAAATTACAACTACAAAATTGGGCGGGAATTGTTACCAACCTGTGGCCAGGCTGAGGCAGGTGACTATATCTATCGGTAATAGTCATAAGCAGAGTGAGGAAGGCTTCCGCACATTCCGTTACTTTCATATCATCGATATCTGGACCCATTAATCTTTCCCATGCTGTATCCGAGCTCAATATGGCGTCCATTTTCTCAGTTGCGTCTATAAAATTAAATAATCATCAAACTTCTTCACCACTGTAGATTCCATGGTATGAAATTAGCATATGGGAATGTTTTTTTTGATAATCCGATTTGTTAGTGGCTGTAATCTTGAGTAATATGTATATACTTTGTATTATCAACGAATATCACACTCACATTTCTTTTCCATATTTACCCATTTGACAAAAATCTGTGCTTGTGTAAGTACAAAAACCGTAGCTGGTTGACTTGCAGGATATAATAATGAATCTCTCAGTTCTCTTTCGAAACCTAACGCTTCGTCAACCAGATGTGCAAAGAGAGTATCATCATACTGCATCGTCGGTAATTCAGAATGTAGTTTCTCAACAGCAAGTTGAACAAGTCCACGCATGAACTCGACCTGAATAATACATTTGTCAAAGTAGATGATTTCACCAGATTCAATAACCAGGCATAGTTTGCCCCTCAGTCTTATACCTTAGCGTTAACCTGTCCGAGCCTCAAAGAATCAGCGATCGGCTGTACATTGTTATGTACCCATTCAAGGTGGTCACGAATCCAGGTGAGAACCTGAGTAAAAAACCACTCAGGTTTGTCCGCACGATTAGTTTGCTTTGCTCCTGTGAAATGGTAAATAAACCTTCGGCGAAGCGGTCGAATAAGCAGCAAAATTGGCAAACTGGCTGGTACGAAATCTGTGAGAAGGGAAGAGGTGACCGACGGCCTCACTGTTTCTTCACTGGGAAATCAAAGTCAAGGATCAAATTCACGATTCAAGACTAATTAGCTTAATTTACCCACTTCAAATAACTCGTTTTAATCTTTCATTAAGGATACGGCAGCTGCAGCTGCAGCAGATATTCCGTTATGATCTTAAATCTTGCTATTGCATCTGGTGGAGGTGTACTTGATACACTCAAATTACTCCCACAGAACGGCCATTTCAGTGTTTTCAGAATTTCATTATACTCTCTGTAACATTTTGCATGGATAAATTTGTGTGAATTGATGTTTTCTTTATTAGATATTTTCTCATGTTTGTAATAGCGTGTTCGGCTGGGCCTGCTCTGCCTTCAGCGAACTGTACTGGTGCAGAATTTGCTCGCTGTGCACGCCGTGGTACAGTTTGTACTACTCGGTTCATGTTCGCTCGTCTTCAGAATGAAATACGTGGGTCGGAAATCAGAAAACTAATGAACACCAGCGCACGCAGCGAGCAAATTCTGCATCAGTGCAATTTGGTGTTGGCAGTGCAGGCACAGCCAAAAATGCTATTAGAAAGGCTCTTGTATTGATTCGATTATCAAAATTTGCAAGACGAAACATAGATCTTCAGTTATGATGTCGTTCATATATCAATTAACTGCATTTGTAGGAAAACACTTTTCACAGATACATACGCTGAAAATTTATCCTTGAGGTGATTATGCCAAAAGTGTAACGTATCGTGTAAGTAATTGACAAGATGATGACAAGTAGATGATTGTAATTGAGAACTGCGCTCTGTTAAATTGGCATATAAAGTTACGGTCAGCTCATCATCCTTAGCCAATAGAGAACTCTCTATTTCATTGCTGTAAAATGATTACAATCTTCAAAGTAAATTTTGTTTGACTGCTTCTAGTGCGCACGAGGGCAGTGAAACAATAATGTTAGACAAGAGCATAAATTTCATTAGTATAAGTTTCATCTGTACTATGTTGTTTTTTCCATTTTTACCATAGATCTTCAATGGATTTAACAAAATACAAGTAGGACAACGCTTTTTGAAGCTCTTCTATCTTATCAAATTTGTCCTGTATCCCGTCAACCTTAGAATCTTTTTGTAGCTGTTCAATGAGAGTTTCTTCCAAAGTTTGACAGTTTTTTCCCATTTCATCGATACTGCTACTGATTTTTTCTGCTCCTTCTATAGCCGCTTTGACTTTTGACGGAGCTTCCGTTGAAGCTAGGGATAACTGAGAATTGACAAAGAAATTATCAATAACAAGGGAGGTTGATTCTGGAAATTCAGTTACGCTGAAAAGCTTTGTATCGTATCATTCATTTTCTTTTTTTTTTATTCTTAATCGTTCATTGAAATATCAGGGAAGAGAAATATAGATAATGAAATACTCACTGACTTTTCAATCTCATTTTTTTCTTCCTGGAGCTTTTTATGAAGCTGATGAATTTTGTTAAGATTGTTTAAATCTGAACCTAGTTCGGTATTGAATTCTTCGATAACTTTTTGTTTTATTGTATCCATGATTGTTGACGTAACAATAATGTCTCATAGTTTTCACCAGTTAGAACATTATTGGCCCTAAATCAACCAGTACTCACGTATTTCACTTATGTACTGAGGATTTATTCAGTAGATAATAGATTTGATTTTCCAAGCTTTGACACATCATCGAAACATAACCTCAATTCCACGTGATCTACGAGCCCGGCGGTGGTAAATAAATATTTACATGAGAAATATTCAGTGAAATATATTCGTCATGGTTTTATGCGCTTCGAAACACGAAACTACGAGAATGGAAGTTCCCTGTTGATTAATTTAATAACGTGTGTATTTGATATTGGTGCAAGGATGTGGAGTAGTAGATCGAATACCGAATTCGGAAAAACATAACCTCTATATCAACGAGAAATATTAACTGCATTTGAAAAAATGATTCTCATTTTAAAATCTTTCACTTTTTCTATCCACAGTTTAATACTGTTTTTATTTGCAACTTATCTCACATTCGCTAATTTGTTTGATAAATACTTCAATTGGGCTTATAGCGATATTGAAGATTCAAAAGTCTACGATTATGTAGTAGGTAAAGTATCGCTGTTTATTTGTCTATAATACCTAATGATTTGAAATTCATTTCGCTTCTACACTCCCGTGCACACATCATCACCTTATTCTGATTCTAATATTCCCTCAATTTCCATCATACTCGCTGCGTCCCACTAAGCATTTCCACCGAGTTTCATTGCCTCGCAGCTGCTAGAATCTGTCTACGATTTTTTTGTCTGTTAATATCAATTTAGTCATGTATATACAGCCTTCACATGAATTTACCGACTTGGGATGTTTGATTTTTCAGTAGGTGCTGGGAGCGCTGGGTCTGTTCTAGCGGCAAGATTATCTGAGGCAGGAGAAAGAACACTGCTTCTTGAAGCAGGTGGTGCCGCTCCTCCGTTTGTTGATATTCCTGTTCTTGGTCCATTGCTACAACAATCGGTCTATGATTGGCAATATGTTACAGTCCCACAGAATCATGCGTGCAAAGGACTCAAAAATAATGTACCTAATCTGTTCTTGAGTTTTGATACGTTCTATACTGTTTTCTTGCACTACTATGCATGCAAAACATGCTCGATTATTATCTCGGGGGCTTAAACTCACAAGGGCATATAAGAATTCAATACTGGTTACACATTTCAGATTATTAATCCCTGAAATTTCCCACAATTTGCCAGAAATTTAATTCTCGAAAAACGAGTGGAATTTTTGTGAAATCTATCAGATATTTTCTTTCGTATTTCCTATACAAATAAAGATTTCAGAACTATGAGAAACTTTGAGAAAGTCACAATATATAAGCATATGCAAGTTTTCCAAATACATTCCAAACAAATCTCAAGAGCAATATCACTCTCCATTAACAAGCATTTCATTTTATAATTATTCATCGCATGAATTTTTTTTTTATCTGATATCTTTGATAATTTACATCGCAGCAAAGCAAATGGCCAATGGGAAAAGTCTTGGGTGGCTCAAGCAGACTTAATTACATGGCTTATGTCCGTGGTCATGTGAAAGACTACAGTAGCTGGTTTCTAGATTTTTATGGTAATGATGTAGTTCAGGCAAGAGAATCTGTTTAATACATGAAAATGGTAGGATCTTTATACTCTCTACTCAACTATTCCAGAGCCTATAAATGAAGAAGGCGGAGCATTGAGTGTCAGTTATGGAAAATGGTACACAGGTCTATCAGACGCTGTGCTAGAAGGAGCAGCGGAATTGGGGCAGAATGTGGGCAACATTAATAGAGACATAGACACTGGTAGATTCAACACTACAAAATAAAAAATACTGTTCAATGTAACATTTTATACGTTATTCTTTGTATTTTTTTTCCAATCAGGATTTATGAAAGTAGAACTTACTTCAAAGGATGGTGAGAGATGGAGTACCGACAGGCTGATACACAGAAAGATTGAAAAATTAACTGTTATCACTCATGCTTATGTTAATAGGGTGATTATAACATTCATATTATTTCTCAAGGTGCAAAGGAGCGAAAAAGTTAATCTGATAAAATACTCGCTTGCTCCTTTACTCCAATGATATTTGATTATTTTGTGCCGAAAATAATCTGTAAATGTATTGTTCAAGGTGTTGTTCGATGGGAAGAAAGCTATTGGAATTGAATTCGAAAAATTAGGAACACGCCTTAAAGCCCTAGCCAACAAGGGAGTAATACTCAGTGCTGGTGCAGTCGGTACTCCAAAGCTGTTAATGCTCTCAGGGATAGGCCCGAAAGACCATCTCCAGAATCTGGAGGTGCAATCTGTTCAATAATGTATTCTACTAATCTATTTCGTTGAAAAAATTTAGATCAAGATTCACGATTTGCAATGAAGTGCGCGAAATGACTGAGCACTTTTTAGTAGCATTTCTCTCGACTATCGTTAATGAAGCTACACCTCGGAAATCGTGCATCATTTTGTTTCTCAAGACTTCGGAGCAGAAATTTAATTGTTCGGATGTTTTATGTTTCTATACAAAATTGAGAAAATCTTGTGTCAAATAAATTGTGTATATGTGACTCAGATCGAGGTAGTCAACAATTTGCCTGTGGGTCAGAATTTGGTGGACCATATCCTTACCGGTCTTGATATGGTCGTGCTTAATACTACTTTACCACTGAATATCTTGAACATTCTCAACCCTCTCTCAGCCTTTGACTACTATATTAATGGCAAAGGTATATAAGCATCAACCATTGAAGTATTATTAGATATTCTATTTACACACGCATATCGACACCGTAAACAAATAAATAAATAAACTCGTACATACTTACTCACATAGTTTAGAAAAGCATACTTCTATTCAGTAGAAATTAGAACTTTGGTAGGGCTTACCCTGTATCACTAACTATGAGAGGATGCAGTTTAATTAGGATCAACCGAAGCTGAAATACTCTCCAAAAAGTGCACTTCGAAGTGTAGTCATGTATGTTTTCAATTATTGTAGGCCCGTGGACATCTGCAGGAATTGAAGTTATAGGTACATTCCATAGCTCAAGATCAGATGTAGGACGAGACCCACCAGACTTACAACTGATGATAATGCCAGTTGGAATTTCTCATGACAATGGAATTGCCGTGAGAAAAGCCATGGGAATATCAGATGAGGTATCTGATCCTTTTGGGACAAATCAGTAGTTGCATGTTGACCTATTTTCATAAAAACTGGCAAGCCACGGCTTCCCATGTGCTAAGCTGAACTTCTGTTCAGGTTTACCAAGAATATTTCGCTCCACTGACGCATGAAACGGCTGTCAGCATTGTACCGGTTTTATTGCATCCAAAAAGCTTCGGAGAGATCAGATTACACAGCTCTGATCCTCTCGATCCTCCCATTATTGATCCAAAATATCTTACGGTGCAGGAGGATGTGGAAGTTCTTATAGAAGGTAAATATTTAATTGTTCTTCACGCAAACAGTACTGAAATAATGCATGGAATGGTTGAATAAACGGTTCGGGTATACAGCTGTAAACAAAATTATGATTTTCAGGTATACAGTTTTTGAAGAAGTTAATCCAAACACAAGCACTGCAGAAACTTGGGGCTACCCTTTATACCAAACATTACTCAAGCTGCAAAGAATTTTCGTTTGATACCCCAGAATATTGGGAATGTTACATTAGACATATCACTTTAACTTCTTATCACCCTGCAGGAACGTGTCGAATGGGCAGTGTTGTAGATAAATTTTTTAGGTACGTTGTAAAATGTAGAATAAACAAATTGCAATCCAATGTTTTCACCACTTCAGCAATTTGCCCACCTCCAATCACGCTGCCTGTGTCTATGTGTGCTATTTAATCATAGTCGTATTTTTCAGGGTCTATAATACCAAAAACCTCTACGTAGTGGATGCATCTGTGCTTCCAGTACTGCCAAGTGGCAATATTCACACAGTGGTTGTAATGTGTGCAGAAAAGGCTGCAAGATTATTAATTAATAACAAAATTCGCAAGCAGCGATTACAGTGTCATCTATTGGATATTATCGAATATTTATTCCACATTCGTGAGGTAAAGAATTGATATTATTTAATTATTTTCTTACCTTATTTTAATCTAAGCGGAATTTGGGAAAATTATTTTATTCATGATTCGCGAAGAAGACTGATTACAAGCCAGGAGTGTCGTTATCACATGGATTCTGTTTTACAGAAAGAATAAAATTGAATTCACTTCTACATTTTATATATTTTTCTGATACAAATGGAAATTGTTAACATACTGCATTGAGCACTTTTATAATGAAATGGTACACGTAATTTGATGTACAATCTACACTGTTACCGATTACATTCTGTAATATACATCTTCAATTTCTTCACAGTAGAATGAAATTCAATTATTCATCAGGAACAATTCTTGATATCAATTTATGAAAGATTTTCTGTTTTATATTTCGTTTCATGACATGCGTTATAATTTAGAACTCACCAAATTACAATGTGAGCAGATATGATCAACAAACTAACTATCTTATACTTTAATTAAAGGAAACAAAAGTAAACGAAGTCTTTCAATTATGCATTTTTTTTACCATTGAATTTGTAAATACGAGTAATTGATTCATTCGTTGACGATATAATTATTTATACAAATTTCAGTTGCTTAATGAAACCCTGATCAAATATGTCTCGCAGATATTATTATAAAGTTGATTGAAAATATTTTCTTGCCATAGCTAATACAAATAAATGTACATATTTGGTAATTGATACAGCATTGGTATATAGCATATTTTATTCTTCTCGCACCACAGACCGTGGTGTATGATGAGTATGGAGGAATTGACAAACCAGCATACTTTGCTCTCTTCTTTTACATTGTAAATAAGAATCCAATTTCTTATTCTCACACCCTTCACAATAAACATGTGTAATTATTAATTAATGTTCATCTTCTGGTCTTCGTATATGTATATATGATTTTTATTATTTATCTTTCGATATTACAATGGCGTTAGGTCTCCGTATATAATTTGTACTAATAACACAACTCAAATCATATTATGATAGGTGAAAATCGATTACAAAAAACTACGAAATGCCCGAAATTCTCTCAAAAAATCACAGGTATCTATGCAGCATTTTTAGAGAATTTTGGACGTGTATAGTTTTCCATAGCTCACGTTTTCTAGGTTTATACACGAATACTTAATATAATTATTGGGGACTGGAGCATTTCATATTCTCTGTAAGTCTCAAGACTGTAGAAGTGAAGGACCCACATTCAACACTCGATACGTAGTTTATTCTCCATTCAAAACTGTCATAGTGTACGAATAAAGTTATTTTACTTCCATTTGGCTCCAGAAATATTGAAATAAACTTCAATTACACAGAATTTTCAAATTCATTTACTAATAAGTAGGGGACTAGTATTCGCAGGGGACTCAAGTATTAAATATTTTTCATAATATTGCTTTTTCGAGAGGCATGCTTCACACGAAATCGAATGCATTGCCAGAATATACCTTTTACAGTGTAGGAAACAATAATTTGGTCCGTGAATATGCGTATGTAATATGTAATATGTGAATTATATTACATTATATATAATATAATATTTGAGAAAAAATTAAGCATCTGATGCTCATAGATCGACTCGATATTTTGGTATAAATTTTTAAACATAAGTATGAATAATGCTTCAGACAAACATGAACTTAAAATTCTATAAACTACAATATTACATACAATTGCTATCGATAAGGCCGCTAAGTATTGATTAGTTTTCTCTTTTTTTTTCTGTTGCATTTCAAGGCATAAATGGCACACGTCACATTGTAGAGATACTATGATCAAATGTAGTATATAATATTACTTTTCTGCTTGTAAAGTACTTGCATTCTTAAAACTATTACTTAGGTATTAATATTCTTATAATCGCTGGACGGATTCTTAAAGGCGTGAACTAGAGCGCAAAAACACACACCAATTCAAATAATATCACACCGAATGTTATCGCTTCCACAAATACTACAGTATATTACACATTTATAAATAAACCATAAAATTCATCATATGTATATCTCTTATCTACAATAATTTGGATGTTGAAAATGATCATTGAGCAGATATAATATAATATAATATAATATAATATAATATAATGTTTCGTTAATTTTCATCTAATTATAAGGTATTATTGATTTTTGAAACAGAAAATTTTATAGCTCTACTCCATCGAACGGATTTACAATATTTGTACAGCTTTCAAGAATATTATTTTCGTTATTAATAACAATATATCATCTAATAATACTTGAATATGAGCTGGTTACACATTTTCAACATCCAATCCTATTAAAATTAGTTTGAAAATATTTTCGAAGGGAGCTCGAATCCGCCGAAATATTCAGACAACTTTTTTGTATTTCGTTTTGTTTTATTTCTCTTTTTGGACCTCGATTTATAGTTGCCATTTGAGCATGGTTGATGTTATATTAACAACCCCTTCTTATATTTGTCTGTTACAGATCTCTTACGTAAGTTATTAAGCATTACCGGATCTACAAATGTATAAAACCAAATTGAGTCACTGGAATCATTACCAGAACCAAAATACCTGTTGTACTTGCATATTTTGAGCCTAAAACTGCAGACGATTTTCCTAGATCCCGCGAGAAAAATTTCACGACACCAAGTTTATTGCAAATGCAATCCGTCAAGGTATCACATTTTCTACGCTATAATTATACGTTTACATATTCACGTGAATGTATTTCAGTAGTTTAGTCTATATCAATACAGAATCATGTATTCAATTGCTTTGACTACGTTGTCTATTTTTTCTATGAAACACCGCGGAGATCCTTGCTTGGCAAGTTATAATTTGTGTGATGACTGTTAAATCAGTTTCCACAATATTTCTAATTATTGCATTTTTTATCTGTCTGCAATGAAAGTTTCAATTCACATCTTACAATATTGAGTAGGTCGAATACGGTAAGTGCATCAATTCTATCACTTTAATGTCACACCTAGATCCAGGCTAGAAAATTCCAATTGATGAAATATTAAGCGTTTTAGACGAACAAATTGACTTCTACTGTTCAGGATTCTCTACCTCGTTCGAACCCCCCGTTTACTATCCTAAATTTTAGATCAATTGTGAAAAAAAATGTTGTCTGAATACTTTATGTTCACCCCCAGCAACAGTTAGATGTTGTTAGTGTAAAATCATGTTTCACATGAGCTACTTGTATCAATTATTGTAAATAGGAGTAGCTTACAACGAGTCTAGCAAGGAGTCTAGCAGATCCAACTGATTCTCATCCCAGCCCACTGTTGCGATCAAAAGTCCTGTGAGATCATCTTCGCTCAGACTTATCTGAGTAGATTCAGGCACTTCTGGTAGACTGTCAGGAATTGGGGGAGAGACGCTACTCGGTGGCGTTTCGTACAAAGCTGGTGTTGAATTTTTATTTGGTGCAGGCATTTTGGTGCTACTTCGACGAGACGATGCACGCCTCCGTGAACGCCTGCCTTCTTCTAATCGCTCCAAATCTAACTTCCAGAAACCCCCTTTGCCAGGCTCATCTTTCGATCGTGGCAGCTTTACAAAGCACTTGTTCAAGGATAAATTGTGGCGAATCGAGTTCTGCATAAAATCAAACGTCAGTTATGCATTAGATTTGTTGCCAGCTATTACATAGCTAGGTCTATCTCAATAAATAGGAATGAATTCTCTTTTAGGCGTTGATAATTACGTATATACCTGCCATGCAGGATCGGCATGTTTGTAGTACATGAAGTTTTCTCGAATCCATCTGTAGATGCTTGATAGGGTAAGCTTGTTGTTGTTAGCACGCATGGCCAAGCAAATGAGAGTTGCATATGAGAACGGAGGTTTTGCGTCCGAGTCCAAACGATACTTCTCTGCATTTTCAGTAAGATCTGTAACATTGTAATCTTCTTTATTTCAATTATTCCAAACAGTTTTCTGTACCGTATATCTACCCAATAAACCCCCCCAATGATAAATCTAGAGCCCCCCCCCCCTTCCGGAAAGTATATTCTTGATTATCTTTTTAGAAATCTCTGAATAACTGTGAAATCGTAAAGACAAAAATAGAAATAGTAAGCACAATTCGTAGATGGAGATACAGCTACATAACTTAAAAACTATGGTAGTTTTTCCACTTCGAGTCGCTAGTAGGAAATATTTTCTTGGTCATAATGGAGACCAAGTAAAGTGAGACACTTGAAATGAAGAACGTGAAAATTCTGAAACTCCTTAACGTCTGGAGATCGTATACCGCGCGCCCGAAAATCGATTTTCTGTGTATCCGGCAAGTTGGATATCACTGGAACTGCATTAGTATAACTCGGATTTGGGGAAAGTGAACATTAGTAACCCGCGCACGGACAAGTGTCCGGCGTGGACGAAATATCCCTTCAGTAATTCTCACGATTGCACGTCCTATTTTACAGAGATATCAACAGAGAAATGTGTTTGTCCAATGATATCTCTGTGTTTCGATCTAACAAAAGTCTGCCTAGTTCAATATTTTCGTGATAATCGCGCTACCGAAAAATCTCCAGATGGATTCATCTGGTCATTTGAAATTACCGTAGAATTTGCTGGAGACCCAGCTGGTTTCAGAGGGAATTCATTGGAATTCTAGATATCTACCAGATTTCAGATGGAATCCATAGGAATTCCAAACGACCAGATAAATCCATCTGAAAATTTTCAGTAGGGTGCAGGTGAGTAACAGAAAAACTGTAATACCTAGTTCAGCTTTAAGCAGTGGAGACATTTTCTTCGGTACATGTTGAGTGATTGGGGGTGGTGAAGGCGAGCAAGGGGGAGTTGGCAAGTTTGAGGCACTTGTGATATCGAGGGACTGCAACCACGAAAGGCTCGTGAGCTCTGCTTCCACTCCGTAGTTCTCTGTATCCATGTTTTCTGATAAAGATCCTTCATCCGAAAGGCCCTCGATCATTTCAATTCGCATCTTTACCATGTCATATCACGCTCGGCCTGAAAATGAAATAAACGTTAGTTCTATAAAAAGGCATGCTGAAGTCTGGCGTAATTTACATCGTAGAATCACAAAATACATCATCGAACGCAGCGAAACGGACGTCATTTCCTACTGCAAATTATCCTTCGTAAAATTTATCGAAAGACCGGGTGTGTTATTTCTTCATTTTTATACGCTCGTCTATCTTTTATTCTCATTTCGAATTTCTATACAAATACTTACCAAGCGTTTTACATATGATAATTTTATTGCGGACCATTGTTTACCCGCGGTCGTTGAGCGTATTTATATGTACATATATACATGTACTATTCCCAGACAACAATTTCTCTACTTCGAAAATATATAAGAAAAAATGATACAGTTGATATAGAATTTACGATGCATAATATATGATCTGGTTCAAAATATATAAATGAGGCATAATTTCTGATAGGTATAAAACCTTGCGCGATAAATTGTACACTTTGTATGAATATTGGAATCTCTACAATATATACAGTAATTTTTTTCTCATAAAGATGAAAGAAAAGTTATACCTCAAATATCCATGCCAAAATTCGTAAGAAATACACAATTACAGGGAGAGATGAAATTCCATATGACAGATTTACAAAGATTATTTAATTTTTCTGCTAGCAATAAATATATATCAGTCGGTATATATGATGTGGTCCATAATATTTTCATAATCAACGTTACCAAAATATTATAGCCCTTTAATAGAGAATTTCTACATAAATTAGCCTCGCAAAATAATAACTTCAATCGAATTCGATATTTATTTCATATCTACGCCTGTAAAAAAAGTATATACATCGAATTTTTCATTATTTTTATATAATACGATAATTCCGTAAATTTTCGAATACATCCGTAATATAAATTATTCACAAATGTTATCATTTTTAGCACATTCTGGCGACACAATAATAATGCCTAAAGAATAGGTATTTTTTTACAACCCATAAATAAGAGCGCGGTCTTTCGAAAATACTGCTCATCAGTCTCAAGTTACGCTTCGTGTTGTTCGGGTCGATGTGCAGTGCGTATATGATATCTAGTTGTAATTCACGGAAAAAATGAATAGATTTAAATTGAAATACACTGGTAAAAGTTTAGCCGGCACGTCAAGAAGTACCAGAAGCAGAAAATTGAGAAAATGGAAAAGTGATTTGCGAAAAACAGTACTAAAGAATGTTATCCGTACAACTGATGATTGTATAAATAATCCTACGAATACTGCTGATATTATCGGCGGTGACAATGATGTCTACTGTCGTAATAATCGAAGTATAAATGAAGTTGATCGGTTAACACAAAATAAATCAAATCAGATTTTCAATACACCGAGTGGCTTAACTGTTGTGCAATGCAATGACTCCTCGCACATAACCAATAGTAGCGTAGCTGGCAATGAAAACATATCCGACGATATTGACTACGATACAAGAAGCGTCGATGAACAAGGCGGCAGTACGTTGCTTTCTGATGAAAATGATAGTAGCGATAGTGATAGTGACAGCGGAATAGCCAAACCTCACGATCAGTTTCAAAACTTCAGGAGTGTCAAATTATTTCTAACAAAATGGGCCTTAAAACATAATATTACTCATAGTGCCCTGAATGACTTGTTGAGCGGTTTGAAAGATCATGGTTTTCAAATATTGCTGCAGGATGCACGAACTCTATTGCAAACACCTACACAAATTTTAACCAAAGTGGTTGAACCAGGGAATTATTGTCATTTTGGCATACAAGATAATTTAAAAGCAAGGCTTAACGGCGCAAAATCTCTAAAATTCAGAGATGATAAAATTCTGATCGATATTAATATTGATGGCGTACCCATATTTCGAAGTACTAATTTGAGCTGTTGGCCTATTTTAGGAATGGCGCCGCAAATTGATGATGTACCATTCATTATAGGATTATACAGTGGAACTGCGAAACCGAAGTGTGTCAACGTTTATTTAGAATCATTTGTCGAAGATTATAATAATTTAGCTTTGAATAATCTTACATACAAAGGGCAAAGATTTATTGTAGCCATTCGGAACGTCATTTGCGATACTCCAGCTAAAGCTTTCGTATGTAATACCAAAGGGCATTCAGGATATTCTTCTTGCAGTAAATGTAAAACCGAAGGGAAATATTTCAAAAACAAAATGATCTTTCCTGAATTAGATGCACCTATTCGTACTGATTTAGACTTTAAGAACAAGACCGATGATGAATTCCATAGAGGATCTACAATTTTAGAATCGACGGGGATCGGCATGACGACCCAAATACCCCTAGACTATATGCATGTTGTGCTCTTGGGTGTCGTTAAACGTCTAATATATTTGTGGATAGAAGGCCCGTTAGGAGTACGATTGAATAGTGCGAAAGTAAACGAGATTTCAAGTAGGCTTCTAGCATTGAAATCATTTTCGCCTTCGGAGTTGGCGCGGAAGCCACGGAGCTTGAATGAATATAGACGATGGAAGGCCACCGAATTTAGGAGTTTCCTGTTGTATACTGGTCCTATAGTATTGAAAAATATTATAAGTCAGGATGCGTATGAACATTTCATGTCATTACATGCGGCAATAAGAATATTATGCTCCCATGAGTTTTCGGCGAGTTTAAATGTTTATGCTAAGACTCTTTTGAAATACTTTATTGAACAAATGGAGGAAATTTACGGTGTGGAAGAAATAAGTTATAATGTGCATTCTCTGATTCATTTAAGTGACGATGTTTCACGTAATGGACCATTGGACACATTCAGCGCCTTTCCTTTCGAAAATTATCTAGGAGAATTGAAAAAGATGATACGAAAACCGGATGTTGTTTTGCAACAAATTTATCATAGAGTTATGGAAATGAATACATTTTTAATGAATTCACAAAATATGAACACAAATAACGAACCAAATCTGAGATTTTTCAACAAAGTCAAAAATACGAATAATAAGTTCTTAAGTTGTAAAATTCGGCGCACAAATACTACGCTGAGTGGAAAAAATCAGAAAGATTCGTACGTTATGTTGAACGACAAATCCGTTATGAGAATAAAGTATTTCCATTTGAATTCGAAATGTACAGCAGTCTATTGCCATAAAGTAACTAATTACGGAAATCTTTATGAAAAACCTGGAAATTGTAGTAAAATTTGTGGTCAATTCATTGGAAGTGAAAACGTGACAGATGATTCAGTTCACGAAATTGATATTGAAAATATTAAATGGAAAATCTGCGCTTTTCCTGTTAATGCTGATCGTAATGACAACTTGTTCGCTTATATACCAATGTTGCACTCTTTTGCGCTTGAATCGTGATCTCGTTTTTTTTTTAATTACTCTTACTCAATCAGAAACTTGGAAATAATATAAATAACAATGCGAAATCATTTGATATAATTAATACGAATCAAATCTAGCAGCTACATACAAATAAGTCTCAATCAAAGAAAAATGGTTCAATATTCGTCTTGGTAGCCACGTACCCTTAACTGAATTTAATTCAGTCATTCATTGAAATAATGAAGGAATATAGAAGAAACAAATTAATTCAAATAAAGTGGAATTATAATAATGACTATCGTAATAATAATGATAATAACAACAATAACAATACCAAAGTGACAACAACAATAGCGGAAAGAGATTGAGGATCAATTCGTTTTTTACGGGAAAAAGCCTGGTAGGAGGTAACCTCCTAATCCAACAATTCGGTCACATAACCAACATTTTAAATATGACTTATTACAAGTGAATGCAGTTCTATCTAATTATTCAAAATTTGAATTACCGTAACGTATAATAATATAAAATTAGTCCCCATCGTATAATAATATAACTTAATTCATCAAATTATGCATCATTTCACATTCGTTATCTTCCGGGTAAACTGCCTTACCCTATGAAAAGAAGCTGCAAACCGTGCCACCCATCGTTTACCGAACACGTGTTTCTGTGTGAGGTGTTTTGTTCCTGGTTTCTGCCACACTGAAAGAAAAAAAGAGTCACGCCAACTCTCTTGCGGAGCACGGCCAACGACGACTAGAGGAGTACGAGGGGGGGAGTTAGCGGAGCTCTGCGTTGAGGAGTAAGCCCAACTCCTCAACTAAGAGAGTTACGCATACACTCGCGATGCGGAGTTACGCGCGTAGTTAATTAGTACTGGCTGGTGTTTTATTTGGGCGTTTTAAAATTTTCGAGCAATCAAGATTATGGATATTCATCAAGTCGATGAATTTGTTCAAAAGTACCTGACTGAATGGAATCTGTCGGGTTTTATTCAGCGATTCGCAGGTAAATATATCCTAACCTCAAAATGACATGCTCAATGCTATAGTGTATAATAATTTTGTTTCAACGTGTGATAATTTGAGCATGAATTGAGATGGCATACATGTTTTTTTTTAATCTACGTTGATTATTACATATTGTTTTGTTTCTTGCGTTCTATATACAGTTTTTTTAATTTTCGTTATGCTTGTGCGATGTGATTTTTAACATTATTGCAGATGCCGGTGTAGATAAAGAAATCTTTCTTGAAGAATTAGATGGTGATATGCTCGATAATTTGTTCAGTACTTCTGAATGTGGTTTTAGAAAAAGAATGGAAAAAAAATTAAACAATCAAAAATTAAATTAAAAAAATTAAAAAATTAACACAACATGTTGTGTTGGTTAGGTAAATTTTGTTTTAAGGCGTTTAATTTTTTTTCCATTCTTTTTCTAAAACCACATTCAGAAGTACTGAACAAATTATCGAGCATATCACCATCTAATTCTTCAAGAAAGATTTCTTTATCTACACCGGCATCTGCAATAATGTTAAAAATCACATCGCACAAGCATAACGAAAATTAAAAAAACTGTATATAGAACGCAAGAAACAAAACAATATGTAATAATCAACGTAGATTAAAAAAAAACATGTATGCCATCTCAATTCATGCTCAAATTATCACACGTTGAAACAAAATTATTATACACTATAGCATTGAGCATGTCATTTTGAGGTTAGGATATATTTACCTGCGAATCGCTGAATAAAACCCGACAGATTCCATTCAGTCAGGTACTTTTGAACAAATTCATCGACTTGATGAATATCCATAATCTTGATTGCTCGAAAATTTTAAAACGCCCAAATAAAACACCAGCCAGTACTAATTAACTACGCGCGTAACTCCGCATCGCGAGTGTATGCGTAACTCTCTTAGTTGAGGAGTTGGGCTTACTCCTCAACGCAGAGCTCCGCTAACTCCCCCCCTCGTACTCCTCTAGTCGTCGTTGGCCGTGCTCCGCAAGAGAGTTGGCGTGACTCTTTTTTTCTTTCAGTGCAGCATCTAGCTAGCGTCGAGTCAGAGTGCTAACGTTGAGCTACAGTTGCGTTACTATAGATAAAATTATAAAGCACCATTTGTCGGTGTTTCATAACCACTAATAATAGTGGTGACGTGTGCGATAATAAAAAAAAAATACTGAAAACCATGTGGATCGTAGTGAAATTTCTCACTGACAACACCGTCGCAGCGGTTCCCCAAGATTGGCTTCGCGATGGCTTGTGCCCGTGGGATTCTGGTAAAATGTGCCAAAAGCTAATCAAAACATTAGCACCACCGAATCCTGATTTTGAAAAGTTTGCAGCTACGCAGATTAGCACGTTTGTAACAGGTCAGTATTCTCAAATCATTAATTAAAGTAGTTGGTTCCTGAAGAAGCCAGGCCAGCGACGACACAAAAGAGAGAAAGCCGTCCTATGTCACCAGGCGGCACGCAAGTCAGAGTGACACGTGCTTCTTCGAGTTTTGTCCCGATACGGGGCGTCTTTCAATTAGTCATACAAACCTAATAGGGCGATTCCTCTTTGGAATAGAAAACAATTTTTTGGAATTTTTTTTTTTTTTAAATCTGAAAAAAAGACTTAAAAAAAACTTAAAACTTTCTTTATCTATTTACCTATCTTTAGTTATTTATTTTGTAAGATATTTTTTAATTATCTTTGCGAAAAATCGTTTTCTATTTCAAAGAGGAATCGCCATATGTATGTTTGTATGACTAATTGAAAGACACCCTGTATAATTATAATGCTATATAGTGAACTATAGTAGACTAATTGAAACTGTTTATTTCCAGATAAGTATGAAATTGCATTGCGCAAAGCACGGCAAGCAGAAGATACGTCTAACTTATCCAGCGATGAAGACAGTTCGAGCAAGCAGCGAAGAAAAACAATTCCAAACCAATCATACACAGACTTTGCACTTGGTGAAGCGACAACAACGACCGAACCACCTATTCTAGATTTGGACCTGGCTAATTTTTTGACAGAGACTAACAAAATTTTGAATTTGGACAGTATGCCAGAAGAATCTCGCATAATAAGTAATAATAATCCATGGCCTGGTTCAACAACAACTGCTAATACTAATGAACACGCTCCTCCAAATTCAATCGCAAAGAACGATAATATAAATGAAATTACTGTCGATAAGAATGGGAATGGTATAATACAAACTAAAACACCTGTTCTTAATGAAGGTAAGAAGCAACCACTCATGCATTTTGTTATCCAATTCATACTTACACTGTAAAAAATTTCTTTATGAAACTTCCTAAATTCTTTGGAAGTTTTTTTTCAATACGTGAGTATTGAATTTACAAGACATTGCCGTGTAAAATTAATTCACAAATACTTCAAATATACTAAACAATTTAGCAAATTCAAATAAAATTTTGTGTTTTTCCTATGAAAGTTCAGTAAAATCAAGAATTTATTTGTAAATTTATAGAACAAGCTCAGCAATTTACTTTGCTACACGGAAAGAAAAATATAGCACTGGTTACCAAGCCGGATAGTACTCAGTGCTATCTGAAGTAAATAAAAATTTCAGCTTACACTCAGTATTATCTGGATAGTACTGAGTGTGAGCTGAAATTTTTATTTACTTCAGATAGCACTGAGTTCTATCCGGCTTGGTAACCAGTGCTATATTTTTCTTTCCGTGTACGCTACATTTGTAATTTTGCAAAACTTTTGTGCAGTACATGTGTTGTGAATTCACAATCATTTTTAACAGTGTACATATGAATCGCCGTCGTATAATCATTCATCTGTAAACAATTCTTATATGGCTTGATTTGTTTGATTAATACTCCGGGGAGAACTACCAAAAATATGTGTGTCATTGTGTCACAAAGAAGTGAAAATTTGGGTTCAACTAATTATTTATCAACCTTCACAACCTTGAACACATTTTTCATGAAGACGTGGGCTAGAATAAAAAGTTCTATTATGAAACATCTGGTATCATCGAACGCTCAATAGCTGAATAAAGGATCATATTTCTAAAAAAAACTTGCCTTTGTAATTTTTTAAACATTATTTCTTCATAATTTTCTCAATTGATGGTTGCCGTTTCTATGCAGACCATTGTTTCGATCAGGTATCATCTATTGTACGGTATTGGATCTTTCCTTCCAGAATGCCCTACTTGTGAAAACTTGATTGAAGAAATTCGAGCACTGAAAGTTGTTATCGAAGCTAATCAAAAGTGGATGACAGAAAGGTTTGACTACATGTCTATCAAGATGGAAGAAATGTTTACGCTAATATCCTTGAATAATAATGATATACGTGAAGATGTTGACGACAAATTTCCGTTGACAACTTTGGAAGCCATGGACGATTTTGAAAATAAACTGAAGAATCCGGAATTCGAAAAAAAAATAGTACATTCAAATATGACATTGATATTAAAATATAAATTCATGTTGTATCCTCCATTAATCTTATCATTCATTAACTTGTCCCATTGTAAAACAGTTGAAGCACCTCAGACGTGTGGGCGGGAGTTCTGCTGAGGATGGTACTCGTAGATTATGGAAATATCTACTCAGCGTAGAACTACAGCACAAATGCAACTGGACTGGTCTTAAAGATAAGAGAGCTTTGAAGGATACGCTGCTAAACGTGTTGATTGAGAGTGAGTAATGATAACGATTATAATTTAAACTTTACCTGATTGATTGTACAAATGCGGTAGTATACAAAAAATGTATGCTATATAACAAAGCAGCATCAATTTGATATGAATTGAATCGACATGAAAGTTCAAACTTATTACACACCCCTGGTTATAGATTCAATATAAGATTCGAAAATTGGATGTAACTAACTTTGTCAAATATTGATCCGAGTCCAATTTGATCTCTCTTGTATTTTTATTACAGATGCTATACAGCAGAGTTTTGGTACGGCTACACTTAAGACGATTCAATCTACGACTGAAGATTACATTCAGCATGCTTCCAACCGATTAAAAAAAAAATTAACCACGTAAAAAATACATGAACCCGCGTCGGGCTTATTATAATCCTTATTATTACATGGAGTATTCCACGCCAGATCACTAAGGTCACAACCACAAATTCTTCTGTTCAAATTTAAAAGAAAGAAAGCGATATAATATACAAGGACAATTTTTCTGTTATTCTCATATAAAAGTAGCATCCAAAACAAAAAAGGCGACCTATCTATCAATGGCGATATCTATTTGATTCTTATCAACCATGACCGTTGGAAAATTTGTTACAATAAAAATATGAAAGAATAGCAAATCGAGCCCCCCTCTCCCCTCCCATATATTTGTCAACGTGAATATTAGACTGATGCAAAAAAATCGACTTTTTTTTTTTTAAAGTCACATGTTCAATAGTTGTAGGAGAAATGAATAAGACGCCTGTTGAAATTTGAGCCCTTAATATTAATATTTAGGGGTCGCTGAACGCAATTTTTCATCTGATTAACATGGGGAAAATCATTTAGTTATTTCTGTAATTTGTAGCTCAGTAACGAGGCAATGTACATGAAGGCCCGATATATATTTTTTATAGGAAATTGAATGCTCCACTAGAAAGGCCTCTTGTAATTTCTTGACAATTCAACTCTGTCAAGAGTTATCCATGGTCAAAATTCAACTTTAACCTTGAATAAAGAAAAAAAAGTTGAGTTATCAAAAAATTACAACAGACCTTTTTTGTAGAGCATTGAATTTCCTATCAAAGTATGTATCGGACTTCCATGTACATTACCTCGTTACTGAGCTACAAAATTCAGAAATAACTAAATAATTTTCCCCATGTTAATCGAACGGAAAATGGAAAATGAAAAATTGCGTTCAGCGACCCATGAATTTTAATATTAACGGCTCCAATTTGAACAGGCATCTTATTTTCTCTCCCTACAACTATTGAACATGTGACTTAGAAAAAACAAGGAACAGTCGATTTTTTTTTAACCAGTCTAATGGATATCGATACCCACGTTCTAATTAATACGTCGTAACCCACATTTGTAAAATTGTTCAGGAGGCCATGAAAACGCTTCACTATTACCATTGAAAAGATAGGACTTGACGGATTGGAATATTTATTTAAAAATAGTAAATCAACGATTTGACCGCTAAAACTTGAACATAAGCTGCACAACATTATTATCATTCAATTTAAAAAAAAAAGTCAATTTCTGAAATTTTGTGGGTTACGACGTATTAGAACGTTGGTATCGATATACTAATATACTATACATATTATAGAAAATAAGGTATTCGATGTTCCTATTATACTATAAGTCTATGCTATAGGTGAAATGTCTCGCAAATAAATCGAGTATTACGGAAATATACCTGAAGTTTCTATTTAATTTCCCCAAAAAATTAGTAATCTAAGAAAAAGAACCATTGCCACTTTTTTCATGACGAATATTACTCGCGAAAATATATTTAGAGTTCCTATTTAATTTCCAATAAAAATTAGTAATTAAAGAAGAAGAACCATTAGCACTTCTTTCCTAACGAATAATACTCACGAAAATATACCTAGAATTCCTATTTAATTTCCAAGAAAGATTAGATTTTAAAGAGAAATAACCGTTACCAATGTTTTAGACATTAAATTATGGGTAAAATAACCAATGAACAGCAGTGTTTTTCACCGAGCGGAAAGTCGTAATAATCGTATAATGAACATGAGTCTTCTGATCCTATGCTGCAGTTGAAAGAAATGACATTTTAATTCGTACTTGAAATGGTAAGGACAATTGGTAATTCGTTATCCAAAAAGTGTTGCAGCAGTAGGGATTTTTTTCCTAATAATTTTATAAGAAAAATTACTAATGTCATAATATCCAATGTATAATTCTTACCAATAAATTATGGAAATTGTTGTCTGGGATTTAATCTGCAGCAGATACAGGCATGTATGAAATGCATGTTACATACGTGATCTATCTAGGAGGTATGTTTTTGTATGTAGACAAGGTAATATAGGCAATAATGTTTGTCATTCTTCTACATGCAATATTAAGGCCTCGTTGAATTATGCAGAAATATGTTTTCGTCGTACAATACCGTCAGAAAGTCCGTGAATGCAAGAAAATTTGTAGAACTGCAGCATAAAGACGTTAATAACTATAATGTGTCCGCTCGTCGCCCACCCGAAATTTTATTTTCAAATAATGTGATTTGATCTTTTCCCGCCAAAAGACGAACGTTTTCAGATGGCTTTGAAAATTCTGTCGTATACACATTACGTTGCGTGTGTCTTTGATTTTGATGACACCTACGTTTTATCACAGTTCGGATTTTACGTTTTTTTAATTTCACGTCATGACGTGATCTGCGAAGATACGCAATTTCCTAATCATTTTTTGCCCGTGAAATGTATTTCCTTGTTTCGATATACTCCAAGCATTGCGCTGTTGAGGAAAAATGGAGTATGATAATTGGTAGAGGTAATAATGAGATATGATTCTTCTTGATATTGGTACAATTAAATCACTGCTGCCTCGCTAAACGCGTAGAGCCTAAACACAGCGAGTAACCTGCGATGATGCATTGAAAGTGGGACCAACGTTCTTCATCTTTCAGACTGTACTTTATATTCATGTCACAGGTGACCTCGCAGCCTTTCAATTTGTTCATTATAGGTATGTATACAGCGCAAATCGAAAAACTGTCGAAGCTCATTCACTACGTATTGAATATTGAATTCTCAAAAAATTTCAGAATATAAATGGCTTTCAAATACTCGCCGTCACAAAACAAACACAAATCAATTCCATCCTCCAATAACACTGTCAACATTTAAATGAACTGGATTCAGACTTGGATATTGGGTTTGCGGAGTAGATGACACAATAAATTGTGTGTTTACACCAAGATTAATGTAAAACAGTATAGCTGTTGCTATTGCGAATTTTTTGTATGCTCATGCACCTACCGCTCCGGCCCGGCTGCTACAAGCGGATTCGCGTTGGTGATTGAGCAGTTTCAGCCTGCCTTATTCACTACACCGCACTTTTTGAACATGATATACATAGATCAGATATATTTACAATAAATAGCTATGCTATACCTCAATCCCTACATAGGCTCACCCAATTTAACGACCACGTGCCACGTGCGATCGCGTAACTATAGTTATGCTATAATACGCTGGAAAAATGAATGAATGGAATAGAAGTGAAAACTTATTGGATCGCTCCTGAGGTATATAATCAAGAATCACTAGAACACCGCGAAGACAAAGTGCAGATCACGCACTGACTCGCACCGGACTCCCGTGCGCAACCCTCACCGTTCCTGCTGATAGCCGCTGTTTGTGTGCGCGTGCCATGGCCCATGGACAGGTGCGCACTCAAAGGCTGACGTATGTCGCAGGTGGACCCTTTCGCCTCCCTCCTTTACCCTCGGTTACCATTTCCCATCCACGAACTACCCCTACCGGAAGTTCCGTTGCTCGTGCCGCGATTCTGAGCGTACGTTGCACCTTGAACCCCTCAGGTGTAGGTATGGGGTGAATTCAAATTTCGAACATGCCTCCATAACCGTTCTCCTTAGGGACATGGTCCGTAGATACCTGGTCCGGCGATACCTGGATGGTTTGAGAAAAAAGGCAGATCCGTTCTCTCGGTGTAACATTATTACATTTATATTTTTATAATTCCATTTATAGTTGACCACTTCGAAAGGTAAAGCAATGAATTCAAATATCAAAGCTTGATTGAGCTATATAATGATACGTTTTTTTATGAATAAGTAGGTATTCATCTTTCGATCTGACATGTTCTGGCAGTAAAGGGCATATAATCAAATCTTGATAAACCCGTTGTGTACGATTCGATATTATTATTTCTGTCCTAATTAGAA
Source organism: Phymatocera aterrima (assembly GCA_963170745.1). Classification (NCBI taxonomy): domain Eukaryota; kingdom Metazoa; phylum Arthropoda; class Insecta; order Hymenoptera; family Tenthredinidae; genus Phymatocera; species Phymatocera aterrima. Next base: position 12,674,973 of record OY720663.1, read on the forward strand.
TCCTTATTGTTCAATAGCATCCAACGAAATCAAATGTATTCTGTGTATGAGAAGATCCGTATATAGCGATCGACTGTCGGAATGAGAAATCAAGAAGGGAGTCCTCATACATAGGTCTTGAGTCAGAATTCCGACGTACTACGTTAATACGTCTTAAAGGTCGACGAAGGGGTTGGCGAAGGTTGGCAGGGTTTGCCCAGGGGTTGGCAGTAGCATAGCTGGCGTGGGTCGATGACGGCAGATAGCAAGAAGTCAGGCAAGGCTAACTAACTTCTTATTTGCTCTTCAATTCCACTTTTCTCTCGGCTTTCTCGAATTCACCTGTTTTTCTCCGGCTGTCCACTTCTATGTAGAACTATTGCATCGTGAATAGTCAACGATAATGTTATACCCAATGAATTTTGCGACTACAACTGCGTAGTATATACCTATATATCGTAGATGTTTTCTAATTTCTTGTCGTGAATTTGTCGTGAAATCTAATTTCATGGATCATCGAACTTTCAATTTCCACTAGAAAAGCGAAAGACAATACCTTGGAAAATACTCCAGTATCGATACAATGATATTCTAGTTACGGGATGAATTAGCGTGTTACATTCACGCAAATATAAGCAGCACAGCGTGGGAGAAACGTGAAAATAGACGTGACTAGAAGTGACAGCGAAGACGATTTTTGTCCTGTATTCCAATACACTGTCTATTTTTCTGTAATATCATTCCCCTACATTCCACTCTGATATTCAAATATTCGTTGGTCACTCAACGGGACTACGTCCTCGAATTCGATCCAGAGTTTTAACATTTAGATTAAAAAATAATCAATTAAATCAAAATTCACGATTATAATCCAGTCAACTTTAAAACTCCAAGCACGTAATAAATAACCGGTGAATATATTCACATGTCGGATTGCAGTTCAGAGAAATTTCGGTGGGAAGAGCATGCAAAAGAAAAACAGTCGTACTGAAATTTTAAGAAGAAAGCCGTTTTCGCTGACTGTCTAATGATATTATTAAGTAACTTTTGAAGGCAAGTTATCAAAATTATTTAAAAAATTAAGAGCACAGTGCTCATTAGAGCTCCAGTTTTAGGATCTGCAGAATCACTTTTAACAACTTTTAGTTGGATGGCAGGGTGTGTGTGTGTGATCGTGCGAGCAAACTTTTATCCAGCAATATTTTCGGAACGAATGAATGAATGCTAACTTTGATAGACCAGTCAATGCAGGTTTGTGTGACTCAGAATTCATCAAATTTTCAATATGATCGGTTCAGTGATTCGCGAGTTGTAGTGGAAATTTGAAAATGTTCATTTTCCTTCTTCCGAATCTTCGTTTATTTTTTATTCGATCAATACAATTACATTCCAACTTATTAGGACTCATTGCATTTTCGAAATCAGTGGAATCAACATCTTTGAAATTGGAGAATAATAATAATAATAATTGAGCTCAAGAGAGCGGTAAGTACTGGAGCTTGCCTATTGGGGTCAGCCAAATTACCCGCCTTTTCTACAATATAAATTATTTTTGGCTTTTGTACCGGGACAGGTGGTACAATAGCCCCCTGTTATTTGGTACCGCAGCTGATGGCATATGGAGTAATTGGTGCTTTCAGACTACAGCGTCCCGAAGGAGGATCGAAATAACATCGCGGTTCAATATAGGTACAGTTTCATTGTCTGGTCATGATCGTTGTTTCGACAAAATTACAAAAAAACTCAATCAATTGTTTTCATATTAGATCCCCCCAATAAATATAACGACTGTCTACATAATTTACACACCAAACCATTAAACCGCGATGTTTTATACATTTCATACATATCATCGCAGATTCGGCTGCAGACTTCCGTGAGCTTCTGCATTATGCGAGCTTTCATTAACGAGGTTGTACGTGTGCCTGCCGATTGAATGTAAGCTGCAGGTGAAACATGACGGTACCATTTGTGCTGTGCAGAGAGTCTAGCTGTTTGTTTAAAGGGGGTGAGTTGGCGTTGAAAAGCTTTGGGGCTCTTGAGGGGTGCGCGGCGATTGTGTCCAGCACAGGCGACCGGTTCGTTCGTGGGTCGTTCCGTGTATCCGTCTGTCAGTTCGACACCAACACGACTCAGTCTGTTATACAGAGAACGATCAATAATCTCCTGGGAACATCCCCCTGTGCCGGTTCTGTAGCACCTGCCGGGTTGCGTCAGGTTGACTCATTGTGTCAGTCGTAATTGAAAAACTTTTTTTCACTTCATTGAAATTTCACGATCGACTTCGGCGAATCTTTTATCGGTCACACCGCATCCTCCTAGGCTATCGATATCCAAGTTGTAGCCAGGATTCGAAGTAATGTTTACGTTGTTTGTGCAGCTGATTGCACATTCAATAGGAGCGGTATTGGTTCAAAACCACTGCACTATCGTGGAATGTATCAACCTGATTTTGATTATATCCCTAGAACTTAGTTCCCCGGAATAAGAGCTGCGTAAGATTGAACGTAATAACACATAAAATAACCGTTATAGGTCAAAGTGATTTATACGTGGACGTACATTACTGGACGGTGCTAGACCACGTATCTTTACAGCCCCAGCCAGCTTATAAGTATGATATACATACAGGTTTACCCTATGCGGGTATGTAAAACTATCTCACAATCAGTAGAACCATGCGCAAGAAGCTTCTTATAGAAATAGATCTGCAACGCGGAATAACCAATGATGAGTAGCGGTACTATTCAGGGTTGACCGTAATGATCAATTAATATTCGAGTATCAGAATGCGGAATCCATGCGTCAGAATCTGAGGTGAATTCTTCGTAAGATGAATCTGGAGAACGTTACAATCGCATGGATTATTGTAACATATTTCCCTATAGCCAGATGAAACCGCGTGTAATGGAGCTTTTAGTGAAGAAATTAGCCTTAATAATCCCGAATACTGCCGTCCAAATTAAGTCATATACATCAATTGAAGTTGTATCAAAGGCGGAAAAGCCAGACCTTTTCACGATCAGCTATACAAAATGATACTTAACTTCAATAAGCTTGGTGATAAACAAGACCGTGGTCGATAGATCGATGAAAAACATTCAATGCTTTGCATTTCCGGCGTCTATCGCTCCTCTTAATTTCACAACACTCACACTAGGGCTGGTGCTGATATACTTTACATGCAATATACACGTGTCGCTTGTCCTGAAGACTAATTCCAGCGAGCTCTGATTGTGAGTCTGAACCTAGGGTGCGCAAAACCGGCTGGTCCTTCAATTGATCTTATGTGGCCCACGCAATAGATTAAAAGCAGTGAGAAGTAGATGTTTAAAAATGTTCCACAGTTTCTGGATCATGCGCATAGAATACTGATCATTCGAAATAAAAAACTGATGACTTTGATTTTTGGTATATATAGACGAGTTAACGTTACTGCGATTACAGGTAGTTCGCAGGCTTGGCATGTGACAGAAAATTGTACCGACAGGCATTCCGGAGAAATGACCGTTCCCATAATAAGCAATAAATGTGCTTTCGGTCCCGAACGGTTGATTAATCAATCGATCGAAGTAACGTGTTATTTATGGTAGCAGACACACTCGCAACAAACGGCTGAGAACAAAGGAGGCGCAAATTATAGTTTTTGCGTGTAAATGCTGATTTCCCCTTTTCTTCATCTACATCAACCGATAGGTATCGAACTTCGAATCAACTCACCTTCGTCTAGGTAGGTTCCACAAGGTGCACGTGCAGAAATGACTTTCTTCGCTTAACACCTGAGATGGTTTCGAAATCTTTTATTGTATACCTATATCTGTTTGAAATTCTTCGAAGAATATCCTTTTGCGATCTAGGATCGATAACAATGTGCGATGCACGCTCACGCACTACTTTTTCACCCTCTACAATTCTCCGCGGTCCCCTTGCCTTACTTTACGTGCTGAGGCTTTCGCTCAATTCGCGACCAACCGACCGACTGTGCTTCTGTTTGATCGCCTCGCGCACCTCAATGAATCGGCGGCAATCCCTTTGGAACCGGCGCACTTCCCGTCTCCTCGGTCCTCCCTCTCGTCCTGTATTCGTCCGCCATCTTCTGACGCCGCGGCACCGACGCCAGCAGGTGTATAGGTACGGTGAATATTGATTAGAATTCTGTCACCCTGTTCTACCTGCGGCACACGCTCTGCTGGCGTCTCCTTGGCGCACCTGTACCCGCAGTTTTCTTTGCTTCCTTTTTTCTTCGCATGATCCTGCTGGCGCCCGGTGCTAGTGGCCTGCAGTATATCATACTTACGTCTATCATTCTATATCGTCATCCTATCTACCACTGGATGACTTCTGGTACCTGAATGACGCGTGACGCAGACGGCATGCGGGTACAAAAAGACGTTCACCCCAGCTGCGCCGGGCGCACGAGCGTGATCGCTTTGTTATTTTTATATGTGTATTTGAATATAGCAGACCACCGCGTAGGATGACCTGTAAATTATTGAAGCAATTGATTACTCTCTCTACTGCACGGCGGGCACAGGCGATCGAACTGAAGGATCTAATAAATTATGCTTCGCCGCGGCGATTGGTTTCAACACGATAGTCAATTAATCAGCTACGATTAATGATGATGAATGTTAAATTTCTCAGGTGAAATAAAGCTGCTTTTGTACAATAGTATATAAAGTACTATACGTAACACAGTGTCGGTGTATATCACCTTGCCCTTCAGGTGACATAGATGAGTTTTCTGTCCAGTTAAAAAGGTATATTTGAATACCTTCTACCTCTACAGATAAAGTAACCTCCAGGCAGTTGAACGTAGTATAGTGTATAATCCTACGGAGAAAATGCGGTACATATTATAAACCTGAGCGTTTGAAAACGTTGCACAGTTATGCTAGTCTACTCTAATTCGTACATTTTTCACCGTGGTCTGCACTATTAATTGAGCTGTATGAATAGTCCAAAATCGGATCTTGCTTAATTGTATCCTGATTTTTGCTATTCATGTGGGTACTGATGACAAAATAACTGAATATTAAATGTTTTTGCTTTCCTTCAAAAATAGTATATAAATATAAGAGAAACCGTTTCGTCTTGCCATAGCAGTATTTATGCGCACTGGTTCAAAATCTGACTGAAAATCTAGCTTTGGATTATTGGTGCAGCTCAAGAGGTGCGAGTCATGGTAAAAAATGTACAAATTCGGCAAAACTAGCATACGTGACTCAGAAATAATTTCAGATACGGTGGTTGTTTATAATACCTGATTTTCTTCACCAAACTACCCGCCGTAACTACTTCTGAACATATAATAAGTCTCCTTCATATGATAACTTACAAGGTGTAGCTCTTCTCCTACATACTCAATGAATCTAAAAGGCAAACTTGTGAATGTCCCTTTGAGACACAGCCAGAAATGAGCAGAGATAACGCTCATCGAAAGACACAGAGAAGTATGTCCACTTCCTTTCTTTCTCGCACTCGCACCAAACGATATTGTTTCCCCACCGCTATATACCAGAGAACAATAGTTCTCTCTCTCGCACTCACGGTAGAACGTATTTGAAACGATTAGTTTCTTCGCTGCTAGGCAGAAGTCGCCGGCCAAAATTGGGCGTCAATTTTACCATGGCCATGAGCAATCTCTTTTCTTATCTTTGACCTCGTACTTTATTCTCTGGAAGGAAATCCTTTAAATACCCACTTAAAGGTCACGGCAAATTCCAGGCATTCATTTAATGGAATTCCGTATTATAATCAATATATTACTTTAAGCAAAGATTCCAAGAGCACTTGGCTTTCATTCAGAATGCAAAAGAAGATATATCAGACAAAGAGATCGTAGCATTTGAATCATACGCCTCACGACAAGCGACCCAAAGTACAACCACATAATTTGCGATAGAATGTTCATACACTCTTTTATCTTCATGTAGAAGCTTTATTGCTTCCGTGTAAAATCCATTATAAAAAATCGCTATACCCATTTCTGTTTCATTCCTGTGGTTACTAATTCATGAAGATACATGTTATGAATACCCATATGCTAAATCTCAATGATATCAGATCTATGCGCAGGCCCAAGCCATGTCAATAACTCATATTTACTGATTAGCGTATTACTCTCGATTAAACACATACATTGCTTTTGCCCAATTCTCCTACAATAAGATGTGCGCTTAGAGAAAAATAAAGACGTAAAACAGTATTGCTTCATATGACTTGGAAGACATTCCCTAGAAGATTTACTCTCTAGTTATACTGTCGTCAATATTTTGGTTGTTTTTCTATTGATATAGCGTCTAACAGGAGAGTATTAGTGGTAATCTCAGTACCTTTTTTGAAACTGTGTTAAGTATCGCAGGCAAATTGAAGTCTCAGCAGGAACGATTCATTAGAATGATTATTGAGTCGTGTGGTATACGGTCTGCAATTAATTATTATTTATTATTCTTACAGTACAGTATTTTAACGTTGGTATAAGCTTGTCCTAATAAAATCGCCAGAACGAGCAATTAGGTACTTTGTACTGTTTTGGCGAACTATATCCAAGTCATATGCATATAAAACATGGAATTAAAACATTAAACAATATATATACAATTCACAACAATTTGAGGATTAATTTCAATATTACAAGAACTACGGATCGTTCTGGAGATGATATCTAATATTTATTGAGGAGGTATGCGCCAGCTGTGCATCTCTGGTGTGTGTGGTAGGAAAGTACGCTATTTATCAGAGTTCTCCGTTTCTGTTCTACTTCATAATTTGAATATCGTGTACCTCCTACTCGCTACGGAGTATCTTGGTGTGAAAGTCCTCTATAACGGGGGGTTGGGGAGTGGCCCTCGCCTGAAAGACTATATTCCAAGTGGAAGATAGTATATCTACGTTATTTTAGTACGTAGGGCCATGGAATGCATTTCTTAAGGCTGGTTCGTGGTGAACGGTGTTACACCGTTGTTGGCCATACTGTCCAACACTCCGCTGACATACGCAGCCACGTCTATTGTCGCCTCTTCGCCTTTTCTTATGAATGGATGCTCCAACAACTTGTTGTATTTGGGACGTTGAGTCTCTTCTTTAATTAAACTGTAACAAACAAATGAAATGTCTCAGACTCTTTGGGTTTAAATCCGTTCTGGCTCAATCTTGATACACTTTCATCATAATTTCATTACCATGTGTTGACAAAATTTACAAAATCCATAGTAAAACGATTCCCATTCTCGTTTGGTGATAGACGTGGGGGATCGCCCTGGACTACCTGGTACAGCTGTTCGAAAACAGAATTCCATTTTGGATATGGGAAATATCCTGTGGCAACCTCCATCAGTGTTATACCTAGAGACCATACGTCACTCCTGACATCATAGCCTCTCGCTCGTTGGGGATCTATTCTCTCAGGCTATCAAATTTTGTTCAAAAATCTCGTGTATAGAAAGGTGTAATCAAATCTTTCATTCAAAAAGGCCCTAGTCGAGTGTAAACATTTCCAAGTTATTGGCCAATAAATATTACAAGCTTTGAGGGCAATTTTGAAATACTTATCAGGCTCGGCCTCTAAATTCACAGTCAATGTTTCATCGTATCTCATATGGAGGATATAAAAACTGTATGAAGTAATCATTTGATAGTTATTTACTCACAGCCATATAAGGCCTGCAGCCAGCATCTCTTGTTCGGGCAATGGAATCTACCAATTGCCCAGAAATCCCAAAGTCACAGAGTTTTATATTGCCACGACGGTCCAGTAATATATTACTCGGCTTTACATCGCGATGAATGATTTTGAGCTTCTCCTTGAGATAATTTAATGCCTTTACTGTAGCCACTGTGATTTTTCCCAAGATACTTTCAGGTATCCTATCATTCAATCTCTCGTAGATGAACTTATAGAATTTGTCTAGAGACGTGTCCATTAATTCCATGCAAATCCAACAGTCTCCCTTTGAGAGATAATTCCCAATATTATTGGAGGCACAAACCATGAATATTGGAAAAAAATTTCAGAAACATGTTAAGTTTGGAATAATTCAAAGTTGAAATCATTTAGCTACCTCCTTAAATAAAGCTCCATAAAATTGCACGATGCAAGGACACTCGTTGGACTTCATGACAACTTCTAAATCCATTAAAAGTTGTTTCTGTTCTCTTTCATCCACTGTTGAGCGAATCCTCTGAAGGATAAAAAAAAACCATTGTCACACTGAATCTACTAGAAAATTTGACTAAGTATATTCAGAGGTAAGAACCGTGTGTGTAATATTTTGCTTACCTTCACAGCCATGACGGTATTGCTTATCCTATGTATCATCTTATTTACAGTACCAAAACCTCCACGCCCAATTTCTCCCAGGTCTTGTAAATCCTCGCTGGTAAAGTCATATATTGTATCAGGAGATAATTGCAGTTTTCCCGTACTCTGCATCGACTGACACATCCGTAATTTCTCCCTGGAATAATACCTCATATACACAGAATTGAGATATGAGCATCTTTGTTCATTCGATTAAAAATTGTCTTATATTCAAGCATATTACCTGGCTTTGTCAGGGAGAAATTCCTGCTGTGTCGCAGGCCTGGGCCTGATCGGCAACTTATGCAGAGGTAAAGGCAAGCTAGGGCGAGACAACCTATTATTCAGAGTAATATCATTTAGAACTCGATTTTTGTACTTTTCAAACAAATTACGCGTTGAAATGCTGCTGCATCATTTTTGTTTAGAATATTTTTGATAGATACATGTCACATCAGAATATTAAATATCAATGATTAAGTCAAATTCATAAAGTCAGATGAGATAATCGCAACAAGCGCTACTATGACGTGAATATGAAATGAGGGTGCCTGTTTTCTTCATTATAGATAATTGAATTATTTAGTCCCAGTTTTTTGTGAAATGTAAGTATACTTTTACAAGTGCCTGATTTTTTCACCGGTAAAACATGTTTTTCAATCTATAGATGAAATAAATGAACGAGAATCTTGTATTTTACAGGAATTCTGACAACAAAATAATAGGTATTATACATCATGGATAGCAATAATGGTGTTTTCATATAACTATTGGAAAGAAAATATACACGGAAATCCAAAAGAAAAAGTTGACTGTAATTGTTAGAATGAAATAATTCGATTTAATAACGCTTTAAGCTCATAAGCTCACAATAATTCATGTAACTGATGCGTACGAAGGAGTCCATGGAAGAGAAGAACATTTGTTACCCAGAATTTTGTAATAAATTTAGTTACGAGTTCTGGTAAAGGTGATGAAGTGCACCAGAAAATAATCTCTTGAAATTTATATGCACATGGAAATTACTATACAAGGAAGGAAAACTGTTGTTACTTACGGCAACGGTTGGCATGCTGACATACTGGTAGAATTGGAGTGAGTTGAATTTGTGGAATTTGAGAAAGATAGACTACTAGATCCTAGATTCATCTTCAATGTTTGTCTCTTCTCTGCTAGTATATAAAAAAAAAAAAATATATATTATTTTATGTGCAATATGATTATGGAGTTATCGCTGGAGAAAGTCTGGCAAATTTCTATAATACAGGGTAAGTCCTATGAAACCTCGAGAATGGGTGGGAGTTAGTTGCTGCGAAGGCACGCCCATTCGACCATTGCGGTAAGCTATCACATAGACCATGCTGAAATGTGGTACAGGTATATCAATAAGGTTCGAAGGATTGATAATAACTGTGTGACGTTAGTATCTATTATCAATGGGTAGAGATGTCTAAAGTGAGGATGAAAACAAAGAGTAGCACAATCGGGCCAGCTATCGTGTTTATTATTATCAAGTCTTTGAACCTTATTCACATACCCTCACCGCGCTTCAACATAGTCTACGTAATAGCTCACCTCACTAGTTCAATGGGCCTGCCTTCGCAGCAACGAAACCCCACCCATTCTCGAAGTTTCATAAGGTCACCCTGTATAGGATACAGAGGTTCGATTTCCAAATCTCAAGCCTTTTCTAGAATTTTGAGCTCGATATTGACAATAATTCAAGGCGACTTAAAGTATATCTCACAAACTAGCTACAGCGCACGTTACGGTAGAAGCAATGTTTTTTCTCAATTCGAAACATTTTATTATTGTCTGACAGATTAAACATTTCAGCTGGCATGTTCACGATTTAGATAAATTTTTGTTGTAAGACGAGAAAATATAATGTATATACAAACATGAATATGTATATTTGTCGAATTGAAAAATATTTCAAGACTCAAGACTCAGAAAATAGGAATCATTTTTCTCTGCGGAGCATGTTAGCTGTTTCCATTAAGATATGAAAAATATTGATGATCGGCTAATCCAGTACCTGACATATCGTTCTGAACGTCGCTGTTGGACAAAAAATCCAAACGGTGAAAGAAGTTCCGGCCAGCTCCTGGAATGTTAAAACCATTTATATACTAATTGGTTGGAGATATCAAGATTACAAAAAACTACATCGGTTGGGCTCCCCGGCGGTTTCAAGAGTTGCACTGCTGCTAACCTCGGACTTGGACTGCATAAACATAATCATAATCACGGCGGTAATAAGAATAACAATGAACGCAAGTTTGACAGAAGAGATAAGACACGTTGAATGACAACGCAATTTACATGCATTTTCAATAATGGAAATACTGTCCTGAAAATCTGGCTGAATCTGTCAAAATGAGTGGTCCTTTTTCCAGGATGGAATTAGAAGCGATTCATTAATTTATAACGGAAGTAACGCGGAGAATGAAAGTGATAATATAGTTTCGCGTGCGGAGTGAGTATTCGGAATAGAGCGTAAGGTTGGTTTTACTGGGGACTATCATACTAGGCGAACCTTGGTTTATTGGATGTGAAGAATTCCCTTGGTTTTCTGCCATTTTGAAGTTTTTAAATGTCCCGTACTTGTACACAAAACCACTTGTCAAGTCTCCTCCGTAACTTAGGAGACCTTTCCACAAGAACCTATCAATCTAGCAAACGTATTATTCAACGTACGAATCATTTGTGTGATTTACTATATTACGCCTGATTTATTTCTCTCTTATTCCATATCTTTTATCACTCTTCACCACCTCGAACCACTTTTCCCCGTAATCCCGTGAATCTGCGTGAATCGCACAGCGGCCACGTCCAGGCGGCGGGGAAGGGGGTAAAGAAGAAAAATGGCCGCGTTAAACATATTCAGAAGTCAAATATCTTTCGTTCAATCTCACCTTTCGATAAACAGGTTTGTTGTTATTCTACCATTCAATATCCATTCCTGTCGATTCTTTAAACATTTACAGAAAATTTACTTTGCCTCATAAACGTATCAGAATCATGTATAAATAGTTCATTACTCGATCATAACCTCAAAAATTTTACGATACTAGAAGACCGGAAAGCCTGGGATTTTTTATTAGTTAAAAAATCTCAGAAATAATATAATAATTCAGAGAAATTTTATACATAATTCGAACATTCATTTTCCCTGAATATCAGGCCAATTTATCTTATTCAATATAATAGTGTAGAAGACTGTACTCTGTCGCATGCAGGCTAGAGAATTGAAAAAAAACTATCAGTACGATTAGCTTTCTGCCGTATACAACCATTCAATAAAAACAGAAAAAATAACCGATAAATCGAAGCACTATCTGAAGAAACTAGAAAATCGACTATATTACTAAAATCTACAGTTTCTAGACACACTATAGGAGGGAGCCAGAAAGTCGCTTGGAATTAGAATTTTGTTTGCATGACAAAATATCTGTAAATAATCATTATATTATTACAATTAATTATAGATGGATGGAAATCGGGTTGAAAAACAACTACAGTGTTTATCCTTCGTACTATGTGAAACCTATTTACAAAAAAGAACACCAAGAGGCACTAGAGGGAACCGAAGAAGCCGAAAAACTTACTCACACACCTATAAAAGCTGCCAAAAATGACCAAACCAGTTCAGTATTCCACGATGAGCTTATTCGGTAACATTTAATTTGGCTCTCGCCTTTAAGTTTGTTGTTATTTTAGGCCATTTGTCAATCCAAATATACTCTTTGTTGCATTCCTTCTCCAGACAATTCACCAATTACATTATGAAAGGTGGTCAAAAAATACTGGCTAGGAGTTTGATGGAAAAGGCATTGGAAAATATAAAAAGAATACAGATAGAGCGTTACCACAAAGCACCGGCGGAAGAACAAGCTGACATAGAACTTGATCCTAAAACGATAATGCATAACGCTGTAGAAAATTGTAAGCCTCTTTTAAAACTCACCCCAATCAGGAGAGGTGGAGTTACTTATAAGGTAATAGTCCCATGATATGTTTTCCGTTTCAAACATTTTCATTTGTTTACACGATTGTTGAATGGTTTCCCAAACTCTTCAAGGTTCCGGTACCGGTGACTGACAAGCATGCAAGATGGGTGTCTATGAAATGGTTACTTAATGCCGCCCAAGAAAAAGACCGTAAAATTCATCTTCCCGAAAAACTGGCTTGGGAACTTCTCGATGCACATAATAATCAGGTCTCTTTATACATTTTTTAGCCATTGCTATATCCAGCGAACGTACTTTCGAAAATTTGAACTTTGTGTGAATATTACTTTGATTTCAGGGACGCGTTATTAAGCAGAAACACGATTTGCATAGACAATGTGAAGCGAATCGAGCCTATGCCCATTATCGGTGGAGCTAAATCCTCCCAATTCACATCTTACCATTGTTAATTTACTGGAAAGTTTCAAGTCATCAATAACTGTATCATTCGTAAACATGATAGTCTAAATGTACGTTTTTTGTCATCAATAAATTTATGAGCATCTTTTCATTGACGCAAGAAACTGTTTGTCATCGCACTAAAAATTCGACTGAAACAAATCGATTAACAAATCTTTGCATAAAATTTATTGACTTTATGTACACATAAATACTTAGCTACATTCTAATCTATCGTTTTACACCTGAGTAAAGATTTCCAAATACTAGTTGAAACTTCTCTGGGTCAACGATATCTGCGTACTTAATATTAAACTTGAGAGACTTGTCAGTGGAATAACGCTTCAGACTATAGTGTAAAGAATTAAAGACAGTGTTAGGCAAATCATTCAAGTGCCAAATATCGGTAATATCTACATCGGTATCTACTCTCCTGCCCCAAAAATCTGCGTATGAAACCTTGATGCTTTTATGGTCATCCTTGAGATACATGAAGCCAATTAGATTCTGACCAACGAAACCCAATGAGTAGAGTGTTGCACATCCAATCAATCCTACAAAGAATGAATATCGTTTTATGAGGTCCAGAAACTTGTGTCTACAAGTAGTGATTATGTGTTATCACATTTGAAGACGAGTCAGTCAAAATTGCAGGTTTTGACTTGTCGCCCTTCAACTATGTCGTTTTTTTGTCTACATAATATGGCAAAAGAGTTGAGCTTGATCAGAGAGTTTAATGATTTTCATAAGCTCGTGCTCTATGCACCAGATTGAATTATCTGTTTACTATCACAGTTGCAGCTAGGTATAGCGAAATGAATTACCAGTGATTGCGGAAACAATAACCATGTCCGATCCTGTGATATCGAACGCTGTTAGAATCACTGTTGCCGAGAAACCGACACCAGTGGCAATTGTTTGATAAAGTTTCAATTTATTAATAATGCTGGCGATTCTGATCAATGGAAATTTGTAAATTATTTGATAATTGGGATATCGAATTGCTATTCTCGATTCATAACGTACTGGCTGGTTTGCTTTAATCATGCGATATGCTAAATTTTTCAATGCAAATGTTTTATTTCTTATCGTGATCATGTTGAAAAATTATTGATTATTTTACGTAATGATAATAGTTTTGAAAATTTTTCGCTTAAAAAGCAATATGATCCCAGCTTACGCAACAAAATATGTCATTATATTTGTTGAAAAATAATTTCACACGATTTCGGTGCGAAATGACGTTCAGCGGGATTTTTAAGGTTATCTTCACCATCACCACACATAACGCAGCATAACGCTGCATAACGTGATATAGTTTTTAATACATTCTCACAGATGACGTTGTGGTCGGAAGTTCAAAGTTTCAGCTGTGGCTGGCAGCACCGTTGAGTGTAGAAGGGTATAGAGGTGCGGACGGCGTGGTGGGGGTATGCTTATGTACTTTTCCTTATATACAAGAGCTTTGCCTCCCTACTCGGAGATGGCGCCCACAAATTTTGCTCCATTTTACGCACACATGAGAGACCGTCGTGTATATGAGACCCGACACATGCGACCGGCTCACCGATGAGCCGAGCTACCCTCCCAACCGCTTGGTGCGCCACCGGCGTGCTCAGTTGGCCGCCCACCACATGGAGCGCCACGGTCGCTTACCAACACATGCAACAATTACGCGTAAACGCCATACAATACATCCAATCTTTTCACCGACGACGGTGCTTTAAATTCGTCACTGCTAACTGCTTGGAAAAATCTAATGTAAGATGATTCTACTCCGGCGCGGCGCGGCGGCCCGCGTTCAAAATTGGCATGCGGATCAATTGAAAAATCGATAACTCGGTTATTATTGATCCTGCAACTAAATTTTTTGTCTCATTTTACGCGGAAAAACTTCAAGTTTTTCATTGTAAAATGAAAAGACGCAAAAAATATTAACATTTTAATTTTTTATTTGCCAAAAACTGGAAAATTCCCAATTTCCGCTCCATAATATTGCAGCTGGAATTATCAAAAATCCCCCGCAGTGGTGAATTGCGATAACGATGCAGATTGCAATAATGCGCACGACTCGAAGTCTCGCAGGTTCACTACCATGAATTGATGAAGAAAATGTAGTAACATGCATTGTCGAATAATTCGTTCATAATGATTATCTTGAAGAATGATGTCGGGATGCTTGTATCACTTGAGCCCCCTCGCCTCTCACAATAGAATTATTATAAACAATAATAACTGTTAATAGTACATGAGGGATTTCACGTGGAGCGGGTCACTATAATAGGGCTTCGTCACCTTTGATTTCACTTCTCTTTTAGTCATTTTTTGTGCACAATTTTTTTTATGGTAAAATTTTACAGATTATCTTCAAAATTTCAATTTATCGTAAAATAAATCTTCAAAAATATAATTATATCGCGCGTATGCTACGGTCAATGAAAATCTAATTTGGACGTTACCATATACATATTGAAATCTAAATGTTTTTCGCTTTTCATTCCGTTTCATTATTCAATATAAATAAAATACTCGCAATATGTGATGATAATCCTTTTCTATACCTGCAGCGTTCAAACAATGTATTGTGTTTTCGAAAATACTGAAATCAATGCAATTGGTAACAACATTGTAAGGGGATTGGGGATGGGTGGTCGATCAAGCGTGAGACGTTGCTCAGAGTAGTCACCACATTATTGTTTCTCCTCAATCGCAGACTATTCGTTACAGTGGCAAGACGTCTATCTCTGATTTTATTGGCAATTTTTGTATACTGAATACTGATATACTCTGTTCTCATTCCATTTGATTCTCTTCTCATTTCCTTATTTAATTTATTTCTCCATTTTATTGTTCATTGATCATTATTCATTAATTATAATGTCTAAGCGTAAGTGCTACTACAAAGGGTGTCAGGGAATTTCCGAAGGTGTTAGTGCTAGTTTCTTCAGATTTCCCGTTAACGATAAAGATAGGTATGTAAACATTCTTACGTATGAAAGTATAAAACTTGTAATAGATAAAGTAATCGATACATTAGCGTTGTATAAGTTCGAATGATTTTCTCTTAGAAACTGTGGCATATTTACAGATCAATGTAACTATTATCGGGTATAATTGCTGCTAAATTTGCGCAGCAGAATATGGCTAGTTATATGTTGAAAAACGTAGGTTTTGCCGACTTTTGTACGGCGCTCAATTTTACCCCACCCCAGTTCCGTCGGAAATGCCGATAAAATTTTCAAATATTTCACACCCAATCCTTAGAATCTTGCAAATACAACGCTATGTGAAAAATTGCAATATGTTCGAAATTATGGCAGGTACGAACAATAATCGGACAAATCGTGAAACCCTCGTGCACCGATTTTTCGACCCGTATGTTCATAGATATTTTTCTTATAACAGGTGTTTGGAATGGATACTTCGTAGCGGCAGTGATGACGGGCTCCACGATCTTCCTACTTCGAGGCTTAGGGAAAAACGTATCTGTGATCTTCATTTTTCGTTGGATGCTTTTCAAAACTCTTCTCGAAAAAAGTTAAATAGAAATGCGCTTCCTTTGATGGTAGATTCAGCTCGAGAAATTGAGAATAGGTTTGACGAATTAATTAATGCGACAGATTTGCCACCAAATACTTCCGACAATCAAGGACCTTCGGATACGACCTCTTCCAAGACAATACTCGACACCGACGCCACTAAAGACGCAACAATGATTACGGACGAAACTGCCACAGCAACGACGACGACAGGATGGACAAGCAAAGAACGTAATTTGAATTCTCGCAGCAGACTTACAATCAACAATCAGAACAAAAGACGGATTCGTAATTTGAAATTGAAACTTAGGCGTAGCACTAATTCCCAAAGTAGGGTGAATAGAAAAAATGTTGCATTTCCTACAGGTTTAGAAGGCGCTCCTCTAACTTTTGTAAAATGTCAGCTTCGTGTAGGGAAAAAAGTTGGTCAGTGGTCGGAAGAAGAGAAAGAGTTAGGTCTAGCGTTGTTCTATAGGTCTCCAAAATCGTACAGAGCTATGTTAAGAATGGGTTTCAAATTGCCGAGTGTTCGTATAATTAGGTACTGGGTTAACTCTTTGAATCTTAAGCCAGGGATTTCGAGTGAGCTGTTTAGTAAACTAGCAAGTGCGGTAGCGACGATGGATACGCGGGAAAAACAATGCGTTCTAATGTTTGATGAGATGACGATAAAGAAGTGGTTAAATTATAATAGGAAATTCGATTGCATAGAAGGTTTTGAGGATCTCGGAGAGTTAGGTAGACGTGATAAATTAGCTTCACACGCGTTAGTATTCATGGTTAGAGGTTTGACATATAGTTGGAAAATGCCGGTGGCTTATTATTTATCAGCAGGTCCAGTCACCGCGGCGAAATTACTTCAACTGTTTAAAAGCATGATAGATTCTTTGAGTAAGTTAGGGTTACAAGTTAGAGCTTTCGCTTGCGATCAGGGTGGGCCGAATCAAAAATTATTTCGTATGTTAGGAATCAATGAGGAAAATCCTTTTATTGTTGTGGGGGGGGAGGGAAGGAGAATATATGGGCTTTTCGATTTTCCGCATTTGATAAAATCCTTGCGTAACAATTTATTAAAACATGATTTCGTGATAGGAGAAGACGTAATTACTTGGAGGGCATTGAAATATTTGTATGAGATAGATTCTAGAGGGGTAGCTCGATCGGTGCCTAAGCTTTCGCCTCGACATGTAAATCCAGGTCCTTTCGATAAAATGAATGTTAAACTCGCGACTCAGGTATTTAGTCATTCGGTTCACGCAGGGCTTTTGACATTAGCTTCTATGACTGTACAGGACAGTAAGACTCAGGACGAATTAATTAATTCAGGTAACTTTATTGGACAGATTAACAGTATATTCGACGCGATGAATAGTAAATTTTTATTTGACAAAAATCCGAATCGCAGACCATTGAATACGGACAATACGCGATCTACCGAAATTTTGCGAGACGCCTTAGACTGGCTCCCTCGGCTGCAAATCCATAATCCCACCGCAGGAAATCCGCCAACTTTTCAAAATTTGATACTGAGTATCACGTCAGTTTTAAAATTATGGGAGGACTTGCAATCCGAGGGTTTGAAGTACCTACTGACATCACGACTTCAACAGGACCCGGTGGAAAATTTATTTTCTATCGCAAGACAACGCGTTTCCTACGGCACGAATCCCACTGCGACACAATTCCGACAAAATTTACAGCAAACTATTAGTAACCGACTGTTGATCCCACCGAAAACAGCTAATTGCGAAAACGACAATGACACGATTTTACCACTTCCGATAGAGGCCGAAACTGAGCGACAGAACACCTACAATACGAACGAAAATCAAACGGACGAACTCGACGACGTGCAGGGAAATAGTTTGGATACAGGAGTAGAGGAGTTAGATGATTCTTTTGAGGTAGAGGTGGGTAATAATAATCAAGTTAGTTTAGAGGATAACGCGATCTATTATTTTTCAGGTTTCTCCGTGAAAAAAACGCTCGCAAAATTTAATTGCAGTAGATGTAGGGAAATACTTCTCGATAGTCGTAGGGATGGCATATCAAGTGAGCAGGTTCTTCAATTTTTCAAGGCGTTTCCAACGCAAAATCGGGCTCCCTTAGGTAATCTCGTTGCAGCTTCTGAAAAATATTGGCAGGTCGCGTCAGTTCATTTGCGGCTTTTTCAAAAATACTATTCGGAAATAGGTCACGTATACAATGTCGTTGAGTTGTTAGTTAAAAGAATTACGAGTCAGGATAAGAATTGGTTCAGGGATAGTTGTCGCAATCATAGGATTTTTTTGCTCCGCAGTCTGTTGATTTCTCGACTAGTTAGAGGGTTACAGTGGTATTCGAATGAAGCTCGCGAGTCTAGGAAACGTAGTGCTGCAGAAAGTTTGGGTTGTAATTCATCTATAAAGAAATTTAGGGGTAATTGAATTCATTCCATTTTTTCGATTAGAAATCGTGAGAGGCGAGGGGACTCACGTGAATCAAGCACCCCGACATCATCCTTTTCTTAAATCATTCTCATTACATTATCATCAATTAATATGGTAGTAGGCCTACTGGGGATCCCGCCATGTAAAATAATGGGAAACGAATTTGTCGCAGTACCTCATGGGTGATTCGGAAAACTGCGAGTCGTGCGAATTATTGCAATCTGCATCGTTATCGCAATTCATCACTGCGGGGAATTTTTGATAATTCCAGCTGCAATATTATGGAGCGGAAATTGGGAATTTTCCAGTTTTTGGCGAATAAAAAATTAAAATGTTAATATTTTTTGCGTCTTTTCATTTTACAATGAAAAACTTGAAGTTTTTCCGCGTAAAATGAGACAAAAAATTTAGTTGCAGGATCAATAATAACCGAGTTATCGATTTTTCAATTGATCCGCATGCCAATTTTCAACGCGGGCTGCCGCGCCGCGCCGGAGTAGAATCATCTTACATTAGATTTTTCCAAGCAGTTAGCAGTGACGAATTTAAAGCACCGTCGTCGGTGAAAAGATTGGGATGTATTGTATGGCGTTTACGCGTAATTGTCGCATGTGTTGGTAAGCAACCGTGGCGCTCCATGTGGCGGGCACGCTTTCGTGCAATTATATTATTGTCAGGAAAGCGTGTGAGCAACGTCGCGGTAGGTGGACGGGGGACGATACCACCCATCCCCAATCCCCTTACAATGTTGTTACCAATTGCATTGATTTCAGTATTTTCGAAAACACAATACATTGTTTGAACGCTGCAGGTATAGAAAAGGATTATCATCACATATTGCGAGTATTTTATTTATATTGAATAATGAAACGGAATGAAAAGCGAAAAACATTTAGATTTCAATATGTATATGGTAACGTCCAAATTAGATTTTCATTGACCGTAGCATACGCGCGATATAATTATATTTTTGAAGATTTATTTTACGATAAATTGAAATTTTGAAGATAATCTGTAAAATTTTACCATAAAAAAAATTGTGCACAAAAAATGACTAAAAGAGAAGTGAAATCAAAGGTGACGAAGCCCTATTATAGTGACCCGCTCCACGTGAAATCCCTCATGTACTATTAACAGTTATTATTGTTTATAATAATTCTATTGTGAGAGGCGAGGGGGCTCAAGTGATACAAGCATCCCGACATCATTCTTCAAGATAATCATTATGAACGAATTATTCGACAATGCATGTTACTACATTTTCTTCATCAATTCATGGTAGTGAACCTGCGAGACTTCGAGTCGTGCGCATTATTGCAATCTGCATCGTTATCGCAATTCACCACTGCGGGGGATTTTTGATAATTCCAGCTGCAATATTATGGAGCGGAAATTGGGAATTTTCCAGTTTTTGGCAAATAAAAAATTAAAATGTTAATATTTTTTGCGTCTTTTCATTTTACAATGAAAAACTTGAAGTTTTTCCGCGTAAAATGAGACAAAAAATTTAGTTGCAGGATCAATAATAACCGAGTTATCGATTTTTCAATTGATCCGCATGCCAATTTTGAACGCGGGCCGCCGCGCCGCGCCGGAGTAGAATCATCTTACATTAGATTTTTCCAAGCAGTTAGCAGTGACGAATTTAAAGCACCGTCGTCGGTGAAAAGATTGGATGTATTGTATGGCGTTTACGCGTAATTGTTGCATGTGTTGGTAAGCGACCGTGGCGCTCCATGTGGTGGGCGGCCAACTGAGCACGCCGGTGGCGCACCAAGCGGTTGGGAGGGTAGCTCGGCTCATCGGTGAGCCGGTCGCATGTGTCGGGTCTCATATACACGACGGTCTCTCATGTGTGCGTAAAATGGAGCAAAATTTGTGGGCGCCATCTCCGAGTAGGGAGGCAAAGCTCTTGTATATAAGGAAAAGTACATAAGCATACCCCCACCACGCCGTCCGCACCTCTATACCCTTCTACACTCAACGGCAGCACTAGACGACAATCACGTTCTTGTCAAGAAAGAAAAAACGAATATCAGAATAATCAAAATAAATCAAATAACAGTGCAAAGTGGTGCAAAGCGCGTACACTGGTGAAGAATGTACTGCTGTGTGAATATTCTACTTACTTGAATAAATATTGGGGTTCTTTTACTACGATAAGTAGATAAGTTCAAGAAAGAACGCTCGCTCTATCTATTCGAAGGAAGGTTATGATTACAAACCCACGTGCACTTGAAGCTTCTGTATTTTAGAGTTGATCATACTACTAATAGCCAATTTCATTTTACTCGTTCAAAAAATGAGTGGAAGCGGTCTTAAAGAATCGTTAGTATCCAACTTCTAGTTTCTAAAACACATCTTCGGCAAATTATTTTTGAGGCTAGAATATCATTGCTCATATTACACACGATTTTTGTTATTGTTTTCTTTCAGCTATGAACTTGAATCAAAGTATGGACCATTTTTCACTGGAGGTACCATCCAGGTATGTATTTTAAGGCGCACGTATTTTCTCACCCTTATCGTCGTAGTTTTCAATCAATTAATTAATCACCTGACATAACCAAACTGAAACATCCAAGTATTAGAAAGAAGAACGAACATAAAAACTGGTGGTATCCTTCATTAGGAGACTCTATATACTATTGAGACTACTAACTTGACTTTGTTCATGAAGAATAATAATATCTTATCTTTTTCGCAGTGGAGTTCAGATGGGCAATACTTCTTCTGCCAGAATGGTGGATCTGTTCACATCTTATCTCTCGCTACTGGTCAAGTCAAAAATATCATAGGAGAGACTCCAGTGGACCAGGATGAGGATACTATCAATAGCTTTGCACTTGATCCCAGCGATGAAGATGTTATTACTCACCATAAAAGTGGACTTTTCAAATTATGGAATTGGAAAGGTGAGGCTTGAGACTATGTTTGCAGATTTGTATAATGGTTCGAATGATAGAATATTAAATTCTGTGTATAAGTACATCAATCAATATCAGATCCTTTGAACAGTATTCAAATTGGTTGGCATCAATTGATCGTCGATCAAGAAAATACTACCTCCGTGTAACTCAGTTATAGTTATATAAATCAAAAATCAACTGAAATGCGTGAAACGTCGTGATCTAGAAATTTGTTAATACTAGAAAACCCATATTTAGTGATCTGTGGAAGACAGAAATTCTGCCCCAGTATTCTCTATTTTTTCAATTAATTTATCATTCCTCGTTTATTTGGGAATTGTTTATCTGAAAGCAGAAGTGAAACTCAAGAAAATGTGGAAGTCAATTCACAATGGACCCGTTGCAAGAGTTGCTTTCTCTGTGAATGGTCACACAATGGCGAGTGGTGGCAGTGATAGTAGTGTGAGATTATGGAACCTGACACACCAAGCTTGTACGCACAATTTGAAAGGAATTCAAGGAGTAATAAGGCGAGTTGAGTACACTAATTGTGTGAAACTTACTACTTCTACTAGCAAACTAATATTGTCATTACGATTGCTCCGTTTTTTTCCTGTGTAAAAAACAGAACATTCTTTGACTAGTTTTTGGCAGTCTGATTATTATCCTAAGCTGTGTCTTTTTCTTACAGCGTTCTGGCATTTCATCCGCAATCAGATAAGGAGCTTATCTTTGCAGCTGGAAATGATACAAAAATACATGGATGGAGTAGTAAAACTGGTCAGCATAAGATAAATCTTTCCGGACACTTTAGTAGAATTACATCACTCTCATTTCACGACGATGGGATTCATCTAGTGAGGTACTGAATTACTAAAATAATGCTTCTTTCTTCATCACATGATTTTTGAGGTGAACCGTGCTATGAGTACCCTACGTCACATTGATTATAATTATTTGCACCCAACTGTTAATACCGCACACGTTTAGAAAACGAACTCAACACAAATATATTTGCATGATTAACGATTGCACATGCCTTGCGATTTACATAGGTATTTATTCCTTGGCATACATTTATTTGTAGTGTTTAAAATAATAGGTGCCTGAGGTATTTCTCTAGCTCAGCAGATTCTTAGAAAATATTTTGCGTAGAATAATTCCCATATACGATATATTTGATGTCGAATCACAAGATTAGAAAATATGTATCAGCTCTTTTCGAGTGCATAATAACGTAACAAAACAATTGAAAACACTCAAAAATCGTGAGTGTGTCAGATTACAAATTTTTACACAGAATCCCTTATATGAATATCATAATCCACCACCATTTGACATTAATTGAAAACTGTTTATTTCTTTAGTTCTGGAAGGGACAAGGTATTAATCTTGTGGAATATTTCTCAACAAAGTATAGTCCGCACAGTTCCTGTGTACGAGGGAATCGAGGGTATCTTCTTACTACCTCCCAATAGCACAGCACTTATAACTTCCTATCAATCTCATGGTGTTTATGTCGCAGCTGCAGGAGAGAGAGGTATTCCAAATTCTTCTCAAAATTATTTCACAGTGCCCACGCTAAGTTCAGCATGTTTATCACCTTGGTATAGCGAAGCAAATTATTACATTCTTGCCAAAGTTAATCACGAACCGCTTGCTTGACCAAATTGCACCAGAATTACCATATAGGTCGTTATCGTGGAGATTAACTAACAGAAAGAATACAAGTGTGAAGTTTCACTGGTATTTGTAGAATACTACATTCGCTCCTTACCAGGTAAATGAATGTATAATCCAGGTTGAAAAGACCACATGCGTTAAATTGTACCTTCTGGTGCAGTGATCGAAGTGAAAAATTGTTGATCTGGAATGAAATGCCAGCTCGTAAATTTCAATAGGTAGTGGACAATATCGTAATTCAAACTACTACATTCTTCTTACCACCTCACGATGTTCGATCCTTTTAAGTTTCATTTTATGCAATAGGATAGCCACTTGGTTTGCCTAGAATAAAAATAATCACATTCGATAAGTGAAACTCGAAGTTTTACACGTGAACTAATTCACTTACTTCGTTCGTTGCCTCACTGCAGCAATGTATTACCCCAAATATTACAGTGATATTAAGTATGAGTGATTGAATTCTGATTGCGAGGTCTCTCCACTTATATGGGTACATTGGATCATTCATGCTTGTAGCAATTGTGTATATTGTGCAAGTGATCAAGATACTTAAAGTTCCTAATTCGAACGTGGTTCGAAATGAAAAAACTTTGTTGATAGTTTTACAAATATCACAAATGATGTCATAGATAACGGATATATTCCAGATTGTACTCCCAATGTCAGAGTTCCAGTATTGCACTCGTGAATTTTCACACTCAATTTCAATATTCGGAATAACATCAAAGTTTTGCTTGTTAACATAGTCGATCATTCTCAAAACGGTATTGTTAAGCTTAGAGCAACGTGTTTTCAGCGAATACACCATTACTGAAAATTGCAGTAGCGTTAAGTATATAAAAAAAAATGGCGGAAACCATAGCAGCGTATGAAGAATATACTCAAAACGTGGCTGATAATTTTTCGAAATTTCTGACACAGCTATGCTCCCTGTCATTGTACACATCGATCCAACAAAAATAATATTCCTTCTGAATTCCCTCTTGTAATCTACTTCTTCACCTAATTGGGATAACAGCAAGTCGAGTTCTGAAATACTCTTAATAATCTGTACAAATTCTTTCTGTCTAATAATGGTTGACACTACCATAATGTAAAAGATCAATTCGAATGCAAACAATTGGATATTTTCTATGAGCATTGAGACACCAGCGAACTTTATCACAATTATATCATTCTTCTTCATGAAATAAAAAATTCCGCTATATAAGATAATCCATGTCGCAGTTTGTATGATGCCGAATGTACTTCTTCCAGTTATAAGCTTGCCATTAAACTCCCATATTTCGTTCGGTAGCAGTCCCAATATTTTTACTAGATAAAGCAAAGGCTTAAACGATCTATGAAACTCCCTCACGCTAGGGTGATGCATTCTAGAATTCGCAACTTCGACTCGAACTTATGGGTATTTTTATACTTTCTTGACCACCTCTTCAATTTTTCATTGAGTATGGACGATAATTACTCGTGTACCAGAAAGCAAAAGAGAATGCTTTCCAATACCCAGTTTTCGATATAACCACTCTCTTAATCATAATGATCCCGTCACGATAATAACGGCTATCAATACATTATGTATGAGGAACTTGTTGGCTTAGCATGAATATAAATTACTAGTAGCACTTAGTTTGATTAGGGCCTGGTCTATGGGAATTATATCAGAAGTAAATAGGCACATTGAGTTGATATGGTTCCTCAAACTATTTTGTGTCAAATATAAAGTATGAAAAAGTAGAATAAGGAGATTACTTCCATAACTAGGAGTTGTCAAAGTGTGGGAAATGAAGAGTGGAAACAACGTATACGAACAACAGAATTCTCTCGTATCGCCTGCAAAAGAAGACGGAGGACTCTCCATCACACAACTGTTATTCAATAATGTTACCAACTCTTTCGCTGTAATATCCACAGAGCACAACATCATTCTCCACGCATTAGATACTTTTGAATGTGAAAAACAGGCGAGTATCTATGTTCTACAGACGATCCGTCCTACTTATATGAATCATCCGACTATCTATGTATCTAGATTATACAGAGAATGATTATAACTGATTATTTCAGTTTGTTGGATACAGCGATGAGATTTTGGATGTTGTATATTTTGGTACAGAAGATACACATTTGGCAGTGGCGACCAATAGTCCAGATATAAAACTTTACGATTTGTCGACAATGAATTGTCAGCTGCTATGTGGTCATACGGACTTAGTTTTATCTCTAGCTACTACGCCAGCAAATTCCAACTTATTACTTTCTTCCGCCAAGGTATTTACAGGAGTTTCTCCTTTCCTTTTTACTCATGAATTGATATAAGGCTGTCGGTGGACCTCCTCCGAATCCACCTGTTATCGATTGAACAGAACGAAATGTAGTAAAGTGAACAAATCTATATTGAAGATATTCTTACTATAGGATAATAGCGTCAGATTATGGCTAATGAATCCACAAACATCGAAAACTCTATGTATTGCAAACGCAATTAGGCATACTGCATCTGTTGGTTCCGTTGCTATCTCCCATACATCAGTAAAATTTTTCACTTCCGTTAGTCAGGACTTGTGTCTCAAACTTTGGGACTTGCCTGAAAAATTATCTCCTATTAGTAAGTTTTCTTACATTATGAATTACTGGAAGATAGAGAGCGGGAAAATGCAATATCTTTTGTTATAATAGGGAAGGAGAATTCTTTGAGTGTACGTTGCACAGAATTAGCACATCAGAAAGATATTAATACCGTTGCAATATCACCAAATGATAAACTAGTTGCTACTGGATCTCAAGATAAAACGGCTAAGGTATGATCGATCAACAATAGATACCTACTTTGGATGTAAAATTTAAGTCATTCTATCAAAAATGCTCTTCAATTGATTCATTTGCCAGCTATGGACAGCAGAAAGCTTACAGCTCGTGGGTGTATTCCGTGGCCATCGGAGAGGAGTCTGGTGCGTTAGGTTTTCTCCAATAGATCAAATATTATTGACAACTTCAGCAGATTGCACCATTAAATTATGGTCGTTAACGGATCTCTCTTGTTTGAAGGTATGACTGATGATGATGTATTCATTATCTACTGTAATAATCTGTCACAGATAGCTGACTGTTTATTTGCGGTTTTTCAGACGCTGGAAGGACATGAATCATCTGTTCTAAGAGGCGAGTTTTTATCGCGAGGAATGCAATTGATTACAGCGGGAGCTGACGGGCTCCTTAAACTGTGGAGTGTTAAGACTTCTGAATGTATTACCACTTTAGAACACCATGAAGACCGAGTGTGGGCATTAGCTGGTTGGTATTCTTCATTAGGATTCTTTTCGATTATGTATGGAAGGAATTAGAGTTTCTGTATCTCTATACCATCCTCGTTACAGTATGCAAAAAGGAAACTCACGTCATCAGCGGAGGAAGTGATTCGGTATTAGCTAAATGGCAAGATGTAACTGAGGCAAAAAAAGCTGAGGCTGCTGCTGAAGCTGAACGTTTGGCGTTAGAAGAACAAAAGCTCTCAAATCTCCTCCAAGCTGATGAGTTATTAGCTGCATTAAAACTCGCTCTTAAACTCGAAAGACCTCTTCAGGTTTTAAAGATTATCGATAGTGAGTATTCAAAATTGATGGTATTGATTACATTTACCACTGGTGCTATCTAGCAAATACACAATACTCGTCCAGTACAATAATCACATTCGTATTTTTCCCCCCCCCCCCCCCCCAGATATCATTAAAAAGGGTGAAGGTGGTCTGACAGAAACGATTCATGAATTGAAGCAAACACAGAAAGAGGCGTTGCTTAGATGCGCTGTAATATGGAATACTAACAGCCGTAATTCTCAATCAGCTCAGGCATGTGACCGAATTTTCTAATTCTCATAAAAAATTAATTAAGAAAATGATTTCCAGTTCACATATATATACCTAGAACATTTTTCACAGCTTTTTATGGGCTGAAATGCTGATATTGTTTTAAAAAATGAGTTGATAGTATTGTTTCATGAACATTTCTAATCTCGGTTAAAAAATTAGAGCAAACCGTAAAGTTTTATACCATTATTCGACAGTAAATTTTATCCATTATAGTTGGTGATAAACGTGCTTTTGGATGAGATTAGTAGCGGGGAATTGAAAGTTGCAGGCTTAGCATCTTCGCTGGAATCAATGATTCCTTACACAGAAAGGCATTTCAAGAGACTGACTCAACTTATGCAAGATCTTCATTTTCTTTCTTATACTGTTACTTGTATGCAGCCCCATAACAAGATAAGTCCAAGTTGATTCGTACATACATGTTTTACCTTGAACTTGGAATAAAATGAAATGAAAACGAAAATTCAAAGATAGCGCACGCCTTTTATATTATGGCTATTAACTCCGGACAAAATCAAACCTGAAAAAATGTTTCTCTCGGGAATTATAACTGTGAAGAAGAAAATATACGACTATGAATTATGTTTACCTAATCTAGTGAGGCATTACGCAAATACACAATTCTACACGTCATCAACACATTCTTATCTCATTGTCAGTTTTGATTTGTCCAAAATTCGTTGTATACCTAAATTTTATAAATCAAGCGCCGTGACAACATCCGCATAATTCACATTCTATTTCATAAAAATTTCTATGCAATAAAAAAATAAAGTCTTTTGTAAATTTCCGACAGTTTAGACACCTGCAAACATCTTCCCACCATTTGTTCTCACACATAACTATTCCTTGTTAATTAGAGTTCATCTTCTTATACGTTCATTATTACGTGTTGATACATCTGCTATATTTGCTCTCTATATTACAAAAGGTTTTGCCGTCATTACAAGTTGATTCTTCAATATTCTTGGTGACAGACTTTTACAATTTATAGCAAACTGTCATGAATGCTGTTTCTCCCCGTTCACCATGCGTTGGAAAGAATTATCAATATATTTTATCTTTTTCATATTTTGCATCATTTTCATATTACTGCTTTTGAATATCTCATGGAACCAGGTTGTAGTGCAGCGAATTCTTTATAACAGTAGAACATCATGCGGTCTCTAGTAGATTATAATCTACTTTAACAAAACCTCAACGGTTACAATTTGCAGTAAAAATTTGATTAGTCTACTGTTATAACACTAAGATACCAGAAAAACTATTAACAGTACTTAACAATCCTGTTAACTTAGCACTGGATTAAACTGAAATAGACTTCAGAAAGATAACGTTTCTAAAGTATACTCGCCGCTACAAATGATCTGTGAAAATGTCTACAGCTATAATCCTTGAGCATACGGAGTTGTTGCCCAGCCTAGTGTTTCAGTCTGATTGTGTACTCTAAGCAGAGAACTGTGTTGAGTGGGAGTCACAGTTTGGCTGATCAGACTCTTGCGAGCTTGCCTGCCTGGATAGCAAGTGCTCTGTGTGAAAAAAACCACTCAGAGATAATCTAACCACCGGAAAAGAAGCTTAAAATGGTTCGTTCAGACGGGTGCATCATACTATTGGGGATCTTCTTTTTATCTCAAAATAATTGTTTAGTGGATGCCATTGGCACGTAAGTCTGTTTCCTGTTTTCCTTCCTATGAAAAATATTCAAAGAATTGACTGTAGTTGGCAAAAATATAGGTGCAAACAATGTTTATTCATTTTTATGATTTATTCAGTGGCAAATTTCCATTTGTATATTATACTCAACAACGTGTAGAATATCATACGATATTTTTACACTACATACTACGTACACACATCGCATGAAGAAATTCAATCACTAAACATTTGTAGTTGGAAGAAGAATGAAAATTGTCTCAGATCTTCGCTCTGCTATTGGAACAATTACACAAAACGATGTTTAATCACAGTCTCAATTTTATATACTGTTTGAATATTCGTTATGTTCATTATGAGAATGAAGTTTGTCTACAGCCGTATTTCATTTGTGTGCTTAAATTGCATTTAAATAATGAGATCGTGATCTAATTGCACTTAATATCTAGTTTCTGCATCGTCCGTTCATGAAATGCAGGTTCTAAATAGACCATCAAACGCGATCATAAACAGCTAACCAGAAACTAAATCATTTACAGAAAATGTTCAATAAATAACATAATTTGCTGCTAGCTAATCGGCAACAATTAGCTTAAGAACTTCCTTGTTATAGCTTCAACCAATATGTTTATTGTATTGTCATGGTCAAACCATTGATATAAAATTACTCAGACCACAAACCTGGATTGCTCTGACGTCTGGTATACTTTGAGTGCTATCAGGGATATAGATCTTTTATATATGAACAGATTATTGGAATGTATATAATTTGTGAAAAAAGTTAGATTAGAAGGTCGACATCCACGTATGACCTAGCAAGTGCAAGATCATTTGTTTTATTGATATAAAACAGAAACTTTCAGAGTTATCAGAGCGAAACCATCTAGCCTTGGGTCAGCCCTATACACGAAAAAACATTCCTATTCTTCAGAAATGTTAGGACTCATTGATAGAGCATTGATGAATTGTCTCTCAGATAATGTGATATGTTGAAGTTTATTTATCAAGACAGAAGTTTATAAGAAAGTTCACACTCCAGACAGTTGCTGTTTGTTTTTTCTTCTTCTTATTCATAAACAGTCGCAACACGAGACACACTCACACCCTGAAGGAAGCGTGAAGCATTGAAACGAACTTCAATTGGATATTAAAGAAATTTTGATCTACCCACATTAGCGATTTGCTGAAATATTAAAACAATACGATTACTTGGTACAATGAATTGGTACGTAGTTCACATGGCTCTTAGAGGCAAACTTAGGGCATGTGTAAGTCACCTGGGGGATAAGAACAAAAATGGTAATCATTTATTATCAAAGAATTTCCGCCACCTGCTGATACTCAGAAATCATTCAGCTGCGCAAACAGTATGCATAAATTGAATTTGAATTTCAACCTGGTAACTCGATGTAAAGTTATATGATTATATAAAATATGATACGGAAATTTTGTTATATTCGTAAATTCTCATCGATATTTTCTATTCTCATTGAAGAAATAATGGAACTTTATTAACGCCATTCAAAGTGATGATTTGTATTATTTTGGATATAAGCACATAATTTTTTCTTCTATGTAATTTAATGGTGTCAGTAACATTTGGATGGATTCTCCTCTTTCAATGTTCACTTGAAACGTGCTTGAATATATTACATATTTGAATTGAACAAAAGTGACGCAAAATTAAAACAGTAATTCTACGTCAGGTATAGGTATCAATAATTCATACAAATAAGTCAATATTTAGTACCCATTATAAATTTTCAGATGCAAGATAAAGATGAACAAATTCATTACCTAACGTTGGTTTTGTCATGTCTTAAGCAAACTGTGGCATCGTTCTCAATACTTTGAAACAAGACAATTTCACACACATTAAGTGTGTTTTATTTTATAACTAAAAAATATGTTTGAAATTGCCTCACCGTGTCAACATAAATAAACTGTAAATTCACTATTAAACATACATGCTAAAAGTTGTCTCGTCGCTGTAACATCGCACTGAGCATATGCACCGTTTCAGCACTGTTATCTTTTTATACACATGTTAAATTAAACAGGTTTATTAACACAGGGGCTGCTATGACGTAGGCTGTTATTGTAGTTGGAAATAATAAGTTATTTGAGTTCTATAATGGTGCAATATTATTTTTTAAATACCGAGATAAGTCAACAGCACTTTTCACGAAGCTAATATTTTTCGTACAACTAAATCATCTGCAGATATCTGAATGTCCAGTGCTCAACCGGATGAATATTAAAATTCAGTGATCATATTAAAATTCACTGATACAGACGCTAAGTCGAGAATTCAGCTTCTCTACACATCATTATCTTGCATCGATTCTTAACAGGAACTAAAAAAAATGAAAACAATTCATGCAAGTTACTCAGTCATGTGCGTTAGTTTATGTAAATTACATTTATGTCATCTGCAGCTATACAATGCAACAATGCACTATTCTTCGTACAAAGAAACTTATGGAATAATAATTTCACTTGTACACGTACAGCATTTAATATTCATTTTCACTCTACTCATTCTGCTTGTAATAATTTGTGTGGAAACAAAATGTAT
Source organism: Phymatocera aterrima (assembly GCA_963170745.1). Classification (NCBI taxonomy): domain Eukaryota; kingdom Metazoa; phylum Arthropoda; class Insecta; order Hymenoptera; family Tenthredinidae; genus Phymatocera; species Phymatocera aterrima. The sequence goes on from OY720663.1 coordinate 12,706,329, forward strand.
ACTTCCCTGACTCCGTGTGCAGATAGATATTTTATTCACCGCATAAGTGAACATCAACACTCACAAAAAGTATTAATTCGTTTCATCATAGGATCAACACTTGTTCAGTACTAGATGGTGCGAACAGTCTGACACAGACGGAACTCCTACAGGAACTAACTCATGAATGCCGCTATGATAAATTAGTGCGTCCACCCGGAGAAAACAATGCCACTGACCCCATTGTAGTAGCATCAAGAGCTTACATATATGCAATCCAATCAAATATGGCAAAAACACTGGTAACATTAAATTTTATGTTATATCCACCATTGTTCACAATGTATTAGATTTGTAGTGTAGAAGTCACACCATGCATTTGGATGTGAAGCTTATGGATTTTAGAAGTACATACCAAAAAATGATGGATAGACACTTTTATTATGCATTTTTACCGTCCTATTTCCAGCAATTTGACATACAAATGATGCTGCAATTCCAATACATTGACAAGCGATTACGGTTTGCTGAAATTGCCCCAAATTTCACTCAAATCATCGGTGGCAAACTGGCATATGATATCATCTGGACACCTTCAGTGTACGTTGCCAACGAGCGTAGCTCTGTCATTATGGGTAATGGTGTCAAAGATCTCCTGATCTCCATCGACTCATCTGGTACCGTTGTCCTTAATACTAGGTAAGCTGAAACAACATACACTCTGGTGATATGGAAGCTATGAAAACACGAGTCAACTGAAGTATAGTACATTACCTCTCCCAAAAATTTTACCAGTCTCACGGCCTAAACTTGAATTTTCAAATAGTAGTTCTGAAAAATCTTGTAATATAGATTCGAATTATAAATATAAAAAGAAAAATGTTCAGCTCTCCCACATTTCTTGATGTCATAAATACATCATAAAGCATAAATTGTCATCGAAAATTGTCTTTCGGTTGATGACCTAAGATTTCAATTAAATCCTCCCCACATGATTCTTATTCACGTTTTTCAGATTGTCAGCTACACTCAATTGCGGATTGAGGCTGGAGAAATTTCCATTTGATGTCCAAGAGTGCCCATTAACTTTTGAGAGCTGTGTGTTATGATGAATTAAACTTACTTTGCATTTCTCAGTTATCCATTTTCTTATTGTGCTATTATAGCTTTAATTTTTTATTGACTATAATTGTTCTTTAATTCACAACAAAGAACCTGAAATTAGTTAATTCGATGTGAAAATATGTAACGTATGCGTGGATTTGTAAATGAATCGGTATCTCCTGACATGTATGTGAATTTCCTGTATTAGGGACTCATAACATTAATGAAATGAAACTGAAGTGGGATGAATCGCCAGTTTTATTAGCCGACGAACTTCATTTGACCGAATACAGCCTCGTTTCCAACTGGGTCAATGAATCAGAGGTTACATACACAGTCTTACAACAGCATTACGGTCATTTTGGTTTGTATATTTTGTAGATACTCAGAATGGCTCCAGTTTTGATCTTTTTACTCGATATTTGATTAAATACTGTTGATTGTTACAGCGGGAAATTTCAGTGCCATAAGAATTACCTTCAAGCTGGCCCGTGAAATGGGCTTCTTTATTATGGATTATTATATACCCTCGATATTGATCGTTGTGATTTCGTGGGTATCCTTTTGGCTACACATGGATGCCAGTCCGCCAAGAATTGTATTAGGTATTCAATCAAAATCTTTATAGTTGATATTACGGGATTTTATAGCCCACCACAAACTTTTGAAAAATCTGAGATATTCCTTCCCTTCTGTCTTTTTTCTATGATCAGAGAATACTTAGTTACTAAAATACGCTTCCTTCGAATTATATTTCAGGAACCAACACGATCTTAGCATTTATGACACTTGCGTCGAAAGTGGAAAACTCACTGCCAAAAGTTTCGTACATAAAAGCAAGTGAGATCTGGTTCTTGGGGTGTACGATTTTTCTCTTCGCTGCGATGGTTGAATTTGCTTTTGTTAACACTATCTACAGGCGAAAGTAATTATATACTAATACATATATTATACATATATACTATCAAATAATGGTTCGAGATTATAGCTCGATTACAATATATTTTATATTGTTTAAAATTTTGTTCAACATTCTTTGGACTGCTCTATGCATACTCCGAAAATTATTCAGCCCACCATATTCTTAACCATAGAAAGAATGTGCCTCTGAAGAAGGTGAACAGCAAATATATTCTGAAGTCAACATTGACACCGAGGCTTGCCCGAAAACAATTTCAGAAAAATACTACTGGATTGGAACGTTCACGTTCATGGTCATCTCTAGACCATGAAAATGCAACCGAATCAGTGTATACGAGCCAAAACTACTTGACTGTACATGTAAGTAGATTTTATATTATAGTGAAGGACATTAGGCCATGATCGCTGTGAAACAGTAACTGTAAATGTAAATATCTGATTACTATTATGTACTATTTTCACAATTATTCTGTACAAAGGCGATAAGTGATTAAGAAACTCATATTTTTCAGAGTTTCCCAAGCAGCATGAATATTCCTTCGGTGAAAATTGAAGAAGACAAAGAACAAGATTCTGTTGGGAGTATAGTAACATTGGATAGCGTTACAGTGCCACCTCCAAAGCCAGCAACACGTCGACCGACTCTTGCTAAACTTCATAATTTCACAACTATGACACCACAAGAGATTGCACAGTGGATAGACAAACGTAGTAGGATAGTATTCCCTGTGGCATTTCTTATTTTCAATGTTCTTTATTGGTCATTCATCTGGATATGAAATCGAACTTTCAGAATTAGTATGAGAAAACCCAAGATACCTTTGGCACAGTTTTAAAGGTCTTTTTTTAATACTCAATTGAATTGAGTCATAGTAGTAATTTCTACTTTCAGCAGCATCAATCAAACGATATTTGTATATATTGTGTAACTATGTACTTGAATCGCAGTCTTAAGAACACGTTTTCAAGTTCATGCTAAAGGATAAGATACGATTTACAGAAATTTATTTGGTTGTTGAAAGTCGTTGCCTTACTACAGCGCTCTATCACATCCCCAAAATGTAAAGTATCAAGCAATTGGCCAAATACTCCAGAGATAAAGATACATGCCTTAATCAACAACAATCAATAATTGCCGGATTAAGATTCTCAATTATTACAGCTATTGACTGCGAGATTTTGAGCATTTCCACAATGCAGCTGCTCAAAGTAATAATCACGCATTCCGACTTGTGGAAACAGGAGTGAAGTTAAATGTTAATGGAAAAAGTGCAGACAGATTTTTTAATTCTCATCGTAGCCGTTTGGAGAGTCGTTTATTCATTGCAAATATCACCCATCATTTTTTTCACACGTCTTTATGCTGGATTATGGATTCGCTTTCAACAGCCAACAACCATACGAAATTCAATATCACATACTGTAAGATTTAGTTGAATTCTCCATGAAACGGAACAATCATTTTTGGATCCCATGTCATAATTGCTACTAATTTGACTACTGTACATAGGTACATTTAATTATTGAATCAAACTGCGTATTTAGAGTTGAGCAATAAATTTACCAATTTTTTAACAAATAATAATTTATTTTTTCGAGATGATTAATCTTTTTGTACAGCATCACTCAATTGTCTCATAATAGCATATATGTCATCTGTAGACTCTGATTATTTGTGTGTACACCACTAAAGAGCCTGTGGGGGCTTATTATCTGTAGAGTTTTTTCACGAATGATGAAGGGTCCTGATGGTGCCTATCAGCTTTATACTGCTAGTAATCCAAATCCCAGATGTTGGAGCTGCAGAGAGCATCCGAATCTTGTAGAGCGAAGAATAGACTTCAGAGCACTACTGAGTTGCTTGAATTCAGTGAATCTCGACCATTCTTTGATTCTTCATCGACTTTGCTTCATTCATTAAGTGCAATGAACAAAACTGTTGAATGTCTCCACCGTGAATTTGTAATCTCATTTATTTTGTTCAAATAAATTAGAAAAACCGAAAAATAAAATACCGTTTCCTCGGCTCACGAGGATGCAGGCATACGACCTACGTATATTTCACAACTTATGGTGCCTGTATAAATGGCTCCACCTCCACCACTGCCGTTTAAACTCACATCATAGTAAAAGCATGGGCGGTTCGGAAAAGGGATCGTTTATTGACTGGATTTGACTTTCTAATTCCTCTCTCGTTTTCTCAAACTTGATAACATCTTGTGCGTGTATAACATCCTCCACGGTGATGAATATTTTGAAATATAGGCCGATATAACGAGGGTCTATAAGCCAAACTAGTACAGCACATGGTTTTCAACTATATAGCATACTAATAGTATGCTATATAGTTGCAATTACAGGCTATGCATGTGATCGAGAAATATGTGTTTATTCGTGTAATAAACTATCTTACTGTGAGCAACCACCTCATTTTAAACTCTATAATTTTTCATTGTGTGCCCATACTTCGTCGATTCTTGTTTTGTGCATCTGTTCATGTACTGTAACGGCTTGTAATCTCTGTTTGCGAAGGATAATACCTGTTATTTCTTGATGAATGATCATCAATATCTCGGCAGTTTTCAGATACACAGAATGAAAAATCAATTCAGCTTGCCAATACTGGGACAACATATTTTTCAAAGTGAATTTCCATGATTTTTTATAATAGATTGTTATCAATTAGAATATTATCTTACAAAGGCAACATTTTCCATATTCAACCACATGTATCATTTTGTGAGAAACTTTCGTAAAATCCTGTCTAGTCAGCTATTCTGACCCAGTACATAACTCGAGGATGAAACGTATGGCTTAGTTTTGTCATCTCTATTTTCATATTTTATCATCATCGCGATTCATTATTCTTCGAACTATAGTAAACACGGTTGTGGAGAAAGAGATAGGTCACAAGATAACTGTAGCCAGTACTGTGGCGCAGCAGTTGCGATCTTTGCTCCAAGGTTGCGATGAAGTATCTTTGCTGATAAATATACTCAAGTGTTACTCTCCAAAGTCTCCGAATCTTTTGTATAGCAGCATGGACGACAATGAGAAAATCCATTTATTTACGTTAATTAATTTTCTCACCCTTAGAATTTCTCTTCCAAAATTATCCATAGTCCTAAATTACCGATCAGGCTGTCTTGGTCGGCATACTTCGATAAAAAAATCTATACTTTTTGAAAACCTTACGTATGTATGCGAAAAAGAGAAAGTTATATTCATTTTTACTGTTTACAATAATCGTAATTAGTGATCTGACCACTCGCTATTCAGATTGGTCACTTAATGTAAAGGGACAAACTTTCTTTCGGATTCCAAAAACTAACTTCCAGAAGACATAGCGGAAAAATTTATTTTTTCGTTGCATCTTAATTAATGTACGTACAAATAAACAGATTGGACAGATTTTATCATTAAACGATTGTACATTTAAACGTAGCAATTACTTGTTGCATTATGCATGCACACATACATACATACTGTATTTAAATTAGTAGGTAATCGTATATTCATTACGGCTGACAAATGATATAAATATTGTAATGAGTCGTGAAAATTAGATTTATTCTTGCATCGCATTTCTCCGTGTCATGCGGCACGTTGCGCCAGTAGTAACGAATATCACCGGTCAGCCTGCGCCGCGGGGCTCATCAAGTCCATGCTGTTGAGGCTGACTACAGAGTTATAGCTCTACTCAAGTTTCCCAAGGGCACCAGAACCACCAGCACGACTACAGAAGTATATCTTTTGGAGTTCATTCGACTCGTACAATTTACGAGTATGAAGCGGCGGTCGTTATTGAAATACTTCGAAACTTATTGTTAGCTAAGAATTCAGTGCATTGCTATAATTAGGAAACGGAAGTGTGCGAGTACTAGTTGTGTCCGAAACTAAAATTCAGACAACTGGATCTGAGAAATTCTAGCGCATTTGTATTTTACCATACATTGCATCCTTTATTGACCGTTCTACAACTATACCTTGTATATAAATATACGGTATTATGAACTAGCTGACGCAGCATCGATTATTTCGCGTGCGCACACGTATGAAAACACTACATGTTCCACAACGTAAAACACCCCATAGTATGAGTCAGTCGGCGTTTGATAAAGCGATAACAGTTCTTCGGTGCTTATAGCGGTTCAGACCCCTGTTCGAGGTCACATGAAGGCACGCTTGTGTCAAGGATTGCTTCGGGATCGACGCCTCCTTATTTTTTACAGCATAAACCCTGACGAGATATACCTGTATATATACGTATATTACTTAATTTGATTATATTCACTCGTCTCATGGCCATATATATACATACTCGTTTTATTTTCTAGGCAAGGTAGACATTGTGATCGTCACCGCATATTTTATCTCTCTTTTTTTTTGCTTTCTCTCTAGATTACAGTAAGTGCAGTGGAAGATCATTGTTCCGATGATCTTCATTCGGCCGGCGAATTCTTTTACACTTTGAAAATATAACCATAATCGCTCTATTAATGGCCATTCGTTTGGTCTCTGCCATTTGACAACGTGTCAATAAATAACGTGGTTTTAGTCACTCGGACTGGATCGGTGGGAATGGTATTTAATGTACTCAACTTTAGATGGGAAAGAGCTCGGGTGCGACGAGCACTAATTATTTTAGTTATTACTTATCGTTCTATTTCTTATACGTAATTACGGGGTGCGAAACTCGCGAGACTTTGGCATTTCGCGACCACCACCCGCCGCTCACCAAAGTGGTGCGGCTGCTACCGACTCGCGTGCCCCAGTCGGTGAGCGTCTTTACACCGCGAAACACGAAAAAATTCGTGAGTACACAGCCCGCAAAACTGCAGTTGACGAGGTCAATCTACCAATAATTGAATCTGAATATCCCTCATATTATTGGCCTGATAGTTTGTGAAAAATTGTCTCTTCAATTTCTTTCGACTAATCCCTAATTTCAAAGAAAAAACGACCGAGAAAAATTTGGAACCAGCTTGAATACCGAGTATCACGTTGTATCATATGTGAATTAGGTATTAGTTAAACGAATAAGAATGGTGTACGTAACTTAGGAAGAGTTTATAAGAATGGTGAACCCACGCGAGGCTCAAAGTTTTCACACGTGTTACTCGGGGGCTGTAATAATTAATAACGTCGGTGGATAATTGTGGTAGACCCGCAAGACAATGACGCAGTATAGTAGTGGAAGTGGAAGTAGCACGAGTAGCAATGGTCAACACGACCTTGGTGATCGATCACAGCAATTAACAGAAGAGAAGTTAATGGTAATTCAATAATGTAAAAATATTTTCAGATTCGGTGGAATAACAACCTTGCTCGGTAAAGAGTCTATTATTATTTATCGAAATATATTTAGGAATCCTATACCTATCAAGATTTGCGGCAGCAAATCGCCGACAATAAAATAGATATTCCAGAGTAATCACGAGCGAGCAATATCATCAAGTTTGATAAGTTTCACATTTTCGCAGATTTATGAAACCGCTGGAGAACAAATTTTCTGCTAAAAATTTAGCGATTAGATTTATATAATTGATGAAGATTATTTCACGCTATGTAAATTATTATTGTTTCATTTACTCTATGTATAAATATTTTCCCAGTGATGTCAAGTATACAAACTCACAAACACGCCACGTGAATAACTTGTCTCCTCATTGTAGACATTCATCGCGTTGTGCTGAATGAAATTGAGCTTTTGACGAATAGATTATCCTAACGTAGGTTTATGTTACATTTCTCAATAAATCGCTTATCTTTTTCTGTGCAGAATAGAGCTCACTATAAGTCTCTTTAATTAAGTTCTCATTTCAAATTCTTGTTCAGGTCGTTCGATGGACATACAATAAGGCATTGAATGGAAAATCGAGTTTCAATATATTTGATAAATGCGATAATAATGATCGAGTATGTTTGCGGGTGAACTTCTACCTAGGCGAAGAATGAGGGTTGAAATTTGAAGGTGTGTAATCGATGACCAATTAATCATGTATTGATAACGAGTCGGTTGAACAAACCATGGTGAGTCACATCGACCACGGGAAATATTTACGCAATTTACGAACTATCATTACTTACAAACCTGTAGCTGCCTATAGATACGAAATGAGGGGCTGTAGCCTTTTTTACCAATGAGTGTAAATTATCAACAGAGAATTATAGTTCATGCATGAAACCGCGATTAATTCATACCTATACTCGTACTGCCTATACATGCCTGGGTGGTGAAACCTTGTGATTGCCTGAAATGTATGGGTATGTGCGCGAAAAAATGTAACCGGCGATCTATCAATCGTTTACGATCAGTGTGAACCCATTACAAATGATTGCGGGTATAGGTCTTTAGTGCCTTACCTCACGTAGCAATTAAGGGACATTAAGTTGGAATTTAGACATACACTAAAGCTTTGTATGTATCAGCAATGATATATATACCCATACGACGGAGTTGTAATTATTGTTATTACAAGCTCATGGGAGACCATTCTAAGTGAACGCAGTTCATTTCGAAATGTCTGACAATTTGGTTTTTCTCTAATAAGCAGCATAGGCATATCTCAGGATCGAATCAAGAGTCGACGCGTTCATCAGGCACCAATGCCGGAGTCAATTCCCTATTTTTTCAGTAGGCTATGATAAATTTGATGGAAAATGTTTTTTTAGAATAATTTTATGATATTTTAATACATTTTGAAAGTCTTACATTTTTTTTTTAAAACAACCCCTCGCTCCGTCGCCCTGGATTCTCTTTGTTATTTCATCGGATGTAGTGTATTGTCCGGCAAAAGTATTGAAAAAAAGATTTTCGATTTTTACAAATGGCTATATATCTTTTAATTTCATATTTTAAATATGAAGTTTTGTCCATTCTGCCGGATACCCATTTTTCTCCGGGAGTCCGCAATACTCCCTCATCTCTCATATATGATAGCTCATAGATAATTTTTGCTTCAAAATGGTTGGACCACAAATCCTGTAGCTCAATTGAGTCCTGAGGATATAGGCAGAAATCTGACTTTCCGAAAATTCGAGACCCACAGCATTTATGCATCACGGTTCCACAGCAGCTCAGATTATGTTACAGCTTGTCCACAAATTGTGGGAAAAAGTTTAAGAAAATGGAACGACTCCATCTGAAATCTTTCATACCTCTGAGATTCAGCAATAACCGATTTCCTATACCTCATTGACATTGTTATTTAATAATCGAAGTGGTAACTTCTCTACTCATCCATCAATTAACGTTTCAGGTCGCAGTTCGTATCAGGCCATTGACTTCCGAAGATGGTGGAACCAGAGTTTTGCACGCCGTTAGCGATAAGGTGAGTTAAAATTTCATACAAATGTATATACCTACAGGGTGTCACGAGTTTTCTAAATATAATCATGTACTTTTTCTCTCGACGACGTTCAATTCCGCGTAAAAAGAGTAGTCCATAGAGGCTATAGCTACATAAGTTACACTTAGTACTTCAGGTGATATTTTGATCAAAGGAATTGTATAGATGTTCGAATTTCATGTTTGAATTTCGTACCAATTGAAATCAACAGATAATTCTGAGGACTCTAAATCAACCATATCACGGAAACTCACGCATACGAGGCCCACTATCATTAGGGTCTCGAAAGTTTACAGTATATTGATGTACAGGCTTTTGTTGTGTTGAAATTCCAGCCCAACAGGTCACGGTCTTCCTGGGAATTCGAGATGATCAGTTATTTGAGTCGAAAAACCCTATAGTGAATCGAATGAATTTTATCATCCGAAAGAACGTCTGAATTCGTACAAATTACTGATATCGAGATACGAATGTTTGAAGAATGTTCAAATCTCTGGATTTTTCAAAATTCATAACTTGTAAACCAGATGATCTCCAAAACTCGCAAAATAATGAATGAGTTTTTTTTTTGCATCTGACACGTAGAAAAATGTATGGGTTTAAGTCACGAGAAATCGGCGTCCTTGATCGATTGGAAATTCTTCGGAACACCGCGGCGCATATCCCACACTACAAACGCGAAAATGTACTTATTTGGTGCTTCAGATGGTCGTCTTGGAGGACGTCGACGGTGAGAAGGGAGATGTTCTGCGACAAAAACGCGGCGCTTCGCGCCAATATCTGTACGATATTGCATTTGGCGAAGACTCTACTCAGGTAATATCCTCGAATACGTTAAATTTTCTATGTTTCTGAAATGAATCGATACCGCTACAGGTATGCCATTACATCGAATACAGAATAGTATATAGGAGTAACTATATAATGGGCGCGTCTATAATATCAGACAGCACGAAAAAGTCGCATTACGTTTTCAAAATTATGTGAATAAGCTTTTATAGAATTCGTGGCAAGTTTATTTTGACCGTTGGTCAGACAACTCGAGTTACTCCGCATTTCTTTTTCCGGTTTTCTGTATGATGGGTTTTCTGTTATAGACTTCAGGCTTACCAAAAACGATTCCTTACCTTTCCCAAAGCTTCAAGAATCCCATGAAATCGTTACACACGAAAAATTGTATACCTACAGCCGAAATTTTTTTAGACCGATCGAAAGTGAAGCGTGTGCGATATGGAGGCTTTCCCATCAACGATGCGTTTTAGAGAAACAACTATAGCCTGAATGCTATAAACTTGAATGAAGTTCATTCAAAACTTTGCAACAAGAGCTATATAGTAAAGCTCCTTGCTACATTGCAGTACTTCTTATTCTTTCATTACTACTGATTCCAACGTGTATTCTTTTGTTTACCTTAAACTGATTGAACTTTCAGCGATGGTCCACATAGTGTATTTCTCTTAATCATTGTATGAGCACCTGAGAAATGAAGTGCAATAAGTCCATCCTTATACGTAAATATAAAAATATACAGCATTTGAAGTCGAGACAAAATTTATCCTGAAATTTTCATAATTTTTTTTAAAAATTTACAATTCTTGGGCTCGTATACGAGCATCATGATAGCACATGTCGCTCTTACAACCAGTCGGGAAACTGCGAGCTTCTCCAATTCGTGGTGTTTTATGATGACCCGAACTCTCTGTATTGGAATATGTACATTTTATTGGTGCTATTTACAGAAATTTGAGTTGATTATCGCCGACAGTAAAAAGATGTGAAACTGAGGTCTACTGAAAGTATACAGCATTCCTTCCTCAATAATAAAGACTGTCTCTGAATGTCCTAATAAAATCCATATTACCCATATTACAGGATTTAAACGCGATGATGAGACTAAAGGAGATGAACTTTGGCTCAGAAAAGCAATTTAATTCTGGAACTCTTTATAGCCATATCAGGGATTCAATTAGCATTTCGATCACAACAAACTTTGAGGGCATGAGTAATTTTTGGTATGGATTTTTTAGAAGCTCAATAAAAAACAGACAATACTTGTACGAGTCTCTGCCATCTACTACGTCAATCTGAAACATCGAAGAATTGGAAAAGCCGATTTTGTATAGGTACAACGTTGAAAGGAAACTATTTCGATTGATCCATCCAAATGGAACCATAGGTTTAAAGAATAGTGAGGAAGTCTGAATAGTTCAGGAAATTTGTATAAAAATAAAGTCGTACATACATTATATATGTATGTCGGAAGCTGACAATGGCGGCTGTGCAAACAGCACTGCAAAGTGATCCACAAATCCATATACGATACGCATCAATTACAAACTTCGTAAGTGTAAACTTTGACCGAACACCCTACGTATGTAAACCTTATTGATTTTTCTTATCGGACTCCTATCACGGTTCGGTATGTCAATATTTGCATACTATATTATATAGTATAATGGGTACCTACAGATACCTACATCTATGAAAATGGTGGACGATGAAACTTTTTTTCAAATTCAACATTCTTCATTCATCATTCGGCGATGTTTGTGGTTTTCAGTGCTCAAACATCGATCGATTATTATGAAACAGAATGTGAATCGTAATGATATTGCAGTATTCATTAGTACCTCTAGCTCTGGGACGATTCCGCTGATATATCGGCTTTTCAGAGGATTCAGTTGATTCTGGTTTTAGTTAAATGTAGGATAATATGAATAAGTGGGAAAACCCTCAACCGTGAGAGCTATCTACTCACGGACACCTGCGTTAGGATAATAATTATGTAATACGAATTATCCCACAGGTATTTTCCGTCGAAGATAGTAATCTAAAAATGCAAAGATATAATTACTCGAGCAGTCAATTGTTGAACGAAGCAATGGATGATTGAGTACAAAAAATACGCAACTCCAATTAGTACATAGTCTATAAGCTAAAGTGCAAGTATTTGCTATTGAAAAGTAACAGGGCCACATAGCGTGACATCGTCCTATGACCGATGACCATTGAGTTGCGTGTCCAGGCCAGGGTTGAGGTCGTATAGGCGAATAAGTCCGGAGCTTGGGCCGGACGGTAAAAAAGCTCAGAAAACGCTTCAATCTAACTTATTTTCCGTAGCTTTCAGTAAGTCTTATTAATTCAGCCTTGCAATGAATGATTATTCCTATATAAAGTTTATCATTGTACAAAGTAAAGCGATGTACAGCTATGCATTGTATGTACGTCTTCCATCGAAAGTTTATGGACTTCGATCGTTCCACTTTCTGAGAAAAAAAAGCCTGCAAAGTGGCTCGCGCGATGAGCGATGTAACTCACGTGTGTGAATCGGAATCGTAGTTTTTCAAATGAGCTCCATTATCTCATGATTTCCGCGTTTTTCAAAGTAGAGGACGATACCTGACGTAATAATATACCGTCCTCTACCTTTAGGAAAGTGAAAATCGTGAGATAATTGAGACAATTCGGAAAATAGCAGTCCTGATTCACTGTTTTGGATGAGTCAGACACGAGTCCGAGACATGGACTCATAAAGAGACATATTGTCCAACTTCCCAGGTGTTTCCCCAAGTATTCGAGGGTTCCATGGAAGCTTCTTTTAACGTTTGGATCACGTCCTAATTGTAATGTAACACGTAAAAAATCCTATCTATACTTCACACGAGCACAGGTTGTAGGCATTCGATTATGTTTCTAAAAATCAAGGAGAAAGTACTTAAATTTTGTTAGGAGGCGGTTTATGGTGGAACCACGCGAGCTCTTGTTCAGGACGTCCTGAGCGGCTACAATGCAACGGTTTTCGCTTACGGGGCTACGGGAGCTGGGAAAACGCACACGATGGTGGGCAGCTCTTCGGAACCAGGAACAATGGTGCGAGCACTAAACGACATATTTCTTGCTGCACAACAGCTACCACCAAACGTTGAGTTCTCGGTAAGCTGATGATGCATATTGTGACACATATAAGACCTAGCACTTTTACTACGTGAAAGGAAATCAAAGCTCAGGGTATATTTGCTATAAGTTCGATATAATGATCGTAGTTAGTAGTTAACGTACGATACACGTTTTTGTGGTTTGAGATGTCTTTGAAATTGAGAATTGGGATGCAGAACATACAAGCCTACTGGCGTTCACTTGAAACCATATTTGATTCAAACTTATTTGCAGAATATATATTTTTCATTATTTTACCCGTAAAATACTTTCGGTAAACGGAGTTCTAAATTCTTGTAGCAGGTGACTATAATAATGATATTCCGCCGTTATATCATACAAGTACATGTACCTATATTTAACGAAATCATTCCTTAACAAGATAAAGCCTTCGCATTGTGATGATCTCAGGTGCTATCCAAACTCCGCTAAAGCTGGGACTATATAATGATAATAGCAAAATTTTGATTAATGCAAAATTTTGATTAATACAAGGCTGGATACAAGTCATTGTTGCCTAATCTGATCGAGCCTCACATCATCGAGGCATGATGTAGAAAACATATGAACAAAAATATGAAAATTTCAGGTAACGATGTCCTACATGGAAATATACAATGAGAATATTCGAGATCTATTGAACCCGGGAACAGGGTACTTAGAGCTTCGCGAGGACTCGCGTGGCCGGAATATTCAGGTGCCCGGACTTTCTGAAATATCGACAAACTCAACGGAAGAGGTAACTATCTTGGAATATAAAATCAATGTGGCATCTATAATCATCTCAGAATTTGACACACACATCGCAAGAATGCTTGACAAATTTTCTGCATAATCTTGTATACTTCCACTCAACACTGTGCAAGGATTGCTCTCCTTTTTTTTAAATCAGTATTTCCTAAAACGAAGTTTATAATGTGTTTCATTTGATTTTTCTATTTTGAATAGTCATCTCAGTGTGTCGAATGATGATGATCGTCTGATTGTGTATTCATTCTAAATTCTATATGTCCGTCGTTTAGGTCATGCAACTTTTGCACAAAGGAAATCGAGCTCGTACGGTGGAACCAACAGCAGCTAACAAAACATCGTCGCGGAGCCATGCCCTCCTGAGCGTGACAGTAAGGCAATCGCAACCCATTCAAGAAGGTGATCGTCCACGCACGCGTATAAAACAGGGGCGCCTTTTCATGATTGACTTGGCGGGGTCGGAGAGAGCGAAACAAACAAAGGTGGGCGACGACGAGACAATGATTTTTGATACCCCCCTCTAAACTTAGGACGGCCAATATTTACACGATCAATACGAACCTTTTTACCTTTTGAAACGCAGACTTTGCTCACTTTGATAAGTGGAAAAGGTGAAACCTCACGATGGAGAAAATAAGTGACAAGTTTTCTAATATGGCGTAATCAGTCTCTTGATATAAGTATTTTCGGAAGAAAAGTAACGTGGATCAGCGTCGGTGACCGTTACCCGTCAGGTGAAATGACATGGATTCGTGCTGGCCACTACGTACAATTTATGAGTTCGAGAAGTTAAATTAAATGATTGTCATAAGTTTTGCCTTAGCTATGATAGCGCTGGAAAAAAACGAGGAACCTCAAAACCGGTGATTCTGAACATGTATAGATAATAATCTCGCGATACTGAAAAACTAGACCATTGATATCCATACCCACGAATGAGTTATCACCTTCATTTATGGAACCGCGAGCCATTTTCTGTTTAGAATCAAGGAAAACGTCTTCAGGAAGGAGCACACATAAACCGGTCGCTTCTAGCGCTGGGCAATTGTATCAATGCTCTGTCAGGCGGAGCTCGATACGTTAATTATCGAGATTCGAAACTGACGAGATTGTTGAAGGAGGCCCTCAGTGGGAACTGTCGCACAGTTATGATCGCCCACGTATCACCATCCAGTACCCATCGAGATGAGAGCAGGAACACCTTAGTCTACGCCGACAGAGCAAATAGTATATCCAACAAAGTGGAGCGAAATGTTCTCGACGTGAGCTACCACGTTTCGCAGTATCGTAACATCATCAGCGATCTCAAAAACGAAATTTCCAGACTGCGTAACAAAGTGCAGGACGACCGCCCGAGAAGTAACGAGACTCTGGGGGAGCATAGCGGTAATTTGAAAAGTCTCCGGGAAAAGATTGTGTCTACATTCAGGGAACAGATGAGATTGAGGTACGACTTTCAATGCTTTGATGTGTCTTTGTATTATGATTTTGACTGATGGAACTGCCTGGAACTTTTCCATGATTTCATGGCGGCTTTTATCTCATTGTTAGACGAAAGTTGATGGAACTGGACAGTCATCTTCTTGGATTAAAAATGGCCGCGGAACAGCAGCACGCGATAATCTCACAGTGGGAGTCACGAAATAACAAATTGTATAAAAACACCAGGAGCTCGACGTTGCGACGCCCGGGAACACAGAATTTCGAGGTCAACGATGACAGAGGTAATGAAAATATATTGCGTAATCACTCTTTTGATATAAGTATTCTTGGAAGAAAAATAACGAGGATCGACGTTTGAAGGATGCCTATAGACACTTAAAATACGTAACATGAGTTTGCAACGAAATCGACCGACGAGGAAACCATAGAACGACAAAAACGCGCCCGTATACATATATTGCATAGGTACGTGTGAATAGCGATGGCTATCGAAAGCGTATCGGTCATGCTACAGTTTGTCACCGGTCGATTTCCTCACAAATTCACGGTATATATACAAGTATCCGTAGTTCGATTACCAAAGAATCCGGCACACTGTCAAATATTTGTAAAAGCTTTCAAGATATACATTTTTAGGACACCACAATTCATTTCCTCATATAATGAGCTGTGAAAGAGCTTATCATAATTATGTCCTCATTTACTTATCACGTCGTGGTCTTCAATATTTGCCAACAGATTTTTTTGAAGAAATTGAAAACGATGCGGCGATACAGCATGCTTGGGCAGAGCTCGCCGAAATCAACAGAGACCAAGAACGCTACGCTGAAATGCGGGCTTCCGCTGACCGAGAGCTAGAAAATTGTCGCCAACGTAGTTTACTTCTGGAAGATGTGAGTTTGCAACAGAATTCGCTACTACACGTATTTTTTTCACTTGAATTCATTGTATCATTCACTGGAAAACAATCCGCCGCTAATGCTACTATCAATTTATTGTCGTAATCCTATGGTGTATAATTTAATCTACATTATGTATTATGGTACGTTATAACATTCATATTTATATTCGCGCAGCACAATTATGTGTTCGACGGTTCGTTGGTGCTAATATTCCTACCGATCAGTAATTTATTTTCCTTCAGAATCGTTCGATAAATAATGTCACACTTCAATTTGATTATATTCGCGAGGATAATGAACGATACAGCGCGTTACACCAAATGTTTAATTACTTGCAGGAACTTCCGTCCCGAATTAGTTCAGACGAGGAACGAGAATTGTTGTCTTTGATGCTACGCGTTCATGAGCTAGAGGCCGATAAAATGATGCTGCTGAGCGAGCGATTGGTCAAACAGCACGAGTTGAGAAGACGCGAATTATTAATACTACGTTATGACAGACAGAGACAAATATCTGAGGAAATAATCACGAGGCAGAGGCAGCTGATGGAAGGTAATGTCTCCGTTTCCATGTCAAATTCGCGTATACACATACGATAGACGGTCTCTTTCAGAAAAATCGGCGACATACCGTCGACTTGACAAAAATATTATTTATTGTAGATGGGCGATTGGTACTCCCAAACGACTTGCAAGAACTATATTCCATGTATCAACAGGAAATCCACGCGGCCACGTATGCCGAAACAAATCTCAACGACCAGCCTCCTGGCTTCGGTTCAAGTTTTGCCAAAAAACTACCACCGATATCTAGCAGGTTCCATTCATATAATCATTAATTGAAATATCACGTATCATATCACTCTTTTGGAGATAAATTATCCAATTGAGTGTACAATATTATACAAAGACGAATGGACAACGGCTCCAATTTTACGATGTATTTTCAGGCTTGGATACGATAACGCGAACAATGATTTCCGTGGGAACAGTAGGTAGGTAAAAATAGATGTAAAACACAAGTAGGGCAGCTCCTTCAGGGCTGCAGCGCACCTCCGAATACTTATGTGTACCATGTAGTAACGCAGAATAATTACGATAGGTGTTATACCATAATAAAGTATAAATTTTCACGAGGGACATTTATGCCTGTCGCTTCGAGTGGCACATGCGTAGGTAAAGCAGATCGAAAAGGTATTGATTAAAGGTGATAGTTCTACAGAATCGGAATGGGAGCCTTCGCCACTGCCCCGAACTGGGGAACCGACAGACGTCAGCCAAATAATGGGCCCAGCCGTACATCCGTTAATATCAGCAGCAGGCCTGTTCCCTCCCATTTCAGCCGCCATTGGTAGTAGGAAACCGTGCGTAAATGATAATTTTGTAATTCATTAGCATTGCCATTACATTTAACACATCAGGTAGGTATAATATGTTCAGTTTCCCTTTGCTACGAGCATCACGTGGGCTTCCGTTACACTTCACAGGTTGACCGTCGATCGTAAGCAACTGAGGCGAACGACTAGCGAAGACAGCATGGCTTACGACATACGCTTCCAAAAGAATAGCACTTGACGAAGGAAGGATGAGCACTCCACGGGACACGCGAACCCTTTGGAACTAGAATATGAATGCAGAGGTGATGACGATAAGAGAGCAGTTGTAGAACTAGCGGCAACGAATTCAAAACCGATAGTGAACAGATAATGCAGTGAAGAGAATTACGAATGCAGAATGCATTTCGAGAGGTATTACAACTGCCCGAAGCAATTTAATGTCGAGGTATACGTGATCTGACATGATCCATGCCGTAATATCAGTGCGAGGAGTAATTCATGAGATCCACCCAGGAAATAACGAAAATTTCAAACAATAAACACAAGAGGAGGAAGTCTTGTAGTTTCGTAGCCTGTTTCATGGTGAGAGTTATAAAACATAGGTATATATATATCTTTTAAACTGTCTGCGAAGAAAATAACGAGAAATTTCGGACAATTATGACGTCTGAATATAGAACCCCACTGTTTTACGTGAAATTTATTCGGAATTATGATTTTCTGATGCAAACCGCGGCACCCCAGATCACAAGTCGGCTGCACAAAGCGCATGGGTATGCCATATCTGTTTCGTTACACAAACAACTCGATATTTGCATACTTATTTACCTTGGAATGTACAGAGCCACTGGATTGGCTACCGTGGAGTCGTATAGCAAACCGCCAAAGAGATTTCATTGTTATCATGTCTTGGGTAAACAATATGATACGGTATCTAAAGCCGTAAATCCGATGATTATATTTAATTGAACTACTTTACATAATCGTTTGACTTTCGGTAGAATAAAAACAAGATTGCAAAATACTTATATTTGGGGTGGATTCATGGGAATGGGACTAATTCAAAAACTGTAGTCATCCCATATTCCTTAGGGCGATATTCAAGACGAGTAATATGGTTATTTTTTACTCAGGAAACAAAACAGAAAGAGATATGATTCGAACTTATATTATGATATGTGGAACGAACCAATTTTCGGAAACGCTTGAACAGTCGCTATTCAGGTCATGTTCAAAATTTGGTTCCGATCTTATTGGTAAGGGTAAGACTTCGTTCGGACTAGGAATCAGAAAAAACTACAATATCCGCTGAGACACGGGAATGATACAAGTTATTATGTAACGTGAAATATTCACGCAGTTTGAATATAAAATATATTATATATAGTTTTGTGAAGCGGTAGTGAATGTTGAATTAATTAGAGAAGCATTAGGGCAAATAGCACGATTACATTGAACAATTGTCAAGAGATGGACTTGTCTGATTTTTGTTCCGCTCACAGTTCTTTCAATCATGAGACCAGTGTGGAAGATAATACAAGCAATTTTCATACGAATAATTACTTAGCAGCCATAAATGTAGAAAAATTCGATCCTAGAATTCAAGTGTTAGGACTATCAGGTAGACGAGTGGGTGAAATTTGGCACTTATTCCGAATGAAATAAATTCTCTGCAAACGTAATCGATAGTCCGATTCTTAACGAGTGAATCGGAAAAACGAATTCTTCAAGTATCATGTAAGGTTCCTAAGCACAGTACGAGGGGATTCGTCATTCTCCGCCTATAAATAGACATCAATTATACTTAATTCGGTGATTTTAGTTTTGCGGCCAAACTGAATCGATCCTCATTTTGGCGACCAAATATCCTAGTTTCGAGTAACTGTTGGTTTCTAGAATTTGTCCTCCCTAGCTCCTGAACTAACAAGAAACAGGCAGAATCGAATAGAACCTCTCGCGGTCATAGCTTTGGGGCAAAATGACTGGAAAGGGTTCAAAAATGTTGAGAGTTCGCAATATTCATCAGAATATTAATATCCCGGAATCGTTTTATTTGATTATATCTGACGAATGTAATGGATCGTTAAATGAGCTACTACTGTTAGCCTCGTGAGATATCATCTCCCAAGATCGGGAATTCTCGGAATCGCAAAAAAAAATGTGGATGAGCTTTCATCAAAAAATTTTTGCCGATATTATTTCTCGTGATTTGGTTGCATTACCATTTCAAAATTCAGCTTCACACCATCGATGAAATCTAGATTAAATATACCTCGAGGCAATAATTACGAGGGAATTTCAAAGTGATGAAGTTAGAGGGATTAATCGGCTTTTGAATAGCTTCGAAAGTTGCATACAACGAGATTCAAGTCTTTTAGGGGTTTCATTGCGGTTCAGAGAGTGGCAAGCATATTACATGGCTTTATAACGACTCATCTGATTTGATATGATCTCACAGAACGTCCTGGATAAGACTTTGCAGGATTTTGTAACATTTTGTAGGAATTTGATAGGACTTCATGACATTTGAAAGATTTTGCCAGCACTAAATAAAACTTTATTGGATTCCGTGAAAATTTCAGAAATTCACACGATACTACGTGATTTCCAAGACTTCATACAATTTTGGAGCATTTCGTGAAATCTCGCCCCGCTAGTAAACATGTCACGAGACTTTACGGAATTTTATAAGAATTCATAGAATTTCACGGATTTCAACTGATTTTATAAAACTTCGTACAATTCCACGGATTCGATTGCATGACTTTGCGGATCTCATAAAATAATACACGGCGTTGTGCACCAGACTCCAAGACTGATTAACCACTCTGAGGTTACCCAGGGCAAAACTCGATACGGATAATGAAAAAAAGATATACGTTTCATTTGACTATCTTCAAGATTGACCCAAGCAACAGTGAATATTTTATAAATCCGTTGATACAAAATTTCCTAAATCACTTTCATAACGTGAGGATTTTCTGTTCTTATGTGAAACTTTTCCAATATGCAATTGTCCACTCGGTTTCCAGTGGTGCATTTTTTCGTTCGTGGGTGTGCAGCTGCGCTATCCACTTCGCAAAGTTAAAGAAAAAACCAATTTCGAGACAACATATTCAGTAAAAATATTATTGACATATATATTTGAAATTGAGAACGCGGTTGTTCTTTTTTCACCCTCTGGATATTACTACGCAATTGTTCAATTCCGAGATAAATGGATTAATTGGTCCATCGATTAATCGACTCTTTTGAACATCACAACTTCTGAATAAACTTATATGTCATTTCAACCATTTTTAGTATTACTCATTTTATTAACTTACGAATAACCTGGCTCAAGAACGGAATGTTTTGTTCCACCACCAGGGTGGCTCCACAGAGAAACAGACATACCTCATAGCCGAACAGTTTCCAGCACTATTATACAAACTTTGATCTGAACAACCGCAAGTTTTAGAAAGTTTTTAATTTTCTTTGCGTCGCAATGATCGAATGAGATTAGGTTAGCAGAAAAGAATCCCCATAAGAGTAATGAATTGATCGATAATACAATTCCGAGATATATGTAAGTTCTGAAAGAAGGTACTTTGTACATTATTGTTCTCATCTTTTGAAAGAGTGATGATGGTTTCACATGTACTATACCGTAGTAAATAAAGTGAATTACGTACGGCACTATAACGAAATTTGTTTCCTATATTTCAATAAATACATACAACATAAGTAGGGTAAAAGTACTAAATGAAATCACAACAATAAAAAAACGTTTAATTGTCGACATCTGTGGTGATATATCGTTTGTGAGTGACAATTAAATTGTGAATGAAAATGGTTGTAGACAATATCTGCATTACCATCAATATTAAAAGATTTGTTGCTACTTCCATTGCAGCTTGCATACAGAATAACAACATTTTCTGTTCCCTAAAAAGCGACATTGAATATTATTCCATCTGATATGAATTACAGAACATGCTCATCTGCAGTGGTGAGAAAGAAACCGTCATCAAGAATCCGGCCGAACTCCCATCCTTGAGCCCGCGGTCCTCTTAATTTGTGCTACGACAACGAGGATACTCCAGGGGCAAACATTTTCACTTGGCGATCAAGCAACTTGTACAGATATGTCGTTTTCTCGGCCCAATGATACTTCCTCCTCACCTCATCTACTTTCCATCTAATGTTTATTTTCCCTGAGACATCGTTAGCATGGCCTGTACTCAACGGCTCAACACTAACGATTAAATCAGACATATGCTTCAGCCCTATGGCTATCATGTCCGGCTGGCAAGTATCCGGATCAGCTCTATAAGTGTGGGTCATGATGCAGACGGAAATCATAGGCTCAAACTCCATGAGGGATCTTAAGTACCTCACATAAAACCATACATCTCTGAGGCTTAAGCCAATATCAAACAAGTGGCTCAGGTCGTCGACAATCACATTTACCGATCCCATAGATTTGAGCATTTCGTGAACCCTGCTGCGGACAGGAAGAAAGAGTTGGCGCACCAGTGTGGTGTCCAGCTTCATGATGTCTGGGATGCCAATTTCATCGACGGAGACTTTTTTACGGCTAGTTTTAGTCAGGTCGACATTTGCCGCATCTATAGAGTCGTGGCCCAAGTCCTCGACGTTACTGGCAACTATTTTCATCGGCTCGATAACAGTTACTTGTCCTCTTTCTCTGAGCACCTTCAGATTGTAGCCTAGTTTCATCCCCACATTATGATAGTGACCAAATGTATTGTGGAAAAGAACTAAGCAGATTCCTTGCCCCTTCTGCAGAGCTCCAGATATTACAGCGTTTACTATGAAGTTGGCGTCGCTGCCATGCTGTTCTTCTATGAGTATCGTTTTTCCACACATATCTACTCGGTCAATTCCCAGTGCGCTGCATACCGAATCAGTCATTTTTCCACTTCTATTTTCTTCTAGAACGGAAATTTTCTATTTTTCATTCAAATTTAATTGAGTATCTTATCAAGCCGGCTTTAATTTCTACTTTCATTATTTTTCGAGACAGAAGAAAAAACAAATTTTTAATTTCCGCAGCCGTAGTACGGCGCTCCTCTATTAAACCATTCTCAAATATTATTATTGAGACTTGCTCACTATGAGTCAAAACCGTGTTGTCATGTGGAAGATTTGGAGCAATTTTAGATTTTTCAATTGTTCCACAGCTTTGCAGAGAAATAATAATGAAAAACAAAACAAAGACTGATGTTATTTAAATTGGAAAAAATTTGTACTTGAAGGTACGCTTTCGAAATTCAGAACACTGCATTCCTACATCGATTTTTTTCTAACTCCAATCGAACAGGTCTGAGGGTTGGGCAGGTAATCAAATTTGAAAATGTGCTTATCAAGGACGACCGTGAAAGATACACGTATCTTGGAATTTTTTTCAAAAGAATTGTAACAATTTTTTGTGCCGGTTTCGTTTCGTTATCTTCTCATTTGTGAACACAATTCGAATTTGTTACGTGGAGATGGTGATCGGAAAACCGCGTGTTGCCCAAAATATATTAGCATAGAGTTACACGTGACTGTTAGATAAATCTGAGGTGGTGTTATTTTAATCAAACAGGATTGAAAATCCGTAATTGAATATAATACGCTCAAAGTTGGTTGCAAACAAATTGATGAAATCTATGGTTTGACAGTATAACCTAACCTATAACTACATACATTAGATACCCTGCTTTTGACAGTTAAAAATATCGACGAACTTTGTAGTATATACATGATATATTTACCTTAGTGCTTGAACGGGAGAGATTGATCAAAGACTATGAATCTTCATGGGTATATACCACCGACGAAATGCACGGACACTACTGATATAAACGTTAATTATAATTTCTTCTACTCGTTCTATGTATCAGTCACATTTGAGGGTCCACGTTTCACGCGAGCAACGTGCTAGTCCTCTCCAGTCCTCTCTCCCTCTAGTCACTTTGCCCCCTCCAGTTTTTATCTTTTTTATCTTTGTAGCTCAGACACGAGGCAATCAGCTGTTAATGGTTCGAGTACGACGATCGAGAGAATCGCCGAGTATGGGACGATTTTAATCGCTACGTAGGAACGCGCGGATGCGATTGGTGCGATTATATTTCTACTCCTTTTTACACCAATCGCCTCCCGCTTCTAGTTGCGAGTATGATCGCTCGGCACGCTGAAAGCGACTCATCATCAGATAATTTTTGATTCCTCGATTTCGTCGGCCATGGCGGGGATTTCGTGTCGTTCATTCGCCACTTATATTTTATTAGTAGCAAGCTGCGATCTCGGCGAGTGAGCATGCATGACACCGTGTTCTACTCACTCAACTTAACAGGCTAATCCACCGATTTTAGGCAATTAATTTTAAGTTTTTTTCTTTGTTCTACGTATTATTTCACAGATTATTCTGGTCAAGCAATAAGAATTGACATCTCGCAATAGTCATACGAACGAACGTAAGTATTCTTTTCGTTTTATCTCACCAATGCACTTGATTGAGCGAGTGCTCGGCTGACGTATAAGTACGTATATATGTATTTAGATACCTGACATGCAGTTTCATTCGAGTATACGCAAAAATAATATAATTCCTGCTCTACCTTAACTCGATCGTGAGTAAATATGAATTACGGTCAAGGTTACATTAGCGGCACTGAATATCAGGTATATTTTAAAATACTGAACTGTATCCTTGATCGGAAATATACTTCTGGATGAATTGGAACGAGGATATATACCTAGGCAGTATAGTATCTCGTAACGCGAACAATATTTATCGAAAATTTTTTCATTTTTGTTAAATAATAATTTTCTACTTTTCTTTTTATTCACTTCGGTTTTATATCTAAATATTTTCGGAATTATAAATTCTCTAACGACTTCAATCTGTTTATCCAGTTTGTGTGTTATATTTTTCCTGCATTTTACGGTTTTTCAAATAACAGCTTGTGCACGGCCACCAGAACTTGAGTCTTATCTTTTATTACATATTCAATAAAACTAATGCACGATTGTACTTATCAAGTTTTGGATCAGTTGAATTAGAAATCGTTGAGATTACATTCGATTAGACAATGTTCTGATAACTTGGAGAATAAATTTCAGACAGAAATTCTTGTAACATAATGAAGCTCATCACATTAATTAGCCGTATGATTTAGCTGCAGTTATTATCACATCAGTAATTCAGATCCATCAATTGTTGTTGAATATATCTAGATATATAATAGCGAATATATTGCATGTTATAATAGACCGAGTACATAACAGAAGTGTAGCTCTGATTAATGATTAGTGAGATTGATTGCCTCATGATATTGATCGTATCAAGTTCTTTTTTAATAACGAGATTGTGAAATAATTCAAATAATATCTGTCTAATGTTCATTGGAAACTCGAACTAAAACTAAACATTTACTCAGTCACAAAGCCCTGCAACAACAAATGATGACAATGCACATTCTCATTTCCCTGATAGATGAGTATATAATCTACATAAGTACTTGCTTTTCCTTTTTACACTAACATGTATGTATATACATTCAAACATCACATTAGCATTTCTTAAGTCTCCTCACGTTTATAGCGTCTATGAAAAAATATGAAATCAGGAGATCATTTTACATATAATCATTTCTCTTATCCTAACTCGTGGTTTCATGATTAGAAATTATCAAGTATAATGTCGGGTATATCACATTGAACTTTGTAGCTTTATTAATGAGTATAAAAACGTTGGTGCCACAATTTGTGCACCTAATCTTGTGTGTACACGTATTATAATTCGGAGTAGGTATCTCACAATCATTAAAAATAAGCTCATCACATTTGTCGTTCTCGTCGGAAGAAGCTAACGTACATGTAATTT
The DNA here is from genome assembly GCA_963170745.1 of Phymatocera aterrima. Classification (NCBI taxonomy): domain Eukaryota; kingdom Metazoa; phylum Arthropoda; class Insecta; order Hymenoptera; family Tenthredinidae; genus Phymatocera; species Phymatocera aterrima. The sequence goes on from OY720663.1 coordinate 12,731,928, forward strand.
CTAATATATACTTTGTTTTTCTACAAAAGGGGTAGAGAAAATTGATACAAAATCTCATGTAAGCCAGTGTGAACAACTCTCGGATCTATGGCAGTTAGTTACTTTGATATTTACTAAAATTTTCACGCTGTCGTTTGTCTTCTGACTGTTCAATTGACGATATTAGGAAAGAAAACATGGAGATTCATTGATTCGCATCACTCTATCGAAATTCATTGATAACTACTAAATAATGATCACTATTCTCAATTTTACTTTCAGTTTTATAATCTTTTCACAATAGGCCAACCTAAGCAACTATAATTATTAGAAATGAATAAAAATAATGAAAAATTAGCCCGCTGGTATTTTGGGGGATTGGCTTCCGCAGGTGCCGCATGTATCACCCATCCATTGGATTTGTTGAAGGTACAGTTGACGCTTAACAAAAAAAGTATTTACCAAATTCTCACAGAAATAAATCCATGGCAGACTATCCCTTTGAAACATTTTGATCTGTTAAATCAATAGCATCGTTTTCATTTTTGGCTCTCGTCTATTTATCAATTGCAAGCACGTGCAGTATCCTACTTCTATAACTCACAGAGCACTTTTCAGCAAGAAACTGGAGTAACTTTACATAAAATATATACCAAATGTACAGGTATTTGTCTTGTGCGGAACATTTTTACACCAGCTAATGACCTGGAAATGAACTATCATTGAAATCCAAGATCAACTTTACCCAGATTTAGCAATTCGGCTGCATCAAAAAGTTTGTCAGTTTCTGAATATCTCTTACAAATAGCTAGGAGATGATAAACTTGATCGATTTGAAAAACATCACTTTTATTTCCATGATTCCAAGATTGAGAATTCAGAATTCAAATTTGGAGCTTTTTGATTCAATTTCTAGTCTCTTCATTCCATTTTACATAGTTAAATGCATGTGAGAGATTCATCTGTGAAATGATATACGTAGAGTGTTTATTCTTTTCTCTAGTAGTAACGTGAGAACATGAATTCCGGTGAAGATATGCTCTAAATTAAGATAGAACAGTGTGTAGTACTGAAGGGTTAGAAGACTAAGAAAACCTTGACTCTGAGTAAATTTAAATCCGCCTACCGAGAACTTGTCACTATCCAAGGTCATTGAAGAATTCAAATATAAATATACTACAACATTCTGTTATTCGTTCATTAGTACAGTCAACAAAGAGGTCGTAGTATTGCCTAACTTTATTAAATTTGATTGGCTGCAGTCGTCACTCTATATGGCAGTTGAGAAATGGGTACACTGTTTATTTATATTGCAGGAAATGGGTATCGTGGGCAGAAATATTAAAATCCACTCTTCCAAATATATAACATTTATGTAACTAATATTATGCAATCAACGTTTGACCATCTCAAAATTCACACAGTAATTGTAAAGTCTGCGTCCACATATTCTATCCGACATTTGCATTATCATTCATTCCAATATCTCTATTTATCAATTATGGAAAGGTGTCTATGACTTTGACCACAGCATATGGTGCGCTGTGTTTGCATTTGCTCTCCTATTAACAGATACAGCCACTTATAACTCAATAACATTATACAAATATTGTTACCATAATTTATGTTAATGTGCATGAAAACCCTGACATGTGGTCTCAAGTTGTGTACAAGGTATCAGACTATCAACTAACATAATTCCTGTAGTAGTGAAATCCTTCGACTCGATTCTAGGTCAGATTTTGAATTATGTAATTCGGTAAACAATCTATCCAGAAACGTAATGATATTAAATATTCATAAACTTAGATTGAGATGTAGCCAGTAGGAAAGCATATTCCACCACAGTAGAATCTCTTCAAGTGATTAGACTTGGGGCTCCGGAGGCAGGGAATTCCTGCAAGTGCAGAGCTAGCTGAACCACTGTACACTGATATAGAAGTGAAAGAAGTATTATTGGGAATGCAAACTTTGTTACAATTCAAATAATTTCTCTAGGTACATCTTCAAACTCAACAAGAGGGTAAAATCTCAGTATCAAAGGTAACTGTGCAAATAATTAGGAACGAAGGAGTAGTTGCACTATACAATGGTCTTACAGCCTCCCTTCTCAGACAACTAACTTACTCCACTACGAGATTTGGGTGTTATGAGGTAATTTTTAATCTTGACTAGTATTCATTCGTGACAAAGACACATACTCTTTGTTTTTTATAACCAGAACAAACGTCTCGAGCAAAACAGAAACTGGAAATGCCTATTCTGGATAATACTCAAATTAGAATAAATATATCTGTAGACTTTATGTTATAACTTTTCAATCTTACGTGGAAGCTCCATCCTGAATCTCTAGGCTGGAAAGCAAGCACTAGAAAGTCCAGGCTACACCTCGCCATTCTATCAGAGATTACTATTAGCTGGAGTTTCAGGCGCAGCTGGAGGAGTTATTGGAACTCCTGCAGATCTTATAAATGTACGAATGCAGAATGACATCAAAGTGGCGCCAGAGTTAAGAAGAAAGTAATATCATTACCTAATTTACTTTCATTAATTTCCTTCAAATGTGAACCGATCTCTGAGCGGCTCAGATTTATTGTATTCAATCTATTTTCGTCATTATATCTGGTAAATCATAACAGTAACAATTTGCAGTTATAAACATGCATTGGACGGCCTTGTCAGAGTATGGAGGGAGGAAGGTTTCTTGAGGCTCTTCAGCGGCTGCTCAACTGCAACTAGTAGAGCGGCGCTCATGACCATTGGACAACTTAGCTTTTACGATCAGATTAAAATGCTGTTATTACAATCTGGCATGTTTAGCGATAATCCCACAACACATTTTCTATCTAGCTTATCAGCGGTACGTAACTATGATCACTAAATCGAGGATAATATACACATAGGTATATTGGTTACATCAAAGTATCATACCGACGACAATGAGAGATATTCGAAGTGAAGCAATATTCACTGTTTCTTAAGGTTCATGTACATTTAAAAAAAATTGTTACAATTTCAGGGCGCGATAGCGACAACTCTCACCCAACCTCTGGATGTACTTAAAACGAGAGCAATGAATGCTACGCCCGGAGAATATAAGGTAAGATAATTGGCTAAAAATATTGAAATAATTCATATAGTGGAACTTGAACTTAACTCAAATATTTCAGAATATGATGGAACTTATTCTCTATACTGCAAAACTCGGACCACTAGGATTCTTCAAAGTAAGTTTGATAGTTATATTAGACTTTTTCATACTTTAGCAGAAGGTTTGTGAGCTGTCTATCTTGCATTATCACGAGATGCTGATATAGAAAGATTTTGTTTCAGCAGGTTTCGAGTTACGAGTCATAATAAACGTTTAATCTTACATAGACTTGATTGACTCAACTGATCTCTCTTTTCAGGGATACGTACCTGCGTTTGTCCGACTTGCACCCCACACGATTCTTACATTTATTTTTCTGGAACAACTTCGAACGAATTTTGGCTTCACACTTAAGACCCAATGATGCACCGAAATAGGAGTATAATAAATAGTAAATTGATTGATTTCATGTAAATACAATTATAGAGTTCAACATACAAAGCATGTGAAAATGGTTCAGCTCTTTTTTTGATGATTTAGACCAAAATGCTGAGCCATTTGACCTAATCATTCAAGTGGAATTAACATGAACAATCTTAGACTAGCAAATTTGTTAACAGATCAAATATATCTATGCAGCATAACTAAAATTACTTTTACGCGATTATACGCTGTAAAGTTCAATGTCTACCAGATAGAATAATCATCATTATCATTGAAACAATTCCAGCTATTGCATTCCGCAGAACATATTTTTGTTGTGTATATGCTGGCATATATTCATATTCAAGTAATGTTCACATTTATATTATATAATTATGCACACTATTTATTTATTTTTTTCCGTTTACATTATACAGCTTGTAGAATATTCGAATAGTAATCATCGTTTTGTGAAAACAAGAATTGGAATTTTGCATCCAGTTCTTTAGATATTTGAATTCTTTGGTATATTTTATTTTGCATTTTACACTCATGCCTATCTTTGGCAACTCGAATCTTACCGGGATAATTAAATATGAACAGGGATGAAATATAGTTAAATGTTATCCTTATTAAACTAAAATTTGTTCGAAAACTTCATTTGAAAGTAAATTTCACTTAAATTATCTATACGAATGAAATTATGTATGATACTGCCGAATTTTGGGACACTCTATTTTTGATAATGTTTGCCCGAAATTTCTATGTATGATACCATTAGATGTAACCTAATTCCGAGATCTTCATACATGTATTGCGCCCTCCGATTCGAGTAGTTTGAAACCACCATATGCACTAACTGATGTCATATTTTATCAGAATATTTTAGATGTTATAGTTAATTTATGAAATGTTACTCTAATCATCATATATCTACTGGTTGATGTAAAACGATTTTTTGCTCAATGAGGGGACCAGTGAAAATAGTTTAGTCAAGGCTCGCTTGTTCATCTCAAGTTCAGAGACTAGTTCCTCATTCACAGAACTATTTCACTTTTTCAGTTTTCACCGTATCGTCTTTGCCGTATATTTAAAAAATGCACAACGTTCAGTTAGCCTTGACTTGAGAATGCATACTTGATATTTCCGGATGTGGAATTATTTGCAATAGCTCGATTCAACTAATATTTTTTACATATTCCTAACTCAACAATTGTAGTGTATTTAAGTCAGCACAATCATAACATATCCGAAAAAGTTCCAAAATCTAGACGATTTTTGCACACTGCGTTTCATTATTTGATATTAGTAATCTTAATCGTCGTCATCGACGTGCCAATGCTGTCTGTAACTGTATATACCTGTTATATCTAAATAGATCGCCCGTTTGTATACATATTGTAATTACATGCATGTGGCGATTTTAAATAAATAATTGTTATTATTTTATCATCAGTAGTGTGAAGAATGAATTCTTTCTGAAGTGAACATCCTTTATAGCTGCATTCGATCCAATTAATATACTATGATGTCACAGTCTGGATCGAAATGATGATTAATGAATGCAGAAGTCATTTCCAAAAAAACATAGAGAAGGATGTTTATCACCAAGGAAAAATAGCAGAGACTGTTGGGTATGTACTTTTCTTAGATTACAATAATTTCTAGTATTTTTATGACATCAGATGAAACGACGTTACATTTTAAAGAACGTTCATTTGGCTTCTTTACATCTCATATTACAAAAAGAATTGTTTCATATATCTATACCAATTTCTTGACAATAATGTCAATAATTTTCTTCGTTTTACTTCGGTAGTCTAAAACTACGTTTCAAACGTGCTCTATTTTTCATGGATTTTCAGAACGTGAACAATAAGTTTCCAAGGTTTGAGTCTAAACATATTAATACACTTTCGGAATTTGTTGCTTGACAATCATTATGGCTAGGTCTAGTCCGCGGTTGATAAAAAATACTGGAATAGTCGTATAGAAATAATGAAAAAAAATATTGGTCAACTTAAAAATAAATGAATTATTAACTTTAACAAAAGCATGTTCTGATTTCATTGCAATTGTCGTTTGTAAGATTACTTGACATCAATCGAAATAATTCGACAAATCAGAGTCTACAGATAACTTTAAAAAGTACTGCCTTACAATCAACAATGACATCAATTCATATCTAATCACATGGTCAGACAAACACTTTCAGAAGGTACTAATTACCCGCTCATCAAAAAATGGAATACCTGATTATAGTAAAGGAATGATCAAAGTAATCAGCTAATTGCATGATTAATTATGAAATTAGCTAATGACGTAGCCTAAACATTTGTCATTAGATATTTTCATTTCGACAGGCTCCTGAGATTCATAGCCGCTCTTCTAATCCCGATGACTTAATTATCAGATAATAAGATGAATAAAACTATCAATTTGGCAAGTAGCCAATTTCATAAATTATTATATCTTATTAGCTAAAACCCAAATTGAATTGAGAACAAACACAGTAGTGTGTGTTTTGAAATACAATAACATAAAGATTAGTGATAACAAAAATATACAGAAGAATCGTGTGAGTGTTTAAACACCATGACTAGACTTTTTGTTCCGAATAAATACTTTAGACAGAATTTGATATCTCGAATATAGAAATTGAACTATGACACATAACTATAAGTACACATTAACGTATGGTAATTTTGACGTTCAATATCTGAATTTCAATCAATAGTCGGTGCTCTTTAACATCGAGGCTTGATCACAGTACGAAATATTAAATTCACACGGATGTTGATACCAGGGCTCTCCATCTACTTGCACTGCGCATGATCCAAGCAGTTTTATCTAAAAAATATAAGGTCATTTCTAAATCTATCAGAAATTACACTTTCATAATTTATAATAATCATCAATCCAATCTGAGGTCATACTGACTTTGACATTCGAGGCCTGCCCGAGATGATGCGGCTGAGACAGACCGACTTGCAATTGGGCTATGTGAAATGAAGAATATATCGCCACTACTTCTAACTGTCCATCATTAATCCTCTGCTCTTGTACGCCCTCAGTTCCTAGAGTAATTTCGGTGACTTATAGTGACTATGTGGGGGTTTCAGGTTGACCGCAACAAACTTCGTGGATAGGGTCCTCGAGAAATTCTGGAACGAAAAGCCCTCTACCAAAAATGTCTGTGACCCATAGTTCGCCAATTACAGAATATTTACGTTAACCAATCACAACGCTCATGTGTGAATGTGCAAAGCCTGTGTTCTTACACATCCAAGGCAAACTTTTCATTTCAAAATTCCTTGAGGAATCTATCTACAAAATTTGTTGCCGTGAACCTGAAATGCCCTGTATAAATGAGTTATAGCAATGCATGGAAATATCTTGGAAATTGTTATTTGAAAAATAAAAACATCGGCATTTTCAAATATGATCAAGATCAAGATTTGTGAAACATAAATCTCAAACATAAATATAACAATAAATAAACGAAGAATGGAAGAGAAACATAAATTATAAACCAAAGATCTAAGATAATGGGAATGATTGAATGATTATTGTAACAACAATGAGTAATGGATGAAAGCGAACCAGAGGGAACCATATTCCAGAGGTCTACGCCAGCACCCCAAGATGGTATATTGAGCACAACAATGCTTTCAATTGACGGTAGGTCTACTTTCTTTCCATCCAAGTAAAGTTCTACTTTTTTGTCTAAATCCCTACATTCTCTTTCAACGACTTGCTGTGTCCCAAAGCACAAATACAAGAGCTGTGAATAATAATTATGTATTACAATCACTCAAATGAACAATTCTTGTCTTCGAAATACTCATGAAGCTGGAATTTATAACGTTAACGCAACAAAATTACGAAAAAAACTTTCTTCAAAATTTGGCTTTGAACAATGCATTCTTCGTTATTTTGTTGCATTAATGATACGAAATTGAGTCCGATAAATACTTGAAAGCAGCTCTTTTTTTATGAAAGTTTTGAGAAAATAATATAGACGTTTGATATTTACCTTGTTAAATATCCTGTGACTGAATAAATAGAAGCAGCTTTCTCTAGCGCGATGAAAACTCAAAGTGACCTGAGCGTCGACACCGACGCTTAAATAATTGTACATGAAAGAATCTCTATTGGAACCCCTGAAGCCAAGGCCCCTGAATGGTTTTACTGTTACCTTCCACCTGAGTAATTATTCGAAAAATCAATTTAATAAGTTGCTTGGTAACAATCTGGCTGGACTTGATCTACAGATGTCAACTCACCTATCAAGATCTATTTTCTGAGCCGCTTGTATTCTCTGCAAGATCTCCACTGGCTCTAAATTTGAATTGTGTTCTTTCCCCCATCCCAATACACGAGATAAGTCGTTTCCTGTTCCTAGTGGTAGTATGGCTACAGACGGAATGGGCTGTACAAAACAGATAGCTGTAGGAGTGAATTTCAAAAATAAACGAATAATTTTTGTACTATGGAACAGATTTCAACCTTGAGTTGTAGCTTATGGATTGTATTGAGGAGCCAGGCGACAGTCCCATCCCCACCGGCGACTAAGATATTACAAGGAACATTTTCTAATAAACGACACCATTCTAGCGCAGCAACTGGATCTCGCTCTGCAAGATCGACCACTTGAGCTGGATTGAGAAGCCTCCGAAATAGTGATAAAATTTCAGCTCCATCATTATTTCCTGATTTTCTATTGGCTGGAATGAGAATATTACTTGTATGATATTTCCGAGGAAAGTTAAAAAGGCAGTATTGGATAGAAATATTCAAATTACTAACCGACAATGAAAAGAGGATTCCAGTTGGGCCAAAGAGGAGGAATGATTTTACGAAGATGCAGTCGACTGCGCATGGTACTGCGAGTATTCACAACTTCCAAACTCCCTGGAGGAACTATCATCAGCTTAAATTTCCCAAAGTCGCATGCCTCCGGGGAAAAATAAATACTGAGTGAAGTATTATATCAGAATATTTAATCACCATCCGATTGTATTCGCATTAATATTACTCTGAAAACACTTACTTCAGACAGTCTAGATTTACATAATTCATGGACACAACGCTGACACCAACAACACCACCAGTCAGAAAGCCCTGGTTCCACATCACATTCTTCATCACAAACATCACACATCGCAGTGACCGGCAAGTTACCTGTGATATAAAGATTGATTTATAGATATAATGATGGTCATAGAAGTGATAAAGTTTTCACGATTGTTCAAGGCATCAGGCTGATAATACTTAGGAATAATGTCGATTGTTCGATCAGAATTCTTTAGTTCCTTAGAGAGCACACATCTTTGCACACACCTTTGACCCAATGATGCTTCATGGGCTGATCACAAGCGAGTGTTATGTCTTTACATTTGAGTCGTTTATTAGCTAGTTTGATGCAGTCACGATCAGCACAAACTCCGCACGAATCACAATAAAGACCATCGATGTTGATAAGCAAAGCCTCGCATATGCTACAAAAATGTGCCTGAAATAAATAATTAATTCATTATTGCTAGTGCTGACTGGAGATATTGAACATGAGATTGTGTTGAATAGTTCTTTAGACAATTTATCTTACCCTGGAGATTTTATTAATCTTTTTCCACGAATGTTCCTTAGTCGCATCTCGAATGTGAATGTGTGGCTCTGTCATTAAATATCTTACAATATTTACTGTCAAAACAAAAATTATCATCGTCGATACCGTTGGTAAAATAATATTGCCCAATTCTCCTTCCCACATCTTTTTTTCTTTCTATGACAATATCCTTCTCTTCCAATGTTACAAAATTGTTCTATATTTGTTTTCTTTCGCCAGCTACGCATGAGCGAGGATAGCGTAGTACTCAAAATAGTGAAATCACAACCAACAGTAATATGTTCACTGAAAAATAAAATTATCCATGTTTTGAAACTCAGTCGTGATTTCTTACAAATACTAATTACATCAATAACAAGCAGGAAATGAATCATCCAGTGCAGTTATTGCAGGATCATCACTCGATGATATGAGATTATCAACTTTAAAATATTGTATCTCATGAACATTTCAATTTGTAGACAAACAGCTTGAAGAACCATTCTTTCCCGACCTAAAAATAGTAGTTTTTCTGAATCATTCAACTCAATCTAAACTGGAGCCCATTCCTTGTCAACAAATATATAATGATAAGTAGTGATGATTGAGCTGCTAATGTCAATGTATCTTATAACTATCAAAATAAGTGGTATTTTAATACGTTTGATGGGTTGAGAGGAACCGAGTTTCCAAGTAGTATGACATGCAGAATTCGACTACTGTGTATAAGAAAATTGAAATTCGAGTACATTTCTCGCGACTCGATGACGGCGATGATGAGTGTGTAATACAATTGTATAAACAAATATCAGAGAAATATTCTAACCTCAAATATTAAAAGATCATCAAAATTCAGTACCGTAAGGAAAAGTCTTTTATTCAACTTCTTAGAAGAGGTTCTTCTATACGGCAGAACATAGTTCACACAATATGAGGTTCGAATTACTCATACCGGCTATTATATCTCCTTATCAATTACTGTCTAGTGGAATTGCTCCAGTACAAATTAATGCAGCTGTCAAAACTTCATGTCTGAAGTTAGTGATAGAACAAATCATGTGATGGCTGCGTTCCGAAATCAGCTGTCAGCGCTGAAATTTCTGCGGGAGAGAGACAAAGCTCATTGAAAACCTGATGCAGCGAGAAGGACACAAGACTGCTGAGTGCTGATACCGTTGCTGATGCTGTAGTGCAAGCTGTTTCGGAAGGTAGCCTGAATTACGCGCAAAATTTGAAGGCCCGGGTGCTATTGACCGGCTGACGGCGCAACGCATTTCCCAGACGGCGCGGATGCTTTAATAATATGTTCAAACAGTAAGAAACGCGACTATTTCAACCAGCAAGTATATAATTAAAAACTTTCTGTTTCAAAGATTTGGAAGTTTTATCTAGAAAAACTTCATCATCTCTTTTTTTCTTTTTCTAGAATTTGAAATTAAATTGAATTAAATTAAGTCAATTGGATTAATCAAATTATGAGAAATAAAAATTAATCCGTAGAATACAATTCAAGACGTTCTGTATCAAGGATTCAGACTTTAAATTCTTTAGAATTCAATTTCGGCGTTCTGGCAAAAGTTAGACGGCTTATACATGCATGTATACAATAACACAAGCTTTGTTATACATGTGCGTAAGAAGTACGCAACTGGCCTATAAATTTTACAGATGTGATCTCTTGGTTTTATGCTTTTATTTCAGTTTCCGACCTTATGTCTGTATAACAAATGTATTTTATCTGTTTTTTGTTGAGGTGTACATTGGTATATACGTATATCATAGAGATAATCTTGACGATGTATATACATACGACGTGTTATCTTTCCGCCACTGGAAAATACAATGATACTCAAAATATACTAAATTCATTTACCTAAAAATAAACTAAAAAACCGCGTACTAGATGCATATTATTATGAGCTTTGAATATGGACAGCTGTGGTTCGAAGTAATGAATTCACGGAACTTGATATAACTGCCGTTTTATATTATATTTTAATTTGAAAAAATACATTACAAAAGCTGTAGGCTTCTGTTAGTTATATATATTGTCACAAACGATAAAATTATCCCTTTCTTCTAACTCACGAGTCTAGTAATCATAATAGTATAGTGTGTGACTAGGGAGAAAAATAATGTTCTCTGCCGAATGTGAAGCGTACTGCATGAGGTGAAGGCGCGCCGAAACCGAGGGCAGTACATTCGCACGAGGTAAAAAACACCTATTCTCCCTAGTCACACACAATATTTTTCATTACAAGTGCACGGAAGGAAGCCGATTTTCCGAGCCATATTCTAGACAGTAGGGAGGAACATAGTTTCTGCCCGTTCCCTAGGGAGGAAAATAAATAATTGGCATTGTGCGCATGCGCGAAGTTGGTTGACTCCTTCGATAGGCAAGCTGCCGTTGTGCTCCCGCTAAATAGAGAGGAGAATCGGCTTTTCCGTGCACGTGTGATGGAAAAGATAAATGACACATATCTATGACAAATGATCTATCGGTTGCTGCGTCAACCAGCATTATTGTAAAAAACAGTCTTGTTCGAGACCTTAAACAAAACGGACATCTTGCAAATATATTCACATTTGATCCTATTATTTTTCGGGCACGTTCCACTCATTCCTCTCGGGACCCTTATTATTTATTTTCTTGTCGCCATCCTGGGCAACAATATTTTGAACAAGTAATGCAAAAATATTTTTAAAAACGATACTATTACCGTATCTACAATCTTATTCATTTATATGAGCTCGAATCTAATTTACACAAAGCCTGAGATAAAAACCTATGTACAGAATTGAAAAAGAAATTGATTTCTCAATCTTTATGGATATTAGGATGCATGCCTTCTAAGCATTTCAAGACGTATTAACATTCTTCAATGTCTTTTTCAGACTCTCTTCTGTTTGAACCAACTTCTTGTTTATTTCGAATACTAACTCCTGCCAATCTGTGATCCGAGTCGAATTATTATACATGTAACAAATTGTTATTGTCGTTTTGAGTATCCATTAATCTGCTGTTACATCCATTGATATTCATTTCGGTAGAAGAGAAAGATATTTTCTAAATTCTGGGAGCACACATTCTCTTGGATTCAAAGGTTCATCAGTGATCAAATGATCACTAAGATATTGTGGCAGAAAACACAGAATTCCTTTGCTTGCCATCATTGCCCAATCTACCGGCTGGTCTAGCTGTTTCACTTGTATAAAACAATGTGTTATCTTTTTTGATTTTGGACTCATGTTGTACGGTGGTCTGCAACAACAGAAAGTACAACAGTGAATTGTAAATTAATACCTCATCTAAATTTTCAGCTAATTTGTCTTATTCTTTAAATCAACTCCAGTTTAAGATTGATTGAACAAAAATAAAAATGGAATGATTCTACCTGGCCTCTACAACTGCTCCCCCGCCAGCACAAATCAATCTTCGAAACTGTTCGCATCTCTCTTTGGGTCCCATAAGCAGAGCAACCATATCACGAAAAGCACCACCTGGATTTTTCGTTAATTTGAACCTCCACTTATATGCTGCAGCTGCTATCTGTCTGTCAATCTCGGTTGAGGGTTGCGGAATTATGTTCTGGCTCTTCGGATTTCCCCATTCGTATTTTTCTTCCTTTATCAAAAAGTCAAATCCAATGCATCCTCAGTTGGTGACGAAGTTTAGCATATATTTGTAGCATTTATAATATTGTCTTCGGATTTGAATCTTTATTTTAACTTTCTACTAATTTTTTTTTTCATCCATTGAGGAAAAAAAACTGTCTAATATTGCTTTCTTATATAATTTATAATGACACGTAAACGTTTGTTACCGCCACTTAATTCCTCCCTTCATACTCACGTCGACGAAGGTGTTTTCTTTTCCACAATCTGTTAAATAGAGACAATGGAGTACCCATTTCCCTGCCGCTATACTTGCCAAGAATTTCTCATTTCTCCCAGGCTTAAAGCATAGAAGATGAGTTGCTGTCGGGTCGAAACTTGTTTCTATTGATACTTCACCACCTAATGCAGTTATTATGGCCTCATAGCCAGTCCGATCCTATTTAATGAATTTATTCATACAATTCTATTTGACGTCTCAAATCAATCACGCCAACCAATTTTTTGTTATTGTCATTAGACATAGCTCAGGTAATATTTTGGGTAGGGAAAATTATACACGAACCTTCATTCCAGAGAGCATGAATTTACGTTTTTGTGGTATTATTTCTTCAATATCTGACTCCGGTGATAATTCTCCTTCAACATCTACTGGTTCTGATTCTGGTTCCTCAGGTATCGTTGACTAATCGTTGGTATTAGAGTTAGATATAGAAGTAATCTGATGTATAGCATTTCATATGACCGTCTATAATCGAATGGCTTACCTTCCTACAGAACATAGTGTGAACTGGATCCTCCCACCCGACAGTATCTGGCTGTGATTCTTTTACCACACCTAAAGTCATGTTTTATTTTTATTTTCACAAAACGACAGTTTTATAACAAATTTAAAGAGCATCTACTGAATGATTAGGCCGGTGTTTACCACTAGACGTCCTTTTCCGTAGCCAACCTATGATCGGAAACTGAATGACGATCAGAGATTTCAAAGATTTCAGATGTATTTATAAATTTCTATAATAAAGTTTCCCCAATTTTATAAGACCTCACACTTTTGAATTTTTATGGAAATCTACGGATTTTGAGTGATACACACTTCACGATGAACTAACCAGCACATGGAAATATTGGCAGATATTTTTTTTTGTTTAATATCAAGTTTTACCAAGTTTAATCTAGGAAATTCCCTGAATGTTTAGTCAGTGAATGAAAATCGATACATACATTTTCCCATATGGTCAGGAGGTTCAGAATCATAGATAGCTTGTTTCGCTGATTCAGCCGATAATGAATGCAGAGTTTCAGGTGTGGATGCTTGTAAAATCTGATCAAGTTGAGCAAGTTGTCTGAAAAGAATTCGTTTCCCAAATCAGTGTTAATCACTAATCGTGATTCCATTGTAATGAGGAAAATTTACTCACAAATCTATTTGATCCGTTTTTGTAGGAGTATTTTCCTCGCTGAAGGATAAGACTTTCTTAATTGGTGTGTTGCTCACTGATGGCACATTGTTCACAACATATTTCTCATTCTCTACCAGTTTCGAAGTGTTGGCAGACATATTCTCTTCTACTTCGCCTTCAGATCCAGCTTTCTAATTGTGTTAAGATCAGAATTACATGAAAAAAAATCATTGATTATCTAGTTAATTTTGACACACATAATTGAATCTCATGGGACCCAACAACCTACATTTTTGTAATCACAAGGCTGTTTCATTTGTGCCCACAGGTGTTTTTTCAGGTCAGAAAGTGGCTGGAATAGAATAAGAAAATATCTGATTGATATCATTCCACAAGTTTGAGACTGCCGCAATAAATTCAAGCCGACTTACAGTACTTGGCGCTCTGCGTTTTAATGGTGGTTCTTCTACTCTCATATCAGGCATATCTTCAGCCCATTTCACCCACCGCTTTCTTGAACTTGCTGAAGGATCTGGCTTCAGAAATTGTCCATAGGGTGTTTCTGGAGTAGAGACATGGAATGGCGATGGCGGCGTTTTATGATCGCTAATACTCAGCCTTTTATTTATCGGTGCCATTGCGGGCGTCGAACCAGATTCCTGAAGAAACAAATCGGGAAAAAGAGGATAGTCAAATAACTATAAAGACAAATGTTTACATTCAAAATGAATTGAACTTGCATTCAGAGTGGGTAAATGCCGTTTCGGAGTTATGATCTGTCTTGGATTAGTACCAGAAGGCGGAGCCATCTCAAGATTCTTTAAGTTTGTCTGTTTTGGTGTAGCCGTGTTGTCCATGACTGCAGTTTTCTCTTCAACTGTAAAAATTTTGGAGTTGAGCACAACACATTTCGACACCTAGTGTCATAAGTGAATATTATTTATACCCATAGTTTCTCCGACAAGATACAGTGTCTCAGTGACTCGTCGTTGCTGAGCTACGCAAGCTAAAAGCCAATCTGCCGTTACAGCTGGAAGTTTCCATTTGACTGCCGCATTGTATTTACTCCCTTCTGGAGTGGGGCAAATCAGGTGTGTGCATCCGTGCACATTTCTCGATGCATTTGATTTACGTGCGAGTGCATCTTGGTACCTGAAAATAGAAATATGCATTTAATACATTACTGTTGTAATTCAGAACGTGAAAATGGGGGCATCAATGAACACCATTCATATACTGTATTACCTTCCTCCAAGAGCTACGACTATGTTAGACAAGAAGGTTCGCTCTCTGCCCGTATATGAGCTCATCGCAATCACACAGTCGGCTAATGGCGTAGCTTCTTCGCTTATAGATACTGGCTTATGGTAATAATCTATTTCAATTAGTGCCGCTTGATCTAGACAGTCCTCCTGTAAAATATTAATCAACGAAAAGGATTAGGAATGATACTGAGACTAAATTATCAGATTTTTCAGCTCGGTACTGGAATGATACAGTGCTCAGAGGTGATCAGTGAGTCAACAACAGCAAAAAAAGTCTGAAGATGTAAAAAATAACGATTATTGACTAATATTAGGTAGGTAATATCAAGTATATACTTGTAGATACTAATCATTTTACTTACGATAAATAAATCCGTCACAATGTCATTCACAGTATGCTTCAGTGGCGCACCATTTATAGGAACAACTGCGAAATCAGGAATTCCTTTGAAGGAATTTCGAACTATTTGTCCACCTAATGTTACTATGGTGGTTGTCAAGTCAGAAGTGGCTGTATCATCAAATCCCGATAAAACGAAGGTCAGGCCTGTAACGAGTTTTATGGTAAATTAATACTGCAGATACCTGGCCATAAGGAAAAAAAAATCATTTTCGTGCGTGAAGACTCTTGTATATCCGTGAATATTTGTGATTGTTCAACACTTTCTATAAGTCTAGAACTAAATTTACCTTCGAAAAACTTTTCGTTCATTCCTGAAGGTTGTGTTAATGGTATCGTGGTATCGTCGGCCAATTCGGAAACTCGATTTTCATCATGAAGGGTACCATCATTTTTGCTACTAGTATCATAATCATTTCCATTTCTTACTGATGTTGGCTGCTGTTCATGTGGCTCTCGGAGTACCTGCAGTGATTGACCACCTACGTCCATGGAGTTTGAAAATATAAAATTAAAAACTCAGTAGGCGAAATACATAATCATACATTTTGGAAGCTACATTCCGAAATTACATACAAAGGAGGGGAATTATTTGGACTTCAGTCACAAAAATTGAAGAAGAAAATACGTACTAGGAACATTGGACTTTCGGTATTCTTGAACAAGGTCAGGTTCATCAATTTCCTTAGCAGATTCCATTTTTTTATCAATATTAAAAATCGGCACTGGTGGTCGTCTTGGTGCCTGTAGTAGCTGTAAATTCTGAAAACAAAACGATTCTTAGATCAATATCAATTGCATGGGGTTCGATATGATCGAACAACAATAAACGAACCTTTTTACTCAATGGTGATGGTGGTTCGATTTTTTGTTGATCACTAGTGCCTTCGTTTGGATCGTACTTAAATTCCTCCTCGACCGCTGTACTTTTTATTTTCATACTTTCTTCCAGCCAGTTTACAGTCAGAAAATATGGACTGAAAAATGTGTAAGCCATGATATTATCCAATTTTTGGGTATGGTACAGATTTGATCAGATAGAGGTCCCGAATTCTTCTATCTCTATCACAGACGAATGATAATACCATTTGTTTAAGAACTTATGTACCTCAATCCTAAAGATTTCATGAACTTCATTTCCGCTGATGCTTTACTTGGGTTTCCTACAATAACGTGAGTAACTGCATCTGAGACGTTATCAAGTCGTGTAGCACTACCCACGTTCAATATACGATTAAGTTTTTCTCTGTGATCAGGCGGGAATCCAGTCAAGTAGATCTATAAATTAAAGATTACTCAGGATATTAAGGATGTGCAGGTATTAATGGTCCTTCAAAATACGATTGCACAACTCACGTTACAACCATCCAAAAACGGGCCCGCCATCTTTGCATCATTTACATTTAGCCTCTCCAGTACCTCAACATAAGCAGCTAAAAGGTAATCGCATGCTTAGCTCAACTGTGATTATTGAATGATGGCACTATGCATTTGTAAATGATTAAGTCTCTTTATAGAAGATTAGGGAGACTCCAAAACTGGTTTATTCAGTTGGATTGCATGAAACAGCTCTCTATTTCTATTTTTTATTAAAACAGATCATGCGATAACAAAGATAAAATAGTTACGCCAGCTCACCCTTGAGCTCTAGTGGTGAACGATTGGATATTGTCGAAGACATCGTCTCTGTCATCATAGTTTCTTCAACAACACCATTATGTTGATGATACTCTGGGATGGTACTTATGCAGGAAAAGTTCAGGGATGCATTTGCTGTGACAAGGAATCAAGTTGATTGAATGTCTTCGTAATAGACTCAAATATAACGTGCTTAATAAGATGTATAGATGTAAACAAAAAGTGAACAAACCATGGGACTTTTCCGGCGTTGAACAACCTTTTGTAGATTCTATCAAAAAGTCAGAAAATGGCAAAGCATACCCATGCTTAATACTTTCGTGTACCCATTCGAGTTTTACACAAGCAATGTTATTCTGTAATGCAAACTTGAGTTTTGCACTAAGAGCAGACTTTTCCGGCGCTATAACTATCTTCACTTTTGTACCATCTAGAGATCCCATGAAGATCTGCAATTTTTACACCCAATTAATAACAAATAGAAAATCGTAATTTTAAATGCTTATGTCGATCTATTGCGTCCTCAATCACGGTATACACGACAATATAGGAACTTACTCCACCATGATCAGTGATCAATTGGCTGATCTGAGCTTTTGTTCGCTTCAATAGATTTGTCGAGGTAACAACCAGATTCATGAATACAGGACATTTGTATTGATCAAATCTGCTGCTAGTAGCTCGTACATTTTCTACAAGACTGGCTTCCCATACAGCTTTTACCCATTGTTCGGTCATAACTGGTATTTTTAATTCCACAGCTCTCTGTGAATGGGGAATTGACACAAACATTATTATTTTTTAGAAGAATCTACAGTTTGGCAACTTCTCAGCACGGAATAAAATTAGCAATTGCTTCTGATTTGAGAATATTACTCAAAGTCGTAGACTGACCTCATATTTTGCAGACATTACGAAATTGGCAACCAAGTGTGTTACGCTACTCCGTAATTGTCGCGTAAATACTCCTCCCATGTATTCAACTTTCTGTCCCACTTCTTTCTGTACACAAATGAAATCTAGGAATTAATTTGCTATTTAAATGTTTTTACAATGAATTATTGTCGTGGAAAGCAGATCCTAAGCCTCCATTGTATCACATTGTAACCAACCTTCTCCTCTAAAGATAGGCCTGATACGCTGACACAGAGACCTCTCATTGCTGTTGTGAAAACAGGACTGGTTCCCTCAGGAATTGGTTCTCCGGTCATGAAGCAGCTCAATAAACATCGTGGACCAACTATTCTGCTGAAACGTGAGTCGAAGTTGGTTGCTACTTATGATATGAGTGATTACAAATGAAGTATTATAGTTCTCAGATATTTCCAGAGTATTTATCAGTTTTTGTTCCAACTGAAATTTGCGTTCTAAATATGAAAATATGAAAACCAGGAAGTAATTTAATTGCTGTGATCAATTCTTACGAGCATTTGAACTTTGTCAATCTTTCGAACGTCGGTCCTTCAAATTCTTCCAGTACAAATACATCTTTTTTGCCTGGGTTCAAGCTGTTGCATAATTTTTCTTCAATCCATTTTGGTGATAATTCATGCTCATCGCAACTCTGGAAAAATGAAATAATAAAGAATAATTAAGGTTCAAGATCTTGAACAACGGAGAGTGATGAAGTAGAATATTAGAAATTAATAAAGCCAGAAAAAAAACAATTCAGATCACAGGCAATAAAGTCATTGTAATGCTAATTGCAACACCAGACATTGGAGAGGAATTCGGCATTTTAGGAAATATGTGCTTGCGGTAACATTTGAGGAAATAATGAGAAAAATTGGGATCTGGTTCTATGTAAAATTTCTTACACTGTGCCTGTTTTTCTATTTCGTTTTTGAGCTTTGCTGGATTTTTAGTGAATGTCTAACCATCTCAATAATGTATAACCATTAAACATTGTTCAATAGGAATGATACTCATGATTCTGATTATATTGGATATACTTACGTTAAATGCATGCCACATGTCGCTAGAACAATCATTTTCATTTTCTTGATTATTCGTTATAATAAAATATATGTTCAAGTCGCAATCTATTTGACTTGCTTCGCTTGACATTCTGAACCCTATACCAGAAAGAATTTCGATGCTTATGTACCTAATAGAAACGAGACCCCTGCATCTAGTTCTCTGCTATGCTGCAGCTGAAAAAAGGACATTCTAAAATCATAAATTTGAATTTATAAAATCGTATCAATGCTCTGAAGTGTTATGACTTTTGGTTAGAATTATAATAAAGTCTATGGAGTCTAACATAATACACAAAGGCGCACATCTGCATTTGGACTCGACGTTGAATTATCTCTTCATTCAATTTCGAGTCTAATCTTCGGTATATTTTCCACTAACAGTGATTTTTAACGGTCGAATAGGTTATACTGGAAAACAGATTGCTGTTAAAAACGGAGCAGACCTGTGTTAAAAATGAATTATTGGGGCGCAAGGCAGCATAGCTTGTCTTACGAATAACGCAGCAAATATAAATTGATATTTTTTACCTGCTGTTAAATCAAATCCTGGAATTAAAAAACTTACGATTGAATACTACACCGCTGATTGATACCAAATGACATTTGCTCATTTCCCGCGTCTGGGTATTGGGACGACTAGACCGATGATTAAAATAACCCAAAAGTTGAGAAACTTCGTATCAAATTTTTAGTTCTCCGATTATTGAACGATCTGAAGTTGGCAAACCTTTGTGCATTTCTTTTTAGACAACAACATTGCCAACGTTGAGAACGTTGACATTTGATCTCGATGGATAATAAATTTTGTGATCTTTCACAAAAAAACAAATATTCAAATTGCTGTATAATTCTATCGGGTTCAAGAGTCTGGCTTTAGAATCATCCGTATAGAATTTCCATATCTCAATCTCCCAAAACTTTCGGATTAGCAATTGATAATCCGTTTATATTTCCTTGATGCGGATGATCCGATCGTTATTGTTCCGTGTTGGTATTTACACGGTGTCGAATTTGTGACCAAATTCAATCTATAGTTTGAGTTTATTAAAAACTTCATATATGGGCAAGGAGATATTCGAATATACCTATCACTTATATGAGGTAAAACTACGATTTTCATTAATCAGTTCTCTATTCTACAAGCTTGTATTACAAAAGACGTTTACCTATTTCGTATAACTTTATTACCTCGCTTTTTGGGTATGCAATTAAATTCGAATGTTTCATTTTATATAACCTAAGTTCGTTACAGAACTCAAAGTGGAATACTATCGCGTATTGTCTACATAACATCATCAGCAACAGTTCACTACATCGTACTACATACATACGTCTATTTTTCGCAGATCGATTAAGTATGAGCTAAAGATATAATTGAAATTTGAACTAGCAATCGTTGTAGTCAATTGATCAATACAGATCAACAACATGGCTCTGCGTAAAGGAAAAAGAAATTTAAAGCTCCAAGTATCAGAAGAGGCACCTACATCGTTGTAAGTGAAACTGTTGAGAAAATGTTCCGGCTTCATTACTATGATTGTTTTTCATCACTTTTCAAGTCCTTTCGTTTTCTTCTTTGAGACATTTTCGCTTTGAGGCAAGAAACAATTATGACCAGTTATGAAATCAGTTCATTTTCATTATTTCTAACAGTGTTTTATTGTCTTTGTAATTCTCGTTTGACTTCTGTTGCAATTTGATAGAACGCCGCCAAGAAACTTGGACAAACGAACGACGATTACGATCGATGAGAAGACGTTCAATGTTGAAGCTGACGATCTTGAAGCCCTGTGTGTTCTTGGTCGTGGAGCTTACGGCGTCGTGGATAAGATGAGGCATAAACAAACTGGTACTATAATGGCTGTAAAGGTAATTTTCAGTTGATTATTCAGTATAATCATTAAAACAGACTTGAGCTACAGTTTTCAGCATTCAATCGTATCTTAGTTTTCAATTTTATAAATATTTTCTCACAAATATTCTCCACATTGAGATCTTGGATGCGTTTTCATTGACTTATTTCATGCAGAGAATAACAGCGACGGTAAACACGCAAGAGCAAAAGAGATTGTTGATGGATTTAGATGTTTCCATGCGAAGTTCGGCATGCCCTTACACCGTACAGTTTTATGGTGCGTTATTTAGGGAAGGCGACGTCTGGATATGTATGGAAGTTATGGATATGAGCTTAGACAAGTTTTATATGAGAGTTTACCAACATGGACGTTCTATTCCAGAAGATATCCTTGGAAAAATAGCATTCGCGGTAAATATTCTTATTCAAATTAATTGTTGGATGGTTTCTAGTCGATAGTAATATAAAAACACGAATTTTTTCCAACTTGTAGGTAGTTAGCGCACTTCACTATCTCTACTCACAACTCCGTGTTATACATAGGGATGTGAAGCCTAGTAATATTCTGATAAATCAAAAAGGAGAGGTGAAAATCTGTGATTTTGGTATATCTGGTTACCTCGTAGATTCCGTTGCAAAAACCATAGATGCTGGCTGTAAGCCGTACATGGCGGTATGTATTTTTTCTCACCATGCTAGTTTCTGACCCAGTTTTTTCCACAATTGGAAATTTCTCGCACTAAATCAATATGATTGAATCGAAACTTGCAAAGAATAATTTCCTAATTTTACTCTGATTTTTTTAAAGTTATATTCTTCTCAAAGAAATTTCAATTCAACAATAGCAGAGTTTGAACACAGAAGAGGAAAAAAAGTTTATATTTACTATTTCTTCTAGCCAGAAAGGATAGACCCGACAGGTAATCCTTCACAATATGACATCCGTTCAGACGTTTGGTCGTTAGGAATATCTCTGGTTGAGTTAGCGACTGGAAAGTTCCCCTATGCCTCGTGGGGTACCCCATTTGAACAGCTCAAACAAGTGGTTAAAGATGATGCCCCGAAACTTCCTTCGGGTCAATTTTCTTCAGACTTTGAAGAGTTTATTAATAAATGGTGAGTTCAAGTTATAAAATAAGAGGACAATGATGTGATAGCTAGAAGTCTTGTTAAGCTTGGTGAATGTGATTCTTTGCCAAATAACCGTTCATGATATGTTGTCTAAATTATGTGGTTTACAGGGAAGTTCACTTTCTTCGCTCAGTTCAGTATATAAAAATGATTTTTTTCCAGCCTTATGAAGAACTACACTGCCCGACCTAATTACGATCAATTATTGGAATTCAATTTCGTAACTGTGCACGCTGCAAAGGATACGGACGTTGCAACGTTTGTTGGAGAAATATTAAACTTGACTGATGTGGAAAGACCTGTAAAATAAGGTGACATTATTTAAACACGTTGAAAATATTATATTTTTCAAAAAAAATGATCATCCAATCACACGTGTATCTTTATATTACTGGATTGTTAATAATAGTTCATGTGATTTGTGGTGTGCATTCACAATGTAATAGGTATAGTGAAATTTATCCGTTTGCAGTACGTAATGACATAAATTGAACCTAAACCTCGGTGTATACAGATATGTTGCATAAATTATTATTCCGTATGATACATAACAATCAGATTGTAGGTAATTAGGCGGTTTTGTAAATAGACAATTTTTTCCATTCGCTATTGTTTATAAATGAACAAGAATGTTTACATTATTTGCTCATTGTATTCCATCAATGTAAAAATCTGCTCAGAACTGCATAGAATTCGTGTCACATTCAATCCAACAAATGATAAATTGATCAATTTTGGGTGAGATTTTGTTTTGTTTGTAAATCAGAAACTTAAATGAAAGACAACTTTAACGAAGGGTAGAAGAGCCGCACTCGTAATTATAAATATATTGTATCTACGCGTCTTATTGTTTGTTTTTCAATTTACGCAATAATACTATCGTCTATGAAAGAGTTTTCATTTGATTTTTTCACATACGTATCAGAGAAAGTAGTAGTGGTAATATTAAACTTTAAAAAAGCAATGTCGATATTGTTTCATCTCTGCTTTACTGGCGTTCACCGTATTTTTTCGTGAGTGATGCCGGAATTGTGATTATGAATTATAAAATGAAGAAAATAATTATCTGTTTCTCAAACGAAATTTCATGATTCATATTTGGTTGTGTAACAAAAATTTTAATTATTGTGGTTCATTAGATTACCTGTAGTTGATTAGACTCACCTCAATAAAAATTGTACATACACAAAAATTCGCTGAGAAAGGTACAGTGAGTATGTGTCCTCGTCTTTTTTTTTTGTACTTGGCGGCGATTCGCTACCGCGAATCTTGATAATAGATGAGATACTCTGCGTTGCAATGCACAGAAAAAAAATGATAAAAAACGAAAAAAAAATGAAATAAATGTTTAGTAATTTTTAATAGGTCTAGTTTATTAAATAGGTACCATTTTTTTTATATATATACATTCTATATAGCTGTATAAAACAGATTAATTTTCAATAAACAACAAACTAGTTCATAATTGAGCCATAGCAGTATTCTGAATTCGAACATCAAGTCTCACCTATTTTTATTTAAAGTCGCTTATAAGAATTGTGGAATTAGTAGAATTATAGGGATAACCATAGAGACTTGACGATGGTCTTTTTTATGTATCACCAGCCGTGTCTGTTTTTGCCCTGTATATTCAGCTTTGAATTGGCTACTTCCTTCCACCTGATTCTCTCGCGGTGATTCCTTCCTTTCATGTTTTGTGGCCACGTTCTCCGGTTTCACTCTTATCTCTTCTTCCACCCATTTCTTCCTATCTTCGAACGCAGATTTGAATATACATTTGAACAAAAAGGCTGTTGCTACACCGCCGAGTATAGACCCTACCCAGTGGTAGTAGAGTATACCGTAGAGTAACATTATTCTTGTTGATAATTAATTTCATTACACATGGTTTATCACTTTCTCGGAAGTTTCATATTCAGAATTTTTTTCGTGGGTATGCTTACCCAATAGCTACTTCAGTAGCCAGCTAGTATAACAGGTCCATAACTTCTTGCAGGATGAAATGAGCTACTAATACTGAAGATATAAAATGGTGCTTTGGGATTGAATTTCATAGAACTTCCACAGCCAAAAAACATATCGCAGCACATCTGATAAACTCACTCAATAAGGCACACACCAAGCTTACGCCAAACTCACGTAATGATAAGCAACATTATTATCAGCCATTTTTAAAACGGCCATACTTCGGTGCTCATTGCAATTGCTATTGTAATCTGCTCACTCGAAAGTCAGAGCAATAGAACATATCACTATCAGTTACGGTGATCTGAAAATCTCCGAAAATTTCTGTGCAATATCTAATGACACTTTCAACGGGTTTGAATTTCGAGAATTTTCCAGAAATCACCAACAATTTTTTGGTATTTTTTTATGAATTACATCATAGCAGTACTTGTGAAGCTTAACAAGGAACGTCGACCGCAATGCTCAACAGTATTCTACAGTACAGTAGAATAATCTATGATTTTTTTAAATGGTCCATTTTATTACAATGAACATTAAAAATATTCAAAATACAATTCTCAGTTTCTTTAATCTATAAAACTTTGATCAAATTGCAGTGCACTTTAGTAGCATGTGGTAATAATTCAGAAAAGAGAATGCTTTACTTGCGTAGCATGAAATGACATAAATGGGAAACATGAGCGTCCGCTGCTACAAAGCGAGACTCCAAGAAGTGCTCCATAAACTAAAGACATCCATACAAGTATTCCAACTATCACAGCAATAGCTATTAAACGACTACGTTTTCGGATCCGATTCCATACAGTATTTGCTGCTCGCATTTTCGCCTCAACCTCCACCTAGAATAAATAATTTAAAGCTATGCTGGTACAAATTGTCAAGTTTTGTGGAATCAAATGCAATTAGTAAGTGTTGAGTTAGCTGAAAGAACTAGGCGGACATCACATCAAGTGGACAATCAGTTTTATGTAAATATTAGATGCTCATTACGGCAGCACTCACATCTTTTGCAGATTCTTTACAGCATGTCGATCCACAGTAAGTCAGCGAAATCGATTGTTATAGAAAAGCTTCCTCGATACTCTGGGTTCAAATGTACTTTTGCTATTGTTGTGATGTCGGCCAGTTATTTCATAAAATTATCTAAAAATAATATCTCTATAGAGTTAATGAATATTAATATAATTGACTGTACTTGTCTCTGGTTAAATCTTTGCATCTGATCACGAGCTAATTGTATCACCTTACATTTAGCGTGACGTATCCTTCTGACAATTTCTCCATTTGTTTTTGACGGTTTAGTACTATCCAAATTATCTCCAATTTCGCTATCAAAATCAATAGTTTCGGGCCTGCTATAACGCTGCACGGACATCATATCATACAATATTTTTATCAAATGCGTAAGACGATATTTAAAAGTAAAGATTCGATTCAATAGAAGTAGTCTTCTTCAAATAGGTGTCAAAATTTATGGAGAATATTTGTAAAAATTTTCCACAGTCAGCTCCGATTATGCTCAAAATATATTTCCATTTGTTTAATTTGTTCAGTTTCTAACATGATCATATGATCATGGTTTCTAACCATTCATCTTTTTTTCAAGCTTCTAGTATGCTTGGATATGGAAGAAAATCAATTTATCAACCCTGACCAAATTTACTCGAACGAAAACATGGATTCAGATGCAATATTGTCCAATTTCTAAGAAAATTGGGATTCTGGACAAAATTCTCACGCAATCATGTGGCCAAAAACTGGGAGACTTTGGTCGGTCTGTATCTCAGTTTGCAACATAACATCAAGTTCTTTCATAAATTCGTTTTTGGGCTACTTTCAGCATATTTGGGGTAGTTTCATATTTAGCACAGCGGCACAAAAGAATACTATGCTCCAGATATCGTAAAGTGTCGAAATTCTGTTATTGATAGACCATTCTTCATGTTGGAACAGATATTATCCAGCAAATTTTCCACAAGCACTGTAAAACTATTTGCTAGTCGTGGTACTCGTCGACCGCAATGCCCAACGAAGAAACCTAAAGATCCTCAGCGCTGTCCCAACCCTCCTATTTGCAATTCCATTTCAAGTAGTGGTTGCGAATACAAACCTTCCCTGGAACCACCCAAACTCAAAAAACCTGTTCAACCAACAATTGATGATCCTGATTGCCCATATTGCAAGAAATAAAAAATAAATGTATAAATAACGAACTATAAGTTGAAATGGAACGTGATGATGTAACGTCAGCAAATTAAAATATGAAAGGTTCTGAATAAGGCTACTAAAGATTCCTGGGTGGAAGCATTTTTTGAATAAATGTACAAGTTTAATTCACATCAAAATGATAATTCAGCTTACATCCCTGATAATTCTATTTCTAAATAAATATTTCCAATTGTTCTGAGATGAAAAATAAATTCCTCTAAACATGGCTCAATTACACTGCTTGTAACACTTTATGAATTCAATTAACTCTTGGCTTCTTCTCAGGAGGAGGCTTCATATCTTTTTTCTCAGTCTTGACCTCTTGTTTAAGCTCCACAGCTGAAACCACAAGTGATTAACAATTTCTCATCTGATTTCCACCGATTATCAGTCTTTTAAAACTGTAAAATGATGTTATAGGCTTTACGTATTGCACTAATAGCTTGTGCTACTAGTGACTTCGTTGAAATGAAAAAAAATCCGCAATTTTATACAGCAGAAAGATTACAATGCTTACAAGATTCGACCGCCAGCTGTACTGGTTTTGGTACAGGTAAAGGAAATTTGCGAGTTAATTCGGCCAGCAGCATATCCACTCTTTGACGCTGGAATAGCGAACTCGGCTCCTCCCTAACAGGCACTTCTTTTTTTGCTGGTAAAGCTTTGCCGTTTTTCAAGTCCCACGAATATCCTTTACTCGGATGGTATCTGGAGCATGAACTCGCCTCTTCGAATGCTGATTGCAAGTGATGAACCGTAGACAACTAGAAAATGGAGAAAATTTTCAAGATTTCATGGAATGATGCGAACGTCATTTCAAGATACACGATCCAAGCGGTTGTAAGACCTCTGTGAAGCAGTAGAATAGTTTAAAATGCAAGAGAATTTTACTGCTCAAATAATCATTTTTACGACTGATGTAAACTGGAACCATGCAAAAGTACACGTCACAAAGCCATACATCACTATGCATAGGAAACTATTGCGTTCTTTTCATATGAACAGTGAAGCTTCGATTTCTGAATCCAGAATCTACAATTTAAATACAAGCGTGATACAACGAACAACATTCTGATAAATGATTGTACCAATCTCGAATTGACAACGGAAGCAAGATCCGGTGCTTGATAAACTACTCCTGCTATGATGTAATAGTCTGCTATTGGTGTAGCTTGAGTTGGCGAATGGCGATGTTGTTTCCGAATCACATAGAGTATAGGCTCCTGCACGTGGAGCAAAATATACTCGAACCCAGTCATATTCCTGTGAATGATTATCTGAGATTATTAATTGAATATTAATGTTATAATCACAACAATCTCGGAAATTAGAACACACAGTTTGTTTTTCTGTGAGCAGAACCGAGTGAAAATTGACTAGATTTTTCAGTTCAGTGTACTCGTGATAATGAAGCCAACCCTGCTAGGAAAGTCAACAGTTTTCCTTACGTTAACTGATCGGGATTGAGACGCTGCATTTTCACAATCTCATTGTTGCAAGTTCTATCAAAGAACGGATTACTCCGTTCAGAAAAATAATCCATTATGTTGCTCGGATTAAGCATTGGGATCCAGGCGCTGTCATGCCATGACAGGCCCAGTGGATTATCTGTAAAAAAATCAAAATCTTTAGTGAAATGAGAATGAGCTGTGTTTTGGAGATGTAGAAAAGAATACTAGAAGCTTTCAGAGTAGAGGAAATTAAAAATAACGATAATGGAACAATTCTGATTGTCATATGAAAAATCTTTAAAGAATATTTTTGAAAAGAATTTTACAAAATGAATATTCGTGAATATTTTTGGTCGGAGTATTTTACTGGAGGTTATATT
Source organism: Phymatocera aterrima (assembly GCA_963170745.1). Taxonomy (NCBI): domain Eukaryota; kingdom Metazoa; phylum Arthropoda; class Insecta; order Hymenoptera; family Tenthredinidae; genus Phymatocera; species Phymatocera aterrima. The sequence continues at coordinate 12,760,325 of OY720663.1, forward strand.
TTTTAAATTAATTCAATTATTTCGTTAAGTCTGACTAACCGGGCACCGATGTTCTCCCTGGCATCATATTGAATATACGGTGGCTTTGCGTAGACAAATGATCAATATTTCAACGATTACACACGCTCATGGGGATAAGTCATTTGAAAATGACAATCGTTTCACGCGTGTATTCAACTATTCAACTCATGATCAACCTATTTAAACACTTGCAAAGCACGATGTAAGAAGATGCAAAGTGAATACATACAATTATGATCATTTTTGTAAAAGAGCACATTGTTATCGACCGCGTTTCGGCGCTTCCTATTTTTCATCGAACTAACTAAACGTCTTGTTAATGGCGCGTCAATCACCATCGAGGTATCGATTGTCGGAATAGTTGAAACTTCGAACTGACCTATATTAGTTCGTTTTGTCAATTTTGGGCTGCTCTGGACCAAAGAGTATATGATGCTAACTAGCGGTTCTGAGAAAAAGAGTGGTTTGTAAGACACTTTTGTTCATGAAGCAGCATAAATCAATTTTCCTGCTCTAAAGCATATAATTTCGTCATTACACATGCAGACGTTTCAGAAATTGTTTTACATTTTATATCCGGAAAGTTTGAAAGTTACAACCGATTGAAAAAGGACTAGTCTAAGGCGGAGATCGTCAATTTTCAAAACTCATATTGCGGAAATATCTATTAGCAATAAAAACAAGTAACATTACTTTAGTATAACGTTCATCGGAATGGCAGCTGTGCGTAGCTGTGTTCTTCTCAGCTGCGCTTTCTACACTTTTACACTTTTTCCCTAGGATTTTACACCTCCTATTGTACGAGTGTGAGAAAGTGTAACAATAGTGTAAAAAAGAGTAGCTATGAAAAACAAACCTCGTATTATGTCATCTAATGTCAGCGAATTGATGCGCTATGGGCGTCGGTATTCGATATCGAGGACTGCTCGGCACGCGAGTTGAGGCAACCAGAGTCATCGTGCGCGGCTACCGAAAGCAGTCGCATACCTCGTCTAATTGGCCGTGATTCTTCAATCAGTGATTATTTCAAGACAGATAAATTAATTGCCTGAGAGAACGCAGCGATTGATAATATGAAGGAAATTGTAATTTTTGGAGCTACGGGCATGACCGGCCTCTGTGCCTTGAGTAAAGCCGTAGAAAAAGGTAAATATTCTAGGTTAAGTCAATCATCCGGCAATGCCGATTCGGCATTACCCAGATTATCATGTAATCGCTGTGTGCACCACTGATCTCTATTAAATTTGTATAAGATATACCTATACTATACGTTCGTTTGTTTACCCATACCAAGATATCGAAGTATATAACATGTATTATAAGTTTGCCGCTTCTCGCACGACTATAACTTTATATGAATGCAAGTAGATATACTAGCGTGGCTCTATGCTCTTCCGAGCGATTGGAAATTCTTTCTCGGCATCAATTGAATATGATATCTTCATAAATTGTATTCACGTGTATTCCATTGGAAGAAAGTCACGTCCGATTAGCAACTATACATAGCTGTTTTTATATTGAAACCGCCGGCTTATAACGCTTCAATCTTCAAACGAGTATATAGCTACTTACCTATTTAATCTAATCCTAAAAATTCAACCATCTATTTTTCTCTTGGCCCCTATCCTGTATACATATTTCAAATTTCCGATTCCAATGATCTCGTGAACAATAATAATAAGTCGGCAACAATGAACAACAATGAGCTTTGAGTTTGATTTATCCCGTTTCCATTTAAAATTCGTGATACCGAAAATTACGAAAATATTTAGAAATATTAATTTTGTTGTTTAAAAAATGCTAAAAAAATTGTAGATGTTATCAATACCTTGATAGTTGATCTCTCTTCTCAAAGCCGAGGTATCTCTCGTGAATCTTTCCTGATATCCAGATATAGAGACCTGGTTGATTCTTGCATTAAAAATAAAAGAAGTCATGGGATCAAAATGTGAAAAATTCACATCATTTATTACTTCTAAGACTAATCCTCATTCAGGGATACTCGAGTACACATAACAAGCTGGAAAGGCTTGGGTACAAAGATATGGTACTGGGATCAGGCCCGGTGACAAAATGTCCACCATAATTGAAAATGATAAATGTCTTCCTATTCAAAAATTTCCATGCTTTTTATACTTTTAGGACTAAAGGTGACTGCTTTTGTAAGAGATGAAGCAAAAATTCCTCCTGAAATTAAGGACAAAGTGGAAGTAGCTGTAGGTGACGTCACCAATCCAGAACAAGTCTCAAAAGCGGTATCCGGCAAAGAAGGTGTAGTGGTTGTCCTGGGAACTAGAAATGATCTAAGTAAGATGTTTCTTAATTTTTTTTATGTTTGTCTAAGATGAGCTAATCCCAAGAATGATAAGAGGTACATACGTTTTTTTCCATTTTTGCAGGTCCTACTACATTATTCTCCGTTGGTATGACCAACATAGTAGCTGCTATGAAAGAGCACAAAGTAGAAGTGGCATCTGTGTGTATGTCCGGTGAGTCGTTTCTTCTTTCAGCTAAGTTTGCAAAAACCTTCCGTGTTAGTTGATTGTGAGCAGCTAACTGAGAGCTGATTTCAATTTTTTTAAGTCTATGAATTGGCTGTGATAATCTCAAAATTGCACAACACTTGCGTTCACGATCCAAAATACATGATATTCTATATGCTCACTAAAAGCATACATATAATAATACCGCTGTGCGGAAACAGCATTGTGAACTCGCTATTACAATTAAGTATCAGTTATGACGAAATAGCACAATTCAAGGCTGAAATTTTTTGAAGAGAAATAATCTTTATCGTTACCGTGATTTCGGGAATTGCTGTGACTAAAACTTTCATTTGCTCTAATTTCCAAGTGATACAAAGCAGATCCAAACCGTTTGATGAAATCTCTGTATCCATCCAATTATCAGTGATAATTTGAGAAACGTAAAGAATTTGAAAAAAATGGCATGCGTAAATTGTGGAAATATTATTCATGGCAGTACGTATATCTGTTCGTAGCCTTCTTATTTTACCCACCTGAGAAAGTGCCAGCCATTTTTAAACACTTGAATGCTGACCACGAACGCCAATTTGAAATTATTAAGCAAAGTGGTCTGAAGTGGATTGCTGTCTTGCCGCCTCATATCGCAGGTAGCTTTTTGTTTTACCAAATTCATTTGCACGTAAAAAATTGAATGAAACTAGTTTTTTGTATCTAATAGTTACTGTTCCGGTGTTATTTTCAGATGCTCCAAGCTCGAAATATACGACGAAATATGATGAGTCTGGTGGGCGTGCTATATCTAAGTATGATTTAGGTGCGTTTCTAGTAGAAAGTCTTAGCCAGCCGGAACACTACCAAAAAGTAATTGGCATAGCAAATACTCAATAATGATTCGATATTTACATTGCCTTTACCAACCCATATTACATAAGCTTCGCCTTATATGGTGATTCAAGGTCAAAAGTGTTGTTTACACAGTTTGTTAATCGATGTAAATCAATTTCACATATTCTAGCATAAATTCAGAAAAATATTTTCTAGACACGACATTTATTGCATTCACTAAGAAGCAAATTACGAATATTTTCTATATATCGATGTAGTAACAACGGAGCAGAGTTCTACTTTGGAAACTGAGAACTTCGATAGAAGAAATTCCAATATTTTACTTGATTACTGAGGTCCTCGCGAGTTTTTATGTGTTTTCTAGCATCCCATTGGACCATGGAGGCATTTTATCAGCGATTAGATTGTAGATTTTGATAGATTGATTTGCTACTCCTCAAATAGGTTTCATGAATATAGTTTGTTTGCAGTAAAAATGGAATGTTTGAGTTTGTAAATCTGTAATATTGACAAGAAAAGTAGCTCATCATATCTAGGATAATCTTCAGATATCCATTTTTTTTTTGCCTAAATCACCTGTCAAGTCTGCGTGAAGCGGATTGTTTGATATTTCTTCTTTTCTTATGACTTTTTTATTTATTTTGAAACATAAATTGATACTCTCGATCTTATTGTTAGTAAAGGAACCAAAAATAGTGTGTAAATAGCTTCCAGAGGCCATAGTTATCATTTTCCATTGGCATATCTGAAATTGATTAACTCTCGAATCCACATGTGTCTTTTGGCCGTGGATCTCCTGCTATAAGCAAAGATACAAAGCAACTGATAAGCTTCCACATACAGGCCTCCCTCACTTTAGGATTCTTCGTTGAGAATTGGGTTAAAGAAACTTGTAGCGTTTATTTTTATATTGACGATATGTAGTAACCATCGTGTATTATCTCGTGAGTTTAATTACATGGAAATAGATGTGAAAAGCACAAATAGAAGTTTAAATTAACCAGACATTATTCGTTCTGTAGACACATACAGCTTGTGTATTCAATTCAGACCTACTGCTATAATTTAAACCATTCCAAAATTTATGACTATAAAATCCATCTGAAACAAAAAAAAATTGTTGTGTGCCTCCTGAATATCTCACCGCCATACACAGAGTTATGTTTTAGTTATAAATTTATCTTTGATTACACGACAGTACTAGTAAGGTCTAAACCACACAGGCAAGTGATACTCGGATGCAGTATGCATTTATCAATTCAAAAAGCTAAAACGGGTGGCTGAAGGGGACGGAAATATTATAGATATAGCACAATATAGGTACATATACGTATTATACCTATATTGTCACTAGTACTTTGTTAATACATTGAATAGTCTGAAAAATATATTTTATTCATAAATAGAATGTTATGAGCATTATGATTGTAACCTGGATCATCGCAATTATGCGTTCACAACTTCTTTACCATACGTGTCCATGATGAAGTCCGAATAATTAATGAAACTTTTCGAGTGGCCTGAAACTACCTATTGAGCCTATTTTAACCATTCCTAATATGAATTCGCTCGTTTCTGCTCTGTCTCAGTTCTCGATCTTGCGGTGCTTCCCCGTACAACATTTTTCAGCTCCATTCGACTAGTAGGAAGTTACATATTCCATAAATGTTGGAACGGTTACTTACAGATGAAGAAATAGCGTCTGCTGCCCTCTAGCAGTGCTAATCGGAAATTCCAGCGCAATAATAAAACGTGAGATTTGCAGTCAGAATAAATGGTTGCATGGAGAATTTCTGAGATAGTTGTGAATGGATTTTCCACATGAGCACGATCGGATTTCCTGTAACGAAGATGCAACTACTCGAGAGTGTCCAAATCCTACTGAATACCATGCAAATGACAACGGTTTTTAGGAATAACCTACCTGGACGTCACTGGTATGATGCTCTTTAGGCTCGTCATGAAGAATTGAGCGAAAGAATGTCCAAAAATGTATCATACAGTCGAGCCGCTGTTACGGAAGGAAATCCAAGAACATGGTAATATTTTTTATCCCTGGTTGGTGGAAAATGATATTACATTTCCAATTATACTTTTTTTGGATGGCCACACCTCTCATCTCACTTACTCATTGAGCAATTTCTGTAGAGAGAAACAAATCGAGCTCACTGCACTTTATCCTACCGCCGTACTTATCCTCAAATCTATGAATGTTATGATTTTCCGTCGTACTCTTGAGTCAGCTTGGGTCAATGTTGTTTATCAGTGGAAATTGGAGCACTATGGGAAACGTCTGAATCGTGAACAATTTGCACCATTGCTAAAGAAGGCCTCTGAAACTCTGAACATAAGTGAAAACATTCGAAACGGATTTCGGTCGACTGGGTTGCACCCTATTCCAGCTGATGCAATAGATTATAAACGTTATTTTGATATTACCGAGTACGAAGAAACTATCCTTAGACCGTCGTTAGATACAGTAAAAACTGAGGAGCATTCAAAATTTATCGAGAGAAATATTGTTACTGAAGTTCTCGAAGCTTTCAAGAGTCTTGAAGGAGGAACCAAATGGACTGGCGAACCGAAGCACGAAAGTCTCTTTGTATTTTGGCACAAGTGAAAGGGATCCTGAATCTCAACGCTCACCATCAGAATACGTCTCATGGAATATTAACTATGAAGACTCAAGATGATGTGGATATAGATGATTGTAGTGTGAATTAATGGGATATACACATTTCTTAAATACGTCACGTTCTTTCTGTATTTACTTATTGGATCATATGAGAGCATGCCCCTTTGGCACATAAAGTGTAAATTACAGTGAAAGAAATATAAAAGTAAGTATAGGTACTATAAGTTATTTGCATAAGGTGGTCGAGTGAGATCAATAATTATAACAGTGGAGGAACCAGTTGACGGGATTAATAAAACTTATTGACAGACGGCAAACGTGTCATGGCGATATAAAACTACATACCGTCAGAGCCTTTATCGTCCAGGAGATTCATCATATCTAGTGACATATGTCGAGGTCGGAGCATCTGAAAGTGGTCAAGTCATGAGTAAATTTGAAATGTTTAAGAAGTAGGTTTTTAAAAGTTTTTGATGTAAATTAATTGGGTATATCAGTAAGTTACTTGTGATCCCAGGTGGCAAGATAGCGATCCAGTCCGGTCAACTTCCTTTCAGAATTTCAAATTAAAGTTTACGATCATTGTTCAAGTTTTGAAAAACAGCTGGCACTTTCTCAGGTGGGCGAAATAAGATGGCTAAAAACAGACGATAAGATAATTAGATTGATATTTGGAGGTACTATTTATCACATGAATCTTTTATCAAGGAGTTCAATAGTGCTTTGTATCACTCGAGAATACACAATCGGGCGTACAAAATCCGTAAATATTTCGTGAAAAATAATCATGTATAGTAATTGAAATGGGCAATTCAATAATGTTTTACGGCAGCCATAGTAAAGTGTATGTGTCATGTTCTGCCTCAAATTATCAGAGCTCTCGCTTCTTGAACTATATACTCTCATGTACTTTTGTATCTGGTTTGTTAGCTGGCATATCTATCCAATTTTTCACACATCATATTGGTGAATGCATGTTAAGTTGTGTTCCTCAAAGTCGGCTTTTCTCCTTCTCGCTGTTATTTATACTTACTTCTGTGCATTCTTCACTTACGATAACGTGTTGCTTATTAGAATATTATAGTGTGCTCTCAATCAATGTTGATTATAATGTTCTACATTATGGAAGGGAATGCTATTATCTAATTTTCGTATTATCATAGCCGCCTGAAGTTCATGTACTCGAACACTAGAATTCAGCTATCCGATAGAAGCTTAGAATTAATCATCGCGTAGGATGTTTGAAAAACTACATAAAGTAGAACAACTTACCTTTCTCATTTTTTTCTGGAATTGTTCATATTTTCGTCCACTGGAACCTTTTCATCTTTCTTTCAGCACACAAATGTATACATCTTCTACACTCAACGTATACATCTCGCTAACGTAAGGTACGTAGATTCCGGAGACAAAGCTCGGGGAGTAAGAATATGTGCACTATGGCCAACAGAGTTTCATTACGCTAATATGATCATAAAACAGGATGGGGATGATCGGAATCTATCCTTCTCTGTTCTACTCGAACTTCACACTATTCAGCCGCAAAATGCTCTTTCCGCAGTATGGTATATTATATGCTCTAATACAAGCCGCTACCGAACAATCGGAACAGGAGGAAAGAATTAGTTTACTTCATCTAGTTCACTAGATCGAGTTAGAGTGGAGGTATATCCTCGTTAGTGGAATGCAAACGTGTTTTATTCATAATTTGTCCGTGAACCTATATCCTGCGACTCTAGGTGTATCTATCGCAATGGCCCTAAACGGATTGTTGTGCCAGAGGCTCGATAAATCTGAAGAAAAGGTATGACATACTCGTACTTTACAGTATGTCGGAGTTTGTAAATAATGCCAATGTCATGATCTTGTTGAGCGTTTTCCAGTAGATCTTCGGAAGATCTTCGGAGCAGGGGTGGGTATTTTGGACGATTTAGAATTCTATGAAGAATATCATGGGTGCTTCGATGCCCGCTCTGAACGATAAGCGAAGCTTCGAGAAGGTCCTTCTGAAATATTACGATTGCGGAACATGAACGGAAGTCAAATGCCAAATATCCGCGTATTCGACGCGCCATGCACATGGAATTTTTCCAAACATATTTATTGACACTTTTGAATTGAAAAAACAAACATTCATAGATATACTGTAACGTCTCATATTCCGGCTCGTCTTGATTATTCTCATTTATACATCTCGATCTTTTAACTCATTTTTTTTTTGTCCTGAGCCTCTCGGTGGCCCCCGGATTCTCGGGGTCCTAGCTTGGTGCGCCATGAGAGTGATCCGCCGCTGCCATACCTGTCTCTCTCTAACACAAAAGAGAGAAAGAAAGGGGTAGATCAACCGAGTCACGTTTACAATTTACATTCGGTCGCGACGCGCCGCTAGCAATAGAATGAGTATTGCGCGTGATAATTAATCGTGATTTTCGGTTCAGTAATAATACCTATTCACCGACAAATAAAGCACGCGGAGAAACTCTTCGATCAGCAATATGAAAAAAATTGTCATTTTTGGTGCTACGGGAACAACCGGCCTTTGCGCCCTGAGCAAAGCGGTTGAAAATGGTATGTATAATTGCAGTGGTTAATTCATTGCAAGTGTATTATCTCGATTACAAATCAACCGCATCATTATGTAATCCTGGTCGATAAACCCATCTCTCAACAAATAAACTATGTATAGTATCTTTATTTGTTTACTTTATCACGTACCTGTTTGGGTATCAATTGGAATTAGAGAATCAAAGTTTTGTCGACAAAATTATTCATCGTGTTCAGCTCCTAATAATGATTCTAAAGTAGGAATACTTCGCGGAATTGTCATGCAATCGAATTTCTAATGAGAGTTAAATTTATAACGGTAATGGAACAAAATCATGAAAAATAATATCGGGAATCTCTGACGTCAGGGATTCCCGAAATCGCTGAAAAAAAAAACAATGAAGATTTTTCTTCCTCGAAATATTTCAGCTGATATTATTTTTCGTGATTTCATCATTCTTTCCGAATGAATTATATTCGTTATGCATTGACATATCGATTCAATGTCCATTCAACACCCTTTACTTCAGAAAATCAGAAGATTCATTCATCGGTAGACTATAATACAGTGAAATTCTATGTTTTCGAGTGCAAAGAGAATTATCGGCACATGATCCATTTAGTTTATGAAACTTGAGCTATGTGAAGAAGGGTAATCGCTCGCCGATTCAACAGCTTTGATCAAGACTGTAAAATCTATAAGGCACTTCGTTGTGGAGTCGGATTATATATCTGAAGATGATCTTTATTCTCTGAGGACACAAGGTGACTGCTTTTGTGAGAAATGAATCTAAGATCCCTCCTGAAATTAGGAAGAAAGTGGAAGTAGCTGTAGGTGATGTCAACAATCCAGAACAAGTTTCGAGAGCTGTGTCTGGCAAAGACAGCGTTGTCGTTGCCCTGGGAACTAGAAACGACCCGAGTGAGATATGTTCACTTATTCATTGACCACAAGACAAATTCATTTTCATCATGTCTGATCTAGATATGTAATTTTTACCCAAGCAGTAAACAGATGCTTATATAAAAGTGCAGTATTAATCCAAAGAGCAATGAGATAATCACATGCTTTTCCATTTTAACAGGTCCAACTACACTATTTTCCGTCAGTATGAGGAACATCGAAGCTGCTATGAAAGAGCACAAAGTGGAAATCGTGTCTATATGCATGTCAGGTGAGCCACTCTTACGTTTTTCTTCCAATGAGTACATCACAAAGTATGCATGTAATGTAGGAATCTAATCATTACCGATATTTTGGCAACTACAAAGAATTATGAAAAATATCAAAAGTAATTATGGAGGTATTATTTGTGACAATATTTGGTTCCGTTTGCAGCCAGCTTATTTCGTCCACCCGAGCAAGTGCCAGTTGTCTTCAAGCACTTGAATATTGATCGCAAACGTCAGTTTGAAGATATCAAAAAAAGTGGACTGAAATGGATCGCTGTCCTGCCACCTCAGATCACTGGTAACTTTCTGACTGGCTGAATTCAGATTAAAGAAATTGTACTTATCTCATTAATACAAAATTCATATTTTCTGCCTTCATCATTTCCAGATGCTCCAAGCTCGAAGTATGTGATCAAATATGCTGAATCTCCAGGGCGTTCTATATCTAAGTTTGATTTGGGTGCATTTTTAGTGGAAAGTCTAAGCCATCCGGAACACTACCAAAAAGTAATTGGCATAGCAAATATTCAGTAACAATTCGAGATTTGAAGTGTCGTTACTAACGCATATTGTATAAATTTTGTTGTGGGCGCATCAAAATCCAAAGTATCTTCTACACAGTTCATTGGTGATATGATGAATTTTATTCATTCAGGTCAAAATATGGAAATATATTCTCTCGAACATGAGGTTCGTAACGTCCACTTGCGGAACCAAATGCCTATTAGTTCAATATATTGATATAACAAAATACAAAAACAAAAAAAAAAACTGCCACTTTGAGAACAGAGAACTTTGATGTAAGAATTTTCAATTCTCTGCTTAATGGCTGAGATTTGTTCGAATTTCTATGTGTTCTTAGCATTCCAGTTGAGAAATTAGATGACGATATTTGATCAGTGATTAGATTGTAACAGCTAGATTTGCTACGCCCATGGTGAATTTTATATTTACACTTGTCCGGAGTACGAAATAGAATGTTTGATCACATAATTGTCTGATTATCGACAACCAGTGTAGTTTGTGAAATGATGTTCAGATATTCATAAGAAGTTTTAATAATCATTCATCAATCCTCTGTAAAACAGAACTCTCCTGTTTTTCTCTCATACCTACCACTCCGTTATGTGATCGAAAGTACAAATCGCCCCTAACACTACGTTACCAAAGAAAACAAAAACAGCATGCTAATGTTCAGATATCTATAAACAGTTTCAAAAATCATTCATCAATCCTCTGTAAAACCGAATTCTCCTGTTTTTCTCCAATACCTTCCACTTTTTTACTTCATTGAAAGTACAAACTCCTCCTAACACTACCTTATCAAATAAAACAAACACAGCATGTATATACATAGTTCAGACCTCTAATAACTATTTCAAAACTCCCGAAGGTGAACCCGTTCACTAAGAATCTATAGGCTGCTCCTGAAACTCAGAAACTATAACTCACTCTTATGTTAATAGCTCCAAATTTATTTACGATTTGCCGAGAATGCTGTACATATATCATAAATGATTCAGTTTTTCAATTATTGGCTACTGAAAAAGAGGAGACCGAAAGTATTACAGAAATTATATTATATTGTAGGTACATTGATGATACATTCATTTCTTACATAAAAATAGTCAGAAAAACATATTTGCTTCACGAATAATAACAATAATGTTAATAAGAATAATAAGCGTTATGATTGTATAAATTATGGCAGTTTACAATTTTTTCACCATGTACGTTTTTGCCGTTGAAAACGGAAATCCAGAGTTCCTTATAATGGGCATGGGTGGTGGAGGTGGTCCTATCGTTCTACCGTCTTTGGAAAGTTTATTCGAAACAGGAGCACCTTCATTACCTGGGAATGTGTTCCCGTACAGACTCACTGGCTGACAAATATTGTATCCTATCTTTTTGTAGAATTGCTCTTGTCCTTTCGTAGATAAAAAAACATTGATAATTCCATGCCTTGCTACATATTCCTCCGCTTCACGCATTAACATCGTACCAAGGCCTTGTGATCTGTATTTTCGGTCAATTACAACTGAAATGAACATTATCATTATTATTATTACTGCACGTTCAAATGCACCACCTCTTTCTGCCTATTCAATTTCATTTTGTTCAACTCTTCAGGGTTGCCCATTTTTTTCACGATTCATAACCAAATAAACAAATTCAATTTCGAGCTAAAATTAACGTTTGTAAGTATCGAAATGAATTGTAAATTATGAGGTGATGTGATAATGATATTATGTTGTTAGTAGAAGAGCTAAAATATAATCTCTTGAGGTACTATGTACAATGTGCAGTTCTCAGAGGTATAATTTTGATTATAAATTATTTATATTCACCAGATTCTATAAAACAACTATCGCACATGTTTGGTACTAATGATATTTTACAATGTCCGATGACATATGTATCGTCCAAAAGTACAAGACACGTGGGAAATTTATCGCACGAAGAATTCAAGCTTCTCAATCTGTAAATAAAATATAAAAAAAACTATTTACAATGAGATACAGATAGTATTGGAGAACTGCCGGTCCTTTGCCGATATGCTTTACCTCCATTGAACTACGATAACAAAGATTTTTCAACTGTATATTAAGTTTGCATAATGTGAAAACAGTTCATCTCTAATTGTGTATTTATGGATTGGATAAATCTAGTAACACCTAAAAAGACTTACCGTGCTACTTCACTTCTTGGCCATTCAGAGTTTACTAGCTTGCAGCACTGTCTAGTAAGCTCGATACGCTTGTGGAGCGGTACAACAGTGTAGGGCGTGTCTTTCATGTTTCTGTAAAATGATTTAATTGTTGGGAGTGTTTTTTTGAGATCTGAGATTTGATCATTTCTGTTTAAAACGAGCAACGAACAATGGGAAAAATCGAATAAAACTGAATAACATTGTTGTATATCGAATACATTTTATTTACGATGTCAAACAAAGCTCTGTAAGAAATTTGGGTCAAAATGATATAATATTTAGTATTGACGTTGATAATATTCTCGAGGGAGTGTCGTACGGCATAGAGCTTTTCCATAAATGTGACGAGAAAGCGGAGAATTCTATAATTAGTAGCAGCTGCGAAAGCGAACAAATTACCTTGACCAGATGATTGTTTTTAGAAATAAGATTAAATCTAGAGACGGTAACACAGGAGAGAGAGTTATGAATTATTGTTATTCATATCGTTGCATACAATGCAGACTCCTCTTACATCCATAATTGACCCTCTCTAACGTATTTCTCATTTTTTTATCATATCTTTATAACATTTTCAATTGACAGATACGTTCGTAAACATTTAATTCTGTCAAAAAAAAGTTAACACTCACGTTCCACGTTTGTTGTGATAGCCTACGAGCACGGTTTATAACATGAATCAACCATTTTCATGTCCGCTATCTATCTAGTTAGGCAACGACATAACCTCATTGGTTCAAATACGGTGCTCCCGGCTCCGTAGGTAACTGGATTTCAGGGGATCTACCAGTCTCTGGCTCTCTATTGTTGTTCTTTTGTTTGTTTTTCTATTTGGTTGTGGGTGGTGGTAACACTGACTGCCACTGACATAACTTGAGAATACGAATTACAGTTAGCTTTGTTGCCGTCCTAAATTTCGGCTTTACCTTGTATATTATTAATTCGTGTATTGAGGGGAGGTTGTATGTACAGTTATCATTTGATTTTACCTCATTCTATCTGCTTCTTGTATGTAAACATATATACAAATTAACTCGATAATTCTTTAATTATCAGACTTCAACACGACATATATTCGGCAACAATGCCGAACCGAATGTCGGATGTTGTATGATTTTTTTCCGCGTAAGGACGAGTTTGATTCGTGGCAAACTATTTTATCGTTAATTTTATTATTTTCATTATAATTTGATTTGGTTCGATCCCCGGCTGAGCCTGAAGATGGCTAAGGAAGCACGTGGTGCATCCGTAACTCAAAAATCGCCGACCAATGAAGCCGAAGTCAAACCTGTGCAAGTATAATAATATCGGATTATAACATTCGATTCATTGTTGATGAAGTTCTTGTTTTGATCTTTACATCTGATCAAATTGAACATATTTGATTGATGATCGAACCTTATTAATTTAGAGAATTCAAATTTGATGTGAACTTTTCCAAAATTTGTACCATACTATACGATTGTTATAGTTATGCTCATTATGTTAATTGCTTGGTTTCCTCAATTAACTTATAGGTGACATCGTTTTACATTTAAATCCTGATGAAAATATGCATACTGCATTTGATAATTTTCTGAAAAAAAGTTCGGAGTAATTTTGAAGTACTCTGTGATAGGTTGCTAACTTCAATTATCTCTGGTAAGCTTCTCAAAATTCGAACACTTTATACATGGGTATTGACAAATTTGGCAAGTTTTACTTATATTGTGAAAAACCTTGCACAATTTTCGTAAATTTCTCTGAGTTCAGCTGAAAAAGTTCCGAAATTTGTTCAAAAAATTTCACTGGAATTCTCTGAAAATTCTTGGCAAAATCTCTAATAGCACTCATAATAATAGAGTTCAAATTTCATACATATTCTTGGTGATAATCAGGTCAGTTATTTGAACTTTTTACAGACTATTACAGAGTTTTTCCGTTCTTTTCTCAAGAATTATTCAAAAATTTCTAAGAGAATAAAATGAAACATGTTGTCACGAAGGAAGTAACTTTGTATTCCGGAATTCCACTTGACACATATATCATAATAGTATGATGATGTTGAAACCCTCTTTTATTATAGCATTCATTATTTTGTATTATTTCAATATTCTAGGACGTGGTGGTCGGTTTTTATAATTATATTAATCGCAACCATCGCTACAAGATTCTACAAGGTGACTGAACCTGATCATGTTTGGTAAGTTGTATAACTGTGAGATCTCCAAGTCTCCCAAAAAAGTAATTTATCTCACAAAGAATTGCTCTTTTCCTATTAAGCTGGGATGAAACTCATTTCGGTAAGATGGGAAGCTGGTACATAAACAGGACTTTCTTTTTTGATGTACATCCACCTCTAGGAAAAGTAAGGAAATCTGTTGACTATTTCTGTTTTTCTGAACTAATGTAATACACATTGTTATGGGTTTCCCATAGCACATAGTGTAGCTTCTTGTGGATTCTGATTCAAATTTAATTAAATCTCTTGCTCCAGATGCTCATAGGCCTTTCAGGATATTTAACAGGCTACAATGGGTCATTTCCATTCGAAAAACCTGGAGATAAATATGAAGATACAAAATATGTTGGAATGAGGGTAGTGAGTATACAGTTAAACGATGAAACCAATGTGATGAACGAAATTTTGCAGATTATTTCATCCTATATCTTAATTTATACAAACTTTCACAGTTCTGCACAATGTTAGGAGCGAGTATCGTCCCTCTGGCCTTCCTCACTGTTTGGGAATTGACACAGTCCGCAGCCGCAGCTGCTTACGCCGCGACATTTATTCTATGTGGTACGACACAGTGTACTTTTATATCAGTAGTGTCTAATTAATTCTCTGAAAATATCCGTGATATTTGTCTTGCAAGTTTCCCCACTAGAACTTGGTACTCGTTATTTCAGTGAATTCAATTGTAAAGGAATAATTTTTATAGATGTTGGCCTGCTGACACTGAATCAGTACATTCTTCTCGACCCGATCTTACTCTGTTTCATGATGTGTGCATTATGGGGAATGGCTCGGATCGGTTCGCTCCAAAATCAACCATTCACGCCACTGTGGTGGAGCTGGATGGCCTTCACTGGCATTTCACTTGCGTGTACCATAAGCGTCAAATTTGTCGGTCTTTTTGTTGTCCTTCTAGTTGGACTTCATACTTTACATGAATTATGGAGAGAATTGGGCGATCTTTCAAAGCCTGTTGTAAGTTTTACTCAGTTTAACATGCTTTGTACTCGATAATCTGCAATAACTTATTCTCCTTTTTATATCATCCCATATTGAATGTGTTTATTGTTCTTCACAGACAAATGCAGTTAAACACCTATTAGCTAGAATTCTCTGCCTCATAGTACTACCGATAGTTCTATATATGCTATTCTTCTACATTCATCTCGTTGTTTTAAACAGAAGGTGAGACTAACGCAGTTTATGTAATATTGAAGATAGTTTGATCTTATTGTGCTTCCAGTTTATCATTATTACCCTGACCCTCCTTTATTACAGTGGAAACGGAGATGGCTTTTACAGTTCTGGGTTTCAATCGCAGCTTCAAGGAAACTCATTGCATAATGCAACAATGCCCCGTCATCTGGCTTACGGTGCTTCAATAACATTGAAAAATCACCGCACTGGGGGAGGGTACTTACATTCTCATTGGCATTTGTATCCAGAAGGAATGGGAGCTCGTCAACAGCAGGTACAGGTTCTTCAATATGTTTAATGCAGATGAAAACTTCTAAAAGAAGATTCGTATTTCGACAAGTTATTATTTCCATGGATAAAACTATTTTGGGTTTCTTCAATCCCTCAGATAACCACG
The DNA here is from genome assembly GCA_963170745.1 of Phymatocera aterrima. Lineage (NCBI taxonomy): Eukaryota > Metazoa > Arthropoda > Insecta > Hymenoptera > Tenthredinidae > Phymatocera > Phymatocera aterrima. Next base: position 12,776,552 of record OY720663.1, read on the forward strand.
TATTCTCATAAAGATGAGAATAATCGTTGGTTAGTCAAAAAGTTTGATACCAACGATATACCCTCTAATGTCTCACAAGTGAAACATGGTGATTTGATCCGACTGGAGCACATAGTTACGTGCCGAAATCTACACTCCCACAAGGAAGTTGCCCCAATTTCGAAGAAACATTACCAAGTTACTGGCTACGGAGAGGTAGGAAGTAACAAAATAAACTGTGTCAAATATTTCGTACACCTTTGCGCCTTTCTGATCAATACAATTGCTGCGATAACGCTTCGACTCAAATTAGAGAAAGAATATTATGATCCGAGGTTAAAAACATTTCCAGAATGGCACTGGAGATGCAAATGACGTTTGGAAGGTATTAATAGTAAATGGGCAGGAAGGTGATATTGTTGAAACCGTAACAAGTAAGCTAAAATTTGTCCATTATCTTCATCACTGTGCGCTCACGAGTAGCGGTAAAACGTTGCCTAAATGGTAAGTTTCGCATTCAGAAACTTTTAAGAATCAGAACTTGTAGCAATTTTTAATTATTCAGTCATATTACATGTATTGAAACTTGTTCCATATTCTTAACGATTTATTCCAGGGCATTCAGCCAACAAGAAGTTTCCTGTAATCCGAACATGCGGGATAAAAACTCTTTGTGGAATATCGAAGATAACATTTTTGCCAAATGCAAGTTATTGCCACCTAATTAGTATTACTTTGCTTCGAGATCAGTAACTTTTATTTCACAACTTCACGAATGTCGAATATTTATTCGTTATATTATTCAAAATTGTGAATCTTTGTCCAAAGTCCTCCTGGAGCGCATTGAACTATAATCGATATCTTCCAACAGTGCCGAACGTGAGTTTTCAAGTCTATGCACCTGGGTTTTTAGAAAGGTTCCTTGAATCACATGCAGTTATGCTACAGGGAAATTCTGACCTGAAACCTAAGGAGGGAGAAGTTACCTCGAAGCCCTGGCAATGGCCTATAAACTACAGGGTGAGGAATCATTGTACTGTATGCGAATAGTTATTATAGAGGATCTAATAGCTCCAATTCTCTATATTAGTGCACTACTATTAACTGTCGATAATTAATTATCAAAGCCAACCTCTGCCCTCATTCTGATTCTGTCTTACCAATTACATTTTTATTCCGTTTCGTTTCTCAGGGACAGTTTTTCTCCGGAAGTCAAAACCGTATTTACTTACTTGGAAACCCAATCATCTGGTGGGGAAACATAGCATTCTTAATTCTCTTTTTCTTCGTGTATGTATGTGCCTCTGTGCAAGAACAGAGAGGATATTTACAGAGTTCTGTTGCTCTGAACCAACGAAGAAGAACTCTGGAGGCTGGCGCATGGATGTTTGTTGGATGGTTGTTGCATTATGTACCATTTTGGGCTATGGGACGCGTGCTATACTTTCACCATTACTTTCCTGCCTTATTGTTCAGTTCCATGTTAACGGGCATCACGTTGAATTATGTTGTTGAAACTATACCTACGCTGGTTCCTGGCCTGATTGGGAATACCGTTTATCATTCCGTAGTCGGGCTGGTCTTGTCTGGCACCATATACAGGTATTTCTTATCACGCAAAGTGCGCCAGTACTCAGAAAATTATTAGGGAAATGATACGTTATGTGCAAGTATTTTATGCTTTTTGAGCTTTTTCATAATGAATTTTTCATTCTTCCTCAGCTTCTACTTATTTTCTCCATTAGCCTATGGCATGGAAGGTCCTTCTGCTTCTGATCCAGAAAGTCCTTTACATCCACTACGTTGGATGGATTCTTGGGAGTTTTAACTACTGTCATTGTGAGTCTTTGTTAATTAAAAGTCAAGAATTATTATCAGAATTATTAGAATTATTATTATTGTATTATACTTGCGCAACCGAGCTTTTGTGAAGGATGATGTTGTACAAAGTGTTGAAATTCTGTTATTCAATATACGAATTTCTGATATCACATTTACTATATACGCATGTTTCATATAAATATTTTTGAATGTTATCATAGCTATAATGTATATGTTTAACGAGTGTTATATACTTGTAATATTATTATTACTATTATGTAGCCGTAAGGTATATACATCTTGAAAACAAAAAAAGACAATCATACTACGAAAATGTACTCATTCAGAACACTTCGAGTGCACATGAGATCCAGACTGGCATACGGTGCTTTAAACCGATTATCAGTTTTCATTATAAATTATGAGTGCACTACCATCTACAGGGTTCATCTCCTGATTTAAATCTTTCTTTCCGAAATGTGTACATTTTTTTTCATTTCTCGATTAAAGTTGGAGAAAAAGTCAAGCAAAAAGAGAAAATATACAATTTTTCACAACAATATTAGAATGTGAAAAACATTGCCATGATCATGTGCAAATATTCGAACTTATACCATAAATCGCGTGAAGTATTATTCAGAGCATTAATATACGATAGATTCTTTTTTCCATATGAGAGAAAAATCGAAGGAATTCTGACATGATTGGTACTGGTATTCTTCGACGGATTATTCACATTTTTATGTTGACAGATTGAACACTCTGCTGCGTAAAGAAACCAAAATTGTAAAATTTCGAAAATTGCAAAGGAAGAATGAATTCTTATTTTTCCTCCGTACACAACCGTTTTTTTTCAAAAAATAAAAAAAATCATAAACGTAAAATTTAAGACGATTGAAAGAAACTCCACAGGTATCAAATACAAATATCTGGGAGAATCCTTCACATTTTCCTTCGCGTATTTCTTATTTTTCGAAGAAGATCGAAACTGTACAAAAGCGTTTGTGAAATAATCTGACATGCGGTGTTTCAATTACTACATCCAAAATTCTCCGTATACCATATTTCAAAAAGTTTCGCTGTATTTTGAAGATAAATAATTGATCTCTAATAAATGTAGGTAGAAATCAAAATTCTTTCATTGATCTCCGAATGTTCAAAAATTGAATTTCGAAAACGTGGGACAATTCTTAATTGGATAGCAGAAAAAATTGAAAGAATTTTCCCAGAATTTTTCGATAAGCTATTAGAAAATTCGAAGGAATCTTTGCTACCAGGATAATGAATGGATTTCCTGCATTGCAATTCACCCTAATCTCTCAAAAGTTGAGTAAGATGGCCATCCATGCGACTCAATGTAACTGAGAAAAATAAATAATGAAAAAAAGGGAAATTAATATCATTAAGCTTGCTATCATTGCCGTAGGCATCAAGTTTGCTTCATGAAGTTTGTTTGTGATTCCTTGATCTCCGTTCCATTTTGAACGAAAACATATGGAAAGAATTTAGACTTCAGCCGACAGCGATACATAAAGCAACAACAGACGCGTATTTCGTGTTGAATTGCAGTAAAGCATAATCCATCAAGAAATTGAGCGAATAAATCTGATGCGACAATTCAGAATCCCCGAACTCTGGGCAGTAGTATTCGTATCGTGTAATATGATACGATTGCGTCATCGTGGTTTAGCTAATAAAATGGTTAATGCGGCATTTCCGCCAATTACATATACTTTCCTTCTAGGTCTGCATGCTGTAAGTCCGTTCTACGACTCTTCGGTTCTTCAATTCTTTAACAAGACGTATGCCACTTGGCAGCGTCGATTTTTGAAAAAATACGTCGCTAATATTACGACTGAGGATCAGTAGTTTCGAAATAAAATGTGATATTCATCGATATTCACGGCCGGCAACACTTTCTTCCATTGGTGGTTGATTGGTCGCTTCCAAAATATAGACTAATCAGACGCTTCCAGAACTTCTGATTTCGAAAGTTGACAAAATAAAGCGTGTCTATATACTTATGCGCGGAGGCATATCGGCATCATTTGTAGAACAATTAACTTGCCTGAAATCCTTCAGAGATGTGATGAAAGAACTGATTTTGCATCTCGAGAGAAATAAATTAGACAGTAAAAAGCCCTAACTTCATCGTAAAAAATCTACCTCTCATTATTGATGACAACAGTTTACAGAACTGCGAGCATATAGTAAAGTGTATGTGCATGGATCGACAATTGGGTGACCTTTTGAGTTTGACAGTCTGAATTGTTAGACTCGACAATAAAACATATATAAGCTTTACACTAAACTCTGGAGTAGTATCGACCATACTATAGTCGAACGTAGTTGAAGCGCAGAGTTGAACTCGGGTTAAACTACGTCAACAATTGATACAATTGATGCGACACCGGAGCATTCGACTGTGTTAGGCCTGCCGTGCGCTGAGATTGGTATATCCGCTTGTATACGACCGCAGAATGTGTGCTAGAAGCAGTACAGCCACGCTGTGTAACGAGGCAGCAACAATATTTTATCGCCGATGCATTTCTCGCAAGATTCTGTGCTTGCAACCGCGTGTGTGCGATGCGTCGCTTGACATTAACGGATCAATAAATTGTGGGGAAGATCAGAGTGCCCTAGATTCTCAAGTGCTCCAAGATATCTTTCAAGTTTTTGATTCTGATATAACTTGAAGAACGTCATTTCTGCAGGGTTCTTTGATCATGGTAGGTAATGCTGTGTCTTTCGTTAATCCGCCAACACATATCTTTCAAGAATCCACATACAGCTGGGTCATACTGCCATTACATTCGTTTAAACCTTTCTTAAAGTATTTCATTTGGAGCTTACTCCACCTCCGCTAGGCGTAAGCATCAATAATTGTTTGAGCGGACTCTGCAATACGATAGAAGATTCTTCCCAGTCCCATCCGGCAGTTGTCACCCCTCCGTGTTACGTTCTTGATCTGCGTACGCACGTCTTCCTCCACGTGTATACGCTTATCATTTATTGCCCACTGTATAATCCTCCAATGAACTATAATCAAGGCGCGCGTGCGAGATAAAACATTTTCGTAAGCAGTATGTCAGGAACATATGACTGATCTTCCAGCACTATCTTCAGATGTGTAGGAAAAGATAAATAGGGAATGATAAAATAGGTACTAGATGATTCAGGGCAACGTAAATCACATATACATTGACTCCGTTTGCACTGGGACCACCGTCACCTTCACTAGCAGGTGAACTTTCAGCCTATCGATTCACTATCATACAATTAGCTGCATTTTAATACACGTGACTTTTCACGTATTTATGTGATAACGTCTCTTCGAGGTTCATACGTACGAACTTCTTGAATAACACTCCAAGTCGGGCGGCTGTCCTTATCAGTTCAATTATGATTCCACAGTTATATTTTAAGGGCTTCAGCTCATGCGTACTGGGAGAAACCAGTCAGGCTCATCGAGCGTATGGGTCCATAATGTATGTACAATACTGAAAATGTATAATTCTGAATATATATCTACTGTGGAAAAGTGCCGGAACCATTGAGAAATATTTTCCTTGGCGATTGCTAATGAACTCCATAAAAGTTGAATTATCCTCGTTTACAGTTCACGCGTTTGCCTGTGACTCACCCATCTTGATATATTGTAGTATGGTATACAGTTTTCAATACCGTGTTTCGGTCTAAAATGAGATATGCGCATGTAGCTCGTGGCTATTTTAAATCTACCGCAGCTGGACACGGTTTTGGCGACAATGCAGCTTGCGCAAAGGATCAAGCTCTAAGCTTCTGGGTAATTTACATATACTATTACACATGTAAAATAATAACTTAATCATATCGATGAACCTAAATGTATACGTTGATTATACAATGCACCGCAAAGAACCGGAAATCATCATTCCCGCTTTTTTATCGATTGAATTATTCATCGAGGGAATACGGAATCTAAATCGGAATATGGAAATTGTAAAAGATGTTCGTTGGTTCTTCGAAATTCAAAAACACCCTGACTTGCTAACATCCTCCGTGGCATATCTTTTCCGATTTTCGAATTCTGATTCCGTATTCCGAGTACGAGGAAGAAGGGTACTTCCTCTTCTCCTGATCCTTCGGCTCATACCCCAGTAAGAAGTACCCAGGACAGAACCCTTATATATAGGAATCTATTGTAAAACCTGGAATGAAGCATCGACAGGAGAGGACTGGTACTGCATAATGTACATTCAAGACATGGCCTTGGTAAAATGTTGACCGGTCGTTTTACTTGTATTATTCAAAGTTGCCGATCGTTATCTCCCTAATGATATAGATATATGTTATCGCACAGCTAGTAAGCAATATGCGATTGACCAACAAGGGGAGGTTCTCAACCTTCCAAGCCATATTAGGTGGATACAGTTTTCACACACAATTCAAGCTCAGGGTAGACGATTCTTCGGGCCGTTTACCGAAAAATTGAGGTTTTCACAAAACTACATACGTACAAATCTTTCGATTTCATAGCTTTGATCTTTTCAGCCGTTGTAACGCTATCGTGGATCAAGCATACATGGAATTATAAACTTCAATAATTGGTTATTGGATTGTAACTCCAAAGAATACCAATTCGCATCAGGTACACGATTTAGGGAATCATTTTGTCTCCCCTCGAATAATATATAAGGGAATCTCTCGAATAAATTTGAGTTGGACGGTTTCAGACTTTTCTGTATGCGTCAGATATGTCGTTCTCTGCGCATTCTTTATCTGTGAAATGATTATTCCAGTGCAGCTAATTGATTATATGTTATTTTTAACTAGAAATCGGGGGCGTACACCACTTCACTGATTATATATGTGCAGAACAGTTATACGTGTGTAGAACTGTTTTAGCGACGCGATAAAACACATTATGGATTAAGACGTTGGTTTTACATACTACATTGGTTTTATTGAGTATCAGATATTCAATATTTTCGAATGCTTAACGCTATTGGTGAAATTACGAACAAGTTCTTCCAATGGAACATATTTCAAATGATGCCAGTTCAAAATGATATACCAAATTCAAGAAAATTTAGCAGCCCTCAGCTCCCATATCCATCATATTCCTAATATCTGACTGCCTGTATAGAACATCTAATAATCCAGCGATCCGTCAGCGTACAGATGTATTCAACCAGGGTTCAAAAGAGAATCATGTTTCTCGTGGATCTTTGCAGGTAAACAGACACTACTTGCTTCTCTGCTATGCTGCGTAACTGCAAAGCTTCAAGATGCAGAGCAGGGCGATAGCTTCTCTACACGTGGTCTTCGTCCTGACCCTTTTCCCATCGGTGATCAGCGAGTTTGTAAAAATTGGACAACTACCAGCTACGACCTTGGTTACGTTCTATGGTTACCGACATGTGTCTATAATTCACTTCAAGATACCTCTAGACATTGCCAATGCATCATGGAAGTGAGTATCGCACAGTCCGATTCTTGAATTCGATTACATTTTTGCGGTGGTCGGCACCCGCAACCTTGTAGAACGCTACTCAAATGTGTACAAACTACTCCTCCTAGATCAATAAAATCGGGTGAACATAATTAAAAACGGTTGAATTTCAATGGTTCCAAATTATTTTGAATAGATCCAATTGGTCGAATACGATCGGCAGAATTAGCTGACGATAAGATTTGAATCAAATTTCTATAGGTTTCAATGTCAAATAGTGTTCAATAGTCACTTCCACATTGATGTTCAATTCGTTTGAATTATGGTCAATAGTATGACCACGTCGATCGTATTATTGAAGTTCGTGAGAATGGAATACTGCATAAATCAAATCGCAATTCTGACTACATATCGGCGCGTAAAGTTTAGAACCCCGACTTTGGGCGTTTGTAGTTTCGACAAAAAAAAAGTTGTCGCGCTAATTCAGGGAGTATTCGGATGTTCTGAGTTTCCTACGTTTCTTGATTCATGAGTGATCCTTTTCGAAAAATTGTTATGGCCGCTATGATCCCGGAAAGGCTGAAGAAGGTATGTTTTTCAGAATCCGTTGCCGTACGTAAACTTTGAGACGTCACTGTTCGTTGAAAATGGGTCTGGAAAATCTGAAAAGTTTCAGTAACCTTTTCTGGACTGTACTGAACATGTCCTCGTTTTGAAATTTCAGAAACATTCGAAAACCTGCCCGCCATGGGCACGAAAGTCCAATGATGCGATTTGGGGAACGGCTTCGTACAGGTGAACCTGAGTTAGCTCAAAATTATCGTTAAAATATACATTATCCGATTTTTTGTCGAAGCTGTGAACGCCCAAAGCCAGGGTTCTAAACTTTACGCGCTGACAGTAACTGTACACCCCTGTTGTTTAAATATTTAATTTCCTTGTTTGAAATAAGCCACCCAGTATGATATGCAAATCATATTTGATTTTTCGATGAACAGGTTCCGCGCAAAGGAGATCAAAACTGGTGGCCTGTTTGGATGTTCAGCCAGGAACGTCACGGTGCACATAAAGCCCGGAAGTATGCCTCTGGTGAACCCTGACCAGTCGAAGCTTCCGGTAAATCTTCTCGAAGCTCGGAATCCTCATTACACCCTGGCGTTCATGAGTGACGGGACGCACCATGTACAGAACGTTTCAGCACCTTTACCTGGGGACTGGTTTGCCATTGCATTTCGTTCGTGGTCCGATCCTAACGATGGAAAAATCGAGCAACAAGGTGAAACCTTCGATAAATTATAAATGACATTCAATCGCATTAATCTTTTCATTTAACGCATGGTTATTGTTGGATGACGTATACAGATACGAAACAGGATGAGAGAGATGAATGCGAATTATTAGGTATATACCTTTCTAATGGTTTCAACACAGTACACCGCTGAATGATTATTCCATTACAATCACCATCATCTTGACATCGATCTTACATACCATTACAGTTATCACCAATGACGATTGAACTACATCAATTTCTCAAATCAACGTCAACTATAAATCATCAACTGCGAATTTCCTATACTTCTACAAACCACCTACATAATTTCTTCATCAACAATTCTATGAATACAATTTTCTCTTGATTAATTTACAAACCATCTTGAATAGAAAATAACTTCAATTAAGTCCAAGTCTAAATCCAGCCAACGAAAGATCATTGTAAATTGAATTACAATCACCGTCTCCGTCGGAACTTGCTCAAACTATGAATGATTGAAATGATTCAACACTTTTGAAGTCAAGAATATCTTTCTACAGAACTTATCAAATCGGATCAACCATTCTTTTAATCAACCTCAAATGATCATTCTGAAGGTGTACACCTACTCGATACTTACATAGAACGAAAAACTTATCAAAAAGTGAATATTGTTCGCTAACGGCGCTTAACAATCAATTCCAGGGCTCAGCGCATCCTGTGAGACTATCCTAGACACGGAACTCTACGTGGAACAAGAATTAAGCCCCAAGACATTGGTTTTGGAAATTGCACATCCGATGATCCACTTAGCAAACGTTGGGGATTTTGCGACTATGCGGTTCCTGATGCCTAGCAACATAACGAATTCAGAAATCATCGTCTCCTCTTCAGCCGGAGAGAACTCAGAAGTCGAGGTGAACGTAATTGCTGGCTCTTACGTTCCGTATTCTGATTTTGGAGTCGCGTGTACGACTTTGAACGCGACGAGTGCGCCGATTCCCTTCAAAGTGTGGACAAACGCTTTTCACTACGTCACGCTCCGTCTTCTGTCAGGTACCTCCACGAACGTGTCCGTCGTATTCGAAGACAGCTCGCAAATATCTTCAGACGTGAACGTTGTAAGACTGACGAGAAAATCGTACGCAGATTTTTTTCTCTTCGATTACGAATACCTGGTGGCTAACGAAACAAAGTCTCCTTCGGTAAATCTCACTTCCAACGAGACAACCGTCCTCTACTTTGAGGTGAACCCGATCAGCGATATCGGTGGGACTTTAACCGTTGCACTCAGGCTCAAAGACAAGGGGAAAGATGAACCTGAGTACTTTACGGTCGTCGGCTGCCTTCACCTTGGAACCTATCAAGATATTTCTCCGGAAACTGGCCGCTGTTTCTCGAATGATAACGAGTCTACTCCCCCCGTCCTAATAACCTCCAAGGTCAATCCTGGCCCCGTCTACGTTCACGTTCCCTTCCCAGATCCTGGAGTGTGGTACCTAAGCCTCAGAGCTTTTCTGAACACCACAAATTGTAGTTGTCCAGATACCTGCAAGGAGAACTGTACCGTTTGCCCTTGCATGGCGACAAGCTCCGGCGCCGTCGAGATCAGCGTGGCCTCTTCACCGTGCATAGAGGGAAGCTGCGGTACTCACGGACGATGCGTCCATTACATGAGCGGGGGATTCGTCTTTTCTGCGTGCTACTGTATCCAGGATTATCGAGGTCTGGATTGCTCCGATGCTCAGGACGTGCAAGATGACTCAACAGTACTTCTTGGCCTGCTGATGCTCACCTTGAGCAATCTGGTATTCATGGGGTCCGTCTATTTTGCCCTTCGTCGCCAGTACTACCCAGAGGCGTTGGTCTACTTCTCTGTGATGTTTTTCTCCACCTTCTACCACGCCTGCGAGTCTGGCGAAGACGTTTATAACTTTTGCATAATGCGCGTCAGCGTTTTACAATTCTGTGACTTTTTCACCGCGCTTCTCGCTTTCTGGGTAACCTTGGTGGCCATGGTTGGCTTACCCCCACGACTGACAGCTATTTTTGACCTCGGAGGGGCCGTGATTCTAGCTATGTGTGCGGAACTGAATCGGACCGCGCTTTGGGTCTTTATGACACCTGCTGTTACCGGTTCCTGTCTCGTCATTTTTGTATGGGTTCGACGGTGCAGAGCTAGAAAAACAATTCATTACCCTGCGAAGCGCTATCAGTATTACTATTTCCCGGCAGGTCTAGGTTTGGTTGCAGTGGGTCTCATCTGCTACGCATTTTTGCAAACTCAGAAGAACTACAGCCTAGTTCACAGCTTGTGGCACATGGCTGTAGCCGGTGGTGTAATGTTACTATTACCGAATCGCGAATATTTAAAATGAGGACAAAAATCAGGTCTTAGGGATGAATTAAATCTAATTGTAAGTAGAAACTGCTCACGAGTGTATTGGAAACTGTATGTTATGTGATGAATAAGATGCTCATTTCAGAATCGTTGTATAATACAGAATTATGGAAAATTATGATGTACAAACAATCGAACGCCTCTTCTATGAGGGAATCCACGGTAACGCTTTCTCCGAGCAGCTAGCCTTTTGTTTTTATGGGAAAATGAGTTAAAACATGTGATACTAGCAGGGATAAGTAACAGAAAAATATTGTGGCATTTTTAATATCTCATCAATTCTCAATGAATATGGACCAGTTGCAGTTAACAACCAATGACCACTAGCTAAATAAGTATTGAAAATAAATTCAAATATCCACAAATTAAGGCCTTCACGCATTCCGATGTGTAGTCTCAACGCGACAGGTTCAGAAAATGTATATGAAACAGATGTTCAGAAAATGTATAGGTATGTATGAAGCAGATATATTTATTTCACTGCAAACAATGAGCAAAAGCTCGATCGGTGACAGTCCATAGTGGTAGGTGTATGTTCCTAGTTCACCAATTACATGTTTATTTATGATTTGTACATACATGGATTGCTGAAGGGATTTGTCCGGAGGCTGAATAAAACATATTCTATTTTATTCAATTTTAGAAATTCCCAGGAATGTTTGTTACTGTCTGTTATTTTTGGTAAAGGGTCTGACGTCTTACAAAAGTCATGATACGGAAGCCATAAACGGACAAATTAAATAATAGTGTTATCAAACGACAGGTAACAATTTTCAAAATTGTATTGCGCAGTAGGGATTGGTTCAATTATTCAATGGAACATTGCATTCAAATAATAAAATAAGGAAATACTTTATTTCATCTCCAAAATACAATAAGTGTATGTAGAAGTTCCAAATGTGCTTAAAATTCCATCCAGTTGAAAAAATTTAGACAAATGTGTATTGGGCAGGCCCACGGAATCTTTAACCACGAAGGACAAACAAAGCAGATTCTTTTATTCAACTAGTGGATCAAACCTCCTGTAATGAATAGTCAGTTTAGTGTTCCTCGTCGTCCTGATTGTCCTTCTTCGGTCATTGAGGTGGGCCCGCTCATTTCTATAAAGATGATCCCGTCGCGGAAGTTTGGGTATTCAACGTGGCAGGTGCAGTCATCATGGTGGTGAATAGGGCGAGCAGTGCCTCCAGGGAAAGCCCACACTGTGAATATGTCCTCGGACAATCGCGACCCTCCCTGCCGTTGAGTATCGCTTCTTGCACAGCGGTACCTTCCATAGCCGTACGGAAAACCTGGTTCGTGGTGATGGCGTCGATGGTTCTATCTAGCGCAGAAACTTTCTCATCGCTATCGCCATCCGCATGATCCCGTACTGCGATTGTAGCTTGTTTGGAGTAAGTACAGACAGCCCTTTGCATGCAAGAGGTTGTGTCCACTCCATAACGCGCCAAGGCGTCGTCCAGGCGCGACATCGTCTGGGTTATTCCACTTTCATCACCTTCAAATCATCAAAGAGTTCGCAGAATGTCAGGACACCCACCCGCGGCCCCGGATCGACCTTGATATAGCACCAAGATATGAAGTGCATACTTACTTCTTGCGTAGGCACCGTAAGATCCAGAGAAAACATAGAGCAGCTTAGGAATCACCAAGATTGTTCCAACGCCAATTATTGCGCCTAGCAATATTCCACCTAGATCTACCTTGGCAGGTGCGTAACCAGATACACCCCCATAACCCTACGACGAGAGTGTGATCAATTATTTAGTATTTGGATGGACGAAAAATAGCATGTCCGGAAACGAGTTTCGCATAAGAACCATTTCTTAGGACCACATACCGTGCCTGTTGTGCCTATGCTAGTGAAGCCGAAACGCGGCTCTTGTTCACGATTGGAAACATCATTCTCCTCGACTGCAGAGCGTTTGGACGACGCTACGGTGTCGGCGTTTCGAGATTGAGACGGCATTGCGATTTGGTCGCTAGCTTGATCTGCTTTTTCCATAAAATCCACAGAACTCGGTATAAATCCTCTGAAAATCGAGATGAGTATAGCTCTTGCGATAACATTTCTCATTAGAGAGCATGGCATGTGATCTGCTATTTTTTTTTAACTTATAGTTGTTTCGCCTCTTGGACGTTTAGTTATGGTGAATTGATCACGAAGCACAGGCCGTTGTTTGTTTTCTTTTTTATTTCTGCTAGCCAAGAATTTGAACGTTTGTGTAGCAATCTTTATGCTCTGGTTGATTGCAACGCGTGGAGTCGGAATGGCAGCTGAACTTACCCTCCAGATTCAAATTTTGGAACGCATTGAATTACCGTTGCGCAGAGTAGTAAACCTAACAAACAGGCGTCAAAGGATCTGACGGACATCTGAAAGAAAATCAAAATGATAACTGATAAATTAACTGAATATTTGTCACTGTAACATAAGATGAATAAATCAAATTCATGCGTTTTCCGATAAATGCTCATTACTGGAGAAATTTATATGAACAATTGCAATCGGATTACGAATCTCAACGAAAAGAATTCAATAGGGTTGAAAAACATTATGAGCTGCTGCCATATCAATCGGCATAACTTCGAGTTACCGTTCATATGATGCGAGAAAAAATAACGTCACTAATTGTGAAAGCGGAAAGGCAGATCGTTGTGACTTCGAATCTGGACGTGTTGAGGCTTAAGCTTCCAACTGAAGAGTGCACCCAAGAAATCTTCGTATATATACGCACAATTTCTGTTCTCCCAGCGCTTGTTTTTTCTTTGGTGCTACCAGAAAGAAAACTCAAGAGTTTCAAACAACTGGACGTCAGTGGAGAATGACAAAGACAATGACAACGCCAGAGGTAATTGGTCGCGCAGTTTCGCTTTCGTTGTCAGTGCGATGCGCAACAGCGTGACCTGAGACTCTCTTCGCGGTACCCTTGGCGGACGATATCCTGCAGACCTAACTACGATTTATCGCATGTACCGTGCCTGTTCTTTTTTTCTTTTACTTTTCGTAGAATTGTTGTTGCCTTAGAAAACGCGTGTATGCTACCAGAAATAATTCCTCTTTCGCAATGTCATTACGATTTCGTGTAATTTTAGATTTCACCAGAGGCCATCAGCATCTGTGCGAAACGCGGAGATGAAAATGACAAACTATGCCATCAACTCTGATTAATAATTAATCCTTCCGTAACTTGTTACTCGAATTATTTACAGCAAAAAGATTTTTTACAGATCCTCCTTATGAGATAGACATTATGCAGAACTATTTTCGACACCGCTTAATTACGGTTCATTATAGTTTTACGTTGACTATATTTATTGCTTCTAGAGTATGCGATCGCGGAGTTATGAATCAAACGGAGCTAAAATCCTCCCAGCAACAAGAATTCGACAATATCCGAAAATACTTCGGTGCGTTCATCTTCATTGGAGTAGTCCATCCTAATTACCGAGGGATAAGAATCCGTTCCAATGAATGAGCTGATGAATGCCTGGGTATATGATCACTTAACATTTCACTGTGACGCTGTCGCACTTTCCAACCCTACAGACAATATGATTTCTCCGGTAGCGGACAATTGCGAGAAGACAATCAAATGTAACAGACTAGCATGAATATGATGATTAACGTCACGTAATTTTACCGTGAAAATTAATGTTGGCAAGTGTAGCTACCGTCAGTTTGTAATAATGACTACAAAGCGATCCACGAAGTGGGGAGACGTTAGTTTATAGATAGAGAAGTTGGACGGAATACGAATCATAATTTGCTACTTTGCTGGACCTGATAGTAACAAGAGATCAGCGTACAACAGACAAAAGCTACCTCTTCCTTATCTGTGAACCTTTGCAATGGCGAACAGGGAATTGTAAATTAAAAGAGAATGAACAAATCGTGCTAGTTGAAACTCTAAATCTATCATCAGGATTTCGTTTAGGTTGCTTGAATAAAAGCGACATATTTAGTCTACTTTAAAATTTACAATTGTTGCAAATTGTGTAACTAAAAACGAAATTGTCGAAAAACTGATAGACGTGCGTTCCACCTTGGAAAAAATTGGGCTCGCTGACGTGATTACTTCGTACAGTGCATTCAGCGGCGAAACCATTAAAATCGATCAGCACAATGGGCGAGTGGAACAGCGATCAAAAAACCTGGCTGAGGTTGCTCATCCTCTTACTGTGCATTGTAAATATTCCCTCAGTAACTGCCGACAATGTCACCAGGTCATCGCGGAGTCCACGGATAGGAACTCTACCATACTCAAATTCGAAATACGTCACCTTTAACTCTCTTGATGACAAGATCGGGGTGAGTGATGAGGCCAGTGACATGGGCATTTCATTTCTACACTGTGACTTAATTTTTAGAATTTCTATGGCAGCATGATGTGTATTCGGTATTTTTCGAAATTTTGATTCACAATATCGCTCCACTTTGGTAGGAATTTTTGTATACTCACAAACTTTTTAGATCCTGAGATCCTAATGCTCAAATACCTATAACTCCATCATTGAATTATTCATCTTCAAACGTATTTAAAAAAAAACACGTATATAACCATGCGCTAGATCTCATATACAAAGCCAGTCTTGAATTTGATGAGATATGTTTTTGAATCCATAGCTGAAGAACTAACAATACAGATAAAGTAATCGGAAATTGGAATATTAGGATCTACAGAATTTGTAGAAATTAGAAGAAAAAAAACTGCAGGACACTCATTATATTTCTATTGTCATATTTTAAACAAACTCGGCGACAAACTCAAAACTTCAAGCGGTCGAGCTTGCGTGGAACTCTTCACACGTAATTTATATTGGATTCAAAATGTGAACTGAGAAGTAATCATTATAGGTCTTTTTTCGGGCCTCGAAGTAACAATTAACGATACAACGTGCGTTAATGAGTTATCAATATAAAATAAGGAAGGAGCAATTTATGAAAAATTTGTCCACAAACATTAGAAAAGAAATCAAGCTTTCACCACAGAAAAAAGTCATTTATTTATAATAACTTAATTGTTTGCATACCGGGTCATAGTATGGCTCAAGGCGAGACTATAGCCTAATTAATAATTTCTGAAAAATATTACAGTATATGAATTTGCCTTTTTTCACTATATGATATGGCAATTGTGTTGCTTGCAGATCGACTTTGACTTATCAATTCCATTTATATCGATACCGTTGGATCCGGGACCTGGGCCTAAGGGATTGGTTAACATAAATGCAAAGGCTCTAACAATTGCTGGCATATTTACGGCTGTGACAACAATACTTGTTCCGCTGTTGGTCCACCCTGAAACAATATCACATAATTACAGTGAGTTGATTTAGCGTTATCTACTCATGATCAACAAACGGGTATCCATTTATGTATTATTGTACACAATTTCCAAACATCCCGTTCCACCTTGAAGGCGAGAGATATACGTAAATATAAATCGGTAATTTATAGGAAGGGATGACGCTGATCAAGGTTGGTGGAATTATGGTGAAGCTACGAAGCAAATCTTCCTAGGTAACTCTCACCTTGCACCTTGCACGAAGAAGTTCATCTGTTCAGTTGTCTCCAATGCGTGTCACGCAAGGAGTCAAACTAGTATGGATAAAATCATCGATGGAATTTCCGGGTATGTTCGAAATTCATGTGATTTTTGGATACCCTTTGCAGTTACACCATTGTGAATTATTATTCAGAATTATGTACAAAGCCATACTTCATCATGGAATATCATGTCTGTTTACAACTTTGAATAATGTGAACAGTGATCGATGGGGAAATTTCGTTCTGATAAGACCAAAGATAGAAAAATAACCCTGACTACCGTGAGAAAACATTTTCCGTATTGTAGTCAGCATGAATTTAGATTCTAAACAGTGATTGAAGACAATATTCCATGACCATCAAATTTTCTTTCAAAATCCCAGTGTGATTGACTATAATCTTTTCTTTTTCGCAATAGTCACGCATGGTTCGATCAAGTGCTACAGGGCTCTGCAATCCAGGAAGCAATTCTTGCCGGCCGTAAATCAGAAAGTGACTGCAATATCGTATACTCAGGGTGTTTCCTGTCTAGGAAATTCTTCAAAAGTTTTAGGGATTCAACGGCTAATTCCTAGAGCTGATAAATCTTCGATCCACTGGCTGAGGCCGTGGCGAGTTCCCAGGATATCATCAATATTCAAATAATGTTCCTATTTAATAAGAAACATCCGAATACAACAATCGGATATAAGTCATCTGAATTTACTAAAATTGAAAAAGTGCCCTTCACGATCACGTTCCTTCTCCGCAGTAAGACGCAGAGTGTTGAAGGGATACATCGCAGATACAAGTTATTGGTACCACCAAACGAGACGAACTTGATGTGAATTAGTGAGCGAAACTAGGAGGCTCACTATGATTTTTGTTTAAAAAAAGAATTTGATATGTTTCGTTAAATTTCTTATGTTGTAATGTAGCATAGAAGATCATATGAAATACAATATGTAGAAGCTTAAGTGTACCAAGTAAGTTAATTAGTATACCACGTTGTATCTGCAAATTTTCAAGGATTCTTTGCTTCTTAATTCTTCTCTCATTTGCTGAATTGAATAATAAAACTGTTATAAATAATACCCCGGTGTTTAGTATCATAAGTGCCTAATACTTATTCAGCTGCAGGATAGAGCGACCACCTACAAATGAAATTACGATTGAGTTGCTATTGAAAGTGGATAAAAGCTAGCTCTTGTTAGTTGCATTTTTACCCATTGTTAAATGCATTAAATCTTTAGCAGCGCCTCAAACCAGTAAGCATCAAAGTGTAAAATTTTTCATTATTCAAGCCCTTCTCAGTGCGATTATACAAGATACTTTTGACTGGTATGAGAATTTGGAATTTGATGCTTTTTAGGGTGGTTCATTTTGCATGGTGAATTATATTTCGATATTAAAATTCATAATTGATTTGCTCTCCTCAAGTAATACATCTTTATTAACTATAGCTTGAATTTTATCATTTTGTACAATGGGAAAAATACAGTTTGACAATACAAGTTTATTCTCCAATGATTGAATAATCCTTTCTTAAAATTAGTTCGAAGAGATTGGAAACAACTTATGTTAGCTATCGATCTAGCCGTGAGCATGGTCAATGATTTATCTATTTCAAACATTGATAATGTATATTTTAGAAAATAATTCTTATCCAAATGATTTTAAATGGAACTGATCCGACTAGAAGACTAGTATCTACAAGTAAAAGTTCTTGTCGTGCATTTTTTGTTACAGAATAATCGGGATATTCATTGCTCATGTTAGCAGCTAATTCGTAGCTAAGATTTTGGCTCACGCGGATTTGCTAGTGCTGATTTACAATTAATTTTGCTTCAAGAAGCTGATATTTATATCTCATAATGTATTATAAGCTATAAGATTTTGCTGGTAACAATGTACAATTGTACGATATAAGCTGACTAGCAAGATTTTGTTTGATCACAGGTAGAATATAATAAGTATACCGCATAACAGCATATGACATGCATTTTTCAGGAGCATATGTTCAAACTCGAACGATCTCTTGAACTTCGCAATATCAAGAAATATTTCCCCTCAAATTCAATGACGATATATCATAAAACATTTTCAGTAAATGTATGAGGCTGAAGTTGATGATGTTAAAGTAACGAAATCAGATAAAACAATAAAGATTTCGCATCCTGATTTAGCTGACTCGACATTATAGACTTCAGCCACACGCAGGTATTTCCTCAACAACAAAAACTAAGGATAGAAAAATAAACGTCAGAGAATTAGAAAATCGGTAACTTTTCGCATGCATCTTCTAGCTATATTCTCATTTATGCTATAGGGGGCTTTCCAATTAGAGTGCACTGTATCGCACAGTACTCTAGTGATTTGACACTGTGCTACAGTGCTTGTTGGAACAGATTTTGATCTCTCGAATCGACGCTAGAGTGTGTGTTTGACTAGAGCTACGATATGCACCAAAGTCTATGTATTATGTAAACTGTGTTAGCAGCACTGACTCGCACAGCAGGATTGAGCACAACTTTTTGCTGTGCCAAATGGTGCGACACAGACTACAGAGTGGTGTTGAAACACACACTACCCAGCACTGTGGCGCACTGTACCTCTCTGTGCTCTAGTTGGAAAGCACCCATAGTCATTAAAATTTGAGTAATACAATACAATACAAATAACAGAAATTAATATAAAATACGACATTACAAAATTTCTAAGTACAATGACATCGTCTACCTAATTATCGTACAGGAGAGCTAACATTAATTGTAAGCGAGCAAGATATATATCAAAATTAGATGGGGTAACATTCCCCTTCATGTATCACTATAGAACAGCATATAATATCTACTAGTCCAATGCTTGGTTGTATAAACGTGGAGTAACCGTAACCCCGGGGCAAATTTTACTCCAGGGGTAAACTCTCAAACAAAAATTGAATAAATAGGCGCTGATTTGCTGCCATCACGTTGATTCAATTTTGTAAGAAACATTCGAGAGTTTAGCCCTGGGGTACCATTTGCCCGGAATTAATGGTTACCCTACGTTTATACACCCGACATAAGATATAGTCTTGTTTTCTTACGCTGCAGCTCAAACTTTGAACGATTAAGGCAGTCTGGGACTTGTTTCAATTGTGGAATCACATCAATCAGGGCAGCTTCGAAATATATTTCTAAAACATTTCGTAAATTGGATAACAAAAGTTGTAGATAGTTACACTGTGTTGTTGTTTGTGTTTGATATGAAATTGATCAATTTGCTAGAAATAAATATCTTCAAAATCTGAAGTATGCAATGATCGATTTATAAATATCAAAGCAAGGGAGCAGCATGCTCCCCGGTGGGTCACATTGTATTAAAATATTGCGTGTCTATTTAGGACTAGCATAAACCGTACAAACAGAAAATTATGTGCAAGCACAATCACGTACGTTTACAAAAGCTTGATAAATATTGACAGGGTCCAATTTTCGATGGTGAAAAAAACATATTACGAATCTGAATAACAGAATTTGTTAGGAAAAATATTTTGTGTTTCTTTTTGTCTCGGTTTACCAAAAATTTCCTCACTTAATAGAATATAAAATAAATTACTTATAAATAGAATCGAGAAGATATTGCACGCCGTTGCAGATTATGTTACATGCAGGCTGAAATAACTTACATATGCTAATTTATTACAAATGAAATATCTGAAAGTTGAATTGTTCACATGTAGCCATGCGTAGTTTAAGAATCTTAATTTTCCGTATGCGGACTACAAAGTGAAGAAATTGCAGGTACATATCATTATCATGCAATTTTAACAGAAAATTAAGATTATTGAACCGACCTACTAATTAGATAATTATTAAATAAACATCTTTATAATAACATGAATATCGAGTAAAATAAATTATGATAAACAAATATATATATATATGTATATATATATATATATATAATCAATAATCAATACATAAAGCACCTATTATTAAATAATAGTACCGATCAATCGATGATTGTGCTACTAATTGTGCTACATTTATATGATTTATTTCAAATATGATCCAACTTACAACCTTGCCGACTTGAAATCAAGTCAAATCTCGTTGCATGTATGAAAAAGCTTACGAAAATATTTGCACCAATGAACAATTATTATCATAATACTTCCAACATCAGCTTGCATCATTATTGTTATAACAATTGGGTAAAATACGAATTCACTATTACGCTAACTTTGTGCTGAAATCAGTTATATGGAGACGGAATTCAATGGATGGCTATGAACAAAGCGCAACAGCACTTTGTGCAAATATTATGTGGATTGGGCCCGGCCAACCCAGTGTATCAAAAGCCACCGCAACTCGTTAAGTACTTATGATTAATATCATTTTCTAAACGCCTGAGTGATCTATACAATGTATGGTATTTCATTCCAAATATTTATTTTGTGTCGCTAACTTTCAATCTAATATTTCTGATTACTTCTAAAAAATTCTGATGTAATTCTAGAAAAGCTTCAAATTCCAAAAAATCCCATAAGCTCCGATTGCCTGTGGAAAAGCTAAGTTCTAAGTTCCAACACTTTATGTCTTAGTAGAAATTTCACAGAGAATTTTCGGCAATTTTGAGAATTCCACTGAAATTTTATAAGGAAGATCACAACTTTTTATCCATTTTTTATAGTTTATCTGTGAATGTTGAGAAGTTTTTCAGAGAAAATCTATTTTCTTCACCTATAACTTATCCAGCTACAATCAGCGTACCTTGATCTGAATGTATGGAGGATACTTTTCGCTATTTTTCTGCAGAATTTCTGTGAATTTTCGGATAGGGTCTAGAATATTTGCAGAATGGTTTCTTTCTTTCCCAAATTTTATTGAAACTCTCTGAAAATCTTTGAATATTCTCTACAAAATCTGTAATAACACTGCTAACGTGTTCGAATCTTGAGAATCTTTCCGCAAATAATTAGAAATATTGGGATCTTTTCAAGAGATAATTAGAAATATATTTTTCACCAGGGTTGTAACGAGTCTCTTTGCTATTACTCTTATACATTACACAATGGAGAAAGTTTTCTGTTAACATAGATACTATATAGATGCGATCGTTGAGTGGATTATTAATATGTGATTAATACCATACGACTATATTTTTGATACTGTCATTAAAAAAATATACATACTACATCTATGAGTACATTTTCACATCGCAAAGTACTGAGAAAATAACAAACATAAAGACTGTATCAAATGACCACGCTATATAGGATCTATGAAATGACTAGAAACAAAGAGCAGAAACGAATACGTATATATAGTTCATTAATACACATTTAATTAAGTATAAATCGTTAAATGGAAGAAAACACAGTCCGCAAAAATAGGAACGATACTTTAAAAATTATTTGTATCTTGTTAATTAGCCCCGATAAAATTAAATTGATCAAAACTGCAGCAGTTTGAAGTACGGAGATAAAAAATTCTTGTTTTCTGGTATTATATCAATTAGGCCATTCAGGAAAAGCTTCCAGTTAGAATATTAGTTATATCATTACTTAAATCAACTCAATTATACTATTTCCAAGATATTTTTCAAACCGTAAAAAAATTAGCAGCGTTCTGAAATCTAGTTTTTCTCTATATCTACTGTGAAAAATTTGTTCTCAAGCAGATAAGCCACAAAGTTGCATCGAATCGTATAAGTTTCTAGAGATCTAGAGAACTGTGCCTCTCCTTTCATCCTAGAATACCAATTGCTGTATTGTAGTATAGTATAGTATATTATGTTAAATAATGTTAAAAATTGACCTAAAAGGATGTGAATATGTAATATTGGGTAAGATTGTCATTCATCAGCGTGGAGGTTTACTTGATCTATTATTAGGCTGGTTACATTTACACTGCTCTGTGCTAGTGGCGTTAGAATGTACCCGTGATGTGATATGGGGTAAGGAACCCAGCAGATTAGGTCCACGAAGGCTACCCGCAAACCCACTCCTCCCTAGAAAGCTGTGCGCACAGTTATACAGTCTTGTTTGTAGCATTAGTACATCATCCAGATCCTCCTCACTGTGCCACAAATAATTTACATTGTTACTCAACTGTTACTCAAATGATGATAGAATGATTTTTAAAGATTCCCGGCTTGAAAATACTCACCTAGCTGTTGCAAGGAATTTTTGAAACAATCTATTGGGTACGGTTCGTGCCCGATCTACTGTATCTGCGTATAAATCCGTTTCTCTGTTGTACAGATGCAAAAAGTCTGATAACTGCTTGGCAGTAATGGCAGCACGATCCTTATCGCCCAATTTACTACTTGGCAGCTGTTGAAGAAGGAATGTTTTTGAGTTTTTTATTAATGTCAGTGAAATTTTGCAGGATAGATCTATGAGGATAGTATGTTGAGATATGATAATATGAAAATTGTGATCATTCAATATGAATATTTCCATAATCAATCGACGTGTTGTGCTCCGATATATACTCACAGTGAATAAGAAGGGTGTGCGTAAATTGCTAGCAGACTGCTGAAGGAATTTCATGACGAGTTCGCAACATGCCGACTCCGCACTAGGTTGGGAAATTTTACGTAGAATACATCCCAAATACAATCCAAAAGCCTTTCTTGCTTCACCTGGGCTATAAACGGGCCAAATTCATGTACAAAATTTTCTCAAATGTAAAATTGTAGACTATCTGTCATGGAGAATCAACTATTACAATTGACCCAGCTAACTTACTTGTGTATAGAGGTCTAACAGAACTAACAACCATTCATTATCATTCTCCCATAATATGTGAGTGAAAATATTATATGATAGCTGAATAGTGAAATTTATTCGTAAAGAATGTCCAAAATACAACAGATCGACAAATCATATACCTATATCTATACTGAGGGCATACATACTACGTTAAATTAGAAAAATACCATTCGCTTTTTTATATAATCGTCAGTTTTTAACTATTCTGTTTTAAATACGGTTTAAGATTTCAACACAATGAAAATGCAACGGGACAATTCTTCTTTTTCTCAATTCTAAAAGAATTATGTTTTATAATTCGATCATGATATCTACTCTCTCCCAAAATAGTCCTGGATTTTTATGAAATGAACTCAGAACCTTTGACACCAAATTGGATTGCCTCAAAAAAAAAAAAAAAACAAGAGAGGTGAATTTGGAATTTTTCAATTTTGTCTAATGATTCTTGATAATTGATTGAGCTTTTCTGGATTCACGTAGAATGATACCAACTATAAAGTAGAATGTAAATCTTTCTCAGTGTAATTCTAAGTGTTGACCCCGGTTCCACCTCAAACAATGCTATTTTTGTTCATATTCTTAATTTGGGATATTTTTGATGATGCCGGAGGTATTGTATTTATTGTAACGTGGATCGACGGCGTATATCGAGGAAGAGCCATCTTCAGATTTGCGTCGACACTTATTCTCAATCAAATTTGAATAATTGCCGATGTGATTGGAATTTGGTGAATAGGGTGGAACTTGATCTTGTTTTTCAGAGGTGAGAAAATACCACTCATGGACTAACGGGAAAAGAATGTCAAATCTCAAGGTAATTTCACGTACGTTCGTGAAATGTGCGGATAATGAAGCCAGGAATTTGTCAGCAGGTAGTAACTGAACAATTTCATAATTTCACCAATCATATGTGAACTGCTACGAGAACAAAAATTATACAGATAAAAATTGCAGATGAATTGATTTTTTATTCGAGGATCGTTCACATGTAATTGGCAGATTTGCTGATAAACAAATGAGCTACACCATAGGTCTCTGCCATTCCTGATTCAGAAAGAGTACAGTATAGTGTAATATTACAAACCTGAGTTTATTTCCATCTTCCATTAGCTGCATCACTTGTACTTTATACTTATGAGTATCTACATCTAAATTTTCCTTGCTTTCCCCACGATCCAAGCTTTGTTTGTGACCTTTCACCAGTGCTCTCTCGTATCTTTCATACCTGTACAGATTTTCATTCGTGATAAACAGTATCTAAAGGATAAATGAACGAATTCTAAGAGTTAAAATAGTTGTTATTTAAAGAATCTTCACACAGGGAACTACAAAGGCTTCTCCTCGCTCCTGTCACATAAATCAAAGTTTATTCTCCTTTAGAGGCAAATAATAGCGTAACAATTAATTAACATATTATTGAAAGTCATCTATTGCCAGGAAGTACAGTGTAAAAGGTCATAAAATTACTTGGTGTACATAACAATATATATAATTAAAAAATTACGAGCTTATAGTAATGATGTAGCCTACCTTGAAAGTCTGTCCAACGTTACTTCTGGAATTATGAATCCAGTGGTTCGACTAGCAGCTGGAAACAACTGTTCATGTAACATTAGATTATAGTTTGTATTGACCTGCTGTGGCATCCTTCCTGGTCCTAAGGGATCTGTTACCACCGGTATTCCTGTGACAGGATCTGTAAATCGGTATTAATAATATGGGATTGTAATTTTTTTTGGTAGAGGTAATATGATGAGCAGTCGCATACGCTGAAGAATTCAAAACTTCAGAAACATTGGAACCGCTATCAACTATGACGCATATCAAGGCAGTAAAGTACCACTAACAGCAAAACTAGATGCCTGTTGATTTCTTTAGTAATTTTTTGACTTACCTAGATACTGGGAATAAAGTTCCCATGATTTTGGGCTAGGAAAAATCCGAACGAATCCACCTCTGCGTTCAAACTGGGCTTTAGCCGATGCAACGATCCTTTGTTGTTCGGATGTGAGTCCAGATTTGTTTATGCTATTTTTGGCAACATTTTTCTTTTTCTGCATCAGTGTTTCAGCCGAATGAACTCTCCTGTACTGAATTACATAAAATATCATAACATATTATCGAACATGAGAAAGAAATGAGTTTAAAAATGAAAATATATATCTACTATTGCATGAATCAACTTACACTGGTCATTTTCTTTGGAGGATTAACAACAGATCGATTATGAGTACTCTGGGGTCTTAAGATCGGATCAACCGCAGCTACACCAACAAGAGTAAGGAGGTCAGCCATTAATGCAGATTTCAATCTAACATCTAGAGGAGAATCACAACCCAACGAGGGAGTCAGGTTGACCTCGAGAAGCCAGGGTTTTAGGGTATCGTCAATGAGGATATCAAACCCAAATAATTCTGGAATTACCGAATAGATTACTGCCTCCATTCATCACAATAATATGGCTTCGAGATTCTGACTGAATGAATATTCGTAGTTTATTTATACAGCAATGTGATTATTTCAACCCTAGATCTACGCATTCTTCCTGAGTAGGATTTTTAAGCTCACCAAAACAAGTGTCTGGATGCTTGACGAATTGCTTCACGCCGCTGACAATACCAGATGCAGTGGCTAAGATAGATTTCACGATAACATCCTCTATTCTCTGCATTAACAGCTCTGTGTCTTGTCCCATCGATCTGAGATGTCGTAACAAAGCTGAAAGTGTCCATTTGTGACCAACGTCTTCGGCATCTGGATCCTCGCTCCTAAGAAAAATGATGTCCTAAACTTAGGCAAGTATACAAAAGGAGAAATAATGAATGAGACGCGTTTTTGCTTAGAAATGAATATAGCAGCTCCGAAAAGGAGAGCGTAAGTCGAAGACCAGCTAGTCTTTGACATGCCTAAAGAATTATATATGATGCTAATTTGCATGTTAAACAAGAATTGTGTCGCAAAACGAGATTTATCGAGTTTGCTGAAGAATAAAATACAATGTTCTATAAGTAGAATAATGAATTGGCATACTTGATGTAATCAACATGGAACTTGTTGATGCTATAGTTGCAAAGATGCATACATGGATTCCAGACATATTGATGACCACCATCGTACTTGACAGTAGCAAACCTGACAAGTCCTTCTTCATAAAGATATATCAGAAGAGGATCATAGTTTGTTACAGCGACATAGAGGCGTAAATCGCATTTGTGCCCATCCACCAGAAGCGGATTGTTTATGTATTGAGCAACGATGACTGATTCATCGGTGAGGACTTTCTCAGGCTGAAACATAAAAGTTGATAATAATTGTGTCAAGTTTGAGCTCCAATTAAAACAGTAGATATGTTTACAATTATTGGCTGGTTCCTTATGATATTTCAAATGAAACAACTGCCATATGCATCCATTTTTACAGACCTATCGTAGTACTACATATTTGTAAGTAGTTATAAAACCAGCTGAAAAAGACATTTCAATACTACTATAGGCACTCATAGTAGACCAAGTTGTCTCATCTATGGTTTTGTCGTATGTATATATCAGCGTCTGCCTGCCTCTAGTGAAATTCATGTGACAGAAAAATATATTACTGCGCCAAACGCAACAGTGATATTTCTAGATTATTAGGCGATATAAGAACGATCTAGATTTTTTCTAACAGAACTTCGGAGCAACATAAAAAATTAAAAAATGCATTTTACAGTCTGTATTCTTCTATGCTCATGTCTTTAAAATAGGAAGAACGCTGAGTTTACAGAAATGTCTTCACACAAGATTTAACAAATGCATATTAAGAACAGTCGGTCAAACAAAACCATACCTAAAAATTGAATGCTCACACTGTTAACAATGTAAATACCACGGCCACGAGAGCTCGCTTTTGGTTTTACAATCCAAGGCCCCCGATACCTGAAGTGTGCAGTTAATAGCTCTCTCGATTCACTTGGAAGCAAAAAGGTTTGCGGAATGAAATCCAGATTCCTCGCTCCTTTGCTCCTTTGCATTGCTTCGATATTTTTATACAGCCGATCCTTGCGTGTTATTTCATAGGATCTGTACACATAATGTATTACTATGAAAATAATTCTTATGTACCACTGAATCTATGCGATAAATAAAATTACTCTGAATTCTCAAAATCAATAATCTACTACATTTATTTCCCAGTTTATTCATTGTACCTTGGAAAGTGATTGACTTTCTGATACGGCGTCAAATTCCGGAGGACATCTGGCTTCGGATGATTGCCCATCCATAAGATATTGAAATTTGTTTCATTCATGGAAACCTATAACAACAAAAAATGTCATTAGGACATGAAAATTTGTAATGAATCCTATAGAATTTGGAAAATATATTTCATTCTATCCAGAAAATAATTCAGCTTTTGTATCATTTCCTATACTCAGTAAGGACTGATACACAACCACTTGAAACAAAAGTATACTTCAATGTGATTGGATGGAATTTCCTTGCGAACACAGGTCGCTTTTATCATTCATAATTATATTGCTTTGACAGACCCTTCATCGATTATCAAAACGTGATCTCTCCGACCTTGCCTATAATTTTTGAGCAAACAATGTTCAGCAGCGGTCACAAGAAAAACAGCAGGGAATATGCCAGCGATTGAAGCGGTCTGGGATCAATTTCTCTGATGTATTCTATTGAAGTATTAATTCATCTCTCCTTGAATGCTCTAATAGGAATTCCGATCGGTTCGCTGTTTCTCTTTCTTTAGTTCGGTTCATGGTAAGGAAACAAACTCAACTACAAAAGGATTGGATTGCTGATGCCATTCATCAGATTAATTTTTACTCGAACATCTTTCTATTTTCAATCCAAGGTTTCAATTATAGATATCTTCGATCAATCTTACGTCAAGACGTGTACTTGCATGGAAAAACCTAGCTTGGAGAAGCAATTACGTAGCATACATTTTTCAAATAAGATGTAGATGTAATACAGTGATCACAGTTATTGTCCAATGATCATGAACAGTTAACGAACTTGCAAACTACCCAGCGATGAATTAATGGCTTTGTCAAGGAACTATACTTTATCTTAATAATTCTAAATCAATTACAGCAAGATTGCTGTGTAAACGAACGACCGACTTCAAATTTTTGTATCGTATGCTTTAAATATCATACTAGGCTATCGTAAACTATGACTTATTCTTTAATTTCGTGGTTTGTAATTGAAATTCTAATAGCACCGTTTTCCTTATATTTTCTTTGTCTATCAACAACGTGTATTGATATACTGATACAACTAATTATTATTCCCCCGAGCTCCTACTTGATTAGAAAGCGAATTGTTTCCTCATTATTAATTAACTGTTAACAACAGATAATTACCTGATAGGAATAATAAAAAATAAACACGTGAGGAAATTCAGAAATTCCATAGTTTCAATTTACAAGGAAGTCATGTAATTTGCAAACTCCAAGGCAGGACAGAAAAAGCCATACATCATAATTCTCTGCTCTGTTTTCCGATATGCGCAGTCCAGCCGATATATCGAATATGAGACCATGATAGGAAATGATAAATCCGACTTTTCATATCCTTACGATTTCATAATGCAGTAGCTATCTCTCTAAACATTCTCGTAGATAAAAGTACCTGGATGCACGTACATATTGGGATAATCACCTACCACCACAATATATCTCTGGTCAGAGCATGATTTGGTGTTAAAAATAGCTTCGCTTAAGGAAAAAGGAAGACGATTTTCAATAAAAGGTCAAAATGTTATATTCAAAATGTAAAATAATCTGAATGCCATGTATGTGGAATGAGTCTGTTGATTGCCCATGTAAATAGCCAGCGAGACATTCACCTGTAATGTTTGTCAATATACATATAATGCATATAATACATATAATACACAAAGAAAAGGTCATGAAGATGTGTAAAATTCGTATATAAGTAAGTAAGATAGTTATTAGTTATATGACACGTTACAGGACTTATTTGTAATGATAAGTAGCCTGCATCGAAACTTCCCGTATATGCTCCGTCATTACAAATGCCACGTAGTTTATACGTTGAACGGCGATGCTAATACAATACCGGCAAACTATAATGCGCGAATAGAGCTGGTCGAGAGAAGAGGCAGGGACTTTTATCGATGATTTACAATTTAAAATAGCTTCATGAACAACATTCTACGAGTTGGTCACAATCTAAGTTAAATTGTTCAATTGGACAGGCGACAATTGGATTTAATTATAATTCACAATTTGTAGATCCAAACGAAGCTATTCCATTCCCATTTGACTGGGAAAAAAATCATTGTAAATGGATAGATGTTTTTCAAAATAAAAAATGACTACCGGACACGAAACGAATTCATTCAAAGACAGTATAGTGGATATACCCATGTATATAGTGTAATAGGTATATCAGTGCTATACAGGATTTTATACCATGTCTATAAAATATGCGCATAAATTGTTATACTCGGGTTATTAGTTGCATTTTAGACTTCATAAGTAGAAACATATCTGACGTCACATTTTTAATCGATTCAAGTGTTTAGTTGACGTCTTGTCAATCAGATGCAGATCTTGCTATAACTTGCTATCTATCTCTGTTTCATCGCCGTGTACTACATCAGGCTACATCTAACATCAAGTCCATAGTTATGCATTCAAAGGTATTACGTCTCCATGCAGAGCTCTCTCATTTTACGCTTTATCCATTGTTCTGTCCATTTCTCATACCGCCAAAGCTATCTGCGGTACGAATCTTTTGATAAGCGAAATCGCACGACCTCCCAAGTTCATATAGTTATTCTGTGGGAATATGAGCTGTTGGAGGAAATTATTCGTATTCGATGATCGGTTTAAATTGATGTCATTGATCCGAGGCGACGCGATTATACCCGTTTGTAATTTTTGTTCAAATGCAATACCCAGGTATATACATGACATACGCCACAGGCCAGCCAAGAATTGAAGGATGAAACGAAACTAATTGAGTCGATTATATCCATTTCCACGCGCTTGTATATTTTTCTCAGCGTAATTGCGAGAAACCGGTTTCAATCGTGCTGCGACATATATTAATTGAAAAGGTGCGCAGCGAAATTTCTAGAAAAAAAATTAAAATTACAAAAAATTAAAAACACGCATACTCGGTTATGTGTCTTATACAACTTTTTGATGAAATTTTATTCGGACATAATTCCAAGGTTTAACCAGTTCACTATAACTATAGATTTAAAACATAATTTCCGTTTCGTTACAGATAATATGAACTCCGAGTTGCAAACAATTTAATTTCACAAATATTTGAATGAACAGAATTTTCAAAGTACAAATAGGTGTAGGCTTCGAGGGTGGATCCGTGGCGGCGGGGTTTGACGTAGATGAATAAATATATGAGTATCCATACCGCAGTGGAAGGCGCAGGCCAGCGGGGCAACGTGCCCAGTAACACGTAAACACGGGTCACTGACAATTGGACATTGACGTATATTCTTGACAATATTTATTAAGGATTTGCCGATGGATAGCAACGATTTATATGCCATGAAATCGGCGGAGAGATTTTTTCCTGTCTTCTTTGCCGGTTTAATGGTGGGAGTAATAGTCTGTTAATTTGCATGGCATTTCTGTAGAACGCTGCTTCTGGTTGGCACGTATGCCTACATCCGAAGATTATTCAGCGGTTGTTTATAACCAACGAGGATAATTTTCTTCGTCAGTTCACTCGTGTGAAACAAATGAAAATATCAAGAACTAAAAATCGAACGAAGAAACGAGTGATATTCTCCTAAACTAACAATACAAATCAAATCATTTCCAGTCCACGCTCAAGATTGGTTTTCCCAAATTTCTGATCCAGTAGCCCGAGCAGTCTTTCTTATTTCAAAGAAATTTACTGAATCAGAATGATCATTTTTATATTTTTTCGATCTGAACATCTCTGATCGTCTATTCACACCTTGAATTCTTGGGTTGATATAAAAAAAAAAACAGTGATTTGGAATTTTTCAGAAGAATATAACAAATTTCAAGCCATACTAAGTCGCAGAATTTAGCATTTTACTCAAAATTTATAGCGGCGCAACTTGATCAACGGTCACGGCGTATTTTTATCTAGAATCAGAATGGATTTAAAACGAATTCTGTCACGTAAAAATAAATGGGGGGGATTCAGAGAAAAAATATATTCCAGAAGCATTACGAAATTGAGGAATTTTGTTCATTTATTTTCAATAGAAGTCTCCAAAATTACATGGACGTACAATACGTCAGGAAGAAGTTGCATACAATCGAAGAATAACATATACCCCAAAAAACTTGTTTTCGATCAAATAAAACCCCAAAAAATTATAATTTACTATGCGTCCGAAGAATGATTGGCAAAACATTGTCCAATGAATTGGAACTCGAGAAGTCCGTATGTGAATGATGTAAGTCGAGGTTCAAGTCTGCATTTCAAATTTAGTACTCATGCAGAAAACTTGATGTAACTCATGTGACAACAATGTACTCTTACATGTTTCCTGCATTCTTACAAGCCTGACATTTTTTATTTTGCGAATTATATGAAGATGGAGCTACGCAGCTTATATATTCTTACCAGAAATCAAATTTAGTTATCATCGAAATCCGGCACACGAGGAAAATAGCGGATAATTTCACGTATCCATAAACAACTGATAACGTTAGGACTTATGAAAGGCTCGTCTCTCTTGTGTGCATTACGGTCATGTCTGTGTATGCGGATTATTATCTGCAATAAAATTTTGGTTTTAACACCAACAGCGAGAATCTGGACGCAGATATGCAGCTTTTGTGGTAGGAGTTTGTGGGTGTGTCAGACAATATTTGGCCAACTGGTGAAACAGCTCCAACAAAACATTTTACGATAGGAGATAACGATGTATCGTTATCGAAACTCCTCAACAAAGTAGACGATTGTTTGTCCGTGGCATGAAAAAAATTCATTTATGCCATATGTGAATAAAGGTAGTAGGTACAATATCTCAATTCAACACACGTCGAAATCTAACAGTGAACTTAATTTTCCAATTTAATGAACTACGTGACGTATAATAACTACCTGATCACAATTTTTACTGAATTCCCAATCCAAAGATTACTCCAGGTAATTCCACATTGAAATTCAAAATATTGTAATTTTTACAGAGCGATGATTTGAAGAATCAAAATATATCGAAAATAGAATGATTCAACTTGAGAAATGTTCCGAATAGTTGAAGAATTATTCAAAAATTGTGCCGCAGTCGAGATTTTGTGCAGGTATATGCAGGCTTGGTCGAAACGGATATGTGTACGTGTTCCCTTATAAAAACAACTGAAACTTCGTACAATGATCTAGTGGTCATTATACACGTAATTTGTGTACAATTTCAAGGCCCTGAAAGCCGGGCTGTCGGATCTTCACGGAGTACTGAAACGCCCCAACAGGATTCTCTACGCGGTAGCGAATTTTTCTAGACATCGAAGTCAAGGCCAGGGGCAAGACTGGATGATCGCCTTAAAAAGCACGACCATTCGCGTGCAGCGTAGGCCTCGATTATAAGTTAAGGTTGAGCGTTTATCTCACAAGACAGAGTCCCCGCCGAATTACCTCCGGAACCATGAATAAATTTTTTGCACAATTTCCGTGCGTGAAACTCAAACTATACTGCCTACGTGTAGCTACACAGAATAATACTGAGATATTATGCATAAACACGGAAGCCTCACAGACCGGTAATCGAATAAATCTGTGAATAACGCATTCGAAATAATGACTTCTACTTCGCGCCAATAATATGTTACAAAGTTTATTCTCCATTTTTTTAAGATATTCCTATACACAGTACAACACATGTTCCATGTTGTTAATTGTATGCAGGCCTTGTTTCCGACGGAACTCAAGTTCATTTTTCCACTGTAGCATAAACGGCAATAGCGAATACATGTCGTTTAAAATTGACCGGAAGTTGTTAGGAAGAATGTTGGAAGTCAGGCGATGAATCACAGTGTTACATTAGCTGCATGCCCCCATCAATCCTCGTAACGCCACTGATAGGTATTTTCGTAAGTTTTAGGCGAAATGATGAACCTGAGAATCGGGTGCTCTCCCGACCAAGCATTGATATTTTCGCGTTCTGAGAGCGATGGTTGTTTCATCTCGGGTCCCCGGAAGTAGATTAGTAACTGCATGCTTCATCGATCATGAAAGGGTCGGTAATCGTCAGACTTCCAATAAGGTACGCTAAATGGGTAGTTACCGCAATAAATTTATAAACGGCTATAGCTATAGGCCATGAAACGTGCGACCTAAAGTAGGCCAATGCTAATCGCAAGTGAGTATGTATTAAAGCTGAGGAAATGCATCAATAGTACTGTCGATATCACTGAGCCACAAGAAACTATACTGGAAAATTGAATAGTTTGTGACGTAACGCGGAAATAAAACGGCAGAAGTCTTCACGCGTGACCGTGGGCCACATCCAGTGACTCGAGACCTGATACCTAAGATCACTCAAGCTTTTTAGTCACGGATTCAAAAGACCGACTATGACCCTCGATCACACCGCCTCTCCGCCTCCTTCCACCTTCATCGCGTCTTTGACAATAAGTCGGGTTGTGGCTACGGCCTTAAAACATCGCATATTATTATCCACCGGTGTGTAAAAATGCTGCATTATTATGTTAAGAATGGTCGGTGGTGAAAGTAAAATTAAAAATTGAAGAGAAAAAAATGAACGGGTGGCACAAGTATAGTGCAATTGAAAATAGTACGAGGACTCATATCTCGCGAGGTAGAAACCTCGAATATTAAAATGCTCGGATAGTAGCCTCCAAGAAGAATGAGATAAACGAGATTGACATCAAATGAGGATATGAAAAGGTGGCCGAAATTGGGCCACGCTTAGTATGTAAGCGACTCCATAGGATGCTTTCCGGGATTCTCATCAGTCCTTACATCCATAATAATAACCAGGATCTAACTAAAACGTATCAAAAAGTACAGCTTCTCAGGTTCATACCTTTCACATCACTGTCAAGTTCTAGGAATGTATATTTCAGGTCAAACAGCAGGAATAAACGATATGCAGTACATTCATTTCGGAAGTGCCATTTGGAACAACAAAGCTTCCTCTTTTTCATTGCTATACTTTGAATACCTTCGCTGTAACCAGTAAATACTGTTCAATTTATTAATCCGTAACAAATTAACAGCTTCGAGTCGAATAGGTCGATGTAAGGTCTAAATTCTGAACATTCCATGCCTCACATATTTGTAGGGCTCGTGCCTTAAAATAAATTGTATAACTTATGTCTCTATTTCCACATTCGGGGAGAAGATATTATTACTCTGGGGTTAAGTAATCTCTAGAGCAGCATTATACAAATCTTTAGAACGTGCAATTCATCGGTCTGAAAGTTACCTCTCCATCATTCATTTCCACCATGCATCAGATACGAAAACACATTTGTTCTAGTATTCACTTCATGTATAAACGGTGGCCTCAGAAGTCACACGCTTGAAACCAGGGGATAGTATTCGAAACATGGTACTTCCGTAGGTATTTTTAAGGTCACGGGAAGTATCTTGTGGAAGTTCCTTGAACACCAAACGGGATACAATTTTGGCAATGTTTTCATATCCTTTTTCAGTTTGAAAGAGGCCTGATTGAAGATTCGGAAGAATAGGACATTCCTGATCCGCGGTAATGATTACACAAGTTTTAGTAGTTAAACAACTCTGGACTCGGAATTCAACCGTCTAATTTGCATGAGTTAATACATGCTCCTAGCATAATTTGAATCTTTCTACACTGAATCAACTTGCTATAGAGTTTCATATGAAATTACGCGTCCGTACAAGTTATAATGTTTCCAACTGACAATCAACTTGAGATACGGTGAATTTCTTGAAAAAAACACTCTGACCGTTACAGTATACATCAATTTTAATTAGAAGGATTCGAAAATTGCGAAATCTATTATAGTCGTATGCAAATCGTTAGAAATTCGTCATCAAAGAACGACGCTGAGAAATTTTACTCGAGGTAATCAGCATTGCCTCCCCTGTCTTCTAATCGACAGACACAAATCAAACTTGCGATGAAATTCCGTTGTAGTTTAATTTATAATATCTGGTCCACAAGATGGAACCGTGCAGTGTGCTGTTGTGCAAGAATTGATCTGAAGAGTGCCATTGTATATGGGACTTGTGCGTCTCTCGAACTTAGTAATTTTCGATAAACACCAGCTCCGATGTCACGATCGGTTCAAAATTCTTGGCATATTCCTGCCTTGTAGCGTTCATAATAATTGTTGAATAATTTAGAATACAGCATCACCGTGTCGTAGGAGTGTGGATTTTTCGGACACAGTTCTGTGAACAAATGTGTTTCAGATCATATTTGTAGTTGGCCAGTTATTTCTCCCTATAGATAATGGCATTATCATACTCTTTATCCACAAAGATCATATCGACATGCCCTTTTCTTTATTTTAGAACGTTCGAGTTCTCTTATTTACACCGCTGCTGCACTTGAGCAGCGTCGTATTCACGCATCTTGAGAGTGTGCTATTTTTGGAAGATTAAGTCGATTGATTTTTATCGCAGTAGTTTACCGATATTCTGGATCATAATGAGATGAAGGATAGAATTTGTGAGTCCATACCTCGTGGAACAAAATTTGTGCCATAGTAATATATTTGCTTGTTGGTCAAACCACCGAGATTTCCATTAGTCTTTAATTGTTCAAAAAACAAAATTCTAGCAGTTGAATAACTGTAAATTCATATCTATACTATAATATTTCCATGAGTTCCCAAACAATTTCGACATTTTGTCCTACCAAATTTTGAAATTGGCAATCTTAACTTTGACATACGTATTCTTCAACTTTGTAGAATGTAAATGACGGAGTTGAAAAATTGAATGTGCGAGTTCGTGTCTCGCCTTGCGTAGACCACGCATCGATATCGTAGGTGGTGATTAAAAATTGCTCCGAACGCTGAATGAAAATCAAAGTAGAAGACGATCAGTCGGAGGTAAGTAGTTATATACCAACACCAACAGTATGTAAAATTATGGAGTTGCGTACGTGAGCTACATATTGCATGACCAATCAAGGATAACTGCCGTGGAGCGGGAGTGAAACGACGGAATAGCAGAGGTCCGAGGTCTACGTCTTCGCGCGGTCGTCGGTGCACACATAAAAAAGGTGAGGAGAGGGGAATATTGTTGGGGAAGTCCGACCCCCGCACTCTCTTCTCATCTTCGCCCATCCCCATCCTTTCGTGGATTGTAGCTGCATTTAATTTATGCTACATCTAAATTAGCGGCGCGAAAGAATCGGGGATTTTTCTCCTGTAGTATGTACTATAGATTGCGGTACTCCGGAGGCTGATAGTCTCGAATCTAAATTTGAAGGTCACAATCGGGCGAGGGTTCAACATTGAGGTTTTGAAAAAACCCATTCAATGCTTTCGCTTGTCAGCCTACACTAGTTACAGACAAGAATGTCTACCAGTCGTATATCTGGATTGGGAAATGATGAATTCTACGTGATTTGGTGTAAAGTTCATCGTATTGAAAACAGAGTGATGTTGAACCAACAACAAGGGAATTTCAGAATTAGCCAAAGAGTTTCACAAAAAGAAACAAGAAGAGAGAAAAAGAAAAGACGACGAAACGAGAGATGCGGCCAGAAATTTTTAGGCACCTCTACCCGTTGTTCTTAACACTGTTGTGAATAGTTTATTTTAAGCCCCGTATTGCACACACCGATGCTAAAGAACGATGCCTGCCCGCGTCGAACGGAGGGACTCGACACATGCACACCGCAACGTCCTCCGCCTATGCCCGTGGCAGCGAGCCAAGCGTGGAGTAGAGAGCACGAGACGTTTTTTGAATCGGTCTTGATCAGTCTAGCACGAGCTACCGCTCAGGAGACACCCGTAGGAGACTTGCTCGTTTCAAGGTAGATCCAGAGTTCCACAGTTTCTTGTTATAGGAATAAGATAAGCTTACACGCTCTAGGTTTCAGCTTGAAACAAGCTGCAGATTATTAGAGTTGGTACTCGGAGTGCAGATCTATTCAAAACCTTCTTTACAATATTTCTTCGCGATTCCCTGATGCAACAAGTTTTTGGAGACTTTGATGCAACTATGGTGATTACTTATCTTCAATTGTGAACAACTGAAATTGAGGCAAGAGTTTATATAGTGACAGAATCCCGTCTGAAAGAATCCCGATACGTTTTGATCGGTCTAGAAATATCTTCATCCGTGGATGCAAACGTTTACGCGCAAGCTTCAATGGTTAACCGTAGTTGATAAGATTAAACATGTATGAGCCGTTCAAAAGTTTTGCCCGTCAATAATTTTTTACAATTTTCAAGATCAGCGTTTATTATCGTAATAATTGAAAAGTTTTTACGCGTGTGAACTTTGTTCTGTTGGCATATTAGTCCTATAACTGAATTAATTGCGATAAACAAACCTCAGAGCTGTAGGAAAAGATATATATACTCTCATTGCAAAGAGCCTGCGCGAAGAATGGAAATAATGTAAAAAAGAACCGCCGCGATAATATGGCCGAACGTATTGGCGAATTCGTTATGAGGATATGAAACAAAACGGAAAATTTTGGGTCGAATAAATGAGTGAATACTATAATTATAAAAGTAGAAGGTATCAGTTTCGATGTCAAGGTGTTTTGCGGTTTTGAAAATCAATGTGGACGCCAGACGCGTAGGTTGAGTATAAACGAATGCCACGGGGGGCGCCATCTCTGCGATCAACAAAACAAACCGCGCCGCGCGCGCATGCGTGAAGGAAAACAACAAAACTGAAGAAAAAGAGGAAAAATACGTCCTTGTCACTTTTTGTCACTTGCTTCTGTCACGCTAGTACGAAAAAACCAACAAACGCCACTAGGCACACAGAAAATATGCGTGTTTTCATTTATCTTGATACGATGCACAAATTTCTAACGAACAAAATAGAGCTATAAAATGTCCCGGGAGCAGGCGATACGCACGAAAATATTACCGAGGTAACCCCCAAACACAGTGAAATTGAAATTACTTTTCTGATCTCCAGAATTGAAAATTCTTATTTCCCACGGATTACTAACTCACCTTTATCTATTTGTCCTACACCTACTACTTCAGTGCAGATATTCTTTTCTTTCCCACGCTTTCATTTCGGTTGTCACATATGCATAGTATATTACATCAAACTTTAAGAAACACCTGTGAATGTGTCGTTCGGAAATTTCAACATGGTTGAATAAAAATAAAATATCAAACTTATGGGCTGTTATATTCTTTATATCTCTCGAATCTATAATCTCAAATTTCTGCACGCATATAGAAACGGCATAAGATATGCAAATTGTTGAACTCTTAACAACAACCTTGAAATCTAAATGTGCGTGACGCTATTCTTCTTAATACTGATTTTCCACTACCGTGATAGATATGTGTAACCGCGCTACTTGTAAATTATAATTCCAATCTCGCCAAGCCGAAGTAAAATTTATTCCGAGTTCAAAGTACTTTGCATATCAAATTAGCTCTGAAATATAGAAGTTTGCACAATATGAATTTAATACTCAGATAACAATTTTCATAATTCCGTGCATTACCCTATACGACTTCCAATATCTTGATTGTAATCTACTTATTTAGACTTTTCCCAAAGTCGCCACACAAATAGTAGTAATAAAATGCAATGACCGCGGTTTGGGACAATGTAGATACTACGCCGATTGAACCAACTCCACAACATTTACTTTACTCATTATGCGACATCTTTAGTTATGTTGTTTACTTACAATTAGCGGAGCGAGGGGAGTCACATATGGATAGTGAAACACCTGAGTTTCGAAGCGGTGGGAAAATTAATACGTAGTTGCTAATTTTTTATTTTCTAAACAGTTGATACAAAAGTTGTTTCGGAAATTTTTGTACGTAATACAAAAGTAGCCAATTCTTTGGATAAAGCGGTTGAATTAAAAAAATCCTTGTGAATATCCTACTTCCCTCGAGTTAACAAGAATGATTTTATGTCGAGCAGTGAATGAACAAGAAAAGATGCCGGGCCACCGTCAGCCTAGCTCCCTAGAGGGGCTCAGTTTGGGGCGCGTGTGCCAGCAACTCGACGGGACGTGCCGCCGCCTTCAAGTACGTTCTCAGGAATTAACTGCCGGCCAAGTACTCGCCTATGCGAAGCAAACTATTAGGCCTTATTACGTCAACACCCTTCCTGCTCGCCTCCGTTCTCAGGTGATAGAGGAAACTTCTAAAATGCTTTATGGACCTTCGTCGGACGGTTCTACTCTAATCTCTGGCCCTGCGCCATTGTATTTACTCGCACTTTTACTCGGCCACGATATTCGACATCTGAAAGTGAATCTGTGCTGCTATTACGGATGCAGTCATCAGACTTCCTTGCTAAATTTACTCACTTCGGAGGGAGTTGGATTAGAATCTCTGGAACTGGCTCGCTCTGCGCTACTTAGACTAGACTGCAAACTACTTCGTACATCGTTACTGAATATGAAAAATCTGAGAAGTCTGACTCTCAGGAACATAGCAAACGACGCAGTACTGCAAGTGGTAGGAAAAGCATGTCCCAAGCTTGTGATTTTGGATGTCGCTTGCTCTAGACAAGTAACGGACATTGGACTCAAGCAGTTACTCCTGCAAGTCGAACTTCGTGACAAAGTCCCGCAACACCCTCCTGTCCAAGAATCTACCAGCTGGTCTCGTCTGAAGACGCTCCTCTCAAAACTAAAACTAAAGAGTTCCAAGACTGAAAAGAACAAGCATGGAGTATTGCTCGAATACTGTGAGAGCAGAAACTTCCTTTGCGACACACTCAGAGTTCTGAATGTAGCTAATACTGGCGTAACAAGCGCAGGGGTGCTTCTAGCCTTGGTGCATGTGCCCCAATTAGAATCTCTTGCAGAATACAACCACATGGGAAGAGTGGTAGAAATTATGAACAGAGGTGTAGCTGGTCTAAAAGCTCCATTTAGTCTTACTCAAGCCCGTAGTTCCCGAACTACACCAGCCAGATTAGAGCTCTTAGCTCAAGCTTGCCCGAGGGTCGAGAAACTCCATATTTCTGAACCCCACCATCCTCCTGAAGCGCTGAGACTGTTTTCCTATGTAACTGCGCTAAGTGTTCACAGTATTCCACCCAAGACGCAATGGCTGGATGGTTTCTATGACTACCTTCGTACCAACGGAAAAAATTTGCATGAACTGAACCTGAGAATAATGCAGAGTGAAAACCCGTTGAAACTGGATCTGAGAGAAATTTTTACCAGCTGTCCGAATCTCAGAATATTATCCAAAGATGGTTCCGACGTGGTTTGGAGTGATGGACCTGACCCTCCACCTCTGAAACATCTGACAAAAGTACAACTGGGTCGTACAGTCAGCGCAGTAACAATAACGAAAATTCTTTCCCTGGCGCCAGAACTAACAGCTTTACACGTTCACAGTTGTTTCGATCTCACAAACGCTCATTTGGAAAAATTACTGAACGTTTCTGCAAAATCGAGAGGGGCACGGCAGTCAGAAAAGTGTGAAAATAGTTTGGTACAAAATTTAACGTGCTTCTACATCTACGAGGCAAGCAATGTTTCGGCTTCAACTGTTCTCAATATGTTCAACAGCTGTAAAAAACTTAGAAAAATTGGAAATTTGGCTAATTGGGGCTTGGACTGTGAGGGAGTACGAATCTTACGAGGAACATTGGCTCGTGCTAATTTAGACGTTGATTTATGCCCTGGCTCGCACTGGTTTTGGAGCAATTGTATCCAATAACGTGTTATTATTCACGTAAATCGCTGTGCCCCCGAAGGAAATATGTATATATATATCCAAGTCCATGATGAAATTGACCACATCTCACATAAATATTACGAATTTTCTGATTTGTTGGTGAATAAATTTGTCAGTAATCAGTATTACGTTTAAGCATGTCCAGATCTATTGCAGTTAAAATTCAGCTTAAGGAAAAAGAGGAGACTTAATTAGCCACGTATTTCTTAATTATGCATCGCGTATATCTATTCGCATCATCTAGATATGAGTTATTTGTACAGTACTTATTAGCTTCCTAAAAACGTAATAAATTTTCATGTCAATTAAGCTTGTGCAATAAAATCTAATCTCGTCTGTACCAATGTAGCTGATGGTTTTGTGACTAAATTTTTGAGATAATTGCACTGAATTAACTAATTACTACTACAATGAATACAATACCGAGAGCAAACTAATCGAAGCCTTAAACATAGAAATGGTATGTACATACTTAAGGTGTAGTTAAAGTAGGTAGCACCGTAATATACCTGGTTCTTAGATCATGTGTTCAAAAATTATAAATTATTATCGTTAGTTTGCTACGAAATTGAAGTTTAGCTTTACACACATGCAATCACGAGTGCTCGTAAATTTTTTATAACACTTCCACGTATGCTATCCCGCGTATTATTTCTATACATGATATATATTATATGTAAGCAATAACGAGAATATAGGTATATTGATACATATTAATATGGTATATAAATACACAAACTATACACTATATGTTATTGGATTTTTTGTCTTCAAACA
This sequence comes from Phymatocera aterrima, assembly GCA_963170745.1. NCBI lineage: Eukaryota > Metazoa > Arthropoda > Insecta > Hymenoptera > Tenthredinidae > Phymatocera > Phymatocera aterrima. The sequence goes on from OY720663.1 coordinate 12,818,372, forward strand.
TTCACCACATCATGCATTCATTCCTAAGAAAGGCACTAAAAGTTTTTACGTTTGATTTCATGTTTACATCCTGATATGTAAATGCATATGCATAGGTATGGAAGGTGGGATTTCAAACCCTAATTATCAATCCATCTCAAGTATATCTCGCTGTTAAAACAGACTTTGACATTTTCCCATTCAAACATACATGTAATAAAATTTGAACTATTAACGAAGATATAGTATATTGAAATTTTCCACTTACTTCAGCAAGGCCATGTGTTTGAAGTAACAAACTGATAAGTTTTGTATCAGTTTGGAAGATCTTGTAGGTCATATGTAACTGTTTTCCCGGTGGATCCTCTGGTGGTGTGGCCAGTGCGGAGCATCTATTGAAGTAATTGAAAACTGGTTAGAAGCTCTATTGAAACGTAATCGCTTGGGGTACGTATATTATAATAATACTGTATAAAATGTTGCCTAGGAAAGCCGTCTTTCCTGTAAAGGATAATAGTTCATTTGCAGATTGAAACATTTCATGAAAATCCGTGGAACGAAGGTATTCTTCTACTGGCTCGTGTGCAGGTGTGATGATTCTAATTTATTAATTAAAAACATATTCTACTGATTTCTAGGAATCTAGCTGAGAGTGTCCCCTCAATTGTATCGGATAACTTATTTTCGGTAAAAACTTACTTAAATCGCAGTACAGGTGGCTTGCTTCCACTGGGACCATTCATCAGCCATTCGTTGTTATCATTATCTTTCGTTGTGCTGTAAAAAATGGAAGTATATTTACTCAAATACATCTCCGTCGATGGCAGCATGATAATTGCTGAGAAAAGACGAGTATCCAGCAAACACGAAGACGCGTGAACCAGTTATTTTTCGATTCATTGTAATAAACAAGCTACTGATGAAAACACGCCTTTCATTGTAAACTTCAGGCTTATATTTCAAGATGACTCAAAAATATCAATTCCCTATCAATTTTTTCATACTTTACGGGTTCCTTTTCTCTCACTTCATGTGTTCTCCAGATGAATGTGAGCAGTCAAATAAACGAAACGTTTTTAATATCAAAATTGTATGTTTTCAAGAGGCCTGACATTCATGTGGCAAAATTCTGCTTACGTATATTACGGGTCTCAGCTTTTGCATAACTTATCTAATCTAAGAAAAAGTATGGAAAATATTGATCGCCACAGTTGCAATAATTGCCTTACGGGTCGGAACAACTTATCGGTATCAAACAAAAGAAGATAAGAACTACAAATTTCTTTCTGTGAAGTCATTCAATTGACAAAACGTGTGGTATTCGTTCCAACCCTTAAAGAATTTGTAAAATATACATGAAAATAATACGTAATAATCGATTGAATGGAGGTTTAGTTTAGCTGACTCCCTTGAAGCCTAATTATGCGGTGAGTAGCGCACCTTTCAGACTTTTCGACGATGCTGTGCGACTTGTTTACAAGCGGTCCCAGGGCTTCGTCGCTACTGTTTGAAAGTTGCGACATGCCGGACAGACTAGACGACGACGTTAATTCCTTCGTTCTCTTGCCATCCAGCTTACCCGTCGAACTGCGCGAGTTGTGGTTTATTTGAGAAAGCATGATTTGTCTGTAACAAAGAAATAAAATAAAATAGTAATTAAAACACTTCTGTAACAAAAATCATATAGCATCGGATTCAAAACCGCCTGGCTTAAAGCCAAATACCGCTCGTAGAGCAAACGATAACCCACACGCGTGTGCGTTGGGTTGCAGTCCACCAGGCGCCTATTTCAAAGTAGTTTATTGCAGTTTTATTTCTTTCAGCGACAAGCCTCCAATTAGTAATCAAAACAATGGTACAATTAAACTGTAATTAAGATAAATCAAACGTCTTTTGTTCGGAGTAACTGTTTTTCACCAAGATAGGGGTTTTATTATAAAAGATGTATATCTTTATAGAACACGCAACCAAAGTTCGGCCCGGAGCGATGTAACGCGCCAACACGAATCGCGTATACTAAAATCTTGACTTGAAAATGACTCAAATGATTAATAACGTTTTCAGGGTATGAACTCAAAGCTGGAAGTGCCTTATTTGGAAAATATTATTGCATAAACGACCCCGTAGCAGAAAGTATGCAGCAGCCTTGTAACTCTTTTCGTATGCTAGCATATAATGATTAAATTAAGATACCACTATAGTGTTTCGCTACCATGTAGATACATGTACATTTATGTATCCGTACTATATATTACCGTATTGAGTGTTTCGCCTTCACTTTTGAGATTACAACGTTCTAAATGGAGTTATGACTAAACATACTTCGCTATAACGTCATAAATCGCGTGCGCTTCCCCAGTCTGATCAAGATTCCGCTTTGAAAGTAACTTTAAATTAGAGCAATACGATATAATTCAATAAAACTCAACTGGGGAGTCAACGCCTAATGAGGAATTTAATTACAAGTTTACAACACAAGCCAGGTAGCTATAGGTAGGCATCGCGTATACGCGACGAAAGAACCGTGATCCTTTATACCTGGTATATAGTTAGAGCAAAAATACGCTGCAGAGGCTTCTCCCATTGTTTACCTCGGACTCGTAATTTTCTACACGACTTTGGAATACCCATACGTAGGACAGCCCACGTATGCATGTACTTACATGAGTCCGTTCACTACGGCCTTTCAGCAAGAACTCACTTATTTTATTAATGTAACCTACAATCGAGCCGCAGGTCGAGATGAATAATGGGACCTCAGAGGAAGAATGAGAGAGTCAAATATTCAACCGCTTCGGTTTTGAATTCATTATAATAATTAATAACCCAACCTAACCCGAGGTTCCCTGTTCACGTAGTCATGAGCTCGGATGTGAACCCGAAAGGAAGAAAGTAGCGAGAAACGATATGAAATTCCATAACTCGTTCAATTGTTACGTCGAGTCAAACGTCAAATCGCCAAGACGTAATCCCCGATAATATGACACATGTCATTTGCAAAATTTCTCGTAATCCACCCCAGTAGACTGATCAAAAGAGGTCATGCACTCGGTACCGAAAAGCATCAAGTATTGCCGCGGTTATACCGTGTAGAAATATGTGAAAAATAAGTAATACGAAAATGGAAACGCGAGCGGAATCACGCGATGTTGACGTGCAGGACAAGAAATCCCGAAAACGTCTGAAACTGCGCAGAAACTGCAAGGATAAGTCCATCAATGCATCGCCAATATCATTCGCACTTGATTCCGGAATAACCCATCTGCCTGTTGAAATACTGCTGGAAGTTTGTTCGTACCTTAGTTCTCAGGATTTGTACAACCTCCGTGAAGTTTGTAAGCTATTCGAGCACGTGGTAGGGAATCCGGTGGTGTGGAGAACGTTCGAGGTAATAGGAAACAACATGGATACTTTCCACGTGATTCAGGAGCTGAAGCGGATGCCTCTGCTGAAGAAATTCACCCTCAACGCCAGGGCGGACAGCGATGATATTATACGTCAGTTGTCAGTGACGAATAAAAGCCTGGAGGAACTGTATATTTTGAACTGCACCGGATCGACGGCCAAACTGTACCTAAAATCGCTCAATTTAATTCGTATACTAGAAAAATGCAGCCGTCTTCATACGATCAATATTTCCGGGACCAGATTCCGTGGGGTGAAGTTTTACAAGCTTTTAGCCGACATGGGATTACGACTAAGGGCTGCATCGGCGCCAGCCACTTGCCTGCAATTTCGAACTTTCACTAATCATGCCACGCATATCCCTGAAGCTGGAAGACAAGCCATCAATGAAATGTGCTTCGGCGGCAAAAATTGGTCGCTTCTACATTACTATATTATCGATCGCGATGGAGCAACACCTTCCGCATTCGTTAGCTACTTGAACAGAGATTTTATCACCGTAAACATATGAAAAGAGACGTCCAGGGATGAATACCCAGCGCCAAATACCTGCTTCTTGGGACATTGAATACTGCAATGATAATGAGAAGAATTCACAGGAACAAATTTCACAAATAAAAAATTTGCGAAGAAATCTAAAAGGTTTTGCAAAACCAAGCTTACGAATTGCAAATGAACAATCACAGACGAAGTTACATCTTATAAGAAATCAATTCTGAGTGGATGAGTAAAATTATGGATTCTACTGAACTTTTCAATCCCGTGAAACTTATTCAATTTTTAAACAATACTCGGCTGATTTCAATATAATTTAAAGAAGATCTGCAGTGCTTGGTACGTAACACTGCAGTAAAACATGAAATTTCAATTTTTACTGAAGGACTCTCGATTGCGTTCGATTGGTTTCTCGCGAAGAAGACTGCGCGGAATCAACTTCCGCTCATGTGACACAATCAGTTCGATACGAGAGACCGCATTATACAATCATCTAGAAGGGATCGAGAATACTTGAGAGTCGTCAGAATAAATTTTGTTTCATTATGACATAAAACCGATCAAAAGTTTTTCAAATGTTGTTGCTATGTACAAATACACGCGCTATACAGTTTGTGAAATTCAGAAGCTCTCAATACAGACCATGCCGCCTATTTTTTCAATGCTTACCAAAATCGAATAACATTCCTCAAACTATGGTATTAGTTGAATATTATAATTTGACAATAATTGAGGACTGACCCGGGATATAATACTATCAAGAAAATTCAATTGGTCAAGGGTGGTTAAACAGCCGTGTGAATAGAGTTGAGATCAATAAGTTCCTCGGGATTTCTCTTACTGCGGCATGCCAAGAGCTTTTTAATGCTTTTTAATCAAGGCATAGAACCATCATTTTCTCTCATGTTGCGTTCGATTTATGAATTTGAAGCTGCTCCGTAGTATGTTGGTATCGATCGGTCCGCTAGTTTTTTTTTTATTTAAAATAAATTGAGTAGCTGACACTCGACAGAAGTACAAATTGATCTAACAACCAATTTATTGTTAGGTGTGCGTTAGCACGCGTTCGTATCAGCTACATTCTGACGAACGGAATAAATTACATACGTCGCCAAAAAATTGCCCGACAATTTCGTTCATATTTTCACAATATCGAAAAAAATACAACGATAAAGTGATATCAAGTTTGACTGCCAGACAATATTTATGGCTTTTCATATCGGGATTTTACAATGCTCACCGTTCGTTTATACAGAACATGTTTTATTGCAGATATTATATTTTGTTATGTCATACATAATATGTCCTCAACCTATGAAAGAGTATAATTATTGTTAATTTTTTGTGTAATTGTGTACAACGAATAAAACAGACACATGGGATATCAAACATTTTATTTCACCAACCCCTGTTTCATATGTCTATATTTAATCGTTACAATCGGACTCAGTGTACTGTATATTCGGGAAGTTTGATCTGTTTTCCCATTATGCCAGAGCCTCGACGAACCACCATTGCCGAAGTATTTAACCCTGGCACCTCGTAGTACTATTAGATACAACTAGTATACTCGTATTCTTCCCCCTCAATATCGCTGTTCCAGAGTTATATTGCTGTTATAGTATAGTAGGGTGAAAGAAAAACCCAGGATTTTTCTTTCAACATCGAGCCTGGGTGTTGTTCAGGAAAAGTACATTGAAAATTCAACATAATATAGAATGTACAGCTATTCGAGTATAATAACAATAATAATAATACATGACACTGAAATTTGCAAATAGTAATTAGTTTCAAATATTTATTCAAGAATGGAGGAAGCTCGGAAAGAGAGCCGTTGCGAAAAATGACATATTAAACAGTATATTTCCAGCATTGTTCTATTCTACCCATTTCTGACAATCAAAGTTTCAGAGAAACTACAGAATTTTAGCGAAAAAGTAAGATCCGAAATGCCAAAATCTGGAATAGGAGTCGACTAGTAGTCAAAACTCAGTAGAATGTATAAAATGGAACGAATGAGACAGTAACCGTTACCGGTAAGATGCAGATACCCATGTAGGGCATCACAACTGGGCCAATGATTGCCCAGCCCTGACAACCAGATCTTCAGTACTGGCTGAGCACTGTATGCCATGTGTGGACCATCGCTGTGCGATCCCCAGATGATATGAATGGCCCAGCAGTGAACGACAGTACTATACTGTCGGCGCAAAAAGGTTAGTCGCCTAAGTTTGAGCGATCATAACTTCTACACGCAAAACGTTAGATCATAAATTCAAGAACGATCGCGAAGCGCCGAGTTTTCTGCGTCCAATGATTATTCATGAATTTCCATTAAAAAATCGTGACAACCGCTATGATCCCCGAATGGATGGAAAACGTAGTTTTTCCGGAGTCCATTGCTGTACGTCAACATCAACTCGTCACCGTTCGTCTACAATAAGTGTGAAAAATCTGGAGAAAATTCATAGATACACCCCGAACGTTAACAAACATAATAGCTTTTTGAAATTTCGAAAATGGTAGTAAAATCTGGACGCCAGATGCGAAAAAGCCCGATGACGCGTTTTCGTGACGGCTTGGTACAGGTGAAGCCGAGCGAGCTCAAAGTTTTCGTTAAAGCATACACTCTTCGATTCCATCATCAGATTTTGGTTCACAATACTGAGCTTGCAGTGATAGACGTCGCTAATTTTTAAAATTTTCCACGGCAACGTGTGTCCCATCCGCGTTATTCATCATCAGAATCGCAGACAAATTTGTTTTGTTTTTCAATTGTCATTGCCGGAGACTGAAATCAACAATTGCTACGGAGGAGGAGAAGAGGGGAAAATGCAGTGATGAATAGCGTGGATGGGACACACGTTATCCGTAGCAAATTTAAGAAATTATTGACGTCTATTACTGCAAGCTCATTGTCAGTATTGCGAATCAAAAACTGTGGACAGAATCGAATAGTGTATACTTTAACGAAAATTTTGAGCTAGCTCGACTTCACCTGAACGAAGCCGTTACCATAATCGCATCATTGGGCTTTCTTACACCTGGCGTCTAGATTTTTGAACATTCCTGAAATTTCAAAAAGCCATCACGTTTGTTAATATTCAGGGAGTATCTCTGAATTTTTGCAGATTTTTAACACCTATTTTAGACGAACAGTGACGAGTTGAAGTTGACGTACGGCAAAGAACTCCGTAAAAACTATGTTTTTGAACCCTTCCGAGATGATAGCGGTTTCCACGATTTTTTTTTTGGAAATTCCAGAATAATCGTTGGACGCAGAAAACTCGGCGCTTTATACGATCGTTTCCAAGATTATGCTCTAACATTTTTTTTGTGGAAGGTATGCCCACTCAAACTGAGCCGACTAACCTTTGTGACCTGACAGTAGTCGCCTACAGAACGAAAGAAGATATTATGTATGATGTCCAAAAATCGTCGCACGCACCGAAAAAAAATGATTCCTTCATATTTCACCAACCGGATATGTCCGAATCTGTACTTGACAACCAGGCGCAGAACTACGGATTTGTTGTTAGGTGTTGGCCCGGAACCAATATCCACGTGGCGTGGAAATCGGTAACAAATGCAGAGAAAAGTTTCCCACTTGAGCCATAATACCGCATATACGTGAAAGTATTTACATATTTTAAAGGTTTCCAATCTGCGCAGTTTCTTCTTATTGTTAACATGCCGTTGTAACCGGCTTGAAACGTATTGATTTTTATGCTAAGTATCCAGTGATCACTCATACCAAATGTAACATGGCATAGATCCCGATAAAACGGCAAAAAGACATAACCTTATGCCAACTAGGTAGTATACGAGAACGTTGAGTATACACGCAGACCCGCGGCATTAGAATTTCAAATGTTCGAAATCGATACTTCAACGTAACTCACAATTACAATTAAGCCCGCTTGTTTACAGTTTAGACAGAGTGATTAATCGCACGATCGTTCAGATATCACCTAGATTAACATATAACTCATATCAGCTATCAATTTATCGCCTGCACTTCCTACGAGTGATGGACTTGAATCGAAAAAATAGAACTATGTATTCAGAATTACTTGTGAGTATAAAATATTCGAATCGAAATGATTCAATCATTGTCGCAAAGGTGTAATTTATTATTTTATTACATTTTTTTCCTCATTTGTCACTCATAATTTATCTCAGATATATTTACGTTTACCAAATTCGATCGAAGTTCCCTTAAATACAAACGATATACAATAACACAGCTGTATATAATGATTACGCAATTTAGAATGCGGTGGTATATCACAGTAGAGCGAACACAACGATGCGTGAAGCCTACTTTCCAAATAAATAGAATAGCTACCTGCGATTTTACTAGCGACATAAAAGTCGTTGTTGACTTGTATGTACGTTATCACGGTGATTTGAATCATGTCGAAGACGCGTTCATCGTGATCACGATATCTCGCACGCATCCGTTTCACATATACCTAAACCCATCTATGCCCGCCACTACGGAAGACATCAAAATGTCAAGTTAAAATGAAACAAAAAATGTTATATGTCAAACTTCTGTCCGCACGTATAATACGTTGCCCCGGGTTTCCGTGAACTTTCACGTAAAGGTACGGACGAATAACAATTTTCGAAGAACACCTCTTCAATCGTAAACTTTTCGTACCTGCGTGTAGTCTCCCGATTCATAAATATCAAACCACGTTACTGATACCGTTTACGTTCATCGCCGCAGTGCAACAGAACATTTGAAGATGTGCTGTAGTATTACTCTCTAATTACATCTAGATGCTATTTCCCCAGATGCTGCTCACGTCACGAAAAAGGTGCAGAGTAATTACTGAAACGAGGTCACTATGCTCTGCCGTGTTTGGAAACGGCCTGTCAATGATTAACAAGTAATTGGATAATTGTTGGGCCGAAAGGTCACCCGTATGAAGATGCTTCCTCCAAAAATTATAGCCGATCGATAAACACACTATACTGACTATTTTTGCTCGAGTCTCTCGGCCAAGAAGACGAGAGATAATAGATCAATCATATGAAACAAAAAATTACGATTCATTATACTTTCATTCGACTACTGTGGTAATTCCTTCATAGAAACTTCAGCATACATTTTCAATGGTTGTAGGTACACGATACGGAGGAACATATTAAGGGGGTTGAATAATTTCTCAATGTAGACACTAAAGAATCATAAGTAAGAACGTGAGTAGACATTGTTTGCTCGCAGCGATTGTTACTCAATTCCGTCGCTAGGAAAAGGTTGAACGCTATCTATGCAAATATAACAGGATGCTTCCGTGATCGCAAACGCGGGAGAGGGAAGAGCTATAATATAGACGTCTTCTCCATTCATGAGGCGAACAACAGGTATTTCCGATTTCGCCAAACCCACTTAAATCCGTATACCTATCTACGTGGAGTCTAGAGGAAAACAGAGATCAACGATACTCAATACATTCCATTGAGCTGAGCGGTAGCTCCACGGATTCAATATAAAGAATCCAAATCGAATATCGCATAATACGAAGTACTTTTCCACATCCATTACCGCGTAATACATCTATACCGTCTCTTACATTGGCGGTCAAATCGTGTACGTAGCGATTATGATTATTCTTCCATTTCACATGAAAATTCTATTGGTCAGTCACTAATTATTATAACGTTCGGATGCGGTTACAATTCACGCAATTAGGCCCCGGCTTCGTTATCGCGTGGGTTGGATCTCGTTAAGCAGCATGTGCTTAACGAATTTCTGTTAATTACGTTCAAAAATGATTCAGGACATAGAAAACCGGCGGTTAATTCTGCCGCAGAAGACTGGCTTGTCGTGGTTAGCCGTGAACGCGTGTGCTAAAAACATAAACAAATAAATGTTCTAACGGCGCGACGATGAGAAAAATCTTCTATAAATAGGTACACGTTGCAGGGTTACGTGGCACGGGATGTACATACGTAATGTAAGTTCTATTCAATTTTGCAGGTCCGAAAGGGCGAAAAATTCCCCGTTCCAAACCAAGTATAGGAAAACAAATGGAAAGAAAATTACGACTGTATATACATGTACATACTAGTATCGATGCTGCTTGATGATTATAGATCATGAGTAAGACCGTCGATGTAACGAAGTTTTAATATGTAAACATCGTAACCGTATAGGGCGAGGAATTCGAATCGCCTGTGGAGACGTGGCAAATAGCTTAGCCTTTTTTAGCAACAATCGAGAAAGGTAGTATCGCAGGTATACATATAGTAGCCGGTACCGTTAAACGGATTTGATACTATCAACTCGTTTGGTGAGCGGACGTTATTCCGCATAGAAGCCACGAACGACGATTGCTGAGCAATTCTATGACACAATGCTTCGCGAAAGTCTATCTTCACTATCTATTATGCATACTGTCTATTATACAGCGCGGTATGTATTTATGTGTATGTACATATAATAATATTTCAATAATGCGTGCTCGCTTCATCGATCTGCTAAAATTTGCATGTAGCACGGAATTCTGTGTATATTTATGAGTCACGGTCATTCCGGCTGTCGCAAGTATCTAGCCCTTCGATGAGTAACATCTTCATCGTCGTATAGATATCATAGAATAGTTATGGAATAACAAATTTCATTTTACTCGAGCATGGTAGAAATTTCATAGTTTTCCATCGAAAATTGTAGTTTTTTATAGGAAATTCGTACGGTTATCGAGGGAAATGGGTCGTTTTTGTCGATTAAACTATAATAGAAAGAAGCTACGATTTCGAACGAAGAACCATACGAGAAGTTCTAATTTTCCTGAAAATTCGTAAAATTATCTTACGAGCATGACTAGATGTATGTAATCTAAATGCAGCAATATATGAATCTGTCCGAATAATTTTAACTTATGTTGTTTCTTGCCACAGTCAATGACCGCAAATTTGAATATATTTCGATATAGCTTCAGCGCTGTTATAACTTCAAGTTTACGGTGAATTGCCAACGTAGGTACAAGTCTTTTATTGCTTGCTGTTGTCATTATCTGGTTAGATAGAGGTATTCTTTTTTATGTGAATATCGTAATGATTCGAGTACTTCAGTGCGAGCATGGTAACTGTATAAATCGTAGAATTGGGAAATTATGAAAATCGAGAATATACTTATCGTTAGTCACCTGCCGCAGCTATCAAGTAAACGCGAAGTTATTCAACGCTGAAAATATCTATGTGGATACCAAACTTCTAGTCGTTCACCTTCAATCCTAACCGGCAAGAAATTATAAAAACTTTATTTACGTTTACTGTCTTCACGCATGGTTTGTCGAACGGAAACTAGAAACGTAGTCTCGAAAACTTTAATGTGGTTTCTGCTGTACAGTAGTTTGCAATTCAGTATTAATTATGATGATGATGATAATAATAATAATAATAATAATAATAATAATAATAATAATAATTTAACGTATCAGTAACAATGTAAGCCCGAGCTTGATGTAGGCGTCGTGAAGATTGGAGGAAATACGTTTTACAGAACGTTAATCGTTTTGTCATAACAAGCCGGCACGTGTCCGCGAAGATATTGTTATTCGAAATGAAGATGAAAAAAATTGACTGGAGCGATACTTGTAATTCACAAGCACGATATACAGGATATCGGTGAGAATATTTTGAACCCGATGTCAAACGCTATATTTAGCCCGACTATGTTTATTCGTCGCGCGTCGGGGGTAGGTGGAAATTCAATTGACAGAGGAGGAAGTGTATTGGACTTGAAGGCAAGAAAACAAAAAAAATCTCATCGCTAGGATCGTGTGGCCCTCACGGAAGCAGTACTGCGCCGGGTTGCGTGATCGAACAACCTATCAACTCCCAATCACAATTTGTCATATCCGAGCGCAGGCGAGCCGCCTTCAACTACACGCGACCGAATAAACAATAAGACGAAGACGAAAAATGAACTTGCATACTTGCTTGCATAGCCTTTTCAAAAGGAAGACAATAATACGAAAAGGAATCGATGTTCCAGACTTACTAACAAATTCCGCAATATTTCATTCATTGTTTAGAATGGAAAATCATGCGGAGAACTGTTCCGACGAGCCCGCTACCGGCATTTCGTATTATAAAACCCGCCCAGCTGTGAGTTGAAACAAAGACAATCGGAACATCGTGTGCTTGTCACACTGTGGCAGACGACGGTGCAGAACGTGCATATCGCCGTATGCACATAGGTACACTTAGAAAGCTGAAAATATTTGAATTCGAATGAATTACAGGTGAAAACTTACCTTCGCAGAATTATTTATGGACTCTTTTACCTCTCAGAAAATAATCACCAGACACATATTTTCTTACGGTTAACTAGGAATCACTACTTCATTCTGGCGAGGTAAAAAGCTGCCCGTGCTACCTCGGCCATACCGTCTTGCAGCTAAACTCGTTACTCGACTGCTAACCGATCGCCGCTACCTCTGGCTGCCAAACAACGAACTATACTCAATCGGCACGCCAAACTCGTGACGTACACTCATGCGCATAAGTTCACACCTGCCGGCCTGCGCACTATACTTTTATCGTCATTTTTTATTCAAAATCAATTGAATTTTATTTTTTACCGCTAAATTTCAAAGAACTTGGCAAAAATTCACTCAGATCTGTTTGTTTTTTATATCATTTTTGGAGTTTTCGATGTATTTGTATCCGGTATGGAATGTATGTATTTAACATACATGTGGTGAATAAATTGTCTACCTATCGATTCCACGTGTACTAATTTTTTATTCAAACTATACTCTATGATGTTAGGTCAATACGAATCGTATCACTAGTCTGCATATTAATCGGTATTTACAGAATGCATGCCGTTCGATTTGTTGCCGAGCACGAAGACGACAATTCATGCTATATTACCATCGTAACTGACTATCGAATATTCAATTACCTCTAGCCTTTGGGCAATTAATCGCCCGATGAATTCGCTCAATGAGTTTAAATCACGAGAATCATGAAAACCAGATCGATTTGCGATATTGTGATACATTATAATAATACCGTGATTTTATGCGCTTGCAGTGTCGAAAATCAAGTCCTCAAAACCATATTAGAATAACAAATTTTATTTATCAAATTGAGAAGTAAGAATAGTAACATTTTTGGGTTCTTTTTAGTGGAGAAAATACTTTGTTTGATATCGTAACGAACTGAACCGGATCCTGCATCCGTGTACAAAATTATTCATATCGAAATATACAAATTACAAATTACTATACCAAAGTATGAACACTATTGCGCGCAGTCTTTCAACATCATGAATATGGCATTGTTCAAGATTCATATTCAAAATTCTCTAAATATATTCTCAAGTTATCTACATTTGAAAATAGAGATATCTATAATACAAATTACCTCATAAATATAATCACAGCTTAGAACTAGCAGTGTAAAATACATTTGGGCTTCGACCTTAAGTCTCGAGTTTTCCAATCAGTTAGCTTTCTTAGCGTATTTATTTTCCAACTCATAAAGTTTTGTGTCGAGTTCCGCCGTTGAAAATGTCTGTAACAATAAGTCATGCTAATTATATTACGTCATCAAAAAATATGTGCCGTACTGTAAAATCATGTTTGGTCAGCCTTGTATCAATTGTGAAATATTTTTGTAGCCCCACTTACGAGCACGATTCATTTACCAAAATAAAAAAATGTAGCTAACAATTGACAACATAATCATCCCCCAAAATTTGCAATATACTACACTGCAGAATTGTTGTGAGATCACCATAATTATTTTATTACATCCAACATTGTACGAACTTTTTATGTTTTCTACAAAAACAGATTCTAATTCTCCTAAGGTTTTCTAGATTTTCGAGTTTTATGGCCACCCCTGTGCTACGATCTAGGAGACTAAGCACCTCCGTGCGCTACGGATGACGAATAATATATAATAAATTACACAAATTGAACTTACCCTTTTTCTCACAGGCTTGTTCCTGCGCTTGAAACTTTCATCCTCTTGTCCTCCCTAAAATATAATAATTCTGATAATCATTTGCCGCACCCATTTCAAGTACTTTATAATCTGTATCAAAATAGAATAGTGAATATTCGAATATTTTGTATTGCCAGTCAACAATCTTACCCAAAAATGCCTGTACTCAGGAGATAAACTTTCCAGATACAATATTCTCTCCTCGATCCTTTTCAGCCTTTGATAGACATCCTTCGGAACAGGTCCTCTAATTCCAATGGTTCCTTCACTTGTAGCAAACCGCTCCTCTAAAGCAGGTGGATAGTTACCCGGAGAACTCTGATTAGAATAATTCTTTGGATTCTTTTGCAATGTGGCTGGGTCCATCATTTGAGGTCCCCAAGGATTCAGCACCCTGTGGACTAACCAATATATGAAATGTACTTCAAATTTCAACAAATCTATCGACCCTAGAAGCGAATGAGAATACCCATGGATTGTGATATTTTTATAAAAATGGGTAGATATTTGTGTCCACCGACCATGAAGTAGAGAAAGTGACATGAATATTTGTGTGATGATCTACAGAGCTTGACAACCCAATGCCTGGCTAACCAGATAAATATTGTACCATTTGTCAAATTGTTTTCACTATTTTTGGACAAAAGATTGACTATCAAGCGCGATTGTATTATAGCCTTGCTTGTATGTTACATTTATAGCTATGAAACGCTATTGATGTTATGATTTCCTGTGTTATTAGCTCGGGAATGAAACCCGATGATAATTATGAGTAATCATATTCAGCTGTTTTTAAATTGTGATTTGCAAGGCTGAGTCTCGTGTCGTTTGTACCTTTGACGTGGCTTTTGGAGTCTTTACGTCGAATCAAAATTGCGTCGACCCTCGCACAAGAACTTTCCTCTTCCATGTCTACTCTGGCTCTGTAATTTAGAGTAATACAAACCGATTACTTGAAAATTAATATTAAATTGTTAACTATGCCTGTTTTGATAAATCAACGAACCTATGACAGCAGAATTCTTGTACATTCACAATATTAACTTGCTCCCTCTTTCGCATAATGAAAGCCTCTATTCTACGATTCAGTTCTTCAGTACTGGCACGAATTTGTACAAGATTCGGATCGATTACTACATCAGATCGATCTTTTTTATTCATGACCTGATTCTCGATTGCTACCTGATTCATGACTGTGCCTAAAGTCTCCTGTTTATCTAATGGTAACGAATCTTTGACAATTGGAAACTCTGCGTTTGAAAAAGTTGTCTCATGTTGACCTGCCAACAAACAAGTTCCTATTTTGAAACATAAGTCAATATTCTTCAACGAAGTACGAAAGGATTCACATGAATGATAAACAGGATCGTATCACCTGTCTCTCGAAAGAGAATTATATTATTTGTTATTGAAACTAACAGATTTTATTCATATCAACGTACATAGATCATGATGAATCTATCCTATCATAAAATATAAGTCTCCATGAGCATAGAGTGCAACTGTGAATGCATATAAATAACATTTGGAAAAAGCCCAGATACGGAATAGTTTTTGGTAATCATTGAACTATTTTTTTGGCAATGTATGCACACACGTGCACAAACATATATAAATATATACATATATGTATATGTATATGTATAAAATAATTCAATTTGTCAGCTGTATTAATTGTGGTTTCACCACGATATCATCATTTCAAGTCGCACTATAAAGCTAACATAAAAATTTTCAAATTATTTACTAATTGACCAGGAACATTCTTTGTTTTCTTTCCACTTTGATTCTTTGTCATCGTATATTTCCTTCTTCCAAATAGGCACAGTGCTTTTCAGCGTTTCAATGGCAAACTGCGTCGCTTCAAGGCTTTCTCGTCTGTGTGGCGAGGAAATTGCGATAATGACACTTGCTTCGGTAACAGGTACCAACCCCATGCGATGATAAATCGCGATTCGCTCAACGTTCCATTGCGAACGTATCTTTGAGCATACAGATCGCAACTCTTTCAAAGCCATTGGTTCGTACGCTTCATACTCCAGTGTCACCACCTGCGACATAAAATACTGTGATGTAATAAGCATATTTCTGGAACTCCAGTGTCATACGATACATGGTAGCAACAGAACTAATATAGACACGGGTACTGAAAGTGAATGAATAAACTAGATCTTACAAATAGACATCCTTTTGACAAGAAAAACCTAATTCATCAGGCATTCAAGAAAAGTATAAAAATCAAAATTGGTAGTTTCTAATAAGGAGAAAACCACGGCGAAACAAAAGAGATTAAGAATACACCAGATGAACGATTTATGAATATTTCGGACACCCACAATCATAACAATTTCTTGTCAGGAATAAGAGGGAATGAGAAACACAGTTTCTCTCCTAAAGAATAATGGAAATATGGAAAAAGCAATTGCAATTTTGCCAATACTTTTCATTTCTTGATAATTTTGTACAATGATTTTGATTTTGTAATTCGAGTTTTGATTTGTGGAAATGTCTGAATTCTTTTGGCTTTTCATCGTCTTGAGTTTCTGACCTAATGAAAATTTGCATTAATCCCTGGCCAGGTAATAGATATAACTGTTCATTAAACGTAATTCTGCTCAGATTCTAATTAGCTAGTTCAGTTAGTTTCAAAGAAATTTGGAACAACAGTTTCAGTGCACTGATTTTATCAATTATGTTGGTTCCATTAGGAGGTAAATCTTGAGTGACGGTGTTAGAATAACTTTGAAATATCTACAATAAATTCATTGTTGATAGACCAAAAAGATCAAAGAATATTTTATGAAAAAATATAGCAGCCCAAAAATGTCCCTGTATCAGAAGCACGTCATGTTTGGCAGCGTTTCTCAATAACGGACAATCAGAAAGTAAAATACTGAGAACTACCCTGAAATATCAACCTATAGCTATCTTCCAGCACAGCAAAATTCAAGCGAATTCTACGAGTCAAATTTCACATGTGTAACTGAGCAAGAATGACGACTTATGTACGACATAACGTAAAAAAGAAATGTGAAACGGCTGTGTTCACAGCAGACAGAGAAACTTGTCATAAACATCATATCCAAGTTTCAAACTGACTAGTTGTTCCAATTTTAAGAAATCGTGTGAACCACACAGGAGAACATGGTTGTCTACAAAACGTGATTCAAATTTAGAGTATAGGTTCAAGCACTCGCCACAAGCTCATGAAAACTTCAATTATTGGGTATAATAATTTAAATATTGGTACGCCAAGTACCTTTTTTTCCTCAAAGTTGTCACGAGTTGTACCAATGAACGTAGAAATCGCCCCGCAATTCGGAGCTTTGACAAACTCCACTATTTCTCCTATGCTTAGCGGTTCTGTCTGAAGCTTAACCACATCCTTTGATTCATCCATCTTAACCTGGTGAGAAGAAAATAAGTTGAAGAAAAGTAAAGAAAAATTGGTATATCTTCCGACGAACTTAACCATGATAAGCCGAAATAAATAAATAATGGTTTGAAAATTCTAAACAAACCTCCACTAAGCGGAGGAATAACGGCAATCTCGTCCTTATCGAATAGGTTAAGTGGAACGTCAGAAGCAACGTACTGTTCGTTGATAGAAAGAATAACAGTATCTTTGATACTTTCGAGTTGAAATTCTCGGACGATTGTGTCGAGTAAAAACTGATAAGAGACGTTAGCCGGTAGCGTAATTTGGCAATCTTTGACACCCGCCAGCTCTCGCGCTTTAGCAAAAAACAGAATTTTGACCTGCGAGTTTTGCAAACCACCATCCATTACGAGCTATCGGAATGTAATGACAACCGAGAACTAATTTCGAGTCTCGGCTTCACTCTTCAATCGTCGAACACGGTTACCTAAATGCCACGTTGACAATATCCTAGACTCATCCATTTGTTGCAAGTTACGCAATCAACAATTTTGATGAACGCTATTACCAGATGCAAACAGGCTTACATGACGCTCGACTACGAGGTTATGTCCGTGTATGTACATACGTGAGCAAAAAAACAACAAAATAACGATTAGTGACCACCGAACGTACAGCGGTGGAGCCACCGAACCAATTTTTTGATTGAAAGATAAAATCGATGCTAAAATTCCATGTAAAAATATAGACAATCAGTGTTTGCTCCAGTTATTTTTTATTCTTTCATCAATAAAATTGTTTTCATCGCCTTATCGCTAGCTTGACACCGGTGGTGATGACGTAACACCTGTTAGCTGGCGCCTCGCTCGAACTAACCCGAATGCAGTTCCTTATAATCAGGTCAGAGAATGAGGTCAGAGGGAAGTGGGAAGTAGGAATGGACGGATCGAGCCAGGCTTTATTATTATACGGGAAATAAATATTCACCTGTCTAGTTAGAAACGTGCGATATTTGAAAGCAATTAGATAGTACTGTCAAACTCAACGGAACCTAACATACCAATATAGATTACACATGCATCATTAGACCCACCTATACATATCCGATATAACTACATATTATGTATAACCGATGAAAAATGTTACACATAGGGCGATTATCGATGAAATTATAGATAGAGGAAATGTAGGCGAAACGCAAAGTATTGCACCATGGTATGTATATACACATATATATACCTATACGGGAATTGATTAGAAGGTCGATATGCTTGATTCTTACGCAATTGACAATAGAAAATTTAAACGATTCATTCTATTATATCTATGCTACAGATATATTACGACGATATTTGTCGTTGGTTAAAGGCTGAAGCGAGTAATGTTCAAAATCACGCAACTTTAAATTAGAAGCGGTTCAGTTATTGTGGCTATTTTGTATAATATATGGCTTGAGCAGTTACTTTAGCTCCGAAGCGTTTAATACACATAGCAAAAGGCGCACCTACCAAGAAAAACTTGATTAGGCAACTATCATGGAATAGCTATATGACGAGAGCCTAGGTATAAAGTTTAAAGACGCTTGGCTACTGGCCTTGTGCAAGAGGCTGGTGCGCGGAATGGGTTTTTTCATACGATAAAAATAAATGAACATTTTATAATCGCACATCGGCGAGATCTACATACCTATAACGATTATAATGCTACATTTCACTTGCTATGCGTATGAATAAACAGCCGCAGTGCCGTACGTCAATTAATATCCTAGAAGCGCCAATGCAAAATCATCGATCAAGGGCATATGGGGCAGCTATCGAGCTATGGCCGGCAGCTAGCGTGGCGATTTCGTACTACTTATCACTGTTTAAATGCTAATACGATATCTATAGCGTTAGCTAAAACTCTAGAAGCTAGTGTAGTATGTCAGTATGTTGGGTAAGCATTTAAATGTATGCAGCATACTTGCAACACAATGTGCTCATACTTAAGTATAGCTGGTTGGTTGGTTGGTAGGTTGGATGGATGGATGGATGGATGGATGGATCGAGACTGCTAGCCCGGAGTCTCGGAAAGAATGTGCAGGTTGCTGTGGGGCAAGGACAACCTGGATGAATACTGTAAAGGGACTTGTATTCCTATTCTCCAGTTGTGCAAGAGAACGACGCTCGTATCACCGTATATACTATATGTATAGTATATACGTATATGAAAACGTAGCTTTTTACCTAGATCGTAGAGTTATAGCTATGTCAAACATACGCTATGCCGATTATCGCATATACCTTCCATTTCGCTTGCGATATGACGGTATACGATACGTACGCAAACACAAAATTCATAGCTAAAAACTAGCGGTGGTTTGCTTATCATCTTGTACGACACATCGAACACCGATTGTTCGCAAAGAATATATTTTCCCCGCGAAGGATCCGAATATCCGTGAATGCTTAGGTCATTCGAATAGCAGATGATGTGTTTTGGAACTCGTTAAGTAATAATTCTGTATGCGAGGAAAGGCTCATGTATGTATATGATTCTGCATCGGTGGCAGAAGGGGCCTAAAGCTAAGCCGTGGTCTCGACGCGAGGGAATGCTGAATGTAGGTCCAAATACTAGTTGAGAACGAATTATACGATTTATGACCAGTGATATTAGAGACGCCTGCAGATTGCCAGCTCGTCAACAGACGGGCGACTACTGCGACACATTACGAGTTACGAAATGCATTGCGACCCAAAAATAAACCCCTTTTTCCTTCGCGTGTAATACTATGCTATAACGATTGAGAAGCGCAGCTCTCGCTATGTATTATCTATCGGTTGAGTAGTCAAGTACTAGGATCGCCCATCATGCGTCCCGTTATGCGCTTCCTAATAGCTGCATGGTTGGGCAAGTAAAGTGATTGGAAATTGCTGCCCGTTTTTGAAACATAGCCGCCTTTCTATTATTAGCGGTTTTTCACGGAAGGAGCAACTGTCATGTTGTGCATGCGTATGTGACAAAGCGCGACGGCGCGATAGCGGGAGGGGGGAGATACGTCCGTCAAAGATAGCAGGAGCGAGTGAGAAAGGGAAGAGGGAGTCGCGGTGTGGAGGCAACCAGCTGGTTGAGCGAGGGAGTTCCGAGGGAGCTGCGATCAGTTGCTAGTGAGACGCGTACAGGTCGTGGCGACGTAAGTGTGTGGAGTTTTGTTGATCTGTCGTTCCGTCGGTCGGTCGTCGTCGTCGTCGTCGGTGTCGGTCGGTCGGTCGGTCGGTCGGTCGGTCGGTCGGTAGAACGGTCGGTCGGTCGTGGTTGTTTGATTCGTGTGCGCGAAACAACGAAGTAAAGATGGCCGCTGACTCGGGAATGGAGACGTGTCCCTCCCCAGAAATTGCGGATTCAAGAAAACGGCCACTAGACTGCGACGTAGAAAACGGTGCTACCAAAAGGTCACACTATGGCTCAGGTATTTCGATACGTATTTCACAATATTAATCGCGGACCCTGTCGTACCTGGAGAGTTTCGATACAACAAATTTATGTCATTTCCTCCTGGCTTGCCATTGTGAAAAGGCATTATTTGACCTGATATTTTATCACGCGGCTAGTGCCACGGTATTTTTTGACAATCTACATACATGTCGTTAATCCCCCGCCGCGGTTACCCATCGTTGAACCTCCACGATTCCAAATTCCCTTTCGCTCCGTCTACAATCCACAGCCCACATACATACCTACATAGGTATGTAGAATTGGAATGGTACGAACTACATACGAATATCAGACTGTGAACCGGGACTCGGGAACTCGAACCTCGAACGGAGCCAGATTCGCGCACCATTCTCTCGCCAGTGTCACTGCTACCCCGTCCGTCGTCGTCTCGTCGATCGCCTGTCGGTACGCCGTGTGTTCGTCGCAGCGCGCGCGATTCCGTGCGATGCGGCGACGTTGGACGGTCCATAGCCCTGTGTTTTGAATTTGACAGTCCTTTCGTTCGTTCGTTCGTACATACTGTATACGTTTGTTCGTTCGTTCGTTCGTCGTTCGTCTGGCTGCGTGGGCGACTCTTGACGTTAATGGAGGACCGTGGCTCGGCGGCGGGCGACGCGCGTACTTGGTGACTTTGCAACTTTTGACAGAGATTATCACGCGTGTATTTCGCCCGTTTTTAGCTTCACGTATCCTCATATTTCGTCCCAGGTTTTACCTGGGTGCACGCCGCGCGTGCTTCGACCTAAAATGTGGCATATTGGTGAGTTGTCGGGTACCCCACATCGAGGTCGTGGGTCAAGGTCAGAGTGTGCGAGCTACTGACACAAACCTCCCATCTGTCAAACAGCTGTTTGCCTTTGTAATCTTGCTTCGGTACTCCTTGAGCCTTTGAACCGTTCCGATTACAAAAATCATTGGAATCACAGCCAAAGCCTTTCTCTTCACATTTTCGAGCATCGTATTTTTGTTTTTATTTAACCAACTACATAATATTTCGCAATTATTTTACCGAGGTGCCGCGGTAACACCGTGGCCAGCTATAGCCATAATATCAACCGGTTTTCAAAGGTTATTTCACGTATAGGAGAATGCGGAGTCGTCCGAGTTAAGAGACGATTTATCATTAGCAAATCTTAGGTCTGATGTTTCCTTATTGAATCACTAACTTCTTAGGTCACTCGTAAGATTAATTTCAAACAATATTTTCCAACTGTGTAATCGACGATGTTGTGTTATGTGGACAGCATTTGTTCTGGCGGACATGAATTACTGTTCTTTTTACAGCAACACCACATTAGAAGAGTAATCATACGCCGCAAGCCGTCGAGATATTATATAACATAAGGTCTTAGGTGTATTTAGTTTGCCGCACGGCCATCACAAAGCATTTTTACAAGTATCATTTAATGAATTCAATTCCTCGATTCTCTTTCTTGCACTTATTTGCCTTTCTAAAATTAATTAAATATGTTGTAGAAATCTACAATATTCATAGTGAACAGGATCAGCTATCGAACTCGATGAATTTGCGGCACCAGAATAATAGCAATAAAACCAGTTTAGACCAGGTTCCTTATCACAATCAAAATGATTCGTTATTCAATATTCAATGTGATGCGGCGGATCTCATGGGAATTCGGAGAAACGGCAATTTTTTTTACACTTCTTCAGACTAATGTCTTTATGTTCACCCAATATTTGCTTGTCGAAGAACGGCAGGACATAATTGAGTACCTGGCTGCAAGAATAATGAGCGTTGACTTGGGTCATTTTTACCAACTCCATAATACTTGCATCATAAAATGCCTGAATTTTGTGCTCTGTAAGTTATGGGCTTGTAGAATGTTTCACTTTGATAAAAAACATTTTCCTCGTAGGCCACGTGTATGAAGCACCTACCACCATGAGTTAGCCCCCTATGACTCGAGTTACTCTGTTCTGCAGATTAGTATAGTATATGATCCAATTTTAGTGTAAAAATAATTAGGTTTTATTAACTTTCGGCTGTACTATTTTATCAATGATGATTGCAAATTCATAATGACAGCACAAAAGATATGGTTCTGAGTGTAAAATGAACCAATTGTAGCGCCGCTGTCTCACATAATCTATACCTTAAAGTTCATGCAAATTCAGAAACGAGGAGAGCTTTTTATTTGTGAAGGATCACTCTTCACAATAAGCTATCTACAAAGTTCATAGTGATTTCTGTCGTCGATTCAAGCTTTCATTGAGCATTTCAGTGCCAATACCTAAGCCGACTTGGGTCATTTTTGCAGCCAGATATTCCATCATTGTCAGAAGAATCAGTTATTCAACGTGTACACGATTATCCGTAGCTTATTTTGCATTTATGTATTCATAGACTTGACTTTTCACTTCTAGAATTATCTAATTATTTGATGGTTGACTAAAACGATAAAATTTATCACAAAACTTGTGTTTTGTATTTATGGACGTACTTTGAAATGCTCAATACTCTTCTGTCCAAGGTTCAATTTCAGATACAATAACACAATTGATGAATAGTCAATTTTGTTTGCACCCTTCTGCGCTTTGACATTCCCGAGCTAGGATCTGACAATTTTGGATTGCATTATTCGAGTTGCTTTTTTGAGTCGTCTGATAACGATTGCGTGTAGATGCCATTGGAAAAACAGCGGCCTTCAGTATATAAGAAGATTTACAATTTGAAACCCATTCTTTCCGTACTCATTGTCATTCAGTTAGCTTAATTGGCATAAATCCAATAGATGTCAAGTACCGAAATCAAGTTTTATGAGACTTATAATATGTCAAAAAACACCATCCAATGAAATATGAGATTTTCATTATTGCCAATACTACTGAAGCGTTGAGTTGTTGCAATCAATACGAAATTGATGATGCAGCATTCTTTCTTAATCATATTCAGTAATGACTTGACAAGTCTAACTCGTTCACAGTAATATTAATTCACTCGTATCTTTTCTAACATCCATTTTATAGTTTTTGTTTCGGATCTCAGCGTATTTACTGAATCTGAATATTATGGAAAAATTTACAAGTTCAATAACAGGCTTCAATTTCATTACAAGGATATTTATATAACAAGTAAACGACTGGATCGACTCACTGTTAAAACTTAATGGAAGCATGCTGTTGTTAGATTTCCTTGATTTGTATGTGTAATACATCATAAAATATAATACAAATTATGGATGAATTCATCTGTTCAATGGTAAAAGCCAAATTCATTGTGGAAAGAAAGATAAACCACAGAAATTCAGAACGAAATCTTGGAATAGCTCCAGATTCAGGGAATATAAAACCTACACTCTGAGGCTCAAAGCTCAAAGTTTCGAAAATCTGGAGATAAGATAGATAAGACTGGAAAATTCCTAATTCCATAACTATTGATGCAAATTCACGCCATTTGAATTTCAAATAGTATCTAGTCCTGTAGCATCTACTACAAACATATACCGAGCCCTGAGTCCCTCAAACTATACCCTCAGCAAACAGGGGCTCTCCTTTTGCTAGGGAATAGTGCATGACCGTTCATAACAATTATGAAATATGGTCAACATTGTTCAATGGGTTTTGCAGAGAAACTCTCTGAACAGCGCATATGCATACTATGCAGTTGATTCATAAAAGCTGGAAACACGTCATGCATCTGTTTTGATTATTTCCGAAAAGTATCCAAGCTTTTAATTTTATTGAATAAAGTATTATATTTCAAGTATTTGACATAAATGAAATATTTTTCAGGAGGAGATGGCACGTACCATCTCAAAGTACTTGTACCCGGGGTGGCAGCTGGAGCGATTATTGGGAAGGGTGGCGAGACCATTGCCCAATTACAAAAAGACACGGGCGCTCGGGTGAAGATGTCCAAGTCCCACGACTTTTATCCAGGTACGATATTATATTATCCTGGATAAAACAGAGTTTCAGAGACTCTTTTAGATTCTACTTCTCTCACACTGTGCTCATCGGCTACTTATGACTATTACTTTCACTTTTACACAGATCCCCAGTGCTAAACACAATTTGACACAAATACATGTATTTATAAATTTACTTATCTACGTTCATTCTTGGAGTGGTGTAGATTGGATTTATCTAAATAAAATGCTTCAAGTTATTCATCATTCATCCTCAGTTTTATCTAACACTGTGCGATATGGATATTTCCACAAACAATATATCATCATACATTACTTCACCTGTAGCAGCTAACTCTAGTTTACTTGATTCCATGAACCAACCTTTTCCAATTAATTTCTCGCTGTGACCTGGTTTTCAATATTTACAATCATACAATGTTCCCAACCATGAAAATCGTTTCATGTACGTATATTCATGATGCCTAGATACTTATTGCACAATCTAAACAACACAACTTTAATGTAAACATTCAAATACCACTCAGACTTTTAAACAATTTACCCACGAAATGTAAAGCAAGATAACTCAATCATTTTTGCCGAAAACTTTCAGTCGCTTGATTCCTTCAGAAATATTGACTCCCAAAAGTGGGTACTGGGAAGTACCCAAATTTTTATTAAATCTACTCTTGCTTTACACAATTGTTGTATTCTATGGCTCCGTATCCTCAAACCATTAGTTTATTGGCTAACGTTCGGAACATACATTGCTTTCAAATTCAAACCTAATTTAGTCATTTAAACGGCTTTTATGATTTACCTATCTCTTTAAATAACGCTTCCGAGGGACAGAAGGCATTTCTCATTTCTTTTTCTGATTCTCAATGATCTCTTTCTTCCGATTTCTGTAGAGCCACTCATTTTTCCTATCATCTAGACTACTTCTAAAACGAAATTGACATACTCTGACGAAACACGTGAAAAAAATGTATTTTATGTAACAGAAGATTTGAAAGTAACAAGGAAGTGGGGGGAAAAAAATATATGCATTCGAAATTGGAGATTACATAATCGATGGGATATTGCAATGACACAGGGCTCATAGTACGTCACTTTTCTCACTTTTAGTCACTTTTTTTTTACAAATTCACTCTTTCGTCACTCTTTCGGCGAAAGTCACTTTTTTCAACTATTTTGGAATAATCCGGTTGAAATTCTTCGAATTTAATTTTCGACGAGAAATTACTGTTTTTCTCTCTAATCTCAATTCTTCCCACCGAATCTTGTGGCGTCGATTTTTTCAAACATTGGAAATGTGAAAATAAAATTTTGTGCAAAGTTACAGCCTTTCATATCAATTCCTGGCAGCGTTATGATGAAAAACCATGTTCTTGACAATTTCATTATCTTCTCATACCTAATTATAAGAGTCATCTGAAAAGTTTTAAAAATTCTGGAGATCAGGAACTCCTCAAGTTTCATAACAAAAATTTTTGAAATTTTGTTCATGTTGAATTCTATTTTCCATAAGCCAATCTTTTTTTGAAAGAATTATTTCAACATGTGTCGGTTTTTGTACTATTATGGCAAAATTGGGTATAATTCCACTCTCTGCAATTCCCTGCAAATAGAAAAAAAGCAGGTAAAACAAAAATCGATGAAATTCTACATTTTTCATCGAAAGTCCGTATATAAATCATACTTTGATTGGGAATTGATTATTGGATGATTATGCCTAGAGAAGTCGTGGGGCATGACAAACTGATGTAAACAATAGAAATTTTGCACTGACTTTGTATTAATTGGAATTTTCATCATTTAAATAGTGAAAATGGATTATATCGGATTTTTCCGATTTTTTGAATCAGATATCCATATCTGACGACTACTCCTGGCATAACCGCTGAATAATCAACCTCAAAGAAGTATTTATACATCGATTTTCGATGAAAAATGTAAAATTTCGTCGTTCTTTTTTTTTTTTTTTTAGTGTGTTGTAGCTCGAATTTTGAGATTTTTTTTAATTTGCAGGGATTAATAGAATCAAACCAAATTTTGCCATAATAGTTGAAAAATCGACACATGTCGGAATTATTTTTTTTCACGAAGATTGGCTTATAAAAAATAGAATTTGACATGAATAAATTTTCGACAATTAACTTAGGAAATATGAGGTGTTTCTGATTTGTCAGAATTTTTTCAAATTTTTAGATGAGTCTTAGGTGTGTAAAAACGATAATATTGACAAAAACACGTTTTTGCAAATACATCATACATCTCCGAGTTACATTCATAATTTGCCCGAAATACATCACTTTTCGGTTACTTTTTGGTCATTAAATAGTCACTTTACAGATATTCACAGTCACTATTCTCACTTTTTTTGGTTAATTCGACTGCTCTGAGCCCTGCACTGATTTTTTCTGGTTTTTCACTGAACAAAAGTTCAATAATTTTCCATTCAGTATAAACAATGTTCGTTTTCTTGAATTTTTTTAGGGACGACAGAAAGAGTTTGTCTGATAACAGGCAGTGTCGACGCTATAATGGCTGTAATGGATTTTATAATGGAAAAAATACGTGAGAAACCAGACCTTACATCGAAAACTACTGTCGATTTTGATTCTGGTAAAACGACGGCGGAGAGAGACAAGCAGGTATTAAATGTAATGATCACCATCATTTACATCTTCATATTCATAATTATAATTTTAATTTATATCCGCGCATTACTTATTAACGAAAACCTCGTTAAATTGTATAGAAATAATTACGGTGCTATTAAATTGCTGGAGAACAAAACTTCATTGTGGAATAAATCAAACTGATTCAATTTGATTTTACAATTATTTACGGGGCTTTGTATTTTATGTAATTAATCAAGCTTAGTTTTTTTTTTTACAGAAATATCAAGCAAAAGCTTAACTTTGTTCAATTAATTATTACTTTTAACATAAAAAAAATTCAGGCTCATGATATGAGGATATAATTTTACAATCTGGCAATGATTGCGGAATCTTGATATCTGCTAAATTGATGAATAATCAAGTCTTCTGCGCAATAGCTTTTTGTTATTATCATAGATACTCTGGTCCGTATTCCATAGTTGCTTCCAGACTCTTTGTGCATCTAACTTGTATAGTTTAAGTGATAAAAGATATACTACTTTGCAGTCACGTCGAGCCTAATAGTGACTACGGAATATAGATTTCTGTGCTTAACATTATGTTGTATCTTATCGTTATACAGAAACAAAGATATTTGAATTCCAGAAATCTGGAACAAAAGAAATTTAAACACTGCGACTTGTAGTCTTGTTTCCTTCCCCATTGTGTTATTTCAGTTGTAACAAGCATTATGGACTGTAATATCAAATCTCTTGCATTTAGTTTACCAAAGTTCCACAGCACGATAAGAATGTTATCAAACGAACTTGATCACCACTCAGAATAATTGAATTCCCGCGTTCTATTAGGTGATAACAACAGAGTAGTACATTGACTTTAAATAGTCATAAATCATTGTTAGGTGGATACTCTTTTAAAGAATTATACTCGCATACTAATCGCCAATAGTCTGTTACTTTTAAATGTATATTGAGTCATTTCTTCTATAGAGTATTCATTCTTTTTTAAATGAAATTCATGAAGCCATGTGTTGCAATATGTTACATACATTCATATACATGGAGACTTCAATAGATAACGTATGGAGGAGGTCAGTGGGCGTCAAGGCCTTTATCTTTACTGATCGTATCAAAAGCTACCATTACTACTTATGAAAGCTTGACGATGATGCTGCCCAAATTGAAGTTCTATAACTCTTTTTCTAAAAGTCCTCGAAGGATTCTGTTCAAATAGAAAAATCATTTTATGTTATGTGAAAATCCGACTTTACGTGATTAAATTCCTCGAATGATAATTATAAATTCCAAACTAATATGAATAACACAAATTCTTTGAATTGTTATATGAAGTATACCGCTGGCGAATTGTACATTGTTTCACTTATTTACTGTATAGAGTTTTAATGTGTATCTGAAAACAAAATTTCTTCAGATATCCAGTCAGAATGTGAAAATTATAATGAGGCCTAGTTGATATACCGCTATTTTTAGAACTAGTAAAGCTAATCAGAACTGCCATACATAAACAAGTTAACTGTGTGAAAGTTCCTTATGTATAAGATAATGCCTATTGCCTCATTCGAACTATCCGCGATACATGAGTCAAGTATCATTATTATCTGAACAAGTAACTCCACTCAATGCAAAGTTTCGAAACGTACAGATATTCTTTGAGATGTTTATAATACACGCATTGATCTGTTCATAGGACTTAGCTGTGTATGTGTACTTCCTATCACAGAGGCAGCACAAATCAATAGAATTGAACATTATTTTATATTGTTCTCTGATCAATTCCGTAACTTTGAATTCCACTATTGCTGATGTAGCTTCTAATCGTTGATTTTATTGTGTCAATTCTGTTTTCTAATGTTGCTTTGAAAAGTACCCAGCTCAATCTAGCAGCATTGAAGTTACAGTATGTAACTTTTGCTTGCTAGCAATGACCTAGTTAACAAGTGCATGTGTGGCTGATGAGGTGAAACGTGTGCTATTAAGGCACAGCGGCATCTAACATTGAGTCATACTGATTTATGGAAAAAGAAGAAGGAAAATAAATGGAGCTAATTCTTTCACATTTTCCATGGCTTTTTGCAACTTAGATTATTGACTCGAAGTTATCAGATTGAAAGCAATGATATAACTCTCGAAAACCATTCGTAACTGCTTAATAACCCCAAGCCTAAATCTGTAAGAGTCAAATTCAGGAGTTTACTTTTAAACGTGAGATTCCAAATAACAAAATGTCTAGTAATATTGATTTTTGTTTCAGGTAAAAATACTTGTGCCAAATAGCACCGCAGGTATGATAATAGGGAAGGCTGGGAACTATATAAAGCAGATAAAAGAAGAGTCAGGATCGTATGTTCAAATTAGTCAAAAAGCTAAGGACTTATCTCTTCAAGAACGATGCATTACTGTCATCGGAGAGAAGGACAATAATCGGAATGCATTGATCATGATTTTGACTAAAGTAGCCGACGATCCACAGAGCGGAACGTGTCTTAACGTCAGCTACGCCGATGTTAGCGGCCCTGTTGCAAATTATAATCCAACTGGTAGTCCCTACGCGCAGGCGCCAGCTGGGACACCAACATATACTTCTACAGCTGGTCTCAATACAGGTAAGTTTCGTTTATTACATTTAATCATAAAAAAACAATTTCTAACTTACGTTTTAATCAATCCAAAAATGGGGTTCTGGGTGTTTAGCGAATTTCCTGGTATCGATTTTTGAGCAGTGTTCAGAAATTTTAGAAAATATATGTTTTGTTCGATTATATTGTGAAAAATACTTTGAAAGTCTAACGAGATTTGAACAGGTGTTTTTTTTAATTATGCACAAATGCCTTTAAAATATCAATATTTATTGGTAAGACATCTGTTTTTGAATATTTATTAATTGAATGTTCTCGGATATTTAGTGTGAACATTACTAATTCTATTACCTGTTTCAACTCCTCGTGTAATTATGATTCTATATTCGTTCCAAAAAACCGACTGACTGTGACTGAATTTTATTAAATGAAATTCTTTGGTCTATTTCATTCGTGTTCATACTTGTACTATGATTTAAATAAGTGCCATGATGTCATGCATACTTTGCATACATATTAAGCCCAACTTGAACTACACTCGACGATATTCCAGATAAGCAATCTTGTTTTCCTCGAAAATTCCGGAAACCTAATAATTCCGTATTGGTATCCATATGTCACAATTTTCGAATTATAGGTATGCGGCGACTCATCATAGATCTATAATTTTAGAGTCATCCTAAATTCCTCAGCTTCAACTTTTCCATTGTGGATTTATTCAGCTTCTCATAGTATCATACGGTATATTTCTTTCAGTGAGCCTCCTCAATGGCGCGGGCCTTAGTCTAACTTTGAACTTAGGCGCCGCAATGACAGCAGGGACTGCTCCTGTCACTGCACAAATACTGGAACATATTAAACTGACCCTACGAAGTACAGGGTTCTCTGAGCCAGCTGCTACCGAAGTTCTCACCGCTATAGCTACTCTGGCAAAATACAATATCCTTGGAATGGGTATCGGTATGCCATCGAGCGTGAGTTACTTAGGCACTCCTATGGACAGTACAACGACTACAAATGGCTCTAATAATAATGGCGGAGTGTTTGGGCCCATTGGTACGGTCCCTGCGCTGGGATCATCCTCGCCTACGCCCCGCACGACAATTGATAGATACGAGCCGTTCGATCCGTTTAGGCAAAACAACACAGCTGCGAGTGCGATTCATCTGAACAACAATTCTTTTGGCTTGGGGACGAACCAGTTGTCACTTGTAAGTAAGAGTCCTACTCAGGTAGACGCAAACAACAAGGAGACCAAGAAAGTAGATATAGAAATTGCAGAGGTTATAGTTGGAGCCATTTTGGGGCCAGGCGGTCGTGCTCTCATCGAGATACAGCACTTGAGTGGAGCCAACATTCAAATATCAAAGAAGGGAATGTTCGCGCCTGGAACAAGAAACCGCATTGTTACCATCACAGGTTTTCCCAATGCTATTGGCACCGCTCAGTACCTCATTGAACAACGAATCAGCGAAGAGGAAGCAAAACGAGCACGCCATAACGCGATCGCAGGAATGATTCATTGATTATATTATACCTACCCCTCACGCATCCACATTTAATCAAACTCTGTTCTAATATTCATAGTCTACAATACAATTCAGGGCAGCTCACCTTTCCCCCTCCCGCCATTTCCACTTCTCTGGTATAATAATTGTATTGGAACACCACCTTCCTCTCTACCATATGCCGTCACCCGTCGCCGCACTCGTCACATCACCTATGCACATGCGCGCGCGCACGCATCATACTTTTTCTCTCGCCTCTTTATCGTCTATCCATGCACTAATCACAGCTCGTTGACATTTAATATATACCTTTTAAGAATTCTTACATTATAAATGTCATATAATATAATATATTAAGTACTACAATTGTTCTGTGATACAGCACGTTTTACGGGGCTTTGTGTCACACATGTATTACATTTTCACACTACATCACAGCCATATTATTACACTTGGTAATGTAGTGTTTTTAGGAATATTCACCTAAAAAGGCCACGTTCGAGTTACAGACGGTCATGTAATATCACATGTTCTTTAGATATTGAATTTAGAAAATTAACTTCGGTTATTTATTCTATCGCCGAATACTTATTAAATGAACGAACCAAAATCTAGACTGCTTTTTAATGACGCGAATCTATTAGAATATTCAAATTTTTACCACTCACTATTACTAATGTCATAATTTTGGGCAAATTTTTATCCCAAAAACAATAATTTTGCTATATTCGAAATAAAACAAAGTTCCTTGATAACTTGTTTCCGATCAGCACATACTTTCAGCTTCCTATATTTTACTAAATTAGTCCGTTTAAATAAGACAATAAAAGTTTCATCGTCCAGGATCAATAT
The DNA here is from genome assembly GCA_963170745.1 of Phymatocera aterrima. Classification (NCBI taxonomy): domain Eukaryota; kingdom Metazoa; phylum Arthropoda; class Insecta; order Hymenoptera; family Tenthredinidae; genus Phymatocera; species Phymatocera aterrima. The sequence goes on from OY720663.1 coordinate 12,850,534, forward strand.
AGCAACTGAATTTTGCTCTGTTGATTTCCATATTAATAAAAATCTGTATTTCATTTGATTATTACAATATTTGTGAAATTCCAGTAAACTTTTATAATCTTAACACCAACAATTAACAGTGAGTAAACGATGATCTGGTTGTTCAAGAAATAGGTAAATCCTAGCATTCTATGTTTTGGTTTGATCACATTCCTTATTTTTGTTTTTTTCGAGATATTTGAACTTGTTATGTGTCTCATAATTGACTACTTCTTTGACAACTGTCCTACACCGTGTGTGTATGCGGTGTTCCAGAAGTAATTTGTGAGGCACTGTACAACAATGTATTATGTTCTCAAATCGGATAGATGATGAGCTGAACCACGGAAACTAAGCTGACCAGGAGAATAACAAATGAATTAGTATCTTAAATTGTGAATGCTGTGTTATGAACACTAATAGAAGTTGGTAAGAGATTTTTTCTGGGAGTTCAAGAGTTTCATAAAATGATCAATAATCTCATTGTAAATACACAATGATTACACGGTATCGTGATTATTTTTTATTTTCATTTCTTTTCATTCGTCAGAATGGCTTTTCGGATAGCATATTCTATTATTTTAGGTCGAAAGAGTGAAATTTGTCGTATTTGAGAAAAAAAAAACTAAGATATTATATAATCTATTAATTTTTTTTTTTCTAGTTTTGTTAAATTTTAATGTTACGACGAAAGCAAATGTTTATTACTGTTGAATAGTTCCTTGATAGATTTTTGTTACAAATATTGAAGGAAATTAATATAATATAATATAATATAATCACCGATTCACTTCTCTATGGTTGCAATATATATGTACTATATATATATATATGTATATATATATATATAGGTATACATATATATACATTACTTTAGATGGCTGAAAAGAGGGAGAAGATAATTGAAAAAATAGTAATATATAATAAAAATCATTGTTTTTTAAGGGTAGACTTTAAGGAAGGGTGACTTTAATTGGACAGCAAATGATAATTGGTGAACTAACATGAATTAACAAGACATTAAAATATATATACAACATATATTAAGAGTTAGCGCAGAGTAAAAACAACATTTGAATTCCGATTATAGTATAAATCCAAATAATGTACAAAAATAATGTACAATTCAAAGCTAAAGGCGCTGGCTCACTGCACTTTACGGTAATGACTTGTATATTTATAAATATTGCATAACATTATTAATTGTACTATAATGATGTGTAACAATAGAAAGAGAGTAAGGATTCGAGTGATAGAGGAAGAGAGAAAAAGAGAGATAAATATTATAAATACATATATATCCGTATACATAGATGAGAAAAGAAGATAAATTAGATCAACTACAGAAAAAGAATTCATATTATACTACGTATATACAGATTTTATTGAAATTCAAATATACATACGTATTTGTGCATGCATACATACCACATGTATGCCTACGTATAAAGTGAATGAAAACGAAAAAATAATGAATAGGAAGGAAACATATGTGTGTATAGACATATTATATCTAAAGATAAATACACACACACACATATATATATAATATAATATAATATAAAATATATAATATATAATATATATTGAAGCTATGAGAATGATATTATAAATATTGTTGAAAGAAATATTTGCGTCCGCAAAGGAATGAAAAAACAAAAAAATAACAAAAAAAAACAAAAAAATTTCATGTTCACATATTAATTATACGTTTATTATTATATCATATATTGACGATTATTTAAATTTTATACTGTGTTTTTCCAATACACAGTTTACAAAGAGAAAAAACCGAAAATTGATAATCATATTATATAAAGGTTGTAGTTAGTTAGATTCTGGACGAAAAAAAACCTAAATAGCGCATCATGCTCCAATATAACTTAACAGCTGGTTAGAAATGCGTCGTTAATGGTATATACCTATGCCAACCACATCCAATCGAAGCATAATAATAATAATTCTCTAAAAATTATCGTTGAATAATAGCGTTTCATCAAATTGTAACGAAAAGAAAAGGAATCATCACTTTAGATTTACCAATTTATGCTACTTAGTGGCATTTTCATCACATCACCATATACTCCCTTGACTAGCAACAGTGCCATTCTTGAGGCGCTCTACTCCTGGCCAATACATTTAATAATACTGCCAATTATGTATTACATAACTATATACATAACTATTGACTCAAGATCTATCCACTCTCTGCTGTCGATTCAATCACTGTAATGCAAATATCTAGATTCCCATATAATATATATTCCAAAGTAATTGACATTTGTCTACTACTGTGTGTGAATGAAATAATTATGCGAATGACAATATTCACGAAACTATCAAATACCAATGGCGGTAGAAAAACGTATATGTGCAAGGAGTCTGCATCTCTTGTGTTGGCGCTGTGCTATTCACTTGTTTAAATCTTTGTTTTGTACAGTTGGAGATAATATAATGATTCACTAACACATTGAATATGTTATATATATATATATATATATACATATGCAAAACTAAATAAAATTAAAATATATATATATATATACAGCTAAGATATATAATTACACACAAGTTATAGAAGTAGTTGCATAGAATCATATAGTAGTCTCTTTAATCTCGTATTAAATGATCATCGCGGGTTCGACGAGTTAGTCAATAAATAAAATACATAAATAAATAACAAATGAAGTATCTATTAAATGGGTGAATAAATATTATTCTATCGCACGTGGCGACGTAGTGTAGCAATCAGGGAAATGTAGGAATTGCATCGACTCGCCTCAGATTTGGCATAAGTGAAATCGTGATAACGACTACCTAAAAACAAAAAAGAAATACGAAAATAACATATTTTGCCACTATATGTGACATTATCGTGTAAAAATTACTTGGCTGTGTGTGCTAGGCTATATCATGATTCATGTTCGATTATCCATCCCTCGACGCATTATACAGGCCTTACAACTGCCCCGATATAAAGAAATCCGTAACAAAAATTTAGACAACAATACGTCATAGCCAAATATGCGTATATTGAGCAAAAATCTTGACTTCATTTATTCGTCTCAATGCGCTCCACCCATTCACACTAGTGCCATACTGTGATTATTTGATGGTTTCAGTCTTTGGTTATCGGAGTGCATCTTCCTTGCTACAGTTATATTACAAATGATTTATTTCTCTTCTTGGATGTCTATCTTTCACCTGTTTATTAAATTTAAAGGTGGTACTCCACAATTCTCGTTTTCATATTTACCCACAGATAACAACAAGTTGACCGACAGAAATCAGATACAGAAGGGAAAATTTTGTTCCATGTAGTAAAAAAATGTAGAGTTTGAATTCAGGCGGGACATTAATCAAATCCGTGTGAAAATCTTAGTATATTTTATCCTCGGTAGTTTGTTGGTGTAGCCACTTCATCATTGGTTGATTTGTAAAACTATTGAAACATTCTTGTTATTTCTGTGCAACTTTCATTTATTGCCCATTGCAATTCAAATTGAAAATGAATAATGCTTTCATTTCTTGCTTGAAGCAATTTGACTAAAATCGAAGGTGCAATAGGACGAGGCATTCTGTTATACACGTCAAGGTCCTGTAGGATAAAAAAAACAGAAAAATTATATTACATAAATGTATAATATTATTGTATACAAGAGATCACAGAGGACTATATTATTATATTACATTGGATTCCATTGATTGACAATAGAACAGATTAATTAAAATTGTTATATGTAGTACATGAGAAAGAGAAACTCGATGAAAATCAACTTAACTTTTAAGTATAAATTGCACGCGTGCGACCTCATATATGAAGATAATTATTGACAAAGAAAAAAAACACTTTATTAGACACAAGAGTCGTTGTTACATTGTTGTATGTTACCCAGACGCGTATATTTATAAAGTACATATAATATATATGGGGCATTCCATGCCATCTCGACCAATGTTAAACCCCGACTATCACGGAATCATTAGGTTTTTTTCAACATTCTACTCATTGAAAATTGCGTCTGGATTATTATTGAGATTTTTGTATTTAACCGTTTATTTTTTATAATTTGTTGAAGTCAATTGAGAAAGCCCTTTTTCAAAAATCTGAAACAATTGTCACAAATCCAGTGCATGACATAGAACAGCCTCCCATTTTTTTAAATGTGGGAACATTTTTTTCTATCTTTTTCCCGCGTAATTCCAAATTTGAGTTTTTGAAATTTCAAAATTCCGAACTAAGTGGAAAAAGACATAGAAAAAACTTTTCCCCACATTTTCGTCAGTGGGGTGCTGTTCTATGTCATCCACTGAATTTTAGAGAATTTTTTCAGATATTCGAAAAAAGGCTGTCTCATTCAACTTCAAAAAACTATAAAAAATAAACGGTTAAATAAAAAAATCTAAACACAAATCTGGACGCGTTTTTTTAATAAGTAGAACATTGAAAAAAACCTGAGATGGTCGGGGGTTTAACACTGGTCAAGTGGCGTGGAATTTCCCATACATATATATACATATGTATATATATTATTAAAGCGTAAGAATCAACATCAATCGCATCCTAATGTTAAAAATAAATAAATGAAGAAAGAAAGAAAGAAAGCAGACAAAAAAAGTAACATTAGAATATTACTATATATATTATTGAATTTATCATCATTTGGAATCATTATTCACATTATTGGTACATTCATACACAAATTTCGAATATTTGAAAGGGTTTGACAAAATTGTATGTAATGTTATTTCATTGGGAGTGAGAGATAGGTTTTAGATTGTAAATGTGGTATATTATTGTATCAGGCAAACGGAAACGTCTGTAAACTAAAAAAGAGACAACAAATAGATGAGACAAAAACAAAGATAAATAAAACATTGGTTGAGATTGTTGTTATACAGGTAGAAAATAGCACATAGCAGCTCGGGGACAAAGAAAAATATTAAGTACCTTGTTGAGTCTAAGTAGTAGTTCTATCGCTAAGTCACACATACACGATCGCTCGCAAACATGAAAACACATATTTAATATTAACATTCGCACATCTCTACACGTTCCTTAGGGGAGATTTAATGAAATAATATACTATATACCAAACTTCATAATGTTATAATATGCCGTGACTCTGTTCGTTCATATTTGTATTGCCACACTTTTGACCGAAGCTTTTCCACATGAATTTTTTTAGCCTATGTTCTTTTGCATATTATTCTGGTTCAAAACCAACTTCAAACTTTACCATGCTATTAATATTTAACGCAGAATTGTGATTGTTATACAAGCCATGCTGGCTGCGCTGGTTGAGCCGAGAAAATTATTCTCTACTTATACAGTACGATCAAGAATTGTACTTCACATTCCTTTTGGCTATAATGTAATTTAAGAACCTGATCTTTACGTGTCCCTCATATCTTGAGTTACGAATAAGAATTCGTATCTCAAGTACGTCTTACCACCTACACATAAAATATGAAATATTCTTATGCCAAAAGTATTGAGAAAAGTTTGGAATTAAAAATATTGCAGGCTATCGTTTTTGCTACATTAGTTATATACATATATATATATATATATATATATATATATATGTATATATACAGTTTAATTTGCCGCTCAATGAGCATACAAAGAAGATAAATTTATTTTTTTTTCTTGTTTTTAATGAACTATAATATTTATAATAAGTTAAAATCGCGTATATATACGTAACACAGCTTTCAAGTAAGGTGACAAAGGATTTATGTTAACAAATATAATTTCTACAAGGGATATTTGTTAATTACCTTGTCCAAAGAGTATATACATCAAATAAGTTGAAGATAGAAAAACAAAGATTAGTCGAAATGTAAATTAAGAACCGACAGTTCTATAAAGTTATTTTTGGCATGATAATTATTATGGCTATTTTTTTTTTTTTTTTCTATAAAATCGTATTACTACAATATATTTTCAATTTCTGACAAAACTTTTTCATATAACACGCTTCCAGTTTACCAACATGAAGAAAAAAACCATCAATGAAATAGGAATATGTGTGTCGGTGGTATCATGGACATTTCAAATATCAAGTTTAGTCAGAATGTTTCACATTCAAAAGTCGTTATCGGCATGATGCATTCCATACGTCATGAAAAATTTCCAGAACTGTTGGTCGTGGTACTTGCTGATCTTCTTTTCTTTCTATTGCCACATTGCCCGTTTCATGGAGAGCTGATTGTTTCATATTTGTGAAAAATTAATCGCATGAACAAAAATTTTCATCCAATCATTCATTATTAAATATTGGGTATAGTTTATCTTGTATAGTGTTAAGTTATAAGCCTGCGGGGTTCAAGCTGTAGCTATAGTAGTGTAGTGGTTGAATCGATCATCAGCAAGCACCACAATATTCATTTCGCGTTGCATCCTCGCATAATTAAAAATTTGTTGAAAAAGTCCATATATACTATACATGCTATATACTATACTATGTTTCACGTAACTTGTATACATAAAGTTATGAACAACAATTTTCTATTTATCAACTTTTGACATACACACATCTTGCTACAATACATAATAATTTGTTCTAGATTTCCACCAGTAATAAAAATACAAAAAAAAAAAGAAACGTTTTACACCTTTTTTGGTGTGTTTGCCTGGAAACCACAATTGATGATAATATTATTCTTATTATTATTATTATTACTATTATTATGGTTATTATTATTATTATTGGAGCATATAATGCTACCAAAATATTATTATTTTACACTCTAGCCACATTTATTTGCATCAACAAATTGTTATTTTTTCATCACCAACTTATTCCATTCAATGTTAAATAATTATAAATAAAACATAATATATTAACTATTTTCATTCATGAAAAAGCATCGTTACCTGTACGACAAGTGATCATAAGAGCATAATAAACAATCGCTCATTAAATGCATTATGTTGTTATTCATTTCACAACCCACCCACCATCCATACAGCTCTCCATTGGTGCCATCATCAGGGTCTTCATCATACTCATCATATTACTCATATCGTTTACATAGAATTCTCGTTTCTTCGGAGACATACTACAATAGGAGTCATGAAAAATGTAAAAAACTTTTGTCAAAATACGAGTATAAACCATCGTGAGTTAAGGTGGTAATATAGCTATAATATTTTACATGATTTTTTAATTTCTTTTTACACTAGAACACCCAGGCATCGACAGGTTGTTCATAAAATGTGTAAATGTTATTTCAAGAAAGTTGTTATTAGCAAGAAAGACAGAAATATAAGAAATCTTGCTCATTCTATGTAGTATACATTATTGTAGATATGTAAAATTAAAATGACAGGAAATATGTGAGATTTGCGGATACGATGGACAGATGACAAAGTATGTGAATAATATTCATCTGTGATTCTGTGTCTTTTCTGATTATCAAAAAATTTGTACAAAGCTGAAGTTAATGTAAAAGACTGTTGACTGATGATTTTCAAGTGGTTTATGTGTAATTCACGGTTTGCTCATAAATACTTATATGGCATTTATGGAGATAAATTTTTTGTATAAATTTTTTTGTATTGTGAGACACATACTTCAAATTCAGCCCCTGGAAACCCTGATTTGATTCTAGATTTCATAATTTGTTATATTATATTTTATATTGAAAATCAAAAAAAAAAAAAAAAAGATGTTAGTGACCGTTATTTATTGTGCTATAGGTATAATTTTACTTAGCGAAAAATGGTTGAATGTTGTTGCCCGTTCTTGTCTATAGCGATAAACATGACTTTCTTCATTGGCATGTAACTCTCATCTTTCTAATTGCTCAATCTTACTTTCCAAGATCAGCCAAGATCGTGAAAACTTAAAAATGATATGAAATGATACAGGATAAATTTATTGAAAATTATAATGCTCTAGGTGGGAAACGTTTATAATTATATTATAAAGCTGTAAAGATAAAATGAAGATACTTGATGGAAAATAAGCATGCCAATTATTAAGGTCTTGCCTGGTACCTGTGCCTAAACTTTCAAGTAATTTTAACAAATGATAATATTCAATCTATATACGTAGTTCCACATCCATTTATGTAATATGTCAAATTATATACTATAAATCATTTTCATCGTTACTGTATATATATACCTATATGTGCAAAATATCGTTTAATTCTACTATTTTAACTAGTCAATATAGATAAGTGAATATATTTTTTTATAAAATGATTATGAAATAAATTGTGAATAAAGTAAAAATTACTATAAAAAATAATTTGATCAATTAAAACCAATCGAAATATGTTACAGAAATAATACTCAGCTTCACAGCAGAGTGTGTTGAGTATGAAGTTGGAAATGATGTAAACGACATAGGTACTTTGAGACCATGAAAGAAGAACAAAAACACGAGTGACTATTTATTCATATGTTGTGACACTTAAGTCAAATGATTGATAATTAATTTGCTCTTTCAACATGTTTCTCAATTATTGTTAGAGATCATCTTGTCTGAAAAGATAATAAAATCATATCTTTGGTAAGCTCGAAAATAATAACTGAGGTGGGAGAGACTTTGATGAATTCAGACAATCGTAGACGCCTTACCCCTACTTCCATATAAAATATCGCTGAAAAAATTTGAACTGGTGAGGGTTTTTTGTTTGTCAATTTAGCATAGAATGTTTCTTGTACAGTAGACGTTGGGATATGTAAAGTTCCTAGGAGAGTCGACTCATAATCACTGAAGTCGGATTACATACACTATGACACAGAATTTATTATTCTCTATAAGCATTTTAATGGTACATGATCATCATTTCGTGTTCACTTATAAAATATCTATGTGTATCGTCATATTGTATTTTTTATTATTTATTTTTAGCATTTAGGAATCACTACTCTTATCATACAGGCTTACATTTTTCTCATCTAATCATTTCGTACCATGTTTCATAACATATCCAGATGTCATTTACGATCCTGGATTACCTAGAGCAATTATAAAAACAATGTTACATTAAACATTGTGATTACTATCTTAGTACGAGCTGTGCATCCAGCCCAGACTTAATCATAGAAACTATCAATTACCTGCCTTTGTAATTTAACTTTGCATCGTGCCACGTAAATCCAACTTTTCAATTTCTTCACATTTCAAAATATAATTTAAAAGCGATTATATTTATGTTCACATAGTATAAAGTACTGTATATACCAAATAAAGCAGAACAGCGACAGTGTAGAATAAGTCTTTTGAAAATAATATGCATAATTCTTCTCAGATGAAGTTAACCCGACAATAATAACTCATTTTAGCTCTTTAGATTTAGATTTTGATACATCCAACTTCTGCATTGTGAGTGATATACAGCACAAAAACGAAAAAAACTTTATTAAAAATATCTGTGTCAGAGACCTTAACACGCAATGTTGTTATATTATTTTTATAAAATGTGAAAGGAAATGTAAAGACTCATGTAATCATCATTCTTTCGTCTGGCGGGGGTGAGACACTATAACAAGATTTCCAAATAGTTGGAGATTAAAAAAAGATTACAAAAATATGTTAAAATTAGTACCGTCACAAATAATTGTACGTTTAATTTAAAACTATTGAAGTAATAATCAGAGTATTCACAAATAATTATACAAAACAAATTTGTGCTTTTGACCGCCGTATGCTCAACATAAAACAATATGCAAAGTGCAAAGTTTTCGAAGTTATTTTATTACCTTCATTAAGTAGGAAAAAAGATTCTGTTTTATGAGAAAACACAACAGCAAATCTACCATGGCAGAAAGGAAGAGAGAGAGATTCAGAGGAAGACTTATTGGATGTACGGGGACAAATTAGGTGTAGCAGTTTTAATTCATGCAATAAATTATTATAAAAAAAAAAATGATTGATAAAATAAAATTATTGAAAAATGGTTAATCAAAGTTGAGCACACTAACGAATCTACCTTTCAGGCTAAGAAATGCAATGAATGCTACATACATTTGGAACTTGTATTATGCTCATGTTAGTAACTAACTTAGAGGAGGAAAAACAAGGAATAAAAAACGGCATCAATGTTACAGTCGTAACACATATGACAAAGAAGTTTAGCTGGAGCAGAGAAATGAAACGTAGTACCTAAGATGTAAAACTACAAAGGAATAGTATGTATGCTTTGTACTTTTCATTCCTCGGATATCAGAGTAAGTATGGATTGAGCACAGTAGGTATTTATACGTTATTATATTACCTATTTATTTCCTTTTCAATTCAAGGTAATAAAATTGATGTTATTTTATCAATTTTATTATTATTATTATTATCATTTCCTTTTCAACGTACAGAATCCATCTGTATTATTATACCGATACATATGTCCGCCTTTCACTATAATTATATCAAAGGCATATTTAAATTAAACAGAACAAAAAAAAATTATATTATCACAAGTATAAAAAGTAAACTTTTGATTTAGAACAACAAAACCTATTTTGAATAGGTTGATAAATTTTCACAAAATATTATCCAATTAGGTATTATATATTCGGATAAAGTTCAATTCAATTTATTTCAATTCTTCTCTTTTTTTCTTTCTTTTTCTTTCCTTTTAATTTACTTTTTTATTCAATTCATAAAATAAGATGAGACAAACGAAAACGAAATGAAAATAATAGGCCAATATGTATTATTACCCTATCCAAGCACAAAAATGGTATCATAGTAAGTTAGCAGTCATCTAAATTAACTGTATCTGCAAAAATTCAAATCTCATATATTATTATCTTGAATGTAGTTTATATTTTTTCCGAGTATTCATTACACCGCACATAGGTCATTCCTTACTTTGCTTACTATCTACCATCTTTGTACTCAAGCGTAACTCACGAGTGGTAAAATGTAATCAAATCTTCATCAATTTAGAAAAATGAAGATCTAGTATCAGGGAGATTTTGTAACGTAGTTGAATTTTTCTAGGGTACCCAGACTATGAATTTTTTCTTCATTGGTAAATAAGAAGTATCGAAATAAAAGAAGACAAAGAACACAGTTTCATTACTGTGGCGCTTTTATCACACTAATTTTAGAAGATTCACAGATCAATTCGAAAATAGTGCATCGTTTGATTAATTGGACGTATTTACATTCAAAACAAACCTAAGAATATCTGACTCCACATTTTACCACTGTCGAATTACCATTTACTGGACCACTACCCTTCGATCTTCAGTTAATTTAGAAGAGGAAGAGTGTGGTCTGCCTCGCTTGCTACTTGGTCGCTTCAGGTGGACAATCGGGCTGGTTATTAGGATGAGCAGCGGTAAACGCTGGGTGATTTTCCAAGTGACGATCTACCCTTAGAATAGTTGGAAAAGGCCTCAAGTCAACATGAAACCTTCTGGCGCTGAATATTTGTGGTACCAAACAGCAGTCTGCTAGCGTTATATCGTCACCCACACAATATTTACCTGCACTTGATGAAAGGAGTTTTTCTACAGCTATAAAAGTACAAATAACAGAATTAACAATAAATACAAAGTTAGTAGTTTGATTTGAACGGTTCCAATTGTTCAGAAAAGTAATGCATGAAGTTTACAATGATTTCCCCCAAGTGAAGGCAATCTTTATACTAGTACCTGTAAAACCCCGAGTGATCCAATGCTGTGCCCATTCCTTTTTACGCTCCTCACCTACGTAGATTAATACCACTAAATTTTGTAGTGGTTGAATACCACTAGCGATTACATCACAGATTTCTCTGACTCTAGCTCTTTTAACCGGATCCGCTGGCATTAATGGTCGATGTGGCCTTGTTTCCTCGAGGTACTGGAGAATGTTTAACTGAAATAGGAATTTTTCTTCATCAAAAATCTTTTTCTTTATTATTTCACCTTCTTGGAGACTTTCTTAAGGGGGTATAGGACCATTGGAATTCTCGAACATGGATTTCTCGAAAATTATTTTTCCTCAAAGCCACGGAAGCTGCAGAAAATGCATTGTATGGGTCCAGGAATAGCTCAGTGAAGATGATTTACTAAGATCTCAGTAATTTTATCAATATAGTTTTACCTCGAACTTTAAAACTGTTTTCAAAAAACTAAATTTGTTTACATGACAATTCAGGAACCAAGGTACTTAGAAAGCTGAAATGTTTATGAGATCTTCATAATACCGTTTTACACAATGTGTACCAGTCTCATCAACGGTGGAATTCTGTGAGGTAATTTATGAACAAAAAACGGGACTTCTTTGTGAATGTATTCAAGAATTTTCGTATTTTTTAAATATTTTTCCCACTTATTTCTCTTAATGATTGAGACTGGTTCACATTGAAACTACACTTATACAGTTCATTAAACTGTAACCATTTTTTTTTAGACAATTAGTCCAGTCAGCATAATGCGGTACCCATGCGGAAAAAATCTGTGCTAATTCAAAAGACAATAAATCCTACATTAAAATTTTTGTTTTCTAAATTTTCATCTTGAGTCTAATAAACATATACTAAAATATAATTTGCTTAGCTCAAATACGCTTATTTTAATCCTATCCAGAAAAACATAATTATTCTGAAGGCTCTTACAGTCCTATACCTCCTTAATAAATTGTTACGAAAGAATTGTTACCTAATTCCAATTAATATAAAATGGCTGTAACGTTTGTCATATGAAATCTTTCAGCACAGCAAAATAGAAAATAATCTGAGAACTAAGGCAACGAAGTGAGTAAAAATGAACACTCAGATGTGATATTCGAGCGAGTATGTTAATATCAAATTCTAATTTCAGGTTCCTAATCAATCTCTCGGACTTTGAATAACACGATATGAGAATTCCTTAACTGTTAATAGTTTTCCAGGTTTGTATCAAGTTTCAATATTGTATAATGTAATTTATGAACGATCAAGGAGAATGACTGTGTAAAAACTTGTTAAAAATATCATCATTAGCAAGATAGTTACAGGATTTTTGACCGATGACTTTTCTAGTATTTTTACTTTTTCTAGTATTTTTAGTACTTTTCTAGTATTTCATTATCACAAAAGAATCGTAGCAAACAATGTTGGATCTCGAATTTCTCAGTGTAACATAGAATGACAGAGTTCGAAATTCAATGAACAACAAAGTCTCTACCGAAGTATAGAATCAGAAATCACTGAGAATTCTAGGTTTCCTAGGTAGTAGATACCCCGGACACCAAATACATCGGAGGGAGAGAATAACATATCTGAAACTATTTATTTTCACTTTTTGTGTGAATGATCCAATTTGTCATGAATAAAATCCATGGCATGCCATTTATAAAAATTTTCTGTTCCATGTTCTCATCATCAATTAATTATCACACTATGTTCATTGTACTGTTCAGATAAACTTGTTGATCACGCAATAGAAGCTTTGGTTGTACAAATCATTTATCACCATGGCATTTGATCTAGTAGATCAACGGATAACGGGGAAGTAAATTTGTTGCAAATGCTAACAATCAAGTAGATACTATAGGATCAATGAAGACTTCGATAATATCCATCATTCATTATTTACGTCATGCACCCTCACTTTACCTAATACTTACGGATTCAATCAATGTGTGATTGTCAATATGAAGTGCAGGGACTTGTTCCATCGGATTAACTTCACGAAATTCGTTACAGTGCTGTTCTCCGCCTCCCTTAACTAGACTCACTGGTTTAATTTCATATGGTATCTCCTTCAAATTCAGAGCTGTCAAAAAATAAGAATGGACTTCATAATGATTTTGATCTACTGTTGATTTTTCGAAAAATTTCTTTCATCTATCATAAATTACCGATTTATATGTATAAAACAAAGGAAATCAGAAATTGGAAAGTGTTGCCTGAAACAATTAGAGACGATCAATTTCTGTTCGGTTTCATATTATCAAATATAACTCCAACGAAAATTCTGATTCGCCTTGAAATTGGAACTTTTTTGGTAGAAATCCCTGGCAGAAAACGTTCAAAACAGACGATGTAAACTGATAAAGAAGGATAAGGATGGATTCAGAGGATAGATTATTCCAATCCGTGTTCTAGAGCTAAATCTATCCATATATCTTGAATGATTTTTCAGAGATTTTTCACGTCAGATTTGATTTGACAGACGTGAATAATTATTAAAATATACAAAATGCACAAGACAGAAATAAATTGATGATTGAGAAATCAGACAAATACAATATACAGTCGGTATTATTATCCTCGATTAGATTTTTTGAGACAATAAAACATGGGGTGAAGCTTAATTATCTGCGATGAATTGAAGTGGATTTTAATCCAGAACATGTATCAAATAACCGAAGAATTCATACTTACCAATTCTCACCCTCCAGGAACAAGAACTTCTCCAATAAGAGTAAAGAATCGGCTACAAATAGAAGAAATGCAAATCGTTAGTATAAATCATTGGAATTTGTTTACTCTCGAGATTTTATATACCATGTAATTATAAAATGTTGAAGTTTCATTCTCAAGGCTAAGAAACCGGAATATTCCGTTTAGATTCTCGTATCATTGAGGTAAACAAGTAGCAGGTAACAGTCGCTATTGATTTATAAACCCTGTATTAATTAATGAAGAAAGAAAAAGTAAAAGCAGTTGACGCTCGAGATAATTGACAAGTGGAAGATGACGGATGAATGAAGGGGTTGATTGGAGCGATTAAAGAATATCTGCTGATCTCTGCACACGAAGGAACACTCACCTTTCCCATTACGGACATCTTGAAGATTCAGCTATACTATAATAGCTGCGGCTCTCCCTGCCTGATCACGCCGGTAATCAAAACGCGAATATCCGATTAAACGAGAAAATTTCGGAATCCGTTCGACGCGCGAAATCGCTTCTCCTTTTATTCGATTGCCAACCCCCCTCTAGCCGCCGCGCCGCACCGTATGATGCGAATTCGCAACGAGTCTTTTTCCGAACCAATCAAATCCTACCTTCGAACGAAAACCAGTAGCGTACTCATTCACACTCGGGCCTGGTTTCTGTATCTATTACCGTCAGCTTTTCTGATTTTTCTAACGACTGAATCATCAATTCTCTAGATTTTTTTTCTTTACATTATGCATGAAAGATGTCTCAAAAAGTATGCACCAACATTTTTTTTGTGCCTAAAATATTTTAATCCTTTTGGATCCGTTTTAAAAAAATCGGACGGATCTCATCTATAATCTTAGATCTTCGAAGAAATTTGGAAGCTGAATTATTTGAGATACTGTGAACCATTGAGATACTGTATCAGTATCAGTATCCGGATAATTCATTCCTTCTGTCTTGATTTGCGATAGCACCAATCTCTGGCTCAAGCACTGTGTTATCTTTATCTTAATTATCTTTCGAAGTATCTTCCCGCATTTTAACAAAGATATGCGATATTGCTAGACTCATACCAAAACGCCAAAGCGAGATACGATACTGAGGAGAATAGTTGGCCCTCTTGTATCTTGTGAGTGTATCAACTCAATTCGGAATCGCAATAATGGCGGCTTGGTAACACAGAGAAACACTTCGGCACTACGCGATAAATAACTTTCGGTATCGATGATTTATTGAGTAACTGAAGAGATTTCAGGTGAATTATTCTAACGGATATTTACAACTTCAGGTAGAGATTGGGCTATGACTTGACGTATGTGTTATATGCGCTTCATTTTCATTCCCGGTTTGCCATCTTTTCGACCTGTTTTACCAGCTGTGTGTGAACAATTAAGAACAGTAATTTTATATAATGTCATTTATCATCATTTCACGATTATGTGCTAATATCTTTGTCGGCATTAATCTTCAATCACAGCGTCGAATATCTCTGATTAATTTACGAAGAAAAACAAAACAACTCCTTAGCATTATGCAATGTTAGCTGAGCTACCATAAGTATTAAAATAATGTATTAACTAACAATGTCACAGTGAGTACTCCAAGTTTGTGAATTATAGTTACGAGAAATCGATGCCTTGATTACCATAAAATCAAACATATAGCAAGTTGTATAGGGATCCTGAAGCAATATCGATAATCATGAGTTGTTTGTGTTCAGACTTGAATTAATGTTTTAAATTCAACAGGATGTTACACATCCAATGGCTGAGGAGGCTCATTAGAAGAAATACAAAAAAGATACCTGAGTCAAAGGCGGTATTTTGGAAACGACGTTTGTCTATATTTTATATGATTTTCGCATGGAATGCATTCGGCGGGGTTGCTTACATGTGTTTTACAGGACGTCGCGACTGGATGAGAGCCAGTGGCTACATCCCTGACGTTGACATACCGCCTGGTAATCTATTGCACTTTATTATTGCATGCATTAGAGCAATCAGGAATGATTTGTTTCCATGTTTTGAATTAGATGAAACGACAGAGTCAGGATATTCTTGTTTCTACTCCTAAAACACTGAATTAAATTTTGATAATTTCAGCAATGAGCTGGGCGCATACCTTAGGAATAAAAAATGCTCAAGTAATAAAAATTTCTGGTTTCCAAGTCGATGGAAGTTACGAAATAAAAGAAGATGATACATACTACGAGACTCTAATGAGTGAACATGCGGAAAAAAGAAAGCAGGAAACAGAGTCGGTAACAGAGTCAAAATAAAGCATCGCATGTAACGTGTGATAATTAATACTTGAGTTTCTTACATTGTAAAATAGTCATAATAAAATACATTATTTCACAAACAATAGTATGAAAAATAGTGGCTAGTTCCAAGTTCATCTCACTGAGCATCTAAGACACACCTATACTCATATGTTTCGAACCAACATCTGAGGAACTTCGTTTCAGTCAGCCACAGATATAGTATATCAATCGAATTTCACTACAGCTTTGATGCCTGATAGATTATACCCTTATGGAAGCGATCTTCGCAGGGCAACTGCTCCCGCGGTAGATTCTCCTGATTCAGGATTCAACTCCTTCAATCTTTGCTCCATTTCACATAACAAGGCCGATCTGAAAATACCAGCATAAAAAAAACTTCACCGGAAAGTTACGTGTTCAATAAAGCTGTGTCCAATATATTTTTGGAAATAAGAAAGGCGAGCTAAAGGAAGTGGCTAGTAATAAGAAGCTTTCGAAGAATTATGTTACCAACCTGTACTCTTCGTATCGCATTACAACCTCCTCCAGTTCTTGTTTATAAAGCCTTGTAAGCATAGCGTTGAAACAATCTAATTCCGGAAGTCGGAAGAGCTCCCAGCGTAATTTTCGGTCCAAGGCAACAGATGCTCGGCTGTATACATATAGCCAGCGGGGTATTTCTTCATTAAGATAAGGATTTGCTGGGACTAAGACACTATGGGAATGGAAATGCGTATGTCTCGGTGGTGAAACTACACGAACTGGCTGCATTTCCAGAGGATAACACGGATGCTCGTATTGCGCTTGTCGGGTGATGTGGCTGAAAGGAATATCGAACATATTTGGCCCTGCTCTTAAATCGCAAATGAAAATTATTTCATGTTCCGAAGCTGCCAACTATCAGAACAAGTTTACAAAAGCTCACTTCACGTAATATACTCCGTACTCTGGAGATTCTATTCTCTCCCAACCGGTGGGTAGCCCCTCCTTTTCGAGCGGATGAGACCAGTGTGTAGTTTTGGTATTGTGATCGATATAGTATTTTCTACCACGAAGCGTAAAGTCGACCGACCAACCCGGCGGAAGTGGTAACTCTTCTGGTTGTTCACCTCTGGAACTTGACCTCTCTGAATGACTCCTACTGTACCTTAACAGATTTTTCAACTTGGAGTACTTTGTAGCAACAGAATCCGATTTTAGTATGGATGGAAATATTTCACAAGCAAAAGAATTCGTCATATTAAGCTCTATCGTTGGAAATATAGAGAGAATATGGTAGTAAAGTATTCTACCCAGAATTTTGACGATACGGAGTCTGATTATAATCCTCATATCCTAAATCAATGTCAGAAGTCAGATAAGGCAATTGGGGCGTTTGAATCCTGTCCAAATGGTATTCAGAGCCAGCATACTGATTCACATATGTGTGTGATATCGCTGGAGAAATTCCTGGATGGTACATAGGAGTTGGAGTTCGTGATGTCGTTCCATCGCTAGAACCAGATGTTATGGAAAGGCTGGCAAACCTGTCAGGAACAAACAATAGCCTATGAATTGATTGATCTCTACACAATCGAAAATATCAATAATCAAGTAGAGATCCAAGGGAAAAATGGACAGGATTGGCTGTTTGGTTCGGAGTCTTGGTAAAAGTTGCAAATATCCTCAATTGTGAAATTCTAAACGTAATTTGGAATGGATCTACAGCGCGAAAAGAATCCAAAGAAAGGCAAGCAATTTTCTGCAGAGCATTTGCTTGGGTATCAGCTCAATACCTTTGTGCTATATCTGGGACCGAGCTGTTGGGTGTGTACTTTCCCTCATGGCTGCCTAAGCCAACTGCACTCATAGTTGTTTTTGTGTTACCAAACTTCTGAACCATACTTGGCTGTTGGGCAACAGGCTGTAAGTAATGAATATGTTTACATAGGTATAAACACTCGGGAATTCTCGTATCTATATTGTAATATCAAGAGCTGATATGAAAAAGAAACTTATGACATCCCATTAACGTTCTATTATGAATTTCTACATATTATATAAGAGCGAAAATATTTAATCATTCTTATTATACATTTTCGTGTAAACACTGGCATAAATTTCATAACAGAAAACGAACGCAGGCTTACCATAGAGGGTGGTATCGAAGATTGATCGTGTCTTCTTGTTCTTCTGATTGGTTCGGTTGTCCATACGTTAATTACTGGATGATTATATGAAGAATATTGAGATTGATATGAGCTTGTGATTTAAGATAATGATTGAAAGAAAATTTGTTGTCATCCAGAGGTGTGGATCATAAAGACAGAGATACGTAGCTTGATGGTTATTACTTACTGGGCATTTCGGGTGGTGTTTCTTTTTTAACATATTTTCCTACAACGCCTTCTTTGATCGTTCGCAAATCCTTATTCTTGCGTGAGAGCATGTCGAGTATTTTTATTTGTTTACGAGTTAATCTGACACGAATAGACGTTACATTACATTGACAGACGGGTTCTCAAATGTGTCATTCCTATATTAATTCTATTGTATTTACGTGGTTTCGAATGCTGAGAATACATAAATATTTCTGACGCGGCGAAAGTTCCTAACATTTTATTATTCACTATGCTATTTACTATATTATTAATTACTTATTTTAATAGAAATAATATCCTTTTCACAATCTGTAGTTCAATATTCTTTTCACTTGGTATGTCAAAACACGTCAAAATCTTCCACTGACATCCATCATTGAACTCGCCATCTTGCATCGCTCGCCGAAGATCTGATTTTCGCGCTCTTTGTTCAAATCGTCCTACATGGTCGTTAATCAAACTTTCATGAAATAAAAATAAAATCCTTATTTATTTATTCAGCCAACTCAACATATAAGAATTTGCTCTTTTATTGTATTTTTTATTCTTGCACAGTTCGTAATTTCCGTTCTTTCGTAAGATTGTATCTCGTGATCTCATTTTATACAGGTCTACAATATTTTTGGGCATCTCCCCTTCAATTTTCAATCTTTGGATAAAAATGAATGAACGAAATAAATTATTTACACTCATCCGGAAGCAGTGTCAAGTACGCATTTGTTCTTAAATTACAAGATTCAATTTTTTCAAACAGAAGTTATGAAATTGCAGTATAATATGCGAATTTACAATGTCCAAACTTTTCCTCAGAAAAATGTTAAGTATAAAACTCCTCATGCAGGTATAATGCTGATCGGTTCAAAGCGATAGAAATTGAATGGAAGCACTGAAAAATAAATAAACATGAAGCTATGGACGATTTTTGTAACTTCATTGCAGGATGGAGCGCCGGTGAGTTTCTGAAATATATAATTACATACTGATCCCTTTACTTGAATTTATTAATGATCAAAAAGTTATTATAATTTATTGATTGATATGCGACCTGCTGAAACCTATTTTAACATTTACTTTCAATCTGCAATGACAATAGCAAAATTTTGTAGGAATGATCGGACTTGTGGTTGGTCATCCGATGGATACAGTCAAAACCAACCAGCAAATGATGAGCACCAAGTTATCCAATACGAGAATAACATTAGATATTGTTAAAAAGGAAGGGGTAGGAATGGCATCGCTTGAAATTGCTTTAGTTGTCTTTGCAGCAAGCAATATAGTAGCTATGAGCAATACCTGATATCCAATACCATACTCCGCAGGTTCATGGTCTTTATAAAGGGATGCTCTTCCCATTGCTATGCTCTGGAACTCTGAACTCGGTATTCTTTGGAATCTACGGATATTATTTGAGGACTTTACAGGAGCTAAGAGGTCATCCTCCCAACTCAAATCTCCCAACTACCTCAGGCTGGTACTTGGACACATTTGTGGGTGGATGTGTAGGTGGACTTGTTCAAGTTATCGTTGCGTGTCCAAGCGAGGTTGTCAAAGTTCGACTTCAATCCGGAAAAGTTATCTAATTTAATTATACAATATAAAGGAATTGATTGAAAATTTCGTTCACATAATTCTATCAGACATCAGCTCGCACTCAGCCATAGATAAATAATGAAGTGCTTCACAAAATCATATTCAATAAAACAATTTCATTTATTCTACTTGAAATTAAAAACCAAACTCTGAAACAAAATTTTGTCAGGACACACCGGCGGTTCAGAAATACTCCTATCCGAAGTGAATATACACGGTCATCTCAGTGCATATTTAAAATATATGTCAGTAATTCCTTCCAATGTAATTATCAAGATATATCTTCTACAGGTATATTCAAGGCAGGTGATGGAAACAATCCAAAAGAAAGATCAAAGGCTTTTTTAACCGGAGTTGATATCTATAGAAAAAATGGCATTCGAGCTCTTTATGCAGGATTGGTACCTATGCTGTGGAGGTCAGTGCAGAGTATTGCACAGCAATTTAATCTAATCGTCAATCGAACTGGCTAGAAAATTTTTGAAATTGAATTCATTGCTGTGAAGTACTATCTCAGATGATACCTGGGCTGTGAAATATATATTGTTATCCAATATTTCCAGTGAAAATCGGTTAAAAAGGTGTTAATTCAAATTTAGTCTTCTATTTTAATTGTTTTTCAAAAATAACATCCTGTGCTTCACCATTAACGATTTCAGTTGAAATTTTCGCAATCATACGTACATACATAAAATGCGGAGGATATGAAAAAATAATTTTCATGCCAATCTGTGTCAAAGGGCATAAGTTGATTTAGGCCTCGTTTGTAGCCATTCCCTTGATCAACATTAACAACTAACAATGAAACTTTCCTCCTCTAAAAATTCAGAGACGTATTGAGCAGTGGATTATACATATGGGTGTATCAATACGCACGGTTCAATTTCTATGGTCGCTTGGATTTGAATCCAGGACCGTTTGAGACGGTTATGGCTGGAGGAATTGCCGGTGAATATTAGTTTCCGTGTTTATTTTCATTTGTTTCATTGTTGAGAGTGCAGGGCAAGTGATTTTTCCGAATATTAAATCACACATAGGCGTATTATCATGGATACCAGTCGTACCCCTGGACACAATCAAGTCTAGAATTCAAGCTGATGATATGACTGACCCATTCTACAAAGGCATGATGCACTGCGGAAGCCATCTGCTTAAAGAAGGTAGTTACATGAATTTCTACAAGGGTTTTCAAATGATTGCAATACGATCTTTTATTGTGAACGCAGCAATTTTTTATGCGTATGAAAGCATGATAGACTGCTGGAATTACATCTGAATGAAATCTCCCAACTGACTGATATTTTACAACTGCATCCATTAAACAACACCTAATACTATCATTTGTTTTCGCATGAAAAAATTCTAATAGTTGTTGAAATTCTTAGAATAGCTTGTTATCGTCTGCTGGGTTCTCTCAGAATTCTCCATGCTGTAATACTCTGTAAACATCTTTAATAATGTTGCACCTGAATCTGTGGTTTGAACAATGATTGTCCTAATTGTATACAATAAATGTTGAATCGAATTGCTTGCGACTTACATTCAACTGTGAATTGTAAATTAAGATTGGCAGATTCACATGGGAATATATAGTTTGCCAGTATCAGGCTTAAAAATTTGATAGTAAAGAAAATGTACTTACCTGGCGTTGTAAAAAAGGGCATGAGTCCAATGGATTTATAATAGTATATGTGGGATATTCAGAGTAATAGTAATTTAATTTGGTAGACTTAATCGAGCCAAGTATTCACCCCAATAACAGGGAATTCATTCAACGGAAGATACGCCCACTGATAGTACCTAATTTTAATAATGTATAGAAACCTAACCAGAAAACTATAAATGTGTTCAACGAAAAAGTCGTACAGTTTCTAATATTCAATCCAGTGAAATTCAGGGCATATGCAAACTACAGTCCTATATAATTAACATTATTAATACATTGATTCGGAGAACCTAAGTCCAATTTACCACCTAGCCCATTATCGATTTGGGGACATGCTACGCAGACATAGAACTGCAATACCACAAATGAAACAGAATTTCGTATCGATTCTAAATTGTATAATTATTTCCTAACGTGTTAGGCAGAAGACCTTCACCCCTTCAGCATTATTCGGTCGTATATGCCGAACTGTATTGCTTACAGCTATTGTTAAGAAGGTTGCCCTAGTCACGAAGATGAAAAAAAAAACACAAAAATTTTGTCAGCATAGTAAGGAAGTAACTATTGAGATTGAAAAAACCATTTCGGGTATCAGTTTTGGAAGAGTTTACAATACGGCCACCCCTCAGAACGTAGTCAACAGCTGTAAGTTAGTGAGTTAGAAGAAGTATCAAAGCAAGCCTGATCTGAGTTACACCTATGATTGCGACGGAATCAACTAGCATAGAGTATTTAAATGAGGATGATATCGCCAAATAATAATTAGGTTTGGAGTCTCACGATCTCCAATTTTGTGATAACTTCTCGGACCTGTTATATCAGCCACAAAGAGATTGCTATGAGATTTTATTTTAGCCCCCGTAATAAGTTACAAAAGTCATCATTTATATCAATTTCTTTGCAACTCGATCTGTACACTATCTTTTCAAAGGTAAAATTCGAGGAAATAAGAAGATGCATGGAAATATTCTCACTTGAAATTTTCCACATAAGAAGATGGAAGTTGACAAAGGGTTTAAAAAATCGACTTTGGAGGTAAAAACGCATTTCTAAATGATTCACAATAATCAGTCAATATTTACATCCGAAAGAGCGGAAAATCTTGCGTAAGAAAATGCTCTTACCTCTTTTCAATTCCTCCATTTTCACCCGGAAAATAGTAACTTGAAAATCGATCTGCAGAAGTCATAAAGATAATGACTGTCATGAGCGCATTATGTGAAGTAAAAGAAGTCTAATCCAAATTTTCGTAGGTTTGAACCTAAGTAATATGTGTCTGATATACCCAGAATATCTTCGTTTAACGATTGTATGAGTATAAAATGACAGATTAAAATTAAAGTGGATATTGATTTAATGAAATACCTATTTACGCATCAAAAAACTGTTATAATTTTACCTAATTTTTCGAGTTCATTACAGGATTTACAAATTTGCAATGGTTGTTGTTGTTGTTCTCGTAATATACTTGGCTTTTGTATGATTCGGTGAAATTACTTTGTATGAGATTGAAGTAGAAAAAGGCAGAGTGCAACACGAGAGGATATTAGAATATAATATGTAAGAGAGAATGAGAAAAAAATAAACAAAATCATGTAAAATGGCTGACCAATCTTGAGTAGTTTTCAAGGGAATTCATTAATGAGTTCTCAAACTCCATTAAAACATGAGCAAAGGTTCCTCATTTATTTCTGTCTATTTATTATTAATGTTATTGTTATTATTTATTACTATTATTATTATGCAATGGTAAGAAATTTGTTTAAAAATGATCCCACAAGAGCACACTTCAGCTGTGATCTGGAGTGGGAGCACAGCTCCGGATAAATCTTATGCTTCTGCATCTCTATTATTTATTATATTTATAAGCAACCATGGATATTTTGGTACAATTAAATGTTTCTTCTTTTTTTTTCTCCTGTCTTTGTCATTTTCCCCCCTTTCTTTATTGTATATTTGTCCCTCGCTCGTATTTATTCTTTATTCCTTTTTTTTCTTCTTTTATTTAAAAAACAACATATATATTTTTTATTTTACTTTTTATTTGTATTTCATTTTACTTCAATTCATTTCATTTCATTTTTTTTATGTTTCCTCCGCAATGAATTTCATTATTATTATTATTCATAATATTATTATTATTAACGTTACTTTTCTTTTCATTCTTGAAAAAAAGACTTCTGCTCGTGTTGAGCTGCGGGCAGACGCAGTCAGGTCAGCATAATAATGTTAGTATCGGTAGCACATAGGACTGAGCGTCACTTCATAACGACAGTAAGGTATTTTTTATCAGGCACGACCATTCCTAAACGGAGTGCCTTATTTTTTATATATGTACGTGTGCATGTGTGTGTGTATGTGTAAGACTTTACCGTATCATCAATATGTATTACTATACTTTTGATAATGTATGTTATATGATATATATATACATATATATATATTATAAATATATTATATATGTATGTATATATGTATGTATGTATACCGCATATATATATGTTCATTTTTATCTAATTTATTATGTTTTTCTTCCTTTTTTGTTATATTTATCGTTATTATTAATACGAATATATGATACATTTCAAACAACGTCCCTGCCGGCTTCCGAGGAACGAGGACCAGAGTGAGCGGAGAAAAGGGATCTAGTAGCTTTTACGCGTTCGTAGAGTATATTGCGTATAGCGGATGATCATAGAGACATACGTAATATACATACATATGATAAGACAAGCATGAATATAGATATAATTTCATATATCTTTAAGACTCGTTGTCTTTGTCGTCCCTTTAAATTCCCACCCCGATCATCTCCTCCCATTTAGCACAGCTGTCCTTAATTAAGAAGGGACTAACATCCTCGTATTATGTGCTGACACAGATTACACCATACAACTTAAATCATTGACGTCAAAAAAATTAAAAATTAATATACACAACAAAATCATTAGAAATCATTATCATTATCATAATTATCATCATCATCATGGCGTATTATGAAGGGAAACAAAGTGTCGGTTTACTGCTTCTGCCGTCACACTCCTTCTCTCCGCTCCGCCACTATGGCGCAACTAAAGAAAGGAATTATATTACGTCAAAAATGTCATCAGTGGGACAT
The DNA here is from genome assembly GCA_963170745.1 of Phymatocera aterrima. Lineage (NCBI taxonomy): Eukaryota > Metazoa > Arthropoda > Insecta > Hymenoptera > Tenthredinidae > Phymatocera > Phymatocera aterrima. The sequence continues at coordinate 12,875,877 of OY720663.1, forward strand.
CTTTGTATTCGCTAACAATAATTTTTTTTTGTTTGTTTTGTGGTTTTGTGTTTTTTGTTTTGCTTGTATTATATGGACAATCGACGTAAACTAAGGACTAACAGTTGGGCAGCGTATTATTGATTTCCCACCTATGAAATGAAAAGTATATTTCATATTGAATTTCTTATTCATTCAAAAAGTTGAATGGCGAAAAGCCGGTTTTCACACTTTTACGTTGCTTACCAACTCAAGGGCGGGCTCGTGTGACGGGAGCAGTTGTGGTAGGAACTGGCGCGCTGGTGCCTGTAATAGCTCCACGTCGTTCCATTTCTAATTCGTTCAACTTTTTCCACAACTCGTCTCTCTCTTTCTCTCTCTTTTTCTCCCTATAAAGAGAAACGAGAACAATCACTTTCTCTCCCTATTTGCTCAAGTAGTACTACTACGATATAAAGATGTAAGTGTTAATGAGCTTGATTTATCAAGTTAAAGGATTTCACTGACAGCTTTTAGCTATTTGAAAAGTGTAATTAATCTTTGTTACGAGACAGATAGACAATATTCTTGAAACAGAGAACGTACTTTTGCCTTTCAGACTTATAGCTTGCCGTGAGTTCGTCAAAAAGCTTGCTGTTCATCTCCATAAAGGTTTTCAGAACGTTGTAGACAAGAGCTACGATTGTCTGATTCCAGTGCTCCTTGCTAATTCTGTATAGGGCAGGGAACATTATTCCCATTATGACGTGGTTATTTTCTTCAATTAACGACATTATGTACTCATTATTCCAAAAGTACAGGGCCCTCTCAGCGACCTGTGTGAAATTAGAACGGGATTATTTTCATGATACTGAATTATCGGAAATAGACGGAAGCTAGAATGTTGTTATTATTGACCTGGAAATGCGGTGACGAAACACAACGTGCGATCTGTCTGAACAGCGGCTCTTGTATTTTGACAAATTGGCTAGGCTCTATAACATCAAGAATCTCCTCGATCTCACCAAGGAACATAACTTCCTTCTGGCTGCATGTCTTAGGCCAGAATTTCAGAAGTCCACGAACAACTGGTTCTGTCAAGGTGGCATCTTTTTCCAAAAATTGTACTACACAATAGGCCAGCTGTGCGTGATAGAGTGACAAACATTTCACTTTATGCAGCGGCAACAAAACCTGGTCGATATGAACAAAAAACAAAAGAAGAGAAAAGAAAAGAGAAATTCAATTAATACAGTACAGGCAATGAAGAGAAATGGAAAAAGTAGCGCACAGTAATAAAAAAACAAAACAATTCTGTGTCTTTTATTCGATATTCTTAAAAAATTTGTTTGTTTGACTGATAAATACCGAAATATTTGGGTTTACCTTGACCAAAAATTGCTTGTGTTCTACTTTCAGAGGTAGAGCAAATCCATTGATAATACTGCCCAGAATCTCCAGCAGCTCACCAACCCCGTTGAAGTGTTCCGTCTCATAAACAAACCTGTGATTGCATAAATAATTAGATACATGCAGTAGATATTGAGAACTAGCTCCGTCGATCATGTATTGCGTGAACTATGTTGTGGGAATATTCGATGTATTCAAACCTAAATATGAAAATGATTTAGCATGTAATTGAGAAGCCGTTACGACGCACCTTAAGAAAATGTTGTTGATTTGTTTTCGTATGAAGGCTCGAAGGCCGAGGAACTTGCCATAAATCCGATGTAGGACAGTCTTCAGAAAGTCTCGTTCCCTAGGGTCTTCCGAGTCGAACAAGTCCAACAACTACATGAAAAAAATAGAATGATTAATTTCACATGTCTGATTTATTAGGACGAAATACTACAGGGAATAAAAGATTTAGACTGATGAATACTATCCGTTGCCTTGCCAGCGCCATTGTTGAGAAGTTAGTCGTTTCAAAATGGTTTACAGAAAATTATATTTTATCCAGATATAAATGCTAATGCAATCATGACACTCGACTGTTTTATCAAAGGAATAAACTTTGTATATATAGAGCAAGATTGAACGCAAGGAATGCCAAGTCAACGCCAATTATTCGCTTGACAGAATTGTTTATAGATCTTGTTTACTCTAGGAATAACAATCGCACAAATAACTTTTACAAGGACAATTATCACATTATACGTTCCTGTGCAATGTATTACAATATTCGACGCAATGATTGTTGCAGTTTCTAAAACCCAACAAAAATTTAGTTTTGAATCGATATTTCAGCTGTGCAGAGGATAAGAGACTGGCGCGAAGCTTTGAAGTATGACTTAAAATACGTAAGTATAGTGCCAAGAAATCACAGACCTGTAAAACAAATTTTTGGTCGATAACTTTCTTGCCAATAGTTGGCTGAAAGTCGGAGGACTCAAGAAAGCGTAGAAAGAATTCATAAACCAATTGAAGATGCGGCCAGCTCGCCTCCAAGGTTGGATCATCCTCCTCTGGGTCAAAGTCTGGGTTTTCACTAGGTGGTAGCGTGCGGAACAGATTTGCCGAAATCTGTAATTATTAGAAAGATAACAGTTATTGTTTTGGGCAATTCGCTCCACCTGATGAAACCATGATTCAACAAAAATGAAACAATTTCTGGGTATAAAACAGATAAAAGGAAAACCCTTTGGCAATACTATAGATATAAATATTATTTTCGCGAAATAAAGCCCGTAAGCATGCAGTGACCGAATTTTTCTGGATGAAATAAATCTCAGGATCTTTAATATCTTTATAAGAATATAATTCAGAGTATGAGTAAGAGACAATTCCAAGCTGAACCCTGAATAGATTGTGGTATTACCTACTAGAGCACAAAGTCCACATTTTTTTATCAGATACGCTACGTAAAAAATTGTTCTTATTCTTCAAATAACATCCAAGGCGTCAATCTGTGTTGAATAATTGCTTGCTAACATCGATTATCAGTCAAACAAAACTTGAGCTCGTAATACGAATAAGAAGTAAAAGATGTCGTCTAATAAAATGTTATGCTTCGTGTTATCAATAGTACTGCCAATTGGAACCGTGACGTCTTTTTTTTCTTTTTCTATTTCGTCAGTCAAAATCATTCTATGAGAACGAACAGTAATGCGAAAATTGAAATCATTTCATGTAAAGTTTGGCGAGTAAAGTTTCTTACCATTTTAATTATCTCAGGGTAAACACTCTCTGTGAGAACACCCCGTCCTGCAGTGATGTATTCGACCAATTCATTAAGGGTATTACGTTTGATTTCCTTGCCCTTCAGATCTGTCACTGGATCCATAAAGTCGAATGCGACGCAGCATTGCCGCAGTTTTCTGTGGAAAAGCTCCTCTTGCTCCAATACTGAGACATCTGTAAAAAAAAGACGAGTTTCAGCATCAAATTTTATTTCGGCTGGTAAAATGTAGGATGAGTTATTCGATGGTATATAAAATTGCTCAGTATACTGTGAAACAGAAGTCCGAACGTACCATCTAAAAAACATCACACATAAGTCTCATGATTCTGTCACGTTGTTTGTTCTTGCTGAACAGTTTGGACGCAATGTCAGAGATAATAATTTGATATCCATCGGATTATTGTATTTATTATTGAATAAGTAGACAGGGCAACCTTTCACGAGGTAGATTCCAAGTGTCGGAAGCCACTCGGGTGAACATTGTGTTATGTAAGATAACATTCTAAGGCCTGCAAGTGGACAGACACAACTTGCACCGGCAAAGAAACACTAGGCATCTGTTTGATGCTCAAGTGTCTCGTGTATCCCGACTCATGTCTTATGGAAGCCATTCCCTTATAAGTATTCCTACTTGCTTGTTGATGAATAATTATGTACAGCTCGGGATTGATACATCTGTAATTCTATTTTCTTTAGTCATAGAAGTTTGAAGTTTTCAGTGTGGACATTTGTCGCTGTGGGAACGGGCTCAGGTGCAAAAAGTAAAACGATGTGCAAATCCTTATATTTGTAAATTTGTTATTATCTTGCCCGTTTTGAAATTTCGGACTAGAATAACACAGCGTGAAACAGACATCGTTCAAGATACGAACAAACAAAGAAAGAATGTCTTATAATCATCAGTGAAAAAGCCAATCAGGACTATGAACTATTTTCTATCTCGAGAAGATTGCGAGTAGAGTTAGATTTCTTGAGTTTGATTAGAGCGATGTACTCGACGGAAAGAAGCACGATCATTGTAATCAACAATAATCAATTAGATCATTTACTCAATTAATTGTTTGACCAAGATAACATGTTAGGTATGTACGTAGGAGAGTTGAAATATTGCAGACGGTTTATTTTTGAACGAAGTTGTCACGCCACGCCACGAGACTCGTATGGCTGCTAAGACTGGATAATCACTATCCCTACACAAATCTACTAATAAATACGTCCGGACTGGTCGCATCAGCGTGTTCGTGAAAAATAGTTTCAACGTGGCCAAGACATTCGAGGTACAACATTGTTGAAATTTATCGAATCAATAATTTCGTCTTTTTTTCATTTCAGCTTTTTTTGTTTCGAATTCCCAAACCAGTCGGCAACATTAATCGAAATTCCGTCACGAATGTAGGGTAGCGTGTGATGTAGTGGGGCCACCGGGGCACAGCTAGTATTCAACGAAATTTGGTGATTTTGGTAAAATTCGTAAATCTCGGTAAAATTGGTTTCTTATTATCGAAAGACTAATTTCATCGAGTACGATTGATCGAGAGAATTTTCCGGGAACTTGTCGCGCTCCAAAGGACTGATATCGGAGCAAGCTCCGGTATCCGAGATAAAAGACGAAATAAAAAGATGCAATATTATGAAACATTATTGCCTGTAGTACAATTATTGGCCGCAGTTTATTCTGGAGTACGTGATAAAATTTGGATATCATTGGTCCAGTTATCTCTGGCCGTTCTTATGATGGCTATTCCAAATCATTGGATAGCCTATGTGAGATTCGTGTGCAGTATCAATTGGTGAATGGAGCAAATTTCACACACCGGTTAGCCGGTGTTAGCCTCGAGTTTATAAAAACGCGGTTTATTTTGGTCGCCACCCGCGGGGTGCGGTAACGTTTTACCGTTGAGAGAGGGTGAAGGAAGTGGCGGTGGGAGGACGTGTCAGGGGTACTCAACGGTTTATTTTTTTCTCGCAAACTGTCTAGACGTGTGGTTCACCAAGTTCTCAAAGAATAGACATCACCGTAGTAAGGATAGATGTGAATACGTAGCAGACTATCGCGGTGGCAATATTAAACAACAAATAGCCATATATCATGTGCGATACTCATTGAATAGTAGGTATATACAGATGTCGAAAAACAGGGAGCAAAATATAATGTGAAATTATTCATATGACGATGAATCTCGATAATTTACCGGCCGCTAGAAATATCGATCGAAAGTTTTTTGACCCCCACATAACGATGCCAAGCCAGAGTTCGTGATACGTCAAAGGATTAACACTAAGAAAACCTCGGCATTTTTATTTCCTATTCTTTGCTGTCTTTTTATCGTCCGAAACTTTCGGGTATCACCGTTAAATATCGGGAAGTTTCGCATATTCTTCGGTGTTCCCTGCCCCTGATGAACTCTTACGTAAAACGCTTGCTGCAGTTACGACCTATGTTACAACACATGCGCATGTGTTCGACAGCAGCAGTAGTGTGGCAGTTGCCTTCGCGACGCTGAAACTTTTTACCCTATTTTAGTATTCAAATTATCCGACGGTTTTTCTTTTCTTTATTCTTCCAACTTCGACCCTTTCAGTACTGAGGGTACTTTCACGGCACATAGAAGAAGCCTTTTCGTTTGTCTCATATCTTCACAGTGAAGAACCATCAATTTACTTGAATAAACTCTCCGTATGAATATTACCGTCGAATTGACATATTCCGCATCTCTGGACCGATTCAATATCTTTAGAAGGCCCATAAGTTTCAACCGCATGAATTTGACAAATGTTATTGGAAGGGACAATGATTTACGAAAAAATAATAATCATCGCAATCAAAACTTGTGTATATTTATTAAAATGTTTATTGCGAGCAGCTGTGCTTTGATTGCAGGTTCTTCACTGTAGTTTTATGTACCATCTCACGTCTAAGAAGGAATGTTTGTGGGTTAACCATAGAAGGTCAGTTATAGTAGGTATACGTATACTTCTTGACGGTATCTCTGATCAATCAATCGCCACCTCGTGTTGCGGTGTTTTATTACTACCGCTGCAGTTATCATTCTGATGCTTTTGTTCAATTCTTACTTCGCTCATGTAGTAGGCAAGATTAGAAAAGAGTCTTGAATTTTCTTCACCTCAAGAGGCCTAACTTGAGAATCAGTAACCTAGATGATGATTTCCATCTTGGCAGAGGTCCGCCGTCTACTCTGTAAAGAGGAATGCGCGGGTAGGCAGCAGAATGACATAGGCGTAGGTGTCTGCGAATCGTCGAATTTATGAATCATATACTATAGATACTTCGACGCGCGATTGTACGTGTTGATATCAAAATTAGGGGCATATAAGAGAATAACGAAAGTTACGAGACATTCTGATGATAATTTGACGTGAAATCTTCACTTTATATAAACAATATACAATAGAACCGGAATGCAAATCAAGTGATTATACACGCATATTTTGAATGCACGGTTCAACAAACTTCTGACACAAATTCAATCAAGTAGATCGCCTGCTACAGCGACAGCCGCAGCCGCTGCAATTGCGACACTGGTGCAATCTGTTTGAGAATTTAACATGCATCGCGAGATTTATACGAGATGATGCCGTGCGCACGAACGGCGGTCTACGTTACGGAGTGTGGATGGAGCATGCTGCATCCAAAAATTGATGCAAATGTCATTTTATCATTGATTTGTATGTATTCGAATTGTGATTGAACTCCGCTATGAAAATAATGACTTCAAACATGTATTCTGCAAAATGATATTATCAAACTAAACAAAGGCTTTAGGGCATACGTTGTCGAACCAATTCTGCGGTAGACTGTAAGACTGACTGCATTGAGTAACTTCAAGAGAATTGCGTAGCCATACTCGGATTCTGAAGATAAATATTCTTCCCGCCTTTATTAGGATCAAACATAAACTGGGTTAATCTGACGGAGAATTTCTCTCATGCTATACCCGTTATGTATAGTATAATGTATGAATATGGTGTTATTGTCCACGCGGGGGTATGAATTTGCCGTTGGCTATTGTAGCCCACTGTATGCTAGGTATAATAATTATTACGGAATGGTGTGCATGCTTTTTGTTCTACGATATAACAATCAGCGGATTATTCGTGCCGCGTGGCAAGACGTGACGAGATCGTATGGTATCGAATGTTCAGAGAGTGATTTTTATCCTCACTGTCGAGGAATATGGAATAATCACGAGACAATTTACACGTCGTCGTTAATCATGGGAGGAGGCGTCAGAAATATGCGGCAACTAGTAGTTTAATATTTTTGAATTGTTCGAGTGGTTCAGAAGTAAAGTTATACGGTTGTCGTTATGAAAAATTCGTTTCGTTTCTTCGGCCTCTCACGGCAACACTTCGGCAAACCTCTGTTGCGTTGTAAATCACCGTCGAAGTTTTATTTTACAGGCATATAGATCTGAGTTCAGCGCGGCTAAGTTCATATCCTAGTCATTCGGATTTGTTCAAATTTCGTACAGTCGGTTGGTCATACGAAAGCTGCCTGTGTCAACTAACGGCGTTCCACTGCCAGACTCAGAAGATATATACAGGTGAAAAATTGATATGTCAAGCTTTTCAAGTGGCTGGAAAGAACATTACCCAAGATCTGTTAACAAATTGAGCGTGACCGGACGAACCGCGTCAAGTGTACGTATTATGAAAGGACTTTATATGTATGGTTACGGAATCCTATATAACGTTGAATCCAAATTCAAATGCGTTTCTCCGTTGGGTGCATAAATGAAGCTGCTATGCATATGATATTGAGAGTATTGAGAGAAGGCGTAATGTAGGTTGCATACTAATCGACAGAATGAACGGAGTGGAAGAATAAACAGTGACCGACTGACCGATAGCCCGACAACGAACACAAGGAGCATCCAGATTATCGAGCAAAGCCTTTTACGAGTGTCCCGCGAAGATATCTAATGCTGATTCACAATGTGCCGTTACAGGCGTTGTTGCAGTGTTAATGTTACTAGCGAAGGTTCGAAAGTTCGTACGAGCTGATCGCGAGCGAGCCTCGCCCCGGCTCACGGTCGCACAAATGTATGAGTTATACAACATCGCGCGTGGTCGTCCGATAGTCGTTGTAAGTATCTATGTATGTATAACATATATCGCGCTTTGAGTGATGACGTAACAAGGCCGTCGCGCGATTCATTCCCTGCCTGAAGAGTGACGACCACGCTCACGTTCGGCGATGAAATCGCTTTTACTTAACCACAGGGATTGTAAATGTTGGCAATCGTTAAATATGAAGTACACTGAAATAAGGCGTCCACCAACAAATTGGAGTTTGAAAATTCTGGCATTGTTCGACGTAGTTTTTTTCAGGCGTTCCTGTTCATAGGCGGAGAATCAAAATCCAAGGAAGATTTATCGAATGCAACTATGATATCCACATGCTATACTTTCATTTCATGGATAAGAACCGAGCACATCCGAGTTTCCGATTATACGAACATAAAATTATCGGCTCGGAATGCGTAATATTGAGAAGAATTATTTTTGAATAGTATGTACATCACGTTGGCGTGTTTGTAGAACAAGAAAACTCATGAACATCCCGTTTAATTTATGGAAACAAGTTTGGAACTACGGTGCATTTGAATCGCTGAAAACGGTCCCCTCAAACGGCGGAAAAAGCACCAGCATCGATTGCTGAGATAAACTATACCAATATCTCTAAAATTCTATACGTATAAATCCTTCAAACTACTCGAGTATTCGCTTCTACTATCAACTTCCAGCGAATAAATAAATGATATAGGTATAATAATATAACAGGTGACGCACAGAGTAGTGTTTCATATTCGTAGTCATATTTTTCTCCGGGTTTTTTTATTTTTTCTCTACGTAAGTATGTTTGAACAACAATTCATTTCATTGACTCAGATCCGATGCAAGTTTCCGTTCCCCCGGCAACGTTGTCACTTCGAAAACGTTAACGCGCTGCAATAACAAATGTCCGAGCATATCCGGGATGCCAAGACGCGATAATTTTCAAACAAATATGATTCCGTGCGGATGGGATTTTGGGTGCTTGAAAGAATTCAGTCACGATCCGTTCGATCAACTTTTCGTTTTCTATTTCTACAAATTTTTCACTCGCTACGAGAAACGACGAGCCCAAAATAAACCACGTTCGAAATAAGTGCGAGTAACGTCAAAGACTAACCCCAGGTTATATGAACTCGGCAGTTGCTTTAGTCTTTCTCGTTTTATTTTCTATTCATAATGCTTGTCGAGTTCAGTCAAATTCCTAGAGACAAAACTGCGTATGCCCTGTACGAATTCATCTCGTTAGATTTGTCCGCATCGAAAAAATACTATAGTAAATATTCTCAAATCTTCTTCTCAGTCCGCGCTTTCCCGATATTCAATCCAATTTCCATCGAATAGTGAAAATTTGTTACAATTTACGGGACCGCCTTTGTACCTGTACCACTTTCATTACGCCTGGTAATGGATCATTGGTTTATCATTATTCCCTAAATTAGCTTACAGTGCGTGCGCGACATAGCAACGGTATATATTGCTAGTCCGGTGTTCTCGGTTCTGACCCTTTGACCACACAGTATGGTTAGCTTGAGCAACAACGTATGTGGCCAATGATCAGTAATAACTACGTACTTATCCGTGCGCTAGTGATACGCTGTACATTCGTGTGACGCGGTTCTCGTGTACTCAAGCAGCAATTGAGTGGTATAAATGTTGCACTCCACGCGTAAAAAACGGCTCAATTGGCAAAAAATGACGAACGAGCTTTGAATTTCTGACAGTTATCTTTTTAGTGGCAAAGCGGCTCACGATAAATTCGAAATTCTGATGTGTACTTATAAATATTTCCACTTCACCTCTCAAATTTCCATGAAACATTTTCGTAAAAAAACAGGTTATAATTCCTCGCAAGATCAGAGCGGATGCGACGATGAATAGTGCCACTCCCGTTTTCTAGCTGAAAGAGATAATTCCAATAGATCATGTTTCTGAATCGGATCTGGATCGATTCCCGCGCGATTACGAAGAATTTGCCAGATGATATGACCCGACCACGCGCAGTGGTAGGTAAATTTCAACGAATATCTTGCGGCGCTCACTCCGCGAGATCCCAGTTCACGGTTCAATGAATGTCAAATCCTAATTTCTCAGCAAATTCTTTGGTTTTGGCATAACTACATCAATTTCTGCCCAAAGATTCACGGATTATAGCAGTGTGGACGGCAAAAAATTGGCCGATCTTTAGAATTCATTTGCAACAGAAATATGAAATAACATGCCTTCCAACTAGAAGTTTTAACCAGAGATATATATATATATATATATATATATATTATATATATACTCGATCATACGCGCAAACGAATCAGTATCCGGAAAAACTCACAGAAAAAATTTGCTTTCGCACCTTGGCTGCGATCAAATAAAGGCGTGAATAGGTACGATTAACTTCAGAAATTTTGCAAAATATTTCTAGTGTACATAACAACTACTGGCATACTAACATCTGTTCGATTTTATTCGAGTATGAATTGAATGAAACAATCTTCCCAAACGAAGTTACAGCGTCAAATGTCCCAAGCATCTTACTGCATGTTATACATTCGAGTCAGGCGTTGTTAGTATCACAAAGGCCGTACTCCCTACCTACCAGCTCCTCGGACTCAAATATTTCGAGTCAGAACCAAATTATAATACCATTAAATCAATCGATGGTTCCGTGATCATATCACCTCGCACAGGTGAGGGTTTCCGGCGAAAATCATGCAACAGGCTCTCGTAGAGATCTTGTACCTATGTTCTACATATGTTTACCGGTTTGTTCATTCGATTCGAAACATTGTATCATCGTAAGATATACAATAGTGCATCACGATGTACGCAGTTCACGAAAGTCATGTCCTTTTGTCGAAACATACGATACAGAGAAATAAAATATAGCAACGAAGATTGACTTTAGTATTTTTAGCCAATTGCTTGAAGCTGGTTTCCACCTACCGCAAGGGAAAAGCACCGCGGGTAACTCGGGAATTTCGATGGAAAAATGCAGCTACTATCGCTAGGTACATACATCACGGCAATATTGGCACTCCGTGCCGATGTCAAAGATAGATATTTGATGTATATGACGAATGCCAATAACGCTATAGAATTCCTTATGCACACGTTGATGCTTCGTATTTTCGCTTTTTAGTTGGTAATCACGTGCTACGTGAATTGTAGAACGAATACCACGTTTCACGTATGCACGGACAATTCATTCAGGGGATCCATTAGCAATACATCAAATCTTGTGAACTCCGTTTTGACAACAGAAGACACTAAGTGAACAGAGAATTTCATCTATGTCATTATGGCATATTGTATGAGCTAGTATTACTACCACGATGAACCAAGATTCCGTACAGCAGTATAGCTGATACCGAAACGGTGGATCCAAATTTAGATTTCATTGTATCATCAAATGTATACCATTCCTGCACTGTTTGTGAAGGATGATGATCGCTGGCCGCGACGCAGCTACACGACGACGCCGTGTGAATTCATTCATGTTACGGAAGGAGGCAGCTATAGTGGCTATATGACGTAGCTGAAGTGTAGTGGTGGCGCGGAGAGATAGAGGCTGGTCGACGGGAATGCTGTTGAGGGTGGGGTCTCGGGCTGTGCCTCTCTCTCGCCCTCACCCTTCCCGTTCGCGTCTTGCCGGCGTATTGATTCACCAGGTATAGAGCGCCAACCTTTACCTATCTTTCTCGGTCTCCCGTCTTCTAGGAGAACAAGAGTCTTGGATGGAGATGAGCTTGAGGACACCCTGCCCGCTCATCTTTATCTTTGACATTGCGATCGCTGCATCATATCGACGTCGAAAGGTGTTCTCTTATGTACGGAGAAGCTAGGGCAGCTTTCCGAGCATTATTCTTCTGATGACAGACAAATTGAGGATTAGGACTACCGGAAATGAGTGAGGCGAAAGTGAACTTTTTTCAGAGCTACAGTTACTATTAACAATAAGTTAGAAGTATTCGTTACGTTCTCTCGTCCCTTTATACATACCCGAACGATGTAATCTAAATGATCAACAATTATTTAGGCAACGCGAGGACGAGAGAAGAAGGTGGACAATGAAATATGATCGAGTAGATAACAGGGCTTCACAATACTCGGGGACGCATAATTTTTACAGTGTTAAGTTCGTCAACATTTTTACGCGCTGAGGGTAAAGAGAAGAAATGAAGAGTGAGCTCAGTGATCAAGTTGATGCGAAACTGCAGTGACCGAGGTCGAAACACTTTTTTTTAGCCAGACTTAACCTCATACTTGTTCTAATTTTAGATGGAATTTGAACACACCGGGCAGCAAAAAGTTCTTCATCGGTTTGGTACAATGACCGAAATAGAATTTCGATGATTCAAGCCAGAGCATTCATCTTAATTTGAACGCCAACTTGAACGCAAAACAGCAATCCAACATTTGCATAATTCAGAATAGGAATGTTTACCTGAAACAAGCTATCGTGATGATCGCTGATTATGTGGAAGAACTACTCGCCAGTAGTTCATTACTTGCAAATAGTGCATCAGTGTAATCTTGCCCAACGTTAATTCTTTGATGGCTGCCACAGATTTGATGATTGTGAAGATGGAGTGTAAAATTTGTAATGATAACATTATAGAATATGTCACCGTTACCTGAGGACTCATTTTACGTCAATGTCTTGATAGAAATCTGGATTACTTCTACCGAAAGCCTGTTACTCGATCGTTAACGCTACCAATAACTGCTCATAAAACCAGAAATAGGAGAATGTGTACCAGTGAACTTTCGCGAAAACGGTATACGTATTTTCCCCATTGCATAAGGCATCATATCCAAACATATCTAAGCTTACAGACTATTTTTTTTTTGTCTTCATACACCAGCCCACGTGTGATGTATATAATAAACATTCCCCACTGGGAAATGAAAGCTCAGATCGTTTTTGAAGGATGTTATTCTGTGAAATATACAGCCAACTCTTGTAACTTTCCCGCTATGTTCTCCGTAACTACTAAATAACGTAATTTCCTGAACTAAGCCGTAACCGTATAATATTCACACTGAGTGAGCATGAAAATCTCATTTCATAGATGCGTCTTGTATGCGCGAACTCTGATCCCGCCGAAAATAATATCAACGCAGGACGAATGCTCGAACACCGTTGGAAAAATGATTGTTTTTAATATCAACGAAAATCTGCTTCTTCTCAACGTCTCGCCGACTCTAAAATGATTCTGATATTCTCGCCTGAAAGCTGCAAATTTTTTAGCGCAATCCGGAACTCTCCAGAGTGGGATGACGACGGAATCGCCGGAAAATACATTCATTGACGTAAAAATCCGTGGAGAATAAAATTTTGTTCGCTTCATTATCAATGAATTTTACATCAGCTCGAAAATACATCCACTGTGGCTCATGATTGAATCAAATGCATTTGTTGTCTGAACAAAAAATGTGTCAATATAGATTCTGGCACCATTGCATACATTTTCCGGATGATCCCACGGTTATCCTAGTCTGAAAATCACAGAATATCACTGGAATATTCACAAACCGGTAAATTTTCACATCTCGTAGCTTGTACTAGGAGAGGTCAAAATTAGAGGCGATTAAAATTCTTGAACTCGGGATCGCCGACATACAATTGGTGGAATTCAGGAATTGTCCATATGTTTTCAATTTCCACTTCTGCAATCTATATCGCGCTTACGTAAAAAAGTCCATGAACAGTTTCGGAAAAAAGGGGTGGGGGTATAGTAGTCTGCTCACGAACAGACGAAAAAATTCAATTCAATTCAATTTTATTCCGTTCGATTCGATTTAGAGATATATTCTTGCATAGGAGGCGGTGATCGAGTGTTCAGTATAAGAAACCATATACGGCACAGGTATCGCTTATCGCACCTCAACGACCAATATTTACGTTATCTGGGACAACGTTCATCTTCTTATCAATGAATCGATACAACAAACGCTTACAAAGATTATAGAACCATTGCCTGGAGACTTTTTCCGCCAAATGGTTCTTTCTATTCGAATCTAAAACAAAGCATACATACACCATTGGCATTCTTTCCAACCGAATAGTGGAAAATAATTCTAGAGACATGAGTCCGAAACTTATGCTCCCATACGATGATGACAAAAGTGAATGATGATGATAACAGTCCACGAAAAGATACCATATCATGGCCAATGGTTAGATACAACGAAAGATCCAAATTCAAGTATTGCTCAATTGCGGAAGAACGAATGCAGCCCTACACGATACACGGAACAAAAAAGAATGCATGTGCACAGATACCCATACGCATTCGAAGTGGAAAAACTTCTGTGTTTCTGTGGAGAAGACCTGTGTTCCTGCAGAAGGGATTTGCATTTGAATATAATTGGAGAAATTCATTCATATACCTGAGGACTGAATCAGTTCAAATAAGAAAAAACAAATCGCTTATTGAAGCCTACCCTTTGATACCTATACCTGCGTGCAGACACTAGGCAGTTGTACATGGATGACAGACTTTAACCGTTTGACAATAAGTGACACGATTATTGTGACTAATTAGTTCTTGAACCCATAGACATCCGCTTGTACGAATGACACTATTCACTGCAGCATTTCGCCAATATATATATTATACGTAGCGGCGTATGTTTGGATACATGTTGGAGCCTTTAGAGCATAGAAACAGTCAAGCAGAAGCTACACACTGTCGACTGTCGCCTGTGTCTGTACGTGTGCGTTACCTCCCGGTAGAGTTTTCGAAGTGCAATCGACCCATGAATCGGCTCACTCGGGCTCTCCGGTTATATAGTTTCACGGAGGACGGAGGCCGGAAAGCTTCGAAGTGTGGGTCGAGAAGCCCCTTCCAAAGGACCGAGACAAGTGACTGCTTTCCTCGGTTTGAAACAGCTTGTTCAAGGTTTAGGCAAAACCTCGTTCTAGTTCATTTGAGTTTCATTCAGCTCGACACATACTACATTCGCTATGGCCTTTGACACAAAATCTAGTCAAGGTAAATCATCACCGATATTGTATAGTAGACTAGAAACGGAACGGGGTAAAAAGTCCTCACTGTGGCTGTACGATACGTTGTACACACATTCTAACCGACCGGTCTTCTTTGACACATTTCCGACGTCGACTATATCCGGCAGGACTTTTAAACTATACTTCTAGCGGCAGTTTTTCTTTGTATCTTTTTATAATATCACGGTTAGAGATTTTGGCAAAGAACAAACGCTTTGGTGAGCTGCGCCGCAAATAGTGAGTCTGAAGGTTCCGCTGTTCATAGAGAAATTGTCATCTCAAAGAAAAAAAAACCGTGAACAAGTGTTGATGTCGAGATTGATCATCGTATTTCTCAGCTACTGCATAAACGAATTGTATTCATTGGGGCTGTGCGATTCAACCGGCTTATCCAGCCAAGGTACGTGGTCAACCTGGTTAATTAGCCAATGATTTGGTCGGTTAACCGGACAAGACGGTTAAACGTTCGATCGGTTACTAGTTGGATTGGCCAGAAAACTTGTTTCTTGAAACAATCAACTAAATAACTTTTTTGACGGGTTAATCAAACCATTCCGCTCAATTCACGAATTTGATCAAGATTTTCAAATTTCAATTTTCAATTGACATTTTTATAAAATTCATGAATTGAGCGGAATAACTTCATTAACCCGTCAATAAAGTTATTCAGTTAATTGTTTCAAGAAATAAGAGTTTCGGTCAATTCAATTAGTAACCGATCGAATGCTTAACCATCTTGGCCGGTCAACTATTTAAACGTTTAACCGTCTTGGCTGGTTATCCGATTAGCCGATTGGCTAATTAACCAGGTTAACCACCTTGGCAGGTTAAGCCGGTTAAATCGCGCAGCGGTGGTAATCATAATGGGATGCAGAAACCTATAATGGCTGGAATCACCATGGAAGTAGCTAATGAGCGTTTACAATCGTGTCGGTGTAATAATTACCTATGTTCGTGAACCCTTATACCGTGCGCCGCACGCCGGAACCTGGATCAACTTTTACGGAATAAGAGTGCACGCGACTCATCGTGTCTGGAAAATATCCGGAATGTTCACTTACCGATTGGTTAAATTGGTCAAAGAGGAATGTCGCTCAGGGAATCTCGATCCGGATACGCTTGAGCCCCGGTCCATATTTATCACTATGACATCAAGCTCATAGATGGTCACGCGTCGAGCTTAGCTCAGCATTTTCAAGCGGATAGATCTCTGCGGCGGTGAATTTCGACCAGTCGGAAGATACCAGAATCTTATAGCTATTATATGACCTTGACCCTGTTGAGGTTACACCTGAACTTCCCTCGTGAGTGGTGGAAGAGCAGGCTCTACCATTAGCATTTTTTTCTTTTCGATATCTTCTCTTCGATTTCTACGAAGAAAAGCATCCGGCGTGATTTGAAACGAGCAAATCGTGGCGCCTCGCTAGACGGTGTGGCACTTTCGAGACTGACGCGTTCACAGAATTCAGGATCAATACTTTCTGCCAAGCTTCCGAGGGCCTCCGTGCGTGTCCCAATGAACCGGCGAGTCGAGTCTGCAACCTTTCAGAGTTCACCATGCCGACTACGGTCCACCCAATTGTTTGAAGAAAGTCACGGACCCAAATTAATATGGTCATCCAAAGTCCGTCACGTCGGTTGGCTCACCCTGCCACAATCTTGAACCACGACGAACGACCGCTCACCTACATCATGCTATGGCCGTTTATGTATATCTTGCATGCACGGTTATAGGATTTCATTAATTAATTTGAGTCCAAACCATTCAGAAGATTTTTCTCGGTGTCTATTACTGAGCAGTGAAATCTCAACGACGGATGGAACTTAATGAATTGCCACTTTTTCAAGACTGTACGTATAAAGACTAACGATATACATTGCGAACATTGGAGAGGTAAGCGCAATAAAAGTGTGAGCAAGTTTTTCAGATTTTCTTAAACCAGTTTACCCTGTCACAGATAACGCCAAATCCCGCAGAATCAGCAATATATGTAAGCGTCTGCAGCTCGAAACGCAACGTTCATAATTACCAAGCATCAGCTATTGAAATTCAAAAAATTGTTCGATTTGCGTGAAAATAGATACGCATACACTGTACTCTCTCTCTCTTCGAGCAATTTGGTGGGACATTTTAAGGTAGAGTGTGATTCAACCGGAGTGCAGGTGAAATGTTTGATTATAGTGATAGTAAACGGTTGTAGTATTCCTATACCTAAATGGTAGAAGACGATTTCATCTTACATTTCACTCATAATCCGTTATTTCCCGTTCAGTATTCGAGCGGTTCTGCAGGATGATAGAAACTATAAGCAATGTACGAATTCATACTGTCATCGAGACGTCTTCTGTTCGCGTTATAGTAAATATCGATAGAAGCGCGTAAAGTAGGATTTCAGACCCGCAAATGCGTGCGTAAAATCGCATTCTACGTACATGATGTCGAAAAACTGATTACGCTACTGGTTCCAAATTGTGCCTCCTCGTTACGTGACAATCGTCACGCATAGCGACGAGGCACGAGGTTAACAATAAAACAAAATTTATTTGATATATTGAACGCAACACAGCGCGTCCATTCGCTGGACGTTGTATAAAATACCCCAAGAATTCCATGCTTTCCGGACAAATATATAGGCCGTTTGTCCACAATAAAAGAGCCGGTGTTTCTCAGTCACCGATTTTGAAACAAGAATGGTTTCAATTTTTTCCTGCACACACTGGCTGTCGTTCACTCTCGAGTATTCAGTTGTGTTGTTAATTGGTACTCTACGTGCATATTATAGCGGACTGTCAAGGAAAATACTAGATTGCCGCTATTAAATTAGCCCACATACCGAAAATTTATTTCTAACTTGCGTACGCCTAGTAAGAGATACGACACTTTCCGAAATTTTTTACAACTAACTGTGAAAACGAGTTCCCTAAGATTGCTGATTTTCCAAGATTTCCTCTATGACTGACCACCCCGAGTGAGCAAGTAAAAGAGTTAAAGCAGAGACCAAAATGAGCAATTGCCGCCGTTGTTCAATATAGGCACGATCATTCTACGTATGTCATTATGATACTTTACACTCGTGATGTCAACTGTCTTGGTTTTCATGGAGAGGGTAAAGTTTTCATGCTGTGACGTCATCATTACATGATCGGTGGGGGCGTGCGCCAATCCTTGCCGCGACTATTCGAGCCTCCGTCTTTGTCATTCGATAACTCCAAGTGACTCGCGATGGGTGACATTGTCCGGCGGGTAAGCCATGATTCAGCCTCGCACGACCTCGCCTCGCATATTATACTATACACGGTGATTCAGGACCCACGGAAAAGATTTCAGGATCAGATTTCTTGGGAAATTCTAAGAATAAAGTCGCTATCCGGAAACTTCGTGTGATCTATAGTTCTAAAGTTATTAATTTTCTAAGTTGGCCAATCAGCGGGCGTTCGCCTGCTCCGTATAGTGCTGGATCTAGCGTGGGCACTGACATGGACCCGTGGCAGATAAATCGATCGAATTATAATTCGCAATCTATTTACTACATTAAATTATACAAAATTATTGGGGTCGTCAGCCCTCAAATTTCGGGCCGCTATCCCGGGAACGACGTTTCCCATTGTCCGGAACCAGCGCACTCTAGTTTTCGCGGTCCAGGTCGTCGGCTCCCCGAGATAGCTGCCCGAAATTAGACGGCTGACGGCCCAAGGAATTTTGTATAATTGAATGTCATGAATAAATTGAAAATTTTAATTCAATCGATTCATGTGCCACGGGTCTATGTCCGTGCACACGCTAGATCCGGCACTATACGGAGCTGGTGAACGCCTGCTGATTGGTCAAATTCAAAAATTAATAACTCGACAACCATAGATCGCACGAGGTTTTCGAAAATGAAATTTATTATCAGAATTTAATGAGGAATCTGATCCCAAAATCTTTTCTGTGGGTCCTAAATCAGCCGGTATACAGCAGCAGTTTTCCCATCGTTTCGTTAAAGTAGGAGAAAACTCCTTGCGGACGTAAGAGATCGACGCCATTTGGCAAACGGGCAACGTGCCTGTTTACAAATTTAGTTCGTGTACATTCGCGTTATAATTGGGCGGTCGCCAATCATGCGGGAAGGTAGACGGGAAAGTCAGGAAATCGTCAATTTCACTTCACCCCACGTCATGCACGTGCAGTTATTCTTTGTATAAAACTTTGCAAGCTTGACGTCGCTAATTTCAACACAATTGAGAACCGCGAGTCTGTAATATCGAATCATTTATTTTTTACTCTTCAATTATTACCTTCGAAATCGCAATACAACGGGGCCTTCTCATCTCAAAGAGTCATGCTCATTCAATTACACAGAAGATGGATATATATTTGTCAATTTGTGATTACTCAACGTGTATCCTGCAGTACGAAAAGTAAAATTCAATTTGTTGGAAAAATCCTGCTTCCAAGGCTTGAGGATGTTGACCAAGATGGCAGTAGAACTATTACGTCACGGTCAATGTCCGAGTTCTAAGGATTTTGACATCCTTGACCTATCGCGCGGCGCTCTGATTCGCGTTCAGCCGAGTAATACCTATCGACTGCTCATTCACTATTGCAAGCAACAATTTTCCGTGTGCGCGAATCGATCTATAGCGTAATTTATTGGCTGTTTTATTGTTACGCAACCTACTACACGTAGGGTGGGGCATCTAGAGCGACCAGGGCGATTTTCTCGAAAACGAAGCGAGATATTGAAAAATGTTTCGAACCGAAGTTGTAGGGTATCAAGGGTGACACGAGATAGTACTTCTGGATTTTTTCCTGAGCGGAGGCATCAAGGTTATCTGGAGGTCAACTTGAATTTTTTGAAAGGAACGGCGTATTTCTCTCCCCGGAAATGGAAATAGCGTTTAATTTCGAGTGTAAAAGTGCAGTGTAGAAAAAAAATCAGGAGAAACAAAATTATATATCTAAAATTTTTTTCAAAGTAAAAAATTGATGAAAAAAAACATAACAAAATAAAGAAAAATCAAAGCATAAGAAACATGTACGCACAAACAATCGATAACGCATTTCAAACAAAGAATATTATTCCCGCGACGTCTACGAGATTGGTCTCAGCTATCGTAAAAGACGCATTCCGATGGTCTTGTTTATGGGATATCTCGTAAACTATAAATCTTGGGCCATGGGTATACAGCACTTTCAGACTTGGAATTGAACGCTCTTTTGATTTCCGGAGAGAAAAATGTGCCATTTCATTTAAAAAATCAAAGTCGACCTCCAAATAACCTTGATGCCTTCGCTCGGGAAGAAATTCAGAAGCACTATCTCGTGTCCCCCCTGATACCCTACAACTTCGGTTTAAAACATTTTTTGACATCTCGATTCGTTTTTGAGAAAATCGCCTAGGTGATCACTTCTGCAGATGTCCCACCCTGTATACCAAGAAGCTCCACCACGTCAGGCCACCGATTCACGATTCACCTGTCCTGCTATAGCGATACTCAACAACGGCGTTTTTGAGATAATCAACGTGAAACTTTTGTTACCGACTATACCCCTCAGCCCTTCAAATTCTGCTGTGAAACTCTACCCGAATACTCGGGGCACACCGCCTTGCCCACTCGCCCACGACGCCTCTGCGAACGTACGTAATGACTTTTATACAGATTTCAGTCCTCGGGTGGTCTATGCGTGTCAAACTTTCATACGCGGTAAATATCTATATTCTGAAATTTGTATTGTTATAGCTCAAGGGGTTGAAAGTATGTTTAAAATCAAATTTCAAACCATCGATTGAAATTTCATTGTGCAATCACACATTGATCCAAAGAATTTCCAGGGTGAGTATTGTGCAGGGATTCATCAGAAACACAGGCCAAATTAGAAGAGCAAAACGACAGGTATGCTATATCGAGATAAGATGAAGAGTTTTGGTATCGAACCCACCGAGACATAATCGTTGGTCTTTCATAATCTCTTCTATGTGGAGAAAGAAGAAAAAAATGCGCCTGGTCGAGACTGCGGGTTACATACTTTTCTTACTACGCTGATCGTAATGTGGCACCTGTACGTTACCTGAAGCAGGTGTTAAATGCTGTGTACATTTTCAGGCGGAAGCAATAGTTAACCTTGGAGTCGCTAGCTTCAGATCGGACAGCAATGTATTCTGAATGAAGTGTTGGCCGAAAAACACGGTTCGTTCTAAAACTTCATATTCAAAATTGACGGTTGCATGGTGTAGACATACTGTATAGGAGAAAATTCAGCCACATTATGAAAGAAGGAAAAATGAGAGCATGACAAAAACGTTTATAACGACTGCCACTAGGAGAATTCGAACAGCGAATCGGCGTATGTCTGTATAAAGAGAATACATTTGCAAGATTTGGAGAAAAAAATGATTGACAGCCATTCGTTGGACGACTGGTTAGTTGGTCTTAAGTAAGCCATTACAGAAAACACAGAGGAAGAAAATTGACCGATTTCAGAAAATGGTTACCAATCCAAGCCATTCGTTTTATCTGATATGCAAAGCATCACATAACTGTCTTTTGACATTTTTCTACACCTATAACGTGTACGTAATCTAAAACAACGGTTTTCGGTAGGTGTATCCCACAGCCGTTCCCTCTGCCCTCGGCCCTTCTACACACGCTACACAAGGAAGGTAGACGCGATCTTCCATATAAAAATTTCCTAATTCCGAGGCAATACATTTGCTTGTGTTATTTCCGTCATGATTATTGTCCTCACTATTTGCGTAACCAGCTGCAAAAATCCCTGGACCATCCGCCCTCGGCGAACAGGAAAGAAAAAAAAAAAATAATAATAATCCACTCTCCACCAGAAATTACGAATAATAAAAATAATAACAACGTTTTTATTCTTGTTATATGCTGTTATCAAAGAGGGAAACTGAGAAAATGAAGGAAGGCGAAAATGGTGGGCTGTGCCAAAAACAGGGGTAGTTTATTTTTTTAATGCCTCGAGCGTGCTGCTCAACCCCCAAAATACCGGAATTATACGTTGCGTAAAAGTGGAATAATAGAATCCATAGTTGGGGTGCCTCACCACGCAGCTTCATAGACAACAGCTGGGCTTCGTATGACCGACCGCGTCGTCAACATCCACCGAGTTTGTTTTAATTTGAAAAAATGCGTGAAGAGAAAACGACCGAAATCCATCATTACCATAAAGCAAGGCGAGCGTAGGCGGTAGCTCGCAGGTCCCTGTGCTGTTGTGATTCAGTTTGCACTGAGAGTTGAAACAGAATCGGAATCTGGTAAAGATCAGCGTCAATTCAGTGGAAACAACGAAATCGAGCCACAACTCAATCTTGGAGAAAATTGGGTTTTGTTAGATTAAATTTAGGTCGATGTGATCAAAAAATAAAATTTCCGCGAGCGCAAGGTCGAGTAACATTCTGAATGAGGTTGAAGCGCAGTCGAAGCATGCGTCAGTGCGGTAGAAGCACTAAACTCTCGACTAAACTCAAGGCTTGACTCCGCTTCAACCCTGATTCAGCTTTACGGGTAAAGATTGTGTGCATCGTGATTGTTTCCCGGCAATCTTGAACTAGTTGCAGTAAAAATCACCATTTAAGGTGACGCTATATAGTCACGGATGAATTTCGAATTGTCGGTAACCAGCATAGTAGTTTTTTAATCCTTTGATAACGAAGACACTAAATCAATTTTCTTACACGCTCTCAATCACATGTGCGGAATAACGTAACTAAAATGACTTCAGATGGTTTTCCGATTGCACACAGGTAAAATTTAGTAACAAATATTGTTCGTTGATTGATTGAAATTGAGTTATTGCCGATATCAGTGAAAACAAGCCATATAGAGAAAAAACATAACCGTGAGTTATGTAACGTACGATGTTCACGCACGCGTTGCAAATGTTGGAAAATATCTAATTAATTACAATACCAGCAGAGTATTGCAATTTAGGGTAAAGAGAAGAGAAAAAAAACAGGAATAACTGTTGGAATGGTGTAAAGAAGGGGAAATTACCAGAAAAAGGGGAGAGAGTGTGAAGCCTGTGATATTATGATCAATGGACAATCTTGACCCATTGATAATTAAGGGATTATCTGAGGCAGAAGGGTAGCTTGAAACAATACCTGAACGGCTGGCCATCGATTAATTAAACGTTCAAATCCAAGGTCAAAAGTTGACCGATCGGACGACCAAGTCAACGTGAAATTTTTAATTGGATAAAACTAATTACCACGGTCGGGATGATCAAGTGCTGCGAGTGACATTACCTCGCAGCGAAGCTTTTGTGTTCCAATAAACGTGTACGCGGTTCCCAACTTGAAAAAAGAAAGGCGAGGGGCGAGGCGATGAGGAAGAGAGTGAGAATTGAGAGGGAGGACTCTCCGCTCGAGTATTTTTGTGCTACAGAACTAAACTGAATATTTTATGACATAAGTATCCGTGATTAAAACGTATGACAAATAGTATATTTTTCCCCCGCATAAAAAATAGGAACAATGATGTAGATGCGAATAATTTGATCACTGTTTATAGAAAGTAACGTAAATTGAAGAGTAATCACCAGTACAGTCTTCTGTTGATATGTAAACTGTAGAATGAACCCGATAACTTAGGCCATGCTTGATTCATTTGTCGCAGAGGACTAGAGAATTAGAGTGAATGAACGTGATGTAGAAATTCACCGAAGAGAGCTGATTGAAGAAAAATCGCCAAAATTTGTGATCCGAGAGTGTTTATAGTTTGGATTCAGTAATACTTGTGGTCGGTCGGTTATCACGCGAGACTGCAGCAGAACGGTGGCAAAATGTTTGAAAATGGACCCATCCAAAACTCGCATCCTCAACGGTTCATTTTGCCTGATTTTAATACACGAAATTTTGATCTGAGAACGACTATAGTCCATGTATAACAAGAAAATAGGACTGCGGCTTGTTTACATGTGGATTACCACTATCAGTGGCACGCTTAAAAATTATTTATACAGCTAAATTAGCGTAATTAATGACCGCTGTTATCAAGTAGTGAAGCCTCACTGAGCCGATTATATATCAATTGGTACATTTTGGTTGAATTTAAACTATCATACACACCGGACTCCACAGAACTTGCCACATTATCGAGACTTTGACCAATCAAAGTCTCCCACAAAAATTGCAAGTACCACTGATTCGATTTTCTTTACGGAAAATAATAGCATATGAGGCAACCGCATTGAAAATGTTGGAAATACAGTTTTCGTATGTCTATGGTTAAGATAATTTTGATAATTTGGAATATTGCCAGAGTACCTGACGACAATAGACCATATATTAGTTCGGGCAGAACGCCATATTGATTGAAATAATTAAAAAATACCCTCCCAAAGTCTCATGATTCTTTGGTCTATAATAATGTATTATTCCCCGCACGCATCTTCAATAGCACCCTTAATTCAGCACTTTTCGCCTTTCTGGTTCTGCGCTCTGGATGCGTACATTGTACAGGGAGGAGTCGTTGACTCAATCAAACTTATTTAGTTGAGTAAATCAATTCAATTACAGTTTCTATACGGTCCAAATAGATTACGTTTCATTTGAGAAAATGAAATGCAGTTTATACCGCAGTGGCTCTTGTCAACTTTAATTTTATTTCATCAACCCAAAAAGAATTTATTCCAGTAAATTTTATTTACGGGTTTTGCTTGGTCAATAATTATATTCAATTTTCAATAATAAGTCCTTACCCTTTTCGTAATGTCAGTGTTTAGTGAAAGTGCATTATAGAACTCAACAGAAAACAATTGAATTAGGTTCTGAAAGTTAAACGACATGTAGGTGGCATTGAATTATCCAACGCTGTAATACTAACCTAAATCTCTATATCTCCATAATACTAACCCAAGCATCTGCAACTATAACATGAATCAAAATTTAACAATTTTCATTCTAAGTAAAAGGAACATTTCAAACAGAATTGAAACTCTTAGACAAACTGTGTTGTAGCGCTAGAGGACTCGCAGTGTCATCTGTTGGACCGCGAGCTAACTATCGCATGATGTTTTAGAGTATGTAACGCATGAGCTTCTGAGGGTCAAGAGCAATTTTTCACCTTGAAAGGAAGTAACGATATTCAACCATGATCAGAGATATCAAACTGCCAAATAACAAAGCAGCTCACTATTATCTGTATGAATGAATTGAAGAAGTTGGCAAGAAGCGCCTTGTTATATATATTACTGGAAATCAGTTAATACATGAACTGGCCAAACTCCAATCCTTTCTACTTCCACCTATGCATGTCTAGCAATTATGTGACGCACCTGATTTTCAGTTTTTCAGAAACCAGCATAAAGTTTATAGAAGAAATAGTTAGCCTCATTGGATTAAGCAATTTTCAACCATATTCCAAACATAGAAGCAAACGACTTCTTTTTCATCAAACTGGCATCAGAAGATGGAGCAAAAACGAAGCCACTTCTAATCGGCTAATAATATTGCCATTATCGTTCCACTGCAACAGTACAGGAATCATCTGTCATGATATTCGCACACTGTGCTGGGACTCTTCAAAGACTGAATGTCGATGAATATTATCATTTTTATATGTTTGTTTAGATTCAATCCCATTGTTAGGTTATCGTCTCATTGAATGTTCGGTAGACCAAATATTACGTAGATATGTGAGAGGTGTATGCTCAACAATATACACGTAATATTGATTATAAATAGTAGTTTGCAAAACGACTGGAGATCCTAGTTATATTGAGTAGCCCTTGGAGATGTGGATTCCCTTTTGTTGTTTGATCAATCAAAACATAGACACGTAAGTCCTCCGGTTACCTAATTACGAGACAGATCTATATGGTAAAATACAACGGAAGTATGAGTTTGCTTTTCCCTAATGGCGATACTTCAAGTATGTGAGCGTCAAGCGGAATCTATTGCTGTGCTGCTTGGACAGAGAAAAATCGATCTTCTTTAATAAACTGAATACAGACTGATGAGTGTAATTCCAGAATAATTTTTCATATAACAGTAGCGTTCACAACCAACAATAGTTGTTGCGAAAGCAATGTAAGTAAGTACCGTTCACTTATGTACATGCTAGCCAAGCTGATGAATATCTACATAAATGTTGCGAAAGTTTAGTAGTTGATGCGTAGAAATTTGATTGATAAGAATTAGGTATTTCATCTCAGAGTTTACGGAGACATTTTTTGAATTCTTTGTTCAATGAACACCTACCGGAAGAATAAGACATCAAATAATTATTCTGCGAGCTGTAAATTCACAATCACAAAATATACAATGTTTAGAAATATAGTGCTGCTGTGAAGATTCTCATTTCTTAATAATGCGGTTGGCATACTCTGTGAGAGGATCTTGAAGTTTTAGATTGCTGATTTGATAGAAAATCCTATTGATCTTTCTATCTTGAAGATTACTCACTCAAAAGACGTAAAATGAAACTGGGGAGAATAATGAACATAGTAAAATGAATGCAAACCTTTGAGCTGGGCGAGCTGCAGGAGTTCGACATCCTGTGAGTTGCGGTATCGTGACGATCCCTGAGTCTTCTTTGACTTCTTTTTGAGGGATCGTTTGGCAAAGGGATCTATCCGGTCGACGAATGTTGCAGATGACATGTTTGGTGGTACGATAGGGGCGTTATGGGAGCTGGAGGCGGAGACGACGTTGGAGTTACGCTCTAGCCTCTGCTGCCCTTTTGCTGCGTCCGACGTGGTTAAAGAAGGCTAGGCCCGCGCTGACGAGACCACATTACGCGATTAAATATTCACAACACTCACAACGTAACGACACTACACAATTTGGAGTAGAGAAGACGCGGCGGTTTATGGTTGCGCCTATATTTTGAAATCTCCAGAATAGTTGGAACTCCACTATGATCCAGAGAGAGACAAATTTGATATAATGTCTCTCTGTGTATATTGTACGTACACGGGTAGCTGTATGTATATATATAAGAGCGAGGGAAGGGAAGGCAGGGGTGTGTGCGATGAGATGGTGGTGGGGGTGACGACACGACGCAAACCTAAATTCTGAAATTCATGAAAAAAAGAAAATCGAACTTGGTGGTTTGTGGTATCTACGGAGGTGTAATTGAGTTAGAATTTAGTTTCGGGGCGCGCGACGATATTGTCTAGGCGTTGTCAGACGCGCGGAGCGCCGGGCCGTCCCGTCAAGTCGGCCGCCGTTTCGCCTCTTTGGTTGTCGGTCGGTTCCTCAACTTTTCCTTCCCTCCTTCGTTCCGTTCCTTTCGCGAAACTCTGTGCGTGAGAAGGTCTACGATTGAGGTTTTTGCCACTCGATGATTGGACTCCGCGACTTCTCCTCGTCGTGGATAAATTTCACTATTACCGCGACCGGCCCCAATCACAAAATCTCCGCCTGGGGACAAATATTTAACTCAACGTCTGTCTGTATCACGTATCACGTATCACGCGCGTACGCACGCCACACACGCCACGCACGACACTACAAGGAATATGTAATCCGAGGGCGGTCCCCCCCCCGGTCTACCGATTTTTAATATCGGGGATTATTTAATACGGAAAAGGTAACGCTACCGATGGCAGCTACGTGTCCTCAATTCTCGTCCCCCCGAGCACCGTTATGCTTTTTCACACACTCGGGCCTATGAACTACACACGCTTATCAAGAAGAGATCTAGCTCCTCCAATTTAGTTGGGCAAAAATTGACACGGATAGACGGGATGCCAGAGAGTTTTTGCAATTATATTTATAATAGAGAAATATCGTTGGGCGGTGGGGAAGGTAGCGTCGA
The DNA here is from genome assembly GCA_963170745.1 of Phymatocera aterrima. Classification (NCBI taxonomy): domain Eukaryota; kingdom Metazoa; phylum Arthropoda; class Insecta; order Hymenoptera; family Tenthredinidae; genus Phymatocera; species Phymatocera aterrima. Next base: position 12,903,869 of record OY720663.1, read on the forward strand.
TTCGGGGAACTCGCAAGTCACAGGATGATCTTAAACGGGGTGGCAAGACACACGGAGACTCAAACAGCACTCAGCCGCCATCAGCTGCTCGTAGCGACAAACTTGTTTCATTTTCACACCAACCATCAGGCGCCAAAACCTGTAGAGACGCGCTCCAACATTGTCCGGCTCACGCGTACACGACACTAAAATTTATGCATCGACCGCACGTAAAATTTAAATTAAAAGAAAAAAATTATTCCCACCGTTGCCCTTCACTTAACGAAAACCCGTCAAGAAGTGCCCCTTGTGCCTGAAAATAGTAATGTGTCTTCGGCAATCATCGGAATACTCACGGACGCACGCGATCTTTAACGAACTGTCACGAGCTCCATAGATCGCGCCACTTCGTGAGAAATCGTTCTTTCATACGTCATGCGCCGACGTCATTCCGTCGTTCGGAGGATGTTTTGCTGTGTCTTGCCGAATTTGCCCAACGTTCGAAGACATTCCGTTCGATTCGCGTGAATAATTTTACCGCAATACTTACCTTCAAAGTCACACAATTTCATTCATTCTATTTTATTGAATTCTTTATTGATGCAATGATAGATTGAACTACCTTATCCTCTTGGAGATCCTCACATGCCATGCGCAGAAACTTCGCGCTGCTAGGCTCGCGCGTCATCGGGTACTTCAAACATCATTATGTACTTGTTTAATAAAATTTAATTCTGCTGATTTAGATAACACCTCTTCTACATACATCCAATCGTAGATATATGCACGCACACGTAACCGAGGCATGTATGCTTACGATTCAAAGTATATGCTGTATATACTACATACAGTTATAAATTTAAACATAGGTATGTTTACTCAGAATATCATTTGTTATGAAACAGAAATTCCGTACTGATTCGGATCTAATAATCAGATAAACCGTTCTGAATAACGACTGAGCGCCAGTTCCACAATCCCAGGTTAAAAATTCAACCTCGGTTAAGCCGCTAAAGATTGCCTGCCATTGGCGGAAATTGACTTTAAACCAAGTTTAGGTCTTAAACCTCGGTTAAACTCGGATTGTGGCCGCAGATTACATACTGTCATCCGAGACGCCAGAAGCAATGTAGCGCTTGTTATCCTGTGCTGTAGTGACAGCTGCCGTAGCATCCTCATGATTCCATTCCATTTGAGTTTCTGAAAGTGAAAGATATAAAGGAAGTAATCGCATTACTTCACCGCATTGTAATTTGGAAACCTCCGCGTTCTTTCTGAGGAAGGATCCCCATGTGGGCACGGAATCGGAAAACGGAATGGAAAGCATACGAATCTGGTGACTTTCGGTATGTTTTCATGCTTGTCCGTTCCGTGTCCACATGGGGATCGTTCCTGAAACACGGCGGCGCAAAGCTATACGATTGGTCGGATCTAACAGAAATCACCAATCATATTGTTAATGTTTCAGAATAAAGTGAAACGTAAGTCCTTGTGCAGACCGTCGCGATAATATTCCTGATGAAATATTTAAACCATGGGTTGACTTCATCGCTCCGCACCGTGGAGACGTTGTGATTCGTCCACAGCCCTTTGTACATAGAATTCGAATGGCCATCGCAACGATGGTGTCTACCGGTTGAATGACCAAAACCACGACCAAAACTCACCTCAAGCTCATTGAAATATACATGATGACGACAGAGCATCGACGGACAGATGAGGATCGAAGGGCTAGTGTCTGAAGATTTAGCCCTCAGATGGCAGCAGGTCGTATAGCTTTATTTGAACGTATCTACCTATAGTTGTCAAGCTGCGCCATGCCAGTAGCTGTTATTGACGTTTCTTCATGTTACTTGCGTTTCCTAAAATGAATAATGACGTTTAGCGAGTCCTGAGATTTGAATAATCAAATCCAATCCAAATCATTTGAATAATTCCAAAGTAACCGTTCGGGAATATTTCACATTCGACTTCAGTGTTTGAATAATGCAAAGAAACAACCGATAGAATCAACTTAACCTCACAGTAACCCCATCGCTGAATCACTCAGTCAATTGATTGAGATAATAATCATTGAATTAAATCTTTTGAATTATGTTCATCTCCGAGTCTGTATTAAGCGTCTTTCAATCTGACACCTCATTCTCATTCTCCTGGACGCTATTTCTGGTCAAATAATTCTCGAGGTTGACAGATTTCTTCATCACAATAATCAATAATGTTGAATACATTGTTACGCTGCCCTGGTATGTACTGTGGGCGAGAATTATACCCTGAAAATGATAGTTGGAGTGACTGTAGGGCGTGTCCCAGAGGTTTCAGGAGCAATTCTTCATCTGCTTGCATACAATGCGAGGATTCTCCGATATTTTATGACTGGCTGTACCTCGGGTTTATGGCTTTACTAGCTCTGGTATTACACTGGTTTTGTATCGACATGGTTGCCATGCGACGGAGCATTACCAAAGAAGTAATAGCGCTGCACTTTTCTGCTTTGGTCGAGATTGTAGGAGCGTCTCTTATAACGCTGCAACTAACAGATCCCATTGGAACTTTTACGATCACATCGTGTAAGGCTAGATATTTGTCAGACTGGTACACTCTGCTTCATAATCCAAACCCTGATTACAACGCGACGCTGCATTGTACCCAAGAAGCAGTTTATCCACTGTTAGTATATTATTGATAAATCGAAATTCTCTACATTAAAGTTTTTTTAATCTGAGAGAAATCCATCACCCTCCGAAACTTTGCAACCTTCATTTATTTCCGATGAACCAAACAACTTACAATGCGGTAGAATTTGTTAAGTAAATGAGCTGCTTTCTGAAATATGATTTTTTAACCGCTAAAAATGTTTTTATGTTTTTCAGGTACACCATGGTGTTCATATTTTATGCTCTGGGGATAATACTTATGCTACTTATCCGGCCATTGATTGTTAGAAAATTTTTGCCAAAACAAGGCAAATTTTCCATTTATGCTGCCTTGTATTTTTTTCCTATTCTAGCCATGCTGCATGCTATTGGAGGAGGTCTTATATGTAAGTGAAATTTTTTACTTCAAGTATTCTCGCTAGGTCGAGTTATTGTAATTGTTGAAAAACAAAGGAAAATCTGTGAGCATAATTTCTTTTTCAGATCATTCCTTTCCATATATAACGATCATACTATCTGTGCTATCCAACGCGGCACATTTTGCATTTAAGTTAAATCAGGTAAGAAAAATCTACAGGTAGTTAAGATTGGCACATTTTTCTTGACGCATCAATACTTTGATTCTAGCTTATTTTCGTTTTCTAGTTCTTGTACATCTTATGTGCTTATTTGCATAGGTGTTAATTGTTTATAGCTAGTTTGCTTTGCTATTAAATCCTAATTGTTTTACGATGGAGAGAATTAATACAGGCTACTTAATTATTAAAAAAATAAGTAATACAAATTATCATAAATCTTTAACGATTTTTTCTTCATTCTATATATACGACTTTTTAAATAATTGATAATCTATTTTTGATCAATTAGAGATTTTCCAAAAAAATTATAAATCAGTGAATAATAGTTGGATTTTCGTTTGTTTTACAATTAGTTTTACTCTGTTCTGCATACTTCTTTTTGTTGCAAAGTTTAAAAAATCTGTTCTCTTCTTCTTCTGCATGCTCATCATTCTTGTATTTTTCTTACATAATTAGCAGAGTGGTAAGATAAACTATTAATACTCTAATTTCGTCATGCAAATAAGTTTTTTGTTAAATATGAATCTCATGCTCAATTGAACGCTGCATTTTGTGATGCACTCCTTTCCTTCAATAGATTCTCAGTTTCATTCATTCAGATGATACTGCAAATTATTTATACAAATATGCATGAGGGATTCCGTGTGAAATTTCTATTTTGAGGCGCAAACCATTTTTCAACGTTTTACATTAATATAATGCCATATGCTATAGAACACTACCAGATAAAGGAGTCTACTATATTTGATAGCTTAACATTTTCGCAATTCTTCAAGATATGAAAAAGAATTCGGAACGAAAAATAAAAAGTCGCTATTCTTTGTTAAACAATTTTTGTACGTTGATAACGTAAAATGTATACATAGATGACTCGGAGAATTTTCCAAAAATTCTTATCATCAAATTTGGTTAAAGCTGAATAAATTTGGTCTATACACCTTTTTTTAGGAAACAATCAGTTTTGGAGATACAGTCATTTTTCCGAAAAAATAAAAGATCCAAAAATTTTTAAACCTCAAGCAACCACATAATGAAGACCAAATGGCGCATGTTTCAAAAAATAAAATTTGCCATGGAACCCGTCGTGTACATCGATGAATTTACAAATAGCAGATGTGATGTCATAGTTGCTCTGTTAAGACTTTGCATAAATTTTGTCCTTCTTGGATCTACTACAACATAGCTTCGTACAATTTATATGCTGATTTATTTTTTTGTAATCATCTATTTGATTACAGTCAATGAAATCCCTGGTGATAAGCTCAATATCGGACCTGAGGAATGTGGTAGTCATTCTTGGTCATTGGCTCCTGCATGGGTACGGAGTAACGGCAGTTGCTACGTCCAAAGAATTGAATGTTCACCCAGCAATGCTCGCCTTGGTTCCATTGCCTGCGCTGTTCTACATTCTCACTGCTCGGTTTACAGACCCGAACAAACTTCATACGGAATAATAAATACTTCCGGGATGGAAGAAAGATTACCTAGCATTTCTCTTGAACTTGCACTTCCATAAGAAGCAATCTAACAGAAATACCCTTGATGGTAATAAACTATGATAACTTTTTTAAGAAACGTAAAATAAAAGAATTCCCCTAATTATTTAAGCTTAGTTTAGGTCAGTGTTTCTATTCGTAATGAAAAATTATCAAATGGTTTGGTGTATCTGTAGGATACCAGGGTAACAGAGAACCAGGATGTCTTCGGCGAATTGAATGTATTTTTATTATTTAATTTCACCGTATAGTTGTACGACATGCTTATTTTTCAGCCATGTAAAGTAAAAAAGCAAAACAAATAAAATAGTATGATTATATAATGGATAGTTAAAGAAGAAGCAAACTGGCACATGTCGTAATTGTTCATAATGGCTGTGAATTATTCTGTCTTGGGTGCAAATTGGACCACCAGTGTACTCTTCGGTGACAAGGGAACCTTGTTTGAAGGAATTCTATTCCTGGAACACAAATTGTATATTTGAATTAGAATCATTGCAGATATTAGGTCAATTATTCCCAAAATGTGATAACTAGTTAGTCAACAAGATTACACTGAACTTACTTGACGTCAATCTCTGCCTCAGCGTAGTTAGAACTGAGAGCAATTACAGTAACCTCCTCAGAAACTTTGTCAAATTGAGTGAGATCGAGCGTTGTCGAATTGTTTCCACTCTCAAACACAACCAAATAGCCAGGATTGCCACTCTTCAACCTGGAGAACATATTCAAACATATGAGATATTTGCCTCAATTACTAACGGTGACATGCATAGCAGAAGCTACATGTCTCTGCAGGTGATAGCTGATACAAGCGCCGCTGAAATCCTAATCCATTCAATTTCGGCATTTTTGGTTATTTTATATTACAGGCTTAATCGAAGTACATTTTTCGAGAATGAGACCCGGAGTTTTCATCAGACAGTTAAAGGTATATAAACACGCAAATACCAAGGTTGCTGAGAATGCTCATACAAAATAAGGAAAAAGTTCTTCGTTTTACATTTCCAGCATAGAATATTTACTCATTCCAAAGAATTGTGAGAAAGTTTAGACGCATTCAGTATCACGAAACGTAATGCAAAATACAAAATAAAATCACTGAAATATTAAATTATCTAGCATTCACACTGAAGCTCAGTGGAGAAGACACTTTGTTATTAATATTTGAGTGTAAAACATATTGATGTCACATCTCGAGGTCTGGGATTGTGACAATTTCGAACATAAACTGCACATTCAAATATCATATACATAATTGTTTGTTGGTCGCTAGGTAAACGTGCAAGTGAGCATGCGACGAGTTAGTTCGACTTACCAGTTTCTGTAGCGTACAGATGTGAACATGAAACATGGAAAAATCAACCGCGTGTTAGTTTATTAGTACTTTTAGTCAATGTGTATCGTAAATTATTGACCTGCAGTTTGTGGCTAGAGGTAAAAGTTAGTGACAAGATTTGTGCAGGAAGTTGTCAATTTAAATCTAAATTACCTAATTGCGTTCAATGAAGTTATTATACTAAATAAGTCTAATGATTTCACAACGGGAATGGAGCTCAAGTGCATTTCAAAACCCTGTATTCAATTTCACTGGAACCTTGTATCATCCCTGAAACGTTTATTTATGGAGGAAAACAAAATTACAAGTAGCATTCAGCTATTGCAGAACCTTGATCGAAAATTATGTATGCTCGATTGTGATTTGATGTATCCAAAAAGTATGAAACGAATAGTGTTAGTATTTTGATAAATATAAGGATGAGGCCAGAGTTTATAGTCTTTACATAATAAATGTCAGACACATACTTGTGGGATGGGTTGGGGACACTAAGACGTTAATTCACAATACTGACTGTAATACCAAAACAATACGTATAAAGCTTCAAAAAGCCCAAATTAGTATTAAACCTTTTGATCTGCAATTTTCCATGGGGAGATGTATGTTAGATATGTAAATGTGTGGTTAATACGAAGATATTTGATGTTTTTAGAATTTAGTGGTAGATCCCAAATATTATTTTAGCAGATCTTGGCTTTTTCTAGACATTAATTGTTTTTCTGGTAAAACGATAAGCGACGTACCTTGTGTAGATAAAAGCAGTCCCGTCAACATAAGTCTTTGTTTTTCCATGTTGGAATGCAGGCTCATCACGCGCTTTAGTAAGCGTTCTGAAAGCCTCTCCTGGAAATTCAGTCTGATTGAGACTCAGAATTGGAGTTCCAGGCAACATCAAAGTCATTAAAGTTAAACTTTCAGCTATGGATTGATTTATTCGCTCGCTTAATTGCTTCTCGCCATCATTGAGCTGCAAGAAAAATCGATATCAGCAATATACCAACTATGTAAAGCCTGCAGAATTAGGTTGGTGTTTATTTGTCAATTAATTCCTATTACATTCCAAGCAGGCCAGTCCTCCTTGACCTTCTTTTCAGGTGCTGGCTTTTCGCCTTCCTTAATTGATGGCAAGCTGTTATTTACTCCAAGAAGTATAGCAGAAGCTGAGATATTCCCATAAGCAGTGAACAAGAAGTGAGACTTTTGTGGGAGATCAATAATGAAATGATCGTTCAAGACTTCTAGTATATCGTTACCTATATCTCCCTTTAAAGAGAAAAGCCTGCAAAAATGATCACAGTGGATGTTGAAAAATTCGTAACACATATTATTATTATCTTTGCCACAAATTTTGAGGATTAGAAGATCTTCCAATTTACCCATCGCATTTCGTGTAATTGGAAACGACATTTCGCCACGATTGCAATATACCAGAGTTGTCAGACAGCTCACGTGTGTAAACATGATGTAACGATTCGTAGCTTTCTGGAGGAGCGGGCATTGTACTTGGAGGTTCATCTCCGGCATGAAGATTTTCCAAGAGATACTGAGTGTTAGCTAACCGGAAACCGGTAACTCCAAGTTTCATCCAGTCAGTAAAAATATTCTAAAACGATCAGACCATTTATAATAATTGAAAATCGTATTTATCAGGAAACAGAGTATTCCACTTCTCACTGAATACACTTACAGAAAATTCCTGAACCACATTAGGGTTTGTGAAGTTTAGATCAGGTTGATTTTTTCCGAACTGATGGAGGTAGTATTGCTTCCTCACATCATTAAATTCCCAAGCATTTCCACCAGAGACACTCAGCTGGAAGAAAAATTGAATATTTAATATCAGATTTTGCTGTATTTATCACAGAATATTGAAATGTGCGATTGGGAGTTCAAGTTATGTGGAAAAATGGACTTGCAAGACGTTCTGAAACAAGTATTTTTACCCAATTCGTCGGCGGCATGGTTGGTCCAGGATGGTCGGAGGTTCCGTTAGCCCAGATATAATAATTTGTGTATGGTTCTTCGCTATTGATTGATTTCTGGAACCAAGTATGCTCCAATGAAGAATGATTTGGATCAATCTCAAGTACAATTTCTTGTTCTCGTTTGCCAGCAGCCTTAACAAGCTCTTTGAAGTCTTCCATGCTGCCCAATTCAGGCTTGATATTTCTGAAGTCTGTCGTGTGACCTGGTAAAATTATATTCTTAAATATTTAATTGCATATTCGTTTGTACAATGTTATAGGAAAAAATCTCGTGTCTGAAATGCAATGTACCCTCTGATGACGATTGGAGTATAGAGTCGAGGCTGATGACTCGGACATTCTGCTTTTTAAGGGAGTCCAGAGTGGCATCTAGTTGTTTCAGAGTGACATTCATTGCCGATGGATTCAATTGAACAATTACACTCCTTTGCCACAATTTCTTGGGCTCGGGAGCTGCGCACTTGGGTGCCATCACGATGATAGCTATCGCACCGGCCAGCATTGCTGCCCACAAAAGCCAGAAGGTAAGAAACATGAACCACCTAAGACGAATCCAGAATGGATCATTGGCAAACTTCATGAGTTCTTCTTTGGTCATTCCCGTCAAAGCCTGTTTCACTGTTTCTATGTCAATTTTTGCATCTCCATTTTCTGATACGAACTTTACCTATAGAAAATTTGTACATGCTTTTATTGTTCGATCGTAAATTTATTGTCTATCACGGTAGATTGTATAGAAAGTTATGGTTGTTGAAAGATTGCAAAAAATTCATTTTTGCCAAAAGCATTGTGCGTTAATCATAGGGTATATTTTACAGCCATATTTCATATTCGTTACCAATGCCCGATTATCTGGCAGATACTATCTATCTCATTTGAATGAAAAAATAGTAATTTTCTGTTCTATATGTATTTCTGTAATCATGAAAGTAAGCTTTTGCTCATCCGAAGGTTTTACAGATGCGAATTTTCTCTCTACCGCGCATATGCATTATATCAGTAAATGATGCAACAATCCCAAGCTGTTACAGAGAAAGTATTGATTTCCAATAATATTGAGGAACGAAGAGCAGAGAGAAGATGATTCCTTTGTTTCTGTCGTTTATTTAGAATTCGACTGTTTCGACTGCGTTTTTTTTTTCTTAATTTCGATTCATTTGTTTCACCGTGAAGTTAAGTAACTATTACTTCTCTACAGCAAGCTGTCTACACGAATTCGGTTGAATAAAATTCAGAGGGCAGTTTGAATCTACAAAATGCAAGGCAAGTGGAAAAGAAGAATAAAAAATTGGCTGGCAGATGGAGAAAAGAACTTAAAACTCGAAGCAGAAACATATTAAAGTCGAGTGAGTATGAAAAATTGGACTCAGCAAAGTGCATACGAGATATGTTATATTTATACCTCGCTAGCTTCCTTGTTCGAGTTGATTTTGCCTGTATTCTTAAGCATAAGCTCCTGGGCTCCATCGTCTGTGTCAGTATCACCGTCGTGCTTCGCCATTTTCACTTCTTCCTTAGCCAACTGTTTCGCGGCGAGAACGGAGTCGTCCTCCGGAATTGGCTTGTAGGTAGCCACTAGTTCTTTCGGGGTTTTCACCTCGTTGTCTATATCTAGCTTCCCACTCTCCATTATACACTCTCAAGGGCAATACGATATGGCCGGTCGGGTTTATATAATGATATCGCCTAATATTAAACTCTTCGAACAAGACAAGATACGCCTTTGCTATCAAATCGGTTCAGACCGAGCGTTGGCTAACGAATAGAATGCTCGGCGAGTCTTGGGCGGGTCTTGATTACGCTCGCGGGGAAGACCTGGGGAACATGTAGTTCGTACCGTTCGATCTTTCCAATAGCGGCGACGGTTGGTCCGCCCTCTTGGACCAATCAGATTGTGGAATACAGTGGCAACCACCAATGCGGGTTCAGTGCTGACGCAATTTTCCTGAACCGTACGTCATTGAGGGTTTTTTCCTTCTCGTTTTTACTTGGTATTGATCAATATTCCGAATTTTTTAACTTTGTACACACCTGTCGAACTCGTTCCCAGGGAATTATATTTTGTGTTATGACTATTGGTTTCATGAATTTGCTTATAGCATGATATATATTTGTCAAAAAATTTACAACACAAAGATCTCGACCAGCTGATGCAAAAAGTTTGCATATATGAAAACTGCAGCGTAAGAAATGCTCGTACTTTTCGTGAAAATAAATAATCGTTTACTACGAAGAACTCATAAAGTTCTGAATTACACACACACACAAGCCTACCTATATTCCAAATTATTTACCGAACTTGTTGATAAGCTGTACGAAACTACATGTAACATTATTTAGAATCTAGAGCTTGCCCTTGACAATTTACGTCGGTACCGCGCCTAGATTTCCGTTGTAGGTAGACATTATTTGGGGTGAGATTCGCTACAAGCGACCACAAACAATGGATCAGCATCCACCAAAATAGGTTTTTAACAAATTTACTCCGAAGCTCTCCGAAGCTACATTTAGCATGGCATTTGAAGTATTGTGAGAAATCGAGCTTAGGAGCTGAAATGTAGATTACAAAATTAGTCAACACTTCAACCCACAAATAGTATAATTTTAATGCAGCCCGTTACAGATGCGTATGTAGGTACTAAGGGCAGCACGGATCAAATGTGAAATCTTGCGTGTGCGTAGGCATGCTGTATCGGATGACCTGATGAAAACCTTGATGACTCGGTGGATTTGAGGAGATTCAGAAAACACACGATTCATAAGAGGCAAATTTGATGAAATCGAATATAGATTTTAGCATGAGTAAATATGAGTGGAAAAAGAGTCTTTCTTAGGGCGAATAACATTTGTAGATGTGTATGGTTGCCTAGCTTACAATTTGTTATGAAAAATGCAATCGAATTCGGAAATCGTAGGAGATCGAAAATACGACAGCTGAACCCAGTTTGGAACAGAATTTTTAGAGCGCGCTCTGTCCCTCTGTCAATGACTACGTTTTCCACCGTAGGGTCAGAGTCTGGCGAGGGTAAAATCTGAGTCGGTGAGCGACGAGATTTGACGAGAAATTATTGTCTTCTGGTCTAATCTCGAATCTCATTGGCTCGAATTTCACTCCGACCGGATTCTGACCCTACGGTGGAAACTTAGTCAATGTAAGTTTTTCCGTGAAGGAAAAGACACTGGTACGACAACCATTTATAATTCAATTATGTTCAATAATACCTCAACAATCTAATCCAGCCACATGTCGCATTATCGAATGCAACTCGTAGCCTGACACTGGATCCCATAGTCCATAAATATTCTACAGGATGGCGCCAGCAACCCTAAGCTCAGTGAAAAACTCCACCAATTTTGAACAAGTCTATCATAGTCCAGTTGTATGCACTTTTTTGTTGGCAGCTCTACAGCATAACAAGGACAGTTTTCGAAAATCTGAAAATAGTTCTGAACTTGTCATTCCACGTAGAATTTGGAAAACTGTCTCCCGATGCTGTGGCTTGCCCAGTTTCTCCAGAAAACACGCTCAAATTTAGAAATTCGTATAGTCTGATATGATTATCCTTATTGTGGTACAGTGGCGATTTGTTGGGTAATAGTTTTGAAGAATGCGGGCGGAAGATTTCGCCGATATAGATATAGCTCTTCATGAGATAGTAATCTCGCACAGAATCCGGTTTTCTGTCGCCCAGCACTCTGTTGATTTTGGTTTTTTCTGAAAATTGGTCGTAGTGCCGTTGCGACTTTCTTGGACTCGTTCCGGGCACATTTATCAAAAGTTCAAAGATTGCTCTCGTCGCGTATAACTTTACACGCCACAAAAACCAAACTGTCGTGAGACGTATATATATTTGTTACATAACTCGTTCAATCGTACACCTATGAATCTCATAATTACAAGACCTGTTACTATAAAATTCGAAAGATTTATTACACCTTGACAATCGAACAGGTTTTTTCTATCGTATTATATAGCTCACAGCACAAAGCATAGTTTCACACACGCCAGAGCCGCATCTTCCCCGCCCTGCGCACTCGCGGTTTATGCAATGTTCGTTTTTAGTTCTTCCAAGGTTTAGCGGCCTGCGGCTCTTTGAGTGCCCCCACTGCTATACCTATGTGAAGTGTTCGCGAACTTCGATTTCCGGCGCGATTCATCATTTGAGCTTTAGTAGTCGTTCAAATAGGTCCAGTGTTCATCATTGCTTTCCTCAACTTCGAACTCACAATTCATTGTTCACTGCGTATAATTTACAATTCATTATATTTCATTTTCGCAGTCTTGTATTTTCAATAGAATTAAAAGATGAGTCGCATCGCGCTTTTTACGTTAACTGTGGTCTGCCTGATCGGCGTAATCCATGGTAAGTTCTATTGATATGATTAACTTCGACGATCAGATTTACGTTAACATCGCGAGGATTCGTTGCCCGCATATGCTGCATTTACTCTGACGATTCTCCGTCCTTTCATCTACAGTTGGAGTAGATGACCCCAAACCCAATCCATGTATAATAAATTCATAATAAACGCATCCTTTTCCGTATATTTTTTCTAACCATAACTGCGTACTACGTCGCGTCATAGTATAAGAGTATATGTATACTTCTCGAGATTCTTGGTCCTCCTATACCGTCGCGATTTGGTAACGTAATAGGCGATTTCAAGGTCATACCGATGTTTTAACTTTCACGTGAGGTCCGCAGACCGCGTAATTTCAGAAAGCATGTAGCAAATTATCGCTATAAAATATAACGTGATATAAACTACTCAACAAAATTAAAGGGCCATCCCTTCATAGTCTAACCATATCTAAACGCATACTTCGATTGACCTAAAATTTGGTATCGATATAGATCGAAGCCTTTCCAAGAAAGACATGAATCTCCGGACCGCGTACGCCTAACCGTTTCGACGTTGCACCCAAAAACCAACCCTCCGCAAAAACCAAAGTCGCAAGTTCATGGATCCTTAATTGAATTAACGTAGATTTAATTAGATTTTCCAATCTGAAAATCTACCAGAGTGGACTGTAAGCCTTGAACGGTCGAAGGGGGTTGCAATTGGGGGGTTGACCGAGGATAGGTTTTTTTGTAGGCAGGATGAAGGAGGGTGGGAGGTATCACAACGAATTGAGGATCCGGAAAACGATTTTTTGCAGAGGGTTAGTTTTTTGAGTACGAAGTAGAAACGATTGGGCGTACGAGGTCCGGAGATTCATGTTCTTCTTAGGCTCCAATCTACATCTCTGCCAAATTTTAGGACAATGTACTATATGTATGCGTTCAGGAATGGTGAGACTATGAAGGGACGACCCCACAATTTTGGCGATCAGTTTATCATGCTAGAAAGAATACTGAACTATTAGGAAAAAAATGTTTTACAGAATGTGCGCTCGTTTATTGTACAACATCTCCTACAATCAATACATTTTACCTATAACAGTGTCTCATTATGTTTGAATTGTTAACTTCCTGATCCCTCAATATATTATCTTTCGCATACAGGAGGTATGGAATGCCCTCTCTCTTCCAGTGCGGATATTTTCAAACTATCTAAAACATCCTGTCCAAGACCCGGTTTGGACTCAGAAGAAAAAATCTCTTGCTGCATCAACCCGACGACGAAGACGGCTTATTGTTGCAATCCGGTCGAGTGGGTGGCCAACGTAGCAAGGTAGAATCATAATGGACAATTTTCTCTGCCAATTTACTATAAATTACATATTTGTGATTTCCTTAATTATACAAATCGCTTTTTTCATGTACAGCAATGGAGGGCTTTCAACCTCGGACGTGTTTACAATCTCTTCCGGACACACAACAAATCTTCAACAAACTAGCAGTATTCTGTTATATCTGTCTTTCATATATTTTATTATCCTACAGCTTAGTCCAGCCGCAATGTTCTAACGTTGATAAATTCTATGTCTTGTATGTATCGCCAACTTTATATCTAAATATTGTTTATACAAATTTATATGAGATTTAACCAAACGAACAATCGAAAATTTCACTACTATATATGTATGCCTATATGCAAACGTGCAAAGGAAAAGGGCGTAGGATGTAAGCAATTGATGTTTCATTTAGGATATGCTCCGCTCTGCGCGCAGGGTATGTCATAATTACTTTTAATAAATGAATAGGAATATTATTCGAATTTTACTTTGCGCGTTTACTGAGCCATCATATAATTCTGAAAACCGCAGCTACCGGATAACGAGTAGATAACATTGCCACAGAGAGCATACTATTGAGAACTACGTTCACTCTGGCATGGGAATTTCAACGAGTCAGCAAATTGAATCGTATACTATATTGTACACGAACAAAAAATCTGTTAATATTTTGAACAAAATATCTAATAATATTTCAACATCGAAAATGCTCAGCAGTTACCAGCATAGCGCTTCCGCAGCTGTAGTCGTGAATTCAACTTATTTAATTCGCTTGAAAAATGAATTTTAGGTAACGAAGGCGAACCGTGAATTGTAAACACGGGTCATCGCATTTCCAATTGTTATTATAGCTGCTGGCTGACGTAATGTATCGTTTAAACTCATCTCACGTCTTATAAATGCGGGTTTTTGAACCGCGTCGTCTAGCCGGATCAAGTATCGCAATAATACGCATGCGCCACGCCTCGGACGTTTCCGTGAATCTCCGTCACTCCCAACCTCTAAGGGGTGAACTGGTTGCTTTGTGCGTATGCCGTATGAATCAGGATATTGCCATTCTACGGTGGTACCGTAGTGGTTGGAGCAACTGGATTTGGGTGTGATAAATTCAGTTAACCGAGTCAGATTCATTGTTCATTGTAGTACTCACTTACTGTAGCTGAGGTAGTTTACGCGACGATAATATATATTGAAAGATTTTCATTCGTGTTAAAATCATAAATAAAAACCAGCTAAAATCAAAATAATGGCTCGAATTACTCTTTCAATTCTGGTCGTGATCTCCCTAGCCGCTGCTGCGTACGGTGAGTAAATTCAAAAGTACAAAATGACAAATTATTTTTATTGTCAAACAATGTTCGTGTATTTCCATAAATTACTTCAAAATAGTGCTCATACTCATCGCATAGATACTATGTGCTTTGTTTGATGAGAAATCTTCGTATAAGTATAATTTCTGGTAGTTTCAGAATATTATAGGATAATACTGGTTTTAGCCGTAGTAGACGCGTCGTAGTACGTACAGCAGCCCATATCAATATTACATGTATACGCGTATGCACGGGACACAATTACTCACTTACATGCATACATTGCATGAACGCTTTTCGGCGAAGGCCTTCCAACTAAATCAGCGTATTATAGGATGCGTACTTGTGTCGTGTACGTGTTATACGTCGTATTGAATTTGCACGTCGTGCACGGCGGTTTTGTCTCGCCCTGCGAAATTGTATATATCTGATGTCTGTACCGTGTGTCATTCGCGGAGTGTAATATTGGAGCTACGTATGTGTATACCTTCTGACTCGCATACATTATACCTATATGCATACATACAGTATAGGTATACTTGACTTCTTATCTCGCTAAGCCAAGAATCCATTAGGTCATATGTGTATATGTATAACGGAGAATTATTGCTAACTACAGGAACGTCACGTCTTCTGCTGAGACTGTTTTTTATTTTTTCATTTCGGCCACTCCTTATGGCAATGTACAATTGGATTATTTATTCTCCATTTCTCCTTTTCATTTCGATTTGTTATAGAATGCATTTAGGTTTGAAGATTGAATACCGTCTTTAGTTTGGAATGTTCGTGTTTTTTAAATAAAAATTGAAATTCCATGCAGAAATTCCTGCCCATGATATACAATTCGGAAGGACAAGAATTTGAAGTATTAAATAAATAAAAAAATGAAAAGCCATAATTTACATTCGTTATTCTCCGCTATAGATTGTTGTCTGAACATTGTAAATTTATATTTTGATCATGTTTATACAGGTACACAATGTTCTCTGACGAACAGCAATAACCTGCTCGAACAAATATGGGATTCTTGTCCACAATTTGGTCAATCAAGCTCAAAAAGTTATTGCTGCGTTAACTTACAGAGCCAGTCATTCTACTGCTGTGATGCAGAAGAATTTACGCTAAAAACTGGGTAAAACTATAATTTAATCAATAGTTATTGCAACAAAATTCATCAATATTTATTCGTTTTACAACTTCGAGAGACTCTGAACAAACTTCTACAATTCTCAGAAAAAAATATTCATCTTAGATAAGACTTAAGATTATAACGGTGATGGAACAAAACCACAAAGGATAACATGTGTTGTTCCATGGTTCCCTTGTTCTCCCATTATAAACTTGAGCCTCAATAATTGCAATATAACATTCAAAACCAAAAAAAATGACAAATTCCAAACCTTGAACGCCAAATAGAATTTCAATCTCAATCGAATATTATTATTGCTTGTATTATCGAATTTTCAGGAATATTCATTAACTATACCCAACGTCCTCTTTTACAGATTGGGTATCATAGTTCCTGCGATTATCGGCGTCGTCGTAATTATTTCGCTCGTTGTATTGTGCATTTCCTGTCTCTGTTGCACCTGTTGCCCGTGGTACCGCAGGCGTCATCGTGGCACCGTATATGGCAGTAAGGGAGCTGTGTAAAATATAAATTAGGATACACATCATCCACGTACATCTATATAACTGCCTGATAAAATCATCTGAATCGAAAATCCACCGTAAACAGATAACACGATCACATTGTAAACACTCAATAGTACCACTGGAAATATTTTCGTCGAATATCATGCAGAACTGAACTTTAGGAACCAGACCAAAAGTAGATTATAGATTGAACCATCTCTCTTTCTCAGCTGTTTCTATCTTCTGTGTGTTCCTTTTTCTTTAGTTGAAACAAGAAAATTCTTCAATTTTTTTAATAATTCCTGTTAGTTTTTGGGATGATGAATAATGAGGTCCAGCGTTTTGCCTCACGTATAAGTTGTTTTTGCTGTTCATATTATCAGCCCTGTTTTTTCTTGTTTCAAAATAATAATTCCAATTTATATCTTCGAATCTATGCGTCGACATTTTTTTATCTCATTCAGATGAATTTTTTGATTGCAAATTAACGTGCTGATAGGTAATTCATGAATATTACCATTGAATAACACATGAGTCAGGTTACCGATGCATTCAGTTATTGCTTCAGAGAAATTTGAATTGATGTTGAATTACGATAGAATACTCTTGGTATAAAATTATATAGAGCTAACGAGATTCTTCTTTCTCTTTTATCTAAAATACTGAATTTGTTGAAAGTATATTCACAGAATTTTAAGAAAAGTATAATTCCGCACACACGCACGCACACACCGTATCTCGTTGATTAATTCATTATCTATTCATTGTCATTTTTTCCAACATTGTAAATTTCATGAAATAATTTTTTTTCAGGATCACCCATTGCCTGAATACCAATACAACTCTTCTCTATTAAATTGGCTCCTATAACTTGAATGAGAAATCGAGCCAATCGTTTTCTTTCATCTTCTTTGTTCTCTCTTACCATTTTGAGAAGTATTATTACGATATGCTCATAAATCTTACATTCCAATTTTTTTCAACGCTTCTAACGTGAGATATATATGAATTAGATTTAAGTAATATTACTTAATTAATTTTAATTGTATTATGATATACTATAACGAATAGGAAAAGATTATAATATCTAATCTATGTCGTCTTTCACTGCCGTTGGCAGCCTAATCAAAAAAATCAAAAGACATTCAGTAGATTCATGATATATTGTGGCAATAATTTTTGCTTTTGTATAAACGGAAGTCATTCTTCTCATATCCGATTTGCAGAATGTTTACTTCTATGGGACATAATGGGATCGAACATGTAGCAAAATCTCACCTGGTGGCAAAATATATATAGGTGTACTCATAGCCTGAAAAACACTTGAACCGGTAGAAAAACTTTTGCATACATGTTGTACAATGTATGCTGATGCTTGCTGTTAAGACCAAGAAGCCTTGGAAATTGCTTGGTTATTACTCCGGCTGATACTTGCTCTTGTGAAACGATCTTGGGAAACTTTTCAAAAACCCTTGACAGTCTTATTTCAATTTGCAAACGGCGGAAGCAAGTTTTCTGGGAGCGTTTACTATATTGCAAGACAAAATTTCTTGCTAGGGTGATCCAAAGGCGTGTTTTATTTTAAAAGTCATTAATCATTATATTTTTCATTTAAAATTTACTCAGCGGAATAAAAGAGAACTCTTATAGGTTGCAGGGGTTTCTATCAGCCATGGTATTCAGATTATTTACATTAAATGATCAACTGAATCTTATGTTCGATCCCAAATCACACTTATAAATTTCAATTCTACTCGACATTCAATACTACTCAAACTTCATGGCTGGTATCATTGCAGCTATTTCATCAATAGTGTTATCCTTTCGAACAAATACAATAATTATCATGTGTTCTGGTTAAACTCATTATCAGCGATATTATGTATTAAATAATAAAATCATCTATTTTTATATTGATTGATATGCCGAGACAATTCCTTGAAGCTATACACTCAAAAGATCAAATCAATGAATAACATCTCTTTAGGCAAATAATACAAAAATTGAATGTGATAAATGATACGTTTCTTTTTACTTATTTTTTTTCTCTTAACAATATTTTTCTAATTTGTTCTTCATTTCATATTATTATTTTTTTATAAACTTTGATTACAATGTAATATGATTATTAATTATGTAGGTATCTAGGTTTAGACAAAGCATTGATGTAGCCTAAGAAGATGTATATGTACACATATATAGTATATGCGAACCAAAATGGGAAAAAGAAATTTCGTTTCTCTCGAAGTTCTGAGAAAAAAAAAAAAAAAAAAAAAAAAATGAAAATATCTAAACATTCCAATACATACTATATATCCTATATATAGTTATATTTTCCTATCTCATGTACACGGCGATGTTTATCAAACCTTGAGCCCTATTTACGACAGAAGCACAATTTTTTAGCATATGAACTATGGATCCAATAAAAATTCGGATGTAGTACATAATGAAGTTAACACCCTAACTTGAGACCTTTTCTTCAAAAATTTGGATGCACTTGACTGAGGCATGCGCGATGTGAAAGTAGCCACGGTTCATTTTCCAACTCCCACTCGTTCAGTTTGTTTATAAACTGCATTTTTCTACAGCTAAACCCTGCCCATTCTCAAGGTTTGATAGGACAGCCTGTACATACTATTTCTTGTTCTTTGGGTAACAAGTTCATTAAATTGACAATAGCAAATATTGTTTACTTATTATATTTAGTTTGTAGAGAATTGCAAATGGCTGAAACTAGAAGCATAAAAGATTCGAAAAATATAAAAATGCATAAGTAAAAAAAAAATATCTAACAACTGACTTTATACTGTATTACTAGTATACCTATAAGGATGCTTCCAGAAATATCATACACAGCTATAATTATTGATATGACTAATTACTATTATTACCATTTTGAATTATTTTATACACAATGAGATTACTAATTGGCCGTGACACAAAATAAGGATAAAATAAAAATAAAATAATGAATATCCAATTGGCAAGATTTATATTTATTGATTATAATCCTATAATCCTGCTTTTATAGGAAGTTTTTTTTTTAATTCTTTTTTCTTCATTTTTCTTTAAAATTGATCAAAATCTTTCTTCCGTTATTTGATAGCTTATTTTTATATTAATTTAATTCACAAAATTCTTTTGATACCTACTTATTTCAATAATTGCACACAGTATACTCCTCCATCATTTCATTATTTCTGAAGGCACCTTTTTCAAAATGTGCAGTATAATACATCGCGTGACTCATGGCAAAAAGGCGTAAGCGCCGTAAATACGCCCTTCTGATGGCATTAGTCCGCATAATTTTCTTCATAAAGGTAATGCCGTAGGGCGCACCTGCCAAGATCGGATTTTGAGAAAATACTGAACATTTTTTGCGGATACGCCCTTCTGGCATTAACTGTCTGGAAAAAATCATGCCAACTAATACGAAAAGGGCGTATTCGCAAAATTTTGTTTCGTCGGAAAAGTTCGGAAAATCTCTGAAACGCTAAGATTTATCGATGTTCGAAAAAAATTACAAATTTGTGAATCTTATAAAACAAATTGTCGAAACTCACGGTATAAGAACGTATCCGCCAAAATGTGTTGTTTACTGCAAATGCTTTCAAATCTTCTGAATCACATTATTTACCGATATTGCAATGAAACAAAATTTTTGGCGTATACGACCTTATATCGTTAGTTTTGACAACTTTTTTTGAAATTTCGAAAATTCCCAACTTTTTTTCAAAATTGATAAATCTGTGATTTATAAGTTTTCCGAGCATTTGTGATAAAAAATAAAAACTGGCGGATACACCTTTTTGGCATTAATTTATCTTATTTAAAAAATTTGTTTGAATAGCTAGAGGCGTATCTCTGGCGTCTACGGCTTTTTCTGTATTTTTTTCGTGTTTCAATGTTGACGTATTTTTCATTTCGAAGATTTTCTAGTTGAATGAGGAAAAAGCCCTCTTGTCTTTGAAAGTTGCAACGAGGCCCAAAAATGTTGCTTATGCCCTTTTTCCATTGGTCACGTGATATGCAGTTTGGTTTAACGATTCGTTGAGTTTTGTCATGCTGTGATTTACATACATTTCTCTATTCCCAAGATTCTTATTTTCATATTTTTAATCTTCGAATGCGATATCGCGATAGTATACATCATACTCGGTCAAGCCACAATTATTAACAGAGTTCTATGAATGATAACGATAGGGAAAAGCACTCGAATATGCTATACCCGTGTTCGCTTCATTGCATGTTACCCATGTTCTAATGATTGCATCGATTTCATCGATTCATAATTACTGTGAATATTATATCTAGTACTTTGTGGGTATTTTATGATGAATATACTGCTACTTCGAATTATACTATACTGCGTGGAAGTTTTCGGAGTGTTTTGTTAATTAGTAGAAGCGATAAAATGAATGTTCTATAAATTATCATATTATCATATTCAATATAATGCGAATACAACAATTCATGTACAATCATGCGAAATGTCTATAAAAGGCTTTCTTTTTTGAAAGATAAATCAAAAGGGAATCTGAGATAATTTCAATCTTTCAATAGGCTGACGATTATTAATGATCGTCAGGACTTTTCCGAATATTTTTTTCATATCATTCACTCATAGTTTTATGCGACTGACGAAAATTTAATCCAGATTCTGAAAATGAATTCTTGAAATGTATTTTTGTAGTTCACCTAATTAAAATTCGAATATAAATTTAGAGTAAACTGCTTTAACTACATAAATGTATTCCCATCATCATCAATTAAAACTATTATTACCATCATTTTGAATGGAAAATGTATTAAAATTTAATGTTTTTTGAATATATTTCAGATTTACAAACTCCATCGGCTGTTCATGTCATCCAGCCTTCTTCTGCGCATCCTGTATACGTTGGTCATCATGTCCTACAACAAAATCAGCCTCCGGTTTATGCGACAGTTGCTTCAGGTAATTTGATTCATTTGAATAATTGTCATCCAAAATTGGCCGCATTAAATGAATTTTTTGATGAACAAAAATTGTTGTTAGCAATTATATAGCTGAATCAAATAAATCTCCGAGCTATTTTCTGTCACGAGAATCTTTGTCGATAAAAGGAAGTCTTTATTTTTTGGTGAATGGGCTTCAATTGCTTTGGCGCCGAAGGATAACAATTTGCTTCCATGAAAAAACGATGGAAAATTCATTCAATTCGGCGAATTTCAAATAAATAATGAATTAGTATATCTAATCACCAATATCTCGAAGTGCGATTCCTTGTTTCAATTATATTCTACCTTGCGTAAAATTATACTAATTACGATGTTTTTATTTATTATATATGACTAATTTTTACATTGATACAGCATTGCCACAACAGCCGCCGCTTCAGTATACGCAAGAAGCTTATACAAAACAGTCACCTTATAATCCTAGTTATCCTCAGTAAGAAAAGAAAAGAAAAAAATATGAAAACCACGAAAAAAAGCAAGCATGAAAGGTGGACGACTTGATTCATTGAAAGAAATCTAATTATCATCACTATTATTATCATTATTATTATTATCTACTAATAATTGTAAAACGATTAAGGACTGAGAATTCTTGCCAGACAAAAGTGATAATGTGTTTTGAAAGTATAATTCATTATAGGTCTATTATAGGACCATAGATGAATCGATAATAACTTCCTGTCACCAATCCATGATATTGGCTAGTGATCCTTGTTATGCAATAGGTATGAAATTTTATATTATTAATTAAATGTATAAGTTTATAATTTGCAAATCAATAATCTTTTGTTGGAGTTGAAAATCATTAGAGAAATATGAAAATTCAGTTAATTTTCTCGGTTCATTTGGAAGAGAAGTACGCTGTTATTCTCAAATGAGGTATCATATAATATAGTTTTTTTTTTGTCTTCTGGCGGAAGATTATCTAATATATGAATAATAGATCGTTTGCAAACCCGAATCGAACAATGTAATAGCTCAATAAAATTATAATCTAATATATTCATATCTCATATAGTATGTTATATATTATACACACATGTGTTATAAATTTTTTTGAAAATTCATGATAAATGAATCTTCATGTATTTGGAATCTAGACATGGATTTTTTTTTTCACTCTGATTGTAAAATCCATTCCTTGTAAGAAATTTTCTTTAAATACAATTAACTACGTATCTATATTATCTGGGTTCCGGAGATAGTGGATCGAAACAATTTTTGAACAAGAAGTTGAAGTTTTTTATTTGTACAAATTGATCAAGTTTCATGAGAAATAATGCTTATTAGGCTTTTGACAAGAGGGAAATACTTATTGTTAGCAACTTGTGGAATTGACGTGTCAATGGAATTGTGATAATTAGTACAAATTATTGTAAATTAATATGAATTAACACGAATTAGAAACATTACCTCAAATTGAAATGGGTTCATTTGCATTGTATGAAATAACATGAATAATTTATTTCAATTGAACGAAATTATCGAAAATCGGGTATAATTTAAATTGAGCGAAATTAAAGAAGAACAATTTGAATTAACTTGACAAAGTATTTGAAATTAATTTGGATTACAGTGGTATTTTGTATTTGTATCAATCAAACTTTGGGTTATCTACTATATAGCTTCCTACTTGACGAAAATTAAACTAAATCAAAATTCAATGTATTATAAATTTGTTGATTGAAAAGGACTGCAGTTTCAAAGATTTGTCCACTAAATTTTGTAAGGGATGATCATAGTATTGAGATGCGGGGAGGGATAAATAATGAAAATAAAGACATTTATACTTCCAAGATATTTTTTTTTTTTTATGAAACAATAATATACATATATATATATATACATATATATACATATATATATAAATATATATATATTTCTATAATAAATCTCATCATTGATAATAATTCCTATAATATATGTATTACATTATTTTATATCATATCGTATTATATATAATAGAAGCTATAATATATGGTAATAATCCATTATTTACAAAATATTTCGTATCAGTTATAGACCCACGACCGATGTGATGCACGCTCATTATTAAAATTTGATTCATACATATACAATACATTATAGTTTGGTCACGATTTTCAATATACATATATATAATAATAGGACCAATACTTAAGGCAAGTTGAAGTCGTAAATTTGGAATAATTGAGTATGAAAAGCATGTTACGACAACGAAAAAGAAAAATAATACAAAAAAAGAAAAAAAAAAAAAAACAACAATCCAGCCGCAACATGCAGACATACATTATATTTTATTCATCAATATTGTGAATTTCCGCATTTTATATTAGGTATAATATAATATACATAATTCAAACAAGGATCCAAAATTTGATTCAAGGATAATAAATATATCTATATAATACGGAGGACTTAAACCACTGACTGCAGTAGGTATTGGCCCCGAATAAAAGTCTCAGACACGACACGATAATTTACATCTTTTTTCACTTTCGTTTACTGCAAATATAATAGTACCGCGGAATATTCCTATTTTCGTTTCATAAATGATGCCTATGAATTTATTAAAATTATATAATATTTATCATACATATAGGCATACATGTATGTATGTATATACGTACAATGATCGACGAATAGTTCGTTTCATCATTATACGTATCAATTTTATAATCACCTACTTATACGTCGACGGTATATTACAATATTGTATAATTCACAGGTTCCTCCTACTATCTTTTTTTTTTTAATGTATTTTTCTTCTCCCTTTTTTCATTTTTTTTCTTTTTACTTTCCGTCTCGTTTTCACAAACCGATTTTCAACTATACGTAGTACTACATCAGTTATCAGTTACGGCGTACTAATTTTAAAATCACTCTCATTCAATTATCATCATTATTATTAACATTATTATTATACCGATTTCTTCATATACATTATTATTATTATTTATAATTTGTTCGTTTTGGGAGTGCGGGGGAGGAGGGGGGGGGGGGGGGGGCGGGGGGTATCGATACGTATACAAAAAATGGGGGGAAACAAAATAATCACTGCATTTCATACAGTATAGGTATAGTTATACCCTACGCATTGAAAATCGTTTTTGTTCAAATAAAGCGAAGCCGCGACAGTATACGACGCGAATGTATGGAGCTTCTTCCTTTTTTTTCTTTTAATCTTAATAATTTTATTGATAGTAGGTACACCTGCACCACCTTGTTATATCCGGACTCGAATTCAATAATATTTGCCACGCATTAACTCGTTTTGATACTTTTCAATATTGAAATAGTTTGAAGAAACGGAATAAGAAATCGAACTAGATTTCGAAGTACCGGAAGAGAAGCTGCGGAACTAGTTGGCGGATTTCGTGCCTGATCATTCATCACGTCGCTGGAAATTGCCGCACTGTTCGGTTCAGCCGATGGGCAGCTCAACTGTGGACTACTCGTATTATTCACTGCGGATTCCCGTGCACATCGACTCGCGTGATGGGCGAAGCATGCTGCGTACGATATCGCATGAGGGATATAACTCTGGTCAACACTTCCGGAAAATAATGTTGTCGCCAGTGGTCCGATGGCGAATATTGGGACGTCTTCTCCACCGTGAGTTGCCCACGCCCGTGGTACTCCCGCTGTCTAAATTGAAGAGAGAGGGAGAGAGAGAGAAAAAAAAAACAAATGAAAGAATCGATTGATAATTATGCGAATCTAGAAGAATCTAAAGTTATCCTCAAATTCAATGACTGATATCTTGTTTGAACTACGGTTCGATTGTTAGTACCTGAGTATTTTTCACATCTCAAATTTACTGAAATGGCAAAATTTTTCGGAATGTTTTGTGTAACGCCTGAGTGCGAACGAGTCATTCGCAAGAATGATGAAATTTGAGAGAATTCACCGATCCCGGGGGATCCTTTTTTTTCCAAAACCCAGAAGAATGAGGTTTTTATATCGGGTTTTGAAATTAATTGGCGAAATTTCTGCTTGTCGAGGAAGAACAAGCGTTTGGTTTGGACAATAAATTTTTGAAACGATGTCAGTAGCTGGAAAGAAAAACGGTAATGTGAAGTTCAACTCAGTTTCAAAGTTTACCTCAATTTATGAGTGTTATTCAGTACAGACTTTCTCATGTAATTATTCTAATTTCAATGATTCACGTTACAGCTAATTGTATTCAAGAGCAACAGCGAAAACTTTTTTACCCTTTTGATGTTCGTACATAGCCCCCAATTGTTAATTGTTTTTAATTTTCATCTCGGACGAACCTCTTGTGAATTTCAATTCGATATTTAAATATTCACTGGCCTTAGTAATTTCCACTGAATAACCATAACCATTTTTCGTAAGTTTGAAATTTAGGTTGAATATTGCATCACATAGCCTATTTTCATCCACGTTATAGCTACATTTTGGAAACTCATTTTTCAAACGCATGTTTCTCGGTAATGCGCAGAAATTTTCGGAATTTCGGAACGCGCAACGATTCAGGCCTCATTTTTCTAGCGTCTGGTAAGCAGACGCCCAAATTGATCGAAGAGTTTAGCGGTTCTCTTTACTATTTTAACCCACCCAGTATATTATGTGAAAGGTATGCGCGTGCATATGTTGGCATTAAACTCCATAGCAAAGCAAATGCGGTATCGTTAAATTTTAGTGTCGGTTTCAATCTAGCGTAGTTATACGTTTCGTAAGTTTCCGGGATTACGAATGGAAGTAGCGTAAAGATAAAAGTCATGAACTTCTCGAGGAAATATACGGTTATTGACAATAAAAATGGATTTTGCATGCAATGTAAGCAGCAGACATTACATGCTTCAATATGGATCCAGTGCAAAAGAGATATGAAATCTGTGATAACATTGGTGGGAGCTTTTTAGCAGCTACTTATTTACCTGAGACATCAGGTGAAAAAAAAATCTAACGATTTACAGTCAAGCATGTATGTGACACAGGTGGTTTTACTGATGCAAGTCATACGTGAATTTCGAGTTCCAAAAATAATTTATATCTCGAATGTGGTAATCAAGGGGTACGAAGCTGTGATTAATAACATCGCTACGCGCATTAATTTTATGCTAATATATTCCATTCATGAATATATTTATGACAATCAAATTAGCGCCAACCCTACAGTGGGAAATTTCATCTCCCGGTAAAGTATACTTAGCGATTATAATTCTGATACAACTGAGGAATTTTATGCAAAGAATTGTCGTTAACACCGCCGCGTAATCATGTAAATTAAACGCCAATCAATTCAAGATGAATTCTTGTTGAAATAGAAATTAGAAATACAAAATTTTCTGCAATCCTCGAACGATTGCGGAAACTCGAAAATCATGTGAAAATGAGAAGTCAAAATTTCGTGCTTACTTGGATCGAATCCTTGCCAGCTTCTCGAAGTACCGATCTTGGTTCCGTGTGCCCAGGTCCATTGCTGTACAGAAGTGTCGTGTAAGGTTTTCCGTCAACGTCTGATACCTTGCTGTCCGAACCTGGAAAAATAATCGTAACGCGAAGTAAAGTAACGATAACTTATCGAGCGTAGACAATTTTTCGGTGCGGTCATATTCACGTTCATGGGGCTCAAAGCGGGCCTATATTCGGCGAGGCGAAGCTCACCCAACCGTTTTCGACTCTATAAAGAATTTTCAAAACCGAAGGAACTCGCAAAGCAATTCAAAATTTGACAACAGCTAGACGGAGGCAATGGACTTAGGTAAATAAATAGATGGATATAGCAGATCGCGTGGCTTTGTATAAACCCGTGTAGAAATGTAACCAGATTTCATCGTTTCATTCGGTATACCTATACGAAAGGTACGAGGGTAATATTAAGGAGTAACGACACGGTCGTGGGATATATACAGATTAGATTGAAACATGGAACTGGCGGAATCACTGCGCGTAGCTACCAGCTATGTAACGATAAAAAGAAATCGCGTGTCTTATTCTGTCGACCCTGAACGACCCAGGAATTTCAGAAGTCAAATAGATTGGTAGTAAATCAAGAGAGAGGCGGCAGTAACCTTCTTTAAGGAATTCCTTATACAGACGTACGATATTTGACTAAAAGAGAACAAAATAACTTATTGTATCTGTTGAGGTAGAGAAAAATGATCTAATTCATAGAGAAAAGTCAAATATTAGTTCGGAATACGTCCCAGAATGTGAATTAAAAAACTTATTTGAGCATCTTGACTATAGATTTCAAATTTTGGTTCTCCAGAACACATATTTCGCTCTTCGCGTCACAAGGGCCCGAATTACCTTCAGTTGAAGTTTTTTTGGCTGATTAGTGGATATATTTCGAAGCTATCGAGGAAACTCGTAACGTTTCTCTCAAATATCCGAATCACATTATCTGCTTGTATAAATTCTTTACGCGATTCAGCCAAATCATCCAGTTAGACAAGATAAACAAGATTTCGTTCGGTGTAAGACTTGCTCGTCAGTTATTCGAAACTTCTTGAGTCAATCAACTTTAAGTTATGCGGCAGAACTTGAGGGTGAAATTGTAAGAAATTTCCTAAAATTCATGATATTACTTTACTAAGGAACAGTTAAGGGACCTTTCTTCGCAAGTCTAACTTATTTTCCCACTCTTTTACGCGGTTAAACCAGTTTCTCAATACATATTAAATCTATATTTCCTTGGGTTTCCTGATATGTTACGTAGACTAGAATTTATTGATGGATACAGGGTGTTCAACATAGGCTATAGGTATGGAAACCCGCATCCTTGCTTGGTTCGTATAACCCGCTACGAGCTCGGACGATAATTATCGTCCGGTTACCATCGTCATTACTGAATCGAAGTTTTCATCTGAGTATACGAATATCAAATTGGACGTTATAAGCCTCGTATAATACGAGTCGTGGATTGGAGAGAAACTGGGGCAGAAAGCTGCTGGTTCAAGTACTTTTCAATTCAAATTATAACCCGGTACACTTTTGGTAATTATCGTCCTTGTGTTTGTAAAAGTTCACAAAAATTATGCTCAGGATAAAGTATACACAGAGAACTGAGAAGCCGTCAGCAGTTAAGTTTTTCGCATTTGTGTATAGTCGACAAAACAGAGAAGCCCAAATTTATTTCAAACTCCAGTATGATATAACATATGTGTGTACCTATGTACCTGGCGGAGTTTGATTCTGCGTTAAGATTGTCACGGAGTATGTAACATGTTGGATTAATTAACTCATTTCACGCTCGGCTTCGCTCAATGACAAGATTAAAGACCAACCATGAAATCGACTGGTTCATGCTCCGGCTTCCACCACGAGACTAGTCCCAGATCTCTCTTGCTCTCTAATTTTTATAGTTACAGATTCGATTTGTAGATGCAGACAATATTCTCAGGTATTCACACTTGATGTAATCTGTATGTAATTGTATGATTCCAAAAATTTGGTACCGAGTACAACACGTGATACGTCGGGAAAGATTTATAATTTACAGGCCAGTCAAAGTTCGATTTGAACTCGACAAAATTGCAGCACAAGCGTTCGTTACACCAAAATTTTCGGAATAATCTACCGAATAACATATCCCGAATCCGCAATAATCCGCTACTGTTGAGTAGGTTTTTTTTATTTGAAACAAAACGGCACAAATATGTGACAAACCCGATTGTCTCCGAAAGTAAGCCATATACGAATATTTTTGTTAGGATCGAATTTGTAGAACGGTAAAAGTTCTACCGAAAGTATATCGGTCATATTTCCGCCACCTTTCAAACCGGTACATTATACTATCGGGACCTTCATCTCGGGATCTTCGAAAGATATCAAAAATTTGACTTATATACTTTGTGTCGAATTTCTGTCGCTTTACAAATTCGTTCCGAACAAAAATGTTCCCAGGTGGCTTACTTTCCGAGATAATCAATTTTTTCACACATTTGTGTCTTTTTGTTTAAAATGAAAAAAGACTTACTTAACAATAGCGGATTATCCGGGATTTTGGATATGTTATTCGGTAGATTTTTCCGAAAATTTTGGTGTGAAGAACGCTCGGGTTGCACTTTTGTCTAGGTAGACCTTTTTCCGTATTT
The DNA here is from genome assembly GCA_963170745.1 of Phymatocera aterrima. NCBI lineage: Eukaryota > Metazoa > Arthropoda > Insecta > Hymenoptera > Tenthredinidae > Phymatocera > Phymatocera aterrima. The sequence goes on from OY720663.1 coordinate 12,933,580, forward strand.
TAAATGGACTATTACGTAGGAGTTTGGAAACATTGATTAATTTGGAAAATTAATTTGGGTACCCAGGTAGCAATTTAACAGTCGCTGTAGCAAGGATATAACATTTACATTAAAATGTCCGCCACATAGGGAGATCAGTTACATCGCAGGTACTGCGGCGTCTCAGTGACATCCCTGGGATGTTATTGTATACGTACCTGTGATGTAACTGATCTTCCAATGTGGCGGACATTTCAATATAAATGTTGTATCCTTGCTACATCGACTGTCGAATAGGTACAGCTCTTCAAATTGAAAGATCAATTATTTATTGTTATTCACTCCGAGCGTTTAAAGGATTTCAATATATTGAAGTGATCATAAAGCATGATGGGGTAGCGTAGATTTTGTTTTTTTTTAATTTTCTGCTCAGGCACGATTTGGGCTGATTGAGATCATGTTCTTATGATATTTATTCGTTATTTTTTTCACAAAGAGAGAAAGAGAGACATCGCGATCTTGAGATCATAAGTTTGTTTTCTCACAATTAATACATGAATTTGTATGAAATTGTTCCATGAATTGTTCGTTTTATTCCATAGGCTACTTTATACATATTATATTATACTATCATTAATGTGAAGAGATCATGGCGGAGCTAAAGGAAAGGGGATCGCTGGTCGTCTGACAATGAGCTAAATCTGCGTGCGGTTAGAGAATTGTAAGTTATTGGACAAGTAAATGGAAGAAATTAGAATTGGTAAGTGGTAGGGTATAACATATCCGCGTAAGTATCAATTTGGAATACCCAATGTCATATTCTCTGAGTGAATTGGTTCGAGGGTATCATCAGAAAATTGTCTCTGAAATGAGCTGGCGTTTTCAAATTTCTGATTTCTCAGTCAAATGATAAATCACGAAAAAGGGGAAACAATAACGGAAAAAGAAGAGGAACCGGTTCTCTTTTCAATTACATTCATTTATTTATTTATCTATTTATTACACCATTTTCCTTTGTATGTACTTATACCTATACCCTCGGTTTCCCCATTTATAAAACGAACCGTAAAAACCACTCGAATTCGTACTTGAATGTTGAGTAAATTCTTTTTATTCAAAGGGTCGCTTCTAGACGATGTTATTTCCGGTTCCGAGTGAGGTAGGTACATGCAACGTGACATCCTCGGAAACAGATCGAATTTCCGAACGTGCCTCACCCCGTAAATGGATTCTGTTTAAACTGGTGGAGAAAACGTGCCTCGTGGAGAAAATTTACCCTGAGGAATTTAACGCGAGCGCGGTAAGCAACCCTTGAAATGTAAGAGGGAGGAAAAATTTAGAGCTGATCAAACGGACGGGAGAAATCATATACTTGTCGAATTTCCTTCCCGAAAGTTTATCCTTCTTCCCTCAATTGAAAAAAGAACATTGGGGGTTTTTTTTGTTCGTCAACAGAACAGAAAGCTTGTTAGATATTTATCGAATATATGTATATTCATGTGCACAGCGACCGCAAGTGCAGGTTGTCGATAAAAATGTTCAACTCTTGTATTTATACGCGCTATGTATATACATACATGATATCTGTTTAACGTGGATCGGACGGAGCGAAAAAGTAATCTGGAAATTTCCGATTTATTCCCGAACAAGAATCGGTCTGCGTCGTATTTTTGTATAGAATAAAAAAGATTGAATCTCATCGAATGATATTCAGCTATAATATAGAATGAGAACTGACGTTATTCGCACTCACCTAGAATAGGGTTGCCCCGGTGGGTAGCCAGACCGCCAAGAGTCAATACGTGGGAGTGGTCGGCTGTCACCAACAGCAGCGTTTCTGAGAGGTCAACTTCGTCCACAACGGCGCGAACTGCCTCCTCAAGCGCCAGGGTTTCGTCCAGGGCACGATAAGCGTTGTTATAGTGATGAGCGTGATCGATTCTACCCCCTTTATCAAAATCGGTTTCATCCACGGTTATATTATATAGTTTAGGATTACTTCATTTTCAGATACATGGGGTCAGTTTTATTCATTCTTGATTCAATTATCAGGTCGAAAAACATGAGCGGAAATACGGAAAACCGAAACTTCATGCGGACCATGAAAAAGCACGATATAACGAATCAGGGAAAATTTTGGTCTACTATAGATCACGCGGTATGAAATCTATAACGAGAAGCCTAACTGTAGAAGAAACGAAGAAAATGAATTTTTCAGAATGTCATCTCTGCTCGGGTTGCTTGCTAAAGCTTTGACATGAATCTGACGGGGCATATATTCGACTTAAAAGTTCTTTGAAGTTTTTTTGGTTGTGTTTTGTTCGCCTTTTTTCTGCCACTTTGAAATATAGCTCGGGTGGATCTTCACGATTACGTGATGATATTATTTTTCGAGTTGTTATATCCCATGGCATAAAGCGTATTTACCGAAATCCAGGGGTGAACTTTTTACGGCAGCAAAAGAGGAGGAAGGTTAAAAAAAGGAGGATAAGATTAAGAAAAAAAGATCCGTAATTTCATCAATTTCAAACAGAATAAAATTATCGTTGGAGTGAAACGTAAAAAGTTTCCAACTTTTAAAAACACTCAGGCTTGGCTAAAACCCGAACAAAATTGTTTATATAACAGGAAAAAATGGAAAGTTCCTGCTGCACGCTCCCTTAGAAATCGTTCAAGTTGGTTCCGTTCTGCTTTCATAATGAAACAGCAATCAACAATTATTCACAATCCAAGAGCATAAGCTCTGATCCTCGGGGTCACTCGTTGTTGTTCGTATTTGTGAGAGCCAAACGAAAAACAATACGACAACTTTAAACACCTGAACTAAAGCACTTCTGCCCATGGGGTATCCAAGTGCGAAATGATAGGAAAAAAACACTCTTCGACCAAGATGTATTATAATTTCAGGCGAAAATTTCCATAATTTGGCAGTTTTCTCAGAGGCTATGAAAAATGTAAATTTATTTCACATATAGAAGCATTCAGCGGACTATTCGAACCAATATTTTGCCATCAATACAACTGAATTTCGATTCCACGGAACGATTGTTTCTCTATTCAAGCATACAGACCTTGGATAAATTCGAAAAGAAATCCGAAAATAAGTTGTTTTTTTCAAGTTTTAGAATCCAGTAAAAGTTTCCTCAGCCCGGGTTTGAACCGGGACTTCCGCATTTGTACTGCAGCGCCTCATCCAATCAGACCACCGAGGGACTGAAGCAACTTCTACTTGATTCTCGTGTTATGATATTTGGGACCGAGGGAATGTGTACTTAATTTGAAAAATTAAAGTAACTTATTTCCGGTTTTTTCGAATTAATCAAAGATCTGTGCGCGCAAATAGAGGAAGAATGATTCCTTGGAATGAAAATTCAGTTGTATTAATTGCAACGTATTGGTTCGAATAGTCTGCTGAATTCTTTTATACGTAAAATTATACGAACGAGTACGAAATGAATTAATTTCAATTCAACAATAACTATGCCAAGCTTGAATGTTTTTCCAACAAACCAATATACGCTAACTGTAAGTAAGTACGGTTTCTTTTTTCCCACGCAAGACACGTCATGCACATAAAAATTAACAATTTCAGCCAACGCGATACTAATGATAACAATTAGACTAATTCACGGGCATATTATATCATTTAACCTTCATTTATACATTAACACAACGTACGTTCGTTTGCTTGAATATCTAACGGGACTAACACCAAGCAGAGACATTTTATTCTTTGCTTAATTTCATTCTCAGATGAGAATTGAGTTATAAAAAATGGAACAATCGCTGAGAGAGTTGTTGCTACTCACCTTCCACAAACAGAAAAAAACCCTGAGGATTTTTCATCAATATACGAAGAGCTTTGAGTGTCATTTCGGTCAGCGAAGGATCACCAGTTGCATTCGAATTTCGATCTACGTCAAAATCCATGTGCGAATAGGAGAATAGCCCTGAAAGAATTGAAATATTTAGTCCGGAGCACGTTTCGATAATGAAATTTCTGTAAATAGGTACATGAAGAAATCTTCTATATACATCCAACATTATACACGTATAGCTATACTCGATGGAAGACGTGCTAAAAACAAAAACAGACAAAAGTGTCTTCATATAAATTTGATGAAAGTGGTTGATCGGAATATTATGGCTTTTTTTAGAGGAAGATCCTCTTCCCATTATCTACCGGTGCACTATACACCGAAAGAAGATATTATCCATGTATAGTTAACAATAAGATGATGTTGAATATGGGAAACGAAACATTTGCTTGTGGGTTCCCAGAGAAACGCTCGTTAATTGTTACCACACATTGATATAATCTGAGTGAGTTCTGGAAAACGGTTGATAATTTCAGGCAAATAAAATTGGCCAACAGTTACAACGCGTTTTGTTGTCCGAAGTAAAAATTTGGATCGCCATGTTCAACGTGACGTTTATTAACCGCAAATAAACTGTTTTTCCAGTGTACGTTGCAGTACAGTCGAGCTCAGCGTCCACAAATTTGAGTCTTTTAGTTCAATTTGAAAGATTAGTCTCGTGGTTTCAGCTGCGGCGTGCCTGGCATAGGTATAAACTGATAAATAAACTCCGAAGCAACTATTCAGTGGGATTTCTATGCTTTTGCACAGAGTGTGCATTGACTCGAGAATATCCACATTTAGCTAGATTATTAAATTCTGGTACATCGCGTTAGGAACTACCAACCAACCTACCTACTACCTGAATTCAATGCGAGTTACAATTCCCTGCGTTGCAGCAATTGCAGTTGGAGTTGCAGGGCAGAAGGTAAATTGAAATAAAGGAGTAATTCATTCCGTGTATAACCGCTGGCACAATAATAAACGCTACCCATACTAAAATCTGTGGCTGCAGTCACGTGCGCATATAGCTGTGGCGGGTATGTACACACGCATAAGTGGAGATATTATCCTAGAGTATCATACTCGTATTGTAGGGCGGCGCTCACCCATACTACACCTGGTCAGTGATTTTACAATGTAGGAATAACCTCGAAGATTCGCGTCGAGATTTTCAACCGCGTAATTCTGCAACCTGCCCGCTGGGTTTTCATATTTATCTAGAGACGTTAAAACGTAGGTTTACCGCAACACGGAATCTTTATTACAAAGTCACGCATGCATACATACGCTGTACGTAGATAACACCTAGGAAAAATCATTAGCTACTGTTAGAGGAAAATCTCTTGGAGGTAGTCGACGCAAATTTTTGTATCGATTTGAAGAGATTGTTTTGCCTGTTTGTCTCTTTTCTTCGTCAATCAATGCAACATGCACATATCTGTGGTTTTCGTTAAAATGAATGTAATTTCAGAAAAAAACCGAAACAATTACAAAGAAGATACGAACATTTCAAGACCCCCGTGATAGCGGTATCTTTATTAGCTCATGAGTTCAATCTCTTCTCTTGAATACGGTATGAGGTGTATGTGCTCTATGCTGATTACTTGTTTCTGTCCATGAGACCTAGCTGCACCTCGACTCGAAATACAAAGGGAGAGAGAAACAGGGAATTATGTGAACTATTTCATCATAATACACGAACAACACGAACAACACGACCTTAACGAAATTGCAGGTATCTTTATTAGTTCAGATGTTAAAAGCTATTATTTGCTCATTATTTGCTCATTATTTGCTCGTTCTTCCGCTACTATGGCTCATAACATGAGAACTAATAAAGAGACCCGCTTCGCTAAGATGGTGAAACTGTATATTTTAATAAAATATTGTTATTTGAAAATGATAAAGAAAATTCCAATACTGACTGTGCAAAGATACGAACGTTTCAAGATCCGAACGATATTCGTATATTCTTTTACTCAGTGAACACTTCCTGATATTTTCTCAGATTTCTGTAAGTAGCCCGTATTATTATTGCTCAAGGATGAAAAACTATCTGAAACGGTAAGTAATTTGGAGAAAACAAAAAGATACGCGTCATTGGAAACGGGGACATTGGTAATGGTGGTAGTCCGAAACTAGGTGAACACGAACCGGAACGTGATCCCCCATATATGCCTAAATCTGGAAAATAATCGCAAAGTATTGATAGTAAGGGGTAAGGAGATGTTGTGTATACACTTGTAGACAGTTCTATACCTATCCTGGTTATGCGATATTTCAGTCACGAGAGAAATCGAGTCCGTACCATGGATATGAAATTGCGTGAAGTAACCCACGACAGCTCTAGTTTACTCTAACGTCCTCGTAGAGAAGAAGATCACGGAAATGCTCTGCTCAGTGCAAGTTGCAACTCCGGTAGTAGAAACCCGTCCGACCACAAACGCTTTCCACTACTTGCTCGTCTGACTCACAATGAGCTACACTACTGCGTCAACTGTCAGAGAGACTGTTTTCTGACGGTTTCAGGTAAGTGATAGCCGTGGCTGCACTACGTCACGACGTCGTACAGTCGTACGAAATAATTCTTGACACAATATTTCCTGTTCCATGGAAGAAATGCCAACTAACCAACAAAGGGAAATGAATTTAGAAATAACTATTTGGCTAGCCTAGATGTCGCGTTATTGTTGAAGTTGTTGTCCTACGGAATCAATCGTTTATTTATAAAAAAATTGATCTAGTCGTTCGTGAACCGAATTTCGAAAACGTATGGAAAAAGAACTCGAACTGAAAAGCAAATGCCATGCATCTCTCTAGAAGTAATTTCACATCCGGTAAGTTAGAAAAGTGGCGAACTTTAATCAGCGTCAATCCGTAAACATAGAACTCATTTGCAGAGCGAATTTTTTTCGATCAAATTGATTATTGATACTAATTTAATCAATGAATTGCCAATATATTATTCTTTGGATCTACTACAGCGTATAGGTATATATCAAAACTTGCCAATGCAATACCTATGTGAAATTCGATTTTCCAAGTATTGGGCGCAAAATTTTCGCTAATCACATAGAACACACAGAATTTGACCTTTTCTCCACCTCGAGAGCGTATTTCCTTCTTTTTCCTGATCCTTACCTGTCTGGCCTCTGTGCGAAGTGTATTTTAATATTACAGACAAAATTCGACGGTGGTGAAGAGCTGGCTAGTGTGGAGCTTAAGCGACGCAAAGTTTCGAAGATTCTTTTTCCGGAGAAACTGAATGCCGTCCTACAATTATGAGGTAATCTCATGAATGACGATGAGAGCTTACCGGTCAAAATTGAGTTACGAATTTTGGCTTATTCGCCGCTGGAGAGCTTAGAAGCTCACGGCAGGGGACGAGAGCTAAGAATAATCGTTGTTGCCTGTTGGTGTTGTTGTTTGGGGATATTGAATAGTGATTAAAGTTATTAGGGTCACCATGGCTTACCAAGTAAATGGTTGACTTTACGGGGATCGACATTTTCCAGTTGTTCTTTGTTCCAAACATATTCCGAAGGTATGTTCCTGAGACGACGATCACGTGACCATTCTTCGATAAGGTTTCTCCCGTCTAGCCGTCTTCCTTCTTTCTCTGGTTCTTCAGGGTCCATTGCCACCTTCGGTACAAAATGTCTTCTCCCTCCTCCGAGTACGACCTGCGTATCGTTTGATGCATGAGGTATTGTTAACACAGTTTTTTTCACGTCCATCAATCATTCATCTTGACATTGAATCCCAAGGGATTATTCATAGACCACAAAATCTAACGTATCAATATACAAGAAGGATATAGGCGTTTTAATATAAGTTTCATACGAAAATCACATTTTTCAAGCTCATAGAATATGATTGAGAACGATTTTTGTTTGCTCTCTCGGTAAAATGAAAAGCAATTGAACTTTCAATAATTCTGATTTTAAATAATGAAGACTTTTATTCTCTTCTGGAATATTTTCTCCGTTGAACACGATGACTTCATTTAATACCCGTTTTATAGATTTCAAAATTTTATTTTCACTTTTTTTCCTTTTGTGTGATATGGGTCGACACGTTGATTTCTCAAGTAATGAAGAGCACTTTGCGATTCTCAGCAGGCGTCTACGCTCACTAGAATATTAAGTTTCAAACTCTCTACACTGGGGAAGAATGAAATGTAACGATATTACACACGTACATTAATGTTACGACCAGGCTCATCTTCGAGAAGTTGTCGAGCTATGTCTTTACATGAGCGTCTCGCCGCTGGGGGTACTTTCCCGTCATCCTCCCAATAACGGCTTGAAGCATGACTGAAAAGCGCTGCAGGCGTCGCATGGGTCACTCTAGTCGTCGTCACTATCCCAGTTGCTTTACCTGAAAAATAAAATTACGTGTAGAATTGATCAATTTTTATTTATTCATCTATTCCACATAACAGTGATACAGCAGCGGCCTAGGTAATGGTGTCCTACAGGAGGTAAAAAATGCCCTTGCGTAGCGTGGATTGAAACAAACCAGAATGCCAACAATCGAAATGTAAATATAAATGCGAAAATTATATTGTCCGCTGGAATTCAATAGCAGAGGTAAGTGTACATCAGTTTCAGATGATGTGGGGGAGTTGGAGGGAGGGGGCCACCCACCCGCCCACTTTTCCCCACTTTAAAAATTATAACATAATAACGGAACTAGACCTTAGATAGGATTATTTTTACATAGATATAATTTTAGCCACAACCGTTCTTCTTTTATCTAATTTTTTCGTTGAATTTGTGAGGATCTCTTACGATTAGTTATAGGTATATCTAAGCTTTTTAATTGCACGGGTAACCCATCAATGACTTCGGCAGCATTGTAGAAGCAGTTTTTTTCTACCAACCTCGAGTTCAACCCTGAGCAGAGCTAGTTTTTTTTTACTTCTAGTATTACTACCACTCATGAAATATTGGTTTTTTGGAGAAAAGGTAGTCTGAAGTGATGCCCTGATTCCAAGGCATAGACTTCAATTAGTGACATGGGCATTTTGTCCTCTTTGATATTCAAAGTCTCAGTATTCTCTTGCCTGCAGGTTGATGAGAAAACTCATCACATTTCTCGGCGCAGACCTCCCAGCTACGATCCCATAAGTGGCAATGCATGCTATATAAAACAGGGCATAGTATGCCATAAGCATTCTTTCCGGTGAAAATATACTCCTATGCCTAGAGAAGACATATAACAAAACTTTGAGCTTTTCATAATACTTTGAACGGACACTTCCCATCTAATGCCTTGGTCAATGTGAATGCCTGAATACTTGGTAGCTACCCACTCTATTGGTCGTAGTAAAATCCATATTGATCTCAGTTTGGCTGGGCCGGGAGTCTTCGTGGTTACTAAAAGTAATATGTACCGGTTGAGCGATATTTAGGGACATACTAGCCAGTGGTTCACCATGGCTAAGTCATTGTTGGCACGGTTAACTATGCCTTCCCAGTTCTTTCTACTGTTCAAGATCACCGTGTCATCAGCAAAAGACAGTATTTTAGGGAAGGTAATTGAAAGATCGTTCATGTAGATTATGAACAGTGAGGATTCCAGCATTGATCCTCGCGGGCTTGCAATATTGATCGCTTTAAGCTCACTAGTACAGTTATTTATTTTAACACACTATTTCCCGTTGCTGAAATAGCTTTCAATGAGTTCAAGCGCAATACCTCTAATACCTATGCATTTCAATCCACGCAACACGTTTGCATGACACACTGTATCAAAAGCTTTGGCAATATCAAGAAAAACTATCGCAGTGGGTAGGCTTTCATCTAATTGTAAGCTTGTATATGGCAAGTTATTTAATTTGCCAAGAGCATTTCTGCACCTTAGTTGTTTTTTTTTTAGGCCAAATTGGTTTGCAAAGATGACTTGATATTTAGCAACGTAGGCGTGGAAATTAGCGATATAGGGCGATAGTTCATACGGTTATGTACATCACCAGTCTTATGAATCGAAACGACCTCCGCCCTTTTAAAGAATTCAGGGCACACTCCAGACGAGATATTACCATTCATAGTACGAGTTAGTGGCTCAGCAATATGTGGTTTCGGAAGTTTTATAGCAATTGCATGGAAGCCATCACATTCGCGTTTTTATTTTTCAGCTTAACTACACACTCATGTACATTTCATTCAGATCGGTAGGGGCCAGGTATATTGCATCACGAATAACTTCATCTTGCGAAAGGACAAAAGATGTTAAGGGTCTCATTATTTTGTCAGCAGCCTGGTGTCCGTTTGAACAAAAGTAGTAACAGTAAAAGTGTAACAGTCATAACCTAGAATATCAACAAAACGAGTATCTCCCGTTGGCCACGCTTCACTACAAATTATTATCTTAGGTTCAAATGTACAATTTCTTATGAAAGCTTGCAAAGACATCACATTGCTTCTAATGCTACGAATATTGACATGTATTCTTATAGTGGGCAATGATAGCTTCTAGGTTCACGATATTACTACTATCATCTGCAGAAGACTCGCCATACTCCTTCAGATGAAAACTGCACTACTACTTTTCACTTGCGTGATAAAATCATTTTCATGATATTTTTCATCACACACAATGCATATCACAGCTCTAAGTACGATTACCTTATGATGTTTAGATCACAACGGGCGAGATGTTCCCGCCGTCCGCCATATTGGAAAAAATGCGTTGGTTCATTATTATTTGAACATTCCTTCTTTTTCATCAATTCATAACAAATAATTTCATTTCCCACTTGCAGGGTTCTATTTGACAAAAAATATATTGACAAACACATACACGAATGTAGTTTCAATTATACGTTCTATCCGTCACTCCTACATGGTAAATATAATGAACGTCAACTATTGACGGACTTGTTATTTTATTTGCATGTTTCAATGAATATTCGTCGCAAACGGAGAGAGAGAGAGAGAGATTTTATCACTAATCACAAAACAGATTTGACGATCTACATGGTTTTGTTAAATTTATTGGCTCTCCATACCACGGTCGTCATATTAACAAAATTTTTATGAGATTATTTTTATGGGCGTGTTATAAATGCATTATTAGAGATGAACTAACGATTCAAAAGCGTTGGAAACTTGATCGAACCGTAACGTTGTACCCATGCGATGAATTTATCAAATTTATCGAAGACACAAAGAGAATAATCAATTTACTATAGGATACGATTGGAAAGGGAAGTGCTTTATATCTACCACTGTCAACGTATTCCTCTTGTCATTGTCTATGAAATTCAATCACGAGAAAATTCACGATTGATTTTGTAACTGCAGCGAAGTATTTTCATTGAACAATAAGGGACTCAAAATCACAATCCTTTTATATCCGGTGCATTATCTGATTACTTTTTTTTCCCTTCTAGATCTATCTTTTCATGGCTGATTGTAAGCTCTAGGTATGCATATAACAAAGCAGTCCAATTTCGCTCCAATGGTTTTTTACACTCTCTCCTTTTTTCTATTCTTTCACAAATATTTCTACAACCTTTTTTCTTTTTCAGTTTCTTCTTTTCTTTTTTATTTTCCTACCCACCCGCATTTCGCCTCCTCCGCTGATACGACTAAGGATATCAGACTTGGCCCTAAGAGTAGAGCCATAAGCTGGAAACTGCGTTAGGCACCCCCCAGGATTACTACATCCATCTGCCGAGGCCTGAGGCCAGCATCCAACGTTTTAGAGATATATTTTTTCATTAAAGAACCCATAGAATCGATTACAAGTTACAAAGGAGGGCGGAAAATCTTCGACTTCGAAACTTTATCTGCCATATCTATCTCTCGGCACATCAACTGCAGAATTGGGAAAGACATGAAAAAAAGAGACGTAAAACAAAAAATTCTGCATTCCGCCGGAGCGACACAGATCAATCACGAATGCATCTGGTGGCTTAATGGAAACTGCAGTGCCTCGAGAGTCGGGAAAGAAATGGGGTGGAAAAATAGAATTACTTTCAAGCGATGAAACTTCAGAGAATTTGGAACAAGGGGATGAGCACATAAGAATTTTTCTATAAAGTTTTTCATACGACTGCATACAGTTTATAAATTCTTGTGACAATTTTCGATCGTTTCTCTCTCCGTCTCTCCCATATGAGGTTACTCCTTTATCTTTCTTTCCGCTTCACGGCATATACATATTTAGATACACATACGATAATACGGGGGTAATAAAATATCGGGGTGAATATGAGTTCGTGAAGTGTTAAAAGGGATCTCCGTTGTGCGGCAAGATTAACGAGTGTAGGTTACATGCAAAAGTTGCCTCGTTCCAGAGGTAACGGCTTTCCTTACGTAGGTGGACATATAATGCAGAATAGACTGCGGATTCAATAAGTGAAAAAAAAACCGCGGGTGACGATAACTAAACGCTGACTTGGGATGGTGGGTCCTAAATTCGAAATTCTCTACGCCCACGAGCGAGGACACTATTACGGCCTATTTTTATCACCCAAAATCTGATCCACGGTCTCATTTCGTATATATTACATTAGCTATACACACATATGTGAGTATAAATGTGTAAGACATTTTGTTCCACGGCTTCAGAAATAGACTAAACGAATTCAATTTCGAATTGTCGTGTTGTTTGGCACGGAATTGTACGAATGAAAATATTCATGTAAAATAGTATAATATATAGGTAATGTGTATAATGTTTAATGTATAAGATACAAATGTATGTAGATTTCGAGAAGGAATTCATCCGCACGCGAGTTGCAAGGGCGAAGATCTGAAAATCAAAAACCTCCTCAGGAGTTTTTCCTACGCCTACGTGTGACGTGAGATTAATAATTTATGTATCACTTGGGAAACCCACTTCGTGCTACTTTCGAAACCCCTGCCTGTCAAGATAGCGCTAGAGGGAAGAAGAGAGAGAAGGAGAGAGTAGGAGAGTTACTACCCTCACGCGCATATATATACATTATAATGGAACGTGTCGCGTGTCACGGGGTTGACATAAAATGTCGTAACTTATGTAACGGTATACTATACGAGGATAATAAAAATATACAGCCAGTCTGAAACAAAGTAAAGGGAAGGGAAACGGAGAAGGAGAAGGAAATATTTGAGCTGAGAATGAGGGCCGGAGGCTCAAGCCGTGACTACCGTCTTACCAAGCTAAGCGGGTAAACGGTTCAAATTTTGGACCATCGTAGGTATACGACGTGACCGTAATTCGCCTAGTAATTACCCCCCGGCTATGCCCGTTCGGGTGAGAATTCGCTGGTAATGGGGTAGCTGAAAGGGGAATTTTCTTCAACGAATATTATCGCTACCAAAGCACACAGCGAGGGTAGTGATAGAGATGAATATGAAAACTCTTCATAGATAGATTTGATCGAGTAATCAATTTTTCTGGAAATAATTGATTAGATCTAGAAATGTATTAGTTGAAATTTAATCGTTATACATTATTTCTGTTGAGAACGAATGGATTTTGATTACGTCTGGTGCATGTCACGTAACCAGTTCCTACAATTTTTCGCAAGATAAATAATACAAATTACAGATTTATTGTTTGCCCACGTCCTGTTATAAAATGCGCAGACCATACATTTTGGCTGTCTAAAAGAGTAGGATAAGAAGATCCAATACTCTCGGGTGAAGAAACAAGCTCGGCTACGCTACGCCCTCGAGCATTTATCTCTATCGCGACGTATTATAAACTCAATTTTCGAAGAATCTCAATTGAATTTTGGTTAGCCCAGGGACAATGGAAGTCCGAGGGGGTCGATAGAGGGCGAAACAAAATTCGAACCCGAAGAATATCCTGAAGGAAGTCGAAAGAAAACATCCGGGAGAAATTTTTAGGATGAAAAGAAGCAGAAGAAATAATGGGGAAAAAAAGGAATGAAACACAAACCGAAGGTTATACGTCCATGCTGCGTTCTATATAATGTAGTTGCGGTATTAGAACAGAAAATAGTAGAAAAAAGTGAAAACCACAACCTGAACATTTTCGCCGAGAAGGAAAAAGCGAGAAAGTGAAAATCTCGGCTGGCGTTCTTGATCGAAGAAGGTGAAAGCTTGTTCACGTTCCGTTTCGTCATATATTGCTTCACTCGTCTTTGTAACCGCAAGTATTGAAAATAAAATAAAATAAAAGAAACGGGCTGGTTCGGAACGCGAGAAAAAACGGAAAAGGAGAAAAAGAAAAACTTAGAAATTCAACATCTTTCGACGAAAATATAACTGAAGAAGTGTGATTGAAACTCGGGGCGAAACTCTTGGTTCACCAGGACCGTCACCTTTTCTTTTTTCTTCTTCTTTCTTTCATTTTAAGTGAATGGCAGTGAATTTTAAACGTCTCCTTTGTCGTTCGAATTTACGGACGAGCGAACGGGAATTTTTACCCCCTATCCCTTTTTTTTTCTCAACTTACGGCATTGAATTTCTCCTTGCGCTCTGTAGAGGCATAATGAAAAAAATTTAGAACGAAGTTTGCCCGGCAAAGTCGAAGGCGGTCGGAGGCACCCGAGAGCTGGATGTGAAAGAAATTGGCGTTGCGTATATCGGGAATAAAAATTAACTGAAAAAGAGTACCCCGATTTTTCGAGAGTCGTTTCTACTAATTTCTTTTTCTACCTTTTCAAAACCTACGCGAATTTTTCGATGCCGCGGTGGAATAATAATTCATCGTTACAATCAATTCAGAGCCTATACCTACAACCATGATTCATTAGCCAAATATAAAATATCTTCGGCTTTTCGCACGGTCACTCATACATATATAAAGGTAACATATTAACATGGTTAATTATTTCCAAATGGTAAAACGACCGATATTTGGTCAACACGTGTGGCTCCAGCGGTTTGCGGGCTGTGTTGCGTTCCGTTCCGTTACGTTATGTTATTGACGCGCTAAACTCTGTCCGCTGACCAAAAACTTCCCCTCTTTCTCCGCTCTGGTCACGGTCGCATCAACCCCCGACTAACCGCCGCCCAGTTTCGCTGCTCGTTTTCGACTTTTTGGTTTTCGTTTCTGTACCGTTCCAACGTTTTGCCGTTTAGCGGAGGTCGGTATAATTACGAAACGGGGGTACCTACTACTGGATACACCGGATGCTCCACAGTCCACAACAAGCTTTCAACCCTCTCCCAGGGATTACTTGCTTACCGAAAGGGGTTGTTAGATGCTGCAAAGGGTGGTCCAGCTTTTGCATGGGTATAGGTCTAGCTTGGATGTCCGAGAAGTGAACAATTTGAAAAGCCTCATGAACTATGTGCCCTTATACCTATCTATACGAGGTAAGAGGTATAGAATGAGGATAGATAGATAGATAGATAGATAGATAGATGCGGGGAGAGAGAGAGAAAGAGAGAGAAAACGAAGAAGCATTCCGGAGCTCGAACATGGAACGAAATTCTGTACCTAACGTTACCACGCAATTAATCAACCAGGTAATCAATCTTAATGAGCCGGACAGATGCCCAGCCAACCAAGAAGAGCCTCCGCTCGAGCATATGTGGTGCTGCTGCTGCTGCTGCTGCTGTGCACGTGCCAATAGTAAAAGAATTATGATCGAGGATTTGATTTGAGGACAAATTTGTTCGTAAATTGAAAAAAAATATTGGTACGTACATACAGATACATTCAAACATATTAGGGTGGTCCTTATTTGGGCTCGAAAAAAATTTTCATAGGGTCACCCGCAAATGCATTACAAATCCTTCAAAAATAATGTGTCCGAAGTTTCAACTCCTTACATTAAAGGGAATACGTGCACCACTGCAGCGGGCTTCCATTTTCCGATTCAAAATAAAAAGAGTTTTCACCTCGGATGTTGATTTGCAGGCGAAGAGAAAAATAATTCTGATGAAAAATAACATTTTTCTGTTGCAAACGTCGAATCGTTTATTCGAAATTATGAACAAATTGCAAATGAGAAATTTCTTCTGTTCGCCCTCGTATACTACGGACAGAATCAATCGAAAACCATAGGAAACAATTCGAATTTTGCAATATAAAATTTGCAAACAAGGACCACCTTGATTCATACACATGTGGTACGAATATACGCGATATACGGTGAAATGAAATTTCGAAACAATCAAAATATCATACAAAATTGATATATATCTATAGATGATTAATGCGTGTATATATATATACCTATGTATTACCTACTTGTAATACAGACGTTTTCCTATTTGTACGTTTTCGTTTGGCGAGGAGAATAATTTCCGTGAAAATTCGCGGGATGAACTTACAGGATTTTGCACTTTTTTTCTTCTTTCTTTCCCATTGCGTATATAGGTATAATACATACGAATGGCCGCCGTGGATTTAATATTTGGCCGTGTGATCAAATTCCGTAGGTCACGTGCAGCCCAAGGGAAGTATTCGAATGATTGAGTTACGACAGAATATAGATCTGGGTTTTCCTTAATTTCTCTATATATACTCATCTACAAAGCTTCGTTTTTGTATCGATGTATATGTTATTTATATACAGCTTGTTAATAAATTCTGTTTCTTTTTTCTTCTCTTTTTCTTCTATTCCATTCGATCAGAAGGAATACTACCTCAAGCGCTTTACCATTTTGAGTTAAGGTGGTATTAAAGACATATTCACCAGACATAAAGACCGATTGTTACTCATGCTTAGAAGAATTGTTATCACTTCGGAAACGCGATTCGTCGCCACTCCTACACCACACAACCGATCAAAACGAAACTTCAAAGATTCGATGCAGAATTTTGGCGAAAGGTGGCTAAATATTTAATTTTGCTGAAATTCCAAGAGAATTCAAAGTTTTTCGGGATTCTCTCAAAGTTAGGTTAGGTTCGTTTGTGGGTTGGATTGGAAGAATTTTAATTTTCGATAGAAGATTCAATATTTCGTAGAAATAAAATACTCAGCCACTTCTTGCCGAAATATTGCATCCACTCCCCAAAGTTTCATTCCGATCGGTTGTTTGGTGTAGGTTTATAGCATCGAATTCCATTTCCGAAATGATAACAATGTTTTGAGGAATGAGTAACCATGGATCTAAATATGTCTTCAATAGCACCTTAAGGTAAATTTGTTCAGCTAGTAAAACAGGCCGTTAAAATTTCATTGCATTCGAGATGAATGAATTTAGGGTCGAGGTGTTGTAGTACCGGCGAAATTCGGCTCTCCAATTCCGGGTTGTGTCTGCCTACATAAAATCACATCAAATCTGTACCTAAAGCCCTCATTTGAGCTTCATTGAGCTTCATGAACTGCTTGTAGACCGAAACCTCAATTAGGAATTACTCGTCCTGTGAGAAGGGTTCCGAAAGAATCGAACTGTCGAGTCGAAGGGAACAATTTCTCGTAGAAACTCGAAGACCTCCTCATGCCTAGCCCAGAAATTTCCCACCGAGGCGGGACTCAATATTTTTTCAAAGCTGTTAAGATCGTATAATTTGATTCGTGACCTACAGTCTACAAGGCACGTGCTCGAGCTTATGTATATAAGCTGTGTTTGTATTTACCAAGCAAAAGTATGCCCGAGATCTTTCATACCGTTTTTTTGTTGTTTTTTTTTTATTTGTTCAATTGTTACGTCGAACTACTACAAGTTTTCGCCACCGACGCGCGGCGACTCATGATGAAAGGGGTTTTGTCGCCCGCGCGAGTGACTTTCTCGTTCGCCAGCTATATCCCTCTCCACTTCGTGAACTCGGGGAGAATGCGAATGCAACACGGCATTATGTCGCTTCCTTGAGTGTAACTAAGAATTATGTGTTCAAATACCGCGGCGCAATTGTGGAGCTGTGGTGATCTCGATTTCAAATACGATACACATGATTATTCGATTCCATTCACCTTCCGAAATTTACCAGCTGATTAATCGGCTACTGAATCCGGGTGTGGTCGATGAGGATTTTCGTCTCATTATACATCATATTCATTCTGAGTTTGTGCAAATGTGTGTGATATGGATGTATCATGAAATTCTTGATTTTATTATTTTCTCTTTTAACTTTTTCGTACATACCTTGTTCCTGAGCCCAATTGACCAGTGACGCGACCTTGGCGTTGTAGCTTGACACACAGTTTTCAAATCTAGCCGATGAATCCAGTCCAACAGTTTCGTAATTCGCCTTAACACCACAGAGCAGAGCTGTAGCACAAGCCGAAGACTCCCCGACCTGGGCGTCCATGTTGTACGTCTGGATCAAAGCAGAAATAGATAAGAGAATAGGGATTGCCATCAGGACGGAAGGGATGAAAAATGAAAAAAGCAAAAATTGACAAGTTAGTGAAAAATGATTTATTCGCGTAAGCCGCATATGGCGGATGCGGTAGAACGAAGCAGAATGAATGGCCCCGGAATACATCTGAGGAATCATTATTAGTCGTCATAGCTATGCCTGGTGGATATTTGACGCGAGTTTTTCGGCGGCATTCGTAGTATCCGAGATACAAAACATTGCTGGGTATAATTTTGGGGGTAGATAAAAGAATTGGAATTTGTAGTATAGATCCGGGAAAACGAGGACTGTAATACTACAGATTATGGTGATCCTAAGTCGTTTCTCGCGCCGAGTAAATACTGGATCTACAGTCAGTGAAAGCTCAAATCTTTGCCACATTATTGGGGCAGAAAAGTTCTGCTGACGCTACTCCTTCCAGCAGAATTCTCAGCTTTCAGAGCTGAATAAGAAATCCAAGGCAGATGTGTCGTCCATTTCGATCGTTGAATATATACCGACCAACTGCGTAAAAAAGCCATCAAGCCCAGTATTCGGCATTATCATAACACGATAGATTCTCTATAGATAAATATATATGCTATATCGATCAGTATTTCTCTTTGGCCTCGTTTACCCAACCTCTTTCCATTCTTGTTGAGACAATACTCCGCTTCGATTCTAAAACAACAACCCTGCGTCATTTGATATCACGAGATGAGCCTGTGCCTGGCAATGTAAAAGAGAATCTTAAAAAGCTTTCGTATGCGATTTGAATTTGATGAGCTATTCTTACATTCTTGAAAAGGATCATCCTACAATTACGGCAACGTATTTGTACGTTGCATGTTTCGGCCGAATGAGCACAGGTAGAAGTAAAAATTCGTTGAAATTGAGATAGATTTTTAAAATGAATACTGCAAAATATTTTGGGATTTCGGTGTTGAACGCGGACATTTTATAATTAATTTTATAATAAAATTTTACAGAAAAAATTTGAATTCTCTTGATATTTTAATAAGTATATTTCTTTCATCTCCAATACAAGTATAATTTCATCTTCTTTTCGTAAAAGTAAAAAAAAAAAAAAAAAAAAAAATTAAAAGAATGTGCATATTCTGTGGAAAAATTCAGGGGCTGGAGGCATTTAATGAAAATTCTCCAGCCCGAAAGTCATTTCGAACTAAAAGCATACGTGTATTAAAAAAGAGCGAACTTTTTCCACGTATAGGTACCTACATGGTGTGAATATATGTGTGCATAAAAAGTGGATTTACACGGTTCAGTAAATCTTTGTTTTCGCGTTTAACAGGTAGGTATAGGTAATACCTTGATTACTCTTTTTACATTCCCCCACTTAATGAATGTACCAAAATATAATACACAGATTACAGTGTCCGAAACCGTGTAGGTGATGGTCTGGAAAGAGTTTTAACGAACGGTGGATGTCGTGGTCGTGCATATAATCGCTTGTTTATGGACAGAAATGTTTTCTTGTAACGACGAAGCAGTGCTATTTTTTCATTTACAACCGGAAAGCGGTGAAATTTATACGATAAGAGACAGCCTGCCAACGTTCATTTTTCATTCACTTTTTCATCCTTTTTCCATTCGTGATAATTGGAACTCTCGGATCTGACAGATAAGTTTGAAGGAGGTATCATTCCGCGGGTCATTCCGGGACAATCATTAATCAAGATTTGTCGACACCTTTTGTGAGAGAAAGCGCGCTACACATGGTCAAAAATTTCATATATGTATATATATATATATATATATGTATATATTCTTTTCGAAGTTATCAGTTGTTTAGCACGTTGAAGATTAGATAAGTTTATGTTATAACGGGTGGTCTACGTATGGTATGAAAAACCGCAGTTAGTCATTGAAGATACTTCCTCTTGTCATGTCGTTGGTGCAAAGAAATGAAAACAATACTCCGGGTAATAAGGAGAAAAATACCACATTCGATAACCGCGGGTCAGAAACAAAGCCGGACGATGTGGTTGACGATACAGACGCCTGGCCATTCAAAAAGTCCTCAGTAAAGTTAGTATGAAACAAGAACCCGATGTCAAAGTCTCAAAGAGTCAATAATTTCTCAAACAGTGGATTTAGTACCGAAACTATTTCAGTGAGGATATATCTACGATTATTTCGTAAAATACCCAAATATAAATCTATCGAATCTCCATACGCATACGCATATGTATATATAGTACTACACATCTAAGTACATATACTTGACATGGATATATTAAACAAAGTGTTTAAAAAAAAGTTCAATTGCTGTCGAAGGTGATTCATCTTTATATCTTATCTATAAATTCTCGTATCGATATTTCGTGAATCAAGAGTAATTATCTCATACTGTTTCTGAGCACTTCATGACAGCATTATAATTGAAATATCATAGTGCCTCCACTCTCCATCGTCAATTTATACCTAACGAAAAATACTGAAATTATTAACGAGGTTTATCGGTTGAAAAATTCTTCAAACAAATGAAATAGCATACTACAATAATTGCTTTAAAAAATTTGCAATCAAGCTGCCTCTTGACAAAAAAACATCAAGAATTGTGAGATGATCCACCCCAGCTAGCGAGAAATGAAGGAATGGCAAGAATTTTGTGTCCTTTTCGATACTTATGAACGCCTAAGGAATTCCGTAATTATATTAAACCGCCCCTGAATTGCTGTAGTAGGTAGCCAATGAAAAACTTTCACCCGGCCTGTCACTGCGCCCTTTCAATTTTCTAACTGATTGAACAAAAAAAAAAAAAAAATGAAATAAAAGTAAAATAATAATACTTGAAGAAATCTTTCTTCCGCTCTTCGCGAACGATTCACCTCAATTAAGTGTCAGTAAATAACGATTCTCCATTCCACCGGTACACCAGCGCCGTAGTGGGTTAGAAATTTGAGAAACTGAGGAAAACAAAAAAGAAAACCAAGAGGAAGACAGAAAAATGAAAATATAAGAACGCCAACACGAACTTCCAGTTACCGTCGCGTCGTATCACACTTCCACGACAATATTCATGGTCGAAGTTTTAACGACAAGTCTTCATAACTTGGGGGAGTGGGATAGGCACTAAAGGCGTACAACTTAAACTCTTAAAGGTGTTTTTAAAGAGCACGAAGATGAGTTTTAGTTGCTGTCTTGGTCTGCCACACGACTGCAGAAACCGCGGTTCCTAAATTTTGAATTCACGGAAACATTCCTCTTGCCAGTTACCACTCTCCGTTTTCCACCTCCTCTGCCTCTCAGTCTCTTCGTCGTATATCCTTCCTTCGGTAGCTGAGGCGCCCTTATATATTCCCTGAGCTGCTTCATCCCAGTTCTTCAGAGCGTACGACTGGTTCCACGGTGGGGTTACGGCAAAGACAGTTAGTTTCCTGACTGAAAGTCGTTTGTAACAACAGAAGCCAACCAGCCGCACTCAGACCACATCCCTTCTCTTTTTCTAGTATTTCTTTGGCCTCGCTCTTTGGTCTAGGACGGAAGGATAGCGAGATGGAGGTAGCAGAAATCTCAGCGAAATAATATCCCCGCCTCATATTCTGAATATTCTGTATGGATGTACGTACACTTCGAAGACTAGGCACATACCATTTTTAATCGTGATAATATCCGCTCTTCTCTTCTCTTCTCGTCGTATACTGCATGAGCAGGTTCTCCAAAGTCTTGTGCAATCACTCAGCACGCGGCGAAGAAACCCTCTTTCATACCACGTTTTTCTTTCTATCCCTTTTTTCACGCATTAACTAATTGTCTCATTGCTTCAGCGTGCATGCGCATGTGGACATAAAGAATTGTTGAATACTTATTGCGAGCGAGCTGCGTTTGCGAACGTGTAACGTATCTCTGTACAAGATACCGAGAGCGTACGTGCATAGGGCTCCTCCGTCGCCGCGTCGCGTTATATCTCTTGAACTCACAATCAAACAACCATTTCCCCATGGCATTGTCGCGTAAATGTACACCTGCCTTCTTCCGCTACGATTCAACGTTCAACGGTTGAGATAACGGTTAGTGCATAGGGCTTCAGATAACTTTGTGCGATCGGGTAAATGCAAAATCATCGACACCATGATAATTATTCTCGGGAAACCTGCGGCGCGGAAAACGTCGATCTTCTACTTGCCTTGTTATTGAAAATGTTCCAACTGGTACGCTTTAGTCTAGTCTAGTCTAATCTAGTCTAGTCTAGTCTAGTCTAGTTTAGTATATTCTGGTCTAGTCTAGTCTAGTATAGTCTAGTCTAGTCCAGTATAGTATAGTATAGTCTAGTCTAGTCCAGTCTCGACTAGTCTGTTCTATATTCTGCGTTGTCAAAACAGCTTACGTCGAATCGTATAGCAGACGTTCAGTCAGATGTAATTGTCAGTTGAATTGAGACTGTTCGATCCTCGCTGAACGAGGATCGTGCTCTGTTCGCTCGGCCGGTGAAGTAATTAAGACAAGGAGAAGATTCCACTTTAGTTAAGGATTACAGGCTTATCCCTGAACCACGTTACTTTCAACCATTCTTAATTCAGTAAATCTAACAGATAATCTCGCAGCATATAGGTGCATACGTACCGTATATGTAGGTGTTATACGTTGAATGGGAATCCAAGGATTTGAAAAAAGTGGAAAAAGCCAAAGAACGAAAGAAAAATTGGAATATCAGGGAGTTGGAAAATAGAACGTACATGACTGAGAGAATGGAATCGATGCAGCATTATAACAAACTAGAGCACGAAGTACACAATTTCGGACCATACGTTGCATGAATATGCAGGAGATCAAACTCTACAAATGTTTTCATGTTTCCATACCTATAGACCAGCCCCGGCCCTGCATCTCAAATGTTCGATTGCTCCAATTCCCATCCCTTGAATATGTAATGCGATTTGCGCCGCAATTGCAGTACGCCGCATATTTTCAGTGAGTAAACATGCAGGCGCGTGAATCGTGATAGGGGGAGGCAATGTATATACATCAATGTTTCTTTCTCGTAGCGTTGTAATTCGCGAAAATTTCATGACCTTTTTTTCTCGTCTTTTTGTCGTTGTTTTTTATAGCACCTATCTTATCAGAAATATCAAATCGTAAATATACTGCGGGCACATGTTCATCATTCTGATATAGATACATAAAAAGGGGAGAATTTACGGTTCTGCCGGTGATACGGCTACATCCTTCACTTTTTTCTCATATTCTCTTTTATCTCTGTTTTAGGGATACTACCGATAGCGAGCCAAGTGCGACTTCGAATTCAGAGACAACTTTAGTAACGAGCACAATCGATCGTGACTCAGAATTTTACGATATGAAAAATCCCAGACGTGGAATAGCTGTGATATTTAACCACATTCATTTCACAAACATGGCAACTCGTACCGGTACTATTAAAGATTGTGAAAATCTCAGTGAGACTCTTAGCAATCTCGGATTCGAAGTCCGTGTATACGTAGATCCAACGCTGAAGACAATTTCATCGGTATTGAAATCAGGTGAGAATCTAACGCTGATCAAAGCAATCAATTAGCTTACTTAAGCTGCCTAAGCTCAGCACCAATCAGTGATGAAATTAGATCCTCGAATTCACTCCAGCGGTATAATCGTCAGAACTATATATGTATAGGTAGGTAGGTATAATATGTATGCAGATGACTACGATCGCAACATGATTATTGTAATTCTCCAGCCGACGTTACAGCTTTCGCAACAATTTTTCTGTTTCTTTCTACCTTCTAGTTTCTTTTTCCTTCTTTTTCTCCTCTAATTTGAACCGCCTTCCTCCAGTCTATAATTATTCACCCAAAAATTAGAATAATTTTTTTATTCCTCTAAACGCTGCTGTGTAGCGCGGCGCGGCGATGGGAATTCAGAACGAATGCATATGCTTTATTCATGAAGAGAATGTGTTTGATGATTCTAAACTGGACAGGAAGACCACCACACCTGTATGTTACAATAAATACACCAGAGGCTTCCGAAGTCTCTCCCTCGAGATTCAAAATAGTAAAATATTCGCTGCTATTCATTTTTTGGTTTTCATTCAAATTTTGAACGGTTGAATTCATTCTTTTTACTGTTGATGACGTGCTTCGATTATGCTTTGTATTTTCAAATCTATATAATCTAGCGATCAGATTTGGAGTTATCACGGGCAAGATAATATCGTGTGACACCCATCATCATACCAAAATATTTTCTTGATCACGAAACGTCATCTCACATTTACACTTACCCCAAAAATAATTCGTCACTTTCTTGATACGCTGTCAATTTTTATAAGGAGAAGAAGACACAAAAAAACGTTGTCTTTGCCAGACGTGTCTGACCAAGCGACATGTAATATGCATGAACTAAGCCACTGTGTTCGATATTCATAGAGGATCGGCTCTAAGTAGACTATTTTCACTCCCTTATCCAACGAAGCAACAAGGTGTGAGTCTGCATGAAATATTTACGAACCCTCGTGTAAGACTGAACAATTTGTTCTCTCCTTTGACTCTTTTTATTTTTTATTTTGCCCATTATAAATGATGTTCCAGAGGCACCTTCGGGCTAAGAACGTTAAACGTTAAAAATCTCTGGTTGGGCGCTGATCATTAATAACAATCGTGATGAAAATACCGACGATTATCGACTGATTTATCGAATAAAATTCCATTTAACGGTAACTTTCTTTGATTTTTACTGAATGAGATAATCAGCCAAGGATCCGCAATTAAAATAATTGAGCAAAAAGATCGGGGAGATATTTGGCGTGGTGAAGAAAAATTGGTAGTTCGCATATCAGACAAAACGTCGTCTAGACGTCGCGTCGTTTGCTTCGTTTATCTAACTTGACAAAAGAGTTTCGTCAGTACCGATTAGTTGGAATGTTGTAATTTGTGGCAGTTGAGAGCAAATCGTCGTTAAAAATCAGGGACATACCCCTAAAACGAGTTACGATTTCAGTTTGAATTACACTCAGGTGGAAAGCGTAAAAGATGAAGAAACAGCGAGTAGTCGAGTTTGCATAATTAACTGATTGCTTTGAGACGCCGTTTGCCTTTCGAACAAACGACATTTCTCGTTGGTCAAACAGGTACCTACCCTGCCTGTCTCTACCCTATCCTATCTCCGTTTACGTTAAAAAAAACCTTTCCAAACTTTCAGTCGAGAAATTTATTGCACTTATTACTCGCTCATGGCCAACAATATTTACACTGTTGGATTACACAACTAATTCTCAATTAGGAACTTCAAATATTAATAAAACTTCTGCCGGCCTGCAGGTGTTGACCAAATAGCACGTAATATGAGGACGATTTAATCCGGTTAACTCTCTCTCTCTCTCTCTCTCTCTCACACACACACAGCCATGCGCACACAGAGATCATTTCAGCCAGGCTGGAAACGGCGTTGACACTCTGAAAACGAGGTGCGTAATGGTCACCCTGACTCAATTGCCGTCTACCCTGTCGCAACATTAACTTTCCCTACTTCGCTACGCCCTTTTGCCCAGTAACGAAACTTACGTCGGCCAAATTCACGTTAGAATGTGAATCCATACATATATTTATATATGACAACCTGCGGGAGACTGACCATGAGGAAACTAGGAAACTAGCTCATACTTACGGAAAGATGACAAACTTTTAAATTATTCCGCTAAAAGAGAGAGAGAGAAAGAGAGAGAAAAGGGACTGTTTCTCCCTCTGTTTGATAATCTTCACCCCTATTTCCATAATTGTAAATTTAAATCGCAGCCCTCGTGTCTCGTTCTGCTGTCTAAACGTTCGAGGCATTTTCGGCTCTATTTATGAGGGCATAATTATACTCACAGAATAGGAATTTCATGCGACATAGGTTAAGCCGGGGAGTACTCGATTAAGGAATGGAAGAGGTGGGCGACAGAATCTGTTAAACGCTGACACGTTGTTTACCCAGTAGATGATACGATAATTAATTTCATCAGTTCAAGTACGACATCTCATGCATGCACGCTGTAATACTTCGGATTATTATACACGAAGAAGAAGCAAAGGTTGAATTTGTTCATTCAGCCTAAAAATGAGAGGAGAAAAGACAGAAACGGAGGGAAAATTACAAATTTGTTTCAAAAATTCTGTGCCTCTGCCAAATTTGTTCAAATTCATTGAGAACCGGATATTCCATAGCCCAAAGCTGATGTCCGAATCGAAAGAAAAAAAAAGAAACAAAAAAGGAAAAGAAATTAGTCCGAGGAATAGTTTTCTACAGTCTTCATGACGCAATGTAGGGCATCCATGTAATATGGATTTCGGAGTGAAAGGTCAAGCTTCAGGAAGACGCAATTGATCATGACGTTGGTTGTAAATGTCGAATATCACCATTGAGGTAGACGTAATGATAAAACAATTGTTCTTAGCATCAACCCTTCACGCTACAAACATTTGCAAATTGGGCCTTCCTCCTGCATATACCCTTCTATACACAGAATATCTAGAGCTATAGACGATGTTGAGGGGTATGATTTACGAAACTACTATCGGAGTTAGCCGACGTTTCCCCCTATTATCACTACCCTGTATATACCTGGGTACCTACTACATGCATAAGGTACATACCTACATCATACATACATGCATATATACATATTCGGGAATGATGTAGTTCCAGGTGGAGAGAGAAGTGTATGGGTAAGGTTTATATAGTTTACGCATATATACGTAGTACATTGCGGTGAGATTTGTAGGTATGTATGGGATACAGGTTTGAATTAATCGTTTAGAATTAGGAAAATAGCCGGGGTTGCGTAGTAGCCAGGTACAACGTCTGTGGAATGCGGTGAATAAAGTATAGCACACAATACATATACTAGATACTTGGGTATACTATACATGCATAGGTATGTCTCAACAGTGCATGTTGCCATACGCGGCATTACCATAAACGGAGAGTGCATTATTAGTCGAACCACCGAATTAATTAGCACGTTAATTTCAGTGGCTGCCGACAACCACAGTGATGCCGATTGCCTGGTTGTAGCCGCAATGTCACACGGTGAGTCTGGCTTCCTGCATTCAAACGACGAGCTTTATCCCGTTGACAAATTATGGAATTCTTTTACCGGTGATCTATGCCCAACCCTCGCTGGTAAACCAAAATTATTTTTCATTCAGGTAAGACATGAATTATAACCACCTCAACACGTTTACCGGTATGTCTTCCTTGATCATATATCGTTATTTTTATCAATTGTTTGTTCCTCTCATTACATTTTGTCAAGAGATTGTCAAAAAATTGAGAGATACTTTTTTTCACGAAAGATGAAAATCGTATGGTATGTACATGCAGAATGCGCTGGACCTTGCACTTTATATTTATGGCTTTAATTTTGAATGAACATTTTTTACGTGAGGTTTCAATTCTGTTTTTACGATTCATCGATCATTTTTTTCTGTTTTTTTATCTCACGTTCCCTTTTTATCAAGGGATTGTGTTATTCGCAGAGCGTGTATTTCGCAGAGTGTACAACGTTTCTCGTCCCTGCGCTGCTTGTACCTCGTCATAATATTTTTTCATTTTTCATCCCTTATTCTAGACACCTTATTTTGCATGCATTCTAATACATGCCTATATAATGTAGACAGTCACGTATCTGTGTACCTGCTATGTACATACATAAACATGAATGTATGCATGTACTGCGTACATACCTATCTGTATAACGTCGAGGCCCGGCATAAATACATACGAGATACGTATCAGGGTATTCGTGGTGTGTTTTTGTTTTTCATTCTTTCTCTTCTCTTTGTGGTCGAAGAAAGGTTCAATATCCGTAGATATTGACCGTGAAGAAAGAAAAGAGAAAAACGGAAAGAAGGAAAGCGAAAAGGAAGAAAAAAAGAAAAAATGCTAATAATATGTGAGAATTTGTATAAACAAAGAAGTTTTCTGTATCCGTCCGTAACCCGATCACACAAAAGATACATGCAATAGTATATGCATACGTGATATGTATGTATATATATTATACATTAGAATACATGGAGCACCGAACGAAAAAATACAGCGGCCTAATTTCAGAGAAGATACGAAAAGAAAAAGAAAAAATGA
The DNA here is from genome assembly GCA_963170745.1 of Phymatocera aterrima. Lineage (NCBI taxonomy): Eukaryota > Metazoa > Arthropoda > Insecta > Hymenoptera > Tenthredinidae > Phymatocera > Phymatocera aterrima. Next base: position 12,961,707 of record OY720663.1, read on the forward strand.
GAATAAAATTTATCCACCGTTTTTTGTTCTCTCATAATTTCAGGCTTGTCGTGGGGCTCGCGTTGACAAGGGTGTTAAAATCATTCATGAAACTGACAGCGCGGTTAGCTACAGCATACCTGCTTACGCAGACATCATGGTTGCCTATTCAACTTACGATGGTAAGCATATAATGTTCAGAGGAAAATCAATTGAAAAATATCGTCTGTAATTTTATACTGTATCAGGGGGATTTAGTTAGGACTTTCTTTTTTATGGGGGCTGAAATATATAACGTCAAGGCAACGTAACGACAAGAAATTTCTGAATTTTCAGGGATTCCCAAGATCGTAGGAAAATAAAAATGAAAAAATTAAGGTTTTCCTCTGTCGGAAATTTTCGCTGATATTATTTCGTTTCTTCGTTTAAATTTTGTTTATACGGTGGTTTTATACGACATGCCTACTTTATGCACATTCGATGCTCCATTTACATGGAAATAAACGAATTCCATTTTTGTCGACTTTTTCATGAAATTTGGATAAGAAATTTTTATCACATTTTGTATGCAGGGGATAAATCAACGCGTTCAGGTAATTCTCGCAACCGGTAATTCTCGCCCGACGATTTAACCGCATTTCGTTTCAGGTGTGTAAAATTTGTTCGAGATATAATTCATTTTTCTCACCGAACTTTGTACCTATGTATATACATACATGGCATACATACATGCTATACAGCATACTATAATATAGAATAAAATATGCCCACTTCGGAATTGAACCTGCAATTGAAACATGTAGCAGCCTACACATCCAGAACAAATAATACTCATTTGTTCTTGCGAGTTTGTGATTTTGTTTGCCTCGTTCATTTATTTATTTATTCAGTTATATATACCTAGTTTTATCAATTCTCTTCACGTTCCTTAGAGTTTCGTCCAAGGATTCGAATCTTGGCAAACTACCATCTCGCGAATGTCGAATTAATCCGCGTTACATTCCAGGTCGATTTAGCTGGCAGACACTACCCCTTTCGGTTTTAGACACGATATAAAAGCCTCGAGCGTTGCGGTCCATCAGTTCTGCACATTGAGTTCGCGCTCCCGAATCCAGGCCAATCTTCCGGACGTCAAAGTGGCTGGGAGTGGTCGACGCTCATGTCCTGCGACCTAAATACCCCTTTTATGTCACTCATAGCGTCTCGTGTAAAGAAGGAAGGGAGAGAGAGAGAGTAAATGAAAGAGGAATTGGATAATTCGTCAAGAAAAATGAAGATTAGGTCGAGAAAAGCGGGTGACAATAAACTCCGAGTATATTTTGAAAATTTTCCAAAATTTATGAAACTCGCGAGAATTTACTTCTCGGCCGTAAAACTCGATCGGAAAATCGCTATTTTCTGAAGAATCCACAAAATTTCGAGCGTCATGATAAATTTGGAGAAAATAATTTGTCGGGGTCCATTGATTTGCCAACCGCTTTTTCCTACATCGTACTGAAATCTTGTTAGTTACAATATATCGTTTTTAAAATAGTGAATACTTCCGAGGCATGAAACTCAGCGCTATAGAATATAGTGCCATGCCGGGAAATTGACGGTGCAGATTGTAGGGATGGGAGTGCATTTCGTTAATTAAGTAGTACATGACCTCTCAGGTTGTAAATAGAGAAATGTGCCCAGAGTATACTATCACACAATTGTAATCAAGTACCAGCCAGGTTCCATGTAACGTACCGTACCTCACCGTACGTGTATCTTTCTCGGGCATGTATGCATCTGGGTATATTATGTGTATATGTGGTATATATACACGTATTTGCTTTTACTTCTCGTGTAGATCTACATATAAATTTGCCGAGACCCCTTAGGGACTCGTAAAGTGGTGATTCCGCGTACAGAATATGGATTTTCAAGCGTAGCTGGTCCTTGATTCCCTTACCAGACCCGGACATAGTGATTTATAACTTTTGGCCGAAACGCGTTCGCGAGCTTCGAAGGATTTACAACCTTTTTCCGGTTATAGATGTGTCAAGCAACGATTTTCAAAATGCAAAAGACAGGAGAAAAAAAAGTAATTGTCTCCTAATGAGATACTGCGATCTGGGCCTCGCTCTCATGTTTTTATTCTATTCGTAACTGCGTAAAAACGGGGCCAACCGTTTTTTTAGCTTGTTTAGGGGGATGAAGATTACCGTGAAATACGTCAGGTGGGAGGGTTTCGTTCACCAACGTAAACAGCGCGGGGCTGTTTTATGCAGCGTAAACGAAATTCTGTTTCATTCACAGTAGCATGAAACTTTTTCTTTTTAAATGAAAATTAATAGCGATTAGGTACATATCGTTCGCTGACCCGATGCAGAATATCATGGTATCCAGTCCTTGACATCTTTTCAGAATCCTGTACTCAAATTACCGGTATAATAATAACGACGATGTTAGTCTTTGAATTGCAGGGTTGAATAGCAGAGTTAACCCGTCTACCTTCGTACGGATTCGCTCTGCAATAATTTATCGTATTTCGAGTAGAATAGTATATCGTACGTACGTCTACCTATCTGCCTTCAAAGCTTCTGCAACCCTGCCACGTTGGAAGTAGATTGAAAATTGGTGCTCGGCATACCGCGCCGCAGCTGTGAGAAGAAAACCGAGAGAGCATAGATAGGTTTTTCTGGGGGTTTATTTTATGCTCAAGGATCAGGCGGAGCATACTTTCCGGTTTTTCGTTTCTCTTTTATTTTAATTTTTTATTTGTTGAATTTCCAGAAGGAAATTTTCAAAAAATGTAACCTCGGCTATGATAATCCATGGAAATTGTGAAGATACACCTACCTACTTACTTTGCTGGAAAGCAAGAAATTTTGCATAGAATATAATGATGAATAGAAAAAGCTGTTCGATGTTTCTCCGGGTGGAGGAAAGTTCAATGCGATCATCGTGTATAATATGCATAATTTCAGAACTAATGACAGAATTTGCAAGGTGGATATAGGTAATACTTTGACGCAAGATCGCAATCGCGAATGATCAATCAACCTGAGACATGAAATTATTGCGTAAGTATAGTGAAATTCAAATCCAACCCTTAATTGTAGGACTGAAATAATTTTACAATACCTGCCCATAACACGAGTCTCGGGTATATTGATGCGTCGTGTAACCGTAGCGAAACGTGAACGCAAACTGTTATTGACAGGTTCAGGGATGTCCTATCCCAATATAGATTTGAATAATTGTTATTAACTGAGAAACAAAGAAAAGAAATCGAAAATTCGAAACAAACGTAATAAAGGTTTGAACAAATTTCAACGATTTTGTCCCACTGAGAAAAATTCTTCGTTCTCTGTTCACAGAATGTTAAGTTTTATTAATAATTTTTGTCATGATAACCCAGAAGGTACCACGTTTGGATAATCTAGAATGTAATTTCGCACCGAATGCAAAATTGAAAATGAAAACTCTGCAAATGGAATTCAGGTTCATTAATTAAGGAATTCGACTCGAGAGAATTAGCGCCAGGAAAGTGAAACGGGTGTATATTCTATATTCTATCGAAATTTAATAACATTCCTCCACAGGTTGATATAATATTAAAAAGACATTTCCGTCCATTTTTGGTTTCAGTCTCTCATCTCCGCTTATCCGGCCTTTCAGAATATTTTATTATCCTCATTATTATTTAGTTAAATCTTGAAACTCGAGTTGTTTGCGAGGGAAAAGCGCGCGTGGTAATCCGGAGACAAAGGGATTGACCTAGGGGTGGGCAACGGATGGTCGTTTTGTATAAATATTGTAGATCAAATCATATCTCGGGGGCACGGCGAAAATATCAGACCGTAGATTAAACCAAGGTCAAATAAAATGTTCATAAATGTGAAATTATAAGGGTATAAGATAACGGCGGAGGATGGCAAAGGGACGAGGTCGTTCGGAGTTATAAGGGCGAGGGCGAAAACTGTGAGAGAAAAGATGTGAAGTCGAGATGAGAGTCCAGTTGACTCTATTTAATTTATTACTTGTTTTATCTCATTGGGATTATTTCAATGTTTAATTGGGATAAAATTCGAGCAGGTTTCTTTGGCTTTGTTTCTCATTTTTTTCACCAAAGAATTTCAGGGACATGTAACTCTGTTCCGGATTTAGAATTCCATCACTATCCCCATCGCACCCCATCGGGGTGAATTTACATAAAACATTGTTAGAATCTCATTCGTGAGGATCGAATGTCTCGGCGAAATCGTTCAGCAAATTTCTTTTAATCTTGCGCTTCGATATGAGAATCGACGTGTTTCATTTTCTCAACTGTAAATTGAACCGGAAATTACCTTCCAGCTTCGTATATCACTTTATATACCTGTAAGATGATAAGGCTAAATTGTGATGATAAAATTATACAAGCGTTTTCAAGTACTTACTTCTTTTATATCTACCCTGCAGAGCGCAATACCCTTCCTACAGCTATACGTGTACAGCTGGCGTTTATTTTCGGCATTTCATCGTTCACGGTGGAAATGTTTTGGTCCATTCGAAAATGGATAGAATCCAAGGCAATTTGTGAGTCGGGCTTTGCCGGCAGAGAATTGCACTTGGCGAGAGAATAGAACAAATCTCTGGCGCCGGAATGGTTTTTTAAAACAGGAACAGCTACACACGGCCGACCATCCTCGGAGAGGGAAAAATTTGTACGCGGTTCTTTCGAGCGAAGAAAAAATGAATCATTTCAAATGTCATTTCAATTTGTTCACTATTTGTTTTCTCCCTCTCTGTTTCAATTCAGGCTTCTACTCGTGGAGGAATCCGAACGCTGGATCTTGGTTCATACAAGCTATCTGCAATGAATTTTCTACTAACGGAACGTCACGCGACCTCCTTACGCTAATGACTTTCGTTAACCGCAGGGTCGCAGTGGATTTTCAATCGCATGTACCTCAGAACGAAAAAATGCATGAAAAAAAACAAATCCCATCAGTCGTCTCGATGCTAACTCGACTCGTACGCTTCAACAAGACATCTAGCACCTTTAAAATTACGTATTACTAACAAAGTCACGACCCCTCTCACTCCGAGAACGCCTGGAATTATCCCTCCGACTCCCAATGTTGTCGTTGTCACTGATATCCGAAGGAAAGAAGAAGGAAACCGGCCAGCTGCTAGGTCAATCATTTTCCAGCAATTGCAAATATATGCGTACATTATTGGCGATTATTAACATGGGAAATATATGTATAATCACGAATTATCGGCTTTCTATCTTCCCAGGTTTTTCCATCTCCCTTTTTCCTTTTTTTATCCGTGCACAGATACAGTAAGTAGGTATAAACCAGTTTCACATCATGAATATATCACGGCTACAATAACTGTTTAATGAAAAGGAACGATTTCTTCGACAGGAATGATTGATCGAAGTCATTTTGATTATTAACCCGTCTGTACAGCGAAGGGATCCATAATCTTTTATCTAACGTATTCATCGTTTCATATATCACGGGGTGGAAATGAATACTGATTAATCGCCATCTTTCATTCAAGTGTTTGCCACACACAAATAGCCTGTACCGATTTATATTCAATAGATAATTCTAATTTTTAATTTTTTTCCCTCATTTATCGAAAATTTGTATTATTCTGCGGTATAGGTATGAGTATAATTTTTTCAGCGTTGCACGAAAAGCTCTCATTTTCGCGTCTGCTATTTTGCAAAATTTCTTTGAATTTCTCGCAGGTGAAACAGTTGCAAGAATATAAGAATAACATGCATCTGCTGATGGAGAGGTCCTTGGAATGGAACTGAGGCCCGCGTCGAGGACGAGTACATAGACGCAGCAGTGCACTAGCAGGATACAGGCGGACAAGGGTACTTGAGGATTCACAACCGTTACTAGGGAGGCAGTTGACAACGTGTGGTACATACGTACCTGCTCCTCCATAGTCTATACTCAAACCAAAGAGTACGGATTCCACCTACCTAAGGGAAGAAGGAGAGACACCCTTGCAGGTCTAATTTGAGTGCAAACAGGGCGAAGCGAAACGAAGCGAGACGAGGTGGCGCGCCGCGACGCAAGCTTAAGAGAAGCTAATGAGGTCTCACCACCGTATAAGAGCTTCACAGAGTCCAGACGGTGTTTCATCACATTTGCTAAGGTAAGTAGTCGCATAAGTGTGCGGCTAGAGGCTGCGGCGTATACAAAATGAAAACGTGAAGAATCACGATTTTTGTCTTTTCTCAACTTTACTCACGGTGCATTTTAATTCTCTTTCCGCGATCTGCAAATTCATTTCTCACAATGTGATCATCGCGTCATCAACACAAGATAAACCCATCGTAAAATTTACTAAGTAAATGTCATCCAAAGGATTGTCATTTACACAAGCAGGCATCCCTCTCTCTCTCTCTCCGTCTGTCTCTCTCTTCCCGTGCGAGGTTATCAGCATGATAATTTGACGCAGGCTGTCAACCCCTTCGTATGATTTAGTCCAGAGTTTATACTGTAGACTGTAGAGCAACGAGATTCAGAAGCTGACGGAAAACTAGAAGCCGGAGCCGAAACCCAAACCTCCCCAATAATCCGGCCCTGAGCCTAATATAGAGTAGTTTCGAGGATGAAAACGCGCGAGGTCGAGAGGGTTAAATGAGACAGGCTCTACAACGAGGAGATTCGTTAAGTAGTCCCCCGGCGTTTTTCTCTCTCCCTCTCCCTCTCCCTCTCCCATTCCCTCTCCCTCTCCCTCGCCCTCTTTCTATTTCTCTCTCTATCCCTTCCATTCTCAACGGGAGATGGCAATTGAAATCAACCTTTGTGTAGTGGCACTTTGGCCGGTATCCACTTCAATATAACAGGACCAAAATTAGCGCTAAATGGTATTTGCCAAGGGTGTGTTTTGGGCTATGGTGTAACCACCGTGGTAATCAATATTTCAACAATATCTATAGGTATACGTATACGCATGTGTGTACATACACATGTGCGTGGACACACGTATTATTTCATGCTGTATCACACAATAAACAGAAATTCATTACTGAATGGACGAGTATACTTGCAGGTATCGATCCGGTTAATTCTAATCATCGTATTTGAATTATCCAGTTGAGCACAAATTAAAGGTGTTTTCCATAACCATCGAAGTCACAAAAGAATTAATCGTCAATTTATTCGCTTGAGCGTCGATTAAAATTTGTTTGTGCAACTATGTCGCTTTTAAAATTCACGTGTAAGCAAAAAGTCAAGATAAATGAATCAAATTTTAACTTGTTCATATACGATATGCAGTTGCGAATCGGAGAACCTTCGTTCTAGCTCGAAACACAATCTTCTACGTCGAACTTTCGTGTGGGAGGATAGTAGACGCTGCTTTTTCGAGCCAATTTAGTTTTTACGAACTAGCAATATTTTTTTACGATTTCTTGAAAGATATACGTATAACGCAACGAAAGAACGGAACGAAAAAAAGGAAATTTTGCGAAGAAAGGGTGAATAACGTAGAGTTTCGGAATATAAAAGAATTGTTGAGAGACTGTGTCTTCCAGGTGTTTTTTTTTCGGTTTTTTGTCTCTTTCTGTTTACTAGAGTAAAGAAATTTATCAGAGGAAGAGGTCGTGTATGTATACATATTCACTTCGGCATCCTCTAGCAAATGTTTCTTCAAATATAAATGTACAGTTTAATATTTTACGTCTTCCACGAGTGTCTATATCGCAGGAAACTTCTTTCTTTTTCTCATTCGCGAACGATTTCGCTTGAACATTTCAATTATCAAGGAAATATTTTTTCGATTCACCGTTAGCGAACCACAGCAGGACCTTGAGAATTCCAATCAATCGATTGAAGGGTCTTCGCCGAGGTTTCCTTGCCAGTGAAGAGGGTAAAGCTAGCTATAGCTGTACCTATACATGGCCACGTGTTTCTAGGTGAAAGAACAGAGAGAGAAATTGAGGATAAATAGAACCATCGATAAGGTTCAATTTTCCTATTATCCGTTTAAGAATAGGGCGAGATTGTAGCCCATTGAATACTCGTCGTAGGCCAGAAGGGTTTCTAAATCCTCTTCTTGAACTAACGTAAATCGAATAACCATTGAACCGTGACGAAAACGAATTAGGTATTAATCAATAGCTTTGGAGCGAACGAGTTACTGCAGAAACCGAAGCGAATGGAAGTCAGAAATGGAATCCCATCAATGTACGATATAATTAATTCAATTTATATGAAATAAATCATAGTATATCATATCTGTAATATAACATATTACAATCAATTTTCAATCAGTCTTAAATATGATCAAAAAAGTTCGGTGAACAAACAAACCGCGGATCGTATAACCTAACAATCATTCAAACCTTAAAGCGAGCCTCGACTACTTGTTCGTCATTCGTTTATTTTTTTGTCTTCTTCTTCTTCTTCTTCTACTTCTTCTCCGTCATTTCCGTTTACTTCCGTGCAAGAAGGGGATGAAATAAAAATTTTCTATTTCCCATTTTCGTTTTTATTATTTTCCCTCCCGGGTATAGAGAAAAGACGAGAGAAAGAATATCACAGATGTTGAGCGCCCGGTGTGTAGGGTAGTACATGAGTATAAAAAGAATCTTTATACGACTGCCGGATTCTTCATCAAAGTAAAACTTTCGACGCGCACCATTTTCGCTTGGATAGTTACGCGAAGCTGTGTCGTTACACTTCGATGACCTTGAACGAGAGTCAAACCCCAATCACGTTGGGGGTCCGATTCGAATTTCTCTACCCTATTTCTCGCGGAGAATCCATGGAGGCTGGGCGTGAAACCAGCCAAATAACAATGAGCTACAATAGCTCTAGCTACACCCAGTAATGGCGTATACCTATACAACGACACAACCAGAATCGGTTACAACGATTCACCGATCATTTTCCATCTATAGATCCGATTAGTGATCGTGTACAGAATCTATTTGAAAGAATTTACTCCCGCGGTTAAAGTGTAGTGTAGTAGCGAATGAATTTGAAGTATTTTCAAAGCACTTATCAAGAGAGTGGAGACAGAGAACGGGGAAGAAACCCTCGCCTTATTTAATTTCCATGACGATCGAAAGTTTGATTTTCTAATTTATATTCGTACATCTCTGTGCCCATTACTGAGTTGACGATTGTGTAATATAATTGGCAAAAAAAAAAAAAAATACGGCTGTTTCTTGTGGTGGATAAAATGGAATCCGCAAAGACTTGACAAAGTTAGAGAGCTCCTAAAATTTGAGACTCAAACTTTGAACGAGTAATTTCAAACGGACTTTGTTTGCTTACTTCATGCTTCCACTAACCCTCGACTTCTTAGATCTTTTGAGGAAAGCAGCAGCTGAAGGTGTGGGTAGGGGTCTGAGTGTAGTAAGTATGAGCTAAGGCTTAGAAGGAATGTTCAAGGCAAATTTAATTCAGTCTTTAAAGTTGGACGATTTAAATTACGTAAGGCGAACATTTCCAGGACGACTAGATGGGACCTTGAATTAGATTCAAAGTATCAATGGATAAAAGAAGAAGTGATTCAACTCGGACGAAGGGAAGCATTTCGCTGGATTACAAAAAATTATTCACAAGATCCGCAAAAAAATTGATTTCGAACCAAATTTTGTATCATTTGCGAAAGCGTTTCAGGAATTTGATTAAATTTCAAAGCTTTATTGGACAGGATTTCAAATGAATGATGAAAATCGACGAAACTCAAAGCGAGTTTCAAAAGGTTGGAAAATTTTCAAATATATTGTTCGACCTTTTGTTTCAACATTTTTTCGAGAGAATAAAACGTATTACGTATTTTACGAGTGTTTTGCGCATACCGTCAACCGGGGCAATTATGGTACAAGCATGTTTTTTGTTTCTGTACCCGTTGTGGTGAAGTAATTTGAACTTTGCGCCTAGCAAAAATATAGTGTGAAGTGTCCTCAACAGACTGCATAAATCGTCGAGTGTTCTCATTTGGTCAGAAAACCGAACAAAAATCGTAAGTACATCTAAGGCAAGTAATCCTGCAATCTCTCAATTGTAGTCATGTAGAGACGAATCGTTGTAACAACTGCCAAAGGTCAGTGAAGACAATTTAGTTGTGATGACATACATGCAAAAAAAAAAAAACACAATTTTTCTCCCATTATTTTACGCGAAAAGTTCGGAAAACCAAACCGCCAGAACTTCCGGGGGCAATTGTGGTACAAAACATAAAAGTTAATATTTCATGGAATTTTTTGTACGAATTATTATATATCAGTCTTATTGTGTGCCGGAAAGTGGAAAAATACGTGAATATCGACCTTACAAGGACCAACCTAACTTCCAGAACTGACGCTCATTCACATTCTAACGATTCCAACCATAAGGCTATGCAGAACGCGAGTGTGAATCGGAATCTTAGGTTGCCCCATTAACTCAATTATCTCTCGATTTCCACGGTCCTGAGAGTAGAGGACCATACCTGACGCAATGATATATCGTCTTCTGCCTTTAGAAACGTGATAATCGTGAGATAATTGAGTTAATTCGAAAAACCACGATCCCGATCCACACCCGCGGGCCTTAATTAGATAAATGTTTGTAATTAATCGAGTTCGAAACGTCATTGGAAATACTATGAGGTCAGTTCAATGATATAAAAACTGTTAATGAAAAGAAAGAGTTTTCTTTATGATACCAATGTAATTTTTTTGGAATTGAAAATTTAATAAACGAAAGTTTGTAAGAATCACGCGCTTCGCTTTCTTTATTTCAGCACTATTTATCTGAGAATTATTATTTTTCGATGCACCTTTGTTAATTTTACTGTGGGATGTCTAACGAACGACTTGATCATGCTCCAAACCTAGAAAAAAGTTATTTGCCTTATTTTATTAACAAATAAAAACTATGAACCGTAATTGCGCCAAACGCGGGGCAATTATGGTACGAACTGTACGTCTACATAACTAATTTTTTCTTACGGATTCAACTCGTCATATATCTTCAGAATAATCTCGCCTACATTTCTAGAGTACGTGAAAAAAGATCGTTCGGAATTCGGAATTTTGGCGAAGCGCGAACGTAAAAAGTGCTTTTTTGTACCACGATCGCCCCGGTTGACGGTACATGAAAGGTCATAGAGTTTGATTAGCATCGAAGTATAGATGCGATGCTGCTTAGTGCATGGTAAATATAATATACACATTTGCAGATATTCTAACTAACGGGCTGGAATGAATTCAGGATTCAACAGATCAGCTTCCGGCGGTATGCAGTCGTGAACCAGAAGTATAAACGATATGGTGAAAACCTAGAGAGGTATCAGAGGAATAATAGATAGAGGAAATAGCCGGCGCTACGAACCGGGCTAATACGCGTAGGTACCTCTGCCTATGTGCTTTGGCACCAAACGTGGAGGTCTCTGCAATGCAATACATGTGGTTCGACGTAGAACAAGCGTATGGCGTAAAGCCCCTCGAGTATAGATAGCAAAACGTAAACGGCTTTAGAACGCGCTTTCAAAATAGTCGAGGCTTATGTATTATAGTTATACGAACATTCTTTGCGATCGATCGATATTATATTAGGATATTATTACCACGAGAAGGAAAGCGGAGCGGAGTGGAGCAGAGCGGAGCAAAGTAAAGCAGAGTCAAATTATTTCACCGGTTAATCATTGATCACATAAATACACATGAGGATATCATAATATAGGACGAAGTTGCTCGAAATTTTTTTACTGCAGAACAATTGAATAGATACATACCTACTGCTGATTATTTGAGTAGGTAAGTTATTATACATAAGAAGGGGTAGGTATATAAGGGTAACATTACGTGGTGAGCCAATCTGCGGAAGAAGATTTCCCGAGAATCGCGGTATAACAATTTTCTAAGAGAATAATGAGCAAAGAGAGAATTTCGGGGTAGAAGTAAAGTCTCGAATATATACTTAACAGGCTTCAGAGCGGTGGTAATTTCCGGTTGTTAAATTGCGAGACACAAATTTCAGGCACTAATTATTATCGTCCGAATTTCCCCGCAAAGTTGATCGTCAGACATTTGTTAGAGAATCAGTCACGCAGGAGAAAGAATTCCTGACTCGTGTATATTGTAATTATCGAACACTATGTACAAATAAAAGCTGTATGAAAATATGGAGTCGAACAAACCAGAAACGAGTATTTGAGCTAGCTACAGGACGAGTAAAGCGAAATTGAAAAAGTACCTCCGGAAAATTGCATGGTTTTTATATTCGAGACAAATATGCATCGAACAGATGAATGAGGATAATTTAATTATTCTGTGTTACAACTGCAGGTTCGCACATGGATTGCCATTATTGAAAATTTGTACAAATCATAGGTATAGTATAATAATCGGAAAAATGTATCACTCGATGTCGATATGATGCATAAATTTCCGTGTTGGCATTTCTCAGCTCCGGTGAAAAATGCTTGATAATAATGAAAATGATGAAAATAATAATAATAATAATAATGGCGAGAGCGTCTCCCTTCAAAAGGTCGGCGCACGGCGGTGGGCGCATGCCAATATTGGTTTTTAGGAAGCTAATTTTCCTGGTGTTTTTTTTTCTTTGTGAAGCAATTTCCATTGATAGTAATCAGAACCCGCAACCCAGCAAACTCCGAAAACAGAGTTAAACAAGGGGCCTCCGATTTTATCCAATATATACCTACCGACCTACCTACCTACCTAGTTGAGCCTCTGCCAATATATTTTTCTCTCTGTTTTTCATTTTCCTTATCCCACGACACTGCAGGATAGCAAACACTCGTCGCTCGTTTCCTTGTAATTCGATGAGGGAAATATTGCGCGACGGTGTCGCAATAAGGAGAAGAAAAACAACGGCGGAGGGAGAGATAGAGAAAACGGAAGAAAAGGGAGGAAAGAAGGAAACCGATCACATGATACGGAAGTTCGTTAATTGAAATGAGTTTCGAATATGGGTGTTATGTGTGTAGTCACAACACATAAATGGAAGGAAGCACGGGCTGATCGGAAGAAATATAATCCGAATCGGGGAATATTGTGCAGGGAAAGAATAAAGATCACCGGATGCGGATCATTCTGAATTTCATTAAATGAACCACGAGGTTAATTGGTCCGAGAAATGACATAAGATCCTCGACTCTCTGCGAGCGGATAAACCAATTATCATACAAGAATTAGTAGTTCACCTCTCCTGAGATACAGCATCGCATCAGCAAAGTGGGAGAGAGTTGAAATTCGAGGTCCAACAGCGAGTTCACCAGCCACGTGTGTGAGCATACGTATGTTTGTTCTGCGTGTAGGTAGATAGGTACACAATACCTCTGCCACGTCTGAGCTAGATGAGAACAAACTTCCACCTAGTTTAGAATTGGTCGAACATAGACGCAGGTACTAGACGTAGGTAGGTAGGTTAACGTCGTAGCACACAATTCTAGCAATTATTCAATGTTGCAAATAACTTTCCAGATCCCCAATGCTGCGTACAATATCATTATTATCTTTGACTGAACGAAGCGGAAATTCATCGTCCGATCCGAAATACCTTTGTGGTATAACCCAAATTCAACCCCCGTGTGAATTCGGTTAACCACATTGAAATTTCTTTTCCTTGTTATGAAATTTGAACAACGAGAGAAAGAAACGAAAATGGTGATTTTATTTGCCCCGTAGAACCAGGCCCTTATCCGGTAATCGACGTGTCTGTTGTATCCTGAACGTGGGTAAGCTCTCTAGCGAGCTCCCTGAAGTTGTCAGAGGTAGAGGGTGTGTGTTTGAGTCTTGACGCGGTACAGCTATTAATCTAACAGGGACCGAACCTAATCTTTCGCGCTAGTGTGGTTTATACGATTTACAAGATCGAAGTTTGTCACACGAATAGGCCAGTCAATAGCACCGTCAATTTCGTGACGATTAAGGAGATATTCATGGGGTTTGAAACGAGGAGGAGGGGCGGGGGGGGGGGGGGGGGGGGGGCTGCGAGAACGGGTCGAATATAGTCTGCGAGGGAGCAGTATTGGAACAAGATTTAATGGCAAATTTGGGACCTCCGTGCTCGAGGTTTGTCAAAGTTTCATGCTAATTCAATCATCACTAGCTCCCAGGCTTTGCATTAAACTGTGTGTATGCTACGCTCGATCATTTATCATCGGTTTTCGAATTCGTCCAACGCCAACACTTTTTTGTCCGTTCGTTTTTCCCTTCTTTCGTTCTTACGTTCATAATTTTCAGGAAACAAAAAAAGGACGAGGGATACCTATATAATTTTATCAGGACACGCTTCATGAACTCTGAGAAACAACGATGGGCTGCTCCCGTTTTCTTTTTTTTTTTTTTTCTTGTTTCTGTCGAAATAACGATTAGTCATTACCAGAGACAACGGGTATAGTATATATAGGTATATTTCATCCTCCGGGGAGTCGTTCTATCCGGGGTAATCTGTCATTCTTGCATGTCCTGGCGATTCTCCCCCGAGAGTGGAATTGCCTGCTTGCTAATCTGACGCAACTAAATGTCCAGATTTTGTAGCCCAGAACATAATTTTCCTGAGTAGAATAGTTATTTTTTCCGTTATTCCTCTTTTCCTCTTTCCCTTTTTTCCCCATTTGCGTTTTCTCTTTCTCTTCTTTCTTGCTTTATCTATACATTTCACGAACTCCTATCTCCCTCGACATGAGATCCTGCGAAGTAGTTACGTAGGTGTAACAACAAGAGAGAAATTCATTGCAATGCGTCGAGGACTTCCGATGGAGAATTCCATCACGCTGGAGACACTCAGCTAATAGTCGTTTTCCTAGACAAACGATTCGACGTAGTGTTCTCAGTTAGTTCCCCCTACCTATCAGTCAGCGAGAATGAGACATTGTTCAACTCGAAGTTCCACGCTAAATGGTTCTCGATTTATCATATAGGTATGTGAAGTAAACGTACAAAAATAATAATTTTTGAGGTCAATTCATTCTACACTTTTTCCAATCTTCCCCTTAAATCACTAAATTAGGTGGAGGACAAAACAAGCAAGAAATAAATGGAATGCCAATTATCCTAAAAATCTCTGCTCCTATTCCTCTGAATTATTGGTAATTTTTTCGATTTTGTAAGCATCGAATCTTGCCCCACGGAGGCGTAAGCTCTTAGAAAGTTATCACGAGTATAATAATAGCTACGGAAAATGGCTAAAGTGGAATCTCCAGGAGAATGAACGTGTATAATCGGTAATATGCAAAAATTATTCGAAGTGATAAGAAGAAGAAGAAGAAGAAGAAGAAAAAAGAAGGAGAAAAAGAAGAAGAAAAAGAAGAAGAAAAACTTTTATTGCACTGCACCGTTGAGATCGTATAATAATATTAGTATATGGAAGCGCCAGAGATAGTGAGAATGAGAAAGAGACACCTGATATACTTGAAATACTTGAAACTTTTATGGAATAGAGAAGATTACGAATCTATGAATATATAAAGAAGTTCACTAATAAATTTCTCTTATACATATATAAAAAGATATCCATACATGTACATATATATGGGGCATTCCATGTCAACTGGACTAATGATTTTCCCTCACCATTTCTGATTCGCGTCACGATTTTTATACGATTTTCCGATCTCAAAGAAGCACTCCTAATTTTTTTCAGATTTTTACTTTAGCCGCTAATTTTTTATGATTAGTCAAACCTATCTAAAAATTGGTCTTTTTTAAAAATATTCCAAAATTCTCAAAAATCTTATTTTTCATTCCGATCATTTTCACACTTATCCCATGATGGGCTGTTTTATTTTTCTAGTACTTCAAACATTTCGAACAAACACCGCATGTTTCAACGTTGTGAAAACTCTCAAAGAAGTTCCAAAAGTTTTGTCATCGATTCTATATCTTTTGATGCAAGACCCATGGTGACGCATGATCTCATTCTAGCCTTTTGTACACTCAAATAATTCATGATTCAATCAAACCGTGTGGATCTTCTCTATTCGGTTTTCAATGAGTACCTGAATGTTTTCCGTTTAACAGATATTCTTGTTGAAAAAACCCGAAAAGTCAGATTACGATTTTCTGAGTTGTTATCCCAAAATGTTTGGAGTGCTAGAAAAAAAATCGGCTCATCATGGGATGGGTGGGAAAAAATCAGAATGAAAAATAAGATTTTTGAGATCTTTGAAAAAGACCAATCTTTAGATGGGTTTGAATAATCATAAAAAATTAACGGTTATGGGAAAAATCTGTGAAAACGCAGGAGTGCTTCTTTGAGGTCGGGAAATCGTATAGAAAATCGTGAAGCGAATCAAAAATGGCGAGGAAAAATCATATTGGTCGAGTTCACATAGTATGCCCCATATATATGTAGAGAGAGAGAGAGAGAGAGAGAGAGAGAGAGAGAGAGAGAGAGAGAGGTTGCGCTTTTTTCTGTGTGTAACTACCATACCTATAAGCTATTTATACATAGAACGTAAAAGCGTCTTGTCGAGTGGAATCTTTCGAACTTAATATCACGTAGATACTGAAATTAGTTATCAATATTCCTGTCTATCAATTCACGCAAGTATACAATGTCGTAACGAGATTATTAGGTTTATCCAGCAACAATACGAAACTATGTGACGCGAGCTCCCGGTTAATAATTTATCTAATTAACAACCGGCTGGCTTATTTGACGCTAAATTCAATTTCGGTACGTGAGTTGGGTTTCCCCGCTAGGTTACGTTCCAGCTGTGTCTTCGTTAACGAGACAAGGTGACACATCTTTTCCAGCAATTAAGACTCGCTATTGTACAGCCGTATAATTACGAAGGTCTAAGTTTGTCAGAATCGGTTCTATCTCTTCTGCTTTTGAGAATTTTCAGGGTAGTTTACGACTTACGAACGAGTTCGAGATTTCGTTTAACTTTATCTTTTTCCTCTTTTTTCTCTTTTCTCTTTTCTCCCTTCGTTTTTTGACGGTTGAATCAACTTTGTACAAATATCCTGAGCTCGTTGATTATAAATGACATTGATTGCGAGGCTATAATTTATTCAAATAATTCAAGATTCGATTATTTTAAGACATTATTCACCCTTCGATGAAAGATGAAAGATAAAAAATTAATACTCTCGACCGTTTTGCGGAGCCCTTCAAAAAGGTAGGAAACTTGGTTACAAATTTTTCTTCCTAGCTCGTATAATACGGATGTATAAACTTTAACATACCGCGTAATGCTTCTCTCTCGTACTTTTCACTTCAACGTGAATGAGGCACGGCAAATATAATTTCATCCAAAGTTTTCAACCGTACCTTGAGTATTTCTAGCCACGACTATACCGTATACCGCGGAGGAAAGAGGAAATGGCGATAGATCTTCACGAACGAACGTATATTTACTAGTGCAGTACGGCTAAACTCGCTAAAATGGCTAATTCGACTAATTAGCCGGCTAAAAAATATCACCCGTTAAACATACTCGGCTAATTTGGTCATCATCATCATGTTTAATGGCTGATCGCAGAGATAATCGAGCTCCTCATCTCGACCGCGTTATCAAGTTTTTCTTTACTCAAATCAATAACTATACTATATATGCAAATATATGTATAGCCACTATGCGAAAGATTGAGGAGGGAATAAGAGCCCCGAGAAAAACGTAAAAAAAATGGAACAAAAAAAATTATGAACACCCTGAGAAAGTTTCAGCGAATAAGCTTCTGCTTGTAATAAAAAAATAAAGCTGAACTAGGTTTGATATACTGCTTATTTATATCCACCATCATAATGAAACGGTTTTATCGGCAAATTCAACCCGACATTAAGAAGATTTATGATTTTACAAGCTGAAAATTACGCTCAAGCTCATATTAAAACCTCCCATCAACACTCAGCTGGAAGTTCACACGTAAATTAGTTCAAGAATATCTTTCAACACTCGGACAAGAAATGATAGCGAAAAGTTTCAAATTCCGTGATCGCAGAGCGTCAGGCGAATGCCCTGAAATCGAAATGCTGCATGTGATTGGCGAGAGAAAGAATGCTCTTTCAATCTCGTATAAATCTCTGCTTCCAGATTTCCTCGCTAATAAATTGTTCCTGCAGCCACTTCTGTGGCAACAGTTGCGAAAACTTGAAAGCAAGGAATAAATAGATGATGGATAGGTAAATATCTGGAGACAAGCAAACTTCTAGTCCCAGTAATGAAACTATAAAGAAAGGGAAAAAACTCACCCTGGCCAGAGCAACGGCGGGAAAGGTGTCCCAAGCGAGTTCAGCCTCTTCTCCGGTATTGCCGTGGCGTTGCCCGGAGAGAATTCGGGCTGCCGTCAAAGTGCTTAGACCCATACCGTCTCCCACGAAGAGAACAACCCCTCGAGCCACAGCCGTTGGTGGGGTCCCAGGGTTACCAGCCCCTGCAGCAGCCTGCCTAACGCGTGCCTCGATCGCCCTGGTAGCAGCTTCGTACCAGATTTCTCTTTCTGCAAACGCGTCAAGGTTCGTAATTTTGGTTCAAAGGACATGAGAGATACACGGCATAGGTATATAGGTACCCTGCTCTGGATTACAGGGGATGTTAGCGATCGTCGGTATTCTACTCGCGTTTCCAAGGGGGCATTTGGAAATGGATTTTTCGATTTTTCCCCACCGTATTTTCCGATGTTTCCTACTTTTGAAATTTGAAGTCTACGTATATTCAATTTACCCAATGAAGGGTAACGGGTGAAGCAGAAAAGATAAGCTCAGAGTTGTGAATTATGCAGTCTATTTATCGTAACGAAAGAAAATTGTCTTTCTCATTTTATGTTACGAGAGAGCTGAATCAGTCTCTTTGAATTCCAATTATGTAAAATGACCCAGGTACTTTGATGTGAGTCGACCTTTTTTTTCAGTAATCACATAACGTGCAGCGCATAGCGTGTATCTGTACGATGTGTGAATGTAGTTACAAAGTTGAGGATCTAATAAGCATTTGGAATGAAATTTCTCTCCCTCAAAGGGTCCATCCCTTTACAACCGTGTTCAATTAACCCCCTTGTCGATTTTTTTTTCCCCCCACGTTGATTCCTTATTCCTCAAACAATAAAATACGTGCACGCGGTATTTTCGCTCTTGCGTGTAGCGTGTCTATATTCATTTCACTCTGTACCTATACAGAGCTTCAAACATTCCGAAAAATATTTCAAGAATATTTTCAGGTATTGCTGCAAGTACTGCCATGGATTATAATCATGCTAACACCGTTCCTACCTAAGTGGAACTCTGATATTGTATTTTAATAACCTCTTACGCATCTGCGGCTACATAATTCGTGTTTACTTCGGAAGAGGGCGAGCGTCGCCAATTCATTTTGTCCTCTTCTTCTTCTTTCTTTTACAATTTTTCTTAAATTACCCCTTCATTATTCCTGAGCGAGAAAAAATACGAGGATCGAGACCCATTGCAAAATCTAACTTTCTTTCAAACAGTCAAATTTACATAAGTTTAAAAAAAAAACATAAAGTGTGTCTGCGTCAACCCAATAAATTATCTTTCTCGAGGCTTGAATACGTGTATATACACGCATTGTGAAAAATTGAACTAAGAATTTGCGGAACGGTCATGATTCGTAGATCAGGGGTGATAATGAGTAATATTTTCTCGTGAAACCCATATCAAAGGTGTATACGTATGTATGTATGTACGTATCTACATACAAACGAAAATCTTCACGGAATTCGGCAAATTTTTCCATTTCTACCGATCGTAAATTCGGTCAAGATATTTACGGTGAAATTATTGAATGGAGGATTTCCGGTGAGTGCCACGTTGCGGAGCACGTGAGCACCTGCTCCTCACGCCCTACATAGGATGTCCTTGTTTATTACATACGTAATTTGTAACGTGACCGAAGGTCCGAAAACTACCTTCGACCGAACCGTATCGCTAACCTCTGATCTTTTCGTCCCCTATAATCAGTGGTCTCCTTTCTCGTAAATAACCTAGAAGCACTAGTCAGCTCGAATCTAAGGAAAAATGCCCGGCCCTTTCCTCTTCCTACAAAGAAAACAGCCAAAGAAAAAGGAAGACACAAAAATAAAACCCACAACAGCCCCAAAAGTAATGAATAATGCCAACTATATAATCGCCCTTCTCTCTCTTGTTTCTGATCTTATAGGAAAGGCGCCGAAGAAACTGAAAGAGAATACAAAAGCACGAGTTTACGACGAAGGTATTCTCAGTCCGAAAACAGGAATGCTGATACCGCGAATATAGGAGAGCTAGCCGGCGAAATTGTCTTGAGAAAGCGATACGACGGGATGTTGGAGTCCAGAGTGGCAGAGTACGAGCTTTGGACCCCGAGGCACTTTACGTTAATCCCACTTACCACCGGCCTGCCATAGCTTCGGATACCTATACCTCAAAGATTTTGGTCAACCTTATACAACAAGGTAACCACCACATACAGAATACTGGCGAGTTGTGGTGGTGGTGGCCGCAGGGATGAATCTACCCGATCTACCCGCAGCTACGTTGAACAATGCACGGAATATTGCATCGTCAATCCCAACGGAGCTGTCCCCAGCTGCGCGTTATCAGTATACTCGAGAGACAGGCGGAGAGAGAGAGAGAGAGAGATAAATGGATAGACAGAGAAAGACAGAGGGAGATCAAAAGTTAATGTTGAAGTAACACAGAAATAGATAGAAAAATGGAATTCAAAATGGCCGTCGTCTAGTTAAGGGAATTAGTCACGATCCTTCTGCAGGTGATCATAACAGCAAATATACGACTTTTGAAGTGAAGAAATCGAGCGACGCGGTGGAGAATTTTGGATTTCCCGAAAGTAAAACTTAACTCAAGAGGAATAGAGCCTGTAGTGGATTGAGCCGGAACTTGGAATTCGCGAGTCTGTCGATCCGCATCGTGAATTTCTCTGAAATGAAATTCTCTGAAGGAGCAGATTATTGTGTCTCACAGGGCTGCGAAGTAATCTGATGTGGCGTTGCATCTCTTTTCACGACAAATTTAGAAAGGGCGAAGGCAAAGCAGCGCAGCGATGCAAAAACGGAGGAGAAGAGCTTGCGTCGGTTGTTCAAATACTTACTTGTGTATAAACTGATCGACGATTGTAACAACCACAAAAGCTCAGTCTAATTATGAAATTTAATTGGCTTTCCGGAGCTCATGCAAGCGGCGAGATATTTTATCGCATGGAAACGTCATCCACCGGAATCTAGCGTAGCTCCATCTCCGTATTATCGGAAAATGTTTGTAAATGGCGAAAAATTTAATAGATACTATTTTCTCTTGTTAGTATTATACATTACGAACATACGTCTAACGAAAATATCACGGAGGACAGTAAAGTTGATAAGGGAAATCTAGAACCAAGGAAAGCTCCGAATAAATTAAACCTACTGTATTAAATGCTTTGACATATTTTGCGCGGGGGGCGAAGGTAGTACATATCTCTATACTGAAGTTGCATACATGTCTGAAGGGCAAATTGAAATATGAAACGACGGGTGAAACAGGTTGGGGATGAAAAATGAAGCAAAAAAATAAACAAGCATGGAAATGAAAATAATCAAAGACAGAAGCTCTGCACTGTACGAGTAAATGAACAATACACGAACATGAAATGAAGTATACACGAACACTAAAGTACATAGCATTACCCACGTGTATAGGTATAAGGGAAAGAAATATGGGCATTGGATTTCAGCTGTCTGCAGCTATTAATCAGATGATTTTCTATCCTTTTTTCCTTATACATATCATTTTTGTAATAAACTTTGTAATTTCGTCCGGTGATAATGAATGCAGACAGCCTGTGCGAAGGCAAACAAATGAAAATCGTGCTCGCCCAGCACAGCTTTTTCACTCGCAGTTCGTGCATATTATACGTATGTATTGCGTGTATGTGTGTATGTATGTATGCACGTATGTATACATGTATGTATGTAGGTACTGTAGCGAATTTTCTGCTCAATAATTGTTATTTACATACCTATATTTTCGATATTTATGGAGAAAAATCCTACAACGAGTATGGGATTCACGAAGTTAGAGGATATTAGATGAATAATGATATTGCATTCGGTTCAATGATGTTGTATTCTGATTTTCAACTTGATCATCTGCACACGATAACGAGAAAAATCCAACGCGACTTAGCGACTTCTTCCGTTTTCCATCCTCGTCTCTCTCCTTTCGTCATTTCTTCCCATTTCGAATAGCCTACACAGATCTACGCCATGAACAGACGTGCTGTTCGCCACAGTACACAGCTACCAGCCTACCAAAGCACCAAGTAATATTCGCAAATTAGAACGCGAGCTCGTGATTCCTCTAATAAAAGCCTTTCCACTGTAAGCTGTTCTCTCTAGAGCTATAACTCGAACTTTAATAATAAACAACCTATGAACAAGCAGAAGCTAGATGAATTTTTGATCGTCAATTTTTCTTCCCGTGTAATGAACTCTTACACTCGTACCTAGAGGCTTATATAATATTTCAAGCATTTTCGGAACCCGTGTACAACCTCACACAACATGCTTGAAGAATATCCATTGTTCAATGATTATGAAAAATACACCCAATAGTGCACTGCATACAGTATATACGTGTATCATGTACTTACGGATGAGGCCGAGTGGTAAGACTGATTGAAGCGAATTGTCCAAGCAGGTAGCTATTCGCAGTATGGAAACCCATGAAACCCCAGTGATTTTAATGACCGATAAAATGTAGGGTTCCCATCAAGGGCACAATTGACGACCCCGAAAAACCACAGAAGCCCATTAGCCGTAAAATGAACGAGATTTACCTAACGCAACCCAATATATACGCCATTTTACACATGTAACGTTTATGTACTATATCCGTACTCTCTCTCTCTCTCTTTCTTTCTCTCTCTGTTACATGGTTTCAGTAGAGTGAGGGCACGTAGCGGGTACACAGCAGCAATCCGCAAGTCACAGAGCGAGAAATTTGAATGTTTGGTATAGGTCTACGTGCGGATGTAGGGGAAAGGTTTTCAGTTCCCCCTTTTGATAAGGATAATTGTGTTAGCGGGGTACTTTATCCTTCAGAAGTATGTACGCGGAGGTGTGATATAGCGGTGGAGAGAAGGTTGGTATAGGTTGGCAGATACACCCGAATCTGTACCGAGCTTCGAGATTGGATTCCGCGTCCTACTCGCCAGCCACAACCCAATTTGATCAGTACAGCTTGTCGTTCGATAGAACAGAGTTCCACATGTCTGCATGGGTATTATATACAATACACGATACTTACCTACTTGCACAGAACGTCCAATCTGTGCTCCGCGATATGCAATTGCTATTGCCATCGGGGAACTAAATAGAGAAAGCGATCTAAAAAAAATCGTTTTTCAGAGATGAAAAACGAGAAGAAGAAAAAAACAGCAAAGATTTTACAGAAACTTTGAACGATTGGTGAATTTTTGGAGAATAGAACAAAATGAGAGAAGTACAAGTATAGTATCAGTATAGGCATAATAATACGATTTCACGGAATATTCTGGTTGTAGAGCATCCGATTTCGGACGTGGCTAGATTTGCCTCGGACATTTGCGTTGGATTAGAATTTTCTCGACGAGAATCGACGGTAGAACAATCACAACGTCCTGAATTTTGAGGAAAGGTTGGCACCTTCGAGGCTCCCCAAGAGAAGAGGGTAGGATATTTTGAAGGGGCGCTGTGAAGGGTCGTTGAAATTGAAGAGACTGATTCTACCGAATTATTATATTAATTTTACAAAATTCAGGGGAATTTTGTTCGTGAAATGAATATTTCTTTCTCGTATACCTGTGTACAAAGAATGGAAAAATAATTTGCTAACGAAATTGGCATGCATGTATACGTACTGCGGTTGATTCGCGGACGGTTTCGTCCCAATTATTTTTTGGTTGGACAATATCAGACAATTTATTTTGACCACCACTGAACGCTGACGGCAGCGCCGGTCAAGTGCCAGTGAATGGAAGTAACTGGAGGAACTTCTGCAGCCTGGTGTCCGATCTCCGAGTCTCCGATGACAGTTCAATACCGATACCTAACCTCGTAATCTATTTCGGCAAATTGAAAGTTGTCATTCGAAAGTGATAATCGTTCAAAAAATTGTTGCTATCAATGAATAATAAATAATCGTTGTATAGGAAAATACAGCTACGAAATAGATTACGAGGTTAGGTATCGGTATTAAACTGTCATCGGAGACTCGGAGATCGGACACTAGACAGCAGAAGATCGTGCGTTACTTCCATTCACTGGCTATGGTACCTACATATATTTTTACGGCATTGGTATGAAAAAGTGGCTTTTTGATGCTTGTTTTCGTCGGTAAAGTGGCACTTTATACAGCTAATCTCAGAACTGCCATGAAAAAACTTTATATGGCAGTTCTAGATGACGCATACGCAGTAATGCTAACCTACAGACTTATGATTTCTGTGTTTTTTCATACAAGCACGGTAAAAAATATTACGAGCATGCCACATTGAACAGCTATTTCTCGTTTCGGCGGGTTTCGAATATTTCCGATAAATTGTATATATACACGTGTTATACTATCGCAATAATTATAACAATTTTACGCAATAACGATCCCCGAGCCAGTTATCTGTGACTCTGGTATCATTTATCTTTACTCAACAACTCCACAGCGAGTGTACGTATAGCCATAGCAGCTGGTGTAATATGGGTAAGACGTTAATTGACAGGCGAATGTATCATGCAGGTATAATAAATCGTGTGTGTGTTCAAGAGCAAATTAATGAAAGAAGTTGCAAAGAGTTACGACTTAGTGAGTCAGTAAGTTAGTTCTCCAGAATGACTTAAACGATTTAAGAACTGTGATCGCCCAATTGAACCCGTCTGTGAAAGCAGGCGATCTTAGAAAATTTTACGATCACCTAATCCGAGCTATAAAATACTTGTGGTCCCTATCGACTTTCCAAATTTTATAATCCAACGAAAATAATGAACTTGGCTGACAGTACCGTCGACTTATACTACTTCATATCTGACGTTAACGCATAGACGTTTTCAATATTATGGGAAATAAAAATGAGAACGTTACACGTGAATTCGCGGTCTACTAACTAAATTGCCGAAAAGTTGAAACATGGGGACCTGCGTACTTGCAAAGGTATGAATAAGCCCTTGTTTGATGTCCTCGGAGTAAACATGAAACGGTAAAGTTTAACGGTACGAGGTACTCCACAGATACATATACATAGTTATAGCCATACTGGTCGTACTTCTGAATACATTTCCAAGGTCTAGAATCTAGATACTAGCTACTTTGTTAGAGGTTTCTTATGCAAAATTATGGAACAAGCAATTCCACACGGGTTTAGGGTAGGTAGGCAGGATGCGGGGGTTGAATGGAATGAGACGGACTTGGCTGCCATTCATCTTGTCTCATAAATTAAAGTAAATACCGAAAAATGGAAGATCCTTCCCCGTTACGACCGAGACTTTCACCGCATGTGCCCTAATTTTGCATATAGAAGTATAGTAGTATGTACATACACTACGTATGTATACCTATATTGCCGGTGGAATATGTTTTATTTAACGGACACCTCCCGCAGTTTCATAAATGAGCATAGACGTACACAGATGCATATACTGTATGTGTATCAACGGATAGGTTTACATGTGTACGAGACATGTTTGTACTCCTCGTATATAAAATATATCGGAATTTTTCGACCAGCACGAAATGATAACGACAAGTTTCGACTACGTAGAGAATTGTTCATCAACCCTTCGGGGAGTATCCTGTACCCTTATTCCTTATTCCTTTCTTCTTCATCTCAGACAAAATAAATTCACTGTTTGAGAAAATCCTTGTTTTTTTTTTTTACAAGGATAAAAATCCCGGAGTCCCTCACTCTGTGCAATCCCTCGCGACCCTTATTGAGCGACATTGTTTGATACGAGTTGGTCGAAAAGTGACAGCGTTCAATTTGTTGTCACCGCAGTAAGAGTGAGGGAGAGGAGACCTGTGTGTTCGTTTTGTATGCGGACGTGTCAACCTTCAATGCTCGCAAAGACGGAAAGATATACCTACCTAGAGGAACGGGAACCCGGTTACGATAGATATTAGTCTTCACATATAGGTATATATTACGAGCAACATCGCGGAGGCGATAGTCTGAAAAATTGAATAAACTTCATGCCTGTAGAAGTAGGTATGACAAATAAACAAAAACGTAACTGAACTGAACTGAACTCGACTCGACGACATTCAATCGTTTTCAATCACTTACATTCTCCCTCTCAATACTTCGTAAGGGTTGTACGTTCCATGCGATCGCACGTATATTCACGGCAGCATGGAGAGAGAGGAAACGAGAAATAGTAATAAAAAGAAAAGCAGGGAGTGAGCAGAAATCATCGATTTTACCCTTGACTCACAATCGGGCGTAGAAATTTCTCTATCCTCGTGATGCAAAATTCTGGCACCTACGGTACCTTATACCTATTCTGACGGTATTTTATATGAAAACCGTTTTTGATAAGCACAGGACCTCCTATAGCTCGCACCCTGCAAAATGGCCGGGTATAAAGTGAAGACGTGACTCTCCAGGCACTCCTAACTTTCGTCAGCGTGTATACATACATACTATAAAGACATATATATAAACTTTGGGTGTATCCTACGTGATGTTACGTTATATCCATGCGTGTGTGTCTGTGAGGTCGTGAACACGTGAATGCATGTGCGGGTATATCGTCAAGTATAAAGTGTGCACGGGATAAAGATCTCGAGTGTGTTGTGGAAGATCTTTTGGATCAGTGAACGAAAGAGGTTTTCACCCTCTTCCAGAGAAGCGAACGAACCCTTATAGTTTGACGAAGAAGAGACAACCGTATGATATTTTTATGACATGTTTTGTGGCACCCCAGCCTCGAGATTCGACGCCATTTCGTATACCGCAGTTTCGTTTTTCGCACCGCCTCACGCCCGGCGTCATTATCGCGTAAGATTCTCTAACACTTATCGAGTGTTAACAAACTATTTCGCCTTCTCGATGTATAGTTGGTACAAAATCTACATACCTAGGTATGTACGTGAATCCGTGTATGTACGTATGTATGTATGTATATACGTATACGTTGTCTGCTTTTGTTTCACCGAATATTGTACCTACATACGTATGTGAATTAGGCGCGCAACAAATGTTTAACAAAGCTTACAAGTTTCATGAGAACTAAACTGGAACGAGACCGCGGGGTGTGAAATAAAATAAGGAGGGACGAAGGTGAGCATGAAACGGTTAAAGAGAAACATTCATATCACCGAGTTCCAAGTTGATCCCTTTTTTAGATAACTTGCAAGAGCACCATTGGCGACAACAGTTTTTCACAGAGGTATTTCAAATAAGCTTCACGCATACGAAGTTCAGTTTCAGTGTAAATAAATTTTACAATAAGGGCCGTATAGTAGCCGGTAGGTGGTCCTATTATACTCTGAAATTTTCGCCAAAGAATACGCACGAGTTACTCCATTATAACGGAGGGGAGAATTTTTATCAAAGAAAATAATATGACTAGCTCACAAATTTTTGTCATTCTTTTTCCCGTTTCTCTTTGTGGTAGTAGAGCCATTGCGACAGTGATTGCGGAGCGAGAAATTTTGTTGAAAATTGAAGCAAAGAATATCTTAACGAGACCGCGGCGACGAGTGTGTAGAATTTCCATTGGGTATAGGTATATATACCAACGTGCATAATTCTTCAAGGTTTCAAATGTGTATCACCTAACGTCGTAGGTGATAAACCCGAACATGAAGAGTTGTACGAAGTGGAAAGGTTACGCATCTTCCAAAGTAACGTGGATATGAATATTACCGAACAAATATTTATCGGCTCCTCTCTGATATCGTATTGAAAATACAGAGCTGTGGTCGACGTTGCATGCAAACAGCGTAACCGTTTCCCACGGACCGCAAATAAGTATAGATCACCGGAGGCACTTTCTCGTTTCCGAATTTTGTTTTTACACGATGAAAATGTTCAATTATCGAAAATAAAAAAAAAAAATAAAAATACATACATACATACATATTTGCCAATACATGTGGGAATTTGGTCACAAAAATTGTATGGAAACATATTTTCCTGTCGTACAAAATTTCATTTCCCATTTGTGGCCTCGTCTCATTGCGCCTCTGACGGATATCCATATTTGTGATGACGTTGACGCGAAACCATTATGCATACAGATGCTACACACACACCCGGGTGCATCGCTAAAAGGATTTATTTGAATAAAAATGGAAACCGCGTGTATCGCGCGGTGGCGGGATGAATCCTTGAGAGAAGAGGAGAAAGAAACAGAAATTATTTGAAATTTTTCTAAGTACCACTGAGAATTCGATATACATTTAATCTACGTTTGCGGTTCAACGTATATGTATATTCGATTCAACCAAAAGGCAAATATGAATCAAAAGGGAAACGAGCCGTTTTGCGTTATCGAAAAACAATCTGTCAAATTCAGAATATATCACAACATGAATCTCTTATATCGAAAGATTTTTGATTCTATCAACCGGCGAGTAGTAATCTCAACTTGAGTTCCGGTCAAAGAAAGTTTCGGGAATCAATTAAAGTTTCGTCCAATATAAGTTTACATTGAATGAGCTTTGCATCAAACTAAATTGTATCTTTCTAATTTTCACAACGCACGTTCTTGCAAGAAGAACAAAATGTTTGCAAGAAGGCAAAATGAATAAGATAACAATCTTCGCTGTCAAATTGCTAGCAAACTAATTTCCCGAACAGCCAGAAAATATTTATACGTATACCTATATAATACATATATTATGGAACTCGATACCAACACGCAGTTAGGTGAGGTACACACCTATCTACCGAAAATATACGAAATTGCGTTGTCACGTTCCAGCGTGAAAAAATGTTTAACTTTAGATCGTAATTTGTTTTTCAACTTCAAAGTTCTCTTGGACTTTGCAGGTCTGTATAAGGTTGCGTACTCCCTTTTCCCGCCGAGTAATATCTTTCACGAGTTTGATTTTCTTTCCCCGCCCTCCGCCGTTCAGTTTTTCATACTTCGTTGCCAAAGAAAACGAAGAAAATGAACCAAAAAAATAGGAAAATGTCAAAGAAAAAACAAAAACAACAAAAAAAAAAACAGAATCAGCTGTGAAGAAAATTCGGGCAAGGTACATTCTATATAGAAAGTTATTCGCGTTGAAAGCGTTTACGATTCGCCGATTCAACTATCCAACTACCTACATTCTGGAGCAAGAACAAACAAAGGAAGTAGAAAAAATGAACGAAAAGAAAACAAACGAAAATACTAAGTGAAAAACACTAATCGAAGCTGACCGGATTCACGGTGTAGGGAATAATTACCTATACATATACCTATAACCTAGTTGAATGTAAAAATCTACCGATAAATATGTATTCTCAGTTACGATAATTCCAAGTTGCTCACCCCCGTCGCATTCTCGATATTACACGAAACGGTAGGTACGCACGTTTTTTCAATTCACTTGTACAGCATTTTACGAAAAATTGAGAACCGTTCCTCGATTCGAGTGATATAATTGAAATGATTCGCGAGTGAGCCCGAGCGAGTCCACCGTAAAAATAACATAATCAGACAGGGTTGTAAATTGTTCGTAAAATGCGGCGAAGAAGTCGTGAAGAAAAGACGTGCGTATCGTTTCCTCGCGTGCTCCTGGTCTATTGTATACCGTCATGTCGAGTGAAGTGGTCGTAAACGAGGCCTAATGAACTGAAATTATCGTATAGGTTGAATAAATTACGAAATTCATATCCATTCCCACGGTACCTAATTAGACATGAGTAGCTGGGTAGGCGGGCGCAACGAGCGTTGACTTTCTTATTTCTTCCTCGATATTTCTCCTTCCTTCGAGATATTATACGCATTACGTGTACACTTAAGTATGTACTCCTACTCTAGACTCGGTGGAAACATTTCGGAATCAATCCAACGAACCAGTAAAATCAAGTCTGAGAATATATTTGAAAGAAACGAAGATATCATTAAACCGTCTGAAAATGGCAGTTCGAAATTTTGTACAGAATATAATATTAGAACCAGGTTAGGTGGATAACTGTCTGGGAATGGCACCTGTAATTGACCTACTAAATACCTTCTGGACTTATAATTTTCAACAATATCATCTTTCAATTAGGAAGTTTGGTATTGCATGATATTCCTACGAGTACACCGCTGTATAGAGGTATACATCAATGGTTTTGCTCTGAAGTTAGCGACACTCGTGCATGCAAGTCGCTCCAAAGATAAAGCAGAGCCAAAGCCAGGGCGACGTATGTACTTATTCAATTTGTTCGATCGAATGCATCGCGCTCGTTGGTCTCTTCTCTACCCTTGGAGCAGCTCACCACCACAAGCGTGACTAACTTCAGCCCAGAACCGTCAATAATGTGCAAGAGTGTACACAGAGTATGTATCATAGATCGTGGTTTGTTGAAAAACCATTAAAAACGATATTCAATATTCCGGATTTCTTTTCACCATTTATCTTTCATGCCGAGGATTTAATATCGATAAAGATCCTCCCTTGTGTCAGTGTATATACGTAGGCTTACTGTATCATGAGGTATCACCTATACCATAGAACGATGCTAATATTATCCGCGGCTTATAATAATATTAAAGTGAATTCGAACGACCGCAAGAGTTATCAGTGTCTGAGGAGAAAATTCTTGACGGAAAAAAAGACCACGAAAACAAAAAGCAGCATGAACATGAAAATGCTGATGAAAATGAGAAAAATGAAAATTTTATACGCAAAAAAAAAATTCTGACAAAGTATAGCTCGTATATAATAACTGACACAAGCTATAAAAGCACCGTCGAGCTTAACAGAGATTTGAAGCGTATAATATAGAACAGGCCTCATATCCTCCATGAAATTACAAGTCGTTTTATTCCGAAAATTCCTGCTCGCTGCTTCGCATATATTAAATTCTCTATACTAGACAAAAGGTAAGAAAAATTGACGAATTGAATTTTTGTAAAGAAAATTTAGCATTCTATTTGAAAGTATTTTTCATCGATTATTTCTTCGACAAAATGGACACATATTTTCTGTCTGAAGATACCGATCATGCAATAAGAAGAAAAAAAAATCCCTCTGCTTCGCCATCTTCAACTATAACGATTCCCACGAAGTATTCATTAGTGCTTATTTATTTTTGCAATTAGGAATGGAGGGCTGAGATAAGATATAATAAAGATACGGGAGTCGGTACATGTATAGGTATAGCGAATCTATGTACGCTACAAATCAGAATCACTGCTCTATGCTTTTGATGAAATAATCAGTTTACATCTAATTGTAAGTAGGAAGGTATATAACATAATACAGAACTTTCTCCCCCAAAGAAAACCAAAATTTGCTGATTCCAGTCAAGTATGAAGAAACGATACCACTAACTACTAGGCTAGGTTTCCGCCGGGCTGAGATAACTGCCAAAAACTGACGATCTTGATAGTAGTCAATACCAATCTGCGCTCTGACACCCGGAGGTCTTGAGACGAGAGAAAGAGCGCGGCTGAAGCATTGAGGTGGAAAGAGGGAGGCAAAGAGATGAGAAAGAAGCAAAGCAAAGGGAGGACGGAGCCCTCCGATAACTTGGCCCATTACGCAAGAAGGGTCCACGCGGAATTTATCATCTTTACCCGGACTATCTCTGGTTTCTTTTTTTCACCGTCTCTTTTCGTTCGTTGCCCTATAGGTGAACGAATTCCTTACACGTAATACTATCAACGTTCGCGAATTATTTCTTTCTCATGAATATTCATGACGCAATTATCCGTACCGATACGTATCCACCCACTTGGGGATCCAAAAAACAATTCCTGTACAAAATTTTTGGAAAATATAATGTAACGATGCGGGGAGAAAGCGGAAGAATTACAACGATGGCAATTGAACGACCGACAGAAATACCGGAGGAAAATTTTGTGAGACCAAATGAAACGATACTGGAAAAAAAAAACAAGTGACGAAAAAAATAGATATCAGCTGAAATTTTTCATTGTTTTGTATTTTTTGTGATTCTGTTACGTTAACGTAATAAATAAACTTCAGCATCGTCATAACGAAGATGATGTATGGTATGGGTGATAAAATTACGGTAGTAAAATTCCGTGCTGTGGATACACGCGGTAAAATATTTTTGGTTCAAATTTATAATCACTCCTTTTTATTATTATAATTATGGAACTAACAAGCGCCTTGAGAAAGTTTCTTACAGTATAAAATACAGTGAAACAATTGTATAGAGAAGAGAAATATAACGAGGGATCCACGTTGTGACGAGTGACAATAGGCTCTTTCAAAAAATGTTACTAGTTCTAACGAGGCGCGCCCTGGCCGTTGCGAACCTGATAATTAAGCGGGTAAAAATAATAATCAGAAGATTTTCGATGAGATTTGTTATACTATGTTAAAATTAGAGAGAATTTTGAACGAGGAGAATATACTGTTACATCGTGTAGATTATATTGTGGAATAATCTCCGTCTCTTTTTCATCACTGAAAGTGGAATTTTTATGAAGCTGTACCTATACAAAGAAATTGAGAAAATCCATCTGTCAAAAAAGACGCCTTGCGAGAGACGGTCTAGACTCCAGACTGATCTAGACTTTCTAGAGGCATACCGATTCTATCATTAGCGAAGATGGTCTACTACTAGAATTATCGACCCTGATGGTTCCTCCAGCTCCGCAGTCAATTGAAGAAGATAAACGGACCTCGAGTCAAATTTCTCTGTGGTCATTCTTCAAATGGTAAACTCATATATTATAAGACGAAAAGAATAAGGAAGAGAAAATGAAAACTGGGTTCATTCAATGTCTGTGAGCAGCCTGCACAGGCACACCAAAAATTGGGATAAAAATGATAATTTTCTTCATTTTTTCAAGTTTCAGATCCAAAGACGAAAGGATATGTGTACACTTTTACTCCATTGATCAATTTTTCCAGATTAACTCGTTTCCGAGCCCCCCCCCCCCCCCCCCCCCCCCCCGCTCCGCCTCGCCAAGATTGAAGTTATTGGATTTATCTCGAAAAGGACGTGATTCATCTAAAGATATTCGATAGTTTCTTCATTCTCGTTGGAAAATTATGGTTTTTGGGGATTTCGGTGTCTACCTCTATACCTATACCGATGTCACGGATACGGAAGTGCAGTAATCAATCAAAAATAACGACTCAATAAGAAATTTCGTCGTCCTTTTTCTCAGGTTAGACAATGCATACATATAATATATATATATATATATGGTGGGGCGATAAACGTAAAGTATTATCCCAATTCGTATAGATTTGATCTCAGAAATAAGTTCCACTCCCTCTCCCTCTATCTCTCGCTCTCTCTCTCTCTGTCTCTCTTTCTATATATCTCTTCCCGAGGAAGAAAAGATTTTAACAACGGAGAAGAACTGCAAAAATCTTCAATTCTCTATACTGTAATGTATGTACGTAGTCATAAGCATGCATGTATCTATAATTTGACTAATTTATTCAAATCTCTGAACTCGCTGTTGAACGTTTCTCTTCGAATACAGCCGATATGCACATAGTGAGCTATGAAAAGCTCCGTAAACGAAAATCTGAATTAAACCTACCGGGAGGATTACTACGCACAGCTTCGATGCAGGACCTTGTTTGCTCAGGTTACAAACTCGAAAGCTCTCGTGCACGAATCTAAGTAAACAATATATTTGACGTAGCAGCGGAGGAATAAACGTTAGGTATACTGCAGAGAAAACCGCCAAATGAAGTATACTCGTTACAAGAAATGTGATAAAATTTCCAAGCAAATTTCTTCGTTCCCTCTTCTTCGCGCCCTCTAAATACATTATAGTCAATCCTGAAGACCGGATTTCACACTCGGTTTCACAGAAATTCGCATACCTCCTATAAATGGGTATATACATAGATCACGTACATATATATATCAGTATATATATATATATATATATATATATATATATCTGAACTATGAAATGATAACTTATTCGAAGAATGAAACCCTCGTCAGATGCAGCAGTTTCCGTTAACCCTAATCACGCAAGATCCAGATCCCAACTTAAACCAAAGTTCTGACTGTTATCCGGCATATAATATTGCTCCGTATGGTTTATCATGCCAAAGTTACTCTTCGGATTTCACGTTATTAAGTATCTACTGCCGGCGCAAAGGTGTGAGTCGCTGCAGTGTGAGTGATCGAAATTTCTGTGAGACAATTGTTACGGGTAACGTCTGACCCTTCCACGCTTTCATCACTGCATTTTCCCCTCTCCGCCTACTCCGTCGCGATTGTTGCTCTCGGGCACCGGCAATGACAGTTGAAAAACAAAAAAAATTTGTCTGTGACTGCAGTGATGAATAGCGCGGATGGGAAACACGTTGCCCGTAGCAAATTGAAAAAATTATCGACGTCTATTACTGCAAGCTCAGTATTGCGAACCAAAAACTGATTACGCACTCAAATGGTGTATATTTTAACGAGAATTTTGAGTGAGCTCCGCTTCGCCGGTACCAAGTCGTTACCAAAATCGCGTCATTAGGCATTTGTGCACCTGGCATCCAGATTTTCGAACAATTTAGAAATTTCAACAAGCCATCGAGCCGTTCATTGATGATCGGGGTATATCTGTGATTTTTTTTTCAATTTTTACACTTCTTATTGACGAAAGATGACGAGTTGAAGTTGACGTACGGCAATGGACTCCGGAAAAACTACGTTTTCCAACGCCTCGGAGATCATTGCGGTTCTCACGATTTTTAATGAAAAATCGTGGATAATCATTGGACGCAGAGAACTCGGCGCTCCGCGACCGTTTTTGAATTTACGCTGTAAAATTCTTTTCGTAGAAGTTATACGATCGTTCAAACTTAGGCGACTAACCTTTTTGCGCCGACAGTTATAGATGACGATATTTGATTTTTGTACGTTCGTTTGTTTCATCTTTGTATATAGTTTGAACCCTTACCTTGCTCGCCGGCGTTCGTATGGGTAGAGAAAATCGCCAAGAGGGTGAGAATCGCGGGCGACAGCGAGGACCTCATCTCCGTAACGAAGCGAGCAACTCCTACGCGTTCGCCCGCCCTAACTTCATCACCCGCCACGGGGAATCGCCGTGAAGCTCGTGTTGAACAGGAGCTAGCAGGTACAGGGGTAGTTTTCTGATTATATTATGCAATGTATATTACATAATATAATATCATATAATATAATATTAAGTTTCATTAATTCGGTTATATACCTCGTCGAGACAAACTTTCTCGGGATTGAGAGCACCGCACTACACCACTTTCACTTTACCCTTCGCGGTGAATTTTAATATAATATAATATTATACCTACATACAGATATACATGTGTATATAATTTGAACTGATTTCTTACTACCACGTTAGAGAAGTGAACTTGGAAGTTTCGTCGCGCACACAATCCAATTAACTGGTACTACTTCCTTAGTAGTGGCAAGGAGCTCTTCACTATCCGATAAAACTAAACACATTACGAACTCGATCTCCTCTTTACCTAATTTATTTAGCTGCTGATTTATCAGTTCTACTTTTTTGTCTGCCCCTCTATCTACTCCCTCTCACTCTTCCTTTCTATTACAGGTATCTTCTTCGTCTTTTTTAATATACACACTTTCCAAACTACAGCAGGTTTATCATTTGATCGTTTGTGATTACGATGATATTACGTTTGTACATGTAAGTATAACGCATGTATAAGCATATGAATCAACGTACAGTGGATGAAAAAAAAAACACATTCCGATTAATTATTCCCCAAAAACTTCGTATGCGTTATGAGTACAAAAATTGTGGTCACTTTGCATCGATGTTCCCGCGGTGAACCTCGATCACGAGGATTGAACGTGAACGATAACGGATTTCATATTCACTCGAGTTATAATTTGCGGTATTGGCGCAAACAATTATCACTGTCACTGAAAAACATTAAAAAACGCACTTATTCCCTCGCCATAATAGAAACGATAATGACAACGATAATAAGAATAATTAGAAGAAGAACGAACCACCGGCTATTTCGATGCGATCTACTTAGTTGATCAAATTTTTTCTTAGTTTTCAATAATCATCGAATATCCATTGTATCCTCTACAATATTTGTTCATATTTCCCGCCACTGTTTCTTCTGGATTTGTACCCGGTAAATGACCGAGAAAATATAGTCATACCGACCGCGTTATACAGCTATCGGGCGAGTGACTCGATGCTGTATGGACGCTCACGTCGCTCTGGGTGTTTCAGAACCGAAGAGCTTCGGCTATCCCCACTCTCTGAAGCGTCGCGGCGCCCGCGTGGGTGCGACCCGCACCGCGACCGATGCCGAAATCAAGAACGTGGGGGGGTTGATGATTCCGTGCGCGAAAACGAGGGGCGAAAATAGAAGAAGGCAAATGGAGGTGTCATATACGATTAGATACTATATAGGTATACCGTGTAGGTCCACTTTGACATCACAGCCTGCAGGAAAGCTGAAGGTCAATGGAGTAGGATTATACGTATACAAGGATTACGCGCAGTAGGAAACCATGGAAACGATCGGAGTCACACTCACTTTGTACGATTAATTTCACAGCTACCTCGCTGAGTTCGAAATTTGAAACTGAACCGTATCGTTTACATAGTGAGGGGAACGGTTCGAATGCCGAATCGAAACAATGCAATGCAGATTGAATTTTGGAAGTTCACGGAATTTCGAACAGATCGAACGAACTATGAACTATATCTCGCTGTTTAAAGGATTTGTCCTATTTTTATTCTACACATCAAAACTCAAATGATTTTCATCTCGTTTATAATTGAACACGCATACTATAATTAACGGTGTTTCGTTTTTTCTTTTTTCATTGTTTTTCCTCATCGTTCTATCCTACGGTTCGATATTGACGTAGAAAAAAAAATATTCCCCGAGATACAATCCGGAAATGGGAAAACGGAAAGAAGGAAAAAGTTCTAAATTTTATTATGTTAAATAAAGATTCCATGTGATTGTAACGTAAAAATTTGTTGACCAAGTTCGCGAATGTAAGGGTGTAAAAGTTGAGTTTATAAAAGGCAGGGTGTAACTTTTTCAAAAGATTTTCTGAAAACCCATTCAAATAGAACCATTTGTAAGGAAAAATCTGAAGTTTTATTCTTCTCCTTCTGTAGCTACTTTCTTTAAATTACTCTATTTTTTCTCTTCGCTGTTCTTCTTTCTTCCGAAAGATACGTGGGGTGGAAAGAAGAAGTGTGATCGCTTCACGTGTTACTCAAATGAGGAAACGTATACCTACGTCGATACTGAGGCGAATCTCAAAGATTTCTGTTGGACCTCAAATTTCCATTACAGGTTCTTCTACACTTTTCAAACCACGAAATTTGCATATGATTTATATTTTTTATCCAACTCAGGAAGACAATCTTATGTTTTCTATCAATTCATCTACGGCCTCTCTTAGTTGAAAAAATAGAAAAGTGGGTACTCGATGAAACAGGATAAACACTCGAAGCTAAGAAGACAGAAGTGTGTTTCGAGGGGAATTTTTGCCATTCAAACAAAGCACGAGAATAAAGTTAATGGATTATATTATTCAGAGAGGACTTTCGCCAGTGGGCGACCAGTGGGATAGCAGTTCGAATGAGACTCCTATAAAAATATGACGATAAACTCGAACGTTGCGCAGATTTACGTCGCTCATTTTAACGCGACTCTCAAGCACAGACGCTCCGATCTTTTTATTTTTCTCCATCTTCTTCGTTTCCGTCTCCCTCGTCCTATTCTATACTTTTTCCTATTTGTCTCTTTCTCTCATCTTCCTCTTGGAGCGATATCTCTTCTCCTCTGAGCTTTCTTTACTACGCTTCATTCCCTCTCAGTCGTATAGTGACAGACAAGCCTCAGCTCAACGATCTTCCTAGGGTTGACGTCTGACAAATACGGGTCCATTGACGTGTTCGCCGAAAAATGGGGGCGAGAGATGAACCCCGGACCGGATCGATTGACTTAATTGACCTTTTACCTTGTCTAAAAACGAGGGCAAACGTACCTTCTTCTTTTGGCTTTGGGAAGACCTGATTCCACGGAACAGTTGTCACGTTTGTCCGTTTCACTTGTCAGATAAAATCGCTAATCTCGTTCCAAAGAAATTCATTCTTGTTTTCTATCTCCACCTATACATATAGATATAGATATAGATATAGGTATATAACTATATATTTTTTATTCCCTCTTCACTTCTTCCGAAACCTTAATTATCGAGTAGGCTGAGAAACGCATGGGGGTACAGTTTGACGGGTATAAAGTTGCAAAAATTGAAAATAAAAATAATGGGTATAAGCTTGGGAAAGAAAGCTGAGGATGCTGCTTGAGCGATGATTAAACCTGACCTAAAAGTTTTGTTACCTCCGAAAACTTTGTTATGGAAAAAGTAAATATATTATGAGCGGAAGCAACTCGAAGATGGAATATTTAGCCAGATATTTTGCAAGTAGTAATCAAGCTTAATATATTTGACAGGCAAGATTAATTCGTTATTTATTTATTGAGTGGGAAAGATTTTAATGACTTTTGTCTTGTTTTATTATCTATAAGGAGACGCGGGCGCACCTTCGAAAATTTTCATGAATTCGAAATTGGTCAGAAATAATATATTGCATGATTGCGTAGAGACACGTTGTGTGCACACTGCATAGATCGTGCGAAAAAAGAAATACGCGGTGAAAGAAGGAACGGAAGAAATACGACTTCAGGTAACGCTTCACCGTACCCGAGAATCTATTTCCTCGGGGTTATCTACCCGCTTAACGTGTCAGATCTGGGAAAATATCGGGGAGGTACATGGAGAATTCGACGCCTTAGTATTATCGTTAGAGCCAAACCAGCCTGTCTTCTACTTCGGCAATTCCTTTCTTATTCCTGTTACTCTTTCACTTCTACCTTTTGCCTTTCTCCTTTTCCCCCCGTTTCCCTTTTCCTGTTTTCTCAAGTTCCCTCAGGAGTTAGCCCTAGGACAATGACAATGACAACGACAATGACAACGGAAAGAGTTGTTCATGTCCTTTTCCCAAACTCGAGTCACACTGTTACGTAAGTAAGAAAAATAAAAGAGTAACGAGAAGTGAAAAGACACGCGCGAGGTGAGGAAAGAAAAGTAAAGAAAAGGTACGGTAATATGCAGAGGTAGGTGGGCAGGTAGGTAGGTAGGCACATGAGGAAGGAGACTTCCTTTTACTGCGCGAACCGTCGTCGTTCCAGTGTCAGATCGCCGCGTCCGTCGATCGTTCCAATATTTGCACGACGAAGCATGCAGAACGTGAAAATGACCGCCTGATTGGGGACCGCAATAATTTTCACCCTGCTACGGACACCGCTTCATTAATCGGAAAAATGCTGTGCTGTTGGATGCGCAGAACAAAAAAAGGAACGAAGAACAATGACATGAAATTAAAATTAAAAAACAAAAACGATTTTACCAATACCCACGAGGATCTGAACCACGAACGCGTTATGCATGATCCTCGGAGAATTTCACACAACGTTTTCGAACATATATACTTATATACATGTGATGAAAAACCAGAAAACAGAAAAATTCGTACCCAGAGAGCAAATGTCGGGCTTAAACTTCGAACGAAATAAAACCCCATGATTCCGATTCTGATTTTTATTTTTTCTTATTTTTGATGCACCAGCTTCAAATGAAACGATACCGTCTGTGAAGATAAAAATTCTCGACTATCCTCGTGTGAGAGAATAATTAAGAGATAGGTTGTTCATTTTGCGAAAACACTCAATCTCTAGATATCGTGATCAGACCTCTGATCAGTCAGATCCTTCTCAGCTGTCTGTGCCAACAAAATTCAGGACCTGATCAAGCGGTATCCAATAGATCAACCATCAAATGACCCCTAATACGAAAAGTTGATGTATTATGCACGGCGTGAAGTGCCTGGCCATTGCTAACTCGATTCCCCACAGGCTCTCCGTGAATTCTTCAACACTTAACTCGACCCTGAATCTCAGGAATGTTTCATTGGATGTCCGACTCCTGAAACGAACTTCAGTATTTTCCAACCAGAGGTATAAACCAACTTTATTCTAATACACTCAAATATTCAGCACGAGCACGATGAAGCTTTCTATTTCAAACATCTCCGGATTAACGAAGTATCTACTCGGCGACTGCTATAGTGCATTCGTAAATAACAAAAGAGCGTGTGCACATCACACAAGAGAGATCGTCAACGTTGAGGAATTTTATAATGTTGAAGCGTATAATTCATTCCAGTTCTTGTTGAAACTGCATACCGAGCAGACATTCTACAGAGCGGAGTAAAGGGCTGTGCGCTTTTCAGGAATGGGGCTGATTCCGATCTGGGTTGTGAAGTTTGGTTAGTCGGGTTGTTCGACGGCCTGCTTCACTCTTTTATTTAGTTCCTCAACGTTCCCCATCTCCCCCTGCCTCGTGGGTATAAGGCACACTTGAGTTTGTCTCGAGGAAGAGGTTCTCGTAGTTGTTTACGGGATGCTGCGTTCATCTCTGGTTCTTTCTCCGACAGTATTCCA
The DNA here is from genome assembly GCA_963170745.1 of Phymatocera aterrima. Taxonomy (NCBI): domain Eukaryota; kingdom Metazoa; phylum Arthropoda; class Insecta; order Hymenoptera; family Tenthredinidae; genus Phymatocera; species Phymatocera aterrima. The sequence continues at coordinate 13,002,260 of OY720663.1, forward strand.
CTCGACCCAAGAGCTTTGTAAACAAGGACGAGGAGCGAGGACGACCGAGGACGCACCAGGACGAAGTGGGTGTATATAGAGATCACTACTTTTCAACTGGCATTCCCGGTTTACAAGAAGGACTACGCAATCGAACAGGGCTTCCAACTTTACAAATGTATTTAATATCCCACGGAAAGATGGTTTAACCTAGTTCCAGACCTCCACGCCTTCCCCCAACCCCCTTCGCTATTTTCACCCGCCGGCGCTTTTCGCATCCCTCGAATCAACGGGGTAGTCTTTTTTCTTGTATCTCTCTATTTTACATCACGGCTGCGATTCTCCGTTTATGAACACAATGATACCTTTCCGTACAGACAATTTTCTGTATATTGGAGGTATTCTTGTTCCAAAGTTTAATAAAACCGCTCGTTATGCCGTATAGTCGTGAACAGAAAAGCAGTTCACAATTCGAAACTAGATCCCAGTTCTCAATTGCTACAGCCTGCCTCTACCTAACCTCTACTATTCTTCATCATATTCTATACTTTTCTGTTCTATTCCATTCATATCCTTTCATATTCTTAGCAAGCAGCTTCTTGCTGTACCGCGAGCAAGTAGCTTCGTACAAATGTGACAATTTGAAATGATGAAAGAGGATCTAGTCGAGCGCATTTAGCTGTGCACGACGCCTTGTGCTACAAGGCGGAGATGAGTGCGCGTAAAAATTTGCACGGATGAAAGAAACGGAAAAAAAGGATATTATTTTATGTACATAGAAGATTGACAATGAGATAAAGTGGCGACCGCGTGAAATTACGAGCTTGGAAAGTTTCCAAAACGCGTGCCAATGAGAAACTCATTTCAATTTCTTTGTTCAACGATGAGAAAATTAATCAATAAATTAGAATAATTTCAACTGAATGGGCCTTGGAGGGAAATTAGTTTGTTTCACCTTGTTCGGAGTACCGAAAATAAATTACATTACCCCAGAAGAGATTACAAGAGGAATAATAATTTGGGATTCCACGAACCCGACAAAGTAACAATATATCCGTAGAGCAATGTGATTTTTTTGTTTCTTTACTTCTTCAAATCCTTCGATAGCTATATATATTCCACGGAAAATATGAAAAAGAATCGTCATTCTCAAACCCACGAAATTGGGATAAAAAACAAAACAAAAAGTGGAGATCACAATTGTAATTCTTATTAGGAAAATCCAGTACCCTGCAGCTGGATATTCTCGAAATCTGATAATTCAAATCTACACAGCAAGAGGACTCGTTTTTTTAGCACATATCGTCATACGTACTACTCGAAACATCTTTTTGTCGCGATACATGAAAGATTTCTAGCTCAAATCGTGATGCAATTTCCAGAACCTCTTCCATGATATAAAGATATTTCAAATTTTTGATCGATCAGTTCCGTTGAATGAGTTGCAAAAAAGTTCATTGAGGCTTTTCTGTTAATTCCCAGCACGTTTGAATCTCGGTTCCACCTTCGCCGCTACCTATATACTCCGTACGTAGTATTTCCTCTCCCTTTGAGGTACGAATTTTCAGTTTTTAATGCATTCGGATATGAAATATTCATATCACTAATATGCATACGGTGCATATTATGCATAGCAGGTATGCATGTATCTATACAGTGGTTCAAAATTTAGAGTGGAAAGATTTGAGCCTCGGTTTTCGGTACTTATACCTACCACACGTAAGAATCTGTGCATGTCGGACGTTGTTCGGGATTTATACTTCGTCGGAGAGCTGGCAGCTGCGGCTCTCATAAAACATGCATTTACCATTTCCCGTTTAAATATTTCACCATCGTTAACGAGACCTTTCGTAAGTATAATATGACAGTTCGATCGTTCCTCGTATTTCCCGTCTTTCCGTTTGTGCTTGCAGGTTGTACCAATTCACCTCCGATATTTCTCTCGCTCGGTAATGCACACACCAGATACAATTGTGTAGTGATAACAGCCCTGTAGAGCGTTCTGTTTGCCTGCTGAGGGCAAACAACAGGATAAAGGACAAGGCGAGGCAAGTCGTCTTGACATTTAAATGAATCCGGAAGTAGAAACTCGTAAAAATTTTAGCATTCTAAGGGCTAAGCGGTGCTCCGTACTCGAGATTTAAAACATGCTCAAACTCTTGAGTTCCGTCCTGATGCAAGAGCGCTCCAGAATACTCTAACTAACGATATTATTTCAAGACGTGCGGCTTAGAACCGAGTCGAAAAGGTTCCACCTACACGCTAATTTGCCTGACGAATATTATGAAAATATTGTAAGAATGGGATTCGAAGCATAAATGCATGAGGGAAAAGATGAAGAACACCGAGTGACACCTACCTGCAATTTCATCTTCGGGAATAAGAAGGAAAAAATGTTCGCATTTGAAACGGTAAATATTATCGGAACTGGCGTCGTTCAACTACGGAGATGGTGTAATCGATCATTTTCGATCATTCTGATGAATTCCCTGCCTTGATATTATGACAGGGGAGAGCTTGAACCGCGAAAGGGCGAAATAACGATTTTATATACCTACTTATATACTTTCTCCGAATAGAAAAGTAGCGGACAACATTTTCGGGTAATAAATAACGCAGATCTTAGCCTTGGCTCGCACACCGTGAATCTTTGCTGACTCCTCCTAGCCAGAACCGAGGACAACGGAATGCCAAGAAATAGAACGTTGTACTAAGGAGAAGCCTTTCTAGAAAAGGATCACGAGCTTTCGGGAAGCGTTTTACTTTTTGCCTTTTGCCTTTTGCCTTTTGCCTTTTGCTCCTGGTCTTTTACAAAAGAGAAATATCGAATAACTCGCTGTCTGATGTGGAACATAGCGGACGCAACTTGGCTGAAATTTAATCCGGCCATTTTTTATTTGCGATTTTTATAGTCTGTTATTGACGTGAGTATTTATTCTTCTACATTTAGCGTAGAGTTAATACCGCGGTAGGTCATCCAGCCCTGAAAATATTTTAGAAAACTATTTTTACATTGAGTCATTCCTCTATGATAATGCTTCAGAATAAATCGATACCCGTAGGATACAGAATTCCAGTTAAAATCTGTAACTAGTAGCAGTATCAGGCAAATAGGATACATATGTATACATTTTCACATCACCAGAGAAATTGACTCGTTGAAATGTGAAAAGCCCGAAGTAGGTATAGGTAACTATTTTCGAGAAAACGTAGAGCCCAAGTTGGTTCGTATATCCTTTGGGATTTGAAGGTGTCTCCAGGCAACAGATCCGTAATTTGTGACTTTGCTCATGGCCAGAGTTCCTCGACGATTTTCCTAATACCAGAATAAAAACTCGAAAGTGTCTTCCACGCCGCGGTATAATATCGCAGAGAAAAATTTCCACGATTTAATGGAATTGACTATAGAGCGATTGTGTCATTCCAAAGTTTTCTCTGTAAGCTAGTGCCTTTGAATTTTTCACGGCTTCTCCTCTCCTCCTCTCCCCGCGTGACCCGACCTTCATCGTATATTTTAGGTGCAAATTTTCACTCGAGAGAAAATCACGCATCTCGCAACCCCAGCGTTTTTTACAACAACATTTCTTGCGCCAAGTAGGTATAAGATCGATAAAACTCACGCGAATTTCTCACTCGTAAAGTTGGGTGAACACGTCTCACTCTACCGCCCACTAAAACTCAGGCTATGTCTGGATGTTGGTGTGTATCGTTTATCTCCTCTCTTATTTTCGCCCGATTTTTCTTACACAAGCCACTTTACTGTTTTCCAAGATTATTCACAGGGTTTCAGGGTCACTTAGAAACTCTAACTACAAATCAATATTCCCCCAACGATCATTCGTTAACTGTTGTCAAGCAAATCTGCAGACCAACGAGCAGCAAAGAATCAAACTCCACACAAATAAAAAGTATATTATAGTGCATCGATTATCCCGATCTTCCTATTTTCATTCTCAGTAGGTAAAATCAAACAGATTTATAATCAGCCATAATTTCAATCAACGATACAAAATGCCTAGACTTATCGTCCTATGCGCAATATCGAAGCACCCGTAGAAACTATTTCTAACCACCAAATTTTGAACCTTCATATTCTAAGCTGTCGGCAAATTCTCCTAATCCTCTCATCAGAAAATAACAGTTGCATGACTTCGACCCAGGATCCACCGAAGCCTCTTCACGACCCGTTGTCGTCGACGTACGTGGGTAAGCGCGTGACGTTGCATCAGCAAGTCGGAAATAGGGTGTCGTGGTTTGTCCACCTATAGTTAGTTTTCATGTCAGCGTATACACGCTACATCGTTGACTGCCGTCGATAATCAGGACTAACGAGTAGCATTCGCGTTTCTATTGTCCTGCGATCATGAGTGTGCCGGTTTCCTCACGCTGTATTCTACTAATGTAAGTCTGTTATTCAATTTCTAGCAGGTAGCGTGAGATACGCGAAGCATTACATGATACTCGTTACGATCGTCTGTAGCGACGATGGAACTCTATACCCCGGATTGCTCAGCTAGAGACAACACATTCCATGCACTTTGGTTTATTACATTGAATCAGAGAAGGGAGCATATCTGGATGATACGAAGCTGTCCTCGTTCCCGAAAGCTCATGAGGATGTAGCTGAAATCGGCGCCGGAGTTGGTAGCCGAAGCCCACGGGCGAATATATGATTGAATTTTCGTTCACTTGTATCCATCTCATGCTCGCTCGTGACCGGGTTTTCCGTAAGGGCCGTGCTCGGAAAATGACAAGGTTCGGCTGGTGATAGCACTTGCAAATAATTCTTTTTACGAAATACATGTACGGTGATACGGCGGAACATTGACGAAGAGAATGATAGAAGGAAAGTGTGTTTTCTCGGAGATTTAGAAGTAGGATTAACGTTCGACGCGTGAATCCATTGGTAGATTCGGTATAGTTATAGTAATGGAACTAACTGACCAATTTGTGTCGATTTGAATGGAAAGAATGTTCTGATTTTGTACAAAGATCCTCTCGCTCTAAGCTATAGGTAGCCCGGATTAATCCCCTAATTGATGCTAGCTTTTGAGAGAAACTGGTACGAGCGAGTCTTTCGAATTTTAAGCGATGTACATAATAGGTATATGAGTTCGTACGTTACAAGCTCCTATACGACCTCGTATAAAAGCCGAGATAGTGGATTAAGATTCACTGGAGTCTTGGGAGACACTGCCTCGCCGGGTAAGCTCTCGGATGCAAATTAGGTATAATCATAAATTGGGTGGAAAAGATAATAGCTATATACACCTAGATATGTATAAGACGCGGCCATAACTCGGCCTGGAATAACTTATATCCACCGTCTAATACAGAATCGAGAAAAATAGGTTATAATTTATACGGCTAAATAGAATTATTAATTCACCAAAATCCAACCCAAATCATAGTAGTTTCAATGTGAAATTAGCCACCGATGTACCGAGCCGCAAATTACAAACAATTTCCTTTTGATCATCATCGTCTACTCGTGAAGATATTCAACGAAGATTCTCTGAGCGGCGGTAAGACAATCAGGGCTGAGAAAAAAATTGAATATCAACGACGTATCTGATGAGCGATAAAATAGTGGCAAAATTTCACGGATTTATCGGTCAAAAGGATCAAAAGTCGTTCCACGCGTGGAGTTTCTTGAGCTACGGCTTGTGAATAGAGCAACCGTAAGAACAGTTTTATTTTCGAGGGGGAGGAAAAAAGTGAAGGGAAATAGGAGAATGAGAAAGAGAAGAAAGGGGTGAACCAGAGAATCGAGAAAGTATGCATTCGTAGATATCCTGCCGCGGGAAAAAAGGAATGTACTGTACGAATATACAGGTATATAGCACCCGTGTAGGTACGTACCTACCTTATGTACGTGAGAAAATATACGCAGAATAGTAAAAGCGATGTGAGATAAAAAGCTCCGCTGAGCAAAAGGAGGCAGTGTCTATGTATAAAAGCTTGGAGGAAACGCTGGAAAAGAAGGAGTGGGGAGGGGGGAGGGGAGGAGACGCAGAGGAAAGAGACGAATGAAATAAATAAAATGCGAGGCCATTTCAGGAATGCGAAAAAGTAGTACACAGCAGGTTGCGTGGATGGAAAATAGAAGAAACGAGAATGAGAAAGAAAAAAATCGTCGAGCTAGGTTCTTACTCTGCTTCGCCAGGCGAGTGACGAATGAAACTATATACGTAATAAGAAACGAGAATCACGATGCTCCGCGTCTACAAGGAGGACTGAAAATGTTCTACATGTAATTATAGCTTCCGGCGTCCGCCGCGGCAACGCCGTGTGTCATATTTCTGACGTTCAAGTTCTGAGTTCCGACGTTGAACAGCTGCCACGGGGTCGGGAGATGCCACCGCCTCACCCTCTCCAGTCGATGCTTAAAAAAAGCTCAACCATGATGCAAATTACTATCCTCATCTCTCTCTCTCTCTCTCTCTCTCTTTCTCTCTCTCTCTCTCTCTCTCTCCGTGTAATACCGCTGTTATACCGTTACAGCTTATTCGGCAAAGTTTGCCTGCAGCGCCCTTACTCGGCTATCTTCATTGTGTCTAGCCTTTACCTAATCTTCAATAACTAACTAATTGACTATCCTTCGCCCGGAGCGTATCCGTTGACGTCAATAATTCCGATCGTACCAACTTGCCTAGCTGAGAGATAACTTCAGATAATTAGGAACCGCACGTAGGTATGTAGGTACCCATGGACGCAGTTTACCAAAATGTCATAATAACTATAATACTTTGAACGATCACGAATGAGGTATGGACGTACTATCGATGCTCGTAAGAATTTCTTATCATGATTCCAAACCACCGATCACCTTCGAATTGAACAAAAAAAAAAAAAAAAAAAAAATGTAAATCGTTCGCTCTGAAATAAACGGTGCAGACAAATTTTGAATAGTTAATCTGAGAAAAAAGTTGCTACAATTTACGTAGCTAGGTAGGTATGTAAAGATATTTGTAGGGATGTCACCTGAAAATTGATTAGAAAAATTATTTCGAGCGTTGATGGGCGTCCTGAAAATGGAATCTCGAACGTGATACGATCCTTCCAGGTTAATTATATTATAATAATTATCTGCCATAGATGTAGATTAGTTCATAGGTCATAGATATCAATGTGGAGCTGATAGTTAAATTAATGGATGTGAGTCCCTTATGGATATCGGATAACGTCCACGTTCCACCAAACTTGAAATGGTGATATCCAATGGTGGTCGAATCTAGTCATGTGGAAGAAATTCCTACGATATCGGAACGCGCAAATACGTTTGATTAGCGAAGACCGAGTTCCGAACATTCCGAGCGTCTCTGGTTTCGCCACAGCACTGCAGGAACTACCCTTAGGCATTTATTTGCTCGTCAACCTGGTACTAGTCGAGCTAAGAATCTAAATCCTAGACTTTATCATTCTGTTCAGGTTGAGCAAAAAATTTGGTAACTAATTGAAGTTAAAGGGATAAAAAAATTTTTGGGTTTCACTTTCGCCGCAGTTAATTAACTATCAAATTTCGTCCCGCGATCCCGCCGGTGGAGAATTTGAGAAAACATGGAATAGAAAAAGAAAACGAAAAGAAAACAAGCTTGAAAATTTCATAAATCATATAAAAGTGATATACCACTTTTTATGCCCGAAATTACCTACCACCCCTTTATACTTCTTTTGTAATTGATGAAAAATATTAAGGTAAAAAATGTAGATAGATCAAATTTAAATCGAAGACAAACAGCGTTCCCGGATTCATTTTCTCACAGAATGTGCTCTGCATGTACCGGTAATAAATAGCCGAATACTTAAAACCACATCATTATACTTACCAGGGTGAATTTAGAAAAGTAAAAGGAGAAAAAAAAAACATTGAGCGGGTGCCACAGGTCGTTACAATAAATGATGCTCGAAATTACACCCTAAAGTAGGTATTGGCCCCGGCTTGAATACCGTACGGTAGAGCTTAACCGTAATATCGTGGGGAAGAAATTCAAATGTAGAAGACGTCGCGATCGGGTGAAAAATTAATAATGTCGAGGGTGAAAATAACAATAATAGTAATGATAATAATAAATGAGTAGAATTACGAGGCAGCTGGATCGTAGCTGTAGGTTATTTCGGGTTAATTGAAGCCTACGAATAAGTGCCCCCCCCCCCGCCACAGATGAATATTTCCAAGTGTAGGGATTCGTCAGCACAGGATATCGATCCTGTGCAACATTGGCACGGTAATTTTGATGGGCAAACTTTTATCGAGCTTAAGGGCGGATCCCTATATGTTCCGACGAGAACAGATACTCACGACTTTTCGTCTCATTTTCTTAATTCTCAAGGAAATAAGATTTTCACAGCGGTATTTTATAGACGAAGGTTGAATCTACGCCGCCTCTTTCGCCAAATTTTCCATTTTACTTGTGATTTTGTGAAAAACCTTTCCGAAAGAAAAACAGTGTGTTCCGATACAAGAGGCCAAACGGGCGGTACGCACACTACAAGCACGCGAACGCGCAAATGAGCCGGAGGGCGAGTGATGTGCCTTCGCACTCGAGTAGTGTGCATTTCGCCCTTTTCGCCTCATGTATCGAACCCTATTTTTTGTTACACCTCATGCAAAGCCCCGCAAAACTTAAAACTTAGACGAGATGTCAACGCTTGAAACGTTAGATGCCGGCAGTAGCGAGTGAGACGTTTGCGTAGGTACTAGTCAAAACGTTTTGCCCACCGCTGTACAGATTTTGCACACCACTAAAGACGTTTCACACCGCTCTCGCGCATAGTACCGGAATGAACCATTTTGGATACCTGTAACCGGTACGCAAACAAACGCTTTGCATGCAGGTGTAACAAACGCTGCAGGCTGAATCTTTTCTCAGCATTTGACAAAAGCCATTTCTTGGGTCGCGCTCTTCATCTGTAGTTTGAGACCATGACCCATGTAATCGGATAACCGACTAAGGCATAATCGCGACCAAACTATAGCACGAAACTGCATATTTTACGCTCCGAAAAGGGTGGGGGCGAACGAACATCTCTGTCAGTTGTCTACGATCCCCCATTACGCTCTCTTTCTCGGCTCCGTCGCGCGTCAAGCCGAGGAGCCCCGCGCCTCCTGACTAGGCATCGCCCTTAAGGGAATACTCATTCGCCAATCCCTTTCGCACGATTCCCTCATATTTGAACGCATTAAAATGAATCGCCTTCACTCTCCATCCGGCTTCTATAGTGAAGCTTCTTGAAACAGAAAGAAAAAAAAAAAAAAAAAAATTTAACCGTCGTAAATATTGCGCTAGGTCTATATATATATTTATTTTGTCATATGACAAAATTTGGCGATGCGACTCGTGTGATTGCTGCTTCGTCCCTTATCACACTACGTCCGTGTTCCTTTTTCAACTGTCAGTACCGTGAGATTTCCTCGTCGCTTTCTCGCACCTGTAAATTCATCGATAAAGCTACCTATCTTCGACACCAGCTTGCAGTACTGCCAGCCAATAAAGGAGCATAGCCAATATAGGCACTTTTGGCGATGAAAATCACTCGGAAGTTCGAAAAGTTGACAATCGAAGTAAACAACAAAACAGAAACCAATCACTTAGAATTTCTTGATAATCTGATTTCATCCAATTGTAGAACCATGTGTAAGGATAACCGACCCGTAGGCACAATTTCGCATGTATAAATCATAATCGGTAAAGAGTGAGAGAGAGAGGAAGAGAGAGAGAGAGAAAGAGAGAGAGAGAGAGAGAGTAAAAGAGACAGGAAGAGAGAGGAATGTTATTGAATGTGGATTTCCACACACTTTACCGCAAAGCTCTACCCCTTAGGTGAACGTGCCAGGAATTCCCCTGTACGATTAGATACTAGCCGCACTCACGGGAATACGTCAGTAGTATGTATCTATGTGCAATGTACATACATACATCCATACATACACACATACATTCATATACATACCATCAGCAGACAGATTCGAACCAAAGTTTACACGCAATCGAAACACGCTTTCGTTGTGTAAGACCGGACGCGATTTTCAAACTCCACTTGAGTTAAAGGACTGTCAGTTAGGAACGAAGGGAGCAATCTAATTCTATAACCCTCGTCTGGTGAAAACTCTAGTAACCGGTGACTTAAATCGTCAATACCCGCAACTTTGAGAGTTCTACGTCATAAGGCTTTATGACGTATATATACTTATATGAAACTAATTGTAAGTTATCAGGAATATAATGAAAGGGAAGAAAATTGCTTGCTCGAACAAAATTTTGACAGTATCCAATATTGATAAGCCAAACAAAGTGAGTATGACAAATGATATTCAAATTGCTTCAGCCATGAATGTGGAACTAATTGAAAATTGAAAATCACCGTTTCGCGGAGTCTCGATTTTTTTGGTATTCAAAAATCGTATACTAAAAATTGAAATGTACGTGAAAGCAACCCGCAGAATATGAACGATATACAATTGTTTCACCTCGTTTACTCGGATGACGAAAATTCGCGGCTAAAATCAATGTGGAATCGATGATTTTACGACCGTCTCAATTTTCGAACATATCAATCGATCTTGATATTTTTTCCCCCTCTTATCATTCCTTCAGTCTCAAGTCCGGTGAAAGTCTAGCCGCGTCTAGGACCGTTTATAACTTTCACGTAATTGCAGCCGTTAACGTAAAAAGTCTGCAGGTAATAAGTTTTCATCACTCGCATTGTACCAGTCGAAGAAATTTCCTTTTTTCTTTTTCCCATTTTGTTCGTTCACACAATCGCAGATCTAGCGTTACACTACTAGGCACACAGGTATATGTATACCTGTGCGTGTATAAAGCTTTGGAAAACCAGCCTCCGACCAATGAATATAAACTTTCCGATTGATTGACGGTAATCAGTCGGCTGTCTTGGATATACAAATATCATGAATAAAGTAAGGGCAATAAAAACAGGGTCCAGACTCAACGACCACCAAGCTATAAAATTTGTTTGTTCTCATACAGGGGATGCCGGCGTGCGGTCTGGACGTTCTTTCCATTTCTCCACAATAGTATAGTCCGCAATATTTTGTATCTAACAATAGCAGAACGGCCGTGGACACCGCGGCGACGCATCAATCGACGTTCTGCCTATATTTTAAAAAGGAAATGGCAAGACTTTTCGTACGACTGATGTCAATACTTGATTTCTACTTTTTCTTTCTGTTTTCTTTTTCTTTATATCAATTTTGTACTCGTTTCTCTTCATGGAAATACGTAGATCAACGTTGCACGGTGGGCTGAAGGGGGCGAGACGAGCCCCTCGGATAGTTGATCGTCCGCGGTCATTCATTACAGAGAATTTTTTCTATTTTTTTTTTTTTCTTTTCTCACTCACCAGTCGTCATTACGTTTGTAGAAAAATTCCGGCAGAAGAAGAGTGAAAAAGAGAGCACCGAGCACCCAGAATAAAAAGGAAAGAATTGAGGTGAAGGGGGGGAAAAAAAATACGAAAAAAGAGACAAATTGAAGAGAGAGAGAGAGAAGAAGAGAGTGAGAGTGAGAGTGGAGAGAGTGAGAGTAGAGAGAGAGATGTAGCGATATTTGCTCAGGTTCTTTCTAGCAGTGATTACATACCCGCCAGAGCCACTTTATTCCGGGTGGGCTTTTCCGGAAAGCCACGAATCGTGCGAATGTACCGCGGGTGAAAAACCCGCTACCTCTACGGAATACGGAATACGGGAACGTAGAATGACGCCATTTTATCTTCCACCTGCGGTACCGACTCGTAACGTGCCTCACAAAATTCAGCCGTACTGAGTTGTAGCCGGAACGAGTGAAAAAAAAAAAAGAAAAAAAAAATGGAGAGCGAGAGATTAAAACGAAGAAAAAAAGAAAAGAAAATCAGCCGTCACAACAACAAAAAAGTTGGCCAAATATTGAGCCTAAAATCCAACGTATACCTTATATCTATGTATTCAAGAAAAAATAAAAAAAGAAGGAAAAAGCGAAGCCATAAAGCGAATATCGAATTGAGTTATGTATTGAATATATATATATATATTCATATAACAGATGCAAATAAACATGTATCATGAGGAGAAAATCATGAGCGTACAAATCGTGAGCAGGCGAAGACTAGTGAAATGACATGGAATTATGGAAAAGCATTAGGTGGGTGCGGATATACGTAATGATCCGAATAAGCAGGAGGCATGTAATGAATCGAATAAATAATAAAAGTTCAGAGGTATAAATCATGCGTAAATGACAATGATGACCCAAGGAACGGAGCTCAGTGAGAAGAGTAACATGAAATACCGAGTCGAAGGCTTTACTAAAATCAAAAAGAGTCATTGCTGTAAGCAACTTCTTGTCCCTGCCCACTCGTATATCATCAGTAACCTTCAAGAGTGGAGTCTGAGTACTGTGCCCAGGTCTGAAGCCCGACTGAAACATGTCCAACAGCCCTTCAGTTTCAACAAAAGAAGTAATCTGGTTCGAGACCAGTCTCTCAAGGTTCTTTGGACAGAAAACAAACCAAAGAAATCGGGCGAAAGTCACCTGGACGCCCAGCTGTGAAGGGACCTTATTTAGAGCAATCAAAATTGCTTGCTTCCTGTAGGAGAGGAGCTGCTTGCCGTAGGAGAGAATTTCTACGAAACTATTTCCGGTGGTGAAATTATACCCACTGCTACTGCTGCTATATGCTAACGGAATAATATGCGAAAATTTTACTGAAAGTTTGACTCCTCGTTAATTATGCAGGTGCACTTTGGCGCACCCGGCCCACACAGGTACGTACATACCTACAGGCTACGTCCATACATAGCAGTTATATGTATGTCGTCGGATGAAACTGTGAATTAAATTGTTCTCCACGTTTCGAAATAACGCTCATTTTGTGGCTCACACCGAGACAATAGCATGATCGCAAATTTATGCCACCTCAACCGCGCCAAACCGCACCGAGCCGGTTCTCCATGTACGTACGGACGTATGTATATAGATACGTATGAGTTACGCATGAAAAATCACTGGAGCTTATTAACTATAAAGCACAAATTCGATTCACATATACGGAAGTGAATTGGACGCAGTAGCTGCACTCTAAATAATTTTATTCTTCAATTGTCACATCGCGTCGCTGTACGGTCGTGCCACAAATTAAGAAGAAAAAAAAAACACACCACACACAGACACACACACGCGCAAACGTCGAAAAAAGTAACAGAAAAAAACAGAACAGGACAGCTTTCAGAATTTGGTAGTTATACCTTGTGGTATATAAATCGAAGAAAATGCTGAGAAAAGAAAAACCAAGTGCTATTCGTGTTCGTAATTTAATTTACAAGGTTGTTATTACGATTATGACCACACGTATAGATTATGGATAATGTTGTTGAAGATGAAGAAATCATATTTTCCGGTATTATTGTTCATTCGTTTACGGACCCAGAGAGATCGCAAGAGATCGCGCGAGAGATAGAGAGAGAGGCGCGAGGATTCTGTGTCGTAATTCATTGAATTATGGTAGTTACAAATACCTGCATTAGGCAGGCGGAGCAACATTCCAACTTTATAGTTCTAATTACAAGTTTAGGCTAGATTTGGCGAGGTTATCCCTAACCAAGAGAACGAAAGTCTTTGCTAATTAATATATATGCCAGCTGGTTTGCCGTGCACCTGTTGGTTCCGAATTATCGCATCGCGACTAAAGAGCAATCGAGTTAATTTCTCTGCATTTTATCCCGAACCTCGCGGAGTTGGAGAAAATTTTAGTTTTCAGTTTGCCTGGAAAAATGGAGGAAACATACTGTATGCAGACAGAATTAACTGAAAAAGCTCGTAACCCGAGACGAATTACTATTGTATATATTACTATCAGTAGATGAGAGAAGAAGCAAAAATCGCTCAACACTTGCCGACAAACCGGGATGGAGGGGTAGATGTACAGGGTTGAAAGTATACGAAGTAAAAATGTTCATTAAATTGCCTCGCGCGTTTTAATGTATCCCAATTATAATTTGCGAATCCGACATCCACGTTACGTACGTGGATTAGTGTGAATAAGATTTCAGATGTGTAAAAATATAATAGTCACGAGGAGGGGAGGATCGACGACGAGACGTGGAGATGAGGTAAAGTTATATTAAAGTATAAGAAAAACGAAAGAGAGTGAGGGAGAGAGAAGTGAACAAACGAAGGATTGAAGCCAGCCCTTTTCAGACAGACTTGCATGGATATACGACCGGTACGGGTCGAGATCGTGTCGACAAAAAGTACGAGGGTAAAGCCACAGACAGCTACGAGTGGTGAAAAGTCAAAAGTTGGCGCATAAACATTGAAATTATCCAAATCGAATGCTGGCAATCCCAACATCAGAGTCTCGAGAGACATGCACACTGGTGGACTAGACACCGTGAAAAGCTGGTGGGATACTAAAGTATACGGTGAACAGAAGTCCGACAACTCGGTCTGTAAGACTTTAAAATTCCATGTACATCGGCGCGGACGCGGACGGTTCATCCGAATTTCAACTCTGGCTTCAAAGTTGTTTCACTTCTGCTTCCATTTCTATTTCTCTTTTTAATTTTTGTTTGTTCCACGTTTTCCCTCCGCTTCTTTCTCTTACCTTTCGAGGGTGGCAGCAAGTTACGTAATACACAAAAACGGATGTATCCTACACGTATATTTACCTAGATATCGTACGGACATTGTATATATGTGTGCAGATATCTCTACGTGCTGAAAACCGGATGTGTTGGTATGAGGAATAGTGGGAGAGAAAGAAGAGAAAAGAGAAACCGGATATAATCCATCCCGCAGCAACTGCAGCAGCATTCGCATGCTACGGGTTCCAGATAGTTGAAGGGGGTGAGAATATTTTTCCATATTTTTACTCCAACTATGCTAAAACTTTTGTGTAAGTTTATTACCGAAGTTTTCAGAGGAGAGCCTGAAGGTTGCTGAGATCGTGGCTTTGAGGGTATTGGATCTGAGCAGAGTTATACGAATCTTCTGATGAAAGGTTAAAAAAAAGAGAGAGAGAGAGAGAGAGAAAAGAGAGAGAAAACAGAAATCTGGGCAAACTTGCAGGTACAGCTGCAGGTATGACTGAGGATGAGAGAGGATAGGTGGGTATAAAAGTTTCAAGTTTGTACGGTAATGAAGAAGATGGCATATCTTCGTTATAACGGCTCACTTCAAGTATTACAATTAGCTTATGTGTAGGTATACGTATAAAGAACTTCTTGCTCAGCCTGCCAACGGCATGACATTTTTTTATTATAGATATGGCGTATCCACTTATAAATTTTCGACGAGTTCCCTCTGTAATGAATCGTTGAGATCCGTGTTTTGTTTGCAGAAAAATGTGATGTGTCGAAATTTTTTGGTCGGAGTGAAGTTGTACTCTCGCATCGTTTTATGCTGTACGCGTACATACATGCTGCCAGGTACATACCAATGCTTGACAATGGGAGCTGGTATTCGTGAACACAGAGCTATCTGATTAACGAAATCCATTCAGTTTATCAAGTGATATGAATAACGTCGGCGAGTATATCTGTAGATACTGTAATAAAATAGAGCTTGATGTGAACGATGATATTATCGTGTAATCGGAGCATTCGCGATTTATGGATTATCGCAGTGCTTCAAATCATAATATACCTACATATTGCACGACGAATGTATGCATGCACGTGGGTAGATATATTTTCTGAAACGAGTTTTCCCACGGACTTTCGTTCCGCGGTGGGTCTAGCTCGGCAAGAATTACCGACATCAAAATCCTCTATAAGGAAATTACCAACAATTTTCGAGCCATCTGTCACAATTTCGTATCATCGTCTTCATGCCTGCTGATGTACTTACTCGCGTGCATGTGAATATATACGTAATACTCGGAATAATAAACAGTTTACGATGAATAAATAACGCCACTTGTCATAATAAAATGAGACAAATTGCTGGCTAGAATTGCCCTCGAAATTACTCTACTTGGTACTACCGGGGGGGGGGGGGGGGGGGGGGGGCACGTAGGTATAGATACTTATTTCACTCTGCGGTAGTCACGATTCAAATTCCACGCCGCGGTCGTAGTAGCGCCGAGGAAACAAAAATATCCAAGTACATCGACTTTTTCTCATTCTGCAATTCGCTTTCTGTTATTTAAATATACGCAGGAACGAAGCGCAGTAAGTGCTTGGAGCGTGGCTTCTAATAAACTCGATACTAAATCGATATCCGTGAAGAAAACAATTGCCGACTGGGGGTCGTTATCTATACCCGATTCTAAGCTCCATTAAATCAAAGATATATACGTCGAAGCTCAACCAGGCGTGAGAATGGGGTAAATTTCAAGTTCGCGGTTGCAACAAGCTCCCTGAATTTGGCGGGAAAGAAAAATTTCGGGTTGACAAAATTTTTCAATGAAAATATCACCGATCGAATCGTACACGAGGGTACGCACTTATCCCCTCGTGCCCGTCTAGAAAAGTTACCTGAAATATCAAGAGTTTAAAATATACTCAAGTTTAGGTAAAGAACAAATTTCAAATATACAAGAGTG
The DNA here is from genome assembly GCA_963170745.1 of Phymatocera aterrima. Taxonomy (NCBI): domain Eukaryota; kingdom Metazoa; phylum Arthropoda; class Insecta; order Hymenoptera; family Tenthredinidae; genus Phymatocera; species Phymatocera aterrima. The sequence goes on from OY720663.1 coordinate 13,018,781, forward strand.
AAAGAGCTCGTGCAGTTCAAATTCTGCCATGCCGGTTGGTAACGAGCTTGGGAATTCTGACTCTCAGTCTGCTCAACGCGAACGTATCCATCCGCGTTGCGGTTTTCATCCTCACAGATTTCAGAGACGAAATGTTCAACGGGTGTGAACAAGTCCCGTTGCAAAGCCTTGAGCTTCTATCAATTAATAAACACGGGAGTTGAGTGAAATGTACGTGTACGCAAACGGGAATATCGCAGAGATACAAAATTGTTAAAGAAAATGTGTTGGGAGGTGGTCCCCTCAAAAATTTTAGCCGAATTGAACATTTTTGTTTGCGAATTGAAATTACGTTTCTCCCACTTGAAACAACAAAATTGTTTGAAAAAAGGTTGAAACTGACACGAGAAATTTGAGACGAGTAGGTATACGTATATATTTTTGGTATTTCGGTACAAGCTTCTCTTTCGTTTAGCATTTAGGCTTCGCTCGAACAGCTTTCCGAATGCCACGTACCTCGGTAATAGATGTGTATACCTATACACGACGTTGGCAAGGTTTCAATCCCTTTTACACGGAGTTACTCACGCCTTCACAAGTCTAAACGTAATATTACCTCTTACCACAGCTTAACGAAACCGAGTCGACAATGAGCCAACTTCTGATTAAGAGCGTCTCTTTGATATCCAGACTATGTGGATGTCTCGTGTATTCTTCACCAACAAAGATCTCTCTCTTATCCTGTATTTTGTACCCAGTGAACATCATACAGACTCTTCAAATCGCTGTTTTATTCTTATACAGCTACGTTTTCTCGGGGGATACACTTTCATTCTTTGATTTCACAAAGGTAACGTTTCATCCAACAAAATCAACGTGAGAATACAACAAATGCGTAGAAATTAGAATTTCACAAAAATTCTCCGAACAATTTTTACTGTGAGAAAAAATGATATGAATGTGAGAGAAAAGAATTTGTAATTATTCTCACACAAATTTCCCAAATCGGTTGAACAAATTCTGACTGCGAAACTTCGTTGTTTTCAAGCAAGAAACATTTCGGAAAGCGAACATTGAAATTCGACGAAAATCATCACAGTATTGCAGATATTGAGATTCCTCAGTTCAAGCCTCTCATTGTCAGAGCTGCCTGTGAACGGAATTTGCAGGGATTCATGAATGAGCTGTTCGAAAATAAGCGACTGATTTTCGTGCTCGAAGAACAAGTCGATGAAAAAGTTGATCAGATAATCATTTACCTTAGGAAATCACGCGTCTATTCTCGGGCGAACTATTTATCCGAATGAAATCAATTTCAATTATTGATAATTACCAATTACTTTACTCCATTGTACTATAATTCATTCAAGCGGCAACAATTCTTCCAGCATACTCGCCTGCTGAATGTGTTTCCTGTGGAAAGCGAAATAATACTAATAATCAAATATGTGACCACGCTCGTGTCTCAGCTGACGACACTCATCGAATCTTGGAGGCACAGAAAAAACATTGCGAAAAGCATTGCAGAAGCGAAAATAATTTTGAAAGTTCATAAACGGCGGCCACTTTCATGTTTGAAAAATTACTACCAGATATTCTATTATCCAGCGCTAGTGATCATGCGATTCGGTTGGATAGTATCAACCGATTTCTTCGACGATAGCAACTGGAAATCAGTAATATTTGTCAAATGTTTTATCCTGTGGGCACAAATGGCGCCGATTTGCATGGGGGTAGGTACAAAAATATAAAATTGTAGGTTTTTTTTTCTTCCTTTTCATGTTACATGGGAAGAGTGAGAGAGAGGTAAGAGGAGGATGATTGATTTTCACTTCCTGAAAATATCAGGCCATCGATTTAACCCCGTTTTTCAGTGATAATTCCAATGCAATGTTCACTTTTTTCTTTGACAACGAATAATGGTCTGGCAAAGCGAATCGAACTGGAAACAGGAATTTCCTGCGTCGATTATTATTCGTTGAGTCTACGCCAATTTATTAAAAAGTAGAGTTCTACGTTTATAGAAGGATCATTGTCAGCCCTAACATAATTTATTCCCTGATCTTTTGGTAGACGTTTTTTCGAAAGCGGATACCTTCATTCGCGATGGTGACATCAGAGTAGAAAATCACGCTGGCACTTGCACTTGCCCAGTGGAAACAAATTTTGACCCATACAAGGGTAGAGGGTATATATATGTATATGTATATACTGCTATATTTTGACAAGGCATTTGCGAATATAAATTGCGAACCAATTCCCATTACGATTTCATCACTGTACAAATTTTCGGCCTAACGGAATTCGCATGTAGGATCAAAGTTGAATTGTTCATGAAAAATTCGCCAAATTAATTCTGAACAGTTCTTAAGCCTGTTTCATTCCGTCGAAAAAGTGCAGAGGAATTACACGTTCTACGAAGCCAACTCTGTTTTCTCGTTTTAATTGGTTCACAATTATAAACACAAGCCGAAGGCCATTTCACTTGTATTTTTGAACAAACTTCGCAGATGTATTTAACAGAACAAAAAAATATTGCTATTCGTACGATTTTTATTGGTAAATAAGACGACATTCAATATTTCATACCAATATTTATATAGTCTTTCTCTAGAACTCAATGTTTGGTATGAATAAACCCTGAGGATCAATCGAATGGCAAATTTGATTCAGGTCGAAGAGATAGAGAAGGCGGAAGGAAGTGAGAAGGATTACTTTTCACTCAATTTGTAACTGCTGTAGAATGAGAATGGTTGGAGGATGTCAAAGGATCTATGAGAACAAAGGATTCAAAAAGAAAGCTGATAACGTGCTTTTTGGCATTGTTCTAGGGACAGTTTGCGGCGTTGGCATCAATCGTGGAAACGGCACTGATAGACATTAATCAGCGGATCGAGGACTTTGGCAAAGAAGTCGGGGATCGCTATCAGGCCGATTGTCACCTCGGAGAGAATTATCTTCACCCCTTTTTCCAATATCAAGAGATTATACCATCTCACCCGATCAATATCCGCTCGACTTTAATTAATTTTCAGTTAAACAAGAGCCGGAGCCCCAATCAGCTGGGAAGGACTCGGGCTGAGGCTAGGGCTCTGCAGGTTCAAACATCCTACTATGAGCAATATTCAGATTCAATGGGAGGATTAAATTGCCAACTGTTGCCCCTGCGAGAAGAAATTATTAGGAATCGTCGGGATGCCGGAGCCTTCGATCCTTTCCTCGACCCCGAAGCCCCGAGAACCTCAGGAGTCTTGGAAGCCTTGAAAGCCATCGAAGAAGAGAAACAGCCAGCACGAAATCAATTTGCTACAGAGTCGAAGAAGCCGGCCCCCCTCCACCTCTTTAACCTCCCACGCCTCCTTCGTCTTTCCGGTAAAATATCGCCCCCAAAGGTTTGTAATACTCGCTAAACGTTGGCAACATTTCTTCTTCGTCCACCCCACGCTCGCACTCACGCTGGAAAGGAAGGATACCTAGCTAGTTTTTCTTTTAAATTAAGCCCACCGTGTTTATCTCCCTGTTCACCTCCTTTCCTCCCCCTCTTTACCTCGCCAATCCTTATTCAGGAAGGAAAACATGGCTTTCTACTTGTTGATTTACGGAATACTCCGCCTCTCAAACGTGCCAACCTATACAGAGAAAAGTAGTCTCAAAATTCAATGGATATTTTCATTTCCACTACAAAACAAACGTGTATGACTTTAGCGCGGGTTGTCTTTCCAGAGAGAGTTAGGTGAGATGAAATCGACCTGTATCACAGTCGGCTCAAAGGACCGGAATACACATCTAGAAAGGGTCGAAGGTGCCAGGGGAAGGTGTGAAATGAGAGAGTTAACAAAACAACACTCAAGGGTGGCTCATCTTGCAGCTGACCTAAGCGAAAGCTTCAAACCCCAACTGACAAGCACCCAGCTGTCTGTGCGAGTAAACTCTCTTCTATATCTTTACCTGCTCGTTCGTTATTTAACGTCGAAAACTGGACCTGATGAAAACGCGTTCAAGAATGCTTGGAACGTAGCTGTGATAACCGTTCTTCAATTATTACGAATGTTCAACGTGTGCGAGAAAGGTCAAACCGTGATACTTCAGGTGAGAGTTCAAGATGAGCAAAGATTACCCATACCTATTTGAAATTGATGAAGTTTTGGGAATAAGAAGAAAAATCAATGAGATGTTAGGCCGTAGAGCGTTCAATTTACGTGCACTCAATGAAAACGCTTCAATCAGTTTCAATTTCGTGTGGCGCAGAGTACTCGTCGTAGAAAGGATTTTCTTTCACTGTCGGATGTTGAAGAGTATTTCGTGAGTAATAACTTTATATACAAGCGAGAATTCCAATCGCCAACAGAATATGATTTTTACTATTCGATCTGAGGTCACATTATGCAAAAGTCCAAGAAGACTCGACCGGGGAATTGGAACGACAGCATTCTGACAACCCGGTGAATTGCATACATGCAGCAGATACGCGCGAGCGTCAATATGTTATTCCAGCTATATTGTAACCATGATAGAATCGCTACGTTGGTATAATAGCTCTCAGTGCAGCTCTCCTAAGCACTCTGTGACCTACATTATCCTCAATAAGTTATCTTGCTTGTTGATATCCACCAGTGTAGTAGCTACCTAGGCAGGTCGTAGGTCGTAGGTAGCAACCTGCATGCAGCCTCTATCAATTTCAATCGTGGTTATATAAGATGCTGTTATTTACGAAAGCGAGACATTTTCAGCCGGTCTATTATACATACCACATACAGCGATAAAATTTTCTGAGCATGTGTGCGAAAATCTAACGCTGCCAGAGACCGGTAAGCTTAGTGGGAGATGTGGGAATCCAAGAGTGATAAGTGGGGAGTGAGCCTCTGCGGGGAGAAGAATTGAAGAATTAATGGGATAGGTGCGAGAATGTCCTTTGGGAGTTTGGCTGTCTCTAAGGAATTTTAATAAGTCTTGCCAAGAACTAACTTTCGTAATAACGACCCCCATGAGAACCAGACAAAGATTTCAGCCCTCCCTTTTCTTTTCGTTGCTGAGGTGCCACTTTCATCGTTCACTCATCGAACATATCGCCTTGTCGATTGATTTATCGATTGATTAATACATTTTTTAGGATCGGAAAACCCGGAAGAACCTACTGGCCTTATGTCGACGACGTCTCGGCCCCCGATCGATTCAGGACGTAAGTTTTTGCTATATCATTATCACATATGAAAATTCAAATAAAACCTGCCCCGGAGGAGTTTGCTTGAAAACAAAACAAAAAAAATAAATAAATAAACCGGAGAGAGAAAAAGAGACGCCAGTATTTCCTGGAGTGTAATTCAAACCAACGCCGTGTTTGTTTCTCTTAATAAAAATTCCTTCCCCGGAGTAACCTCGTACTAATTAAATCTCAACATCATCCCTCGCAAGTGACAAAGCCTAATTGTTTTCATTCTGAAACACCTACAGGTCGAGGTGTTTTTAGCTCAGGTAGAACTTTCGCCTATCGAGTTCAAAGCTGGCGTCAATACTCGCGTCGACATGGCACTGTTCTTTTCGGTAACGTGATCAACTTTCCTAAAGAATAGAAAAATTTACTTCTTCATGGATCTCGTTAAAATTTGTTCACGCCAAGTTATGCTCTTTATAATAACAGCAGTCGAGGCCCGGTTCCTCGTTATCTGTACAATTATGTATATTTCTGTATACATATAGCTACACAAAATATACGCGCCCACCACGTACATCCGTCGCTGTTTAATTAAATAAATATACATATAGTGGAATAGTTTCGCTAGGTGAGGATACGCAGTACATTCACTGGTACTTAATTCTCAAAGGAGCTTTAATATTCATAAAGGTGGCAGCTTTTAACGAGAACTCTTGAATCTTGGCGTACCTACTCACTCAGTGCTCTTGGATATTTTCAAACAGTTTCGATTAACGGTAGTATACAAGCACTTGAAAGATTCAATGATCGATGTAACGGAAGTAGTAAACATATTGAGGATCCCAAATTGTACGTACTTCACCTACTCAAGTCACAAGAAGGAGACTCTTGAACGTTCATTTCTATTCAATGAGCAAAAGCAAGCATAAGCCCATTCGCACCTTAATTCTGCTTGTAACTGGCTTGTTTTCATTGATTTCTCAGATCATCGTCTCCGTTCTGACATCTTTAATAATCCTCACGCAGTTGTCTGGATCATTGTAGAAGAAAATCGTGAATAATAAGATCAGAACTGCACGATAATGCGATGTGGGAAACAGTGGCCAGCCAAGGAGAATGAGAAATTGAGTTGTGGGAATTCGAGTTGTGCTTCATACCGATCGTTTAAAGATACGCTTTCGATCCCTCTGAGATCTGAGCAGCGCGGGTCGAAGTTAAATGTAAATCGTGGTCAAGATATTATATCCCCCAGTTTATCGTGCGTGATCATTTGATTGGGTAGAAGATGGACTTTCCTTTCCTTCCGTTCTGTTCAGTTTAAAGTCCATGACTCGCGCTCCGTCCCTTATAGTTTAATGTTCTATACTAAAAAAATTGCACAGAATGGATGGCACTGAGTAAATTTCGCTAAACAACCGTGATAAGAAACTAGGTACTGCTTATAATTTTCTGTCATCAATTTTGCACGGAATGGACGAGAAAGATTGCCTAACGAAGATAAACTTCCGGTTATTAATGAAAATATACTATGTAATTATAAAGTTTGTTACCACTCAGTCGTGAATAATATTAAACTTTCGACACACGGCGTCATCAAAAGGTCATTTCCCTTGTTAATTTTGGTTTTCCGTTTTTCCGTATTCCCGCGTGCCCGTTCAATAAATGTTGAATGACGTCGGAGCGTACAAACAATCTAGCTAAAGTTCGGGAATCAATTTTCCCGCGTGAAACTGCGCCCTTAAACTATACGGGACGAAATCAACCAGCAATGAACCTTGTTTTACTACCAATTTACATTTAATATCACAACTGTGGCTCGGGAAGGATAACATCAGAGATATCTGCACGGGAAACTATGCGAAAGGAATGGCTCCGCCGGCATAGTGGCTTCGTGTTCCAAGGAATTGGAAATTTACTATAGCTACTGCTACCAAGCAGCGACGATTGCGCTGGGTAAACTAAAGTTGGGTTGGGTAAGGGACGACGATCGGGATGCGACACTATCCTGGGAATAGGAATACCAGGAGTGCGAGCAGGGAAGGTATATTAATGAGACTTGCTCTACAGTTAATGAGATATAATTGCTTTAAGTGGATAGTAAAGGGCGCAGAGAGCTGAGCGGCGAGAAGTAATATGGATGAACGGTAGTACAGAACTTAACGAAAATCATAGAGGATGTGATGCAGATGACGGAGGCAGGAGGCGCCTCTATAGAGACTCCTATCCAGGGTGGAGGAACTGTAACAGCTGTCAAGTTGCTTGGACCATTAAATTAACTATCAATTTTTCGTCATTTCGAACTCAGTGCCGTCTGATTTACTCACCCTTCGATGAATTATCAATTACAAATCGTCACAAAGATTTGAGATTATTGGAGTTGAAGAATATTCGGGGTACGGTATAATGAACGTAGAAGAAGACGGAGGAACTAATAGTTCTAGTGACGGAATGTGCGAAATTGATTTCATTTAACAGATATCTTCGTTGGGCGATGAAATTAATTATATTTTATAACCGACATTCTCGTCGAGGGCGAAAGGGTGTGTAAAATTGGAAAAGAAATGGAAAGAGAAAAGTGAAAGAAAAAGAGAATAGGGTCGTTCGAAAGTCATTTAACGCGGGGCTTAGATAGTCGATATCGGAAGAACGGAAAAAGGAACGAACGCACAAGAAAAAAATGAAGAAGTAAAGAAAAAAAAGGGGGAAAAATACTGATTGAAATGAAAGACGAAGTGGTACTTTTAATATCGTAATGGAAACCGTACTGCGGAGGTCTGGCAATGAGTTGGTATAAGCGATTCCAACCCATTATTGAAAATAGCAGTGCGGGATGCGGCGCCGCGCGGCGCGGCGTGGCGTTGCACCAGCAGAAGTATCGGGTGATTGCACCAGATAGGTTACACCTACACAGTGGTAGGTAGATACCCCGCACAATCTCAAGCTTCGCGATATTATTATGCCTTGAATTAATTTCCCACCATAGGTACAGATATAAAACTTACCGATAACCCCCGTACGGCGAGCGTCGTACATGCATACTATAATACATAATCGGATTGTGCAAACTATGACATGGATAGTGGAAGAATTGGGATTCTGGAATCGGAGAGCGAATTGGTAAACGGAAACAAATATAATTGGGAAACTTGCTTGAGTCTCATTCGTTCATTCGCTCACTCACTCACTCAATTGCTTAATTACTTACTTACATACTTATTTGACTTGGTTACGTCACGTTGACCTGAATCCACCTTCATTGCCAGCTCATGCACGAGGCAGAGAGTATACATATATCCTCTTTTTCATTTTATCCCCAGCTATACTGGTACTCCTAGTTACATACGCGATGAATGAACCGCGGCGGAGGGATACCATCTTGTCATATTCACCGCACTCGACCATTTTCTCTTCAACATCCTATTCTTTCTTTTCCTCTTTCTTCTTTCTTTTTCTCATTCTTCTCCCACGGTCGTATTGCGAGTGACTAGCGATGACGATTGCGTCGTACCTACTGCCACTCCAATCACTATTTCGTGTGCAATAGGCCTCCACGACGACGCGGAGAGCAGAGAAGCGAGAGCAATCATCGAAGAGGAGATTTTCTTTTCGTTTTTCTTTGATCCAAAATCGTTGAAAGTACTTCACATACATACATACATACGTACATACATACATACATACTGTACAACGTCGTACAATGAAAGAGAACACAAATGCATCACGGCTCACATCATATTCGAGTATTCACATTTCATTGAACTTCATACCGCATTCCAGATGGTGAGTTCAATTGGAATTGATCATCAGGAATTCTGGCCCCGAATAACTACTTGAAACAAAACTAAAAAATTGAAAAATATAATCGTTACCGTGAATCCGCCTACCTGAGTGGTAGCCAGGAGGAATCCCATGCCGCTATCGTTGCATCATGCTTTGCATTTTGCGATTTGCAATTATGAACTACTCTAGCGCTCTTTATCTATTGGGAATTCAATTCACGCAGCACTGAATTTCTTGCAATCACTCCAGTTGCCGATTTGAAAATATCATTGAGAAAATTGTATAGTTATGGACCAGATAACACAGCTGTGTATGTACGTATGTACATCCATGCATGCATCATATTCAATGCGCGCAATTGATATGATGCTGAGAGTGAGAGGTTTTCGTGCAGTTCAACAACAATATTTGCGAATCGATGCATATATGTATGAATATAGATATATAAATTGTGAATAAAGAAACGAATAATCAAGTTTGAAGTGAACAAGTATCGAACTTTTGTCAATAATACCTATGCCTGTATATCATAGCGTAAGTACAGTTAGATTTTACATATTGTGTACAAAGAGAAGTTATTCGAACCGAAAAGAGCTCGAGCAAGTTTCTCCGGAGAAATGTAGGTAAAGCTTTGAAAGCATGTGGCTAACTGTGAAAAATTCCAGTTCACTCCTCCCGTTGAACATCTTATTCCGTTGAATTCGGTGAACTGGACATGGTCGGTGCGGAACGATCGAACTCCTGCAGAACTTGAGGTTCTGCAAGTTGCAGCTGAATGAAATTCGCTCGCTCACAAGTTTCGAAATCTATAATGTATTTGGAAAGATGCACCCCGCCGACCGCAACGTAATAATTTCATCGATTTTCACAACTGAAACAAGATCGAATACAAGAAGAGAAAATATGGCTGAGTTTACTAGAACTATTCAACATTTCTTCGACCATCCATACTATACCAGAAAAGATTTACTCCCCTTCCTTCAATGCACATATACGAATACACATTTAATATTTATATTATTCAGCCAGGTAAACTCTTCATCTTACAAAAAGCAAAAGTCGTTTTCATGCATATTTCTGTTTCAATAATTCTTCGACAAAGTTTTCACGAGCAACGTATAAATTTGCTACGTAACAGGAATGAAACTGCTGCATTTTTCCGAATCCCGAGGATTTTTGCTGCACGTGCGAAATGAGAAAAGTCTAAGGGAATAAAACGAGTTCTACGACATTCGGCTAAGGATCGCCCGAAGCTCACACCTCCACTTAATGTCACGTTTCAGTTGGATATATGACCTAAATTCCACGCCCAGACACACCCCATATATACTATATATTCCATTGAATTTTAAAAAATTGATCGTATTAAACGTCTACCGCGTCTCATTGCGATCTCCACTCCACGAGGTTCTTCAACGACTCGGCAAATCTCATCGCTGGGATATCGATATTCACCAAACCGATCGCAAACTCGGCAGTGAGTTGTATTTTTCGTCTCGAAAAAACCCTCCGCGGCACATAAATCACGTCGCCCCTCTGCTAACGAGCGATTGTGTTAACCTTAGGACAGCTATTCAGATTCGTGCGAGGTACCGCAATTTTCATCATTTCTATCATTATTATCATTATTATTATTAATATTATATCACTGTTTACTCAATTTTTTCGATTTATTATAATACAGATATCTCTCTCATTTTTGAGGGAAGTTTCCTGCATGGGAAAAACGTAACCGGGTAGAAAAAAGACGATGTGTTCGGGATGACGGGTCTGAAGTTTCTTTATAGGTATACGCTCGCCGTGGTAACCTTATCCGCGTACAAACATGAAGAAAATAATAACGAGGATAAATTTTTGGGCAAGTCAGAATGATATTTCCATAAAAATCACTGCCTTTCTATTCATACCGATAGATTTTTCGTTCGTCTTTAAAGTGACCTCGATACATCGATACGTCGTATCCTGAAGTAGGTTTATGAAAGCGCGCGGGATAATCGTTCGCAAACTGTGTTATACTAGAAAACGCAATATGTCGTTATTAAGTGATAGAAATGAAACTTTGGTAACTGCCGTTTGATTCCTTTCAAGTATCGCTGTGACCTTATAGTATAGTGACGGTATCAATATCAAACTGTATAGAGTGTAATTTCAAAGAAAGTATTTCAATCGATAATCAATCGATATCAGAATGAGAGAGAAAGAAATTACCGTGGAAGAAGAATTTTTCGGAAAGTAATACGTATCATACTTACATACACACACACACATGCGTACATACATTCATACCGACATGCTTCCAAGATGTTTGTATTTCCGAGTCCCTATAGGTGTAAGGTATTTTCTTCTGCGATTGTATCTAAATTTCAAAAATTATAATCCGTAAAATTTTTAGTTCGTATAGTAAGTATGCCTGCACTCTCTTGTATGTATATACACGTATATACATGAGTACTCTGGCCCGTGAGACTGAACATTTGCCATACCGAGCACGTGCGAAGACTGTGCGAAATTTGTTTTCATACATGAGAACAGGTGAAACAGAGGGAGAAAATAAATTGAAGCAAAGCCGACTGACGGTATAGTCCTCAGAAGAATAATCAGCTGAGAAAGTGAAGAAAAACAGGAGATACTGAGCAGAGAGGTGGGAAAGAGTTGTAGGAGAGAAATGCAGGGAAGGAGCGAAAAAAATCAGACTGCTCTTCTTTGGAGATGAAGACGAGTAAAGAAATTCAAATTCTTGAACTCCTGTATTTTATCTGCGAATTTGAAATAAGATTTGGATCTCGGTAGAGCTGTTTAGGACTAACGAAATCGTACCCTCAAAATCGAATAAGAAATTCCGGAGTAATCAACCGTGAGAATGTTAAAAATTCTTCCCTGTACGAAAATTGTCCGGCGGCACAATAGTGATGCCTGCAGGACATTCATGTTCTCACTGTAATGTTCAAAACATTGGGATGAAGATATTGAATATCGATACCGGATCTGAGATTGGATGTCTTAATTGTTCCAGAAAAACAATTTTGTGTCAATTTTGATGGAAAATTTTTTGATCAAATGGTGGATTTCCGATTATTTTCAGAGAACTGGGGACCCAATCTATAATCGGATAATCGAACATCATCATCGGAGTGTTCACAAGTCTACCCTAGAACACGCACTTCCTGGAAGCATTGTCGTGACGCGATAGACATTTCGAAATTCTCTATTTCGCATCATGCAACGGTGAATAACTCCTGCATTTCTTATTTGATTGTCAACGTTCACGATGGAATTCTGTTAATTTTGAAATTCTAAACAGCACTACCAACACCCAGATCGAATTTCTAATTTGGTGAAAAAATACAGACTTTCGAGTGTCTCCAGAGTCTTTCTGCAAACAAAAACAACCACCGTTTCTTCCCACTGTAGCGTTCCTATGATTATTATTATCGTTCGCCTTCACTTATGAGGCTACAGAATTAATTAGGCAGGTATTCCCCATGGTCCGTATACATTCGAATCCACTTTTGTCCTCTGTGAGGGTAGCTAGAACCCCGAGCAAATATGAACAATGTCCTCTCGAGGTTGATGTCGATGTGGGTATATTATTGTATATGTTGTATATCGTGTACACTGTAAACTAATATGAACCAATAGTCAGCGGGGTCCCAAATAATTATTAGCTTGGGAATGTATCGCATGGAAAATAGGTAATAGAGCACCGGGAGAGATGTTGATAGCGATCGAATAAACATCGTTCATTGTTACTACTATATGATACGTATAATAATTACTCAATATATCGACGATACAGCTGTAATACTACCCCCAGCAGTAATTTCATACTTTGGAATAATATCCACTCTTCAATTATCACCTGTGGAAGCTTTATTCCACGACAATAATTGATGCCACGAGCAGGCGTCGCGCCTGGAACGAACAAACGTGTACTATCCCACAGCTGTTTCACGCGCAGACCAAATTTACGCATTTACGGTTATAATGCCGTTCGCAGCGTGAGCACGCCGGGCGATCCGTAAGCTCTTTGATTATCATCGATATATAAACGGTCAACGCTTAATTGAAAAGCCAGACGGTGAAATTGATGCAGAGCAAAAAGCTTATTCGGATTGGTATTCCATATATTTTCCAAACTCAAAATCCGCTAGATTTCCAATTTTTATACTAGTTTTTGCACTGTTATATCAAGATTTTCACCCCGTACATGTATTATGGACGAGAGATTCAAAATGTAGAGAAGCACCTTGTCCGCGGTAAGACGGATTATAAATAATTAAAGAAATGACAGAATGATAAATGGGGCAGCTGGTGGTTTAGCGTCAGCCACTGCCTCCTCGAACACTTGAAGTAGACTCGGCCGTTAAGAGTCGGACAATTGGTTTGGCGAGTAACATAGTACCTACACTCCCTACTGGCTAAAGTACCTCGCAGTGCAATTTGTTGTCGGCTCGTATACAGGTATAGCGATAGTATTAAATCAGAGAAGGGAATTTACCACGTTAACTGGTGTCCTAAGATTCTGATCTCCTTGCACACCCGAAAGCACCAGGAAACGAATTGAATCGGCCTGCACTTTCGTTCTCCTTTTTTGTTCTCAATTTTCGAAAGTGTGAAAAACATTCTTTCAGTCTGAAACAATGATGTTTCAAAAATACTCGTTTCCTCTTTCCAACTGTGAACCCTCGATTCCAGCCTATTATGAAAATTCGCGATTTTTGTACGCCTTGAATTCCCCATTTTTGAGAGACTTTGTACTGCGTGAGACACGATTTTGTCCGGCTAAAGGAACGTGATATACGAGGTATAGGTAGGTATGTTACTAAAACGATATCGGTGGTATAATAAAAATCATTTTGTATTCGATGAGCGTGCAGGCGGTGGTCAGTCCTTAGCAGATATAGATATAGATATAGATATAGGTGGGTGGGCCGTGGGCTGTTATATTCATGTGATAAAACAAAATGGCTTATTTGAGAGGGTAAATTATGTTCTCCACAAACCATGCTACGAGCTACCTTGAGCCTGGATGAATGAGACGCTTGAGATTTCCTCGGCAGACGGGCAGCAAGCACCAGCCCCGTTTATGTGTATCTCGAGCTTGCCGAAGCCCTGTAGAGTAGTGTAGAGTATCCCAGAGAGGGTTTTACCGGTCGATAACAGTGTCACTCTGTCAAAGTTCATCCGGATGCAACCAATGTTTGTATGTGGATAGTATATATTTACCTACCTCCGCATATTATACCCTGCAACGTAATGACTCATAACATGCACGGAACCTGGCTCCTCCTCGGATATATCTGCATAATATTCAGGACACCAGGATTATCAACGACGATCGTATTTTGTCTACTGAAACTTGAAAATCATTGAAAATCACGTAATTTTGGCAAAGTACGTCAGGAAAATAGTAGAAAAGAAGTAGCATCGCACGAGAACGCGAAAAATAGTGAAATACGATCGTCGTCGGTAATCCTGATAACCTGACACCGTTTTATCGATATGAACTGTCGGAACGAATTTCGTGCACTATGCGCGTACGCGAATATTGCAAACGCGTGTTATTTTCTTTAGCATTTCAGTTTGATTCCATACTGTATTCGATTAATTTTTAATCAGCACCATTATGCTGGACCGAAATTCATCGCGAGAGTGTATGTCTGCATGAAATGTTCTTACTCCGACAGTCCATGTCAGAAGAAGTTCACAAAAGACGTAGAATCGCGGAGTCTGACAGCAGCGTGTCCCGGCCAAGCTTCCAGAGATTCATACAAAGAGAGTAGATTGATGGGATCAGGTATGAGAAAAATTTATCACCATATTTCGTAATCACTTATATAGGTATACGTAGGTACGAGCTGAGCTCAAAATATCATTTCCACTATGTAACACGTTTTTCTTCCCGCGATTTGACAATCCCTAAACCGATGTAGAAATTCGAATTTTGAGAAATTTGAGTCCCTTGAAATTTTATTAAAATCATTCGACGTGCTTGAAAGATTTTTATCGAATGAGAATTACTCGTGACTAGAGGTACACCTGCCGTTCTTCCGCCTAATTTACTTAAATTCAAGTACATAAATGATATGAACAAAAAATCTTGTAATCTTGAATTTCAGATTCTCATGAAGGCACTTCGTCACAGAAGCAAACACTCCAGTGCGCTATTTGAAAACGATCTATGTAGGTATATCTAACTACGAAAAACTAAAAGCTGCGTGTAGCTGTGGAATGAACGACATTTTTCCAGCCTTGCATATCTTCTTTTTGGTTTTTATTTTTTATTTTAATACTTCTCTAAAAGCCAGCTCGAAATCTGCGGGTTATACTATACGTGGCACGGTAGAGCGCTCGCGGTTGTATGAATTATGAGTTTACAGAACAGTAAGCTCCCAGATGTGCCTGAACTCGACAGGGTAGGTATATTCTGTGGTAATGCGCCCTGCTGCAGCCTGTGGCCTATGCCTTTGCGGTAACCTATCCGAATAAAAGTAGGTACTTTGTCTGGTAAAACAGACTGCAATTTCGAGTCTCGTAAGCTATAAACTATTGAGGGTTCCTTCGCGTTTTATGTCGCCGAAGATGAACGGTTCGATCATTGATCGAGCAAGATTCAGTCAAATTGATTGTCGTATCGATTGAAAGTGGATATGAAAATGAAGCGAGAGGCGTATTCGAAATGCGGGTTAAATTTTAGTCCCTGCAGGAATTTTGTTTGTTTTAGAAATCAAAGCAAACGTAGATGTGCTGGATTTTGTTGAGGTTGTCAGTCAAACTCCCACCCTCGCGATGTCGTGTTAACATTAGTGTCCGTCATTTTAGAACGCCACGAATTTCCTGCTCTAGCAATAAGGAAGATGAGGATCAACTCCTCGAGCACGGGAGCATGCTTATACAGCGAAGGGCTGGTACGAAATTGTATAACATATACACATTGTACACCATATATACTTCATTCTGCGTAGCGAAACGGGATTTGAGCGGGGTCTCGTTTTCTGTACGATCCGAAGTTATCCAGTTTTGCAAACTTTTCACCGGCTATACAAACAATAGTTGCTCACCCCTTTACATGAATGAACGAACCTTTTGTTGAAGAAAATTTTCATCGATGTGGATTCTCGCTCGTTGTTTTATGTTATAAATTGAGAAACGAAGAACAAAAAAATTCAAAATTCACACTACACACGTATATAATTTGATTCTTATCTAGAGCAAAAAAAAAATCGCACGTTGCAGATATAGAATATTGAACTGTGCCATAGGTATAGCGCGCACGCGTTCTACGTAGTACTTGATGAGAATTGAAAAAAGATAAATGAATTGTATACATTAATCACTGCAAATTTTATTGTACCCCCAAAAAGTGAAGAAAGCGTGAGTGATCACCTGATCGAATGAGAACCGGAATTGTGAATCTGTTTCATACGAATGAAGAAAAATTGCTTGGATGACAATTGATAATTGTAATAAACGAATATTGTAAACGAAGTACGACTGTCTATCGAATGCAGTGGAAAGTCCTCCTCCACACGCGAATAGCTAATTAAGTGTACCGCTTTTAAATGATAATATACGACATCGTTGGAGAGACCCTTGGAGGGAGGAAAGATCGGGTTTTGTTGGGGATACGGTTAATGCGGAAGCATCTGTTTCATATTTTCACACCTTTTTGACACTAATGGTTTAGGTACGCCGTTCCGGCTTGATGACACGTGTCTATAGCCCGTTAAAAGTCTTGGTCGAAACTCCGTAAGAAGCGTAAGAGCCCGTGATGTTTCATTTTTCTATTTCATCTTTCGTTCAAGAGATATTTTCGGTGCCCTCATTTCTCCAAGTGGCTGAAAGTATTAAATCTACTCTCCACTCAGCGTCGTTGTCGCTCAAGTGAATGGAAAATATTATCCCTATGACTATAATGTATATCTATATATAGATATGTATGTATAGTATATATCTGTCAGTGTGGCTACGATAATTCACGTACGAACTCTCATCGTAATTCTCTTGTGATTTTCGCTCGTTATAACATTTCGGTAAAAATATCTCTGAGTTTGCTGAAAATTAAGTAATTTGCCGCAGGATGATTTTATCCAAAAGAAGGTGTCCAGCGATGAATTTTCACGATGAAATTGAAATAACAAGGGGCTCAAAATAAATTTTAAGCCGTATGATATAGGGCAGAGGAAGTTTGTATAAAATTAGGTAATAATTAAGAATGACAAGAAACGCATAAAACGAGACTTTACATGGTCTCTTGAGACGATAGATCACTTTTATATAGACACTGGCAGGCTGGTAAACTCTATACCTGTACTATAACTATACCATGATGGGGCGTAGTGTAAATTTACCGAAATATATGCGTAACGGCCAGAAATATATTATATAAAGATAAAGAGTGAGATAGAAAATTGGATGCACTGGCATAGAGCCAACGCAACCGGATACAGGAGACACAGACATCCGTCCTTCTGTAGTTCGAATTAAATTTGCAAACGCTACGTCGCTACCTTTACCCCGAAATTCAATATGCTGCATGATAGTAAAAACACGTTTTCGTTAACGTAAAAGAGAATCGTCGCCGGTTTTTCTTAAATGACGTTTTCTCATTTCCGGTATATCGAAGGAAAGCAAACAAAAGAAATGAAGGAATTGAATCCGAACAGACGTCGCGTCGGTGTGGCCATTAATTAATTAACTTTAAGACGTACGTATATATACCTACGAGTACGAACTACATCGTGAAACCGGATGGAGCGTTTCCTGCAGCGAAGGATGAACGAGCGAGCGCGAACGAACGAACGAACGAACGAACGAACGAATGAATGAATGAATGAATGAAAGAATGAATGAATTATATGCAAATGAAGAAATCAACATTGACAAACTGCCTGGACAAGGTTTTACTCTTGGATTTTAGGACCAAGATATGTAGTACAGCTCGAAGAAGCATAAAATAAGAAACATAAAGAGAATTGAACATTCGTCGAGTCGAGTTGATCTTAATCAAGCAAACAAGAAGAGAAGTTGGAGTAGTTAAGATAAACCGCATTGGTCCGCATGTCCGCTTTCGCCTCCACTTCCGGCCGACAGACATATTATAGAATTTCCTGGATATAGATAAACGTCGGTGTACCATAATACCTGCGACCTAAGTGAAGTGAAAACGACCGGTGATTTTGAATTGCGACCGGACGCCAGTGACAAACTAAACTCGCCGCGTCCAACGTGCACGCATTTTGCTCACGGAAATACCATTGCAGCCCCCTACAACTCATACTAAGTATGAGTAAGTGAGTACGTGAGTAAGTGAGTGAGTGAGTGAGTGAGAAATAAAACTATTAGAACTCAGCACGGGAGTTCAGCGGCAGTCACACCACTGCCAGGGCACTTCGCAACTTAACTCTTATGTCAAGCCCCCGCAGATAGTCACCGTGCCCCACCTCCTACTAGACATAGACTATTAATATACTTCAACCGCGCCCACTTTGCTACACTGACGTTCACTTCATTCATGTTTTCGAGACCACCTAAATTATACCTATAGATATAACGTTGCTATGTGCACTCGGAGGCGTTTTAATATTAAAATAGCGGGGCACCGGCTCCGCTCGAATGCGCGTACGTAATGGATCCTTTTGGAGGCGGTTTATCATCAAGAATCTTTAACAACCGATCCTCGGTAGAGTGCAAAAACACGAAATCCGTCGAATTTCATGGGGTGAGAGATTGTCGATTTTGCAATTTTCATTTATTGCAGAATTCCAATAAACAAAAAGCGTATGTACCTCCTGCAGCCGAAACCGAGGACCCTAATACACCGTAGCGCGAAGCTTTCACCTTGTGTTGTATATTCTTCTCCTTCATATATGTTTTTTGCTTCTTCTTTTTCCCTACCCACTTTTTTACCGATAGCTTATTCCGCCGCGCCGGTCGGGCACTGCGGGCTTTTCGGGAATTCGGATACGGTTAAGCTTCCCCCCTTCCCAGCCGCTATAAGCATTCTAATATCGAAACCCATAGCGATACACGCGGCATCTTATGGAGATCAACTCGGGATGGAAAAAGGGATTTCAAGAATTGGTCTACGATGTGAGGATACAGGTATAGGTTACCTGCCGAGTCGATTTCGACGGACGGAATTCTCCCCATCGTCAATGTTGCATTTTAGTGTTACATATGCGTACGTATCGTACGTATACATACATGCCTGTAACCGGGTCTGGAAATCCGCATCAGGATTTCATGAATCTAGAAAGAAAAAGAAATGGTCTTCCAAATCTTGTGAAATTATAATGCGTCATTGCGATGGACGGATTTCGAAGAGGATAGGCAGCAACGGTCCTATCCGGCGGTTCAGAATTTTTCAATGTGTAAGCAGTGAATTTATACTCTTTGACTGTATGCTACATATGATATATGAAATGTATTGTGCTCGGTGCTAGTGAAGCGAGATTTTCATGAAAAGGAAAAAGGATCTCGAAGAGCTTTGGCCCGTCTCGTTTGGTCTCGAGAAATCCCGACGATTGACACCTCTACTCCTGAGAGAGCTGTGTTTCCTTTCTGTTTTTTTTTTTTTTTTCCTCTCCACCACCTCCTCGGTCCTCGACCCGTGAGGATCCTTCAAAGACTACGTTACCCCGGACAAGGGTGTAGGCGAGGATGAATCCCTTCGGATATCAGCCCGCACTTACGCTTGCCATTAGCTCCAAGTTGCGGTTCAAAGCCGAAACCCAAAATTTGGGAAAATTGGGTATAAGGGACATACACACGCACCGGGATATAACCAACCGGAATTTTTGTTTTCACACGAAAAGATGAGAAACGGACGAGAAAGAATCCGAGACTGGATTTCGAATAGATGAAATCTGATCGAGGACGCAAAAGTCTGAAAGTGACGCCTTTTTGTTAATTTCATTCACGGGGTATAAATATATAAAACGAGTTGGAGCCTCTGTCCCTTTCTCGAATGAATGATCATGTACGTGTTTCTTCTGACATTAGTAAGTTCCAGTTCCGTTCCTGCAGCTGAAATAACAGGATGACCGACAAAATAATGTTGATTTTCATTCTATAGTGGTAATTAGTTACAGCTACGGCTCTGAGCAAAGCCATCCTGCGGGTTATGTCGTTTCTAAAAGTAGTCTCTGCCCGAGCATAATATGTATATGCCTACACTGTGTATGTATGTATCGTGCATCCATATGTTGCTGGATTTCTCACTGACGAGGATTACTAATTGTATACGATTCACTTATAATGCGAGGATCGACCCCAGCCTAACGTGTCCTTCGGCTCGTTTACCGTGCCCGGGATAATGACCAGCTAACGTTGATCAATATCCAGGATAAAGAATGCCTTCGTTCCGCTTCTCGTTATTCAGAGGAGGATAGCATTTTATGCCCTCGGTTTTATACCCGCCCGTCCCACCGTGGAAAAGTCAAAGAGCAAAAGGCAGATTTTATACTAGGAATAAACGATTAGCTTCGCGAATTTATGCTTCATAAACTTTTTCTGATGCCTATAACTTAAATGGTAAATCAGAGAATTTAGAGTAAAAGCTCACCGAAGAAAGTGCACTGGTTTAGATCGTGAACCAAGAAGGGTGGAAGACGATGCTATAAATATACACCTATACTATATACCAACCCTGAACGAGAGAGTGCTCGATGAATTATGCACAATGTTGTTCCACAGGGCGGTGGTGGAAATCAATCAAAAGCTAGAGGAAATTTATTAAGCGCCATCCTAAGCAGTACCGACACCGCGCGATCGCTCCGTAGCTAACCTCTTCGTGGCGAATTTAGCGAGATCCCATCTTCGCATTATCCAGACCGTTCGCAAGTTTCTGTACCTACAGACAAACACTTTCCACGGAAAAAAATGTCAAGTCTTTGACTATTTACGGTTCTTGACGTCATTGCGGTTTCGTCCCTCCACCACTCGCAATGTCAACCAATAGACGTGAATGAAGAAGAGGAAGAAGAAGAAGAAGAAGAAGCAAATGAAAAAAGAAAAAGCAGGAGAAATTGCTGGAGGATGATTAAGCTGCTCTTCTCTGGATGCTATATAGGGGGTTTTTACATCCTTTGAAGGTACCAGGGAGGCCCTTGATCCGTCCACCCCATTCGCGGAGGGAAATCCAGATTCAGTAAGGCAGCACGTGATTAGGCAAGGAATGAGAATTTCTCAAAAGATAAGCCTGCGTGAAACTGAAAGGATAAATGGAACCCTGAGTAGTATGGAAGGAGGGTAGGTAAATTTTCAACCGGTCGTTGTAGGTATAATGCGCTGCAGAGAAGCTAAAGAAAGTCGTAGCAGGCCTACCTCACTTCTAACTTTTCGAGTTCGCTTACCCTACTATCTGTTGAACAACGGGAGACTAACGGATGCTCCGGTAACAGAATATATGTATATAGTACATACATCCCCCCCGACGTGAAATTTACCTACGTTATACGGGCTGATGGGGAATACTAAGGGAAGCCGAATATCTTCCCTGCAGAAAAC
This sequence comes from Phymatocera aterrima, assembly GCA_963170745.1. Lineage (NCBI taxonomy): Eukaryota > Metazoa > Arthropoda > Insecta > Hymenoptera > Tenthredinidae > Phymatocera > Phymatocera aterrima. The sequence continues at coordinate 13,040,202 of OY720663.1, forward strand.
CTTATTCCTGTACGTTTCGGTGGCTTACCCGTTTGTTCAGATCCTATCCAGAGCCTTTAATTAATTACAAGGAGACGCACTCGCAGAGCCATCCCGTCGCGTCGCCTCCCATGTGACTGATCGTAATTGGATGATACTTCAGCTTGTAAAAGTACATAGCCATACCTATACCGGACGGGTTCTACCCTTGTGGCGAAAATATTACCTTACAATAACCAAATATACCCGTGTCGAGAAATGGTTTCAGAATTTCCCATCTTTTGATATGATAATTACAATATACGCTGTTGTGCACTTCGCCGACGGAAGCACGATCTTTCTCTACAGGAAGAACGAGGAGGCAATCTTCCAATTGGTTTCACTAAGTTTTTGGAAGGTTTACGGCATATTTTGTCTGAATATTTCAATTTTAATTTTTTTGTTCAGAGGGTGATCAATTTTCTTTCGGGGTTATTAATTTTCAATGGAACTTTTACCTGTTTTATGGAGCTACTTCGCCTTCTCTGCAAACAAGGCGGCGAAGGTCACCCTCGTTCAAAAAATGTCAAAACGAATGAACCCCATTGTCGATCAATCACAGCGACGTATAAAATACCGATCAAATTTACATAGACGTGAAAATCTAACGTCAAGGTAGAATCAAGTCAACCTAAAATATATACTCTTTCACAAGTTTCGGGACTGAAATTCTAAAATTCTGGAATCATGAGCAGTACCCATCGAATTTGTGAATACTGAGTGTAAATTCTATGGAAGCTTTTATTCCATTATATTCATACGGTATGCAAATTTGTGGACTTTTGATTTTAGGATTCTAGTGAAAACGCGGCTATTCCCAGCTAAATCTGATGCTTCCTCACTCTCGGTCAACAATTCGATGGATTTGAGAATTATGAGGTCAAATTGAGTATACGCGCCGCAGGTATAGATGTGCGTGCATATAATCACGAAATATCAGCTTTCGGAGTGCAAAGTTAAACTCTTGATCCGAAGTAAACCGGGTGAAATTTCTCCCGCAGAAATTTCCTTGCGAACAAAACTGAGCAAAACTATAATAGGAAGCTTACAACACTCGAGGTGCAGCAGTAAACGTGAAATAAATGGATAATCCGGTCTTACAGTAAACAACATCAGTTTGTCCTGAGCTTTGTATAGTGGAAATGAAAGCACGAAAATTGAGATTCTTCACAGTTGGTATATGTATTATGTAGCAGATTAATGAATAACGTAAGAGATATCAACTAAATGACATACTTTTTTCTCGATTTCTAGCATTCAGTGAAATGAGTGTAATTTCTTTCCCTCGCGTTCGTAATATACTATACATATACTTCACAGCTGCATCCCTATAAATGTTATTCAAATATTTGCACATTCACGTGGAAACGTGTTTGCTGCTTCGCTAAGCACACCCAGCACCATCCCTCCGCTATTATTATATATGGGGGATTCCATATCAAATTTGCATTTTCAAACCTTCACCAGTTTTGATAATTTTTCAAATTGGTATACGTTATAGTAGACTAAAAAAGGGCGAATAGGTATTTTTTGATTTTACGAATCCACAATCCCATTTCCATTTTACACCTGGTTGAAGTTATCGAATGTTTCCACATTCTACTTTTTCAAATGAGTTTATCTAGAAAACTACTTGTTCAGCAAAAAAAGTTGCCCGTACCAAATTTGTTGAGATTTGACCGAATTTTACGATCAACATATTTGAAACATTTTTCAAGGCTTCTATGTACGCGTTTCACGCCATAGAAACACGTTTGACAGAAAATAGCCATTTTTCCATTTGGTTTCATTTTCATATTTCAATTCCTCGGAGAGTTACACAAATTTTGAGCCACGGCTTAAAGTGGCTGGATTTTAGACGAAGACAAAATTCCAACCGTATCAGTTTATGTTTCATACATATATACTTCGGATGAAAAATCCAATCACTAATTATTTTCGAATCGACCTTCGTTGAGAAAACCGTTTAGAATAGCTGCAACGTTCACAGAAAACTGAAAGTACTTTCGGCCATAGTTTAAGACCCGTTTAATTCTTCGAGGGGTTGAAGAATGAAAATGGAAATAGAATTCAAAATGGTAAATGAATTTCTTGTGCTCCGACAGCGTGAGACGCGTGCTCGGGGAACTTGAAAAATTTCCAAAATATGTTTATCGTAAAATTGAGTAAAAACTCAACAGATTTGGTGCGGACAATTTTTTCGCTGAGCAGCAAGTATCTTTCAAGATAAACGAACTGGACAAGGAAACATAGAATATTGAAGTATTCGAGAATTTCAATCAATTATATAAAATGAAGAGGAATTGCCAAATCGCAGAATAGAAAGACACGTATCCGCTCATTTTTAGAATACTATAATACATGACAAATCCAAATAACTTGAAAGAGGTGAACGTTTGGAAACGGGAAATCTCACATGGAATCTCCCATATGTATACCTACCTACGCAGCTAGCTACTCGGGGAGGTAATATCGTTGTGCACAGAATTATTATAGGTACTGTCTTCTAGCCTGAAATATATTGGTATCATAGAAACTGCTGAGTCGATGATCAATAAAATGATGTATGCACTCGCCACAGAATTCCCAAGTACGTTTAATTGATTACCATAGATACGTCGTCTAATCTTTCTCATGCAAAACTGGAACTTATCTATCGAATGATCCAACTTTCTGTTCACGTATATAGGTACATAAATCAACAAGTAAGTATATACATGTGTACGTTGCGTTGTACCTAACTAGATTTCAAGAAACACTATTTACTGTGAGGATAGAACATGAAAAGAAACGTTTAGGCAAAAAGGTAAGTACTTATTGAAAAATTAATTCAAATCGATGATAGTACGTGATACTGTTCATCGTATAGGGTTGTTATAAACTTTGAAAACAGTGAAGTACCCGTATATTACGGCCATAAAATTATTACCGTAAACGGGAATGAAATATGTAGATTCAGGTACCGGATACGACGTACAATCTACATCTCTTTCACTAGGTTATAGCACATAAAATCCCCGTGACTATTTCCAGCGAAGATAGCTCGCTATTCGAAAAAGTGTATACAGTAGAACGATTTACTCGTATTCCGTAACGGAATTCAAATAAACCCCAGCAGTTATATGTTACGTGCGTTAAAGTCCAAGTTGGGCAAACGATTTTACATTTCTATTTGTACGAGCATCCACCTAGCCCTCCTATCCATACACTCGGTGGTATTTTACATTGATTCAATAGCGGGTATCAAGTTCATCAAACAAATCAAACCGCCGCGCCGGCCGGAATCAAAAGTAAATTTGCCAACAGTCAAATGTTTCACAGTTCGAAAACGGGGAAAGGGAAGAAAAACAAAGACCGCTTCGTGTATAATAATGCGGCTATCAACGGATCTGATATTTTCAAAACGTGCTACGAGCATTTCTGTACGGTGTCCTTAAAAATGGTGAAATCGTGGAAACCTGCTCCATCTGTACCTGTCCTGAAAGCATGTCAACGTCGACGTCGGGCTTCGGGAGGGTGGATATAGTGGTTGACGGATTGAGTGCTAAATGATTCTGATTGTGCAATGAAAGTTGGACCTTGAAAGGATCGACGTAGCGGAGGATAAGTGGAATAGAGGTATTACTTTCTGCAGTGGTTCCCTTTTGAATATCCTGAGAAACTTTGCCGTAAGGATAGCCGCAAGATATTACTTTGGCACTCGATATCGGTCCTCGACGGTAACATCGATGGTAAATCTCCGCTTGCGGTTTCAGACCACAATACTCGACAAGTTTGGTCCATCTCATCTCCTCTCAAGACGTTCTCTGTGGCTCTCCCGATCCCCTTGACGAGACTCAATGACGACGTTTAACGCGATGGAACAATAGCGGAATAATCAATACACCGCGGTAACGTAAGTGCAAGTTGAGTAGATGAGATGAAGGTACGAGGATGAGAGGATGGGAGTCGTTAGTCCGATGAAACTTCCGTATAATACTAATCCTCTGAGATGAAACAGAAAGATAGAATAGAAGAGAGTCTTCACGGTGCGAGGGAGCCCACATGATCGCCACTTTTCCCGAAGCCACTATTCTTCGATGAAAAATTGAAAATCAAGTCAAGAGCCCATAGAATGGTTTTTCTTACTTGATGAAATGCGCAATCTCTCCGCATCGCGGCAGCGAGTAGTACCACTCAACGAATCTTCAGAGATTCCCATTCGCTCACCGCAAAATAGAGAAACAGACGAAATGGGGAAACGCGGCAACGAGGGAAGGAGAGAGAGAGAGACAGGCTTGATATAAAGGAGGCCGCTCCTGCAAGCGTGATATTTATGTCGCCAGCAATCGAAGATAAACTGGACGCAGCTAAGTGCGAATAATTAACGGTGCGAGAAACCATAACACCACTCACTCACTGCCCGGTGGAGGGCGTTACGCGGAGAATTTTCCCCCACCCTTTCTCGTAATGGATGGAAAATTTTCCCTCTATTAGAGCTACTTCCGTATTATGAGACAACAGGTGAGATGCCCTACGATTGGAATTATCTTGAGGCATGTTCGACGCGTAACGAAGAAGTAAATGAGTATGCGAATACGAGATTCGATGCCACGAAATTCTTACACCACGATGAGCATGCACGTACTCGCTACTTATACCACTGCTACGGGGTTGGGTTAAGATTTATGATAATTGCATGTTTGAAACTTGATTCAAGTGACCCGCTCTACTGGCCACAGTTAGTTCGTTAAGTTGGATCTGAGGTATGGGGGATTTCTGGAGTGCAGTAGAGCAGGAGAACAGCCAATGGATTAGAACTGTTTCGACCGAAGCTTTCGAGGGAAGAGACTATCCGTCTTGAACAACGTCCTAGACCCAGCCAATGCACTGGAAAATACTAAGCCACCTACACACCGAAACCATTTACTTGACTTCCTTGTAGCCTGAAGTCGGACATTTCGACTGAATGAGATGCAATTTTGAAAGAAAGGAGATAACATTGTTCCTCTCAAGTTGTTCATTGAGTTTGACTCAAGTTTCAGCGGTGGAAATTCAACCGCCGAAATCCCAGCAATCTAGTATACGATATACGGATGAAGAAATTAGCATTGTTTCGCACATTTTGGTCGGTTGAAAGAGTTGAATTTGGCCGTTATCCAACATACCTATCTACCTATACGGAGTAACTGGCATTGAGCAGATTACACCGGACCACCGTACAATAACGCGACTCGTGACCATTGTATTACGTATATCAATTTATAATGTTTTATCTACCTCTGTGATTAAACGTGTGAGAATTATGCGCTTACTGTAATTCACCAAAAGGGTGTTAAGCCAGCTAGGCAGGTAGGTATACATACCGCGCGCACTGTATGCTTGAAACAAAATATTCTTTGCTTCACATGCATACATGGAGAGGACAGTGGCGTGCCCACATCCCAACGATCTGGAGTACCATTATCTGTAAAACTGTAGCTCATCTTTATCACTGAGAGCGTGAATAAATCGTAACCGACTGCAATTCATCGGTGAGTTTCGATTTCGGCTCTAGTATAAGTTATATAGCGGGTGGAATATCCTATCAATCTCTTTGAGGAAATCATCGAGCCTGATAGAATCTAAAATCTACCTGCTTATCTCCACGGTGATACGATAAAACGAAAAGAGAGAGAGAGAAAGAGTTGGGGAAAGAGGCTTGCTTGATAGCAACGTAAAATCGAGTCTAAATGGAGAATTTCAAACTTTGCGCTTCTCTGCCCACAGTCTGCGGTACATTGCATGTGTGTTTGTATCTGAAATGTACCAACACGTCGGTAGAGTATAAATCCGTAAAAGTGCGCTACGGAGAACGAGAAACTAAACAACAACCAACAACAAACTATCGTTGTATATGTATGTAGGTCTCGTTAGGTGCGATCAAAGCCACAAAATTTCAGACTGCTTTCTAGGTTATTTCCCCAGCTTTATCTCTTTCTCTCTCTCTCCCTCTCTCTCCCTTTAGAGCATCCTCACAGTCCTCTTCTTGTGAATGAGCATCTGTTCCCAGCAACGGCCAGTCTTTTGCGGAAAACGAAGGACTTTGCGAAAAAATCTGGCTACAGTTATGTATGGGAAAGGGGTATATGAAGCGGAACACTGCAGCTCCAATGCCATCACGGTTCGCGCTGAGGATGATCTCCTTCGACTCCCACAAGCAGGAGTGACGCAGGGGTCTCGCCCTTCTACTGTCAGCCGTGCTGATAACTCGGGTTCCTCTGCATCTAGACTACTCGTGGGGCGCAATGACATTACACCTCAGTCCTTAGTGATGACAGTTCGGTACCATCAGATATCCCTGCAATGCCGGGCATCAGTCAACCTCGGCAAGCGAACGACTGTGTTAGCTATCTCAATGTAGTTCATTTTAATAGTTCCTTGTCGAGGCGCATCGGCCAAACAGTTGCTAACTGTTCAGCGGGGAGTCAGGTTGTTTCTGACAATAACATTATGATTGCGCATTTCAACGCGAATTCTCTTCTTGGTCACATCGATTTTGTCAAAGCCCATCTACAAACGCATTTTTACCACATCATTTCGATTTCAGAGTCCTGGCTCAAGCCACAATATCTAGCTCGCTAGGACTTCTGGATGGCTACATATTGTTTCGGAATTCATAGAGTCGCACGGGGTGCGGGTGGAGTGGTGTGCTATGTCGACGAGTCATTAAGTGTAAAAGTATTATCCACGTCTCCAAATCGTGACATAAATGCACCTGAATACATTATGTTAGAAATTAAGGGCCCCCAAAGGCAACTCTCTTCTTTTCGCAACTATGTATAGAACACCGAAAGGCCTTCTTTTCCATGACTTCATGGCGGAATTTTCGCGATACTCGTTCGATTTAAAAAATACTATAATCGCAGGAGATCTAAACCGTAACCTATTGACCGCAAACTACGAAGCGGCCTTTTCACGTAACCTTGTGTTGTCGGAATCTCTTCATATATTGTTAATTCTGTTGCTACTTATCATGTCAATGATATACATTCTTGCCTAGATTTATTCATTATTGATAGTCCGAGAGAAATCGTTTCGTTCGCTAAATCAGACGCCCCATTCGTCGCATGCCATGACCTAATGGAGCTTGTCTACGAGTTTGACTCAATGCAAACTATTAGTCGGACAATTGCTCGGCGTAACTTCAAACGTTTTGATGATCAAGCTATACGCCGACTCTACGAATAATACTCGAAGATAAGCATCTAGCTGGAATGGACCACTGCTCCACAAGTAAGTGCATAGACTGGACTGTACAGTCTCTAGGTGACGCTATGGTTTTGGCCCTTGAGATCCATGCTCCCCTTCAGCATAAATAAAATAAGCAAGCAATCAATCAATCAATCAATCAATCTCCCTCTCTCTTTCTCTCTCCCGAGCACCTTAACAATTTTTACACCTGTACCTGCCTCGACATCTAACCAGACAAAATAAAGAAGTGTCTATCCGTACTTTTCACGACTCATTGTCAGCGCCATTACGCCGAGAAGTGATAACTACGTTTTCACGCATAATCACGGCAATTTCTTGTATGCCGTTGAAAACTGAATACCAATATAGTAACCCCGGAAATGTTATTGTTTCTTTTTACTTTCAAATTTGGATTATACGGTCGGTTCAGTGTTCCATGATGCAATTATGTATGTACAAACATTCATTTCTGAGTTGCGAGTAGTTTAATTGATCACCGCCATCATGAGTACGCACGGCTGGCAGGTATAGAGAGTGGAATGCGAGGGATGAAATAAACGATGGTCGATAGGCGAGCTGCTAGTGATTACCGGAAATCCCTGCCCCACATTTTATTTCTAATAATATTATCGGAGTTTCACGATAAATGCTGTCATCCAAATTTGAATCAGGGATTCTGTTTCACACAAATTCGCGACTTTTGCGGGCTACCCTTTTTTTTATCCCTTCTTTATTCGACTTTATTTGTTCGCGGTAGCTGGTACGTAGAACGATTCGGCGTCGAGGGCTCTCAATTCGTTTAACCACTTCTCTGGTTTATCTCCTGGAATTAATCGATTTACTTCCGTAAAATAAACGGCGTATCGTCAATTTTCATGATTCTGCATGCTTTTTCTCCGTGAGCGTAGAGGGTGGAGAATCAGCTCCTGACTAACACACACTCCATTTGTAACTTCAACCCTCCCCCCGCCCGGCTTATCTTCCGTTTGAGAGAAATGGCTCGCGCTTGAATTTCGTTATAATATCTGCAGAACCGGGACTGGGGGCGTACAGGTATATGTGCAGGTACCTACCTACATACATTGCATGTACTACCGCAATCTATATATTATACAACGACAACTTGTAAACTTATCAGGGAGACTCTGTTCAGCACACTTTTAATACTGCAGTTTGCCGCGAAATACACTTGTTGCTGATTACACGATTCTCGTGAACAAGAAAACTTTTCATCCTCGTGCCCCGGAATGCGTTTGATTTACGATTAGCCAGGCGCCAAGGATATTAACAAACCGATACAATACTCACAAATTTTACTCATCGCCAAAAGAACTCACTGCCCGAATACTCAATGTACCTGTTACACTTCACAATTCAAAAGAGCAACATTGGACGACAAAATTTATTTCGATAATCGAAGAATTTCTTTCTACGTTATAAACTATCAGAAACATTGATTCAACGTTCGAAAACAATCGAAGTTTTTCGTGTCGATAGAAAAGTCAGATAGATATTCTCTTTCGATTTCCTGTCTCCCCCTCACCGTTTCAAATGAACGATCGTAGTTCGTTCTTCGCTTCAATTTTTTTTTTAATGAGCTTGACGAATGACGGCGATCGTAATTATTTTCAGTTGCTATCGGCTCGTCATTCATTGAGAATACATACGTTTTCCTTTCAGCTTGTGTTTGACGCAATCAAGGAATCGTAAGATGTCAGTTCATTTCGTAAAAGCGAAGAAACTACCTGAGTAACCGACCAAAATAATTGAATCATTTCGTGTACAGATCTATATTGATATGCCATAATAAATCATATCACACGCAAACGCGATTCTCTTCCATTTTCCAATAATAATTGCTATCATATTCATCTGAAAACACTGTTCTATCGTTCGCTGTGCCGCTGAGTATTCAAATTCGTGTGAATAAGTACAAGCCGTAGAAGAGTTTCCTTTTTCTTGCTACGAAATTGCAAACGTTATTGAACGAGCTGATTATCAATTACCGAAATCGAAGTAAATGAGAACGAAAATAGCCATTTGTTGGGAGTTTTATCCGGGGGATCGAAGAAATGAAATCTAATATTTCCCCGTAGACTAAATTGAGAGATACCGTGGCGAATCAAAAGTGGCAAAGTCTGATTTTCGTTTCCGATAAATCAAAAATGAAGAAGCCTCGAAAATGTATCAATTCATCGTCTGTTTTTGATCTGCAGCTGTTGTATACATACTACGCTCAATTCATTTATCAGACCGGAAAACTCGTTAGTGATAATAGGTGGGTACGTATTTGATGAGGAATCATTCACGGTTGTAGAAACCCGTTATATTTTCTCTTTGATAACTGCGCTCCAGATAGGTATCGTTATCGAATGCATAGTCAAACGAAATAATGTGAACAAGTATGCGTAAGGTCCGTAGAGTTCTGCTCCAAACAACTATTCATACTTTCTGCAGTAGGTATAGCGAAATGTACGGAGATTGATAAAAAAAAAAGAGAAACAAATAAATAGATGGAATAAAAAAATTCGTGATTAGCTATAGGAATGAGAAAACGATACGCAGCAGAATTGGTGTTCGCCTGGATAGCTGAAAATAATGAAGTTTCAAACTCACTCTTTCGCTCTACTTCCGCCTCGCCGCTCTTCACCTGTAATGCACTGTGCCCGTCTATTATCAAAGAAAGTATTTGGTACAATACCCAAAGGGACTTCGCGATCCATGGATGGAATATGTATCGACGGAGAGAGAGAGGGAGAGAAAGAGAGAGAGGGAGAGGTAGAAGGGGAGAGATCGCCTGGAGCACACTACTCTCGGCAAATGATAATTGATGACAAATCGATAAACACGATTACAAGGGTTGGTATAGTCTGCTGCAACGTGTGGCCTCTGTTTATCAGGCACTCTGCAGGGACGAATATATACATAACTATAATACATATGCCATATATGTATACGTATATACGTGATACATAGGTGCATACGAGGAGTAAGCTCTGTTATTTTAATGGCCGTGGAAATATACGTGTATCTGTACACAGGTTCAATGAAAAGCTCCTTTCTCTCTCTCTCTCTCCATTCCTCCTTCGACTGAAATATGTTCGCGTACAGTTAAGTATGTATATAGTAAGAGGTCGGAATGGGGAATAAAAATCCCGCTGAACTTCCGTTGCCGAAGTTTATCGAGGAAATAAGAAGTCAATCGCACCAACAAATGGCTATTTTGTTGTTTCATGGGTTAGGAAAACTGCATCTAGAAAGCTCGAGGGCGTATCCCCCGTCGACAATGAATCGAATGGGTGGAGGGGTGAAAATTCCGAAAGACCGAAGAATAAACGGGCCGAGATTCCGAAAGTGCAAAGTGTGAAACGGCCATAATAATGAGAGGCTATCAAGGAGGGACGAAGAAACGTATGAAATAAATATAAACCGAAAATTATTCCTCAAAATGGGCGAGACTACGGGCGGTGAAACATCCGATTGGTCGAAATATCGAACGCTTGAAAAATCGCGTGTTCACAATTCAGAATCGAGCTGACTACGAAAGTTAACGAATCCGAATTCATTGAATCGAATCGTTCATTGAATCGAAATAAAAATTCCGAAACCCATTGAAATAGAAGGGTCGAGGAGGAGAGAGCTCAGGAGACATTAGAGGAACATTTACTGTTATCTACTGAGAAAATAATCGATCACTTGTCATTTTTTCAGAATTTTGGCCTTTCGGAATCCCGGCCCCCGCCCGCAATGGAATTTAAAAAAGGAGCAACTGATTTCGAGACGTAGTTTTTCAATTCTATAGCCTTCTAGGGTTTTTTGGGTGTTCCTTTTCGGTTTTCTTCTTTTTCCATTCGTAGATTGGGTATGGCTTAAAAACTTTTGATACTAAAAACGTACATAAGTTATAGGTGCTTCGTTTTTGGCGTGGATATATGCCTGGCACTTATACCGAGACAGCAGCTGCTTACACACGCCTCGTCGCGTGAAAATTCTTTTACAAATGAGCCATTTATCAAGGGGAGTCTGAGGGAATTCCCACTGCTCCTATAGGTATATATATGTATATATATACACATGCGTATAGTACCCACCTACTAACGTATAACCCTTTTTCCTCCATTAAAGGATTATATTGAGCGAGTTTGAAATATTCATCCCTCGCGGAGATTTTAAACGTTGAATTCAATTTTACAGTTTAAATCTGTGCGAGGGCATTAAAATGTTAAGCCCACGGTGTTGGATAAAATATGAAATACATAGTGACGATATTGAAAAATGAAAAGTCAAAATTTTTGCAAAATATAACAAGTGTACTGTGAATTTGTTCCCCAAGCCGATTTTTCCCCAATTTGAATTTATTCCGCTCGCTCTTCAACACTTTTGCATATTATCATGATCACTGCTTGTATCTAGTAATAACCGGAGATAATAGGATGTAGGATAATCGTCGCATGCCGTAATTATTTTCATCAGTTCAAATTCACGGCGTTGAATGGGATCTGTCACAGCAATTTGTTCCGCTGGTACAATATAGCTGCCTGTTGAAAATGCAACGCAAATTCCTAACTTCGATGTTTATAATTATCGGAGGAATGAGGAACAATAGTGCATCGACTGAAGTATCGATGAAAATAATCGTGATACGAAAACTAAAATTTTGATTATGCGGTTGCACGTCACCATTCATGACGATTCATTCTAATTATTCATATCGATGTAACGCTCTAGCAACAGTCACGAATATTTGAGAATGACGTCAAATATGGCATCAACTTTTGCCGCGCTTACGTACTACCTTCTGTGAAAGAAATCTATTTTTCGCGAGCAGAAGAAGAAAAGACGGAGGTATTTTCGTGTTAGAATATACACAAGATTCCAGAATTCAGAGAAAGAAAAAATTGTGACAAGTGTTGGGAAAAACTCACCTTCAACGTTTCTGCCCGCGTATCCGCTCCCTCCGTGCAAACCTGTGGGAATCGCAGATTCTGAAAAAAGAATAGAGCAAAAATGTCATTCGAAAATGATGATATGAAATAGTGAAGAAATTGGACGCGAAGTATTTCGGATATACTTGAGATTCCCTCGGATATTTTGCACTCCGGGCGCAATATCGCCGCTGGTTTATATACCGTGTAACAATACTTGTACCTACGTCACATCGAAAATATATTCACGTTGGTACACAACTTTTGAGATAAGTTTAATGAATCATGAAAGACTGCAAAATGCACGTTGATATCATGCACCATCTTACATACTCTGCACTCGCGTTTCCCATTTCGAGAATCAGAGCAGATTTCTTTATCTCCTAATACGCGAGAGACAGAATCAACATTGGCGGAGAGGATACAAGTAGATGTGGAGAGAGGGAGGGAAAAAGAGGGAAAACAGCGTAAATCTAATTACCCGGTAATTTTATAATTCCGGTACCTTGAGCGAGGGGGAATATTCTACGATTCGTTGGAGGAGGCAGACGAGCGAGATTAAGGGCAGGCAGGTAGATGAGCGAGCGGTATACGCAGCGCGAGGTAGAAACCTGTAAAACGGAGAGGAAAGCCTTGCTGACATTCTAATATTACAGGTACAGAGGGGCGCCTTGGCAATTTTCGTACGTTCCAATGATGAATTATTCAAATGCACAAGTGCCTCTCACTCCTTCTCTCTCTTGGACGTCTCGTGGTTTTTCAGTTGACACTCCCCCCCTTAAGCTTTCTCAAATTTGTTCCCCCTCTATAACCAATGTACCTGTATATTCCCGAATAACCATCAGAATTCAGATCGATTATTGGTATATACGACTCGCCCTGAATTTATTCAACTTCTCATTTGAAAATTTGATTGTACAATAAATTAGGAAACGAAACCAGAGAGGGAATCGATTTAAACGTAGCAACTGATTAGCTAATTAATGATTCCGAGATTAATTAAATTTACGACTATGTCAAACTTGCCTAACTTTTACCCGCGAAAAATTCGTAATTCCCTCCGGTATATACTTCCATCGCTTATTATACTTCCTCCTATATCTACTGTATATATCAATGATATCAGATGATTTACATACGCGCTGCAGTACGCGGGAGAGACAAGAAGAATTATGGTAAAGGTACACGAATGAAAAATAAGAGAAATTACGAAAAAGGAGTTGAAAAAAATGTTAAAAATTGGAAAAAGCAAACAAATTCTCAGGGAATATTCGCTCGTTTGTCATATTTATGTCTTTCAACGATCTTTCACGTATGATATATATATACATACATTTCTATACATGGATAAAAAGAATTGTCGAGCACGCGACTACGGGCATACATACATATATGTATATCTATATGTGTATACATAAAATCTATAAGTATGTATGTATATTGAGAGTTTGCAGAATCATTGAATTTGTCAGTGTGGGTTTGTTTACGGAAGCCTCCTGTTCAATCACAAAAAGGTTTCAGGTATTGACCGTCAATCGACGATGCTGGACCGGACTTCGAACGAAATCCGAGGATTCAGGGAATGGGAGAAACGTATGTATATACATACATACACGGCGTTCCTCCCAATCCCGAGGAGTCTTGTTCGGCTGGGTAAAGCCGATCAATTCATTTGCGTGTTTACAGAACGCTTGGGGTATGTAAGCATACAGTTTAAGCATCGTGCTGACGCGCACGGTGCCCTAGTCCCTATCTAAAATTACCAATTTCTGTCTGCTTCACAATTCACGCGATTACGCACGTTTCACTTTTCTCACGGAATAAGAAACTGTTCACGACAAATTTTCAACATCTCAATATCATCGGCATCGTAGGCAATATATGAAAATATTTATATATCCTCGGGATCTTCGAGTTCCGGCTTCAAATCAACGAGCAAACAAACAGACCAAAAAATCATTTTCCACCCGCGGTCTAAAATCAAAATATATAAGAGGCGGGAGGATATATATATTTTGGAGTTGGATTATTCACCTGACACTCGTGGCAGGCAGTATAGATAGGGGAAGGAGAGCCCCGAGTATTAGTAGGGTGTTTCTACGCCCGTATATAGGCAACGATCGAAACCGTTGATAAATCGCTGGGACACGGTTTCGCTCTTCTTCTCTCTTTCTCTTCCGTCATGAGCTCGAGTGGCGACGATCCCAGACGTAGAGGCTGAGAAAGCTGAGATTCAAAGTGTTTGTTTTATTCAACATCAATCAACTAGGGACGCGCGTACGTAGGCGAATCCAGTCTACACGCCCTCGAGGGTTCAGTTTCCGCGACGCGCCATTCGGCAACCCCTTGCCGCTGCTTCTGTCCTTTATGGTGTAATAAGTACCGAAGGAGGCTGTTACCCTTGTAATATGTATGTATATGTAACATACATACATACTGCGTAGCGATATTGTTTTATGGGTGTAACAGTCGAGAGGACATTGCAGAGACACGGGGTTCATATGTGAATTGAACGAGACACGCGCGCGTCGTTCTAGGTGCTGCACCCCGTTCTTCGTTTTCCATATATACTCACTCATAACAATGCAACTTGAGCACAAAGCGCGGTAGTAAATTACAAATCGTTTTCTGCCAGCTGGATAAAATGACATGGTATCTTCAAAGCAGGTATTTAGTACTGCGCCGTCGGCTACCGTTTCACGTCCATTATCATTCTCTGCGAGTAAAATGGAGGGGAGTGTTACAGAACACGAAGGTACGCGCCTTGACAGTCTAGTGCACCTCAATAGAAAAAGGAAGAGGATAAACGAAGGAACAGAAACTACTCTTTTCGTGAACTGCTGCAGATTCGTGTAGCTGGAAATATACACTGTGTGCAGTGTAACGGAGTGTCGAAACGATGGAGATTCACTTTCACCAACGATAAGTCGGGTTTTCCTTTAATCCGTACAAAATTTTCGCCAGAGAAACCCAATTTCCAATAGTAATATCGGAAGATGAAGAATTGGAAGATGGGATCGGGTGAATTAGAATCGGTGTATAAACTGCACTACAGGCAGTACCTACACGAGCGTGTTGGATCTTCGGGAGTGCGGATGTTCTTGCCCCCGTAACTTAGGAAGCTTCCCCTCCCCACCAGCAGCGAGGGAAAAAGAGCCAGAAGCCAGAAACGAGAATCCGGAAACAGATTGAAAATGAGAATTGCTTCGTGGTTCGAGTACATAAAACGAAGCAAATAATAATCAAGCTGTAGAAATTCGCTCTGAGAAAATTCTTTACAATGAATCGTGAGGCTTTGATGACGAGGAAAGAATAAGTAATTGAAAACGAGAACGAAACGAGAATCGGTAGCCAGTGTTCTAGTTTTATTATAACACAGTTCGCCGACATCCTGCTTCGGCGATTACCTCACGAAACTGCAAACCTATTAATCCTTCGATAATTAAGAACTTTTCATCAAACGGAGTGTCCAACATTTCCAACTCACTGGCGCCGAATTTTTTGTTCTCGAACATCAGACTGTAAGTGTTGCGAGTGAATCTGTTTTCATCTATGACGGGTATGCCACATGGCAGTTATAGATGCAAGAAAACGGATGGTTATTGATCGAAATTGAGAACACAACATTGTATATATTATATATACAGCACTTGATACTTCGCGCGGAATATAGGCCCGCAATCTTGATAGAAATCTCCGCGAAAGTTGTAGGCGTAATATTTATCCGAGTGCACAGTACCACAAAGTTTCGAAATCTCTTTTCGCACAGATTCAAAATGTTTGTGTTTACACACGGGGTTGCTTACCGTTATCACATTCACCAGACTATTGGCAAACACGTTTTCTGACTTTGCGCGCAGAGAACAGAATAGGAGAGAAGAGAAAAGAAGAGAAATACGATACGTTAGTCTTTTCCGGTCGATCCCGATTCCCCGATTCTAGCTGGTACGAGCAAACAGTACCAGAAATCGGTCTACGATAGAGATAAGAAAAAGGCTTACCGAAACTTTTATAGGCGCACTATAGAGTATATTACGTACCGAATGTCAACATACATGCAAAATAGTTTTCAAAGATCTAAGCATCTCCATTGCGGACATCCCCCGTATCTTTTCTTCCCTTTTGCTGCATATACCGGATGTGAAAGAACCGGTGTAACTCTTCTTTGACTATTGCCCAAGAAAAGTAAGAACGTCTGTTTATTAATCTCTCTGAAAAATTCACGACGATTATAAGATGATACGAGAGCTTCTCTTTCCCTCTCGAGGACCTCGAGCCTCGGAGACTGATGCAGTGGATACTTCTCATTTTGATTACATATTTTTCACATTTTTTTCTCATAAGGATGGTAATTGTTTTGATAATCATATTTATCGACCCTGGACGGAGAAGTGCCCGATGGCACCTAATTAACTATAATTTAGCGTCAATGACGCCAGTAGTAGGGAAGATGGGTCCGAGAAATGGCCAAAAATGAGTAGACCGAGCCTGCTTACGTAAGCCCAGCCACGGAGTGATTGAGGCTGAATGCCACCCTCCGAAAAAAAGAGAAAAAGAAAAACTTTTCTGAGGTATGCCACTACGAGTGTGGATCTGTACTCACGTATAAGAGAATTGGAATTTGTAGGTTACCGTACCTGTTCGAATGGCTTGATATTTGGAAAAGTTTCGATTAAGAAACTTTATCCCTGAATTGTAGTAGCGAGAAACGGCTTCGCCATAAACCCAACAATACAGGAAATTAAAAAGTAGAACCCTACCATCGTCGGACTTACTGTACCTATCAATACCTATAGAAGCTTGAGAACCTGAACAACAAACCTTGTTAGCTGTAATTTTGTAATCTTTGTTCTTCATTTCCTTTAATCACGTTTCTCTTACCGAAATTTCCCTCGTAATGGAATAACGAAACACGTAATTTAATTTTCGGTCCACTTTCGAACCTGTTTTATCGCACGAAATGCATGAAACGAGGGAAAAGTGACTGCATGGTTTGTATGAGCTATTGGCGGTACAGTAGATGCGAAATGGAGAGAGAAATCTATTGAGAACTAGCGGTTCAATTTTCTAACCAAACCGCAGCTGGGCTACCGAACAAGTTTTTAGGTAGACGAAAACGTCCGAAAATTGTCCAACTTTATCCACCTACCTAATTCGTAGCTATTCAACTTCCCCATTTACCACACGGAGACTACGCGTTCTGGTTTCAACCAACAGCGAACAAACTTTTGTCTATTCATCCCTGCGACCTGCACGGAGTTTGTACGTCCGTCAGTTGCCTAATTTTTTGTTTTGCCATTTTCTTTCCTCTAATCTTCATCATTATTTCCTCTTGCCAAATTTTTTTCCCCCCTTTTTTCGTACGCCTGCGAAAGTAATGCTGCAGGTACGTATCAGCTGATCGACAGAGATTCTCAAATTTTCAATAATCACAGATTATATCCAGGCTAGCTTCAGCTCAACGAATGAAAAAGCTCTGCCGATCTGCGAATCTGTAAATTTCTCCGCAAACGAAATCTGGCGGATAGTATAAATTTATAGGTATGAAAATATCGGAAAAGTTCAAAGATATTCATCGTAAAAACGTATCTACCCCTCGATACATTTGGGTCGTTCTAAACTGTACGTACACGGTTCGCAGAGTTTACACGCACTGCATGATGCTATCGGGTGGATTCAACCGTTCATCCAGCTTTCCATACTGTAGTCCTGAATGTGGCCGACGCTGTGTTGTAGTTTTAGAGATAATCGGGACTATCGTTGAACCTTTGTTGCATTTCACGCACAATCGGGAAAACCTATACGTACAGTCTAGTTTCACGGCAGCTATCTTGAGAATGTTTGTTTATTACCCGTCCGATTTCGATGTTGATAAAACTAGACTGAACGTTTTAGTGCTTGCTCACTGCGTTTGGGAATAAGGGATATTCTTGTTCGCCGGTGTCCCTTTAGGACTCGGAAATGAGGGAAAGAGGAGTAAAAGGAAGAAAAACAGTGAGTGGAGGGGGAGGGGGAGGGGGGGGGGATGAGAAAATATGGGGTGCGGGGAAAAAGAACAAGAGTAGGTATAAGATTGGACTTGGAGAAATCAGGAGAAATTTTTCGCGCAAAAGTTTCTTCGTGTGTGTTACATTATATATCACGTCACGATCAGGACGCGCCTACTTTCATCTTCCGTAAACTTTGATCCATAACTAATAATCGCGTTTTCACGTCAATTGCGCGTTGAGAGTAGGTACAGTACCCTCCGTTGGAAAAGTAGGTACATTCAGCGGTGAAATAGAGGAATGATACTGTGACGGCGAGGTCTTTGCGCTTCGGTTTGGGAAAAGAATGATTAAATAACTAATATTCACGCGGAACTCCGGCTCATTGTAAAATGAATGATAACCGACGCCCAGAAAATAGGAAAAGCGAAAAGAACTTTTAGCATTCTCTCGAGCAATTGAAACTTGTAAATTCGGTTAGTTAAATTGAGGTAGTTTCTACTTTTCATTATCACTACGGAAGCGATATATACAGGTATACGATATGCCTGTAGATATAGTGTCGCCTACGAGTAGAGCCCTGGAAATTTCTAGGTTAATTAATTAACGCGATTTCCCTGGCTTTGTCACTTTTCTAAAGAAAAATACACTCTCAGTGAGCGGTAAGTTATCGCATAACGTGGAAAGTTTTAAGGGCATGAAAGCCCATAGCCCTATTCTCCAACTATACATAAGCTGTCAGAGTCACGCCAACTTCAAAATATAAGTCTGTCGAAAATCCAGAGTCTAGAATCGAGACTCTGCCGCACAGATGTAATTTTAAAGTGACGAAAAATTTCGTACAACCTACTCAAATTGTGACTGGTCGCGGTTGAAACTATTTCAACTATTTTGAATGCCTGCCCTCTGTTTAGGAAATCACTTACGCGTATAACTCCTCGCCTTGGCGTGTTATTCTCTAAATCTGAATCAGCGAAGCTATCGTTTTCACCGATAATTATAGTATAAACGCTGATTCTCAGCGGGCTTCGCTGATTCAGATTTAGAGAATAGGTACATCATATAGCGAATTATAATCATCAAGTAGGCTGTTCAACTATCGAGTAACATTTCACGGTGAAACTATTCTTAATTTCTGCTCATTTTCATTTTACATGCAGACTCGAGTCGAGCCTCAATTGTAATTACCGAGAGTGGTAACGGTTGAAATAATTCCCCAAGAATTCATTTCTCCCTGCGTCTCTTCCGACGTACCAGCTCTACTCTTCAATTTGCATTCGGCGGAATCTTAACGAGCCGGGAGATGTCCCTTCTCAGTTCCCGCTTGCTGCCTGCCACAACCCGAAGCCGAACCCACTACCTTTAGCCTTTGCACCACCCGCAAGAGCTTTCTGTGCTTTTCAAGTTATGCTAGCCGGAGGAAATCTGAGGATCTTATGAACAGAGAAAAAAAGCCTCTTTCGCAATTTGTCCTGCTCCTCGGACCGAGAATCTCCTGAGTACCTATAGAAAAACTCGTTGGGTCCGGTCTGCCGCTCTTCATCGTTTTATTTATATTCACCGTACAATATCCAAGCTTATACCTATATTCTTCAAACTTCGACTTCCTTATATATATATATATATATGCATGTGTCGGACACAAGAATTTGCGACGAGAAATTTCCCTTTTGTTTTGTTCTTTATGAGACCGCAGATAATCAGCGATATGAAGAAAGCATTGAGGTACTTTCAAAGACCAATTTGCATCCAGGGTTACTTATAGTTGGTACGAATCGATTCCACTTCGGAAACGCGATTCAGCGCCACTCCTGCACCACAAAACCGATCCGAATGAAACTTTGTGAATTGGATGCCTTATTTCGGGCGGCAAATGGCTGAGTATTTCGTCTCGCTAGAATTTTGGGAACATTCAGAGTTTTCCATGAATTTGTAATTGTTCGGTTAGGTGTTTGTTCTTATGTTAAATTGGACTAATTTGAGCTTCCGATAGAGCCTTTCTGAATCCTCAGCTACTTTGTGCCACAATACTTCATCCAATCCACGAATTTTCAGTCAGATTGCTAGTGCCGTGTAGGAGTGGTGACGGATCGCGTTTCCGAAGTGATAACAAAACGCTTACGACAATAGATAACAACGGGTGAAAATGGATCTTCATTAGCACTACGCATGTTTTCGGCCTCACATATTCGCCATCATAAAATATGAAATCTCCGTATTTGAGGGATCGAATGACTGAAAAATATTTCGCTCTTGTTTCATCTCTTCGTTGATTCCTCGTTTTTCCCCTGATTCAAAAAGATACATTTTTTCACATACATATGTATATTCGACGGTCATCTTGTGGCGAAGTAATGCGAGCCTGGTCATATCTTGGATCGATAATTTCATGACGATGAAAAAAATCGTTATCATTTGTCACGAGGATAAAAATTGAGTATCTTTCAACGGTCACGGAGTCTTGAGCATCGCTGACCCTGACCAGGTCGTGCGTTTTTTTCCTCTCTCCAATTCCTGCCGGGTTTTCAGTATAGTAAAAACAAACTGGACGGTTTGTTAACTACCAACAAAGGAATATCATAGTACGAAGGTATATGCGCGCCTGTACGTATAACATCTGGCTACATGCATAAATCAAAAATATAGCCTACGTAAATATAGCCGTGTAAATTTTACAACGTATACATAATGTTATATAAGTATGTATATACATACGTATACGTGTATCCACCATCATAAACCAAGTTCGTGAAATCCGTGCAAAGATATATATAAGATACACTCAATGAAATTCCTCATTCAATTTTTTCATACGACGCTGAGGGAGAAACGAGGCGTATAATTGACCGTTACGCAAAATTCTCGATTATCGTGCTTTGAATAATGACAGTAAAACCCGATAACAATGACAATCATAATATCGGAGAAAATTGAGAAGGGTACGTAAAGTAAAAAGTATGTATACGTGTACAACATGAGAAAACAAAGTAAAAAATGTTCATGGTCGGATTACAACCGCAGGGCAATCGATTCCACGCGAGATTTCCTGAAGGACAGAAGAGAAAAAAAAAAAAAAGCAAGAAAAAGAAAAAAAATCTAAAGCCGAGAAAGAAGGATCAACGGTCGTACATGCGGATGCCTACTACGAACCACACACATCGTTCTATTCAATGTCTTATATCCTTTCCACGATTTTACGATCCCAATCCTTCCCTACCGAGACAATTTTCGATCAGTAAAAGCCAAGACTCTCAGGGCAAAAGCTTGGCGTAACAGAATTGGCTCGTCAAAAGCAAGATCATCAAATCTACCGGAAAAGGTATAAATAATTGTGCGTATTCGATAATTGTGCAGAAATAATATCGTCGGCAGTTTCTCTGTCGATTACATATTCCGTGTATAGTTATCTATGTACATAGTCATATAAATGTATAGTATGATATGTATGTACATATAATATACAGGGATGCGTAATGTCGCCATGCCATGCAGACGAATTCTCTTCGTGAACGAAGACATCGAATATGGTCGTGAGAAGGGTATGCGACTCGTCTCAAATCCTCAAGCTACCTTAATTGCTGTGTATGCGTACCGAAATTAATCCCACCCGCGTAAATACATACATAATGAAATTCGCATTAAATTTTCATGCCTGGATGTACATTATAGGTATATATACATACATATATATCTATACATACGCTTTTTCTGAATTCCCCTGAAATAAACTCGTGTGAAACTCACTCTCACAATTACGCTCGCAATACACAAAAATGTCAACGGTATGAAATATTCCGAGTAGAATTTTACGGGGGAAATTGTTGTCGCGTGATTCATTTACCACTACCTACATAATGCGAACGCATTACATATAATTATAGATATATACAATTTTACATATTCATACCTACTATACAGGACGTATCACCTGAAGTATCGATAATCGAAGGGGCTTAGTCGAGGGGAAGTCGCGCCCCTTTGGCCAATCAACAAACCAACGACATTTCGCAGACCCATATTCTCACGAGAATAGAGGGTACAATTTCTTGGCGTAGGGAAAAAATGTGCAATTGGCTGAAGGGGTGCGACTTCGCACCGAGTAAGCGCCCCTCCTGTTATCGACACTTACAGTGATACACCCCGTATAATACGTAATATTCGCTTGAGTACAATGCCCGTTCGACGATCTCGAAGACCTGCAGATTTATCTGTTCATGCAGATGGAGAAATGGAAGAGAAAAAAGGAAGAAAGAGACGAACAATAAGAAGCACTTCGACGGCGAGAGAAGTTTTACTACCAGATGCTAGAATCACTCTTGAATACAAACGTCGAATTTCGTCTTTGTTGATCTCCGGCAAATCCTTGTGTTTACCAACCTTTTGACGTTTAATGCACGATTCCGGGGTCTTAGAAAATTCGCGCGCGAGTGGAAGCTCAACGTCGAACACTGTACATTTATAGGTACATAGGCCTTCCGCAAATTAAAACTTTTCTCTTTGGGGTCGAGGTTATGCGTAGCCGGTTTTCGACAGACTGGAAAATATCACGCTTCTAGGTATTTTAGTACAGATGGTAATGTAGGTGCAGGTTTCTGACCCTGCGGGGTCGAATCGGCTTTAATCGGTTGAATCTGGGTACGAGAACAGCTCTAGTCTTCAGTGCGCAGGGGACCAGTGTGAAACATCACCGTACTTTAATTAAGCCGTACGTACATACATACACGTACGCGCTTACGCGTATACCCACGCAAAAAACCACATCTAGGCCTGATTATACATACACCCAGCCACTTGCGTAGTGCGTACATTACTGACGTGAGGGTGGAGTTTCGGTCTCACGTCCATCGCTTAGAATTTAGAGACTTACAATTAGAATAAGCACGCACACGTATGCCACATAGCTATAACGTACCCAGCTACCTACGTACAGATATATATTTATGAAATTTACATAAATTTATGCATTAAATTTCTCTTCCAATTATGTCCGATAGCTTTTAATTACTCATGCTCATTTCACGGCACGTTTCAACCACTTTTTTGCGTTCTTACTTCACGTAGCAGTAGCTGCGGGAGAGGGGATGATTATTGATCCGTATTCCCACGTGGGTATGGCTTTCCATCGTTGTTCTCGAAACTTATGGACTTGTTCCACGGAGGAATGAAATCATAATTTTCATGTGACTGTCACGCAATATAATCAAAACAGTGACATAAAGATCACAGATTTTGAACGATTGTGGGAAAAAAAGACCAGCTCATGGCACGAAGCGAAACAAAACTCTACCTAAATAATACCAAAATCGTAATCGTTTCTTTTTTACGGGGGATGAGTAAAACCGTGGAAATGCAAACAAATTGGAAATTTTTGATGCAGGCATTCACAGCAGCGTGAAATGGCATCGGTAATCATTTATCGGGATCGTTTCTTTTGTTTTGATTTATCTACTGTTTATACAGAATTCCACATTTGCAGTGATAGTCAATCTCCGTGTATCGACGGTATGCTAAAGTCCGCGTGCATGCATTGACGCTTTTAGCGAGGCTATATTAGATATATATTATTTTCGCCATTTCGGTCGGATATTGTTTGTCAGATTTTTCATACACCGCACGTGTACGGCACCATGAATTGAACCATTAGCGTTTCAGGTGTTCGAGCCGAGCGAATAATGGAATACTTAATTCCCTAGCCTTCTCAAAAAGCACAAAGCTTCCATTATGCGGTTTATCTGCTTCTCGAGCACAAGAGCTTGGCAATTTTTCGCCACGAGTAGGTACCCACACACAACCGCGGCTTCCACTTCACCAAAAACCGAACCCATGCATTAAGTGCACTTTATTCATACAGCAATTGAGCCGAAGATCAATCTCTCATAAAAGATTACACCACCCCAATACCTTGGAGGCACGAAATTTCGACCGCTGCAATGCATCATGCGTGTCAATATTTTCTTCTCGGTTCACTGTGAATTACGCTGCTGCGCAATTTCAGAAAGCTTTTAAAGCTCGCCCGTTAGTCTGCAAAAATTCCTATTCGTCCAAAAGCAGAATGAGTAGAGGTCATACTCATCATACAAAAATATTTTCCAAATCGCAATTTTTATCGAATACACCGGGGACCTACCACCATACCTCTCTGATTTATAAAATACAATTTTACAATTTGATCGTCAGTCGTCATTCCAGGAAACGAACTGTTTCATATTGATTCATACTCCATTAGCCCCCTCGGGCATGTATACACTGCATATATTTTGTTACATGAATTTTCAGGTTGGGAATAAGAATAAAAAGAACAAAATATCACAACGTAATGGATTCCGTCAAATGCCGAGTAATTCCATAATGCAAAATTATCAATTTCGTTTCAACTCTTTCGCCAGTTACTTTTTTCTACGACTCGAGTATTGCCGGAATGCAAAAAAAAAAGAAAAAAAGAAAAAAAAAAAAATTAACAAAAATTCAAATTAAATTAAATTCTGCGCCAATTTCGCAATATTTCTCACACTCAGATATCATATTCATCTCGATTTTCGATACCAATTGGAAATGAGAATCGCGAATGAATAGATGAAGGAAAAAAACATGAAAGGAAGGAGAGCAGGAAGGAAGGAAGAGCGATATTATTAATTGAATTGTTTCTTTCTGATATCAAAAGAATCAGTTTGGTTGATAGAATATTGGAAAAACTCAGCAGTTTCTATCGAGAATAGAGCACAACGCGCACTGCACACTGCCTCTAGAAGCCCGTGAAAGTTTCATTGAACACAATTTGGACTCTCGAATTATTCAGCATTCCCTACCGCCGCTGCCAGGGAATTCTATCGTACATTGCTCCTTTTGTTTCACATCAGTCATATATACCGGCGAGAGTTTATTTCAAGAAAAAGTTCACATCTATTTACACACGACTTCGCTCTTTGATACCTTGATACCTGTATCCTGGACCTCCTACCTACTTTTGGCTTGAGAAACTCTTCGTTTGAAAATCGGTATATTACGGATAAGACGCCGAGATACAAATGAGTTGTAAACATGAACACATCCAGGTTGCAGTCATCTCAAGTGAAATTAATCGCGTCGCGTCGTCTCGATTATAATTGTAAAGCGCACGAGTGAATTAGCTTTTGCGTCAAGTTTCTGGCAGGCGTTGAGAGATCGAGACATTGAGAGAGAGAGAGAGAGAGAGAGAGAGAGGAAAAGCTCCTCCAAAGCTCAGCTCCTCCTGCTTTGTGTTATTAAAACGATCGCTGTGGGTGTCTCTTGTTCGTTCCTCGTCGCTCCGCCTCGGTTCCAGGTTCTTCGGCCCCGTAGAAAACGAGGTGGGATACCGGTAAGCTCACGGGGGGGGAGCCGCAAGCCCCTCCATATAGTAGAGTTGGTGAATTACGTTGTTAGGTATAACCCAGATATTCGTTGCCCGTAGCTCTAAGCCTGGTTAGCAGTAGTTGTTCACACCGTGGAGTCGCCGAGTGGTTTTGCATGCGTGCTTTGTCTGCCCGTTATAGCCTAGCTTTGGACAAGTGCAGCAGCAGCAGCAGCAGCAGCAGCGGCAGCGGCAGCAACGGCGCGGCGGCGGCCGCAGAAACAGTGAGGCAAGGGTGACGGAATTAGTTCTCCAGAGTGGAGCCAAAAAATTCGTGCAATGCTGGAAACCCAGAGACTAGAGAAACGCAGGTGGAAATGTGGTTGCTTGAAACAAAATCTCCCGCAGATTTCAGGTGCCTTGGTAGGCAGGCAGGTACCCACCCGGGTATAGGTGTACGAGAACAAAACTGAAACACTGCGACCGGGTACATTATATGAGCATTATAACCTGCACGCGGATACAAACGCGGGACATAAATAGTCTTTCATTTTAAATGACAAGAGAGATTATCTTTCAACATTCGTTGAGAGAAACATGAATTGTTTCAGCTTAACGTCCCGCACGCGGTACAGTGCGACGAGAAAGGTGCTTCATTTTGTTTCCATTTTTTTTTTCTCTTTTTCTTTTCAATCTTTCCGGTGAATTTTTATTATAATTTCTTCAATTGCTCATATTATCAGATTTTCGCCGACTACCGCCCAACACCGGATGGTATACCTAGAGCAAAACGTATGACGGTGAACTCATGGAGATATTGCAAGAGTTGGATAGTTCGAGCGAGTATATATATATAGCAGGCTGCATAATTTTGGCGCCCAACGTGGGGGCACCTTTGGTTTGAAAAATGTTCGGTACTTGAATTGAAGAGTTAATTAAACGCCCGCGATTTAAATTTACTCGTTGAAATTCAGCCAGTAACGACGGATCAAGGTAATGATCGGATATTCGTATCGCGGGACCTATGCAATATAGGTATACGCATACATACAATATCGCAAATGCTACTACATATAATGAAGTCGTACGAACATTTAATTGAAAAGCTAGCTTTCGAAAGTTCAAGTGAATTTAGTGTGGCGTTCATAGTGGTAGAATATACATACCTATACGGCATCTACATATACATGTATATATTTACCAACGTAGTAGTATGGGGATGTAATCAAAGTTTGCACTTTTCGGGAGTGAAACGAAGCGGAAAGACACCACATTTCAAAGTAAAGAAAAATTCGAATTCAATTTCCGATAGTCACACAGGTAGAGAGAGAGAGCTGATAAAGGGAGAGACTCTTGGTACAATATTCCCCGTGGGCTGACAATGTTACGTATATACTTACTATATAAGTAACTTATTGTTAGTTCACTCGTGTTTAAGGAGCCCGAAACTTTGCTGCAGTTTATAATGCACCAGCTTTCCTTGACTGCTTCAGCGAAATACTTGGGTGGCATACGTTCAGTTGACTTGGTAGAGGTGTATATATATATAATAGGTATATATGTATCGGTAATCGGTACAATATGGGTATGTATCTGTACGAAACTTTTACGAGGATCGAAACTTCGGTACTGTAATATGTAGCACATATGCGTATTCGTATATGTATTATGTTTATTAAACTTTTGCCTAACACTTCCGCTGTACCTGCGTACCCGTGTATGCTTTTATACCGAGAGGTTATGAAATCGCGAGTTGTTCGTGTATTCATTCCTCTTTCGTTTTTTCAATATCGTTTAAGAGTGGAGAAATCGAAAAAGACGAGGATCTTGCAGAGGACAACGACGGCGCGGCATTTCCTCTTTCTGTCGCGTTTCATCGAGCAAATTAGATTCGCCTCCTGCCTTCCGCTCGGATTGACCGTGCAAGAATATTTTCGGGCTCCCTGAGGAGCACCACTTCCACTTCCACTTCCACTTCCACTGCTACTTCCACCTCTACTTCTACTTCCATTTTGGCTTCAGGAGGAGCCGACCTTTCGCAAAGACGAAGGTGAAACGTCGGCCTCATTTCGTTCAAGAGAACAATACAATTTGCGAGACCAATTCGAAGCATGTACTAGGGATACAATATAACTCAGCTTCCCTATTGCAACCCCCGCGAAGACAGAGATTTTAGCTAACTATAATGCTCGCTTTCCGGCATTTTCAAACAAGCTACTTCTCTCAACGAGTACAAAATCAGATAGAATTCATAATGAGCTTATAGGCTTCTCTATCTGGAAAGATTGAAATCGAAGAAGGTCAAAAATGCTTTTTCGTTTTTCACGATTATGAGCCTGTTCCTCATTCGAAATCCCATAATTCAAGGCATGAGGACCAATATCATTGATATCTATACGAGTAGGTAAATAATGGGGTGTTTACCTACGTGTGAGATTGAGGGTAGTTTCCATTGCCAAAAGTTGAAAGCTTGAAGTATATATCGAATTTTAGGTTATTTACGAGCTTCGCCGCGACTGGTGGGCAGGTCGCAGGGTTCGTTTACCATTTGCGTTTATTTTATTTGGGTTTTATTTGGTCACCGCAAATTTGTCTTCGTAACATTTTCTGCATCTTCAAGAAATCCAGCCCGATTTTTCACCGAGCCAAAAAGCCCCTCATGTTCCATCGCCACTTTAATCAACTTATTTTCCACGTATATACATACGCGTTACCCACTCGAATATACGACGAGTTGAGAAGGAAATATAGGTGAGCTTTTAAGCTTTTTGGATACGGGCCTCCGGCGGCATATTACTGAGCGAAAGATCTTTTCTGTCTCAAAAGAAATTCAAAGAAACAAACGGAAAGAAGAAATATCTCTATAATTTAATTTTAATTAACGTTCAACTGTTGAGAAATTGAATAGACTGCGTACACATATAGTAAATTGAATGAAAATTCAAAAGATTCAGTAAACTCTGGCACCTCGCGACGTTAATTACGAGACGTGAGATCTGTATTTTGAACTCTCATGGCGCATGTACCGACCGAGTAGATACTTTCATATACAAATTTTATTCAACAGATCAAAAGACTCAGATTTGACGAAATTATCGCAAAGATGAACACCTCACGATAAACCGGAGTTTGACTAAAACGTCAAAGTCAAATTAGCACCCGGAACCAAGTCACGTATGAACAATTCTTCACACGGAAAAACCTCTTTAAATTCATGATGCAGCATATAGTATACATAAATCCAAGTGTGATACATTGAGAACTCCATAATCTACAGGGTAGCGAATATTCCGTGCGGATATCGTCGTATTCGATATAATTTTGAGTGAAAAATTATAGACGGTTCGTAAGTTTTTATTTCTTCAATCTGACATAACAGATCGATGAAATGGGGTTGAAGATATAATGTTTTTTTTTTACAGATAATCGTCTAGATTTTTCAGAGCCCCGTGTGTACGAAGCTGGTAAAAATTCAACGTGCGTAGGTAGATATATTTCTTATGCACGAGTCGATAAAACTCGCCTCGATTTTATGGGAAAAAAGGTTGACAAGGGATAAGTTTGTGGGCCTAGATCGCGACGATGTGCGGAAAGGAACGCGGGGAGGCTCCACCTTCCTCATGAGTCATAACTTTGAATAAACAGTTTGTGTGAAATACAAAGTTGAATATCATGGGCATGCCTTATGGCTCGTACAATATGATACCTACGCCGACGACCGCGCATTCTCAAAACTATAGTATCTCACAGAAAAAATGCTTGAATCGAAAATTCACTCGTTTCTTTGCATAATTTGTCGCAGGGAACAAATTTTTCATCGATTGTTCGTAAATAATTTGTGAACATTTTTTTACGATCGTCCTCGTCCTCTCGTCGTCGTCATCGTCATCGTCATCGCGGAGCATGAATTTTGATACATTATTTTAAAAAATGACGTCTCACTTGGGAAATGAATACTTTCGCCGTTTGGTAAAGTGATGTCGAGAGAAATGATTCATCGCTTTCTCGCAAACGCGTATCTATGTATGTATGCAGGTATGTATAGCTACGCATATATGCCATACATGAGCGCTTGCATACATACATACATACGTACGTACGCCGTGAAAAAAAATTCCTGGCTCCCGCGGTCTCACCTGACCTTCTCATAATATCAAAACCCATGAGATGTAAAATTATTTTTCCGACAGACCGGATGTCAAGCGACCAGTCAAGCGTGCATGGTGAGCATGGAATCTTTTTCATTGAATTTTCTAGTTCTCATTACATTTCAATCGAAATTTGACAACCTTCGTTCATCCGATTTATACGTCAAATATTAGGTAGGTATTCCGTCATTTTCACCGATGAAAAGACATCGGACGAAATTTACGCTTTTTATAATCCACGTTCATTCATTCGGATTTTCATCAAACTATAATATACGTGTATCACTTTCATGTACGTATCATGTACATACGTACGTACGTACACGTACACACACTATCCGTATTATACATATGGCGCGAAATCCGCCGTGAATGCATTTCCGGAAATCTATTTGAACCCGAAGTGCGTTTATAGCAAGAATAGTTGAATGCGTAGACGTGCGCTTTAGGATGTCGAGTTACTCGCTAAAACGACCGAGTCCATTAACGAAACATTTTCTGCTTTGGGGCTCGACTGAAAAGCATTTCCCAACCCCCACTGACTTTGTCAAGGTGACTTAGAGAGACCTGAAAGCTAGCTGGGATAAAAATTCATCACATTTTTTTCTTTATTTTATTTTATTTTTTTCATTTTCTTCTGCCACCACCTAGCTAGAGCTACGAGTCGTCTACACCAGGTATTCACAGGTCCTGTTATAGATCGTAGGTAGACGACAAGAATTTTTTTTTTCACGCCATATTTACGACGACAAGAACAGAGAGGGTGAGAAAAAGAAAACAAAAAATTCACCCCTTTTTCTCAGCCTCAAAGTTTAACGTCCCTTCGACATATTCGGTAATCGAAAGCGAAACTACGTTGTTACCAAAAATCTGAATCCATTGATTCACGTTCGTTGTGTACCTACTCGATTCTCTCAAAGTAGTTCAAAATCCCATTTTGCTGCGTGGAATTGGGGTGCGATAAACAATTAGACGGACAATCATTTTCCCTGATCATCGTTTGGTTCAACGATAAAATCAACTCTGCAAGTACCATATTCTTTGGAATTTAATGAATATCGAACTAAATTAGCCGGATTGTCAACGGTCCCCGTTTATAGGGATTATGTTCGAGTAAATTTATGCGCAAAAGTATTCGATTCGCAATCTTTCTCAATCCCATCAGATATAAATGATTTGCATGAAACTATTGGGAAGCTAGTAACACGTGCCTACGCCCGTGCACGTTTTACGGTAATTACTCGAGATTCCCAATTTCCCAAATAATTAATTCGACTATCCTGCAAGTACGGTCTCTCATGTAATCCTTTTATCGATCGATGCTATCTCCTTTGCACCCTTATCTCCGATACGCGCACCATTAGAAAGAAGAGAAACGATTTATACACACAAACTCTGCCCGTTTAACGAGGCTGCGAATGTTTTCCATTAACGGAATGATAAGTTAAGGCGAAGAAAAAGATTCTTTCTCCATCTGAATCCAACTGTATACAATCACTCGCGTAAAAAATTACGTTAACACCAACCGGTCCGGCACCTGCTAAAGCTCTGTTATAACAAAAGTAATTATTCCTAAAATATGTGTGCGCGCGCGTGTCTGTACGTGCGTGTGTGTGTCGTGTGTGCGAGAGGAAAGATGACGATAAAAAATTCTCAAACTCCGTACTTAAAAGACTTAATTGGCGCGCCTAATCACGCGCCAATTTTCAAACTTCAACAAAAGGAGCCGGAGAAAAACAAAATTAGATCGTACCCAAATAAAAAATGGGGGAACAAATAAACCAAAACGAAACGCAAACTATATCTTCACGAATATCAAACATAATATACCTTGATCGTTTCGCATTGGAAATTTGGAGGGTCCGAAAGCAAAGGGAATTCCAAGCACATACCAGAAGTCATGAACTATAGATACATAGGTATGTATAGGTGTTATATATACACATTATATATACATTCTATGGAATATACATTCATTTACTGGTAGCAACCAGGCACGCGGCAATGCGTTAAGTGGTAATAGTCGGTCATGGGCTGGACCGCCAGGGATCATTCTAGTTCTAGGTCCGATAATAATTTGGGCGGATATCTGCACGAGGGTGCGGCTATAGTGGGGGATTCGAGAGATGAGACGAGCGAGTAGAAGAGAAGAGAAGAGAAGAGAAGACGAGAGAAGGAATACGCGTTCAAAACGAGAAACTAGGCAACAGCGGAAGCTAGGGCGCGCGCAGGGGGCGGCACGCGAAGGCGTTGAGCGTGTTGAACGAGGGATGATGAAGCTGAGGTGCTTTTGCGGCTGGGCCAAGGTGACTTATGGTTACACGGTGAGATGGAGACAGTTTTTGCTGGATATAAGGACGGCGGGAGTTGGCCCTGAGCAACGCTTATGCCGGGAGACACATACTGCAGGATCCCCAGTGGGTAGTTCCTACTAAATAACACCTCGCCCGACGTCCTTCGTTGCCACCAGTATTTAGCTAGAACCACCGGCGGTTCGTCTGGAGATCCCCGTTCTCCTTCTCCTCCTCCTCCTCCTCTTCGTGCTCATGAGCTCGACGTAACGAATGTGAGTGACCGGAGGGAGGTAGGTCAGAAGAAAAAAAAAACTAACGACGCAGTAAAGCAGAGAGTGGAAGAGGGAGGAGGAAGAAGAAACAGAAGTGGAGGGAATAGTATAATATAGTGGGAATTCTCTTGCTTGAAAATTGTGATTTTCAATCTGTCAAATGCTCTTTCACTTATCAGATTATATGAAATTAGGTAAAAGAATACTGAATCAAGAATTCGTCGCACGTATGGCAAAACCCTCGGCGGGACCGTCTGTAATCTATTTTACGCCTTCGACTTCCCTGTTTAATCTTACGCGCGACGTAAGCCCGGCTAGAAACGAGGCGAGATCAGACTGGAAGGTACCTGTTCATCGAATGAGGTCTGTTCAATCGATCAACGGTAAACGACGAACGGTGAACAAAATTTGATCAACATATTCAGCGGTTTCACACCTTTTTATCAACACCAGGAATGCCAGAATGAATTTAAAAGGGAAAAGGGGGAAATGAGGGTGCTGTTTATCCTCCCGTAGAATTCTTTCATGTGATCGTTGATCGGAAATGGGGATGATATATGTTCACACCGACGAAACACCGCGAAGTACTTGTGTTGATGGAATTTTAGTCAAATTCACGTTTTTCCCACACCTATTGTGTACAGGCGAAGCGGTTTCATACGATGGAAAAGAACGTGTCGAGATCAGATTCAATGAGAAAGTTCAAGGGAATAGGGAAGGTGGCCGCATGGACATCCAGCGAGTAGAGAGCGAGATATATATATATATATATATATTTTTTTGTAAGTTCTTCGAGAGTTTGTTAAGCGGCCGAAACTTCCATCTATATTGAATTGTTCTCTTTCCTAAAAGGCGGTGCATTTTTCTGCCTCAAGTTTTCAGTCTGGCTCGTCTCAGTCTCCAGCCTTCTAGGGGTGGGTATCTATAACCAACTACTCAACGGAGTGTGTTTCTCGGTGAATTTTCCTTTAAAAACGAAAGTAAAGGAGAGAAAAGAACGAGGAGTTCAAAGACGCCCAAAGCGTGAAACACATTTCAACAGAGACTCTCGATCGCCCGGTTTCTTTTGATGCTGCACTTTGACGAGAGGATAAAGTGTTCGACGGGGGACAAAAAATGACGTTAAACTTTAGCGGTGTAAATTCTTTTTTCGTGAATTTTTTCAACCGCTATATTATGCCGATATTCGGTCTGTATCAAGCGCGTTCAATGCGAGGATTTCTACTCGCAGAAATAAGCAAGTAAAAATCGAGGAGAGATCTTTTGTTGCCTCCACAAGAAAAGCGAGTAGCTCGAGACGCTACTCGGTGTGGGAAGGGTCCAATCGAAAGCACGTGAAAGCGTTAAACAAAGTTAAAAGAAAGCCACAAAAAAGAGAAGAAAAATAAAAGAACCGAGGAGGAAAAAAGACGGGCGCAAGTAGAAAAGAGTCGAAAGTCGATCTTCGCCCTATATATACCTGTGCTATTGGTATATGTATACCTAAATACATAGGTACCTAAAGAAAGAAATAAAATCTCAGTCAGTATCGGTAGCACGTAAATATTCAGCTGGATGCAATACGGGAACGGATTCCATGTGATACCTACCTCCAGTACGCAACTTGGTGAAAGAGTTTTAGGAAACGAGAAGCACACGAGCTTTCGGAGTAGCTCGATGTCTCGGGTGAAATGCGCCAATCCCTTTTACTCGGGTTCTACACAAGAAGAAGTTACGCTCGGTTGAACGAAACCGTTTAAAGCATGTGCCTAGCCGTCGCGATGTCGTTGACTACTGGCTTTTCCTGCAGGACATAACTGGGAATCAGGAATGCGCGAAAGCTTTTACGAAGCCAAAGAAAGAAAGATAAGAGCTTCTTGTCGTTAATGTAAGCAGCGAAAGTAAACAGCGTAAGAATTTGTAATTCTTATTATAATTCCCAGTCACGAAGAGAGTTTACCAATTCAAAAAGCGTACCCACCTATAAATACATGAAAAACAAATTTTTCGCTGCTACCACCTAATCCAAAATAATTCCCTCCGCGTATATTTGCTCAACATTTCAATGGCCGAATCCTCAGGACGCAGCAGCGTTTTTCCCGTTTTACTCATTCAATAAATTCTTCGTTTAATCTGTAAATGGTCAACATCCAATCACTCAGGACTCGAAGTAATTTTCGTTTTCATATATTATACACACCTATCTACATACCCAGCAGGTGGATAGGTACACGGATCTCTTCAACTTCCATATCCGTTGAAAGCAATCGAGTAAGTTTGATACGAACGAAGTTAACGACAGTTGGAAATGGGCGGGCGAAATAAGTGAACAAGTTTCTCTACATCAACAGGAGCTTGTAATCTAGTAAAAAGCAGAGCTCTATATTCGCCAGTGGGTACCTACATGAATGATAATTTTTAAAAACCAAAAAACAGAGTCCCACACATTTCTTTCACATCTACGAACATCGATTTTACGTCGTCGAGGCATATTGAATCGTATGAATAGCATACGATATACATGCATCAACCCTTTCACCGTTGCATAACGGCCTCTTTCACATCTGCGTGTGAACTTATAACGAACTTTCAAACCTAGAAGCAAAAACTTTGGCACACTGTCAAGCCCGATTTTCACGCTCGCTCTGTAAGCCTCGCAGGCATATGTGTGCCGGAGCCATCAAAGTAAACTCAAAAGCTGTTGTGTGACAATGAAATGAGAACGAACAGTCGAAAAATCGGGAAACTACAATCCGGAATTCGCTCCGTGAAAAGACGAGAACAAATTTGAAATTTTGCCAAGAAATGAGAAGAAAAACAGTACACATTTTTTCAGATACACTTCCATACCGGGCATGTTTAATTACGGCGTGGCAGAGGAGAGAAGTGTTCCGCGGGACCAAGCTTGCGAGATCATTAATTCATCGTTCGGTCTGATACACGAAGAAGGAAGCGTGGTTTTGGGCTTGCTAACGGTCCTCGGCGGTTTTCCTAATCCCCTGCACGTTGGCATATAACCGGATTCACCCTCGTCCTCGCCCTCGCCCTCGCCACCGTCTCCTCCTTCCGTCTGAAGAACGCAATCTCAATATCCCTCGTCGAGTGAAACGACCAAAGTTGGTAACTTGAGCAAATGACATAATTGCAGAAGTGTCTTCTCTCTAAATATGAATCAGTGAACACATAGTCACTGGTTTGCAAGCATGAGTACATACCAGCGACACTGATTGAAATAGCGGTAAACTCATGGATGTAGACCGGTCATTATTCAGTGATTGGCAGCGACGTCAATTGATTCAAATTCAGGGAGCTATACTCTCATACCAATTTGGACAATAATCACAAAACGGAGATTCAACAGCTCATGCTTTTTCCGTAGTAGTAGGAAAATCTGTGATCCGGAACACCGGTTCCCCCATCTTGTGAAACACTTCTCCGCTCTTTTGGAAACACCAGTACCAGAGACTAACAAGCGGAGCAAGGTATTCGTTGGTAATTTAATAACGTCTGCTAGCAGACTAACGGAGAAATCCTGAGGAATTGTACACTTGGCCAAAGTTGATAAGGTTTCGCCACGTTCGTATATCAGTATCCAATTATCTCACACGACCGAAATCAGTTCTGGAATGACTTTCCTTGCACATTTCCGTCCTGTTCTGAAGTTCACAGAGTAGAGTAGGACCGAATGGAGTCAGCTTCTATCACAAGGATCTACGATCTTCACAGCGATTCCTTCCTATCGTTTTACAGCATTGTGTACCATGTATCGTCCATTCGCGATGTACCAAGGCGAAAGAAATATATGAGGGTACGTATACTAGCTTCTTCGCGAGATGGCCGTCGATCCTAATTGGAATTGGCGCCTAGCCCATCCTGTCAGAAGATTCTAGGTGCGAGATTCTTTCTCGAAAATATCACGACGCCGGTCACAGTTGGTGTCAATGGAACACTGTGGCTTTGATTCACGTCGATCTTTACCTCTACCCACCCCGAATTCAAGCCCCCGGCTTCTTGCTGGATACAATAGGCTCGAGGAGAGCCATACACATGCCATAAAATATATGTATCGCACTATCTGTGTTCCTTCTCCCGTCCTTAATTACGCCCACGTATCAGCTCCTTCAATCTAACATTTAGGAGCCTCTTACCCAGCCGAGACTCGCAAAATCCTTGAAAGTCGAGCAGGAGAGGCGGGTCTCTGATATAGGCTCTTGTAATGATCTCAAGGAGATTGTGACGCGGGTGAGAAGAATTCAATACTTAATATAGAACAATTTTGGCATGCAGTGACAGAGTATATCTCTCCATCCGATATCAGAAATGACATCAGTTTTGTTGCAGTTGGTTGAACTACTAAGGACATGAATCACCGAATGTTCTGTAAACATTATTGTCACGCCGAGAAGAATTTGAAAATCTCTATTTTTCCCGATGTGATGTTGGAAAGTTCTCCTCAAATTCTTACTCAATTACCAGACCCACGAGCGCCAAATTTTGTTGGAACTACGCAGCACTGCTTATCGTCAGATCCGGACTGATTGTTCATCTGAAGTTTGCAAAAGAACTACAGAATTTCAAGTTTACCAGACTCTTTCCTTGGCAAATACATTCAGTAAAAGTGGTGGTTGAGAAGAATCAAAGAAGTATATTATCGGCCAAAGATCAGCTGGTACCATTCAACAAGAATCTTTCAATCGCTTAACTTTCAATCGGGAAGACCTGCGGCAGTGATGTCAGTTTGCAAACTCCATAAGAATCCAGAAACTTGGCGATTGCATGAAATTTGTCAACGGTCGAATCCGTATTCAGTCTCCTCCTCCTTCTTCTTCGGACAGACAATATATAGACAAACGAGTGAGACTTTCGCGGGAACAATACTCCTCGATGAAGATCGTTACATAATTATCATTATCCACGGACATGTGCATGCGATCATACTCCACCTCTTCCATTGTGATCGGAAATATGGATTTAAAAAAAAGTATCGAACACGCCCCAATATATCAGTTATATCACGATACGACGAAACCATACTAATCTAGAGTCATCAGCTTTTTTCTTCATATCTTTTCTCTTTCTCTCATATTCCAATCATCTCGTGACGAGCAGGATTCGCTTTCGCAAATCCAAGAGAGGACAAATCGACGGCGAAGGATATTATCGACGAATGGTAATACGAAGTGAAATTCTACGACCTGCATTGCGACCTCTGCGAAATTGTGGCTTATTGGGAGCGCCAGGTCATGGGCGGAAGTTGACCTGATTTTCTCCTTAGTTTTCTTCGTTATTTCAATACCGGTCCATTTAGTTCATAAGATGAATCTTGACTACGATAAGCACACGAAAGAGACTGGATAAGTTAAAGAAGACCATTGCGTTATCCCATGAGGAATTAAGTTGTTCATTGAACGATGGTCCGTAACGGTAGCTTAACTCGTCGCACATCGCTGCCTCTAATTTGATAACGGCGGGGTATCGCTCGGCGCCCTCGGTCCGGGTTCGTCGACGGTTAAGGGATGTGCCTATAGCTAGCTACAAGTCTCACTCTCCTCAATACCGGCAGAGGATTTGAATTGAGAACTGAAAGGTAATTTTTCACCGATGGAGAGAGCAATTGTGAATTCTCTTTCGATAAAACTATAAAAAAAAAAAAAGAATCAGCAAAGTAGCTCGATTCTAACCTTTTTTGTTTTTGTTTCTTTTTATATTGGACTACCCATACCTACGCGTTGTACGAAAATGAAGTGAGCTGCAAACTTCCTTTGGTTTCACGTTTTTCGTTACAGCAGCTTTTCGAAGTGTCCTTAGAGCCCGGGAGCCGCATGATTAATTATCATTTAACCCACAATTCTTGTCACCCTGGCGTCATACAGGCCGCCGTACACGAAAATCCAATTCAGATGGGAAAGCGAAAGGGGTCAAATATATACACCGGCATCTAAATACTCGGAGGGGTGCACAATGCATTCGTTTCATCGGAGGAAATAGAAATTTTACGAGAGCAAAACATTGGCGAACGAATTTTCCACAATCCTAAATATACCTATCATGAGTGGTATATTCATGAACTGAATTATGAAACGGATTTCATTCATTCGAATAAACTCGCGATTGAACTGACATGAATGCCTATTCATACGGTGAGATCTATCTTTGAAATTTCGCATGACGGAATAAGGGAATCATCAGCTAATCATCGAACAATTTGTACGAGCGATTCACGCTGTTGACATCGTTAGCTAGCCAGAGTTCGAATGATATTCAGAAGTTCGCGATGTGCTGTTAACAACAGAGAATACGCAAAGTTCTAGAGAAACCGACTTCATTATTATTCATCGTTGAACAATTCGAGGCCGACCAGTTGTTCGTGCAAGGTACACGTGTAGATATATACAATTTGGTATAATTAGTCAACCGTACGTTATACCCATGTGGTCGAACGTGACTGGCGATCGGAATTTCCATCGATAAATTTCAGTATCAGTAATAAATCAGTGTGAATAACGATATCACTCCTACGATACTATAACCGAGCACCTCGTCTGAACGGTATTATTTTATTTTATTTTTTTTTTCCGTTTTCTACCTATTCTCATCGTTCACGCGTTGTTCCCGCGCGTAGGTATACGTGTAGGTACCACCCGTAAAACCGGGTGAATAATATTATATGCTTATAACGTGATTTTGTTTGCCAATAAAAACTGTTGAATTAAATCGTACAGGTATCATATTTTTCTCCCATTAATGTATCCTCTGCTACGTTGGTTTCATCTTTCATTGGCACGCGCCAATGATTACCACCACTCAAATGAGAACGACCGAATGCCTGTAATCGAGAAATTGATTGAAGTACACGAACGAATATGAACTGGTAAATAGCGGCATGGTTTGTTAGAGAATTTACACGAGTACATAGCAGTTCTATGTATAAAACCCTCGTCCACGTATCTTGACGTTACTTCCGCTCGTTGAATGTGAAGTATCGTCAAAAAATAAACCACCGAAGGTAGCGGAAGCAGAGTTGAATTTAGGTTGAAATGGTTGTCGCTTTGAGTTCAAGCTAGAATTGTTATTTAAGAAGATTGGCGAGCAGCCGAACTGCACGCGAACAAGGGTGAAGAGTGTTATATACTTCGATGCATGTAATGGTGGTCGAAGCGAGGTGTATGTACATACATTCATGAATGATGAGAAAACGGGTCGGAACGGGGCGCGAAAAAGAATGAAGCAGCCGGCCGCGGCGCGGCGCGGGCGTATTTTCTGTTGTCATTTTGACGTCTTTACGTGTTGTGTGGTGTTGTTTTTTGTTTTTTTTTTTTGCTGTTGTCGGTCGTCTTTCTCTCCCTTTCTTTTGTCCTCTGCTTCTCTCTCCCTCCCTTCGACGTTACTATTCCGCGTCCCAGTTCTCATGGGAGAGGGAGGGATGAAAAAAAAAAAAAAAAAAAAAAAAAAGCAACAACAACAAGAAGCTCAGGCGAAGTAAAGCTTGAGGTATTGTCGCTGACGAGTCGCTTTCATCCTCGCGACAACTCGCCGACGATATAATATATTATAAAGTACATTTTATATTTACGTGAATTCATAGATGGCTAGGCTGCTTGAAAAGAAATCGCTACTGGAAAGTATCATAATAGACGTTAAATATTGTCCAGACGTGGGATAAGGTATGCATTTCTTCATCCCATTGCATCGTGAGGATCTCAATCGAAGTATGTAATCCGTACGGAGGATAATAGACGAAGATTTTGTTAAAAACGTCGAAATCGATACGGCGGATTCTTTTCTCGCGGAGGTATTTCCGTAATTTATTCTTAAGAATTGCCCACGTCCGTACAAGAATTTCAAAATCTATAATAATCTGTAGGTACAACAGAGTAACAAATTGATACTTAAATGTTGTTGGTCAAGAATAATTAGTCGGTGACACATAATCCCGCTGGATCGTACATGTGACTCGAATTTTACGAAAATTATAATATTACATATATTCGGCTTTCGTTCAACCCTTGGAATTGAGCGGGGGTTAGGTTACCCGTCGGAATATCTTGCGGCTGGCCCCTCGCCGGATGAAAGCGGGGGCGAGCTATGAATTTCGCAACTGAAAGAATGCAGCGACGCGATATGCAGAAAGAAATGACGAAACCGAATGGAAACAAAAATCAACGGAACGAGATAAAGAGGGGAAAAGAGCGAAGGAATGAAGTAAGGAAAAAAAATCCAACGTGAAACAAAAAAGCCGGGTGCTTTAAAACTCGTTAATCAAAGTGCGCTGCAGGGAAAGAGACGCTGATTTATGGAATTTCCCCGCTTCGCCTTCGTATAGCGAAGTTGTCTAGGCGCCCGGCCCGGCGACGTAGAGCGTCGAGTGGATCCGTTGGCGGTCGGAAAACGTCGGATTGCAAGGGCGAAGAGGGTAACAACCCAGATTACAGAAACTACCAGCTAAGAATCCTCCCCTGTACTACATATAGGTATATATAGTAGGTAGAGGTAAATACCTACGTACGTACCTACCGCCCGCGCCGAGGCGGCAGTAGCAGCCATTCGGTAAAACTGATAGTTTCCTAGTGCACAAAACGAATAAGACGAAGGAAGTGAAAGAAGAAAAACAGAAGAAAAAAAAAGATGTCAAATAGTCGGCCAACTATGCAGTCCCCGCGCCAAAATCACCTCTCACACCGCGATATCTAATCTGAAGGGAACTTGTTCGCCGAGAAACATCGTCTAATGGAGCGATATTTTTTAATTATCTACCTTCTCAACACTTCTTCCCGTAAAGTTTGAACCAAACACGATCCGATGCTGTTATACTCACATTTCTATATGCCGTACATACATACTTGCGAGTATCGTCAAATCAATAATTATAAAGAAAAACTTCGTGTTGATTTTTTATTTCCTAAATTTATTTCCTGATAATCTCTTCAATTCGATCAATTTCCCGGAGTTTTCGAAGTCGAGCCATAATATTCGAAAGAAAGAGCGACGAAATATAGAAGAGAACAAAACTCCAAAATATCTCGACGGTTTTTGTGGAAGATTTCCAAGCCGCGGTTTTTTATTTGTTCTGATATTTTGTTTCCATATTTCCTCTGCTTATTTTCACTCTTCAACCTTTTTTCTTCGAATATATAGAGTCACTGAAATTTCGGACATTTGATGATAAAAGGTGAAGCGAAAGGGGAGAAAAATGTCTGTAAAATGAACCATCCGAATTTTCGTGGTTATAGTTGAAAATTGGTATTTACCTACGTATAGAGACGGACGCGACATACTTCGTAGGTTATACAGACTGGGGAAAATCCTGATGCCCGAACGATAGATATTGTGTCCCGCAGGTGCAGCTGTTCGGCGATATGATCTATACCGTAGTAAATATTTGTATGATATATTAAGTCCTCGATGTATAGGATTTGGGAGATATAGGATTTGCTCCTCTGGTATATGTATAGCTGCAGTGTGTGTGCGTGTTTCTGTGTACATACGTATACACATGCATATGTACATATCCGACTCGATATCCACGTACAACAAAACATAATATACATGCAACACGAGGTCTACCGCCATGAGGGAAGCGATCGTAAATCGGTTTACTCGACGACATACTGGAACACGCCGTTGACCTATGTGTACATATAATATCTATTATACCTATATAATAACTTGAAATGTGTCTTACTGTAAGCAGCGGACAAAGCAAATGTCGCGAACAGATTTATACATACCGTATATGTTTATAGATTTATACGTAGATAGCTATACGACAGACCGTATGATTTCAAGGGATGAAGAGCGAAGCGCACATACGTGTAATAAATCTGCATTAGTTATTGTATTACATGCCGCATACAACCTGCAGGAGGAATTGGGATGAACGAAACTTATTGTTAGACAGAGGTATAGTAAACTGAATATATTTCTCCTTTGACTTGTTTCATCGTTAAAATATCGTCCAAAGTGATGGCGTATAACTATCCAAAAGCTGATTAGAAGAACGCTTTTCGTTTTTTTCCTGTTCCTATTTCCCAATTGTCTTTATCCAACAACCGATTACTACTTGCAGGCGTTCGCTTCTCTCACCGATAATTAATTATACTTCAAGCTTCAAATCGACATTGTACGGGATGCGGATCCGATGGAAATTTATTTCTCTCGTTGTATCAGTTAGTTGGAAAATTGCTTTGAGAAAAAGGAAACGGAACGTTGAAAACGCCGGCGAGGGGCAGGGTGACCCTACAGAACGAGGCGAGATTTTTTTCACGAAAAACCACACGAAACCAAAACACGCGAACTTTTTTTTCAGCATCGGATATTTTACTCTTCGGCAAGAATTTTTCGGTTCGCTTTCGATCACAACTCGTCTGTAGCTGACAGGGTATTTTGACGAGGTGAAAAATTGTGGCAAGCTATTCACCGCGTAAAATTTGGCGAAATTTTCCTCACTGGTATTTCCCCTCACACCATTTACCTTGTTTTCTTCTTTTTTTTTTCTCTCTCTCTCTTCCTTTCTCTCCTATCCTTCGATATATGATACGCCTCCCACCCACCTTTGCAGTACGCTAGTAGACCGATCAATTTTCCACTTTGACGATGACCGTTGCGTGCACGCAACCGATAATAAGACATCTTAATGCCTATCCGTCAAAAATAGAATGTCTGTGATTAGGTATGTACGTACGAGTATATATAATAACTATCGAGCGTGAAGCATTGCATCAAAGAATTGACAAGCGTTCCGCATCTACCGAGAACGTGCGAACGAAAGGTGAACATGATTATTGAACACCGATTTGCGGGAAAGTCTCAATATTTTATGCCGGGAAAATAACAGCCTTTCGCGAAAGCCCTGCACGGAATCGCCGTTCCTTCGATTTTACCTTCGAAGGTCACAACAACGGCGAAATATCGTGCCTAAATACGTACATGGATAAGACGGATGTAAATCAAATTCTGATGAAGACGAAAAAATCTGACCAGGCCTGAGCCAAAAGTAATAACCGTCGTATCTCGTGCAGAGCACATCATACTCATAGGCACAAAT
Source organism: Phymatocera aterrima (assembly GCA_963170745.1). NCBI lineage: Eukaryota > Metazoa > Arthropoda > Insecta > Hymenoptera > Tenthredinidae > Phymatocera > Phymatocera aterrima. Next base: position 13,083,390 of record OY720663.1, read on the forward strand.
GTATAGAATAGAAACGATGGGCGGCACGGCCGCGGCGTTTAAAATAATGGTCCAACAAAACTGACTGTCAGTCTCTTGAACCGTGAAGTGTTTTTAGGCAAATGAATGGGTATGGAACTCGGTAATACAGAACACGGCGGCATGGCGGCAGCGGCGGTGCCCTCGCCCTCGTTGAGAATTTATTCGTGCCATCCTCACTCGCATATCTCACAGCGACCCAAATAATCTAGCCGTACCGTAGCATCCACCGGGCTCCTGTACCATTTGTATTCTGTGGGCTCTTCAATTCTTTCATCGGATATGGATATGCCGCGCTGCATAACAGCCCGACACGCTCGCCGCGTGGCTTTTTGATAATCTATTACCGCGCGTCAATCCCACGAGTACAATGCATCTTAATATCCTGATAAGAGAGGCGAGAGCTCTTCCATGTTTTACATGTGACTTTCACAATTCGCTATCAAATTTTCTTCCACATTTAGTCGAACGTCTATGTTTGCGGGACGCGAGATGGGGATGGAGATGGAGATATTCAAGGTGGAAAGAGATTGAGTGGAGAAAGAATGAGGGCGTTTTTGACGAGGGTGAAAGCAACTGTGCCCGCACACACGTACAGGTACTGCTACACCGTAATCGAACGAATTCAAGAATCCTATTTCCTTCTCTTTTCTGTTCTTTCCCCTTTTTTTCTTCCATCATTTATAAGAAATTGCCCACTGGCTATAATGTCGATGGAATCTGATCGATACAGCGGCTACAATTTGATTGACCGTTATTGAAAACGACGATAAACCGAACCCACCTGTTCTATGAAACGTCTAGAGTCTAGACGAAACTTAACGAAACTCTTTCAACGCTATCAATCGAACGAGCTTGATCGTTCGTAGATTAATCAAAATCCATTCAGGATTTACCATAACCAACAAGGAGAAATGATCCAGCGCATAACCGACGAAAAATAAATCACAACCGTTTGTGCTTGCTTAGCGGAGAGGGTTGATCAGCATCGCTCTGCACAATCAATATCGGGGATCTGAAAACTTACCCACGTTTTAGCGCATTGCCATTAGTTGCCAAACGTTGCACTTGCTTCAGCCAATTTCAGATGTGCTAATCATCTTCAGGCATGCAAAATACAAGGTGGAAGAAATATATATATATATATCTTATATATCTTGTATATCTTGTATGTACCTTACGCCTATTCCGTGCGTGAAAATTGTTCAGCTAACAAAAAAAATTCATTCTCTGACAACGAATTTTGCAGAAGATTTTGTGCGACACTTGGATTTACGCCGGATTTGAACACGTTCGTTCGAAGTATGCGGCAACTATGTTTTTGACAGAGAATTTGGAATTCGGAATTTTCACGTAACTGCCAAATTTCCGTGAGAAAAACTATAACTGACACAAATTTTCTTGTGGCAAGAATGAGAAATATATAAAAATGACAAGAACGTACATGTCTGTTGATAGCAGGACTCCGCGGAAGGATGGAAAAATTGCTAAATCCGATATCTCCCGCAAGACTGACATCGGTCTTTCAGATCTTCGTCTTAAACATCATACCAAACGTCATGATCGTTCGCGTCTGCGATATAGATAGATATAAGAGAAACGATGCTCACCTAATCCTCCGATGGGGATATCTCTCACGTCAAGATTTCGAACGAGTATGTAACTAAGTGAGTTAGTAGGTATAGTTTTACTTTTATTATCAACGATGAAACTTGTACTCTGGCCTAATGAAGTGGGCGAAAAAGGAAAAGAATATTTTCAATCCCTGTACCATCCATCTTCCTTTTCCTTTTTCATCCATATTCTTCTTCGGCTTTTTTACTTTTTGCCAAACTGTACCTGTCAGGCCAGAGGCAGTTTCTGTTAGACTTCAAACGGATTTATCTATGCGACCAATAGGTAGAGATATGTGTAAGTAGAGATATATATGTATAAACACACATGCGCCTTCCCCAGGTAAGCCTCGGGTTATACGCACGCCTGGATTTTCCACTAATTCCATGGCTGCCGTGTTACATAAACTATCGCAGAGCATTAATTCAGGATGCGTGATAGTTAATAGCTTCCAACTATAGGTATGTAATTTTACCTCGGAGGTTTCGAGCCGCGCGATTGTTACTCCGTACGTCGTAATCGATTTCGAATCAAGCTTTCATAATTATCAATTTCCGATCGAGAGGTCTTCCATCTTTCTTCTGGCAAGATTGAAAAATAGAGAGAAAAAAGAGAAAAGAAAAAAAAAGAAAACCGGCCGATGCCGATGGAATACCGAAAATTCCCTGAGTACAAAGAATGTTTGGTTGAATTCCGCAAAACTTCACTTCCATACTATAAAACTTTTTATAAGAAATTCAAAACACGTCATTCGGCCCATTCCAGAGAAAAATCTCTTTCATTTTCCGATCGAACAAATCTTTCGACGCTTTTTCATCCCACGCGCGAACCCCGAAATTTGTTTTGATCGCTAATTAATTGAAGATATAAATTTGATCGGAACAATCCTGAAGGGTAAAAATACCTCGAGTTAGTTATTTTCCACGGTTTGAAAGAAGAAGAAAAGAAAAAAAACAAACAAAAAAAAAGTAAAATTATAAACTTCGTTATTACATCCGATAATGAAAGTTATACCTGTTCAACATTCCAAGCTCGGTCTCCTTTCGTTATTGTTATTTTTTCTTCCGATCGTTTTTTCTAAGAGATAGAGAAGGAGTATTTTACATACAATTTTACACTCATTGCGAGAATATAAATTTTGAGTGAACGAAAAAAAAAAAAAATGGAATTACCGAATGAAATTCGGCGGGATCACCTGCGCAAAGCCACAAAGAGTCAGAGTACACATTCACGTTCGCATCACCTTTGTCATATATAGTGTTGAAACGGATCGTGGGGCTGTAAAGGGACATTGAAAAGTGACAGAGGATGAAAAAATCCCCAACAATGACGGACGTGGATAGATTGCGGTAATGGAAATTCGTGAAAAAAAAAGAGGAAAATTTATGTACGTATTACAGTGTCTATACCGATAAAAATTCGCTTTAAAGCCAACGGGAGACTGGATAAAGACGAATGGACTGATGCAGCAGATACATATTCACAATTTCGAAGATTGCCATTGGCTTGGAAATTTATAGCTAACAAAGAGAGGAGACCGTTTGAGTACGCCATGAACTTTCGCAGAAGCGCGAAAGAGACAAAAATTCGTCAACCTCGCAGACTCACGCCGCGCGTGAGAATTTCTCGTTCAACTTTCCCTCTTCCTCGCGCTGGGATCCCCTCGTGAGCGATCATAGGTCGGACGGATACAACTGTTTGTCTGAATATAATTATTGGCCAAAAAATTGTGTGTCGGGCATCGGTGGTCGACTCTCCATACTTCGTGGGTACCCATCTACCGCGAAATGAGAGAGCCACATGGATTTAATAGGCTTAGGCATAAAACGGGAAAGGCCAGGATTGACCCGGAGCAGGAATAACCGCAGAGAGTCGAAAAGAGCCGAAAAGTACCGCGAAGAGCCGACATCCCGGTTGAGGGGTAGCTCCGGTATCTGCCCACCGCGCGATAAGGGCGTACCGTGCAGTCGTCGCAGCCCCCAAATTGATTACGCTGGCTAAATTGCTCGCTGGCTTGAATTCTTTACCTTCGAATTAACGTCACAGTCCCATTTCCTCGTATACATCTGTCCATGTATATGCTGTACATATCTACTCTGTGCGAAGCACAAAACCGTCTCCCCGAATCCGTTTGCGTTCATTCGTCAATATCCGAAAAATCAAATACTCCGCACACTGCGGAGTGTTGCGTGTGTCTCAATTCAAAGATGATTCGAAATTCGTGAAACGGTGGTTTTTCTCTGTTCGTTTTATCGTCACGAAAAGGTGAAATGATTACAAAAACGAGATGACTGGTTGCCGTGTGTGTGGAAGGTCGGGACACAGAACCATACGGCGATACAGCTCTTCCACGTTTCCTGCACCCTTTTCACCATCAACATCACAATCGCTTGCTTCGAAAACTATCCCAATTTATGATGACGTTTCGAATTGACATTGAAACTATCTAACCAACGCCGGAAAGGAACTGAACCGGAGAACCTAGTGTGAAACGAAATTGCATCAGCGTGTGTAAGCAAACACGACTGTGATTCGCAGCTATCAATCCGTGATCGATCATCGGTTGAAATATAGTATAGGCACCGTTTGAAATCTACTCCCGGACGTCCCGAACGAACACAAATGGCAGACGGGTGCACGTATAACGCGTGTATATCTTTCCGAAATTGACAAAGCCCTATACCCTTTCTTCGAGCACCGCGTAGATGGTTTTCTTATTTTGTTTCCAAGTATATGCGAGTCCCGGTTTTCACCAGATTGAATCGTCTTTCGCAAAAATAGTGAAAACATCGATCGGTATATCTGTACGGTGTATGCAGTAACTAACGAACTAGCGAACATGTATTTTTTACACAGGTGTGTAAAAAATTGATAGCCAGGAGGTTAAGGGAGCGAAGAAAGGCAGTCGGGTCGGATCTTTTGCTTTTCTGAATTTAGAGACGAAAAGAAAGAGTGTGAATTAGAAGTAGCCGTTGATGGGTGTATACTGTACTACCGCAGAAACAAAAAGGCTCACTCAGAGCTGCTGCAACACGTACAAAACTAACCCCAGGGCTGAGAAAATAAAAATGAACAAGAGAAAGAACGAAAGAAAAAAAGGAACTAGAATCGCACGAGCGCGAAGAACAACAAACTTCAACAGAAGCAGTGGGCGGAGAGGGGTGAGCTACTCCTTCCTTTACAGACATCTTTCTTACCCTTATATCCTTTTTCCCGGTGCCCTTAAACCCGCCATTCCAACCCCCGCATCACCAACTACAAGACTATACGACTATTCCCTATCCACGAGGTTTTCTCGCTTCGCTGCACTCCGTTCGTTTCCTTTATCGCATTTTGTCCATTGTGTTAACTATAGGTATAGGTATACGCAGGTATTCGTGCGTAGGTAGATATATTGCGAGGATTGCGAAAAATCTCTGGGGTAAAAGTACACGTGGATCCCTGAATCCGGATATTCATTGATTTTGGAAAGAGAGATGAAGAAAAACCGAACCAAAGAGTTATTACAACCGATGAAACGTTGATTGTAGAGTCCTGAAGAGAAGCATCGGGAAAAAAGAAATTTGGGATTATATTGCGGACCTGAGGAAAGAGGGTCAATATTTGCATATCTTGAAAATAATTACAGCACTTCGGTTCACTTCGTTTGGTGTATAATGTATATATATATTATGCTATATGACGTATAATATAATCGTATCTACGCGCCCCTTCGGAATCGGCGTACAAAATTTTGAGAAAACTTTCCGTCGAGCGTTGTTATCGACTGAGAGCAATTAAGGTAAGAATTTTGCGGAAATTGGCTCGAATAAATTTTCACCGAAATGAAATTTAAACCGGAAATTTCATCTCGGTAATTATTGCGTTGTCAGCCTGAGGATATACGAAGTAGCTATTCGAACAGTGTTTAATTAGCATCACATTATTTCAAAATGTGCAATTAGTATTGTCAAATTCCACAACTCGAATTTTGAATCTCACGAGGTAAGTATTGTATGTACAAAGTACATAACAGAAATTCAAATTCTAGACACTTCCAATTCTGGAATCTTCGTTGGAACAAAAAATTTGAACAAAGATACATGCACAAATAAGAAAAGTAGGTAAGTGAAAAGAAAAACAAACGTAAAGATATCATCGATTTTCAAATTTGCTTACGTAGTACATACCGTCGGCTATCTGCTCACGGAGAGAACCATATTCCAATTTCAAAAGAATATGGCTTTCAATTTTTCTTTGGGAATATATAAAATCTGACCTATGATCCCTCACCGCCGTGTATGGATAAAACCGCCTTTCTTCTATCTACATTCTACATGAACTATAGCCAGAATGGAAGAAAAACTTTCAGAGAAGATCCGGACGAACAGAAAACGATCGTCACACAATATTTTACCCTTTCATATATTCATACGAATGTTATACGAGTAATACCTGAGTAATTGGAAGGATATACATCTTATGGCTCGGATTGCCAATTCCCCGTGGGGTAAATTCAACGTACGTACGTACGTATGTATGTACGTACGTACTCAAATTGTAAGTTCATTGGAGTGAACGTAGACATGGATTGTGTTTTAATAACAGCAAATAATTCTGGTCCAATAACCAGTTTCACCAAGGGTGAAACTATTTCGGCATATAGCGAACGGGGAATCGTGTGAATACTAATACACAGCTCAACAATGTTCAACGATCTTTGAGTGGGCGTAAGTACAGCACATACGTGAAATTCAGCGTGTGCAAATAAGAAACAGCCTTCCGCGTCTCGCCTATCCGCCGGTTAAGAGTTATAGGTTTGTTTAATGTCCTAGAAGGAATGCTGCTCGGCCCATTTAGAGCGGTCAATTGCAAGCCTTATGGCGTTGCAATAACAATATTTGTTACGCTAGGCTACTACTACAGGTACCGCCGTTATACGCCGATGCCCGTCCAGTTTTCTCCTTTTCTAACCTACCGTACGTTACGGATCGGTTTTACAAAAGCTTCTCCGAAGCTCGAAATTCCCCCGAGACAAACTGACCGAAGATATTGGAGAGATTCTTTTTTCTTTTAATTACGTGACAGAATAATTGGTCTGTAGATTTCTATAGTATGATGGTACTATAGATATACAGCTAGGGAAAGAGGAAGTCAATGATTCAGTCAATTCAACAACGAAGCTTCTGTTTTTTCTTTTTCTTCTATCCTTCCTTCTTTTTTCAATGGTTTTGTTTTTTCCTTTGCCTTGTTCGTATGCATTCCTGTTTGTTAGCTGCTGAGCGACGAGGTGCGCATTGTTCGGACGATGAAAGGTGCGGTACGATATATGGTACGGTTAGAGGAGGCGGCTTGGTACAGCATACATAGGTATAGGTATGTATACTACTCTATACGAGCACAAAGCTTTTTACGGCAAGTTTCACCCCACAATGGAACGACATCGAGCTATTTGTCGAGACGTGCGACGACGCGGACGTAAAAATGTTGAGAATAAAAATGAAAATAAATGAAAACGAAAGAGAAATGTGGAAAAGAATGGAATTGGAATGAGAAGCAAAGCGGTGCGGAGAAACGTCAGCGAAGCTTTGCTATGTATAAAAACGGTGTGATTAAAATATGTATATCGCTTGAGCTTCTTTTTCAACCACCTAATTGTTTATGCAATTAAAATTGCACCGTCAAATTGAACGAGAACAAAAGATGATGAAGATAGCAAGGTGGATGGAGGAAAAAGGAAGGAAAACAAAGAGAATCGTGCATCAAGAAATTTTAATAACGAACAAAGAATACCTAATTAATATTCAAATTTCGCAACTCGACGCGTTCAGGAATAAAATTAACATAACCCAGCCGGAGATTATTTCTCCGTAAGTAAATCCTACTACTACTCGTTGTCCGTTTTGTCTAAACCGCTTTAATCCACGACTGCATTTTTCAACGATGTACATACGTACTCGGAGAAATTATAACTCCTCTGTATACACCCGGAGCAACGTTGAGGCAAAAACACGGTTTCACTTTTCCGCGCCACTTCGTTTATCCGTGCATTTCGTCTCTGGCACGTCTTAGTCCACAATGCTCTCGAAAGATCTTCAATCAATCTCGACCACGAAGAAGTGATCATGTGAAATTTCCCGCAAATACACGTATCATAATCCCGGCAAATCCCTAGAAGGAAGCGCGCGATCCACTGTTCAACTCTGTGCCACACCGATGAGGATCCGGGAACTGATGTGAGGAATTATTGCGAGTCGAAGTGACAATTTTCATGCACACATCAAACAGGCCTCCCAATCGGGAAGCACTGCTGATCCAAGAACTTTGATACCGATGTGTCAGGAATTTCATAATCATCTGCCGGAAGCTCGGGCAAAGACAGTGCATTGGTACAGCAAAATCGAAAGCTCGTGAAATTCGAGATGAGATCCTTGAGAAATAATACGAAGCTGTTGAATCCGGGTTCTACCGCCCGGCATAAGTTCATCCGTGTGTAAAGGTGATTTTAGAATTGACCTCAATCCAGTTTGCGCGTTACGGTCGCAAACAAAACGAAAACAAATTTATCAGATGTAGGAACTAACCCTTATGAATGAGCTTTTTAACACCCTAACAAGCTTCCATGCCTCGTAATCCTGATCACAGAAGTCACTTCGAGGGAGTAGGTTTACCGAGTTATGTCGGTATGTCGGTGGCGGGAGGGGGGGGGGGGGGTTGAAATTCTCAGAGTGACCATCCCTTGCAGGATAATGGTTCAGTTTAATGCTGGATTTAATTAAAGCAGATCTGAATTAACGCTCGTTTGAAAGCAGCCAGCGTTTCTATGTCTACTTCCCAGATGGGAGAAGCTAAAACGACAAAAACGTTTCCACGATCAAGAGGATTGAGAGAATTCTTCCTATGTACACCAGCGCGAACGCTAGAGCCGGTGACATCGAGATCGTATCTTCGAATTGAAAGACAATTTCAATCATCATTCCCATTATTGTCCTTATTGGTTCTCCTTTCAGAAGATTAAAAACCAAAAATTATCCCGACAGTTTGGTGTTTCATTATTTTTCCATTCGATAACAAACCGAGCAAATGCAAGAAACAGAGAATAACTGCAATGGAAAATTATCGTACAAAGCCGGAGACAGCCATCACCTGCGATGAATCGAAGCTTTGAATTGTTGGGAATTTGTGAAACAAAAGCCAACGAGCAGAAAGATTATAAGCAGAGTTTACATGGCTATAGTACCGCAGAACGGATGCATTCATCCCATAGTTGTCCAGCCACAAAGCTTCACATCGTTCTCCATTGTGCGTTTACTGGACCACGACGATCTCATGTACTCCAGTGCAGTACTGTACTGGATGTTGTATAGATATGCATTTGCCGATAGATTGCAGTTTTAGAACTCCGCTCGTACGCCTCGAGTGTCCGTGTGTTCATAGTATCCACAGTGTCCGATGTTCAGTTTCCAGTCTTTTGTCCAGCCTCGCGTTCCGTATCGGTCGCAAAGTTTTGGTCACCTGGGTATAGTGTCGTACACGTACAAACGACACCAGAACACCAGAGTGTCTTTTGATTTTCGCGTTTATAAAACCGCACTCCTCTGATAGTTGGTATTGCATACGGTGAAAAAATCGAAAGAGGAAGAGGATAAAATGATACGTGACCATTTTTGGATCTGTGCCAAAGCTTCTTGGGAATATTGAGATTAAAATGCTTTTTATACATTTCCTTTTTCTTCCTCAGACATTAAAATGAAATCAGCGGCAGCAGGAGCAGCAACGTGTAGGTAGACTTTGTGCGAATTACAGAACCTTTCAAAAACTCGTTTACCTACTATTCTTTTTTGCTTTCTACTTCTGCAGCGAATGATCCTCGTGGTTATATCATATATATACCTGTAATCGCGTGGTTCAGGAGCATGGTGACGACGCTCTTGAGTTTCATATGTATGTTTTTCCTTCTTTTCTATCAACGGCTTTCAATTCAAATTTCATTTACTCAACTTTTAGTGACGGGTATGCTGCTTTTGAAATCCATCTAGACTTCAAGGTGTAGTTGTATGTATAAGACAAGAAGTAAACTCCACGGTACTCGTTAATAGTTGATAAAATAACCCCGAGAGTACTCATTAATTAACTTAGTGCAATGCTATTTATGAACCAAAGTTTTCATCAGACATTAACTTTCGACCCTAGATAAATATCCCCGTATATATATATATATATATACAAAGTTTCACTATTTCACAATAACTTGATCTAGGTGTGCAATGCGGACTTAGCGGCAGTCTGATTCTATGTGTTCAGAAGTTTGTCGTTCGGAAAGCATGTACTACATTTACGTTTACAACTCGTGAGTTTCAATCGCGGCTGCAAGCAGCTGATTGTTTACCATCTATTTCCCTGGGAAGCAAAATTTCCCACTCGTGAAATTTCATAATTTGTCAGCGAGAGTGAAAAAAAAGAAAAAAAAAAAATTGGCGAGGCTCACCGAAATTGAATTATGAGAAAAACACTCGGCACGCGAAACGATATTTGGCCAGCAAATTTGTGGGTTGAATGAAAAATTGTTACAAAAAAGAAAAACGAAGTAATGAGAATGTTATTGATGAACCCAATACGCCCGGGACACTCTCGGCAAACCAAAAGAAAACTGATGGGAGAAAAAATCTATTCCATGTTCAAGCTGTTATTCTTATCCTTGCTATATTCAATTGTTTTGTGTACCTGATACACGCGTTTCGCGTAAGTTACAAATTTATGTAATTTTTGTTCAGCAAGTCAACCTCTTTGATTTTTCATACAAGATTTTTCACACAGTGTCACGTAAAATATGAGACGTTAGGACGTTATGGCGATTTTTACGACGACATTTGGTTTTTCCGTGCCGTACACAGAAGCTCAACCCTGAGGGTTCACTAGAAGGGAACCGTGCAGCCCGAATGCATGGCCAACAATTTTCCTAACAACAACTACATCGTTGAATAGAGAAAGAGAAAATGGCAAAATTTGGGTCACTGATCACAAGTGAGAGCGGAAAAACTAAAAAATAAGGGGGCAGGGGGGGGGGGGGGGGGGGCACGGAAAGCGTACGCGGAACGAATCCCAATTGTTTTTATCATCTCCTTATACCGAACTGCGTTCACCGACACCCCATGAGCGATGCAGTTTCGATAATCACAAATTGCCTGAATCTCCGATTAGATATTCCACCTGTACCTTACATCATCGCATAGGTAATGAGAAATGGTATTCCAGAATTTAGCACGGATGTCAATAAATTCCTAGTACATAGACCGCGATAACACGAAGCTCAGATCCGCTTTGGAATTAATTTCAACCGATGATTGCCTCCCCGATCGAGCAAATCAATTTGGATAATTATCAATTGTGGAGGAAATTGATATTCAAAATCTCATCAAAATCAATTACCTTACCTCGTTGGTTCACGTGGCCAGATACACATGTAACATGAAATTGTGATGAAAATAACATTCGATTCGATCGTTCCCATACGATTTCTATTTATTCATTGAAATTTCCATTTTTCTCCCCAAACTGTGCTATGTATTACCTGTGGCGGTCCCAGTTCCATCGCACATTATGCCAATTTCTTTTGTATTGATTCAATTAGATATGGCAACAGAGTGATACGTGAATTATACGTCCGCATGAGCAAACGAATATTCTATCCATTCAAATCAAATGATAATAATACGATTTTCCAATAACAAAAGGAGAGAACGAATTGATAGCGCAACAAATACAGTACCATCGCTTTTGTTAGTCTGACAGTTATACTATAACCAATTAGTTCATCCTCAACTAGGTGTTCAACCAGTTGTTTACTGGAATAACGATCAAACATTCCACCTCTTTTTACGCTTACATACCGCACATATTCATGAAACTCTCGGCACCCTAGATTTAGTTCCTTCTTGTTTACTCAAGTCACGATTTTCAGATTCCTGACTAGATCTCGACATTACTACCGAGGATATTGAGGTGAGACTAGAAGCAGAAGGCTTCCTTCGTTGATGCGGCTAACACAAATAACATTTCATCGAAAGTTTGAGAGAAGGAAAAGACAATTTAAAAAATCACTGTGTAAACATTCAATGGGGACTGAAACGTAACATGAAGTTGGTGGCAGCGGTGGGATTTTTCACTCAGAGAAAATAGAAGTTTGTTAATTAATGTGAATTCGTTGAGTTTTGTTAGGTGGAGATTATTCGTTTTTAGAAGTAGAATTACGAATAAGCGGAATCGTTCGAGCATTCAGATCTTTCAAATTTCTAAAATGGATAATTTACCGCTTCGACTGTTTGAAGGTTCTTCTTTCAGTTTATTTCAGAACAGCGAATTTCCAGCTGCACACACGATTTCAATGTAAACAGGGATTTTCTAAGAGAAAATACCAATGCAGAAGCCACAATACTTCTACATATACAACATCAAATATTAATTTGAATAAAATAACCGATGTGAACCGTTCTCTGACGCTCTTAATTTTCAAAATTTCTCTCCTTGTCAATCCATTCCGAATCCTGAATAGCCATTTGATCAGTCCCCTGATTGTAAAATGCTGCAGAAACTGCGCGTAAATATAAAATAACATTTCGACCGACTGTGTGAAATCACTGATCCTGAATTTTAAGGTAATTCAGGACTCGAATTTAATGATACATATATAATACAATATATGTACTGGGATACATAGGTAAGTGTATATAATATGTACATATCTGGGTACGTTCGAGCTTACTCCACATACAATGAAATCTTTGCTAATGGTTTAGCGAGCTCGAGCACTTCTATGCATACTGTACCGAGGTGGAGAAATACAACGGGGAATTTCACTCAGCTGCGAAGACGGTCTAGTCGAGGGTGTAGTATAGAAGAGAAGACACCATGTGCGCCGTTTGAAATTTGAAATTCAAGAGAATATATTCTGAAGGGGCGAACATGCACGCGCTCTTGCGATTAGTCAAATAGCAGTAGGAAAAATACACTACAGGAAAATGAACCGTGTTCTAACATTATGCAGAATGATTACCTTGACATACCAAATTCACATTTTGGAATTTATTTTGATTTTTTTTCTCCGTGAAGCTTGATCATGTTGTTCTTCAGATAAAATAAGCGAACTCATGGCATAGCGTTGGGATGGAATATTTTTATTTTGAAAAATCACAGAAGCTTGAATTTCAGCAATTGAATTATAGTTTTTTCAGAGAAACCCCACGCCGCGACCGTTTGGAAATCATCACTATATCTTTCCAATTTCGCACGATTACAAGTATTCGAACACTCTTTCAAGAACCGCTGACGGAATGAAGATAACAGCAAGAATTTTCGGAATGGCAACGGTTTTTCATGAAAACCGATACATATTTCTCGAAACACCAGATTCTGTCCAATCAAAAACTTTCGCACAGCGCGGAGCAGTCTTGATTTATAATTGTTAACTTTCGCCATGGAAATTTTGATCGAAAAATATAAAAATATACATCGTAGAGCTTGCGAATATTGAAAACTGTGTAAAATTGAAGCCTGCAGCGAATAGAGTCGCGTGTAGAAACAAGATTGGATCAACTGCAGTAGGCTTTGCGTGCACTCTGGTAAATAGCCGCGCTAAAACCCCGCGCTTAGAATAGTTTGATAAACTTTCGGTTCAAATAGTAATTAGCGGCAATGTAGGCCGTAACTGAAACTGTACATAGAAGTATTTCGATATTAGAAAATGCAATGCTTGTGTCGGTAGGTATAAAATTACAACGTGAGTTAAACATTGTTTCATACGATCATTTGACTTACTCAATTTACAGAAAAGAAATCTAAATAAATGAAAGAATGACATGAAGCCGGTGAAGCTTGTTTCTCAACAGACTTGCAATCACAATTAGCGAGTAGATAATTAACGACGAATTTATATCAACTCTTTTAACTTTACTAATTAACTTCGGTTCAATCGAGCCCCTAATTATTTAGCTGTGAAACAACATGCTTCGTACATTATTGGACGATTTTCAGAAGCCGGTTTTAAGCTGTCCGTTGTGTATGAATAATTAGGGATCTAATCCTCAAAATATGGCGTCTAAACAAACAGATGAGGTAATGTCTGCGATCATTTTGCATACTGTTCAACCCCCATAATAATAATTTTAGAGTCTAGTCATATTCATTACGTATGAAATGCATGATGGAATCCTCCCCAATAATTCGGAACAATAATCAGCTACAGCATCGAGTCAACATATCGATAGAGCCAATAAGGTATGAGCCTGAGATAAATTCTTTTTATTCATTCTTATTATTTTGTTATTGTTCTTGTTTCATCCGATGCATTGATCTACTGAAGTAATAATTGAGTGATCAGGATCACGGAAATTGGCTGTAGAGGATATTGAGAGTTATCAGGATGAATCGATGTAGAACTGTGATATAATAGCTACTATATTACGAAAAATGCAATATCATGTGAAGAAAATACTATAAGGGCCGGAAAAATGGCGTGCAAATATTGCGAAAGAAAATCGTACTGCAGTAATGGAGTGAATTTTGCGTTATAGGATCCCGAGGGACTTTCGGCTGGATGAAAAATGACAGATACATTATAAAAAGTTTATGAGAAATTAGGGAATTATGAAAGAAGAATGATAAAGTTTGACGAGCGAATTACAGAGATTAAAGAATTTGAGGGAGAATATAGGTGTAGGCACGGAGTGGAGTGGAGTGGAGTGGCAGTTAAAAAGGATTAAAAATTTATGTGAAAGTACGAATAAACGACAATTTGACAATTAAAAAGCTTCGGACAAAGATGATGAAGCCGGCAACGTTTCCAAGTTCTTAAAAAGTTGATGCGCTCTTTCCACGTGGAAATCAGTCTCCTATCCCATATTTCGCACAATCAGACAACTCTCCATTAAAAAGAGTAACATTCGCGAATACAAACCATCGTAAATCGTTACGGAAAAATCCACAAGGAAAAAGAATTTTTCCCGACGCGTGATTAAGCAGATGATTAGTGGCAAACGAAAATGTTTCAAAAAAAGTGTTCTCCAGAAAGTCAGAATACGACTTCTCTATAGAAGATACGGCCCCGCATCTGCAGTTTCAAAACAAGAATTGACTCAATGATTTTTTTTATACTTTCATTCTGTAGTTTTCTATTCGTTTTTTTTTTTTTATCTTTTTTCGCTCTGTGTGGGAAGCGCGGGAGACGCAATAGAGGGGGCTAAGTTCTTCAGTTCTGTTTCTCTCATCTGTCCACCAAGTTTAAATCCAGTCCTATCATTATTTTCCCCGCGATTGGACGGCTCAGTAACGAAATGCATGAAACATCGCCAATGCAACACATACATATAGGTGTAGTGCAAAACTCACCGTGATCGTTCCACAACCGCTTGAAACAACGTCCAATCCTGAGGGAATTTTCATAATGGCACTCGGCGGAAGAGGATGTCCTTCGCTGGCACAGAATACCCGCGACTTTCTGGAACAAAAAAGTAAAATTATCCTTATCTCATAGAGATATATGTATCTATTTTAATCGAGTTTCATTCTCGTACAAGTATAACTTATATATATATGGTGTATAAGTAACTACGGATGATTCTCTCGCATAAAAGTTAATACGATCTGAAACTAGTCGCGTGGAATTCATTTGTTGAACTTCCATGTCCTCTAGGACCTATACTCTACGTATATCTGTATTAATTCTTACAAAAACGAGTTCAATATCGTTGTAATTTGTCTCGCGCTTGTCCGCCGGGACGTGGATTTCACGTCGAACAATTTTCTCTGCCCGATAAAATGGGGTCCAACGTTTTTCTTTGAACAATGATCTGTCGTCCGGGACGGTGAGTTTTTATCCTCACTCGGAATAAGAAGAAAATTGATTTCAGATTTTCTCTCGAGAAAATGTATAACTCGCGATAATTGACAATGAAAAAGTTACAATGCGTTTATGTCATTCTCCACGATTCTACGTCGGTAAAATTACGTCCACTTTTTATAGTTGTCGATATAAACGTCGTGAGACATTTCATGAGCTGAGAGAGAATTGAAAAAATGTGCGAAAATGAGTACGACCGAGATACCAAACAAATTCTGCTAGTCCTTGCTGGTTTCAAAATATCAAATCAGTCTCTCCTTTAGGTTTGTGGCCCAATCTTCATTTTTGAGATAGAAAATACTACAATTATTGTGATCGAAAATATTTCCACCCTCCGAAAGTACGTACCCGCCGAAAATAGGTACACTCTGATCAAAATTCGGAGTCTCAGAAGGTCGAAACTTAGAAATCATTCTGCGGAGAACATGCTTGGAGATCCTAATGATGAGCGACAAAACTTTTACGGGGAACGAGTCGATCACTTTTCTACTTTGATTGTTTTGAAAATATTTGTTCAGAGGTCAAAGAAAAATGGTTTCGCAGAACATGGCTGAGGGTTGACGACGATACACCGCTTTATATCTCGGAGTCCAATTTCGAACGATGTTCTTTTTTAATTTTCTTGGGCGTATTGCTTCCAATCAACCCCTGGAGTCCCGGAACGGCACTTAACTCAGTCTCCATACCTTTTTCGAGGTACATTCAATTCAACCGTAGCTACAGGGGTCGCGTATGGACACGTAAGACGGATACAAGTAGTAGGTACTGGTACCGTACGAACCGATTTCACGATCACGAAGTTCCCCCCACGAGAGAAATTAATGTGAACTTTGCGCTGTGTCGAAATGCGGCCAAAGAATTAAGTTAACCAAACTTGATTCTTCGGGATTCTTTTCAAATCCTTGATATCCTGTGGCCTTTCGTAGTTTTATAAAATACGATAATGTCGATTGAAAACTCGGTTACAAAACTACATGGTGTTATAAAAAATTACACGCTATTATTCAACGATCCACGAGGGGTATCCATATGTTCGCTGTTACTAACTTATAGCCTAGGATTTTGAACGTTGATAACAGCAATCGAGTACCACCTACATAGGTATGGACGTTGATAAAAATAAGTTACCCGAGATGGACGCACGAGATTCTAGATACATATTTTACGGAGTTATTCGGTAGTTAAGATTTAAGACAACACGTACGTTGTAGTACGTACTCGAGTACATCTAAGAATTTTCAATTTCATAACCGAATTCAGATTGCTCACGAATGGCGCTCCGACGGAAATAGACAAAGGGGAAAATCTACTATCTGGTCATAATGGCACCACACAAATTTTCGAGAACCTCACCTAGAACCTCGCCTATGTCATATGAATGCATAAGAGCGGCTGATTATTTACATTTCGTGTAATACAACATCTTTTCTGTTCGGGTATGTTCAGATGCTTGTTAGCCTACAGTTATATCGAAAAAAAGGAAAAAGAAAGACAAAAATGGCGAAACTTTGTTCAAACGCTCGACTCGAGGCTCTAGAAACTCGTCTTACAGAACGGAGCAGACATTAAATAGTTAACAAATCAGCCTCCAGGCTTAAAAGTTTAGACTTAAATGTTCCGACCGAATCAAGATTTCAGTCTTAAATTCTTAAGCCTTAAGATTACGTCGCGTCGGCCATTGTTTTTTAGGAACGTAGGAAGGTAAGTAGGCAGGTATGAGTCCTACTATAATTCTGATGTAATTTTGAATGTCAAGATTGGACCTCATTCTCCAAAGGTAACAGTATGAATTGGGGCATTGCACATCGTTTTGACCAACGTTCGAACCTCACCGCTTTTGATTTCAACCTTGACTCTTTATGTCGTAGTTGTACTGCTGGGAAGAAAGACTCGTGAATTTTTTCAAAATTCTTTTCATAATTTGTCACCGAATTACAATTTTTTCCACCTTCACGACCCATAGCCTAAACTCCTCACATCCTATCGAAGAAACGTATATTACAATGAAGTCGCACCATCGAGCGACCGTTCCGATGGAGGTGATGGATAAATTGAAAGTCTCGGAGTGCGATTTTTTTGCAAAACTAACAAAAAGAACCACATTCACCGCCAATGCGACACCTACGATTCTTCCCAAATTCAGTTGGAATATACTAAACGTTGCGACAGAAATTTGTTGGACCTTATCGAAATTGGTATCTCTCGACGTAAGGATTTCGAGCTGCAAACTATGATCGTGAAAATGGAAAAAAATCGTAATTCGGTGGCGGATGGATAAGAAAATTAGAAAAATTTGATCCGTGCATTTTTCAAGTACTGGTACTACGACATAAAGAATCGAGCTCAAACTCGAAAAGGGCGAAGGTCGAAGGCTGGTTGAACTGGCGCGGAATGACCCATTTACCTGTATGTACATCATTCAGATTAGGAAAAGCTATGGGCATGAGCACACATAGAAAATTATAAAATTCATGATTATTATATTCTAGAACTCACGTCAGAGCGGAGCAGTGTGTTGATAGCGGTATAAAAGGTAGATGCGGAGCAATTAGTAAAAACCTATACCAATAGTAATGCACCAGAAGATTGTATAGCAGGCGCGTATAGTATATTTAATTGCTATGATCGTTATATTCCTGACAGTCCCGTATCTATGTACGAATGTATGTATGTATGTATTCATGTATATACATGCATACATACATACAGTTAAACGAATAAACAAACAAACAACCGCGAGATATTAACGAGAAAACCCGTAGCAGTAAGTCTCAAAGAGACTAAACAACCAGTTCTTTTGTGAGGGACATGAAAAAAATCTTCAAGGATTCCTCTCGTTCACACTTGACGTTTGTGGGTTACGTCGGAATCGTGTGAACGAAAAAAATACAATAAAATAATACACCGCGTCGACATTTCTTGAGAGTATAAAACAATTTTTGTTTAGAACAACTCGAACACGTATAACCTACATAGGTACACGCAAGCACGCGAAGCTCTTTCATCATGCTCTTTATTTCTTTGTGCTTTTTCAATTCCGTTATATATACATAAGAACATAAATTTCATAATTTGAAGGCAAAAAGGACCGAGCAAGAATTGAAAGAATAAAAAGGTCACATTATTCGATCCTCCGCAGATTTCGTCAACGAGTCCTTTTTATACCTGTAGAAATGAGTGAAAATTTCAGTAGGTGTACTATATATATCCTTCATATTTTCTTTCAGTGGAATTTCAATACTTTCTTTATGTAAACCTCGTTAATTGTGAAAAAATAATAATAATAATACAAGTGGAAATTCGAGAGAACATAAAGAGGTCGAGAGGGTGTCATAAAAAACTGATCAAAGCAATCTCCATGAGAAGAAAGAGAAAAAAATGAAACGAATCCGAACGAGACTAAGCGAAACAAGGAAAAAGAATATCATGACCTTTGCCCTCGCCACATATTTGGAGACCTATAAAAACGGATACGAATTCGCAAATTCATATCGTCTTCGATTAATTTTCAAATTGGGAATACGTGCGGATGACGTATACGTCATTTTATGGATAACATCAGCATAGATGTGATCAGAAAAATTCTATTCATTTGGATATACCTGGGAGATCAGGCTGCCGCGATCATTCCACGTCTAGTGCCTAAGATTTGAAAATTGAATAATAGAACGATAATATCTGATAACGTCATTTTACAGTGTGAGTCAATGCAATGACACAAGGAGAAATTTATGATTTTCATGTATCAATACTGAACCGGACATCGCACGTTGAAACCGTTAAAACGGAAGAAATTTAAATGCTTGAGTAGTACAATTTGTTTTGGAAACCCAGCTAAGTGCTTGATGAAAAAATTGGGAAAGAGAAATTCCTTTCGTAATTAGTTTCAACTTATATCCGCTTGATCCTCGGTTAGAAAAAAAAAAAAAAAAAAGGAAAAGCGAGTAAAAAGAGAGAAAGATGAATTTCAGTCTAAAACAAGACACACCGAGATCACGAGACTCCAGGGGAGAAAAAGTTTTCATTTTCATCACAGGAAGGAAATAAACGAAAAAAAAACAACAACAAAAAAACAAAAAGAAACGAGAAAAATTTCGTCTTTTTTTCATTTTTTTTTTTTCATTTCTTCTCTTTTTCGTTCTCAAGGTAATCCGACAAGTTTTGAGAAGTTTTTACAGAGAAGTAGAGAGTAGCTGTTTGAGATGTTTCACAAAGAGATTAGATACCATTGTCTCGAGGGTTATTTTCGTGCGAAATTAATCGACCGGAAACCCAAAAAAAGGAAACGAATGAAAACCTATAACTATTGGCGTTTTCGTTTGACTGCCCCCAGTGCGCACTGACAATGAGTGCTGCAGTTTCTCTAGTTTCCCAGTTTGTTTATTGGTCGGAAACTAGGAAAACTGCACTCAGCTTGCACTGAGGGCGGTCAAACGAAGACGCTATATGCCTTCGAAAACCGAGGAAAATTGTGAAAGCACTGATTATTGTACGTATGTATATACCTATGTACAGCGATTCGATACAATTGTCCGGAACGAGAAATTAGTTTTGTTAGAAGATCTGCAGTGGACCAAAATACGTAGATTGCGATTCGAATCTTCCCTCTCGAATGCATTTTAAACGAAGCCTAGATTTATTACGTCGCCTAATGAAACAACTCCTCTGCATTTCAAACTACCCTCTGAAACTCCGCGATGCGATGCTGTACAACTTATAATTCCAAAGAACAGGCGTTACACGAGTAAGTAAGTACGAGTATACGGCGAGAAGGAAAGAAGAAGGATCCCGAGTGTCTCTGAAAATGAATGGTGAAAATTGTAATTCCAACATTTTTCAACATCCGGAATGATACAGAGATGATAATTACTATTACTATAGGTATACGTATACACATAAAGGTACATATATTTATCAGAACAGAAACACCGCCCGGTGGTCTATGTACTACAACATCATAGCATGATCTATGCGTTTGCACCTATACCAGCGTACAAACAAGAAGATCGGGTCGACCCAGATTCGAATCCAGCGACGATTTGTCTCGTGCTGAATTGCCGACAGCCTTGAAACTATGATTGCAATCGTGGCGCAAAACCAATAACAAATATATTATAGGTGTATGTATGAATATATGTATACGATCCTCCGTGCATCCACAGAAGCCTGTACATACGTACGTAATACGTAGGTACGTATGTACGGATAAACATGCATACTGAAATGGCTGAGATCTAGTTTCGCGGGAAGAAAAATTTACCCGCGAGTTGAGTTGATACTGTTCGGTACGAATAAACAGACCGGAAACACAGAGAGAAACAGTGACAAATTTATCCATTCAATCTTGCGATTGGACGTTCTCAATTTTTCGGCTATAGAGAGATGATATTGCAATTTTGAATAATTTGAAAATCAAAATTATGATAGATCTAGGACTCCCATGAGCCCGAAAACTCAAAAACCGGGTTCCACAATTCCGTCTGTCTGTCCGCCTTTCCGTCTGTACATGAGGTTACGGTCGAAATGGTTCAAAGAATTCGTACTCTAAATTTTATGTTTGTATAAAATTAGTTCATAAAAAAGCCGAATTGAAATTTTCATTCCATCCAGCCGACAATTGGGGATGTTTTATAGTTTACTGATGGCCGATTTCGGCAAATGTGACATTTCTCTGTAACGGCTGAAACGATTTTGTTCGAAATTGATATCTGCAGAATCCGTGATCGATTTGAATTCGCTTCGTAGTTGATAAATAAATTCGTATTTGTTCCGAGAGAGAAATAGTTGGAAGAACTTTTATGCCAGCAAATATTGACACAAGCGTGTACATTTAGTTTGTTGATACGCGAGGTATCAATTAACAATAAGCACTTCTCGAGATATGGATGCGGTGATGTGTACCGGTAGAGCTCGTTGTGTGAACAGAGAAAATCTTTTAGCCCACATGAGGTGAATTTTTCCGCACCATTTCATGAACATAAATAACGCAATATAAATAATCGCTTTTAATCGCAGTGGGACTTGATCGATAAGTATAAATACAATCAGGGTTTTACCTCATTTTCACATTCTACAATGAACCGAATTCCTTGTGTAATATTTACCGTGGCACTCGCTACCTCCTGCTATGGTAAGCCTACCAATAAGAATATCGCCCAATTTTTGATCCTAAACAACAAATTTGCTTACCCGAAATTTTCTCGTCCGGTGAAAAACTATACCCACGCGATTCATTTCACAAGACTTATTACTTATCAGTGGATATTATCGATCGAAATATTCAAAGCTTAAATTAAATTGATTCGATCAGCGACCTCGATATCGTACGCATCGTTCTGTTTCTTTTCTATAAATTGTATTTTGTGTACTTTATGCGGACAGGATACGGCGGCGCTCGGATAATTGGAGGATCAGATGCTTCCGAAGGGGAATTTCCTTATCAAGTGTCTCTCCGTTCGAGGAATAGTCATTTCTGCGGTGGATCCATATTGAACGAACGGTGGATTCTAACTGCGGGACATTGCGTGAAGAGGTGAATTTCATCAATATTTCTTATCCAATATTCAAAAGCTGGAGGAAAAAAAAAAGAAAAGCGGACGAAAGAAACGGGGAGCAATCGGGGAAGGCAGAAGTTCGGTGCCTAATTATGTTTATATCGTTACAGTCAGAATGTGAAGGGGACGACTGTGGTCGTTGGGACAAATCTCCTGTCCAAAGGTGGCGATTCTTATCCGGTGGAAAAATTGTTGCTTCACGAAAATTACGATCCGTTTACTATCACGGACGACATTGGCCTCGTTCACGTTTCAGAGGATATTGTCTTCGGCCCGAAAATACAACCGGTTGTTTTACCATCCAACGATTTCACAAATTCCGATAAACCTGCCGCGGTTCTTTCTGGATGGGGAAGAATTTCCGTTTCTGTAAATATAGTTTCATTTCATTCTCTCTTACTTTCACTCTCTCTCTCTCTCTCTCTCTCTCTCTCTCTCTCTCTCTCTCTCTCTCTCTCTCTCTCTCTCTCTCTCTCTCTCTCTCTCTCTCTCTCTCTCTCTCTCTTTCTTTCAGGTTTTCACAGAAAAAAAACTCGAACTTGTAAAACTCGGAGGCAAATGATCCCACTCTTTATCTTTTTTTTCTCATATGCAGTATCCAGCGAGACTTCCTGACTCCCTGCAAACGATCGAACTTCAAGTCATTCCCCAAGAAATGTGCGAATCTGCGTTTTCAGGAAGCCACAAAATACCCGGCACGAATATTTGCACTTTGACCAAGAAAGGGGAAGGAGCTTGTCACGTGAGTGAAAACTCCACTTTGCCAAGGATCCCGTTTTCGTATATGGAATTGCAGAAAATCGAAAATATGACCAGATATACGTGAAAAAATGCTTTTCAGACAAAGTTTGAAAAAGTTTTGCAAAAGAATGAGTTAGTGCAAATTTACTGTTTTTTTTTTTATTTCATTTTCTTCTTCTTACAAGGGTGACTCTGGCGGTCCATTGACAGCTGATGGAACACAGATTGGAATCGTTTCTTTTGGTATGCCCTGCGCAGTCGGATATCCGGACGTTTACACGCGAGTCTGGAGCTACGTGGATTGGATTAAAAAGAATATCAACGAATAGGGAGAGACGACTATGAGTAGTGAATGCAAAACAGCTATGTAGATAACAAATGGTGATCGATTGAACTATTCTTGTAAAAGGCAATTATACAACGTACTATACTCTGCGAATTACACAATGCGTCTATAACTGACTCCAGACATTCAGCGAATCGACCTACACGATACTACATACAACAGTATGAATTTCAAAGCATCAAATATATGTCAATCCACCGGGGTGCTCGTATCGAATAGTTATTTCAATATGGTTACAACATCCAAATCGAATTCCTCCAACTCTGAAGTATATTGCGAGTAATTTAGATGTACGTGCCTGTTCATGTATGTTCGTCGCGAAGCAAATTTCGTGAGGTAAGAGCGATAAATTGATTCCCCAATGGTTTTTTGCATGTACAGGGCTAGTGACGAAAGATATTGCAAAAATGAGAACTGAAATCGAAAAAATAAGAAAGCATTTCTTTCTGCCACGGGAGGAAACGATTCGAAGTTAATATATTATTAACGTATGTATAACAAACATGCGACAGCAGCAGGAGGAAAATCGTATGGTAATCGAATGAAGGTTCAGCCTACCAAAAGCTCAGTGGATTGTGCACGTGCGAAGATTTATCAAGGTTATCGCGAGATACGTGACCGCCATTATTTTGCATTTTCAAGTATCTAATATCTAGCCCTAAATTCAAATTCCCCGAGGCACTAACGCGGTACAAGTCGCGTATCGTATAGTTGCGTCTGTAGGTATATATGGAAGAGATTCGTTTCTATCACGCTGCGTCTACGCGTAATATGCAAATAAAGAAAGAGACGAAAAAGCAAGCCTCCAACTACGCATGTAATTTATCAACTAAACGTGTCCTCATAGATATACTATATAATACATATGTACCTCGATGTACATACAGGCCGCTTTTGCCGTCATAGAGGGACATATATATTATACAGATCAGACGTAGTACTCGCATTCTGAGCGAGTCAAGTTTGCGGGAAAGCGAACGATCTCCTTTGGGACGAATTCCGTATATACTGTATTTACAACACGAGAACCTCTGAACCTACAAACTGAACTATAAACGACCGGATTAAACTACGGAGAAACTAGTAGAACATTAGCAGATACATAATAGCTCTAATACTGTTGTATGCATGTGCGAACGGAAACTGAATTCCGACAATTGATTGCGCGTTAAACTTCGTGAAAATTTGATCTCCTCGATATAACATGCTGCTGCGGCCATTGTGCACAATCGGTATCGGTATACTCGTGTTCGTCGTATCTAGTGCAATGGGTAAGGCAATGCTGAGCCAATGCTAACCTTTGACGTAGGCTCGATACGTATCTATAAAATACTGTAATACACTGTAATTATCACTGAGACTTCTTCGGTTGTCCATTTGTGAAACAATCGAATATCTATCGTCAATAGACACTTGGGAGTGATTTTACGTAATTTTTAATGGGCCTGCAAAAGATTGATCTGCAAATGCGCAATTGTTAGTTCATGACGATGATTATCCAGTGATTTATTTCATACGAGAATCGTCACCGATCGATTAATTATCGGTTCAATTCCAGCCACGATCGCTGACAATGAGAACGAAGAGGATGTTAAAATTGTAGGGGGAACGTCCGCTGCAGAGGGGCAATTCCCTTACCAAGTTTCACTGAGGTCTAAGAACAAGCATTTTTGCGGTGGATCGATTATTAGCGAACGGTGGATTCTTACGGCAGCACATTGTCTATCCGGGTAATTTGGCGATAACGCGTTGAAAAATCAATGAGTACTGAAATGAGGGGCACATTTTTCGTCCTACTACTACTCTGAAGTTCGATTATTGCATAATTCTGAAACACTTCTATGGAATTTAGATTGATTGCGAATCAAAATCGTCGATATTATACATTCATTTATTCAATGAAAATGCACAGATGCGATACGAGAATCGTGACTTTTTTTTATAACGAATTGTATACCATACTTCAACGTAGAGCTGGAATATTTATCGATATTATTTTTGTTTTTTCTTTCCTGTCTTTTTTCCGAATAACATTATTCCCGAAAATTTGTCTCTCGTTGTTCAGATTCAATAACAACAGCATAACCGTTTACGTTGGCACAAATACCTTGGACGATGGGGGCGATTCTTATCAATCTCTTAGATTAGTTGGCCATCCAAATTACAGCGATCTCCTAATCCGTGACGACATTGGTTTGATTGAAGTAGAAAAGCCCATCGCTTGTACGGACAATGTCAAGCCCATATCTCTTCCGAGCGAAGATTTCAACAAAAGTGATTCCCCGGCGGTATTGTCCGGCTGGGGTACAACGTCGGTAAGTAAAAGTGTTGAGAATCCATTTTTCGCTATTTTTTAGTGCACGAAACTATTTGCCAAAAATTTGTAATTCAGTAAGTAGTAACGATATATAAATTTCTCTCCCGTGGGTGCCTTCGAGAAGGCGGATTCACTCTATATTTCTGAATTTCAAATTAGTTTTTCTTTATTGTTTTGTTTGGAATTTCATTGAAAACTGCTTACTCGAGGGGTGAGAAACCGGGTCTGTGTAAATCCCCATCAAACTGAAAAGTAATGAAATATTTATTTATCGCAACCCCCGACTGTACAGTATCCAGGAAAAACGCCCAACGAACTTCAGCACATTACTCTGAGCGTCATCGACCAAAACGAATGCCTGAACACGAGTTTCCGTGTAACAAACAGCAACATCTGTACACTGACTAAAAAAGGCGAGGGAGCTTGCCATGTGAGTAAAAATTACGTGAATCTCAATCATCCGTACGACGTTAAAAATGGGAAACGAAAAGAAATTAGTATATGAAGAAGCGAAAATCTCGTACGAGCAGCAATTTTTAGTACCAGCGAATACTAATTGCCTCCCGATTTTCGGAGTCGAAAAGCAAATTAATGCGTGCGAAGCGTTAAATTTTAATCTCTTTCATGGGTGCAAAGTCCTCCAGAGTCGTCTAGACTCTGGAGGCATTCTTGACCCGCAAATTTACGACTGACTTGTATAGTGGTCTAACATATCGTAGAACCGGACAACAAACCGAGAACCGTCAAAGAACATGCACCCAAGTGTCACGCAAAAGGAGAGCAATTCATTTCACGTGAAATCCACAGAATCACGTACATACATAACCTGTGGTAGACGACGCATAAAGCACCCTTATCGTTTCCTCTTCTGACCACTTTACGACCTTGCGACAAAATCGACTCCCGTTCCATCTGACAACACCGGTTATTCTTTTCACATTACGACCTAATCCTAACCCCTACACCGATTGGGATCACGTGCTTTTGAATTATGGCACTGCAAGTGGTAGTTGCCAGGTAGTCTTCGCGATGAAAAGAACGAAACGTTCTTTCGATTCTATCATTTGTTTTCGTATAAGTTATTGGCCGTGTGTTAAATGGTCATCAAAATTAGTTTCATGATATTTAGGTTGTTACAAATGCCGTACGAGATTAAAATTCACATTATTTCGTTCGTGTTAGATATGTATGTATAATACGTGCGTACATAAATTATGCTGATATGAAGAATTTTCAATAATTTATCGGACGTCTGTATGCCCGAAAAAGAAAAACCTTGAAATTTTTGGGTCAATTTACGATACGTGTTATCCTATCAGGGTGACTCCGGTGGTCCTCTCGTGGCTGACGAGGTACAGATTGGCATCGTATCCTGGGGAACACCCTGTGCACGCGGGAGACCCGATGTTTTCACACGAGTATTTAGCTACATCGATTGGATATCAAAGTACATAAACGCCGCGTGACAGAGTTTCTAGATCTTTAATTGTGAGTGGTGATTTATGTCGATTATATAGGTATGCTTCCGTGGCTTGTGAAGCCGGACATCCTTTGGCCTAACAATAAAATCAATGTATATCCTGTGCCTGTGAAATGTATGAGCGAGGGCGAATAAAATCATGAAAAAATACTATGGAGAAGATATTTCCCGAATCACACTATTTCAATAAAGCCAAATTTCCAGACTACAGACAATCAGGAGAATTTTTTTCTGTAACAAGCAAATGCCGTCACTTACTGGTTGTAAAAATCGGTCATTGAAGTACCATTCTAGTATCTGTGATCTACATCTGGTACAACATCAGCAATACAAATTATGAATACACCGACTGCGATAACGGAATAAAAAAGCACCGGGACGGATAAAATCGGCCGTATTATATTATATTATCTGAAATTTCGTGTGACGAGTCATTGTCTGGAACTAAAATTTGATGTCCGTGATTTGATAAAATGAACGTAAGATATCGCGGTGCTCATGCAGAATAGATTCTTGATTAATTGAGCGTGAGAATTTATGTAAATGAGAAAATAATCAACAAACTTTTTCTTATAAAATAAAATGAAGCTGCTGCTGCTGGATGCTGCTGCTGCTGCGTGCAATAACTGCGGAACAAGTCAATTAGCTTCTCGTATACAACCGTCTGACATAATGATCAAACTTTTGTACAGAAAATATTGCTGCATTTCAAACTACAGTAATGTGTCAAGCGGCGCTAAATACTTGCAGCCAGCGCTAATAGGATGGAAAATCATTCGAAGTTATAATTAAGTGAAGGGTCTGTCTAGTCACGTAAGGGTCCAGAATTGGGAATACAGGGTGTTGGCATAATTTTATTCTCTACCATTCGGCCAGAGACTTTTATAATCGATCACGACACATTTAGAATTTCGGAAAAAACGAAAGCACTGCTTCTTCAAGCAATTTTCAGATAGTAATGAATACTCATTTCAGATCGTGTTCAGTTACTCCAACTATACAGGGTGTTCCGTATCAAACGCACGGTTGCATCACGGCGGATTCCTCGTGAAATTCAGGCTGAAATCTCCTTGGCCAAAATTATCAGGGTACAACCGTTTGACCCTGAGAGCTGTTTGACGGCGGCCAATCCAAGAGCCAATCCTTATATGCACTTGAGGCCAGTGCCGCGACAATTGCGGCGCAACGACAAGTAGGCGCTCGCGCTGTGAATGTTTCGCGGTCAGTATCTCGTCTGTCACGAATATGCCGCGCGTGGCCGGGTCACAATTGTCACGGCACTGGCCTAGGTGCATATACCTATAAGCTCTTGGATTGGCCGACCTTAAACAGCTCTTACGGTTAAAAGATTCTACCTTGATAATTTTCGCTGAGGAGATTTCAGTCTGAAATTTCACAAAATTGATTTGTTGTTCTTTGTTTCAAGCATTGTCAGATTAAATCGAAAAGATAATAAGTTATGAGTACGAATATCTTGACGTTTGGAGTGCCATACTGTCAACTAATCGTCTGTAACATTGAAGAGATTAAAGAAGAAAGACGAAAATTTGATCCGATCGATATAAGTCAAAGATTTATCACATGAATGTATAATTTTTAACACAATCACGGCTACGATCGGTCAATCTGTTAATGAAATTATCTTCGTCGAGTAATCGCTATTAATTAATCCAGAAGACAAAATTATCAGCGTACAATCAAGTCAATGGGACCACCGGACTTCTATAAATGCTCCTGCTGAGATTGGCCGAAATCACACAACCGTAGACATGTTCCGCTCTGCCTGTCTTCTTTTCGCCCTTGTGGCTGCCTGCTCAGGTAATATAACTACGATTTTTGCGATCATATTTGCTTGGAAGTAATGTGTCGATTGTTAGTATCAGCAGTCCCTCGATAATAGAATTTGAAAAATTCGTTTGCACTCTAATTTGCGCATCAGTATGAATCCGTCGTAATCGAGGGCCTGCTAATTTGCGAAACCAGCGCACTATGCCTACTCTGAAATGAATTTCAAATCCTTCGAAATCGCTAGTAGTCATTTAAAATCACTTGAAATCACTGGCATCGCAACGAAATCACGTAAAATATCCGGGAATCACGTTGAATCATTTCAAGGAGATTTCCACCGATTTCAAATCATGATTCTGTGCGCCTTTTTCACAATTTCACATAGAATGCCTTGAAATGGGGAAATCAAGTGCGCGCTCTTCCGAAGCGTTAATAGCCCCTCGTTCATAATGATCTCGTATTTATATCTCTGTTATCATGTGCACAGGGGCTTCAATCCCCGAGGATAGGATCGTAGGTGGAACGAATGCACGAGCTGGTCAGATCCCATGGCAAGTTTCTCTGCGATCTAACAATGCCCACTTTTGTGGCGGTGCCATCATCGCCCCAACATACGTTTTGACCGCCGCTCATTGTTTAACTTCATCATCATCCAGAGCCACTGTTGTAACGAACACTCTTTCCCGTACTTCCGGAGGTGATGTTTACAAAGTAAAAGAGTATATACCACACCCGAATTACAACAGCCGGAATCTCCGTAACGACATTGGTTTAGTTAGAGTCGCCTCCAAAATAGCGTACGGCTCCAACGTCCAGCCAGTAAAACTTCCGACCAGCGCCTTCACCGCCTCAAATGCTCCTGCTACAGTTTCTGGATGGGGAAGAATTAGCGTCAGTAGATTAAATCCCATTTTTAACTGTTCGGTTTGATTTCCTACAGCCTTCCACATCTACTACTCATTACGAGTATCTGAAGTGGCTTAAGAATATTATAACGCTTTTTCATTTTGTTATGTTATATTATTCCAGTACCCTGGTGACGCAGCCAACAACCTGCAGGTGCTCAACACAGTTGTTATCTCCCAATCCCAGTGCGCTGCTTCAAACCGGCTTATCACCAACAACCACATTTGCACGTTCACAAAGAAGGGACAGGGTAACTGCCACGTAAGTATATGGAGCGATTTGAATTTCACAAGCATTTTGGAGAAAATCATCTAGTAATAAATTTCTTTTCATTTTCTTGTAGGGAGACTCTGGCGGCCCCCTTACCGCTAACAATGTCCTCATCGGTGTTGTTTCATTCGGTGAACCTTGCGCCGTTGGAACTCCCGACGCTTATACTCGCGTCTTCTCTTACCTCAGCTGGATACAAAAATCCACCGCCACCGGTTAATTTCAAATGTTTGATTGTCGATCGATGCTTCGATTCTGGAGAGTGATTTTCTGACAGCGATTTTTAACGTAGGGTCGATTTACTTGTGTCATATTATTGCTGTAACCAAGCATGTATAATACACCTTCGTCGTATCCATCAGTAAAGCGGATTCGAACATTGTTCCCGACTCATATAATGCTGTTACGTGTGAATCTAGCAAATTCGACGTGATTTGCCATACCACAAGCCACGGCGTGATCTCGACGAAAATCTCGGCGAAAGTGGAGTTTGTAAATTCTGGGATGTATATATAATATTGGCGCCCGATGGTTTGAAGCTAGTCAGGACCACGTAGCTTGGGAAATAGGCCAAATACACGGCGCTGTCATGCAACTCGCAATGACGCTACGCTGCCTGGTGAGAAAATAGTGCCGTTACCCGTGAGCAATAAATTCACGATAGATACATTTTCAACGATATTCACGTTTAGAGGATCAGGGGCGCTTATCGGACGTTTTGATACATCGGTTGGCGTAAAATTAAATTGATTTTCAAATTCCGTATTGAGTCATTCCCGAAAACTGCAAACATGGTATTTGAACAGGGGTTCCACATCGCCTTATCCTCATCTGGAGGATACGATCTGCTACGTGCCAAAAGTTCAAACGCAGATTTTCGTCTTATCTGAGTTTTATAGGCCGTCTTACAGATTGTGAATATTGCTTCTTAGCACAGAATCCAGTCTTCTCAATTTCATGTGAATATCTATAATCCCTATACAATATGTACTCCGTGTAATAATTGCGTCCACAATTATTGTCCTCTTCTCAAACATTGAACGAATTCCTAGATTCAAATAATTGCAAGTGTGATGAAAAATCGGGAAAACGCGCTGTGGGGAAATTTACGCTGTGCATTTCAATGGAGTACATTACATTCAACGATGTTTGGGGTGCAGATTTCAACACTGTAATCAGATGTCCACTTTACGAGTCTCACCGGTACCAAATCTTCAATTCGACCGTAAAAATTGTTCCACAAAACACTTGAGAGAGATTTCGAATTTCTATATCCCTGAACTATTCCGAGCTTCCGTCAATCCTGCATTCAACATTTCAGATATATATTTGGCCACGTCTGTGAGATGTAGGACGAGTTCTTTCAGCGTGAATCCTCGGCTTGTAATGAATCCATAAACTATCCATGAACTAGCTGAATTTATAAATCCCTCGTCAAATTACAGCCTCCCTCTGTTTTATTTACAGAGAGCATAAATCGTCCGCGTGAATAAATTGCTCTCAAATCCCAACGGCGCGAACATGCACGAGAAAACGAACGCTTCATCAGTTACATGAATTTTGTTTATACTGTCACAATCCGCGAGTTCATACATACATACTTTCTGTGAATTGAAAATAAGCGCAAGGTTTTTTCTGAACTAATTGCTGTAATCTTGGGAAATGAAAGATTAGAAAAATGTGACCATATAGGTAATGTACATGGAAAAGCGCAAACGGCGGCTCATGGGCATCGATTGCCAAACTTCTCACATGAACGTAGCTAGATCGTACATATCCATCAGACAGTCTTATTTCAAAACTGTGCATCTGTTTAACCGCATTGAGTCGACAGACGGTGCTACATGCCGAAAAAGCCCCAGCGAATTTTGTCTCATTTTGTTTTAATACACTGGGCGGTTTTTCCTGGCTTCTGAATCTCGGCTCTTCACGACAAAACTTACAGTTTCTTCAATGTTATGACTCAACCGTTCTGTCATGCATACGCAGGTACTCGTATCAATTAATTGAAGTACTTCTGATTATGTCGAAGTGCAAGAAAGTCGAAAGTCACAAATTCAAATGATTCGAAGATCTAACCCGTTGACTGAACATTCAAGATCTTCGATCTGCGAAGTAATTGTTCGATGAATAGCGTCAACGATGTTGACCGTATCAATAATACAATAAACGGCATCAGGACAATTGTCAGAAAAGAAGGTAATCGTTCACCGCATGTATATATCTACGCGTATAGTAAACCTATATGTATAGCGTATTGGCATTGGTGAACGAAAATCGTGAAGAGCGTTCTTATTCCAGATTATAATTATTACAGGTACCGAATGTTGAGATTAATTGAGACGCAGTACTATAGGTATACAAATCCTCAGAGATGTTCACGTAGTTCCAGCCGAACTTCCATCGGCGAGAAGTAATTTGATGCAAAATAAAGTTAGAACAGAAAATTAACGAGGTTTCCTCAAGAGAATATAGTAAAGTGTGAACCAAATCCCTCTCGCTTCTTAAGGTGTTATTGAAGATTCCCGGCATTCAACAATAGGGAACAATGCATTCAACCATGTGTAACAATCGAGATTTCACCCGACTTTATTAGCACCTTATAGAAGAAAGATATCTATCTATGGTAT
This sequence comes from Phymatocera aterrima, assembly GCA_963170745.1. Taxonomy (NCBI): domain Eukaryota; kingdom Metazoa; phylum Arthropoda; class Insecta; order Hymenoptera; family Tenthredinidae; genus Phymatocera; species Phymatocera aterrima. Next base: position 13,115,927 of record OY720663.1, read on the forward strand.
GTATATATACATACGTACAAGAGGCATAGAAATCAGCTATTACGATTACTATTACTCCAAGAATATACAACCCTAAGATGTTCTTATTGCTGCTGTTCCAATAGTTTATCGATTTCATAGAGTCAGTGGAGTTGAAGTGTGTCACTACGATAATTCAAAGAAGAAATTTAAAGTATACGAATAATTCTTGTGGTCTAACAGAACTGAAAAGACTGGTGCTGCCATCGATGAAATAAGCAGCTAACTACGATGCATCAAAGATACGTTGATAGCGCGATCTATGCACGGAATCGACTACTTCTTAGAAATTCATCTCCGAGTGATGTGATATTTGAAAAATATGCAGAGTATTTTGTAACACAATTTTGAGAAGTCTGAAAATAATGTTTGCAAAAACGATCAGCTGAGATTATTGGACCCATCGAAATTTGTCCGAATGGATTGTAACCCTACTATCGACGATTATTATACCCGCATAGCAGGATAATTTTATAACTGTCTCTCGCGCATCTGTATATCCATAACGAAACGATACGACGCAATGAAACGAACTTCCATTATGATGCCTTCAATTGATTGCTTCAAGGCAAACCAATAATCAAATCACGCCCCCGGGTACGATATCGGAACTCTAGTCCTAACATTTCCTAACAACGGGTTCAATTAACTGAGCACAGAAATAACTTTAACATATTTGATACTTCGGACACTTAAAAAAACCACTTTCAGTTACCTCGCCAGCCTGCTCTGCATCACAAGCTCCATTCGATACAATCAAATTGATTCAGCTTGCCGATTTTTTATTCTCGCCATTACTATATAGAATATACTTACGTAACAAATAGAAATGATGTATTATATCGACGACGCGCTTGAATTGAGATGATCAAATGTATACACATACCTTACAAGTTGATATAAGAGAACATAAATTGATAGAAACAAATACAGGTGTGAATATTTATACTGCGAAACGATGAAGAATCCGTCCCATATCTGGTATTTTCGAAAAGAAAGGGTTATCGCGATCGTAATAAATATATCACAGTATATCCCATACATGTGTTTCACACGGATTAAGCATTCGCCACTCGCCCAATGTAATCCGAGCCAATGATATTGTATCCCTGTACATACGCGAGGTGGCAGCGCGTTTCTCTCGGCGCTCAAAAGCAGGAGAGATAGTTACCCCTAGCGTGGGGTAGCAGTACTTTGAACGAACGAAGGCGGAGGCGAAGGGGCGTCAGTATTCAGTAGTAGATTTAGCCCGTTTCGTGACTGTTCGGTTAGATAATAAGTACACGCAACAGTATGTCTGATATGGTTCCGCGTTGATCTACAACCCCCGCAACAACAACAAAACCTATTTAAACAATCGTATACATCCGTATATAATAAGGGAATCCGCAATTACTGTACACACGTAACACCGTAAACGCGGTGAAAAATATTTATTAACTGCAATCATTATGCGGGAGTCGAGATATTATGGATGGCTGAAGAATAAAATCTAATCTGTAGGCAGCGATCAACGGTACGCAAGATCGTTCTATATTTGTACTTTAAACCAAAGAAATATATATATACAAAGAATACAGAAAAGAACAGACTGTAAATGTTTGGGCTTGAATATTCTGTGGTTGGTTGGCTGCTGGTGCAGATAGTGACCCAAATCAAGGTGCGCACACTCGCTATAGCTATATCGCTTGCACCATATTATTCTTTACATTAGATACTGATTATTCATTATAATTCCATGTTTGTAGAACTACAGTTGCTAGAACGGCGAGGTTCATGGCCCGAAAAATAATTAACGATCGAATAAATTTTGTAAGAATAAAAACGAATCAAAGATTATAACCTACATAGTTGGATAATTTGCCGCTGTTGTTTTTGTTTCGCTTTTCGCAGCATATTTTACTTACGCTCGCTCCCCTCCCGCGTAGAGAAATCAATATCAGCTGCTGCTGCTGCTGCTGCTACTGCTGCCGTCGTCCTTTCTTCCCTGTTGCATGTATCCGACCTGACCTGAGTCGTCTATAATGTTTCACATACGTTTATTTTAGAGGCAATACCGCAATGTATTATCTCGAGTTCAAACTGAAGCTATGCCATGAATATAATAATAACGATAACATTTTCACAGAGATAATTAACGACAATCGTTCGCACAGCTCTAAATACTTCTCTTCCATGTTCGTTTTCCTTCTTTTGTTTCTGATTCCCCCCCCCCCCCCCCCCCCCCCCCTCCCCCCTGAAGTTATTCACATACCTGGATGCGCGCCATTTCTTCAACCCGATGATACTACCGTATACCTTATAACAGTTGGAAAAGTAATTCGTAATTACGATGCCTTGTTAATATTACCTAAGACAGAAAAAAATGCCTATTTCGTAATGAAAGCATACACTATAAACACTTCTCGCGACGTTGATCGGTAAATATTGATATCAATTGTTATCATTATTCTTGCAGCAAGGAATACATAATGTCATTCGAATACAGTATGTTTTGTAATATCCTGAAAGGCCGAGTGCCACCGCCACTGCGGTATTGTAATAAGGTATATCGCGTTTCGGATGTAACTTCACGCCGGAGACTTATCCACCTGCCCTTTACCGACGAAAATAACGCTACATGTGTACACGTATTCATATAGAAATATATATATAGCTGCAAAAAAGAGCGTCGCGGCTGAGATATAAAGAAAAAGAAGAAAAAAAACAGACGAATATTATTGCCCCTTTGCCATTCTTATCTTATTTTTTACCATAGCCTCTCACGCAGCTACAGAATATGAAGCATCATTATCATTATTTTTGTACCTTCAATAAAGGTAATAGATGTATATACAATACCATAAATGACAATTACGCTTGACGCCCTGCTTATTATCGTTTGCCTCGAAACACGGTCGCCTGCAGAGCCTGCAGAACGAGAAACTAATATAGTATAATTTAATATAATCGGATTATGTATGTATAACGCGACTGAGAACACTATACCCTACTTGCGGCATTCGTATATAAGTATACCTACTACCTAGATAATAAACTAGTTGACTTCGATTTAGTGTGTATGATAATATATTATCTGACGTACAAATATAATACGTGTCACGTATGTATATACTAGAATCAATTTAAAATAGTTATTTAATTATTCGTTATTATAACATGTTGCGAACGGTACTAGTTTTTTTTTTGTTTTTTTTTTCTCTCTTTTCTTTTTCTTGTCCTCCGGGTACAAAAGTAATAAGAACCTATTATCGAATCGACGCATTACGTGTATAATTCTTTAAACAGCATAATAATATTATTACAGTTTGGTGATATTTTCGTCTGATGGACGAAAGCTTCATGAATTGCTGCCCCTTCATGTGAGTATAAATTATGAAGTGTTTGTCACGAAGCGCGAATGGCAAAGCATGCATATACATACATATAATATTCTCGAGCTACCTAACAGGAAGAAAAAAACAAAACGAAACAACAAAAAGTGAATAAATTCCGATCAAAGAGTTGTATTCAGGGGTTTAGTTTACGACTTATATACTCAACGTTACCGCCAAAGCACAACATACGTGAACCTATACCCTTTTATACCTCGTGCAATACACGATGATTCACAAGTTATACTCGTGCAATCGTATTCTTAAACCATATAGGGCATAGACCTTTCAACTTTATGGCTTCACCCGCCAAGTAAAACAGAGAGAGATGGAAGCTGTGTGTGCAGTACACGCACTTCATGATTTTCTTCAACGTACGTACCACCTACTTCGCGATCTTATGGGGTATGAGAACAAAGGTTTAGCATAATCGAGCATAATGTAGCATCTATCTATCCATTTGCCACAGCTACAGTGATACAATTAATATTTGTATCGTCGTGATCTGTATGAGATCACGTTTTTCATTGAAGAAAATCAATTGATCAACAACCATAGGAAAAATTTAAACATTTCTTACGATATTTACCTATGTAGGTATAATAACTAACAATAAAACCACTCACACATCCCAATGTTGAATTTCCGTGGCGTGGATGTATGTATGCATCAGCCTAGTCCGGGATATCAATTCTTGAGATTGTGTAGAAATACCACATTCTCAACAGGCACGTTCCTACTTGAACTTTACAAACGCATCCGAAACAAACACCAACGCGCAATTCTTCTCCCTCTATTTTACCTCGCCGCCAAGTGGCTCCGTCTCAGTCTCTCCATCGCTAGTCGTCGCTTCTCAAGTCTCCCTACTCTTTGCGCCAGAGTCTAAAATCGCATCGGTGATTGGACTCTACTCGGTTTTCTTCGTTAGTTGCGCTGCTCGCCGACTACACGTCGGACACCAGCGCATACTGGTGCGTTCCGACTAACACCAGTGCTAAGATTGACCAAGGCGGAACAGGGAAGAACAACACACGCATATATGTATGCACACGGCGCAGTACACAAAGAAAGCAGCTGTGAGATGTGAGGTTCGTCGGTACGTCGGCGAAGCCGAGCTGCAGTGCCGAGTGCCGCCGCGATGCAACCGCGCTAGGATTTTGTTATGTTTAGCAAAATTGAAAGCTAGTAGTATAGGGTTTTTTTAATCTGTAGTTCGTCGTTTATATTTTATCATATCACGACTCTACGAATATTGGTTAATTTATCATTTTCATTCAATTCACGTATAATATGAACAACGCGTGTATATTACATGTACGATCTGTCAGTCTCTTGTTTCGCTAATTATAATAATGCATACATAGTTTTGAAAATAGTGAATTGAATCGTGATAACATAGGAAGAAACAAACGCTATGCAAACTGCAGAGAGAAGCGTCTCGACGTCACAATTAAATTAAAATTGATATCAAGTGTTATAAATACTGTAGAGATAAACTTGAAAAAAGAGTGCTGTATTCTTTTCCTCATATTTCTTTTGTCTTCTTTCGTACAATTGCTATTCACTTTTCACTATTCTACATTCCCGGGATATAAACTATTACCTAGCTTGTCTATTTTTTTTTTTTTTTTTTCTTTTACTTTTACTTGTAGCTTGGATTCATGCGTATGAGAACATTGTGATAAGTATATAACAAAAGTAAATGAAGGAAAAAACGACACGCATCTCGCTCTTTGTGTATACAAATTTACATATTTATTATTCGATGCACTCACGACTATCGTAAAATATTAAAACTATCTACTACTGCATTCTGTTTACTTGAGACCAAGTTTCACCACGATATGGAAGCTTTACGGCTTGCTATTCAGTGAGTTTTTTTATTATTTCCATTTTCTTTCTCCCTGTTCTCGTGATTTTTTTTCATTCTATTTTCCTTGAACAAAAGAAAAAACGAAAAACAAATCATTCCGAAACACCATGCTGAATTCCCGGTGCACTGATTCGACGAGCTATTTTTCTCGCGTTTCAACTCGCTTAAGTTCTAATTTGATAAACAAAACCTAAGAAATTTACGACCGCATAAATAAATCGGCTTCAAGATTGTTATTTTCTTTTCTCTTTTGTTTGTTTCTTCCCTTGAACATACTATATTCTAGGCTAATCATTTCTCCACACTATTGTACAGTTACAAATATAGTAATATATCCTTCAGGCAAAACTTTTAACTCCTATCATTTTTTACACATTCTTTATTTTATTTTTTTAATAATTTTTTTTTCTAGGACGCGGCTAGGGGAGCGAATGGTCAGCATGAGCTCAATGCTCGTAGAAACAGTGAGCATTAATTACGAGGATTTTAATGAGAGTTTTTTAACCTGCGGCACATGTCTGTGCGTATACGACGGCAGCGAACACACACCAAAATTATTACCATGTTCACATACGGTGAGCATTTTAATTATTATAAAATAACACAAAACAAGTTTCTCGCTATTGTATTCATCCGAATTAATGATTTATCAAATTGATCTGCAGGTATGTCTTCATTGTTTGACAAGAATCGCTGCCTCACAAACCAGAGAGGCGGGAGCATTTCGATGTCCAATTTGTCGGGAACTTATCACAATTCCTCGAGGTGGTGTTCCAGCTTTACCGCCAAGTTTTCTTGTCAATCAATTACTCGATTTGATGTCTAGACAAAGACGAGAGGTTTGCTTTAGTATTCTCCAATTTATTATCAAAATTTTGTTTTATACGTCAAATGTCCATCCCTTGTTCATAGTTTTCAGGGAAATTGATGTCTTCCGCTTGTTTTTTAATATTTAGAATCTTTAAGACACAGGTTTTGTTATTCAAATATCACAAACCGTAATTTTGGATCAGGATAACTCGAATCAAGTGTAAGAAATGAACATTTGAACCCGACTTGAGGAAAACGAAATTTTAATATTGACTTGCTCATAATGATTATTGCTCAACCAAAGTCCCAGTAAATTGATTTAGGAAACCATTTTTCCAGGTTATTCCTAAATGCTCGACTCACATAAACCAGGAACTTTTATTCTGCGAGACATGCGATACAGTATTCTGTACTGTATGCACTGGCGGTAGCCACGCAGGTACTTCACCTGGATGTACAGAACACACTATTATACCGTTCAGTATTGCTATAAAACGTATGTCGGAGATACTTCTCTACAAAGCAAATGAGTGTATCTCAAAGGTAGTTTTTCAAAGTATTTGTCATAATTTTTATCATCCCTCAGACTTTTCTTCACTTTCTTTTTATCACACTTGTATCTTTGGTTTCATTTTTTAGTTGACACAAGCACAGGATTCTGTAAGCGCCGAATTACGCCGTTTGGAAACAGCAACAGAGAGATGTTTGAATTCTGTCGATACGGAATTTGCGGAAATTATTGCGTGTGTAGAAAGGAGGAGGGCAGAACTTCAAGCAGCTGTTACTGCAGCTTCTAGAGACAAGAAACACGTCCTTGAAGAGCAGCATGCTCTGATCGAGGCAGAAAAGAATAAGGTTGAGCGAGAGTGTGAGGGTCTTCAATATCAGGTATGAGAAAATCAATTCAGGAACGTAAAAATACAAATTAGATGAACGATTCAATTTATTATAAATCATTTCCAAAGGTCGAAGTCCGGAATATCACTCAAAGAATTGGAAGCCTATCAGATCAACTCGATGCTGCTGTTGCTCTGAGTGAACCAAGGGAAAATGCTTTTATTACAGCTGAATTTGCGCACAACGAAGCTCACACAGAAATAGAAAATGTTCTTAGTACTTTTGGGAGAGTACGTTCCAGCACAACACTGCCAGGTAATTCTTTGAGCGATGAAATTCTATCGAAAATTATAATTTTGTTTATTTTACAAAGCTGATAACCAATCTATTGCTAGAGAGAAAGTTTTAGGTCTTGCGCTGACAAATTTGATGCTTTTTCTTCTACAGGTCTCTGCCGTGCAAGACTAAAAGAACCAGCGGTAGCTAAGTTGCAGACTATAGTAGTAGTAGAAACTGTTGACTACCATGGTCACCCTAGAAATGCCGGCGGTGATCCTATTGGTGCGGAATTGACTTTAGCTGAAACACTTCAATCGACAAATCAAACGATTTTTATTGAAACAGAGATCAAAGACTTGGAAGACGGCACGTACGAAGTATTGTTTAGACCGCCAAATGCTAGTCGTTATATTTTAAAAGTTTCAGTATTCGAAAGACCCATCAAAGATTATCCCTTATATTTTGATGCTACTGAACATAACGAACCAGTGAAAATATATGGGCGAAGAGGACATGGAAAGGACGATTTTCATCAACCGGTTGCCGTCGCTGTTGATGATGATGGAACAATCTATATTGTTGATACTGGAAACTCGCGCATCAAAGTACATAATTTTGTTTTACATACGAATCTGTGATTTTCTCATAATTTTTTAATAAAATAGTAATCATGTAATGGATGATATGACATTAATTTGTTTTTTTTATTCACTTATCAGGTTTTGAACTACGATTTAGAGTTCCAAAGGCATATAACAAACGAGGGACTGGAAGGACGTAGCTGTACGGGAATCGCAGTTTCCGAACAAGGACTGGTCGTGATAAACTGGAGGACCCGCACAGTTACGGAAATGACTGCTCTCGGCGATACTATAAGATCATTTTCATATAATGGATTCCAGGTAATGTACGACAACACGGAACACAATAACTCAAATTTTTCTTCACCGATAGAATATATTAAAAACTGAAAACATTTGATCTTGTTAAATTAAATTTACTACAATGTTATCCCTATTGAAAATGTATTACTGATGATTCGAAAACTTCGAAACATTGAAATACTTTGTTATGTCAATGAGCTAAATTTTTCTCAACTTTCGAACATTTCAAGAGTTTTATTGAACACTCTGCAAAATATATATTCACAAATTTTTGAAACATTCTACACGAATATTGGAAAAAGTTGTCAAATTTTTGACACATATTTTCGAAGTTTATTCAAAGTTGGTTAAAAGTTTGTTCGAAAAATGGTTCAAAATTATTTTTCAAAGTTATTCAGTAAAAGATCTATTTTCAGGAGCCTATAGATGTTGCAGTGGACAGAAGTTATGGTCACGTATTAGTAGCAGACAATGGTCAATGCTGCGTATTCGTGTTCGATTGTGACGGAAAAATGTTGTTTCAAGCAAGTTTTTTCCTCCATCAATCTGAATTATATTTCCCTTTACGAATCAAATTAACGTGTATATTTAAATTCTGTGATCATTCGACAGGTAGGAAAACGAAATATGTTCAAATTAATAAGCTCGGTAACTGTTGGACCAGCTGGTGAGATTTTGGTTGCTGATTCACGCATTCAAGTATTCTCTGCAAAGGGTGATTTCTCGGAGGAAATTTACGCTGAAGGCAAAGGCAAGTATATCATCAAATTTTTCAATGAAAAATAACAACTGGATAAAATCTACAGATAGTGAAAACGAATGAAAAAATTATAATATAAAATTGATATGGTAAACGAAGACCAAAACTTTGTTATAAACAGCCTCCAGAACAATCGATGACTCATTCCATGAAATCCTTTACTTACAGGAAAAGGAAGATATGGAAGTATAGCTGTTGATTTGGATGGAAGAATTCTTGGATCACGCTGTGACAAAGGTCGAAGTGTAATTCACGTATTGAAACTTGGAGGAGGTACGCTGTTTACTGAAATTGATTCTCACAGCTCAAAACTCCGGCGCCCTTCTGGTATCGCTGTATTACCTGATCATCATTTAGTCGTTGTGGACCTCGGTAATGACTGTATAAAGAAATATAGGTATTGGTAAGAGGTATGAATACTCAAATTTTTGCTCGCCATAGTTATTTCCTACATCGGAAGGCTTGGGATTCAAACAAAAAAGTACCATGTGAATGATTCTACAATCATATTTAGTTAAAAATGTAAATACTATTTATTTTACTTGAAAAATAAGCCCAATGTTCAATAACTGTCTCAAAAGTTTCTTCATTAAAGTTACTACCAGCTACATTGGTTGTAAGATAGGTAAGACGAAATGAAAGGGAGAGGCTCATACGAACAGTAAATATTTCTCACCAAATTTCAAACCATTTGTTATGAGTGACAGTGGTCTTCACTTACGATGCTTCTGCGTTTCATATCAACTCTGACACAAGTGCTACTCCGAATTAAACATGTTATTACGGTACACAAGTTTTCATTTTTGTTTGATATTTTCCATATTTTTCAAACGATCGTGAAGATCTGCTTGCTTTTCTGAACATATTTTGATAATAAATAGAGGGAACAATACCCTAAATAACCGAGACAGAACAATTACAAACACTGTGTTGGGCAATATGGAGTATAAAAGTGAGAAATTCTGACAATTTCAATGTTCTATTTTCTTCCAAGACTCTACTAATACGTGCAGAACCTTTACGATCTTAGATTCATTGCTTCGTTGGTGTTTCGTTTATCTATGTTTTTTCTATTAGTTTACTCGATTTCGGCAAAATTGACTGTGCGAGAAACATTATCAGCTATCGCATATTTCACTGACTCTTTCGTAAAATGAGAAACAACGTGCAATACAGTTAGTTACTTGAACGCAGAATATAAGTGTGATAATTCTTGAATATCCTATTGATCCAATATACATAAAATAAATATTATCTATCACTGTTTAACTCCTAAAAATAACTAGCAGAAAATATTGCTCGCTTGCTAATAGTTTTGAGCATTTCATTCAGTATAGGTAATGATCCACTTATTGGAAACGTAACATACAAGTATAACTGCATAACGAAGTATGTTAATTAGGATCTGAAGATGGTGCAGAAAAAAAGAAAAATATAAGGGAAACACAAAGGGGGATAGGTAATAGTCAACAGAAGAATTCACGTTCTCAGTTATCTGATATTAGTGCCTTACAAATATTAAGTAACCCCATTCGCCCCTTAATATAATATTCAGACAGAATATTTTTATCAAAATAATGTATTCATTAATAATGTATAAATTAATTATTCATTTGGAATTAGCCGAATGAAGTGAATTTTTTGAGCCATTTTTTTGCTGAAATTGTTCGATTAAAAATTCGATTAGGAAATTCATTTCGTTCAGCTGAATTCAAATACACAAACAATGAACTCACCTTCTCGATTTAAGGTGAAGTTCTATTTATTAACTAATCGAACTTGTCAGCGAAACGATTCATTTATTTATTTTCATTTTTTTTATTGTTTTCAAGAAATTCCTATTCCATCGGAGAATAATGATAACAAGTTGATTTGAAAGTTGAAAAAATTTTGAACAAGTAAAGAAATCGGGACTATATTGTGAAAAAAATGAAGAAAATGAAGAAAAGTGAAAAGAATGTTGGCTTATGAGATAAAAGGCTAATTTTTTACGAGAGAAAATAACAAGTAATGATAATGGAAGCGATATTGTTATGAAAATGAGATAAATTAGGTATCATTTGTAATTTTTTTGTTTTGTTTTCTTTCTGAGTAATAACATGTAATAAGATAATTAGTGTAAGAATCAGTAAGGTTACGTGTGTGTATTGTATATATATTTCTTCAGTATTACGAATTAGAATGAAAACGGCTGTTTATTATGTAAAAAATATTATTATTATTATTTTATAATTCATAATGAAGAAAAGTAAGCATTTGGTTAAAGAAATGGAATCTTCTGAACAATAAATTGAGTCTTTCTTATTTTATAGCTATTGCTACGAAGAAATAGACATCACGGAGCTAGAGTATATCAATATTATGCACAATATTCTTCTGTATCAAAATGTATTTGCTGTAGGTATAAATAGCAGTGCTGATCGGAAAAAAAGAGAGAATGAAAAAAAAACATTAATGTAAAAACGTTTCAAAAGCGATTCAAGCCTGAAAAGAAAGAAAATCGAAAAGAAAAATTCATAACTTATCGCAAGTTTCGCGAAGGAGGGTATCTTGTTATTCTCAATCTTATTATTATGACTATTATTTGATATTTTATATATTTCGCCACGCTTCGGTATAGGTATTTATATTACATTATATTACCTACCTACGCAGAGCAATCCTCATTGTAGTAGAGTACAAAATAAAAATTGCATTTACGTAGGTAAATTTATATTATAAATCTAATATCTGCATTTGAACAAATTCGTTTTTTTTTTTTTTTGCAAATCTTAAGTAAATAATAACGTTGTATAAATATTGATAAAGAGCGAAAGGAATTAAGAAGAAAGAAAGCAGTAAAAGAAAAAATCCACTCCTTTTTCGTTTGCTTCTTCTTTTTATTCTCATTTGAACAAATGAATATTCAGCATTTAAGAAGAAACACTAATTATATATATTAAACAGACACATTAAAGAATCTCATCGCATTTTAGTGAAATATTATTATTATAGAAATATGAACGAATATATTACGAATTATATAACGAATATATTCTTACTTATAATTACGAAATGGCAGAGCCTCTAGAGTTGAAAAGACTGCTATTCAAGAATCATTTTTATGTATTAATATTCATGACAAAGTATCACTTAAAATTTCTTATATTTATAGTATGACAGTCGAATCTTTTTTATGATTTTCTCTCATTTGTTTATATTTTGATTACTATGTTTTTCATCCTCATATACGTTCTCAACGATAAAGAGAAACATTAGAAACACAATTATACATGACATTCTTTAACATATTTGATCGCCAATTTTTCCCATTACTTAAATATCCATCTCGCCATAGTGGGGAATGTAATCTCTGTAGATGTCGAGTATATAAGTATTACAACAATTTATTATTACAAAATTTAATTATTCCTAATAATAATGCCTTGTTTCATGTATCATTTCTTTTTATAATTATCTATATTATTATTAATATTGTTATTATTGTTATTTCAATACGCCGTTATGATTGACGCCAAGGGCTGACGTAAAAATGAAAACCTTATTTGTATTCTTTTTATTTTTTCGTAAAATACTCGGTTATCATTTTTCTTCATTCAAACTAAATGAATACATCGAGTAGTATTATATGCGATCGAAGTTACATAAATGCTCGCACATGTATATTGTATTTCCATCTTAGAATTTAATTTTTGTGGGTGGTATAAAATAAAATATTATGTTTGTTTTGTTACGTTATGTAAGTATACTTCAACTGACTCTATCTGAGGTACGAATTGTGGAGCGTTTATTGTTACAGAATTACAAGGAAAAAAAATACGCTCGACTATAATTTTATCTTCACACGTATACCTATACCTATTGATATATTCATATTTCTTTTGATCTAGTCATAATTTTAATAATGTTATTAATTCATGATAATAATAGTAATAATTGGATACAATACTATATGAGTAATACATAATATGTTACTATGTGTTACTAAAGAATTAAACCAACAAAATAATTCAAAATAAGATATTGTCCGTTGTACAAAGCTTATTTGTAAATAAACTAGCTAATGCTTCTCATTTGAATAATTAAGTAAAAGATACATTCTCTCTTTTTTTTTTCTCTCGAATCGCCATAAAATTGTATAAATTTCTTGTTTGTAAGGATCGCATAACGATTCTATAATATTCAAGGATATGAAAATAAATAAATAATTAAATGAAAAGTACATTTGAAATATTTTGTTCCATAATATAGTATACATACCTATATCATCCTTTATTAAAATGGCGGTCATTCAGGTGAGAGAGGTAGGAGGAAGAAAAAAGAGAGAAAAAAAGTTCGAAATTCCAACTCGTCGTAGGCTCAAGCGGTGCGTAGTATATATACATACTTTGGGCACGTTTCGTTAGAAGAAACTTTTCACACACGCGCCTAGGTATATACCCACGTATGTATGTATATAGGTATAGTATGACGTTGAGCGTCTCAACGGTATGGTAATATCTCTTCTAACTCAGGGTCTAACACGAAAAAAAGACTCTTCCCTCTTCGCGTACATATTTATTTTATCTTGCTCCTGCGCGCAGGGTACCGATGTATGTACCATCTTTGTTTATCTATATGCCTAAGAGCGGAGCGGTCGTCGTTCTGTCGCTCAAATATTTTCTAACTTGTATGCGTCCTTATTTTACCAACGTATAACTCCTTGGTGCGTCCTTATCCGACGGATGGTAGAGGGAAAAGGACGGAATGCTAGTGAATGGAACGCGTCCCAGCGTAGTACGACGCTCGCTCGAGGTACCGGGATCGCCAATGACCGGGCAGGATAGGTGATCACGTGATGCGCGTGTTGAGGCAGCAGCAGCAGCAGAACATTGCAAGTGACAAGACGCGTAGCGTAGAGTGCTTGAGTGGTTAAATCGTGGTGCCGTATCTGAATACGTTGTGTTAAAAGACTTGAAGTATGTGTTAAGATTTATTTGTCTTATTGATATTTGATTGTTTAATAAAGTGTGTATCGTTGGTGCGAGTGTTGTTTCCGTGTGTGAAAACCAGTTTATTGAATAGAGGTTTTATTCTACCGAGAACCGCATCTGTCTACATGACAAAATGTCGGGATCGCAGCGGATGCGAAAATCCTCACCATGCTCAACGTCAAAACAAGGACCTATGCGGGCTACTTTGCCTATGAGCTCCTTACTCAGGCAAAGTAGCAGCCTCAAAAAAAGTAACAGCAACAGTCCCACCGTCTCGCCGACCAACGCGTGGCGGGCTCGCATCTCTCCCGATCAATCCTCCTCCGGGCAACGAAGCCCTGGCTCTCTTTCCTACAAAGGTATTTCATTATCATAAATATGTATCTATGCATAGGCGAAAAACCATCCTTCCTAGATCTCACGTACGTTATTTCATTTTCATACAAAATATCATCGTTATTTCCCCTTATCTCGTATTATAGGTATACACAAACCAAGCATTATATTATACCTACATAGATATATAATACTACGCTATACTATCTCGCGGGGGGAGAAGAGCGCTTCGTATCGTATCGTATGTATACATACGTTCGCTTCCCCCCGCATTTGATATACGTGTGTAAAACGTGTACGTACGCTAGATGTGTACGTGTTTGTATACTATGCGCGTACAGCAAGGTACTACTCCCATACTATACTATGCCACAGATCATTGAATTCGTCGAGAAACCCGTTTCTTACCTTTTTTTCCATTCGGTATAATAATTCGACACTTGTTTCAATTGAAGTTCGCTGGAATCCAAATGATTGATACTAAACGCAGAACGAAGGAGAAGAAGACAACAATGTTATATTAATATTATTTAAGTCATACCTTTATTATTTATTCCTGCATTCGTTGTTTTTGTTTATTTATAAAGACATTCTTGCTATTTCTGAACACCGTATTTGGTTACTAGGACAACAAATCGTTTATCTCAACTATTATCGCTAAAATAATATTTCTATTTATTTATGTATTTTTCTTCATTAAAATCATACATTCCTTTTCTGAATCACTTAATAACGGAAAATGAGGACTGAAATATTCGCTTTTTGGATCGGTCGCTTTTTAGCTGAAATCATTTAATAAAATTATATTATAATTATAATATTCCATTATCTTCATATTTTATTATTGGCTTCTTTTTGTCAACGCTTCCTCGAAAAATTCTTCTAATATTATACAAAAATGAATGCCGTGTGCTGCAGGCCGTGTTATAAAGAATCTGAGTTCACGATTGCACTATGACAAAATTAGTTTTCTGTCGTATACATTTAAAAAAATTTCGAAATATAAGTATCTATTTATTTATTTTTATTTTTCTCTGCTTATCATATTGAATGTGTACACTATTTTTTAGCATACATTTGTATATGATGCATATAACACTAATACGCTCATT
The DNA here is from genome assembly GCA_963170745.1 of Phymatocera aterrima. Classification (NCBI taxonomy): domain Eukaryota; kingdom Metazoa; phylum Arthropoda; class Insecta; order Hymenoptera; family Tenthredinidae; genus Phymatocera; species Phymatocera aterrima. Next base: position 13,131,183 of record OY720663.1, read on the forward strand.
GAATGCTAATTTAATAAGTTTACCTACTTTGTAATATTCGATTTGTTCTTCAGTCTCTCCATCGTTCAAAATATATATTCTTTTGTTTTTCTTCATTCATTCTTCAGCAAAGTCTAAAACACTCAGCGGACGGTCTAGTGAAAGTCTCAGCGGTAGTCAGAATATACGACGAACCGCTTCCCTCGATACTATATACCTTAAGGGACAGTGGCCACGCGATGCCTATTATATTCATCCCAGCCTACTTCTGGTGGATAAATCTACTCAGGTGATGAATTTTAACATTTTTCGTAAATTGATAGTCGTCACGATTGCCGCAATGACAAGAAAATAATTGATTCATTCATAGAAATTAATCCAAAAAAAGAGAATAATTTTATACATCCAATTATTGAATAACTGGTAAATCAATTCTGCTTGAGAAATGATCACACAAAACATCAAACCTATTTCAGTCTATAGTTATGATCAACTTTCTATAATCATCTAATCATTTATTTAACGACCTAGTTTCTAACAGTATATTTTTTTGTAGACCGAAGAATGGCCTAGCGAGTCACGAAAAATACATCAACGGCATACCACGGAACAAACGACCACCACAACGACCACCACAACTGATGATAAACTAGAAAAGTATATCAGGCATCGGTGAGTAAAAAGTAGAGAAGTATTATTTTCTTGATATAAAATTAAAAATAATATCCTACTAGTGTCGTTACTTTGTCATTAGTATAGCTTATTATTTTTACGTGAAAATTGAATATTGTTTTTTCTTCCTATCTTTTATTTAGGCTACAACGTACTAACAAAGAGGGAACTAGCAGCAGAGAAAGAACCGCTGCTTTTGGACTCATCATGCCTAGCGGACCTCCACCAGCTCTACCAGGAGATCATACCGTTCCTCTACCAAGCATCGCCTCACAAACATCCCTGCGTAAGTTCAATTTATGAGTTCTGGAAACTGATGAAAGTATCTATCAAAAAAGGAATAATAGTAATAATATTATTCATAATAACAATAATAATGATGAATGAACACTTATGTTTGGTTTTGTAATTTCATGGTGGCCCGGTCAGGGTAAACTGGGAATGTCAGGGAACAAAAAATTGGTTCAGGGGGAGTTCAAACTCGATCAGGGAAAGAAAAGAGATGACCAATGAATGACTAGAAAGGAAATTCAAAACGTCACTTTGCTCATTATATTATTGAAAAAAAATCTCAACGAAAAGTTTTTATTAAAGAAAAAAAAGAACAGTCGTTTTCAATAATAATAAAATAGAGGCTTTTCAAAATAATGTATTGTCAATAACCTTGAAATAAAATGAAGAATCGGGGGTATTGATTCGTAGCACTAATGAAACAGTGAGAACTTTAGTCAGGGGAACTCAGGGATAACTTTAGTCAGGGATTTTTCTTTCTGAAAATGAATTTGTAATATAGAAGATCATATCAACAATTATTATCGAGTTACTGGATTTTATCAATTAACGAATAATAAATCTATCATTTTCAATAGACAATCAGTTCAGTTTGAGTACGAAAGCGAGTCCTATGAATATACCAGTGAAACCAATGAGGCCTCCTATGCGTTCGTCAATTGAAGGTCTTAATCAAGAAATTGAAGGATTGGTGTTAAAATCAGGAGGCAACACAACAGATTCAGATCACGCAGTTGAAGATAAGGTAAGGTATTATAAAATACTAGTAGCGTTCTACTACTAGTAGAAAGTAGTGGCAAGACCGTTAATGTGTAATTATATCATTCATACGATTATTCCTCCTCAAAATTCTAATCTTGTATCTATATCTTCTCTCTTTCTTCATCATTCTCTATATCTAGTATGCGCGGTATCGTGAACAAATGACACCCGAGGGTCACCGAGCGCCTCTAGCGGATCTTTTGAGACTAACTACGCGTAGTGTTAATACGCAAACTCCAGCCACTGACCTTCCCTCCAGCTCTTATTCTTCAGGTAAGTTTTATGGAAAGTTAATTTGAATCAAAAGTAGAATGATAAATGGTTTCAATCGTAATTGTAAGTTTGTTGGAACAAAAAAAAAAAAAGAATGGAAGAAAAACAAAACATTTTCAGGTTTTTTAGACTCGCACTGATTCCATGTGTACCCATAGGCGGTACAAAATTTGATCAAATACAATCGGGGATACTTGGAGGAAATTTTTCTTCCTATATTTTAATATGCCAAATAAAAAAGCACATTTCATTCCATAATGACGTCACGGTCTAACAATAGCATGTGCTCGTTCGTTATAAAACAGGCCCCCCGTCAAGGAATTCTGAGTCTCCGCTGATTCCTGGTGTTATGGATGCTTCCCGTCCACCCAGTGATCTACCACAAGGTTGGCCTTCATTCGTCACACAAACGTTATTTTTCTATTTCAATTTCAATTTTATTTTATTTTTGTTCATTTTAAAACAACAGAGGATAAAACAAAATTTGATATCCATCAATCGATGTTTTTTTTTCAGCATGCGCATGTTGACAGTGCATCGTTGTTATATTTTTCTTACCCCTAAATACAAAACTTTATTGTCAAATGTATGACAAAATTGCTTGCCGTAAATCTTCGGCATCTATAGGAATTTGTAGGAATGTTTATAACTTGGTGACGTTGGTTTTCAAAATGTTTTCTTTATTTCAGACAATGAATTTCATCTTTGAAGAATTTCTTGGAATTATAAGTTAATTGCAGATGAACTTTTTTATTATTTTTAAAATTGATTTATTTTCTTCTCTCGAACTCCTTAAGAACTCATATATGGGATTCCGAATTGCGACTACAATTTATTGTTTTTGTTATTTTTCGATAAATGTTGAAATTCAAAGAAAATTCATATCTTTTTACTCTATTTCATTCCATGATTAATTAAACTTGGTACAGTAGGTATAGTACATTATGTTAAGGACTTGAAACGTACTCACTAGGTCCTCTTGACTGTGTAACTATTTTTTATGATCTTTCTGACCTCTACATTCCTCTGATCTTATCTTTCCTTCTGTCTTATCTTGTGTGAAAAACTTTATAAGGCATTGTTGTAGTACATACGCTCCTCCGGTGTTGTACATTGTATAATTATCATGATCAGTATAATCTCAGTTGCTATTCTTTTACCTCCCACCAAACAATGATTATTCACTAATTCATGCAAATTATTTTACTTATTTTGTTTCCAGTAATGGTATGTCTTGTAGCTTAGGTACTATGTATAAAATTGTCATGGTAATCACAATGATTGAAAAGAAAATTCACGAGGTATTGCAGTATTTTACGTCTCATTTTATCATTTGGTAAAATGATATTCAATCAATTATTCAAATATTTAATAATTTTTTTCTTCGGTATCAACCCTGAGTCATAAATTCGAATTCAAAAACTCTGAACAATTTTCATCTCTACGACAGACCTTACTATCTGACGTAAAGTTTATTCACGTAATTCAAAATGTTCATCTGAAATAAAGTTCCTCATAGAAATTAAAAAACCAATACCATCTTTTCTTAATCTATTTTATCCGATTTATGAAAATCAATTTTTACCGTATGCAAGTTATTGATTAAGTTCTATATCTCATCATCTTTTCATCCTTTATATATATTTTTTTTCCTTCCGTCTGAATATGATTTATGAATTTTGCCATGTTCGAGAGATAACGATGTAGTTAGAATAATTTACCCAATTTATGTGCAGCATGGTGTTGTTTGATTTGTTGTTCATATTATTTGATTTTAGGTAATTTTGTTTCAGGTAATTGAATTGAATTCGGTTCTGTTTATATTTCTACTTCTTAAGAATCATTATTCACAGGCAGTCTAATTTATTATCTTACATTAGGTGGAAGCCGTGGTTCAACGCCAGAACAAGAGAGAGAAGGGCGCCTTGGTACATCGCCTCATATCAACAGGTTTTTGGCGAGAGAACCACCAGATGGCTGTGAGAAAGTTAATCTCAAGTTCGTCGAAGATGCCAGGTAAGATGTTATTTCACAGAAATTGTCCCTATGGACCTAAACTTTTCTTATATTTTATAAATTCTGCAATCGTTGACGGGAGTGAAAAATCTTTCAAAGTTTTTAAAATAATAAGGAGACGAATTTTTAATGCTTATTTTCATGTATATATAGGCGGCCGATGATAGACTTGAGTAAGTTAGACTACTGCCCGAAGCCGTGCGTAGCATTCCAATTAAAACCAAGTTTGGGATCAGCGTTCCTGCCGTTACAACAAGCGGCAAGTCCGACATTGATAGCCAGTGCATCGCCTTCTCCACGTACAACACCTCCCACACCACCTCCAAATCCATAGTACTACCAGATGGTATAATCTTTGGTAAGAAAGAATACACGTAAACCTGCTTGGTTTATACTTTTTAATAAAAAAACAAAATAATAAAATAGAAAAGAAAAGTAAGAAAAGGAAACATAATAAGTATGGTCAGAATTATAATGTATGTACTAGTACTTTGGTACAAGCGGTATGCTGGTGTGAAAAAAAAAATAATAATAAACGAAAAACACGAAACAGACAAAAAGTTACCCCAAGAGGAACAGCCAACTCCCAGTGTGACCCAATTGATTTGGGTAATTAATAATAATGTGATTGTGTAATTGAATTATATTATATATGCTATATATATAAATTATATATTTATATGTATATATATATATATAAAATGTATAATCACATGAATACAAAGTATTTGAAGGAACAAAAAGGAAGGAATACAAACAAAATATGAAAGAGGGAAGAAAACTAAGCTCCATCAATATTTCAAACAAAAAAAAAGGTAAAAGTAAGCAAACAAAAGAAAAATGAAAAAGAATATGAGGAACAATAATTTGTGATAAATGAAAACAACGTTTAGGAAATAAACATTGTGTTCTACAGGGAAAAAGACTAATAATTAAAAGAAAAAAACCAGAAAAGAAAAAAATAAAAATAAGAAGTAGATAAATAAATAAATTGTGTATTCTAAATTTAGTGCGAAAAGCCGTGCTAAACAACTTTAGTTTTGTATACAGGGATAAATATTCAAGATGATGAAAAAAAAGTATTAAATTTCAATAAATGGAAGAAGAACAAAATTATAAAGATATATCTAAATGAAGGAGAGCGGGGTACCTATGGTTTAGGTAAATGAACATATGTACCCATTTATTATAATAACAATTATAATAATAATGATATCGGTAATGTTTTCATAAAGCTTTCACCGGTACAAATCCAATCCAACAAATTAATCTAGCTATATAATATACGAACACAAGTTAGAATTTCGTTTATCGTTTTGTATTATTACTTGTATGCTCTGAAAAAACAAAAACAAACAAGAAATAAAAATAAAATATTCAATAATTATTACTATTATCCAGGATGCCTTAAAGATCGCGCGACGTGGAGGGTAACTGATATTTTTTCATAATCATTTTTATTTTTTATTGTTTCAAACTGAATTGTAATTAATTTCAACCCTTTTTTCTAGATCGTTAAATCATAGATTCATTCAATCTTTAATTACTGTAACAGGTATTAGTGTTTCAGAAATACTTGAGTACTTCGTCTTGGCATCACAATACAACACTGACTATATAGGCGGAGTAAACTTTATGTCCATTATTTCAATTATTTCTTTTCCGTGCCCCCCCCCCCCCCCCCCCCCCCCCCCCAATATTCACATTTAAGCAAGTACATCTACTATATTATCGAATATCTACTATACATAAGCAAAACATTTGTAAATTCTCATTTGTTTTATTCTTTTCTTTTTGGTTTGAAGCTGTGCGATTTTTAAGGCACCTTGCATTATGTTATAGACTACAATCTGAATATGTACAACCAATAAAAAAGCATGCAATGACAGATTGATGAATGTATGACGGCGTGAATCTAATTGAATAAGAAATGAGATCGATATGTAACGATTGAAAAATGGAAAAAAAATTTCATACGACAACTGACAATATGAAGTATTGATTGATCTAAATTGAATAATGATTTGTGGTTCTTAGAAAGTATGGTATCAGGTAAGCAAACAAGAAAAAAAATGGTTCCCCCAAATTGGTACGTAACAGGTGTGTGTCTGTTTATACTATATACTGGCTCTAGATTACATTGACGAGAGTAGGGTGTTGTTATATAAGGAAATTATATGAATGATGATGATTATGATTATGACAGTATGCATGTATTATGTATTATGATATCAGAGAATATATCATTTGAACTATCCACGAATAACGTCGACAGGGCACATTTCACATTTTAGATTTAACATTTGCATTCACATTACCGCATTCACATTTACATTCATTGGTAAATTATTTACTTACAATAATTGAATCAAATATTTGCACCATTAATATTTAAAACACGATCCTGCATTCACACAATCTATTTCGCGAATGCAAAATTTTTCAGTTTCCCCCTACAATCAAACTGTACCGATAACAGAGCTGATTATCATTTTGAAAAAATGTAAAAAGTACAGAAATGAGCATTTTTCACCATAACCGATTCTGGATCTGGGAATAGTTAGAAAAAAGAGTATCACTACTGTAAATTCAGAAACACAGTAAATAAAAATAATGAACAAACAAACAAATGCATATACAATGTTTAGAAAAATTTTTGCAAGTTTTTTTTAGTACGACTGAAAAAAGATATTTTTGCTGGCAATACTATCCAAACGTAGATCTAAACTTAACTTCACTTAACTTAAAGACACAAACAGTCGAAAAGGCATTATTAAACACCAAGTATTTTTCATATCTTGTAAGATAACCATCATGATAATATAGTATACATAAATAATAATAATATGACAAAACAAAAAAGAGAATATTAAAAAATATTAAAACCAATCTTCCGTTTTTTGTTTATTTTTTCTTTGCTTTCTTGTCTTTATATCGCTGAACTTTGTTACATCCGATATATTGTATACCTAATGTGTGTTGTATAATAATATTACATCGTGCAACACGTAAAATACAGCGTTGTTCGTGTGATGGATTAAATTATCTACACCTATGTGTATGTATTAGTATTTTTCTATTTTGGGCCATTCTCGACCAAGTTTAATAATTCTTGTAGCTTTTTTTTTCAAGTTTTTATTCTTATTCTTATTGTTTGATTTTTGTCCGCTTCACTATACACACAAAATTTTTGCAACCAATGATAATATTATTTATGTAGGACTGTTTTTACCACATGCAGTTCCGGTTCGAGGAATGAGATCGTTTGTCGAAAGTTATTAATCAAGGATCATTATTACGTAAAGTAGGGGTTTTTTTTTCTATTCTACTTGGTTATCTTTTTTTGTTTGAGATACTTATAATCATTATAATATTTGATAACACTTGTCTTATACCATAATGTATCTAACCACGGCATTGAAAAGAACAAGAAAAAATCAATAAAAAAGAAAGCAAACGTTAACACACAAGTATTCTGTGTACGCAGAACACTTGTCTATGCTCTCTTTCCAAGGAACTAGCTCGCTAAAGATATTTATTGCCTTAGAAAAACGCACGACATAGTGTGCTATTTGCATAAAGATTGAATAATACCACAGCGTTCCTTCAAAATTTATTTCCATTTACTGTTTTTCCTTGGATAATATTAGTTCTCGACGTTTTTATGTTTAAATTACCTTCTTTTGAAATTTGCACGATCAATTATCACCGCTCATTCCAATTTCAGAAGCATGTTTTCATAATATTCATTTGGAAGGCAGAAGGTCTTGACATTTGTTACCCAGTTAAAATTCGGCGTTGTAAGGTAATCTTTGAAAAACTTTGCCCGTAATATCTTATCAATACTGTTAATCTTTGTTTCCTTTTTCTCATCCTTTTTTTCTTCTTTCAATGCGAATGAACGAATTAACATATATACACATAAAGACTGCTAAAAGATTACCTGTTATTTGGAAAAGATCCAAAATTATAATTAAATAAAAATTTTAATATGTATAAATTAGGCAGAAATTTTTTCATTGGTTAATTTTTTAATGATCGGAGGCGGTTTGGAAAAAAATCACAATAAATGAATGAAATTTCAAAATAATAATTCTCCTCATTGATAATAACATCATCGTTTGATTCATTATTAGGCAACCACTGTTCTTGGTACATACATTCTTTCAACATATCTCAAATCAATCTGAACAGGTTTCTTCAGAATACTTGGCAGAATGATTATCTATGTCAATTATATATTAATTTAACCCTAGGACTGTCCAGATATGTATACCTTTACCTATATTGATGCAGAAATTTACAATTTATAATACTTATTACTGAAATTACGTACGTATTCCAACTTCTGAAATACATACACACTACTCCTGCGAGCGAGTAAATTCTCCACTTTGATAGAGCTTGTATGTTCTATAAAAATAAACAACAAGATATTATATGTATACGTGTATATCGTAGAACATTTATAATACACCTTTGATAAAAAGTAGAAGTTGATGGATTTAATGAATCTTTGAATAGTTATTTTATAATAAATAAAAACAAACAAACACACAAACAAAATTTCATTCATTGCTTTATCTGTGGAAGAAAAAAACTCATTTTGGTGAAGAGTAAGAATCAGAGCAAACAAACAGTGAGACAAAAGAAGACAGAACAAAGACAACGCTGCCGAATTAGCAAATATACACTTGAATAACAACTAATTATATTCAAAATGAAAAAGTCATCGCTAATTATGAGTATGTAAGAAATTCTTTCTCTCTTTTTTTTTGTTGACAGATAGTTGAGAAAAATACTTGAATTTTAATTATTAACATGATACTTTAGTTTCCTTGGTTTCTTTTTCTTTTGTTTGTTAGGAGGTAGATAACGGAGTTCACGTGGGTCTATTTGATGAAGTATTTTTTCAAATAATATCATTTCACCAATATGCTGGTTGTTTATCTTTCTCCTATATGAATGATGATACATATTACAAAATAACAATAAAAAATTACTGCTCCTTTCAGTCTGTACTTTTCTCCTATTCTAGTCCGTCCTAGGGCTAAATCAAAATTAGTCAGTCTCAAATGGATTAGTAACACATAAATGATAATTAAAAAATAAATAGTCATGAGGAGTGTATAATATCTCTAGATCGGAGTGTAGAGAGATCATGAGACAAAGAACAAAACAAAAATTAAAATATACCGCTGATATTATTTCTTATGCCGACAATGAGAGATTCATTTTATTCATAGAAAATAAACAGCGTGCCATTTTACAATAACATGGGAGTTTATTTTTATTCTGGATCTGTCCTAGATACAATAAAAACAGTATTATCAGTCCCTATAGTCAGATCTGGAGTCAATTCTCTTTACGAAATAATTAAATAACATTTAGCTTTATGTTGGCCGCAGGGTTGAGTTGGAAGAATAATAGCTGTAATCCTTAATATTTCGTATAAAATATGGGACAGAAGAAAAATGTTTCATTATTTAGGAACCAAAAGAAAGCAAAAAAAAACACATTAGGGGAATGAAATTATTCATCTTTTTCTCACTATCGTTGAAATTCAGCTGTTAAACTTTATTGTTATCATTATTATTATCATCAATTCATTTTTCAGAACAAAGAGTTAGATCCCAACTCTCCTAAATTTGGCTAAATAAATATTTTCTATAAAAAGTAAAATAAAAACGACAACAAAACTCATTTCACAGTTCAATAATAGCCAAAGCCAACTAAGTTAGCTTACAGTACAAAATATCGCTCGTAACAAGAAAACAAAAAATTACGAGAGATATTATTGAAATGTGTTTTTAAACTATAGTCATTGACACTGTTTCAATTTTAATTTAATTTTTGTTTTTTCCTTTATTTTTACCGTAGTAGAAATATATTTGAGACGATCTTTGAAAATCCCATTTGAAAAAAATAAAATAAATATACACATATATGTATATATATATATATATATATATATATATATATATAGTATATATTTAACATCGTCTTAATATAACTATATGCCAGCGAGTGTAATATCTTAAAGTTACGTCTATATGAAAGAAAAGAAAAAAAAGGTGCCCCTGTGCCTGATAGTTTTAAAGGAGGAAAATAAGGAGTGTAATAAGAAAAAAAGCAAACACTAAAAAACTCGCAGGTCAATACCTGAAAAACTATACCCAGCAAGCACACCTTTTTCTTTCCACCATGACTTTATTGTAGGGATACGTAGAGAAAGAAAAATTAATGAAGTAATATGTGCATTTTGTTATACATACCATATATGATACATACGATAAAATTTTGTTTTTATGAGAGCTGAGTTATATTAATAAAATAAGATGTCTGTATTGAGCAAAAGACATGATTAACTCATGATTAGGCATATGCTGAACAACAATAGAGACTAAGTTGCGTCATGGCAGCCAAGTAATTTTTTGTTGTTTCTTTTCCCCCCATTTTGAATATATCTTTGTACATTTTCATTGATTACAATCATTCCTTGATAGAAAAAAAAGCTAATTTTTGATAAAGCATTTACGCTTGTCATTTTATACATGCTTTCTTTTTTATTCACGTTTTTTTTTTTTTATATTTCTTCAAATTCCATTTAAATAATATGTAATGATTTAGTAAAAAATGATTCAAATATTAATAAGTTTTCCAACATGAATAGATCTTTTTGCCTTATACTATACTATATTATACTATATACTTATACATCTGCCTATCTATTGAGATTGATTAACAATGATTTTAAGATTGTTCCGTTTTATTCATGTGTCATATTAGTTTGCGTTAAAAATCCCTTGAGCCCTCCTGCCTCCAAACTGTCCAGTGATACATATGGATAAATATTAGGGTGTTTTGACAAAAAAATTTCGACTTTTCAATGGACCACACCTGAAATAGTTAGCTTAGGTGGAAAAAAAATTTCTGTCAAGAGATGAGTATACTAGGTTGAGTGGAAGATCGGACTCATTTGATTTTTCATTTATTTCATTTTTATTGAATTGAAGACGGATGATAAACATTTATTTTTTCTTCCTCACAGCTGTCAGAATGTCAGATTGCGTGCTGAAAAGATATTTTTGGAATTTTTATCTGGCTAATTCATGTTTGAATTGGGTGCCAAATGAATTTTCGCTTCATTATTCCACTATGTCTAAAAATTATTGTTTATTATTGAGTGAAAAACCCGTTTACGTTGTGGGTGTCACTTTAAAAATACATCATAAATTCGATAAAAACGAAAAAAATGGAAAATCAAATGAGCCCCATCTTAAGATCCCGATCTTGAATTCAACTCAACCTGAAATGCTCATCTTTGGACAGAATCTTTTTCTTTGCCTAAATTAACTATTTCAGGTGTGGCCCGCTAAAAAATTGGAATTCTTTGTTTAAACACCCTAATAAATATATACACAAGATGTCATCATCCATGGCAGTATTGTTATATATGAACAACCGGGTTTTTCAAACACACACACACACACACACACACACACGTATATATATATAACTATACATACATATATATATATATATATATATGTATATATACCTGTATGTCAAAACAAGATTTTTAATAATATTTTATTTTTTCCAAGTACCTGCAGTCTGTGGAAAATAAAGAAGTAAAAAAGAGAGAAAGACTTTGAGACAGCTTAGCCACTAAATTTCATTTTATTTACTCATATGAAGGCAAGAGAATTTTGTCGAGGGTTGATAAAACAAAAAAAGATTAGTAGTTTGAATAAAAAATAACAATAAAAAGCGAAAATAAAGAAATAATATAATATCTCTGCCCCCTACTCCGGTTGGAAGGAGAAAGTAATACAAATGCTAAGTAGATATAAAAATATTGATGAAGATACAGTATTTAAGAAAAAGAAGATAAAAATCAATCATTTTTACATTCTGTACCATGTATGTATATTATAAGTGTAGATATGCAGGTATTTTATAACTTTTTTTTTCATTCAACTATCAATATATATTATATATTATATTATATTATTATAGGTATAATATTATAACGCAGAAAATAATTTTGTTGTTATTATTATTTTTATTTTATTTTTTACTTTCATTCTCCGTACCACCATACAAAGTATAAAGCTGATATACCTAATAAAAAATACTCTTTATTATTCTTCCACTTTCCATTTAAGCCTTCACACCACCTTTGAATATTATCTATTAGTATAATTATTTGTTTATCTTTATTTTTAACTTCTACTTTTGGCATATTATATAGTACGTTATATTACTATAATACTAATAATAATGTATTGTATAGTTGTATGTACTATAGTTTTGTGTTTTTTTTCTTTCACTTGATTTTTGTTTACAAGCCTTCTATAGATCGATTGATAGATTGATAAAACAATTGCAGTTCAACTTGGCGCAACAACCGTTAAATGGATAAAGGGGTGGAGCGGGAGGGGGAGGGGCACAAATGCTTTCTACACGTGTGCCCCATACAAAAAGTTTTCGTATTATGATAATAGTATATTGGGGCAGAAAGAAGAGAATTTGGAAAAAAAACGTGATGCAACATAGTTAATTAATAATATACTTAATATAGCCTTACAAAGTTTCTCTTTTCTATTTGATAGTTGAGAAAACAAATAATAATACATAATAACAAATAACGATATAATAATAATAATAAATAATAATAATAATAATAAATATACATTGGTATTACATTACACGCAATCCTTCTTTTACTAATATAATCTCAATGTGGAAAGGTGAGCTTTTAAGTTTGATTCTGAATTTATAATTATTATGATGTATAAATATAAATAATAAATCATTATAATAATAATAGTATGCATTATTCCAGTTACAATTTTTCTTTCATTCCTCATAATTGCTTCGTTTTATATTTACTATACTTAATTAATTGTTGTAAGCACTTATATATTTATATAACGAATTAATAAGCGAAAGTTTGATCTACAAGTATTTTATTATACATTCAAAGTCACAATGTATAATATTTGAAAATATTAGAAAACATGAAGATAAAACGCGCTTTTTTCCAGGTATACAAATATATAAATAGTATAGTAAAATAAACTTTGATCTCAGAAGCAGCGTTTGACGACCTTACCTCGCCATAGTGAGACCGTTTTGTTTTTATTTTTTCTTTCTTTCTCTCTACGCAATATGTTTAATGTATGATTCTCTATTATTATAGTATACTATATACAGTATAAATATACAATTAGTTTTTATTATTATCATTATTATTATTATTTATCACCATAACGATGTATGTACTTGTTGCAATAATAATAATAATAATAATAATAATAATAATATGCATTTTTATTTTTATCGTAAAGTATATGAACGAAAAAAAGAAATAAGAAAAAAATAAAGTGTACCTTTTTATATTAATGTTAAGTCGCCTTACGTAAAAAGAAGAAAAAATAGGTAAAATAAAATAAATAAAACAACAAAAAATTTCACTAATCTTGTGTCAATTTTTCAATCTGCACAATTATTATTATCATCTATACACAATATTTCATTCTTTTATTCATACATATAATGGCTTCTTTTTTTTGACCGTCATCAATTTATGATTATTATCTAAACAAGATCATCACTTCTATCACATTTATGAATAAATTTCTAAATTACGGTAACCAACAGTAAAAAAAGCTCATTAACAATAATTATAATATAAAGATTGTCAATAATATGTTATATTAACATTTTAATTTTAAATACATTGGTACAGGTACAGGTATAAATCAATGTCATAGAATAAGAATCACCATACAGTACAGGCATTCTTTTGTAAAATAGTAGTGAAATTATTATTGACTCACTAAAGTATTGTAAACCTGCAAGACGATAGGTATTTTCATACGCTATCTTCGTTTTTGACTGCAAAAATGCGGAAGAATATTTTTGTATGGTAAATTACATTAGAATCTAAGTAGTAAACGGTGGCAAAAAGTATTCATGACGAAAACTTGATTTGAGTTAGGTAACATATCAATTAGAGATATACATATAGCTGTAGAAAAATTTGTGGGAATCGTGATGATAAAATATTGGAATGTAACATATGTAGTATGTAAGTACATACCACGTTACACGGCATTTATGAATCGTGGAGCAAAATTGTCAATTTAAATTGCAATCTATAAGTGAAAATAAATGAAAAATAGCATAGATTTCATCGAATAAAAAGAAATGAGAGAAGAAAGAAAACATCTCAATGTTATACCAAATGAATTCGAATTCAGTCCAAACTCTGGATTGCTAATTCCCTCCGAAAATTTGATCATATCAGATACCTATCCATGCGGTTCTGATTGGAATGACGATAATAAAAATGATTCTCTTGAACATGGTTGATTCAAAACTATTATAAAAGACCAGCTTTTAATAATTATTTTTAATACGCATACAACAGTAGAACAGTTTATTACAATTTCTCAAACTTCAAATTCTTTATGTTATTTGCACTATATTTACAAATTAGCTAGTTTATTAAACTTGTTAATTACAATCCTGTATATTGAGGTGAAGATGAAAATGTGTTTCTCGTCGAATTTCCTTTTTTTCTCGAATCGTCGTTGTTAGGTAGATCACTGTGAAACAGTGAAAAGTCTAATTTACATTATTTTTCGGTATAAGTAATTAGCTTTTTGCGTAACAATAAATTTTTCCTCTCTAAGTTTCATACGACCAAAAACAAGACAAAAATAGTTTTCGATTGGCAAAAATCGTGATACGTTTATAAGAAAAAACAAAAACCACCAACAAGATCAAAAATACCACAACCAGATTTAAAAATCTGTCTACATATATTAGAGATAACGATAACAAGAACAAGGTATAAGTACCTAGTTGTACAATTACATGTTGTAATTAGCATTTTTTTTCATACAGCTTTTCTCATTTTACATAGAGAAACACAAGTGGCAAGATGACTATTTTTTAAATTAGCTCACCCAAAAAAAGGCATCAATGATACGAGAGTTTGTCTGCTTGGTCTAGCTGCAAATGCTGGTGAACATTGAGCTAAACGTCCAACAACTCTTCTCAACCACTGCTGTAGCCTCTGACGACGATCTTCGACGAACTTTGCATCCTGTTTATAAAAAAAATTATTCCTTCAACATACAAATTATTGTCCATTTAGGATAGTTATTCACCTTATTTCCTATGGTCTTCTTTGGAGGGAATTCAAATGTTGTCACAATAGCATCGTGCTTTTTCAACTCTTTGTGGAGGGCGTAGAACTGCGCGTAACGTCTGTAGATATTCCATTCAGTATCTCTAATACGAACGTAAATCTAAAAAAATATTCAAATTCATTTATGACCAAATGAAAATGTTCATTCTTCTTACACGTTTGATTGTTCAAACACATACCTGATAAACGTGATGAATATCTGATGATTGTCCGGTCAAGAAAGCCGATGGTACCCATATGTGTATTAGGCAAGGCGGTTCCGTTGGCAATCCATCTTCGCTCAATGGTCCTCGAAGGCATTCCAATTCTTCCTGAAGTAATTTCACCAATCTATCTCTGTAAGATGGTCGAAAATGGTTTGGAAATCTTTGGTTTCTTACTCCTGATAAAAAGATGCTTATCAATTTGATATCTATGTCTATTTACCTATTCGTCAGCTGTATAGTAAGTCTGGCATTGAATTCCATAAGTTCTGCGTGCATTTCAGCTACTTGTACCAATTTATCTTGATATTGTTGTGCCTCGTTATGGTAATCCAATGAATGATCTTCTTCAGATACAGTAGTGGAGTCAGAATCCCTTCGTAGCATTTGAACGGCAGTAACATACTTGCGTAGCTGTTGTCTCAGCAGTTGATTTTCCCTAAGTAGAGTTATAATTCAGATTAATTTTCACTCATCATTTATTATTAGCCAAGTTTGAGATACTAATCACCTGTGTAATGCTTGCAACTGTAAATCGTGCCTCTCGGCTTGATCCTGATGTTGTCTTTGAAAGCGAGCAAGCTGCAATCTGCTACCGACTGCATCTTCTTTTGCTTGATCAAGTAATTCAGCAAAAGCTAATATTCTCACACGTAATGTTTCAATATCAAGACTGTCTACATCTTTTTGTATCTCCAGACCAGTCAGCGGTTCTATTGCTTCAACGGCAGCTTCTGTGATTTCGTGCGCATCCTGTAGAGATATTTTTTATGCAAGCTTGAGATAAGAATCTTCTGTCATGAAAAAAGTACAAATTATATCTTTCCGAGCTCACTTACGTCTGAATAGCTTGGAGGCGTGACAAGTAAATCCTCAAGATTTGGTTCTTCAATTGGTGATACTGGAACAAGCCCTCCCATGTTTCCAACATCTGTTAATGGAGTCAGAACTCTTTCTTCTTCTATGGGCTCGCTGTAAAAGATAAAAAAAATAGTCTTCTGAAGTTATGAAGCAGTGAAAATAGGATTGAGATATTTACTGAAAGTAAGATGAAAACTTGAATGAAATATAATTTTCAATTTAGGCAATCATCTGCAACTGTAGAAAATATCTCGCATATTACATAAAGATTAAGAATAATCGTTAAATCAATTCCGCACTTTTGCCATTCGACTTTTGTACTGTTTTGGTCAATTCCAGTAGAACCGTCTGAATCCTGCTGAACTTCCAAAGAATATTCTTTAACAGTTGTCATGATCGGTGAATTCAGACAAGTTGGTGGTGCGCTAACAGACACATTTACTGTGCCGATACGAATTTCACCATCGTTGTCGTCGTCGAATGAGATTATGTGAGTAGGGACCTTTGTCTTACGTTTGTCTTGATCAGTTTTCAAAGGATCTAAAATATCAAACATTGTTTATTTATTTTTCTACTTTTCTAGATAAACTCAAAAAAAAATAATATGAACCAAAAGCAAAAAAAAAACGACTAACTAATATGATATAACAAGCTTCGCAATTATTAAAGTGTAAAAATGCTGAAAGAAATTCAAAGTCCGGTGAAGTAACACAGGAATATTATAGAGAAGGTTCTACATTTTAATATAAACACCTGGAAGGACTGTTGAAATAATTGGTTCAGACTGTGAATTGCTGCAGCCGGCTACCTGGCCATCTCTGGAACGATAGTCAAGATCCTCGTTGTCTATTCTTATTGCAAATACAATAGTACCAAGACCTAATTTGTGGGGGGAAAAAATCGTTAATTATGTTATATCCCTGATTGGATTGTGTTTTGTGTTTAACAGGACGATGGTCGATAGTAGGTCTACTTAAGAAGTCATGACAATGAATATGATCAAACGATAGCATTCATTCAAGTTAGTGATTGAAGTTGGTACACAAAATCTGTAGTCAAAGGAAAAATACTGATACAGGAATGGGGAGTAGTGGGATGTAGGAGAATTGTTGTGGATGGCAAGTTACATGCTGCTGACTCATTGCTTTGGGGAGTCCTCGTGCAACAGAGAAAGGTAGATAGCGGTGAGTAAGGACGACGGTAAAAGAGGAGGATGTGACATATCAGGGTGCTGATAAAATAAGAGAAGAAATAGAGACGGTAAACTGGAAAACTTATGTAGAATATCATCATCTTAACAACCGACTAAAAGTATTGGCAAATGAGTAGAAAACAAAATGACACAAATAGCATCTTAGGTCCGAGTGTCTCTCAGTAAAAGCTGCAAGATCTCTTTCCTCTCATTAGAATCAACAGTGTAGATTTGTATCACAAAAATTTGGTGAAGAATGTGGTTTCAGATGTGAAATGTACAGTTTTTATAATAGCATACCTGCGGCGACGTTCGGTAGAACAGAAGACTTTTCTTGATCCAATAAAAATGCCCAATCTTCATAAAATGGGGAAAGAGTATCAGGGTCAATAATAGAGTGCAAATGCCGTTCTAACGATCTTTCATTGAGTGCGGCCCTGAGCCATGCTCTACCACGACCTAAATCAGTTCGAACTTTTCTAAGAACACTAAAACGCTCTTGTTCATGCCAAGTAAGTTGTTCTCTAATACATGGCCAGAATATTGGATCTGGAGTGGATCCTGTTTTATATAATCCACCAGAAACGAGATCGGAAACGTGTCTGAAAGACGAAAATGAGTAAAAACAGGTTGTTTTTTTTACATACTTCAGAATACAGATTTCATTGACTCATTCGTTCATTGATTCGTTAAAATTTTAGTGGTAGTGAAAACTCATAATTTTTTTTTCAATATCTTCAAGGGGTAAATTAATGGTGAGTCGTATGGATAACATATGTGAGAAATTGCCAAAAATGTCTGAATCATTATAAAAATCAGACTCGAGTGACAATTTTAAAAGAGAAAAATGTACCTCAACGCAGAGTTCAGTTTATCTACACGATTAGGGCGTAGTCCATGGTTGAAAATTAACTCGAACATATAACATAGCTGAGTAACACATGGATCAGAATCCGTAGCCAATTCAGCTCGCCCACCAAATCTAAGATGGCATTGTTTAGCGGCTGCTAGTAAATCTTCTTGTAGTTTTATTTTATCAGCTGCATTATCTCGTTGGCAATTTGTCTCCGACAGATTATGATGCGTCCCAGGGACTATAGCTGACATCATACGAAGTGCCTACAAAAGGATGCTTACTAAAACATGAAAGAAATTTCCTCTTGCGAACACAGACGAGGTCCAAACTAAAGGATTTTGAAAAAAAATAAAAAAATAAAAGAATACAAATTTTTGTTCACTGTATATGAAACATTTGGCAGTAATTATTCCTGTTCTTTTTTTAATATTGTTACTATTCGATAGGATTGAATAGAAATTCGACACAACCAATCGAAAATTTGAATACAGAAATTAACGCCAGATTTTATGATTATCATTATTTTGTGTACATAATTTATTTTACGAATGTCATCTCTTCTCAAGGACAACAGACTCCGAATAACATAATGATAATAATAACAAATAAATTACCAACCATTTAGGGTGATGGAACAATTGTCAAGACTTTGTTAGCTGATGAATGTTAAGAATTTACTGTGTCAAACTTATAAAAGATAATAATTAAGGGAAACAGCACTAGGATACGAGCGCGTTCAATTAACGAATAATGATAACATTCCGCATGGAATAGATTCATTTATTCAACCAAAACATAACCAAAACACCACATCGGGATCCGTCACTTCAAAAGTTTAAATAGAATCGTAGGAAAGAAAAGCACCGCTCATCGATTAATTCGAAGGAATTGATCAGGTTTGATTGTTTTTCTTCTTCTTTGCTTTACGAGCAAAACAAAGAACGCACGTTATTGATGCAATTTTCAACAGTGATTAAAACCACAACGATAAGGTATGTATATGCTTGTCACTTGTAGCCAGAATTGAACAATTCTACTACTGGGGGGCGGAGATTCGTTTCACGGAAGTGATTGTAATACAATAAAAAAAAATAAAAGAAACGATTATCGTGCTGCGACTATACCATTGGTCAAAACCTCGAGAGAAAGATGACTACTGAACACAAGGAGAAAGGGTTCACATACAATCGCAGTAGTTAGTCACAGTCTGAACAATTTTGTAGTTTTTATTTTTATTCGAATTGATGAAAATCGCCACGATAAATAATAAATGAACAACAATTAAAATCAATACAAGCTGAAAAGTCGGAGGAATAATCGATACCAGTGAGATATCTTCAATCGATTGGACAAATTGATAGTAACAAAATGACGTCAGGTGACCTTTCGTTCCGACACGAAGATCCATCGACGATTATTATCTTGTGAGCTTCATAATCATTGGTTTTTAAAGCCAGCTGATCAGATATCTCATTGTTGACTGTTTGGTTGTCAAAAAATACAACTTGAACATAAATAACAGTTTCTTTCTTTCTTCTTTTTTAATTCGAGTTTCATAATTGTTGTGATCACGATTGAGTATATTAGAAATGGGCTCTCTAACCAGCAGACAAAATGCTGGTGTTGAAGAAGTCGATATAGTGTCAAATCATGCATACAAATATCCACCCCGTTCAGGTAGAATTTCTATTATTATTATTATTATTATTATTATTAATATTGTCATTATTATTGTTATCGAATGATACCACGTTATGATGTATATACATACTCTATGAGTATTCTCGTGATGCCGGATAATCGATGGTTCTCAAAAAGCATTAGTTATCTACGTGTTTTTATTATTTATTCCCGTGAATAATACACGGATTTGGAATAACGTAATTAATTCAATTTACGTAATGTACTTAGGTGTAGCTGCTTTCCAGCTAAGTTGTACTTAACAAAACAAACAAAAAATACTTATTCGGTTACATATATCATTATTGTTGTATAGATATGATTTTATAAACAGGTAGCTATTTTGGAAGTCACTTTATAATGGGAGGTGAGAGATTCGATACACCCCAACCAGAGGCTTACCTTTTTGGCGAAAATGCAGATTTAAATTTTCTTGGAAGTCGGCCAACTCCAGTAAGTTTTCAATAACTAAGTGATCATCAAAATGGATTGTATTTTGTATTGAATCATTCGTGTTTCAGTTTCCGTATCCTCCGCCCCAAGCTAACGATCCAACAAAAACTCTGAAGAGTTTAGTAAACATCAGAAAAGAATCTCTAAAATTGGTGCGAACCATTGACCAAACTTCAACTTCTTCTCAACATCATAATAGCAAACATTATGGAGATGGTGATACTGACTATAAACCAACAAGATTTAATATCGAATTTACATTTGATTGCGATGTTAGATGCGCTATAACAATTTATTACTTTTCTACAGAGGATGTCACCGCTAATGGAGTTGTGTAAGTTGTAATTAAACATGGAATATACGAATGAAAATACTTTATATAATATCACCCACTTCCTAGTTACAAAGTCATACTCCACATCTCATTTTTCATAATTATCTTTAGATACTCGCCACGAGATCCTTCGATGAATTCTGAAACATATCATTATAAAAAGGGAGCGAATCAACAATTCAGTCAATCGTCTCATATCTTTGATCCAACATTATACAACGAAGAAGATTTGATTTACAATCCTGATAGAGAGGTGATAACAAAAAATCGAGAAAATGTTTACCAGAATTCAACCAGTTTTTATCTTCTAGAGAACTCTTCTTTTTCTTTCTTTATTCGAAAAAGATAATTTGGAGTAAAAAAATTCTAATTCCCTTTTGAATACTCTATATTTTCATTATTATGATTTTCAGATAATTCCAATGGCAATTCATTGCGTTGCCGAGGAAGGAACTGAGGAGCCGAAACAATCTCATACTACAATAGCTGTTATAGAAAAACATTCCGATGGATCTTACGTATTGAAAGCATTGAAACAAAAACTGTACGTCGATGGGCTCTGTTACCTTTTACAGGAAATTTATGGCATTGAAAATAAGAATAGTGAGAATACCAAGGTACTACATGCTCTAAAAGCTAGATCGATAATTATGAAAACATGAGGCCATCAATTTATCACTCATTTTTATTCAACAGCAACAAGGGAGCGACGAAGATACAGAAGATAGCGGTTCAGAATGCGTTATATGCATGTGCGACGTACGCGATACATTAATTCTACCTTGTAGACATTTGTGCCTGTGTAACGGGTGTGCAGATTCATTACGATATCAGGCTAGCAATTGTCCAATATGTCGTGCACCTTTCAGAGCTCTTTTGCAAATTAAAGCTTTGCAAAAAGCAACTGGGCTGATACTTTCCAATCCTCCATTAGCCGAGGTATTGATCACATTAAAAAAATTGTCCTAAATCTTTCTTTTGTTTTAACGAATGAAGAGATCCGGTCCTTGAAAATTATAAACTTATTCAGAAAAACTAGAATCAAATTCAATTAATTACATGATATTCTTCTTTTAGGGAAGCTGTGAAAATATACCGTCAGGATATGAGGCGGTCTCGCTTATAGAGGCATTAAATGGCCCCTATACACCAAGAGCCACGGTTTTACCTGCTGAGACTTTGGATACCCCTGACACTGATACAGCCAGTGCTATTCAAGCTGCCGAAATATTGAACCGGTACGTAGGTAAAGCTGAATGAAGAAAACGTAGGTTTATTGGTTGCTGGTAATTTCTTCATCTTGAAATAATGTAACAGCGTGTTTACTACCTGAAAACATGGAATTCTCGTCCAATCTCACTCCAGATTATAGTAGACATACTGCGTAGCTTTCATTCACTATTTATCTATGGTATAATAACACATTTCCATATAACTTTGGAATTTATCTTCTTATCATCTTTCTTATTTTCGTCTCTAACACATTTAACCCTTTAATTCAATTTCATCTCCACATGATTTTACATGAACTTTCAAGACATCTTGAACAGTAGATTGTGCGCCCAACAAGAAACAAAAAAAACAAAAAGCAAAATAGATTTAAAAAAACTAATCCTACTATTACGTGGCTTAAAATAACAAATTAATCATATTATAATATCAATTTTTCTTGGTGACTGATACGTGTAGTAAAAATTATGGAAAATTGAATGAAGTCATAATACAAGAGAAAAGGATAAACAGGATAAAATCAAAGTTTGCTTACTACCTGGAGGTCTTACACAGAATCGAACTCCATAAGGTGTATTTATTGTTCTAAAGGGTTGAATTTGTAAACATCTGTTTGAATTAGATGTTAGGATAGTAGAAAGAGGCAATTTTTTGTAGATCAGCTGAGCGTACCCCTGTTTCCAAACATGCGTCTCCAAAAGACACAGAGAAGTCACCAAGAACTAGTGGTATGCCTTGCCCAACACCCGAGTTCCGAATGTCTGTTCTACTTACAAGGGATGAAAATTCTGGCTCACAAAAAGATCTTCGTAGTCGTTCCCCAGTGACAAGAGCAAAAGTTGTCGGTCGGCCTCGTGACAAAACTACTCTACGTACGAGAGACACTTTGAGACTTGTCAACGAAAAGCAATCTGCTGCAATTGATGAGGTAAAACCTACAGTAATGTAAGACTATGCATCTCTTAATATTGGGAATACAAACCTATATTTAAATCCCTAATCTTGCAATTTTTTCATCAGGCTCAAGACGACGATAGCGAAGCAGAGAAACTATCTCCTCTATTAGACGCTGCTACTAGTACTGAAGTGCTAGATGCGCATCTCCATCCAATGCATAATATTGAACCTATAGATGACCTGGATATCGAGGATGAATTACACGTCGAAAATGGTCACGTCAAAAGTACTGAGCGAGCTAATGATAAAAGCGTGCATTAAAGCTTGTATCGGTTTCATTTACCACTCATTGCTCAATAGTAATCCACTGACCACGGCGATAACACTGATCTTTCATTGTGAATTATTACTTATTGGGTTTTTGGACAAGTATTCTCAAGTTTTTAATCCAACTCTCAAATGTGGGGTGAAATTTTTTTCTCACTCTTTCGTTCTAACAACTAAAGTATGGGCAGCACGCTAAAGGCTCATAATATATTGTATTAGAAAGTTGTTGGGACATACATTCCCAGAATCTCATATTTCTCAAATTTTGCGTATTCAGGTATTTAGGGATTTCTCATTGATTTTACTAACCATATATTTTAATCAATTAGATATATTTAAATTTTCAAAATTCTATCAGACTAAGCTTCTTCCTGTATATAATGACAATACATGCAATTTTTGTTAATTAGGAATAGACACATTTACCCTAGTGTTCATTGTCAATGATATTATTAGCCTGCAATAAAATTCTACAATTATTATTATATTTCGCTGTGTAAGAAGTTCTATCAATTTTAAATTTTTTTCTTTAATAAACTCTCTGAAACTAGATACCATTGTTATCGTGCTTTCCTCCTATAAAATAATTACAGGAATACTATAATTGATGGTACTAATAGCAAGGCACAGGCGATTACCAAAAAAGTAAGGAAACGAAGAACAGTGCGGCAGTAAGTCTTAATAAAATTTATTTAGACCCGATTTACAAAATCGTGAAATACAGATCAGGCGTTGGCCAAGCTTTCTCTGAATTTTTTCCACGCGTCGAGGGGTCCATGCTCAGGAAGGTACTTAACGTTGCAACCGTCTTGTGCAAGACGACCCGACACCTTCAGGTCTTCGTATTCAGCACGTTCGTACTTGGTGAATCCCCACTTCTTTGATACATAGATCTTTTGGCGACCAGGGAACTTGAATTTGGCACGACGCAGAGCCTCGATAACTGAAGCCTTATGACGATCAGAAGAACGCACGCTCATGATTGGCTGACCAATTCGAACACGTGCTACGGTTCCTTGAGGCTTTCCAAAAGCTCCTCTCATCCCAGTTTGAAGCCTGCATTGGAACAAAAAAGAAACATTAGTAGACTTTTATTTTAAAATGCAAGTAGTTGATCTTAATAATTGTGAATCGAACTTTTTCATGATTTGATTTATTCCGAAAGATATATATGATTACAAGAGATTGGTTGTATTATCGATAAATGAAAATCCTGGAACTATAGGAAAGTTGTGAATAATAAAATAGAGACTTTTGATTTACCTATCAGCTCCGGCGCATGACAACATTTTGTTGATGCGGATGACGTGGAAAGGATGGAGTCGCATTCTGATGTGGAACTGATCTTTTCCTGCGTTTTTCACCATATACTTATTGCAGCAAATACGACCCGCCTCGAGGGCTTCGGAACTGAGCTGTTCATACTCATCGGAAACTAAGTGGACACACAGAGGAAAGTCCTCGACGCATGCCTTCTTTTTGCCCAAATCGAAAATACGAATCTTAGCATCTGGGACACCGCGACAGAAACGAGACTTGGGGTAAGGTTTGTTCTTGCAGTAGCGGTAGCTGCAATTAAATTGAAAATATTCTTATCAATCATTCATTTCATGTCGTACATTAAATTCGAAGTTTTCGGTTGCGTACAAAAACTTATGAAAGCTTCCAGATTAATAATTCACAAATTTTTGTGTCTAAAAATTCTTGGATGATAATAATTCTATGTGATCTGGTGAAATATGACGAATCAATACATAAAAAAGTCAAAGATCGAGTTTCCTCTATTTCTGAAAAAATAATATACATCAATAACAGGTACACCTCCATGAAGATTCTTTTGTACACAAAAGCAGACAGTGTAAAAAAAACCAATGAATTTTAGGGACCAAAAATATATTGCAAAATATCGTGAATTCCAAAATTATGTCGAAAATTACGTTACATTAAACATATTAGATAAATTTTGAGCAATCGTTGACAACAGGTTGATCGGCTTGCGATATGTAATGTAACGATCAATGATAACTTTCAACACTTAATCATTGCCACATATTGCAAAAAAATGCATCATTATTGTTTATTAGGTTATGTTGTGGTAAACTATTCTCAATAAAGAAAAAAGGTTATACGATTTATTTGCACTCCAAATTAGGCGAGATATATGGAAACTTCAATTTGAAGCAGAGAATTCCGATTATAAACTGGGAAACAAGATAGCATAAAAGACTTGAATTGAAAATTGTAAAATGAGGTTAACAGTAAAGATTTATTTAGGGCGAAACATTTGTGAAATAATTATTCGGCAAAACAATGAGTAGAATCGTGAAAAATGTGGCAGTTCTGTTTACAAATGATATATCTTCAGTTTCGAAGTAAGAGAATGGAAAGCATGACATCGACTTACCATCTAGCTGGTCGGCGCCCCATTTTGGACTGAAAATATAAAAGCGGAGGATTAATAATCTACGAAACTATTAGAACTAACGGTTTAAACATGAACACAATTCTTTGGATATTAACGGATTGATCAACCCTGTGGAGGATTGCTCCAGATTCTTACAGATATCAAAACAACATTCACGAAACGTACCTCCGACTCTTGACAAGCCGAACAAGAGAAGCGAAAAGGAAATCACGTTCTATACAGTTTTATATATGAATTAAATTCTTGACGGTGTTTCCGGTCTTCGCACAACCATGGACTAGCCAGACACGAGTGGAGCAAATTGCTGCAGCGCACATTACTGCCACAGCCCATTGGCTCTCATGAACCACGTGATAAACCCGAACAGTCCGTCGATACAATCACGTGCTTCATAAGAGCCAATGACGTCGCGACAGTAATTTGCTGCGCATGAAAATCCACCCTACGAGAATCGGGAATTCTAATAGTTCATATTTTACCCGCTTTGAAAAACATCAACGTTCATAGGTATAAAAGTCGTCACATATCGCGCTGTAGCGGCGTCACCTAATTTAACCTTATTGAAATCGTTGAAGTGTGTGTCGTGTGTGTGAATTCAGAGTAAAATATACCGAAAACCCAAATTATAAAAACGAGGGTAATTAAATTTGATCAAAGTGAATAATAAAGAAGAGAAAATTAACGTGGAAAAGGGAGAAAATGCGGATAGAAGTAGCGGTGAAATTATGATGGAAGTTGTCGAGATACCGGAGGAAACACCAGTAAGAACTCAATTCACAGTTGACGATCTCGAGATAGAAATTCTTCCCCTTGTTTACGAAATAATACGAAGGTTTGTCAAGTCAATTTTATATTTCGCTATTTTTATTCGCATTAATTAGGTGATCGCTCGAAATCAACCAGTGGCAAACATTTTTTTCCGTAGTATAGCTGATATTAGCAAACCGGTCGTGTTCCTGGTATACCGCAATCATCGCCGTTTCTTTTGTCTGCTATATTTGTTTTATTCGTCTAATTAGTATATTTATAGCTTTCGTGAGTATTGCGACTAAAAATTATCAACGTAATAAGATTTAGAAATTTTTACAAGAACTAATCACTTTGCATCTCAATAATTGCAAATCGTAATAATATGAAGCATTTTTAGAAAATATCTCAACCTAGTTTTGATACCCGGAAAAATTTCCTTATCATACGCAAATATATTACATAATATCGCTTAAAAAATTGTTGATCCAATTTTTTCGTCAGCGTTGAAAAAGATCCTCACGACAACACCCAGAAAGCTAAAGATTCTCAAGACACGAGCCACAAGATTTTAGATTTACAAAAAAAATTAGATTCTGCAAGATCACAGGTAAATACCTACCATGACCCTAAATGGGACGTACCTACGCCTCAGAATTATAGGGATCGAACTTCGTTTTTATCACGTCTTCGCTTCACAATTGAATATGAAATTGACTCAATAATTCAAGTATTATGTATTTCTTTTAGTAGATGCATGTAAAATCTTCCACAATAAAATACAGAAGTGTAGATCCCTGGTTAATTAAAATTGTAGATAAAATTTGGGTACCAAAAATTAGTGCATCAATATCAATATATGTTTTATGTAAACATTATTTACAGATAAAAAGATTGCCTGGAATAGAATACAGCAAAGAGGAGCAATTGCAGAAGTTGGAGACTCTTCGTAAACAGTTAAGATTAAAGCAAGAATTGTTACTGAAATATCGTAACATGTGTACATTTGACGTACCAAAAGTATAGGAACATTTATAAGAGAGTACGATATATACCAATATAATATAATTAATCAACTGTTATCAATATGATACTGCGTTTTCTTATACGATATCTAGCGAACAACGAACAAATTGTTAACAAATTAGCTGATTCAAAGCCGGTTAGACGCGCTGCGCAACTAGTTGTTTATTTTATAAATCGTTCATCTATAAACGGTTCGCCGACTGGTCCTAAAGAGCTTGGAAAACAATGGTCAAGTTCATTGACTCGTTTTGCAGCTAATCTGAAAAAAGGCATAATAGAAGCTAAAGAAGATTTAAAAAAGAAACAATCTAAATAATATCTGTTCTCATGTAGCATAATTTTTTGCTTACATGAGATTCATTCTATAGTTTGTTGGTCTTGAATGTTTTTGTATTGATTAAAAATCTTTACTCCAAATATTTTAGCTGTATCTTTTCTCTGTGTGATAATAATCATAATAATAACAACAATTTTCTCTTTTAGTTAGAAATTCAATTCAGATCGTAGAAACTGTTGTCTTCACTTTTGTCATCATGACGTACAATGGATCAGCAGTTATATCTTTGCCTATTGATTACAAAGAATATCGTAAATTTGATAGTCGAATATCGTTTTTCAATCGTTACATGAGTGTAACACCACAACAAATTGCAACTCGCATCATAGCGTCGCTTGGACCCCCTTGTACCGAAAGATTTAAAAAAAGAGATCAAGATATGGTAGGTCCTCTTCTAGCAATTTCATTTTTATTAGCAATTTTACATTATGGATATAGCATCAAAAATCCTTCTGCAACAAACACAGTTGTCGCTCCTTTAACTTCGGTGCTATTATACGCAGTTTTAAATCCATCTTTGGGTTTTTTACTTTGTAAACTTTCACGTGCCAATATAGTTTTCTGGGATTTAGCTGGCTTATTGGGTTACACATTATATTCTCATATTCTTACTTTAATTCTTAGTCTTTTAATATATCAAGAAGAAAGTAACTTCTTTTTCTTTGTATGTTTATTCGTATTCGGAGGATTGAGCGCTCTGAGAATGTGTTTAATTCTTATAACTACTATACCAAAACCAGCTGCTAGACTTTTGGTTTGTTCAACGCTATTTATTAGTCATTTGTTATTCCTCATTTTTTTACATTTTGCTTATATGCATCCAACGTTTGCTTATGGCGTTAGGGACACCAAACGTGATCCTACAATCAAATAATAATTTGTGATTACGATATTTGTAAAATACAAAAATCTGAAACTTTCTATTTCTCATATATCGAATTTTTTGAGTGTAATATATTACATTAAAACTATTATGTATGTATCATCAGTTTTTAGCGTCTTAGATGAAAATTGATCAATGTACTATAAAGTCAAATGACATCTCATGTTCTCAATCTGTTATGATTCCAATCATTTCTGAACACCTAGATAACTGTAATTGTATATATTCAATTCTATGAAAATTAAATCTAATCATCTCTCTTTCTGATCAATTCGTTACTGTTTTTTTCATTCCATAGAAAATTGAAATTTACGAACAATTAAATAGGAATAAATAAAATACCTCTTACTATCGAATACTTTTGCCAGTTTATTGATTACGAAATTATATCTTATGGATCTAGCAATACAGGAAGGGGTACATTGAGTTCGAATTCTTAGTATATACTGTTTATAGATTATATTTATTTAGATGAAAAAAAGATATTGGAATAGCAGAACAAATATTTCCTAGCGTAAATAATGGATAATTTAATGTATTCATAGGATGGTCAATAGAACAGTTCTATTGTAAATAAAAATCAATTTACGCCTGAAAATGATCTTACTTTTCCAATTAAACGATTAGGTATTGTTATACCTAATTATGTAGTTAGTTTACACCATAGAGCACTTTATTCGTAATTAGTAAACACAGATGACATCATAGACATAAAGCATGGACCATACATTACCTACTAATGTAATGTATTAAACATGGTTCACAAAAGTAAGAAAGACAAAGTAATATTAGGGTCATGTTATCTTGTTATGTTTAGACCCTGAATAAGCTCTATTTCTTTCTTCAGAAGCGACTGGGTTTTTGGTTTAGATGCGTAGTCCATGCTCTATGTCTATGGATGGCATAACAAATTAGGCGAAAAGAAAAAGAAGAAAACAGAACTAATTGTGGGTAATTAGAGGTGAGTTATTTGTTCAAGCCCATACTTTTTAACTAAACACCTCTTGCCAGATTATAATCAATATCTACATAATTATATAATTATTCCCTATTATTATGTTGTATCATATAGTATTTATCATAGATATACTAAATCAAAAATCAGTCACAAAAAACCAACTAACTTTAACGTAAATAATATACCTACCAGCCTATGTTGAAAATATAATATAGTTCGCAATATGAGGGACTTCCAGTGACTTATACACAAAACGTTACACTAATTTAGCTCTTTTTTTATACAGGTATATCATGTACCACTTGAATACCTACATATTTTTGTGTATACACAAACTACATCTGTCGTGTTAATTTTTATTAAACCTTGGTAACGCGTCTTATTCATCATAAAATCTTGATCTGCCTGAGATATTATACCACAAGTATAATGTGCTCGAAGTTTATAAAGTTCCGATATTGGCTGAAATTTTTTAACATTGAAAAATTTCAGGTAATATCATTTTTCGTGACTTTGCGTAGGTTAATGTTATAAGCTTCCGCCCATCAAGTAAAGTAGTTTCCCTTTCTGTAATCCATTTCTATACCGATAAATGTTAGAGAGTTATTCAGATGAAATCACAGAATTATGAAATATGAATTATTGCTTAGAGATAATGGAGTGAAAAATGAAAAAAGCCATTAATCTTGAACGAAGATAACATTGTTTGTCTTGTATTACTATCCAGTTTATTAAGACACATTTTGTGTAACTTCGAATTATGTTTTTATTCAGAATAAATAAAACATTCAAAAATTGGATAATTTGTTCTTAACACTCTGAAATAATTCTGATTAGAAACAACGTAAAAAAGAATAATCAACCAGAAACGAGGAAACTTATGGTGGTTGGGCTTGGTTGTTCATAATAAACAATGCACTTTGCCTTTTCTACATAATGTATGTAGGTTTTTTTTTCTTATTATAAAACTTTAACAATTAAAATAGATTAGACACCGTATGTGTGAATATATCATCATGAATGATAGTGATTAAATCAATGAAGCATTTGTATTTCGTTTGAATTCTTGATAATTAGTAGTTATAAGTTCGTTGAATATTTAAAATATCTTTTCTTTCGCTTTCAAATTTCATACAATTTATTTACCCACTATACCGCCCTTCTTATCTACAACAGCCCTTTAATGATACAATAGTAATTTGTAACTGGTGTTACAGGGTGAGTGCCACGAGGCAAACCCTAACAAACAAAAAAAAACTAAACAAAAACTTTATGAACATTCATTTTTTTACATCTGCAATATTCTAGAAGTCACCTGATAGAACTGAAAACTTTTCTTGTTGGGTGCACATTTTTGAAAACAACGAAATATTTTTTAGTGTGAATATTTGAAATAGAGTGAGCTTTTACTGCCTAAGGATGAGAAAAAGAAGCGAGCTTTTACTAATGTTAACCGAAATATATTATCCTTGGGAATTGGTATACAAACATTTAATTAAAAGCTCGTGCAACACCAGCTTCGAAAGAAAAACCAAAGAATTACAATAATTATTTATCATTGCTCTATTCCATTTGATGGGTAATATTGCTAAGGAAATATGTATATTTTGTACATAAACTGTCTTTCTCTTCTTTTCTTCCTTTAAACTTTGGCTGGAGGATTTTGTTCAGATAATGGTTGCACAATCCCACTTGTCATGTTGTGAGGCCTTCCTCGTCCGCCTCTTCTACCACGTCCCTTTTTACCACTTGAACTCATTCCCGATCTTTGAGGCATATTTTCTCTCTTGTCAGCGGATACTTCGAAAGGAGAATTGGCATCTGCTACATCAGGAATCTGTAAATATTAATTTCAATGAGGAAAGATAACTAAGTAATTGTTAAAATAACTTTTACATACCTAACAATAACTCACTTGTGTCAGAGGCATCACCGAAGATCCGTTTTGACGACTCTGCTGTACTTTGGTAGGCTTGTTTCCTCTTGCTGTTTGAGAACCTGAAGGTCCAGTATGAGGTATGAGTCTCAAAACATTGCCCACAGCCTTGGTTCGTCCTTCTCTAAAGACCATCCTTTGCCCAGGCTTTATATATTCTGGATGTTTAATGAATCTGAAGTGTACCAAAGCTTTATCTCCCGTTCGCAGACAGTCTTGCGACATTGTTAAAATGGAAGCAGTTTGTCTAATGCTTCCGCAGTGCACTGTAAAATGAATATTTTATTCCAAAATGGATACCAAAATATGAATAATATATTTCATCATGTTTTTCATGTCGTAATGAGAGAGAAGAACAGATAAATTATAATGTATTACTCACCCATAGCTTGGTATCTCGAACTGATTGTAGTGGGATGATGTAACACTAAAATTTCACCTTCAAATTCCCAACAAGCCTGAGGATTTAGTAAAGGCGAAACCATCACCATTCCCTTACGAATTTGTGATCTTTTAATCTTCTTGAGCGCAAAACTAGCCGTTTGTCCGCCACGGACTTCACGAACAGGCATTCGCTTTCTGTGGATACTTTTAACAGCTATTGGTATAAAATGACCCAATGGATCTGGACCTAGCAGAAGCGTATCATTCAATTTTATAACACCTTTTAATGTCGTTCCTGACACTACAGTCCCTACACCCTGAAAGACCGAAAATTTATCATTTTTGTCCTAGTATTTAGCTATACTGATTTTTGAATCATGAAAGTCTTACGGGAACAGAATATGTGTCATCTATTTGAAATTCTGCAGGTTCGTCATCGTGGCTTGTTATTCGGGCAGTCAAAAGATTCAAAAACATTTTTAGAAGATGGAGGTTTTCACCATTAACATTTGATACTTGAAAAATTGGGCAGAGTCTGTAAAATGATATAAAAAACTGCATGATTTGAAGTAGTGAATTGGCAATAATAACTCTAAACCGGATCGAAAATCAAATTTTCAGAAAAAAATTATAATCTCTAATTCATCTACTTTGTCATTACCTCTCAGAAACGAAATTTGTAGCGCTGATGACAACGTCATCCTGACACTTGACCATTACTGGAACCTTTCTACATCCTGGTGATTTAAGAATGCGAACTAGTAGTCTTAAATTTTCCTGTAGTACATTTGGCGGACACATATCAATCTTTGTAACTACCACAAATACCGGAACAGACAGAGCTAGAGCAAGACCCAAATGCTCCTTGGTCATTCCGACAATACCTGCGTTAGCACCTACCATCAACATACCTGAAAAACATGAAGATTGCAATTAATGAAAAATTTTCAGCAGCTGATATAAATTCTCAAACGGTAGAAATGCTTTTCAAGGGTGTCCAAATTCGTCATCGTTTTTATCTGTTTGGTGATGGATAAATAATCTTGTTGACTCAGCTATGCAAACGTGTGAGAATAGATAATTTTTCTGCCTAAATATGTCTGACGTTAGAAGGTTTTTTAGAAGCATAGATTTTCGATCTGACTGTAAATAAATGGATTTACCAAAATCTGGTGCGTGTCCAGTCATTCCAAATACAGTAGTCTTCAGATAACGTTCATGTCCCGCAAGATCAATGAACGTAATTACTTTGGAAGACTTTTCACAGATCTTCACCCAATCTAGAGATCCATGTTCTGGCTTATTAACAACATTTCCTAAACATACAAAATCTATAAGTTTAATAATTTCTCAGACGAGAGGCTCAGAGTTCGCTATGAGAATCTTTACCTATGCTATCAAAACCGAGAATATCATTTCCAACAGAACTGGTTCTCCCTGTTTCAGCCTCATGCTTATGACGGAATAACTTTTGCCTTGCCAGACCTCGTCCATTGTCTAACTCACCGTGAGTTAGTACTCCCAATAGAGTTGATTTTCCAGCATCTACATTCCCGACTACAGCGACTCTATGATTGAAATTTTACTCACAGTTAAGATAATGAATATTTCACTTTTATATTCGGCTTTTTTTGTAATATTTTCTCTATAAAAACGGACCTGTTTATTATCTTACTGAATATTCACGCCGTTCGCAAACTGCTGTAGTATTATTCTGCATGTATTTGTTTTATTGCTCATTTGAATAACAGAGAAACATTTGGGCATGTAGATATTAAAAATTGAAAAGACATAGGTATAATCGAATGATGGTATTTTTTAAACTGAAATTTAATTGTGGGTAGTACAGTAAAGTGTTTGTATACCTGATCTCAAGGAAATCTTGTTGATCCAGGCGTCTTCTGACCAAATATTGTCCTGTTAGTCCTAAATCCACTTTTCTCTGCCTCAGTAGAACACAGTCTGCTTCAAGAGTCGCAGACAAAGATTGTAGAGTTGCGACCGATGCGTCGTACTCATCCTCTTTCAAACCATTCTCTGAACCATCTATTCAAAAATTAAAAATACATTGATTCAATTATGTAAATGTGATTGAGAAAGATACATACTAATGGATTACCTATATTCTACACTGATATTCAGATATTCATTATTTGCCATATTGATATTTTGTAACAAAAATAAGCCGAGGTATTTAGAACACTTAGAAAACAGGAATACTAATAAAAATTTGGAGCGCACCTTCCCCGACACCGATATCAAATATAGTTTCACTTCCGCCATCCTGAATTCTTTCTCTTAGCCTTCTCAGTAATAATTCATACTGATCTTCGGATGGGCTGACAAGAATATCCTGTGAGGAAGAATGTGGAGAGTTGGTGAAGATATTTAACAGAGAAGTAAAAACATAAGCGCACAAATAGTAAATTAGGTAAATAAATTACCTTTCCCCTGATGCTGGCGTAGTCTACAGCGGGAATAGGGATATTTTCTTGTCCAGGAATTGGGATATCCATTGTTAAAATGGACGAAGTTGCAGTAGTCGTCATTTTTGACACCACGCAACTATCAAGCAATTGTTTCTGAGAGTTTAGTCGTTTTTGTTTGTATTTATTTGGTTTTTTTCTTCTTCTAATTCAAATATAATTTACACAATTACTAGAAGTACGACATCAAATGCGTTCCAATATTTAAATCCAAACGGTCTTCGGTAAGAAATCATTGACGCCGCACTCATTACTGTTTCAATATAAAATCAAAAACCTCAACTATGGAAGAAGAAGGAAACTCCCATTCATCTTCAATCTTATGATTTGTTTTTTTCAAATACTTGGCAATTTCAAATTTCTTTTTGATCTTCAAACCTGCAATTAAATTCGAATTGTAAATAAAGTAAGATGCAATTATCACGCATTAATACGAGATCAGAATTCAGGACTAATAATTGATCTTCTAATTTATCAATGATGAAAATATTCTCTAATTTTGCTATTGTCGGAGGAAATCTACCAGTAGGTTGTGTCGAACTGAATATCATCAAGCACTATGCATGACTAACAATGAGTTTAGAGTCAATGTTTCTTGTGCAACATAATGTAACATGATGAAAACAATACATATGTGTTATTATTTGAAAAGTTGCATCATGATTTTATAGGATCTTTATACTTTTTCGTTGCTTCTTTTTGCAAAAGATATCGATTTTATTGGGGTTTCCTGGGATTAAAAAAAAACGCAAATTGTCACAAATAAAAAAGATTATTCGAATATTGTTGTTAATTACTTGAGGCTCTCATAACCAATGCTAATTACAACGAATTAATAATGAATGTTACCTATGATCATGTTCATACAACAAATACTACAGTGTTATTCATTGGATTCATATCTCTTTTAACAATTTCTAAAGATAAACATATTGTAGATGTGCCAACGATGATCACCTATTTATGAAATACCGAAATGTATAAAAATAAACAGGATTTTACCAGGTTATACATTGGAATGAAAATTCTGATTATAACGAACACTTTGCGTTGAATAATAAACTCACCTGAATCAAAATTTCATAAAAAGTTATCAAAAAATGAGTTTTTTTTTACTTTCTGCATGAATGTATTGTATGTATGAGGGACTTACACTGTCACTTGAAATTTGTTGGTAAGGTAATGATTACACAAAGTTGTAACATACGAAAAATATAGGTAGAAAGTCTGTCTTCGTTCACGGAGCCACGATGGCGCCACATAACGTTTTTCAACCAATCATATCTATTTCATACCCTCGGGATCCCCCACGAGTATTTCCCCGTCCTATGATCCACTTGGGACTAACCTAGAGACTACATAACCTATAATTTTATCAGATATGTCACATTGTATTTACGCTGTCAAAAAACAGCTGATTCAATTAATGAATCCCGCAAGAACGAACGATCACAGATCGCTAACAACGATTTATCAGTGACGTAAATAATCTTCTTATTTGTATTAATATAAATTAATTCATACCTAAATGGAAATACTTGAACCGAAATAATTTTCCTCGTTACTCCACCAATTAAAATACAATTACCCACTGTTTCAAGAAAACCAGAAAAAAACTTGATAAAAAATAGATAAGGAATTTGAAATATTACCATGTCGTTTTTACGAGGGTCTTTGAACTACGTGTGGTGCACGACAAGCGTTCTTGGTAAAGGAGCAACCGGTGCGGTATTCCAGGGTGTTAATAAAAATAATGGTGAACCAGTCGCAGTAAAGACATTCAATCAGTTGAGTCACATGCGTCCGCACGATGTACAAGTGCGAGAGTTTGAAGTGTTGAAGAAAGTAAAGCACGAAAATATTGTGAAGCTCTTAGCAATCGAAGAGGAGCAGGATGGACGAGGGAAAGTGATAGTAATGGAATTATGCACTGGGGGTAGTTTATTCAACATATTGGACGACCCTGAGAATACCTATGGCTTAGCTGAAGCAGAGTTTCTTCTAGTTTTGGAACATTTATCAGCAGGCATGAAGCACCTCAGAGACAATAACTTGGTTCATCGTGATCTTAAGCCTGGCAATATAATGAAATTTATATCAGACGATGGAAGTACTATTTATAAATTAACAGACTTTGGAGCAGCTAGAGAACTCCAAGAAGATCAACAATTCGTTTCGCTTTATGGTACCGAAGAGTATTTACATCCTGACATGTACGAACGCGCTGTGTTGAGGAAACCTGTTGGCAAGATGTTTGGAGCTACTGTAGATCTCTGGTCCATAGGAGTTACTCTGTATCATGTGGCTACTGGGAATTTACCGTTTAGACCTTTTGGGGGAAGGAGAAACAAGGAAACTATGTTTTGCATTACGACTAAAAAGGCGTCCGGAGTCATAGCTGGCACACAAACTTCAGAGAATGGACCGATAGAATGGAACAGAGAATTGCCATTGAATTGTCAACTTAGCGCCGGTCTCAAAAAAATTGTTACTCCTCTGCTCGCAGGCTTATTAGAAGTCGATCCTCAGAGGACTTGGAGTTTCGATAGATTTTTCACAGAGGTGACCAATACCTTGTGTAGAAAACCAGTGCATATATTCAACGTCCATAAAGCCAGTTTGATAAAGGTTTTTCTTCACCCCGAAGAAAAGCTTATTGCTCTTCAAACTCATATTCAGGAACAGACTGAGATCGCGCCGTTTTCCCAAATACTTTTATTGGGGGAAATAATGCTTTTGAATTTAATAAAGGAATCTACTCCGGGAAAGGGGTATCCAATTACCACAGAGGAAAAACCACTCATGCTGTTTGCTAGGGAAAATAATAACGTCGCTTTGCCCATCGATCTTGAACTGCCAAAATTTCCAGTCTTTGCTAATTTAGTTTCTGTAGAAAATGATGCCAGCCAAGCCAAAGTGGCTTGTTCTGTCGCACATGTGTGCAAAAGGAGAATAGACAGACTGGCGCACTGCAGTAAACTTTTTCGTGACGCTGTGGAAGCATTCATAGGACTCGTAGCAGCGGAATTGAACAAACTCTTAGAAAAGTCACAGCGATCTAAGGAGATCACTAAAGCTGTTGAAGATACTGTGATTGCTGTACAAAGAGGAGAGGCTTTAGGACAACAAATAATTAAGAAATTTGGTAACGCTTCCATAAATGAACAGAAGAATTGGTCGACAGAACTCGGCTCTAAAAGTAATGAACTTTTGGGGAGTTTATCTCCTGCTATAACCCAGCTACATTATAGGTATATCATCGAATCTCCTTTATCATTTTGTACAATTCAATGATCAAATATATGATGAAGGAATTTTGTAATTTGACTACAGGTATGTCAAGGAAGGGAATTTACGAGCAGAGTGGGATAACAGTACGCGTGATCTCTGGTGTCCTTGGCTAAGCAAAGCGAGTTTCAGAGCTGCAACTCTTGTGGATCGATTGCGGGATGGTTGGCAGCATTTATTACGCGACAGAGCAACGAGGAGTCTGACTTACAATGACGAGCAATTTCATGTCTTAGAGAGGATAAAGGTATTGCCATAGATTAATTTCCGTAATTATATCTATCGCATTAATGATTATTGTATTTTTTCAGGTAACTGAAACTGGCCGGAGATTGAAAGCGCTATTAGAGACTGAGTGCATTCCTTCTATGACTCAAAGAGCCGAGTGTTTTGCAGACTGGTATAAAATGGCGCAGACTGTTTTTCTCCAGACAAGAATATTGAACAAAGATGTAGAGAACTATGAACGGACTTTGGAATTATTTTCCGATCATCTTTCGATGGAGAGCAGAGTAGCTCATGAAAATTTAACTCGTTCATTAGAAAGACTTCCTGGGCAGTTAAGCACTATAGAAAAGTCCAGTGCACCCAATCAGGAGAATGCCAAAATTTGGAAAAATATTTGCAAGGATCAAGAACGAATCGGTTTAACTGTATGTGAAAACGGAGTTCTAATTGATCAAATACATGAATTGTGCCTTCTTGATAGTTCCGGCGAGGAAGATACAGAAGATTCGGAACATGACTGATCACCGATATTGCCTTTAACTTGTTCAGAATCTATTTTTACCCCTCCAAAAAAGCAAAAGGTAGTTCACATTGACATAAAAAAAAATTATAATAATAACAAAAATAAACCAAGTGTAGTGTAGTAAGATCGGAACAGTTTTCTACGATTGAAGACAAGTTCAGAATGGTAAAATAGAGAAAAATTATACCAATATATTAGCACTCAATCATAATTTCACATTTTTTTTCTACTTTATGTTACCTAACATTGAGTTAGAAAATAGTGTAAAAAATAGTCAAGTACCTGTACAATCGATACAATCCATTATTTAGAGCATATGTGACTTCATTTTTTTTCATTTCCATGAGATTTTCGTAGGATAAGAAATCGTTGACTTGTTTATTATGTTCTTAGGTAGACAAATCATCTTATGAATGAAAAACATCTTTGTTTCACACAAAGCATAAGCGAGTAATGTATAGTATAATATATAAGATTTTGTTTTATTTTTTTTCCATAAATAAAAATATAATAACAGTTCCTTTGTATATAAGGAAGTTTTCACATTATTTATATTCATTACATTATTATGTCAGCAAAGTACAGATACAGTTTAACCCTCATTAGTGGTAATCTCATTATGTTGAATTGAAAATGTAACTATCAAGCTTCTAAATGACTAATGTTCCTTTCGGTAAGAGAACTTTGTCTTTGTTTCAATTTTTGTTCCTTGTGGTTTTCTTGAACTGATACGAAATGCGTTAAAAGTTTATCAAAATCAATATTACCAGCCGATTGAGAACGTGCATTCGACTTATGGGATTTACCAATAGTCTGTGCCTCTTTCGGTGGAATAGCTGCCAATCTACGATGTAGGGTTGCAAATGCTTCGCTCTGTGGTAAAATCATCAAAAGACCATACAAAGCACGTATCAGAGCTTCACTTCTGCCTACTTCAAGCAGCTCTAGTCTCAGGTCTGAAAATTTATTGCAATGATTAATTAGCACATTATAGGAACGTTATTGATTTTCATAAAATGTCATTCTTACATGTGAAGATTGGGGACTCGATAAGCTGCACTAATTTGTCAATTTCGGTCAATAATTCAACAGTTACTTCTATGTCTCCGCTGATAAACAATTCTCGATTAAGGATCATATTTTCACATAATTTCACAATCCCACATCCTAATAAGACAATTATTCGAACAGCAAAGGATACAATGCTCTTATCAAATCACAGACATGCCCATAATTTTGAGTTAGAAAACACAGAGCTACAGTAGCAACTGGATTATGACTCCATGATTCATAAAGACACACGAACAGATCACAACTTTCCTGTAAATCAATAGTTAATAAATTGAAGAACAGAGTTCTTTAGTCTCATTTCTTCGATACATAGGATAGAGAAACCAGTACAAACCTTGTTTTCTAAATCTTTTAATTTATTTCGTAAATCGAACAGTTCAGAACTAGTTAATAGAATGACATTCAAAGTCTGTACCATAATACTAGCAAATCGGAGATTTTGTTCCTTGGAAAGAATAATAGCCAAAGTTTTATAAATTCCTTCAGCACTGAGCAAAACGCAAAGTTCTCTAATAATGAAATTACCCCGTTCTTCTAATAAGTGTCTATCGGTTGCAAATAACCTCAATAAATTAACGATGAATTTTTTATAATATATGTTACGATTAAGTGAATCGTCTACAGATTTAGAACTAATTATCTCAGCCAATACGACTAAATCCTGCTGGACGACGTCGTCCGAACTATCGCTAAGCGTTTTCATTAATACTGGGAATAATTCTTCAACATGATCAAACATCCTCTGTGGAATATTTGTAAATAAATGATGGATCCATTTCAATACAGCAACTTTAGTCTGTACCGAAGTATGCATCAAGTGTTTTATCAGAACTTCAACAACGCTAGATAGATCCAAGCGCTCCGCTAATGGATGACTAAGTCGTGTTGAATCTAAGGAATTTGAAAACCACAAAGGAATAATGTTTACACAAACTGAATAAGACGAATATATCAAATTTTTAATACAGTAAACACAAATTTCACCTGCGTCTCTGACAACGTCAGTCAGTTTCTCTTGAGGAGCAGACATTTTTTCAATATTTTCTGTATTTTCCATAGTAATAAGTTTCATCAAACTGCCATTAACTTTGCTAGCAGTTTCTTTGATGTTTTTACGATTATCTCCATCGTAAGCGAGGCAGGGTAAAACTGCGGTAAAAATACCAGACATGTATGGAAGCATAGCAGGTCCGGACAATTGCACAAACTCCTTGATCCAAGTTATCGCGGTGAGCTGAAGAAGTTCGTCGGTGCTTTGCGCGTGAGTAATAAGGATATTTATCATTGCGGGAAAGTCAACTCTGTCAGGATTAGACTTAATACTGCGTAAAAACTCCCCCAAAACTGTATCAGTTATTTTTTTTATCTCTAACGTTGGATCTTCAAGGATTCTAAACAACCCGTCTAATATCTCTGGAAGGAATATGATGAAATCCATGTCTGGAACTGCGTCCAGAACGGATACCCAAGCAATAACAAACTGTTTCCCGAATGGATTTTTAGTATAAATTCGCTCACGAAGCAGCGGCATAAATCCAACTAAATCAAACATCCCACTTTCGGTAACAATATCCTGAAATATTGGAAAATTTCAAATTAAAAGAGTTCGAAATTTAAGAATTTGTCAAATTTTGTTCGATTTCTTTTCTTGTTTTGTTCTTCTCAATGTACCTTCATCAATCTGTCCAGCAATTCCGTAGCATTCTTAACACTTTGTTCAGAATCAGAGGCTAATTTACTCAGCGCGCTGAATATGTCTGTGAATTGAGGAAGTACAGATGCTCTAGCGACTTTAACAACATTGTACAAACTCTCACAAGCGTAGTATCTCACTCTGAGATCAGCGTCACAGAAACAAGCTAAAATTGGATGAATTAATTCTTCGGTATATTGACCCGTGTCTTTTCCTAGACCAACGGCTATAGCCGCCAAACCAATTAGGCCCCCTTTTCGAGTATGAGGATTCTGCGACGTCGCAAAATCTTGACCCAATACTTTGAGCAAACGTTTTATCAGGACTGTGTTGTTGTTCGCTACGAATTCTTTCACCATTCTGTAAAATGCAAAATTTCTTTTTCATATCATTTATTGTTGTTTGAAACATTGAATTCTACGTGTTTTATTCAATTTTCATTTTCTATAATCCAAAACCTAAATTCCAAATTTCACAGGGTTTTAATCCTACACTTTGAAAATTTCAAAGTTTTGTTCAATTTTAATTGCAATTATTTAGAAATTACGTAAAACCACTGAATTTTAATTGTCAATATCAAATATTACGAAAATTATTTACATTCTGATTCTATAGTATATCAAAAATCCTGGAAAATCTGGATTTTTATTGCAAATAAAGACTCCAAGGTGTCAGAGGATTTTAATTCTGAATAGTGGAAATTACGTAATTTCGTTGAATTTTAATAATTGTAAATGCTCATAAACAATATGATACCATTGAATATTGACTTTCGATCAATGATGAATGTGATTGTATATAGTACAAATCGTAATAATGAAACTGGAATCAATACATAAACGATAACTACGAAATTTGATTAGAGTTTGATTTTACGAAGTGTGTATTTTCAGGGTAGAGTGACTCTATAGGAGACACTCCACACACTCTGGTGTCGGGAAAAAATTTTCAGTGTCTAACGTTTTTCAAAAAATAAAATTTTTACATCCAGAAAACCAAGACTAGGTGGTGCACGGTCGAGATTGATGATTTTCGTTAAAGTAAGTGCGTCTTGAAAAAACGCACAGGCCACTTGTCGCAGTGCTACGGAATCGAAATTTTCGGATTTTTAGGAGACACTATTTTAGCGTATCCTATAG
The DNA here is from genome assembly GCA_963170745.1 of Phymatocera aterrima. Taxonomy (NCBI): domain Eukaryota; kingdom Metazoa; phylum Arthropoda; class Insecta; order Hymenoptera; family Tenthredinidae; genus Phymatocera; species Phymatocera aterrima. The sequence goes on from OY720663.1 coordinate 13,173,560, forward strand.
AGTCGCTCTTCCCTGCGAATAGCACCGGCGTTGATTTCAACCGATCTTAATGTAAATAAAAGCTACGAAATGTTATTGAATTTTAGGTATTAATGATAAATAAACAACAAAAGTTCATGTGGAACTTCAATTTAGACGATAACAAAAACTACGAGTGTAACCTCACTTTTCTATTTCAACAGCCGCAGCTTTTCGTTTTTCATATAATTTGTCGTTCAAAGATCGTATGCAGGCTGCACTCAGGGGTGCGTAATCTCTTTCCGATATCATTTTCGTTTATTATTATATTCTATTCGTTTTTGTTGTTCACAGTTTCTTCAGGGGGTGTCAAGTGACGTATTTGACAGATAAACTGTAAGGTGCTGTAAGGTTATAACTACCAACGATAACTACTATGAAAAATAATCAACTAAGAACCGTCTCTTCTTTTCAAATCTACATCATTATCGTCTAAGTATGCAGTTAGTCGTGTAGTAATGTGGCATTACTCAAAGCAGGATCCTCTTTGGTATTACTTATCAAGAGGAAATAAAATGGAAAAAATGGATGAACGGGGGTGGTTTGTTTCGTTGCCTTAAAAATTGTTGCGCATGCATAATGGTTGAAAGATGAAAACTAGTAGAGAGCCCAGTCTCTGCCTGTAGTTTGGGGTAATTGTAACGTATGTAGTTCATGGTATAAGCAGAAACGCAATGGCGTCCGAACGTCAATTCTTTGGTAAATTTATAAAGAAAATTGTGAAAAAAATGTGATTCATAAGTGGGTTATACGTAGGAATTACTCAAGGTGAACACGATATTGATACCGTAAGTATAAATGATTATATTGAAAGCGTGATATTGTTGATTTGAGAATTTTCATATACCTACTGTCAAAATATTGCATGGGTATGACCGTTGAGTGTGACTGTATGTATCTACAATTTTTCACTTACCGCCCGTCACTCATCTCGTTTATCTAATATCCTCGATTTTTGTTTGATTCTCTTCAAACAGTTTCTTCTTTTGTCGATAACAGAAAATAAATATTCTAATACGATTGCCAATACCACGATCACGATTATGTTTTAGTGTATTATAAAAATTTCGAAATTCGGCTTCAAACCCATGCTTTAAGTTTTCTGTAAAAGAATTTCTTCTACATTTTTTATCACTCCATCTCATTAAAAAAAAATTAGGTATTTCTTCATTATTCCATTATATCGATGCAATGATTTAATATTGTCTTTCCATACTGTAAATTTCAATGTCATATCGATATATGACTGGCAAAATTTCCACATATTCTAAAGCAACAGGGAAAAAACGAATTTTCTTTATATCGGTTATCATGTAATTAGTTTATTTATTAAAAGTGAAAAATTAGCTTCTAGTTTACTAATTTGTAGTATCCTATTTCAAACCCTTTATGCTTTATTTTATGTGTAACAAGACTTTTTCATTTTTACTAGTGCCAAGATCGTGAAGATTTAGGAAGAAGCTGATGCCTGCGAATGAATTTAGCAGATGAAAAATATGAGGATTGGGATAGAAACTAGAAAACGAATGGCTGATCGATTCAATGAAGAAGCGGCTAATGGTGGTCCAGGAAAGCGACAAGGAAGGAGGCAGGAAATCAAGAACTTAGGACGGCAGCGGTGTTAAATGAGGAAGGAATGAGTGAGTGATGAGTGACACTCGGCATCAGCTTCACTCGGTATCGGATTTGTATGCAGCCGACGAGATAGAAGTTCTTCTCCTCGAGGAAATACGCGATTTAGAACCGCCACCCTCAGCATACTCCAGACCTGAGGATATACAGGACTTTGAGATTGGTATGACTCCATATTTTTTATACTCTCCACGTGAAAATTTGTCTCCTTGCCAACAGAAACGTTTATAGAAAATCTGGAGACCTCCGAATATTACTTAGAAGGTTCAAGGGTATTCAAAATACTGGAAATATTATAGAATTATTATTATTGTTGTCATTTTTATGGAAAATGTAAAAGCGTTCGGTGAAATTCGAGAACCAAAGACCGTCATTACATTCCACTGTGATGTTCAAGTACGCGAGATTTTATAGATAAATCGAAGATGAAATCAATTCTAGGGAAGACCTATCAATTTGTGTGGAAATAAGATTGAAATTCAGAGCCTCAGGGTCTGTAGAAAACTTTCCATGACGATTGGACTTGGTGATAATGTTATGAATAACTTGGTAGCGGGTAGCAGGACAGGGGGGCGCACCAGCTCCCAGTCATCGGAGCTGGAGTCGCCAGGAGTACATTCGACAGTCCACTCGTGGGACTCTCATGCAAATTATCACGGGCATTACGACCGTGACCACAATGGGCATGGTTCAGGTTCAAATCCAGCTGCATGGCCGGCTGCGAGTCAATTGGTCTTGTATTGCGACCTACAAGGTCATCTCAGAACAGCTACGGGTGTTATTAGGCTGATGCTGCTTGTAAGTTGTATTGTAATGTAAAATGAACGCTGTTTATGGACTTGAGTTTATCTTTCAGACCAAATATCTATCAAAAATGATTTTCTTTCACAGATATCCTCCGCAGCATGTTTGGTCACACTTTGTAGTTCTGGGACGGCAAAAGTCAGCCTGTTTATGCTGCCTTTAGTCGGTAGATTGCGTTTAATGATTTTTGTCGCTGTATTTTGTCTCTTGGTTACATCGCTACTTCTCTTCCTCGATATTTCACACGTTGTTTATCTCTTTCCCTTCAATTGGGCCAAGCTGGTAAGTCATCGATGGATAATCTACAATATTTATTGCATTGAGAAATCGAAAATACTATGTATATATGAGTACTAGTTATGTCTGGGCACAACATATAATATAGATCGAGGTTTTTTTTTCTCATGATGGTATTGAATTATATAAAGTCCTTGGAAACTGAATTTCTAACGTTTCAAAGAATCTTCATCACATTTTTTAATTCCAGAATGCATGGATGTTTGCCGGCATGGGTTTATCCTATGTAACGGGTAGCACATTGCTCGTCTGTTCTGTGTGGGAATATAGTGGAGGTACTAGCGGCAGTGGTTGGGTACCCAGGCGAACCCGTTCTCAACTAGCAGTAGCTGCTGGTCTCGGCCTAGCCTGTGCCCTTCTTGCCCTCTTGCTTTCCTGGCTGCATTTACGAAATAGTAGCAATAGCAAGAGTCACAGTAGTCATAGCCACACACCGGCACAGCTTTACAGGCCTGTTGAAAACTCCTCGTCTTCAGGGGTCAGTACACGTTAACAATTTGATCGTTTAACTTCAAATGAGACTTTTTGTATTTTGACTCATTTAGCAAAGATAGAGAAAATGCCATTCGAATTATTAAATTAATCGGCGTTTTCCCGCGTAGGTAACGCTGAAAGAGCACAGTCCAAAAAGGCCGCCGCCATGGGTAGTAAAAAATCAGCAGCAATTAGAAAAAGCAAATGCGAATAGCGATAGCAGGAGCGGAAATGGGAATAACAAATTCAAAGCCGGTAACAATAAGAAAGATCATTGGGCATCTGCGAAACAGCATTTTCTTCCGTCACAAGAAGATGAGGATGAGGAAGAAAACCGAGTAAGTAGAGAAGATAAAGAGAAAAATAAGCGGAAAAGAAGAAGAAAAAATGGGGGAAGCCTGGATAACAATGACTATGATGTTAACGGGGGTGAAGCTAGCTGTACAGGGCTGGGTGTACCAGCTGGAAAAACACGCTGTGTACCAAGAAAGCTCCCATTGAAATCTATGAACAATGGTAATCAGCAGAAGCAATCCACCGTAGGAATGGGAATGGGCGACCCAACAAGATCCAAACAGATCGGTATGAAAACCCTTGTGAATAATAGTGATTTCAAAAATTATTGGGAAAGTGAAGTCACGCGTACAGAGCTAACGAGCAATAGCTCTCATTGGATTAATCAAGGTGGTGCCAATTCTGGTAAAATTATTCAAACTGACAGTAAAATTGTGCTGCCACCCGGATGGGCTAATCAGTGGCAAACTACGGTAGACGATGTACAACCTTGTTCGAGTAAGGCACTCGATCCCTATCCGTTCCCTTGATTGTATTTGCGATCAAAATATAGGTAGATTTATAGAAGCTTACATCGTTAAGCTGATTACTCGAACATTCAGAGTGCCATTCACAAGTTATTGTATGTAATGTGGATCGACTACCACATTTGTTGAATATTTATCACCGAAGCTCAAGTTCAGAAATTTTAGGAGAGTGTTGGATTTTTGTTTACAAAGTTGACTGTAGGTACTGATCACACGATATTCTAGTTCGACTATATTTTAGATGGGAATAAATATTTTCCATTTTTAATTCTATTTAATTAGACCTTATTTAATGATTTAAATAATTTGATAAATTATGATTTGCGTATTTGTGTATAACATCCGACACTCATTCCTACTTTTCGAATTTGTACTGGCTGTAATAATGAACTGTAGTATTAAGATATTGGCCATTGGTAACGACCATTTTATACCTATAATGTATCCATATGGGGTTTCATTGATCTTGAGAGAGAAGCGATAGGAAGGTTCAATCGGAATAATAACACTGGAAAAAATCTCATAATTTGTTAGAAACATATTATTTATGTATTATGGTGTCAACTTTCGCTTAAAGTTAACAAAAATTTGAATTTGAAATTTGAACGTGACGTATCATGAATACCGTTTCGGACAAATGGATATTAGCCCTCTCAAAGTGCAGCAATTGCTTTAATGCCTAATCTTTTTATGATTCAAGATAATAGATGAAGATCACGAACTTGAATTTAAACTAATAAGTTTAAGGATTAGGAAATGACGGATCAATTTCGAATGTTTTTATTTTTAGTGACCAGAGATAAAAATAGGCGACCACGTCCAAGCAATTTGGGTTATTTTGTATAAAGCTATCATGCCTTGTACATTTTGCTGCCAATACCTAATTATGTAATCCCTGTGTGTTTGGATTGTTAGACTTACTCTAATCAATCAATAACATTCATATGAAATGTTATGTTGGGCTGAGATTCATAATTGAGAATAATAATGATATTCTGAATCATTTGTAGCAATCTCATGCACGGAAGTGTGCGTATACATATAAGTATGATAATAACAATAATTGTAATAAGAAAATCATAATTTCATTTGAGTCGTATAATTAATATTTAATAATAATATATTAGGAGTTTTGAGTGAGCCTAGTATAATAATTATAAAAAAATGTATCAATTATTTCTCAATTTCTCTCTAGTCAGTTAGTCGTTATTTTTTATGTTTAATTAATATTTTCTAGTCATTACAATTTACCCACCATAGTCATGTTTGAATTAACACAAAAATCTTCTCTCTGTTACAATATTTAATAATTAGTGCACAACGGTATACTCGCGATTCATCTTTATGCACAGAGAACGTTTGATATAATTTTGTTTTCAGGATTTTGGAAAGTAATAAACCAAAATTGATCGAAAAACAAAAAATTAAGATAATGATTCACGAGAATGCTGTTGGTCATACAATTGGCCCAAAGACTTCGATTTTTGGCATTGGCTTAGAGAAGTAAACTATTTTTTTAGTACATACATATCGTGTTAGAAGTACAATCCGCATTATTGCTATTGAAATATTACTATTTATTTTGCTTTTCAACCAAAATCATCATATACCAAAAAATAAAGGACTCGATAACAATTTTCCTGCCATTATGGGGTTACAGGGTACTCTCGATAAATTAGATTCAAAAATACCCTGTTACAATTTTCAATGAACATTTATCTGTTTTATTTTCCATTCCGTTTTTTTAACTGATTCATATTCTGTCTGATACTTCTGAGATATTCAATTTCTGAATGGACTTACTCGAAATTTGAGTAAACGAGAAAGAAAACATAAATAAAAGTAATGTTAGCTGTGAATCTTCGTAACATAAATTGAAATTCAATTAAATAATAATTATAAGAAACTTGCGTGTTCATTTAGGGGTATAACGAATAATAAGCTAATTAATTAATATTTCGATATTTTACGTCTAGTATTTGCAAATTTCATATTTAAATCGTAACTTTGACAATTATATCCTTTTCGCAGAAACTATTGAAGAATTCGGCTGTCTTAGTACCTAATGCAAATCATTTCACTTCTCAAGTAGGGATAACGGAGGTTTACTTGTTGGGATAACTTTACTTCTCACTAGTTAAATATCAATTTTATTATTTTCTAGATTCGAAAGCACCGCAAACTACATTCCAACAATAAAAATTAAGTTCAGAATATTGCATGAGGCTTTAATTTAAATGACCTGTTGAAATTGAATACACAGTTTTATGAAAAACGTTCAAATTGCACATAAGCAATGTGAGATCACAAACACTGCCAGTTTAAAACATACTTTATAGTTTTACTTATATGTAGTCATAGAGAATTAAAAGCAAAACAGGAGAGGGAAAGGTTTCGTGGATTTCCATCGACAAGCTGGATATCTACAAAAAATTTTCAAGATTTAGATCAATGTCATAAGTTCAGAGTGTCAAATTTGCTGAATCTTATTACTATACTATACGTATTTCCTCCACCTGAGTAGAATTTGAGACCTTGTTAACACAAAGGTTTATACCGTTTATACTTATATGTTGAATTTTTCAATTATTCTGTGTGTACGCAACTACCTAAATTCAAGATTGTCTAAATCATTGTATCATAGCATAATACTGAAGTATGTATCTGCATTCCAATCATTTTAAGATTGGAATACAAATCTCGTAATAATTTAACTAGCTGAGAGAACAAAAACAAAAAAAATATGAAGAAACATTTTTTTCTATTTATCATCCATGGCAACTGCCAATTGATATTCTTGAGTCTTATATTATATCATACTACTTTAGTATATTGTATTTGTCATATAAAATCGTAACTTCGAACGCACAATAAAATAACAAAATAATTGTAAATAAAAATAATTATTTCTCCTCTTTAGCGTGCTAACAGATGAGTACTTTAGCAATAATTTTCAATTTAAATTGTATTAAATAAAATTAATAGTGAATTTAAACTACCGGTATCTTGTCTGCTAATAACAAATAACGACACTGAATACGACAATCTAAACTAAATATTAGTATGTCTATAAAAATGCACAAAACACAATATTAAAATTTTGTTTAATAATTTTATTTTGGAATAAACACTGAACCTCATCACAATTTTCTTTTTCATATTACACCGTCCGTTTTATTCATTTATTTATCTTTTCCATTTTCATCTTACCATTGATAATGATCCGCTGGCACGGATCGCAGTTCATATATTTCATTATTTTTATTTTTTTTAAATCTTTGCACTTCATACTTAGTAGTTCGACAGCGAATATGAATTTTCTGTTAAAAACATCTCTAGACGTACGTATTTAATATTTATATCATACTACCACATTCTAATTCCAACGTATTTTCATTGAAAAATAGAAGTACATTCCCTCATATTTTCATCCGATTTAATTCAATATTCAATCCCATGCAGCCATCTGAAATATCTATAGTTATTTTAGTCCCAATTGTTTCTCATTTTTGTACAGAATATATTGTGTATGTATCTATTATGTAGTACCTTTATATGTACTACTTGTAATTATCAATTGAGTCTGAATTTTCTATAGATATATATTAGACCCAGATATTTTCGTTGTAGAAAATACAAATTTAAAAATAATTAAAAAGAAAAACCTTTTTAATTTATTGGCCTAGAAACAACGAGTGTGGACAAATTGATTATACCTATACCTATACATATAGAATTGAATAAATAAATTTGAATAACAATATGTGTATCGTTTCGGTCTATTTCTTGAATACAATAATGGAAAATAATTGAAAAACAACCGATAATATACAATATTTAATGATAAAATATATAAATTTCAACATGGTGCATACAGCTGAGTCATATTATGAGTATTATAGAAACAAATAAATTGTATTTCATTCTACACGTACGTTTAATCGGCATAAGATTGAAATTATTTGATCAATCTCATGTAGTTTCCCTGGTGGACAAACGAGAAGAAGTAGAAGAAACAGCCACTTCAATAGATTATAACAATAAACATAGTAGATATATATTTGAAAGTTTGCTACAATATCACTAAATCCATGAATGAATTTCTATATAGTCTGCAGGACAATACGTTGTAGCTATCATAAAAATATATTATAATATGTATGCCAATATTATATTTGAATCATTCATTACATTCACGATTAATATAATAATACGCCTTTTTGTATAATCTAGACTAAATTAAAAAAGAAAAAAGTGAAAATAATAAATGAATTGATAAAAACAAACAAAATCAAACGAAGAATAGCAAGTTGATAATTCATATATATATAGAGAGCAATGCAATCGTCACTGTACAGATTTGATGTATGAATATAAAGTAAAATGAATAGAGAAGATGATTATATTATAAAAAGAGTGCGAAGAATATTATATTATTGATATTAATTTGCTAGGAAAAATGTAATAATAATATTGATATATTTACCCGAGAGGAACACGTATGTATGTCTACATTACATACCTATTGTAACAAACAAAATAAAAAAGTAAACCATGTACATTAATAATTGTTAGTTACATAAATAAAATCCATAAATAAGTACGACTAAAATACCGTATAATCCTCATCATATTATCATGTATAGGTGTACTCTGAACGATCCGCTAAATATTGTCACTTGGTAATACATACGAAAATATATAGTCACCTATATTTATCCTACTACATTCAATACCTGAGTATATTTACCGATACAATTGCTTACCCGAATGCCTATAATGAACAATTCCCGCAATCTCGATGGAAAGTAACTAGTATTTCGACAATTATTAAATTCTAATATTGCATGTTCCAATCTCGTAAAATTCTCAGGATTTATAAAAGCGTAATAAAAAATTTTTGTAAACAAGGTCCCATGGTGTAATGGTTAGCACTCTGGACTTTGAATCCAGCGATCCGAGTTCAAATCTCGGTGGGACCTCTTCTGGCCTAGCAAACTAGTCGAGTTTATTTTTGGTCAACTATTTCTTATTCGCTGTTCTTGATTTCCATACTAAAGAATGCATTATCCGCAAATTTCAGGTCGGAATTTTACTTCAATAAAGATTCTTATTTCATAGTTTGGCTACTTTCAACTATTTTACTGAGGATTTTACGACACTCAACGAGTTTTTGATCTTCATATCTAATGAAATAGAAACATTGAAATTCGCAAATATGAAGAATTGATTGGAGAATTTTAGATCGTACATTGAAAATGTTCGATTTATACTATCCAAGTAGATGATTGGCAATATGAATAGTAAAAAAATGTTAATTTCACGAAAACCAAAAACAGGGCTCGTCCGGGATTTGAACCCGGGACCTCTCGCACCCTAAGCGAGAATCATACCCCTAGACCAACGAGCCACGGTTGACAAACATTCGTATAAAAAAATACAGTATTCAAAACTCTATCAAAAAATAATCTCATTGTTGGAGAATTAACTCAAAGAGTAAAAATGATATTGTCGACACTTGTGTCCGTCTCAATGCTTGCATTATGACTTCAAGATTGTTTCGAGCAACTACCATGCTTATGATTGTCCGTAAGTTATTTTAACGATCCTGTGTGCTGATAATGTCACAGTTGAAAATAGGTCGCTGGGATGTTATTCATGGAATAATTTTATTTTTCGAAAATTATCCATTACGAGTGTACATAAATATCCAAGCAACCTTAGATATTTATACGACTTTGTTATCAGCGAATTCTACATGGGTTCCATGGTGTAATGGTTAGCACTCTGGACTCTGAATCCAGCGATCCGAGTTCAAATCTCGGTGGGACCTGATTTTTTTCCGTCAAATTATGATACCTAGTTAGATTTTTGTAAGCCTGGAATTACTACCAAATTGAAATAACAATAATTCGAAAATAATTAGTTGAATTCTAAGGTTCGCTGTAGAGGTATGCTATAGGGCACCATGACGAGTCATACTGCGAACTAATAGCGTTGAGTGCTCTACACTCGACGCTAATAGAGCCGCAAACCGGTCATTTCAAATTTTCCAAATACGTCAAATTGGTAGCTTATTTCAGGAGATTGCAATAACAAATGATGCCCGCACTCCTAAGCTGCTAGAAATTTTAATTAAGATAACATCAATACAATGGGATGAAAAAAAATTCCAGCTTCTACAGTAATACGGCTATACTATATTCTCATCGCGTTGAGCTGAAGTTGGATGCTCTGAGACAAAGGCTGACTTAATTAATGTAGACTTTAATACGTCACTAAGGCACGGTTGTATACTTACGTGAGCGTAATACCTAATAAGACTTTTCCTCTGTCCCAAAGAGTTCGTTCAAATTTTATAATAAGTATGACAAGATATATCTGCTTATTAAGTCAATTACAGAGGCACGGAGAGAAATTGTCAGTTTCAGCAGCATACGTGATGCACTCTAATTCTTTAATTTTTATCGTTAAAACGGTCACTCGTAGTATATGTATATCTACTATACGTGCGATATTAACTAATGTAACTTCTACTATACACCACCTACTCTATATTAGAAGAAAAAAATTGTATGCTTGCACAGCTTCGACTGCGACAAAAAATATCATCCATTCTGAAATACATTTTAATTAATAAGAAAGTGAAATGGAAGCATTTATGAATATACCTAGTATGTAATATGTAGCAGGTGCGAACGAATACATTTTTGAACGATATTCATGTATATACCTATACTATGTGTGGAGCTGTGAGATTAAAATCACGCACGTTTTACCTTGATGTTTCCACCTTTATAAACACCGCATTGCAGTTATGTGTGTAGTTCATTAGCCGTATCCACCTAACATAATTATTGCTATACTCTACTACAGTATACATCCGCTGATGTGTAATTATATTATTATGGAGTATATCAGTCTATGTATGTATACATACAATGCAGAGAATATTCACTAAAGCTGATTTTTTATACATATAGACGTAATTTTTGAATCGTAAATTAGGTATATATACGTACTATCTACCCGCAATAATTAAGGAGTTAATGATCGTTTCAAGGATTTCTTATAGGTTGAAGAGTAACATTCATAATCGTGCGTGCTATATTACACAGTTCCCTCAGTGTTCAAAAATTCCTCAAATTAATAATCAGCGAAGTTCAGACGTGCTCAATAAAAAATACAATCAATCAGTACGTGTATACCTATGTAGCTTCCATTATGTTAGACAAAAGTTACGAAGGCCTGCAAGAATCATTGTGTGGAAATGGGATGTATTACGTAATTTTGCCGAAGGCTATGTAACGGAAGAGAAAAAAGAAACACACAACAAAAAAGCAATTCCTTTATGCGTGATATATTCGCTCATTTCCGATGGACGATGCGAATAGATGGAACATATTATAGCTGGGTAGAAGTACAGCATACTGCAAATACGTGTGTCTATAAAAAATCAATGTCCAAACGCGCATACACGAAGAATTATTCTTCGCGGTATTGGATCACGCATCTCATTATACTTTATGTCAAGAAAAAATCACGAAGCGAGCAAACACGTACATTTAGCGATAACACATTAATATATATATCAATATATATATATAAGTTCACTGCATCGACGTCCCCGTTACTCTCAGATATACATGTACCGTATAATTCTTCTACTTATATCTAGGCGATAGACAGCTAAGTGCATTCTTTCCCCGAAAGCATATGATATAGTATATTATGTACATATGCGTATGTATGTGTTTTATATAGCTGATATATCCAGCTCCGGGCATCAGCTGATGTGTGATCACTTTTATAAACAAAATGTCAAGAAACAGTTTGGGAATTTGTTGTATAATAATTTGATCAAGATCAATATCATCTGTGGGCATATACAGCGAGTTATGTGGATCGTGTGTATTCAATATCCATACACTCAGTTTATTCATAGGTGTGTACAATAATCCAACCATTCAAAGTGCCTGAGGCAAAACAGGTGGGAATGATGAATAAGTCGAGGTAGTCGAGTCGCACGAATGTATATAGATATAATGAAATACGATTTGCGTGTAGTAAAACGCGGGCCAACTTCCAGCTGTGGGTACCTAAAAGGCATTCGTATTGTGTATAGGCATAAATTCTTTACTAATATGCACACCATCAAGAAGTTTAATTTTCAAAACAATCGACGACTGTATAATTTTGTCAAAATAAAGGAAGATTTCCAATATCCAGAGCCTGTTTTATGGCCCTGTCCAATTATATGAAAATAATTGATAATGTGCTACAGCGAAGGCGCATCGTATAATATAAGCGAAACTTTCAATATTATGCACGTTTTTCTCATGTTATACGATTATGCACTCACCTGTAGACGGTACTGATCGAGTTCAATGGATAATATTTATACCAAGTATCTCCTGATTAAGTCTATATGCATAGATTACATTGATCAATGTGCAATGTATAAACATAGGTATGGGGATGAATGAAGACTGTAGTTTCTTTAAAAGTTATAAAGTTATCGCGAGAGCTACGTGGACTCGTAGCTTGCTGGTTGCTTGTATGGTGCCGAAGAGTTCGTGATTACGGCTAGATATAAAATAATACCGAATATGAGTGTTGGTGTAGCTTGTAACTTGTATGGGCTGAGGCATTAGCCCTGTTGAAAGACAGTCAGTCAGCAGAGCCCAGTCAGTAACCTCGGTACACTCAACGCGTGGAAGGATATCAATATCAAAACAAAATATAACGCTGAGAAACGCGTTCGTCTTCCGAAATAAATAGGGTATAATTTGTAGACTGCATTTAACAAATTTGAGTTTAATTATAAATTAATTGTGAAATTCTAGATAAGGACAAAATTGCACCTAAATTGATTAACTATGAAAAAATGTCACACAAATTCATATGATACCCATAAAGAACATGATAATATCTACGACGTAGATTGAGCTCATTCTACGCAAAATTAGCGAACAAATTTCAAACAAAGGATTGTGAATCGGTAACTATCGTATTTTGTGTGTATAATGGATAATTTACGTTCGTGGATTTCAGTTTTGTATCGCGAAAGGAAGATGCGGTACACGGCCAAAGTGGCGATACTGACGTTCTTAACGTTCACTGCGCTGATGAGCTTTTCACACGCAGCGGTAAAATATAATTGTATCAAAAACACGAACTCGGTAAGTTCGACAAAACTGCGATCAAACTATTATAATTTCATTCAAATAAAAATGCTCATTTTACACTTTTCAGTGCGTCCGTAGCGCGGAATGCTGCACTGGTTGTTGTCACGGTGAAAAATGTGTCGATTGTAAGGATGAACCACGATTTATATATATGTTCTACGATTATAATTATTGAATGAAAAATTATTGCGCTTATTATATTTAATCATAATGCTATCGTATATTTAACTCTGCTACGACAGAATCAAAATAATTCAATTTCTGGCTGTGAATTAAACCGGAGACCGTATATACCTATCAATATGAATTATACATAGAATATAACGATCATTTGTAAAAGTGAATATTTAATTTCAGTTACAGACTCCTGTTTGAGCGATCAATTATCTGGTGCTGTTGGTCCTTGCGCACTTCTCGACCCACCGTGTCCTCGAGGGCATACTTGTGTCATACAGCCTGTAATGTGCATACAGAGTCCTTGTCCACCGGTACCATCCTGTGTGCCTCCAGATTACGATGATTACGATTAACGAATTGAATTCATGATTCCATCCATAAAAAACAACCGTTATACACATACTAGATGCGTAATTGTGTATATTTTGTGAGCTATACACCGTTGTCTGTTTTTTGTTTCATATCATATCTTATTTTTGTCCCCCCCCCCAAATATTGTGACGAGATATATACAATAATGAATTATTACTCATGTTGATCCAATGTCATAGTATTTTTTGTAACATGCTATTTTTTTTAAATTTTTTATTAATAACTACTATACATATTCATGCGTTTGCATTCATGATTGTTGATCATTATTGACCTATTCGAAAAAACCCCGAGTCTTTATCTCTGATTATTTATGTCTCTTGAATAAAATGGAAGAGTTCAGTTTGGTAGGGTGCAGGCCATGAATTCATGCTTGACGAAAAGTTGAAATACACGCAAACTATATATATGACACACCACCCTGGTGAGAAATCTCATGGTAGCAGATAGGCAGATGTGAAAACTGTAGAAGAACCGTATAGAAACGGACGAAAACTAGGTTTTCCTCGAGTTTCCATACGTTTTTGGCACCGTTTTAATAAGTACCTGTCTATTTCTATGGGAATTCCTACCAGGGAATATTATAGATATAATATAATTGAAATTTATATATTTTTGAATAAAATAATATTGTAAAACTTGAATGAGAACAAATTTATATGTTTCCTTATAGGCCTAGATTCAAAATATGTATAGTATCCGAGTATGTTTCTATAAAAGTTCACACAAGACATTTTGTGTATAATTAATTGTGAAAATATCATTTATTCAATACATTGATTAGCGTTGAAACGAAATTACAATAAAGGAGCTCAAACACATCTTAAGTATCTTAAAACGACGAAAAATAATACAACGTGAAATGATTCCTGACATGATTACATATCACGTGCCAGCCGGCAAGACGGCATAAATTAAAAAAAATAAATGAATAAAATAAAAATGAAAAGATGATAATATAATGATAATAATAATATTAATATAAATTTATCCGCCAAAAAGTTCGATATCATGGTAAAGGAGGTATGCGATTAGCCATACCTGTAAGAGCAAATGCGCATATAAACGTTTAAAATATTCGATCACTCAAAGCAGAAGGGCATAAGCACTTGATTAATTTGCCCTTTTGCTTTCAACAAATAAAAAAAAATTAATAATGCTAGCCACCATAAGAGCGTATTTAAACACGCATATATCCTTTTGGTTTTAGCATCTTGAAAGTATTCAAGAATACTATCAGTTTTACACTTTATGTATACTGTTATGATTGTACTCCAATTGCATTATTTCAAATCTTGTACACGCCCTTTTCGGAGGGAAGCCAAAAGAGAACCAAAAAGCATAGAAACGGCTCATACGCCCTTTTGGTATCAGGCATGGCATATCTGTTAAAACTGTGTGCTTAATGTTGATAGTAATTCACAGATTTTATATATTAATACTTCATTTGATTCGACAAGGTTTCTACTGTTGGATTAACAGCAGAGATATAACTTGATATTAGCTTTTGATCGCTTACTCCACTATGTAGTAAGGGTAAAAATCATCATCATAATACTTGACGAAGACAAAGCCTCTAGCATCTGTAGTAGTATCATAACCAACAGGCGGGACTACTGTACAATAGTTGCCTTCAGTCACATCGCCAGCTAGAATCCCAGCAATGATATAAGACCCTTTATTGGAGGCATATTTGTGGGCATAGTGTGCGCTATCCGAGAAACTAACACCTCGACCAAACCGAGCTCGGTGGACACGTCGCCAGTCAAAGTTATCAGCTGGAACAATTAGAGGATTTGAAAGACAATCGTCGTTCGAACTATTTTTACGTTTTAATACTAAAATATGTATTCAGAAATAAAAACATCTACCCATATAGGTATACAGAATACGAATAGACAGATGGATTATTTTTAGCGGGTTATTACTACAATCATACAGTGATCACAACAAACACACACTTATTAAAAAGTATTCATATACCCGCTATACTCATGGCATTTGAGTGAGTTGTAGCATGTATCACAATGCGTTCGGAGACCAGTGTACAGTTTTCATTGGCATTAAGTTCTTCATAACGTAGGACATAGCGACCCCAAAGATACGGATTTTCTACGCGTGTGATGGTTGCATTCGGTTTGAAGACTTTGCTCGTAACAAAAGATTTTTCCGAAGGATCAGTAACGATTCTTGTCCGAAGTTCGGTTTTCTCTGGATTACCGGTCCATCGGAATTTTGAACGTAATCCAAAGTCATTGCTACGCTCGACTTTTGCGAGAATTTCCATTTTCCCTGGATTAGTGTGTATTAGCTTCAGAATTTCAATTGGAGAGTGAAATCTAGACGGAACTCTGGTACGTGACTAGCTAGATACTACTGTGGATATTTATACTTATATTAGATTATTGCCATTGATTGCCATCTCACATACTGAGAATTCCGGAATTCCCCGAACATTACCCCAACATAGGGCATCAAAATTAGCTTCATTTTGCGGGGACAATTCTGAACAAACGATATCTCGCTGTCTCTCTGATTCAACCAATCACATCGGTTTGTCCGCAAAGAAATCATTAACACTACGTAGTCATAGATGCAACCGATGCAACCATTCAGGATTTTTCTCCGGTCGATCATGTAACTATCATTTTTGCCGAGAAAAATGTAATACAACGTAATTCATACGATAGAGCAGCGTATAGATGGCAGCATTACTTGACCTATGAAGAGTGGGGATCCTCCATACGCCGACCGCAGAAACATCATTAATATTTAGAGGTTATGTTTCACAGTCATTTGCTTACTTGTTTTACATACCTACGTACTCACAGGGGAAGTGACGGACCTGCGGGTGACGGTTTTGTATCATCTTCTGGAGGTGTTTATTTGGGCCGACATATGAGGCCTGCCATGCTTTATGGAATCTGATTGGCCCGTTTAGTTTTGTGGCAGACTAAATTTGAAAAATTTTCTGAAAACTCAGCGTCTTTCCTAAAACGCGGAAATACTCGATCGGAACTCAATTTCATAACTTATTCCGACTCAAAATAGACTGATTTATAATAAAAATAAATACACCCTAAAAACTAGACTTTGCAAGTGAGATTGTCAAAACTCACAATCAGAGGCGGAGAATTAATAAATTCAGCATATTTTTCTGTGTAGGGCTGAAAAATTTCTAGAACTCCTGTATTCTGCCTACCTGTTGTACTATCCCACGAGATTATGGTGAAAGTTAGAAAAATCCGTGTCGACGTGTGTACTGAACAAGCACGAAAAGTGGAACCCTGTAAGTGGAATAGTTTTCTCGCAGTCTTGTTTCGAAGGAAAATGAAGAGGTTTTGTTGACTTTGCCGCAGTAGGACTGCAAGTAATGTATTTTTAATTCTAAATACACATTTCAATACAGAAAAAGTTTACATAGTTAAGTTGAACATGGTTCAAAATTACATCGATCCAAGCCTTCAGCATTTTGGAATCTATTCCCGAACACAGTTGTGAAAAGTCGATTTGAAGGAGTACGTAAGCCCTCAAATGGACTCACCGCATATTACATGTATATATCACAACAGGGAGGCATAATATAGAAGTTCCAGGAATTTTTCAGCCATACACAGGAAAAAATGCTGGATTTATTATTCTTCTGCCTCTAATTATGAGTTTTGACAATCGCACTTGTAAAAAGTATAGTTTCCAAGGTGCGAATACTTGTTTTTATCATAACTCAGTCTATATTCAATCAGAATAAGTTATGAAATTGAGTTCTAATTAAGTGTTTTAAAGTTTTAAGGAAGGCACTGAGTTTTCAGCAAATTTTCCAATCTCGGGACGCAAAACCTGAGAGCGCTTTCAGGATTGAATGAAGCATAGCAGGCCTCATATTTCTGCCCAGATGAATACCTCTAGAAGATTAGATTCATGAGCGTCACACGCAGGTCCGACACTGATCTCCTTGTCAGAACTATTGAAAAGTACGAAAGTAGCAATTGTGAATTTGGCACAGTCCCAAATTTGAGATAAAATCATCACTTGAGAAATAAGGAGTGATGTTGTATATGAAGTAAATATTTTTCTACATCCTGAAACGTGCAAAAATATACATATTACTTCCATGCCAATACACATATTTTCGTACTTATCTTCCTCTCAGCAGCTCTCTTTATTGTAAAAAAATGTTTCGATTCATTCTACGATTATGGAGACCAGATTTTTCACGATTTGATAAAGAAAATATTTATTTGATTCATTACATTAAATATATTGAAAACCAGATGACAAAAGGGTAGCAATTCCACCTAAACTAATGGTAGAAAAAGAAACCAATAGGTATATTACATAATTTCAAACTTAAAATTCCACAGATTGATTTCAATCTGTGCTATAAATTATAAATGATTAACTTCCATGCATATAAACATAGTTATCTATTTCAGATATGTTTCCGTACTTCGTTTGGTTCGATATCAAACTTATAATAATACATAACATTATTAAATATTCATAATTCTCGATCACAAGATTAGATCCTTGTTTTCCACTTACTCCACTATATAATAAGGATAAAAATCACTATCGCGATACTTGACGTAGACAAGTTCTCTGCTGTCTACTGTAGTATCAGCATCATGAGAAGGAATTTTTGTTCCATAATATCCCCAACTTTTTTTAGAAATCGGAATACCGGCAATAATGTAAACGGTTTTATCAGAAGCATATTTCTGTGCGTAACTCGCACTTGTTGCAAAACTAACTCCTTGACCAAATCTAGCACGGTTGACGCGACGCCAGTCAAAATTTACATCTGTAAAAATAGCACATGGCAAAAAAATTCGCTCAAATCTTTCATGGTATGAACAAATTTTAATGAAGAAAGCAAACCAAATTTCACCTGCTATGTTGAGTGCGTTTCTCAAGGAGGTAGCATGTATGACATTATGCTCTTTTACACTGGAAGAAGAATAAGCGCAGAGTTCCTCGTAAGCAAGTACATAGCAAGCCCAAAGATATGGATTTTCGACTCGCCTGATGATCGGATTTCTCCGAGAAAATATAGGCGCCAGTAGTCCTTCGACGAAGGATCTTTCTGAATATTCTGTGACAATTTGTGTCCAAGGATTTTTATGGTCAATTCCAGTCCATGGAAATCTTATTCGTAAACCGAAGTTGTTGCTGGTTTTTGCTATATTGAATAGCTCCATGTTCTTCTCTTTTTCTTCGTTTCGCTTGTATGTATGTATGTACTATAGCAAAATGTAAGTTTAGGATTTATTCTATATTATGAAGAATGTAGAATGCACGAAGAAAGAGTTCACGTCTTAACAATTTCAAGATACTCTTTAGAGTGAGCGATATCTCGATTACGTTTGTAATCTAATCCCATCACATGACCAATAAAACAATTCGGAATCTCAGGGATTCCCCGTATGCTTTTAAGAAGACCCATGATTCTCGCTTCTCATTACTGTATGGTATATGGGGCGCGTTCGTAAAACTACTCAGTCAGCGTAGTAGCCAATCGTGACATAGAGTTGAAAGGAATGAACCAATTGCATTGATCTCTATAATATTTAGAGATCAGTGACCAATTGGCAATGCTGACCGCTAACTGACGCCCGTTTTCTCCGATGTGTTCAACATTTGATCTCGGTTTAAGCTCGGGTTAAATCAGCTAATCACCAATGACCTTTAGCGTCTTAAACCGAGATCATATCTTGAACCGTCGGAGGAAACGGGTGTGAGTAGACTTTCCGAACACGACCATGATTTCCTCCTTTATTGCCGATAGATATTCGTTATTCACCCGGGAATATTCGAATATTCAGCCAAAATACGCTGAGGAAAAGGGGTTATTTATAATTTATAACGGGACGATTACATACACAGGCACACGAGCTTGGCGCAACCCACTATTATCTTTCGAAACTCACGAGCTTGTGGTCGATGCCGAGAAATAATGACAAAAGAAACATACAGTGACCTAAGCATGACGATGGCGTGAATTATTATAGATTGAATTTCATTGAAACATGGAATATTACTCAAACTAAAATATGTAAATACATATAACAGAAAAACAGAATTCGGCATAAATACATAATATTAATTTTACGGCACTAAGGATACAATATTGTTCTTTCGCTTTTTGTGCTCCACATCAAAGATTCTAGCTCATTTTCGCTCAATGTAAGCTAACTGGCAGCCCATCGTACGATAAGAATTAGCAAGAAGCTTTGATAATTTCACGAGATTAAGAGAAATTTAGTATAAATCATAAAAATTCAGAGATTCCGGCAACACGAGAGAGAATAATGTCCATTTGGAATTCTCTTGTTCCTTTCATTATTTATAAGCCTGTATAATATTGAAATGTAATTCTTGCAATAGTGATATAGATATAAACGAATCATCGCTGTTATATCCTTTATTTATCTGATTATATCACACACTAAGTGAACTCACATAAAGAGTTGTACGACAATATCTTATTATTCTCCGATGAATTATTTTTAAACATTTGAATACTATTATATCAGAATTACGTTTCCAGCTCATAGAAAACCTTTTTAGACCTATTCATAATTCTTACAAGTTGGATAAAAAGCTTTTCTGTATTACACTATGGTTAGACGGATTACATCTACATCGTCAATAGTCAAGTTTACTGTAATTATTAGTACATACAAAAATATTTACCATATGAAATATCTGGTGATTGAAAATCTTCGAAAAGATTAACTTTCTGAAAATTATGCTGTGATGACATGTGGTAAAAAAAGGAGCAACTCAAAGTTAGCTAAGTAGAGGCGATAATTAAATTATAAGTAATCAGTGCTGAAACCTATATTTATGGTTTATGGTATGGTTGAGGTATGTATGTACATACTAGTAAGCTACGTAATAAGGGTAATATTCATTATCGTTATATTTGACGTAAACACTTTTTTGTCTGTTGATCGTAGTATCTGAGTTGTAGGATGGAATATTGGTTCTATAATTTCCGATATCACAGTTTGCCACGAGAATCCCAGTTATGATATAAACCTCATTTTCGGTGGCTTGGCCTTTGGCGTATTCTGCATCCGTAGCAAAACTCACACCTTGACCATAACGGCAGCGGTTTACCAATCTCCAATCAAAATTGTTGTCTAAATTCGTGGATAAAAAAGACAAATCAGTATTATAGAATTTGAATTATCGTGCATGTATAAGTTTTGTTTTCGAATGATGAAAAAACGGCAGATTTTGTGTATCTTTTGTCTTTTTTATTCCCCCAATAATTATTTTGATTCATTTGATTCATTTATTTACCGGCTATTTTGTAAGAGTTTTCATTCGAGGTGGCATGAACGACGACTTCCTCGTTCACGTACCAAGATGCGTGGGTTGCTCTCATTTCTTCATAACGTAAAACGTAGCGTCCCCATATATACGGGTTTTCAACTCGTTCAATATTCATTTCACTCCGGTGAAATATATCCCGCATGATAGAGTAAACGTAGGATTGCTCTTTGCGGGTTATACGATTAGTCATCCAAGGTGCTTTGTGGTGTTGACAAGTCCATGGATACCATTTTCGTAATCCAAAATTGTTGTTATGTATCGCCTTGTAGTATAATTCCATTATGGATTGTTATTTAGCGATGCGTATTTTAGTATTTAATATTATTATTTATCGAAAAGACGAGGTAGTGATCCGTGGTGCACAGCGGTCGTACATACGTACAAGATGTGCTGAATGATGCTGAACCACGGTGTAATAAGAGTGCTGATCATAAGTGATGAACTTCTAATTTCTTCGAGCGTTCGAAATTCTGTAATTTAACCGGATATGCGTAGTCGAGCGGTGACCTCCGCGTGTAGTATGCATTGCACACTGTATAGCCAACAATAGACAACAAAACAACGTAAGATTATTGACAGAATGAAATACTTCCGTTTATACTGTTGAAATTTGAAATAAAATTAGAAGGCGTCGTGCGTCTTGCTCTACCGGTTTAGTCAAGCTAAGAGAGTATTTATCGGTTATTGCGGCTTGAGTCTCGGCGATCTATCAATTGAGCTGTGGCATGTGCCATGTAATTCGATGAATCAGTTTTTTTGCCGAATACAGCGTTACTTATTTGCATGGATGTGTAAAGCTTCGGCGATTGACACAAAATGAGATTAATAGGTAAATATACGTATAATATCCTACAGTTGGCGTTAGTACCAGCTATAATTCGCCACACATGGAAACACTGTCATGTCCCCACAGTTTTATTTGAAATAGTTTTATTCGGTTTCGAGTTCAATCGAATATTAGTTTATACCTACTCTGACAATGATTTTTATTTTTATTTTTGATATCGACCAATACAATTGTCAATTGATATGATCGTTATATTCTATTCTTTTTTTTTTTTTTAATTTTTGTATCCTGAAAATAAATTGCAAAAAAAATGTGTATATCCCTCGTATTCTATACGATGTTGCATAATCTGTGCTCGATAATGGACGCCAGGTGGACAAAAAAAATTGACAGTTGAAGATGAACCATAGTGAAGTTAGTTATAACAAAAACAACACTTCCGTCTAGTTAGAATAAATCGATTATCGATCAGCTCCCCTCGCGCTCATGAGCCGGATGATTTTTATTCACTTTTTATTCAACTTATTATCTTACTATTAAATTCATGTTTCAATGTATGAATTCCGACGTTCATGCGAAAGAGGGATAAAATAGTTTAATATTAATCTTCCGTGAGTTTAGAAAGTGAGTTTAAGTCTAATCGTGCAACTTTCTTCGAATAAAACTCGGTCATTTATATTGACGAATATATCTCGGTTGATCGTGTTTTTTTTTATCCCCTCGCATCGTGCCGTCATTTGTCTTGATTAGCCGTTGAAATAGAATCGGCATTCAAATTGTAAGTAGCTATTCAAGTATAAATGTGTAAATATAACGGTTTCCTTGTTTTCATCGAAGCACTATGAAATGAGTTCTAATTTCGGGGTGGAAGAAATATGCATTATTGTAATTCATGTAACGTGAAATCTGTACTCCGTGAGGGAGGTCGGTTGAAAAATAAATGACAATCGAGGCATGAGAACACTCAGATATAATACAAAATTTGAGGATATTATAGTTCGTTACTGATATATCGTGAGTTTTGGAAACAAATTTGAATCTAATTGTATAATTTATATCGGGCAACTTTTTTCTAGAAAAATGTGTCTTGCATGACATTCTTTTTTCTATTCGTTGTCACGCGTCGCAATATCTCCTTTTTTTCGCCGTATTGTGCGTTTGTTGGCTTTCACCAATATAAGGTTTTATAATAACAATTGAATAATTTCTCCTTATCATACCTAGCAAACAAATGAGTTTTCATAATTAATGAGTTAAGAATTGTAACAAACAATTTCTGCCATCATTAAGAGACCTTTTATTACCTCGTTATGAATTTATTGTAAAAATGATTTCTGCCACAGGTATATTTAAAATAATGAATCGGAAACAAATAATACCTACCGGCGAAGATTTTGTTCTAAACAAATTCAGCCTCATTAATTCTACGTTTGTTCCTTCTCTAATTCTTAAATCTTTTTATGTTCTCAAATCTCATTTATCCATTCTGGTTTTGTTCAAATTTTTTACTCTGTTTATTCCAGGGATTGTAGATCAAGTCTCTTCACAGTAGAATTCACCTGTGAGCAACATGATACCATGTTCATCTGAGCTGTAGATCTCCTTGGTCTGGAGAGAATTAAATCACTCCAAAAACCTCGTAAATTACGTGGCAGGCGTGATACTGTACTCCTACCGACCTGCGTTACTGCTATGCAGAAACGGTGAGTCAGGAATATTTCCCATAATAATAATCTTTTCATCTTATAGGGAAGAATAGCGTAAAGTTAGGTGTTCCCCCTGGGAATTGAACGAATTTTGAAATACATGTAGGCTCTAAATATGCTAAAATGTAAACGCATGGATTGCCAGATCTGTACCAGTAGTTAATTTGTCCCAGTACTTGGCCACTTGCAACCGATCAGGTTTGAGAAAAACGTCCAAGTACTAGGACAAATTAGCTACTGTTATGGGTCTAGCAATACTTGTACGTTTACATTATTGCCTGCCTGTTTTTCACCCTGAAGAATTAGGTCGATTTTTGTAGTGATGCACCGAAAGCATCGGAGAAATAATCGAGTAATGAAGCAAGATTGAAGATATAGGTATTAACGTGCGTAGAATAAGCAAAATTCTGTATATCCATACTTACTATTATCCAATTGAGTAAATCATTTGCTCAACAACCATTTTCAATGAAATGAAGTTTATTGCGTACATATTTTTGATTCATTAAATTAAATCGTGGAGGAATTAGAGCTATTATTCACCTTTATTCAGGATATTTTTAGGTTCATGAACTCAATTGGGAATCTTCTTCATCACTCTTACCTCTACTCTATTGATTCTTTTTTTTTTCGTAATTTTCACTATCCATTAGTGCATCGGACACACATAGGTGCGCATGCGCAGCAGGCTGCGCTTCTGCAAAATGTTTGATGCATCGCACACTCATATCCATCTAGGCATCAACCAGCGGCGGCACCAGATGGACAATTGTCTTTTTCGTAATTCTGAAGTTCACATGAGTTTTTACTTCTACACGAAGCTCAATTTTCCTCTAATTTTATCGTAAAGTCATAGTTCCTAATCCAAAATCATCCAATGAAATTGAAACTAAAAGACTGAGGAGCAAGTGGAAAATTTTCATTTTGAACTTGTTATAGATCACCAGCTGCACCAATGTTATGCAGAATGTTTTCTGTACTTCTATACTTACTTCTTGTTTGAAATCATTTATCGTTTTGAAATTGATAACATTTATTCAGCTATCATAGAATCCTTCAGGGTGGGGGTAAAATATCAGCGGTTCAACAAGTCGAGCTCCTTCAAAGTATTCTTTATTTCGATATGTGAACGATCATATTATTATAGATCTTTAGAATCGCAAGGAATTTATTGACATGTGGAAACCTGTTATTTGCACGATTATGAGATACATGAAGCTTCGAAGTTGCGTTATAATTCGTTCCTACATCTCGTAATGCTAACTATCCTGTTTCTTTCATAATCCCAATGTATTTTTGCAGTTCAAATTGTGCAGATTTTTCCAAACGTTTATTCTATTGTATTCCTATGAGTTTCAGGCATCTAGGTCGGCAAAGACATTTCGTTGATCCACTTTGGTTCGGTATTCGTTGCATATCACAATAATATTGATACATACAATCATAAGATTCACAAGTTAGACAACCTCTGTTTATGTCACGCTGAATTTCCTCCTTGGTGCACGACTTTGAACATGACTGTCGAGGCTTGAATGAATCATTTCCCTCCTCGATCGGCGCCCCTGGCAGAGCTTGGACAATTTCAAACTCGGTCAAAAAAATTGTAACTAAAGTACTGACAAACAAGAATGAGATCTTCATTTCAACTTTCCAGTTCAACTATAGTTACACTGATGGCGTGGAGAAAATATTTCAAGCTTTTATGCCTACTTACTTAGTTACTTAGTATTCATAATAGTTTATCTTCAGCCTGGATATGATATGTTCAGTGAAAACAGGCTATAATATACAAGTTGCAGCTGAACCGCAGTAATAATTATTTAACAAAAAGAGAATTGTATCAGTGGTAGGGATACGACATTACGAGTCACAAGTTGAGATAAGCTGCATTTTAAACATCTTTCATTTCACAACCAATGCGGTAAATATGTGAAACAGGTTCCACAGCTAAATTAAATAGCAGTAGTGCGCTACATGTTTTGACAAACGCTGATAAAAATTTAAAGAAAAAATCAACAAGTTTTTACCTGAACCGTTCATTCATACAAGATTAACAGGAATAATTTTCAGAATATTCTTTCATAGATTCGGGTGTACGTCTCAAGATGATCACTTATTTTTAAAATTACATGAAATTGGTCGTCACGTAATAAAAAATACGATGCCAGACAATCTGTGAGAATCTGAATGTTTTCAAGCTGCCATTTGCCATCCATTGCTCACTGTAATAACAGTTGTTTTTAAGTTTTCGGATATCAAATTACATGGATTCAATTGCAGTTTCTTCAATTATAGATATTGTTTCTTGCAGCTGGGTCGGCATAAACAGCCATTTCCATCTTTTTTCTCTCTTCGTTCCATTGCGCAACCAGTTTGCTCTATGCAAAGTACGGTCGCACAGGTTAGACAAAAGTTTTCTGCGTCTCGCTGAAGTTCCCTTCTTGTACATAATCGTAAACATGGCTCCGTTGTATATTCAAAAGAATCCTTTTCACTTGAATAGCCTGGCGAAGCTTTGGCGAATTCGACCTCGTTCCATAAAACTAACAGTAAGGTACCGACCAACAGGTAACAGATCTTCATTTTAACTTTCTAGCTCACTATAAGCTACACTGACAACTTTAGAAGATGTTCGTTTCTTTTATACACACTCATCGTCCTAAATATTTATTTTTGACCTCAATTTACTATTCACAGCCAAAACATATACATTATTTAGATGAATTCAGACAAAACCGAAAGAAATATTGGTGTAACACTGAGTATTCGATTATTTTTAGATTGTTACGAGTTAGAGGTAACATACATTAGATAAAACTCGATAGCTGCACTTCATATATTTTTTATTTCACAATCAATTTGGTAAATATGTGAAACGGGTTTCACGGCTAAATAGTATTGGTCTGCTACATGTTTTGTCAACTGGTGATAAAAGTTTAAATCAAAAATAAAAAATTTTTCCCTAAAATCGTATGAGATAGACTGGAATAATTTTCAGAATATTATATTATAGATTTGGGTGTATGTCTTAAAATTATCTTACTGATTTTCAAAATGACATGAAATTGGTTACCACCTAAAAAAAAAAATAATGAGCCGACAGCCTGTAAGAATTGGAATGTTTTAAACTGTGGTGCACCACCCATTCTCGCTCATTGTAATAACAGTTGTTTTCGATTTTTCGGATATTAAATCATACACACTTGATTGAGGTTTCTTCAATTATGCATATTGTTTTTTGCAGCTGGGTCTGCATAAACAGCAATTTCCATCTTTTTTCTCTCTTCGTTCCATTGCACAACCCGTTCCCTCTATACATTTGACAGTCCTACAAGTTAGACAAGAGTTTCTTGCGTCCCGCTGCAGTTCCTTTTCTGTACATAATTGTACACATGGCTTAACTGTATCTTCATAAGAATCCTTTTTACTTGAATAGTCAGGGGAAGCTTCGGCAAATTCAAACTCGTTCAATAGAATTAACAGTGAGGTACCGACCAACAAGTAACAGATCTTCATTTTAACGTTCAAGCTTCCTATAAGCTACACTGACAATTTCAGAAGATGTTTTTTTCTTTTATACAGACTCATCGTCCTGAATATTTATTTTTGACATCAATTTAATATTTACAGACATAAAATATGGATTATTTAGATGAAGTCAGACGAAACGTGAAGAAATATTGGTGTACCAATCATTGTTAGTATTCGATTATTTTTGGATTCTTATGCATTGGGGGTAACATACATTAGATAAATCTCGATAGCTGCACTTTGAACATTTTTTATTCCACAATCAATTCGGTAACCATGTAAAACAGGTTTCACGGCTAAACAGTTTTGGTGTGCTACATGTTCTAACAAACGGTGATAAAAATTCAAATCGAAGATCAACCATTGTCTACCCCAAATCCCTTATTCATACCAGATTAACAGGAATAATTTTCACAATATTTTTCTCTGGTTCATAGATCCTAAGATTATTACACACATTTTTAAAATGAAGGAAAATTCATTGTCACATAAAGAATCACGGTCTGCTGACAGCCTGTGAGAATTTGGAATTTCTTTGTGCTGTGGTTTCTCACCCATTCTCACTCGCAACAACAATAGTAGTTCTTTCATTCTTTTGACATAAAGTTGTCTAGTTTCAGCCATGTTTTTTCGGCTTTACAGAGTCCTTTACACAATTGGGGCGGCATAAACATTCTTTAGCTTCTTTCTTCGGGATTCGTTCCATCACACACTTGTATCCTACCGAGCAACGGGCGGTTGCGCAACTTAGACAATTACACTGTTTTTTTTTGTCTTGTTCAATTTCCTTTTTCGTGCATAAACGTAAACAGTAATCTTTTCCTCCTTTTTTTGAATTTTGTCCCCCTACGTTTAAATGGTGTGAATGGTGTGGTGAACTTTTGCAGATTTCAAATTTATCGAAGAAAATGAAAACTAAAACAATGATGAACAAATGGGAGATCTTCATATTTACTCTCGTGCTTACTTGCCACTCTGACGATATGCGGAACATATTATCTACTTTTATACTCACTTTTTATTTAGATAATTTCCTTTTCGACCTTGGTCATATTTACAGTTGAATACTGACCAACTGCTGTAGTGAATATTTTACAATAGAAACGGAATTGTCCTGGTATCGAGGTAACAAACAAGTGACACAATACAACAGGCTAAGTTTCAAACCGTTTTCATTTCAGTACGTAAATATATTTAACATGTTTCACAGCTGAGTAATATTTGTACAATATTTTTTAACAACGGGTGATAATAATGGAGAAAAAATCAACAATTTTTCCCCAAGATCACTCATTCTTACAAAATGAACCGAACAAGTTTCACAATATCGTCTTTCACAAATTTACAAAGCTGCAATTTTCAAGTATTATTATACGTACGTGGTAATGGATCTTTTTCTTTTCGTAATTTTTTTTCATACATTTTGCAAGCATTAGTAGTAGACTTGTAACAAATGTGTCGTTTAATATCGAGTTTGTCTTACGCATCTGGGTTGGCATAAGCATTCATTATGTTGTCCATTCGTTTTTCGCTCCATTATGCAAGTGGTATCGATGACGCAATCAGCGTTTGCACAACTAAAACAAAACTGTTTTTCACCGTCCTGTTCGATTTCTTTTCTCTTACATAAACGCATACATGGTTTTACGCCCTTGTCAGACGATCCTTTTTCTTCCTTATCCAAAGGCTTCGTCGAAGCTTCGGCGAATCCAAATTCGCTGAATGAATTGAAAATTAAAATGCCAACGAGCAAGTAAGAGATCCTCATTTTTAAATCTATCTATTATCTTTTTCACTGATGAAACACAGACGGTTGACCTTCATATACCATGCGTTGTAAAAAGAAAACGCCTCTTTTATTTTTTTAATAATATCGATGGTAAAAATATCAGTTAGATTGCTTGAACAACTACTATAATATTCCGGAAACAATTATTGCTTCGGAACAGATACAATTGATGTATAATATCTCTGAATGGTTATCAGTGGCCAGTTGTTGGAATCTCAATACACTATATAGTAAGGGTAGAAATCACTATCATAATACTTGACAAAAACACTTTTTTGAGGATTAGTTGTTGTATCGCAATTTCCTGGCGGAATTCGCGTTTCGTATGTTCCCAATTTACTGGTCGCGACTAGTATACCGGCAACGATGTAAGCGCCTCTTTGTGTCGCCTGATTCGCCGCGTAGCTCACATCTTTGGCGAAGCTCACTCCTTGTCCATATTTATAACGTCTAACTAATCTCCAGTCGAAATTGTTATCTGCAATGAATACAAAAGAGATAAATAGGAAAAATGGCACAAATACGAAGTATGATTAAAATATAAATATTGTTCCATTGTCACTAAAGATTCATCGAGGTTTTTATTCAAAACAAATAGATGTCAGTCTAAATGAGAACAAGGCAATTCATGTTTGGTGAAAAAATATGAAGGCGAGTAAATAATTCTTCTGATACAACACAGAGAAAGATAAATGTTTGGAATGAGTCACGAAGAAAAGTAGTAAAGAAATACGAATTTTATGCAGTACAATATCGAGGACAAGTTTTTTATCATAATACAAGCGAATATATAGTGAATGTTATGTTACCAGCAATCTCATAAGCAGCTGAAATTGAGGTAGCGTGTATAACGATACGCTCCTGAACGCCTCGTGAGATAGAGTCGGCCCGCATTTCTTCATATCGTAGCACATAGCGTGACCATAAATAAGGGTTTTCTATTCTCCCTACAAGCGCGTTTGTCACTACGGTGGGAATTTGTTTACCTAAAATCCCATATAAATAGATTTGTTCCTCTAAACTTATGTTGTCACTGTCAATTTTCGGCTTGATTAGGTCTCCAGCACGACGACTGCCCCACGGATATCTTTTTCGTAGTCCAAAATCATTGCGACTAACTGCTTGTTGTAATAACTCCATTATTTTCTACGCTCTCACAATCGGTGTAGACTTTGAGGTGGTTGTCAAAGTGTTTACGTAAGTCCAAAATCACTCAGTTCCAGTATTTATACGTGAACGTCTAGTCGCCAAGAATGGCCGTCGAAGATTGATAACATGGCAGTCACGCGAACGTTATTGTTCATCCATGCGTGGTCCGGGAATCCCCAAAATTCATCGTAAACGACCCGGCCTGCACAATTATCAAGAGTGGCGACGCTACCGTAGAGATAGAAAACAAATCACGTCTTGCCCGTTTAGCTTAACTCAAGTGTCGAGAGATGGCATCGCGGTTACGATTGTCGCCTTGTCGGAAACGTCGATTCCGTTTTCGAAGCATTTGGGATCGTTTAGTGCTGCGGTCTGACGGTTCCAGTATGAACCAATAATCGCGTAATTTGATAATTGTTACGTGAAATTTGATGCGGGATGATTATAACTTGGAACGATATTTAAATGCGATAAATTAACCTCCGCGAGAAATTGATGTTTTCTGTCGGATGAAATTATTAGTAATATTTTTGAGGGAAATAAAAATATGAAAGAATGTTTTGTTCGTTTGATGGGAATAAATTTATTGAATCTTACGGATGCGTTGATTGGAAATGTGTTTGCACAAAGTTCAGGATGTGATGATCACGGTTTTGGAAAATTGTATAAATGGCAGACATTTTCTCATGGCTTTGTCGAAGCAAAAAAAACCCGTAAACCAATAATGGTAGTTATTCACAAGCTGGGATGTCCCGCTTGCCAAAATTTACGTTTGAGATTTTCAAATTCTCTAAAATTGCTCGATATCAGTCAACGGTAAGCCGACTAATTATACTCATCGCATTTCTTCCCACATTTACGTCCTTCCTATCAGTGTACTGTACCTACAGCCCGTTGGCATTTACTATACTATATATATATCTATATACTTATTAGTTTCGTAATGGTAAACGTCGAAAGTGCAACCGAGCAAAAACTGCCAGTAAAATTTTTTCCGGATGGTGCATACGTCCCCAGAATTTTATTTTTCTGTCCCGATGGTAAACTTCTCCGAGAAATTGTAAATGAAGACCCAAACCGAGAACCACAATACAAATACCACTATTGGAGTATCGGGCAAATCGTTGATTCCATGACGAAAGTTTCCAAAATGTTTCCTTTAGTGCAGTGAATTAGCAGCATCCCTCCCTCGCCTCTTTAGAGAGTACACAACAACTTGTGTTCAAAAACGAAACGACATACATCTATAAACAAACGAAAAATTCAATAAAAAAGTAGACAATGTAATTTTCGATTTTCTTCTCATTTCCCGAATTACGTGACTTCCTAAAGCGTTGGCGCAATGCGCTTTTTCATCCTCCAAGTAAGTTACTCCTTCATTTTGCTAAGACGACGCAGGATTTTATTTATTTCATCGCGCGGACAAAAGACTTTTTCAAGAATTATTTTTTTTTCTCCGCGTGGTAGACACAGCGGTGTTTAACACATACCTACTTAGGTCCACTACGCAGATGTGATTCTATTGTTGATTTTAAATATCACAAATTCTTTCAAAGAACTTCCTTCCTTGTTATCGCTATTTCCATTATTATGAAACAGACCCAACAGAGGGGAGTTTTGCTGTCGCGAAACATGCGGTATATATTACAGAACTACCTTATTCTTTATTTTGATCCTGCAGGGAATTTCCGTGTAGTTTTTTGATTTCTCACTCATTGTTACAATAGGATATGATACAATTGAAATACACACGCACAGCAATGCGTATTTGGGTAGTACGGGAGGTAGTACGTTTGATATTGGATGAAAAATTACTGTTCGAGCTTGAGGAAGATTGAGGGTGGACCGTTTGGTAGGTGGAAGGAGGAGCTTGTTCCTAGTACCAGCGACGTCTACTTTGATCGTGCGGAGAACATAAAGTTGTATTATTTCCACTGCTGAACGACGAGCTCGTGGGTTTCAAACGGTTTAAGATCTCCCGGGCGTGAAATGCGCCTCTCCACATCGCGTCGTTTAATGATGTTGCCAATTCAATTTCTCCTTCTTGCTTTTGTATTGTTAAAAAGAGAAAATGAGAAATGAGAATGGCTCGAGGCCACAGTATATAGGAGCCTAGCTTTTCCTCTCATACATGTTTGTATACGTATGTATTGTCGTGGTTTTTGTGTTTCCTCGGTCTTTAGTCAGTCCTTTCGGGTAAAAAAAAAAAAAACCTCCGGTGGGATCTAAGCAGGTGTACCAATTCGCATACCTACATACCTACACAGGTACATAGATATTTTATACACCGAGAATTGTATATCATACCGTCAGATTATTGCAGAGAGTTTGTGAGAGAAATGGAAAAGGAGAGGAAAGAAAAATGGGTAATGGTATATGTAATTGAAGGGGCGGGAGAAAGAGGAAGAGGGAAAGGGAAAGGGGAGGATCAGACGACATCAGGAAACAAAACTTCTTATCGCTCCCTGCACAGTGGAGGACTGACGTACAAATAATTATAGAATCTTGTATCCTACTGCAATCTCTGTCTCAGGCCTTTAGCTGCCGCGCACAACTTGCTCCATTATTTCCATCCCTTCCTTCCCTCTTTCTCCCTCTTACCACTTGGACAGAGTTCAAGAACCATGGTAGACTTGAGGACGAGAAACTTAACTCTCTACCATTCAAAATCTACAAAGGGAAATTTCGTGTCTGCTGCTACTGCAGTTACTTCTCTATAGTTTTATATGCATATAGTTCTACATACCTACCAATAAGAACGATATTCATTGTTTTACAGTTTTTATAGGTAAATAGTTCATTTTTTATAATAAAAATCATCGATCAATTGCTTATTTATTTAGAATGTAAATTTTGTTTCTAAATTTGAAAAACATTCGTTGCGTGGCAGGGGGGGGGGGGGGGGGAGAAGGCAGGAGGAGGAATTATTGAAGGCGAAGGAATTACTAGCGTTATACAGCACTAGATGTGTATTTAAAGCAATCGTGTGCTGGTATCGCGCTGCTGCAGGTACCGCGTGCTACAGGTACTCGACGAGGTTTATTTCTGAAGCGAAATTGTTAAATTTAAAGGTTTTCCTAGCGAGGTTTCCACGAGCTTCTGTGCTCGCAGGAGTTTGCGGCTTGTTCCTTGCTTATTATTACATTACTCCGAAAGAGAGTGAACGAGCGAGCGAGCGAGTGAGCGAGTGAGCGAGCAAGAGTGGAGCACTCGGGTGCTAATTAACTACGTTATATTTTTTACATCCCTCTCACCAGCTGCTGCACTTCGCTCGTAGGGTTTTAATTCTATGCGTATATATGTATAACGTATAACGTGGCTCCGACCGGGCTTAAACCCGGTCCCATAATATCTCAGTATTCTACATTTATACCTACTTATACTACAGGAATGCCACATAGCCTTCTACATTTTTGTTAAATTCGTATTAACTCACTCATAGCTTCAAAAGTCGCGGACCATCCCCTCCTCCCGTCGTCTCTCACCGTACAACGTGTGTACATATTACGAGCTACGAATACAAGCTACGTTATATATAGATTATTTTTCTAATTCAGTATAGCGCAGGTATGCAGGTATATATATGAATGCATACGAACATACATCCGAACTACTTCATAGGGACATTTTATTAATATATTAAATAACGTATACTGTGTTATACGTTATTCCACCACATCTAGTGCTTTGATATATTGTATTATACTATTATGTTGTAGTTTTGAAGCGAGTCAAAGAGAAAGCGCAGTGCACAATTTGAAGTGAATGCATGCAGTCTGGAAGAAAATTAATCTTGTATGTCTTTTAATGTCGAGGAGAATTTATTGTATTGTACTGTACAGTGATGATGAACGTACAGATTTTTGTAGGAAACTATTTTTCGAAAATTGTATACAAATTTATCTAGAAGTAGCAGGAATCGTGATCCTTGATTCTGGTATTATTATTATACTGTACTCATGCACGTGGAGTATTCTTCGACTTTATTTAATCCAACGAATGACGATCGTCCTCCGAAGTAGGTTGACTGTGTTATAGGGTTTATGTACCTATAAATATAAAAATAGATCTACCGAAATAAAAGTATAATAAGGTGGAAGAGGAAATGTGAAGAAAGAAAGAAAGGAAGAAAGAATGAAAGAAAGAAAAAAGAGAAAAAAAATCTGAAAAATAACGTGCCGCACTCAATGCGGTGGTCGATCCAGCAGTTTTTAACAATCTACGATAGGATCGTCGTAATATTCCGATTTCCTCTACTATATCTCATGCCCACTATGCCCACCCTCTTCGGTCAAGTCGCATCCTTTTATTCCCCTGTAAACGAGAACGACCTATGGGCTGTGCAGGGTACCACTCGAATAAGAATAGCAGAGATCTAATATACTATATAATGCGACGAGCATCTCTCACAGACTTTCAGACGGTGGTGGATACGGTACGGATACGCTAACCTCGCTATTTCCTTCGCTATTATACGCAATTTTTTCTCTGAAAGGTAGTAAAATGAAAAATAAATACCTACATTATGAAAAAAAAAAAATGAATAAAAAGGCACTCAACGGTTTGTATGTATGCATGTAGGTATACATACCTACATATGTAATGTTCAAGAAAAGTTTCCTCAAAAGCGTTTTAAAAGAGGAATAAGAAATAGAAGCAGGTCAGCGGCTTTGATTCTAACTTACAAAAATAACAAAAATTCGGTTCTCTGTTTTATCGTACAAGGAAATATAATTTTGACTTTGAAAAAATGTGAATTCTCCCTTCTCATTTTTTCGCTTATTCTGCTCGAGGCAAGGCGGCGAGGTGATATTTGAATTGAATTGAAATAACTTTGAGATCTCAATATCAGCTTCGGGTATCTTGAATGTGTATAACGCGAAAGATTGGCATCGACCGGGCGCGGGGGTGTCGTCGACGGTTATTTCATCCTCGTTGCCGCAGCCACCGCCGCAACCGCAGGGCTGGTTGGTAGGTAGCTTGGTGGGTATAACCAGAGCCAAAAGGTACTTGAAATAAATTGAAAATGGTTGGCGTCGCTTTGCCACGGTTAAATGATACCGGTGTACGAATCTGTTGACATTCTTTCACGGAGGTTTCACGCCACGGCAGAGCTCCCCCAACGCGCGATATCCTCTCCGTTCCCTTCCCCCCCAGGGGGAAAAAAGCAAAACAAAATTCAAAATCATTGAAATTGTGAGACCTGAAATTACGGGTTCAATTGTGTAACTAATATATTGTATATTATCAGGTCGAAAGACCACATCGCGACGTCCTGCAGCTATCGACGTCGTCCTCCCTTCGGAAATGATCGCGAGCTGCAGGATTAACACGTGAACGCACGTATTAGTCGCACATGAAATTTAAAGATGAATTCGCGTTACCATGAAACAAACAAGAGAAGAATGAAAGAAAATTGTAAAAAAATGTGTCGACGTGCTTGAAAAGTCTAACGGAGTGCGTATAGCAGCGTTTTCGTATAAATTGAAACACGTATGTTCATGCGTATGCATATACTTGTACTTCATCCATATACATATTTATTGGTATATGGATTAACATGTGAATATTATATTAGAAATATCCTCTCGTGATAGCGTAGCCGCAGGCAGGTATAGTACAACCCCCTACCCACCTACCTACACATATCGCATATCGTACTCGTACGTAGGTATCTATAAAATATACGTTCGTACGTATGTACGTTTCGTGGATCCGCACTTCTCCGCGTTCACACATTTCGCTTGCTTACGTTGAGCCCAGTCGGCAGACGGTGAGGCGGTGAGGCGGGTTGTCCCGTTATTCCCGTTGCGGGAGGTGGGGGTAGATAGGTATTGTTGAATCGACGAGTATCATGCGGTTGACAGCTAGAGCTAATTGAATCTTGACTCTATCTATCCATCGCTTCTGTACTATAGGCATATATACCTAACCCGCGGGAGTTTTTCGATCCGATGCAATGATTCGACTGCGGTGTTTCCATATCTCGCCTTCGCGAGGTATTCGTATACCTCTATCCGTACAGTTATATCAGTTACTTGGATATTTTGCTTCTCGTTTAGTCTAGTTTTACGGAATTTTTCCAACCGCTTGACGACGATCGCGTATGTTATTATAATCAACCGACAGCTGATTCATTATCGTTGAACTTCTGTGTACCTACACAGCTATCGTCTACCTATCGCGGTGGTAGCTGATCTCTCTTTCTCTCTCCACATCGTCTCCCTTTCTGCGCGAAGTCTGCAATCAAGATGGCATCGGGAAAGGCATTTCGCGCCTTCGACTCAAACTACCAACAAGTATTTCAATATCCGTTCCAATATATTCGCACTGTCCCTGTAAACGTGAGCAGTTATATTGGATTCTAGATTCCCACACTTATACAATATAAATACGAATCCATACCGCGGTTGAACCGATATATACGATTCTATTTCGTATCTTCACCATGTATACATATAGGCACATTCTTCGCTCTTTCTTCCTCTCTCTAGTATCACTGAGTTCTTCTAGCGAGCAACTTCTTTGTAGGTACACACTCGAACACAACATTATTTATACTTACACACATTATATATACGTACACACTGCAGTTTTATGGTCATTGCGGGATTTTTTCTGTATCAAAAAAATTACGATATCTTCGTTAAAGTTATATCATACTCCTTGCGTTAAATTCTTCCATGTGCATACGTAAATCATACGATTGGCTGATCTACCTGTAACGAAATAACTTACAAACTTATGAATACCTGCAGTATGAACACTCATCTCAGCACTTGTACACGATGGCTAACCTCACAGTATGTATTGAAAGAAAATATTTCGAAGGAGGTCTGCTCAAATTTTTGTCTTCATTTTAACCTACGAACAAAAAAATTGAACCAATTCGTACATTTAACAATAATTTTTACTTTTTTTTTCAATACTTGCCGGATTGTTAACAATTTCTTAAAATTGATTCCGAAATTTGAATGGACACCCCATCTTCAGCACATTACTTTTTTTTCGAAAGTCTGAAGTTGCATGCCTGCTCGAAATGTCTTCTACCTGTAATCACTGTTTGAGCATAACGATGATTGTAAATTCATTTGACATATTCATGTACGGACTAATACAGTATATCTTCCTCCCGCTGTTTATTATACCGCATTGCGTCTGGAAAAATGGAATCAGGCTTGTTTGACAATGTGGAAGTCGGAATAGATCGGCTTGTTTACTAATCTATTATCTACCCCGAACTGTTTTCGTTGTCGGTACCCCCCTTCTAAACGACCAAGATGAAAGAGACGGAATATGATCAGATAAAAAGCATCAAGGGAGGGATGCGCTTCTACTATAGTGTGTATGATCTTGCGCGTTACTACACATAATGCCCCGTACCAATGCCTCGCACTATACGTAATCGCGCGCGACCTAATGACCCTGTGGCAGAGGAAGAATGCAGAGATGAATATAGAAAAAGATAAAGAAAAATTGAAAAAAAAACCAAATGTAGGTATACATTTATAAGATATAAAAGGGAGATGCTATATATTGATGCGATGATCTAAACGTTATGAAATAATTTGCTGAAGCGTATATGAAGAGATTTCCGCACCTGGGCACACACGAACCCCTTTTTTTCACGTTCCTATCGTTATATTCCGTCTGGTACACTACTAGATCCATATTAATATACCTACTTGATCAAAGATATATCTTTCCAAAGGGTTTCTTCATTTGAATCTAATTTCACTGTATAAGGGCACTGTGTAGTAAGTACTATTCCATCCGTAGTGATGCATACAACCCGGTTGTACAACGTACGTTTTCCCCGTTGTGGAATGAAACCAACCGAACAGATATCGAATCAGGCTTTTCATTTCTCCTGTGACCCTCCTAATTATTTATATCTATAATTTAAAGCACGGCAGTTTGGTGTAGGTATGCTTTTATACTTTTATCCTGCGGAAAGCAGGAGAGGTAATTGCCGCTGCCGTGACAGCGTGGGAGTTAGAATTTCACGCTGCTTTTGCTCTGGAAGTTGAAATTTCACGGATATTATACACACACACACACACGCGCACACACATAAAATCAGAACAAATTGACTGCACTAACTTTTCCAAAACAGCGTGAAAACGTCTCATGGAATTACTATCGACCTATAAGCTATTCTATCGGGCTTATAGACTGTGAGCATCACGGCTCAACGACGAATGTACAATAGAATTCCTTCTGCTTACCTCCTCTTCTTCTCTCTTCTCTCTTCTCTCATTCTCTCATTCTCTCATTCTCTCGATGTCTGGTTGCCCCTATTCAATATAGGAATCGGGAATTTAATTCTTTGCGTGCAAACCTCACTTCATGAAATGAATCTATTTGGTAAAGGGGTAAGTATTTCATTGGCGTAGCTGTATCCGTAGCAATAATCCATACACCCGTTCTATAATCTTGAAAATATTCGCGCTTGTATCCGATCCTCGAGCAATTGGTACATATATCTACATACGTACACATACATATGTACCCTACAATGTACGATTCGGAACCATTCTTCGTTCCAATTCATTGTATACATTATACGCGATAGATCTATTCTAGGTTACAGGCTACTACTTGTAGTATATCAGTTTACCACGGGAGAATGCCTGCCGGAAATCGATGCGCTTTTGTCTGCGGATTTTAGCTGGTCGTACGACCGTTCAATAAAGAAATAATTTTCGGTCGAGCGAACAGAATCAGAGACACACAGAAGCCATCGATTCAACGGTCAAAGCAGGGGAGACCGGGGCTAGTTGTCACACTTTTTACTCTCTGATTTTTAGAATTCGTTCGAATATAAATTGCTCAAATTTAGAGACCGGGCATTGTAGATGCATCCATTGCGCACCTAGAGAAAATTCGTGGCTGCTCCATAGCAGGTCTGAATAGGGTTTTTCGAATTTTTTAAGGAAGTTGTCACAGACCGCGGGCTAAGTCGTCCCAAGTATTTTAAATGGCGAAAACGAGTAGAAATGGTGCATCATTTTTGTTGTTGCGTGTTTATTCATTCTCTATGGAAATACGGGAATAGTGATAAGAATAGGATTACAATTCTGAGATTATATATTTACATATCTTACAAATAAATATACTATTCGTTTGCAATCAACTATGCGATATAACTTCTAAGGTAACAGGCACGGTTATAGGTATATACATACATAGAGCTACGGGTTCAAGAATACAGGTATGAATAACTTCTCATAGGAAACACAACATGGCGGAATGATAATCGAATGAAATGGAAATAAAATTTTACGTAAATCCAGCAGTGTCTTCACGCGAAGTCTGATAATTCGGATTTACAATTAGGTCGAACCTTAGTCGCATGGGCCCATTCCATGCACTTTATGCATTCGATCCATTTCTCTTTGGGGCGACTCTTGAAGAATGGTTCTCCCCAAATCGAACGGAAGCACCCGTCTGCCTCGTTAGTCTCCGAAGAGATCGATCGTTTCTTTGGCCTATCTCAATTTTTTTCGTAAGACACGCTTTTCTCCAATGATGGGACTATTTTGGATGTCTTTTCCAGTATTACGTTGTAATCGTCTTCCAATTTTCGTTTCACGGGGGAGTCAGTCAAAACGGCAGTTTCACGCTCGCGACTATTGAATCTGATGCTGTTGGTCTTTCTTTCCGCAGCTTTCCTCAATGGACGAACAACACCCGGATTGATTTTCGAAAAAGGCAACCCGCTTGCGTTACTGTCCGCGCGAGTCTCAGGTTGTGCCTTCGATTTGCATTTGTATCGCGTAAATTTTCTGGGATTGGATGATCCGTGACAAAGCCAGGCGCAAAATCGCCGACAGTAAATATATCTTTGAACAGAGGAGATACTCCATAGCATCAAAATCCTGACTGGATACTACCAGGAATCATGCCGAGGGGATAAGCGATATTTATGATGCCTGGTATGTCATATATCGTCATGTCCTACCAGGATAATTATACATCCATGCGTCACGGGCTGCATTACGTGTCTCTCGAATGGTCCGAATATTGTTCGGTCTAATGGATGTAGACGATGGAAGCAATGCGGTGGAAATGACAACATTACGATGCCATTGGCTTTAGCAAAGTTCAAGGCATGAATGTTGAGATGTGAATTGTGATTGCCTAGCAATAATAACACAGTTTTCCGGGGTGCTCTTCACTATCGAATGATAATGTTGCAAAAAGCGGAAAAAAATGCTCTTCTTGCATCCATCCACTCGGATTGACGTCACTAGCCGATGATCCTGGGGGACCGTTTAATACGAAATGATCCTTACAACTGACTCTTGCAAAAATAAAGTATGGCGTAATGTAATTTTCACTTGCGGAAACAGCGGCAGCTAGAGTTACCAGTATTCCTCGTTTAGCTGCAACGATCGTACCAACTTGCTTATGTCCTCCGCGGGCGACCATTCTTTCGGGTTTCTGGCGGTTGTTATACCGGTCTTCCCCATATTCAAAATCTCATGAACTCGTAATTCGTGCCGCTGCATAACTGTAACCAAATTCGTGTAGAAGTTTTCTCCGTTCGTCCGATTAAAGCTGATTGCTCGCTTGCCAAGTCGGTCGCTTCCGGCCTTCTGATAGACAACGTTGGATGTCCCTTGAGGAACGCGTAAAGCCAATCAGCTCCAGCTATCTTCTTATCGACCCACGATTCAGGCATTTTTATAGAATTTGCAACCGCATCTTGACATAGGCTAAGCTTCGAAGTTTCTTGGGTGATAGTCCAAAGTGATATCAGATGCGCTCAGAATATATTCTACAAGTTCTTGTTCGGCGGCGTAGTTGAAAACTTGTCGTGGTTCGTGATAAAAGATCAGAATTTGTGGAATATTCTCATTTACATCTGCTCGTGATTTTACTTTCCTACAATATCGTGCCAGCGTGCGACAGTTGACTTGGAATTCAATTGCAGTCTTTCGGATTGACTGTCCGTCTTGCAAAACTCTTCTGATATGAACCTTGTGACAACTCACCCGTGCGACAACTGGCATATATGCATACGTAAAATATAACAAATGTTTCCTTGTGTGCGATAAAATTGATTTGGCAAAATTTATCGGAGCGTACGTGCAACGATCATCACCGCGCATAAAAAAATATCGATAATTTGTAATTTTTCGTCAGGTTTTCATCTCGGTCGGTGGTGAACCGATTTTGCGACACGTTTCGATGTATACCTATATATTAGAAATTTAGTGGAGCGGAAAGCGGGGGTTGAAGACTAGTTTTTCTTCCTTTTGTTCAAATCAATTTACGTGTATCCTGCCACAAATTGGTAAATATAATATTAGGTGTAGGAAGAAGGAGCTGCAGGTATTGTGTCCCAATCGATATTAGGTTCCTAAAATCATTGGATATAGAGTTACACAGTAATCGAAAGACAATCATTTTGTTAGGGAATGAAATAAAGTAAATTTCTAGGGCGTGTCGGGTGCGAAATATGACACTATATACCTACCTCTGTACAAAAAAGAACGAAGAAATACCTTATTTGCCATTCACTGAGGCACTAACTCCAATGTGTTCCTCACAAATACTGTACCGTACATATAGGGCACTTCTAACAACAACCGTGTAAGACACGTTCGCTGAACAACCATTGCTATACATGTATAGCACACAAACGTACCCATCTCATTCTGCGCGTTAATCTTTACCTGCCAGTCTGTATCCCTGGAGATGTATACCCACCTACTCTCCTCCCTACTATACCAAGTAATTCGAGATTTTTTACCTAAACTAGAGACGGTGATTATATTTGATTCAATGGTAAAAGATTTGGAAATTTAACAGATACTAATACATACATATACACGTATAAACATACTTTTGTGGAAAAATATCGATTCCTTGTGATTTGAAATCTGCTTTCTTCCATTTATTCAATAAAATTCTCACTCTTCACTCTGGTATGTGAAAAAAAAATCTCTTGTTAATTTCTGTCATTCACGTCCCGTTGGCCTCTCTCAAGGTCTGTCGTTTGATATACGCATATATACGATATATTATACAGACATGGCTTCATAAATCTGTAGCACAGCGCGTTCGCCGTTGGATATCGCGCACAGAATCCAAAGTTATTGTACTCCCGTTTTTTCAATTGACTTTTATTATATTATACCTACGCTTTGCTTTTCGAGCGGGAACTCGAAATTGATCGAAACGGCGGGCGGTCCGATGCATAAAGAATTCTTTTGTTTTTCCCCGCGAGCGAGTGTATTACGTACGTACGTACACTTTATAAACCGACGTTTCCTCCGGGCTCTCACAGTCGAGTGAAAAGATTGACCATAATAACTACTCTACCGTACTATGACACACTTCTATCAAAATCAACGTTATTTTTCTTTTCATTTATCTCTTTTCCCAAAACTGCGTCGACGCGAAACTGCGAGTATTCGAAATATTGTGTATACGAATAATGAAGAAATGCTTTCGTTAGGTGACAATGATTTCGGATAATTGCGGTAACCATTTTCCAAAGATATCGAAAGCCTCGATCGGGGAGAGAGAAGATTTCTGGCCGATAGAAAACTGCAGGGATTCAGGTAACGCCACGCCTGCAGTTTCCTAATTGATGGGGCAGCAAGACCATCTCACAACCCGCCCACGCGCTGGATGCATTGATTAACACCCACAATGCACTATTCTCGAAATCCCAGTTCCGGATCAAAACCTATCCAAACCAATTGGTTCAATAGATCATCCGGCCCATGAAATATCTTGGCGATTTACAGCTCCTGGTACATGTATATGTGTACCTTGACACGTAATATATATCTTACTGGAGTACAGTATAGTACATTATTCCATCCAAGTCGAACTTTTCTCAACCGTAATTTTAAAACTCACAAAAAATTGTAAATTTCTCTGTTTGCTTAATTTTTTTCCTGCCTCTCAAAGTTCAAGTCATGCGTTTTCGAACGATCATGCATCGTTGAATGGCCCAAATTTCGATTTCCATGCTTTGATATACATATACAGGTATACGATGTATGCATGTATATAGGTACGTGAAGGTATACCTAAATGCGTAACGTGCGGGGTTTTAGAGAGGGTTTGGCAGTTTGGTTATACGGTAGAACGAGAAGAGACAAAGCGAACAAAACACTGTCGGGGCGTCGTTGCTCCGTCGCAACCAGCGCACCGAACTAAAACTTGGAACAAAAGTCCTTACTTTTGTTTGCCTCGAAAGTTTTTCGAATTATGGCTGCGCGGAAGGCGTGGCGCCCGCGGTTTTCTGTCTCGTCCCATCTTGTGATTTATATTTACCGAGGTTTCGGAATGAAATTAGAATTAAAAACTTCTCTCCATTTTTTTTCCTCCCCCCGCCCCCCCCCCCCCCCCCCCCTTTTTTCTTCATATTTAGCGCTGTTCTAATTAGTTTAAGGCCCGAGGTGTGGTTTCAAGGGGGAGGGAAGAAAGAATTAAAACGGGGTATCAAGGAGGGGCGGGGGGAGGGGGACAGAGATTAATGAAGATTGATTACACTTGGGTGTAACACCAGAATTCGGAGCTCTTCGTAAACTCCTTACCAAAATTGCTTGAGATTATATTCAGCTATGGATATTTATATATATTATATGATCACGATCATCAGATTCCGCCAAGGGTAGGTAAGCTTACAGGACGTCTAACGCGCGTTTATCTATAATATCATATAACTATAGGTACCTATACTGGTATAGTAGTCTTCTTTGTTACGAGTGTCATCGCCAGCTTTTAAAAGGCTGCAATAAACTGCAGGCCTGTACTTTTTGAATCAACGATTCATATCCGCGGCTACATAAATTATAACTCGACCCTATAAAACATCCCGGCAAAGTTCTTCTTCTCGCGTGACTCAAACTCCTCCTTTACCCCATTTCAATTTTTATAATTTACAATGTCTGCGTGGATATATATTAGCTCTCATCAGCGTCAAGCGAACGAGATATGAGCACTTTGGCATATCTGCTGCTAGTAAGGGAAACATACCTATAAGATTGTGAATAAGAATCAGAAATTAGCACCAGAATCATTTTTCACTAGTACGATGCAAAGAGATTCTCAAATAGAAATTCATTCCGAAATAGGGTTTTCGAATTTATCATGCATGTTGAGCTTCGGGGTTAATTTATAACCCTCTCTCCACCTCTCTATCCCTCTCTCTCTCCCTGCAGCGGCAGCGATTAAAATCCGCCACT
This sequence comes from Phymatocera aterrima, assembly GCA_963170745.1. Classification (NCBI taxonomy): domain Eukaryota; kingdom Metazoa; phylum Arthropoda; class Insecta; order Hymenoptera; family Tenthredinidae; genus Phymatocera; species Phymatocera aterrima. The sequence goes on from OY720663.1 coordinate 13,217,859, forward strand.
TATAGGTTTCACAAAACCAGACGTCAGCCACAATGGGGTGGTGGCACGCAGAAGGGTCTATATCCTATGGCAACTGAACATTGAGCGTACATTATACATACATACATGCACTCACACGCATACGTACGAACGTACATAAATAGAAACCTACATATATACTAGGTATGCGAAACAAAATTTCTCATCCACTGGACAATTATTGTCTGCATTCGTTGTGTGAAAGCAATTCGCATAACGACGACACAATTTCTGCCAAACCAAACGATGCAGCGGACGACCAGACACGTGACCGAATAAATCCAGATAGTAGGTACTAGGTATGTATTGACTACCTAGGCATTTATCTATTATGGTTGTGTATATGAAATTATCATTCGCGTAGCGCTTCAACGCTTTGTACCGAGCTCCAGGGGCTTCGCGTAGTCGCCATACCTGCCCGCTCGTGTATGCCTACGTACGTATGTACAATACATACTGTATACGTGTGCGCGAGTGAATTGCGTAGGAATAATAATGATAATAATATAAAACGGTATACGATTTTACCGATCGCTTAAGCTATATAACCTCCCTTCATGCAACCATTGTTTGGAACGGCACGCGGACGTAGCTTCTGTAAGTCCTTATATACTAACATAAGTAGTACTATATCGAAAATCCATTAAAAATATATATCTACACTGTCAAACGCACATACCTTGATGCTGGTCTCTATCGTTACACCCTTTCGTCAAGGGGGTAGAATTTTATTGCGTTTCAATAACTTTTGCGGCCGTATCGTTGCAGTACGCGGTTAGATATACCCTGCACCACGCATCCCTGTTCTGCCACTTCCCCGCACGAACACGATTCGTTGTAGCAATAAGAAAAAAAGATGAGAACCCATTACGCGGAGACCGTTAAGACAATTGCCTATTTATGTATATCTATGCACATACGCTACGTTGTTATACGCCGAGTACGAGACATTATATATATTTCATGTATTTTCACCGCTTATACAATATTCGGTGAGAAAACGGGAGCGTCTTTCTAGTGGGCGGTGATGGTTCTTCTTTTACCAATGTTTGTTTTCACTGTATCTAGAATTTTTTCATGTGCAAGTCTCTTTATAGTATGCCGAAAGTTTTGATAGATACGGTATTTTGACACTCGCCGTTAGTCGATGGTAAATATAACGTCCTTTTCAAACACGTATATATATATACCTATAGCCCGACGTATAGCCTATACCGTTCGAAATAAGCCTGGCCAGCTTCTCTCTCCCGTACGTATATTTGCATTCTTCAAACGGTTTTGTGTACCCTGCTAGACGATTTTATGTATAACACTATTTTCGAAAGTAGCTGAAACTTTGTTTTTTTTCTTCTTTTTCTCCGAGAAAATCGCTTATGCGTATCAGATACGATATATATGTATATTGAAGTCATGTCGTGATGACCATTACGTGAATAATTGTGAATAATTGACTATTTTCATTATTATATCTATAGGAAGAAGAGAGTAGAATTTTGCGACGGTGAAATCGACAAGACAGTTATATAAATTCAGGGGTTCGTTTCAAGAGAAATAGGACCATGCGGCCTGGTCTTACCATCGGTATATGATACCGATATCGTAACTCTTCGACATTATTTAGACATCGGTGCGCGCCCGTGTTCTATCTTTCTTTTTTCTTTTTCTTTGTTTTTTTTTTTCGTCTGACTTCGCAATTTGTATGTAAATTTTTATCGGTCTTAAAAGCAATAGCCGCCAGATGCGTTTGAGATTAGAATATAGGTATCGTTGCAGCTAGTATATAGTCACACCATCATCTTCACCTCGAGCATACAAAAGATCCACCCTTCCCATGCTGGCTGTGTAGATGTAGATCCCCTTCCGCCCTCTACCTAGTTTTTTCGAAAGAAAATACGACGACCGATACGAATACTCTTTTTACAGCTCTTGTCCTTTATCGCTCACTTATGATAATTTTATTTCATTCGCTGCAGCACACCGTCTACCACCCTACAACGGAGGAGGCGTCATCATACTCACATACTTTAAAGACACTCTGAATGTCGTTGAAAGTTGATCATTACCAAAAGTGTTTGATTTCAATTTTATGCCCACATTTGATTGCTACTCATTATCATTGTATAACACCGAACTACGGAATTCTGTAGGTCAAGTAATCGTCACCTCATTTCGTTCGTATATGAATTCGCTGGACAGTGAACCAATTCTCTCTTCGAGTTTTTCTTTTTCTTCTTCTTGCGGATCATGTACTCCGTTCGAAATCCGAAGGAGAAAATAAGAGAGGAATAATGAACGGGAAAATAATGAAAAATATGATGTAATGCGAGGTGAACACAAAAGCTGCGGTTCATTCGCCGAACCAAAGTGAAAAATGATATGATTTTCATTCGTCTGAAATCGTGTCAAGTGTGTGTGTAGTTCGCTGTTCAAGGAATCTTATAGTTGGTACAAAAATATACGGATATATCGTGGAGGAGGTTCCGTTATAACTTTTCGAATCTATATCGACAAGCTGCAGCTATAGCTATACATCGGGCACACTTACACAGATCGGTATAGCGCGGGGGTATGTATATAGAGCACAATGCGCCAGAGTGAGAAGAACTGTTATAAGTTTTTAAAGAAGTCTATAAAGATCTTGAAAAGTTCTCGGCTCCTATACAAAGAGCTACTGCTACTACTACTACTACTACGGTCTTTAATATTTCGCGCTCAATTGAGTCCGCGGTCTAGATGTATAAAAAAAAAAAAAAAAGGAAACGAAAATGAAAAGCTGATATAAAATGAAAAATAGAAAATACCTGTACTATTGTATATGTGTAATATATAGAAAAAGTAAAGAGAGGCGAAAAAGTGTTGGGGCTATGTATATTTGGAAATGGTAACCTTCCACTCGAACTTGCGCACCCGCGGTGCTCTTGCTGTACTGGCTATCCGCAACCCAAACCGTTCGTGGGCCACCATCGGTCCTTCGGCGGAGTCCCGTGGCGCACGCGGTACGCAGCCATCTTCGTGTCGTGGCGAACAACTTGAAAACAATTGAACAATGGGGCCTTTTTTACTTATTATATGCCTACGCCCGGGACCGAACGAATGAATACCATACATACTGTTGTTCTGTATAGTATGCGACGCAGTTATTCAGAGCATGAATATAAAAGACTGCGAACGCGCTTGAAAACTTATTTATAAATAATATGTGATATAATATAATAGCATAATGGTAGTTTAGTGTAGTGCAGTATATATTACTGATACCTCTTACGGTCTTTTGTCAAAATCTCCGGGACCACGAGTGTTTTGAACAAAGATAAAGCGAAGAAATTCCGTATGAATGGTCTTTGCCCCAGCAACCGCGTATTATCTACCGCACACACTCGATATCCTGCACGTATGTACCTGTATGCGAATAGGTATGCGTGATGCACAGGTATCAAAGGAAGGAAAGAACTATTGCGAGTGCGTCTGCAGAGTACCAATTCCTACGCATTTCTTCTCTCTTTATTTCAGGCCATAATAACCACGAGCTCGAAGGAACACCTTTTGTTCCGGATTAAGATTCGAATCCTAAATTTTGTCCACTTCAGTTATATCGTACGTATGTATCAGCGTTATTTCATGGGTGGTGCGCCATTTCGTCATTTATTGTTGGATTCATTCCATGCCACCAAGACGGAATTGATAGTTGCTGTCGTTGTTACCGTTTTCTAATCATATCTCATGTATCACGCACACAAATTCTAAATAAATGGGATCCTGATCAGGATCAGAATTGCCACGAGAACAGTGAAGTTCTCTAAAGTTTTTATACTATACCGGTTTCACGGAATGCGCGGAGAATTGTTTTGTCGATTAGGTAGGGTAGATATGATCTGTACACTGGGATGGGTGTATAGCTGGCATTTATGTATATAGCACTCGATTTGACGCGGAGTACCTCGGATATGTATGCGAATTTTCGCGCGATATGTGGGTACGCGTTCACCCCCCGCCCCCCCCCCCCCCTCCCGCCCCACACACCTGGATGGGGCGAATTGGCAGCAATTGACATATGAAGTCCGTTCGGGGTCACTCGATCAAATTTCACGTCAACTAATTAACATTAACTCATGGAAAAATTCTCTCGATCATTGCACCCCGGTTCGCCATTCTGAAAATAAATTTTCAACCGATCATATATCAACTGTATGTGTATATTACTGTTTCAGCTGCGTTATATCGGTCGCGTTATCATTCTGCTTCAGTACTTTACCTATAGATAGGGAAAATTGATGTCAGTACAAAATTCAGTAACTCGGAATGCAGCGTAGATTTCGTACGCATCTTTTTCTTACAGCAGAGGAGGGCTGGTGGTTCAGACTGCAGAGGAAATAATTGAAGTACGATGTCCTCAATCTTGATCCGCGTTTGTAAAGTCTCTGGACGACACGGTTTGGTTGTGGTTTGAAAAACTACCCTCTAAACGGGGCTGTTTCCCCTTCGCGTGTCCCCCACCTCCTCGTCGTTGTCAATTGCAGGTCAACACCTTTATTCAGTCGCGTGCGGCTAATCGCTTTAAAATTAAATCTCAATTCGGTATCCATACAATTTAAAATTTAGGGTGAGAAACTCTCTACTCTGGCTCGCTTTGTGTGCCCATTATTTACGTAGATATATAATGCTTATTATGTTTACTGCTACGCCTATCCTCCCCCCACACCGTTGTACCAATTCTTTCGACACACTTACAATTAGTTAGTTCGGAGGCGCAGTAGTCGGCTCGTAATATAATTTTACGGTATGACCAAATCCAACAAAAATTTCAATCAACATTTTGCGAATTGAGAGTGAAAAGATTTCTGCGCCTCCCCTTTTTTGCATCCCCGAATCGAATGGGTCGCGCTAAAGAACACGCAATAAATTTCGAAATTTTAATGTCGAGGCTGCCCTGCTGCACGGGCAATAAATAACAAAGATATTCCTATATATGTATAAACGAACTTCCCAGTATTCTATATCGCGGCTAAAGATATATAGAAGACAATTTTAATATCATCGGGTAAGGTAAGGTATGGTATGGTATGGCATGGTGTGGTGTGGTGCGGTGTGGTGGGAAAACTGGGAAGAAACCAGCGATCGTGTCGGAGGTTGGGCTCGGGGGTTAAATATGCTGGTTGTGAAAATCGGGCTGCCTGTGGTGGTTCGCGACCGGCCTTTCACGGTGCCATGCCTGGTATAAGGTCAGGCAGCGAATGAATAGGAGGGGGATTATATAAGAAGAAGGGATGCTACGTGGTGAGCATGTGAAACGGTATTCAATATCATCCTTGGTTCAACCCCATCTTTTGCCAAAGGGATTCACAAGTCTTCTCCGTCTCTTCTCTTCATTTCTTCGTATTCTTTTTGTTCTCTTTCTTCCATCGAGAGACGGCATCTCGATTTTCATCTTTATTTTCTCATTGTCGCGAGGCAGTCGAAATTCGGTGGATTCGAAATAACTCAACTGGATTTATTCCACCTTTTGAACTTACAAATTTCATTCATTCAAACAATGTATTCGAGTGAAATCTGATGATCGGAAGTTAACGAAACTAAATATCTGAAGACAAAGGTTAACCATTGACTCGAAATTAGTCAAATTTTGTCAATCTTCGTCGCGTCTCTTTTCCAACCGGGAATCGAGAATATGCATGATATTTTGCTATGCAAATAAATTCGCCCCGTTTCTTTTTTTTTCCCCATCGCGAAGTGCCGTTTCAGTTTGGTTTTGGTAAAGACTTGAAAAGAGTTGCTGACGAAATGTACCCAAGTATATACCTACCTACCCATATGTATAATGTGAAAGAAACGCGAGAATTGTACAGAGTAGGTATTATACTTATTATACCTGTGTATACATACATCTACATCTGCACCTACTTCTGACCTCTGTAAATGTGTGAATCCATATGCATATACAATACATACCTATTTATATATATATATATGTATGCATGTATATATGAAATCACGACGTTCGTGCATGGATGTACGTGCACACATAGGCGAATGAGAATACATACGTACAGTGTAGGAGGCCTCGTATAGGGGGCAGAGCAGAGATACTGTAGGTTTTTTATCGGCCTTTTTCGACGCGCATAAGAGTGGTTGTTTAAAGAAGCGGTAGTGTCAACATTTGTACGACTGTTACCGAGTGTTGAAAAGAGATGGAGATAGAATACATGTTATTGTAGCGCTAATGGATTGACAAATAAGACGGTACTACTGAAACCGAAATCATTGCTCATCAAATAAAGAAGTAACTACATAGTCGTCGTTTTTCTAATTTATAGACACTGATGAACCCGAACCCTCGCTTATTTCCAATTCTGTGATACATACGGGACCACGCCTTCTCCATATAGAGGCTACATGCTGACTATATTACTATAACTTCCGCATTCACTGTTATTATTATTGTTGTTATTTTCAATATTCTTCGGTACTTACTTATACAGTCCCTTCCCGCTGTCGCCAGTTACCTGCAATTATAATTATCAATTCTACGATTTCTAGCTCTTGACCTTACGTATACGCAGATAGGTATATATGCCTAATGTCTTAGGTATTACGTAGTCGACAAAAATTTGACTAATGGGTTATGAGCGCTCTATGGATAGCGACCTATGGCATTTGTTACTTAAATTAAAAGAAAAAAAAAAAAAAAAAAACAGGGAATGAATATACAGCAGTGAATAACGGTGATCTAGCCTGTGTAGTATTTACTTTCGGTCATTTCAAAATGAGAAATAATCAACGTTGAAAATCGAGAGGTAGTACATCCACATGTCCCAAAGCAGTATCCATGAATGTATGCAGTTCGATCGTATTTCTCTGCAGTGAAATTGCATTATAGAATAGAGTATATTCTATTGAAAGGTAAAATCTCTATTAATACGATCTCCTCTCTTCCCACTCTCTCTCTTCGTTCCCTTCTCTCCACAGGTTATACACTCGAATATCTCTATTGTTGGCACGCTTTGCATTTCCCCATTTCCCTTTTCCGCTTCTCTTCCCCCCCCCCCCCCCCCCCCCCCCCCGGCCCCCTCTCTTCTCTCCTCGTTCCTCTGAACCTATAATATAACTTTCCTCGATGCACCGCGTCTTTGGAGCAACTACGACGACGACGAGGACGAGGACGAGGACGAGGACGGCGACGGCGAGCGACGATAGCGCGCAGCGTCGGCGTCGCGGCATGATCCATCCAGTCGGTGCCCGGATTGGTTGTTCCGCGGAAACGTTGCAGGCGATCCATTCGCCGAGAGTACAGGGTGGTGAAAAACAATTCCCAACTGAATAATATTAGTATCCAACAATGGTCGCGCTAAATTGAAATACAGACGTCGCTGTGGGGGTGTAGACCGAGGCGTCCGCGTTCGCGGAGCATGGCAGGCTGGGGCGAAAGAGAGAGAGAGAGAGAGAGAGAGAGGCGGGAGGGGCTGATTCAAGGGGGTGGAGGCGTCGCTCGCCCGGATCCTGTAGCTCGCGCGTAGCGTAGCATCGTCGGTGTTGAATGAGAGAAGGTATATAAAATGGGATGAGAGAGTGGCGAGAGGGCGAGAGAGAGAGAGAGATAGAGAGAGAGAGAGAGAGAGAGAGAGAGAGAGGGCGAGAAATAGCATACAAATGAAATATTAATTAAATCCATGATAATATTCTCTTGCGCAACCACCCTAACTCTCCCCTTCACCTCGGTTATTCGAATACAGACAAAGATTGAACTCTCGTCGCCGATCGGAACTCGCTTTACACGTTTTAAATGAACTCCATGAATTACTTTTACTTCACCCCCGGTGACATTTCCGTCAAACAATATTCTCTCTCTCTCTCTCTCTGTCTCTCTGTCTCTCTGTCTCTCTACCTATATTTTCCTCTTTCTCTTTGGCACCCAAGCGAAATCTTTTTCAAAATTCAAGTAGATCCGTGCACACCTATATCCACGGTACGATGTTTAACGGCACGTCGTATCCAATAAGAAGGAAACAGAACCAGATTGAATACAATTATAGAAATCGATAAACCATGTGGGACCAAAGAGGAGAATTTCACTATGCGTGACCGTGCTCCTCTTGTTTTTTGTTTTTTTTTTTCTTTATCTTCGTGCTTTGTGTTTGCCGGATCAGTTATAAGGTGACCAAATTGAACCGGTCTACTTTGTATACGGAAGCAGCCGATGAATTCTTCGGGGGCATAGATGGATGCAAAGGTGGCTGCTGTACTGTAGCGGGAGTAGCAGGGGGCAGGGTGGTGGGAGAGGGCGCTTTTAACATTTTTAACCTGACTCAATATTTGCCTTTCTCTTCGTCGGACGAGCCGCTCGGTGGTCCATCTATCTATCTGACTGCTTGATCTTTCTACCCACCAAAGATGTTACGTTGCGTGTGACCGCGTAGCGACGACAACCACGACCGCGACGACGACGACGACTCGCCCGGGTCAAGTTCTCCACTTTATTATTGCCAGGATATTTTTGGTGGTACCTACCTTTTGAATTTTTCGGGACCTTTTACTGTCCCAGCCGTAGATAAAGTGTTGCCGACTCTTGACAAACACCAGAGATATTGGTATACCACCTATGCGCGCATGTATGCATTTGTATATTTATATATACGGGGACATTGCAGACATGAAGAAAAATTGAGCAGGTGCAGAGTCCCACGCAATCATTATTTTAATAGTAATACATTATTTTTGGGCTAAAGGATTGCATAGGTATATTTTAATATGATACAGATTACGTAACTGCGAATGAAAAATCCGTAGCAACAGGTCAGCAATTGCATTTTGAGAAATGAAACAAGAAAAGAAAAGAAAGAAAAAACAATTTACATGATAGGTATAACTTGAGATTCGATTGCATTTATCGAGAGGCCCCTGATGCGCGTGAAGTAGGTATACTATGTGCCGGGCGGTAGAGTAATATATACCTAGAGGAAAGAGTATTTCGCCCCCTTGACGTATAATTTTGGGGTAGAAGGAGAGAACGAAGGCAGGAGCGTGAAGATGAGTCCAATAAAATGCGGCTTAAAATTCCTGATTACTAATAGGAAGTCAGCGCACCCTAATATCTTGTGTATAATTGAGGGGTTAGACTTAATTTAGGGCAGGTGTCAAATTTGGGATCACTGAAGCAGCGGGGTGCCAATATATCACCGTTATTGTTATATGTATACTGAATTCACACCCCGTCGCGATCACACTCCATGGGCATGAATATTCAATTGAAAACTTGCCAGCTAGAGTCCTTCGCATACCTACTATAGATTCTCTTACGATGATTGTGAACGCCTTCTACCCGCCCCGTTAATTAATGTACATACTACACTCCCGAGATTTCGCTCGTATATAGTTGATGTGATCATAGTGAGAGAAATTCGGTATTTATTGCGTAGAAATAGGTCCTGGCATGAGAATAAGGGGTTTGCCGAAATTTTGGGTATTCCGATCTGAGAGATGGCTGTGACATAAAAAATCATTCAGGAATACTAATTATTTGTTTATTTTGGGCTATACATAGTTGTACGGTACAGTAGTACAGTTTTCCTAAAGTCGGTTAATTTCGTTTCGGTATTTAATATCTAATACCTATCTTGCAGACGATATATATATATATATATCTATATATATATATATTTATTTATTTATGTATTTATATTGATAACATTAATTTATTTATTAACACTGTAAAGCTAACTAGCAATTCTTTATTTACACATTGTCTATATCATGTTGTAGGATATAACTACCGTATCTACACACAGGCTCACACTGCGCACACGCACCACGTATACTGAATTTCAACTTTTCATATAATATAATATAATATAATATAATATATACATATCTTTACTTATACATTCATATTTTATATAAATATAATGTATGTGGCGATGTACGTACGGTATGTCAATTTCCAAAGAAAACGGACGTCTAAGTATGTATTTATACACGTACTACATAACATAGTCGCTTCTAAAAACGACAAAAATTTGTATCACTCAATATTCATCCAGAAAACATGTTGATTTTCGATTATTATTATTTTTTAGTATTTATTTATCTTTCTTTTGCTACTAAGTCTTTCGAGTAGTTGATTCATTTTCCGATTATTCTATAGTATAGCGTTATTCATAAATCTAATCACTACAATTTACGCTTAAATTTGTGTACATCTAAGTTTACAAATCATACATTTATATATTTTTCACGAGATATCGACCGTTCTTGTTTCAATGATAAATCGTTAGGGCGAAATGAAATCCTTGGATCAGCGTCTTGGAAATTCTTTTGGAATTTCAGTTGATTCGAATTCTTAGCAATGTTTCAATCACCGGGATATCAGCTTTTACAGTCCTTGAAAATTCACGTCCCAACTTCGCTTTTCCAAAACCATAATTCTACGACCAGTGAATGAATGACCGCATAGAGATTGAAAAAAAATGAATCGTTCAGTAAATTTCCCCCGGTCTCAAAACTGCTCACTCGTATAACGTACGTAGAAAAAAGAAAAGCGGCTACTGATGAGAGCTAGCGTGCTGATAGTAGCCGCTAATGTATCACTCGGAGTAGCTAGTTTTGTCACTCGCGTTATCTGGGCTCATTTCCCTGTAAGCGTCGCCAGAATTTCCGCCGTTGTTGTGACTGCCGAAATCCTGGGGGCCTTGATTCGGTGGCCTTATAACCGTAGGAAGGTAGCCCGTTCCGGTATATGGAGCTGCCAGGAATCTGTGACGTGTTGGTGGGTTTGAACTAGGATTTGGTAGCCCCTGACTCTGGGCAAGGGATGCCGCCGCCGTGCAATAGGCGCTTCTCGAATATGCGGTCGAAGCTGCACCGGCGAGTCCTGCGGCCGCAGCTGATGCCAAGGCGCCGGCTAGCGGCGAGAAAGCCGATTTTGGTTGGAGGGCATCTTCACAGACCATAACTTCCATCGCAGAAACAACGTCGCCTAAAATTATCGATGAAAGAGAAAAAAGAACAAGTGAAGTTTTGGTAGAAATTTGAATAACTCGGAAGAGCGAATGTGTGTATTCGACGCAACGTGTCGTTCACGTTTTACTGAAACTATCGTAAGGTTTTGTTTTAACCTTTGCACCGATGCAAAAGCGCCTCAACGTCCGCACGGCGTCGACCTGGAAATACTCTGAGGAGTACATCGACCGGTGATCTTTGCTGGATCTGTAAATTACAGTGCTGAATACCCTGCATCTGCATCTGCAAGTCACGCTGCTCGTGGAGATGGTGTTGATGCTGGTGTTGGTACAGCGACGGAGCGCAGTACAGCGAGCTTGCGGCGGGACCGTAGAGAGGAGCGTACGGAGAGAAGTGGGCTGCGGCCTGCAAGACCGAGAACAAACTCTTAACTTATTGTCATTAATCAGGAAGTAGGATAGTTTGAAAATTCATTACATATTGAGTTCGATCTTTCATCTTTTTGCTTTTTTTTCTTTTTTTTTCTCATTTGTCGAGGTTCCGCATACGTAACACATTTCTGCATATGTGATGAACGATCGAATCATCTACGTTCAATTTACACTATATTTGAAACGGTGAGTTGGTAATTACCGTTAATGAATGCGGTGGCGGACTGTGATGAGCTTGCACAATGTTTGTCTGAATCGGTGTCTGCTGTGGTTGAGGACTTCCGGTTTTACGGAGGCTAAGGTTTTCCGGGGCGGGTGTGTCCTCGCGTTGTGGGGTCAGGGCTGGTGTTAAAGGAGGCGTATTTTCAACCGGAGAATCTCGGGGATCAGGACTGGCCGATTCAGACCCATTCGTACTCCGCCTTGACGGCGGGGCCTCTAACTCCGTCGTGAAGTCGGTTGAGGCAGGGTTAGATATTGGACGAGCGTTGGGTACCTGGTGACGACTTCCTGTTCGTTCTAGGGGTAAATTTTCGTGCATATGATCAGGGGCTGAATCGTGGTCCTCCGAATCCTCGCCTGCAGAGTCCACGGAGATTCTGGCACGTTTCGGTCCTGCAAGAAGAGCAAAAGTAAAAATGAAATGAAATTCGGTTTATCATAAATGGCATTAACAGTGCCGCAAGACTTCAGACTTTCACCAGGAAAACATTTCATTCCTAATTTTCGTTGTAGTCACGTTAGTCTTTTTCACGTTGGTAGTGTGTTCAGCGCGCGCGTCTGTATTCTCTGCGGATGCAGAAGGTATAGCTGCTACCTCGCGTTGAGGGAAATAGGGGTGGTCCTAGGGGGTTGGCAGAAGCCCTCCTCGAGTGCTTCACAGGACTAATTATCAACTCTGTACTCATGTAAACGTTTTTCTCAAGCTTCCGCTACCATTTAATTTCATTTTATTACTCAGTTTTTGCCTTGGCTTTTTCCTGCCTCGTTCTGCGTTGGATATTTTCATTTTAAATCTTACTTTCGGAACGGACGGTCTCTCGGATTCCGCAGAGCTCGTTAGCGTGAATTAATATGAACGAAATGAAGAAAGAACAAAGATATAAGTGGGAAAGTAAAACAAGAAAATATCCGGATGCGAAAATTTCCCAAACTGCAGGTGTAATGTATATTTACTTACTTCGTTTCATACTGAAATGTTTTTCTCTTTTTTGTTACAGATTCCTAAAGCAAAACGGAGGACGAACGGTAATGAATCTTGAAAATTTACATCGCCACAACGAACCGCGTTAGTTTACGAGACTTACATAAGAGTGCTCGCCGTAATGGACCGCGAAGTGAGCAACATTTTAACGTTCACGCTCTACCGCATATCGCTAACAAGTACGAAAGCTAAAAATCCACCTTAACCACCACCAGTCGCTGTTAGCGGGGAGTGAAGTAACGGTAAGTACCTGAAAGTTTCACCCAGTACTTGTAACATAGGTGCCTACCGCCTCGCCTCGTCTCGTCTCGCCCCGAACAGAGAAATGCCCCTTTTTTCAAAGTACATATTTACAAAAGCATGATACGGCGGCGGGGTTGTATACTCGCGTGCTTATTAACTGGTGCAGAGAGAATGTAAAGGTCTAGCTACATTCTCTGGCTGGGTAAAAATGTTCTTTTTTCTCCGTTTTTCTCCATTTCTTCTCTCTCTTTTTATGATATATGTACATCCCGGGAAATGGATTGGTTGGTCAAACTTTTTAACTAACAAGCTATCGGCCAGCGGGGCAGCAGTATACACTTCAGATCGAATCATTTGAATTCCGTGGAAGAAAAAAACAAAAAAGAAAAAAACAAGCCAAACCAAACCAAACGAACGATCACTCATTCGTTAAAGCTTTCTGTTTCTGGCTTCTACAAGCTCCTACACACACACACCCGCGCACACGCAATCCCAGTTATACCTACAATAATACGGGTAAGAGACACAGACGCAAGCACATACGGACACATATGTACGCAAATATTTGTGTACGTAGGTATATTAGGTATGCATGTATACCATCGTGTCCAGTGGTTTAGCAATTATTTCTAACAACCTCGCGGGTAAGTTGAGTGGCCAGGCCAGGCCAGGCCAGGCAGGGGTTCCCTGTGTAATTTTCTCTGCCGCGTGTGCCGTGTACACCTACCTTGTGACTTATGGATTCCCAGTAATAGAAGTGAGCACCGGTGCCACGTGAATATCAGCTACTCAAGAGCTGACCGCGTCTCAATACGCGGGGGAGAGGTCAGTGATTCAATGCACGTTCAATTTACTCTTGCCGACCACTCGAGTGTTAAATATCTGCGCGGACAGGGTCGAGGAGAAAACGTACGTATAGACGGTTCGAATTCGTTGCTGCACGGTGATGTGGAAATTTATAAAGTATTTATGATATTAATTTCAATCCCCTTACTTCCCAGTTTTCGATGGTCAATTAATTTCTATACCGCTCATTCACGTATGCATACCTCTATCAAATTAATTACTTTATACATCATTCACTACGGAGATTGCAATTCATTTGGAGTTTAGGTCAGAAACATAAAATATCTTAACACTTATTGTCTCGTCGACTTTTTTTTCCACACCAGGGTTATACTATACGCGTATCAATAACATACCGTCACCTTTATTATGGTATAGTATAGGTACGACACGAATTACGGATATACCTATTTTATAAAAAAAGATTCTAGTACCGGGGATCCAGCAATATACTATATACCTATGGCTAACTGGGTAGAGCGCGTGTCGTGGAACGGAATTTTCGGTTCGTTGTTCATAGGGGTCGTGGATCGAGGGGTTAGAAAAAAAAAGAAGAGATAAAGGTTATAGGTTGGAGGTGGAAATATATACTACTGCCGTGGCAGTTTCACTATATTACTACACACCCGTCTTGAAATACAACCCTTAGATCTGCAAGTGTCGTTTTACAGTCTGGCGATACTTTAACAATATCGTGTCAAGGCTCAGGGAAGTAATATCCCGTTCACGTTCCAAGGGGATTAAATAGACTCAAAGCACAGGATCCGGCATCGTTTACAAATAACAATACCATACATGCACTGTAGATCGAATCGCTTTCAAAATGGTTGCCATATGTAGCGCACTCTATATACATGTACATACATACATACATACATACATACATACATACATACATACATACATACATACATACATACATACATACATACATACATACATACATACATACATACATACATACATACATACATACATACATACATACATACATACATACATACATACATACATACATACATACATACATACATACATACATACATACATACATATAGCACAAGCTTTCCACTATGCAAGTTTTACCGGGCGGAGTTTCGCTCGCGCATGCAACAAACCCTGAGAATACCTCGGCCAACGAGTTCGCTCATGTATTGTGGAAAAATAAAACTACAAAAAAAGCAAACTGGTTTGCTGATTCATTACAGGGCTTTCACGTGGGTCGGCTCTATTCAAAATGGTGAACAGTAAAACCCGTTGCACAGCTAAATGTGAAATTTCAACTTTATAAAACGCTTTTGAAGTGAAACAAATTGTACATAGGTATGAATGTGTGGGTACCAGAAATTGCAGTATTTATATCATGAATGATCGTTATAAGGGAGGGAATTACGATAGGGAGTTCGATATGGGGTTTGAGGCTCGGGTGGCGTCCGAGGTGGCGGTTGCGTTGGCACGCTTGGAATTCGCCGCTGGCCGTGGCGTGTGTTCTCTATTATGGAAGTGTTGGCCTGGGTCTAGATGCCGAGGTGGTGGGTGAGGATTATCGTCTGAGAAGATAGTTTAATAACCGTGCATAGTGGTTCGCTCTCTTTTGCGCTCTCAATATTGTATCTGAGCGAGGATGATAGTTCTGCATGAGACCCGGACTACTATAACTGCGGGTAACACCGCCGCCTCGACGAATAGAACAGTTGATATCACCGTAGAATGTATATTATGACGCAGACGGCTACACATTAACTTGGCGATATTGCATTCCTCTTATCATCGTATATAACTTCCTCGCGTTCGGAATATCAATCATGAATAAAACCAGCTTATTGGAAGTGTCGCAAATACTCTGCTGCAATACACGGACTCATGATATGCGAACATCAATTTCTCTTCGCATTCTTGCAGTCTCTCTCTCTCTCTCGTTATCTTCGAACTTTTATTCGAATATGAATTCCGTTATTTCCTAATGTACTCAATATATCATTTTCTTACGACAATCTGCCAACAATTTTACCCAATTGCCGTTGACATTGCAATGCACTGTCCATATTTTATGGTATTGATGTATATATCCTGGAAACTTGTTAAGATTTGGGTAACTATGTGGTCGACAAGATTTCGAATCCGACCGATCTAGAAAATGGTCGAACGTCCGAGTTCTTCGATAGTTTGATCGATCGTTCGTAGATACGCAGAGCGTCTGTACATTTAGTCGTCGTGTACACGTCTTTGGAGTATGTCTGATCAAAGGTATAAACTGAAGGGATGGATACGTAGAGATGCGCTCGGTATGCTCTGGCAGAGACGCGAACAATGCCGTCAACGGAGACAATGCTGAATTATTCAGAATACCGCACATCTACTAATCCCGTTGCCCTGTACCTAGCTAGGTTGGTATAATATGTACCAAGAGATATATATAATACGTAGGTACGTAGGATACGTAGGCCATTGCATATAATAGAACACTAGGAATCGGAACATAGCCTGCAAGTAACTGTGGACGACGCGAAACATCACTATAAATTAGATTCAGGTTTAGCTTGGTAGAGAGAAGTGACCCAGAGGCTAGGGTATCGCTGAACAATGAACAGTATGAAAGCAAACAACACCCTGGAAGCTGTAAATTACAGGAGCAAAACCGAAAGCGTAACTCAACTCTCTTGCTCCCCCCCCCCTCCCCCTGCCCCGCCATTTTATTTCGAATGATCGTGCTGTGGGTATCTATATAGATTAATAGACACATTACTACAGTCTATCTGACTACAATTGATTCGTGCGGTAGAAGATCTGAATTCGAAAGCAGGTGAATGAAACTCGGTTCGGGTACTTATTTCTGAAGTAAAGGACATGAAATTTGATCGATCACGCATGAGTATCCGTGAGTACTCAGCTACACATGAGATTAGATTCAGGGTTGTGGTAGTTTGCATGTCCATTGAGAGAAATATAGAGAAAGGGAGAGAGAGAGCAAGATAGCGTTTCACAGTAAATTACTTCGAAGGCGTTACACTTCCCCCAGAGTCTATTCTATAGTACCGACGCGTATACGGAATCCCCGCCTTTCGATTCTCCTCCGCAGAAGCGCGACACCAGCCACCAGGGGTTGGAGTTACGGGTCGGGTTATAGCTCACGGTCGATGACTCTGAGAGTTATAAATTATTAACGTCTATTGTTCATAATGTCGTTAAATAAGTTAATGTCCATCTGAAGTCTTGCGGCGGACAGATCAATCCGGCAGCCGCGCCGCTGCAGTCTTTTTTAGTCCCATACGCAGCAGGGAAATCACTCGGTTTTTAATAACGTAGGTTAGGTATCGAAGCACTAATTCCTTGAATAAATCACGCCCGTATCCGAGATGACAATTTTTCAAATTTGGTCATTTTAATTGCGATCCAATTATCAGCTATCCCAATTATACGATGATTGCCCGATATAATCCGACTGCGCGGGTGAGTTGGAAATCGCGTTTGAATAGGTATATACAAACGTATTACGTATACGTGTTTATCGCAAGGTAACCCTTGCACAATGGCTATTATGCTATTTGCTCTAAGGGCAGTTTCATATAATTATAATGATAATAACGATGATAATAATAGACCGCAGACACTGTACGGTGGCCCGGCCCCTTGGAATTGTGGGTTATACATATACCCACGTATATATATACGAATGCAATGATTACATACGTATAGAGAGCTGTATATTGCAGCCTCGCTAGCTGGCTAGGAAGCTAGCAATAGGCTACTCGGGGATCGAGGGGTATGGTCCTATGGATACCAGATGTAATTTAACATCTGCTTCTATTCTCGAAACGAGTCCTCTCCTCCTCCTTCATCTACTGTCATGTCAGTCAACGCGCGTTAAGCACGTTTCAAAATTCAACTCGAATTAAAGCCCAGAAGTGCCGGAGCAGTCAGTCAAGGACATAATCGATTCTCAGACTCGTCTGATGCCATGTCCCGTGTCCATCATACGAACAAAAATTACACTTATCAATATGTGTCGCCGTAGAATCGATATGGCATATCCAGTTATAGAAATCGAAATTTGCTCATTCTTCTTTCAGGAGAATAAAAATTCGTTTTTCATCCAGGATTTTACCGTAGAAACGATCACAGCTACGGCTATGAGTTATTCATTTTTACGAATTTATTTCTCTCTTTTACTTTTGATAGACATAATCTCAGCTTCATTCAGATTCAGTTTAGTCTCACTTTTCATTCGGTTCTTCAATTGATATCCTGCTTTCGAAAACGGCGAATAGAATATTTGCACTCGTTCAGTCTGTGGTTGAATTTAGAAATTCAGTTCCCTATAAAAAAAAAAAAAAAAAAGGCTCGAGTCTTGCGATATAAAATTCTGTACAGGGTAAACGAGCAGTGATAGTTACCGTTCGTAGTCCGGCACTGAATCGTATCTATCTCTCGATCGGCCGACGCTCGCCGAGTTCAACTATAACTGGCATTTGAATTGCTCCGTAAAAATTCCGTGCGGTAGTATTTCGCGGCTTTTAAGGGTGAGCTAGCGAGCATGTATCATCTCTCTCCCTCTCTCTTTATCTCGCCCCATCTCTTTCTCTCTCTCTCTCTTGCACGTATAAAGTTGCCCGAGATTATTTGGGTGAGGGGTCGAGACTCTCGAAGGATCTCCAATTAACTCTAACCGTTTCGAAAGTATCCCAGGGCTCACCCACCCTTGGCCTGCTCGCGTGCGAGTGACTGCGGTTGTGTTGCGGTGTGTATAACCTACCATAGAACTTTTCAGAGCTCAGGGGTCAACGACAAAAAGGAATCGAGTGCGAGACTCAAGAGACAGAGAGAGGAAGAGAGAGAGAGAGAGAGTATAATATTTATTGATTTTCAGGTTCTAAACCTCTGTTTTTTCTCTCCACCCTCGCGATTTTTCGATAATGTGATATATTGTAAATACGTGTAGAATGAGCAAAACACCCCTGGGGATATCGAGGCGATGTGATTGGTGACTTTAACCAATTGATAATTAAATTCAAGGAATCGAAATCGCCGTCTCTATACTTTAGTCGTGTATAACTATGTATTACGTGTGTGTACGTACGTACACACAGCACCTATATACCAGTGTACCGATACCTGAGTAGAGAAAAAACGGCCGTGGAATCCATGCAACGCGGTTGGGAAACAAAAGACTCTCATTATTACGTATCGATACGCAAGCAGAATGGCGATAAATCGGTTCGAGAACAGAGCCCCCCCCCCCCCCCCCCCCCCCCATTCCCTCCCGTATTTTCCCCACC
Organism: Phymatocera aterrima; assembly: GCA_963170745.1. NCBI lineage: Eukaryota > Metazoa > Arthropoda > Insecta > Hymenoptera > Tenthredinidae > Phymatocera > Phymatocera aterrima. Next base: position 13,236,827 of record OY720663.1, read on the forward strand.
GTCACTTTCGCGCCACTCTCTTCGCTGTGGTGGACGAAAAAATCGGGGGGAGAAAAATACAGGTATGAAAAAATGAAATCTCTAAAATCGAACGTCCCTTGTCCAATACCCGCCCGCCATATACGCTGGCGGTAGCGGGTCGCGATCAGTCATTAAATCCTCGCGATTCGGTTTTGTTTTGCGACCCCCGCCGCGTGTTTTGTTATTGCTGGTTGAAAGGGTGAGGTGCTGCACACTCACCCCGTATGTATGCGTTCGTTCGTGTTTAAGCGTTCGCGGGGGTGTTAAGGAGGAAAGGAAAAGAAGAGGAGAGGAGCGGTGAGTAGAAGAGGAGGGAACAGAGATTTGCTGGGGGCGATCGGGCGTAACGTTTTTAATTGTTTCGCGCCCAGCCGTCTTTAGTTTCGGCATTTATACCTCGTGAACGGGGGCTTGCTGGGGGGGGGGGGGGGGGGGGGGGTACACGTAGATATTTTCCATGTATTTTTTTCCTCTTCTTTTCCTATTTTTGTTTTGTTTTTTCTCTTCTCATTCATTCTTCCTTTTCAACTTCACTTCTCACTTCTTTCTTCCACTCTTTCCCGAACCCTCTTTTCGCTGTCATACTTGTTTGTAGTATTATTATGTATGTATGTATACATACACTACACACATGATTATAATATGTCATGTGGAATGGAATAAGCAAAATACTTTTGCATGTTGATTACTGACATGTCGATACCGTGTGTACCGATGTACAGACTTTTTTCAACCCATACCCTGTATACTATGGCCCGCCCTCGCAAACCTATGCAGATTGACATAGTTATAAGTTTTTCGCTTCAACTGTTTTTACTCTGCCTATATATACTCCATTACACTATACCACAGCGTACGAAAAATTTGCACCACTGCGGCGTTTGTTCATATGTCTACCAACTACTCGTATAGATACGATATCTATACGTTCGTTTTAAGGGGAGCAGGTTTTTTACTCTGCATGGTTAAAACTTTCCTCTCCAATCGATCATATCTGCGATTCGTTGAATGATTTCTCTCGATTCACCTGAATATACATTTTTATACCGTACAGTCTCTCTTAACTTTCATAGTCCTTGTCTTTAATCAAACTGCGTTTATATCACTGCGGTTTCTGTTTCCTCATTTTTCATCCGGTTCTTCATTTTTCAACAATATTTTTTGCCGAACGATCTGCAATAACTTTCATATCTTCTATGCCTTTCATCTAATTGAATGCAAATATTTAAGCATGAGATCTGATGTGAGTGAATCTGAATTCAATATCGGCTCATCAATACTGCGTTATCAGATGTAATACAATACATAAGTCCGGGAGGCGGTGAGTTTTTTAATTAAAAATCGCGGTAATAAAAAAAAAAGCGAAAAGAAGAAGAAAGAAAAAATGAATAGAATTAGATTAAGTAGGAAAGGGGGGCAGGGGGGGGGGGGGGAGAAAAGATTGTAAATTAAATCAAATATCCGCGGAGAAGCCGCACTGGCTTCGACAGTGTTTTATTTCCTACCCCAACCGCTTGTTTCTACCATCGTAAGGCTTCTTCGGGCGAATATCATGCGTGCGGATATTCACTACCCCTGAAGGGAAAAAAAACCAAAGTTTTAACGACTATACCTCAACGGATCGCCTTTCCTGAAATTAATATCGAAAATATGACGGTGAAGGGCTACCGTTGCTGTTAGCAAGCATCACGCCAATTTACCACACTTGAATCCAACTCGTATACCAAACAGGGCGGTTGAACAACCCCAGCTGGTATTCTCATACATTCACTCTATCGTGACGAATGCAGCGTGGAAAAAATTGAGAATCGGAAAAAGAGAAGAGGAGAAATTATCGACGGAATTATGACAGAAAGAGGTCAATTTCCATAAAATGTCAATGAATAAATATAAATAACAATCGATGAATGTTAAACGTTTTTGAAAAGGAAGCTATTCGACATTTTTTTCACCGCAGTGATATTCTATACTTATTCTTTTTTTTTTCTTCCGAAATGGAAGAAGAAAAAATTCTAGCGTTGGTAGGTTGCATGGAACCCCATTTGAATAATGATCGGCGTATGTTGTGTCAAATGTACAGGCCTGCGAAAATCACTTGAAGAGCAAATTACGAGAGTCCTTCCTCAGTGGGGATATTATATACATCGCTGTTTGTCATCCTTACTTTTATGTGATCTTTGGTCGAGGGATTCGTGTTGGACTATATTCGCGCACCGTTTCCTCGAGTATCTTATCTTGGGTGGAGAATCAAGTGGCGTAAAGCCTGGACGATAAACCTTATATGGCTGTGGCTCCATATATATTATACGGCAAATTTTATTCCACCGGAAAATTATAAAGAGAAAATGAAGATACGTGGGTATTCGATCTCTTTTGATAGGTGACTTTGAAGTTTCCGTTCTAGAAAGATAATTAATGATTATAGATATTAGGTATATATGGACATATCCTTTGAACTCTATGATAGTAGAAGAACGTGTACGAGATATATGTGTAATTTTGTTATTTAAAAATCTTTGGAACGTATGTTCTTTGACTGGAATATACATGTCCACGTGCCTGTATGATTATATACATAGAATCCAGGTTCGCGAACCTCCGTGAATAAATATTTTCTCACATCACTCTATACGGATATAATATCGCTGGACAAACGTGCACAAAGTCGCTTCGCGAGCGTTTAACCTGTCGATGAAAAAATAAGAAAATAAATAATAGTTAAAAATTAGCTTTCTGATTTTCCTTAAAAATGTTATGCAAAGATTGTTGAACGCGTGTCGAGCCACTCTCTTGTTTGGCCGTGCCTCGGAAGGATAGTCGAGTTGGGTGGAGTTGTAAGAGAGTTATTATAGAGAGTGTGTTGTGTGCACACGTGTCTACGGCTTACGTAGTAAGTACATGTCAACCATCATGGATGCAGGTAGAACCGAGGTGGGCTTGATATAGTTGATTCCGTTTAGCGCACACTTTTTGGAAAGATATAAATATGAGTATAGATATATTTGAAACTGAAACTGGGGAGGTGGGGTTATTATTTACCCCATACACTGTGTATAACGATTAAGAGCTGGCAGTCAGCCATTTTGTTTAGTCGCTTGGAGCGTGATCGTTCAGTGTTGTGAAAATCTCTTATATGTACGTATACATCTGTACCCAGTTCGTGAGTGTGCTGCAGTTTTAAAGTTCTTCTATACTTGTTCCTAATGCCGATTCTCTTCCACTTCCTTGGCTCCCTCAACCACCTCCACTGGGTTTCTCTTCCAAGATCTCTGATCTCTTTCTCAGGGCGTAACACACCGTACAGCTTACGCTTTCTGGATCTGGAGATAAGATCCGTGAAGCGTTTCTCAGTCGCTCCTTCAAGTGAGAACAGGGTGTATGGGTGAAAGAACAGGGACTGGAGAAACCAAGTAAAATAATTTCCTGGTGTCTCCGACAGAACGGGACAAAGTTTCTTGGCCAATGCTGCCTGCCTCCCTGCCTGCAGAATTCAAAGCCAAAGTGATTCTCTGAGATACAGGTATACCCGATATACCATTTATACGTATACTTATGTATATACATGACGACACGTATATATACACTTATACGAGGAGATGGTGGGGATGAGGATCTTCCGCGATATGTCCCCCAGGTCCAAAGATGTGTATATAGGTATGAACGTACTATGTACAACTCCATACGTACCTACTTATTGCTATATACGTGACTTTATCCAAAGTCTGAAGTTAATATCGTCTGTCGCTGTCACACCCACCAAGATACTCCGTACCCTGATGCACGATACCCTTGCCGGAACGTCGTGCAAGCGAAACACCAATGGCATAAGAGGTGAATGGAGATGCAGGGTATCCTCCCATTCAACGGTTGGCTATATCTCTATATATCCCTGTGTACCTATATATGTATGTATGTATGTATGTATGTATATATATAAAGATAGAAGAGGAATGGAGTGGAGGAGGGGGAGAAAGACTCCACAGAATGATACGGCACAACCAAACCATCTCCGCGGCCGAAGGCACTGGCCCGAGAAATTCAATTACTGCTAAACTTCTCGACTGACTCAAGTCTTGGCTTGCTATAGTGTACCGTATTCTCTAACTTCATCCCTCTACCCCCGCGTATTATATAAGGTGTATATAGATGGTATATGGTATTCGGTATAGATATACCTTCGTCGAGGGTTGCCAGAGAGTAGGTATACGAAAACTCATTTCTGTGTTTCTGTTGAGCCCATTTGCATCGAGACTAGATTCCGGGATAGTACGACTATTACATTTTTCGTTCCGACCACATTCGCTGGAAAAAATTAGCTGTCAGAGTAATGACTTTCATCCATATCCATCATCCAACGTTAGCGAAACGCTCCATGTCATCGAAAAATTGGTTTCATGACAGATTCAATTTTGGACGTCCAATATCCGTTCAATTGTTGTTCGGTAATAATAAAGATCGCGGAAAAGGCGAGGTCCTTGCTTCAAGAATCCTTGAACAGTGAGACTAGAGCCACCTTAACAGCCCTTTGTTTTCTTCCTTCAACCCCGTGCCAAGACTCACGAGTAGGTATAGCCCGTGAAAATGATACGACACAATGGTCACGTGGCCCGAACCTCTATTACTCTATTATTCGAGTATGCTGACAATAAGCAAAAGTGGAATGCCGTTCGACGTGTGAACCAATATAGTAGGTATAGTAAATTTTATGCGTGTAAAAATTGATCCGTGGTCAACACCAGCTATGCACGTACGGATATGTATATATACATACATACGTGTACACGCCTATTAAAATCGTCTATACATCATATTATGTAATATAAAGCCATTATGCGATAAGTTTTATACCTTGACAGGTACAACCTACCCTCGCTTTGCCCAAGTGGGCCCGGAGCTACTAGGAGGCTAACTAAATAATAGCCAAATATGAGGCAACCCCTTGTATTAACCACTTGAACTTCGCCGTTCGTTAGCGCAGGCTTAACTCTTGCCCGGCATTAAATCCTTGCCAGTTTCACTTCTAATACACATTGTTGTACCTACTGAGCACAGGTGAAGTGATGATAGGTGGTATACAGTCCATTATAGTTGCCTCTATAATCGTTTACTGTAAGACATTTACGGCATAGGTACATATTTCTAATGCGGTTTCCTGTACAGCCTCTTATCCACCTGATAAAATCGGCCACAAAACGGAAGCTTTTGAATTATCAGTATGTGTGTCAGAGAGTTAGAGATTTAAACGTAGGAATCCTCCCTCATGGTCCTTGAGCTACTTCGATCTTGAAATTTCCATCCGAGTATTTTTGTTCATTAAAAAATCAAGACGAAGGGCTGGACTCTTTTGTACGAAGATTCAAGTGGACAAGAAGAGGCTGCGGTACGTGGCTGTCTTATATTATTCTCACTTGTTTTGGTAGCTTCAGATAATTGAGTCATCGCTGGAAACCCTTTGGGAGACTTGCAGAGATCAACTCTGAATCAGCATTGTATAGATCTTCGGTTTTTTTTTCTTCAATAATTTATCAGAAATTAACAACACGCTATCTTTCCGTGAAATAGGCAAAATTGTTTCTTCTGGTGAAATGAGGCCGATGCATAGTTTCAGATAACCAAACACTAGAGACGGATGATGATTGCACCGAGAATTAATCAACTCCTATCTAGCTAGGAGTGTTTTGTTACGTTGATAGAAATTGTAGCGGTGTAGGTATACAGAAGCCAGTTTATACGTTGATTGAATCGATCAGCGTGTTCAGAAGCTATCAGAATGTGCAGTAGGGATCTATCAAAGCTAGAGTCTGTACAGCGACTACCGCGAGGAGTAGCTTCTCGCCAATTATGCATCTGCCACAAACTATTTATCGTTGTGATTGTCAACGATTATCCAACCTCCCGAACATGCCGTCCGGCAATTTAGTGGATAAGAAGAAGTCTCGAATCAGCCGCGACCGACGGGTCAAAATTCTTTGAACATATACAGTTACTAATGCTTTTGATTATGACCAAAGAAATTAACATCTCTGGTACCCGGACACACTTGCAATTTGTTAACGAGGGGATCATTCCTCGATAGAAAAGATTCGCGGTGTATATTAGGCGAGAGTTTACTCACCGGGAGAAGTTCGCGATGACTCGGTTTTTTCCGTTTTCGAATTGGCTGTCTGATATTCGTCCTGCGGGACTCTAAGCTGCTGGAGAGTTCCCTGAAGTTGGCTTTGCTGTAGTTGCGTTTGGATTTGAGAACCTGGGGGAATAGTTAACCCTGGATTTGTGTGAGCATGTTGATGCGGATGTACGGGGCTTCCGCCAGCCGGTGGTACCGGCAGTGTAGCCGAAGCTGGTGTTGGCGCACAATTGTTACTGTATTGTAACTGCAGGCCTAATTCTCTAGCTTCACTTTCTTCCTGAGCTTGCTGTCTTCTAAGAGCCACCTGAAATTTAACGAAAAACAGAAACGATGAGTGATGGTTGATACAAATTTCTGAAAGAAAATATTCAGAAGGAAAGTAAGCAGAAGTCTTCTTGTTTACCACTTTTCTCTCGGTTCTTTTTTCAAGTACGAATAAACGCGGAGTAAATTTGCAACTTAATATAAACGAGAGAATGAATTGAGGAAAAGTAAATTTTTACCACTTTGCGTTTCAATCAAAGAACCGCTGCTGAGCAGCACACAATGCTAAGTAGGGGTTACCTTTTCGAGAGAATTACAGGAGTTATGAGCTTTCGGGGCTCTAGAGACTCGGGCATTCACTAATCTGTTGAAAGCCGTGATTCAGACTGATTCTGAAGGTTTCATTTTTAGTATACCCACTTTCGGCTCGAAGTAATTAGGCGGTTACTCACAATTGGGCAAATTTTAAAGATACCGTCGCCACGTTCTCGTTATACTCGCCCACCTCCCCCGCCTAGCGCTTCAAACAAACGATTCTCTCAGATCTATTGTCAAATTACTCATCAATTACTCTAACTCTTTCGAAATTTTCCCACCTTGATGAATACCTGATAAAAAAAGGGCGAGTATTGAGGAAATTTTTGCATAACATAACCCTAAAAATTGCCTCGAATTTCATTTCGAGCACTCAATATAGAATCGCGCCTAATTCTAGCTTCGTCATGAGGACCTCTCGCCCCACAGAACGGCGGAGAAGAGGTCAGGATCAAAGTTGATAATAATCCAGCGGGTGCGATTTTCCAATAATTGCAAGTATTAATATATTGTAATTACCTGGGCGGCCATGACGCGCTGGCGTTCAGCAATCAGGGTGCATTTAGCACATACACAATCTCGCCAACGACAGTAACGCTTGTGGCCCTTCAACGCCGACACCACGCCGTGGTTTCTGCAACGGGCGCATTTCGGGGTTCGTTGATATCGCTCAGCACTTGCTCTCAGAAAAAATGCCGCTGGTAAAACGTGATGCTGCTGTTGCTGCTGCATCAGTTGCCCAACATCAACACCGAGACCTACCCCTCGAGGTAGAGACATACCGTTGAATTTTCTGTTTTCCTAATCAATCCTCAGTTATTATCCACACTTCGAGATCTGAGGATTCTGAATTTTCGATTCTTTCCGCGAAGTTCTTTATCGAAGTTTTTTCTCTTCTTTTTATTATGACAAAAAATATTATGTTCGCACATCAATCATCGTTTCTTCTTCAAATTTCTTTCATGCAAAGTTCATCTAAGGGTACAATTTCCGTTACTGTAACTATGTCGCGCTGCATCACCGTTCAGAAACTCTATCCCAGTAGTTCATACATTGTTTTATCTCGATCCGTTGAGTTTGAAAATTTGTTGAAAATCACTTGGCTAAAGTGATTTCCACACTTGGATAAATATCCACCTGTACACGAAACACTAATTGCCCGGAAACCGTCGAAATCGACGAAGTATTCTTGATCGACGAATCGCGCGAGCTGGCACTAAGTCACAATTGTTATTATCATTTTGTCACGAATCGTTGCATGAAATGAAAATTATAATCCCTTGAAAAGAAAGCAAAGAAACTCGCCTGGATCCGATGTACTGTACGAAAAACAATGAACTAAAAAAAATCCTTTCTTCACCGATCAACCGATCGTCATTATTATTTTTTGTTTTTCTCGCCACAGAATTATTTGAAATGGATCTTTTCAGCCACCGGGTGTCCTTTCTTCTTGCAAAATTATCTTTTCAACTTTATTTTATTCTTCGTTTTATGCTCTCACTGACCATGTTCCTTGGATTGAACAACAAATTTCGTTTACGAAATATCGAGGGCACGCGACAGTCTTATACGTCAATGCATGAAGTAGCTACATCCATGAATCGTATAAGGGTAGTTTTTTCTCTCAATATTTTTATTCGTAAGAAAAGTAGTCCGGTGCCCGTACGAACGCCCGAACCCGAAATGCGCGACTCTCTGGGATCTCGAGTTGTCAACAATTGCAGCATCCCCGGGCTTAGGTAGAGATGATAGAAACTAGCCGCCCCACCACAATACCCAGCATCCCCCGCGTACGAAATAAAATACTGTGCCACAGTGTTCCACCCCAAGGCGACGACCAATCGCGATTACTGGTGGACCACCGGTAACGCCCACCGGGTATTTTCATTGGTTGAATTTCATCCCACTGAGAGATGTTCAAGAGTTCATACCGTCGTCCCTGAACGGGGGACGCGTGGTGAAAGGACATACCTACGTCCCGGTATATGTATACTTTTATAGTATATAGACACCTATGTGCGCGTAGTTACATATATACAAGTATATATAGGAATATAGGTATACCATACGAACAACCAACACATTACCCTTTATTTAAACCCGTTTAATACAAAACGGCCGATGCTCAGACGTTCCTACGCTCCGCCTTTTGTTTTGACCAACTGTTTTAAACCCTTTCCGTCTCTTTTCACCTTTTTTCATCTCTTTTTTGGGGGCGCGCGGGGGGTTTTATTTCTACTATTTCTACTATTTCTCTCCTTCTCCGTATTCCATTTTTCACCTCTTATAAGTGTATAAAACTATGCTTTACGTCCCATACGTACATCTCTTCTCCAGCGGGTTGTGTGCGTCTCTGCGTGCGTGCAGAATACACCAGCTCTACCCTCTTCTCTCTTATATATTTTATTTTCATTCATTTCATTTTGTTTTTTAATCTTTTTCCTCTTACTTATACTATACACTTCTTATTCCGAATCTGAATCGCATTTTAGATTCGGATTTGAATGGACCCTTTGTACTCTGTAATGGCTACCGATTTCATAGTAATCTAATGTACAGATGTTATTTGCCCACAATGAAAAATGGGACAGGGTATAATGGCTTTGGGTACTTTATAGACATTATAATAACAACAGATTTACTCCGAATTCGATATGGCTGCAGTCGTTGGGTCTATACACACGCACACACACATATATATATATTTATACATATACACTACTTTTATAACACGCATGCCCGTCAAGTATATAATACCTGTGCCTACATACGTCCCGTTTTATTCATCATTCGTTGCATATTACTGTACAATTTTATTAGTATCAAGTACTAATCATTGCTGCTACTGATTTCACGCGCCGTTTTCTTTCTATTGCTACAATTCTTCGACATGTCGTTCGATTACTCATGTTCATCGTACTCGGGTGAGTAGGAGGCTCAGTCTTGACTTCAAATCTCATGATTACTAACAGCCAAATATTTACACTTTTATACTTATAGTACATACCACGTATATCTTCTATTACGAAATAATTTAGTCGAGTGAAATAGGTTTAGAAACTTACTACTCAAGTAACAGTCGACGCACGGATAAATTTGTCGTTGGGCACGGTAAACGGCCCGATACTCGATGTTGTTGCGTTGGCATCCGCCGTAACCTGCGTCCGGTGACGAAGGTAAATCTGAGAGATACACTTGCCGATAGCCGATTATCACGTTCATCTCAAGATCTGACTGAGTTTTTATATTTATGAAGAAGAAAAAAAAAAAAAAAAAAAAGAAGGAGTAAAGGAAAACTGTATACCCACGGACGATATCAAATTACGATGTTTGCTGACATTGTGGATTAGGAGGTGATCCTATACAACAACGGATTATGCCACTCGTTCAAATAAAAGGAAAAGCCAAACTGGTGGAGTAAGAAGCCCACTGCACGTAGAAAAAAGGGGATGAAAAGAAAAAGAAAGAAGAAAAGCATAGTATAAAAACTGTGGATGGTACCGCGGGTCATTGAAGTTGCAACAATCTCTTCGTAATCTCAAATCTTGAATCTACTCCAGTTGAATTTCGAACACTGTGAACCAAAATCCGCCCACCTCAAGTATCGACTATCGAACATCGAATCTCGAAACAGCCAGCTACCTACTGTCGCTGGCATACGACTCCTGGCTATATGTACGGTACCAATTCAATGTGCAGATTGGTATCTGAAAACTTTTCAACTCGCAACAACAAAGCGGAATAGTTGGGCAAACGCGACCGCCACACTAGATACTTGAAAATATTCAAGTGATCATGATCTCTGTGGGTTACAGGTGATGTCATTTACAGAATGTCAGAACGTCAGTCAGCAGCCACTTGTTTCGCTCGGATTCTCCCGCTTGTAAAACGACTTTGTACTTTTTACATGCGACGGTATAGGTATACCTACGTCTGCCGTGTGTATGTAATACCGAATACGGATCACGTCATGTTCGTGGCAGCATTGCATCGGAAATCCTCAATTGTTTGACTCTCTCTATCTCTTGTTCTTCTTCTCTTTCCATATTCTGAGCAGCGAAAGATCCTCCCGCGCGATTTTCGATAGCTAGAAGCTTTTTCCCATGGTTTCACGAGGCTCGGGCCCTTCGTCCATCTATACACGTATTCTATGTTTTCAACTCAGACCGCACAATGCGGTCGGTTATTTTTACAGCGCATTGGTAGAGGAGACGCTCTTCGCGTATAGATTGTACGAGAAGGTATATACATGCATCGTGCGAGTAACCGATCCTCCATTCGCCTCTGGACATTCTTAAAGTCCTTCTTCTTATTATCCTGGAGAGATTAACATAGGTTTAGATTTACCATTTTGCTGGATAAATACTCCCACGCTTGATGTACGGTATAGTTGATACATTAGGTATTAGGTAGGTATATCTGCATGCCGGATTCGTATGATTCCTTATTTTTGGTCACGCCAGACGAAATTTATTTATGCTAACTTATAATATTTTGTACATTTCTGCATGACTACGGTAAATAGTATATTTGCAAGAGTCTGTCTTCCGATAAGTCCATACTTACAGATGAGAGTAAAGAAATCCGTTGAATAAACGAAATGGATTTTTTTGAAATGGCTATTCGCTTCGAGTGTTTATCGCGTCCGAATCAAGTGGATACGAATTTTTCACCCAATTATAACCTGTCTGCTATTTTTTTTTTTGGTCGGTTGAAATTTTTGTTCAATTACGAAAACATGATAGAACATGTCGGCGTTTGTTCTTTCGCAACCGGATTATCCTCGATAGGATACATTTTGTTTTGTCCATTTGTTTTCTCGCTAGAAAATCTGGTTCTGAATTTTTTTTGTTTCGTTAAATTGAAATTAGTAACGGTAATAAATTTTCAGATCAGGTACATTATGTCAAGTGGAGAGGCGTTGACTCATGTTCCTGAAATCCTTCAGGTCGCGTACCAACAATCTACAGTGGTTTTTGTGGCTTCGAAAAAGAAACGAAAAACCACATCATGTAGCTATGCCTTGAGCACACACATCGTGAGCCAAGTTCATGAATATTAAAAACCGGTTGTATGTATGAAATACATACGTATTCTATACGAATTCATAAAACACATATCTATTATACAAAGAGACTTTTTCATAGCGTATCGCTATACCTACTTAGTTCTTTTTCGTGGACATACGTAAAAATGGTCTGTTCGATGCGGTCGCTGCATAATTTCTTCACGTGGGCGAGTCATCGATATTCAATCGTGGATATCGCAAGAACGTGCTAAGTAAGAAAGATGTACCAAAAAAGGGATGATTTCCATTTGATCGGGTGGAGGAGGGAGAGAGGGACAAAGGGAAAGAGTTGGGCATTAGATGGCTTGTTTTTTCTTTTCTGTTTTTCTCCTTCTCCTCCCTGGAGAAATTTAGCAAGCGGGGTCGCCGTCACGGGCGTATGAAATATCGTATGACTTTTTGACGTGCTTTTAACAAATTGAACTGAAAATGGCTGCCCTGAAAACGACGTCCGGCAGCGAATCTACCTATACGTATAGTATGTACCTATATTTATACCTCTAACCCGCGTATTACCTACTATCTGTCTCTCTCTCGTTATGTCTGTCCCAAAGCATCGACGTCGGGTGGTGGAGGGACGCAGACGAACAGAGGGAAATATATAATTTTTCATTCATTTTTTTTATTTTATTTTTTTTTCATTTCATTTTAATATTCTGCTGACGGAGCACATTGCTGGCCACACGGTCTGCCCGGTTGCCGAGTGGCATGGTCAGCTAAATCGTTGAAAGGGCCGCAAAAATAATGTTCAAATTCGTTTTTCCCCATTTTTCTTCCTCTCTTTCTCCTCTCTTCTTCCTTCACTTTCTTCTTTTTTCTCTTCTCCTCTCTCTCGCGCTCTCTCTCTCTCTCTCTCTCTCTTCTCATTCTGGAAGCGAGAGCGTGAACCCAATTCGTTTTGGTTGAGGCGGGAAAAGGGTGACGTGGGGCTACCGGTAGCGCAGAAGGGGCGCGGAAAAAGCAAGCGGGTGTTTAATACTATATGTGGTAGCATTTGAGGTGGAGAAAAAAATACAACAAAAAAAACTTTGATAGATATATAGAAACGACTGGATATGCATTATACACATAAAATGTGAGAGTGAGGGACAAAGCCTGCAGCAGCACAGGGCTCGTGTGCAGGACGAAACGGTCAAAGCTGAAAACCACTCGACGACTATATATCTGCAACCCTTCAAATACAGCACTGCATGTCGTCAGCATCGGCACAGGGTCGGTGGTCATTTCTGTCCATCCTTCCACCGCGTTCATCCAACGATTTCTCTCTCTGTTCTCTTCATTTTTATATGAAAGTACCTTTTTTTTTCATACTTACGCTGCTATCGGGTACGTATTTATGCTAAACAGCTTCCGTTGTTCGTCGTCATGAAATTCCGACACCATCTATGTTTCGTGTACAATGTTACATATGCCATCCAACATGGCCACTCGACACGTTCCATGTTAGGTATTACATGTTCCATTATACAACGCATATGAAAAATGGTGAATCGAACATATCTTTCGCGCAATTTTCCTCGTCTGCGTATCTCATGTCTCGCGTCGTACTTTTCGTATTCCATAAGTTCAATGTTTGGAGTAACGGGGTGTCCCGTGTTTCCTGTTTCATCACTCCGATTGGGAAAATAAGAAATGGAAGACATCTGTCAAGTGACTTCAATGCGCCACGATCCAACGTTCACGTTAGTCGTGTAGTCGTACGGCAGGATAGAGCAACAACGTTTCAGAGTTTGTGTACATATATATAATGCATACGTAGGTATAGTCGCGGCGACTTGAGCATTTCACCCCCGGGGATGGGTGATGCTGAGATGGAAATGGGGATGAGGATGGGCGTGGTTTTATCCGGATATCAACCCCTACTTCGTCGTTTACCGCCGGCCAATAGCTACGGGTCCCCGTCGAAAGTAGCAACTGTTACAAACGCAAGCGCGTAGAAAACTTCTCTTGCGCGTAGCCATCCAATCAAAAACATTCCCACACTCCTCTGAATTCCGGTTATTCTACCCACCGTATACACGGGGTGTGGACTTTCACTCGGAATAAACATTTAAAGCTAATTAATTCATCCCCCCCCCCCCCCCCCCCGTATCGCTTGTACTACTTGTACTATACACACGAGAATCGCACGGTACGACCAATCATCATCCCTCTGTCCAAATATGAATTTCGATCGCATTGAAAATGGGTTAACGCGTCACTCCTTTCTACAAATCCATAAAATACTCGATATAGTCACACCTTGTTAACCATTATGCCTCCACGATAATAAATTTATGTAGTGGGTATATATCAGGGTATATCTATACACGTGTGGATATACCTACACGTCCCGCGTTACGCAGGTAGATCAATTATTCAATACGGTAGCAAAGATTGGTGGGTATATACCTTCCTATACCTCCTAGTTAGATACTTGGTATTAATACTTATACTTGTAATGTTGACGAGGGGTGAAAGGAAAGAAAAGCAAGTAAAGCCACGCGGGGTTGTCGGTCGTGCGGTAGCGGGCTAGTAGGATATTCGATTTTTTGCTCAATTAGACGTACCTATTAGAGATACCTGGATAGATATATACCCTTGTATTAGTTCGTGGGTTGAGAGACCCTCGAGGACTGTTGACAGTCACTTCTACGATGCACGCAGGGGTGACCACGGGAGCGAGCGAAGAAGAGAAACTCAACTCCCTCCCCCCCCCCCCCCCCCCCCCCCCATTTCCTCTTTCTATCGGTAGTCCTTGTGCAGTATGTCCCCAGTTTCTATTTTTCTGTCTCTCTTTATGTGCATACGTATAGGTTGTACCTTCATGCGACCACTGCACCACGCCGAACGACGACCCCTGTTTCTAATTTGTTGTGAACAAGGACAGGCCCTCCCTCCTTATGGCCTGTGTACCCTAATTCTAACATTTGATGGGGTCGTTTTCTATCTGTATATGGGGAGGTTGGTTTCTAGTTTTGCTGTATCGTATTTTCAAAGATTCATACAGGTCGGAAATCCCATTGGCGTAGATTATATACGTATGCATTAAAATGTTTGTACATCTATATTTCTTTATTGCCCATTATACTTATGATTAGATATATAATATGTCGACATTCAATTCAATTAATTACTATTCCTCTGTTGATCAATTATTCTTCAAGTTTTTTTTTTGTATCTAATTCGTTTACGTTGATTCCTCAATGACCCGGTATTTATTGATATCCTTCAGTGTCCGTTATTTCATAGTATTCAACGAGTTAGACTGAAATTAAATTTGGACTGTTTTTTTTTTTTTTTTTTTTGTTCTAATGTTCTACTATGGAAACAAATTTTTTAACTGTAGATAAGGATCCTATGGAACTTATCGGAGATCGGTGCGAGACTAGTGGAAGGTAAATATATACTCCTGTTGGTAAGCAACCAGTCCACGACGGCGTAAAGCGGGTAATCGATTTTCAGGCGGCATTAGCAAACTTTTCGTATCTCTACAGTATTTTCCTTCCTCTTTTGCTCCTCGTTATTACGGTATTCTAAGTTTCGTCTGTACGAATCAACGGAACGACGATCTTTCTTCTCCATTCAATTATTCTCAATTTCGGTTCATCGAGGATTTGTATACAAATAATTGACGAATTATAGAGCTCGTATGAAAATGAATAATTAGCAGGCCAGAATATTCCTGCAGTATCAACGGCGATCTTGTATTACAATTAGTCCGTGGCAATTTCATTCATCGACTGTCGGTACAATATTGAATGGTTTGAAATGACTCTGCACTCAGGCAAGCCAGCTCTTTCGGTGCGTTTTCATTCCGACCGTATTAGAGATTTAAATTTTCATTGTTGCTACAATTTTTTACGTATGCGATTTCTATTATTGAGTTGCGATATTGCGAATTTCTGTTTCGCGCATAAATTGTTTGATAGGATAATGAGACGGGCCGCGAGAGATCCTTGATTCGAAATCATCGTCGGTTTTTCATTAGGCGGAGTGATATGTATTCGATAATTTGAGTACACAGGTATAACCTTGGGAAAGATATATTGAGAGTGCGCGTACTACATAAATATCGTAGTATATTAAATGATGATCAAATTATTGTACACAGCATGTGTATTCGAGCAAGCTCTGAAAATTGCCGACGCATTAAACGTATCATCCGGATATGACGCCAACGACCAAGAAAATCATGGAAAATGCATTTGCCAGCGATTTTTGGCTGAAATTTTGTCGACGTAACAAAAAACTTCAATTCTCTTCTATGTCTCGCTATCTTCAAATTCTCGACGTCCCCTAGTTCAATGAACCCGAATAAAAACATGGAAAAATACAAATCTTTCTTCAGCAAAAATTGTGAAGATATGTATATCGTCTTTCATAGCACGGTCAAAGCATCGAGTATATATTCCGATGAACTTTGTATATACGTATGTACATACATACATACATACACACTCTATTGAACATAGATTGCAATAATTGAGCATATAATATAATTTTCAAAGAAATAATTCATTATTGCGTCAATTCAAATTAATGTCATATTATTATTACATATATATTACAGAATATTAATAAATTTTTCTAATTAATAACGACAATAATACTATGCATAATATGCTATATTGGTATATAAGATGTAATATAAATATGTATATATATGAGTATTCTCACATAAATCTGGAATATTAAAATGAGCTAATTTTGCGATAAGTATATAGATATACCTACATTACATTAGTCAATTAATAGCTATACACATAATATGCATATATTTATATGATACAAAATATTCATAACTATTTCACGGTTAAAATTTAGTATATGTAGTTCGATGAATATATTTTGTGTATGTATGTATGTACTACGTACGTATGTATATACAGTACGCTTTGAAAAATTCTCCTCCCACGCGTACCTATGATATTTGACACACAGTCATAAACTATTTATTATTATTATTATTATTATTATTATTAATATCATTAATATTGATAATTTTCTTTATGTAAGCTATAGATATGTGCAGTATACCTATATGTAGAATTCTTATGGTATATATCATTGTCTATACAATTCGGGGCGGTCCATATATGGGGTCTGAAAAAAGTGTCATGTTGGATCCCGCCAAATTGGCTCCAAACGGTAAAAAAAAAATGCTTAGAATTTGTTCAGATTTTTATTTCATTCCCTTCGTCTCCCTGTTTGAGCGGGAATTTTCGAATGATTCGAAAACATGCTTATCCACTATATATTTCGTACGAAATTTCATTTCAAGGTTCATCGTAAGCAGAACAATCCACATTCTCGTATAATCATCTTCTTTTCATTTTTTTTTCTCTCCTTTTCTTTTCCTTCTCTTCTTTACTTCTCAGTCCATTCGTTCAACGAATACAACGATCTTTCAACGCGGAACGAAGATTGAAAAAAGGTTCGTGAATGCAAATCGTCAGTGAATTTCGTCAAATTTTCTCTGATTCAGAAAACGAGACATTTCTGCAAAAATTTCAACTCGATGTATCGTGGATTTCATTTCGCGCATCGAATAAAAATATTGGGGGACGAAGGAGACGAGGTAAAAATCTGAAAAAATGTGGGCATTTTTTTTTCACCATTTGCAACCGGTTTGACGGGATCCAACACGAACATTTTTTCAGACACGATTTCTTTCGTATCATTTTGTATGAAAATGGGGAATGAAAATAATAATTACGATAATAATAATAATAATGTCATGACGATTACGGTAATTGAAAAGAAATTTCTATATACTGTAATGACTACCGAGAGAATGAGGGGAAATTTCCTAACGTTGCATAATGTAAATAATAATATGAATGTAGGAGATTTGGTATTTTTCATAACATCAACTTTTCAATAGGTAAAATATTCGTACGATACGGGAAAAACGGGTCTGTATGGAAAACTGAAATTTTCAACACATGAATCTATGTATATGTATACATACGTACGATAGTCGAAATATTTGAGTAGAGGTGTATATAGATACGTATGCGGAGTTGAAAATTATACCTTGTTATATATATTATATATTATATGTATATCTATACCTTGGTATTACATACGGACGACAATTCACTATACTAATTTTAACGATTTCTTATATAATCATATACACCGATCTAGTGATCATACTATACGACGATATCGCAGCAGCAAGAGATCTATGAAATGTCAATTAAATTACATTATCTTAAATATGGTATAATATTGATCGTAAAACGTAATATCACTGTATACAATTCGACTCTTTTTTTTCTTCTTCTTCTTGTTTGTCGTTTGTTCTTTTTTACACCGTTATTGAACAGACAAAATTCGTTATCGTCGACAGCCGAATGGATGAAGAAAAATAGAATGATGAACAACAATCAGTAAAAAAAAATATATACCTATATGTATATGGATATACGTAGTATACTATGTCATTTAAATTAAATTTTATGTAGTTATTCATAATATATATATGGTATACAATTATCATGACGATCATCGTAAATGGCAAAAAAAATTTAATATTTATAATATACATAATATACCTGTGCTACGGTATACCTATATATGGCATCATTAGGGTACGTTACAGTTTTGAAACAGAAGGAGAAAGAGTGAGAAATGAACATGCGTAATAAAATTATCTTAGGTATATTTATATTATAGGTATGTAGATGAGGGTGTTTCAAAATGAGAAAATATTTCGATTTTCCAGCGGGCCACACGTGAAACAGTTAATTTGGAGGGAAAGAAAGGTTCTGTCGCGAGACGAGCATTTTGGGTTGACTCGAAGATCGGGCTCGTTTGATCCTTAATTTTTTCTTATTGTTATCGAATTCAAGACAAATAATCGCGATTGGAAAACTTTTCTTCTCTCCGTCACAGCTGTCAGGATGTCGGATTGCGCGCTGCAAAAGATACTTTCAAAATTTTATCATTCTAATTGACATTTGAATTGCGTAACGGTAAGTGAACGAACCGTTCGCGTTGTGGGGTCCAACTACAAAAAATTGTACAAAATTGTGATCAAACTCCTGTCAAGGCATTTTTTTACTAACAATTATCCACCATAAATTTGATAAAAAGTAAAAATAAGATTAAAAAAAAAATGCCAAATCAAACGAGCCCGATCTTCGACTCAACCTAAAATGCTCATCTTTTGAAAGAATCCTTTTTTTCCATCTGAATCAACTATTTGACGTGTGGCTCGTTGGAAAATCGATAATTTTTTTAAATTTCGATACACCCTTAATTATGCGTAAGTATATCAAACTCTCACTGATATTTGCTCGGTTGCTCAAAATATATAGCTATTATATCATTTTATCTACACCTAAACCTGTAATTACATATATAATATCGACAAAACAATTATTATGTTCAAGTAGGTATACAATACGTTATCAGATACAATAATGAATAATCTTCACTAACGATGCGCAGCTTAGTTTAAATGATCGTATCGTAAGTATATCGTAATGCCTATAATATCATATAATTAACGCAACGGGCTTTATTACAATAATAATATTTATAATGACAATAATAATAATAATAATAATAATATTAAAATGATAATTATATAATTGTTCCTATAATTTTGTTCGTTGATAGTATTCATACTGTTTCAAAGTATCGATTCATTCGCACGTTTTTATACATATATCTTTACATAGCAATATATAGATGAATCGTGAGGGTAAAAAAGTAGAATGGGGATCAATGAAATAAAAGACAGGATAACGAATCAAATGATAATGAAAAAAAGAAATGAAAAGATAAACGTAGACAAAAATTCACATTACTTTCGGACTACTATCAAGTAGGTTATTATACAGATATTGTTGTATATTTTATACATTTCACCTCCCGCTTCTTTCAATCTGATTGTAAGCTCAAAGACAAATAGAAGACAAAAAAAGAAACGAGAAAAACAAAAAAAAAAAAAAAACAGAAACGAACGAGGTCGTATATAATACTCCGAGTATTTACAGCTATATTGATGATAAATTATATATTAATTGTAGTAATAATTGTCAAAATATTAATATAGACATAGTATAATGCTACAATGATATGTCAATTTATAAAATATTTCATAAAAAATATCATTGTTATAGATATTATGTATATTATAGGATATTGGGGGGGGGGGGGGGGGGGGGGTATAGGTGTAGGTATAGATTCACAATCAGATATAAAAAAATTCTAACAAATCTAATGAAGAAAAATAAGATATCTATATAGCTGAGATACACTGGGATGTAGATGTAACGCCGCGAGAGCCCGCTCAATCGGCCGGAATACTGCGTTGGTGCTCTGTAAAATGAGAAAAACAAAAAAAAAACGTAAAACACAAGAGTCAGGCGTGAAAAAAAAAATTGGCACGAGTTCGAAAATTACCCAAATTCGGTTAATTGATTATCTTTGAAAATAACTAATCGATCGTTTCCCTCTGGTATTTTCTCATACGGTGTGAAATAAGAAAATTGAACAAAGTGAAAAAATAAATAAATAAATAAAGAATAAAAAATAAAAAAAAAAGAAGAAAAGTAGATTGTAATGGATTTAGTTTATAGTTCTGTTACTCACCAGTTACGCGTATTGACGTGAAGCAGTGACTAGTAAAATTGTCGCGAAGCACTAGCCTGTCGTGCCTCGAATAATATAATAATATAATAATCATAATGATAATAATAATAATAATATTAATAATAATGTATTAATGAAGCATAGGCCGTATAGATTGCCTCTCGGACGATCGGTGGAAGTGTCTTTGGGGCGAAGTATTTCTTCCGACAGCTTCAAGACCGGCTGATATCCATGCATTAGGGCATCGCACGGATCCTCGCCAATGATTTAATTGTACTCCGAGTCTTTGACACTCGTGAGCGTATGCGGTAAAAGATTCACAGTAGCATCTTCCCATCGGGCATTCGCACATGTCCGTTATACACGATTTATAGTACATTGCTGGATTCACTTTCTTATGACACGGATAGAATACCTCGGATCTTAACCGGTTGCAAAATCTAATGACAAAAATTGAAAAAATTGACAACAAGATAACAAAAAAAAACATGAATCAATCAATTACTCAGATAATCGCTGAAAAATCAGTTCAGCACAGGTATGTATTACATACGTGAAATGATTGATAAAATGTTTTCTTTTTTTTTTTTTTGTCTTGTCTTCCTTACCTGTGATCCTTCCTGTGTCTACATTTTCTCTCGTTGTTATTGTGGTTATTGTTATTGCCGATAATAAGATGTTGTCTGGATCGTGCGCACGATTTTTTACCACCAACCATCCAAGATTTGCCAAATTGATTCGGATCTTGTAATAGTTTGCCTTTTCTCGTAGTAAAATCGTCTTTAGGCAAATGATTGAAATTACCGCAAAGACCGCACAAACGGTTTCTGTAAAAGCCTGGTGCTGATACTTCGAGAAAGCTTATACCGTCCCACAGAACCTTAACACCGATATGCGTTGTTACCAATACACCATCCGCTGTTTTATTGATGTCTACCTTGTTTGCCAATTTATACGGTATATTGATTCTTTTACCGTCAACTTTGACGCGCATCTTTTGTCCCAAGTTTACCTTCAAATTGGCAACCTGTGCGTAAGAAGAGGAAAGTTATTTTCAAAAGCAGAGAAGAGGAAACCATGCCCTCTTATTTTTGTTGTTTTCTTTTCGCTTTGCTTCCCGGTTTCATCTACTTTTCTGAGAAATAGAGAGACAGAGAGAGAGAGAGAGAGAGAGAGCGAGAGAGAAAGAAGAACAGAAACAACGAAGTGAAATGAAAGAAGAAAAGAAAAAAGACCAGAGAAACAAAACGAAAAAAAAAGGCAAACAAACTGGAGGAATTTCTTATGACAAAAGGAAAAAAAAAAAAAAACAAAAAAAAAGTTGGGAGAAGATACTTTATTGCGACAGAACCATCCGTTAAAACTGAAATATAGATTTTTATCTGTTGATCCGTATCTTCGGATGAAA
Organism: Phymatocera aterrima; assembly: GCA_963170745.1. NCBI lineage: Eukaryota > Metazoa > Arthropoda > Insecta > Hymenoptera > Tenthredinidae > Phymatocera > Phymatocera aterrima. The sequence continues at coordinate 13,258,622 of OY720663.1, forward strand.
CTTAGCGCTGACAAAAGGTTGGGAATAGAATACGCTGGTATGTATACGTGTATAATATGGAGAGTAAAACCTCGTGGCTATGTATAAGTAGAGGGTTGAAAAGCAAAAGAAAACGAAGAAAAATGAAAGTAAAGAACAAACAAACAAAGAAACAAAGAGAAAGATTAATGTACGAAAAAGTATATAAAGGAGGTAAGATGACACTAGTTTTGTTTTATACGACTGCACGGGCGGTAGCGTCAAATTAATACATATACATACCTTGATAGCTATCGTTTTTGTCCAAGCGGAAGATTTCGTTGATCTACCGTCGTTCGTAACCCGAATACTGAACGAGTGGTCAACACAATCAGCTGCCAACTGATATTTACACGTTCCTTGAAAGCTAAAAAACTTTCCGTCGAATGTACGGTAATGCGGATCACCAAAAACCGTACAGACGCCGTCACCTGGCAAAATTTATACAAATTTTATGTCTTCGCTTTGTCGTTTTTCCCCCCCTCGTACCCCGCAATGATGAAAATGAGACGGTTATGATCGATAGCCCGCGCAGTTGCAAATGCATCAATGTTGTACTATACTCACTCTCAACACATCGTGGACAGCACTGATCCGGTGGATGTTCAAGCCTCGAATTCGGCGGGCAAGGAATAGTTATCGGCGGACACATGTGCATTGCGCATCGTACCTTCCCTTGCATGCAATCGCAGGATTTGCACGGATCTAATTTCCAAGATTCGCCATCCTGCCTAGGAGAAATCATAGTCACGTTAAACCAGCGTCGTCGTTTCGTCGTTTAACACATATCATACAATAATGACGCTGGTTTATTGTAGAAAAGATATCAAAAGGGGGCCGTGAAATCGAAGTAAAAAAAAAAACAAAAAAAAAAAACAAAAAAGAAAAAGAAAGAAAGAAAGAAAATTGTTCCAAAGAGAACTGTAATTGAGGAAATGATTATATCTTCGATGTAATTGATATATATATATATATCTTATTCATACTCGCCCCGTAAGTTCGACCGGAGTATGTACAAGATGCGCGGCTTTCCTCTATTAATGGACATTGGGGACAGCAGCGACCTGGAAGAGTAGTTTGATACTCTCTAGCACATTCTAATACCGGACAAGTTTCCTTAGAACAAATAATTGTCCCGTTTGTGCACAGGCATCTTGTGCACTGGTCAAGATTGAAGTGACGTTCCGTTGGATAAATATCTCTTCCCAGCATGCAAGCACCTTTTGGGGGAGAAAGGTAGCTTCCTTGACCTGCGAAAAATAACCGCATATTATGTAACACAGGTGATAACGGAGTATAAATAGTCGATTCATAAGCCCACGATGTTACAGGAGGCTTATAGGCGTAACCATTTCTCATTCAGAACTGAAAATAGCCGGAATTTTCTCTCTCTCTCTCTCTCTCTCAATTCGGAATAGTTAAAGATAGTAATATCGGAGAATATTTTTAAAGAAAATGGACCAAAGGAAGAAAACAAAGACGAAAATAAAAATACCGCAGAGTGTTCTATATGTACCGTGTCATGTTAACGTTTAATGTTAACGCTTCTCGCGAGATTCGTTTGAATAGGAATTGTTGTGTAGTGCGAAGTGGTGTCGGTGGTGGTGGTGTCGGTCTCGGTGGTGGTGGTGGTTTAAGAAATGTTTTTATTAGACTTAGCGTGTGGTTGGCAGTGAGCCAGTTAACACCTCGCCTCAAGACTGACTTTGTCGATAGTTTGCCGTTGTATTTCTGTATATAATGTATGTATATACCGGGAACGAAACCATTTGGACAAGTTTTGAGTTATCTTTGGTGCTAACTCTCGCCCGCTATACCTATAGTATACCTCTATAGGTACAAAATCTCACTGGCATGGACACAGTCGAGTCAGAGAATAAAACCGCCCGCTCATCGTTTACTCAAAATTCTTCTATATATATATATATACTACCGCGTGTATGAATGATGAAAAAACAGGAAAAAAGAGAAGTAAAAGAAAAACGAAGAAAGTAAAACGAACGACAAATATTTGTACGGGGGGGGGGGGGGGGGGGGGGGGGGTAAAAGATTGGGCGAGTAGTAATTCGCATTACTTACATGAAAAAGATGTTAATCTGAAAGGAAATGTGAATAAGAGGGGTAGAAAAAACAGTGTTCAGTTTGACTTTTGACGCAAATACGTATGTATATACAGTAAGTATATGCACCATACGTGTATAAGTGTACGTACTGAAAATATTTGATCAGATATCCGCCATGATGGTTATGTTTCATGACGTTATATTCAGGAAATTAAAATGCGTGAGAAAAAACAAAAAAAACCCAAGTACAGTTTATAGATATCATATTTACGCCGCGATGAAAATTCACATACCAATAGTATCTATACCTATGTAACGAGAATATTTTTCATTTTTCATGACATTTTTTTATAATCTATTATGATTCATTTGTCATCGATTATTCGTTTGTTAATTTTTGATCTCAAGATGATAACTAAACGAGGTCTTCTCCCTTCGATCTTACTTCTTCACATGCTGCGGGGAGGAGAAGGCAGAGCGCGAGTGAGTTAGCGATTCGCTCAAGAAAATAGTATATATGTAGGTTACTTCTCACGCGAAGAAACGCATCGACAATGGAACAAGGAGTCTCTCTATATTTCACTCGCAATAATATAGTTAACTCGTTAATTAATACACTGTGGTCGTCAAATCTTGACACTTATATACCGCTAAATATACTTTTGATCAGTTTAAAGAGATAAATCATTTAATTGAACCAAGCGGTCAGCCGTAAATGCGTACCATAAATTATGCAATGATATTGTTGTATACCAGCTGTCGGCAAATTATCTTTTATTTCATTAATGCAATCGGCTTAAATGTAGCACATATTTGTATGCACATACCTATATGTAGTATACGCAGTGTAATATATAGGTACAACCGCAAAGATTCTGCTCGATCAATCGTATTCACATGCATACGATTACAAAAGTCAACGAACGGAAAATAAATGTTGAGATAATTATTGAAATCTGTTGAGAAGGCAAGAGAGACACGCGACGTTATCCTGATCATTTGTACTTCACCGTGGAATAGGCGAGCGCTTCGCGTGTTCCGATAGCTACAATTGAATTTCGACCGTGCACTATCGAGATGTGTTGAGGTACTGAAAAGTTCACCGGCCCTCTGCTTCGAATCGGACCTGGAATCCTGCGGAATCGTGCAAAATAGGTGACAAGAATCTCACACACAACATTACATGTTGTTCTACGAAGTTTGCATCCGATCGATATTGCATGGCGAATTGGCCATCGGGCCTCCGGAAGGCAAACATCGAAGACCAATGTACGCGACATTTTTTTACGGGATTCGCCGAGCTTACAGGTTTCATTTCAAACAGAGGGCCGACGGACTTTCGACTATCGGAGTATGAAGGGAAGCAGAAAATTGACCAATTTCTAGCTCCAACAGATGACCATAATGCTTGTGAATTGAACAATATAGACATAAATCGTCGCGAATAGTATACCTCCTCCGTCTGAACGCTGAACTGTGAGGTAGGAAGGTAGGCAGATAGGTATATAGGTACTATAATAGCCGGTTGGCACGGGCACGTGCCAGTACGTGATTTGTTAGTCAATGAAATAGCCGGGTGTCAATTTTGACGCGGGTTTGAATAATTTAATATGAAATAATACCACGGAGATTGAAGCAGTAGAGTATATAGGATGTAGGTTGGTGCTATATATATAACATAACATATCAATATAATATAATATAATATAATATAATATAATACGCATATTTTATTACCGTGGTCGCGTTTGATCGCGACAACTGACTAACTCATTCGCTCATTCATTCGCTCATTCGCTCGCTCGCTTACTCGCTCGCTCACAACTGTAGTTCGATATGATTCTTATAAGACGTGCGGTTTTTGATGGAAATTTCCATTGTGCCCAAGCGCATATAAGTTATCTGAATTCAATGCAGTAAACACGGTGGTTCTCGATTCTCGTTCGGCGCAGTGTACTATAATTGTGATACAAACAATATCACAATATTATACTATATATACGTAGGTATATAATATCGATTGAAGAAACGAAAGGGGGAAATAGATGAAAAAAGGAGTACCTATAACTCTGCCTGCCGTTTTATGATCAATCGCTGCAGTGAATATGTTCATCGTGCAGGTCTCGGTATGCACTACCTATATACATATAGTAGGTATACAATGTGCAGGTTATAAATTATAGAGAAAGACAATCAACGATTCGATATAAACGTTGAATCGGTACAATTGAAACTTTAATTAGCACTAATTCATTCCCTCCCCCTCCCCCCGCCCTCTTCTTTGATTTATCATTTATCTTTATTCTGCATGGCAAATTGGCCATTAACAAACTACCAACGCGATGTCGTCGTCGTCGTCGTCGTCGTCATCTTTGTCGTTGTCTTCGTTGTCAGTTTTAATCCAACAACCCAAGTCTCGTTCACGTATAACTCACGCTTGATGCCTACGAGTATAGAATTTAAATGAGAACACCTACATTGTCGTTATACTGTATACCTATACTGGTTATATACACCCCGGTGTATTATATATATATATATATAGCTACTCACAGAACACCAGAATACAATGCGGAAGTGATTTCGTTTACCACTGATAGGCTGATAGGTATAACACGTATAAATGTGTGTATGAAAACGGAAACATAAGTGAATATAAAGGGGTTCGACGAAACGGAAAGCCGAAATAAGGAACTATCCATCGCAATAGCTTATACATATATTACCTAATGTTATGTGTTTTAGTTTGTTTTTTATCTTCATTGTTTTTGTGTCTTTTGTTCCGTTATTAAATGAAAACCCATTGTTGAAACTCACCTCTGCATTGGGGACAACAATTGCCTGGTTCCGTGAACATACGTAATGGCGGACAATGCAAAACTGGACATGCTTTCTTGGCGCAATTAAGCTTGCCGTTTTCACAACGACATGTTAAGCACGGGTCCTCGGTCGTAGTCACAGCCCTTCCCGCCGGTACTTTTTGACCATTCACGTAACACCCTGATGATATCAAAGACAAGAGGAAAATAAGTTTTTGGGAAAGATGAACGAACGAACGAATAAATAAATAAATAAATAAATATCCGAAGCAATGAAATTTGCGTGGTGCAGACAGAAGAATCAAGAATTGTAAAAATTTGGAATAAAACGAAAAGTAATATTATATACTGACCTGTACATATCGGACAACATTGTCCGGGCGCAGGGGGTGTTGGTTTTGCACACTGCGTGTGACATATCAATTTTGATTCCGTTACTACTCCGGCTCTGCACGTCAATATTGTACAGGGATCATGTGGATCTTTCCATTCGGTTCCTGACGAATGATGAATTCCATTGTGCGTGCAACCTTGAATGGTATATAACAAATGCACTTGAAAATTTGTACGATATAATGATCAACGATCAGTTGTATGCCTACATATCACACGTATATTATGTGGACATGTATCAGCGGTAACATTTTCACGCGATACGCGAGATACAAAGAAAATACGGATATTCACAGAGAAGAGGGAAAATAATAAACTGCGCGAAAACATGCAATGTTTCACCCCCAGTGACGATAATCAATTTTCAATCAGATATAATCCTTCATACCATTTATCTACATTATTCGATATTCAATCATTCTCGTGATGTTTATATACGTATGTTGTGACAAAGATAATGAAAAATTGCCCACTATAACCGCAGAAATAGGAACAAAAAGTAAGGAGAGAAAAAAGAAAGCAATGAATTAAAAATAAGTAAACAGTGAACGAACGTGAAACATCGATAGGTAGGTATAAGGCGGACGGGAAAACAATGGTTAATTTATCTCGCCATTCAGTAGGTACGCGGTCGTTGTACACCTGGTTGAGTAGGTACGGCCGAGATGAAAGCAGGTGTGCTGTTACTGCTGCAACACACCAACATCAGCATCAACGGCAACAGCAACAGCAGCGAGCAAGCCAGCAGTCCCAGGAATGTTGAATGTATCTGAGTGAGCCTGATGCTGCTGCTGCTGCTGCTGCTTGTGGTGCTTGTGGTGCTGTTGCTGTTGGTGCTATGCTGTGCTGTGCTGCGCCGTGTGCCAGTATAAGGAAGGAAGGAATACATATTTACCTGTACAACGGCGACAGCAGTCATCATCTTGTGCCTCCAGTAGCATGTAGCAGCCCTCAACACTCGGGCATTCTGGTTGGGGGCATTCTACGAAACCATTCTGAAAAAGAAAAGAAAAAAAAGCACAGTCAAGTAGAAAAAGATTAATGTGACTAATGGCCGCTCTCGGTTACATGTAGGTACCCATATACCTGTACAGTATATAATATTCTTTTATATTATAATACAGTATATGTACACGGAGTTTTATGTTATATAATACCATCCAGCTATATAATATACTGGCAGTTATGGTATAGTTATGACATGAATGTACGTATGTGTATATGTATGCACCTACTACATACCTTTATTCGTACGCGCGTGTCGGCCTGTCCGTGCAACTTTTTACCGCATTGTCAAATTATATTATTTTATTTGTACCAAGGTATATACTGCTACAAATCAGACGATTATATATATTAAACAGTAGTGAGTCACTTTATGTACTCTCATCTCATCTATACAGACAGAGAGTGATTCAACGGTCAAATTATAATTTTACATTATATCTATATACTTGCAAGTATGCATATAGATATACTGTGTACGTAGGTGTGTATACCTATGCACTGAGTGTGCAGCCATGATGCGTGCGTCTCGTCGTTATGGCTTATCTTATATACTCATGTTAATATGATTCAACGATCCGTTTCTTTTTTTCTTTTTCTTATCCATTTTTAATCATGAACCACTTTTTCGAAAAATTGCGCAACCATTTTTACGAGAGTTTTTAGCAGGAAACTGAAAAGAAGAAAAGAAACAAAAAACATGCTCAGAATTGAACAGTAACCCTTGAATTTGAGTGATGAAATTTTACGTTTTGCGCAGTCTCCGGGCATTTATATGACCTTGAAATTATGCGAATCTGATAATTCCGAATCGATGCGCGTGTAAAGTATACCCGAAGAAACAAAACCCTCGATGTTTTTGATGAGGTATAATTCTTTTAATAGAATAATACATCACACAACAATCCCCTATGGCGTATAGATTTGAAACTTGAGACCACTGGTGACTAATTGAGTCACGCATAGGACCGCCCGCCCGAGTCACTGAGCCGCGACGCGAACGCTAACGCTAACGCGGCGGGCAGTGTATCTGGTTCATCTTTAATTTAATGCGTTGAAAATCATTTGGCGTGATCTCTGAAAATAATGTCTTTTCCTTTTGGTGTGTCGAGGAGAAGAAAAACCCATTAGGCGGCACGCGGGTATACCTTTGTACTTAATTCTTTTTGAATTGGAACCCTTCGAGTAGGTATGGCATGGCATGGCATGGCATGTATGCACATACTACTCATCGCCATCATCAGAGTCCCATTCCATGACTGTATTCACCTATCCTACCTATACTATTTGGGTAGTCGTGCTATATAATTAAGTCAGAGAGTTTTATCTGGGTCAAAGTATCTTATATTTTATGGTGAGTGCAGGGAACAACTGCAGCAGAATAGGTATACTTGGTAACGTGGTCGTCGACGAAAGACCGTGCAGTAATGTGTATACATACAGAGTGATTCAGGTTGAGGGGGGCGCACTTCGTGGATAGATTCTTCGAAAAATTCTGAAACGAAATGTTACATTGGCCTAATATTTCTGCGACCGATAGTTCCCGAGTTACAGAATATTCAGGATAACTAATCACAACGTTCATATTATCTTGGTACGCAAAGACTGTAATCCGATCGAGCCTGCCCTGTCTGGCCGACGTACAAGCTGCTCACAGTGATAGGTCAACGTAGATTCTCTGTAGCTTGAAAAGCAGAGGTCACAGAAATTTTTTGCCAATGGACTTTACGTTTCAGAATTTCTCGAAGAATCTATCCGCAGAATGTGTCCGTCTCAGCCTGGATCGACTTCGTAGGTAGATTGTGAGGTAAAGTAAAGTAACGTAACGTAACTTAACTTAACTTAGCTTAACTTAACTTAACTTAACGCATACACACACGTATATAATAAGTTATTGAAGTTGGTTCTCGCTGTATAAAAGTTCAGATGCATTAAATCCATTTGTGTGACCTCCATATTTGAGTAAGGGTCAGAGGAAGAGAGAGAATGAGAGAGGAAGATGGATAGAAAGATAGAAAGATAGATATCAAATATAGGCAGGGATGCAAAGTACGTGGTACATTATAACATACGCTCGTAGTCGACAACACCCAGGCAATGATGATGAAGGATGTGGTGTGGTCGATTTTATCTACGGAAATGTGTCGCTCTGCTTCGCGCTTTGCGTACAACGTACTGTACCACGTATACTACCTAGAGACGTGCGTAATACTGTCTATATGGTATAATAGTTCATTTATAAAGACTCTGCGATATTGTTTTGCGCTTCTGTCTACTATAGGATTCAATTCGAAGCTTTTTTTTTTTGAAATCTATGATGATGATTTTTGTTTGTTTGGTTTTTTCTGCGGAAAACCCGGATATCAAACGTTCGAGAGATTTCCCGAATCACGGGATTTAAAGAAAAAAAAAAAAAAAGAAAAAGAAGAACTAAAATACGATTATAGATTTTTCTTCATCGAGAAAATTTTAGTCGGTGTTATTCTTTTGTGATTTTGTTGCGCACAGTATATATAAAATATACCTACGCATATAAGCCTAATGCAATTTACTGAATAGATATATAGATATATACTGCAGCTTTCGAAATTATATGACTCACGTGTTTGATTAGCGTGCGTATAGTATGATCATGCGACATTCATTACAGCATATACATAAGTGTACTATGTAGGTACTATATGCATTGCAACAACAACAACAACAACAACAACAACAACAACAACAACAACAACAACAACAATAATAATAATAAGTTGTCTTTTTTTTGGTTTCCGTTTTGTTTGTTTCTTTTTTATCTTTCGTTATCGCAGCTAATTTCGTGCTACTTACTATATAACATACCTTCTTCCTCTTTTGATTACGCCGTGTGCATATGTAAATATATATATAATACATGCGTGCGTACGTAAATATGAAATGTGATCGCATATATCACAATGAAATGTATAATGTGAATGAAACTGGATACCGATCGTTTTCTTCCCAGCGCGCATCGTTTGAAACTTTTCATTCGATTGTCATTGTTAATGTAAATTTTATAGAAAACAGAAAAAAAAAATAAGAATTGATTACGAACTGTCATTATTACTTGATAAATACATACATACATATATTAGGCATGTAAATTATGATTACGGTATCATGCGACGAGGATTGAAATCGCGAAGGCGAACGCGGGAGCGCGGCTGCAGCGGCGGTAGCGGTTGAGAAAAAGAAAAAGAAAAAGCAAAAAAAAAAAGAAAAAGGAGAAGGAGAAGGAGAAGTATAAGAAGGAGTGCAAATAAATCGTTTTGTTGGCAATTTCTACCCGCGGCGGGTAGATTCTTTGGAGATATATATGTACTCTAACAACTGTAGTAGAGTTCTTGGAATCAACTTACCTACGACTAGAATGTAAATTATTCTATTCAGTTACAACAACTCTGAGAACCACTCATGCAGCCATTTCATGCTTATTGTCATTCTATTGTGACGGCAATTCAATGCAACATTACCTTCAACTGTTCTAGGCTAATCGGTCATTGCTAATATCTATCTCATTGTCAAAATGACATATTGTCTACATGGCATCGGCTAGGTAGATAGATACATACATACCGGGTGGGGGTCGAAATTCCGAATTTCAAAGATCCGAATTCTAAAGTAGCGACGGATCACGGAAGTGAAATTTCCATTTTTTCGATATCACTGAATTGAATAACTGTTTCATCGAAAGAGTACTCACCCGAACGCGCTTTCATCCGAAAATGTGTTTTCAGATCGCTTACATTTCGAACGAACGAAGCGTAGATTGACAAAATTTGGAAAATTCAGAGCGGCTAACGTTTCTATCAGCCAATGAAAACAAGATCGAAAATAATGGTTCGGGGACGTTAAACTTCGATGAGCAAGATGTCGTAGGACTGAAATTCCAAAAGGCAAAAACTCCGAAAAAATGACGAGTAATCAATAATTTTCTCAGTAAAAAACAATAAATCTTTCTCTAATGTCTTCTGAGTTTTCGCCGCCTTGGCCATTCTATTCCAATGGGTTCCGCAATTCTTCTCTTTCGAGTTTTTGGTATTTCGATTGAATAAATTCGGATTCGTTAACTTTCGTATTAAGCACGATTCTGAATTGTGAACACGCGATTTTTCAAGCGTTCGATATTTCAATCAATCGTATATTTCACCGCCTGTAGTCTTGCCCGTTCCGAGGAATAATTTTCGGTGTATATTCATTTCTCCATTTTTTCTTTCTACCTCATAGACTCTCCCGTTATTACGGCTTTTCTACATTTTACACTTTCGGTAATTTTACTTTCGAAATCTCGAAATCCCGTCTATTCTTTGGTCTTTCGGAATTTCCCCCCCCCCCCCTGCCCCATCCTTTTCGAATTTGCAGGATCAAAAAAATTACCTCAACTACTACCACAAGGTGAAAAAAAATTCACCGCGCCGCGGGGAATTCCGACAATTTTTCACGTAAAAGATATAAAATAATAATAACATAGAAATAATTCTTCGAAATCATTATCGTCTGATATATTATATCCGCATTGTGCAAAGTAGTTTCGATTATGGAGCGTAATCTTTGTTCCTTTTTGTTTTTCTTATATATATATATATACATCTTTTCATACATATCTTTCACATGCGGTGTGTTCGTGAGTAGAGGTATAGGTAGCCAATAACTCATAACGATCTGATAATAAAGCTGTTCAATTCAGTAAATTTCAAATGTGAGATGGTAGCGACATTGGAATAACAACGCCGCGTATACCTATACCAGGGCTATCTCTAGCGCGAAACAAATTATATTCGGACGCTGTATAACAATTATGGGCAACTAGTCGTATGTACGTACAGGACCGACTGCGACGCTAGGTGACGCGACGACCGCGAGGTTCTGCACGGGAGTCGAAATTCTTCCACGTAATGACTGCTAGTAACATTAATCATGTTATCCTATCCACCTACCCACCTACCTACCTACCTAGCCATCCAACTGTATCTACCTACACCTCTACCTATAATAACAATTGTTACAAACGCTCATTCCCATGCCGCTATTTAATGCCCGCGAGCATAAGCTATAAGCTCGCGGTTCGTAATAGGCAACAGTCCTAGCTGAGCACGTTTAAATAACTTTTGATGGCCTTTTATGAGAAGGCATTCAAGCCCCCCACCCCCACCCCTCAGTATGTGTCTCGGCTGAATCAATACTTTGCAATGCGCGCGGTCATTTGTCTGTGGGCGGATGACATTTTTCATTCTTTCAACCTTTAAGGGCATGTGCTGCTTCACTCGATTTTGACGAGATAAATGATTTTGTCGAATATCTCGGAAACGGGGATTCCAAATGGGATTGCCTCTCAAGGTTTCGATGATTCATGAGGAGTAGCCGGTTCGATCCATCGGTCGAAAATTACGAAACTCTGCAATTTTTATCATTTATTTTGCATCGTGAGGCATGACCGCGCTTGCCTACCACATTTCGACTATCAGCAAAGCCCACGCATCATTTATGCGAAAATGAGAGAAAAAAGAGCCGCGTTCCACGTGAAATACCGAACATATCCATACCGAAACATCTTTGTTTCAGGCAAATACGGAGCCGAGATATTTCATGGGGAATTTCGTAGTGTTTATTGACAGTAAAATGTCGGAAGCCATGACGATTCGTGGCTGCTCCGATGGCCGTGTTGGTGATGGGCCGGTCGAATCAGTTGATTTTTCGGCTGTAAATCGAAGTTGATTTCCCGAGGTTGAAAAAATTCATGGTGGTCGGAGAGGGGGGTTGTTCTTGAGCGTGAATCCAATTTTTCGGGAGAAAATCAGTTGCCGTTTTTGTGAGAAAATTCAAAAATTGTCAAAAAATGAGCAAAAATTCGCGCACTGTTTGCTTCGGCGGCGGACGCTGCGAGAACCGCTGAAGATAGTGCAAAATAGTATAGAACCAATCCCGTAGAGCACAAAATTTACCACGAAAAATGTTTCCGAGTGGACACGTCCATCGTCAATAGCGTCGGCGTGAGAGGCGTCCGAAGTTACGCTCTGAAAAGTCGTATTTTCCGTGGTTTCAGTCTATTCGAAGACACGCTCCCGCGGGCCATAAAAAACGGAATATCGATACTTCGATGTTAGATAAAAAATCCGATGAGAATTATACCGATTACGCATAAGGTAGACTTATCGCATACGCGGATGATATTATATCGACCGCCCAGTATAACTTATCTAAAATTATTTTCCAACGTTCCTGTGATCCAAAATGAAGGATCTCTGAGTTCGTCTGTCTCATTTTTTCTTCCTCTTCTTCTTCTTCTTCTTCTTCTTCTTTTATTTCTTTCTTTTCGTTCGCTGTTGTTGTTTTCTTTGCATTCCTTGATAAATTTGAATAATATATATACCCTAGAAGAGACACACGTCAACTATAAGTATATAGATACCATACTATGTATATCTGTATGTATATATGTTGGTAAGGAACGCGTTTTCAACGTCACCTTCTAAATTTGAACAGCTTCCTAATGTACTCGTGAGAGAAGGAGGAATCCTGTTCGACTATTCACATATATAATATGCATATATGTATGTGTAGGTATATCTACCATCTACATAAAGACGCGACGTTCAACGCGGTTATCCATTTGGCGTATGGATAAATCTTTTATGTTTAGGTATATAGTTTAGCGGCTTGAACAATTTAGTCGCAGAATTAGAAACGGATAGATAGATCGTGAGAAAGAGAGATCACTATATGTATGTACATACCTATATCGATCGTGACACCGATACCTTAAAAATAATCGCGAAAGAACGCCATTGATAGGCTGTCATTAAGTTCTGTAGGAATTATACATCAATGAAGTAAAATCCTGTACCGTCTGTACCTATCTACCTGTTTCGAACAACACTCTACACCAAAATTGCTCATAAGGGTACATACGTAAATATTATTGCAAAGTGTATATCCAATCTGAATTCATTATTCCGTCTCATGTTACAGGCGCTACCTACATATAACTAGTCATATATATATAAATGTATATATATAACTACTTACATCAATAATTCTCTCATTTCTGTGATTTTTTTTATTCAAGGTCGTTGGGAGTTGAAGTTGAAGTTGAAGCGGTTCTTTGCGTCAGTGAAAAGGTAAGTTCGAACACGTTCCATTATGTTCTGCCACTTGTAATTTAATGTATTCAATTTGACGACAAAGATTTTATGATACCGTGGAGGTTTTTATCTCAAAATTATGTATACCTACCTATATTCGAAGAATTGGATACAAAGGAAAGAGATTAAGGAGATAAAAAACATATCAAAAAAAACTCCTGAGATTCAAATACGTATGTATGTAGGTATACGTTGGTTTTCAGATATAACGTCGTGTGTTTATGAAATCCCAACAAAATAGTCGAATTAAATCATTGCCGGTTTATTAACTATTGTATGTATGTACCTGCATACATAGATAGTATAAAAAAAGTTCAAAGAGAACGGTATTCGAACGGCGTTAGTAGGTGGATACGTATACATATATGACACACTTAGCGTACGTATATGATCGAATTTTTGCTTACCTTACAAATGCAAGTGAAACATTTGGAATTTGGTATCTTGTCGACCGTGACTTCTTCGCCCTCGACGTCGCAGGTTTGCCGAGTTCCTGTAATACCGATCATGTGTGAACGAAAATGGAATGAAACAGGCAAACGGAAAAATAATAATAAAAATAATAATTAAAAAGATGGATGAAAATTCCCAAATTCTCGTAGTGTTTAAAATTTGTCCAAATTTTCACCCAATATTTTTCTGTCTTTTTTTTCGTTTCGGGTATTTTTTTACATTTTCTTTTCCTGTATATTTCACAGATTCTTGTCAAAGTTTATAACGTCGATGTGTAACGCAGCGAAATTGGAAAAAAATTAATACTACCGGTTGAAAATTTCATTGGAGAACAATTTTTTATTTTTTTTTCCGCCCATTTCGGAAATTTCCGCCGTGCGCTAGGCTCACCGGTATTGCAAACTTCATTGTATTGCTGGTATAACTCATTATTATACATTATGTAGGTATAGTATATCACCGGATACAGGAATGGCTCGTACTACAATATTGATATTGGCATTGATATTAATAATTCGTACGGTCGAACATGACCGTCGATGTATTATTATTATTATTGTTATTGTCATTATTGTTGTTATTATTATTATTATTATTGTTATTACGGTACGTGAATTTTGCAACCCCGATGATAACCTTTCTTTACTTCACACAAATATCCACGCAGCACGAGTCTAAAACCGTAAAGACTATATATATATGTATAAATAGGCGGTAAAAATTCATGCTTGTATATGGATAACAAGATTATTATACATTTTATAAATATACTATATATACATATATATTTAATGTCTCATTGACCAATAAAATCATAGGAAAAATCAAAGCGAAGGCAAGAAAGAAAAAAAAACAAGAATGATCCCATCAACTATGCAGTGAACTTCATTGAATCAACATAAAATGATGTATTCAACTGCGTATATAAGGAATATTATATATGGGTATGGAACGTGCGGAAGAGCTGAATCTTTCACGTGCATAATACTGCATACTATATATATATACGCGATATACGTCCACGCGTATTTCTCATTCTCATTCTCATATTACATGTACATAACAGCATATGCAGGTATATATACATTTATGCGGTGGAAAATTGATTGAAAACAAGAAATCAAAAAGACAAAAATAAAACCAAAAATAAATTGGAGTAAAAATCAAGGAATATAATAATAATGATGATGATGATAGATCGATTACCTTTAATACTTTCGGAAACTCCAACCGAGAGGTGAACGCTGCAGAATAGGAGTTGGAGGAAGACCAACGCCAGAGGTAGCAACTCCATGCTGCCGCTGGGTGGGCCCCTTTTTCGTTCAATCCTTCACTCTGAAACAGATTTTACAACTCATTAGAAACTTTTATGATCATTATAATTCGCGCGTTGCACCGTAACGGAATCAGCCGGTTGCTTCGCGTTGGGCGAAGGGGGGGGGGGGGGGGGGGGGGGTCGGTCGCCACCTTTCAGCGTTACACTTACACACAAAAGTATCGTGGTGTATACTTATTATAATTATGGTATAATGGCGAAGATATAATATATCACAGGAAAACGATTATCCGTACGAAAAAAATTCGCGTAATCGAAAAAACTCGACTTTGGGGCAACGAAGATCAAAAGGAGAGGGAGAAAAAGAAGATGAATAGAAAAAAAATGCTATTGAAAGAAAGGAAAGTGGAAGAGATGAAGAAAAAATGGGCGTGACATGCAATTTTTCGTCGCCGTTTTCGCGGATAACGGATTCTTGAAGAAAACAGAACAAAAGATATAACATCGAGGTAAAAGAAGAGGAGGAAGAAGAAAAAAAAAGAATCAACTTCACGATATTCGAAGTGATGTATATTATATATCAGTATCTTCTCTTGCTGAAAAATATTTACTAGGTATATTCCCTATATACGAATAATGTCTGTATACTCAAGTATTTCGCAGATGCGACGGGAATAGCGTTTATCTGTACTTATATTCGAAAATATCCGCGAATATATACATTTATGTACATAAAATAATTAACGTTATTATTAGAAGAAGAATCGCTCTGCCGTTTATACCTATGCGTAGCTAGGTACAGTTTAATAATTGTTTTAGCAAACAATAATTCACGCCTTGTACAGACGTTACGCTATGTCTATACCTGTATATATATATACGCACATACTCGACGATCGATCTCGGTTGTGAGGATACCTAACGAGATACGTATGTAGGAATGTATGTACGTACGTACGTACGTCCTACGTATACATACCTATATGGGTATAAGGTACGCACAAGGCATATAGTACGTGGTACTGTAAGAAAGTGCGAAAGTCCATACGGACCGCGCGAAAAATTTGTCTTCATAAATATATAATTGATTCTACTCTACTATATACATATATAAGTATATAGTACAGTGTAGTATAATATACGTGAAGCCGGATGCAGCACCGGTCCTCAAATATTCAATCTTACTTTTTCCTTGGCAACACACACCAAAACAAAAAAGAGGCAGAGAAAAGGAAAAGGTCGCTGGAGGGATGGGGGGGGGGGGGGCGCGAAAGAAAGAAACTGCATATAGGTTGGCACCTATACCCTGCAAACAAAAATTGAAATACCTATCCTGAATAAAAATGAAGGCTGTATTAAGTTTGATGGAAGGGAAGAGAGAAGAGGCCCCCCCCCCCCCCCCCCACCCCACCCGAAAATATACACGGTGTCACATCGGTTTTTTGTGAGTTTTTTGATTTTCTTTCTACTTTTTTCGACTTTTTTTTTTTTGGATCTCCGATCCCACACGTTTGCAAAAAGAAACGTCGAATACGCCGGCGGTGGCGGGGGGGGGGGGGGGGGGCTGCTGGAGTGGCGGAGCGCCGCTACCCACATATTATAACTCGGTGAACATAATCTGCAGCTTAATTTTAATCTATTCAAGGACAAATTTTAATACACATATTATTAAGTGCCGTGCTCCGGAGGTCGCACAGCGCGGCGGCTGTTACTACTGTAGCGCCTAATGCTTGAGGCTGCTTACTGGCCAGCCGAAGCACAGTAGTAAAAGCGGCATCACCACGACCGGCGCGGCGGCACCGTAGGGATAACTACATACCTACTAACATATTTAAGTAGTAACGGTAGCGGTATAGGTATAACAACAGCCGACAGCAGCTCGCGCAATTTGCAGATATTTGTGGCTCTCAGCTATCCAAACTATTGAAGCTACGAAGGCTGTGTGCACGGGTAAGTGGAGGAGGCAATGTGTTTTATCCAGATAAATAAACACCACTCGCGCAACACCCTTCTTTCACTCGAACTATAATTCTATATATTTATATATAGGACTGACTGAGAGGAAAATTTTCAAATTCCTTCTTTTTTTTATCTTCTGGTGAGGGGTTTTTTTTTTTTTTTTTTCTTTTTTTCTTCTCTTCCAATACATTCAGTTCGAGTCAGGAATTTCCGTATTTTACAAAATTCGTTACGCCGTTATAGGTATACGATCGAATTTTGTAGGAAACAAAAAATAAAATAAAAATAGGATAAAAATAACTGTACACAGTTGAAAAGCAATTCGTATATAACAAATGAATAACAATTGAAAATACGTTACAGCGAAAACGATTCCATTGAAAAATATAACATTATATGAAATCTGAATATATACATGTGATAAATATAAACATTATAGTATTGAATATCAGATGTGTGAGGAAATTGCAAGAATTATTGTTCAGACTAAATTTGAAGTGGCGGGGAAACGTCATTAAACGATTCTTACATACGTATTATACCGATTCCGTCGCGGCGGGAGTATGAGAGTATATGATATGTAGGCGGCAAGCAACGAGCGAAGCTGTTAAATTTTATAAACACCATTTAAAGGTCACGATTAGAGTCACAGCTGACTCAAATTTTTTCTCCTGTTTTTTTTTCTTCTACTCCTCATTCTCATTTCACGGGCTGAAAATTACCACCGATTTGATAATATATATAGGTATATACGGTATTATATGTATTTATGTATGTATGTATGTATGTGTACAGTGTACTTAATATTCAAGCTGCTTTTATAGCCCTCCACTTATAGTACAGTATAAGTACATACGTACTATATTTATCTCCATATCTATATATATCTATGTGTGTGTTATACATCGATTAAGAAATCATTTCGATATTATCTCATTATACTTTCGTCACGCGTGCCTCAATTTTCGCACACATATATTATAGGTATGTATATTATAAGTCGTGATAATGTTATAATATATATCTATACGTAGAGGTACACACACACTAGCTATACAGGTCCATAATATAAAACCGATACTTTTGATGTAGGTATTATAATACGTTTCAACGAGAGAGCACAAAACGAAACAAAAATTCTGAAATATCTAAATAAACAAGAAAAAATAGAGAATAAACGAAGAAAAGTATATATAGGTATACCTGCTGATATCCGGTTCAAAAGCGCGCTACTGAAACATGGGTGTTGGTGATTTAACGAGAATTCCTCGAGAGCCAATCACCAAGAATCGTCGTACAGTGTTATCGGCTCGGCGCGGCGGTTTGTTAACGTTATAGGTACGATATCGCGAAATATTCGTGTATGTATGGTATAGTAGAGTATAGGCATAGGTATGTGTGTATTATAAATGCTAATGATAATGAAAGAAAAAAAAACACGAAAAGACAAAGAAAAATAAATAAATTGACTGTGTCACATCAACATTGCAGTGGTATAACAGCAATGTTATATGCAATATACTACGTGTGTATGTAAGTATGATATAGGTATGTGTATATAGATCGACGTGCAATAAAATTATCTTATATGATATAATGTAATATATGGATACTGATGGCTGCATTATTACCATACCGTGATTACATTAAAAGAACTCAATGGAGGAGTCAAGTTTCTTAATTAATCCAGAGACTTAGGGTTACTTGGCTAATTCACAGCAGGAAACCTCATCTACATATATGTCTATAATTTGTGTCTATCCTATTACATCACAGTATTATAGATACATCTATTATAAAATATACAAGATATAAGTATTAGCGTACGTAATATAGCATATCACATATCACACGCGAATGAACACGTGAAAGTAAAGAAATGTTATCAGCTGTTCGCAAAAAATGCAGTTTTGGCTGATATTCTTCGATGAAAATGAAATCGCGTTTTCGGCCGTCCGCAAACTGCGGCTGATATCATTTTTTCATGATCATCTTGCGTTCTTCAACGTTATGAGTTTTCTGGAGACTCATAAAATATTGGAGAAACCGAGGGGTTATTGACTCGGTAAGTCTTCTGGACCCGTGTCTCGGACGCCATTGGAGTCTTTTGGAATTTTTTGGAAGTCTTGCAAGTCACTAAAAATCTGTGCAAGTCAGAGAATGCCTCGTGGAAGGGTTTAGAATTATCTGGAAGTCTCTGGAAGTCTGGGAAGTCACTAAAAATCTTTGAAAGTCAGTTGGAAGTCTTTGGAATTCTGGGGAATCCTCTACAATTCTTTGGAAGTCTTTGGAATTCTTTGGAAGTTTTTGGAAGGATTCACCCGTACTGCACCTGTAATCGAAGTGAATAGCCGCTCAGAGGAAACAGTCTGTCTGTATATAATCTGTATAGTACCGTTCGCGTTGATGTTACATCTAATTAGTTGAGAATCAACTGGAACGAGCCATTGCAGAAGGCGATTATGATTATGGTTGCACGTGTAAGAGATTACAAGCAAGGGTACTTTGCGGGATAAGTAGTTGAGTACTATACCTATACGTGTGTACGATAGAGAAAGGAAAGCAATGATTATGGGGTATGTATATTGCAGCTCGGTACTGTACCCACCAACCTGTGTATGGTGCAATCGCGTGAATATTACCAAGAGGATCTTTCGCGGGGATTGAATTTCATCTGGGGGTCAAAGTTGCACAAGAACTTTTAGGTTAGTTACGTACGTACTCGTACAAAGGTGTACTCGGTTAAGGATGCGGTGCAGCGAGGCGCGGTAGCTTCGTACCTACTGCCCGAGGTGGAATTATTTATTATATACTGTAATTGTAATGTGTATGATACATCTACTGTATACGCTAGGATATTAAACGTCGTGAATGATTATATACCAACCCGACCGGCAGGCATATACCTATGTAGTAGGTATGTCTATAGCGGTCGGAAAGAAGAGACGATTGTTGAGGCTTAATCTTACAATTAGCGGGTCCAACAATACGGAGAAGAGAAGAAGTGAGAAGGAAGCGAAAGAAGAAGAGGAAGAAGACGAAGAAGAAGCAAGGCATTCCAAGAAAAGGCGAGCGGAACCGACGTAGGAACGCGGTCCATAACCAACCTTCGCTGTTTCTTGCTACTTCCACAATCCGTACATGTGTGCAATTCTACACATTTATATTTAAACCGATATAGATACCTGTGCGTGCGAATACGTAACCTAAATTGATAAATCATACACCATCCTCCGAAAACGAAGGAGAAAGAAAGAAAGAAAAGAAAGATAGGCTATGAAAATAGAAAACGTTGACGCGGGTCAACTTTACAAAGCGCTTACGCACTGCTAATGTGACGCAGCTTCGTCACGTCACGCTTTGGGAGATTTTGGACTACTATACCGTATCATAATATATCATATACCAAGCCTACACCCCTACATACATAGTATTATACCATATTATGGTATAGTATGCAAAAACTCCCGCGATTTCGCACAGGTATATGTATACCTATAGTATATTACCTACCTATTCATCGCAATGGTTTTCTTTTTTCATGTTTCATTCTATTCTACTTCGTTTGTCGTTTTCCTCTTCTCCTTTCTTTCTTTCGAATCCTCTTCTGCGCCCGCCTCATGTCGGCAAGCTGATCAAGAAGAGAGCCATTCTCATAAACTGAAATCGTGACTAAATATCCTTATTTTAATGTCGCCATCCACGCGCGTAGGAAAGTAATAAGAGGAGCTTCAACAACTTCCAATCGATGTGTTGAAGTTAGAAGTTTATGTTTGTGGTTTCTTTCTTTTTTTCTTACGCCACTTCACCGATCTACTTTGGTGTAGTTAAATATGGCGGGATATACTCTTGTTGTTAAATTGAGTGATATATTTGCAACCCCCCCCCCCCCCCCCCCCCTCCCCTCTCTTTGCCAAAGTAGGAATATGAACAGCCGAAGTAGTCCCACACACATGAAAAACCCGGAAATCCTGGAAATGTTAGGGAAATTTGATGATGGTCATGAAAAAAGAAAAATATTCGTTTTTTAAGGGTGATGCCTAAGCCAGAAGACGCCGGCTCCCCGGCTTCCCGCGCGAGGGAGCCGAGAAAGAGAGCGTCATGGGAGATCGTAGACAACTGACAGAGATGGTCGTTCGCCCTCACCCTTTTCGGAGCGTAAAATATGCAGTTTCATGCTACAGCTTAGTCGTGATCATGCTTCGGTCGTTTATTCGATTACATGGGTCTCGGGCTCAAGTTAAAGATGAAGAACGCGACTAGAGAATGGCTTTTGCCAAATGTCGAGAAAAAATTCAGCCTGCGCTATGCGTCGTCGCAAATGTGGTGTATTTTTGAGAAGGTTTTTCACGAAATTACAGGTGAAATGGAAATTTTTGCGAAATAGGCGGGATAGATTCAACCTTCGTCTACGAAATACCGCTGTTTCTTGAGGAATAAGAAAATGAGAAGAAATTCCGCGAGTATCCGGTTGCCCAGGGTCGTCGGGGAACAGGCATCGCTCTCAAATTGAAACTCGGAATAATTCTTCATTGAGATGACGAATTGATTTTCTTGCGTAGAAAAAAGAGTCGGATGTTGGTCTCCCCCCGCATATACTTTTATTGTTAGGCCCTAAAAACTAGGACGGGGAAGGTGTAAACGGAAATTTACGTTTTCAGGTCGTGGAAACCCTGGGAATGTAATGGAATTTCCTTTCGTCAGAATAAGTTGCCGCCCTTACAGATATCTTTCTTTGGTTATTTTGTTTCAATCTTTCATCGTTTAACATAGAAAATTGCAAGCCTGATCTATAATCAATTTTCATCCACCCCTCCTCCTGGTATTTTCGTTTTTATTTTTCACGAATCAGTACCTCCTGCGTCAAGATGTATGGGACTTCACAATTATTTATACCGCAGCAGGCTAATTAATGACTGTTCGTAGACAGTCTCTTTATACACTTCTTCTTCGTACAACATATGTCTGTATATATACCTATTATTCTTAATTAATTAGATTTAATGAAATTTACAATTTATGTTTATTACTCAACTCTTTATTCGTAAATTTACGAATTCCTTTTGAATTTTATCGTCATTTTTCTCCATTTTATTTATTTATTTTATTTTTATTTTTTTTTCCACAATTAATTACGATCTTACGCCTCGACGTCGATGGACGACCTCGCGGCCTGGCGTCCGTGGCGACTACATACATAGGCGGAAGTGACAATAACAGAACGATGATATCAGAAACAAGCTCTATGTCAGCTATATGTTTATACCTATATGTTTCCAACCTTTCATCGCCGAGGATACGTACCTACACATCGTTATGAAGATGCATATCACATATATCTAATCGCGGTTTCAGGATTATTACATCTAGTATTATAAGTATACATGTATAGTTCATCTTTCTCTTTCTCTTCGTTCTTTTTATTCTATTTTATTTTATTTTTTGTTTGTTCAAATCGTCTCTTGCCTCTTTTGCTTTTAGTTATTATTATTATCATCAACTTTCTTGTTTTTTCCCTCTAATATACAGTAGGTATGTACACTATATATATAGTTACACGCATACGCGTGCGGTCTGACTTGCGGTCAGGCCTATAATATAATCATGTACCTATTTCATGTATATATATATATATATACATAGATATATATATATATATATATATATATAGTTATACTTATAATGATTCATAGAATACTGTATACTGAATAAGTGACAAATTATGATTCTGTTATTTTAATACAGTAGCGTGTCGTTGCGGTTTTGGATGACGCGCGTTTCGAATGTGCGGCGTGTATATAGGTATATAAAAAAGTGTATAAAACGGGAGAAAAAAAGGTCGGAAACAAAATATAGGAGCTAGTTTAGTCACCGTCCACAAAAACCGCAAGGATTCCTATTATTAACGTACTCGTGCCTATATACCCGCGTATCGGTACCCCAATACCTACGCAGGAAATGCTTCCGAGTGATTTGTTATAGCGCGTACTTTACACGATATTCGCTGTTTCAACCCTGCAACTACGCTTATAGATGGGGCTCCATTCATCAGAATACATATTGTAATAATTCAAGTATTTCGGGTACATCTGACATCCGTATGTACAGAATCAATTTTCACACATGCTAGGTATACACAGTTTAACCTGAGCATCTTTTTTTTTTTTTTTTTTTCTCATTTTTTTCGCGGCGGAATTGATTCTCCGGGATACCTGTATAACGAGACATAACGAGTAGGTTGGTGCGTTGTACGGGAGGGTAGCTACAACGAGGGGCTATTCACTTTTTCAACTTTGGACGTAGTAGGTATGTACGTATACGTACAAGTTACTTCCGACTTTCAATGACTCTCGACGACTTCAATTGACTGCAAATGACTTGCAGTGGATTTCAAAGAGTACCGTGATTAACCTCAATCAGCCGATAATCACAGAGTAATTTCGGAGAATTCTGTTGAATTCTGACGAAAAGTTTCATAGAATATCAAATCAAAGACTTCCAACGACTTCCAGAAATTCACGGCTGGACTGAGTGGACTATGTGGCATTCTCTCTGACGTTCAACTTCATGATTACTCGTGACTTCCGGGACTCGCAGAAATATTGAATTACTTCCAAAGACTTTGGATGGCTCGAAATATGTATGAACCTATACGAAAGCGGTGAAAGCAGGCGAAAAGCCTGCCGA
The DNA here is from genome assembly GCA_963170745.1 of Phymatocera aterrima. Taxonomy (NCBI): domain Eukaryota; kingdom Metazoa; phylum Arthropoda; class Insecta; order Hymenoptera; family Tenthredinidae; genus Phymatocera; species Phymatocera aterrima. The sequence continues at coordinate 13,282,461 of OY720663.1, forward strand.
AATTCATGAATGTAATCGCGGAAGGAGATGACGAAAAATAATGTCGGTTGCCCGCTGCGATCAGTCGCGAACGGCGTATCTTCGTCAGAAATGCGAATTTGTTTTCATCGAAAACCATCAGAGAAAATTGCATTTTTCGCAAACATCGCAGCTGATGTTATATATATCGCCATTGTTTTCCGACGACGCGTTCCAAACTCTAGCCTTAACAGCACAGGTTTAGAATAGTATGAAACCGCGCACACGTGCCCAAAACAATTATCTACCTACGTGTACTACTGTACAATATAACGATGTCGTAAAACGTAGGTCAATTCTTGGCTTGGTTCGTCACCATATGTACGTAAGTGTATATCGTAGGTATACCTATATGTACTTTGTATATGTATAGGATAAGTAGCAGCAGCAGCAGCAGCAGCAGCTTGTAAAGCTAGAATTAAATCGGAAGTGACTTTGTCAGTGGCAAGATCCCCGTGACTCACAAAGACGATCTCTCGAGACTTTTGTTCTATCTAAAAAGAGGAGACGGCTCTCTCTCTCTCTCTCTCTCTCTCTCTCTCTCTCTCTCTCTCTCTCTCTCTCTCTCTCTCTCTCTCTCTCTCTCTCTCTCTCTCTCTCTCTCTCTCTCTCTCTCTCTCTCATACTACTTACATTACTATACGATCGTTTATTCAGATCATGCGCGAGGTAGACGTAGATAGGTAGGAGGTGGGTAGGTAGGTAGGTAGGTATGGAACGGCCGAGTCTCGTCTTAATTCTATAGTCTTGGCAATCTCTTATAAACTTCGCGCTACAATGTCAAACCTGTATACATATGCGTAAACAATATATAACTGTAATGTATCTCTTTGCCTACATGTATTATATCTGTCCTCACTGTACGTAATTCAATGCAGCGCGGGAGGAAGAAAAAGAAGAGAAAAAAATGAGAAGATGAAGACGAAGAAGCGATGAATTAATAGCGCAGAAGTACATATACTAGGTATAATACTAATAGGCGAGGCAATCGTCGTCGTCGGCGTTGTCGTTTTCGTTTTCGTTGCGTCGTCGTATCCTATCTATATACTACAAGAAGTATTACGACACAGGAGACACACGGCGACGACAACGGACAACGAAGACGGAGACGGAGACGACATACGATCGGCGTTACACGCCATTGCCGACAGTAATAATATTCTTCTGCTTCTTCTGTATACGTATATCTACACTGTACGTACGTATATGCATACATCATAGGTAGGTATGCATGTATAACTGAAATAGTCGTCCCGATAATATATTTATGTTAAATGTATGGTGGAGCATATATCATAGCTACCACGCTGTGAAAAATTTGCGGCGTGGGCCACTGTTACAGAATATATATTCGTTGTATTCGTGTACATAACTCTGGTACTATGAACGATCATTTCGACATTTTTCTACATCTTTTGACACTCGGTGGTCCCGAAGTCACACAGGATGGGATGGACCACTGTTATTCCCGAGCTGTGTTACGATTCTATGTTAAATCTGACACCGAATTTCCTACTGCAGTGTCGGCATACGTGTGAATGTGTAAGTTAGGCATGTACGTTTACACGCGTGCATTCATAATTTTGATACCGAGCTATCGTGTGCTCAATAATCTTCACGATTTTCATTCGTTTCGATCAAATTCTTTAAACTTAATCTCATGCGCCGAGGAGGACGACGACTTCCTCAAAATTCAATTCTTTCGTTTGGTTTGGTTATAACAATTCACTCGCCGACCGATATACGTGCTGCGCGACGTGTTTCAATGCGATACCTATATGTATATATTGGTATGATATAATGCTAGCTACTATATTTCAAACAAACTCATGATGTATGTATACACGCGAGTATACGTATAAAACAGATAACGACTTTTGTAATGCCCGGGGATTCTCCCTCTCGTTCGAGTACCTATATCTCTGTTCCATTGATATCACCCTATGTTCATGAATATCATGCTGTGATCCACGTACATATAGTATGTACCACAGTATGCGTACTACGTATGCCGCTTCGATTATGTATATATGTATGTATGATTGCAATGTATATACATGGTGGGTATATGTTATACGTGCGAGAGGAATATAGGAGATGCTTATATACGGGGTTGAAAGGCGAAGGAAAGAAAACGCCCCTGAAAACAAAAAAAAACGGAGAAAAAACCATTTTCAAGATTTTCCTCCGGAAATTGATCTCGAATATAATATTAATAGTAATGTAGACATTTATATCTGCTGCAGTTGACACGCGTTCATGCGGCATTATGAACGATACTATTATATTACTGTACTCTGCAGAGAGCTGCAATCTCTGTAATGAGTGATGTCATTTGCATCTGACAAGTTGTAAAGTTACATTATATTCTTTATCATTATTTCATATACATAATATATGCTCTTCTTTATATCCGTAAAAACGTCATTCAATTGTTTGTATGTACATACATTATACACGTCTACAATGCTGCAGACGCGATACTACGGTATACCTACTAGATCATCCATTCGAGCAGTGTCGAATTAAGTAAAAGTATAACGAGACCAAATTAGGTTAGATTAGTGAACTGTTCGAGAGAGCGAAAAAACGTGAAATTCTCATTATTGGTAAGTTTACATTGATTCGTTCGCGAGGATTGAACTTCGCAGTGTATACAGAAATTTACTCGATGTAAAACAAATTGGAACGCGCGGTGCAGAGCTCGAAAACTTTGCTCGGTTGATAGAAAACGATCTTTCAATAAACCACTTTTTGCGGTTTGACCGAACGTAAAAAAAAAAAATTAATTAATTTAAAAAAAACCAACAACAACAACTGCCTTCGTCATAAATGTTCACTGCTACGCAGTCGTACAGTCGAACCTCGGAATAAAGCCACCCGGAATTAGGCCCCTTTCCCCCAAATTTTAATGCCAGCGATCTCCTCGCCTTTGGTGGTATTACCTATATATACAGAGGTGGTGGAAACTTGAGTCGGACGCCCGAAATAAGGTCGAACCTCGTACGACAATATTGTCGATGTGGTGGGAAAACTGATATTTGTTTGAAAAATGTCATCCTCTACATTCTCTTCGGTGCTCTCCTTATCGCGAGATTCGATTGCATGTGTACCTATAGCTATAGCTACCATGCATGCTACCATATTGCTGTATTGAGACGGGATAACAACGGACAGGTACAGGTTGAAACAGAACAAATCATCGGTTTATTTCGAAACAAGAAAAAGGAAAGAAAAAGAGATAAAAGTCGCGTAAAATATGAAAAAACCAATCAGAATGAACTAAGGGAAAATGAAAAATCGAGGAAGCGAGTTCTTTGACGTGAAGCCGAAAAGTGAGATATTGATATTTCGTGTAGGTATAGGTACGGGTAATATGCTGCAATGTGTATTCATGATGAGCAGTGTATTAATATACCGGCGTTTTTACATAGAGCCAAGAGTGTCGACGGACTACTGCAGCGTTCGAGAATACGTTCTGTCTGATGACCAAACAGTACCCACGGCGCGCGCGGAAGCTTTACGCGCTCGTCTCTACGTACAGGTTTACTACGTACGAGTATTACGTACTTGATGTATAACGTACCTACTATAAGTAGGAGAGAAGAGATACGCTTCGAGTTGTCCGGGTAGCTCAAGGCCATTCGTGTATATAGGTATATGTATTATACAATTGAAAAACTAGAGAGACTTTACAGGGAGAAAGAGAGAAAGAGATATACAATAAATATATATATATGTACACATAGAGATATGTAGACCCAAGAGAAGAGACTTGAGCAATGAGAGAGGCTTAACAAGGTTCCCATATTGCATAATAAAAAGCCACGCACAACCGATATCACATATTATTATTATATATAATATAGGTACATACATATGTATATCGCCCGACCAATCAAAGATAATGGAAAGAGAGAAAAAAGAAGAAAAGAAAAGAAAAAAAAAAATCAAAGCAGTACGATACAGCGCGAAAATTGTTCGTATATTAAGGAGGTTGGGAAGTTGAGATCACAACGTCTGTAATTAATGGTATTGGACAATAATCGTACATTGAATATTTATAAGAATCGCGTGTACTTGTCAACTAAGGAAACCGGCCTGGAAATTTGTGCGAAGAAACTTTGGAAATTATAAACAAATGCCGAGATATGAATGTTTCACAACAGGGCGCTTCAGAACGTAGAAAAAATCTATTGCAATCGGTCGAATTCATTCTGAGTTGGCTTTTTTTGTTCAACAAACTATTCCCGACCATTTCACCGTGACATGATTTTCATTTTCTCATTCGGTAGTTGACAGTTGCTTTTTGTTACTCAAAATCGATATCAATGGCATCTTGAAAAATCAAATATTCGATGATAAAGCATATTATTAAGACATTATGCCACGGTGGAATTGTCGGGAATAGTCTTTTAACAAGGAAAGCCAACATCGAATGAATTCCAATAGATTTTTTCACGTTTTGAAGCGCGTTCTTGTGAAACATTCATATCTTGGCATTTGTTTATAATTTTTACATTTTTTTTTTCCAGGAATTTCTAGGCCTGTTCTCCTGGTTGACGAGTACACGATTGTTATAAATATTCAATGTACGATTATTGCCTAATGCCATTGATTATAGACGTTGTGATTCCAACTCCCCAATCTCCTCAAACATACTATTCGCAACTAAAATGTGAAAATAGGTGGTTTTGGCCGCTCGCTAAGAATAAACAAAACACGTTATTTTTCAATAACAACGTCCGCGTTGGGAAATATCATGTTTTGTTAATTTTTTCAGCGGGCGGCCAATCGCCTAAGTTTATATTTTTATCGGGAAAAACATCATGCGCTGCAACTCGTGGGCAATGACGATTCTGAGTTGGTGTGCTATCGACTCGTGCGGCTAACTCCAGACTCACTCAGAATCGTCGTTTTTGCCCACTCTTTGATCAGTATACTATAATATCGTACTAAACGTAGAGTATTATATAGCGACAACATTTTGTCACAGGTAACTGACTGACAAATCAATATCATCAAAATCAGATTAGAATCACTTTCTTTTCCGTGTTTTATTTCGTCAACATTTTTTCATGTTATATATATATACTAAATTCGATTTTTCAATTTACTGGGTTTTTTTTCATCCATCGCGATATCACACAAAAGTGGCTTTTATCGCGAGAAATAATACAACACCGGACAACTACACGACACCTGGCATGGAAAAAATAATCCTAATTTTTTCTTTGGTTTTTTTTTCTTTCATTTTCTCTCGACTAATTATCATTTCATTGATAAATGTAAGAAGAAGAATAATCGTCGAAACGTTCTATTGAAATGTTCGTTTCCGTTACTCTATAGTAGGGGACCTATAACGTATATTATACGGCTATAGAATATTCATATAATTGACACGATCGTCGATGTTAATTTTATTTTTACGCTTGCAATTATAGGCGGCAGCGGTGGTACTACACCTAGGTACTACTCATCAACTTTGACCGAACAATATGTTTTGTATAGTGAACGAAAAATCGAAGATAGGAAAAAATGGAGAAAAAAAAACCTACCTCTGTCAAATTCGTTCAATTCTTCAGTCAGTCTAGATTACGTTATAGAGGTATATATATGTATATATTATACGCGTATACATATCCACGGATGTACTACCTGACATACGGATGTGTATACATATGCTACGCAGAGGTCTAGACGACGCGCGCGACACCTTTATTATACGTATATTATACATCAGCTTTACGGAATAAGCGCTATTCTTTCATTACGATCTATACATAAATATATATAGCCGTACCTACGACGATTCATTTCGCAATATATATATATATACAGAAATAATAACGAATCTTAATGCGATTTCAATTAGAAAACACTCCGTTTATTTTTCTTCCCATCTTATTGAATTGTATAACTCCGCTTATATTTCTTCCTTCCCCCTTGATTCCCTCTCTCCACCCGCGTATATGTGCAAACTTCTTTTTTCTTTCATCGTCTATAGGGAACCTATGACTTATCGAAACACGGCTTTATCCCATTTTTATTTTGTTGGCTTTTTTGCTACTCTCCTACTCGATCCGGTAAAAAATGATTTTGATATTCAGTTCATCGTTCATCGATGGGGGGGGGGGGGGGGCGAATTTACATTAACTTGAGAGTTTTCGTCTTCCCATCTTCTTTGTTTGTGTTTCTCTGCTTCGAAAAACCCCGATACTTGTATTAATATCTACGAATGCAGTAAGTAAGCCCTGATACATATCTGGCGAGGATTGGGAAAAGAGATGAATGTAATAATGATAATTATAGTTACCGCGCGTGTATTTCGATTTGTTATAGCATATACCTGTGTGCACATTCGTATACCCACCCGATGTATCTATACGGCGCATGGAAAAACGATAAATTGTTCAGGTAACTATAGAACCAGGTGTTTCCGAGAGAGCGTTTGACGGTGCAATTTCTCTCTAGCCTCTCTGGATACCTGGTGCGGTGCAGCGTGTGCGGAAACCCCCCCTAGCTTCCAAGAGGCACTTACTCAATCACCATTTTTTTTTCTTCAAAGTTCGTGTGTGTGTGTATATATATATATATATATACACACACATATATTATGCAGGTATAAGTAACGCTTGCTCGAGCGATACGATACCATATTACATATCGCTTATAGCTACTCTATCCGAGCCGCGCTCCATGCTCGAGCTGGTGGTACAGCAGCTATTGCTTCTCAACTTGAACGTATGCGATATATATACCTATGTAGCGTAGTAGCCACACATCGTTAACTACTTGTGAAGCTAGACTTTGAGCTGTTTAATGGTTGTTAGTACTTATAACCACGTTTCGAGGTACATAATAAGCAATAACTAACACCCTATCTTACACAGATTTATAATTAACAATATATCTATCGGTGTAAACATATAGGTATATAGGTATACCTATGTACGTACATACATACACGTATATTATATGAGCGTGCGCTATGCATTTCATTATACTTGATATTTACTCCTCTACATCATATTATTATAATATACGCTTGCGAATGAAGATAATAGCTGCGAGAAGACGTAGGTTATCAATTAGAAAATTCGATGTCTTTTATTCTTTCATGCAGGCAGGTGGAAGTTAGCACTTGAGACTCGTTTAAAATCAGACCACCTCGAAAACGCGACGTGGAGCTTCTCGTAAGCCGCACAATCGATTAGAATGAAAAACTTTGGGGATTGATGCAGTATATTTTGGCGGGAATCGGCTCCCTGTATTTCATCTCATCAAAGCGCGACGAAGGTTCGTTCGAAAGTTGAAAATCTTTCGGTTCAACGTAACCTAGCTAACGTGGGATAACATTCAAATAATATTGTGCAAAAATTGAAATTCTCTCGGAATTATGGAAAGATGAAATATTTGGGCAGTTTGTATGTACAGTTTTCACGGTTTCTGACGAACCACCGCATCAATCATCGGAGTATCATTGCGGTCGGTGACAATTGGGTCTCTTTTAAGGGGAATTTTTGGAATCACCGCTTAACAAATCCAATCGATGTGTTGAAAAAGTGAAATATTTAGCCACTTTTGGCCAACATACTCAATAAATTCTCTAAGTTTTATTATAATCGATCGAGCCGATTGTGGAAATCTATATACAATTCTCGTTTTCGAAATGGTTTCTGTTATACATTTAGCATAGCGAGTCCAAAATCCCCTCAATAGCAGCTTGAGGGTGCGGTTACAAGATCGTGAGAACTACGATATCAGCTGAAGTCTATATCAGCGAAACAGCACGAAAAGAGCGAGAGAGAGAGAGAGATAAAAAATAAAATACCAATTTTCGGCTTCTTAGCAGCGAAAAATTTGCAGCCGATATAATTTTTTTCGCCACCTCGTCACCTTGATGTAAGTTAGAAACTTCAGCCTGATTCTATATGAGTGAGTAAAATACAGAATACGAGAATTGTCGTCGCGGGTAAATGCACGTTTTCCACCAACATGTAGTTACTACATTCACGCACCTACCCCAGTCTGGTCGAACGGACACCGCGTAGGTGGCGGTTAGGTTAGTTAGTTAGTTAGTTAGTTAGTTAGTTAGTTAGTTGGCATACGTCTGTATAGTATAGTATGTACGTGTGTGTGTGCGGCTAGAGAACCGAGCATTGAACCAAAGCGACGCGTATTACAGTATGAAGTATGTATGGAGAAAATATAATAACTGTGTGTGCACATGTAGAGACTACTATATGGAGCAGTGCAGAGTGTAGAGTCCATCATCTATACAACAAGGGGCGGGAGAGGGGGAGGCTACTACGCGCCCTATATATATATATATATATATATATATATATATATATATATATATATGTGTGTGTATATGTATATATAATGTATCTACTTTAGATATGCATCATGTAGATACATAGTTGTATTAGGTACACAGCTCCGGCGGGATCGCTAACCACTTAACTATGCTCCGCACATGATATTGCCCGAAATCTGTATATAAGCACGTAGCAATAGTTAAGTTGAAATCACTGAATCACCTACACAGCTGTCACAAGTATAATGTGTATCCTATAAATAAAGTGTGCATGGTTGTATGAGTATATTCACGAGGGAACTGTCACGCTTCCGTATCAAAACTTGAGCATCTTGAGTATCTTGAGTATTGTAGTTCGAGTCGTAGACACGCTTTACGAATTTATAATACACGGATTGGTATACAGAAGAATCATTATACTGGCCGTACGCGCCCAGAGCTCTCATTTCAACTTCGATAGGGAAAATGTAAAATTATAGAGATGAAGTGATTAATTGATATTTATATACACCTATAAATATTATAACGATATTATATATGTATAGTATTGATGCTCGCAATTGTCTTTGAAATTCGAGCGATACAACCTTTTTGAATGAACGTATGCTTAGTGTGTCTTTTTTTCGTATTCGACGAATAGAATAGAATAGAATAGAATAGAAAAGAGGAAGTTTTTTTCGAAATTTTCTTGCCTGTCGCGTCGGTTCGTACGCAGAACCGTAGCGTAACGTAGCGAAGCGTCGCGTGCGTACGACTGCACGACGTTCTCTCACCTGTTGTTCCACGAGGACGGTGGCACCGAGCGCGCGCGCGTGCTCCGGATCTACCTGCGTTCTGGTTCAGGTTCCTTGGATTTTAAACTCTCTGCTGATGCTGCGATGATGTTGTGACGTCTCGTTTAGTTTTGAAATTATTTTAAAACTCGCACTGATTTCGAAACGATGAACGGAACTGGGAGGGTATGCAATTATTATTGTATGGCTTTTGTTTGGATATAACTGCTGAAATATATCGTAGAAATGCTGATGAAAGTAAACGACAAGATTTTATGAAAGATCGAGTTGATGGAGAGACGCAGTGAATTCGTATGTCAGACGTGAAAATGTTGAGTATAATTTCATTGGAATTGTAATAAAGAAGAATTTTCTTTTCACACGGTCGAAGCATAAAATTCTCACTTTGAGTGTCCAGTTTTGGTGCATACGTAACACTTTTTCTTCAATGGGTATATTAGAAATTTGATTTAATTTTCGTAACTCCGAGAGTGTGGGATACAGGATACTCGTTTCTCTCTTTCATTAATCGACCGACCAACTGCAGATTGATGCAATATTTATTTTGTTATACACGAGGTGATGAGAAACGAACGAGTTATCACACATGTTATATATATGTATCTACATGGAGTGGATTTTATCCATGGCCGTTATGGCCATCGGCAGTTTTTCTTGTTTTATGACTTCTTAGTTTGAGTAAAATTGCTAGAGCGGGAAACGAGAAAGCCGGAGAGTGGCGAGCAGAATGTCGAGAGAGATACTCCTCCACTCCCTCACCGCGTTTGCCGCTTGCTCCGGCTGTACTGAGTTCCGTTGCGACTACTAGCCCAAGGAGTAGGAGAGGAAGAGACGAAGCAAGCAGGAGGTAGGAAGGTAGGTACGACCGGAGTAGGAGAACACTCTTTGGCTCTCCGCGGCTCTCTGTGGGCTCTGTGCCTCTGTCCCTCTGCGCTTGTGCTTGGCTGACCGAGAGCTGTATGATCGTGAGCCGCAAAGTCAAGCCACTGCACGGACCGCGATTCCGACGAGGAGAGAACCGAGAACCGAGAATCAAGAATCAAGAACCGAGATAGAACGAGATGGGGAGAGACAGAGAGAAGAGAGAGAGAGAGAGATAAAGATAGCTGCGAACTTGCGCGCCAGTCTTTTAGTCGCGACAGAGACAAAGAGACATCAGAGAGAAAGATGTTGCGCTTACGCATGCATAAGTATAGTGATACACGTACGTATGTATATGTATGTATATGTATGTATATGATCAAACTTAGTGGATAGGTATTACGATATGCCTACATATACAGCAGGCTAATACTCGAAGAAGTGAAAGAACCATCTCACGATGTAGGTGCCTCTGCCCTCTACTAATAACACATCGAAATATTCTCACAAGTCACAACCATTGCGCTACTACATTGCGTTGCGTTGCGTTGCGCTACGTTGCTGCTTGTGCTTGCTGCTGCTGCAGAGTTCGCGCTCCGCGGTAGCGACAAGTGTCTGTTTTGTGAGCTGGACGCGACGGTTGAACCGCATAGCATTGAGAGAATGAGAGCGAGAGAGAGAGAATGTTGTGTTAGTTTATTAGTTCTTCCTTGATTCTTGATCCCCTGCGTTAGCACGCGTATGTATGTATGTATGTATGTGCATACATTTTTATGTGTATATAGGTACGGTTCACGATATAGCATATATAAGTAAATAAATATCTTCTGGGATCTTACGGACGTGGCGCGATTTAGCGCCACGCCGCCGCTTTTCTAACATAATTGCTTATACAACTCTTGATTGTGCGCTTCGCTCCTCTGGCCTAGGATGTAGTACATGTATATACGTACGTGCATACACACGTGTACATGTACATAAGTAGGTGTATGTACTGGCACCGAGCACTGTAATGCGAGCGAATCGAGTAAAATTGCCCGCAGCAATATAAAAGCGGTATTATACGCAAAAACCTGCGCGCGGTTTATCCCGTGTGTGTGTGTGTGTAGAGTTAGAGAAACTGACGCATCTCCAACGTTTGTGAACCGCGCTTCTCGCGTATTTGTATCCGCATATTATAAACACCGACAAATTCATCGAAGATCGAAACTCGGTTTCGATCAGTTCGGTTGAATTTAATTTTTAGTTGGAGTTTGGCGAAAGAGAATTTCACCCGCCGTGAAAACACCTTGCGGATCGAAAATACATCATATCATCACATACCTTGGAGAATATATCATATGGCTCCGATTCAATACAAGTATAACATTACACTATTACGATTGCTAATATACGCTTACATAAATTCTTCGTTGATAATATAGGTATATAGTATAACATGCTTTTCACAGCACTAATTACAAGACGTATGTATAGAGGTATATAGGTACATATATACATAATGATTATAATTTTCAATACGTGCTACCGCCGTTTTAAAATACATTAATCTATCAAATCAAGTTTTTCTTTTACGTTTTTCTCTTCTTTTTTTTTTCTCTCTTTTGTTTTCGATGTATCGTCGGGAGGCTTCTTCTTCATATTATTTCCTCTTATTTTCAAAGAATTATTATACTGTGGGTACGTATATACATACATTATATACATACGTATGCCACCGCAGCTCGCGAGTTTCTCTTCTGTTTCTAGCCTTTGCCCCCGCTTACAATTTTGATTGAGATGAATTAACATCGTGTCTCTCTTGAGTCTATACCTATGCTATATGTCAGAGGTTGAGAAGGTGGAAAAAAAAAAATAATAATTCACGGGCAATGCGCCGCTACCATCTGCACCTGATGAAATTTATGGTAAAATTAATGGAAACAATCAGATCTGTATATTGAATAATGTATATATAATTACACATCGTCACATGCGTTATCAGCTGAGAGTGCAAAATTTTATTGGCATATATATACAGTATGTTTTTCGTATATATAGGTATGAGAGAAATTACAATAATAATAATTATAATTGTAATACAAAAGTAAAGCCTCCTCCGCGCGGTCCATATACGAGTATCTCATCTGCTGCAGCCACCGCATGCTATGGCAGGAAGTTGAGGATAATTATTTCTGATAACGAAACTGAAATTCCCAACCCCACTCTTATGACGTTATTGAACGTTAGATAATAGGTGACACGTCACGTTATCTGTATATTTATGGAAATTCAGTAATTCTCATGTAATTTTGTTGCTTCGACTATGTATTTACACACACAGTTCATTCATTCGGAAGCTCCATTCATTTCGTTACTAATGATATTGATAATAATAATAATGAAATATTGATAATAATCTCCACCAAAGAGACTTGGGAATTATGACTCCTGTGAAGTATATAATGTATGTAATTACAACATGATAGTATTTGGACGAAATCCCTGTATGAAATCGGACTGGCATGGCGGGACATAGTGAAGTCATGAATTTGCTCGAGACTGAAGTATGATTTACATATGTTGTTCCCTGACGCGAGGGAGGGACACGTACATACCTACCTTCCTTCACTCGGCAAAATATTATCTTGAATCCACCAAACTTTTTGGTTGGTTCGATAAAAGATTCGTTCGACGGGGAGACAGAGCAAATTTTCATTAATTTATTAAACATTTTCCCTGCATGTTGGTCTTTCAATTACGGAAGCTGTTTTTCTCAAGTTTTGACTACAGTTCAATCTCGACGTGTACGATGAGCTTTTTTCGGAAAATGTAGTTAGGCCATTTTTCATCAAGAACCTTTTTATTCCGATTTAATTTTAGTAGGTATTATTTTATTTGCTATGGTGCATTTCAAATCATAATTCACATTCCTCTAATTGTAAATCCTTGCGGTGAAAATTTGAAATGTAAAACGTCAACGTGATATGGCAGCAGTTTTTTGGGGAAACACTTGAAACTCGATTTTCTCGAAAAGTCCACTTTGATTTTTATCCTTGATTTATCCTCAGATTTGCAGTCATATAGGAGATAAATCCTTATACTATGGACTTGTGTCTTTTTCGAACTAAGGTCGCTGCAGGGGTTGTACATTCAAATAATTTTTAAACACACGCGCTCAGAAAGAAGTATACATTCGTGGTGCCAGATCGATGAGGAATTATTTTGGGGAAAATTTTTTTAACTAATCTGTGTACTCGAACATCTTCTGTTCTCTTCGGGATTTCGCATCGTCATGAATTTTGTATTTTCCATGGAAATAAACGACATGAATACGATCAGAGGAGAATTGGTATATTATATTCATAAAATGATTTGTGGCATCAGATCAAATTTTGTAGAGATTTGCAAATCAAACAAGTTTGGTCACAATGTCTTTAACTTGACTACATTGTTTCTCTGGTTGAATAAGTAAGTACTTGAGCACAACAATGAAAGCAAAATTAATATAGGTTATATTCTTGAGATGATTCTAATTTTGTAAATAAATAAAGACGAAAATGAATCGGAAAAATGGATTTTCAAAGGGATTCTTTTTTTTTTTAATACTGCTATCCGGTTTATATTGAACATGTTCCAATGATCGTTGCCAGGCTTCCAGAGGAACGTAAATTGTTCTACATCTAAGATGCACCAAGGCGAGTAGCTTTTTGAGTAAATTTATGCGCGGAGGATGCAGCGTCCTGAAGCAAAATTGCGTCGGTTTTTTCCCTCTTTCGAAAAAAAAAGCTCTACGTATGTATACCGCGCGTCAATCTCCGCGTCAACGCATGCAAATTGTCAATAACTTTTTCTCGGCGAAATTCAACAGCCGAAACCATAAAATACGTGTCGCTTTTCTCACCTTAGGAAACACCATGTTATCTAATTCAGTCTCGAACAATTCCATGACTTCCGTGTATTATATTGGCTCTACGTTATGTCCTGTAGCAGCTGTCCGATATCCTGATTCAGCGTATGGATTCTCTGGGTTTATATACCTATATTACGGATATTATAGAATATTCTCATCTTAGAGAGAGGTCTTGATATATATATATATATATAACTCAGGTTCTCATAATGTACTCTTGAATTCTAAATATAAACGATACTCTCAGAGCTGAGAGCGACAAAAAATTATAAAAATAGATCCAGATACAATCTTGAATCAAAAAACGAATTACATACTAGACGGTCCAGGTTCTCAATCATTCCTCGGTTGATATCATACATGATCTACCTTTCTATTTATTTATACGTTTCCTGGATACGATATACCAATACCTAGTATAAAATAATTGTAATTATAACTTGCAATAACAGCAATTATCTACTTGCCCCGAATGTACGAACAGAAATATTGTAATACATATCATCGGCGCGAAGTGCATACACATGTATGTATGCATGAACAATTACTGAACTATACATAAATATTGTGAGTGCGTATTTTATTTATATATTTCTAAAAATATTTGCATTGTAATATTGAATATCCTGTACAATATATATATATGTATATATAGATATAGGTATATAGATATCTGTGTATACATATACCGCGGACATTGAATATATCAGAGGAGGAAATTTTCACGGTTCTGACTAACTATTTGAACAGGCGCGATAATTGATATAGAAGGCGGATCTGGACAAGACGGCAACATTCCATCGTACCCATACTATATATCTTTTATACATGCCATGTATACTTATAAATACAAGCGTAGAGAATATATTTAATAATACATGCGAACGTATGTATACCTGGCGTGATGTATACACGTATAATGAGAACGTCCATACCTACGTATAATAATAATAATACTAATAATAATAATAATAATTTATGCAAGTATATTGAGCCTACGTGAATTATTATAATTTTCTTTTCACTCGCGTTACGTCGCAAACACAATTAGCTCCCGTGCAAAAAGAAAAGAAGAAGACGAACTAGTAGGAAAAGGAGAAAAACAGAAAAGAAGAAACAAAACCGAAGGGAATTGAAGACAAGGAATACAAAAAATGGAAAAAAACAAACAAAAAATAAGTACAAAAAACCGCACAAAAATTGAAAAAGGACAAAAAACGCCACCGCATTTTTCTACATCTTGCCCATCGCGAGGTGATCGGCCTCCACATCAGCATATCATAGTACGCACACGCGTATACTCTAGTACGCTTTATAGTATAGGTATTATATAGGTACAGACAACGTCATAGATAAGCAAAAACGCTATGTATAGATGACGAGGATGAGAGAAAATATGCGCAGAAGAATGAGAAGAAAAGAAAAATAGAGAATAGATTGATTAAAAATGAAACATATTGAAATATATGTATGTATTGCAGAACAAATATAACTGCAATTGGAAAATATCAACAGATTACGTGATGATCTTCTCAAGAATTCAATTATAGGCTACGACGTTGATCATATACATATATACAATGTATGTATATATATTCCTTCCTTGTATCATTAAAATTAGCATATTATATATTCCATGAATTTTTGTTTACGCGGATTGATACTTTATAGATCCGCTTATATTTTTGTAGTTATCAAATTTTAGCGAACTATCGCTCCATGTTACCTATCTATGTATGCGTATACATACTTATGGTAAGATGGCTATGTAATTCAATTGGCCAAAGAGCCGACCTAGAGAGTAAACGCGCTTGTATAATATGTCAGTTATAGATATAATAATTTATACGAACCCAGTTGATGGTGAGAGAAAGTTTTCTCTGCCTAAGAGGTTAGGAGTTTGTCGAATCGCTCCGCGAACATTACTTCTTTTTTCTTCTTTCTTTCTCTCTTCGCATCGCATACGTATTATATTTTACAGCATACAATACTATAGGTATACGCAGGGAATAGCGAACGATTTTGTCTCGGTTTTTTAGTGAAATTCATACGTCGCGGTTGGTGAACCAGATCCAACAAAATGCATGATTTTTTCTCTCAAAAATGATAATAAAAGAGGATGAATGATGTCAAAAAAATTGAAAGGAAGAGATTTGGTTGCAAGTAATAAAAGAACATTGTCAGATGTTTCAGTAGGTACGTGCAAGTATGTATGTATACATGTATGTTACATACATGATAGACATAAAAATGAAAAAGTGGAACAAGCCAAATGATATTTCGAGTCTCGTGTATAGGTATAATATGACGGTCGAGAACTCCTCGGGGGCAACGCCATTATACATATTGAGAATCGGTTATTAGTTTTGGCCCCCATATAGACGAGCGTGACCCAATTTCGATTTCCTTTACGTCCTTCAAACGGCCAACAACTTCCCTCTCTTTCTCTCTTCCTATCTATCTTTCTTTAACTCTCTCCCTCTCTCTCTCTCTCTCTCGCTCCTTCTCTCACTCTCTTTCTCTCTTCTCTCTTTCGTCTAGACGCAGTACCTACCATACGGCATTATATACAACACTCTCGTGGAAGGTAGGACTGTTGACGGCAATCAAAACCACCGAAGCTACCACAGGTAGGTGGGCATTGGTATGTATGTACCCATAATACACGCGATAGAGTGGGACGTAGGCATGAGATCGATTATGTAATAATATATACGCATAACGCATTAATATGTACCTACTATGTAGGTACCTACTCGTTTCTTCTCGATCTATAATGTGTATACTAGCTTAGGCTGTTTCAAAATAAACAGATTTTCGATTTTCCAACCGGCCGCACCTGAAATAGTTACTTTAAGTGGGAAAAAGGGATTCTGTCGAAAGATGAGCATTTTAGGTTGAGTCGAAGATCGGACTCATTTGATGTTTCATTTTACTTATTTTTATCGTATTTAAGACGGATAATCTTTGGATAACTTTTCTTTTCTTCATCAGAGCTGTCAGAATCGCTTCAGATAGCGTCCTGAAAAGGATACTTTTTGAATTTTATCATTCTAATTCATGTCTCGATTGGGTGACAAACGAAGTTTCACTATATTATTTCACTATTTTTCGAAACTATTATTCACGGCAAGTGAACGTTATGTGTGCAAATTTAAAAAATTCAATAAAATCCTGAATAAACTCTTTCTACGAAATTTCTCTACTAACAATTATCCATCATAAATTCGATGAAAAGTGAAAAAAAAACATGCCAAATCAAATGAGCCCGATCTTCGACTCAACCTAAAATGCTCATCTTTTGACAGAACCTTTTTTTCTATCTGAAATAACTATTTCAGGTGTGGCCCGTTGGAAAACCGAAAGTTTTTTTTATTTTGAAACACCCTAACGTATACCTACGCACGGACTTTTAAAAAAATGTAATTTTCTCGTTTGCTTTTGCCCTCTTTACATATGCCTATACTTTTTCCTATAGATGTAGTTGAAAATCGAGAAACGCTCTGCAGGCGTACAGCCGCAACTACACAAATATTGAACAAAATTTCGTTCGAGCATGTGTAGGTGTACTGTACGCATTATCTGCCGGCGTGTGTAATATAATGTGGGGTGCATCATCCTTCCGTGATAATAAATCATCCTATGATCATCGGAAGGAAAAATGTGTCCAGCTGGGAGGGATCATGATCACATCACGATTGTGAGTTCATATTGTGTATACACAATCTTTTTTTTCCGAATAATTCCAAAAACGTGAACGTTATAGAAAATGGCGAATCTTCGCCGATTCAACTCGATTTTCACGTATACAATTATGTGCTATGTTTTTGTACGAATCACAAGAAATTATCAATCCCTTTCTTCTTCTTACATCATTCATTTGTTATTCTCTATCTATCTTACGATATATTATAGGTACACACGTTATACTTTATGTCATTTTATTAGATATCTATTATTTCTATTATATCCTTGACTTGTCGTTGATCGATCGACATTGGTTCTCTATATGTAATATACAGTCTCTCGCTTTATTTCTTTATTCATATATTAGTCTACTATACGGTCACGGCCTTATTATTTTAGCTTGTATTCCCAAATTCGCACCGATCTTAATTACATCGATCGCAGGAATCGATCTAACCCCGCCTGTCATTTATTATTAATTTCAAGGTAGACAATGTTTGCGAACTTACCTATATCTATAGTGCCTACAGGTATATATACGCAAATATTGCGGCATTAATTATAATTTTGCCATTTTTTTTTACATGAAGTATTTTTCTATACACGAATATAGACACAAAACTTGGATGGAACTCGAATTGAGTTTTTTGGGTCAGTGATACCGATATACATCGCAATACACCCGAAAATGGGTATATCGAAGGAAAGAAGGAAGCGGATGACAACGGATAAAAAAAAAACCCCCCACAAAAACGCAAGAAAATTGCTACATAGCTATGTACGTTATATGAAAATATATGTGTGAATATTATAATATCAGCGAAGCAGGTAGGCTGGTATAAGGTACATACAGGTATAATATAAGGTTCATAAATAACAAACGGCATTTTGATTACGACACGCGTCACTGGCAAAGAAACATTATAGGTCAACGTCCGGGTATGGAAAGGTAATTACAACCATGGGTAGTTTTTGTAGCCAAACTTGCTCCAGCGTCCTCCCGGACATCTTCCGTTATCGGCAAGGCCGTCCTGGCTCTAGGCGAGGAATGTCGAACGCGATATCTAGATATATTATACCTACGCCGTGGAACGAGCTGTTACAGCTGCCTCAGATTCATATTCTCTTGCCGAAAGATACAAAATAAAATACGAAAAGTGGACAAAAAATGACGCTGAAGAAGAAATTGGGTAAATAAAAGTAGCGTGACGATGCATGTTTCATCAATTTTTCACATATTCTCTATACTATACCACATAGATCGGGCATTATAAGACATCTTCGTTGGCTTCTATATCCTGGAGAATATCTATAACTAGCGACGCGATTATCTATCTTCAGTTCTCAGATAATATATCATCTACACATACATTTCGATGTAGGTATACCTACGTATAGCTACTATATATGTAAATACAAAAGTATTCGAATCTTCAATTTGTTTCTACCTCGTAAACATAGACATAAATCTTACGTTCACGAATTTATAAAACAACAAGAAGAAAAGAAAAGAAAAGAGAGAGAGAGAGAGAGAGAGAGTGAGAGAAAAAAGAAACCATATCGAGCCACTGTACAGTATCTGCAGTCTATGAATGCTTGAAACAATTCTCTGAAGTGATTACTATACCTACTCAGGTATATCGCTAAACCCCAACATCGATGCATATATCGACCGTCGCTCTTCGCCCTGGGTTTCACAAATGAAACCCGTGCTGTCGGAGAGTAAGAGAAAGAAAGAAAAGAGGAAAAAAGAAAGAAAGAAAAAAGAAAGAAGAACAAGAATAAGATTGAGCGACCAATTTTCACGTTGAAATTTTAATAGAGAAGATTGATAAAAAAAATGCAGTGTAATCATTTTACCATAAAAATACGAATTAGGGCATTTACATATATAACATGATGATGGTCCATTTCACGAAAGTGGTCCATAATATCGTGGGGCTTAATGACGCGGTATAAAAAACAAGGGAGACCCCTTCCCGAAGAAAAAAAACATGTCAAGGTATCCCTTGACGATGAACGTTGAATATAATTTTATACTCCATTAGCGTCGTTCAAATGCATTTTTGATATTCTATTCAGTAAATTGAACAACCTGATATGTTGATAGAGAAAGACGCGCGTAACTATATAATAAATGCGGGACGCGTGAATAGACTGATTGGGAATAAGAGCCGCAAATTGAGAATCGTCGTCGTTGCGGACACCGGGAGACACCAGAATGGACGCAGAGGTCACCACCTGGGGACCACCGACCGAACAGCCGAGTCCTCGGAACGGTTAACATGCACAAAGTGGACCCCACGTGGAGTCGAAGGATTCTTCTTCTTCTACTCCTTCTTCTTCTTCTTCTTCCTCCTCGTCTTCTTCTTTCATCCACCTCCTCAGTCTTCCTGCTCCAATACTGTAGCAACTAGCAGGAACAGCAAAGGAGCCAGCGCAGCCAGCATCCGCAACGTTCAAAGCCGGGCACCGTGTGTGCCGAGGCGAGCCGAGCCGAGCCAAGCCAATTGGGGTCTACGAGTCCATCTCTGCAGTGGGTCGTGCCGCGCACCTGTCCGCCCGGCTCGCGAAGAATCTTTGGGAGGTTTCAATTGACTTATCTTTCTCTCAAAGGCGTAGCCCTTCGTCTAACTTGGGTTCTCTCTCGTTTTTCTTTTTCTTTTTTTGTTTCGTCTACTTCGTTCTTTTTATTTTCCGCTAGCCTTTCCGTATCCATATAGGTATACACGTATACCTATATATATATATATGTATAGTATACTCGCTCGTTCTTCTCAAAAAATTTCCTTTTTTACCTTTTTTTTTTCTCCTCTTGTTTTTCTACCTCTCGCGAGCCGGGAGGTCCGTGGGATTGGGACGTTGAAACACCGCACTTATATATCGTATTAGCTGCATACACACATGGATTATAAAAATGTGTTCATGCGTTCAACCATCCGATATGGATATGTAATATTACTATATGCATTGGGGGTGGGCGGGGGCGGGGGCCCTGACTCATTAGCTGTAAAAACGTATCTTATGTATACGCGTAGTGTAGGTAAGTGTAATATGTGTAACGTGGACCGTGGATGTGGTGAGGCATCACATTCATGGGCGTCGTTTCAGACAATACGTTTTCACGGTGGGTGAGAAATTTTGACTATTGCGAATTCAAAGACAAAAATCATGAAGATATAGAGGAAAAGAAAAATTGCAAATTTTCACTTCCGTATACAATTTGGAATTGAAATGCGGCGTATAAGTATCACGTATATTAGGTATGTGTGTATATTAGACCGGTTCAGAGAGAAAAACTATGTTTTTTCCAGCTGCTACCTCATAAACTGTTGTTTATGGCAAAAAAAGAAAAAAGAAGAAAAAAAAAAATACGATTCTCGCTCAAGCTGAGTTTGATTGGAGAATATTTAGAGATCGCGCATTCCAATTTTCGATCAACGTTTGAATAACGTGTACAAAATGCAAACTCCGAATTTTTGTTGAATTCCACTCAAGCTATATGAGTGACACGGAAAAATACTAGAACAATTCTTTTGTAGGAAATTCGCTTTTCTTCGAGAAAAGTCTCTCGACATTCTCTCGAATCTTGCGATTTTCGAGAGCTATTGCATTTCAATATGAGACCTCTTAATTTTTGTAAATTTTATCGATAACTTAGAAAACATTCACCGTATCGAAATATGTCACGAATATCAGTTATCTGTAGGAAATAAGATTTCCTATAGAAAATCTTGTACAATATTTTTTGGAACGTGACATATTTTGCAAGATAATCCGATTCGAATGTGAACTCTATCATAATTTTTCCAGATTTTTGGGTAAAATCGAATCGAGAATCGAGATTCGAGAAAATGTTGAGAAACCTGTTTTTTCATTCGAATGTCAATCGAAAAGTGCAACCTCTAAATATCGTTCGATTGAGCTCAGCTTAAACGTGAATTATTTTTTGTCACAAACAACAGTGCTCCGAAGCAGCAGCTGAAATAAAAAAATTCGTTTTTTTCAACCGGTGTAGCGTATATATATTATACATACATATATTGTATAAGGGCTATATCGGCTCGTTAATTGGAGTGTGATGGATTTAAGTAAACAGAAACTTATTCAAATGATTTACTATATTTTCTGACGCGTGCTGCGGGGTTATTCAAGCTCGATCGTTACGCACTGGTGCATTTCTACGAAACCTATTTCCCAAAAAGATTCCACAATGTGGCATTACATACACAGGTATACGCGTTGAGAATAAGACGTAAACGACAAGTTGCATTGATACATATATTTATAGTCGTAGCCGGATGGGGGCTATATAATATCCACTTGACAAATGAGGGTTCATTATCGTTGTACCTTTTTCCGCTTGAATAATTAGTGCGAGTTGCCAATTTGTGTGCCGGCGGTATCGCCAAACTATAGATAAAGGTATATACTCATAAAGGTACTGTACTCGTCTGTGCCGATTAGGATAATCACCGACTTTTAAATCAGATCCTTCAGGTGCAGGATATTGCACGTATCTATTTAAGTAGACCTATGAGAATAGCGGAAAAAGATCGCACGCCGATAGTATACCTATATATATATATCGTTTGGGGTGATGCCTAATAGTTACAGCTGTGAGTAATTTGAGAAAGCATTTACGTCACGGTAAACAGAGCACCGCGTCAGAGCT
Organism: Phymatocera aterrima; assembly: GCA_963170745.1. NCBI lineage: Eukaryota > Metazoa > Arthropoda > Insecta > Hymenoptera > Tenthredinidae > Phymatocera > Phymatocera aterrima. The sequence goes on from OY720663.1 coordinate 13,304,711, forward strand.
TAGTTCTATTTGTAGGTATATATCCTACCGATCGCTATAGGTATACCTAGATCCATGCATACGGTGTACAATCTATAGTGTATTGTAATAAGTGCTGATGATGTAAAACTAGTTTGTTGCGTCGGCGTTGAATAGATTGTTTTATTTTCCTTCTCTATTTATCCAATTCTCTTTATATTTATGCGTGTGACGCTCCGCCACGTCATATCGCGAATGAATATTTAACCCGCCTATATATGTATGTACGCGCGTTCGTTTACGTATTTCGGTTTCATCGTATATCCCAAATTCCGGATCTCGTCCGCACCGCTTCTTACTCCGATACTGCGAAATATTTGTATTCTTATTGCTTCTTCATTCCGCTCTTCAAACAGACGCGGATGAAAATTGAAGAAAATTTTACCGTATTATGGCAGTCTTCGCTTTATACACATTTTATACACAGACCTTAGATCGCCTGTGCCGCCTACACTATAATACGAAACTGAAAATCGTTGCTGCGTGCCTCAGTTTTAATTCTCTTTGTTCGTTTGATTATACTTTTAAGTTTCGGTCACGAGGAACCCGCCGCTGCTCAGCCGCTACGAGAACCCACTTCTGAAAATCTTCTTGTTTTCGGCCCTCTCGGTCGCCCTCCCGTTAACCCCCTCATATAACCCCGATTCTCTTCAACGCCCATCGGCAGGCAAAGAAGAACCGCAAAATACACCGATGCGACTATTATTGCTTTTCATTCTTTGTTCATTTTCTTACTATCGTATAGGTGTGGATTTTTGAATGGCGAAAGAAAGGAGGAATAATGTATCGGGTTGTGTCTACACATTGGACAAAAACCTGTGGTAAGAGTATTTTTTATTGAAATTTTCCGAACCAGCGGGTATGGGGCAGTTATAATAAATCTGTACATGCATTCCTATGCACATGTACGATACATTTTCTAATCCATAGCACGAAGGCGTCTGGTTATCCTTTTGTATATACGAAACATTTTCTCCTCTCTTTTTATCAGTTCCTGTACATACATATACGTAGGTGTGTAGGTACCTATGCTCGTGCGTAAACCGTAATTGGTTTCAGAATTTAGGAACGCTTTTACTATAACGCGGGCGATAAGGCATGAGGGTGGTCAATTTCTCAACTCTCGATTAGCTTATCGTGGGTGGTAGTTTTTCTCTATCGTTTTTCACTTCTTTCTGTATTTTTTTTTTTTTTTTCCTCTTCTTTTGTTTCTTCCGCTAGATAAGGAGAGCCGTGCTTGGGATGCGTCAAATACCGCCGCCGCCACCTAAGAGGGCATACCTACCTGTTCCCTTAATATACCTTAGTAAGAGAAGCAAAAAAAGAAAAGAAAAAAAAGAGAACAGAAGAAGAAAAGTGAAACAAACAAAATAGAAGAGAAAGAAAAAAAAAATCTGGCCAAGGCAGGTCAGGATGGCTGAGAGAGAGAGACAGATAGAGAGAGAGACTCCCTTTGGATATATACTATATATACACCTAGTATATATGTAAACCGACATCTGACTTCTAGAATCGCTCTGACAGCGCTTAAAAACCGATTGTCTTTTACTTCTTTTATTTCTTATGCTTCTTTTGTTTCTTCTCGATTTCTTTTCTCTTCTAATACTACTACCCTCTGCGTCCTTTCACTTATCCATACCTACAGGTATACCTATATAGTGCTGCTACTCTCAGTCTCCTCTCTAATGCTCTTCGTTCGCAACAAACCTATAACTATTTCCTGCGATCTGTATAGACCGCTCGCCTGGAATGCTCTTGAACTTGTTGCGTGATACCTGCAGAGCTCATCTCTGCGATCTCGCTCCCCCTGGGCTGAATTTGCCTTCCCGTTCTACTATAAGTGCAGTACATAGGTTGAGTGATAATAATGATAATGTGGAAAAGATCTTCTCTTATCAAGGTAGTTCTTGTACGTCTTCGAGTCTCCCTGAAACAGGAATGGATAAAAAAAATCTTGTATCACATAAATCGGTTAATTCGTCTCCGTGAATAGAATGAATGCTCTCATATAATCGCGATATCAGTTTCATGAGAAGAAATTACAACATATCCAGCTTCATGTAACACGGTCGTACTTTCGTACTCGATGCTTGTAATTTGAAGCAGACTAATTTTGCTTCTCGTTTCTCATAGTTTTTGTTCCCTTCTTTATTACATAACTATATTTATACATACCTAGGTACATAGGTATATATGAAATCGATTCTGGGGAATTTTATTCGGGATGGTGTTTCGAGCGTGTATACAATAATGTGTTATGTAGGTAAAAATAGCAAATATTCCAGCGTTACCAAGAAATCCAGATTTTTGTGATTGTATTACTATGACTAAACCATTCTACCTATACTCTGGTCCGTTTCACAAATCTCACGTCTTCCTCCGTTCGTTGGGCGTCTATATCCAAGTACGTACTATATGTGTGCGAGGTACATACTATTGAATGAAGAGATGAAGGAGAAGAAGGAAAACGAAAAACGACGAAAATGAGAAATAAAAATCTTAATCAACGGTCGAAAACGTCTCGGAGTAGCTTTATACGTAGGTGGGTGGGTATACGGTATTATATACACAAAAATCATCGGTACAGATATATTTACGTGAACGTAGGTATATTAAGTTATATACCTTAAGTATAACCCAGGTCGCGCTCCCTAGGTGGCAATGTTTATAGATTTTTTTTTAGAAAGCTTTGAACTCTGTTTCTGATTCACGCCACTACTTCATAAATTTGATCAAATTAATATACGGCTGTAGGAGTAGACAAGACGTTTATAGTACGGGCGAATAAAATATGTCCGAAAAGTTGTAACTATACCTATAGGTATAATATACATATAACTAACGTTGCTTATATAGATATCGAGTTGTGCATTTTTCACAGTACCGGTTCATATATTATTATTATTATCTTCGCGCCGTGATCATCGTCGCGGTTTCGACAATAAAATATCGTGGGAAAACTTATCCAGAAATTCAGTTCCCTGTTCTTCCTTTTTCTCTACCTCTTTTTGCCTTTCATTTTTTTCTCTCCATTTATTTTCGTATACATATTATTATTCTGTCACAAAAATAGTTTATTAAACGTTGAAAAAAAATCGGAAGAAATTTCGATCTCTCCTATTACGTATGTATAATGTCGTCCTCTCAAACCCATCGTCTTATCTCTATATAAGGCTCGAATTAACAGAGTTGATGCAACAAATTCACGAGAAATAATATCAAAACTATTCCGATACCGAAACGTCGTGGAAAGTGCATTATATTACAAATCTTCGACGACATGAATTATTTCTCGTTATGTTGATACGTTAACTCTATCAATTTCAGCCTCGAATTATTCTCACCTGCGACCTCATTCGTATCCTTCATCAATCGTTCGACGAGATGTGCGATTCGTTTTTTAAGCTTTGTCACATCTTTCATCGGCTCTAATTCACCGATTGTTTTTGACAATTCATTATCAGATTTTTTCAATTTCGTACGTAACGCAATAGAAACTGTAGCATCAGCAATCTCTTCCCAATCCTGGAAATTACAATGAACGTGTTCATTATGTACTAGGCTATATGAATATGTTATACGTATAGGTTCACGTTAAAGGCATACGAAGAAAAGAAAAAAACAATAAATTTCTCCGAATCTAACAAAATTGTGCCGCCTGTCATTTTTTCTCTCACTCTTTAATACGAATTGCATCGATTATGAGAAACATAACGTGAGCTGCAATTCCACTAATCCATATACCAATACCTATGACATCGAATGTATATAATGAATTCTAAGTACAGATTATAAATTTACGTGCGAACCGGGAGCTCGCAGTCTTACGCAAATGTGTATAATTTAATCGAAAAATTATAATTCCCAGAGCCGATATGATGATATCTTGGTCTAGTGAATGGCTATAGTTTATGACGATTGCGATAATATCGTTCTGAGTGAGTCAAAAATTGGTACTCCTTATACCTAACGAAACACTCCTGTTCCGCGAATAAATAAATTCTCAGCTCTAATATATGTATAACGCAGAAAAAATCGAGGAAAAAGAATAATAATCGAGGAAAGTAAAAAGGAAGAAAACGAACGAAATATAGGAAAACGTAGATGAAGAGATATAGGCACATATATATACATATATAATGTATATGGTGCATAAAAGTTTGCGTAACCCCTGCAAAGAATTGAGTGCGCTTCAGATACATTATCTTAATTGTAATATGATACAATATCGCACAGTTGTGGTTCATCTGCCGGTAGAGAAATTGAGTTTACCATTTTTTATTGGTACGGATGATGAAAAAAACAGAGAAAGAAAGAAAGAAAGACCTTCATTTATTGCAAATTACTTGATAGCTAGCAGGGAGAGTGGGAGAGTAAGCAGTACAGTTTCGGAAATAGAAACACCCTGCATTCATACGGGGGACAAGGGAAGAGAGAGAGAGAGAGAGAGAGAAAGAAAAACCGGTGGGAAGGATAAATAATCACAGAAACTTTGTTCGTTCAAAGATAAATTCATAAATATACTGATCTGTAATTTTCTTCTTTTCTTCTTTTTCTTTTAATGATCCTTTTCTTATTCTTTCTTCTTTTTTCGCGAATCATACATGGTCAGCTGTGAAGTGTTCGGATTTTGTTTTGGAGGGGGGCGGGGGAGGGGGGTGTCTTTTTTCTCTTCAAGAACTCGCCCAATGTTTAATTCCGTTTTCAAATTTGTTTAATTTTTCAGAATTACCAAGCTCCAGTCAGTGGTGATTCATATTCGTTCTTGGAACAGCCGGACCAGTCCTCTTTTCTAAATAGTTTATTTCTTTATTTGTTTTACTTTTTGCTCTTCGTTTTTCACATGAATATGCATGCTGGCATATAGGTGCATTTTCATGCAAAATCATCATCGACCACTCAAAGCAGTTTATTTGTTCTCGCTAATAGGTGTATGTATTATAGGCATAAATCGGATGTATAGCTGGATAATAAAGTGTAGACAAAATTGGGAAAACGGGAAGAAGAACGGGAAAAACAGAAGGAAAAATTTCTCATCAATACACGGAGAGAATTTAGTAAGAAAATTGAAGATACTTCAACAGCAATTGAGAGATTGCTTGATTATGAGGTTTCGTCCTATACAGAATATAGAGAGAAGCTATATTTGTGGCGAACTTCGTCAGAATTGTATCAACGCTGCCAAAACTGTACAGTAGAGAACCTCGAAATCAAGTATATCTCACAATTGCTATAAAATTGTCGTGAATTTTCTTATAGAATTGCCTCCGTGTATAACTGAATACCCAAGTACAGTATTCCTTTATCCGGAATAATAAAAAAGAACCCTTAACCTTATACTCTATTGCTATAATCTGAGAATGAAATCTTCATCGGACATATACTTATCTAGGTACGCACGTACGTGTATACATACTACTATATGTTGCGAGATTGCGAACGTATAACATACGTTCGTCATCAGTTAAATATAAATAATTCAATGTTTACATTTCTGACGTTGTAGGTACCTATTCTTCGTATATGTTAAAACGTAGTCGATCTCTCGCATTGAGTCGAAAAGCATCACAGAGCCAATATAATATTATATCTTCAGGTTAATCGTTTCCGATCAAAGTCTACCGATCGTTTAGTATAAGGTATATACGTGCGGTACTGTATGCAGGGGGAACGGGGTGAAACGGGCATCAAGGCTAAAAATGATAATTTAGTCGGAATTCATGACTTTTATTGTAAACTTCCGAAGATCCCTGAACCAAGAACATGAGTACAAAAATCGGTTACACTTTGTCGTCTTGTTCTTTTTTTCTTACTTTTTCATAAAGATCCAATTGCATGGGATATACTGGTCGCATTGAATCATTTCTACCGATTTTCCAATATGTTTCTAATTGAGAACTGCGAAAAGTCGTTTTCAGAGAGCATAAGAATTGTTACCTCATTATACTCATTTTAAAGCTCCGAAATCGTACATTTACTTACGGAGATGCCCGTTTCGCCCGCAGGCTTTCCTGTACTCGCATGCTATATCGGAGAATGATCAAAGTTGTCTTGATATGCGTGAAACCTCGCCTAGACCTAGGTATGGGGGTAATCATTTCCAAATTTATGTATGGTGTGCAAAATGGAAATTAAAATTTGTACACCTATACATTATACACGACTATCTACGGTGTAATATAAAATGGAGAATTTCATAGGCAAAAACTCCGACGAGAGGAGAGGGATAATTAGTATTGTCTCTCGGTGGGGGTTCTGCAGTTTTTGGAAAGGTAAATCTCCTCGCTAATTGATTCATTGGCATAAATCAGCCTTTGACGCTTCGGTTGAAAAGAATTTAGATCCGTATCATTACCCTTACTCACTTCCTTCTTTCCTTCCTTCATCCCTTTCTTCCGTTTATCCGTTGAGTATAATACTTACGAAGAGACCCACGAGGGTATTCGCGGAAGGAGGAAAGGAGGAATGGAGGAAATACGGATCGGTCGAAAGACAGCTAAGAAATATGGGGAAAGGGAAACTAGTAAAAAAGGAAGATATATACTACGGACTGCAGCTTGGACTAGAAGAAGCTAAACCCGAGATTGAATCGGGCCAGTAATTTGCGACGAAGGATGTCGGCTACTTCAAACGCATCTACTACCTACCATAACCTTCAATGATTTCAAAGATAAGAAAGGTATGCCAGTAGGTAGACACAGTACCTACCATAACTGCCGCGTAAACGCGGCGATACATACAAATACATATATCACGTATACGAATCTTTGAAAATGATTTTATCGCTATTCATTCAGCCAAACGTAGAATGAGTAAAGAAATACAAGAATGAATAACAGTGATAGTAGACGTATAGATCAAGGTGATAAAAATTAACGAGATAAAGACTATACCTACTACTGCAGATACTAATAAAATGACATGTTTTATTATTACTTACGATATCGTTGTGCAGTTGTGGTTTGAATCCAATCGCTGACTCAACCATCGCGTATTTATCTTCGCTTATATTTGTTTCGAGCAATAAAAGCAAGAAGCTAACTGCTCTCTGCAGATTTTGCTCACACCGTAATTTTACCTGAAATTTACGGAATTCGTATAACTATAATTATACGTTTTTCGTCGGCAAATGTCATGATTTTTGTTTTTCCTTTCTTTTTCAGAGAAAACGAGACTTTTACTCCTCGTAACGATAATCGATATAATAATTATATCTTTTCATGTTAGTTATAGTAGTCTTTTGAGAAATCGATGTTCACACAATTATCGGCATGTAATATAATTTTGAAAAACATATCACCTCGTTCTGCAATTTTCACTCGGAACAAATCTACGAATGTTCGCTGATCTTGAATTCAGACTATTAGTATAGCGATAGGTGTGTTTCATTGAAAAAATTATCAAATTTTTTTGACTTCAACGCTCAAGCGAGGATCGATGAATTTTTGTGCGTAAGTTCGATCGGAGTTCGATCGGTCACCATAGTCGTTATTAATAAAGTGTGTATCTAGGCGTGTCTGTTACTTCTCTTTCTACGGAGAAAAACGATTCTCTCTCATACTTACCAGCTGAGCTTCTTTAAGATCGTCCAAAAGCTTGAACATCATATCGGAAGTATCGTCTAACAAGAAGGTTAACGATTTTAACGATCTCGTCGATCTTTCTGTAAAGTTGTGAACCATTTTTCTTTCGATATTTTGCAGCTGGTTTGCCAAAAGATCGAGTGCACCCTGTACATTTCATACAATCGATAACTATCCATCGAATCCATCGATATGAAAAAAATTCTTATTATTTTCCATGTCCATTCGCATGTACGTGTTATAATTTTTTAAATGTAATACTTCATCGTCAGTGGCAAAGATTAGGTATTGATAGGAACATCATAATATTCAGGATGCAAGATATAGTATCAATTTGAAAAGTAAATCGATCGAATTGTTCAGCATGCAGACGGAGGATGCGAAATATCTTCGTGGAATGATGATAGATTACCCGAGAGGCTATTCACTTGCTGAAATCGAGGTGGAAATCGTTTGAAATCGTAAAATCAACTCGAAAGCAAATTGTAGATTTTATGTATGGAAATCGGTTGAAACGGTAAAAAATTAGGCAATTCCGGTCGATTTGAATGAAAATCGGTGGAAAATATGCATAGAAATCTCAAAACCGCATATATGCGATCACTTGAAGTCTCTCAAAATCGCTCGGAATTTGCTGAAATCACTTGAAACCGCGCGTCGCGCAATTCGCAAGTGAATGGCCCCTCAAGATTAGTATTATAGTCGAAGTTGATTGAACTGAATGTAAAACGTGTGTGACTATGATAATTGTAATCGCTAAGAGAACATGTGTCATCATCGGCTGTTAGCATATGCACTGCCACCAAAGAAGATGTCTCTCTTTATTATTTCTATCGAGTGTAGTATATGAATAATAAAAGTTTAAATAAAAGCAAACGTATTTGAACAAAAATAAAACCACTATCGATATATGTTATACATATGTATATACATGTATGTACATACGTCGAGGTCGTTCCGCAGGCTTCGAATTGGTTGTTCTAATTGTATGTATAAGGTTCGATAACACTGGGCAATATTAATAATATTATAAATTATTATTGTATAACAGCGTGAACGAGTAATGAATTATTACACTCTTATACACACGAACGTAGCATTATAATGACATATCCATATCTATATTTTACTGTACATTTCTGATGTATATTTTCTCCCGATAACAACAGTAGTCCATTATAATTCTCATTAACGCGATTTAAAACTCATGCCATGATAACATTATAATAATGTTGAATAACATAAGAACAAATACCTAACGCTCATGACATATGTGACAAATGATACGTACGTTCAGCTAGACACTACAAACTATAATAAACAATAAAATTCCGGGTTAAAAAGAAGGTTCAAAAGAACTGAGGAGAACAAGAACAAGAAGAAGAAGAGGAAAAGAAAAGAAAAAGAAAAAGAAAAACTCTGGAAGCCACCTACCGAGAACACATCTGTGCAGTATTATGCGTTCAATCGAGCATCCTATATATCTTATCTATAAATCACTGCTTTTTCTTTTTTGCTCTTTTTTCTCCTACATTTCCTATACTGAAACTTCTGAGATGTGTGCGGGCGTGCGTGCGTGCGTGAGCGCGTGTGTGTGTGTATGTAGCTACATGGTTTCGATCGACAAGTCCTTGTAATATATTCCATAACGTTATGAGCACCATTTTGATTTGATTTGATCTGATTTTGCCCAAACTTGTGTAAGAATTCACGGAAATTAACATCCGAAAGATTTTTTCGGAATTGTCATTGCTGTCACCTTCTCGAAAAGGAGAAGAAGAAAATGGCACTTATCCAATGTTATGGAAAGGAAAGTATCTCTCTCCATAAACGAACCTTAATTCTTCTCACTTCCTGGCGGGACGCGAAATGTACGTCTATATGAGCATTGAGTATTTGCAGCTGCATTGAACTCGTGCAGGTACATTGTTTCTTCGAATAATAATTATTCAATCGGCTAATCAACTGTCTGGCAACAAGTCCCACCGCCAGACTATCGTCCGATTGGAGACGATATCTGTTGGATGAAGTTGCTGATATTATTGTCACTATTGTACCAGTGTAGAAATATTGCAATCCAATCGCGGTATTGTTACGAGCCAAAGATTCTTCACCGATGAATTCTGCATTGGAAAATTAATTTATACGTTTTCTGTTTGGTTGTGACATTATTTTCAGGTCCTTGATTATCATGAAATTTTTCTCGTCTTTAATCTTATTCAATGATTTTTGGATTACCTGGAAACAACTGACTGAAGTTTACCACTGGTTCGTCAGTTTTAACGATCATTGAAAAAGAATTTGTACTTTCGGGTGGGCAGAGATTCAAAATCAGTCTTATAGGCACCTGGTTTCGCTTCTGCATAACTCTAATTGCCCCGAAATTATTTTCGTAAGTAACTGTGACGATTGTTTCCAGTGACGCTGGTACCGCTTTATCACTCATGTATATCAACGTGTGCAGAAGATGGCGATCGCCTGGTGGCAATACAGTTTGAAAAATAATGTTTAAAAAAGAAGAAAGAATTACGGGTTTTCAAACTTATATCTATATACCTAGATATAACTCATTATGCATGAATGTATGTACACGCGTATACATACGTGTCACTTACAAAGATTTGCTATTTCGTGGTAATCCTTATTTGCGAGTAGCGGTTCGTGTACTTTGAGACTAACTTGAACCTGGCGCAACGGTGCGTAAGGCATTAGTTCAACGGACACTCGGCACATGGAATGCTTCTCCGTTTCGGTATTCAATTCTTCGTTAAAAGGACAAGGTTCGAGATGAGGCGATATCGAAACTGATAAACTTATCTCCGATTCTGCAGTGGCATTTGCTAACGAACTGTCTATAATTAGATTATTATACGTTCATTGTTACATTGCTCCATCAATTCTCCTTTTATATGACTCTGAAGTTGTACACTTGCGTTACCTGACGTTATTGATTTCTGCATAATTTTCCGGTACCTCGATATCTCAGATTCAGCTGTTTCGTAATTGAAATCTTTCGTTGTTACAGATGGCGGTGCTACGAATAGTGATGGCTCAGTACCCAGGAAACAACCTTCCAGCGAACCTCTTTCCGAAAGAATCACTATCACGCCTTCGAGATACTGGACAGATCAATCAAATTAGGTAAGCTTACTGAAGGGTGTTAAATCAGAAATACATCGCATACAGGGACCGATTATAATGACAAAAAATTTTCCATTCCGGCAAATTGGGGCCCAACTGGTTGTAGAGAAATTCGGTTTCTAGTAGTTGGCATTACACCGAAATGTTGGTGCTAATACAACGGGGTTTCATTCAACAATGAGTGTCACTTGTGTCGTTCTGGTGAATTACTCTTCAAGTATCAGTAATTCTGGAAACTACACAGAATGAACAACAACAAAAAATAATAATCAACCAAGATATTCATACCGGTAAAGTGATATTACGTAGGTCACTGATATACATGTAGCATATGCCGCACTTTGTCGCTGTACAACGATTGTGCACTTTGTTGTCCTACTCGGTTTGTCGTTTGTTATCAATTCGAGGTAGTTTATCTGGCTTGTCCGGTGTCGTTAATTAGATTTATCGTCGTGTCTGTTTGTTTCATTCTCGTTTTTTAAAATTTTCTATTCCTCTTCATTGTGTATAATTCAAATCATTACCACGCATTCATTTATTACAAAACCGATATAACGACGGTTACATTTGTATTTGGAAAACAAAACGAAAAAAAGAACAAGACACGTCACTTATTTTTTTGTTCTGTTTGCTCAACGAATTTTACAAAATTGATCTATTGCCCCGGTGTTTTACCTACTTGTTTCATATCGAATAAATTCACCTGAAAATTTCCCCTGCTCAAACAAACTGGAGGAAATGACAATTGGGCGGACCACCTCAGCGTTGTTCCTTCGTAGACCATCAAGGTATTTGTTTCGGTGACTGTCATGACCATTAAAACACCGTCGGGTTCTGAAAAAAATGGGTCGAAAATATTCATCGGGTGATTCGAATTCCGCGGTCAATAATTTATTTAAACAAATATTTTCCGTCTAGGTCGATTCACCGAATTCATTACCGATCACGTAGACGTGAAAACATAGTGCGGTGTAATCCAGCCGCTTAGTGTACTTCAATGTACAATTATCTCTCAAGCAGTAGAGATTTTTTTCCCCCAATACGACTATAGCCAATTCCATACTGCTCACGGTGGCGATTTTTATGTCCAACACTGCCTCGCCAAGATTATACTTCCAATCGGGGTGAAGGATCTTCCCTACTTGCGATTGTTTCTCTTTGTTTTTGTCAAATTCTGCCATGTGCTGGTACCTACGTGATCGACACGTGGGAATTGACGTTGAATTAGTGTAATGTATTTTTAACACTTTCGGCTTATGACGATATGAGATGAGATCTATATTCATAGATCTTCGGATCTCTCCGGAGACGTAATGAAATCTCATTCAGTCATATATACGTATTGGAGAAACACGAGGTGTATGGCTATACTGGATTGACAAATTTTCAATGAATATGTCGGAGAGAGACGAACCTGTAGCATTCCAGAACCCAGCCAGAATTGAGTGTTACGAAGGCATCGTTTTTGGCAACGTACATCAAAGGACTTGGCAGCAAATAGTTCGTTAAATTATAACTGAACGTAAATGTTTCTTGTTCGTAGAATAATAACGTTCCGTCGAGGCATTGTACACAGAGGAAATCCCTACCTTGTACACCGCCAAACGGTCCAATCGTTAAAGTAGCGCCCAGACGCTTCAGATTATGTTCGTAGGCAATATTCAGAAGGCATTTATCCGCTAGAACAATTATTAAATCGGTTGATTTTCTCGTCACTAATTCGTTTCGCAGAGTTGACGACGTACGAGCGACGGAGTAAACCACTCGAAATTTGTACGTCCCAACTATTTCACGACCATTTTATGGCTACTTCACGAGCATCTCATGAGCATTCCATACTATTTCTTGTCATGTATTTCATTCCATTCATACCCCACTGTCTCAACTATTTCACAAGCGGTACCCCTTCGCGTACAAGTCATAAATTAGCAATCTATTTCCATTCTTTGAAAGTAAAGATAAAATTTTTAGTCTTTGTTGGTGCAAGGTAGAATATTGTATGATTAACGAGTGACTCCTCCATTGATTGTTTAACGAACGTCAAGTCGTGGAATAATAAATATCTATCTGTATCTTGGAAGGCAGATATAGGTGTATGGCTGAAAGCTCTCAGCCTGCATCGCTGTGCCGCGGTTTGAAGAAGTGCTTGAATATTGTTGACTCTAAAAGATGTCACGGACGGTGAAAGCGCTGTGTAAACTGCAACTTGAGGCCGAATCCTTTACCGCACATCAAACAATCTCTCGCAACTGATTGTTCAACCTCTTGACTTCTGTATTCCATTCATTTTTTCTATACGTCTTTTGTTTGGTTTAATGCGGTGATTTGCGATTTAATTTCAAACTATTTTTGTTCTTCTTTCCGTGATTTTTTATTTTTTGTTCCGGTTTTCTTGTATGGGTATGGCTAGTGCATTATTCTATAAGAAATTGGCATTGAAAAACGAACCGTTATTTGTTGCGTGTGGAACAATCGATATACTGTAGACGATTAGATTTGACGGTGACAATATTGCTAAATGAAGATTTTGCGAACCGCTGGAATATTGAAAGTATAAACAATGAGAAGCAATATGATTGTTGAGGAAGATGCATGAAAAATAGTATTACCAATGTAACGAGTCGTTTTACTTACGAAACAAATTTACCAACGTTCAAATCGATAATTGGGTTGTCTAGCAACGATTCGAGGATTAAATCCGCTGGGTTGTAGCCAGTTAGAGTCTTCCCTTCTTCAACCCATCTCGAAGATGGTTGATAAATTCTCAGAGTCCCTTTGTGACTACCGACAATAATTACACTGTAAATTGTACTTTCACTCCGGAATAACTGGGTGACTAATAAACTACGATTATCAAACGCCTCGTCTTCACCGCAATTCGTTTGCCACCATTCTCTTGTTTTGAATAACGACATTTTATTGGGAAAATTACAAAGCAGAATATGAATCCTGGCCTATTTGTAACCCTACTGTATGATTAAACTCCTCATGATACCACGGCTCAAAAAACTGTAACGCGAGCTTGGAATTTCCTACACCCGTATTACACGAAACCTTACCCGTTGTCATGACGTCGCATGTCAAAACATGAGATCCTTCTGTTAAAATAAGTTGATCAAGTACTGTATTCTATGTGTCAGAAGAAAATTTTAGGTGGACGGGGGATTGTCGATAATGTGCTCTCATGATTTCTAACGAGTCGAATTTCCAAGGTCAATCGACATTTACGAATTTCATTGTGATTTTGGAAATATTCATGTCGAACGCTTTCAGTCTTACATTCGTGTATATCGCGCTGCATAGGGCCAGGAGCTCGCTGATCGGAGCTACGACTGTCGGTCCGAATTGGAACTAGTTACTATACTAGCTGATACTAGAATCAGAGAACAGAACATTATTGGAACTCGCAGACTTCGGATTCAGGGCCCGTTCCACGATCGAAGGTTACAATCTAAACCTTGGTTAAACCGCTAAAGATTGCCTACCATTGGCCGACTCGGACTTTCCAACCCAAGTTTAAGTCTTAAACCTGGCTCAAAGTCGAGTTGTGGAACTGGGCTTCAGATTGACTAGAGAATAAATTCTGTTATTATATGCTTTTGTCTGTTGATGAATCCAAAGATGTTTGGTGTATAAATCCCAGTTCCACAATCCGAGTTTAACCAAGGTTTAAGACCTAAACTTGGTTCAAAGCCAAATTCCGCCAATGGCAGGGAATCTTTAGCGGTTTAACCGAGGTTTAAATTTTAAGCTTGGATTGTGGAACTGGCGCTTAGAGATTGATACATACATTTGACGATAGAAATACTTCACTTCATTAGAAAAGCACAATAGATTCACGATGACGAGGAGTTTTATCTTCGAACAAGTCTTGAAAAAACTTGCCAAAGCATGCACGACTTCTTAAGTCGGTGAACCTGAACTAGAATGAACAAATGAGCTACCGAATGTCTTGTTCGTTTTTAGGTATTGAACGTTGTTTTATAGCGTCTGCAGGTAATCCAATTTTTCCGATCAATTCAGTATTGATCTTTGTTTCTTATTCAGTTACGAACTTTTTTCTAAAGACTAATAAAATTTGTACAGAAACTATCAATCCATACTAAAAACTTACTAACTCTAGTCGTTTCAATATAAACGAAATGAAGGAAAAGGTGATACGTGACTGATAATATAATTTATAAACATTGATTTGTAACTGATGATATATTTATGTCTTTCGTTTTTCAACCGGTTACTATGGTGCGATGAATACAATTTATTAACACGATTTCTCATCGTTTTCTATTAACATTTGTCTTTTGCTCAGTTAAGAATGCTTTTATTTGCCAAGTGTACGCCGAATCATCATATCACGCCTCGTTAATTTCTGGTGATATTTTTTAGTAAGACATAGGACGGACATTTTATTTTAGCAGTTGATTGGCAGAAACTCACTCACAAGTGCTGTAGTATGTTTAATTCAGGAACTCGCAGGTAGTTACAACTGTTATCCTCATTTTCATACACCAAAGGTGATATTGGGGGACTATTTTTTTATTGGTCTAATGTAAAGAGGAGTTTCTGTACGAATTCTCTATCACTTCAGTCCATAAACTGCCTATATCCGCGACATCGACGCCAAATAACTTCTAAAGAAAAAACCATCAGGGAAAGTAAGGTGCCGCAAGCGAGGGTAGCGAAAGCTGCATAGCAGTCGATAAGTCCGACACTAACGAAGCTAGTGTGCCCTTGACATACTGGTTTTTTAGTATACAATCGTGAAATATGTCGCGTCTGTAGTCCGCTCTCGCGAATCTTGAGTACTCTGTAAAATGAAATTTACATCAATCTAGAATGTGGAAAAAAATTTCGTGAGTAGTTCCGTCACTGAAGTTTCAAAATCGCTACGAACATCTCCATCGTAATCTTGAACCAGACAATTCAGGCTACAATATTTTATTTCATGTGATCTTACCCGACTTTCACGATTTCAAGATACGGCGACTGCTTTTGAATGGTTAATAATGGATCGATAACGTGGAAATAGTCGATTTCCTCAAAGCCGCATTTTTCGTCCTCGTGAAAAGTTTCTTGGACCAATTTGTATGCCCGTCCACATTCGGCGTGGAAAGCAAACAGCCCTTTCCTCAGTCTAGCAACTCCTTCTTCCATACTCATCCAAGCTGGCTTTTGACCTTTTGGTATAACCTTTTGTTCATATATTGCTTTGCGGATTGGATCTTGAAATACCTTCGGAACAGACGAATTGAACAAACAATTTTTGTCGCAGCAGATTACAATGAAAATGTATAGACAGAAACATGCTTGTAATTTATACTTTTCATTTCTACAGGGTGGCCACGGTCAAGCAAAACCCGGAAAACCTGGAAATGTCGGGGAATTCTCTCATTGATCGAAAAATACCTTTGTCTCGTCGAAAAAAAAAAAATTTCGTAGTGTTCTGTTTTGTCATACAAATGGCAAAGACATAGTAATATCCAACGCTAAATACACATAAAAATAATTGTGCATCATGTTATCCTTTCAGTATTAGTGCTTATCGCAGTTGCGCTCATTTATCATTTCTAATTCAGTATGGAAAATTAGAGAAAAGTCGGGGGATTTTTCTTTCAGTTTGAGTGGCCAGCCTCTTATAATTTCATGACTTTTTACATGCAGGAGTGATCAGAAAGCTAAATTCAGAGAAGGAATGATGACTGTGCCCCATAAATGATTAAACCGACTGTTGATTAAAATATATCGCGATTATTGAAGAACACTCTACACTTGATGGTTAGATTTCACTCGGTGTATTCGCATTTGGTCTATTCGGATTATTATACTCATCCCTTTTACCGTGAAGTAGTGATGATTGTAGACGTTGTCGTCGACACCGATTTGTAACGAGCTGTGCAAAAGTTTTTCAAGATTGTTGATAGATTTGGTCGAGGACTGTAGTAAAGCTACGATATTTGCTGTGTACGAAGTGTAGAGACTTAGCATAGCGACGAATAACATCAAGATAATTATTCGCGGTGATACTCTGCGTGGCTCGAAAGTGGAACCTTCAACAGTAATCGATGATCGTTGAACATACCAGGCATGAATTTCCCGTTATCTTATATCTTTGTTCTTGTTTTCCAGTTTTTCGTTAATTGATAGTATTTGGTGTGTTGAAATGAACTTGAAATACAATCGCACCTTGTTGGGAAACCGCTTCGATCATAATTAAAATGTTATCGCTCCATGAAATGGGAACTATGTTTCCGGCCCAGAAAGGTTTATCCCGTTCTTCCTGCGAAGTCGTATGCCATTCCCATTTCCATGCGACGTGTAATAAACTTGCTACTAATATTAGGAATACTCCAGTTGCTAGCCAAACTTCTGGTCGAAACGGTAGAACGAAGATGTTGCTCACGTAAGATAACGGAGGTCGTCGGAATATGAATTTAACACTTATGAAAAACAATGCAATAAGGTTACTCGATCATACTGTATCTCATAATTCCAAGTGAATCGGAATCAACGTTTTTTCTTCTGTTTGCTTGTCATCTTTTTAACGCAGATTGTTTTTGGTACTATCTTGTGGAATCATTTGGTTTTATCAAATTTGAGTACTGATGAACTAACGGGTAACAATCGCAACCTTTTGAAATGAGATAAGATGGAAGCATTTTATCTATGATACCCACTCAAACCTGTCTCACCTTGTTGGTGTGTAGAGTGAGACATACTGAATAACGCCTATTCTCTCAGATGTAAAAAAAGTGGCTGTTCCTCCTAGATCGATCTCTTTCCGATCTAGCATACCGATCATGCCGCTCCAGGTACCGTTTGAATCCCGATAACCCCAACTATCGACGACGCTGAAAGTCACGCTGGTATTCCAGGCGTGAAAAAGGTGTCTTTTTAGTAATTTGAAATTCAAATGACATTGCAAATAGCAGTAGGTACTCTGAATAATAACTCTAGGCATGTTGTCTAGTGAAAAGAAAATTTCCGATCATCGAACTACCAACTTACGTAGCGTTCATCAATTCCACTAAATAAAGGATCCAAGCATAGTTGACTTTGGTTATCGGATCTACGTGTCTGTCTTGATAGTCCTCCAAATGATTGATAGTATCGGGATCTTGCATCTGAAAAAATAAACGCCACTCTTATGAAGTGATATCGCATATTTCACTGACTCTTTTCGTATTGGGGGAAGTGAGATAAATCTATTCCTCTGTTCGAATTCTCAATATTACCGCGTACTCACGACTAGACACGACTTCAATGGCGTCCCCCGTAAATCTTTTCTACGGACAGAGGCAACTTCCGTTGACTTTGATGATATTCCTTTTCCGTCTTTCCAGTAGCCCCGATCTTCTATGACGAGTTGCCGCACGGGGCTCGGCTTATAGACCGTAATTAGCTTGACTAAATCAACGCCAATTCGTTGCGCAATTACAACGTCACTGTCGGGGAATACTGACAGGTTCGCAAACACATCGTACAGATGGTTTTTTTCATTTTCAAAGTTCTTCTCGCCCGCCGAATCTTCGAGTAGTAACCACTTTGTCGGTCCTGCGAACATGCCGGTTGAATTTGCCTGGAACATTGATATTTTTCTTAGGAATATGTAAATGACTCAGCGATTGCTCAAAAACGATACGAAGAATTCGAAAGGTTCTTCTAGTGTCTATTCAGTTCATCAATGATAATATATACTTATAAATTCTATGATCTACCAGAATCGAAAGCATTGAGTTAAGTCGAGATTCCGTTATAGTATCTCTGAATCATCGTATGAGCTTTCATAACTTGTTAGTTGACAGTTTGAGCTCTTGTTTGAGCCACTTTATAACGATAATGGATTCATTCGGATTATTATTGATGAAAAAATCTCAACTTGACAGTAGATCATATTCCATGATTAGGTAAGTAGACATCTTTTACTCATGCAATGTAAGTCACCAGTCGACCAATCTCACCGTTCGTAAAATATCGATGGCACCTGGGCAATGGACGTCAAGCAAGTAATAACTTTGATGTAAATTCGTATCTTTCAAAAATATCTCACCATCGAAGCCTTGGAGTGGATTTTGGACGGCGAATAAAATTTGATTAAGTGAGGCGTGTCTTGTGAAGGAGGAAAGTTTATCTGTAAGTTGAAAGTTCAATACCAATTTTTCGGTTAGCACTTGATAAGCCGTTAAGATTAGCATTGGATTATCTCATATCCTCTCATCAACAATTATAATCTATACCACATTCCATGTGCATTACGTAATTTAATCTATATTTCCATGTCGTACAATTACACGAATTGTTTCAATGTTGGGATTACAAGACAGTATATCATACCAATCATACCAACTCTGCTCCGCATTGAATCAATTGATTTCAATCATTTGCGTAGTCAATATGAATTATATATAGTTAAGTTGTAAGAAGTGTATATAAGAAGGTGCATTATATTTGTACCACATAGGATTCTATGAATCGCAATACCTTTTTCCAGGCATAAAAAGGCTGCAACCTTTGATGGTCTTGGCTCGATGCCATCAGCCTTAACTGCGTCGATTGCAAACCGAGTCATGACTCTATCGTCGTTAATATTCGCGAAAACACTGTAGGACAACATGGTCAGGATGAATCCGAAAATTGTTGGCCACATCTTTTCTACAGTGATTGTGAGAGGCGGTCGGGAGATTCCTACCTATATAAACTTTCCCGCTCATGTCCTATCGAGTCTTGTGTCTCAATTCAATATTCATAGCAGGTAGAGTACAGCATATATGAGAAGAAAACGTAAATCACAGCTCTCCCTAATAATAACTTTGTCAAATCAAGAATTACGATTGGAAAACGATTTGTGGGCAGATACGATATGACTGCTTTCACCGTAGCATTAGACTGAAGATTGGTTAGTGAACTGCAATTCGAAGCCAGATCTTTTATACTGTGCATGTGGAGAATTGCCCGGAACCGATGAATAAGCCTGGCTTTTGTATTCTATTTTCTTTATTGTCCTTCCTTTTTTTTCCTGTTCACGTATAAATGTGTTTGATTAGGAAATATATGCGGAGCTTATGGACACATGAACCAGTGGAACAAAACCTATTTACATTGATAGCAAACAGTCGACTATTTTTACCCAATCATTCGTATTTATACATTTTCTCTCGATATTTCTGACTTCCTGATCCAACCCTCAACCCCTGATAACTCTCGAGTACTCATAGACGTGTACGCTGTTTGTCTTTTTAAAGAATTTGTCCAGGTATAGGTACATCTCTGATTTCGGCGGGACTTCGCACGCGTTCGGTAGGACATACGTGCATTTTTATTTTAGCATAGATTAAGATGTACAGCCGGCACTTTATCGCTGCGCGATTAATCGTGTGAAGTATGATTCCATGATTCTGAATTTGAAGTTCAAATTTGCCAACGTTCTGTTCAATAACACAGCAATGATCAGCGATAAACTTAAATCCTTCGGGCTGAAGCTAGTGGGAGCCTTGTTTTGCTCAATATATCTCGAGGATGGTTGAAATCACTTCCCGATTCTCCTTATGACTACCGACGATAATTATTTAGTAATTATATCTTCATCTCTGCAATGCGTTTTCGACCATTCTTTTCTTCTCAATAACGACATTTTATTGGAAAAAGATGAGACACGAACCATTACTTACGAATTTGCAACCCTACCATATAATTGAACTTCTGATACCAAAATTTATGAAACTGTAACGTGAGCTTGAAATTTACCACTCCTGTGTTACACGAAACCTCACCCGTTATTAAGACGTCGCATATCAAACCACGAGATTATTATGTGAAAATAAGTCGATCAAGCACTGCATTCTGTGACTCCGAAGACATTTTCAGGCAATGGGGATTGTCGATAATGTTCTCTCCTATTTTCTAATGAGTCAAATTCTCGAAGTCAATCACATGTACAAATTATACTGTAATTTTGCAAACGTTACAATCGACCGCTTACAGTCTCACATTCGTGTATTTCGCGTTGCGTACTGCCAGGCGCCTGCTGATCGGAGCCACGACTCTCGGTCGAAATCGGAACTAGTTGTCCCACGCCTCAGATATAACAGATATTTTGACGTTTTGCTTTCGGACTTCGAGCTGTCACCGCGACAGTAAATAAAATACAAACTATCAACTGCAACTGGATAAGTTAATCGCATTTCGAGATGGAACCGCAAGATATTTACTACAACAAGGCCGAGTACGTCGAGACGGTATGGATCCACCAGAAAGATACCGTGATACGGTATAACCTGTCTATCGAAAACTCGTCGCGACATAACCTAAAAGTTGAGATAATTTTTCTTTCCTAGGCCTCAGGCAACAAAGTGAGCAGGCAAACGGTTCTCTGCGGTTCACAGAATATCGTGCTCCACGGAAAAGTTATAGTTCAATCCGACGCCATAATTCGTGGTGATTTGGCCAACGTCAGAACCGGTCGTTACTGTATCATCAGCAAAAACGTCGTCATTCGTCCCCCGTTCAAGAAGTTCAGCAAAGGGTAAGCGGCCCAGTTGAATACGGATCCCACGTTGTATCTAAAATCCACCACGCCTATAAAACATGCAATATGTTGCGTATCGGAGTACAGAACATTATTGGAATTCGCAGACTTCAGATTCGATTGACTAGAGAATAAATTCTGTTATGATGGGCCGTCGTTTGTTTCAATAATAAATACAAGGATGTTTGATAGACGACAGATTGAGTCGAGCATTCGATGTTGCGAATAGCTCACATCTTCACAAGAGAACAATCAATTGGCAGTCGTGACGAATTTTATTTTCAAACAAGTCTTTAAGAACTTACTAAAGCCCGAAAGCTTGGAATCCGAAGTTTCAAGACTAGCTAATCGATATTCTGGTTGCTCATGTAGTCTGGTTCCAAATAATCAGTGACGAAATTGTATACACAGTGTGGCCTTCTTTCCCCTTCAAATGGGAGATCATGTGTTCGTCGGAGAAAGAGCAGTCGTGAACGCCGCAGTTGTCGGTTCTTACGTTCACATAGGAAAAGATGCATTGATCGTGAGTATCTTTCGCTTCCTCAAGACCAAGTACTAAATTCGAGTTATTGGATCATATTTATTGAAAATCCAAGCCACATATTTTGGGTCCCATTTATACAATAATAAATACAATTCAGGGGAGGCGATGCATCTTGAAGGACTGCTGCTTCATCGAGGACGGCGCTGTGGTCCCGCCGGAAACGGTTGTACCTTCGTTTACAAGATTCGCTGGTAATCCTGCTACTTGTGTAGAGGATTTACCCGAGTGCACTTTGGATTTAATGCTTGATTACACTAAAAATTATTATCAACATTTTTTACCCGCTAGAATTTAATGGTTCCAAGTTAGTGAATATAAACTGTATTAAACAAATGAGCTACCAATATTCTCTTCGTTCTCAAACATTCAACTCTGATAATTTCGTCTTGAAGCACGAATATGAGTTGTATTCTTTACAACTATTGCAGTTCGGGATTCTCTTTGTAAGTTAGTTACAAGTTTGTCTCTTGACATCGGTGAAATTTCTGCAAGAAATCTATGAATTTTTGTCAACATTATTTTCATGCTAATCTTTGCAATAGCACAGGAGAAAAAACGGCCGTTGGCGAGGTGACGTGTAGTTTGCATTGCAATCTTTACAATTCTTTGTAACACGCATTACAATCGTGTCTTTATTCTTTCAAACATATACAATAATAACGTTATAAATTTCAGCACCAACCTTTCCAACACGATTGTGCATAGTCTCGCTCCGAGATGTGTGCCTCATACGTAAGGTATGAATATTTTTATTTGCAAAGTGCATAACACTGCGCGTTTTTATTTGCTCGGGATATTTTCAGACATGGAATAGCTATCTAGTTTTATCACTCTTGATTAGCAGAAGCTCACTCACGTTTAATGATTCATATTACTTTTTGTAAAAGATATCATCGTATAACTGCTACGAAATCTTCTCGGAAATCTTCAACTCGCACGTAGTTCTAAATATGTACTCATGTCGTAACATGGTCCAATGCCCGGTACTTCGTTATCTATTCCAAATCCAGTTTTGTAAGAAAAGTCTAAAAACGATTTCTGAATCATTGTAGTTTACAAACTTTCCCTCGTATACATTCCTGATCAATTACGTTGTCCAAGTAACTCCGAAGGAAAGCACTATTGAAGGAAGTATCACACCCAAAGCGACGATACTACAACCCGTATAGTATTCACTTACTTAGACCTGTGCTTACGAAATTCGCGCGCTTGTCCTCACATACCGGTGTGTCAATATAAATTTGTTCCATTTGTCGTGCTTTCAATCCACTTTCATTTATCTTTGAGACTCCAAAAACGGAATTTATTTCCATACAGTATGTGGAAAATAATTCGATATTTGCATCGCTATTCCAATGAAAATTTGTAGCATGATCATAGATCGAACTTGTCAGGTCAAAGTATCGTGTTCCATGTATGTTTACCCGAATTTCATCTTCACGAGATGATTGATGGAGGCTTTATCACGTACAACTATTCGATTTTCTCAATACCGCGTTCTTTATGCTCGTAAAAAGTTTCCTGTACTAATTTGCAAGTCGGCCCATATCTGCCGTGGAAAGCAAACAGCCCTTTACTCGCTCTACGCTCTCCTTCTTTCAAGCTCATTCAAGAAAACGCTTGTCCCTTTGTCACAACCTTCTGTTCGTATATTGCTTTGCGGAACGGATCTTGAAATTCCTTTCGAGAAGACCAAATCAAGAAATTTCCCTTTCTTCCTGAAATTATGTCACAAAGTAGAGCAAATTTTTCAAGATATTGCTCACGTAAGATAACGGTGGTCGACGGAATACAATATGAATCCGAATCTTTCCAAAAAACGATATAACTTTAACTTTCATCGCCTGGTTGGCGAGTAGAGCGAGACATATTGAACTGACCATAAATCAAAATAAAAATAGGCTCGTTCGGTCAAAGTCGATCTCTTTTTGAACTAGCATACCGATCATGCTGCGCGAGGTACTATTTCAACCGCAATAACCCCATGCAGTTGTCGACGACGCTGAAATTCGCGCTGGTAATCCAGACGTGAAACAAGTTTTTCATCGTGAGTGAAACGAAAACAAAGACAGCTCTGCTAACAAAGCTGGTCTTATCAATTTTTACGGTTCAGTTAAACCGCTAGATTACAAGGTGAGTTGATTAATAGTGTGTACATACTGTGTACATATCAGCTCTACTCAAGGCATTTTGTCGAGTAATGGAAAGAAGAGGCGGCTTAGATTACAGCTGCGATACATTGTCGGCCGAATAGTGTAACCACCCACCCTAAGCAACAGGTATAAAAATCGAATAAAAATATTCCACTAGTAATAAATTTCTAATCCCACGACTGCGTATTCACGTAGCATTCATCGTTTCCATTAGAAAAAGTATTCTAGGGTAATTTGATTTTGTTATCGGATTTATGTGCACGTCGTCAAAGACAATCAAATGGTCAATGGTATCGGGATCTGTCATTCACTCAAAGTTTCGTAATACTATACACATTGGTATAGGTATATACATACCTTATGAGTATTCTGCATTGATTACCGACGATGTTCAACAAAAAATCGCTCGATTGACGAATAAGGAATAACGCGAGTTATGCATTTGTGGTCTTTGGGAGAATGTGTTTTTCCACACGGTCGTTTCTCGAATCAGATATATTTTCCGGAGTGTAGTTGATGTAGTATCTAGATACTCCGTATTCCGCGACAATTCTATATCGCAGTACCTACACGTTTCACAATTACCTACCAACGCGTACTCGCGACTAAAAACGACTTCAATGGCGTCCTTCGCAAGTCTTTTCTACGAGCGGAGGAAACTTTCCGGTATCCTCGATCTTCTACGACGAGTTTCCGCACGAACTCCACTTATATATCGTCATTAATTTGAATAAATCATTGTCGACGCATTGCGAAATTACGATCTCACTGTTGGGGAATACCGACAGGTTTTCAAACAGATCGTAGAGATGATTTTCTGTATCTTTCCTGTACTTTTGCCCTCGTACATCTTCGAGCAATAGTCGCCTTGCTGGTACCTGTAGACATACTGGCTCAGTTCGCCTGGACCATTGATACTTTTGTTTCAGGATTATTCCAAATTCCTCAGCAAATGGTAGATGCAATTATGTGAACGTGCGTTCGTTGCCTGAGATAATAAGGCAATTCAAAGAACTGGCAACTTTCCTATTCCGCGTCTGTCTCAAGCAATAATAATTCAGTCCACAAATGTCTATATATCGTCTGATCAATATATCTGTTTCGGACACGAAGCACGTCGTCGAAAATCAAAAGTATTAAGATAAGGCGAGGATCGAAATCGACGTATTAATAGCGCCACGCCGATGATTTGCGCACGTCATTATATTCTCAAAGTATCGGATAAGCTGTCATAACTTTTCTGAATTAGATCGAACGGTCTTCTGGTTATAAACCTCTTCAAGTTACGAATGAATCTACATCCCATCGATCTTCTTTCTCGGAAGAAATAAAGAATACCCAAAGAAAGAATAGAAGAGAGTAAGATTGTTATATGAGCTAGAGAATCAGCTGGTCGGTTTTACCTTTAACAGCATATCGATAGCACCTGGGCAATCGACGTCGAGTAAGTAGTAGCCAGTCTAAGGGGGTTGAGATCTCGTGAAAATATCTCATCGTCGAATTCTCTTCGTGTATTTCAACAGTGAATAGGTACAATCTGACTCGATCAGGCATATTTTATCAAATCATTTTGTGAGTTCTTGGACATAATTTTCTCTTTCCTTTTTTCCCCAACTTTTCCCAAGTCATTTGACATCCTCTTTGTAATCCCATCTTCGGAGTATTGTTGAATCATTTAATCAGACGTATCCGGTTAATGGTGGGAAACATTTGAGAAACAATGTCAAGTATCGTTGTATCCCTACACAGATTTGCATCTGATTAACTGATCTTTATTCATTCGTTCATCATGGTTCCTGAATTGTACGGTGCATGCATGATACATCGTTTCCGGAACAAGTATTCCTACTCCGCTATGAACCGCAATACTTTTTTCTTAGCATAAAGATGCTGCAAAGCCTGCAATCGTTGATGGGTTTCGCCCGATGCCATTCGCCTTAGTTACGTTGATTACTAGTCGAATCGTGACTATGTCGTTATCATTATTCGTACGCACACTACAGGACATTGTAGTTAGGATAAGTGAAAGTCCGTGAATTGTTAGCCACATCTTACCAGAAGTACGTGGTTATCATGAGACGCTCGCGGGATATTCCTGTTTATAAATATATATAATTCTCCGCACGTGACTACCGTTTACCTTGACTCGATACACATACCCCCCATACATCGTACTACTGCTCATTGAATATGAGGCAAATTACTGTCCTCGCGAAGGACATAATTTCACCAATTCAAGGAGTATGATTGGCAAATGATGCGTTGACGGGTTCCTACGTTGAACGCTCTCGTAAAAAATCTGTCTGTAACCGCTGTCCTCCATACGTTTGTTCTAAACCTATAATCCACGAAAAGCTTCACGAGCTTGAGTTCGGAAATTCTGACGGAAATCATAATCGTTAATGATTATGGTGACTATACAACGATTTTGTATCATACTCTGACGTGATATCGCACAGAGTGATACACGTCGGGTATAAGGTACTGTCGTCGGTATTGGAATAATCGAGTGCTCCACAGCTTTCAAACTCGGACAGTAGAAACAGGCCTATTGTATATTAATTGTACAATATTTCATACACAGACGTTTTCTTGAACAATTTGGGCGACAATTTGGTACGCGACAGTTAATCTTACCGCGTGGCATTTTTCATACATGTCTAACTAAATAGCTATACTATACTTCGAATTATTATCGCTATAGTCGAATTCCGATTCCATTTTGAGTTGGCTGTTTTCGTTCGGAAAAGTCTTTCCCACAATTTCATGTTAACATCATCTTTTCATGTTTCCTTATTGACTATTTAATTTCATAAGTTGCCATTGGTATGGATTTTGAGTGAAAGATAGCAATGTTCAACTAATAAATGAAAACAATTACAATTACGTCCAGTGAATTCGCAGCGAACAGTTTTCTGACCGAGAGAAGCCAACGTGGAATGAAAACGACCGATTCTAATAGATTTTTAATATTTTTGAAACACTTTGTAACGAAACATTCGTGTCTGAGCATTTGTTCACCATTTTTTATATCTTTTGTTTAAGAATTCCTAGGCCTGCAGTCACGTATATTTGGCGAGTAAATGATTGTTATAAATATCCAATCTACGATTGTCGATTGATAACATCGATTACGAAAGTGGTCATTTCAACGACTGAACTTCCCTAATTAGTTGGATGGTAGGTATAATACAGAGGTAGGGTAAACGGTATACCGAAATGGGGATAAAAATGTATTCGAATGAAATGAATGCTTCTTCGAATCACGCCAATAGAGTATTCATTATCCAATCTGAACAGCTAGGTATTCGTTTAATTCCACAGTAATTATTCGCATATGAAATAATTATCGGTTTAATAAAGCGAAGTATTTTTCATTCAATATCAAGGGAACTTTGTATTCCGTCCGGATAGATGTGTAATAAGCGTTCATTCGATACAAATGAATTTTATAGGTATATTATTTTTAGTGAAGGAATGCCAATATACTCGTCTTGTTATCACAGGTGGGAATACAATTTGAGTGACGCAATATCATCATCAGTATAAAATCTCGCTTGCCTATTCGCGATAAGCCGTTGAGTATATTGTCTATTTTTCATTTCTTATTGGCATACGTGTGTATCTCG
Organism: Phymatocera aterrima; assembly: GCA_963170745.1. Lineage (NCBI taxonomy): Eukaryota > Metazoa > Arthropoda > Insecta > Hymenoptera > Tenthredinidae > Phymatocera > Phymatocera aterrima. Next base: position 13,332,301 of record OY720663.1, read on the forward strand.
TGTTTCCTCAGTGACACTCACGTGCGCTGTTAGCTCCCAGCAGCGTGGTGAAATGTATCCACAGATATGTGCATACATGGATACATGTACATATTCCTATTAAGACGAGCCTCTGCTTGTATCCTATTATAACAGTGCCTCTTGTATACGCGCTTATCAAAGTTTCGGGATTACATGTTTAGCGTTAATGCCTACCCACCCGCAAATTTACGACAGAAAAAAAAAGAAACATTTTTATTGTCCAGATGATAAAATTAGCCTGATAATTTCCGGTTACGTATCATATTTTCAATCTTATATATACGTATATAGAGTGGAAACCTGAATAAATTTTGCATCAACATTTTTATGAATTGATTATTCAAATTCTCGTTATAATTGGCACAAGAATATCAGACATCAACTATACTGGCAGGAAAAATGTTGATGGAAAAATATAACGCTGTATTTTAATCCGTAAACTGCTTACTCAACATTGAATTTATGTCCATATATACATACCTACATGCTCTTGCTATCTTGATTTACCTGAATCGTGAATCCGTGTATAACGCGTGCGTGTGCGTGTGTGCGTGTGTCTCTATGCGTAATTTAAACGGTGCAGCGTATGAGAAAATACTGTACGGATACTACCTTTATACCGCGTTTATATCTTCTCTTTGCGCACTTCGAACCATATACTCGTATAGGTAGGTACGGCATAATACCAACGCCTGAAACACCTGCTGAGTGCCAGGCTCCTCTACGTATGTTCGATGTGTGTATAAGAGAGCGCGCAGCCACGACAACGAATGATAATTACGTATTACTTGTCACGAGCTCCTCACGAGCATACGCGCAGGTATATTCAGGTTAGTTTTCGAAGATTAAAACGGATTATAATATACCTTCGAAATAAGATCGTCACCATACTCCCCGTAGGCAGATAATACATATATTGCTCAATTTTATCTCTCAAGGAATACTTGAATATGAAGTCCCTAAAGTTTACGTTCATTTGTTCAACATTGGCACTCGAACCCACAGTATTACACAGATTGAAAAATAATGTACAAAATGATGAAAATCCGGAGGAAATTGCTCAGACAAATTACTCAAATAAACGCCAACTTCCCGTTCACATCGCATACTTGAAATTAACGAGAGAATCACGCGGTTCCTGGCTGGTTATCCATGCTGTTTTCAGTTTTTATTCAAATGATAATTCGAAAAAAAACACTGCAGCCCCATTGCGTCGAAACATACGCTGCTTGACGTTTTTCGTATACAAATCACAAGATTATCAATTCGGTTACGGTTATTCCGTTTCTCCAAAGCTTTCTCGATATGATATACCTACTACGCAGACTGACCGCAGATAACAAAAATTAGAATTAGAATCGCGTACCCGGGTCAAAAATAGGGTAGCCCGAGTAAATTTTGATTCAAATGTATGATTATGCGCACAAAATCAGTCGAAAACGTCGGGTGTATCCGGGCAGCGTCACCCGGTTGCCCGTAGACACGGGTACCCGTCCGGGTTTTGGACTCGGGTACCTGGACCGACCGACCCGAGAAAATCGACTACCCGCTCCCCTAAAAAATACCTACCCGGTGATCCGTATTCTATTATTCTCTGTCGACTCGCTTGACAACAGTTATTTTTTCAGGTATGTAGGTATGTAGGTATTTGTTAGCTGCAACTTACCAATGTGCAAGTTTGCCCAACGCAAAGATCGAAATGTGATTCTATTTATCACGAGACTTGTTTGCTTTCCGTATTACTGGTTTTGTTAGTGAAAACTGAGTAAAGTAAGTCTGGCGTTCCGATTCCACTTTGTTCATGGCGTTTCTATACAGCAATATTTGTACTACGATTTGTACCTAGGTACTAGAATTATATCCATATTGATCTGTTTTCCTTCTTATTTTTTTCTCTCGTGCAATCTAGATGTTCGTATTTATTCGCAATATTATAGTCAAGATCTCGGCGTGTACTGCGAAGCGGTTTTTCTTATTGCGATTTTGCAATTCGGACGTAGATAAAAATTCACTTTTTTTTCAACGCGAAATCACATTCTTCATTCACCAACTAACACGTTTCGTTAATGCTGCACAAATGTTATTCGAGTGCGAGTTTAGTGAGTAATCGGAAATGACATAATCCAAGCCAAAATAGGAGCTGAATCATGCTAATCTGTCTGCGAGGCATCGAGAAGAAAAAAAAGCAGCTCATATTGAATCTGAGACACGTATATATGTGTCTACAATTTGTCATGAGGATAAATTTCATATTATACTGGTACTATGAGTGAAGTATATTCGTTGTTTTAAGGATTCACCACTTAACGTTGAATTATTTTTACCTCGAAGTGGAATATTGCGCAAATGTTCAATAGCGCGCGGTATTATACCCAGGATTCGGTACTGCTACTTATTACTATGCATATCATGTTTATTCATGTTACGGAAAAGACCGGAGACGCTCCACAGACTTTACGGTTTAGAGGATTCTTTACTTTCGCAGTATTATAATTGAATTAACATATGTATACAAAACTTGGAGAGCGGGTATTTACTTGTTTATCTGAACGTGATCGGTAACAAATCACGAGTGATTCAAATATTGATGTAACCCATTTTTAGCCAATTCAATAAAATGGCTGCTGGGGGGGTGTTACAACAAGCGTATTGGATTGTGACTACTTAAAATGCCGCCAAATTTCTATTGCCACTTGCCGTTCGTCAGCGCTATTCGGATTTCGGTCAAAATTTAGTGCATCTTTAATTGGAATGAATCCTCAAGCGAATTTCGTTTTGTTAGGACCTTGCAATATTTTATCTCCTATGGGTGTCGTAAACACTATAGACACTACATGAACAAAATTTACTTCTTCACTTGTTTTTTTTTATCTATAACTATTATATATATTGCTACCAAAATTATATATAATACACTAACAGGGCATAGGCCTTTAGCGAACGTTGAATTGTTTTCCATAGAAATTTACACCGCTCGAGACGCTTGGGAATGAGATAGTTATATAGGTATATATTTACATATTCACATATAGGTACCTATATATGTAACATGAAAGCATACTACATGGCAAACGCATATACAATCCATCATTATAACAATGAGTCGCAATCCGAATGGCGTTACCACAATAACAACTTATGAAACTTGTTTATGAACATTTTCATTGCAGTGCAATGATCTCCGTGAGATGCGGTTTGAAGTTACGTGTGTATATAGGTATATAACTTTCCCCAACATTCAGGTATACCTAGTTGATCGGTGGGAGCAGAATGCTTATGAATTCACTGATGAATTTTGTAGATTTCAGCAGCAAATACTTGAATCCTTTCAAAATTATTGATCCATCTGAAGCCAGAGCATCCTTTGCCTACTTTCATCCTATAATAAGTCAGTTCGATCCCGGCACGTGAGCACGAACGATAAGTGATGGTCAAAGTTATTAACCAGTTGTAAAGATACGTAACAACATTTGCCTGGCATTTTAGCGTTGATCCTCCGCACGTGCTGAGATGCGATATTATTTTTCTTTCAAGATTAAGAAGTTTGACTACTCTTGAGCGATAACTCGTCATCTACATGTGTACTTGTGTAATATAGAATTTATTGTGTGCGTTTATTGCCAAAACTAACACATGAGACAAACGAGAGTGTAAGCTTTCCATATTGCACGAACGTTCACAACTCCCCTTCCGCTCCCCTATACTGTACTTCAAAATTCAGCATTAATCGTTGTCAATGATTTTCATACTGCGCGAAAAAGAAATATAGTTTCATAAATTATTGAAAGAAATGTTGAAAGTGTAAATGAGTGTTGACTCGTTTGCCAGCTCCAGAAATATCAGGTGAAAATAAACAAGTGTGTACACATGAAGGTGAACACTTTTCATCCAAGTAGAAAAGATCTGTATTGGAAAGACACCCGCGAGTTCCAGTAGATGCAGCGATTAATGATCAGCCTCGGTCAGGACTCGGTCTTTCCGGGAGTGGATATAGCGAGGAGATTGTATGCTTTGATTCGTTTCTCAAATATATTAATTAAATGCAGGAGTTCCGAATAACAAGTGAGTAGAATGTACGTATATGACACTTCCGCATTTGCTTCTATCGGACAAATTCAATGTCTCGAAACAAAGTACCGCCACCTAATCTCCGAATGTGCTTAAAACGAAATGAGCTATACTTTCCCGCGTCTGGTCTTAACCACCGTTTCCACTGCTCGTGGATGCCGATGTGAAATGCCGAAGTAGGTATAGTGTGCCTTGTATTATACTATCACACATTTTGCATTATAATGTTTCACCTGGCGAAGCGACACCTATATACAGCACATCTAAAGGTATGTAAAGGCAGATATACCTTTTGATGTGTAAATTAACAAATTGTGAACCGCGTCCCACGATTGCGATGGGAAGAAACGTTGGTCAATAAAATTCGTGCTCTAGGATCGTTTCTTTTATTATTATCATGTAAAAATGACGTAGGTTGGTATCGTGGAAACAAATTACTTCAAATACTTCCCTAATCATGTAGATTCGTTTTCCTTCGTTCACAGGTTCAGTGGAATATCACTTTCAGTTTTACCTGCGTATACATCGAAAATAAAAAATGGAAAGGAATGCGATAGAAACTTTAGATTTTTGTCTCTCCCAGAAATTGTACGCCTGTAAGTAGACAGGTAGTTTGTTTTACACTTGAGTAACACGCGCTTTTCGCGCTCATGTATTTTCAGTTACTATTCTCTTCCGAGTCTCCTATACTAATTTCCGGAAAATATAACGTACATGCATGCTTACATAGGAATCTTTTACTTAATGACGTAACAAAGTGTGAAAAAGTTACGAGGTTCTAACGCCCATTACAAGTGCAGTGTGCAGTTACTGGTTCCTATTTACTTTGTACCTTTCTTTATTTATTTTATTTAATTTTTTTTGTTTTTTTTTTGTTTTTTATTTGCTTTTTGAGCTTGTTAGCTCAGTTTGTTAGGTGTTTCAGATACCTATAGTTTTTGTATCCCAGCTTCGCCGACATTGTTATCGCCATAAGCATGCAAGCTATCTATCCATATACCTCATTTAGCTGATCTCATTGTCAGTCAGTCGATCACCGATAACTGCTGAGTAGGCATAGGTAGTGTTATACGAGCAAAACGGATCTTATAGTAGTAGACGAAGTGAATCTCTTTAAGCTGACGTGATAATTGACTAAATAAGCTCTTCAAGCTGACTGAATAATACTATCCTATCAAAGCTTGTCATATATTGCTGCTTATAGCAATTAATTGTACATATCGGGTTTAAGGTAGAACGATCGAACATTACTGATGATGGCTTATTCTGCAATCTTGAAGATATCAGATTTTCAGTGGCGATTGTCGTTCATATTGTTTTTAGTACTATATAATATCATACATGATTATTTTTCCGGGGAAAAAACAGAATAAAAATTCCTCAAGGTTTCGGCTTTTTACAAGCAGCATAAAATAATTTTTGTTCTGTAGTCTCGTTCGAAACGACAAACGAGCGTCCGGTGTTGCATTCCATTTATTCAGGGTAGAGACTAACTTTTTGGGTAGATATTTTTTTTTCTTTTGATTCATTTTGCGTAGCTCCATCAGCTCGAAAATTTGAAACTTTGTTGCTCCGCGCGCTGTTCGCTGTTTCATTCGATTCTATCCGTATACAACGCATGCGCGATGACGTTGATACAGTAGACAGTACGACACGAACTAGACATTGAAATTGAGTATTCAAGTCGTGGCAATATTGGAAATAATTTATTCGATCAAGCTTCACTCACACCGAATCATCGAACGTCCTTCTTTTATTTTTGATCCGTTCTCGCATCGTCATGACAAGATACTTCTAGCTCTACACCAAAGTAGTGGGCACGAATTTGTGAATTCCTAACGAATCGTAGCCTTGAGAATAACGTGAAAATGAAAATGAAAATTCCGAACAAATAAAAGCCAAGGCCCGGTTATGTTAACAGAGTCCGAAAATCATCCTATATAAGTCCCGTGAGTGCGCGAATGGAAAAATTGTTGAAATCGCGTGACAAGTAGGTATATAGATACTTACTCGCCAAAAATGATTAAAATCAAATTGACAATTGCAAATACCTATCGTTGAACAAATACTGCTAATCCAATACTGTAATATAGCAAACAATCTGTAATTTTTTGTAGAAAAGAAATTTTGCAATCTTGCACCTACTTTCTACACAGGGTATCTACAAATAATACAATTCTTTTCACCCGAAGCATATATTATTCTAAAGAGAATCAATCTTTTGTTGTTTCTATTCCCTATACCTCTGCATTAGCTTTTTCAACACAATTACCAATCGAGCTGATGGTCCAGTTATATCACGTACAATCAAAGCTTCGTCGGTTAACCGTACATTCATTTGTACGTCTGACCTACTAGTTTCACTCTCCATGCGCCGGTGTTGCTGTTGATGTCGATGTGGATGTGATGTTACTGCCGGTGCTACCGCTACTTGCCTACCGCACCTTGCGATCAATCCTTCGACAGCGGCATAGATACATACATTCTATCCTGCTGCCTCCTAGTACACAATATGCGTAATACTCGCTCATTATACCCAGATATTAATGGTCACTTAGGAAGATGCAATGAAAATTAGAATATTAATTGCAGGTGGAGCTCCAAAGCGCAATGCTGTTATTACGATAACGTACATCGAAATTTATTACGGTGGAACTCGTTAATTTTTATGTTTGTTAATTCCTAAGCCGATAACCGCGTGAGGAATGCATAGAATTCGTCGGATGTATACATACGTGTGTACACTATAGCGGAATCACAAGTTGAAGGCGTGGAAACACGTGTAATTTCTTCTTCCTTTTCTTTCATTATTATTATCCCTCTCTAGTTGTACCTACGTTTATGATACATAGTACTCGATATGTACCTATATAGCACGAATTCAGGGGATCCGTGTGTATCATTGTCGATATCCACCTAGATATGGGCAAGTACGGGTACAGGTGGTTAATTTAAATCCCCCTCGATAACGCGGCTTTCGCAAACGTGCGCGCGTATATCCGCCCACACGTGCAGTGCATACGTACATCTGTAGATTAAGAGGTGCCGGTGGGGGTCGGCGTCGCGTTGCGACGCCGGTAAGCTTACTTGAGGGGAGGTAAACGTCGGAGGGGAAACAGTCTCGTGTTCTTATTGGCCGAACGACGGTGGCTGTGAGGTTCTTAGCCGCACGAGACTCGCCCGCCGTGTTTCTCTTAGTTAGCATTGCGTAGGTACGCACTACGGAACTTTGGCAAACTCGAGTCCGAGGACAGAGACCGAGAGACACTCTTTATTATTTGTATTTCACCATACGCAGGCCGTGTTGTGTTCTATATTATACCTCAATTATCACCAACTATAATATTATTCCGTTCACTTTCAATTCTCTTTCGGAAAATTTTCAACAATCGCTCATTATTTATAATGGGAACTGGACAAGGAACGGGACAGGGTACGGAGTTGGAGGCGAACGGTGTGAAACGACCAATTCCTACTGAGGAAGATCCAATCAAGCCGCAGGGTAAGTTTGAGAAATATGAATTACAATTCTAAACTTTATTTCTATTCCGTTCTTTGTTTTCTAAACGAGATACGAAAGCGTGGAATTTTATGTTTGATATTAAGTGGGAATAAGAGGGATAAAGAGAGAATGAAGTTGCTGTGTCGCGACATATCGCGGCACGTGGTTATTTCTAAATCCCTTGATGGCATGAGATAACCCTCGCGCTGGCTAACCGCCAGGGGATGCCTTTGCTTCGTGACTTCGACTTTTCCGCACCTACCCAAAAGTTTGTTATGCGCGATCTGCAAATACCTGAGGAATTTTGTCTTCTTTATTTTTCGATTTTTTTCCCCCACTATTTCTTCTTCTTGTATTTCGGTAAGCGTAGAATTTAGAATGAAAGGAAATTATAGAAGAAACCGAAATGTACTAATTTTCTAATGCGAATAAAACTTACTATGAATTGGAAAAGTAAACCGTGGTTCTATACTTGATATAACAAATTTCATAAATTATGGTAGGAAAAATGATGGACAGTAATCATATTACTGAGCAATTTGATACATAGAATTAGCTGATTACAAGTTAATCAAATTTTTACCACTCCGCGCTATACTTATGTTGGCTACATATGGTATACCATTCATCAACTTTGTACGGAGTAATTTTTATGCTCATCTCCGTGTAGATATGAAGTAATAGAAATAAGGTGTTACGATAAAATCAATACGCTCGATTGATTGATTTATTGATTGATTGAGGTGATAAAGATGCGGGGTGCTGTACTTTGAGGTTATCACAACACTTTTGAATCAATTCAAATAAATTGTTTATTTCCAATCAATTTTGTCAAGTCTCTTACTTAACGATTAGTCTGATCCAACAAGAAATAATTTCATCTCAATACTTCATATTCATTCAAATCCGAGGGCATCGTACGTATTTGTACAAATATTGAAATATCTTGGAAGATGAAAACGCGATCGAGATCGTTAGGTGTAAATCTTTGCACAAAGTGCGTGTATTGTGCTAGTAGGTGTATATACATACCTGCATATAAATACATATCGCTTTCGCATCTGAAGTTTCCATAAATCAATAATTGATCTTATTATTATAAATTTATGTGAAATAGGACAAGATCTCTAGGTATAATTACATGTGTACTCGCAAAGTGTAATGCATATATGAATATACATTATTGCCTTGTTTGTCAGACTCAAGGTCTTCATATAAACTTTGACGAAGAAAATGAAAGGGAATAAGAAAATAAGAGAACAAGAAAAGTGGTTTTATTACTTTTCGGATTTTCCGCACTGTGGACAGTTTAGAATCACGTGAGGGAAGCTTTTTGCAATTGATAAAAAATTAAACGGAAATACATGTATAATAACATGGTAGAATTAATTATAAGTGGGAATCAAATGACGAATTATCGAAACAGGAAAAGAGGGAGGGAATCAGTCGCACGTACGAATGTACATTGATTACATACGTATCCGCATGCTTACAATTAGTTTTGTAATCCTTGCGCGTGCTACAACGAATCTTTAAATGTATCTACTGCACCAGGTTTCGGTGACGGTATCTAAGTTGCAACACGCATTTACCACGTGGAACTGACAGCAGATTCTTTTTACTCGTGTAAATCTGATACCCGCTCTTGATAGAGTAGAAACGAATTTTGTTATCGTTTTCTACTTCTTATATTGAAAGATGTTCAAGTTGAAAGCTTCCCAAAAATTAACCGTTTCACAGTCAATGAATACAAATTTGTCTTCGTTACGTTTTTTGGACTATATCGTACAGACCATAGTAGAGTCTCGAAGATACCAGGCGCAGACATTGGTATCAATGCACATATGTGTATACCTAGATGGAAAACTTGATTTTAATCTTCGTCTCCACGATACTCCGCGTAATTATAGTTGTCGGTCTATTCAACTTCCGCGTATATCTTGTGAGTTGATAAAGCATGCCAGGTATACTGAGTCATTTCTTGTTCTCCGACTGCAAATCGTTGACCTAGAATCAAAAGGAAATGATTTCAGATTTCATTTCATTTCATTTCATTTCATTTCAAATCGTTCGATAATTCCCCGTGATTTACAATTTCTATTGTCCTCTTCCTATCGCAGATTTGTAAAGTAGTTACTCGTAACGAATCTCCTCGTGCGGCATTCGAATAAGAAACCAAAAAAGTTGTATGACGGAATTATTGCTGCCAACAAGTTATCGAAGGCATAATACGAATAGTACCTACCTGTATCGATTACGATTCTAATAATATTTCGTAATCTTCATCCATACGTTTTAGGAAAGGTACGAACTCACTTTCCTATTAGAGATAATTGACATAGCTGCTCATATAGAAATGAGAATGTAGTGTTGCATACCTGCTTCCATTTCTCTTCCGGCGAGGAAAAGTCGTCGTTTGTCTTGGGATGGACTGCGTTGCTTCGTTTTTCGCAGGTAGTGTTTTACAGTTTTATATTGACTGCCATGAACGATCACTCGCTTACATGTTTTACGGAAATCCAACCTGGCTCACAATCAGTCATTTTCCGTACAGGTATATCCCTGTAGCTTTGATCAATATACAGTAGTCCAGCTCCTCCGCCGATCTGACTTCGCGAACTGTATCTCAAACCCTCTCTGTTATTGATCTAAGCATACATCGTCATTTCTCGTCTCATTTTCCACTCTTCGATGTATTAGATCATCTATTTAGTAACGAATAGTGTTCTTTTGAGCAAGATCCCGAATTTACAAACAGTTGAATCGTTGAATTTGGCATTTATATGATTTGACGAATTTTTTTTTCGATCTATCTATAGTATGTACAGAAATATATACATATATGTATAGCACACGTTCCTATTTTTTATACTTTTTTTTCGATACCTAGTGTAAGTACAGAGAAACATCAAATCGAGTCAATGCTATGGTTTCGTATGATCCCTGAATTGAAATCTGTTGTTACGTACAAGATAATTATGGGATTGAAAGTGACGGAAGGTGGTGGGTGCAGGTTCCGCGTGATCGAATCGTTCATAATTTATACTTTCCAAACAAGCGCCGCGTCATTATCTGAACTCGACATCAAGAATCCGGTACCACCAGATTGTCGCTATAACACATGACACCGATTTCATTGTAAAGAAAATATATATGCTTGCATGGGTATGTAGGTAGGTATCTGTAAAACACAATATCCGTAACAGAATAGCGCATTAGCTTGCATTTCTCATTGATTACTTCGATTGAATGTATAGTATCATTATACGTACTACGGAAACCAGTTATAGGTATCACTAATTATCCGTGCAAATTCTAAAGTCAGACTATCATCTCCGCCATTTTCGTTGTTCATATGAGATGCAGAGTACGTGCTTAATTCATTGTTTCCCTCCGCCAGTAAATTCAATACTCGATACTTGCCTACTACTGATACGACTGTACAATATAGTCTGATGAATAATAATTATCAGCGATATTGCATAATCGAACAAGTGAGATTTCGTCTCGACTCATTTAGTCGACGTTCGTTTTTTTGTTCATAGCTTACAACTATGTATATACATACATCTATAAAATAAATTAGCCCATTTGTATTAGGTGATTACGTACAGGTATGCACACCAGATATATTCATATTGAAAACCAAATGAAAAACATACTGTGGCAACGATATAATTGCTTTCTCTAATGACATATAATAGTAGCTTCGTGCCGTATGTATGGTATATAATATACATACACACATACATACTATATGTACGTACAAGAACATGAAATTTCGTTTCTATTTTTATCGGCGTTTACACCGGGCGCGTCATATTATGGCGATTAATGATTTTGAGAGACATTTCATATCACTGTCACAAAGCTTTTGATCGTGAAATATTAGTAAGATATTATTCCAATCAATTAATCGATCCGATTCTGTGAAGTCGAGATTGTATCGTTTAATAATCATCGTCAAACCAATGAGCTGTTCTTCATCGGGAGAATAATAAGAATCTCCGTCTCTATCAAATGGTCACACTGCTATTATCATTGATCAAACTTTCATTTTCCTGTTTTTGACAAGGTTTCTGACTCTTTTGGTCCGTTAATCTTAACAATCTCGCGTATGGTGTATGTGTATATATATATGGAGAATACATTGATTCATTTCTTTCCTTGTTTCACAATCTGGTAGGGGAAGTACAACTACGTTTTAATTTTCTATTTATTTCATAATTTTATAACTCGACTAGTCAGACAGGTAGGTATTATACGTACGCACGTAGGTATAAATCCCCTTGGCAAAAGCGCAATATTTGAACTGACCTCGTACTCGCATTGGTAACAAACTCAAGGTGATTGCTATGAAGCAAAGCAAAGCAAACCGAAGCAAAGCTCACTCACGCGATAATAATCCGTTTATTGCTAAATCTATGTTTCATGTACATATGATTTTTTGTTGTTCTTCTTCACCTATACATTATTACATTACAGTATAATATTCCAAATTATGGACCATCTCGTTCCGATTTTCTATACGTACCTATGTTTGTATGTACCTACACGCCCTGCATCCGAAGCCCAGACATGGCAGTAGAGACATACGTAAAAACGAAACTGGATGATTATTATATACGCGTGCGATTTTTTACAATCCCATCTATATCTCCACACTCGGAAATGATTTCTACCGTTGAGTGTATCAGCTATAACACCGTACCTGTAATTTACCGAGATTCGAACAACTTTTTTGTAGCCGCTTTTTTCTCTCATTTTCTCTTATTCTTTCGTCTAGGTCCGAACGGTCAGACCTCTCAAACTGGTTGATCCAAAGTTCATCTCTTTGAGTGTCTTTTACACTCGTACTTTAAATGCGAGGTATGACATACGTATAGGCAAGCGTGGAGTTATTTGCGATGCGAAATTGAAGTATATGGTCATGTACGCGGATACATATAATACATAACTCCCAACCAATACCTAACTAGTAGGTTACAGGTAAAAATTACCTTGCACATTGATTGCTCTGATTCCGAGAAGAACGTATCTATCAAATTGTTGTATAAATTACACCCAAAGGTAGGCATCAAGGGGCCGGGAGCGGTTTGAAATACGTAGAAAATCCGATGATGAGATCAATTCCGATCGAACTAGTCGAAATAACATCCAATAATAGATCAAAATTTAGAGGGATAAGAGAAAGAAAGCAACGAAAAAGAACTCGCTTGCTTCTGGTTGGGTTACATAAATGTGGCATAATACTCGACGATAAAAATCGTCCATACGTTATGTATATAGTTCTTACATACCTGATTACGCATATATTATCAGGTAGTTGGTCAGTTTAATTTCCGTCTATCTACAACCAGAAGTATGTTATTGTACCTATACATAAAGAGTTTGAATATTATCACCAGAAGATAATTTTTTAGCACTGTTGCTGTGTCGTAACTTTTACTTGTCTTCCGCGCGAGTCCAAGTATAATATCTCTTTCTGGCGCAAGTCATTAAATTTTAAACGTTGTAAGTACAATCATATTCTGCGACATTCTGAAGACACAAAAGATTGCAGAATAACGGGAAGAAAAAAGTATAAGAATATCCGATGAACGAAACGAAGACTTGATGCGTAGTTGATGCTAATTTTTAATTTTTTCTCTCCTTTTTCTCGTTTCCGCATTCTCCTCGAACCTATTGTGATACGAGCGAGACTGTTAACCTTAGCCTTGCGGCCATAATCAAGTGCCAATCGATCGTACATGCCCAATCCGGGAAGGCCTACATACTCGATGATTTCTTTTGTCGATTACATTTGATTTCTCAACCGTACGCAAGCGTGGCCGATTCTTTGTAAACAATAAAAGAAATACCTTGTATAAGTAAATACTTGCCACCGCAATATCGAAGCGGTTAAATGAACATTGGACGTGAAAAACATAATACATATAGGTGTACCTATATCGACGTGATTATTTGTCAAGTTGAGCAATTTTCATCGATCACCTCTAACCTACGTTAGCTCAAATATATACTTGAAGGAACGATCCTGATATTCCAACCTCCAGTAAATAATTTCATTAAATGAATTCTCATGAATTACATACACGACTCTGCGTGGCATACGGTCTTCCGTATATTGGATTAGGCGAATGTATACAGAAAATAGCATGATTACAGGTATAAATATATCGGCTATTTTTCATCGTATCAAAGAATAAGATGTTGTATGGAACATGATAATTTCAAGATCAACATGAGATTCGGAAACCTTTGATAATATCATTTTTCTTCAATTTAGCGTGAAAAATTTTGCACAAAACAGTTGATCTTTGTTCTTTTCTTATTCTTCTTGTTTAACTTCCAACAACGTTAACCGCCAATCTTTAACCAGGTAAATACACACCGTGTGTGAGTACTCCTATAGATTAAGTATTGTGTTCGTTGAATTCTGTGGGATGAGCTACCGCAGTCGGTACCTATTGCGTTCACCTCGAGAAAAATATATAATAGGGAAATCACGGAGGATCAATCGACCTTGCGTATCACCAGATCGATGAATAACAATCGATGAGTACTTTGGAATATCTTTTTTTGAATCACAAACGTTCAAAGCCTTAACTAGTATGCATATCCCTATATAGTAGTATAAACGCGGATGTATTTGAATCGCGAAATGAATACCAATTTCAGGTCACAGTAAACAGCCGAGGACCCTTTAGTTCGTACTATACGCCTATTTACTGTACATCATACATACTATACATACGAATGATTGCACCGAACGGAAACTTGAGAACCGTGGCAAACCTATGAGTGTATGGAATACCGGACCTTGAATTCAGCTGAAGTCTGATTCTTTGGATTTATCAATTTTTACTCAGCCAATTTTGTTTTTCTTCTCTTTTCGTATGTCTATTCTCTCTCTTTTCTCTAACGCTTTGCTATTTTTAGCCACGCGTCAAACACCGCGAAAAGAGATAGATAGACGCGCGTTTGGTCGATGCGTAAGGTTAAGGCTGCAAACCCCGGTTTATTATATCTACCAGTCATTCCTACCTTCAAAACACTGGCTTACGTCACTCCCTCTCATATATGGATCAATAACTAACCGCAGGGTTAAAATTTTCATGTTTCACCATGAACGCACGCGATTCTTTCCGTTTTTTTTCCTCTCTTTTATGATACGCTTGAATTTTCCTTCGCTGTAATTCCATCTTGCCTTTTTTCTACGGCAGAGGGTGGCGCGCATCAAAGGCATTGCTGATAGTCCAACTAGCTCTCACATCCAATTTGTAATTCCTAATCAATGAGTGAATCGATGAATTCACTGTTTGACAGTGCCGAGCCGAAGAGATTGTAATTGCGTCATTGTATACCATGACCATTTTTTATTTATCTTATTGATTATTTATCAGCGAATCGGGAAGTCCTTTTAAAATTCGTTGTCAAGATTTGGTCTGGCACTTTTTTTTTTTCAATCACTCGACGATTATATCTTCTCGCGAGATAGTATAACATATTTTATGATAATACCTCGGATAATATACCTATACGACGTTCTATGCTGTCATGAACGATTTTATAAAATCTGCAAATTCAATCTTATATGACTCTATTCAATTATATAGTGAACAGAATACATTATCCGATTTTAAGTAATAACGTTCGACAAATTCGTTACGATATTTAAAGTTGAAATTTCGACGCCCCTACAACCTCGAAGTGATTATATTCGCTGGCAATTATAAATGAGCTCAAATTCACGTTTCCTCTCAGCAGCCAGTTAAATTCATTAATCTACTTGCACCAGTATGGTAGCTATACATTTATACAGCTACTTTAGAGACACCCGATTGATCTAAATTCTCAATCTCTGCTCACATCCGGTACCAGATGACACTGTGCTTGTCACGTCCTATGTTGTGTGCAACCTCACGCTCCTTCTGGCTCTTTCGAAACTTTTGCAATTCAAATGAAATGAATTGATATAAGTCGAGTAGGTATACCGTCGAAATATTTGTATGAATGCAAATTTTACGGTCAATCTGCGAGATAGGTGATGATAATTGATGATAATTCTTCTCAAAAAATAGAAGACGGACAAGCAAACCGAAGTGAAAACAAAAAAAAATAAAAATAATGTTAGATTAATGAAAATTTGGAATTCATTGTATATCGTTGAGGAAAATTTGTTACGTAAATTTTGGCTAGGAAATTGATCTAATTATAATTTTGAAATCTTATGGTTGATTCAAGAATAATAATTTCTTGACTTGTGCCAACGTATCTAGGTTTACTTTGCTATGTAATTGATAAGATGAACCGATCGATACATAGTAGGTAGACATGTACGTATGTACCAATATAAGAGAAATTACCTACACGGAGTCAATTTTGTTCTTTTAGTGTTATAGAGAAGTTAGTATAACGGTGCATTGACCCACTTTAAGTATATTCGAAACGAGGTTGCCAACCGTCGTTACAGTCAATGATTAATAAATAATCAATCGAGCAATAATTTAATATATTTACCTTTTTTTAACGTCAGTGAATAAAATTAGTAGGCAAATTTTCTTTCGGATCTGCACAAGACTCATTTGCCATATTTTCATCTCATACGATATACGTGGACATACATAAATAAGATCATACAAGAGATATTTGAACTGCATTTTAAGGCGCTATAGGACTCGCTATCTCAAATCTACAGAAACCGTTTTGAAAACGAAAACCGTAAATTTTCACGAACGAATCGATTGATTTTGATGAAACTTTGAGGATTCGTTGAGTATGATGGCAGAAAGTAGCTAAGTATTTCACCTTCTCAAAAAAATAATCGGATTTAATGAGAAATGAATATTTCCGATGTTGGTTAGGTTAGGTTACCAGCGGCAACTCAAATGGCCGCATATATAAAATTAAAATTGAACATCTCACGTGTATTACATATCGTAACGGAAAATTGGACTTTCAATTGAGAATCTGTTACGTAATTATTGAACTTACGAAACCCGAAATCTGTACCACCAGATCATACTCGCGGATAAGTTTTTCAAGAATCCTTAAAAGGTCACTGCAGAAAGTTCAGCTTTGCAATGCGGTGCATACTTTCCATCACAGAATATCGGGTGTTATTTATTTGTATCATAATTAACTTGAAACACTTACAATAACTTTCGCACCTGAAATCAGCTCATCGTTGGTACAGTTACATGCGAGTGGATGTTATTGCAGACGTTATTTCTTCGACAATTTTGTATTTTTGTGTTTTGTTGTTGTTATATTTTACTGGAGTTACCTTTGTGTTCCAAATTTAGATATCAATAAATTTCTTCTCATTGTCGTAAATCGCTTCATCTTGATACAATTATTACGATTGCCTGCTTGATATTATTATATTGTATTATAGTATTGCCATATTATGACGAAGACGGGGCACGATGACGTTCATAATATCCGCAATAATATATATTTTTTCCCCATTTTCATATTTTGCTGTATCATAATGCATATATTAAATTTATTTCAATTATTTAGCAATTCCGTGCGGTTACTGACATGCTTTGATAATAAAAATTTACCAAAGCAGGAAAATAATATCCCAGAGATATTTTCTTAGTGCGTGTATAAGTATATGTACATTGTATACATAACTCTTTTCGCGCTTTGCTCATTCAATGTGAAATAACTGAACATATAAAATTCTCCATATATGTGGGTATACTGCAAAAAATTCGCATTATCATAAAATAATATGCGGACAAAAAGAGGGCATTTTATTCAACTTCTAGAACTGCACTCAAGCGCATTATTTTTTATTTCTTTGAACGCGTATCTCGTTCTGCTATTATTTGTCCTTCGTTGAAAAATGCTTGCACCAGTAGATTCCTTTGTGTTGAATTGCGGTATAGTAAATTCGCTTAGCTATTTCCGGTAACTAAAACCAATTGCGACCCTCTCACGTATGAATGTACGTAGACAGTGCAATAGTTGAAAGCACTTTTGCACCTATTGTTGGCTCAACAAAGACGTTTTCATGTTTTTTGTTTTGTTATTATGTGGTTTTTCGTTCTTTTCCTGTGGTAAAAAAAAAAAGGAAAAATTGAATTCAAACTAAATTTCCGGTCGATCACGTACCATTACGTCGAATGAGACAAAACTGAATTGAATATATAAACAACTAAATACCAAACAAATGGTTTGAGCGAAAAAATGTTGTCCAACGTGGTACAGGTTCGTTTATTTAATGTATTCGTATCAAATCTCGACCGATGCTATACTGCAAATATTATTTTCATACATTTTTAGGGATACCTTGGCACGAATCGTTTACCTGATTTAAAAATATTCTCAACAGATATTCAATGATCGCTATATGTACTGTAATGTATTCAACTCATTCTCGTTTAACAGGCTCCGAATCTGTTCTCCTCCGCTTTATGTTGCTCGGTCGGGAAGACACGCGTTTACGCAATCGTTTTCTTGACTGGGCCTCGATTCACACGTGATCCTCAAATGACGTTTCGTATGTACCTACATCATACTTTCATCTCTATTTAGGGTACAGACATTCGTACCTCACGTATTGGTAGATGCACTATACGTTTCATGCGATTACATCAATGGAATGGCACGTGAGATCTCACGCGTTATTTTAAACGTCAAAATTAACAAATTATTCGCGTACGTATCAATGTGATGTCGGGATAGGAAAGCAAATATAGAGTACATTATAGGTATACTAGATAGATATAGGTATACTATACGCTAGATTTGCCAGAATTTTACCGAGCTTGCATAATTTTCTGTGGGCATCTCTCAACGTATTGCAGAATCTCAGGTTGTCAAGAGGAACGACGTTAATGGAATACCAATTGGTTACCATGTATAGCTTATACGAATTTTTTGATCTTTCTTTTTTTTTAACGTCCAGTATCTAATCCAAAAGTGTGCTGAAGCTCTGAAGAAATATTTTTACTACTTTTTTTATTTTCGAGAACATTCATCTCAAATGACAAACTGTATTACTTTGCCATTGCTTATTGGATGAACCTATTTGTATACAAAGAACAAGGCAAACAAACGTGCTTCAAATTCGTAGTGAATTTTTTAATTTCATTTGATTGACAAACTTATAGGTGTCATATGAGAAACAAAAAATTGGACCTTTCTCGAATTTAGGTTGAACGCATCGTGGCTGCAAAATTGACTGATAACACGTGTACTACGTCTATACATACATGTGCAGCAGACTGATAACGACCAACCGTTTTCGAGGCTAAAATTTGCATTTCAATATTCGACACTGATCTATATTGCTATGTTTGTAGGTATAACGTGTGAATAATCTCCGTAAAGTGATTATTTCTGCATGATAACTACATTATTATATTATTCAGGTGAATGATGATTCGCTTGTTGAACCTAACTCGTGAGAAACCGCGAGAATTTATTATTGCAAATTATATGGTACATACGTACTCATGACTCGCGTGAATTTTCTTGTTTAGTCGTTGTTACACAACGGAACCGACGTTCCAAATTGACCACATCCTTATTCCAAGATTGGCGGCTCGTTCAGAGGAAGTATTAAAAATCATAACTTCATAATAATATGCAAAGACACAACAATAACAGCGAAGCTATTATCATGGTACATCAAGTTATTAACTACTTATCGTGGGAACGAAATTTTTGAGATAGCAGTGCGCATATGGAGAAGAAATTGAATATTGCTATAGTAAGATAATTGTCCGCCTAGGTTTATGTGTAAATATCTCTTTTCACGTATATAACAATAGACCAGAAGTAATTCATCGCAGCACTCTGCAAACGTATTGTTAAAATACAAGGAACAATTTTAGTTCACTTATACCCTACGCGTCTCCAGGACGATCGACGGTGTTATTATATAGACGACGTAAATATATACCTATAGTAATGAAAGTAAATTACATAGGATCACGCGAGTGACGTATTTATCCACGTCTTACCAACTGCAGTATCACGTTTATAGTTCATGCATCACTTTCTACTATGTTGAGCTATTGATTATTTTTTGAATGAAGTAACTCTAAATCTTAGGCACAGAATTGTGGAAAAAAGTGGGGGTTTCCTTACAGCTATTGATTGATTAGAGAAAAAGAGATGTTTATATCATAGAAGAATATTGCATAAGTACTTCTATAAGATAATTGAAATCACGTGTCAGTCAAAGCTGTGAGGAGTTCTCAATCAGTTGTCAAGACGTCGTTAATTATTTGTGAATATTAAATCAGCTTGTTATCGGAGTATGTTGACTCATACCTAAACGCAAATAAACGCGAATTTATACGTGTTTAGAGTAGTGAGACGTCGCTCACAAGCCTAGGAAATTTGGAATAGCTCTCTTCATTACCAATGTATCAATTGTTAATCATTTACCATCTTGCCATCGATCGGTAACTTAGCCTGTCGGTAATAATATCGGTAATCGATCAAGCATTGGCTGAGTTTTTAATTCTTCTTTACCGGCTGAACACACACCTCGAAAATTTGATTCGCCGATAGAAGTCAGTTGATTCCCTCTCTCGATTTTGAATTATATTATATTATTTGGATTATTATCTTTTAACACGTCATAATCTTCTGTATGTGCATCATGCCTGTAGTATAATAAACACTTAACGACTTAATTAAGTATCACGTTATCAAAAATATATTTATTGGGATTGGGAGAAAAGAACAAAGAGCCTCGTACCCAATTCTTTGCATCATTCTAAGAATTATTACTGGAACATTCTATTCCCAGTTCCCTTCGCTCTTATTCGACAATTTGATTTTTAATATGACGAAAATGAAAATCGGTTTATAACTTTTATACCTGCACTTTTATACGGAACTCGTAAACATTTTGTGTTTCTTGCATCCGTTATACGGTGTCGTGGTTCTTTTTCGAATCCCGATCGAAGACAACTCTCAAATTGTGACGGAATGAATGATGAACGGGTTTTCGACTCGGAAAGAATAAATTTGTAAATGTAGGTATGTACATGGCTGGTACATCCATCTCGCATCGAAACCGTGGAAAATATTTTATGAATATCGAGGTCACTGTCTATTCGCCGTGTAAATGAATACATTATGAGTGTATATACTAATATGAAACAGGTCGAGCTGTTCAGTTGCAGCAATCTATGAGATTTGACATAGTTGTAAGAAAACGCAAACTTTTTCCGGCACGACGACATTAATTTGTCGACGTAATGAATTGTTTATAGATATATATATATATATTATTACTTTTATCGAAGCTGTGACGATCCTATGTAACTCAATTCACATTCGGAACGCAGTTTTCAACTACTGGACAATAATTTATCAATCCCGCAATCTGATCGATTATTCTTTATAGGTAGAATTTACATATTTTGATTATTAATAATTTGGCCATTTGCATTACACGTACAGTATGTGTACTCATACGCTGTCTGGCTATTACCCCGTTACGATAGGTTAGTGACACCGCAAGTTCTGTATACCAACCCATACCACGACGAGATGATTTTTTTGCGATAAGAATTCAGCAAACAACAGAATAAAGCTTGTTGCTTCCATACTGTATCTCGGTGGATTCACTCTTCGTTTGTTTCTGTTTTTTTGTTTATTTTTTCGCTATATTCTCCTCATTTTTTTTACTCTTACGTAACGCCGCGCCCGCATAGTGCGGAACGCGATCCTATACATGAATGTGCTACGAGGAATGACGAATGATAAATCAGTTATCGCGTTCATTTTTTTTATGATGCTCAGCAGTTATATATACTTATACCTACCTATTAATTTTCTATCACTTTCACCGAGACTAGAATCCGAGTGAAATATATGAAATCATTGAAAAATATCAAAAGATCAAATACAGCCGTTTTATTAAAAATTGTTTTTTCACACATGAACGGAAAGGCCGATTTTGCTACCTGTGAGGCGGAAGCAAAGAGCAGTTTTACCGACCGGGAAGCCTTTTCTCCCTGAAAGTCTTTCCGCCCGGTACTTCCTCCCTGAAAGTCTTTGCTCCCTGCAAATACGGCCTCCGTCCATGTGTAAAGATAAATATCGTGCGCACCTCGGTCGCATGCAGGACTTTTCGCTCCCTCGATGTAATTGCTGGGCCTCGCCTTCAGCGCGGACAGCAAACCACACGCTCGGGAGCAAAAACGTCCTTTGCTCCCTAGGTGCACAATATACTATTTCTCCTTCTCACGAGTAGGATGCATATTTTTAGGTGCGCGTGTGGAAATATTTTTCAATTGTCGTACATACATACTGCAAGTATGGATCGAGGAAAATACCATTTTTATGAGACAGTTTATGTCCCATATATTACAAGTAGTAGGTGCCCATAAAGGTCAAAGTTATAAATCTAGCTGCAGCACGATTCAGACTACATGCAATATTGTTGGCTTTGCGACTGCGGGTGGTATACCTATAAAGTTCGGTAAAAAATCACATTATCATCGTGGTTAATACCTGCAATGTTCAACGTGTAATTTCCTAAGAATAGAAGTTTCAATTGAAACAGCCTAGAGGCATAGAGTTGTAAGTGTAATGTACGGGAATAAACTTACACGTATGTATGTATATATACATACATAGATATCGCGCGTCATCATATTTGATGACATTTAACTTTGTCAGCTATATGTATTATTATAATGGTACATTCTATATCTCCACGATAATTCTTTACTCACACATATATGATGCCGTACTATACTTGAATAAATAATTATAAAACAGTCAAATATAATGATTTTACCTATACTTATACGATCTGTGTAAGTTGGTATAGGTAGATATGCATTATACTATGCTAATACTTGCGTCAGCGGTCGTGAATTCATCAAAATTACATATTATAATCGTTCAATCTTTATACATTTCCGAGCTGTCAAATACACCAATCACATTGATCAAGAAAATTGTTACTCTAAAACTGAGTCCTGCATCTTTGCAATCTATACCGGATTTATTAGTCATGTAGAGGCCAATGCGCGGATTAACTTTTGACGTATAGCTTCATTTTCACGAAATTGAGACAATCTTATCGTGACGATAACTCAAGTTATTGAATATGTCTACGCTGGTGGCAGGCGCAACGCGAATATACTGTAGCACGGCAATGGGATAAGCGACGTTATGATAAGCTGAAAAAATGAAGAAAAGACCGAGAAACAATTGTGACACATATATTTTTCAGAAAAATATATTTTACTATATACATATATATATATATATAATTAATAAGATAAGCGTTTTCACTGAATATCATTTTATCAGTGAGAAAAAATCCATAATATGTATAACGTCTGTATGTACGTAGGAGTATACCTGTCTCTGCATGTCGCACATGTTTTACTTCCACTTGGTTATGGATTATTATCTCTGTGCCCTTCGACCTCAGATGTATATGACGATGTAATCCAGGAGTTGGACATCCCCGATTATAATGATGATCAAACGATAATCTATTGTTATGAAATAGTATGCAGAATTTTATCGTGACGCGGTATAATGAACGTGTTATGAAACATTTAGATTTTACGCGATCCTATACTATACGCGACGTGACAATGCGGAATTTTCAAAATTCTCAAAATTCTCAAAATTTCAAACTTCTTTTATTCATTTTTATATTCATATTATCGTTCACGAATGAACATTGTGATAGAACACGGATTAATCAAATCCAGCCGTATTGACTTGAAACGGGCATTTCTTTTTCCTCGGCTTTATTTCTGTTACATTTGCATTCGTACTTCATCTGGCACCGCGCGTGCATGGTATAGGTATAAATAGTGACTAACGCGAGAATACTCGTATATCGTGAGCTCGTTTTTAAACCAACCGACGATAATTATAGAACCAGAGTGTCAGACTTTCGCCCAAATCGCATTGCCAAATCCACGAAAAAAAGAAACAAAAATAGAGATAAAATAAATGTTAGTTACTAGATTATACCTATACCTACTTGAAAATCTTTGGAAAAATGTTCATGCATACTTTTCGCATGCTGCAATTTTTGGCGTAAATTCAATCTCATTATAAAACATTATGAAATAATCCTATACAGCATAACGTTTCTACCCAGACATAATGATGGATAACAGACATTTTCATAATCAGGCGTACCTGTAGTCTAGATAGGTATACACATTCTTGTCCGGCAAATTTATCTAACATAATGAATAAACGATTATTTTCTAAGTTCAACGGATGATCATTACGAGTATAGAATGAGTCACATACTTCATACTTCATGCTCATGAATAATCACTAATTTTTCTCAAATGAATTGCGTTTTAAATTTGATCTATCAGTCGAGTGCGTATGTCATTAACAACGCCAATGTCAAATCATTCTTCGAGCCAAAATCCATTGACGTATACAGAACACGCGCGTGGTTAGATGCAGCAAGTCAGTCGCTGTGACTGAAGAGAGAATCTCTGGGCACATTTCAATCGTTTCAAAAATATCCCTCGTGTTCAGGTATGTACATACATACTCATCATATACTTTACTCTGATCTATAGTATTCCTGCAGAACTCACTTTGGTATACAACTATATGAATTATTATCATTGTCATTATGCATTACCAAATCGAGCCGAGAAATTTTGGTGGTATAATTTCATATACTATAGCATATCGATACTTATATAGTGTAATGTACCGTGAAATTACACAATATGCGGTATTAATTATTGCGGATGTTCGTCGTTGATGGTCGATCGTTCATGAGTCTCTATAATTCGTTGTGCTTGTACCAGTTCGCATATAATCCGATATTGCATAATTTGTTTTTGTTACTCGCGACCGTTTCGTATGTCGAAGCGTTAATTTACGCGAGTGACACTTACCTGGAATAGCACCAAATCTTCATTCGAAAGATCACCGTCCACCTGCTCACAGACAGTCGGTTACATCAGATTACAAATTGTAACTATAACACTGACACGGTGAAAGAAAGGTTTATTCATCGGGAAGGAATGCGATGTTGGATTGGGCGAACCAAATTTTTCTTCGTGAACGCAAAACGCTTGTTTGGTAGGTGGTACTGCTCTGAAATACGTTTGTTTCCGTTAAATCGAATTGGTTACTGTTAACGAGGATATTGTTGCCGAAGATAACCGTTTGGCTCGCTGTACTCTACGTCGATAGTTCAATTAAATAAAAATAAAGTATATTCTTCGGTGCTATAAAACCAATTCGTTATATCGGCGCGGACCGATGATACAATTTCACGATGCCATACGATTGCATATTTTCATCATTTTTAACACTGTGGACAGTTATTTAACTACAAAACGGAAAAAAAACGACCGAGGGTAAAAGGGAGAGCGGAACTTATTACTAACCGGACATGAAAATGAAAATTTATTGCATATGATACTGCCTAGAGTTATGGTTTTATCGAATTTCTTTTTGTTCACATTTTCCACGATAATTAGATAAAATATGATATTGAAATTGTAGTAGTAAAATTTGCTGACACAATGCTATGCTATACAACATACAGTTACTCATTTATTATACCTATATATACGTGAGTCGATCACCGCGGTTGAGTAAATTTTTTGATCAATACAACACAATACAACAATTGAATGAATCTAAGATTTTGTAAGTTTTATATTATACTATATACATGCGATACAACTTCATTCAAAAAAAAGATAGAATCCCAGTTCATTTCAGCTTGCGGCTAATAATAATGTACTAGGTAGACTTTAGTTTGCTGAAAGTATATCAGCAAAACTCGTGATCAGCGTGGGCGCTATGAAACCAGTCGTTTAGACCATTCCAAGTCGTTAAGAATTATGTGTAATATGTAACACATATTTATAACAGTATTTTACAATTTGAATGGAAATTGGATTGAAAGTTTTATAAGTCAGAAGGTTCATTTCAGCAATCACTGCAATTCATAATTATTCAACTATAGGAATCGTGCATGGAAATGCGAAACGTGGATCGATACGTCAGTAGTAGGTATTCCTGTACTCCTCTACTCATGTAATCGAAATATAGAAAATATATATTAGTGAAATTTAGATTCTGCAAGTATATGCAATGTATTAACTATCAAAATTCTCCCACATATCGCAGTCTCGCTTCGAATGACTTTGTCTTGATTAAAATCA
This sequence comes from Phymatocera aterrima, assembly GCA_963170745.1. Lineage (NCBI taxonomy): Eukaryota > Metazoa > Arthropoda > Insecta > Hymenoptera > Tenthredinidae > Phymatocera > Phymatocera aterrima. The sequence continues at coordinate 13,358,062 of OY720663.1, forward strand.
AGGGCATTAGCTTGAAATTTTCATCGAAATGTTTCTTCCTTTTTCCTACTTGTGCAAGGGTGTTATAATTTTATAAACCTCATATACATGTGATAAAAATATATCATTCGTAACCCTCTGAGGGCACACGGGGGACCACAGTACCCTACAAACCGGACGGAAATGAGATTTTCTGGAATTCCCTCGCGTTTTGTCTTCTTTTGAATGTTACTACAGCCTTTCATCGCGTATAGATATCGTTGTGGAAGGCTGAATGGTCCAGATTCTCGAATCTCCACCATTTTATTAATTTTTCACTCAAAGTTAAGTAAGAATAATTGCAGACTGTATGTATGTACGACAAACGAGAACCGACCGTCGTAGTGTATGATACCGCAGAGTACCCGCTCAGTGGAAAAACGATGTGTGTCATGTGACCTTTTTGAGAGGAGATGCCATACATTTTTTCCGAAGTAATTTGCAGAAGAAATTTGTTCTCAGTGTGCATGCGCCCAGTAGACACATATATCTATGTAATGGTAATAATAGTTATCCGAAAACGTTCAGTAACCCCATGTCACCTTCAACTAAAGAAACCAGCTAAGAATATTGCGCAATATTAGCCAAACGTTGCACGTGCTACGAACGAGTTGGTCGTAGCGAAGATCGTGCGACAAGCACGTGAACGGACAAACGAACGGAGGAAGGAACGAGCCGCGAACCATGATTCCATGTGCGTTCTTATTGCCGCTCTCGCTGCAAAGCTAGCTACCTAGACTTCTGGTTCTGCTATTTGCGCAATAGTTTGATACCTCTATTTTCCATGCTGATTCAAATTCGCCAATGGGTTTATAACGCAAATTAACGAGTTTGAAATAAAAATATATCTTCACACTTTTAATGCGGACTTATGACTCTATATATCATTTCTTGTCTCGACTTGACTCGACACGGGGCTCCGTAATCCCTTTATTGGTTAACAAGAACGGGTCATGGCCCAGGCAATCATAGGCACGCAAACACAAGACGTGAAAATACATAAAGTGGACTTAAGTTCGCTTATGGGTCAGTTCAATTTAGCTTCGTATGCCGGAGAGTAGAATTCCTGCGGTGCAGAGACCCATTATCCAAGTCATAAAGTATGCAGCTTCGTATTGTGTATTTATATCACGATCTTACAAAGAGACTTTAATTGTAACTGTATAGTAAATTGTTTTTCCTATTAGATAATTTCATCAGTGCGAACGTCCTTTGCTCTGCACGATGATGTTCAAGTTACTTAAGCCGATGCCACGCAGGTTCAACTCCGAAGTTCAGATTACATTTTGGAATCGTGCGGTTTTCATTAGTAATCATAAACGATTCGGTATTTCTGCGTCATTACATTTTATTTTCCTTGGACGTTCACTCATCTATACGAGATCTACGTATATCGGTAATTTCATTTTCCTCCTCGCTCGTGTATCGCGCATGTATGTATGTACATGGATTCAATTATTCTTCTTCGTTGCACACGCGCCACTCGCGATGATAACATTATAGGCAGGCATTGTAATCAAGGACCGAGAAGCCAAAATTATAAGTAATTTAGGTAGAGGAAAAAAGAATACGAGGGGGAAAAATTTGACAAGATTGGTATTCTTGTTGAAAAATACTTAGCTTGTGTCTGCAGATTGCATATAAATCTATCTGAATCTATAGGTATATCCACTTTTCACGGTGCGAGTGAAATTAATTGATTTTCATATATATATATAGTAGTTGATGAAATCAAAAATCTACGATGCCGAACGCGTAACAATTGCTCACATTGCACCCACGCAGAGAATCCGTAAAAAAATGTCATTCTGCGGTGAGTCACCTATATACTATGCCGAGCCGATGATAGACAAAAAAAAATTATGGCCGCACACGTTCCCGCTGCATCGTCAGCATTAGTCATTATATTATATCGATACGTGCAGGCAGAAATTTTACACTATCCGCTGGCAATTGCAAATCTCAATAACCTTTCACGCCTAAACAAATTATTATGCTTTGATTATTTTAATAATCAATTATACCTTATCGGCTGACTATATGTATATGTATACGTATATGAACATATACCTACGTACATATAGGATATTGTACAAGCTTCTTACCACTAATTCGTGTATTGACACATGCGATATTTTTTAGGCGCGTCGATATATATACCTACCGATATCCGCGCCTTGTCATATGATCTCTAATACGGTAATACATGATATAGTATATTGTATAGTGTACCAATACATCCCACACATGTGAACCGCGTGTGAAACTCAGTCGGAAATCACATGACGCACAATTAATTGGCAGATGATTAGGAAATTGAGGAAAGTACAGCTACATGAATAAAAAGTTCATAATAGCATTTCAAATACGCAATTCAATTAACAGCTTCTGCGATGGACATTTGAATGCCAGATATGAGAACGTTAGAATGTATAGCACCACGAATCAAGGTTCAGCCTTGAAAAGTGCCGACTAATAAATGTATATAACAGTCTGTACATGCCTGCAACAGGTGGTTCACGAACGTTTGACGAACTGTTGGCATTATTTCAGAGTTTGCCCGTAGTTTGCCGAATTAGGAGTCATGAAAATTCATCAAACATCCGGCCGATAGACTCGAGTCACTATTTGTGAACTGAGACAAAAAAAAAGAATTGAAACTGAATGACGATGATATAATATTATTTCACACGAGATTCGTGCATGACTCACGTTGTTCTATTGCACGAGTGATGTTAAAGTATTATTCGTTTGTTTAACTTCGTTAAGATACATTTTTTAGATTAGTACATACATACCCATAAAAACGTGAATGATTCAAACTATAGGGAGCACGAAGGTAGGTAAAATGGACTCCAAACATGGTGACTTATACGCTCATATATACACGTATATAATGTACGTATATACACTTATTATACAGTATATTACAGAGAATACATACATGTATATTGTATACTGCCTACTGATTTAGCGATGAGTATAATAATACTGAGAAGGTTGCAACACGTTTCGTAATAACTTCTCACCAACGGCTGATTTACTTCTGATTTGTGAGGTCGTGTAAATATTTGATTTTCACGTACTACATGCATACGTGCATACCTCGCATACTTGGGTATAAGGTATGAGGTACACGCATAAGCATATACCCATATCACACGCATCATACGAATGTATATGTATGTAGGTAGTAAGTACGTGGTCGTCGACGTCGTGTACGCCCCGTTTTATATCATTATCGCATTTATTCATTATACGATAATTTTAATTGTCATTACATAACTTCGTAGAATATAGGTGCATAAGGTGAATAATATATAAATAGGAGTAAATAAAAAACAACAAAATTGTCTCGTTTCTTGTATGTATAGATGATGCATATACTATATACAACGTGTATAAAATCCGATTTTGAAATTTCCTCCATACAATTATTATGAATTATTACTTCACAACGAAAAATATGATAATACTTAGAAATGTGATTTAGCGCGACGATTAAGTCCCGCTGTTTAATAAGCGAATCGATATGATTTCAAATATCTTCCAAGTTCAATTATTCTTTTTTTTTAACGGAGTTATAAAATCTGCAACAATTTTATAACAGCACGCGTGCTTGTGGTACCGTCGCGCGTGACGTAAGAGGTCGCTATCTATTCCCGCGTTCCACCACGGACGTTCGCGAAGAGGCGTGTCACATGTCATCTATGTGTATGCATATATATACATAGTATACCACTACTACACACATATTGAACACGAGCGTAAAAATGATCGGGAGGCTCGCACAGGCCGAGCCAATTCACCCGGCTAGAGAACGTGAGATGAAAATTTTGCACGTATCAGCTGTTGTAGAGAAAGAAAAAAAAGTCAATCTCACGACGAGGGGAGGACGGGTGAGAAGAAGAAATCGGTGAAATCTCCCGCCACCGAGTCTTAGCATCAGCGCGTGTATTTGCTGCTCTTAAACATTTCTCTCTCTCTCTCTTTCGCTCTCCCTTCTTTATTTAATCTATATTGCCAATATACATTTGCCCGGCGTTTGTAAAGAGCGCGCGCTCTCGGTCTGGCTTCCCGAGACCGTGGTAGAGGGGATAGTCATAGAGTACGTTTGTATATATAGAACCGACGTGCAGACAATTTTAGTAACGCGGTGAATAATATAACAGTACGAAATTAGGCCGACAGGTGTCGCGATCATCATCATTATCTGGAATCGATGCGCAATTGGTCCAAGCAAAGTTTTTCAGCGTATAGTTTAGTTTTTTTTCTTCCTTTCTTTTTTGTTCTTCCTCCGTTTTGTTTTGTGCAAGTGACTACATCATTATTAACGCCGGTTATGTACATTTTTTTTCAACTTGGTATGAGACAGGATTTATGTTCGAAGAACAAATTCTGATAAACTTTATTACTTGACGTGTTTTAGACATGTATGTTATGTATAATATACTGCAGTTGGTCGTTTGAAGTGAAAAGCTAACAAGCATCGAAGTGTGCGCAGTCGAAACTGGGGGCCTACAAAGTTTTAGAACGTTAGTTCGTGCTATATTTTTTTCGTTTTCGCTTCTTTTCTTACGCTTACGAGCTATAACCCGGCTCTAGTCACACTACATATTTCGTGGAGAAACTTAGTCAGTGTATCCTGAGCAGTCAGCGCGGTCGTGGCTAGTGACTGGTGACTGGTGACTTCGTGACTGGTTACTGAGAGCAGTAAGTTGAATCTCGATCAGCGTTTAGTCAGGGACTGTACCTGCGTACGACGACTCCGCTGTGTGCCATGAGTAGTGCGAGAGCCAACGGCGGGAACAGAGACCGAAATGGCCACGTGCTGGTTTGGGAGCAATCCGGTCTTGAGGAGGCAGATCGACCGCCGCAAAAGCAAGCAGGTAGGGGATACGAAGTATAACTTGGAGTCTGGAAATATTCCCTCGATTAGCAAATACCGTTTACGACCTTGGAACCGCGCCGAATGGCGTACCTAATAAATTCTTAAGCTCGTTTTACTTTTCTCCCATTTTTCATTCTCCGTGATTTCCTCATCCGTTGTTGTCGATATAACAATTTACGTTCTAAATTTATCGTCGAAATTTGGGACACAATTTCACGTGCTACCCACGCTGGATGGTTGGCACGTACTATATCTTCTCATGCTCAAAGTTATAATCTTATCTGCGGACAATCTTATCGAAGCCCAATCCGTCTCAACGACGGGCAATGATAGATGATAACCAAGATTAGAAGAGTGGCATTCGTGTCTGGTCATTCATTTTGCTTTTAAATCTATAGATTTTGCTCTTGTTCTTCTACCGTCTTTTTTTCTTCGTGCTTTTATCCAATTCTCAATGAGGTTGGCAGCGATAATCGTCATGGTCATTCTATAGGTCTCTTTTCTTTTTTTTTTTTCCGTTGCGTACTCAATTTCAATGTATGCATGTGCTGCTATTTCTACAGCGCACCGGTACGCCACGTGCTAACCGGCTGGCGGTCAAGCCGATCTTCTACGAAGTGGACCGGATTTTGCCGAGCTTTGTATACTTGAGTCCCATGCCATATACCTATATCTCGATTGATGTTAGTCATACCGTTGAGTGTAGATACCCTTCTACCCTCAACGGTCATACTTTGAGGTGCTATTAAAGACTCGCGGCATTCAACGTTGGGTAACAATGCATTCAATAATGTGTAACAATGGAGATTTCATGCGTGTTTAATAGCACGTCAGGGCGCTATGACAGACCCATTCGCACCCATTGTTGCTCATTATTTAAAGCATTGTTGTCATTTGGAAACGCGAATCGTTACCACTTTTACACCACATATCCGATTTGGATGAAACTCTTCCGATTGGCCGAATATTTTACCAGGAACTGGCTAACTATTTCGTCTCGCTAAAATTTCGAATAAATTTCGAGTTTTTAGGGAGCTTCTATTGTTAGGATTGCTAGGACAGGTTCTTTGGATTAGTTTTTTTTTTTTTTTTTTTTTTTTTTTTTAATTTCTCATTTTCCGTTCAGCTTCTCTTGTTTTTCGGCCTTCTTTTTAGTCATGTTCTGTCTATTCGTTCAGTTGGATCGTTGATCTAAATCCGAAGTGATGGAAAAGTTAGAATTCTATTTGTATCTAGATATCTGCAGCTCTCGTCGACGACGACTCATTACTCGAAGATAATGACGAATGGTGAATTATTGACAGAGATTTATAGTGAAGTAAATTACGTCAATGGAATAATACGTATTCTTTCTTATTGATAACTCCAACTGCAAATATGTGTTTGTATGTAGGTGTATCTCGGTCGTATTAAATTATCATGAGTTGAGTGCGCATAAGGTGGTGAGGTATTTCTGATTCGGACTTCGATGATCTTATTATGCTTGTGCACTTCCTCGGAGCTAAAAACCATCATCTAATTCCTATGTATACGACTATCTAAGCAAAGATACAGTTGGAATGGGTTTTTACTATAACCACGAGTACGGACATTTCATAATAACGTATGTACCTACTTCCGCCGATGGTTACACATTTTTTTTCCTTTTCCTAGTTTTATATCTGAAAAGAGTGACGTATGTGGATTAGAATAATTTCCAGTGTAAATTTCCTGAATCATTTTTCTATTTTTTTAGTTTACTCTTTACGATTCCTGTTTTTAATACTACATAAAAAGTTTCCCAGACTTGGTTTTCACCAGATTATATTACCGGGGGCCTGAATTTTGTTTCATGGTATATGACATACTATTATACCTTCGGATACACCTTGAATCTTTATTCAATGGTATCTGATTGGCCGAAATCTAAAGATTGATTAATAGCATAACCGATGAACACTGAACAGGACAGAGGCGATAACGACCTTTACGCAATTATGTATGTAATAGAGGGATTCCCTTGACTCAGTTCTTGAATAGTATAAGCAAATCTGTGAGGTAGAACCGTATTATAATAAAATCCAACCATCGTTCTATAATAATTATTCCATTTACATTGGGTGTATTCGTTATTATCTTTCAACACGAGATCAAGTCAAATCTGCATCGGTGCTAATATTAATAACTGCACAACTGATGCAGACATTTAACCACCACCATGGCTCCTACATACATACCTACCCACTACACACCTACGTTGCGAAAAGATATTACTTTATCCATTGACGTCAATACGCGCATCTAGGTATAGTCTGTGCCAACAAACTTTAATAGGCATCCGTGATATTTATTTAGCTTTCCAATTATGCTTTTCGCGATTTTATCAATTCCCTAAGTTGCTATCGCAAGTTCATATTTAACATTATTCACGAATTCCAATCATTCCAATTATCATTCTCATTATATTCCGTGTATAGCTGAATGCGGTCGCAACTCTGCAGGGCACCTTATTTCTCGAATATTCGTTTGTTCATTTGTTCACGTACATTCAGATCCACCAAATTTTTGTATTTAAGGAATCGTACAATATAATACATATATAAATACATATATAAATACGATACGTTCTTATGTGGTATATGTACTGTATACATACTATGCCATGGGCACGCGCACAGCTGTTACTATACGTTCTTTACCGTGCATTTAACGCGCACAACAACTTAGCTAACCATGAACAGACGACTGACTGGCCCCCAGCCAATAAACGTATCGACCGACCTTCATTTGCATGTATATTAATATCATTACGATTATCGTTTATACTTATCTTTTTTTTCCTGTATGAAAATAACTAAGTTCACTCTCTTTTTTCCTTTTCTTTTCTATTCTTTTTCACTTTCTATGCTGATATCAATCGTTAAACTTTGACGATTGAACCAAATTTGAAATAACGACGTTCTCCAGAATATCATTTATTGTGTATACATGTAGGATATATACCTATGTAGATACTTGCAGAACGAACATTCTTTCGATGTAGGTACTACGCATTTATTTACATAGCTGTAATATACGTGTGTAATAATGACGCTCATTGTATTTTATTACACCGTAAATTATATTCGCAATTCTAATTATAACTTTTACGCTTGAACTTCTATACGAATATTTCAATTTTCTTTTCTCTTCTCTTCTTTCCTTTTTTTCGTCTATTAAGGCGATGCAATACGCGGGTGTGAATGGGAATTGTAGTTTTCCGAATGAACTCAATTATCTCACAATTTCCCCGTCTTTATAAAAGTAAAGGGCAATACGTAATAATATATTGTCCTCTGACTTTAGAAACGTGAAGATCGTTAGATAATTGAGATAATTCGGATAACTGCAATCCCGATTTACACCCGCTTACTACATCGCGTTAACCTTCTTCTAATTGTCTTCAATGCATAAAATCGGTAATACGCACGCATGCATATCGATTTTTGAATCGTGTTCCATCTAGAACATTCAAGCGTCTCCAGAAAATGCAGAGCGATGGCGATAGTGGCGACAATTTTATTAGCAAGAAAGTGAGCGCCGCAAAATCAGGAACTGCGGTTACATGATTTTGCGTGTAGTACAGTATTGTTCATAAATGGATTCCCAGTGTCTGTTCATGAATATGACGTATGTATATACGTGTCTGTGAATTGGTATCACGATCCTGGATTCTTCCTGTGTAACTGATTTTCGTCGGAGTTGTATTGAAAGAACCGTGCTTTTACTGGAAAGTGCGCTCTGATTGTCCATAGTCGTATTTTTGGCTGACACCACAGTGAAAAATGAAATTACACGACAGCTGAGGCATGTGCGTCAATGAGAACCGCCGATAAATAAATATAATTATCAATTCCAGCCACATTTATATGTTCAATCGCTATGCTCAAAAATCCTTAAGGCTAGTCATCGATATTATGAGAATGACGTTTTCACTGCAGATTCGGTTAAAACTGATCTTCTTTTTGTAAAAAGTAGCTTGGCGAGAAAAACCTATACAACCGGTTACTCCAACTTTTATTTTCCTAACTATAATCCTCAGATTAGCATATGCACTGCTGCTGCATATGCGGCTGCAGAAAGTTTTATAAAAATGTACACCTATAACGCACTTCATTTCCAAAATTGAACCTCTTCATCGAAATGCATATACATAGTCTCTATGAACATAAATAATCACCTGTTGCGCAATCTCTTCGTCTGTATATAACCAACCGTGGAAAACAATGACGAAACATGATTGTTTAATCTTCAATTCATAGTTTCATAGATGGTGAATGATATCGCAGCAAATAATTTTCATTGAGCATATCGCTCAGACTCTTTTATGAAATTTATGAAAATAAATAAAAAATGGCAACACACTTATTTCTTTCGTTGTAAAAATCGCTATGCCTTGCATCAAGCCATTCAGGCAGCGCATCGTTTATTTTATTATTATTGTTTGTTTTCTTTTCTTTGTACATTTTTCTTTCTCTTTACCTTGCTCCTTTCGACTTACGTTTGTTTCGCGAGATCAATTGAATAATCATAAAATCACGTATGCATAGACTTGTGCACGTAGTGTACGTTCGTGTATGTGTAGGTATCTATAGGTTCTTTTGTACGGTTTCACGATGAGAGGACAGATTGTATCCTTGATTTCGAGGGTCATGAAAAAGCAGTACATGAGCGTAATAGCAGTAAACTTCCTTTCACGAAAGAAAAATTCAACGTCTAATTGTCTTTTAGCTACAGTAAAACCTCAATTTTCCGAACCTCCGTTATTCGAATTCTCTTCTCGGGTTCTACTCTAGATATTTCTCTGTTCCGTTCAACATCACTGGAATAGGATGAGAAAATAATTTATAATCAGAATCATATTATATCAGGATCAGAGGACTCGATCGACTGCTCACTGCACCCTATAAACCTCCACGCGCGAAAGTTTCAATAGCCTCCTCCCCACTTATCTGGCAGAGCAACATTCCTTTCAACTTGTCATTTATGTCCCATTTGACTTTTTCCTCGTCCATTTGTTTTTAATTTTCAAATTTTTAAGTTCGCCTCCTTCTTCACTGGAAATTATATTTCGCTGAAAAAATTGATTCCAATTATTCAGTGTTCATCATGCGGCATCTTTTAATCATGCTTACGTTTACGTTTACGTATACTACTGATTACAACTCATCGATGGTTCAATATTTTGACAGATTTTCTGCATTCCGATGTTCCAAATATCTCTTACTTACAGTTTTTTTTTTTTCATTATAAGACCATATGTACTCGATGGAAGGAATATGAAATAATTATATTTCATAGACAATACGTGTGAATATACGTTTCATGCATACACAATTTATATCATCTTGTATAGTGTAAAGTAGAAATAGTCCTGCACAATGAGGTACCACAATTAGGTTTGTTATACTTATCGTATACGAATATTATGACATGCGTGGCGCATGTACCTATACATACCTAAATGGGTATATCACTACTTAATCTGGTATGCATAGGTATGTGTCATTGTTGGACAATAATTAAGCCAATTGCAACCATATAACGTTGCATACATGGTTCATGCCTCTTTTCATTGTAAATCGCGTCCTTCACCATTTTTTTATGATTTCTTCTTTTTAAATATAGCGTATGGAAATAAATTCTCGTACCTTTTTCTGTTACTAATTACTCCCACGCGTACTACGTAACACGAGAGTTTCAATCATGCTGGTCTATCTACAGCCGAAGAAAATGATGGAAATTGAATTGAATTTCAATTCTCAAATTTTGATATTAAACATCTTTTTAATCGATATACATACCTGCCACATCTTTCATTTTCATATATACTCACTGAACGTCAGCTGAGATTTCGTCCTTCGCCTCTAATTCAATGTGGTCTCGTCAATGGTCTCTTTTATATTGTCTGAATTTGAATAGGTATATGTGAATATTATTTTACCGGATGACGATCGTGACGAATATAGGTGGGTAAGTGTATGTGTAGGAAATTTGAATTAGGATTGGATAAGCGTTACATTCAATCATATTGAAGGCTGGAAAAAAGCCAATTATGTGGAACAATGATACTATATCTCTGTATATATTATCTATGCGGTGTACAATAGAATCAATTGAACTCGTCGAATAAGTTTTATCATGAAATGAATCAAATAAATGCCTAAGAGAATAGACGTATTGAGAACACGACAATGCTTATCGTTGTTACTGTCTTCGTGTATTTTTATCGATCCTGCCTTAGTAATATTATATGCCTGTACTATATACCTATACTTACACGCATGTTTCTTTTTGCTTTTTTGTATTCAACGATAATATCATCTTATGATTATCAACTAGTACAGGGACTCGATGCTTGACGTGCGATTTTATGCAACGTAACCTTTTTTTTCCCACAATGAATATGATTCATAATAATAGTTAATGATAAAACTGTTTCTAAAAACGGTTCAGTTTTATTTGCTTCAAGAAATTTAGAATTCCAAACTCTGGAATTAGAAGAACGAAGAAACGAATGAAAATACTATGGACATTTTTTAAATACAATTACGATATACATTTTACCTGATGACAGAAAACATCCGTTCCAATTATATGAATCGATAACTATTGTACAATACAATACACTATATTGTAATAGTATATTTCGTTACTAGTGTGGAAAGTAGGCGATTTCCGTCAGGTGTAAGGTTAGCATCACGAGCCGAAGGCGAGTGCTGCATTCGCACGAGGCATGAATCGCCAACCTGCACAAGTTGCACATCCTATTTTGGAATTATGAGCTTATACGTGAATTATAAATTTGCTGAGATGCTGAGGTTTTTAACTTGGGAACTTTCCTTTTATCTCAAACGTAACATGTATGTACCGTAAGATATAGAGACTCGTGACGCATATCACGTAGGGAAAAAACCAATCACAGATTAAAATAAATACTAGATCATTTTTATTAAAACATCACTGTGGGTCTATTAAATATTTATATTTATGAAGAATGAGACGATTCCTAAATTCATAAACCTACAACCAAACTATTTTTAACCGATTTATATAGTTGCCAACAATTCGAAGTTCCATATTGAAGCACAATCACGAGCACTTATCGTACTTGGAAAGAAATATATATGTTTCTAATCAACGTTAAATTTATTATGAAAATCTTGGGTCAAATTTTCCCTCACACGTTACCGTCTTCATATTGAAGCCATTAACTTTTTAACCCATTGAATATTATCTCCATTGTCTTTTTTTCTATCCAGTGGATCAGAAGGTCAAGCTTTCCATATAGTTTATGATTATGTTATAGTTATAAAATCCGGACATTGGCTACATGATTCTTTTTTCCTTTCATTTCCTCATCAATTAAAGCTACTATCGAAAGTTCTCCAAGCTTTCAATTCTGTATATAGGAAAAAAAGGCAAACTAATTAAATAATATGCAGCCAGATCACTGGATCATTCATTATTCTTTGATTACAGCTATGGTGGGGTCACGTCACATAGTGACGTTCATGCTCTTCCTTGGTATGGCAAATGCTTATGTTATGAGGACAAACATGTCTGTCGCCATAGTAGCTATGGTTAATCATACCGCACTGCCAGTGGATAAACATGTTGTGGAGGATAACGAGTGTGGAATTGTGAATAAAACCATCCCTGACGTAAGTTGAATGTCCTATCTCCTCTATGTACCAAGAATTGAGTATAACAAAATGAAATCAATTATAATGCGAGAGTTATTGTAACATTTTGTAACACGGTATAGGAGCGATGATTATTCTTTCTTTAGATTGTAAATAATCTGGTTCGTTTGCCCATTTATCTTACAATGCCAACAAATTGAAATCATTGCCAACAAAAGTTATTTCACTAATCATGCAATCCATTTTATTGACAATGAATATGGGTCATTATGTAATCATAAATCATTGAACTTGTAGTTATCGGTATAGTTGAAAAAGTGTTGAAATGAAAATCAAATTATAGCATAATATTCTCATTTGCAGAAGATACTTATTTATAGGCATATTATGAAAATTTTTCTGAAAAATTCATCTTTCTACCTAGGAAAGAAAATCTTACAATATGTATTCACTTTATATTTCATTCCATGGTTCTCCTGTTTTGTATTCCCTGTAGAATCCGGCTGACGGTGAATTTGTCTGGGATACAACTTTACAAGGGTATATGCTTAGCTCATTTTTCTATGGCTATGTACTAACCCAGATTCCATTTGGTATTCTTGCCAAAAAATACGGAGCTAAATACTTTCTTGGAGTCGGTATGTTGATCAACTCTGTCTTTGGCTTGCTTGTACCCGTATCAGCGCACGCCAATTTTTGGGCATTGATTGCCGTCCGATTCATACAGGGCCTTGGAGAGGTAAGTGATGAATTTTTTCATTCAAAAATTCTCAGGGCTTGATGCAAATGGAAGGAATGCATGGATTACATTTTTTTTCGTCTATTCGTCTATTCATTAATTCATGGTTTTTTTCTATATATTCATACACTTTGAGCGCAGTCGCAGTTAAATATGACCAAACAAGTTTTAAAACTGTTATCGATTTTTTGGTAAACATGTGCGCAATTTTTTCGTTTAAAACACAAACAATACAAAGTTCCTTAATAATAATTATCTACCATCTCTCTGATATGTGATTTACCATATAAATCATGCGCATGGACGCAATTCACAGCAATGCTGATAAGGTGCAAATGAGTAAGGTTATTATCGGTTATTATCAAAAGTTTAATGAATTATTGAAAATAATCATTCAGAGTCTCGTGCCTAGTTATATCTTCCTATTGATAAAATATAATCATAGAACATTGGTAATATGTATTGCCTACTTGCCAAATTTTTTCTACTGATACTTGTGATCATTTCAGAATAACAATTTTGTTTACCATAAAAAGAAAGAGAAGTAGAAAACATTATGAGATTATATAGACATTAAGCAATTTTAAAGCAAAGTTATTTGTCTAAGAATTTATTACTACTGGTTATCAAATTATTTCTGTATCTGAAAGTATCGTTCAATTTTTATTACAGTAATTCTCATGAGTATTATCATTAACTGATAGAAATACCAGCTACTAAGCTCCTTGTATAAACTTTTTGAGCTACCTAGCATTATTGAAAAGATTAGGATTGAAAAAAATCAATCAAATCTAAATACCAGTTTAATTTTCATCGATACTATAATATCTACTTTTCGACGCGTTTGGCAGCAGGTTTCTCCATTATATATATCACCTCTATCCAGACATGATATAAAATCAATGAATCGATTCATTAATTAATTGCCTAATACCATTAGAGATAGAGTAAAGGATAAATACTTGTTGAGTGTGAACGCATTTTGACACTTCGGGTATATTTCCTCCCCCTAGGAATGGATTATCCCTATTACAGGGTCCTATCGTGCCTTGTACGCACGCATTGCTGGCCAAGTGGATACCACCAAACGAAAGAAGCAGGATGGGGGCTTTTGTATATGCCGGTAAGCTCGTTCGGCTCAATATCCACTAATGTACCAGAGGTTTCCAACGGTTCTGTTTCCCTCCTTTGACGATGGAACTGAGTTCATGCCGTATACTGTATTAAAAACTGGACAACGTTCTATTCTTCATCTTTTTTCACATTTCGCAAACAGAAAACAGAACAAACCAAAATGAAAAGAAAAAAACAAAAGAAACAACAACAATCCAAATTGTACCATAAAAAAATCATCAATCTTCCTTTTTTCTTCATGTTTTCAATCTAATAATTATTCTTTCAATTTATTTTTGTTCATATAAAATTAGGTGCTCAGTTTGGTACCGTTGTTTCTATGCCGTTGAGCGGTTTACTTTCTGAATATGGATTCGCCAATGGCTGGCCATCAATATTTTATGTCTTCGGTATAATTGGAACAATATGGAGCGTCTGCTTTTTGATTTGGGTGCATGAGGATCCTGAGCAACATCCAACTATTGCTGAAGATGAGAAGAAATACATTTTAAGTTCACTCTGGGGAACTGCTGGAGCATCGGTTAGTACAAAATAATATCATTCACATTATTTTTAGATGAAGTTAGTGAGAAAAATATTCATTCACTGGATGCAAAATCATGGTTTTTTACAAACTAATTTTCTTTACAGTCTCCACCCGTACCATGGAAATCTATTCTAACGTCTCTTCCATTCTGGGCTATCCTTATAGCTCACATGGGTCAAAATTATGGCTATGAAACGCTGATGACCGAACTTCCCACTTTCATGAAACAGATTCTTCATTTTGATATCAAGTCGGTTAGTAGTTACCTGGAATCTTCGACTTCTATCAAACACGAGAATATAAGAACATGAAATTTTGAAGAAAATGTATTTTCTAATGCCATAATCATATTTCTTCAGTGCTTGAAATCTTTTATTACAGAATGGTACCGTATCTGCGCTTCCTTACCTAGCAATGTGGATTTTCTCGATGGTGATATCGCATGTTGCTGACTTCTTGATATCCAACAAATTCTTCAACCACGGAGTAACGCGTAAAGTGTTGAACAGTATCGGTCAATTTGGTCCAGCAATTGCCTTGATCGCCGCATCTTACACCGGATGTAATCGGTGGCTTACTGTTGCAATTCTTACCATTGGTGTAGGACTCAACGGTGGTATTTACTCCGGTTTCAAAGTCAACCATTTAGATATATCGCCAAGATTTGCTGGAATCTTGATGTCTTTCACAAATTGTCTTGCTAATCTCGCAGGGCTGCTTGCGCCCATCACTGCCGGCCATATCATTGCTGGAAGGGTAATATTCTTTTGTGAAGTTAGCTTCGTATCAGCGATCGTCTAGGAACTAATATTTTATTACCATATTTCCTGTTTTTCAGCCAACAATAGCGCAGTGGAGGATTGTCTTTATCATTGCCGCAACAATTTACATCATCTGTGGAACATTCTACCTTATATTTGCCTCTGGTAATCGACAATCGTGGGATAATCCTGAGAAGGATGCTAAAAAAACAGGGAAAAAAGACGTCGAAGGAGCCCAGGCTCTGAATGAAACTCAACACTGACCCTACCGTTGAAATAATTGGTGTCAGTTTATAGAAGAGCGTGCGCCACACGCCTCTTTTTTTTCTTAGCTGAGTTTTTTAATTGATCCCCTGGCTTCTATATCCATTCCCTCCATACTGTTACGGAAAGTAAAGCCAATAATCGATTATCAATTGCACGTCTCTTGATCAATTAATACAAAAGAAAGATGAAGATGAAAAGAAAGTCAACAAGGCAAGAGAACAAAAATTATTGAATTTATTATAGAACGTGCGACGTAACATGAGTGGGGCTTAGTCTTCCCTGTATTTATAAATGCAAGAAAAATGAAAAGAAAAAATATTTTTCATGCCAACTGTATTACAATTTTTTTATTCAATTTTTTTATTTTTTGTTTCAATTTTCTTGTTCAAATCGAGTTGGTATTTAGTAAGCGATATAGTTGTAGTGATTGAGTGATGTTTTGTTGAAAGAGAAAACGAACGATTGAAAGAAAGAGATCATACAGATAAAAAAAGAGAGAGAGTGAGAGAGAAAGAGAAAGGATGTTTCCTAGATGGACACATACTATATAAGTACATATATTCACATATATTATCATTAATAGTCAAGCTATCCGATTTAGCTTCCATACGTGTTTTACCGTATGTTTTTATAAATTATTATTAATTACTATTATTACTATTATCATTATTATTAGTAATAATATTGTTCATTCATACTTCACTAGAATTTTGGTAACACAAAATTGTGAAATATGTGTCAAAACAACAACTAAAATTATTATTATTATTATTATTATTATTATTATTATTATTATTAATTGAAGTACTCGGTGCCATAATATTTATTTTCGTCTTATTTTATTTATCATTACGTACTTCACATATATTACAATGTTCGTTGTAACATTTCTTAAGAGTGTTCTGTCATCCATTGCCCCCATATGATAAAAACAATTGGTATGATTTGTGTTGCTTTTTTTTTCTTTTTTTTTTTAAATAATGTCGAAACCAGATTTTTCTTCTAGAAATCTTATCTCGATCTGAAAATTCAATAAATTTTTGCCATAGTTATAATAACGTGTTATTATTTTGTATTTTTAACTTTCGTTTGTTCTTTTCTTCAGCTTTTTCCAGCATAGTCATGAAATGTGAACATGGATACATTTATTCGAATGCAATGATCAGCTTTGCTTGCTTAGCATTTCGTAATACGTATTGTGACATTTTTATTTATTTTTTTTTCCTTTTCGATTCTAAATATTTTATACCTTGCCAAAACGCTTATCAAATCATCAGCCGTCTATTTTCAATATTTATTGATCCGTTCATCTTAGAGTTACTTGCCAATTATTATTGCATTGAGTACTTCATTTGACCCTGTACAGATGATTTTTGTTTTCTTCCTTTTTTTTTCCACCTAGAGAATCATTTTTATGAACTCTTGTCTAGAGCACAAAATAGCGAATTTATATTACTGGTTTATTGAGAAGAGAAAAAAAACTATTCGTATGGAGAAAAAAGACATTATTATTTACACGATACACTATAGTTTCAGTACCGTAAATATAATATCAGTCTAATAATAACATTGATACAAATTTGTTTTAATATCTTGTCGAAGAACTTTTTTTTATTCTTTTGCCAATTATTGTAACATACGATTGGAGTAATGTTAATAAAGCCACTCGTGAAATGTTGAATCGAAATCAAATCTTTTTTCAGAGAGAGCGAAACTAAGAATAAGAATGATTTTTGATATCTGAAACACCTTGGAAGTTACTTGAAAGATATCAATATGTTTTTTTTTTTACACATAAACACACAGCGTACCAAGAAGTACACTTTAGACATCGAAAATTACACTTTATACACGCACTGTACAGACAGTCGTGCAAAAAATAGCGTAACCAACTCGTGCGTAACTTCATATTATTTTTTTGAATTCCTTTTACGTCAAAGTTAAGGCGTTCTCTGTAATTTATTTCTTCTTCTATTCTTTTCTTTTAATATTTGCACAAGGCTGCAATCAAACTATGGCCGGTTGTTTGAATGTTACTCTACTCAAAATTTGACGCAAAAGATAATAACTAAAGGAACCGAAAAAAAATACAGAAAAAAACGAACCGAGCATATGAAGCTCGATTTAGTGACATGAAGATTATGTGCACTGTTTTGATAAGAACAACAATAATTTAATCAATGTTTTGTTCAGAATGAAAATGACTATGTTAATTACTAGTCCCAGTGAAACAAAAAGAATTAAAAAAAACGGAGCATGATCAAAACTGAATTAACACGAATTATAACAGATTAAGAACAATTAAAAAGAATTAAAGTCGCGATGATTTCGATTCGCATTGAATCCTTTTTGATTCCTTTTTATCACGTTTCTTGCAGCTCAATTCTTTTTGTTTTACTGACGTCCATCAATTGCTAATTTGAAATGATTCAATTCTTTCTGTAAAATAATTATACAGTAGTGTATATGGATAGAAATTTATTTTCGAATATTTACGGAGTGATCTACTTATCATACAATTTTTGTATTTAATACAAAACAAATGACATGCAGCTCAGCTAAAAATTCTGTGTATGAAAAAAAAGAAGGAGACACAAAATCAACAGAAAAATGTTGAGTCTATGTCCATATAGTATTGATATACGTACTATAATAAATGCCAGCTAAAAAGCCAATAAATCTTTCAAAATTTGACAGTACTTGATAGAAACCCTGAAATGTGGTTTGTTATTTTCACGTAAATCTCTGCAGCTACTAAATTTTCTTATTCAGAATTCATTGCGTTAAAGTTTCGGTTCTACTAATTCTGTGCCACATGTACATCCGACGTCTAGGAAGCAGTATTAGTGTAGAACGCTGCATGTTCGCCACCCTTTGTTATTTCATTCTTATTGCCAATAACTGTTGTTCGTATGTTTCTCTATTACTATTATTATTATTATTATTATTATTATCAATATACTCATAAAAAAAATCATTTCACTAAACAATAGTTTTGTTCATTATTGTAGACAAAGGTATTGAAAATTATTTTATTTATTTATTCACTATTGAAAGTCACCATTAATTATTATATCTATACTATACTATATTGTAAATTCAAACATATTTATTATAATTATAATTATTATTATTATTATTATTATTATTATCATTAATAACCTCATCATCAGTGATGACACTTGAAAATTTCTATATTTCCATGATTATAAATATGAGATTATTACGTATATTATGTAAATGGAAATATTACCATCAAGCGAATATGTTTCGAATAACTTTGATATAGTCCGACGAATGCTGCACAAGTATAGGTATATATTACGTCTAATAAACCAACCTTTCAAATTGTCCATGCACCACAAATAAGTAAATTAAGAAAAGAATCAAAGAAAAGTGAACATTGAAGATTGAAAGCAAAAAAAAAAAACAATATGTATATTCGGTTTATACATAGTGTAGATATTTACTTTTAGGATTGTGATAAGTTTAAGGTTTAAGTAACAATTATTATATAATTACGAAATAACTATTTATACTTGAGAAAAATAATTACCTCCGTTGTACTTTATATATATAGTTAGAAAAACACAGAACGAGAAATGGGGAAAAAAACTACAAAAAAAGATAGCAAAATAGAACAAGAATGGTGTCAATAATGAAAAAAAAAGTGAACAAAATGATGCATTCTTGATTGGAACAAGATTGTTTTCTTCTACATATATTTCGCAAATCACATACCTGTAAACTATATGACCAGTGAGTAATGTGATTATTTTTTCTATTCCTGTTCTCTTTACCATTCTCGTTACGTGTTACGAGGTACCGAGTTTCATCATAAATATACCTACGTTATGTTTCATACATATAGTACGTATATTGAGAAAAAGGTTTAAGAATAAAATAAAAATAAAATGAACATCTTGGGGGTAGAGAAAAAAAGCATAGATAAACAAAGATTTTTTATAAGAAATATATTTTGTGAATATTTAAGAATACATATTATAACGTATTCTATGGCTATGTTTCTTTATTCATGGGCAGTACTGCAAGCTAGTATCGAAGAGAGATAGCTGTATACTGATGAACCCACAGGCGCAAGGAAGAGACAAGGAAAATTCGCAGTACTGTCGGTTGAAGAAGGAACACGACCTCTGTATATCCTATTATATATGAATGCGTATCCGTATATTGTTATGTCATGACTATATTTATTAGTCTATTTCTATTTCCATCGTGTCTTTCATCTTGACAACTCCATAAATTAGATGATGCTTAGCAAACTTATTTGTCGTAAAGATTGTAAGATCATGTTCCTGTCAAATTGGCTGGTCAATAAAAAAAAATAATAATATTAACCTAGTTTTTGAGAATTAATATTTGACAAAATTTTAAACTAGTAAATCCACACAGATAGATTTTTGTGACTATCGTCGTAAAATAATGATAAACAAAATATCCTACATATTTTGAACTTCTTTCTGACGAGATAATAATGTTTGAGTACATACATATGGGACATTCCTGCTCAATGCAACCAGCCTACTGCCCTTGCATCTCTGATTCTTTTTCTCTTTTATTACATCATGGCACTACCAAAGAGAAAGAATTCCTGTAAATATGTGCTCTTAATTTCAATACGAATAATATGGTGTTTCATCTGTATTTCCGCGGAAAATTTTTGCCGAATTTTCAAAATTAGTTGTTGACCTGCTTTTCTATGAAAGAAACTTAAACTTTCGATTTTCTCAAAATTGCCATCTTCGATCCTGATGAATGTTTTACGTAAAATTCTACATCGAAAAACAGGAGATTTAAGCCTATGCAATAAATGCCTGGCCTCCTACTTCTGGCGGTACCTACATTTGAAATACCTAAAAATGGTATTTTTGTTTTGAGTTCATGTGAAACATTAATTTGATTCTTGTACTCGATAGATTTCTCACAGCAAATTTTACGCTAGAAAGCAACAATTTGCAGCTTATTTATATACTATGAATTCATAAAATATGTAAAATACAGGCAATAATCATTGGTTTTTCCTGTCTGTCAATCAAGATTAGCGATTTGGCCTACAAATACAGTGATATGAAACTTCATAGTCTAGGGAACTTGGAAATCTTTCGGTTTTCAACATGTAGTTTAGATTGGTAGGGATACAGCAATGTTGTTGATTGGCATGTGAAATAGTTTTTCACCATTTCTGACTTATGCAAATTATGAAAATCCATTTACTACCACATAACATCGGCACATACAATTACTACCATATTTCGTAAATGCTCCTTTCTTTATTGTAGCAAGTTCATGTTGTCTGGTGAAATTAAAAAATGAATGTCATTGCGATGAAATCTATCAACCATTGAAATCGAATCACTAATCCTGATCGATACACACAAAAATCCCATAATTTCTGCCTATATTTTACATATTTCAGAAATTCATATTATAAATAAGCTACGAATTTTTGTTGTGTAGTGAGAAAATTTGCTGTGAGAAATTTATCGAATATCTAGATCTAATTAATATTTCTGACACACACCAAAAAAGAAAACACCATCTTCAGGTATTTCAAACGTTTTTGTACCTTCAGAAGTAGGAAGCCAGGCGTTATCCGCATGGGCTTAAAATTCTTGTTCTTCAATGCCAAATTTTCCGTAGATTGCGATTCTGAGAAAATAAAAATTTGGAGTTGCTTTTGAAGAAAAGTGGGTCAAAAACTGATTTTGATACTTTGGTATGAAACTTTTTTTGCGAGAATTCTTGTTTGTCATCTTGAAAAATTGAACAGCAAAGTTTTTGTTACCTAGTATATTTTTCAAAGATAGGGATTAAGAGGTCGTATTTACAGAAATACCTTCTTTTTAGTAGTACTATCATATAATAAAATAGCGAAAAAATCTGAGATGCTAGTGCAGTTGGCTGCTCGAGTTGCGCTAGAATGCCGTATACAAATTTTGATATACAAATAGAACTGAATAACGTTAAATATGGTCAGACAATTGGAAATGAAATTCGTCACTACCCAATATAGTACGATGTATTGTATACAGATATGAATACCCTGATAAAAATGCATAAACCTGATACTATCTTGCAAAATGTTCGTTTACGTATTGATCTTTTTTTCTTCTTTGTTGAAATATTTTTAAGACACGTGATAAAAAACCAGCACAGCAGCTAAATGAAATTCATTTTCTAAAACTCCAGTCTATATTAAATTATTCTGAATTATCCTATATATTTATGGTATGATTTATTGTATACAGATATGAATACCCTGATGAAAATCCATAAATCTGATACTATCTTGCAAAATGTTCATTTACTTATTGATTGTTTTTCTTCTGTGTTGGAATATTTTTTAGACATGTAATGAAAAAACAGCATAGCAGCTGAATAAAATTCATTTTCTAAAACTCCAGTCTATATATTGATTTATCCTGTCCGTAATTCTGTCCTTATTGATGATATAAGAACAATTATGATAAAAGATTACTTACATTGTATTAGCTGACTATTCACAGTAATGATTTTTCGAGCTCGAAAAAATATTATCTAGCATTTCATCGATGCATGTACAGTCAACAGCTTTCGTTGGAAATCTGAATATTCGGAATTTTACCCGAAAATTCGAAATCGTAAAAATTTGAATTCAGGCAGAGGCATGTATCAGGAAGACATCCGAGCCCAAGAGGTGGCACGATTTTTTTCTTATTCGCGTATGCATGGAAATGCGAGAGAGGACGCATGTAGGTGAGAGCAGAGACAGGCAGAGGCACGAGCAGCTTTCTTTCGAATCCTAGATTTTGAGAATTTTAACTGAAAATTCGAATTTGTATCAGGATAACATCTGAGCCCAAGAGGTGGCACGATTTTTTTCTTATCCGCGTATGCATGGGAGTGCGAGAGAAGACGCATGTAGGTGAGAGCAGAGACAGGCAGAGGCATGTATCAGGAAAACATCCGAGCCCAAGAGGTGGCACGATTTTTTTCTTATTCGCGTATGCATGGGAATGCGAGAGAGGATGAATGTAGGTGAGAGCAGAGACAGGCAGAGGCACGAGCAGCTTTCTTTCGAATCCTAGATTTTGAGAATTTTAACTGAAAATTCGAATTTGTATCAGGATAACATCTGAGCCCAAGAGGTGGCACGATTTTTTTCTTATCCGCGTATGCATGGAAATGCGAGAGAGGACGCATGTAGGTGAGAGCAGAGACAGGCAGAGGCACGAGCAGCTTTCTTTCGAATCCTAGATTTTGAGAATTTTAACTGAAAATTCGAATTTGTATCAGGATAACATCTGAGCCCAAGAGGTGGCACGATTTTTTTCTTATCCACGTATGCATGGGAATGCGAGAGAAGACGCATGTAGCTGAGAGCAGAGACAGGCGGAGGCATGTATCAGGAAAACATCCGAGCCCAAGAGGTGGCACGATTTTTTTCTTATTCGCGTATGCATGGAAATGCGAGAGAGGACGCATGTAGGTGAGCAGAGACAAGCAGAGGCACGAGCAGCTTTCTTTCGAATCCTAGATTTTGAGAATTTTAACTGAAAATTCGAATTTGTATCAGGATAACATCTGAGCCCAAGAGGTGGCACGATTTTTTTCTTATCCGCGTATGCATGGAAATGCGAGAGAGGACGCATGTAGGTGAGAGCAGAGACAGGCAGAGGCACGAGCAGCTTTCTTTCGAATCCTAGATTTTGAGAATTTTAACTGAAAATTCGAATTTGTATCAGGATAACATCTGAGCCCAAGAGGTGGCACGATTTTTTTCTTATCCACGTATGCATGGGAATGCGAGAGAAGACGCATGTAGCTGAGAGCAGAGACAGGCAGAGGCATGTATCAGGAAAACATCCGAGCCCAAGAGGTGGCACGATTTTTTTCTTATTGGCGTATGCATGGAAATGCGAGAGAGGACGCATGTAGGTGAGCAGAGACAAGCAGAGGCACGAGCAGCTTTCTTTCGAATCCTAGATTTTCAGAATTTTAACTGAAAATTCGAATTTGTATCAGGATAACATCTGAGCCCAAGAGGTGGCACGATTTTTTTCTTATCCACGTATGCATGGGAATGCGAGAGAAGACGCATGTAGCTGAGAGCAGAGACAGGCAGAGGCATGTATCAGGAAAACATCCGAGCCCAAGAGGTGGCACGATTTTTTTCTTATTCGCGTATGCATGGAAATGCGAGAGAGGACGCATGTAGGTGAGCAGAGACAAGCAGAGGCACGAGCAGCTTTCTTTCGAATCCTAGATTTTCAGAATTTTAACTGAAAATTCGAATTTGTATCAGGATAACATCTGAGCCCAAGAGGTGGCACGATTTTTTTCTTATCCGCGTATGCATGGAAATGCGAGAGAGGACGCATGTAGGTGAGAGCAGAGACAGGCAGAGGCACGAGCAGCTTTCTTTCGAATCCTAGATTTTGAGAATTTTAACTGAAAATTCGAATTTGTATCAGGATAACATCTGAGCCCAAGAGGTGGCACGATTTTTTTCTTATCCACGTATGCATGGGAATGCGAGAGAAGACGCATGTAGCTGAGAGCAGAGACAGGCGGAGGCATGTATCAGGAAAACATCCGAGCCCAAGAGGTGGCACGATTTTTTTCTTATCCGCGTATGCATGGAAATGCGAGAGAGGACGCATGTAGGTGAGAGCAGAGACAGGCAGAGGCATGTATCAGGAAAACATCCGAGCCCAAGAGGTGGCACGATTTTTTTCTTATTCGCGTATGCATGGAAATGCGAGAGAGGACGCATGTAGGTGAGCAGAGACAAGCAGAGGCACGAGCAGCTTTCTTTCGAATCCTAGATTTTGAGAATTTTAACTGAAAATTCGAATTTGTATCAGGATAACATCTGAGCCCAAGAGGTGGCACGATTTTTTTCTTATCCGCGTATGCATGGAAATGCGAGAGAGGACGCATGTAGGTGAGAGCAGAGACAGGCAGAGGCACGAGCAGCTTTCTTTCGAATCCTAGATTTTGAGAATTTTAACTGAAAATTCGAATTTGTATCAGGATAACATCTGAGCCCAAGAGGTGGCACGATTTTTTTCTTATCCACGTATGCATGGGAATGCGAGAGAAGACGCATGTAGCTGAGAGCAGAGACAGGCGGAGGCATGTATCAGGAAAACATCCGAGCCCAAGAGGTGGCACGATTTTTTTCTTATTGGCGTATGCATGGAAATGCGAGAGAGGACGCATGTAGGTGAGCAGAGACAAGCAGAGGCACGAGCAGCTTTCTTTCGAATCCTAGATTTTCAGAATTTTAACTGAAAATTCGAATTTGTATCAGGATAACATCTGAGCCCAAGAGGTGGCACGATTTTTTTCTTATCCACGTATGCATGGGAATGCGAGAGAAGACGCATGTAGCTGAGAGCAGAGACAGGCGGAGGCATGTATCAGGAAAACATCCGAGCCCAAGAGGTGGCACGATTTTTTTCTTATTCGCGTATGCATGGAAATGCGAGAGAGGACGCATGTAGGTGAGCAGAGACAAGCAGAGGCACGAGCAGCTTTCTTTCGAATCCTAGATTTTGAGAATTTTAACTGAAAATTCGAATTTGTATCAGGATAACATCTGAGCCCAAGAGGTGGCACGATTTTTTTCTTATCCGCGTATGCATGGGAGCGCGAGAGAGGACGAATGTAGGTGAGAGCAGAGACAGGCAGAGGCATGTATCAGGAAAACATCCGAGCCCAAGAGGTGGCACGATTTTTTTCTTATCCGCATCTGCATGGGAATGCGAGAGAGGATGAATGTAGGTGAGAGCAGAGACAGGCAGAGGCATGTATCAGGAAAACATCCGAGCCCAAGAGGTGGCACGATTTTTTTCTTATTCGCGTATGCATGGAAATGCAAGAGAGGACGCATGTAGGTGAGCAGAGACAAGCAGAGGCACGAGCAGCTTTCTTTCGAATCCTAGATTTTGAGAATTTTAACTGAAAATTCGAATTTGTATCAGGATAACATCTGAGCCCAAGAGGTGGCACGATTTTTTTCTTATCCGCGTATGCATGGGAGTGCGAGAGAGGACGCATGTAGGTGAGAGCAGAGACAGGCAGAGGCATGTATCAGGAAAACATCCGAGCCCAAGAGGTGGCACGATTTTTTTCTTATTCGCGTATGCATGGAAATGCGAGAGAGGACGCATGTAGGTGAGCAGAGACAAGCAGAAGCACGAGCAGCTTTCTTTCGAATCCTAGATTTTCAGAATTTTAACTGAAAATTCGAATTTGTATCAGGATAACATCTGAGCCCAAGAGGTGGCACGATTTTTTTCTTATCCGCGTATGCATGGAAATGCGAGAGAGGACGCATGTAGGTGAGAGCAGAGACAGGCAGAGGCACGAGCAGCTTTCTTTCGAATCCTAGATTTTGAGAATTTTAACTGAAAATTCGAATTTGTATCAGGAAAACATCCGAGCCCAAGAGGTGGCACGATTTTTTTCTGATCCGCGTATGCATGGGAGTACGAGAGAGGACGCATGTAGGTGAGAGCAGAGACAGGCTGAGGCACGAGCAGCTTTCTTTCGAATCCTAGATTTTGAGAATTTTAACTGAAAATTCGAATTTGTATCAGGATAACATCTGAGCCCAAGAGGTGGCACGATTTTTTTCTTATCCGCGTATGCATGGGAGCGCGAGAGAGGACGAATGTAGGTGTGAGCAGAGACAGGCAGAGGCATGTATCAGGAAAACATCCGAGCCCAAGAGGTGGCACGATTTTTTTCTTATTCGCGTATGCATGGGAATGCGAGAGAGGACGCATGTAGGTGAGAGCAGAGACAGGCAGAGGCACGAGCAGTTTTCTTTCGAATCCTAGATTTTGAGAATTTTATCTGAAAATTCGAATTTGTATCAGGATAACATCTGAGCCCAAGAGGTGGCACGATTTTTTTCTTATCAGCGTATGCATGGGAGTGCGAGAGAGGATGCATGTAGGTGAGAGCAGAGACAGGCAGAGGCATGTATCAGGAAAACATCCGAGCCCAAGAGGTGGCACGATTTTTTTCTTATCCGCATCTGCATGGGAATGCGAGAGAGGATGAATGTAGGTGAGAGCAGAGACAGGCAGAGGCACGAGCAGCTTTCTTTCGAATCCTAGATTTTGAGAATTTTAACTGAAAATTCGAATTTGTATCAGGATAACATCTGAGCCCAAGAGGTGGCACGATTTTTTTCTGATCCGCGTATGCATGGGAGTGCGAGAGAGGACGCATGTAGGTGAGAGCAGAGACAGGCAGAGGCATGTATCAGGAAAACATCCGAGCCCAAGAGGTGGCACGATTTTTTTCTTATTCGCGTATGCATGGGAATGCGAGAGAGGACGCATGTAGGTGAGAGCAGAGACAGGCAGAGGCACGAGCAGTTTTCTTTCGAATCCTAGATTTTGAGAATTTTATCTGAAAATTCGAATTTGTATCAGGATAACATCTGAGCCCAAGAGGTGGCACGATTTTTTTCTTATCAGCGTATGCATGGGAGTGCGAGAGAGGACGCATGTAGGTGAGAGCAGAGACAGGCAGAGGCATGTATCAGGAAAACATCCGAGCCCAAGAGGTGGCACGATTTTTTTCTTATTCGCGTATGCATGGGAATGCGAGAGAGGACGCATGTAGGTGAGAGCAGAGACAGGCAGAGGCACGAGCAGTTTTCTTTCGAATCCTAGATTTTGAGAATTTTATCTGAAAATTCGAATTTGTATCAGGATAACATCTGAGCCCAAGAGGTGGCACGATTTTTTTCTTATCCGCGTATGCATGGGAGTGCGAGAGAGGACGCATGTAGGTGAGAGCAGAGACAGGCAGAGGCACGAGCAGCTTTCTTTCGAATCCTAGATTTTGAGAATTTTAACTGAAAATTCGAATTTGTATCAGGATAACATCTGAGCCCAAGAGGTGGCACGATTTTTTTCTTATCAGCGTATGCATGGGAGTGCGAGAGAGGATGCATGTAGGTGAGAGCAGAGACAGGCAGAGGCATGTATCAGGAAAACATCCGAGCCCAAGAGGTGGCACAATTTTTTTCTTCTTCACATGTGTATGGGCATGGGAGAGAGGACACACGGATCTGTTCTTAGATTTAGAGATTTTCAACTGAAAATTCGACTTTGTATGAGGATAACATCTGAGCCAAAGAAGTGAAACTATTTCTCTTTCGCAGAACGTATACGGATGATATAAAGAACACCGGTACACGCGAACGTGACAGGAGGGATAGACAAAGACATTAGAACATACGCTGATACAAGCAGCGTGATATTAGGCGCTCCATATCTTGAGAACGTGGCCCAATTCACGACTGTTCGTGAAGTGTCTTCACATTCGAGAATCGTATGATGATTAATCGCAATGCATGCTTTCTATTAGAGATTTCAAATAATTGGGGTTTTGCACGAAAATTGTATTTTTATTATACGGGGTCCATAATGTAGAATGAGCCAGAATAATGAGGATGTATTTTTTCTTTCTCGTTAAAAATGATAATTGCGCTTCCTATAAATAAGTAATTGAATAATACTGATTCTGATATACATTAGTATATCTTGACGTGGGTGACGTCATATTGTAGTAATTTTCAATTTGTAGTATTGAAGGCAATGTTGCTTCAAACGAAAACAAAAAATATATGTCCTAAATCCGTTTTCAACTACTACAGAATATAGATGGGAAAAAAATCATGCGAAACCCCAATTGGCTGGAGCTTGACTTCCGCAAGCGTGAATGTTTTGCAGCATGAAGGATATCTCTCGTTATTCGTATGCACCTATATTACCTTGCCCGTGAACTAAAGTAAGATATACGGTTTCGAGCATTGTCGCCCCGGCTATTAGCTGGTTGTTATTTGAAAACTGTAGCGCAAGAATGGGAAAGGTTTCAAATGCGCACAGAATATAGCTAGGTGTTACAGTAACTCTTTATTTTATTTTTTATAAATATTCGAAATCGACAACAATTCATATCGTTACTATGTTACAGCTATATATTTGTTCATAAATAGTTACATAAAGTACATACATGTATGTATCCGTGAAGCATATCCTCAAATTTTCATCAACTAAAACTACTAATAATAATTATAAGAATGATTACAAAATCTCAATAATAATAATTTCATGTTAACGACTATTCATAGGATCAAAAAAATAATACTCGTGAAACATCGCCTGCGATTCATGGTATGTGTCTTGTAGTACGACGTATGGCGTGTATATGCAAGTGTTAAACAGCGGTCGTATGAAAGACTTGACCTATATAAGGTGAGAACTAAATTACGATTAGAATCACGTCCTGATGTATGGCAGCGGCCGTTATAGTCGGGCAGCATTGCAGTTGGTTCAATTTACGAATTCGCGAATAGACTTCGTGAATTGTACCGGGTACCAGCTACGTAAGAAATTCAGAAACGACCTGAGGAACCTAAGTAGTTTTCGTTGCGTCGCACAGTACAGTATACTATATGCCTATAAGTGATATCATACACAGGGTGGGGATATTCGTAGGAGATATATAATGAAGGCCCGCATAAGGCAGTCCCCCGTATAACATAAATTATAACAAGCTTTGACCCAAAACGGCAAGAAGCAGGACAGTTAAGCAGTAAATTTTTTTAGACTGGCCACTTCCCACGCCGGGTGAACCGTCAATTCGCACTCCAAGCTTAGGCGTCGTTGATGGCATTTTCGTTGTTGGAGAAAGCGTCGGAGATGATGGCTGTACACCACGATCCATAGAACAAACAGTTCCTGTAACAGCCTCGTGTACGGACCCGGTCAAAATTCTAAAATTGTAATCATTCGGGTCCAACTGTCCGTACATGAAGGTCGGAAGACGATCCGACAACACCCAGATGTTTCCTTGGCGATCAATCTTGGGAGAAGAGAAAAGAATGTAAAATATATAATGTGAATTACAATGATAATGTAAAATAGGAGAAAACGGGAAAGACCTGTGCTCCTACCTTAAGATCATTGGGAAAAACCATCGTGACATTATTCATGTAAACGCGGCCTTGATCCAGAATGCTATATCTACTTCCGGCTCTCCAACAAGCGATAGCATTCAAATTTGTCAGCGCATAAAAAAGAATTCCTGTTGTTGGATCAAGGAAGCTAACGCTGCTTTGACCATTCGGTCCTCTAGACCCAAGCGCTTTGAACTCGTGAAAACCGTCTGAATTTCGAAATTGAGACATATATATTCATTGTACAGGGACAGTAACGGAAAACGTTATCACGACGGCTTGTAAAATCACCTGCTGATAATGCGCGTTCTGGATCACGAAGTAGTCGCGTGTTTACTGAGAACTCCATGGTACTGCAGAGCGGATGAAAGTATAATGTGCTATAACCATCGCCTGAAGGGGCTAGAGCTAGGCCAAAGAGTCCGTCGGTCCATTGGAAAGCTATACCTGAGACGTTGAATTCTCCGCTCTTGAAATAAGCACATATTTTGTCCAGTTAGTAATCTCCAGCTGAAGACGAGTGGTTGGAAATACTACTATATCGATAATCGCGTATCAAGTACCTGCGGATCAGGATGGAAAAAGTGGTGTTTGACGAGCCAAGAAGCATTGCGACGCCAAGAATAAACAACAAGACCTGGGCCTCCCAGGTCTGCTAGATAGGCGAAGGTATCTTCACATGAAGCATCCTCCACAGCAATATTTGCAAAAAGAGAATCTGGGGTCCTCTGGTTCTCCGGGATTATGTATTTGAAGAGTAGCTGATCATTGGTTAGATCGTAAACGATTAGAGTTGGAGGAGCCTCCTGCTTTGGTTGGCTGATTAAGTCAGTCAGACCAGTATCAAGAACCCAGAGTCGACTGCAACGATCAGCTCGAATCCGGAAGGTTGATACTACTTCCGGTACCCCGGCTGCACCGTACTGATGCGCATCCCAAGACGGATACGGATTCAGTAACGGCGACTCGCTCGTATCTGCAGTTATAAGTGACCATCATTTGGTGATTTGTGTAAAAAAATTAAATAAAATGTTCAGCTGATCTATCAAAGACTTTTGCAATACCGGATGCACCCCGGATTCCTACCGTTCAAGTTCACGTAGTTTAAACTAGCCGCGACACCAGGTCGCCATCTTGGTACCGTGATGAAGAGCTTGTCACCGGATACTTCAAGCCCGAGAGGAAGATTATCCTCACGTTTGTAAGCGGGAAAAAGTCGCCGCGTTTCTTCATTTGGCCAAGCATAATCCAGTAGCTTCCACTGATGAGCCACCCGCAAATTATCGATGGCTCTTACGATGTGTGCTTTCAGAATAACCAGGAACAACGCCGTGGCAAGGCCACGGCTGAGCCACCCACTGAATTTCATGTTTATTGCTAAAATCAATCTATACTAAATTTTGTCATCTATAAGCTGTATCATTATCAAACTGATTTATACCAATATAAGAGATATTGAATTATTGAATTATACCTAATCGATAATCAAGGCATAGAAAAAATGAAATAGACTGATAATGAAAATCGAGCTGATCCACGTATTATGTTATTTAAACAGGCTTTTTACCGGTCTATCAAGGTTTTCAGGAGATTATAACAGCGATTGTGATTTGCACCCTGGCCTTGATTTGTAATTTTCAAGTACAATTTATTGGTCAAGAATTGAGGAGTGCGAAATAGACATTGTGATTAAGAAAAGGGTACTCTGTTTTCAACAGAGCCAGGATATTTCCAGTAATGAATTGGTCACGGTCGCCGTGACTCATTGTGGTGTTCGCTTGCCTCATCCATCACGTTTTCTTGGTACCGGTTGAACATATCTATAAAATCTACTGAGAAAATATTATATTTGCTCGCGGGGCATCCCATATATTCCCATGACCACAAAATGTATATATCTATAGCTCCAATTGACGAGTCAGTTGAGAGGTCGATTACTTATGCATACGCGAAGATATCCACCGAAACAAAATCAGGATGTATGATTATGTAACATTACTGCGTGTAATCTGGAGCACTCCGGTCATTATGAGATGAAAGTTCGAAGCATAAAAAATGGTGTATTCAAATACATTAGAGCAGTAGATATCGCGCCAAAAAACCGGTTTTAAACCACGCGTTACAGTTTACAGCCTTTCTCTGACCGTTCCTGATAACGTCGTGCGAGGCCAGAGCACAGGTTTTAATATTCAAAGACGTTATATGGTCTTGAATTGTCTTTCCTGCGTGTGAAGAGAAAGACCGTGTATTTGACAATGCACGTGGGAAAGTACCGCACTCAACTGCCCCGCGGAATGCATGAGATGTCACAACACGGAAAACGGCTAATGGGTAATGTGATGAAGTAAGACTCTCATATCCTTTTCATTTAAATACATACATTTTCACCGGTGAACACACGCGCGACATGAATTATGAAAATATACGAAAAGTAAAATCCACCGACTATATGAACTTCGAAGACATAAACGATAAAACAAACCTCTGATGGAACCCGAAGCCGTGGAACCGCCTTGTGCCGCAGAACTATTATGCAGAATCGCGTATGTGATCACAGTTAGAACTCCTTTGTGTGAAAGGAACAGAAACGATATGTTGCCTCGGTGAGTTTACGGTGTCAACTGAAATGAAATGAAACGACGTGCGCGATCGACGGACGACGAGGAACGGTTCTTCCGATATATTGCGGTGTAAAAACCACGGCCATCTCTCGCGCGAAGGATATCGGGAAGAACATCATCGTCTAATAAACTGAGAAACTGATTGTCACACCTTAGAACCAGGAATCAAATCATCAGACTTCACTAACGCTTCCAGTTATTTATTGCAATTTCCCATAAATCCCTTTTCGTTTCAAGTCACCTTGTTCGCGGTGCGAGGATGTTATCCATATAGGTCGAACGAGCATCAGGAACGCTGACAATTGATGTGATCTACGCCGTTACATCGTGCACATTTTTGCACAGTGCTGTCGAATTTTTGTCCAGTAGTTTTCTGCCCTACGGGCGGATTCCCTAATCCTCTACCGCAAACCCATACACTGTATAATAATTGTGTAAGGAATTATGAATAATACCTTTTATCCACGAACAGAGATCTGTGTCTCTTTTGTCATTTAAAATATAACAGATAATATATGTGAAGAATGGTCTATTGGTAGCGAAGATTTTGAAATTTCACAGAACTAAAACGTTAGAATGTATTCGTTTTACTATCTTTATGAGAACGACGTGCTTCAATTCTTTCATTTTTTTCATGCCTACGAAGGACGATGATATTCATTTAGCTTTCACTTTTCAAAGTATTTGCAGCACCGCCTTGTTCCCCCGTGATCGTTGTACATACAACACACACCCACCGTACTTACCAATATCTATGCTATGATACGTACATGTTCATACGTACCTACCTGTACGTATAATTCGTTTGTGCAACCGCCTATAGCGGAGTGCCGTTCACCTGTCTAATGGAATAACCGTAATTCTGTGTTGATTTTTTTGTAAACAGAATTTAGAACAAGTTTGAACAGCTAATATTTCACGCCCGATAAAAAAAAAGAATTCTACTTATATGATGATTATTTATCATGAATTTTCACGAATAATTGTACGTTTTGATCCTCACTCGGCTAGTTCCGTTCATCAAAGGTCAAAATTCCAAACTCAATAAACATTATCTACGAAAAATAGAATATCTTGTAATTCGTCAATATTCGTATATCATTTCTTCATCTTACATAAACAAATCATTGTACGTATAGAAATGTGAATATTTCTATAGACCACTTTCAAAACTTTTGTCATGATCACTTGTAACACTTTTTCTATTGGTAATTAGTTGCTGCATGCACACGGCTCAAAGATATACCTACATATGGAGCCTGTATAGGTGAGAACTCGCCAAACCCAAGAAATTAAATTTATCCGGCTAATTTTAACAAGTGAATAAACAGTTATCTTCTGACAGAACAAGGATATACCCAGAGAATTTTTTATGAGTAATCGTTCTATTACACCAGTATTCAAATAAACGAGCCTGTGAATATATTTTTGCAGAAATATTTATGATATCGTCGTTAAGAGAATAAAAGTAAGGAGATTGAACAACGTGAGAGAATAAAAAATTAATAAGTATTTCATTTAGATTTTTATTTATTCACTGATATAGACACTTGAAATACATTTGGTATTTGTATGCGTGTGATGGGCTGTTGCAGCTGGAACGAACAGTGCTGTAATTGCATATGCGTCTTTATCGTGTATACAAAAAAAATGCATATCGCGATACTATTTATTGATTATTATATATTATGTAGAATAAAGAATGAAATTTTCCAAATACCTTATGTATAAAATCCATCCAAATAATTATGTTCTCTATCACCAAGTGTATAGATTAGCGTAAAGATATGCGCATAGTATAGTGAGATCGATACACACAGACCTGGGCTAAGCATTCAGATTCTCTGTTGGAGAGTTGAAGAGCGCTAATTGATTGAACTTAATTTTATAATACATATACTAATTATGCATGAATTACGATCTATGATCTAGGACTAAGTTGAGATACAAGTTGATAGTGAGCTATACCGATCTCGAAACGATTAAAAACTAATAAGATTAGATTACTTTCCAACAGTTTCAATTTTAGCAAATTTTTCTCACTTTTGTGAGCATATCTGCGTTATAGCCTCAACTCCCCAACCACCGAGTAAATAATTTATATATGTATTGTGTTTTAAATGATTCTTAATGAAATTTACTAATATTGTTTCTCGGTCCAGCCACGCGTCAATTAAGCCAAGTGAAACATCCAGTTTTACAAATATAAACACATACAGTAATACTTTTCGCCGCCCCCCCCCCCCCCCCCCCCCGGGCGCATTTCAATACTATCGTATACATAATTTGCGTATCGCGTTTCGGTGAGAAAACGATAAAAATGGAAAATTTCGACTTTTTTTGTTTCTCTCTAAAATTGCATGTGGTAACCGCTGATATCATTGATTACATACAGTACCTATCTACTTCAGGAACGTAACATTTTTTAATTATTGCATTTTTTAATGAAATAAAAATTCATCTGCCCGTTTATTGATTCATATGATTGTTTTTCTTTTCTTTGTTATCAATTTCGTACACATAATTTCGACGAATACTATCAATGTTTTCATTTGGTCTTTCTCATCAGGATTGTGATGCTCGTCTGTTCATATCCTAATTGTAATAAAAACTCCGAATAATAATTCTGGGCTTCGCCAAATTTATAAAACTGGGTTATGTGATTTGTTGACTTAGTGACGGTAGGTCCAAACAATCGCCTGCCATGAGGCAAGGAACCGAAATGGTCCAACAGCAGTTAAAGGCTGTGATTGGTTGAAACAATATGTGACTGTCGTCTACGATTCTGGAAATTTGCACGAAAAAAAGTATTAGGATATATATATATCCCCAATCTAAATACATCACCGCTTCAGTATTTGTCTCGTTTAGAGAAAAAAAAGTGAAAAGAAACAAATTTATGTACGCAAATCGAGAAAATTTACAGAATCGTTGGCTAAAGTCCAGTTCAATCAAGCTTTCCACAGAACATCTCTTTATTTTATTCAACTTTTTTTCTTCTTCTTCTTTAAACACTTCGTAATGACACTCAATAAATAACAGAACTTCTACATGGCAAATTTAATTTTGATAATAAACGGTTATGTTTCTCAATCTATGGAAGCTACCAATACTTCTTTTGTCTTTGTTTTAAGGCATTTTTTCTTATTCTTATACATATATTCTAACAATATTGTGATAAGGATCTGATCTACTGATAGGAGGCTAGAAACATTAACAAGTTCATGTGAAATTTCATTACTAAACAAAACAAAGAGAATAAAGAAAAAATACTATAAATTAAAAACAAAAGGCTAATAATTAACGAATCGATCATTCCGAAATTTCAGTAAATCGCGTAATTAGGTATATGTTCTAAGTTAAAAGAGATGCGATCATATAATGATCTAAGACATCGCGATTGTCTGCACTTGCGTTCGCAAGAACTTTAAAAGCAATTATTTTTTCTATATTACTATTTTATTTTCATTCATATTATAAATATGTATTTTTTAACGATTTATTAGCGAAGAGAAAAAAACTATTAAGCTAGAAAATTGACTAGCTAAGAAATTGGATGATGAAAGCCGAAATTTGCTAGCCTGTTTAGCAAAAAGCCTCATTGCATGGGATCACGTCGTTGTGTGGGAAAAAAACAATAAATAAATGAATTATATGAATTCATTAGAGATGGAGTCAACACATATACTATAATAAATAAAGGATTTTTTAGCGAACGAAAGCAATGAAAAAAAAAATATATATATATCAGGACAACAAGGGAGAAAAGTGTGGAATTATACGCTCCCTCCTACCTCGGTCAATAATTGATTAGGATAAAAGGTATCATCCATTTATCGAGGAACATAAACCACTAGATGTATAAGTGTATAATGACAATGTGTAGGTATATACGTACACTTCTATACGGGGCACAGTATGATGTATCTGAGTATCAAGAGAAGATATTAATGACCCTGAAGATATTCACGTGAATGATAAAACTCGAATTGACATTTGTTCGTTCGCGAGAAATCTGAACATCAAGTTTTTCAAATTTTCTCTTTTGTCTGATATACCAATAGTTATCCAATAAACTCTAAATATGTATTTTTCTTTTCTTATCTAGATTTTTTGTTCTCCTGTATCCTAAACAGAGTTATCTGCGGAAACGATGCTTCTGAAATTTTCAGCACGCGGCAGCTCCATTGTTCATAAATATTATAGCCGAGCTCGCCAAAACTTTCTTTATTGACTAACTACTTTGGTGATTGCCACGTGAAAAAAAAAACAAATTTTAACAAACGCATTCATGTATAGATTTTCTTAAAACGAACAAATGCCTATAGCAATTTGATTTTTATCATTCGCGTGATTTTCAGGGACGCGCGATGACGTGCCAAATTATTCGATTATGTCAAATATCTTGAGGGTCACGAGAAAAAAGGGAAGAGCGACACTGTGAACGGTTGTATTTTCAGGAAATTGTGTCTTCCCGAGCCAGAGAAGCAGACCGAAAATTATTAGATTGGCAAATTACCAAATCAAGACGCCAATTTTTTGTAAAAAAATTCACGCCACCGAATTAAAAAACATCGAACAATAATGAAAAGAAAAGATAATGATTAAAAATATTTATATATGATTACATCCCTATATGATACATTGAGAATTTCGTATCCGGTTATTATAATTTTGTATCATTCTTAGGATATGAATCATTTTCTGGCTAAATATAAAATTTTTCATCTGATCTATGGCTAGAGAAAACCGAGTAGAAGGTTTAGGTTTGGGAAATTGGAAAACGGCGTGAGTCGAGTGAAGAGAGTCGAGATTTTCAATAAACACTCTCTGTACTTACCACTCACTCAATCGTCGCCGCGGAACTTGTTCCTTCCGAAGAAAGGTTGGGTTAGGCCTTCAGGCTGAATCGATACTTCGTTATTCACACATCGATTACGAACTTTACCATGAAACATATTTAAAAAATGATTTTCAAGCCAAGTATTAGCTTGATTTATCAGTTTCCACATATTAATACACGTGAGTTTCGATTCAACCTGAAAAGATAACGAAATAAAAATTACGACAGACTAACCTGAGGCGGCTCAGCCTCCACGCTGCCTCCAGACACGCGTGGGCTCAAAATTTATCATTCAGAAAAGTATTTTTTTCCGCATATCTACTCAACAACAAAACTGAAGAATCATATTCAAACAATCAACGCATTAAATGATCACGTATAAGAGAAAAGAAAGAAGAAAAATTAATTCGAATATTTACAAAGAATTCAGATTTGCACATTATAGACGTGGATCAATAATTCACTCGCACAAAAGCCAATTTTTAAATATTTGCTTCTAGTTTTACTTAGTTTTTTTTCTTCTGTTTCAACAATCATCTAAAACAAAACAGTATTACATACTGAAAAGAGAAAAGTTCAGTTATTCCAATTGTTGTAGTATATGAAACAATTGATATTTATCTATGGTTTTTTTTTCTCTCTTTGTAACTCTTGTTACTTATTATGTATCCATTATTTTGTTCTTCCTTTGCAACGATCAAAGAAATGAAATTCAGTGCCGTCGTAATAACAGGTTTGGACAAGAAAATGAAAGAAAAAAAAAAACTATATTGATCTAACCTGGCAGCAGCGTGAAGCACCACCTTATATCCGCACTTTCGAGGAGCCGCTCTCTCCAAGAGGACATTGGTGTGGGGGGATGATGCCGAAGATATGCCGTGAAAAAGAGCAGTAATTTATGAGAATTTATTCAGAAGAGGAGAAAAAAAAACAAAACAAAAAACCCCCAAAAATGAAAAGAAAACTGAAAAAAAAAGAAACGAAAATCTGGAAGAACATTCTCTATAAATTATGAATATTGAATTTATATACTGTATGTGTATATATTATGAATCAGAGCTATTATTCCGCATGCTACCTCTAATGAGAGACACGAGACTGAATTTATGAGTCTGCATTTCATTCCGTCAAGCACATATGTGTAATACGGAATTCTCAATTATTGCATCAACCACGTTAAATATTTCGATTCAATATCAATACATAATTGACACGTGTAGTTATTTTTTTACAATTTGATTATTCGTTTATTTGTTCGATATGCTATCGACTCCGAAACATGGAGCGAATTGAGGAGGGCTATGATTGAACCCCGAAGAAGAATGATGATACTTTAAAAAATATGCTCTATTAATAGATCAAAGAGATATGTATGTACATCTTGAGAAGAACGATATTTTTTTTAACGACTGTTCCAAAAATAAGTATCAATCGAGTTTTGTTACAGAAGTTTAACAGTCTATTCAAGATACATATTCAAGTGAAATTTACGATTTATCGGCGCCATATTTGAACTATTTCATAGTTGATTGACATTAGAATAAAATTGCTTGTAATGTACAAATTTTCATTTTTTCCTTGTCTTCAGTTATTTAGACAAACATACTTTTTTTTCACCAGGCAAACATTCAATTTTTTCCATACGTTGACGTTGTTCTTTAAAATACCACACTTGGGATAAAAAAAAATTGAATAAATATTGAAATTGGATAGATAAAAATAATAAATTATCATCAACGTTGTCACTTACAAAAGTGTCTTTCGAAACGTTACATAGTCACATATATTATTTAGTCAACTTCTGTAATAACACTCTCGATTTCAACAAATTCTTTGTGCAACATACACCATTTCACCAAAAAATACACCATTTTCATGAATATATACATCGATTAAGGGTACCGATTGAAAATTGCTATACCTATAATGAAATTCACGACTTCCACCTGTTTTGTCCAGTCATTTGAGAATTCTCTGACTTTTTACCACATTTTCTCAATTCTCAAGTTCAATTGGCACCCTGGTTATCCTCTTGAATATGTGTGGCGTGTCTCGTAGCTAAGTGATTGAAAATTACAGATTCCAATAGCCCTCACCCCCTCAAAATCCGATAATGTTTTTTCATCACGATAGATAATGAATGCTCTTTTTCTCGGCAATCATCGGAAACTTACTGACATCATGACATAATAATATGATAACAATAATATAATAATAATAATGATAATAAGAATAATGATATTATCAATGATAATAAAAAAAACCAATATTTTGGCTAACTTCGTGTTAACGTGAGTGTTGTTGTTTGGGATGCAGCAGTGATCCTGAGCGACGATAATTCTTCCCGTAACCAAACGTCGAAGAATTTTAGGGATGTCCGTCGATCGTTATCTAGGAGGCTTCGTCAGATTCTGACTATCATGGGCGGGCCCAAAGCACGAAATGCAGTGGTGGATTGGGCCCGTCCGACGGGGGCGATCATCTGAAGCGTGGATGCATCATAGGCGCAAGCATTGGAGCCCCTGGGAATCCCATTGGAAATCCCATCGCCCCCGGTGGTAGAGCCCCTATCATACCTGAAAAAAATGAATGACTGAATTTTTTAACCGTACACCGTACCTGGTGATAATCGTTTATCATATAATACATATGAACAGTATTTTATTCAATATAAAATACTTACGTCAGGCCCGCGCGTCAGTCTCCGCGGATATTTAGATAATATATTCTCTATATGTATTCGTTACTTTGAAAAAAAAAATGGTATATCTTTGTTCTACCTACCCAGGGTTGGATATTTTACATGGTTTATATTTCAAATTTAACGTTCAACTGATCACGCAAGGGATAAAATTCTCGGTCAAAAAATTATAATATTTAAAATTGGCAGAGAAATATTCAAAGAATTATAACTATTTACATTTGTTTATATAATCTTAGATCTCAGATTCTGAATTCAGACATTATAATTCCATTCGAAGCGCTTGAGCGGTATATTTTAATGGGAGCTACTCTGCTGTAAAAATTAAAGCTCAAGTATAAATTTGAATTGAATTCAGTAGAACTTCATTCTATTTCGCGTCTTTCATCTGTTATGAAAAAGTGTGTCCATTATACACAACATAGGGTAGGACAAATCCCGATTAGACTACATAACTGTGCACTATTTGAAAGAAATCCAAGTAACAGCTAACTGAATATTTATTGAGAAGTAGAAATAGATGACGACGTAGTTTTGTGACTTTAGATTATTTTCTTCACAGTCTGAACTTTTCACAGTTTTTTTCAACTTCTAAAATTTCAAGATCTAATTGTGAGTTGATTTCATTTACTTTGCATCTTGACTTGAGTTGTTTTGGATTGTGTATACAAATCTCACAAGTTCCGTTCGTAATAGACAGAAACTGATAGAAATTGTAGTCAAATATAATTACTGTGAATAAAAATAAGCCATTCTGTTACCGGTTTTCATTTCGTTTTGCCATACAGCAGCAGCAGCAACTTCGCGACAGATATCTTTATAAATCTATCTACGAATATCGCAATCCCATTTGTTAGATGTGATAAATAATCATCGCATGTACACATATATGTATGTATTATGTATGTTTATATAGGTACGTAATATATAATATATTCAATTATGTAATAAGTATATGTAATATAGGTATATAGTAGTATGCTGGTACGTGAATTCGTTACTTACTGTCGGTCAGGTCAACTTATTATAAATTTATGTGTGACACAAAGAAGCTATGCTAGTGTGAAATATAGTTATGTTCGGTGTTGCAAAAAATTTTCTTTTATGAAACATTTCATTCAAAACTAAAAGCATATATTGCGATCAATATAGACATAATCGACTTATTTATTCATCTTCTTAGAGTAATCAAAATACTCGCTGCATTTTTCATGAAAGCCCAATTGAATCATGAATATATCATCATTCATAGCAATATACTTTCACAATTTAGATCTGTTCTAAATCATCGAGTAATTCCAGAAAAATATATTGAAAAAAAATAGGAAAATAATTGATAATTGAAACATTTTTCACCCGGCAAATCTTCAATTATCTCGTTAGTCGATTCAATCACCTTCAGGCAGACGAAAATACGTGTAACAGTTTTAGTTCTACTATAGAAAAAAGTTATGTTTTGAACTCTGAGTTGAAAATTCATCTGACCCTTGTCGATACATTGAAAATGAAAAATATATTAATAGATTGCAAAGATTTATGCCCCATGCGGAAAAAAATGTATTGTTAATTGAAATGAAAAGAGATATACTCCGTGTACAGAATAAAGGTGAAAAGGTAATTGGTTTCATGAAAAATGCGCCAACTTTTGGTATAAAACTTCAAACAACGGACAAAACCGTGCCCAAAAAGCATTTTCACTACTGTATCACAACACCAGGATTCAAGCTATAAATATAAGAGACAGGATATATTATGATTCATGGTTGGCATGGGATGGTAAGTGAATACGAGATAGTACGGTAAAGAGAAACAGTGAGTATATAGAGGCTAAAGATAAAATTAATTCGAAATAAACAAAATTTACATAAATTAAAAAATAAATAAAAAAAAATATAGTAGATAAGTATAGGTATGCATACTTAATTTTGACTTCATGACAACACACGGCGACCGGTTGGAATCTACGAAATCCTATAATATCAATATATTCGTACGATAACTGTCAAGTGCCAGAGATTGGCGGCGAAGTTGAGTCTTCAGATATTTCCATTCAAGTTTACTAATATTTAATGTACTTCCGATTTAAATCGCAACGATTACGCTCAAACCCGAAATTTTATGTTTTATGAATGAGTAAATAACTATGACATTAAAAGAATGGAGAAAAATCGCACATACTTCACTCTTATCCACGGAATTGGAACATTCGATTCAATTTTATATGTATTTAATCATTTTTCAACTATTATTGGTATTTATAAATAAAATGATAATATCATTTTAAGTATAATAAATGGAATGAAACCAAGAACGTTGAACAAAAAAAAGAGTAACAAATATTAAAACGAAAAATAGTGAACATGAAAATGACTCGCAGTTACAACGAAAACTAATAATTCACGATTATACTCCTACTCTATTTGTCATATCGAATCAAATAACACAGTACTTTATTACATGAATGAAAAAAGATTTATGAGAATAAATGATCATTTGGTGGTTGAATTATTTAATTGAATCAATGCATTATGAATCAATGAATGAATAATTCCCACAGATGTTTATTGTTAAAGCCTCCAAAACTAATCACTATGTTAATTGAGAATGGTAAAAAGAATGGCAGCTCATCAGTCCGTTAGCCAAAGAAATTGGCCACCAGCTGCTCCATGGTGAAAGAAATATTATGATGAAAATAATAATAATGATAATAATAATAATATTAAAAATAATTACTACGACAATAATAATGATTATGGTGAGTAAAAAAACAATGAA
Organism: Phymatocera aterrima; assembly: GCA_963170745.1. Taxonomy (NCBI): domain Eukaryota; kingdom Metazoa; phylum Arthropoda; class Insecta; order Hymenoptera; family Tenthredinidae; genus Phymatocera; species Phymatocera aterrima. The sequence continues at coordinate 13,400,992 of OY720663.1, forward strand.
TTAGTAGTAGTGATAATAATGATAATAATAATAATAGTAATGATAACATTAATGATAGTGAAAATGATGATGGAGAAGAAGATAAAATAAAAAATAATCAGATAATAATATAGGCCATGTCACCGCATGCTATTTGCTAAGGACCAACCTTTGTTGCACTTGTATAAAACACGGTTTTAGTAACCAGACTGGGAACGTTCGTTCAACACTCACCGAGGAGTGACACTGACAGGTAGCCCTGCAAACGCACCGTTATAACGTAAACGTACGAGACGCTGTCGTCAGTTCAGCGCATGGGTGAATCCTGAGTGTGCTATTCTCTCTCTGTTTTTCATTTATTTCATTCATATTTTTTCCTTCTTTCTTTTTATATTCGTATTTTTATAGTATTTGTATAGGTATAAGATTCTGGACTTGGTGATCATCGTTGTATTGGATATCGGATAATATGAAAGATACTGTGTAGAAGGGGGAGAAATGATTCAGTCATAGTGCTCTGAAGACTTTTTTAAATGTTGCAATTCTTTTAAACTATTGATTTTCTGAGTTAGGATCAAAAAGTGTGCTCAGTCAGATAGTTATAATATGGTTATATTAACTTTAAACAGTTTCAAAGGGACCTGTGAATTGATGTTATCATCAATTTCTATAACTGTGCAGAGGATTATGATATGTGTTAAAAACTGCAGAGAAAAAAGATATACAAAAAATTTATTTTTACCGATATGAGTATAATATCCGACATCCAAAATAACCCGACCAAGTTAAACGGGATAAATAAAGCTTTTAAAAAAATACAGCTATTAAGAAAATCAGAAAATCAAAAGTGTAGTACTGTGGCTCTAGGCAATTGGAGCAAATTTTCTGACAAAATATAAGATTCGATGAAACAATTGCTTTTTACTACTAATTAGAGATATCGTTTTATCTGAATAAAAACGCTGTTGACTAAATATTCCCATTCAATTACACCAATGTTGACAACAATATCCATTCATCAACGAAATTACGCAAAATGTATTCCTAATAGAAAGTTGAAAGATTACAATCCAATCACATATTACAACATTAAAATCATAACGAATCAATTAAATCAGACAAATTTTGTCCAACGGCCATCGGCTGCTCAAAATATATGCGTAATGATTAACAGCATATATATAATATACTCATAAAGTCATACGTGATTTGATATCAATTACCCCATTTCCCAAGTGCTTCCGAAGCTCTGGGGGTTTTTGACTTCAAAATGGGCGTCAGATTTTTTATCAGAAAAAAGGGACAAGGATTAGGTCAAGGGTAAAGTTGGACGAGGGGATTAAGACGTTGGACACTTACCTGGAGGCAGGCCCATGGGGGGCGGTCGCATCATGTTACCTCCGTGAATGAGAGCGGGTGCAGCAAGGGTCATTGTTGGTCGCATAAGCGGCGCCATAAGGGCAACAGAGCTAACAGGCATAGCGGCAGACGCTGGAACCATAACAGTTTGAGGTGGACGTTGGAATCGCTGTTGTTGCTGTTGAAGCGCGCTAAGAGCTGCTTGCTGCCTTTGTTGCTGATCCTGATAAGCCGCTGCCACCGAAGCAGCCGCAGCTACATGCTGCTGGTGCTGTTGGTGCTGATGTTGTTGATGCTGTTGATGCTGCTGGTGTTGTTGTTGTAGCGCAGCTACGTGCTGCTGCTGCTGCTGCTGCTGCTGCTGCTGCTGCTGCTGTTGATGCTGCTGCTGCTGCTGTTGCGATGCTTCCAATTGCGTCGGACGCTGATCGTCTATTTGTCTACGCTGGTATTTAGGTAATCTTGCTCTTATCTCTTCCTAAAATTCAGAGAATTTTATAGGATCTTCATATCATTTCCAATGATTAATCTCTTTATAATATTGATTCGTTTCCAGTCTTCCTATTTTGACAGATTCCTAAGTGCGCTGACGAACAAGCTATTGAGCATTAGCAATCCAACACAAGATAAATATTTCAACTGCGTTATAATTTACTGAATAAACTTTAGGTCTTCCAATCATTTTTAGAGACAAAAAGTGATCAAGTGAACCACTCCCAATTGAAATAATTACTTTTTGTGACCCAATCAGTTTTGAAAAAATGATTTTTAGTGACCTAATTGAACCGGTGGATTATGTAAATAGTATTCCAAATCTGTTTAGAAGAAACACATGTAAGGAAGAGGCGGGCAAAATGCGCACCCCTGGAAATTTTTCATACTTTTTCAAAATTGATAAAAAAAAAAATTTCGGTAGCCTTGGCAATTTGGAAACACCAAATTGCGGATGTATTGAAAGAACTAAAGGAGTGAGGGGTGAAATGTCCCCAAAAATTTTCGAATTTATTTATTGTTTTTCGTCAATATTTCTAATGTTCAACTATTTTAAAGTAAATACGAAAATAAATTTGAAACAATTTTTTTTAATTTCAAAAATTTCTTAGGTAGCCCATTTTGCCCGCAATTTTCGGATGTTTCAAGTAAAGTCGTTCAACATTCGGTGCAGTCAGGCTACCGTTTTCCGGTAGCCTGACCGCACGAAAATATATCTTTGCTGGTTTTTGGAACCTTACGACTGAAAACAATGACTGATATTGCACTTGGTGGGTGGTAATCTGATAAAAGTGATAAAAGTGACTATGTTCTTTAAAAGATAACTTTTAGTGACCGTTAACTAAAAAAGTGACGCAAATCGCTTAAAGTGACCTCAGTGGAAGGCCTAAAAAAAGTTTCAGAATATTTTCAATCTAGAAATAAGAATAAGAAAATGAATGGAGAGAAAAAAAAAGGAATCGGCTTACCAGACTAAGATCCTCTTGTGGATGAATTATTTTACTAGCAGCTCCGGTAGTAGCGATAAGGTTTATCTTTTGTTCATTCGTACTATTGCTTGCTAGACCACTGTTATTATCACCACCACCATATGCTGGAAAAGTTGGTTTCATCGGTCCGATGGAACCACCTGCTATTGACGTTATGGGTTTGAAATCAGCCCCCAGGGGTAGGGATCCAGGCGCTGTAGATGACGCCGTTGATACAACGCTTGGGAAAAGCGGTCTAGAAGGCATTGAAGCCCCGGAAACTGGCGGCTGCATTCCTGGTGGCAAACCTGGCATCCCCTGCATCATGCTGTAAAAAGCAGATGATAAAATTTTTATATCTTTTCTTGTTTAATCGTTCAATTTAGAAGATTTTTTATCATTTTTAGCAATTTGACGTACCCAGGCCCCATGAAGGGAGGGCCGACGGGTCCCATTGGTCCCATCATTTGGTGCATATGAGGTGGAAATTGTCCCATATGCGGAGGCATACCATGGTGACTTGGGAGCCCGGACATTACTCCAGACATCATATTAGAACCTGTGGGAACAGCGCCAGGTGCTGAACCCAGCAATCCTTCTGGTTTTGGTTTTTTAGGCGCGGGTTCGTCTTCTCCGGAACTTGGTGATCCTGGACGACCACCATTCCTTTGCCTTTCATGTTCTTTGGCGTCGTTTGGCGGTATTCCCTCCATTCCATATATCTCTATCTCAATGTTACTCCGATTTGGTAAAGAATTAGGTACTTTGTCAATAGCCTCTTTATGAACCTGGAACAAAATGTTTCGATGAACAAAAATGATTCATCTATTTTTATTCACTCAATAGAATTACAGGATTGACGGGTACGATTTTTGGAATCTAAGTTTTATCTCCTAAAATGAAACGCAATTCTAGGTATTTTAGCACAAAAATAATGTGTTTTCAGCTACTTCTCACGAGATGCACAGCATACAGGGTGAGTCTGAAATGGTGGACCACATTGGTTCTGGCGGATTCCCTGTAAAAAAACATATGTCAAATTTCACAACCATATTTCTCTACTGGTCACAGATTCCTTGTAATAACTAATCAGACCCATATGTTAAGCACGCGCTTATTTGTTAGCCTGCCTAACGGCAGGTGTGAGGCACCGATACAACATTGTGCGGCGCTCACCAACAAGTATTCCACTCATACAATGCAGCGGATTCGCTATAGTCCGACTAACTATTACAAGAGGTCGATGACCAATCAAAAAATTTGGTGACAAAATTTCGAATACGTTTTCCATGAGGAATCCGCGAGTACCAATGTGGTCCGCCATTTCAGACTCACCCTGTATAATAGATTTTTATTCAATAAATTAAAATATGAAATAGCGAAAAATTTACAGAAGTTTCTTGAATTGAGCAAAGAAGTTTTCAGTACAAGTATTTCGAGTAATGAATTTTTGAAAGCGATGAAGGAGGAAAAAAGAAAAATCGAACTTTCAGAATTGTAACTGCTCTAGAAAAAAAAAATAGGTTAGTGTTCGACAGTTAGAACGGTGAAGAGAATAGAAAAAAAAGTAAATTCTTTATAAAACTTGAAGACAGTTACAATGAAAATTTCGCAAACAATGGATAATTTACGAAAATCTCACCTGCATGCAGTGTATGCTTAGACCGGGACCAGTGTATAACTTCTTATGGCAAATATGACACTTAAAATGTTTGGCTTTTTGGTGTTGGATAAGAATTTTTTCATCGTCAAATTCCCGGTTGCAATACCTAATTTTTGTTAAAAATAATTTAAGGAAAACACATTCATGAATGAGCAAACCGAGCAGGTATTGCGACACGCCGTGTTATTATTATCGAGCTGTTCCAAGTTTCGTCAACGCGACGAGGAAGCGATTTAGGTGTATCAGCAGCAGGCGAGCTATGACCTACAAAATTTCCTGTTGAATAATATTTTTTGTTTGCAAAGGATACCAGCACCACGGTCTCGATTGCTTCTTCTTCTTGCGTCCCATATTTTTCGTATTATTCACTGATTATAAAATAACCACTAGTATATTAATAATAATGCTCAATACTATTGCGCGTAAAATTTTCAACCACGTATTGTACGGAACTACAGTGCTCTTGGAAGAAGGAAGCCCCACCAGTCTGGTCAGCATTACAAAATGGCCGACGGTAAAGGCTCGCTCACATTGTCGCGCGACATTATAAGAAAACCCTCAGATTGGCTGACGATTTTATCCTTCGACGTTTGGTAATCAGAAGCCAATGATATGGCTTTATTTCTGTCGTCATGCAATACAACAAAAATGAAAGAACGGTATGCAAATTCAAATTTATGAAAACGAAAGAAGGGAAAAGG